>JADMNL010000025.1:267502500-272502500 GCA_016271365.2 Neoceratodus forsteri
ATCCAACTAATCACTTTTTGCTTTGCTAACTATATGCTGGATTTTTTTGTATAATAGGAAGCTTGTGTATGACTTTCTTATATAACATATATTTTACATTGTATGCATGGAAAAATAAATTGTCCCATTGTTTATAAAGCTAGTCGTATTTAATCTCATAATTTATTTGAACTGTTTAATGCCACAAGCAGTGCGTGATTTCCAGTTATGATTGCACACCATTTTGAATTTTGTAATACCAAAAATTAGATCCTTATTCAGACACATAGACATTTGATTTACATGCCAGTGAGATATGACTCAAAGTTTAAATAAAATGGAAGATTGTTACCAATTTACCTTTGAACAGTGTTCAACCAAACAGCACTACAAAATCATATCAGATGATTTGCACTGATGGCAGACCTACAAATGCACCATCACCTTATGTCTACATAGAAACATAGAATTTGACAGCAGAAATGGGCCCAGTGGCCCATCCAGACTACCCACTCTACCTAATTATATTGTGCTGGCCCTACTAGTCATCCTTCTCTCTCACTCCTTTCCCTTAAAATAAACAATAATTACTTCAGACTCAACAGGCTATCATTGAACAATAAGGCCTGCTATTTTAACTCACATGGTGATGTCATATGCGGTGCCCAGTCTACCTAACCTGCCAGTTGACACATGAACTCTTTGTGCCATGGACACTAATCTGCTTTACCCAGGTTGAGCTGGCCACTGGGGAGTCATGTGATGACTGTCAGCAAGCAGCAGCACTGGAGGACAGCTCTGCTGGGCTCATGGAATAAACTTACATAAAAGTGGTAAATACCATGCATAATTGTGATTATTCTACTCCACCAATCTGAGTCTTCAGATCGACTTTTTTTTTCCTTAGAAAATGGCAACAATCAATTCTTAAACCTGATTGGCTGAGACAGGCTCCAAGCTGGGCATTTATTTTTCAATAGACGCCCGGCTAAAAATAAGAGCCAGTCCACGTGCCTCTTCTCAGAGTAACATTCTCCAATGGGCCATTTTCTAAGCACAATAATACCCTCCAGGGTGGGCATTATTGGGAAATACTGGACCTTCCAGGGGCTATAAGGTCCTCTGCCTGTGGCGTCAGGCTTCATTATGCCCCTGGGCGGTCCGGTATTTCCAGATAATGCCCACCCTGTCAGGTATTATTGCTTACATAATCCTGTGGTGAAATGTCACTTTTGGCAGTGCTGATGTCCGATGTGGCCCTCAGGTCGATGGCTGACAGCAGGGCTTCCACATGCAAGTGCAGTAAACCACTGAATTCCCCAGATGTCTCCCTGAGGCAATCAACCATGAAAAATAAAATTGACCTCTTCGCCGAAGATGCTGTGGTGATGAAAGAGGCCATGCTCAAGTTAGTGAAGGAATATTAAATGATAAAGCCAGTCATTGACATGATTACACACATACAGTGGGGGGTTTGGAGGCCTCTATTAGCTCCTGAGAGGATAAAGCAGAATGAGACAGCATGGAGCTGGTATATCTACATCACAGGTTAGTAAAGCTGGAGGACTGCATGGATGATTAAGAGAACTGGAGCCATCATAACAATTTAATCATGGTTGTCTTGCCTGAAAAGGCTGAAGGCTGTGATCCTATTTAATTTGTTCAGATGCTATGTGAAAAGATTAGGGGGCCATCACCTAATGAACCCTCTTATGTGGAGAAGGTGAAAAGCAGAGGTCCCATGGACCTCAATAATTACAGGCCCATTTCCATCCTATCAGTTCTATCCAAGATGCTCGAAAAGTTAGTAAACTCACAATTAAGGGACTACCTGGATAACAATAACCTCCTAAATACAGCACAATCAGGATTTAGATCAAGGCATAGCACCATTTCAGCCCTAGCCAAAGTAACCAACGACTGGCAGATTGCTATGGATAAGAAGAACAGTACCTGTGCTGTGTTCCTGGATTTGAGCAAAGCATTTGACACAGTGGATCATGAATCATTAATCACCTCCTTGGCTCACTAGGGTTGGATTCCCCCTCACTCAATTGGTTCAGTGCTATCTATCAGATAGGTCACAACTGGTAAAAATGGAAACTACCTATCCACCTTAAAACCACTGTTAAGAGGTGTACCATGAGCTCTATTCTTAGCCCCATCCTCTTTGCCATCTATATTAATAATATTGATGCCAACCTCACTCAATCCAACATCCATCTGTTTGCTGATGATACTGTATTATATGTTAGCAATCCTTCATTATCTAAAGCCTGTGAACTGCTACAATCTGAATTTTCCATCCTACAACACAACCTACTAGATAAAAAACTACTTCTAAATGCCAAAAAAACAAAAGCTATGTTCTTTACCTCAAAGAGTTGCTCTGCCACTACCCCACCATCCACCACCCTACAACTAACCACCTTACTTGGAGAGAAGCTGGAATTCGTTGATAACTTCAAATACCTTGGAGTCTGGATTGATAACAAGCTTGACTATTCTGCCCATATTGAGGAGCTACTAAAGAAACTGAGACAAAGGCTTGGTTTACTTTTTGAATAAACACTACCTCAACAGAGACTCCAAAAAGATTAATCCAGGCTTCATTCCTATCCCTCATTGACTATGCTGACTTTCTGTACGGACATTGTTCCTCCCCTCTTAAATAAACTGGACACCCTATACCACAGGTCCATCAGATTCATTACTGACCTTCCTTCAGCACCCATCATTGCTCCCTTTATAAGCAGTTAACTGGACATCATTACAACACAGAAGAAATAGGAATGCTGCAATTTGGATATTCAAAGCCTTATCAGGCAAGCTACCTACCTATATCTCAGACTGTTTTACTCAAATTACTTCTAGGCCATACAACCTAAGGATCAGCAAAATTATCATTCTTAAGGTCCCCAATGTCTGCACCCAGTTTGGGAGGGCTGCTATCAGCTACTCACTAGCAATTGTTTGGAATTCCTCCAAAAACCATGAAGCTAAATAACCTCCTACCCTTAATATCCTTCAAAAGATTATTCACCACCCTATTCCCAGAACTCTGCAACTGCTTCCACAAGGCCTAAACCCCGGCCCTACCTACCCCCCCTTTCCTTTTTCATGTTCCTATATGCTGATAAAACTCCCATTTCCAGTCCCAAGATTCACCCTCAAAATGCCTGCTAGGTCCTATAATCTACATATTACTCCTGATGTGTCCATTGCCTTCTGTCTCACAGATTAATAGTTTTAATGTGCCGTGTACATATGTATATTGTTATATATTAGCACTTATGTCATTGTATTACTGTTTATGTTACCACTGTCATTGAATTACTGTTTATGCTACCCTTGTCAATGTATTAACACTTGCACTTCTTGACCATTCAGGTCCATCTTGTAAATGAGCTATGCTCAATGATGTTCGCCTGATTAAATAAAGATTCTGACTGACTGACTGACTGACAGAGAGTTATCACATTTAAGCTCCTCAAGCACCTGGATAAAATCTATCTTCAGGCAAAAGCCAGGGAGATCAAGAAACTCAAGTGAAAAGGTACGTACCTGTTTATTTTCAATTAGAAAATGGGCTTTTTATTTCTTGGCGTCTGATTGGCTGGTACCCTTGCAAAGGGGGTATATTAACTTACAATAGATGCCCAGGAAATAAAAAGTACCAGCCCCAGTGCCCCTTCACCCACTGTGGTATCTTTGTGCCCAGCATGCTTCCTCATTACCCAAAAGCACCTAATTGACTTTCAAATTGCCGCCATTTTTTTCCTCTCACTTAGCAAGAGAAACTGGCCTCTGTGGCTCCATAGTTCAGTGCCAACTGCATGATTAAACCATACCCATCCTCCCCTGAGACCTTGTTTCAGTTTTTGTTGCAGTACAGTCTTCTCCCATGACAGGTAATTCTCCATAGCTCCACCCTCACACAGCTGACCATGCCTTCGCTCCCCCACCCCTCGCTCCTGAAAATGAAGCTGCTTCAGATTCGTACAACTAGAGATGACTGAAGTAACATATACTGGTTCATCCTCTCCACTACAGTCACACACCGCTCCCAACCATATCCCCATAGGCATATTTCTTCTTCTTTTGTGACGTTTGTTCCCAATGGAGCATGCACTTTCCCTCACTCTTTCTCACAGCGTTTGTTTTTTAAGAGTCAGTTCCTGATGGTGCAGCCACTGTCCCGCTCCCTCTCCATGTCTCTCACAGCATGCACGTACATCCCTCCCAATACAGTACTACACTAAGAGTCCACACTTACTAAATATCATAAATGCCACCTTTGTTTTTAATTAAAAAAAAAGATCTTACTGACTGTCAAAGCCATCAGATTGACTTTTTAAAGTATTACTCCCAGTGCCACAGCTCTCCACTGACTCCATGCTTGTAATGTAAAGTAAAGCCCATCAGTTTCATGGCAGTGTCTCACTCTCTCCCTGTGTCCTCACACTCACCACTGACACAGGGCTTCACTAGATCAACTTTCTCCCTCTTGAATCCCCAGCCTCAGCCTCTTTTTACTAAAAGGACTACCATCAAAACATAGCCACAATAGTGAGAAGGGAAGGGGTGAACTTCCAGGTGCTTCTGTGTCACAAAATCGACCGCAATTTTGTAGGAGTGGGGGGGAACATTGTACTTCACACAACAACAGCATGGAGAGAGAGAAAAGGAAAACATAAACAAAAAAGGAAAATTAGAGCCTTAACAGGGCAAAAAGACAGGGCTTTAACAGTTAAGGTAGCGTGTGTGTGTGTGTTGGGGGGGCAGCTAACCATGACAACCAGGAAAAAAAAGTTAAAACTATGGAGGCTTGAGTAGGGCAGGCAGAGGAACTATTTTATTACAAAACAAAATCAAACAACTAACTGTTTTAACACTAACATTTTTTTACAAACATAAAATACAGTTGTCCATTTTCTAAGTGCAATAATACCCTCCAGGGTGGGCGGTATTGAGCAATACCAGACTCTCCAGGGGCTATAAGGCCCGCCACCTGTGGCATCGGGCCTCATTATGCCCCTGGTCGATCCTGTATTGCCCAATACCGCACACCCTGTCAGGGGTTATTACTTATTTACCTCAGCCCACAAATGCACCAAAAACAGATAGCCTACAAGTAGATTAAAACCAAACTCCATGTGGCTGGCATTCAATTTTGCATCTTGTACCCAGGATGCATGATTGTCACCATTAATGGATTTACACATCAGTTTCAGTCAGCAGACAAAGCAAAACTGGAGCTCCCTGATCTTCTCCCAAAACTCTTCCAGTACTCGCCTACACCCAGCAAACCTGCAGCTATGAGGAGACCCTCTACTTGAACTCAGGCACTACAGCCTGGACTAATACTGTAACAGCAGATTATGAAGTGAAGTGAGGCACTAAACCAAATGGACAATGATGACAATAGAAACTATGAGAAATCTAAAACTGCTTTACTTAAAAAATAGAAACATAGAAGTTGACGGCAGATAAGGACCGCAAGGCCCATCCAGTCTGCCCATTTCTTTTTCTACCTTATAAATGTGCCATCGGCCTTTGCTCTGTCAGTGACCTATCTATTCATAGTCATTTGTATTGCTCCCTTATGCCTATCCCATGCCTGTTTGAAGCCCTGCACTGTATTCATAGCCACCACTTCTTGTGGTAAGCCATTCCATGCATCTACCACCCTTTCTGTGAAAAAGAATTTCCTCACATTCCCCCTTAATCGGCCTCCCTCTAATCTCATGCTGTGTCCTCTTGTCCTGCTATTTTTCTTATATTTAAACATGTTAGACTCTTTCACCTTGTTTATGCCCTTAAGGTGTTTAAATGTCTCGATCATATCACCTCTCTCCCTCCTTTGCTCAAGGGTATACATATTGAGCTCCGTTAATCTGTCCTCATATGTCTTCTGATGCAGTCCCTGCACCATTTTGGTTGCCCTTCTCTGGACTGCCTCAATTTGGTTAATGTCCTTGTGAAGGTGTGGCCTCCAATACTGCACGCAGTACTCCAGATGGGGCCTAACCAATGTCTTGTACAGAGGATTATTACCTCCCTCTTACGACTTGTGATACCCTACTAATACACCTAACACCCCTAGCCTTACCTACTGCTTTGAGGGTCTGCTTGGATGATTTTAGGTCATCAGTGATGATGATGCCCAAGTCTCTTTCTTCCTTTGTGACTGCTAGCAACTCCCCTCCCAGCCTATAAGTGGCTTCAGGGTTTCTCTTCCCTATGTGCATGATTTTGCACTTCTTTGCATTAAATCCCAGTTGCCACTCTTCTGACCATTCTGCTAGTTTATCCAGATCTCTTCTCATTCTGCCCACACCATCTGGATCATCTACTCTGTTGCAGATCTTGGTGTCATCTGCAAAGAGACAAGCCTTACCCTCTAGTCCATCTGCGAGGTCACTAATGAAGATGTTGAATAGGACTGGCCCCAGGACTGATCCCTGAGGTACCCACTTGTGACTTGCATCTCTTCTGACTGTATACCATTTACTACCACTCTCTGTTTTCTGCCAGTCAACCAGTTTGCCACCCAGTTGACCAACTTCTGACCCACCCGAGCCTACCTAGCTTATTTATCAATCTTCTATGTGGAACAGTGTCAAAGCTTTGCTGAAGTCAAGGTGGCGACATCAACTGCTCCCCCTTGGTCACCACTCTGGTTACCCAGTCAAAGAAATCTATGAGATTAGTTTGACAGGACCTTCCTTTGTAAACCCATGCTGTCTTGGATCCTGTGCCCCTATGGATTCCAGGTGTTGCACTATCCTTTCCTTAAGGTGCCTCCATAATCTTGCCCACTACTGAGGTAAGACTGACCGGTCTGTAGTTCCCGCCTCCTCCCTGCTACCACTCTTGTGGAGGTGGGATCCACATGAGCCCTTCTCCAGTCTTCTGGGACCTCTCCTGTGCTCAGAGACTCACTAAACAATTCTGCTAATGGCTCTGCTAGTTCCTCCTTTAGCTCCTTAAGTACCCTGGGATGTATGCCATCAGGTCCCATTGCCTTATCCACCCTGAGGCTTAGCAAGCTCTTGTAGGACCCTTTCTTTTGTGAAGGGAGTAGTGCTCACCTCCCTCCCCTGTGTCCATGATGCTGAGCTGTGGGCCCTGCCCTACCTTCTCTTCAGTAAACACTGAGCAAAGTATCTATTTAGGATAGATGCCTTTACAGGGTCCTCCTCCTCACATGCTCCCTTTCTCCATTAAGCTAGCAATACCCCTCTGGACTTTCTCCTTTCACTGATGTATCTATAGAAAGTCTTGTCACCTTCTTTTACTGTTCGTGCTAGTGTTTCCTCAGTTTGGGACTTTGCCTGCCTTACTGCCTTACCTGCTTCCCTTAGGGCAGTTTGGTATGCCTCCCTATCTTCATCCCGCTGTGTTCCCTTATATTTTCTGAAGGCCAGCCTTTTGGCTCTGACCTTTTCTGCTACTGTATTTGAGAACCAAAGTGGTTTCCGTCTTCTTTTGCACTTCGTTTTCTGTCTAACACAATGGGATGTTGCTTCAAGTATTGTATCCTTAATGCTTGCCACTTTGCCTGTACCTCCTCACCTGTGTTTCTTTTGCCAGGGCTAGCTTAACTCTGTTGGCCATCTTATTAAAAGTCAGCTCCTCTGAAGTCCCATATTTTTGCCTTGGAATGGGATGATTTAGATGTAGTAGCCAAATTGAACCATACCATGTGATGGTCACTGGCCCCAGGTGACCTTCTACCTGGAGATCTGTGATCCCTTCTTTGTTAGTCAGTACTAGATCTAGGATAGCCCTGTCTCTTGTGGGTTGCTGTACCAGTTGTTTGAGGCCCTCCCCTGCAGGGAATCCACTATGAGTCTAGTTCTGGCAGATGTTCCTGCTGGTATTGACCAATCTGTATCTGGCATGTTGAAGTCTCCCATTATCAGAACCTCCCTTTAGCTGTCATGTTTTGTATATCTTCTAACAGTAATGTGCTATGTCCTCCCTCTGGTCTGGGGCCTGTAGACAACCCCAGTTCTTATGGCTGTCCCATTTCCTGTTTCAGGGTGACCCACAGTTCTTCTGGCTCCTTATGTGTATTCTGAATTTCTGTAGCTTTGATATTTTCATTAACATACAGGGCCACTCCTCCCCCCTTTTACTCGGTCTCTTCTGAACAATACATAGCCAGGTACTGAAAGTCTCCCAAGTGTGGTTACTGGTAAACCACGTCTCACTAATTGCTACTATGTCCAGTTTAGCCTCTGACATTATTGCCTGCAGGTCTGGGATCTTATTTCCCAGGCTGTGAGCATTTGTGTACATGATTTTCCATTGGCCAGATTTTGAAGTGTTAGTTGTTGGGTGAAGTTTGGCATTACCCTGTGCATCGTATGGGGGAGACAAACCTTTTTCTTACCTGGTGATGCAAATGAATAGCAAACACGCTGAATTCCTGTTTGACCACTAGCTGAGGGGAGGGTGTTCTTCCCATTCGACGTATGGGTGCAGCACCCTCTCCCCATTTGCTAGTTTAAATATTCTGCAAAGGCGTCAAACTTCTGCCCCAATGCACTGACTCCCTCTTTAGTCAGATGCAGTCCATCAAATTTAAAGAACTTTCGCTCCCAGAACTGTTGCCAGTTCCTACAAATCTGTGTCCTTTTCCTGGCACCAGTCCTTGAGCCACGTGTTTAGCTCCCCTATCTCCGCTTCTCTGACCTTCCGTCCATCTGCTCCCTTCTCCCAGACTGGCAGGATCTCAGAGAAGGAGATGCCAGACGAAATAGATGATGGTTTGTCACCCAGCCTAGTCAGGTGTTCCTTGGTCTCCACAACTGACGGCTGGCGAGATCGATTAGTCCCTATGTGTACTAGGACATCAATGTTTTCTCCTGCTTTGTGAACAATTTTAGCAATGTGGTCAGTGTCTCTCCATGCTGATGTACCTGGGAGACATCGGCCATCACTGGCTGGAGATGGGTATCAACTCCCGAATCATGAAGTCTCCTATGATCGAAGTTTTTGGATTTCCTTTGTGCTTGTTTAGTTTTGGTTCCTGATTTGGGTGAGTATTGTTGTGCTAGCTCCTGTGCCGCAGTGTCCTGCTCTGCAGTGTCTTCTGCCTCTTTATTTGATTTCAGAGATAGAGGCAGATACCTGTTTGTAGTGTTTATATGGTTTTGGAGGTAATGTGTTGGAGAGGAGAGGTGATGGGGCACCTGGTTTGATCCTCCTAACCACCTGCCAACCTCCTGGACCAACTACCCTCTGCGGTCGAGGTTTTTTCTGTTGGATGCTGGGAAATGGCGGTGGTTCCTATAATGTATTTCCTCTTCCATATGAAATTTGGCGTGCAATCTCTGCCCATGCTGCCGGAGCTGAGACCTAAGATCTCCAAGGCCCAGCATG
This sequence comes from Neoceratodus forsteri, assembly GCA_016271365.2. Taxonomy (NCBI): domain Eukaryota; kingdom Metazoa; phylum Chordata; order Ceratodontiformes; family Ceratodontidae; genus Neoceratodus; species Neoceratodus forsteri. The sequence goes on from JADMNL010000025.1 coordinate 267,511,873, forward strand.
TAGGACAGTGTCCTAAATCCTGTAAGACTGTCCTTCTGAAAATTGTTCCACAGTACCTGCAGTTAATGAAATCCATTTCAAATAAGTTGCTGGGTTTGTAACCTAGTCAGAGTAATTAGAAGGAAAAAAAATGCAAGTAATGGTTCAATTGTGCTTTGTTTAACTTGTTATAACAAGTTAAATTACTAGTGCCCTGTAAATGAGATCACCTTGTGGAGGCCCCACTGATCCGCCCCTTCCTGCTCTGCCACAGGAAATGTCACAACTGTGGTACCCTATAAAAGGAGTGTAGCGTGGGGTGGTTGGGGATGGGGGTGGGTGGCTGGGCCCTTCCCTGCCTAAAAGAAGAACCACGGACGAAAAGAACAAGGAGGTAGAGCAAAACAATCAGTCAACAACGAATGCAGTAACCCTGAAAGCTTATCCTAATGTTAGATAAAACTGTAAAACCTGTAAAGCACCACCTGTAATAATTTCAGAAGATATACCCTGTAAGAAACACTTTGCTCCAGAGAAAATAAAGCAGTAACAGAAGATATACCTTGCAAAAGACAATTTGAATCAGAAGATTACAGCAGTAATCTGTTAGCACCACCTGTGAGCACACCTTGTAATAATGCAGAAGAAGGTATACCAGCAACAACAATTTGAATCAGAAAAAATAAAGCAATGAAATGTTAGCAACAAACAGTAGCAATCCCTGTGAGTAAAAAATAAAAACACCACCACACAGTAAATCTGCTTAGCCAAACTAAGTCTTAATCCTTCTCCCTTGCTCTGGTAAGTTTCTCTACTCTGCCTTTCAAGCAGTCTTAGAAGGAAAGAGCTCAGGTGAAGCTAGGTGCCTTGGCCAGCAAACCAAGTCTTCTACGAAGAATATGAACTGACTCCTGAGGCCTGCAAGGTTAAATTCTGTAAACTCCAAAAAAGCCCTGATATGAGCTTTGAGGAACTCGCCACAAAGCATATCAGTTTTGAAATGTTGGTGGGAGGGGGTGTAAACAAACTCTGTGGGAAAAACTGAGGAGGTTGTGTTACTTAAGCAATTATTTTGGGCTTGCCCAGTGGAGTTGAAAACCTGGCCAGAGGATCGAGAACCTAAAACAACACAGCAAGCTGCCGAGCTCTCGGATCACTATGCCAGGAGCGGGCCTGCTCTGAAAGGAAGTAGGGGAGCAGTTGCTGCAGGGCAAAAAGGGAAAAGCATGCTTTCAGAGCATCTAAAACCTTCAGTGCCTCTGCAGAAAGGGGGGTGCCCCAAGTTACCAAAAAGGGATTTCTTGGGTAAAAGAAATGATGAATATTGGTTCTGTAAACAGCCAGGGCATCTTGTTAGACAGTGTCCTAAAAAGGTACGGAGTGAGCAAAGTGTCCTTTGGAAGGAGGTGGGTGCACTGTGTATCCCTGAAAGTATGCCTGTAAACGTGAGGGCACACATACACATGGTTACCGTAAATGGGGTGCAGACCCATGGGTTAAGGAGCACGGGGCATCTCTTACCCTCATAAAAGGAGAATTGGTTGGACCTGAACCACTTATACCAAATCAGTTTGTAACTGTGAGGGAATTCACTGGGGAGTAGAAAACCCTGCCACTAGCTAGTGTTGTCCTGGATTGGGGGGGAACAGGAGAGAAGGTGCAAAAAGTGGCAGTGGCAGACAACCTCACCCTGAATGTGATTATAGGGAACAATCTACAGCAGGGGTTGGTGTGTGCAGTTACCCACAATCCAATGGCAAAGGCCACTTGTAATTCCCTGAACCCCACAGAAGCCCCTGTGGAAAAGAATAGGATGCTGGTTCCCTAGCCTGTGTCTCCTGACATGAAGAGTAGTGAAAGGGAGGTAGGACTTCTCCAAGTAGCTGTTCACCAAACAGCTACAGAAGGTTACTCTGAGGAGGGAGGGGTAACAAATGGACAGAACATTAGAGATGGCAGTGAATCTGAATGCTCTGACGCTAGAGCTATGGACCCCAGTTTAGGAACTGAGGGGGACATGTCCCATGCTTTGGGAAAATGTGAAGATTTTGCCACTGCTCAGAGGACTGACCCTAGTTTGGAGAGACTGAGGGCTTGTGCAGAATCTGACGGGACACAGGGAGGTGACATGAGACATAGGGTATTTTGGTATGATGGACTGTTGTATACACAGGACATGAGGACAGAGGGAGAGGTGATGGGCAGGCAGCTTATTGTTCCCCAGGGGTATCGTGAGTGGTTGCTCAAGGTCGGTCATGATATCCCCATGTCTGGACATCTGGGCATCAATAGCACCATGCAGCAATTGGCCCAAAATTTCTATTGACCCAACTTTACCCAGCACATGAAGGAATATTGCAGGTCTCGTCACCGGTACCAACAGATAGGGAAGGCAGGTAGTAAAACAAAAGCTGCCCTACTTCCCTTGCCCATTGTGGAGGAGCCATTCCAGAGGGTAGGAATGGGTATTGTGGGACCCATGAATACCCCAAGCTCATCTAGGAAAAGGTTTATCCTGACGTTGGTCAATTACACCACCCGATACCCAGAGGTGGTTGCCCTCTCCTGCCTTGGAGCAGACAAAGTGGCAGATGCCTTGCTAGGGATTTTCTCCCATGTTGGGTTTCTGCAGGAGGTTATCACTGATCAAAAGGGTAGCTTCATGTTGGACCTGATGAAGTGTTTGTGGGAGAAGTGTGGGGTGGTGCAGATATGCACGACACATTACCCACAAGCCAATGGGCTCGTGGAAAGGTGTAATGCTACCTTAAAAATGATGCTCCAAGCATTTGTTGAACAGCATAGGAGGGACTGGAAGAAATACCTTCCCCACCTATTGTTCGCATATAGGGAGGTGCTCCAAGAGTCGGCAGGGTTCTGCCCCTTCTAACTCTTATATGGACATAGGGTGCATGGGTCCCTAGACTTGATCCGGGAAGACTGGGAAGGCAAGCAAGCCACCCAGGGAACTCCCATAGTGGAGTATTTTCTTAAGTTTAGGGAGAAGCTGAAGGAGCTTATGGGGGTGGCCCAAGGCAACCTGTCAGCTGCCCAGCAGAAGCAAAAAGTCTGGTACGATCGTGAAGTCAGAGCTCATTCATACAGCACAGGCCAGGAAGTAATGGTCCTAATTCCAGTCCGGAAGGACAAGCTGCAGGCCAAGTGGGCGGAACCATATAAGGTAGTTCAACAGGTCAATGACATAAACTATATTGTGGAAGTGCCTGACAGGAGACATACCCATAGGATGTACCATGTCAATATGATGAAGCCATATGTAAATAGGGCTGACATGGTGTTTGCAGTGTGTAGTCCTGGGGAGGGGATGGAGGAGGAAGACCCCCCTCCTGGACTTGCTAGAGGAAAGCAATCAAGAATCATCTGTGGAGGTAATCAAGCTGTCACCCCAGCTGACCCTAGAACAGACCCAGGAAGTGAGGGAGGTTTTAAAGGACTCTGCCCCTTTGTTTATGGTCAAGCCCAGACAAATTCCCTTAGCGACTCATGATGTAGACACAGGGATGCAGGCACCCATATGGCAGACAGTGTACCGGGTATCTGAGGCTGTCCTAAAGGACATTAGGAGGGAGGTGGAGGAAATGCTGGATTTAGGGGTAATCCAGAAATCCCACAGTCTCTGTGCCTCGCCCATAGTTCTTGTCCCCAAGCCAGATGGCTCTACTCGCTTTTGTGTGGACTATCGTGGATTCAAGGCATTCACAAAGTCTGATGCCCACCCAATGCCATGGATGGATGAACTATTATACAGACTGGCAGGGGTGACATACATTGCCAGAATTTACATGACAAAAGCATACTGGCAGGTAGAGTTAACTGCCAGAGCTAGAGAACGGTCACCCTGCATCACTCTAATAGGATTATTGAATTCTGGGTAATGCCTTTTGCAATGAAGAACACCCCTGCCACCTTCCAAAGGTTGGTCAACCAGGTGTTACATGGTATGGAAGAGTGCACATTGGCTTACCTGGATGATATTGCCATCTTCAGTACCAGCTGGAAGGAACACCTGTCCTATCTTAAGGATGTGTTGGACAGAGGATACAGGTGGCAGGGCTTGCTGTCAAGGTTGAAAAGTGCCAGGTGGCTATAGCAGAGGTGGCATACCTAGGCCATGTAGTGGGGCAGGGGCAGCTTCATCCTAATTGAGCAAAGATTGAGGCAATATAGGTGTGGCCCACACCTGAAACCCAGAAGCATGTTGACAGCATCCTAGAGACAGCAGGGCACTACAGAAAGTTTGTGCCCAGTTACAGTACCCTGACAGCTCCCCTATCTGGCTTGTTAAAGAAAAGACAGACCAAAAGGGTAAACTGGGAGCCAGCTAGTGAATGAGCCTTCGCACAGCTAAAAGTGGCACTGTGCAGTGCCCCTGTGTTGGCCAGTCCAGATTACAGTAAGCAATTTGTAGTACAGACGGATGCCTCAGATGTGGGGATTGGATTAGTCCTCAACCAGACATGTAATCATGGAAGAGACCACCCAACAGTATACCTGAACAAGATGTTACTTCCCTGGGAGCAGGCATATTCCACGGTTGAACAGGAATGCCTTGCACTGGTATGGGTCCTGAAGAAATTAGAGCTGTACCTCTATGGGAGGAGCTTCAAGGTAAAGACTGATCACAACCCCCTGGTGTGGTTCAATCAGATGGGCAAAACAAATGGACAGCTCCTTAGATGGTGTATTGCCCTGCAGGCCTATGACATGACAATTATGAACAGGTCAGGGTCTGCCAACCCAAACACAGATGACCTGTCTCACCAGTTAAAACAGGAAGAGAATTAGGGAAATTCTGCCATACAAAAGGGGTGTTTTCCCATAATTTCAGACTTAGAAGGGAGGGAGGGATGTTGCGATTTGGCAACTGCTGTCATATGACAGACATACTGCTGTCATATTTCTCTAAAAGTTTTATGTTTAAATTCCCAAAAAGACCAGGAGAGCAGGTTTAACAGAAGGATGCCCATGTTTCTTTTTTTTTAAATGGTACTTGAAAGAGAGAATGTATATTGCAAATGTCTGACATTCCTCTGTGACCTGAAATAAGGCTGCTTAATAGGAAACTAAACTTCCACTCCAAAGGGGAGAACTGGTATTTTTTGATAAACTAATCAAGGGAGACAAGTCCATTAGGACAGGAGATGGGGGAACTCTCTTGCTGTAATATATTTTTCAGTTCAAAGGAACATACTTTGCAACACAGGATCTGGGGGATAGGTACTCTGGAAGTCTACTGTGAATTCACTTCAAGTGCCATATTCATCTCCATTTGAAATTTTCAGAAGGGATACTGTTTTTGTTGTTGTTGTTGGTTTTCATGGTTCACTTAAAGTTTTGGACAGAGCAAGAGAGACCCCTACTGGCCCAAAAAGCTAAGACCACAGACTTCAGAAATCAGGGTATGTAAGACCCTCAACACAGCGTTTTGGTGCACACTATTTCATGAAACACCATTCCTGACACACCAGAGAAGCCAAATTGCCTAACTTACACTGAAGACCAGGGCTACAAGAAAAACTGGGACTAGGAAACTTTTGCAGAAATTCATTTATTTTCTGGACTTTTGATTATCCACAGACAAGATAGAAAATTAGACAGTTACATTTTACAGTGTTTCATATTTATATTTTTCCAACTTTGTTTTGTTATTCTGTAACCAACATTTCTGAATCTTTTGTTTGTAAGTTTTGTATGATAATTATTTAAATAATTAGTAAAAGCAATCACTTTTAAAATGGCCTGTGAGTGATTTGTGTGTATGTAAAGGTGGGAAGGTTTATTCAAATCTGAGGTCAGCCTGTTTAATGCAAGGTGACACCATTGCTACCAAAGACTAGGATCCTGAAAGGGAACTCTGGGGGCCAAGTAGGGGAAATACATAGGTCTTTGGAGGGGTCTGTAAGGGGACCTAGGTTGCTACACTGTGTGCGGGAGAAGACACAATCAGGGTTATTAGGACAGCCCTGAAGAGCTTGTAATGCCTGGGTCTTCCCCCCAGTACAGCAACCAAGGAGGGTTCTCAGCTAGCTACAGACTTGAGACTGTATTTTACCCTTACTCAGATTAGAGAGGAAACCGTGGACCCTCATGGTGAGTGTTCAGTTGTGAACTCAGCGAGCAATCTAGAAGGACACGTGGAGGGTATTCTTGTTTCCCCCATCACAGAATGCACTTAGGGGTGGGCACTGTGAGCTCAGTGGACCCAGTCCCAGTAGTGGGTTTGTGACAATATACAGTAGTTTTTTTTATTTATGTTTGCTGTTAATAACAGGTTTCTTGCAACTGAGCGACCACCTTGTTGTCACGTGTACAGCCACATGTTATGGACAGAGGAAGGTGAGGAGGTAGCCACTAGTACAGGTCATGCCTTAGCTGGTAGGGGCATCTGTTCTAACCACCCCTGCAACCACAGGGCTAACTACCAGATAGTAAAGTTCCATGTTCAGTGTTCATTGTTTGTGTGTAATGTTTTCCTGAGGGGTGTTATACTTGGGGAGAGGGATGTGCGTCCTCAGTGCAATGATAACAATGATAAGATGCCAGGCTTGTAGATTGGGGAAGACTGATTTGTAGGAGAGATACAGAGCATAGTAGAGTGATAGATCACAACAGGTGTTACATCATGGTTAACCCAAAGTGTCTATATGTACAGATAAAATTTGGATTTGGGGGGTATGAGTAATGTTCTGAAATATATTACTTGGAATGTGAAAGGCACACAAACTAAACAAATGCGGTACAAGTTATTACATTTAAATAGACTGCAGATGGAGGTTTCTTTCTTACAGGAAACCCACTTAAAAGTGAGTCAGCTCTTCTAGCTGAGGAGAGGTTGAGTAGGACAAGTTTGTGGAGCAGGAGGTGACACCGGGAGAAAGCTATAGGCAGAGCCGATAGGGCTGTGATGAGCTGCCAAGTGAACAAAGTTACAAGTTTGCATAGAAATTATTGAACACCCGGGTGTAACTTGGCCATTTTTTTTAAGGTGTTGCGTCAAATTTTCAACATGGCCTTTTTGGGACTCCTCCTCATGAATCGTGCCAGTGTCATTTTGTTCACTTGTCCTGAAAGGTGATTTCACAGAGCAATCATGCCATTCTGTGCCACAGGTGCAAAAACATATTTTGGGCAGGATGTGAAAAATGGCATCTGTTCTGTTAAAAAGGAGGTGTGCAAAAATGGCAATGTTGAAAATGTCGAGGGAAAATATAAAAAATTGGCAAAGTTAGGAGCATGCATAGAAACTGTGCAATGCACATTTCAGATACAGTCATTTTTGAATTTTTTCAACACTTGCAATATGGCTTTTTGGGACCACACCTCACGAACAGTGGCACTGCCATATCATGAATCGGTCCTGAAAGGTGATTCTGTGTACTGACCGCAAAATCACCTTTCAGGACTGAGTAATGAAATGACATTGAAAGTTTTCATGAGGTGGGGTCCCAAGAACCCCATGTTGAAAATTTGAAGCCAACAGACCAAAAAATGGCTGATTTATCAACATAAGTTAAAAACCCCATTGAATGCCATTATAGCATGCTTACCTTTGATTCTTCAGTTTGCGGTCCGGCTTTGAAGAGTGCAGACATGTCCTGGTCCAGAGAAGATGACAGTGCCAACCTCCAGAGGTAAGTATGGGGTAAGGGGGGGATAAGGGGAGGTGGCTGCTCAGTGCAAGGGTGGGGAGGGGGACTGGGGTGACAACGAGGGACTGTTTTCTTTTTTACAGATAAAAAAACACGTCGGAAATGGTCTTCTTTATTTACAGGAAACAAAAGCAAAACATAGATTTTGGCACATTGGGGTGGGCTCCCAGTGTGCCACATGAGTGGGGGGATTAGTACATGATGCTAACATGGGGATTGGGCTCCCCAATGTCAGTGGGGGGGAGAAAACACATACATTTGGGCACACTGGGGGTGGGCTCCCAGTGTGCCACATGAGTGGGGGGCTATGTAATGCCAACATAGGAATTGAGGACCCCAATGTCAGTGCAGTGATGGGAATGGAGGGAGCAGGGAAGACAGCAGCAGTGGGAGGATGAGAGACAGTTTTCTTTGTTGCTGGTGCTGGTAGCAGCAAAGCAACTGTGCATGTGTGGCACTTGTGCATGCATAGTTGCAGTGAATGCCATTTTACCATTAACAACATGATGGTGCCTACAGAATTGCACATGCATGCAATTCACACAAGTGCAGTTCATGTCTCAGAATGCAGAAGTAACAGACGAAATAGTGCGGCTGTTATTCTGTAGTGGCCGATCATGGCAGAGGGATTCAAGCTCTGTTGGACTTTCGGAAGGATACTTCCAAATGTCCAATGGAAGGTTCCACAATCGGCCATTTTTGTAAGCTATGATTGATCCCAAAATGGCTGTAGGCTTCACCCACAGCCCTAAAAAGGGAGTAGCCATTCTCATAGCCTGATCAGCACAATTCAAATTAATAGAAGAGGTAACAGACACGAGCAGTAGATATATACTTGTTTGCTTGTTTGTGTGTTTATTAAGGAATAACCATTGAGCATCAGCTCATTCACATAGGTGACCTTATTGCAAATACAAAATTACAAATTATAATTTACAAATACAAAGAACATAACAATTTCATCAACAATACATCAATAACATTCACAAACATGGTCAAATGAAGACAAATGCTGTTTTAACAAAGACACAGAAGGTGATAGCATATCTAACCTATGAAATTCATGTGAAAGTCTATTCCAAAACAAAGAAACAAATTGGCTAAAAAATTGAGGGGAACATTTAGTTTTAGTGAATGGAACAGATAGTTCTCGCACAGAAGCATTTCTCAATGATGGATCAATAGATCTTAAGATAATTTGTTATACAAATAATCAGGAACAAGATCAAACCACATTTATATGCAAATATATATCTGTTATTATCTCTTCTTTGTTTTAATGATACCCAACCCAATAATTTATACAAAACAGAATGATGGACATCCATTGGACATTTCAGTATCAGACGAGCCAAACGATTGTAAAGTACATCTAATTTATGAAGATGCTCAAATGTTGCACCAGCATACAAAATATCAGCATAATCAAATAATGGAAGTATTTGTGCAGTAATTAAAGTTTTCATAGTGACCGAATCCAAACAATTTTTATTTTTAAATAAAAAACTATCTTATTACCAATTTGAACCACCAATTTTTCCACATGAACATTCCCTGAACCATACTGATCAAGCCAAAACCCTAAATACTTATATGATTCAACATTTTCTATTGCAACTCCAGAACTATCAGATATTACCATCCTATGACCCAATTTTATTTTGGAAGGGGGTCCAAACAACATGGACTTTCTCTTTGTTATATTTAACTTTAATTTAGAATCAAACAATTTTTTTGCAGTGCATCAACATTACTTTGCAAAACAGTCTGAATTTGCAAAACCAAAACTGTGAAAAATAGACAATGGTGTCATCAACATATAAATGATAATTAACTTCACCTAAAACTTTACCAAAATCTTTTAAATACAACAAAAATAGAAGATTTCCCAGGACAGAGCCCTGTGGGACACCCATTACTACCACTAAAGGAGTGGATTCTTGATGACCAATAATAGTAAATTGTTTCCTATTTCTCAAATAAGAGCAAAACCAGGTCATTGCCATCACTACAAAACCCAACTCAGCAAAACATGATAATAATATTTGGTGGTCAACCATGTTGAAGGCCTTGGACAAACCAATCAGTATTGCTCCAGTAAGTTGGTGTAAATCATTAGCCCTACTGATATCGTCCAAGACCCTCTACACTGTCCCATGAAGTTTACAGAATCCTGCTTGAAACTGGTCAAAAAGATTATTGCCCTGCACATAATCTACCAATTGTCTAGCCAGTAGCCTTTCAAAAAGCTTAATGACAAGGGGAAGAAGGGAGATAGGTCTATAAATGGAAAGGTGATCAGAATTGCCCCCTTTAAATAAGGGAACAACTCTGGCCAGCTTCCAATCCTGAGGAAAATAACCAAAATACAAAGATTGATTAAACAAATATGTCAAATATGTCAAAGGTTCAGCAATATGAAATGCTGAATATTTTAACATACTGGAAGTCAAGTCATCTGGGCACAACTTCCACTGGACTTTAACTTCAACAACAATTCAAGTGTCTCATAACTAGCTACTTCCTTAAAGCAGAATTTAGAAGAATCATCATTCAAAATTTCTCCTAAATACAAATTATGATGGGTTGTGTCACCAAAAACATTTCCTAAATTAAAAAATACTATTAAACCTATCAGGTAAACATCCATCAGGATCAAAATTTTCATCTGGAGATAATTGAATTGTTTCTTTACATTTCAACTGGCCATTCAAGTTATTAATAAGTGACCAAAATGTCCTTTTTTTTTTTTTTTGCACATTCAGATGTTTTAGAATTAAAATATTTTCTCTTTGCTTCCCTAACCCCTGCAATGTATTTATTTCTACACTTCCTATAATTTTGGCAATCAGTTGAAGTACCAAATACTCTGGCATTTTCCCAGGCCGTATTTTTATCCCTTTTTAACTTCACAAGTTTGGAAGAAAACCAAACAGCTGACTTAAATTTTACTTTTTTGGTTTTCAAAGGCATATGTTTATTACAAACCATTAAAAGTTATTTCAAAAAATATCCCCAAGCTAAGTCAAGATCTGGTATTAACTTCATACGTTCCCAGTAAACATTATTAAGATCTTAAAACTGAAATACTAAAATTTCCTAAAAGATCGAAACCTAATATATTTAGCAGGACCTTTTACTCTATTGATTCCTCTTAAACAATAAATAACATTATGATCACTAAAAAGATCAGCACATACCCCATGCTCAATATAAGCGTGTGAGCTATTAGTTACAATTAAGTCCAATAAAGAGGACTCTAGAGGGTTATCTACATTTATTCGCGTAGGTTCATCAATCAATTGAGATAACCCCAATTCTAGTACAACAGATTTTATACTTTTAGATCTACTAGGACACGACCAATTAGCATTGAAATCTCCCATTATTAGGATTTCATGAGATGTACTGTAAGGGGAAAGAGCACCACAAATAGAGGATAAAGTATATAAAGAAAAATGAGGTGGTCTATATCCTCCAAAAAGCAGTAAAGACCTACCTAAATAAAGATCTAATTCTAAGGCCACATATGCACAGCAATTAGAATCCATACTCAGGGCTAAACGTACTGGGGTATATTTGTCTGCAAAATAAATTAAAATCCCTCCCCCTCTCTTAGTCCTATCGGCTGTCATCATACCTTGTATCTTCAAAAGTGCATCATCCACTCTATCATTTAACTACGTTTCACTAAATACCATTAAATCAGGTTCATGATCAACCATTTATTCCTTAATTAAATCCATTTTCAATAAAATACCCTGAACATTAGAGTGCATAAATAAAATTCCTTTCATATTTTATCAATATATTGAGGAGGCCCAGGATTTGGACAAATATCACCACTCAATAGTAAATATAATAAAATACAAGTCTTAGTTGGCATCCCAGATTCTAAAGGTAGTAATTTGCTAAAAAAAAAAGCTTAAATGTATTTAATGTAAGTTCCAAAAACCACCTGCGCCAGAACGAACTGTATAACTTCTCATCGTTATTAATATATCCTCCTGAGCCAACAAGGGATGAAATTTGGACAGAAGATATCTATAATAACCTTCATTCCATCGCAATAATGATTTTTAACAAGCCCATAGCTGAGTGATGGCAAAACCAAGCCATTCACCTGTAAATCCCAAGGCATACAACTATGAGCAGTTTCCCAAGGTAATACCCCAACCACCAGAGAAACCACCAGAATTATCCCTAAAATACCCATTATTTAATAAACAACAGCTATTACACACTATTCCTTACAAAATCTAACCCAACCTTCAAAGGATTTTTCTCTTCAGAGTGGTGCTCACACCACTCACTACACTGGCGCTAGCGAGTGGCATCAGAGATTTGAACAGGGAAACCCCACCTCCAAACAGTGATGTCAGCAAATGATACCACAATCCCCTGCTCACTGAATTAAATATATGCAGCACACAAAGTCACAGAAAGCTGATATTTATCACAGTCTCTCACACTGGCCTGACTTCTGGTAGATGTTACAGTTGCTCCACATACACAGCCAGTGGCTGATGTAGGGACATTCACAAATGGAAGGCAAGCAGAGTGTCCGCTAGCGAGCAGCTCAAGGATTTGAACAGGGAAACCCCACCTCCAAACGGTGATGTCAGCAAGCGATACCATCAAGAGGCTGTTAGGACAAATATAATTAGTACATAATTCAATTTATGGCCCCAATTCTGATAGCCCCAGTTTCTTTATGGAACTAGCTCGTATACTGGTTCCCTGGGCACACCTCCCCATTCTTTTAGCAGGGGACTGGAATATCACAGTAGACCTAGACTATACCTTAGACTGAAAACCTATCATTCACAGAGGTCTAAAGCCAGCCCAGAGGGCTACTCATGACTTAATGGATACTTAGTGGTTCGTAGATCCTTGACATACCCCATACCTGGAGGTTAAAAAGTTTACTTTCCAATCAACAGTGCATGATTTATTTTGAAGGTTAGACTTTTTCCTATTAAGTAAAGAACATTTGCCAGGCATGGAAGGGTGTCAAATTTAAGCTAAGGTAGTTTCTGACCACTCTCCAGTTACATTATCCCTCCAGATTTGTTCAGGACCCCCTCAAGAAAGAAAATGGAGACTGAACAATCAAATTCTTAAGGGCACAACATTTATTGAACATATTAAACAATATATGCAAGCTTTTATTCAGCACAATAAAGGCTCGGGGCCTGATTCTAAGTCACATGGTGCAACTCGTGGGCGTATGTGAGTTGTGCCATGCACCGCTACACCGGGGACCCTGCACCCTATTCTAAGACAGGCAGGGTCCCTGGCACCTATGTCCCGTAACTTGCAGCAGCCACAGGGTTACGCCACAGGAATGGCACAATGGACCTGGGTGCTGCAAGTTGCAGCCCAAAGGTAACTGCCCCCCCAAGCCCCCCACCACGTAACACTGCCACAGTCACCTGGGGGCCTTGGGGGAGGCTGACCAGGTGGAACAGGTGCATGGGGGGCACAGCAAAAATGGACCTGGGAGGTACCCAAAATTCGGGGGTGGGGGGCTATGACTGTTCTGCGGGGGTATGTGGGGCACGTCAATGTGCTTTCCATGGTGCTGCGGAGGGCATCCATCATTATGCCAGGACGGATGCCCCTTAGATCAGCTAAGTGCTGGTCCAACCCCCCCCATGCCATATGAGGTCTTGGAATTGCGTAGGTGGGTTACGGCAGCCGCCCTTTCGGAATAGGGTGCAGATGCTGCCATAACCCACCTTTGAGCCGTGCCACAGTGGATTGCAGGTGTAGTGGGTGGTGTAGCCCACCTTTGGCACAACCTGCATGCGGCATGGTGCAAGCCATATCTTGGAATATCAACTTGCATATCACATGGCGCAAGGTGCTATTTTCGCCATAGGATTTGGCGTAAATCGCCTTGCACCAGGCGTAATGCAACTTGGAATTGGGCCCCCAGTCTCCAAGGCTGATATGTTCGGGATGGCTTTTAAGTGTGGCTTGGAAGGTGAACTGATTCGGCTTATATCTAGGAGGAAAAAAACAGAGAGATCTCAAAGTTACAGCATATCTAGGGAAAATCAGGCAAATAGAGCTAACACCATCTAATGCTACCCAAAACTCTACCTGGCTAGAACTCAACAATCCCTGGGCAGCATACTGTATGTAGAACTTAACAGGGAAGCATCAGATCTTGCCATTTACAGAGCTAAAGTTAAATATTTTGACCAAGGGGAAAAGGCCGGCAAGTCAGTGGCACTCCCATTGGGCAGCAAGAGGCATTAAAAACAATTCAGGGGCTGCAGGTTCAAAGTCGAGGGCCACTGGTCACACATTCAAGGGAAATAGTTAAAGAATTTAAATGTTTTTGTCAAAAACTATATGGCCAGGTGAGAACATCTCCCCTTCCCCTTACTGAGTTACAAGCCTATTTTGATTCCCTTGATCTGCCCAAATTAGCAGAGGCACCACAATACTTTACTAACTGGTCCCCTGACACTGGATGAGATCCTTCAATCCATCAAAGATTTAACCCCTGCCAAAGTTCTGGGAAGAGATGGGTTCTAACTTCAGTAAGTGTTTTCAGAAAGAACTCAGTTCGCTATTGTTGGATCTGTTCAAACCATATTTACAAGGGCATGCGGGAGGACAACCTCATGGGACCACTAATCACATTGATCCCAAAACTGGGGAAGGACTCCGCACTAGTAGGCAACTATATAGGCAATATTCCTGTTGAATCTGGATATGAAAATGTTAGCAAACATTTTAGCTAATTGACTCAATCAAGTATGGGGGACATTGGTAGACGAGGACCAGGTTAGCTTTATGCCGGGGAGGGTTCCTTCAGATCATCTGAGAAAACTGGTGCATCATATTTCTGTGTCTGGGGATCTAGGCATTCCTGCTGCCCTGGTTTCCCTGGACATGGAAAAGCATTTGACAGAGTCTCTTGGGACTATCTATTCACACCCCTATCTAAATATATTATACTAGACGCATATATTAGAAGGGTTCATATTCTATATACAAATCCATCTGCACAAATATTTTGTAACACAGCATATTCTACTCCATTCAGGCTGTAGTATTATTATTATTTCAGAAGACACCTTTGAGCCAAGGCTCTTTTACAAAGGTTCCACATCGGGGAAACAATACAGAACATAGTGAGGACAATAACAAGTACAGTAGTTTCAAGCAGCCATAGGCTTTGTAGGGTACATTAAAGCTTTCATATGGAATTACTGTAATATGTGCAACGATTCACAGTATGCATGTTAAGTTACAGCAATTTGTGTATATTATTCAAGAACATATGTACAATAAAAAACAGTTGTAATATGGTTCACTAGAATAAATTAAAAACTGCTAGGAGAGATGGTAGATACATGTAGAGGAAGCTATGGGGAGAGAATGTAGATAATAGTGGGGAAATAAAAAGGGAGGAGATAGTGAGGGGGTAAACATGGGAGGGACTTAGAGAGGGTGAAATTAGAGGGAAGGAGAGTAAGTTTAGTTGGGAGAAACATTCACAGGAGGCCACTGTGACAAGGTGCTGATGCAGGTTGCACTTGAAAGTGCTCAGGGTATGTCATTGGTAACAGCAGGTGGAACCAATTTGTACCAGGATGAGGCTCTGTAGGTAAAGGAGCATTGTCCTTGGGTAGTGCAACAGCATGGAACAGAAAAAGTAAGATATTCTGAGCTCCTGGTTAGGCGGGGGCTGCAGCTGGGGGCCAGTAAGGACTGAACCATTGAAGGTAGGAGATTTAAGGTATTGTTTTTTGCTAGCATACAGGTCTGGTACTTGAGTCTGCTGGGGAGTTGGAGTCAGTTTGCTTGTTTGTAGATGTCACATGTATGTGAGAGGTCTGGAGCAGAGGTCAGTAGACAACATGCCTTGTTAAGGGCAATGGCTATTCGTCGAAGTGTGGTGTCAGTGGTAGAGCCGTAGATCACAAACCCATAGTTGATTATTGATATAACAGAGCTCTGAATGGCAATGCTTAGGGCTTCATTGGTGAATCAGCTCCTATGTCTAAAGAGAAGTCCTATGCAGGTGTTCACAATCTTGGCAATGCTCTCAATGTGTTCAGAGTAAGACAAGGTGCTGTCAAGGGTAACCCCCAGGTCTTTAAACAGTTGAACATATCCAAGCAACATCCTTTCACTGTTTGTGATAGATAGACATTTGTTTTTATGTATGTTATGGATGCCATGAAACATTATTTTAGCTTTTTTGTGATTTAGTATGAGTTTTTGAGCTTTAAACCATGTCTCCACCTGCATAAAGCTTGTTTGCAGTTGCAATTGTAGGAGGGAGGGGTCAGGGTGGGAGGTGAAAATAACTGCATCATCTGCATATAATGAGTCAATTAGGGCGTGATGCAGGGAGATTGTTCAGAAAAATACTGAAAAGCAAGGGACCCAAGATGGATCCTTGGGGAACTCCAGAGCAAATCGGATGGGAGGGTGAGAGGAACTCACCAACTCTGACCTGTTGGGTCCGGTCACTAAGGTAGCTTTGGAACCAATGTGCAGCGTCATCTGAGAGGCCAAGGCAAGATAATTGTTCAAATAGCAGGGAGTGATTGACAGTGTCGAAAGCCTTTGTTAAATCAATGAAGGTGGCGCCAACAAGATGTCCCTGATCCAGAGCATTATGGATGTAAGTTGTGATTTCAAGGAACTACATCCTGTAGTGGTACTACATCATCTTCAAAAGCCAGACTGCTCCTGCCATTGCAGGTTGTGGTTAGCAAGGTATTTTGCAAGTTGATCGGCAACTATTCTCTCCAGTGCTTTCGAGAGAGGGGAAAGAATGGAGATGGGTCTATAGTTAGAGGTTAGGGTCTTTCGTCCCCACTTTTGTGAATTGGAGTCACAACAGCAGATTTCCATATTTAGATGAACTAAGAAAGCATTAGGGATCAGTTGAGGATTTTGGTGTGCAGGGTCAGGACTTCGTCAGTGGTGAGGGCAAGGAGTTTCAGGTCTAGGGAGTCAACACTGAATCTGGATCTCCCAAGCACTTTGAGCAGTTGTTTTTTGGCTAGGGCCTCCGAAATAGTTTTAAAGTAGAAAGGTGGATGGCCCTGTGTTATTCTTGCTTTGTCCAAGCCTGGAGAGTCCTGTGGGGGGGTCAAAGAAGGTTGGAGGAAGCACATGACTAAGATCGGTGAATGCCACATTAAAAGCGTTAGCCATGGTGACCTGGTCCAGAGTGAGGCTGCCATTTATGTTGAGCATAGAGGGTGGTACTTTGGGGTTATGCCCTGTAACTTCAGAAAGATTTGCCCAAAACTTCTTCCCATCTTTTCATAAGTTAGCAAGTGCGCTCCTGTAGTATCTTGCCTTTTCGTTTCGAATTGCTCTAGTACAGGCATTTCTTGCTGCTTTGCTGCTTTATATAAGAGCATGACTGAGGCAGGGATGCCCACTCCCCCTTTTATTATTAAACCTTTTCCTAGAACCTTTGATACTAACAAATCAAATGGACATCTGGGATCAGATATTCAATTATGAGCAAAAGCAGAACGCAAACGTTTGCACTGTGCTTGTCCATGAGCCTGGCCCAGAGGTTGCTGTATTCAGTGGGCACAGCGTTAAGGCAAGTAGTGCTGCCCTGACATGGACCCGGGCTATATGCAGCATATAGGGAACTGTGCCCCCAGACCAGATAGTGCCAGGAGCCATGGTACAATATTCAGTTGCAAAATGCAAATGAGCCTGCCCATTATGGGCTCATTTGCATGGTAAGTAGCGGCAGGTTTGCACCTACCCTGTGGCCACCTGCCACATCAGAAATGATGGCAAGTGGCCCCCCACCACAAACTGCTGTCCCCAAATGCAAATGTCCTCCCTGGTGTCCAGTAACTCTCCCCACCCTCTGACCACCCATCCCTGTAATTGATGTGATATCCCTGGTGTCTAGTAGCAACCCCCACACCTCTGATTGCCTGTCACCATACTAGTCTTGTGTTCCCTGGTGTCTAGTGGCACTCCCACCCTCTGGTCACCTCTCTCCATCGTATTCATGTTTTCCCTGGCATCTAGTGGCAACCACACCCTCTGATCACTCATCCCAGTAAAGTAAGTGTTAGCCCTGGTGTCCAGTGGCACCATCCACCCACCGATCACCCATCCCCGTAAGTGATGTGGTGTCCCTAGTGTCCAGTGGCACACCTTGCCCTCTGATCTCCCATCCCTGTAATGGTAGTGATTTCTCTGGCATCCTTAT
The DNA here is from genome assembly GCA_016271365.2 of Neoceratodus forsteri. Taxonomy (NCBI): domain Eukaryota; kingdom Metazoa; phylum Chordata; order Ceratodontiformes; family Ceratodontidae; genus Neoceratodus; species Neoceratodus forsteri. Next base: position 267,529,747 of record JADMNL010000025.1, read on the forward strand.
CAGCTCCCATCTGCCAGTCCCTGTCTCAATGAAGGTAGTGCTGAGCCTGGTGTCTAGTGGCACCCTCCATTCTCTGCCCCCAGCAAGTCATGCTTAGTTACTCCCTGGTGCCTAGTGGAACCCACCACCCACCGAACACCCATCCCAGTGCCATCTTGACACCCCAGAGGCTTGCGAGCCCCCCACACTGCTGAGCACACCACCCAGCCAACCCTAATACCTCTGTAGCCGGTGCCATGCATAGGATTTGATATGGCCACTGGCACAGCCCTCCTCTCACCTCCTTGACCAGCCACCATATGGGATGACAGGAAGTGCACATACCAACACAGCTCTCCTCTCACCTCATCAGTCAGCCGCTGTATGGGATGACAGGGAGTGAATGTACAGTATAGTGTATACTATATGCATGCTCCCTGTCATCCCATATGGCGGATAACTAAGAAGGCGAGAGGAGGGCAGTGTTGGTCACTGTATCAGACTCTCTGCATGCCACTGGCTACAAAGGTATGAAGGGGTTGGCTGGGTGGTGTGCTCAGTGCTGGCAGAATGGGGGGAGCTGGTAGCCATTGGAGTGTCAGGGTGGTGTCAGGATGGGTATTCGTCGGGTGGGCAGTATCACTAGACACCAGAGAGTAACTAAGCATGATGGGCCAGTGGAGTGGAGGGCAGGGAAGTGCCACTAAACACCAGGGCCAACACTACCTATACCGGGATGGGGATCGGTGGGTGAGGGGTGCCACTGGACGCCAGAGAAATCCCTACTATTACAGGGACATGTGATCAGAGGTTGGGGTGCCACTGGCCACCACAAATATCACATCACTTACATGGATGAGCGATCAGTAGACAGGTGGTGCCACTGGACACCAGGGCAACATTTGCTTTACAGGGATGGGTGATCGGAGGGCATGGGGTGCCAGTAGATTCCAGGGAACACATGAGTATGATGGGATGGACGATCAGAGGGTGAAGGTGCCACTAGACACCAGGGACATCACATCACTTAAAGGATGGGCAATCAGAGGATGGGGTGCCACTAGACACCAGAGACATCACATCAATTACAGGGGAAGGGTGATTGGTGGATGAGAGATGCCTCTGGACACCAGCACCAACACTTACTTTGCAGTGATGAGTGATCAGAGGTGGGGGGGTCACTAGATGCCGGTGAACACAAGAATTCAAGGGGGACGAGTGATCGGAGGGTGGGGTTGCAACTGGACACTAGGAAGAACGTGAATGCAATGTGGAGCGGCAATCAGAGGATGGGGGTGCCTCTGGACACCAGGGTACCCACTGATTCAATGCCCAGTGGTTCAGCGGGTGAGGCAGTGAAGATGGCTGCAGTACCACTACATACCACCAGGGCCTTGCAGTCTGTTAAGTTAAGGTTTCCAAAGGCGGTAACTTGCACCCATTTGGCTGGCATTTACTGCCAGTGCAAACCTCTGAATTTGCCTCTGCACCTGTATGAAGGGTAGGACCTCCTCATTTGCATAGGCACAGTGGTACATTAGTAGTTGGGTGCTAACGGGCTTTGCCCACACTGTGGGGTGTCTGAATATAGACCCCACCCATGAATCAGGCACAAACACTCCATTTAGCTCATGCTAACATTTGAATATCTGGCCCCTAATATCTCTGGAATTAGGACAGAAGGCACTGAATATAACATCTCAGTATATGCTTATGATATATTGCTTCATATAACACACCCAGGTATATCCTTGCCTCATGCTCTTCAGGTCATCATAGCTTTTGGTGCCCTCTCAAACTATAAGTTAAACATAGGCAAAACAGAAGTTATGCCACTTAACTCAGTAAGCTGGGCATAGATGAACTCAGGCTCAAATGGAAGAGACACCACTTAAACTACACAGCATGTTTTCCCAGAACTTCAACCCCTTGCTTCAGCTACTTAAAGTATATCTAGAAAGATGGGTACACCTCCCCCTTATTTTGGGGGAGGGTGGACTTGGTAAAAATGAACCTATTACCTAGGGTTTTATACGTGTTGACTGTTAAATGTGGCTACCCCCCAAAAAATGGTTTGATCTCCGTAGCTACATTTCTAATTTTATTTGGGCTGGAAAGGCAGTTTGCCACACCTTTCATAAATTAGCAGCTCCTAAATTATCTGGTGGCCTCACATTTCCTACCCTCTACCTATACCACTTGGCAATCTGTGCAAGTAAATATCCAAGATGGTTGCCAGACCCGCCAACACTGCCATAGCGCACACACACACAACTCTGTGGCTCCAAATAGAGGTGGCACTCTGGCAGAAAATGCACATCAGCACTAAAGGGCCCCATTTTCAAAGGGGATGCATGGGTGCAACCTGAGATGTGCCATGCAACCCTGGAAATGTGACAGCTGTCAGGGGGCGTGCCCATATTCAAAGGGCATAGATGCATGGCACACCCCGGACAGTGCTGACGTGCACAATATTGTGCTGCACCTATACAAATGAGGGGTCCCCCATACATATGTGACACAGTACAATATTGAAATAGTTCAGAAGCACAAAACAGCCCACAGCAGTGGTGCAGATTTATGCTTCTGAAAACCTGACCTAACTAGTGCATAGACCTGGCTGCCCACTGTTAAGGACAGGGAACCCTGATGGTACAGCAGTCCCTCCCTAGCCCCAAGCACTGTGATAATAGTAAACATCCTTCCCGATCCCCATATCCCTGGTAGTCTAGTGGTCCCCACCCCCGGCCTTGATCACCATCTGAATTATCAGAAACCCCCAATCCCCATATTCTGGTAGTCTAGTGGTCCCCCAACCCCGATCACCATCTGAATAATCAGAATCCCTGCCAATCTACATATCCCTGGTAGTCTAGTGGTCCCCCCGCACCAATCACCATCTGAATAATCAGAATTCCCTCCCCATTTCCCACATCCCTGGTAGTCTAGTGGTTACCCCCAGCCCTGATCACCGTCTGAAGAATCAGAGCCCCCATCCCTGTATCCCTGGTAATCTAATGGTCCCCCAGTCCCTGATCACCATCTGAATAATCAGACCCCCCGATCCCTGTATCCCTGGTAGTCTAAGGCCCCCTCCCTAGCCCAATTGTATAATAATTAAAAAGTACCTGGTTCCTGGTAGACAAGTGGCCCCCACCCATTAGGCAGCAACCCACTACCCTGCTGTCCCCCCAAACTGTCCAGAGCCAACAACTGGTACAGCTCACCTCACACTGCACTGGCCAGCTACCGACTGAACTATACAGGAGCGCGTATAGCATATAGTACACGCCCATTGGTTGACAGGTCAATCAATGGGCATGTACTGTATACTGTATGCACTCCTGTACAGTTCAGTCGGCAGCTGACCAGTGCAGTGTGAGATGGGTTGTGCCAATCACCAGCTCTGGATGACTTGGTGGGGGGAACAGGGTGGTGGATCACTGCCTAACAGGGTGAGAGGGTGGGGGGGCACTTGACTACCAGAGACCAGGGACTTTTTTATTATTATACAGATTGGGGCTAGGAGGGGGAACCACTAGACTGCCAGGAATATGGGGATCAGTGGGGGGTTCTGATTATTCAGATGGTTTCGGGTCCAGGAGGGACCATTAGACTACCAGGGATTTGGGGACATTTGTTTTCCTCTATGGATCAGGGCTAGGGGGAGCAGCTAGACTACCATGGATATGGGGATCAGGTGGGATATTTCATTACACTGACAGTGACTGGGGCTGGGGGAGACTGGCCTGGTACACTCCACGGCAGACCAATCATGCAGATGAGCCCCTAACCCACATGCAAATGGCCCCATTGCACCATGTACGCTCAATGAGCTCATCTGCATGTTTGGGCTGAATATCACCCATGGGGCCACAGCGCACCCCAGTGTGCACTGCGCAGTACCACTATGGCCAGTCATCAGCCCGACACCTGGTTGCACTGCATGGAACATGGTGACCCCCTGCTGTGCACCGCACAACCAGGGTCCGATATTCAAACAGCTTGTGTGGTCTGTTTGGATCACACAATCTGTTTGAATATGGTGCCAGAGCCAGCCGGCCCAAGCTTTATGCATAGTGCACCATTTTGAGTGCACATCCGACCAGCTCTGAATATGGGACCTTAAGGCTTTAATCTATACAAAGGTGAAAAGGCTGCCTCCATACTCAAGGGGCACACCTATAGCAGCCGCAGACCCACAGCCAGCTTTGCAGATCACTTCAGCTGCAGACACATATGGATTGAATGCAACCCCTAATTCACTACCCCAGTTTTGTTATTGGAGTAAACCCAATCACATTTCTCCCTGACTGAATGTGAATATCATCAGAATTGACCAGTTATATCTGGATAGCAAGCTGATACATTTTAATACTTTCCATCAAAGATACCAAGTAACAAGCAAAAATATATTTCCATTTGCCTGCTATCTGAAACAGCATCCAAAAGAGCATGAAATTAACTATCCCTGTCAAACTGGCCACCTATAAATCCTTGCTGGCACATTCCTTCTTTGAGTCTTGCAACTGTTTTCAGTATTAACTTACACCTTTACCTCGGGCTCTGGACTCTCTCTCTCTCTTCTTACTAAAATGTCCCTTCTGCGCTCTTCTCTCAATTTACCTCATGCCAGTGCATATATATTAATTTTCAGAGTGCATATTTTGTCTACTGTATGCTGCATATTGTTATACTGTACATATTTTCTTGTTCTACCTTGATGCTGTTATGTATTGCCTGTAATACTCCCTGTACTACCTTATGTATTCCTTGTTTTCTTTGTAATGTTTTGTAACATATCCAGGTCCACCTCATAAATGAGTATTACCCAATGGTGTTTCACCTGGTAAAATAGAGATTGATTGATTGAGCATGTACTTGTGCAAGCACATACTCATTAATTGTCAGCTTAGTAGGGCAGGCAGCCAGCCATGGTGGAGAGAGGAGTGCTGTGCAAGTTGCCCCCTTGGGGTCGGGGTGGGGGGGCAGTACCTGCCAGGGTGGGGGGTCTGCTAGACACCAGGGAATATGGGGACACTTTTTTATGACAGGGGATTGGCGGGAATAGGAGGGGGCGTCCACTAGACACCAGGGAAATTTATTGAACAAGATGCTTTGTTTTGGTTTTTTTTGTTACAGGGTATCGATCGGAGATAGGGAGGGGGGTCTGCTAGGCATCAGAGAATATTGGGGACACTTTTTTATCACAGGGGATCGGGGATAGGGAGGGCAGGTCAACTAGACACCAGGGAAATTGAACAATAACCTTCTTGGGTTTTTTTATTACAGGAGATTGATTGGGGATGGGGGGGTCCACTAGACACCAGGGAAAACTTGATATTTTATTTTTAAATAATGGAGATGCTCAGGGGCAACTACAACAGTTATCCTAATGCTGCAGCATAAAGGTTCTAAAAGATTCGGATAAGGATCAGATAACCATCCGAACCTTTTGATCCTTATCAGACCTTTTAGAACCTCCAAATCTTTTGAGGTTCACCCATCCCTACTTTAAAGTGCTAGCATATGTATATAGCAAGGGGATAAATAAAGGCAACAATGTGACTTTTAACTGGTACTCTTCTAATATGATTGCAGTTTTTACAGCTGTAAATCTGCCTGCCTGTATTATGCATCATTATTAGAGCTGGTGTAGAATTGTTGGTGTGATTTGCAGAATTTGAATCCTTACTTTAGCATTCCAGGAAGTTAAACCCAATTACTGTGTACTTTGCCTCAGGACAGCATGAATCATTGAACAGAGCCACTTCACCGAGAGAAATTAAAGGCTGAAGCAGAAGCATGGGAAAGATATTACGCTGAGAATCAAAGGTCAATTATATAGTAAATCTGAATTCACGTTCTTGTTTTTTATTATTCTGCTTACATCCATATTACACTCTGATTGAAAATGCTGCAGCAACGTAAACAATTTTTTTAATGTTTTAGATTTGCGTAAGCAACATATGATTTTATGCTGAGGTCGGGAGCTGGTAGAAGTGAATAACTGAATTTCACAGTACAACCTTATTTCAAGACAAACCATAAGTATACAGCATGTATACTAACATCTGGATTTCTCTCAGTAAAACGCAAACACTTGGACAACTATGCCCCCCCACCCCGACCTCTCAACAGAATTAGTCCAATCTTTTTTAATCCATATACCTGTCCACAGCCTTGAGTGTAGCCCTGTCCTATTTCAAATAAAATGTCTCAGATGAAATTGAAACAGATAGACACTAATTTCTCTAAGCCATTCACTATACTGAAAACATAATTTACAGAAAATATGTTTACTTATTCAATTGCCAACGCCATTAGAAAGAAGTATAAAAGGAAAATGACTCACTTCAAGGAAATGGCTTCTTTTACTGCAAGTGGACAGACAAATTGGAAAACAGTGACTCAGAATGATACAACTCAGATTTTACTGACTTGGTTTTGTGCCTCTCTTGCTATAAAAAGTTTTCTGTCCACTTCTTCCAATGCCTTGGACCAGATGTTCAGAACATAGGGTATCTTTACCTGCATTTGTGATTATTTAGCTGCATTTTGCTTATGTGTTGTCACAAAATGCTTACAGTACTCGACTGTATCTAAAGTACATTCAACTGTAACAACTTTGAAGTAAACAAATACAATATTTTTCAGTCTAACCCCCCCCCTCCCACACACACACACACATACACACACATGCATTCATCAAAGTACAAGAAGTCCTCAAAGTTTATTTAGGTTTCAAGCTTTTTTTGTTAGGACATATTTTTAATTTTGTCTCCCTTTTGGTAGTCATATTTCCTGACCTGGCAATTAATTTGTAGCACAAAAAGTATATGACAGTGCAAAAATGTATTACAAATCTGCAGAATTTATGGCAGCGATAAAGCTAAAACTCATGTGATGCTGATAATCTTTTTTTTTTACAAATACTGTAGCATGTTAATTAAATCTCTCTTTGTTTGCTTTGTTAATAGATGGAATTATTTGAAATAATGCTAGGTCAAATGTGAAAACGATGTGATTCATTTAGGGGAAGCCATCAGTATAGTCACACCTTAGGACACTATCTAGCAAGGTTTCCATATCACTGTGTGCACCAAGGAAACCCGTGAAAAGCACATTTAAGCATCTAAAGGCTATGGCAGCAGTTATGATTTTCTGCCCCATGTGACTGGAAATAGTAAATGAGCATTTTTGCTTTGTGTTCATGGCAGAGGACAAGGGGGCACTATCTGAATGTGGTCTCAAGACCAAGAGGGTGGGGGGGGCAAATTTGACGTGGAGCTGATCACTAAAGAGAGGGTGTAGAGTGGTCTAAGTGCTCTGATGATTTATAAATCAATGGGTTCAGATGGATTGCACTCTAGAGTGCTAAAAGAAATGTGGCAGGAGCAGGCCGCCCCACTGGCAGACCTCTTTGTTGACTGGAAACAGGAATGGTGCAAATCAATTACAGGGCAGCTGATGTGGTACCCCTGGAGAAGAACGACAGTAGGGATTAACCAGGGAACAATAGACCAGCCAGTCAGACATCTATAGTGGAAAAATTACTTTAGGCCATTGATAGCGAAAGGATAGTGCAGTTTCTAGATGCCAGTAGATTCCAGCAGAAAACACAGCATGGATTCACAATGGGGAGGTTGTGTCAAAGAAATATAATTGACTTCTTTGACTGTGACATGAAGGCAACAGACAAAGGACAAGCAGTGAACTGACTGTATCTCGACTTTAACAAAGCCTTGGACTCCCACATGGGAGAATGGTTAAATAATTGGAGGATAGGTCAGGCCAGTGGCATGGTAAACTGAGGCACTGGGTGCCTCACCTGCCTCCACATCAGCGATCTGGGTTCAGAAATGGAGCAGCGTCACTCGAGGGCTAGCTGGGGGAAAAGGAATGAGCATCCAGCGATGGCTCTTCTCCTTCGGGGCATATGCCACAGCTTGATCATCACCTAGCAAAGGCTGGCTGGCCTAGCTAGTTGGTTGGGAGCAGGTGCACTGGTACTACTACATCTTCACATAGTGCGTCAGTGCCAGAGCACATCTCCCTGCCTGGGTAAGGGGTGGAAAAGGAGAAAAAAAACACTCCTGGTGGCAGATACTAGTGACACCTTGCAGGCTCTGCACCACATTCTGAGGCCCCCACCCATGGTGGTTCAAGAGGTGCAGGTAGGGCTTGGGTGGGTGGATGATGGGGCTGGAGGTAGTCACCAAAGAGGAGCCACCAAGGGCAGAAAGGAGCATAAATACAGGATTAAGAAAAAGAAATTGGAGGATCTGAGAGTGGGAGGCAAGATACAGGAAGGGTCAGGAACTGGCTGGGTGGATGAACACAGAGAGTAGTCTTTTTTTTTATTCTGTCTATCACTGTGCAGGCAGGCAGGAATATATCTCATATCAGACCACCTGAACCTCCCAATTGGCATCCCCCACTGGCTGCCCAGAGTGGAAGCCCCATAGCTTACCCCTTATGGCAGGACTTCCAAAGGAGACTGAGATCTTCCTATGTGCCATCTGAGACTTAGGCTGGCAGTGTCATTCATGCTGACAAGTGGAACTGTTACTGTGCAGCTGCTGCTAGGGATTTTCTCTTCCTGGTTCACCCCAGACATGCAGAGCAATGGCATCAGTGTGCAGGTGTGCATGGTCCCACACATGCTCCACAGGCATCTGCTGCTGTCTCTCCCCTATAGATTGGTCCCAGCCTGGTGTACATCCATCCACCAGTAGGTGTCACTCAAGTACCAAGCACCAACAACCTTCCCCCTGGAGGTGGAGAGTTGTCTGTGGGATGCTCATCCAACCTCCCCCCACCAGCCCTCTGATGCTCCGAGCTCATTCCCAAACCCAGGTCATCAGTGATACAAATAGTAGCTCTACTGGTGACCCAGGGGGCCAGCGCACAAAGAGTAGTCCTAAAGGGAGATTCATGGAAGTAAAGAAAGTCACCAGTCAGGTTTCTCAAGGATCAGTCCTTTTCCTAGCACTTTTCAAAATCTTTATTTCTGATATCAGGGAAGGGATCCAAAGGAAGAGGCACCTATTTGCAGATAACACAAACATCTGCAGTAGAGTGTACAGTTATAAGAGGGGCAGGACATCAAGGGAAGTTCTGAAGAGGTTAGAGAAAGGGTCAAGGTTTCTGGCAACTAAAATTCAGTGCACAAAAGTGCAAAGATCTGCACATAGGTGGTCAGGAACCCAAAGACAGACTATAGAATGGGAGATGCAGTGTTTGAAAAAATGACAGGGAGGGGTCTCATAATTCTAACAACAGACAATTTAAAGCAGTCAGCACATTGCAAGAGAGAAGCAGGAATGGCACATAGGATAGTGAGGTGGGAGTAGTGCATAGGCAGGGAGATCAGGATCAGATCCCTGGTGCATCTAAATTGAGAGTACTGCATGCAGTATTAAACTCTGCAATCAAAAAGGGACAGGGATAGAGCTGAGACAGTGTAAAGGAGGGCAACAGAAAGATTTCATGGAGGTAGCAAGAGAGGTCCTACATAGAGAGAGACTAAAGGACCTCAGCATGTATACATTGGAGACCAGGAGGAAGAGGGCAAGTTTCTACATGGCATAAAGGAGGAAGAGATCAGAAACAGGCGCACAAGGAGGAACTCATAAAAGCTGGTGGGAGGGAAGCTGAGGAAGGACATCAGAAAGTATGTTTTTACAGAGTGGGTGATGGCTAAAGGCTGCCTATGGGGTTGGCCTGTGCCAAATAAATAGCTGGATGAAACCGGTGTGGGGGTGGTCAGACATATGGAGCTGGTGAGAAGAGGATGACATAGGGGTGGGGGACTAAGTGATTGCTAGAGCATTTATGTCCTACTATAGGTAAGGCTGGGCAGACTAGGTAAGCCAGGGTTTCTTTTTCTGCCGTCAGTTTGATAATAAAACTCCAAGTCTCAAAGGCCCTAAAGAAACATGGCAAACCCCTTGTGGGATCTGACTTCTGAGGCTGCTGGAAGTTTTTTTTTTTTGTTTGTTTTTTTATGTAGACCCCCCAAGAACTGGTATCACAAATGAATGTTTAGTAAAAGCAGTTTGCCATCGATTTTTATATAGAACTGTAGGGTTAGCTGCTCATTAGACCTTGCATGAATTTTCTAAGACAGGCAAGCAGGACTGAATTAACAACTCCTGGCGCCATGAATAATGTATAATGGTGGGTGCCCCTGTGACTTCACCAATTGGCAGGGGGCTTGGGAGCCACCTAGACCCCTGCAAGCTGATATGTAATGCCTAAAAATGCATTTGGAGGGTTTTCCAGCTACTCTGAATGCCCTTTCTTGGGGTTGGAAATGAAGGTTGGAATGTTTGAAATTGTATGGGATCAGTGCTCCAGATAACGTTTGCGCTCTAGAGTCATTTTATACAACTGAACAAGCATTTGTCAATGCTGAAGTTTGCCGTTGGTCTTGCAGTTGTACATGCTTGGTTTTGCTGTTGTACATGCTGTGTTTCTTATGTTCTTCCAGCACTAGTTACTGTCATCAGGATTCTGAATCCCACAACCACATTTGGACCCTGAGCAAGGCCCACTCAACTACATCATTGCTCAGCCTGATGACATCCCTGCTTCACAACACTGCTCAGTCCTCAGCACACATAATACCGACACAACTGACAGCCAGACTAATTTACAGACTAAGTTAGAGAAAGAGGAGTGAGTGAGGAGTTAATTTTAAAAAAGGTAGATGAGACAGCATTTCTCTCCTGTTGTGCTACTCTCTCTCACACACAAGGCATGAAAATACAATGGAACAACTAATTGTTAACAGGTAAAAAAAAATCTCAGTTATGGGGGTAACGGGTGCAGCCACCCCATTATAGTCAACCCACCAAAGTAATGTAAAATAGAGGGACTTACCTGCCCTAGGGAACCAAAGGCAGGAGTCCAAAGGGGTGACGTACATTGTACCTGTAAAATAAAAGAATAGGAAAAGGGGTCACAAAGGATCTGCAGCTCTAAGGGGGGGGGCAGTAGGACAGAAGGGACAGGATAGATATAAAATATACTTATCTGATAAGGTAGGAGCCCTCATCCTGTCAGACCTGTAGAAATAAAAGAAAAATAGGTTAGTTAGAAGATAGCATATAAGAGCAGAAACAGAGGAACGGGAGTGAAGTTTGGGGACCTACTGGAGCAGTCATTCCAGCACTGGCCCACATATATCCACTGCCTGTGCCCCATTATTTTATCACAGACCCCACCCCTTTGGGTAGGGGAAGCTGGCAATAACTTCATAGAGTGGGATTGGGAGAGGGGAGTGATGAACAGGGACCCAGAGGTGCTGTAGGAGGGTTGGAGAATGTTGCAGCATCATATCCACCTGAGCACCATATTTATTTCCACCCAAGCCTTTTTTGGCTAGACATATGTTGGAGGAGAACACCGTCCTGATGGCCAAGCAGTGGAGCGTTGTAGTATTGTGCAGGTGTCTTGGGTTTTGGACCTGCCTCAGACTGCCACACTGACTGACAGGCCAGGCTGGGGTAGCTGCGGTATGGTAGTGCGCCTTGGCCATGGAGAGTGCTGACAATCAGCCGCCACAGTAACCCCAACTGCTGGGCCAGGGAACTTGCTCCTGCTGGAATAGCATGCTGTGTATGCAGATGCACTCATGACAAGGGAGACATGATGAGCCATAGCGGAGACAAACCCCAGCTGTCATCTTTATTATGGCCAGCACACTTTAGCCCTTTGCCATGAAACCTGGCCTCCACTTCTGGATGCGGACTGTGTAGGTAGGGGGGACAGTCCACCACCCCCCTCAGAACCCTGCCATGGAGGGAAGAACTGTGGGGGACCATTGAGGTGTCAGGCTAGTGGTTGATGGGGTTGAGGGTACCTGAGGCCTGAAGAAGATAAATCCCTAAAGCCAGCCTGAGGCAGCTGGGCAAGGGGTTAAAAAACAGAAAAAAAAAAATATATACATATATATATATAGAGAGAGAGAGAGAAAAATTAGGCCCACATGCCACACTCAGATTACACTCCTCTACATAGGACTGGGCACAAAAGGCCACTGCATTCTGTGCTGGTGTTCTGTGACATACCAGTGGTAAAAATTCACCTACAGGCCCTGGGATTGTATGTGCATTCCAAGCTTACTCACCCTCTTTTCCAACAACAAAGAAGGCAGCAACCAGAGTCAACTGCCATGCTCCAGGCAGTAAATACACAAAAGTCATACAAAAGGTCCATGCTAAGACGCCACAGGCAAATAAACCACTCTGGTTTGTAGGTTCTGAGGTATTTATTAAATGGGTCCAAGTTACCAGCACTCCCCACCAGCCTTGTGGTTTATTTGCCTGCGGAGTCTTAGCATGGACCTTTTGTATCACTCAACCTCTTGGCCAAAAGAAAGGGGTAGCCATGGAGGTACTGTTGGGGAGCAAATGACAAAAAGAGGAACAAAATTAAAATATATATAACAAAAAGACAAACATTGGTGAGACTGTCTTGAACCATTAATTCTGTATGCACCTTCCCCCCACCCCAGTGAGGTGTCAGGGGACAGTTTCGTACAGCAAGAGCCACCAATGTCTTCCCAAGGCAAAGAATAATAACATCAGGGAACATCAGCAATGGACATGGTCCCTGCCTTTGCTGCAAGATGTTCAGCATTACTGAGTTAATGTTTCTTTTTTTCATATTGTTTTTTTCTGACTCCTTCACTCCACTAACCCTCCATCAGGATGGCAATCGGACGTCTCCCAGTGCTTACAACCACTGACCAGTTCCTGGAAGCCTCCCCATGGCAGTGATGTTAGGGGCATTAACCTTCTCTGGAAACAAAATCTTGTGCTATGGCCAAAGGCAGGGTGCCAAGACTTGCTTATTCTGCTTTAACTGTTACTCCCCCACTCGCAGGGGTGCCAGCAGCAACACCTGGAATGTATACAGTGGAGTACCAATGTAGAGCAAGTCAGCATCCCCCCCTCACTCGCAGGGATACCAGCAGCAACACCTGGAATGTATACAGTACAGTACCAGTGGAGTACCAATGTAGAGCAAGTCAGCATAATCGCACCCCCCCCCACTCACGGGGATACCAGCAGCAACAGCTAGAATGTATACAGTGGAGTGCCAACGTAGAGCAAGTCAGCATCCGCCCCACTTGCAGGGATACCAGCAGCAACACCTAGAATGTATAAAGTGGAGTGCCAACATAGAGCAAATCAGCATCCCCCCCTCACTCGCAGGGATATCAGCAGCAACACCTGAAAGGTATACAGTGGAGTACCAACGTAGAGCAAGTCAGCACCCCCCCCACTCGGGGGATACCAGCAGCAACACCTGGAATATATACAGTGGAGTACCAATGTAGAGCAAGTCCGCATCCCCCCCTCACTGGCGGGGATACCAGTAGCAACACCTGTAATATATACAGTGGAGTACCAATGTAGATCAAGTCAGCATCCCCCCACTCACAGGGATACCAGTAGCAACACCTGGAATGTATACAGTGATGTACCAAAGTGAAGCAAGTCAGCATCCCCCCTCACAGGGATGTCAGTAGCAACACCTGGAATGTATACAGTGGTGTACCAAAATGAAGCAAGTCAGCATCCCCCCATTTCCATCTTTTCTCACTTCCCACCACACTGTGTAAATAGAGGGAAGAGGGTCATGGTTAGTTATACTCAGAATAATAAGCTGATTCCATTCCATTTTCAATCCATCAGATTATCAGAGTTTTTGATTCCAAGTCTGACAGTGTTGCGATGCTAGTTAAGGCATCAGATTCAGTTATTGGATCATGGAATCAGGGTACAACCCCCCCCCCCCTTGGCTGGCTTTAAAAAAAAAAAAGAACCCCCTGCCCTCACCTCGAACACCCATTCCCCACCCCCATGACTTATTGTGTCTCCCCTTCTGGTCGCTGGTGGTCTTCAAATTCAGTGGAAGTCAGGTAGGTGGGTATGTGCACTGCACCCACTGTTGGGCTCATTCTTAGTGTTGCTGGTGAGAAGCATTCTTCTCCTCCTGTCCTACTGAAGATGACCACTCCAGTTCAACCATCACAGCAGGTTGCCACTGACTGTCCCCTGCAAACCAAGCTCTGACACTTCTAGTGTTCACCACCCCTGCCCAAACAGACTGCTGCCCAGTGCCACTACCCACTAACTGTCATCCAGCAAATTCACTTTAAAGAACTCCAAAGTCCAAAGAAGATGTCTAGAGTCCCAAGATGCTTTCTTGAGGGATGTGAGAGTGGTGTCTGACTGTCACAAAACTAGGTCCACTCTGGGCAGATGCTGTAAGCATGCATATTCATCTCCTGGGGTGGTGATGCAAAGTTTGGATGGTCACCCCTTCCCCATCAAGAAAGCATCATGGGACTCCTGACTCCTACTTTAGTCTCAGAATTCTTTGAAGTCAGTCAAATGGATTAGGATTAGTAGACTGTGAGCAAAGGCAGCTTCACCAGGGATAGCACTCATTTTTTGGGAGGGGCAGAGGGCAGTAGAAGTGGTGGCCCTTAGTTGATAAGAGGGCAGTCAGTGGCATTCTGCTTTGACAGCTGGGATGAAGGGGGACATCTTTAGGAGGACAGAAGAAGACTGATGCTTGTCAGAAGCAACACCAAGAATCAGCTTAGCAGTGAGTACTGAGAAACCACACATCTACATGACCAAACTCTAGTTTGATGACCACCAGCCACTGGGACAGGAGACACACTAAGTTATGAGGGTGAGGAATGGCTGTTCGAGATGGGAGCAAGGGTCTTTTTTTCAAGGTCAGCCTGAGGCTAAGTTTCACTTTCTTGCTGGGTGAGGATCTGTAATCAGTATTTGCATGAGCACCCACTTTTTGAAATTAAGATTTTTGGCCATCAATTTTGCAAATCATAATTTTTTTTTATTTATTTATTTATTAAATTCTCGGATTACAAATACCTTTGAGCAGAAACTGCTCGTTTACAAAGGTTCCACCCAAAGGATGAGGGTCAACACATATACAGAAGGTAGTAAAGAATGCACAATAAACAACAAAACAACTAAAAGAAAAAATAAAGATACTCAGTTATAACATACTTTGAGATAATATTCATAAAACGAGCAGCTTGAGTAGGCAGCTGGCTGCGGTAACAATAAGAGAAAGAGGGCACCATAGGCAGTTAGTATTGCAGGCATGCGACCGGGAGAGGAAGTTGGCAGGCTAATGGGCCACTGTCCGATGGTAGTGGAAAATGTCTTGTACCAGTGGAGATGTGAAGCAGGAAAGGAGTCACAAGGAAGGCCCAGTGCCAGAGGGAATGAGATTGGGAAAGGGCGGGCTGTGAGACATGAGTGAGCTGGGAGGTGTTTAGAGAGATCTCTGTTCAACAAAGCAGTCACATTGAGTGGTAGAGGTGAGGTAAAGTTTGAGATTCCTTTTGAAGGGTCCAAGTGTAGTAGAGGAAAGTGATTCTTTATTGAGGGAATTGAACCATTGAGCAGCTGTATAGATAAAGGACTGCTGACCCATGGAGGTACAACATCTGGGAACCTGAAAGGTTAGAGATTGGACACCACGTGTTTGTTGAGTGCCACTGTAGGTAGTAAGAAGTGAGCTAACACCAGGTGGCATGAGACCAAGGAGAATCTTTTTGGTAAGTAAGCAGGTCTGGTATTGTATTCTGCTGCGTAGGGGTAGCCAGCTGGCCTGCATAGAGGTCACAGGTGTGGAGTTTGTTGGGCTGCACCTGTCAGTAGTCTACAGGCTTTGTTGAGAGCAACTGAGATCCCGTGGAGGGCACTTGTTGGGCAGAGCCATAGATGGCAAGGCCGAGTCAATGATAGAGATGACAGAGCTGTAGATGGCTAGTTTAAGGCATCCGCAGGCATACAGTGCTTGTGTTTGTAGTAGTCCAACCAGATATTGGCGGTCTTGGCAACAGTGTCAATATGCCGAGTGTAGGAGAGGGTACTATCCAGGGTAATACCAAGGTACTTGAACTCCTTGACATGTTCGAGTGGGTTCCCAGCATGGTTCTTGATGGTGAGGGACAGAGAGTTGTGCCTGCTCTGTCGGTTACAGAAGGACATGGCTTTAGTCTTGCTGTGGTTCAGGACAAGTTTATGAGAACTGAACCAGTCTTTGATGTGATTGTCGAGCTGCAGCTGGGATTCAAGGACTGTAATGTCATGGTGGCTGGAAACAGGACTGCATCATCTGCGTGATAGTAATATTTTTGGTGGCAGGCACTGGGAGATTGTTGATGAAGAGGGAGAAGAGTACAGGGCCCAGAATAGACCCTGGGGACTCGGAGCAGACCGGTTTTCCTCCGCAAGAGATCCCTGCAATCCTTATCAATGGATCCGATTATCAAGGTAGCTGGTGAACCATGGAAGGGCATTGCTGGAGATCCCAATGGAGGACAGTTGCTGAGCAGTAGGGGTGGCTAACTGTGTCGAATGCCTTGGAAGGTCTATAAATACTGCCCCTCCACAATTCCCTTTGTCAAGCGTGGCACGGATGAAGGTTGTAAATTCCAGTAGTGCAGTGGTGGTGCTGTGCCCTTTTCTGAAGCCATGCTGCTCTGGGCACTGTACATTGTACTTATCCAGGAATTCAGCTAGTTGGTCCGACACTATTCACTCCAGCGCTTTGGATAGTGGGGGGAGGAGTGAGACAGGTCTGTAATTGGTGTGCAGTGTCCTATCTCCGCTTTTGTGAACCAGTGTGACAGTGGCTTTCTTCCAGAGAGAGGGGAAATGGCCCAAACTAAGCGAGAGATTAAAGATCTTTGTAAGTGGTTCTAAGATTCTAATTCTAAGATTAATTTGGGGGGAGGGGGTCACAGTTATCTGCTTCCCTGAATTGAATTATAAACAGCCCTAGCCATGAGTCAGTACCCCAATCTTCTGATTGCCTAAAACCAACACACGTTTTTGTGCACTCAAAGGCAAAAGTAAAGGCCCACAGTAAAAAAGGTTGTCAAGAGTAACATGCACTTATAGCTCCCAAAAAGCAACTGCAGTTCACGTATTAAAATCAAGTTATGAACACCCCAACCACTCCCATGCCTCACTGGCATGTCTTTCCTAGTTCTAAAGTAATTGGTACAGGGAGTTCTTACACACACACACACACACACACACACACACACACACACACACATCTGTCCAGTAAGGATATTGTTTCGTGTTGTGTTTTTCTTTTTCACATTGGGAAAAAAATTATCGTTTGAAATGCATGCCATGGTTCAGATTAAGTTAAGCACAGTCCTTCAGGTGATTGTGCTGGGTAAGACTCATGGTTTCCCGTCTGAACCCAGTGCAGAGCAGGATGAACCAGATTCATTTTCACAGTTTAAACGGCAGGATCAACTAGATCATTTTTCAGAAAGGATAAATAAAATTAACAATTGGGAAAGACTTACAATAACTCTCCCGTGCTGTATCAGGTAGTTGGAAAGCAGAGATGGAGCCGTTATGTCTTTGGAAGTGTTCAGCCCACCCATACATGGAATGGGGGACAATGATGCTGCACAAGGATTCGACAGAGCTAAGAGTTAAAGTAAACACCATAATAACCAGTTTTCAGGTTACTATTTATTTATTTATTAAATTTTGGTGACTGCATAGGCCCACTGGCCCCCGAAGGTCCCTTTTTCAGGGGCGACCCGGGATAACAATACTAGTTATGATACAGAAATAAGGACAAAAAAAGAGAACTTTTGTATACATTATGTGTTACAACATGAGGAGGTTACAGGAAGCAGTGGATACAGGCATGGTTATCATCATGACACAATTTAAATAGGTAATTCTTTGCATGTTGTTTATTCAGAAGGTAGCATATGACCCCAGGTGAACAGACAGTTTGAGGCAGGTAGTAGGTAGGTTCCACTAAGAGAAGGTGTGTTGGAAGGAGAGGAGAACCTAAAGAGCCTTATGAACCATGGCAGTGGCATGCACTTGAGGTCAGCATATGGGACTTGAGCCTGGTGTGGAAGTTCATGAGTGAGGAGGCGTCTTGGACAAGGGGAGGGAGCTTGTTCCATTGGCAGGGTGCTTGGAAGGAAAAGGACCTCCCGCCAGCATTTGTCCTTACCCTAGGGCCTTCTAATAGTGTTCTTATTGAACTCCTTAAGTTCCTTGTGTTGTGCTTGATGGTTATGGTCCCGGCTATACTAGGCGGAGCGTGGCATTTGAAAGAAGCCACATAACTGTGTGATAAAGGGGGTCACCAGAAATTATTCAGAAATTCAATGCATACGACAATCGCATTGCATATAGGCACTGTTTTGATACCTTTTTGCCAGTCAGAGAATTAACAGCTCTTTTTCTTCACTGGGGCTACCTACCAGTGATAGACATTGTTGTTGTAGATTTACTAAAAACTAAGCCTAGAAACAAGATCCGCTTTACTAAAAATGAAACATGTATAATACTTTGCTTAGCGAACAGGTTTGTAGATTTCCAGATGTGGAACTGATTTGCATAGAATATGACTCTGGGTACTATTCCTGTTACTATTTGGCATGACACCGGCACAAAAGCAAGGAGTGCATTTGGACGTTAGTGATCAGCTGTTTGCTGGGCAGTGTTTGTTCTGCACGTCAAAGAAAAAAAGCTGCCATATGATTGGTGCGGCTTTTTCTTCACAAGTTGAGGACGATTCTGCCCATGAAAAAAAAACAGCATTACAATTAGCCTGCCTGATGATTGGTGTGGCACTGCCTCACGCCTTGCAGACAACTACATTGGACAGACAGTGTCACACCCTTCAAAAGGTACTCACAACAAGAAGTTCACTGCGCGTGCTTGCATAGTGAACTTAAAAATGAATCACCTCCCAATGCACACATTCTCAGTCAAGTCAACACAGAAAGCTATCAGCAACACATTTTGCACACTTCCATACTGCAACATCTGAGATCCAGCTTCTAACAATACATCAGGCAGTGCTTCAGGAGTTTGGGAACTGAAGGCATAGGGACTGTGTGTCAAATGCTGGAGTAGCGAATCTATGAAATAGCTTTCCTGCCCAAACAGCAATCAAAGTTAGAACGCTTTACAACCAGAAAGCAGACTGAGCACTGCAGAGGAAGGGAATAATCCTGCAGCACCAATTTAAAATTAAAGGGAACAACAACTAGCCAGCACTATATTGTCAGGGCATTTATGAGACTGTAGTTTATACTGTAGCAGGAAACTAACCAGTTCTCCAATATACCATGCTCCATTCACAGCTCTGAAATCTACAACCACAGCCTGACAAGAGTCTATCTGTTGTTGTAGAATGGGACTAGACCATTAGGTAGAAATGATGATTCACCCTGCCCCCCCCCGAAACATTAATAACTAATGAAAGGTGATATACACCGTGATGAACGTATTTCACCTAGTTGTGACCAGTTCTAAAATCTGACAGTTTCACTGTGCAGTATAGGGTCGGTTCCCACCAAGAACAGAAATGATCTATCCAACTCATTAAACTTTTCATAGGGCTCAAACAGGACATAACGTTTTTAAACTCAGTAGAGTCAGTAATATGGTACTATTCTAGACAGTAACACAGTACACTTATCTGAAACAAAACCCAAGACAGAGATCCAACACATAAAATCTGGCCAACATGACTCACCTGGTAAATACATACGAGCGAAGAAGATGGCTTTCCTGCTACTTGGAACCCATGCTGGGAGTGGAGAGCACAAACAAAATGTACTGCTGACACACAGTGTAGTGGTGGGGGATGGGACCGCCACCAGTGCCATATAATTGGTTCATGGCTGTCTATTCCAGCAGCTACCTTTAAAATCTCGGGCTGCAGGATGTAAGACATTGCAGTGTGCCAGTGGTGAGGGGGGAAATTTGGAGGCAGGCAGTTGGGAGGCTGTTGCAATGAACCCAAAACAGCAAATGAAAGGGTGAATCATGCTTGAGCAATACACACTGCATGATCCTTTCACTTTCATAATCACTTGCTCATCAGCGGCTCCAACTTGGCTTCTCTCCCCCACCCCAGGTAAAACATTTATGTATAGTGGCAAGCACAGCAGCATAGCTGCTAACAAAAGAATAAAAAAATAAAATAAATTACACTACTTTTGGGCCCCCCCCTCATACTTGGGCCCTTGGGCAACTGACCCTTCTGCCCATGGTAAATCCAGCCCTGCAGGCCAAAGGGTGCTCTTAAGGAGTAGTTGTCAGGTACTGCTGATAAGGCAGGTTCCAGTCTGACGAAGTAACCCAAGTCTTGGGTTAGAGTTCCTGACAGTTCTAGTGAAATGTGCTATGTAGAAAAGTCTTGAGTCAAGCCAGAGACTCGAATTACTGTATGTTTTCAAGGAGGTTTCCACTGGAAATTGATATCTTCAGTGTGTCTGAGAGGTGGGGCATGCATAAGAAGCCCATGACCTTGGTTTTAAAGCTTCTGAAGAAAAGACCATTGTCCTTCATCCACTGCTGAGTGCTGTTGCATAGTGTCTGGAGTGAGCTTTTGAGGTCATTGACAGCCTTTGCTTTGGAATAGATTATGGTATTGTCAGCATATAGGTGTATATTGGAGGTTGCAGTAGAGCAGATGAAGGTGAGGACACTTACTAGCAAGTTGCTTAGAAACATACTGTATAAATTGATAAGGATTGTTAGGGTTTAAAGGGGGAATCAGAAGATCCCATAAATGAGAGGGAACCAAACCCATGTAGTACTTTATAATTTAAAAGCAGAATCTTGTCATCGATTTTCCCCTTTAAAGTCATCCAATTGATTTAGAAAATGTGGCCAGTATTACAAAATGGAGCCGGAGCTTGTTTCCAGGTGTGACCTGGGGAAAGGGGTGCTTAGGATAACAATCCAAAGCCTTCCAACAGACGGTGTAAATAACATTACAGAGGCTTAGTACAGGAGATGTAAAAAGGTGAGGCTGGTATAATACATACCAATAGTGCAGTAAACGACCGAAGTGGCAGTGTAGTGGCCAGGTTGACACCACTGTTACATATACATAAATAACTAGATAACTGGGGGTCATGGCAAATGCAGCCAGTGGGACTGGTGTCAGGCTATGATAGGTGAAGGGCGAGCACTGGTGAGGAACACCAGAGAAAACAAGTAATTAGGTGTAAGAGGTGTAGGAACAGGAGTGTACTGTGAGATCATGGAGATGAATTTTCAGTGAGAAAGCAAAGTAGAGGAGTTAGTATATGGCAGAAGGATATTCCTATGATTGGGAATCGGTACAGAAAGGGCAGCCCAGAGGTTTTGAAAAAAGGAATTTTGCTAGAGCAAGTGCCCGCATACATACGCAAGTAGGAAGGGGAATGGGAAAGGGGGGGTTGTTGATGAGCTTAGTGAGCTTGGATTTAGAAATGTGGGAGGCAGAGTGAAAGACACATCTGTCTTCAAGGGAGGAGAAAGAGAACGCTATAGAGGGAGCAGCGGGGGATACGAAGAGAGAAAGAGAGAGAACTCAGAGTTTGTGAAACAGTGGTGGGCGTGAAGGGAGAGCTCATGTAAAAGGAGCAGTAGGGGTGCTGGGGGAGTGAGCACAGAGTAAAGGAAGCAGTGGTATGTGCTGGGGGATAGAGAGCTCAGTGTAAAGGGAGCAAGGGTGGGTGTAGAGGATAGAATCCAGAACAAAGGGAATAGTGATGAATGTGGATGGGAGAGCTCACAGTAAAGGGACCAGTATCAGATGCAAGGGAGAGAAAGCTCAGAGTAGAGAGAGCAGTGGTGAGTGCGAGGGAAAGATAGCTCAGAGTAAAAGGAGCAGTGGTGGGAGCAGGGAAGAGAGCTCAGAGTAAAGGAAGTCATGGTGGGTGCAGGGGAGCTCAGAGTAAAGGGAGCAGCAGTGGGTATAGGTTGAGAGAGCATAGATTAAAGGGTATAGGGGAAGGTGAGGGGGCGAGATCTCAGAGTAAAGGGAGCAGTGGTGGGTGTGGGGATGTGCTGAGACTAGAGGGAGCAGTGGTGGGTGTGGAGATGTGCTGGGAATAGAGGCAGCAGTGGTGGGTGTGGGGATGTGCTGAGAGTAGAGGGAGCAGTGGTGGGTGTGGAGATGTGCTGAGTAGAGGGGCAGTGGTGGGTGTGGGGTGTGCTGAGGTAGAGGGCAGTGGTGGGTGGGGGTGTGCTGAGAGTAGAGGGAGCAGTGGTGGGTGTGGGGATCTGCTGAGAGTAGAGGGAGCAGTGGTGGGTGTGGGGATGTGCTGAGAGTAGAGGGAGCAGTGGTGGGTGTGGGGATGTGCTGGGAGTAGAGGGAGCAGTGGTGGGTGTGGGGATGTGCTGGGAATAGAGGCAGCAGTGGTGGGTGTGGGGATGTGCTGAGAGTAGAAGGAGCAGTGGTGGGTGTGGGGGTGTGCTGAGAGTAGAAGGAGCAGTGGTGGGTGTGGGGGTGTGCTGAGAGTAGAGGGAGCAGTGGTGGGTGTGGGGATCTGCTGAGAGTAGAGGGAGCAGTGGTGGGTGTGGGGATGTGCTGAGAGTAGAGGGAGCAGTGGTGGGTGTGGGGATGTGCTAAGAGTAGAGGGAGCAGTGGGGTGTGGGGATGTGCTGAGAGTAGAGGGAGCAGTGGTGGGTGTGGGGATGTGCTAAGAGTAGAGGGAGCAGTGGGGGAGTGTGGGGATGTGCTGAGAGTAGAGGGAGCAGTGGGGGTCTGTGCTGAGAGTAAAAGGAGCAGTGGTGGTTATAGTTGAACATAGCACAGATTAGAGGGTGCAGGGGAAGGTGAGGAGGAGAGATATCAGAGTAAAGGGAGCAGAGATGGATGTGAGGATGTGCTGAGAGTAGAGGGAGCAGTGGTGGGTGTGGAGAGATCTGTTTAGGGTAAAGCTACAGGAGTGTTAGAGAAGATTCAAGTTCAAGTTCAAGTTCAAGTTTATTGCAAGTTCAAGTTCAAGTTTATTGCAGGAAAACTCCATTGAGCAAGCTCATTCACAAGGAGGTCCTGTGACATAAACACTTAAAGTACAAACACAGATAGGTAATAACAGTATATACATAAAATGCACGTTACATGATATAGGCTGGATATACATACAAGGGTACCACATAGGGTGACCGCAGGTGGTAAACATTGATATGAGACATGGAAGCGACTTACAGGTTGCATACTGATAAATGAAACATGATGACTGGTGTGTCAATACATATATACGTATTTTGGCAGCTAGAACAAACAACAGTCTACAACTGATATGGGGGAGGAGGATTTGATAGAGTAGCAGTGGAGCGTAAGCAAAGATAAAGCCAGGAGTAGAAGGGGAAGGGAAAGCAGTTAATATGACAAATCAATTATACCTTACCAGTGGATAAATATGGCACACATGGGGAAGGAAGAGACTTAATGACAGTTACAGGTGTCTTTTATTTTGGCTGAACTTAGCGATTTGTAGAAGTTTATTGAAACTGTGCTAGTTAGTTTCAGTACGGTTTGTAATTGGTTCCAAATGGAGGGAAGGGCATATGCAATAGCACGTTTATCAAAGGAAGTCCGCGTCCTTGGTATGTCAAGCATAATAAAGTCAGATTTTCTTAACGAGTATGCACTATGTGAGATACTAATAAGGAAGAGAGATAGCTTGGCAATTTCTGCAGGAGCAGTTTAAGAGTCCATAGCCCAGCATGGAGCAGGTGTCTAGTAGTAAGGGATGTCCAACCAACAGCTGCATATAAGTCACAGGTGGTGCGAACGGTAAGGAGTTGGTAATGAACCGTAACGCACGGTGATAAAGGATGTCCAGTTTACTAGATTTGCAAGAGTGGTGCAGGAATAGATTACATCGCCATAGCCTAGTAGGGGAGAAAAAGTGGCCTGTACAAGCTTGTTTCGAGTTTCAAGGGGAAAAGGGGCCTATTTCTGCAGAAGAAACCTAACCTTGCTTTTAACCTTCTAGAGACATCCTCGACGTGGTCACTGAAAGATAATTTGTTGATCCAGATACCTAGATATTTAAATTTGGTTACAACTTCCAGAGGCTCGTTTAGCGTGGTGACAATGAAGTCTTGGGCAAGGGTATTGGGGGCCTGAGACAGCACTGCGGAGAATATCATCGCTTAGTCTTCTTAGCATTGAGCAGAAGCTTTGCCTTTATTAGATTATGCTCAAGTTAAGCTAAGTCCGCTAGCACTCCCTTAACTTCAGATAACGATGAGCCAGAAGTATACAACACAGTATCATCTGCAAAAAAGTGCAGATTGGACGTAGATATGTTAGCATCTAAGTCATTAATGTACAGAGAAAACAAGATAGGGCCTAAGATGGAGCCTTGGGGGACTCCTCTTGCAACTGGCAAGGTAGTAGAAAAAAAAACTAACGCCTTTACTTTTTGGAATCTTCCAGTTAGGTAGCTAGAGAACCACTGGGTGGTATGGTATGTGGCACCCAACTTTGCAAGGCAATTGACTAATAGTTTGTGATCAACAGTATCAAAAGCTTTGCTGAGGTCCAAAAAGACTGCACCAGTTACCTTCTTAACATCTATAGCAGAGATCCAATCATTGGTTACTTTTGCTAGTGCAGTGATTGTGCTATGATTAGCCGGAAGCCAGATTGAGCTGGGTTAATGAGAGAGAAGGTTTCCAAGTGAGATTTTCACTGAATATGGATCAGTTTTTTGAGAACTTTAGAAAGGATAGGCAATATGGAGATAGGCCTATAGTTGTTTACATCGCATGGGTCACCAGATTTAAATAGAGGGAGGATATGTGCTGATTTCCAGCAGGACGGCACAGTAGCAGATGTAATGGAAAGATTGAAGATGTGGAGAATTGGGGCAGTGAGATGGGCATAGCCTGACCTTAGAAAAAAGGGTTCCAAGCCATCGTCCCCTGCGCTTTTTTTGGTGTCTAAGTTAAGAAGAGAATCTTCTACTTCTTTATAAGTTATCTTGCGCAGTTGAGAGGGGCTGGGTGCAGGACTAGATGTGGCGGGAGGGGTATGCTGGCTCACCACAGCACCAGCATAAGGTGACGAGTCAAAAGCTAATCCAGCTGTGGCAAAGTGGGAGTTAAGTTCCTCCAGGATTAGGGACTTGTTTTCCACAATCTTGCCACTTGCAACTATCTTTGTTGGGACAGAGGCCATGGGCTGTCCTTCTATAGCTTTGATAGTCTTCCATATTTTATGAGGGTTACCTTTAGCTTGTTCGAGAGTAGAAATATAATAGTTAGCTTTAGCAGAGCGAAGTTTTTCACACAGTTATTCCTGGCTGTTCTAAAGGCCTGCCAATCCGAAGATTCTTTGAATGTCTAGCTTTAGCCCAGAGCTTATCTCGAGCTATAAGGGCTGCCTTTGAGATCCGAGATGAGCCAGGGATTGGAATTGTTCCACACTTACTTTGATGAAAGGAGCATGCTTATTTATTATTGTAGTGAGTTTGTCATTAGGATGCAAGCCTTGTTGACATCTTTGGCTAGGTAAAGATCTTGCCATCTGATCATGCTCAGGTCAGATAGGAAGTTTACTGCACTGAATTTGCGAAAGGATCTTTTGTTATAAAGATGGGCTATGGACGGGCCTTAATTTGAGATCTTATGCAAGCAGCAATTCCATGATTGCTCATGTCGTTGTGAAACACTGCCAAATGAGAAATTTTGTGTGGATGGGTGGTTAGTACCACATCTAGAATGGAACTGTTGGCAGTATTTAGAGTGTTGTTCCTACTAGGTTCACTGACTAATTGCCCAAGACCTAGCTCATCACAAAGGGATTTGAGGCCGTGTGATTTAGGTGACAGCCAGTCCATATTTAGATCTCCTAGAAATATTGTTTCAGTTTTTGCATCTACGAACTTGGATTTCAAAAGATTGAGGACTTCATCACCACCAGACGGGGGTCTATAGCCACCTAGGATAGTGATACATTCCGAGGAGGGGAGATGAAGGCTCAGCGAAACTAGAATTCCTTGGCTAGAGATTTGCAACTAATATTGGTGACCAAGTACTTAGATTTGGCATAGATATCCACACCCCTGCCTCTAGACTCTCTATCTGCTCTAAATAAATTGTAGCCCTGCAGTGATATTTATTGATCAGTGTTGGTCTTTTTTAGCCACGACTCAGTAATTATGATAAGGTCTGGGTTAACGTGTGCAGCCCAGGCTTGCAGCTGTACAAGTTTTTTAGGCAGGCTTAAAATGTTGACCATCATCATTTTGAGACCTGTGGCCTCAGCAAAATCGATAAGCGAGTAAGTTATGGGGGGGCCAGGGTTGAGCTCCACATTTCCTGAGCAAAGAAGAAGTCAGAAGTAACTTTCTTTAAGGAGCTTATAAGAATGGAGACTGCTTTTTATTTCTTCGGCAACCATATACGTGCGCGAGAGGCGCGCCACTGTAATGACAGTTGATTGTGATCAATGTAAGTGCTTGGGTAGACATAGGTGAGGACAGTAGCAAGGGGTGTAGGCTAACCAGGGGAATAGGCTAAAAGGGAGAGGAGAATGACATAGTGTCTGCACGGTAGACTGTTATAACATTAGGTATTGATAAGGTACATTGGAGAACTGAATTGCATTGAGGTACTTCAAATTGCACTGTATTGCTGAAAACTCTGCACCTTAGAGCAATAAAAACACAATAAGGAGAGCCATGGTCCCAGATTGAGTGGTCTAGTGATTTGTATTAGTGCAATATTTTCTAGGCAAGAAATTTGCCCACCTAGATACTCACTTAAAACCTAGATGAGAAAATACAGCAGAAAGGGGAACAAGGAGAGCAGGAGCAGCTTAGTTAGTGGCCATCCACCTTTCAGACTCAAGTCCCCTTGTAGCAGCACCGGGAAAGAAGTAGAATGATAATGCAGGCCATATTACCCACGAATGAATACAGTGATTTATGTAGAAGACCAAGAATCCCTCTAGTGGCAGGTCTGCATAACCTGCTAATGGAAAACTAGCCACTTAAAAAAAAAAAAAAAAAAAAAAAAGGTAGTTAGACTTATCAGCACCAAGGCAGAGTGCTTGGATGGGGGTGCTGCAGGAAGAGCAGTCAGACAGAAGAGGTGTAAGCACTTTAAAACAGTAGTAGAAATTACAATCCAGCTAATACAGTTGAAAAACTCCTAATAACACAGTTGAAATGTGCTTAGTTCTATGGAAAGTCTAACAAAGTGCCAGGTGTCTATAGCAGTGGAAAACTCCTGCCAATCAGAGTGGGTTTGCTGGAAGCACCCGTGTTCCGATTGGCTGCGCTGTCCCGTACCTTCCAAGGAGCTGCAGGCGGGTGTCCTGGTCTTGGTCGGTGGCTGGCTGGGTGCCGGCCGACCGTGGGTGAGCTGGAGCAGCCCTGTTCAGTGACAAGCAGCTTCCAAGGAGCTGCAGGCGGGTGTCCTGGTCTTGGTCAGTGGCTGGCTGGGTGCCGGCCGACTGTGGGTGAGCTGGAGCAGCCCTGTTCAGGGACAAGCAGCTGATTCAGTTGAACAAGGGTGGACTTGGAGGCTGAATTATAAACAACATCCCCATATGATCTGAGAACTGATCCAAGAGCCTTGGCAATCATATTCTCAACCAGCTGTAGGTGACGTGGTTAATTCTTGATTAACCCTATGTACAGGGTGCTCCAATAGTTGATTTAAGAGGTGAAGAAGGCATTTATCAGCATTTGAAGGTCACCTGGAACCAGGAAGTAGAACAACCTTGCAATGCTCTTTGAAAGCAGATAATGAACATTTTTGTAAAACAAAAAATATTAAAATGGCAAGCATGTGCAATAACAGCACCTCTACCCCCCACCACCACAGTTCCTAGAGGTCAAAGCTGAGTGGAAGTAATGGGTTAGCATGACCAACAGTATCTACTTTGGGTGGTAAAAACCTTCTGATTGGAGCCAGATTTCACTTTGCTCCACTCTAGATCCAATTACTGACACATATGAAGCCTTCTGTGTGCTCCTCAGAAATCCAAATATTGTTTCAGAGTGCCATTGGACCAGTATTGCACAGCAGATGCACTGCAGATAAGAACATTGCATTGGATATCTATGTATTGGCCCTGTTTTGACCATATGGTCTTAAGGGTTTGAGTTATTTTTGCAGCTATGCAAAATTATAATTTCCACAGACATGATATTCTGCTTCCAAAATTTTCCTTGGAATGTTTTGAAAAATTCACCACAGTTCCATGAATAAGTAAACCATGGGATATGTAATGTAAAACAATATAAACTGTGGAATGTTTACTAAAGTTAATGAACTCAATTGATTTCTTTTCTGCAGTTGTTTCTTGCATATAGAATCCACATCAACGTAGACTGCAGAATTTTAACTCTGCAAATTCCACAAGGGTTGAACTACATGAAAAAGACATTTCTTCAGATGCCAGGTCCGATCATGAGGGCCGAGTTGGAGCTGCCCTCCCCCACCCCCCAAAATTTCTTCAGATGCCGGGTCTGGTCATGAAGGCCAAGTTGACTGCCCTCCCCACCCCAAAATTTCTTCAGGTACGGCGAATTTCGAATTTGACTCTGGAGAGCAGGCTGGAAGGGTGTTCATCCTCTGCACTAGCTTTCTTTGGCACCTTTTTTTTAAAATCAAATTGACTTCGGCTTTTTCTGATGCTGCAACAGTGGAGATGGGCTCTCCAGTAGCTGACTATTTAATGAACTTTATCTAGTATTTTGCTCATTCCACTTATTGCGTTAAAAAGCCTACTGCTTTCTGTAATTAGTCTGTTAAACTGCGCCAGAAATGCTGTTGTACTGACTCAGTAGCTGAAAATTAATTTAACTCGAAGTGGCTAAACTGACTATCACCAAAGCCTGTATTTAATGTAGAATCTGTTAATCATTTCCCTAACCTGCTTTAGAACTAATGGCAGCAAGTTTAGATATCTGAATCTGCTAAACCAAATGCATAGATAGTGTTTAAAGCTGAACTCGCTTGCTGAGGGGTTTAAAGATGAACTCGCTTCCTGAGTATTTTAAACTGCACCAGCGTTGGCAGTTTCTGCCTCTGAGCTTAATTGTAACATATATTAAGGTCCTTAGTTCAACTTAATTCCAGTTAGCTACTTGAATCTGTGTTACTTGAAACCTTGTATGCTAATTCGTGTCAGGGCTTGCATATAAACTCCATACCTCCACTTCTGTCTCCACAGACGCCGGGTCCAGTCATGAGGGCCGAGTTAGAGCTGCTCTCCTCCACCTCCCGAAATTTCTTCAGGTATGGCGAATTATGAATTTGAATCTGGAGAGCAGGCTGGAAGGGTGTTCATCCTCTGCACTAGCTTCCTTTGGTGCCTTTTTTAAAATCTAATTGACTTTGTCTTTTTCTGACACCACAACAGTAGAGATAGGCTCTCCAGTAGCTCTCACCCCGCAATCGCTTGACGACTGCTCCCTGCCTGCTCCCCAATACCCTCCCACCCTTAGCTGACGTTACTTATATAGGGATTGTTCTCGTGAGATTTGAAGTGTTTTTTTTCTATCTTCCTTGTTTGCCATCTGCTCATTATATTAAGCTGCCACTAGTGGTTGCCTATTAGCATCGGGAATCCTCTTTCACTCTCTCTCTCTCTCTCTCTCTCTACATTAGGGCTTATCTGATATATTTTTCTTGTGATTTTTTTCCCCTTAATCCTCTCTTCCTTGTGCCCTTTCTTTCCTCCATAGCCAGCTTGCTCTACTACCTAATCGTGGACACTAAGGTTATTTTTAACCTACTGCCTTTAGTATGCACGCTGTTTCTTCTAACAGCTTTTACGGATCCTGCTGTGTTTCCCATGCCTAGAGGGGAGTACTCACTTGACAACTTCTACTTTTCCAACCTACTGTCTGATTCCTCCCCTAATCTACTACCTCCCCCTGGGCTTATTAACAAGCACCTAGTAGTATTAACTAGATATATCCTGAGGAGGTTCCCTATTTCCCAAGGGGGTGCCTGTCAGGCATATGCTATTGCTTCTATATGGATTATCACCCTATCCCTTACCCTTGCTGGGGATATTGAGGCAAATCCAGATTCTGTATCTGTTCCTAATCCTACCCTGTCTCACCCTGTGAACTGCTTGCCTCAATCTTCAGGTTTCACCTTTGCTCACCTTAACATTAGGAGCCTGATGGCTAACCACCCTGAACTTGTGGCCTGGGTGTGTGCAAATAGCCCAGATATACTTGCCTGATCGGAAACCTGGCTTAAACCTTCCACTGCAGACTCCCAGTGTTCCCTCCAGGTTTATAACTTGCTTCAGGCGGATCACTCTAATACCAAAAGAGGTGGGGGCTTGGTTGTATACTACAAGTCTCTTCTGAATGTAATTATAATGCAGGTTCCCTGTCTTGCTAACTGTGAGGTTCTTCACTCCCTTTCACACCTGGGGGTCATTAAGAAACTCCATATTTTCTGCACTTACATACCTCCAAAAAATTCCAGGCAAGGTCTTTAGGAATTTATAGAATATGTGCTGTCAGTGACTTGGAAAAAAGATATAATCTGCCTGGGTGATTTTAATCTTGACTGGGCCAGGCCTAGCTCTTCCCTTCTGTCCTCCCTGACTAGTAAGGCCAATCTCACTCAGCTTATTCAGACCACAAGAGGGTCTCCCATCGTGGTGCTTGCAACACTCTCTTGGACTGGATCCTTATTAATAAGGAGTTCTTCCCCATTGCTGGTGTGCTACCTGATTCCATAAGTGACCGTTGCCCTATTTACTGTATTTGGGACACCACCCCTCCCTCCTTCCTCTCGAAAGTCTTAAGTTTTTCCAGTCTCTCTACACTTAATAGGGGTGCGTTCTTTCATGATATAAATCTGGTTGACTGGTCTCCCCTTTACAATACCTGCAATATTAACATTACAACTGACTATTTCAACTCTACTCTACTCTACTCTTTCTCTACAGAATCGGCATATCCCAGTCTCCACACATACGGTAAAAGGGAAAGTCAACTTATGGCTGCAAAAGTTCCCTGCTCCAGCTTCTGAAGCAAAGGGATAAACACTGGTCAACGTGGAAGTCATCTTCTCAGATATGGGACTTTGAGGCATATTGGGCTTTATGGAATACTTGTAAAAAGGAGATTCACCTTGCCAAGAGTACATACTACAGCAACCTTCTCAGTTCCTCTGCCTCACACCCTATAAGGTACTGGTCTCAAATTAAGGAAATTCTTGGGAACAATCAGCCACTGACCCCGAATGATATGTATATAAATAATACCCATTACAACCACCCTCTCACCATTTCTAATGCCTTCAATGCCCTCTTTTACACACTTTCCACACCCAAACCTACCACATCCCTCTATGACCTGGCTGCCTCATCCCCTCTGGCCACTGCTCCCCCTCCTCTGGAGCTGTCACCAATCACATGTCATGATGTCTTTAAATTACTAAGTACTATCCCTGCCTGTGGTAGTGTAGGCCCTGATGGCATTCGTCCTGGGATTCTTAAACAGTTTGCCACTTGGTTCGCAGTGCCCGTAACCAGGCTTTTTAACCTCTCTATCTGTTCTGCCTCTGTCCCCTCAGTCTGGAAAATGGCCAGAATTATACCTGTGTTTAAGAAAGGTGATACCAAGAACCTGTCTAATTATCTCCCCATATCTCTCCTCCCCACACTCAGCAAGCTGCTTGAGAAATTAGTCCATCGTCAAGTCTCTGATTACCTTTTCAAATTCAATCTTCAATCCCCTATTCAACATGGCTTTAGGGCAGGGTATAGCACAACGACTGCCCTGACTCAGTTTATAAGTGATGTCAAAAGTAACATGGACAAGGGCCTACTCACTGGAGCCATGTTTATTGACTTCTCTAAAGCATTTGATATGGGACATCACCCTCTACAATTGGCTAAGTTGCAGGCTCTAGGTGCCTCCAACGCTACCTTATCCTGGTTTGCTAGCTACCTTGATAATCGCTTCCAGGCTGTCTTGTTCTGTAAGGTTCTCTCCTCCACTGCCCGTATCACCTGTGGGTCCAGCAGGGTTCCATCCTTGGTCCACCACTCTTTTCTCTCTTCTTAATGACATCCCTGTCCCTTTGCCTCATAGCAGTATACTTTTGTACGCAGATGACCTAGTATTTTACTCTGCCTCCATGTCCATGGTGGATATAAATCAGAATCTTTCCATGGACTTTCAGGCCCTTTAATCCTGGTTTTCATCTAACCATCAAATCCTAAACTTGGCTAAGACACAGGCCATGCTTTTCGGGTCCACTAAAAAAGTACTCACAGAGTCCCCTAAGCTTTTGGTCCACTGTTGCGATGGTACTAGTGTCTCTAACTCCTTAACCTTTAAATACCTCAGGGTTACGCTTGACCTGGTACTTGATTTTAGCGCACATATCAACAAAGTATGCTGCTCTGTTAATGCTAAGATTGGTGCAGCCTGTAGAGTATGCCACTCACTCCAGCTGCTAGGATCTCAGTAGCACATGGTGTTTTACTCCCTCAACTCCTATATGCCCTACCTGTTTTTTCTCATACCAATGCTGGGGTTCTTCGCAAATGGGACACATCTTATAACAATATCTGTAGAGTCCCTTTATCGTCTCCTCGCCTAACACAACACTGCCTACTCTATGCTGTTTTACACTGGCTGTCTCCCAATGCCCTCCGTTCATATACTTGAGGGTGTTTTCTTGACTCCCTTACCAGATCCCTTCACCCAACCACACTGGGTGGCGTGCTTACTCCAGTCTCTCACTCCTGATCCCTTAGATCCTCCTTCTTTCCAGTGCTCGCTGGTTCAGCCCTGCTCATCTAAAATGGATGAGCAAGCATTTATCTGTTTTGCTCCTAGGTTTTGGAACTCACTCCCCCATCATATTAAGAATAACTCATCTCACCTCACATTTAAGCGTTCGCTGTTTTGCCACCTCTTTACTCTTGGTAATTGCAACTGCTTGTGATCACCATATTGTCCTCTTCGGTGTTCATGCCATTGGTGGAAAATTACCTAAAGTATATATTTTGTCTATTTGTGTGTTTTCATTATCTCTTCTCTCCCCTAGCTAGGCTATTTTGACTGTTACCAGTGATTTAGGCCTACATTGTATCCTATCCTATTTCATGTGTTATTGCTTACTACTATCACTGTTTGTATATTTAAGTTTCTGTGATATTGTTGCCCTGACTGTTTTGTTCTCTACATGCCTAATTGTTGTAATTGCTGTACCTTGCTGCTTGTCATTACTGTATCATCATTTTGTACTCTCCCGGGTCATGCCTGAAAATAGGCAGGGTTGTTGCCTAGTGCACTTAACCAGTTACCAAAAGCTAATAAATAAATAAAGTCTACCAAATCTTTTACAAAAACAGAATTTGAAAGTTTTTCACAGATGGATTACCTCAAAAATAAAAGAAGTATGTTTTGCCTAGATCTCCAATACTTTTCCTCTTCTAAATACAATCAGAAGTGTTCGTTTTTGCTCTGGTTCTGCCATTTCACAGGAAACACCTTGGAAACAAATTAGTCACTTTCTTTTAAATATCAACCTCAGGAAAAATTTTGCAGCACCAACTTTACTCAGAATGCATTCATAGGCCAGTCATGAGGATGTTGCCCTTAGATTTCTTTGAATAGAGCCCTTAACAGTTTTTATCAGTTAAACCTTTTTAGCATGTACCCAACCTTTGCATGTTTTATAGATAAAATGACATCTAAAATTATATGGTTTCATACAGTTTTCATTAGAATAAGTCAACGCTGATTCAGCCAGTCCCCTTGTGTGTCAGGCACCTGTAACCATAACTGGGCTTCTCAAGCAATATTTAAAAAAAAGAATGTTTTGCTTTCAGAGGAGGCAGAAAGCCTTCCTTATAAGGCACATTATACAGTAAATGGCATACAGTATAATATGTGTATATGGCCAGTGAGGAGTACTTCTATGGTTATAAAAGTGTCTCTTCCATAACTAAATTACAGAACCACTCACATTCAGTTTGCAGTTCTTTCACAAGAATGCATGAAGAGACACACTTCTAACCATAAGAATATTCACTTGCCAATTCCTAGGTCCCTCCTGCTCTGGGGGCAGCTCCTGTAGGGTGTTCTGAGGGTAGACCATGTGACGGCTGGAGAAGCCTAACCACCAGTCATGCAGCCACTACATTTCTGACTTCCTGGTCTATGACACCAGTGCTGCCGTGTCCATGTGATGATCAGGGAGCACAGCAAAGCCCAGAGACAAACAACAGGAGCTGATACTCCTGCTCTTACTACTCTCTTCCTCCTGTGCCAAAAGGGGTGGGTCATGTATCAGCAGGATTATCCCTCCCACCCCAAGACAGGACGCATCCAAGGCAGATACTTGCACTCCCCCTGGCAACCAGTATTTAGCTTCCCGGCTCAAAGCGTGAATGCGGGTCATCAGACTCTGAGTGTTATATGCTACAGTACTTATGGGCCATCGGGCAAGTTCATTTTGTATCTAATTATCCCAAACTCGCTCATGTGTGCTACTTGTTTTCCAGAATAAATTGATATCCTCCAGACCAAAATCATCAATCCCCAAATACCCTGCTCACAGCATTTGTTGAAACTCTTTCAGAGATGTGACTTACAGCTATTTGAACAGTACTGTGTTTTTGTATTGTCTGCTGATGTAATGAAATGTGGTAATAATCAATTCCTCACAATTCTGAAAAGTGGAACTAAAATCGGTGCTTAATCTGTTTCCATCTTTGAGTCTAAGCTTTGGAACAACTTCCAGTTTACTGTATACAAGGTAGTCAGTCAAGGCACAGATTTTGAAAATGCAACTTTGTTACCATTTTTGTAGTTACTATTCTTTTATCAGAGAGGTATGTCTGATGCATGCACTGTTTAGTATATTACATTTCAATACTGTAACATGTTTGCAGTCTCTTGCGCTGAGACAGTATTGAAAATGGGACAGTTGTCTCACTGGATTACTGCATATCCTATCTCCATGTATATGATGAATGGATGGATGAATGAGTGGATGGATGGATGGATGGATGGATGGATGAGTGGATGGATGGATGGATGGATGGATGAGTGGATGGATGGATGGATGGATGGATGGATGGATGGATGGATGGATGATGGATGGATGGATGGATGGATGGATGATGGATGGATGGATGATCATCCCTCCGCTCCTCAAATCTCTTCTCAATGACTTCACAACATATTCCCACTAGTGCTTCTGATCCAGTATCATGAGTTGCTGGCTCCCACACTCCGCCTACTACTCTCCCTAGGCTCCATATTTGTACTAGCGCAATCCCCTCATACCCAGCCCTTGATCCTACTCTGTGCTGTATATTGCCATTTGCACATTTGCAAATTTTATTAACCTAATGCACCTCATTATGTTGTGTTTCTTTATACCTAGTGTTTGCCTTTTGCACTATTGCTAATGTACTGTACCTATTGCACTTTGTTACTATCAGTGTCAGTGGCTCAGTAAGTAGCACACTCAACTCTGGGACCAGAAAGTCATGGGTTCTAGCCCCACACCAGGCACTTGGGGTAATAGTTATGCTGTAATAGACACTATAGTGCAGTATGGGGGAGGGGCTGCACTGGTGAGGTGCCATCCTTCAGATGAGACATTAAACCAAGGTCCCTTCTGCCCATTTCAGGACACTGTCCAGATGGAAGAAAAAGATCCCAATGCACTTAAGGACAAAGAGAAGAGGAATTTCCCTGGTGTCATGATCAAAATTCCCCGTCAGTAAAAAAGTCCATGCAACCCACCCCCACCGGGAAGCACCTGAAACAAGCTATATTAGCGCAGTGTGCCTTTCCTGTTTAAAATTTCAAATAAATGAAATAATAAATAAATTACTGATCTTGCCCACCCCTCTCCCCCAGGACACATCTGGAAAAAAGCTATTACCAGCTCAGCATGTCTTTCCTGGTAAAACCTTTGAAATAAATAGATAAAATAAATAATGAGGCAGGCAGTAGACTTGATGGACCTAGAGTCAATTCAGACATGTTATAATGTTTATATCACTACTGTATGCGGGTATTCAGTACACATCTAGTCCAATTATCCACTCCTTTTAGACTAAATACTTATCCAGGTAAAAGAAATGACAATGCTGACAAATTATTCATTTCTTTAAACTTTTTTTTTAACAAGGAATGCACACTGATTTGAAAATAACTTATTTCCAGGTAAATCCTGATGGTGGTGGCAGGAAGGGAAGGAGACTAGGAAAAAAGTTGCCATAACATGTTACAAAGAAAATTAGATAGATCATAGTGGCAACATAAAACAAAAGCTACTAGAAAGAGTATTCAGTAGAAGACCAATTGTACCACATGGACGGTTACAAACGACCATGCAGGTTAGACAAGTGCAGTGTGCTTCTACAACTGGAAGCTTGTACCCATCTGGAGTAATCCAGCTTGGCTGGTAAACAAAATTAAAGCCCCAGGTAAAGTCACAATTGCCCTGCTAGTATGGATAAAGTGAAGCTGTGGGCAGTCTGTTATTTCACACTTTATTAAATGTAATGGCAGATTCCACACATTTAATTTTGTAGGAAAGATTGTTCCACAGTTTGGTGAGCTGGTAAGCAAAGCCAGCCTGACTTGTAGCTCTGGAGCACCTAGGCTTATTCAGGCACCTAGCTTTCTGGGCTCTTAGGGAGTAGGTGGAGTTTTGAGTGGTGGGCAGGAGGTCTGAGTAGTACTATAGCTGGGATGTAGCAGTGGAAGAGACAGCTTCATTTAAATTATATGGTCACTATCTGGTTACAAAGTTACTATAAAGTTAAATTGCCTGCTTCACTTGTTAAAAACTGCCATCCCTTGAAGAGTGGGGGAAATTGTTTAACCAGGAAAGGCACAGTAATCCAAAGCTTGTTTCCAGGTGTGACCTGGGAGCATAAGGAAGTTAAGTGACTTGTTCAGGGTTATACAGTATGCAAGTGGAGGCTGATGGGATTCAAACCCAGCTCTCCAGCTTAGTGCTCTTAATCACTATGCTACACTGTCTCCACAGTATATAAGAAGGGCACTTTGTGGCCTAAAAGCTTGACTACTGAAAATGTCTTGTTAGGTCCAATAAAATGCATCTGATCACCTACTTTGTTCCTTTGTTCCACCTGGGAAACAGATACAATAGGAATACTCAGGATAACACTGGCAGGCAAAAATGTTTGTAACTGAGCCATCTATAAAAATGGATTATCTGACGCATTAGGTGCCCAAAAGATATTGACCAATCTAGTAGAGAATCACATTTTAAGTGAGAAATAAATAGAACACGTACTGCAACCTCAACATTCATGTTAATATTTATATTTTCTACTCTTTAGCACAAAATGTGTTTGAGAAAAAGGACAGAGAAAAAAAGAGAGAGAGAGAGAGACCTGAACTCTGATTATCATGACAAGCTATGAAATGTGCATGGCTGGAAAGCATTAGTAAGTATCTTTAAGGCCATAACCTAGCAGATCTATTGCCAAACGATATTTATAAAAGGCTATTTTAACACATTAAAGTTGTCACCATCCAATTCATTCATACAGCTAACTTGAAATAGAAATATGCATATTGGTGTAATTTATCGTAAGGAAAATTATGAGCTCTCCCTTATTGGATACGCAATAAATTACATTTCTTGTTCAGCTATGAAGAGCAATTTCTGGAACATGTCTGGGTCAGGACCCATAGTTTTATGCTGATTGTGTTCTGGTGTTTTGAGAGTTGTAGCAAATTTTCAGGTTTAATCAGTTGTCTCCGCTGAGTTTAATTATAATGATCTTTTTGACTCATGACAATGTTTTCATTGCTTGACCAGCCAACCCCTCTTTAAATCCCTGCAGTGAGTGTTCCTGCAGTCAAGTGCTTCTGAGTGACTGCCTAAAGCTAAGATTTAATGGACAAGTTCAGCCCTGAATGCATCATGGGAGAGCAGAGGTTTCTCAACACCAGTCTCTCCTGACAAGATCAACATACTCCCTCAGTCTGCAAACACATTTCATTTGTTTTGCTGTATGAATATTTGAGTAAAGCCACTGAGGCAACATTCAGTAAGGGATAACACATAACAGAGTGTGCAGTTACAAGGGAATAATAAATGCCTTGGTTGGTTGTTAGGCATGAGGCATAGCCGAGTGCCACAACCACCCGAGAAGTGCATTATGTCATTATGACCGTACACCCTGGAGTGTTTTATTCCACTTATAAAATGGGCTTTTATTTGCAAAAAAAAAGGTATGTAGTTCATGTAAGTTGTGCAAAATAGTAAATGGGCATGTGATATGTTTTGATCAATGAGGTATGATAAATACAGATAACAGATATCAGTTTTTTTACATGTTTTGCATACTGTAGGAATACTGGATTCAAACCATGGAAAAGGACCAAGGGCCGGATATTCAAAGCATGCATCTGCTGATACAAGATTTTTTTTAACTCTGCTAAAGATGCAGAGGTTGTTGCAATAGTTTCCACAATTTTCAACAGCTTGCATCAAAAAAATCTTGCACATCATTTTTTTTAAATGCCAGCTCTGTATCTTTTGCTACAAATTCACCAGCTGTGTCTGAACCTCAAATGTTTTTTAACCACCTGTTAGGTGGTCTAGCATTATCCATATGTCATACACAGCTGCACCAATTTGAACTGTGGGGATCTATAAAAATCTAGCCCCAGGTGGTTCATCTAGTCTGTCCTCTGTCTTCTCAGCTGATGCATTCATCATGTAATTTGTTTTGTATGGATGAAGTTAATTTTTGATATAAAATGGGTAGGGAATTTCCTGCATCCTGATTGGCTGACAAAATTCTGTAGCCATATGGTTCAGGGAAAGAAACTCAAGGCTTTGCAATTTTTCTGGCAACCATGATGCAGCTAACTCAGATATTACCTCAGCCTTACATAATTCTTTTTTTTTTGTTTTAGGGGAACAGTGAGCACCAAGAGACTCACACTCAAGTGTGGATCTGGTCCCAGTTGACACTTTGGGCCTGATTCTCAAAAGTATTGGAATGTTGCAACCCCCAGGAGTGCCAAAACACATGGCGCATGGGGTTTGAGGCATTCCCTGGCTAACAATCATGATTCTCAATCCCTTGCACCACATGCCATGAGTTAGACCAGCTTTTGTTGATCTAACGTTGCAGACCGTTTTACAGGGCGTGTTCCAAATATTTGGTGCAAGCCACCAAGGAGTAAAGTGTTGTAAATGTGTGCAACCTTTGTGAATCTGGTGCACAGTGTGGCAATGTGTTCAGGGTTGCGCAGAATTTGCTGTAGGGCTTGTGCAAGCCCTGCATCAACCTTTGAGAATCGAGACCAAATTTGTGTGCAAAAACATTTTATAACTTACTGTTTACTGTATAGAAGCTTGTATCAAGCTAATTTTGTTGACATCTTGCCAGCCTGCTTGCGCAGCAGTAGTGCTACTTTTTGTGGTGCTTAACAAACTTAGGGTGCCAAAGGGTTGGTAGGAGGAAGGAAGATTGAGCATCTGAGGGGGGACGCAAAGCTTGGCATGCACCTGATCCCTAGTGGAGGCTAAGGAGAAGGCAGTCCAGGACCACCAGATAAGCATGGAGGTGCAGCGACCATCAATGTACATCATGTGGGAATGTGTGACATGCATCATGACAGCACTACGTGCCCACACCTCCTCCTGGGAGAACAGAGGAAAAAGTCTGACTGGCAGGATGACACCGGTCCCCTGCAGGACCTCACCTGGCTATCCAGGCCCTGTCACATGAAACTGGATCTGCATCAACGGCAGGGTTTGGGAACCCAACCAGCAGGGCAAGCCGGTGGGGTGGGGCAGATACAGTACAAGGTAAGTCCTTGAGGGCACAGGGATGATGGGGGTGGGGGAGCAGTAGAAGGGGGCTGGTTGGACAGGGGAGAAAAAGGGCAACAAAATAAATAATTTTTCTGACATCTAAGCTGACATTTTCTGTAAACAGAAATCCCAGAATCCCCTGCAGCTGACATCAGGGCTGCAGTAGTGGGAGATTGAATAGCCTATAGTGCATGTTAAAGTTTATATAAGCTCTAATCTTTTGTTTGCTGGTCCCGCTGTACTCCTGGGACTACGTACAGTCACAGAGGACTGTACTTAGCTCCACAACAACAGCGGGACTGGCAAACACCTGATTAGAACTAATAAAATCTTTAACATTTACTGCACGCTATTGAATCTAATAGTGCTGCAGCCCTCCTCTGGTGTCAGCTGCAGGAGATTCTGGGATTTCTGTTTACAGAAGTCACCCAAATCAGCCTGATGCAATCTACTATACTGCAGTAAACAGTAAGTAAAAAAAAAATTGCACACAAAGTGCAACCTGAGACCAGACCCACATTTGGGTGTGAGGCTCTTAGTGCTGACTGCTCCCCTTTAACAATGTTTCTGACAGCCATCTTTGTATAGTAAAAATCAATACACCAGCATATTTCTCATTACCTTGAAAAACAATTAAAAAACAGTTTGTTTAGTCCAAACCCCATTCCACATCAGGAAATATAAAAAACATCACAAAACTATTCAAGCCCTGTCATCCCATCTATTTCACTGTACTCTTTTTACAATTTACAGAAATAGGCCCCTCTTCTCTGGCACTGATTTTGTTTGTTCCCCTGCTCCATAGATCAGATTGTTGCTAGGCCACCTGTACTCTCTCCTGAGAGCACTGTTCTGTAAATGCAAGCTCAATTGCAAGACTAGACAGTCGGACGAGCGGCAGTGAACAGACCTGCTAAAATGTCAGTTTCAAACATCCCTCAGACATTAGCACACAAACTAAACAGATCTGCACACAACCTGCAAACAACCTGTGAACTGGCACCACACCAGCACAGACATCAAGGGCAGATCTACAGAACAACAGACTTCAACCTGTTGATGGAAAATGTACATAGCATACAGCTCCCCCCTTGTGGCACACAACCATTACAACACCTATTGTACACCACAATGAAGGAATTAGTTTTAACTTTCCCAAATAAAATCCCTTGGTTATCTACCTTTTTGTTTTTGCAATATTGAGTTTTTCCCAGTGCAAACCCATTCAATAAGAAAAATATAACCCTCCAGGGTGTGGTTTTCTTTTCCTGAACCACACTTTCAGGTGGTTGAAGGCATGCGGCACAAGCACCTCGGGCCTCAGAATGCACCTGGGCCTGTGGTTCATGAAAAGAAACTTACATTCTCCCATGTCTTTTTTCTTATGTGTTGGAAGCACTGAGACTTGAAAAAAGACTAGAGACTGATTTTCAAAAAAGTGTCCAACTACATGTGCACCTCAGGACCCGGGTGCATGCAACTGAGAACTGGCATCGCTGCTAATTTCGGTGGCAATTGCTTATAAATAGTACCCTTCCCTCCTCCAGCTGAGGCCATTTTAGGCAGATCAGAGGATCATCCCCACTCAGCTCACTGGCATGTGAGCAAATGACATCCGTCTGCACATGCACAGCCTTGCAATTTTTAAACATCATGCTCATTTTATTTGGAGGGAATCAGAATTATTTTTTGCATGTCTGTTTTCAATTAAATACTAGTTTTGGAGGTTCTACATTCTTTAAAAAAAAATTATACTTATGACAATTATGGCCCCACAAAACAGTCAGTCCATAAATAGTGGATCAGACCCTTCCCCTCCCCATGGGCAGCTCCAGAAGAATAGATTAGGCTGTGCACTCGAGCAGACTAGATAGACCATTGTGGCCTGCTTCTGCTGGCAAATTTTCATAAGTTCATATGTTCGGAAGCAGACTTACATACTGCCTATCCCTATTCTGGATGTTCCTGTGATGCACAAAACCAAATCTGCATGCATAGTTTGGACCATTTGAATACAAGAAATGCATGAGTGAATTACAAGCTACAGCCTTCAGGCAGTTTTAATGGGTGACGTTAACCGGACCAGTCCAAAAATTACCACAAACACAAAGGCCCCCCTAGCTGGCGCTCACCCACCAAAACAGTAAATCAGACAACCCAAGCCTGTTGGACCGGATCCTTATCAACAGATTAAATAAAATATCTGCAGTGGACATCCCTCATTCCTGAGTGACCATTCTCCCAATTATATCTGAAAGATCCATCTCCAAAACTCATGCCAAAAGTAATAACCATTCACTCAGATTCATTTTTCAGCTAGGAAGGCTTCCTGTAGGACCTACAAGGTGTCCAGAGAAGCTGCCTGAACCTAATATCCAACACCAAATCAACCTGATAATTTTTCAGGAACAAATTCACCTGCAACAGAGTGGGCTGATTACCTGCATCTACAGATACTACTCATAATTCAACCAGGTTTCTACCCATATCATTCCACCACCACCATCACAGCGCCACTAAGTTTGTTTGTTTATTTATTTATTTGCGTCTTCATTTTTTGTAACCAGAAAAGGCATGCTGACATGTGTCATGGGGGAGTGGGTAAAGATAATAGCTAGAAACGTGAGAACTGAATTTGTCAGCAGAAAAGGACTGTTTGACCCACCCAGTCTGCCCATATATTCCCTGTCTCCTCTGTCTCTGCAGACTCTAACTGGTCTCTGGTGACCCTCTCTCCTCCCTGCCTGTTTTCTGATATATGCCTATGTCTATCCCACACATGCTTGAAGCTCCCCACTGTTTTCACCTCCGCCACTTCTGCTGGCAGTCTGTTCCAGGTATCAACCACCCTTTCAGTGAAGAAATATTTTCTCATATCTCTCTTAACCCCCCCCCCTCAGCTTCATCACATACCCATGATCCTGGTGCTCCTTCTCATTTGAAAGATATTCCCCTCCTGAACCTTGTGCACCCCTGTGAGGTACTTGTAGGTCTCTTTCATGTTACCTCTTGCTCTCCTTTCTACCAGGATAAACATGCTGAGAGCCTCAGTCTTTCTTTATAGGGTTTCTCATGCAACTCCCACACCATTTTAGTTATCCTCCTCTGAACTGCCTCCACTCTATCTGTCCTTTCTCAGGTGTGGCCTCCAATACTGGAAATAGTACTCCAGGTAGGGTCTCAAAACTGAGCAATACAGTGGCAACGCCACCTCCCTCTTCCTGCTGGACATATTCTTTCCCTTTCAGTTCCTCAGCAATGTGACTTATAAAGTTTTGAAGAGGACTGGTCCCAGTACTGAGCCCTGTGGCAACCCGCTGGTCACTCCTCCATCATTTAAGTGAGTGCTATTAACTACACCCCCATCTTCTATCACTTAACCAGTTTCTATCCCAGTTCACCATTTTGAATTCCACCCTCAGGCTGCTCAGTTCCTTTGTTAGCCTCCTGTGCAGCACAGTGTTGAAGGTCTTGCTAATATTCTGATAGGCCATGTACACTGCCCTCCCTTGATTTATTTCACTGGTCACCCAGTCAAATAGCTTCATCAGATTCATTTGGCATGACCTCCCCCCACTTGAATCCATGCTGCCTGTGGTCTTGCAGCCCACCAGTCTTTCCTTTATCAGGATTTCTATTACTTTCCCACCACTGAAGTAAGACTGACTAGTCTATAGCTGCTAGCCTCCTTCCTTTGGCTGCTATTATGCAGAGGACCACATCAGCTCTTCTCCAGTCCACTGGAACCCCCCTCCTGTTTCCAGTGAGCTTTTGAACAAAGCTGTCAGTGGGGCAGACAGCACCTCCCAGAGTTCTTTTAGCACCCTTGGGTCTGTACTGTCTGGTCCGTAGCTTTGTCCACCTTTAGAGCTGCAAGTAACTTCCTAACTACTTTCTCTAAAAATTGACTTTTCTCCACCCCACCCCCCATTCCTGCTACTCCCTGGTGTTCCATCCCCCCTCCACCATGAAGACTGTGCAAAGGTACCTGTTTAGAATGCCTGCTTTTATTTTGGTCCTCTTCTGTGCAGTATCCCTCTTCCACCCTTCTAATCCTCACTATCCCTCCCCTTTCTTTCTGCTTGTCACTGATGTATCTCAAGAAAGTCTTATCCACCCTCAGTGACCTTTTTGCTGATTCTTTCCTCTGTCTGCACTTTTGTTCCCCATACTGCCTTTCCTACTTCCCTCTGCTTTGCTAAGTAGACCGCCCTGTCCTCCTCCCTCTGTGTTCTGTTACTCCTGCTGAATGTGACCCTTTTTGTCCTTCACCACCTTTGCCACTTCCTAAGAGAACCACAACTGTCTCCTTTTCCTTCTGGTTTTACTTACTTCGTTCAGGCAGAGGTTGGTTGTTTTTGTTATTCCCTCCCTTACTTATGTCCACTGTGCCTCCATCC
This sequence comes from Neoceratodus forsteri, assembly GCA_016271365.2. NCBI lineage: Eukaryota > Metazoa > Chordata > Ceratodontiformes > Ceratodontidae > Neoceratodus > Neoceratodus forsteri. The sequence continues at coordinate 267,573,818 of JADMNL010000025.1, forward strand.
CTCCCTGGCAACCCCCCCCCCCCAGCTGTGTCTTTTTTTTTACTTTCATTGATAGGTATTTCAATATACATAAAAAGATACGTTGACAATATACATATATAATGCCTGTTCCAATACACAAACCATTAATCACAAAACAGAGTAATAAATGACTGTCTAAAGCAGCCAATTGGTAATTGTATGGACCAGGGAAAGTCCTTAAAGCTAATGGTGGGGTGAGACAATTTTGTAAGATAACATTCTGAACATAATATAATAAAATATAAAATAACAGAATGGGAGCAAAAATAAATTATTGCTTCACCCGGAATTGACATTTTTCTATAAAGTTACTCCAATATGCTACAATACCTCAGCAAAAATAATTCTTATAACCCCTGATTTCAAATTAAGATAATACTTCCACATCACCCCAAAGTTATCTAATTAATATTCATGATGTATACATCAGTCTATTTATGAGTAACATAATAAGATGTACATCAGAGATTAGAAGGTAAAAGGTGTTCAGTTTCAAGCCATTGCAACAGCAAAACCTACAGCCATATTCTATTAGTATTAAAGTTCATATAGCTTCTTCTTCTTCTTGTCTTTTTAAATTTAAGTCTGAATACCCTTAAATTGTATTATCCTGCAAGTCAACGATATAACCATGTGAACATGTAAATGAAAGCTACTTTTAAGAGTATTTGAGAGTATTTATACAAACCAACAGCCTGTAAGAAGAATAGCAATGATTACATTTTATAACATGAAAGCCTGCTAACCCTCAGTATGTCTCAGTTTAAACATGAAGGAGTCTTTTTTTCTTGTTAACCCACAAAGGTACATTATAGTCCTAAAAGACAGTTTCTGAGGTAGTCCCCCACTTCCATAAAATCCACCCTCCTAAAATCTTGGACCCTCATTCTGATGTGGTTAGCCTCTGTTTCCATCTTAATGTTAAAGCAACAGTGCAATGAATAATATTTAGAAAAAAATTCTACTACAGTTAATAAAAAATATTAGCACACCTGTCTAATCCACTCTTCTAGGTGCCTCCAATGTTGCGTACCACAAGTTTATTTTTTATTTTCTCAGTCCTAACCCTTACCATGTTTGCAGTGGTATTTTTAAGCCAAATGGAGGCCATCTTTTTTACTTGAGAAACAACTCAATTAAGACATTTACTCAAATTTTGGTGGAACTAAAACACTGTATCACCAAATGTTGCCTTGAATCTTTTATAGTGAAAAAAGGGTAATGTCAAGTTTTTTGTCCAATTTCATTGCACAGCTACCTTAAACCACAATGTATGATTATCACTAGTACAAAGTGCAGAAGCCAGAAAAACAAATGATAAAAAAATTATACAATATCAAGACATAAATTGCAAAATAAACATTATGAAGGAAACAAAAATAAACTGAACATAATTAGTAATGGTAAATGGCAGGTGAATATAACACAGCATCAAACAAAGCATTTGTCAATGCCATATGTTTGTCGTGTGCACTGGTGTCTTGGGGGGGGGTTGAAAATTGTTTCAGTGAAGTTGTTCGTGAAGTGGGGTCCTAGAAAACATATGTTGAAAATGTGGGGGAAAAAAATATAAAAAAATGGCCAAGTTATGCCACTAAGTTGAAAACCCCATTGAAATACATTGAAGTGCTTCCCTCAGTTCGCGACTGGGCTTTGAAGAGTGAAGACATACCTGCAGTCCAAGGAAGATTATGGCAACAGACCTCTGGTGGGTAAGTATGGGGTAGGAGTGTGTGGATGGTGGGTCCTGGGTGGGAGGAGGGGTTGGTAACAGCATAACGGACAATGTTGGATGGTTTTCTTTTCTACAGGAAAAATCATGACGGGGGACAGTTTTCTTTTTTTCAGGGAGTTTGCTGAACAGATGAGGACACTGGGGAATTGGGCACCCTCAGTATCTGTATACTGTTTGGGGGGGTTACACAGCAGACAACAATGGATGGACAGATGAGGACACTGGGGGATTGGGCACCCCCAGTGTCCATATACTGCTTGGGGGGATTACACAGTGGGCAACAATGGATGGACAGATGAGAACATGGGGAACTGGGTACCCCCAGTGTCTGTATACTGTTTTGGGGAGGGGGGTTACACAGCAGACAATGATAGATGGTTTCCTTTTTTTCCAGGATAAAAAAACAAGCATTTGTCAATGCTGAACGTTTGATGCATTAGAAGCTGTCTGCCTCTGCATCTGTTTATGCCCTTGAGGTACTCAAACATGTCTAGCATGTTCCCCTGCTCCCTTCTTTCCTCCAATAAGTACATATTGAGATCCTGTTAATCTCTTCTAATATGTTCTGATATGTTCTGTGTTGCAAGCCATTCACCATCTTGGTTGCCTTTCTGTGGACTGCCTCCACCCTGTCAGTGTCCTTGCGCATTTGCAGCCTCCAGAATTGCACACAGTACTGAAGGTGAGGCCTCACTAGTGCATTACACAGTGGCATCACCACCTCATGCCTTCTGCTAGTGATACCTCTGCCTATGCACCCCAGCATGCCACTGGCCATCCTTGCAATGTTTGTGCTCTGCTTTGAACCTTTAGGTCATCAGAACTGATACCTCTTAGGTCCCTATCTTCCTTGGTGATCATCGAAACCTCCCCCCCATCCTGTAACTCTCCCCAGGTTTCCCTCTTCTCAGGTGAATTATTTGCGCTTCTTTGCATTTAACGACAGTTGCCACTCCTCAGACCATTTTTCAAGCCTCTCCATGCCCCTGCTCATTTTCTCCACCTCTTCTGGAGTATTCACTCTGTTACAGATGTTGGTGTTATCTGCAAACAGGCAGACAGACTTTTCCTTCTAGCCCTTCTGCAATGCCTGTAATGAAGACATTGAACAGGACTGGTCCCAGGCCTGATCCCTGAGGTACCCCGCTGGTCATCCTCCTCTCCCTGGATTGGATCCCATTACCACCACTATCTGCCTCCTGTCTGTCAGCCAGTTTCTAACCGAATTTATCAGCTTGTGCCTCGTGGCCAGACTACCCATTTTGTTAATCAGCCTTCTGTGTTGGACATTGTCAAAGGCTTTGCTGAAATCAAGGTAGGTGATGTCATTCGTTCCTCCCTGATTTACTTCTTTAATAATGTATTAGGGTTTCCAACCCTAATGCCCAACCCCCACCCCCACCATGCAGAGACTGACAGGCATTGGGGGTGTCCCTTTGGGTCATCGGCTGTAACACTCATGCCACTCCACCCCCATCCTGCAGACACTGACAGGCATCATGGTGTGCCTTGGGGTCTTTGGCCCTAATGCTCACCACCTTCCATAATGAAATAAGCTGAGATGAGTACAGTATAGGAGAATGGGGTGAACGTAAGGGCCAAAGACTCCAAGGCATACCCTGATGCCTATCATTGGCTGCAGGGTGGGGTGGAATGGTGTGAGCATTACGGCCGACAATCCCAAGGCACACGCCCAACACCTGTCAGTCTCTTACAGGGTGGGGGGCATTACAGTTGGAAACCTTAATGCTTCAGGTGTTTGTTGGCATTTTTCACTCCTAATTTTCAACATGGGCTTTTTAGGACCACACCTCATGAACAGTGGCACTAACATTTCTTACTCAATCCCAAAAGGTTTTCTCTTGCAGCAACTGCGCCATTCAGCGTCACAGGTGCAAAAACATATTTTGGCCAGGATGTGAAAAATTACAGCTGTACTGTTCATGAGGAAGTGTAAAAAAATGGCTATATTGAAAATCTGGAGTGAAAATATGAAAAATTGACGAAGTTAGGAGCGTGTGTAGAAACTTCGCAATGCACACCTGTAACATGGTCGTGTTTTGGAATATTTCACCAAATGTTCAACATGGGCTTTTTGGGACCTCCCGTCATGAACACTGGTACTGTGATTTTGTTAATCCATCCCGAAAGTTGATTTTGCACAGCAACTGCTACATTCTGTGCCACAGCTGTGAAAACACATTTTGGGCAGGATGTGAAAAATGACAGCTGTATTGTTCATAAGGAGGTATGAAAAAATGGTAATGTTGAAAATCTGGACTGAAAATATTAAAAACCAGCAAAGTTACGAGCATGCATAGAAACTGCGCAATGCACGCTCATACACAGTCATTTTTTTGAATTTTTTCACCAAATTTACAACATGGGCTTTTTGGGACCCCACCTCATGAACAGTGTCACTGTCATTTTGTTAATCAGTCCCAAAAGGTGATTCCACACAGCAACCGCAAAATCGCCTTTCAGGACCGAGAAGCAAAATGACAGTGATGGAGTTCACGAGATGGGGTCCCAAGAACCCTATGTTGGAAATTTGAGGCCAAAATTCCTAAAAATGGCTAAGATATCAACTTAAGTTGGAACCCCCCCTTGAGTCCCATTATACGGCTTACCTTCGATTTCTTCAGTTTGCGGTTCGGCTTTGAAGAGTGCAGACGTGTCCCGATCCACAGCAAATGATAGCGCTTGACCTCTGAAGGAATGTATGGGGTAGGGGTATGGGAGATGGATGCATAGTGGGAGAGGTGGGGATGGGAAGGGGGACGGAGAGAGACAATGAGAACGTTTTTTTTTACAGGATAATAAAAACTGTGAGGATGGTTTTCTTCATTTACAGGGAAAAAGGAATTTAGGCACACTGGAGTGGGCTCCCAGTGTGCCACAATAGTGGGGGGATGCCGACACAGGGATTGGGCACCCCAATATCAGCAAGAGTTATAGATGGGTTTGGGGGGGTGCTGCATCCGACACTGATTTGGCATCCCGGTGTCAGAAAGGGAAAGGGAAACTTATTTAACCAGGATATTTGTCCACGTAGGACACTGACTCTCTCTTTTTACTTGTCAAATGGAAAAAATAATGGATCAACTTTAAAAAGGTGCCATAATCCCGAACCTTTACTTTTACCAGTATGAGGCAAATGCCCTCTTGAGGTGCATTTTGCTTACAAATTTAATCCTACAATTTGATAACTGCTCTCAGATAATGTCAGGGATCGGGGGCTTTTATTTGGGAGTTCACCTCCTGGGATGCTGTCAGATTGTAATATAGGTGTAATCTGCATCTTACCGTAGCTCTCAGCTGATGACAGAAAATGGTGATTATGTTAATATCAAAGGACAAGCCGTGCCACTGTTGGTTTGGCTCTGTCCTTTGAAATCTTTGTCACACCGCCCTGTTACCAGACAGTGTGTCATAAACAGCCTGCCTACTGATTCGCCTGCCACAGACCTGCCCTTTCAACAGAGCTCTCCAGTGGACACCCCCCCCACCCCTCATAGCAACTCTCATATCAACAAGTTCGTCTGTGCTTGCATGCACGACAAACTTAAAAATTGTTACTTAAGGTGATCGTCCTCACTGCTTCTGAAAAAAGGCCAAGGGCAGGATTCTCAGACAGCTGTATCCATTCTACAAATGCAGCCAGCCAACATTCACCCAGGTAGACAACCTACAAGACAGTTAACTGCAATCGTCCAGACTTTCATCCCAAAAATTACCCATGCATCTAAATTGGACACTTCTTTTCTCTTTTTTTTTTTACCAAAAAAACCTGCAAGTTTTGCAAATGTATTGGGATGTTTATAAATATGCCACAAGCATCCCAATGTGTTTTCCTGGATGCAGCACACATCTGAAATACGGATGTACAAGTAAGAAACATAGAAACATAGAAACGTAAACTCCGATGGCAGATAAGGACCGCTTGGCCCACCCAGTCCACCCATCCCCCTACCCACAGGTTAAGCTGAAGATCCCAGTCAACCAACAGCCTATTTTCTCCTACCTCCCACAAGAATTGCTTTATGTCTTTCCCATGCGTTCTTGAATTCTCCCACAGTTTTAGACCACACAACCTCCTCAGGAAGGCAGTTCCATGCATCCACCACCATGTCTGTGAAAAAATACTTCCTCACATTGCCCCTGAGCCGTCCCCCCTCTATCTTCAAATTGTGTCCACTTGTTCTTGCCCATCTCTTTTTCTGAAAGATGCTTCCCTCTTTGACATTGTTGATTCCGCTGAGGTACTTAAAAGCTTCTGTCATATCCCCCCTCTCCCTCCTTTCCTCAAGGGTACACATATTAAGCTCCTTTAGTCTCTCCTCATGTGGCTTCTCATGCAGACCCTGCACCATTTTAGTTGCCCTCCTCTGGACTGCCTCCATCCTGTCTTTTTAGGATGCAACTTAGGATGTAAACAAGTACAAATAAATTTACCCTGTGAAAAAATAAGAATATATACAAGGGTGCACAAGCAATAATCTTTATTGAATGGTATGTGTATACATCAACGAATTAAAAATGCAACAATATAATATTAAAAAAATGCTGATCAATGACATAAAATAAAAGTATTTACAGATGTGTAACAAAGAATAAACCCCGTGAACAAGCTCCAATTCGAGCGAAACATAGGGGGAAGAGAAATAAAAAGAAAGATTGAAGAACAATAACTTGAGCGAAGAGTGTTTACTTCAAAGGGCCCCCCAACATTTCCTATATTTTTTCTTGAATTTGAAAGCCTAGATTGGGGGCCAAAGAACCTAGAAGAGAACCATTACCCACTAAATAATATTTACATTGTAGCTTTTCTAAGGCACTCTCCCATCTTGCCAAAGTCAGCTTCCTGAAGTCCAGTACCCTCACTTTTGTATGGCTTAACTCTGTAGCTGAATTTATCGTGAACCACACTGTTTGGTGGTCACTTGTTCCAAGATGGCTACCCACTTCTAGATCTAAGATCTTCTCACTGTCCCAATGAGAGTATGAGTTCTAAGATTGCTCCCTCACAAGTGGGTTCCTAAACTAGTTGTCTGAGGCATGCCACCTGTAGGGCATCGAGAATGGCCCTGCTCTTGGATATGGCTGCAGCAAAGGTGCTCCAGTTAACATCTGGCATATTCAGGTCCCCCATCAACAGTATCGCCCCTTTCTCCGCCATCCTAAGGATGCCTTCTATCATATCCTTGTCCATTCCTTCCCCCTGAGATGGGGGTCTGTATACAATCCTTGTGCGGATTGTGGTGCCATTTCCAGTATATAAGATGACCCACAGTGCCTCCTGTCCTCCCTGTTTACTCTTTTGTTCAGTTGCTTTTATCCCTTCCCTTACATAGAGAGCTCCTCCTCCTCCTCCTCCTCCTCTTCTCCCTTCCCTGTCTCTCCTGTAGGTTGTGTACCCTGGTATGTTGACATCCCAGTCAAGGTTCTCTGTGTACCATGTGAGTGCTGTGTCCATCTCTTTGAAAATCCCACGCTCCCATATCTATTCTCTCTGGTGGCTTATGATATCATCCAAATCCCTCAATGACTCACTGTCTTGTTTCTCTTACTTTGCTATTATTCTATTTCTATTCACCATCCCAAACTTAAAGCGTTATGAAATCAGTTGTGTTTAAGTCCAGTAGGAGCCGCAGGAGTCTGAGCCATGTAAAAAGGTTTGAATTTACCACAGTTGCTGTCAATTAATTACTGTCTGAATGTCCCCCCCCAAAAAAAAAGCTAAAAAAGTTGCATACATTCTGTAGAATCAATGTGTTTGTCATTAGCATTTACACCACTTCATAAATGAAAACTACATTTTAGCAAAAACCAGTAATTTTCAGCAGATGTAAAACCCCAGCAATTGCTGTGGTTTACAAAAGGCAAAAAGACCTCTGTAATCAACACAACACCCATACACTACAGAAATTAAAAGCCATGGTCTTATTTTTAAGTAGTTGCATTTAGAAAAGGGAAAACAGTTTTGTTTTTGTTATGCTGAAATGTCTTCCCAGAAAATAATAGCCATAATTTTGACTTATACTGAATAGTAATGACTGTTAATATAAAAATGTCATGTTTTATTATGGTATTAGAGTGGTGTCAGTGTAAGAGAAAAGCACTTGGTGTAAGCTGTTAGCATGCATATGGGATAAATGAATGACCGCATGTAATAGTAAACCAGTGTGTGCTAATATCCAGACCTAGCTCACTAAGACACAAAACAGGCACTGCTGTACTATACGTGTAGGGTGCTACATCCCACCAGGATACAACACAGTGTCACAGATTCCTGCATGACAAAAGGGGCTAAATGCCATTGAAACTGCACTGTTGCCTGCAGTAACTGCAGAATTCTGCAGTATTCTGCATTGCATGCTGGAGGGTTCCATTGTACATACAGCTAGTTTTTCAGGGTTTGAGAAGCCATGCTGCATCCCCATTTCATATCACATTGCATCATGTTCTCTTTCTGTATATGTCTCTCTTTTTATGTTTTCTGTCTGCCTGAACTTTTAAAATCAGCTTTGCATTTAGAACTCCTGTTGTGCCAGAATAAGTGCTTCAACCAATGAAGTCATCAGTTGCAATTAGTCAAGGACTCCTGATGCTGATGCTGATACTGTTAACTGCGTAGGCTCCTCCACTGACATAACCAGAACACTGAGGAACCACTCCATTGTAATGGCAGTAGCAGCCCAAGCCAGTAGTGATATCAGTGCAGGAGACATGGACTCACTTCAGCCTATGATTTCACTGGTTGGAGCACATATAATGGCATAATTTAGGATCTGTATAAAAGAGCTGATTTTAAAGACCAGTGAAACAGAAAAAAATAGAAATTCACAGAAATAGAACCAGAGGTAAAACAAATATAAATTAGGGATACTGCAGTCCTCCCTTCCTTTTTAAAGGGACATGGTCAACCATTTTTGCATCGTATTATTTCTAGCTAAAACTCCACATTTTATGATTGCTTACCGTCTCTAAAATTGGTATAATGTGATGTGAGTGAGTATTATTGAGTGGCTCAATATTAGCAACTCAATAATACTGCTCACATGTAGAGCAAATGGAGGAAAAGAGCAAGAAATGACTATAGCAAGTGTAGCACTGAGGTACACGCGCTACACTCGCTAGAAAGGGTATAAGAGAATCAGTTTGGCCAAGTTCTACCAAGCTGGCCATATGGTGTAGTGGTTTGAACCACTGTCTCTGAAGTCAATGGTACTGGGTTCTGATCCTAGTGCAGGAAACAACTTTGCTTCCTGTGGGTTTTTCTCTTTTGTCTATGTCCACTCCCCCTGGAGTTGTTAATCTTTATTCCGGGGGGTGCATGGGGCTTGCCCCCTAGCATAAACAGTTTTGTTTTTTATTGTGATTTTTGATTTTGTACGCAACTGTTGCTATTTGCGATGGTCGGTGTTGTGCGGTTCGCCCTTTTACAAACATACGAAAATACGAAATTTGCCAGCAGATAAAGGCCTAGAGGTCTATCAAGTCTGCTCAAATGTGCAGCTAGCACCCCTTATTCTACAGCTGCCCCTCCCTTGCACCCTTCCGCTCCATTGACCCTTCCCCTTGTCCTGTCCCATCCCCTTTTGAAGCAGTCCACTGTTCTACTGGATACCACTTCTGCAGGTAACGCATTCCACCCAGCAACCACCTTCTGTGTAAAAAAGTGTCTCTTCTCCCTCCTGAACCTTCCTCTCTCCAGTCTCATATCATGGCCCCTGGTGTCCCTCCCCTTCCTTACTTTGAACAGCCCCTCTGTACCTGTCTTGTTTATTCCTTTCATGTACTTAAAGATTTCAATCATGTCCCCCGTCCCTCCTCTCCTCCAGCGAGTACATGTTCAACTCCCTCAGCCTCCTCTCATATGATAAGTCCCCCAGCCCCTTGATCATCTTTGTCACCCTGCGCTGCACCCCCTCCAGTAACTTAATGTCCCTCTTCAGATACGAGTGCCAGTACTGCATGCAGTACTCCAGATGCGGTCTAACTAATGACCTATACAGTGGCAGAAGCACTTCCTCCCTCCTTGAGGATATACCCCTTGCAATGCAACCCGGCATTTTGTTGCCCTTTGCAGCTGTCTTCCTACATTGTGCCGAGTTGTTCTTTGACCCTGTAATGAGCACACCCAGATGCTTCTACTCCATTGTCTGGGCTAGCTGCACTCCCCCCAGCTGGTAACTCCTCCTTGGGTTCTTCGCCCCAAAATGCAGCACCTTGCACTTTTTGGCATTAAACCCCAGTTGCCAGGTGTCTGACCAGGTTTCAAGCTTTGCCAGATCATCCTGCAACCCCTGCCATCCCCCTAGGTCACCCACCACAGCTCCCATATTGGTATCATCAGCAAACAGACTGATCTTACTCTTGATGTCCAATGATATGTCTGCAACGAATATTCCAAACAACACTGTTCCCAACACCAAGCCCTGTGGAACACCGCTCATCACTACCTTTGGGTGTGAGAGCGCCCCACCCACCACCACCCTCTGTTGCCTTCTCTGAAGCCAGTTCCCTATCCATTTCACCAGCTTTGCACCGGCCCCCGTGCCTTCTAACTTACTTCCCAGCCACCCATGCGGCACCGAGTCGAATGCCTTACTGAAGTCCAGATATAGGACATCCACAGCATGACCCCTGTCCATTTACCTAGTTACCCAGTCATAGAACTCCACCAGGTTGGTTTGGCAGGATCTGTCACATATGAAGCCATGCTGTCTGTTGTCCTGTAGTCCTTTGGCCTCTAGGAGGGCCACCAGCCTCTCCTTCAGGATAGTCTCCATCAGCTTACCAATGATGGATGTGAGGCTCACCAGTCTGTAGTTCCTTGGTTCATTCTTGGGGCCACTCTTGTGGAAGGGCACCACATGAGCCATCCTCCAGTCCTGAGGTACACACCCTGAGTGTAGTGAGGCATTAAATAGGTCTGCCAAAAGTCCCGCAAGGACCTCTGCCAGCTTCTTCAGTACCTGGGGTGGATGCCATCTGGGCCTGGCGCCTTGTCCACCCTCAGTGCCCTCAAATACTCCTGAACTCTACCCTCCATGATTTCTCCATCTGTCGCCCCTTCCCCCCCATTTCTGCCGTTTCTCCCCCCTTGGGTATCACCCCTCTCTTCTCCTTAGTAAATACCCAGCAGAAGTAATCATTTAGCACTTCTGCCTTATCGCACCCTGCTTCCACCCAACCCCCCTCCTTCCTAATCCTTACTATATGGTCCTTACAGCTCCTTTTCTCCCTGATGTACCTAAAGAAGTCCTTCTCCCCTTCTTAATGCCTTGTGCCAACCTGAGCTCCATAGATGCCTTGGCTTTCCTTACTGCCCATGTCACCTCCTTCGATTCCATCAGATACTCCTCCCTGTCCTCCCCTTCCCTGTTTTCTTGTACCTCCTAAAGGCAGCTCTTTTCCTCCTTACCTTTTCCATGACCTTGCTTAATAAGCTTGGTTTCTTAGCCCTAGCCTTCTTGCTCTCGGCCTGGCAGCAGGTTTTGGTTGCCTCCACTATCCCCAGCTTCATGAGCTTCCACCTCTGGTTAGTGTCCATACTAGGTTGAATTCTGGCCAAGTACCCTTTTACCACTTCCCCCATCCTCCCAAAGTCAGCCATCCTGAAGTCCAGCACTCTTGCCAGATTCCATTCCTTCCTTGCCCAATATCCAGTGTGAGCCATACTGAGTGGTGGTCACTCCCTGACAGCATTTCTTCCACCGTAAGTTCTCTCACAAAGTCCCCATTTGCCAGCACAAGGTCAAGGGAATTCCCTAACCTGGTTGGTTCACTGACCATTTGCAGCAGGAAGCTGTCCTGGAAGGCATCCAGCAGTACCTGCTCCCTTTTATTGCTGGTTTTGGGGTACACCAGTCCACTCCTGTCATGTTGAAATCCCCCACAATCACCACACTACCCTTCTTGCAGGTCCTCCTGATCTATCCCACTAGTTCCCTGTCTAACTACTCCATCTGAGATGACTTCCTGTACACCACTCCCATTCTGAGAATCCTATTTTTGGAATCCTGGATTTGCATCCAAAGTGACTCCGTACTACCCTCCTCCCTTTCCTCCCTTACACACTTCAGTCCTTCCTTCACATATAGTGCCACCCCCCTTTCCCAATCACCCTGTCTCTATGAAATAACATGTACCCTGGTACAGACAGGTCCCATTCATTGTATTGGGTGGCCCATGTTTCTGTGATGGCTGCAATGTCCACCTCTCCCTCTGCCATGAGCACCTGTAACTCTGCAGTTTTCCTCCCAAGGCTCCTAGCATTAAGGGTAACCACCTTCCACCCTCCACCCCCCATCCTGCCCTCCTTTACTAGCATTGCCAATAGTACTTGCCATTTGTCCTTTGTCACTGTTAGGGAGGGTAAGTTCATACGGTTTCCCAACCTGTGGTCTCTGCATGTCTCTTGCCCACTTGCCACCCCCTGCTCCTAGTTTAAATTCCCAACTTCCTCTATGTACTCCTCCATCCTCCATTTCAACACTTTCTTTCCCTCCTCACTCAAGTGTAGTCTGTCCTTAGCATAGAGATTACTGTCCTCCCAGGTCCCTCCCCACCCCCCAACAGCCCATACCCTTTAGCATAACACCAGGTTCTTAGCCATCTGTTAAATTCCTCTATTCTCAACTTTCTTGTTGTGCTTGCCTTGAGCACTGGAAGTATCTCTGAAAAAGTTACTGATCTTTCTGCCCCCTCACATAATTGTCTTAATTCCTCAAACCTCCTCTGGACTATATCTACTGTCTTGTCAGACAGGTCATTCATCCCAAGATGTATAATTAAATGAGGCTTGTTCCTACCCCTTCTAGCATATTTCAGAACAGATTGTCCCACCTTTCCTCTGTCATTCCTTGCATGGCCTCCACCCAAATGTGACTATGCCTCTCTCCCTTGCTACCCCATCCTACTCTTCTTAGTATTGAGTCCCTCAGCACTAAGATTCCACCCCTCTTGCTACCTGCTTGCTTCCATTCATCTCCATCTCCGTCTCTCATTCCCGGCTCCTCTTCTTCCTCCTGCACATTATTTCCCCCTTTTGCCCCTGTTGCAATTCTCACAGCAGAACTCCCCCCCACTCCAGTTTGGTCCAGGCATTTATCAATTACTCCTCCAATTGCATTACCTCCCTCCTTCTTCTTCCCCTCTAGCAGTGCAAAAGTATTTTCTGAAGACCCTTCACAAATGCCCACTCCCTCTCTCTTCATAGTAACCTGTTCCCTCCTTTCCACTCCATGACTGTTACTACTTCTTCTCCTCCCCTCACAAGACCCTGTCTCCTCCTTCCATTTGTCTTTTGTCTCCTGACCTGGTTTACCTGGCAATCGTTCTTCCTGGCCTGGGCCCCTTTGTCTCTGCTTCCCTTCTTCTGACCCTCTCCTCACCACTGTTGGCTCAAATTGCCCTCCCTCATCTCCCTTCCCCTCTCCCTCCAGTATTGGGCTAAACCCTCCTCCAGTCTGCCTTGCCTGTCTTAGTTCCTCCTGCAGACCCTCAATCTCCTTTCTAAGTTTCTCTATGTGGTTGCACACTAAACATTCCCCCACCCTCCAGGCAAGTTTTAGAAAGACTGGTGCACCACAGTTCTTGCAGCCTACCACCCTACCCATTGCTATTGTTGCCCACCAGCAACCCCCCCCACCTTTCCAGATGAAGAATACCAAACACTTCCCCATGTCTCCCCTCTCCCCCCCTCTCTATCAGTGCAAAACATTCTTCTTTTCTTAGTTTCCCATACCCCCTTTGTTGTACATGTTTAGATAGATTGAGCAACTGCTTTTTGCATTCCTATCCTTCCTGTCCACACCCAAAAAGAGACTTTAAATAACTATTGCACAACCTTCTTCAAACTCCTACTCCTCCTTTCCACAATGCAAATAGCAATGCAAAGAAGTAACAATGAAAGCTCCTTGATTTGTAGTTACTTCCCTTCCACTGAGATTGCAGTCACCTCTTCACTCGCTGCTGTTCCTTTCCTGGTTGTCTGCTTCTGCTATGACAGGTGCATGTCCTTTGCCCGTTTGGGGAAGTGACGTCGAACCCCTGGTATAAAGGAAATCATTGACCTGGGGTGGTGGGGTGAGGAGCTGGGAGGGTGGAACTAGCCCATGCCTTCCAGAAACAATCAGGGAGCTGAGGCCCCTGGTAAGACCATTAGCTCCCTTCCCCCACTATGCACTAAACTTTGCAGCTAGTGAAGCCAGCAAAAAGGAATCACAATTCCACTCAAAGCCCCCAAAATAGGTTTGCTACTAAAAGAAACAGGTCTCCAATTCAAACAGCCTCACCAACATCACATCAAAATAGGTTTGAAATTAGAAGATATAGTTCTCCAATTCAAAGAAACAGCCCCAATTAAATCACACCAAATAGGTTTTAAATCAGAAGAAACAGGCCTCCACAAATGTAACCTGCTACACAGTGAAACATCAAACAAATGAACCCACTTATAGCCACCAAAACAGGTTTCAAAATTCCAACAGCCCCAAAACAATACCTAGCTAGCCCCTTAGAAGCAATGAGAAAGAAAAGAAATAACCCTCTACCAAGTAAAATCTGCAAGAAACAATGTAAAAACAGCAAGAAGAAGCTACTGTACTGGAACTGATCTGATCCCTTCCCCTTCTGGTTTTGACGTCAGATGCTTATTTCATGGCTGTATGTGATCGGTGGTCTTTCAGACTTGCCGTTATCACATAAAACCCTCAAATTTACGGATATTGCCATTGGTTTTATCTGCATGCTAATGGTGTAATCATATACCCAATCTTGTTTTGTTTGAAATCCTTAAACTACTCTTATTGCGTACTGTGTGAACATTAGGAACACCACAAACAGTGCAGCCTCTCATGATGCTATAGTTTCCCTCTGCTCCCACTGCATCATGAGTGTCTAGACTGTGTCATGGGTGTTTCCAGGTCCAGGAGAGATGCAGTGGGAGTTGATCAAATATAAACAAACACTTTTTTTGTGTGGTAACACTGGTATGGTTGGCAGTCTATTTTTCACTTTTAAAAGGAAAAAAATAATCAGAATCAAACAACTTGCTACATCAGCAATCTATACAGAATGTCAGCAATCATAAAATGTGTTTTTCTTTAAACCATGGACAACTGGAGGTCTAAGGAGGGGTGAGATTGTCCCTTTAATATATGGTAATAGGGCCTCTGCAGGGTGTCTCTTATGGTATAAGAGACTCTGAGCATGAAGTTTGGGTGACAGGACTGCACAGCTGAATGGTTCTATCTGCCCAAACATCATGAAGAGATTTCCTTGGCAGCCCTCACATCCTCTTCCTTGAATAAACACACTGACACAAGTCTTGGAGGAAATGGCCGTGGCCATTATGTGTATTTATCACATACCTTATTAGAGCAGCATGCGATACAGGGAATATCTGCAGACACCTCTGGCCCCACACAGTGCCATCATTGGACATGCCAACCTTTGTGTGTGCCAAGAACTAGATGTACCTCCTGGGTTGGTACCCAATCCCATGAGTGGGGAAGTCATGTAACCAAGTGGTTAGCAGCAACCCTCTGTCCGGTGCTGCTGCCCTTGCAGGTTAACCTGATGAGATTAGACAGTGACCCCCCCAACCAAGTCCAGGACATACGATCCCCTGGCTTCAAACTGACCAAAGGTGACAAGTCTTTTGGAGGAATTTGATTCATCTTCCATTTTCCCCTGTACAATCAATTTGCAATACTCCCAAGCTGACATGCGCATGGCTGTAACAGTTTTTATGATTTCTTCATACCACCTAACTCTTTTCCCTTTGGTGAAGACAAAAAAAAACAGAAATAAAACCTTCTTTTCTGGGAAAATCAAGAAAACTCACTATCTGACCCCTATTGTAGTCACCCCTAGTGGGTCACTGGGTTCCCTGTCTGACCCTAACCCTACTTTTACAAAGGCAGGTTAAGTGGAGATCTAAAAATGGGAGAGAAAAGATGGGAAGCTGCTGTCCTCAGCTCTATTTAACCTCCTTCTCTATGCCACTCTCCAGATAGCCACCCCCCTGTAGGTAGCCCTTGTGGTTCCTCCTCCAGAGGTGGTACCAAGGCCTGCTCTCCACCACAGTAGGAGGGACACTCCTGCCTACTCTCCAGTCTGGGGAGGATGCCCCAGACAATTGTCCAGCTGCTGCAATCTTTTTGCAGCCTCTCTATTGTCTTGGTAGCCTCCACATCCCCTTCCCTGGATAAATACACTGGCATAGGTCTTGGAGGAAATGGCCACAACCATATAGTTATTTATTACATTCTTTATTGGAGTAGCACCCATAAAAGGGAGGATCTGCAGAAACCTCTGGTCCCACACAGATGTCATCGCTGGAAGTGTCAACCTTTCTGTAAGCCAAAAACTAGATATACATCCTGGGTCGGTACCCAACCCCAAGAGTAAGGAGCTCATGTGGCCAGGTGACTAGTGGCCACCCCTTATCTGGTACCACCACCCTTGCAGGGTAACCTGATGAAGTTGGACCATAACACCCCCCCTACCGGCCCAGGTCATGTGGTCCCCTGGCCAAGTGCTGACTAGAGGTGACAACCTTTCAGAAGAATTTGACTCACCCCTACTTTTCCCCTGTACCATTAGTCTGTAGTACTCCCAAGGTGCAACAGGATGGATGCAGTCTGACCCACTCCTATTAACAGGGCCCCTGCAGGGGTCTGTTATGTTATAAAAGAATAGAGAGGCTGCAAAAGTATTCTAGCAGCTGCCCTTTTGTCTGGGCCCCCCCAGGACTAGAGATGTGCTGCCATTCAAGATCTTCCTTCTTACATTAATGTTTTATTAAGTGCCAATGTGGCTCGTGAAATAATCATTTCTTTGTTTTTTATAACAGCATTTAACCAATGAACAGATAACCCATAGATATAAGTTAAATTGTGACCATATAGTCCAGCTGGATTTGGCACAATTATCACTCTGTCTGAGAGTCTACTCAAAGAGAAACTAGCCTCATCTCAGAAACACAACAATCTCCGTAATGCTGCTGGTAAAACTTTAGAGAATGTAATAAATGTTCACAATAAGAGTTGACATTTTTTTTTTTTAATTCTCACCCTTATTCCTTTATTAATGAGAAATGTTCATGAAAACAGGATCTCTGTCCTGTTGACCCCATCTGCTTGTCTACACCTGACATCACAAGGCTCTTTTGATGACAGCATAATCTGCTAATGATCATGATGATGTCATAAACTGAGGATTATGATGTCAGTTGTAGACAAGCACCCAAGGTAGTTGAAGTTTAAGGGACAGGGACCTTGTCTTAATGCAACTGTCTTCATTAATAAAGAAAACATAGGCAAAGAATTAAAGAAAATATATAAAATATGAACTGAGTTGTGTTCAAATATTACATATTTTGCCTTCCTGATTGTACCTTGCACTGAGTTGAGGTGGCCTAGGCAATCTTTAACAACAGATGAGTTAATCTGATTTGATTGGTTAATTACTATATATATATATGTATATATATATATATATATATACACATATGTGGTGATTTGCATTTACAGCTCATGATGCTTTGCATTATGGGGGTATGTGTGATTTTGTATATATTTATATATATATACACACACACACACACACACACACACACACACACACACACACACACACACAGAGTCAAACCTCTTTAATCTGGATCTGTTTGTGATTGACAAAATGCCACTGGATAAAAATCTCTAGATAAACCAGTTGACATTACTGCTGTGTATCTATACAAGCAATAATACCCAACAAGGTGAGTGGTACTGGGCCAAGGTGACTCTGAGGTACTTGAAACTGGTTACATGTTCCAGAGTGGTTCCATCTGGGGCACAAATGGGAAAGGAGTTGGGCTGGTTCCCGAAGCATCTAACCAGCTTATTTTTGGATCCAAAAAGCATGGTCTTCATTTTCTTTGTATTGACCAGGAGTCTGGTGGCAGCAAACCAGCCATAGGT
Organism: Neoceratodus forsteri; assembly: GCA_016271365.2. Classification (NCBI taxonomy): domain Eukaryota; kingdom Metazoa; phylum Chordata; order Ceratodontiformes; family Ceratodontidae; genus Neoceratodus; species Neoceratodus forsteri. Next base: position 267,591,554 of record JADMNL010000025.1, read on the forward strand.
GAGTGAGAAATCCTTGGAGAGGGTGAGGGATAAGCTATGCAGGCTATGGCCGCACCTGAACAGTATGAGGTCATCTATGTACATGACATTGTGGCACTCTGGGTTGAGATCTAGTACGTCATTAACAAACAGGGAGAAGAGGATGGGACCCAGTATGTACCCCTGTGGGACTCCACTACTCATTTGAAGGGGACCTGATGCTATCCCTGTGATGCGAACCCTCTGGGATCTGTTGGAGAGATAGTTTTGAAACCACTTGGAGGTGTTAGTGGAAAAGCTACGTGTTTTGAGTCTGTAAAGGAGGATGTCATGGTCTACAAGATCAAATGCCTTAGACAGGTCAATGAAGATAGCCCCTGTGAGCAGGACCTCATTGGCAGATATGAGAACAAAGTCAGTGAAACAGGCAAGGGCAGTAGTAGTGCTAAAGCACTTGCAAAATACATACTGGTTAGGGGAGAGCAACTTATGCTTGCTGATATGGTCTGACATTTAGAGGAACACAATTTTTTTCCATGCCTTGGCTAAGGTGCAAAAGAATGGAGACAGATCTGTAGTTGTCCGTGAGCTTGGGATCTCCTGATTTAAACATGTGGACAATATTGGCCTGTTTCCAGAGCTGGGGGAAGGAGAAGGCAGCCAAGGACATGTTAAACAGGAAGACCAGGGGCTGCGCAATAAAGGCAGCAGAAAGTTTAAGAAATTGGGGGCAGAGGCCATTACTCCCTGCACTGCCAGAGTTGGGGAGAGCCTTGACAAGGAGTAAACTTCTGAAGGGGTGGTGACTTTGAAATACAGTATTGGGCTGCTCAGGACCAGAACTTTTTAAATTTAATAACTTTGTAACAGAGTAATATTTTTTCACCAAACCAGTGAAAGGCACTTCTGAAGGCCAAGCCCTTTCTATCTTGAAAATTTCAGATCAAAATTCCAAACTGTCTGCTCGCAAGGCAACGACAAAAAAACTAGTGTTTTTTAAATATTTTTTCACTATCCGCATCTCAGAATCTGCACATCCGACCAGAACAAAATGTGACACATCGCGAGATCTATCCAAGAGACTGTGCATGCAAAATTTCAAGCAAATCCGTTGAATGCTTGTGAGCGTTATTAAAGTTCAAAATTTGAGGTTTAGTATTAAAGTGCCGACTGAACCCTAAATATAGTGGTGCTATGGTGCCACTGTAATATACATATACATATATATATATATATATATATATATATATATTAGAGGCAAAAAACTCTGTTTAATGCATCAGTTAGGGTTGTTCCACAGCAACAAAAGCAAGGAAATTTGATGTTAGGGTTGAAACCCCTTTTACCCGTCAGCCACCCCAACTGGAATCGGAGATTAGCATTGGGGATCTTCAGCTAACTGTCACCCCATCACATGTGGAAAGAAGCTGAGGAATAGGAGAATGGGGTGACAGTTAAGGGACAAGTTAAGCCCCATAAGGGGGCTAAGTATTTTTTGACAAAAACTCTGTATCTCGCACCATTTTCGAGATACAGGCCCTCAAAGGTGCGGCGAATGCCGTAATGTTATCCTATGGGAAAAAACAGAAGTTCAGAGTGCCATAACTTTGTCTCCCTGTAATATTTTTTCACCAAACCACTGAAAGGCACATTTGTGGGATGTTGGCTGTATCCCCTGCAAATTTCAGCCCAAAAGACCAAACCGTTATTTTGCAGCAGGGCGTCAAACGATTGCTGCAATGCGTCGGCTGCCATAATGTTATCCTATGGGAAAAAGCAACTTTGGAGTGCTGTAACTTTGCCGCTGTGTAATATTTTTTCAACACAACACTGAAAGGCACATCTGTCGGCTGCGTTCCCTCCAAATTTCAGCCCAAAACTCCAAACCGTTTTTTTGCAGCGGGGTGCCAAAGAATTGCTGTCATTTCCCCACAGCCTAGAAAAGTACTGTCACAATTTTCGAAAGTTTTCACAAAAATTTACACACTGGTGGAGTTACCCAGTACTGTGAAAGTACTTTTTCCAGAAATTTGAAAACATATTTCTGGGGTGTTTTACCCAAAATAAAGACATGGCTAGCATCCTCAGGCTCCGACTAGGTGAATACAAAAATAATTAGGTTGCTAGAGGGTCTCAATTTTAAATGCCAAGCATTTTTCTGATCACTAACTGAAAACAAAATGGCAGATTTGCGAAAGTAAGAGGGCCATTTGCAAAAGTAAAAATGCATTTCCGACACTGTCGAACTTTTTGTTAACTTTTCCCATTGACTTATAATGGGAAATTGTTTTTTGAATAACTTTTGAACCGTTTAATATTTTTTCATGAAATCTTCAAAAGGCACATAAGGGACCCCAGCCACACATTTTCTGAAGATTTTGGGCTGGCTGCACAAACCGTGCGATCTGTAGGCACGACCATAGAATTCCAGAAAAAGTGTAAACGCATGCGCAGATCATGCTTAATAACTCCACAGCTGTGTATCTGACTGGTACGAAACTTGGCAGATCCCAAGGCATATGGGTCTTGATCATGTATTCCAAATTTCAGGCAAATCCGTCAAACACTTGCAAAGTTATTAAGGTGCAAATTTTGGGGTTTAACATGTAAATGGCTCCTCAACCCTAACTATGGTAGCACTACCGTGCTACCATAATATATATTTATTTATTGAATTTTGATGACCGGGTAGGCCCACTGGACCCCGGAGGTCTCTTTTTCAGGGGCGACCCGAAGCAACAGTACATGACATAAAGGACAATGGAGCAATATACAGGCTGAGGGTTTACAGTAAGCAACAGTTTTCGGATCTATGAGGTATATATATATATATATATAAATATATATATATACACAATATATATATAAAAAATACTGGTGTGCTAGCATCAGTATATTATGGTTACGTGCAAGCTTCTTTGTTAAACCTGAAATTTTGAACCTTAATAACTTTGGAACTGTTCAACAGAGTTATACAAAAGTTGTCATGTGTACTTTATAGGGGTAGGTCCATTAACATGCCAAATATCATGTGAATCTGTTGCGTGGTTTTTGAGATAGAAGCTGTCAAAAAATTCTACATTTACCAGTTGTTTGACATTTCTTTCTCAACCTGTATCTCAGAAATGACTTTATGTTGTGGTCTGAAATTTTCACAGTAGAAAGCCTTTGGGTCACAGATGTGCCTTTTAAAGGTCTGGTGAAAAAATATTAATCTGTGCAAAAGTTATAACAATTTTAATTGTCACATTATTTCCTATGGGAAAAATAGATGTAAAAGTGAAAGTGATTTTCGCACACTGTCATCCAGTTTTGCATACTTTGCACCTTAATAACTTTGCAACCCTTCAACATATTTCCATGAAATATGGCAAGCATAAACTCTTATGGTTGGTCCCAGGATGTGGTAAATTGTATGCGAATCCGTTGTGCTTTTTCTGAGATTCTGTGTCTCATACATTCTTAAACTTACATGTTTTATTCCCATTTTCAGTCTTCCAGTTTTGCAAATTTGCACCTTAATAACTTTAGAACCCTTAAACAGATGAGCATGACATTTTGCATGCTTAATCTCAGAGGTATGTCAGTTGATGTGATAAATGTCATTTGAGCCCCTTGTGTGATTTATGAAATATTGTGTCTCAAACATCATTAAATGTACATTTTTTTTTTCCATTTTTACTAAGCCTTCTAGTTTTGCATAATTTATACTTTAAAAACTATGGAGCCCTACAACATATGTGTATACAATTTTGCATGCATAATTTTGTGATGTTGGCCTGTTGATGTGTTTAATTCCATTTGAATCACTTTTGTGGTTTTGAAGATACTGTGTCTCAAATATCCTTAAATGTACTTTTTTCCCATTTTCGCAGTCATCCAGTTTTGCATACTTTGCACTTAAATAACTGTGCAACCCTTCAACAGATATACATGAAAGTTTGCATGCTTAAATTTGTGGTGTACGCCTGTTGATGTTGCTAATTTCATTTGAATTACTTATGTGGTTTCTGATATATTGTGTCTTAAACATCCTTAAATTTACATGGTTTTTCCATTTTCGCAGTCTTCCAGTTCTGTACACTTTGTACCTTAATACTTTTGCAACTCTTTAATGGATGTGCATGAAATTTTGCATGCATAATCTCATTGGGTAGTTGTGTTGATGTGCCTAACTCTGTTTGAACTGCTGAATTGTGACATTGTTTGCTAAAAGAACTAGGGTACTGCCGCAGTCTGCGACACTACTTTTTTCAGATATGTCTGTTTCTTTGTCACTTCATAACTAAAAAATGGTTTATGGTTTTGGGCTGAAATCATCAGGGTACAAAGGACTTGCCCCAAAGATGTGCCTTTAGCTAGTTTGGTGGAAAAATGTTACTGGGTGGCAGAGTTATAACACTTTGAAGTTTCAGAATTTCCCTTAGGGTAACATTGTGATGGTTGGGGTACTTTTCAGATGCTATATCTCAAAAACGCTTCGAGATACAGCTTCAGCGCTATGGATAGTTTAGTGCACCTTTGGGTGTACTAAGTTGTTTTGCATATTACCAGGCTCTGTTTCAAACTGTTGGTGAATTGTAACAAATGGGGCACATGTGATGTACAGTATACTGTGCCATGCATCATCAACATGGCAGCAGTATTGCTTTGCAGGGCACACTGGTACTACAACACACTATGCACTGATGGCCCTGCACTCCCATAATCAAATAAGGCTATGATTATACTTTCTCAAAAAGTTAGGAAATTCATTGCAAAACACTTTGCTAATGCACCACTAGGGTTGCAGTATTAAAAGTAGGGAAATACAACCTTAAGGCTCCCAAGCCTACGACTCCACCATGTACATGCAGGAACAGGTGTGAGGGGTGTGCCTTGGGGTTGTGAACCCTAATGCTCTCCCCATTTCAACACTCAATAACCTAACATGAGTACAGAATAAAACAATGGGGTGAGCATTAGGGTTTGCAACCCAAGGCACACCACCTGTACTGCATGCACAGTGGGGGTGGGGTCTTAGGCTTGGGAGCCCAAAGGTCTTATTTCCCTACTTTTGATACTTCCACCCTAATGGTGCATTAATGAAGTTTTTTGCAATGAATATATATATATATACATATATATATTCCAAAATCACACGTACCCCCATTTATCATGGGATGTATACACAGATTAGGACTGCCTGGTGCTAAAGGGCCTCTCACACAATCTACAAAGGCTGAGAAAAGAATACATACCCACTTGTTTCATACAAACACATAAAAAGAAAGAAGGCTTAGCAGTCTATCAAGTCTGCTCTTATTACGGAGTACCAAGCGGCAACTAAGGACTCTGCCCCCCCATGCCCAACTGCTACCCCTTCTTTCTGCCCACTCCCCTTTTGGTCCTAGCCTTACCTTGTCTCACCCTCTTTTGAAGTCCTCCACTGTCTCCAGAGAGACCACCTCCTCCATGAAGAAATGTCTACTGAACTCTCTCCTGAACTTCCCCCCTTCAGCTTAAGGCACTGTCCCCTCATAGTCATTTGCAATGAGACTAAAGAGTCTCTCATTGCTCACCTTGTTAATGCCCTTTATGTACTTAAAGGTCCCAATCATGTCCCCCCTCCACCTCCTCTACTCCAGGGAGTACATGTTCAGGTCCTCCATGCTCTCCTTGGACATCCTGATTACCTTTAACCATCTTATTCAAACCCCAGGATCTCCCAGTAGTATTATACATATGCAGTCAGCTCGGAATCTCTGACTTCCCCAGAGCTGTGATGTAATGTGGAATGTATGCAAATCATGGAACTTAGAATGCTACATTCAAACTGCTGCCGCTAGGTGGACTGTGTTCCATCTAACTGCCAGATTCATTTTCTCTGTTCAGACAAAATGATGCCCTGAAGAGCTTCTCACAGCATCTTCATTGCAAGATTATTTATTTGTCAAAAAAGTGGTATTTCACACTAGTTTGTTCATTACTCTGCCTCTAGCAGTTTTTTATAAAAGTTTAATAATGTTGGGTTATTTTACTCAGTCCTAGCAGTTCCCAGGAACCAGTTTTCAGTATGTAATAACTGTTTGTCGTAGTTCCTACCGCTACTTTATTTTACTAAATTCTGGTATTTAGAGCTTATTTTAAAAAGCGCTTACATTATTCACAATCGGTTCCTTTTTTTGGTCAGAAACTGACCATGTCTTATTAACAAGTAAAGAAATATGTGTTAAATCAGGTTTCCCTTTTCCTTCGGGGAACCCACCACGACTAGTGTTTTTCCCCATTTTTGGGGTGTTTCTTGTGGTCTTCTGACATTTGGCATGTCAGAAAGACCTAAAATGAGGACGGGACCCACAGATTTTAAAAATTGTATTAAGTGTTTTCAAATATTTGCTAAACCTAGTGCCTGGGTCCCTCTCATATTTTTTCTAACTGTGAAGTGTGCAGTACTTTTTGTTCTAAAACCATTAAGAAAAGGGCCAAAAGATTAGAGGTAGTGGCTTCTGCTCCCACCTCAGTGTTACCAAAGCACCCTGAAGAGGGCTCTTCTTCTTCCCACACTAAAAACAAAGGAAAGACCCACTAAAGATTCTTCAGACCCCAAAATTACTGAGAAGGGCTTTGAACATACTAAACACAAAAGAACCACTGAGCAGGCTCCTGAATCTGTGTCTGTCAAAAAGAAACATAAAGAAAAGCATGTTGCTGCACCTCCCACTGAAAAAGCAAGGGAACTCACTGCAGACAAAAATAAAATGCCCTCTTCGGAGGACATTGCCAAAGCCCTGCAGGTCATTTGGGCCTTTCAGATTGCAGGTTCCATCCTGGGTTCACCAGTTCAAGTCCCACCACCAGTTCCCATGGACCAGGGCCAAGAGGTTTACATTGAGGAGGAAGAGGAGGATCTGGACCTAGGGGAACTCTTTGAGCCAAAGGTATCCCCAGAACAGGAGTTTGGTACACTTCCTCATGATCATGACTATTTTTCATCCCACTTTTCATTCATCAGGCAGATGGCTGACACCTTGGGCCTCCCCTCACATGAATCAATAGAAGAAGAGGGGGAGGCAGAGTTTTGGGATATGATGGGGTTGGTTCCCACAAAAAAGGTGGTCCTTCCCAGCCATAATTCTCTTAAAAATGCCACTCTGAAAATTCTGCAGACACCTTCTCTCTCTGTCCCTGGGGTGGACAAGAAGGTGGAGAAAAAGTATCAGCTGGATACTGTAGGTCTGCTGATAATTATTTGTATACCCATCCAGATCATGAGGGTGTGATACAGGCTGCTGCCTGTGATAAGGCTAAAGTTCCGCTGGCATCTCATCCTCCAGATAAAGACTCCAGAAAAAATTGGCACTATGGGGAAGAAGGGTTATTTATCCTCCTCTCTTCTCCTCAGACAGGCAGGCGGCTTATATGGCATATGCCGCACAATACCAGAAGTCCCTCTGGAACTCTATGTTAGCTTTAACTGATAGAATTTCATGCAGTGTGGCACAGGATATGTTAGACATATATACCAGTTTCACATGGCTGTGGATGTGGATGATACTGTATCCAGATTGCTGACCTTGTCAGTGTCCCTAAGAAGATTTGCCTGGCTCAGAGCAACCAATCTTACCCCCAACACTCAGTTAAAGGCTATGGATTTTCCTTATGAAAACAATTCCCTTTATGGTGACAAGACTATGGCATACATGAAAAAGGAGGAAGAGTACAAAACCACCTATAGGAGTAAATCCACGAGAGAGAGAGAGAGAGAGAGAGAGAGAGAGAGAGAGACTCCACTTCTTTTAGATCCTCAGGAAGGGAAGGGGGGAGATAGGGGTAGGGGGTACTACCCAGGACGTATTCCCCATTCTCTATGCCTGTAGAGTATACACAGGTCAGAGGTTACTACAGGGGTGGGGCAGGAGGTCTTCTAGGTGAGCTAGTCCAGCTCCAGCTCCTAGACCTTAGTCCGGACAGAACCCCTGACTGCACAAAACAGGTTGCCACCCCGCTTCCAGTAGGGGGAAGGCTGGCTCATTACTTCCAATACTGAGAAACCATTACTAGAGGCAGGTGGGTTCTGAAGGTAGTGAGTCAAGGTTTCTGTCTACAGTTCAAACATTTCCCAAAACTCCCAGGCTGCAGAGTTGTCCAGCCTTCAATGCTTGCAGAGACAATTCTGCTGGAATTGGAGGTGAAAAAGCTCCTGCAATCCATGGCAATATAGCCAGTCCCTCTTATCCAATGGGGAAAGGGCATGTACTCTAGATCCTTTTTAACCAAACAGAAAAATGGGGATTGGCAGCCAATCCTGGATCTCAGGTTCTTAAACAAACACTTGCAAAGCCCAGGTTCAAAATGATAACACTGGCCATAATTATTCCTTCCCTAAAGAAAGGAAACTGGCTGGGATCTCTGGACCTGAAAGATGCCTATTTTCACATTCCGATCAGACCTTGCCACAGAAAGTACCTAAGGTTCTCTCCGCCCTCAGGTCACAACCAGTTCTCAGCACTCCCCTTTGGGCTCACGTCTGCCTCACGGTATTCACAAAGTGTCTGTCAGTGGTGGCAGCTTACCTCAGAAGACAGGAAATCATTGTATTTCCTTACCTGGATGACTGGCTAGTCATCAGGGAGTCATATTAGGAGGTAAAGGACTCCATCAGGGTGACACAAAGTACCCTGGAGTCCCTGGGTTTCCTTATCAATACTCAAAAGTCTCAGATGGAGCCAGTTCAGTCACTGGAATTAATTGAAGCAGAACTGGGTACCGTTCAGAGCAAGGCTCTTCTCACACAAAAGAGAATGGCAGATTTACTGGCCCTAGCAAGCTCCTTTGCCTTGGATCAGCCCAATACTGCAAGACAGTTCCTAGCATTACTAGGACACATGGCCTCAACTACCACAGTAGTATCAGGCTCCAGGTTTCAGATGAGGGATATTCAATATCACCTGAGATCCCATTGATCTCAAAAAAGGATCCCATTTCAAAGCTTGTGCCAGTTACAAGAACTCTGCAACTGGCTCTGAGGTGGTGGAAAGAAAGGGACAACTTCAGGCAGGGCATCCTTTTTCAGCAACAGCACCACACTGTGGTTCTAACAACAGATGCCTCCCTCCTAGGGTGGGGGGCACACACAGGTGACCTCAAAATCAGTGGAATTTGGTCATCTCAGGCATCCAGGCTGCATATCAACCTGTTAGAGTTGAGAGCAGTCCTTCTTGCCCCAATGGCCTTTGCTCCTCAATTGAGGGGCCAGTCAGTCCAGGTCAGGACAGACAATACAACCACCATGTGGTACATAAACAAGCAAGGGGGTACAAGGTCCTCAAGGCTGTGCACAGAAGACATGAAGATTTGGTCCCTTGCATATTCCCTGAAAGTGCATCTGTCTGCCATTCATCTCCCAGGGAAGGACAATGCACTGTCAGATTCACTCAGCAGAATCAGTCATGATCATCACGAATGGGCTTTAAACAAGCAAGTGTTGGACACAGTTTTCAGAGTTTGGGGCATTCCAGAAACAGATGTTTGTCTAAAAGGAAAACCACCAGCTTCCTCTTTATTGCTGCAGGCCCCCCTACTTGGGCACAGTGCCCATGGAGGCGTTAGCCCTGGATTGGACAGAGAAATTCCTATATGCTTTTCCTCTGGTATCGAGAGTCCTTCTCAAACTGAGGAGTCAGTCTGCAACCATGATACTGGTTGCTCCAGACTGGGCCAGGCAGCTATGGTACCTTTTGTTGCTCACCCTGTCCACCAAGCAACCAATTTGTCTCCCCTCCTAAGATACAATCTCTTAGCAGCTGGTGAAGGACAGATAGCTTTTCCGAACCTCAAGAACCTTTACTTGAAGGCTTGGATCTTGAAGAGCTAGAATTTTCTGAATTTAACTTGTTGGAGAGGTCTTTAAGGTCCGGAAAGTTTCCAGGAAACCTTCTACCAGAAAGACATGCTTCAAAGTGGAAAAGAGTTTCCATCTGGTGCATGTCTAAGTAAACCAATCCCCTTACGGTAATGTTATTTACGTTGCTTGATTATCTGGTGCAGTTGCAGGCTTTAGGCCTCAGGCCTGCAACCATTAGGGTTCACTTGGCAGCAGTATCTGCTTATTTACCTGCAGGTGCTCAAAGAACAACAGCTTTACACTCTATTTTTAGGAAATTTTTCAAAGGCTTGGCACATATGTTTCCTCCTGTTAGGGAATCAGTCCCTCCTACAGATCTGAATTTGTGCATAGCCATACTCATGGAACCACCCTTTGAGCCAATGGCTATGGCTTATCTGAAACAAGTCACATGGAAAACTTTTTTCCTAGTGTCAATTAGTTCAGCAAGAAGAGTGTGTGAGCTCCAAGCTCTTTGCACTGATTCTAATTGCATTATAGAAACATAGACTCCGTCAGCAGATAAGGACCATATGGCCCACCTAGTCTGTCCATTACCCTACCCACTGCTGCAGCCCCAGATCCTATTTGATCTGCTGCTCTCCTGCTCTGCACATCTCCAGGGTACCATTATGTCTATCACATGCACTCTTGAACCCCCATATTGTTTTCACACCCACTACTTCTGCTGGAAGTCTGTTCCATGGCTCCACCACCCTCTCAGTGAAAAAAGTACTTCCTAATATTACCCCTGAGCCTTCCACCCCTCAGCTTCATATCATGCCTCCTTGTTCTTGTGCAGAGTTTTCTCTGAAATATGCTTTCAACCTGTACCCTGTTTATTCCCCTAAGGTACTTGAAAGTCTCTATCATATCGTCCCTCTCCCTTCTTTCCTCCAGTGAATAGATATTAAGGTCCTTAAGTCTTTCCTCGTAGGGCTTCTGGTGCAGTCCATGTACCATCTTCGTTGCCCTTCTCTGGACTGCGTCTATTTTGTCAATGTCCTTCTGGAGATGTGGTCTCCAGAACTGGACACAGTACTCCAGCTGGGGCCTCACCTGTAATCTGTAGAGTGGCATCACCACCCTTTCCTCCTGCTTGTTATGCCCTTCCCTATGCACCCCAACATTCTGTTGGCTCTCCCCCCCCATTTTTTCACACTGTTTGGTCACCTTCAGGTCATCAGATATGATAACCCCCAGGTCTCTCTCTCCTGACTTGTGGTGGCCAGAATTTTCCCACCCATCCTGTACTCCTCCCTTGGATTCCTGTGACCCAGGTGCATGATTTTGCACTTTTAAGCATTGAAACTCAACTGCCAGACACCCAACCACTTATCTAATAGGCTTAGGTCCTTTCTCATTTTTTCCACCCCCTCCTGTGTATCTACTCTGTTGCAGATCTTGGTGTCATCTGCAAAGAGGCACACCCTTCCCTCCAGATCCTCTGCAATGTCACTAATGAAGACATTGAATAGGACTGGCCCCAACCCTGACCCCTATGGCACCTTCCTGGTCACCTCCCTCTCCTCAGATTTCATGCTGTTTACCAACAGCGTCTGAGTCCTGTCCCTTAGCCAGTTCCTAACCCACTTTACCACAGTAGGACCCACTCCCAGGCTCCCCAATTTATATAGCAATCTCCTGTGCAGGATGGTGTCGAAGGCCTTGCTGAAATCAAGGTAGGCTACATTCACCATCCCTCCCTGATCTACCACCCTGGTTACCTAGTCAAAGAAATCTATAAGATTCATCTGACAGGACCTTCCCGCTGAGAATCCATGCTGCCTTGGATCCTGTGCTCAGCTATCCTCCAGAAATATCACAATCCTCTCCTTAAGTAAGGACTCCATTAGTTTCCCCACTACTAAGGGCAGGCTTACAGGCCTGTAATTGCTTGCCTCCTCTCTGCTTCCACTCTTGTGGAGAGGGACCACATCTACCCTCCTCAGGTACCTCTCCTGTCTCTAGTGATGCATTGAAAAGGGCAGCCAGTGGTTCTGCCAGCACTTTCTTTAGTTCCTTTAGTACTCTGGGGTGAATACCATATTAGCTTCCATAAGGACAAGGTGATCCATAGGACTAACAGGAAATTCCTTCCAAAGGTGATATCTGAGTTTCATTTAAACCAGTCCATCACCCTTCCTGTATTTTTCACAGACAGGTCCAGCTCAGGGCAATTGAAGCTTCATAGCTTGGATGTAAAAAGGCCCCTCAGCTATTACATCTCTCATACTAAGGACCTCAGGGATTCCCACTCACAACTGTTCATTACCTATGGTGAAATGGGAAAAGGAAGACCTGCCTCAAAGAGGTCAGTTGCACTTTGGATAGTATCCTGCATCCAATTTTGCTACAGTAAAGCTGAGAAACAGGCACCACAGGGTCTCAGGGCACATTCCACTTGTGAAACTGTTGCCTTTGTAGCAGCTACAAGGAACAATCCTTTGCTGGAAATCTACAAAGTGGCTACCTGGAGTACAGTCCACACCTTCACAAAGTACTATTGCCTGGACATCCAGTCCTGGACTGATGCTAGGCCTAACACTGCAGTATTGCAAAACCTTTTTCCTAAGTAGGTTATGTATCCCCCCTCCCAAAGCACTGCTTGGTAGTCTGCATATGTCTAATACTACTGGGAGATTCCTGGGGTTTGAAGAAAAAAATACTTACCATAGTAATATTGTTTCTTCCAAGAGATCTCCCAATAGGATTAGACCTCCCATCTCTACTTCCCTTACTGTACATAACCTGAATCAGGTTCAACAATACTTTCATAAGGGTTCTTAATGTTGCCATTAGTCATTGGCTTAACTTAATGTTTTTGATGCACACAGGTATGGCTAGGGCATCTAGCTCTCCTTTTTGTGTTCTTTTTTTATCCTGTTTGGAACCCGTCCTCTTTATCAGGGAGAGGGCATTGTTATTGTTGTTAGGTTACAATTACTTAGAAAATAGGCTAAGGAATCTCTGGGCTCTGATTGACTGATAGCTCTGCCAAGGTGGGTGTCTATCGGACAACAGAGCCCGGGTATTAAAAGTACCAGTCCCAATTGACCTTATCACCAGTATCAGTGGGCACTGGCACTTTTGAAATAGCAGCCTACTATTTTTTTCTGCTAGGTAACCAAGACTCGCAAAGGAACGTTAAGCAGTGCCCCCCCCCCATACCCAAACAATCAGCAATACTTGAAAAAGTATTTTTTAAATAAAATGTAAGGTTTTCAGCCTCAACAGACTGATAAGATGTGATAGACCAGTCGTGTCTCCCACTCACTCAAAAGCTGCCCCCCCTTAGACCTCAGATCACACATTTTGTTAAACCCTGTGCTTCACACAACACACCATTTGCCTTCAAACTGCCTTCTCTGCTCTGTTCCAATTTTTTTTATTTAAATATGGGCCATGGCACTAGCACAGCACCTCGCATGCTCCACACAAATTGTGCGGGGCACTTTAGTAAACTTTGACCCAGACTCGCCCCAGTTCCCATCCCGATTGACGAAACCTTCCCTGATGCACCTTACCCTGTTGTAAACATTTCTTTTAAATGCACAGAACCTGGTGAGGGATGATGTAACAGACTGTTGCTGTCCATACTTCCAACTCTCGAATGGCCTTCAGTCTTTCTCTGATGGATATGATTATTGAACAGCACTAAATGCATCTGGCTTACCAACAGAAATAGCCTTAAGATTCTCTTACTCCTTCTGTTGACCTCTGTGCTCGACCTCCATTTAGGTACTTTTGGGGCTGATTGCGATCAGACCGCAATAGCTCCACAAGGATATCAACTTCAAACAGAAAAGGACAGCTACTCCATAAAAACGCAAGCAGTTCTCCATCTCCCAGTTCATTTTTTTAACTCACAGGAGGTGTCAGAGGAGACAGATTTCTAGCAAAACTATGAAAAGCAGACTGAAGTGTTACAGAAAAATATGAAAGGCAGCAGTGCCCTCTACTGGAAAAAGTCCAGTACAGGGACTACTTTACAATAAAATGTTAATTTTTCTTCTCCATCCCACCCCCCATTTTAGCAATATTTTTTTCTTACTTTCACATTTTTTTATGACAGTGCCAGCACATACCTATTTTCTAAGCACAATAATACCCTCCAAGGTGGGTGGTATGGGCAATACTGGACCTTCCAGGGGCTATAAGGCCCTCCACCTGCAGCGTTGAGCCTCATTACACCCCCGGGCAGTCCAATATTGCCCAATACTGCCCACCCTGTTGGGTATTATTGCTTGCTTAATTCTGATGTTCTAGTTTTTTTCATCTGCAAAAATAAGTCTGTCAGTTAAATGGAACACAGTCTACCTAGAGGCAGCAGTTTGAATGTAGCATTCTGAATTCCATGATTTGTATACATTCTACATTACATCACAGCTCCAGGGCAGTCAGAGATTCTGAGCTGACTGCATATATTTAATCCTACTGGGAGATCCCCTGGAAGAAACAATATTACTATGGTAAGTAATTTTTTTTTCACCCTCCTCTAGACCTCCTCTAGTAGGTTAATGTCCTTCATTATTATTATTATTATTATTATTGGTAACCTGGTTTTCAGGTAGGGGCGCCAGTACTGCACCCTATACTCCAGGTGCAGCCATATCAGTGATCTGTATAATGGCAATATGACTTCCTCCTGCCAGCTACTAATACCTGGCAATGCAGCCCAGCATTCTCTTGGCTTTTGTGGCTGCCTTCCTACAGTGCTAGTAGTGCTTTAAGTCACCAGTGATCATTACCCTGAGGTCTTCCTTTTCCTCAGATCTGGTTACCAGGACCCTCCCAGGCTGTACTCCATCCTCAGGTTCTTGGCTCCAGTTTGCATGACCTTGCATTTCTTGACATTGAACCTGAGTTGCCATATTCCAGAAAACCTCTTAAGCATGGCCAGATCTTCCTTTATGTCCTCTATTCCTTCTGCTGTAGCCACCCTCCTGCAGAGCTTGGTCTTGTCCACGAACAGGCAAATTTTACCCTTTATACCTTCTCCAGTGTCATTAATAAAGACATTAAACAATGCAAGCCCAAGCACTGAACCCTGAGGAGCCCAGCTGATGACTTCTCTAGAACCCAAGAGCTCCCCACCACCACCACCACCACCACCACTACCCTCTGGGTACGGTCTGTCAGTCAGCTAGCTATCCATCTACAGAGTCTCCTCCCTACACCAAGATCCTTCAATTTTCTGATCAATCTCCTATGAGGCACAGAAAAGTCAAGGGACATGCTGAAGTCCACATATAAGCTATCAACTGCTTTCCTTTTGTCTACTGTTTTAGTGACCCAGAAAGAAATTGGTCAAATTTGTTCAGCAGGATCTCCCAGCCATGAACCCATGCTGTTGCTCATAATGGAGACAGTATAGCCTAGAGGTTAGAGGAATGAGGTGTGAACAAGCTTGGTACATCCAGCAGACCAGACCTGAGTTTGATTCTCACAACCTCCACTTGCATACTGTGTGACTCTGAGTAAGTCACTTAACCGCCCAGTGCTCTGAGGTCACCCCTGAAAACAGGCACTTGTGCCTAGTGGGCCTTACCCAGTTACCAAAGATTAAAATAAAAAAAAAATGTCCTTCAGGTAACCTACCAGCCTGGATGACCTTCATGAGCTGACACACGATTGAGGTCAGGCTGACCAGACTGTAGTTGCCCTGGTCATATCTGGGCCCACTTTTATGGAGCAGCACCACATGCATAGTTCTCCAGTCCAGTAGTACAACCACTGATTCAAGTGAACTATTGAACAGGTCCACCAGGGGGATTGCTAGTACTCTTCTAGTTGTCTCAGCCCTCTGGGATGAATGCCATCTGGGCCTGGTGATTTATCTACCCCGAGGGACAACAAACCTTTCTTCACTTCCTTGTGCTCCCATGTCACACCTGGAAACAACATACGGCTTAGTGTGCCTTTCCTGCTTAAACAATTTCCCCTTTCTCTTTCACACTCTCCTCACCAATCTTTCATCTGTGCCCCTCCCCCTCCTCCCTCCTCCCCCCTCGCAGCATCAAGCCATTCCTCTCCTTTGTAAAGACTGAACTGAATTATTAATTCAATACCTCTGCCATATCCCCACTATTTTTCACCCATCCCTCTCCTGTATTTACATATACCACTAACCCCTTTCCCAGCTCCCCTGTCCCTTCTGTATATCTTATACCCAGGGATCAAGAGGTTCCAGTTGTGGTTTGGTGCAGCTCAAGTTTGTGTGACTGCCACAGTGTCCACCCTCTTCTCTGCCAATAGTGCCTGCAGGTCATCCATCTTGTTACCAAGGCTATGTGCATTTAGGGACACCACCCTCTACCATAACTTTGTGCCTCTCCCCCACCCTCAGCACAGCTGTCTTCCTTCCTTTCTCTCCATTGCCCACTTCCTCCCCCATCATTCACACACCCCCTTTCTCCCTTATTTCTCTAATATCTTTTCCTCAGTGTGCTTCCATGTCTTGTAACCAGCTTCCATTCCCCTGTAGACCCTGCCACTTCTGCCCCTACAAGTTACTGTCTCCCTCTGTCCCAGACCTTACTCCTAATTCAACCTGCTTGGATGGTGGGAGAGGTCTGACGGCCTCCTCCTCCTCCTCCTCCCAAAGACTCTGGACACAAAGACCCAGTCTGCCCCTCCAATCAGTTCAACTTTAGATTCCCAGTTATGTACTCCCTCAGCCTGTCCCTAAGGACCCTGTAACCCCCTCAGCTGAGGTACAGCCTATTTGGTACTTATAGGATTTTGTCACTCCAGGTCCTCTCCCAGCTTCCTATGCAACCATAGCCCTTCCCCCTGCACTATTTTCATAGCCAACTATTAAAATCCTCTATCCACCACTTCATAGCTGTGTTGGCTGTAGATACCAGTAGCACTTCAGAGAAGGCTGCCATGCTAGCCACCTCCCTACATACCCTCCGCTGCCCTGAACTTCTCCTACACTGCCTCCACCTCTTCTTCAGAAAGGTTGTGTGTTCCTAAATGGAGTATTACATGAGGTTCCCCCCAACTACCAGCACAAGTTGATCAGTCACTAGGCACACCCACTCTGCCATCTTCCCCAGCATGCCCACCACCTTCCTAACTGTGTGCGCATCCCCCTTTCCTCCCCAGTGTAGTCCCTTCATTATTAATAATAATTAATATTTTTTTATTTATAAGGTGCCTTTCAGTTGCCAAGGCGCCATACATAAATAACAGATTAAAACAATAAAAATCATTAAAACAAATTCAGCTGGATCATAGAAACATAGAAACATAGAATTTGATGGCAGATAAGGACTGCTTGGCCCACCTAGTCTGCCCATTTTCCTACCTAACAGATAAGCTGCAGATCCTAATTAACCAACAGCTTACTTCCTCCTACCCCCCACTAGGACTGCCTTATGTCTGTCCCATGCATTCTTGAATTCCCCCACTGTTCTTGACTCCACAGCCTCCTCAGGGAGGCTGTTCCATGCATCCACAACCCTCTCTGTGAAAAAATACTTCCTCACATTACTGAGCCGTCCCCCCCTCTATCTTCAAATTGTGCCCCCTTGTTCTTGCACATCTCTTTTTCTGAAAGATGCCACTCTCTTGGACTTTGTTGATTCCCTTGAGGTACTTGAAAGTTTCTATCATGTCTCCTCTCTCCCTCCGTTCCTCAAGGGAATGCATATTAAGCTCCTTTAGTCTTTCTTCGTATGTCTTCTGGTGCAGACCCTGCACCATTTTGGTTGCCCTCCTCTGGACAGCCTCCACTCTGTCTATGTCTTTGCAGAGATGGGGTCTCCAGAACTGCACACAGTACTCCAGATGGGGTCTCGCCAAGTGTCTGTACAGAGGGATAACAACTTCCTGTTTTCTACTACTGATGCCTCTCCCTATGCATCCCAATATCCCCCCAGCCTTCCTTACGGCCTTCTCACATTGCTTGTCCACCTTAAGGTCATCAGATATAATTACCCCAGGTCCCTTTCCATTTTTACTGTTGTCAGTATCTCACCCTCAATTGTGTACACTTGCCCTGGGTTTTTGTTTCCCAGGTGCATTACCTTACACTTCTTTGCATTGAATCTGAGCAGCCATACATTTGACCATTCCTCCAACCTTGCCAAGTCCCTTCTCATCCTTTCTGCTCCATCTGGTGTATCAACCCTGTTGCAGATCTTTGTGCAATCTGCAAAGAGACATACTTTTCCTTCCAGTTCCTCTGCAATGTCACTTATAAAGACATTAAAAAGGACCGGTCCCAGCACTGAACCCTGCGGTACCCCACTAGTAACCCTCCTTTCTTCACTGTGGACTCCATTTACTACTACCCTTTGCGTCCTGTTGTCTAGCCAATTTTTATCCAGGCTACCACCTTGGGACCCACTCCAAGGCTGGCTAACTTGTGTATTAATCTTTTGTGTGGGACTGTATCAAATGCCTTGCTAAAATCTAGGTAAGCCATGTCCACAGCCCCTCCTCGTCTACTACTTTGGTCACCCAGTCAAAGAAATCTATTAGATTCATCTGACATGACCTTCCCATCATGAATCCATGCTGCCTTGGGTCCTGTGCCCATTGGCCTCTAAGTACTCAACAATTTTTCCTTTAAGTGATTCCATCATTTACCAACCACTGAGGTCAAACTAACTGGTCTGTAGTTTCCTGCCTCTGTCCTGCTCCCACTTTTGTGAAGAGGAATCACATCCGCCCTCCTCCAGTCCTCAGGTACCACCCGTCCTCCCATGATTTGTTAAAGAGAGTAGTCAGCGGTGTCATTAGTTCTACCCTTAGTTCTTTTAGAATTCTTGGGTGAATCCCATCAGGCCCCATTGCTTTGTCCACCTTCAATTTTATTAGGTCTTTCAGAACCCTTTCTTCTGTAAATGGACTGGTATCGACCCTCGTCTTCAGAGTGTTTCTCTTGTTTGGTTTAGGTACCTCCCCCTCCTCTTTCTTTGTGAAAACTGAGCAGAAATATTCATTCAGTATCCCTGCTTTTTCATTGTCACCCTCTACCCACATTCCCTCCCCTTTATTAAGCCTCAGTATCCCTCCTTTGGTCTTTCTTTGCTCCCTAATGTACCTATTAAAGGTCTTATCTCCCTTGTTAACAGAGTTGGCTATCCTTTCCTCAGTTTGGGCCTTTGCTATTCTGACTGCCTTCCCAACCTCTTTTGCTTTAACTGATAAAGTTCTCTGTCCTTCTCCTTCTGTGTTTCCTTATATTTCCTGAATGCTATCCTTTTCTCCTTAACATTCCCTGCCACCTCTTTTGAGAACCATAGCGTTTTTTTCCTTTGTTGTGTTTTGTTGATTTGCTTTACACAAAGGCTTGTTGCCTCTGTGATGGCTGTTTTGATTACTCTCCATTGTTCCTCCACCCCTCCTTCTTGCCTGTTTGCTAGTGCTTTTCTGAGGCACTCTCTCATTTTCCCAAAGTCAGCCCTCCTAAAGTCCAATACTCTTGCTTTTGTATGGCTTGATTGTATGGCTGTGTTTATCGTGAACCACACTGTTTGGTGGTCGCTTGTTCCCAGATGGCTACCCACTTCTAAATCTAAGATTCTTTCTCCGTCCCCATTTGAGTACTAGGTCTAGATTGCTCCTCCGAGTGGGTTCCAGTACTAGCTGTCTGAGGAATGCCCCTGTAGGGCATCAAGAATGACCCTGCTCTTGGATGTGTCTGCAGCAAAGGTGCTCCAGTTAACATCTGGCATATTCAGGTCCCCATCAACAATACCTCCCTTTTCTGCCATTCTAAGGAAGCCTTCTATCATTTCCTTGTCCATTCCTTCCCCCCCTGAGATGGGGGTCTGTATATAACCCCATGCAGATTGTGGTGCCATTTTCTGTCTCCAGGGTGACCCAGAGTGTCTCATCTGCTCCCTGTTTACTCTTTAGTTCTGTTGCTTTGATCCTTTCCTTTACATAAAGAGCTACTCCTCCTCCTCTTTTACTCTCCCTGTCCCTCCTGTAGATTGTGTATCCTGGTATGTTGACATCCCAGTCATGGTTCTCTGTGTACCATGTTTCTGTGACTTTCACAATATCCAGGCAACCCTCTTCCATCAAGGCCACTAGTTCAGGGAGCTTGTTACACAGACTATGGGCATTGGTACTCATCACCCTCCACTTTTTGATGACCTTACCCCTTTTAGCCCCATTCCTGTCCATACTGCCTTTGCCTTTTTTTACATTTACTTCTGGCCTGCTCCCTAATGACTTCTCTACCTTGGTGTTTACCTCACTAATTACTGTTGTTTGTGGGGGGAGGCTGGGATTTCCCTGCTCCTTTTCAGTGCCTCCCCCCTTGGCTAGTTTAAATGCTTGCCAATGAAGCATTTAAACCTCTCACCTAGGATCGTGGTTACCCCCCTGGATAGATGCAGACCATCGTGCCAGTATAGGTCTGCATCCCTCCAGGTGGCTCCCCAGTCCCCAATGAAGCCAAAACCCTGAGCTCCACATCAGTTTTTCAACCATTCATTGAATTCCCTGGTGAGGAGTATCCTAGCATCACCCTTGCCATAGACAGGCAGCACCTCCAAGAAGGTTACTACATGCGCTACTTGTCTAAGGCCCCTCCCCAACTCTACAAACTCCTCTTGCACTGCTCTGATCCCATTCCTAGCCAGGTCACTTGTCCCTATGTGGACAATAACATCCAGCTCCCTCCTTCGTGCAGCTGCTCCCACGATCCTGAGGATTTGCTTCCTGTCCCTCCAAGCTGTGGCACCAGGCAGACACCTTACCTCCCTCTCCCCTTCCTCCCCCATTTCTACCCCCCAATGATTAAGTCCCCCACCAGGAGTTGTTTCCTTCCCCTGTGGGGTCTCATGCCACCCTCCTGTGGGTCTCCTTTGTGAAGGTTCCCAGCATCCTCCTTGGTCTCCCCTGCAGGTGCCTCCATAAAGGAACCACTATCCAGCAGAAGAGTGAATGAATTGTGGAGAGGTACAGCTGGAGGGATGCAATTCTGTTCCACCACCCTCTCCCTCCCTGAGCCCACCGTGGTCCAGCCTCTCCTCTTTCTTGGCAACCTCTGAGGTAGTGGCATTGGCCCTGGTGGTCCCTGGGTGGGGGAGGAGGTTTCACGAATCCTAGCCAGGTCAGCCTGGAGACAGGCAACCTCCTCCCTCAGACCAGAGAGGTGCCTGCAAATAGGGCAGTATCACAGCCTCCAGAATGTCTTCCGGAACACTGCCGTCCCACAGCCATTGCACTGCACCACTCCAATCATGTCTTATTTTGTGTCCCCTCTCCTGTTTCTCTGTATGCTTACTCTGTCCTCTCCTTACAACTCTCACCCTTCCTGTTCTGGGACAGTAACTTCCTATATTCTTCAGTAGCCTCCTTCTTCCTTGCTCAGTGTCAGACCAGCAGCAGCTGGGGGAGAGTGGGCTACTTTTTTCCTTTAGGGTTGACAAAACCAATGTTTCTCTATGATCCTTCCCTTCCCACTGCCAAACAGAAAGTTCCTGTTGACAGTCAAATCCAGTGGCTATAAAAGTAGAACTGGCTTAGGGTGGATGGAGCGGTGGGATGGAGGGCAATTAGTAAGAAAAAAGGCTAGCAACAGGAAGTTGTAATTTGAGTCACCTGCTTTTATAGTGTCAAAGCCACACCCCTAATTAAGCTCTCTCTCCTCCTACTGGTTTAGCAAAGTAAACTGATACAGAACCCTTCCCAGCACAGAACACACACTGACTTTCTTTATTTTCTTTCTTTTTTTTAAACCCTAAATAAGGCCCCTTCTACTTCTAATAAAGCATCTGTTAGCTTAAACTCAACAGACACTGACTTCTGCTAAGATATAAGTGTTAAATTAATAAGAAAATGTAGCTTCTTTTACTTAGCTGTTTTCTGCTCTACAAGCAAGGCTAGCAACAGGAAGTTGTAATTTGAGTCACCTGCTTTTATAGTGTCTAAGCCACACCCCCAATTAAGCTCTCTCTCCTCCTACTGGTTTAGCAAAGTAAACTGATACAGAACCCTTCCCAGCACAGAACACACACTGACTTTCTTTCTTTTCTTTCTTTTTTTTAAACCCTAAATAATGCCCCTTCTACTTCTAATAAAGTATCTGTTTGCTTAAACTCAACAGACACTGACTCCTGCAAAGATATAAGTGTTAAATTAATAAGAAAATGTAGCTTCTTTTAGTTAGCTGCTTTCTGCTCTACAAGCAAGGCTAGCAACAGGAACAATTAATTCAGTCAATATTCTAAAATTGAGTCCCACAGGATTACAACTCTACCTCCCCTTCCCCCACCACACCACTGATCTCTCAAGATCCCCCTGCCTGACTGCTCTCCCTCAGCCTTGCCCTCCAACCTTCCCTTCTGTCCCTCCCCACCAGTCTGACTGACCATCCCCAACCCACTACTCTCCACAGCCACCCCTCACCCCTCCTATCTTCCCTTCTTTGGCTCTGTCCTGCCTTTTTGTACTTCATGTTCTCCTGTTTATCCTACTCAGGACTCATTGGTGAGATGGTGAGATAGATAGATAGATAGATAGATAGATAGATAGATAGATAGATAGATAGATAAGATGGCTGGAGGGAGGAAGGGATGGAAAGAAAAAGAAAGAAAGAAAGAAAGAAAGAAAGAAAGAAAGAAAGATACTGTCAATAGACAGCTATCATAGGTGGCTGGATAGATACTGTAGAACTGTTAATTCAAACGCAAACAAAAGTTTGCGGTTTTGCCTGAGCTGACATGTAAACGCAAATGTAACTTTGTGCTTCCGAATCAGCTTGCGCTGCCTATTAAAGACATTAGTGAAAGTTCATTCTAGTTCATGTCAATTTCACAAAGAAACATCACTCAGTGATGTCATACAGTTTACTAAAGTTCAACCATCCACAGTTAGTTGTCAAGTAGTAGTCAACAGCAACTAGAGTACATTTAGTAGCCCCATTTAGTTGCGATTCAGTTTTGATTTTTGTTGCTGGTGGCTGACAATCAGAACTGTTTGAATCGCAATGTAACAATGTCTTTGATTCAGTGGCTGCAGTGAGGAAGTTCGGTAAAGTGCAACTGCTCTGTTCTGAAGGAAATGGCAGCTGATTCCTTAAGTGACTGCACAGGCATTTCTCTTAAAACTGCAGACTATGTTGTAAGGCAACTAAAAAATGCAACCCCGCCTCCAGAATGCAGGAAAAGCAAGTATGCCTCATACTCTCCTGAAGTCAAGTTTGAATTTGGCAAATATGTGGCTACCAACGGTGTCATGAATGCTGTTGGACAATATAAAGCGAAACATAGTAGTCAAATAAACGGGAGCACAATAAGAATATTTAAAACCGATTATCTGGCAAAATTAAAAACTGTACCAGACCCTGCATTAGTTGCTGTGCTGCCAACTAAACCCAGGGGATGATCAACATTATTAATGCAGGATGTGGAGTCTGAGTTGTGGCAGATCATAAAATGTTTGCAAGCAGAGAGGGCTGTGGTGAACGCCCGCATTGTGGCTGCAGTCGCAGTTGGGGTAGTCAAAGTCCAAAACCCTAAGCTTTTGTTAGAAAACTGTGGAAGTCTAAGCTTCTCACGCCTATGGGCTTGGCAGTTTCTTAACAGGCTTGGCTTTTGTAAGCACAAGGGCACAAAAGTCGGTAGAAAGACATTCACTGACTTGGCTGAATTAAAAAACAATTTCCTTAAAAGAATAAGTAACGCCTGCATGCAGGAGCTCATACCTGCCAAACTAGTTATAGACCTAGATGAGATAGGTGTACAGCTTGTCCTCTGCTCGCAGTGGACCATGGAGGAGGTTGGTGACAAACAAGTGGAGGTGACTGGTCTGGATATCGTGGCAGTCACAGAAACATGGTACACACAAAACCATGACTGGGACGTAAACATACCAGGATACACTATCTACAGGAGGGACAGGGAGGGTAAAAGAGGGGGAGGAGTAGTTCTTTACATAAGGGAAGGAATAAAAAGCAACAGAACAAAAGGGTAAACAGGAGGAGGAAGAAGCACTGTGGGTAAATTTGGAGACGAGCAATGGCACCACAATCCACACAGGGTTGTATACAGACCCCCTTCTCAGGGGAGGGGAAATGGACAAGGAAATGATAGAAAGTATACTTAGAATGGCAGAAAAAGGGAGATATTGCTGATGGGTGATCTGAATATGCCAGATGTTAACTGGAGTGCAGTTGCAGCTGCCACTCAAGAGTGCAGTTATTCTAGATGCCCTACAGGGGCATGCCTTAGACAACTAGTACTGGAGCCCACTCGAGAGGGAGCAATATTAGACTTGATACTCTCAAATGGAGATGGAGAGAGGATCACAGATGTAGAAGTGGGTAGCGATCTGGGAACTGAGACCATCGAACAGTATGGTTCACAATAAACACAGCAATAGAGTCAAGCCCACAAAGACAAAAGTACTGGACTTTAGGAGGCTGACTTTGCCAAAATGGGTGAGTGCCTAAGGAATGCACTAGCAAATGGGTGGGAAGGAGGGTGGAAGAACAATGGGAATAATAAAACTGCCATCACAGAGGTAACGAGCCTTTGTGTGAAGCAAATAAACAAAACAAGACGATGTAAGAAACCACTATGGTTCTCAAAGGAAGTGGCAGTGAAGGTTCAAGAGAAAAGAAAGCATTCAGGAAGTACAAGGAATGCAGCAGGAGCAGGACAGAGAACTGTATCAGTTAAAGCAAAAGGAGGCTGGGAAGGCAGTCAGAACAGCAAAGGCCCAAACTGAGGAAAAGATAGCCAACTCAGTTAAGAAGGGAATAAAACCTTTTATAGGTACATTAGGGAGCAAAGGAAGACCAAGGGAGGGATAGCGAGGCTTAATAAAGGGAGGGAGGGTGGGCAGAGGGAGAATGTGAAAGGCAGAGATACTGAACAAATATTTTTGCTCAGTATTTACAAAGGAAGAGGGGGGTACATAAAACAAACAGTAGTAACACTCTGGATACAGAAGTTGATACCAGCCCATTTACAGAAGAAAGGTTCTGAAAGAACTCTTAAAACTGAAGGTGGACAAAGCAATGGGGCCTGATGGGATTCATCCCAGAATTCTAAAAGAACTAAGGGTAGAACTAGTGACACCACTGACTACCCTCTTTAACAAATCATGGGAGGATGGGGTGGTACCCGAGGACTGGAGGAGGCAGATGTGATTCCCCTTCACAAAAGTGGAGCAAGGCAGAAGCAGGAAACTATAGACCTGTTAGTTTAACCTCAGTGATAGGGAAAATGATGGAATCACTTCTAAAGGAAAGAATTGTCAGTATCTAGAGGCCAGAGGGGCACAGACCCTAGGCAGCATGGATTCACAAGCGGAAGGTCATGCCAGAGCGAATCTGATAGATTTCTTTGACTGGGTGACCAAAGTAGTAGATCAGGGAGGGCTGTGGACATGGCCTACCTAGACTTTAGCAAGGCATTTGACACAGTCCCACACAAAGATTAATATATAAGTTAGCCAGCCTGGGAGTGGGTCCCAAGATGACAGCCTGGGTAAAGAATTGGCTGGAGAATAGGACACAGAGAGTAATAGTAAATGGAGTCCACTCAGAAGAAGGAGGGTTACTAGGAGGGTACCACGAGGGTTCAGTATTTAGGACCAGTCCTCTTCAATGTCTTTATAGCACATTGCAGAAGGACTGGAAGGAAAAGTATGTCTCTTGCAGATGACACTAAGATCTGCAACAGAGTTGATCACAGGGTGGGGTGGAAAGGATGAGAAGGACTTGGCAAGGTTAGAGGAATGGTCAAATGTATGGCAGCTTAGATTAATGCTAAGAGTGCAAGGTAATGCACTTGGGAAACAAAAACCAGGGAAGAGTACACAATGGGGGTGAGATACTAACAACAACAAAATGAAAGGGACCTGGGGTAGTCATATCAGATGACCTAAAGGTGGGCAAGCAATGTGAGAAGGCAGCAGGAGGCTGGGGGATACTGGGATGCATAGGAGAGGCATCACCAGTAAAAACAGGAAATTATTATCCCTCTGTACAGACAGCTGGTGAGACCCCATCTGGAGTACTGTGCAGTTCTGGAGACCCAATCTCCAAAAGACATAGACAGGATGGAAGCTGTCCAGAGGAGGGCAACTAAAATGGTGCAGGGTCTGCACGGAGGACATATGAAGAGAGACTTAAGGAGCTTAATATGTATAGCCTCGAGGAAAGGAGGAGGGGGACATGATAGAAACTTTCAAGTACCTCAAGGGAATCAACAAAGTCCAAGAGGGTAGCATCTTTCAAAAAGAGGTGTGCAAGAACAAGAGGGCACAATTTGAAGATAGAGGGGCAGCTCAGAGGTAATTTAAGGAAGTATTTTTCACAGAGAGGTTGTGGATGCATGGAATGGCCTTCCAGAGGAGGTTGTGGAGTCAAAATCAGTGGTGGAATTCAAGCATGCATGGGATAGTCATAAGGCAATTCTGGGGGGTGGGGGTAGAAAGAAGTAGGCTGCTGGTTAACTAGGATCTGCAGCTTATCCAGTAGGTAGGGAAATGGGCAGACTGGGTGGGCCAAGCGGTCTTTATCTGCCGTCAAATTCTATGTTTCTATGTTGGTGATGAACGTCAGGTATCAATGGTGATGGGCTGCACTCTGGCTGGACATTTCTTACTGCCACAAGTTATTTATCGAGGTAAAACTTCCAACTGCCATCCACACTTTAAAGTTCCCCATGACTGGCATATTACGCACTCAGAAAACCATTGGGCCAAGGAAACCACCATAACTGAGTACATAGAAAATGTTCTGGTGCCATACATCAATACCATTATAAAAAAGCATGACCTGCCTGACGAACAACGAACACTCCTCATTTTTGACCTCTACAGAACCCGTATTACATGACCCATTCTTGATAAACTGACAGTTTGGGTATCATTCCAATTTTCATCCCGGCCTCTTGTACTGATCTGTTACAACCATTGGATATTGCAATAAATAAAATATTTAAAGACTACCTAAAATCATACTTCACCCAATGATATGCAACGCTTATCACTGAGAAGCTTAACAGTGGCACAGCGGCAGATAAAATAAAGGTTGATTTGTGCCTGACTACACTAAAAGAACAGCATGCAGTGTGGCACCTAAAGTCATTTCTTGATTTGAGTGTTCATCAGGAGGACCATCTTCATGGCTTCAAGAAGGATGGGCTACAAGCAGCCCATGAAATATGCTTGGACAGCATTGTAAGCCAAACCAGAAACTACAGTAATAAAAATTGATATATGAGTAAGCCACCACTGATTCTTTTGATTTTTCTTCCTCAGGTATCCCAGGTGTCAGGAATGCTGGAACAAATGGGCATCACAGATAATGATCTTGAGTGGTGAAAATATAGTACTATAATAAAGACAATTTTAAGTACACCACCCTTAGCCTTTTTAAGAGCTGTTTTAAAATATTGAGATCATCAGCTTTTGATTTGTTGCCTCGCACTTATTGCAGGTATACTGTGGTTGGTGACAACTGAAGGAGTGACTGAATGAAGGATGGCTTAAACAGAAGTGGGATTGCTGTTTTTACAAACCTTTACTTTTGCTTTTTTTGTGCTTATGTTTCTGTTGCCAAGCAATAAAGAATACAATTAAAGTTATAGGTTTCCCTTTTTAAGTGCTTCAAATATAACTTCGCCCTCATATCAAATCCGTGAACACAGTGAATATATTTTTTACATTACATTATATAACAGCTCTACAGTAGCTAGATAGATACATACATACATACATACATACATACATACATACATACATAGACAGACAGACAAACAGACACTGTTGAAAAATAGATAGATACTGTAGATAGACAGATATTGGGCCCGATTCACAAAGGATGTCACAGTTCTTGCACCAAGCCCTGCAACATCCACAATGTTTTCCGAAGCTGCACCAAAGCCCTTTGGTGCAATGCAGCCTGATTCAAGAAGGGCTGGCACAGTTGCAGCATTTTCCTTGGTTTACGGCAGCTTGTGCCAAAGGTTTGATGCAAGCCCCGTAAAATAAACCCCATGGAGACACAAAGGTAGACCGGGGGAAGCTGGACAAACATGCTCTGTTCAGTGCAAGGAACATGTGTCTGGGATGTGCGCCATGTTTCTTTGTGGATTGTGCTATCAGCGGAGTTTGACGCAAGTCACCCCTTGTGTCAAACTCCATAATGCAAGTCCCTTGCATCGATCCAAGGGCTTTCGTGAATCAGGCCCATTATCTGTAGCTAGCCAGCTAGCTAGCTTGATAGGTACTGTTTGTAGCTTGCTAGTTAGACAGACAGTATGAGTGAGAAAAATCTGTAAAAATTCTGTCTCTTGATTAGATGAGACACATTATGTGACCATGCATTATCCCACAATGACCACATGCCTGCACGTCTTTCTATTTTTCACTCCCTTCAAAACAATTTCAACCATTTTTTTAACCCCTGATTTTTGCACCTTAATAACTCTGCCTCCATTCAACTGATGTGCCTGACATTTGGTCAGCATGGAGTCTCAGCCAGGATCTCTGGATCCTGACAATTTTGTGCCAGTCAGTTCAGGGGGAGGCAATGTTACAACAATGCAAAAATGTTAACATTCACCCAACTTGAGTCCCCCGACCTGTAATGAAAAATCTATTTTTTTTTAAACTGAAAGTTATAGGTTTGATAGAGTTTGGCCCAAAGTATACACTTTAACAGGTTCAAAGTTATTAACCTATATAGCTTTTAAAATATCAGTTAAAAACTGTGCCATTTTCTGAGCATGCACAGTTCAAGAAATGAACTTTCTAAGGATAGCTAGATTTTTGCATCAACAGTTTAAGTTAAAGTGATTTTCATCAAACTGCTTTTATCAGCCTGCTAACAAAAGCAGTTTGAGGTAAATTGAAAGTGATTTCATTGAAATTTATTTTCTTCACACGGCTTTCATCAGTCAGCTGATAGAACAGTGTAAAATAAACCACTTTTACTCACACTACTAATGCAAAACTACCGCCCCCTCCCAGAATGCCCTCTTCCTGCCATTGCAATTAAGGGACAGTGGTTTTCCAGTCTCACCACCAGTATCCTCCTCCTGACCCACATTTCATTTCATTTTACCAGATAGCAGGTGTTCAGTCTCACTGCCATTACCCCACCCCCTCACTTCTGATCCACATTTTAATAAACTAAAAATGGCTGGTGGTTTCTCAATCCCTCCAGCTGTTACACATTTGTAAAAACAAGCACTAAGGTGCCCACCCTTGGTGCCAGCTGAGATAACCTCCCAAATAAGAAGTGGACCAGGGTGCCTAACCCTGATACCACCTTAAGTAATGGTCCCCCACCACCACCCTCTCCTGTTTGGCCTGCCAGGGCTCCACCAACCCCATACATAGCTGGAAACAGCAGGGCATCCACTTCTGGTGCTGCCAAAGATTCTACTGACATTGGGGTGCCAAATCCCCAGTGTCGGTACCCCAAAAAATAAGATAACTGCCCCTTGAAGATCTTTTTTTGTTACAAATTGAAAAATTGAAAATGGTTCCCGCACACAGCACCCAACACCCCACACATCCTCAGTCTCTTACAGAGGATCCCTCAGCATAGATCCACTCTCACTGAAAAAGATGCTTCCTACTTGATGTGCAATCACAAACTGAGGAAATAAGATAAGTGCTGACAATGCATTTTGAATTTTAACTCATACATTTGTCATTTTCAAATATTTTTACACCAAATTTTCAACATGACCTTTTTTTTGTAACCATATGTCATGAATAAGGTAGATGACATTTTTCAAATCTGTTCTAAATGGTGATGTCACAGTCACTCTATTGGATCTGAAAGATTTCACCTACCAGGTTCATGAGGTATGGTCATACAAAGACTATGTTGAAACTTGGGTGGAAAAATATGTTAAAATGACCACATTATAGGTGAATGTTGACGTTTTTCAATGTTTACTTATAGTTGGTAATTTTCTATTGTGACCCCAACTTTCCAATGCAGCCATTTTTTCACACATCCTCATGATAGTGAGAGGTTTCATTTTTTAAATTCTGCCCAAAATGTGTTTTTGTAATTGTGGCATGAAATGACGTTTTGAACAGTAGTTTATAAATAATACCTGTCTTGTTCAGAAGGGGCAACTGTAAAATACAATGTTGAAAATTTGGAGTAAAAATGTGAAAAAAAAAAGTTAGGAAGAAACATTGAGTGCAGAGCCAGCTGTTGGCCCAACAGGTAGCTCTTTGCCATCTCATGCCGGTGAGCTGCATTTGGGGGCAAGCTCAGTGAGTCAGCTGGATGGGCTGAGGCTGGGGGAATGGCACTGCCATGCAGCACTATTCCCAGCTTGGGGAAGCACGGTGCAGTGCTGGCCACATGGGCAACAATTAGCCATATAGTGAAGAGAACTCTTCTATTGGCATACTACCCAGAGGGCCCTACATCTCTGCATCCATAGCTGCTTGGAAGCATAGAGCAAAGAGGGCCTTATGCTTCCACACTCAGATTGACTCTTGACCCTTCATCTATGCATCTGTAACCATATAGAGGCACAGGGCTCAAAGGACTCTGTGCTTCTGCAGCCCCCCCAGACAGCCCCATGGATTCTTTGCATCCATGGTCACATGGATATGCACTGCACTTCTACAGGCAGACAGAATCTTCCCTTGGTGCAGGGCAGCATCTGCATCTATTCATGCAGGTCCCTTCAAGACCCACGTGAATGAGGATATGATTCCACCATCACAAAAAGAAACGAGATTCATTGCAAAATTCAACTATGTTAATGCAGACCTTAGGGTTGAAGAATGCAAAACAGACAAAGTAAAGACATTAAAAACATTAAGGTTTGGAGTCTCAGGAGTCTTGGCAAATTGGTGGTGTGATGTTCCTTGTGGTTGTCAGCCCTAATTCCTACCCTTCCCCTGATCAAACAAACATGACTTCTTGTTTCATGCAGGGCTTGCAGGGTCCTGCATGAAGAAAGCTATGGCTAATTGTGTTGGTCACATGTGGCAGGACATACTTCACTACCACCAAAGACTTTATGCCTATGAGGCATTAGCTTGGAGCTGTGTCTTGTGCTTCAGACAGGAGGCTTTGGGCTAGTGAGACAGTGGGTATTAGGGTTGAAAACCCCAAGAAACACCACCCTACCAATTTGCCAAGACTCCTGAGTCTTCAAACCCTAATGTTTTTCATTTCATTACTTTGTCTGCTTTGCATTTTTCAACCCTACTGAGCAGCAGTACAAGATAATCAGGAAGTGATTTATCAAAACTCTGCTTTTTGACTAGAATCATGCAGCCATAGTTCTGGTTTCCATATCTGTAGATATTTTTTTCTAGCAATCTTTAGGTTTTTTAGATATTTAAAATGTATGTCCAGTTTTGTAGATCAACAGTAAATATGGCTTCTGCATTATCTTCAGCCAAACTGCCCCCTCATGTCATACCATGTCTTTTGTTTACTTCCGTGGGACCCTGTGCTGCTCATTCTCACTGTCCCTGTGTAGTACTGTGAGTCATGCACATGAACAGCTGGCAACAGAGGGTTCCAGTTCAACATGGTGGATGGGAGAAATGTAAACAAAAACAAAGAAAAAGGGGGCAAATTTCAGGGTGATAATACAATGAAAACAATAAACATTACCAGCTAAGTGCTCAACAGAGCACAAGGAAAGAACTGTTGCAAAATATATGATTTTTGTTATCTAGTACTGCTGCTGCTTGTAGATTTTTCAATGCATATATAGAAACATAGAAGCATATAATTTGTTGGCAGAAAATGACTGGTTGGCCCACACAGTCTGCCTAGCTCTTCCCTGCCTATTTTGTCCCGAACAGACCCTCACTGGTTTTTGGCAACCCTCCCCAACTTTTTATTTTCTAGTATTCCCCTATGTCTATCCCATGCATATTTGACCCCCTTCCCCCAACACACCTTTTGCCCCTACTACTTCTGGTGGCAGGCTGTTCCAAGCATTCACCCCTCTTTCAGTGAAGTAATATTTCCTCACATCCCTCCTAAATTTCTGCCCTTTATGCTTCTTTGCATTCCTTTTTGTTCTGTTGCACTGCTTCACTTACATAGAAACATAGAGGTTGATGGCAGATAAGGACCGCAAGGCCCACTTAAAATAGACTCCCCACCTGAGGCTTGTTTTCTCCTGTGAGGTACTTGTAGGTCTCTTTCATGTCCCCTCTCTCCTTCCTCTCCTTCACTGCTTACATATTGAGATCTCTCAGTCTTTCCTTGTGCAGTGTCTCATGTAACCCATGCACCATTTTAGTTGCCGTCTTCAGGATTGCCTTTACCATGTCCATGTCTTCTGTGAGATGAGTCCTCCAGAAATGTACACAACATTCCAGGTTTGATCTCTACAGTGGTAATATCACCCCCCTTCTGCTTTAATACCTCTCCCTATGCATACGGGTTCAGCTGCTTTGGATTGCTGCAGGTAAGTGTGTAAGTGTTCAGCAGATATGGAGAAGGACCTTAACCTTGCAGTGGTTATAATGATCACAGTCTGTCTGATTTTGTTAACGTTTCTCCTTAATTGTGAGTGGAAATGTTATTAGTTGTCTCAGTGATAGCAGTGGCTCTTAAAGATCACTGCATCCTTCTAAAGGGCTGCAGTTTGTGCATGCTTTAATAAAAAAGTAATATATAGAAAATTTAAGAGAACTGTGATCTTGTTTGGATTACTGTTTAAAATAAATATACCACTTCCAGTGTTTGAAAACAACAGGAAAACTTTCCTGAGGATATTGTCCTACCCTCTGTACTTACTTTTGAGAATAATGTTTGGAGGGTATGGCTGTTTTAAATCAACTTCTGATAATGTGATCCCATAATCTTTAGAAGAGGCCTGGTTGCCAGTGGTGAGAGGATGCTGGCAAACAATATAGTAAACATGGGCTGGCATCTTGTGGCAGCCTAGGGTAATGCAACCTTAACCTATCTCCTCTAATTACAGGAACAGATTTTAATTAGGAAGTTTAAAGTATGTACTGAAGCAAATGGCATGGATTGTAGAAAATGTGTAAGTACAAAAAAGGTAAAGAAGGAAAATATGAAATTAAGAGCCCCAATGGTACCAAAAAAGGTATAATAGTGATGGCAAAGCCTTTTCTAGTTCTATTAAGAACTATAAAATGCTCTAAAAGGATCTAGTTTTTGAACCCCTTCTATGAACTTGGTCATTTGCATACATTTATATGTTAATTACATGAAGGTATTTTATAATTGTTAAATTGCATTTTGAATCTTTTTTATTCTATGTTAGAAAATGGCAAGAAAAAATCCTGGGCTCTGATTGGTCAGTGCTGAATTTCAACAGTGATGTTATCCCAGTACAACATCACATCTATTAAAAAAGCAACTAAAAATGTATTTTAGAAATGTATATTTGCACTTTTTTTTATAACTAAGCCATTTTATAATTGCAATAATGCACTCCAGGGTGTGCATCATTGGGCTAATATCACTTCTCAGGTGTTGGACACACTCAGCCTACGGCCTTGTGCCCAACCACCTGAAGCGTGACGTTATCCCAGCATGACACATGCCTTGTCATACATTGTTGCTTAATTCTATAACCTACCAGGTTTTGTAGGGGTTCATTTTATAAAACTGCTTCTTTCCATTCCTTACCAGGAAGTTCGGGAAAGTATTTACGAGAGTATGGAAAAGTGAAATATATGAAAAAGTGAAAGTGTTTTTTCCATGCACATTGGCTGTGACACAAAGCTTACAGTTGTGTGGTGTTTCAGAAAGCAAGTCATTTTTACACATACAGTAGCATCTCTACTATCTGATGTACATGGGGGTTGTAGATCTCAAAAGAGGGCAGAATTGCACATACATAATCCAGTGTTTGGAGCCTTTGTCATAAACTCCAATCCATGCTTATCAGCAAAATAGTAGGACAATATAATGAAAAGGCCCTGTGTAGTTTTAGCCACTTGTGTTTGGAGAAGCATTTGCAAAATCTTTGTAATGTTGCCTCAAATCTGACTTTAGCTACATGCTACCAGACTACATTTTTCAATTTTTTTTATAAATTTGAAAAAGAAATATCATGAGACATCTCTACGTATTTCCATTAAAGTTAACACAAGATGATATTCTTCAGTGCAGTACATGCAGCATGGGTGGGGGGGGGGTGAGGATGCAGTAGAGCAGAAGATCTATGAAACTATGAATACAATGAGGAGTTGGGTGACTTTTGGTTATCCCTAAGTAGAACATAGTACTGTTATTCTTTCAGTGTATGTGCTGCTGATAGCAGGAGCTGAACACTTACACAAAACTTGCAGTTTAGGGAGAAATTCAATCATGCCTCTGAACCACAGTAATTTCTGATACCTGGCAAAGTCATTCCACTCTGCTCACCATCACAGTAGTATCGATTTTAGTGGGACTTTTCTTGTAAATCCTGCAGCAGTTTGGCAAGGTTATTTTTTTACAGTTGATTTACCCAGGATAGCCGAGTTGAGATGTAATATTTCATTTTTAGTGGGGTCCTGCTATTACCCAGTTTTATAGCTAGGTGAGCGAAAGTATTCAGACGTTAAGTGACTCCCTCAGGATTATATAGCGAGTGAATGGCATTAGTTTGATTTGAACTTGGATCTTCTGGTTCACAAGCTCATGAGCTAGTCACTAGACCACACTGCTTCCCTTAGTTTACAGTAATGTGAATTAGAAATTTGTGATGGCAATTCAATCTGAGCATGTAACGTAATACTGAGTTTCCTTTTCACATGGAAATGAAAACTGACTATTAATTTCTGTGTTTTCTTTTATTTGTCAAGATGTTATTGTGAGAGTGTTCATGTTAGTGTAGATGTGTTAATAAAGCTGCTCTATACTGTATGTGTGACAATGTCATTTGAAAGCTTGAACAATAAAGTTCAGTGCTGAATACACGACATGGTGTGTGTGCTGCCTAGATTCTTGCTACCGCTGCTGCTCATGGCAGTCATAATTATGAATAAATCTGGACTCTTGGAGAGTCAGCATCCTGCATGCCATTGAGACGGAAGTAGTTAGGAAACAGTCAAAAAGTACAAGAAATTGAGGACCACCTTGCAGAAAACACAAAGAAAAAGTTCTTAACACTGAATGGGAAATCTGTGTACCTGAAACACTTTATATTTTAATAGATGCTGTTCACCTTCTCCTTTAAATACAAGTGTATTATCCTATCATTGCAAACCATAAATTAGTGCAAAATATTAAAATGCTGAAGGAGGTGGTGGCCATCGTAAATCGCTTTGCAAAATATACCCCTTCTTTTATAAAGAAGAAAATATATTCTCCATGAATTCAGTCTGAGCTATCAAATTCTGCTTTATTTACAGTTTGGAACACAAAGCTATCAGAGGTTTGCAGTAGCAGAGACAGAGCCACCTTGCTACATTGTCATTACCATGGTTTCCAGATAAATCTGACCCGAGCTATGGAAACTCATTAAGTTCATTGGGCAGCATGCCAGTTCTCCAGGGAGGCAGCTTCTTTTTGATTAAAAAAAGCTGCTAAATGTGCAGTTTGATCCTTATCTGTATCTCTTCGCTTACCACAGGGGAAGACTGGGCTAATATATTCCCAGTCAATTTAAATAAACTAAGAATTATTGGGTAGCGGATAGCAGAAAAGGCAACTGACATTGTCTCTATGGCACCCAGAGGAATAAGATACTAACATACATTTATCATAGTTTTTTTCTGGTTTCAGGGATCCCTAGATTGAGACTGGACATTTATAAGTAAAGATTATTCTTCAGGATGGCAAGAGAAAGAAAGTTCTAGGACTCATGCATGGGACAGCCATGGCTTCAAAATCACATTACTCAATTTCTTCAATCTTCCAGTGGGAACATCAAGTTGATGGGGTTTCATCACTGCCTGGACTTCATATCCCTGGATTTCCACCTTTGTATTCCTTTTCAACACCCTAGGAAGAGTTGTAATTTGTCAATGTCTGTTCTGATGGGCAGAGAATATTAATCTTGTGTCAATGATAAGAAATGTCTCTCGCAGAGAAATATTCTAGCATTACTCTAATGTCTGCTTTAAAACTCAAGCAAGTTTTTCTTTCAATTTATTCATAAACGAAGGCTTATGAGCACAAGCGTCCACTTGCACAACCCATCGTGGTCAAGATTACAAAACATCTTAAAAGTAGCATACATAGTAATTTGTCACAAACCATATAAACATAGAATCAACTATAACAAGTGCATTGATGAATGAGAATGAAGAGCTGAAACAAATTGTTTGAATGACCATTTGTTTATTAGTCTTGTTGGTAATGTTTTTTAAAAGCTACCCTCCCTATTAAAGAATGAACCCTTGCCAGCATTACTTCTGCATAATGATAACTTCAATAAAGTATTATCCATGGATCTGGCAATCATTGATACTGTACTAGAATTAAAAGTAGAAGTTTGTTTCTCAAAACAAAGCAAAAGTGCATTTCTCTTAAAGACCACTAATATAACAGAAACCAATTGACTAATATATTTCAAAAATGTATCTGGACGTTTAAAGAACTACTTACAACTGGAGCCATGCTAAGTGCCAAAGTAGACCAGGGTATAGGTAAATATAATCATATGACTATGACTTTAGTTTGGAGCATGGAAACAATAAGTAATTTATTTTCCCCTCCAAACATCAGAAAATGCACAAAATATACCCCCTGGCTCACTGCAGCCTCCTTGGCTTCACATCCCAGGCTCATTTTGTTGTCTAGTGTTTTGTGGCACTCTACTTGTTTTTGTCCTGCCTCTTGGATCTCCATCCTCCAGCCTCTTTTCTCTGTTGGTCCCCAGACTCCCAGGACATAGTGCTGCCTTCTGCAGCAGAGTAGTTACATCTCTGGATTACACACCCACCTCCTCCATTACCTACACTAACAGTTCCCATCAGCGAGTTGTGCGCCTGTCAGTTCTGTCACCACAATCTCGAGCAATGCACCAATTCATCGCTGCAGACAAAGCCACTCTGAAAACCCACATTTCAGGCTAGGTGCCTGATGGCTCTGGATACTACTGAAGTAAGCAACACAATCCACCAAATTGTGGCTTGACACCTACGACAGGCAATGCCACTGCTCTCTCTCTCTCTCTCTCTCTCTCTCTCTCTCCTCCCTCCCTCCCTCCTCCCTCCCTCCTCTCTCTCTCTCTCTCTCTCTCTCTCTCTGGATACCAGTCTCCCACTATAATCAAACCAGTGCTAAGCACACTAAAACCAGCAAGCACATCCCTTTGGGAGCCTTAGGCTCCTTTAATCTACCAAACATATCAGGGCACCATGCCTAAAGCTGTTACCTCCCAAGCCCAACATCTTGCAGCCCATCAGCAAGAAGCTAACCATTCTCTCCCTTGTTGCTGAGACTGCACCTTGAACACTCACTTATCCCCCTAGTGGGCATTCGTCTCCCTAACATAACTCAAACAGTGCTGTGTTCCTTCTGAACAGTCAGTATCTGATGCTTTTTTACAGCTACTAAAGAAAGAATTATATACCAACCTATACCATGAATTGCATATACTCATTTTATTAGCTTGCTCTTCCAGCCATATAGCCGAAGTATTCACACTTTGGTAATTCACTTTATTACAAGCTAACATTCTACAGCAAGCAAGCTCTTGTAAAATGATTTTGTCTATGAATTACTCCAATCAACAAGAGTCAAGAGATTGAAGGGGAGCATTCCAATACAGGACCAAATCATTATTCAAGCTCCTCAGCCCAAAGCCAAGAAACATCCAGCTTTGGATAAACTACCCATGTACAAAGAATGGCCGACTGCTAAACTTATGCCCACTATTCACTCTCTTAATGCACTATAACCTTCAAGTGCTAAAGCAATTAAATTCAAAGACTCAAATCTTTATATGTTGCAACCTAAGTGTCCTCCTAATTCCATAAATGGATTTAGGAGCATTCTTATTTTCATTAAGTCGACCCTTACAACTTGGAATCAGAAGTGTCATCTGTGGAATGTCAGATTCCTTTTCAAGGTTCTGGGTAGTCAGTTTCTAGTTTTTTATGTTTGCTTGCACGCATGTGCAAGAAACATAGTGCCATCATCGGATTTTTCAGAGGTGTGTCACCCCCTCTTCCAATTCAGTCAGTGTGTTGGCAGGCGCGGCCCCTGTCACCCAATGCATGCTGGAGCTGTCTATGACAAGCTCCAAAATGCAGTGGCATACAGTTGAAAAGGGGAGCTATGCTTCAGTGAGCAGCAATAAGATATCGCCTGCTCATGCGCAGCTCCTTACACACACTACACACATACACATGCAGCGCCCCCACATGCACACACACTGTATAGCCGGCCAGGGTGTCCAATCCCCCATCGGCTGTGCTGTGCTCCCTCCTGCCCTCCCAAAGCCTTCCAAATGCCATGCTGGGTGCCCACCCCAGTGTGGCAACTCATGATATAGACGACGGGGGTGCCCAATCCCCATCAGCTCCACTGTCCTCCCCCCCAGTTCAGGGTGCCACGCTGGGAGCCCACCCCAGTGTGGCAATGGATGTTTTGGCCGACGGGAGTCCCCAATCCCCTGTCGGCTCCACGGCCCCCCAACCATCCTTGTGCCACGTTGGGAACCCACCCCAGCGTGGCAAACGTCCCGCGTCATCATGTAAGAAAAGAAAAACCTGTAAAGAAAAAATGGTCCCACATGGTCTCCCTGCTCCCCCCCACAACCCGCACCCACCCACTGCGCACCCTGCCTCCCCACTCCCCCCTCACCCCATACTTACCTCCGGACCTCGGCGCGACGATCTTCGGTAAACCAGGAACACGTTTGCACTCTTCAAAGCCGATCGCGAACTGAGGAAATGCCAGTAAGCTGTATAATGGGATAGATAGGGTTTTTTCAACTTTATTGCATATCTCAGGCATTTTTTAGATTTTTTGCACCAAATTTTCAACATGGGGTTTTTGGGACCCCTTCTCATGAATGCTGTCACTGTCATGGCATTATTCAGGCCCGAAGGGTGATTTCACAGTCACTGCGTGAAATCACCTTTCAGGACTGATTGACAAAACAACACTGCCAGTGTTCGTAAGGTGGGCTCTCAAGAAGCATATTTTGAAAATTTGGTGGAAAAATTCCAAAAAATGACTGTTTTACGAGCATGCGTTGCACAGCTCCTACGCAGGCTCGTAAGTTCACAAATTTTCAATATTTTCACTCCAGATTTTCAACATTGCTATTTTACCACACCTTCTTAGGAGTAGTACAGCTGTCATTTTTCACATCTCACCCAAAACGTGTTTCCGCCCATGTAGCGCACAATGGCACAGTCGGTGTGTGAAATCAATGTATGGGACAAATTAAGAAAATCACAGAGACACTGTTCATGAGCAGAGGTCTTAACATGGCTATGTTGAAAATTTGGTGAAAAAATTCAAAAAAATGACTGTTTTACAAGCGTGCGTTGTGCAGTTCCTACGCACGCTCGTAAGTTCGCGAATTTTCAATATTTTCACTCCAGATTTTCAACATTGCCATTTTACCACACCTCCTTATGAGCTGTACAGCTGTCATTTTTCATATCTTGCCCAAAATGTGTTTCCGCCCATGTAACGCACAATGGCACAATCACTGTGCGAAACCAATGTATGGGACACATTAAAGAAAATCCCAGTGACACTGTTCATGAGCAGAGGTCTTAAAATGGCTATGTTGAAAATTTGGTGAAAAAATCCCTAAAAATGACTGTTTTACGAGCGTGCGTTGTGCAGTTCCTATGCATGCTTGTAAGTTTGCGAATTTTCAATATTTTCAATCCAGATTTTCAACATTGCCATTTTATTACACTTCCTTATGAACAGTACAGCTGTCATTTGTCACATCTTGCCCAAAAATGTGTTTCCACACATGTAGCACACAATGGTGCAGTCGGTGTGCGAAAGCAATGTTTGGGACAGATTAAGAAAATTACAGTTACACTGTTCATGAGCAGAGGTCATAAAATGGCTATGTTGAAAATTTGGTGACAAAAGTCCATAAACTGACTGTGATACGAGTGAGCATTGTGCAGTTTCCATGCACCCTCATAAGTTCATGACTTTGTAATATTTTCAATCCAGATTTTCACCAGTGGCATTTTTCCACACTTCCTTATGAACAGTACAGCTGTCATATTCACAACATGGCTGAAATGTGTTTTCACATTTTCAGTGCACAGATGCGTGGTCGCTCTGGGAAATCATTGTTCTGGACAGATAAAGGAAATCACAGTGACACTGTTCATGATCGGAGATTCCAAAATGCCTGTGTTGACAATCTGCTGTAAAAAAATCCCCAAACTAATTACATTACGGGTGTGCGTTGCACAGTTTCTATGCACGCTTGTGACTTCATCATTTTTATGTTCGCTTGCGCGCATGCTCAAGGAACATTTTGGGAGAGTAGCACACTTGGAGGTGTACCTCTCCCATCCAATGCACTGCTCCCTTGAGCAGGCGTGGCAGTCCTGCACCAATGGGTGCAGGAGCTCAGTATGACAGCGGTGTTCCTCTCCTTCAAAGGCAAACATCGCTGTCATACTGAGCGCCGCCGCCGTCCCCTCCATCACGCGCTCCCCCCCGCGCGCATCACGCCACCCCCCCAAAGCTTTCCTGCCATGCTGGGAGCCCACCCCAGCATGGCAAACGTTGTTTGTTTTGCTAAGGGGTGCCCAATCCCCATCTGTTCCACAGCCCCCCCAAGCCATCCTACTGCCATGCTGGGAGCCCACCCCAGCATGGCAAACCGTTCGATTGTTTTGCCGGCGGGGTGCCCAATCCCTGTCGGCTCCTCAGCCCCCCACATCTTCTGCCATGCTGGGAGCCCACCCCAGCGTGGCAAATGTCCACGTTGTCCTTTTATTTTCCTGTAAAACAAAAGCGGTCCCAGCGGCGCGTCTCCCAACCCCCTCCCACAACCCGCACCCACCCACTGCACACCCAGCCTTCCCACCACCCCCACCCCATACTTACCTCCGGACTCCGGCACGACGATCTTCGGTGGACCGGGAACACATCTGCACTCTTCAAAGCCGACCGCGAACTGAGGAAATGCCGGTAAGCTGTATAATGGGCTACATAGGGGGTTTCAACTTTATTGCATATCTCAGTCATTTTTTGGAATTTTTGCACCAAATTTTCAACATGGGGTTTTTGGGACCCTTTCTCATGAATAATGTCACTGTCATGGTGTTATTCGGGCCTGAAGGGTGATTTCGCAGGCACTGCGCAGTCATTGCGTGAAATCACCCTTCAGCCTGAATAACACCATGACAGTGACATCATTCAAAAGGAAGGTCCCAAAACCCATGTTGAAAATTTGCAAAATTCTACAAATGACTGTTTTATTTAGCGCATACAGCAGTTCCTACGCAGGCTCGTAAGTTCACGAATTTTCAATATTTTCACTCCAGATTTTCAACATTGCCATTTTACCACACCTCCTCATGAGCAGTACAGCTGTCATTTTTCACATCCTGCATAAAATGTGTTTCTGCCCATGTAGCGCACAATGGCACAGTCAGTGTGCGAACTCAATGTATGGGACACATTAAGAAAATCACAGTGACACTGATCATGAGCAGACGTCTTAAACTGGCTTTGCTGAAAATTTGGTGAAAAAATGCCTAAAAATGACTGTTTTATGAGTCTGCGTTGCGCAGTTCCTATGCACGCTCATAAGTTTGCGAATTTCCAATATTTTCACTCCAGATTTTCAACATTGCCATTTTACCACACCTCCTTATGAGCAGTACAGCTGTCATTTTTCACATCCTGCCCAAAACATGTTTCCGCCTATGTAGCGCACAATGGGGGTAACAAAAAGATCATGCTGACAATTTATTATGCAAATACCAGCAATCGCACAGGGCATTAGGGTAAAGCACCATACATGCCAAGCACCACTGCAAATACCTGCAAGCGAACGTTCGGCATTAACAAATGCTTGTTTTAAATATTTTAACTGCACATTTGCAACATTGCCATTTTTTTACGCCTCCCCATGAACAGTACAGCTGTCATTTTTTACATCCTGTTCGTAATGTTTTTGCACCTGTGGTGCTAAATGCCATAGTCGCTGTGCATAAGCAGCTTTTAGTTAACAAACTGATATTGCCACGGTTCATGGGGTGGGGTCACAAAAAAAACATGTTGAAAATTTGGAGTGAAAATACCAACGAATGCCTGAGGTATTAGGGTTTCCAACCATAACGCCCAACCCTGTAGAGAATGACAGGCATCAGGGATGTGACTTGGGATTCTTGCCGGTAATGCTCATACCATTTCACACCCTGCAGACAGTGAGAGGCATCGAGGCATGGACTCTTCGGACCCAAAGTTCACCCCATTCTCCTATACCGTACCCATCTCACCGTATTTCCTGATGGAATGGGGTGTGCATAAGGGCCAAAGACCCCAAGGCACATAGTGACATTTGTCAGTGTCTGCAGGGTAGGGTGTGGTGAAATGGTGTGGCCTTTATGCCTGACAACCCAAAGGCACACCCCAATGCCTGTCACTCTCTGCAGGGTGGTGGTGGGGTTGGCTTCAGTTCAATACTTCGCTGCCATTCCTATCATGCAGCTCTGTAACTTCTACACTACCAATGCCAATGCCAGCAAGCAAACATTCGGCATTGACAAATGCTTGTTTTATCTGCCATTCTTGTTTCTGCTCTTCCTGTTCCACAGGTTCTCTTCCTCCTCCTATTTCAGGTGCAATGCAAGCAGCAGTTCCCTATACATTATCTCACATACTCAGGAGGAAGAGAGAGGGCATAGCTCCAAACCTCTTACCCTCCTAAGCATGCAGGAATACTCTTGTACTGTGCTGTGTTGGGAGGCAGTATAGCATAGTGGTTAAGAGCACTGAGCTGCAAACCTGGAGAACTGGGTTTGAATCCCACAGCCACTACTTGCATACTGTGTGACCATGAACAAGTTACTTAACTTCTCTGTGTTCACAGGACACACCTGGACACAAACCTCAGCTTAGTGTCTTTCCTGGCCACAAATTGTAAAATAAATAAAATAAAGAGCCACCAGTGCCTCCAGGAGAACTATAGAAAACATGTTATTTGGACACACAGCAGCCTGTATTTCTCATGAGTTCTGCATTTCTTCTTGTCATTATTTGTTACAGAGGTCTATGCAAGAAAACAGGATTGTTGTTCCTTGTGTGTTCGTCACCTCCTATTGCTTATTCCCAACCTGGTGTCACAATGTTAGGCTTGTGTCATCACAGCTATTCTCATGGCAACCAACCATGGTGTCACAACAGAGCATTATGATTTCAAGAAGGGAATATGCTGTAGGGACAGATGAACTCTAAGGGATAAAGATCAATTTTTGTGGGAGTTAGTCAGTAATGAATAAGACGGAGGAGAGATCTATGGAAGGTAAATGACATGCAGGCTGAATTGTGTCTAAACATTATGTTTTCCAAAGTTTTCCCAGAGGTGACAGCAGAATTTTACGTAAATGAATTGCATGCTAAGGGGGTACCCAATTAGCTAGCCTAGAAATTGACAAAGAGCACCTCCACTGCAAATTATTGCTTGAGGCTCAGGAGTGGGTCCTAAACTTTCAAATAAGTAATTCTGGGGGCTTGGGGTGGGCTAGGGAGGAGGGAATGATCTTAATCTGATGTTGACACTAGACACTGTGCCAGGAGCTG
Source organism: Neoceratodus forsteri (assembly GCA_016271365.2). Taxonomy (NCBI): domain Eukaryota; kingdom Metazoa; phylum Chordata; order Ceratodontiformes; family Ceratodontidae; genus Neoceratodus; species Neoceratodus forsteri. The sequence continues at coordinate 267,635,053 of JADMNL010000025.1, forward strand.
GCAATGCTTTAAAGTATGAGAGGAGGAGGAGGAGAAGAAGGGACCCAACTAGCTGTCCTGATTTATTACTACTTCCTAAAATTGTCATTTTATTGCTGCCCAGAAAACTTTATCCTCTACCATCTGTGGACCCTCTTTATGCCTAATAATGTGCCCAAGAGAGACCCTGTATCTCCTTCTGGTAACAGACCAGTGAAACTTGATTGACACCAAATGATGACAGGTCTTCCAGTGTTCAAACCACCAAATATATAATAATTTCACAGAATCCTTGTCTCTGTTGCATTATGACATTGCCTTCATATGTGTAGTTACTATGGCAATGGCCATTTAAACGTGTTTGTCATAAACAATCCAACCTTTGACTTCTTTATCTCATAAATGACTAGATTCTCATCCCTGTAATTCAGTAAATGCTGTACATATAACATAAAGCTCTTGGTCCTGGCACATTCCAGTAAAGGTCAGGTTTCATACTAAACAGATAGCCTAACCATCATATTCCACATGGGACTCCAAGTACTTCCTCCTTCATTCTGCCCCTGCAAATTTCTAATACACTACCAAGAAAACAAGCGTCATGGATGTATTTTTTTTCTAAAGAAACAATAACAAGGCTTAATCATATAACCTTTAAAGTACCTACATTTCCATCTACAGGAAAATGCTCCACGATCATGAACTCAGATTATCTGCAACAGTCAGTGCCCTACAATGGCTGCTGGAGTGCCACAGGGGTCAGTACTGGGACCGGTCCTCTTAACTGTCTTTATTAGTGACATCACAAGGGGCTGGAAGGAAAAGTATGCCTGTTCATGGATGACACAAAAATCTTCAACAGAGTGGACACACCCCGCGGGGGGGGGGGTAGAGAAAATTAAGGAAGATCTAAAAAAAAAAAAAACTGGAAGACTGGCCAAGGGTTTGGCAACTGGGCTTCAATGCCAAAAAATTAAAATTATGCACATGGGGCACAGAAACCCAAGGGTAACATATCATCTGAGGGGAAGGTATTAACAACAACAACACAGGAAAGGGATCTGGGAATCATCATATCTGATGACCTGAAGGTAGCAAATCAGTGTAATAGGGCAGTAGGAAAGGCTAGTAGGATGCTGGGGTGCATAGCGAGGGGTATCACCAGTAGAAAAAGGGAGGTAGTGTTACCTCTGTATAGATCAATGGTGAGGCCACATATAAAGTACTGTGTCCAGTTCTGGAAGCCCCATCTCAGGAAGGACATAGACCGGGTGGAGGCGGTACAGAGAAGGGCAACCAAAATAGTGCATGGCCTGCATCAGAAGTCCTATGAGGAAAGACTCAGGGAATTAAATATATACTCACTGGAGGAAAGGAGAGAAAGGGAAGACATGGGCTGCACCCATTAAAGCCTGGCAGAGCCATCTCTAGCCCTTACACCTGTGTATCCTTACTTACCCCCACCAGCCCCCCCCCCACATCCACACTCCCCCTATGTTTTTTTTTTCCTTGAACAGTCACCTCAGGCTCCTCCTGTATCCTCCTATGCTCTGAATCTGGGCTTAGCCCTGGACCATTTGTCTTCTTCACAATGAACAGTTGTATCACTCTTTTAAAGTGTTGTGAATATCACTTGCTTTTCGAACTTGTATGTAAATTGTAACCAATGTGATTGTTATTTATCCTAAATATCTCCTGTAATGCTGCTTTCTCCCAGGATCCTGATTTGTACCTCCTTTTTTGTGTACTGTCCTGTTGCATGTCTGACTCAGAACCTATGTAAATGAGCCACAAGCTCAAAGGTATTGAATCCTAAACTTTAAATAAAACATGATTGAAACATTCAAATACCTCATGGGTATCAAAAAGTTACAAGAGGGTGGCATTTTACACAGAAAGAGATGCTCAAGGATACAGGGGAATGATAAGAAGCTGGAAGGGGGAAGACTTAGAAGGGATGTGAGGAAATAATTATTAACAGAACGGGTGGTGGATGCCTGGAACAGCCTCCCAGGAGAGGTGGTGGGTACCAAAATGGTAACAGGTTTCAAACATGCATGGGATAGACACAGGGGGACCTTAGTAACATGAATGGGGGGGGGGGGGGTAAGTCTGGAGATCAATTAGGGTCTATTGTAGCACAGTAGGTAGGGACTTTAGGGCAGACTAGATGGGCCAGGAGGTCCTTTTCTGCCAATAGCTTCTATGTTTCTATGGAGCATCCAACCTGAGCTGCTTGCCAGAGCCTTTCACCTAAACCACTTACAATAACAACTACATTCTTCTGTTACTCACAGGAGTTATTGAACTAAACTGTTTGCCACTACTATCAATCTAAAGGCCTAAGTAGCTTGACAGAAACACTGGCATAAGCTACTCCACATTTCCACCATCCCAAAACCTAAGTAGCTTGACAGAGACACTGGCCTAAGCTATTCAACAGTTCCACCATCCCAAAACCTAAGTAGCTTGACAGAGACACTGACCTAAGCTATTCAACAGTTCCACCATCCCAAGGTGTTTCCTGGAGTCATTGACCCAAGGTGCTTGTCAGAGTCATCATTCCAAGCTGATCATCAAAGCCATTGACCCAAGCTGCTCACTGGAGTCATTGACCCAAGCTACTCATGGGAATAACTGACCCAAGTTGCTTGCTAGAGCCACAGACCCAAGCTGATCATAGGGATCAGCAGTGCTAATGCTGCTGGCCTTATCCTGGCACACCCTGCTACCACAGTGTGCCAGGATAAGGCTAACAACACTTGCATGTGCTGATACCCTAAGAATATAAAAAAGTGAGACCACTCTCACAATTGTAGGGTGGTCTCAGCAGCATTATTACTACATTATAGATTGAGATGGATTAATAATATATTAAAATTTTAAAAGACCTTCCCTGAATGTGCCCATCTCCAGAGCAGCTATGCATGAGATGCTAGTTACTGAGTAAAAGCATCTCATGCATAGACGAAATGCAGCACTCCAATTGGTCAGGGGCACTCTATCAATCTATAAGTCTCTATATGCCCCTCCTATCATGTCACCCCTTTTAATATTTCCTGTTTTCCAACATATATACATTTTTTCTAACTGTCTGTTATCTACTGAATCAACTTCCCTCTGTCCTAGGCACAGTCACACCTCTATATTAGGGTTGCGTAAGCACTTCTATGTTAAACCCCAATATTTGCACCTTAATAACTTTGCCCCCGTTCAACCAATTTACATGCAATTTGGCATGTACATCCTTTGTGCTAGGATCTCTTGATCCTATAAATGTCATATAGATCAGTTGAGGGAAGGCAAAGTTACAGAGCTGCATATAAATACAAACGTCTAATGTATTGAAAACTTTAAGACTTTTTTTAATACTCGATAACTTAAAAAATAGGAGCATTTGAATCCTGAAACTTTCAGATTTGATAGAGGTTGGTCCAATGTGTGTGCTTTTGTGGTTTTTAGGTTCCTCAGCTAAGTAGTTTTAAAAATATGTAATAAAAATGTTCAATTTCTGAGCATATGCAGTTCAAAAATGAACATTCTGTTCATAACTGAATTTTTTCGAAAGCAGCAGTTTGCACTATATGACACAGCTGTCTTTAAAAAGCAACAGCTGTGTTGTATAGTGCAAACCCTGCTACTGTCACCACTCGTAGGTCAGGGACGGGGTCTCAGTGTAGCTCTGCCATCCTGACTGTGCTGTTACCTACAACTGTATATCTGCACACGGGGGGCCTCAATTCCTGGTGGCAGTGTATTTATTTATTTATTTTATTTATTTGTACAGTCCAACACCGGGATGCCCACCCCTGGTGTCGGATGCCAAAGTGTCCTTGTTCCATGTAACCCCCACACACACACACTCACACACACAGCTGAGTGAGAAACTGGGGAGCCCACCCCCAGTGTCCCGAGATAGATTAAATTTATATGTATACCTGCAAAAAAGAAAACTGTCCCCCGATGTCTGTTTTTTTAATTTAAACCTGAAAGAATGAAAACGGTCTCTCATCATCCCGGCTCACCCCTTCCCCATCCCAATTCTCCCACTAAGCACCCACCTCCCCACCCCCCCCTTACTCTATGCTTACTTCCGAGGTGGTCCGGTGTTATCGTTTGCGGACCAGGACTCGTCTGCACTCTTCAAAGTCAAACCACAAACTGAGAAATAAAACTTAATGCCTTTAGCATAGGAGCCGCTTTCACTATATGACACAGCTGTCATTTAGTAAAGGACAGCTGTGTCATATAGTGTAAGTACTATACGACACAGCTGACTTTAATAAACAACAACTTTGTCATATAGTACTTGCACTATATGGCACAGCTGTCATTTATTAGAGACAGCTGTGCCATATAGTGCAGACTGGTTCTGTCCATGGTTGGCACCGTAGGTCAGGGACGGGGTTACTGTCATTGTAGCCCCACCAGCCTGACTGTGGCTAAATTAAACTATCTGCACACTGGGGGCCCCACTCCCCGGTGGCAGTGTATTTATTTTATTTTATTTTATTTTCATTGTTGGATGCTCCCCCCCCCTTTGCAACCTTCTATGCCATTGCTGACCTCGGGGGCCCAGTCCCCGTGTTGGCTTTTACAGCCTCCTCTAGCAATATGGGGCACTTGGGAGCCCACTCCCAGTGTTCTGAAATACTTGATTTATTTATTGCCTTGTAAAGAAAAAAACGTCCCATGACGCTTTTTTTTTTAACCTGGAAAAAGAAAACTGTCCCTCGTCATCCCTGCCATCCCCTCCCCCATCCCAACCCCCCACTGGGCACCCCACCCCCCTTAGCCTATACTTTTTTTATTTCGTTGTTTAACCAGGTATAGCACACTAAGTGAAAGCTTTTACATGCTGAGTTCATATGCTGTCATCTGCTGTGGACAAGTCTGCACTCTTCAAAGCCGAACCACAAACTGAAGAATCACTGTAAGTGCTGTATAATGTATTTCAATGGGCTTTTGAACTTATGTTGATATCTTCACCATTTTTTGGAATTTTTTCGCCAAATGTTCAACATGGACTTTTTAGGATCCCACCTCATGAACACAGTCACTCTCATTTCATTAATCATGCCCAGAAGGTGATTTTGGGGTTGCTGCACGGAATCATCTTTTGGGGCCAATTAATGAACTAACAATGCTAGTGTTCATGAGGTGGGGTTTTAAAAAGCCCATGTTGAAAATTTGGTGAAAAAATTCCAAAAAATGGCCACATTGCAAGTGTGCATTGTGCAGTTTCTTTGCAGGCATATAACTTTGGTAATTTACAATATTTTGACTCCAGATTTTCAACATACCCATTTTGTCACACCACCTCATGAGCAGTATAGCTGTCATTTCTCACATCCAGCCTGAAACATATTTTCGAACCTGTGGCACAGAATGGCGTGGTTGCTGTGCCAAATCACCTTTCAGGACTGATTAATGAAATGACAGTGGCAGTGTTCATGAGGTGGGGTCCCAAAAAGGTCATCCTGAAAATTTGGTGTCAAAATTCAAAAAATGGCCGAGTTACGAGCATGCATAGACAAATTTCTACACAGGTGCATAACTTTGGTACTTTACAATATTTTGACTCCAGATTTTAAACATACTCATTTTTTCACACCACCTCATGAACAGTACAGATGTCATTTTTCACATTCTGTCTGATACATGTTTTCACACCTGTGGCACAGAAAGGCATTTCAGCATTGATTTGAACATTTTCACCTATGGGGTTTATGAGGTGGAGTCATAAGAAGACTATGATGAAAGTTTGGGATGAAAATATTAAAAACCAAAAAAATTATTAAGTAACATTGTAGCAGTGATAAAAGTGAGCACGAACACATAGGAACTCAGTTTCTGTACCTTTTTTGCAATAGAAACAGAGTTCCTTGTACTTCTTCCTACTGATACTGAAACTAAAATTCTTAAACCAGCAAAATAATGACAGTTTCTGGGTCTGTGACCTGAAATCAGGGATTCCATCACAAAATTTAACTTGTTCAACAATGATATTTTCCTAGAAATACTTCAGTATCCCTAATTGAATCCTAGTATCTATACAATTATCCTTCAGATTGAGGAACTTCATTCTGCATTTCATATTTGCCAGTGCCTGAGTTCCTGTACTTCTTGTCTATCACTTGTACCACTGGTTTGCAGGAATGTCCGTTACACCTCTGGGGAACACGCTGCCTTACCATGCCAGTGAGCTGAGTTCAGGTGTGAACTCAGTGAGCCTGTTTACTTAGACAAGGCTGATGGAGAAGGCTCATGCCCTGGGTAGGGATGGAGCAGTGTTTTGGTGCAGACGCCACAACCTGTGGTGGTCAGGGAATCTCACCCACAAGGTGTCAACATGTGTGTTCGGGTCTGCTGGGCCCATGCACTGCATCAGGACTATCTCCAACATTGTATTTAGCTCATTTTGCTCAGATCCCAGAGGGACCTGTGCAAATGAGGATACAATTCCACTATCACAAAAAGAAGGGAAATTAGTTGCAAAAAACTACGTTAATGCAGAGATTAGGGTTGTGGAAACGCAAATCATACAAAGACAGGAAATAAAAAAACATTAGGGATTTGGGTCTCTGGAGTATTAGTGAATCAGTGGTGGGGTCTTACTTTGGGTTATCAACCCTAACGCCCACCCCTACCCTGGATCAGACATGGCGAAATGTGATACGGGCCCTGCATAAAGAAATCTCTCACAGATTATGTTGGCCATACTGTATCACTATGAGGCACTAGGTTGCATCTGTATCTTCTGCTTTGGACAGGAGGGTATGGGCTTGAGGGAGTGGATATTAGGGTTGACAACCCCAAGTATGACCCCACCACTGATTCGCCAATACTCCGGAGACCCAAATCCCTAATGTTTTTTCATTTCCCGTCTTTGTACACATTGCGTTTTTACAATCCTAATTCTGCATTAATATAGTTTTTACTAATATGTAATATATATATATATATATATATATATATATATATATATATATATATATTATACTGCCATGGTAGTGGCAGTATGGTTAGGGTTGTACAGTCACTTCTATGTTAAACCTCAAATTTTGCACTTTAATAACTTTGCCACTGTATAATGGATTTGCCTGAACATTTGCATGCACGGTCTGGTACCATAGATCTCTGGATCTTGTAAGTTGCATTATGGTTGGAGAAGCAGTTGTGGAACTGCGGAGCAGCCAAAATCACAAAAAAAGGGGGGTTGTGTGTTTTTTTGCTCATGGCTACAGCCCACACAATTTGTCCACTTGGTCTGAAATCTTCAGAGAAGATGCAGTCTGGGTCACTGATGTGCCTTTCGAAGATTTGGTGAAAAAATACTAAACCCATTCAAAAATTATGCAAAAAACAAATGTTCCATTATAGTCAATGGTAAAAAAAATACATGTGTCTCTTGAAAGCTGTTGCCACTACATTTTACTGTCGCAAATGGCCCTTTTACTGTCATGTGGTGGTCATCTTGTTTTCAGTTAGTGAGAGAGAAAAATGCCTGGTGTTTAAATTTAAGACCCCTAGATAAACACTGACTGTTGTGTTTACTTAGTTGGGTCCTGAGGATGACAGCCCTATCTTTTTTTTGGGGAGACCCCCCCCCCAGAAATGGCTTTTTAAAAATCGAATCCCCAGTACTATGGCAAATTGTGACAGAAATGGCCGTAAAACTTTCGCAAATCACGAAAATGTTGTGCTTTTTTTGTGAAACTGTTGCAATCTGTGACAGTACTTTGTCCCAAACCAGCAAATTTTTGCCGTCCCCCTGCAGCAAAACGGTTGGGTCTTTTGAGCTGAAATCTGTAGGGTGGCACGCCCTGATCCCACAGACATGCCTTTTGGTGATTTAGTCCCAAAACATTCAACAAGCCCATAGTTACAGTGCTACAAAGTTGAGGAATGTCCCATAGGCTAACATTGCGGTGCCTGCGGCGACTTTTGGCACCCATATCTCAGAAATGGTGCAAGATACAGATTTTTTACTATTCACAGCTTAGGTAGACTAAGCTAACAAGCAAGATTCAAAGTCATAGATTACACCTGCAGTGGAATTTTTTCCCTACTTGCTACGGTTACGGAGATATTGACAAAAACATGTTACAAGGGTTCCTTTGGCGTACTATGGCTCTGCTGTATGGCTCCGTACTAATGTGTAAGTGGGAGCATAGCCTGGAGGGCCCATGCTCCCACTCACGCATACAATTATGCTAAAATTGGGCAATGTGAAGGGAGCACAGGGCACGGAGGACCCACGCTCCCACTAACACATACCAGTTACCAGTTACATTACACTTTCTCAAAAATTAGGAAAATTAGTTGCAAAAAACTCTGTTGATGCATCAGTTAGGGTAGATAACACAGCAACAAAAGTATGGAAATGTGATGCTAGGGTTACACCCCTACCACCCCCATAACCCACCCACCTCCACTCACCAACAGATGTTGGGGTGTGTCATAGAATCATCAGGCCTAACTCTCACCAAGTTATCCTATGCTGTAGCATGTCAGCTTGTTTATACATTGAATGGGGTGAAAGTTGGGCCTGATGACCCATGACATACCCTGACGCCTGTTGGTGAGTGGAGGGTGAGGTGGTAGGGGTGTAACCCTAACATTACATTTCCATACTTTTGTTGCTGTGCTATCAACCTAACAGATGCATTAACAGAGTTTTTGTAATGAATATATATATATATATATATATATATATATATATATATATATATATATATATAAAATATACTGAATTAACATCAGATTTTAATATCAGTTGAAATATGTCAAATACAGATTATTCAAATTTTGCAAGGTGTCATCTACAATATGCCATTTCATTTTATATAAACCATAGAGAGATTTCATATGTTTTAATCAGTTTTCTCAAAACCCGGATCATTTTTATGTTGCTTGCACGTATGTGCAAGAAACATAGTGCCATCATCGGAGATTTCGGAGGTATGTCACCTCCTCCTCCAATTCAGGCAGTGTCCTGGCAGGTGCAGCCCCTGTAAGCCAATGCATTTTGGAGCTGTCTATGACATGCTCCAAAATGCAGTGGCATACAGTTGAAAGAGGGAGCTACGCTTGAGTGAACAGCGATAAGAAGCTGCTCACGCGCAGCTCCCCCCCAGCCGCAGGCATGCATGCCCCCACACGCACTGTATAGCCGACGGGTTGCTCAATCCCCATCGGCTGAGCTGCGCCATCTCCTCCCCAGTAGTTGGTGCCACGCGGGAGCCCACCCAGCGTGGCAATCAGTCATTTTGCCGGCGGGGTGCCCAATCCGCCGGCTGAACGCCCCCCCAAAGTCCTTGTGCCATGCTGGGAGCCCACCCCAGCATGGCAAATGGTCCCACGACATCTTTTTTATTTTTTGTACCTGTAAGACAAAAACGGTCCAGCGGTGCGTCTCCCGACCCCCTCCCACAACCCAGACCCACCCACTGCGCGCCAGCCTCCCCACCCCCTCACCCCATACTTACCTCGGACTCCGGCGGCGACGATCTTCCGGTGGACCAGGAACCGTCTGCACTCTTCAAAGCCGACCGAGGAACTGAGGAAATGCGGTAAGCTGTATAATGGGCTAGATAGGGGTTTCAACTTATTGCATATCTCAGCTATTTTGGGAATTTTTGCCAAAATTTTCAACGCCAGTGTTTGGGACCCCTTCTCATGAATGATGTCACTGTCATGGCATTATTCAGGCGAAGGATGATTTGGCGCGGTGACTGCGCAGTGACTGCAAAATCACCCTTTGGGCTTGAATACCACCTGACAGTGACATCACTCATGAGAAGGGGGCAAAATCCCATTGTTGAAATTTGTGCCAAAATTCCAAAATTACTGTTTTACGAGCGTGTGTTGTGCAGTTCCTACGCAGGCTCGTAAGTTCGTGAAATTTCAATATTTTCACTCCAGATTTTCAACATTGCCATTTCACCACACCTTCTTATGAGTAGTACAGCTGTCATTTTCCACATCTCACCCAAAATGTGTTTCCACCCATGTAGCACAGAATGGCGCAGTCGGTGTGCGAAATCAATGTACAGAACAAATTAAGAAAATCACAGTGACACTGTTCATGAGCAGAGGTCTTAAAATGGCTATGTTGAAAATTTGGTGAAAAAATTCTTAAAAATGACTGTTTTACGAGCGTGCTATGCAGTTCCTCACGCATCAGAGGTTTCTAATTTTCAATATTTCCACCCAGATTTTCAACATTGTCATTTTCCACACCTTCTTATAGGGTAGTACAGCTGTTATTTTTCATCTCACCCAAAACCTGTTTTTCACCCATGTAGCGCACAATGGCGCGGTCGTTGTCACCGAACTCAGTGTATGGGACACATTAAGAAAATCACAGTGTCACTGTTCATGAGCAGAGATCTTAAAATGGCAATGTTGAAAATTTGGTGAAATAATTCCTAAAAATGACTGTTTTACTAGTGTGCATTGCACAGTTCCCACGCACGCTCGTAGGTTTGCGAATTTTCAATATTTCCACTCCAGATTTTCAGCATTGCCATTTTACCACACCTCCTTATGAGCAGTACAGCTGTCATTTTTCACATCCTGCCCAAAATGTGTTTCCGCCCATGTAGCGCACAATGGCGCAGTCGGGTGTGCAAACTCAATGTATGGGACACATTAACAAAATCACAGTGGCACTGTTCATGACCAGAGGTCTTAAAATGGCTATGTTGAAAATTTGGTGAAAAAAATCCTTAAAATGACTGTTTTCCGAGCGTGCATTGCGCAGTTCCTACGCACGCTCGTCAGTTCACAAATTTTCAATATTTACACTCCAATGACTTCCAAATCCCTAAACAGCACATAGAAGCAAGCAACATTCGGCATTGAAAAATGCTTGTTAATCTCTCTCTTGTAGGCTATCTGGCGCTCTCAACTGCCTATTATAATTTTGTATAATTTGATTCTTTAATTCTGCAAATGGTCTTTGAGTTTTTTCGATGTCTCTGTTTCCATTTGCCCCTGATCTTCTTGAGTTCCTTTTCTCTGTTGTTTTGTTTCACATACAGTGCGTACAAACATACAAAGATGTCAGCAGAATAAGGCCCTTCGGTCTATCGAGTCTGCTTATATTGCAGGGTCCCTTTCTGTACTCACTCCTGCAGCTGCTTCTGATATTGAGGTGGACTCCTGTTCACCTGATTTCCTCTCCACACTGACACCAGTACTGCTCTGCTCTCTTAGTTGCAGTCAATTCTCCCTCTTCCTTTATTTTGTTGTGTCCTTACTGATAATGTTCTTTTGCCATTCTGTAATTTACTGTATGACAATTTTACTGTATGGCAATTTTGCTTAAGCATTCTTGAAACTTCATATTTTGTTATATTTATTTTACTGTATGGCAATATTTTTAAGCATTCTTGGAACTATGTATTTTGTTATATTTATTCCTATATTGTATTATTTTTATACATTGTACTTTGTATCTCTTCTCTTCTCTTCTCTTCTCTTCTCTTCTCTCCCCCTTCATACCACTCTCCTGCCTTCCCTTCCCTTCCCCTTCCTTCTCTTATCCTCTCCTCTCCCCTCCCCTCCCCTACACACCACTCACCTGCCTTCCCTTCCCTTCCCTTCCCTTCCCTTCCCTTCTCCTGCCCCTTCCCCCAGGACATATCTGGAAATGAGCTGATATCAGCTCAGTATATCTTTCCTGGTAAAACCTTTGAATACATAAATAACTAGTATAATTGCATTTCTCCTTTTGTGCCTGTTATTTTTTTCTTTAACTATTGTTTGTCTATTCTTATTATAAGTTTTCTTGTCACAGTTCTTCTAATACGTTCACTCCCCCCCAATAAGCCTACTATCCTATGTTTTACATTTCTATTTTCCCAAGCCTTTGACTTATCATTATCATCTAAGAGCTTCAGTAAGTACTTTTTGATTGGAAGACTTTTGGGTTTGGGAGTAAGAAAAGTTGAATTCCTTCTTAGTCCTTCTTACCCCAAATAGTTATTTCAAAGACACATTTTCTTTATCAAGGTTTATCATTTCTATTAGTAACTTATCCTTCCACTGCATTTCCTTTTTATCCTTTTCTTCATTTTGTTTCTATTATAGGACACAAATCTGCTGATAATAAAGTTCTAATACCTTTTAGAATGTTTCTATTATGACTACCAAGTCTTGTTTTATTTCCTTTAAATGCCATGCCAATGCTTGGCCTAATTTTAAATTTGGGGTCAGCATAGAATTATTTGTGTTTTTGACATGATCCATCTTTGAATTGAATCCAGTTGATTTTGGGAAAACTTTCTATTTTGTATCTAAATAGGGCATCAGGAATAGATACAACTATTGGAGGTCTTCTCTTTGTGTCTTCCTAGTATGACACTCATTTTCAACTGGTAATTCTAACCCCTTCCCCCAACATACACATGCGCGCATACATTTTCTCAATTTGATTTTCTTATAGAGTCTTCATCAGCCACTGTATTGTCAAGATCACTGTTTGCTATTTATATGCTCCTTGCATACACCTTCTGCAAGAAAAAAACAATTCCCAGCTCCCAACATTCCACAATGTGTACCATTAGGGTGATTATTACTATTATGAATAATGATCACATTCATACTGTTGGCTACTATGTCCAATGTTTTAGGTCAACTTCCTTCCTTGATGAAGAATATTCAGTTGTATTTATTGCTAAATTCCTTCTTCACCATAATTTTTTTTATAAATCAGAAAATGTTCCTTGTTTCAAATTTGGGTTAGTCTTCTTAATAGAATATCAGTTGTAAATTAGGAGTGCGTAATATCTTGTTAATTTTTACATACTGTGGTAGTTATTTCTTGTTTAGTTAACTCAGAGGAATACTCTATAATCTTCATACTGTACTATTTTTTTAAACTCTTGGTCTCAGGCATGACTCTGATTAAGCTATTATGTTATTAATCTGTAGGAATCCCCACTGAGTTAAATGCAAAGTCTCTTAATCTCTTAAAGTGAAGATAATTTTCCTCCTAAATTGTCTTTTCTCCTCAGGAGTACATTCTATTGCTCAGTATAAAAATCACAGAGAGTAGATATGCAAAAAGGTTTCTTTAAAAGACTACTGCAAATGCCATCTTTTCATTAAAGTGGTGTTGACATCTTTATTAACATGGTGCAGGCAAATCCCAGTATGTTGTTAAGAGTACTGTACCTCCTAATGCCTAGTATCAAAATCACAGAGAGTAAATTCGCAAAAAGGTTTCTTCAAAAGATCTCTGCTAATTTTTTAAGACTGTTCCATCATTAGAGGGATGTTTGCACATTTATTAACCTGCGGCAGGCAAGTCACACTAAGGTACTACCTTTCCCAGGATCTAAATAAGAACTTTATTAAAAAATGCATAGAGTGATTTGTTAGATAAGCGCCTTTGTATGGCAAGCTTGTATTCTGTAAACTTCAAAGTCACAAGCTGTAGCTCCATCCCAAAACATATTTTTGATCATTCTAAGTGAGGGACAGGGCTACAGTATGTTCAATATAAATTGTAGTAGCATTGGTTGAGGTGGGCTGTTAATGCCACTATACTCAACTCAGCAGACCACCTTTTATTTTGGAGGTAGAATCATAAATAAATACATGGGTGATAAAGGGCAGATATAGACTAAGGCTGGGATTTTAGAAGATCTGGATGCAGCATGCGCACCCAAAATTCTGTTGCGTGCTACGTCCAGCCAAATGTGCCAGGATGTTTCAAACATCCTGACGCATCTGCGACAACTGCCACAGTTTATGGAAACAAATGGTACATGCATCAAATTCTGACGCATGCATAATTTTTGGAGCTCAAGTCATGGCAATCATTTTTAGGTAGTCTTAACAGTCCAGGCAGATGTCATGCACCTGCATCTGAAAAATGGCTGTGGGTCTTTGAAAATGCTGCCACCAAAGTCTACCGTGTCTCCCTTATTATTCCCACTTAAAATGATTCATTCCCTTTGTAGTGCCCAGATCCCTAGAACTCCCTTTTGTTTCTAATTCACCCTTTGTAATTATTACTTTTCCCATTAGGTTTTGAATCCCCAGTTAGTACTGACATTAATTATAATACTGAGTAGTCTTTTCCACCTATCCATCTCCTCGTACATAAATATTTCCTTAAGTCCTTCTTGAAGTCACCCCACCCATTAGTTTGAGGTAGTGTCCCCTGGTGGCTATGTTACTCTTTAGTTTAAATAAATCTGTAGTGTCAACCCTGTTGTGTCCATGCATGTATTTCTATGTTTCTGTTGTGTGCCATCCCTCTCTTCTAGGAAGTTCATATTTAGGCTGTCAAGTCTCTCCTGGTAGAGCCTACCTTGTTGTCCATGAATTCTTTTTTTGTTGTCCTCTGCTGAATTGTTTCTAGCCACTCTTTGCCCTTTTTCCAGATGAGGGCTGCAAAACTGCATGTAGTACTCCTGGTGTAGCCTGAGTAATGCCCTGTGCGGCAGCAAGATTTCCTTTTTGTTATGACTAGTGAAACGTCTGAGGCACCCAGCATCCTGCCTGCTTTCCCATATGGTGGCCTGCACTGAGAAGAGAATTTCAAATTGATTTTATTATGACAAGGCCGCTGGTTTTTGGTTTGTACTGAAAAAACATTGAACATTCTGGAATGTGGACTGCCTGCACATTGGTAAAAACAAAGAATTTCATGGAATTCAGCATTTTATTTCGGATCAGTAAATCTACAGAACATGTAGTTTTCTTATAATTGCTACCTGTACTGTTTTCAGTTTGCTTCATTTTCTGTATATTAAGCCTTCTTTTATTCTGCTTATTGATATACATACTGAAAGAATGCCAGTAGGATCCCAGTAAAATACAGAAATTAGACTAACAATTACCAGTGTAATTTCTGGAATTTCAAGTCTTGAAAACAAAATTTCATTACTTTTATAACTGTAAATCAATTATCTTGATTGTGACCCCTAGGTCCCTTTCCTTTTTGCTTAATAAAACACCTCCAACAAGCATTTGTCAATGCCTAATGTTGCTTGCTTCTATGTGCTGTTTAGGTATTTGGAAGTCATTGGAATGCAAATATTGAAAATTCGCGAACTTACGAGCGTGCGTAGGAACTGCGCAATGCACGCTCGTAAAGCAGTCATTTTAAGGAATTTTTTCACCAAATTTCAACACAGCCATTTTAAGACCTCTGCTCATGAACAGTGTCATTGTGATTTTCTAATGTGTCCCATATATTAAGTTCACATAACCGACTGTGCCATTAAAGCGCTACATGGGCGAAACACATTTTGGGCAGGATGTGAAAAATGACAGCTGCACTGCTCATAAGGAGGTGTGGTAAATGGCAATGTTGAAAATCTGGAGTAAAAATAATGAAAATTAGTGAACTTCAGTAACGTGCTCTGCGCTTGCCTAAATAAAACAGTCATTTTAGGAATTTTCACCAAAATTTTCAACATAGGCTTTGAGAGCCCACCTTATGAACACTGGCAGTGTCATTTCATTAATCATTACTGGAAGGTGATTTGGCGCAGTGACTGCGAAATCACCCTTAGGAGTCGGGCAACGCCATGACAGTGCAAGAATTCATGAGTGAGGGGTCCCAAAACCCCATGTTGAAAATGTGGGCCCAAAATTCCCAAAATGCCTGAGATATGCAACAAGTTGAAAAACCCTATCTATCCCATTATACAGCTTACCAGCATTTCCTCAGTTCATGGTCGGCTTTGAAGGGTGCAGGCGTGTTTCCCAGTCCACCCGATGATCGTCGTGCCGAGCTCCGAGTAAGTAAAGTGAAGGTGTGGGTAGGCAGGGTGCGTGGTGGGTGGGTGTGGGTTAGGGGGCAGGAGACTCGAGGGACCATTTTTTATTCACAGGGTTTTTTAAAGAAGATGATGCGGGACATTTGCCATGCTGGGGTGAGCTCCCAGCATGGCAGCAAAACTGTTTGGGGATGTGCAGCCCGGCAGAGTTGGGCACCGTCAGCCAAATCAAGATTACCCGCTGGGGTGGGCTCCCAGCATGGCACGGAAAGCTTTTGGGGTGTGCAGCCTTGGAGCCACTGGGCATTGGAACCCCCACTATATAACAGTTGTTGCCACGCTGGGGTGGGCTCCTCAGCATGGCACCTGGACAGCTGTTGGGGATGTGAGCCGACGGGATTGGGAACTCGCCGCCATACAGTGTATGTGGAGTGCATCAGCACGCAATATGCGTGCTTGCGCATGTGTGTGCATGGGGGGGAGCTCTGCTCACTGAAGCGGAGCTCTCCCTTTCAACTGTATGCCACTGCATTTTGGTGCTGTCATAGACAGCTGCAGCACTCATTGGGGAACTGGGGCCGCGCCTGCAAATGCACTGACTGCATTGGAAGAGGGGCTGACACACCTCCGAAAACTCGGATGATGGCACTATGTTTCTTGCACATGGCATGCATGCAAGCAAAGTAAAAATGAAAGGTGTCCTGCTGTGTTGTGTACTGTTACTGTAAACAGCCCCAATCTCCATTCTACTAGACATTCCACTGAACATGCCATGGCCTTTTCCCTCACTTGTCATCAACATTTCAAAGTGCTGTTTGGGACACAGCTACAGCCTGAGACTCCAAAGCCTACTGAATACTAACTGACTGTACAAAGGCTTTAATCTTGTTACTTATGCTATGAAATTTTTTTATACTGCTTATCTAGACCCTGAGGTAGATAGCACCCTGGTGGGACTTGTCTGTCCTGACCATGTCAGTTGCTCTTTAATCATCAGAAAGTAGAACCATGATTAAAAAGCCATGTAGTATATAACATATAAAAAGCATTCAGTGTTCAGTTTTTATCTACAACTGTGTACAAAGCATAGTCCACGGAAATAATATTGCCTGATTCAGGTGGCCTAAATATAAGTGGTGTATTCAATAGAATGTCTCTTGTGACATTTATACGATTGCCCTTTGTTCTCTTTTTCCTTTGTGATCTGAATTTTCCACCTTCATCATCTTGGTGAGTCCTTTAGTCTCACAATCATTACCTTTGGGTATGCAGCATTCTGTTTCTGACATGAGGCAGTTCTAGTTTGCTACTGGGCTCTTATCTGTGTCCCCTTCCCATCTGTAGATTGTATTGCATGTTGTTCGCATAAATGTTTCAAAATGTCTTAATATTCTCAACTGGTACCACTACAAAATTCCCATGCCACTCTGGCAGGGCAGGACACCCAGGAGGAGGCACCCATGGTAGTAACCAGGGAGGATGTGTGGGGCCCCAGAGCAGGGACCCCAAGGAGACCAGAAAGAACCCCAGAGGAGGAGGAGGAGGAGGAGAAAGTAACTTCTGGTGGGGGACTCAATTGTCAGGGGGATAGAGTTGGGACTAGGAAAGAGGGCAGAGAGGGAGGTCAAGTGTCTGCATGGCACCAGAGCCTAGAGGGATGGGAAGCATATCCTAGGGATTTCTAGGAGAGCAGGAAGGAAGGGGGGATGGATGTTAATGTCCACCTGGGGGCAAATGACCTGGCTAGAGACAGGTCTGGGATAGTGTAAGGGGAGTTTAGGGAACTGGGAAGTGATCTTAGACATGTAGCATGCTCAGTAGCTTTTGGGGAGGTGCTGCCTGTCAAGACAGGGGGAAGAAGAGGGATCTCCACACCATGAACTTCAGCTCATGGTTGAAGAAATGGTGTGGAGATGAGGTGTACAGCTATATTAGGGGCTGAGGGCTCACCTGGAAGGATAAGTCCTACACAGAGGAGATGGCCTGCATCCATCCAGGAGGGGAACTGCAGTCCTCAGTGGATGGTTTAAGTGTTACTTCAGTGAACATTTAAAGTAGCCAAGGGGGGTGGTAGTAGAAACTGGGTAGGCATAAACTGCCTCCCCCCACAGGCTGAGCTAGAGAGATCAAACAGATGGACAGGTGCACTCACAGACCTCAGTCCGGCGGTGTAACTGCAGGTGGCCAGCCAAAGCGATAAGCAAAAGAAAGTTAATTGCACTCGTGGGAATAACACCAATACAAGAAATCAATATGCAGTAAATTTAATCCAGCATGGAAGTACACAGCATAACCCCAGGGCTTTGTCCAGTAAAGGTCTTCCTTGGGGGGGCTGATCTAGTGAGTAGGGAGATCCCAAGGGGACAGAGTCCCCACAGGGTGCAAGTTAATCAAGGAAGCAGGGTGATAGGAAAGAGGGGGGGAGAAGCATTTAAAAGAGAAGGATGAGGGAGGGGGAGCAAAAGGAAAAAGTGGGGCAACATGCAAAGTGCTAACAGAATCTGGATGACCATAAGTGCTAATGTTAGAAGTCTAGGAAATAAGATCCTAGACCGTGAGTCCATCATAGCAGAGGCCAACATGGATACTGTGGCCTTTACCGAGTCATGGTGCACTGACAACCATGACTGGGACATGGTTATACCAGGCTATACGCTGTTCAGAAACAAGAGGGTGGGAAGCAAAGGTAGGGGTATGGTACTTTATGTGAAGGAAAACATAAAAGCAATGGAGATACAGGGAATTCAGTGGAGCAGAGGTACTGTGGGTCACCCTCAAGTCAGGGAACGCAGCCACTGTTCATACAGGTGTAATTTACAGGCCTCCAGCTCAGGAGGAGGAGTTAGATAAGGAAATGTGTTCTGGCAATTTGGCTGTAAAGGGGGAAGTGCTGCTGGTGGGGGGCTTCAATGGATGTAGACTGGAGCTTCCTAACTGAAGTGTCAGCTAGAAGTAGAGACATCCTAGACTCCCTGCAGGGGGCGTTCCACAGGCAACTAGTCAGTGAACCCGTTTGTAATAGGGCGATACTGGATCTCATTCTCACAAACACACAGACAGGGACTGTGTTGCACACATCAAGATGGGAAGCCACCAGGGGAACAGTGATCACCATACACTGTGGTTCAGCATAAGGATGGCTGCAGAAACAAACCACATAATGGCGAGAATCCTGGACTTCAGAAGGGCAGATTTTATAAAGGTGGGTGAATGCCTCAGGGATGACCTGGTTGGGGGATGACCTGTGGGGTAGAGGAACAGAGGGCCAAACTAAAAGAGGGCATAGTGAAGGCAACAAACCTCTGCATCAAGCAAGTGAGCAAAAGCAAAAGGAAGAGGAGACTATTATGGTTCTTGAAAGAGATGGTGGAAAAGGTAAAGGCTAAAAGGGTTGTGTCATAGTGAGACTTGTTCTCCCTCCAGGATTTCTTGGACATCCTATTTTATTTTCTATTTCTGCTACTCTCTTCCTCCAATCTAAGACTGTTGCGCAACAGCATGTTTTTCCATTTACTTTTGCTTCCTTTACTTGTGGTACATATCTCTTTCCTTTTCCCTAATGACAGGCTGGCACCTGCCGTCTTGCTTCCAATTTTTATAACAAAAATGTTTTCTTCTTTATGGAGATGTCTGAGTTAAACAGAGGAATGTGGAGTGATCACTGCTATGATTCCCCTAAAAGAAAATAAAGTGATGCAACAGAAAGTCAACTGTTGTTTAAAAATAAGTGAATGTTTTTTGTTTTTTTTTTCGATTCCAGCACTGTACTGTACTTCTCAGCTGATGCAGTGCCAGGAACTTGGTTGGGATTGTGGCTGTTTGTTTTGCCTCTTATAAGGGAATTGCACATGGTCATTATTTAGCTGAAATATGCATGAAGGTATTTGCACACTCAGACAGTAACAGAGTTTGCTTATTTCAGCCTGGGTTAAGTATGGCATATTGTTACCTTCCCCAGTAACCAAAAGAATGAAACAAGCAGCCGCAAAAAGACACACGCTCACAGAATCGAACGGCAGCATGTATCTCCTTATTTTGTTAACCATAGTATTGGCTGCACAAACTAGGGTATTAGGAGATATGGTTACCAAAAAAAGTATTGTTTGAAGTGTAATGTTGTTATATTCCAGATGCTTACTTTTGGATTGTTTAGGACTAATATCCTCAGTGCAGGCTCTTGCGTCTGCCTCATTTTCCTCTTGCATATTCAGGGAGTTCCCCCTTGCACTATCATTTTGCCTTTCTAAGAGCCGGCCAGCCTTTGTATCCTGCTATTTATGGTGAAGGATGGTGTGGGAGGAGTCCCTTGAACAGGAACTGGAAAACAAAACGTTTAAACTGAAATGCTTTTGCAAATGCCTATTGAAATAAGATGTTAATGTCATCAGGATATTGTTAAGATGACTTGCTATAAACTTAACATGTTAGTTAGTAAGTTAGCTGAATAAAGCAAAACATGGGAGGAGCATGCAGGTCACCTGATGTTACTCTGGGATAAAAGGTGCTGCTCCTTGATACAGTGATATAATCTCCGCAAGCTCGGAACCTTGTACCGACTCAGAGACCAGCTCATCCCTGAGGCCAGGCTCTCCATTGCGGCAAATGTCCTGCTCCCTACCCTGACCTACGCGGCCCCGATCACACAGGGCATGGCAAAACAGGAAGTATCCAGGATGCAAATTCTATACAACAAAATAACTCAGTTCACTACACAAGACCACCCAAGATGTCATCACTGCGACACCCTGTCCCAGCTCCGGTGGCCCACGCTGGCTGCCCGGTTACAACAACCATTGCTTGCCCAGATCTATAAGTTACTCAAACCCCCTGCTCCTCCAAGCATAGCAGGAATCATAGCTATTAAGCACAAACATAGAAACATAGAAGTTTACGGCAGATAAGGACCTCAAGGCCCATCCAGTCTGCCCATTTCTTTTTCTACCTTATAAATGTGCCATCGGCATTTGCTCTGTCAGTGGCCTATCTATTCATAGTCATTTGTATTGCTCCCTTATGCCTATCCCATGCCTGTTTGAAGCCCTGCACTGTATTCATAGCCACCACTTCTTGTGGTAAGCCATTCCATGCATCCACCACCCTTTCTGTGAAAAAGAATTTCCTCACATTCCCCCTTAATCGGCCTCCCTCTAATCTCATGCTGTGTCCTCTTGTCCTGCTATTTTTCTTATATTTAAACATGTTAGACTCTTTCACCTTGTTTATGCCCTTAAGGTGTTTGAATACCTCGATCATATCACCTCTCTCCCTCCTTTGCTCAAGGGTATACATATTGAGCTCCGTTAATCTGTCCTCATATGTCTTCTGATGCAGTCCCTGCACCATTTTGGTTGCCCTTCTCTGGACTGCCTCAATTTGGTTAATGTCCTTGTGAAGGTGTGGCCTCCAATACTGCACGATTACTCCAGATGGGGCCTAACCAGTGTCTTGTACAGAGGGATTAATACCTCTCTTACGACTTGTGATACCCCTACTAATACACCCCTAACACCCCCTAGCCTTACCTACTGCTTTAGAGGTCTGCTTGATGATTTTAGGTCATCAGTGATGATGATGCCCAAGTCTCTTTCTTCCTTTGTGACTGCTAGCAACTCCTCCCAGCCTATAGGTGGCTTCAGGGTTTCTCTTCCCTATGTGCATGATTTTGCACTTCTTTGCATTAAATCCCAGTTGCCACTCTTCTGACCATTCTGCTAGTTTATCCAGATCTCTTCTCATTCTGCCCAACCCATCTGGATCATCTACTCTGTTGCAGATCTTGGTGTCATCTGCAAACAGACAAGCCTTACCCTCTAGTCCATCTGCAAGGTCACTAATGAAGATGTTGAAGTGGACTGGCCCCAGGACTGATCCCTGAGGTACCCCACTTGTGACTTGCATCTCTTCTGACTCTATACCATTTACCACCACTCTCTGTTTTCTGCCCGTCAACCAGTTTGCCACCCAGTTGACCAACTTCTGACCCACCCCGAGCCTACCCAGTTTATTTATCAATCTTCTATGTGGAACAGTGTCAAAAGCTTTGCTGAAGTCAAGGTAGGCGACATCAACTGCTCCCCTTGGTCCACCACTCTGGTTACCCAGTCAAAGAAATCTATGAGATTAGTTTGGGGACCTTCCTTTGTAAACCCATGCTGTCTTGGATCCTGTGCCCTATGGATTCCAGGTGTTTACTATCCTTTCCTTAGAGTGCCTCCATATCTTGCCCACTACTGAGGTAAGACTGACCGGTCTGTAGTTCCCCGCCTCCTCCTGCTACCACTCTTGTGGAGGCGGGATCACCGAGCCTTCTCCAGTCTTCTGGGACCTCTCCTGTGCTCAGAGACTCACTCAAACAATTCTGCTAATGGCTCTGCTAGTTCCTCCTTTAGCTCCTTAAGTACCCTGGGATGTATGCCATCAGGTCCCATTGCCTTATCCACCCTGAGCTTAGCAAGCTCTTGTAGGACCCTTTCTTTTGTGAAGGGGTAGTGCTCACCTCCTCCCCCTGTGTCCATGATGCTGAGCTGTGGGCCCTGCCCTACCTTCTCTTCAGTAAATACTGAGCAAAGTATCTATTTAGGATAGATGCCTTTACAGGGTCCTCCTCCTCCTCACATGCTCCTTTTCTCCATTAAGCTTAGCAATACCCCTCTGGACTTTCTCCTTTCACTAATGTATCTATAGAAAGTCTTGTCACCTTCTTTTATTGTTCGTGCTAGTGTTTCCTCAGTTTGGGACTTTGCCTGCCTTACTGCCTTACCTGCTTCCCTTAGGGCAGTTTGGTATATCCCTATCTTCATCCCGCTGTGTTCCCTTATATTTCCTGAAGGCCAGCCTTTTGGCTCTGACCTTTTCTGCTACTGTATTTGAGAACCAAAGTGGTTTCCTTCTTCTTTTGCACTTCCTTTTCTGTCTAACACAATGGGATGTTGCTTCAAGTATTGCATCTTTAATGCTTGCCCACTTTGCCTGTACCCCCTCACCTGTGTTTCTTTTTGCCAGGGCTAGCTTAACTCTGTTGGCCATCTTATCAAAGTCAGCTCCTCTGAAGTCCCATATTTTTGCCTTGGAATGGGATGATTTAGATGTAATAGCAAATTGAACCATACCATGTGATGGTCACTGGCTCCCAGGTGACCTTCTACCTGGAGATCTGAGTCCCTTCTTTGTTAGTCAGTACTAGATCTAGGATAGCCCTGTCTCTTGTGGGTTGCTGTACCAGTTGTTTGAGGCCCTCCCTGCAGGAATCCACTATGAGTCTAGTTCTGGCAGATGTTCCTGCTGGTATTGACCAATCTGTATCTGGCATGTTGAAGTCTCCCATTATCAGAACCTCCCTTTAGCTGTCATGTTTTGTATATCTTCTAACAGTAATGTGTCTATGTCTTCCCTCTGGTCTGGGGCCTGTAGACAACCCCAGTTCTTATGGCTGTCCCATTTCCTGTTTCCAGGGTGACCCACAGTTCTTCTGGCTCCTTATGTGTATTCTGAATTTCTGTAGCTTTGATATTTTCATTAACATACAGGCCACTCCTCCCCCCCTTTTTGCACCTCGGTCTCTTCTGAACAATACATAGCCAGGTACTGAAGTCTCCCAAGTGTGGTTACTGGTAAACCACGTCTCACTAATTGCTACTATGTCCAGTTTAGCCTCTGACATTATTGCCTGCATGTCTGGGATCTTATTTCCCAGGCTGTGAGCATTTGTGTACATGATTTTCCATTGGCCAGATTTTGGTGTGTTAGTTGTTGGGTGAAGTTTGGCATTACCCTGCAATACATCGTATGGGGAGACAAACCTTTTTTCTTACCTGGTGATGCAAATGGAACGGCAAACATGCTGAATTCCTGTTTGACCACTGCTGAGGAGGGGTGTTCTTCCCATTCGACGATGGGGTGCTGCACCCCTCTCCCCATTTGCTAAGTTTAAATAGTCTGCAAAGACGCTACACTTCTGCCCCAATGCACTGACTCTCTTTAGTCAGATGCAGTCCATCAAATTTAAAGAACTTTCGCTCCCAGAACTGTTGCCAGTTCCTACAAATCTGTGTCCTTTTCCTGGCACCAGCCCTTGAGCCACGTGTTTTAGCTCCCCTATCTCCTCTTCTCTGACCTTCCGTCCATCTGCTCCCCTCTCCCAGACTGGCAGGATCTCAGAGAAGGAGATGCCGACGAAATAGATGATAGTTTGTCACCCAGCCTAGTCAGGTGTTCCTTGGTCTCCACAACTGACCGGCTGGCGAGATCGTTAGTCCCTATTGTACTAGGACATCAATGTTTTCTCCTGCTTTGTGAACAATTTTAGCAATGCGGTCAGTGTCTCTCCATGCTGATGTACCTGGGAGACATCTGACCATCACCCCTGGCTGGATATGGGTATCAACTCCCCGAATCATGGAGTCTCCTATGATCAGAAGTTTTTGGGATTTCCTTTGTGCTTGTTTTGTTTTGGTTCCTGATTTGGGTGAGTTTTGTTGTGCTAGCTCCTGTGCCGCAGTGTCCTGCTCTGCAGTGTCTTCTGCCTCTTTATTTGATTTCAGAGATAGAGGCAGATACCTGTTTGTAGTGTTTATATGGTTTTTGGAACCTAGGAACCTAAGGACCTCACAACAAACACTGCTTGAAGTCCCCAGAGTTCGGACCAATGCTGGCAGCAGATCCTTCTCTTGGCAAGCCCCTAGCCTATGGAACAAGCTCCCTCCCCTGGTCCAGGATGCCTCCACACTTCTGAATTTCCGTACCAGGCTCAAGGCCCACATGCTGGACACAAGTGCATGCTACTGCCACGGCTCTCAAGGCATCCCCTCTCATTTCTATATCAAACCCCCCTAAGGTGGGACTACCCAGGACCTCCTAGTAGTCTTAGGGCACCCAGGGACCAAAGCTACCCCATGCAAATAGCTATGTTAAACACTATCAAAGCCGAACTGTGTCAGGATGAAACCATGCTAGAAAACCACTGCCTGTAACTACCTCATACTCCCAAAACCACTGGCTGTAACTTCCTTACACTTCCACAACTCAAATGTTACCTACTGTATTATACCCTGTGTTGTACTGTTATATATCCTGTATTGTACTGCAATCAAATGTTGTCTCCTCTATTATGCCCTGTGATGTACTGTTATATATCTTGTATTGTACTGTTATCCCGGGTCACCCCTGAAAAAGGGACCTTCGGGGCTCAGTGGGCCTACCCGGTCACCAAAATTTAACAAATAAATAAAATAAATAAATAAATAAATAGTCAGTGTGTGTTGGACAGCACAAGGTCCAACAGCTCTCTAGCATTTTTAGAGATATCCTTTTGCATTACATTTTGATTCATACCTCTGGAGTGTTTATTTTGTCATTTAAATTTGTTCAGTTTCTCTTTTATTTATATTTAATAAATAATGGACAGAGAAATCCTTTTGGTTTTCATCCTCAAGCTGGTGTCCAAGTCATCAATCCCACAACCTTCACACATGGTGTTAGAAGTGGGATTGTGTTTTCTGGAGTCTCTTCTTGGCACATTTCCAGGCAGCTGATGGACCAGACCAGGGATGGAGGAAGAAAAGAGACCTACTGAACAGGTGACAAGACCCAAAGGTGTATTGACCAGAACTATGGTGGATAAGTTGGGAGAACCCTTATTACCTGGATTAATGGATAAGAAAAGAGAACGTCTGAAGGCAGAGGTAACTACAGAGGAAAAAGAAGAAGACCTCTAGGGGCCACTGCTGGAGCCCAGACCGAGGATGAACCCCATGAACAGGTATATGAGTTATTATGGTGGCTCTGTCTTAAACAGCTAGCAATGGACAAAGAAAGGGAAAAGGAACAAGAGAGGAGTGAGCTAAGGTGGCAAGAGACATTAAGAGTCATGCAGGCCATGAGTACTCCCCAAAGCCCCTCAAGGCCCTTAGACAATCCTAAGAACATTAAATTTACTAAACTGGGGGAATAGGATGATATAGAATCTTACTTAATGACCTTTGAGCATGTAGCTGGAGCATGTGGTTGGCCCCGAGAATGGTGGGTCATACGAATTGCACTGTATTTGACAGCGAAGGCTCAGTTAGCCTATGGCACCATGGACAGCAGGCAAGCAGAATAGTATGACGTTGTTTAAAGAGAGATCCTAAGGAGGTATGATATTAGCGTTGAGACATACCATCAAAGGTTTCAGACCCTCCGGTTCCAGTCTACTAACCATCCCAGGGAGGTGTATGTGAGGCTCAAAGACTTGTGTTACAAATGACTGCAGTCTGGAGTAAAGACCCTGGACCAAGTAATGGAAGCTGTTATAGCTGAACAATTCATTAGAGTGTTGCCCCAAGACATCCAACTGTGGGTGAAAGAACACCAACCTGAGACCACGGAAAAAGCCATTTCATTGTCTGAAGATTACTTGACAGCCAGACCTTATAGGAAGGAAAGTCAACCAGGCTCCAGTCCATCTACATCTATGGTAAGACCCTCCTCTACTGCTAACACTATCAATAATGCCGCCAATGCTATTAATAATCGGGTAATAGAGCTGCACAGAGACCATTTAGAACATTCAATCCAGATATAATATGCCGAGACTGTCATAAGAAGGGTCATATTGCCCGCTACTGCCCTGAAAGACGAACTGAGAATGTACATTTGGCCTTGGCTAACATGGGACAATACACTATACTTGTACAAAATGGAAAGAAGACCGTAATAGGGCTAATTGACTCTGGAAGCAAGCAGACCTTAGTTCAAGCAGCGTTGATAGAGGGGATGCCTCAGAAACCTTCTCAGACTGGGGTGATTTGCATGCATGGTGACATACATTTTTACCCGGTAACCACTATGGAAATATAGATGATTCTTGCAACTCAAGAACTAGAGGTGGGCCTAGTCCCACAGTTACCAGTACCCGTGTTGTTGGGGTAGGATCATCCTGACTTTACAGCTTTACTGTCCTCTGGGAATCTGACTGCTGTGACTACTAGGGCCCAAAGTGAGAGCGAGCAACACAGCACCTTGTTTCCTTTCAATGAGGACATCTTTGGGACTCCTGGTAAAACCAGGAAAACAAAAAGGAAACGCCGCCTGCATAAATTACAATGGACCCAGAAACAAATTGTTGAGCCTGAGACTTTTGAAAAACCTATAACTGATATAATATTTACCTATGATTCTGAAAATAAACAAAAGTCTGATAGTACATTAACCCTTCTTTATTCACAGGTAATCCAAGAGAAGACAGGAAATGGAAGTGGTCCATGGTACAAACTAAAGAAAAAATTATTGTATAGAGTGTGTACAAATCCTAGAACTGGGGAGCAGGTGGATCAATTAATGGTACCTGAAGAGTATAGGGCTCAGATATTACAGATAGCCCATGATAGTCCCATGGCTGGGCATTTGGGAAGAGACTGTACACTAAGTAGAATACTGCACCGATTTTTTTTGCCAGGAGTGCACAAGCAGGTTGAGGATTATTGTTTAAGTTGTCTTGATTGCCAGAAGATAGTGAAAACAGGACGTAAAGACACTGTTCCTTTACAACCACTCCCCTTAATCAGTACTCCTTTTGAAGGGTAGCAATGGATATCGTGGGCCCACTGCAGAAAACTAAGACAGGCAATAGATTTATCTTAGTTTTATGAGATTACAGTACAAAATATCCTGAGGCTATCCCATTACAGACGATAACTGCAAATAAAATTGCAGAACTCTTTAAAATCTTTAGTTGTCTGGGTATACCAAAGGAAATCATTACGGATAGGGGTACTAACTTTTGTTCTCAAATTCTAAAGATTATACAGGCCCTCAAAATTCATGCTATCCATACTTCTCCTTATCATCCACAGACCGATGGTCTCGTCGAATGGTTTAATCAAACCTTAAAACGGATGTTAAGGAAATATGTACAAGATGAGGGTAAGGACTGGGACCTATACCTCCCCTTCTTAATGTTTGCTTACCGGGAGGTCCTGCAGGATTCGATGGGGTATTCCCCTTTGAGTTATTGTATGGGCGGAATCCCAGAGGGCCTCTAGACATAGTGAAAGAACAACGGGAGAAGGGGCAAGAAATAGGCCCCACCACTACACTCGACTTTCTGACCCAGATGAGACTGAGGTTAATGAAATATGTGGAGACAGCCTAATAAAAGGGGATACACCAACAAGGGAAAAAAACACACCATATGACAGAGGGGTAGGCCATAACGTATTCCAGGCAGGTGATAAAGTTCTTCTGCTATTGCCATCTTCTGACCATAAGTTAACAATGAAGTGGCAAGGACCATATATTGTAGTATTAACAAACAGACTGGCCCGGTGAAGTTGAATTGCCAGATAGACGAGCCAAAAGAAAAATTTATCACATCAACCTCCTGAAACCTTGGAGAGAGAGAGAGAACCCCCACCCCCTGTTTGTTATGTGTGCCCTGAACAACCGGAAAATGAATTGGTCATTGCATATAAAAGATTGGAAGGGGTGGGATCCTTGATAGAAGTACCCATCAATCAGGAACTGACCATAGTACAAAATCAGGAACTGAAACAGGTCTTGCAATGATTCCAAATGATGTTTACTATACCCCTGGGAGAACAGACCAGATCCAACACCATATAGAAGTATCACAAACTACACCTATCCGGGTGAAGCTTTATCGACTCCCTGAGTAAATGGGAGGGGAAGTTATAGATGAAATCAAGAAAATGCAACAATTAAAAGTTATAGAACCTTCTAAGAGTGACTGGTCCTTCTCAATGGTAATAATAAATAAGAAAGTGGGGGCATTCGGATTTGCCTCGATTTTAGGAAATTGAATATGGTGTCCAAGTTTGATAGCTACCCCATGCCAAGAATCAATGACATCATCAATCGCATAGGGAATGTACACTACATAACTACATTAGACTTATCAAAAGGGTATGGGCAAATACCCCTGGATGACAGGTCCAAAGAAAATACTGCATTTAGCACAGCAATAGGGTTATTTCATTTCACTACGATGCCTTTCAGATTGCATGGAATGCCTGCTACGTTCCAGCAGTTGTTGGATCGAGTGTTACAGCAGCACATGGCTTACAGTGCAGCCTATTTAGATGATCTCATCATCTTTGGTCCAACCTGGCAAGACCATCTAGCCCATCTAACATCCGTCTTACAAGCCCTGAGACAAGCAGGCCTTACTATTAATCCTAAGAAGTGTGCTGTAGCTATGCTGGAAACTAAATACCTAGGTTTCGTGATAGGGAAGAGATGTATCAAACCCAAAACAGGAAAAACAAATGCTGTGGCCAAAAGTTTTAGACCCATCACCAAGCAGCATGTTACATCTTTTCTTGGTTTGGCTGGCTATTATCACTGTTTTATTCCAGATTATGTTACTTTAGCAAGCCCTCTTATGGACCTCACCAAGAAAAGGACTCCAACAAAGGTAAAGTGGACCCCTGAGTGTGAGGAAGCATTTTGTACCATTAAAGCATTATTATGTTCCTCTCCAGTATTAAAAAGCCCAGATTTCATGAAACCCTTTTTGGTACAAAATGACGCTTCCACTACAGGTATGGGGCAGTGCTATCCCAGGTTATAGATAATGAGGAACTCCCCATCCTGTATATTAGCAGGAAGTTACAAATATGAGAAACAAAATATGCAACTATTGAAAAAGAATGTTTAGCGGTCCGTTGGGCGATTGAATCCCTTAAATTCTATTTATGGGGTTCACAATTCGAGCTAATTATGGACCATAATCTGCTCTGTTGGCTCATGGTTGTGAAGGACAAAATCCTTGAATCATGAGATGGTATCTCACACTGCAGCCTTTCAAACTTACAGTTAGACATAAACTTGGATCAGCACATAAAAATGCTGATTTTATGTCCCACTTCGGCGCAGATGTGAGTAAGGAAATATTGACACAATCAGACCTTGGGGTATAGTCTGTTATTGATGTAAGACAAACAGGTTTTGGTCACCTGTATATCTATGGGACCCCGAAGTAGAGCTTTGGGAGAGGGTGGGCTGAAGCTCCATCTCTTCTTTAGGTAGAGGTCTGATTTGTGCCAGAAATAATTAGGGAACCTGTATACTAAGCCTACAAAATACTATTGAAGTATTTTGAGTCTTAAAGGGGGATGTATGTCATAAGGGGGAGATTTGTTCACCCTCCAGGATTTCTTGGACATCCCATTTTATTTTTTATTTCTGCTGATCTCTTCTTCTTATTTAAGACTGTTGCGCAACAGCATGTTTTTCCATTTACTTTTGCTTCCAGTACTTGTGGTACATATCTCTTTCCCTGCCCCTAATAGCAGGCTGGCCATCTGCCATCTTGCTTCCAATTTTTATAACAAAAATGTTTTCTTCTATATGGAGATGTCTGAGTTAAATGGAGGAATGTGGAGTGATCACCATTATGAATCCCCTAACAGAAAATAAAGTGATGCAGACAGAAAGTCAGCTGTTGTTTAAAAATAAGTGAATGTTCTTTTTTTTTAATTCCAGCACTGTGCAGTACTTCTCGGCTGATGCAGTGCCAGGAGCTTGGTTGGGTTTGTGGCTGTTTGTTTTGCCTCTTATAAGGGAATTGCACACAGTCATTATTTAGCCGAAATATGCATGAAGGTATTTGCAAACTCGGACAGTGACAGAGAGTTTGCTTATTTCAGCCTGGGTTAAGTATGGCATATTGTTACCTTCGCCGGTAACCAAAAGAATTAAACAAGCAGCCACAGAAAGATATCCACTCACAGAATTGAGCGGCAGCATGTATCTCCTTATTTTGTTAACCATGGTATTGGCTGCACAAACTAGGGTGTTAGGAGATATGGTTACCAAAAAAGTATTGTTAGAAGTGTAACGTTATTTTCTGAATGCTTACTTTTGGATTGTTTAGGATGAATATCCTCAGTGCAGGCTCTTGCGTCTGCTTCATTTTCCTCTTGCATATTCAGGGAGTTCCTCTTCACACTATCATTTTGCCTCTCTAAGAGCCGGCTGACCTTTGCATCCTGCTATGTATAGTGAAGGATGGTGTGGGAGGAGTCCCGTGAACAGCAGCTGGAAAATGGAACGTTTAAATTAAAATGTTTTTGCAAATGGAAAACTACACCCTCATATCATTTAAATTTTATTTGTTTCCATGTCAACCGACAACTGTAGCTGTTAGGGCTGTATGTGTTACCTTTAGTATGTTTTCACTGCTCATGGTAGCCCCTGTGATTGCCCTGGAAGTCTCCATTTCATGGTTGTTGAAATCTCATTGTCCATGAGAACTGCATTAGCATATGAGAACATGATGTCAGATCACCCATTTATGCCATGTATCTGTATGGTGAAAGAACAAATACCCTGCAAAAACTCTCTGGAAACTCATAAACTGAATGAAGTTTAAATGGAAAAAAACTGTATTATAACTCAGATAGTTTGCAAAGCTCACCGAAGGTAAATATGATATTTCACACCTTTTTGCAGCTTGTTTCTTTTAAGACTAGTTAAGCAGACAGGCATACTGGAGAATTTAAAAGGTGATTATGTATCATGTTCTCATATGCTAATGCAGCTCCCAGGACAACGAGATTTCAACAACCATAAAATGGAGCCTCCCAGAACAGTAACAGGGCCTAGTATGAACTGTGAAAACAGACTAAAGCATTTGCATACATCCTTAACAGCTACATGAAAAGAGTTGTCTATTGACATGGAAACAAATAACATTTAGAAGATATGAGGGTGTAGTTTTCCTTTAATGTCATCAGGATATTGTTAAGATGACTTGCTATAAACTTAACTTGTTAGTAAGTTAGCTGAATAAAGCAAAACATGGGAGGAGCTTGCAGGTCACCTGATGTTACTCTGGGATAGAAGGTGCTGCTCCTTGATATAGTCAGTCAGTGTGTGTTGGACAGCACAAGGACCAACAGCTCTCTGGCCTTTCTAGAGATGTCGTTTTGCATTGTATTTTGATTTATACCTTTGGAGTATTTATTTTGTTGCTTAAGTTCATTCAGGTTCTCTTTTATTTATATTTAATAAATATTGGATGGAAAAGTACTTTTTGTTTTCATCCTCAAGCTGGTGTCTGAGTCATCAATCACAGACTTCACAGGTTGCATTCAGAAGATATAAGAAAACGCAGAGGAGGATAGGGAGGTGTATCAGAGAAAACAGAAGGAAGCAGGGAGAGCAGTGAGGAGCACAAAGGTGCAAACTGAAGAAAGAATAGCTTATGCAGTATCAAAAGGGGACAAGACATTATTTAGGTATGTAAGCAAAGAAAAGAAAAAAAAGGGAGCAGTTGTAAGGAATTTGGCTGATAAGGGGGAGGTGCTGCTGGTGGGGTGCTTCAATGGATGTGGACTGGAGCCTCCTAACTGCAGTGTCAGCTAGAAGCAGAGACATCCCGACTCCCTGCAGGGGAGCAGGGTCATTCTCGATGCCCTACATGCCCCATGCCTCAGACAGGTAGTGTTGGAACCCACTCAGGAGGGTGCAATCTTAGACCTGGTACTCTCAAACAGGGACAGAGAGAGGATCACAGATTTAGAAGTATGTAGCCATCTGGGAACATGCGACCATCAAACAGTGTGGTTAACGATAAACACAGCCATAGAGTCAAGCCATACAAAAGTAGGGGTACTAGACTTTAGAAGGGCTGACTTTGGCAAAATGGTCGAGTGCCTAAGGATTGCACTAGCAAATGGGCAGGAAGGAGGGGTGGAAGAACAATGGGGAAAAATCAAAACTGCCATCGCAGAGGCAACAAGCCTTTGTGTGAAGCAAATAAACAAAACAAAATGAAGTAAAAAAAACACTATGGGTCACTGCCACTGGGGGCGATAACCAAGATAGCAGCGTAGACACCAGCTCCACTGCCCAGAAGGACAAATCCTAAGGCATCCTGCTACTTCCAGTGGCAGAAACCTCCTCAACTAGTAGTACTGGGGCAGCACTGACCAAGGACTCTAAATATCACTTTCTTTTCCACAAAGAACTTTGAACTTGGTTGGTATTGAAACCTTACCTGGGCCTGCAGAGTAGAGTGTTTGGCTCAGCAGCATGGCAAAACTCCAGCATCCACAAACCTGGGAGCATTCCTCTGTTTGGGCAACTTTTTGAGCAGATGTCTCAAGTAACAGTTGCTGCTAATCATAACACTCAGGTCATGCAGAATCTGGAAGCCAGGATTTTTCGAACCGAGTGGCAGGTCAATGCAGCCGAGCTAAAAGTTCAAGATCTTGTGGAAGCCCTGAGAGAGCAGCAGTGCACCATCCTTTATATGCATGGTAAAATCGATGACCTCAAGAACCAGGTTCATTACAACAATCTTCGATTTCTGGGGTTTCAGGAGCATATGGAAGGATGGGACACAGACCGTTTCCTACAGAAAGCCCTCATTGATATGTTAAATCTGGACCCCTCCCGGCTGCTCCAGGTGGAGTGAGCACATCCTTTTCTTGCTCCCATGCCAAAGGCCCAAGACAGGCCCTGACTCATCATTGCCAGATTCATAGATTTCTGGGACAAGGAGATGATCCTGGCTAAGGCAAGGGAGCTCCAGCAAGTGATCTGGTGATCAAACCATATCAGTATTTTCCAAGACTTCTCCAAGGAACTCTCTGATAGGTGCAGGGCATATATAGATGTAAGGCATGTGATGCACAAAATTGGACTACCCTTCTCCCTGCCTACCCAGCCACTATGTGGGTAGTGCACAATGGGGTGCCTCTGAACTGTAAGACCCCCGAAGCTCTGAATGATTTTCTGAGAAGGAACTGGCCAGGGGACACCAACCCCCACTTGCACCAGCCCATTTCCTCTAAGAAGCTCACCAAGGAGTTAGACCAGCACTCCCCTATTCACAGCACCAGGTCAGGGGGATGGCAAGACACCCCAGACTCACAGTGGGAACTCCCCCTGAAAAACAACTGCAAAAGGAATTCCTCCAAAAAATGGATGGAGGGACCACCCATCGGAGCGAGTGTCCATTGACAATGCAGATGGATTCCTGATGGATACTTTGACCCCTGACTCCCTGCAGGGGTTCCACACCTCCAACAGATATGAGGCCCTCAGACAGAGATCCCAGGAGCAGCTTCCGAATACCTCCGGGGAACCCAAGGAATGCCAACACACCCCACTGCTCCAGCCTGACTACCTGGCCGGCTCCAAAAACTCCTCAGTGAACGCAGCCATCGGATCAAGAGCCCCAAAGAGCCAACAACCACAGATCCACAGAGCGGCTTCCCCAGGATCCAATGACCCAGCTCACTCCCCAGGCCTGGCAGCCCCTGACCAGATCTCCCTGCCAGTGCCAGTCACCGGAGCTCCTGAATGGTCTGATAAGTAATTTTTCTTTTTTGTGCTATCCTTGCTTGCCATGTTCTGTATCCAGAATGGGTGGGGGCTAGAAGTGAGGGGGAGAGTCTGTGGCTTTGTGGAGGCCACCTGAATCATTCTCCAGGCCCAAGCCACGCTGCTCAAGTTTAGAGATGGCCATGACTCCCACCCCCACAACTACTAACTTTCTTGGCGACTGTACATTGCTGTTTTATGCCCCTCTCCCATAGCGGGAGGGATTCGCAAAGGGGCCAATGCATCAGCAAGCTGAACTAGGTAGAGGGATGAGGGCCACAGCAACCTCTAACTGTTCTGTTGGTGTACCAGCACCTCCTCTCCCTCGCAACTGTATGTGGAAATCCATAGCATGTTTGGCTCTGCTGTGTGTGTGTGGAGGGGGGACTGGTGGGGAATATGACAATGTATGAGGGGTTATGCGGGAGCATGGGGTGGCCAGGGGTGTATGGGCCTAAGCCTGCAAAGGAATTTCCCCAAGGGGCATGTAAAGTGTATGGCCCAGTGTCATGTTCGGCTCAAATCAGGGACGATGGCAGACAGCTGCCAGGGGAAATTTAATTTATCCAATCCCGGAGTGAGTGCTCAGGCACAAATATTCCCCTCTGAAAAAGATTCCAGTGTTGCTCCAATCTGAGCACCTACCACTCAGTGCCAAGTATGTGCCCCACACCTGATCCCCTCACTCTGGCCATCCACCCCTTGGCAGTGCACACACTTCACCCCACCTTCTACTCCAGGCACTTTGTTGCTGGGTATTTCCAAGGTAAACACCACTTCCAGGGGGACAGGGGCTCATTTGCAGCTGCACAGCAATTTGTGTTTGTCCTTTGTCTTGCTATACCTACTACCCTCAAATAAGGACAGGGGTATGTACCCCCCACCATCCAGGTATGGCTCCAGTTTTCTTTCCTATATACTGCCTCCCCTCATGGGATACTAGGTGAGCTCTGACGTGTATACCCAGTCACATAAAGGTGACAACACAGCATTTCAAGGGGTCCACTCACCCTC
Source organism: Neoceratodus forsteri (assembly GCA_016271365.2). Lineage (NCBI taxonomy): Eukaryota > Metazoa > Chordata > Ceratodontiformes > Ceratodontidae > Neoceratodus > Neoceratodus forsteri. The sequence continues at coordinate 267,670,122 of JADMNL010000025.1, forward strand.
AGTCCCCTCCCCTGGTGAGCTGTGGGGGTTACTGTTACAGGATTGTGCCCAGGGAATAGAGGCCAACCTTCAGCAGGTCACTGCAGCCATCATACCACCTCTATGTCCTACATATGACGGTAACGATGTACAGATTGTATATAGTTTTTCTTTGAAGTGTTTTACATGCTGTTTCACTGGACACACACAGAGTCTCTGCTAGGCAAAATGTTTGTGACAAAGGTTTGCTCCTGGGCTGTGCTGCCTTATGATCTCTCTCCATACTGCACCAATACATACACTTATTTGCTCCCACTGGGGATCTCCACCCCGCTCCCAGTCTCAGCCTCCACATTTCAATATCTTCATAATAAATACCAGCTTCCCATCCTAAATGGGTGACAGAACGTGCCTAATGTGGAACGTCAGGGGGCTTAATATCCCTAATATAAAGAAGCATGTGCTTTTGCACCTTAAGAGGCTGTGAGCGATGGTGGCCTTCCTCCAGGAGACCAAGCTAACTGGGGAGAAAACAATAAATTAAAGAGGGACTGGGTGGGCCAGGTCATTCATGCCGCAGCGCTTACCAGAAAGAGAGGGGTTGCTATACTCTTGCACAAGTCCCTGCACTGGTCAGTTACAAAGAAGGTAAGTGACCCAGGTGGGAGGTGGGTAATTGTCCTTATGGACACGGTAGAGGGACCTCTGCTTCTTGGGAATATATATGGCCCCAGTGAAGACTCACCCTCCTTTTTTTCACAAACTAGCCCAGGTGCTAGGGACAGAGGCCTCAGGGGATGTGCCACTGCTAATTGTGGGGATTTTAACCTCACATTAGACCCAATTCTTGATAGATGTCCCTCCAACATCGAGCCCCACTCCAGGGTAGCACAGGTCCTTGCTCAACTGCAGCAGGACATGGCCCTCACAGACGTATGGAAGATACTTCATCCATCGGTAAGGTACTACACCTTTCACTCCCCGGTACATAGCTTTCACAGCTGCATAGACTTCTGGCTTACCTCCCCTAGTATCACTCCGAGCGCCATAGAAACTACAATCCTGCCACTGGTCCTTTCAGACCACACCCCAGTGTGGCTGACCTTCACTTGGTGCCCTACTTCCCCAACCTCCCCAGCCTGGAGGCTACACCCCCTGTTACTACATGACCCAAATTTCCCCCAGGCTCCAGTGTGAGGCCATGGACTTCCTCCAGAACAACCCAATCATCAACACCTCCACTGGCACCACATAGGAGGCTTTTAAAGCCACTCTGAGAGGAGCAATAATGGAGTATGCCCACAAAAGATAGAAGAAGAGGGAACTCCACCTTATGTCCCTAGAAAAACAGATGAAGGAGGCAGAGGAGGCTTTCAAACCCCTCCAAAACCCCTCACTCCATTCCTAGGAAGGACGTCAGGTGGCCGCCCTGAGGATGGAGGTGAATGAGCTCCTCTCCAGGAAAGCACAAATTTTTATTATCCATTTAAAACATATATACTGGGAGGGTGGGGAAAGGGGGGGAAGGTCTTCACCTACCAAGTGAAAAAGCAGCAAGCTGAAAGGCATTTATCTGCCCTGGTAGACAAGGCAGGTAGGACCCAAACCAAGACGGAAGGGATAAACCAAATAATGGCTGAGTTCTATGTCTCACTGTATAAGTCCTCAAGAATGCCCAGTCCTGAGGGGGTTCTCCCCTTCCTACTGGCCCTCCACCTTCCCAAGATTTCAGAGCAATAGGTCATGGTCCTGGATGCCCCAATCATGGTGGCAAAAGTAGCCTCCACGTTACTATCCCTCAAAAAGGGGAAGGCTCCAGGTGGGGATGGTTTCCCTCTGGAGATATGACAACTCTTGCAGCCCAAAATCACCCCTATTCTTCAATGGGTGTTCACCAAAGCCCTAAAAGCCGGTGCCCTTCCCCCACATTCCAGGAGGCAGTAATAACCATCCTTCCCAAGAAGGAGAAAGATAGCGGCCAGTTACAGACCCATCTCTCTGAACGCTGACAGTAAGGTACTGGCCAAAATACTGGTTAATAGGCTTAACCCACTCCTTCCCAGCCTCATACACCCCTTACAGGTAGGGTTTGTCAAAGGCCACAACAGCGCAGACCACATCAGATCGCTGGTGAATTTAGTGCAAAAGGCCAAATCTCTCCACACCTCAGCTGTTGCCATAACGATTGACTTCAAGAAGGCCTTTGACTCCATGGAGTGGGAGTTCATACAACAGGTGCTCAGCACTATGGGGATGGGTGAGGGGTTCAGATCATGGATCAGGATGATCTACTCTTCCTCTGCAACCAAGGTTCTCACCAACTCCATGATGTCACCACCCTTTCTGCTAGGTTGGGGCATGCATCAAGGCTGCCCACTATCCCCTTTACTCTTTGTTCTAGTGGTGGAGCTGTTGGCCACAGCTATCAGGCAGAACCCCCTCATCCAGGGGGTGGCAGTGGGTGGGGAGGAGTACCCCACACTTATGTATGGGACAACCTCCTTCTCCCACTAGCTGACATCAACAAAGCAATCCCACCCTTCCTAAATACCCTTTCAGACTTCACCACCTTCTCGGGGCTTAGGCTCAACCAGACTAAGACTGAAGTCCTCCTCCTCAATGGCAAATGTACCCCAAACATGGCCACATTATACAGCCTTCACTGGTCACCAGAGGAAATCACTTACTTTAGTATAGGCATCACCTCTGACCTCACCAAGATCTGGGAGGTGAATCTGAGACCATTACTCGCCTCCATTCATATGGAATTAGATAGATGGAGGACCCTCCAACTCACCCTAGCTGGTAAAATATCAGCTATAAAAATGGTCACAGCCCTCAAGATTCTGAACTTATTGTCACATATCTCACTGAAACTCCCTCAGCCCTGGTACAGGAAGTTAGACGCCATGATGGGGGCCTTTATGTGGGAGAGGAAAAGACCTAGGTATAGCAGGAATAAGTTGAGGTGTCATTGGTCGGATGGTGGGTGGGGTCTCCCATGGTTTGAGGGATATAAATGGGCATTCTGGACCACCTAAACACTAAAGTGGTTTGCAGGTCCGGGCCCGAGATACCCCCCAATGGCTAGGTATGGAGAGGGCAGCTAGTAAGGTGACACACCTGACCCTGATGATATACATCCATTCTCATCTGATGATAGGCCCCACTCTGGATTACTGGGAAGCTCTACATAAGAAGCTGAACACCAGCCCTGCCCCACTGTGCCTTACCCTGCTGCGGGATAATACTGAAATCGCAATAGATAAAATGCCAATCACATGGGCCACCTGGGCTGATCTAGGTCTAAAATGTCTCCGTGATTTATATATCCCAGGCACCACCATCCTTGACTCCTTTAAGGGACTGTGCGACTCCCACAGGATCCCCTCTAAGGACTTCTGGCGCTTCCTCCAAATCAGAAATGCCATAACTGAGTATGCCCACAGGCGCCTCCTGGGCAGGCCCACCTCATCTGTGGAGAATTGGCTATTATTGAAAAGAAGCCAGACTGGCACTATATACGCAGCCCTTAGAGACACTCTCCCCTCTCAATCCCAAGCCTCAAAACATAAATGGGAACAGGTTCTACGGACACAGATCTCAGTCCGAGAATGGAAATCATGTCTAAAGTTGGCCCACACAGCCTACCCAGATACCAAAAGCATGTTAATACAGAACAAGATCCTTCAGTCTTTGTACAGGACCCCTGCAGTCCTTCATAAGGTCAAGCTGACCCAGGATGACCTCTGTTGGAGTTGCCAGGAGGAGCAAGGGTACTTAATCCACATTCTATGGCACTGTATACCAATCCAATCACTTTGGCAGGAGGTAAGCAATCTGGGGTCAGACATTTTACAGAAACCAGAGCCACTGGATCCAGAGGTACTAATTTTAGGCATCCACCTCTCCATCCCCTACCTCAGATCTCTGGACCAAAAATGGATGGTGATTCTACATATGTAGATCAAAAGACTACTGCTGTGCAGATGGAGAAGGTAGAAGATCCCCACAGTCACAGAGGTGCTAAAATCCCTCACACAGGTTGCCAATCTGTCCTGAATGATGCATGTAGTGGTCAACACTCTCCCCCAGTATGTAAATGTTGGCAACCTTTCATTATGTTCCTGAAGCCCAAGGAGGGCATAGGCTGATTTGGTTCACTACAGTCCCAGATTCTCTCCTATTCAACCACAGTGGCCAGTCATGGCAGGAGGCTCCCCAGTGCTGCCCCAGGAGTTATGTGTATGATATAAGCATGTTCAACTAGTTTTCTATGCAGTATCCGGACTTGATGGAAACTAGTTGCTTTGTGTGTGTTCTGTTTGTTTTGTTGCAGGTTTATCTCAAACCGTGCCAGCCCCAGAACCTCCTAGATCTCATAGGGACCCATACCCTAGAGAAGCCTCCATGGGCAGCACCAGGTAGGCCCTGTTATACATATCTCCTAATGGCTAGGTTACCTAGGAAGGTCTCCTGAATTTTAGGATATCAGGCAGATGTTGTAAGCCTAACCAGGGGGACCTGTCTGGTAAAAGATCCTGTATCTGCTCCTAAAGAAGGTGTATTGCTTGTTTTTTGTAAGATACGTATAGTATGATGTTATGATCAATGTTGTATTGCAACAGTTTGATTCTCCAGTGTATTGTGATTTAAAGTTAAAACAATAAAATTGTTCTCAAAAGAGGTGGCGGTAAAGGTTAGGGAGAAAAAGACAGCATTCAGGAAGTATAAGGAATCAAGAAGGGGCAGGACAGAGTACTGTATCAGTTAAAGCAGAAGGAAGCTGGTAATGCAGTCAGAATAGCGAAGGCCCAAACTGAGGAAAAGATAGCCAACTCAATTAAGAAGGGGGATAAAAATTTTTATATGTACATTAGGGAGCAAAGAAAGACCAAGGGTGGGATAGTGAGGCTTAATAGTGGGGAGGGAAGGGGAGGTGACAGTAAAAAGGCAGAGATACCGAATGAATACTTTTGCTCAGTATTCACAAAAGAAGATATGGGGGTGGTACCTAAGCCAAACAATAAAAGCACTGTGGACAGGGGGTCAATACCAGTCCATTCACAGAAGAAAGGGTTCTGAAAGAACTCCTAAAACTTAAGGTGGACAAAGCAATGGGGCCTGATGGGATTCACCCCAGAATTCTAAAAGAACTAAGGGGAGACCTAGTGACACCACTAACTATCCATTTTAACAAATCGTGGGAGGGTGGTGTGGTACCTGAGGACTGGAGGAGGGCAGATGTGATTCCCATTCACAAATGTGGGAGCAAAGCAGAGGCAAGAAACTACAGACCTGTTAGTTTGACCTTAGGGGCACAGGATCCAAGGCAGCATGGATTCACAGCGGGAAGGTCAGATGAATCTAATAGAGTTCTTTGACTAGGTGACCAAAGTAGTAGACCAGGGAGGGGCTGTGGATATGGTCTACCTAGACTTTAGTAAGGCATTTGGCACAGTCCCACACAAAAGATTAATAAACAAGTTAGCCAGCCTGGGAGTGGGTCCCAGGGTGGTAGCCTGGGTAACAAATTGGCTGCACAACAAGATGCAGAGGGTAATAGTAAACGGAGTACTCTCTGAAGAAAGGGGGTTACTAGTGGGGTACCGTAGGGTTCAGTACTGGGACCGGTCTTCTTTAATGTCTTCATAGATGACATTGCGAAAGGGCTGGAAGGAAAATTATGCCTCTTTGCAGATGACACAAAGATCTGCAACAGGGTTGATACACAAGGGGGGGTGGAAAGGATGAGACGGGACTTAGCAAGGTTGGAGGAATGGTCAAAAGTATGGCAGCTTAGATTCAATGCAAAGAAGTGCAAAGTAATGCACCTGGGAAACAAAACCCAAGGGGAAGAGTACACAATGGGGGGAGTTACTAACAACAAAAATGGAAAGGGACTTGGGGTAGTCATATCAGATGACCTAAAGGTAGGCAAGCAATGTGAGAAAGCAGTAAGGAGAGCTGGGGGAATACTGGGATACATAGGGAGAGGCATCACCAGTAGAAAACAGGAAGTTGTTATCCCTCAGACAGTTGGTGAGACTCCATCTGGAGTACTGCATGCAGTTCTAGAGACCCCATTTCTGCAAGGACATAGACAGGATGGAGGCAGTCCAGAGGAGGGCAATTAAAAGGATGCAGGGTCTGCACCAGAAGTCATACAAAGAGAGGCTAAAAGAGCTTAATATGTATACCGTTGAGGAAAGGAGGGAAAGGGGAGGCATGATAGAAACTTTCAAGTACCTCAGGTAGAATCAACAAAGTCCAAGAGAGGGAGCCGGCCTGGTGGCACTGAGGGTTGAGGCACTGGATGCCACACCTCGAGCCAAGCCAGCGACCCGGGTTCGGGAATGAGCACAGGTCGTCGTGAGGGTTGGCCGGGAAGGGGAGGGAGAGGACTGTGAGCAGCTGCCAGTTGACAAGCACTCCACCTCGGGAGGGAGACACAGGTCTCTCGGTGCTTGGCTGCCCCCCAGTGGAGGCTGGGTGGCAGTGCTGCACTTTGAGAGCTCGGGCGTAAGGCCAGGGGAGGGAGGGAGGAAGGAGCTGCATCTGGAGCTGTGGTGCTCGTGTGGGCCTTCACACGCATGTAGTCACCACTTCTGGGGCTCCGGGGTTAGGAGGGGGAAAATCGGAGGAAACTGTGGGGGTCTCCAGGATGACACCTCTGGGCCAGTTCCAGGGGTTCTGCCGGGGCACACATAGTGTTCAGAAGTCCCCGAAAGACCTCGGAATCCAGTAGAGTTGGCTGATGCAAGGGGGTTCTCCCGCCGCAGGGATAAAAAGACTCTACAAAAAAAAAAAAAGTCCAAGAGGTTAGTATCGTTCAGAAAAAGAGATGTGCAAGAACAAGGGGCACAATTTGAAGACAGAGGGAGGAAGGCTCAGGAGCAACATGAGGAAGTATTTTTTCATGGAGAGGATGGTGGACGCATGGAATGGCCTTCCTGAGGAGGTTGTGGGGTCAAAAACAGTGGGGGAATTCAAGAATGCATTGGACAGACATAAGGCAATTATTTATTTATTTATTTATTGAGGAATCGGAAAATACCTTTGAGTCAAAGACTTGTTTACAAAGGTTCCACGTCACAGAATTACAGTACAGACAGACTTTACAGAACACATCAAGCTGAAACAGAATTCAGCAATGAAGTCCATGAAATAGTGAAGGCTAACAATCATCAACTAAGGAAACTTAGTACAGTTGGAGATATATGGCACAGCTCAGAGATATATCTTGGGACTAGGAGTCTGGGAAGGCAGGCCAAAGTCATTGGTCAGCAAGAGGGGGAGAGGATAGGGGTTAAATGACAATCACAGGTATCTGAGGCCTGGAGGTGGTCCCTAAGATGGGCTTTGAATGGGCCAATTCTATTTTCATTTACAAGCCAGGTAGAAAGGCTGTTCACGAAGGAGGGGGCTCTAAAGCTGAAGGACCTTTGGAATTATGAGGTACAGCAGGATGGAACCAAGAGGAGAGACTTGGCAGAACATCAAGTGTGCTAGAGCTTCGGGGCTGGGCAGATAACGGGGCGAGCCAGGGGGACGAGAGGCCGAGGGTGATTTTTTCAGCCATGAGGCAGGTATGGAACTTGATCCTGTTGTCAAGATTGAGCCAGTTGGTGGAGTTATAGAGGGAGCTTGTATGAGTGAGATGATCACATCCCAATATGAGGCAACATGCTTTATTTAGGGAGAGACAAAGTCGGTATAGGGCAGAGGTGTTTGCAGTGCTATAAATAAGTATGCCATAGTCGAGCAGGGAGAGGACAGAGGAGGAGACGGCGAGCCTACGGAAGGCTGGGGTAAGGCAGTGCTTGAAGCGATACACTAACCCCAGCCTAACATTGAGGGCTTTAGACCGGAGATGGATATATTGGTGGAAGTTGAGCGCAGAGTCTAGTGTGATGCCCAGGTACCTGAAGGAGTCGACTTGCTCCAAGGGGTTCCGATTGGCAGTAAGAACCTGTGTCAAAGTGCCTTCCGGCTGTTGAGTGGATGAGAGAAAAGCATAAATTTAGTCTTTATAGTTGAGAATAAGGCACTGTGAAGAGAACCAATTTTCAGCACAGCTAAAGGCAGATTGGATGGAACAATGGAATTGAGAAGGGTCAGGGTCGGAGGAGAATAGGACAGCATCATTCACATACAGTAACAAGTTGCCAGGGAAGGCCAAGGGGCAGGAGTTAAGGAAGAGGCTAAAAAGTAGAGGTCCTAGTATTGACCCCTGTGGGACACCTGAGACGACAGGCAGTCTTTTGGATAAGGTGTTACCAATTTTGACCTGCTGGAAATGGTTGGAGAGGTAGTCAGAGAACCAACCAAGGGCATCCCAGGAGAAACCGATGTTGGATAGGGTAGTTAGCAGGAGGGAGTGGTTGACGGTGTCAAACACCTTAGTGAGCTTGATGAAAACAGCGCCAGTGATATGACCCCTGTCTAGGGTGAAATGGATGTGTGCAGTAAACTGGAGAAGGGCAGTGGTAGTACTGTGGCCTTTCTGAAAGCCATGCTGTTGCTCGCAGAGTAGGTTATATTTGTTGAGATGGTCAGTGAGCTGATCATAGACAATCTGCTCTTGTGCGTTGGATAGGGGAGGAAGAATGGAGATGCGGCAGTAGTTATTGATGATAGTGAGGTCACCATTTTTAAATATAGGGGTGATGGAGGCTGATTTCCACCTAGTAGGAAATATACCCTGACATAGGGAGCGGTTCAGTATATGGGTGAGGGGTAGAGAACCTCATGCAAGGTGAGCTGCAGTAGTTTCAGGTCTAGGGTATCGCTACTGTAACTGGAGTGACTTAGGGCTTTTTTAAGATACGGTTCTGCAGACTTGGGTGTAATACAGCATAGGTGAAAGGGTGTAGTGGGGAAGGGGGAGCTGTCCAAGGGAGGATCAAAGAAATTGGGGGGAGAACGTGGTCGAGGTTTGTGAAGGCATTGTTGAAAGCAGCGGCTATACAGGTAGGATCAGATGTTATGCACCTGTCAACCATTATCTTTACCACCGTTATAGTGGCGGGTAGGAGGAAGTAGGCTTTTGGTTAACTAGGATCTGCAGCTTATCCAATAGGTAGAGAAATGGGAAGACTAGGTGGGCTAAGCAGTCCTTATCTGCCGTCAAAGTCTATGTTTCTATGTAAGGTTGGGGGCGGTACGGAGGGAGACCAAGAAAAGGCTGACATATTGAACATATACTTCTGCTCAGTATTCTCAGTGGAAGGGTAAGGTGAGGGACTGCAAAACATGTCAGGAGATTTGATGGGAGGGAAGTGGACACTAGAGCAGCTTTCCTTTAATGGCAGGGGAGAGGGTCGGGGAAGCGACCAACCAAAAGGATTGCTGTAGCCGGGATCTGATACGCAGTTTAATCTGCTTCCAAGGTTTTTCTTGTATTTTGTTTTTTATTTCCCTTGTGTTTATTAGGTTCAGTGGGGCTCTTGCTTACTTTCATCCATTAGGAAGCATTGGTATTACCTAGCTGGTGTAGCAGGGATCTAGATTTACCTTATCTCAGCTTTTAAGGTATAAGTTGTGGAGTCAAAAACAGTGGTGGAATTCAAGCATGCATGGGACAGTCATAAGGCAATTCTAGGGAGTGGGCGTAGGAAGAAGTAGGCTGCTGGTTAACTAGGATCTGCAGCTTATCCATCAGGTAGGGAAATGGGCAGACTGGGTAGGCCAAGAGGTCCTTATCTGCCATCAAATTCTATGTTTTTATGTTTCTATGTTTATGTTTCTATAAAATATATTTTGTGTGTGATTGTAGAAGTGCTAGGTTCAGTGGGGTTTCTGCTTATTTTTGACTGTGGGTGTCATATTTTTTACTTAGGTGCAGGGAATCTGGAGAAAGCTTAAAGATTTACATGTGCCAGAGGCTGACATAAAACATAGTTGTTGCTTTCTTTTTTCTGACCATTGCAGCTTTCTCCTCTTATAGGTGCTGGGAGTGACAGCTGTGGAGACTTGCAGCACAGAGAGGAAGTGTTCAAGAGGAATTTCTGCTTTACAGCTATCAGGAGGAGGAGGACATAAAACCGACCAAGGCAGCAAAACTAAATTCAGAAATATGCCAACAATGCAGGACGCTGACAGATTAACTTTGGACCCTCGAGGTTGCAACCGGAGCTGATCCGAGTAGTGTGAAAGGCACTGATTACGATATGGAAGGTGCAGCTAATCTCCTCTCGTGCTTCCGACATGAAACTATCCTAAAAGAAATTAGAGGCTCCCGAGCAGACAACAAGAAAGACTTTAAAAATTTAGGTCAGCAACTTACAAAGATGGAGTGCCAACTCAATCAAGCCGAGGAGAGGATCTCCGCAGCTGAGGATAGCACCACGTAACTGGGCCATGCAATAGAAACCCTACTCCAGTACTCTCTCTCGCTGCAGGCAAAATGCATGGATCTTGAAGGTCATTCTAGGTGCAAGAATTTATGGCTATATGGTCTAGCAGAGGGGGCTGAAACTGCCCCTGTGTCTGCCTTCATTGAGATTCTCCTCCACAATGTCTTGGACTTGCCTCCGGGTTATGCTGTCAGTGGAGAGAGCTCATCACTGACTTATTCCAAGGCCCTCCAATCCATCAGCCTGTCCCTGCTCTATTGTGTTCAAGCTCAACAGTTTTAAAACCATGGAAGACTTTTTGCACAGGGCTTGGGCAAAAAAGGATTTCACATATCTCAACTCAAAGCTCAGTTTGGATCATGACTACACACCGGAGGTCCAGCAAGCCCATCAGCAGTATACTCCTATTTTGAAACTCCAGAAGGAAAAGGGAATCAGATTCTAGATGCCATTCCTGGTAAAACTGAAGATTTTTGGGGAGGATGGTCCCTGACTCTATACTTTGGCTAGAAAGGCTTTGGCGGCACTTCAACTTAAGGGATTTTCTCTGCCATCTACAGAAGCGGACTGTATTTTAAAGAGGCGCTCTCTTCAGCCAGACTGGACTCTGATGACACAGAGGTCGATAGCGACTTTCCTTCTTCAACTTGCCAAAGAGGCCTTGGGGTAGTTGGGTGCGGTGATTCAGCATTCTAAAGGCCAGTCCTCTACTTCTGCCTCGACTACAGATCACTGAGAGCTTCTAAGGTCTATGATGACTTTCTGACTCCTGTCTAGAGGTTTCACCTCAAAGAAAATGTTATCTGGCCCGCTCCGAGGAAAGTACCCAGTTTACATTTATAGTTAATCACTGACTATCACTCCCCAAACGAATATAGTTGGGTGTTCAATTTGTCCAGGCAACTTTTGTGTAAACTGCCTAATGCTACACTGTTAGCTTGCTGGTCCTGGCATTTCTCTAAGCAACAAGGTTTCACTTTGCTTATATGAAACTTTACTAGACTTAGCCACTGGGACATGACTGAGCTCTTCAAGAATTATTATGGCTAATGTTAACTTAAGACATTTTCCTTCAAGGCCAGTTTAGATGCCTGCTGTTCAATGGATGAGTTGCACATTTAGGATGTAGATTAAGATATGACTATCGTCCTGTTTTGTGAACTTTGACAACGTCGGATGGATATTTAAAACTTTACTTTGTGTCAACATTGGACTGAGGGACATCCTGTGGCTATACAGGATTTACTTGGAATCCAAAGTTATATTCCTCAATACAAGGACTAAGTACTTATATATTTCACCCCTCCCTACTTAACACTGTATACATGATAATATGTTGTTAGGGTAACCCTTTTGAATTGTTTAAAGGAGTAGGGGGAACTGTTCTTTTGATTGGAGGTAATAATGTTAGCGATACTATAATGTTTACTAAGGGGGACTGCTTTATTATTATTTTGGTACATATATTATCCTGTTCCGGGGGGAGACCTGAGTTGTTATTTGTGGGTCTCTTCGGTTCTTAGTGACAGCTTTTTTGTAAGGACTTGGAGGAGGACAAGGGGAGGAGTATCCAGTAGGTAAGGGCAGCTGGAGGAGCTCATAGGAGAGACTGTCCCCAAGGCGAGCTGTGGAGTAGGAACACATTCCAACTGGAAGGACCAAATTTTTGGTTACAGTAGGATGACTTCCTATTCTTAAGTTCCAGCTGAATTCAGGCTTAAGGTACTGTGGCTGATTGCAGTTCTGGTCTTTGCCAGCAAGCTGGACCACTATGGTTGTTCTGGGACTTAAGGGGGGCGATTAAGTCGGGGTGGGCTCTGTTTGTATGCTTTTCTTGCAAGGGGGGGGTGGCGGTTGGTGACACTGCTTATAAAGGCACCAGGACTTGTATAGACACTACTAATAGGGCATAGATACTACTAATAGTGCATAGACTGCTCTGGAGGAAGCAGCGCAAGGATTGGACAACCACTGTGGGCATCTTGAGGGGTAGAACATAGCTAATGGGGACAGATGGAGTGAGCTAGGGATGGATGCACCAGAGGGTGGGGGGCCTAGTGGGGATGGTTGGGTTCAGCATGGGGGGGATGGTACAGGGGGAAGCAGGATGCAAGGAGGGCCAACATGGGAAAAATTGTGGGATGCAATGGATGTGGGGCAGCAGTTTGGATGAACATATTACATAGAAACATAGAAACATGGGGGGCGCTGTGGAGCCCAAGCTTGTTAGCAACAACTTCTATCAGCTCTTTGAGTTTTTTATAAATATCATTAAAATACTTTATTTAGAGCCCGAGGTGAAAGATTATTTTAGCATCACTGGAATGAGGAGCATTGAAAACCTAAGATGGGTAACCCAAGGCGAGATAAAGGTGGTGGTACTGGAGGGAAATCATCAGAAACTGTGCAGACCATGCGATCGACTTATGAGACGCAGGCCGCTACAATTTCAGAGCCTGAAGAAAATATGACCTCCATAGGTCTGAAGCTGCAACGACTGATCACGTCGGTATCTAATCTAAGTACTAAAATGGATGTGATAGGCTCAAGAGTAACATTAGTAGAGAAAACTGTGGAGGGATTACAGACGGAAATGTCCGATTTAAAGAGGGGAACTGAGTCGTTTTCTGCAGCAACTGCAATGGTGATGAAAGAGAATGCTCACTTATGAGCGCGGCTGGAGACCCTAGAGAATCAAGCTAGATCATTCCATGTTCGTATTCTAGGGATGCCCGAGGGGAGTGAGGGAGATCACCCCCTAATGTTTTTATAGGACTGGCTGCAAGATAAAATTGCACCGGAGGGTCAAAATCTACAATTAGGACTGCAAAAGGCTTACCGCATTACACCATGTGGGTATAAGGAGGACTTTGAAACCCCTCGCACACTTCTTTTGGTTACTGACAGTGTGGGCACCAGAGATAAAATACTTAGGATGGTCAGACAGGCGGGACTTCTAATCCAAGAAGATCGCCCTGTGTACTTTTTTCCGGACATCAGTTACTCCAACAGAATGCCAAAGAGATTCGATAACGTCAGAAACAACTTCAAGAAGCTTCAATTACCAGGTGGTTTCCCAGCCTGCCTTAGAATAGTGCACGGTGGAAAAGTCTGGGTTTTCTCCGACCCCAATGAGGCTGGTAAATGGGCCTCTCGATTTGCTACAAGACGCAGGAGTCGTTCTCAAGACCCGGATACTGAAGAAGGGGTTCGGGCTGAAACAGAAGAAGGTTGAACTTTTTAAAGTAATGTGTCACTATTTCTTTATTTGCTCGATTAGAATTAGCTGAATAACTCTGGAACTTATGGGTCCCTGTTTGAAAAGCTTCCAGCGACACCCTCTTCAGTCATAATTTCTCCACAAACTTTATATAAGGACATGATCTGTAAGGAAGCTATAATAACAGAGGGAGGTAAAGTTGATTAAGTGGGTGTTGAAGTTCTATAGCCTCTAGAGGGTGACATGTATGTTTTAAAATAACCCTTTGTTTAATGATGTTTCTTGTCTCTTTTCTAGGGAATGTTATTGAAATGATAGAGAATAGAAGTTTACTGCCTTACGGATGTTTAGGAAGAAATGTACTTTCTTTAGATAAATAGTATGATGCCAGGAACCTATATAGTGTACGGCGTATTGGATATTAATTATAGACTTTTAGAATACTGTATTATTCATACTGCTCATGGGCTGCTTTCAACAGCTTTATAACGAATATGTCTTATAGCATATATTTAGGTTTCCTCCTAATGAGGTATCAAAATATTTGTGATACAAAAATCCTTTGATTAATGAGCCTGTCTCTCTATGGAAAAATATAACATGCAATGTTGTCTCAAATGTGTATGTAATTGTGTACAAATACAAGTCAATAATAATAAAAATAAAGTATAAAAAAAAAGAAAGAAACATAGAAACATAGACTTTGATGGCAGATAAGGACCGCTTAGCCCACCTAGTCTGCCCATTTCCCTACTTACTGGATAAGCTGCAGATCCTACTTAACCAACAGCCTATTTCTTCCTACCCCCCCAAGATCTGCAGCTTATCCATTAGGTAAGGAAATGGGCAGACTAGGTGGCCAAGCGTCCTTATTCCATCAAATTTATGTTTCATGTCTGTCCTATGCATTCTGAATTCTCCCACAGTTTTAGACCCCACAACCTCCTCAGGAAGTAGTTCCATGCGTCCACCACCCTCTCTGTGAAAAAAATACTTCCTCACATTGCCCCTGAGCCATCCCCCCTCTATCTTCAAATTGTTCCCCTTATTCTTGCACATCTCTTTTTCTGAAAGATGCTACCCTCTTGGACTTTGTAGATTCCACTGCGGTACTTAAAAGTTTCTATCATGTCCCCCCTCTCCCTCCTTTCCTCAAGGGTATACATATTAAGCTCCTTTAGTTTCTCTTCATCTGGCTTCTCTTGCAGACCATGAACCATTTTAGTTGCCCTCCTCTGGACTGCCTTCATCCTGTCTATGTCCTTACGGAGATGAGGTCTCCAGAACTGGACACAGTGCTCCAGATGGGGTCTCACCAACTGTCTGTACAGAGGGATAACAACTTCTTGTTTTCTGCTGGTGTTGCCTCTCCCTGTACATCTGAGTATCACCCTAGCCCTCCTTACTGCCTTCTTACATTGCTTACTAACCTTAAGGTCATCTGATATGATTACCCCCAGGTCCCTTTCCATTTTTGTTGTTGTTATTACTACCTCCCCCCATTGTGTACTCTTCCCCTGGGTTTTTGTTTCCCAGGTGCATTATTTTGCACTTCTTTGCATTGAATCCAAGCTGCCATACTTCTGGCCATTCCTCCAAAATTGCCAAGTACCTTCTCATCTTTCCACCCACCCCACCTTGTGAATCAGCCCTGTTGCAGATCTTTGTGTCCTCTGCAAAGAGGCATATTGTTCCTTCCAGTCCCTCTGCAATGTCACTTATAAAGACATTAAAAAGGATTGGACCCAGTACTGAACCCTGCAGTACCCCACTAGTAACCCCCCTTTCTTCAGAGAGGACTCCGTTTACTATTACCTTCTGTGTCCTGTTTTCCAGCCAATGTTTTACCCAGGCTACCACCCTGGGACCCACTCTCAGGATGGCTAATTTGTTTATTAATCTTTTGTGTGGGACTGTGTCAAATGCCTTGCTAAAGTCTAGGTAGACCATGTCCACAGCCCCTCCCTGGTGTGCTACTTTGGTCATCCAGTCAAAGAAATCGATTAGATTCATCTGACATGACCTTCCCACTGTGAATCCATGCTGCCTTGGGTCGTGTGCCCCACTGGCCTCTAGGTACTCAACAATTCTTTCCTTCAGAAGTGATTCCATCATTTTCCCTGCCACAGAGGTCAAACTGACAGGTCTGTAGTTTCCTGCCTCTGTCTTGCTCACACTTTTGTGAAAGGGAATCACATCCACCCTCCTCGAGCCCTCAGGTACCACACCATTTTCCCATGATTTGTTAAAAAGGGTAGTCAGTGATGTCATTAGTTCTCCCCTTAATTCCTTTAGAATTCTGGGGTGAATCTCATCAGGCCCTATTGCTTTATCCACCTTCAGTTTTAGGAGTTCTTTCAGAACCCTTTCTTCTGTGAAAGGACTGGGATTGACCCCCCTATCCAGAGTGCTTGTATTAATTGGATTAGGTACCTCCCCCTCCTTCTGTTTTGTGAATACTGAGCAGAAGTATTCGTTCAGTATCTCTGCTTTTTCCCTGTCCTTTTCTGCCCACCCACCATCCATTCTATTGTGGTGGCTTGGAGGATGTCCAACCTGCAGCAGGTTGCGGAGGCTGGAGGAGGAAGTGCTGTGGCTTGGTAAAGAGTTGGAGAGGATGAGGGGGGGCATTGAGGCAGGAGGGTCACATCCAAGGAATAACATGAGGACACCACATGGAAGGAACAGAGATGCAAGGGAAGGGATGGGGAGGGAGGGAAGGCATGGAACAGACTAGGGGCCTAGCACATGTGGGCAGGCTAGGGTCAGGAGGAAGGGGCCAAAGCACAACCAGGCAGGAAGGGCAGAAAATAGGTTTGCTGTGCTGGCAACTCTGGTGGAGGTGGAGGAGGAGGAGGTGGTGCACGATCTCCAGGGAAGGGGGAAGAAGAGGGAAGGGGAGTGAACTCCACGAGGGACAGGAGCCAATCAGAGAAGGTGGCAGTGGGGTAGGAACAGAAGCACTGATGGCGGGGAAGACAATAGGGGCTAAGTGGAGGGGCTAGGGAGGAGGGGAGGGAAGTGGAGGATAGAGAGGGGGCAGGGAAAAGGGCTGGAGACAGGACAGGAGAAGGGGGGAGCGGAAGGGAGGAAGGATGGAGTGAGCAAGGTGGCATGTGCTAGTTATGGATACCTTAGGAAAAGGGTGAGGAAGAGGATTAGGAAAGAGGAAGGGGGTGTGATAGTGCTGGGTGATTCCATACTTAAAGGGATTAGATGGGGTTGCATGGGGGAAAGGCATAGTGAGATATGGGTGGAGGCTATACCCGGGCTAACAGTGAGGCTGTTCTTAAGTGTGCAAGGAGGGACAGGAAGAAACAGCATGTACTGGCACATATGAACACTAATGACCTGGCAGGGAAGATGGTGGAAGTTATGAGGAGGAGGTTTGAGGAACTGGGAGGGCTATGTGAGGAATTGGGGGAATCAGTGGCCTTCACAGAGGTGCTCCCAGTACCCTGCGCAAGTACGGGAAGGAAAGGAAGGATTTGCGAGTTCAACACTTGGCTGTGGGAATGGTGTCAGGCTAAGGGGTACAAGGTGGTGGGGGATTGGGGCAGAACCTGGGACAATAAGGATTTATATGCAGGAGATAGGCTGTACCTCAGCAGAGAGGGGAAAGGGGTATTAAAGCAGAGGTTGGAGGGGTACATAGCATCAAAAATATATTTAAACTAGATGGGGGGTGGTTTGAGGACAGCTGGTAGGCAGGGATCCCAGACAGGGGAGCAGAGCATGCCTACCCCCAAGCTATAGGTGAGGCATTGGGGTGGGGATATAAGGAGGGGGAAGGAGGGGGGAAGGACACCAGGGTGGAGGGGGAAAATACAGGTTGGAGGGTGGTCTCGCTGAATGCGAGAAGCTTAAATAACAAATTAGCCAAGCTACAGGCTCTCTTGGCCATGGGGATGGTGGACATTGCGGCCATCACTGAAACATGGGCCACCCAGAACCAGGACTGGGATATGATGATCCTGGGGTACAGGATATTTAGGACGGACAGGGGCAGGGGAAAAGGGGGGCGTGGTGATCTATGTAAGGGAGGAGATAAGGTGTAAATGGGAGGAGGGGGTGGAGGGCAGGACAGAGGCCCTATGGATGCAGTTTCAAGAATCCAAAAGAAAGACTCTGAGGGCGGGGGTAGTGTACAGGCCACCAGCTCAGGGGGATGACCTGGATAAGGAGCTGGCCGAGCAGATTAGAAGGGTCTGTAGGAAGGGGAACTCAGTAGTGGTGGGGGACTTCAACATCCCTGGGATGGACTGGAACACCCCAACCACCACGTGTGTAAAGGAGCAGGTGTTACTGGATGCATTTCAGAACTGCTTGCTGGTGTAATTGGTCCATGAGCCAACTAGGGTGGGAAGGACTCTGAACCTGGTTTTAACGAACGGGGAGGCTGTAAGGGATCTGGGAGTGGAGGACCCCCTGGCTGGGAGTGACCATTACACAGTGTGGTTCACACTCAACATGGGTAGGGAAATGGGAGGTACGGGTACCAGGATGATCGATTTTAAGGGAGCGGATTATAGAAGGATGGGGAAATTTTGGTTAAGCATCCGATGGGAATTCAGACAAGCATGAGTGCTAGCCAGAAGTGGGATATAATTTAAAAGGGGCTAGCAGAGGCAACTGAGACTTGCACCAGGACACGGAGCAAGAAAGGTAGGGCAAGGAAGCCAAGCTGGCTGACTCGGGAAGTCATGGAAGGGGTGTGGACCAAGAGAAAGGCATTCCAGATGCTTAGGAAATTGTGAGGCCAAGGGGACAAAGATGAGTACACAACGAAGTCAAGGGGGATTACCAAGCTAGTCAGGGTGGTCAAGACTTCCAGAGAGCTGAGACTGGCACACGGAAACAGAAATGGGGAAAAAGACTTCTTCCGCTACATTGGTGAGAGAAGAAGGAACAAGGACCAGATTGTGAGGATTAAGAAGGATGGGCGGTGGGTGGAGAAGGAGAGGGACCAGGCAGAGGCTCTGAATGAGTACTTCTGCTCTGTGTTCCTGAAGGAAAAGGGGCAAATATCCCATGGGAAGGGTGGGGTGGGCAGAGGGGGAGTGGGGGTGACTGATATCAGAATTACAGAGTACAGGGTGCTGGAAGGTTTAAGAGTGCTGAGGGTGGACAAGGCACTGGGACCAGATGGCATTCACCGTAGGGTACTTAGGGAGCTAGTGGAGATCCTGGCAGAACCACTTGCAGACCTGTTCAGTACATCATTGGACACAGGATGCATGCCACAGGACTGGAGGATGGCCCACTTGGTGCCCATTCTTAAAAGTGGCCAGAAGAACAATCCAGGCAACTACAGACCAGTGAGTCTCACTTCAGTCATGGGGAACCTTGTGGAGTCAATCCTAAAAGAGAGACCAGTGACCTTTTTGGAAGACAATGGTGTCCAAGATGGTCATCAACATGTTTTTGTCTTGGGCAGATCCTGCCAGGCAAACCTAGTAGAGTATTGTGACCAGGGAACTGGATAGGGGCCATGCAATGGACGTCCTGTATTTGGATTTCAGCAAGGCCTTAGACTCAGTGCCACATAGGAGGCTGGGGGGAAAACTGAAATACATAGGGGTGGGAACAAAAATGGTCAATTGGATCACCAACTGGCTGAGGGGTAGGCAGCAAAGGGTGGTGGTGGGGGGGACTCTCATCACCAAGAGACATTACGAATGGGATACCTCAGGGTTCGGTACTGAGACCGGTACTGTTTGAGATATTCATAGCCGATATCTCAAACGGGACCCGGAGTAGGATCAGTTTGTTTGCAGCTGTAGTAGATGACATAGAGGGGTGGAGGGGGCTGCAGGAGAACCTGACCAAACTACAGAATTGGTCGGAAACTTGGCAATTGGGGTTCAACGCCAAGAAGTGCAAGATCCAGCACCTCGGAGCAAGGAACCAAGGGAGGAAATATTAATTGGGAGGGGTACAGTTGGAAAGCACCGGGCAGGAAAAGGATCTAGGGGAAGCAATAACAAGGAGTATGAACCACTCAGCTCAGTGCAGAAAGGCGACTGCTAAGGCAAACAAGATGCTGGGGTGCATAGCAAGGGGAATCTCCTCCAGGCATAGAGAGGTGATCCTTCCCCTGTACAGGTCACTAGTCAGGCCACACCTGGAATACTATGTACAGTGCTGATATCCATTCCTGAAAAAGGACATTAGATTGCCGGAAGGGTTGCAGCATAGGGCAATGAAGATGATAAAGGGACTGGAGGGGAAAATCCTATAAGGAGAGGCTGTGGCAGCTAAACATGTAATCCCTGGAGGAGAGGAATAATTGGGGGATATGACTGAAACCTTTAAATACTTAAAGGGAATAAACAAGTCTAGTATGGAAGGGATCCTTTAGATCAGTAGGGAGAGGGACATGAGAGGTCCTCGACTGAGATTGGAGGGGGGAGATTCAGGAGGGAAATCAGGAGACGCTTTTTCACAGAAAGGGTGGTGGATAAGTGGAATACTCTGCCCAAGGAAGTGGTATCATGTAAAACAGTGGGAGGATTTAAGAAGGGGTGGGACAGAGTGAGGGGGGTTGCTAGAGGGAGGGAGGGGCAGCTGCAGGTTGAGGGGCTAGCTTCACAATCGAGCATACTCGATAGTCTGTGAGGCCCGTTTCTGCTGCATTTTGTATGTTCATATGTTATACAGTGAGTTACCCCAATTTGGGGCAATTCAGGGAGGGGCCTCTTACTTTTGAGGCATACTATCTCTCTCCCATCCGTAACCCTTCAACAATCCACCACCTAAGAGGATGGGAATAGAAGTCCGCTATATAGGACATCCCACCTTGGGAGTACCAGTTTATAGGTTTGGTAGTTTAACTGCCATGTTGTGTTTTCATACTGGTTATTTGTACTGGGGACTGGATGGGAGAAGGCAAAAAGACCATTAGTGAGATTCACCTGCATTAGCGGGTCCAAATTATCTTCCCGTTAGAGAAAAATGTATCCAAATTCATCTTTAAGGTTTCTGGACTGGAACTTTCAACCACATTCACAGGCAAGCTGTTCCACAGCCTACCAGTACGTTGGAGGTAAAAATTATACCTCCCATTTTTTATAACCATATCCAGCTTAATCTGGAGCTTGTGGGCTCTCAGTCCTGTTGGTTTGACCTGGATTTTTATTCCCATTTCATTCATTAGTTCAGATTCCTGCATAATCTTATACATTACTAGCAGATCACCTCTAGTCCTTCTTTGTTCCAGACTGTGAAATCCTAATTTCTGCAACTTCTCTTCGTATGATAGCTCCCTTAGACCCCCAGTCATCTTTGTTAGCCTGTGTTGAACTCTTTCCACCCTGTCCACCTCTCCCCCCTCTCATATGGGCCACACAGGGGGAAGCCATAATCCAAATGTGGTCTCACAAAAGACATTAACATAGTAACATACAAGCTGCTGTCTTGTGTAAAAAAAACTCTCTTAATGTTTTTAATTAGATAGTTAGATTTCTGTATTAATTTAGTGTGCTGGATCTTAAAAGTTTATATTTTGGTCCACATATACACCAAAATCCTTCTCTATTTCCACTTTATTTAGTGAAATTGAATTCAGATGGTAGTCACGGCTTTTGTTATTCTTGCCCATGTGTAGGAAAGTATATTTGTCTACGCTGAAGAACATACCATTGTCAAGTGCCCAGTTTTCAATTTTATGTAAATCATCATTTAGTTTTAGGCAATTCTCTTTTTTGTCCACTGGACCACCTAATTTCACATCATCGGCCAATTTGACTAGCCAGCTTGAAATATCATGGTTTAGGTCACATATAAACAGGGCAAATAATGTGGGCCCCAGAACTGACCCCTGGGGAACCCCACTAGTCACATCACCATCTATGGAATAGCTCCCTCTTGCTCTCACCCTCTGTCTACTCATATTCAACCAGTTACCTATCCATAGGACTACTCTACTGTCGATGCCTATTTTAAACAGTTTAGTAATGGGTAGGTTATGAGGAACTTTGTCAAAAGCCCTCTGAAAATCCAAAAATAATACATCTACAGGTATATTGTCGCTTATGCTTTTATTCACATTCTCATAAAAACGTAACTGATTTCGCAATGCATGCCCTGTTTTGCCTAAAGCCATGCTGCTTGGTGTCCCTGTAATTAATAATATCTAAGTTCTCCTCAAGTTTCAATTTTAAAAAGCTTTTGATAATCTTGCTCAAGTCTATAATTTGCTTGTGATGCCCGGCCCCCTTTTTTATATAGTGGTACCACTAAGGCATTCTTTCAATCTGATGGTACATCTCCTGTAGGAATTGAGGCATTAAATAAAGCCACTAGGGGTTTCGAAATTTTGTTTCGTGCTTCCCTTAATAGTTTGGGGCGCAGAAGATCCAGCCCAGCTGATTTATTTCCTTTTAATTTCCCCAGAAGATCCTCCGTTTCCTTATCTGTGATTTTTAATGCAAGTGTTTGATACTTTATCCCAGATAAGTTATTGCTGCCATCGTTATTAACTTTCTTTTCAAAAACAGTGCAAATATATGAATTAAAGGCATTCGCCATGTCTAGCGGCGTATTGTTGTTTTTCCTTCATGTTTAATGGGTCCCACCTGTGTGTTGGTCCTACTTTGTTTATTTACATATGCATGGAAGCGTTTACCACTATTCTTCCTGTGAATTATATTAAACTCTAGTTTGTTTCTTTTGAATCTAAACATTTTTTAAGTGAACACTGTTGTTTTTTGTAAGATGCTATTGCTTCTTCTGTCTGATGTTATTTCATGTAATCAAAGGTCTTTTTCTTTTTATTACACTGTTTTAGGATCTTATTAGTGCACCATATTGGCAGCTTATCCTTCCTGTTACAGTACACATTTTTTTTGTTTGGAACATATTTATTCTCTATACGCAGTAATTTATTCTTTATGATTTCCCACATTTCTTCCACAGTCTTATTTTCCAGACACGCTTTCCAATTCCAATGAGGTAGTTCCAAAATGATCTTTTTGAAATTTGCTCTGCTGTAGTTCTTGATGGTAGTGATGGGAGTGACGTCACTTTCAGTCCTCGGGGGCTTATAAATGAGCCACAGAGCGAGCAACAGCACTTTTGGGCCAAATCTCTGATTATTTGCACATTTGCTGAACCTAAATAGGGTGCATGAACCTGTTCGGTGGAGCAAATACAAACATCTAAGGCTGTAGTTTGTACCAAGTACTGACAAACATATATACTAGTTGGGGGCTGAAACTAACAGGAAGCAGGAAGGAACTGCAATTCTGTAGTCCAGTGACTGCTGCTGTGGACTACAGAGCACAGAAACTCAAACATAAATGTTGTGTGGGGCTGGTTTTTGTTCTCGCACTTGCTGCATAAATAAGACCTGTACTTAAAAACTTATTATTTGCCTGAATTAGAAACTTTGACTGACTGGCAAGTAGCAAGGTGGGAGTGATGTTACTTGCGGTCCTCGGGGGCTAATAAATGAGCCACAAAGTAAGCATCATGAGCTTGGGCGAGCACATGGAGATGCGCGCAGAGACACTCGCATCTACGCGCATGTGTCAGACATGTCCAGTGGGAAAAAGTGGGTGAGGGCCTACCCCATATGCTACATCACAGTAAATGCAGTAAGACAGGTATTTTCTAAAAACTTCAAGTGGAAAGTCTGATACAAACCTGTTGATTATAAATAAATGCTGAAAATGCAGATTGCGGTAGTAACTGAGGGGATGTTGGGGGTATTACTGCAAAATGGGACTATTAATAAAGTACACACTGTCACATGTACATAACGCAGGCTGAAATACCAAGGGAGGAACAATTCATATGTAAAAAATGTAGAGAGCTAGATGCATTAAAAGAGGAACTAAATAACCTTAGAAGTAAAGGAACACAGATGGAGAGGGGATCACAAGAAACATCACTAACTCACCTGCAGGACACTAAAACTTTGGGTCACAGCCAGGCAGCTTCTGAATCTAGGGGAACTGAGGAAACAGATAATGAAGACACTAGCTGGACTACTGTAATTCAATACATAAAAAATAAAAGGAGGTGAGCTCTGGGAATCAATGGCATTGCAGTATATAATAAATACACCCCCTTGAGCACAATAGAGGATGATGCACAAGCTCTAACAAGACAGACAGAAGAGGCCAGCCTGGTGGCACTGAGGGTTGAGGCGCTGGATACCACACTTTGCGCCATGCCAGTGACCCGGGTTCGGGAATGAGCCAGGGTCATTGGAGGCGGGGGGGGAGGGTGAGGATGTGAGATGCTGCTGGCTGGCAGCGCTCCACCTCAGGAGGAGGAATCCAGCTCTCATGGAGCTTGGCCACCCCCTGGTGGAGGCCGGAGGGATGGTACCACTCACGAGGAGCTCCAACATAGGTCGATGGGGAAGGGTTGAGGGGACCTGGTCTGGAGCTGCGGTGCACATGTGTGCCTCCACGTGCATGTGCCACCACTTCTGGGGGTCCCAGGGTAGTATGGGGAGAAACAGAGGAAATTGTGGTGGCCGACATGGATGATGCCTCGGACGGACTCTGGGGGATCTATTAAAAGTGATGGAAAGAAGCCCCCATGACCCTAAGTCTGTAGGGTTCAGCAGACAGTGAAGTCAACCAGCCACAGGAAGATAAAATAGTCTACAAAAGAAAAGACAGACAGAAGAAACCTCATCTAACATATTACCCAGTATCTGTGAAAGAGAAAATAAAAATGTCCTGGTAAATGGAGATTCCATACTGAGGAAAAATGACTCCATAATTTGTAAATACAATAAAGCAAATACAGTTCTAAATTGTCTACCAGGAGCAAGGGTCAAGGATATAAAGGAAAGACTTTCTAAACTACTTTGAGACAAAACAGGCAATCAAATCATAATTATCCATGTGGGAATAAATAACGTGGGATGAGACCATGAAAAAGATGTAGTCAGAGAGATAGCTGAGTGCACAGACATCATCAAACAAGCTGGACAAATTCCCATAATCTCTGGACTGCTCCCTAAAATAAGCGTTGATATGGAAAAAAAACACATCATTCAAAGGATAAACGCCCGCTTAATAAATAAATGTACAACTGAAGAAATACATTTTCTGGAGACCTGGGACATTTTATTTCAAAATAGAAATCTACATGCAAAGGATGGATTACACCTTAGCCCCCTTGGGACATCAACCCTAGTTGTCCTTATAACAAAAAAATCCAAAATCATTTAAACTAGCTGCGAGGTGGGGAGGGGGGGAACAAGAATGTTCAGTCCACTCCAAAAAAGCAGGCTACAGTGGAATACAGACAGGAAAGGGTTAAAAATAGAACCCATCTAAAGTGCCTCCTTGCAAATGTAAGGAGCTTGAGAGACAAAAAAGATGAACTGGAGGCAATAATGTGCAGCAACCTGGATGTAGTGGGATTAATAAAAAACTGGTGGACACCAAATGACACGTGGGGAAGAGAAATAGCGGGCTTCACACTGTATCACCTAGATAGAAAGAAGAAAAAAGGAGGGGGTGGTAGCAGCATTTATATTAGTAAATATTTCCGAAAAAATGAAAGAAGGGGCTAATGAGACAGAAACAGTATGAATAATGTTGGAAATGGGGACAAACAGCCTGATAATTTTGGGAGTTTGCTACAGACCTCCAGGACCAAACAATGAGCGATGAAGATAGTAAACCCATTTATAAAGAAATAGACAAAGCCCGCATAATGGGAGAGGTAGTTTTGTTGGGGGATTTTAACCTTGCTGATATAAACTGAGATAAACTGGAAGGAAGTAAAACAGTAAGTAAAACTTTAGTAGACATAGTAAATCAAATAGGCATAACACAGTATGTCAAATGCCCAACAAGAGGGGAAAATCTACTGGATCTAGTGATGGCAACAAAATAAATCAGGGTCTCCGACTGCAGGGTCGCCCCCCTCAGGGAACAACGATCATAATTTCATAATTGTGTCTTTTTTACAATACATAAACACATTCCCCTCACTAAGGGTTGTAAGGAGATTTATCTCTTTAACACAGCTAATAAAGAACTCATCGGTAATGAATTAAAGAAAATACAGTAGGAAACCATTTTTAACAATCAGTAAATTACATGTGGAAGAACTTTAAACACCATCAAATCAAATTAAACCAAATCATACTTTATGTCCAATGTGCTTTTCTTAAATCAAAGCGCGTTTACAATTTAAAATAACCAACAAACAGTTAAAACACAAGGAATTAAAAGACAGCATACATATGATACATATGACTAAATATCCTCCCCAAATGCTAGGCCGGATAAATAAGTTTTCAAGGAGGAAACTACAGTGTGTGATAAATGTATCAAAAAATAAATAAATATGATAACAGGGGAATCAAACCCAAGTGGCTCACAAATACAATTAAAAAGTTAAAAAAATACAAACTATATGAATCATATAAACGTGCAAAAACAAAGGAAACCTGGGAGAAATTTAAAGCAGCACAAAAGCAGTGCAAAAACATAATCAAAAAGAGTAAACAAGATATGGAAAAAAACTGGCTGGGACAGCAAGCAAGGACAACATGCAACAGTTCTACAGTTATGTAAACTCATTACGAAAAACAAACACGGGCTTATGCACCCTTACTGTAGATAATAAAATAGTAGATGACCCTGCAGATTTGGCGAAAATATTCAGTTCCTACTTTGGAACAGTTTTTTCCCCATAAACATGAAAATACTTATAAAGTAAAAAGGAATGCCTTATCCCCTATACAGATAACAGAAAGTGTTATAAATGAAAAAATAAATAAACTCAAAAACACTTATTCAGCTGGACCAGATAATTTATCAAATGCTATGCTGAAATTACTATCCCCAGAGATAGCAAGACCGCTAAAGCTAATATTTTTAAAATCACTGCTTGAAAATAAGGTTCCACAGGATTGGCTGGCACCAAATGTGGTACCTATAAAGAAGGGTGATAGAGCAAATCATGTAAATTACCGACCAATTAGTTTGACATCGGTCCCGGGGAAGCCCTTAGAGGCCATAATTAAAGATGAAATTAACTCCCATCTTGAAAAAAGTGGTCAGGCTGATAATGAACAGCATGGTTTCCAGGCTGGTAGGTCATGCGTTACAAATCTAATGTTTCTATGAAAAAATCTTATGCATTAGACAATGGGAGACTGGTGGACTGCATATATTTTGATTTTGCAAAGGCCTTTGATAAGGTGCCACACATGGAAATTATTAACAGCTTGATGGGTAATGGACTAGACATGGGGATAGTGGGATGGGTGGATGCATGGTTGACGGATAGGACCCAAAGGGTGTGTATAAATGGATACCCCCATTGCAGTGATGAGTGGTGTGTAGCAGGGATTGGTGCTGGGGCCGGTATTGTTTAGGATATTCATATCTAGTATGGGAAAGGATACTACTAACTGGATAAGTAAATATGCAGATGACACTAAACTTGCAGGAACTGCACAAGATGATGATGACATAACATCTGTACAGTATGATCTTGACAGGATAAATGTTTGGGCCTCCACAAAGGGTATGAGCTTCAATACTGACAAGTGCTGTGTTATACTGTATACTTGGGAACACATAATAAGATGGTGAATTATTCCCTAAATGGACAAACGTTAAGGCATTCAGTTGAGGAAAAGGACCCGGGCATAATTATAGATAATTAACTAACGTGTAAAGCTCAATGTTCCACTCAAATAACCAAAGCAAATAGACTACTATGGGCAATAAAAAGAAATTTTAGAAGCAAGAACAGTCAGACGCAGAAGTTGAAAATCCAAAGACACACAAACAGGTGCCCTTTCTGTAAGTGAGAACTGTACCACACAATTTATATAGTTATTCTCTGAGGTGTACAATCCCCCATATAGTTTATAAAGCAAGGTATTTCATAACCTGCTTACTTAAACACAACTGCCAGGCTGTTACCAACATATGTCTTAACTGGTTGTTTTAAACAAGGAGTTTTAAGAAGTAAGTGATTCAAACTAACCAGCCTTTTAGAAATGGTTTTACAGCCCACTACAAGTACCTTGTCCCTAGCCTTTTCTTTATTTCATCAAAAGATAGGAGAGGGCATGTGTATGAATTAACATTACACTGACCTTCTGCCTGGGGGAAGTTAAATGTGCAATAAGCACATGTCGCATTTGATTACTTTTGCTACTGTTAATGTTTACAACCACTGGAGAAGAAATGACTTCCAAATAATATAGTCCCTTAAAGACTGAAAGTTAAACAGAACAGTGACTTAAATGACTTTATTTTGTTATTTCCCCTCACTTGCAACCCATACTTCCTCTTAGTCAAGCAGCACCTGAATTCTGGTGTGCTACCAAACACCTCTAAAAAGAAGGACTAAAAGTATTCTTTCAGCCGGCTCGGTGGCGCTGAGGGCTGAGGCACGGGACACCCCACCTCACACCACACTGACGACACAGGTTTGGGAACAAGCCAGGTCCATCATGGGCAGTGGGGAAGGAGAAGATCGAGTGTCCAGAGAACTGCTCTTTTCTCCTGGGGTGGGATCCAGGGTGTGCTCTGCCATGGCTCCTAGAAGAAGCTGGAGGCATTTTGTCCAGTAGCATGGGTCAGTAGGGGATTGGTATTAGCAGGACATTTGTGGGTGGTCCCATGCTGGCATCCATTGCACACCACGCCAATGGGGGGAAAGAGTAAGAAAAATCCCTGCCTCCTGATAGGTGAAGGATGGTCCGGGGCCTGGCCACCATGCCCAGTGCTGGGTCTCTCCGCTCGCTCATCTGTTCTCCTTCCTACCTAGGCTGCTCTTCTAGATTGAAGATAGAGCACCAGAAAGGAGTAAGGGTGGTCCCGCTTCGGGGGACTCAGAGCCGGTGGGGGTTGGGTGGCCAGGCTAGTGGACAGAGAATCTGTGGTTCCAGAGGAGAAGGAGTGGAGGACTTCAGACGGGTGGGATCTGGCTCCAAGCTGTGTGTCCATCAGGAGAGAGTTCAGGGTAAGGCAGAGCTATAAATAGAGTTATAAAAAAAAAGTGTCCTTTCAGCCCAAGTAGAAACAGAACGCTGGTGCTGGTGCTGCTCATTTAAACTCCAAATTAACTCAATTACCATGTAAAGAGTCCCAGCTACCTTTACACAAGAAATTCAGTTCTCCCTCTCTTTCTTTAACTGAATTACCTGGGGGGGGGTGGGATTTACTAAATGACTCACTCTTACTTCTGCCCTCCCCTTTGCTTTATTTTTATGTTGATTGTGCGCATGCGCAAGAAACATATTGCGGCAGCTTGCTGCAGAAGCAGGTTGTGAAGGCGCGGCACTGTTGTGGCCAATGCCCCCACTGCATTTTGAGGCTTGGCCCGCTTTCATCAATGGGGTGGCACACTGCTGTTGACACTAGTTCAGCCAGTATGCCACAACCTTGAAACGTTTCAGCTGCTGCAATCAGGGGCCGCTTCGTCATTGCAGCGTCAGCCATTCCGCTGCAATGAGGGAGCGACCCATCATTGCTGGGCAGAACGCTGGTACTGTAATATTGTTTGTGAACTTGGGGTGCCCAATGCCCTTGGCAGCATGTGCCCCCCCACAACAGTGTTTGTTTGCCTACGAGGCCCCCAATCCTCACGGCTTCAGTCTCAAGCAGTTCAGGTTGGGCGATGGGGAGCCCACTCTCCATCGGCATAATGGTCCCCAAATGTTCTGTTTATGCCGAGGGGTGCCCAATCCCCGTCAGCTGCAGCCCCCAAACATTCAGGTGACACGCTGGGAGCCCACCCCAGTGTGCCCAATGCCCTGTATAGAAAAACTGTCCAGAATGGGGTTTTTTGTTTTAAACCTGTAAAAAAGAAAACGGTCCCTCACGGTCTCCCTGCCCCCTCTCACAACCCACGCCCAGCCACTGCATACCCTGCCTGCCCACACCCACCTCCGGAGTCCAGCGTGACGATCTTCGGTGGACCGGGAGCATGTCTGCACTCTTCAAAGTGGACCGCGAACTCAGGAAATGCCAGTAAGCTGTATAATGGCATAAATAGGGCTTTTTCAGCTTTTTTGCATATCTCAGGCATGTTTTGGAATTTTTGCACCAAAGTTTCAACATGTGGTTATTGGGCCCCCTCCTCATGAATTCAGCCACTGTCATCGCATTAATGAGTCCCGAAAGGTGATTTTGCAGTCACTGCACGGAATCACCTTTCAGGACCAATTAACAAAATGACAGTGCCAGTGTTCATGAGGTGGGCTCTCAAAAAGTCTATGTTGCAAATTTGCTGGGAAAAATCAAAAAAATTACTGTTTTACAAGCATGCACTGTGCAGTTGCTACGCACGCTCGTAACTCTTGCCTATTGCAATATTTTCACTCCAGATTTTCAACATTGCCATTTTATGCACCTCCTTATGAACAGTACAGCTGTCATTTTCACATCCTGGCCAAAATGTGTTTTCGAAGTTCCGCTCACAGAATAGCTGTCACTGTGGGAAATCAGTGTTCAGGACATATTAAGAAAATCACAGTGACACTGTTCATGAGCAAAGGTCCTAAAATGCCTATGTTGAAAATTTTGTGATGAAAGTCCATAAAATGAGTGTGTTACGAGCGTGCATTTTGCAAGTTCCATGCACCCTTGTAACTTCACAAATTAGTAATATTTCCACGCCAGATTTTCAACACTGGCATTTTGTCACACCTCCTTATGAACAGTACAGCTGTCATTTTTTACATCCTGGCCAAAATGTGTTTTCATGCTTCCGACAGAGAATAGCGCAGTCACTTTCGGAAATCAGTGTTTGGGACAGATTAGGATCGAGCGAGTGAAAGAGGGGGCGTGATCAAGCTCAACTGAGCTCTGTTGGGACTGCTGCGGATTTCTTTGCGGGCAGAAAAAGGCACCAACGCAGACAGGAGCCCAGTACAAAAGGGCAGCCTGCAGCACCAGGAGAAGCAGAATGAGCAAGTGAGGGCGGGGGAGTGAGTGAACTCAACAGAGCTCTGTTGGGACTGCTGCAGATTTCTTTGTGGGCAGAAAAAGGCAGCAATGCAGGCAGGCGCCCAGTACAAAAGGGCAGCCTGCAGCGGTAGGAGAAACAGAACGAGCGAGTGAGGGGGAGTGAGCGAGCTCAATGGAGCTGTATCATGACTGCTGCGGATTTCTTTGTGGGCAGAAAAGGCAGCCTATAGCGCCAGGAGAAACAGAATGAGCGAGTGAGAGAGGGAGAGGGAGCGACCTCAATGGAGCTCTGTCGGGACAGCTGTGGATTTCTTTGTGGGCAGAAAAAGGTGCCAATACAAGCAGGACCCCAGTACAAAAGGGCAGTCTGCAGTGTAAGGAGAAATAGAATGAGCGAGTGAGAGAGGAGGAGTGAGTGAGCTTAATGGAGCTCTGCCGGGACTTTACAGTTGCCCACCATCCCGCCCAGTGTCCTCTGTGGTCCTATATTACAGCAGGGTCTCTGGAGTGGAGACAAATCAATGATTGGATAGCTTAGGATTGCTGTAATAATACAGATTTAGTTGTTCTGTTTCTTTCTCTAACTGACCTAAGTACTGAGCTATACTGTTATGATTGCTGTAATAATACATATTTATTTGTTCTGTTTATTTCTCTGAGCTGAGTAATACTTGGAGTGCAATAGGATTTCTAAATGGGCTAAGTGAAACTACAGTATATGAAAGCCGAGAACAAAAAGTATAGTAGATGAGGGGTGAAAAACGGACAAGGAGGCTTTAGGATTGCTACAGTAATACAGTGTCTAACAGAAGAGATTTGAGACTGAATTACCCCGGTCGGCAAGGGGTCAGTAGGGGAACTACTGTGGGGGGGACAAGAAATTGAGTAAATATGGGCCTAACACTTGTAGTAGGGTACCAAACCTGGGAGTAAGAGCCCATAACATAAGATGGGGGCCAAAATGGGGCAGGTGCCACATGCCAATAGGGCGGGCATCTTTGGAAGGGTGGAGGGGTGTACAGGGTGTGGGTCTGCCATGATCCTGGACTAGGGCTTGGAGGATGGGGTGTATGGTCTGTAGATGACTGGCTAGTTTGAGGGAGGAACTATGGAGGTTGAGGAGGAGTCTAAGTGGCAGGGCAGATGAGCATGGTAGGCATCCTGAGGGGGAATAGGGTTTGGCAAAGGGGGACAGAGGAAGAATAACTAGGGACTGAAACTGACCCTAGTATCAGAGGCACTAGCAGAAAAGAGAGGAGAAGGAAGGGGATGCCGGAGGCGAGGGCGAGGGACTTGATGGGGAGGAAGAGACCACAAGGAGTACCAGGGAGAGAGAAGATGGCTGCAGGTAGGAGGCCCAGGGTGGCATGAGGGGGAAACAACTAGGAGAGGGGAACTGATAGGGGGAAGAGATGTAGGACAGGTATTGATTAGGAATAGATTTGAAATTCTGCTATCGGACAGAGAGGGAGAGCAGAAACATACTGAAGGGGGAGGACAAGTGGGGCATAAGAGGGATGGCAACAGGTAGGGGAAGAGATAGCGAGGATGAAAGGGTAGAAGGGGGCTAGTAAGGAAGGAGGTGGTGGTGGTGACTGAAGGAGAGAAGGCTACAGGAAGGGAGGGGCATCACTATTGGGGTAGAAGGGAATGGGGGCTCTAAATTGACAACAATGGGGATAGGAGAGGGGTTGGACATCAGCAGGGGAGGAGGGGAGGTCAACATGGGAAGCCCAATAGGAAGTAGTCAGGCTGGGAAGGGGTTCAAGGGGATGGGAGGAATAAGGCAGAGAAAGGGTGAGGTGGACATAGGGGTACAGATACAGAAGTTACAGAGGTGCAGTTGGCAGAGGCAAGGGACAGGAAAGAACGAATACTGGGGTAGTGGAAGGGGCATTAGAAGGAAAGGGGTAAGGGCAGGGGTACTCATCATGGGGGATTCTATACTGAAATGGGTGAGATGGGGTGGAAAGAAGGAAAGGCACAGCCATATTTGGGTTGAAGCTGTCCCCAGGTTGACTGCAGGAGGGGCAGGGCAGGCACTGCTCAAGCGTGCAGCAAGGGAGAGGAAGAAAGCTCATTTACTGTTACATGTGGGTACAAACGACTTGGCGGGGAACACCAACATGGAGAAGTAGTGAGGAGGTTTTGAATACTTGGGCAGGCAATGTGAGGGGGGGGAAGTCGAGGCATTCTTGAAGGTACTGCGTACCATGTGTGAGCATAGGGGAGGAAGGGGTAGGCTTGAGGAGTTTGGAGGCTGGGCGACTGGGGTGCCACGCCAAAACATTATGGGTTAGTGACTAACTGGGGTAGGGTCTGGGGAATAGTGACTTGTACATGGGAGACAGGGTACACTGGAGCCATAAGGGGAGGAGAGGGGAGTATTAAAGGCAGCATTGCTGCTGGGCCACTGGCACTGAGGGTTGAGGTGCTGGATGCCACACCTCGCGCCATGCTGGCAACCTGGGTTCGGATGCAAGCCCAGACCACCAGGGGTTGGCAAGGGAGGGATAGGAATGAGCATCCAGAGGACTGCTCTCCTATCCTGGGGCAGGATCCAGGGACCCACCTCTCTGTAGCGGCCCCTGGTGACCACCGTGGATACTACTACAGTGGTGTAGTAAAGGGTGGCGAAGTGTGGTGGATGTTGGCACGCTGTGCCTAAGCGTCATTGCATGCCTGCACTCCACAAAGGGGACAAAAGTGGAAAATGGGCCTCGGTCAGGCAGTATGAGATTCTGATGAGTACTTCATTCTTGCTCACTCCATTTCTTCCTTACTTTGAAACCCGCTTGTCCTGAGCTACTTTTTAGCTGGCAGTGCCTCACCTGTGTTGGAAGTTGACAAATAAGTGGCACTGAAAGACGTCACACTTCACAGACTCTGAAGGCAGCTGCTCACGGACAGACATAAGGCAGTTCTACTGGGGGGGGGGGTAGGAGGAAGTAAGCTGTTTAACTAGAATCTGCAGCTTATCCATGAGGTAGGGAAATGGGCAGACTAGGTGGGCCAAGCGGTCCTCATCTGCCATCAAATTCTATGTTTCTATGTTTCTCACCCACCATCTTGGCATAAAGAAGGCTGCAGCTGTGGCCACTGATGACTGTTGGGGTGTGGGGATGGGGGGACCAAAGGGGACAGACATAAGGAGTTACAATCATAATAAAAATTGTGAGACCTTCACCAGTTTCCAAAATGCTTACCAGTAAAAGAACACTCTATGAAGTTGTTCAAATGGCAACACAATCTGGTGAGCCCTCTGTCTGCCATCTGACACCAGGCATCAACCAGCATAAAATTGTCTACAGAAGGCAGTGTGATCATGTGCTTACTGAAATACTGGAGATTACAGATTTAGAAGAACAAAAAAATATCACACAGAAGCTGGCACATATGCCTATAGCAGCTGTCTCCTGTTCTCAGTAGTTATATTTATACCCTTGAGGTACTTGAATGTTTCTATCCTATCCCCTCTTTCCCTCCTCTCTTCCACTCAGTACACATTCAGGTCCCTTAATTTCTCCTCATAAGTCTCATGTTGCAAACTCTGTACCATCTTCATTTGCCCTTCTCTGGACCATCTCCAGCCTATTAATATCCTAATGAAGGAGCGACCTCCAGAACTGCACACTGTACTCCATGTGAAGCCTGACCATGGTTTTATATAATGGCATCACTACCTCCCTTCTTATGCTGGTGATACCCCTGCCTATGCATCCCAGCATGTCACTGGCCCTTCCAGTTACCTTACCACTTTGACATTTTCAGGTCATCTGAAATAACAACCCCCCAGGTCCCTTTCCTTCTTTGTGACTATCAGCAACTCCCTCCCCCATCCTGTACCTTTCCCCAGGGTTTCTGTGTCCCAGGTGCATAATTTTGCACTTTTTTGAATTAAACTTCAGTTGCCAGTCCTCAGACCATTTCTCAACCTTCTCCAGGTCCCTCCTCATTTTCTCCACCCCCTCTGGGGTATCCACAGTCTTACAGATCTTGGTGTCATCTGCAAACAGGCAGACCTTTCCTTTTAGCCCTTCTGCAATGTTACTAATGAAGACACTGAACAGGACTGGCCCCAGGACCAATCCCTGTGGCACCCCACTGGTCACCCCCTCTCCCCAGACTGCACCCCATTTGCCACCACTCTCTGCCTCCTGTCTGTTACTCAGTTTCTAACTGAGCTTACCACCCTTTCCCCCATGCCCAGCCTACTCAGCTAGTTTATCACCCTTCTATGTTGGACAGTGTCAAAGCCTTTGCTTACATCAAGGTAAGTGTTGTCCACTGCCCCACCCTGATTTACTTCCTTTGTCACCCAGTCAAAGAGATCAACCAGATGTGTCTGACATGACCTCCCCAATGTGAATCCATGTTGCCTATGGTCCTGGGCTCCAATGGCTTCTACATTCCCCACTATCCTTTCTTTAACCAATGTCTCCATGATCTTCTCCACTACTGAAGTGAGGCTGACCGGCCTGTAGCCTTTGCAACTGCCATACTGCTGTGGCCCTTGCCCCTTCCCCTTCCCCTTTTTCTGTGAATACTGAATAGAAAGACACAGTGCATGTCTTGGGCGGGGGGGGCACATGACAGTTCTTAGGCATGGTACTTTCACTTCCAAATAACTAAACAGCACATATCAGCAATCAACATTCGGCATTGACAAATGCTTGTTTTCTACCTTGCTACTCTCCACTATACTGTCTTTTAACTTAGTCTCAACTTTGAAAGCTTACATTTATTTATTTAATTTCTGAATTTACATAGTTATGGGACCAAAAGGGCTTTAACTAAAGCACCAAGCCGAAAAGTTCCAGGGCCCCCAATCCATCACAGAGCCACTCTGTGACATTCCTCCCCACCTAAGAGGGCAACCAATTCTTGGTTGTCCAAGTCCTATACACATAAAAGAGTGGTTGTCGGAACTCCAGCCCACCCACAGAATTCCACCCCAGGGTCCCTTCTTAAATAGAAATACAGCATAAGCATTCCTTTAAAGACATGCTATCTCATTAATCACCCTGGGCATATAAACTATTCTAATTAGCATCTTTCATGATAACAACTACAATTGAAGTTGGTAGTAATATCTAACATCACCATCATCATAGACTCTAATATTGTTAATAATAATAATATATAAACAAACAAAACCAAGCTAGAATAGATTAGAGGAATCGGCTGAAGGCTGCCAACTCTTTAGTTGAAGGAGAATTTTAAATTCAGAATAGCACAAAATAATCTACCACAGTAAGAGAGAAGACAGAAAAAGAGAAATATAACAATGTTTCAGCATATTTCAATGGAACATTAATAGATCTTTGTGATCACTAAATAAGGCATATACAGACCTTTCAAAATGCAATATACACTCACTTTATATATCATTGTACTGTCAGTATTAGTTACACTGGACAATGCTAACACCCACAAATAATCTATATCTTGTCATCTCACTCCCTTTTCTTTTCCTCCAGGTAAGGGGTTTTGAGCTATGAACTTTTCTCATATCTGAAGCCCAATACAGGAATCTCTTATGCAGCATAACCCGTGCTACCCATATCCATTCAGATATGGAAACACATTGGGGTTCTTCTATTTACCAAAAAAATGACATGCTACCACAGTATACCTCTGTCCTGTAACCATGTCCCAATTAACGTTTTGGATGGGAAGGTTTAATAGCTAACCTTTCTCCTATAACCTTTCAGGGCACCTACCATTTGCAACCCATTTCTCTATGTGGAAACTTTCCCTGCTTTCTAAGATGCCACTTACGTCAGCCTTCTATCCATTGAGCACCACCTCCCCTACACCTTTTTGGTTCTTCCCCCTTACTGTACCTAGTACTATCCCTCAAGTAGTCTGCCACCTGTCTATACAACCCAGGCCAGTAATAACAGGGGATTAGTTGAGATAAAACCTCTCTCTGGCTTAAAGACTTTTTTGGACTGCCACTTACCATGTCCAGTATCCTTTTCCTAAGGATTACAGGCACCACAACCCTGGCATCCACTTTTTGTTCGGGGGTTAGGCCTCATGTGGTAGAGCACTCCTTGTCTCTTTTCATACCACCGTAACCAATTTCCAACCCTACCATTAACTGGTCTCCCATCCTGAGCCTTAATATATTTCTTTAAATGGACAACTTCAGGGTCCCTCCCCTGTAACTGTTCCCAATCAGTTTCAC
Source organism: Neoceratodus forsteri (assembly GCA_016271365.2). Taxonomy (NCBI): domain Eukaryota; kingdom Metazoa; phylum Chordata; order Ceratodontiformes; family Ceratodontidae; genus Neoceratodus; species Neoceratodus forsteri. The sequence goes on from JADMNL010000025.1 coordinate 267,706,782, forward strand.
AAAAACATTCAGAATTTATGATAGGTGTTTTACAACATAACAAAGTCCATTCAGCCTTAATGGCCTCTTCCTTACATAGAAACATAGAATTTGACGGCAGATAAGGACCGCTTGGCCCACCCAGTCTGCCCATTTCCCTACCTGATGGATAAGCTGCAGATCCTAGTTAACCAGCAGCCTACTTCGTTCTACCCCCACCCCCTAGAATTGCCTTATGACTGCCCCATGCATGCTTGAATTCAACCACTGTTTTTGACTCCACAACCTCCTCCGGAAGGCCGTTCCATGCATCCACAATCCTCTCTGTGAAAAATACTTCCTCACATTACCTCTGAGCCGCCCCTCTATCTTCAAATTGTGCCCCTTGTTCTTGCACACCTCTTTTTTTGAAAGATGCTACCCTCTTAGACTTTATTGATTCCCTTGAGCTACTTGAACATTTCTATCATGTCCCCTCCTCCCTCTTCGAGGCTATACATATTAAGCTTCTTTAGTTTCTCTCCTCATATGTCTTCCGGTGCAGACCCTGCACCATTTTATTTACCCTCCTCTGGACAGCTTCCATCCTGTCTATGTCCTTGCAGAGATTGGGTCTCCAGAACTGCACACAGTACTCCAGATGGGGTCTCACCAGCTGTCTGTACAGAGGGATAACAACTTCCTGTTTTCTACTGGTGATGCCTCTCCCTATGCATCCCAGTATCCCCCCAGCCCTCCTTACTGCCCTCTCACATTGCTTGCCCACCTTTAAGTCATTTGATATGACAAACCCCAGGTCCCTTTCCATTTTTGTTGTTGTTAGTATCTCACCCCCCATTGTGTACTCTTCCCCTGGGTTTTTGTTTCCCAGGTGCATTACCTAGCACTTCTTAGCATTGAATCTAAGCTGCCATACATTTGACCATTCCTCTAACCTTGCAAGTCCTTCTCATCCTTTCCACCCACCTGTGCATCAACTCTGTTGCAGATCTTTGTGTCATCTGCAAAGAGACATACTTTTCCTTCCAGTCCTCTGCAATGTCGCTATAAAGACATTGAAGAGGACCAGTCCTAATACTGAACTCCCGCGGCACCCAACTAGTAACCCCCTTCTTCAGAGGACTCCATTTACTATTACCCTGTGTCCTATTCTCCAGCCAGTTCTTTACCCAGGCTATATTCTTGGGACCCACTCCCAGACTGGCTAACTTGTATATTAATCTTTGTGTGGGACTGTGTCAAATGCCTCACTAAAAGTCTAGAATGGCCATGTCCACAGCCCTCCTGATCTACTACTTTGGTCACCCAGTCAAAGAAATCTATTAAATTCGGCTGGCATGACCTTCCTGCTGTGAATCCATGCTGCCTTGGGTCCGTGCCCTCTGGCCTCTAGGTACTTAGAATTCTTTCCTTCAGAAGTGATTCCATCATTTTCCCTATCACTGAGGTTAAACTAACAGGTCTGTAGTTTCCTTCTTCTGCCCTGCTCCCACTTTTGTGAAGGGGAATCACATCTGCCCTCTTCCAGTACTGAGTTACCACCCCATCCTCCCATGATTTGTTAAAGAGGGTAGTCAGTGGTGTCACTAGTTCTACCCTTAGTTCTTTTAGAATTCTGGGATGAATCCCATCAGGCCCCATTGCTTTGTCCACCTTCAGTTTTAAGAGTTCTTTCAGAACCCTTTCTTCTGTAAATGGGCTGGTATCAACTTCTGTATCCAGAGTGTTTCTATTGTTTGTTTTAGGTACCTCCCCGCTTCATTTGTAATATGAGCAAAGAAATATTGTTTAGTATCTCTGCCTTTTCACAGTCGCCCTCTGCCCCCTTTATTAAGCCTCCTGTATCCTCCCATGGTCTTCCTTCGCTCCCTGATGTACCTAAAAAAGGTTTTATCCCCCTTCTTAACTGAGTTGGCTATCTTTTCCTCGGTTCAGGCCTTTGCTGTTCTGACTGCCTTCCCAGCTTCCTTTTGCTTTAACTATGTCTTGTGGATCCTCCTCTTCCAGGTTACAGCCGGGAAAAATTGGTAATAAGTGCAACAGGGTTTCCATCCAGGGTTCCTCCTCTACTGGACCCTCTGCTGCCTCCACCAGTTCCTCCAAATGAGACATTTCCAGCAGCACCTGGCAACAGTGATCAGCCTTCCTCCGGTGCTGGTCTGCTTCCAACCATTTTCCACTGAGCCAATTTACCAGCTTTATCAGCTCGGCCACCTGGTCCTCAGACCCCTCCTGCTTCCGTGGTACCTCACCCAGGTCACCACCTCCAGTCATCCACATCCTTGGCTCTGCTGGCATCATCTCCACTAGTCGTCATACACGTACTTCAGCATCCAAGGAAATATGTAGCAACCCCAAGGATTCCACTGTACTGTCCTGCAATATTGACAGTCCACCAGGCCTTATACAGACCAATCGAGATCCCACCTGGGATATCAGGCTCCCACCACTGCCACCATATGTAAGCAGGTGCAAGTCTCTTTGTGGACTAATTGATAGAGTGACACAGTTGCAGTTGTAAATGAACAAAATTTATTCAGTTCTATCTCAAAATTTCTTCATAGCAGGACAAATATAATATCAGCGGACTGGTACAACAACAAAATAAAATAACAGAATAGCAAAAAATCTTGACCCATGAGTTTTACATGTCTTGAAAGGTGTTCTTCTCCTAACACCTGCTGGAGCAATTCACAGAGCTCCCTGGAGTTCACCTCCAGATCCAGGAGCGCAATCTAAACTAACTATCTCCTAACTTTCCTTTTATACAGGGAAATGATCATGTGTTCTACCTAACTCCACCCACATCATTAATGCTAAAGTAAAACTTCTTATTTAAACATAGTTATTTGTTTTAACTATCTAACTAAACAGTTTATAATTCACATACATTTATACACATATTCAGTCTATCTTATTTCAATTCCTGGCTCTTTTACAAACAGCTCTGACCATCAGGCACCACTCCCAACAAGAGGCAGCATAAAACAAAGGAACAAATGGCTGGTCAGCACTATAGCTGTCCTGGAAGGAAGTGGTGCAAGGAGAGTCAGAAGCAGAAGCTGAAAATCCAAAGACACACAAACAGGTGCCCTTTCTGTAACTGAGAACTGTACCACACAATTTATATAGTTTTTCTCTGAGGTGTACAATCCCCCATATAGTTTATAAAACAAGGTATTTCATAACCTGCTTACTTAAACCCGACTGCCAGGCTGTTACCAATATATGTCTTAACTGGTTGTTTTAAACAGGGAGCTTTGAGCAGGAAGTAATTCAAACTAACCAGCCTTTTAGAAATGTTTTTTCAGCCCACTACAAGTACTTTGTCCTTAGTCTTTTCTTTATTTTATCAAAAGATAGGAGAGGGCATATGTATGAATTAACATTAAACTGACCTTCTGCCTGGGGGAAGTTAATGTGCAATAAGCACATGTAGCATTTCAGTACTTTTGCTACTGTTAATATTTATAACCACTAGAGAAGGAATGACTTCCAAATAATACAGTCCCTTAAAGATTGAAACTTAAACAGAACAGTGACTTAAATTACTTTGTTTTATTATTTCCCCTCACTTGCAACCCATACTTCGTCTTAGTCAAGCAGCACCTGAATTCTGGTGTGCTACCAAACACCTCTAAAAAGAAGTACTAAAAGTGTTCTTTCAACCCAAGTAGAAACAGAACGCTGGTGCTACTCGGTTAAGCTCCAGATTAACTCAATTACCATGTAAAGAATCTCAACTACCTTTACACAAGGGATTCAGTTCTCCCTTTCTCGTTAACTGAATTACCTGGAAGGGGGTGGGGAATTTACTAAATGACTCACTCTTACTTCGGCCCTCCCCTTTGTTTCTACCTTGCTACTCTCCACTACGCTATATTTTAACTTAGTCTCAACTTTTAAAGCTTACATTTATTTATTTAATTTCTGAATTTACATAGTTATGGGACCAAAAACCACTCTGTGACAGTGAGTAACTCTGTCTGAAATTTACATTTTTGTGTCTCTATTCTGGGTTTCTAGTGTGTGTGCCCGAGACCTTGTGGCTATTATTACAACCTCAGACCTACGGTCCATATTATAAATTGTCTCCACTCTTTGAAGCAACCAGCCCTCTTACTCAGTCTAGATGCAGAAAAGGCCTTTGACAAGGTCTCATGGGCCTTCTTGAGGACTGTCCTGTCCAGGTTTGGGTTCTCAGGAGCATTTATTCAGTTCTTGTTTAAACTATACAGTAGTCCAATGCGACTTATTAAGGCTAATGCACATGTTTCATCTCAGTTTAGTTTAAGGAGGGGCACCATCAGGGGTGTCCTTTATCCCCCCTTTTATTCACCCTTTATATCAAGCCATTTATATATTCAGGCACTAAAAATTAATGCCTTGCCTAGGCTACTCTTCTTATTTCCATGTATAGTCTCCAAGAAGGAGTTGGAGTCCTGGTAATTGCTATTCATGAAATATGTTTGGCACTCTAAAAGACCCCAAATTCACAAACAGATTTTTTATCTCCCAAAATGGCTTGGGGGGCTGGCTGGCCCGCATTTTCCCAGCTATAGGGTGGCAGCCCAGATGCAGGTGGCTTTAATGCTGGGGCATTCTGGTTATAGCTGACATTGGAAAATTATAGACCTTGCTGTGACTCTTTCACCTCCCCTTTCTGGTATGGTGCTTCTTTCCCTCCTGACTTCTGAGTTGGATGAGATCTCCCTTTTCAGGCACAGAGGTGATGCTGGAAGGGTGTAAACATGGACTTAATCGAGGTATTACTCGATTCCATTTGAGGAAGTATCAATGGTGGCCGGCAGACCATGCATTCCTTCCAACCCATTCTGATGCTTGATTTAAATCACAGGCAGCAAGAGGTATTTGTGCCCCTTGGCAATTATTGCAGGGAGGCAAGGTTATCTCTTTTGAACTTCCACAGGCTAGATATGGGTGGCTCTCGGGAGACCACCTAACACAGTATCAGATTAGAGACTATATTAATGCCCGCATGACAATATCCACTCCAAAAATTGAGGGTTCCCTACCAGGTCCTCTCTTTGAAATTATTTGGAATACCAAGTTAGGGGAGAAAGTTATTTCTCGGTAATATGCTAACTTTATTACTGACTCTATGCAGACAACTGATAAGATTAAACAATGGTGGGAGTAGGAATTGGGGATCACGATTGATGCGGGGCAATGGCTCAAAATTTGGAAATATACCTGGCAACCTTCCCCTCTCCCAGTTGGAGGGAATTCCTATGGAAACTGTGCATCAGATATTTTTGGGTGCCAGTGGTAGTGCCCAAGTGGAACCCGTTGGTACCACCCAATTGTTGGAGGGGTTGTTGTGAAGAGGTGACCTCCCAGGCCCACATCCTTTGGTCCTGTACATGCCTACAACCCTATTGGGTGGAAATCCAGGGACATTTGGAGAACATTTTTGGTTTAGCCTCTCCTTCTGGCCCAGAAAACATTCTATTAGGTCTTCCACCCAGGGAGGTAGCAGGTAAAGAAGCAAAATATTTGTGGGGCATATTAACTGTGGCTGCTTTCCAAGCAATTACCAGAAAGTGGCTACTGCTTGATCTTCCATGTATAATGGACTGGAAGTATATAGTCACTTCAATTTGTAAATTTGAAAGAATTACATACTCCTTACAACAGAGGATTCCATAGTTCCAAAATAGGTTGATCAGGTGGGAGCTTTCTGAGGGTTTGGAGTCTTGCTAATTATTAATTTTTGGGGTTGTCCTTCTATAAATTGCTGTTCTTTGACCCCTTTTTCTTATTTCAGTTCCCCTATTGTATGTTTTTATACTTTGACACACCCCTACATCACAGAAGATAATTCTGGGATGGTTACAATTATATTATTAGAGAGATTTACCTGGTTTTAGGATGCACCATGTGTATGAGTTATGAGGACCCATTCTCTTTTTTATGGTTTTAAGTTTGTTTCTTTTTATTGCTATGAAATAACATTTTGACACTTTTTTGGTTTTCCTTTTCTTAAAAATTGTTCTGAATTTTATATATCAGAGTTTCATTTTATAGATGGTATTTAGTTTTCTACAAAGTTGTAACTCATGTCTGAAACTATTTATTGAACATTTCTTTGTAATCTGTTCAATTCTGAAAGTTTTGAATAAAGTTTGAATATAAAAATGGGGGACAAAACTGTCTACAGGTACATTAACAAAAGAAAGAAGGCCGGGAGGAATTGTAAAGCTCAGAGGGGAGGGAGCGGGGTGTGTGTGTGAGGGGGACCCAGAAAAGCAGCTATACTGAATGAATACTTCTGCTCAGTATTCACTGAAGAGAGGGAGGGACAGGGACTGCAACTGGACAACAGAAACATGGGGGGAATGAGGTAATCACCAGTCCATTTACAGGAGAGAGAGTCCTGAAGGAACTCACTAAACTAAGCATAGACAAAGCGATGGGTCCAGATGGTATAAACCCTAGGATACTAAAAGAACTTTGGATGGAGCTAGCAGCATCACTGGTAACCGTGTTGAGTCGCTCAGTTCATGGGTGGTTCCAGGGGACTGGAGGCAGGCACATGTCCTATTCACAAGAGCGGAAGCAGGGAGGAAGTAGGTAACTACAACCTCACCTCAGTAGTGGACAAAATAATGGAAGCACTGCTAAAGGAAAGGAAAGGACTGTGGAACATTTGGAATCCAGTGAGGAACAGGACCCGAGGCAGCATGGACTCACAGCAGGAAGGTCATATCAAACAAACCTGACAGACTTTTTTGACTGGGTGATGAGGAAGGTGGATCGGGGGGAGTGGTGGATATTGCCTACCTTGATTTCAGTAAGGCCTTCAACACCGTTCCACACAGAAGGCTGGTAAACAAGTTGGGTAGCCTGGGGATGGACCACAAAGTGGACACCTGGGTTAGAAATTGGTTGACAGACAGAAAGCAAAGGGTGGTGATAAATGGGATTATATCTGAAGAAAGGGAGGTGTCCAGTGGGGTGCTGCAAGGATCAGTCCTGGGGCCAGTCCTTTTCAATGTCTTCATTAGTGACATTTGGAAGGGCTGGAGGGGAAGGTTTACCTATTTGCAGATTACACCATGATCTGAAACAGGGTAGACATTCAGGGGGTTGAGAAAATGAGAAGGGACCTAGGCAAGCTGGAAGAATGGTCCAAAATGTGGCAATTAAAATTAAATGCAAAGAAGTGCAAGATCATGCACCAGGGGTGCAGAAACCCTGCAGATAGTTACAGGATGGGGAAGAGATGCTAACAGTCACCAGGGTAGAAAGGAAACTAGGAATAATCATCTCAGATGACTTAAAGGTGGCCAAACAATGTCACGAGGTGGTAGGGAGGGCCAGTGGGATGTTAGGGTACATAGGAAGGGGTATTACTAGCAGAAGTAGGGAGGTGGTGATACCACTGTACAAAACACTGGTGAGGCCTCATCTGGAGTATGGAGCAGAGTTCTGGAGGCCACATCTTCGCAAAGACGTAGGCAGGGTAGAGGCAGTCCAGAGAAGGGCAACTACGATGGTAAGGGGCTTGCACCAGAAGACATATGAGGAGAGATTGATACACTGAAAGAGAGGTAGGAGCAAGGAGATATGATCAAAACCTTCAAGTATCTTAAGGAATTGAACAAAGTCCAGCTGGGTGACAATTTTCAGTATAGGAGATGTACAAGGACAAGGGGGGCATGATATGAGATTAGAGGAGGGAAGGATAAAGGGGAATGTGAGGAAGTTTTTCTTCACAGAAAGCGTGGTGGATGCATGGAATAAACTACTACTGGAGATGGTGGGAGCCAGCACAGTGGGGGGATTCAAGCATGCATGGGACAGGCATAAGGGAACCCTAGAGGTGGGAAAGAGAGGCAAAAGCTAATGACAAAGATGGGTCAGCAGCCACTGATGCAGGTAGGGAAAAAGGGCAGATTAGGTGGGCTTAGCAGTTCTTATCTGCCATCAATTACTATGTATGTTACCATGTTAGTCCTTTTTCTGAGGGAGACAGTCCTGAAAGCACTTGAAAACCTGATGGTGAATAAAGCTATTGGACCTGATGGGGTACATCCAAGGATGTTGAGGGAACTCAGGGAGGTACTGGCTGCAGCTCTGACACTCTTATTAACAGATCTCTAGAGACCAGAGTGGTTCCAGAGGGCTAGAGAAGGGTGTATGTAGTCCCATTTCACAAAAGCAGTAGCAAGGAAGAGGCAGGCAATTATAGGCCAGTCAGCCTGACATCGGTGGTGGGTAAGCTAATGGAAACACTGCTAAAGGAAAGGATTGTGGAATATCTTGAATCCAGCAGATTAAAGAATCTGAGGCAGCATGCATGGCTTCACAGAGGAGAGGTCATGCCAAACAAATCTGATGGATTTCTTTGACTGGATGACCAAGGAATTAGATCAGGGAGGAGCGGTGGATGTGGCCTACCTGGATTTCAATAAGGCTTTCGAGACCATTCCACATAGAAGACTGGTAAGCAAGCTGGGTAGTTTGGGCGTGGGTAACAAGGTGGTAACTTGGGTAAGAAACTGGTTATTGGACAGGAGACAGAGGGTAGTGATAAAAAGAGTTCGCTCCAAGGAAGGGAGGGTGACCAGCAGGATACCTCAGGGTTCAGTGCTGGGACCGGTCCTCTTTAATGTCTCTGTAAGTGACACAGCAGAGGAGCTGGAAGGTAAGGTCTGCCTCTTTGTGGATGACACTAAGATCTGCAACAGGGTGGACTCCTGGGGGGGGGGGAGTGGAATGGATGAGTAGAGATCTGAAAAAATGGGAGCATGGTCAAAGGTATGGCACCTGAGTTTAATGCAAAATAGTGCAAAATAATGCACTTGGGGCACAGAAACCTGGGGGTGGAATACAAAATGGGTGGAGTGTTACTGACAACAAACAAGCAGGAAAGAGACCAGGGGATAATCATATTGGATGACCTAAAGGTGGCCAGGCAGTGTGACAAGTCAGCTGAGAGGGTTAGTGGGATGCTTGGTGTATAGGAAGGGGTATCACCAGCAGAATGTGGGAGGTGATATTGCCCCTGTAGAGATCACTGGTGAGATCCCATCTAGAGTACTGTGTCCAGTTCTGGGGACCACATCTCAGGAAGGACATAGACGGAGTGGAGGCAGTTCAGAGGGGGGCAACCAAAATGGTGCAGAGTCTGCATCAACAACCCAATGAGGAGAGGCTAAAAGATCTCAATATGTGCATTCTGGAAGAGAGGAGGGAGATGGGGGATATAATAGAGACCTTTCAATACCTCACAAGGGTAAATAAGGTACAGGAGGGGAGTATTTTTCAGAAAAAAGGTGCTCTAGAACAAGGGGACATGCTATGAAGCTGAAGTGGGGTAGATTCAGGAGAGATGTGAGGAAGTACTTCTTCACAGAAAGAGTGGTGGATTCTTGGAACAGCCCTCCGGCAGAGGTAGTGGTGGTGAAAACAGTGCTGGGGTTCAAAAATGCCTGGGATAGGCACAAGGGAATCATAGAGGAAAGGAAGAGGGGGACAAGAAAGTGCCACAGATCAAGTAGGGTCTGCAACAAAAATGAAGGTAAAAACAAATGGGCAGGCTGAGTGAGCCAAGCAGCCCTTATTTGCCGTCAGATTCTATGTTTCTATTTTTAAAAATATATCTTTCGTGCTAATCCAAATTCCTAAATTACATTTAGACAATAACCAAGTATATACGAAATATATAAACAGTGGATGAAAAGTAATGATTAAAAATGGTGAATGATAAAAAAGTACTTATCCCTTACATAATTTCTTTTTTTGTTTGTTTTAATTTTCTCTTTTCCCTGCCCACAGCCACTAGCACATCTACCCGGTCATGGACCCCTAAGCCCCGACTTCCATATTTGCCGCGGCTCCCCAAACACCCCCAGCTTCCCCCCCCAGGGTGGGGTTGTGGCACAGAACCTAATGCCGCAATCATGGGACTTGAACCAGCCCTGAGGGCACTCCATCCTTCTCCCCCGGCTAGCCCTCTGGCTCCCTGGGTCCATTCCCGAACCCAGGTCACCGGCATCGCAAGCAGAATTCCAACTGCTGCACCGGCGGGCTGGCATCCTTACATAATTTTGGCAGTTATCCTCAGGTAGCTTCTGAAGCATCTTAGGGAGATATAATATTTAGGAAGACAGTGTGACCTAATAGTTATAGCGGTGGCTTGGAAACCGAGATTGCAGGTCCTTGACAAATAGTATCAAATACTTCTGGTCCTAAATATTCCTGGTCAACAAAAACTAAATAAATAAAAATAAGCACTGTGCGTGTTTGATCAAATCATGTAAAATGGAAAGAGTTAATTTTGGAACCATTATGGCTGAGAACATTATTTGTTTATGAAGGCTTGGATTTAGTTATGCTAATATATAGTACACATAAGATGGGTTGACTTAAGATATTATTTTTATATTCATGACAGGGTATTGGCCTATTGATATATCATGAGTGGTGAAGTGACAAGTAAGATAGTAATAAACCAGTGCCTTAAAATGAAGAGAAAAATGATATCTTACATCAGGCCATGTCATATTCGATTTATACAAAAGGTGTTTACGTGGTCTGTGATAGAATTAGAAATGGTAAAAAGTTAGAAAAGTATAAAAAGTGCAAAATGCAAACTGGGCTTCAAACCTAGGCTACCAATGTGAGTTAAAAAACAAAATGGCATCTCTTAAGGGAGAATAAATATCTGAGTACGTTCAGCATGGCCAAAATTACTGAAATGAATTTCTGAGCATGCTTAGTAACCAACTTCATGTATTTTGCTCATGTTGTGAAAAAAATAACACGTTTATATTGGCAAATTTATTTTCTCATCTGTTGTATATATTGATTATCTCACATTGCTGCAACTTCCATATATCGATATATAAACTGTAAAGCAGATTTGATTTTTTTTTATCCTGTTGGTAATAGTCAGAAGATTCTAATGTTTTTTTCTGTAATAAACTTTTTTTTTAGTTTACATTTCATCAGGTCATGATGTTTTGAGTATAATATATTGATTGATCTCACTCACTCGCTGTATTTCTTCCCTGTGTTTATGTTCAGTTAGGCCACGGTGCTTTGATCTGTGTGCTCTGATTGAATTATTTCAATGTATTTATGCCCCATGTTTATCTGCCTATGACTCATGCAATGAATTCCATTCCCTTTCCCAGATCACTCCCATTACTATGCTCTCACTCCTAGTGGAAATTCAGTACTAACTGTATCTCAGTTTCCACAACTCTGTGATGTATTGTAATGTCCTCCCACGGACTCTGTCACTGTATTTATTTTTTGCGTATTTACTGCCTCAACTTCTGTATTGATCCCTGTCCCTATGGATGCAGCAGAAAATTAGCTGAAGCTCAGTGTGCCTTGCTGGGCAAATATTTTAAATGAATAAATAAATTATCTGTACTATCACGCTAGGCAAAAATTGTGAAAACAGATTTATCTGGAAATGCCGACAGATTGTTCAAACACCTCTAATAGAGGATCCAACTGGTTTAAAGCTAACCTTTTTTTAATACTGTACATTATGTCAGTATATTCCACAGCAGACAACTAGAGCTGTTGAAATACCATTTTCCCAGATATTAATCTAAGACAGTGCCTATGTTTGTAAAAGTGACGCAATATTTTTAATGAATGCTTTAGAAAATGATTAGAACATTCCCAGTTCATTTGCTCCCATCTGTTCTTTTTTTATATGCCTCATTTTTTTTTCCTTTTTCCTGCTCTTTAAAACCAGCACTGTAAATAGCCCCCTCCCAACTGCACCATTATTGGTGCCCTAACCAACAACATTGTCAATTGCAGTCTTTTAGTGACTCCTGATGTTGGTACCACTACTTGCATGGGCTGCTACATTGATACAAATGGAGCAGATCCTCAATTTATTTATTTTTATTTATTGCATTGTTTCACCAGAAAAGATACACTGAGCAACTCAATGCTTGTTTCACAGTACGTCCTGGGGGAAATGGGGAGAGGGATGTACAGAGTGAGAATTCATAGATACATACATTACAGAGGGTGAATCCATACATACAATTTCAAAACAGGTTCAAGGCATTGGGTACATAGTAGGCAGATGCAACAGTTACATTACTGGTGGTTCATAGGAGATGTATGCATACAGAATCAGTACAGGGTCAAAAGCATAGGATTCAAGGTAGACAAATGCATACAGTTACATTACAGGCGGTTCACAGGTGGTGCAGAAGCTGCAAGGGTGAAAACATAAGAACAAGACACCTTTTTAAGAGCTAGGCTACATAGGGCAGTATAAGTGCAGGTGGGGGTTGGGGGATAGAGAAAGAAGAGAGGGAGGGAGAGAGAAACTGAGAGAGTGAGAGAGAGAGGGAGAGAGGGAGGCAGATGGGTAGGAGGGGGTCAGGAGCAGGTACAGCTAGGTGTAAGGTAATTGTGCAGAGCAGAGGTACGAGAATATAGGGAGGAGGAGTAGCAGATTTGTGGAGGAAGTACATTCCATATTTTAGGCAGGTGGTAAAAGAAGGCTTTTTGGCCAGAGGATGGACTGAGAGGGTACGTGTGTTAGCCTGGGATCTCATGGAATAAAGGGAGTGAGTAAGGGTGCCAAGAAAGGAGGAGCTATATGAGGGGAGAAATGCAAGCCAGAATTTAGAGATGAACTTAGCACCATGTAGCGGACGCTGGGAGTGGAGGGGAAAGAAGTTAAGAGAGTGGTAGAGATCACAGTGATGGGTGCAGGAAGGGGCATCACGAGTGAAACGACAGAAGGAATTGAAGAGAAAGTCCAGTCTGGATAGGTAGGACTGTGGGGCAGCACCATACACTATGTAGCAGTAGTCAAAAATGGGCATGATCATCTTCTGTACCAGCTCACGCCTGGCGGTGAGCGGGATGCAGTTGTGGTTTCTGTAAAGGCTCAATGAGCTCTATTTGTTTTGTAGTAGCAATGTGTACAAGTAACAGTTTCAATGTCATAAGCCATTTACTGATTGCAACCAATGATGTGACTAGTTGGAGCACTAATACTGGCACACCAGATGGAAGCTAAATGCAGAGCTGGTTTTAATGATCAATGTGAAAGAAATACGTATAAATAGATATTCTTTGCAAAAAGCTGCATTAATGCACCAGTAAGGGTTCAACTCAAAGCCACAAATGTAGGGAAATGTGGCATTAGGGTTTCCAACCCTAACTCCACAACCACTCTCCAATCAGAAAAAAGGACAAGACCATGCAAACAACCTCATACAGCCATCATCAGTTAAGACAAATAGCATACAACTGTCTCTGTACCTGCTGCCCTCTTATGCCAGCAAAAATTAGCTGTTTTAACCTAATATGAGTTTTCAAAGGTAAAATGGTACTTTTTCAGGGAATGTGTTACCCCTAAGCAAACCTGTTGCACCCTTGAACATTTCAACATCAGCTACTAAAACCATGATACCCACATTGCAGTAGCCTTCATGGGGCCTGTGCTTCTGCAGACACGGGTACTTGTGCATGCTATATGACATACACACACAGATGTGGCTGCATACTTATGCAACCACAGATACAAATTCACAAAGACAGCACATCAGTGCTTCTGCATTTATGTCATATGGAAACAGTTGTACAATATGATCTTTATCTTACCTGATGATGGCAGGCTTTGGTTGCTTGTGTGGTTTTGTCCTTTTGCTGCTGGGGGGTAGGGTTTGAAACCCTAACACAATGATTCCCTACTTTTATGCTGTTAAGTTGAACACTAACTGGTGCATTAATGCAATTTTTTATAAAGAATTTCCTTTCTTTTTGACATAGTGGAATCATATTTTCATTCACACAGGTCCCTTTGGGACAAGCATGAACAGATGCAGGCACACCAAGGGAAGACTCTGTCTGCTTATCAAAGTGCGGCAATGGATGTCAAGAATTCATGGAGCTGTCTGGTAGGCTGCAGAAGTGAAAGGACATCTTGACCCCATGCTTCCATGTGGGTGCAATTACAGATGCACAGGGCAAAGAATCAATCTGTCAGCTGAAGCATAGGGCCTTCTGGTGCCCACAGGGGCAGAGGTGCAAGGCCCTATGTCAAGAGAAGAGTTCTCTTCACTATATGGTACTTGGCCCTTCCCGGCAACCCTGCACCTTCCCTTCACAGGCCAGGGGGTGGTGTCGCATGACAGTACCATTCCCAGCCTCATCCCATCCAGTTGACTCATTGAGTTTGCCCCCAAACTCAACTCACTGGCATGGGATCACAAAGAACTACCCACTGGAGTAAAGGCTGGCACTACACATACTTCTTAAGAATTATTATGTATTTTAAATTCTGACCACAAATTTTTAAGATAGTCATTTTATGGCTCCCCCTTATAAACATGATATGTGGCATTTACAGCACAGTGGCCAAAACACCATTTTGCACCACAAATTCAAAAACATGTCCCATCCTGGATTTGGAAAATGACACCTGTCAGGTTTATGATGTGGGGGGGATGACTATGTTGAAAGACTGGAGTGAAAATATTGAAAATTAGCAAAGTTCTGAGTGAATGTTGAAATACTTCAATATTCCCTCATAACTTGGGTCATTTTACCATATTTTTACACCAAATTTTCCACATAATCTTAATATGATCCGGTCTAACTAGCCCAGTAGGTGAAAATGTTAAAATCCCGCCTGAAATGGGATTTCACAGAATAACTTCAAAATCACCCTTTCAGCACAGATTTGAAAAAAAAAATACCTGCATTGTTTATGAGGTGGGATCCTAAAAAGGCTATATTAAATGTTTTGCGAAAAAATATTAAAAATCAGCAATGTTATGAGTGAACATTGCAATTTTTCAATGTTCACTCATAACTTAGTCATTTTAACATATTTACCACCAAATTTTCAACATAGTCTTCTCATGACCCTTCACTTCATGAACCTGGTAAGTGAAAATTCCCACTCAAAATATCAGTTCAGGGAGCAACTGTGAAATCACCTTTCAGCATCGATTTGAAAAATGTCACCTGCTTTGTTCATGAGGTAGGGTCCCAAAAAGGTCATGCAGGTAGACAGAGGTAGACAGGTCAGTGGGGGATGCTGCAAAAGAAGGTAAAGCCATCAAAAAATTGAGAGCAATGAGTACCAATGCCCGTAGTCTGAGTAACAAGCTTCCTGAATTAGTGGCCCTGATGGAGGAGGAACATCTGGATATTGTGGCAGTCACAGAAACATGGTACACACAAAACCATGACTGGGACATAAACATACCAGGATACACGATCTACAGGAGGGACAGGGAGGGTAAAAGAGGAGGAGGAGTAGCTCTTTACATAAGGGAAGGAATCAAAGCAACAGAACAAAAGGGAAAACAGGGAGGAGAAGAAGCACTGTGGGTAAATTTGGAGACCGGCAATGGCACCACAATCCGCACAGGGGTTGTATACAGACCCCCTTCTCAGGGGGAGGAAATGGACAAGGAAATGATAGTAAGAATACTTAGAATGGCAGAAAAAGGGGAGATATTGCTGATGGGTGATCTGAATATGCCAGATGTTAACTGGAGTGCAGTTGCAGCAGCCACTTCAAAGAGTGGGGTTATTCTAGATGCCCTACAGGGGTCATGCCTTAGACAACTAGTATTGGAGCCCACTCAGAGGGAGCAATCTTAGACCTGGTTCTTCCAAATGGAGATGAAGAGAGGATCACAGACGAGAAGTGGGTAGCCATCTGGGAACTAGTGACCATCGAACAGTATGGTTCACAATAAACACAGCAATAGAATCAAGCCATACAAAGGCAAAAGTACTGAACTTTAGGAGGGCTGACTTTGCCAAAATGGGTGAGTGCCTAAGGAATGCACTAGCAAATTGGCAGGAAGGAGGGGTGGAAGAACAATGGGGAATAATAAAAACTGCCATCACATAGGTAACAAGCCTTTGTGTGAAGCAAATAAAATGAAATGATGTAAGAAACCACTATGGTTCTCAAAGGAAGTGGCAGTGAAGGTTCAAGAGAAAAAGAAAGCATTCAGGAAGTATAAGGAATCACAGAAGGAGCAGGACAGAGAACTGTATCAGTTAAAGCAAAAGGAAGCTGGGAAGGCAGTCAGAACAGCAAAGGTCCAGGAAAAGATAGCCAACTCAGTTAAGAAGGGGGATAAAACCTTTTATAGGTACATCAGGAGCGAAGGAAGACCAAGGGAGGGTTAGTGAGGCTTAATAAAGAGGAGGAGGGTGGGCAGAGGGTGACTGTGAAAAGGCAGAGATACTAAACAAATATTTTGCTCAGTATTTACAAAGGAAGTGGGAGGTACCTAAAACAAACAGTAGAAACACTCTGGATACAGAGTTGATACCAGCCCATTTACAGAAGAAAGGGTTCTGAAAGAACTCTTAAAACTGAAGGTGGACAAAGCAATGGGGCCTGATGAGATTCATCCCAGAATTCTAAAAGAACTAAGGGTAGAACTAGTGACACCACTGACTACCCTCTTTAACAAATCATGGGAGGATGGGGTGGTACCTGAGAACTGGAGAAGGGCAGATGTGATTCCCCATCACAAAAGTGGGAGCAAGGCAGAAGCAGAAAACTACAGACCTGTTAGTTTAACCTCAGTGGTAGGGAAAATGATGGAATCACTTCTGAAGAAAAGAATTGTTGAGTATCTAGAGGCCAGAGGGGCTCAGGACCCAAGGCAGCATGGATTCACAGTGGGAAGGTCATGTCAGACAAATCTGATAGATTTTTTGACTGGGTGACTAAAGTAGTAGATCAGGAAGGGGCTGTGGACATGGCCTACCTAGACTTTAGCAATAGCAAGGCATTTGACACAGTCCCACACAAAAGATTAATATACAAATTAGCCAGCCTGGGAGTGGGTCCCAAGATGACAGCCTGGGTAAAGAATTGGCTAGAGAATAGGACACAGAGAGTAATAGTAAATGGAGTACACTCTGAAGAAAGGGGGGTTACTAGTTGGGTACCGCAGGGTTCAGTATTAGGACCGGTCCTCTTCAATGTCTTTATAAGTGACATTGCAGAGGGACTGGAAGGAAAAGTATCTCTCTTTGCAGATGACACAAAGATCTGCAACAGAGTTGATGCACAAGGTGGGGTGGAAAGGATGAGAAGGGACTTGGCAAGGTTAGAGGAGTGGTCAAATGTATGGCATTCAATGCTAAGAAGTGCAAGGTAATGCACTTGGGAAACAAAAACCCAGGGGAAGAGTACACAATGGGGGGTGAGATACTAACAACAACAAAAATGGAAAGGGACCTGGAGGTAGTCATATCAGATGACCTAAAGGTGGGCAAGCAATGTGAGAGGGCTGCAAGGAGGGCTCGGGGGATACTGGGATGCAAAGGGAGAGGCATCACCAGTAGAAAACAGGAAGTTATTATCCCTCTGTACAGACAGTTGGTGAGATCCCATCTGGAATACTGCATGCAGTTCTGGAAACCCAATCTCTGCACAGACATCAACAGGATGGAGGCTGTCCAGAGGAGGGCAACTAAAATGGTGCAGGGTCTGCACCGGAAGACATATGAAGAGAGACTTAAGGAGCTGAATATGTATAGCCTCGAGGAAAGGAGGGAGAGGTGGGACATGATAGAAACTTTCAAGTACCTCAAGGGAATCAACAAAGTCCAAGAGGGTAGCATCTTCAAAAAGGGTGTGCAAGAACAAGGGGCACAATTTGAAGATAGAAGGCGGCTCAGAGGTAATTTAAGGAAGTATTTTTTCACAGAGAGGGTTGTGGATGCATGGAACAGCCTTCTGGAGGAGGTTGTGGAGTCAAAAACAGTGGTGGAATTCAAGCATGCATGGGACAGTCATAAGGCAATTCTAGGGGTTGGGGGTAGGAAGAAGTAGGCTGCTGGTTAACTAGGATCTGCAGCTTATCCATTAGGTAGGGAAATGGGCAGACTGGGTGGGCCAAGCTGTCTTAATCTGCCATCAAAATCTATGTATCTATGTATCTATGCTGAATGTTTGGTGGGAAAATATTGTAAATCAGTGAAGTTATGAGAGAACATTGAAATATTTCAGTGTTCACTCATAACTTGGTCATTTTACCATATTTATTCACCAAATTTTCAAGTTTGTCTTATTATGACCCCACCTCATGAACATCGTAGGTGACAGCTTTTAAATCCTGCCCAAAAAAAGGATTTTGCACAGTGATAATGAATTCACTTTTTGGGACAGATCTGAAATATGTCAGCTACCTTGCTCATGAGGCATAGTCCCAAAAATGCCATGTTGAAAATTTGGTGTAAAAAATATAAAAAAATAACAGAAGTTATAAGAAAAAGTTCAAAATGCTTCTTTTCTCATATTGCAGTCGCCAGTTCCAGCAGCAAATCATTCTTTTAGTTAGGGAGTGGATTTACAGCATGGGACACTTTTAGGTACATGAGGGTATTTATGGAGGGTGTGGGGGGCACTGGGGTCCAAACAGTGCTGGTCACACTAGCACACGCAAGGTGACGTGACAAAAAACAGGGCCTTTTTTTTTGGCGGGGGCTTCCTCCCCCACACCCCCAGTTGCAGGGGGCTCTGCCCCCACCAGACTTAAAGATTCTCACTCCGGGGGAAGCAGATCACAGGGCAAGTTAAATGTCTGGGGCCATGGAATACTGTTTCAACAGCCTCATTAAAAAAAAAAAGTCCCGAAACAGGCAAAATGACTGGAGACCAGGATTAGAACCCTGGTCTCCAATAGCACTGGCTGAGCGGCTATATGCATCCACCCTCCACACCACAGGAGCAGCTCAGCCAGCTATCAGATCCCTGTTGTCCTTGTCCTTACTTCAGGACTATGGACAGTGACCAGGGGAGCGCATATAGCAAGCGCTGTAAATCCCTGGTCACTGTCCATATGAGCACTTACCAGACTAGTGCCATATAGTGTGGCACTATTCTGGTAGTGCTCATCTAACTGGTACCAGTGTGGGGTGGTGGGTACTAAGTATGGGGTCAGGGTGGGGCTGGGGGAGTCAGACTGGCAAGGGACCATTTTCTTATTTACAGGGTATTGACAAAAAAAAAGATAATGAGGGTCTGTTTTCTTTTTTCAGCTTTACTGGATCTGACACTGGGGATTAGGCACCCCAGTGTTGGCTTTTTCACTAAGGTGGCACCGGCGTGGGCACCCCAGTGTTGCCATGTATGCATTGGGGGGCAGGTGACCTGAAGGGGAGAGGGTTGGGGAAGCAGTACCTGGGTGGGCCCCCTCAGTTTGCTTTTTGCATACTGTGCATTAAAGAAGGACAAGGATGGGCTAGCTGAGCTGGGAGGGGAGGGGATTACAGAATGAAAAACAAAGTTAGATAGATGATAGATAGATAGATAGATAGATAGATAGATAGATAGATAGATAGATAATGTCAATGGATGATAGATACTGTCAATAGATAGATACTGTTGACAGATAGATAGATTGATAGATAGATAGATAGATAGATAGATAGATAGATAGACAGACAGACAGACAGACAGACAGACAGACAGACAGGCAGACAGACAGACATAGATAGATAGATAGACAGACAGACAGATAGATACTGTCAATAGATAGATAGATAGATAGATAGATAGATAGATAGATAGATAGATAGATAGATAGATAGATAGACAGACAGACAGACAGACAGATAGATAGATACTCTGGTGCACAAGCTAAGTATTGATACATATGCTGACATTTCCATGTAGTGCTAATATCTAGCATTTTAAAACAGTGCCTATAGTTTTCAGTGCAAGAAGTGGAGCAGACTCATTGCACGTCAGTGCCATTCTGTATGCCAAACTGCAGCTTGGCTGGTCTGAGGATTTGTTTACATTTCAGGACAACTTTTAAACATGATGAAAACTATGTAAACCTGAATTATGAAGGTAACAACTACAGTAATTAATATCAGCATGCCTGTCTAAGCTTACACGGGAGCTTTTCTGATACAATGGACTCCTAAAATTGATGGTTTATTTGTCCTTTAACATTAAACACCTTACTCAGCCCTAACTCTACTGGCGCTACCATGCCTGTATGATAGATAAATAGATTGATAGATACTTAGGTAGGTAGACAGACAGACAGACAGATAAAATGGCATCAAAAATCAGTCATATTCCTGCTCTGTGATTGGTCAAAATGCACCACATGATTTCATGCAATATTCCACAACAACTGCATGCCTGTACTTCTTTCCGTCCCTCAGAAACCTGCTCACTAACATCCAGGAGCAGAAGATCACTCCAGAACTGACACACAGAACCTGACTGTCACATATTTTATACAATGCAACAGAAAGCGAGTCATTCACTAAAATTGCTTACTTCTGTATAAGTAGTAATTTAAACTACTTATCTCACCCTTTGACTCTCCCTCAGTTTTCAGTTTTCTATAAAACACTTTCAATTTCTGTAGTGTGACTAAGTGGGTTGCTCCTGAGAAAAAAAGCCTTATTGAGATTAGTTGTAGAGTGTATTTCTATGCAAAAAAAGTAATCTGTTATTGTAACATGGCAGAAAACAAAAGACCACAATAACTAACATGGATTGGAGGAATGGCAACAGGTGACTATAAAGCAACCATGGATTAATGCCATAGTAGAACCATGGTTGCTTGTGTAATACCCTTAGCAACCACAGTAAATCAAGGAGCAGAAACCTGAGGTTTTCCCACCCACCCAGTGGGATATTATTCACAAGTGGAATTTTTGAAAACAGCATATTATACTGAGTCATGGAGAATATTAATAAAACTTTTGTATATTCTATCTGCAAAGCAGTGGTCCATACAAACAAAGTAAACATAGAAATTCCCAGTGCTAAATGTTATTCCTGAGGTAATCCCCGAGGTATGTGTAGAAAACTGCTAATCTTCATACTGTACCTCATAAATGTGTAGTTCCTCTCAGACCTGTTCAGCTTCCAAATGTTGTTTGCAATGTTTAAAAGTTGTATTTCAATATCAAGTCGTATACCCAGCGATGTTGTGTATGATGGCTGCATAGAGTCTTCCCATAATGCATACCAGGCAATGTTTATGTTAATAGTAGCCAACAACAGAAGCAAGTTCCGTAGTTAGAATGGGATACCAGAGCGCATAGCACAAGCACATTGCACAGACTTAAGGATGAAGGTAAATGTAAGTTGAACAGTTGTTAAAGAAACAGTTTGTCAAGTCTTCACATAAAAAAGGTTTATTTTAAAGAATGTTAAAGGGTTACCCAGACAGCATAGCGAATGTCACTGTTCAAAAATTCTTAGAAATGGAGCATATTTACAATGTTTACACCAGTTTGCAAATGAAAAAAAAACTGTAATTATAGTTAGAAAACATTGATAAATGTAGAAGAGAATTATCAAATATGTTGAATATTGGCAGCAATAACAATGTAAAACAGACACAGATTTTGAACCCATATAGTTTTATTAAACATGGCAGTTTTGATGTGTTATAGAAAGCAATGCCACTGTGAGATTTTTACACTTTATTTTCTGTGTAACATATTACTCTTACCAGTACTTGCCATGTTACAAGTGCATTAAACCATTCCAGAGCATGGTTCTGCTTGTGGCATTAAGCCATGGTTGGCAGGTTGGATGCACTCGGCCTTCGGCCTCATTCTCCAAACAGCCCAACCATGGATTAATGCCACAGTAGAACCATGCTCTGTCATGGTTTAATGCTTACTGGGTTTATATGAGTTTTAAATGTTTTGTACCATTGACTCTTAACTTACTGCAAACAAGTGAGTCGTCGGCTTCAACTTCCACTTTCTGTAGTGACTGAGCAGGTTGCTCCCAAGAAAAAAAAAACAATTGTGACTAGCTTACACTTCACAATTTCTATGCTACGAAAGCCATCGAGTCACTCACTTGCATCGTCTGAAGAGTCAGCATCACAATGAGACATTTAAAATTAATTTAAGCCCTGAACAGTTAGAATACTTCATTTTTCTGTATGGAAATACACACTACACTTTTTTTCAACTAGTTTTTTTGTCAGGAGCAACATGCTCTGTCACACTATAGAAAGTAAAAGTTGAACAGCTGACTTGCTTGATTCCATTACAGTCAGTGACATCAGTTAAGAGAGTATAACTGAATTTCCTCTGCAAACCGTCGGATTACCAAATAAACAAAATGTAATTTGTGGCACACATGGACTACTTTTTCATTTCTCCCAAAAAACTTCTGGCCATTTTAATAGACAGATAATACACCACAGGGCATGTGGTTGTGCTCTGATATACTTGTGCCTTCGGTAGTTGAATGCACTTGACCTGCGGCCTCGTGCCTCACAATGCACTGAAGACATGTGTATATCAGCACAACAGCATACCCTGTACCATATAATCTGTTACATATCATGCCACTATAGTTAGGGTTGAGCAGGAGTTTCTATGTTAAACTTCAAAATTTGCACTTTACTATCTTCGCAGCCACTCAACAAATTTGCACAAAATCTTGCATGTGTGGTTGGGGGGGTAGATCTTTTGGCCTGTCAAGCTTTGTTCTGGTCAGCTGTGTGGCTCCTGAAATGCAGATAGTGAAAAAAGTTCACAAAATTGGTGTTTCTTGCTTTTTTTTGTCATCACCAAGTGCCCAAACAGTTTGGAATTTTGGTCTGAAATGTTCAGGTTGGAAAGGTCTTGGCCTATGGATGTGCCTTTTGATCATTTGGTGAAAAAATATGAATCCATTCCAATGTTATTAAATTTAAAATTTCAGTTCTGAACATGCTCGGTAAAGTCTTTTTGATAGCTGCTTGGAACTAAATCCTTTTTCATACAGTAGTCATCTTTTTTCATGAGAAAAACATTATTTTTCATATAGCCACCATCTTGTTTCCATTCTTTTTTTTCCAAAAAATATTCCAAAACCCACAAAAATGACATCCTGGACAGACACTAACACATGTATCTTGGTTATCGGGGCCTGTTAGGTGGATTCTGCAGTTAACTGTTGGAAAAATTATCTCCAAATGTGTTTTTATTTTATTTTAAAATCCTTTTTCTTGACTCATTTCCATTTTTTCATATGGCCATATGAAAAAATAATTCGGTCATACAAAAAAAGATCCCTTCTTATGAAAAAAGAAGCTGGAAAAAACTAAGTCCAAATTCTTTTTACATATGAGGGCATCTATTTTCATATGAATGAAAAAAGCTCATGAAAAAAAAGATGCCCTCATACGAAAAAAGAATTTGAACTCAGTTTTTTTCCAATTCTTTTTTCGTATGAAGGAATCTTTTTTTGTAAGCTTTTTTTTTTTGTTCATACAAAAGGATGCCCTCATATGAAAAAAGAATTTGTACTTAGGTTTTTTTGGATTCTTTTTTCATAAGAAGGAATCCTTTTTTGTATGTTTTTTTTTATTCATAGGAAAAAGGTTCCCCATTCTTTTTTTCGTATGAAGGCATCCTTTTTTGTATGGAATTTTCATTTGATACAAAAAAGGATTCCTTCATACGAAAAAAGATTTTGGACTTATTTTTTTCCCCACATTTGAACATCGACAAGCAATAACTCCCTCAGTATTTGGACTTAAGGGGCAATCTATATATCAAAACTAAGGTCTTCAAGAGTACTATGAGATTAACACATACCCCCAAAAAAAAAAAAAAATTTAGGGCTAATAAAAACAGTAAAAAATGAAAATCCCCATAGTATAACATTGGAACGTCAACAAGCCATAACTCCCTCAATATTTAGACTTAAGGGACAATGTATATATCAAAGGTCTTAATGAGTACTACAAGAATAACACATATCCCTCCCAAACATTTAGGGGCAATATAAAACAAGCATTTGTCAATGCCAAATGTTGGCTTGCTGGCATTGGCATTGGTAGTGTAGGTGTTAGAGAGATGTATAATAGGAATGGCAGTGAAATATTGAACCCCACCCCCACCCTGCAGAGACTGACAGGCACGGGGGGTGCCTTGGGGTCATCAGCCATAACGCTCATGCCATTTTACCTCACCCTACCCTGTAGACACCGACAGGTGTGGCGGTGTGCTTTGGGGTCTTCGTGCCATACGCTCACTCCATTCCATAAGGAAATATGCTGAGATGGGTGCAGAATAGAAGAAATATGAACTTTGGGGCTGAAGACTCCAAGGAACACCTCAATATTTGTCACTGGCTGCAGGGTGGGGGTGGGGGTGAAATGGCGTGAGCATTACAGCCGACGATCCCAAGTCACACCCCCGATGCCTGTCAGTCTCTACAGGGTGGGGCATTAGGGTTGGAAACCGTAATGCCCTGGGTGTGTGTTTGTATTTTCACTCCAGATTTTCAAGATGGGCTTTTTGTGACTTCACCTCATGAACAGTGGCACTATTAGTTTGTTACTCGAAAGGTGATTTTGTTCAGTGACTGTGCGATTTGGTGCCATAAGTGCAAAAACACATTTCAGGCAGGATGTAAAAAATGACAGCTGTACTGTTCATGAGGTGGTGTGAAAATATGGCACTGTTGAAAATCCAGACTGAAAATATGAAACATTGGTGAAGTTATGAGCGTGCGTAGAAACTGTGCAAGGCACGCCTATCACGCAATCGTTTTTTTGAATTTTTTCACCAAATTTTCAACATGTTCATTTTTGGACCTCTCCTCATGAACAGTAGCACTGTGATTTTGTTAATCTGTCCCAAAAGTTGATTTCCCACAGTGACCATCCCATTCTGCGCCACAGGTGTAAAAACACATTTTGGGCAGGATGTGAAAAATGACAGATGTACTGTTCATAAGGAGGTGTGAAAAAATGGCAGTGTTGAAAATCTGGAGTGGAAATATAAACAATTGGCATGATTACGAGCATGCATAGAAACTGCGCAATGCACGCTCATAGCGCAGTCACTGTTTGGAATTTTTTCACCAAATTTGCAACATGGGCTTTTTGGGACCTCCCATCATGAATGGTGGCACTGTCATTTCGTTAATCAGTCCTGAAAGGTGACTCCATGCGGCGACAGCAAAATCACTTTTTGGGACTGAGTAACGAAATAACAGTGACATGTTCATGAGGTGGGGTCCCAAGAACCCCATGTTGAAAATTCAGAGTTAAAATTCCAAAAAATGGCTGAGAAATCAACCTAAGCTGAAATCCCCCATTGCCCATTATAAAGCTCACCGTCATTTCTTCAGTTTGTGGTTGGCCTTTGAAGAGTGCAGGCGTGTCCTGCACCACAGAAGATCACTGCTCCCAACCTCTGAAGGTAAGTATGGGAGAGGGGGTGTGGGAGGGGTGCGCAGAGAGGTGAGGTTGGGGAGGGCAGGAGACCACGAGAGACCATTTTCTGTTTTACAGGTTAAATACAATGAAAAGACTATGGGAGACAGTTTTCTATTTTACAGGGGGGAAACAATTAAAAAAACATTTAGGTACACTGGGGTGGGCTTCCAGTGTGCCACAATGGGGGGGACATGCCATTGCCAACACAGGGAATCGGCACCTGTTGGCGCCAAAGAACATAGATGGGTTAGGGGATCACATCCAACACTGGGAGTGGGCATCCCAGTGTCAGAAACAATTATTTTAGCACACTGGGGTGGGCTCCCAGTATGCCACTTTAATGTGGGGATACATGCTGACACAGGGATTGGGCACCCCAATGTTGGCTTTGTGAGACTGTGTGGCAGACAGCAGAAGCTGCCATGGTTCAGCACACTGGGGTGGGCTCCCAGTGTACCACATAATGGGGGGAGGACATGCCAACACGGGGATTAGGCATCCTGATGTCGGCTTTCTGGGGAGTGTGTGTTGGGTGACAGGAGTCGTCATTGTGGAAAGCCGCACCATGGCTATTTTACTTATTGAAATGTTTCACCAGGAAAGGCACACTGAAACTCCACTGGTAACTCCAGCCATGTGCATTACTGTGCACTGTAATGCGCATGGCCAGAGTCTTGTCATCTGCCACTGCAATGAGGAAATGGCACCTCATTGGAGCAGTAGATTTCTTTCAACTCCATGGCTCTCTTTGAAACTGCTGTCATCGCCAGGATGCTCACTGATTGGTGACTGAGGGACGCACCCACTAAAGCATCCCCTGCATTGGCCACAACACTGAAACACCTCTGAAATGTTCTACTACCACAAGACGTTGCTTGCACACACGCAAACCAACATAAAAATTAAAAAAATGAAAATTCCCATCAGATAACACTGTAACTTCAACAACATAGAAACATAGACTCTGATGGCAGATAAGGACCGCTTGGTCTACCTAGTCTGCCCATTTCCCTACCTATTGTATGAACTCCGGATCCTATATGATCTGTAGCTTACCTTCTCCTTCCTACCACTAGGGTTGCCTTCTGTCTGTCCCAAGCATTCTTGAATTCACCTATTGTTTTGGCCCCTGTGACATCCTCAGGGAAGCTGTTCCACATATTCACCACCCTTTCTGTGTAAAGATACTTCCTCACATTGCCCCTAAGTCTTCCCCCTCTATCCTCATGTTGTGACCTCTTGTTCTTGCTCATCTACTTTTCTGAAAGATGCTGCCTCCTGAACTGTGTTAATCCCCTTGATGTACTTGAAAGTTTCTATCATATCTCCCCTCTCCCTCCTTTCCTCCAGTGTATACATGTTGAGAGCCCTCAGTCTCTCCTTGTATGGTTTCTGGTGCAGTCCCTACACCATTTTCGTTGCCCTCCTCTGGACTGCCTCTACCCTGTCTATGTCCTTCCAGAGATGCGGTCTCCAGAACTGCACACAGTACTCAAGATGAGGTCTCACTAACTGTCTGTACAGTGGCATCACCACCTCCTGTTTTCTGCTGGTGATACCTCTTCCTATGCACCCCAGCATCCCATTGGCTTTCCTCATTGCCTTCTTACATTGTTTGACTACCTTTAGGTCATCTGTTATGACCACCCCCAGGCCCCTTTCCAGTTTGGTTATTGCTAGTATCCCTCCCCCAGGTTTCTGTTACCTAAGTGCATGATTTTGCAGTTCTTTGCATTGAACTGGAGCTGCCACTGTCTTGACCACTCCTCCAACTTGCCCAAGTCTCTTCTTATCCCGAGTGTCAACCCTATTGCAGATCTTAGTGTCATCTGCAAAGAGACATACCTTTTCTTTCAGTCCCTCTGTAAAGTCACTTATAAAGACACTAAAAAGGACTGGCCCCAGCACTGACCCCTGTGGCACTCTGCTGGTCACCCCCCTCCTCCGATTGAACTCTGTTTACCGCCACCCCGTCTGTGCCCATTGCTAAACCAGTTTCTGATCCAGACATAACTCCCTCAATATTTAGACTTAAGGGACAATCTTTATATCAAAACAAAGATCTTAATGAGTACTACAAGAACAACAAATACCCCCCACAAAAAAAATATTTAGGGGCACTATAAAAAATAAATATTCCCATAGGATAACATTGTAGCTTCAACAAACCATAACTCCCTCAATATTTAGACTTAAGTGGCAATCTATATATCAAAGCAAAGGTCTTAATGAGTACTACAGGAATAACATATACCCCCCACCCCAAAACATTTAGAGCCAATAAAAAATTAAAAAATGAAAATTCCCATAGGGTAACATTCGAACTTCAACAAGCCATAACTCCCTCAATATTTGGACTTCAGGGACAATGTATATATCAAAATAAATGTCATAATAAGTACTAAAATAATAATGCATATTCCTCCTAAACATTTAGGGGCAATATAAGAAAGATAAAAACATGTAAATTCCCATAGGATAACACTAGAACTTTGACAAGCCATAACTCCCTCAATATGTGGACTTAAGTCAAAACAAAGGTCTTAATGAGTACTACAAAAATAACACATATTATGGCCCAATGGCATTGAGGGCTGAGGTGCTGTAAAGTGCCTTACCTCATGCCACACCAGCGACCTGAGTTTGGGAACGAGATTGGGTAGATGGGGTCGGATGGGGGGGCTAGGAGAGGACTGAGTGGCCACAGGCTGCTCTCCTCTCCTCTCCTGGATTGGGATAGTAGGTTATGCCCCATCTAGGCTGTCACCTGGTGGTGGTAAGGTGTCAGAGAAGATGGGTGGAGGCTGACGTAATCGTTGAGAGGGTGGATGGGGAAGTGGACCAGGAATGTACTTGCACCTCCATATGCATGTGCACACTGTACTGCCATAACTCCAGGATTGGGAGAAATTGGGGGGAAAAATCATGTCCTCCCACTGCTGTACATGTCCCATGACACTTCCAGGTCTTGCTCCATACTAAGATTTATACTGAGATCTAGGAGCTAAAGAAAGGCTCTTGGTCCATATATGCTCCCTGGTTATGCATAATATGCTAGACCCTTTCCATAAAGTAAATAGTGATCTAATTTATTTTTAAATTGAATTTTGTCATTGCACAAAACTATTTTCTCTGGGAGATCATTCCAGGGGTTAATCACCCTTTGGGTAAAAAAGGCTCTACATTTTTCAGTATTAAATTTAGTACTTTTTAGTTGAAACTTTATGTCCTCTAGTATCCATGTTATGAGTTTTAAAGCTAAGGTTTAGTTCTGAAAAAGTTCAGGGTCTTTCACTAGGTTGTAACATAACAGCATATCTCCCCTGATCCTTCTAGTGTGGAGAGACATGAGATTCAGTCTAAGCAATCTATCTTCGTAGGGTAGGTTTTTGCAGTCATAGAGCATTTTAGCACTTTGTCTGTGGACTTTTTCTATTATGTCCCTATTAGATCCCTTTATTGGCCCCCACAAAGGGCTCCCATAATCTAAGCAAGGTCTTATGTATGCTCTATATAGGGGCATAATTACGCTTGCCTCCCTACTTCAAAAAATTCTTTTAATTGTCCAAAGGATGTGTTTAGCCTTTACTACTAGTGCCTGGCAATGCTTATTATAGGTCAGCTTACTAGATGTATTTATCCCTGGATCTTTCTCCTCATAGGTCTTTCTTAGTGGGACAGCATTCATATAGTAAGTTTCTTCACTGTTATGCTTTCCTATGTGCATCACACTGCACTTGTCAGAGTTAAATGACATGCCTACCTCTTCTGCCCACTTAACCATACCATTTATTGCAGCTCATAGTTTTGATTGATCATTATTATTCAGAACTTACACATGCTAGTTTTGTATTATCAGTATATTTGCTAACACAGACTTCATTGTTTTGTCCTAGCTTAGATATGAAAAGTTGAAATAAAAAAGGGCCTAGTACCGACCCCTGAGGTACACCGCTAGTCACTTGGGCTGTAGGCAATAGCTATCCATTAATACTGACTTGCTGTGTTCTATCTGTGAGCCAGCTATTTATCCATCTTGTTAACTGATGGTCAATATTGAAATCTACCAAAGTTTTAATAATTTCTCTGTGTGGAACCCTGTCGAATGCCTTCGACAGGTCCAGATAGATACAGTCAACCAGAAATCCCTGATCCAAAGCATATGAGATCATCTCATAAAAGCTTAACTGATTGATAGTGCATGACCTACCTGGTCAAAATTCATGTTGAGTTGGATCAAAACGTCCATTGTCGCTTATTTATTTTATTTATTTATTACTAGGATTATAAATACCTTTGAACCAAGGGTTCTTTCACAAAGGTTCCACGTCAGCAATGGGTGCAAGCAAAACAGTGGTAAGATACAATACAGGGTCAGGAGGTTAACATAGAAGTAAGCAGAGGTAAGATACAATACAGGTCAGGAGGTTAACTTAATAACAAAAAGACAGTACATGTGTATAGACTAGCACAGTAGCAAACAGTCAGTGGCAAATATCAATACACAATTAACAATACGGGTGTGTATATATAGCAAGACATAAATACAAATAAAAACCATCCTAGGGGTGACATAAATGGAGCAAGGAGTGGGGGATAAGAGGGGGAAGGGTAGGGAAAGTGGGGTAGGCAATCAAGAATTTGACATTGTCGTAAGTGCAAGAACAGAAAATTAAGTGCTAGGTAGTCTGGGGTGGAGCAACAAGAGATAGGGTGATAGGGAGGGGGAGACAGGAGGAGAGAAGCAGGAGAGGGGTGGAATGGTAGGTGAGAGGGGGTAGAATGGTAGGTGGGGGTGGGAGAGAGATAGAGAGTAGCAGGGGATGGAGGGGTGGAGAGAAGTGGGGAGGGTAGCATGGGAGGAGAGAAGAGGAGGGAGAGGTGAAACAAAGCCACAAGCCTAGGCAGAGCAGTCACAACTGCTGAGGTCAGTGAGGTGCTGACGGAGTTTACGCTTGAATGGGCCAAGCTTGTTTTCAGCTGCAATTTCAGGGGGGAAGGTTGTATCCATCTTATTAACTGATGATCAATATTGAAATCTATCAACGTTTTAATAATTTCTCTATGTGGAACCCTGTCGAATGCCTTCGAATGCCTACTTATACATGACATCTTTAATTATAGATTCAAGAATCTTGCCAATTACCGAAGTTAAACTGATTGGCCTCTAGGTAGATAGGCAGAAACTTTTTATTGTTCGACGTGTCATTACAATAGTAAAATTAGCCATAAAAAATATACATTCTACATATAAATAGACATACTGTATATTATCATTATACAAAAACAGCAATTAATTCCAGCTAATATCTCCATTGATTTGTTCGCATCCAGTCATTTGTCTATCCTTTCCATCATAGTTTAGTTGATATGAGAAAATGACTTCAACTTTTTAATATTCTAATATATTTAGAATTAAACAAGAATATAAGAAGCATGTCAGTGGAAGACTGAGGGTTGCCAGAATAGGTCCTAACCAGTATTTTTTCTGATTGTTATATTGAGGACAATGGAAGACAATATGTTTTAAATCATCCTCAACATTGTTATTACAGACACAATATGATGTTTTAATCTAATTTCTTCTTTGCCTTAGCATTATATAATTTGCGGAATATAACTCCATCTTGAATCATGTTATAACTCTTAATTCGTTCCAACCTGTCAAGGTTGTCAAATATTTTTCTAGTCCACTTGATGTTTTGATGATTTTATACCATCTAAAGTTTACCAGCTGCATTATTTTGGTATGATCTTCTGCTTGTTCAAAATTTGACAATCTTCTTTTAATCTGTAACTTAACCTGCTCAAAGGGTATTTGGTATATTTCATACAATAACTGGTACTAGCCTGTTGGGAAAAGAATCTTTTTTATCGTTAAAATGGTTGGTGACAGAAATCCTCTTTGATTATACTCTAACTCCTCTTCCACACACATTCGTGGTAAACGATAGGCGGGTAGGAGAAATAATCTTAAGATAAATATTAGTCATCTTTCCAAGACTTGAATTTTAAAGGATTTCTGCCCTAACTCGTACCTCAAAATTTCTATAGGCACTGATTGTGGAATCCTCAGAAGATATCTATATATTTGATTTATAGTTGTTTCCAG
Source organism: Neoceratodus forsteri (assembly GCA_016271365.2). Classification (NCBI taxonomy): domain Eukaryota; kingdom Metazoa; phylum Chordata; order Ceratodontiformes; family Ceratodontidae; genus Neoceratodus; species Neoceratodus forsteri. Next base: position 267,738,090 of record JADMNL010000025.1, read on the forward strand.
AGTTTTAACATTAGCTTCTGCCCATATTTCAGAGGCGTATAATACAGAGGCCTTTATCTTTGTGTTCAGAGTCCTCAGTAATCACTCCACTGAGGCTTGTCCATAATAAATGTCAAATCTTTTGAAGGCCTTTGTTGCTACCTTAAGACTGTTTGTTTGGTTGACTATATGTTGGTTCCATTGACATGATTGGCCTATAATTACAGCAATCAGTTTTGGAACGCTTTTTATGAATAGATATTACTATTGCAGTAAGCCAATCTGGTGGTACGATTTGTTCCCAAATGGATTTCTTTTATAACATGACCAAGGGGGTGGCAGTACTAGGTGACATCAGTTTTAACATCTTAGCTGATATAGTATCAGGTCCTGTTGAAGTTGAATTTATTATAGCTTTGCTCTTTTCAATAATCAATCTGGTATCAAGTTTGACTTGTACAGTGTCCCTTACAGGTACTGTACCTATACATTTTGTATTTTTTGCATATACTGTACCAAAATATTATTAAAGGTTTCTGCGATTTCAGACCATGTCTCTGTTTGGTTACCATTTTGTGTTAGTGCAGTAACTCCTTAATTATTTCCCCTTAATGAATTTATGTAACTATAAAATTGTTTAATGTTATCCTGTTTGGCTGTACTTGCTAGCTTGTGCTCCATTCTAATTTTACTTCTTCTTATTAGCCGTTTGCAGTCTTTTTGACACTTTTTATATTTATCCCAGTATTCATCTATATTATTTTTCTTATATGTGTTATATAGTCTCCTTTTTCTCTTAAGTAGTTTTTTAATTATATTATTTAACCAGCCCGACTTAATGCCCTTATTGTCATACCTCTTCATTTTCCAATGTGGGGGACTTGATTGATCCCAGATCTAAAATATTAAAATCCTTTGGGGAGATCAGTCTGGAATTCAAACTTCTAAAGTTTCATTTTGTTTTCTATCTGCAAATCAGGAAAGCCCTAGAAGATTCAATTCTTGGCCTGGGTTTTAAACTCGCTAATGGAGGGCTGAAATGGAATCCTATCTGTGGAGAGGTTAGTTCCAAAAGGGGAGCTCCCAAGTAGTATAGGTTAATATCTAACAACGCAGACCACTCAATAGCATGTGAGGCCTTAAAATCCAAATAGGAATCTGACTTGGGGCTGAGTGTTTCTGCAGAAGATTGGACTTCTGCTTGAGGCAATGCATGTAAAGAGGTGCAAGGCAGAACTTTGCAATTTAAGATTCTCCATCAGTATTATTAATCTCCTGCCAGACTGGAAAAGATGGGATTCTGTCCGGGGGTATCTGTTGGAAATGTGGTGATCCTCATGCGGACCTCTTGCGTATGTTATGGGGATGCCCTCAAGTATGAAAACTGTGGGTACGGGAATAAAGATCTTGTGTCCCCTTAGACTTTTATACTGGGTTTTTCCTCCCAAAGAATGTTGCTCTCTAAATGTCAGTTCTACTGGATCCTGTCAGTTTCCTTGGCTCTCAAAAGATTGCTACTGGTAAATTGGAAATAACAGTCAGTACCGTCTCTGTTGGAATGGCATAATAGTATGTCTGCTTTAGTGCAAAATGAAAGGATTTGTTATTTACTGCTCAACCAGACACCTGGGTTTCTTGAAATATGGTCACCCTTCTTAGAGCTGACAACTTGATTGCAGATGTTATCCCCCTTGCTTCCTTTCGATCTGCAGGTGTATATTATTATATGCCTATGAAAGGTTGTATTGCATCACAGTCTTTATCCTTCTCCCCCACCATTTTTTTTTAACTTCACTAATCTGTAATTTGTGCTCTGTTGATTTCTTTATTCTGTTAGGCATGTTTCTCTGTAACTGCTGTTTTAGGATAGTATACTGTTGTTTTATGGATTTGTATAATTTTATTTTTTTTTTTATTTAGTTGTTTAACCAGGTATAGCACACTAAGCTGAAAGCTTTTTTACAGGAGCGACCTGGGAGTACAAGGAGGTTAAGTGACTTGCTCAGGGTCACACAGTATGCAAGTGGAAGCTGTGGGATTCAAACCCAGGTCTGGTCTGCTGGATGTCACCAGATTTGCAGCTCAGAGCCTTAGACCACTGCGCTATACTGCCCCCCCTAATTGTAACTATTATGGTCAGAAACAAAATAAAAGTTAATTTAAAAAAAATACTTCTTCACTTTCTTCAGGTTAGTATTACATAAATTGTTTATATCTGCCTTTATAATCTCCCACATTTATACAGTAGTTTTGTCTGCAAATTTAACTTCCCATTCAATGGAATCCAAATCCCTTTGTATTTTATCCATATTAATTCCTTTAAAACTAAACAGGGTTCTACATCCCTTGGCCACTCCCTTACTTCTGTTTAAGCTAAATTGTATGCTACTGTGATCACTGTTACTCAGTGATTCCATAGTTTCACACCTATCTATCTCTAAAGTATTAGAGGTAATAATAATATCTAATATATTATTTTGGTGTGTTGGCTGATTCACGTGTTGTCTAAGGTCTAATACCCAAAGAAGAGTTGGGGATGCTCCATGTGGATCCCCACCAGCCTGATGATGGGGGAGCGACTGACAGGACTGAGAGTGCTCGGGCTCAGGGCCTGACAAAAGTGCAAGATGGTGGTGGTGATGCATAAAGCTGAATAAAAGAAGAAAAGAATAACACATACCTCCCCCTAATATTTAGGGGCAATATAAAAAAAAAGAAAAGAAAATTCCCATAGGATAACACTGGAACTTCAACAAGCCATAACTCCCTCAATATTTAGTCTTAAAGAACAATCTATCTAGCAAAGCAAAGGTTGAATGAGTACTACAAGAATAATACATATTCACTCCTTAAACATTTAGGGGTAATATAAAATAAAATAAAAAAAAATGAAAATTCCCATAGGATAACACTGGAACTTCAACAAGCCATAACTCCCTCAGTATTTGGACTTAAGGGACAGTCTATATATCAAAACTAAGGTCTTCATGTGTACTACAAGAATAACATATATCTCCACCCTAAATGTTTACAGGCAGTATAAAAAAGGCATAAAAAATAAAAATGCTAATTCCCATTGGATAACATTGGAACTTTAACAAGTCATACATCAAAGGAAACAAATTGCTGTTTTAGCAGAAATGGATGTACAGGGCCCAGAAGACACTGTGCTTCCACAGAAACATACATGTATGTATCTATGGAGGAATAGAGGTGCAGGGCCCAGAGGGCCCTGCCTCCCACAGGCAAATGAGGATACAATTATATTATTTTAAAAAAGTAAGGAAATTAATTGCAAAAATCTTAATTAATGCATTAGTTGGGGTTAAACTGAGAAAAGCAGGGAAATGTGGTGTTAGGGTTGCCAACCTTAACACCACAGCCCCACCCTACAGGCAGCAGCAGGAAGAATCATTATGGTTTGACCTGTCCTGCATCTTCGCAAATCAGGCATGGCATGTGCCTTGGGGTTTTTAACCCTAATGCTCACCCCATTCTCATATACTGTACACATCTCAGCTTATTTACTGATAGAATGGGGTGAGCATTAGGGCTGACAACCCCAAGGCATACACCATGCCTGATTTGCGAAGACACAGAAGAGGTCAAACCATAATGGTTTTTCCTGCTTCTACCAGCATGGTGGGAGTGGAATGTTAGGGTTGGCAACCCTAACACCACATTTCCCTACTTTTCTCAGTTTAACCCTTAACTACAGTAGTGCACTGACAATTTTTTTTTAACAATTAATATATATATAGGACAGTGTATGGCATCCCATACACAACAAGACAATTCTTCACCTGAGTGTTTTCTATGATGGCAGATGACCTCGAAAGCTGTCATAGAAAACACAAAGGGAAAGAGTTGGTGAGTTTGTTTGGGATTCCATACACTATTCTATATTTTTTTTTTAGTCTTTGTTAACCAGGTAAGGCCCACTAGGCACAAGTACCTGTTTTCAGGGATGACCTGGGAGCACTGGGCAGTTAAGTGACTTGCTCAGAGTCACACAGTATGCAAGTGGAGGTTGTGAGAATCAAATCCAGGTCTGGTCTGCTGCGTGTACCAAACTCATTCAGAGCTCATTACTCTAACCTCTAGGCTATACTGCCAGCTTAATTAATATAATGTATGGTGTCCAAACAACAGAATCACTTAGGTTTTCTAGTGACTGTCTGCCACTGGAGACACACATTCCATGTCTCTTGAGCCCACTGGCCAGCTCTTGCACCCAATTCACCAACCACCCCCTGTCCCCTGTGTTAGGTAGGGAAATGGGCAGACTAGGTGGGCCAAGCGGTCCTTATCTGCCATCAAAGTCTATGTTTCTATGTCCCATGAACAGTGCTGGTGGGGGCAGTTGCATTGTGATGTAGTTACTAATGCAGAATGAAAAGTTGTTGTGTATTAGTAGCTACGTCACTACTACAGCAAAATGACTTTTTACAGTGTATGGAAGTTCATACACAATTACGTTCCACCGTACACTATATCCGCGAGAGAGAGAGAGAGAGAGAGAGACAGAAAGAAAGAAAGAAAGAAAGAAAGAAAGAAAGAAAGAAAGAAAGAAAGAAAGAAAGAAAATGTATTTATTTATTTCAAACGTTTTGCCAGGAAGGACAAGCTGGGCTGGTATCAGCTCATTTCTAGATTTGTCCTGGAGAAACAGGGAAAAGGAGAGAACAATTCAAATACAAAGTACAATGTTCAAAAAATGCAATCATGGAAATAAGTATAACAATATGAGCTATTACAGGCAGTGTTTATGAGCAAGAATTATTCAGTACAATAAATTGCAGAAAAGGCAATAAGGACAATACACAAAGAAATAATAAGAGGGAAGGGGTAGTGGCTGAAAACTGGGGGGGCAGAACTAGTGACAGTTAGGGTGGAGGGCAGTGGACAAGAGCACATAAGGTATATAAATGTATACTGTATAAAGTATAAAGCTCCTTTCTAGTGCCTATGTATGTACCTGTATTTTGTACAGCTGGTGTGCCAGTTAGTATAGCTCCTATGGTATAAATTCCTTTGATTTTCTGCAATTCTATGTTGCCATCACAACTGTAACTCTTTTACCTGCCCAGGTCATGCTGAAAATAGGCCGTGTCAGTTAGTGCACTTACCCGGTAGGTCTACTGTGAATTTAAAATTCACCCGTGACGTTTGCGTGAAGTGGCCCACTATTCACTTTGTGCAGCACAGGTGAATTAACCACTATGCACTACACTAGAATTCATGTAGCACTTCACTGAAAATAGACATGAAGTGTGCAAATTAGCACACTTCATGTAGCTTTTCACTTCACGAAGTACGAGTTTCACAGTCAGCATAGGTTCATAGTGCGAACTTTGTAAAGTATGTCACTATGTGAAGCTCTGCACTACATGTAATGCAGCATATAGCTACACACTATGCATAGCACTACATGAAATGTGAAGTTTTTTCACTTTGCCTACAGTGATTACTGAGTTAATAAACAATTAAAATAAATATAGCATACAGAAACAGATATGCATTTAAAAATGCTGCAGTGCTTCGTAGCTCATTTAAAGAGCCACAGTCATGGCAGGAAAACTTTTAAAAATGTAAGATTTAGACATGGTTAAGTTTACATTTCATATACTTTCTGCAATTTTGTCCCCCTTTTCTTTATTAAAAATCTTTATTACTGAGAAGAATTGCATAAAACCGCATCCCTGTCCCTCAGACTTGCTCTGCTCTGGCAGCCCTTCTGTACCTGATTCATAATCCTCCAATTAAGACTTCATATTGATCTCTATAGCAACAGATAGGGCTGAAATTCTGTCTTCATGCAAATGTCCTTAGTAATAAAGCATTCTGGGTGAAAATTACAGTGGAAAAATGAAATATTACCTGAATTTTGTCTAAATATTTCATTTTTTTTTCATACTTGTCCCAGCAGCATATTGGGCTCTTTAAATCATGCTATCAATATTTTCTCAAACCTGATGATGTACGGTAATTATGCCCCTACATTTTCATAAAGAGGGGCAATAGACAAGCAATGACCAAATACAGTTTAAATGCATACCCTACTAGTCTGTCTAGATAACGTATAAGATGTGCCAAATTTAATACTGTTTGATCTTCTTCACATTTAAGATCATTTAATTCACACACACACACACACACACACACACACACACACACACACACACACACACACACACACAAAAAGTCTTACAAGAAATTAAAATAATTTTACAGGTCAGCAGTGATCCAATCCAATAATTCATTATCAGCGTAAATTACAGTGTTGTCTGCATATAGCATGACTTACAGTTCCTGTGTACCAGGCCATGTAATTAATCAACAGAGAAAAGATCAAAGCCCACATAATAGATCCTTGAGGCACTCCAAGGCTAACTGACAAAGTGTCAGAAGTATAATTTTGCATAACAGTCTTTAGGGTCCAGACAGTTAAATAACCTCGATTAATCTGAAGCAGATGATCCTAAGCCAAGTTGCCATAGTAGAGCAGAGTTGTTTTTTTTTCTATAATATAGGCAAAATTCTGCGTAATTCACCACTTTACCCATATGAAGTTTCACACAGTTTGCAGCATCTTTTATTAAACTTGCTCCACAGGAATCTGAATGACGCCAGGGCTTAGGTCAGCTTTTGGGAACAAGTTTTTACACTTCCCATGTGGTACTTCAAATTATAGAATAGAAAAAATGGCTTGGTGGTGCTGAGGGTTGAGGTGCTGGACGCCACCCCTCACGCCATGTTGGTGACCTGAGTTCAGGAATGAGCTCAGGTTGCTGGGGGTCAGTTGGGGGGGGCAAGGAGCTGGACAGAGCTGGCACCTCTCCTTTCCTGGGGAGGATTGTGAGTCTCCCAGGCTCTTGGCTGGCACCAGGTCTTGATGACAGCACCAAAGCCAGGGAGAGACTCTTCGTTAAGCCAGACGGGGGAAGAGGCCGCTACTCGAGCGACGGGGTGCATGCTCACCTCCAAGGGCATGCGCGACCATGTTCTGGGGCCTTGGAACTCAGTAGAAGAAAAACAAAAAAATGGAGCACCAGGCAGGCTGAATGATTCCCCCCCACCAAAAAAAAGCAGATCAGAGATATTCTGAGAGAGGACCACAGCCATGCCTACCCGGAGCCTCAACGAGCAAAAAACTATATGGAAAAAATATTATAAACTAGAAAATATTCTGACAGATGATCTAGAGGCAGTGTATCTCAAATCAGGCCATTGTGGCCGCATGTAGCCACCAGTAAAATGTTGTATGGCCACAGAGAACTTTAGAACCCCCATTACAAAGTTAATGAAATGGACAATGTGTTACCTTTAAAGAGACATTGTCAACCCCTGTAGGTCTCAAAGTGTCTGTAGCTTAAAAAAATAGGTCATGATACGTCATCTTCTGTAGAGATGCAGATCTAGCTGACAGTGAAAAACAGACTACTCACCACACTTTTGTTACCTTACCACACACAAACATGTTCATTTACCATCCTTGATCAGGTTCCACTGCATCTTTTCTGGATTTGGGAACACCCCCAACCCAGTCTAAGCACTCATGATGCAGCTGGACAAGAGGAGGCTATAGCATTATGAGTGACTGCACTTGTTTGGGGGTGTTTCTAATTGTAAGGAAGTATGCAATAAGAGTAAATCAAGGGATTGAAACAAAACAAATATGGGTATAATTACACTACTAGCATGCATTTCAGTGCTACTAAGAAAGGAAGCAGATAAAACAATCAACAACATTCATGGATTTTAGAAAGGCAATCAGTCATGAAATGTGGGTTTTCAGCTATAAATAATATGATGAAAGGGTTTACAGTGCACCATTAAATAAACATGGGAGATACATTTAAACTAAAAATACAGTGGCAGTATAGCCTACAGGTTAGAGTAATGATATATGACCGTGCTTGTTACATCCAGCAGACCTAGGTTTCATTCCCACAGCCTCCCATTGCATACTGTGTGACCCTGAACAAGTCACTTAACCTCCACAGTGCTCCCAAGTCACCCCTGAAACCAGGCACTTCTTCCTAGTGGGCCTTACCCATTTGCCAAAAGAATTCAAAAATACATTATGGCCTTAATTTAATATATACTGTGTGAAAAGAAAATTTACTATAACCAGGTGTTTGGTGCAGACAGTAGGGTCTGGGATGAACAAAATATGTAGTGAGGCCACCAGTAAGTTCTCATGGCCTCACCTTGAGGTCTTGGAGGTTAGTAGGAGATGGGACTTGAGAACCCCTGATGTAGAGGCAGTTCTGACCATTATGTTATATCAGTGCAACATCGTGGTCTGACACTAACCTATTTTTTTGTTTTTTGTTTTTTATTCTTTGGTAACTTGGTAAGGCCCACTGAGCACAAGGCCTGTTTACAGGGGCAACCTAGGAGCACGGCGGGGAGGTCGGTTACTTGCTCAGGGGCACAAATTGTGCAAGTGGAGGTTATGGGAATCAAACCCATACCTTCTGGATGTAGTAGACACTCTTGGGCAAATGTTATACTGGTTGATGCCACTTCAAGAGTGGTTGAAGGCACTTGGCTGAGTATCATGCCTCACAACACATCTGAGGTGTGACATTAGCCCAGCATAACACATTCCTTGCTATGTCTTGGTGCTTAAATATTCACACAATATTGTGCAGACCCAACAAAATCTATCTATGCAGGCATTCTCAAGGCATCCTAACCCAAGGTCTACTGCTGGCTTAAAGGAGAACTCCTTGAATCTGTAACCCTGTGTTTTCTGAAGAAGCTGCGTTTCTAATACCGGTTCAAACATTCTATTTTTGTTCCATCTTTATTGGCCTTTTTATAAATTTATTAGGGGTTTCTGTGTGGGCAGTACCATTTTAGAACTGTATGATGTACTTCATGTCCTTGTTAAAGAACTTACGTTGTTTTCACAATGCATTTGTGTTCTGTTTTAGAACTCTGTGATCCAAGGGGGACAAAAACCACATCATGTAGTTCTAAAATGGCACTTGCCATCAGTGTATGAATCAGAAACACTTACTGAGTGTACTAAAAAGCCAGTAAACACTGAACACTAACAGAATGTGATACAATCTTTAAAAGAAAAAGTCTCTTCCAGAAAAAAATTACTTACAGGTTCTGCGCAGTTCTCCTTTAAGCCCACTGGTATCCTGAATGTGGCCAAATAAAGGAAATCAGCTCTGTAATGTGCCACCTGCCAGCAAATGGAAAGGGCTAGCTTATAAACAGCTGCTGCCTGAGTCTCCACAAAAAACCATTTATTTAATCTTTTATCCCCCCATCCCTTTCTTAATTGCGATTATGGCTCAGTCAGCAGTACCAGCCACACTGCAGGGTTCTTCAATCTCTTTACAGTATAGTAAAGCTTCTCATTGTCCTATGGTTTATTTTGTCTAAGCAGAATACTGGCAGAGTGTGTTGTTCCTGAGCACTCCTCAGTGATTCACAGATTTCAGAACAATTTACTATCTTGACACTTTAGCTACTAATGTTTCACAGAACAAACTGACTGTTGCTTCAGTCTAATCCGGTGCTCCTTGGTCACTGCAGCCCCAAATTCCTGATTTCTGATGCAGGGCTTCTAGGCTTGTGCGGCATTATTTGTACATGGCATGAATTATCCATTTCTGTTGCAGAATGCAGTCCTGCCATTGGCTAAATTATGATGTGATGTAATTGTTGATTTTGCATCAGTATCTTCAAAGGTTTTGGTGGCAGTAGATAGCCCCCAAAGCAGCACTATTTACTGGGGCTGAAAAACCACCTCTTACCAGTGTGCCTCCTCCCTCCCGAAGGCAGGGCAGCTGTACTTCAGCCACCTGCCCCAGTCCCCCTATTCTAAAGTTATATAGTTATCCCTGGTATCTATTGGCACCCCACCCCTGAACACCTGTTGCATTCACTGTAAAGCTATCCCTGGTTTCCAGCTATCCTCCCCTACTGCTCCCCGATCACCCGTTGTCTGTCATGTAATCATTTCCCTGGTGTCCAGTGGCACCCCCACTCCCTCTATCACCTGTTCTCTGTCATTTAATGATTTCTCTGGTATCTAGTGGTACCCCCACCCCCCAATCATCTGCTCCATACTATCTTATCTATCTCTGGTGTCCAGTGGTCCCCCCCGATCACCTGTTGACAAATGGAAAAGTATTCAAAGGTGGTCCAGTGTCATCCCACACATTCATCTGCTCACAGACCACCATTCTGCACACACCTCCTCTTACCCGGGTGTCCTGCAGTGATCTGCAATGCCCAGTATGGTGACCAGCACAGCCCTCCTCTCACCTCTTCGGCCACCACCATATGAGCTGTCAGTAAGCATGTGTACAATACTGTACATGCACTCACTGACAGCTCATATGACAGCCAGTTGAGGAGGTGAGAGGAGGTCTGTGCCAGTTGCCATATTGGACATTGCAAATCCACACAGCACAGTTGGGTAAGGGGGGGGGGCTGTGCAGGGTGGCGGTCTGTGAACAGGCGGAAAGGCGGAGGAACACTAGACCACCACTAAATACCTTTCTGTCCATCAATGGGTGATCATGGGGCAGGGAAACCATTAGACACCAGGGATAGACAAGATAGTATGAAACAAGTGAGTGGGGGTGGGGGTATCACTAGATACCAGGGAAATCACTACATGACAAAGAATGGGTGATCAGGTTGGGAGTGCCACTAGACACCAGGGGAATCACTACATGACAGAGAATGGGTGATCGAGAGATGGGGATACCACTAGACACCAGGGAAATCATTACATGACAGAAAATGGGTGATTGGGGTGGGGGTGCCACTAGACACTAGGGAAATATTTACATGACAGAGAATGGGTGATAAGGGGTGGGGGCACCACTAGACATCAGGGAAATCATAACAAGAAAGTGAACAGGTGATTGGGTGCCACTAGACACCAGAGAAATCATTACATGATAGAGAATGGGTGTTTGGGGGGGTGGGGGTACCAGTAGACACCAGGGATATCAGTACAATGGACAGAATGGGTGTTCGGGGAGTGGTGGTGCCACTAGACCCCAAGGAATTCAGATGATACCCTGCAGGATGGGGGAGAATGGGCAGCTGCACATGTACAAATGAGCCCATAATGGGCACGCATATAGCCCCTTAGCACCTTGCATGCCTAATGTGCTCATGTGAATGTTGTGGCTGAATATAGCACACAGGGGTTTTGGTGTTTTCTGTTTTAGGTAGCACTATTCCCTGCCAGCTATATACAGCCCAGGTTCATGTTGGGGCAGTGCAGTTTCACTTAGCGCTGCCCTGACACGGTCCAATATTCAGTCTTATATCACTAGCCCACTGTCCAGCCAAATATAGAAGCCTCTGGGTTGGGCACTAGGTGGAAGGACAGTGCAAATATTTGTGTTGTGCTTGCACTCTCTTTTTCAGTAGCGGGGCCATGAAGTCATGCTACCGGTCTATGGAGTTTTTGATCCTCATGTTAAACTAAGCTATATGCTGACAGTGATTTGCAATTACTATACACCACAAATTTATACCAGTGGTTATTTTCAGTGTCAGTGGCTCAGTTGGTAGCACTCTCACCTCTGGGGCTGGAAGACTGGAAGGTTGTGGGTTCTAGCCCCACACCAGGTACTTAAGGTAATGCTTATAACTGACACTGTAGTGCTGTACGAGGGGGGAGGTTGCACTGCTGAGATGCCATCCTTTGGATGACCTGCTTGATCAAAGTCCCTTCTGCCTACATCTGATCACTGTCCAGGCAGATGTCAAGGAAACCCATGGTACTTATCGAAGAAGAGTAAGGGAGTTTCCCTGTTGTAATAGCTAACATTCCCTTATCAATAAAACAGGTCCAGGCAAGACACACCTCAAAACAAGCTGTCACAGCTTAGTGTACCTTTCCTGGTCAAAAATGACAAATAAATAAATACAAAATTAAAATATTTAGCAAGCGTATGAGAACAACTGAAAGATTTAATCAAAATGATTGCAAGTGAAAACTCTATAAAATCAAAATACTGATCAAGTTGCAAACAGTGGAAAAAAAAAACTATCTAAAGTTTCATACAATATGCTAGTTTCTGTCATCTTTGATGATTTCAAAATGGAGGCAGCTTCTACCAGCATTAAAATACAGGATGCCCACTTATTTAATCATGTAATAACATTCTACGACAAAGACAATGATGAATATCATTGTTGCTCATTCTGAAACCAAATATATTATGGCTGCCCTAATCAAATTAATTTCCAGAGCCTAAGAAGTCATAATTATAATACTGTGAATCAATCCTGTGTCATCCAATATAGTCGGCCTGTCAAGGAATACACTGAATAATTATTTTATAAGAATTCCGTGATTTTAGAGGGGAAGCCTAATGGGTTCTAGTGAGAAGAAGATGTAATAAATGTTTTGCATCTGTGGAACAGAAGGCAATGAGTCTCATAAATGTTGCATTTATTATAAATCATACCAAAAAAGGACAGCTTAGCAGCTTCCATACAGCCTTGCAATATAATATAAAAGTTAGTGCCATCAATCTAGCAATCAGCCTTAAGGGCACTTTTTTATCATATCTGATGTAATTTTGGCAGAACACATCTTTAGTATGCAGCTACAATGAATGTTTTACTTGAAAACCGTTGAACTCTGACGGTACTCAGGAGACTGGCCAGAATGGAAGAAATTTGCAGACTGTTAAATGAACTGCAGTCCTTCAGCTGCCAAGGATAAGATGCTTCCTGCCTTCCCCTAGAGGTAAGGCTTCATTCTTTGAAAAGTAACTTGACCCAGGCAATGGATGTCTGATCAGGGTGATCACAATGACTACAGCTTGAGTTAACCATGTTAGCAGCCACAGAAATGAAGCACGAGAAATTGATTAATGTTGTGTATTAAAAGCAGAGATACAAAAAGAAGTGCTGTATAAGAAACAAGTCCATTTGACTTGCTATTGGGAGTAGAAAATGCACTACAGTAGTTTTCTATGAATACCAACATTGCAGTGACACTGCTCAAGCTTCAGCAAACCATTGAAATCCCACTTCCTCCTCCTCCTCCTGCCATGCTAGTAAATTAAACAGGGAATCAAGACTAGAGGAGTTTAAGAAGAACTGAATTTTTTTGCAATTTGCTCATTAAACTAGCGATTTTGATTTTGTATCTACTGTAACAAGGAAAAAATGTTTATAACCATGTAAGGGCCTTAGAAAAATGCATCAGTTTAAGATTGTGATCCTTTTTATTTGACAGCATGGATATTGTACATAAATGTTACAAAACTGTACAATTATTTATTGAATTTTGTTGACTGGGTAGACCCATTGAGACTAGAACTCCTTTTCAAGGGGGGTGACTCAGAATTAATTACATGTCTGGAAACATAACACAATGAAAACAGGAAGTCAATAACCGACACAAGCTGTAGCAACAACAAGATACAGACAGTCACGTGCATGGAAAACATTGCATCATATATGACCTCAATATGTACACCCTGTAGGAAAGGAGGGAGAGGGGGGATATGATAGAAACATCCAAATTCCTCACGGGTATAAAGTTCAAGAGGGACGCATTTTTCAGATAAAAAGATGCTCAAAAACAAGGGGGCATGCTATGAATCTGGAGGGGGATACTCAGGGGAGATGTGAGGAAGTACTTCTTCACAGAAAGAGTGGTGGATGGCCAGAACAGCCTACCAGCAGAGGTGGTGGGGGTAAACATGCATGGGAAAGGCTTAAGGGAACCTTAGAGGTAGAAAAGGGGGAGGTAAAGCTGGAGAATAAGTAGGGTCTGTAGGGTTATAGTAGGTAGGGAAAATGGGCAGAATAGGTAGGCTAAGCAGTCCTTATCTGCTGTCAATATTTATGTTTCTGTGTTCATTGTTCAGAACTGTTGGCTTATTTACTTCTGAGCATCTTAGGGTCTGCAAACTTGGTGCACCATACAGTAAGACTGGGAGTAGCATACCGGCAAAAGCATGCCGTGAACCATTAGATAGACAATTAGTCAGACAATAAAGTAACCCAATTTTCTGGTGGAGGAACTTTAAGATATGATTAACATGGTGTTTAAAGAAGACTTCCTGGTCCATATGCACTCCAAGATATTTAACTGAGTCCACCATTTCAACTGGAACACCAGTGGATGTCTAACAGTACTAAGCTGTCTGGAACCGAACAGGATGGCTTTGGTTTTTTTTCTGTGTTTAGGACTAGCTAGTTACCAGTGAACCAGTTTTCTAGTTCCCAGAAATCAGTAGCAAGTTGACTATTGATCTAAACAACATCACTAGAGCATCTGTACAGTACGGCATCATCAACGTGTAACAGCACATTAGCTCCAATACAAGTATCAGGCATGTCATTAAAAAATAAGGAAAACAGCAAAGGACCCAGAATGGAGCCTTGGGGGACACTGCCTGTTACTGGCCTTTGCATAGGCTGTACACCTTTCCACTTAATCTGCTGTGATCTATTTGCCAAGTAATGGGAGAACCACTGATGAGATAGTCTATCGAGACCAAGCAGTTTTAGCTTAATTAACAGGAGACTGTGATTCACCAGATCAAAGGCTTTAGTGAGGTCTATAAATATAGTACCTGTCGATAGCCCTTTGTCCCTGGTTCCATGTATATCAGTTGACAGCCTGAACATTGCGGTGTCCCTAGCATGATATTTCCTGAAGTCATGCTGCTTGTGCATCAGCAGTTGGTGCTGTTCCAGATACTCCATGTAGACTGTATCTGGTTGCAAAATAGCCTTTCATGAGTCTTGGACAGGGAACTAAGCAAGGATATGGGGCAGATATTTTCCACGAGTTCCCTTGGATCCCTATTGTGCATCGGAAGCACATGGGCTACTTTCCAGTTCTCAGGGACTCTCCCTTCAATTAATGATTTGTTAAACAACATCACAACGAGACAGGCAATAACAGGGGTAGCTATCTTCAGGAGCTTTGGCTTGATGTTTGTCGTGCCCAGCTGAGCCTTCAGCCTTTAATCGCTTTAACGGGGCAGTATCTTTTTTTTTATCATTCGGAAATGGAACTACAAGTACTGGCACTCAGTCAGTAACTGATCAGGGGAGTGAGAAGGAGGCTGGGGAGGGGGTCTGAACCTGTCTAGATCTGTAAAAAAGATATTGAAGTTATTGGCAGTAGCCACAGGGTCTTGGTAGGTCTTATCATCAGCCACAATATCACATTCCATCAAGCTGGTGCGAGATATAAATGTTATAACTTGATGTATTCACTGAAATCGTATACCATACCTGAAAGCAACAGTATTTGTTAGCCAGCAAAACATTTCATCATATCTTTTTTTTGTTGGCATTACAGTAATATATCTCCCCCATGAAGCCCTCTGTGTGGCTGTGTCTTCCTCTGTACTCTCCATTATGGACTACGGCATAGTTATTTATGGCTCTGCTGGTAAGACGGCCTTAAGCCGCCTCAAAATCACCTTAAACAATGCCTGTCATCTCAACACAAGCTGTAACAAACTCACCCATACATGTGAACTATATAGACAGTCCCAGTGGTTAAATTTTGACTTGAGGCTTAAATACTACACCTGTCTCCTAGCCAAGAAAATCCTTCTCAATCTTGCTCCCCCAGAGCTTACCTCTCTACTCAAACCTGCCCCCTTAAACAGACCCACCAGAAGTGCTGCCATGTCTCTCATGACTGTCCCCCACTGCAAGACCTCCCTTGGCCAAAGGGCCTTTATGTGTCAGGCCCCTAAATGGCTCAGTGAATTCCCCACACCCATCGTACATGAAACAAAATTAGGTCCTTTCAAGACTCACCTCAAAAACCTGCTCCTCTTGCTGTCTAACTGTGACTGTCCCTGGTCCCCCTTCCCCTCATCCTTTCACTTGCCCTCCTCACCCAGTCCATTTGTGTCCCCCTGCTTTTCTCCACTTGGACTTCTTGTACCTCATCTAATGCTGGGCCTATTAAATACCTCAGAGTCACTCTGCTTATCAATCAATTTTGATGATGGGCCTGCTCTGCTCTAAGATTTTATCTTTACTTACTGTATAACTAGTTTCCCATGTATGTTATGTTTTCCTCTGTAACTTACTATGTATTCAATGATGTGGAAACTTTGCAAAGGAGACTATGACTTAAAGGTGTAGTTCCAATTATTGTAATAAAATAAAATAAAAAATAAATATTTCAGACATAATTAGATTCACCATCAGTTTATTCTCAATTTTATGCAATGTTTTTAAAACAGCTTTTATTACCAATTTCATCATTAATGACTCAAGTTTAGACAGTGTCAGTGGCTCAGCAGGTAGCACACTCACCTCTGAGGCTAGGAGATCAGACGGCTGTGGGTTCTATCCCCACACCAGGCACTTAGGTTAATATCCCAAATACTGACACTGCAGTGCAGCATGAGGGGGGGTTGTTGCACTCCTGAGGTGCCATCTTTCAGATGAGACATTAAACCAAGGTCCCATCTACCTGTTCTGGTGGTAGATCAGGTGGCTGTTAAAGATTCCATGGCACTTATCGAAAACAGTAGGGGAATTTTTTATTGAAATCGTAACAAAATCATAACAATACACATACAAAATCAGTATTACATCATACATAACCAAAAAGGAAAAGAAAGCAAAAAACATAAACAAATAATAATTCCTTTGATATTCTGAAACATAAAAATAAAGTGTTATAACCCACCTCTTCCCCTTCCCCACTATAAGAGTAGGGAAACATTTTTTGACAATTATATCAGAATTATAACAAAACCAGTAATACATCATACTGAATAGAATACAAAACATAACTTAAGTGAAGAATAATGCCATCTTATATATCCAAATATATTAATCCATAATAAACATTCCAAAAGAAATAAACCTAGGAAAAGAATTCTCCCCCCATCATTAGAAAAGAAGGATATTAAATAACAAGCCTCCTAAACTAATATTCAATAGAATAGTGTTACGTCACATCCCACATACGTGTAGGTATTCTTTTAGAAGTCAACATATGTGCAATCTGTTCAAGTTGGGGAGTTGTATTATTAGCAAAACCTGGGGGAATTAAGAAAAACCTTTCCATAATATTATTATACAAAATTTTTCTGTGATATGTTTCCAGGTGTATCCTTAAGACACTCCATACTTTTATTTTTGAAAAACAAGATTTAAAATAAGCTGGAAGTCCCTCCAAAGATTTCTGTTTTTGTATACTCTTTGAAGGTTCCCAAGAAACAACCCAGGGAGAAATGGCATCCCACATCCAACCCTCCCAAATCTTCCCAACTTTGTTTAATAAAGGAGAAATGTTTATCTTGACAAATAAAGAGAAAAAAAATACTATCAGGTTCACCATTCTGATCCCTCCTAGTCTAAAGTCATGATATAGTATTCCTCTCTTTATTGGGTTCAACCTACTACCCCAAATTGCTGAAAAAAAATATACCATAAATAACAGTATCCATTAACATCGGAGGGGGAAAAACCGCACCCAAATGTAAAAATGTGCTTAATAAAAATGTCTTTATCATATAGACCCTTTTTTTCTTGGACATTCTCCATTTATTCCATATTTGAACCCTAGAATTCGCTTCTTCCAAAAGGAGATCCCAGTTATATCCTGCTGGGTTATCCATACTCCAATAAATCTCTAAAATTTTACATGCTCCAGCACTTACTGGGATGTCCGGGAAGTCAGTAAGATGTAACAGTTCTGTATTAAGAGGAAAATACTTACTTTTGTTCAGATTCAACTTTGATCCTGAACCCTCCTCGTATGCCATCAGCAAGGCCGCAGTAGCACGGTACGATGGGAGATCCGCCAAAATAATGCGAAGGTCATCAACATAAGCTATTGTCTTGACTTCTATACAAGAACTATTTAAGGATAGTCCTCTAATACCGTCTGTTGCATTGATTCTAGCAACAAGAGGTTCTAATGGCAGAATATAAAGTAGGGGGCTTAAAGGGCACCCTTGTCGTACTCCTCTAGTAACTGGCACATATTTACCCACCCAACCATTTACTAATGGGGTTGCTAATGCAGCTTTATAACAGGTTTTTAGCCAGGCAATAAACTCTATAAGAAACTTCATTTTTGTAAGACATGCCCACATATAATCATGTGAGACTCTATCAAAAGCTTGCCCTTGGTCCAGACTAAGGATAACACCTATAAGTTCTCCTGAAAGGCCTCTAGAATATTTCTCTCAACAAAATAAGACCATCTGTAATGGTACGATTTGGCACAGAATAAAACTGTGTTGCATGGATCAAAGACTCTGAACAAATAGATAACCGATTGCATAAAATGTTTGCAAGAATTTTGTAATCACTATTTAGGAGAGTGATTGGCCTCCAATTTCCATTAGTGCTTCTGTCACCATTTTTATAAAGTAAAATTACCAATCCAAAAGACATACTGGTAGGCAAAGTCCTGGATTGCAAACTATACATGAAACGATTAGCTATTTCATCCATCAAAAATGATAATAATAACTTATAAAATTCATTTGGGAGCCCATCAAAGCCTGGTGCCTTCCCTGTTGGTAAACAAGAAATGACATCTCCAACTTCTCTCACTGAGATTGGTTGTGTCAAAGTTGATAAAAGATAGTCAGGAACTGTTTGAAGAGGACAAGAATTTAACCAGTCCTCTGTATTAGAACTGGAAAGTAGTGGGTCTGCAGAAAATAAACTCTCAAAGTGCCTGGCAACTTCTGCCAGTATATCCTCCTTACTATGTATTACTTCTCCTGTATGTAATTTAAGCGACTTCATAACTTTTTGTTGTCTTGAAGCATTACAAAAATCAAATGGATTCATGTGTGCTCTAGTCCCATTAACTCCAAACCTTTGTTCCTGCCGTAATGAGGACATTCGATCATATTGGAGTTTGGTAAGTTTAGATTTTAAACACAAAAATGTCTGATTATCATAATCTAAGCCTTTCAATATATGCTCCTGAAAAGAAAATAAACACCGTCTGGTAGCAGAATATTCCTGAGATCTATATCTACCCATTAACCTCCCTATTGACTGAAAATAAGTCAGAAATTCTTGTTTTGTGTCCTCCCACCAAGCTTGCCTATCATCATATAAACACAAAACTGACTTTCATGCTGTAATAATGGCTTGAAACCCTTCCCTAACTTCTGGGATATCTAATAAGGATAAATTTAATTTCCAGTACCCTGACCCCCTAGACGTTGCCTGACAATTTGATAAAGTAACACTCAAAAGAACATGATCAGATGGTGCAACTAATAATACTTTGGGATTGCTAGTCTGCAAAGAGGAAGATAAGAACCAATAGTCAATACATGAAGATTTTTTTCCCTGAAAAAAAGTATGTGGGATCTTAGTATGAGAAGAAAAAACATCCAGTAAATCAGACTGTTTAAGCAAAGAGTTTAAAAAATCTGTATCACAATATAGCTTTGTGGTAGAAAAATGTCTGTCCTGATTCGTACAATTAATATTAAAATAACCCTCAAACAAAACATTTTTGCTGGTAAAGAGATATGGGCGTATTTGTTTTAATAAAGCAATTCTTCCAGTTTTTGTTTGTGGGCCATAAATATTAATTAACCGAAAATCAGTAGTAGCTATGGTGACATCTAACAAAAAAGCTCGGTCTGGAAAATTATCTACCATATGGGTAACTTTTATAGTTGGGGTAGTAAAACAAATCCATAGACCTGAACAGCAGTCTCCCCCGACCAAAAACTTGGCCCCAAAATCCAGGCCTCAGAGGCGGTAGTAAAATCCTGTAGTGAATACAATCTAGTGTCTTGAAAAAACACTATGTCATATTGCAGAGAGGAAAATATTTCAAAAATAGCTAACATTCTTACTTCTGAATGTATGCTGTTAGTGTTCAAGCTAGCTATATTTAAATCATAGCTGACAGAGGATTCTAATGAAGCAGTGATTTAAGTACCAGTTGCAGATAATCTAGTGCTTTTTCTGGTATCTACTCTAGGGCGGGAACCACATTTTTCTTAACTTTACCAATAGTGCTGACATTGGTTTCTGGATCAGAAGCAATTTCCATTTGGGAGGAGGCCATAGAGGCTGTATCAGAATCAAAATCTTCCTTATCTGCATCAACTGGTAAAACTGAAAATCTATTTTCAGTGACAGGAACACCCACTATTACTGGTAACCCAGACATGAGTATAGTACATGTACCAGGAATGTCCTCATTACTAGAATTAGGAGAAGCCATGGTCATAGGGGGGCTGGGGAGGTAGCATAGACACCCTACCATCTTGTTCACTCTGTGAGTGTTGAGGTGGATCAGGGGACACACGGGTCATATTTACACCTCGTGAAGAGGAGGAGATATCAGGATCCACACTGCTGGAATGCTTATCTTTGTTTAGTTGCTTTCTCTGGGGTTGTGGGACTAACGGGAATGGAGGTTGAGCTGAAACAGAAGTTGTTTTTGTAGCCCTATGTACATAAAAATCTTGGATACCATAATCCGCTTCCCCTGTGTTATGTGCTGCCCATGGGCACTCAGTAAAATTATGACCACCCTCATCACAAAAATTACATTTAGGGTTGTTAATACAGTGAACACTGGGATGTCCAGTGTCTCCACAAAAAGTACAGTGTTGTACAGTACAAGTAGAACTAAGATGTCTAGGGGATCCACATTTAAAACATCTCTTCGACTGACCTGGGTAAAAAATAAAACCCTTATCTCTGCCAATATAAAAGCAATTCAGTAGATGTTCTAGACCATCTGCAGTTTGGGTTAATTTAATTTTTATTTTCCACCCCCCCAATTCCAAAACCCCTCAGCATCTAAAATAGGGTCAGGGGTTCCTTGCAGTTCACAATGTCTTTCCAACCAATAAAGAATGTCTGAGATATGAATTCCTTCATTCCTAAATAACACAGTTATAACCCTAAAAGGTTGCTTTGTCAAAGGGATCACCTGAAAAGGTGTCCACAATGGATTAGTTTTGACTGTCATATGCTTAATCCAGAAACATTCCAAAATTTCAGGAGACCTAAAACTGACGTCAAAAGTATGTTCCCCGGGAGCATGAATCAGGGCATAGACTTCTGAAGGTGTAAAACCTAGTGATTGTTTTAGCAAGATTAGCCCCACAAAATACCTGTCTGGGACAATGTCCATACCTCCAAAATACCTCAGTCTAATCGCATTTTGGCGCTTAGCCAGCTCTATAGGCTTATGAAATAAATTTGCATAAGAAGGGCATTGAATATTTTCTGGCCTCTATGATTGTCTGAGCCCTTGTGAGTCAGAAGCTTCAGGCCCAGTTTCCAAAGTCTTAACCGACTGTTCTAAATCCTCTGTAATCCCCAAAACAGCATTTGAAAGTTTTATGTGAGAAGACTCAGGGTTTAAATTACCTGTAGTAGTGACACCTTGCTCCACCGATAAAGGCCTGTCTTGTAATCCTGTCGCATTTTGTAAATCCGGCAAAATAATGTCAACTGGGGGGATCGATGGTACTACCGGGTTCGAAATAATTTCCAAAACAGGCTCTTTGTCCAGTATTGGGTCAGCACTTCAGTCACCGGTAGGGCGTTGGTACCATCCCGCTTGCACTTCAGTCACCGGTAGGGCATTGGTACCATCCCGCTTCTCACAGTGCATGGTCAGGGGACCATCCTGGATCTCCTGGAACTCTTGGTGCTTCGTACATCTCAAAAGGGATCCGCTGTGCATCTTCCTGTGATGTTGCTCCTGTCAGAAAAACTTTCGGCAAATGAGAGGAAATATTCTCCGGACTGTGTTTTCTTTTTTTTGTCAACATCCTGACAGAGTTGTTTTCTTTGCAATTCTTCCTCCAAGAGGAGAAGCTGCTGCTGCTGCAGGTAATTCCATTTCTCTTCCAAAGTAGTACTGGAACATAAAGTTACCTCAGTATCAGATTTTAAGATGGGTGTACTGGATGATCTTGTTAGTTCCACTTCGGTTTCCTCTGAAGCGTCCTTCGCTGGGGAAGTATGTTGCTGGTCATCTCCCAACACCAAACCAGCATCCTCCCTGCAATCATGACCAGCTTCCTCAAACACCAGCTTTGAACTGAGCCCCGCCATCTCCATAAGCTGACGGACAGCGCCACCCATCTACAGAGCAGGGGAATTTCCCCGGTGCCCTGGCCAATTTTCCCCCAATTCAGTAAAATACCACCAACAACTTAATCTGTTTCAAGGTCAGTTGGCATTCATCTGTATCCCCCTCCCCTGGATTATGCCTGAAAATAGGCAAGAATTTGTCTAGTGCACTTACCTGGTCAACAAAAATGAAATAAATAAAAGTAATTAAATATGGCTGCCATAGCAATTTTAAAAATCCCTTCCACAGGTTACTATATATAGATTTTATATATATATATATATATATATATATATATATATATATTATTATTAGATTTGCCTTCGATGCTGCCAGGGAGATCCACCCCTGTATCAAGCAGGGTCCCGGCATGTGATGGGATCCAGGTGTCATGGGGCTCGTGCTGAGGGTTTTTTCCCCTGAGTGTACCCCCTCCACACTATGTATCTATGTCCTAAGTAGAAGATTGTGACATAAAGAGCAGCAGCAACTGATAAAGTCTAAAGGGCTAAGAGCCTTTCATGAAAAATGTCTTCAGTAATAAACAAAACTGAATGTTCAGAAATTCAAAATGTTGGGGACATTTGTGTAACAGCGTTCGGCTGATGCCAACATTCAGTTTGCTGCTGGAAAATTAGAAAATTGCTTTAAAAAGATTTTCCAGTTACCAATAAATAAAATTCATAGTTGGCCTCAGCATACTATAACTCAACTTCACAAAATTCACAAAAAATGGGAACATCGGGACCCTCCCTTTTCAATTACTAAAGTCATTTTTATCAAAACAAGATGCAGTGGTCTAGATTCTGGAATGGCCTCCCTACTGCTGCCTGCACCACATTTCTGGGTACTGCGCTCTTACCATGGTATGCAGTCTCCCAGACCCTGGTGGTAGTGGGCAGCGGTAGGCAGACTGTGCATCAGGTGCCCGTGCTGCTCATCCATATGCATGAACCAATGCACAGCATTGTGCCCCCCCTCCACTGCTCCATCTGGTGCAGTGAGTACTATACACCATGGCCAGACCCGGCACCAATACAGGCAGTGCATAATGGGGTACACAGGTCATGCGGGCGCATCATGAGAATAGTGCTGGAATACACATTGGAGAGTAACTGAACAAGTCTCCTCTGCAGAATCTGTATAGTGATGGCAAGTTCACAACAACCCTATCTGCCCTGCTGTGTGGTACTGGGAGCATGTGCTGACATGGTGCACATTGACACTAACCAGAACATATATGTGGGGGAGTAACACACAGCACAACATGGAATTGCTCCCATCAACCCCATGCTCCAGCTCTATGAAGTGCTTCCAGAGGTTTTGGGTGGTGACGGTCAACTCAGTCAAAATATTTCCCGACTCCAGTATTGCTCCTCAGACCACCAGCCAACAGGCTTGCAATCCCCATTCCTGCAGACAGGGAGCACGGTGTATGCATATGGGGACCGTGGTCCCCTCGCTTCAGAGCAATCACAGTGCCACCCTGCATTGCGCACTGCATCCCAGTAATGGTACAGTAGCAGTGCAGGGTAATAAACCAACCCTGTATCAGACAGGGCTTACTGAGCATGACTGCTAGAGATAAGTATCCTGAATACAGTCCAATGTCTGTAGACTTCAGCTGTTCATGCTGCCTATTCCTGCTGTGAAGTCATCAGGCCCAATTCTCAAATGCAGGACCATGACACAAGGTGCTTGCATCAAGCAGAATGATGCAAGAAACACCTTGCACCAAAATGCAAGCTAGATGCTATTCACAAAGACACAGTGTGGAAAATCCAGAACCGGTGTGTCAACCACCCCTTGCAGTGTCACAGCACCCTATGCCAGCCAGCACCATGACACAAGGTGTGTTGTGACATGGGCAAGGCATGCAGGATGCAAAAGTACCATTCACAAAGGTGCACCAAACAGGAAATAACAAACACCTGTTAGACCAGCCAGAGCTGAACTAATTGGACTTAGAAAAAGAAAAGGAAGAGGCAGGGGCAGTATTACAGGACTGACATACAGGCAGGACTGCAGCAGGAGAGAGAGAGAGAGACACCAGAATGTTTGCACCACTGTCCCTACTAGGCATATGGCTGGCTATCCTATGCCACAGGAGATGTGCCCGCCAAGATGCCCAACAGGATGGTGCCGTACAGCAGCCACAGGAACATATGCAGCAGGTACACAGACAGCAACAACACAGACACAGGAGGCATGCCAGGCATGTGTACCACCCATGCACCTCACACATGGAGCTGACAGAGGAGCAGTGCATTGCATGATACCATCTCAGCAAGGCAGCCATTGCACTGCTACGCCATGAGCTGGAGGCTGACATGAGAAGCAGGACACAAAGAGGCCATGCCATATCAACCAAGGCGAAGGTATGTGTAGCCCTACATGTATTAGCCAGTGGTGGATTCCAGACACCAAGCGGTGACACAGTGGGTGCCTCACAGCCCTCTGTATCATGTTGCCTGAGGGCATTTGTGGATGCCCTTGTACGCAGGTTGCAGCAATACATCCACCTATCCACAGATGCCCATGAGCAGCTTGCAATCAAGCAGGGATTCTACAACACAGCAGGATTCCCATGTGTGCTCGGTGCAATAGACTGCAGACACATCTCCATAAGGGCTCCGCCGGATTAACCAGATACCTATGTGAATGACAAGGGATACCATTCCATGAATGTCCAGGTCATATGCAACAGCAGATGCCATATACTGGATGCCATGGCACAGTATCCTGGGTCCACACATGATGTGTAAATGTACCAGAACAGCGGAGTGTGCGAGGCATTCTAGAATGGAACACTGACAGATGGCTGTCTGATAGGTAAGGTACACAAACACATAGAAAATAGGAGGACTTGTGTAGTATGTTGATACAACAGTAACCCTCCCCCCCCGACAGGTGACAGCGGATACCCCCAACTGCCATGGCTGATGACACCAGTGAGATGGCCCCAGAGTGCAACAGAGCAATGCTACAATGATGCCCATGCAGTAACACGCAGTGTGATAGAGCACACCTTTGGCATTCTCAAGATGAGGTTTCAGAGCCTCGACAGATCTGGTGGCACATTGCAGTACACACCACAAATGGCGTGCAAAATCTTTATTGCACATTGCATGCTGCGTAACATTGCACTCGACCACAGCATACCAATGCCAGAGGAGGACATGCACCCAGCAATGATGGTGACACTGTGGAGGAGGAGGAGGAGGTGAGGCCTGCCATTGACTGACCACGATGAGCCCAGATACAACACAGACTGGCTGGACAACACATGCATGCTAACCTGATCATGTCACACTTCGGATGAGCACACAACACCATGCGCAGTGTGCAAGGGCACAAATACTGCTGCACCACACTGGTGTCCCATAGGGCATGGACTGCAACACTGAGGCCAGATGAAGGCCACAACCATGCATGTATGTTACCCACAACAGGGACATTGGGCAGCAATGCCATGGTGCTGCGGAGAACAACAAAGCAGTGCTAAGTACTTGCGGACCACCTTGGAGTGGCCTCACACTGCCGGTGGACTGAACCAGCTGCGGCAATATGAAGGTGTTGCCGTCTGGGCCTGCAGACAATCAGTGGCAGCACTGTTGACAAAGAGGTGCCCATTGACTGTGTGCAGACCTAAACAGCACATGACACCATGACAATGGCAGCAACACGCGTGGCCGAGTGGACATTGCATGCACGTGCTACATTAGATGAGTGATGTATGTATGATATGTTGAATAGTATGGTATTATGAGTTGTGTGCCAGGCACAGCATTCAGGGGAATGAGCAAGCCACACAGACAGCATGGAGTGTCAACAGCACAACAGTGCCAAAATGCCACTCTCAGCATACGTGTGTTGGTACCTATATGCAATGACACTGGGTGGCAGGCACAATGGGCAATGCCAGCAGTGCTGCCAGTGAAGACAGTGGGTGGTGGAGAGCTATACAAACCATGCAGCATGGCCCAAGGGGTGTACATGACCAGCTGCTGTGCTCATGTGGCAGCAGGAAATTGATGGGTAGTGGCATACCTATGGCAGCAGGGCATGTGTAGTGGCACACAATTGGAATGTAAGTAAGCAGCCCCCTCTCCCTGCACCAGCAATGGAGTGTGATTTGCAACAGACACATTGTGCGGCCACACAACATGCAACTGGTGCCAAAATTCCCTGGCACAGCCTTTGGCAATGCACGCTGCGTTGCAGCATGTGGCCTGCTGAGACACACGCCATGTTGCCATGCACTAGGGACTGTTCGCTGCATGTGTTAGTCAAGGCATGTTCGCATGTGCTGGCACATGCCACATCGCAGCTACCCACCACACAGATGGTGTGGCCCCATGCAGCAACACAAAGTTGTCCCATGTCCAGGTGTAACATGCTGTGGCACCCCATGTTGTCCAGTGGCACAGGACAGCATTTGCAGTGCATAGAGCATGCAATGCCAACGCATCCGCAACTTGCGTTGCGTGCATGATGGCGGTCAATGCACCTTGTGTCTCATGCAGACTGAACAGTCGGGAATGCAGGGACATATGGGTCCCACTCAGCAGATGCTACAGCACATGCTAGGCTGGCAACTGCACATGCAGTAGGCCTAACAGTACAGTGCTGCTGAAGCTGCATTAGGCACCCACAGTGAACAGTCAGGGGATAGTTATAGTCAAGTAGCAAACAAGAGGAGTAAGGGAACACAGTCATGGCACACTGGAGCAGGGCACCAAACTTCTCCGATGATGAGACTGTGCTTCTCATAAGTTTGACAGAGCAATGGTCCAGGGTGCTGTTTCCACAGGACAGACAGAAATCCAGTCCTTCAGACAGGGAAAGGGTGTGGTCCACCATTGGTACCAGGCTCCAGGTGGTGTCTGGTATTAGGAGGACCATGAGGTAGGTCAGGCATCCATGAAATGACCTTGCCTGGAGGGAGGGTCAGCTCCTAGCCCACCTGTGGAGGATGGCTCATGATGCAGATGTCCAGATGCGAAGCGGACAGCCAAGGCAGGTATGTATGGTAACACACCTGTTACTGATACACAGCAGACCACAATGATGCGGGATGCACAGCTGTGTACTGATGTCACACACTATTATGTCTCAGCAGGAGAGGAAAATGCTGATGAGGAGCAGGAGAGGCACATGAGACATGGACAGAGTGAAGAGGGACCAGGCCAACACGATGCCCAACAGCACCAAGGTAAGTGTGTCTCTGACATGGTATACATGCATTATTGTAATGTACTGTGTAGGGCATGGAAGCAGCCCAGTGCTGTGTGTGTGTCTGAGGTGGTAAATGACCCAATGTCATGCACTAGTCTGCTGAATGTGCATGCCTGTGGTCACAGGCCACACATGCAGCTGCAGACATTGAGGAGGCAACCTGCATCCTGTGTCGTGCTTACAGGCCACATGTCCCCTGGACATGTTTGTGGCCACACACACGGGGGGACACATGGGCATGTCAGCCCACCAGGGTAACACACAGGGTACAGTATGCATTAACAGGGATGGGCACCCTCAGACGCTCACTGCCATGCAGTGGTGCCATGCCTGTGTCACACATGCACTGTACCATGATGTGACAGGCCACATGATGGTACGGCTGGTGTCAAGTGCAGATGGCAAATGATGCAGCGCACACGCACACGTAGGCACACAGCTGTAGGGCCATCACCGCTGCCTGTGCAGATTGTGGGGGTGGGTAGGGCACATGCACTGTGTACACCATTGGGAGATGGCACTCCATACCCAAATGATGCATTTTCCAGATGTGTGGAGCAACTCGTGGCATGACATGTCACTGGCATGCCACCCCTTGCATGTGCAGTCAGTGCAACACCAATTGTCTGTAGACTAAGAGGTGTAAACACACGTTGCATTCCCTCACAGTCTGTCACATTGTGCCACAGGTTCCGCTGCTGGTGTGCAGAGGGAACAGCAGGGCCGTGACGCCATGTGGTGTACACTTGAGCCAGTAATGCGTCACCTGAAAGGGGGGGGATGCAAGGGCCTATGCTGCCAGAACAAGGAGGATGGCACAGGCAATCAGCAGGAAGCACAGCAAGAGAGTACAGAGGATAGTTCAGAAGAAGTGGCAGCCCCAGAGGAACAGTAGCAACAGCCACCACACGTGGAACTGGCCAACAGTAATGAGGGGCATTCAGACTCCGATGCCACAGTGGACATGATAGCGGCAGACACTGATGAGTGTGTGGCTGGACAGGCAGGGGATGGCCATGATGATGCTGGAGATGCTCCTGTGTGTGGGATTGTGGAGCTTGCCCCTGAACCTGAACCAGAGCAGTCTGCATGTGCTGATGATGCATCACAGAACACTGTTGCTGGGGTGTCGACGAATGACAACTGCAGGTACCCAACCTCTGTGACTTCACACGAGGCCTCAGCACATGCATGAGGCCCCTGGTACGTCATATTATATGCTGTTAAGAGTTGCGTTGTTTCAACTGTGTTATTGTTGTTCACACTACACTGTGTACCTATATATATATATATATATATATATATATATATATATATATATATATAGCTTTCTTGATGTTGTGTATTGCTTTGGTGTTCATAATACATTGTTGTTGATTGTTCATACTGTGTCCGTGTGTCATTCATGCATATGAATGCCCTACATCTGCCTATGCTGTGTTGCATTGTCAGGCAACAGGTGTGTACCAGTCCATATCAGCATACACAGGGCCTCACCTGGACAACAGAGTTTGTTGACCTACATTGTGTGTCCTGTACTGCATGTCAAACTGGCAACATGCGCCACAGGATTCAGTAGTGTCACACTCCGTGCACAGTGTCAGACCACTGTATTCCGGCGAGCATGTGTTGCAAACAGTATAAGGGTCCTCTTAGTTCCACAGTGGCATTCTACTGTGGGTAAGCCAAATCACCAGTCGACAAGGTGGGACTCTGTGGTTTGGGCCTACCGGTGCGGTGCATGTCATGGTTCCACACATGTGGTACACCATTCCATGATGGGACCGTGTAGTGTGACACAGTATGGGGCATTGTGCAATGACCACCCATCATGCGGTGTGCATCACAGTCTGCCAGCAGAGGTGGCATGTCACATGTCAGGTAATGTGAGTGGGTGTGCTGACAGTGGGATGGGTGGGATACACCATGTATGTGTTTGGTGGGGGGAGGATTGACCAGCACTGGCCATGCACCCGGGTGTGGCAGCATGTCTGGAACTGTGGATGCACATGGTGCTGCGTGTGACATGGGCCAGTCCAGTGGTGGTGTTCCCCATTGTGCTACGTTTGCCGCATGGAGTGTTTCTTGCTGAAGAGGGCGCAAGGCTGGGGGTACAAGGTCTTTTGATGCATAATGCATTCGACACACCTTGCACTGCTCTAGCGGCTCTTTTGAGAATTGGGTCCCTTATCTTCTGCTTATGACATCATAACCTGCTGCCATGGAAATGACTCCAATATCACAAACAGAGGATTGTGAGTTCAGGGCAGGAAAAGCAGCAGAATAGATGATGTCATGGGGCAAAGATACTACTTTTTATTTATTTATTATACATAAGCTCATTTAGGCAGAGTCTATTTTCAAAGGGTCTAGTGTCATTTACAAGAAAAATGTTGACACAATAATAAACAATGACAGAATAATATTACATATTTACTGCAGTAAATGATAAGTCAGTACATTCATTCAGTGACTAATTGACATGGCAAATCACATGTGAGCTACACAGCATGCTAGTAATTGACAGCAGAGTGAGCAACATGTGAGCATAGGATGTGGCAGGTAAAGGGACATGAATTGTGCATTTTACAGAAGAGAGCAGCCAGAAATATAGCGCAGACATTCCAGTAAAGAATAACATTTAACCAATGGGGGAGTAGTCCCTGGCAGTGGTTTTGGGGGCTGCTGAGTATTACAGTAAGGGGTACAGTGTACAGTACAAGAACTCCAGGTGTTGGAGGATGGGAAGGACAGGATGGTTAAAGGGGGAGTGAGGCAACAGAGATTAGCGGAAACAGCCACAGAGATTGAGAGGGGTGAGTGAGGCATATAGCTGGGACTTACAGATGACAAGTGAGCCTGAAGTTTTGAGCGGGGGCAATTTCATGGAAATGTTTTCGTACCTAATAACATGTAATGTTCATAACTTCTCATTCTGGAAATTTTATTAGGCTTGAGTTCTGCAGATGCCAACAGTCATTGTTTTGCAGGAAATTGGCAAATCAGTTTACATTTATTTCATATACTCCTGAAGAAGAAACACATGAAGCACCAAAAAAAGAACCATAAGTGACATGGTAAAACTAAAACTGTTGTGAGTTGGGTGTGAAACTGGCTAGCAGGTAGGTGACAGAGGGTGGTAGTCAATAGGATTAAATCAGAAGAGAAGGAGGTAACAAGTGGGGTTCTGCAGGGATCAGTCCTGGGACCGGTCCTCTTCAACATGTTCATTAGCGACACTGCAGAAGGAATCCAGGGCAAGTTGTGTCTATTTGTGGCTGACACAAAACTGTGTGAGAGGGTGGACTGTGAGGAAGGAATAAGAAATATGCAGAAGGACCTGCTAAGACTAGAGGGGTGGTTGAAGGTCTGGCAGTTAAAATTCAATGCCAAAAAGTTTAAGGTGATGCACCTGGGGAAGAAGAACCCCATGATGGAGTACTGGATGGGAGGGGAGAGACTTAGCACTACAAATGAGGAACGGGATCTAGGAGTTATCATCAGTGACTCCCTTAAACAAACTAGTCAGTACAACAAGGCCTATAGTAAGGCCAACAGGATGCTGGGATGCATTAGGAGGGAGATTGATAGTAGGAGAAAAGAGGTGATACTACCCCTAAACAGATCACTGGTGAGGCCTCGCCTGGAGTACTGCGCCCAATTCTGGAGTCCTTACCTCAGAAAAGGCAAGGATAGGTTAGAGATAGTGCAATGCAGAGTGACCAAAATGATTCAGGGACAGCAGGGTAAATCCTATGAGGGCACTGAATTTGTACTCATTGGAATCCAGAAGGTGGAGGAGCGATATGACCGAGGCCTTCAAATTCATCAAAGGAATTAAGGTGAACTGCTGGGAATTATTTAGCCTGAGTACAAACTCAAGATCATAGGCTCATGAGTGGAAGTTGGCAGATGGGAGGTTCAGAAGAGATGTGAGGAAGCACCTCTTTACAAAAAGGGTGGTGGAGCCCTGGAATAGGCTGCCAGCGGAGGTGGTGGGGATGAGCACAGTAAGGGGGTTCAAAAAAGCCTGAGATAGAATGAAGGGAATAGTGGTTACCAGGGCTGACATAGTCAGGGAAGTTAACTAGAGTAATGTCCGGGAGGGTTAGCACCCTGGGGGAACATTAGGTTCCAAGAATGATGCCAGGGATTTAGAGAACCTAGGCAGACTGGATGGACTACAGGTCTTTTTATGTCATCATTGTCTATGTTTCTATGTTTCCATTTGTGCTTTCTTATGCTTTATAACCTTAATAAATCATCCCAATGTTGAGGCTGTGTTCAGCAAGCAAGCATTTAGGCACTGGAGTCGTGCTGAGTAGGCCACACGCCACACCATGAATAGGGCTTATGGCTGCAATTTACTGGCCATGGTCCACCCTTTCTTAAGCTCTGCTAATGCATGGAAATCATTGACTATGATGGTCCTCTAAACTGTGCTCTACTCATGAATAGACTTCATAAACAATTGTGGAGGTGGAATTAACTGACCATGGTAGCCCACTGCTTGTGCACTGGTCATAGGTGGATCAAGGATGTAGGAACACATACACCATGTAACCTATAGAATACACATTTATTTTTATGGGGCAACATTTTTACCTACCAAAAGTGCAATAGTTGCCCCATGTTCTGATATTATCATATGAGTTTTTTGTGCCCTATGTAAGCAAGACAGTATATTAGTGCATACAAATGAGTGTTGCTTTCATTTTCTCCCAGGTGTAACTCAGCACTGGGGTACACAACTGTACAGCAACAAAGGGTACAACTGGGGGCAACAAACAGGGTAGGGTCAAAAAACAGTGTTATGGTGTTCCAAGTCTTATTTTCATATCTGCACCCCTAACCATGGTGTCCTCCTTCCTGGAGGATGCAATGTGGATTCATTAACGATTATGATGCCTTGCACTGAACTAGTAGATATATTGTACACATCACAGTACATGAGTGTTCAGGTCCACACAAGTCCCTTTGTCAAGGGTTGCAAAATACCTGATGATATGAACTGCATCGCCCTGAAAGCTTGTGCACTACTGCAGCAGAACAACTTTTTCAAGGTCACTAAAAAAAGACAAGAAAGAGTGATGTCCATATACTATATCTATGTTGGTTCAATAAAAGGTATCAGGGAGATAGAGGAGACATTTCTGAGAGAGTATGGGACCAGTATTTGTACTCAATCCTGCTACAGTGTGCAGTGATGATTAGGGTTGGGATATGCCAAGGAGGTGCTTTGGCCCCCTTTCAGTTTGAAACTACTCCCATCCCCCATATGTGATCTAACTGTATTGGGTGTGTGCAGTCCTTAGTGTCATCTACATAACTAATGGATCCACTTATAAACGACTGTGATGTATAACATATATTAATGTGCTTATGTTCTTTTGGGTGAAGTTGAGCCCATGTTTACTGTTTTTGTACATCCCAGAGTGTTTATATCTGTAAGTCAAACTCAAGGCATTATTTACAGTGAACTGTATCTGGGTAGGCAACATATGTATTTCCAAAGCTATGTGTTACAAATATGGCATGTCCTGATTGCTTGTCTTGATATGTCTTCTGTATTACCTGGAAAAATAAACATACTTTAAAAATAAATAAAAGGTATCAGAATTGTCAGCAAGTTTAATTTTCCACAGATTAACATGGATGCAAACATTGGCCCCGTTAATGAGACTGAGACAGAATCTATTTTTGAAGAAAAGTCTGTCAAAAAGCAGTACATAACTGAATACTGCTCCCATGCTCATTGGGTTAATGTTAAATACGCATATCACTCAGAACACAACCATTATATGATACAGCAGCAGTGAAGAGTAAAATAGGCATTTAGGGCTAGCAAAATATCTTGTATCAACAGGTATGTTCATCACTCATATGGGAATTTAATAATGACTTGAAAGCTCTTACTTCTATCAGATATTCAGATATAAATGTACTGTATATCCTGCCTTTCTGAATAGCACACAAACTGGTGCCCCACAGCCAAAATGGGTACTGTCCCATGTTAATGAGAAGGTATGGCTTATGTTGCTGCTTGCATTCTACACAAGCACAAACAATATGTCATCCACCACACTCTGCTAAATAATTTGGGTGCAATCTGGCTATGGGCAGACCATAAATCACAAGCATTTGAGCACAGGAGGAGACAATTCAGCACTTCGTCCTTGTAAATGAACAGTATAGATTACCTGAGAAGATTCGGCCCAGCATATGGCAATGTGTTAAGTGTGAGTGCATAGCACTAGAATAGCATCTCTGAAATCATTTACAAACTGTGCAACTGTTTCTAGTGAACTGACTATATGCACACTTTTTGCACAGGAAAGCAACTGAAATTTATGAGGCTACCCTGGTGTGCAAATGTCAACATAAATAACTGAAGGAGAGCAAACATAGTATAATAGCTGACATGTTTGGATATTAGGTCAGAGAATCCAGCACATCCATGCAGTCCATCTCTCTGTGCGATCACAAACTATAGTTATTTTCCAGATAACCTGCTATCAGTTCAACTGCTCTCTGCTGTTTTCCATTGCAAACACCTGCCTTAGATTATAATTATGGGGAACAAGCCATCATGTGATAAAAAGGCTGAGCAGTCTATGTTTAGAAACCAGAACTGTTAAACAGGGATCATGGTTCAACCCCAACCTGTGCCACTTATTTACTGCGTGTCCTTGAGTACGTCAGCTAAATTGCCCAGTGCTTTAGTCCACCTTGCACTGAATTTGGGTAAAATTATTCATATATTTAGAATCTGTCATGCTTGTATAACACAGTAAATAATATAGGATTTCCTTGGACATATCTGTATAAAATACAGCATTAGGTTTATGAAAATCTCTCATGGTTTCCAGTTTTCTAGAATCATATAATATTATGGCTATTGTGTCAGAATGCCCTGATCTGAGCTTGAAGTGGTTATTAACTCTAGTTAATAAAATCAAATGCTGCGCTATAGTATAAAGTTTGACCTTGGTCTGTACGGATTTTCATCTCAGCTGAAATGTTGTTGTTGTACCACAGTTCAAAGGTCATGGAGCATCGCTGTACCCTTCTGTGGTAGAACAACATAGCAGCTGATCGGATATCCTCATGGCACCTGGTGTTTTACACCACGCTGCTGCACACACTACAATCAGTTTAAGTTCTGAACTGGAACCACTGGCGGGTTCACTGCTGCCATGGAGCATTATGGGACCACTTTTATTTTTACAGAAAAAAAAAAACACAAAAGAGAAAAACTTGACTATACAATAAATAAAATACTATGGCCAACCGTATGCCCAGTCAGCTGGTGCTGCCACCTCAGGGTTCTGATTACATCAAATGGCTGATGAAATCAAAACCCCTCTTTGGCACCACAGGCTGGTTGTGCATGGTTGCCCATCCAGTAGTCTCTATGTGGAAGTTTTCATTACTGCTCTTATCAGAACTATGTGAAAATTACCGTATGAGCCCTATTAGTTGGCACTAAGAGTAACATATCTTGCTACCACGTAACAAACCAAGGTTCACATCCCAAATCTGACTCCCAACCCCTGGGCTAGAAGAGTCTACAGAACACTGCAAAAGAAGTATTCACAGACTCTGAAGGGATGGAGGAAGGTGGGTCCTCATCCTGCTGCAACAGTGCCTTCTAAGACTTGCATTAGGAAAGGGTCCACTTTCATTGGGTCACCCTTGACATTGGCCATTCCCCTGAACAGATGGCATTGTGTAGTTGTGCTTGCCAAAGGGTGATGGAGTGGTGGGAAGGAAAAAGAAAAACAGTGCTGACCTCAAGACCACAGCCCCCAGCACTCTGAGGTCCCACCCTTCTAAGCCACATTGGTGGTTGTTATATTCTTGTGTCAAGACAGGGGGGGTGGTCACTAAAGAGGCAACCCTGAATGGAGCTCATCAACATGTGGAAGCACACATGGAGAAGTGAAATAAAAACAAGCATTTGTCAATGCCGAATGTTGCTTGCTTGTATGTGCTGTTTAGGTATTTTGGAAGTGATAGTTCCGTGCCTTCCTCCCCAGTCATCCACTGTGTCTTTCCGCTCAATATTCACAGAAGAGTGGGAGGGGCAAGGTCCACAGCAGTACAGCAGTTGCCAAGGGGGTGAAGAGGTGGACAATAGTCCATTCATAGGCAAAAGAGTCCTGCAGGAGCTCACTAAATTGAAGGTGGACAAAGTGATGGAACCAGATGGCATACACCCAAGGATATTAAGAGAACTGTGAAGGGAGATAGCAGTACCTCTGGCAGCCATATTCACTGAGTCATTCAACATGAGTAATTGGAGGAGGGCACATGTGGTCCCTCTACACAAATGCAGCATCAAGGAGGAGGCAGGGAACAATAGGCCGTTAAGCCTCACCTCAGTAGTGAGGAAGATCATGGAGGCATTGCTTAAAGAAAGGATAGTGGGGCATCTAGAAGACATCGGAGCCCAGGACAATAGACAACATGGATTCACAGTGGGGACATCATGTCAGACAAATCTGGTTGATTTATTTGACTGGGTGACAAAGGAAGTGAATCAGGGTGGGGCAGTGGACAACGCTTACCTTGATTTCAGCAAAGCCTTTGACACCATCCCACATAGGAGGCTGATAAACTAGATGGGTAGGCTGGGCATGGGGGGAAAGGGTGGTAAACTGGGTTAGAAACTGGCTAACAGACAGGAGGCAGAAAGTGGTGGTAAATGGGGTGCAGTCTAGGGAGAGGGGGTGACCAGTGGGGTGCTGCAGGGTCTTCATCAGTAACACTGCAGAAAGACTGAAGGGAATTTTTTCACCAAATTTTCAACATAGCCATTTTTAAGACCTCTGCTCATGAACAGTGTCACTGTGATTTTCTTAATCTGTCCCAAACATTGATTGCGCACACTGACTGCGCCATTGTGTGCTACATGCACAGAAACACATGTTGGGCGACATGTGAAAAATGACAGCTGTACTGCTCATAAGGAGGTGTGGTAAAATGGCAATGCTGAAAATCTGGAGTGCAAATATTAAAAATTTGCGAACTTACAAGCGTGGGTAGGAAATGCGCAAAGCACACTCATAAAACAGTCATTTTTAGGAATTTTTTCACCAGATTTTCAACATAGGCATTTTAAGACCTCTGCTCATGAACAGTGTCATTGTGATTTTCTTAATGCCCCATACACTGATTTCAAGACACTGACTGCGCACAGCAGCTACATGGGCGGAAACACATTTTGGGCGTAGATGTGAAAATGACAGCTGTACTGCTCAAAAGGAGGTGTGGTAAAATGGCAATGTTGAAAATCTGTAGTGAAAATATTGAAAATTCACGAACTTACGAGTGTGCGTAAGAACTGCGCAACGCACACTCGTAAAACAGTCATTTTTAGGAATTTTGTCACCAAATTTTCAACATAGACTTTTTGAGAGCCCACCTTATGAACACCGGCAGTGTTGTTTCATTAATTGGTCCCAAAAGGTGATTTCACGCAGTGACCGTGAAATCACCCTTCGGGCATGATTAATGCCATGACAGTGCAAGAATTCATGAAGAGGGGTCCTAAAAACCCCATGTTGAAATTTGGGCCCAAAATTCCCAAAAATGCCTGAGATATGCAACAAAGTTGAAAAAACCCTATTCATTACATTATACAGCTTACCGGCATTTCCTCAGTTCGCGGTCGGCTTTGAAGAGTGCAGACGTGTTCCCGGTCCACGAAGATCGTCGTGCGAGGAGATCCGGAGAGTAAGTATGGGGTGAAGTGTGGGGAGGCAGGGTGCGCAGTGGGTGGGTGCGTGTTGTGTGGGGCAGGGAGACTACTGAGGACCTTTTTTGTTTACAGTTTTTTATTATAGACAGAGCGGGATGTTTGCCACGCTGGGGTGGGCTCCCAGGCGTGGCAACTGGAAGAGCTGTTTGGAGGGCTGGAGCCAACAGAGTTGGGCACCCCGTCAGCCCATAACAAGCTTTGCCACGCTGGGGTGGGCTCCCAGCGTGGTACCTGAAAGCTTTGGGGGTGCAGCCGGTGGGGGGATTGGGCACCCCACTGGCTATAACAGTTTTTGCCATGCTGGTGTAGGCTCCCAGTGTGGCACCAGGACAACTTTTGTGGGGGGGTGGGCGAGCCATACAGTGTGTGCTTGGGGGCGCATCAGCACACAGTATGGTACTGCGTGTGTGTGTGGGTGGGAGCTCTGCTCACTGAGCGGAGCTCTCCCTTTCAACTGTACGACCACTGCATTTTCAACTGCTGTCATATCAGCTGCAGCAGTGATTGGGGAACTGGGGCCGCGCCTGCAAACACACTGACTGAATTGGAAGATGGGTGCCACACCTCTGAAAACTCGGATGATGGCACTATGTTTCTTGTACATGCGTGCAAGCAAAATAAAAATGGAAACATGACTAAATGAATGCATAATGCATGTCTTTGATACCAGAACCACGATCGAATTGATACTATATATGTTTTATATATTATGTTGCACTTTGATGGCATTGCTACTGTGTGGTCAACCTGAAAAAGACGTGTTAAACAGATTACTGTATATATCGCTCAGAACTGAGCAGCCAAGTCTATCTTTCAGTAAAATAGGTGCACAGTAATTAATCAGATGTTTGCTGTGTTCAATTGAGACCTCTAGAGCTTAGGTATCATTTGTTCCAGTGTTTGTGTCTGTACCTATATCCTTACTAGATTCAATGAAGTTTCAAACTTTGATTCTGCATACCTAACCACATATAACTGCAGATAACATGTATTTATTTAGAAACCCACTGCACATCAGGAACTGGGTCTGTTTTATGCAGTGGCACTACACTGCGGAGCTTTCTATTTAAACAAGCATTTAAGACAGTCATTGAGAAATATTTACGCTGGAGAAGCTTTAACTGGGCTGTCTGACCAGACAATTTTTTTTTTAACTTGTCCCTACAACCTACTTTATATTTTTTGCATGCGTGCTTCATATATATCTGGTTTTGTTTCTTGTTATTGGTGCATGAGTTGGTATCATATAAACGTGTACAGTATGCCATTTTCCAGTGTTAAAGGAGTGATAACCAGCACAGCAGTAACAGACCACATCATTCAGTCTAACCGTTTGCTTCTGAACTTATCAGTGCTGGTATTGAAAAGCAATTTCAGGAGCAAAGGGAAGGAAGAACAGGGGGAAAAAAGTTTATATCAGTAAAAAGCTTTTGTTCTCTTACTGGTTTGTACACAAGGAGCAGATACTCCCTAATATGATGCCTTTCAAGGCTATACCCATGCAGGGCATGATTTCCAGCCTAGTGTCAGAGACTTGCAGCATGACTATGCTGCATCCCTGATGCATCTGGCCATAAATAAGACCACCTAAAAGGTCATCTAACGTATGTGCACATCTGCCATGATGTGTGGCATCTGGAGTCCTATAATGATGCATGAATCAGTATTTAATGCATTCATGATTATTTAGTCATAAAGTGGTGTCAACTGTCATAAACATAGCAAAACGTTTGAAACTAGCATTGAAACATTTTGCCACTCTTAGCCTGCCACAGGAAAACACTAACATTGGATCCTGCACCTGTGGTACTACCTTTGAAAACTGGGTACATAAGTTTTGTCACTTTTCTTTTCACATCTTTAATCTAGTGGTATCATTCCTTGTACATGGGGTCCAGAACTTTGAGTAGTAATCACAATGTGGTCTTACATATGATTTGCATAGTGGGGTGATAACACTGTTTTATCAACAGGTAAACAGTAGTCTAATACATCCAAAAATGTTATTTGCTCTAGTACTGATTGTCCAGTGTTGAGATTTGTTTTAAATTCATTGGTTATTGTGATCCCTAGATCTCTTTCCTAGTTACTACTCTTTAGTGATTCACCATTTAGGGAGTACAACACCTATTTATTTTTTTACCCATATGTATTACCACACATTTATCTAGATTGAATTTTATACCATTTACCTTTGTCCAGTCTCTTAGTTTGTTCAGATCATTTTGCAGTGCAACTGTCTCCTCAGTACTGTTTGCCGCTCTACCCATTTTACTAACGTCCACAATTTTGTTATCCAGTTTTTGATACCACTGTCTTCATCTTCATCATTTTTATTGATTAGTAAAAGCCATTACAATACATTACAAAAATGTTATTCAGTAAGCATTTACAATCAGAGAATTAAATGATACTTAAGAATAAGATATATTAAAAAGCTTATACATTTCCTTACCCATTTAAATGACTCTTTGACTTCCTTAAGAGAACCACCTCTTTTAAAAAATAATGCCAAATTGTTCAGACACTCCTTCGCAGAAGAGGTACAGTAAACTGAAGAAAGTAACAATTTCATTTGGTGGAAGGACTACATCTCTCAGGCAGAATACCAGGTATTTATTTCTTATCTGAGAGTACCAAGAATGAAACATCATTACATGAAATAAATTCTCATAGGCATTATGTTCACAGGCACAATTAATATTTTCTGAAAGTTTAGGAAGATTTTTATAGCAAGCTCCATTAGCTTTGAATGAAACTGTTAAAATAACAACTAGTTACAGTCTTATGCAAAAGATGATCTGGAATTACCTGAAGATAGCAATTAAGAGAATGAGAAATATTCATCAATGACCAGGGATTAAGTTTACATAAATGACATAATTTTGCATGAATTACACTTGTGTAAGAGGAGCTAACCACAATATTTTTCAAGGATAAATGCCATAAGTCATCTGGACCAATTAATTGTATTGCTTTCTTAATCATTAACAGCCAGGGATCAGAACCTCCTCTGTCCAGAAATCTCTTTTTTCCAATGTAGACTAACGCTAGGAATCTACGCAGGGGCGTTTAGCAGGTTTAAGCCAGTAGGAACACATTCTAAAAGTGGCCCTTGTCTGGATATAAATACTAGCCTGAGAGGTACTGCAAGAAAACCCAATGCAAGAACAAGCAGTGAACAATAAAACTGAAAATTACTTTTCTAGGAAGGACACATTGCCATTTCCTCATGATTTCCTGGCATATAAGCCTGTAACATGATTGTAGCATCACCAACACTCAGTGCTGATAGTAACTGCCACCACACTTCCTAGAAAATGAAAGAATGGCCAGGAGACAAGACTGTAATTTAAGATAAACATGTCTAAGAGATTCCTTCCATGGCAATTGTTTATTAAAGAAAACTCCCACGTACTGGTATTCTGAAACCTTCTCTAGTTTTTGAGTTCCAATAAACCATTTAAATGAGGGTGTACCATTGCCAAAAACAGCTACTTTAGTTTTATTGATGTTCATTTGTAATTTTGAGGCATCACATAGATTCTTAGGAAGTGCCAATAGATTCTGTAAATTTATCTCTGTTAAAAATAATAAGGCTATATCATTTGCGTTTGTAAGAAGAGGAACAGATTTACACATAATGTCTGGTGCAGAAAAACTTGCAAACTCCACATTTCATAAGATATCATTTATATAGATATTGAATAATACTGGAACTAAAAGGTAGATCTGCCTGACTCCTCCATTGGTCTTGAATGGATCTGATAATTCTTCCCTGGGCACCATATTAGTGTCAAAGTGTGCAATTATCACAATGTGTAATATATTTTCCCATAGATATAGGGAGTAAAGTTTTTTCCCAGAAACTGGAACTTGAAAGGGAGTCAAAGACTAAGCTGAGAATGCCACAAATACATTTTGACCCCTTATCCTGACATATTTGTTTACAAAGTGTAATAGGACAAAACAATGATCGGGTGTAAAAAAAAAAAAATTTCTGAAAGCTGCCTGGAAACTAGAGAGAATGTGTTCTTTCATAGCCTACAGTTTGAATCTATTCAGAATAATTTGGGTAAACATTTTTAGCATATTATCCAACAAGCTAGTAGGCTGTACGTGGATGGGTCTTATAAGGAACCCATCATGTGTATTAGGATAATATGGTTTCCATTCCAACTTTCCGGGATGGAATTGTTACTTAAGAATTTAAATTAAGGCCCAAAAGAAAGAATCTAGTTGATATGTATCAAATGAAGCTTGATCATTGCCAGGAGGTGTATTACCTGTACAAGATAGTATTGCCTGAGAAACCTCCTCCACTGTAGTTACCAGTGGGTCAGAAATAGGATTACAATTACAATTGGAATTTTCATTGGAAGTTTCAGAAGAGTTGTAAAACACAGGATGCAAATGTGCACCCCAATTTTCTTGAGAGATCTGTGATGAGTAGGAATTCTGCAGATTTCAAATTTGCCCATGAACTGCAGCAAATTTGGTTGCTATATGCTATGCATAGCATTTGTATAGTGTACACTATGCAATTTGCTGCAGTTGTGATGAACTGTACTATGTGAATAAATGCAACTAACACTTTGCAGTGAATTTTGCCACAAACTGCATAGTAAAATTCACCGCAACCGCACAGTGCATGCGTAGTATGGCATTTCACATAGTAAAATTCATACAATTGCAGGAATTTTACTATGCAAATTGCGTCACTATGCTCCATGCTATGCAAATTGTGTGTTTTTGTTGTTTTTTAACTTTGCACACAGCTAGTGAGATTTGAGGATTATCATGTTTACAACCTTTCAGGACTAGGAGCCTAAGTGCTCTCTAATCCTTTAACAATGAGACTTTTAATAATTCTTCCCATAAATGTACCTGTTTTTCTCTTTGATCATTTATAAAAAGCTTATAAGGTTTTACATGATTGTTCAAAATTCCTAGGTTATTTTATGTAGGAGTTTTTTATGTTGCCCTTACAAGGTTATTTAAAAATAGCTTTCTGTTTAACACAGAGTTAAACCAGGTTAGACAATGAGTAATGGCTTTTATGTTTTTATAAATATTTGTTATTATAATAATAAAAATTTCATGACATTAGTATAATTGTGAATGTAGACAGAAAAAGTGTTGGTCCCAAAACTGAGCCCTACGGCACCCCTTAAGTCATATTGTCACATCTGACAAGGTGCCATTCACTCTCACTTTCTGGGTTCTCTACTTCAGCCACTTTGATATCTAGCATGTAGTTTTACTACCAATCTCTATAGCTTCCAGTTTATTTATTAATGGTTTGAGGGGGACTATGCTGAATGCTTTGCTGAAATCAAGGAAGAACACATCAGCAGATTTCACCATGTAATGTGTTTCCCTGACTGTCTCATAGAATGTTAACATAGT
This sequence comes from Neoceratodus forsteri, assembly GCA_016271365.2. Classification (NCBI taxonomy): domain Eukaryota; kingdom Metazoa; phylum Chordata; order Ceratodontiformes; family Ceratodontidae; genus Neoceratodus; species Neoceratodus forsteri. Next base: position 267,780,569 of record JADMNL010000025.1, read on the forward strand.
TGACAGGCTTGATTTATTCTTCTTTAACCCATGTTGGTTATGGCCCATTATACGCAGTGCTGATAAGTGCACCTCTATATGTTTCCTTATAATAATGTCCTTACTTTTACAAATTATAGATGTTAAGCCAATTGGCCAATAGTTTTAGCATCACATCTAGTGCCTCTCTTAAAGACTGGCACTACAGTGGCACATCTGCCATCATTCGGTACTATGCCAGTAGTAAATGAGGTGTCAAATAATCTTTTCAGGGGGTCCACTGGGCTTGCTAGCTCTTTGTTTAGCTCCTTTAACAGTCTGAGGGCAATACTGTCAGGGCCTGCTGATTTATGGGTCTCCAGTTTTGCTAGAGTTGAATAAATTTCTTCACTGGGTATGTTAGAATGTCTTCTAATTCACCTGAACCCCGATTTGTCACATAATCCTTATTGGTTAGTTTTCAATTGCTACAAAACACAGAACAAAAACAGATATTAAATAAATTTGCCATATCTGAGGCCTTTCGAGTGTCTTTCTCGTTCATTCTTAGGCATCCTACTTCCCTGGTTCGTGCTTTGTGAAAATGTACAGTACATATCTATATAATTCTTTTGTATCCGCTTAATTATTGCCTAAATTGTTTTCAATTGTATGCTTTCTGTGCTTTATGATCTTTTTACATTTTTTGACTGCAGCTCTGCAGAATCATAGTTTATGTGCCATGTTCACTTTTTGTAGTTTTTTATATGCTCTTCCCTTTTCTTTCATGCATTGGGGGTTTCTTTTGCCCTTAGAGTTGTATTTTCTTTTGCACCAGCATGCACTTGTCTTGTAATACATATGCCACTGTTGTTCATCCTCCTTCTTTCCCATTTCCAATAATTTGGTTCTCTCTTAATGCCATGAAAAATAAGTTTTTGCATACTTAAAGTAGCAGTATTTTAGTCTGTAAAAAATGTTGTCATATAGGCCCAGAAATTCAAACTGCGCCCAAAAAGTGTGCAACAGCAGCAGCAAGCCCAAGTCCTCTGCCCCCGTGCGCAAGAAGCACGATATTCAAAAACTGTGCAGGCCAGATGCGCCTACAGCACACGACCGAATATCGCACCACCTGCGCCATAGCACAACGCGGGATGTGCAGTTGCGCATTGCTGATGTGCCATAGCGCAACAAGGGATGCTCAGTGGAGCAGTCCAGATGCGCCATAGCACAACCAGGAACACCCCATGGAGCAGGGCAGCAATGCAACAGCACAACCAGGGATGTAGGGGCCCACCACCCATGCCACGGATGGGCAGAGGAGCACACAGCAGAACAGACATCATCCCCCACACCCCATGCACTGTACAACTGGGGGAGAGCTGGAATAACCACCAGCCCATGGATACCAGCAACCAACCCACAGCCAGGCCATGGTGTCCCAGCACACACCCTGGCAAGCTGTGACTGGCACACAAGGAGGGCTGACCACCCATGCCACACCATCCCACCAATGCAGAGCACACCCTGCACCATGATCACCATACACCCTTCCCAAGAGTAGCGCCCAACAGTGCAGGACACCCCATGCATGCCACCACCCCCAATGTGACAATGCAACCCTGTGCACCACGTAGCTATGCAAGGCAGCCCCACCATGTGCACCCTGCAGTGGGTGGCAGCAGACAGCAATGCAACAACAGCACACACAGTGCCACCCTGCACATCCCCCCCAAGGTACAGCTGAGAGACCAACCATGCGTCGCCACACGAGGTACCCTACATGTGACAGGGCATGCCCTGGACCCCCACCACCAGCAGTACAGCACCCTGCACACCCTCCCAAGGACACATCCTGTCCAAGCACTGGCCACAGCAGCCAATACTGACACACACAGTGTTGCTTGGAAGCATGCACCACACAGGATGCAACACAGTGCATGGACAAACACCCACCCATACCCAAGGGCACACCAACACAGGAACACAGTAGCGGGCCAACCAAGCCACTGGCATGTGGCCACGGCTGCTGTGTGGCCACGGCTGCCATGTACATATGTCCAGTACCCCTACATGGCATAGATGTGCCAGCCACCCTGCACAGGCACCATGAAGTTGTATGCCACCAGCATGCTGCCGGAGCACAAGTGACAGACACCGGAGCACATCCCCTGCAACAGACACAAGCAACAGCATGGAAGGTGGACAACAACAGCGGAGGCCACAGTGCCACTGGAGGAAGACATGCACCATACTGGTGATGGGAGGCAACCTGGCATTGTGCCGGGTACAGTTGTTATCCAGCATGGACAACCACCACTGACATGCCAGCAGACCATGCATATCACAGACATGCAAAGGGTGTCAGCTGCACAGGCCATGGACAGTCTGACATGGGTGCCATGCACACAGTGCATGCACCGTGGACCACTACATACAGGCATCCAGTGCACAGAGAACAACACACAAACCACAGACAGTGACTGATCCCCCTGCCCACACCATAGGCGGTTCCCTTCCAGACACACACACATGCCCATGCGTGCACCAACCCTGACGCCATGCACACCACTGCAGCTGAGCACCTGTAGCCTGCTGCAAATCAGAGACCACCACAGTTGTCATAACAAAACAAATGTATTTAAAACAGGTAAACAAAAAAAATATTTACAAGTATGTACAATAGGGGGAAAGGCCACATACCAGGTGGGGGTGGGTAAGGGCCAGGGGTGAACATATAGGAGAGGGAAGAAGGGGTGTGAGGGTGGGTCCAGGGGGGAAGGTGTATTTAGGAGCATGGATGGGCTATCGTCTGCCCCATTCGTCCTCCATGAGGCGCCGATGTCTCCTATGCCTCCTCACCCCGTGTTGGTCCATCCATTGGAGGAGCTCCAGGGTCACCCTCACCACCTGTAGCAGCTCCTGCAGTCCCCTTTCGATGGCCTGAAGCCGCTGTCCACCTAGGATGAGGGAGCAGAGTCAGTACGTGTGACTGTCCAGCCCCCTGCAGCCCACCCATTGTGCATGGCATACAGCCATGTGCCACGCCCCTGTGATGGTGTGCGACCACCCACAGTGACTGTGTCCACAAGACCTACCTACCCAGGCACCCACAGCCATGCAGACCACTGCACACACACCACCCTTGTCCTGCACAGCACCACCATGGCCGTACAGTGACTTGGCTATGTGGTGTGAAGGCAGTGGCACAGCCATGTACCCAGTGCACGCATGGACCACCATCGATGCACTCCCAGACATGCAGTGCCACTGGACAGTGCTGACTGTAACAAGTTGCATGCATGGCAGTGGTGTCAATGGATGGTGGCCATGCCCTGCTGCCCGCCCAGTTACACAACATTCAATAGTAATCATGGATGTAAGGCACTCACCATCATCAATCTGGTCCCTGCGCCTCTGCAGACCTTCACCCCTCCCGGCCTGCTGGTCCTCCAGGTGGCGCCTCCTCTCCCTCACCAGCCTGTGCTCTTCTGGGCCTAAGGTGCAAATATGGAGAGAGGAACATCAGTACAATCCAGTAGCAAAGTCCACCGCCCCATGTGTGCAATCCCACATGGCCATACCCATCCACCCCCCCGATACCACCACCACGACAAACACTGGACGGCACCCCCCATGTGCCAGACACATGCAACTGTGATACCCGTATGAATGATAACAGTGTATGGATGGGGCACCTACATGGCTGTGGCACCGTTCTCCTCCTGGCACATCCCCGCAAGTAGGCAAGCAGGTCCGGGTCCCTGCACCTGAGGTCCCCATAACCTGTGGCAACACTGCTCTGCTGTGTGCCCGATTCCCATGGCCTCCTCCAGTGCATCAGCCACCTCCTGCCAAACTGCACTCCTGGCCCTGTCCAAGGGTGCATCACCATATAGAGCCCCAGCATGGGGTTCTACAATGGCCACCAGATTCACTAACTCCACATGGCTACACATAGCTGCCCTTCCCCGAGCCATCTCAGCAGATAGTTGGATTCAAAATGGCATTCGGCAGCACAGTCCCACCACATGCAGATGCTGCATGGTACAGCGCTGCCATTCCCTATCATGCTGTCACCGAACAGCGCGATAGTGGTGCACCCACGCCTGACGCATGGCGCCTAGGGGGAAAAGATCGGGCACAGGGTCAAGGGTCTCTCATGCACGGACAGCCACAGTGCAATTGGAACCCAATGCGTGTAGCGAGATTGGGTGCCTGTGTTCCACCAGCGTTGTGGCCCCAGTGCGCCTACAGCACCCAGTGCCACAGTGCCATATATGTGAACAGCGCAGTAGCATCACTGGTACAATGGTGGCCATGCCCTGCATTGCCTCCTGCACACAGCACATCAGCAGCATGGCTGGCACCTGCGTCATCACCCCGGGCATGCACAGTTAGGTGTGTACTGCACATGTCACAGAACTGCACCCTTGGCTGAGCACATTCAACACAACTGCGCAAAGCGGACAGCGTGATATTCAGCCAGCTTATGTAAATCAGCTAATCAGCCATTCAATGGTGCAGACACTGCATTTGCATCCACTTAAAAATGTGCCTCGCCTCATTTGCATGTGTTGCGCTATAAAAATGCGACAATGGGCTGCACTGGCCATAGTCAGTTACTGCAGTCTATTGTGGTGAATTGCATGCTGTTTGGGAGTGTGGACTGTGGTGTTTGGGACATGCATAGGACTGCACAGTCACAGGTAACACCTGTCATTCTCACAGGAGGAATAATGACCGATCGTGAGGTGGAGGAAGAGGAACAGAGACGTGGGCAGAAGAGCAGGCCTAACTTCACCAAGGCAGAAACAGATGCCCTGTTTGAGGCCTACCTCGACCAGGAGCTGCTGCTCAGCAGATGCCAGGGAACACCACAGGCCCATGCTGCTGCATGGGAAGAGGTGGCACGTGCCATCAACCTGCATGGCAGCCACCAGTGGTCCATGCAGGAGTGCAAAAAGAAGATGGGCATGGACAGGCAGAGGATTAAGGAGAAGGTGGCTGCCATCAAGGCAGCACAGCTTGTGACCGGTGGGGGAACAGCTGGACGTGCAATGCCTGACCCCACAAGAAGAGCGAGTTGCTGGCAGCATGCAGCGTTGCGCCATCAAGGGTGTTCTGGGTGTGGATTCCAGATGGGTGGTAGCCCGTCACTGCATGGTAGGTCCTGGTCTGGCAATGGGGGGGGGGGACAGGGTAGGTCAGATACATTAATGCTACTGTTTTTCCCTTACAGCTCCTGAGCATCTACATGGGCCAGCAGTGGTGGGCTTCTCCACTGAGGGTGGTAGCATGGAGATAGAGGAGGGCCCGTTCACCTCGACAGGCATATGAGGGTCAGGGCAACAGTGGGCCCGCCTGGACATCCAGACTGATGTTGGTGTAGCAGGTGCGGAGGAGGCCCTACCCATGTCCCAGCATGCCAGCATCCATGGATGCTGGCATGCTGAGACTCGGGCTGGTGCCAGATCCATCATTGATGATGATGGGGCTAATGTCATGGGCAGTGATATGTGTGGGCCACAGGATGGCCACACAGCAGGAGACATTATGTGCATGGCCGTGGGTGGTGCCACCGTAGAAGCCTGTGTGACCTTACAGTCCCAGCCTGTGCCTGTCTGCACCAGTGGGGCAGCGCTGATGTTTGTCCAGGACAGTGGGGCTGTTGCGGCCACTGCTGCAGCACCATTGAGCCCTGGAGGACGGCAGCTGGACGGGCAGTGTCAGCAGTCAGCCAATGGCCATGGGGGTACAGTGTCAGGGGGCGGCATCAGTGCACCACCTGTGGACATACCCAGGCCTGGCCCTGGTGTGCAGTGCCCACCCTCAAGGGGTGCTGACCATCAGGACTGCGAACACCATGAGGGACAGCATGCCGATCAGGCAGATGACCTCTTAGATGAGCACACCCGCATACTCCAAGCATCAGTCAATCAGCAGGTACGGCTTGTGATGGCAGTGGATGCACTCAGTGTGGCTCTGCATCAGGCAGAGGAGTGGCGCAGCAGAGACACCGCTCTACTCCTGGCAGGGATAGACCTGTTGCGGGAGGATGTGACCGCTGCCATTGACAGGCAGACACAGGCAATCACAGCTGTCATGGCCACAATGGGCACACAGTTATTTGCCCATGCGTCGCAGACACCGCGAAGTGCAATGTCCACCCCCCATTCCTGGTGTCGTGCGACACCCTCCTTGTCAACACCAGGTTCAGCTGTGGGCATCCCGAGCACGCCTGGTGCAGGCATGTTCAGTGTGCTGCAGACCCTTGCGCGAGCATGGTCACGTTCATGCAGTGGAACCCCTGGGGGACCGTCGGTGCCACCCCATGAGGCCATTTGTCAGCCTGTCACTGCTGGCGGGTCTTGGTGGGGCCACCCATGCATCTGTGGCAGCCATGGCACTGTGGCGTGTGACTGACCTGTCTCCCAGCATGGCTACTGTCTGATGCTGCCCTGTGTGCATTGTGTTGTTCAGCGTGCAATGCATGGGTGGGGTACCCGGCCCTGCACGCACGCAGACGTTCCATCTGCACACCCTCCTGGCTGCTGTCCGCTGTGGTGTGTGCATGATGATGCCTGCGTTGCACTGTCCACCACTGTGCAATGGTGCCCAGCGTCTGACTCACGCACAATGACTGGCACTGGGCATGGTGGTCTGAGGATGTGTGTGTGGCTAGGGGTGGCGGTCGGGGTCGGCGTGCCTCCTACCCTTTGTGCATGTCTTGTGAGGTGTGTGTGTGTGTGTGTGTGTGTGTGTGTGACCATGTGCCGTGTTAGACCTTGCCCATCTCTGGCGGCGTGTGCAGTTCCATGCTCTGCCAATTCCCTTAACAACATGTACCCCTGGTGTTTGTCCATGCATGTTTGTGGGCTGTGCCTTTGCCACTAGTGGTTGCCCATGGCCCCATGACTTACCTGGGTTGGCTGAAGTGCTCCTCTGTGATGGTGTCCTGGTGCAGCTGCGTCAGCCGGATCAGTCGGGGGTCCCTTCGCCAAAGGGGAGCTGCCCATCACCATCTTCACCAGTGTCCTCATTGTCCCCATCGCTGTCCCCCTCTTTGACCTGTATGGCTATCCCACAGTCATTAGCCATGTTGTGCAGGATGCAACAGGCCAGGAATAGCCCACAGGCCTTTGAGGGGCTGTACTGTAGGGCACCGCCAGACGTGTCCAGGCAACAGAAACGTGTCTTCAGCATTCTGAACACTCGCTCAATGATGTTGCGTGTGGTGGTATGTGCCTCATTTTAGCATTGCTGCGATGGAGTCGCGGGCCGTCGGTATGGTGTGAGCAGCCAGGGACGGAGTGGGTATCCACTGTCACCTGTGTGTAGAGGGTGGAAGTTAGTTTGGTGATCAGCGTCGCCCTGCCTTGGGCCATCTAGGCCAATACCCATGTCACCTCTGACTATGCCCCTCCCATGCTCCATGTCTTTCTGTGTGGTCTGCATACTCACCCCCTAAGTGGCCAGTGGGGATGTCCCTACTCTCGAATCTGTGGCACAGTGCTGACTGGTGCCAGATGAAGGCATCATGTGCTCCCCCAGGGTGCGTGGCACAGACATTGATTATGCACCCCTAGCATTGCACACCACCTGGCAGTTGATGCTTGCATACCCCTTCCGATTCATGTATGTGGCCCCTTCAGGGCCAGGTGGTGTGTGGATGGCCACATGGGTGCAGTCTATTGCCCTGAGCATGCCAGGCATATGTGCTACCCTGTGGAACTCCTGTATGTTTGCTGTGCACTCCACCGGTGTGCTGGGGAAATGGATGTACTCCGCAGCATGTGGCAGCAGTGTGCTGAGGAATTGGGTGAGGCGGCGTGACACGGCCGACTGGGTTATGCCTGTCATGTCCCCTGTTGGTCTCTGGAAGGTACCCATGGCGAGCAGGCACATGCAAGCTGTCACTTTTGTCTCCACTGACAGAGCATGGCTCTGTCGTGTGGGTGCCTGCATCACATCACTGCACAGCTCACAGAGCCACCTCAGAATTGCCCGGTTCAGGCAGTACTGGCCCACGATCTCAGTGTCGGTGTACAGCTCAAAGCTGGTGCGGGCTCAGTATTGCCTGTTGGGGGCATACTGTCGAAGGGCCCTTCCACGGCCACGCCCCCCTGCTGCCTGCCTTCTCACCCCCCTCATAACTGCCTCCATCTGGATGGTGGCACTGGCCATGTCCCTGGCTTGTGTTCCCCCACCTGGCAGCTGTTTCTGTGTTCCCCTCACCGTCCTTGCTGCTACTTCCCCTGCACCAGGAACACCTTCCTGTGGTGACCTCAGTGCTGTGTGGCACTTCCCCCTTTTGCACTGCACTGTGGCTGTGTCTCCCCACACCTTCCCTGTTCCTGGGGGTTCTAGGTGCTCTGTCTCTGTCCTGCCCTGTGTGTGTGTTTCCTGTGTGGCTGGCTATGGTTCAGCAACATGTGCCTTCCCTGTAGTGTTCTTGCACCTCTTTCTTGTTCCTTTTTATTTTGCCTCATTTCCACTATCGCGCAACTTCTGCTTGCTCCCCTATTGGTGCATGGCGAATGTTGTTGAATATCGCACTGTGCCATTTATGCATGGTTCCTCCCCCTTCAGTTGTGCATGCATTCATTATCATTGCGCTCTTGCGCAGTGTGATTTGGGGGGCACATCTGCCTCCCACTGAATATCGCAGAATGGCGCATTTTCGGACTTGCGCTGGTGCATCCCTATTGCGCATGGTGCAGCAGCCCTTTTGAATATCTGGGCCATAGTTTTTAAGCAAAAAAAATGCATTTCTGACATCCTAAGATTGATGCCCAGCATATTTTTACTTTTCTCTGCTATTACTGAAAGAAGCTTTTGCAGCTAAATTAGTGATTCATGATTTGTGTCATTAAAGATGGCCACCAATCGTGATTATTAAAAATCTCTTCCACTGAGATTGCGTGTTAAATGTGCATGCTATATTCATACTGTAGATGTATTAGGATGGTGTTGCCACACATTTCTGATGGTAAACAGCACAACACTGTATCAATAGATTTATTTTTTTTCCTGGCAGGCATGGCATGGGAGTGGGAACTTTAAAAGCTTCAAAATCCTGTATCTTCATTCAGGAAAAAAAGAAAGGAAAAGGTACATATTGATATTTTTGCCAGATGAATATTATTGCTGAAAAAAACTATTTGGTTACAAACAAATACTGCTGCTTTAAAGCAGGGCTGAGTTTTAATTTTTATTTTTTACTAATAACCTCATTTACTCTGAATGTCATCATGTTATTGTCACTACTTCCCAAAAACTCCAGGATAGAGATGAAGGTTGAGGTCTTTGAAAGCACCAAATCTACTACATTTGGGCCCCTAGTGGACATCTTTATAACGTGCGTAATGTTACATATGCTAAATGCTTTGATGAATTTGCATTCCTGACTGGAATTCATTTCAGTCATTTCCCAATCAACCCCTCCTAAGTTAGTCTCCCATGATGAAAATGTTGCCTACATCAGTTGCCCATTCAAACTCCTCTAGTCCAAGATGCCCCTGCAGCTGACATCAGCAAGGGGCTCAGCCATGGGTTGGGGGATATCAGTCATTCATAGGAATGGGACATGGTAGTGCTGAATGCTACTGGCGGCGACAGTACCATTCTTCCCTCCTCGGGATTTGAGGTAGAGAGATCAGAGCTGCCACTGTCAGAGGTATTCAACACTGCTATATCCTTTTTCTGGCACAACTCCTATCAGTAGCTGAGTCCACACTCCCACCCCCACCCCGATGAGCTCCTCGCTGACAGCGGTTGTAAGGACATCTAGGACTATTGTATTTATTCAGATGGTGGGTGGTGGGTTGCCATCTACCAGATATATAAACTATGGCAAATGTTTGTATTCATATCATTTGTAATACCAGAGATTTTAATGATCAGGGTCTGACAGACCTACTGTAGTGAGCAGGAGCAAGGTTTCATTCCCTTTCACCACCAGCCTTTGATATAAAACCTGATTCCTTTGATCAGACTGTAAATACACCTGAGGAACAGACTTGTACAGCCCCGAAAGCATGTGTACAGTAACAACTGGGTACAATTTTTTTGGCTCAATTAATGGTATAACAATCTTCAACTAATACAGTTTTTCAAGGACTTTCACATCTGCAAACATCCTCTCCTCCAATGTTAAATGAAATTATTGCAGTTGTTCTATAGTGCTGCATCATAGCCTTTGTGAAAATATACTATTATTGGCCCCAAGATGTTGACCCTGGTTGAATATTCTGAAATACATACGCAAAGGGTACATCTATGATTGCACCAAGCTCACCAACATGAAATATCAGGTTGCCTAGAGAAAACAGAATTTAGTGTTTGATTCACTTAAAAAAAAACAGAAATAAAGACTGCGTAAAAGTCATACCAAAGAACAACGTAAGTCATGAACATTGCCCTGAGAATTTCACACCTTCTGGCTTGTACTACAGTTAAAGATGCATAATTAGTGGCTTCAAAATCCCCCTCAGGGATCACTCCTTGGGCCCCTGCTGTTCAATGCCTATATCTCTGACATAAGGAAGGGTATCAGGAGTGAGATGAGTCTCTTTGCGGATGACTCAAAACTGGAGGCGGTGGTGGATGGGGAGGAGGGGAGGGTGGCCCTACAGGGGGACCTGGAGGCTCTGGAAAGGTGATCTAGAAAGTGGAAGCTGAGGTTTAGTGCAGGGAAATGCAAGGTACTGCATCTGGGAGCCAGAAACCCGGGCCAAGAGTACACCTTTGGGGGGGAATGCTACAAGTCTCAATGGCTGAGAGGGACCTGGGGGTGGTGGTGGATGTCAAGATTACAACTCTGAGTCTTGTAGGAGGGCAGCAGCCAAGGCCAACAGGATGCTGGGATGCTTCGCTAGGGGGGGATCACCTCCAGAAGGAGGGAAGTGATACTCCCCCTGTAAAACTGCTTGGTGAGGCCGTACCTCAAGTACTGCATGCAGTTTTGGAGGCCACACTTAAAGAGGGACATTGAACTCCTGGAGAGGGTCCAGAAGAGGGCAACCAAAATGATCTGGGGCTTGGGGACAGGACCTATGGGAGAGGTCGAAGAGCTAAATATGTCGCATTGGAAGAGAGAAGGGACGGGGGACATGATAGAGGCCTTCAAGTACATGAAGGGGTTAAATAGGGAGAAGCAGTCAAGGTGCTCCAAAGGAGGGCAACTAGAGGGCATGGGTGGAAGTTGGAGGGGGGGAGATTCAGGAGAGAAAGGAGGAGGTGCTACTTCACTTGAGAGCGTGGTGGAGCCATGGAATGAGCTGCCCAGGGGGCTGGTGGAGGCAGAGATGATGGAGGGGTTCAAGAGGGGGTGGGACAGGTACAAGGGAAGGGTTCTGGATGCAAAGTCCTGTGCAATGGGAATATCCGGGACTGGGAAGGGAGAAGCCAGAGAGGACGATGGGGGCAGCAAGGTCAGCTCCCAGGGTGGGGGCTGACCAAACGAGCAGACACAAAAGACCATTAGGCCTATTCTGCTGGCATTTTAGTATGTTAGTAGTATGTTAAAATAATTGAAAGAGGCAATTCTCTGCAAATTTCAGAAGGGCTTTGCTCCCAATTGAAGAGAATACAAACCTTGTAATGTATGTTATATTTTTAATGCAATTATAACTGTGGCCATGTTTGAAGTCTGTTTACTACCCCCAGTGTATTGGTGTGTGTGTCTGTTTTGAAATATAGTACTATCTTCCAATTTTTGCTTTACCCAGGGTCCCTCATTAATGCTGTCTTGTTTCCTGCCCAAAATGTATTTTTAATCACTTATCAGATACGGTACCTGGTGATATCAGTTGAGTGTCAGCACACAGAATAATACACTGGCTTAATTAAATAGACTTCACCCAGCCAACATTTTTAATTATATTACAAAATGTAGAAAACAAGGTTTATGTCCCCTTAAAATGTTTGTGGTTCCAGCTGCTCTATTAGAAAACAGCAGTAACAATAAGGCTGCTATTTAAGCAGTAAGGCACAACAGGGGATGTGTGATGCTGGGATAATGTCACGCCTCAGGTACATTGAGGCACAGGGTACAGCTAAGTGACTTTAGCCACCCAAAAAGGGATGTAAAGTAGCATAACACATGCCCTGGATTGCCTTGTTATGATTATAAAATGGATCTTATGGAATTAGAAAAAAAGACTCTTATGTAGGCTTTTCTTTGAATTGTTTCCTGACCATACTGTTGTTTTCTCACAACATCATGGCTGGACTGCCTCTAGACCAATAAGCTTCAGAGAGGTCAAAATCCATTTTATAATATTACCAATAAGAATGCTATTATTACATGAGACAATTTAAAAAATATAGCTTTGTGAGTATATTAAGCTGCTTACCTGTAATTTCTGGCTGTACTCAACTTGGTTTGTAAATAATAATGCATTGCTATAAATATTATATAAGCCACAGAACCGAAGAGCATTAAAAAAAGATGATGCCCGTAAGCTCCCTTGTCTATTTCAGTCAGTGCTGCACTGGATATATTTAAAATTGTATGTCAACTGCAGCTGACAGCCATATTTGTTCTCGGGCTGATAAATAGATTTAGAAATACTGAATACCACTAAGAAGTATGAATTTTTTATGACTTGTTTAGACTGCGTTGGAATATGTGGTCTTTCAAATTATATAAATGATTGCAAAGCAATGTTTGATATAGGCTGCAGATACATTCCTGTAAGTAGGGAAAAGGCAACAACTATTTGTGTATGACAGCTTGCAATAAGGGTGTTACTTTTTCAATAATTAACATTTCAGGAATGGGTGCTTAGAGACCCTAAAATTAGCAGAGATATAAAACTGCCTGTCTAATATGGCAAGTGTTTCCTTTATCTCTGCTTACTGTCTGAACATCAGTGCTGTCTTCCATTGCAAACTACAAACAGGACTCAGTAAATGAAGACACAGACTGCATGGCTGGACACTGTGCAGGCACGCAATCTGGGTCCCCATTTATTGATTACAGTTCTAAGTAACGTGTAGGGAAAAGCAAGGACTTTGACTGGCTAAACCAGCAGTACAGTCATGCATTTATCTGCCCATAATTACATGTCTGCACTTATTTCAAGCTGGTAGCCTTTGTACCTATACAACAACAATTATGTATCATTACACATTCTGTTTTCTCTGTAGAGTGTAGATGCTGCAGTACCCTAGAACATTCAAAGTGTCTGAAATTGTCACTTTAAAAAACAAATACAGTTTATTAAAAATCCTACTCACTCTTAGTTTCAGCAGCAGGGGTCCAATCTCACTCATGATCGCTTCTTTTTTTCTTCAGTAAGGAGCTGCAGGGGCCGGAAGTGTTGGGGACATCAAGGGAGGCTCACGGTCCAGAACACGAACTCTGTTTTTATGTTTGCTGTGCATGTATGTGCAGCAAACATTTTGTTAGGAAAGTGGCTTTTGAGAGTGACACCATCAGTACAATGCATAATGGTCTGCAAGGGGCTCTTCAGTGTCACACCAATCATCAGTCAGGCTGGTCATGACAGTGTTCTGGCTTGCTGGGTGGAAACTTTGTGTATTTCAAAGGAAAGAACTGACTCAGGCATAGGTTGGCTCTTGATCTATATACCAACAAGCATAGCTGATCTGTGATGATCAGCAACGTAACGTGGTGATCACCCTGTAACAAAAAAACCATCCACTGATGTCTGTGCTGTTGCCGCCTGTTCCCCAACCTGACCATCCCACTCAGCACCCACCACCCCACAAACATAACACCAATACTGGGGTGCCCAATCCCCAATATCGCCACCTGAAATAAAGAAAGCTTGTTTTTTTAAATACACCCTGTAAAAAGAAATGTTCATCAATGTCTGATGTTTCCCACTGTAACTGCCTCTCAGCCCAACCCATGCTAATCTTCCAGCACGGGTGTGCCCAATCCCCCAAGCCAGCTTCTATCCCCCATCCTGCCCAATATAACACTGATGTTGGGGGTGTCCAATCCCTCAGTGTTGCAACCTGAAATAAAGAAAACTGTTCCTCATAGTTTTGTTTTTTAATGACCCTTGTAAAAAAGAAAACCACCCATTGATATCTGTTGCAGCCATTACTGTCCCCCCCACCTGACTCTCCCACTTAGCACCTACCGCCCCAAACACTTACTTACCCAGAGGGGGTCCAATGCCATAATCCTCTCTGGACTGCAGACATGTCTTCACTCTTCAATGCCGGGCTGTGAACAGAGGAAATCAGGTGTGCAGTTCAATGTATTCAAAGAGATCTTGAACTTAGTGGCATAACTTGGTCATTTTTGCATATTTGTGCCCCAAAATTTCAACATGCCTTTTTTGGGACCCCACCTCGTGAACAATGGCAGTGAAATTATGCAAATCTGTCCTGAAAGGCAATTTAACAGTCACTGTGAAAAATCACCTTTCAGGCAGGAGTTGAGAAATGTCTCGGTCCTTGTTCATGAGGTGGGGTCATAGGAAGTCTATGCTGAAAATTTGGACTAAAAATATTAAAACACAACACAGTTATGAGACAATGTTGAAATTTATGAATGCAGGCTAGTAACATTGGTAATTTTTAATATTTTGACCCCAGATTTGCAACATAGCCATTTCTTCCCAGCACCTCATGAATGTGATGGCTGTCATTTTTCAAATCCTGGCCAAAATGTGTTTTTTTTTTACACCTGTGTCATGAAATCACCTTTTGAGCAGAATTTGAAAATGTTCTCCGCCCTTGTTCATGAGGTGGGCTCATAAGAAGGCTGTGTGGGGTGATTAGAAGGCTATGTTGGAAATCTGGGGTAAAAAAATATAAGAAATCAACAGTTATGAGTCTACGTTGCAATTTTTTCAATGCACTCTTGCAACTGTGGTAATTTTCAATATTTTGACCCAACTTTTCAACATAGCCATTTTTTCACATGCTCATGAATGTGACAGCTGTCGTTACTCAAATCCCACACAAAATGCGTTTTAACACTTGTGGCGGAAAATGACGTTTCAGCCATTGTTTTATAAATGACACCTGTCATGCTCAGAAAGAGTGGTCATAAAAAGATTATGTTGAAAATCTGGGGTAAAAATGTGAAAAGTCAACTAAGTTATGAACAATCAAATTGTTCCAACATTTAGTCATAACTTTATTTTTGCAGATCTTGGCCCTTAACGCTCAACATATCCCTTTTTTAGTATTTATTTTTTTTAACCAGGAGAAATGCACTAAACTGAAAGCTTGTTTACTGGTGCAATCTGGGAGCAAAAAGGAATTAAATGACTTGCATAGGGTCACACAGTATGCAAGTGGGGGCTGTGGGATTCAAACCCAGATCTACAGGCTTACAGCTCAGAGCCTTAAACCACTACACTATACTGCATCCCTTGTGTTACCCTACCTCCTGAACATGACACGTCATTTTTCAAATCCCTTCCAAAACTTGTTTCTACAGTCGCACAGTGAAATCAACATTTGGATGGGATTTTGAAAATTCCACCTCTCTTGATCATAACATCAGGCCATAAAAAGACTGTTGGACATTTGGGGTCAAAATGTGGATCCCACTTAAAAGTAGAATATTGCCTCTCAGCTGCCCGATCCTGGGTAATTACAATCTAAGAACGCGTCAAAGCAGGACACCACTGAAAATGAAATACTGAATCTCATCTGCTCTATCCTGGGTAAATATATATTAAAAATGTGTACAGGCAAGACCTGGTACACCAGCAATACCCATGGCAAACATTCGCATTGACAAATGCTTGTCTACTTTTAGTTATGACTCCTCATTCAGACATCTTTTTGCTTTATAACATTTGTAAGAAAAAATTAGTTGGTGTAAGCTTTCTTAAACGTGCTATAAGTGCAATAAGTGATTCAAAGGATGTGTGATTATGTCACAGTGACATTTCTCTGTCAGGTGCTTAAAGGTACTCGGTGCAAGCACCTCACTCCTAACAACACCCTCGAGAGGCATGTGATTACTGACCCATAATCACACACCCTCTCATGTATTATTGTTTACTAAATGTCTAGTTCACCGGTTATGATAAACTTCTGCAGTATCGATATAGCTGTAGTCATGCAACCTCACTCTGAAGAAGAAAAAATGTTGAAACATAGATTTTACTATTTGCTTCTGTCATAATCACTTGCAAATTTACAAAACAAAATTTGATTATCATCACCCCTAGATAATCAAGACAGTTTGCACAACAGCTAATTAAATTGTCTATTAAATAGGCCTGACTTAGGGTCCAATCCATTAATCAGAAAATGGTTGGAAAATTTATGAGGGGGTAGGATAGCATCAAGGGGAAGGAAAGTGTGTCGAGGAAGAGGAGGAGGAGTCCCATGGGTATCCTGTCAAATGAGCAAGTGCAAAAGAGCGAGTGAATAATAGCGGATGGCATTTTAGCAACATAGTTTTAATAGCACATGGTTGTTTCAGCACTGTAGGCAGTTCTTTCAGCAACATAGGCAGGGAATTATTGTATGATGTAGGCAGTAATGGGTGTGAGAAGAGCCATGCTGGCAGCATAGCCTAGAGGTTAGAGTCACCACCTTGGGAGTTCCTTGCTATGGTCGGCAGACTTGGGTTCGAATTTTGCAATGCCTTTTTTTAAATTAATGTTGCATTCATTTTCACCCTCCCAGCTTTGTCCCCCTCCCCAAGTTGTGTCCCCCCCATGGAGTGGGAACAGTTTCTCTGCCCCTGATAGATGCATGCGCTTCACACTAAGCGGACTTAATAGACCATAATTGTTTCCTTCTTCTGTTGGCAGTTTTCTATATTCGTAAATATCAAGATATAATTATTTTTTTCAGTTCTCATTGTCTATGTTTCTATATGATAATAATAATAATAAATCTTTATGTGTACAGCGCCTTTCTTAAAACCAATGTGCCTTTACAATAACTGCACATAAAACAATAAAATAAACACAGTTCAATAATTGCTAAATTCACAAAATGCAATAAAATAACTATTGCCCATATATGTGCCAAAGGCATGTATTTGAGCTGTTTAGCTCCACATAAACAGAGTGGTACACCAGTAGTGGCATTCTCAACCCCCCACACACACACACAGCTTGTGCAGAACATTGTGTGGAGGTGCTGGAGGTATGTCAGGAGCACAGCAGGGCCAGACAACTGGTATCCATTGGAATACCCATGCTGGCAGGTGAGTGCATCCCTTGCTGTGTGTGAACTGGAGTAGGGGCTTGTGGGGTACCTGTTAAAGTGACCAAAGGTATTTATTGAAAAAACATTCTTTATATGGCCCTTAGCCTTCCATACCAGCTGAAAGTCTGAGAGCACTCAACATTGGGTGCAATCAGTCACTTGCCAATGCTGCCCTTCACACCCTGCCTCTGGCTTGGAACTCTGCATGGAAAACACACAAAAGTGCATCCCCATCCCTGTACCCACCCCAAGCAGGTCATTCACATATGCATGCAAGCAGGGGTGAATTGAGTACTAAAGGGGTACATATTCCCCTTTGTGTGTGCCACTGAGAGCTGAGCATGTGCGGAGGGGCTCTCCATGTGGGCGCAAGTCCCTCTGCCCCTGCAGAGGGCTAGAATTTATTTTTTTGCACTGGCTTATTATCAGTCATTTTTGCTCATTATTGTTTCAGAAGTAGGCATAGTCTAAATGGTACTCAACAGCCAGGAAACAAAATATGACCTTCTAGTCCTACGATATTCTTTCCAAAAATCAACAGCTACTGCGCAACTGCCTTGAAGATTCAAACTAATGAAATCCCCCCTCAATACTTTGAGCCATGGCTTGATACAGACAAGCTGGATTTAATGGTAATAGAGATATATTTTTTTGTTTGTTTGCATTCAGCTGTCAGGTAACTAAACCCATGCTAAAGGCAGCAGCTCATGTTGCAGGCAGATTGCATGGTGCATGTGAATTCAACAAAATGCCTTGCAACTCACAGTAAAAATACATTCAGAGGAGCACCGTTCACCAAGTAACCCTAACTGGAAACTCATACGCAAGGAATGAACACATAATTTTCACTTTACAGTAACATACTGTAAGAGCCTGATACAACTCTTTGAGCATTTTGGCCCACTTACATAAAAAATATCTGTAGGGAATATAGTGCTTGTTTGATGACGGCTAATAAAGTAGCTTTGCTTTGATTAACAAAGTTCTTAATGAGAAGTGCAAGGAAATGGTGGGAAACCTTAGGACAAAAGGAAAACTCACTGGTGGGAAACCTTAGAACAAAAGGAAAACATTTTCATGCACACTTTAGAGATTGACTTGTAATTATCAATATGATTGTCTTTTATTTATAATCTCCACTAAACATACAGATTCATTTAACCAGATCTCAGTGTCTCACAAGTCAGTGTACTGAACATTAATGTCAGTGAGCCCGATATTCAGAAAAGCACGCTAGCACTGTCACTGCACTGAGCCTGTGTTAGAGCTTGCACTGCTCCCCAACTGTGACATATTGAAAGGCACTGCGCCGGCACAGTATTCTATAACAAGCATTTGTCAATGCCAAATGTTTGCTTGTGGGCATTGGCAGTGGTAGTGTAGAAGTTACAGAGCTGCGTAATAGGAATGGCAGTGAAGTATTGAACTGAAGCCAACCCTGCCACCACCCTGCAGAGAGTGACAGGCATTGGGGTGTGCCTTTGGGTCGTCAGGCATAACGACCACGCCATTTCACCACACCCTACCCTGCAGACATCGACAAGTGTCATGGTGTGCCTTGGGGTCTTTGGCCTTCATGCACACCCCCATTCCATCAGGAAATACGGTGAGATGGGTGCGGTATAGGAGAATGGGGTGAACTTTGGGGCCGAAGAGTCCAAGGCATCCCTCGATGCCTCTCACTGGCTGCAGGGTGTGGAATGGTATGAGCATTACAGGCAAGAATCCCAAGTCACACCCCTGATGCCTGTCATTCTCTACAGGGTGGGGCATTATGGTTGGAAACCCTAACACCTCAGGCATTCGTTGGTATTTTCACTCCAAATTTTCAACATGTTTTTTTGAGACCCCCACCTCATGTACAGTGGCAATATCAGTTTGTTAGCAGAAAGCTGCTTATGCACAGCAGCTACGGCATTTAGCACCACAGGTGCAAAAACACATTCTGAACAAGATGTGAAAAATGACAGCTGTACTGTTCGTGGGGAGGTGGAAAAAATGGCAATGTTGCAAATCTACAGTAAAAATATTAAAAAAAACTGGTGAAGTCATGAGCATGCATAGAAACTGTGCAACACACACCCATAATGTAATTAGTTTGGGGATTTTTTACAGCAGATTGTCAACTCAGGCATTTTGGTGCCTCCGATCATGAACAATGCCACTGTGATTTTCTTTATCTGTCCTGAACAATGATTTCCCACAGTGACCACGCATCTCTGCGTTGAAAGTGTGAAAACACATTTCGGCCATATTGTGAAAAATGACAGCCATACTGTTCATAAGGAAGTGTGGAAAAATGCCACTAGTGAAAATCTGGACTGAAAATATTACAAAGTCATGAACTTACGAGGGTGCGGGGAAACTGTGCAATGCTCACTCATAACACAGTCATTTTATGGACTTTTGTCACCAAATTTTCAACATAGCCATTTTAAGACCTGTGCTCATGAACAATGTAACTGTGATTTTCTTAATCTGTCCCAAACATTGCTTTCACACACCGACTGCACCATTGTGCGCTACATGTGCAGAAACACATTTTGGGTGACATGTGAAAAATGGCAGCTGTACTGTTCATAAGGAAGTGTAATAAAATGGCAATGTGGAAAATCTGTGTGAAAATATAGAAAAATTATAACTTACGAAAGCGCAGGTAGGAACTTCACAAGACGCCGTAAAACAGTCATTTTAGGAATTTTTCACCAAATTTTAACATAGCCATTTTAAGACCTCTGCTCATGAACAGTGTCACTGATTTTTCTTAATGTCATACATTGATTTTACCTGACTGCGCCATTGTAGCTACATAGGCAAGAAACATATTTTGGGCAAGATGTAAAAATGACAGCTGTACTGCTCATAAGGAGGTGTGGTAAAATGGCAATATTGAAAATCTGGAGTGAAAATATTGAAAATTCACGAACTTACGAACGTGCGTAGGAACTGCACAACACACACTCGTAAAACAGTAATTTTTAGGAATTTTTCCACCAAATTTTTGAGATCCCACCTTATGAACAGTGGCAGTGTCATTTTGTTACTCAGTCCCAAAAGGTGATTTTGCACAGTGACTGCGAAATCACCCTTTGGGCCTGATTAACACCATAGCAGTAACAGCATTCATGAGAAGGGGTCCCAAAAACCCCATGTTGAAAATTTGGTGCAAAAATTCCAAAAAATGCCTGAGATATGCAGCAAAGTTGAAAAACCCTATCTATCCCATTATACAGCTTACCAGCATTTCCTCAGTTCACGGTCGGCTTTGAAGAGTGCAGGCGTGTTACCAGTCCACCAAAGATCATCGCGCGGGTCAGAGGTAAGCATGGGATGGGGGGTGGGAGGCAGGGTGCGCAGTGGGTGAGCGGGGTGAGGGCAGACACAGCGAGGACCATTTTGAGTTTCAGGTTTGTTTTTAATGGCGGCGACATGGGACGTTTGCCACGCTGGGCTGGGCTCCCAGGCGTGGCAGAGACCGGCTGGTTCAGGGGCGTGAAGCGATGGGGATTGGGCACCCCATCAGCCATGGCATCTGTTGCCATGCTGGGGTGGGCTCCCAGCATGGCACCCTGTACTCTGGGGGTGAGACAGTGGAGCCGACGGAGGTTAGGCACCCGTTGGCTATACGATGTGTACTGGGGTGGGCACCAGCATAGCATATGGAACTGTGTTTTGGGGGCTGCTTTGCAGCCGGCGAGGTTGGGCACCCCGGCGCTTATACAGTGTGTGCGTGGGGGCCGAGCACGCAGCATGCGTGCATGTGCGTGCGTGTGTGTGTGTGTGTGTGTGTGTAGGGGGAGTGCGCATGAGCAGGCGATATCTTATCGCTGCTCACTGAAGCATAGCTCCCCCTTTCAACTGTACACCACTGCATTTTGGACTGCTGTCATAGACAGCTCAGCAGGCATTGGAGAACTGCGGCCACGCCTGCAAACACACTGACTGAATTGGAAGAGGGCTGCCACACCTCCGAAAACTCGGATGATGGCACTATGTTTCTTGCACATGCGTGCAAGCAAACATAAAAATAGGGCAGACTGCATGCCATGCACATGACTTGCAATTGCGGCAGCTCTGAATATAGCACTGAGTATAGCGCTGAACCCTGGGTCTAGTTGTGGGTGGAAGCAGGGCACCAATAAAAGACAAGTGGTTAGCCCAGTGGTGCAGAGGGCTGTAGTGCTGGATGCCTTACCTCACACCACGCCATGCCAGCAAACCAGGTTCTGTAACGGACTCGGGTCATTGGGGAGCCAGCACGGGGGGGAGGGTCAGAGCAGGATTGAGGGGGTCATTACTGCCCCTTCCCGTAGTCCCGCTGCCACCGGGTGGAAGCCCGGTGGTCAGCGTGGGTGACACGTAGTGGATGGGTACCTCGAGACGCAGCGTGCGCATGCCTCCACATGCATGCATGTGCCTGAGGTAGGGGCTGGGTTACATGGAGAAAATGGAAAAATAGCATAAACTACATAGCGAGAAAAAAAGAAAGACAAGTGATACAGCAGCATAGATATCAAAAATTAACTTTAATATGCAAATATGGCAACAGGTTGTACAAAAAACAACAACAGCAACAGCAGAAAGATCAACAAGAACAACAACAAGGGGGAAGGGGCGAAGACGCAAAGGGAAAAAGGCAACCACCCATAAAATGGGGGGAGAGGGACACCAAAAACAAAAAATGGCAACTGCCTGTAAATGGAAGGGGGGGTGAGGGACAACAAAACAAAAAAGGACTACTGCCCATAAAAATGACGAGAAGATCAAAAAACAATGGGTGCCCACTCATCAGCAACATTTCATATCCCATATATTATGAGTTTGCAGGTGGTAGTGGTGGTGGTTGCTGCTGATGGCACTGTAGTGCAGCTAGGAGGCCCCTGATTGCTGCCACTTTCTCCTTCACCCTCCTCACCAGTAGATGGAGGAGATGGAGCTGGCATCAGAGTAGTTAGCCTCAGTCCTCACAGTCATCGATATCTGGCCAGTGACCTGTAGCTTTCTGGGTACCTATGGAAAGAATACACTGAACTCAGTTGACTGAGCACACAGGATGAGGGACATACAGGAGTAGCATAACATGCATAATAATGATAGAAGTACAACCAGCCAACACATGGGTCTCCATATCACTCATAGGTGGAGAGAGACATGCAGCCACAATAGAATATGCATGACATACCAGAGACAGCATTGTGGACCCTAACAGTAGAGGACTGCACATGCAATGAGTGTGCTATGCTGCAACATTGCAGGACAGAGCCATGCAAGACACAGGCAGGCATGTCAGATGTGGAACTGCAGCACAAGCAACAGCAGCACCAAACCAGGGTGCAATGAGCTGTGTGGAATGGCCTAAGCTCAGGGTGGACAAGGCAATTGGACCTGATGGCATAAATCCCAGGGCACTAAAGGAGCTAAGGGTGGAACTAGCAGAGCCATTATCCGAACTGTTTAGTGAGTCTCTGAGCACAGGAGAGGTCCCAGAAGACTGGAGAAGGGCTCATGTGATCCCACTCCACAAGAGTGGTAGCAGGGATGAGGCAGGGAATTACAGACCAGTCAGTCTTACCTCAGTAGTCGATCAAGAATATGGAGGCACTCTTTAAGGAAAGGATAGTGCAACACCTGGAATCCATAGGAGCACAGGATCCAAGACAGCATGGGTTTACAACAGGAAGGTCCTGTCAAACTAATCTCATAGATTTCTTTGACTGGGTAACCAGAGTGGTGAACCAAGGGGGAGCAGTTGATGTCATCTACCTTGACTTCAGCAAAGCTTTCAATACTGTTCCGCATACAAGATTGATTAATAAGCTGGGTAGGCTTTGGGTGGGTCAGAAGTTGGTCAACTGGGTGGCAAACTGGTTGACGGACTGAAAACAGAGAGTGGTGGTAAATGGTATACAATGAGAAGAGATGCAAGTCACAAGTGGGGTACCTCAGTGATCAGTCCTGGGGCCAGTCCTCTTCAATATCTTCATCAGTGACATTGCAGATGGACTGGAGGGTAAGGTTTGTCTGTTTGCAGATGACACCAAGATCTGCAACAGAGTAGATGATCCAGATGGGGTGGGCAGAATGAGAAGAGATCTGGAAAAATTGGCAAAATGGTCGGAAAAGTGGCAACTGGGGTTTAACGCAAAGAAGTGCAAGATCATGCACACAGAGAAGAGAAACCTTGAAGCCACCTATAGGTTGGGAGGGAGTTGCTGGCAGTCACAAGGGAAGAAAGAGACTTGGGCATCATCATCACCGATGACCTGAAATCATCCAAGCAGACCACTAAAGCAGTAGGTAAGGCTTGGGGGATTTTGTGGTGTATTAGTAAGGGTATCACTAGTCATAAGAGGGAAGTAATAATCCCTCTTTACAAGACACTGGTTAGGCCCCATCTGGAGTACTGCATGCGGTACTGGAGGCCACACCTTCACAAGGACTTTAACCAAATTGAGGCAGTCCAGAGAAGGGCAACCAAAATGGTGCAGGGACTGCATCAGAAAACATTTGAGGACAGATTAATGGAACTCAATATGTATACCCTAGAGCAAAGGAGGGAGAGATGTGATATGATTGAAACATTCAAACACCTTAAGGGCATTAACAAGGTGAAAGAGTCTCACATGTTTCAATATAAGAAAAATAGCAGGACAAGAGGACACAGCATGAGATTAGAGGGAGGCAGATTAAGGGGTAATGTGAGGAAGTTCTTTTTCACAGAAAGGGTGGTGGATGCATGGAATGACCTACCTCAGGAAGTGGTGGATATGAATATAGTGCAGGGCTTCAAACAGGCATGGGATAGGCATAAGGGAGCAATACAGATAAGTATGAATAGATAGGCCACTGACAGAGCAAAGGCCGATGGCACATTGATAAGGCAGAAAAGAAATGGGCAGACTGGATGGACCATGTGGTCCTTATCTGCCCTCAACTTCTATGTTTCTATGTTTCTAAGGTGCATGGAGATGCACATACACCCTGCACCCTGCACACCAGCCATGCAACACACACTCCAGTAAAGGGGTGCAGGAGAACAGACAGCTATGAGCCACCCCTGTCGGCTGCAGGGTCATGGCCAGGTATACACATGTTACACACTGCTAAACTGTATATGGTCAGCACCATTATGCATAACTGTGTGCAGTGGCCAGGGTAACATGCAAGTTCAGTGGTGTTGTACGCGGGGGGGGACGCCATATGCACTCACCCTTGTTGGCACAACACTGGTGTGGCATGCAGACCCACCTGGAAGCAACCTCCCCACCCAGAAGATGTCATCACCGCCCTAGGTACAGGGTCACCACTCAAACAGAGCCAGTGCAGGACACTGGATATGCAAAGATCCAGTTGTGTCCAAATATATGCCTGGCCCTGCCCATGTACAGTGGACTAATCATACCCTGGTCATTACTGTGTTAGTTAGATACTAACTATGCACCACAATGATGATCACAGCAATGCCCATCAATGCCCCCCTTCCACTGATCCCATGCCACTGAAGCCTGCTCTGCTGGCATTCAGTGGCATGACACACAGTGCAAATGGCACTGGAAATGGACTGCAGCAGATGAACTATCACAGTTTCTGTATGATGCACACGGCATGACGCAGCAGTGTACTGGTATTATAATGGCCCATGCATCCCCTGGAATTCAGATATGCATACATAAACCCAAGCATGTGACACAACAGACCTTACCAATGCAGATGGGTTGAATAACTGGAGCTGTGAGCATACCACCAACTCCTTGGTGCACCAGCTCGGAGACATGGGGGACAGGCCACTGCACAGTGTAAGGCACACCACAATATAGTAGACAGACACAGAGCACCATGCCTAATGCAAGTAGTTGCCCAACAGTAGGCTACACAGGCCATAACACACTACAGTGTCACTGGTGACACAATGCCCCAAGGGCAGGGTGAGTGTCTCCTACCACAATTGCAGAGGTGATGCCTCCACAGGTTTGTGTGCAGCATAGCGAGTAACACATGGACATCCGTGTCCCACCGCAGAAGCATGAAGCATAGTGTAGATATGAAATTCCAAGTGTGAAACACAATGAAGAGTACTTATGTGGATGCCTCTCTGATGAACAGTTTCACTGGGCCCCATCATGGCCTGGTGGGTCCTCAGGACGGATCTCCCTGTCCCTCTGATGTTCCCAGGCCCTGGCCTGGCCCTGCTGTCTGTTGAGGTTCATAGAGGAAGAAAAGGGAGAGAGGTTCAATATCACGCAGTGGAACACATTGCAGTGTACACCCTACTTAGTATACATGCCCATATGTTGGTATGTGCACCAGCTCTCACATGTGCATGATGTCGATGGACAGGTCCGGGTAAGACCACATTATGCTGTGGCACTGCACACAGGCATGCTGTGGCCCAGGTGTAGGAAGTATGACACATCCCCCTGTGGCAGGTATGGCCTTGGCACAGTATATGCTAGCCCATGTATTGCCAATATCCTGCCATCCTCCCAGCCTCTGTACAACATACCCATACATGCTGGCTACAGGCCCTGTAAACCCCATAGTATGTATTTGTATGCATGGAGCACCAGGTCATATACAACAGGGGCAGAAGAGGCATACCTGTGCAATGGAAGGGGAGGGCAGGGCACTGTAAGTCTAGCCCTTCAGTGCCCGGTACATGCCCCCGCACACCCTATGCAATAGAATATTACCCCATGCATTACCTGACATATGCATACCAGCACCCATGTGGCATAACATGGAAAGTGCACACAACACAGATGGTGGCCACATCCGCGTGCTGTTAGGTACACCTATCAGCAGTTACATCTAGAACACATGTGACATCCTCGTGGGCCATACCTGACAATATGCATTAACATGACCTGTTCACCATACCCGGTAATCAAATCCTGAATAACATACCATGAAACTATACATTTCCCTGTCATCCACCCTGACACTGCTGCCATGTCACTGTGGTAGCACACAACCATGCTGCCATGGCAGGTGAACGCCTCAGGGAACCAAAACGGGTCTTGCCATGTACAGCACACGGGGACGTCACTTGGGACAGTGGATCAATACACCTGCATGTGTCCGATCAGGCCATACAGTGAGGCAGATTCCACAGGGAAAAGGGGGCACAACAGGGACACACAGCTACAGTGCAGTCCCTCAGAGACAGTACCCCTGATGTATATTTTCCTGAAACAGGATTATTCACAGGACATCAACAAAACCATACATAGAGCTATCTGTACTCACCTGGCCTAGACACAGTGTTACTGTCCACCATCACCCTCATTTATTGCAGGTGGCATGCCTTCCTCTTCTGCAGGTCATTATACTGGTGCCGTCATCGGTCACCGGTGCATATAACCCCTGTGCATTGTGTGAGGTGTCGCCCCACAGATGCCCATGCCTCACACCTTGGCCTGTTACACCCCCACCTCCTCACCCAGAAGTTGGTTCTCCCTGGCCACCACCAGGTCATCCAGATTGGCCAACTCAGCGGTAGACCATCTCTGGTCCCTTTGCAGCACAGCCCTGCTCTGTCTGCCTGATATTATTCTCTTCTCCCTCGGCCTAACCTTCGCACCAAGCATTTGCAAGTGTCAGGGCTGTATGGGTGTGTCCTGTTCATTTGCACAACACGTTACCCTAGTAGCATCTTGCTACCTTTGATTTGCACAGTGCATATATGTACAGTAGGTGGTGGAGTCAGTCCATGAGCACTCGCAAGGCATGGGCTGGCACGTGGGCAGTGCATGCATGCACGTTGCGCATGTATAGCCCTGCATAGGGTTGCACATGGACATTGTGCAATACTATTATGCACATGGCCACACTATGCAAAGATGTCCATCCACAGCATGTGATATCATGTCTGTGCCACATATCAATTTTGCACAAGCACAGTGCATGTAAGCTAGTGCAACCACATTAGCACATAGGACAAAACTACAATATTCAGTGTATGCAAATGAGCTAATTTCAAGTCTGAGAGCAAACACCCACATTAACATGTCATTAGCAGAAGGTATGCTTACATTAGCATGCCTAATTGCACCTGGAGTATATAAAAGGAGCAAAGTGCACCAACCAGATTCCACAGCAGAACTGCAGGTGGCTAGAGGCAAGTGTATTGTGAAATGGCTTAAAAAGGGACATGGGAGATCATTGAACAGGGTGTATGCTATATGCAGTGGTATGCTGAAAATGTTGAGGTGGAGGAACTCTCACGTTCAGTCTATTTGTGGTGCTTGTGTCATGTGTAGGTATACACTCTGTCTTATAGTAGTCAATGAAGAAAGATGACGGGGCAGTGGTACACTCACATATTGACTTAGGAGGTTGTGGACCTGGGTTCGTTTGAGCCCCTGTCCATGTCAACCCCTGTCTGTGTGTATCTGCACATGGGCAGGTCTGTATCAGGCAGGCCTCCAGCTGTGTTAGGAGGTGCATTGCTGGAACACCTACTTGTCCCTGACAGGGGCAGTGAGGGCTTCACCCCATTGTACCTTTCATCTGTGTTGCACTGTGTGTATTTCATGCTCACCTGTATTCCACTCCCATGCCTGGCAGCTACCATGGAGGACACGGACAGACTATGGGCCCACCGATTTTCTAAGGAGGAATTGAAGGTGCTGGCACAGGCCTACATGTCCAGGGATGAGGTCCTGTCCCAGAGGCAGAACACAAATGCCCAGGTACGGCAGGCCTGGTTAGAAATCATGAACACGGTCAATGTGGTTGGCAGGCAGATCAGGCCCATGAAGACAGTACATAAGCTCCTCAGGGACATGGGAAGGAGGACAAAGATGGTCCTGTTGATGAATAAGCAGGGAGATGCATGTAATAAGTGTTGGCCCATAGGCATCAGTGGCTACACATACCCTAGACCCTCCAGAAGAAGCAATAGCTTCCACCGTACAGCCGGTAGTAATGATGGGAGTGCTGGATGGTGACTATGAAAGTGGGGCTAGCCCAGACATCTGAGTGACCGATAGTGCTGTATTCTGTTGGACATGTGCATATATGTGTGACTCCATGCATACACCAGTGCTGTGTGACACATTGGGTATAGGCTGCACAACTGTTTCCTGTATCCTGTTGTGTAGCCATCTGTGTGGTAATCCACTACATGTGTCCTGTGTGTCGTCGCCTGTGTGCTCACTGGTGATGAAGTGTGTTCTCACTGATGATGGGGTGTGTGCTCACTGGTGATGGGGTGTGTGCTCACTGATGAGGGTGTGTGCTCACTGATGATTGGGTGTGTGCTCACTGGTGATGAAGTGTGTTCTCACTGATGATGGGGTGTGTGCTCACTGGTGATGGGGTGTGTGCTCACTGATGATGGGGTGTGTGCTCACTGGTGATGGGGTGTGTGCTCACTGATGAGGGTGTGTGCTCACTGATGATGGGGCATGTGCTCACTGGTGATGGGGTGTGTGCTCACTGACAATAGGGTGTGTGCTTACCGGTGATAGGATGTGACCTCTCCAGTAATGAGGTGTGTGCTTGCTGGCGATGGGGTGTGTGCTTACTGGTGCAGGGGTGTGTGTTCACTGTTGTAGGGGTGTGTGTTGCGTATGGCTCGGGGGGGGTATGGGCAGTTCACCACACAAACAATATGGATATTGTGCTACCATATGCTAGGCATACATTCTGCCTCAGCTGGTATCCAGACATGTGCAGTACTTTGCTATATAGCTCTCCTCTCCTCTCCTCTCCTCTCCTCTCCTCTCTCAACAGCTCACTCCATCTTACTGGACACAGAGAAAGATGTTCCAGATCCATCTCAGCAGCTGCCCCTGCTGGCCACCCATGTGTAAATAATGACCAACACCAGTGAGAAGGGTGCAGAGGATGATGATGATGAGACCTTGGTCAAGGGTTGGGGACAAGAGGGGTCTGCCCAGACCAGGAGGAGGTTGTCCACCTCTGCCAACCATCATAACATTGGAACTTAGCCACTGCCCCTACCCAGCACCATGGGCACAGTGGTGCAGCCCCCCACAGCCCCAGGCACAGCCACTGCCCCTACTCGGCACCACAGTCACAGCGGTGCAGCTCCCACAGCCCCCAGGCACAGCCACTGCCCCTACTTGGCAACACAGCCACAGCAGTGCAGATCTCCACAGTCCCAGGCACAGCCACTACCCCTACCGAGCACCACAGTCACAGCGGTGCAGCCCCCCACAGCCCCAGACACCACCATTGCTCCTACCTAGCACCACAGTCACAGCAGTGCAGCTCCCCACAGTCCCAGGTGCAGCCACTACCCCTACCCAGCACCACAGTCACAGTGGTGCAGCCGCCCACAGTCACTGCAACTACTCAGTACCACAGTAACAGTGGTGCAGCCCCCCCCACAGCCATGGTGGCAGGCACTGCAGTGGCCAGCCATAGTCCCAGGCAGTCCTGTGAGAGTAGTGTCAGCACATGGCGGACAACACAGTCTATGAGCCTGTCATGTAGTGCCAGGCTACAAACACACAGTACACCTGGGACACCAAGAACATCATGCACTCCTTTTGGATCCCTACCAACTGACTGGAATATATGTTTCCACCTTTTAGAACCCCCCCAAGAATGGACTGTATAATTGTGTACACCCTATTTGCCACCCCTTCTGCCTGGATAGACTATATTTCCATTACCCCCCTTTTTGATATCCCCCTGCCTGGATTCTATGTATGTACTGGTAATGTTATGTGGTACTACATTGACTAAACACATTACAATCTCCTTTGTGGTCTGTACTGACCCCCATGTCCAAAGAGGTCTATTATGAGGCACACACTGTACTTCTTGGCCCTTCTGGCCATCCTGGAGTCACACATGTTGAGCTGCTCCTGTATCCCTGGTCCTCTGGCTCTGAATCCACTGCAGGTTGTTCTTCTGGGGCTGGCAAGCATATCCCATTGTTAAGTGCCATGTTGTGCAGTATACAACAGGCAAGGAATATAACACAGGCCTTCTCAGGGGTTTATTGTAGGGGACAACTGGAATGACAAGGTACCAGAACTGCATCTTGAGTATTCCAAAGACACGCTCAATGATGTTGCACATGGCACTGTATGCAAAATTTCACCTGTCCTCTTCAATGGATGTGGGTCATAGGACAGATGTGAGGAGCCAGGGACACAGGGATATGCCCTGTCCCTCTGTGGGTAAAGGACATTGGTTAGTGTCATCATCAGCAACATGGGGGTGAAGAGGCCTTTGGAGTATACTCAC
Organism: Neoceratodus forsteri; assembly: GCA_016271365.2. Taxonomy (NCBI): domain Eukaryota; kingdom Metazoa; phylum Chordata; order Ceratodontiformes; family Ceratodontidae; genus Neoceratodus; species Neoceratodus forsteri. The sequence goes on from JADMNL010000025.1 coordinate 267,810,920, forward strand.
CAATGAGGTGGCCACTAGGGATGTCCCTACTTTCAAAACTCTGACACAGGATGGAGTTTTGCCAGATATAGGCATCATGGGCACTGTCGGGGTACCATGGCAGGACACTGATGATGCGTCCTGCTGCATCACACACCACCTGGCAGTTGATGGAGTGGTACCCCTTCCCATTGACATAGACGTCCACCCTTACACTAGTGGGTGCCTGGATGGCAACATTGGTGCAGTCAGTGGCACCAAGTACAGATGGGAGTTGCATGACTCAACAGAACTGCTGCATGGCTGCTGTTTGCTTGGTTAGTGCACTGGGGAATATAATGAACTCCCCAGCATGGGCTAGCAGGGTGTCTAAGAACTGGCCCAACGGCCATGAGGTGGCTGACTGAGAGATACCACTGGTGTCCTCCACCATTGTCTGGAATGTTCCGGTGGCCAGGTAGCACAGTGCAGCCATCACCTTGAGCTCTACGGACATAGAAACATAGACTTTGATGGCAGATAAGGATCACTTGGCCCACCCAGTCTGCCCATTTCCCTACCTACTGGATAAGCTGCAGATTCTAGTTAACCAACAGCCTACTTCCTGCCACTCCCACTACAATTGCCTTGTGTCTGTCCCATGCATGTTTGAATTCCCTCATTGTTTTAGCCCCAACAACCTCCCCAGGAAGGCAGTTCCACGCATCCACCACTCTCTCTGTGAAAAAAGATTTCCTCACATTACCCCTGGGCCGTCCCCCCTCTATCTTTAAATTGTGTCCCCTTGTTCTTACACATCTCTTTTTCTGAAAGATGCTACCCTCCTGGACTTTGTTGATTCCCTTGAGGTACTTGAACATTTCTATTATGTCCCCCCTGTCCCTTCTTTCATCAAGAGTATACATATTAAGCTCTCTCAGTCTCTATTCATATGATTTCTGATGCAGACCCTGCACCATTTTAGTTGCCCTCCTCTGGACTGCTTCCATCCTGTCTATGTCCTTGCGTAGATGAGGTCTCCAAAACTGCACACAGTACTCCAGATGGGGTCTCACCAACTGTCTGTACAGAGGGAAAACCACTTCCCTTTTTCTTCTTGTGTTGCCCCTTCCTATGCATCCCAGTATCCCCCTTGCTCTCCTCACTGACTTCTCACATTGCTTACCCACCTTTAGATCATCTGATATGACTATCCCCAAGTCCCGTTCCATTTTTGTTGTTGTTAGTACCTCCTCTGCTATTGTGTACTCTTCTCCTGGGTTTTTGTTTCCCAGGTGCATTAATTTGCACTTCTTTGCATTGAATCTAAGTTGCCATATGTCTGACCATTCCTCCAACCTTGCCAAGTCCCTTCTCATCCTTTCTACCCCCTTGTATCAGCTCTGTTACAGATCATTGTATCATCTGCAAAGAGGCATACCTTTCCTTCAGACCCTCTGCAATGTCACCTATAAGATGTTAAAGAGGACTGGACCCAGTACTGAGCCCTGAGGTACTCCACTAGTGACTCCCCTTTCTTCAGAATGTGTGCCACTCACTATTATCTTCTGTGTCCTGTTGTGCAGCCAGTTTGCAACCCAGGCTACCACCCTGGGACCCACTCCCAAGCTGGCTAACTTGTTTATTAATCTTTTGTGTGGGACTGTGCCAAATGCCTTACTAAAGTCTAGGTAGGCCATATCCACAGCCCCTCCCTGGTCTATTACTTTGGTCACCCAGTCAAAGAAATCTATTAGATTTGTCTGACATGCGCTTGGTGTCTGTCCAGAGCTGGTCATGCAGCAGTTCACACAGCTGCATGAGCACGGGCCTGTTGAGCCTGTACCAGCCCATGATCTGCCTGTCACTGAGGGTTTCAAATATGGCTCATGGACAGTACTGTCTGCGTAGCACGGTGCCTCCATGGCCCATGCCTGGGCCCATGGTGGGCATTGGCCCTCTCCTCATCCATCATGACCTGCTGCATCAGGTACGTGATGTGCACTGCCACGTGAGCCATCTTGGTGTGTGACCTGTAGTGTCTTCCTCTGCCTGTAGGCTTTGCCCCAGCTTAAGTCAACCTTTTAATAGGTGGTATTTGCACAGCACTCTGTGATCTGTGTAAATCCATTTGCGCAGTGCTATCGTTCCCTAATATAGCGTCTCACATGTTATGCAGGTTACTGTCCTCTGGTTTGGCTGCTGCATACATTACCTCTGCGCTATTGCACTGACACTAATATCACATGTAACGATGCCCTCTGAATATGGGAATCCAGTGCAAATAGGTGCACAATGTGGGCACAAAGAGTTTGCACCCAATGCAAAGCTTTGAATATCTGGCCCAGTATGTCAGCAAATGTTCCATTCTGACCATAAAGCAAGAATACAATAATACAAGATGACATTTTTAAAGACACAATGCACTTTCAAGTTAAACCTAAATTCTTGTTTTTATTATACCATTCTATGATGACAGCTGACTAGATAAAACTGTCAGTACCACAAACAGTTCCAACAGACAATCTAACATTAAACTGAACTACTAATCCCTCCAGAGCAATAGCAATCTATGAGTAAATAGTGTTCTTAGACACCATTCAAACAGCTTAGTTATTTCCCTCAGGTGCAATGGGTTTATTTTGGCAGAAATAATTACCAGGAACATGTACTGCATATAAATAGACAGATATCTCATTTCATTTTTATTTTTTATACTTGTAAGCAGGATAAGCAAACTGCCCATTTTCACCAGTGACAAGTTACAAAACAAACTAAACATATGGAATATAACACACATACAAACATTAAAAAGAAATACAAATACATAAAAAACAAACAAAATATAACAATCATATATTTAACTTAAACATGTACACATATCATTGTCCATCATCCAATATTTAAGTCTAGTTTTAAAAGACCACACTGTCATACTTTCTGCAATATCAACAGGTAGTAAGTTAAAAACAAAGGAGCCCTGTATAATAATAATAATAATCATTTTTATTTATAAGGCGCCTTTCAGTTGTCAAGGCATCATACATAAATAACAGATTAAAACAGTTAAGATCATTAAAAAAAGATTCAGCTAAATCAGGACAATTAATTTAGTCAATATTCTGAAACTGCAGTTTCCCACAAAAAGGTCTTCAAACCTCTCTTGAAACCCTCCACAGAGGTGCAATCTCGCAACCGACGGGGTAGAGAGTTCCAAAGGGTGGGGGGCCACATACGAAAAAGCCCAAGCGCCCGAGGATTTCAAATTCACCCTTGGAACCTCTAGCAACCCCTCAGTGCGATAAGGAACCAGAAGTTCTTTCAGATAGACTGGGCCCAGATCATGTAGGGCTTTGAAAGTCAGCAATCCAACTTTAAAGGTGATCCTCCACTGAATTGGCAGACAGTGCAGTTCGCGCAGCACCTGAGTAATGTGACAGGATCTACTAGAACCCATCAAAAGCCAGGCTGCAGCATTCTGCAGTAGCTGCAGGTGATGGATTTCAACCCCAGAAAGCCCTAGCTAAAGGGAGTTGCAATAATCCAAATGCGAGAACACGAAGGCATGGACTAAAGTTGGCAGGTCGACAGACAGAACAAGATGCCGAATCCTGGCGATGTTCCTAAGATGATAAAAGGAAGTCTTGAAGACTGCTGACACCTGCGAATGCAGTGTCAGCCTATCATCAAGAACTACCCCTAGGTTCCGCACCCATTCAGAGGTCGGGAGAGAAATGCCTCTAAGAAAAATTCTGGAAGACGCACCATCACCCGACCCCCCTGTCTGTCAACCCGGGTCCACAACCAGTACCTCAGTCTTATCAGAGTTCAACCTCAGCCAGCTAGAATTCATCCACTCCTGGATTTCTCTTAGACAGCTATTAAAGACTGAGAGAGCTCCCTCCTGGTCGGGGGCAAAAGAAAGGTAGATCTGGGTATCATCTGCATAACAGTGAAACCTCAGCCATACCTCCTTACAATGTCTCCAATGGGTAGCATATACACCACAAATAACATGGGTGACAATACTGAACCCTGAGGCACCACACAACAAAGCCATTGAATCTGAGGAAAAAACCCTGGACACAACTCTTTGTGATCTCCCAGTGAGAAATGATGTGAACCATCTTAAGATAGTTCCGGATATTCCACAAAGCAGCCTCAGGCATTCTATCAACACCATGTGATCCACAGTGTCAAACACTGAAGAAAGGTCAAGGAGAACCAAAATGGAATGACTCTTCTGATCTCTGGCCATCAAGAGATCATTAAGCACCCGAACCAGTGCTGTCTCTGTACTATGTCTTTTACGAAAACCAGACTAAAGGGGTTCATAGATGTCATGGATGGTCGAATGGTCCTCCAGTTGTGCAGCCACTACTTTCTCAGTCACCTTCCCAACAAAGGGAAGGTTAGAGATAGGCCTGTAGTTTTCGAGACAGTAGGGTCCAAGGTAGCTTTCTTCAAGAGGGGTGTCACCATCGCCTCTTTCAGGGATCTAGGAAACTCACTGGATTCCAGGGAGCACCTGACTATCTGCACAAAGACTGGACCGATGATGTCAATACAACCCAACATTAGGGAGGTTGGTCCAGGGTCAAAACTACAGCACGTAGGGCGCATATGCTGGATGATCCTCATGACATCCATGAACTCCAGCTGACTGAAGGAACTCCAGGAAAACCGAGGCACCGTGATCTTACACCAGTCCACGGCAACCCCCCTAGAGTGTGATGGCAGCAGTTCCGCCCTAATGTTGGCCACCTTATTTGCGAAGAATTGAGCAAGCTCATCGCACTCCAATTGCAAAAAAACTTTCCAAACTTGCAGACAGGCTGGGTTGCACAGTCTATCCACAGTTCGAAACAGCTGAACTGGTCGATTCCGAGCAACCGCAATCTCCCTGGACAGGAATTCTGCCTTCTTATGGGTGATTGCAGATTGATAGACCAGATAATGATCCATCAATCTAAGGTGGTCGGCATCAAGGGTGGACTTTCGCCAGCAGCGCTCTAACCTTCTCCCCTGTCTCCACATCTCCCTCAGCATCCCATCAAACCAAGGGGACTTGGGACAAAGGGAGAGGGGGCAAACACGAACATGAGCAATGGAATCCAGAGCCCCTGCAATGGCTGTGTTATAGGTCAACACGAGGGTCTCTGGATCACTGCTTCCCAACGCGGGGGATGAGAGGTCAAGCACCACCGCAAGGCCTTGGGAATCTATATCCCTCAAAGGACAGTACCTAACCAACTCCACAGGGTCAGGCCTTCTATAGGGGGGTGTGAAAACTAAACCCCATGGTGTAATGGTCTGACCACCAAAGGGGTTCCACCCCCACATCGGATGCCTCGACCCCTAGTTGGAAGATTAGGTCCAAGTAGTGTCCAAATTTATGTGTAGCAGAGGAAACCACCTGTGTAAGGCCCAGCATTATCATTAACTGGAGGAAGTGTTGACCAAATTGTGAGAGTTTGTCGTCAACCCAGGCGTTGAAGTCGCCCAGAACCATCAATCTGTGCGACTCGAATGTCATACCGATGACGAAGTCCGGCACTTCCTGAAGGAATCGCTTCTCATCACTGGGTGGATGGTAAATGAAGATGATTCAAAAGCCTACACCTGCTACTACTATACACTCAAAGGACTCAACCCTTCCCCCACTAGGACCTCCGTGAGGCCGAATTCCATCTTGAAACAGACACAACCCCAGCGATCAGTCTTGGGCGGTGTATCACAGTACCGGCTGGAATCATAGCCTCAAAATGGGGCCAGAGTTCTCATCAACCAGGTCTCAGTAATGCAAAGCCAGGTCCACCGTACCAATAAGATCAACAATAATTGCAGTCTTGTTTTTAATGGACCTGGCATTACTACTACCATGCGTTGGACGAACCTCGCGGGCCGCCCAGGCCATCTGCCCACCGTAATCAGTGGTGCCCATGGGTATGAGCACCAGACATGGAAAACCAAGATCTGGATTCTATTTTGCCCCAGCGCGCCTTCTGGTACCAACCACCCCAATACGATGATCCCACTTGATCATCCTCCCCTGTTCATGACCCCACGCCCTTCTCCCCCTCTTATGTACAATACCCAGTGCTCTACAATGCTGGTAGATCTTGAACTGGAGAGGGTAAGAGTAAAAAGGGCAAAGGGCACAAATAGAGGAGGATGAGTAGTGCACAACTGTGGGGGCTGAAGGCCAGCACATGCTGCAAGCTATACTGCAGAATTAAAAAATACAATAAACAAATCCTGAAATAAAACTAACAAACTAATAATACCCCCTAACAGAGAACAATTTAAAAACCCCACCCAACTCCCAGGTTAGCTAATATCAAGTCATAGCCTGAGTTTAGACACCCTGACAGCCCCCCTTAATACAAAATAACCCACAAAACAAATAAACAACAAAACAAAGCTTAGGGACTCTCACCCCCTAAACCCAACAAATAATACAACAAAAATACAATGAATAATTAGTCTCCCCCAGTCCTCTCACCACTGTGGAGACAGGATAGAAAGGCACTCTCACTGCCAAACAGTTAAAACAATTATGGTAATACAACAACAAATAAATATAAATGAAACAGAATTATTTCAGTCCATGAAAGTGAGAAATAGAGTTATAAACTCTCCCCCAAGACATCTCACAACCGGGGAGAGGGATAATTACAATCCTCTTCACTGCAAGGGAAAGGAACTATAAACTCCAACAAAGTAGAAATAAATGAATAAAGTACATGGACACAGGGTCCTCTCACCACCCAATCATCCAGGCAGCAAAAGCAAAATAATCCACAAAAAAAGTCAGGATGAAGTCAGCAGTCTCTTTAATCCAGGTCCAGAATTAAATACAGACGAAACCAGGAACCACCAGAACCAAAGGTCCAAAGGCTGAGTCGACATATAGTTTTGCTGTTGCTGGAAGAAACTCCTTCGCAAAACCCCTTTACTTACTGCTGGGAGCTCTCAGGAGAAATAAACCAACCCAACACCAATGAATCCCAAGAAAGGCCACAATTGTAGCCATTCCCAAGGGTCCAAGGGAGCAAGATACCCCAGCCGACTGCCCAGCTGGGTAACAACACCAGGCCCTCCGTGAGGCGGTAAATCTCCACAGAGAAAACACCTGGCAAAAGCCCAGAGGATAAAGAGGCAGATTGAAAAAACAATACTCTGTCAGTCACAGACAGTCATCACCCAAAATTCAAGGGGTGGACAAGAAAGGAGCAGGGAAGTCACCCTATCAAGTACACTCACAGTTCTTCCACTCACAGTTCATCCATGGCCCTCACCTTCACCCAACCCGTGCAATTCCTCACAGGCCAGGAAAGCACAAATCCAAGTCTGTAAAGTCTGTAAAATTGTTCCTACTGACTCTCCACAAACACAACTCGGCTGCTCATTCCTCAAGGACCGTCTGAGATTTAACAAAAGTCCTCCACAGCCTCAAGCTTCCCAAGCCCGTGCCATTCCTCACAAACAACGCAGTGACACGGACAACCTCTCACCAAACGGACAAAAGGAGGCCCAGTTGGTACTGTTTCCACAGGTCAGCGCATGCAGAATGCCCAGTTGGCACAGTCAACTCAATCAGTACACTCAATAAAAGTGAGCAAAAATGGGTGGTGGTTCCTATAAATAACAAAAGAAAACAACACGAATTAAAATAAAATAATAACATAGATCTCTGGCCAAATGCAGTACGAAACAAGGGAGTCTTATATGTAAATTTTGTCTGTGATCTAGTACCACTGGAATTAAGGAATCTAGGAAATAACAGTGAAACTACAGGGGATATAAAGTCAATCTTCACCTTAAACATAATAATACCCAGTTTATACAAAATTCTGTTTTTAAGAGACAAACTGTTAGAACGTTTAAGAAATGAATAATGATGAGTTCAAAAAGGAACATCAAGCACACAACGTAAGATGGAATTATACGTTACCTCAAGTTTGCTAAGTAAACTACGGGAAAAAGAAGAATAAATAATAATACCATAATCCAAAACACTGAACAAAAAACTACGGACAAGTAAAAACCAGGTGTCGACAAATCCTATAGCCTGACGTCCCGGGCTATACGTTTTCAGTCAAGGACAAGTATTTTGACAAGCACTGCTTGTCCGCGGGCAAGTATGCCTTTAAACAAAAATTATCTGCTGTACCAGCCTTTTCCAGCAGGGTGCCTCTTTGCATCTGAGTCCAGCTACTTCCCATGGTCATCTGACCCACAGGAGTGTCACTCGTGATACTGACAAAAGCACGAGCATAGCGGGAGCGAGCAGCGATCGGGAGGAGCCAGTCAGGACTGGCATGCAAAGCAGCAAATCATCGTATGCAACACCCTATGGTAAGGCACATCCATTGGTGGCAGTGGTGACTTGGCAGGGGCGTGGGGGCATGGCAGCAGCGGCGCGCTCACTTTCTCTATAGCTGAGCAAGAGAAAGGACGTGCGTGCTGCTACTGTGGAGCACAGGAGCATACTTTTGATTTTAATGAGCTGTGAGCTGGGAGGGGAGGGAATCTTCAGTATCAGTAGAACTTTCACTGTAGTGTGTGATTAAGTGTGAGATCGGATGTGAGAGCAGGCCAGTTGACAGCGAGGAGCGGCTGCAGCAGCAACGTGGTGTGTGCGTTGAGAGGGGAATAGAGGTGCCGAGAATCGTGAGCACAGTCGCGGTGTTTACTGTGCTGACAGAAGTTGCTGCTGGCTGTGCCCACTTTGCCCAGTGCCACTCTGTTTAGCTCCCTGTTAAAAATAAATATAAATATAAAGGCAAAGGCATACAGGCATAGGGAGTGTTGGTGTTGTGTGTGACCAAGCGGTGGTGGGGAAGGGGAAGAGACAATCTCCCTGCCAGTTGCTACTGCTGAAAGTCCAAAGTATAATTCACTTTGACAGTGACAATAAATACTGATTATTAAAAGGGGAGTGTGTCTGTCAGTGTGTGGCAGTCTGGCAGAAGTGAAGTTGAGTTGTGCACCCTAAAGACAAATCAGACTCAGGAGGAGGAAAGAAAAGCCATAAGCATTAAAAAAAACACCCTAAATCAGAGTAATAAAGCTGAAGAAGGGTACCTCATTTGATCTCTCATTTATGTCAGCTGGGGGAAGGGAGTGGGACTGTGTGGAGTGTTAAAAAAGTAAGAAAGAAAGAAAGCAAAGGAAAGGGGTTATGGTACACGAGGGTTCTTTGTGTTGTTGCCCATAAGTCTGAATAACTGCCTAAGGAAAACATTATAAAAAACATAATAAAAAACAGCTAATAAAGGAAGAGTTTAACAAAGAAAAGATAAGAGGAGCCTTGGGCAGCTTTTTGGGAGAAAAGAGATTGTGTGGGTGTACAAAAAGATATTAAAATAAAAAAAAAAAGTGTTGCAGTTCTTTGAGATACTAAAAGAAAGAAACTCTAATTTAGCTGCAGCACTATATCTCGTGAGACACTGTTTCAGTGTTTACATGAGGAAAGGAGGGAGGAAGGGAGAGAGAGTGGCACAGGAGGGGACAGAGGGGCATAAACTGAAAAGGGAACAAGTGTGGTGGGGTGTTGTGTTGTGGTTTATGTACATTGAACCAGTACACAGAAAAATATAAAATATAAGAAAGTATAGCAGTGTACTGAAGTAGTGTGTGACTACGCTATATTTTTACCCAGGCGCCCAAGCACGTCGTCGTCTAGTACACTTAACTACCCCCATCCCCCTTCCACCCAGTCAAGAACGGACTCTCACACACAGATATTGTAGAATATATTTTATTTGCTGCAGAGTAAGCAAGTTAAAAAAGTTAATAAACACAACAAACAAAAATATGGCTATGCAAAAGAATAAAAAACAAAAGACTCTTTTTTCTATGCGGTCAGCAGCAGCAGCCACTGGGCCTAGTAGCCAAACACATATACAGTCTTCTCAAGATAAAAGAGACACTGCTGTGGTAATGGATATAACATCAGCTGATGCTGATGGTCATCAGTCAATTGAATTAAACCGTGAAGCGGAAGCATCTGTTTCCTCTTCCTGTCCTAGTAAGAAACAAACTTTGCTGGATCAGCAACAACAAGGAGACATAATCTCTAAAGACAAAAAATATGATCAGGAAAAAAGGGCCAGAATGTTTCAATCTCACTGGTTGAACAATTATAAATGACTGCGATACGATGAAAAAAAGGGACTGATGTATTGCACAGTTTGCGAAAAGTATCCCTCTTTTGCAATACCAGCTTTTTCAAAAAAACCGAATGTGTTTGCCACAGGCTCTAACAATTTTAGAATTGAGTCACTATGTGCACATGAAAAATCTAATCCACATGTGCTGTGCCAGAACCGACATATTCTGGAAAGGGGCCAGCATGCAGTTCAGTGTGATATTACTGAGTCACCACTTTATCAAGCCTTTGCAGTGTTGGAAGAGGCCACAAAGGAGAAAGCGAGACATCTGTTTAACACAGCGTACTCCATTGCAAAAAATCTGCGTCCTTTTTCCGACATGGATTGGCTATGTGAATTGCAAGAGAAAAATGGTATTAAGCTTGGTACCAACTACACAAATGATAAGCGAGCCAGGGATTTTTGCAGAACTATATCTGCTGTTCTGTCCAAAACCCAGATACAGACTCTTAAAAACACAAAATATGTGACAATTCTTTGCTGATGGCAGCACAGATACGGGTCTAGTTGAATGGGAAAATGTCTTTCTGCATTTTGTAGATCCTAACACAAAAGATGTATGTACATATCTGATCCAGGCTGTGCCTTTGGAATTCGCACATGCTGAAGGTGTTTTTAATGCAATAAGAACTGCAATAGATTTACTGTGTCTTCCTCTCACTGACTTATCAAATGTGAGCAGTCCAGGGCCTGTTTTGATTTCTGCCAATTTTGATGGTGCAAGTGTAATGATGGGTGAAAGGAGTGGAACCATCACAAAGTTACGGGAGCACTGTCCTCGCATCATTGCCATGCACTGTGTTGCCCATAAGCTGGAGTTGGCAGTTCTCGATGTAATGAAAACAAACCCCTTCATATCAAAGCTTGAAAATACTCTAAAGGGTATATTTAAATTCTGCCACTATAGTCCAAAAAAGATGAGAGAGCTACAAGAAACTGCACAAGTGATTGACAGTGATCTGGCACACTTCAGTGCAATTAAACAGGTGAGATGGCTGGCCAGCAGATCACGGTCAGTTCATGCAGTTCAGGTGAATCTACCTACAGTTGCTCAGCACTTGCAACAAAGTGCATCTTCTGCTGATGGTTCAAAAGCAAAGGTGCTGTTAAGAGAGGTACAGTCTGTTCACTTTGTCAAATCTCTTTATATCCTCCAAGATTTTTGCCCATACTTAGAAATCTTTCACTGCAGTTTCAAAGAGATGATTTAATAATTCTTGAAGTACCAAATCTCATCGAGACCTGCCTTCTCCAGCTGATGGAACTGAAATCAAAGCCAGGGAAGTACATGACAGCTTTCCTAGCTCATTACAAACCTCAAAACAGATGCATGGACTATGTCATTTCACAGAAGGGAGTTGAGAAGACCGTGCCCTTCACATTCAAAGGCAACTGTCCTGAAATAAATTTTGGGACTGATACACAACTGCAGACTTTAGTTGATGCAGCAATAGATTATATTGATGTAAGATTTCAAAATTTCTCTGAGGTGCCTCTGAAATGGTTTAAATGTCTGGATTTTAAACAGTTTGATCTATCAAGAGAACAACTTACGGACTTCGGGACCAATGAAGTGGCCAATTTGGCAGCATACTTTAATTTTTTCAATGATGAGCAGCAGGAAAATATTAGATCAGAATATGCTGCATTTAAGGCCATGCTGAAATCTGCAGTTCACAAACCCTATCTGCAGGTGTATACAAGATTGTTGAAAGAAAAAAATGCCCCAGATTGCTCACATTCTAGAGTTAGTGGAAATACTACTGGCAATGAGTTTGTCAACTGCAAAGTGCAAACGAGTGTTCTTCATTCAAAACCTGATAAAGACAAAAATAAGAACACGTCTGGCAGATGACACACTAAAGTCACTTCTTCAGATAGCAGTAGAGGATCCAGATCTATGCGACTTCGATCCAGATCAAGCAATAAACCACTGGCTGCTGTCTGGTCCAGGCTCTCGACATGTTTGTGGGCATGCTACTACTGGTACTACTGAATCTGATGCTTCTGTGTCTCATGCTAGCACTGCTGCTGCTACATCATCACTTGATGTTGTTGACAGTTCTGAATCTGAGTTCTTCTAATTATGCTGTGCTAATTATTCTCTGCTTCATTCTGGCATTTGTGGAACTGGACAGCCAGGACATTCAGAGTATGGCACCTATTCTTCAAATCACCAAACTTAAACTGTATTAACAGAATATTTTTTTTAAATCTTCATTTATACTGTTTTCTATCACATACTACTATTAATAATACAGAAGACAACAATTACTTTGTTGCTGCATACCTTTTTATAAGTTTTCCTTAAAATACTGTCTTCTGACTATTGGACTACCACTCACGACAGTGGGACTACCATTTTTGGAAAGGCCAGTTGTCCTGGACTACCACATAAATTTAAAATTTGTCGATCCCTGGTAAAAACTGAGATTCTCTGGTCAGAAACTGCTTAACTCTATAAAGTGCACCTAATCTCTGATGAAGAATTTTCAAATATAGATAGATAATAGATAGATAGATAGATAGATAGATAGATAGATAGATAGATAGATAGATAGAAATCTGTAGGAAGAAAAGGACACAAATGGGACATCCAGTCTGCCCATCCCCTACCCATAGGTAGCCTTGACCCTCCCCACCTTACATCCAACCCCCTGTGACCCCCCCCCCACCATTGTGGATTCCAGCCTTTTTTCCTTCAGGAAACTTATCCTGCCATTTCTTGTTTAACGCCATATAGTTATCCCATGCCCTCTTGAACTCCCCCACTGTTTTTGCCTCCACCATTCTCTCCAGTAGCCTATTCCAGGAGCCTACCACCCTCTCTGTAAAGTAGTGTCCCCTCCTATTACCGCTGAATTTTCCACCCTCCAGCTTTAAGCTGTGCCCCCTAGTTTTTGGACTTTCTTTCATTTTGAAGATACTCCCTTCCCTCACCCTGTTTATTCCCTTCAGGTATTTAAAAGTTTCTATCCTACCCCACCCCCCCTTGTTTCCAAGAGATATAGGTCAAGCTCCTCCATCTTCTCTTTATATGTCCACTGATGCATGCCATCTACCATTTTGGTCACCCTTCTCTGGACTCTCTCTCTACGCTATTTCCCTTTGTAGGTATGGTCTCCAGAACTGTACCCCATACACCAGGCGGGGTCGAAACATGGACCCGAATAGGGGCATTATCACTTACCTTCTCCTACTTGTAATACTCCTCCCTATGCATGCCAGCATTCCATTTGCTTTTCCAACCACCTTATTGCATTGATTTGCCTCCTTTAGGTTGTCTGACATGATAATTCCCACATCTCTGTCCTGCTCCTTTACCAAAACCTCCTCACCTCCCAGTGTGTATGTAGCCTTCGGGTTCTTGTGCCCTATGTGCATTATTCTGCACTTCTTTGCATTAAATCACAATTGCCAACTCTCCAAGCACCCCTGTAGCTTTCTCACGTCCTCTCTCATTTGTTCCACCCCCCCCCCGGTGTGTCTACCCTATTGCAGATCTCTGTATCGTCTGAGAATAGGTACACCTTCCCATTTAGTCCCTCCGCAATATCCCCAATGTAAATGTTAAAAAGTATTGGTTCCAATATGACCCCTGTGGAACCCCACTTGTCACCGTTTCCTCCCTTCTGTAAACTCCATTTACAACCACCCTTTGACCCCTATCACCAAGCCAGTTTTCCACCCAGTTTGTTATTTTCTTCCCTACTCCTAAACTGCTCAACTTGCTCACCAGTCTCCTGTGAGGGACAGTGTCAAAGGCCTTGCTGAAGTCCAGATAAGCCACATCCACTGCCCTTCCCTGATCACTCACCCTCGTTACCCAATTGAAGAATTTGATTAGATAGATAGACAGACAGACAGACAGATAGAAGGAGACAGATAGATAGACAGACAGACAGATAGAAATATAGACAGAAAGATAGGCAGACAGACAGAAAGACAGACAGACAGGCAGGCAGACAGATAGGTAACCCAACCCAGATAGACCAACTTAGGGTAGCTGGTTCATTCCACTGGGATGTCATACAGACAAGGCACACTGATGAGTCCTGGCAGGATGAAACACGTGTCTGTGTCTTCTGTTGGCACCCTTTTCAGACTGTGTGAGAGGCCTTTTGGCACCATGCATTTCTGCTTAAAGTTAAACTAGCATAATATTTTGTGGTGATTTGCAAATACAGCCCTTGATGCTTTGCATTATGGGGGTATGTGTGATTTTGTATTTCCTTGAAACTTAGCTTCCCAACCAGTGCCCTTTGGAGTAACCCTTGCCTCAGTGCTTGTGCACTAAGGTTCTTTGTCTTTTAGCTTGTTTTCTGTTTTTATTGGGCTCACCACAACCCAACCCAGATAGACCAATTTAGGGTAGCTGGTTCATTCTACTTGTGTGTCATACAGACAAGGCACACTGATGAGTCCTGGTAGGATAAAACACGTGTCTGTGTCTTCTGTTGTCACCCTTTGCAGAATGTGTAAGAGGCCTTAAGGCACCATGCATTTCTGCTTAAAGTTGAACCAGCATAATATTTTGTGGTGATTTGCATATACAACCTATGATCAAGGCCACTGTTTTTCGGTTTTTACCGGAAAATCTGGTAAAATTCCAGAATTAGGGCTGCCTGAAAACCGCTAAAAATGAAGATTTCATGGAATCTGGCATTTTCTATCAGATCAGTAAATCTATAAAAAAGTCTGTTTTTCTTTTAATTCCTTCCTGTACTATTTTCAGTTTGCTTTATTTAATGCTCTGTATATTAAGCCTTCTTTAATTATGATTACTTATGCACATACTAAAAGAATGATAACAGAATCCTGGTAAAATCCGGAAATTAGAGTAACAATCACCGGTGAAATTCCGGAATCTTAAGCCTTGAAAACGGAATTTAATTGTTTTAATCACCGTAAATCAGTGGCCTTGCCTATGATGCTTTGTATTATGTGGGTAGGTGTGATTTTGTATTTCTTAGATAGGTATATATTTTCATGAATGTGAATGCTTAACAGTAATTTCTCTGTATATCCTTTCTGAGTATACCCTTTGGGCTTGTGGCTTTATGATTTTTGTAGCCCTCTCAATTGGTTTATTTTCTTGCATACCACACTTAGCCATCACTTGATAGATAGATAGATAGATAGATAGATAGATAGATAGATAGATAGATAGATACATATTCCTTGCAAAAAATGCATTAATGCACCAGTTAGGGTTCAAGTTAATGCCACAAAAGTAGAGAAATATGGAATTAGGGTTTTCAAGCCTAATTTCTCCCCCCCCAAGCAGCAACAAGGAAAAAATATTAGGGTTTGGGGTCTCAAGAGTTTTGATGAATCAGTGGTGGGGTCTTCCTTGGGGTTGTCAAGCCTAATGCTCACCCCTCCCCTCAGCCCACAGCCTCCTGTCCAAAGCACAAAGCACAGCTCCAGCCCAGTGTCTCATAGTGATACATTGTTCAAAGGCAGAGAACTATGTCTTGCCACATGTTGCCATCACAATCCATTGTAGCTTTCTTCACACAGGGTCCTGTAGACCCTGCATGAAAAAAGGAGATCACATCTGATCTTGTTTGCTCAGGGAACGGGGTAGGCATTAGGGTTGACAACCTCAAGGATGACCCCACTACCGATTCTCCAAGACTCTGGAGACCCAAAACCCTGATGTTATTTTCCTTTTGCTTCTTGGGGGGTGGGTGAGTTAGGGTTGGAAACCCTAATGCCACATTTCCCTTTTGTGGCAGTAACTTGAACCCTAACTGGTGCATTAATGCAGTGTTTTTTTCAAAGAATTCTTTTTCTTTTTGAGATAATGGAACTGTATTTTTATTCATGCAAGTCCCATGCAGATGAGCAGGGCCCTCTGGGCCCTGTTCCAAGGGAAGACTCCATCCACCTACAGAAGTGCAACGATGGATGTCAAGAATTCATGGGACTGTCTGGTGGGTTGCAGAAGCGCAGGGCCCTGTAGGCCCTGTACTTCCATGTGGCTGCAGATACATACACACAGGGTAAAGAGTCCATCTCTTAGACAAAGCACAGGGCCCTCTGCCACCCACATGTTCAGAGGTGCAGGGCCCTATGCCAAGAGAAGAGTTGTCTTCAATATATCAAACCTGGGGCCATGTGGGCAACCATGCACCCTTCATTACCTGGCTGGGGGTTATCACATAACAGTGCCATCCCCCACCCTTGCCCCATCCAGCTGGCTCACTGAGCTCACCCATGAACTCAGCTCCCCGGCACAGGATCACTAAGCATACCCACTTGGGTCAAGACTAGTACTACACTAAATCACGGGATTTAAGAATGCGTGGGATACACATAAGGGAATTCTGTAGGTCAGGGGTAAGAGTCAACAGACTTCGAGGAAAACAAAGTGAACTCATAAGCTTAAATGGGCAGTCTGTGTGGGCTGTAGGCCCTTATCTGCTGACAGTGTCTATGTATCTATGTGTCTATGTACACACAACATGTCTTAATAATTTCAATTTCTTTTTTACCCCAAATCTTCAAGATAGTCATTTTCATGACTCCACTTATAAGCATCACATGTGGCATAGCTGTCCCACAGGCACAGTGGTAGCATTACCACTTGCAATGTCAATGATGATCCTGGGATGCTGGAGGGCCAGCAGGGGAAGGATGGTGGAGCATCAAATGGAGGCTCGCTTCCTCAGGAAGGGAGGGATCCTGGTCTCTGCCACTCTACTGCCACCTGGGTGACCACAGGTGGCAGTGCCATGGAGTCAGCATTCAACATGGGAAGCAGCAGTTTTCTGACATCGAGGTGCCAGACAACATCTCATAATGCTCGGGGAGAGGATGAGAAAAGTGAGAACATCCCTGACCATACAGGAATATGCCAACCGCCCATGACACAAATCTAACACCACCAACTGAGGCTCTCTCTCCTCGACTGAAGCTAAACTCTGCTCGGGAGTAAGGGGTGGCCCCCAGGCAGCCCTTCCTCTGGAGGTAATCCAAGGGGGAACACAGGAGAGAGGTAAGTCCCAAGGATGGTGGGTGATGGGGTTAGGAAAGGCAAAGGGGCCATAGGAGGCCGATCAGTGTCAGGGATACAAAAAGAACAAACAAAAATTACATTTTTAGCATATTCTTTGCAAAAAAAAAACCTTTGTTAATACACCAGTTAGGGTAACTTAATGCCACAAAAGAAGGGAAATGTGGTGTTAGGGTTTCCAGCCCTAACTCCCTACCCCACCATCCAAGCAGCAAAAGGAAAAAACATTAGTGTTTTGGGTCTCCAGAGTCTTGTTAAATCAGTGGTGGGGTCATCCTTGGAGTTGTCAACCCTAATGTTTACCCCATTCTGTGAGCAATGTCACACATTATCATGCTGGGGTTCCCACCTCTGTGTGGAGAGAACCTGTCAATGCAGGTTTCAACCAGGGGAAGGGTGTGCTTAGCCGGGCCAGCCAGCCATAGCCAAATCTAATTAAAGGGGTTGGGGGGAGTCCCGGAATTGTGGAATCTCCTCAGGGACATCCCCGTTCCCTCTGTCCCTCCTCTCCTCCTATCACCCTCCCCCATTGACATGCAGCACAGTCAGAAGTCTCTCCTCCATCTCTCAGCAGCCTTACCTGCGTGAGTCTTCTCATACCACAATTTGAAAATCTCTGGGATTACTGAAGGGATTGGGTGATTGAGAGGGCCGGGGACTTTGATAATACTGTAAGAAATAATATCTGAAAGATAAATTGTGCACCTTATATTGAACGACAGCGTTGTAATAATTGAAACTGAAGGATAAATTGTACACCTTTATAACATATGAGTATATTTAAATCTATGTACCAGTCACTTCTGTGAAAAACTCAATAAATACCTAAGTTTAAAAATAAAAACCTTTCCTCAAACTGTCCCTGTGCCAAGCAGCTCCTGGAATCATGTGATTCCTCCTCCGTCACTCTACCACAGCGCCAATAAGCACCTGGCATCCAAGTGTACCCCCTCTTTCACTGTACCCCAGTCCAAGCAGTATCTGACATCAAGTGGCACCTCTTCACCCTGCCACAAACCAGCCAGTCCCTAGCATTCAGTGGTATCCCCTTTTTCATGTGATTCTCCCTCCCACACCCTCACCCAATTCAATCAGTTCCTGATATCCAGTGGCACCCATTCCCTCTCCTTGCCACAATGCCAGTCAATACCTGGCATCCACTGGTACCCTCTTCCTCACCCTGCTTCAAACAATTACTTCTTGGCATGCAGTGGTACCCCCTCCATCATCCCTATTATTACAATTATTACAGATTATAAACAAGGGGATGAAAACTAAAATCTGATTGACCACTTGCATTCCAGTAGCCCAACTCTAATATTTCATTAGTAGCCATGTAGAGCCGCTTCACATGCGGTGAGATCACATGTAATGAGTCATTTTTTAAAAAGAATTCCATGACTGCTTTCTAAACTGTTCTTTGCTGCCACCATTGTTATTTCTCTGACCACGATTGCAAAACTGCCACCTGCATTAGCCGATACTTCAGCCTATTCCTAAAAGACTAAACAGTTGCCAGTAAAAGAAATGAAAAGCAGTGACAGCCAATTAACAATGGGTTGTCATTTATGTTACTACCGCTTGCTGAAAGCCAGATTGCCATGGATTAAACAAATAAGAAAAAAGTATTTTTTTCACTACCCCTTTACCTGCTGCAGTAACCCACACATCAAAATTGAGATCCCTATGTTTACATACAAATGACTGTTACTAGAGAGCAGGGGAAGACAGGAATATGGCGACAGCCTCCCACTCCCATTTATTTATTTATTTATTTATTTATTTGAATCTCGGAATTACAAACCTTTGAGTCAGAGACTCATTTGAAAAGGCTCCACGTCAAGGAGTGCAAAGAGACAAAGAAAGAAAGAAAAACAGTACAAAAGAAATACAATTGCAAGACAAGAGACAAGGCAGTTGCAATACAAAGCAGTTGCAATGCAAGTAAGTAATAGCAAATATACATCTTGAAGGGACAGAAACGTGTCAAACCAAAAGTTACAATAACATAAGAGGATAGGAATGAATATATAAATAAGATTGCAACATCATATGTGGCAGTATACATTAAGGCATTCGAGCAGTGAGACATACTGAGGTTAAAACAACATATGAGAGCAGGACTCAGAAAAGTGCATGAATGGGAAAGCATATACATTGCAAATGATTAAGTGGTTCAGGTACAATGGGTAGGGCAACCGGTATTCAAGAAAAAGTTAAACCCTGGTAAAAGGGCTCTCGTTTGTCTCCCTAGACTGGCAGGAGGGCCAGGGAGGAACAGGGAGAGAGAGGGTGGATTGTGGGACAGGACGGGAGGGAGGGGTAGAGGCTAAAATGGGAAGAGGGTTGTAGCTGTCTAAGATGACTCTGTCAGTACAAGAAAGTAGATAAGGGTGAGTAGGAAAGCATCATGCCAAGGAAGGGGAGAGGCAAAGAGCAGTCACAGCTGTTTATTTCAAGGAGGTGCTGCCAGAGCTTTAGTTTAAAGGGGCCAATCTTTGTAACAGAAAAGACCCCTGGAGGCAGGTTGTTTGTCCAGACAGGGGCCCGATACATGAAGGCTTGCTGTCCCAGGGCTGTCCTACAGAGTGGGACTTTGAAAGAGACTTTAGTGGAGCTTCTGGCAGTCTGGGGAGTGGTGGCAGGAGTGAGGAAATTCTGTGCTGAGGGTGGGGAGAGGCCCAAGGTTATCTTTTTTGCCAGTAGACAGGTCTCATAGTGAAGCTGGCCATTAAAGTTTAGCCAGTTAGCTTGATTGTAGAGGTCACAGGTATGGGTGAGCCTGTGCCCACCCACTACAAGGTGACATGCTTTGTTGAGTGTGACCTTAACTCTGTGTAACACAGTATCAGTTGCGGAGCCATAAATGACAATGCCATTGTCAACTATGGACAGCACTGAGCTGGTTATAGCCAGACGGAGGGCATCAGTGGTCATGTATGACCTGTGATGATAAAGTAGACCAATTCTGGTGTTAACTGCTTTACAGACCAAACTGACATGTTTGTGATAGGAGAGGGAGGAGTCAAGGGTGATACCGAGGTATCTAAAGCTACTGACATGCTCCAGTAGCTGGTGTTGGTTATTGGGTATAGTTAGTTGCTGCCTTTTGTTTTTGTTCTGGGGGTTGGCAAACAACATTGATTTAGTCTTTTTGCAGTTTAATATAAGTTTCTGATGGGAGAACCATGATTCAGTTTCAGTAAAGAGCAGTTGCAGATTACTTTCCAGGAGGGTGGGGTCATGGTGACTGGAGCAGACAACTCCATCATCCGTGTATGGTAGCAGGGGGCCAGAGCAAGCTTGGGGGAGGGAATTGCGGAAGAGACTGAAAAGGAGTGGCCCAAGAATTGAGCCTTGGGGCACACTGGAGTGGACTGGTTTGCTAGAAGGAAAAGTGTCCAAGATTTTCACTGAGTCCTCCCACTGAATTAGTTGGAGAACCAGGCAGTGGCTTCTTGTGAGAAGTTCAGGGATGGAAGGGATGCAATGAGGAGAGAGTGATTTACCATGACAAATGCTTTAGTAAGGTCTATATATACAGACCCTACTAAATGACCACGGTCAAGGGCTTTGAGTATATAGTCCATAAACTCCAGGAGGGCAGAGTTGGTACTGTGTCCCTTCCTGAAGCTGTGTTGTTGGCGACATTGAAGATTGTGAATTATCAGGTATTCAGACAGTAGGTCTATTTATGTGAACTGACATCTGACATGGCTGTCTGAGTGCGAGTGGGTGTCAGAAATCTAGAAGATGATTGCAGTGGGCTGATCAGGTAATCTGTAATTTGCCCACCTGCGTTCAGCAGTCCATTATATTACTTGTTTCCTGTGGTCTGCACCTGCTGGTATTAAAAGGCACACTAAGAATGAGAGTGTGGGGGGAGGTCTGCTTTATCTAAAGCTTTTTATCTGTTTTGTGGCACTTTCCCTTGCATTATTATGATTTACACCTCGCTCCCCATTCAATGTGATACTGGTTGCCATAACACTATTTTTTTCCCCCAAACTCCATGGCAACCAGTCGCATACATGAGATCACGAACCCAACATCTGGCACATTACTAGGCAACTGCGGTAACTAGAAAAGCAGGTCACATGAGTCACATGAACAGGGACATTCCATCACTCAAGGCAGAGGAACTATTTCTCATTGTTTTTCAACTAAAAAGAAAGAAAACAACAAAAAGTACATATGTAAAATCATTTTTAAATTTTTTGTAACAGTAATAAGATATGTATGAGAGTTATGTTAATGGCCAGTTAATTACACCTTGGGGGTATGAGGCACTTGGCTACACCTCTTGCAACAGTACTCCACCAGAGTGTGATTAACAGGCCATTAACATAACCCTTAGTCATACCTTATTGCTTAATAAGTTACATAGGAAAAATAGCACTGATACACATATGTTTTGATCACTATATGTAATATTCTCTAAGATGCAGACAATACCATTAGTGTCTATATAATAATATTTGGGAGTCACAGAATAAATATAAGTATAAAAAAATATAATTCTGGAGGACAGAAAGTAGTTAGGGGTAGGAATGTCAGAGTATTAATCAATCAAAATCAATCAAAATCTTTATTTAACCAGGCGATCATCTTTGAGCAAGCTCATTTTCAAGATAGACCTGGACATTAAACAAAGATACTAACAGTATACAGAGGTTACAGTAATATCAAACAACGCAAAATTTAGAAGGAGACTTTACAATTAGCAATAAGGTTAACAGTAAGAGCAAGAAGCATAGAACATCATCAATAGCAAAAAGGACCAAAAAAAAATATATAAGCATTTCCGTAGACATAAACCAAATTTACACAGTAGACCTGGATCGGACCAGAAGACAACAAGAGTGTATTCAGAAGTTAAATGATGAAATGGGGTGGGTGAACTAGGGAAGGGAAGGGGGAGTGGATGAGGGATAACTATACAAGGGTAGGGGAAGTGGGGAGGGGGATAGGATGAGGAAGAGAGCTCACTGTACTGATAAGACCCCATTTGAGACTACCAGGAAAGTGGAGCCTAAAAGCGCAAGATTGGATAGCATACATTCTCCAAGGTGAGGGTGGTAAAGGTAATTGATAGTGTGCAGTCTACTCGAGGAGGGTCGTGAGGGTTGTTTAATAGTGAGTGTGTTTAAGGACTGGGCAGCATACATCATACCAAAAAAATTAGTATGACACGCTAGAGCGGTACATTAGGAAGAGGTAGGAGCAGGTAGAGGAGAGGACAGAATGATGAGAGGGCAGCAAGAGAGGAGTAAGTTCAAGGCAGAGGGTGAGGAATCAAGCGGACACAGTAACCTAGTAGAGCAAGTGAAGAAACAAGGTAGCGGAGATGACAGGAATGATAAGAGGACAGTAAGGAAGATTTAGCTTGTAGGGCACAAGGAGAGGATCATTAACTGGGGAGGTGGCAGGTATCAGGGGAAACAGTTACAGGATTCCTTGAAAGAGTAATTATAGCTTGATTTAAATGCTGCTAGGCTGATAGGTCGGAGCAGTTTCAGAGTTTTTTGCAACTTATTTCACGGTAGTGGTAACATGCAACTTATGGCTGTCCTGCCAAAATGTAAGCTGACTTTTGGCACAGTCAGAGAGATATATAAGGTACTTCTCAGCCCACACCTGGTTACAATGCTCAATGGTAAACTATCTGAAATACAAGGAGGAAGCTTCTGGATGATGGTGCTATAGGTCCATAGGGCAGCGTTTCTCTGCCATCTATAGTGTAAGGGAGGCCAGTGATAAACCTTAAGGCACGGTGGTAGAGTGTATCCAATTTAGTAAGTGCAGAAGTGGGACCCTGACTATATAGAAAGTCAACATAATCAAGCAAGGAAAGGAAGGTGGTTTGCACCAGTCTCTTCTTTGCATCCTTAGTAAGGAAGTGCTTAATCCTGTCTGTGTCTGAGTTTTTTTGACAATTCCTCAGTATGATAATTAAATGAAAGTTTGTGGTCAATCCAGACCCCCAGATATTTAAACTTGGCTACAAATTCCAGGGGTTCACCAAGCAGTGTAGAAATCTGTGGAAAAGTTCCGGTTGATGATGGATTTTTTGCGTGAGCAAAGGGTGAAAAAAGCATCGCCTCTTTTTTTTTTTTGCATGTAGAAGTAATTTCTGATTTAGAAGCTGTAGTTGCAACTGATTGAATTCCTGCTGTAGATCACTACAGGCTGCTTCATGAGTAGGTCTACTGATATAAAGTACTGTATTGTCTGTGAAGAGGTGTATGTTAGCATCTTTAATGCTGGCATAAATTCTATTGATATAAATTGCAAAAAGCAAGGGACCCAATATAGACCCCTGAGTTACGCCTCTCAAAAGGGGTTTTAGTGGTGATAATTCCCCTTCCGCTTTTACCTGTTGAAACCGGCCTGCGAGGTAATTAGAGAACCATCTCAACGATAGGGGGTCCAGGCCGATACTCTGGAGAGAAGAAAAGAGCAAGCTGTGGTCGACCATATCAAAGGCCTTGCTTAGATCGAAGAATACTGCACAAACAAAATTCTTCGCATCCAGTTCACGCTGCCAGTCATTAGTCACCTTTGCTAATGCTGGGATGGTGCTGTATCGCGGTCTGAAGCCTGATTGTAAAGGATTAAGCAGATTTGTATTTTTTAAGTAGTTCCTAAGCTGAAAACTCACTACTTTCTCCAATAGTTTGGACAGGGTGGGAAGCAGGGAGATGGGCCTATAATTATTGAGGTCACTGGGGTCTCCAGATTTAAATAGGGGGACCACATGGGCTGTCTTCCATGTGGTAGTAAGGTTTCCTTGTGAGAGCGATAGATTAAAAAGGTGCATGATAGGTACTGCCAGGACATGAAGACTGATCTTCAGGAAAAAAGGGTCAAGAAGGACAGCCCCCTGCACTTTTCCTGGTGTCCAGCTGTAGCAGCAGGTCTTCGACTTCTTTCAAGGTAACGGGCTACAGGGAGAAAGTCGTGCTAGTGCCATGGATTTCATGGTCCTGTGCACCTAGTTGAGCATGGAGATTGCTAGCAGGGGAAGAATCAAAGGTAAACCTGCAGTGGCAAAGTGATTATTCAGCAAACCGAGGATTGCTAGCCTATCTGAGACTATAGAGGTACCAGTCTTAATTTCCTTTAGTAGTGAATTTTCGGATGCAGTGCATTCTAGCTCTTTTAGGGTTTTCCAAAATTTGGAAGAACACTTTGTGGCTGATTCAAGCTCAGTATGATAGAAGTTTGCCTTGGCCTCTCTGATAATCTTAGTGCATGTATTTCTTGCTGTCCTAAAAAGGGCCCAGTCAGTTGGTAGTTTAGTTTTACATGCAGTTTTTCAAAGCCGGTCTCTGTTAATCAATATGTCCTTCAGATCAGCAGTAAACCATGGGCAAGATTTTGTCTTTGCCCTGACTTTAATAAATGGTGCATGCTTGTCTATAATCCCTACTACGGTATCATGGAAAATATTGTACACTGCGCACACTGATTTTGCAAGGTAAAAGTCTTGCCAAAGCAACGAATTTCATAGGTCCATAGTAAAGACACATGGATCGAAATATCTTCTGCATCTTTTCAGGGTGGACTTGGTGGTGGAAGACAATTTGGGGATAGCTCTTACACAGGGAATAAAACAATGGTCACTAATATCGGAGAATAAAACCAGCGTGGGAGAATAGATGAGGTTTACTTACTACAATGAGATCCAACAACATACTATTATTAGGGTTCTTTTTATTGGGGCGTGTAGCTTCAGTAATTAGTTGAGACAACCCAAGGGAGTCACAGATTGATTTAAGAGGAGTGGAGGCATTGGATAGCCAATCAAGGTTGAGGTCGCCATAATGGTAAACTCCGATGACAGGGATCCCAGGGAGATACTCAGGTGGTTCAGAAGCTGAAGTCCTGCAGATGGCAGCCTATAGCATCCTATTACGTAAAGAAAGATCTTGGGAGCAAACTCAGCTTTAATGGTCAAACAGTCAAATTCTTTATGGTTTGTGGTTGAGTCCATGATAGTGGCAGAGAATTTGTTCTTGATATATATGGCAACTCCTCCTCCTCCTCTGGACTACCTGTCTGTTCTAAATAAGGAATAGGAAGGAATATTTACCTCCCGATCTGCAGTTCCAGGTCAGAGCCACGACTCGATAACCACCAAGACATCAGGTACAGTGTGACAAACCCAGGTCTGAATGGAGGTAAGTTTTTTAATAGGCTGCATGCATTGACATGCATAAAGCTCACTCCATTGCAGCTTGATAGATCTGCAGGGGAAGTTATAATAATAATAATAATAATTTTATTTGTATAGCACCTTTCAATATATCAAGGTGCTGAACAACTTTGACAGTTCAAACACTACATAAACAAACATATACATAAAATCAGCATACAACAAGATAAAATATATAATAATAAAATCCAAAGCATTAATAAATAACTAATTATCTAAAAAGCCATGCTCCACAAGTAAGTTTTCAGATCCTTTTAAAGAGTTCCACGGAGGTGCACTGCCGTAACCGACATGGTAGAGAGTTCAAAGAGTGGGTGCAGCATATGAAAATGCTCTGCTGCCAGAAGATTTCAAGCTCACTCTTGGGATCTCTAACAACCCCATGTCAGCCGAGCGGAGTGATCGGTCAGGGCAGTAAGGCACCAGGAAGTCTTTCAGATAGGCTGGACCCTGGTCGTGAAGGGCTTTGAAAGTCAACAAAATGACTTTAAAGGTGATCCGCCAACGCATAGCAGCCAGTGCAGTTGCAGCACGGAGTAATATGACAGAAACGACTTTGTCCCAGTCAAAACCCGGCTGCAGCCGTTCTGCACCAGCTGTAGGTGACGGATTTCAACCCCAAAAGCCCAAAGTACAGGGCGTTGCAATAGTCTAAGCGTGAAGATACAAAAGCATGAACCAAAGTAGGCAGGGAGTCAAACGGAACAAGATGCTTCACCTTGGCAATGTTCCTGAGATGATAAAAGGAAGTCTTGACAACAGCTGACACCTGAGCTTTGAGAGTCAGCCTATCGTCAAGAATGAATCCAAGGCTACGCACCTGTTCTGAGGATGGCAAAGATACTCCACCAAGAATAATTCCAGATGGAGCACCGATATCCGGCCTCACCCACCTACCACCAGGATCCACTACCAGCACCTCTGTTTTCTCGAGGTTCAACTTTAGCCAACTAGAATCCATCCAGTCTTGGATCTCCTCAGACAGTTGTTAAACACCGAGAGAGCTCCATCCTGGTCGGGTGCAAAGGACAGATAGAGCTGGGTGTCATCTGCATAGCAGTGAAACCTCAGCCCATATCGTCTAATGATACCTCGAGGGCAGCATATACACTGCAAACAACATGGTGACAGCACGGATCCCTGGGGCACTCCACACAACAGAGGATTGGGTCAGAGGAAAAATCCTCGACATAACTCTCTCGATCTCCGTAAGAAATGACGTGAACCATTGCAGAACGGTTCCAGACATTCCACAAATTTGCCCCAGGCGAGCTAATAGCACCATGTGGTCCACTGTGTCAAAGGCTGCAGAGAGATCAAGAAGAACAAGAATGGAACGCCTCTTCTGATCCCTCGCCATCAGAAGATCATTTAACACCCGAACCAGCGCAGTCTCGGTACTGTGTCTTTTACGGAAGCCCGACTGGAAGGATTCGTAGACATTATGGATGGTTAAATGGTCATCCAGTTGAACCGCTACGACCTTATCGATAACCTTACCAATAAAGGGGAGGTTAGAGATAGATCGATAACTAGAATAAGAGTCCGGGTCCAAGGAAGCTTTCTTCAAGAGAGGAGTTACCACAGCCTCTTTCAAGGAACAGGGAAACTCACCTAATTCCAAGGAGCACCAGACTATTTGCGCCAGGACCGGACCAATGATGTCCAAACAACCCAGAATAAGGGGAGTCGGACCGGGATCCAAACCACAACTTGTGGGGCGCATAAAATGGATGATCCTCATAATGTCCACGAACTCAGGTCGTCGAAAGGAACTCCAGGAGAAATGAGGCACTGTCATCTCATGCTGACCAAAAGCTTCACCCATAGAGCTTGCCGGACCCAGGTTCTTCCTGATGTCGGCCACTTTAGTTGCAAAGTATCGAGCGAGCTCGTCGCACTCTGCTTGCGAAAAAGCTTTCCGAACATGCAGGCAGGCTGGGTTGCACAGTCTGTCTACAGTTCGGAACAGCTGAGCAGGTCGATTCTGAGCAACTGCAATCTCCTGGACAGGAATTCTGCCTTCTTATGGGTGATTGCAGATTGATAGATTAACATAATGTTGCATCAATCTAGAGTGAGTACGGCATCAAGGCGGACTCTGTGGCAACTCTAACACTTACGCCCCTGTCTCCATTCCCTCAGGGTCTCATCAAACCATGGGGTTCCGGGGCGAAGGGATCTGGGGCGCTCACGAACAGGAGCAATGGAATCCAGAGCCGTCGTGATGGCTTTAGTCTAGGCCAACACTAATGCTTCTGGGCCATTGCTCACCGAAACGAAGGATGAGATGAGATGAGGATGAGATTATAATTGCCGGAGGGCCAGGATTGAGCTCAACATTTCCTGAGCACAGCAATAAGAGAAGCAGAAGTTTCCTGAAGGCTTCTATGATGTATTTATTTGTTCTAGCCCATTCATGCTTGTGAGGGTTAATAGGTGTAATTGGAGGGTTCCTGCAGCAGTAGCCTAAAGGGCCTATTGCCCTATATATGAGTAGTCTCACCGTAAATAGCAGTGAAGTCCGAGAAACATGGGCGGGGAAGGGTAAGGACATACCTTCCAATGCTAAGACAGTGAGTGTTCCAGCCTGCCATGGTGGTTGGATAACCGATTCCAACATAAAAAACTGAAATGCACACTTAGGTAATTCAGGATTATTGAAGATACCCTGGCCAGCTACAGTAGAGCTAGAGTTGGGAGCACTAGAGTGTGGAAGCTGTGGATTCAAGAGGGGGTACATAAGATATAATAGAAGGTAAGATACAACAATTAACAAATGAACTGCCCTCATATTGAAGTCTAGTTGCAGTATTTGTTGTGTTGCTTGTGTTGTACTGATGACGTAGGGCCAAGAAGGGACAACTTGTATGTAAGATAAGGAATGCTTATGTATTCCTTTAAGAGATCAGTATAAGAACTAATAGCCAATAGGGGCTATGTAGAATGAAGTAGGCATGGTTAGTGAGTTTTCAACAAGGCCTGGGAGGGGTTGGGGTGGGAGAAAAAAGGGACATACAGGGTTTAGATAGTGCAGAGGAATGGGGGAGGGTTCAAACTTACAATGGCACAAAGGAGCTGTATTCAACACATTAAATTGGGGGGCAGGTTATAGACAGCAGGCGAGGTGCCAGCTAAGACTGCAGGGGGCAAGAGGAACAAAAGACTCACTAAACAGGGGCAGTCTAGAGGGACAATGCAAATTAAAACAGATAACTTCACCTTCCCTGTTTTTTGTTTGTTTTTCTTCACTTGATTCACTCTTAACAAACAGGCTATTTCAAAAATCTACATCAGCTTTACATTCGCTTCTAAGCACAGTAAGAACTCAAGTGTTCAGACTTAGAGACTGATCCCCTATCAAGGCAAGCGCTCGAGCACGCTGCAGAGGGGTAGTGAAAAAGAATATGTAGTAATGTGTAGAGTAAAGTCAAAGTGCAGAAGCAGGCTTAGTTTGGCTCAGGTAGATGTACCTTTCTGTTGCTGCTAAGTTTGCGGAGGGGCAGGAGTGAAGGATTTAGTTGCTGGTAAGCTTGGAACTGTTTGTACTTGTTTGAGTCTGTTACTTTTAGGGCAGGTCTCATATTTCAATGGATTTTGGGGGATCTGTTTTTTTTTGCTTACTTGTTTTTTTGTTTTGTTGTTGTTTTTCCTTTTTTTGTTGGGGCTTGTCCTCTGCGAACATAGGGTAAAGGGGGTCCTCTGCTAATTGTTTCTGGACTCAGCCAGAAAGTAATCTCACCCACCCCTGGGCTAGTCCTCCTTTTATAGAGTGTGGGCCCATAGTGTTACACCTTCCTACACCACACAGGAAGTTCCACACCAAGGAAAGGGAGGATCATAGGGGTTCATCTAGAGGGCATACCTAGGTTATATTGCAGGCCAGGTCACAACAGACATGACAAGAGTGGCGCAGTGCAGTGGCTGTAGAGCAGCAGTCTTAAGGGAGACATTCTGGGGGCTGGGATGCTGCCCTATCTGCAGGCTCCTCTCTTGGCTGAGGGAGGAGGTCGCCTGTCTCCATGCAGAGGTGGCCAGGTTATAGGCAGAATCCACCCCCACCCAGAGACCACTGGGTCCACAGCATCAACCACAAAGGTTGCCCAGGAAGAAGGATGACTGGACCACAGTGGGCTCAGGGAGAGTGGGAAGGGGTCAGAGACACCTCCCCCAACCAGTCCAACTTAATAACTCCTACACTGTTTTGGAGAAATGGGATTGCCCCACACAGGCACCCACAGCTGAGACCAGGGAGGATGGCAGGGACCTCCAATCTGGAGTCCCAGGGAAGGGGGCAAGGGACTCCAGAGGATGGGGAAGCTTCTCCTAGTGGGGGACTCTATTGTATGGGATGTGAAATTAGGGAGACTAGCAGGGGTGAGAGGGAGGTCAAGTACCTCCCAGGAAGCGCTGCATGGAGGGATGGGGAAAGAATTCATAGGATGGCTAGGGCAATAGCCAGGAGGGAGGAGCTGGATGTCATTGTCCACCTGGGACCAATGACTTGGCGAGGAGAAGGGTAGAGTTAGCCAGAGTCCAGGAGGATTTTAGTAAGCTGGGAGCGGACCTGAAATGGGTAGCACATTCTGTGTCAATCTCAGAGGTGCTACCTGTCCAAGGCATGAGGGAGGCCAGGGCACTCCACATCCAAACCTTCAACTCCTGGTTGAAGGATTAGTGTGGAAGGGAAGGATTTGACTTCATAGGGGACTGGGGCCCAACCTGGGCAGATGTGAGCTTGTATCAGGAGGATGGCCTACATCTATCTGGAAAGGGGACCTCAGTCCTTAGTGAGAAGTTGGAATGCTTCAGCAGAGAGCATTTAAACTGGCCAAGGGGGGAGAGACAGATGGCTTAGGAATACACCCCCCCCCCCACCAAGAACATGCAAAAGTACAAAGTGACAATAGGAACAATGCAAGCGAGCAGTGAGGGGCAGGCTGGGGAAACTTTTATAGGGTGGGATGGGGGCAAGAACACATGAGCATGAATACCTGGGTGGGGGAAGAGGCAAAGTAGAGAAAACAGGAACAGAGGGAAGGCAGGGCGTAAAACATGGAAGGTCATGTTCACAAATGCCCGCAGTCTGGGAAATAAGATTCCAGACCTGGTAGTCTTGATGACGGATGCAGACCTTGACATAGCAGCAATAACAGAGACATGGTATTCTGCTACTCACAGTTGGGATGTCAATGTACCAGGCTATACACTGTTCAGAAGGGACAGGGAAGGTAAAAAGGAGGGGGGTGGCCCTGTGTGTCAGAGAAGGTATAAAAGCGACAGAAGTACAGGGAAGGCAGAGAAAGGCTGAGGCACTGTGGGTCAACCTTGAACCAGGAAATGGCACAGCAATATGTACAGGGGTGATCTACAGATCTCCGGCACAGAGGGAGGAAGTGGACATGGTACTAATGGATGAAATTCATGACATGGCTGCTAAAGGTGAAATCCTGTTGATGGGAGCTTTCAACATGCCAGACGTGGATTGGACCACCCAGGCAGCTGCTTCAGCCAGAAGCATAGCCATCCTGGAATCCCTACAGGGAGCTGGACTTAGACAGCTGGTGCATGAGCCAACTAGGGACAAATCGATTCTAGACCTGGTATGGACCAATGGGAACAGAGTCGAAAGAATCCAGGTGGAAGACAGCTGGGATCCAGCGACCACCACATGGTGTGGTTTGACATGGAGACAGGGACTCAATTAAGCCACACAAGGGCAAAAGTATTAGATTTCAGGAGGGCAAATTTCAATGAAATGGACAGATGTTTAAAAGCAGCCCTGAGAAGGTAGAGGTAATGGAGAGGGTGGAGGAACAATGGGGGAGACTAAAAGGAGCCATTCTGGAGGTAACTAACCAATGCATTATGATAGTGGCCAAAGGGAAAAGAAGAAAGAAACCACTATGGTTTTCTAAAGAGGTGGGAGGCAAAGTAAGAGCTAAAAGAGCAAGTTTCAGGAAGTGTAAGGGGACCCAAAAGGAGGAGGACAGGGAGGTGTACCTTGAATGGCTCAGAGAGGCAGGGAAGGCTGTTAGGAATGCCAAGGCACAGACAGAAGAGGGTTTAGCACGGTCTGTGATAAAAGGGGACAAGAAATTCTATAGGTACATCAGCGATAGAAGAAAAAACAGGGTGGGATTGTGAGACTCAAAGGGGAGGGGAGAGAGAGTGTAAGGAGAGGGATCTAGACAAGACAGAAGTACTGAACAAATACTTCTGTTCAGTATTCACTGAGGAGGGAGAGGGTCAAGGACCACAGTTAGGGAGCAGAGGCAATCGGGGGGGGAGAAATGGACACCAGTCCATTCACAGTGGAGAGAGTTCTGGAGGAACTCACAAAGCTGAAGGTGAATAAAGCCAAGGGGCCAGATGACATACACCCGAGGATATTAAGGGAGCTGCGGAGGGAACTAGCAGCACCTCTGGCTGCCCTGTTCACAGAGTCACTCAACACAGGCATGGTTCCAGAGGACTGGAGGAGTACGCATGTAGTCCCACTGCACAAAAGTGGCAGTAGGGTGGAAGCGGGGAACTACAGGCCAGTCAGCCTCACCTCAGTGGTGGGGAAGATCATGGAGACACTGCTGAAAGAAAGGACAGTGGTGCACCTGGAATCCATTGGTGCCCAGGATCTGAGGCAGCATGGATTCACATCACAAAGGTCTTGTTTAACAAATCTGATGGTTTTTTTTTTTTGATTGGGTAACTAGGGAAGTGAGTCAGGGAGGGGCTGTAGACATTGTATACCTGGAACTCAGCAAAGCCTTCGATACTGTCTCACACAGAAGGTTGGTTAACAAGATGAGTAGTCTGGGCATGGGGCATAAGGTGATACAATGGGTTAGAAACTGGCTGACAGACAGACGGCAGAGGGTGGTGGTAAATGGGATCCAATTTGGGGAGAGAGGGGTGACCAGCAGAGTGCCACAAAGATCAGTAGTGGGACCAGTCCTGTTCAATGTCTTCATTAGTGACATTGCAGAGGGGCTAGAAGGAAAGGTCTGTCTATTTGCAGATGAAACCAAGATCTGCAACAAGGTGGATACTCCTGAAGGGGTGCAGATAATGAAGTGGGACCTGGAGAAGCTTGAAAGATGGTCAGAGGTGTGGCAACTGAGGTACAAGGCAAAAAGGTGCAAGATAATGCACCTTGGTAGGGGAACCCTGGGAAGACCTACATGATAGGGGTTAGGTGCTGACCATCACCAAAGAGGAGAGGGACCTATGGGTTATCATATCTGATGACCTGAAGGTATCAAAGCAGTGCACAAAGGCTGCAGGGAGGGCCAGTGGCATGCTGGGGGGCATAGGCAGGGGTATTACTAGTAGGAGGCAGGAAGTGGTGATGCCGTTGTGTAAAACACTAGTAAGGCCCCACCTGGAGTATTGTGTGCCGTACCAGAGACCACACATGCATAAGGAACTAAACATGGTGGAGGCTGTCAAGAGAAGGGCGATAAAGATGGTACATGGTTTGCACCACAAAACATATGAGGAGAGACTAAGAGACCTTAATATGTACTCACTAGAGGAGAGAAAGGGGCAACATGATGTACCTCAAGGGCATAAACAAGGTGCAGTTGGGCGATCTTTTCCAGTGTAGAAAAAATACCAAAACAAGGGGGCACGATGAATGGTGGAGGAAATTAAGAGAATGCTAGGAAGTTTTTTACATGAGAGGGTGGTGAACGCTTGGAATACTCTGCCACAAGAGGTGTAGGGGAAAGCACAGTGGAGAGGTTTAAACATGCCTGGGACAAGCACAGGGAAACCTTGGGCGGAAAGGGAGTGATGAAAAGACATTGACCAGTTAGGGTGATGGATGCATACATGTATAGGGCCTATGGGCAGACTGGATGGGCCTAGCGGTCCTTTTCTGCCAATAGTTTCTATGTCTGCATGTTTCTTAAAGGAATGAGTGAGAGGAGTGAGTGATAACGTCGCCTAGCTTATGCCTGGTTTTCCACAGCTGCATGGGCTGCGTGCAAGTCAGTAAATAACCCTCACTTGAATTTCATGAAATTCTTGGAACGTTTAATCATGTCTGGTAGGGAGTTCTAGCTGACCGAAGCAGCAATGGCAAAGACTTTTTCATCAAGATCAAGAAAGGAGGTGACTAGAAAGTGGCCTGAGATGCTACTGTAGGTTTGGATTGGCTTAGTTAACAAGTTGCCTAGGAACCCAAGGTACAGTCCATGGATACATCTGTAAATTAGGGAGGCCCACTTGAGTTCCTGAGCAGGATTTTCAAAGCCTGGCGCAGGACTTGTATCCAGTCCTGTGCCACGGCACTTAGGTTTTGACTGTGTACCAAACCCTTTGCCGCAACTGTGCCCAATTTTACAAGCTCAGGCACAGTTGTGACAGTTCCCACAAATTATGGCAGCTTGTGCCAAATATCTGGCGAAAGCTCCGTAAAAATGGCCCCCAGGAGTGCTGCACGTTAAACCAGAAAAAGCTGGTCTAACTTGCAGCAATTGCTGCATGAGATGGAAAATCCTGCTCGATTGCTGCAAGACCCATGCGCCATATCATCAACACACTGGGGCTTGTAGCAATCGAAAGCAGTTGAAAATCCTGCCCCGTCTTCTAACAGTAGGGAAAAACACAGAGCAGTTGTACGGAGGGCAGTGGTTGATTAGTCTGTTACATCCCAGCTCAAATCTGCATACATTGTTGAATGTACCTTTACACAGCAACGAAGCACTTGGCTTCCTCTATATGGTACTTCACTTCCATATTCCAAGGCCACCTGGAAGGACAGGCAGATTTCATTTATTTCATAATCATGAGCGTGGTCGGTATTCAGATGGCAGACAGCTGAGGTGGTGAGAGGAGGTTTATTATGACTGTCATCTGTGACGGGGGGGGGCATTTGGCTACACCAGGGTCAGGGCAGTAGTCTTTCACCTGGGGTGGGTGCCTGGTAGCTGCATTTTGTTTTTAATTAAGATTTCTACAACATGGGTGTGGTCTCCTGGTGTTGAAATTAGGTTGGAGAAGTTATGCAGCAGTGTGTCACCACGGATGGACTCTGGTGACCACATATAACTTTGGGGGGACAAAAGTGGCCAGCTGAGCTCCCAGTGGCAGCTTTTAGATAAGGTGCCATCCTGAAACTGCAGTCAGGAATAAAGGGTTTTCTTACGGCTACAGTTTTGAGTGATGTGTGCAATCCCCTTATTCTGCACTACTGTAGTTTCAGCCTGGCGTGTGAAAATACCTTACGGCAAAGACGTGATTTTTAGTTCTCTGCATGCACAGCCAGTGCACGTTTTTTTTGTGCATACAAGTTTTATTGTTTTTTTTTATGCTCCCATCCTGTGCCATGGCTGATCCCACCTTCAGGCCTCTCATGGACCTTCTCACCTGGCTGCTCCTGACCCCACCGCCCCACATCGCAAACAGCCCACATAACCCTGATGTATCCCTTCATCAGGTGGGTCCCTTACCTTCATAGGGGTGAGCCTTTCACCATGCCACTGATCCTGAGTGTTGCTGAGGTGGCAGATGGAGGTCCAGGAGCTTGGCGATGAGGGTCTGGGGAGGCCGTCACCCAATTGGCCAGGGTGCTATTTTCTGTGTTTTCTCCCCAGGGGAGTGGCGTGCCACAGATGTCAGGGCATACACCGATGTATGCCATTTCCCAGGCATCTGGGGCCTGACATCCTGCTGTGCTCCTGGCCTTCACCAGGGGCCAGCAGGTGCTGGGCTGCATCCCCACCCTCCCCCCGGAAAAGGTGAGCCATCGCTGGATGCTCCATCCTTCTCCCCCTGGCTGGCCCTCTAGCGACCCAGGTCCATTCTCGAACCTTGGTTGCCAGCATTGCAGATGGAAATCCAACCACTGTGTCAATGGGTCAACATATAAGTTTGTAATTTTAAACATTGTTGTCTCAAAAGCATCCAAATCCAGTCTTGTGATTGGATCTAATGAATCTGAAAGTTTCAGGTTTCAAAGCTAAGCAGTTTTTCATTATTGGTGAGCAAAGAAAAGTCTTAAAAACATAATTTCAGGATTTTAACACCCACTGTAACTTAAAAAGTACAGAACCAGACTATATCAAATGTGGGGCTTTGTGAGAGTCTGTCATAAATGCATGCAAAGCAATTGTCTAGTTGCTAGTTCAAGAGATGTCTGCGTTATAAGTGGCCAACAATAGTGCTTAAATTTTAAATTGCCTTCACAGTCCCAACTCCGGTGCCACTATAATTCCCTCTGTGCCACTTATTACTGTTGCTGTCAGAGACTCTAAGGATATGATTATCTGAATGTTCCTATAAATATTTTGGGAAACAGTCTCTACCATACCTCTCATGCCATGTACCATGTTCTTAAACTGTTTCATATTTTGATGTGTCTAGCCTGTAATTTATCTTACTTTCCATCCAACAGTACAATAAATAAGCTGGATACCCGCAGCATCACACCTTCATCCTGTGCGAAACATTCTGAGCTGAAATAAGCACTAAATATAATAACAAATTGATCTTCACTGGCCCACTCTGGCAGGTCCTGATGAGATTTACCTGGTGACAACATGGAGGGGCTTCCATTGCTCTAAGCAGTGCTTTCTAGCTTTCTTTTTTTCTGGGGTTGCAGGAACATGTACCAACGCAGTTCCAGATGTTTTAGAATTTTTTTTGAGAGCCCTTTCTCATCACAGATGAGACCCCACCAACTATGGGCCTGTTTTCAATGTTTTCAATGAAGAGCAGGATAAAACAATTTATAGGTAGTGTACACCACCCCTTTTTGTTGTAGACACTGTCTTAGATCTCCTTCTCTGGCTCTCTCTTCTCTTTCTGATAACTTTAATCTAAACAGCTTCCATGAACAACAGATATATATACAGATATTCTTTGCAAAATAACTTTATTAATGCACCAGTTAGGGTAACTGAATGCCACAAAAGTAGGGAAATGTGGCATTTGGGTTTCCAACCCTAACTCCCCAGCCCAACCCCCCAAGCAGCAAAATGAAAAAACATTAGGCATTAGGGTTTGGGGTCTCTGGAGTCTTGGAGAATCAGTGGGAGGATCTTGTATGGGGTTGTGTACCATAATGCTCACCCTTCCCCCCCAGACTGTAGCCTCCTGTCTGCAGCACAAGGTACAGGTCCAAGTCAATGCATCATAGTGATACACTCTTCTAAGCTATAGATGTATGTCTCACTACATGTTGCCAACACAATTTGTTGTAGCTTTCTTCATGAAGGGCCTTGCAGGCCCTTCATGAAGAAAGGAGATCATGTTTGATGCTGTTTGCTCAGGGAAAGGGGTGGGCATTAGGGTTGAGAACCCCAAGGAAGACACCACCAATGATTTGCCAATACTCCAGAGATCCAAAACTCTAATGTTTTTCCTTTTTGCTGCTTAGGGAGTTAGGGTTGAAATCCCTAATGCCACATTTCTTTACTTTTGTGGCATTAAGTTAACCTAACTGGTGCATTAACAAAGTTTTTGCAAAGAATTTCCTTTCTTTTTGAGATAGTGGAATCACATCCTCATTAATGCAAGTCCTTTCAGGACCTGATGCACTGCACCAAGGGAAGACTCCATCCACCTACAGAAGTACAGGGCCCATCAGTGAAGCGATGAATGTGAAGAATTCATGGGGCTGTCTGGTGGGTTGTGGATGTGTGGGGCCCTGTGGTCCTTGCACTTCTGTGTGGCCACAGAAACAGGTACACAGAACAAAGAATGCATCTGTCATCCAATGCACAGAGCCCTCTGCCACCCAGGGGTGCAAAGGTCCAGGGCTCTAAGCCAAAAGCACAGTTGCCTTCACTATATGCTACCCAGGCCCATGTGGACAACCCTGCACCTTTCACTTCCTGGCTGGGGGAGTGTTGCTTAACAGCACCATCCCCCCACTCTCCCCATCCAGCTGGGTCACTGAGCTCATCCCCGAACTGATCTCACCAGCACGGGATCACAAAGCATATCCATTGGGGTCAAGAGTGGCACTGCACACAAAGTTTGTTAACAATTGCATATTGCTTTTTTCAGTTTTGACCCAAAATTTTCAAGATACTCGTTTTATGATTCGCCTTATAAACACGACATGTACCAGTTATAGTATATTGGCCAAAATGTCATTTTGCACCAGAAGTGCAAAAACACATCTCATCCAGGATTTAAAAAATGACACATTACATTTATGAGGTAGTGTGAAAAATGGCTATGTTGAAAGTTTAGAGCTAAAATAGTGAAAATTAGTGAAGTTATGAGTGAATGTTGAAATACTGCAATGTTCACTCATAGCCTAGTCATTTTATCACACTTGTGCACCAAATTGTCAGCATAGGCTTCTTATTATCCCACCTCATGAACCCAGTAGTGAAAATGTTCAAATCCCCACCCAAACATCATTCTGCTGCATCGAAATATCATTCCACGCCACAGGTGCAAAAACACATTTTGGCCAGGATTTGAAAAATACAGCTGTCACATTCTTCAGGTGGTATAACAATGGCTATGTTGAAAATTTAGGGTCAAAATACTTAAAATTACCAAAGTTATGAGTGAGCACAGTAAAATTTCAAAGTATGCACATAACTTTGCCATTTTTACATATTTTGAAACCAAACTTTCAACGTAGCCTTCTTATAACCCCACCTCACGAACAAGGGCAGTGAAAATGTTCAAATCCTGCCTGACAGGTAATTTTATCAAGTGACTGCAAAATTGCCTTTTGGACTTGATTTGCATAATTACACCACCATTGATCAAGAGGTGGGGTTCCTAAAAGGCCATGTTGAAAATCTGGGGTCAAAATATGCAAAAATGACAAAGTTATGTATCAAAGTTCAAAACCCTATTGAAATACATTGAATAGCACTTACCTTAGTTTCTCATATTGCAGTCGGTGGTTCCAGCAGCAAGACGTTTCTTGGATCGGAGAGTAGATCTTTGCACTGAAACGTGTTCAGGTGAGTGAGGATGTGTGAGGGTCTGTGGGAGGTGGGTGTTCAGTGTGAGGTTGGGGTGGGGTGGTCAGATAGGCAAAGGTCTGTTTTCTTTTTTACAAGTTTAATTTAAAAAAAACATTGAGGGACAACATTGAGGGACAGTTTTGTTTATTACAGGTAAGATTAATGTGGGACTGCAATCAGAGGGTGTGGGTGCCACTAGACACCAATGAATCAGAATTCATAAGGGGACGGTGATCAGAGGGTGGGGGATGCCACTAGACACCAGGGAAACAGAATACATGTGGGGACAGTGATCCAAGGTTGCAGGGTGCCACTAGACACCAGAGAAAGATACTACACGCAGAGACGGTGATCAGAATGTGGTGGGCACCACTAGACACCAAGGAAACATAATACATTAAGGGACAGTGATTGGAGGGTGGAGCCACCACTAGACACAAGGGAAACATAATACATAAAGGGACAGTGATTGGAGGGTGGGGGCGCCACTAGACACCAAGGAAACATAATACATAAAGGGACAGTGATCGGAGGGTGGTGGGCACCACTAGACACCAGGGAAACATAATACATAAAGGAACAGTGATTGGAAGGTGGGGGCATCACTAGACACCAACGAAACATAATACATAAAGGGACAGTGATCGGAGGGTGGGGATGCCACTAGACACCAAGGAAACATAATACATAAAGGGACAGTGATCGGAGAGTGGTGGGCACCACTAGACACCAGGGAAACATAATACATAAAGGGACATTGATCAAAGGGTGGAGGCACCACTAGACACCAGGGAAACATAATACATAAAGGGACAGTGATCAGAGGGAGGGGGCACCACTAGACACCAGGGAAACATAATACAAAGGGACAGTGATTGGAGGGTGGGGGCACCACTAGACACCAAGGAAACATAATACATAAAGGGACAGTGATCGGAGGGTGGTGGGTACCAGTAGACACCAAGGAAACATAATACATAAAGGGACAGTGATCGAAGGGTGATGGGCACCACTAGACACCAGGGAAACATAATACATAAAGGGACAGTGATCAAAGGGTGGAGGCACCACTAGACACCAGGGAAACATAATACATAAAGGGACAGTGATCAGAGGAAGGGGGCACCACTAGACACCAAGGAAACATAATACATAAAGGGACAGTGATCGAAGGGTGATGGGCACCACTAGACACCAGGGAAACATGATACATAAAGGGGCAGTGATCAGAGGGTGGGGGCACCACTAGACACCAGGGAAACATAATACATAAAGGGACAGTGATTGGAGGGTGGGGGCACCACTAGACACCAGGGAAACATAATACATAAAGGGACAGTGATCAGAGGAAGGGGGCGCCACTAGACACCAGGGAAACATAATACAAAGGGACAGTGATTGGAGGGTGGGGGCACCACTAGACACCAAGGAAACATAATACATAAAGGGACAGTGAACAGATTGTGGGGGCACCACTAGACACCAAGGAAACATAATACATAAAGGGACAGTGATCGGAGGGTGGTGGGTACCAGTAGACACCAGGGAAACATAATACATAAAGGGACAGTGATCGGAGGGTGGGGGCACCACTAGACACCAAGGAAACATAATACATAAACGGACAGTGATTGGAGGGTGGTGGGCACCACTAGATACCAGGGAAACATAATACATAAAGGGACAGTGATCAGAGGGAGGGGGCACCACTAGACACCAGGGAAACATAATACATAAAGGGACAGTGATTGGAGGGTGGGGGCACCACTAGACACCAGGGAAACATAATACATAAAGGACAGTGATCAGAGGGTGGTGGCACACTAGACACAGGGAAACATAAGGGATGGAAGAGTGGAGTGCTACTAAACACCAGGAACATTATATAAATACAGGACTGGTACTGGGAGGGTGGGAGTGCCACTAGACACCAGGGAAACATCATATCAATATGGGGATGGCAATTGGAGGGTGGGGGGTGCTACTAGATACCAGGGAAATGTAACATACTTGGTGGGATGGTGATCAGAGGGTGAGGGCACCATTAGATACCAGGGCAACATTACATACATAAATGTATAGCAATGGGGGGGGTGCCACTAGGCACCAGGGAAACAACAGCTCACTGCTCTCAGTGAAGCCTGCATCATGAGCTCTCATACAGAAAATGCAGGTGAATGGCTCCTCTCGCTAAGCTGGGTACCCTGGATTTTGTGTGCCCAAGAAACATATTTCTGGCAACTTTTTAAAAATCCAATGAATCCAGTGAAAATTCTGACCTATACTTTTTATGCTATTTTAGATTGACCCTTGTCTCCTGACTTCTATGATGTCCTTCTTTTTCTGTTTTGAGTTTACTTTAGTACTTTTTTCACTTTTGAAATAATAAAAGGAGTGCTTCTTTTAATATGGCTCAGACCAGGTTTAAATCACTATTCCCGGCTGTTTTTGAACACCTACTGTTCCATGAGGTCAGGGTGCACTGCCTGCTGCATGCTAGTTCATTTTAGTCACAACAGAAGTGATTTTATACAACTGGGCGCAGCTATTCAAAGGGGTTGCACCTGGCACAATTGAGGTGCACCAGCACAACCCCAGAAATGCTCCCCGGTGCAATATTCAAAACAGGGACTTGCGTTGCGCCAGGGTGGAAAGATAATTGTATGCAGTGCATCTCCAGGGGGTGTGCCCATGCATATGCGGCACACCCCGATATTCAGCCCGGGATGTGTGGTGCATATGCTGGCACAACCCTGAGGTGCACCACATACCTGGGCTCAAAGGTGAGCCCGAAATAAAAGGCTCAAGTTCCAGTGACCCACAGGTGTGCTGCTGTACTGCAATGTGCAACACAGCAGCTGCCAGCCTTGGGTGGCAACCCCCCCAACACCGTGCATAAGCACCCACACATGTCCCTGGTAGTCTAGTGGCACTCCCCTCCCACCCTGTATCTGCAATTGCCGAAAATAAAGTGAAATAAAGTAGTACCCCCCAACCCGTAGCCACGATCACGAAAATATGAGTAAACTATATCCCTAGTAGCCTACTGGGACCCCCACCTCGCCGGAACCCAATCACAAGTGTACCTAAGGGGCGTAAACTCTGAGTGGTCAGTGGCACCCCCACCACACATAAGACCCCCTACCACCCAGCTCCCCATCCATCGTGCGGACAGCACAAACCCACTCGCATACTGCCTGGCTGCCCGCCGAATGACAGCTACAGTAGCAGCTGTAGGCCTACTGGCCCACACTGTGGACCAATGGGCCTGCAGTGCATACTGTAATTAGTCATGCACAAAACGTGAATGAAGTCATTCATTCACGGTTTAGTGAATGACTATTACAGTATGCACTGTGAAGCCCATTGGTCCCAGTGTGGACTAATAGGCTTACAGCTGCTACTGTAAGCTATCATTCGCGGGCAGCCAGGTGGTATGAGGGTGAGTTTGTGCTGCCCGCCGATGATGGGCGGAGCTGGGGGCAGGGGGTCCTGTGGGTGGGGGTGGGGTGCCACTGGACCACCAGGGATTACAGTAGGTAGGTATTACCTGAGATCGGGTTATCTGCAGGGTGGGGGTGCCACCAAACTACCAGGGATTTATCAGAAAATATTACTTGTGATCATTGATACAGGGAGGAAGGGAGTTCCACTGGACTGCCAGGGATATGATTTACCCATATTTTAGGCGATCATGCTATGGGGAGGAAGGGGGTACCACTAGACTACTAGGACATATAAGTAATGGTTTTGTACAAATGATCACGGATATGAGGAGGGAGGGGGTACCACTAGACTACCAGAGATATATCAGACTTAATATTACATGCAATCACGGCTACAAGGATGGAGGGGGTACCACTAGCCCCCTCTTGCAGCACCACTCACTGTGCAGGGCACCATGCGCATTCTGCTGGCCAGCCTTGTACATCTCATGAAAATGGGGCCATAATGACATGCAAATGGACCCATTTGTGCCTTGCATACATTATGGCTCCATTTGCATACAGCCAGCTGAATATCTGGACTTTGCGCACAGCATAACTCTGTTGCACTGGTACAGTTCCCATTCCTGGCATTCAGCCCTGTCTGGGGGAGATGCACCGGTGCATCCTATTTGTGCCATGTGCATTACCTGCTATATTCAGAGGAGATGCACCGTGGCTCATCTCCTTTGAATATATCCCTTAGTTGCACTGGCACTTCTCAGTTGTGCTGCACCACCACTTGTGCCATTGCCATGCGCAATTCTGAATATCGAGGCCCTGATGTACAAAAGCAGCCAAGAACACTGATGAAAACCTGGTCCAGGTCACATTAAAAGAAGCACTCCTTTTATTATTTCAGAAGTGAAAAAAGTACTAAAGCAGACTCAAACTGTGGAAAGAAAGATATCATACAAGTAAGTAGGTAAGGGGCAATCTAAAATAGCATAAAAAAGTATAAGTCAAAATTTTCACCACATTCATACACTGCTGCTTTGAAAAAACAAACACCAGAATCTAGTTAAATGGGTCCCATTTAACTAGGTTCAGGTATTTTATTTTTTTTGTTCTCTGGTTACCCTCCCCGTGTTGGGGAATCCATCCCCCCGCCCCACTCACCGCTCCCTCGTGCCCGGGCTTATCCACCCCATGCTTGGCTGTTGGGTGGGCACCCCCCTCCCTAAGGAGCACAGTCTTGTACCCTGGCTTACCCCCAGGGCGGGGCCACGGGAACGGGACCCCTCGCAGACATTAATCTCAGCAGAAGCAGTGGCTGAGATGGGGCCGTCATGGACAGGCCCTGGGATTTAATTATTTCACAGTATGCAGAGATCCCCTGTGAGCGGGG
Organism: Neoceratodus forsteri; assembly: GCA_016271365.2. Lineage (NCBI taxonomy): Eukaryota > Metazoa > Chordata > Ceratodontiformes > Ceratodontidae > Neoceratodus > Neoceratodus forsteri. The sequence continues at coordinate 267,854,069 of JADMNL010000025.1, forward strand.
ACATGTAATGATGCCAGCATCCGCCCCGCTCCCACAGCATGTGGTGCCAGCAGTGGCGGTACCCCCAGCCTCTGCCAGAGGTCCGTATAGCACTGAACACTCTTCTCCTTCCCCCCAGAGAAAGAGAGCAGTCCCTGGGACACTCAATCTTTCTCCCACCTGCCAGCCCTCCGATTTCCAAGTCCGTCACTGAACCCAGGATGTTGGCGCCGCAAACAGACACCTTGCCACTGCGCCGACAGGTGTGTTTTTTGTAAGACATTATTTTTAAGTACTTTAAATGTTTCTTAGTGTTTAAAAGTAAAAAAAAAATGGCAACCATATGAAAAAGGATTTTTTCCTCATGAAAAAGGATTGGCCCCGTACAAATAAGGATCCTTTTTCATATGGACCAAATTCTGTTTCTTGTTCAAAGCAGCTATCCAAAAGATTGTACTAAGCATGTTCAGAACCAAAATTTTAAAATGTAATAACTCTGGAACAGATTAATATTTTTTCACCAAACCAGTGAAAATCTGTGGGCCGAGCCCTTTTTACCCTGTACATTTCAGACCAAAATTCCAAACCATCTGGGCACAAGTCGATGACAAAAAAACAGCAAAAAATTGCTATTTTTTTACATTTGTTTGCTTCCACATCTTGGAATCTGCACATCTGACTGGAACGAAATTTGGCACGTCAAGAGAACTACCCCCTGAGACCGAACATTCAAAATGTTATGCAAATCTGTTGAACGGTTGTGAAGAGATGTTAAAGTGCAAAATTTGAGGTTTAACAAAGAACCCCCTGCTCAACCCTAACTATAGTGATGCTACCGCCACTATAACATATATGTGTTTTATATACAGTAGCAGCCACTGACACTGCCAGATATTTCCAGAAATTTCTGTGATATTTTCCAGAAATATCTCCGCTTTCTGCATGTCCACAGTAGGGGCAGCAGAAAGAAACTCTTCAGAAATTTTGCAAAATATCTGGAAATAGCTGGCAATGTCTGTGGCTACTATATATATATATATATATATATATATATATATATATATCCTTCAGAGGAGCTGACTTGATAAGATGGCCAACAGAGTTAAACTATCCCTGGCAAGAAGAAATACAGGTGAGGGGGTACAGGCAAAGTGGGCAAGCATTAAGAATACAATACTTGAAGCAACGTCCCATTGTGTTAGGAAGAAAAGCATGAGTAAAAGAAGGAGGAAACCACTTTGGTTGTCAAGAACAGTAGCACAAAAGATCACAGCCAAAAGGTTGGCCTTCAGGAAATATAAGGGAATGTTGCGGGACGAAGATAGGAAGGCAGTGATAGTCATAGAAAAGTTTTGCAGTACTGAGGTATACCTAAGTATATTGAGGCAGAATGAGGCAGGATCACATTACAATCAATGCAAATTACCTCAGTGGTACCTCAAGGTAAGGAACTTTTCGATAACCACCACTAGTGGTGGTTATCGAAAAGTTGTACCAAACTTCCCTAAGGGAAGCAGGGAAGGCAGTAAGGCAGGCAAAGGCCCAAACTGAGGAAACACTAGCATGAACAGTAAAAGAAGGGAACAAGATTTTCTATAGATACATTAGTGAAAGGAGACTGTCCAGAGAGGGTATTGCTAAGATCAAAGGGGATAAGGGGAAGTGTGTGGAGGAGGACCAAGGAAAAGCATCTATCCTAAATAGATACTTCTGCTCAGTATTAACTGAGGAGAAGGTAGGGCAAGGCCCACAGCTCAGCACCATGGACACAGAGGGAGGGAGGTGTGCACAAGTCCCTTCACAAAAGAAAGGGTCCTACAAGAGCTTGCTAAGCTCAGGGTGGACAAGGCAATAGGACCTGATGGCATACATCCCAGGGTACTAAACGAGCTAAGGGTAGAACTAGCAGAGCCATTAGCAGAACTGTTTAGTGAATCTCTGAGCACAGGAGAGGTCTCAGAAGACTGGAGAAGGGTTCATGTGATCCCGCTCCACAAGAATGGCAGTAGGGAGGAGGCAGGAAACTACAGATCAGTCAGTCTTACCTCAATGGTGGGCAACATTATGGAGGCACTCCTTAAGGAAAGGATAGTGTAACAACTGGAATCCATAGGAGCACAGGATCCAAGACAGCATGGGTTTACAACAGGAAGGTCCTGTCAAACTAATCTCATAGATTTCTTTGACTGGGTAACCAGACCAAGGGGGTGCAGTTGATGTCGCCTACCTTGACTTCAGCAAAGCTTTCGATACTGTTCCACATAGAAGATTGATTAATAAGCTCAGTAGGCTCGGGGTGGATCAGTGGTTGGTCAAATGGACAGCAAACTGGTTGGCGGGCAGAAAACAGGGAGTGGTGGTAAATGGTATACAGTCAGAAGAGATGCAAGTCACAAGTGGGGTACCTCAAGGATCAGTCCTGGGGCCAGTCCTCTTCAATAACTTCATCAGTGACATTGCAGATGGACTGGAAGGTGAGGTTTGCCTGTTTGCAGATGACACCAAGATCTGCAACAGAGTAGATGATCTAGATGGGGTGGGCAGAATGAGAAGAGATCTTGAAAAACTGGCAAAATAGTTGGAAGAGTGGCAACTAGGGTTTAACGCAAAGAGATGCAAGATCATGCACATAGGGAAGAGAAACCCTGAAGCTACCTATAGGTTGGGAGGGGAGTTGCTGGCAATCACAAGGGAAGAAAGAGACTTGGGCATCATCATCACAGATGACCTGAAATCATCCAAGCAGACCACTAAAGCAGTAGTTAAGGCTAGGGAGATGTTGGGTTGTATTAGTAGGGGTATCACAAGTTGTAAGAGGGAGGTAATAATCCCTCTTTACAAGACACTGGTTGGGTCCCATCTGGAGTACTGTGTGCAGTACTGAAGGCCACATCTGCACAAGGACATTAATAAAATGGAGGCAGTCCAGAGAAGGGCAACTAAAATGGTGCAGGGACTGCATCAGAAAACATATGAGGAGTCGGACCAGTGGCACTGAAGGTTGAGGCGCTGGACACCACACCTCGCACCACGCCAGTGACCTGGGTTCAGGAATGAGCCCAGATCATCAGGGGTTGGCAAGGGAGGACTAGGATTGAGCATCCGCAGACAACTCCCCTAGTCCTGGGGTGGGTTGAGGAAACACACCATGCGTGCGGCCCCTGGGGATGCCCGGAGGCACTGCAGATGCAGGTGTCAGCAGAGGGGGAGAGCGGCGGACGTCTACATATCAGTGCATGGACATCATTGCACGTCCATGCTCCATCAGGGACCTACTGGAGGAAAAATGGCTGGGCACGACCAAAGCAGTTTGATGGCCGTGCCCTGTGTTGCTGGGAGGACTGTCGTGGAATCGCACTGGGGGGTTCGGGGCCAGCTCAGCTAAGCAGGGCATAGGGGAGCCCACAGTAAGTCAGCAATGGCCATACTGGACCCCTCCATCATGCGAGTGAGCCTGCTGCTCTCCCAGCGGGCAGGGTCGGTGGCTGGATGCCCCCGCTGGTAAGTCACTGCAGCAGGCGTTAAAAACCAAAAAACGCACGAGGACAGATTAACAGAGCTCAATATGTATACCCTAGAGTAAAGGAAGGAGAGAGGTGATATGATCAAAACATTCAAACATCTTAAGGGCATTAACAAGGTGAAAGAGTCTAACATGTTTCAATATAAGAAAAATAGCAGGACCAGAGGGCACAGCATGAGATTAGAGGGAGGCCAATTAAGGGGTAAGGTGAGGAAGTTCTGTTTCACAGAAAGAGTGGTGGATGCATGGAACGACCTACCTCAGGAAGTGGTGGATATGAATGCAGGGCTTCAAACAGGCATGGGATAGGCATAAGGGAGCAATGCAGATGAGGATGAATAGATAGGCCATTGACACAGTAAAGGCCTATGGCACACTCATAAGGTAGAAAAAATGGGCAGACTGGATGGGCCTTGCAGGCCTTATCTGCCGTCAACTTCATTGTTTCTATGTTTATATATATATATATATATTATAGTGGCACGGTAGTGCCACTATAGTTAGGGTCGAGTACCCCATTTAAGGTTAAATCTCAAATTTTGCACCTTAATAACTTCACCACCGTACAACGGAATTGCCTGAAATTTGGAATGCACAGTCTGGTACCATAGATCTCTGTATCTGGCAAGTTGCGTTGTGGTTGGATGTATAGTTGCAGAACTATAGAGCACCAAGAAACGCATAAATTAAGTTTTGGGGGGTGTTTCGTTGCTTGCACCTACAGGTCGCACGATTTGAGTGATCAGCCTGAAAGCTTCAGGGAATATGCAGCCAGGGTCCCAGATGTGCTTTGTGAAGATTTTGTGAAAAAATATTAAACGGTTCAAAAGTTATTCAAAAAACAGTGAATCCCATTATAGTCTATGAGAAAAGTTAACAAAATATGCGACAGTGTCGCAAATGCCATTTTTACTGTCGCAAAATACCCTTTTACTTTCACAAATCAGTCATTTTCTTTTCAGTTGGTGGTCAGAAAAATGCTTGGCGTTTAAATTTGGGATCCTCTAGGGACACAATTCTTATTGTGTTCACCTAGCTGGGTCCTGAGGATGCTAGCCATGTCTTTGTTTGGGGTAAAACACCCCAGAAATACTGTATGTTTTTCAATTTAAAAAAAAAAGTAAAGTCACAAAGTACTTTTGCAAATGTGACACTTTCATGATTTGTTTTGCGAAAGTGTCATTATGTGCGAAAGTAATTTGCAAAAGTATGCCCAAAACAATAGGACATCTTTGCCACCCTGCTGCAAAACAACAGTTTGGTCTTTTGGGCTCAAATTTTCAGGGAAAACAGCCAACATCCCACAGATGTACCTTTTCATCGTTTGGTGCCAAAATATAACAGGGCTGCAAAATTATGCCACTCTGAAGTTGACGATTTGTCCCATAGGATAACATTACGGCATTCGCTGCGCCTTTCAGGTCCCGTATCTCGAAAACGGTGCGAGATATGGACTTTTCGTTGTAAAAATGCTTAGCTTCCCTACTGGGGCTAAGAACAAAACTAGCATTGAAAGTCATTAATAACATGAGACGGTGCGAGATATGGACTTTTTGTTGCAAAAATGCTTATCTCCCCCACTGCGTCTAAGAACAAAACTAGCCTTAAAAGTCATTAATAATATGAGATTTAATTTTTTTTTTCTACGTCGTACGGTTCCTGAGATATAAGCAATTTAACATTCCAAGTGCTCATTTTCTGGTCCAAGGTCCATTATTATGGCCACATTCTTTGTATTAACTGTGCTTCTGAATGCACCTTTTTGGGACAAACAGCATGTGCATTTGTGTTACTGTTACCTTTAGTGTTTGCAGTTACATTTCTGCTTGCGTTTCTGTTACCGTTTGTTTTAGCGTTTCCATTTGCTTCACCATGTGCATTACTGTTTGCATTTGTGCTTGCATTTGCATTACCATTTGTGTTACTGTTTCCTTTTGTGTCACCGTTGGCGTTACTGTTTGCGTTTGCATTACCAATAGCGGTTCCATTGCCGTTCTCGATAGCGTTTCCATTTGCATCGCCGTTTGCATTCCATTTGCATTACTGTTTCCTTTGTCATCACCGTTACTGTTACCATGTGCATTTGTGTTTCCCTTTGCGTTACCATTACCATTTGCGTTTTCGTTATCATTTGCGTTACCATATGGATTTGCATTTACATTACCGTTAGTGTTTGCACTTGTATTTCCATTGTCACTTGCGTTACTATTTCCTTGTGCTTCACTGTTGCCATTACCATTACCATTTACATTTGTGTTTGCATTACTGTTACCATTTGCATTTCCGTTACCGTTTGCATTACCATTTCTGTCTGCGTTTACGTTTCCACATACCATTCACTATTTATAGTGCACATTATCAAAAAGAAGGGAAATTCATGGCAAAAAACTCTGTTTAATGCATCAGTTAGGGTTATTCCACAGCTAAAAGAATGGTGAAATTCGTGTTATGCTACGACCCTTGCACCCCACGCCCACCCACCCCCACCAGCAGGCATCGGGTATGCGCTGGGGGTCGCCAGGCCTAACTCATCCCATTTCTCCTATTCTGCACCACCTCAGCTTAATAATATGGAATGGAGTGAGAGTTAGGGGCCGATGACCCCAACGCACACCGGCTGCCTGTTGGTGGGGGCGGGGTGGGTGTGGGGTGCAAGGTGTGGTAACCCTAACACCGAATTTCCTCACTTTTGTCACTGTGGAATAACCCTAACTGATGCATTAAACTGAGTTTTTTTGCCATATATATATATATATATGATAGTTGGATACATGATTATCTATATGTGTGCGGTTTGACCTCAGGTAACCTCGCGAGTAGCGTAAGCTACAAGTGAGGTGTCCGAGGGCAAACTGCACAAATATGGATAAATCGTATATCAAACTGCTCCCCATTGTATATTTCATTTATGCAATAAGGACCAGTTTGGACAGCAGAGGTAGTTTTGTTCGTAATAGTTTATTTATAATTTTTTTATTGTAAGAAATTTGAGTGGACTTTTTGGTGAGTTGATCTTTCTACGTCCGCTTAGTGAGGAGGCTGCTAGACTGTTGTGATGGACACTAGGATGTCCTGTCAGCTTGAAATCACTAGCATGTGCTGTGGTTGGTTGACTATGTGGCTTACAGAAAAATTTCAGAAGAAAATGGCGGCCCCATTTAGCAAGTGAGAGGAATCGTAGGGTGATAGTGGCAGAGTGTGGCATTTATACTCATTTTTTTATAATTTTTTTTTAAAGTGGGATGTTTGTAAAAGATAGAGCCAGCGTTCTGGCCAGGTTTCAGTAGTTGTCGAAGAGCATGGATTGAGTTGCGCTCCCAGGCGCTGCAAAAGTGTTGAATTGTAGAGGTAAAAGGATGTCCAGAAACAAATGTTCTAGTGGCTGGCTGGGGGTTCTATTTTCAGCCATCTTTTGTTTTAGTTTGAGCCATCTTTGAGAAAAAGAAAATGTGAAAACTGTGAAGCATGGCACATAGCTGAAGTTTGTAACTGGTCATAGTGGGCAGGAGTGAGGGGGGAGACAGCATGTAGCGAGAGGCGCAGTTTGGATGCATGGTTCAAGCTTAAAATAAAACAAAGTTTTTGGGATGGAGTTTGATTGCAGGTTAATGTACATGTTACTGTGATATTGTTATAACAAAGGGAGCATGCTAAAGGTGGGTGAGTGGGCGGTGGGCAGGGAGAGACAATAAGTAGCAAATGGCTCGGTTGCAGTTTAAAAAAGGCCAGAGCAAAAGAAAGATGAATTGTTTAGTTTATTTGCCTCTACTTTTAGGTGCTTATGTGGTTTTGGCTACGATGTTAATGTGGGACTGGAGTGGCACAGACAGTGCCGAAGGTGTAATGGTTGGAAAGAATCAGTGTCGGCCGAAGGGGGGGGGGAGAGGTATGCCATAATGATGTGGCAACTATTGAGATAAATGTATTTATCTCACTGCTCACTGTTTAGCAAGGAGATAAACAATTTATCTAAAGTGATTTAAGTCCATGCTTACTACATAAATATAGTTAGATATCTTTTGTTTCCCAGCTGCCATCCATTCTGCAGAGGTATGCCCTGTTCACATGGGTGTACCCTGGTCAGGCCAAGGAACCCAGCCTTCACAGACAGAGGTCATTTTTTACTCTCTCAGTCCCTCCGCCATCATCCCCAGCTATTGATGATGCCTATGTCAGTTGTGCCATGCATAGCTTCCTACTGCATCAGGAGCAAACTCCCTCACCCAGCTGTAGGAGTCACTGTGGTGGTAGACCCACTGCCAGCCTTTGCCTGGCTGAGATGCACTGCCATGCAGCAACTGTCTCAGCCAGGCCTGTCCCCTGATATGACACATTGAGTTTGTTCCTGACCCAGGTAATTAGCATGTCAGCACCGTACCTTGATGTTGGGCCACTGCGGCAGTGTAGAAGAACAACTTTGAATACTTGTGCTACAAATTACAGATTGGGAGAGCATCCCTGACCAATCACAGCCCTCCCTTCAGTTGCCCATGAGGGAGGTAGTCTTATTCTTGTAAGAGTACCCCACGCACTGGGTCACCGTAATGAGCTTCTTGCTGACCGTGTGCCATTAACTGTATTAAATTTTAAAAAGGATTTTTTAACACAGTTAGTGATCCATAATAAGTTTATGGGTCCGTTTGGAGCAGGGGTGTCAGCAGGCATATGCACTGTACTCAGCAGAGTACAGTAAAAAATCAGGCAGGGGCAACAAAATGAGAAAAGCAAGGACATTGTGAATCACATTGTGTCTGTGTCGCGCTGAGCCCTTTTGCCTTCGTTGTTCACTACGGGGCACTGACGCCACCAGCCAAATACACAAACAAGAGCAACCACCAGGCAGAAAAACAAAGGAAAGAGGATTATGGGAAGAAACTGATTACTTGAACTCAGACATAGCAAATGGGGTGGGGCCTATTGTTGGTGTGGTGTGGGCATACTGTATTTTGGTTTATGCTTATGTAATGGGGGGCAACAGTGCATCAGTTTTGAGTGCAAGTTTAAAATTCCTGGCTACACTCCTGGTTTGGAGGGCCTTTTATGCCTATAAGAGTGTCACCTCTTGCGTACTGAAGACCACAGAACTGCTCACCTTTGGTTCTCAGTCCTAGGGATGTACGATGAGACACTCATATCCATAAGAGGTCCTCCAAATGGACCCATACATTTATATAAAATACCATTTCTTCTACAATTTACTTTTCAGTGCTCTGCAGTTCCCCTTTAGGCATATGCCATTCCACATTACACCAGTATGTGTCTGAAAAACTCACAGTACTGCGGAAGCCATAGATAAGTAACAATATATGTAAATATACAACCTTGATATCCCATAGAAACAACTCATTTGCATCTTCACTGGTGATGTGCAAATCTAATTATACAATAATCTTAAGGAATAAAAAACCGTGACTGGCTGACAGCTGTTATAAAACCCAGCCGTAATAACAATAAAAAAGTTCCAGCCATAGACATCATAACATAAACAATAAATTACTACACTGCCACTCTGTTTAGAGGAGCTTACCTTAGATGACTGAGCACCACAGCATAAAAGGCATTTCTAAGGTCAACTAAACTATTTAATTGCTAACTGGCAGTATAGCGCAGTGTTTTAAGGCTCTGAGCTGCAAACCTGAAGACCTAGGATTGAATCCCACAGCCCCAGTTGCATACTGTGTGATCCTGAGCAAGTCACTTTACTTCCTTGTGCTCCCAGGTTGCACCTGTAAATAAGCTTTCAGCTTACTGTCTCTCTCCTGGTAAAAAAAAAAAACTTAAGATTTATAACCTGTTAAAGTTAACATTGGGACTATTTTTTTCTCAAGTAAATTCTACTGAATTGAAAATTATGACTGTTTCACGTAGTCTTTTTTCATTATATAATAGCAGTAATACACTTCAAAGTATGTAATGTCATATTAGATTGTCACTCCTCTGGTGCATAAGTCACTTGGCCTGCGACTGTCATGTATTATTGCTTAAATATATTACCATTTACTTCTGGCTGCCATTGTACATATCCGGTTCCACACAATCTACACAATGTGCCACAATGTGCCACAAGATTAGACCTCCTAAAAGGTGATCTGACATTTAGTCACAATTGTTACAATTTTCAGCCCTTTGGGTGCCATTTGCATCACAAACTGGGTCCATGTCAATATAGTGAATTCAAAATGGCAACGACTGAAAAAGGCACATGGAATACAGTGAGTGCACATACGGTGATCTCTTTATTTTCTGGGGGCTTTGCCCACCCACACCCCCCTTATGGGAGGCTTTGCCCCCGCACCACCTTACTAAATATACCAACTCCTGGGGGGAGGTGCAACTCAGGGAGGGGGAAACCTGCAGTCACCGTATGTGTACTTGCTGTATTCCTGTGCTATTTTTGGTCAGCACCATTTTTCATTCACTATGTTCACAGGCTATGCACAATCAGATGCATGTGTCATGCTTGTGACACAAGCTGACACAAATGGCAGCAATTGCCTTGAGTCCCTCTGGTCCTTTGAAAAGTGGGTGGGGACATTTTGACACACCTAGGAGGATGCACGTGCAGCTCAGAATTGTGAGTTGCAGCAGCGTCACCCCCTCTGGCAGTCCTGCCCATTATCTTATTCTTCTTAAGGTGAAGTCATTTATTCTCTAAATTGTCTAACAAAATCCGCAGCCACGCCTTTGAAATATTGGAATATTATTTAGACATTTTTGCAGCATAATGATCCAAAACATGTTACTGTTCTTTGATTTAAGGGATCACCTTTGACAAGTTAGGGGAGTTAGGTGGTAGGAGGGACAGGAGGGGTACAATCAATAAAACATACTATAGTTGCGTAGTATTGTGGTGAAAAAATGGTACATTTTGGCAGTCCTTCCTGCCACATGCCAGTGAGTAACACAGACATTTCAGGCTGCCCACTGCCTTGACAGGCCTAGTAAGAATCTATAGTCGAGGGGAGATCTTCAAGGAGCAGATCATCTGTCAAAACCAAGAGAGATAAAGGTTCAACTCTTGTGTGTCAGATTGTTTCATACTGTATTTCTTCCACCACAAAATCAATGTTTTGTGGCTATTAGCCACTTTGTCAGGATAGGTTGTTGCTGTTAGGGTCACTGTTAACTCTTGCTAGAAACCAAGTTTCTGTCGTCAGCTTATTTCTTACTCCAGTTTACCAGCTCTCCCAGGCATTCCCATAGGTTTGTCAGTTTTTTTTGCCATCCGAAGTTTGCTTCTAATTTGTAGTGAAACAGTATCGTGGGACCAGTCATCTTCCCGCTGTCAGAAGCCACAGCAATGTATGCCTAATATGAGTATGGGCACACATTCAGGCTTAACAATCCAAATATTACCCCAGTGTGTGTGTGTGTGTGTGTGTGTGTGTGTGTGTGTGCGTGTATTAACCGTACAATTAAAATGTCAGATAATTAATGTCATGCTTTTAAACATGTTGTGTGCTCATAATATAATCACTAGGAAAAGGTAGCTTTGAACTTATTAGAGGCTGTGCCTACTGAAAGGACATACGATTAGGAATGAGAAGCAGACTAACATTTTACACAAAAGAAAATCAACACACATTCACCTCTTTGCCACATTCCTTAAACATTCTACCAATTCTCATATAGATCATATAGCATGAACCACATCTAAGTGACCTGTTAATGTTTATTGAACTATAATACTCTCAAACATGTTCAGCTGTCAATATTCGTATCAGATGATTTTAGTTATCTCGTAGCTTTCAAATAGATGCTTAATTTTTTTTTTTCATCCATATTTATAAAATAACTTGATTACTCATGGGCTTTTGTAACTGTCACCATACATTTTTCTGGATAAACTGATTAGTGTTTTTTTTATCTCTGTGCCTTTGCTGTCAGATCCATTCCATTTCAGTATATGTTGCCTATTATGAGTCTTGTGTCAGCAGTTTTATTAAAGCAATGCTTTTGCTATTAGAGATACTAGTTTTATGTTACCATAAATTGCAAACAATTGTACAGGTCCCCACAGAGAACGGATCAATACCTACCAGAGAAGAGAAAGTGCTGATAAAGGGAAACTAAATACTCTAATTAAACAAATTTTAAGAATCCAAGGGTACAGATGACAACGCTAATTTGGTATGATTTATTGAAGGTCTCGGAAGATCAGTTTTGTGTTATGGCTATTAATAAGAAGCAGCTGTATCTTAACAAAATATATTTTAAAAACAATGCCTCACACAACAGTATAAGTAACATCTTAGTCTGTCATTATCTTCCACTGTATCAGTCCTGCTTATCTACATAAGTAATCATTGTTTTGTGGAGACAAACACAATTTTAAAGCAGAAATTACGGTATATTTGGTAGTAACAATGGAAGCATGTGACATGCTTCTCAAAAGCACACAAAACCATTAATAAAATACTGTTTGCAAATATGTCTGAAACATTTCTAAATGCATGTACCACACAGCTGATATTTTAAAATACAAGTGTTATGTCTTGTAAATATCAGAATCCTCTGCTGTGATTCCTGTCTAAGTATCTGTGAGTAGAAGGGAAACACAAAAAAAAACATACTCATTAAGGCCCTGTTCCTTGGAGACATGCTTTTTGTCTGCTATAATAAGGAGCATGTTATAAAGAGGATGATTTAATAAGGCATTTTACAGTGTGGAACTAAAGCATAGTTGCATTTTATCATGGACAGTGTCATGACAGAAAGCTTTATACAATGAGAGTGGAGTGAGTGCATTGAAAACCATATTTTAGTAATAGAACTTGGTTACTAAGGGATACAGTACCAAGCTGTTCTCCAAAACTTACTGACAGAAGATGTAAACAGTATGAAAAATCAGACACACACACACTGGGTACTGGTGCGGAAAATATTTAATTAAGCAGTAAACAACCACAAGGACAAGACATCCGCTACTGATGAAAGATGCATTCAGAAACAATTGGGCATATAAATAAATTGGTGCCATCTTTCCTGAACCATTACTTTAAAAGAGACATTGGGGACCTCAGTTAACATTAGACTCTAACCATCTGGCATAGCCAGTGCTACATTTTGGCTGTTGTTAAGAAATGCTAGTTCATATTTAAAACAAATTTAGGATGACATCATTCCACATGAAATGAAAATGTAGTCCTATGCTGTATTGATATGCTTAAATATTGCATTAACCAAATTAAGCCTGTTTTGCAAGCATACTGAGGCTCTTCATTTTGTCAGTTCTCCAGCAAATGTAAGTTGCCAAAGTAAACCAAAATCCCACAAGCTGACTGAGTTTACTTCATAAATACTTATTGAACTAATTACTTGATTTTAAATTATTGATACATTTGGTTAAGATACATTATACAATGGTGTGAGAAAATTCTGTAACCTCATTGGTCAAAACATGTCACATGACGGTGGGTGAATCCTGCACAACCCATGGCTGAGGAATGGCATTTATAAAAACATATTTAAACACAGTTTAAATTTATTTTACACATGGGTCCATTGTATAATTGCAATAAGGTACTTCAGGGTGTGAGTTATTGGATGATTTACCCACGTCTTGTGTGGTTAAGTTACTCAGCTGTGCCTTGTGACACACCACACAAGGCGTGGGTAAATCCCCAATAACCCACACCCTGTTGTGCCTTATTGCTTAATTTCATTAAGAATCTAGTATTGCTACAAAAAGAGAGAGAAAAACATTATTAATTTTTAAAAGTAGTCTGCTATTACTTCGTATTTCTAAATAATTTTTATTTTTCCTTTGGCTCATTAGAAGGTTCTCTACTTAGTATTAGGTCTGATGTGATGTGAAGAGCAGTGCTTTACCTGGAGACTGACATATCTAGTTCTGTAACCCCCCCCCAATCTCATCAATATTGAGATTCCACTTATTGTGACATTACAAGTGGCTAATCTTACAGCAGGTGATTGTCTTGTCTTGGTACATTTAAGCTATAATTCATGGCAGGGTGTGGTATGGGCTGGGATTTGCCCATGCCTAGCCAGAAGGACGTAGACTGAGTGACCAATCCTACTAGGCATGGGTTAATGCCAGACCAACCCACACCCTGTTGTGAATTATTGTTATTATACAATTAGAAAAGATGACTCATACACCAAAAAATGTGAAGAAATAGCATTTACATTTTTTTTTTATGCTTAAAAGACATAAGTGATAATGATGCAACATAAAATAGTTCTCAACGGCTGCTGGCAACTGAAGTCTGAGGCATGCCTCTCAACTGCCCCTGATTTTCAGGGATGTCCCTGATTTTGCCTCAAAATTGTCCTCTGTCCCTCATAAAATTTGTGTTTTTTGTGACAGAACAGTGGGGATTAAAAGCACAAAATGATGTCAAACATTAAAGTTGCAGGCTTGTTCTTCTTCAGAAAATGCATCTTAACACAAATTCTATCAGCTTTCTGAGTGAATAGTACCAATTTTTAAGATGTGTCCCTCATTTTGGGTCTTTGTCCCTGATTTTTGTAAGCCTTGTCCCGGATTCATGAGGCAAGAGGTTGAGAGGTATGGTCTGAGGTGCAGTGGGGTGAGTGGCCAGTTCCTGAGGACAAAACAGTAAGTTCCAGTGCTGATTTGCAACTTCATTAGTGGGTTCATCATCATCTGACTTTTGAACCAGAATATACCCCAAAATAGCCTGAAGTTCTCGGTTATCATCTAGGTCAAAAGTGCAATTTAAATTGGACATAGTAGCAGGTTTTATTTAGCAGTGCCAGTTAGCAGGAGTAGAGATGGTGGCATGTAATGATTTTTTATACTTTTACTTTCTGCATGCAGTCAGCTAGTACGTTATCCAGTGGTTATCCATGAACTACTCCATGGCATAAGGTATGAGCTGACCAATCAGGGTACAGTAGTCTTGGACCCCATTGTATGATCTGATATCACAGTCGGTGTGGTCATAATGCTGATGAGGTATGAAGGGGAATATAGCAAGATATGTCAACCTCCAGGGCTGTCAGGTGGAAAAGCTTCTCAGTAGGAAAAGGAAAAATAAACAAAACATTTTTTAGAAATAAGTAATAGTTCTCTACTTTCAAAAATTCATATTTATTTCAAGCAGTACACTAGCTCTGCGAGACTGCATGTAGGTGACACTGCAGTAGAGCTACATTACACTATGCATGAGGATGTACTTGTGGCTGCTACATTTCTCAAAAAGTAAGAGTACAGTTTGCAGAAAAACTTTAAAAGCCAGCTTAATGTCTCACTTTTTATGTTTAGATTGATAAAGGTTTTCAGGTAGAATCACAGTTAATGTTTTTTGTATGTTTTCTTCACTTTTTTAGAATAGATCACTAATTGCAGATGTCAATGACTGTCAACTACCTATTTATTTAACTGAAGTTACTCCAACTGGGATAAGCCCATGAGATGCAGCATCTCGTTTTCATGATGGTCCCAGAAGGACAGCAGCAGGAATAGTTTTATATATGCCAAAATATACAAAAAAAAAAGGTAAGTACATTCAAACAATATGCAAAGCAAACTAACATTTGCGGGGTCACAGCAAATAAAGAGCAAAGAGTATTGTTATGCAACATGATCACTCTTAGAAAGAAGAGAATGGTGGAGCAAAACAAAAACATATGTATACAAATACTCATGAACAGGTTATATGTTGTAGAATTGCAATGAATAATGCAGATTCAAATATTTCTAAAGAACAATGAAAGGTACCTTTAAAAGCACATTGAATGTGAGTTTTTTTTATAAACCTATATCAATATGAACAAACAAAAGTGAGAAATGAAATAAGTTTTTAAACTTTGTTAATATACCTGGTTGCAATTTATATACAGTAGAAGTCATTTAAACGGGACACCTCCGTGGATGCCTTTTCGTCCTGATTAAGCTGCTATCTCCATAAACAGAAGTACCTTTTTTCGATTCAGGACAGGATGGAAACACTCCTGACAGCTGAGCACTTACAGTACTGTACTGTACTGTATTTAGCAGACTGGAGTGGCGTCATTCTTTTTTTTTCAAGTTCAGCATAACACTACTGACCACTTTTCACTGAAGTGCTGAACTGAAGCAGGCAAATGCACAAGAGCGGAGAACTTACAGTACTGTATTTTGAGTACTATATCCACAGATTAGGAATGGGCAGACCCCAAAAGGTCCTGAACCTTATTATCAGGACCAGGATCCAAGCAATAGTCCTGATTAGTTCTGACTGGTTCTGATTTAAATCAGAACCTTAAGAAAAACAATGTTAGCATATGAAAACAATTACAAAATACACAAAAAATGAAAATAAAGTATTTTTACAACCTGAGGGTGTCAGTCTGTCTTTCTGGCTTCATTCTGTATATTCTTCTGCTCTGTCTCCATAGTTTTTCTTGCCTACAGTGAATCCAAGTATGCTCCTTCCACTTTTTACCATCTGTTTGTGATGGTGATGGTATCACTAATTAACACATCTGCCCCTCCCCTTCCTGCCTCACAGTCAACAGACCACACATATGGCTGGCCAAATCCCATAAATCCTTTATGCATTCCTCTCCAATGATGCTTCTACCAGTCTACCACTATCACTGTCATCTCACAACCAGGGGATGACTGGATGGCCTCTAATTAAAAATAAAATACAACAAATGACATAGGCTGTCAGTACAATGGTATAAGCAGGTGCTACTCTCTGGTAGCCAAAATCTGCAAAAATGAAGAGGTAAGAACCACCTTGAATGGAGGGTGCACACTATAAAATAAAGCAGTTCAAAACGGACTATAGACTCATAAGTGTCCAAGCTTTATGCCAACAATTATATCAATACACTTATTAATAAAGCAACAGCTTTCTTTCTTTCTTTTCTATGCTCGTTTTTCTTTATGCATTCAGTACTGCACAGTCACTAATATCTTTTATAAGGCCCTAAGTACAATATCTTGCCAAGAAATCTTCACATACTGGCTCAATATATTGCACAAAATCCAAGATTCTTTGCACAGTTCAAAGTATTGCACACATAGTTTCTAACAAATTACTCTACTGCACGTTTTCACAACAGTCTGTATTTCACCACTAATATGAGACTCATTGTAGATATACTTGACAGCTCAGCTGTAAACAGCCCCAGTGGCTAAACATTTCAAACCTGAGTCAAGATTATTGGTCTGGAGTTCTCTGAAGCATTTGTGTCCACTGTCCAGCTGCTGAGAGGGTTGAGATGGCCGTGAAGGTGCATGGCACAGGAAACTGCATTTAAGAGGCATTGAGAAACATTTACGTATAATTCCCAATTGTCTTAGCATTCTAAGTATGTCTCCTTGGCTGGCATCATTCTCCTGCTTTTGGTGCAAAGGTGCATCTTTAAAAAAAACCTCTAAGTCTATTAACTCCTGCAGCAAACATACTACAGTAGAAGCCGCTTAAGTGGGATGGCTGGGTGGAAAGCCGATCGTCCCACTTAAGCAGGCATCCCACATAAATGAAGTTGGTGATTTGTGCTTCTGGAATAGAAACCAGTCTTTATTCAGACAGAGAATATGTACATTATCTCGTTTGTGTGGCATTTAGTATGTTTTTCGTGCTTTAGTGCTTGTTGCTTTATAATTTTTTTTGTTTGTTTTCTAATGCTTGTGTAACACACTAGTGATACTTTTTTTATGCTTGTGTAACACATTTGTGATAGCAAAAGTAAATTCAAAGCACAGTGTATGTTTTAGCCGCAGAATCTTCTGTGCTGCCATCATCCAGCAATACTGAAGCAGCTTCAGCAATGAATGTGAATGCGAATATTGATGTCTCTGATGGGTCTTCACCTGTAAGTTCAAATGATTGAGACAGTCTAGCAGTTGATGAGCGGAAGAAGTCTGTTATGCTTCTTTGCTTGCATTCTGTGGCAGCTTTAGTCTGCATGGAGTGTTCGATCTCAAACAGCTGCTCCCAGGCTCCGGTTGTTGGCACCACTCCATAGCGGTTCTGAGCCCAGCTAGCGCATCTATGGTGGTGACTGATTTTGCTTCATCATCCTCATCATCAGAATCACCATCTGCAGTGTCATCTGGTGTTTCAGCATTTTTAGAAACTGCAGTCACTAGCTCCTTGTCTGTAATTTCGCTGGCTGTAGGCTCCTCATCATCCATGTCTACAAACTCAGCAAACACAATCGCATCCAGAAAGGATGTCATGACCACATCTTCCAGTGCAGCAGCTGAGAATGAGGCATTGTTGGTGGCGGTTTCAGAGCTGCAGTCAAATCCAGTTTTGCTGAAACAGTTGGTGATTGTGCTTGGCTTCACTGCCCCCCATGCTCAATGTAACATGTAGATAGCTTCCAGTAAATTTACCTTGCGGACAATTTCAGCAGCGTGTGCTGTCTCACCCTCATCAATGCTTGCTACAATTTTCCCAGCAACATAGGAGTGATAATGCCCCTTTAAGTGCTTTATAACTCCCATGTCCATAGGCTGCAGGACCGATGTAGTGTTTGGAGGGAAAAACACTAACTTAATGAACTTAAGCCATTTGACAAGCCCATGTGGGTGAGCAGAGCAGTTATCGATAAACAATAAGATTTTTCTTTTGCTCCTTCAGAGTTCAGAGTCCCAACTCACCAGCCATTTCTGGAAGGTAGCACTGGTCATCCAGGCATTGCAGGAGGATGTGTAAATCACTGGCAGCACACGAACATCCCTGGGAAAGCAACATGGGCATTTGCTTTTACCAGTCACTAGCAATTTCTTTTTTTCGGTCCCTGTCTGATTTGCACAGCACAGGACTGATATGCGGTCTTTGGCTTTCTTGCCGCTGGTGAGTTCTTGGTGCTTTAGCGCATGTCCTCGGTCAGGGTACCCATGGTAAAGTAGGCCCGTCTCATCAGCACTGAAACCATCTGCTGGTGTGTACCCTGACAAAATGCCTGGGAGGACATCTGTTAGCCAAGCCTGGGCTGCCGATGCATCTACATCCTGCTTCTCACCATGTTCACGCTTGAACACAACCTGGTGTCTCAGTTTCCGTCGAGACAACCAGCCATCTGTCGCTTCAAATTCAGCATGTTCCTTTTGTTCAGCCAACTCTACTGCCTTTGCTTTTAGCATTGGGCCAGACAGTCTTGCTCCCTTAACCAGGGCTTGTGTCAGCCACAACATCAGAGCGTCTTCAACATCGCGGTCTTTTCCCTCCCGCTTGCGCTTTCTGGTGGGATTGCTGTTCGACTGCCATTCAGCAAGGATAGACTGTCTATTCTTGCTTATCCTTCCTGCCTGGCTTTTTGAGATTTTGAATTCTGCCACTACAGAGGACAGCGAGTGGCTCGGGCTGTTCAATACCTTGAGAACATGCACTCTGTCTGCCAAGGTGAGTTCGTTTCGTGGAAAAGACATGGTTGGAATCAGGCGGGTTAACAGATTCATAGGCCTAAAAGAACTGAGCAACACCAGCATCAAACGACGTGAAACAAGCAGCTAGACAAAAACAAATTAGAACAGGTAATTGTTAAAGGGATTAAAGGGATTACTGTAATTGCAGGAGCAATTAACAGATGCTTACTAGGCAAGGAAAAGGTCAGAGTCATTGAAGAACTGTCTCACTAAAGCAGATTTATGGTAATCTAGTGTACCACTTATGCATTAGAAGTCTAATGCACTTTACATTGAATAGAATCGGTTTTATGGCAAATGTCCCATTTAAGCGGACGTCCAGCTTATCCGCGTCTCATTTAGGTGGCATGTACTGTACTGCTGAAAATATGTTTTGGGGGTTATTTGCTGGCAAGCATAGGTGTTGGCAGATGGGAGGGGATGGGAATTTAGAAAAACAAACCCAGCAAAGCAGATCCAATACACTTATGTACTGGGTCCTGATCGACCCGAGTCCAACAGATCCTTTGAGATCCGGGGCGGTCTGATTTTAAGTGGATCGGTCCACCCATCCCTACCACAGATAGGAGTGGATTTTTTTAAAGCAAGCAAAACAACTTACTTTATTTGTGTCACTTACACTGAAGCACTGAATCAGAGGAGGTACACGCTAAGCAGGAACACAAGAACTAGAAGGGAGACTGACAGGCTGTGTGTGAGAGAGAGAGAGAGAGAGAGAGAGAGAGATCCGGAAGTCCAAAATTTAATCCACAGTTTATGGTAGGACCCATCAATCAGTCCACCCTAGCAGGTTTACTTTTTACTTTTTATGTATAGCCAAACACGAGCAATTGATGCAGTGGTTTCAAACACTGTTGGTGCGAGCCATCAATCATTCTAAACAGAGCGTTGTTACTTTTTTTTAAAGAAGGCATTTACTTTTTCTATTTTTGCAAGAAACTGAAAGGTAGAGATTGAGTTAGGAGGGATTGAGAATGGCAAGAAATGGCACACAGAAGGCTGGCTGAGATGTCAATTAGCAGGTAATCATCAGCCCATTAACCTATTAATGTGGTCAGTGGCAGACTGAAAAGGATTGACTCATCCCAAATATCAGGCATTCCCATTCCCTTTAAAGGGAGCCTATGACCATTGAAATGAATGGCCATTTTATCGGTTCCTGGTGGGACATCCAAATAAAGCAGACATCCTCATTAACCGTGTCCCATTTAAGTGGCTTCTACTGTACTTTGTCCTTTCTGCTATATGCAAACTCTGCAGTGTAGCATGGTATAACATAGCATAGTGTCCACTCCATGTAAACTCTGTAGTGTAACATGGTGTAGCATAGTGCCAGTTACATAAAAACTCTGCAGTGTAACATGGTGCAGCATAGTGCCAGTCACATAACAACTCTGCAGTGTAGCATGGTATAACATAGCATAGTGTCCACTCCATGTAAACTCTGTAGTGTAACATAGTGTAGCATAGTGTCAACTACATGTAAACTCTGTAGTGTAACATGGTGTAGCATAGTGTCAGTTACATAAAAACTCTGCAGTGTAGCATAGTGTCAACTACATGTAAACTCTGTAGTGTAACATGGTGTAGCATAGTGTCAGTTACATATAAACTCTGCAGTGTAGAATGATATAATATAGTATAGTGTCAACTCCATGTAAACTCTGTAGAGTAGCATGGTATAACATAGCATAGTGTCAGCTACATAAAACTGCAGTGTAGCATGGTACAACATAGTGTAATGTCAACTATATCTAAACTCTGCAGTGCAGCATGGTATAGCATAGTGTGGTTTAAACTACAGGTAAACTCTGTAGTGTAGCATGGTATAACAGCATAGTGTCAGTTACATGTAAACTCTGCAGTGTAGAATGGTATAATATAGTATAGTGTCAACTCCATGTAAACTCTGTAGAGTAGCATGGTATAACATGGCATAGTGTCAGCTACATAAAACTCTGCAGTGTAGTATGGTGTAACATAGTGTAATGTCAACTATATCTAAACTCTGCAGTGTAGCATGGTATAGCATAGTGTGGTTTAAACTACAGGTAAACTCTGTAGTGTAGCATGGTATAACAAACATAGTGTTAACTACATGTAACTCTGTAGTGTAGCACAGTATAACAAAACATAACGTTAACTACAAGTAAACTCTGTAGTGTAGCATGATATAACAAAACATAATGTTAACTACATGTAAACTTTGCAATGTAACGTGATATAACATAGATTAGTGTCAACTACATGTAAACTTTGCAATATAGTATGGTATAACATTGTGTAGTGTCAACTCCATTTAAACTCTGTAGAGTAGCATGGTATAACATAGCATAGTGTCAGGCACATAAAACTCTGCAGTATAGCATGGTATAACACAGTGTAGTTTAAACAAGTAAGCTCTGTAGTGTAGCATCGTATAACAAAACATAGCGTTAACTACAAGTAAACTCTGTAGTGTAGCATGGTATTGCAAAACAATGTTAACTACATGTAAACTCTGCAATGTAGCATGGTATAACATAGAGTAGTGTCAACTACATGTAAACTTTGCAGTGTAGTATGTTATAACATAGTGTAGTGTCAACGCCATGTAAACTCTGTAGAGTAGCATGGTATAACATAGCATAGTGTCAGCTGCATAAAACTCCGCAGTGTAGCATGGTACAGCATAGTATAGTGTCAACTCCATGTAAACTCTGTACAGTAGCATGGTGTAACATATTGCAGTTTAAACTACAGGTAAACTCTGCAATGTAGCATGGTATAACAAACATCGGGCCAGATATTCAAAACTTTGACCCGGGGCTAAATTAGCACTGCCCTGAGCACAAACTTAGCCCGGAGGAAAAAATAAGCTATATTCAAAAGGAATAGCCCGGTGCTAATCCTACTGAATATAGCATGCTAAGGAAGCCAGGCAAACTGGCCTGGGAGTGCAGAGCAAAAATAGCCCAGGAATAAGATAGCACTGAATGTAGCAACAGGGAAGTGCAAACTGAAAAAAGCTCAGTAGACACTGGAGCAAGCCAGTGTTGCAGGTGGAGAACATTGTGTGTGATTGCACTGAGATGTCTCACATCAACTGCAAACAACAATGCAAGCCACACACTGCAGAACTGTGCTATGCTGAAGTGAGGTTTGCCCGGGGCTAACCTGATTGCACAGTGCTAACACATTAGCCTGGTGCAAACTGGTTAGCCCGGGGCAAATGGGAGCTACAGTCAAAGCTCCCATGCAAATGAGCCTACTTAGGTAATCTGTGAGCAAACAGGCACATTTGCATCTCATTATGTGCTGCTTAGCATACTTTACCATACAGTTAGCCTGGTGCTACTGCATGGAGCACACAGCTCCACCTTTTGGTCAGAATGGAAGTATAGGCAGGATACTGCAGGCAAAGGCATGCCCACAGCATCCCCTGTTGGTCGGAATGGACTGCAGAACAATATAGCCATATATATGTATACAAGAAAATGGTGATATTGTGGATATGTTGCACAATGAATGGGGATTGTCATGCAAACATAGCGTCTTGTGTAAATCATCACAAAAATGAATGGGTCAGTTGTACTCCAATGCTACGAAATGTCTATATTGCACAACTGGCTGTGAAGATCAGGCATGGATCATCTGCAGGACTGGGTGACATTGGTCCACACATGTTCTTGAAGTGTGTTCCACATATAGTCACGAGGTTATGCAAAAAAGGTGTAATCTTATTATGCAATAATAGCTTTTGTGGTTATACTCTGTGTCTGTTTCAATGAGAGCTGCAGACCTGGACTGCAGGTACAGTGAGGCTGTTTTGCAAGCTCCAAGGCGCTTCTCGGCATCAGTTTGACTTTTGAAAAATTCTGGCACTATGACTGTCCATTGGATTACAGGGACTTGTATCTTAAGGGACCTTACACCTGTGTCCCCTTGCCTCCTAAATCAGCAGAGTACTACAGATAGTTCCATTTCAGCCAAGACCACTGGCACACTGAATTTCAAAGAACATTTTGTAAATTACAAGCAGTGCTGCGCTAGGTTTCAGAGCTTGCTCTATTTATGTGGGGCTCATAAGAGGGTCTGCCTATTTACAGTGCTAGTGGTGTGGGTTTTAAATGTGTTACTGCTTGGGTGAATGTGAGGGCTTAAATCCTGTCTAAATCGACTTACTCTAACTGGAATTCATTTTGCTCTAACTTGAGATGTCACGCCGAGTCAGGTACCTGCCTGTCTCTGGCTTCAGCACAGCGGATCGCGTTCCTCCGCTCTTCATCTTGCTGTACTGTTACTTGAATTGGTTGTAGTTTAGTACAGTATGATACTACTCACTCCGGTTTCAGGCCAGCATTTCTCTATCTCCTCCCTCCCTTCCTCGCATGTCCCTCCCTCATCTTATCGTATTTAGTGCTACCCTGCATGATGACCCTGTCCCTTTTCTCCCACAGCTGACAGTGTGGTCATGAGGGCCACGAATACTGGAAGCCCTCCCCCGAGATGCGTACCTGGACTGTAGATAAGTCAAGGCTTCAATTCCAGCTCCAAGGCACTACTCAGCATCAGGATGCACTCATACCGCAGTTGGCAGCTGGCTGTGGTGGTGAAAGGAGGGCAGAGCTGGTCACTGGCACTATACTTATGCTGTGTACAGGTTCACAGGCAGTGCACTTCTGGGTGGGGGGACCACCAGGTATTGCTGTGCTGTTCGGGGCTACCGGGGGTTGGGGATCATGCTGAGGGGTGGGGACCACTAGCACAGCAGGGATAGCTGTGCTTTTCAGGGCTACCGGGGTCAGGGATCATGCAGGGGGGTGGGGAACCACTAGACGATCAGGGAACAATAATCTATTATCATGAACCGGGGAGTCAGGATTCATGCTGGGGGTGGGAGGGGGGACCACTAGGGAACTACAGGCATACCATGGCTATGGGAGGGTCGGTAATCATGCAGGGGGGCACTGCCACATTACCGCCAGCTTTTTTTGGGCAGTATTTAGCGCCGTGCTACAGGTCACACTAATGCCTGTAGTGCAGTGCTATACATTTGAATATGCCATGTTACTGGCATTCCTGGACACTACCCTAACCCCGCCCCTACATACTATTATCTATTAGCTTCGGCTCTACCACACAGCACCGGTGCTAATAGGGCTTTTGAATATTGCAGCCTGGTGCAAATCCAGTGCTGTTCCAGTGCTACAGATTTGCACCAGGTGCACAGCTTTGAATATCTGGCCCATAGTGTTAATACATGTAAATTCTATAGTGTAGCATGGTACAGTATAACAAAACATAGAGTTAATTACATATAAACTCTGTAGTGTAGCATGGTATAACAAAATGTAGTGTTAACTGCATATAAACTATATTATGTAGCATGGCACTGTATAACAAAATGTAGTGTTACTACAGGAAAACTCTGTGGTATACCATGGTATAACAAATGTAGTGTTAACTACATATAAACTCTGTAGTGCAGCATGGTATAACAAAACATAGTGTTAACTGCATATAATAACTGGTCAGCAATTTTCTCTATGGGCTGAACCAGTTGATATTTGCTGTAATAACTGTCTGGTTATTACGACAGTCACGAGCCCAGTCAATCAGTCAGTGCCGCTCACTCATTGGATATGTTTCATGTTAGGGTGGGCAGAACGCTTTCACAAACATGGCGACTCTGTCTCCCGCTTCCCAAGGAGCTGCCACAACAAGACGCATCCATCTATCCTTTCTTTTTTTTTTGTTTCCTGTATCTGGTTGATCCAGCCTTTTCCCTGCTAAATATCTGGTTGATCCTGCCATTTGTCTGTTTTGGGACAAAATGAACAGAGCTACAAGGGAGCGTGCCAGGGAAGTGTGGTACACACAATCTCATCAGAGACGAGCTGTAAGGTAAAACAAAATGGAAACAAAAAAGTTTAAAAAAGAAAAAGAACTATGTTAAGGAAGGGAGATAGAGGGCAGAAAACAGAGGAAGTCAGAGACTGTGTGTGTGTGTGTGCGCGCGCGCATGTGTAGTGTGAACACTGAAGTCAAGCAGGAGACAAATTGCTGACCTTTTATTATAAAAAATAAAAGATGGTGAAGTGTGTCATATTCGAATTTAATGCTCACCCTTGGTGTGGGATGCTTTGATAAACCCCTCGGGCTTTGCCCTTGGGGTTTATGTAGTATCCCACACCTGGGGTGAGCATTAAATTCTCATAACACACACTTCCCCATCCTTTATTCTCTATATATAAACTCTGTAGTGTAGCATAGTATAACAAAAGTCAAAGTAATTTTTATTTCTAAAAAGCACTTTTTGCAATATCAAAGTGTTTGTACATAGCCATAGACATACTAAAATTGAAACAAAACAGTAATCAATTAAAATCAGTAAAGTTTTGAGTTAAAACACATCTAAGAAGGCTGACTCAAATAAATACATTTTTAAAGTAGCTTTGAAGGTCTCAGTAGAGAGTTCCACAGGGTAGGGGCTATATATGCAAAAGACCTCGCCCCCAAGGTCTTCAAACAGACCCTGGAAACCTCTAGCAATCCCTCATCAGTAGAACGGAGTGGGCGGAGGGGGCAGTAGGGATGCAGGAGTTCTTGGAAATAATGCAGTCCATGTAGGGCCTTATAGGTCAGCAAACTGACCTTGAAGGTGATCTTCCACCACACTGGCAGCCAGTGCAGTTCACGGAGCATAGGCATGACATGGCTAGATTGAGATAAGCATGTCAACAGCCTGGCTTCAGTGTTCTGCACCACCTGCAGGTGGCGGATGTCCACCCCAGGGAGCCCTAGGTAGACAGCATTGCAGTAGTCGAGGCGGGAGGTCATAAAGGCATGTAATGTAGTGTTAACTACATAAAAACTCTATTGTGTAGCATGGTATAAAGCAACAAAATGTAGTGTTAACTACATGTAGACTCTGTAGTGCAACATTATGTAACAAAACATAGTGTTATTTATTTATTTTTTTATTGAAATGTTTCACCAGGAAGGCACACTGAACAACAAGTTGCTCATCTCACAGTGCAACCTGCAGGGAGGGGTTACATAGGGTTGTGAAGGATGATCAGTTACAATAGTATGTGGGTAGTACAAACAATACAACATTGTAAGATTGTGCAACAGTTGAAATGCAAGATATTGTACAATAAACAGTAGTGGAACATTAGGTAAATTACAATACATGTCCACTACATATACACTACATATAAGCTCCATTACTACTGTTAACTACATATAAACTCTGTAGTATAGCATGGTATAACAAAAGGTAATGTTAACTACATGTCAACTCTGTGGAGTAGCATTGTATAACAAAACATAGTGTTACCTACACATAAACTCCACATGGTACAGTATAACAAAATATAGTGTTAACTACATGTAAACTCTGGTGTAGCATGATATAACAAACATAGTGTTAATATGTAAACTATGTAGTGTAGCATGGTACAACAAAGCATAGTGTTAATTACATGTCAACTCTGTAGTGTAGCATGGTATAACCAAACATAGTGTTAACTACTTGTCAACTCTGTAGTGTAGCCACATATAACATAACATAGTGTTAACTACATATAAACTCTGTAGTGTAGCATGGTATGACAAAATGTAGTGTTAACTGCATAGAATCTCTATTGTGTACCATGGTACATATAACAAAATGTAGTGTTAACTACATGTAGACTCTGTAGTGTAGCATGGTATAACAAAATGTAGTGTTAACTACATATAAACTCTACTTGGTAAAGTATAACAAAATATAGTGTTAACTACATGTAAACTCTGTGGTGTAGCATGATTTAACAAACGTAGTGTTGACAACATGGAAACTCTGTAGTGTAGCATGGTATAACAAAACGTAGTGTTAACCACATGTAAACTCTGTAGTGCAGCATCGTATAACAAAACATAGTGTTAATTACATGTCAGCTCTGTAGTGTAGCATGTTAAAACAAAATATCAGCTCTAGTGTAGCATGGTATAACAAAACATAGTGTTAACTACATATAAATTCTGTAGTGTAGCATGGTATAACAAAACATAGTGTTAACTACATATAAACTCTAGTGTAGCATGGTATAACAAAACATAGTGTTAACTACATATGAACTCTGTAGTGTAGCATGGTATAACAAAACACAGTGTTAACTACATATGAACTCTGTAGTGTAGCATGGTATAACAAAACATAGTGTTAAATACATGTGAACTCTGTAGTGCAGCATGGTATAACAAAAAGTAGTGTTAACTTCATATAAACTCTACAGTATAGCATGGTACAGTGTAACAAAATGTAGTGTTAACTACATGTAAACCCTGTAGTGTAGCATTGTGTAACAAAAAATAGTGTTAACTACATATAAACTCCGTAGTGTAGCATGGTATAACAAAACGTAAAGTTAACTACATGTTAATTCTGTGGTGTAGCATTGTACAACAAAACATAGTGTTGACTACATATAAACCCCGTAGTGTAGCATGGTACAGTATAACAAAATGTAGTGTTAACTAGATGTAAACTCTGTAGCGTAGCATGGTATAACAAAACATAGTGTTAATTATATATAAACTCTGTAGTGTAGCATGGTATAACAAAACGTAGCGTTAACTACATATAGACTCTATAGTGTAGCATGGTATAACAAAATGTAGTGTTAACTATACAGTATGTAAACTCTGTAGTGTAGCATGGTATAACAAAATGTAGTGTTAACTACATGTAAACTAGCATGGTATAACAAAATGTAGTGTTAACTACATGTAAACTCTATAGTGTAGCATGGTATAACAAACGTAGGGTTAACTACATGTAAACTCTACAGTGTAGCATTATATAACAAAATATAGTGTTAACTACATATAAACTCTATAATGTAAGATGATACAGTATAACAGAGTGTAGTGTTATGTAATCTCAATAGGCCACTGGCACAGTGGTAGTGCTACCATTTGTGATGCTGGCAGTTTGGGTTCTGATGCAAGCCTCAGGTACCAGGGCAACCTGAATGAGAAAGATCATGTCCTAGAGCACACTCTTTTCCTCTGTGGAGGGAGTGTAGATACTTCTGCTACAACACTGCCAGCTGACTGACCACATGCAGCAGTGCAGCAGAGGTACAGAAGGAGGGGGAGACATCGGCCAGGCTCTGCTCATGCAGGTATTGCATGCATGAGCATGAAGCCCCTCGCACTCTGACATTATGGAGGGTGGGGCACATCAGAACAAGGACAGCCATGGCTTGTATGGGATGATCTTGCATGCACTCAGGCCCGACCCCCACTACTGGCCACTCTCGACACCTAGGGTTCTGCCGCCGCACTCGGGAGGAGATGGGAGGTTTAAGTCTGACTCGGGGTAAAACAACAGTAGTTGTGATCCAGAGGGAGGTAAGCACCACAGATGTAGAAGGATGGGGATGCGTTCAACCTGATGGAAGGGAGACCAAGTCAAAGAGGGAGTATAAACTGTAAATTGTGAAAAATAAATGAAAAATCCCTCACCGTTTAATTTTCTACATGTGTTAAAGTATTTAATTAATCAGTTAACATCTGATCACAGAACGTGATCTAAGAGACCCCCCTTTTATCTTTTTTTTGGAACTATTTTTAGCTCCTTCCACACCCAGGCATCCATCCAGGGTATGATCTCAGCTACAGCCTCTACTCCCTGGCTGAACCTTGCTGGCGACAGGAGAGACTCCTCCATCCACCCAGGCAGACCTAGCCCCCGGATCACCCCCCCCCGGGGTGGGCCCGTACTCCCATGATGGCCTATCTGTAGTTAGAGAGACCCTGACCTGGGTGACAGGTACCTTTGGAGCTCTCCCATCTCAGGGTCGCCATTGGGATGTGGGCTGTGCCTCTGGCGCCCCCATCATCTCCATGAGTGTGGAGGGTGAATTTTTCCTTCTTTAACTTGTTCCCAGCATAGTCCGTCTTGCAAGGTAATGTAGTGCCATGACTTCCCCCGCCCCAGGCATATGCCACGTTGCTATGTCCTGCAACCCCCAGCCATCGCCAGAGGTCGCTCAATGAGTGAACGCTCACCTAAGCCCACCCTGGCAAGAGAGAGAGCTCATCCTATGGATGCTCAATATCTCCTCCCTGCCAACCCCGCCACCTGGGCTCGCTTTGAACCTGGGCTCAGCGCAGGTAAGGTGTGGTGTCCAGCGCCTCAACCCTCAGTGCCACCGGGCCGGCCCGATCTAAGGGACCCCTTGAATGCACTGTGTTCTGCTCCTAGAATATATCCTAGGGGTCCCCATAATTTAGTATTAATATATCATGAGGATCCCCATATTTGGTAATAATATATCCTGGGGATCCCCATAATCTAGTAATAATATATCCTGGGGATCCCCATAATCTAGTAATAATATGTCCTGGGGATCCCCATAATCTAGTTATAATATATTCTGGGGATCCCCATAATTTAGTAATACTATATTCTGGGGATCCCAAAAATTAAATGTTTATTGTTTAATTGTTTAATTAGTATTTCAGAAAGACCTTTGAGCGTGAGCTCTTTTACAAAGGTTCCACGTCAGGGTGGACAATAAGACAATACACATATTCAGTGGTTACAGAGGCCTGATCATTAGGCATTAAAGAGCGATTGCATGACAATTAGACAAATAGGAGAAAAAAAACTGAGCAGTTGTAATTGAATACTAAGCTATTTCTAATCAGTTGCCCTAGGTAGCACACCTCTGAAAACCTCCAAGTCCGTTGCTAGACTATGACAGAATAACTGCATAGGGTTTAATGCTATCCCAGATGGCAAGAGGCTGGGTGACAGTGAAACAAGGGGGACTGGGTTTGAAACCAACTGCAGAGAGCGAGAGGTGGGGGGATAGTGAAACAGGGGGCTGTGATGGGGGGAGCAGCTCAGAGGGCTTTACCAGTATTGTGTGTGTGTGTGTGGGGGTTGGGAGAGGCAGTACCAAGTGTGTATAAAGAGGACTGATAGCTTACTTAAGCCCTTGG
Source organism: Neoceratodus forsteri (assembly GCA_016271365.2). NCBI lineage: Eukaryota > Metazoa > Chordata > Ceratodontiformes > Ceratodontidae > Neoceratodus > Neoceratodus forsteri. The sequence goes on from JADMNL010000025.1 coordinate 267,883,912, forward strand.
CTAGAGCTGGAATGGAGGCAGGGTTCTCTAGGTAGCCCTGCTGGGTGTTATCTTGGGGATAGGCCAGTCTATCAAGTGGGGCTTGAGAAGCAGGTGCATTTTGAGTTAGACATTAGGTGCTGTTTGAGGCCTACTTTGAATTGAGACAGGCTGTTTGTAATTTCATCGGGAGTTCATTTATCCAGAGGGGGGTCCGATAAGAGAAAGCATGCTGTCCTAGTGAGGTTCGACAGAATGGTATGGACAGTGCTCCATTCTTCCTCTGTCTGGTGATGTGTGTTGAGACAGAAGCCTCGAGCAGGTTTCCTATACAGGGTGGTGCTTTTCTGAGGAGTGTCTTCTTTCCCAGGAGGCAAGTTTGGTATTTGATCCTGTCTTTTAGGTTAAGCCAGTTTGTACGCTCATACAGGGTGCAAGTATGAGTGTAGTGATCTGCACAAGGGTGAGGCGGCATGCCTTATTGAGTGCAATTTGGACCCTTTTGAGCACTGTATCTTGGAGTCCTCATACTGTAGTAATAGTTTATCCTGGGGATCCCCCTAATTTAGCAATACTATGTCCTTGGGATCCCTATAATTTAGTAATAATATATCCTGGGGTTCCTGATAATTCAGTAATAATATATCCTGGATAGTTATCAGAATGGGTAGTTTCTAGAGGGAGGTAGTTATTTAATTCAGCTAAAAGGTTTTTCTAAACTTTACTTCATGCTTTTGCTTTGAGGTTGTCAGGAAAGCATATGCTGTTCAGTTCATGTATAGCTGTGCTCCAGGAAGTGAGAGCTCCCAGCAGAGGACCTTGTAGACTGTTCTAAAGGCAAAGCTACTCAGAGCTACAGAAGGTAGGAGAACTCCAATTTTTAACACAAAGTGCATCTACTCTAGCTTATGCCTGGCACCACTGAGGAACTTTACAATAGGCAGTAAGGCAGTGAGCAAGTTTAGAGTAGAGCGTGGTAAGATGCTTCTGTTTATTCAAAGAGTCCGAGGTCTTACCAGTTCATCACTATACATAGTTTAAGAAGACAGGAAAATGGTTCATACTTTGCTTTGATGCAGCTTACCTTGAGCTGATGAATCATGAGAAATTCCACATACTTTAGTACAGTGCCTTGTTACACATGTGGCTACAGTTCCCTACTAGCGCCATGTCGGGATAGCCATATAAATTATAACCCGTATGCACACCCACTAGCAATCAAAAGGCTAACGATGAGGGAATTCTTCTCATCACCTCACTCTGTGAACTATTCTACAGAGTGAGGTGATGGATCTACCATTACTTTTCTGCTGACATATTCTATGTTTCTATGTTTCTGCCCAAGGACTTACAGTGATGACATCCCAGCTACGGTATCTGCCCAGCCAGAAGTACAACAGAATCTATGCCTAAGGGGAAGGGTGGAAACATGGAAGGGATGGAGACAGTGGCACCAGTGAGCCAAGGAGACATTGCAGTGATGGCATGGATGACAGATGGCAGGTAAAGCTCAGCTTTATTGACCCTAAGCAACATGCTAAGATCAATACTTTGCGTATCTTAAAGCACTGTAACAATTGATTTGTTACTAAGGATATTCTGTTTTGTCATTAAGGTCTCTGCCTGGCATGAAACTGCTTTTAGATTCTGCAAGCACAGCCTGCTTACACTTTACATACAGCATACAGTACATCTCTCCTTGGTAGCAACCAGACTTCCATCCTGCTCCAGCTCACCCTACTATATCACACATAAAACCACTGCAGACACACAGACTGCTATACTTTATAATATACTTTGATATTCACTATCATATACAATTCTGTCTCTATATTAACAGACTAATAACTTCCGAAAATTGTATCTCAGTTTGCCACTTTCCAAAGTCATTGCGTCAAACATGGATCTTCTTGATACCTTTACCCTTGGTGTTTCTGTTTAAGAATGGTGCTGTTGTTAAAGACAGTGCAGTTCAGGAGATGCTCCTTTCCAGAGATACTGGTCTGGTAAGTGTAACTAAAGCTGATTCTTCTGAGGCTGTGTAGAAATGTAGTAGGTATAGTCAAGACACTAATGTGAGTCTTCTACCTCACTCACTCTCGAGCCCTACTGACCTGTTCTATCCTGACACTTATATTCCTCCTCCTCCTCACTAAGCTAGGAGCAGCTGGCTTAGCACCACCTCAGTAGCTTGTTTCTCATCTTAATAATAATAATAATAATAATAAACTTTATTTCTCCAGCACAATTCAAAATATCAAAGCGCTTTACAAAAGTAACAATTAAAATAGACCCATAAATAGTTAAAATACAGATAGTAACATTAAAATCCATATTTTACTCATTGCAGATGGAAGACTAAATAGGTATGCTTTCAGAGTGGCTTTAAAGCTCTCCACCATCAGGCACTCCCAAACCCGACGAGGTGGGGAATTCCACAAGGTATGGGCTACATAAGCAAATGCTCATGCAACAGATGACTTCAACTGAACCCTGGGAATCTCCAGCAATCCCTCATCAGTGGAGCAGAGTGGTTGAGAGGGGCAACAGGGGCACAGAAGCTCTTGCAGGTAGTGCGGTCCCTCTCCATGTAGGGCTTTTATAGATCAGCAAACTGACCTTGAAGGTGATCCGCTGCTGCTATGGCAGCCAGTGCAGCTCGCTCAGCACAGGTGTAATATGGCTAGACCGAGAAAGCCCAGTTAGTAACCTGGCTGTCGCATTCTGCACTAGCTGCAGCTGGTAGACATCAACCCCCGGCAGCCCTAGATAGAGTTGTAGTAATCCAGGCAGGAGATCACAGAGGCATGGACTAATGTAGGTAAGTCGTTGGGTGGAACCAGATGTTTAATCCAGGCAATATTCCTCAGATGGTAGAATGAGATCTTGACAACAGACAACACCTGAGCCTTCAGGGTCAGCTCCTCATCAAGAATAGTGCCCAGACTCTGCACCCGCTCAGAGGTCCTCAGCTGGCAGTCCCCTAGTACAAGACCAGTAGCCTGACCTGCCGAAGACCCCTCAACTCGCCGACCCAGATCCACAACCAACACCTCAGTCTTGTCTGAATTCAGCTTCAACCAGTTGGCACTCATCCAACCTTGTATCTCAGATAAGCAGTTGTTAAATACCGAGACTGCTGTGTCCTGTTCAGGAGTGACAGGACGGGTACAGCTGAGTATCATCTGCATAGCAGTGAAAACCCAGCCCATACTGCCTTACAACGTCCCCCAATGGCAACATGTACACTGCGAACAACATGGGAGACAGCACAGAGCCCTGCAGAACCCCACATGGGAGAGAGAACGGGTCAGAGGAATAAATCCCCGACACCACTCTCTGAAACCTGCCAGTGAGGAAAGATTGAGACCATCTGAGGACTGTACCCGACAGTCCACAGATCAACCACAGGTGCTTTGGCAATATCCCATGGTCCACGGTGTCAAATGCCGTGGAGAGCTCTAGGAGGACTAAGATGGAATGACTCCTCTAATCTCTCGCTATGAGGAGGTCACTGAGCACCCGAACAAGGGCAGTCTTGGTACTGTGCCTCTTCCCAAATCCCGATTAGAAGGGATCATAGATAGTAAGATGGTCCTCCAGCTGCAGCATACCTCTCAACCTCAGGAGTCAGGACTCTGAAATGAGGGACACCAACCCTTGAAATGAGGGACACCACACCCTGAAATGAGGGATGCCACGAGGGACATCAGAATGTCAGAACTTTAATGACTTAACACTCTGTTTTAGAGAATTGCAGAGCCTGAAAGCAGTAAAGAAAAATCCTGCGCATGAAATGTCATTTTATGTGGAAAAACAGTTTGTAGTAACAAAGTTCATTTGTTCTAATGATTGTGGACGCAACGATAAACTCTCATCTCAAGCCCTTTTTTGCACTGACTGACGCGTCACACCCCACTCCAAGTGCCATTGAAGCAGTTAATTTCCAGAATCCAGCTGCAATAATTTTACTTTACAATGCACACTGTGTGTTGGTAGCTGGCCTGGCCTGCAGCAAGCAAGCAACTTGCCTTATAATTGGCACCACATAGCCTATTATTATAGGCTAGCTAAGTACTGTCTGACCTTGTAGTTGACAGGTTTCACTACCTTGCTGAGTAGCACCAGTGAGTTCTGCTTGCTGGTGTCAGGACACTATCCCCCTCCCCCACCACCAAATCACTTCAGTATGGTATAGACCCTCTTAGGCTTCCTTTCTTAGCCCTATCCTCATGTCTGTTTTTCACAATTACTAGTCGGTCTCCTGTGCATTGATACTCAGCCCACAACATTAGCAAAGGAAAGAAAAGAAAATCTTGAAGAAATTCAAATTCTAATCGCCAGAGCGGAGTGCAGACAGTCAAGCAAGACTGAATGACTTGTTCCTACCTACCTCACCACTGGCAGCACCACTCAATCGAGCACTCGAGTTCCGTGACCATCCGGACCAGTCTCCTCTGAGGGTAACTGGCTCATTCTCCATCTGGCAGTGCAGGGAAGGGGCTTTGATGAGGTGGTGGGTGCCTTGGGGTTGCACTGCCGAATCCAATCGTTGAATCTCTCATCTGGCTGGGCGGGGGGCAGCAGTTATCTGCTTCTGGGCTGGCGTTTCTTTGCGAGGCTGCACATACTGTAGTAATAAGGAAGGGAGCCTAAAGCAAACAGGGACTCTGGGGCTCTGGACCGGTGGTGCCATGAATGGGATCGAGGATCCATCAGGCTAAGATAGGGGCCTTCAGTCAGAGCGGGGGACCAATAATCCAAATCCGCATGGATGTTCACACACACTCCTTTCTGTGTGACAGTGTATGTGTTGAACTGCCGAATTCAAGCAACACGGCCAATTTACTGATTGGCTGATAAGTCAAAGAGTAGGAGCAGCAGCAACCAACCTACCCTAGTTCAGTGTACTCTCTCCCAATCATTCAAGGAGGTATTTGTGCACATTTAAAGGGCCCACTGATCATTTCAGCACTACAGTCAAATTCAGGACAATGACAGGCACTGGTGGGACAGTGAAAAAACTTAAAGAAATTGGGACAAATGCGGGATGTCCCACACAATGCAGGACACTTGAGAGGTATGAGCTGCAGCACGACCACTTTCTTAATAACCTTCCCTGCAAAGGGAAGATTAGAGATCGGCCTGTAGTTAGTGAGACAGTCTGGGTCAAGATAAGGTTTCTTTAGGAGCAGAGTCACCGCTGTCACCTTCAGGGAGTCAGGAAACACCCTGGTCTCTAGTGAACACCAGACAATCTCAGCTAGGACTGGGCTGATGACCTCCACACATCCCACAAGGAGATGTGTTGTGGTGGAACCCCCAGATCCAAACTACAGTAGGTTGGCTGCATATTATGGATGGCCATCATGACATCCATGATCGCCACCTGGTCAAAAGCCGACCAAACAGCCCGAGGTGTCGCAACCTCACGCCAATCACCGCCGCTCCCACTGGAGGGACCTAAGCAGATCTCTGACCGGGAATTCCTCAATCTTAAATACAAAGAAGAGAGCAAACTTGTCACATTTCTCCTGTGAGAAAGCTCTCTGTAACTGAAGACAGGCTGGATTGCATAGTCTGTCCACAGTTCTAAAGAGATGGTCTGGTGGGTTCCATGCAGCCATAATCTCACTGGACAGGATCTCTGCCTTCTTACATGAGATCACCGATTAATAGTCTACATCATGTGCCATCAATCTAAGCTTGTTGGTATCTAAGCCAGATTTCCACCAGAGATGATCCAGCCTTTGCCCAACCCTCCTCATCTGCCTCAAGGTCCTATTGAACCATGGGGCACAGGGGAGAGAGGAGCAAGGGTGAACGCTGACTGGAGCAATGGAATCCAGAGCCTCCACCATGGTCTTATTATAGGCCTGAAGTAGGTGCTCTAAATCCAGGCTTGCACACGGAAACTCCGATAAGTCCAGGATTGCCGTCAGGCCTTCTGGGGTCAAACTCCTTAATGGGCAGTACCGGGCCATTTCCAAAGGGGCAGGCCTATAAGGGGGTGCCTGGATATTGAACCTGATAGTGCAACGGTCAGATCATCTGACCTGTTCCACCACCAGAACGGTGCTGTCCATACCCAGTAGGAAGACCAGGTCCAGTGAGTGACCCGAACTATGGGTCACAGAGGAAACCACCTATATGAAGCCCAATGAATGCATCAGTTGAAGGAAATCTTGTCCAAAGCATGAGAGTTTGTCGTTGATCCAGGCTTTGAAGTCACCCAGCACCATCACTCTGGGAGACTCCAACACCATCTCGACAACAAAGTCCGTGATTTCCTGCAAAAATTGCTTCCCATCTTTGGGTGGAAGATAGATAAGAAGAAATTTGCACCCCATACCTGTGCCCAGGATGCACTCAAAGGATCAGCTCTCCCCAATTGGCACATCTACCAGGCCCAATTACATTTTAAAGCAAATGGCAACACCCCCGCCCCTACAATCCAACCCAGGATGGTGTATGACCAAGAACCCAGCCAGAACCACCGCCTCCAAAGCTGGACCAATATTCCCATCCAGCCAGGTCTCGATGATGCAAGCCAAGTCCACTGACCCAGCAAGATCGGCAATCACTGCTGTCTTGTTCCTAATGGACCTGGCTTTGCACAACACTACCTCGGTTGGATGGGACTCTGAGGCAGATTGCACCACCTGGCCACCCAAGATGGAGCCTTTGGGTATTGGGACCAGACAAGGGAACTCCTCTCCAGTCTCCAATTTGCCCCAGGGCATCTTCTTGTCCCTACTACCCCTATTCGGACATCCAGGCCTTGTTGAACTGTGGATTTATAACAGGAGTTGTTTGTGGTCTCTGTCTGTTGAGACACAGAAAGAGAGAAAGCAGCCACAGCTTCCTTGAATTAGGGAGGTTATTTTCTAGACTACACTGAATTGAATTATTACTTTTTGGACCTGTTTAAGTAACTAGTATTGATTTTGTTTTTGTGGTTGACTTTGCTTAGTTTTAAACTTTAATTTGCCAGGGAGGAACTGTAGCTGGGAGATATTTGCAGTCATTTGTGACTAGCTCTGGTACTTAACCTCTGTGAAATAGGTGTCTGAAAGGAAGGAAAGCACTCCCTGGGGTGGAGGGTCAGAGTTGTAGTTGATTGTTTCTGGATGGCATAGGTTTACTCCCTCCTACCCTTCCCCTCACCCCACCAGCCCCAAGCACATAACTTCCTTTATAGCAGGGGTTCTGACATCACTTCCCAAAACTGCTAACAACATACACTTGTTCATATCCTTAAAGGCACAACACACTGAATCGGGGGTAGAGACACTCACAAGCTTGCACACAATAAAATAAGAGCAAAAAACAACAAAAGAAAAGCATCTGTAACAGGAAGGGACACAGACATGTGGGGAGTGATGCAATGCACTGGCTGTGGAGCAGCAGTCTTCCGGGAGACATTCTGGAGACTGCATTGCTGCCCTATTTGCAGGCACCTCTCTGGTCTGAGGGAGGAGGTTGTTCGTCTCCATGCTGACCTGGCAAGGATCGAGAAACCTGCTCCCCCACCCAGAGACCACTCAGACTACCACCACTACCTCAGAGGTTGCCAAAAAAGAGGAGTGGTTGGACCACGGTGGACTCAGGGAGGGTGATGGTGGTGGAACAGAGGTGCATCCCTCCAGCTGTGCCTCTCCACAATTCATTCACCACTCTGATGGAGCATGGTTCCTCTATGGAGGCACCTTCAGTGGAGACCAAGGAGGATGCTGGGAATCTCCACAGTGGAGACCCACAGGAGGGTGGCACAGGACCCCACAGGGGAAGGAAGCAACTCCTGGTGTGGGACTCAATTGTTAGGGGTAGAACTGGGGAGGGAGGAGGGAAAGGGATGTAAGGTACCCACCTGGCACCGTGGGTTGGAGGGGCAGGAAATGAATCCTCAGGATCATGGGAGCAGCTGCATGGGGGAGGGAGCTGGATGTCATTGTCCACCTAGGGACGAATGACCTGGCTAAGAATGGGATCAGAGCAATGCAACAGGAGTTTGTGGAGTTGGGGAGGGGCCTTAGATAAGTAGCACACATGGTAACTTTCTCAAAAGTGCTACCTGTCTATGGCATAGTTGAGGCTAGGGTACTCTGCACCATGGGATTCAGTGACTGGTTGAGAAACTGGTGCAGAGCTCAGGGATTTTGCTTCATTGGGGACTGGGGCTCCACCTGGAGGGATGCAGGCCTATACAGGTGCCATGGTCTGCATCTATCCAGAAGGGGAACCAGGATCCTAGGTGATAGGTTTAAATGCTTCATTGGCAAGCATTTAAACTAGCCAAGTGGGGAGGCAATGAAAAGGAGAAGGGAAATCCTAGCCCCACCCCCAAAAATCAGGGTAGTTAGTGAGGTAAACACCAGGATAGAGCAGTCAATAGGGAGAAGGGCAGGGGTAAATGGAGAAAAAGACAAAGGCAGGAAGGACAGGGATGGGGCAAAAAGAAATAAACCCTGAAAAAAATGGAGGGTAATGAGTACCAATGCCCATAGTCTAGGTAAAAAGCTCCCTGAAATGGTGGCCTTGATGGAAGAGGGATGCCTGGATATCGTGGCAGTCACAGAAACATGGTACACAGAGAACCATGACTGGGATGTCAACATACCAGGGTACACAATCTACAGGAGGGACAGGGAGGGAAGAAGAGGAGGAGGAGTAGCTCTCTATGTAAGGGAAGGAATCAAAGCAACAGAACTAAAGGGTAAACAGGGAGGAGAGGAGGCACTGTGGGTCACCCTGGAGACTGGAAATGGCTCCACAATCTGCACAGGGGTTTGTATACAGATCCCCATCTCAGGGGGAGGAAATAGACAATGAAATGATAGAAGGCATCCTTGGGATGGCAGAGAAAGGGGAGGTATTGCTGATGGGGGACCTGAATATGCCAGATGTTAACTGGAGCACCTTTGCTGCAGCCACATCCAAGAGCAGGGCCATTCTCGATGCCCTAGAGGGGGCATGCCTCAGACAGCTAGTTTTGGAACCCACTCGGGAGGGAACAATCTTAGACCTGGTACTCTCAAATGGGGACGGAGAGAGGATCTCTGATCTTGAAGTGGGTAGCCATCTGGGAATGAGCAACCACCAAGCAGTGTGGTTCACAATAAACTTGGCTGTAGAGTCAAGCCACACAAAACTGAAGGTACTGGACTTCAGGAGGGTTTATTTTGTCAAAATGGGACAGTGCCTCAGAAAAGCACTAGCAAACAGGCAAGAAGGTGGGGTGGAGCAACAATGGGGAAAAATTAAAACCACCATCACAGAGGCAATAAGCCTTTGTGTGAAGCAAATAAACAAATCAAAACGAAAGAAAAAACCTATATGTTTCTCAAAAGAAGTAGCGGGGAAGGTAAGGGAGAAAGAGATAGCATTCGGGAAGTATAAGAAAACACAGAAGGAGCAGGACAGAGAACTCTACCAGTTAAAGCAGAAGGAAGAGGGGAAGGCAGTCAGAATAGCAAAGGCCCAAACTGAGGAAAAGATAGCCAACTCAGTTAAGAAGGGGGATACAACCTTTTATAGGTACATTAGGGAGCAAAGAAAGACTAAGGCAGGGATACTGAGGCTGAATAAAGAGGAAGGTGGTTGGGCAGAGAGTGACAGTGAAAAAGCAGAGATACTGAATGAATACTTCTGTTCAGTATTCACAATGGAAAAGCAGGGAGAGATACCTAATCCAGTTAATAGAAGCACTCTGGATAGGAGGGTTGATATTAGTCCTTTCACAGAAGAAAGGATTCTGAAAGAACTCTTAAAACTGAAGGTGGATAAAGTAATGGGGCCTGATGGGATTCACCCCAGAATTCTAAAAGAACTAAGGGAAGAACTAGTAACACCACTGACTACCCTTTTTAATAAATCATGGGAGGATGGTGTGGTACCTGAGGACTGGAGAGAGGATGGCTGTGATTCCCCTTCACAAAAGTTGGAGCAAGACAGAGGCAGGAAACTACAGACCTGTCAGATTGACCTCAGTGGTAGGGAAAATGATGGAATCACTGCTGAAGGAAAGAATTGTTGAGTACCTAGAGGCCAGTGGGGCTCAGGACCCAAAGCAGCATGGATTCACAGCTGGAAGGTCATGTCAGACAAATCTAATTGATTTCTTTGACTGGGCAACCAAAGCAGTAGACCAGGGAGGGGCTGTGGACATGGCCTACCTAGATTTTAGCAAGGCATTTGACACAGTCCAGCACAAAAGATTAATAAACAAATTAGCCAGCCTGGGAGTGGGTCCCAGGATGGTAGCCTGGGTATAACACTGGCTGGACAACGGGACACAGAGGGTAATAGTAAATGGAGTCCACAGTGAAGAATGGAGGGTTACTAGTGGGGTACCGCAGGGTTCAGTACTGGGGCTGGTCCTTTTTAATGTCTTTATAAGTGACATTACAAAGGGGCTAGAAGGGAAAGTATGTCTCTTTGCAGATGACACAAAGATCTGCAACAGGGTTGATATGCAAGGCGGGGTGGAAATGATAAAAAGGGACTTGACAAGGTTGGAGGAATAGTCAAATGTATGGCAGCTTAGATTCAATGCAAAGAAGTCCAAAGTAATGCACCTGAGAAACAAAAACCCAGGGGAAGAGCACACAATGGGGGGTGAGATACTGACAACAACAAAAATGGAAATGGACCTGCAGGTAGTCATATCAGATGACCTAAAGGTGGGCCAGCAATGTGAGAAGGCAGTAAGGAGGGCTGGGGGGATACTGAGATGCATAGGGAGAGGCATCACCAGTAGAAAACAGGAAGTTGTTGGCCCTCTGTACAGACAGTTGGTAAGACCACATCTGGAGTACTGTGTACAGTTCTGGAAACCCCATCTCCACAAAGACTTACACAGGGTGAAGGCTGTCCAGAGGAGGGCAAACAAAATGGTTCAGGGTCTGCACCAGAAGACATATGAAGAAAGACTAAAGGAGCTGAATATGTATAGCCTCGAGGAAAGGAGGAAGGGGGGGACATGATAGAAACTTTCAAATGCCTCAAGGGAATCAACAAAATCCAAAAGGGTAGCATCTTTCAGAAAAAGAGATGTGCAAGAACAAGGGGGCACAATTTGAAGATGGGAGGATGGCTCAGAGGTAATGTGAGAAAGTATTTCTTCACAGAGAGAGTTGTAGATGCATGTAACAGCTTTCCTGAGGAGGTTGTAGAGTCAAAAACAGTGGGAGAATTCAAGAATGCATGGGACAGACATAAGGCAGTTCTAGTGGGGGGGTAGGAGGAAGTAGGCTGTTGGTTAATTAGGATCTGCAGCTTTTCCATTAGGTAGGGAAATGGGCAGACTAGGTGGGCATGCAGTCCTTATCTGCCATCAAATTCTATGTTTCTATGTTTAGAGGGGTTAAGGGCATACAAGGCCGACAGTGTGTCAGAGTGGGCAATTCTAGCAAAGGAGAAGGAGGTGGGCAGTGAGGGTTGGAATGGGGGGGACCATATTTGGGGGACTGGATAGAGTGGATAGGAGAGCGAAAGTGCAGGAGGTGAAATAGGAGTTAAATTTGGAGCCATAGCTAGGTGGTCAATAAGGAGAGTGTTGTTAACATTAAGGAGAGGGGTGGGTGGTGATGAAGGAGGAGAAAAAAAGGGAATGAACAATTTTCCAGAATTGTGAAGGTTTATTAATGTTAGCCTGAAAGGTAGAGCAGAAATAATCGGCTTTTGCTAGCCGAGTAGCTTTCATGCATTGGTTACACAAAAAGTGGTAAGTGTCATAGTCACTAGGGAGTTTAGAGGCTTTATGTGTTTTCCACGCTTGGTCTATGGCTCTTTGGTATGCCAAGAATTCTGAAGTGATCCACTGGAGGTAATTTCCCCTTACCCTAGAGTGATGTAGGGGACGAGCTTGTTCCAGACCTCCAGGAATTTGTCATGAAAGTAGTTATAAGCTTTGTCAGTAAGAGCCAGGTCTAGTAGGAGCAATTTGAGGTTCAAGGATTTGTAGGAATGAGTTAAAAGGATTTTGTGGGGGGGCCTTTTGCCTATGGATTTGATGTACCAAGAAGATCTCATGGTGGTTGCTTAAGGCATCAGGAAGGATGCCAGCTTTATCAAACCTGAGGGGATAGGATGTAAGGGTCCAGTCGATAAGTGAGTTATTGCCAGGTTTTATAATTCAAGCGGGTAGGTTCGAGAATAAGTTGTGATAGGCTAAGTGCAGAAACATTGTTGTGTACTTTACTTAGGGAGGGAGATAACAAATTTAGGTTGAGTAAGCTTTCTTAATGTTGTAACTTGGTAATAAAATTACCTTTCTCAGGTTCTTGTTGGAACTGCACAAAAGGAAGAGACGACAGACAAGTGGTGTCCAGATAATAAATATAATTTATTACTGGCAAATAATAATAATAATAATATAGGCTTACAACTGACAGTATAATCACTGGGAGAGTATCCAGCTTCCTTACCTACGTAGGCACAGTCTCTAGTCTCAGTAAAGCTACATGCCGCAAGGGGTCTTATACTCTAATAATCACTATGGTAACTATAAAAGAAGATACATAAAATGTGTATAATTGGCAAGTAACAGGTGGCCTGAGTAACCATCCTAACTAACATAAGCAGTTGCTTAGCTTGCAGAAGATAACTGAACAATAAGGTTTGTGATGCTTCCAAGGTCACTTGCAGTTACAGTTGTGCGCAAACACTGAAGATGGCACTGTTGCCTAACTTATAATTATACAATAAAATATAATGGATAATATATCCCAATGGCAGAATACACTGTGAAAATATAGTGAAGCATAATATGCATTAGAAAAGTACAGTAGAACTCAGATCCTGACACTTATGCTTATACAATAAGTACCTCTGCCATAAGGTTAGTACATCTACCTACATATGTGTTGCTGTCCGCAAGATGGGGGTACAATCAGGGTGCTGGTCCATGGATAACGTGTCTTTATTAAATCAGCTCCTCAGGAAGTCCCTTACATTTTCCTCAAAATTTCCTAATGTGGTTCTCTATAAACTACAGCAACAAAGAAGTCTCTACATCAATATTTTCAAAAATGTATTTTACTTTTATTTTCTTCCAAAAACTTGTGAAGAACTCCACATGTTATGCCCTGTTATGGCATTGAGCATCCTGGAACATTTTAGAATACTGATTCCATAAACTATGCCTTTTAAGGATTATCACACTGTTTATTTTTACATGCAGAATCCCCTTCCGCTGGGCTATGCCAATGGGTCAACTCTCTGTTGAGAGTATGGTTAGAGCCTTCCTTGCTTACAGACAACTCTGTTGGGGGAATGGGAAGGCCCTTCCTTGTTTACAGACAACTCTTTGTTGGCGGTATGGGTAGGTCCTTCCTTGTTTACAGACAACTCTCTACTAGGAGTATGGGCAAGCCCTTCCTTGTTTCCAGACAACTCTCTTTTGGATGTATGGGTAGGGCCTTCCTTGTTTACAGACAACTCTCTACTGGGAGTTTGGGTAAGCCCTTCCTTGTTTGCAGACAACTCTCTTTTGGGTGTATGGGTAGGGCCTTCCTTGTTTACAGACAATTCTCTACTGGGATTATGGGTAGGGCCTTCCTTGTCCGCAGACAACTCTCTGTTTGGAGTATGGGTAAGCCCTTCCTTGTTTACAGACAACTCTCTTTTGGATGTATGGGTAGGGCCTTCCTTGTTTATAGACAACTCTCTACTGGGAGTATGGGTAGGGCCTTCCTTACCTTCCTTGTTTACAGACAACTCTCTGTTTGGATGTATGAGTAGACCCTTCCTTGTTTACAGACAACTCTCTGTTTGGAGTATGGGTAGGGCCTTCCTTGTTTACAGACAATTCTCTACTGGGATTATGGGTAGGGCCTTCGTTGTCTGCAGACAACTCTCTGTTTGGAGTATGGGTAGGCCCTTCCTTGTTTACAGACAACTCTCTTCTGGGAGTATGGGTAAGCCCTTCCTTGTTTACAGACAACTCTCTTTTGGATGTATGGGTAGGGTCTTCCTTGTTTATAGACAACTCTCTACTGGGAGTATGGGTAGACCCTTCCTTGTTTGCAGACAACTCTCTTTTGGATGTATGGGTAGGGTCTTCCTTGTTTACAGACAACTCTCTTCTGGGAGTATGAGTAGGCCCTTCCTTGTTAACAGACAACTCTCTGTTGGATGTAAGGGTAGGACCTTCCTTGTTTATAGACAATTCTCTACTGGGAGTATAGGTAGAGCCTTTCTTATTTGCAGACAGCTCTCTGTTGGGAGTATGGGTAGCCCCTTCCTTGTTTACAGGCAATTGTCTGTTAGTAGCATGGGTAGGACCTTCCTTGATTACAGGCATCTTCCTGGGCTGTGCTATAGTTGTTTCTCCCAACAACCCACCCACCATGCTGAGTCTCCCTTAAGTGCTCCTATATGTTTTCAGTCAAGGTATTTCTTCTTCTTTACAATGAGCCATTGCTGCCCCTCATCTGCTATGGCACCCTCTGAGGTTCCAAGGCTACCAGCATCCTGCCATTTTCTGGCACAGAGCCAGTGAATACCATTTATCATTTTAGTGCTAGGGAGGGGATCTGTCTCATTTTACTTCCGTCCTCCCTTCACCTACTTTCCTGTTAGTGGGCAAACCTAGCTTTTACTGCTGAGAGGGCTGCTGTGACTGCAGAAGCATGGCAACATCCACCCTGGTCAGTGAAATGCTGTTGCTACTATGACTCCTCCTACAATCATGGCCACTCAGTTGCTGAAAAACCAGACTACCTCCCAAACACAAGTCCCCCTGCATTAGATCATTGCACACTACCATGGGGACATGGGGTGACTAGCTCATATTATTTGTATTTTGTTTCACAATTTATTTATCCAGGATAACGCAGCTGAGAGGCAACATCTCATTTCTAGTGGGGTCCTGTTCCCACCCATTTCCACAGCTGCGTGAGCTGGAGCACTAGGAGGTTAAATAAATAGCTCAAGGTCAAATATCATGTTTTTGGCTCTGGAGTGTTCTTTATCAATGATTTACCTCATCCCAAGTCAGTATCAAACACCAGACCACAGTGTCTCTAATAGATGGCCAGTGCCTAGTTTGTAATTTCCCCTCAGCAGTTCTCACTCTCTGGCACCAGGCAACTGCCATGCTCTCATATATTTACTTTTATAAATAAATAAACAATTTTGTTTTGATTAGGTCACTCCCAGTGCCTCTCTTATGGCCTCAGACTGTCCTTCCATTCTCTGGATCCCTAAATCCACAACTGCCCACCTGGGCCATCAGACTGTCCATTTTTTCAAAAAGTAAAGAGGTATTTCACTCCTTATTTATGTTGTTGTGCATTCTACTTGCTTCCAGCAGCCCCTGCTTTCAGCAACAATTTCAGCTTTTCACTAAGGTGAGGAGCGAGGAGCTAAACTACTGCCACCTCCACCCTTTTGTGCAGGCCTCAGTCTACTGTTCAATACAGCAACACAACCGCTGTCAGGGAGTGACCACCACTCAGTATGGCTCACATTGGATATGGGCAAGGAAGGAGTGGAATCTGGCACAAGAGTGCTGGACTTCAGGAGGGCCGACTTTGGGAGGATGGGGGAAGTGGTAAAAGGGTACCTGGCCAGAATTCAATCTAGTATGGACACTAACCAGAGGTGGGAGCTCATAAAGCTGGGGATAGTGGAGGCAACCAAAACATGTTGCAAAGCCCAGAGCAAGAAGGCTAGGGCTAAGAAACCGAGCTGGTTGAGCAAGGAGGTCATGGAAAAGGTAAGGAGGAAAAGAGCTGCCTTTAGGAAGTACAAGAAGACAGGGAGGGGGGAGGACAGGGAGGAGTACTTGACAGAATCGAAGGAGGTGACAAGGGCAGTAAGGGAGCCAAAGACATGGAACTCAGGCTGGCACAAGGCATTAAGAAGGGGGAGAAGGACTTCTCTAAGTACATCAGGGAGAAAAGGAGCTGTAAAGACCACATAGTAAGGATAAGGAAGGAGGGGGCTGGGTGGAAGCAGGGTGCGATAAGGCAGAAGCACTAAATGAGTACTTCTGCTCAGTATTTACTAAAGAGAAGAAGGGGTGATACCCAAGGTGGGAGAAATGGCAGAAGCAGGGGGAAGTGGTGACAGATGGGGAAATCATGGAGGGCAGAGTTCGAGAGGGTTTGAAGGCACTGAGGGTGGACAAGGCGCCAGGCCCAGATGGCATCCACCCCAGGGTACTGAAGGAGCTGGCAGAGGTCCTTGCAGGACCTTTGGCAGACCTATTTAATGCCTCACTACATTTGGGGTGTGTACCTCAGGACTGGAGGATGGCTCATGTGGTGCCCCTCCACAAGAGTGGCCCCGAGGATGAACCGGGAAACTACAGACCAGTGAGCCTCACATCCATCGTGGGTAAGCTAATGGAGACTATCCTGAAGGAGAGGCTGGTGGCCCCTCCTAGAGGCCAAAGGACTACAGGACAGCAGACAGCATGGCTTCATACATGGCAGATCCTGCCAAACCAACCTGGTCGAGTTCTATGACTGGGTAACTAGGCAACTGGACAGGGGCCATGCAGTGGATGTCCTGTATCTGGACTTCAGTAAGGCATTCGACTCGGTGCCACATGGAAGGCTGGGAAGGAAGTTAGTAGGCACAGGGGCGGGGTGCAAAGCTGGTGAGCTGGGTAGGGAACTGGCTTCAGGGAAGGCAACAGAGGGTGGTGGTGGGTGGGGAGCTCTCACACCCAAGGGCAGTGACAAGCGGTGTTCCACAGGGCTCGGTGTTGGGACCAGTGTTGTTTGGGATATTCATTGCAGACATATCATGGGACATCAAGAGCAAGATCAGTCTGTTTGCTGATGATACCAAGGTAGGCACGGTGGTGGATGACCTAGGGGGATGGCAGGGGTTGCAGGATGATCTGGCAAAGCTTGAAACCTGGTCAGACACCTGGCAACTGGGGTTTAATGCCAAAAAATGCAAGGTGCTGCATTTTGGGATGAAGAACCCAAATAGGACTTACCAGCTGGGGGGAGTGCAGCTAGCCCAGACAGAGGAGGAGAAGGAACTGGGTGTGCTCATTACAGGGTCAATGAACAACTCAGCACAATGTAGGAAGGCAGCTGCAAAGGCCAACAAAATGCTGGGTTGTATTGCAAGGGGTATATCCTCGAGGAGGGAGGAGGTGATTCTGCCACTGTATAGATCATTAGTTAGACCACACCTGGAGTACTGCATGCAGTACTGGCGCCCGTATCTGAAGAGGGACATTAAGTTACTGGAGGCGGTACAGCGCAGGGCGACAAAGATGATCAAGGGGCTGGGGGACTTATCATACGAGAGGAGGTTGAAGGAGTTGAACATGTACTCACTGGAGGAGAGGAGGGACAGGGTGACATGATTGAAACCTTTAAATACATGAAAGGAATAAACAAGACGGGTACAGAGGGGCTGTTCAAAGTAAGGAAGGGGAGGGCCACCAGGGGCCATGATATGAGACTGGAGGGAGGAAGGTTCAGGAGGGAGATGAGGAGACACTTTTTTACAGAGAGGGTGGTGGCTGGGTGGAATGCGTTACCTGCAGAAGTGGTATGCAGTAGAACAGTGGACTGCTTCAAAAGGGGATGGGACAGGACAAGGGGGAGGGTTAATGAAGGGGAAGGGTGGAAGGGAGGGGCAGCTGCAGAATAAGGGGTGCTAGCTGCACATTCGAGCAGACTTGATAGACCTCTAGGCCTTTATCTGCTGGCAAATTTCGTATGTTCGTATCACAATCTTCTATGGAGATGGCTGCCTTGATGGCACACTATGGAACTGCATGGAGAGCAGCACTACAGTGCTGCACACGAGAACAACCAAATTGGAACTGATTCATCTCATAGTCTCATTTCTCTCCTTCCTCCTGGGCATCACCATTAACACCAGTGAGCTCTTTAAATAAATATACTCTGCCTGAGGACTGGAACCACTCAAACCAGTCAGCAGAATCGAGTGGACCACCAGGGACCCATTAGCCACCAGAGAAAAATCAAAGCCTACTTCTCACAGAGTTAACTAGTGCAAACTACTCACCCCTCTGGTAATGGTCAAATCATTATATTCCTCAGAATAGTTCAAGGGGATACAGCAGTTGCAGATCTAGAGGTGGTGAAGTGTGCCCCCCCCCCACTGTAACTTACTTGCTTGCTGCTGTTGCATTTCACTTTGTGAAGAAGTCTGATTTATTGATTGTACTAAAGTTTATATTCAAAACTATGGATTACATTTGTATTTTCTGTCAAAAATGTAATGGAAAAGATTATAGCAGACAATATAAAGGATTAAAAAACATTTAAAAAAATGTCATATCAGGTATACAAACCACCCCAGTACACCCCCCCCCCCCCCACTTATAAAATTCAGGATCTGCCACTGGGGCACAAGATTTCTATGTGACCCCCTCTTCCTCTCTGGCTTCAGTCTTTTTATCTAATCTGCTCCAGTCCCTTTCTTAGGTGTCCTTATTTATACAATTTCTGCTTCCTGCATTAGGTCCGCTGCGTCTAAAACTCCCATCATTTTATTCTTCTTGGTTAGCCTGACAGGATTTTGACCTCAGAGATGCAAAGATAGTGTACTAATTTAAGGCAAATCTGGACTGATATATGATTTGAAGGTGGCAAACCACAAATGTTACGTCTACTGGGAAGTGGGGGCGGTCTCAGTGGGCTAATTGGCCTTCTTCTGTCTCTGTTTCTAATGGTCTTCAGGAAACCCTTCTCCTTCCCTTGATCTGGCAAGTTCCAGGGAAGATTAAGGGTCTTGCTGTCTGTCACAGGAACAACCTGTGCTATATTACGCAAGGTTAGCTGTGACTGTGATGTGACAAGGGATTGAATTCAGAATGATGTGGTTTAAGAGCTCATCTCTGGCAGTGTTGTATGGAACTCAACCCCCTGTATCATCAAATTCACAAAGCAGAACACATTAAAAACTTGTTTTGAATCACTGAATAGCATTTCAAAGCCCCACTCCCTGACTTCTAACTCCAACCCCTCAATCCTCATACCATTAAAATAATGGGGGTCCTGGGTCCAAACCCCTTGGATCTAGCTGCCCCTGTCACTGCCTGCCCTAAAGGGGGAATTCATGCTGTCATGCTGTGCATTCTGTTTCTCTGGTGCTCAGCTGCTGTCAGCTCTGAAAATATTTTTTTTGTAATTTTTTATGTTTTACCAGGAAAGACATACTGCTCTGGTAGCAGCATGTTTCTGGATATATCCCGGGGGGGGGGTTAGACAGTACAATAGGTGTAGGAATAAAAATACTTTCACAGTTGAGCAGCCACAATTTTCATGGCCAAATGTAACACTGCAGCAAACTAATGTGCTCAGTACAGTACATAACAGCCATGTAAAACCAATGATCAGTGCAAAGTAACATTTTGTAACAAGATGCTTAAAAAGCACCCGGCACTGTTAGAAAAATACTGAAACAAATGTGAGAAATAGACACAATTCAGTTTATATTTCGTATATTTTTTATAATTCTTTCTCTTTTTTTCGAGGACTGTGGTATGAAAGAGGATTACTGTCCCTTAGGCTTTCTCTGCTCTTTCTGCTTGCCTACTCCTGACACCATAATCCCCTGTTTATGGATTATCTCTTCAGCAACAGACTGTGGTGTCATAAACAGAACTGTAATGCCAAGGGTAGGCAGGCAGCCAGAATATATAGGGCTACAATCCTGTTTACATGCAAATGTCCTCAGTAATAAAGAAATAAGCTTGAGAACTACCAAAAAAAATATTAAGTATAAGCTGAATTGTGTCTAAATATTACTTTTATTCAAACTTGTTACAACAGTGCCAGGGGCTCTTGTTATTAGTTAATAACATTTGACAGTTAGAAAGAATTGCACATGATCATTGACAACACTGCTGGGGCATTCTAATGACCCCTCAGTGTTACCCCATGTCTTGAAATTGTGACCATTTCACCACTGCTCCCTGCATTGTACTGCTTACCCCTGCCTCTGATTGCTCTAGCTGTTATCCCAACCTGCCCTTGCTTGCTGTGGCAGGCTGGGCCCCAAATTCACTATCATCACACAATTAACCCCCACTTCAGAGAAACACTCCTCCATGCCACTGCCTGCAGCACTGGCAGGGCAGGGAGAGCACTCGGGGACCTTTTGATGACCTGCTAGTGCTGCACAGACCTCCTGTTGTCTGTCCTGGCAAGCCAGATACCAGTATTACCACCAGCTTCACAAACACAAGCACTTCCCCCTACTGCAGGAACTCACTGGCTGTTCTGTAAAATGCTGGTATGCCAGAATATTGGCATTTGGCTGAACAGCCTGGGTGCTCCAGCAGTTAGGGGAAGCATGCGTGTCAATGAAAGGGGTGTTGATTTCAGGACATGGCCTGACAGGGCAGGTAGCATCAAGCTCGGCTCGTATGGAGGTGCCATCAGATGGCCTCCCTAATACTATCCTCAAATCTAGCAGGACAGGAAGGAACAGGGAGAGCAGTACAGGGAAGCAGAGCAATGAGACCTGGCCTGCCAGGGAAGGTAGTGGCAGGTGAGGGTAACACTGGACCCACTGAAAGGCTCCCTACACTATCCCTGCCCCTGCCTGGGCAGGTAGCCACAGTTTACGCAGTACTGCTGGTTTCACATTTGTTATTAATTTTGATTTAGAAAATACAAGGCATTGTGTTATTTTATATGAAAAATATTCATTAGTTTATAAAATAAAATTGCTGCAATTAGTAAATTTAAAAATGCTGTAACATGAAACCCTGTTTAATGTGACTGAAGCTACGATGTCAAAGTTGCTACCCTGCAAGTTAGGAGGTGCAAACTCTGCTAGCACCCACTACCAGCTGGCTACATCATTTGAATGACAGTAATGTCATATAGTCATATGAAGGACCCCTCCCCCAGTGGCTATGCACAGCTTTTAAGTATAGCTCAAAAGGGTGGTGGCCCAGCAGAACATCTGTTAAAAACATAGAAACATACAATATGACAGCAGATAAGGACCGCTTGGCCAACCCAGTCTGCCCTTTTTTCCCTACCTACATTACTACCGCAGGCTGTACTTAATCTACTGCTCTTTCTCCTCCCACCCATTCTTTCCATTATGATTTCCTTGTTCCTATTCTATGCATTCTTGAAACCTGCCACTGTCTTTGCCTCTACTACCTCTGCTGGAAGATTGTTCCAGGAATTCACCACTCTTTCTGTGAAGAAGTACTTGGCAATGTCTCTCTTGAATCTACCCCCCTCCAGCTTCATAGCACGTCCCCTTGTTCTTGAGCATCTTTTCTTCTGAAAAATACTTCCCTCCTGTACCTTATTTACACCTGTGAGGTATTTAAAGGTCTCTATCATATCCCCCTCTCCTTTCTCTCTTTCAGGGTGTACATATTGAGGTCTTTTAGTCACTCCTCATAGGGCTTTTGATGCAGACCCTGCACCACCATTTTAGTTACCCTCCTCTTTACAGCCTCTACCCTGTCTCTGTACTTCTGGAGATGTAATCTCCAGAACTGTACACAGTACTCTAGGTGGGGTCTTACCAGAAATATGTACAGAGGTAGCACCACCTCCCTCTTTCTGCTGGTGATACCGATCCCTATGCACCCCAGCATCCCACTAGCTCCCCCAACTTTTTTGCCACTCTGCCTGGCCACCTTTAGGGTCATCAATATGATTGCCCCAGGTCTCTGTCCTACTTGGAGGTTGTCAATACCACTCCACAATGTTTGTGTGTGTATATGTGTGTGTGTGTGTGTGCGTCACGACACACACACACACACACACACACACACACACACACATACACAGAGGAGATGGAACTGAGCACCCGTTTGTTCCTGACCAATTTATTCACTTATTATACATTTTGCATAGCTTTCAAGTGGGGCCAAAAACTGTAGGAGATTTCAAAAAGGCATGGGATAGACATAGGGGAACCCTACCAATAGGAAAGAGAGTGTAAAGCCAGCCAACCAATAAGGACAGTGGCTTTTGCTGTAGGTAGGGAAAACAGGCAGGCTAGATGGGACTTGTGGTCCTTATCTGCTGTCAGTTTCTGTGCTTTTAAGTAATACTACAACCAACTATTCAAAACATTTGCACATGCAATCTGGGTACTTCTGCCAATAGGGGAGACACATTACTGGACAGAAAAATGGCCGTTCAGATTTCTTGGGGAATTACTAAAATTTATAACTATCATAAGTTCTCATGATTTCCCTAGAACTTCTGGGTGGCCTTTTTTTTCTGGAAAAACATATACATTTTAAAGTTTAAGGAGCAACACAATTGGATGTGTAAATGTTTTGAACCTCTGTCCCTATATATTTTGATATACTACATTTGAAATTTTCTGAAGACTCTGGTTCAAATCCTAGCAAAGCCAGTTAAGTAATCATGTAAAATTCTGTTGTTCTGCTTAATAACGTTTGTTCAAAATTGTCTTAAGTAATGTGTCTGTTTTGTATTGACGTGGAGCCGTTGCAAAAGAGTCTTTGACTCAAACAATTGTAATTCCGAAACTTTAATAAAATAAAATACAAAAAAAAAAAATAAATACCTTGTGACTCGAAGCATACAGAAGTTCTTTTTAAATACCTGTTTCAATTCATTTGCACACACTATTTTCTGGTTTTCCATGAAAGCACTTCTATGCAGTTGATGTCACTTTCCAATGTTACAGTTTCTTACTCTACAATAGAACAACTTGTAGTTCGTTTTTTTTTTAATAGAGCACCAGTCCCATGGAACCAGTTTCCATTTAGTATCACAGCTTCCATCATTACAGAGACTTTTAAGAGCAAACCAAAGACTGGAATGGTTAAAAGCTTCATAAGTACTTGTGGTATAAAAGACACAGTTCTAAAATTGTCTTGCTGTCAACTACCCTGCCAGGATATGCTTGTAAAGAAGATCTATTAAGCTCCAGAGGTTTTCCAGGTTACAAAATGTAATGTAATCCTAGATGGGTCAAGAGGCACAAGGTGCAGCTGAGTGCATTATACCCCTAGGTTTAGAATAATGAAGATAAGCCAACCCTAGCGTGCCAAGTTATCATTAAGCTAAAATGTTTTCATTCTAGTTTTAAAAATGTTACATAGTTAAAATTCTAATGATTCTATTGTATAGGAAGGTTCCTAGCCATTAACATAACCCTTTAAAAAAATGTATGTATTTATTTGGGTTTTGTACCTGGTAGGCTAACTGAGCATGAAAGTCCCTTTTTCAGGAGTGACCTGGAATAAATTACAACAATCAGTTACAAATACAGGTGTAACCCACCTCCCAAGTTGGGAGCTTACCTGTGGCTCCTGCTGCCTTCTGACAGCTTCTGCAGCTGCTGTTTTCTTTGCTCCCCCAGCCTTATCCTAGACTGCCAAAGGGCCAGGGAACACTGTAATTTGCTCAGGCCCCTCCTGCACCTGTTTCTTCGTGGCCAGTGAGCCGCTTGTTGACTCTTGCTCCCCCAGCTCCCCCAAACTGAAAAAAGGGGCCAGGGAGCAAAAAAAGCAATTCCAGCACCTCACAGTGCCATAGTAGAAGCGTTAGTAAAGATAAATAAGAGCAACTCCACGCAAGTGAAGATAATGCTATAATAGCATTTATTATTGCCAGATAATCACGGCCAGAAACCCCTGCGCTTCGGCGTACTAGCCTTCAAAGGGGTATGGCTTAGCGAAGGAACAGAACCACAATTAAACAAAGTGTGACATCATAAACAAGTGACATAAATGCTTTTTAAACATAAGAGACTATTTTCTCTAATATAAACAAATCAATTTACACAAAACCTTTTTTTACACAAAAACACTTTTTAAATATGCTTCTATATATACACACACTCACTATAAATATGCAGACTAGCAAATAGTCAGTATATTTATTTAATTCAATCTATAATGTAATTCTGACTTAATGCTTCAACTCTCTAATAGAAACAATTTAACAATTTCTTAAGTATACAGCAATGTGAAAGTTAGTCTGTCATTTTCAAAACAATTTCTTAAAGTCCATTTAAGTTTTATAATCAGGGAAGAACATCAAGATGTGATCACCCTAAGTCTACTTCCATCCACATAAGTATAAGTCTACTGTACAGTTTCTACATAAATGCAGGAACTGTCCATAAGGAATTCAGACCCTAAGAGTTTAAAATGTATGGGAATTGACTGGCAACAACCCCAAAAATATGGGGGCGACAGAATCAATGAATTACTGAAAAAAGAAAGCAGATGGATTTATAAACTGGGGAATGTGAAACCAGATGGGTTAAATGATCAATGGGACCTAAAACCTTTTCTAAAAGAAAAGACAAAAATAGATTTTTTGGAAACTGATTCTATTAGTAAATGTATATGTTTATATGTGCACTCATTTATTTCTTTTTTCTTTTTCTCCTACAGGTAACCTGGTGAATGAATGTCCGTAGACCCTCAGCCTAATGTGGATGGAAGTAGACTTAGGGTGATCATATCTTGATGTTTTTCCCTGGTCCACTTATATCTGTTTTCTCTATCTATATTGTTCACAGTGTTTGGAAACATGTGACCTTGCTCCTCTATAGGAATGCCCATTTAGTTACTTTTATATTCTCACTAACACTATTAAATGAAGGTGCTTTGAGTTATATATAATGATTATAAAACTTAAATGGACTTTAAGAAATTGTTTTGAAAATGACAGACTAACTTTCACATTGCTGTATACTTAAGAAATTGTTAATTTTTTTCTATTAGAGAGTTTAAGCATTAAGTCAGAATTACATTATAGATTGAATTAAATAAATATACTGACTATTTGCTAGTCTGCAGATTTATAGTTAGTGTGTATATATAGGAGCATATTTAAAAAGGTTTTTTCTGTAAAAAAGTTTTTTGTGTAAACTGGTTTGCTTATATTAGAGAAAATACTCTCTTATGTTTAAAAAGCATTTATGTCACTTGTTTATGATGTCACACTTTGTTTAACTGTGGTTCTGTTCCTTCACTAAGCCATACCCTTTGAAGGCTAGTACGCCGAAGCGCAGGGGTTCCTGCTCGTGATTATCTGGCAATAATAAATGCTATTTAGCTTTATCTTCACTTGCACGGAGTTGCTGTTATTTATCTTTCCTAATGTTTGTATGAGGTTTGCAACCTCTGTAGGAGCACCCCCCTCACCTTGTAGTGTGCTGCTTCATAGCCTTATTCCATAGTAGAAGCGGTCAGTGAGCAGCACAGTACAGCACAGTTGCTCCCCCGCCCCTGAACTACTGCACAGCGGGGTAGGGAGCACAGAAACAAGGCTGCATTGTTGGCCAAGTACCTCCAGAGCACTCGCAAGAAGTGGTAGAAGCGCTGCAGTGAGGGGATCCATCTCCCCAGCCCCACTGGACTGCCAAAAGGGTTGGGGGGACCAAAAAGCAAGAGAAGTTGACTTTTGGAGAGCTCCCCAACCTTGCCAATGCCACCAGTTGGTCAGGGAGTAAGGGAAAAGATGGCAGCCAAAGGGACTACATGTCCCAGAATGCTTAACGGCTGAGGACGGCCATTTACAGACCCTGCTCCTCCTGGGGAGCCCACAAAATGCAGCCAGCGACTCAGCTCCTGCCCCTACAATGTACTCCCTGGCCCTAGCGACTCTCAGAAGGGACCAGGAGGGTGCTAGCCATGCAGCCAGATACTGCCAACAGTGTACCATAATTATTTTACAGTTTAGGGAAAGTGACTGAGCTGACAGAACTGTTCTGTGGCAGCCATCTTTGTTGAGGTTGCTGGAGAACAGCATAGAATCCAATTGATAGCTGCAGAACCGTCAATCATGATGAAGAGCTCGTGAGTTATGTGGACCAATGAGAGACTGAATTTTTAAACCTGAGGATTCTGAAGTTTACAGTTTGCCAGAGTGTCTTTGAGTGAGAGTTTAAAGTGAGAACAAGTATTTCTGGACAGCTCCTGCAGCGGTCAGATAGAAAAGCCTGCATTTTGTACCTTATGCACAAGCACAAAGCCAGAGTGAGACTCGCCAGTGAAAGTTAAATGAGAAGGTGTATTTTTTTGTCAGCTCCTACTGGTGACAGATTGAAGATCCTGAAGTTGGTGCCCTCTGCACAGGTCTAGGACTGGGACAGATGATCCTGGTATATCCCCTAAAACTGGGATTTGCCTCAGCTGAACGAACTGGGATATTTGGTGTCACAAATATCCAAAACCTGCTATAGGAATTGTTTGTCTGCTGTTGAGAGTGAGGTAACCAAAGTAACTGCCTCATTTCCTACCAGTTCAGAGACTGAGTTTCTTGTCAGGACCTATGCTCTGAGGTCCTGCCTGATTGCTTGATCTGCTGCTGCCTACCTACTGCTAAGGTAGGTGAAGAAAAGTCCCTCTTTGGGGTGAAGATTGCCTGCCTACAGTCGAGGTGGGTGAAGACAAGTCCCTCTGTGGGGAGAAGAGGATCGTCACCTGCATTCCAAGCCTTTCCTGCCTGTTCTTCCAAGTTGCCCGAAAAGGGGAGATGTCCCCCAGTAACCTGCATCTGTTCATCAAAGGTCGTGAGTACTGGGTTTTTACTCAAACAAATACTTTTCTAACTGTTCAGCTAGTTAGCTTGTTAACTTTACATCTAGGTTTCATGAATGACCTTAGCAACACCCATACCAACTAGCACAGCCAGGAATAAAACTGTTTCACTGCACCCCCTCGTGTGGTTGGTACTGTACATTGCAGCACCCCAGCATTTCAGCTGTGCTGCATCCAGCTTTTCCACGTCACAGGTCTGCAACTGCTCAGTGTGTGCACTCCAAAACTGAGAGCTCTCACAGGGACTGTGGGGTTAACTGGTGCACCAGTGGGGGGAGTAGAACTGGGGCTGGTAATCCTGGAATGCATAGTACTATTTATGAATGCCAGTGTTCTGTCATTCTTCAAATTTACATAGAGTTTAGAATCTGATTATTGAATGCTTTTATTCCCCTTTGCTTCCACTGTTCCCCTACCTCTTTATCTACCCCAAATAACCCCCGTTGATTATTTTCTGAAAATTGTTGCAGCCATTGCATTATTTTGTAGTGTGATATTTCATGCTTAGAGTTATAAGTGGGGAGGGGATTGTATATTGTTTTACCTGTTTCCAAGGGAGAGGGCCTGAATTTCATTTCCTGTGGGGAAACACCCTGACAGTATGCTGTTGGAAGGATCCCCATAGGCGGTGGCACCACGCCACTCGCCCAGCCAATTATAACCATGAACCCAGGCGCCAACCTATATTCCCTTAGGCAGCACCACCTGTGGGTGGGCGTACAGGTAGAAGGGAAGGGGTGGTTACAAAACTGGAGGCTACTGCTGAGATTTTTGGGTTGTTTCAGTACCCCTTTATGTTATATTGGGAACAGTGTGGTATCCTTCCCCCAAAATTCAAAAGTTACAATGGCTCACATCTCATTGCAAGATTGGCACAAGGGTGTGGATGTTGATACAAAAAAGCTATTTTGGTATAAGGGATCCCCGAAGCAACCCCAAGGGACTGTGTTGAAAGTGTCCTAGGCAGCATTAAATGTTTAGGAAAGGTTATAGAACGTGGGAGGATTTACTGTTCTGCTCATGAATCCTATAGAGTTTTAATAGAGTGCCAAGAGGGTGTTGATCCTTCCAGAGTGCCTGATCAGCTTCCTGCTGATGGAAACCCCACCCCGTGGGTTCTTTTTTTTTTTTTCAATTCAACTTTTATTAAAGATTTTACACCAACCAAGGACAGCATCCAACGAGAAAACAGATTGACAGACACAAGAACATATCTCTATTGAGAAAACCAACAGGATGCAGTCCCAGTCCCACCCCCACCCTCCCCAGGCACAGCACAAGGTATGAACTGACTGGAAGTCACATAGTGAATCATAGAGAAGCAGAAAAAAGTATATAGAGAACCCCAGATACTGTTAAATTTATGGAGTTTATGTTGCAAACTAGCTATGGTTCTGTCTGTTCTAAGATTGGCTAAAAGTTCTTGTAACCACTCACCATATGAGATTTCTGTAGTGTCCTTCCAATGCCTCAACACTACTTTTTAACTGAGGCCGATATCAGCCCTATGTGGTATTTCCCTACTCAGAACATCCACCTGGGACATGTCCCCTAGGATACAGATCTCAGGGGTGAATAAACTGTCCAGACCCAGCAAAGGGTCAAGATTTCTTTAATAGCCTCCCCACATCGACTGACACTTTCGGGCAGTGCCAAAAATGTGGAGCAGATCCCCCACCCTTGCCGACACCTAAAACAAGAAACGGAAGCAATCAGGCCCCGATCCACTAGCTGCACAGGGAATAGCAGCAATTGTGCAAAAAGTTTGAATTGCATTAGTCTAGTCTATCCTGTAACAAAAATTTGTGACAGGCCCCCAGATACCGTCCCCAATGAAATCATGCTCAGGAAACCGCTGGGACCAATATCTTTTAGGGCGAGGTGGTCGGGTGTAACCATTTAATCAGGTTATTATAGGCTGGCCGATAGAGCGTGAGGTTTTCCGACCAGAGGGGTCAGAACCTCCTCAAAGTCATATAAGCCACTTCCCCTGGTAACACTGTTCAATTTCCCACCAGTAGGTGACTGAGTTGAAATAATCTAAAAATTAGGACGTTGGGAGATTTGGAACTTATTCAAAATTTCAATAGAGGTGAGCACTTTACCCCCTCGTCAATTAGATCCTTGACCGACACTTTCCCAAGGGTGGCAACCAAAGATCTTTAATAGGCTTACCATCTATTGAAAAATTCGGATTACCCAGTAGTGGTTGAGCCGGTCCCCAATGTGAGCGTACGAGGAAAGAGCATAATTGTGTATGTACTCTGATTGAGGTCCCAATAGGGGAACTACGCAACACAGTTGGGAGAACTTTTAACGAACAATATAACAGGGCCCTCGGTTTAAGACCAGAACCCACGATTCAAGAGATTTCTAAATTTAACCATAATGGTGTGTAAGTGTTAGCTTGTGGATCATCTATGCCCTTAGCCCAGCAGAGATATTTAGATGCATGACAGGCCCAGTAATATAGCGCAAAATGGGGAAGTCTCAGACCACCAGATGATTTAATGGCAGATAATTTAAAATACGATAATCTAGGCTTTTTGTAATTCTAAATAAAATCAGATACCATTTTGTGCACTTTCTTAAACCATTTCAATGGAAGCCATATACTTAACATATTAATGGGGTAAAATAAGAGGGAAAAACATTCATTTTAATCAAATTAATCCTACCCCAAATAGACAAGGGGATAATCGCCCATCTCCGAAGGTCAGCCTCAACATCATGTAACACCGGATCTAAATTCCGCTGCACCAAACGTGAAGCATCCCTAGTAAGGATAAGGCCAAGGTATCTGATAGACTCGGCACTCCAAGTTAAACCAAAGGGGGCGATGTCTTGCGCGTATGTCCTAAAATTTAGAGGGGAAACCACTGATTTGTTAATGTTGAGCCGATAGTTGGCGATACTACCAAATCTCTCTATGATATCCAATAAACTTGGAATAGAAGAGGAAGGATGGAAACAAGTAGAAGCAGGTCATCCGCATATGCCAGCACCTTGAAGGTATGTCCCCATATCTGGATACCCTGGATCTGTTGCTCCTGTTTAATCCGATAATGAGCGGTTCAATATATAGATTAAAAAGGAGCGGGGAAAGGGGGCAACCCTGTCTAGTACCTAGAAAAAGCCTAAATGGTGCTGAGGTTGCACCATTACATGTAATTCTAGCTGATGGAAATTTACAAATATTTTTAATCCAACCTGAGAATTGCTGGGGGAAACCAAAACGATCCATGACCTTCATGAGAAAATAATTATAAACCCTATCAAAGGCCTTCTCGGCATCCAGAGAGACCATGACCCTGGGTTGATCGGAGTCCCTGGAGGCTGAGAAGACGTGGGCCAAGACTCGTAAATGATCGGCGGAGGACCTACCTTTCATAAAGCCCACCTGCTCAGCTCCAATTAGGCCGGGAAGAACTCTGCTGATTCTATCAGCCAACACTTTAGTGAGAATTTTAATATCCTGGTTTAGGAGGGATATAGGCCTATAATTGGCAACCGAGTCAGGCGGCTTCCCCGGCTTAGGTAGAAGTACGATTAAGGCTTCGAAGAGAGTTTGATCAGAGGCCTCACCATCCAAAATACATTGGAAGAGCCTTAGCAGGAAAGGGATTAATTCCTTGGAAAAAGTCTTGTAAAAGTTAGCAGAAAGACCGTCTGGACCCGGCGTTCTATCTAAAGGAAGGGACTTGATGACCCGATCTATTTCGTCTGCCGATATGGGGGCCAGGAGTTGGAGTTGATCCGTTTCGTCTAAAGAAGGAAATGTTAACTCCCCTAGAAAGTGGTTAATTTTCTCATCCGACGGAGGGTCCTTCATAGGCCCATATAACCTTTAAAATAATCAACAAATTCCCCAAAATACCTTCTGGGATGTCTTGATTTGACCCCCCTTCCAGCGGGCGAATGGCGACACCATCTAGAGGACTCTAACTGTTTTGATTCTCCTTGCTAATAATTGACGGCCTTTTCTCCTGATCTGTGAATCTAGCTTTGGTCCTTATAAAGGCCCACTCAGTTTGCTCACTTAATATCTTGAGATATGAATCCCTTAACAGGGTTAGTTCCTGTCTGTAGGCGTCCGAGGAACAGACGAAAGGCCTCGCCCTTATCGAATCTTAATAAGTAGCTCAGAAATATGATTTAGCCTCTCCTTCTTCCTACGGGATGCAAGCCCAATCAGAATACCACGAATAAAGGCCTTAAAAGCTCCCCATTCAATATCTGGCCTATTGGTAGAACCCTGATTAAGGGATATAAATTTGCTTATTTGGGACGAAATATATTCAACCATCTTAGGGTCTTTTAGTATTTGGTTATTCACTTTCCACCTACTCCCTGGTTTGGGAAGGGGACGAGAGGGTTAAAAGGCACCTAACTAAGGCGTGGTCCGATAGCGGCCCGGATACTATACTAGAGTCTAGTACCCCAGCTAGAAGCTTGTTGAGACTAGTACATAGTCGATTCTGGACTGAGTGTTGTGCACCTGTGAAGTAAAGTAAAATCACGTGCATTGGGTGGAACACTCTCCACACATCATAAACCCCAGTCCATCCATCATCTCCCTAACAGCTTTTTGCCCCGGGGTAAGCCCCTTTTTAGTAGGAGAAGATCTGTCCAGAGACAGATCCATAACCAGATTCAGGTTGCCTCCCACTACTATAGGGAGATTGTCCCAAGGGAGAAGTAACTCCATGATTTGAACAAAGAAGTTCGGACTATCAGAATTGGGGCCGTAGATAGAGCCCAAGATAATCTCTTGAGCATGTAAATTACCCCTAATGAAAATATACCTCCCGTAACTATCCTCCAACACCTGAATCGGGTGAAATGGAATAGATTTGTGTATCAGTATCATCACCCCTTTACTATGAGAATTACCTTCAGCAGCAAAATTCTGACCCATTTGCAACCTGCACAACTGATTACTCTCCGCCTTCAATAAATGCGTCTCTTGCAGGAATACGATATCTGCCTGTACATAGCCCAGGTGCTTTAAAATCTTATATTGCTTTACTCTATGGCGAAGCCCATGTACATTCCAAGTCACTACATTTAGACGCCTAGCCATACACTAACTAAATCGGAAAACTTAAATCGTTGAAACTCCAGTACCATAGAAAAGACCTAGAGAGAAATAAAGGGTGCTGTGCTAGGGACCCACCCCCACCGAATCCCATAACCTCAAAATAACCCATTACACTAATAACCCTAATCCCAACAACCCCTCCACCCCAAACCCACCCGAGCTGCCAATGAACGTGGTTCCAGCACCATGACACTCCATCCCGCCCCCTCCCAACCAGACTAGAGCATAAACAACCCAATTTGCCCCATAGTAATCCGGAACAGGGTTACCCTTCCCGTTCACTACCCTTCTACCTATAACATTAGAACTAAGCCGTCCCAAAAGCCCCAGACACAACTATATAACTACTTAGGGACAGACATAGTAAAGCTGGAAAAAAGAACCCCCTCATTATCAATTATATACATACTATAACGAAATAGACTTATAATGTATTGATAGCACTTGGCCCTACCCGAACTGGCCCACAAATTCCCCCCAAAACAAATGTCTGAATAAATTCAAGAAGAAACATTCCCACACTAACAGTCATTATGCCAGCGCTGTAGTTCAAGTCCAGAAACATAAAGGTCTCTATATATAAAACTAAACCCCAAGAGATTCCAACCATTGGAAAAATAGACAAACATGCATCAGCACTGTTGTGAGCATTCAACTTGTTAGGGGGGATGGGGGGCCAACCAGAAACCAGAGGGACACCAGAATGGTATCCATTTCACAGAGATCAGGCTATCAATCAAAGTGGCTGGACTCCTGGATCGAGACTAAAGTAGGCTCAAATTGTTTCTATGCTAATATATCCTTCTGGGATAACTGGCTTTTTCCTTAGTGCCACTTTCATGAGTCCCTGGAATGTCCGGGTGTTGTTTGTCGATGGGAGCAGTTTTCTCCGGATTATCGGCCTGCCAGACCCTTCGCCATAACTGAAGTCATAGACACCGGAAGCGTA
Source organism: Neoceratodus forsteri (assembly GCA_016271365.2). Classification (NCBI taxonomy): domain Eukaryota; kingdom Metazoa; phylum Chordata; order Ceratodontiformes; family Ceratodontidae; genus Neoceratodus; species Neoceratodus forsteri. Next base: position 267,916,459 of record JADMNL010000025.1, read on the forward strand.
CTTTGCATTAACTTGAGACTGCTGTGGAAAGACGCCTGGGTTAGAAAGGGGAAGATCTTGAGCCATCCCAGCCCAGCGCCTCCCAGGTCAGCCTTAGGTCCCTGTTTACCCAGAAATGCCACCCAAGAGTTCAAAACTGCAGATGAAGGGCCGTGGCGGCTCCATTCGGGCATACCCTCGCCTGATGGGCCTAATCGGAAGGCTTGCCCAATGGCGAGGACCAGCGATCTTCTGACAAGACGCGGGACTTAACAGATCAGTCCTCTTCCTTTCCGGGAGGCCAATTATTAATTACGCGGCTACCCTGCTTGTCCTCCCATTTTATTTTTCTATCTCCGCCTTGTAGGGGTATTTCAGGCCAATCATTGTTAGTCACCGAGCTGACGCTGAGTCACGTCATGGAAGGGCGACTATTTTTCACAGCACGATTGACCTCATCATTGGCCTCTATCCATCCCTGAATGGTTAATTCTTTAAGAAAGCTGTTAGTGTGAGCGTTCCTTTGAGATACCGAAAGCTTATGTAGGTCGGGTTGAAGAGTACCCGAGGCCCTGGCTTTAGGGCCTTCGGAAGTCGGAGAGGCGGTGCCTAGGTTAGCGCCTTGCTCAGTCTATCTCCGCCCGTGATGACAGGTAAGGAGTTCATACCTTTTCCTACTCGATTGGAGCTGTTTGGGACAATGAAAAGAGCCAAAATAATGCTTGGGAGGAGGGAGCTCTGAGAGGAGCGACTATCTCATGTTCTGCACCACATGATCCCCCCACCCCGTGGGTTCTAATTACCCATGCCACCCAGGATCCTCCTGCCGAGGACCCTAAGGAACCAAGTGACTTTGAGAAGAAGTTACATTTGTTGTTAGCCACTGAGGGGAAGTCAGTTCAAGACATCAGAGCTATATTCCCAACCAGCGACCTAACAAAGAAGAAACCCACTGGCAAACCATGGGTTGGAGGACCTGAGTGGTCCCCTTACTTGATGCCGCCTTGTGAATGGTATAGAAGACTGCATACTTTCTCTGATACTATTCTCATGCCCTCTGGAGAGGATGACTATGAGAGCTGGATTAGTCAAGCCACCCAGATAGTGCAGTATGGAAATGCTTGGATGATGAGAAATGCAAATACATAGTGGAGTGTTTGAGAGGTACGGCATTGGAGGTCATCTGATCACTGTGAGCTGGCCAACCAGACTGCACTGCTAGTGACCATCTCGCCATACTGAGAAGTTCCTATGGAGCAGTTGAGCGTAAGGAAGATCTCATTTTTCAGCTGGGAGCTACTACCCAGAACGTGGGAGAGAAACTGTGCCATTACATGACCCAAGTAGAGACAATGATTCGTAAAATAGTTGAAGCTGGAGGAGTGACCCCTGTACAGGTTGCCCAAATGAGACTTGACCAAATTTTACATGGTGCTGTATATTCACGTTGGGCTCTCATAACTTTAAGATTAAAAGAATGCCGAGATAACCCTCCTAACTTCAAACAGCTTCTTGATGTGGTGAGAGAGGAAGAGTCACAAGAGGATATTGCCAATTCTTAGAGAGTGCCAGCCGGGAAAGCGTTCTCTTACAGCCTCAAGCTGTGAATAACCAAGAACAGATATTTCGGACCTGAAAACACAGATAAAAGAAATCAGTGAGTGTATCAAAGCCATGCAGATGACACAGATGCCTCGCCCGCGAGCCAACTCCTTGCCACCTGAGCGTGGACGCCCACTGAATTCTTCCTCTGATTCAAGAGTCGGTCCTCGATCCACAACTGTACCCAGAAGTGAATAATTCTGTTATCATTGTGGAGAAGATGGACATATTGCACAAGGTTGTGTTAGTCCTGAGAATCAGCAGTTAGTGAACAAGAAATAAGAGAGAAGGCAACAGCCACAGGGAAATGACAATGGAGCCCGGTGATGGAGCAGCCTGGGACTCCCGAGATCAAACAGCTCTGTAAAATGGATCAGCCCTAATGCATCTGTCAGAGACATGTTACCATCCAGACTGATGGGTCCCACATCTACCATCAAGATTTCTGTTGAAGGATACAGGTGTGATGCCCTCCTGGACAGTGAGTCACAGGTCACCATCATTTATCAATCTTTTTACCAGAGACACTTAATGCATTTGCCTTTACAGCCTCTAAAGGGACTTTCTGTGTGGGGGTTGAGCAATGCCAGCTACCCCTATGATGGCTATATCACTGTGCAAATTGAATTCCCAGGAACATTTGCTGTAGTCTCTCAAAAGATTGACACCATAGCCATCATCTGTCCTGATGCCCAGATATTGGACAAGACCCCACTGTTGACTGGAACGAATGCCAATATGTTTGGATGTCTGGCTCACTTGTGCCTGCAGAATGCAGGTGAAAGAATCTATCAGACTTTACCAGTTCAAGCCACTGTGAGTACTGCCCACCTAGAGCGAGAGACCAAGGCCTGCAGTCAGCCAGAGGAGATTGTTGGAGTCATAAAAAGAGAAGCTAAAGATCCTCTGATAGTACCCCCTGGTGCTGAGTGTGTGGTGGAAGGAGCAGTGGATTGCAAGAAGTCACTGTCAAACTAAATTGCTATTGCAGAGCCACCAGGAAGAGGTCTGCCAAACGGTCTGATGGTCCAGCGAGGAGTGCTGCCTGGAAATGACGTGATGGTTAAGAGAATCAACATCAAACTCAGGAATGAGACTCACAAGGATCTGACAGTGCACTCCAGTACAGTAATAGCCAATCTGTATGTAGCTGATGTGGTCATGGCGACATCCTCGCTAAAGAAAACTGCTTGACTGGATGAAAGAGCATTTAATTTTGATTTATATCCCATTCCTGCCAGCTGGAAGAATCAGTTAAAGAAGAAGTTGGTAGACAGATCCGATGTGTTTTCTTGCCATGAATGGGATGTGGGTTGTGCGAAAGGAGAAGAGCATCTCATCCGCCTACATGATGATCGCCCATTTCATGAAAGGTCGAGGAGATCGGCTCCTGCAGATATTGAAGATGTTAGGAGACATTTGCAAGAACTCCTGAAGGCAGGGATAATATCTGAATCTCGCAATCCCTACACCTCGCCTATAGTTGTAGTCCAGAAGAAGAATGGGGCAGGAAGAATGTGTATCAACCATCACACCCTGAATCAATGGATGGTGGCTGATCAATACACCGTGCCTCGAGTTCAAGATGCCTTAGATAGTCTTACTGGCAGTAGATGGTTTTCTGTCTTAGACTTGCACAGTGGCTACTACCAGATACCGTTGGCTGAGGAAGATTAGGAGAAGACTGTGTTTATTTGTCCACTGGGATTTTACCAGTTTGAGAGAATGCCCCAAGGAATATCTGGTGCCCCAGCAACATTCCAGCATTTTGAAAAGGTGGTGGGTGACATGAATCTTTTAGAAGTCTTAGTTTATTTGGATGACCTGATAGTGTGTGGGAGAACACTGGAAGAGCATGAAATCCGACTATTCAAGGTACTGGACCAACTGAAGGAGCATGGTTTGAAACTCACGCTGGACAAATGTCAGTTCTGCCAAACTTACGTGAAGTATGTGGGACATATTGTTTCCAATCAAGATATCAGTACTGATCCAGAAAAAGTGAAAGCTCTTACCACCTGGCCTAGATCCAACAACTTGAAATCACTTCAGTCCTTTTTAGGATTCTGCGGGTACTACTGGAGATTTGAAAAAGACTACTCTGCGGTGGTGAGGCCTTTGTTCAGACTAACTCAAGGATATCTTCCGACTCAGAAGACCAAACGTCTAGGAACCATGGAGACCTCCCCAAATGAATATTTCAGAACTAATGAACCTTTTGGGGACCAATGGACTGATGAATGTGAGAGTGCATTTCAAGAAATTATTCGCCGCCTGACAGAAGCTCCTGTTCTAGCCTTTGCTGATTACACCAAGCCATACACTCTGCACATTCATGCCAGCATGGAAGGTTTGGGTGCTGTACTCTACCAAGAACATGACTAAGATATGAGACCCATTGCCTATGCCAGTTGCAGTTTGATTCCTTCTGAGAAGAACTATCTAGCCCATAAGTTAGAGTTCCTTGCACTGAAATGGGTAGTGACTGATCAATTCCATGAGTACTTGTATGGAGCCAGATTCTTGGTGCTTATGGACAATAACCCCCTTACATATGTGACAATCGCTAAGATGGATGCCTCAGGGCATAGATGGATCTCTGCCCTATCAACTTACAATTTCCACTTGCAATATCATCCTGGGTGAAACAACATAGATGCAGATGCACTTTCCAGACACCCCTATAACACTCCTCCCATGGAGGGGCCCTGGACCTATGTTATCGAAGATGGAGCGAAAGCTGTTTGCCAAATGATGGTGCTTGATGATCGACTGGCCATCACCAACCCAGACCGAGCAGTGGATCTGCTTGGAGTACATCCTGATGCCATACCAGAAGTGTACGCATGATTCACCACCCTGCACAACACCTTTTTGCCTGATTTATCTCCTACAGATTTAAGAAAATCACAGTGAGCAGATTCTAGTTCATAAGACATTATTTTAACCAAAGAAATGGATTTGTCTTCCTCTCAAGTCAAAGCAAGCCTGCCAGATGTATCACTTCCCATGAGAAAGTGGGACAAGTTTTCATTAAAGCATGGACTGTTGTATCGTATTTCAAAGACACGAACTCTGTTTCCCAAAGAACAACTGGTGCTGCCCAAAAAGTAACACCGAGTGGTTTTGCGAACCCTTCATGAAGGCAATGGACATTTGGGAATTGATAAGACTCTGGGCCTGGTACAAGATCACTTCTACTGGCCTTGCATGGCTATGGAGGTGGAAAGACATTGCAAAAGCTGTAATAGGTGCATCACCTGTAAAACTTTACCCAAACGAGCAGCACCTCTTGTGAACATCACCAGTAGTGGCCCTATGGACTTGGTCTGTATGAACTTCCTTTCCCTTGAACCTGACCAAAAGGGGATCAGTAACATTTTAGTAGTAACTGACCACAGCACCCATTATGCACAGGCTTTCCCTACAAAAGACCAAAGAGCAACCACTGTGGCTAAAGTATTGTGCAAAAAGTATTTTGTGCACTAGGGACTCCCCCAAATGCCTGCACTCAGATCAAGGGAGAGACTTTGAGAGACACCTTATCAAAGAACTCACAAGCATTATGGGCATAGAGAAGTCTTGTACTACCCCATACCACCCTCAAGGTGACCCTCAGCCAGAGAGATTCAATAGAACTCTACTCAATATGCTGGGAACATTGGATCCTAACAGAAAGCCATACTGGAGCCAGCAAGTACCTTTCCTAGTCCATGCCTACAACTGTACTAAAAATGATTCAACGGGGTTCCCACCCTATTTTCTAATGTTCAGAAGAGAAGCCAGACTTCCAGTAGACTTATGTTTTCGGGTGTCTGCAGATGGCACCTCACCAGAGACACACTTGGAGTATACCAGGAGGCTGCAAGCCCAACTAACTGAAGCCTATCAGGTAGCCAAAGAAGCAGCTGCAAAGTCTGGCTTAGCAAACAAAGACAGATATGATAAGACAGTCCGAGAACAAGCTCTTCAGTCTGGAGAGTGAGTACTGATTTGAAACTTGGGACTAACAGGAAAACACAAGATAGAGGACCATTGGAAATCTGATCCTTATGTAATAGTAGAACAGCTTCCAAATTTTCCAGTATACTGATTAAGAATGGAGAATGTTAATACGGTGCTTAAAATTCTGCATCAAAACCACCTATTACCAATTGGTCAACTATTGCCAGAAGTTGTTAATTCAGTACTTCTCTCACCTCCATGGAGAGTGGTTACTAGAAATGAGACTAGGCATACGAGACACAGTCAAGTTCAACTGCTAGTACCTGTTGCCCCACCGGTCATGCAGTCTGATGTGTTCAACAGTAGTTCTGAAGCTGAAGAACCATATGTTTGACCGATACCACATTAATATCGGCCTACACCATATTCCATTGACTTTCCATTTTCAGCACCAGAAGGGAGTAATACAAGTCATTCCAGGTCATTGAATCCTGCTGCAGTACCCTTTGTTCCGACTGACACTAGGCCCACAGTCATGAACTATGTTCCAAATGCAGGGAATGTTGAAGCTCCAGTAATAGAGCCAATCCTGGACATTGAAAGATTTGAACCCCCTGTGGCAGTGTGTGCAGAACCTATTAATGACCCTGATCAAATCATTGCTGAGGAACCTATAATGCCCCGCCACTCTGGAAGAGAAGTCAAGCAAAGAGTAAAACTTACTTATGATGTCCCTGGTGTCACTTCAGATCTCCCTGTCAATGTGGTACATAAAAAAGTTAATCTGCTGTCAAGCCCACTATTGCTGCCCCTTGTGTTGTCCACAAGTTATAACAGGGAGATGTATATGTAGATCATGGTGGGAAAATAATCAGCTAAGTGCATGTCCAGTGTATTAACGAAATGCCTTATTCATGCACTACTAATGATGAATAGAAAGGTATCAGGTGTATTAATTAGAAATGTTTTAATGTTTCAGGCATTGTTGAAGATACCAAGGATTTCAGTGAGGGGGGAGAATGAACCCCCCCCTCCCAAATCAGGAGCTTACCTGTGGCTCCTGCTGCCTTCTGACAGCTTCTGCAGCTGCCATTTTCATCGCTCCCCCGGCCTGATCCTGGACTGCCAAAGGGTCGTGGAGTGCTTTAATTTGCTCCTGCGCTTCCTGCACCTGTTTCTTCACAGACAGTGAGCTGCTTGTTGACTCTCACTCTGGGGGGACCAAAAAGCAAGAGAGGTTGACTTTTGGAGAGCTCCCAGACCCTGCCAATGTCACCAGTGGGTTGGGGAGTAAGGGAAAAGATGGCAGCCGAAGGAACTACATGTCCCAGAATGCTTAGCAGCTGAGGACAGCCGTTTACAGACCCTGCTCCTCCTGGGGAGCCCACAAAATGGAGCCAGTGACTCTGTTCCTGCCCCTACCATGTAACCCCTGGCCCTAGCGACCCTCAGAAGGAACCAGGAGGGTGCTAGCCATGCAGCCAGATGTTGCCAACAGTGTATCATAATTATTTTACAGTTTAGGGAAAGTGACCAAGCTGAGAGAACTGCTCTGTGGTGGCAATCTTTGCCGAGGTTGCTGGAAAACAGCGTAGGATCCGATTGGTAGCTGCAGTACTGTCAATCAGGACAAAGAGCTCATGAGTTGTGTGGACCAATGAGAGAATGAGTTTTTAAACCTGAGGATTCTGAAGTTTACAGTTTGCCAGAGTGTCTTTGAATGAGAGTTTGAAGTGAGAAGAAGTGTTTCTGGACAGCTCATGCTGCTGTCAGATAGAAAAGCCTGCATTTTGTGCCTTCTGCACAAGCACAGAGCCAGAGTGAGACTCGCCAGTGAAAGTTAAATGTGAAGATGTATTTGTTTGTCAGCTTCTGCTGCTGACAGCTTGAGATTCTGAAGTTGGTGCCTTCTGCAGAGGTCTAGAACAGGTACTGAAGATCCTGGTAAATCCCCTAAAACTGGGATTTGCCTCAGCTGAACGAACTGGGATATTTGGTGTCACGAATCCAAAACCTGCTGAAGGAATTGTCTGGTGTGGAGAGTGAGGTAACCAAAGCAACTGCCTCATTTTCTTACCAGTTCAGAGACTGAGTTTCTTGTCAGGACCTATGCTCTATGGTCCTTCCTCATTGCTTGATCTGCTGCTGCCTACCTACTGCTAAGATGGGTGACGAAAAGTCCCTCTGTAGGGTGAAGATTGCCTACCTACAGTCAAGGTGGGTGAAGACAAGTTCCTCTGTAGGGTGAAGAGAATTGTCACCTGCATTCCAAGCCTTTCCTGCCTGTTCTTCCAAGTTGCCCAAAAAAAGGGAGACGTCCCCCGACAACCTGCATCTGTTCATCAAAGGTCATGAGTACTGGGTTTTTACCCAAACAAATACTTTTCTAACTGTTTGGCTAGTTAGCTTGTTAACTTTACATCTAGGTTTCCTGCACGACCTTAGCAACTCCCTTAGCAACTAGTACAGCCAGGAATAAAACTGTTTCACTGCACCCCCTGGAGTGGTTGGTACTGTGCACTGCAGAACCCCAGCATTTCACCTGTGTTGCACCCAGCTTTTCCATGTCACAGGCCTGCAACTTCTCACTGTGTGCACTCCAAAACTGAGAGCTCTCACAGGGACTGTGGGGTTAACTGGTGCACCAGTGAGGGGAGTAGAACTGGGGCTGGTAATCCTGGAATGCAAAGTACTATTTATGAATGCCAATGTTTTGTCATTTTGCTGATTTGCATAGAGTTTAGAATCTGATTATTGAAAGCTTTTATTCCCCTTTGCTTCCACTGCTCCCTACCTCTTCATCCACCCCAAAATAATCCCCAGTTGTTTATTTTCTGAAAACTGTTGCAGTCATTCCATTAGTGTGAAGTGTGACATTTCATGCTTAGAGTTATAAGTGGGAAGGGGACTGTATATTGTTTTACCTGTTTCCAAGGGAGGGGGCTGGATTTCATTTCCTCTGGGGAAGCACACTGACAGTACGCTGTTGGAAGGATCCCCATAGGTGGAAGCACCATGCCACTCACCAAGCCAATTATAACCATGAACCCAGGCACCAACCTATATTCCCTGAGGCAGCACCACCTGCGGGTGGTTGTGCAGGTAGGAGGGAAGGGGCGGTAACACAGGTAACAGTACAAGATTGTAGGATATAGAGAGCAACGCAGAACATCAGAATACAAAACAGTACAGTATTAGCAAACAATTTATAATCATTATAAAGTCAAGGTATAGTGACAGGCTTAAACTATATGTAACCCCCTTGTTACCCGGGGTTACTAGAATCCCAGTAAGACCTAGTGGTAGGCAGGGAAGGCAGCTTGTAAAACTCCAGTTAAATGGGTTTCACACTGTCTCACTCTGTTCTCAGTCTCAGCTGAGACTGAGGGATGACATCTCCAATAGAACTATTGCAGCTGCATGAGCCACAATGGAATCTGCAGCAAGGGAGCTGGCATAGAACGTTGGGAAGTTTTGAAGTCAGTCTTCAGTTGAGTGTGAGTCAGTGAAGTATGAAGTTGGGAGCTTGCTGAGAAAGCAGCTCAGTGAAGGCTCTAGGAGCCTCAGCCCTGACAGAGGGCTACTTTTAAGTAAAAGGGTGTGTGTCTCCACCTTAAAGAGAGACACAGAAGACAACTGAAGTGGTGGAGACTGCTGTTTTGGGTCTCAGTGGCCCCTCCCTCCGGGGGGGCAGGAAAGGGTTCCCTGCAGATTCCTGGGGCAACCCCCTAGTTCTGCTTGTGAAGGAAAAGCTGCCTATGTGTTGCAGAGTTTATTTGGGAGAACAAGAAGATTTGTGAGTCGCCTGTGGGGCACCTGCAACGTGAGGGTGAGTGTCTGCTCTTGCTAAAAGGGCCTATGTTTTTCACCCTGGGACTTGTGTGACTATGTGGGGATTGAACTACTAAAATAGTGGAAGCCTAGAGTAATGGGCTAAGCAAATTAAAAATATTTTCATAGGAGCATCGCGGAGTGTTAAAATCACTGTAAACTTGTTAAAAATAAACTTTCTAGTTTAAAATCAGGCTCAACCCGCTAATCAATCGTCGGAATTGCAAAAGTGGTGGTCGAGAAGACGATCGGCAGGACTGCCCACCCGTTTCTGTTCTGAGGCCTCCAAGAACTGGCTGCAGGCCGTTTTTCCCCATCACAGCAAACTGCTACTGATAACAGTAAGTAACAACCTAAAAACTGCTCAAACAGTGATTTTCTGCCCTATGCCATATAAATGTGTGTGCAGCAGTGTAGTCGCTTTGCAAGTAACGACTGTGTCAAGTCCTGCCAGCAAGTGCAAGTCTGTTAAGCCATTGACTGTGTGCATAGTAATAAATTCAGCCTCAGTTTAAAGTTTGAAGCCAGAGAGAGACTGTGGGTTGTAGCCAATGTGCAGCACTAGTAATACAGGCAATCCTGTGCTAAAAACCTGAAGCTTTAAGGGACCGGTAGTCAAAGAAATGTTTACAGCATGTAAAAAGTCAGTGGAAAATCCTGTAACTCTGTTTAAAGCAAGAACAGAGTAAGTTGTGCAGTTTGAGCAAAAGTTATCAGTAGTTTGTGTAAATCGGGTGCACAGTGGCTTGACCCAGATTCTGAATGTTGATGCATAGGAGTTCTGCCACCGCCATTACAGGGTGGGGTAGTAAAGTAAACACAGCAGCAGAGGAGCCATTTTACAACTAAAGAGTGTGTTCAGTAAAGTGGGACTTTCAGTTACAGTGAACTTTTGTTTGTTTTCTGCAGTTATGGCCTCAGGACCAGCTCGTTACCCAGATCATGCCCGGGTTGCAGTAACAGCAGCAGTAAATAGACTGAGGGATATTGAAAAGTGGTGCTATGGAGGACAACTACCTCCTCATGTGGCGATTCCTGGTTTTCCAGTGCATGTGTGTCAAATATGCTTGAGAGCTGGAAGGGATGTCTTCATGATTCCTCACTGTGCTGGATGCCTAGAAAAATATGGCTTGTATAAAGCGCCTCAAATCCAGTTGGCTCCCACATGGACAAAGGTTCGGGAATCTGCAATTGGCAGCACACAGCACTTGGAGCCTGTGGAGGAAGGCCCCTCAGGGGAGTGTGGCACAAAGCTAGAGGGTGCAGAGTTAGAGACAGAACCCGAAGTTGAAGTTTCGGATGCTGGATCCCAGAAGGAAAGTTTGGATAAAGCATCAATAGACCCCTGGAGAGGGGGGCCTAGCCCAAGTCTCCTAGGCGAAGATGAGATGCGGGAGGCCTTTGAGTGGGAGGTGTTGACCTCCACCCCTAGTGATGAGTGGATAGTCTCAGGAGTAAGAATGACTGCTCACTCCTGGGCTCAGATCCTCAGTGAAGAGGAAGATGAGAGGGAACCTATGTGGCCTTGTGAAAAAGGAACAGGTACACAGCCTCAAGATCTTGCCTTGGAGGAATGCATGGAAGAAAGTGTTGATGCCACTGCCCTGGCTTTGCAAGAGGAAGAAGTCAGGGATCCATTTCTAATTTCTTTAAGGATGCGTAGCTGGCAGAACCAGGACTGGCCACCCCCAAGCCAGGCCAGCGGTCTCAGATTGACCAAAGCAAGTAAAGCAGAGAGACTGGTTCATAGGAAGGCAAATGAGATCTATGGAATGACCTTTCCTCAGAAAGTCTGGGAGGAGATTGAGAACTGCAGGAAATCCTGGATCTGGGACGAAGCAATGAAAAGTGTGCATCCTGGGGCCAACAAGCATGTAAAGAACAGACTGTTTCACGAGAAGTATACCCAGTGGAAGAGAGGCAGGACACTGTTTATAGACAGAGTGCGAATAGTGGACGGAGAGGGATGTGAAATCTCCCACTATGTGAATTATGTGCACCCAGATGGGGTAATAATTCAAGCTCCTGACCCCCGGTACTATTGGCCTCAGTGCAAGGACCTCTCAGTAAATGTGCCCGTGCCTACTAAATGGAAAGCCAAGCAGTGGTAGTCAATACTGCCACACCAGACTGTGAAGTGCCTTTATTGATCCACCAATATGGACATCCAGGACTCAGGTGCCCCACATTCATCAGTCTACAGTGTACTGACCTTTCCAGAAACCATCGACTGGCCCACCAGATGACTTCAGATCCAGAGGACACCAGCCCAGCTGTATCCTGTTCATCGCCTGGTAATCGGATGACGCCGGACCAGCTGTTTCTTTTGTTCCTGTTCTAAGGTTCCATCTCCAGAGATGACAACAGCCCAGCAGTTCCCAGATGTGCCCTCCTGTGGTACCCGGAAGATGTCCGCCCAGCTGTATCGGAAGAAATGCTGCCAGGGAGAGTCTTCGTCAGAGGTGCAGGTCGGTCCCAAAATTTCCATTCTACAAGTGGCTGGTAAGTCTGAACTTTTCTATCTTTATGACATTACAGTACACACCCTACACTAGCAGACTTCAAAATGTGTAAACTGTCCTCAAAGACTCTCCTCTTCGGGACTTTGGCCTGTTAGAACTGTGCTTCACCGGGCTCCGGCCCAGGAGAGACTCTTTATTGGACTAGTCTTTGGGCCTTGTGGTCACTAGTTGGGACTTTTAAGGCACTTCATTCCCCCCCAAATGCGTATTGTAAATAATGTTGTTGTTTCTAATGTAAATACTGTTTTTCTATCTTTTTCTAAAAAATATTTTTGGATTTTTCAGTGTTTTGATGGTAGGGGTTTAGGTAGACTGTGTATGCAGATTAGGAGTGTGTGTTGTCTTTCTTTTTCTTACAGGTGTTCCTGGGAAGACAGAAGAGAAGACAAGAAGAGGAGGAGGAGGGGCTCATCGGAGTTCCTCGTTAGTACTTTAGTGTGTAGTAATTTAAAGTACTGTGGTGTTGTTATTGTTGTTATTACTGTATTAACCCTTTCCTTCCACAGGTGTGGTTGTGGGGGTAGGGAGAAGGCAGTAAAATGGTATAAAATGTGGTATTCTAATGGTGTGTGGTTGAAGGTTGCCCAAGGTCGGGTAGGTCCCCGGGTTGTTTTTATTTTGGGGGTATTAGGTTAAAGGCAGATAGGTTTTCCCTAGAGGGTTAGGGGGGATAGACAGGCTGTGGTCCTGAATGGCAATTGGGACCGCAGTGCTGATCTATCAGGGCTATGCTCTGGATAGTTCTACCAGAGCCACTGGGTGTCCATAGTAAGTGGATAGTGTAGAGGCTGATATGTCAGTTAAAGGCCTCTAGGCCCTTAGTGTTGCCTGCCTGTGCTTGCACATGGTAGGAGGGGGCCTGATCACCCCCCTCCGCAGGTAGCACATAGGGTGGGATGGCCTAAGGCCAGGTAAATAATGACTGCGGACAGTCACTTTCCTGGTCAAGGGCGAGTGTGACCCCCTTGTTACCCGGGGTTACTAGAATCCCAATAAGACCTAGTGGTAGGCAGGGAAGGCAACTTGTGAAACTCCAGTTAAATGGGTTTCACACTGTCTCACTCTGTTCTCAGTCTCAGCTGAGACTGAGGGATGACATCACCAATAGAACTATCGCAGCTGCATGAGCCACATTGGAATCTGCAGCAAGGGAGTTGGCATAGAACGTTGGGAAGTTTTGAAGTCAGTCTTCAGTTGAGTGTGAGTCAGTGAAGTGTGAAGTTGGGAGCTTGCTGAGAAAGCAGCTCAGTGAAGGCTCTAGGAGCCTCAGCCCTGACAGAGGGCTACTTTTAAGTAAAAGGGTGTGTGTCTCCACCTTAAAGAGAGACACAGAAGACAACTGAAGTGGTGGAGACTGCTGTTTTGGGTCTCAGTGCCCCCCTCCCTCCGGGGGGGGCAGGAAAGGGTTCCCTGCAGATTCCTGGGGCAACTCCCTAGTTCTGCTTGTGAAGGAAAAACTGCCTATGTGTTGCAGAGTTTATTTGGGAGAACAAGAAGATTTATGAGTCGCCGTGGGGCACCTGCAACGTGAGGGTGAGTGTCTGCTCTTGCTAAAAGGGCCTATGTTTTTCACCCTGGGACTTGTGTGACAATGTGGGGATTGAACTACTAAAATAGTGGAAGCCTAGAATAATGGGCTAAGCAAATTAAAAATAGGTTCAAGTCCAGAGCTTGTTGGGATGCAAATGATATATAGAGGAGATGTGACAGATGTCTACCCAGAATCTACATTTGAAAGTTTTCAGTAAAGGAATTGTTCAGTTTCCAGAGAAATGGCCGGGTATGGACTGTGAGAGCTGGAGGTGGGTGGCCCCCCATCTTTAGTGACCAGGTCCACCTCTACGGATTTCTTCTGTGGATTTCTACTTTACGTCAGGCACTTGGCCAGTGATGAGGGAAGTACCCAGCCGTGAGATTGTAAGGAAAATTCTCTCTAGGAGTCGAAGGCTCTAGTGTGGTTTGGGGAGCCACAATAGGATAATTGGTTCATTCCTCAAATGGACCATGGATCAAGTGGCCGGCGGGGGAGCCAGGCCAGTGGGGAAAACCCAAGTAGTGTACAAGTCGGGCTGTGTACCCAAAGCTGCGTGCAAGTCCGGGCTGTGTGCCTGGTGGGTTTAGAGCCTGAGGGCTGGAAATAGTAATAAAGTGTTCTGTTGTCTCTAATCTGCATTACCAGGAATGTAGCCCCATGGGGGTCCGTCTATGCTTTGTTTGTTCAGCTTGCATGTGAATAAAAGCCACACTGAAGAATCCCATTCCGGGTTCTGGACATTACAGTTATTGCTTCCTGTGTTCGGATTTACTTGGGTGCCCCTGTGCAGAGTAGCCAAACCTAGGTCCCCTGTGCCGAGTAACCTAGTCCTCCCCGAACCCAGTCCCCACCAGGTACTGCTGTCAGCTTCAACAGCATGCCACCTGTCGTTTTGCTAAAAAGGCAGGGGTGAGGGGTTACAAACTTTGACATGAGAAATCAAAGTATAGCAGCAAGGTAACAGCTACAATCAGTAGCCTGTGCAATACCTATGACCTCACAGAGGTCATGGGGCCTGCTTACAAGAAGTGAAAAAACAGAGGTACCTGGCACAGCATCACACTCAGGAGTAGCAGTTTTAAATGTAAACTGTTGACCACTAAAGAAAAACTGTGCTAAAACAAATGGCTAAAAAAAAATCATAAAAATAGTAGATAGTAGAAGCAGTGACAGTTTATTACATGGAAGTGGAGTAGAACAATACAGCAACCAACACTCTGACATTCCGAACCTACTGGTTCTTCCTCAGGGGGCAGGGTCACACCAGCTAAGCACATCTTAAGCAACAAAAAAAAATAGTAATGTTTGTATGTATAATTGGTGCTTCAGCAATTTTCGTCACTGCAGCTTCAAGCAACTAGTACTAAGATGTGCTATAGCTGGCGTGACCCCGCCCACTGTGGAGGAACCAGTAGGTTTGAAGCGCCATAGTGTTGGTTACTGTATTGTTTTACTCCACCTTCTTGTAATAAACTGCAGCTGCTTCTACTATGTCTATTTTTGTGATTTTTTCAGGGGCCATTTGTTTTAGTGTGGTTTTTCTTTGGTGGTTCTCTACTTACAAGGAGTATGCCTCAATGAAGGATTTGAAGGGCTTGTGATTAATGCAAGCTTGGAGATCAGCCAGCAAGTCATTCCACATCCTTGGAGCCACAGAGGCAGAGGACCTTTGGCCGGCAGCTGTTGCAATTCTTAGGACAGTGAGGAGCAACTGGGAGGAGGACTGGCGAATTCTCCGGTGAGGTTTAAGTTCCGGGATGGTGGCAAGGTTAGGGGGAGAGAAATGTAGAATTTCATGTAGCAGGCATAATGTGGAATAGTGAATTCTTCTTTCCAAGGAGGGGGGCCAGTTTAGCATGGATAGTGCCTTGCAGTGGTGTGCCCTTTGGCCGGCACCCACAATGAAATGGGACACATGGTGATGTAAGGTTTTGAGCTTAGCAAGCTTGGTGTTTTAGAGAGAAGATAGGAAAGGGGCTGGCATATGGATAGAATGCAGCAGTCACAAACGGAGTGGCTTTGTTGCCACAGATATAATGTTGTGCGGTTAAATGGCCACCGGGCAAAAAGTTGCAGCCGGTAGGTTGCGGCAGCAGCAACTATAGCAGACACACCTTTGTGCAACATTTAGTTATTCTTACTGGACAACACTTTTTACTCAGCATTCACAATATTTAACACAGACAAGATGAAATCTTAAGTTTACCCACATATCTGAAAACATAAATGATAACATCATTGACAACACCACATACAGTACTGAATGACAGGAAAAGCAGATGTTTATCAGCTAGGTTAAAACTTGGAGGGTAGTGCTGAAAGCTTTATTTATTTATTTTTAAACAGTACAGGGTTATTTCAAGATCTTCAGATTTCCAATTATATGTTTGAGGCTGAAATAAATTTCCGCACAACTCCTTGTACCCACTTTCAATCCCAGCAACAGCAGACAACTGACAGTCCCCCAGTGCCCTGCCCACAACCCAGCAGCACAGCAAAGCTGGTCCACTTCAAAAGTGAAATAAATGTCATTCCTCACAAGTCAGTCTCTGAGTGGCCACCCCTTATCACCAGCAGCAAGGCTGTTACAATCAGAGACAAACAAATTACTTACCTCAGCACAAGTCCCGGCTCACAGAACCTACACCCCGGTAGTAGTACAGCAAGGGTAACAGTTCCCAGCAACATCAGCAGTGCATGTACAGCAGGGATGTTCTACTATCCATTCCCCCAAACACTGAGAGTTCTTACACTCATTTTAGTGGTGTGTTATGATTTCTCGGAAAGTTGCTGTAAGTGTGGGTCAGTATGGGGTGATGCATCAGGTGAGCTGAAGTCCTGCTGACACTTGTCTGCTGAAGTTAGTCAGGGGATTGGCCTTTGACAGCAGCTGCCTTGCTAGTTAGACTATGTAGCTTTGGTGGAATAGTGAGCAGCATTTTGTTCTGCCATCAAAGTGTGCGGCGACTATTCATCCACAACGTAAATGGTCACGCGGTAATTTTGATTGTTTCTTTTTGTCCCCGCGACATTATGTCCACTATGTTTTCATCGCTATGTTATATCCGGGGACAAAATGGCTGTACACACAGGGGCACAATACAAGATGGTAGACAGTAAAATATTGTTAGCTATAGATATTCTGGCTTCAGAGGTGAGGTAGGAGTTTAAGCAATGTAACAGCACTAATTTCTGGTATAGCAGTTTAGTCATCTGCTCAACATGAAGCTTGAATGAGATTTCCTGATCCAATATAACTCCCAAATACTTGCTAGAGTTAACAGTTTCTATGGGGTCTATGAACAACTTTTTAGCAAATCACTCCTGACAGAGCCTAAACCATGAAGGCCAATGAGAATTTACCTTTTTTTTGGCATCTAACAGTAGTTTATTTGCCTTAAACCACATTTCCAGTTGAAGGAAGCTGCCTTTGCGATCTGATTGAATTGAGTCAGTATTTGAGTGGCTTCTGTATAGCACCATATTGTCTGCATAGAGCAGAGCCTTGGCATTAGCTCAGTGTTTTGGCAAGTCATTATTAGAAAAAGAGAACAGGCCCAAGACAGAAGCCTGGTGGAACCCCATCAGTAATATCTCTCAGGGAGGAGTGGCTTCCTTCCCATTTGACCAGCAGCTTATGGACAGTTAGATAGTTAATAAACTAGGAGCAGGACAAAATATCTAGACCTAGCCCCTTGAGCTCCTGCAGGAACAGTTCATGACTGACTAAGTCAAACCCCTTAGTCAGGTCTATAACGTTAGCACCAGTAGATTTGTCGGTCTCTTGGGCTTCAAGAAGGTCCATTGTGAGCCATAATAGGGCTGTGTCCGTGTTGCGGTTCTTCCGAAAGCTGTGTCAGGTATCGGTGACCAGAGAGTGGGTTTCGGTGTATTATTGGAGCTGGCTCGAGACCAGTAAAGATGTTTTCAGCCAATCAGAATGCTGCATTTCCAGCCATTGTTTTATCATTTTAAGTAACTTTAAAAAAGATCTTCACAAACAGTTCAGTTGGGCTGTTTTATTACTGCTCTGTTTGTAATTATGTTATGCCTGAAATCATGAATCACTAACATGATTTAATCCAAACAGCTTTGCGAAATAGAGGATCTTTTATCCTGCATACATTAGATATCTATTGTGGAATCTTCAAGTGGAATATTCAGCTTCAGCAGGGGAGCGCTCTGGCATTTATTTATGTTTTCTAAATAAAAAAATAACTTAAATATTCTAAGTCACTCTTGAAAACTTGAGTTATGCATAAATGTTTCTGAGGTATGGGAGAGATGTCTCTAGCTGACTAAGATCATTTCCACAGCCTGTTTGGACTGACAGAACCGCTCATCTTCGCTTTACGGTCCTCCCACCCGAACAACTTGAGAAGACAAGTACTCAGTAGAAGACATCTCTCACCGGCCCCTTAAATTTATATAACAAATAACAGAAGAACACCAAAAGACTCTAGAAGAACATCAGGGAGACTTGTTTACATTCTGAGGTGCACCCTGGTATTTGTTTTCCCGTGACATGCAGTCAGACACTTGCTATTGCTCATAGAAGTAATCGATATAACCTTTCAGATTTCCTATTGGTAAAAGTGCCTAAAAGGTCACTTTTCATGCAAAACAAACAAATCCTTCCTGCAAAGTACATCGTGATGACAAGACTTATAGTTGCTCTTTGCAGTTCAACAGTATTCAGATCAAAACAACATGACATAAATGCAGACACATTTTCAACAGAATTAAACAATGCTGGATTTATTCTCTAATCCTTTTTTGAATAAATGTCATTTAAAAATCACACTGTACTCTCTCCTGAAAGAAGAGACTTTTTAGACTATGTGAAAGTTACAAAAATAATTTCTTTGTTGCAATTTACATTTTCACTCCCCTCAGAACAGCACACCCATTCCTCCAGTCCGATGCAGCCTCATCCCGTGTTTCCAGTGCTTATTTCCATACCCCCCCGATCCCATGACTTACCCCCATGTTGGATCTGGCCACACCCAGATGACATCCCTCACCACTCCTGCGAATGCAGTTGGAGACACCCACAATGCTGCTGGAGTGGCTGGTAGTGAAGATCAGGGCTCGGACTCATCAGCTATTTTTTTTATTTTTTATTTAATTGTTTAACCAGATATAGCACACTAAGCTGAAAGCTTTTTTACAGGAGCGACCTGGAAGCACAAGGAGGTTAAGTGACTTGCTCAGGGTCACACAGTATGCAAGTGGAAGCTGTGGGATTCAAACTCAGGTCTGTTTCATGCTACCAGCTATCATGTTGCTTCACTCTGAGGATTTTTCTGGTTAGGTACTCCCACCTCCCTGACACACAGTCAATGAGTGCTCACAACACAAATCTGTAGGCAGGGAGCTGCTGATGCTACGTGGTCCATGGTCACTCACAACATCAAGGCAGTCCCTCTTTACCACCTGTAGCTAGTGCTGGGAACCTTAGCACCCTCCCCCCTGACATCAGCACGCCATGCCTCCACATTGCGTTCCAGACCTCCATGGTCTGGGCATGGGAGTAGGGACTGAGAATAAATCCTGGGTTAGTGATCCACCAACCAGTGTCATGGGGCCGGTTATAAAAAGAAACAGAGAATAATATATGGGCAACCATACAGAACAAGACAATGTTTGCATTGAGGGGTTGAGATGACAGCATATGGACCTTCAGACCAAAGCTTGAGATGTCCTTGCTGTCATCTCAACCCTGTACAATCCAGGTTGTCTGTGGTGGCCCATATTTTATTTTATATAGCATATGTTTTTTTACACGAGTCACAGAAGCATCCCCTCCCCAAAGTAAACACAAAAGAAAAAAAAAAACTTGCAAGCTTTTAAACTAGTCAAGGAGGGAGGCATTGATAAGCAGCAGGAAAATCCCAGCCTCCCCCTACAAAACAGGGTACTAAATGAGAAAAAGACCAAGGTACAAAGGTCAGTGGGGGATTCTGCTACAGAAGGTAAAGTCATCAAAAAATGGAGAGCAATGAGTACCAATGCCCATAGTCTGGGTAACAAGCTTCCTGAATTAGTGGCCTTGATGGAGGAGGAACATCTGGATATCGTGGCAGTCACAGAAATATGGTACACACAGAACCATGACTGGGACGTAAACATACCAGGATACACTATCTACAGGAGGGACAGGGAGGGTAAAAGAGAAGGAGGATTAGCTCTCTACATAAGGTAAGGAATCAAAGCAACAGAACAAAAGGGTAAACAGGGAGGAGAAGAAGCACTGTGGGTCAATTTGGAGACAGGCAATGGCACCACAATCCACACAGGGGTTGTATACAGACCCCCCCTCAGGGGGAGGAAATGGACAAGGAAATGATAGAAAGTATACTTAGAATGGCAGAAAAGGGGGAGATATTGCTGATGGGTGATCTGAATTTGCCAGCTGTTAACTGGAGTGCAGTTGCAGCAGCCACTTCTAAGAGTGAGGTTATTCTAGTTGCCCTACAGGGGGCATGCCTTAGACAACTAGTATTGGAACCCACTCGAGAGTGAACAATCTTAGACCTGGTTCTCTCAAATGGAGATGGAGAGAGGATCACTGGTGTAGAAGTGGGTAGCCATCTGGGAACTAGCGACCATCGAACAGTATGGTTCATAATAAACACATCAATAGAGTCAAGTCATACAAAGGCAAAAGTACTGGACTTCAGGAGGGCTGACTTTGCCAAAATGGGTTAGTGACTAAGGAATGCACTAGCAAATGGGCAGGAAGAAGGGGTGGAAGAACAATGGGGAAGAAGAAAAACTGCCATCACAGAGGTAACAAGCCTTTATGTAAAGCAAATAAACAAAATTAAACGATGTAAGAAACCACTATGGTTCTCAAAGGAGGTGGCAGTGAAGGTTCAACAGAAAAAGAAAGCATTCAGGAAGTACAAGGAATCACAGAAGGAGCAGGACAGAGAATTGTATCAGTTAAAGCAAAAGGAAGCTGGGAAGGCAGTCAGAACAGCAAGGGCCCGAACCGAGGAAAAGACAGCCAACCCAGTTAAGAAGGGATAAAACTTTTTAGGTACATCAAGGAGTGAAGGAAGACCAAGGGAGGATAGTGGGAGGCTTAATAAAGGGAGGGTGGGCAGAAGGTGACTGTGAAAAGGCAGAGATACTAAACAAATATTTTTGCTCAGTATTTACAAATGAAGTGGGGGAGGTACCTGAAACAAACAATAGAAACACTCTGGATACAGAAGTTGATACCAGCCCATTTACAGAAGAAAGGGTTCTGAAAGAACTCTTAAAACTGAAGGTGGACAAAGCAATGGGGCCTGATGGGATTCATCCCAGAATTCTAAAAGAACTAAGGGTAGAACTAGTGGCACCACTGACTACCCTCTTTAACAAATCATGGGAGGATTGGTTGGTACCTGAGGACTGGAGGAGGGCAGATGTGATTCCCCTTCACAAATGTGGGAGCAGGGCAGAAGCAGGAAACGACAGACCTGTTAGTTTAACCTCTGTGATAGGGAAAATGATGGAAACACTTCTGAAGGAAAGAATTACTAAGTCCAAGAGGGTAGCATCTTTCAAAAAAAGAGGTGTGCAAGAACAAGGGGGCACAATTTGAAGATAGAGGGGGGTGGCTCAGAGGTAATTTAAGGAAGTATTTTTTCACAGAGAGGGTTGTGGATGCATGGAACGGCCTTCCGGAGGAGGTTGTGGAGTCAAAAACAGTGGTGGAATTCAAGCATGCATGGGACAGTCATAAGGCCATTCTAGGGGGTGGGGGTAGGAAGAAGTAGGCTGCTGGTTAACTAGGATCTGCAGCTTATCCAGTAGGTAGGGAAATGGGCAGACTGGGTGGGCCAAGAGGTCCTTATCTGCCGTCAAATTCTATGTTTCTATGTTTCTATTTTAGTACCTAGAGGCCAAAGGGGCACAGGACACAAGACAGCATGGATTCACAGCGGGAAGGTCATGCCAGACAAATCTAATAGATTTCTTTGACTGGGTGACCAAAGTAGTAGATCAGGGAGGGGCTGTAGACATGGCCTACCTAGACTTTAGCAAGGCATTTGACACAGTCCCACACAAAAGATTAATATAGTTAGCCAGCCTGGGAGTGGGTCCCAAGATGGTAGCCTGGGTAAAGAATTGGCTGGAGAATAGGACACAGAGGGTAATAGTAAATGGAGTCCACTCTGAAGAAAGAGGGGTTACTAGTGGGGTACCACAAGGGGTTCAGTATTAGGACCGGTCCTCTTCAATGTCTTTATAAGCGACATTGCAGAGGGACTGGAAGGAAAAGTATGTCTCTTTGCAGATGACACAAAGATCTGCAACAGAGTTGATGCACAAGGTGGGGTGGAAAGGATAAGAAGGGACTTGGCAAGGTTAGAGGAATGGTCAAATGTATGGCAGCTTAGATTCAATGCTAAGAAGTGCAAGGTAATGCACCTGGGAAACAAAAACCCAGGGG
Organism: Neoceratodus forsteri; assembly: GCA_016271365.2. NCBI lineage: Eukaryota > Metazoa > Chordata > Ceratodontiformes > Ceratodontidae > Neoceratodus > Neoceratodus forsteri. The sequence goes on from JADMNL010000025.1 coordinate 267,938,321, forward strand.
AAGAGTACACAATGGGGGGTGAGATACTAACAACAACAAAAATAGAAAGGGACCTGGGGGTAGTCATATCAGTTGACTTAAAGGTGGGCAAGCAATGTGAGAGGGCAGTAAGGAGGGCTGGGGGGATACTGGTATGCATAGGGAGAGGCAACACCAGTAGAAAACAGGAAGTTGTTATCCCTCTGTACAGGCAGCTGGTGAGACCCCATCTGGAGTACTACGTGCAGTTCTGGAGACCCAGTCTCTGCAAGGACATAGACAGGATGAAAGCTGTTCAGAGGAGGACAACTAAAATGGTGCAGGGTCTGCACTGGAAGACATATGAAGAGAGACTAAAGGAGCTTAATATATATAGCCTCAAGGAAAGGAGGGAGAGGGGGGACATGATAGAAACTTTCAAGTACCTCAAGGGAATCAACAAAGTCCAAGAGGGTAGCATCTTTCAAAAAAAGAGGTGTGCAAGAACAAGGGGGCACAATTTGAAGATGGGGGGGTGGCTCAGAGGTATTGTAAGGAAGTATTTTTTCACAGAGATGCATGGAACAGCCTTCCAGAGGAGGTTGTGGAGTCAAAAACAGTGGTTGAATTCAAGCATGCATGGGACAGTCATAAGGCAAGTCTAGGGGGTGGGGTTAGAAAGAAGTAGGCTGCTGGTTAACTAGGATCTGAGGCTTATCCATTAGGTAGGGAAATGGGCAGACTGGGCGGGCCAAGCGGTCCTTATCTGCTGTCAAAGTTTCTATGCTTGCCATTTCTTTGTTCTGTTCTATGATTGAAATTTAATTTGCAGATTTTACAAGTTAAAAGGCGTAACTTTGGGCACTAGGTGGTTAGTAAACAGCTAGGTGTGGGGTGAATGAGGTATTTGAAGAGTTAGTGTACTGCCTGGAATTAATAGTAATTTTCAGATGCAGTCAGCTATCACCACTTATATCTGAAGTATTTTTCCTTTTTTTGTTTGCTAATTAGAAAACTTTCCACCTAGCGGTACTGGGCTGATGTGTAGAGCAGCACTCTGTTTGGAGACTATAAAAAGTCAGTTCTGTTCCTCCCACAAAACAGCAAATGAACGCGCCACTCCACAAGCCTGTGCTCAATTCAAAACAAGACTCCAACAGCAAAAAAATTGGTGCCAGGCATAAGCAAAGGCTTAAAGCATTTTACTGTGCAAAAGTGCAAAATAGCTACACAATCTTACAAACCGTGCAAACCGACACATAGCAGCAGAGCTCCCAACCAGGTTTCGCCCGTAGGCTTTTTCAAGGGATACTGGTCAATGGGAGAGTCTTTCTTTCTTTCTTTTAGATATGGTATTTCTCTCCTGTCCTGGCTAGCACACCTAATGCCATCAGCTGTCCCCCTGGCGCCGTCACCCAAGGATCAGGCCCCCACCCTTATGCTCCCATGACTTACCCTTCATGGCAGGGTGATGGGGAGCATCTCGACCCACCCGAAATGGATCCAGCCAGGGAGGTGCCTTCTCAGGGCAGTGTCATACTGCATGGCCAGGACCTTTTCCGTTTTTCTTCCCCTGAGGTGAGGCGTGCAATGACGCCCATGGAAAGAGTGCACACGTGCCCGCACGCACCCCTCCAAGTGTCTGCCCCATCTCCTCCCCTTTCTGTAGTGTCATCGCACCACCCCCCAGCTGCCGCTAGGGGCCAGTAGAATGCCGATTGTTGACAACCTTCCTCCCCAGAGAAGGAGAGCAGTCCATCGGACGCTCAATCCGTCTCCTCCCCAGGGGCGTGGCCGACACTGTAACATGGCGGACGCAGTTTAGCTGAGCTCCATATGGCATGCTCCTCTATAGATGAATTTTGAGACCCCCTTTACTCTATTTGGTGTTCCGTTTAACAAGGTGAGCATGGGTAGCCCATGATGGCTAGCAAAAAGAAAGAAAAACAGGCTAAAATACAATTTGGGTTGACTGAGCCACACGGCAGTTCTAAATCTGGGCCTGAGCAAACGCAGAGGAGACAGGAGCTTGATGATAGCGCTGGAGCAAAGGCCAACCTGCAGAGATCCCTTGCAGCAGTACCAGCTACGCTGATCCAGATTCAGCACGACGTGAAGGCTGGATTCGACAACATTGCTGCCCAGATTACGCATATGCAGTCAGTGGTCACGGGCTTGTCTGAAACCACAGCTGCGCACACCAAGCAGATCGCCCAGCTAGAACAATGAGTTGGGGCACTAGCGGATGCCCTAGCAGAAGTGACAAGGGACAAGGCCTCAATACAGAGTACAGTTAAGGAACTGATAGCTCAAGTGGATGATCAGGAAAACCATTCCCGGAAATCGAACCTTAGGATCGTGAGGCTCCCGGAGGGCCTGGAGGGGCCCAATTCAGAATCCAGCCTACATAACTGGCTCATAGAACACCTTGAGCTACCCCATGACCTGGCACAGTGTGAAATAGAGTGGGCGCATAGAGTGAGGCCTCCACCTAAACCAGGTGACCGTCCTCGCCACTGCTTGATAAAATATTTGAGATTTACAGAAAAAGAAGCTATCCTCAGGCAGGCCAAGGCAAAAAGGCCGATAAAGGTACAAAATAGCACGGTCATGATTTTTCAGGATTACAGCTGGGAGCTTCAGACCAAACGTCAGCAGTTCAATGAGATCAAAACAAAGCTGTTTAAAATAGGATGGAGATTTACCTTCCTGCATCCAGCCAAGCTTCACATTAACCGCCGAGGGAGTGCACCTAGATTGTTTTCATGTCCCAGAGAGGCCTCACGCTGGGTTGATGAGGAGGTGAAAAAGCATAGGAGAAAAGGCCCAGGCGAGAATCCAAATCCAGATAAGTGATCATTTTACTCCCTGTCTATGGTTCAGTTTAGTTGCAGCGCAAGGGCTGCAGTGACTTGGGTCCCTATCCATTTACATGCCTTTCACTTTATTTGGAGGTGCAGCTAGGCTGCGGGAAGTACACTTACACCTTGTCAACCCTTACTTATACTCGGCTGTATAAAAATCTTGTGAGAGTCTTGTGCTTCAATACAGCGGCTGTAGCGATATGCACTGAAGACTTGGGACTTATGGAGGTCTGTCCCAATGAGCCCTGACCTGGTCTAGGGACCAGGGTAACAGCGGGGCTGTAGATATATTTTTTCTGGACTAAATTCTGTACTTCTAGCCCTGGACTTGGTCTCAGACTTATATAGTTACTCATTCTTTTGGGTCTCTTTATCTCCCATGCAGGAGAAATCCATTATGCCTATGAGTGTTTAATGTCCTCCTGCAAGGCCGCTTCTAGACCTCAGTTGCATTTTGTTTAAGTGTTTAATTGCTTGGGTTTGAGAGCTGAGCCTAATGGCTGATGGCTGAGGGTTGTGAGGAGAAACATAGAAGTTGGTAGCAGATAAGGAACGCAAGGCCCATCCAATCTGCCCATTTATTTTTCTACCTTATAAATGTACCATCGGCCTTTGCTCTGTCAATGGCCTATCTATTCATACTCATCTGTATCGCTCCCTTATGCCTATCCCATGCCTGTTTGAAGCCCTGCATTGTATTCATGTCCACCACTTCCTGAGGTAGGCCATTCCATGAATCCACCACCCTTTCTGTGAAAAAGATCTTCTTCACATTACCCCTTAATCGGCCTCCCTCTAATCTCATGCTGTGTCCTCTTGTCCTGCTATTTTTCTTATATTGAAACATGTTAGACTCTTTCACCTTGTTAATGCCCTTAAGGTGTTTGAATGTTTTGATCATATCACCTCTCTCCCTCCTTTGCTCTAGGGTATACATTTTGAGCTCCGTTAATCTGTTCTCATATGTTTTCTGATGCAGTCCCTACACCATTTTGGTTGCCCTTCTCTGGACTGCTTCAATCTGGTTAAGGTCCTTGTGAAGGTGTGGCCTCCAGTACTGCACACAGTACTCCAGATGGGGCCTAACCAGTGTCTTGTAAAGAGGGATTATTACCTCCCTCTTCTGAATTGTGATACCCCTACTAATACACCCTAACATCCCCCTAGACTTACTTACTGCTTTAGTGGTCTGTTTGGATGATTTCAGGTCATCGGTGATGATGATGCCCAAGTCTCTTTCTTCCCTTGTGACTGCCAGCAACTCCCCTCCCAGCCTATAGATGGCTTCAGAGTTTCTCTTACCTATGTGCATGATCTTGCACTTCTTTGCATTAAACCCCAGTTGCCACTCTTCCGATCATTTTACTAGTTTATCCAGATCTCTTCTCATTCTGCCCACCCCATCTGGATTATATACTCTGTTGCAGATCTTGGTGGCATCTGCAAACAGACAAACCTTACCCTCCAGACCATCTGTCACTGATGAAGATATTGAAGAGGACTGGCCCCAGTACTCATCCCTGAGGTACCCCACTTGTGACTTGCATCTCTTCTGACTGTATACCGTTTACCACCACTCTCTATTTTCTGCCCGTCAACCAGTTTGCCACCCAGTTGACCAACTTCTGACCCACCCCGAGCCTACCCTGCCTATTAATCAATCTTCTATGTGGAACAGTATTGAAAGCTTTGCTGAAGTCAAGGTAGGCAACATCAACTGCTCCCCCTTGGTCCACCACTCTGGTTACCCAGTCTAAGAAATCTATGAGATTAGTTTGACAGGACCTTCCTTTTGTAAACCCATGCTGTCTTGGATCCTGTGCTCCATGGGATTTCAGGTGTTGCATTATCCTTTCCTTAAGGAGTTCCTCCATAATCTTGCCCACTACTGAGATAAGACTGACTGGTCTGTAGTTCCCTGCCTCCCCTGCTACCACTCTTGTGGAGCGGGATCACATGAGCCCTTCTCCAGTCTTCTGGAACCTCTCTTGTGCTCAGAGACTCACGAAACAGTTCTGATAATGGCTCTGCTAGTTCTACCCTTAGAACCTTTAGTACCCTGGGATGTATGCCATCAGGTCCCATTGCCTTGTCCAACTTGAGCTTATTGAGCTCTTGTAGGACCCTTTATTTTGTGAAGGGATTAGTGCTCACCTCCCTCCCCACTGTGTCCATGGTGCTGAGCTGTGGGGCCCTGCCCTACCTTCTCTTCCATAAATACTGAACAGAAGTAGCTATTTAGGATAGATGCTTTTACATGGTCCTCCTCCTCACATGCCCCCTTATCTCCTTTGATCTTAGCAATACCCCCTCTGGACTTTCTCCTTTCACTAATGTATCTATAGAAAGTCTTGTCACCTTCTTTTACTGTCTGGGCCAGTGTTTCCTCGGTTTGGGCCTTTGCCTGCCTTACTGCCTTCCCTGCTTCCCTTAGGGAAGTTTGGTATGTCTCCCTATCTTCATCCCACTGTGTTTCCTTATATTTCCTGAAGGCCAGCCTTTTGGCTCTGACCTTTTCTGCTACTGTTTTTGAGAACCAAAGTGGTTTCCTTCTTCTTCTTTTGCACTTCCTTTTCTCTCTAACACAATGGGATGTTGCTTCAAGTATTGAATCCTTAATGCTTGCCCACTTTGCCTGTACCCCCTCACCTGTATTTCTTTTTGCCAGGGCTAGCTTAACACTGTTGGCCATCTTATCAAAGTCAGCTCCTCTGAAGTCCCATATTTTTGCATTGGAATGGGATGATTTAGTTGTAGTGGCCAAACTGAACCATGCCATGTGATGGTCACTGGCCCCCAGGTGACCTTCTACCTAGAGATCTGTGATCCTTTCCATGTTAGTCAGTACTAGATCTAGGATAGCCCTGTCTATTGTGGGTTGTTGTACCAGTTGTTTGAGGCCCTCCCCCTGTAGGGAATACACCATGTGTCTAGTTCTGGCAAATGTTCCTGCTGATATTGATCAATCTGTATCTGGCATGTTGAAGTCCCCAATATCAGAGCCTCCCCTTTAGTTGTCATGTTTTGTATATCTTCTAAAAGTAATGTGTCTGTGTCCTCCCCCTGGTCTGGGGGCCTGTAGACAACCCCAGTTTATATGGCTGTCCCATTTCCTGTTTCCAGGTTGACCCACAGTTCTTCTGGCTTCTAATGTGTATTCTGAATTTCTGTAGCTTTGATATTTTCATTGGCATACAGGGCCACTCCACCTTCCCCCCTTTTTGCACCTCGGTCTCTTCTGAACAGTACATAGCCAGGTACTGAAGTCTCCCAAGTGTGGTTACTGGTAAATCACGTCTTGCTAATTGCTATTCTGTCCAGTTTAGCCTCTGTCATTATTGCCTGCAGGTCTGAGATCTTGTTTCCCAGACTGCGAGCATTTGTGTACATTATTTTCCATTGGCCAAATTTCGGTGTGTTAGTTGTTGGGTGAGGTCTTGCGTTTCCCCTGTGTGTCATATGGGGAGTTGGACCTTTTTCCTCACCTGGTGATGCAAATGAACTGCAAACATGCTGAACTCCTGTTTGACCACTAGCTGAGGGGGGAGGGGTGTTCTTCCTATTCGACATATGGGGTGCTGCACCCCTCTCCCCATTTGCTAGTTTAAATATTCTGCAAAGACATCAAACTTCTGTCCCAATGCACTCACTCCCTCCTTAGTCAGATGCAGTCCATCAAATTTAAAGAACTTTCACTCCCAAAACTGTTGCCAGTTCTGTACAAATTTGTGTCCTTTTTCCTGGCACTAGCCCTTGAGTCACATGTTTAGCTCCCCTATCTCCCCTTCTCTGAACTTCCGTCCATCTGCCCCCCTCTCCCAGACTCGCAGGATCTCAGAGAAGGAGATGCCGGATGAAATGGATGATAGTTTGTCACTCAGCCTAGTCAAGTGTTCCTTGATCTCCACAACTGATCGGTTGGCGAGATCATTAGTCCCTGTGTACCAGGACGTCAATGTTTTCCCCTGCTTCCTGAACAATTTTAGCAATGCGGTCAGTGTCTTTCCACGCTGATGTACCGGGGGGGATACATCTGACCATTACCCCTGGCTGGAGATAGGTATCAACTCCCCGAATCATGGAGTCTCCTATGATCAGAAGTTTTTTGGATTTCCTTTTTGCTTTTTTTTGTTTTGGTTCCTGTTTTGGCCGAGTTTTGTTGTGCTAGCTCCTGTGCTGCAGTGTCCTGCTCTGCAGTGTCCTCTGCCCCTTTATTTGATTTTGGAGATAGAGGCAGATACCTGTTTGTAGATTTGATATGGTTTGTGGAGGTAATATGTTGGAGAGCACCGAGTGATGGGGCACCCAATTTGCCCCCCCAACCACCTGCCAACCTCCTGGACCAACTACCCTCTGCAGTTGAGGTGCTTCTGTTGGATATTGGGGAAATGGCAGGTGATTCTTATATTTCCTCTTGAATATGAAATTTGAGGCACACAGTCTCTGCGGAGGGTTTACTATTTGTTCTCCAATTTGATATTTCCCTCACAGCCCTGCCATCATTTTCTGGTTTGGGGAAATCAATTAAGGGGTAAATGGTATCAGTGGGTACTCTTGTGAGTTCTCCCCAGAGCCATACAAGGGCCTCACCAAGAAATACTTTACAAATTAGGGTGCCAAATATTCTGAATTGTTCAATTAATGTTTTCAGGTTTTAAAGTTTGCTGTTTGTTTGCAAGGGAACTAAACTCAGATTCTCCTGAATCCGTGTTGGGGAGCCTACTGTTTCTATTGGTGGGGATAGTCAGGGAGTGCAGGATGGGAGGGTGAGGGTCAAACCTGGGCTCCACTTTTGACCTGTGCAGGAGCCAGGGATGACCTTGTGTCACAGTTCTCATGGGGAAGAAGAGGGGTGATAAATAAAAACAGGTTGGAAGGAACAGTCGGATGGGTGATTGCTCTCCATCTGTACAACATGTGCTTAAAATGCCTATGTCAGCAATGTGATCATGGCTGACTCTATAAAAATTACGTCCTTGAATATCAATGGTCTGAAATTGGTTATCAAGAGGAAAAAGTTACAAACACAGGTTAGGAGGGCTAAGTGGCAAATTATTATGCTCCAGGATACACATATGTCTACAGGTGAAGCTGTAAAAACAGTGTCAGTTATGGGAGGGTCCTGGGTGTCCTCAACGTTTTCAACCAAGTCGAGGGGGATGGCAATCTGGTTTCCCAAGGAATCTGGGGTTAAACTTCTGGAGCAGAACATAGACCAGTATGGGAGATTCACTTTGGCTAGAGCGTCTTTGCCTAGGGTGGGTGCTGTCTCCCTTGGATCAGTTTATGCCCCCAAAATGGAGCAGCCTGAGTTTTTCCAACAGTTGGCCTTGGAGATTGCGAGGTGGCTGGGACCATGGATTACAGGTGGGGACTATAACTGTGTACTAGATGGTGATGTTGGACTGTTCAAACTCCATCCCATCACTAAGTCAAAGAATGCCCTTGCCCTGAGTGTATTGGAGAAGGATTTGGGTCTGGTCGACATTTGGCGACACATGTACCCCACCGGGAGGGATTATAGTTTTTATTCACATGCCCATGGTTCTTACTTCAAGTTGGACAGAATTCTGGTGTCCCACTCCCTAATCCGGTCCTCCAAGAATGCGGTCTACTCCCCCATGCTATTATCCAACCATGCCCCTCTGACCCTGGAGCTCTGTGTGGGAGACACTCCCCCTGTGGTTAGACAGTGTAAATTAGATCCTTTATTGCTTAAGGATGGGAAGTATTGCAAAGGGGTCTCCACAATGATAAAAGAGTTTTTGGTATTCAATAAAAGTGGGGATACATCTCATGCGTCCCGATGGGAAGCCCTGAAGGCCTCCATAAGGGGATACTCGATTTCATCTGCAGTACACAAATCCAAGGGTTCCTCTCGAGACTTGCAAAAGTTGAGGACCAAAATTGAGGCCTGTGAGCAGGCACACAAAAATAGATCATCAGCTGCTCTCTATGGGGTTCTGCAAAAACTCAAATGGCAATATAACACCTTAAGTAGTGCCAAATTGGAGAGAGCCATCCTGTTGACTCAGGCTGGAGCATATTTTGATGGGGATGGAGGGGTAAATATCTTGCCTAGCAGCTTCATAAGAAGGAGGGGGATAGGAATGTGGAAAGTATTAAGGATGAGGGGCCGTACTCAGGGGGGACACTTCCAGTATTGGGCAAGCATTTGGGTCATTAAAAAAAGCAGCTTTATACATCGCAGGGTTCACCAGACCAACAGGCTCTGGATAGGTTTTTTCTCTTGCTCCCCTGAAAGTGCTATCTGCAGAGCAGATGGAGGATCTGGAGGGGCCCCTTACATGGTTGGAGTTAAGTAGAGCTGTCAGGGAATTAAGGGGAGGTAAGGCTCCAGGCCCGGTTGGGCTTCACATAGACTTTTTTAAGTCTTTCCACGATCTGCTTCGCAGCCCAATGTATAATATGCTGACAAAGGGTCTGGAAAGGGGTGACCTGCCCCCCATCCATGCAGTCTGCTATCATAACTGTGCTTCCAAAACCTGGCAAGGACCCCACCTGTTGTACATCCTATAGGCCTATCTTTTTGTTAACCGCGGACTATAAGATTTTGGCTAAAGCTTTGGCAACCAGGTTAGAGGGATTCCTCCCCCATTTAATACACCCAGACCAATCAGGTTTTATAAAAGGGTGACAAGAGAAACATAACATTAGACGTACCCTTAACATCATTCACAGGTGGCGGTCCAGAGCTAACACGCATGGTGCTGCCGTGCTTGCCATAGACGCTGAAAAGGCATTCAACCACGTGGAGTGGGGGTACCTCTTCAACATGCTCAGCAGGTTTGGGTTTGGTCGCCGATTTAGATACTGGATACAAACACTGTATAGTCAGCTGTGTGCACAGATACCTGTTAATGGAGCTCTTTCTCCGAGTTTTGAGCTGGGACGGGGTACACGTCCACTCATGTATGTATTATCCCTGGAGCTTTTGGTATCTAGGATCAGGGTGAACGCCGGAATTAGGGGCTTTCGGGGGGGTGAGCACAAAATGGCTTTATATGCCGATGACCTTCTGTTATTCTGGCAATCCCCATCTAGTGATCTGCTGGAAGTGCTCCGTGTTATGGGACAATATGGAAGTCTGTCGGGCCACAAAGTTAACTGGACCAAGAGAAAAATTCTCCCGGTGGGGCGATTGAATAGAGCTGATTTGATTGCTAACCTGGGCGGACTTCAAATGGTGGAAAGGCTGAAATACCTTGTTGTCCAAATCTCAGTACATTCCCATAAACTCTATGTACTAAACTATAAACCACTCCTTGCAAAAAATCTCAGGGGACTGTGATAGATGGACCAGTTTGCCACTTTCACTAATTGGGTGGGTGGGGGTGGTGAAAATGATGATTCTTCCGAGGTGCTTATACTTATACCAGGTCCTGCCCATCTCCCTCCCCAAATTGCACTTCAAACAGGTCAATGCAATCTTACAATAGTTCCTGTGGAGGGGTGAGCCGGCCCGTATTAAGAGAACTACTTTGTCAATGCCGCTCACCAGGGGAGGGTTGGGTCTCCCAAATTTCTATTGGTATTATTTGGTAGCTCAACTTGCTTTTGTAAAGGTTTCAGGGGGATCAGAAACTCCATCACGGGTTGCTCTGAAGGAGAGGCAGCTTCGCACCCCTATGGTGGAGGGACTTCTTGTTGGTGCATTGCGGCCATCTAGAGAGTTCACTGTCAGTAACCCATTTACGGAGTCAACACTCAAGGTCTGGGTCAGGCCACATGAACTGGATGGATTTGGGGCGGCTGCCTCCCCCAATACAGATTTGGTAGGAGCACTGAAACTCAGAGGTCCATGTACAATATCTTTAATTCAGAGGCTGCTGGTGGGGAGGAAAATGGAGTTGAGGGTGGTAAGTCAGCTCTATGAGGGTGGTGCATTTTTAACTTTACCTTTTTGTGTGGAGGAGATGGGGTATCCCACCAGCTGACTTCTTCATATACCTAAGAATCAGGAATAGATTGGGTACCACACTAGATGCTGAACATGGATGGGGGGCTGCTTCCCCATTTGAGGAGGAACTACTTCGCCCCCAACCGCCATCTAAACCCTTAACTATATTTTATAAACTCATATCGGATGGTGGAAAGGAGCGATTGGATAAGATCTGGAAGGCCTGGCAATCTGATCTAAATCTAGATTGCAGTGGGGGCGTGCAACCCGCCACTTCAATACGTGTTCAAGAGGCAATAAATTGAGGCAGGTCCAGTATGACATTATGCACCGGTCATACTATACCCCAACATGCTTGCATGCTATGGACCTGTCCAAATCAGATGTTTGTCCTAAGTGTTTAGTCACTTCAGTGGACTTCCTCCACCTGGCATTAACCTGCCCTAAAGTTGCTCCCTTTTGAATAGAAATGCATTGACTAATGGAAGGAGTGATGGGCTATTCACTTCCGTGTAGCCCACTGGAATTGCTGTTGGGTGCAGACCCACAGTGGCCCAAAGATAGGATCACTGAAGCACTATGGTCACAGGCGTTAAACAACGCTAGGAAAACCATTGCTCAGTCCTGGATGTCCTCTTCTCCTCCTACGGTCCAACATTGGACTAATAATTTATGCTGAAGTATGAAGTTGGAAAGGGTGCAGTGGAATGCCATGGGTAAAGGAAAGAGTTTTGAACTAACCTGGAGGCCGCTGCAACATGCCATTGAGGAGGATAGATTCCCTATATAGGGCTGCAACGAGGGGAAAGTCAACAAGGGGCTGACTGTCAGCTGGTGGGATTCTCACCCTTAACAAGATAGGTGGCAACCTGCTGGAGTATGGGCTTACCTTGACATGTATATCTTTTTCTGATGACACATATGCTCACTGAAGGCTTGTCATTGACTATGTACAAGTACGGCTTACAGAATGTTGATATGGGAAGGTACTGTATGGGATTGTACTGTATGATATCGTATACTGTATGAATTGTGCACATTGTAACTATCTGTGACATCCAACCATTTTAGTAAAATATTTTGAAAAAAAATCCTTCTCCTCCCGTGCTGACCTCCAGCGGCCCATGCTCGTTCCTGAACACGGGTCACTGGCATAACGCGAGGTAAGGCGTCCAGCGCCTCAGCGCCACCAGGCCTGCAAGAGTAATTATTTTTAAAGTTCTGTACACCAATCCAGTTTCAATGCCCATTTAAAGGTGCAGTGTGCTTTTAGTGGTATGCAGTGATACCTAAAGTGCTATACAATATCTTGCAACGAACATTCTACTTATCCTCACTGGATAGCTACAAAACTTTTATAAAATTTACATCATAAGAAAAACTAAGTACTTCCTGGCCAATAGTACTGTTACAATCACTTAGAGATTTAAATTAATTTTAGGGATGAATTGCTTTTTTTTTTCTTATTCTGCTTAGTTCTATTGGCCATTTTACATTATAAAACAGCAGGTCCCAGGGGTTCAACAAGTTTAGACTGAGTGTGTATTTATTATTTATTATTATTTGCCTGCTGCCCACAATGGCTGGCATCTCTGGTACTCAGGAACTATATGAATCACCTATGGGTTACCTAAAGAGAAAGTGAGAAGGAGAGAGCAAAAATTATGAATACATTTTAAAGAGACTGTTGTTGATTATTACAGCATAATTACACTATATACAATGTTTACATAAAGATGCCTAATTCCTGCATAGAACAAAAGAGGAAGCACTCAGACAATTGAAATAATGCCTTAAAAGGTCCTATTTAAAGCCAATGATAAATTTAGAACCATAAATGTAATTTCTAACTATGGTTTTCTTTTTCTCTTTCTAATGAATGGTATTATGTCAATTCTGTCATTGAGGACTGGTAGATAATACCCTCCCAATTGAAAAATCCACATAGATTCTCTTTCCAGTATGAGGGTATCTAAATCTCCCCCTCTCTTACCCAGAAATACCCATTCTATGCCACTAAATCTAAATTTGTGTTTCTTTGGGGGGGGCTGTTTTTACATGTGTTGCCAGAGCATTGGTTAAATCACCATTCATTATAGTATTTACATGTTCACCAACCCTACGTTTGAGTGTTCAGGTTGTTTTTTCTACTTAAAAACTGCCACAGCTGCACCAAGCCATGTATACCACATCCCTTGAGAAAGGCTATGGGCAAAACCTGGTAGGGATCTTTGCTGCTATGTGTCAGTTTGCACGGTTTGTAAGATTGTGTGGCTATTTTGCAGTTTTGCACATATAAATTCTTTAAAACTTTGCTTATGCCTGGTGCCGATTTTTTTGCTGTTGCAGTTCTGTTCCTCTCACTACATCATCAGAAATGTGACCGAACACATTGAGGCACCACAACCTTTGCAGCCTGAGCAGTAACTTTCACAATTTATCAATCAAAATGCAAGAAATTGCGACATCACTAGTAACCAAGAAGAGCCAGTCCCTGCTGCTACATGTGAAAGGGAATAATCTGGCAGTGAGAAATAGTTCTCCTTGGTTACTAGTGATGTCACGGTCAGTGTGGTCTCAGTGTTGATGATGTGGTGGGAGGAACAGAATGGTATCCCCTTAAAATAGCGAACACAAAACAGCAAGGGAATAATAGCACATCAAAAAATAGCAAATGGCAACATGGTCTTAATAGCACCTGGTTATTTGAGCGATAAGGCAGTAGTGTCGTTCAGCACTATAAAGAGTAAACATAGGTAGTAATGTAGTCACCAGTGTCTGCTGGAAAACCATGCTGGCACTGTAGCCTAGAGGTTAGAATCACTGGCTTTGTGTATGGCTGCTGCATCCAGCATACCTGGTTTTGAGACTTGGCATTATTGATTTTTATGTTGGCGCACTTGCGCAGCCAACATCATGCGGTAGTGCTGATTTGGAGGCGCGTTCACTGTTGGGCAAATGCAGGGCATGCACCAGTAGGTGCGTCCCACATTCCCCAATCAGCCAGCAGCAGGGGCCAACACCCTGCCTAGCTAATGAGGTGAAGACATGAGAGAAAAGGTCTGCTGCAATAAGAATGAAGCTCTCATACAGTGTGACCACAACACGCCTCCCTCTATGTGCAGGAAACATGGCAGTAGTGACTACCGCTGTTGCCTATCAACACCCTGTTTATTGTGTGCCGACAGGGGTGCCCAATCCCCGTCAGCATCATGTAACCCCCCCTTTTTTTGATTGCCAAGGTGGTGTCCAATCCCCCTCAGCATCATGCGCTCCCCCAACAGTTTTTCTTTGCCGATGGGGGCCCAATCCCCTCAGCATGTATCCCTCCCTCCCCTTGAATTTTGCTGATGGGGAAGCCCACTCTCTGTCAGCGTAATGTGTCCCCCCCCATTTTTTGCTTGCCGAGGGGGTGCCCAATCCCCCTCAGCTCCTGCGGCCCCCCCTTTCCTTGTTTGCCGATGGGGGTGCCCAATCCCCCATCAGCTAAAGCACCCACCCAAACACACTCAGGTGACATGCTGGGAGCCCACCCCAGCATGCCAAAGCATCTATTAAAATGAAAATTGTCCCTCGATGTCTTTTATTTATTTTTTTACCTGTAAAGCATACTCTTCCAACCCCTCCTACCACAACCCGCACCCACCCACTGCACACCCTGCCTCCCCACACACCCCCCTCCACACACCCCATACTTACCTCTGAAGTCCGGCGCGATGATCTTCGGTGGACCGGGAACATGTCTGCACTCTTTAAAGCCAACCACGAACTGAGGAAATGCCGGTAAGCTGTATAATGGAATAAATAGGTTTTTTTCAAATTAATGCATATCTCGGGCATTTTTGGGAATTTTTACACCAAATTTTCAACATGGGTTTTTTTTGGCCCCTCCTCGTGAATTCTGGCACTGTCATATCGTTACTCGTTCCTGAAAGATGATTTCACAGTCACTGCATGGAATTACCTTTCGGGACTGATTAACGAGATGACAGTGCCACTGTTCATGAGGTGGGCGCTCAAAAAGTGTATGTTGCAAATTTGGTGGAAAAAATCAAAAAAATGGCTGTTTTATGAGTGTACATTGTGGAGCTGCTATGCAGGCTCGTAACTTCATGAATTTGCAATATTTGCATGCCAGATTTTCAACACTGTCATTTTTGTACACCTCCTTGTGAACAGTACAGTTGTAATTTTTCACATCCTGGCCGAAATGTGTTTCCGCACATCCAGCACATAATAGCGCGGTTGCTGTGGGAAATCAGTGTTTGGGCCAGATTATGAAAAGGACAGTGACACTGTTCATGAGCAGAGGTCCTAAAATGCCTATGTGGAAAATTTGGTGACGATACTCCATAAAATGACTGTGGTACGAGCGTGCGTTGGCGGATTGCATGCACGCTTGTAACGTCG
This sequence comes from Neoceratodus forsteri, assembly GCA_016271365.2. Classification (NCBI taxonomy): domain Eukaryota; kingdom Metazoa; phylum Chordata; order Ceratodontiformes; family Ceratodontidae; genus Neoceratodus; species Neoceratodus forsteri. The sequence continues at coordinate 267,953,474 of JADMNL010000025.1, forward strand.
TGTATTTGTAATATTTTCACTCTGGATTTTCACCATTGGCATGTTTTCACACCTCTTGATGAACAGTACAGCTGTCATTTCACATATCCTGCCCAAAATGTGTTTTCGCACGTCCAGCACAGAATAGCACAGTCGCTGTGCGAAATCACTTTTTGGGACAGTTTGAGGAAATAACAGTGACACTGTACATGAGCAGAGGTGTTAAAATGCCTATGTTGAAAATTTGGTGCCGAATGTCCATAAAATGACTGTGTTACAAGCGTGCATTGCGCATTTCCCACGCACCCTTATAACTTCGCAAATTTGCAGTATTTACATGCCACATTTTCAACACTGGCATTTTTTTACACCTACTTATGAACTGTATAGCTGTCATTTTTTGCATCCTGCCCAAAACATTTTTCCGCACTGCACTACCAAAGCCAATGCCAGCGTGACAACATTCGGCATTGACAATTGCTTGTTTTAAAAGTCTTGTGCCCACTTTCGCACCAGGACCCCCAAGTGAGAATACAAAATGTTCCCTCCTCCAAGTTTCTCCCCCTCCCCAAGTTGTGTTCCCCCCCGGAGTCAGAATATATGATCTGCCCCCCCTCGAGCTTCTCCCCCTCCCTGACTTGCATCCCCCGGAGAATATCCCCTGCCATCATGAGTTTCTCACCGTACCCAAGTTGTGTCCCACCTGGTGATGATTATATATTTTAAGGGGTGTGACTGCAGCACTGTTTTCGCGATGTGCAACAATCGCTGTTATTGCCAGTCACTGTATGTGCACTCGCTATTTTTCAGTAACTGTTTTTGCATTTGCTCTTTTTTTTTGCTGTTTTGACATGAAACTGAACAGAACTGACACCTTTATTGCCCCCAGACAGAGTGCTGCTCCACACATCACTCCAGCATTGCCAGGTGGAAAATCTTCTAATTAGCAAACAGAAAGAAAAAAATAATTGAGATATAAGAAGTAATACATCTGAAAGTTACTATTAATTCCATGCAGCACACTAGCTCTTTAAAAGTTTATGACCTTTGAACTGTGCTGAATAACTGTTTTGAATTCACACAACACTGGAATGTGCACAACAGTTTGGAATGCGCACAACACTTTGGAATGCGCACAACACTTTGGAATGTGCACAACAGTTCAGAATGTGCAATCATATACTATATAATGAAGTAGGTCACCATTTCTAATAAAGTTCTGTATTCTTGTAGTACCTACGATATGAGGGTCTCAAGTTGCCCCCATTGTCTCACTCTTTGCATGACTGTTTCTTTAATTATGTAAATGTAGTAGTCTTTAGTAGTACTTTTTGACAGTTACGTTTGTGATTCTATAAAAACAACATTTTGGCACCTGTATCTCATCTGTCTTTATAGCAAGAGGTCTCCTGAATAACACAGAAAATACTGGATGGGCAACTGAAGCAGAACGACTTTTTGCGGTGTATGGATTTCCATACACAACTGCATTCCACCATACACTATATAGAGAATACTGGATGGGCAACTATGCATAACCGGTGTGTTCAGCAACAGAGGGGTTCTGATTCCCTGACATTCAGAGTGAAGCTCGAGAGATCCATGGGAATCAGGACCCTGAGGTGACAGAACACACTGGTTATGCATAAAGTTACTCATCCTGTATTTTTATAGTGTATAGTATTATGTGAAATGTGGGCATTGTGTGTTTTTTTTTTCTCTCTCTTTCACAATGAAACTGACTTCTGAAGTCTTTAGAGGTTCTAGAATGCTGTTCTATCATAGAACTGGATAGAGGAAAGCAACTATAGTGTATGGTGGAATGCAATTGTGTATGGAAATCCATACACCACAAAACGTTGTTCTGCTTCAGTAGTGACATCCTCACTCACGCAGAACGACTTTTCATTCTGCAATAGTGAGGATATCACAATGCGACAGCCCAGTGCCCTTCATAGGACAGGGGGTGGTTGGCGAGTCCTGTGTGCAAGCTGGCCGGCGGGATGAAGAGAAGAGCAGTGCAGGTCTCCAGCAGCAGACACCGCCTGGAAAATGTAAGGGATCCTGTTTTGGGGCACCATACACTATATAGAATGGTGTATGGCCTCCCAAACAACTTACCAATTCTTCCTCGTGTTTTTCTATAGCAGAGGACCTCTTAGCTTTGCTCTCGGGGTCATCAGCCATCCCAGAAAACACTCGGAGAAGAATTGCCTTGTTGTGTATGGGAGGCCATACACTATCCTATATATGTGGCAGCATTCCAAGCTGTTCTGCTTCAATAGTGACATCACTACTATAGCAGAACAACATAGTGATGTCACTACTGCAGCAGAACAAGCATATTCCAGGCACTTAATTCCATGCATAACAATATTCCACTATACACTATAATGCTCTATTATACACCATCATATTGTTAATGGTTGACATGAATGGCTCACAGAGCTGTGTTTTACATTATAACTTGCTCACACCTACAAAAGATGAAAAAAGGATTCTGCAGACCCTAGAATATTACAGCAGTACTTCATCTTGGTTGTAAAAAGGAAAAAAAGCACAGGACAACCTGCTTTCCATTCAGGAAGGGAGTGTCTAAAGCTTACCAAATGAAAAGCAGGCAGTGCTGATTTTTAACAACCAAATATGTTTTGGGACACCAAAACTGATACTTTTTCTTTTCTTAACAATGATAAGCGCCCCTGCATATGCACAATAAGATTTCTGCTAACTTTTCTGAACATTTGTTTTTTCTTTCAGGTAGGTGATTGGTGGTATGGGACCACACAGAAGGTAGCAACCAGCCGGTGAGATGGAGGAAAGACTGTGCTAGTCGCCTCCTGTGAGATCATTAAAAGAGGGTGGAGTGCAGGGGGAGGAACAAGGCAAAGATGGTAAAGGGTGGCTGAGAGTGAGAGGATTTTTTTAGCATGGGTGTGGGGGAGAGTCACATGGATGCAGAGAATGGGTGGGGGTGTTTTTTTTTTATTCCAATTTTTTTTTTTACAGATTCGTATTCAGCCCTAGATGATAAACCTCAGAAAAGATGACTAGCAGAGGTACAGGGAAGGCTATTTCAGACACCCACCTTGACACGCATCAGGACAGTATGTACTGGGGTGATGTTAGGGGTGAGGTGAGTGGCATCGATGCTAGAAAGTATTTGTTTTTATATTTCTTGTATGGGTCAGTGATTGGTGATGGAACACAGACATTAAGATGGCAGTCAGACGAAGTGAAAGGAGCAATGAAGAAGGCGACGCCCCTGACTGAGGTGCACAGAATGTATTCATTAAATTTGTGTAAAATGAGTAAAGGCATTCATCCCCTCTCAAAGACCAAGGAGACTAATATTGTATTTCTTTGGGTTCAAAAAGCTTTATTCCTTCCAAACTGTTAAAAATACACAGAGAGTAAAGCTGCCACAAAAAAGAGATCACCCCTGCTCATGCCTCAAGGCTGTGCCAGTTGCCCAATGTGGTATCCTTAAAAATGTATGTAGCAGGCTGGCAAACAAGAGGGTGCCATACTTGTTAAAGGGTGGTGGGGGGGCAAGGAATATGGGTGTGGCAACAGGAAAAGAGGCATAGGTGCTAAAGGGTGAGGGGTTTCTTTGAACATGGGTGTGGGTATGCAGGAGGGTGGCATGGATGCCAAAGAGTGGATAAGGGTATTGTTTATTTAATAATGCTTCAAAAAAATGTTCTTTTTTCCATTCATGATTGACTCATAAGTCAGTCATGAATGAAAAACAAAAAGCATTGTGTTCAGGGCAGATTTCTGTTGGTGGGCGGGGGCAAACATGACTTTTTTTTTTCTTTCAAGATTGATTTGACAAGTCAGCCACAAATGACAAGGGGGGTTCAGCTGTTTTTAAACTTAACTTTTAAATTTGGACTTCAATTCATCACAAAACAGACAAAAGCTTCTACTCTGTGTCAATATCTAATGAACCTGAATGTTTCATGTTTGAAATCAGTATTTTATTTTTTATATTATCAGAATGCAAAGTGAGGGATTTTCTGTAATTTGCACAATCTGTAATTTAGAAAACTACCAGACCAAGGCCCAGATATTCAAAGGGTTTATGGCGCAACAGTGTTCATCTCATGGCAACCCACTGATCTTGCCTCCTGCGCAATATTCAAACTGGAATTGTACCTGGCTTCAAATCACAATCGCCGAGTCGCATCAGTAAATGCAGCAGCGCCAGGGGGGCGTGCCCATGCATACTCTGCACATCCCGATATTCAGCCCGGATGTGCTGAGTCCATGCATGCTCAACCCCTACTTGCGCCGCACAAAGTTGATCCTAAAAGGAAAAGAACAACGGATGGCCACCCACAGGTGAGCTGCCGTATTGCAGGGTGCAACACGGCAGCTGCCACCCGAGCTCCGGCTGCACCTGGCGGGGCCCCCCCATGCCTGATCATGGGCATACTGACAGAAATGACCCTCCTAACTCCCTGGTGGTCCAGCGAACTGCTGTCAGCCCGATCGAGGGCTTCAGTAAAATAATAGAACTCCAATATCCCTGGTGGTCCAGTGGACAGACCACTGTCAGCCCGATCGTGTGGGCTTCAGTAAAATAATAGAACTCCAATATCTATGGTGGTCCAGTGGAACACTCTCAGCCCGATGCGGTATTTTGTATAAAAACAATGCAGCCACTATCCCTGGTGGTCCAGCGGACCCCCTCCCCACCCGCCCACTGATCCCCACTGCCCGATCCCCGTCCAGCGGCGAGCGGCACCACCTGCTGCCCTGCCGCCTGCCCACTGACTTACCGTCGGTAGGGCTGTCGCCCATTGGTCCACAGCATGCAGCCCATACCGTACTACACATTCCAGATATGTGAATGGATCCATTCACATATCTGGAATGTGTAGTACGGTACAGGCTGCACGCCCATTGACATGCAAATGGCCCCATTTGTGCCTTGCATAGATTATGGCCCCATTTGCTTGTGCACTTTTGAATATTGCAGTTGCTGTGCATAGCGCAACCGAACTTGCGCTAGCATATCCCCCTGCTCCACTCTGGCCACTTGCACTGCGCCATGCACACTGCAGGTGGCCAGGGTGCGATATTCAATGATGCTGTGCCATGGCGCAGCTCCATTGAATATCACCCATTCAACGCCCCAGCTCAGCCAAGTTGCGCTGTGCCCTGGCTTGCGCCACAGCCTGGTGCAGTTTGAATATCCGGGCCCAAGTGTTACAGAATTAGCACAAACTTTGCTGATGGATGACTGAATGAAAAATGTGGATATATCATTAACAGATGTATTTTTTTTGTTGTAAAGTCTGATATTTTTGGGCATTTATATGGCAGTTGCAGGCAAATGTAACCCCCTTGTTCCCAGGGATTCAAGAATCCCATAGAATTAGCGGTAGGCAGGGAAGGCAGCTAGTGATTTTCCAGTAAATGGATTTCTCTCTGTCTCTCCGTCTGTTGTCAGTCTCAGCTGAGAGCTGGAGGGGTGATGTCATTTAGAACTCTCGCAACAGCATAAGCCATGGCCAGCTGTTGTGATAGAGGGAGATAGAATTCTGTAGTCAGTCGGTGGCTGGAGTCTGCAGAGTGTAGTTGCAGATCCAGCATCAGCTCTGACATAGAGCTGCAGTGTTGTTTTCTTTCTCATCCTAGTGGAGTTCAGCAATCTTACAGCTTGTGTGAAGTGGTGGAAACTGACTCCAAGGAATTTCCGGTGTTTCATCTCAGGAGGGATGGAGCAGGCTGCCAGGATATTAGGGGCAGTTCCCTTGATCCTACCAGGACATTTGGTGAAACTGCCTTGTGTACATCTTCTGTGAGTACTTTTGTTTTGTGTGAAACTGCTCAGTTGGTACCTGCATTTTAAGTTGGATTCTCTGACAAAGGGATCCTGTCACCCTAAACAGTTTAAAAGATGTCTGTCCTCTGTGGAGTCCAGTATGTGACCATCCAAGTGAACAGGACTTTTACTTTTGACACCCCTGTGGTGTCCTTGAAGATGTTAAGTGTGAAATACATTTCTATAGCGCATCTTCAATTTTGGTACAGTGTGAGGTGTATTTATCAGAGGGATGGCCGAGTATGAACTTGGAAGCAAAAGGTGGGAAACCCCCCATCTCGAGTGACCAGTTTAGCACTCCAGGTTCTGAAGGGCACCTTTGTCTTTTCTGTCAGTGCATGTGGCCAGTTCCTGAAGAAAGTTCTACCCCAGTGAGTGGATTTTCTCCAGTTCTACCCCAGTGAGTGGGTTTTCTCCAGTTCTACCCCAGTGATTGGGTGTTCTCCAGTTTACCCCATGTATGTGGGTTCTGCGAGTTTGGAACCTGTAGTGCTCTTTTGTGGTCTGCGTGCCACACCTTATCCTACGCCATATGGGAAGTGACCAAGTACTGGCCGTGTGTGACATTTCCAGGAAGAAAATGTGTGTTCTACACGTGGCTAGTCCACAAGTCCTGCAGCCATCCTATGTAATATGGGAATTTGGTGTTCTGTACAGTACCTCAGATGTCTGCATTTATTGTGTGTGTGTAACCCTTGGGGGTTCATCTTTACTTTGTGTTGTTCCTACTGTGTTATGGAATAAAGGCACACTCTAAAATCCCAACCTGGTTTGGACATTTATGTTATTGCTTCCTGTGTGTGGAGTTACTTGGGTACCCCTGTTCCAGAAGTGCAAACCTAGCATAGCCTTGAGCAAACGTTTTGTCCCCGGGACCTGGGTTGTGGCCATGGTATTGGTCCCACCAGGCGTGTGCCAGGTAGTAGCCGCACTTGATGTTTCTATGTTTGTTTTTATAATGTCTTCTCTATCTGGCTTATCCCACCTTGTCTAATAGTGACAAATCAATGTAACCCCCACCCCTCTCTTTTCTCCAAGACTATGGGAGGTGTGCCTACTGGTTAAATAAGGGGCCGATGGGTGGTTACATAAAGATCAGGGAATTGTTTCTGGAAGTCGTTTTTGTTTGGGTTACCTTGGATTTTCTTGGATTTACTCTAGAATACTTGGGTATGTGATTTTGGGTCATGTCCTTTTTTCTTTTTTTAATGGTGGGTGTTAGGGGTGGGCGGACCGACCCACAAGAAATCAGAACCCCCCCCCCGATCCAGTGCAGTCTGACTGACCTGGACAAATAAGAGTCAAGTGGTTATTTGTACCAAGTCTGGGTCCATCCGCTGCAAGTCCCCTGTAAAAGTTAAATGCCTTTTTTTTTGTAGTGTGCCTTATTACTTGCACTGCAGCTGGCTTTAGTGCTTCTCGTTTGCTCATGGATGGAGCCTTGTTTCAGGACTCGGGAGCCCAGCCGGCTAGCCAGCACATCACATGATCTCCACATCCTGATGTCATGTATCTGGCCCTTGGCATTTCTCCCATTTCTGGCACGAGCATGCAAAATAGTATCGGGGGGGAGGGTGCTGACTCCCAAGGCAGGGGACAGAATGAACTGGCAGGCACAGCATGATTAAGCAAGCCAATCACCGACCCATGAATGAGCGTGCCGGAATCACCAGAGGGCAGAGAACCCTAATGGCGACATCTAGCCAGACTGACATGGAGGCATCCTATAGCTGAATGGATGCCGCCTGTGTCAGTCCTGGCTATTGGCAGTTGCGGTGGGTGGGCAGAGCTCATCTGCTCTCTTTCTACACTGCTGGTCATCGGTTAGAAGAAGCACCATTTGCCAGTGAAATAGCGGAGAGAGCATATGTGCATCTGTCTCTCGTCTGTGCCTCTCATCTTCTTGAGTCAGTTCACAAAATAATCAATTTAAAATGTTTAATAATAGCTTGTGTGTGCTGCTTGTGCTTCCTTTTAAAACAAACAAATGAGCCTTTGGAGTTTTGGAGGCTAACTGAAAAAGTGAAAGGAGAGAGGTGGGGGAAGATTGTGGGTAGGGCGGAGAACATCTCTGCAAGGTTCTTGATGGGGGCCAGATGTCTCTCTCTTACCTACAGTACAAAGTAAAACTAAAGCAAATCACAAAAGCTGAAAAGAAAGATAAAAAAAAAAGCTGAAAAGAAAAAAATACATTAATGAATAAATGAAGTTGTACTATTACAACACACAAAAACAGATCAACCTGCCCTTTGAGTGCCTGACTTATTTCCTTATCACCTTGTCTGCTCTGCTTTTTCTGTGATTGTCAACTTAAAGCCTACAAAGTAGTACAAGTGCCAGAATTGTATTAAAAAAAACGGTTAACCAGAAAAGAGCAAACGGGGAATAGGAGAGAGAAAAAAAGCAGATCAGACAGATATTCACTATTAACCTGGCAGGTTGGAAGGAACTTGAAAGCTTTAAGTGCTCACTGTTGCTCACTCTGTGCCTGAGTCTATCTCTCCAGCGTTTCTTTTCAAGCTAGCATTGCTTTTTGCTTCATTTAAAGCCTGAATTCTGCAGCAGGCTCCTTAATTAAAAAAAAAGAACAGTCAGAAGGACTCAGAATTAGTTTTAGCCACCCCCCCCCAATTCTCCTCTGAGTCTGAAGTGACTGGAGTGTTGTATTTTGTCTTGCCTGGGAGGCATTTATAAACAAGCATTTGTCAATGCTGAATGTTTGCTTGCTGGCATCGGCATTGGTAGTGTAGAAGTTACAGAGCTGCATAATAGGAATGGCAGCGAAGTATTGAACTGAAGCCAACCCCACCACCACCCTGCAGAGAGTGACAGGCATTGGGGTGTGCCTTTGGGTCGTCAGGCATAACGACCATGCCATTTCACCATACCCTACCCTGCAGACACTGACAAGTGTCACGTGTGCCTTGGGGTCTTTGGCCCTTATGCACACCCCATTCCATCAGGAAATACGGTGAGATAGGTGCGGTATAGGAGAATGGGGTGAAGTTTGGGCCCGAAGAGTCCGAGGCACACCTGTAACCCTCTCACTGGCTGCAGGATGTGGTTGGGAGTGGAATGGTATGAGCATGACAGGCAAGAATCCCAGTCACACCCCTGATGCCTGTCATACTCTACAAGGTGGAGCGTTATGGTCGTAAACCCCTAACGCCTCAGGCATTCGATTGGTATTTTCACTCAAATTTTCAACATGTTTTTGTGACCTCCACCTCATGAACAGTGGCAATATCAGTTTGTTAGCAAAACTGCTTTTGCACAGTGACTATGGCATTTGGCACCACAGATGCAAAACACATTCGAACAGAATGTGAAAACGACAGCGTACTGTTCATGGGGAGGTGTAAAAAATGGCAATGTTGAAAATCTGCTGTGAAAATCTTGAAAAAACTGGTGAAGTCACGAGCGTGTGTAGAAACTGTGCAACGCACAACCGTAATGTAACTAGTTTGGGGATTTTTTATAGCAGATTGTTAACACAGGCATTTTGGGACCTCCGATCATGAACAGTGTCAGTGTGATTTTCTTTATCTGCCCCGAACAATGATTTCCCACAGTGACCACACATTTCTGTGCTGAAAGTGTGAAAACACATTTCGGTCATGTTGTGGAAAATGACAGCTGTACTGTTCATAAGGAGGTGTGGAAAAATGCCACTGGTGAAAATCTGGACTGAAAATATTACAAATTCATGAACTTACGAGGGTGCGTGGACACTGCGCAATGCTCACTAGTAACACAGTCATTTTATGGAGTTTTGTCACCAAATTTTCAACATAGCCATTTTAAGACCTCTGCTCATGACCAGTGTCACTGTAATTTTCTTAATCTGTCCCAAACATTGTTTTCGCACACCGACTGTACCATTGTGCGCTACACGTGCGGAAACGCATTTTGGGTGAGATATGAAAAATGGTAGCTGCACTGCTCATAAGGAAATGCAGTAAAATGGCACTGTTGAAAATCTGGAGTGCAAATATTACAAATTCGCAAACTTGCCAGCGTGCGTAGGAACTGCGCAACGTGCGCTCCTAAAACAGTCATTTTTTGGAATTTTTTCACCAAATTTTCAACATAGCCATTTTAACACCTCTGCTCATGACCAGTGTCACTGTGATTTTCTTAACGTGTCCCATACATTGATTTCGCACACCAACTGCGCCATTGTGCGCTACAGCAGGCAAACTACGTTGTGGGTGAGATGTGAAAATGACAACTGTACTGCTCATAAGGAGGTGTGGTAAAATGGCAATTTTGAAACTCTGGGTGAAAATATTGAAAATTGCTGAACTTACGGCGTGCATAAGAACTCTGCAATGCACGCTAATAAAACAGTCATTTTAGGAATTTTCCACTAAATTTTCAACATAGCCATTTAAGACCTCTGCTCATGAACAGTGTCACTGTGATTTTCTTAATGTATCCATGCATTGATTCCTTTTACCGACTGCGCCATTGTGCACTACATGGGCGGAAGCACATTTGGATGAGATGTGAAAAATGAAAGCTGTACTGCTCATAAGGAGGTGTGTTAAAATGGCAATGTTAAAATCTGGAGTGAAAAATAATTGAAATTTCCTACGAAATTTGACAGCGTAACAGCTAAACGCACGCTCGTAAAACAGTCATTTTTAGGAATTTTTTCACCAAATTTTCAACATAGCCATTTTAACACCTCTGCTCATGAACAGTGTCACTGTGATTTTCTTAATGTGTCCCGTACATTGATTTTGCACACCGACTGCACCATTGGGCGCTACATGGGCGGAAGCACATTTTGGGTGAGATGTGAAAAACAACAGCTGTACTGCTCATAAGAAGGTGTGGTAAAATGGCAATGTTGAAAATCTGGAGTGAAAATATTGAAAATTAGCGAAATTACGAGCATGCGTAGGAACTGCATAGCCTTGCGGCCTAAATAAAACAGTCATTTTAGGAATTTTCCCAAATTTTCAAAATAGGCTTTTGAGAGCCCACCTTATGAACACTGGCAATGTCATTTTGTTAATTGTTCCAGAAAGGTGATTTCACACAGTGGCTGCGAAATCACCCTTCGGGCCCGAGTAACGCCATGACAGTGACAGCATTCATGAGAAGGGGTCCCAAAAACCCCATGTTGAAAATTTGGTGCAAAAATTCCAAAAAATGCCTGAGATAAGCAATAAAGTTGAAAAAACCCTATCTATTCCATTATACAGCTTACCATTTCCTCAGTTCGTGGTTGGCTTTGAAGAGTGCAGACATGTTCCCGGTCCACGAAGATCGTCGCGCCCGAGCTCGGAGGTAAGTATGGGAGTAAGGGGGGTGTGTGGGGAGGCAGGGTGCGCAGTGGGTGGGTGCGGTGGGGGCAGGAGACTGCGAGGGACCGTTTTATTTACAGTTTTTGTTTTTTAAATTAAGACGACACGGGACGTTTGCCATGCTGGGGTGGGCTCCCAGCATGGCAGCTAGGATGTTGGTGGGGGCAGGGCCGATGGGGGTTGGGCACCCCGTCCAGCCATAACATAATTTTGCCACACTGGGGTGGGCTCCCAGCGTGGCACCTGGATCTTTGGGGGGCATGCAGGCGGAGGGGATTAGGCACCCCGTCGGCCATTAAACATTTTGCCACGCTGGGGTGGGCTCCCAGAGTGGCACCTGGATCTTTGGGGGTGGAGCCAACGGGGGTTGGGCACCCCCATCGGCTTGTACAGTGTGGGAGAGGGGAAGGCGCATGAGCATGTAGTGTGCGTGCATGCGCGCACGTGTGTGTGTGTGTGTGTGTGGGGGGGGAGCTCTGCTTACTCAAGTGGAGCTCTCCCTTTCAACTGTATGCCACTGCATTTTCAGCTGTCATAGACAGCTGCAGCAGTGATTGGCGCTCTGTGACCGCGCCTGCAAACACACTGACTGAATTGGAAGAGGCTGACACACCTCTGGAAAACTCGGATGATGGCACTATGTTTCTTGCACATGCGTGCAAGCAAACATAAAAAGTGTGAGACCACTACCAGCTGCTGTTGTGAATATATATATTACATGGTTTACTGCTCATACCATTGCTGTGGGCTCATTGTCAAATAAAAAAGAAAACTACATAAAGGTCAAAGAAAAAGCATTTTTGTCTCATTAAAAAAAATCTAACTACAGTTGTGGAAGGGGGAGTGTGGCTGTGAGGCCGAGCCTGTACTGAGTAGATAGAGGTACTTGGAAACAACTGAGAGGACTACATACATCTGCGGCATTGCAACAGTCAAGAAATATTTCCTTGTGTGTAATAAAAAAAAAAATAGCTATTGTGCGGGAAGGGGGAGAGTGCAACTGTGAGGCTACACCTGTACCGAGTGGAAGCTACTGAAAGGACTAAATAAAAAGATAATAGTTACAGGCAAAACAGTTGTGTGTGCCATTTAAAAAAATAAACCTAGCTATTGTGGTAGAAGGGGGACACTGGCTGTGAGGCTGAGCCTGTATTAGTGGGCAGAGGAACCTGGGAACAACTGAGAGGTCCAAAAAGAAAACACATACTGGAAAAAGCATTTTTGTGTATAATTAAAAAAACTGAAAATGTTCACCAGACAGGGTGAGGCGGCGGCTGAAATGGGGAAAAGTATGGGGAAACGTATGGCACAGACAACACGGCACAGTCTAACTGGTAAAAGACCAGTTGCTAGGACTTCATCCGGTAGCAGTAGTGGTTCTTCCACAGTGCTGTCCAAACAGAAAGGAAAGGCCAAAACTACCTTAATTAAAACTAAAGGAGTAGTTGGCACCACAAGGAGTGGCAAGCCAAGATATGGTACCTATGTGTACCATAGTACCAGTACAGATTTAAATGAAACAGAGGGGGGACAGTCTAGCTCTGATGAGAGTAATGATTATGAAATGGAGGATGTAGACAAGGAGAGAGAAAAGCAGAAACAAATGGAAAGCCAGAATGAGGTAGAGGTGGCAGTTGCACAGACGCAGGATGAATGTGATGGTTTGGACTTAGATGATGAGATGGGCAGTTTGGGAATGAACAGTGTGGTGCAGGTGCAGGAGAAACAAGATCAGGGGGCAGTGCATTCAGAGTTAGGTTCTGTTAGTGGCCTGGAGGAGCTGTTGGATGATGATAATGGTGAAACAGAAAAACTCCATGATGAGCAGCTTCCCAGTGATGAGAAAGAACAACACAGTGGAAGTAACAAAGGAGGACAGTATAGCATGTCTGGTAATAAAACAAAAAAGGTGACATCTTATGTGTGGTCTTACTTTTCTCTGGCTGCCAATAATGAGTTACGAGCAGTGTGCTCTATAGGTAGAAAGACCATCAGCAGAGGGAGCAGAAAAGGTACTTTGGGTACCTCAGCACTAAAAAGACATTTAGAGGGACGTCACCCATACATCTCAGGCGTGATTTTTTGGTCAGAGAGAAAGAAGACAACATGCAGGCAGAGTTAAGTCAGACTACACCTGCTGCACCTGTTATATCAAGTGATAGCAGCAGCCCTGCTGCTTCAGTTGTACTGTTAACTCTTTCTCAGTCTTCTTCTTGAATAAGTACTAGAAACAGTCCCCTTTTGCCCTTATCATCATCTAGCACTCCTAATGTTGGCCATCTGAAAACTTCAACAGCTAGAAGGCAGCTCACAATTTCAGAAACAATTGAACGTAAAGCTAAGTATATGCGCAGTCATCTTGATGCAATTGCTATAACAAAACTAATTTCAGAGATGATAGCACTGGACTTACAGCCTTACAGAATTGTGGAGCATGTAGGATTCAAAAGGCTTTTGAATCACCTGTCACCACGATACAGTATTCCATCCAGGAAATATTTCTCGACTGTTGCAGTACCGCAGATGTATGATTTAGTAAGTGCTAAACTGAAAAATGCTTTAAAAGATGCAGTTGTTGCAGTTGTCCATCTGACTACTGACATTTGGACAAGCTGCCAGCCAGAACCATTTATGTCAGTGACTGCACATTGAGTATCATTTACTCCCTGTAGTGATACTGACAATTCCCCTCTGAAACTGGCTTCCCTTTGCATCCAGTATATCCCATAGGATCACACAGCTTCAAACATCTTGGATGAGCCCAATAGAGAGATACAGTACTGGCTTATGTCACAAGGGCTTTTAGTAGGTTTTATTGTGGCTGACAATGGTTCAAACATAAAGAAAGCATTGTCTGATGGGGGCTTTGCCCACATTCGATGTTTTGCATACTGCCTAAATTTGATTGTGCATGCATTTATGGAAGAGGACAGAGATATAAAGGCTCTCACACATGTGGCAAAAAGAATATGCACACACTACAGCCACTCCAGCAAAGCACGCCAACGCCTTCGGGCCATACAAGAAGAGCACAGACTGCCTCCTAATACACTCATCCAGGATGTTGAAACAAGGTAGAACTCTACCTTTTACATGTTTCAATGACTGCTGGAGCAAAAAAAGGCTGTAAGACAGTACACACTAGAGAACAGTACAGGGGATGCTGATGTGTTCATTCCTCAGCAGTGCACGGTTTTAGAACTTCCCATCAAGATCCTGCAACCCTTTGAGGAAATTACTAGGGAAGTGAATTCCAACAGTGCCACACTCAGCCAAATAATCCCATTAATGAAGAGTCTTAGATTTCAGCTGAATGCAATCAGGGATGAGTTGGAAGGTACAAGAAGCCAGTTTCAGATGGGAGGGTCTAGTGCAACTGAAAGGGACTTGCCACCCAGAATAAAAAAAGACATAGTACATAGAATGATTAAAAAAGTCAGAGATGATTAGAAACTTGGTGAAATGCTCATGGCAGAACATTACATTATTGCAAAGTACTAGACCCACGGTACAAGATGAAACACCTCTGACAGTATGATCCAAATGTGTTCCAAAACTGCAGAGAGAAAATCATTCAAGAAGTAGATTTGCTTTTGAAAAAAAAAACATGACAACAGATGCAGCCCCCTCATCCATTCCTCCTGTACCTTCATAGCTCTCTCTTCTGAGTCAGGCTACAAAACAATCAGCTGCTGCCATTCGTTCTACACCCAGCAGTTATATTTGTGGTCACTTGGATGCTGTCGTCCTTCAAAAATCAGCCCTTCCTTTTCCATATGTCACGGCTTCTGCCTAGGCCATGGTTGACTGTTATTTAGCAGAAAAAGGTATTGAATGGAATGAAGATCCCATTAAGTACTGGCAAAGCAAGGAACTTGTATGGCCTGCACTTGTGCAGGTAGCATTGAAGTAAATGGTCTGTCTCCCAACCAATGTATTTTCAGAGCGACTCTTTAGCTGTGCAGGAAATGTGGTAACAGATACACAGCCTAGGCTACTACCAGAAAATGTTGAGAAGTTAACATTCTTAAAAGTAAACCTTCCATTGACTGGTTATACCTATGACCCTGTGACCTCAAGGATGACTACTTGGAAGAGTAGAAAGATCACAGTTTTTCAGAAAAATAAATCAGTACTCAACTAAGCCCATATGTGGCCTACACAATTTTTGTACCTGATGGCACAATGTACTCAGCATGTCCTAACAGACTTTGCTAGTTTTTGTACTGCCTGAACCTAATGGTACAGTTTTTGCAGCATGTCCTAATGGACTTGTGTAATTTTTGGACTGCCTGAACCTGATGGCACACTTTTCACAGCATGTCCTAATGGACTTGTGTAATTTTTGGACTGCCTGAACCTGATGGCACACTTTTCGCAGCATGTCCTAATGGACTTGTGTAATTTTTGGACTGCCTGAACCTGATGGCACACTTTTCGCAGCATGTCCTAATGGACTTGTGTGATTTTGGGACTGCCTGAACCTAATGGCACACTTTTCGCAGCATGTCCTAATGGACTTGTGTAATTTTGGGACTGCCTGAACCTGATGGCACACTTTTCGCAGCATGTCCTAATGGACTTGTGTAATTTTTGGACTGCCTGAACCTGATGGCACACTTTTCACAGCATGTCCTAATGGATTTGTGTGATTTTGGACTGCCTGAATCTGATGGCACACTTTTCGCAGCATGTCCTAATGGACTTGTGTAATTTTTGGACTGCTTGAACCTGATGGCACATTTTTCGCAGCATGTCCTAATGGACTTATGTGATTTTGGACTGCCTGAACCTGATGGCACATTTTTCGCAGCATGTCCTAATGGACTTGTGTAATTTTTCGACTGCCTGAACCTGATGGCACATTTTTCGCAGCATGTCCTAATGGACTTGTGTGATTTTGGATTGCCTGAACCTGATGGCACACTTTTCGCAGCATGTCCTAATGGACTTGTGTAATTTTTGGACTGCTGAACCTGATGGCACACTTTTCACAGCATGTCCTAATGGACTTGTGTGATTTTGGACTGCCTGAACCTGATGGCACACTTTTCACAGCATGTCCTAATGGACTTGTGTGATTTTGGACTGCCTAAACGCGATGGCACACTTTTCGCAGCATGTCCTAATGGACTTGTGTAATTTTTGGACTGCCTGAACCTGATGGCACACTTTTCACAGTATGTCCTAATGGACTTGTGTAATGTTTCGACTGCCTGAACCTGATGGCACAATTTTCGCAGCATGTCCTAATGGACTTGTGTAATGTTTCGACTGCCTGAACCTGATGGCACACTTTTCGCAGCATGTCCTAATGGACTTGTGTAATTTTTGGACTGCCTGAACCTGATGGCACACTTTTTGCAGCATGTCCTAATGGACTTGTGTGATTTTGGGACTGCCTGAACCTGATGGCAGACTTTTCACAGCATGTCCTAATGGACTTGTGTAATTTTGGGACTGCCTGAACCTGATGGCACACTTTTCGCAGCATGTCCTAATGGACTGGTGTGATTTTGTACTGCCTGAACCTGATGGCACACTTTTCGCAGCATGTCCTAATGGACTTGTGTAATTTTTGGACTGCCTGAACCTGATGGCACACTTTTCACAGCATGTCCTAATGGACTTGTGTGATTTTGGACTGCCTGAACGCGATGGCACACTTTTCGCAGCATGTCCTAATGGACTTGTGTAATTTTTGGACTGCCTGAACCTGATGGCACACTTTTCACAGTATGTTCTAATGGACTTGTGTAATGTTTCGACTGCCTGAACCTGATGGCACAATTTTCGCAGCATGTCCTAATGGACTTGTGTAATGTTTAGACTGCCTGAACCTGATGGCACAATTTTCGCAGCATGTCCTAATGGACTTGTGTAATTTTTGAACTGCCTGAACCTGATGGCACACTTTTCACAGCATATCCTCATGGATTTGTGTAATTTTTGAACTGCCTGCACTTAATGGCACACTTTTCACAGCCTGTCCTCATGGACTTGTGTAATTTCGGGACTGCCTGTAGTTGACACTGATGTCAGAATGTTTTCAGTATGTCCTAATTTCTGAATTGTCTGAACATGATAACACACTTTTTTCAATATGTACTAATGGACTTGTCTCATTTTTGCATTTTTGGATTGCTTGAATGTAGGTCTCTGCCCACTCAGTACAGGCTTGACCTTAGAGCCACAGTCCCCTTTTAAACACAGTAGCTAGGTCTCTGGATTACTAAGGACATGCAGTTATTTTTTGGTAGGGGTCCCCTGAATGTGTCATCAATTTGGGTGGGTGGGTGGAGGGGGCCACATGCCACAGAAAATAACTGAATGATTCTCAGTGGAGAAGAGAAATAACTGGTGCAACAATAACAAACTGATATCTGTTAGGAGGAAGTAGGCTGTTGGTTAGCTAAAACCTGCAGCTTATCCAATAGGTAGGGAAATGGACAGTCCTTATCTGCCGTCACAGTCTATGTTTCTGCAATTCTATGATATGTCCATTGTATAGTGTGTGCTACTAAATGGGAATAGTATTCCTCCTCTGAGGCTAGACAGGTCAGCTTACAGTTGCAGCATTAGTACTACTACTCTGAGACAGGGAACAGAGACAGAGGTCAACTGCATGACTGCCATATTCAACTGACCAGCGCATCACACTATAAACTCACAGTTTTCATATCCTGAAATGCTGACTACAATTCTATGTGTGTGTCACAATTTTCAGTATCATTTTATGCAATTATGTAGCAGATTTGTACTTTTCATCACATTTTACTAAAGGTTCTGATTGTAAACAGAACTAATCAGAACTTATCAGGACTTTGGCCTGGATCCTGATCCTGATAATAAGGGTCAGGACTATTTCGGGTCCACCTAACCCTAGTGGGTGTAGTGTGTCTTTTCACTGTGTCATTATTTGTTACCCCTGCCCCTGAGTCACACTTGGAAACAAGCCGTGGCTCAGTGTGCCTTTCCCGCTAACCACATTTTAAATATATAAAAAATAAATACATTTTAGGGCAGGGGATATAATTCCATGTTAAAACAGCATGAATCATGTACTGGATTACATTTTCATCACATAGGAAAAAAGACAGCCAAGGCAAGAATGTAGTTGCACATATTTTATTTTAAATTAACAAACAGTGAAACAAAGATGCAGTTCAGTAGCACAGTTAGGTATTAGGTAGAGGAAAATGAAGGTCAAATAATAATTTTTATACTTCAACTGTAGACTGAAAACTGAAAAATTAAAACACTCATTATGTTGGCTTGCATGTGCGCAAGCAGCATCTTGCGGTAGCAGCACTTTCAGAGGTATGTCAGTGCTGTGGCCAATGCAGGGGATGCTTTAGTGGGTGCATCCCTCAGCCGCCAATCAGTGAGCATGCTGCCAATGACAGCAGTTTCAAAGACAGCCATGGAGTTGAAAGAAATCTGCCACTTCAATGAGGTGCAGTTTCCTCATTGCAGCAGCAGATGACAAAGACTCCGGCCATGTGCACTACAGTGCACAGTAATTCGGATGGCCAGAGTTATCAGTGGGGCTTCAGTGTGCCTTTCCTGGTGAAGCATTTCAATAAGTGAAATAGCCATGGTGCGGCTTTCCACAATAATGATTCCTGCCGTTCAACACACACTCCCCAGAAAGCCGACATTGGGGTGCCAAATCTCCATGTCGGCATGTCCCCCCCATTATGTGACACACAGGGAGCCCACCCCAGTGTGCCGAAACATGGCAGCTCCTGCTGCCCAAAACACAGTCCTGCAAAGCCGACATTGGGGGTGCCCAATCCCCATGTCGGCACACACCACCATTATGTGGCACACTGGGAGCCCACCCCAGTGTGCCAAAACATGTCTGCTCCTGCTGCCTGCCACACAGTCCCCCAAAGCTGACATTGGGGGTGCCCAATCCCCATGCCAGCATGTATCCCCCCATTAATGTGGCACACTGGGACCCCACCCCAGTGTGCCAAAATAATTGTTTCGGACACCGGGATGCCCACTCCCAGTGTCAGATGTGCCGCCCCCCAACCTGTCTATGTTCTTTGCCAACAATGGGGTGCCCAATCCCTGTGTCGACAATGACATGCGCTCCCCCATTGTGGCACAATGGGAGCCCACCTCAATGTGCCTAAATGGTTTTTTTAATTGTTTCCACCTGTAAAATAGAAAAACAGTCCCCCATAGTCTTTTTATTTAACCTGTAAAACAGAAAACGGTCCCTCATGGTCTCCCCATCCCCCTCCCCCAACCCGCACCCTCCATCTGTGAACCCACCTCCCCACACACACCCTCACCCCATACTTACCTCCAGAGGTCGGGAGCAGCGATCTTCTGAGGCACGGGGCACATCTGCACTCTTCAAAGGCCAACCGCAAACTGAAGAAATGACGGTAAACTTTATAATGGGTAGTTTCAATTTAGGTTGATATCTCAGCCACATTTTTTAATTTTGGCCCCAAATTTTCAACATGGGGTTCTTTGGACCCCACCTCATGAACATGTCACTGTCATTTCATTACTCAGTTCCGAAAGATGATTTTGCAGTCGCTGCCAGAATCACATTTCAGGACTGATTAATGAAATGACAGTACCACTGTTCATTATGGGAGGTCCCAAAAAGCCCATGTTGCAAATTTGGTTTAAAAATTCCAAACAATGACGGTGTTATGAGCATGCATTGCGCAGTTTCTATGCACGTTTGTAACTTCACCAATTCTTTATATTTTCACTCTAGATTTTCAACATTGCCATTTTTTCACACCTCCTTATGAACAGTACAGCTGTCATTTTTCACATCCTGCCATAAACATGTTTTAATGCCTGTGGCGCAGAATGGCACCGTCAATGTGGGAAATCAACTTTTGGGACAGATTAACAAAATCACAGTGCCACTGTTCATGAGGAGAGGTCCAAAAATGCCCATATTGAAAATTTGGTGAAAAAATAAAAAAAAATGATTGTGTTACAGGCGTGCATTGCATAGTGTCTATGCACGCTCGCAACATCACCAATTTTTAATATTGTCACTCAAGATTTTCAACACTGCCATATTTTCAAACCACCTCATGAACAGTACAGCTGTCATTTTTCACATCTTGCCCAAAATGTGTTCTTGCACCTGTGGTGCCAAATGGCACAGTTGCTGTGCAAAATAACCTTTCGGTTAACACACTGATAGTGCCACTGTTCATGAGGTGGGGTCACAAAAATCCCATGTTGAAAATTTGGAGTGAAAATACCAACAAATGCCTGGGGCATTAGGTCCCCACCCTGTAGAGACTGACAGGCATCGGGGTGTGACTTGGCATCTTCAGCCCCAAAGTTCACCCCATTCTCTTATACTGTACCCATTTCAGCATATTTCCTTATGGAATGGGGTGAGCGTAAGGCACAAAGACCACAAGGCACACCACGACACCTGTTGGTGTCTGCAGGGTAGGGTGAAGTGTAATGGCCTGAGTATTATGGCCAATGACCCAAAGGCACACCCCAATGCCTGTCAGTCTCTGCAGGGTGGGGGTGGGGCTGGCATCAGTTCAATACTTCACTGCCATTCCTATTATGCATCTCTAAAACTCCTGCACTACCAATGCCAATGCCAGCAAGCCAACATTCAGCATTGACAAATGCTTGTTTATCAACTGGTTTTAGCTTAGGTTTCGAGAAAATAAGTTATTTATACAGTAATTTTTAAATTATGTTTATACTGTTATCAACAAGTTTATTTATGGGTACAAAGGCTGAGGTTTTTAAAAGAAAAACAAAAATACTGTAATTGAAGTAGTTTGCAATAGTTTATTTTTTACAGTGGAAGAAGTAGTACCTTCTTTGGTGTGGACTTTTGTTTCAAGAAATCATGATTAATTATCTGGAAGGGAAAGAAAACAATGTATTTCTGAATTGTTGTTTTTACAGATGGTTTCTGTTGTTTAACTGCAAATAAAACAGTTAAGTAGTATTCCACTAAACATGTATTCATCATTTTGGCTTGTTTGAAATCTGTTAACATAACAAAGTTGTAATAAAGTTATCTGGGGTGAATGTTAGGTTTTTTTTCATTAATCAGAATCAAAATCACAATCAATCATGGTTATTGTGTTCTCTTTGATGTCTCAATGGTTTACTAATAGGAGAAAGGAGAAAACAGAAGAAAGAAGCAATGTTTTTAGATTTTTTTGGGGGGAGTAACAGGGTCTTACGATATCTAATGATGGTAAGTGTATTTTTTTTTTACTGATAGAATATTTCTAAGAACTTTTGTACAGTGATGTAATATATGGATAAGCCTCAATAATACTATACTAAATTTTACAAAAATTTCCCAGTAATATTTTTATTTATTGAAACAATCGGAATTAATACCTTTGAGTCAGTGACTCCTTTACAAAGGCTCCACGTCATAGAAAACAATACAGAGCATACAATGTACCGACATTACAGTATAAATAGCGATGTGGGAAATAACACACCTAACGATTGATACAGAGTAAAGTACATCAGGTAGAATGTGGTATAGAATAATTACTACAGTCATAGACAATGCAGTATAGAGGCAAAAAAAGACATAAAATACATTATCTACAGGGGTAATCATACAGTAAGGTGATGTAGAAAAGTATTTATGACTGAATTGTGCAAGCAGTGCAGTCCAACGATTGTCAGCTCATCAGAGGCTAGAGTCAGACTGAAGCCAGGGACAAGCACCCTAGAGGCAGGACTAAGCGGGTCCCTTGTCATGGCACAGATTTAGGCCATGGGTAGTTCATGTACAGTCACAGGTGGAGTCATGCAAGATGTTGCTATGGAGAAGGGATACATCACTACTCTCAATAACACTATCCTGAGAAATGATAATACTACCATTTTTGCTGATAATACTACAGTTCAAATGTCATCTCCAACTGTAGTATTATCAATGGATCCATATATTACAAAAAATAACAGAAAGATAAGTGTTTTACAAGACAGTAATACCATCTTGAGGTTTTGGGGACTTTAGGACCTCTCGAGCTTCGCTCTCGAGGTTTCATGTCACCAAAACCTCTCAATGGTATTACTGCCTTGTAATACATACTTATCTATCTATTATTATATTTATAGTAGTCTTAGTGAAAATAGTAGTAAATTACTTGTGTGTTACCTTATATAATATTTAATATTTTGTTTTCAGCATTGATCGTGGGTTTCATGGGTTTCTGGAAGCACTTTCCTAGGACTTTTTTAAAGTTTTCTGATATGCTTTGTAGTTTGCTATGCTGTAACTGATGCTATTGCTTGTACTGGTTTAGTAGGATTTCCATTTAAGATACTTCTTAGTGCTTGTTATCTTGTTTTCTTGTTTCATTCATCTTAGCATAGTCATTTAGACTTTGCAGTTGCTTGTGCCCCCAAATCTATATAGGTACATAGGAATGTGACAGCAGAAAACATATGATGATATGATTTATTAGTATATGATTATATGATGTATTATTATATGATTATATAATATAGTATTTCTTTTTTAATTTTTGTTGGCTGCATAAGGACTAGGCAAATCTGTCAATTTTTAATCTCATCCCGGGTGCAAGTGAACATATTGAGACAGATTAATTTGTGAGTGGTATTTTAGTAAAAGGGGAAATTTGTCTACATGAAAAATTCCATTCTCATTCAAGAAGTGTCATGGGGTCTTTAACGTCTGCCTGAACAAACACCAGAACAGGCAGACGGGACCTTAGCTTAACATCTCATCTGAAAGATGGTAGCTCAAGAGTGCAACACCCCCTCATGCCGCACTACAGTGTTAGTACTGGGACTTAATCCAAGTTCCTAGTATAGGACAAGAACCCACAACCTTCCAACCTTCCAGCCTCGAAGGTAAGTGTGCAACCTGCTGAGCCCCTGGCACTGGATAATTATTTTACTTTTATTGGGGGAACAGCAAAACCAGTACAATATTTGGTACAATACTTGGTGTATGAGACTGAAGAATCAGTCAATCAATCAATCATTCTTTATTTTTAAAAAGCGCATTTCCAAAACCAAAACACTTTTACAATAAATAGGTCAAATACATATAATTAAAATAATATAATAAAATCAGTCACTAAACATTCTTAAAAATCAGAGTAAACCAGACTAAATAGGTATGTTTTCAATGCTGATTTAAAACTTTGGATGGTCGGGCAATCTCACACCCGATGAGGTATAGAATTCCACAGGGTTGGGGCCATAAAACTAAATGATGTGGCCCCAGATGTCTTCAAACAGACCCTGGGAATCTCTAGCAATCCCTCATCAGTGGATCGGTGGGGGGCAGTAGGGATGAAGAAGATCTTGCAGGTAACTCGGTCCCTGGTCATGTAGGGCCTTATAGATCCGCCACTGTACTGGCAGCCAGTGCAGGCCATGGAGGACAGGCGCTATATGACTGGTCCTAGAGGTGCCAGTCAAAAGTCTGGCTGCCACATTCTGCACTAGCTGCAGGTGGCAGATATCTACCCCCGGTAGCCCCAGGTAAAGGGCGTTGCAGTAGTCTGGGCAGGAGGTAACGAAGGCGTGGACCAACATTGAAAGATCATCAGCAGAAACCAGGTGCTTCACCCGGGCTATATTCCTCAGATGGTAGAAAGAGGCTTTGACAACAGCCGGCACCTGATGTTTAAGGGTCAGGCAGTCATCAAATATAACTCCCAGGTTCTGCACCCAGTCTAGGGTAGCTAACTGGGCCTCCTCAAGCCAAAGACCCAAAGGTGATCCTGTCAGCAAACCTGCCTCCCGACGACCTGGGTCCACAACCAACACCTCAGTTTTTTCAGGGTTTAACCACAACCAACTCACAGTCATCCAGTCCTGGATCTCGGTGAGACAGTTGTTAAAGACCAATCCAGCATCACCCTGGCCAGGCATAAAGGACATATACAGCTGAATATCATCTGCATAGCAGTGAAAACTCAAGCCGTACCACCTAATAATCGCTCCCAACGGCAGCATATACACCGCAAACAGCATGGGTGCCAAAATGGAGTCCTGCAGCACCCCAGAGGATAGGGGGAGTAATGCAGAGGAAAAAATCCCAGACACCACCCTCTGAGTCCTACCCTCGAGGAATAATCAAACCAACTGAGGACCGAGCCAGACAGTCCACAGACAAACCACAGGCACTCCAGCAGCACTCCATGGTCAATGGTATCAAATGTCTCAGAGAGATCAAGAAGGACCAAGATGGAATGGGTCTTTCGATCTCTCGCTATTAGGAGGTAATTTAGTACCCGAACAAGGGCTGTCTCGGTACTATGTCTCTTCCTAAATCCGGACTGGAGAGAATCATATACATTGTGGCTGATCAAATGACCATCCAGCTGTGACTCAACCACCTTCTCAATAACCTTACCCACAAAAGGCAGGTTAGAGACAGGCCTGTAGTTAGCCAGACAGTCCGGGTCCAAGGAAGGCTTCTTAAGAAGGGGCCGGATCACGGCTTCCTTCAAGGGATCAGGAAAGATCCCCTTCTCCAATGACAACCAGACTATTTCAGCAAAAACTGGGCCGATTTTATCCACACATCCTACTAAAAGGCGTGTGGGGCCCGGGTCCAAACTACAATTGGTCAGTCGCAGCAACTGGACGATCATCACTATGTCATCGATTGTGGGTAGGTCAAAGTCAGACCACACAAACTGAGTGTCCAACATCTCCTGCTGACCACCACAATTCCTATTTGAAAGAGTTAGGAGGAGATCAGACCTGATTGTGGCAACCTTATCTGCGAAGAATCGAGCAAACTCCTCACACCGTTCCTGTGAAAACACACTTTCGTGCTGAAGACAGATTGGATTGCACAATCTGTCCATGGTCCGGAAGAGCTGGGCTGGTCGATTCTGTGCAGTAGCAATTTCCCTGGACAAGAATTCTGCCTTCATATGGGTAATTGCTGATTGATAGACCCGATAATGGTCCATTAAACTAAGCCTGTCACACTCCAGACCCGACTTCCGCCAACACCTCTCAAGCCTTCTTCCCACTCTCCTCAACTTCCTCAAGGTCTCATCAAACCAAGGAGACCTGGGGCAAAGGGTGAGGGGACGAACACAAACAGGAGCAATGGAATCCAGAGCCCCTACTACTGCCTTATTATAGGCAAGAACCAGGTCCCCAGGATCCATGCATTCACTCGGCAGACTCAATAGGTCCAGTACCACCATCAGACCCTCTGGGGTAACACCCCTCAAAGGGCGGTACCAGACTGTCTCCATAGGGGCCGGCCTACCAGGGGGGCCAGAAAACTAAACCCAATGGTGTGATGGTCAGACCACCCAACTGGTTCCACCACTAAATCAGATATCTTCATCCCCAGGAGGAACACCAAGTCCAATGAATGACCATCTATATGGGTCGAGGAGGAAATAAACTGTGTGAAGCCCAGCGAATTCATCAGCTGGAGGAAGTCCTCACCAAATTGTGAGAGTTCATCGTTGACCCAGGCATTAAAATCCCCCAGGATCAGCCATCTGGAGGATCCCAATGTCTTGTCGACAATGAAGTCTGCAACTTCCCGCAGGAAAACATTCCCATTACCTGGTGGATGGTAAATGAGAAGAATCCTGCACCCCACACCCTCACCCACAATACATTCAAAGGAGTTGGTGATTCCCACTGGTACCTCCATCAGGTTCAG
This sequence comes from Neoceratodus forsteri, assembly GCA_016271365.2. Lineage (NCBI taxonomy): Eukaryota > Metazoa > Chordata > Ceratodontiformes > Ceratodontidae > Neoceratodus > Neoceratodus forsteri. The sequence continues at coordinate 267,979,275 of JADMNL010000025.1, forward strand.
TTCCATTCTAAAACAGATTGCCACTCCTCCGTCCCTACTATCCAGCCTCGGACAGTGTATCACCGAGTACCCGGCTGGTATAGCTGAAGCCAAAACAGAGCCAGCGTTATCATCCAGCCAGGTCTCAGTGATGCACGCCAGGTCCGATGACTCAACAAGATCAGCTATTATAGTAGTCTTGTTTTTAATGGACCTGGCATTACATAACACTGTCCGAGTAGGATGAGTCGCTGTTGATGACCGAGCCACCTTCCTGCCACATGCAGAGACCTTGGATATGGGAATCAGGCAGGGAGAACCCCTCTCCTGAACCCATTTCACCCCAGGGCATCTTCTTGTCCCCACTGTCTCAATCCGTCCACTCCTTTCCATACCCCCTCCAGGCCCTACCCCCACCTTCCGGTTGCCCATGAAATCTGTCTCCCATGTTAGTGAGGCCACTTGGTGGTGGTCGTGTTTAATAAACATTCATCTAACCTATTCTTAAAAGTCAAGAAGAAATCTGTTTCCACCACTTTCTTGGGGATATTATTCTATACTGTTACCACCCTCTGTGTGAAAAAGTTTCTCATTTTGTTCCTCCTAGGGAAAGTCAGTTTAAACTAAAAACCATGATAGAAACAGAAAAAATTAAAAGTGAGTTTCAAATTGCTCACTCAAAAAACAATAAAGCATTTTCTCTTAAGTTAATAACTACAATGAGTGACCGTTTTTTTAATTTTACAGGTTAAAAAAAATGGCATGGGAAGGTTTTCTTTTTTTGCAGGTACTTTTGCACACTGGGGTGGGCTCCCAGCGTGCCACCTAACTGTTTGATGGGGGAGATCTGTAGCTGACAGGGATTGGACAGTCCCGTCGGCACATACAGAGTGGGGGGGGCACATGAGCTGAGAGGGATTGGACACCCCCCTCGGCACACAAGAAATGAGTGGGGCATTATGCGGACAGGGATTGGTACCCTCATTGGAAAATTAATTTGGGAGGGGATTGGTCACCCCGTCAGCTTTCAAGGGCACTGTGAGAGGCAGCGGTTGTCCGTCTGCTTCTGTGGGCATTGTGAGACGCGACAGGGAAGCTACCGCCATCTTTCTTGGAAGGGGAAACCAGACAAGGCAAGCAGTAATTTGCTGCTGCAATCAGGGACTGCCCCATGGCACTCCCTGATTGCAGCAGCAAATTTCTTTCAAGTTGGAGTGCAGCACCCCAAACGTCGAATGGGAAGAACACCCCTCCCCCTCAGCTAGTGGTCAAACAGTTCAGCATGTTTGCAGTTCATTTGCATCACCAGGTAAGGAAAAAGGTCCAGCTCCCTATATGACACACAGGGGAAATGCCAGACCTCACCCAATGACTAACATACTGAATTCTGGCAAATGGAAAATCATGTACACAAATGCTTGCAGTCTGGGAAACAAGATCCCAGACTTGCAGGCGATAATGAGAGAGGCTAAACTGGACACAGTAGCAATTAGCGAGACGTGGTTTACCAGTAACCACACTTGGGAGACTTCAGTACCTGCCTATGTACTGTTCAGAAGAGACCAAGGTGCAAAAAGGGGGGGTGGAGTGGCCCTGTATGTCAATGAAAATATCAAAGCTCCAGAAATTCAGAATACACATAAGGAGCCAGAAGAACGGTGGGTCACCCTGGAAATGGGAAATGGGACAGCCATAAGAACTGGGGTTGTCTACAGACCCCCAGACCAGGGGGAGGACATAGGCACATTATTGTTAGAAGTTATACAAAACATAACAGCTAAAGGGGAGGTTTTGATAATGGGAGACTTCAACATGCCAGATACAGATTGGTCAATACCAGCAGGAACATCTGCCAGAACTAGACACATGGTGGATTCCCTGCAGGGGGAAGGCCTCAAACAACTGATGCAACAACCCACAAGAGACAGAGCTATCCTAGATCTAGTACTGACTAACAGGGAAAGGATCACAGATCTCCAAGTAGAAGGTCACCTGGGGACCAGTGACCATCACATGGTATGGCTCAATTTGGCCACCTACAACTAAATCATCCCATTCCAAGGCAAAAATGTGGGACTTCAGAGGAGCTGACTTTGATGAGATGGCCAACAGAGTTAAGCTAGCCCTGGCAAAAAGAAATACAGGTGAGGGTACAGGCAAAGTGGGCAAGCATTAAGGATGCAATACTCAAGCAACATCCCATTGTGTTAGAGAGAAAAGGAAGTGCAAAAGAAGAAGGAAACCACTTTGGTTCCAAAAAACAGTAGCAGAAAAGGTCAGAGCCAAAAGGATGGCCTTCAGGAAATATAAGGGAACACAGTGGGATGAATACAGGGAGGCACACCAAACTTCCCTAAGGGAAGCAGGGAAGGCAGTAAGGCAGACAAAGGCCCAAACAGAGGAAACACTAGCACACACAGTAAAAGCAGGTGACAAGACTTTCTACAGATACATTAGTGAAAGGAGAAAGTCCAGATGGTATATTGCTAAGATCAAAGGAGATAAGGAGGAGTGTGAGGAGGAGGACCATGTAAAAGCATCTATCCTAAATAGATACTTCTGCTCAGTATTTACTGAAGAGAAGGTAGGGCAGGGGCCACAGCTCAGCACCATGGACACAGGGGGGAGGGAGGTGAGCACTAGTTCCTTCACAAAAGAAAGGGTCCTACAAGAGCTTGATAAGCTCAGGGTGGACAAGGCAATGGGACCTGATGGCATACATTCCAGGGTACTAAAGGAGCTAAGGGTGGAACCAGCAAAGCCATTATCAGAACTGTTTAGTGAGTCTCTGAGCACAGGAGAGGTCCCAGAAGACTGGAGAAGAGCTCATGTGTTCCCGCTTCACAAGAGTGGTAGCAGGGAGGAAGTAGGGAACTACAGATCAGTCAGTCTTACCTCAGTAGTGGGCAAGATTATGGAGGCACTTCTTAAGGAAAGGATAGTGCACCACCTGGAATCCATAGGAGCACAGGATCCAAGACAGCATGGGTTTACAAAAGGAAGGTCCTGTCAAAATAATCTCATAGATTTCTTTTACTGGGTAACCAGAGTGGTGGACCAAGGGGGGAAGCAGTTGATGTTGCCTACCTTGACTTCAGCCAAGCTTTCGATACTGTTCCAAATAGAAGATTGATTAATAAGCTGGGTAGACTCAGGGTGGGTCAGAAGCTGGTCAACTGGGTGGCAAACTGGTTGACGGGCAAAAAACAGAGAGTGGTGGTAAACGGTATACAGACAGAAGAGATACAAGTCACAAGTGGGGTACCTCAGGGATCAGTCCTGGGGCCAGTCCTCTTCAATATCATCATCAATGACATTGCAGATGGACTGGAGGGTAAGGTTTGTCTGTTTGCAGATGCCACCAAGACCTGCAACAGAGTAGATTATCCAGATGGGGTGGGCAGAATGAGAAGAGATCTGGATAAACTAGTAAAATGGTTGGAAGAGTGGCAACTGGGGTTAATGCAAAGAAGTGCAAGATCATGCACATAGGGAAGAGAAACCCTGAAGCCACCTATAGGCTGGGAGGGGAGTTGCTGGCAGTCACAAGGGAAGAAAGAGACTTGGGCATCATCATCACCGATGACCTGAAATCATCCAAGCAGACCACTAAAGCAGTAGGTAAAGCTAGGGGGACATTGGGGTGTATTAGTAGGGGTATCACAAGTCGGAAGAGGGAGGTAATAATCCCTCTTTACAAGACACTGGTTAGGCCCCATCTGGAATGCTGCCTGCAGTACTGGAGGCCACACCTTCACAAGGACATTAACCAAACTGAGGCAGTCCAGAGAAGGGCAACCAAAATGGTGTAGGGACTGCATCAGAAAACATATGAGGACAGATTAACTGAGCTCAATATGTATACCCTAGAGCAAAGGAGGGAGAGAGGTGACATGATTGAAACATTCAAACACCTTAAGGGCATTAACAAGGTGAAAGAGTCTAACATGTTTCAATATAAGAAAAATAGCAGGACAAGAGAACACAGCATGAGATTAGAGGGAGGCCGATTAAGGGGTAATATGAGGAAGTTCTTTTTCACAGAAAGGGTGGTGGATGAATGGAATGGCCTACCTCAGGAAGTGGTGGATATGAATACAGTGCAGGGCTTCAACAGGCATGGGATAGGCATAAGGGAGCAATACAGATGAGTATAAGTAGATAGGCCATTGACAGACCAAAGGCTGATGGCACATTTATAAGGTAGAAAAAGAAATGGGCAGACTGGATGGGCCTTTCAGTCCTTATCTGCCGTCAGTTTCTATGTTTCTATGTTTGGTGGCACATTTCTCAACTGCTGTCATCGACAGCGTGCTATGCCACCATTGGCGTCACGGAGCCCAGCCACAAAAGGCAGGTCTGACTGGATCACCACCTCGATTTCTCAGTTCATGTGGATGCCGTCTACCAAAATCTTCACCAAAGACTGGGTGTGCTTTATAGGAATAAGGTGAGTATCCCACTTCTAGCCTGCAGAGAGATCATCTTGAAGATGATTCTCCCTATCTATGACAACGGAGACACTGTTTGCAGTGCTGCTCCCAAATCCACCCTAGCCAGACTAGACCCACTGTTTCACTACTTCTGCTGTTTTCCCTTGATTGCCCCCCTAGAGCCCATGAGTGCTCCCTTTATTCATCCCTCTTGTTCCCCCCACCTTGATACCAGGTGCCTCGCTCACTGTGCTACTTTCACCTCCAAATTCTGGCTTGGGTCCCTCCCCTTTTCCATTACTCCCTCACAATTCCCCACCACTTCTATCTCCTACTCCTTTTGCAGCTCTGGCCCTCGCTGTCTTGCCCTCCTCCTCTGTAAAATCCTCTGCTGGCCAAGCTGCCTTCTCCATCCACTTCCCCAAACTTGCATGCTCGCTCCCCGCCACCATTTGTACTGCTCCTTCCTCCCACTCATTCAGATCTCTCCTCCATGAATTCACTACTCGCTCTTGTAGTTGTCTCTGATCCTGTGCTGTATTTTGCCACCCTACAATTCCCTTCCTCACTTTCTCTGCTTCTGCCCTAATTAATTTCCCTGTCCCCCAATTTCCTCCATCGTTCCCTGCTGAACAAAGTGCCAACAGTATGTCATCCACCCTTCAAATTGCTGCCATCAGCACTTCAATACCGTACCTAGCAATGTCTTGTTCACACTCCCAGTGCATTCCAATTTGCACTTATATTACTTGTTGCTCCTCAAATGCTCGGCCTAACTTATCTTGTTCACTTTGTTGCTACTTAATTGTTTAACTTATAGTTTTAATTTGTGCAATCCATTGTTGTAACTTTTTGCTGTACTCTCCTCATTTCCCCCTCCTCCCCAGAATGCATCTAGAAATGAGCTATCAAGGAAAGCTTGAGGAGTGGTCAAGAATGTGGCAACTAAGTTTCAACATGAAGAAGTATAAAATCATGCACTTAGGGCATATAATTCCAGGGGCAGAGTACAAGACGGGGGAGTGGTACTGATGACCACCAAACAGGAAAGAGACCTGGGGTAATCATATCTGATGACCTAAAGGCAGCCAAACAGTGTATAAAGGCTGTGGGGAGAGCCAGTGGGATGCTAGGGTGCATAGGGAGGTGTATCACCAGCAGAAAGAGGGAGGTGGTGATAACACTGTATAAATCATTGGTGAGAGTGGTACAGTACCTGGAGTACTGTGTCCAGTTCTGGAGACCACATCTCCAGAAGGACGTAGACAAAGTAGAGGCAGTCCAGAAGAAGGCAATAAAAATGGTGCAGGGTCTACACCAGAGACCATACGAGGAGAGACTAAAGGACCACAATATGTACACCCTGGAGGAAAGAAGGTAAAGGGGGGATATTGTAGAGACTTTCAAATACCACACGGGCATAAATAAGGTACAAGGGGGAAACATTTTTCAGAAAAATATATCCTTAAGAACAATGGGACATGCCATGAAGCTGGAGGAGGGCAGACTCAAGGGAAACATAAGGAAGTACTTCTTCACAGAGAGAGAGTGGTGGATACCTGGAACAGTCTTCCAGCGGAGGTGGTGGGGGCAAAAGCTGTGGCGAGATTCAAGAATTCATGGGATAGGCATAAGGGAACCCTTAGTCATTAGGGAACAGAGGGCTAAGCCGATGATCAAGTAGAGTCTATGGTAGTACAGCAGGTAGGGAAAATGGGCAGACTGGATGGGCCAAGCGGCCCTTATCAGCCATAAATTTCCATGTTTCTATTTCAACTCTTTCTTGTTAAATCTTTTGAAAAAAATAGAAAAATAAATCAACAAATAAATAAGTTGCCAGAAGAGGCCATTGAAGTGCATTGCTTAAGTAGGTTAAAGGGACAACTTCATGTCTTTCAGGATTAAAATGGTGTTGCAGTATTTAGGAAAACTTTTTTTACAACATTCAGACACAACTTAGCTTATAGTTCATTCATTTTCTGTTTATCTCCTTACAGTTTTTTAGTACTGACAATCTTTGCAGGAAAATAGGATCATTGTCCACCAGTTTTCTCAGTTTAATCTCTGAGGAAGGCACAGTCATCTGTGACAGCAATCCACTGTGAAGTCACAGGCAGGACTGGAACATCATCAGAGGTTCAAGCAGAAAAGAAAAGATAAAGTCTGAGGCACAGGGATGCTGTTTTCTTGTAAATGTCCTCAATAATAAAGTAAGAAGGGACAAAAATACTGGAGGCTAATGAACAATAAGCTGGCTTGTGTCTGAATATTTCATTTTGAAGTGATTTCCTGGACACTGGAAAATCAGTGTAGGCAAAGAAAGATGGGATAGTGAAAAGGCAGGAAGTCAGGCTAAGATAAGCCTACTGTATATTGGGGCAAGACTGTTTGAACCTATTAGTCTTATCCTGTTCCTAACGTTCCTGTGTCCTTAGAATTATTAATGCAAGTTTATTTTATATATACAGTATATATATATATATATATAGACACACACACACACACACACAGAACCTCTATAGAGCCCTCTAAAATGCATCTTAAACCTTAGCAAACTCTGAATAAGAGACAAAGAATCCTCAGCCACACCACAATAATTAGAACTGAGTGAAATCAAGTTAGCACTAAAGGTTCAAAGTAATTTTGTCTCTAATTTGGAAAAAGGTAGTATAGCACCTATACTGCAGGTTTTGTTTTGTTTTTTAATTTTGACTGTCATAATGCAGCTTCTCTGTAATCAAAGTTCTCATGTTTTTAGAATTTACCAGTCAGTCCTATTATTTTATTTAGTTGTTTAACCAGGAATCACACACTAAGCTGAAAGCTTTTTTACAGTAGCGACCTGGGAGCACAGGGAAGTTAAGTGACTTGCTCAGGGTCATACAGTATGCAAGTGGAAGCTGTGGGATTCAAACCCAGGTCTGGTCTGCTGGATGTCACCAGATTTGTAGCTCAGAGCCTTAAACCACTGCGCTATACTGCCTCAGTAATTCCTATTCCTATTCTAGTTCCTCTTATGTTGCTTACAGCAAGACTGGTATTTAATAACTGACAGTAAAAATCTACCGTGATTAGATAAAATGTGACCAATATAATACACATTATAAAAAAAATCATATTAACTCATAATTTCATATAGCCTAGGGCAATATTAATATCATTTTAATATGATCACACATGAATAAATGATGACTCCATAATTTAATATGACATCTGCTACCCCAGTCTCAGCATTAAACATGAAGTAATGATGCAGTTTTAAAATATAATAAAAATATTAATTTTTATATGGCTTTGCAACCAAAATTATTCCGATTCATAAACAACGTAAAGGTACTAAGACTGCTGTAGGTAAAGGACACCTCTAGTTTGTCTAAACTGCTCACTTTGGAGGTTAACAAATCTGCCCTCGAAACAGAAACAAGTGCCTACCCTTTTGCTCTCATTCTCCTAGAATTTCTGAAAATGTGGTACATTAGGTAGTGTTAAATAAAGCATCTTAGAAGTAAAGAAAATAGTAAAGGGCATATTGATAGAGGGTGCTACTCTGGTGTACCAAAATAAGCAACATCATTGGGGTTACCTTCGTTCTCTGAAATATAAAAAATACTGAGGTGAAAATGCTTACCCCATGCCTTCGTTTTTAAGTGCCCTGTTTTCCATTATATTAGCAGCATGCACTGGAGAATATGTATGTTTATTACTTTGTCATGCTTTTGATTAACATTTTCCTGCATGGTATTCTGTAACAGTGCACAATATCTATAGACCCAACTGACAGATTCTTGCACAGTTCAACAAATACAGACACATGAAAAAACACGCTAGCCATGGCTTTGACATGGTGCATGAGTATGCGCCATTCTCAGCCTTGTATTTCAGAGTGTGCAGTTTTCAAGGAGCAAACTACTGTGGGCCTGGGAACAAATTACTCTAGCTAATACAAGATGGCAGACACACTCACACACATCTATACAAAACAGAACCTTGCATATTTAAGGTGCACTGAACTTATACTAATATATAGTATATTGTTAGGGCTTACTATATATAGAAATTAGTGGCTGCTCAAATGTTGTTATGCACATTCTAAAAGTTGTTTTACACATTCTAAAAGTTGTTGTGCACTTTCTAAAAGTTATTGTGCATGTTCTACAGTTAATATTCAGTACTATCTCATTAATATTCATCAGGTCCATGCTATCTACCACCTGATTGGACAGAACTAACCCGTTCAAATGAGGAATCTGAACAAACATGGTGGTGCCGCTTAGCGAGCACTTCACAGGTCTGATTTGAAAAGGAAGTGCCATGGTAGGCTCTGTATTACAAAAACCACAATAATTTCATTGTTGTTGTTTTTTTAAATAAATGAAGTCCTGCCAAATATTTAAAGGCTTAAGACTGAAAAGGAACTGCAGCGATGACTGGGACCTGAGCTGCAGACAACAAGTGGGACCATGAACACAAGGTAGGAAACCTTGTGAAAATAAACATTTCAGAAATACAACTTTTTTCTTTTAAGTCTCAGGAACCATATACTATAACAAATAAAGTATGGGTGCCCAAACACAATGAGCCTGTGTTTCCATCTCAAGGTTAAGATACCAGCATGGACCTCTTGAACTTCGCTAGAGAGGTCCATACGCTGGTATCTCAACTGCTCGATGGAAACACAGGCTCATTGTGTATGGGCACCCATACTTTATTCCTTATATAATATGTAAGAAATAACACGCAGCAAGGTATGCATTAAGCTATATCACCACATACCCCAGGTGTGTAGTGAGGTACAAGGTCACAAGCCAAATATCTGGCAACTCTCGAAGACTGCCGTGATTATAGTTTAATGCAACCCCCTGGATCATGTTACTGCACTTATCAAATGGATTTTTAATAAATAAAACATGTAAGGTCATGTGATGGGTGTTGGCCAATCATAGCTCCCTGTTTTATTTAGCTATTTTATAAGTAGTATGAGTGATCATGCTGTAGCACTGGTATGTGTGTGTCTGTTTCCAAATCATCAGAGATGTCTTGTTCAAAAAAATATTAAATATAATTCTACAACAAATAAAAACTTAGGTACTGGACACATTTGAAAACTGGGTAGCGCCCTCCACAAAATGCTAGCAAAAATCCTCCCCCCTCAGAATGGCATTTCTTTCCCTCAAGCCTGTTGACCTAACTTTCCCCTTGTTCTTCTCTTCAAGCACACATGCTGCAGACAGCTGATCCTCCCAAATAACACAAGGAACGGTATCATTTGTTAGCTCCCTATTCTGTTGAGACACAATTTTTTTACATGACTTTACTTAGACTTAGATGACTATATTAGAATTCTTTAAGGACATTACATAGCCTCAACAGCTCAATTACAACCAGTCTCCAGTCGCAGCAATCAATATAATTTAGACCTGCAGGGCAAGTGGCTTTGTTACATCTGACAGCAGAGATGAGCCCTTTATTACTATATCATTATTGAATCAGAGGTGTGCTCATTTAAATCTTATTCTGTGACCTCGTTTGTCACCATCACCCTCCTCCTCATCATCAGTATCAACTATATTTTGCTATACATGTACTGGATATCGTTCTTTCTAATTTACATATAGCAAAACACACATAACATTAGAAAAGTTGTGTAGTTCAATCAATGATCATACATGCATTAAAGAGCAACTGACGCCTTTTGGAAAACACAATATTTAGACACAATTCAGCTTATATTTCATATATGTTCTACAGATTTCTCCTCTCCATTATTTATTACTGAAGAAATTTCCACAAAAACAAGAGCTTTATCCCTTGGAGTTCATCTGCCTCTACAGCTTATTCCCTACCTGAAATGATAATGCTCTGTTGTGACCTCACAGTCTGTTGCCATGGAAATAACTGTGATGTCACAAACAGAGCATTATGATATCGGGTTGGGAATAAGAATTAAGAGTTGATGAACCCCCAAGGAACAACTATCCTGTTTTCATCCATATTACCGTAGCAGTAAATAAAGGTGATAAGAAATACTGAACTAATGAGAAATATAGACATCTCTGTGTCCAAATATTATGTTTTTTAAAGTTTTTCTCAGGGCATCAGTGGCTCTTTAACATATGTGTATATTTTTATGCACATCAACACGAGACTGCTCATAGTTTCAGCTTGTTCAGTGTTAGAAAGATGCTAATATGTGATGTTATGTCTATGCTAAAAAATAAAGCACACATTCATTTGATTTATCTAGTGTCTTAGAAAAGCACATGCAGAGAAGGAAGCCCCATTCACACTGGGAACTGAAATATTATTCCAGAAAAAACTCAGTTTTGGTCATTTCTTGCTGCCATGTGACCTTGCTGAAGTACATTGAAATTCCTTCAGAAAATGTCTGCACAATGGAGCCTCTGAGAATTCTACAATGTTGAGGGCTTTATTCTAAAACAAAATACACATTTATTTGAATGTAGCTAGACAGAGAGAGACATAGGTATTTAGTGAGTTATGAATCAAATATGTGATCTTCAGTATGAGATAAAGGCACAGTTAGGTGTGACAGAGAGTTGGGAAAGCACTATAGGGAGCATTGAAGCCAAGGATACCATTCTGACTCCGAGAAGTGTTGTTCTAGTGACATAAATTGGATAAAACACTTTATGTACTGTATGCATCACATTATAAACTCAGAGAACTAGCACAGAGTTAACCATGATAGTAGTACTCAAAGTGTTCACCATGTTATCCTTTCTGACCAACGAATTTAATACCTTAAAACCTATCCCAAGTTCCTGCCTTCCTACCATGACCTCCCCGCAGGGTTTTCAACATCCTGAAGGGGGAAATCAGGAAATGGCTACCCCTTCTCCTCATATTCAGTTCTTGCCTCTCCCCCTCTCTTCTGCACCTACCCTTCTGGGTCACCAGTGTGCACAACCTAACTCCATCCTTTTTTCTCCAACAGCACTTGCCTGCTCCTGATACACTCATGCACCATAAATGGTTCTATTGCATTATTACTGCTTTGTACATTTATATGTCTTTTGTATGATTTTGGACATGTATTGTAATTTACCCATTGTTCCACTACTGTTTATTGTACAATACCTTGTGTTCCAACTGTTACACAATCTTACAATGTTGTATTGTTTATACTACCCACATACCATTGTAACTGATCATCCTTCACAACCCTATGTAACCCTTCCCCCCAGTTTGCACCATGAGATGAGCAACTTGTTGGTCAGTGTGCCCTCCTGGTGAAACATTTCAATAAATAAATAAATACATTTTCAGAGTTCCTGGTAAGGCTACTATAGGATTACTCCAAATAATTACTAGTGAGGTAAGATATATCCAATAGCAAAACAAACCAAAACAAGCATTTGTCAATGCCGAATGTTTGCTTGCTGGCATTGGCAGTGGTAGTGTAGAAGTTACAGAGCTGCATAATAGGAATGGCAGTGAAGTATTGAACTGAAGCCAACCCCACCACCACCCTGCAGAGAGTGGCAGGCATTGGGGTGTGCCTTTGGGTCGTCAGGCATAATGGCCACGCCATTTCACCACACCCCACCCTGCAGACACTGACAAGTGTCACGGTGTGCCTTGGGGTCTTTGGCCCTTATGCGCACCCCATTCCATCAGGAAATACAGTGAGATGGGTGCAGTATAGGAGAATGGGGTGAACTTTGGGGCCAAAGAGTCCAAGGCATACCTCGATGCCTCTCACTGGCTGCAGGGTGTGGAATGGTATGAGCATGGCAGGCAAGAATCCCAAGTCACATCCCTGATGCCTGTCATTCTCTACGGGTTGGGCGTTATGGTTGGAAACCATAATACCTCAGGCATTCGTTGGTATTTTCACTCCAAATTTTCAACATTTTTTTTTTGTGACCCCACCTCATGAACAGTGGCAATATCAGTTTGTTAGCCAAAAGCTGCTTATGCACAGCGACTCGGCATTTAGCACCACAGGTGCAAACACATTCTGAACAGGATGTAAAATTGACAGCTGTACTGTTCATGGGGAGGTGTAAAAATGGCAATGTTGCAAATCTGTAGTAAAAATATTAAAAACTGGTGAAGTCACCGAAGCGGCGGTATAGAAACTGTGCAACGCACACCGTAATAATTAGTTTGTGGATTTTTACAGCAGATTGTCAACAGAGGCATTTTGGGACCTCCGATCATGAACAGTGTCACTGTGATTTTCTTTATCTGTCCTGAACAATGATTTCCCACAGTGACCACGCATCTCTGCGCTTGAAAGTGTGAAAACACATTTCGCCATGTTGTGAAAACAGACAGCTGTACTGTTCATAAGGAAGTGTGGAAAATGCCACTGGTGAAAATCTGAACTGAAAATATTACAAAGTCATGAACTTACGGGTAGTGAAACTGCGCAATGCTCACTCATGCGCAGTTATTTTATGGACTTTTGTCACCAAATTTCAACATAGCCATTTAAGACTCTGCTCATGAACAGTGTAACTGTGATTTTCTTAATCTGTCCCAAACATTGCTTTAGCACACTGACTGCACCATTGTGCGCTACATGTGAAAACACATTTTGGGCAACATGTGAAAAATGGCAGCTGTACTGTTCATAAGGAAGTGTCATAAAATGGCAATGTTGAAAATCTGGAGTGAAAATATTGAAAATTCTCAAACTTACGAGTGCATGAGGAACCGCATAGCATGCGCTAAAACAGTCATATTAGGATTTTTCACCAAATTTTAACATAGCCATTTAAGATGTCTGCTCATGAACAGTGTCACTGTGATTTTCTTAATGTGTACCATACATTGATTTCAAGACACCAACTGTGCCATTGCATAGCGGTGAAACACATTTTGGCAAGATGTGAAAAATGACAGCTGTACTGCTCATAAGGAGGTGTGGTAAATGGCAATGTTGAAAATCTGGAGTGAAATATTGAAAATCTGGCGAACTTACGAAGCGCATGTATGAACTGCACAACACACGCTCATAAAACAGTCATTTTAGGAATTTTTTCACCAAAATTTCAACATAGCCATTTAAGACCCTCTAACAGAACAGTTTCACTGTGATTTTTAATTTGTTCCATACATTGATTTACATACACACCGACTGTGCCATTGTCCTTCATGAGCGGAAACACGTTTTGGGTGAGATGTGAAAAATGGCAGCTGTACTACTCATAAGAAGGTGTGGTAAAATGGCAATGTTGAAAATCTGAAGTGAAAATACTGAAAATTCGCGAACTTACGAGCGTGCGTAGGAACTGTGCAACGCACGCTCGTAAAACAGTCATTCTTTGGAATTTTTCCACCAAATTTTCAAAATAGGCTTCTTGAGAGCCCACCTTATGAATGCTGGCAGTGTCGTTTCATTAATCGGCCCCGAAAGGTGATTTCACGCAGTGATTGCGAAATCACCCTTCGGCCCGAGTAACGCCATGACAGTGACATCATTCATGAGAAGGGGTACCAAAACCCCATGTTGAAAATTTGGTGCAAAAATTCCAAAAAATGCCTGAGATATGTAACAAAGTTGAAAAAACCCTATCTATCCCATTATACAGCTTACCGGCATTTCCTCAATTCACGCTCGGCTTTGAAGGTGCAGGCGTGTTCCGGTCCACCGAAGATCGTCGCGCGAGCTCTGGAGGTAGTATGGGGTGAGGGTGTGGGGAGGCAGGGTGCACAGTGGGTGGAGTGCGGGTTGTGGGAGGGCAGGGAGAAGCGCCAAGGGACAGTTTTAATTTTCAGGTTGTTTTTTAAATGATAGCCGAGGGGCGTTTGCCACGCTGGGGTGGGCTCCCAGCGTGGCACAAATAACTGGTTGGGGCATGGAGCCGACAAGGATTGGGCACCCGTCCCAGCCATAGCATCAGTGCCATGCTGGGTGGGCTCCCAGCATGGCACGTGCTACTCGGGGGACAGTGGGCCGGCGGGGTGGGCATCCCGTCGGCTATCTGACTCGATTTGCCATGCTGGGGTGGGCACCCAGCGTGGCATGTGGAAGGCTTTGGGGGGGAGAGTGCAGCACAGCCGACGGGGGATTGGGCACCCCATCGGCTATACAGTGTGTGCGTGGGGGGCAGCACTCAGTATGCGTGTGTGTGTGTGTGTGTGTGTGTGGTGTAGGGGGAGCTGCGCATGAGCAGGCGATATCTGATCGCTGCTCACTGAAGCGTAGCTCCCCCTTTCAACTGTATGCCACTGCATTTTGGAGCTTGTCATAGACAGCTCCAGCATGCATTGGCGGACTGGGGCCACACCTTCCAACACACTGACTGAATTGGAAGAGGGGGTGACACACCTCCGAAAACTCGGATGATGGCACTATGTTTCTTGCACATGAGTGCAAGCAAACAAAAAAAGCATTTACAATGTGTGAAAACAGCCAAGTTAGAAAAAAGGTCAGCCATACAAAGATAGGAAATCTAAAAGAGGAAAGAGCTAAATAAGATGAAATGGACATTCATATAGCAGTCTGAACTCCAGAGCTGGGCAGAATTTTTTAAATTCTGCTTCTGCTGGATTTCTGTGGAATTTTGGAAATTCTGCTTAATTCTGTGGAATTTCGTTTGAAGCAGAATTTTGAAATTCAGAAAGTGGAATGTTAATCCTAAAATCATATTCCCCAGATTATGTAAGCCATTGATTCATTTTCCACAAACCACAAAAGCAATATTCCACAGATTATGTAATTTGCAGAATATTATTCCACAGTTTACATAAATAATAAGGCATGCTAGGGTGTGCATTATAGGACTGTAATTCTTGCCGCAGGGTTTTAGTAAGGCACAAGGTTGAAGGCTGAGTGTCCTTACGTCCATGGGAAGTGCATCAAAATCCTATGATGCACATCCTGCAGGGGCTTATTACACTATTATAAAATGAGCAAAGGATTTTGAGCAATTTGATTGGCTGTTAGCCATGTGTTAGAAGTATCTAACGCACAGCTAATACTAGTCCTGCCAACCTGCATGCAGTACATGCTCAAAATCCTTGTGCCATTAGAACTTTCACAAATGAAACAGATGGCATTTTTTCCCCTGCAGTAGCCACCAACTGTGAGAAAGTCAATCTCTGGGTCAATCTCAACAGTTTCTGTTTAACAACAAAAAAAACTTTGACATATAAACATTTTTATTTTTTCATACACAAGTAGTGCTTTTTTTATTTCCCCTTTCAGCATCATTCATGCCTGCTTGGCCACCTGTTTAAATACCTGAAGGTCCACGCCCCTTGAAGGCTCATTGCCGAGGCGCTAGGGGCTCCCACTGTGGTTAATAAATCAACAATTCCAGTTGAATATCTGTAGTCTGTGTTTCCTTGTAGTACTTTTGCATTTGGACTTTTTGTAGTATAGGCTGGCAGCCTTCTTACGAGCAAACCTACTATTGTTTTGAGAACAGAACTTTTTGGGGGACTTCTCTTGTTTAAATACCTGGAAGCCCCTTCCCCGATAATCTCCATGCAGCCATCTGATTTAAACTGCTGCTGCTCAAACTAGCTTGCTCCCCCCTCACACCTCTCAGAAACCTGACTCACATGCTAGCCTGGTGGCACTGAGGGCTGAGGCACTGGACACCACACCTCATGTCATGCCAGTGACTTGGGTTCAGGAATGGACTCGGGTCATTTGGAGGTAAGCCAGGGAGGTAAGGATTGAGCATCTGGAGGACTGCTCTCCTTCCTCAGGGTGGGGGGTTTGTGTGCTGCGTGTGTCAGCACAAGAGGGGTGGAGATGGCTGCTGCACTGATTGCATGGGCACGGGGGCAGGGGAGAAAAATGGAAGGAAATACCAGTACCCGGCAGGACCCATGATGGCTCCAATGGGTCGGATGATGTACCCCTCCGATGGGGGGGGTTGTAGCCCCTGCCTGATCCACAGAGGAGCAGACAAATAAAGTTCTGATCAAAAAAGAAACCTGACTCAGTTTAAATGAGTATTTAGAAAACAGAATAAACAAATATTAAGAAAAAAGAGAAAGAAAGAACTGTTACCCTAAAGTTAAGTGTGTGTGTTCATGTGTGTTGGGGATGGGTGGGCAAGGTAACCATGACAACCATTAGACAACTTGCATCTCTGCTGTAGCATACCAAATGCCTGCCCTTCACCCAACTCTACTGGCAACAAGAGGAACATAAGCTGTAGATTGTCAGTCCATTCTTTTCCTTTTTTTGCAATTTGCTTACCATACTTATGTCTCTGTATCACTGCTGCAGCTTTTCTGCCACCTGCCCACTCCCTCAATCATGGTATAAAACACTCACTGCCTGGCTACCAGACTAAAACTGAGCTCTGCGCTCAGCCCCTGTCCATACTCATACAAATTCAGCCATTTAAAAGAAAAATGAAATACCCACATCGCCTCTATTTCCTGGTTCTAATAGACGCCATGCTCACAAGTTCACTCCTTAGTCCAGTCACTAACTGCCACAAAAATAAATAATAATAAAATATAAAATAAATGCAAATGGGAATCTAAGGAGAGTGTGTGTGGGTGTTGTGGGTGTGTGTGTGTGCGAGAAGGTTATTGGGTAGGCAGATGCAACAAACACAGGTAAAAGGTGTAGAATGCACTTTGCGATATTTAAATAAAAGAAAAGAAAATAGTAAACATACAGAAAGGAAATACTTGATTAGTCTTCAGTTCAAAACAGTGCACAATTCCCTCAGTGCTCAACTTCCAGGCTTAGTTCCAGCCAAAAAGATTCCTAGCTCATGAAAATGTATATGTACTATGAGCTGCTTCCTCCACAACAGTCAGGTCTCTACAGACCGACTCATCTGTTTTGTATCTCAGGAGGTAGGCTTTTATACCTGCCTACTGATGATGTCAGCACCATATGACCTTTCTGACTCACAATCCTCTAAATAAACACAGGCAGGCTGACTCTTCCTAAGTAAACACAGGCAGGCTGACTCATCCTAAATAAACACAGACAGGCTAACTTATCTGACATGAGATCATGATATTTCTTTAGAAAATAGGGTATGCCGGCCCATCTGCGCAGCGGTTGGATTTCCGCTTATGACGCCAGCAACCCAGGTTCGGGAATGGACCTGGGTCGCTGGAGGGCCGGCAGGGGGGAGAAGGATAGAGCATCCTATGGACTGCTCTCCTTCTCCAGGAGGGAGGGTGGGGAAGTTTCCAGCACCAGACAGACCCCGGTGGAGGCCGGGAGTCATGCAGCTACCGGCACTAGCATGTACTGGAGGTGGGGCGGACACTGGACATCATTGCACGTCCCCAACTCCCAGAGGAAAACCCAGAAAAGGAGGGGGTGAGTTCTCCATCTA
Organism: Neoceratodus forsteri; assembly: GCA_016271365.2. Lineage (NCBI taxonomy): Eukaryota > Metazoa > Chordata > Ceratodontiformes > Ceratodontidae > Neoceratodus > Neoceratodus forsteri. The sequence goes on from JADMNL010000025.1 coordinate 267,996,982, forward strand.
CACGAAGCCCTCCCCAGGCTTCAATTAGCCACTGTCACCAGCACTCCCAACTAGATACTGGTTCTGCGGTGCTGGAATTTAGGGAACCAGTGCCATGGCTCCACCCTCCAGGGAGCAAGCCGGGGGTGACCGGGAGTATGATGGCAGTTGACAGTAGGTGGGAGTCCAGGGGGCGTGACCAGGGCAGAGCCTGATGGAGCACCTGCCAGAAAAAGAGGGAAAAAAAAAAGAAAGAAAGAAAATAAGGCATAGCATGTTTACACATCTAAATTATTATAGCATCTGTCTTCATATTCCTCAAAATCAATGTCACCCTCTAAATTGGCACAACCCCCACCATTCAAATGACATCACATTTTATGGTATCAGTTTAAAAGAATTGGCTTTTCATCTGATCGAGCGATCGGCTCTTCAGCTTAGGGACAGCTACAGTATCTCTGTAGCTAGCTGCCCCTTTTATCTTCATTTCCCACCAGCTCAGAAGAGGGAATAAAACAACAAAAAACACAGTGGCATATGCCATTCAGTTACACTGTAATGGGCAGTTCAACAGTACAGCATCTTTCTTTAAACAACAGACTGCTTCTTAGACAGACTACAGCGTTAGTCTGTATTTATATCATGCTGTATTTTATTTCATTATACAGCTACCTGCTGGACCATATAAATGGGAGAGGAAGGGAAGGGAAGAAAGGAAATAGAAAAATAGGAAATAGATTTACGGAAGGTCAAAAGGGTATGTATTGCATGTGGCCATCCTGACAGCAGAAATAAAGATTTAACTAGACATTATAGAAAGAGGTGCTGTTGCAGCAGGCTTAGAGAGGGGGTAAAATATCAAACAAAAAAATTAATGATGGTCCTGAATTCATCAGTTAGGGCTTCCATATCACACATCCAACCGCTTAAGAGGAAAAACAGTTCAACCAGTTTTTCACCTTTCAAAATACCTTGGAATGGTTGGAGTTTCCACCCACCCTCTTCAGAAACTCCACCCCAAGGACCTTTTTTTCTTTTTTAGTATGTCGTAAGAGTGTCAACTCTGCTTAAACAGATAGCACGACATTATACATTTTCCCTGGGGTTAACTAGAACCATTTAGTACAACATTTATGCATTCAACCAGATACATCTCCTTCAGGATCTATTCCTTCTCCAAGAAGTCTGCATTTTTGTGTTGTGACCCTGCTTTGTGGGTCACTGAAAACCTATAAGGTTCTAGAGCTAGGTACCAGTGCATAATCCTGTCATTTCTATCCTTTATTTGGCTTATCCAACATAAAGGATTGTGATCAGTGACCACCACAAACTCAGCTCCCCACAGATAATACTTTAAGGCCTCAATGGCAAAATGCATGGTCAAACATTCCTTTTCAATTGTAGAATATCTCTGTTTACGCTCATGTAACTTCCTGCTGATATAAATCCTAGGATGCTCCTCCCTGTCTACCATAACACAGCCCCCATGTCAGTGTCGGATGCATCTGTGTTGACTTCAAAAGGTAGATGGAAATCAGGGATGATCAACACGGGGTAGAACAAAGTACAGCTTTAATCTTCCTAAACACCTCATCGCATATTGGGGTCCACTGAACTTTATCAGCACACCTATTCTTTGTCAGGTCAGTGAGGGGGCTAGTAATGGTGGCAAAGTTCGGGATGAACCAGCGAGTAGCTGGCTAGCCCAGAAGGATCTCACATGTTTCTTCATGAGGGATACAGGGCTATTAGCTATGGCTTCCACCTTCCTAATATCTGGCTTCACTCTGCCATTCCCCAAAATGAAACCCAGATACTTTGTTTCTGTCCTGGCAACTGTACATTTGGCCAGCTTAATGGTTAATCCAGTGTCTATAATGGACTGGAGAACAGCAGTCAGATGTTTTATATGGGACTCCCAGTCAGGACTGTAGATAACTACATCATCTAGGTATGCTGTTGAACATGCTGTATGGGGTCTTAATATTCTGTCCATGTACCTCTGAAAGGTAGCGGGGGCTCCATGGAGACTAAATGGTATGGTGTTAAACTGGTACAGTCCTATCGGAGTACAAAAGGCTGTTTTGTCCTGCGATTCAGGGGTCAAGGGTATCTGCCAGTACCCTTCTGTAAGGTTGAAGGTTGTAATATATTGTGCTGTCCCTAGTTTATCTAGAATATCGTCAATCCTGGGCATAGGATACCCATCGAATGCTAATATTGTGTTAACCTTGCTAAAATCCAAACGCAATCTGATTCCTCCTTCTGTTTTTGTCTACAGCCACCATAGGGGAAGACCAGGCGCTGTTGGAAGGTACAACGTCAATCTGTTCCATTTTCTGTACCTCTTGTATCACTTCCTGTCTAACCCTTACTAGCAGTCTGTAAGGCTTAAGGTGTATGGGTCCCCCTTGTGTGACAGTAATGGAGTGCTCAACTCCTTTATCTCTCCCCTGGTGTATTGGTGAAAACATTCTGAAAGTTCTGGAACACAGTTTGTAATTCGCCCAGCTGCTTTGGGTTCAGCTCAGGGTTTATCTGGACTTTCTGCAATTCCCCTGACTTCGCCAGTCTTTTGTATGCTACCTCTAGCTCCATTTCACCTTAATCTAAATGTACATACCATGATGGGATCGGTTTCTCATGCCATTTATGTAGCAGGTTGTCATGGTATATTTTTTAAGGGGGCCTTTTGCCTGGCATTTCTACCTCAAACTTCACCAGTCCAGTCTGTCGTAGTATTGTGTGAGGCCCTTGCCACCTTATCAGTAGCTGTTGTCTGAAGACGGCAACAAAAGAAAAACTTTCTCCCTAGGCTGGAACGTCTTACTCTGGAGTCCTTTGTCATACCTTTGTTTCTGTTCTCCCTGACTTTACCTGCTGTTCTGATGGGCAATTTCTACATATCTCACCAGTCGTTTCCTTAACTGGGCCATATAGTCAAGGGCATTGGTATGCCCCACATCCTTTCCTTCCTCCCAATGATCCTTGATAACATCTAGGGGCCCTCTGGGATTTCTCCCATATAACAAAGTAAAGGGAGACAACCCTGTAGATGCCTGTGGCACCTAGTGGTAGGCAAACAATAAGTATGGTAAAAACGTGTCCCAATTCCTGCCCTCCTCTTACACAAGCTTTTTCAACATTTGCGTTAATGTTTTGTTGAACCTTTCCACAAGTCCATCTGTCTGTGGATGGTGGGGGAGGTTCAAACTGCTGACACACCCAACAGATGATACTGTATAACTCTTTTAACATCCACACATTAAAAATTACTACCCAGGTCTGTCAGGATTTCTTGAGGGATCCCTATCCTACTAAAAGTTTTAGCTAGCTCTTCTGCAATTCTAGAGGCTGCGGCCATGTGAAGGGGAATGGCCTCAGGATATCAGGTAGCACAGTCACACAAAACCAGTACTAATCTGTTCCCCTTGGACCTTGTCTCAAGTGGGCCCACAATGTCCATTGCCACTCTTTCAAAGGGGGTAGTAACAACAGGTATGGGCTGTAAGGGGACTCAATCTCTTTTCTCTCCTTGGGCCACCCTTTAATAGTTAGGACAGGTCCAGCAGTATTCAGCCACATGATCACGCACAGTGGGCCAATAAAACCTAGTTAGCGAACGATTCAAGGTTCGGTTCCTACCCTCATGACCTGCCATAGGGAGATAATGGGCCAGCTAAAATCAATTGCTTATTTCTGGGGCACTGCCAGTTGATCTACCACATCTCCTGTCTTGGGGTTGATATATTTTTAGTATAATAGGCCACCCTTAAAGATCAGCTGCAGCTATATTATAATTAAAGTAGAAAGGCTTTTAGCATGTAGCACCTGTAACACCGAACACACCGAACACAAACCACACAAACCTGAAATATTGCTAATGCGGTCTTGTTATATAAAAAGCTGTATTATAAACATATAAACTTTACTCCTTTTCCCTAACATAAGGTCAACCAGACCTTATTTATTACATATGAAATGAAATTGCCATTTGTCATGTATGGATACTATTTTAATGCTCTCCTATTTGATGGTTTCACAGAAAATCCCTTAAACATTTTTAAACCAGCTGGCGGAATCTTGGGTGAGTGCTCATTCCATTCAGGCAACAATGACATAATTTTCCTCAAGGTCCTGGCAGCTCAGTACACACACACACACACACACACACACACACACACACACACATACACACTCATATCTATATACATATATACACACATATATATATATATATATACACACACACACATTCTCATGCACACACACACTGATGTACAACAAATTGCAAAATGGCAATAACTCATGTTTACTTTCAATTGTCTGAGGATGTTTGCCAATTGATTTTTTTTTGATGCAACATTACAGATAAATATTTAGTTACTTTGAAAGATTAATCAGTATTTTTTAGGGGACGATAATTTGAAATAATGAGGAAGCTGTTGGGGGTTCATTCAGGGCAGGAAGAGAACAAAGGAAACAAAAATGTTCATGTTAAGAGCCTATCATGTTGTTATGTTTTTTAGAGGGAAGGGGTGAGACTGTGCCCCCAGTGCTGATCAGCTCAGGGAAAATAGCAGATATTTACTCATGGTGTTTTACTGGAATAAATTGATTAGTACAGGCCACCACCAGAAAACTGGAAGCAAAGACTGATTTTTAAATGTCATAATATGATGTACTGAGCTGCCAGGACCTTGAGGAAAATGATATAATTGTTGCTTGAATGGAATCAGCACTCACCCAAGATTCCACCAGCTGGTCTGAAAATGTCTGAGGGATTTTCTGCAAAAACTTAAAAAAAGACAGGCAGTAAAACAGCATCTGAACATGAGAAATTACTGTTCCTGCACATTACTTGCAATATATATGGAGTGGTTGTTCTCATGGTGAGCAAATAAAATATGGTAAAAGCATTTAAAAACACTGCAATTGATCTTTAAGCACACATTGGGGTGTACCTTGTTTTACACCCTGTTCCACCTGTGAAAATAAGGGGATTAATGTGGTGTACAATTTTTTGCTCATTTTGCAGATCACACCCTTTTAAAACAGTCATAAAGTCTGGTGGTATGTCTATATGTAAGTCAACCCACTATTTCTTCAGTTTCCTTTTCTCCATCTTTGTTCCTCTTCGCTTGCCTGGTTCCCCATACAATTCATCATCAAAAGGAAACACAGTGGGGAGTTGTTCTCTTTGTGCCTGGGCCCTAGTAGTTATGCCACAAGAGGTTCCTTGACATGTGGGGTTTTAAGCAGTTTCTCAAATCCTGGATGGTCCTGCCCAATTATGAATGGCACGGGGAGTCTGGGTACTAGGCCCACAATCATTTCAAGCATCTCTTGCTCCACTGTTATTTGTAAAGAAGTAGTAGGATATTTATGGACATCCCCATGCACACAAATAACAGCCAAGTCAGGGATTTTTGGTTGGGTACCATCCACTACATCTGCTCGGACCAAGGTCTGGTGACTCCCAGCATCAACAAGCCCCATTATCTGCTTAGTACCAATTTCTACAGCTGCAGCAGTATATTCCATGTTGGCCAAAGCCAAATGCACTGGTATCACCTTTTGTTAGGACAATTCCTAGTGAAATGTCCATTCCCCTTACAATAATGGCATATTACATCTGCTGAGTACACTTTGCCCCCACTATCAGCCCTCCATTTTGAACTAGCAAGGTATTGGTTAGTAGGTCTAGAAAAAGGAGGGTTTCTTACTGGACCAGCTTTGGTGGGATTGGTTCAAGACTTGGAAGGTTGAGTAGCCATGTAGTCCTCTGCAATGGTCAGTGTTCTTTCTGCTGAATCCAGCTTATGCTCTTTAACCCAGATCTGCACTTCTTTGGGAAGGATTTGAATAAACTGTTTATTGATTACCAGTTCCACAATCTGGTCTATGGTATTGACACTAGGCTGTAGCCATTTGTGACACAGTTCTTTTAATCTGGCACATGCCTCCCTTGGGGTGTCCATTGATTGCTATTTCAGGGACTGAAAGCTTTCTTGGTATGTCTCGGTATTAATATCATATCAGCATAGAATTTCTTCTTTAACCCAATCAAAGTTTTCAGCGTCTCGTCCACTCCAATGGCTGTAGACCAGCTGGGACCTCCCAGTCGAATAAGGTGCCTTATTACTCATTGGTCTCTTGGCCATGCACATGCCTTGTCAATACATTCAAATGTTGAAATGTATGCCTCTATATCGTTAGCCTCGGTATGCTTTGTAGCGTAATGTCCTTTGGGGCATTAAGATCAGCATGGTCGGGGCCCATGTCTTGTACAGCTTGCAAAGTATCCACCTACTTTGCATCCTGTCTCCTCTGACCCTCGTCCCTCTGTCTCTCCATTTCCATCTGTTTAACGCACAGCCACTTTAGCAGCTCACTGACCTCTTCTGGTAGTGCAGGTGCAACATCCTCCTCGGCCTCTGGTATGTCATCCTCAACTTCAGTTTTGGTTTTGCTCCTGGCCCCTAAGTCCAGTCCTGGAAGAAGCTTTTCACCTATCCTCTTGGCCATCACTCTGATCAAGATACTGTAGGTAACTTGTATTCCACATGTTTACCTTTCTGCACCTGCTGTTCCTGTGACAGCTGCCAGGATATCAGGGTGATATTCCCTGGTAACGTCTCCTGACATCAGATGTGAAGGTTAGTGGTTAGACAGATGCAACAAACACAGGTAAAATGTGTAGAATGCACTTTGCAGTATTTATTTTCCAAAAATAAAAGAATATAAAATAGTAAACGTACATAAAGGAAATAGTTGGTTAGTCTTTCAGTTCAAAACAGTGCACAATTCCCTCAATGCTCAACTTCCAGGCTTAGTTTCAGCCAAATAGATTCCTAGCACATGAAAACTTGCATGTACTGTGAGCTGCTTCCTCTTCAACAGTCAGGTCTCTACTGACCGACTCATCTGTTTTGCAACTCAGGAGGCAGGCTTTTATACCTGCTTACTGAAGATGTCAGCACCATGTGACCTGTCTGACTCACTATTCTCTAAGTAAACAAAGGCAGGCTAACTCTCCCTAAGTATCGCATACACTCGCATATAAGCTGAATTTTTTTACCTACTTTTTCTTTTCAAAGTATAGTACCTCCACTTATACGCGAGTCAGGCCAGAAATGGAAATGGAGCTCCTTCCCAATGTGTGTGTAGCAGCAGCAGCAAGAGTGGTGGGTGCCGCATATTGAAAGGCTAAATAGGAATACCATGGATGTATGCAAACATTGTAATTTAACCTGCAAAAGTTGTACGTGGTGCCCTACGGGGGTTAGATGCAGCCAGGGAGACAGAAGCATTTTCAGTAATGTTCCTCTCCATCCACACTGCTCACTCACTCCAGCGACCCACCCAATTAGCACAACATCACCCACTGCCGGTTATTCGGTAAACTCCTCTAGCTCCACTGCTCGGACTCGGTCCTCTAATCTGATTGGTTAGGAGAGGTGACAGCCAGCAACACTACTCAGTCAGCCAGGAGGTAGGAGGACAATGAAGATGTGAATGTGTATTTGATTTTTTTATAACTAAGGTCACGAGAGACAGGAGTTAACTTGGGATTCTTGGGAGTGGTGTGGGTGTGAGAGTGGTATACTGCTGGCGTGGTGGCCGTGGCCAAGTGGCACTGGTGGAATTCAAGTCGGGAGTCAGGACAGATGGATTTGTGTAATAAAAACAGCTCAGCTCATACATGTGTCACTGTTGTTTCTTTACCTTGAACTGTGACATTGGGGGGGTCGGCTTATACACGAGTCAGCTTATACATGAGTATATACAGTAAACACAGGCAGGCTGACTCATCCTAAATAAACACAGACAGGCTGACTTATCTGATATGAGATCATGATATTTCTTTATAAAATAGGGTATAGCATGTTTACACACCTAGATTATTACAGCATCTGTCTTCATATTCCTCAAAATCAATGTTACCCTCTAAATTGGCACAAGCCCCCCCCCCCCCCCCCCCCAATTCAAATAACATCACATTTTATGGTAACAGTATAAAAGAATTGGCTTTTCACCTGATTGAGCGATCGGCTCTTCAGCTTGGGGACAGCTACAGTATCTCTGTAGCTAGCTGCCCCTTTTATCTTCATTCCCCACCAGCTCAGAAGAGGGAATAAAACAACAAAAACACAGTGGCACATGCCATTCAGCTACACTGTAATGGGCAGTTCAACAGTGCAGCATCTTTCTTTAAACAACAGACTGCTTCTTTATCATGCTGTATTTTATTTTGTACAACAGGGGGTAAAGGATAAATGAGTGTGATAAAAATATATATCTTCACCAGAGTGAGATAAATTTAAGGGCTGATATTTATCTCATGGCTCAGAGTGAGATGACTCACTGTTGCCTGCAGCTAACTTAATTACCATGGCAAAACATCCTCACCTGCTTCCCACACTCTCTCACTCTCAGCTCATTACTGTGATACTCTTAGCTGACTACAGCCAAAATTCTAAAGCATATAACTTCACAAAACAGTTTCTTTCTCACTGCTGCCTGAAGATAACTTACTTAGCATTGCAAAACACACTCAGCTTTTCCCACAGAGTTTGTAACACTGCCAGCCCATTCAGAAAATGTCACACACAGAAACAGCAAACACAGAAACAGCAACAGAACACAAAAATCAAAACAATGCTTGAAACTCGTACTCTATTGTATAAATTGAACACATGATGTGCAGATCAGGTTATGGAAAATTCACTCATTGTGAGCTCTGGATACTCTCACTCATGCCTTCGGCACTCGTGAGTATCCAGAGCTCACTCTGCAGGAGTGAAGATATTTTCCATATCACACTCCAGCCCATCATGTATCCCCTATACATTATACAGCTACCTGCTGGACCATATAAACGGGAGGGGAAAAAAAGAAATAGAAAATTAGGAAATAGATTGAAGGAAGGTCAAAAGGGTATGTATTGCAGGTGGCCATCCTGACAGCAGAAATAAAGATTTAGATAGAAGTAGAGAAAGAGGTGCTGTTGCAACAGGCTTAGAGAGGGGGTAAAATAGCAAACAAAAAAAAATCATGGTCCTGAATTCATCAGATAGGGCTTCCCTATTACAGTGTCAGTCACAAGCTTGCAGTACACTAATAAAAACTACAATAAAATTAAAAACAATATAACAAAAAATAGGCAAAAGTAGATGTAACCAGGGTTCGGGTGGGATGTTATTAGTTATTAGTGCACGGTGCCTCCATTTGTGTAACCCACTACCTGGCTAGTTTGGGTTCAGGGAGAAAACATTCGCTCAGCATCAGGGCTAGGTTTGCATTTCTGGTCGGGGCACCCAAGTAATTCTAGACACAGGAAGCAATAACTGAGAATGTCCAAATCAGGAGTGGAATTCTAAAGTGGGACTTTTATTCACTTGAACACCAGAATGCAAAGCAAGATGAACCCCCATGGGGCTACACTCACTGGATATGCAGCTCTATAGAGGTCAGAACACATCTTCCTCATTACACAACAACCCTCGGGTTCTGAACACATCTGGGCTCCCACGCCTGAACTGGTACTCTCACTCTTGGATTCCCTGGCATGGCATTCGGCCAGCACTAGTACACTTTTCCATATGTCATGGACTTTTGGTGGTGGTTCCCTCAACCACACATGAGTGCTTCTAGCTTTAAAGGGAAAAAACACATCCTTATTCCCACATCTGGGTACTTTCTGCAGACACTGGCCAAGTGCCTGGGAGAAAGCTATAGGTGCCCAAAGTGAATCGGTAGAGGTAAATCTGGCTACTCCAGATGGGGGGGTCTCCCACCTCTTGTTCCCAAATTCATACCTGGCCATTCATTTGGAGTCAACACCTTGTTTGTAGCTGCTATCTTGAAATGTATATCACATTTAACCATCTACTTTCCATGTAACTGGTGTCCTGACTTGCAACGCCCTCTAATTGTCTATGTCCATCCCTGTAGACCCCCACTGGTTAGATGCATTTCAAGCCATACACATATCTTAAAGTACTGTACTGGGCTGTCCTTTTCTGACCCCACAGAAGCAGATACTTTTACTCAACTCTCGTGGTGAAACATAAGCTCTATGTCAGAGCAGCCTCACCATGGTTCGCAGGTGCCCCAGGGCTTCTCACACAGAAAACACACATCTGGTACCTCAGTACAAATTCTCTAGTCAGGCAGCTTTCCCTCTTCCAGCAGAGCCAGGGGATTGCCCCTGAAATGTTGGTCTCCCCCCAACCGTCCAGGGATGGGGCACTGGAACAAACCGGGGAATGGTCTCAACCACTTCTACTGGTTTCTTCTGTGTCCTTCTCTAGGGTGAGAACACATACCCTCTTCCTGTTGTAGCTCTATTGCAGAGCTAGGCTCTGAGGGGCTGCCAACTGCAGCATACCTCCTCCTATCCACTGAGTCTCCCACTAGACTGACTTTTAAAACCCAACATTCTTACCTAACTCCCTGCTGCAACATTCCACTGTGGCTTATGCTGCTGTGAGAATTCCAAATGATGTCATCCTGCCAGCTCTACTGAAACTGAGGACAGTGTGAAACCCATTTAACTGGTGTCTCCCAAGCTGCCTTTCCCTGCCTGCCACTAGATCTAAGTGGGATTCTAGTAACCCTGAGTAACGGGGGGGTTACACCCACCCTCGGCCAGGAAAATGACTGTCCGCAGTCATTACTTACCTGACCCAGGCCATCTTACCCTATGTGTTGACTACAGGGAGGTAGCACTACCTTCTCCCCTACCATGTGCCAGGCACAGGCAAGCAACACTAAGAGCCCAGATGCCATCAGCTGACACATCAGCCTCTACTTTACAGTCTTTCTATGGTTACCTAGTGACCCTGGTGGAATTTCCCAGAGCATAGCCCTAATAGAGCAGTACTGTGGCCCCTACTGCAGGTCAGGACCACAGCCGGTCTATCCCCACTAGCCCTCTAGGGAAAACCTATCTGATCATAACCCAATTTACCCCAAAACAGGGGAACCTCCCTCAACCCTGGACACCTGCAACCAAACACACAAGGAGCTAATACTATACCCTAGGTATTACTCCCACACTCCCCCACAACCATACCTGTGGAAGGAAAATTTACACAGTAAACAACAACACTGCACTTTAAACACTTCTACTTTAAAGCACATGGAAGACTCTTCTGAGTCCCTCCTCCTCTTCTTGCCTTCTCTTCTTGTCTTCTTCAGGATCACCTGTAAGAGAAAAGACAAAACAACCCCTAATCTGCAAACACAGTACTATCTAACCCCTACTGTCAAAACACTGGAGAATCCCCAAAAATACTTTTTTTAGAAAAGCAGAAAAACAGTAGAAACAGTAGAAAAATGACATTATTTACAATACACATTTTTGGGGGATGGAGTGCCCTAAAAGTCCCATCTAGTGATAACAGTGCCTGAAGGCAAGTCCAAGAAAGAGTCTCTCCTGGGCTGGAGCCCAGTGAAGTACAGTTCTGGTAGGACTGTAATCCCACAGGGGAGAGTCTTTGAGGACAGTTCAAACAGTCTGAAGTCTGCTAGGTGTAGGGTGTGTACTGCAATGTCATTAAAATAGAAAAGTCTGGACTTACCAGAACCCTTGAAGAATGAAATCAATACGACACCTGGATTTCCAGCTGAAGACTCTCCCTGGCAGCATTCTTTGGATACAGCTGAGCAGAAATCTTCCGGACAACGACAGGATGGCACATCTGGAAACTGCTGGGTGATGTCATCTAGGAGATGGAACCTTGGAACAGGACAGAGAAAACAGTTGATCTGAAGTCATCTGAAATCCCAGGTGATGAATCAGGATACAGCTGGACTGGTCTCCTCTCTGGATATGAAGTCATCTGGAAGGCCAGTCGATGGAATCTGGAAAGCCAGTACACTGCAAGGCTGATGAATCTGGGGCACCTGGTTCCTGGAACACCAGTCTGGAGAAACAACATAGGTACGGCAATGGCTGGATGGCAGCACCGGCTACACTGCTCTGCTTTCCACTTAGTAGGTATGGGCACATTCACAGGACATTGCCTGCATTGCGGGAAATAACACAATGGGTCAGGTGCAAGAATTATTACCCCGTCTGGGCTCTCATAATTCACATTGAAGAAGGTTTCATGTCCCCCCCATTACGATCCAAATAGTGTCTATAAACAGTGTTCTGCCCACTTTCCATTGTCCGAATTTCTCTTGCAACACTCTGTCTCGGACATACCGACTTGCACCAGGATGCATATATCTTATTGCCTCTTCCATTATCCAGGATTTCCTGTTTCTTTCAATCTCCTCCCAGACTCTCTGAGGAAAGGTAGGAAAGGCTATCCCATAGATCTCATTCGCCTTCCTACGAACAAGTGTTTCCTCTTTACTACACTTGGTCAACTTGAGACCTCTGGCCTGGCTTGGGGGCAGCCAGTCCTGGTTCTGCCAGCTACGCATACTTAATGCAATGTAAAATGGATCTTTGACTCCTCCTCCTCCTTTTGGGGACAGGGCTGTGGAGTCACCAATCTCTCCTTCTGTTCGCTCCTCCGAGGCTGTGGATCTGCACCTTCTTCATAAGGCCAAATAGGTTCCCCCTCATCCTTTTCCTTGCTGAGGGTCTGAGCCCTCATTCCTGAGACTATCCACTCCTCGCTGGGCATGGAGGTTGACACCTCCCATTCAAGAGTCTCCCTCATCTCACCTCATCTCATCTTCTCCTATAAGGCTTGGGCTAGGCCCCTCTCTCCAAGGATCTGCTGATGCTCCCTCTGCACTGTCTCTCTGTGACCCAGACTCGGTTACATCAGTACTTTGCTCTGCCTGTAGATCTGCACCCTCTTGCTTCATGCCACACTCTGCAGAGCCTCCTCCAACAGGCTCTACCTGGTGCTGTGTGCTGCCAACTGCAGGTTCTTGAAGCTTTGTCCATGTGGGAGCCAAATGAATCTTGGGTGCTTTGGTTAGAACATGTCTCTCTAGGCACCCAGAACAGTGAGGAACCATGAAGATGTCCCTTCCAGCCTTTAAGCATATTATGCACACTCTTACTGAATATCCAGGAATCACCACATGAGGAGGCAAACGTCCCCTGTAGTAACATCTCTCAATATCTTTCAATCTGTTAACTTCTACTATCATAGCCCGGGCATGATCCGGGTAGCAAGCTGATCCCGAAGCCATGACTGCAGAGAAAACAAAAGCTCACTGTTATCTCAAGTCCCACACTGTTGGAAAAACTTTTACAAAATGGCTCCCTTGCTGCTGTGTTTACTTTACTACCCCACCCTGTAATGGCGGTGGCAGCACTCCTGCGCATCAACATTCTGTTTCTGACTCAAGCCACTGCGCATCCGATTTACACACTCTACCGATAAAGTTTACTCAAACTGTTTAAACTGCACTGTCTTTTTTCTTAGCACATTTATATTTTTTTTTTGCTGGACTTTTTATTTTCTGTAACTCACTGTTCTTGCTTAAAAGTCTCTAAAGCCACAGTATTTCATTGCACAGGATTGCCTGTATTTCTTGTTGCATCTTTCATACAACCCACAGTCTCTCACATGGCTTTGAAAATTATACTGTTGCTGAACCCACAATTATGACACAGTCCTTCTTTGCAAAATGATCACACTGCTACACACAGATTCAGCTGGCTTTAGTTAAAATCACACACAGTTTGAGTTGTTTATACGCTGGTACTCACTTAATCAGTAGCTGGTTATTGCGATGGAAAAATTCAGCCTACAGCCGGTCTTGGAGGCCTCTGGAATGAAGTGGGCTGGCAGTCCTGTTGATTGTCCCTCTGAACACCTCATTCTCTTCCCAGATGAATCAAAATGCGGGTTGAGCCTGATTTTAAATGGAAAAGTCTGATTTTACCACTTTTATAACGTTTTCAGTCACCGCAACGCTCCTCCTGGCAAACCAGTTCGCACACTACTCTCTCTGTCTCTCCCTCTCGAACACTGTGCAGTCGCTCTAGAGCTGGCTTGGGGGTGGGACCAATTGCAGTCTCACCAATTACCCGACGCCATGCAAATAAGCATCTCTTCTCGTGCTCTTCTCCTCCATGGCGATCGTTGAGCAGGCAAAATTTAAACTGCAAACCACACTTTTTTTTTCCAACTGTAGCTCCTTGGAGGGAGCACCATTTTGACCAATTTTCATGGCATTTCACTCAGCGACTCTCTCTGTCCATACAACAAGTACTTCCAACTTCTAGGGCACAAATCTCTCTTCGTTTCCCACAGTTTTCCACACTTTTTCCTGTCACACATAACTTTAGAAGGCTGGCAAATGTTATAACTTTGATGCAGAACAAGGGCATACACTCTAGGGCTTTACTGCTCCACAGTAAACTGGTGGCAGAATTACAGCAGCACCTGAACAGCAGCACATAGCGGGACATTTGGGTGGCAATGCTTCCACTTTTTGGGCTACCTACTGCCAGACAGCCAAAACGCTAGCCCTAATCCAAGCAAATCTTTCTTGTTCTCTCCCTAGATTCCAAACCCAAATCCTCAGCGGTGCCTATAATTTGTAACTAGGGTTTGGGTGGGGTGTTATTAGTTATTAGTGTGCGGTGCTTCAATTTGTGTAACCCACTACCTGGCTAGCCTGGGCTCAGGGAGAAAACATTCGCTCGGCATCAGGACTAGGTTTGCACTTCTGGTCAGTGGCACTCAAGTAATTCCGGACACAGGAAGCAGTAACTGAGAATGTCCAAACCAGGAGTGGGATTCTAAAGTAGGGCTTTTATTCACTTCAACACAAGAATACAAAGCAAGATGGACTCCCATGGGGCTACACTCACTGGATAGGCAGATCTATAGAGGTGGTCAGAACACATCTTCTTCATTACACAACAACCATCAGGTTCTGAACACGTCTGGGCTCCCATGCCCAAACTAGTACTCTCACTCTTGGATTCCCTGGCATTGCACTCAGCCAGCACTAGTACACTTTTCCATATGTCATGGACTTTTGGTGGTGGCTCCCTGAGCGCTTCTAGCTCCAAAGGGGAAAAACACATCCTTAATCCCACATCTGGGTACTTTCTGCAGACACTGGCCAAGTGCCTGGGAGAAAGCTATTGGTGCCCAAAGTGAATCCGTAGAGGTAAATCTGGTTACTCCAGATGGGGGTTCTCCCACCTCTTGTTCCCAAATCCATACCCGGCCATTCATTTGGAGTCACCACCTTTCCTTGAACTCAGTTTGTAGCTGCTATCTCGAAATGTATATCACATTTAGCAATTTACTTTCCATGTAACTGGTGTTCTGACTTGCAACATTCTCTAAGTGGTTATGTCCATCCCTGTAGACCCCCACTGGTTAGATGCATTTCAAGCCATACACATATCTTAAAGTACTGTACTGGGCTGTCCTTTCCTGACCCCACAGAAGCAGATACTTTTACTCAACTCTCTTGGTGAAACATAAGCTCTATGTCAGAGCAGCCTCACCATGGTTCACAGGTGCACCAGGGCTTCTCACAGAGAAAACACACATCTGGTACCTCAGTACAAATTCTCTAGTCAGGCAGCTTTCCCTCTTCCAGCAGGGCCAGGGGATTGCCCCTGAAATGCTGGTATTTTTCCCCACGATCTGTCCAGGGATGGGGCACTGGAACAAACTGGGAACGGTCTCAACCACTTCTACTGGTTTCTTCTGTGTCCTTCTCTAGGGTGAGAACACACACCCTCTTCCTGTTGTAGCTCTATTACAGAGCTAGGCTCTGAGGAGCTTCCAACTGCAGCACCCCTCCTCCTTTCACTGAGTCTCCCACTAGACCTACTTTTAAAACCCCAACATTCTAACCTAACTTCCTGCTGCAACATTCCACTGTGGCTTATGCTGCTGTGAGAATTCTAAGTGATGTCATCCCTCCAGCTCTGCTGAGACTGAGGACAGAGTGAGACAGTGTGAAACCCATATAACTGGTGTCTCACAGGCTGCCTTTCCCTGCCTGCCACTAGATCTAAGTGGGATTCTAGTAACCCTGGATAACGGGGTTACATAGAAATTACAGCAATTTAACAAAGGCGTGGGACTATTTTATTACAAATCAAGCTGAACTGTTAGAAAATTTAATTATATTATTTTTAATTTCTGTTGACATAAAGAAAGCCCATTGTATAAGTGTGATAAGCTACTCCAAGGTGTGCATTAGACAGTTCTAACACATGGCTAGGAGTCTGGATACACTCAGCCTGCAGCCTCATGCCTTACTATGCCCCTAGATGTGCATTAGAATTGTCTAGTGCACACCTCATCATGTATTTTTTCCTTACATAAAATGGCTTTAAGTAGTTTTTTGGGGAAGGAAAATGAGATTCAGCACCTGACTGTGCATACATGGAGATTTAAATTGAAATCAGATGATACCTGGAAGTCAAATTGCCATTCCACACAAATTTCATGAACAGAATTCGGCATTCCATGGAGCTCTATATATATCTTAATTAGAAGATGCTGTAGAAAGCATTTGGGATAAGAGAAGCTTCTGGATGTGCAGGTCAGTAAGTCCTGGTACTCTGGCACCAAACAAATCAAAGAAGCCAAAACAATTCTGGCACACACTGAGGGTTACTAATAAAGAAACTTCCATCTTGAAGCACAGGAGACTAGTGCTCTACCGGCAAGCGATTTGTACTTTTTTTTTGTTTACTCATTTTGGCAGTGCAGCTCCACTGCACCTGCAGTGTCCTCAGTGTGGGGCTGGATTCTCTGGGCTTTTGCAACAGCACATCAGGGCAACCACTTCTACTAATCCAAAGCCATTGCCGCCCCCTCCCCCCTTTCGAGAACACATGTTGCAAATGAGAAATTCGATCGGCCTTGAAAACAAGACACAACTCTTACATCTTGTTTACAAGTTCAATTAAACTTTTCCAAACTAGATCAGAATGACCAGTCAACCTCACAGTTACTGTAACTGCAAAATACCATATTAAAAATGTTTTAAACTATATTTACAGAAGGACATAAACTTTTAAAGGAAACATAAACAATGTTGTTTGCATTTTTTTCATATAACTCTAAATTTGGACATGTGTGAAGTCTGTTTTATCACCACAGTGTATTGTTATGTGTGTTGTTTTTTAAATAATTCTATTTTTTCTTTATTTAGGACCTTTTTTTTAATGCAGGCTTTTTCTTGCCCAATATTCATTTATTCGTTATTTAGCCATTCCAGAAAACAGTGACATCACCTGAGCTGAAAGCTACAGTGAAGCAGAAAGCACTAAGCTGATTCAACATTCAAATTTGAATTCTGCTTACTTAAAATATTTCAATTAGTTGAGTGCTTAGCTTTCTAAATCATCATTTAAAGCTGCTGTTTCAGTAAAGTGATCATTTCAGCAAGTTCATTATCACCTATAGCATTATTTTTTTTTTACATAACAGGTATCAGATTCAAACCTGGGCCAGCTCTGGCATGGTAGGCAGAAAACCTACCACTAAGCTAACATGTGGTGGCTTAATTTGGAGATTTCAAAGAAGTTTAAAACCTTGGGGGAGGGGGGATTTTCAGACACTTGCATCCGTTTTTCAGACATGACTGTATACTTCTGTCTCGCAAAAAGGTGGTCTAACTTTTAGGACAGAAGTCCACAGTTGTATGTGAAAAACAGAAGCAAGTACAGCTGTTGTGTTCAAATGTGTCATATACTGCAGAAATGTCACAAATGTGTCGAGATGTATAAGAATAGGACACAGACATCTGAACACATCTGTGTGGATGCAGCACGTGTCTGAAATATGGACGCAAGTTCTGCGTCCAGCTGGCTGAAACTCCTGCCCTCACTCCAGGGCCAGATTAAGGTAACCTGGTGCCCTCTCTCGTCAAGACCATGCCTCTTTGCTGTAAAGGGAACCAGTCACAGGCTGCAAAGCACATTGGGAATCCATTTACAT
Source organism: Neoceratodus forsteri (assembly GCA_016271365.2). NCBI lineage: Eukaryota > Metazoa > Chordata > Ceratodontiformes > Ceratodontidae > Neoceratodus > Neoceratodus forsteri. The sequence continues at coordinate 268,014,867 of JADMNL010000025.1, forward strand.
ACAGACTGTATCTCATGTTAAGATAAAGTTTGTATGTAAAGAGATACAGGTCACAGAAGGTAAATCAAAATTCCTACCCTTCTGCTCCCCTCTCTTAAAATCATATTAGTGACAGTGCATGCCATTCTGTAGCCTCCTTTTTCCTTAAGTATTTCAGTCTGATAATCTACAGTGCACCATTGACTATCTGACCATTTTTGTGCAAGCAGAATTGGTGGATAATCAAGGGTGCAAGATAATAAGGGCAATGGAATAGCTATCATTTTGCACAAACATTTGGTGGATAATTGAGGGATCACTGTATGTGCAAGACTACTCACAGCATACATGAATGCCACCTTTCTTATGCTACTTAACTTACTGCGAGTACAATCTTACTTTCTGATAAGCCCCCAGCCCACCCACAAAACCACATAGGGAAGGAGTTGTAGGGTTATAGATAGACTTATAATGGTCTGGGTTTATTCATTTAGTTTTTGTTGACTGGAAGAGGAGGACTAGACAATTCTGCTTATTTTCAGCCTCATCCCAAGGGAAGGGGGATACAGATGGATGCCAACTGACATTAAACCAGATTAAGCTGTTGGTGGTATTTTTTAGTAAATGGAGGTTAGTGGTAGCCTTCAGATACTATTTGTTTACTTTGTAGGCAACTGTACATAATGGGAGGGGTAGTATTGTATGTATATAGCCCCATAACATATACAATTGTCTGCAAATTAAACAAATATGATCTAAAGGCCACTGCTGCCCTCAACGGCATTGTAAGCCTATCGATAGCACTGTAGCCTCTTTGCTATTTTGTGTCATTAAAATGTGGTTTTGTAGGTGGTGTTAAAGATCAGGCTTAGCCATTCTATTTGTGAATTGCAATATGTATTGTTAAAGGATTTAGAAAATTCAGCCCCATGTTTTTCTTTTTTTATAACTTTGATCATTTTCATGACACTCATCACCCAACCCAAACTCAGCCATGAACCCTCCTACTAATTTTCTCTGAGAGCAGAATTACATTTAACAATAATAATCCACTTCCAGTCAATGAGTGTAAAAATTATTACATTAGGTAATATAACCTAGCGGCTGCAGCCCCAAGCCGAGAACCTGGAAAACATATAGATTCAGAACACGTAGATGTGTGAACCACAACCTCTCTGTCTGCATACTATGTGACCCAAGGCCAGGGATGTCACAGAACATGCAAGTCCTAGTGAAAGGTATCTGAAGCTTGGAACAGGCTCTCCAATAAGCAGTCTCTGCTGCTCTCGGATCCTTCAAATATGAATGATTGAACCCCCCCAAATGCATAAGATGCGGCAAGTAGTGGACACACTACTGCAAGGAGCCCCCATTTAAGATTTGCACCAGTCCCTCTCCCTATCAGGAACACCAGCTGGGGGAAAGGGATCTTTCTATTCACTTCTTCCCACCTGGGATACCAAGAGGTGGGAGGCAAAGAAAAAGGGCCTGTTTACACCTTAAAGGTCAGTCTGGTTGGAGTCCCCTAAAGCTATCAGCTGTACATAACACCTAATCAGGGAGGTGAGATTCACATTCAAGCAGGCAAAGCAAAAGAAAAAGGCCTGTTTACACCTTAATGGTCAGTCTGGCTGGAGCTCTCTAAAGCTATCAGCTGTACTTAACACCTAATCAGGGAGGTGAGATTCCCATCATAGTTTAGCTCCTGACTTGCTCCAATTATTTAGCAATCAAATCCATTACAAAACAATCATTTGTCAATGCTGAATGTTTGCTTGCTGGTATTGACATTGGTAGTGCAGGATTTAGAGAGATGCATAATAGGAATGGCAGTGAAGTATTGAAGTAACAATAACCCTCACCCCCACCCTGCAGAGACTGACAGGCGTTGGGGGTGTGCCCTTGGGTCATTGGCCATAACACTCAAGCCATTCCACCTCACCCCACCCTGAAGACACCGAGAGGTGTCACAGTGTGCCTTGAGGTCTTCAGCCATTATGCTCACCCCATTCCATAAGGAAATATGCTGAAATGGGTGCAGTATAGGAGAATGGGGTGAACGCTAGTACCAAGGACCCCAGGGCACACCTCAATGCCTGTCAATGGCTGCAGAGTGGGAGTGGGGGTGGAATGGCATGAGCATTACAGCTGACAACCACAAGTCACACCCCTGTCACCTGTCAGTCAGTACAGGGTGGGTGTTATGGTTGGAAACCCTAATGTCCCAGGGGTTTGTTGGTATTTTTGCTCCAAATTTTTAACATCGGACCCATCTCATGAACAATGGCAGTATCATTTTGTTGATCAATCCCAAAAGGTGATTTTGCATAGCGAGTGTGCCATTCAGCGCCACAGGTGACAAAACACATTTTGGGCAAGATGTGAAAAATGACAGCTGTACTGTTCATGAGGAGGTGTGAAGAAATGGCAATGCTTAAAATCTGGAGTGAAAATATGAAAAAGTGGTGAAGTTACAAGTGTGCATAGAAACTGCAATGCACGCTCATAATGCAGTCATTTTTTGGAACATTTTCACCATGGCCTTTTTTGGGACCTCCCCTCATGAACAGTGGCACTGTGATTTCATTAATCTGTCTCAAAAGTTGATTTTGCACAGCGACTGCACCATTCTGTGCCACAGGTGCAAAAACACATTTTTGGAAGGTTTCAAAAAATGGCAGCTGAACTGTTCATAAGGGGGTGTGAAAAAATGGCAATGTTGGAAAGTTGGAGTGAAAATATTAAAAATTGATGACGTTATGAGCGTGTGTAGAAACTGCACAACAGACGCTCGTAACAGTCAGCTTTTTGAGTATTTTCACCTAATTTGCAACAAGGGCTTTTTGGGACCCCACCTCATGAACAGTGGCACTGTTTTTTATTGATTGGTCCTGAAAGGTGATTCTGCACAGCAACAGTGAAATCACCTTTTGGGACTGAGAAATGAAATGACAGTGTCAGTGTTCACGAGGTGGGGTGCCCAGAACCCCATGTTGAAAATGTGGTACTAAAACTCCAAAAATTGGCTGTGATACCAAGCTAAATTGAGCCCTTCCTCCCTCCCTCCCTCCCATTGACTGACATTATAGGCTTACCATCATTTCTTCAGTTCCTGGTTGGTCTTTGAAGAGTGCAGACGTGTTCCCAGTCCACAGAAGATCGCTGATCCCAACCTCCGGAGGTAAGTATGGATGAGGTTGTGTGTGGGGAGGTAGGATAAGAGAGGGAGGGAGTGGGTTGTGGAGGAGGGCCAGTGGGAATGATGAGCAACCATTTTCTTTTTTTTTCAGGTTAAAAAAAACATTGTGGGATTGTTTCTTTTTTACAGGTGAAATATTAACAAAATAGATTTCGGCAAACTGGGGTTGGCTCCCAGTGTGCCAGAGTACTGGAGGGAGGGATCAATGCCGACTTGGAGATTGGGCACCCCGAGGTCAGCTGAGAACATAGGGATGTGGGGGAGGCATCCGGCACTGGGAGTGGGCATCCTGGTGTCAGAAACATCAAAGAAGTATTTTTTGGCACATTGGTGTGAGCTCCCAGTGTGCCACATTAATTGGGAGAGGGAAGATACATGCTGAAATGGGGATTGAGCACCCCAATGTCAGCAGGGGATGGAGAACGGAGGGTGCAGGTGGGCAGCAGCAGTGGGAGGGAGCTAACATTTGAATTTGTTGTCCTGCTGTGTGCCTGGTTGGGAGGGAGGGGGGACTGCTGCTGCGATGATGAACCTGCCCCTGATTGCAGTGGCAGATTTCTTTCAAGTGTGGCGCTCGCTCTGAAACTGCTGTCATCAGCAACTTCAGCATTAATTGGTGGCCGAGAGACGTGCCCATTAAAGCATCTGCTGCATTAGCCACAACACTGTCACACCTCTGCAATGCTCTACTATCTCAGTATGTTTCTTGTGCACTGCACGCTCAAGCAAACATAAAAAGAGGCAGACAGAAATGGGTATGTAGTAAATACAGTCTGGGGATCGTTGGGCCCCCCAGGCAGGTGAGGGCCCTAGGCTAGTGCCTATGTTGCCTATGCCTTAATCCGGCCCTGCCTCACTCTCTACAGAAAGTTAAGCAAGAGTGCAAATACAAAATGTAAGGTTACTGCCCATATTTAACCCTACGGTCTTTTGTTTGCTAACCTGCGGACACGTGCACTGTTCTCTCAAGCTGCACTGAAGTAGGTGTAGATTAGAACCATAAAAACATAGAAAAGTAACAGACAGAAAAATATCTAAAGGACAATCTGCTTTGTCCCAAGAGCCCCTACTTGGAGATTCTCTAGTCTCCATCTTAAAAGTTCTGATGGTGTAGAGACAATGTTATACACCTAAAGAGCTGCCAACATAAGCTACCTGAGCTTAATTCAAAGGCAGTTCCCTTGACGGAGCAGACACAGAGTAATAAGCAGGGACACTGAGAAATTGTGGAAAATGTTGACCAAAGTTGCAGACTTTCCCTTATTTCTTGTGAGAAGTTGTGGGGCATTCCATGGGCTCTCTATACAACAAATGGGCAGCAAATCTGTAGCTATATGTTGATATATATGCTTCTGTGTGGTTTATATATCAAAAGAAACACACAGAAAGTTACAGTTAGAGCTGGACTTTATTAAATCTCCATTCTATGAAATAAAATCAAGTAAAAGGCACACAAAAAAAACTGAAATATATTTAACTTCCAAACAAAGGCAACATTGATGCAGAGGGAAATAAAGCATGTTTTTTAAAAACGGTATGGTTCCTACTTTTCATTCTTTGCAGTTCAAGGACCACACAATCCAAACACTTTACACCACATATTAAAACGATTGTAACCAAGATAGTTTTTTTATATACATATTCACAATTCAAGTACCACACAATCCCAACACCTCACACATGTTGAGCAAGTCTAACCAAGATATTTATTCTCAAATGTATTCTCATATACATATTCACAGTTGAAGGAGCACCCAATCCCAACACAGCACACAACATAGTAAGGCAATTCTACCCAAAAAACGTGTTCATGCATAGACTAAAATAAATGGAGGTTTAAGTGACACATCGTAAGATTACTGAATTGTTTTGTTGTATTTTAACATTAATAGAAGTTTGACATTTTCTTCCTCTAGATTGTGTCTATTGTCTTTCAGCAAGTCTGTATAAACAGAAAAAGTCATCTCAACGTCAGTCAAGTTTTTGTTGGGATTCTGACTGAGCCTGCCAGAATGGACTTTGCTGAAGTTATATAAACATGCCAATCAAAGGCAGAAACGTCTGCAAGTCTGGATAAATCTCTAATATAGTTCTGTTTGTCAAGTATTGGTAGTTGTTTTGGATTGAACAAACGTGTGGATTTGAATATGTTGATGGATGGGTGGGCTTCAATTACATTGCGCAGCCTCTCCGAACTTTCCAACATTACTTGTTGAAACAGTTCCAAGCATGCTGCTCTCTCCTCCTCCATGCACTGTGCCAATGTTTCAACAGTTTTGGGCTTAAAATCGCCATCTCCAGATATTACACAAAAATCCAGAAATAAGTGTACCTGCTGCAATCAGGAAAAAATGGTGTGTCCTTGTGGGACAGTTGTGTCTTGCAGTTCCTCAACAAGCCTCACAAGCTCAGGCGAATGTTCACAAACAAATGCAGCTTGTGCCATCAACTTATTGAGGTTGCTGGCCAGCAGCAGTTTGTTTTTTTAAAAGTGGGTGCATCAGATGCTGTAGAGGCTATACATTCTGTTAAGACAGGCAAGTATTCTGAAAGGCATTCCACTGCTGTTACCCAAGAGCCCCAACATGTGATGACTGCGTACACTGGCATCTTTGGTACAATTCCAGCTTTGGTCTTCATAAAGGCCAGATATTTGTGATGTTGCATGGGGCTCTGGCAGAACATCTTTTTGACTAAACTGACAATGGTGTTCAGGTCTTCCAGCATAGCTGACCATACTTCAGGCACAAGGTTTACCAAGTGTGCAATGCATGTCACATGCACAGCATTTGCTAAAATACCTGCCAGAAAGGATTTGAATGTTTTGCGTATGTAGCTTCACTGTCTGTTGCAACAGCATGCACCTTGTTGAAGTTCACTCTGTTCTCATTTAAGATCTGTATCAAAGCCTGAGAGACAGTGGAATGGTTCACACATTCCAGAAATTCAACTCCAATCAGGAGAGGCTGCTCCTTGACTTTGTTAAAAGGCAGTGCCAAAAACGGCAAACAGGCATCCGTCGTCTCATCCAGAATTACAAAAATGTCAGTGTCCTCTGTCTGGTTCCAGAGAAATTCTTCATGCAGAGGTAGAAGTTCTTGCAGATATGTGGTGTGTAGATGAGCTGTCCCAGGAAGACTGCCACCCTGCTTCGTGTATTTGCATAGGAAGTTCTCAAATGCAGGAGCTTTTTCAAGAGGATGTCTGCTCTGGTTAGGCACTTGATGAAGTCCATCACAAATTCTTTCCTGTCCAACATAGAAGTTGTAGCTCTATTAAATTATGAAGTCAGTGACTGCTGACGCTGCAAGGTGTTGCCTGGAACAAAAAACAAAACATAAATCAATATCAATGTCCACACTTCTATTCAGATTACTTGTCAAATTCTATAAATATACAAGACTACCAGCCCGGTGGCATAGAGGGTTGAGGTGCTGGATGCCTTACCTCATGCTACACCAGTGAACTGGGTTTGGGAATGACCTCGGGATGCCATGTTGCCAGGAAGGGGGGAGGATGGGAGCAGGACTGAACATTGGCTCTCCTCTCCCAAGAAAGGGATGGGGTTGCCTGTCTGCAGTCCCGTGGTCACTGGAGGGAGGTCTGGTGGTAGGCAGTAACAGAGCAACTAGTAGGGTGGGGCATCCCATAGGGCATGCATGTGCCTCCACACTCGTGTGCCACATCGTGTATGCGCAGGAGCAGGACAGGGATAAAACTCGAAAAAGCACTATAAAGTACTTACGGAAAATAAAATATACAAGACTACTTTTTCTAAAAACAGATATATAAATCTAGGCAGAAGTATCTTCTAGGAGGTTCTGCTGAAACAAAAACAAAGCATAAATCAGTACACATGCACATTTATATTCTAATCTTACACAATATGAACATTTCTAGATATCTAGAAATGTAGTGGTCAGTACCTTTTAAGGGGTGCTGCCTGCAACAAAATGGGAAAAAATATTTTTACCATTCATAGTCTACACAAAGACACATTTTCATTAACTAACTATATGAATGTGAATAGGATTACCTTCTTGTTTTTTCTTCAGTACTGCCGCTTTTCTATCAACATGCTTCTGAGTTTTCATGTGAAGATCAATTGTGTGCTTCCGCAGGTAGTCAATTGTCTGGCAGCAGATCCTGCAGAACAGCTTGCCACCATCCTCATACAGGTCCTCTGGACACAGTCTGATGCAATCAGTGGCACGAACTGTGTATGACAGGTGTCAATTTTTGGCCTCTTCATGAGAAAGACATGGACGTTTTGCACTTGGCTGAGACTTTCTGTTGTATTCTTGCACTGGTTATGCAACCCACCCTCTTTCTGTCTTTGTGACGGCAATCTGATCCACAACCACTGTTTATTTTATAGATGTATGCATATATAATTAGAAATGGTACTACAGTATATATAACATTTCCCTGCCATGCCCCAACCTCCCTTCCTCTGTGCACCTGTCCAAAGATCATAAGCAGCTTTATGAACAGACACCGTTGCGATGATGAATGATGTGCTCACTTTATGGCAGTTTGTGCCACATCTATGGCACCAGCCCTGTCTGTCATACATCAACATGGTGCAAGCTATACCAGAAGAAGCTGGTGTAAGCTGTGGCATTCGTATCAGAGGATGTAAAATCCCGATTGCCTGGGAAGGACCAGATTACTAGGTACTGTTTTCAGAAGAAAAATAAGTCGAGAATCACGGAGCTGAATAGTTGACTATGTAAAGATGGAGACCATAACACTGCAGTGTACACAGTAAACATGTGCTGAATCACACGATTTTACAGCATTCCTGATTATTGCTATTCTTACAAATGCTATACTTCCCCATACACACAGTAGTTGTTCTGTGTAAAAATAAGAGTTTTTTTTTTCATCTTTTAACCTACCCAGCTGCATCAGCCAAGATGCAATGCAGCACCTTGAAGTGAAAGATTGCAGCGTCACAACATACTGCAGGGTACTGCACTGAATACTGGGTGGTGCCACTGCAATCGACCTCAGCTACTGGAGTTGCCGTGTCATGGCGCTGAGTTTGAGCATAGCTTCTACCTGAATCCATGTGACCAAAGACTCCAGATATTATCCTACACAAAGTGACTGGAGGATGGCGCTGACCAGCCAGACTGGTATACACATGGCAAAAAACTGTTTTGTGCCAGCCAGCACGTCTGCCCCACCTTCAGTCTTCACCAGCAGCCAGAACAATTTTTTTCCACACATGTGCCAGTCTGCCTGGCCTGTTTCCTTCACCAGCCATCAACAGGAGCATGGCACAGACCTAGTCTCAACAACGCCAGACCAAAGGAGCATGGCACGGACCTGCTGGACTGGTATACATGCAGAAAAAAAATTGTTCTGTGCCAGCCTGCTTGTCTGCCCCCTGCCCATCATCACCCGAGGCCAGAGCAATTTTTTTCTGCATGTGGGCCAGTCTACCAGGCCCGTCCCTCCTCCGATCAACAATGCCAGACGACAGGACCATGGCATGGACCTGCCAGACTGGTATACATGCAGAAAAAAAATTGCTTTGTGCCAGCCTGTTCATCCACCCCCTGTCCACCATCACCCGAGACAAGAACAATTTTTTTCTGCATGTGGGCCAGTCCACCAGGCCCGTCCCTCTACTGACCAACAACACCTGACCACAGGAGCATGGCAAGGACTTGCCAGACTGGCATACATGCAGAAAAAAAATTATTCTGTGCCAGCCTGCTCGTCCACCCCGCCCATCATCACCCAAGGCCAGAACAATTATTTTCTGCATGTGGGCCAGTTTACCAGGCTTGTCCCTCTACTGACCAACAATGCTAGACCACAGAAGCATGACACAGACCTGCCAGACTGGTATACATGCAGAAAAAAAATTGTTCTGTGCCAGCCTGCTTGTCCACCCCTGCCCACCACTACCCAAGGCCAGAGCAATTTATTTCTGCATGTGAGCCAGTCTGCCAGGCCCATCCCTCCACTGACCAACAATGCCAGACCACAGTAGCATGGCATGGACCTGCCAGACTGGTATATATGCAGAACAAAAATTGTTCTGTGCCAGCTTGCTCATCTTCCCCCTGCCCACCATCACAATATTTTGACTACACATATACCAGTCCAGCAGGTTCATGCCATGCCCCTGTGGTCTGACATTGCTGGTCGGAGGAGCAAGAGATGGTCTTGGGAGACTGGCATACATGTTTAAAGAAAACAGCACTGTAGAACACCAGATTACCAGAAAACACAGCAGACTCAGCAAAGACAGCATATACTTTGTTTGCCAACAATGCCAGCATGTTCCCTTCCCACCCCCATCAATCCTAAACTAGCCAGCAAAACAGTAATTTATCTGAGATGCAGGCAGGCACTTTGGAAACCAGGGCAAGCCATCAGTTCTCCTCGGGTGGCAGAATGCAGGCTGGGCAGGATTTCTGTTGTCCTCCCCAAGTGGCAGGATGCAGGCAGGGCAGCAGATGGTAACAGTCAGAGTGGGCAAGTAGGGAAAGCAGGCAGGCAGGACAGATCACAGTCTTATTTTTATTTTTGAGATGAGTCCTCCTGAGTCCTGCCAAGTGCTTTCACTGCCAAGAGGTTGTCCACTAAGTGTGGACCTGAAGTGCAAATGCGCCTCCTTTGTTTGCCACAGACAGCTGCTCTCGGAACTCCCGCTGTGGCAGTTCTCATGCTCTGCTCAGGACTTGGGTAAGGGCTCAGGGTTCGTCTGATTAATGCTTCAAATCCTCCTGACTTAGCTGCAGCTTCTCTTGTGGCTCGGAATCGACACTTCTTTCATTCACACTGGTCACAGGGCTCCTCTCGCTCTTGCCAATTGGTCCGGAGGTTAGTCGCTTGCTTGTTACTCAGTGGGTCTCCAGGTGTGGATGTTACCTGTCCCCCCACAGTCTGCTGCATTGAAAAGGCTTAGGCGGACCTGAGGGGGGGACACAAAGCAGACAAAGAGCGTGAAAGTGTTTAAAGCACTGGGAGCCTGAGATTGGATGTTTTGACATTCCGCCCCAATATGACATCACAGAGGTGGCAGAATAGCCTTACTGGTGGGGGGTGGAGTTAGGCAAGCCCTGGATGCCAGAACAATGCAGTGAAACAAAGAGAGCCACAGATTTTAAAAGTTACAATGTGGACCACCATTGGAGCAGGCAATACCGCAGTGTGGTCATGGAGGGAGCCCAAAACTACAGAAAATGCTTGAAATTCATACCCGCGATCCCTGGTAATAATTGAATTTTAGTTCAGGACCATAGCATCTGGGGAAGGCAAGGTGACTGCATGTTACAGAGACACTGACAAATGTAACAAGACAGCCATCAGTGGCCCTAGCAAACTCTTGTTTTTGTCCATCAGCTATATTCCTAGAATTTAGATGTGCATATCACAAGAAAGAAGCATATTTTAATAAGATAAATGTTCATGAAAATTCTACTCATTGTTGGAAATGAACTCTTAACCTTCTATTCCAAAGATCAGATCCAACACAATACCACAGAAGGTTCAACAATTCAGCCTTGACCTTGCATGAAACATGTATATATATATTTTTTTTTGACTCTATACTCCTTCAAGCCTGGGCATCCTTCAGGGGTATGCACTCGACCCCAGCCTCTGCTCCCTTGCCTGAACCCTCATTAGTGGAGAGACTCCCCTGACCACCCAGGCAAATCTAACCCCCTGGATCACCCTCCAGTGGCAGGCCCATCCTCCCACAATGGCCTGTCTGAAATTAGCGAGATCCTACCTGGTGTGTGTCGGGTCGGCCTTGGAATCCTCTAGACAACAGGCTGGCAGTCGGGATGTGGGCTGCGTCCCTGGCATCCCCTTCATCTCCACAAGCGAGATAGGGGATTTTCTACTTTTTCTGGTTTCCCTCAGGAGTGCGGGGTGCAATGACATCCGCTCACGGCTTCCTTGCTGACGTCTGCCACACTCCCACCCCTTCTTCTGGCTGGCGTACCTGCGTTACCCCGATCTCCACCGGGGGTCGCCAGGATGCCGAGCATCCCAGGATCCCTCCCTAGGAAGAGGAGAGCAGTCCTCCAGATGCTCGATCCTCTCTCTCCCCTGCCAGCCCCCGACGGCCCGGGCTCGTTCCCGAACTCAGGTCACCGGTGTGGCAAAGGTGTGGCATCCAGCACCTCAACCCTCAGCGCCACAGGGCCGGCTGAAACATATATTTTAATAATAAATATTCATTAAAATTCTACCCATGGTAGAAACTGAACTCTTTTTGTTTTTACTTTTTATTTATATTGCCTTTCTATGCATAAAAGTAATACTTTGTCTTTTGACAAATATGCAACCTTTACAACCCCTTGACTGCTGCTAGTGTGTGATAATCTCTCAAATATGTTTTACCACTAAGAGTAATAATGTTTAAACACTACATTTTATGAAATGAGAAATGGCAAAATTATACAGTTTTGCTAAAATGTTGTATTTGATATGATTTTATGACAGCAGAAATGGCCTACTGACAGAAGTGGAATTTTGCAATTCAGCCCAGCACTAAAACATAGTCGGCTAGTCATTGGAATGCTAATTTGTACTGATATTAAAATAAGAAGGTGATTGCTATCAATCGCCCATACACACCACAGATTGCACACTCAGATGAAAGTGTTGCTATCAGGAGCAACAAAATCCAGGAACAGCGCAAAAGACAGTAAAGAATGCTGGTGTAATTTTTTTCAATATAAATACATAGGGAGGCACAGAAAAAAAACTGACTGACCCTAGCACTTACATGTGATCACCATTTGGCAGATCCAGATATCGGCCTGGCACATAATGGGTGTAGCCACATTCTTCATGACCCAACCCCTCCCGATGAAGAGGCAGAACATCTCAAAGTGCCGGGGTTAGTCACATTTTTTTCTGTGTCTCCTATGTGTTTATTTTGAATAAAATTGCACCAGCATTCCATACTGCTTACAGTATGATGTCTTTTTGTGCTGTACCAATAGCCAATAGGCAGTAGTAATCTGGTGGTTCACTGATGCCCGCCAATCCATTTTATTGAAGGGTGGTAACTGATAAGTGCATACGCTGACTTTTTAGCGCTGAGTGTGCTTATGGCAGCTTGTAGCGGGGTTTGCAATGAAAACAGAAAGCAATGCTAAGGAGACCAAGAAGCACTGCTATAAAGTCAATCATGCTGATGGCTTTCACATTTTTGAGGGGACAGTGCCACAGGAGCAGGAGGGACTGTTGGTTTTAGATAGATTTTTTTTTTTATATAAAAAAAAAATGAATAATCACTGTCACTTAGTTCACTGGATATTTACAAGCGGGGATTGCCAGTACTAAGGTTGTGAAGCCAATCGCAGTGACGATTTTCACTTTTGTTCATGTGTTTTAAACAAATAAGAAAGGGAACATGATAGAAGAAATTCTGAGAATGTGTCAGGGTTCTAAAATTAACTCTGTGGGTCTGTGCACTATGGGAGTGAGGAATTAAGCAATAAGGCATGACAGGGTGTGTGTTATGGTGGAATAACAGCCCAACTTGGGTGGGTTGAAGCATGAGGTAAAGCCAAGTGCTTCCACCACCAGAGAAGGGCCGTTAGCTCACCATAATGCACTCCCTGGTGTGCCTTATTGTGATTATGAAATGGGTCCTTTTTAGTAAACTGGATGTATTTTTTAAACATATTTTTGTTGAGCTACTTTCAACTGGGCCATTGTGCTGGGATAATGGCCAGCTGAAAGTATCTCTTGGCCAATCAGGAGCCTGCATTCTTTCTACCCATTGTATATTATCAGATAACTGTTTAACATCAGTATTCTCAAATACCATATCATATGTTGACTGCATATTCCGCTAACTCTCATCCTTGCTACTCCCATAACCTATGTTCAAGTTTGGCTTTATTGTTTGTCTAAAAAGCTATTGCAATATATTAAAAACAAATACAAACATAACATACAAATGCACAGTGTAAAATAATTAAATATCACAGTTACACACACTATAAATTCACATATTAATTTTCCAGCCAGCACAAACCAGTTTATAGTCTGGCTTGCCTATCTGTGCCTGTTAAATTAAAAATAGCACAAATGTTAACAGTTTCCTACATTAAACACCATCAATAACTTTAAAAATTATTAAGAATATTAAAACAAAGCATGTTACTAATTATATATTTATCAGTGCTGTACATTTGAAATCCAGCTCCATTCCTAGCCTTCTACCGCAACATAATGGGCCACCGATGATAAGGGAAGACCAGTCCAGAACCAAAATGGCCACAACATGTCATCAAACCAGACGTAACTCATCCTAAGTCCTCTTTTGGGGCCCCTCCATTCTCAATAAACTATTATCTATAACAGATCATCAGTGTCAAGCCAAAGAGTGGAACCAAGTTGCACCTTTAGACTACAAGATGGCGGCCATGTTGGGCCATGCCACGCCACAGCATTTTTATGTTTAGTATTTTATTTGTTTTTAGGTTATTTGGACATTTTATTCTGTTTTCTCAATTATTCGTGATGCGAAATACCTGTCGGTAGCTGTCGGCAGACAGCAGTGATAGTAATTGCGTGTTGTTATCATAGAAACATAGAAACATAGAATTTGATGGCAGATAAGGACCGCTTGGCCCACCCAGTCTGCCCATTTCCCTACCTAAAGGATAAGCTGCAGATCCTAGTTAACCAGCAGCCTACTTCTTTCAACCCCCCCCCCCAGAATTGCCTTATGGGTGTCCCATGCATGCTTGAATTCAACCACTGTTTTTGACTCCACAACCTCCTCTGGAAGGCCGTTCCATGCATCCACAACCCTCTCTGTGAAAAAATACTTCCTTACATTACCTCTGAGCCGCCCCTCTATCTTCAAATTGTGCCCCCTTGTTCTTGCACACCTCTTTATTTGAAAGATGCTACCCTCTTGGACTTTGTTGATTCCCTTGAGGTACTTGAAAGTTTCTATCATGTCCCCCCTCCTTTCCTCGAGGCTATACATATTAAGCTCCTTTAGTCTCTCTTCATATGTCTTCCGTGCAGACCCTGCACCATTTTAGTTGCCCTCCTCTGGACAGCTTCCATCTTGTTTATGTCCTTGCGGAGATTGGATCTCCAGAACTGCACACAGTACTCCAGATGGGGTCTCACCAGCTGTCTGTACAGAGGGATAACAACTTCCTGTTTTCTACTGGTGATGCATCTCCCTATGCATCCCAGTATCCTCCCAGCCCTCCTTACTGCCCTCTCACATTGCTTGCCCACCTTTAAGTCATCTGATATGACTACCCCCAGGTCCCTTTCCATTTTTGTTGTTGTTAGTATCTCACCCCGCATTGTGTACTCTTCCCCTGGGTTTTTGTTTTCCAGGTGCATTACCTTGCACTTCTTAGCATTAAATCTAAGCTGCCATACATTTGACCATTCCTCTAACCAAAGTCCCTTCTCATTCTTTCCACCCCACCTTGTGCATCAACTCTGTTGCAGATCTTTGTGTCATCTGCAAAGAGACATACTTTTCCTTCCAGTCCCTCTGCAATGTCGCTTACAAAGACATTGAAGAGGACCGGTCCTAATACTGAACCTCATGGCACCCCACTAGTAACCCCTTTCTTCAGAGTGGACTCCATTTACTATTACTGCTGTCCTATTCTCCAGCCAATTCTTTACCCAGGCTATCATCTTGGGACCCACCCAGGCTGGCTAACTTGTATATTAATCTTTGTGTGGACTGAGTCAAATACCTTGCTAAAGTCTAGGTAGGCCATGTCCACAGCCCCTCCCTGATCTACTACTTTGGTCACCCAGTCAAAGAAATCTATTAGATTCGTCTGGCATGACCTTCCCGCTGTGAATCCATGCTGCCTTGGGTCCTGTGCCCCTCTGGCCTCTAGGTACTCGACAATTCTTTCCTTCAGAAGTGATTCCATCATTTTCCCTGTCACTGAGGTTAAACTAAAGGTCTGTTATCCCCAAGTTTGTAAGCCTAGGATTAACATCTGAGACTTTTTGGATCACTCCGAAGTAATAGCGGGATGTTCGTTATTTTTTACCGAGACTGTGATCGAGCTGACTGCTGGATTTGTGCCGCTTTGGGATTGTGTTACGGACTTTGTGGAGTACTGGAAGATAGTGCCTAGAAGATATCGGAATTGTAAGCTGACTGCTGATTTTGTGCTATTTTAGCCCTACGGATTACAATGTCTCCGGTGCTGTTTTTCCGGAGTGTTGGCTTTACGGTGAGCAGGCTGAATCCTGGTCTGAACCCTGGGTGGTTTACTGGGGTTGTTGACTGCGAGGGGAGATCGAGGCTGGTGCTTTCGGAGGACAGGCCCCAGTGTGCCCGTGGTTCCTGGGTTTTTGGCAGATGGTCTGGACAGCCTGCTTGCTTGGACCTAGTCACGTGCTGACTTGCCTGGTAACCGCTTGGGGGATGACTGGGGTGAAAACTTTTTCAGTTGGGTAGCTCCCATTGAGCAGAAATTTGAATGCAATTCGAGGAGTTGAAGTATTTTGTGGCTGCAAGTCTGACTGGGTTATTGTGGAGTGACTGAGAACTATCCAGGTCAGACTGTTCCTTTTTCTGTCTTATGTACTTTGGTGAACCAGTGAGAGTGCTTATTTTCTTCCGTCAAGAACATTTGCGTGACTGTTTAATTATTACCTTGCCTGTGTGAGAGATAGGTTTGGGTATAATTTCACCAGGGGTGAGAGCCCTGAGTGATATCTACTAGTCTCTGCTTTCAGTGGCTTACAGACACAAAACTGATTGTAGCTCTGTGCCCAGATCATTTGAACTCCTCTTGAGGATCCGAAAGTCGATTTGATGGGGAATGGACAATTGCTTTATTTTTGTATTTGTGTTAAAGGCTCTCCCTTGCTATGTGAAAGGTGGGGGGGGGGTTCTGGTTTAACTTAGTTTTAAGATAGTTTAATTATTGTTTTCTTTTGTTTAGATATTTGCTATAGAAGTTCATTTAAATAAGTTAGTGGCTGATTAATAGTAACTTTTAAATTTGTGGCAGCATGTATTGGGATCGAGCTTCTGTGGGCAGGCGCTATTCCCCCTCTAGGCTGAGGGACCTGCACTCCTTCAACAGTCCCCCGTTGCAACCCGAGGTATACAGGCGCTGTCATGCCTTGGGGATTGCACGGTAGAGGTGGAGAGGTTCTTCAGCCGGGGGGGGGGGGAGTGGAGTGGGCGGATCAGGGTGGTGAAGTCAGGGAGATGCCCTGGGGCGAAATGGGTCCAGGATAGGGGTTCACGATGCCTGGTTCCCATACCCAAGGGTTCCACTGATAGTGGGCAAGTGGTCCACTCTTCCAAGGCCTCTCATTCAACCCGGGCAGTGTTATGCAATGCCAGGTCTATAAAGAACAAGACAGCAATTATTGCTGATCTTGTTGAGTCATCTGACCTGGCTTGCATCACCGAGACCTGGCTGGACAAAAATGCTGGTCCCATATTGGAGTCAGCTATTCCAGCCGGGTACTCAGTGATACACTGCCCAAGATTGGATTGAAGGGGGGGGTTCTATTTATTTCAAATCGGAATTGGGCCTTGTGGAGGTTCCAGTGGTGACCCACAGATCCTTCGAGTGTATCATGGGTGCAGGTGTGGGCAGCAGAATTCTACTCATCTAGCGTCCACCCGGTGACAAGAAAGTTGTTCTGCAGGAAGTTGCAGACTTCATTGTCAACCTGGTGTTGGAGCCCTCCAGGTGGTTGGTCCTGGGGGACTTCAATGCCTGGGTCGACGATGAACTCTCACATTTTGGTCAAAACTTCCTCCAACTGATGATTTAGTTGGGCTTTACACTGGTTGTTACTGCTGCTACCCATATTCAGGGTCAATCTTTGGATCTGGTGTTCACCCTGGGGATGGAGATCATGGAACTGGTGGTGGAACCAGTTGGGTGGTCTGACCATCACTCCATAAGGTTCAATTTCATGGCCCCCCCATGTGACCAACCCCTTCAGAGATGGTCCACTGCCGCCCTTTGAGGGGAGTTACCCCTGAGGGTCTGATGGCAGTGCTGGACCTATCAAGTTGGCCTATTGAGTGCATGGAACCAGATGCCTTAGTAGTGCACTATAATAACATGGTGCCAGGTCTCTGGATTCCATAGCTCCTGTTAATTCTCCCCCTCCTTGGTCCCCTTGGTTTAATGGGACATTGAGGGAGCTGAGGAGAGTGGGGCGAAGGTTAGAATGCTGCTGGCGGAAATCTGGCCTCGAAGATGACAGACTTAGATTGATGGCCCATTATATGGAGTATCAATCAGAAATCTGCCGCAAGAAGGCAGAGTTACTGTCCAGGGAGATAGCTGCATCAAGAAATTGACCAGCTCAGCTCTTCTAGACCGTGGACAGACTGTGCAATCCAGCCTGTCTGCGGGGTCGGAGAGCTTTTTCACAAATAAAGTGTGATGAGTTTGCTCAGTTTTTTGATGATAAGGTGTCATCGATCAGGTCAGAGATCTGCAGTACACATTCAAATGAGCATGGTGGTGATCGATGCGAGGTTACAGGCCCTCGGTTTATCTGGATGAACTTTGACCAGCCAGCGATCATGGATATCATGAAGATTGTCCAGGGCTTGCAACTCACTTGCTGTAGTTTGGATCCTGGTCCTGCATGCCTCCTTGTGGGGTTTATGGATGCAATTGGACCAGTCCTTACTGAGATAGTCTGGTGCTCTTTGGACCAAGGGGTGTTTCCGAGTCTCTAAAAGAGGCTATCATAACACCCCTTTTGAAGAAATCTTCCCTTGACCAAGACTGTCTCGCTAACTACATACCGATCTCTAACCTGCCCTTTTTGAGCAAGGTTATTGAGAAAGTAGTCGTGTTGCAGCTCGAGGACTTTCCTACCACCCATGAAGTCTATGTTCCTCTCCAGTCCGGTTTCAGAAAGAGGCATAGCACCGAGACAGCGTTGGTTCGGGTACTGAATGATCTCCTAATAGCGAGAGATCGTAGGAGTTGCTCGATCTTGGTTCTCCTTGATCTCTCTGCAGCATTTGACACCGTGGACCATGGGATGTTGCTAGAACACCTGCGGCTGCTCTGTGGACTGTCGGGAACAGTCCTCAGATGGTTACATTCTTTCCTCATGGGCAGAACCCAGAGGGTAGTATCAGGAATTTTTTCCTCTGCACCCTTTGCTCTGCCCTGTGGGTGCCGCAGGGTTCTGTGCTTCCCCCATGTTGTTCACGGTGTATATGCTGCCATTGTGAGACATTATGAGGTGTTATGGGCTGAGTTTTCACTGCTATGCAGATGATACTCAGCTCTATATGTCCTTTGTACCCAAACAGAATGACGCGTTATCAGTCTTTAACAACTGCCTCACTGAGATACAGGACTGGATGAGTGCTTACTGGTTAAGACTGAATCCAGATAAGACTGAGGTGCTGGTAGTGGACCTGGGTCACAGTGCAGAGAAGTTAACTCCTGGGTTTTCCTCTGGCCTTATGTTAGGGGTGACCAGTTGAGAACTTCTGAACAGGTGCGGAATCTGGGCGTAATTCTTGACAGTGAGCTGACGCTGAAGGCACAGGTGTCAGCCGTTGTCAAGTCTTCCTTTTACCATCTGAGGAATATAGCCCAGATAAAACACCTTGTTCCACATGATGACCTTCCGGTATTGGTTCACGCCTTTGTTTCTTCACGTCTTGACTACTGTAATGGTCTATATCTAGGGTTGCCAGGGGTGGATCTCCATCGCCTGCAGCTGGTGCAGAATGCTACTGCCAGGTTGTTGACTGGGTTGCCAAGAACTTGCCATATCACACGTGTGCTGCACGAACTGCACTGGCTGCCAGTGCAATGCAGAATCACCTTCAAGGTCTCGTTGCTGACCTATAGGACCCTACATGGTCAGGGACCGGGCTACTTGCAAGATCTCCTTCGACCCTACCGCCCTCTCTGCCCACTCTGCTCCACCGACGAGGGATTGCTAGAGATTCCTAGGGTTTGCCTTCAGTCATCTGGGGCCAGAGCTTTTCCTTTTGTGGCCCCAACCCTGTGGAATTCTCTACCTCATCGGATTCGAGAGTGCCTGTCCAGAGTCATTCAAGGCATCTTTAAAGAGTTATTTATTTGAGCAAGCCTTTGAATAGGTCTCCCTGTTGTCTTTTAAATAGTTTTTATATTTATATTTATTGTGATGATTGTCATTCTGTTATGTATCTGCGCTTTGATACTTTGAAAGCGCATCACAAATAAAATTTGCTTTGATTTGATTAAAGTCAGACTTTTGAGGTCAGTACACAGAATTACTTTGACACTTACAACGTTAGCAGGCTATGTCTCATGGATCCAAATAAGCCCATCTAAATGGGTAATGGAACCTGAGAGCTTAGGGAGTGCCACCAGGGTACCATGCAGTGCATGCTACTCGGTATCCCTATTATTGTTCCCCCAGCAGGTATTTCCATCCAACCAAGCCTCGCAGCATTACATGAAGGTTCCTGAGAACTACGTCTACTGTAAATGTTAGGTCATTTTGTCATATATATATAGATTTGTAAAGCGACATAAACCAACAGATTACTATTTTTTCCCAAACTTCCCCAGCTTCCCCCATGTCTGTCAGCAGAAAAATGAGGACAACAAGAAAAACAAGAGTCCCCAGTAGACCCAGTAAGTCCCCCCAGAATGACTACAATGTACATCTTTGGTCCTCGTTAAGGCCCCCCATCCTGCCGGCAGCCATCATCAGCCCCAAAGAAGCTAGTTTACCATTGGATTAAATCCTGGTCATTGCAGGTGTTTCTGTGAACCTAATTAATTTATATTCCAGATAATCTTATAGTTAAATAAAATATGAGTTTTTAACGAATGGCTATCTTGATAATACATAGTATGCCTGAATACAATATACAACCCTAATTAAAATGATAGTCTTTAACTGTGCCAATGAACATCAGGGCTGATTAATTACATTCTATTATTTTTATTTTTTTTTTTTTATTTTATTTAAGAATCAGTTTACAACCTTTGAGCCAGAGGCTCGTTTACAAAGGTACTTCGTCACATAAAGACATACATTACATACATGCATACATATTAATAAAATAGCCCTTTGCAACTAAAGGTCCAGTTTCAATTTGCAGGTAACCAACAAATGCTAAATATTTTTCAAACCACATAAACTTTAAAACATGCAATTTCTGTCATCCAAATCCCTTCATCCTATAGATTTGAGTAGGTTGCTAAAAAGTGATAAATTAAAAACACAAAATTCCTGAGTATTTGGGAATTATTAGACAAGCATATGAACATAAGTGCTGTAGTACATTTGTGCAGCATCCAAACAAACTATCAGGAGTAAATGCTACATAAACTAGGCAAAGTTATGGCTCCAGTACACACAGGAGTCCATTTATTTCAGCATTCAAGGCTCCCTTAGCTCTGGAGTCCAAGTGTTAATATGTAAGGTTAAATGAGTCAAGTGGCTCCAGAATACTGAAACAAGAAAATTTGACATCAACACTGCAGCATTTTGGTTTCTTTATATAAAGTTTTGCAGGATGTTAAGACCACATACCATGAAACTGGTGACAGTGCTAAAGCCGAAGTTTGTTAGAGTTATTAGCCAGACAGTGACTTGGATCAATATGATGGACTCCAACGTAAAAATGAGACACTGCTGGTCAAGCTCCAAGCTCAAGCCCAACACTACTTTATTTTAGGGAGGAGGAAGAGAGAATACCCCATGTCCCATTATCTTGAGTCACTAAAATAGCGTTTCTATAAAGGAAGCAAGGGAGGAGGCCAGGTAACCATTTTAAACATGTACCTTATGAAGCAAGGTTCAGGGTTCAGAGTTAAGTCTTTAAAGTGATGATGAGAGATTTAGATTCCAGTCTCTTAAGGGCAAGTAGTTTAACCCCAAGGTAAAGAAGGTGAAAAACAATACCTCATGAGGAAGGTGCCCCTTAGTCAATCACCAATTGTTTCCAAAACAGTGTGTTCCACAGGGGAGCACAGGAAAGACCATCACATCCAGAGCTTGTACAACAGAAGTATATTCCTTTTCCTTTAGTCAGGTAATCTAGAATCCAAGGGTCTAGTATCCCTTCTGTATAGGTCTCTCTGTCAGCACCTGTTCCTCTGGTCTTATTTCCCACCATTGGGATAATATAAATCAGAGACATATGGACTGCCTCGTGAAAAGAGACCCTCTCCGTGAGCCACCCCGATACCATGCTGATCCCTTTGTTCAGGGCAGAGGTAGGAAGTTTTAAAAGAAAACTCCAAGTCCATGCTGACTCCATGCTCCACACTTTGAAAATAGCTGTAAATAACCCTTATAGTTCTGGAGAGGTCTGCTCCTGAAGAAACGATAACATGGAGTTTTGGTTCATTCATCCACGGGGTTCGCCCAGAAACACCTCTCAGACATCGTCCTCCCCCAGAGTAAGCGCATGATTCTGGACAACACAGGAGTTGGATTAGTTGGCAGCACAACCCAAATCTTTGATATCGCTCTTTAGTACCTAGTAATGTTCATTGCAATCACTTGTATCCAGAATCCATTACAATGCATGCAACCCTTTTTTTTTTTTTTTTTTGCAATGAATGGAGCCTTTTATTTATCCCCCCCATAATCTATGTATTTTGCACACTTCCTATCTTGTTCTTTTTCTGGAATGCATTATTTGCAGCTTGCTTTTATTGCTCCTGTTCATACACCCACTTTTGTCACTACATCTGTTACATAGAACAAAACCCAAAAAGGCGCTCCACTATCACGATGTATTAAGCGTGGTGGTGTACCAGTGAGAGCAGAAACAAAAGTACAAAAACACTGCACCATCATGGGCTAGCTTTGTATAGCACAATGAGCAATATCAATACAACAATACAGCACACTAACACCACATAAAATAGGCAATACTTACAGTTCATTTCTTGACATGACATGTAACTGCTGCTGGTAGGAGACTGCCTCCTTCCTTTTATTATACCCTTTTTGATGTGTCTTGTATCTAGTTTAAAATATTGCACAGTTTTGTTTTTCTTCTTCTGTTTTTCCCCCACAGGACAGCTTACAGGAGACTTCAGCTCTCCCCTCGGGAGGGCTCTCCTCCATCCTCAGCCATGTCGCTGTGTCCCAACCCTCAACCCTTGCGAATCCACCATGGATTTTCCCCCATGGCAGGGTCAGGGAAGGAAGGGCCATTCTCCCCCAGGGCACACAAATCTGGTTGCCAGGGCTTGAGCTGGGGGTTGGGAGCGCAGTCCGGGGCTTCACTGAGCCTGCCAGCAATGTTCTCTCATTTTTGGCTGTTCTGGTTGTCCCTTCCCTGGTTGCTGGGGTGCACACGTCAGCATGCACATGTTTCAGAATCACACAGCACCCTCCCTCCTCTAGCATCCCTGACCTGTTCTGCCCCACAGCCTCCACCTGTTGGCAGTCATTTGGCAGGACTGCCAGGCCACCCTCCTTAGGAGAGCTGTCCTCTGGATGCTCAATCCTCTCCCTCCCTGGCCAACCCCCAGCAACCCACCTGCACCGCAAACATGGGTCACCAGCATGGCAGAAGGGAAGGCACCAATACCTCAGCCCTTCATGCCATTGGACCGGCTTCTACTGCACTGTTTTTGTATGCCACCTGTGAGACAGAAATGTCAAGAAACAAACTATAAGTACTGCCTATTTTATGTGGCATTAGTGCGCTGTATTATCATATTGATATTGCACATAGTGCTATACAAAGCTAATCTGTGGTGGGTGCACTGTTTTTTTGTGTATTTGTTACACAGAAACAGAATTTAACAGCAGATAAGGTCTGCTTGGCCCATCCACTCTACCCATTCCTTCCAACCTACACTATTACATTAGACCATACCCAATCTACAGCTCTTTCTCCCTCTCTACCTTTCCTTTCCATTATGATTCTCTTGTGCTTATCCCATGCATTCTTGAACCCACCACTGTTTTTGCCCCCAGTACCTCTGCTGGAAAGTTATTCCAGGTATCCACCACTCTTTCTGTGAAGAGGTACTTCCTAATATCTCTTCTGAATCTACCCCCACCCCCAGCTTCATAGCATGTCCCCTTGTTCTAGAGCACCTTTTCTTCTGACAAATGCTTCCCTCCTGCACCCTGTCTATCCCCATGAGGTATTTAAAGGTTTTTATCACATCCTCCCCTCCCTCCTCTGTTCCAGGGTGTACATATTGAGGTTCTTTAGCCTCACCTTGTAGGGCATTTGATGCAAACCCTGCACCATATTAGTTGCCCTCCTCTGGACCAATTCCATTCTGTTTATGTCCCTTCTGAAATATGGTCTCCAGTACTGGGCACAGTACTTTGGGTGGGATCTTATCAGTGACCTATATAGAGGCAATGCCACCTCTCTTTCTGCTGGTGATTCCCCTCCCTATGCACCCTAGCATCTCACTAGCTCTCCCCACTGCCTTGTTATTGCTGCTTCACTCCCAGATGTATCCCCTCACCCATGTCATACCTGGAAATTAGTTCTGGCTCATTGTGCCTATCCTGGTCACAGAACTCTAAATAAATATATGATCATGATGTACCTGTTGTATAAGCTCAGGGAGAAATTCATGGATAACAATAGTTTAATAGCTTTCACCTTAGTTCAGTTCGCTCCTAGTAGACTGAAGCAATCAAAGGCAAGACTATTGACGGTGATCATCACTGATTAGAGATGGACAAAGCTGAAAAGTCAGAATTGATTTTACTTTTGCCAATACCTTCCTGTGTTTGTATGTTCCTAAAGCAGGCTGAACCAGTGTTTATAGGCTTTTACTAAATAAAAGTGGCTGGCTGGTTTAAATTTAGCTTTAAACCTTTTTTCAAGGAAGAACTTTTCAGTTTCTTTGATTCTGTACAATATAGACCCTATTCTGACCCCTTTACTATCCCTCACTAATGGGAGATAGTGGCTACCTATTGTAGCCAACGATAATGAGCTCTCTACTTCATCTTTCACCACTATTAAGGAAACCTAGAGTGCTCCAGAGAGGCATACCGTACTAATGCCCTCTGGGAATATCAGAAGCGTATATAAAAATGGCTGTCCATCATCACATCTCAAGGAAAAGGAAATGGAGGAATACGAACCTGAACAAGGGATGAAAGACCGCCAGGGCACACCAAAAAAAGGCCACAGAGCTGTTTCCACACCTATCAGCCTCTCAGCATTAAACTAGCACTTGCCTTCAAAATATGGAGCAAAGGGCCAGAATGTGTAGCAGTTTCTCATTTTAAAGAATAACAAATTTAAGATTTGTGGGCACTATATGTTTAGTGTTCAGAAATGTTTCAATCAAAAACATTAATTTTTCCAATTATTTGTGTGTCCAGAAATAGTTCTTGCATTATGTGGAATGCCAGTATGTCTTTGTAGAGCAGGGGTACATTTGGATTTAGAATACACAGTTCTATAAGAAATGCTTAGCAGCTGAGAGGTATGCTGTGCCTTGATATGATTACATTAGATTTCTCCTAGGTAGATCTTTAAAATAAATGTATAGACCAAGAAATAACATGTTAAATTATTTGTTTGCACAAAATATGCAAAGAACCTTGTGGCCCCAAAACATTCGACTATCAGAAGTCTTATGTTCTCCATGTACACTAGAATTTCACAGATAGGTAAACAAGGAAACAGTGTTCCCCAGAGTGAACCCAGAAGCCATGCCAGACCTCACATACTGATACAGTGCCAACCATGCCACCCAGCAGAACATCTGCCAATGCCTTGCCTGGCACTGACCACAATGTCATTCGTTTGTATATTCCATCATCATTATCATTCCAGAAAGGCACCAGGATGTGCATTTTACATTCTGATGCAATTACATTCTTCTTTGCCAATCTTTTGGCATTGCGTCAGATGCTGCAGCAATAAAAATGCTTAAAGGCTACAGTCTGCAATTTAGTTGTTTTTAGAAATCAGCGGCTTCACTTTATGATTCCCCACAAACAGAGCAACATTCCACATTGGGTGGAACCTACCAAGCAAAGAGGAGAAAAAATGCTGTGGGTTTAGATCTTAGGAAAATGAACTGATAAAAAAACCTCTGTGGATAAAAATATTCTTGAGACTTGAGTATGCACACCTCCTGGGCAATTCTTATTAATGCATGAAATGAATTTTCCATCTCTTTATGCAAACATGAGCGGGGGGCTAGGACTTTCATATTGGTGGCACCATGTAGCCATTTATCAAATCCCAAAGTAGCTGGAAAACTTCAGTAGCAGTAATCTATACTCATCTTCTTCTTCTGCGCTTGGTTTATGTCACTGCACATGTAAGCAGTGAGCACTTTTCTGCACCTTACACTTTTTTCTTTCCATTCATTTTATTAAACCCTTTCTCACTCAGGATCAGATACATATTACTATGCAGGATTATTCTTTGCTTTTTGAGCTACGTGGGCCCAGCAGGCTGTTTATTAAGCTTGGAAGCAGTGCTCAATAATATTTTGTGTATGGAATTAAATGTACGCCTGAAGTATATGTGTGCCCATCTCTTTGACCATAGTTACATCCTTTTAAGCTCCATGCATTCAATACTTAAAAAATTAGTTTAATTCAGACATCGAAAAAGTTATGTATATTTATATAAAAGTAATATGCCACACCTGGGTGGGCATTGTGGAGCAATCACTGTATGCTCTGGGTGTGCTGTAGAGTGCGAGGCACCAGTGAGTGCCTTGAACCATCAGGGAGTGCATTTATAATAACCCCCTCCCTGATAGAAGGGGGCAGGGTTGCTATTAGCCAGACCAGTGGAGGAAAAAGGTGGCTGTGCCTTACCTGCCAAGGGGCAGTGGGTATGGGAGGACCGTTGCCTGCCTGTCTCCATTTCTTCAGATGCACTTCCCTGACCTTCTCTCTCTCTCTGGATCTCCTTATACTGTATCTTCTGAATGCCCCTTTTTTTTGCCCTTACCTTATCTGCCACCTCCTTGACAACCATAACAGTCTCCTCTTTCTTCTGCTTTTGCTTACTTGTTTGATATACAGGTTTGTTGCCTTTACTATGCCCTCTTTTAATCTGGTCCATTTGCCCTCCACCCCACCGAGGACATCTCCCCTTCCAGGTCCTTTTGGAGGTATTCCCCCATATCTGTAAGTCAGCCCTTCTGAAATCCACAACCATCACCTTTGTGTGCTTGGATTCCACTGCTGTTCTTATATTAAACCACACTGTGCTATGGTCACTGACTCCCAGATGACTTCCCACCCTAATGTCTGCAACACCATCCCTGTTAGTAAGCAGCAGGTCCAGTATTGCCCCACTCGAGTGGGTTCGCTGACTAGCTGCCTGAGGACTGCCCCTTGCAGGGAGTCCAAGATGTCTCTACTTCTAGCTGATGTTGCAGCAGACAGGCTCCAGTCTACATCTGCCAGATTAAAGTCCCCAGTCCCCAACCAGCACCACCTCCCTATTTTTCGCCATCTTGCTGATATCTTATAAAAATATTTATCTAAGTCCTCCCCCTGTGTCGGAGACCTGTAGACTACTCCTATCTGAATAGTGGCCCCATTTCCTGACTTGAGGATGGCCCACAACACCTCAGCCCCCTCTTGAATTCCCTGTACCTCGGTCGCTTTTATGTTTTCCTTAATATAAAGCACCACTCCCCCTCCTTTCCTTCCTATGTTGTCTCTTCTAAACATCGTGTAGCCAGGTATGACCATTTTCCAGTCATGGCTGTCAGTGCACCATGATTCAGTAATGGCCACAATATCCAGGTCTTCCTCCACCATGGTGGCTGCCAAGAATGGTATCTTATTTCCCAGACTTCTGGCATTGGTGCACCTGACTGTCTAGATTTTGTTAGCCCTTTCTTGTCCCTTCCCTCTTTTTCTAGCTGTTCCCCCTTCTTCACTTTTTTATTTTGCCTGCTCCTCTCACCCCCCCCCCCCGCTAACCTCTTGCTACCTTAATTGTCTTGCATCCTGGTGGGAATCTCTTCTCCAGGGATTTCTCTACCCTCTATCACAGCCTGTGGGAAGGGTAGTTGCTGCCTCCCCTTTGCCTTCCTCCACTCCCCACCCCAGCTACTGTCCATCGAAGTAACATTTAAACCATCCACTGAGGACTGCTGTTCCCTTTCTGGATGGATGCAGGCCATCCCTCGGTATAAGCTCTGATCTCTCCAGGTGGAACCCCAGTCCCCAGTGTAGCCATACCCCTCCTCTCTGCACCATTCCTTCAACCATGAGCTGAGGGCCTTAGTGCAGAGTTCCCTCTCCTTCCCCCCTGTTGGCTACAGTGCATGCTACCTGCCTAAGACCCTTCCCCAGTTTACTAAACTGCTCCTGTACTGACCGGTACAGTTCAAAGCTAGGTCATTCATCCCCAGGTGGACAATAACAGCCAGCTCCCTCTTCCTTCTATTGCCCTCGCAATCTGTTGGATATGCTTCCCATTCCGCCGAGCCGTTGTACCAGATAGGCACTGTATCTCCCTCTCTAACTCCTTTCCTTCCTGCAACTCTATCCACCTGACAATAGAGTCCCCCACCAGACATTACTTTCTCCTTCTCTAGGGTCCTCCTTCTCCCCAGGGACTCCATTCCAGATGACCCCCACATCTTCACTGTCCACCACCTCGACTGCCCCTTCTTGGCAGTCCTACTCTGCCAGAATGACGCAGGAATTTCTTAGTGGCACCAGATGAGGAATGTGCCTGTGACCCACTCCTCACAGCCTTCCAGATCCTACCACCCCTACCCTCCTTGAGTCCACTGTAGTCCAACTGCTCCTCCCTTCTGGCATCCTTTGAGGTAGCGGTGTCTGGCTAGGTGGTCCCTGGGTGAGAGAAATGGTCCACTGACTCCTCGCCAATGCAACTTTGAATCTAGCAACGTTCTTCTGACTCTCAGCCAGTGCCACATGGGGCCTGGAGATCTGTTCCCTCCATCAAGACAGGCACACATAGATGGGACAGCATCACACTCTCCAAAAGGTCTCCCTGTAGACTGCGGCCCCATAACCACTACATTGTGCCACTCCCCACCT
The DNA here is from genome assembly GCA_016271365.2 of Neoceratodus forsteri. Classification (NCBI taxonomy): domain Eukaryota; kingdom Metazoa; phylum Chordata; order Ceratodontiformes; family Ceratodontidae; genus Neoceratodus; species Neoceratodus forsteri. Next base: position 268,043,047 of record JADMNL010000025.1, read on the forward strand.
TTCCTTTTTCCTGCTCTTCTTGTGCTTCCTGTCCCAGACCCCAGTAAGGCTATCCTACCAACACCCAGTAACCACAAGCTCCAAACCCTGATGCACGCTAATACCCAGTAATCATTTAACAGCAAGTCCCTACACTCGAAAATACCCAGCAACCATTTAGCAGTAAGCCCCTGAGCCCTGAAATGCACTAGAACCTAGCAACAGTTTACGTTAATCCCTTAAACCCAGAAACACACTAATACCCAGCAGCAGTTTAAAAAGCAAGCTCCTAAGCCCACAATCACAGTTAATACAAATGCTTAGCAAGCCTCCGAAGTACAGCCTCCCAACAATGCTACTCCCAACAGGCATACCTGGCATCCAATGAGCAGGGGTCCACTTGGTCCACCTGGGTCAGCAGGGAAGCAGAGTGGTTGGCTGCTGGCTGCCTCATTGGGCTGACTCCTGCGGGCAGAATCCGATGTTCTTTTCACATGACTCCTTGCATAGAGGGGCTACAGAGTGGGGGGGCAACTTGGTGGTCTACTCACTAAGAAGCAGCAGGAAACTGACAAAGAAGTGGGCCAGAGCCTTGGATTGGTCCACTAGGGGCTCGGAGGTGCAGTCTCTTCCCTGACTGGCTCCTGGTAGGAGCCTTCCTGGAATCAATGCTCTGCTGTTATAGAGCCTGCTGCGATGCAGGGGGAGGGTTTCCTGTTTGATTTAGGGAACCCTCTTCCCCTGGGTCTCAAGAATCCAGTGGCAATCTGCACGGGAGACAGGCAGCACCAGAGAGAATTTCAATCCTCAGGCAGACAAAGGCATCCAGAGGCTGAACCCTGGATTGGTCCTCCAGGGGCTGGGAGGTGCGGCTTCTTCCCTGATTGGCTCCTGGTAGGAGCCTTCCTGAAATCAAAGCTCTGCTGTTACAGATCTTGCTGCAGAGCAGGGGAGGATTTCCTGCTTGATTTAGAGAACCCCTTCCCCATTGGTCACAAGAATCCAGCGGCAATCTGCACAGGGGACAGATGGTGCCATTGAGCATTTATTTATTTATTATTTATTTGAATTTTGATAACCAGGTAAGTCCACTGAGACAATTACAGTTCCTTTTTCAGGGTCGACCCTGGATTGAGAATCAACCATGCAGTTACAAGTGAAAGCAGCAATGCAGTTCTCATGTTACAAAGTTGGCATTAGGCAGAGTACATGTCGAGACAAAATATTTCAAGTACACAAACAATCGACTACAGACTTTCTCTTGGCGAGTGATGCAAGCCTAGATAGAGGAGGAGGCTATATACAGGGTAGTTATAGTATAAAACTTCATATTAAACAGTAGTAATATAACATGGAAATGGCTAGGATCAGAGATTCTACACCTACTACTCTCATATTATACTAGGAGGAGCAGTAGTTGAGTGGGAGAAAGGATAAGGCATGAGGAGGCAGCCGTGAGTAAGGTGGAGGAGTTTCTGCGTAGGCACCCTTCAGCGAAAGCAAGAGCAGGTAGCAGAGGTAGACAGAAAGGTAGACAAATGTAACTGAAATTGTGAGAGGTAGGAGCAGGAGAGAATGGAGGGAGAGAATGGAGGGAGTTCCAGTCAGTTAGAGCAGCATATGAAAAGGAACGTCTGGATACAGCAAGACGTATTTTGGGAACAATGAGAAGGGGAGAGAGGCAGAGCGAAGTGTGCATGGTGTTTGTTTGAGGTGAATAAGTTCTCTGAGGCAAGGAAGGGTGACTTTGTGGACAAGCTTGAACATGAGGCTCAGGGTGGAGTACCTCAGTTTTGCTTAGTAGGAGGACCACCCCAGAGAGGCGAGAACATCACAATGGTGAGAGCGGGCAGGGGTCTCCAAGGCAAAGCGACCAACCTTGTGGTATGCTTGAGAGACGAGGGACATGGAGGAGGAGGAGTTAGTGAAGAGGAGGAGGGGTGCAGCATAGGATAGGAGGGGGAGGAGGGATGCGGAAGCTATTTTTTGGTAGGAGGCAAGTGTGAGGTGTGGGCGACTGCGATAGAGGAGTCCGAGTTTCTGGTTGAGATTTTTGATAGTGTTTGAGACATGGGAGTTGAGCGAGAGGGCGGTGTCCAAGGTAACACCCAGGTATTTGAAGTAGTGAACCACCTCTAATGAGTATTCCTTGATAGTGGAGATGCTATGGGTAGGTGGATTAGGCTTTTGCACAGGCCGATGAGTGAAGACCATGCATTTTTTTTTTTTGAGTTGAGAACAAGATTACACTGGAACCAGGCTTCCAGGGAGGCAAAGTCTGAGGCAAGGTCCCAATTGATTTGGTTTATAACTGGAGAGGAGTGGTAGATGATGGCATCATCTGCATACAGATGAATTGTGGCACCCCCGCAGAATTTGGGAAGCTCATTGATAAAGTGCGAGAATAACATGGGGCCCAGAATGGAGCCTTGTGGGACACCATGGGAAACTGATTTTTGTTCGGACTGGGAGCCATCCCACTTAACTTTCTGGGATCGATCAGACAGATAGCGCTTGATCCAGTGCAGCGTATTGTGGTCCAGGCCAAGTAGATGCAGCTGGTGAAGCAGGAGCCCATGATTCACGAGGTCAAATGCTTTTGTGAGATCCACGAATATGACTCCGGTGGCCTGGCCCTTATCCATAGCGTGGACAATGCCAGAAGTTACTTTTATGAGTAACATAGAAACATAGAATTTGACGACAGATAAGGACCGCTTGGCCCACCCAGTCTGCCCATTTCCCTACCTAATGGATAAGCTGCAGATCCTAGTTAACCAGCAGCCTACTTCTTTCTACTCCCACCCCCTAGAATTGCCTTATGACTGTCCTATGCATGCTTAAATTCAACCACTGTTTTTGACTCCACAACCTCCTCCGGAAGGCCATTCCATGCATCCACAACCCTCTTTGTGAAAAAATACTTCCTTACATTACCTCTGAGCTGCCCCCCCATCTTCAAATTTTGCCCCCTTGTTCTTGCACACCTCTTTTTTTGAAAGATGCTACCCTCTTGGACTGGGTTGATTTCCTTGAGGTGCCTGAAAATTTCATCATGCCCCCCTTTTCCTTGAGGCTATACATATTAAGTCCTTTAGTCTCTCTCTTCAATGTCTTCTGGTGCAGACCCTGCACCATTTTAGTTGCCCTCCTGGACAGCTTCCATCCTGTCTATGTCCTTGTGGAGATTGTGTTCCAGAACTGCATGCAGTACTCCAGATGGGGTCTCACCAGCTGTCTGTACAGAGGGATAACAACTTGTTTTCTACTGGTGATGCCTCTCCCTATGCATCCCAGTATCCCCCCAGCCCTCCTTACTGCCCTCTCACATTGCTTGCCCACCTTTAAGTCATCTGATATGACTACCCCCAGGTCCCTTTCCATTTGTGTTGTTGTTAGTATCTCACCCCCCATTGTGTACTCTTCCCCTGTGTTTTTGTTTCCCAGGTGCATTACCTTGCACTTCTTAGCATTGAATCTAAGCTGCAATACATTTGACCATTCCTCTAACCTTGCCAAGTCCTTTCTCATCCTTTCCACCCCACCTTGTGCATCAACTCTGTTGCAGATCTTTGTGTCATCTGCAAAGAGACATACTTTTCCTTCTAGTCCCTCTGCAATGTCGCTTATAAAGACATTGAAGAGGACCGGTCCTAATACTGAACCCTGCAGTACCCCACTAGTAACCCCCCTTTCTTCAGAGTGGACTCCATTTACTATCACCCTCTGTGTCCTATTCTCCAGCCAATTCTTTACCCAGGCTATCATCTTGGGACCCACTCTCAGGCTGGCTAACTTGTATATTAATCTTTTGTGTGGGACTGTGTCAAATGCCTTGCTAAAGTCTAAGTAGACCATTTCACAGTCCCTCCCTGATCTACTACTTTGGTCACACAGTCAAAGAAATCTATTAGATTCATCTGGCATGACCTTCCGCTGTGAATCCATGCTGCCTTGGGTCCTGTGCCCCCTGACCTCTAGGTACTCGACAATTCTTTCCTTCAGAAGTGATTCCATCATTTTCCCTATAACTGAGGTTAAACTAACAGGTCTGTAGTTTCCTGCTTCTGCCCTGCTCCCACTTTTGTGAAGGGGAATCACATCTGCCCTCATCCAGTCCTCAGGTACCACCCCATCCTCCCATGATTTGCTAAAGAGGATAGTCAGTGGTGTCACTAGTTCTACCCTTAGAATTCTGGGATGAATCCCATCAGGCCCCATTACTCTGTCCACCTTCAGTTTTAAGAGTTCTTTCAGAACCCTTTCTTCTGTAAATGGGCTGGTATCAACTTCTGTATCAAGAGTGTTTCTACTGTTCGTTTTAGGTACCTCCCCCTCTTCATTTGTAAATACTGAGCAAAAATATTTGTTTAGTATCTCTGCAGTGCAGTGAGAGTACTATGATTCTTTCTAAAGCCGTGTTGGCAGGGTGATAGCAGATTGTGGGAGTTGAGGTAATCTTGGAGATGATTATACATGATACGCTCTTGGATTTTTGCCAGGTGTGACAGCATAGATATAGGGCGATAGTTTTCTATTATGGAGTTAGGTCCCTCTTTGTGGACCGGGACTACTACTGCTACCTTCCACTTATCTTGCACAATGTTGGAGAGGAAGGACCAGTTAAACAAGTCACAGATGGGGCGAGCTAGGGCAGGGTCACCCAGCTTAAGAAATGTTGGTTCCAACGAGTTGTATCCGGAAGAGCACTCCGGTTTTAAGTTGGATAGAAGTTGCTGCACCTCTTTGAGTGTAGTTAGCTTCAAATGGAATTCAGGATGACCCCCTAGGTTGGGTGGGAGAGTCGTGTGACGAGAGGGAGAGTTGTGGAAGATTGAGGTATATTTTTGTAGGTCAGTGAAGAAATTGTTAAATCCAGTAGCTATGGAGAGTGGGTCATCAAGTGTGGAACCATTGACAGAAATAGAGTTTGGGTTTTCTACAATCTTTCCTTTTACTGCAGAGTTAATTTGTCTCCAGAATTCCTTGAATTTCAATACCCTGGCAGACAAAGGCATTCAAAGGAGAGTCCTGGATTGGTTCACTAGGGGCTGGGAGGTGTGGTCTCTTCCCTGATTGGTGCCCCGTAAGAGCACTCCTGGAATCAAAGCTCCACTGTTATGGAGCTTGCTGCGGTGGAGGGGGAGAGTTTCTTGCTTGATTTTTGAGAACCCTCTCCCCCCTGTTCACAGGAATCCAGCAGCAATCTGCCTGTGCTGATCTAAACTGCTCACGCTGAAGAGAAGGTAAGGGTACTAGTGGCAGTCCAACAGAAAAACACCACGTGGGGAAGAATGCAGCCCTTCTCCTGTACTGGCCCTATCTAAACTGCATTCACTGGCCCTCTACCTCTAAGTGTGTCACTGGGTAGCCAGTCTCCTTTCCTATCCCAGCACCCAAATTATCTGAACCTCCAAGCACGTGCACTGCAGCCCTGGCTGCAGCAAAAATGACTGCACCTCTTCTTCCTACTGTAGCCATCCTGCTGTGCTCATACTGCACTGTGATACATACAGCATGGGACATTTCTAGATCAAGCTATTAAATAAATGCATTGCTAGCACTTAATTTCTCCAGGCTTTAAGCACTTCCAGAGCTCCACGAGCAACAGCAGCCCCCCCCCTTAGCACTTACCTGGAAACACAGGCTTGCCGTGAGTCTCTCCAGCTCTGGGACTTTTCTTTGTCAGCTCCACTGTGCATAAGGACTTGCTGTCTGTGCCTCCCTGCCAGCCACACAACCTGAACTCTCTGTAGTCTGGGAGCACAGAAAAAAGAATGATAAAAAAAAATGTTTTGTAACAATCACACTGAGTTCTCTTAGCCCACCTACAGCCACACCTAGATTCCATGACCTCCACGTCTGACTTCCTAAACTGAGCAGTGCTGCCACCCCAAGACCAGAAGCTACTCTACTACTTCATTCTGCCGCCATCCACCTGCCACTTCACTGAGGAATCCCAGCCAGACCACAGATGCAACAGACAAGCCCTCCCTCTCTTTCTGAATGGCACTCCCCACACTTCCATAGACAGACTCTCACTCTTCCCTGCTGCTGATGCTGCTGTCACAGTCAAGCCCTTTCAACCCTGCAGCTCCAGTAGAAAGTTGCCCTGCTGCCTCAGCCATTCACTACAGCCTTGGGAGTGAACGCAGCTCTGCTCCACCCGACCACAGTTGCAACAAACGTTCCTTTGTGACTACAGCATTCTCCTGGGCGGAAGTGTCTTCCTCCCAGACCACATCAGCCTACTCGCGCTTGCTCCACACTATCACATATCAGAGCCACACTGCAGTCTGTCCTCCCCGCTGCTCCTGATACATGGACGGAGCCTTTGCTCCTGTTCAGCTGCACTATGACAAGGGCCATCAAATAAATAAATACAACAGGGGCAAAATAAAAATTAATAAACTTTAAGGGACAAACTATGGAGCCCACAGTGGTAAAAGAAATCTTGCAAAGGAGCCAAGGCAAAATCCATACAAAACTGAGGGTGCAGAAACAAACCAAAACACAGATAAATAACAGCAGGGCAAATAATTAGTAAACTGGGGCACTACATAAGTACGAGAGACAGCCTGGAAGCCCTAAACAACAATGCAATGATCAACAAAATATAAATGTATATATTATAGGGGCACTTTAGTGCCCCTTTAGTTAGGGTTGGATTAGCACTTCTATGTGAAAATCCAAAATTTTGCACCTTAATAACTTTGGTGTACTTTAACAAGATAGCACAAAATCTGGCATTCGCGGTCAGTCTGCCAGAGTCTCAAAACATGAAAAGTTTTCATGATGGCATCTTGTATGGTTTTTGTGATATGCACTGGTAAAAAAATATTTAAAAAAAACACTTTTGTTCCTATACTTAACATGGGACTTTTTGCCCTTATCTACAGCCCAGACAGTATGAATTTTTTCTTGACATTTTCAGGGATGATAGGGTCTGTTGCCAAGGGTGTGCCTTTTGATGGTTTGGTGAAAAAATATAATACAATTTTTGAATTATAAAAATGTTTGTGATAGCCACTAGACAGGCAGGTAAAAAAAAGGTTGAACTCTTAATAGTTAAGGAAATACTGTTCGTGATGTCAGTCATCTTGGGTTTTTTTTCCATTTTAAAAATGGGTTTTTAAAGAACTGCTGCTTGGTAATGAAGGAACAAGAGGTGCATTTAGGTCTCCCTCACATTCCCAGTTCAATTTTTGTCTTAGAATTTAGAAATTTATAGGGCAAATGCCTATTTTTGTGGCAAGAATCATTTTGCCCGTCACTCGTTAATGTTAGGATAGTCTGATCGGAAAATAACCATTCACAGAGTTTTACTTTACTGTTCAATCTGAAAAGACTGTGAACAATAAAGGTCAATAACAGATCAAACTGCAATATCTCTCTGGTGTCTAATGGCACCCCCTCATTCACTGATTGCCATCCTCCTAATAAAAAAATACAGTACAATCCCAATTATCTGAACTGCCTGGGAGACATAAGATTAGTTTGGAAGATCGGGATTCATCCATACAGTCAGTCCGCCCTTTCACTTTAAGTATAACGTGCTGCCCCATATCTTTCGCTGAACCATGTGGTTCAACAGTCCTATATTGCTTGTTTTAAAGAGAAAACAGTTTCTACTGACCGAAGTCGGGGGTAGTGAAGAGTTAGCTGCTCTTGCTCTTTTTTCCAACCACATGGTTTTAAGGTTCATTTAAAACATTTATTTATTTTCATATTAGCCAAATACTGTACTGTGCTTTAAGAGTCATTTAAAAAATGTATTCCCTTTGGTTCAGAGTGCATTACAAAGTTGAAGTATGGTACATTATAGAAGATGACAGAGAACAAGTGCCCCGTCTGCAATTTGTTTTTTTTCAAATGATGCAAGGATTACAGCAATAGACTGAGCAACAGTGAGCAAAGCTCTGTTTGCTGTTTTTTTGTTGTTGTTGTTTGTAATGGAGTGAGCATTGTGGAGGAATTTCTTTTAAAATATATATATGTCTTTCTTTTATGCATACATATAGAGTGGATATTATATAAAGTAAAGTGTGTTACAACATATATATATATATTATGATTATAATATATAAGCTGCTACCATATATATATATTATGATTATAATATAGAAGCTGCTAGTGTAGTTGAATATAGCCAGGTTTGGGTCAAAGCTAAGGGTCATTATAAGTTTATAAGAATTGCAAAGGCAAGCAGAAGGCAATAGCTCATGCTGGCTGAAACCAGTTACTTAAAGTTGTGAAAATAGCAGTTTAGATAAAGCTGAACAGAACTGATGGTACCAGCCTGGATAGCAAGCTTGGGCAGGGTTGGGCAAGAAGCAGAGATAAGAACATGTAGTCACATTGAAATCAAGCTGTACAGTACCATGGAGTGAGTGAAACTCATTGTTTCTATTAGGTCAGCTTGACCCAGGTGTATGTATTAAGCAGTGATGAAATAGGCCAGTGGAAAAGTACCTGACGCATATGAAACTGTTTTTCTGTTATTGCTAAGAAACTATGATTACTTTACACTGAAATGTTAGTGTGTTTTCAAGATAAGAAGTGCTATAAAATACTGTGTAAAACTTAGTTCGAGGAGCTCTCTGTCTTTTATCTGAGGCTCCCATACATATGTATGTGCAGACAATAAACTGAGTTTATTGGAATAACCATTGGGTGTGGTTATTGAATATATAGAATTTAAGGTAAAGTATATACAGTAATGAGAATCTGCGACCACAGCATACAGTTTACATCTCCAAGTGAGTTTTCCTGACACGACTTCCTCATGTGGGCAATAGCGGACAAGCTCTTTCTGCAACTCAGACTGGTTCTTCTACAGGAGAGAGAGAGAGAGAGAGAGAGAGATTCCATGCACTGTTCTCTCCTTATGCCACACCATGGTTCTAAATAAAAAGAATGCTTCCTGTGGCTCCTGGTGTTTCTCTGTACAGTACTGTATTTGCTTGGCATGGCAGAGGAGAGAAAAGCAGCAAGCAGGGCTTTACTCACAGTTGCTCAGTCTGTTGCTGTAGTTCTTACATCGTTTTTAAAAATTGTTGATGGGGCACTTGGTCTCTCTCATGTCTCTCTCATCTTCTTTAATGTACTGTATCATACTTCAACTTTGTAATGCACTCTGATCCATGGGGAATAAATGCTTTAAATGAACCTTATAGTACATTACAGTATTCGACTAATACGAAAATGCATGATTCAAAGTTTTGTAAAGCCTGCTCTGTACTGCTTTAATTAGAGACTGTTGGTGTGTCTGAAAATATTTTTGTACAGTGTTGGCTCTAGTTTGCTGTGATACATGCATCATTTTAAAATATTACTGATGCCAGTCTGCCAGTGCAGTGGCAAGGTGTCCACTTGAGGTGCCAACATCCCGGGTTCAGTGACAGACTCGGGGGTCAGAGGACCGGCCGGGGAGAGGAAGATTCAGCATCCTGTGGACTGCTGTCCTTCTCCAGGAGGAGGGGGTCAGAATGTCTGGTGCACTACAGACCCCTGGCAGAGGTTGGGGGAACCGTCATGGCCAGCACCATCATTGACAGGGGCGGATGGACGCTGGGCTTCATTACACGTCCGGCCCCCTGAAGGAAGCACTTCAACAAAAATGCTGCCATCTCGCACATGATGTCCGCCTCTTGTGCCACCATCCCCAAAATGTTTGACCACCACCAGGACAGTATTCTGCTGAACAGCCACCCCGCGACCCCACCTGGGAGGGGAAAGCCCAGGGATCCCTGTAAGTCGCAGTGATGTGACTGATAACCTGGATGTATTTCCACTGGGTGGTTGGATTGGTGGCCCCATGTTGGGTGGAAGCCAGGGCAGATCAGGGGTTGGGCATGGAGTGATGGCAGTGGCCAGAGAGCAGGGTGGAGGCCCCAAGAGATGAGCAGCATCAAAAAAAAAAAAAAAAAAGAAAAATATTGCCGATGGGGCACTTGCTTTCTCTCATATCTCAGGAAAATAGCATCAGCAAGTGGAGAGAGACAGTAGGCTATTTTATTTTAAAGCATTGCTGTTGGTGGCGAGGGAGGTGTCTGTCTGTAATATGTCCCTGGTGTCTAGTGGCACCCTCCACCCACCGATCACCATTCCATTGATAAAATAATATGTTTCTGGTATCTAGTCACACCCCCATACCACAATTACCATTACTATCATACATTAATATTTCCCTGATGTCTAGTGCCCCCCGATTGCCATTCCTGACTATATTAGGCTTTCCCTAGTATCCAATGGCAACCTCAGCCCTCTGATTGCTGCCACAACCTGAAATAAAGAAAATAGTCCCTCGACATGCTTGTTTTTCCCAAACCTACAAAACAGAAAATGGGCCCCTGCCAATCTGACCCTCCAACCCCCACCTCCCACTCAGCAGCACCCACCACCCCACACCCCGCAGTGCACTCCCATACACCCTCACTCACCTGAACAGGTCACAGGGCAAATATCCACTATCCAATTGAAGACACTCTCCCTGCTGGAACTGGCTACTGTAATATGAGAAAATAAGGTAAATGCAGTTCAATGTATTTCAATGGAGGTTTCAACTTTGAAGCATAACTTGGCCATAGAAACATAGAAATATAGACTTTGACAGCAAATAAGGACCGTTTGGCCCACCTAGTCTGCCAGTTTCCCTACCTAATGGATAAGCTGCAGATCCTAGTTAGTCAACAGCCTACTTCCTCCTACCCCCCTCTAGAATTGCCTTAAGTCTGTCCCATGCATTTGTGAATTCCCCCACTGTTTTTGACCCCATGACCCCCTCAGGAAGGCCATTCCATGTGTCCACCACCCTCTTCATGGAAAAAGTACTTCCTCACGTTGCCCCTGAGCCATCCCCCCACTGTCTTCAAATTGTACCCCCTTGTTCTTGCACATCTCTTTTTCTGAAAGATGTTATCCTCTTGGGCTTTGTTGAGTCCCTTGAGGTACTTGAAAGTTTCTATTATGTTCCCCCTCTCCCTCCTTTCCTCGAGGATATACATAGTAAGCTCTTTTAGTCTCTCTCTTCGTATGGCTTCTGGTGCAGACCCTGCCCCATTTTAGTTGCCCTCCACTGGACTGCCTCCATCCTGTCCATGTTCTTGTAGAGATGGGGTCTCCAGAACTGCATGCAGTACTTCAGATGGGGTCTCACCAACTGTCTGTACAAAGGAATAACAACTTCCTGCTTTCTACTGGTGATGCCTCTCCCTATGCATCCCAGTATCCCCCAGCCCTCTCTACTGCTTTCTCACATTGCTTGCCTACCCCCAGATCCCTTTCCATTTTTGTTGTTATTAGTAACCCCCACCCACCCCACTGTGTACTCTTCCCCTGGGTTTTGTTAACCAGGTGCATTACTTTGTACTTCTTTGCATTGAATCTAAGCTGCCATACTTCTGAACCATTCCTCCAACCTTATCAAGCCCCTTCTCATCCTTTCAAACCCCCCTTCATGTATCAACCCTGTTGCAGATATTTGTGTTGCCTGCAAAGAGGCATACTTTTCCTTCCAGTCCCTCTGCAATGTCACCTATAAAGACATTGAAGAGGATTGGTCCCAGTACTGAACCCTGCGATACCCCACTAGTAACCCCCTTTCTTCTGAGTAGACTTTATTTACTATTACCATCTGTGTCCTGTTGTTCAGCCAGTTGTTTACCCAGGCTACCACTCTGGGACCCACTCCCAGGCTGGCTAACTTAATCTTTTGTGTGGGACTGTGTCAAATGCCTTGTTAAAGTCTAGGTAGGCCAATCCACAGCCCCTCTGTGGTCTACTATTTTGGTCACCCAGTCAAAGAAATCTATTAGATTCATCTGACATGACCTTCCCGCTGTGAATCCATGCTGCCTTGGGTCCTGTGCCCCACAGGCCTCTAGGTACTCGATAATTCTTTCTTTCAGAAGTGAGTCCATGATTTTCCCTACCACTGAGGTCAAACTAACAGGTCTGTAGTTTTCTGCCTCTGCCTTGTTCCCACTTTTGTGAAGGGGAATCACATCCGCCCTCCTCCAGTCCTCAGGTACCACACCATCCTCTCATGATTTGTTAAAAAGGGTAGTCTGTGGTGTCACTAGTTCTCCCCTTAGTTCTTTTAGAATTCTGGGGGGAATCCCGTCAGGCACCATTGCTTTGTTCACCTTTGGTTTTATGAGTTCTTCCAGAACCCTTTCTTCTGTGAATGGATTGGTATCAACTCCCCTATCCAGAGTGCTTCTATTCTTTAGTTTAGGAACCTACCCCTCCTCTTCTTTTGTGAATACTGATCAAAAATATTCCTTCAGTATCCCTGCATTTTCACTGTTACCCTCTGCCCAGCCCCCTTCCCCTTTATTAAGTCTCACTATTCCTCCCTTGGTCTTTCTTCACTCCCTAATGTACCTATAAAAGGTTTTATCCATCTTCTTAACTGAGTTGGCTATCTTTTCCTCAGTTTGGGCCTTTGCTATTCTGACTGCCTTTCCTGCTTTCTTCTGCCATTTTTGCATATTTTGACACCAAATTTTCAACATGGCCTTTTAAGGACCCATCTCATGAACAGCGTTAGTGGAATTAGGTAATTCCCACCCAAAAGGTGACTTTGTGGTCACATGGCAAAATCACCTTTCAGGAGGGATTTGAAAATTCTCACCACCCTTGTTCATAAGAAGGCTATGTTGAAAATTTGGGGTCTCAATATGTACCCATCCATTGAAATTTAGCTATGCATGCTCAGAACTTTGCAAATTTAAATATTTTGACCTTACATTTTCAACACAGACATATTTTTACACCACCACATGAATGTGATAGCTGTCGTTTTTCAAATCCTGGCCAAACTGTCTTTTTGCACCTGTGGCATGGAATGATGTTACGGTGGTACAGAATCACATTTTGGTGGGGATTTGGAAATTTTCAGTACTGGATTTATGAGGTAGGGTAATAAGAAATCTATGGTGACAGTTTGGTTGTGGTTTTGCAAAAATTGGAAGTGCAGGACCCAAAGCAATGCAATATATAAATATAAATAACTTATATATATATATATATATATATATATATATATATATATACATCTATGGAGGGATGGGAGTGCCGGGCTCCTACAGGCAAATAAGGATACATACATACATACATACATACAATTGCTGGCAGATAAAGACCGATATGGCTCACCTAGTCTGCCCTATGATACTCCTATCAACTTAGTATCCCATTGCCCCCCTCTGATTGTTGCCTTTTTTCCTGACCCCCCAGTTAAGTCCATCCCCCTGCACCCTCAGGATACCCTTGTGTCTGTCCCATGCTTGCTTGAAACTGGAGACAGTTTTGACCTGCACTACTTCATCCGGCAGCCCATTCCAGGCATCCACCACCCTCTTCATGAAAAAGTACTTTCTTAAATTTGCCTAAATTTTCTTCCCTCCAGTTTCATGCCATGACCCCTAGTTGATGAGCGCTTTTTCCTCTGAAATAAGCTTCCCTCCTGTACCCTGTTAAACCTCTTTAGATTTATTTATTTATTTAAGCATGTTATCAGGAAGGCACGCTGAGCAGTCTACTGTTTGATTCCAGATGCACCCTGGGGGAGAGGAGAACATAGATAGCTATTGAGGACAGCACAATACAAGTAACATCACACAGTAGGGAGATCGCTAACATTTGGTCCAGTTGGCTAGACAATGGTGGGTCAAGAAATCAGTAGGTAGCCACAGATAAGACAGCATGATACAATAATTACATAGTGTAGGACTCTAACAAATTTGTCCCGGTGAGAGGTAGATTTAGGCACAGATTAATTTTTTTTTTTTTAGTGCGGACCATACACAGACATTCCACTCAGTGACTGAGAACTGCCTAGACACATGCACAGGTGGGGCGAAATGAGCTTGGAGCATGGAGTTAAGGTGCGAGGGGGAGGAGAAGTGATGAACGTATGCTGGGAGGGAGTTCCACAATATTGGAATGCGGTAGCTGAATGTTGCCTGACCGATGGTAGTGGACTGATGTGGGACAGCTAGGGACCTAGAGTCCAAGTTTCTGAGAGAGTATGCATGGGTGCAGGGGTTGGCTAGGAGGGGAGTCGCTGGGACCAAAACTTGGCTGGGATCTTGGTGCAGTGGGACTGTCTACGATTGTCTAGAGAGGTGAGGTTCATAGATTGATATAGGGCACAGTGGTGTGTGGAGTACGGACAGTTCAGGATGAAATGACAGAAAGAGTGGAAAAGAGGGTTCAGTCTGGCTAGGGTGGCCTTAGGGATGGCACAGTAGACTACGTCTCGTAGTTGAGGGAGATATTTGAAGGTCTCAATCATGTCTCCCCCCTCTCCCTCCTTTCCTCCAGGGAGTATATATTTAGATCCCTCAGTCTGTCCTCATATGCCCTCCCTTGCAGCCCTGCCCTTTCACAAGCAAATGAGGATGTGATTATACTATCTCAGAAACTAAGGAAATTCACTGCAAAAAACTTTGTTAATGCACAAGGGCTAAAGTAACAAAAGTAGGGAAATGTGGTGGTAGGGTTTCCAAACCTAACATCCTAACCCTATCCTACAGATAGCAACAGGTGGGGTGTGCCTTGGGGTTGTCAACCGTACTGCATACCCTATTCTCATATACTACACCCATTTCAGCTCATTTACTCATGCAGTGGGGTGAGTATTAGGGTTGACAACCCCAAGACACACCCAGTGGCTGTTGCTGTCTGTAGGGTAACGGTGGGGTGTTAGGGTTGGAAACCTTAACATTCCATTTGCCTACTTTTGTCGCTTTAACCCTAACTAGTGCATTAATGACGTTTTTGAAAAGTATATATATATATATATATATATATATATGCAAAAAACTATGTTAATACATCAGTTAGGGTTTTCATTAAAGTGTCAAAAGCTTGGAAATAACACCCTATCCCACCCTGCACAGATGAAGAGGGATCAGGGAGTGGCATTGGGATCATCAGCCCTAACACTCACCCTATTCCATTATAAAATAAGCTGGGTGGGTACAGCATAGGAGAATGGGGTGTTAGGGCTGATGAACCCAATGCCACCCCCCGATCCCTCTTCATCTGTGCAGAGTGGGGTGGGGTATTAGGGTTGGAAAACCTAACATCGAATTTCCCAGCTTTTGATGCTTTAATAAAAACCCTAACTGATGTATTAATGTAGTTTTTTGCAATTTGTTTCCTTACTTTTGGAGATAGTATAATAGAATATTAATATTAATTTTACTGTGGGAGCATAGGGTCCTTTGAACCCTGGTCTCCCATCCCTCCACAGATGTGCATATGTTTCTAGCTGTGTAACTGTCTTTAGGGGAGGGAGAGCAGGGTCCTTTGGACCATGTGGTTCCATCCTTCCATAGATGGTTATATGTATTAAGTTGTGGAAACGCAAGGACCTCCAGCCACTGTGCTTCTACCAACAAAGTTACGAGCAGGCATAGCGAAATTGCAAGAAATAGTCGTAACTGTGCAATCTTAAATTATTTTCACCCCAAATGTTCAACATAACCTTCTTATTACCTCACTGCATGTACCCAGTACAGAAAATGTTCAAATCCCTGCCAAAACATAATTCTGCGTAACCGCTACATTATTCTATGCCACAGGTGTGAAACCATGTTTTGGCAAGAATTTGAAAAATGACAGCTGTGGCATTTATGATGTGGGGGTACTAAGAAGACTATATTGAAAATATGGGTAAAAATACTGTAAATTTACAAAGTTACGATCATGCATCACGAGTTTGCAACGAATGCCCATAACACAGTCATTTGGGGAAATTTTGACCCCAAATTTTTTACATATCCTTTTTGGGACCCCACCTCATGAACACTGGTACTGCTATTTTGTTACTTGGTCCAGAAAGGTGATTTCATGCAGTAACCATGCCATTCCATGTCACAGGTGCAAAAACACATTTTGGGCAGGATGTCTAAAATGACAGCAGTACTGTTCATCAGGTGGTGTGAAAAATGGCTATGAAGAAAATTTGGAGTGAAAATATTAGAAATTGCCAAAGTTAGGCATGTGTATAACAAAATTTCAATGACCGCACATAACTCGGGTGCTTTTTTTGGTATATTTGCACCAAATTTTCGACATAAGCTTTTTGGGACCCAACCTCATGAACACTAGCACTGTCATTTTGTTAATTGGTCCTGAAAGATGATTCCACACAGTGACCGGGAAATCAACTTTCAGGACTGAGTAATGAAATGACAATGCCAGTGTTCATGAGGTGGGGTCCCAAAATACCCATGTTGAAATTTTGGTGCAAACATATGCAAAAATGGCAGAGATATCAACATGAGTTCAAACTGCCATTGACAGCCATTATATGGCACTTACCTTGATTCTTCAGTTTGTGGTTTGGCTTTGAAGAGTGCAGACGTGTCCCAGTCCACAAAGGATGACAGCCACTGACTTCCAATGGTAAGTATAGGGCAAGAAGAGGTGTGGAGTAGTGGGTTGTTCAGTGGGAGGATCAGGATTGGGGATGGGGAGAGGGCGGTGGAGATGATGAGTAACCATTTTCTTTTTTCACAATAAAATAAAAAAGACGTCGGGGGACTATTTTCTTTTTTTACAGGTGTTATACATCAATGGGACACTGGGGGTGGGCTCCCCAGCATCCGACAACAGTTTGGGGGATAAAACATAACTAGGGACACTAGGAGTGGGCTGCCCAGTGTCCCACACTGGGGGAGGGGCTATTGCAGACAAGGGGATTGGGCACCCCACTGTCAGTAAACTGAAAGGGAAGGGGAAGAGTGAAACTGTGGGAGGGAGCAGGAGGGGCTCTCTTTTATTTTATACAGGGGGCCGTGAATGGAGGGTGGGACACCACATGGAGGGAAGGAGCAGGTGGGGATCTGTTTTATTTCATACAGGGAACCGGGAATGGAGGATAGGACAGCACACAGAGGGAGGGAGGGAGCAGGAGGGAGTCTGTCTTATTTTATATGGGGGACAAGAACGGAGGGTGAAGGGTGGGCCAGCACACAGAGGAAGGGAGTCTGTTTTATTTTGTATGGGGGACCGAACAGAGGGTGAAGGGTGGGACAGCAGAGATTTAAATATTTAATATTAGAATTCCTTGACCCCCTTCCCCGTAGAAGCAGTAAAAGGGGGAAAACAGGCTTTCATTAGGTAAACAGCAAGAGGTGTTTACCTAAGCAGGGGCCAATGAATCAGACTGGGGTCTGTTTGACCTAAAAATGAGCAGGAGCTATTGTTCTCATTAGCACCACAGCCACAACATTGGGGGACATGGAGTTCTGGACTCGGGAGTCAGGTGGGGCTGCAAAATGCAACACAGTAGTTTTTATTGGTTGCCTTTAGTTTGTAAGCGGGTGGGAAAGATTTTAAAGCATGGCGGCTGGTCTCCCGCTTAGTAAGAGCTAGAGAGAGGTGCTCATCTCTTATTTAATAAACATGTTCTGTTACCATGTTCTTCTGTTGCTTGACCTTCTGTGCCCCCCTCTCCCCCAGAGTCTCCACCGTAAAGTCTTTGCTGGTTTCCTGAGATCCTTGGGAGGGTGCAAGGGGATGGCTATTTACTATTTGAACAGTAAATGGCCATTTACTGTTCAAACAGTAAAGTTCGAACAGTAAATGGTATTTACTGTCCGAATGGTAAATACAATTTAATGTTCGAACAGTAAAGTTCGAACAGTAAATGCCATTTACCATTCGAATAGTTTTTGCCATTCAAGCAGCCTGTCCTGCATGTATCACAAAAATCATTTTAATTTAAAAATGGCAATATATTTTTTCTCCAAACCATCCAAAAGTACACCCTTGGCACACACCCCATCATCCATACAAATTTCATTTTGTGTTAGCTGTCGATGACGGTAAAAAAATCCCATGTTATCCTATGGGGAAAAAAGTACATTTTTGCTTTTGACCTCTTTATATCTCAAAACCCGTAAAAGCTACCATCACAAAACTTTCCATATCTTGTGACACTGGCAGCATGACAGCACATACCAATTTGTGGGCAATTTTGTTGAAAAATGCCAACGTTATTAAGGTGCAAAAATTGGGATTTTAACATTGAAAGGCTGTACCAACTGTAACTATAGAGCTGTAGCACCCTTTATAATACATACTGTGTATATATATATATATATATATACAGTATATATATATATATATATATATATATATATATATATTTATTTATTTATTTATAAAATGGGCTACAGAAAGGAATCAATGGTATTGGACAAAGACCATCAGGTGACCGTGTGTATATCAATGCGTGACCACACACATGCACTTTTACCCCCCTCCAAAAACATTCTGCCATTTTATAAGATAGATAACCCACCCTAGGGTGTGCAGTCATGCTGTGATATATGCATGCCTTGGGTGGTTGACGCATTCGCTGTTCATGAAGTGGGCTCCCCAAAAGCCCATGTTGAAAATTTGGTGGAAAAATACCTTAAAATGGCTGAGATAGCAACATAAGTTCAAAACACCCTTGTCAGTAATTATATGGCACTTTCCTTGATTCTTCAGTTTGCAGTTCGGCTTTGAAGAGTGCAGACATGTCCTGGTCAACAGAAGATTACAGAAGATGATCTCCAGTGATAAGTATAGGGCAACGGTGCATGTGGGGTGGTAGGTTGCTCAGTGGTAAGACAGGGATGGGGAGGGGGTGGGGAGACAATGAGGCAGCTTTTTCTTTTTTTCAGGCAAAACAAAAGATGTCAGGGGACTGTTTTCTTTTTTTCTGGGATACAGAAATAGACATTTGGGGACACTGGGGTGGTCTCCCCAGTGTCCCACACTGCTGAGGGATTATACTTTTACTTTATATGTACAGACACTGGGAGTGGGGTTCCCAGTGTCCCACACTGGTGGGGGGGGCTTATAGTGCCAACAGGAGATTGGGAATCCCCTGTTGGCAAATATAGAAAAAAACATGTTTGGGGACACTGGGAGTGGGCTCCCCAGTGTACCACACTGGTGGGGGGGACTTACATTGCTGAAAGGCGGATTGGGCACCCCGCTATTGGCAAATTAATAAAAAAAGCATGATAATGAGAGGGTGAAGGGGTGCCATTAGACATGGGGCAACTTAATGGGGGTGGGATGGCACTAGACACCAGTGATACGGGAAAATAATGGGTGGACAGGGGATGCCATTAGACCCATGCCTGCGAAATCAAGTTACCTCCCTTGGGAAACAAGCTACCACCCCATGAAAATAAGCTTGTTTTCACACGGCACATCTACTTTTATACCGAAATTCAAAATGTAATACCTTTGAATGGATTAATATTTTTCACCAAATCTTCAAAAGGCACATCTGTGAGGCAAATGCTTTCGGCCCTGAAAATTTCAGACTACAACCAAAAGCCATTTCTGAGAAACGGCCGTCAAAAGAAGCTGAAAAAAAACATTGAAAAAAAGCATTCAAATTTTGTATTTTTTCACCTCACTTAGGGCCAGATATTCAAAATTTTGCACTGAGCACAAACCATTTGCGCAGGTTTAGCATGGGATTAGCGTGGGTCCACTATATTCAAAAGGCCAAATAGCGTGCGCAACTGCATTAGTGCTGGGCAAAATCATAATGTAGTCAAGGGGCAAACTGAGGGTGTGTACATGTGTGTGTGCAGTTCTGGAGACCCAGTCTCTGCAAGGTCATAGACAGAATAGAAGCTGTCCAGAGGAGGGCAACTAAAATGGTGCAGGGTCTGCACCAGAAGACATATGAAGAGAGACTAAAGGAGCTTAATATGTACAGCCTCGAATAAAGAAGGGAGAGGGGGGACATGATAGAAACTTTCAAGTACCTCAAGGGAATCAACAAAGTCCAAGAGGGTAGCATCTTTCAAAGAAGAGGTGTGCAAGAACAAGGGGGCACAATTTGAAGATGGGGGGGCGGCTCAGAGGTAATGTAAGGAAGTATTTTTTCACAGAGAGGGTTGTGGTTGCATGGAACAGCCTTCTATGGTTGCGGAGTCAAAAACAGTGGCTGAATTCAAGCATGTATGGGACAGTCATAAGGCAATTCCAGGGGGTGGGGATGGAGGTGGGGGCAGAAGGAAGTATGCTGCTGGTTAACTAGGATCTGCAACTTATCCATTAGGTAGGGAAATGGGCAGACTGGGTGGGCCAAGCGGTCCTTATCTGCCGTCAAATTCTATGTTTCTATGAATACAGGAGCAATGCTATATTCAGCGACAAAGTGGTTTTGCACGACTTAGCGTAACACTTTGTGCGGTGCAAATTACCACCCAGGAAAAGGCAATCTTAACCCTGGGCAATCCAGCTTTGCGTGGCATTGTGGCTTTGAGCTGCATTTGCGCAGCTTTGTGCAACCCTAACCAATAAGTATGACACATAGAAAAAGCCAGACATAGAGGAAACATGCTGCTCACTGATGGCATCCCAATGATGCCATCATCTGCCACCAGTCCCAACAATGCCAGGCAGTAAATGGTGACCCAGCCCTCAGTGGACACCATGGCAGTGTAGCCATACAGCACACACCTGCAGACCACATTTCTGTGGTCAACAACAGATGCCAGCCCACACATGCAGCACTGTGGGCATGGAGGGTGTTGAAGAGAGGGTGTTCAGGTGGCCAGGCTGTGCCACAGACCGAGTGCTGCCACAAGGCTGGGACACTTCACACAGTGCACATGGGCCAGTATTGGGAATACCCCGACACCATTGTGCCTGTCTGATCATATGTGCCCCCCAGCCATGTACCGCACAGCTGTACAAACACCACAGCATACACAGCCAACCATGTATATGTCACTGTGAGCATCCCATGCCAGAGGTGCAGCATTTGTGGGTCACACAACACGTAACAGTAATGTCCACTGTCAGTAACACCTGCAAGTTGGGCCTGTCACTGTGTATAGTACAGTGGTCATCACTGCCCTACACACCACAGGCATTGCTGTGTCCCTCTCACTACTGGCCCCCTTGCTACTGTAGTGTCTGCTGTGCACTGTAGTATGACCTACAGTGTGACAGTTGCATGCAGCACCACCACCACCTGTGCCTGTGTTGTGTTGTTCCCTGGGGAACAATATGCTATGCTGTACTATATACATGTAGCCTGCAGCTACCATCATGCACTGCCAGGCTGACCTACAGGTGGAGCTGCAGGCAGACCCAGCCAGCCTCTGTACTTCCAGACTGATCTACAGGTGGAGCTGTGGGACCCTGCAGTAACACTGGGCAAACTGCATGCAAAACAGGGCATAATAAGATGCTAATCTGGATGTTTGCCCAGGGACTAACTAAGTAGGCTCATTTGCATGTCACTTTTGAAGATGGCAAAGTTTAGCCTCAGGCAAATGGCTTAGCTACACGCTAAACCAGCACAAATGTGTTAGAGCCGCACAAACGGTTCAGGGAATATTACACAGTTTTGCACACTGTACTTTCACATGTGCTGCTACCTGCAGCTGTACTGCGTCCACGCATTTTCTGGCAAACACATTGGCCACATAGTTCACCTCTACCTACCTTCACGTCACTGTGCACTTGGCTGCTGTTGTGGTGTGCACTTCCTGGTTGCTATATTCAGAGCTGTCATATTCCTGGCTATGTTTGCACTGCACTCCCAGCCCAGATTGCCCGGCTTCCTTAGCATGCTATATTCAGCAGGGTTAGCACTGGGGCTATCCCTTTTGAATATAGCGGGCTATTGGGTCCGGGCTAATTTAGCACGCCGGGCAGTGCTAATTTAGCCCTAGGGCAAAGTTTTGAATATCTGGCCTTCTATCTCAAAAACCACAAAAGGGATTCACACAAAATTTGGCAAGCCAACAGATCTTCCCCAGCCACAAAACATGCCATAGTTTTTGCAAATCAGTTGAATTGTTGTAAAGTTATTAAAGTGCAAATTTGAGGTTTAACGTTAACCTGCCTTACCAACCCTAACTATACTGGTGTTACCATGCCACATATACTGTATATATATATATATATACACATTGCAAAAAACTCCGTTAACACAGCAGTTAGGGTTTCTATTCCAGTGACAAAAGTCTGGAAATTCGGTGTTAGGGTTACCAACCTTACCACCCCACCCCAGCCTCCACACCAACAGGCGTCGGGGTGTATCTTGGGGTCATTGGGCCTAACTCTCACCCCATTCCATGTATAAGGAAACTAAGATGTTACAGTATACAATAATGGGGTGAGAGGTAGGTTCAATGACCTCAAGGCACACCCTGACGCCTGTTGGTGTTGTGGAGGCTGGCAAGGGGGCGCTAAGACTGGTAACCCTAACACCAAATTTCTAAACTTTTGTCACTGGATGTGAAACCCTAACTCTAACTGATGCATTAACTGAGTTTTTTGCAATGAATTTCCTTACTTTTTGAGGAAGTATCACCATAGGCATAGTTATTTATGGGAATGCAGGGCCCGCTCTGGACCCTGTGCTCCCATCCCTCCGTAGATGCATGAGTAAATTATCACCATAGCCATCTGATTACCCCAGGACATGTATATGGTACAGAAATGTTTCAAATCCCTGCCAAAACATAATTCTGTGCAACTGCATCGCCATTCTGTGACACAGGTGCTTAAACACATTTTGGCCAGGATTTGAAACATTACAGCTGTGACATACATGAGGTGGGGTAATAGGAAGGTTATGTTGGAAATCTGGGGTCAAAATATTTAAAATTACCAAAGTGATGAGCATGCATAGCAAAATTGCAATGAATGATCATAACTTTGTCATGTTTTCATAGTCTGACCCCAAATTTTCCAACTTGCTCTTTTCATCACCCCACCTCATAACCCCATAGGTGAAAATTTAGTAATGCGTGGCAAAATGCCATTCTGTGCAACAGGTGCAGAAACACATTTAGGGCAGGATGTGAGAAATGACAACTATACTGTTCATGAGGTGTTGTGGAAAAATGGCTACATTGAAAATTTGGAGTGAAAATATTAAAAACTGCCAAAGTTACGCGCATGCATAGAAAATTTTCAATGATGGCACGTAACTTGGGTGTTTTTTGTTATTTTTGCACCAAGTTTCCAACATGGGCTTTTTGGGACCCCACATCATGAACACTGGCACTGTCATTCTGTTACTTGATCCAGAAAGGTGATTTCGCGCAGTGACTGCACCATTCCACCCCACAGATGCGAAAACATGACAGCTGTACTTTTCATGAGGGGGTATGAAAAAATGGCTATGTTCAAAATTTGGATTGAAAATATTAAAAATTGCCAAAGTTATGTGCATGTGTAGAAAAATTTCAATGACCTCGAGTAACTCTAGTGGTTTTTGGAATTTTTTTCCCCAAATTTTCAACATGGGCTTTTTGGGACCCCACCTCATGAACACTAGCATTTTCATTTCATTACTCAGTCCAGAAAGGTGATTCCACGCAATGACTGTGAAATCACCTTACAGGTCCTATTAATGAAATGACAGTGACTGAGTTCATGAGATGGGGTCCCAAACAGCCAATGTTGAAAATCTGGTGCAAAAAGTCTATAAAATGGCCAAGATATCAACATAAGTTCAAAACACCACAGGCAGACATTATACAGCACTTACCTTGATTCTTCAGTTTGCAGTTCTGCTTAGAAGAGTGCAGACGAGACCCAGTCCACAGAAGATAGCAGCCACTGACCTCCATTGGTAAGGACAGGGCAAGGGGGGTGTGGGGTGATTGGTGCTCAGTGAAAGGGTCTGGATGGGGGAGGGGCGGGGAGATGACGAGGGACCATTTTTTTTTTACAGAAAAAAAACATTGAGGGACTTTTATTTTTTACAGGATGAGTGAGTAAATGTTTGGAGACACTGAGGATGGGCTCCCCAGTGTCCCACAGTACTGGGGGGTACAACAACTGGGGACATTGGGAGTGGGCTACCCAGTGTCCCACACTGGCTGGGGGGGCTACCGATGACACAGGGATTGGGCTTCCCGTTGTTGGTAAGTATTCATACATTGTTTGGGAACACTGGGAGTGGGCTTCCCAGTGTCTCACAGTACTGGGGGTATAGGTGAGATATGGGGACATTGGGAGTAGGTTCCCCAGTGTCCCACACAAGGTGGTGTAGGGAATATCTGGGGACACTGGGAGTGGGCTCCCCAGTGTTTCACAATGGCTAGGGGAGTTGTACATTGTTCTTATACTCCCAGCACAGGGATCTGGCACACCATTGCTGAGAGAAGTAATTTATTAAAGGTTAAGATTCCTCTGCCCCTTCCCACTTACAGGCTGAAAAAGGGGGAAATCAGCATTTTCTTAGGTAAACACCTGGAGGAATCCAATTCTGTCATTCATTTTTGGAAGAAATGTCCAGAAGTGTTTTGAACCATTTTGCTAGGTGCCTTTTTTTTTTTTTTATACATCTAGTGCTGTAAATTTGCGGCAGCATTCACAAAAAAGACATAGCAAATTTGAAATGCAATGGTTGTGGGAGTGCTTCAATGTGCAACACTTTCACAAGCATAGTGTCACAAATTTGCAGCACTTTGAATGGTGAAATGCCAAAAATATGTTTCTGACCATTAGTGTTGAAATCTGACGACAGGATCATGTTTCTCAGGCCCTGATTAGGTAAACGCAACTGTTGATGTTTACCAAGGACCAGTATTTTTAGAATTATAGCCTTTTTTAGCCGTCACTAACTGAAAACAAGATGGCAGCCGTGTGAAAGTGCAAAACCCATTTGTGGCAGTCAAAGGTGCTTTGCGAAAGTAAAAAGTGTATTTGAGGTGGACATATATTTTTCCCCCATAGGCTATAATGGGAAACTTTAATAACTTTTGAACAAATTAATAATGTCACCAAACCTTCAAAAGGCACAACAGTGACCCAAACCCCATATTCCCTGATAATTTTAGACTAGACCCCCACACCATTTTGGACATAGTCCCAAGCAAAGAATCTGCACCAAAATGGTAAATTTCATATTACATTCACTCCGCAACCACACCACCAACTGGAACGAAACTTACTAGATCCAGAGAGCTATGGTACCAGACAGCACAAGCACAATTTCAGGCACATCAGTCAAATGGTTGCAAAGTTATTAAAGTGCAAACTTTGGGGTTTAACATAGAAGTGGCCAGGCAACCCCAACTATACCTGCACTACTATATATATATATATATATATACTGTATGCAACCCCTCACCCCTGTCTTTTTGCCAAAATGACAGGTGGCATGCTGTTGAAACTGACAGCAGTATCTAGTGGGGACTGGGTTCAGGGAGGATGAGGTTACTTGGTGCAGGGGGACCTAGGTTTGGCTACTCTGCACAGGGGCACCCAAGTAAATCCAAACACAGGAAGCAATAACTGTAATGTCCAGAACCAGGAATGGGATTCTTCAGTGTGGCTTTTATTCACATACTAGCTGAACAAACAAAGCATAGACGGACCCCCCACGGGGCTACATTTCCTGGTAATGCAGATTAGGGACTACAGAACACTTTATCACTATTTCCAGCCCTCAGGCTTTGAACCCACCATGCACACAGCCAGGACTTGCACGCGGCTTTGGGTACACAGCCCGACTTGTACACACTTGGGTTTTCCCACGGGCCCGGCTCCCCCGCCAGCCACTTGATCCGCGGTTCATTGGAAGAACGAACCAATTATCCTGTCGTGGCTCCCCACACCACCTAGAGTCAGCGACTCCTAAATAGAATTTTTTCCTTGTTGTGGCTCCCCACACCACCTAGAGTCTGTGACTCCTAGAGAGAATTTTCACTTGCAACCCCACGTCTGGGTACTTCCCCCATCACTGGCCAAGTACATGAGGCAAAGTAGCAACCACAGCAGAAATCCGTAGAGGTGGACCTGGTCACTAAAGATGGGGGGTCCGCCCACCTCCAGCTCCCACAGCCCATACTCAGCCATTTCCCTGGGAAAACTGAACCATTCCTTTGCTGAACTTCTAAATGTAGATTAAAGGGTAGATGTCTGGTGCATCTTCTCTACATATTACTTGAATCATACAACACTCTAGGATTTGACACTACTTTACTTGCTTGGCCCATTTTTCTAGGCTTCCCAATATGTAGCACAATCCCTAGATTTTCACACAAGTCCCAGGGCGAAGAAAACAATTTTGCCCTTTTAGCTAGAGCAGACACTCACCCTTTAGTTGCAGGTGCCCCACAGGCGACTCACAAATCTTCCATCTTCCAAACATAAATGTTGAACTAAACAGGCAGCTTTTCTTCCACTTGGCAGAATTAAGGGGGTTGCCCCAGGAATCTGCTAGGGTCTTTATATCCCCCCCTCCAGAGGGAGGGGGCACTGAGACCCGAAACAGCAGTCTCCACCACTTGAGCACAGCTTCACTCCTTAAGCCAAACTGCAGACTCTCTCTTCACTTACTGAAGACAAACTGAACACTCCCAATGTTCTATCCAACTCCCTTTGCTGCAGATTCCAATGTGGCTTATGCAGCTGCGAAAGTTCTATTGGTGATGTCATCCCTCAGTCTCAGTTGAGATTGAGAACAGAGTGAGACAGTGTGAAACCCATTTAACTGGAGTTTCACAAGCTGCCTTCCCTGCCTACCACTAGGTCTTACTGGGATTCTAGTAACCCCGGGTAACAAGGGGGTTACATATATATATATATATATATATCTCATATGGCTATAAAAAAAATCCAGTAATCTGATTGGCTGAGGAGCTCAGTACCCAGTGCTGATATCCCATGATGACAGCACTGGAAGAAGGTCCAGTAGCCTCTTCACAATAAAATCAATAGTACCAGCCATTCCTGACTGCCATCACAAACGTGGCTGTCACCTTTACTCACTAAAAACCTTCAACTAGGCCCTAAAAATAAAACTGTATTAAATTTATAAACATAAGAACTGAATTTTATTTGCTGTCATAATACTCTTGTTACACACACATACATAACTTAACAAATTAAGTACTGCAGTACTTAGAATTGTAATTTATGGTGTTTCTTTGCTGACCATGAAAAATCCTCCTCCTATCCTCACCTGCTTACTAGGGAAATCTGTGTTGTTTAAGCTGTTAAGGATAAAACAAAATACCTGGCTCCATCAGAAGCCTTCTGTTGTGTGCTAGTGGGAGTAAACATTCTGCCAGCAGAACTGAGCAGAGATTTGAATTCTTGCATTCTATCTGTAGTAAACATTCCATCTCTTGAATGTTGGCAAGACAGAAAATAAACAAGACAGAAAAGGAAGGGAATATTATAAAGAAGAAGAAAGAAAGGTGAACAAATGGGTAAAAGGGGGTTGGTTTGGGGAAACTAGAGATTTAAGAGCTAATTAAAAATACATGAATTTTGCTGTACATAATATTTAAACCTGAGTTGGCATGTCAGTGCTTGAATGTGCTGGGACTGTTTTAAAAAAGCCATAAAAATGTTTCTTTTTTTGATGTGGTGCATTTCTTCACCCCTTCCAAATAAAACACATCTTGGACCCATTTTATAATCACAGTAAGACACTCCAGGGTGTACATTGTCGTGGGATAACAGCACTTCTTGAGTGGTTGAAATGAAGGCACTCTGTGATGCCTCATGACACATCCGAGGTGTGCCACTATCCAACTACAAGGCATACCTTATTATGACTTTTTGTTTAATTGTTTTTTTCTGTTTGTTAGGACAGTCTTCACTCCTGTCAATAAAAAAAAACCATGGAATCACAGAAAATGACCATATAGATGTCTCTGCTGATGCACAATTGATTTCTATAGGGACACTACACTAAATGAGACTGTCAATATTAATGTGTTCAATTCTGACAAGTGAAAAATTAGACAAAAGCAGTAGAATAAAAATATTGCTAAGCTCAAAGTAATAAAGTTGGCTATAAAGCAATATGGAGGGATGCAGTAATGATCTTGAAGGGACTATTTTATCTCTATTTTATGTCTAAATTAATTATAATAAAGTTAAAACCTCTGATGTGTTTCTCATGTTTATTGCTCAATCATTAAAGACTAGTCAGATTTTCTATAGCCATATTATAATCGCAATAAGGCACTCCAGGGTGTGCATCGTCCTTGAATAACATCACACCTAGGGTGGCAGAAGCACTCAGCCTGTGGCCTCATGCTTTGACCCACCCTAGGTGTGATGTTATTCAATGACGACACACACCCTGTCATGCCTTATTGCTTAAACATTCTCTTTCTCTCTCTCTCTAAATATATATATATACATATATATATATATATATATATATATATATAGCTGCCTGGCCACTTCTATGAGAAAGTTGAGCCAGTCCAAATTAATTCATGGGCATTTGTATTTGCATCCCATGATGCTTTGCATTATTCATCCATGCTATCACTCCCTTCCTGCTATTTGAAATATGGTTTCACTCTACCACTATTCCTCATGCGGCTTTGATAATGGTGTCCACTTTCACAGCAGTTCTCCACCTTCTTCTTCTTCCTCACTCATCCACTCCCTTCTCCTTAAAACTCCCAACCTCCTCACCAGCCCCATCAAAATCCCTTAAGCTCCATTATCTCATGCTCGCCCTCCTCATGCTCTCCACTGGGAATATCCACCTCAACCTAGGCCCTATTACCCCTTGCTCCTCTGGTGCCTCCACCTCTACTACCTCCCCCTGCTCTCTTTTCTCAGCCCTCCCAAAGGGCTTAAAGATCTTACATCTAAACACCCACAGCTTGTTGCAAGAAATAGACCAGATTCAGACCATGGTGTGCACTCTAAAACCAGACATTCTAATCATCTTGGAAACTTGGCTAAAGAGCACTATCCCTGACCACTCGGTCTCCATTCCTGGCTACTCACTCTTAAGGCAAGACCATGCTGATAGGGGTGGTGGTGTGGCCATTTATGTCCTAGCATCCATCCAATATTCCATCATCTACTCATCCTCCAATCCTGAGACCCATGATGCCCTAGCTATCCATGTGACCCTCCCTTTCACTCTCCCAGTCTTTGTCCCCAGTCCC
Organism: Neoceratodus forsteri; assembly: GCA_016271365.2. Lineage (NCBI taxonomy): Eukaryota > Metazoa > Chordata > Ceratodontiformes > Ceratodontidae > Neoceratodus > Neoceratodus forsteri. The sequence goes on from JADMNL010000025.1 coordinate 268,071,966, forward strand.
CTTGCAGGATTCCTTGCATCCTGAAGAGGTCTCCGGGGACACGACTCTTCCCCATCCCTCCCCTTTCACATAAGAAACTTTTTTACTTATTAGCCCAGCACTTATTATTGTCCAGTCTTTCTACATGTTATGCACAACACAATTGTTACACTGTTTGTAACACCTGTCTTACAACTGTATGTTAATGTTGATCTTGTAACTTGAATGTTTAATGTCTTATTCCAATTGTACCCCTCCCCCCCCCAGGTCGCACTGAGAGATGAGCAACTTGTTGCTCAGCGTGCCTTCCTGGTGAAACATTTCAATAAATAAATAAATTGGGGTATATGTAATTTGTGACATATATATCGCTGTGAAACTGCATTAAGACAGTTGTATTTTATTTCTGTCACCTGCTGCTAGTTGTCTGTGATTGGTCGTGTTGCCTTGGTCCTCCCCCTCACTTGCATATGTGTGTGTGTGTGTGTGTGTGTGTGTGTGTGGTGCTGGGGGGGGTGAATGCAGAGTTAGGGTTTTTAACCCTAACACTGAATTTCCTCGCTTTTGTCGCTGTGGAACAACCCTAACTAATGCATTAAACTGAGTTTTTTTGCCATGAATTTCCTGTCTTTTTAAGAAATAAGCCTGTGATACTATTTAAAATATTGGTTCTTATTAAGAACCAATATTTGCTTTCTGAGCACATGTTCAACAAGATATTGTAACATTATTCTGAATAAGTACTTATCTGACAGTAGTCATACAACAATTGTTTATGTACTACAGCTTATACATGAACATAAAATTATTTTCCTACAAAATAGAAGATGTATATCTTTACCACATTGAACAATACCACTTTCATTGCTATAAGTTTTGACTGTCTATCAAGGAACATCACACACTATGTTTGGATGCAGCACTGCACCAACAGCAACATGCATAGTATCACTCTTCCATAATAGTTAAAGAAAGACATAAGACAGGTAGATAAGGTGTTAAAAAATGTATTGCCCAATTAATAATAGTGAAAAGGCTGAATTAAGAAACCAATTAGTACAAAAAATCATTCTCACAAAACAATCAAATAAATGTTTCTCACTGCTGCTTGAAATATATGTAAAGCAGTTTCACAGATAGTAAATGGATGTCATGTGACAGAATCAAAAAATACATAAAGTCAGGCATCACATCACCCTCTGAACACAGCTTACACATATTTAGCAGTAATGACGTCGTTGTTATTGTGTGACTGATAGTGTGAATGTTCCTGGGGTGGGCGAAAAACCAGATGCACTTTGTTAACTGATATCACTGCAAACAGACTATGGTCTAGAAACAACTATTTATGTAAAAGCAATAGTTGAACATTTAATACTGATGTGTCCTATGTGTAGACATATGAATATATACATACATAGGTGTCCATGGCAAGACTTATCAAAATATTACTGCACTGGAAAATTCCCACCAGACCCCTCAATAGAGGTGATCAGAAAATCTCATCAGGAACAAAAGAAATAGTCAGTTCTTATCAGTGACAGTGTCTGATGCGCAACTGTCAACAATTATTAACATACATAAAGGTAAATGTAAACCGAAAAGATCTGATACCATAAGATTATTATATTACATACATGACTGTTAACATTTAAATCAATACTTCATAACCACAGTAGTACTTAAGTACCTAGCTCTGTTATATTTCGTACTCACATAGAAAACATTTGCTGATAGAATACTATGAGTATTACAAGTTTCAATTTCATTTCAAAAAACATTCGTCTATGAAGAATAATTATAAAGATTTTGTGACGCCATACTTAAAGTTTGTATTTATGATGCCATTTAAAATAATGGAATAGTACATACTGGAAACTGTATAATATTAAATGGTCAAAAATGTTACCATACTGCTTCTTACTATGAACGAGTATACAAATTGTTAAGAGAAAAAGGTACATATTCTGCTAGTAAGAAACACATATGTTAATTAATACAAGAACTTGTAACGTTACACTAGTAAATACCACTTAGAAAAATAGATGACACCATATATATACATGTATACAATGCAGATGCACATCAATGAAACAGTCATAGTAATACACTGTTGCAAGAAACAAAAATGCAGATATTAATTCAAGACACAAGAATAGGAAGAAGGAAATTAATGCAGGTCACACATCATAGTACTTAAGATGTGACAGAGTGATCAAAATCTTTAGTGAAAGATATGTTACACAGTGATGTAAATGCACATGGACAAGTATTGTGCCTTATTACACACATATCGAGCAAGTGTGCCAAGTATGACTTGTTAAGTCTGCATATGACATACTCAAAAGAAAAGACAATGTCAGAAGATTTCACCCAGATAGTAATATCTCTTTTGACATCTACAAGTCTTTCTTAGACATGTAAGCATGGTTTCTCTAATGACTGTGAAGACAGCTGGTGCCGATTAAAGACCACTGCAACTATTTTCACTGTGTCACTGATCAACTCAATAATCTTTTATGTCACATTGAGATAACATATGTAAGTAAACCATGTGACATATTCCCTGTGTGATCACAACTGTACATTTGTCACTAACAATATGATAGTCTCCCAAAAGGAACTCTGTGAAAACGCTGCACAGCATTCAAAAAGAATGTCACATGTTGTGTGACTATTCCTCTGACACAAGAAGATTGGCATAATTCTTCAGTATCAGAACGTATGCATTTTTTAAGTTTCATGGCAGTCTGTATTTGAAAGATCTTGTTGAATCGTTGCACTCAACCCATCCATTTCTGTACTTCAGCAAAGAAGTATAATGGCCAGAATGTACAGACTGTACATAGTGATAGATGACAGCATGAGCGTCAAACACTGCTTGGTTAAATACTATTCTACCAGCTGTGAAATCAGTGATAGGTGTGTCAACTCTGAGCCTAACAGAGGCAAATCTATGCAATACTAGAATAAGATATTGAGATGACGTCCTGAGACGTATGGACTAAGTACATGCACCTCCACATCTCACACACAAGTGACCACTTTGAGCATTAGTGAACAGCTGCCGGAACTCAACACTTTTACTCTGAGGCACAAAGAGAGAAACCCAAAGCATGTCTTCTGTGGTTTCTCACTCTGAATGGCCACATAAGAGACATACATATTTGGTAACATATGACACAGTGAAATAGTGATGTGTTGAAGTTCTCTCTTCATCTAAGCTGTTGATGATTGCCATCATAAACTCACTAGCGTCCTGCTGCATATTCACAGCAAATGTACTGCATCCATCATATGTACCCAGCACCTGCCGTAGAAGTGTTAGTGACTGCATATTGTTGGATTGATTAGAAGCCATATTGATAACCTGCTTCAATTCCAGTGATAGGGCAGTGTCTTGTGAAGAAGATATTGCCTGTACAAAGTGTGGCATGCAGAGAAAGACTTGCATAGCTGAATTAGCATAGCAGTTAACTCTAGTATTGTTGTCAAACACTGGCACAACAGTCATGCCTACCGACTTCTGACCAACAGCCAGCTCCACATTTGTATTTGAGATAGTGACCTTCTTGGAGCACTGCACAGTGGTATCAGGTGTACAAGCTCGTTTTCTTTTGTTGGCAGCTCTAGATGTGACTGATGCATGTAAGACAACCACATGTGTAGGTAGTGGTATTAAAAACATCTGTGGCAGGTATATAGTACGTAATCTGTTGTACTCAACTATACAGCGCTTGTCAGCATGTATCTTCTGAGGTGCCAATGTAATGATGTGCAACCCAGAAAGACTACGTACACGTGAAAGTGCAACATAGCTCATGCCATCTTTGAAAATGTCTGTCCCTATATTCACCATAGCTGAATCCAAACTCAAGCCTTCGAGATTTGTGAATGGAAACAGCATATGCAACACATATTGGGAACTGCTTCCCGTTCACATAGATATCTTTCAATATCTGGAACTTAACACAGATATGATCGATCTTGACGGGGTGTTCCATGTTGTCGAAGTGGACAAGAAGTGTCTCAATAAATGTCTTTTGAACATTGTACACAAAGTCAATGATGCAACCCATGGCACCATTAACCATGCCACGTTCCACATCAAGATTGCGTTGTAGCATGACACTAGCATTATTACAAACTGGAAGTACAGCTTCTAGGCCAGCTGTGTGGGAAACATCTGACTTCAATTCAGACAATCGCTCAGTCATCTTTATTACCAGCTTGTGACTTAAAATGACACCATCAATAGTGTCAACAGCATGCAATGTGAGAATCTCTTGATTCTCTCTCTCTGCAACATGACACTGTTGAACTCAGCGTATTTCTTTAGTCGTGGCATAAGACACAATGTGTGTGCCCGTGGAACACACATCACTGAAAACATCACATGCACTTTCCATGGATGAAGTGTGTATTCTGATTTTCCATCCATTCAATATAGCAACATGTTCTGATGACAGATTGCCTGTTCGAGTGTGATCCAACAAAGCCTTGTGAGCGATGTCACCACTTTGTCGCATGTTCTCATCAAGCTCAGCATAGGTAAACAACTCCGACAGGTTAAAACCTCCGATGCAGCCAAGTGTATTCTTGGCCTGCTTCACAGTCAGAGCTGCAGACATGTTCTGCATTCACAGGAGCAAGTTGTAAAAGGTCCCCAAATACAACAATGTTTTTTCCACCAAATGCATCTCCATAGTCAGTCCCCAAGATCTCCTGTAGACGTAGATGTATACAGGCAAGCATAAAATTGGAGACCATACTAATCTCATCAGTGATGAGTAACTTCATCTTACTAAACATTGAGCGAAGCTGAGATGCAGCCTCAAATTACAGTTTGCTATACTCTCCTGCTTTGCCATGCTCCACTGGCAATATAAACAAACGGAGCAAGCTAACCCCACCAATGTTGTCTGCAGCCAGTCCAGTGGGAGCACTAACAGAAACAGACATCGATGATCCTGTCAGGCTCCATATTTCAGCTGTTATGGCCTCAATAAGGAAACTCTTTCCTGTACTGGTTGAACCACTAACAAACATCAACAGAGGTTTGTATTCAACACAGTCACATTTCTTTTGGTCAAGCAGTATCCCATGCCAGACAGCATCTATTACCTGAGAGTGAACCACATGTTGCTGGTCATTGAGTCTCTCTCTCAACTCAGCTGGGTCAACATTGCAGAGTGTTCCATGTTCCATGGCACACTCTACTTCTGACATGAGTATTTCTGGGGCATTCATAGGTAGAGGTTACCCAAGAACACCTTGTCCTTCAGGATCAAGATTGTCCTGTGAGCTTACAGGAGTGTCCTCCTGAAGTAGCTTCTGTGCCTTCCCAAGCTGTTCCTTCTCAGTATCTAGTCTCTGTATGTAGATCTCTGAGTATTGACTTTTGAATGTGTCGTAACTGCGGTTGAACTCTTCCTCAAATGTATCAGAGTCACTTTTCAACTCAGACGCATTCCTCCAGGGTCTAAATAGGAATAGGAGAGCAAAGTAGTAATGCTCTCTGCTCTCAGATGTGCCTAGATGTAACTTACAGTGGTCAATGAGCCACAGCTTATGTCTATTGATGAGACAGCCATCCACTCCTCTGACCTTGAAAATGTCACGTGTACAATCAGGTGAGACATCTGTCTTGTAGTCATACCACTTAGCCACCTGAAATAGACACATATCATCCATATCACCGTGTCTATGGGGGTAGTATGTGTCAATGAGGTTATTCTTCAAGATATGTCTTGAAGAAGGTCTATTGACAGCCAGTTCCTCAATCTCAGCATGAGGAAGAAGTACACGTTTTCACTTCTCTTTGTAGTTCACAATGAGAAAGCAAGCAACATCAGACTTGCTGTACAAATGTGTACCAATCAAGCGATCACCGGCCTCATAAGCACCACATTCTCTATGTGAGAGGGTCTTCAAGCCCAGTGACCACAACTGAGATGTCAGGCTCTTGCTTGAACTAGTAATATCTTCCCAAAGATCTTGCAAGCTAGTCTGTTCATGTTTTGTAATGTACAAGGTAATGTACCGCACCAGTGCCAACGAGTTGTCAGCCACAAATTGAACATCCATGTTTGCTTGCCACATTAGGAAAAGAGACAGGATGTAGTCATTGATATACACCTTTTTCTCATCTCTAGGTAACTCATATACCCTCTTGGTAGATTTTGCCTTCAAGTGGTGTCGCATTGCTGAAAATAGATCTTTCATGCAACCATCCTGACAGACACGTCTAGGAAATCTGAAACGACATCTTGTGCACCAATCAGATTTTTTTTTTACTACCCGATGGCAGTATTTTGCACAAATATACTGTTGGAACTTTAGCACCAACTTCCACAGTGTAGGACTGTTGTACTTGTCTGGAATGCAGCAAGTAATGTATTGTATGATGAATGCTAACACTTCTGCTGCTTCATGTTCCCCTATACATGGCGCATCCTTGATCCACAGCAACATGTGAATATGAGGAGCACCTCGTGCCTGATACTCTGTTCTCCAAAAGTAATGTTCCACAATACCAAGAGGTGGATTGTCCTTAGACAAAATGAAAGTCAGAATATCATGGAACCACTTGTGGAAATGCCTTGTGACAGAAACTGGGTCAAGTGAGCACATTTCTCTGAGAGTCATTGATGAGATGCCCTCCACATCCAAATTTTCCCACTTCAACAGTTCAATGACCTCATCCCAGGCATACTCAGCACAACTGAGTGTGACAAACCATGTAGCTGCACCATGCTCTTGCAGCATTGTCATCACCTCAGAGTGTCTGCGGTACCAATATTCTTTGGTGCCACATAGACTTGACAAAATGGAAGACAAATTCACCTGCACATATTCATCTTTCTGCTTCAATTTCTGCAGAAATTGTGCAGCTGTTATTCCATCAAGTGGAGTTGTCAGATGAATCATGTGCGCAATAGACGCAGACAGTATGCTAAGCTCACTCTCCCACAGGAGATGAAACAGATACTGTATGTTGCGTCTGAACTTGCCATCCTTACTAAGCACGCGGCTCGTTCGGTACTCAGCACCCTGTATACACACTTCCCGTTCATTCAGGTGAACACCTGACCCTTTTGAGAATAAGTCTGGGAAACAGCGTGCTTCCAGTATTGCCTCCCAAATACTGACAGGCTCACCTTCCACCTGTTTCATGTGATACGGATCAATGTTGTCCCCTACCGGATCTCTGCCATGTAGTGAATGAATTGTATACTGTTCATACACATTGGCACGTCTATCCACATTGACTTTCTCAATCATTGGCTTTGTGCTTTCCAACTCATGATCATCAACAGACACACTAGTCATGCGATCAATATCAAGGTCTGCATAAAAAGGATTGCTGTTCTTTAAATAATTAAGGGCAAGCTTCACCTTCTGCACATTTACAACATCCTGCCAAATAACCTTAGACTTTGTTGGCACACACCATTTACAAGAATCACCAAAGTGTTTTCAATGGAGATAGTCTCCACATTTTCCTGTAGAGGAAGTGGGTGATACATGACGGAACCCTTTAGAGATCTAATGAGTTCTTTGTGAGGAATATTCTGTGTCTTCGTAATCATACGTAGAATAGTTGAAACGGTTTCATTGTCTGAATCAAAATCCATTCAAACAAATTCAATGTGGCAATCTCAGTTGGTGTCACATGTGCCTCCATGTTGTTCAGTACTGACCTTTGTGGCAGAATGTTACACTTCACTTTGGAAAAACAGTGCCTGCACATCACAATGATTGGGTCTAAGTGAAAGTCACACTTTAGTAGCAGATATGCTGACAGCTAAAAAACCACGTCATTGTATGGTGACAAGGTTTCCAGATTCACAGTGACCATTTGTTTCTCGTAACAAAGGTGATCACATGACACACATACAGAGTCAAACTTCTCTCTCTTTGCCAACTCAAATTTGGCGATCGATTTCCCCAACAGTTTGAGAATATCACTTTCTACAACTGAGACACAATTTCCATCAACAGCTGATGACTGATCAATAACAGTATCTCTCACACTGCTGACACATTGCAGCTGTTTCAAAAATGCTATGGTGCCATGCATGCCAGACAACAGCAACTCATTCAGGCTAGTGTATTAAGCGACAACCCGACAGACCTCATACACCCTGTATACAAAGTTCCTCATGCCTGATTGATGAACCCCCAGGATGCGCATGTGGTGAAAGACACTGTCACAGACACCACTGTCTACGCATGTAAGCGAGTGACCCATAAGTCCAGTGTGTGGACGTATGTCACAGAGGTCTATGCTCTCAAACAGTCAATATCTGTCTTTATGATCAGTAATAACAGATAGGTTGATAAAGTGCTCAACTTTGTCAAACAATGCTTGCCTACGGTTGCAAGTATTATTGCATGTCCATGAAAGACAGTGACGTTTACGAGACTGAGTAGTTGCCCGCATTCATCATCTGACTCCATAGGAGTATCTTCACAGACACTGATGTAATGCCCCAAAGTTGGGGCATCTCAGAAAATTAAATTAAATAAAAAAATAGGGGGTTGCAGGAGCCCAGGATGTTTGCCTTAGGTACAGTCTGCAGGGTATTTAGGTAAAAAGGGGCCCCTCAGTTGTTCTTTCCCCTCCCTGTACAGTATAAACCACTGTAATTAATAAAGAAAGTGCCCTGTGCACTCAAACCTGGTAAAAAAAAAAATTTCAGGTAGCTTCAGCAACAATGGCCTGGATGGAATGCTGTGCTGAGCTGCTCATGCACAGCATTCCACTCCAGCCACTCTAGAACCCTGGTGGGTTCAAGTTTAAAAAATATTGTTCAGTTAGTCAGTTGATCCTGGGCAGTGGTCGAGGAGACAGGACACAGAAGCCAAGGGACAGTTTAGGGCTTACCTTGTATTGAAGCCATCCCTCTTGGCTTGCTGTGGTCCTGTGCTGCCTCCCTTGCTGGAAGACTCCTCGCTCTGCCTTGTTCTGTGGTCGGTGGTGCCATCGGGGCACCACGAAGAAACAAATCATCCTTTTGACGCGGTATGGGCTGTGTTAGCACCATCGTTTTATTATTTTAGTCCCTGTTTAATTAAAAAAAAAAGTTTATTTCAGTCCCCCGTTGGCATCTCTGCCAGCCGCATCGTGTCCGTATCACCGTCGGCCATCCTAGGCCCCCCTTGCCATCCTCCCAGCCACCTGCACATTCCCTCCCTCTGCCAGAGTACCTCCCACCTCCCTTTGCCTCCCGATCCACGGAGCAGCCAGAGGAGCAGTGAGTCAGCGGCAGCACATGCGCAAGTGTTGACCGCCTGTCCAGAGATACTTTGTTTTAATTTATTTTAATTTGAAAAGCACGCAGAAGGCGCACCAAGAGCGGCCGAGTGCCTCAAGGGAAAGCGGGTCATCAGGACCCCAAATTAATTATTCAGAGGGGAGGTGGGGTGTAGCGGCACCCAAAGGAAGGGCCAGGAGGCAAGGCCAGTATATCGGCCTGTTAAATATTCATAAAGGGGGCGGGATTAAGGCTGGTGACTCAGAACTGAGTGACAGTAGCTCTCAGACAGCTATATAGATTTAAAGGGGCCCGATTATTTAAAGGGGCAGTTCTGGCCCAAAAGCAAAGCAGGGCATCTGGCCACAGTAAAAAGGGCTATTTGGCCCAAAGTTAAAGAGGGCACAAGGCCTGTGGTATTGGGAGGGCTTCCAGGCCCACAGTGAAGAGGGCACCAGGCCCACTGAATGAAGGGCACCAAGCCCATTTGTAAAAGGCTATTAGGCCCAATGAAAGAAGGGTTATCAGGCCCCTGATTTAAGAAGGGCTACTAGGCCCAAGATAAAGTAGGGCTATCAGGCCCATAGCTAAAGTGAGCACCAGGCCCACAGTAGTAAAGGGCGCTAGGTCCCAGTAAAGGAAGGGCACCAGGCCCACTGTATTTAGGGCATCAGGCCCAGTCTTAAAAGGGCTAGGGGCTCACAGCCAAGTGTAGAGCATCAGACCCGAGGTAAAGGTAGGGCATTAGGCCTGAGGTAAAGCAGGGTTCAAGGGAGGCCCCAGCCCAGTGTAATAAGGCAAGCTAGCCTAGTGGTACTAAGGGTAGCCCCGGCCTAGTGGATTAGGGCAAGCCAGCCTAGTGGTAGTGAGGGCAGCCCCGGCCTAGCGGATTAGGGCAAGCTAGCCTAGTGATACTATGGGTAGCCCCAGCCTGGCGGATTAGGGCAAGCCAGCCTAGTGGTATTAAGGGCAGCCCTGGTCTAACAGATTAGGGCAAGCCAGCCTAGTGGTAGTGAGGGCAGCCCCGGCCTAGTGGATTAGGGCATTCCAGCCTAGCGACAGTAAGTGAGGCATATAGACCCCATAGTAAATAAGGCATTTAGGCCTTTGGTTTTTCTGGCACTCAACCTAGGGCAAGTGTTACCCTCAGTATAGGGGTTAGGGCATCCTTAGCAAAATGTTCAGAGGTAGCCAGACCCTATCCAGGAAGACCCTACATTTAGGAAAAGGGGTCCATCCAAGGGTGCTCAGTTCACAAATACTGTGAAGCTACTGTAACAACTGTACTGTTTATAACACTGTGATTGCTGAAGTATTAGAAAGATTGTGAACTTGCTAAGAAGCACCAAGACTGTATTGTATATGGATTGTGGTTATTTGCCCCTGGTTATCTGAACTATTACTCTAAGTATCCGAACTATTGCCCCAAGCATCTGAACTATTTCTCTAAGTACCCGAACTATTGCCCCAAGCATCCGAACTATTGCTCTAAGTATCCAAACTATTGCTCAGAGCACTTGAACTATTGCTCCAAGCACCTGAAAAATTGCCCCACCTGTAACAGTCACCCCTAAATTTATAATTTGCCTTTCCTCGGTAAATCATTGGATCATTCTGCAGTCCCCTTGGCATTGCAGGAAGGTGCATCTATCAGCTACATCGTTACCAGTGTATGGGGACAGTCTCAATCTTCTACCACACTGCAGTCCCATAGTGTGGTCTGTAATACTCCGTACTCAGAATCAGTCTCTACTCAGAAGAGGACGTCTTCTCAGCATTCTTCACCCAAGTGGGATCGTCCATCAGCTCATCTCTTCCGTCTGTGTTGTCCGCTGAAGTAGAGTCCCTCGCCAGTCGTACAAGTCGTACCCGCCGTTTCTTGTTTTCACAGCTCGAAGGTACGTCCGCCAAAGTGCATTACGACAGCCTTGCCAGTGTCGTTTCATATGATTCCTATTCCAGATGTCCCGAAGTTGGTCACCCTCCTCAGAAGAGTGTGCTCATCCTGGAGAACCGGGTCTGTGCCCCTGGTTGTTCTCCGAAAGTCAAGTCCGTCGAAGCCCAGTACGGGACGCGTCTCCCGTTTCTTTCTTTTTGTTCTAGTTTCTGATGACAAGATTGCAGAATCAACCATCATCTCTTCAGATTCTTCTGGTTCCTGGTCCTATCGGAGATCCTTCAGAGTTTAGCTGGCCTTTGGAGTGCTGCAGCATCAGTCAGGTCGTGGTAGTCTTCCACTGGATTCGTCGCCATGCAGGTCCTGATTTCTCTTCATCCTTGGCGACCCTGGAAGTGGGTTTTGGCCGAGGAACCCTTTGTTTTCAGTTGGGGAATCCGACAGCCCATCAGTGGGTTATTTCAGGAACTGGTTGCTCTGGTTCTTTATTCCGGCAGCCTTGGAGAGAGTGGGCTTTGCCAAAGAATCATATGGTCTGTTTAACAAACCTCTCACCACCCAGTGGCTTTTTACAAGGTCCCTGCTGGGAATTGCATTAGAATCTATTGTTCTGTTTGCTTCCCCTTCATAGCTACCATCGCTGACCGACAGTGTACGTGAAGATGCCAGACCTCTGGACTCATGTAACATCTGTAATTTGGAAGAAGTGTGTAGTGATAGCTTAACCAAATACTGTTCTGAGTAGTGTATGTCATCTGACCCTCACCTAAGCGTATTGAATTGTAGAATAATTATAGAATAAGAGTGACAGTAGGCCTTAGCATCTAGTCTATTCTTGTTGAAATAATTTTAGCAGTCATAGATAAAGTATCTGTCTTGTTTACCACCCTATTGTTTTGGGTGACTTCTCTTCCTCTTGTGACTGTGTCTCCCTACCCTCTGGTACAAAATAAACACCCTACGGGCACTGAATCTCTTGGACGACTCCTGCCTCTCCTTGTCTGGGTAACGGTTATCTTATCCACAATAATTCAGACCTTGGTGTCTCAATTATCTCTTTGCACCATTTTCAGAGCAGAATACTGCTATAGACCATCACACAGCACACCACAAACTAAAATTTTCTTGGCGTAGTCGGCAGGATACAGATAATTATTTATCCAAGGAGTCTAAAGTTGGAGTTACCTAGTAAGAAGCACTGGAGCCAGGGCGTAGTAGTGGATTGTATGGGGGAGATAGAGAGTCAGTAGGAGGAGACTGAGATGGGCCTTATGGGAGTATTCCACCATCTCCCTTAACCATGCTGTATTACTTCGGAGCGCCATGGCTTCTGCAGTTTTCTGGAGAAAAGGATGGAAACGGAACCAGCAATCTAGGGGAATTCCATTCAAAGATGCAGGCAATGTTTAGGCTGTATCAGATCCCCGAGCAACAGAAGGTCGAAATCTTAATCGGGCAACTAAAAGGAGCTGCTCACCGAGAGGTTCAATCCTTGCCGAATGGAGTGAAAGCCACAACAGAACAGATACTACAGAGGCTACAGCAAATCTTTGATGCTGAACTGTGTCCGACCTCAAAATGAAGTTCTTTTCTCGCACCCAGAAGCCCCAAGAGACCCTGAGGGAGTTTGCATTGAGTCTGCAGGAGCTATTGCGAGCTATGGAGAGGGTAGACATGGCAGAGGTCCGAGATGCAGACCAAGTGCTAGTAGAAAAGTTTGTTGAAGGGGTGCAAAGTGAAGCCCTGAGGAGAAAGCTCTGCATGCTACACTTGCAAAACCCTGAGGTCAATTTCCTGGACTTTAAGGAGAAAGCCATTTGGGTATTTGGTTCGGGACACGCCAGAGATGAAGCTCAGGTATATCCCCCAAATGGCAGCCTCAGTGGGAACTCAATGGCCTGCATACCCTACAAAAGGATGGAAGGAAGACAACTCTTGGCAACTGAAACTCCAGACAGAGGAAATGGCATTACAGAGATAGGAGCACGGAAGAGAAGCTGTGGCATACCTGAGCCGGTGTTCAGGGCATGAACAGATGTGTGGACCGAGGATACAGACACCGATCTGTTCTGTGCGGGCCAGCACCAGTCAACACTCAGAGCTGACTGAGCAGATTGCCACCCTGACCCACCAGATGGTGGGGATGTGTAAGGAAATGCAAAGCTTAAAAGCAGGATGGAAGAATGAGAGATGCTTTAATCAGCCAGGAAAAGAAATAAAGGGGAATGAACAAATGAATCATCTGAGAAGGAGTGAAGGAAGGCGCTCCACAGATCAATTTGATGGCCAAGGAAGGCCTATATGTCATCAATGTGGTATTAGTGGCCATATAGAAAGAAGATGTGGTCAGCCAGCAGATAACACTCTGACTTTAAACAGAAATTCTTCGGGGATAAGGACCGACCCTCTCTAAGAGCAGATGATCAGGTCCAGCAGTCCCATTAGAACAGTCATGTTTCATTGGTAGAAGTCCGATGATACCGGTCAAGATAGATGGCATTGAGCTTATGGCATTGTAAGACACCAGATCACAGGTCACTATATTGCAAGGACAAGAGTTCCTGAGATACTGGACACTCGATGATCTTAAGCCACCTCCTAGATCATGGGTGAAGTTAATAGCGAGCAACAGTGATGAAGAACAGTATCTAGGATATCTAGAAGTCGATGTCCAACTGGGAAAGAACATCCAAAGCAACACAGGCATCATTGTTAGTGAACTAGAAAGTGATCAACTGTCACCACTAATTCTGGGGATGAATGTTTTACAAAATTGCTTTGACGAACTAGTGGGCATTCTCCAACAGCAAGCCAAGCACATACCCCAGGTGGAGAAACATGCCCTGCAATAAGCCATCTATAATCTGCAATGCCACCAATGGTTTGCTAACGCTGAGGGTGAGATTGGCAAAGTAAGAGTGACAGATGCCAGACCGGTAACATTGAAGCCAGGCACCAAAACCACCCTTTGGTGCAAAGCAAAGGTGGGCCTGAGGGGTCAAGATTATGATGCTCTAGTGGAACCTTACCCTACGAACAAGGAAGAACCGATAATAGTAGCTCAGAGTATAGCTACTGTAACCAGAGGTTGGATACCAGTCCGAGTGCTGAATTACAAGACTCACGATGTGCAACTGTACAGAAACCAACCGGTTACCCAGATCCACACTGTGTGCTTACAAGACATTTTTGAGGCCGAGGAAGAGATAAAGAAAGTGCCTGAAGGAGGGATGGAAAGCGATCCAATACCAGAGTGGGCTAAAGAGATTAAGGTAGGCAATTCAAAGACCACCGTTAAGCAAAGAGCTGATGTTTTGAAAGTGGTTTTACACCAGAAGGAAGCTTTTAGCCAACACCCCTCAGATTTCGGGTTAGCTCTTGGGGTACAGCATCACATCAGTACCCATGGACATTGCCTAACAGAGAATGATTTAGACCTATCCCACCAGCCATGTACCAGCAAGTAAAAGAGATGATTAAAGAAATGAAAGAGGCTGAAGTGATCAAGGAAAGCCACAGCCCATGGGCAGCACCAATTGTCCTGGTAAAGAAGAAGGATGGTAGGATCCAATTCTGTGTGGATTACCGCAAATTAAATGCCATCACCCATAAGGATGCGTATCCTTTGCCTGGGATAGAAGATTCTTTTATGGCTCTCCAATTTTGGGCCATATTCTCCACTCTGGATTTAACCAGTGGATACTGGCAAGTTCCTATGGCACCAAAGGATCAAGAGAAAACAGCCTTTATTACCCCCATGGGTCTTTTTGAGTTCACGAGGATGCCTTTTGGACTGTGTAACGCACCAGGAACTTTTCAAAGACTGGTTGAACATTGTCTTGGAAGCCGGAATTTCGATATCCTTTTGTTATATCTGGATGACTTAATTGTATATTCAAAGACTCACAAAGATCATCTACTTCACTTGGATGAGGTGTTCCAAAGATTGATCCGATATGGTCTTAAAATAAAACCCTCTAAATGTCATCTGTTGCAAACTAAAGTGTTATCTGAGACATATAGTCTCCGCAGATGGAGTGATGCCAGACCCAGAGAAGATTAAAGCAGTAAAGAAATGGCCTGTTCCCGCTACCATTAGAGATGTCCGAAAGTTCTTGGGATTCGTGGGATATTATTGGAGATTTATCAAGAACTTCTCCAAAATTGCTGTGCCCTTACACAAACTTTTAAGAGGATCAGCAGAGGGTCGAGTCCCAAAGAATCATCTAGTTACCTGGGGAACTGAACAGCAAGAAGCATTTGATCAATTAAAAAGGTACTAACTGAGGCTCCTATATTGGCGTATCCAGATTACACGAAACCTTTTCTGTTATATACCGATGCCAGTAACAAAGGGTTGGGCGCGGTACTCGCACAAGAACAGAATGGCATAGAAAGAGTAATAACCTATGCAAGCAGAGGGTTAAGAGGCTCTGAGCGGAATGACGCCCGCTATAGCTCTTTCAAACTTGAATTTTTAGCGCTGGTATGGGCTATCACAGAGAAATTCTGGCAATATTTGGCTGTCACCCCTTTCACGGTTTACACGGATAATAACCCCCTGGCACACTTGAATACTGTGAAGCTAGAAGCCCTCAAGCAGAGGTGGGCCTCTCGACTTGCGAATTACCAATTCTCCTTAAAATATCATTCTGGTAAAGCTAATGCGAACGATGGCACCTTGTTCCAGATGCCTGGACAAGAGGAAGCAGAAGTGGATGACACCTTGCTGGAAAACATAGAAATGCCACCTTTTCTGCAGGTACTAGCTGAGCTGAGATTGTGCAAGCATGTTGTCAAGTTGCTCCCGAGCCTGAAGTAGAAATTCAGCCAGAAGTGGATGACATGATTGCGAACCAAAGGAATCTATGGGTGAAATTACAAAGTCAAGATCCTATCGTTCACCAAGTAAAATCTCTAGTTGCTGCACAGAAACGCATGACCCAAAAAGAAAGAAACTGAACATAGAACCCATGAAACTTTGGAGACACAGAACTCGCCTGGCTATCGAAGATTGCCGTTTAGTTAAGAAAAGTAGAGATCCTACTACACACATGGAATTGACTCAGATCATAGTTCCAAAGACCAGTGCTTACATAGCATTAGATGCGTACCATGATAATTCAGGACATTTTGGTCACAAAAGAACAGAGGCTATTATCAGAAGGAGGTTTTACTGGATAGGAATGTGAAACTATATAATAAAGTGGTGTGAGGAATGTCCAGCCTGTAATTTAAAGCGCAGAGAGAAGATGAATCATAGAGCTCTTCTCCATCCAGTAGTTAGTAACGTGCCATTGGAACTAGTTGCTCTTGATCATTTAAAGTTAGACCCAAGCACAAATGGACACATCTATGTTCTCCCTATGGTTGATCACTTTTCCAAGTTTGTGGCTGCGAGCGCAGTAAAAGACCTATGTGCTCGAACTACTGCTGAGACCTTCTTGAGATGTTTTGTACGACCTTTCGGATTTCCTACAAAAATCCTCACAGATCAAGGAACTTCTTTTGAATCCCAACTGTTTCATGAACTTTGCACCCTGTAAAGAGCCATAGGTTGAAAACCACTGCTTACCATCCCCATGGTAATGGACTTTGCGAAAAGAATGAATCAGAGTCTGCTGGAGGTGCTGTGAGCCCTACCAGAGTATAAACATCCCTTCTGGCCAGCTTTGCTTCCGAGCTCACATATCTTTATAATAATACCATCCATTGCTCCACAGGGTTATACACCTCATTATCTAATGTTTGGATAACACGGAAGACTTCGATGGACTTAGTGTTGGAAGTACCACTAGAAGAAACCAAAGTAAAGAAACCAGTTGCAAATTGGGTCCAGGAACATAACCAACATTTGCAGGAAGCTGGACAAATTGTTGGCAGACACATGGAGCAAGTAAGGCAAAGCAAAGGCAAATTACAACATCAAGGCCAAGGTTACACCTCTACTTGTTGGAGAAAGAGTAATGTTAAAGAAGACCCAAAAATGCAGCAAATTGTCTTCTAAGTGGGAAGCAGAACCATATCATATTATTGAGAGACCTTATCCTGAACTACCGGTATACAAGATCCAACAGGAATTAGGAAATGATACCAAGATTGTTCATCGGATTCTCCTGAAAGCTTGCACTTTCAGAGATGCTCTTCTCGCTAAGGATCAGGACAGTCCTATGCAAAAAGAGAGGCAGGAGCCCATAAAAGACAGAATGTTGGAACTAGAATCGCCCACCAGTTGGTGGAAAGAACCATGGATTTGCACTTCATATGTAAACTCTCATGACCATCTAAATGGTGTACCAGTAATAGATCCAGAAATGCCAGATTTCCTACAAGGAGAACGCATTGTTCAAGAACCAGTAGATTTCCAACCCCGCAGATCCCAAAGATCGAATGCAGGTGTCCCCCCCCCTAGAAGGTATATCACAGAAGCTTCCCAGCTTGTACCATGGTACCATATGTAGATCTATTCAAAGTAATTACCCAGACACAGTCACTTTAGTGTAAAACTTCAACATTTACAGTAATAGTAGATGTTTTAAGGATTTAGAGAATTTAGGAGTGTTTTATCAACATAAGATTTCATAAAGTGTTAAGTAAGATATTAGAGTGTTAAGAAAGTATATTTTATAAAGTGTTAGGGGAATACATGGGGACATGTATTTTTAGGCAAGCCTGAATCTGTAATGCCCCAAAGTTGGGGCATCTCAGAAAATTAAATTAAATAAAAAGATAGGGGTTTGCAGGAGCCCAGGGTGCCTGCCTAAGGTACAGTCTGCAGGGTATTTAGGTAAAAAGGGGCCCCTCAGTAGTTGTTTCCCTTCCCTATACAGTATAAACCACTGTAGTTAATAAAGAAAGTGCCCTGTGCACTCAAACCTGGTAAAAAAAAAATAGAATTCAGGTAGCTTCAGCAACAATGGCCTGGATGGAATGCTGTGCTGAGCTGCTCATGCACAGCATTCCACTCCAGCCACTCTAGAACCCTGGTGGGTTCAAGTTTAAAAAATATTGTTCATTCAGTCAGTTGATCCTGGGCAGTGGTCAAGGAGACAGGACACAGAAGTCAAGGGACAGTTTAGGGCTTGCCTTGCGCTGAAGCCACCCCTCTGGGCTTGCTGTGTGCTGCCTCCCCTGCTTGAAGACTCCTCGCTCTGCCTTGTTCTGTGGTCGGTGGTGCCATCGGGGCACCACGAAGAAGTAAATCGGCCATTCCACGGTATGGGCTGTGTAGCTCCGTCTTTTTATTATTTTAGCCCCCTGTTTAATTTAAAAAAAAAAGTTTATTTCGGTCCCCCATTGGCATCTCTGCCTGCCGCATCATGTCCATATCACCGTCGGCCATCCTAGTCTCTCCTTGCTGTCCTCCCAGCCACCTGCACATTCCCTCCCTCTGCCAGAGTACCTTCCACCTCCTATTTGCCTCCCGATCCACCGGAGCAGCCAGAGGAGCAGTGAGTCAGACAGCACATGCTACGTGCTGACCGCCTGTCCAGAAGATACTTTTTAATTTATTTTAATTTGAAAAGCGCATGAAGGAGCACCAGGAGGGCCAAGCACTGCAAGGGAAAGTGGGTCATCAGGACCCTGAATTAATTATTCAGAGGGGAGGCGGGGTGTAGCGACACCCAAAGGAGGGGCCAGGAGGCAAGGCCAGTATAGCAGCCTGTTAAATATTCATAAAGGGGCGGGATTAAGGGTGGCGACTCAGGACTGAGACACAGTAGCTGTCAGAGAGCTATAGAGATTTAAAGGGGCCCGATTATTTAAAGGGGCAATTCTGGCCCAAAAGCAAAGCAGGGCATCTGGCCACAGCAAAAAGGGCTATTTGGCCCAAAGTTAAAGAGGGCACAAGGCCCGTGGTATTGGGAGGGCTTCCAGGCCCACAGTGAAGAGGGCACCAGGCCCACTGAATTAAGGGCACCAGGCCCATTTGTAAAAGGCTATCAGGCCCAGTGAAAGAAGGGCAATCAGGCCCCTGATTCAAGAAGGGCTACTAGGCCGAAGATAAAGTAGGGCTATCAGGCCCATAGCTAAAGTGGGCACCAGGCCCACAGTAGTAAAGGGCACTAGGCCCCAGTAAATGAAGGGCACCAGGCCCACAGTATTTAGGGCATCAGGCCCAGTCTTAAAAGGGCTAGGAGCCCAAAGCTAAGTGTAGGGCATCAGGCCTAAGGTAAAGGTAGGGCACTAGGCCCAAAGTAAAGCAGGGTTCCATGGAGACCCCAGTCCAGTGTAATAAGGCAAGCCAGCCTAGTGGTACTAAGGGTAGCCACGGCCTAGCGGATTAGGGCAAGCTAGCCTAGTGGTAGTGAGGGCAGCCCCGGCCTAGTGGATTAGGGCAAGCCAGCCTAGTGGTAGTGAGGGCAGCCCCGGCCTAGCGGATTAGGGCAATCCAGCATAGCGACAGTAAGTGAGGCATATAGGCCCCATAGTAAATAAGGCATTTAGGCCTTTGGTGTTCCTGGCACTTAACCTAGGGCAAGTGGTACCCTCAGTATAGAGGTTAGGGCATCCTTAGCAAAACATTCATGGGTAGCCAGACTCTATCCAAGAAGACCCTACCTTTAGGAAAAGGGGTCCATCCAATGGTGCTCAGTTCACAAATACTGTGAAGCTACTGTAACAACTGTACTGTTTATACCACTGTGATTGCTGAAGTATTAGAAAGATCATGAACTTGCTAAGAAGCACCAAGACTGTATTGTATATGGATTGTGGTTATTTACCCCTGGTTATCTGAACTATTGCCCCTGGTTATCTGAACTATTACTCTAAGTATCCGAACTATTGCCCCAAGCATCTGAACTATTGCTCTAAGTTCCCGAACTATTGCCCCAAGCATCCGAACTATTGCTCTAAGTATCCGAACTATTGTTGAAAGCACTTGAACTTTTGTTCCAAGCACCTGAACAATTGCCCCACCTGTAATAGTCACCCCTAAGTTTATAATTTGCCTTTCCTCAGCAAATCATCGGATCATTCCACAGTCCCCTTGGCATTGCAGGAAGGTGCATCTATCAGCTACATTGTTACCAGTGTATGGGGACAGTCTCAATCTTCTACCACACTGCAGTCCCATAGTGTGGTCTGTAATACTCCGTACTCAGAATCAGTCTCTACTCAGAAGAGGACATCTTCTCAGCATTCTTCACCCAAGTGGGATCATCCATCAGCTCATCTGTTCCATCTGTGTCGTCCACCGAAGTCAAGTCCATCCCAGTCGTACAAGTCGTACCCGCCGTTTCTTGTTTTCACAGCTCGAAGGTACGTCCGCTGAAGTGCATCATGACAGCCACGCCAGTGTAGTTTCATATGGTTCCTGTTCCAGATGTCCCAAAGTTGGTCACCCTCCTCAGAAGAGTGTGCTCATCCTGGAGGATCTGGTCAGCACCCTGGTCATTCGCCGAAAGTCGAGTTTGTCGAAGCCCAGTACAGGACACGGCCGCCGTTCCTTTGTTTTTGTTCTAGTTTCTGTTGACAAGATTGCAGAATTAACCATCATCTCTTCAGATTCTTCTGGTTCCTGGTCCTATCGGAGATCCTTCAGAGTTTAGCTGGCTCTTGGAGTGCTGCAGCATCAATCAGGTCATAGTAGTCTTCCACTGTATTCGTCGCCATGCAGGTCCTGATTTCTCTTCATCCTTGGTGACCCTGGAAGTGGGTTTTGGCTGAGGAACCCTTTGTTTTCAGTTGGGGAATCCGACAGCCCATCAGTGGGTTATTTAAGGAACCAGTTGCTCTGGTTCTTTATTCCGGCAGCCTTGGAGAGAGTGAGCTTTGCTGAAGAATCATATGGTCTGTTTAGCAAACTTCTCACCACCCAGTGGCTTTTTACAAGGTCTCTGCTGGGAATTGCGTTAGAATCTATTGTTCTGTTTGCTTCCCCTTTGTAGCTACCATCGCAGACTGATGGTGTACATGAAGACGCCAGACTTCTGGACTCATGTAACATCTGGACTTTGGTAGAAGTGTGTAGTGATAGCTTAACCAAATACTTTTCTGAGTAGTGTATGTCATCTGATCCTCACCTAAGCTTATTGAATTGTAGAATAATTATAGAATAAGAGTGGCAGTAGGCCTTAGCATCTAGTCTATTCTTGTTGAAATAATTTTAGCAGTCATAGATAAAGTATCTGTCTTGTTTACCGCCCTATTGTTTTGGGTGACTTCTCTTCCTCTTGTGACTGTGTCTTCTTACCCTCTGGTACAAAATAAATGCCCTGCAGGCACTGAATCTCTAGGACGACTCCTGCCTCTCCTTGTCTGGGTAACGGTTATTTTATCCACAATAATTCAGACCTTGGTGTCTCATTCATCTCTTTGCATCATCTTCAGAGCAGAGTACCACTATAGACCATCACATAGTACACCACAACCAGCTCAATGCACAACTTGCTGTCCTTTCTCTGAAAGAAATATGACTCCTCCTAGAAAAATGCCTCTGAGTGCTGTGTGTGGAGCCACTGTCCTGTGAAAACATCACAGAAATTGTGTACTTTCAAGGTAGGATACCACTGTAGCCTCATCTTAACATCATACACAACTTTTCTAAACTGCTCCAGTGCAAAAGACATCCTTCACCACAAACGCTGAAGAACGAAAACTGCTCTATTAACAAATGTGCATACTTTCAGATGCAATTTCATCAAACTGAAATGACTATTTTTTTGCGCTCGTGTCTCATCACAGCAGCAATAAGTCTTTCAATCTTTGCTCTGGAAGTTAAAGATCGAAAGTACTTCTGCTTTCTCAGATAAGCATCAGCCCCAATGGATTTCCGATGTTGCTTAGCATGTGTGTTTATGCAAGCTTTTGCTGTAGTAGTCTTTCTACCCACCGATCTACACAACTTTTTGCATCGCTTCAGATCCTTCCCTTGCTATTGAGAAAGCACATCATTTTCTGATAGATTTATCAACCTTTGCATTGACTCCTTCACTGGGATGTGGAATCATTTTATGTCTTGAAGAACTATCAATGGGCTTAACATTACTCTTATGCAACAGTGAACTACAGTGATACCTGTTTCATCTCTGCATAGACTTCTGTCTCTGTCTAGAAGGCATCTTCCCTCTTTCACAGTGTACAATTCAGTACTCCAGTCTTACAGAAGAATCAGACACCTGCATGGGGAGTTCAGAAAAAAAAGTTACAATTCATTTCTGTGGTGCACTGCAAAAGCAATACTATCATGCACTATTGATATCTCATATAATAACAAGAAATTCCATTATCGACAAAACCCCCCTTGCAGATAATGACAGTACCAAGGAAACCTCAGAAAATAATATAGAAACTTCTCAACCACTGAAACATAAGTGAAATAACAAAAAAATTAAGAAAAAAATTGTTAGAACTGAAGCAGTGTTACAATGCAAATAATTCACTGTACTGTTCTACATAAAAAAAAAAATTACTGAACCGTGACCTCAAACCTATGACACAGGCAAGCATAAGTCAAATATCAAAATAACAATAAAGAGTGAGAAAACATAAAAACTAAAGCAGTGTTACAGTACTAAGCATTTTATCTCTGTTCTACATTTAAAAAAAAGGTTTCCTGAAAATTACCCAAAGGGGGGTTCAAACCTGCGAAACTGTCAAAAAATAGTGGTGTTCCTTCAACACTTTCGCAAACCATAGTGTTGTGCATGCAACGCTGTCACAAAATATAGTGTCAAATGTGCAAAACTGTCAAAAATAGCAATATTCGAAAGTTTCGTAAAGCATGAAAGTGTCGCATAATAGTGTCGCACGCATGACACTTTCGCAAATGATTATTCTTGCCACCCACTTATATACTCAGCCAATGACAGACTGGAGCCTATTTGAGTGTCAGACACTGCAACCAATGAAGCTAGAGAAATGTCAGGCCACATGAAGCAACCAATCAGAAGCATGGAACAATGAACAAGAAGAAAATAGCAGCCATTTTACAGACAACTTGAGATACTCTGCATTTCATTATGTAAGTACATCACATTTTTAAATAAATATTTCTACTGTCATGAGAGCTTTTAAAAGTTAAACAATAGCATTAAACAAGATGTTTTTTTCATACTATATTTCACTATGTTAATGTAAATTAGCTATCATGCTGTGGGACAAAAATATAACAGTTTAAAGTCAGACCATCAAAGAGTACCCACTAACACAGATAGAGCTGGAAATGGAGTCAGAGACAAGCAGCACATGTACCATAAGCACAGACACAACCAATCACATACATCTGTGACCTGTAATTATTTGAACTAGCCAATCCAAAATTGTTATTTTTCCCCACTAAAAGAAATTTCTACATCTGTGTTTGACAGCAAGAACAGTCACTCACTGTAGAAATACTCAGTGCATGCACTGGATAGGTCAACCACTGAAAATCTGTAGCCAATAACATGAAATGTCAATGTCTGTGGTAACAGCCCACAGAACTATTGTTCAAGAAGTGACGTAAATCTCAGTTTCACATTCACTTGTGGCTAGCTAGTGCAGGAGTAACACTGATTTTTTGGTAGCTCTGTTAATTTTGGAGTGTACAAGCTAAGAATGGCAGAAAACAGCAGCTGTAATGTGTGGGTAGTGGGCAGCAGTATAGTAGGGCGTGATTCAGAGTATGCTCAGAGGAGTGAATTTGGGAAAGACCTGCAGCTTCCAAATTGCTCTGTCAACTGGTATGGTAGAGGTGGCATGAGGTGGGAGCATCTCATGCCAACGATGCATAGACTTCTGACTACTCAAGCTTGGCCAGACATACTGCTGATCCATCTCGGAGGTAATGATTTGGGCACTAAAAGGTGGATAGATTTAGTCACAGAAGCAAAATTGGACCTTGCTTCTATCATGCACATGTTGCCTGCCTATAAAATCATATTTTCTGATATTACAGAGCGTAGGGTGTGGCAAGCAGAACAGCACATGTACCTGCTTGACAGAGCTCACAGAAATGTAAACATTCAAATATCTGGATACCTTCACATGGCTGGGATGCACACCATACGTCATCCTCAAATTAAGCCTTTTAACAATTCACTCTACCTACCAGATGGTGTGCACTTCTCACATGCTGGAAATTGCCTTTTCTTGGGTGACATTCGAGATGGAATACTCACAGTCCTCTAAAAATATCAGACTGTTACAGCAGACAGAATCATTAACCAAAGGTTCTTTTAAGAATCCACTACTTTGGTCAAAAAATAGAACAGCTGCACTACTCACACACACACAACAAAATATACAATGTCAGCATGACAGTCTCACTTAAATGCAAATGTATGCACACGACCACAGTAGAAGCATATATTTAGAGATACAAAGCAGACAAATTTAAAAAAAAATCTTGTTAGTGTTTTACATACATCTGCCATATAACAGCATTTATACATCAAAAGCAGTAATTGTCTTACAATGCCATATTATGTTATAATTACTGCAATTTTTTTTGACATTCTGACCAGCATTAATTACCCCGTCCCACCCCACAACTGTCTATACAACATGTTTTTAACAGTGATAGTGTAAGTAATACCCCCCACCACAAAACTGCCTATACAATGACACAACTCACAACATGTTACCAATGCTGTGGACCACAAGGTGTACAATGCTGTTAACAACACCACTGAATCTCATCATATTGCTTGTGACATTGCACAAGGAGCTGTACAATGAAACCTTAGTGTACTAAGACACAACCACATATTGCATTCACAAAGTCCATAGCTTCACTTAATCCTGGGAATACTGTTCTCTAAGTATTGAATCACAAATTAATAACTGTGTGAGATTCTTTACCATGACATTTGAATATGTGTGAAAAAAACATTTTCCATTACACTCTGTAATAACATACTGTTAATTCTCTATTTATTGCAGCTTTTCAGCAAAAGGAAAAAGAATACTAGCAGAATGTGTATGTGGTCACAGAAGGAGGTGTGCTATCTGGCCCAGTCAGCTCAGGCATGGGGAAACCCACACATTCTCATGCGGAGTACCAACATGAAGCTAGAGAAAATGTGTAGGCGCATCCACGCATACATGCGGGGTACATACAAGGTCTGCAACAAAAATCCTACAACGTGCAAGAGGAAGAGGAAGCTGTTGCACCAGCATTTCTACATTTTGAAACAGAGAGAGGAGATACTGGAAAATGACGTCACCTGGTACTACCTCACTTTTGAAATGTGGGAAGTGGCAGGAAAGCCAAAAGCAGGGGAGCACTTAACAAGCTATAAGTACAAAATCCATCTGTCAGCAAGCAACTCTTTGTGTCCACTGAAACAGATAGTGTCACTGTTCTGTGAATTAAGGAATGATAAAACGCAATGGTTATATAAATGAAGTACTTAATCAACAGCTGGATTCATCATGTCCAAGAAGGCAGACCTGGGTGTCATATTGTGTCAAAGGATTGATTATGTAGAACAATCATGCAAGCCCAACCTTTTGTAACTAGCCTGAATAAGCATAGTAGTAAGGATGTAGATATAAGGTTTTCACAATAAAAAGTATTGCTAAGAATCTAAAAAATTTGAGTGAACAGGTAAGTTCTTAACATCAGAGCAGTCAAATATGTATCTTGTGTTAACATGCATATGCAGGAAACCTAGTAGGTAGCAAGGTTTCACAGTGTGTCTCACTATTATTAATAGCAATACCAAAAAGGTACAGTATGCATTGTCCCAATGACCAATCAATTGACGCTTACATTCACATACTGCAAAGGTAAAAGTACTGTAACACGACACTGTATTGCTGTCATCCAACACCATAGATATCATATTACTGGTATAATCTCATCCTAGCATGATAAGGGTAAGAAAAATGTTTCTCTCTCTCGTTAGCCATAAGACAACAATTACCTTAGCTATATCTTAACTGGTAGAAAAGAGAATCATTGTTTAAATAAATGACTTATCAATACGTTTAGACACAAATCCCTCACTCAACGCAATCTTTTAAATCTCTCATTTCATAGAACGCCAAAGGCGCTCCCCTCCCCAACGTGAGGTAGTACCAGCTGTGACTGAGGCTGTGGAGGCCGAACACTCTGACGACAGTGTCATCATCGTCGAGTCAGAAAGTAAGAAAATTGCACAACTCAGAATAAAAATTGATTACTATCTCCGATGTACAGGGGTCACATATACTGATGCTGTGACCCACAACAGATTTCTAAAATTGTTATGTTCTTAACCATTGTTTACGGCCAGCACAGTACAAACCTAAAGTTCTATGTGCATCATTACTGAAAACAAATTTTGAGACCACATAGAATTACTTATTTCCCAAACATATTTACCTTAATAATTTTAAAACTGTAATTCAATTGTTAGCAGTACTACTTTACCTGTGTTTCCACAGTCAAGAAAGAGCAGATTTTTTGTTGCATAAAAAAGGAAAAGTTTGTAAAACAGTACTAATGACTTAGGAAGAATGGTATACAGAGCAAGGTAGAGTGTAACCATTTTTTCACAACGCACAGTTCTACCTGAAAAATAGTTACTTCATTAGTATCTACCTAAGCTATTGCCATAGTAATTTGCTAAGGTTTTCCATAGAAGCTCATAAGAGTGAATATGTAACTGTAAAACCGAAAGACAATAACAATCTGTGCCTGATTATACAAAATGGGAGTGGCTGCACAGCAACAGAAAAACACTTTTTTTTGAGAAACAAAAAGCTTATTCATGATGTGAAGCTTGTGCACCCATTGACTGTACAGCTCCCATATATGTAACTGGACAAAACCCACGACACAGTATACACCACACACACAGATTCAAAGCATTCATCTCCATGCATTGGTTCCCACTATGACTGTAAAACAGCAACTTAAACTTCATGAAGACACACGGTACATTGCCTCACCATGGGATGCTGCACCCAAGTGTTACAAGTTGTCTGACATTCAATCACAACCTGTTACTTACAGCTGCATAAGTTTTGCTAGGCATACAAAATACAGTTATACTGTTCATGATGTAGAGGAAGGGGAGCAGAGGGGAAACAACAGCACCAGTCAACATTTAATTGGTGACACAACCTCTTTCCAACAGGTCCACTGTTTCTCAAACTGTATCAGACCGCATTCAACATCACTGTATTCATGCTAGGTGTCACTGTAACTCTCTACTCAGGATACACTATTTCCCCTTGTTGTTGCATGAGGACTCTCATTGTTTAAGAAGTGATAAACAACAACTGTTTGTTTACAACATGTAATGCAAAGATAGAGTTGAAGTGATAGATATATTTCTTTTTCTTACATATCACGAAATAAACTACTTATCTATGTTACAGTGTCCAGGGAGACGTTAGCAACACCACAGCCACAGGTGAAGCAGGAGCGTGCTGCCACCCCTGAACGTAAGTCTACGAAAAATAAGTAATACATGATCCATATAGTTCTGGGGACAGTATCAGGTTTAACCATATAAAAGTATGTAAAAATACAACAATTACAGGTACACAGTACATCAGGTTCTCATGTCTCAGAAACCCAGAGGTATGAACAGATACGTATCGCCCTTCTTTAAACAGATCACATATGTACACAGTCAAAGCAGGTTAGTAGCAGGTTATCCATTCTGTACTTGTGTAGAGATCAAATCCCTTAGTCTGTATCATTTCACTATGTACTTTTATTACTTCTTTCTTTCCCAATACTCAAGGTGTTACGTAAGTGACCATACACTGTTTTGTTGTGACACTCAGGACCAATAAAACAGCAACTAATCCATTGGCCATACATGCAAGAATCTGGTAGGTACCTACATAACACCACGAACACATAACTGCATAAGACAGCAACTATTAAACACAGAGAAAGATGTTATAAATCACAGGAAAATAGTAAACTCTACATATCAAGACACAGTCACCACTCTATGTCTGTCTATACTCTAGAAGGTGATGCATTGGGATAAGTAAACTACTGCATTATCCCATTTAACTTACAAATTCACTGCAATCAAACTTTTGGTTATTTTATTCATTGTCAGCTTGTCACTCTGTAACTGGACAGCCAACAAATAACACATCCTCTGCATATGTCTGTTTGCAGTCCCATAAATATTAACAATGTGCACTTAATTACCCTCTACAAGCATGTTGTTAGCAGCCACACATCATCCTACAGTCTTCATCTTTAAGGTGATTTACAGCCCATTAACGTTAGCCTTTGTTATGCCTTACATAACAAATTATACCCAGCAGGGTGGACATTATTAGGAAATACCGGACCACCCAAGGACATAATGAGATGCAACAGCACAGGCGGAGGTCCTCATAGACCCTGGAAAGTCCGGTATTTTCAAATAATGCCCACCTTGGAGAGTATAATTATGCTTAAGAAATGGCTTTGTTAGTAAGTTTTAATAATGTAGTAAAAGGAGAGAGGAAATGAACGTAGTAAATGCATAGAATTAGTAGGAAAAAAAAACTCCTGGAAAAGTAGTTATTATTTTCTAAGGCTGTTCCAGCTCATGTTACAGCTCTCCACAAGCCCCCACCCCAGACACACATATACACATATCCACCTGAACAACAAAAAAAATGTGTGTGGTTAAAAAAAAAAAACTAGCAGTCTTTCGGCATAGTTTTTCACTTTGGTCCCCTTCTTGCAAGATCTGGAAGTTGTGAAACAAGAAAGTGTATCTGTCATGGTGAATTTTAAGTCAGTAGATTGATCAACTGCAGGGGCACTGTGCTGTGAGGGATTTAAACATGTGTAAAGGCGCAATGGTACTGCTAACAAAACCGTGCTCCATTCTAAGAAGCTGTTGCAAGTGATGGCTTCCTTTTACTTCCTGTTAAGTAGTGCATGCTGCACAAAAGTGCGGACAGGGCAGTGTGGCTGTGAGAAAAACATATTTTGCCACTCTTCCTGTCCATAGAATAACTGGAGTGTGCGTTTTTATTTTTAATGACAAGAGAGCTGATAGTAATGCAACGAGTGTGGGGGCGGGGAGGGGGGAGACCACTAGCTCTTACTAAGCAAGAGAAAAGCATGGCGGTATTGCAAATTAAATCAGCTGGTCTCAGGTAATGACAAATCAGGGGGGGCACCCATGAACAAGGGCATGTGGTGAGCTGGCACTTGGGCTGGTACTTATATTTAGCTGGCCATCCACTGAGAAATAAATGCCTAGCTTGCAGCAGTGTCAGTGAATCAGGACTCAGACATCTGTCTTGGCATTTTGTTATGCTTAATAATACAATTACTTGTTACAATACAAAACATTTTTAAAAGGTATTATGTGGCACTATTCAAAGGTAACGAAACACCAGTAACACATACAGTGTTTCATAGCACCTACTATGACACGCATAGCAAGCCATAGTGGACTCGCAAAAGGTGGTAATAAAACAAATTCTCAGTCTGGTCAGATGCCGACCAAAAGTGGCATAAGAGTGACCCACTGCCAAAACAATCAAACACAGATGATTAAAAAGGAGAAGATATTATTGACACTGTAACATACTCACTGTTTATTTTTTTCTCTTTACAGATCATGCAGAAACAGAAGACCACGCTGTGCACTGTTGTGTTCATAGGCTCGAGCACAAGACTGATAGTGTGTTAGAAGAAGTAAAACAGTTTAGAGAAGAACATCGTGCAATGCAGGCACAATTGGCAGCACAACTGGCCACAATCAATCTTGTGCTCGAGCCAGTGGGACACCGGCAGTTGCCACTGTGGCCAGCAGCACGTCCTCACCTGTGGCCATAAGCAGTCTTCCTGACCACTGATGCACGGCCTCCACAGTTACACCCGGTATCTCTCTAGCTGGCACAACAGGTTCCACTTCCCGATGCACCTCCACATTTTCTCCAGCTTCCAGCCTGGGCTGGCTGAGCCAGGCAGCACACCCCTTTCTGCATGCCATTAAGCCAGCAAATTAGAAAAATATTTTTCAAAAAAATTTTCTTTAAAACAAAACTTTGTATAATTTTATATTTTTCAATGCTGAATAAAAGAACTTAAAATGTATCCTTTTTTTAAAAGATTTAATATTTTTCTAAAAATAAATATTTTGTGATATGAACCTTTTCCTTGTATTACTTTAATCAAACAGTAGTCATTACATGTATTGCAACAGTTACTAGTGGGGTGGGTGGGGGTGGTGGCACATTGCCCAGGTGAGGTGTTCAACCCATTACACTGCTAACTGTACAGTTCTTGCAATTAGCTAGCAGCACCATTGATGTCCATGAAC
Organism: Neoceratodus forsteri; assembly: GCA_016271365.2. Lineage (NCBI taxonomy): Eukaryota > Metazoa > Chordata > Ceratodontiformes > Ceratodontidae > Neoceratodus > Neoceratodus forsteri. The sequence goes on from JADMNL010000025.1 coordinate 268,102,316, forward strand.
TCAGTTTTGCTCTATCTCTCAAGTCAGGATCCAGCATCTGTCCTGCAGTGGCAGAGCCTGCGGAAAGGGGTTGTAAAATTTCATGGTAAACACCGTGCAAGTCAAGCATGAAGTGACGAAGAAGCGAACAGTGACACAAACGGACATGTAACCGCTGGCAATGGCCATTATTTTACTGACATAACCCACTCAAGATGCACAACCTGCCCTAGTTGTGGGAGGGGGAATCCTTGCTGACACTGACCAACTCCTAAGTGTGCAAACTTCTGCACAGGTTCAACCGTGGAGCTGCACCATCCATATACAAATTCATATTATTGCTGTAGCTGTACAGTCAGTATCAAGTACCTGGTGTCTGGGGGGTGCAAATTGCCCAGGTGAGGTATTCAACCCATAACACTGCTAACTATACAGTACTTGCAATTAGCTAGCACCACCATTGATATCCATGAACTCAGTTTTTCTCGGTCTCTCAAGTCAGGATCCAGCACCTATATATAAACTGGGTAGGAAAAATTATCTCTACTGGTTGCCTGAAACACATCACATGACCATGTGTACATCAGAGCGTGACCACACACCTGAACTTTCACCCCCTCCAAAACAATTTTGCCATTTTGTAAGATAGATGACCCACTCTAGGATGTGCTGTCATGCTCTGATATATGCATGCCTCGGGTGGTTGATGCACACCAAGGTGTGCGGATATCAGAGCTCAACCGCACACCTTAGAGTGGGTTATCTATTACATACATATATATATATATATATATATATACACATACATGTATATATAATAGGGGCGTAGTCATGCCCCTATAGTTAGGGTTGAGTAAGCACGTCAATGTTAAACTCAAACTTTTGCACTTTAATAACTTTGCACCCATTTGAACGGATTTGCATGAAATTTGGTATGCACCTTCCAGTGGTGTAGATCTCTTGATCTGGCAAGTGTCATTCTGGTTGGATGTGTGGTCTCTGAGTTATGGAGAGGTGAAAAAACATGTTTTTACCCATTGGCTTTCCTGGGATTTTTCTTTGAACTTGCCCACAGCCCAGAGGATTTGTTTGTTTGGTATGAAATTTTCAGCACAGAAAGGGACTACCCCACAGATGTGCCTTTTGCTAGTCTAGTGAAAAAACAATAAGCCATTTTTAAGTTATTACAATTTAAAAATTTGACAAATCATTTCTGAGTATGCTCAGTAGGCACTTCAATATACCTGTATGATACAAAAGAAAAATCCTGCATTGTATGAGAAAATTCCTCTTTCGTATGACCTCCATTTTGTTTCCAGTTTGCCTGAAATTCAAATTTGGAAACCTCCCAAAATTATATTCTGGGGAGGAACCAACACATGTAGCTTGCTTACTGTGACCCCCTATGTGCATTCTGCATGTTACTGTTTGGAAAGTGCCCTTAATATGTGTGTTATTTAACAATTAAATTCTTTGTTCATATCGGCATCAGACAAAGTAGGATCTTAGTTCGTATGATGAGATACAAACTAGGATCCTACTTCATGAGTCATAAGATGTAGGATCTTAGCTCATATCTCGTGACTCAGATACAAACGAAGAATTTAAATGTAGATATCTCAGCCATTTTTTGGTATTTCCTCATCAAATTTTCAACATAGGCATTTTGGGACCTCACCTCATGAACACTGGCACTGTCATTTCATTACTTGATCCCGAAAAGTTATTTCCAGGGGACTGCATGGAATCACCTTTTGGGACCAATTAAAGAAATGACAATCCCAGTATTCAAGAGGGGAGGTCCCCAAAAGCCCACGTTGAAAAGTTGGTGCTAAAAATCCAAAAAAACAGCTGTGTTACGAGCACGTATTGCACAGTTTCTACATATGCTCATAACTTCGCCAATTTGTAATATTTTCACTACAGATTTTCAACATTGCCATTTTGTCACACCTCCTCATGAACAGTATAGCCGTCATTTCTCACATCCTGCCCAAAATGTGTTTTCACACCTCTAGCGCAGAATGGCGTGATTGCTGAGCAAAATCAACTTTCGGGATGGATTAACAAAATCACAGTGCCAGTGTTCATGAGGGGATTTCCCAAAAAGCCCATGTTGAAAAGTTGGTTAAAAAATTCCCCAAAATGGCCACGTTACAAGCATGTGTTGTTCAGTTTCTACGCACACTCGTAACTTCATCAATTGTTCAGATTTTCCCCTCCTGATTTTCAACATTACCCTTTTCCATACCTCCTCATGAACAGTATATAGCAGTCATTTTTCACATCCTGCCTAAAATATGATTTTGCACCTGTGGTGCAAAATGGCGCGTTCACTGTGTAAACTCAATGTTCAGAACAGATTAACGGAATTACAGTGACATTGTTCATGAGATGGGGTCCCCAAGATGCCATGTTGAAAATTGGGTGAAAACAATTCTGAAAATGCCCAAGTTACGTGCGTCTGTTGGATTGTGGCACCCTTGGTGCCTTTCAGCACCCCATATCTCAAAAATGATTTGAGATATGGATTTTTAGCTCTCCATAGCTTAATTCACCTTTAGGGGTCCATGCTCCCAATTAGGCATATCATTATGCAACAATGGGTAGTGTGAGGGGAGAGCAGGGCCTGGAGGGCACAACCACATACCAGTTACATTACACTTTCTCAAAAAGAAAGGAAATTCATTGCAAAAAACTATGTTAATGCATCAGTTAGGGGGTTTTATTAAAGTGTAAAAAGCTGGGAAATTTGATGTTAGGGTTACCAACCCTATCACCCCACCCTCACACCCCCCACCCTCCACTCACCAACAGGCATCGGGGTGTGCCTTGGAATTGTTGGGCCTAACTCTCACCCCATTCTCCTACACTATACCATCTCATCTTGTTTACACATGGAATGGGGTGAGAGTTAGTGCCGATGACTCCAAGGCACATTCCAGACCTTTTTGGTGTGTGGAGGGTTGGGGGGGTGGTAGAGTTTGTAACCCTAATGTCGAATTTCCCAGCTTTTTACTCTTTAATAAAAAACCCTAACTAATGCATTAACATTGTTTTTTGCAATGAATATATAGATATAGATATAGATATAGATATAGATATAGATATAGATATAGATATAGATATAGATATACACACACACTCACACACTGTACTTCAAGCATGGGAGCAAGCAAATAAAAGTATACACTCATTATACCACTCACCACATAAAAAACATAGCCACCATTTTTCACTACCTCAAGGACAATGGGGGGAATCCCCATATTGTGCATTGCAGCAGCTCTAGGCAACCTCATGGCAAGCAGCAGCCATCTTTGTTTGAGCACACAGAGTACAGGCATTAAGTGACCTTCAAACCCTGTCAGTGGCCATCTTGGAAAGGGCACAGAAACAGGAGACTCCAGGTTGTATTCAAATGTCTGGTGGCCATCTTTGTTAAGGCACTAGCTTGTTCAAAATAGATTTAAGAATGCATGGGATAGGCATAGGGAATCTTAGTGGCTAGGAAGGGGGAAGGGAGAAAGAGCCAGAAATAAAGTAGGGCCTAAGGTGATACTGTAGGTATGAAAAATGGGCAGACTGGGTGGGCCATGTGGTCCTTATCTGCCGACAAATTCTATGTTTCTATGTTCTATGCTTTGCCCAATATGAATTAATGCCAGACATCTTTAAGAAGGGCAAGCTCTATTGAACTGAATGGACACTGACACAAAAAGTTGATTTTGAAAATAAATCTTTATTTAAATAGTAAAACAACAAGGACTGGGGTTGGACTTGTTTATTAAAGAAATCACTTGATGAACTTTGCTTACAGATAATTGTACTTTTGTCTATGACAACATTTTCTCTGTGACACTCCACGTAATCTATTAAATTCCATCCTCTGCATGACGCCAGCTTCTTCTTATCTTTACAACCTCTTTTCTGTGAAGCGAAGAACTCCCACAATGACCATGTCCAACAAAGACAGAAATATGGGCATAGGAGCATTCGGAGGCCAACCTTCAGCCCCCTTGAGGGTGTGTTGGATATAAAATAAATACCCTCCTGCAGGACATCCAGTCCTCTATCTCATCACAGGGAATGCCAGCTGTGCAATCCATTTAAGATGACCTTGCCTACATTAAAACTATCACACAACACTCCATGATGCATACCAGCCTACAACCACCATCCTTCTCAGTCTTATCTCACAGTGATGCTGTTGTTTGACTTGAGCAATTCCAAGCCTGGGTTGCCTTCAATGACTGGTCTGATCCCCTGTGAATCTCCAGTGCCTTAACTGCCATTTCTAGCTTCAATGCACTTCCAGAACAAGTTAAAAGAAATACAGTCACCCTGTATGAAACTCATTATATCCAAGCACATCCACCATGGTTACTGGAACAGCTGCTTTGGTAACATAGCATGCAGCCGTCGGAATCTCTGGAAGCCTTCATAGTGGACATTAAGTCATGCTGCAAATGTCTGCAGAAAACAGAGCAGCATCAAATCACAGCCTTCATCTGAGGACTGCTCCTACAACTTTGTCCTTATTTGGTCCAACAGAAGCAGACAACCTGGATGGACACTATCCAAGCTGCATGACTTGAGCAGGAATTCATTTTCATGTTCCAGACCACCAGTGTGCAAGAACTTCAATTATCACAAATGGCTATACTCATAACATGCATCCAGCAATAGCAAGTAATGCTAGACAAGCTCATCACATCCACCAATAATTTGCAGCTCAGCACAACTTCTTCTTCTGCTACCTCTGTCAAAGTTCTACAACCACCTCAAAAGCCACCTGCTCAACCACCACTGTCTTGTGAGCCTATTATCTGCCAGTGATGTGGATTCAGAGGGCACATTGCTGCAGTTTTCAGAAAGCTAAAGTATGACAATAGGAATAACAGGAACCAAGGATGTCCACCACAGCAGCATCAGCAAGATGAACATAAGTGCTGACAGGATAAGTGATGTGATTGCTGCCTAACAAACTAAGGGCTTTTGTTGGGCAGGAGAACATTTCAACGGACCACCCTTCTGACTCTCTCAACTAACACAAGCAGCATCTTTCAGCTCCAAGAACCAAGTCTGGCACCATCTCGCTTCCAGGAGGAGCTGTACCTGTCATCAGATCATCACTTCTAACAAATGATGTTTTGGTGATCACTAGAGAGATTGGTCCACATACGCCTTGATTGACACCAGAGCAGACATTTCAGTCATCAGCACCAACATCCTGAGCAACAGAGCTCTTCATCTGTCACCTCATGTCTCTCCAGTAGACTTGAAGTGCATCATCACAGCAAATGCCACTATGGTACCTATCACAGGTGTCGTCCACCTCAAGCTACACTTTGGCCCACATCAAGCTACTGTCAGGTTCTACCTAGTGCCTGATCTACAACTATCAGTGCTTCTTGGCATGGACCGTCTCAAATATGGGGTCTAGCAGTATAGCCTAGAGGTTAAAGTAACGAGCTATAAATTAGCTTGGTACATCAAGCAGACCTGAATTTGAGTCTTGCAACCTCCACTTGCATACTATGTGATTCTAAGCAAATCACTTAACCCCCCCAGTATTATTAGGTCACCCCTGAAAACAGGATCTTGTGCCTAGCGTGCCTTACATGGATTCCGAAGAATTAAAAAAAGCACAATGCCAACCTGTACTTTGCTTCAGTCACTGAACCACTCTAGACAACTTTTAGCTATAAACTTACTGTTCCTCCTAACAAAGAAATGGTTCTGATTGTCAAGATTTGAGGTGAAAGACTCCCGCAAGGTGTTATTGGCATCACCCAGGATCCTCCACTCTGCATTCTTCAGGTCTTCTTCCATTAAACACATTGTTAGTTGTGCATGACAGCACAGTATTCCAGACATGCTACAACTGTAAAGATGAGTCACTCACCTTCTCCAAGGGTGCCAATGTCAGAAAGTTTGTCTGCCTGTCTACTGGGGACCAGCTCTACCTCATGCAAGAACCTCAGCCTGGTTTTACTATCTCTATACCTATCAGTGCCTACACCACTCCAGCTTCATCAGTGTTACCCCTCAGTAAGTAACTATCCTCTCCAAGCTTGCAGCATCTCCAACAGAGAAACAACATCTTGTGGTGTTCCTGGAGCACTACCCAGATGTATTTGTAGGTACAGACAAGCTTGGATGTGGTGATATGCTGCAACACACCATCAAGGCACAGCCCAATCAGAAACCCATCCATCAGCAAGCCTACAAAGTAGGTCACAAGCAGTAATAAGTCCTAGAGGACAAGATCATGAACATGCTGGAACATAATATCACTGAAGAATATACAAGTCCTTGGGGTGCACCATGTCTGTTGGTGGTAAAGAAAGACACATGGTATCACTTTATGGTGGAATACAGAAAGCTCAATGCCTGCACTGTGCTGGATTCTCATCCTTTACCCACAGCAGAGGATGCCTTAGAGAGTCTTGGTATGGTTAGCCCAGCCTACTTCAGCACTCTGTATCTTCAAAGTGGGTTCTACCAAGTCTTCATTGATCTAGCTCCCCATCCATATACAGCTTGGTGCTGTCATTTGGGGCTTTTCCAATTCAAATAACTGCCTATGGGACTTCAGAACAGTTCAGCCACATTCCAGTGTGTTATAGATGTCATACTACATGGGTTGTCTTGGAAATCTTGCCTAGTCTACTAGGACAATTTTACTGTCTTCAGCAGAACTTTTCCAGAGCACCTCCAACACCTCAAAGAAGTGTTTGAATGCCTCCAATGAGTCAACCGCAAGCTTCACCCGGAGATGTGTTTTTTGCACAGCATCAACTTCATTACCTGGGACATGTCATTAGTTCTCAAAGCATCTCTCCAGAATCAGAAAAGCTCTCAGCTGTCAAAGACTATCCAGAACCATAAAACCTCAAAGACCACAGAGCTTTCCTAGGCCTGTTTGGAGATTACAGAAAGTTCATCAGTAACTATGCAAGATTGCAGCTCCATTATATGCAGTCACCAAAAAGGGATGTGAATATACACGGACTTCTGAGTGAGCAGAGGCCTTTAATACCTTAAAGAACAAACTGATCTCCACTCCTGTATTGGCCTACCCATGGTTCGACCAACCTTTCAGACTCTATGCAGACACTAGCACTTTTGCAGTGGGCTCTGCGCTATGTCAAACTGATCTCCGCTCCTGCATTGGCCTGCCCAAGGTTCAACCAACCTTTCAAACTCTACAGAGACACTAGTACTTTTGCAGTGGGTGCTGTGCTATGTCAAGTTCAAGACAGTACAGAATGGGTTGTTTCCTACACCGGGTGCTCTCTTTCCTCAGCTGAGCACAACTGTAGCATTACAGAAAAAGAATGTCTAGCAATGGTATTTGTTGTAAAGTAGTTTGACTGCTATTTTCACTTTTCCTCATTCACAGCTATTGTTGGTCACTCCACCTTCAGATGGTTGTTCAGAATAAAGGAACCTGTAGGAAACTTTGCCTAATGGATTGCCATGCTCCAGTGCTACAGCTTTGAAATTCAATACAGACCAGGTCAAGTTAACTTCAATGCAGATGGCATTAGTTGATGACAGTATCTCTCTGCATCACCCACAGCAGACAAAGAATCCTGCTTAGAAGCTCTTCCTTTCCATGCCACAGATGTGCTTCCTGTGGACACTCCTACAACACCTCAGGTTGCTTTGCTGCTCCCAAATACTTCTTCAGAAAGCAGCACCAATTCTCAATTACTACAGTCCACTAAAGAGCTTCTCACCTCTTCTACAGCCACGTTCTCCCTGGCAACTGTAAAATCTCAACAAAGTACAGATCTTCAGTTTTCAAACATAATCACTTACTCAGAGTCTGGAAATCTTCTGCAACAGAGGCAATAATTCCAGGATATTTCTTTCCTAGCTTCACAATACTTCCTCAATGACAGTGTGCTTTTTCACATCTAGACTAAGGAAGGCAGGCAAGGGCCATTGCACAAACAGAACTAATAGGAAAGGGAATGGGAAATGGTTTAACCAGGAAAGGCATGCTAAGCTGGAGCTTGTTTCCAGGTGTGACTTGGGAGCACAAGGAAGTTAAGAGACTTCCTCAGGATCACACAGTACACAAGTGGAGGCTGATGGGATTTAAACCCAGATCTCCAGGTTCACAGCTCAGTGCCCTTAACCACTATGCTATACTGCCTCCTGATGTACAGTTAGTTGTGCCTGCCTCTCTAATCTATGAGGCTCTTCTCTCCACTCATGCCTCTCCACTTTTTGGAGGTCATATGGGGATTCACAGAACTCTCAAAAAGACAAGATTCTACTTCTTGTTGCCTCACATGAACAAGGATGTTGTCCAATTTGTCAAATCCTGCCATTCCTGCTCCAAAAGAAAGCCTCCTGCCAAACCAACAAAGGCACACCTCATTTGAATGCCTGTAGCCACAGAACCATTTCAATGAGTCAGTACAGATATTCTTGGACCTTTACCAATATGCACCGACTCTGGCAACAAATGCATTCTTGTTTCCATGGACTACCTTATGAAACACTTATACCTAATCCCACTAGAGGACATCAAAGTTGCTACCATATCAAGTTATTTCCTAAACACAGTTGTTTGCCATCATGGTATCCCCTCAAACCTGCATTCAGATGGAGGCACTATCTTTCTAACATTTTTCGAGAGACTTGAAAACTCCTCAAAATAAAAAAGACTCACTCAATGAGCTATCACTTGCAGTGCAATAGACAGTGAAAGAATGATGTCTACCATTCTAAACACACTCTCCAAGTACCTGGATGAAACTCACAACACTTGGGACTGCTTTGTTCCTTTTTGTTCAGTTTGCCTACAACATAAGCCCTTGTGTTGACAGTACAGATGCCATTCAAGAACTCCCTACTCACTCAATTTGGCTATGCCCAATCATGCACAAAAAACAGAAACTCCACACTGAGTTGTAGGATAACAAATAGTCATGTTGGTGGTTGGGGAGCATCAGAGCTGTCTGCTGTACCACAATAAAAGTTTAACCTGCAGCTCTGCATGGTGTTTCTGCTTTTGGGGTTGGGTCTGGTCTGGTGCAGCCAAATTGAGTGAGTAGAGATTTCAACTGTGTATTTGGCTCTGGACCTTTGCCTTAGCTGTCTGTGAGAGTAAAATCCAAGAATTCCATTGAACATTCTTCCACTGCTAGAGGACCCAAAATTAGCTTCCTTACACATCATCCCTGTACTGGAACAGTTTGAACTTACCAGGCACATTACAATAACCACACTGGGACCAAGACAATCTGCCATGCAGAAAATGTCAGCAGCCAATCCACATGCACCTTCATTTTCTGTGGTGGACACTGTCTGCTTGTATTGATCTGTCTTAGTTCTGGGCACCACAAAGAAACTGTTCCACCCTTGGACTAGTCTCTTTCTACATTGTAGAAAAGCTTTCTGTAGTTCATGTCCACCTGCAAAGCAAGTCAGATGGAAAGCTTGTGCTTAACAAAGCTCACATCAATCATCTGAAGCACAGATACCTGAGCAACAACCTCCCAGATGATCCCAGTCCTCCCAGAAATCAAGCTGCACTTGAGTCTGCCGTCTTGTCAGAATCAGAAATTCCTCATGATAATTTGCAGCCAGTTCCTTCAGATAGTCACACTTCTGTTCTGTTGGCCCTGGCAACTACATTTGTACAGTGATCTTTGAAGTCCAGTTTATTATCAGGTGGTATCCCTAAATCTCTTTCAGTAGTTTTTGATTGTATTACTTGATTTTTTAATAAGTATTGAGTCAGTGAATTATGGTTTCCTATATGCAGACACAGCATTTCTCTCTGTTTAATGACATCCCTCACTTACTTGCCCACTCGGCAATAGAATCCAAGTCAGCCTGGATTGACTTGACTTGATCCACTGTTTTGCATGGTCCACCCAGTTTGGCATCATCTGCATATTTTATGATATCATTTTGGACATTATCTTCTAGGTCTGCAATGAATTACTGAAAAATAACCAGTCCCAGCACAGACCCCTGCAGGACACCACTGGGCACCTCTCTCAGCTGAGAGATGTTCTCTTATTGTAACCCTCTGGGTTCTGTGATATAGCCACTCATTTATCCATGAGATGATATATCTATCAATTCCATGTTTATTGAGATTTCAGTAACAGCCCAGTGTGAAACAATATCGAAGGCTCTGCTAAAATCTAACAATAGGACATCTACTGGCTCTCCTTTGTACGTGATCTTCCACCTGTGAAACCATGTTGACTGACATCAAACATTGGGATCTTTCCCAGTTGACCTATTATTTGTTCCTTTATTATATGTTCAAGGATCTTACATGGCACATATGTTAGGATTATGGGCCTGTAATTTCTTATATCCATTTTACAGCCTTTTTTATAAATTGATGTAACCTTAGCTACTTTCCACTCATTTGGAATTATATCTGTATTCAAAGAATTTTCAAAATGTATTTTCATCAATTTTAACATGGAATGGGTGGTCATTTAATCCAGGTGCACTGTGAGGTTTTAATTTATCTATCTATGTAACAATATCCTCTAGTAGGATTTCATGTTTACATCTACTAGCATCATCATTAAATATATCTGTTTCTGATGAATTGTAAATTGAGCAAAAATATGAGTTAATTATATCCACCATTTTATATGGATCCGATATTAATTCATTATTTACTTTTCCATCTCCAGACACTGTCCTTCCCCTCTCTTCCATTCTCCCTTCCCTGCACTGTGGCACTTGTCACTCTGACCAAGCTTCAGGTCACTATGGTGTTACCCCTCCTCTGGTACTGTTCTGACGAGTCACCATTGTAGTCCAGATCCTTTCCACCCCTCTCCAGCAGTGGAGTACTCCTATGGTCAGGTTGTGTCATATAATGCTTGATATTTTTCAATTGTGTTTATGTTTATACTGTTATATTATTGTTTGTTCTGGTGGTACTCACTTTCACGACCCCAGGGGTGATGTGAAGTACACAATTAAGTATGAGGCTTAATGTTTAGCTGCTGCCTCTTCAAGAGTGCTCAGAACACTGGTAGTTGATACAAATTGTTACACTGTCTGGCAGTGCCTTATCATAGCAGGGACCCTTAAAACCCCTCAGTCTGAGGCATAGTTTCATGGCGTGCAGAAGTTTCCTATGTTGAGGGAAAGGAAAAGGGGAACTTGTTTAACCAGGAAAGGCACACTAAGTAAGAACTTGTTTCCAGGTGTCACCTGGGAGTACAAGGAAATTAAGTGACTTGCTCAGGGTCACACAGTATACAAGTGGGGTCTGTTTGGATTCAAACCCAGGTCTTCAGGTTTGCAACTCAGAATAAAGACTTTTTCTATTTTATGCATCTGACTCAGTTATTTGCATGGTCCAGCAAGATGGCAGCCACCGGACAGCAAGAGATGAAGATGAAGATGGCAGACCAGAAGAGAAAGTAAGGGTTCTAGAGGTAGACCAACCCCAAAATGCTGCAATATGGACGTTTCATTTACATTTTTAGAATGTGATTGCATTGTTATCATAAAGTTCAGTAGAACTCTTTAATTACTACTGTTTGCATTGCTAAAATACAAAAGTTTGTTTATACAACTTGATGTATGTGGGGGATTGGTGCTAGGCTATGTGACATGTCAGCAAGTCACAGACAAAATTTCTTATGCCCATTTTATAACAACCACAGAAACATAGAATTTGTCAGCAGAAAAGGACTGCTTGGTCTACTAGTCTGCCCAGGTGGTCCTTACCTAGTCTGCCTCCACAGACCATAACCGGTCCAGAAACCCTCCCTCCTCCATTTAAATTCACTAATATTCCTTTATGACTGTCCCATGCATGCCTGAAGACCCCTACTGTCTTTGCCTCTACCACTTCTGTTGGAAGTCTATTCCAGTCTATACCACTCTTTTAGCGAAGTAGCACTTCCTCATATCCCTCTTTAACTCACCACACATACACACACACACACGCCATTGCATGCCTTCTGGTCCTGGTGCTCTTCCTCCTTTAAAAGAGACTCCCATCCTGCACCCTGATTACCCTATGGGGTACTTAAAGGACTCTGTCATGTCCTCTCTTGCTCCCCTCTCTTCCAAGGTGGACATGCTGAGATCCATCAGTCTCTCCTTGTAGGGCTTTTGGTACAGTCCCTGCACCATTTTAGTGGCCCCCCTCTAAGTGAATACTCTCCTCAGCTGTAGTATTGATGTTATGCCAAACACTAATTTTATGATCTGTGGGTAAAGTCCCAGAAATTCTGCAATTTCATGGCTGAGAAAACTAATAATTCCTGCCACAGGAATGAACAAATGCTACAGAAGCCTAGGTGCCCTGCTGCAGAAATCAGGACTAAAGTGCCCACGGACAACTAGGAACCCTGGCTGCTGGTAAGTTTTTCAATTAGCAGCCTTTTAACACTTCAGTGGAATGATTGTACTGTCTCTGTCAGAGCCAGGTACTTAAACTGAGCTGTCCTGTGTTCTGCAGCTAATCTACTCTGAGGAAGCCCGACTAAAAAATGTCAGTGGAGTCAGGCTAGCTGCATAACTGATCCAGAATCAATACCACATGTAAAATGGGAGGGGGGGTCAAAATATTTATTGCGGCTTTTGTCTCAGACTGTTTCTGCTGTTGAACTTATTTTAAATAGCCTGGCTTAATAAAATGACTACAGTGACGTAAGTGGAGTTTACTGTTGCTTTGTTCTCTCATTTTTCTTGCACTGGAAAGCCCCAGGCAGATTAATTGGATCATCTTAAAATAACTCACCCTCAGCCAGCATTACAATTATACTGTTTTGACCCATGCCACTCACTGTAATATAACGTATTTACCAGACTTTTGTGTTTCTCTTCCTAATAAAATTAAACAAATATCCATCAACAGATTCTTTGATACCAGATTGTGAACCATTTTGCTGATGCACTCTTCTCTCAGTTTCTGACTCTATGGTTTGCAGCTAGAGAAAGTAAACCATATTTAGAACTGACTGCAGTCTCACAAAATCAATAGCAGGGCCCTACCAGCAGGTTTTGATTGACATACTCTTGATCCTATCTCTAGTACATGTCATTTATCTTGTCTCCCTTAGAAAACAAAGATACAACAGTTTACTTAATTTAAGTAACTTGAAAAATCAAGCTTTTTAACAGAATAGCTGCATTAAATAAATCGATGAACTATTGAAATATGTTACATATACATGGGAAAAGAAGATCTGTTGATCTAGTACCATACAGCATGGGTTCTTGATACAAATGATTTGAGTTTACTGTGTCAGTGATATAGACGCTCTAGATGTATTGTAGAATAACCTTATACAGATAAAAGACCAGATGCTGGAGAACAACACTGCCAGCATTGTTATTTACGCCACAGGTTGGCGTATGGGCAATTCAGAAAAATAAGCAGACCATTTGGATACCTGTTGGCCCAGAGAGAGAGCCCATCTCACTTCCATGCAATCCAAAATACAAAGAACCTCAGCACAAACACACTGAGGCAAGGGTTACCCACAAAGGGCATTGGAATTAATGCCAATGTTCAAAGAAATACAAACGCACAAATACCCCAATAATGCAAAGCATCATGGGAAGTATATACAAATCACTATGAAAGAATTTAATTTAGAATATGTCACTTCCTTGCAGATGGGATTTTCCTTGGGATTCAATCAGTGGTTGAAAAACTGGTGCAGAGCTCAAGGATTTGGCTTCATTGGGGACTGGGGGTTCACCTGGAGGGATGCAGGCCTAAACTAGCATGATGGTCTGCATCTGTCCAGGAGGGGAACCAGGATCTTAGGTGATAGGTTTAAATGTTTCATTGGCAAGCATTTAAACTAGCCAAGGGAGGAGGAGGAGGCACTGGAGAGGAGCAAGGAAAATCCTAGCCCCCCCCAAAAAAAATCGGGTACTAAGTGAGGTAAACACCAAGATAGAGATGTTGATAGGGAGAAGGGCAGGGGTAAATGGAAAAAATGACAAATGCAATAAGGACAAGGATGGGGCAAAAAGGGGTAAGGCCATCAAGAAATGGAGGGTAATGAGTACCAATGTCTGTAGTCTGGGCAACAAGCTCCCTGAACTGGTGGCCATGATGGAAGAGGGATGCCTGGATATCATAGCAGTCACAGAAACATGGTACACAGAGAACCATGACTGGGATGTTAACATACCAGGGTACACAACCTATAGGAGAGACAGGGATGTGAGAAGAGGGGGTGGAGTAGCTCTCTATGTAAATGAAGGGATAAAAGCAACTGAACAAAAAAGTAAACAGGGAGGGGAGGAGGCACTGTGGGTCACCTTAGAGACTGGAAATGGCACCACAAGCTGCACAGGAGTTGTATACAGACCCCCATGTTAGGGGGAGGGAATGGACAAGGATATGCTAGAAGGCATTCTTAGGATGGCAGAGAAAGGGGAGATACTGTTGATGGGGGACCTTAATATGCCAGATGTTAACTGGAGCACCTTTGCTGCAGCCACATCCAAAAGCAGGGCCATCCTCGATGCCCTTCAGGTGGCATGCCTCAGACCACTAGTTTTGGAACCCACTCATGAGGGAGCAATCTTAGACCTCATACTTTCAAACTGGGACAGTGAGAGGACCTTAGATCTAGAAGTGGGTAGCCATCTGGGAACAAGTGACCACCAAACAGTGTGGTTCACGATATACTCAGCTAGAGTCAAGCCATACAAAAGTGAGAGTTCTGGACTTCAGGAGGGCTGACTTTGGCAAGATGGGAGAGTGCTTAGAAAAACACTAGCAAACAGGCTAGAAAGATGGGTGCAGCAACAATGGGGAAACATCAAAACTGCCATCACAAAGGCAACAAGCATTTCTGTGAAGCAAATAAACAAATCAAAATGAAAGAAAAAGCCACTACGGTTCTCAAAAGAGGTGGCAGTGAAGGTTAGGGAGAAAAATATAGCATTTAGGAAGTATAAGGAAACACAGAAGGAGCAGGACAGAGAACTGTACCACTTAAGGCAGAAGGAAGCAGGGACAGTAGTCAGAATAGCAAAGGCCCAAACAGAAGAAAAGATAGCAAACTCGGTTAAGAAGGGGGATAAAACCTTTTATAGGTATATCAGGGAGTGTAGAAAGACATAGGGAGGGATAGTGAGGCTGAATAGAATGGACGGTGGGAGGGCAGAGAGGGACAGTGAAAAAGCAGGGATACTGAATGAATACTTCTTCTCAGTATTCACAAAAAAGGAGGAGGGAGGTGCCTAATCCAAGTAACAGAAGCACTCTGGATGGGGGAGAGTCAATCCCAGTCCTTTCACAGAAGAAAGGGTTCTGAAAGAACTCCTAAAACTGAAGGTGGACAAAGCAATGAGGCCCAATGGAATTCGCCCCAAAATTCTAAAAGAATTAAGGAGAGAACTAGTGACACCACTGACTACCCTTTTTAACAAATCATGGGAGGATGGTGTGGCACCTGAGGGCTGGAGGAAGGTGGATGTGATTCCCCTTCACAAAAGTGGGAGCAAGACAGAGGCAGGAAACTACAGACCTGTCAGTTTGACCTCTGTGGTAGGGAAAGTGATGGAATCACTTCTGAAGGAAAGAATTGTTGAGTACCTAGAGGCCAGTGGGCACAGGACCCAAGGCAGCATGGGTTCACAGCGGGAAGGTCATGTCAGACAAATCTAATTGATTTCTTTGACTGGGTGACCAAAGTAGTAGACCAGAGAGGGGCTGTGGACATGGCCTACCTAGACTTTAGCAAGGCATTCAACACAGTCCCACACAAAAGGTTAATAGTCAAATTAACCAGCCTGGAAGTGGGTCACAGGGTGGTAGCCTGTGTAAAGCATTGGCTGGACAATAGGACACAGAGGGTAACTGTAAATGGAGTCCACTTTCAAGAAAGAGGGGTTATTAGTGGGCTACCGAAAGGTTCAATACTATGTCCAGTCCTTTTTAATGTCTTTATAAGTGACATTGCAGAGGCACTGGAAGGAAAAGTATTCCTCTTTGCAGATGACACAAAGATCTGCAACAGGGTTGATACGCAAGGAGGTGTGGAAAGGATGAGAAGGGACTTGGCAAGGTTGGAGAAATGGTCAGAAGTATGGCAGCTTGGATTTAATGCAAAGAAGTGCAAAATAATGCACCTGGGAAACAAAAACCCAGGGGAAGATTACACAATGGGAGGGAGGTAGTAACAACAACAAAAATGGAAAGGGACCTTGGGGTAATCATATCAGATGACCTTAAGGTTAGCAAGCAATATGAGAAGGCAGTAGAGAGGGCTGGGAGGATACTGGGATGTATAGGGAGAGGCATCACCAGCAGAAAATAGGAAGTTGTTATCCCTCTGTACAGACAGTTGGTGAGACCCCATCTGGTGTACTGCGTCCAGTTCTGGAGACCCCATCTCCGCAAGGACATAGACAGGATGGATGCAGTCCAGAGGAGGGCAACTAAAATGGTGCAGGGTCTACAAGAGAAGCCATACGAGGAGAGACTAAAGGAGCTTAATATGTATACCCTTGAGGAAAGGAGGGAGAGGAGGAACATGATAGAAACTTCTAAGTACCTCAGTGGACTCAACAAAGTCCAAGAGGGTAGCATCTTTCAGAAAAAGAGATGTGCAAGAACAGGGGGACACAATTTGAAGATAGAGGGGGGAACAGCTCAGGGGCAATGTGAGGAAGTATTTTTTCACAGAGAGGTGGTGGAAGCATGGAACAGCCTTCCTGAGGAGGTCGTGGGGTCTAAAACTATAGGAGAATTCAGGAATGCATGGGACAGAAATAAGGCAATTTTTGTGGGGGTAGGAAGAAATAGGCTGTTGGTTAAATAGGATCTGCAACTTATCCTGTAGGTAGAGAAATGGGCAGATTAGGTGGGCCAAGCGGTCCTTATCTTCCATCGAAATCTATGTTTCTATGTTTCTATGACCCAGATTCAGGACTAGAGTTGGGCCCCTGTAGCCGGGCAGACAGGGATGGGAAGAAATGGTGCCTATGGCAGTACATGCTAGCATGGGAGGGATGGTGCCACTGTCTGGTGCCACAGAGGCCATGCATGGTGGCCCAGGCAGCTAGCACCTTTGTAATAGGTACACATCCTGCCACTGCTGCATGCATACATGTGCATCCATGGATTCAAGGAGTGTAGGTAGTTGAGGGTGACACTGCCAATATAGAGGCTGAGTCAAAGGGCATCAGGCAGTGCAGTAACACTTCATCACATTATGGCAGAGGGATGCAACAAAAATACCACCAGCCATCAGTATAAATGTCTGGCTGGCATTCTCATGGCCTAACTGGCCAACTTGCCTCCTTATCAGATCCTGAGGTACCGAGTTGGGTTGGACACCCCCAACCCAAGGACACCTCCATGAGTGGGGCAAGCCATGGAAAACAAGGTTGGTTGGCTGGGGCTGGACTGGGAGGTTGTTGGTAACAACCAGAGTGCTGGACAGATAGTGCCAGAAAAGGCTGGATTAAAAAAAGCCCATGTCATTTGGAACACCCATGTCTCTCCACAGGCAAAAGGTCCTGGGTGGCATGCATATATACATATGAACACATGTTTGTGCCAGCAGAGAAAAGCCATTACAGTCTGTCATGTCTGGTTGAGTTTGCAGACCCTTGTATCTACTGAAGGATCTACCCCTTCTCATTATCCACTCCTCCCTCCCCATCAATAACCCTCTCCCCTTCACAAGCAACTGTCCCTTTTATTCTGTCCCAACCTCTCTTAAAGCTGTCCACAGTCTTCAGGGAGACAACTTTCTGCAGTAGCTGATTCCATTTCACCTCAACCCTTTCTGTGAAAAAGTGTCTCCCCATTTCCCTCTTGAATCTTCCCCCCACCAACTTCAGGCAGTGCCCCCAGTGACATGACCCTTGACTTCCCCTTTGTGTCGCACAGAGCTCCACATGGAGGGAGGGATGGCACAGCATGGTCAGAAACTTTGCCTGGACACCCATGCTGATCTGTTACTGCATTCTCTGGTCTGCAGAGGCAGGAGACTGTGTTATAAGGGGGTCTGAAACCAAGACTGTCATATTCAGTAGATAATGGCAACTGCTCTGGTGCTATTCTTGTAGAACTCTTTATGGCCTTTGATTCTTTGCATCATCTAAATTGTTGTTTATGTCATCTATATTGGGCTGTGACGGAGCCACTTTGGACTGGTTTTGATGATTATCTGTCAGGTCATTTCCAATTGGTTGCATATAAAGGGATTAAGTTGAAAATCTTGATTTTGGTAGGGTTCCCAGGGGTCAATTCTGGGACCACTCCTCATCACCATTTATATAAATGATCTTGATAGGAATCCGCAAGATGTGTCTACCCATCCTTACGCAGATGACACAATTCTATATGCCTCTGGTAAAAATGCCATTGAGTTACCAAATGTGTAACAAAGTGGATTTGAGATTCTCCACAGTTACTTTGTTCAGAATGATATGGCTTTGAATATAGATTACAAGTTGTTGTGAGAAACAAATAATGTGACCTACTGGGAATTGAACCCAGGACCCCAGAATACCGTCCTGGTGCCAGTATCTGGGAGCCGGGGTTCAATTCCCAGTAAGTCACATTATTTATTTCTTACTACAATTTGTGATTTAGAATGGCTTAGCAGTGGCTAATACTGAACTAAAAACCATCTAATTACCATCTTTGGATGTAGATAAAATCCAGTGTTTGCTATTTGGTTAAAAAACTTCTGAATTTTCCCAATAACTCTTTTTTGTGTAACTACTCTAGATAATCTGTCGCTGAATGTTGTGGATTAGTATAAGCACTTGGGCTTGTGACTTGATTCGCATCTGTCATGGGCATGTCATGTAAATATTTTAGTGAGGAGTATTGGTCCTAAGATTGGCTTTGGCTACCTTTTCCGGTAACATCAATGCTTTTCATTTGAAGTAGGAAAATACAGTAGATTGCTACAAGCATGGTTCTGCCACATTTTGACTATGCAGACATTATTTTTAGAAATACTTCTGAGTCAGTTCTAAATAAGCAGGATGTTCTTTATAACCATCTAGTAAGATTAATGCTGACTGCTCCTAGACATGTGGATCGTTGTTTACTTTACAAAGAATTAGATTGTCTGGCATTGAAAAAAAGGTGTGATTTGCATGTTCTGCACTTTATAAATGCGTGCATCACAAGGTGCCAGGTTACATTACCAATTTGTTGTCTATAAAGAATTATTGGTCATATCAGTTAATTTTGTTTGCTGAACCCTGCTATAAGTTAAACTATGGTAAGAAGCTTGCTTTTGTTTATACCAGTCTGAAAGAATTGAATTCACTGACTCAGAATGTTAACATATGTATTACTCCTCTCCCTTCTTTTGATAAACTTAAAGATTTTTTTTGCTCAGCAAGTTCTCCCCAGATATGTTTTTTTATTCAGGCAATGTGTGTTCTGAGTGGATAGTTGTTGCTGTATATTTGCACGTTGTACTGCTGTGTACAATTTTTGCATTTTTCTAAATCTCTGTAGGACACCATTGACAATTAGCCTTGGCTGAATGGTTATTTCCTGAATAAATGTATTTTACTGCCACTACTGCTACTACTACAACTACTAGTATTACTACTACTAGTACTATTACTGCTGCTGCTACTACTAGTACTATCTACTACTATAACTACTTCTACTGCTACAACTACTAGTCAGCTCTACAACTAATAGTATTGCTAGTATTGCAACTACTATTACTGCTTCTACTTCTACAGCTACCAGTATTACAATTATTAGTACTATTACTACTACCGTTATTACAACTACTAGTATTACTGCTAGCAGTACTACATACGAACATTCGAAAAATGCCAGCAGATACAGGCCCATGGGTCTATCAAGTCTGCTCGACCGTGCAGCTATCTGAGTTTACTCTATAGCTGCCCCCTCCCCATGATCCTATCCCACCCCCCCTCTTAAAACTGTTCACTGATTTAAGTGACATCACCTCTTCAGGAAGTGCATTCCACCCTGCCACCTCCCTCTCTGTGAAGTAGTGTATTCTCAGCTCCCTCTTGAACTTGCCCCCTCCAGTCTCAGACTGTGCCCCTAGTGGCCCTCCCTCCTTTTAGTCTAAACATCCTCTCTGTGCTTAACCCTTCACATATCTGAAGGTCTCAATCATATCCCCCTTATCCCACCTCTCCTCCAGGGAGTACATATTGAGTTCACTCAGTCTTTCCTCGTAGGTTTTATCTTCCATTCCTGCTATCATCCTGGTTACTCTCCGTTGGACTCCCGCTAGCAGTCTAACATCCTTCTTAAGGTAGGGTCACCAGAACTGCATGCAGTACTCTAGGTTTGGCCTGACCAGTGACCTGTACAGAGGCAGGATAACCTCCCTCCCTCCCTCCTCCTTGAAGTGATTCCCCTGGCAATACACCCCATCATCTTGTTAGCTTTCGCTGCTGCTTTCCTACACTGTGCTACTACTACTGCTACTGCTGCAACTATTAGCATTACTACTGCTAGTACTAGTATTACTATTGCTACTAGTACTACTAGTACTGGTACTACTACTAATGATGCTCATATAGTGCTTCTAGCTATCCTAAAGGGATCCGACAGATGGCCATCTATTCAACTCTGGATCCAAGTTCCTATCAAATTCCATTCAGATTTCAAATCTAAGATTGGATAGTGGAATCCCATGTTGGATAGTGAAATCCAAGGCCAGGTGTTTGCTTTTGACCCCTTGGATCCAAGGTTGGATAGTGGGATCTGAAGTAGATAGTGGATCTGAACTCCGGTGTCTGCCTCAGATACTTGGTATCCTGGATTGTCACATCACATAGTTGGCATCCTATCAGATTCTAGGGTATGGGATCCAGTATTTGAATACCAATGGCACCCAATGCCATCCGGTATCTGAGATAATTGGTAGTATCCGATGGTGTCCAAATTCATCTGATACTATCCAAGCAACACTAACTATTGCATATCCCCCAAAGTAAAGGTAGGGAAACATGAAATAACTGTAGGATTTTTGGGTTCAATGAAGGGATAGAAAAAGAAGACACAACTGGTTTTACAATCAGACTGTTAAACACTATCACTGGCCCACCATGTGATGGTACTAAGTACATAGTTGGCAGAGCTCATAGAACCCTAAAGTCAAAGTCAAGTGCCAATGACTATCCTAGATCTTTTACATTCAAACTACTGAATTTTCAACACAAAATTTGTGTTAAAAGAAACACTGAAAGACAGACAAACGATTGTCCGGTAGGACCCCAAACTCCCCCTCCCTCATGGCCAATAAAGACACAACACAGATCTTGGAGAAAATGGCCGCAGCCATCTTATATTTAATTCCAATTTGATATTAATCTTCATTGAATCTCTTAATTACTTCATCATTAACATTCTAGATTAATACATCAGCACTTATTATATTGAGCAGTGGGTGCTGCCGGGAGGAAGCTCTTACCCCAGGCCCCTCGCACTGCCCACAACCTGGGAAATCCCTTTGTGGTGCTGGCCGAGGCATCCCTCTGTAGTAGCAGGACAGGTCACATGGCCAAGGTTCTGGTGGCCACCCCCCCATCTGGCGTCGCCGACCTTGCAGTCTCTGCTGCTGAGGCTGGACCTAGACTCCCCATGCGGGTACAGGTCTTGTGATCCTCCTTCCTCACACTGACCAGGGGCCCCAACATCTTTGGGAGAACTGGCATCATCCTCAACTTTCCTGCTACTTCCCTTGTGCACTCCTCCCATACTGCCACACTACCTGGCTGTGACAGTATTGCAAACTGTGTCAGTACTTAACTTCTGCTAATGCTGCCATTCATTTAATATCATCTAATGTTACTTCTACTACTATTATTTTTGTCATACAATTTTTGACTCTACCACTACTTGAATTATATTTCATCATTTGTCCTTCACTTTACATCCCTTTTCGGGGAGGTGAAAAACCCGGAAAAAAAACAGTAAGGGAAAACTGGGAAAAGTCACTCCCCAGCCCCTAATGTGGTCGCCCATATTGGGTCAAAAAGGGGGCCCTGCTGTACCTACCCTCCTCCTGAGATGCCATGGGGCCGGGTGGGTGGGTGATCTGATGGGTAAAGGAGACTGAAGGCTGAACTCAAGGCAGCTGTCCAGTTTTCTTCTTGTCTCCTCCCCCTCTGACTCCCCTATCACATTGTGCATTGTCCTATCACAGGCGATGTCCAAAGGCTGCTGACCGCCCCTTGGGCAGGTCTCCTGCAGCCTTTGATTTGGCCATGGAGAGGGGAAGGGGCCCCCTGGACAAACGGCTGGCTGCTGCAGTCCTTGGGCAGCCTAAGTATTGTCCGGTAGGCCTCCAAAATCTCCCTCCCTCCCTCATTGCCAATAAACACACAACACAGATCTTGGAGGAAATGGCTGCAGCCATGTTTTATTTAATTCCAATTTGATATTAATCTTCATTGAATCTCTTAATTACTTTATCATTAACATTCTAGATTAATACATCAACACTTATATTGAGTAGCGGGCACTGCCAGGAGGATGCACTTACCTCAGGCCCCTCACACTGCCCACAACCTGGGAAATCCCTTTCCGGTGCTGGCCGAGGTATTCCCTCTGTAGTAGTAGGACAGTCCAAAGGCTGCTGACTGCCCCTTGGGCAGGTCTCCTGCAACCTTTGATTTGGCCATGGAGAGGGGGAAGGAGCCCCTGGACAAATGGCCGGCTGCTGCAATCCTTGGGCAGCCTAAGTATTTCCTTTGAGGGTTGTAAAATTAAATTTTTAGCGACTTGCCACCAGAAGTCATAAAGAAGAGGGATGCCTTCCTATGTATAAAAAACAAACTACATAACATGGGTTTAAAATATAACCTTTTTTTCCCCAACTCTGTGTTTGGTCCATTAAAGGTATCCTGGATTACAACAGCTTCCAGGCTACTAAAAGTGGTCTTAGAAGGGACTTGCCTGAAATTTTTACTAACTTTGAATTTTCCCCAACCAACCAAAACAGACAAGTATGGACTTTCGATGTTTCATGAAATAAAATTCCTGTTGCTTACCTGACTTGCTCCCTGGATTCGATTCACTTTTTAACATGATTTTTATATCAATGCTGTTTCATTTGTGGATATCCCCTTCTCTTTAGGGAAACATTTAATGGCATCCTCTCCTGAGCATCATGTGAGTGCATTTAATTTGTGCTAATTTATGGCTTCGTGCTTGGAGTCGCTTTGAGGAATGATGACCATGGGCAGTCAGAGGTTTCTGTAATTGACCCATACAGGCAGGCAGCATTTTTGTCCTGCAGTTCCTGAGAGAGTTCAGAAACTATAAGAGGGGATACAGTAAATACATTCAGTTTCTTTAAAGCCATGATTACAAATGTCTATCTTTCACATTACCTCTTAGTAATCCTGATTATGGCTGCCAATGGGTGGCTGATGAGGTGGCTCAATGGAGACAGAGAGCCTAGGTTAAACAAATTACAACAGTGCTTATGATTATTTGTGTTCGAGAGAGACAGAAGATTTTGCATGTTACAGCTAATCTGCTATTTTTTTTTTTTTGCCAACTGGATCTTAAATTGCTTTGTTAATGATGATGGTTTTAAGCAAATAACTTCTAGACTGAAATCAGATTATTTCAGACATGTTAAATGTGAAATGATAAAAGTCACATCCCAGACCTCTTCTGGGAGATGTTTGTTCTTGTATGTTTTAACTTACTCACTTATCAGATTTTTTCTTGCTTTACTCCTGTCTTGCCTGTTTCCTTTGCGAATGTATCCCCATACATCAGAGCACCTACCTGCCTTCCCTGAATTGGTAAGACCCTGATTGTATTCAATCTGGTAATTCCTAGCAGTTACTCTGACTGCTTTTTTAAATGATTTTTTAATTATTGAGCAGTTCCATATTTGCTAATAGATAATAATAAAATGTTTGCTACTTGAAACATTAAGGGTTTGAACACTAAAATAAGAAGGTACCAAATACTGTCGCTTAAAAAAACTCAGTTCAAAAATTGTCTTCCTCCAGGAAGCATTTTTATAGAAAGACGATATTGTTTTAATGAGGAGAGAGTGGGTGTGGCAGGTGTTTGGTATGGGTGTTTCATCTAACAAGCTGGAGTAATTATTTTATTTGCAATCAATCAATTTTTATTTTACCAGGAATAGCATCATTGAGCAAGTTCATTTACAAGATGGTCCTGGGAGGACAACACAAAACACAGGCATAATAATACATATATTGTTTTTAGGTAATATATATATATATATATATATTATATAAAGTCAGAACATAAAGAAATTCTTCACAGAGACAATGTTCAATTTGGTGGCGTGTCTAAGGATGCACAGCAGGGAAAGCTGTGCAGTTGGATGTAAGTATTAAACATTCTGCTGTACATAACTGTTTGATGAAAAGGGAAAAGGAATAGGATAGATACTCATAACACACTACAGTGTACATAAATAAGTATCTACAAGTGCTTTAAGGACAGTGCAGCATAGGATGGCATCCTCCATGAAGAGGTGAATACAGGTTATGTGTAACACAATTCTCCTGCAGATAATGGTCTAGCAGTTATTTAAAAGTCTGCAGACAAATGATTTTAGTAAGTTTTAGAGTCCTTTGGAGAGTATTCCATAGTGATGGAAGGGCATGACTAATTGCCGATTCACCAAAATGGGACCTTACCCTGGGTATATCTAGCAAAACATATGAATATCTCCTCAACGCATAAGTACCTGGAGTACACTTGAAAGCTTCTGTGATAAGGGAAGGAGTTTGTTGGAGTTAGTTCTGTAGGACCATAAAGCAGTGTTTTTTAGTCTCCTGGTATGAAGCGAAGACCAACCGAGCTGGACATAAAGGGAGAAATGATGTGTCCCAAAGGGGGCATTAGTGATAAATTTTAGTGATCTGTGATGCAGTGTATCCAGGCTAGCAAGGCCTGCTTTGGAACAATGACTATAACTGAAATCAGCATAGTCAATGAGTGGAAGGAAAGTGGTCTGGACCAGCCTTATATTTGCTTCGTGGTTGAGTAGATGCTTAATTCTGAAGAACAGGCCTAACTTCTGCTTTAATTTCTTAGAAAGTTCCTCAATGTGGGCTGTGAAAGATAACTGACTGTTGTGCCAGAATCCCAAATATTTAAAAGTATCCACAACCTCGAGTAGTTTGCCGAGGAGGGTCATTATCTGATAGGTGGGACAAAGAGTAGATGCATTACTAGCTGGGACCTTGGGGGGGGAGCATAACCTTTATGTTTTTTGCATTTAACAATAGTTTAAGATGGAAGAAGTTTTGCTGGAGCAGATTAAAGTCCTGTTGCAGATCTATACAGGCAAGCTCTAGGGAAGGTTTGGAGACATATAGCACTGTATCATCAGCAAAGAGATGAAGATTTGCCATCCTGATGTTAAAATATATACTATTTATGTAGATTAAGAATAATAAAGGCCCCAGTATAGATCCCTGCGGCACTCATCTCTGAAGAATTTTAAGGGGGAAGAAGTCACCTTGTGCTTTTATTTGTTGCTGTCTGTACGTGAAGTAACACGAAAACCATTGCATGGCGGTAACATTAAGACCGATATGATTTCGCTTATGAAGAAGTATTGTATGATCCACTGTGTCAAAGGTCTTACTCAGGTCCAAGAAATCTGCGCTGATATGGAGTTTGGTATTGACTGTGGTCTGCCAATCATTAGTTACCTTTGCCAGAGCAGATACTGTAGTATGTTTTGACCTGAAACTGGATTGTAAAGGATTAAGAATGTTAGCTGAGTCCAGAAAGTGTCTTAGTTGCAAGTTAACTTATTTTTCAAGTAATCTGGATAAGATGGGTAACAAAGATATGGGCTGATAATTATTCAAATTGCAGGGATCGCCAGGCTTAAAAAGGGGGATATGTGCTATTTTCCAGGATGATGGGAGGACCCCTTGCATAAGTGACAAGTTGAATAGATGAGTGATGGGTGCTGTTAAGGAATGATGTCCCAGTTTAAGGAACAAGGATTCCAACTCATCAGCATCGGAACTTTTTTGTGTGTTTAATGTGATTAATAGATCCTTGACCTGTTTGAAAGAAACGGGGTTGAAGCTAAACTTAGGGGGAGGCTGCATGCCTAGGAAGGTGTCTGGGTCGGAATCGTTAGGGACAGGCAAGGGGTGTAACATTTGAAATGAAATAAATTATTGAAGACATGGATGGTTGCTACTTGCCACTTAATGGTATTTTAGAAGGGGAAATCTGTCACTATCGTTAATGTTTACTGTCCTAAAAATGAAATTCATTAACTTTTAGTTATTTTTAACATGCTACAACCATCTCTGAACCCACATCTTATTATAGCCTGAGATATAAACTCTATGTTAAACCCATCCTAGACAGATCACATAAAAATTACACTTGTTCCCGTTCAGATAAAGACCTCAGTGAGCTATTAAAAAATCTAAATTTGGTGACTACCTGGAGAGTGCTTAACAGCAATGCAAAAGAATACTCTTTTTGGGCACCAGTGCACAAAACTGACTCAAGAATCAACCACATTTGTATTAGCTCACAGTTACTCCAAGGTGGGCTGGCCCATTGGTACAGCAATAGCACTGCTGCTCCTGACACCAGTGACCTAGGTTTGGCAACAATCTTGGGTTGTCAGGGACCGGCTGGAGGGAGGAGGATACAGCATCCCAGAGGATGCTTCCCTCTTCCGAGAAGGAAGAGGAACACCCAGGACTGCTCTTGTGCCCTACCAAGTCTTGCTGCCAGTGGACGCATGAGGCTTTCCGAATCGGGAAGGGGAAGATGCTGTTAGGTGCTTGGCTGCAGTGTGCATTTGCACACCACTAGCCTGGATGTATGTCCTTTGCACTGGCTCCCTCTAGGGGTTGGGACCATAAAACAGGGGGAAAAATGAAAAAAAAACCAACCTCCCTGGCATCAAGCAGCGTGATGCTAGGATCCCAATACACCAGGACCCAGCCATAAGTGTCAATACAGAAATGTGCAAAGTCATGCACTTGGGCTGTAGGAACCCTGGAGAGGAATACAAAATGGTGGCAGGCAGATACTAACATCAACAAAACTAGAAAGGAACCTAGAGTAAACATAGCAGACCACCTGATAGTGGCCAAGCAATGTGAAAAGGTTGTAGGGAGTGCCAGAGGGATGCTAGGGTGCATAGGGAGGGGCATCACCAGTAAACAACAGGAGACAGTGATGCTGCAGTACAGACAATTGGTTAGGCCACATCTGGAATACTGTGTTCAGTTCGCGAGACCGCATCTCTGGAAAGACACTGACAGAACACAGGTGGTCCAGAGAAGGGCAACGAAAATGGTGAAAGGATTGCACCAGAAAACATATGAGGAAAGACTGAAAGACCTCAATATGTGTACCCTGGAGGAAAGGAGGGAGAGAGGGGATATGATAAAGACATTCAAGTACCTCAGGGGAATCAACAAGGTCCAGGAGGGCAGTATCTTTCAAAAAAAAGAGACGTGCAAGAACAAAGGGTCACAATATAAGGCTAGAGGGGGGAGACTCAGGGGAAATATGAGGAAGTATTTTTTCACAGAAAGGGTGGTGGATGCATGGAACAGCCTCCCAGCAGAGGTCGTATAGGCTAAAACAACTGGTGAGTTCAAGAATGCATGAGATAGACAGAAGGCAACCCTAGTGGTAGGAAAGAGAATGTAAGCTGCTGATCATTTAGGATCAGGAGTTAATTAGGTAGGAAAATGAGCAGACTAAGGTGGGCCAAGCGGTCCTTATCTGCCATCAAAATCTATGTTTGTTTATCCTGATATTACTACTAAGAAAATCTTGCAGGGCCTTGCCCCCCTTGGAGTCTGTGCCCTCATACAACCGAGAATCCACACCCGACATACCACGGGATCGAAACCTCAGCTTCTGTAAATCCCGCATTGCCGCACAACACAAGGCCAAAGATCCTTTGCTTACCAGACCACTAGTTGGTACAATGGTCTTCCCAGCAACATCTCATCCTCACTATCGCTCAGCACTTTTAAGACTCGTCTCCGCCTAACACTCACTGCCTCCAACCTCTGTGACTGTTGTGGCTAAACATGTCTTTTGGTTCCATGGCTGAAGATGCCCTTTTGGATTCACATCTACTGCTGCACTTTGCCAGCACCCCCTTCCTATCT
Source organism: Neoceratodus forsteri (assembly GCA_016271365.2). Lineage (NCBI taxonomy): Eukaryota > Metazoa > Chordata > Ceratodontiformes > Ceratodontidae > Neoceratodus > Neoceratodus forsteri. The sequence continues at coordinate 268,130,429 of JADMNL010000025.1, forward strand.
TCACCTCCCCTGCTGGCCCATGACAAATGCCAGTCGGCTGCACTACCTCCATTCTTATCTACCTTACACCTCTCCTCTCTCTGTCCCCCCAACCTACCTCCTCTTTTCTCCCATACACTTAGTCTCCCTGATTTCACCCTCCTCTTTTCCCTTTCCCTTCCCCAAAGTTTCACCTTATTGTTCTTTTTTCATCTACAAGACTATGTGTGTTTTTTAATTTTTTTATTTTATTAACTGTTATCTTTGCTTATGATTGTCTCAGTTGTACCAATGACGTGGAACCTTTGTAAAAGAGCCTCGTCTCAAAGGTATTTGTAATCCTAGAACAAATAAATAAAAATAAATAAATGTTTGTATGTATGTTTCTGTCTATAAGGGCTGGTGATTCTGGTATGCTGGGACTCGGCTGAAAAACCGGGGGGGGGGAGGGTATCCCCCAGGGCTGACGTTCAGAGACAGACAAATAAAAAAAAGAAAAGGGGGGTTATCAAAGACAGAAATTACCCCAGTGGTGATCTCTGACCACTTCCCAGTTGTACTACACCTAAAGAATGACACACTAAATAAATGACACAGTACGTCATGGACAAATAATTTTATTTAAGAGTCTCCTGAGATAAAAGAAGAAATTGTAAAGCACATTAAACAATTTTTTGAAATAAACACTTCAGGAGAAACTTCATGGAATAGCACCTGAGAGGCATTCAAAGGTGTGTTGAGGGGTATCTTGATAGTGATCATATCTAAAAGAAAAAAAAACAAAAACAAAAAGCTAAGAAATAAATTTAATAAAGCTCAAGAACTGGAGAAAAAGCTATCAGACAGTTGCAGTGAAGAAGTCTTGGTCAATTGGGCTAAAGCTAAAATAGAATATGATGAATTGTTAAGTGCAGCAGAGTTTGACATAAGGAAAGCTAAACTTAGATACATAGATGCAGACCCAAAAGCCAAAAAATACTCATTTTAAGATTAACACAAAACCAGAATAAATTGCATATAACTGATATATTGAATCCTGATACCAGCAACACTGCCATAGACCATAATGAAATAAATACAATATTCATTAAATATTACAAAAATGTATACTCTGAGATTTACAGCCAGGTCAACACAGGTGTAGAGGAATTTTGCAGGGGTTTAGACATTCCTATTCTGCTTTCTCAGACCTCAAACGAGATTTGGGGACCAGTTAAGACAAAAGAGGTTTTAAATGCTATTTATAACATGGGTTGACAAGAAGAGGAAAATTTACTGACCAAACAGCATCACCTGACTGTAGATTAAATTCACTATTTAATCCTCAGTTGTGGTGAGATGCCCAGCCAACAAGATCCCTGGGCAGAGTGGGACTTCTAATCTGTAGGGAAAGTCAGCACCGACACTACCAGACAGCCATTAGAAATGCAGCTAAGCGAGAGAGATGCAGGGATAACTTGGTGGCTGCCTGTCAGTGCTGCATGCAATTGCCCTGCTGTTCTGTGACTCCTGTGAGGGAGCAGTACTGCCAGCTGTACCCCCATCCCACATGGAGTACAGGAGGATTCAAATTTGTATGTGCTGCTTCATTTGGACCCACCCCCACCCGACAGTGCAAGCAGTGAAAAGCGGTCCTCCAAGAGAGAGAGACAGTAACTGCAAATGCTCACCTGACTTGTCAAACAGGCGTCGGTCAGTTGCCCTGTTCCATCTCCCCGATCCAGGTACACAATAGAGGCCCCAGTTGTCTCTGTGTCGGGGTTGCCACACTCAGGGTGAGTGACAGACCAATAGACTGAGACAGATGCTCCTTGCCACCCCCCCCACCTGTACATAATCACTGAGTTTCCCAGTCCATTCTGCTTTGCCCAATGTGTGTGACATGCTGTGCTTGTTGGCAGCGCATTCTGTGTAGCAGCTGTCCCCCACCATGGTGCTCCAGTGCAGTGAAAAAGCCTGTTATATGTTGTATTGTGAGTGGTGAGACATACAGAAAACAAGCAGTACACCACAGCTGCTGAGAGAGCACGTGAGACCTGTTGAACCTGCAGACAGCCAGAGTGTCTCCTCCTGTCCCATGGTGAACCAGACAGATTATAGCCCACTGAGTCCACTTCTCGCTAGGCCAAGTCATCACCTCTCAACTGTCCATTGCCAGTGCACACACACAGTGGCATAACCATGCATACTTATTGTATGCCACTGAGTACACAAACAAATCTCCCCTTTGTAAATTGATTTTTTTTTTCAAAGCTGCCCAGGTCATGAACCCTGGTCCCTAGGCTGTTGGCCGGCTGGGGGCCAATCTGTTGCTGTAATTTTCCCATCGCTGCACCTGCTACCTCACTCACAGGGACCAGACCCAGCTCACTAGTAGCCATCTCATTGTCGGCAGCCACAGAGAGAGAGGAGCCATGGAGAGTGAGAGCCAACTCAGAGCCAGCAGCCAAATCCTGCTTTGCCTAAGGTGCACGATGTAGCACAGTGCTGCACCTTGAAGTTGTCCCCTCCTCATCTTGGGATTTTCAGCTCGAAAGACAGGAGTACTCATCATGAGTCATGGTCATCGAGGCTTATCTCCTGCAGCCTAAGCCAGGCCAGCCAGTCATCAGTAGACTAGGTTCGTCCTCCTTCTCCTCCTCCTTTGTAGGAAGGAGGACTCCTGTGTCGCGGTCTGCAGATCGTGGGAGCGGAGGTTGGGAGGTGGTCGGTCACCCATCCAGCCAGGAGCTGCAGTGCAGTGGAGGCTCTGCCCAGGACTGGGTCAGGAGGACTCATCAGAGGGCCAGCAGCCACTATCAGAGGAAAGAAGTGGTCAGAATTTGCTTCCTGGTAGCATAATCTGACAGCAGGGTAAATAAGTAGCATGCCACAGTTCAGATTTCTTTTACTTCATTTGAGCATTTCAAGCCTTTTTTTTCTTTTCAACCCTAAAATTCATTGCCTTAACATTTTATAAAGCTGATTGGAAATTCCCTGATTGGCTAAATACTTTCTGTGACTTACATTGTATGTTAGTTCTATAGAAATGCAAAGGTTGGAGTAAGTTTAGGCAGTGGGATTTGGAATTGGGCCAATCACATATAGAATTCTTGGGCCACTTCACTCATCCTTGATTGCCATCACAAATATGGTTGCCACTTTTACTCACTGAAAACCACAGAGCTATAAACTCTCAAATAACAAAGGAAGCACTACAATGTGCGATTGTAATGATGACATTATCCTGGCATGTACGGTTCTGTTGTATTTGGTTATATACTGAAGTAGGACTGCCAGGTTTAAATGTCACATTTTAGGGTGGAGATGCAATGTAACTATGCATCACACAGACATAGTATTGTCATTCTGGTATTTAGAGTTCTATGCTGAAAACCTTCAACAAGGCCCTTAAAAATAAAGGGATGGACTCTGTGGCAATGCATACCTGGGCTGTACATTTGACGTTGCTATCACCTTTGGTAAACTGCTAAGGTCCAGTAAGACTGGGAAAGGGATGGGTGCTGGAGGCACTTCAAGCAGTGATGATGGGATAGTTTGTTTGAGTATACTAATGAGATTTGATGGCTAGCCCATGTACCTGGGGCCAAATCTGAGATCCTATATGACCCAATTCAGATTTCAGATCCAGTGCCAGATAATGGGATCCAAGGTTGGACGTCTGCCTCAGATTCCTTGGATCCAAGATTGGATAGTGAGATTTGAGGTTGGATTTGTGCTTTGGATTATGGAATGTCACATCAGATGGTAGGTATCTTATTGGATCCTAGGTGACAGGATCCAGCAGTCAGATATCAGTGGTATTCAATGGCATCTAATCTCCAAGAAAATCAGTGCTATCAGATGCTATGTGATTCCATCATATACTATCCGAGCAATGCTAAATGCAAGTCAGTCAAGCCACAGGGGTATCAGTTCTTGCTGGGCTCGGTAAGGAAACCACTAATTGCTTCACTGAATTTGAGTCACTAACAAGATAGGCTTTAACAGAATAACAGAGTTTTTTTTTATTATTATTTAGCTGTTTGATCCTTATCGCCACCTCCTGCCTACCTTGGCAAAGGGGATACATGGGGTGGAGCTGGTGGGCAGCTCTGGCACCCCCCTCAGAGGGGCTCAGTCTCTGGTCCTCTGCTTCCCCCATGCCCGACCCTCCTGGTAATCCCCAACCAGTAACCCCCCCATGGCAGGGCCGAGGGTGAAGGGCGTTGACTTTTCCCTCCCCCCGGAGGTCAACATTTAAACTGGGGGGGAGCACTACAGGGCCATCATGGAGCCTGCCAGCTCCATTTTATTCTCAATTTTCTCCCCACCTCTTTGCCGTATTGCCCACATTAATGTGGAGGCACATGTGCGCAGTGACCCCAGGGGTACTCTCCTAAATCTAGTCACTTCCGACTGCACTACCTCCAGGCCTCCACCTGGTGGTAGCCTTGCAGTGGGCATGGCTGAGTCCCTATCCGGGATAGAGAACTGCCTTATGGCTTGCTCTATCCCTCTCCTAGCTCCCCCCCCATTAACCCCCAATGACTCAGACTTGTTCCCAAACCCGGGTCGCCAGCGTAACGCTCAGTGCCACCAAGCCATCTAGAGTTTAATAATCTATAGTAGAGCATTACTCAGCATAGAATTCCATCCCTTACGAAATGCTGTTGTACCACAGTTCAAAGGTCAAATAATGTGATTGTACCCTTCTGTGTGGTACAGTAGCAGTCTGAAACTTCCAAAGACTGCAAAAGTCAGTGTCATTTTGAAAGCAAAAGAAACGCCGTCCACTTTTCTTACAACAGTGAGTCAGGTAACCACAATGGGAGGTTGAGGAATTCAGTAACTTGACGGTGCAACAGTTGACATGGAAACAAAGTGAAGCTGCAAGCAGGAAGGGGGGTAAGTAATAGCAGGGGGAAGAACAAACACTATACATTATAAAAAATACAGGATGAATGCTCTTGGGTTGTCGTTGACATAGATGGGTTCCCTCTTCTCAACATTTTTTTCCACTGCTTGGTGAGATGGCTTTCGCATCCATTTGGAAGTTTGGCTTGCTCTCTCTCTCTCTCTCTCTCTTCTACCAAGATCCCATGCCAACCCACACATCCCAACTTCAGAACTCTTAGAAACATAGAAGTTGACAGCATGTAAGGACCACAAGGCCCATCCAGTCTGCCCATTTTGTCTACCTTATGAATGTGCCATATGCCTTTACTCTGTCAATGGCCTATCTATTCATACTCATCTGTATTACTCCCTTAGGCAGTGGTGACCCAACACCTAGCCGTAGTACCCATTATGGAGCTTGTCCAGAAGCTCTGGATTCAGCTTCTTCACTCTACGCTGCCTCTTCAGCATTGTCATTCATGCTGTCTAGCTTCTGAATGCTGCTCTTTTCCTCACAAGGGCTGAGCAGCTTTCTTTACAGTTTGTCACAGAGATACAAGGCCTGGAATGCCATAACTTGAACTGTCATCTACACAGGAGGTCCTGTCTCCACCAGATCTTTTACAGATCCGCTCACCAATACAGTCTCCTTATAGCCACAGTCTCTGGTCATCTCCCATTGGTACAAAGGGGCTGTTCCCTAAACAACGACATCCCATGTGTCCATAAAATGCACTAGAATCTGTAGTCCATCCTTCTCCCAGAGGCCTCATGAAGCTTACTTTTAGGGTCCTGTCTCTGGATTGGTGGTTCTGTGGAATCATGGGTCACAGACATGGCAGCGTCCATTGAATCCTGGGGCAAGGGGCCCAGTGTTATTCTTCCTGAGGGCTCCTATCCTCATTCCATACACCCACATCTCCTGGTTTAGGTGGTAGGGATGCAGAATGGATGCCAAACATGGCTTGGCAGTGATCTAGCCAGTCCAGGAGCCACGGCCCCAAGACTGCCCACGAGGCACTCTTTCAGTGGCAAAGGAGCCCCAGCTGCAGCAAGAGAAGTGGGAAGGGGCAAGCATGCTTGTACAGGTTCATTACAGTAAAACACTCTAAAATAAAAAAATTAAATAAAAAAATGTTTTCCTCTCATAATACCTTCCTTATACATATAAACAAATTTAGAAAATGAAGTACCATTCTTAGTCGATGTTTCTTTGGTGACCATGAGAAATCCCTCTCCTATTCTTTATTTATTTTGTTTATTTAGTTTTTGTTAACTGGGTAGGTGCACTAGCCATGAAATAACTATTTTCAGGCACGACCCGGGACAGTACAACAATCAAAGACAGGTACATAGCATGAGTACAATGAAATTACAATAGCATAGGTCAAAACAGTTAGTAGTAATGAATACATCCAGCCAGAACAATAACAATCAATACAATTCACATAGCAATTTAGGCAGAGAAAACCTACACAGTCTAGGAAGAGATACCAAAACATGGCAGCAAGAAATATTGTTAAAATTAGTCACAACAGTAAAGATTCAAATAGGCAGCAAAACAAGGCAAGCGCAAATTCCTGACTGGGCAGGATACATTATCACGGCCTCTGAAAGAAGGCTTAGGTGTGTGTGTGGGGGGGAGTTGGGATAGATTAGCTGTCAAGGAGATAGTAAGGGTAAGAAGTGCTATGAGGTAGGAAGGTTAAAGTTAGGCCTGGCAGCATATGGCGGGTGAGTGGATTGGGGGGATTAAAACAAGCGCAGGGATCAGCAAGGGATAGATGGAAGCGCAGCTCCTTTTTGAAGCTGTCATGGGATCCAGATATTCGAAGTGCTTGGGGGAGAGAGTTCCAAAGCTTAGGAGCAGAGTGATTGAAGGCAACAGAGCCTTTTGATGTTTTACATCTAGGTACATTCAGCAGGAATTTATCTACCGATTGCAGTCTATAGGAGGACGTTTGAGGTACCAGCAATGTTGCAAGTGCTGAAGGGGTCCGGTTTCTGAGTATAGAGTCAATCAGGAAGCCCAGAGAGTGTTGACAGCAAGCTGAGGGGGATAACCAGCCCAGGTTCCTGTACAGTTGGCAGTGGTGCTTAAGCCGTGGTGACATGGAGGTGTATCTACAGATATTATTATAAGTGACATCCCACTTATGAAGGATGGTTTTGTGTGTGGCAGCAAGGGTTGGCATGCCATAGGTGAGGGCAGGAAGTAATATGCCTCTGGCAATAGCAAGTTTAACAGGGGGAATCAACATGAAACTGGACTTGTAAGCAACCCCCAGTTTAGCATTCACTGCCTTGCAGGTAGATTGTATATGCAGGCTAAAGTCCAGGGATTGGTCCAGAAGAATTCCAAGGTACTAAAAAGATGTAACACATTCTATTTGTGTGCCACTGCGGTCTTGCACCAGTAGGGGAGTTTGACATGTCCTAAGTTTAGGGGCAGATCCAAGTAACATTGCTTGGGTTTTCTTAGCATTAAGTACAAGCTTATGTGAAGAAAGTCAATTTTGGACATTTGTGAAATCTGAAGAAAGGGATGCATTTATGCTGGCGACTTATCAGAGCTTGAACAGAGTACAAGATCATCTACATAGAGAATAGATGAGCATGAAAGAAAAACCTCATCTAGCTTATTGATAAAAATTGAGAAAAGAAGAGGTCCCAGAATAGAGCCCTGGGGAACCCCAAGATTGATGGTAGCACCATCAGATAAAGAGGAGTTGAATTTCACAATTTGAGTACTATTTGATCAATAGCTTCTATACCAGGCGACAACTGGTGGTGAAAAGCTCAGACTGCAAAGAGTGGAGAGGAGCAGGGGGTGATCAACAAGATCAAAGGCATTTGTAAGGTCTATAAAAACTGCCCCTGACAGCTGGCCAGTGTCCATACTGGTAAGCACATCGGTAGTGAATTTGAGAAGTGCTGTAGAGGTACTGTGACTTTTGATTTGGTTTGATTTGCGATAAGTTTTTCCAGAATTTTACTTAGGAAATTTTACCGATAGGATGGCTATAGGCCTGTAGTTAGTAATCTCCTTGGTATCACCTTTTTTAAGGACTGGTGTTACACAAGCAATCTTCCAGAGGTCAGGAACTTGGCTATTAGAGAGAGACAAGGTGAAAATTCTAGCCAGAGGGGAGGCTATGTATGGTGCTACTAGTTTCAGGAGCCAAGGCTAAAGTGTATCTGATACAGAGCTAGTGTTGTCGGAGACAGTCCATAATAGTTTTAAGACCTCAGTCCTTGAGATTGCCTTGAAGTAGAATGGAGGATTTTTAGACATTTGTTGGAAAGGATAGTTGGGGGTAGTGGGCTGTGCTGATGTTGCAAGCAGAGAGACTGCCTGGGGAGATGGGAAGGCAGAGGATTACTGAGACAGGTCCAAGAACATATGATTGAAGGAATTAGCAATGGTGTTGGAGTCATTGCAATATACTCCATTTAATACCGTGTCACTGGTGCTAGTTGACTGGGACACACCAAGAAAGGTCTTGATATTGGCCCAGAATTTCCTAGGGTCCCCAGCAAAGCTTAGCAGCAATTCTTTACAATAGGCACTCTTAGCTGTTCTGACCTGTTTTTCACAGAAGTTATGTAGGGTTCTGTAGGTAGCATAGTCAGATTGTAGCCCCAAGGCTTTGTACTTTTTCCAGCATTTGTCCCTAGAGCATAGATTTTTCAGCAAATCTTTGTGAAGCCATCTTATTTGCTTAGCCCTCACCTTTCATGTCACCTTGTGGGCATGCTTGTTCTGGAGGTCCAGGAATTCATTAAGGAAGATACTTAGTGCAGACTCAACATTATGGGAAAGGTAAATACCAGACCAGTTTATCCTCGAGACATCATAACAAAAAGCCTCAATATCCAGGTTGGCCACATTTGTAAAGGTGACATAGTGCGATGGAGGGGGATGGAGCAGCCTCAGAACTCCAGATGCAAAAGACAGGGGAATGATCAGTAGGTGAATCTGCCAGGATGCCTGTTTGGTGTACATGATCCAGATGGTTTACCAGTACCCAGAAAATAAGGGAAGAGGATTTTAGTGAAGGAGTAACTCTGGTATTCTCCATTAACAGCTGGTAGAGGTTATAATTTTGTACCAGAGAGAGCAGCATGCTATGTGCAGTCCCTAGTCAATTTTGGTTAAGGTCACCCAATATAATGACCTCATTATGTTTGGAGTGCAAAGAGGTCTGATCAAATAAGTCCTGTAGACCCACAGTGCCCCTATTTGGGGGATTGTAGGCACAGACAATGTGGAGTTTTCTTGGCTCCCAGGGTGAGAGTAGCATGAAGGGACTCACAGGCAGAGGATCTTGAGAACAGGGTGTCCGTGATGTTTAGATAATCTTTATAGAACATGGCAACCCCTCTGCCATGCTTTGAGGAGAGCCTATCCCTACAGATAAGGCAGTATTTAGTCAGGGAGCATACAGAGTCAGGGATAGTTGGCTTTAGCCACATTTTAGACAAACAGAGTACGTCAGGCTTGTAGACACCCACCCAAGCCTCAAGATCATGGAAGTTTCGGGAGAGACTTCTGATGTTCATATGAGCAATGAAAAGCCCTTTGCTAGAAATTGCAGAGATGTCAGCTGGGGAGAAGAGGGCATGTGGACCCGGGTTCATTTCAACATCCCCTGCAAGAAGGATAGCTAAGATGGTGAGGAACCATAATTTTCAATAACCCAACAACTAAGGTGCCAGGGCGATCTCAGCTGTTTACCCTTCCCAGGTTAAACTGAGACCTTGATTCCATATAAAGCCATTATTATGTGTGAGAGGGTGACTGTACTGTGAAAGATTTTTATATAATGGCTGGGGATTGGGGGGCCACTAGGGCATAGCAGCCCCCAGACCACCAGCCTTTATATAAAAATGCTTCATAGTACATTACAATAATGCCTATGGTGTGGGTTCTCGATGGCACTGATCAGGCAGTTGCTCACCCCAGTTGCAGCTACAGATTTTAAGGCCAGCCAGAGTCTCCCATGCCCCTGACTCTAGGAGAAAAAAGGAGTCAAGGGTAGGGAAGATGTGACAAAAGTTTGTTTTATTTTCAATGAAAGCCCCAAAACTCACCACAGAGCATTTAAAACCCCAGAGCTTCTGAGGGCCTAGTGCCCACCAGACCCCCAGCTTTTTTTAAATATTTTTCACAGCTACCCCCTTGTGCCCAGACCTTGCCCCCCAAATACTTTTAGAATGGTTCCAGTGCTCCTGGAGCAGGATTCAGGCAACATGCTGGACTTGGGGAAGGGGGGCTCTGTGGAGGGGGTTAGAGTGCAACCTACTGGGCATGGGGAGTGGGGTAACAGGATAGCAAATTATGCTTCAGATGACCCCCAAAATGCACCAGAATGCACCAAAAAAACAAATATTTTCTGGGGGCCTAGACGGCACCTAGATACCCAGCCTGTAGTTTACATTTTGGGTACTTGCACTTTTTTTAAGGCTGGTTACTCCACTGCACACACACACATACCAAAAGCTGCTGTACACCATGCAAGGAGCTGATCGTGAATGAGCCATCCCTTGCACTTCTGCATGAAATGTAAAAAATATAAATGAGGTTGCAACATCAGTTTCATTTTAAAACAACATTTTTAATTTTTTATTTTTCAGTAAAATGTTACAATCATGAATCACATAAAACATAAGAATCCTGGAAATCACATTAAAAACAAGTATCAATATATTAAGTATCTTTATACATAAAATCATCATGACTATAAATCATTATTTAGCGTCTTGTCCATTGAACATGTAGTAAATCTACTATATCTAAAAATTCTATACTGTTCTACTTAAACTACTATTAGAACTATGTCTTAATTCATATTCTCTATTATCATTAACAGATACTATCACTTGTATCCATCAGTTTTCTGATAACCATTTAAAATAGGGATTCCAAATGTCTTCATATGTGTGTAGTATTCCTATATTCAGATACTGTAGCTACAACATGTCATCTTGGGAATTTTTTTTCCTTTCATTTTTCTCATTTTTTCAAGTTTTGCAAAACCTGAGTATGTCCAACAGTGTCTGCTGTGCAAGCGCTTAAAATATATTTATGATATTTGTAATATTGGCTAGTTGCTTATACATAATTTCTCCAGAAGGAAAATTCACCTAGATAATGTGTAGAAAATGAAAAATAAAAACCTAGTTACTGCACACTACAACATTTCTTCTTGGGCATTTTTTCCTTTCTTTTTTTTAGATAGTTAATGTGTAGAAATGAACTTAGAAGGCATTTAGAACTTAATAGCAGCACTGTAAAAAAATGGATCTGTTGTTATAGAAATGCAAGAGTGCTACTGCAATGAATGTAGAAATTATCTTCAAATTAATAAATAAATAAATATAAATAAATTGGCACTGTACAAGGCTCCCGAAGTGTCAATTGATATCATTGATGATTGCTAAACAATCAGAGCCTTGGCTGTACTTTTACAAGTACATACCGTACAGTACTTCAAAGACCAGCATACAGCTAACCCAAATGTACCCGATGTTATACCAAGTAGAAAATGAACTTAGTCAAATAGCAGTACAAAAAAATCAGTCTGTGTTTATAAAAATACAAGAGTACTACTGCAATGAAATTATCTTCAAATGGGCACCATCTGTACAAATTTCCTGAAGTGTCAGTTGATGATCGCTAAAAAATCAAAGCTTTGGCTGTACACTTAGCTGATCTCTTGCATATTGACTGGTTCTTTCAATAGTGTGCCCTGAACTTTTTATCACAGGAGTTCATGACATTACTTGCTCTCCAGGTCCCTTTGACTAGACACAGAGTTCAAGTTAATGAAGACCAGAAACACAGCCTGGGGTGCCTACATAAATTCAGTCCGATTAGGACGTCTGCAGGCACCTATGGAATAAGTGTAAATTAGACCTTAACTTAACAAAAAAAAAAAATTTATAGTCAATAAGCCATGGTATCTTGTCTGTGAACAGGTCTATTCTTTGGTCTGCTCTCGCTCAGGTGGAGTTTCAAATAATTCTGCAGAATTTTGGAAACTCTAGAGGAAGACGAATTTATTACTTCCACTCTGCACTAGCAGGAGTAGATTGTGCTACCACAGTGGTGGGTAGGTACAGTAGATAGACAGACAGAGAGATACTGTACACCATTTTTGCATGAATACACCTGCATAGGGTAAAAAAAAATCTCAGATTAGCGTGTGGTCATGTAAACAGTGATTAATATTCAGGGCTTGGACAACTCTAATGCTATATGATTTTAATTGATTTCCACAGATGTCACACCAATCTTTACTGTTTCATCAAGTAAATGTGATTTTTTTTGGTATATCAACTTTGAAAACGTCATGATTTGTTTTAAAAACTGAGTCCAAAAATAGATAGTAAAAACTTATTAACTGAGGGCTAGTCAAACTACTACTAAAACAATATTTAAAAAACTGTGCAATCCAATTGCATGTTAGAGGTTAATGATAAATAGTAATCATGGACCATTGTAATCCAGAATCCAATTTATTGCATGTGTTTCAGTGGCAACATAAAAAAAAAAAAAGAAAAGAACACCAGGGTATAAAGTAGCATACCCTTAGGGTATCTTCAAAATCGCACAGTGCAATTAAGCTCCTGTTTTTTCGGCTGGAGACATTTTCACTCTGTTGTAATGATAATGCCTTTGAGAGTAGGAGCCATTAGTTACCAGTACAACAGATGTTATACTTCACAAAGGCACAAAGCAAGGTGCCACTGAGTTCAATGGGGGGAGGGATGGATTTGATGAGCTCATTTACCTTTCAAGCAGTTCCTCCTAAATTGACTCCCCTATCTTTTTCAACAGTTTTCCTGTCACAAATATTTACACCTGTTCCTTCATGTGTTTAAGGGATTATAAATGTTGTTTGCCTGCAAATAAAGCATGATCACTGATGAAAGCAACACCCTTCAGCACAGAACATAGCCTACTCTTCCAGGCTTTAGAAAATCACTGAAGGTTTGCAAAATGTTGAAGTCCTGATGTGTTGTTTGAAAGAAAGTTGTCTCTGTCACTGAAATTACAATTATCTTATCTATGCTAATACCAATTTGTTTTTTTCATCTGAATGCACATAATTGTGTAAAATGACTATAGTTCTAAAAGAGGTAGGACTCACGTACTGCATGAAGAAAGTGAATGAATGCAATCAGACGTCATACAGTTTAACTGTGTGACCTTTTTTTTATTTCCACTAGGAAATCAATAATGATTGCAGGTTAGAAGTCTGTGTGGGAGTTAATTTAAGTTGTTTTACTCATGATATTTAATAAGGGATATATACTGTGTAGATTAAAATGGAAGCAGATTAACTGTAAAATGATGTCTTCCTCTGACTATATTTGTTGTCTGTGCTTTGTGGAGGGGGGGGGATCACCATACTGTAGGAACCTGTAGGAATTCATTGCTAAAGGATTAAAGGTAAATGGATAGATAAATAAATAAAAAATGCAGACAAATTCTATATACAGGAGCTCAAAATGTGTTATTAAGTAAACAGAGTAAACTCACAGCTGACCCGGTCCCTAAAAGTGTGTGTCAATGTTTTGCACAACTACCTTTTGTCAAGAAGCTGAAGTAGTCAAAAATTACCCCTTTTAGATAAAATAAAATATGTGAAACAAATGAGAATCATTAAAAACATGCAAACATGTAATGCGTTACACATCACAGTACTAGACTGATGATTGATGCTATTTGGCTCAGTGAAATGTGTCTGAATTAATAGAGCTTCTATTACATCACCAAAGTTTGCAAACATATATACAATGAAAGAGGGATTCAGTTTGGCTAGGGTGGATTTGCAGGTATTTGTACAAACATTCTCATAGTCAACCACCAGGAAGATCATTTTAAAAACAGTCTTATGGTGGACAGGGAGGGAGATACAAGCCTTGTTCCAGTACAGTGTCTACAGTAGCTTGAGGGGGTTTACAGATGAAATCTGTGACAAAGGAAACTAAGATCGCTGTCAACAATTATGTAATGCACAATTAAACCAAATATGATTTACCAAGGGAGGCGTAGGCACATTACTGTTGTCCCACTTTTCCCCCTTAGGCACTAGTGCAGCAAAGCTGATATTGCTATAATATCTGTGGATGTTGTAACAGTCTGCTAAAATAAAATCCCACCCAGTTACAAAATTCATCCATTTCTGGTTTTGTTTGCCTAATAAAGATCTTATTGTACCACCCATTGATGAGGCTTGTGTTTATTTTGTTCTTGAATCAATGTATAGCCAGTTTTCAGTGACATGTAGCTCATAGACATTATATTTTTAATTTAGCAGGCAGCTGTGTCTTTACAAAGCTTCTTTTTTTATTTGTTTTACATGTGTAAGCCAGTCAACTTTAATATTCTTAATTATTATTAAATATTTAAAGTTCTGTCAGTGAGTGTGATTGAAATCGATAACCTCCTAAAAAATGTTTTGTACTGAGTGCTCTCTAGTTGATAAAACCCAGTCTTCTTGCCATAGTGTTCCTTATTTATTTATTTATTTATGTATTTATTTATTTTAAAGCTGATCACTACTGATCTCAAAAGAGATACGGTTCATTGCCTGCATACTAATTGTTGTTGTGATGCAGTGTCTTAAATCCCCCCCCACACACATACTGTACACTCACACTTTACATAGTTACTGTGGAACAATATATTAACCTTCTACTGCCATGGTCAAGCAATGGTCAGAACTGTCTATGTCACATAAGCTCCTTCATCCTAGCAACTTGCATGGTAGAGCCTATTTACTGTGAACTGATTTTTTTTTTTGGAAAAAAAATAAAAAGTGAAAACAAATCAAAATATGTCTCGATTATGACTCTTTCAGTAGCTACCATCTCACTGCAGACTCAGACTTCTGCACAGCACAAACATTCCCAACTGAACAGTAACTTGAATAATTGTTTAATTTTTGTTAATTTTTTGGTTTTTCATTAATTTTTTTTTAACCAAACGATCAGTCTCAGCACCATAGGTTTAAATCCATTTGGTTAATTTTCATGGGTTGGGTAGGAGGTGATAAAGACTTGCAATTGTGTTAAGTCTGGGGTCCAGTCCTGTGACTGCTCCTGACACAGCATGATAAAAGAATCAAAACTGAGACCTATTTGGATTTGTTTTATTTTTTTTTTCCAAAAAGCATCAGTCCAAATTAAATAGGTTCTAGCATGCAAGCTGCTAGGGTCAAGGAACATAAGTGACATCGACGGGTCTGACCATTATGTGACCATACGATGTTCAATGAAAACAAATCAAAATACTGTCAGGTCTACATTATGACTCTCATCATGCTGTGTCAGGGGTAAACACAGGACTGGCCCTCAGATCTACAGTAACACATTGCAAGTCTTTACCACCCCCAACCCAACCGTTGAAAAAATAATCCAATGAATTTAAACCTATGATTTGAGACCAGTAGTTTGGTTAAAAAACAACAAACAAACATGCAAATGTGTTTTGGGTATGAGGCCAGATCACTCTGTATATATACATATCATCAAGCAGTCTGTGTCTGTTCTCATATGACGCGTTGACACAGAATAAGCACCTCAGACCAACTCATTCCCAAGGGGGGAGTAGCATGCAATATCAAATTTAAAATTTTGAAGTAGTCATCTACAGCACAAGCTCATTCCAATGCCAACATGTATTTTACAGTACTGAACCAGGAGTGTGTTCTGCAGATGTTCTACAGTTGTATTCAATAGCTACCATTTCACTGCACAGTCAGAATCCTGCACAGCACAAATATTACCAACTGAATAGCCCCTTGAATAATCACTAAAAAAAATACCACCAACAGCTTAATCTGGTTCAAGGTCAGTTGGCATTCATCTGTAACCCCCTCCCTCGGGTCATGCCTGAAAATTGGCAGGATTTGTCTAGTGCACTTACCCGGTCAACAAAAACTAAATAACTAAATGTTTCATTTTTTTTAACCAAATGATCAGTCTCAGACCACAGCTTTAAATCCATTTGGTTATTTTTGGGGGGTTGGGTTGGAAGTGATATAGACTTGCAATTGTGTTAGATCTGAGGTCCAGTCCTGTGTTTGCTCCAAACACGACATGACAAAAGAGTGGTAATCGAGACCTATTTTGATTTGTTTTTATGTTTTATTTTTTGCTTCCAAAAAATATCGGTCCACATTAGATAGGTTCTAGC
This sequence comes from Neoceratodus forsteri, assembly GCA_016271365.2. Taxonomy (NCBI): domain Eukaryota; kingdom Metazoa; phylum Chordata; order Ceratodontiformes; family Ceratodontidae; genus Neoceratodus; species Neoceratodus forsteri. The sequence continues at coordinate 268,146,495 of JADMNL010000025.1, forward strand.
ATGCAAGCTGTTAGGGTCAAGGAGTAATTTGAAGGATTGCTCAACATAGCATTGACATTGCCCTGCATTCAGCACTTTTTCTGAAGGCATACCATTTACTTAGCAAAAACGGAAGTACAACCAGTTAAAACATGAGAACATGAGACAAAATATATTACAAATATTTTATTACCTGTATGCTACTCACAGTTCTCATCATGGTAAAATGGTGCCACAAACAATGATAGTTAAGCAGGCCCCCAGTAAAATGAATTCAATGGCATTTCACACTGGCATGCTTTTTCAAGTATTTGTAGCACCTTTGTAGTGTGATGAGAACCATGAGTAACATAATAAAGTATTTCTACTATATTTTGTCTCACTTTCTTCTTTTTCAGTTTCTCATTTGGGATCCCAGCACTGGCTCTGTGTCTCCGAAGCTGTATAATCAAGTAGGAAGAGATTAGGGATGCAAAGTCCACCCATCCCCCAGCTGAATGTATGCTTTCATTAGGACAGCCCTTCTAAATGGAAACACTGGTTCTCCGTGGAGGGAAGGATGCAAGTAAGTGACTTGCTCCAGAGTAACAATGTCCCTGTTTAAGGTCTATAGAAAACACCAAGTTGAGGGAGGGGTGAGAGGTGATGGTCAGGTGGTGGATTTCTACAGTTTAAATAATCACTCCTTGTTTACTGAAGGGTAGTGTCTGCTCATTATCTACTTAAGACTAAGCAAGCCGTGGATTTTGACTTTCCTTAACCACATCAGCAATTGTCATTGTAAAGGCACCAAGGCACATATAAAACACCCTAAACATCAAACTTAATGACCATATGTGATAAAACTGTATAAAGCACAATACAATTTAATCTCCAATTTACTGAAAGGTTCACAATATCACCATTTGAACTATTCAGTTCATAACTAGTATGTCATCTTCTTTCAAGCATCCCCCATCATCCTGTATTTCCTCTTTTACTTTGTTTAGTTTTGGATCAAAGATATTCTATTCAGTAACATATTTTTGTATTTCTGTATAGATTACCAAAATACCTGCGCTCACATATGGGTCTAATAAAAGGTGTCTATACGCAAAAATGAAATGTGTACCAGATATTTTGTGCAAACTGCTTGAAGACATGGAGAAGCTATTACCAGCAAACATAAGTTGTATTGACTATTTCTGATTATCTGACTGTTGGCATTCTCTGAGTGTGTTGGAAATATTTCTGTTTTTCTGAAGCACTCTTTCTGACATCCTTCACTACTATGGGCAGGATCACTAGCAACTCTGAGGACAGGATAATACCATTTAGAAAACAAAGGCAACAATGGGTATTTTAAGTGACATTTATTTCACTGTTTTGGGGGGATGGTTGGTCCTGCATTTATATTTCATCTAGAGACATCATTTAGTTCCTTTCATAGATGTAGCTCTATTTGGTCGGCTCAAACTTATAGTATGCCAATGGCTGTGGTGGGAGTAGAATACAAGAATCTATGCTATATCATTGCATGGTTCTGAATTTTACTGCTGTGCCCTCATCACGTATCTACAGTCAGCATAAATGATCAGTTAATATCAGTCTTGACAGGACTTTTTTTATTACTGATTTTCCAATGGATCTACAGTATCTGTGCCTCAGCATGGGGACTACAGAGTCTATTGTTTTTTTTACTCTGTCCACATTGAAAAACACAGATTGAACTCTAACATGTAGTGATGTGCAAGGGAAGTGGATTTCATATACAGTATGAATATGGGTGACTGGGGGAACTGTTAGACACCAGTCACTGTGGGTACTATGCCCACTCCATAGTCAGACATTTAGCAGTCTCTATTAGAGCATGTTAAGCATCTGAATATTGCACAGGGCCAGCTGTGTGTTACATGCTGCACATTGCTACTGACTGTGTGACTCTGCTGACTTTGAATATCAGGGTATGAGTCAAATTTCAAATATCAGATCTAAGCAAAAAATACTATAAATAAGATGGGGCTTAGAGGGTAGCTCTGTCATATTTCCTGCTTTAATAGTATCTGGTTGCTGAGGAAATCATCAACCTTAATCTGTACTGAAGCTTTCTTATACATACTGTACATTGTTTTGTGAGATTTGATAGGGGCAGTGAAATAGCAGGAAGGTTGCTATTTATTTTATAATGTCTGGCTTGACACGTATATGAAAACTGTTGCTGATACAGTATCTACTGTCCGTTCAGCAAAATGTGCAACACAAAAATAAGGGACATGTTTTATAAAGTCTACAGAATTGATCACAAAAAAGGGATCTTACCATTTTCTCATGAAATATTCAGATTAGTTTAGTGCTCATCCGTCAATGTGAACAGTGGTTAGCAGCTCCTGATATGTTTGATTGCCTGAAAAGCAAAATTTTCCAGGGCAAGAAGGCTACATTTTATCAAATGCAATACTGTTTTTTTTCTTTTTTGTGTGATGACCAGGTTATTTTGCATGTTCTAAATGTCAATGTATTGTACAGAATGCAGACATGAATAGGGTCTGTTATAGTATATACAGAATAAACATATTTTACTTTAATGATTATTATTATTGTGCAAGGTGAAGATGAATCATATAAAACAACTATGGATAAAAGAAGTGTTTACTGTATTTTTCATTGCTAAGCCAAGTTTAGTCATTATTTACTGCCAAAGTAGCAACATTTTATATTTGGTCAGCTGAATTTAACGACAGTAGGAAAACATATTTTTTGTCAGTTCATTTAACTGATTAAATTGCTTGCTTTGGCCTTTCTCAATTTCTTTTGATTAGTGAAAGTATTTGTTTAAGTCATGTTCTCAGCTGTCTCTGCACAGAATGAAAATGTGGTATTTTTAACATGGTTTTAATTTTGTAAGTACTTTATTACTTTAGTGATCCCATAAAGTAATCCTTTCATTAATCTAAAACATTCAACTGTAACAAAATAGACTTTGCAGTGAGATGGGGGAAATTCTGTCATGTGATAGTATACAAATCAGAATGTATTTAATAAACTTTTGTAGATAATGTTTTAGATTTTTCAACTGAGGAAACACCCCAGTGAACAAAAAATGTTATTTAGCTATTGTATCTACGTCATCTCATGTACTTCTTATTATAACTCAGTTACTTAAACTGACAAATTCCGGCTGTGGGTTTCTGATAAATGTAACTGCTTTTCTACTTAGTAGTCATTATGATCTACTTACTTAGAACTTTCACTCTTTGGAGGAAAAGCTTTTTGTGTGCTTTACCTATGCTACAGTGGCTGCCAAGTAATGCAATATGTAAAAAAAGAGCCTGGGAGGAAACTATTTATCCAAACAGATGCAGGTAAACATATTTTTTTTAAATTATATGACACGATTCATACATATGGCAATAATCAGAGTAGATAGACTTTTTTATTAATGTAGAGTGCACTAAAGAATTAATACAATATGGCACAGAATATATAACTTAATCTGTACCTGGCGCTGGTTTACTGTGTGCCAACAGCATTGTCTGTGGTGTATAAAGGTCTGTCAAGCTTCAATGAGCTGTAAATATTTGTAGAACTACAGTAAGCCACTTTTAGGATGAGTTATTTTAATACATGCAATGAGTACTAAATTACAGTAATCAGAGTCTGATGTGCTCTTCAATTTAAAAATGATAGACAACATTGCCAGCACACAGTAAACTGACACCAGGTACAGATTTAAAAATGTAAAAGTTTTGTGTTCTAAGCCATATGATATTCATTTTTTGGGGACCAAACTTTAAAGATAGAAGAATACTAGTACCTAACAAACAGCACAAACGCTTTTGACAGGTTATAGCAAGAAAAGCCTTTTTACTAAGATGCAGTATGTGGACTGTGGGGAAACCTACCTGCAAATTGAAACTTAGAGGTACAGTTAACTGCAAAACAGTGCCACCTGGTGCTTTTGAGGTGCTGATGGTGGGAATTTCATTAGAAATATACCTTACCACATCACAACATTAACCAGATAATGAGGTATTTCTCGGTACTGCTTGGTATACCGCTGGGTATACCCTCAGTATACTGGCTCGGTATGCCGCAGCTGATGAGGTATATCTCGTTACTGATAAACTTTTCTATAGCAACCACTGTATACCAAGGACTTGATTACATACTTTCCAAGTGATTAGCCAGAGTGGTCTAATTAGTTGGCAGTTCCACAACATGTGTAACAACCCTGCATTAACAGATCCGCTCCTCCAGCATTTACTATTATCCTTCAGTCCTATGTTGTATAGTTTTTCAGGGGTATAATATCAATCATGTAGAATTTTGAACTGTATTAGACAGCCTTGCATATCTTTACTAGTCTTATATGCGTTTTGCCACATTAGATCCCAAGAGTGTTGAGAAATCATGTGGCCTAGTCTTTCCTCCCATATTTCTTTGGGCTTTTCTGTTTGATCTGGAGTAGTCTCAATGGATAATTTATGTCGTTTACTAGCCCCACCTTTGGTTCTCACTATTTTGATCAAATTAGTCACTTCCTTGGACAGATATATGGTATAATTAGTGTCTAAAATATTTTGTAAAGCTTCCTTAATTTGAAGGAAGGAGTGAAACTCTGCATAAGGTAGTTTATATAGGTGTCTTAATTCAGTAAAAGACCGGAGTATGCCACTCCTGTGATCTACCAGGTCTCATATAATTAAAATGGTGCTACTCTCCCATAATGGATCTGTCAGTGTGCACCTCCCCGTAGCAATATTAGGACTTCTCCAGAGAGGAGTACATTCAATAGGTAAAAGAGCATTTGCTAAGGAATTGCCAAGCCATTTCATGTTCCTTGTGGTAGCTTTCAGGTATGGGTGTGATGCTATCTTAGCTGGGAATATTCCTATCATAAAGTGGTATAGCATATATGGGTGAATTACTTCAGCCTCGTATTGAACCCAAAGGGGAAAGTTCCAATCATGTTGAAACCAGTGGCATACTTGTTTGTATAAGAAGGCCAGATGATGCCGTTTGAAATCCAGAAGTCTCATACCCCCAATTGCCAGTTTTTTTTTTGAGCTTCCCTAAGCTGAGACCAGCCTTCTTACCTTCCCATAGGAACCCTCTAATATAATAGTCTGTTTTTTTGAACCAATTAGATGTTACACCCATGGGAATATTTTGTAATAAAGAAAGAAATCTGGGTGCCAACATCATCTTAAATGCATTAACCTTCCCCCACAATGACAGGTTAAGTTTGCCACATTTCGTCAAATTAATATCAGCCTCTTGCAGTAAGGATCTTATATTGCTGGCCACCAGACTTTCTAGCTTACATGGTATGTAGATACCCAGATGTGTAATACCTTTTTCCCCTCCCCCATTTTAAATTGAATTGGGAGCACAATGACAAAGTCTTCCTGGCTACCTTTCAGTAGGAGCAATTCAGATTTCTTGCAATTAATAGTCACAAAATTAATTTTAACTCTTGTAATAGGCTTGTGGTATGTTGCAAAGATGTGTGGGGATTTGACAGGGTCAGTAACATGTCATCTGTGTATGCCACTACCTTGTGTTCCAGCCTATTAAAATTAATACCAGAAATCCTGGAGTCCTGCCAAATGACACAAAATAAAGGTTCTAGAGCCAGTATGAATAGTAAAGGGGAGAGAGGGCATCCTTGCCTCATTCCACTTTTTAATATGAACTTTTCAGAAAGAATCTTGTTAGTGCACAACCTAGCATTTAGGGCTTGATATAACAAAGACACTTTTGATATGAACTCTTCTCCTAACCCAAACGAATGCAGCACCTCATATAGGTAAAGCCATTGGATAGAGTCAAAGGCCTTGTGGGCATCCAGGGACAGTAGTACTGATGAGTCCTGTAGTTTTGAAGCCATCCACATAGTGTTAAGCACTCTCCTGACATTCTCCTATCCAAATCAGCCCTAAATAAGGCCTACTTGATCTCTGTGCATGTGAAATCTCAAAATATTTTGTAATCTTATGGCCAGAATTTGTGTCCAGATTTTATAATCCACATTCAGAAGTGAAACTGGGCAATAATTAGCTGGGTCTAGTGAGTCTTTGCCTTTTTTCAGAAGAACTATAATATTAGCCTCTACCATAGATGGTGGCAGGGATTTATTTCCTTCCAACTCAAGAAAAACTTTCTGGGGAATAGGGAACACTTCCTCACTAAGTATAGAGTAGATTTCGGCAGGTAACCCATCCAAACCAGGGGATTTGGCTTTAGGAAAGCTATTAATTACTTCTCTGATTTCTTCTACTGTGATATCTTTGGATATGTTTTGTTTTTCCAAATCAAAGACCTTAGGCAGCTTGACTCTGGATAAGAAAGTTTTAAGTTTGTCCGGGCATTTGTTCTGTCTACTGGAGTATAAATCTTTGTAAAATTCCAAGAATACTTTATTTATCTCTTCATTGCCAATAAGAATGTTTTTGACTTCATTTTTGATACTACTGATAAAATTTCTGTTTTGTATTTGTTTTAATCTATATGCCAAACATCTGCCCACCTTATCCCCAGATTCCCAGTAAGATTGCTGCATCCTGAATAAAGCAAACTCAGATTTTTCAGTATGCATTTTATTGATTTCATACCTTGACAAAATTAGGTTCCTGTGAAGACTATCATCACACCCTTTGTTTTGCTTATGGCTTTCCTCCAGCTCCCGTAGTCATTCTTCCTTCCTGTGTAGGGATTTCTGCCTCTCTTTTTTCCTGTGTGATGAAAAACTTAATATTCTCCCCCTTAAGTATGCTTTAAAGGCCTCCCATAAGGTAACATATGAGGTTTCACTGTTATTATTAATGTCAAAGAACAGTTTTGTAGCTTCCATTATCCAATGTTTGAATTTGGCATAATTTAATAATGTGCAATTAAACCTCCAATGAAATGGGTTTTCAGTGTTGGGATCCAGATTTAAGATAATTGACTCAAAGGCATGGTCCAGTATTAATATTGTGCCAATAACTGATCTAAGTTATTCACCAGCCCACTAGATACCAACAGCATGTCAGTTCTGCTATATGTATTGTGATGGTTAGAGTAGAGTGAGTGGTCCCTTTTATCAGGGAATATCAGTCTCCATACATCCCAAAAATCTAAATCCCTCATTCTATCTAAAATGACCTTCCTGGCTTTAGTGTTAGTTTCATGTCTTGTGGGATTGCTTTTGTCAACCCAATGATCCACAGCCATGTTAAAATCCCCCCTAAAATGACATTTGTATTGGCATTCTTACTGAGCTCATCAAAAAAATCAAGAAAGAAGGTATTCGAGTCTCCATTTGAAGCATATATGTTGCATAAGTCAGTTCAATATCATCTAGTGTCCCTCCTAATATTTGTCATATTCTATTTGCATCAACCTTGTGGTATGAGAGAGCAAAATTATGTTTCTTGTGGATTAATATAGCCAAGCCCTTATTCTTTTTACTAACAGCTATACTGCTATACTGTGTATTTTGGTTTGTCCTACTGTGACAAGGTACCTTTGTAAATGAGCCTATGGCTCAAAGGTTTTCCAAACTGCTGTTTAAATAAAATAAAATAAAAAAAACAGAACTGTGATATACTTCTCCAACCCATGATCTTTTAAGTTTGATGGTTTCTTCTGGTAACAGATGTGACTCCTGAATCATAGCAATATCCACCTTTAATTTATAAAGATGAGAGAGTACCTTCTTTCGTTTAATTGGTGCCCCAAGCCCTTTAACATTTCAAGACAAGCATTTTATATCCACCTGTCCATTACTCATTTTGTTTGCAATATTTAAACATGTAGATTAGAACGTTTCTGTATTGTATAGCCCATCCCTGTAACTTAAAAGTACTAACCAGAAGTTTATTAACCCAAGTAATCCTATCTATTGAGCCCATAAGGAGACATGAGTGTCCAACTATCTGCAAGAGAGATACCCATATCCTGTCTAAAATTCCCTGTGCTTGAATTATGGTGGCTAAACAAATGCACTCCATATGAACCCACAGTTGTAAAATCATTCTAAAACATTTGCCCTATTAGTGATATCGCATTACTATAATAAAACCAAACATTGACAATATACCAGAACCATCAACCCCTTCCCCCAACTCAATAAACTGTTTTTGTTCTATGTATAATAAAATGTGCAAAACAAACAACAATAACAATAACCATTAGTGATATAACATTGTAAAACGTATTAGTATATGCAGAACATCTACAAAAGTCAACATCCAGATCATCCTGACCTCATTAAACCTAGCTGCAGGGTGATCCCCAATGCTTATGGTCCACGGACCTATGTCACACATCAAGCAGTCTTAGATGTCACATGAGGGGACCATCAATAGTACCTTAAGTGTTTAGGAGGTAAACATGTCAACCCCTGTAATAACAATGAGAGGTAATACATTATAAGTAGAAAAGGGAAGGGTAAAAAAAAAAGTCTTTAATTCAGGTCTTAGTGTGATCCTACTAAAAATGCTTATGTAGCAATAGAAGAGAATGCCGAGGAGAGAGAGAGATTAAAAAATAAAGACATACAGCAACCCTAAAATAGTGATGGTCAGGTAGGACTAACAAATGAGCTGGAAAGTATCAGGAGTATCCGGGAGGGAGAATGATGAAGGAGGTAGCAGAAAGGTAGTGACAAAGAGAAAGAAAAACATATTATTTATTCTTTTTTTTCACATGTAGAAGTAGTATAACATAACCTATTATATATCATTACTAAAATTTAGTTCTAGAAGCTGTATTTGTTAATTTAGAGTGGCTCTGCTCCCAAATCATTTGTTTCCATCAGGTTAACAATAGCCAGCAAGTCAGGCCCATAGCCCAAATTTATTATGTTCCACCTCTACCTGCAGTTACTCCCCTCCATAATTAAATCCAGGTGTACAGCGATTTTCCTTAGGCCAAACCATAACATAGCAAGTGCTCTTTTTTTTTTTTTTTTTTTTGAAGGGGTGGCCATCCAGCAGTAACCTTATTATTCCAAGGGAAGGAGAACAGCACTAGTGAGCAAATCAAGCCAAGGGTCAAAGTGCATGAGTTAATTACATGCCATACTCACAACATGCTGTATTACAATGCTTAAAGAGCTACTGACGCCTCAAAGAAAACTTTGACAGCACAATAGTTAAGTACAATTCATCTTGCATTTCATATGTATTCTATAGACTTCTCTTCCCCATTGTGTATTAGGGAGGAAATTGTTATGAATACATGGTCTTTATCCTAGGGCATTCCCCTGCCTCCATAGCTTACTCCCTACATCAAGTCATAGTGCTCTGTTGTGAAATCACAATCCGCTCCCATGGGAGTAACTGTGATGTCACCAAGCAGTGCATTATGACCTCAGGTAGGGAGAAAGCAGCAGGAATAGATGAACTCTTCATAAGCAAAAATCCTGTTTTCATGCAGATGACCTCAATAATAAATAATGTGGAAGAAAAATGCAAAATTAATGTGAAAAACAAGCTGAACTATCTAAATATTATGTTTTGATAAAGCTGTCCTGAGGGCATCGGCTGCTCTTTAATCTAAGTGTATATCCCATTTACAGCCATTCAGTCATATTCCTAACTGAAATTAAAACATCTCTAATTCAGGTCTTATAAATACACTTTTGTGTGGTAACATAGTAGGCATTGCTAGCCTTTTTTCTTACTAATTGCCCTCCATCCACCCACCCTAAGCCAGTTCTACTTTTATAGCCACTGGATTTGACTGTCAACAGGAACTTCCTGTTTGGCAGTAGGAAGGGAAGGATCATAGAGAAACATTGGTTTTGTCAACTCTGTGTGGTACCATTTGCTTGTAACTGACTCTTCAGTGAATAGCAGAGCATTGTGGGAACCTGGAGGACTAGCAATAGGCTAGTATACTTCCTATCCCAAAACAACATCTCTCTGTTAAAAGCACTGTTGCCTGGTGGTTTTCTTGCCCTTTTAAGGGCTTGTAAACCTTCAACTCACAGAATCTTGCTGAATTTAAGTAAATATTGTTATTTTTACTTCGCGATGAAACTGGAAGTGAATGAGAACTTACTTCTGTTTTTGGCTTAAAACCTGCACTGTAGAAATGAAGGCGTGCAGCAGAGAGCTGGCTTACGACAGACACACATTTATGCTGCAGTTCGCTCTGTCTGCTGGGCAAGCTGAAACTGCTGGCATTAGACAAACTTGGATAAGATAATTTTAGCATATCCTCTACTTAGTAAATATACATCTTTAATAATGGAAAAAGAACTTAGTAAGTGTAAGCAATGTTTAATGTATAGTGAGGGAAAGTATGGGAGTGAGTATGTATGTGCTAATTGCCATTTGCTTACTACTCTTGAAGCAGAGATAGCATTTCTGCTTAATATTAAACCAGTTTCTACTGATATTAGGAAGTTGGAAAGTTACATTGACCTTATGGATGAACAACTTCATTCTAATGAACAATTTCCTTCACATTTAGGTAGCATTTCTATGCCTCCTGATAAGGAGACAATTGTAACGACTAGTACTAGTATACCTGTTGCCTCTGCCAACTCTTATAAGGTGGATGATTATCCACCCTCTTCTCATGATAATGATGACTGGACCATTGTCACAAAGTCTCTTAAAAAAAGGAGGGGCGGTCAAATACACAATAGTGCCCCTATTGAAACTCGTAATAGGTTTGAGCAATTGACTGTATCAAATAATGAAGTGCTACATGATTTATCCTGTGCATCACCCTCTGTTGATAATAATGGTTAAAAAACACTGTTCAATCAGTAGTTAATGCCCATGAATAGTTGTCCTAGTAAGTCTCAAGCTACCAAATCAATACCTATTAAGTTAATCGCTCCAGAGTGTGTTAAACAATCACCTGTTTCTGATTCTTGTACCCCTACTGTCTCAAAACAAGTGTTAGTCCTGGGAGATTCAATCATTAAGCACATTGATGGGGTGGTATATAACAAGTGGCAACCGCACTTGTTCTAGCTTCCGTGGGGCCAGGGTATCTGACATTACCTCCATGATGCCTAAGATTTTACAAAATGTGGGGGAAAATCCACTGGTTATCATACATGCCAGTGTTAATGATATAAACAACACCCCATTTAATCAGTTACAACAGGACCATGTGGTGTTATGTAACCTGTTACTTGATAGGGGATGCTGTGTATGTATATCTGAAATTCTACCTGTCCTGAGAGCAACATCTACCATGATGCAGAAAATCAAAGCCCTAAATGAATGGCTGAGAAAGTGGTGTTTTAGCAGGATATACCCTGTATTACCCACTGGGAATCATTTTCAGATTGTCCTTCCTTGTTTTGCTGGGACGGTTTACATCTCAGTCATGGGGTAGTACACTTATGGGGAAAAGTATCACAAAAATCATAAATCATTGTTTAAACTAAAAACAATGGGGGAGAATGGGTCTATTCCCAAGTCTCTGAATACTTACCAAAATATTATTACAACTAAATGTAAATTCCTAGCTTTGAATGCAAGACCTTTAAACCAACTCAAATTATCAGAGCTCGAAGTCAAATGTAAAACTTTAATATAGGTGTGGTGGGAGTAACTGAAACTTGGTGGGATGCATCCTCAGTTTGGTCCAGAGAAATTCCAGGTTATGAGTTATATCATAAAAACAGATTAGATAAGCAAGGTGGTGGAGTTTGTATGTACATACGAAATTATATTCCTTCTTTTGAAGTGTGTTCTCCCTTTCCTTTGGAAAGTATATCGGTTAAAATCTTATTGAAGGAGCAGTCCTATATAACTATTGGTAACATCTATCGACCTCTATCTGCAAATTCAGATTACACAACTGATATGTTTAAATAAATTACCCATTTTTCAGAATCTCAAGATACTGTAATATTTGGTGACTTTAACCTCCCTCATATTAACTGGGACTCATTCTCAGGACAGTCCTATGCTGAGAAAGGACTAATAGATATGGTAGTTAGTACTGGATTACAACAACTTGTTACTAAACCCACTCGAGGTCCTAATATTTTGGATCAATTATTTACTAACATAGAGCAACAAATTAGCAATTTACAAATTTGGGATCCACTTGGGACCAGTGATCATTCATCTATTCTTTTTGAAATTCAACAGTTTAAAACTACACAAAGGAAGTTATACTGTACAAAAAATTATAATAAAGCACATTTTTCTAAAATCAATGAATACTTACGAAACATAAACTGGGAATTTAATCTTCTTAATTGTACAACACAACAAGCTTGGGACTTTTTTAAAAACACTGTACATTATTTGGAAAATACCTTTATTCCATCTAAGAGGAAATTTAATAATAAAGGAAAACTTCCCCCTTGGTTCAACAAGACAATTAAAAATCAGATTAAAATAAAAATTTAACTTTTTAGGAAACTTAAGAATAGTTCTGTTCCAGCAGAGACAAACCTGCTCCTTGGGAGCCTTCTGGGTCGAGAGGGCAACCGAGCAGCCTTCCCCCACAGCTGACGGACTCTTCCCAAGCCCCACGCTGATCGCCCCCTGCAAAAGGCGTGGAATTCAAACTGAAAAATCTGCACGGGTAAAGGAGACCAGGATGAGCGAGGAGTGCAAACAGTAGAGTGCCATCTTTACTGAAAGACTTACATTTTATTTTCAGTCGCTACACGAGTGCTGATTGTTTTTTTTCCCTCAGTTTTTCTCCCTGTATACTTCTGAATTGTAAGGAAGTAGCAGAGCACCTTAATAGTGAAACATCAAATGCCATAGTAAGCTTGTTCTGTGACCGTGACCTTTATTTTAAACTGAATCAGTGAAACTTGTAGTGCCAGAGAAAATATTTTTCCTGATTACCCAAGTTGCTAAACTTCTACTGCCTTTGCACCTTTTAACCTTACAAACCCCAGTGCCTGCAAAAACTGCTTTGTCTCCACCTGAACCCTCTTTGTTTAGAAAGTCCAATAATGAGCTTAACCAGGGCTGGGCTAAAATAACCTTAACTGCACTGAATATGCGATCTCCACCTCCAATGCTCCTTTAGTCTGCTGCTTTGTGTAGGATCTGTATAAAAGCCTCATCTTTTTCCTCCTTCTCTGCAGAGACAAACCTGCTCCCTGGGAGCCTTCTGGGTCAAGAGGGCAACTGAGCAGCCCTCCCCCACAGCCGACGGACTCTTTCCAAGCCCCACACTGATCGCCCCCTGCAAAAGGCGCAGAATTCAAACCGAAAAATCTGCACAGGTAAAGGAGACCAGGACGAGCGAGGAGTGCAAACAGCAGAGTGAGGACCCTGCCGATGTTAGGCATCGGCTGCCCTGCTACCCCCACCACCACCTTTGGTCGTTACTCCTTTTTATAGGATAAAGCACCTGACTGAAATTAACCAATCAGGTGACTTTTCCATTTGCAGGTTATCACAGCTGTCCACTAGTGACCGCTATAACAAAAGGAGCTTCTGGCTACCGTGCCCAATACAAAACTCCAATACCCCCTCTAGTGGCATTTAGCCATCACTGTACCTGCTTTCTCTGATCCCAACCTTTTTGCACCACCTGCAAATTACTGTGCAATTCGGGAAGTATCTCTGTCTCTCCCTACCAAATTGCCTGCTACCCACAAAACTGCCAGTTGTATCATAAACTAGGTAGTCAGAAATTAATTTATAATACCAAGCATGCTGCTGGGCATACTTCTGGGGAGTGGCTATATCTTTCTTACACTATATACAGACCACCTAATGGTAAACTCTGAGGTGAATTATAGTCTGCCACCTGGCCTTATACTAACTAATTATCCCTGTGTCTATCCTCAATTAAGCCACTACCCTAGCTTGCTTATTCTGAACAGTATCAGGAATAATGGTTCTTGCTATGCCTGTGCAACACTCCTCAAATTAAACAAACACCTATCTTTACAATGCCCATCCAAGGTGTTCCGGAAGGTATGGTTTCTCCTAAAGCTCCTGCTAGCAGGGGATATTGAAACAAACCCAGGTCTGCCCTGTAAAAATATCCCAAATGTAACTCCCTCTCTGCCTTGCTGGACCAGCACTAAAGGGCTGAAACTGGTGCATATCAATATTAATAGTCTCAGACCTAAACTGCAAGAGCTCAAAGCCTGGGTGGACCTACACTCCCCTGACGTATTACCCATCTCTGAAACATGGCTCAAACCCATGATCTTAGCGCATGAGATTAGGATCCCTGGATTCAAAACCTTTCAAAAAGATAGAATAGGAAAAAGGATGGAGGGGTTATCATATATACTAAGGAATCACTACCGGTGTCCTTAGCAGAGATTCCAGCAAAGGCGGATGAGGGCTACAAAACACTATTTGTAAAAGTACTACTGGGGGGTACAAAGCCACTACTAATAGGATGTGTTTACCAACCTCCTAAGATTGTGATGGAAGCACTAAAGGCCCTTACTAAGCTTAGCCCTGACCTGCCTCCCCATGAGAAAATAACCATGGGTGACTTTAATCTCCACTGGGGCCCCTCGACTAAGACCGACATTAAGTCCAGCTTGCTAGAGGCCAAGCTTAGCCAACTGATCCATGAACCAACAAGACTGAATTCGAAATCTAGAAACCACACCACCCTTGATTGGCTACTGGTGTCTAACCCCAATAGATTCAAGCTAGCCGGTACTTTTGCCGACTTAAGTGACCACGCCCCTATCTTTGGTATATGGAAAAATGACTATCCAGCTCCACCTCCCCATACCTTTCTGGCACGCGACTACTCTAATTTTGATGCTACGTCCTTCTGGGATACCCTGTCTGGAATTGACTGGGCTTAAATTAACCTTGCCCCCAGCCTGGACTCTGCCCTTGTCTTTTTCACCAAGAATTTCCTCTCGGCCGCCAACAAATATGCCCCTCTAAAACAAATGAGAGTCAAAGGACAACAGTCTAGGTGGCTGACACGTGATCTAAAAAACTAATGAGGGAAAGGGTCAGGGCATGGGGCAGGTACAAGTCCACTAATTTAACCAATGACTGGGTCCATTACCGAACGCTCAGAAATTCATGTAAAAAAGATTTAAAATAGGCCAAGCGACAGTACCTTAAGAACCTACAGACAAAAAAATCTCTCTAACCCCAAGAAATTCTGGTCTCAAATAAACACGCTCCTGAAAGGCCACCACACGCAAAATGCCTATGACATTGTTGTGGGAGATGTCCACCACACAAACCCGCTAGATGCTGCAAATGCCTTTAATGAATTCCTCACTGACATTGGCAAGTACAGGGTTCATTCCTACAGCCCAAAACAGCCATCTTCAGATGACTTGTTGAATCTCCCCTCATCACCTAATTTTCACCTTAAGTTAACATAAAAAACTGAGGTCCTAAAGCTCATTAGGAGCATTAAGACAAATAGTTCTCCAGGCTAGATGTGGGTATCCCTACTGATGTAATTCTTTTGGACTTTAGTAGAGCTTTCGATAAAGTCTCACATGAAAAACTCATTACTAAAATGCACAATCTAGGTTTGTCACCTGATATTGTCAACTGGACTTTAAACTGGTTGACAAATCTTTCTCAGAGAGTCAGAATTAATGATATCTTGTCTGATTCAGGTAGTGTGACAAGTGGTGTACCACAGGGTTCGGTCTTGGGACCAACATTGTTTGATCTCTTTATCAGTGATTTACAAACAGGGCCAAATAACTTCTATGGTTAAATTTGCAGGCGATACTAAATTGGGGGCAAGGTTAATAATCAAGAAAATATTTCTGCATTAAAGAAGGATTTGGAAAATTAACACTTTGGGCAAATGAAAATCATATGCAGTTTAATCAAGACAAATGTTTAGTAGTGCATTTCGATGTAAATAATCCAAAAACGATATATTATATAAATGGGCTACCACTTCACTCATCAAATTGTGAAAAAGATTTAGGGATATATGTTAATAATAAACTTACATCAAGCGATCACTGTGTTAGAACTGCTTACATGACCAATAGAATTTTGAGGCAAATAAAACGTACTTTTGTTAATCGCACTGAACAATGCCTTATTCCATTGTATAGGGCATACATTAGACCATATCTAGACTATGACTCCCCTTTCTGGAATCCAAACCAAAAAAAAGACATAGCAATTCTTGAACAGGTTCAAAGGAGAGTAACTAGAATGATTCCAAGGTTAACAAACTTGGATTATCACAACAGATTAAAAGCTACTGGTCTCTTCTCTCTTCAAACTAGAGGATTAAGAGGTGATATGCTTATGGTTTTTAATTTAATAAATTCACCATATCTAATGGAAAAATGTGGTCTAACACTCTCCAAAAGGAAACATGTTCCGAGACTGCATAATAAACAGCTTGAAGTAAAAACGTATAAAACCAGCAAAAGGGGAAACTTTTTTCCAATAAGAGCATCCATTGTATGGAACACCTTGCCACAAGAATTGGTAGAGGCAACTACTGCCACTGTCTTTAAAAACAAATTGGATGTTTGGTTGAGGGATAATAGATAAATAATGTCCCACATAGTGTGGGGAACAGTCTCGATGGGCTCTGGCCTTCTTCTGTTCTTTCATACCAAGTAATTATGGCAAAAAAAGGGAGCATGGGTGAAAACTGTTAGGTGAAAAAAAGAACCAGAATTTTAATGATCCCAAATAACTTAAATAGCAAGGTATCAATAAGGCAGTGAGCAGACACTGAATGGCAAGATTGCAAGACTATGAATCACAAGCATATATAGAAGGATCGGAAAAGACTAAGGATGCTAAGTTTATTATATTAGCTCTCATATGTTATCTATGTCTTGTTGAACTAAGTTTAACATCTATAACAACCAAGAGAGCATCATCTGTATTCTTTTCTATAACAGGACCATAATTGCACCTAAATAACAGTATGTGACACATTCTGTTGATTCAGATCCAATGAGTCATGACAATAAAACGCCTGGCAAACATATGCTTCTTAGTGCATTCAAAAGTGTTATGCAAGTATTGACAGACCTACAGCCACATGAAACCCAATACTTTCTTTCTGCTGCAGGATAAATGTATATTACTCCAGGGATAGAGAGAAACAAGCCAGTATAACTCTGAATTTGGCTGAATAAATGTACCATGTGATTGAGAAGAGAGAGAAAAAACACACAGTCTGCCAGTTCCTCAATGTTTCAACAAGTCTGTAACAAAAATGAAGGAGAAACCATCCTGTTATGCACACATTCAGCAGCTGTATCCTTCAGCTCATCATGTCTGAATTTAGGGACTCCAGAAAACACACAGCGCTGGACCTTCTCTTAAGTACCTACCCCAGTCCTATGGGATAAGATCCTTGTAGTCCTGGACAAATATTCTATCTCCCAAAGTGCAGGTCTCATGGTGTTGCATCACTTTCAAGCTACAGCACCACACTGAGCATGCTCACTGCTGTGTAGTTGTTTTGAGGATTCTGATTGACCGACACTAATCTCATCTGTAACTGGTTGCTCAGCTTCTTCCTCAGTAGAAAGGAAATCCAGATTATCAGCCATTAGAGAAAATCTTGAATTGTGTGTACTGAATCCTGAAACGTTTCTCCTATTTTGTGGACTTTTAGCCAGGAATGTGGTACCTCTGTGTTTCTCCCTGGTAAGACCTTTACATTTCCTATTAATGGTCTGCCATTCTTTTCTTTGTAAAAGTTCTGGAAGGCTTGTTCTGACTC
This sequence comes from Neoceratodus forsteri, assembly GCA_016271365.2. Classification (NCBI taxonomy): domain Eukaryota; kingdom Metazoa; phylum Chordata; order Ceratodontiformes; family Ceratodontidae; genus Neoceratodus; species Neoceratodus forsteri. The sequence goes on from JADMNL010000025.1 coordinate 268,164,105, forward strand.
TAGGGTTGGCCTTGATGGACTCTTTCAGGACAGAAGGTTCTGATGAAGTAACCACGGAGACAGCTCGTGGCATATCTGTTTTGGAATGTTGGGCTGATTTAAAGATTTTATCATTGGTCAAACTTTTGAGTTTGGAATTAATGAAAGACCAGGCTTCATTGGTGTTTTTGAATGAATATGAGGCCCCCATTTACTGTTATTACCAACACAGCTGGATATTTTATCCTGTATGATACCTTTAGTTGCTGTAATACACCTCTCATTTCTGTGAACACTTGCCTTTTGGACACAACCTCTGCAGCGTGATCTTGGAATATTGAGACCCTGTTCCCATTATAAGAAAGAAATCTTTTTTCCCTGGCCAGTCTTAATATCTCCTCCTTTACTGAGTACCACAAGAAGTATGCCACAATAGGCTTTGGGGTCAAATTTCCGTGCGCCCTTTCTATCTCTATGGGCCACCTCCAGCTGTGTTGCAAAATGTCAGGAATAAAGTTTTGTAAGAAGCCTGTCATATTAGTCCCTTTAAAACCTTCTTGTATCCCCACTATTCTTAAATTATTGCACCTTCCCTTGTTTTCCAATCGTCCAACTTTTGCCATATTTGTGTTAATCAGGAATGGTAAAAGTCTGAGTAACTGTCCAATTTGGTAACCCCATCTTCCACCCCTGCTACTCTAGCCTCTGCCTCCACTAATCTTGCATTTATGCCCTCCAAATTATTGTTTATAGAATTAACTGTCACTTTAAGACCACTTATCTCCATTTTAATAATGTCCTGGTTGAGGGTGATAGCTTGGAGCATGGCACATATAGCTCCCATATCTGGTTGCTGCACTGGTTCAGGTTTTTCTGTGAACCCTCTTCTTATCGGCCCCCTTCTGTCTGAGGAACCAGCATCTCCCTGATTTAAAACTGAAATATCTTTGTCCCATTTTGTTTTTTCCACGCTGAACTTTGCCATTATAGTACCGCATGCTAGTTTAGCTGAACGGTAACTTTTTTATCCGACGATCGTGGGTTGAATCTGATGTAAATTTTTATAAGGCGATACAGATGGTCTCCTGATACTGTTCAGGCATCTATCTTCCTTCATGGCTAGCGCGCGACACCCCATCAGTTTCATTTTCATGCATCCTTTAAGTTTGTCCCACACCATAGAGCGCAACCCCAGAAAAACTGATGGAAGCAGATAAAAAAAACATTCTTGGACCAGACAATATGATTGTGCACAACGTTCTGCAAATGTTAAACCAACAATCATTAACAATAAATGGGAGGAGATCAAGTATGTCTTACCGTTGTGGACTTCAATGCTAAACCGGCTGTTCACAGTCCTGCTGCTACACAAAAAGTAAAGCGATTTTCCGAAACAATCACCAAGAGGGGTCCTAATATGTTTCTCATTACAACAGAATTCTAGGGAGTATGCAAAGTTCCTCCACCACTTACCACATTTTATATGAATAAATGCTTGCTAAACCATGATTTTACTGGGGGATGGCAACTGCACGTACTGCAATGGGCATCACAGGGGTTGCAAAGAGCCAACAGACACCCATGCATGTGTTATTTATGTTGTGAACATAGAAATGTCACAGATCATTTCACGAGTCTATTTGTGGCATTTGTATGTTCACAAAGTCAATCAAGCTACATGCGCTCTGGGAACTACTTTTCAAGTCGTCAGGATACAGTGACATTTTCTCTATTTAAACAGCAGAAAAACACCTTTCTGGCTGTTTGTTTTGTAAACATAACCCATGTTATAAGTGCAATAACCCATTCCAGGGTATGGGGTCATAGGCATTTAATCCACATCTGTGGTGCTATGCAGACACTCGGCCTGTGGCCTCATGCCTCACAATGCATCCCAGGCATGGATTAAATGCCTATAACCCCATACCCTCTCATAGGTTATTGTTAACTGATTCTCTCAAGGAAAACAAGTCTCCAGGGCATGATGGATTCTCCATGAACTTTTTTCACATGTTTAAAGACATTTTATCCCTAGTCTTGACTCAAGTCTTTAATAAATCCTGGGTCAGGGATAGAGTACTGAACTCCATGCAGCAAGGTATTATAACCTTAGAACCCAAGTTAGGCAAATACCTAAGTGATTGCAAGAACTACAAGCACAACACATTGATAAATTCTGATAATAAGATCTTAGCAAAACTACCTACATGCAGACTAGAGACTTGTATACAAGATCTAATAGGCCCCTCTGAGACAGATCTGTTAAAGAGTAGAAACTCTTCAGATAACATGAGGAAAGTTCCCCACTTGATGGATTTGGCAGAATGTTTAAAAACACCAATGGCATTATTATCAATCAATGCTGAAAAGCATTTGATAGGATAACTTGGAGGCATATTCTCAGCACCTTAAACCTGTATGATTTCCCAGGCAATCTCAATAGTTGGGTGAGCCTTTTGTACAAAACCCTCCCACAGCAGTCCTCACTAACATAATTCTCTACTTGACATTTACTCTTCAGAGCGGGACGAAGCAGGGTTGCCCTCTCTCACCATTACCTTTTATACTATCCCTAGATCCACTTGTGCAAAAGCTTGTAAAAGATCCAGTGGTAGAGGGTACCCCCTTCAGAGGAAATCATTATACCTGCACGCTGCATGCAGGTGGTCTTTTACTGTCACTTCAAAATCCTTTGACCTCTGTACTTGTGGCCTTTCAAAATATCAGGAATTTTTGGGAAATTCTCATATTATAAGGTTAATATTGGAAAAAAAATCTGTCATTAAATGATTTATGCTTAAAAATTGATATAACTAACTTAGAGCTAAATTGGGCAGACAACATCACAAATTACATAGGAATTAAAATATATAAAGACCTGTACATAATTATCAAAGGCAATCTGTCAGATCTGAAGGACAAAATCTAGAAAGATCTCACTAAATGGAACAAATTACCATTGAATTATTTGATCAGAGTAGACGTAATAAATATAAACATTTTGCCAAGAGTCTTATATGTCCTCTACATGATCCCTTGCTTCATCAAAAAACTCTGGTTTCAGATATTGCACTCCAGCTTAAACAAATTCACATGGAACTATAAACACCCAAGACAGAGTTGCTTAGGTTCTCTGAACCCAAAGAACTTGATGGCCTTAAAGTTCCTGACTTGTTCTTATATTACCTAGCTATAAGAATGAGTCAAAACTCATTATGGTTATTCAACTTAAACAGTAAGACTTTGCTGCAAGACTGGGTTAGACTAGAACAAGATGTGGTGACAGAAAGGAATATTGATGGGGGCTTTGTTCTTTGGAAAACCAAAGCACAACATAAACAACATTTTGATTACTGATGCAATACACCAAATATCACAATCCTCCTCCACTTTAAAACTCAGTTTTAGTAAATCATCCTTTCAACCTTTGTGGAATAACCCAAATATAGAAGTTAATGGGAAAAAAACTTCTGAGCAAAATCTGGGAAGAGAAGGGAAATTTGTTACATAAATGACATAAAAAGGAAATGACGTTAAGGACTTTTAAAGCCTGAAGAAAGAGTTTGAATTAACTAATGAAGATTTGTTTGAAAACGTGAAGAGTGTGTCTAACAATATACACTAGAAATGATTACTTTATAAAAACTGATGTAACTATTGCTTTGCTTGTCAGTTCTGTAAGCAGACTAAAACTCATTATTTCCTCAATATACAACCTCCTGCTTAACTCACTTCACACAGGATGTTAAGAAACTTTAGATTTCTGGGATTGGAAAAATATTTTTTTTGCAGACTCATATTACATTAGCATCCTCTAACCATAGGTCAATTCAGTATAAAATAATAAATAAGCTGTAATATATGGATAATTAAAATAATACAATCAAAATTCATTCAAAACCATTCCTGTAATAGGGCACTACAAATGCTGTAATTATATCATAGAATTACCATAATACTATCATTCAGAGCCCATAATGCTATTGTTACAAGTACTGAACAATAGTATTACAACAGCAGCACAGCAGCACAAGCTGGCAATTTCCTCCTGCTGAGCGCGAGCCAGCCTTTTACTGTAACTGTCAGGCACAGTAAAAGCTGACTCATTGTTGATGAGAAAACACTGAAATCGCAGCACAATGGCTCTCTCATAGGAATAGGTTACCTCAGAAGACAGGATTCAATTCACGAAAAATCAGGAAAACCTCAACTCATTAAAAAAACAACTTTTGACCTATGGCAAGTTTAGAATTTTCTCAACAAAACAGTGAGTCCAGATCAATAGAACAAATCCCTGTAGAGCAGTTAGACTCCCCTAGCAAACTTTGTCTTTGGCATCAAGAAACAGAATGGCTCAGAATATGAGCCAAGTACCATCAGAGGAATACTGGGAAGTGTGGACTGCCACCTAGTCAAAAAAAACTACCCTGCTTGTGTAGTCCAGGGACCCCAAACAACATTCAGGGAGACACTACAGGCCCTAACAGTCAAGCAAAAAATACTTGAAAAAATAGAGAATGGGTAATCACCCCAGACAGGCTTAACCACTAACTGAGTCAGATATTAACCTCCTATACAGTAGTGGCACTCAAAGCTACCACTCACCCACAATCCTAATGCACATGTTATTCTTTAATATAGGGCACTACTTCACTCTACACACCAGTGAGTAATACCAACTATGGTGGAGAGATCTTGTATTAGGCACAAACAGCAAGGGAAAAGAATATCTAGAATGTCATGAAAGACAAATAAAAACCTTAACAAGGACAAACATTACAGATGTACGACCAGTCCCCTCAAGAATGTACAGAAACATCAGTAACTCAAACTGTGACTCAGTCACAGCCTACCAAAAGTATGCCAAGCAAAGGGCCCCTTAGATGCTGCACCCAGATTCTCCATTTTACCTCACTCCAAATATAAAACTAAAACCAACTAGCTACTGGTACCACTGCATGACTCTTGGAGAGAATAAAATTAGAGGCATAATGAAACTCCTTCAGCAATCTGCAGGTCTCCCCCCAGAAAAGCATATTACTAACCACTCGACCTAGAAAACTGCAATCCAGATGCTAACAGACACCAACGTACCTCCAATCGATGTTGCTCAAGTCTCCAGGCACAAAAATGTTCAATCAATCAACAACTACAGTATCTTATCAGAAAAGAAGCAGAAATCCATTTCTTCCATCCTATCCAATGTTAAGAAAATTCTAAACTAGCCGTAAGTCAAAAGTAGTTTTTTTAATGTCACTGCTGCACCAGCCACTCAAAGGTCTTGGAGCGGCTGGGTCAGCGGCAGCTGGGGGACCATTTGGAATGCTACGCCTTGCTTTCTGTGTACCAGTCAGGTTTTCAAAAAGGACACTACACGGACACCGCACTCACCGACTTGGTGGACTTAATTGCATCCCATTTGGGGGGTGGTATTTGGTGGGTGCGGTGTTCATGGACATGCTGAAGGCCTTTGACACCACTGACCACAGTTTGTTGCACGACAGGCTGCTAGAGATAGAATTATCAAAGGAGGTCTGCGGGTGGTTCCATTCCTATTTGAAAGGATGTACACAAGTCCTTGTTAATGGCTACCTGTCGGGTAATGCCCCAGTCCAGAGAGGTGTCCCACATGGCTCCATTTTGGGGCCTACACTGTTTTTGATCTATGTAAACCAACTAGTGGAAGTGACAAAATTTTCTAATAATAGGCTTTGCGCAGATGACACTGTCATGGTGGCAAATGGGATGAAGGTAAGTGTATTGGAAAAAACTCTCCAAAATGACTTTATGGGCCAAGTACATGGCTGTCAGATTCTGGCCTGGTATTAAATAGCAAAAAAATTAAACTGATGGTATTTAAGAACAAAGGCAAAAAAAAGTGATACAAACATTTTGAACATCAACATAAAAACAAATACAAATGAAATAATAGATCAACAAAATGTCTATAGATACTTGGGTGTCTGGATCGATAACTGTTTAAACTTCGGTTATCACATCAAAGACACCATAATGAAAATAAATAAAAGACTGGGGGCCTTCAGACGTACAGGGTCCCGTATAAATAAACAGATGAGGGTTCTAGTAGTAAACCAGTTATTGATACCAGTCCTTGATTATGGCAGCCATGTTTATGGCTTAGCAAATAAGGGGATATTGTCTAAAATAGATGTTATGAACAATAGACTAGCAAGATTTATCTTGCTTAGGGATTATAAAACCCACCACTGTATACTATTTGAAGAACTAGGATGGCTGACCCCATAAAATAAAAGAAAATTAACCTAGGCAAACCAAATTTATAAAGTATTAAATTTTCAAAGGCCAACTTACCTATATGAAAAATTAAAAAAAAAAACACCAGCATAATTTGAGACAAATACATTTATGAGGCTTTAAAACTCCTAGATTAATAAACAAATGTGGAAAGATTTGTTTTGCTGCAATCACATTTCAAGTGCGGAATTTAATAAATAAAACTATGGCAATAGTTCATAACAGTATTAAATCTTTCATGAGGGATTTGAAGCATGAATTAAAGGTATGTTGTATGTGTAATGGTTAATTTGCATTTTGATATTACTCTATTACGAACTCATTAACTGTCATGTTTCATAGTGTAATTGTATTTTGTGTTTGTAATCTGTTTTATGTGAAAATTTGCACATGCAATGGAATAACAGGACCATCTTGTAAATAGGACTTGGGTCCTAACTATGTGAATTTCTAGCTTATCCTGTACAAAAATAAAAGACTTTTACTACTACTATGCACAGCCATCAGCCTCTGCAGCACAATCTCAAATTCAAACTATGCTGCAAACTCCACATCCTGCCAGACCTCAGCCAGTCACACCAACTCACCAGGTAGTGACACTTCCTAGCACACTAGCAAGTGCCACCTCGCAGCACTCCACAACACGAGGTAACATCTTTGGATCACACTGCACATTCTACAGAGATGTCTCTATCAACACACACCAGTCTCCTCCTCCAGTAAAAAAGTGAAGATACGTAATTTACTCTGATTCTGACACAGAGTAAAGGCTAACAGCTACAGTTCTAAATCAGTTATAAGTTCCAGTTCTTTTTTCAAGTTATTGTTGGCCACAATTATTCGCCTCTATTTAAAACTCTATTAAAAAGCCACAATCATTGGCAAAAGACATTTTAAAGACAGTTTTACACATCTCAGTGAAGACAGTTCCATACAGCATAGACAGCCTCCACATCCATAAATACAGGTAAGTCCTTGAAAATTCTCAGATCCATATTTTCGAAAAACAACAGATAGGGGACTGTGATTACTTGGCTATAATACCATCTTGAGGTTCTGGGGACATTTTGGAACCACTCGAACTTCGCTCTCAGGGTTCACATGTCCCCAGGACCTCTTGATAGTATCATAGCCTTATAAAACACTGTCTCTTATCTGTTATTCTATAGAGAATAAAGTATGGATCTGGGTGTGTAATAAGAATTTACACACACCCGAGGGGTTTATGCATAGCATCTAACCCTGAGCGTGTGTGTAAATTCGAGTTTACACACACCCAGAGCCATACTTTATTTTATATAATTGCCGGGATGTCCTTTTTCCCCACAGCAACTATATAAAATAAAAACAGACATTGTTGTGCGACTGCGGCAGTCTGCTTAGCTGTCAGCGCGTGCTCTACATTTGTCGGTTGCTCACTTTTTATTTTTTTAATTTCATTTTGAGGGTATTTCCCTCATTTTGAGTCATTTCTGCATGCCAGCACTTACTGGAGTTAAGAGTAGCGGTCCAGAGGGGGAAAGATGAGGCAGACAGTGGCTGTGAGGAACAGTGCCAGAGGTGAGGGCGCCTGCGCAGTGTGAGGGAAACTGGGCGCGTGTTCACCATTATAAATGCTCCTTTATAACAGCGAATTACACCACGGTTTCTCAATGGGAAAAAGGACATGCTGGTTATTATATTTATATTATACACTGGTTCACTTACATAAAATGGGTTATAAAGGTTCAGACAAATGTTACACATGTGGGGATCGCAGAGCTTATATAACCCACACGTGTTGAACTTTAAATTTATAACTGAATTGTGGACAAAAATTGCTAGGCTTTTTTCTCCTTTCCCCAACATAGCTAATAATTTCAATATAGAAACCTATATTCTGAGTCATTTCCCTAATGGCATGGATTTAACTTCTAGTGAGTCAAACTCTATGAATAATAGAAACGGTAACAAAGAACATCATATAAAATACTAGATTAATGAAATGCCCCTCCTTTCCTAGAACTGAGGCAATGCCTTATACAAACCCTCAGAAAAGAAAAACTTTGCTTACTGTTTCTGTACTAGAGAGTCTAAATTCATGACAAAGTGGGATTGTATTTTGAAATTTCTTACCGGTACAGAATGACCAAGGACCTGATGCCTGACGGGGAACTCTGGACAAAGATCAGGCAAATGCATACCTAATGAGTTTACTTGATCAAGGTACTGTGCAAGCTTTTTCACTCTTTTCTCTTCCTATTTGGGTCTTCTTGATCCTCTTCCTTAATTACATCACGCTTTCCTTTCCTAAATGTTATATTTTTCCCAAAAGTCTCAATTTCTTCTTACAGGATACATGCAATTGGTGTATTTCTGATAATATACTATTTCTTACAAATTATTTGGTTTATTTATGAGTGCAATTTAATATCTGAAGTCAATCTATAATCTAATCTAATGATACAAATATAAAAACCTATAACTAGATACAGGGGAAGTTCCGGGCGACTGGAGGAGGTCAGATATGATCCCACTTCACAAAAGTGGTACTAGAGAGGAGGCAGAAAATTACAGACCTGTGAGCCTGACTTCAGTGGTGAGAAAAGTAATGGAATCACTACTAAAGGAAAGGGTTGGGGAATACCTTGTGGTCAGTGGATTACAGGATCTGAGGCAGCATGGTTTCATAGGGGGAGATCTTGCCAGGCAAACCTGATCAAGTTCTTTGACTGGGTGATCGGGGAAGTAGATCATGGTGGAGCGATGGATGTGGCCTACCTGTATTTCAGTAAGACCTTCAACAGCGTTCCATACAGAAGACTGGTGAGCAAGCTGGACAGCCTAGGAGTAGGTCCAAAAGTAGTAAAATGGGTAAGAGTTTAGCCAAACAACAGGAGTTAGAGGGTGGTGGTGGTAAATAGTGTTCACTCCGACAAAGGCAAGATGACCAGCGGGGTATCACAGGGGTCAGTACTAGGCTCGGTTCTCTTCAATGTCTTTATTAGTAACATTGCAGGAGGGCTGGTATGCAAAATATGCCTGTTCATGAATAACACAAAAATCTGCAACAGAGTGGATACATGGGGTGGGGGGGTGGAAAAAATGAGGGACAATAGGAAAAAGCTGGAAGTCTGGTCAAGGGCTTGGCAACCGGATTTCAATGCAAAAAAAGTGCAAAATCATGTACTTGGGGCACAAAAACCCAGGGGCAACGTACCAATTGGGCAGAGAGCTGGGGTAATCATTTCTGATGACCTGAAGGTAGCAAAGTAATGTGATAAGGCACTGAGGAAAGTTAGCAGGTTGCTTGGGTGCATAGGGAGCGGCAACACCAGCAGAAAGAGGGAGGTAGTGTTACCCCTGTATAGATCAATGGTGAGGTCCCACCTCAAATACTGTGTCTAGTTCCGGAAGGAAATCGATAGGGTGGAAGTGGTACAGAAGAGGGCAACCAAAATGGTGCAGAGCCTGCATCAGAAACCCTACAAGGAAAGACTTAAGGAATTAAGTATGTACTCTCAAAAAGAAAGGTGGGAAAGGGGGGACATGATAGAAATATTCAGATACCTCACAGGTATTAATAAGATACATGAAGGTAGCATTTTACATAGAAAAAGAATGAGGACAGGGAGTTACGCTATGAAGCTGGTGGGGGGAGACTCAGAAGAGATGTGAGCAAATACTGCTCCATGAAAAGGGTGGTGGACACCTGGAACAACCTCCTGGTGGAGGTGGTGGGTGCTAAAATGGTAATGGTCTTCAAGCATGCATGGGATAGACACAAGGAGACCTAATAAATAATGCAAGGGGAGAAGATCAAAGACTGGGTAGGTCTTGTGGTGGTGGTGTCCAGTCATGTTCGCACTGGTGAAATAGTGCAGTACAAAACCACGTTGACAATACCGTCTGGTTGACAGCGTGAGACACAACCGTACAATCCAAGTAGGGTCCCCCCTTGTTGCCCACCTTGGAGTTGGTTACAACAGTGTAGGGGGTTGTGGGGGGAGAAGCCCCTTGTGTGGGAGGTGCAGGGGGCATAGTCCCCCACAGAAACATATGTTTTTACTGCTGCGCAGTGGTGGCTGGCACTGGTATTGTCTGCGCGGGTTTGTACCACACTATTTTGCTGCCATGGACTTGACCGGGAACCTGTGGTGGCACAGTAGGTATGGAAAATAGGGCAGACCAGGTGGGCCAAGAGGTCCTTCTCTGCTGACAACTTCTATGTTTCTACATAATTCCATATAGTCTCATCAGTGTAATACCCAGTTATCATCAACATGCGGACAGCTATGCAACATGACAGGAAGCTTTCAAGTACCAGTGAAGCCCTAGCACAGAAGAAAGTACAGCAGAGGGAGACTGTAAAATAACAGGGGCCCAATATTCAAATGTTTGTGCGGGTACTAACAGGTCTATGCCCACACAAACTGTCATTTGGGCTGAATCTCCATATTTAAAAGGGGCTGTTTCATGGGCAAAGAGGGTTAGCACCTATGCAAAACATAATGTATGCGTGCGGGCAAGGGAAGGGGAATGGCCAAGAATGACTGCACTGCCCCACAATCAGTGGCTTTCTCCTTCACAAAAGGGTGAAGCACAGGCCTTTTGCACAGCATGAATACCGCCGAACAAAACCCAACTTAACTCCCGGCAACCATAGTGGCTACCAGAGGTAATGCAGCAACCTAGATGGTTGGCCGCTGGGGGAGCACAAACGCCCCCTGTGGTACCCGCCACCCCCCATACCGATTGCCAGCCCATAATGTATAACTAAAACTCCTCAGTGCTAGTGCCCCCTCCGTCAATCACCAGCCTGTTCTGTAAAAAACAAATATCCCTGGTGCTAGTGGTCCCCCTCCGATCGCTGGCCCCTACTGTGATAACATGAAATCCCTTGTGTCTAGTGCCACTGAAAACCCACCTCACACTTTCTTAGCTGGCCACTCTATGTCCAGGCAGGAAGTGCACCTCCTATTCACAGGACTGGGTGACGTGCCCTGTCCAATAAATAAGAGGTGCACTCCCAGCCTGGACAAACAGTGAGCAGTCGAGGAGGTGTGAGGAGGGCTACCCAGTCGCCGTGTGCACCTGCAGCATTGAGGGACTGGGAAGGTGATGGGGGCTCAGCAGTGAGGGGCTGCTAGACACTGGGTTTCATGTTATCACAGTACTGGCCAGTGATCGCCGGGGGGACCACTGGCACAAGGGATATTTTTTTTTTACAGAACGGGCCGGTGATCGGGGAGGGGGGCACTAGCACCAGGGCTATTTCTTTTTCTGCATAATGGGCTGGCAATCAGTGGGGGAAACCACTAGCACTGGGGATATTTTTATTACTAACAGAACAAGCTGGCGATCGGTGGGGGAAGGACCACTAACATCATCAAGGATATTTCTTTTTATACAGTACAGGCTGGCAATTTGTGATGGGGGGGTCACTGACACCAGCGATCTCAACATGTCTGGGACCAGGCAATTGGGGAGCAGCGCTGTGGTAACCTTTCTTACTACCCATGCAAATGAGCCCATAATGGGCACGTAAATGGGCCTTGCATGCCCAATGGGCACATTTGCATGGGTCCCTTTGAATACTGCAGATAGCGCTCATTCTGGTGGTGTATTTTGGGAGCCCTGTCATGCCAGAGCTATGTGGCTTGGCGCTGTGCCAACATGGTTCTATATTCAGTTGAATAGTGTCGATTAGCTATTTGACTAAATATAGCATCCTCAGGCACCCAGGCAATCACAAGGTGCAGAGCAAATTTTTGCGCTTCGTTTTAAGCGATTTTGAATATCGGGCCCCAGATATGTTAATAATTTTATTAGCTTTAGCTAAAAATTTGCCTTTCTTGAAATAATTGTGGTACTGCTGCCTAATTGTATGAAAAACTAAGTTTACTGTCCTCAGCCAATCTAACCCATCACTGTAAGCTCTACAGCAAACTCGATTGGCTGACCCAAGTACTGTAAGTACTTATCTGTTCGCACTGGGCTGCCTCATGGACAAGGTCATAAGATCTGTTACCTCTGCCTATCTTATTTGGTTACTGATGTTCTCAAACCAAACATACCCCTTCATATCAAATGAGATATCTCTGCTGATTGCCCCATAAAGCTGTTACTAGCAAGGATTGTCAGGCCTTTTCTGTCTGTACCTCAAGGCTTTGGAATGTTCCTTGCAACGCTGGGTAAGCACTCCTCCTCCCACTCACGGTTCAGAAGGTCTTTCTGGGACTGCCTGGAGGCTGACACTGCCTCCAAGTGTACTTAACCTACTTCTTGTTTTTTATTAATTCATTTTCACCTAAATGGCCATTTTGTTTCAAGATTAATGTATGGTTTATACTTCTAACTGAGCTATTGGAAGTAATTCAAATGCCACAGCATGTACTGACAAAACTACTTGTGTATTTTTACGTACTGAGTAGCCTTAGTGTTCTCCCAAGAAATCCTTATCCTTAGCCTAGCCATGGACATGGAATCTGCTCCTGACTTGCTTTTGATCTTCTGTTACATACCATACTTATACATTCGTTTATTGTTCAAACTCACAGTCCGATGGTTTCAGGTTTGCTGTTTCTTGTACACCGGTACTGTACGTTAACTGCTTCTCATCACTTTCTTTCATTGTAATCTCCTGGGTTGTACCTGAAAATAGGCATGTACTTACAGTATATAATGTGTTTACCTGATCAATAAAAATAAAGAATAAATAATCAATTATACAAGAAAAGATTTCTATTACAGTACATTTTCTCATTGGAATTATACTCTGCTTGTTGTATTGTTTCTAGCTTGTTGGTTCATCATATTGTAAACATCTTAAGCCTATCATTTGCTCTAAACACAGTAAAATCTCTAGGAAGAGCATAATCCTGTTGTAAAGTATTCCCACTAGCAAGCTTGAAAATCCTACATCTGTTTTTGTTTCTGTATCTTCGGCATGCACAGATGTCATGTTTCTCTATGGTCATATTTTCCTGCTTTATTAAAATCTATTACATAAATCACATTGGCCTTTCCTGAAGCAATTGGTATGTACCGAACAATGTATTTTCACTCAACATGCTACAGAGCATTACACTTTGCATTTATATGGCATAGTTTATACAAGCGATATCAAACAGTGCTCTACAAAGCACTATTTAAAGAGTATTATAGTACAGTGACATCATTGTATGTAAGTAGGCACAACAACCATGACTGAATCTCACACTCAGCTGCAGACAACTGTATTAGTACATGCTGCATTAAAGAGCCCCTGACACTGTTGTAACAACTTTGAAACAAATTTAATATTTAGACACAATTCAGCTTTTACTTAGTATTTTTTTCTGTTATTCTCACCCTTATTTCTTTATTAGGAATTACACTTGCATGGAAATAGGATCACTGCCGTATCTGTTCTGGCTGCCTACACCTGATATCACAGTTCTGTTTATGACATCACAATCTGTTGTTGTGGAGATAATTATGATGCCATAAACAGAGGATTATGATGTCAGGAGTAGGCAAGCAGAAAGAGCAGATAAAGTCTAAGGGCCAGTAATCCTTTTTCATACAAACATCCTAAGTGATATAGAAGAAAATGGAAAGTATTATAGAAAATATATGAACTATAAACTGAATTGTGTCTAATTCTGATATTTTTTTAAGTTTTTCTAATGGCGTCAGGGGCTTTTTTTTTATTTGTTAATTTCTTTATGCTCCCCCATGCTGACCAGCTCCCATCCACCGGTTCCCCCAGCCCCGTCACAGTCCTCTGGGGCTTACCTTGTCCAGCTCTTCCCCCAGGGCTTGCACCCCTCTTTAAAGGAAAGAATGTTGGGCAGGACACCAGGGTTATCCTTTACCATTTCTGAAATGTCCTGTGATCTTTAACTCTCACCTCTATAACCTTCAGAGTGGATAGAAGGGACTTTGATTACTAGTCTCATCTGAAGATACTGCACCATGAAGTACCACACCACCAGGTCTGCACTTGGTATGCCACCATTTCCTAGCACGGGACTGGAGCTCATAACATGTTGGTACAGTGTCCCAAGTATTATTAATTCAGCCATAATAATCTATGCCTTGTGAGAAGTAATCCTTCTAGATTTGTTTACGGTACTCTAAAAATATGCTTTTAAAGTGGCAGTGCAAAGGAATTTGGCAAAAAAATTAACCCTACGTTTTTTTTAATAATAAAAGATTCCAGGCTATTGCCAGTATTATTTGTCGGTAAAATTTTCTAGTTACAACAAACTTTGGGTTTTTTGTTTGTTTGTTTTGTAAACATTTCAATTTATTGTTTTCTCGAGGAAAAAAAGATGGTCACCACACTTGGATTAGAAATAGTGTTGTAGACCTGGCAAGGGTAAGGATCGAGAAAATAAATAAAAATCTGGTGCTCAGCATAGGAATCACCTGGGAAGCGGATTTGACATGTATGCTAATATCTGTATTAACCGTAGCTGAAAACTAGCTTTTTGAAAAAAAAATATTGAATTGCACTGCTGCTTTAAAATAAACATTTAAACAGTATTAGAAGAAGCTTGTGCAGTGCTCAAATTACAGGGGAGCCTGAGGGGGGCTAGGTCCCCTTACTTTTTTGGAGGGCCCCCTGAGTTCTGTGTAATTCAAAGGTGCTGGGAAGGCCATGTTTTGGCCCCCTTACTTCTTATTGGTGAAACTGCTGATCTCCAATTAGTCAGGAAAATAAATTGCAGCAGCCCTGCCTGAGTGAAAAATAATTAACACCGTGTTTTCCCTTTTAACAGCCATCCAGGAATACAATAGCCTCCCCCAACCCATAGCCACACAACTGGCACCAAAGTGAGTTAAGTGATACTTGAGACAGATGTTTATCTAAAGCCGTGTTTACGTGGTCGTAGCGCTCTTGCATTTGCATTGCTCCCTTCCCACTGTGCTGGCTACTCCTCCATCAATTTAGTGCTTACACAGCCTGCCCTCAAGGTGCTGCAGGTCACTCTGAAGAGGGAGGGGCTGTAAATTCAGCAGAGGATGCTGGGAGACACTGGGACAGAAGGCTTTCCATTGGAGCAAGTGCATCAAAAGGTTTACAACATCGGTGAATGCGCTCACTCCGATACGGGTACCCACAATTGAGCAGCAGCAAGAAAGGGGTCCAAAACACAGTTACGGCACTCCAGAAAGTGTCTACAAAGCTGACTCTGTAGCACAGCAACCTGTGCACATGGGTTGATGCGCTGCAAAGTGGGAGGTGTAAATAAGCCTTAAGTGATAGCGTGCCATTGATTGACTGCTTTGATGGTCGCCTTCCTGGAAAACAAATAAACAAAAGCCTCCCACAGCTAAAAATAGTATCTACAGCTGGCAACAAAGTGAATCCTTCACATATACTTTAAAAAGGTGATAGTCAGAGATCCGTATCTTAATCCTTTATTGTAAAAAAAAAGCTGCTGTGCTTGCCTCCTTTGATGCCCAGTGTGACACCTCCTTGAACGAGCACAGTTGGGGGGGTTCGATTCAGTTCAGACTATAAATTACTTAAACCAGAGGTAAAAGTAGTAGCTAGTAGCCCCCACATTGAGCCTCTGGGAACAATTTATTTGTTCACTGCCGCTGAGTTGTCAGAGAGAGAGAGAGAGAGACGGGAGAGGGAGAGAAAACAAGCGCAGTTTCAAGAGGCCAGAGGACTAGTGTGGTACCTCTACTGTACTGCCTGTTGAAATCAGAATACTTTTGGCTGTTCTGCTGGTGAAGTCTTGTCATTTTAGAAACATAGACTTTGACGGCAGATAAGGACCGCTTGGCCCATCTAGTCTGCCCATTTCTCTACCTACAGGATAGGCCGCAGATCCTAGTTAACCAACAGCCTATTTCTTCCTACCCCCCACAAGAATTGCCTTATGTCTGTCCCATGCATTCTTGAATTCTCCCACAGTTTTAGACCCCGCAACCTCCTCAGGAAGGCTGTTCCATGCATCCATTACCCTCTCTGTGAAATAATACTTCCTCACATTGCCCCTGAACCACCCCCATCTTTAAATTATGTCCCCTTGTTCTTGCATGTCTCTTTTTCTGAAAGATGCTACCCTCTTGGACTTTGTTGATTCCACTGAGGTACTTAACAGTTTCTATCATGTCCCCCCTCTCCCTTCTTTCCTCAAGGGAATACATATTAAGCTCCTTTAGTCTCTCCTCATACGGCTTCTCTTGCAGACTCTGCACCATTTTAGTTGCCCTCCTCTGGACTGCCTCTATCCTGTCTATGTCCTTGCGGAGATGGGGTCTCCAAAACTGGACACAGTACTCCAGATGGAGTCTCACCAACTGTCTGTACAGAGGGATAACAACTTCCTGTTTTCTGCTGCTGATGCCTCTCCCTATGCATCCCAGTATACCCCCCAGCCCTCCCTACTGCCTTCTCACATTGCTTGCTAACCTTAAGGTTATCTGATATGATTACCCTCAGTTCCCTTTCCTTTTTTGTTGTTGTTACTACCTCCCTCCCATTGTGTATTCTTCCCCTGGGTTCTTGTTTCCCAGGTACATTATTTTGCACTTCTTTGCATAGAATCCTAGCTGCCATACTTCTGACTATTTTAGACAAGATAAGAAAAATCTGGAGCACACAACTCCAGATGGTATGTAAATATGTTTTTTTGTATAAAGGTGAGGGATAGGTAAGAATTAGGATGAATAAGTCAGGACTCAGAGGAACTTGGGACAGGCATGCAGTGCTAGCTGGCCAGGGCTGGAGTGTGGAGTAGGGCCAGATGTGGATCTGTACTAGATCCTGGACCCTCTGGCAGTGTCAACACCAGTTGCCACCATAGAGAGAGCTGAGAAAGAGGGAGAGACACCATGAATGGGCCAAGGCTACACTGTTTTAGCATCCTCAGTCTGACCTCGCATATGGGGGGGGGGACTTTAGTCTCCAGAGGCCATGGCCAGTAAGGCAAGCTTGGGGAAGGGGTACTTGTCTCCAGTGCCAATGTGAAGTTAGGTAAGGAGGCTAGACAGACAGCATTTTTTTTTGTCTCCAGAGCCCATGTGAGGTAAGACAAGACAAGGCAGAGGTGCATGTTTGTCTCCAGACCCCATGTGAAGTAAGGCAAGGCTGTGGGGATCTTGTTTCCAGAGCGCATGTGAAGTAAGGAAAGGCTTTGGGGAGTTTGTTTCCAGAGTGCATGTGAAGTATGGTAAGGCAAGTCAGGGGAGTGTTTGCTTTGTGTCTCTGTAGCCCATGTAAAGTAAGTCAAGACTATTGGGTGTTGTGCATCTCCACAGCCCATGTGAAGTGGGGCAAGGCTAGCAGGTGCTCTGTGCCTCCGGAGTCCATATAAAATAAGGCAAGGCAGGGGGCACTGTGTGTCTCTGGAACCCATGTCAAGTAAGACAAGGCTGGGGGTGCCATGTGTCTCCGGAGTCTATGTGATGCAAGACTTTGGGGTGGGGGTGCCTTGTGTTTCCGGAGCCCAGGTGAAATATGTATTTTATAGAAAATAGACAGTATGTTGCTTTCTGCTACTCGAGTAATGCATACCAAGTGATTTGCATAATGCAGCCGAGGCATATCTGCAACATTCTCAGATTTTTGACCAGTAAATTAAGGAGAGCTGGCCTGTATGTGTACAACATGACAAACATTCAGTGCTAGATCCAGTAAAAGAGACAATCCTATGAACTATGGATATTTTGAATAGTGGTGTGACTGTATGAGATGTGTGTGAGGGGTGTGGGGTTGGTCAAAATAAGGAGACTCCTGAAAATAGGGAGACCTGGAAGGAAATATTGCATGTGTTAGGATTAGGAAAGGCACATGTTACTCTCACTGTCTCCTAACCCTGCCAGCAGTGACCCTCTGAGAAGGTGGGACAGCATGCCATCAGCCAGGGGCTTCATTTAATTATTTAAGGGAGATGTACTTGACTCCTAATAGTGAAAAATGTAGGTGACTGAATTTTGCAGGCATGGAAGTCAAACAGTGGTGTGATATTTTTCTGAATGAATGGGGGGCATAATGTTATATGTAACATGGCAAAAAAATTAGGAGTCTAGGGAACAAAGGTGATAGGTTTAACAGCATCAGGTGGTACAAGAGCAACACGGCATTATGAGACGATAATGCCAAGTTGCTTGTGAAATACATGAAGTAGCCGCGGGAGGAAAACGAGCAGTGCATGGAAAAGGACAACGTAAAAAATGTAACAGACCAAGTTCTCAAACAGCAAGTAGGTACGCAAGGAGCAGCACTAGGACAAATGTGAGAGAGACACCAGTGAAAAATATAGTACGAGGGAAGTGGAACGAGGTACAGTTGGAGCAATGTGTGTTTTAACTAGGTCCATCGCTCTTATAATGAGGTGCATATCATAAGAAGTGTTGTAAGATGCCAAAAATATTAGGAGTGTAGGGAACAAAGGTTATAGGTTTAAGAGCGTGCAGGTCAGAGAGACACAATTGAGGAACCTGGTGCACAAGCAGTGAGTGAGACGGGATAGAAGTGCCCCGAACACAGTAACAGACTGAAGAACTGGAAAAGCATTTAATTGCAAAAACTCCACGGTGTATTGCACAGAAAACTTTAATTATCGAACAGCAAGGAGAGAGAGGGAAGACACGACACAGAGTCGGGAAAGGTGAGCAGTGGAATTCACTGACCAGTAGAAACAGATTTGGACCAGGTAAACAATAAAAAGTATGGGGAGTAAACGAGCATACTTGTATGCAAATGAGACAGAGACCTAGATGGAGAAGCAGCAATAGAACAATGCTGGGGTCCTCCTACGAACAATAGTAAATGAAAAGCCATTAGAAATTGTACAAAATCTATACCAATCATTAAGAAATAGATCATTGTGCTAGTATGCAAAAAAAACCAAAACATATATATACGTAACAGAGGTTCCTCCACATTTTTGAAAGTAACAGTAAATACAACTGAATAACTGGATTCATCTCATTGTGTATTCAATAACACCACTACAAAGATATCTCTGAGATATATACTTGTGTGCACACCATGTTACAAGCACATTAATCCACTCTGAAGGTGGCATCTAATGGGGAATTAATGCATGGTTGGTCCGTTGTAGGCACTCGGCCGCAACAGTCCCAACCATGCATTAATTCCCCATTAGATGCCACCTTCGTCGTGGATTAATGCTTACATGTAATGTGTTTATGACAAAATTGTCTCTGACAACATTATATTGGCTTCCAAAGTTGTAACCTGTGAAGTATTTTGATTTCCTCAAAACAGAAATGACTTTCAGATTTTGACCACTGAAGTTTTTGACATCGATCATCCAAAATTAACTGAACCTCGGAGACCGTAATATATAGCAATCTTATTTAAGAAATAAAGTTGGTGGCATGTGTGGTGTGTGTGTGTGTGTAGTCCCATTGTTAGTTAGTGCAGGATTTATCCACACACTACTGCACCTTTACAAGTCATTAGGCCAGCTCCCCCCTGCAACTAAGGTACAACTACACCCTTGGATGCATCATAGACAATGCCATTAGAAGTGATAACCTGTCTCCCTACTCATCCTTGATTAAACACAAAACCGAATCCAGGTGTCTCCGACAATCCTAAGTTCTACCTCTTGAAGTTCCTAGGATTTCCACCTGCCTGGGTAGCAAGACCATCTCTGTCTCAGCTTCCTCACTCTGGAATTCTATCCCTGCCTCCCTTCGCTCTCTTGACTCGCACCTCGTTTTTTAGACACATTTCAAAGCCTGGCTGCTGGCAGAAGCCAAGTGAACATGTTATGCCAGCCAGCCCCTGGCTGAGAGCCCTTCCCCGCTCCCAGATCTAAATGTTCATCATGCCCTGCACTTATTTTTCCAGGACTGGCTGTTCTGTACCTTCCTACGTCATGCACTTGCACCTTACGTGTAATGTATTGTATTTCAAGTTGTGTATCCTGTATCCTAATGCACTGCTTGCACCTGTTCTGCATTGTCACTGCATTTGAAGCATTCCATGTCTTTCCAGTTTGCTTTTATTCACCTGTTATCATTTTCTAAATTAATGTAAACATATTGTACATTCTATGTATTTTCTAATTAATGTAAATGTATTGTACATTCAAGTTCCATCTTTATTGCCCGGGTTGTGCCTGAAAACGGTCCACTGGATCAGTGCACCCACCCACTAAACAAACAAATAAATAAATAAAAGTTTAATTTAATCTTTTTTTTTTACTTTTTTCTCTGCATCCGCAGAGCTAGGCAAGTGACTCCAGCCCTCCCTCGGAGGGACTCGTTCTCTGTCTCTGATCGCCCTGCACCAGTCATGCCCTGGAGTTCCCCTGTGGAACATTGCCTGCTGGTCTACTGCTCTCCCAAAGTAGAAGCCACGCAACAACATGCAGAGGGTGCTGGAAGGGGGATGCAAGCCCCAGAGACCTTAGAACAGTTCCAACAGCTCTTGGAACTGTTCATTGGTCTAGTGCTCTGCTGCTGTGCCCCTTTTTACAGCTGCATGGGTACAGCTCCACAGATGTTATGCCATCATCATCATCTAAGAATAGCACTGTGGAAGCATATGATCGGACTACTGTCCGGTGTGCTTTCACAGTGCTGCAGCATACTTTCCAGTGGTTATTTTTATAGGGCTTCCCCTCTGCTGGCCACATAAACACACCCACTTCAGGGAGCATTTATTTTTCTTCCGCAATTGCAGAAATCTTTAGTCTTTTTGGTAACTGGGTAAGGCCCACTAGGCACAAGTGCCTGTTTTCAGGGGTGACCTGGGAGCACTGAGCGATTAAGTGACTTGCTCAGAGTCACACAGTATGCAAGTGGAGGTTGTGAGAATCAAACTCAGATCTGGTCTGCTGGATGTATCAAGCTCATTCACACCTCGTTCCTCTGACCTCTAGGCTATACTGCCAGCCCAATGTTGAATGCCATGCAGAAGATGACCACTGACTCAGACTGCACATGCGTGTGTACCACGCATGCGCAGTTCTGCAATCTGCTCCATCTTGTAAATGGCATACTCTGGAGCTACGAAAAGCTGGTGGCAAGCAGAGAGCTCTGGGAGGCAGCATGGTACCAATTTTATTTCTTTATTATTCATTTATGCACCACTCTCACTGCTGCCTCTTTAGCCCCTCTCTTCACTCTCTGTAACCCCCCACCTGCTTTAGCCATGGTGCAGCTTTACAAAACAGCAGCTCCAGCTGCTGCCTGCCTCCTCTCTGCTCCTTTAACAACCCTCTCAGCTCTCATATGCTGTGGAGCGGCTTCACTAAATAGCAGCTTCTGCCACCTGGAGCACTCTCCTTCCCCGCCTTGCTCCTTGCTGTGCTTCCTGCTCCTTTACCCCAGCCGTCTTCTTAAAGAGAGCCCAATTGGGCATAAACAGCTCCTAAAAGCTCTGCACAGCCATATTGGCTCTGACCAGTTTGTTTTTTCTTCTGCTCAGATCAGAATGGCAGCTCGTATGATAATCCTTTGCATCAGCTGCCTTGCTTGTCCAATTCTTGTGATTGGCGTATAGTGCATAACTTGCAGACAGTGGGCTGACAAAAAAATCCTGGGGGGTTGGTGTTGGTGGAAGAAAGGGGCAGTTAACAAAGGGGTTAAGTGTGATCTGGGGGATCGGTTTGTTTCACAGAGTGTGAGAGAAATGGGGAGTGAGAAGCAATCCACTTTACAAATGAAGCAATGAATGCAGTTTCATAAATACTTTAATTTTTAAAACATCCTTGCAGGAAACAGTAACATCCTTATCACAGAATGTTTCATCCTGGTAAGCTATAATGTACCTTGCTTAGCTCCAAAATGCAGAAAAATGTACCACTTACAGTGATGTTTTTAAATATTTCACGGGGGAGGCATGCCCCCGTACCCTCCAAGCTTTGTGAGGACTTTTGTACCCCCCTTTTCACTGACTCTGCACACACCTCTGAATGTGAACCGTTGGGCCCATCTACTTTTTTCATCACAATTTGAGCACTGAGTTTGTGTATATCACATATAAATGTTTTATTGTTCTTTGTGATGAAAGGCCAATCTTGAACTATCAGCTTTCTTTGTTCTGCTTCTTGGCTGTCTCCATGTGACTCAACCCTGAATGTCTCCTCAGTCATACGAACATATGACATGCCAGCATAAACAGGCCAAATGGTCTATTGAGTCTCTTCAGTTGTGCAGCTAGCCCTTCACCTTGCAGCTGCCCCACCTTCCCAGCCCCCCTCACAGTCCTCCCGGCCCCACTCTGTCCCATCCCCTCTTGAAGCAGCCCACTGTCCTACAGGAAACCACCTCCTCAGGTAGAGTGTTCCACTTGTCTGCCACCTTCTCCATGAAGTAATGTCTCCTGATTTCTCTCCTGAATTTCCCCCCTCCAACCTCAGTTGATGCCCTCTGGTTCCCCTCCCTCTTCTGATTCAGAATATCTCTCCTGTATTAGCCTTGTTTATCCCCTTCAGGTACTCAAAGGTCTCAATCATATCTCCCCTATCTCTCCTCTCCTCCAAGGAATACATGTTAAGCATGTCCAGCCTCCCTTTGCAGGATTTACCCTCCAAACTCTGGATCATCTTAGCTGCTCTGCACCGCACCCCTTCCAACAATCTGATGTCCTTCTTCAGGGATGGGCACGAGTACTGCATACAGTATTCCAGGTGTGGCCTGACCAGTGACCTGTACAAGGGAAGGATCATCTCACCACTTCTAGAGGAGATCCCCCTCGCTATACAGCCCAGCATCTTGTTAGCTTTCACTGCTGCCTTCATGCACAGTGCCGAGTTGTTCATACTCCCCATTATAATCACCCCCAGGTCCATTTCCTCCTCTGTGATCCCCAACTGTACCCCTCCCAGCTGATAGCTCCTCCTTTGGTTCTTAGCCCCGAAGTGCAATACCTTACACTTCTTGGCACTGCACCCCAACTGCCATGTTTCCAACCACTCCTGTAGTTTGGTCAGGTTTCCCTGCAGTCTCTTGCACCCCTCGATGTCATCCACCACAGCTCCCATCTTGGTATCATCCATGAACAGACTGATCTTGCTCCAGATCCCTTGTGAGATATCTGCTATGAATAGCCCAAACAGCACTGGTCCCAGTACCCACTTCTGTGGTACCCCGCTCATTACTGCTCTTGGCAATGAGAGTTTCCCCTCCTCCACCACCCTCTGCTGTCTGCCCTTCAGCCAGTTAGCAATCCATTTGACCATCTTAGTGCCCACCCTCACATAATCCAGCTTCCCCCCTAGCCTCTCATGTGGCACGGAATCGAAGGCCTTGCTAAAGTCCAAGTACAGGACATCCACTGTATGGCCCTTGTCCAGCTCCCTGGTCACCCAGTCATAGTACTCAATCAGGTTTGTCTGGCAGGACCTGCCCGAGACAAACCCATGTGGTTGCCCGTCCTTGAGGTCATTGTCCTCTAAAAATGTCACCAGCCTCTCTTTAAGGATGATCTCCATGAGTTTTCCTACAATTGATGTGAGGCTCACTGGTCCGTAGTTACCTGGATCATCCTTTGGGCTACCCTTGTGAATGGGCACTACACAGGCTAACCTCCAGTCCTGTGGTACACATCCTGTGTGTAGAGAGGTATTGAACAGATCAGCCAGTGGTTCCGCCAGGCACCCTGCCAGTTCCTTGAGTACCCTAGGGTGAATGCCATCAGGACCCGGTGCCTTGTCCACCCACAGTGCCCTCAGTCCTTCCCATACTCTGCTCTCTGTAATTTCTCCATCTGTAACCTCCTCCCTTCCCCTGCCTACTCCACCACTCCCATGAGGTATCTGTCCACCCCTTTTCCATGAATACAGAGCAGAAGTACTCATTTAATGCCTCTGCCTGCTCCTCTCCCCTCTCTACCGACCCCCCATCCTTCTTAATCCTCACTATCTGATCCTTGTTTTTCCTTCTCTCACCAATGTATCTGAAGAAATCCTTCTCTCCGTCCTTGATGCCCTATGCCAACCTCAGCTCTCTGCATGCCTTGGCAGCTCTGACCAGCCTTGTAACCTCCCTGGACTTCTTTGTATACTCCTCCTCCTTGTCTCCCCCCCCGGATCTCTTGAATCTCTGAAAAGCTCCCCTCTTGGCTCTCACCCCATCCATTACCTCCTTGGTCAGCCAACTGGGCTTCTTTGCCCTTCCCTTCTTACTCTGTGCCCTAGTACATGTCTCAGTGGCCTCTGCCAACCCTGCCTTAATAATACCCCATTTTTGGTTGGCATCCATGGTTGGTTGGATTCCCTCCAGGTGACTTATGAGAATTTCCCTCATCTTGTTGAAGTCTGCCCCCCTAAAATCAATTACCCTGGTACTCAAACCTCCAGTTTGCTTCCCCATTCTGACTGGGAACCACACTAAGTGGTGGTCATTCCCAGCCAGAGGATTCTCAACCTCCAGGTCCCTTACGGCTTCCCCATTCGATAGTACAAGGTCCACAGTGTTTCCCAACCTGGTTGGTTCACGTACCAACTGTACCAGGAAGCTATCCTGAAATGCCCCCAGTATAACCTGCTCCCTAGCACTTGTGGTGGCTGGCGTGCTCCAGTCCACCCCAGGTAGGTTTAAGTCCCCCACCACCACTGTGTTCCCCCTTCCAGCAACCCTCCCCCGATTTATTCTGCCAACTCCCAATCCATCTCCTCCCCTTGAGTTGGTGCCCTATACACTACCCCTATCCTCAGTACCCTGCCCTTTGAATCCTGAAACTGTATCCACAGGGCCCCTGTTCTGCTTTCCTCCCCCCATGCACCTTATTCCTTCCCTCACATGGATTGCCACCCCCCCCCTTTCCTGTTTGCTCTGTCCTTTCTGAACAGCCTGTATCCAGGGATCATCATTTCCTAGTCCTGGTAATGGGTGGCTCAAGTTTCTGTTGTGGCCACAATGTCCACCTGCCCTACTGCAAAGAGAGCCTGTAACGCGGCTGATTTGTTACCTAGACTCCTCGGGTTCAGTGACACTACCCTCCACTCTGCTCCTTTCCCTTCCCTTCCCTGAATTACCCCCCTTTTGCCTCTGCCCTGCTGCCCTCCCCTTTAGCTTGGGGTAGGCACATCTGGCTCCCCTCCCTGGGAACCCTGCCTACCAGCTGTCCACGCACCACTCCCCTTCCTAATTTAAAGCTACCCTTGTTGCTATGTACTCCTCTATCCCCTGCTTCAATACTCCCTTACCTTCCCTGCTCAAGTGTAACCTGTCCCCTGCATACAGGTCATTATTGTCCCAGGTTCTGCCCCAGCCCCCTACTAACCCATACCCCTTGGTACAACACCATTCCCTCAGCCAGGTGTTGAACTCCCCTATCCTTCCCTTCCTCACAGTACTTGTACAGGGTACTGGGAGCACTTCCAAGAAGGCCACTGATTTGCCCACCTCCTCACACATCTTCCCCAGTTCCTCGAATCTTCCCTTTACTACCTCCACTGTCTCCCCTGACAGGTCATTCATACCCATGTGCATCACAACATGCAGTTTCCTCCATACCCTCCTTGTGCACTTGAGAATGGACTGTCCTGCCCTGCCCACTGTCAAACCAGGAATAGACTCGATCCATATTAGACTATGTCTTTCCCCTTTACTGCCCCACCTGATCCCTTTCGGTATGGAGTCCCCCAACACTAGCACACCCCCTTCTTCATGCCCCATTCCTCCCCTCCCCCACTCACTTCTTTGTCTATTACCAGCTCTGCCCTTCCTTGCCCATTTATACCTCTCTGCTTCTCCCTACGACTCCCCACCCTCCCCGACCTGTGTTTCCCCATCCCCTTGGTCCCACACTATCATTCACCTTCCCCTCCTTCCTCCCTCAGCCCTGGCCCCCTTCGCTATGCATCCCTTTTCTGACCCATCAGCACTGTCCTCCTCCCTTTCACCCATGCTGTCCCCAATTTCTTTCTCAGCTATACCCCTCTCCCCCGCCCCCCGCCACACCCCTCCATCTGCCTGACCCCTGTGCCCTCCATCCCCCTTCCTCCACCACTGTTGCTACCACTGCAAACCTGTTGTCCCCCACCCCTTTATTGCCAAGTGTTGGCTCCTTCCCACTGTCTCTTGTCCTGCCTCTACCGCTTGGCCCCTTGTCAGATGTGCTCCTGCAACCTCTCCCTGTCCTCTCCCCAACCTGATGTTCTTCTCCTGATGTGCCCTCCTGATACCACCTGGGTGTGGCCCTCCTGCCCCCTTTCCCACCCTCTCCGCCCACACCCTCTCCAGCTCTCCAACAAGCCACTGCACTCTTTCTTCCAGCTTCCTTAGCCTGCAGCAGATTGGACACTATCCTAGTCTCCATAATATGTTCATTCCAACAGTTGCCCCACACCCATTGTAGCCCACTCTTCCACCCATGGTGGCCCCCCTTATTCCCTGCTGCCCCCTGTATCACCCGCCACCCCAATTATACCTGTTTCACCCCTTATTGTATCCCTCCCTGCACTGCTCCATTTCCTGCTTTTATGTCATTATAGCCCTTGACTACCAACGATTGTTACTGCTGCCCTTAACACTTCTTTTACTATTTAATTCTACCAGCGTACCTCTCCCAACCTACAATGTACCCCTTCTCTCACTTATCGGAGTCATACACCTTGATACACTCTCAGATTTCCACCATTTGGCTTGCTGAGCTGGGGACCTTAGTGCCTGCACCTGACTGCTATCTACCAACAGTAATCTGAAGGTACAAGGGTCATGATCTCAAAGTATCTGGAGTATCCAGGGAAGAGTGGGTTTAGGGCCACCCTGACTATCACAGGAGTCAATCAGCCTAACCCGTACCACCAGAGCCCCTTGGTCCCTCCTTCCCTGCCGCCTCTCGCAATCCTATGCAGCTTTGGTACTGGAGCTGTGCTACTCACCCTTCTCCCTGCACAAGCACCCCTTACTAGCAGCCCTTAATCTCTTTTCACCTCCCACTGCTCTCCCCAGTCAACCCCCCGTATCCCCCTCACACCCTGCCAGACAGAAGAGCGCCACCACCTCCGATATTGCAGAACAAGCAATTAATTAATCCACACACTCCCCGGCCAAACCTTGTAATGCACTCACATCCTGCCGGATGAAAGAATCACCTTAGAATATGGAAAGTTAGCAGCACAAATTAAACACCTTCAGACAATATGTACCCCCATTTCAGTCCACATACAAAGTAAGCAGCAACAAAATCAACATCTACAAACAACATGCTCCCCTCTTCCAGCCTATCCTGTGGGACAAAAGAAAACACCCCCCCCCCGACCTTGGAAGTAACCCTGGATAAGTACTTCCCTTCAGATCCCAACATTTCAAGTTGTATCCACTGTTCGTATTTTGATATGCATCCAGCATCTGTTCCTGAGCTGCAGAGCCACACACTGTAAAGGGAGAACATCCCAGTTAAGAATTATTTTAATTTACATATTTTTATATATTCTGTTTATACACCTTCCCCTGATTTCCATCCCCAGCCCATCACCTACCTTCTCTGGGACCTATCTTCTCTTCACTGATTTGCCCCCATGGCTTAACTCCCCATGGTGGGGTTCTGTCATCAGGGTCCTAGTGGGCTACGGACCCCTCAAGTCAAGTGGCAGTATAGCATCAAGGATGGTGACCCTCTCTGCTTGGAGGAAGACAACATCTATTAGGACACTCATTCTTACTCTCCCCACAGAGCGCCTATGACCCAGGCTTATTCCAGAACCTGGGTCACCAGCATTATGAATGGCAGTGCTACCGCCGTGCTGGCAGCCCTGCTTTAATTTGTGAGTTGAATGCCATACAAGGTACTCGTGGTACAGGATACTGAAGCCATTGGTTTAGCTATAGGTCTGATATAGTGCAGCTGGATGCAGTAATGTTAATATAATCTCCCCTTAGCTGGCCTGCTGGCACAAACAAACCAAGTTCGGAAGCAAAGTCGGAGACTCAGAGGGATGGCTGGGGGGGGCAGCTTATGGACTGCTCTCCTCCTCTGGTGTGGAAGGGTTTCAGAGCCCAGCGATATACTGACCCCTGATGGCGACTAGGGGTGGGTGAGCCAGGGACAGATGCAGACGCTGGGAATGGTGGATGTTGACACGTTGGATGTGGGAGCACATCCGGCATGCCAGGGCATCATTACACACCCACTCTGCCAGGGGTGGAACAGACAAAGCAGAAAATCCCTCAAGGCAGCACATAATGAAGCTCCTAGGGTCAGCTTCAAGTCCTGCACCAAAAGTATGCCAGCATAAGTCTCAGATGGGACCCAATGGTTGCTATCGGTCCTTCCCTCAGGGGAACCCCCACCATGAGGGGTAAGTCATGGGCCATCCACCTGGGC
Source organism: Neoceratodus forsteri (assembly GCA_016271365.2). Lineage (NCBI taxonomy): Eukaryota > Metazoa > Chordata > Ceratodontiformes > Ceratodontidae > Neoceratodus > Neoceratodus forsteri. The sequence goes on from JADMNL010000025.1 coordinate 268,192,603, forward strand.
AGCTAGGATGATGGCCAGTTAGAGGTGTGTGAAGTTGGATAACTTTGCTTCACGGCTAAATTCATGAATTTGCCCCAGTTTGTGAAGTTAATCCACGCCTCAAAGTTCCAATTCACAGTATAGGGCTAACTAACTTGATAACTCTGCCAACGAAGTTGGGCAAAGTTGGGCCCACAGGTGAAGTTTGCAATGTACCATGGGACTGGAGATCACAAGGTATTGAAATGAGCTGTATGCCATGCATTCACTGCATTCTTATGAAGAGAGAGTTGGAGAGACGTCTGTCCCTGCTTGTCTGGGCAAAAAGGATCCCAGTCAACAAAGCAAAAAAATATAAGCGCAGCCCAAAACTACTCACAACAACAGAGCGAAACCAAGGCTAGCACTCAGGAAACTCTGCAAGCAGAGCCTTTGCGAAATGAAGAAAACAGGTATATTTTTTGTTAGTGGGGGACTCTGCCCCCAGACCCACAGGCACAGGGGCTTCACCCCCAGCACACCCCCAACTTAAAAATAAACCCCTGACTTAAATATAATCAACTCCAAGGCAGGTGACACTCGGGGAGAAGGAAGAAGTTTGAGGGAGAACAAAAAAAAAAACTGCAGTCGGAAGACCAGGAACAGAAAGAACCCTGGTCTCCTGGATGCTCCATTACCATAGCTGCTCCTGCTCTCAGTCCCCTACACCACGGGAGCAGCTAGGCAGCCCATCCCTCCCTTTTCCTTTTTTCTGACATGATGACAGCTACAGGGTTAGCTGTATCTTCCTTTCACTATGCTTACCCTGTAGCTGTTGTGAAATTAGCTGTTTTTACCTTGCTCTTTTTACCATGCTGTTCTTACAGCACTCTATTAACTGGACACCAGCAAAAAAACTTTTAAAATTATTTATTTATTTATTGAAATGTTTCACCAGGAAGGCACACTGAGCGACAAGTCTTTCGTCTCCGAGTATGACCTGGGGTAAGGGGTACATTAGGAATGAGACATTAAACATTCAAGTTATAAGTTCAACAGTAACATACAGTTGTAAGGTAGATGTTACAAACAGTGTTACAACAGTGTTACACATGATATGTAAAAACAGTGAACAATAATAAGTACTAGGTTAAAAAGTAACAAGTGCTCATGTGAAATAAAATGGGGAAAAGAAAGCAGTGGTGAGATGTGTGGGGAGGGGGAAGAGTTGTGTTACTGGAGACCACTTCAGGCTGTGAGGATCTCCACTGACCAAAGAGAAGGGGATAAGGAAGTGTCCCAGAGACACCCCTGGAGCATGGTGGGGGAAGGGAGTAGATGAGAGATATAAGCCCATTTGGGGGTTAGAGGAGGGGCCCATGAAGACCATTCAGGGCCCCTTATATTCTGTGAGAGATCAAGAGAGGCCAGTAAGGGGGAGCAATTTGGGAAAAGGGGAAGAGAACTAGGAATTTGGGTGGGTTTACCCCACCCAAATTACCCAGAAAGTGGAGTCTTTCGAACCAGACCACTCACAAAAACTATCTGGAATGCCTTGTGTAGCTAGATTACTGTTTGTCTGTAGACTTGCAGATTTATTTAGTTGGAAGTAGTGGCTTGGTTTTGTGTATTGAATCAAGTGCTGTGTGGGGGAGGGGAGGTTTTTCAACTTGCAAGCCAGGCAGCACTGAGGGCAGTAGTCTGATTTTTTCCCAGTCTTTCTTATCAATAATTTTTGTCTGTGGTCTGTGATTTGTCACTTGATTTCTGTAGTACAGTTTTCTGTGATTAAGTCACTTATTTGCCAGTGTGTCTATACTGATTGTGATTATTTTGTTTAGGTCTTGTAGTGACGGTATTACTTACAGAAACTTATTCTGAAATACCCCTGCCATGTGTGTTGTTAGACACTGTCATGTTAAAAAAAAATACCCCCAAAAAGTTTTGGGTGGTTTTACTGTAGCTACTGCTAGCTCGGTAAACTGTTCTGTTCAGATTCAGATCACACTGCTAATCCCTCTGATGAGGTGTTGTCGGCTGCTACTGGCATTTGGTTTTACTGCAGTGTTTATTTTTTCTCCTTGCAATTTTAAAAATCTAAACATATAAAATGACTGGAAAGAGAAGCTCGTGTAAAGGTGGCCTAGAAGTGCAGAGGTTCTGTGGGGAAAAAGGTTGTTGCACCTAAAATAACTACCTCTGCAGCAGCTTCATCCGTGGGCTCCAGGGTGGTAGTAGAAGCAAAGGAGTAGTTGGCGGAACTGATGGTGGCATTCGTGTTGCCAGTTTATTCTCTCCAATATCTATGGCATCCATGCTGGTGGGTGCTGGGAGAAGCAGTGACTAGAGGATCAGCCTGAGAGGTAGCCAGATCTCTGGCTCAGGAACAATGGTCAAGGAGGAGATTGCTGGTGTCCCCATGACTACTGGTGGTGGTGATGGGACTCAGCCTGATGTGGATGATAGGTTCATAGTATGGATATGTGGACCTCTGGCCAAACAGCTGGCAGCTCCTATCTGTGTATTACAGCACACTGGGCACAGGTAACGGGCATTATCCCCTGCAGCCTTTCCAGTGCTCATAAATCCTCACAAATGGGTAATCCTCCGCCATCCCATTGGCTAATGCACGATCATAAATCTTTGGTGTGCTGGAGGCCAATCCCCCAGCTCTGGCCAGAGAAACCAGTTTTCTTCATGCATCCCCAGGAGGTCGGTCACAATCTGAATCGCTCCCTCTGTGGTAATTATTCTCTATTTTGATTAGAGTTCTGCTTTCACCCTATATCTCTTTCTAGGTAGCACCGTCAACAGGCTATTCACATAGGAGCTAGGATCTCTCTTTCCAACAGCAAAGCTAGTTAATGATTCTATGAATTTTGGTGTACACTGTTTTTTTTTTTAATACTGTAGGGGCAGAAGGCCGGTGGAGCAAGACCCTCAGGTAGTGTCTTGCTGTCACCCCTGCCCCAGTTGGGGACCCTCTTTGTAGCATTCCCAGCATTGCTGTGCAGTGGAAGGCTCCCTCAGGTAGCAACCACTCCAGGGGCACAAGCGGCAGTGACAGTGGGATTATCAAGAAGGCAATTTGGGGGGTCCATTACAGCAGCACATATTACTCCCTTTGGGGTTAGCCCCATCTGCTTGGGGAATCAGGACACCTCCTGGTTCACTCCACCCCCACAACTCAGCTTCCCTCTTTTGGGCTCACCTACAGCAGTTCCTCCATCCCCCCATGCCGCTACCATCTTGTTTCCTCCCCAGCTGGGCTAGGGTGCATCCTCCACTCCAGCCACCCCTGATCTGGAGCTCCCCAATGGTGGCAGGGACTTGGGGAGTGTTCACGCCAATTTGCGAACTGCCCCGACTCCCCCACACATTCCATGGATCGTCATGTTGTCTCCCTCACCAAATAAAGATGGTGGCTCTCATGGGACTTGTGCCTGAGGTCTCGTGGCCACCAGGAAACATGGCAACCCATGTGAGTCTTCCAGGGGAGGATTACATGCCCACGAGCTAAACAAACTTCCTATGGTCCAGGATCGTGGGAGGAAGCTCATGAAACAGGGCACAAAAATGGACTAGATCCATTCTGAAACTGGAAGTGGCCCATTACTGGAGCTCTCGCTTGAAGGGAAATCTCAAAAGAGGGAGTACTCCCACGACACTTTGGGAGCTGGCTGACCTCCTCTCATGGGATCCCACGGGACTGACAGCCATCTTACAAGGGCAGCATGGAGGGCACCATATGCCGAGCCAGCAGTAAATCTAAAATAGCGCCAGACACAACCAGACAGCCATGTTGTAAGTGGCTCAGAGGTCCCTTAAAGGGCCATACCGACAGATCAGTTCCTGAAATAACACTCACCCTTGCTACGCAGTTATTGCTGTTGTGAATCCCAGAAGTTCAGAGTCATGTTCCTGATGCAGTTTTTTCTCTCTTTCCCCCTATAGATCTGGTGGCTCGAATCTATTCATGGTCATGCCTGCCTGCGTGGGAATGTGGCTCCAAGCTACTGCAGTCTTATGTGGGGGAAGCTCTGTGTACCTTTTGCACAGTGTCAGAGAATGGAGCTCCATGGAGCCAGCAAATGGATGTGGTATTAGCCAAGGGAGAGAAGCGATTCTGCCCACAGTACCACTAACACTGAACACTGCCCAAGCCAGTTTCCTCTTTCAATGGCTAGAAAAGATGCAGCAACAGTCACTGGAGCAGCCACAGGATGCAGCCTTAAAGTGTCCAGGGTCAGTCCAGGTTCCGCATCAACCAAAGAAAAGACACAGGCAGGCAGAAGGTTTGGACCACTCCTCAGAAGAGGAAGAAGTGGAACGGGACACGGGGCAGTCTTCAGGAAGACTCTGCCCCCAAGAAGACATAACAGAGCTGCTTAAATTGATACAGAAGGTACTGCAGTTCCTGGATGAGCCAGAAACCCCCCCATACCTCAAGAGATCCCCTACTGTCCTCCCAGTCCAAGACCACAGGCCTCTCATTCCCCACATGTATGGCCCTCAATGCTATTCTAGACAAGGAAATGGGAGCAATAGAACCCTCAAGGATCCCAGAGAAGAAGTCCATCCAAAAGTTATACCCACTGTCCCAATCGCACTGATCCAATTGGTATGCAGCCCCCAAGGTGGACACCCCAGTGTTGGCCCTCACCAGGTGCACAGTAATACCAGTCGAGAGCACTGCTACTCTGAAAGATCCAATGGACAAGAAAGCTGAAGAGTCTCTTGAGAAGATCCATGAGGTAATGGGAATGGTCCTGTCAAGTGGGACGGAGGTCAGGTATACCAACAGGGCCTTTCTGTGATGGGTCGAGGCCATCGCAGACAAACTCCCAGAGGAGTCACCCCTAACAGGACAGGTAGACTGTGCAGTGCAGGCCACCCATTACCTAGTGTATGCAAAGTCAGATATCATGAAATTCAGCACTAGGGCCACGATCCTGATCAACCGTGCCAGGCAGGCCCTGTGGCTTAAGCTCCGGCAGGTGGATGCCTAATCCAAGGCAATGCTGATGAAGCTTCCATGTAAGGGAGACCACCTCTTCGGTGACACCCTGACCCTGTTCCTCAGAGATAAGGCTGGGACCAAGCAAATGGCCGACAAGAAAGACAAACCTTCCATCAGGGGAGCCCTTTCAACCAAAATACAGGGGCAATAAGGGCCAGGCAAAATTAACCCAGTCCAACTCCCAGAAAGGCAGAGCCTGCAGAGCTTGGTTCCAGGGCAAATCCAGGTTCAGGGGGTGGCTTTGGTAAATGCAGAGGCTTCCACGGCAATAAAACTGGTGGAGGTGCCCTGGGCAAAAGCTAATGAAATAGGGCATGCCCCGGCAAACAGGCCCCCCATGGGAGGACGCCTTCAGTTGTTCATCAATCACTGGGCCCAGACCACAAAGGACAAGTGGGTACATGAAATGGTGTCCCAAGGTTACGCCATAGAGCTCACACAAAGGATAATTCCACACAGATCAATGATTTCCCCAATGCCCAAGGAACCTCAATGGTTGGCAGCAATTCAACAGACACTGAGATCTCCGTATAAGCGGGGCCATAGTACCAGTGCCGGCTCAGGAAAGGAACACAGGGGTGTATTCTTTGTTCTTTATAGTCCCAAAGAAGATGGGGGCCTTCACCCCATGCTCGACCTGAAGTTCCTGAACAATTTTGTGGTATACAAGAAATTCAAAATGGAAATGCTGCAGTCCACACTGATGGCGATTCAACCAGGAGACTTCCTAACTTCAACAGACCTAAAGGACGCTTACCTGCACATTCCAATTCACCCAAGCCACCATTGCTACCTCAGGTTTCATATCAATGGGGGCCATTTCCAATACACCTGCCTACCATTCGGCCTAGCCTCAGTCCAACGGGTCTTCACAAAAACTCTGATTGTGCTGACTGCAGCACTTTGACAGAGGGGAATTCATGTCATTCCATATCTGGATGATTGGCTCATAAGGGCCAGGTCCCAGGTTCAGGTCCAGAGGGACACAGAGACAGTAGTTTGTGTGTCTGCAATGACATGGCTGGATTGTCAACTGGAGCAAGAACTAGTTGATCCCAACACAGGAGCTCACATACCTGGTGGCCAAGATCAATATCAGTGTGGGCAGAGTATTCCCAATGGAAGACAAGATAGACACCATCCACCATATCATCCAGTTGGTCCAGGCACAACCACACAGACTGGTACACTTGTACCTTCAACTGCTGGGCCTGATGGCTTCCTTGATAGCAATGGTGCCGTGGGCTCGGCTGTACATGCGTCCACTTCAATGGTACATCCTCGATGCATGGGACCAATCATCCCAGCATTTCAGATACATTCTCGAGCCCAGTCGAGTTATACTTGGTAGTCTCGATTGGTGGTCAAACAAGTCCAACCTGTCCAAGGGTGTGCCTTTGGCCTTGATCCCATTGGTGACAATCACAATGGATGCCAGCCTCCTGGGTTGGGGAGCCATGATGGGGCAACATGTTGCCCAGGGAAAATAGTCCTCAAGGGAGTCCATACTTCCCATCAATGTGCTGGAAATGCGAGCAGTGTACAGGGCTCTGCTATTCTTTGCACCAAGACTGAGAGACCAGACAGTGCTGATCCGTACTGACAGTCAGGTCACAATGGCTTACATAAACAAGCAAGGAGAGACGCCGCCCAGCCAAGTCATGCTCAGGGAGATGCTGCGTACCTTGAGATGGGCAGAGGACCACTTCATGATGATTTCTGCAACTTACCTGGCTGGGAAACTGAACTCCCATGCCAACTGGCTTAACAGGGTGTCTCTGAACGAGGTGGAATGGCAGTTACACCCAGAGGTGTTTCAGACTCGCAGATGGGGTCTCTTTCAGGTGGATCTGATGGCCTCATGGCACAATACCCAACTGCCACACTTTCACTCCCACCTTCCCGTCAGTCAGGCCGAACAGGTAGACACGATGGCAGCCCCATGGACATTCCAGCGATCCTGTTTTCCCACTTATTCCGATGATAGCAAAGAGTCTTCTCAAAATCAGAGCCACGAGGGTGACTGTTTTGCTAGTAGCTCTGGACGGGCTGAGGAGATCATGGTACTCTCTAATCAAGGTGATGTTAATTGACTCTCCTTGGTGACTGCCGAACAGACCAAACTTGATGTTTCAGGGTCCAACTCATCACCACATTCCCCAGGCCCTTCGACTGATGGCATGGATGTTGAGAGGTCAAGACTGTTGAATGAAGGATACCCCCCCCGAGGTGGGGCACCTTCTCCTGCAATCCCACAAGGGTTCCACTAACAGAACTTACTAAAGACATTGTCAGGTTTTTTGTAAGTGGTGTACTACGAAGGGCTTGTCACCTTCGGTGGCAGGCCTTCCTCAGATTCTTGATTTTCTTAATGATGGTGCTGACAAAGGCTTGGCTTACTCTTCTCTACAGGTCCAGGTTTCGGCCATTGCAGTTGTAAGGGGTCGTCTCCCAAGGGTCAGGAACATAGGGTCACACTCTGATGTGGTTCGATTGCTCAGAGCAGTACAGATTGCGTCCCCTCAGACTTGTTCACTCTGTGATCCTTGGCAGCTTAACCTGGTACTAGATGGCATGCATAAGCCCCCATTTGAGGTGTGTTCTCCTTATTGGGTCACTTTGAGAACCATATTTCTTATGGCCATATGCTCTGGCAGATGTGTGGGAGAATTACAGGTGCTGTCTTGCTGGGCTCCATTTTTGACCTTCCATTATGATAGAGTTTCCAAAAGTGGTTTCTCAATTTCATGTGGGGCAGACTATTCATCTGCCAGCCATGAGAGGGCAACGGGACTCCCCAGATGGAGACCATCATCCTTTGGACATGGTGTCTCTATTGAAGGCCTACCTCTCAATGTCTGAAGGCTTTTGTAGGTCAGACAGATTGTTTGTGTTCTTCTCTGGCAGAAAAAGGGGGTAAGCAGTTTCTAAAGAGGCCACTGCCAGTTGGATCAGGGGGGCCATCATTGCAGCTTACCAGGGGGAAGGGCAGGAGCCACCAACTAGTATCAGGGCACATTCCACTAGTGCTTTGTTGGCCTCATGGGCCAAGAGGGGCGGTGCCTCTTTACAGGACATATGTGCGGCAGCCACTTGGTCTTCTGTCCTACATTCGTGCGGCACTACAGATTGGATGTCACCTCAGTGGACAGGACCATGTTTGGTAGAGCGGTGCTTAGGGAGGCCGCAGCTCTGGAGTAGGCTCAGGGTCTGTCTCTTATGTTACCCTCCCATGGTTTTCTGGGCGCTGCTTCACAGTCCCATTTGTGAGGACGTATGAGCACTGGAAAGGCTGCAGGGGATAATGGTATTTACTCACCTAGTAAAAGTGATTATACCTGCAACCTTTACAGTGCTCATGTTCCCTCCCAAGGTGGACGACCCTAGTCCACTGAAGCAGACAGCATTATCAATTCTAGTGCACAAACCTTATATGTAAGGGTACTGTTTTCTGGGTTACTTTGTCTTTATGTCAAGTTGCAAACATATTGTCAGTTCCAGCTGTGTATTCCCCTAGTCAAGGGGGCAGGGAGCCATTGACATAGGCATTTTCACTGTATCTAGTGGGTTGCATATGGCTTATGCTTACTAGATCTGCATATTACCTGTATTTTACGAGTTTCTTCCCTGTAGGTTACATAAGTTCTTCTCCATGTTTAGTTATGGATACTTGTATGCAGCACTGCACCACTTCAGCATGTATTCTATGTTTATGGTGATTTTTTCACTGGGTACATATGTTACACTTATTATCATAAAACATCTCGTTGGGAGCTAGCCCGGTGGTGCTGAGGGTTGAGGCGCTGGACGCCACACCTCGCGCTGCGCCGGTGACTCAGGTTCAGGAACGGACTCGGGCTGGCAGGGAAGAGGAAGGACTGAGCATCCCACAACTGCTCTCCTTCCTCTGGGGTGGGTGAGGGTACTGCACCACACTGCAGTGTCACCTGGTGGAAGCTGGGTGCACTACAATTGCGGTCACGATAAGAGGGTGGAGCGCGGCAGGCATCTGCATGTAGCTGCACTGACACCATTTCACATCTGTCTCCTCGGGGTAAAAACTTGGAGGAAAGCAGTGGGGTGACTACATCGGCTGATGACTGAGCCCTGCGCCCCTGGACTCGAGAGGTGTAGCGACGGAGTGTCTGTGCAGCAGATACCTGGGGGGCCTGTCATTGGCTGGCCTGTGTGAATGGGCATATAAATTTGCATGCCAGACCTGGTCCGGGGGTACGGGTGCCAGTGGCCAGGGGTCACTGGGGGGCTGCTCTGTCTAGAGGAGGAAAAACTGTTCGATGTTAAAAAAAAAATAAAACATCTCGTTGGTCTGGTCATTGGGATTTTCGGATGTTTGTTCTATGCTTGTCGTACTAGTGGTTGGGGTGTTTTCTGTTTTCTCTCTGTTTTGTTTTTCTGCTAGGGAAGCCTTACACTGGTTTCTCTGGCCGGAGCTTGGGGATTGGCCTCCGGCACACCAAAGATTTATGATCGTGCATCAGCCAATGGGATGGCGGAGGATTACCCATTTGTGAGGATTTATGAGCACTGGCTGTAAAGGTTGGAGGTATAATCACCTTTCCCAGGTGAGTAAATAGCAGTATTCGACTCTGGCTGGGGGGGGCAGAATTGTATGAAACCCAATTGCAGTGGTAGCAACCCTCCGTGTATTTGCCAGCATGTCACGCGTACAACAAAGAGTGTAACTGGATCACACACAGGTCAGAATATGTTAGAATTGCTTCTGACTGAGATTGTGGAGTAGATGCAGCCTCTGGTGGTGGTACCATGGGGGGGTGAGAGATGACACGGGGTCTTCAGGCTGCTATGGAGTGGGAGGGGGGAGAGAGGACTGCTGATGTTGAGACATTTGTGTATTAGTTGCTTTATTTTGACCCAGCTTCACCTTGGCTTACCCCAAGGTCGAAGTTATAGGTGAAGTTGCCAGGCAAAGTTGCCAAAGGTGAATTTCTTATTAAATAGAAACAATTCACAAAATTGTTTATGAAGTCGAATTTGGCAGATTCGCCTTAACTTCACTGGCAAATTAAAACTTCGCAACATCTCTACTGCTGGTGGAGGGGGTACAGGGTGTGAGTCTGAGGCAGATATGGGGTACATCCTTACCTGGCTTGAGTGCCATAAATACAACTAAAAAAATGTGCCCTGTCCATGTACTTCAGTCCTGACCTGGCATCCCACGGATGTTGAGGAAGATGAGAAATCCATTCTACATATTGTTTTCATGCAAGGGGCTGTTTTAGACAAAGATTACCATTTCTGTTTAACTTTGACCATTAATATTTGTTTTAGTTTCTCATTTGACCACCAGCCTCATTTAACTTGCAAGTTAACACATGAAGGTAGGTAGATCCTCCCTAATTGAGAATTGGCAAAAGTATTAAAGAGACAGTGTTCCAGTATAACATTTAACAACTGAATGACTTTAACAAAGCTTCCTACAAATATGTTTGTAAACTATATCCATGTCAATACTAATACCAAAGGTTCACTAAATGCTCCAAAATGGAGATCCATTCTCCCTAATCAGAAAATGCAGAATTTCCCAAAAAACAAGCCTGTTTTACATGACATGACTTCAATATTCCATGCCTATGTCCATTCTCTGTGCCCCAATTTAAAGGAGTGCAATGAAAATGGGCTAAAATTTGACCCCACCTTTTTTTCTTCCTAATCGATGCCAGATATCTTCCAGTTAATTTTGGTGGTGAAATTTTCAGTTTCCGTTAACATTTCAGAATTTTATGAAAATTTTAAAATAATTATTTCTCAAGAAAAAAAGATGGCCGCCTCATTTTTGCATAGAAATAATACTGAATACCTGAAGGGGGTAAGAATCCAGATACAAATGCAGATGTACAGTACACAGAGTAGGAAACAAAGTAAAATAAAACTTAATTTATATTAGGCGCCTTTCCCAAGCTCAGGGTGCCTTTACAAATACACACAGTAGCATACAAATGTATTAAAATACAATAATGCAATCAACTGTCTAAAATCAAACTTCAAGGGAAGCATCCAGAAAACCCAGATCAACAGTTTTGCCTACATTTTTTAATACTCATAGCAGAAAATTAGCTTACTGGTATAACTTTTTTCATTGCACTGCTGCTGTAAGACCTTCTCCTTTTTTTTCCCTATTATTTCTGCCTGGTTTATAAAATGAAAATCAAAATCTTGTAACTGTTGTGCATGATATGGCTAGCTACACTTTATTTTGAGGGTCTACTAATACAGTAAGCAACAGCTCATGGTTTTGCTTGGTATTTATTTATTTTTAATTTTTTTTATTTTTATTTTTTTTATTTATTTATTGAAATATAATCGGAATTACAATCCTTTGAGTCACAGACTCTTTTGCAAAGGCTCCACATCAGATACAGGGGGTGGAGGGTAAACAAGTACAGGAATATACATACAGACAATACAGTACTGGAGACACAGTCCAGGCATTAACTTCGATAAAAAACTGGTGACAGACGTAGGCAGCAAGTTTGTAGGTCACTTGAAAAGAAAAGACACGAAGGCAACAGAAAAGACATGAAGGCAATGCTTATTCATGGGATCTGGAGAGACCCTGTGTGGGAGGAAGGAGGTGCAGGGAAAACAAGCATTGGGCAGGGTTAGCCACAATCACAAATGGCAGATTCAAGAAGTTGAGCTTTGAGGCCTGCTTTGAAATGTGCAGATGCTATGGGTCAGGAGAGAGCGATTTGAGGTAACGTATTGAGCCAAAGTGGGCACGGGTAGTAGAAGGATCATTGGCCATGGATGTTCTACAGCGGGAATAAGAAATGAGGGGTTGGCAGTGAGCCTTGTATTGCATCTGATGGGGGCAGTGCTGACGATGGGGAGAAGGCAGCGGGGGCTTGCTGGATGTATCTTTTAAGAGGATGCAGGTGTGGGTACTTAGCCTTTGTTGGAAGTTAAGCCAACCAGCTAGAGCATAGAGCTCACAGGTATGGGTAAGTCTGTCGCTGCCAGTGACTAGATGGCGAGCTTTATTCATGGCAATGTTAATGTAGCGTGGTGTGGTGGGTTCTGCTGAGCCATAGATCACAATCCCGTAGTCAATTAGGGAGAGGATTGCGGAGGAGACTGCAAGCTGCATGGCCTGTGAGGGTAAGCAGTGTTTCAGTCTGTAGAGGATACCTACTCTGGAATTGATAGTGGAAGCGAGGAGTTGAACGTGACTATGGTAGGAGAGGGAGGTGTCTAATGTGATGCCCAGATATTTAAAACTATTAACTTGTTCAAGAGAGGTGCCTTGTCTGTTTTTGATTAGGAGCGCAGCCTGACTGTGAGGGCTTTGCGGTGCGCAAAGATCATCCTTATGGTTTGCTATAGTTGATGATCAGGTGGTGTTCAGTGAACCATGTTTCAAGTTCCCAGAAGAAGCCCTGTAGGGGCAAGTTGGAGGGTACTAGGATGTGGGTGTTTCCAGAACAAGACCGCATCATCAGCATAAAGTGAAGACGACTGCTGCATGCCTTGGGAGAGAGTTTAAAAGAGGGTGAAAGAAGTGGTCCAAGTAGAGATCCCTGTGGAACCCCGAGCAGACTGCTTTGCAGAGGAGATGGTGGCATTTATTCTGACTTGTTGAGACCGGCCTGAGAGGTAATCCTTAAACCAGGCCGTAGCCTCAGGGACCACATTTAGCTTTGGAAGGACACTGAGCAGGAGTTCATGATTGACAGTGTCAAAAGCCTTGGATAGGTCCACATAGATTGCACCAGCGATTGAGCCTTGGTCAAAGGCCTACTGTATGAACGAGGTGAGTTCCGTTAGCGCAGTGACAGTGCTATGGTCGGTCCGGAAACCATGTTGTTCCTGGCAGAGAAGGTTCTGTTTAGTAAGGTGTTCAGTTATCTGGTCTGATACAATTTTTTCAAGAGCTTTGGAGAGAGGAGGAAGTATTGAAATTGGTCTATAGTTGCTGGCACTTACGGGGTCGCCGCTTTTCAAAATGGGGGTGATTGTAGCTCTCTTCCAGCAAGAGGGGAACTGACCAAGGCAAAGCGAGAGATTGAGAATTTATAGAACTTGTATGCTCATTGCAGAGTACACTAGTCAATATTTATATGGTTTAGTTTATAGTTTTTACTGGTTTTGTTTTTGCAGTTAATAGTATTTATTACACTTTACAAAACAACAGTACACATCAAATGAACAGGAATCATTACGTGCTAATACACAAAATCATTGGAGCAATATATCAATGGCAAACATGTCCAATGAGATATGTGTAGTGCCCCAAAGTTGGGGGCACAACAGACAGAAAAATGGAATGGTGACCAGCCCTTATAAAGTGCCCCAGTACAGTATAGAGGTGCCCCAGAAATGCCTAAGTGCCCAAGTTTAGGTACATCCAGCACAAGCACGTTTCAAATTAATGTAAATAGCCTGAAATGCCAGGCTGAGCCTACAGAATGCCAGGGTACTGCATAAGCCCTGCCCGCTAGAATCAGGATGCAGGGTGTTGCTCTTTCAAAAATAGCCAGTTGTAAAGGGAGAATCGTGGTGACTGTGCAGGAGAGAGGACACAGAAAGTGAGGAAGGACTAGAACAGCTTGCCAGGAGGGCTGAAGCTGTCCCTGAGGGCTTTCTTGTGTACCCCTCTGTCTCCAGTCACTGAAGACTGCCTACCTCATGTGCCACTTGGTCCGTGGTGTCATTGGATGCCTGGAAAGTCATCCTGCTCCCCTTCTAGAGGGCTTGGTGCCCAGTTTACTTGTTTTATTTTAAAACATTCTGTACTGGTCCCCCAGAGGTGGCATGAGCAGTGCTGCATCATCCTCAAACCAGTTTGGGACCTTGCAAGTTCCCCAGTTGACCGCTCAACTGCCTGAAGCCCTCCCTCTGCCAGAAGTTCCTCCCACCTCCTGAATCAGCTTCTCTGCATCCTTGTCTGGGGCGGTGAGTCGGTGGCAGCATGACAGTAAAAGTGCTGACTGCCAGAACAGAAACAAAAGAGTTTTATTTATTTATTTAGTTTAGCGCCAGGTGCAAAGCAAATCAGCCATTGGTTGAGGACAGGAGAGAGCAGCGTTTGCACTTGGGGCATGGCGACACCCATGGGAGGGACTAGACTTGTGATTCGAAGGGGAAAACACTAATTATTTAAATTACGGCAGGAGTGGGGGCGACCCATAATTAAAGAGGGGTTCAGCCACAGAGGGGACCAGAGTGTTAAAGGGGCAAACCAGGCACAAATGTTTGTTTAAAGAGGCAAAGGAAACCCAGGACTAACAGGGCAGGTTAGGCTTATTGCTACTTAAAAAGGGCGAGTCAGGCCCACTGCTACCAAACAGGGCGAGTTAAGCCCACTGCAACCAAGCAGGGCGAGTTAGGCCCATTGCTACTTAAAGGGTCGAGTCAGGCCCACTGATACTTAAAAAGGGCTGGTTAGGCCCATTGCTACCTGATAAGGCAAGTTAGGCCCACTGCTACTTAAAGGGCGAGTCAGGCCCACTACTACTTAAAGGGATGAGTCAGGCCCACTGCTACTTAAAAGGGTGAGTTTGTCCCACTGCTACTTAAGAGGGCAAGTTAGGCCCACTGCTACCTAACAGGCTGAGTTAGGCCCACTGCTACTTAAAGGGACAAGTCGAGCCCACTAATACTTAAAAAGGGCGAGTTAGGCCCATTGCTACCGACAAGGCGAGTTAGGCCCACTGCTACTTAAAGGGGTGAGTCAGGCCCACTACTACTTAAAGGGACAAGTCAGGACCACTACTACTTAATAGGGCGAGTTTGGCCCACTGCTACTTAAGCAGTGAGTTAGGTTCACTACTGCCTAACAGGGTGAGTTAGACCCATTTCTAGCCATTTAGACCCCAGGTGCTTTAGGGGCCCAGCAGCATTAGCAATCCCAGATGTTGATGGAGTCTAGTTAGCCACAGGCCCACAGTAACAGGAAAACTCCCAGAAAGACCCCCCAGTAGTTAGGTCCACTGACGCTAGAGTTCACCCAGAATAGTAAAGTGCCTGTTTATTTACTGTGGTCTGGACATTGAGATTGTGTAATTGACCACTACAATAAGAACTGAGACATTCATTGCAATGCTGTTAATCCTACGAACAGTATAAGTGCCAGAACTGTCCTTGTATTGCTTTATGCCAGCATTTCAGTGCTGGAAAGTATTCGAATCAGTCTTCAGCAAGTTTCCAGAGTCACTTCACCAGTATGTATCCAGATCCATCTTCCTCAGTCCTTCAGAAATCATCTCTCATTGCATCTCAGAAGCAGTCAACAGCAACTTCCTGAAGAATCGTGCCACAATCATCTCAGTAGCAAGCAACGTCCTGTTTATTATTTTCCTCTTTCCAGTTCCCATTGTACGGCCTAGCCCAGTACAAAGTTTGCTGTCCATTTTCTTGTGTTATCATCTGTACCCAAGTGCCGTCTAGATCTCCTGTTTCAGTACCCTGCATCATCATCCTGTTTATTATTTTGCATCAGTCCTTGGCTCATCCAGTCTTGGTTCCCAGAACCCTGTTGTTCTCCCATGTTCCACAGACTTCTTTCTCTCAGCATCTTCTTCATTTTCTGGCAGTCCAGAGGTGGGCTGTGCCTGGGTGTTCTGCATCTTCTTCATTTCCCAGCAGCCCAGAAGTGGGCTGTGGCTAGGTGTTCTGCATCTTCTTCATCTCCCGGCAGTCCAGAAGTGGGCTGTGGCCAATTGTTTAGCATCTTCTTCATCTCCCAGTAGTCCAGAAGTGGACTGTGGATGGGTCTGTTGTGTTTCAATTCCGGCAGCCCTCAGTAGGTATTGAGCAGAGGAAATCTTTGTGTTGTTCCTTAATTCCAGCAACCCTAGAGAGGTGGGGTGTAGTCGAGAACTCATGGCCTGTTCAAAATCCTCTATGCATTCCCTTAGTTTTTAATTCATTCTAGCCAGTCAACCAAGTTGTTTTCCTTGTGTTCCATATCCCGTATACTAGTTTCTTCTCAACAACAGAGAAAGCTCAACCGTGCACAAACTGCCTTTGATGACATATGTAGAGTCTTGTAAGTGACATGCTATAGAGTTTATTGGAGTGGAGTACTCCAGGTAATAGATCCTAGGTAGAGGTGCACCTCAGGGTAGTGTTAGAGATTGCATAGTAATTCACTGATCTTAGTAGATAGAACAATCCTGAAGCGGAACTGTTACAGTTGATTATTGAAAGTGTGCATAGAGTCACCCTCGTACAGGGTATAGAGGATAGAACACTCTTAAAGTGGAACTGTTACAATCATTTGGGTTTAGAGTCCTCCTCATACAGGACAGTAGGGATAAGAGTTCCCTGTGACCAAGTTCCCTTTCCCCGTTTGTTTGAATAAAAGCCTGTTAGGCATTTGGAATCTATTTCTGACTCCCACCTCTCTTTGTAAGGTACCAACATCCACCTCCTTGGGACCTGTATTAGTAATCTGTGTGCAGATTACTGGTGTCATCACAACACAGTTGTGTTATTTACCCTTTTATATTTCTGTGGAGACCCAGCACACATTAACATCCATTTTACCACCATCAGGGTACCGCACCTCTTTTTGGCGCAGCAAGCAGGGTTTAGAGTGAGTCCTCTGAAGAGACCAAAACCAGAGAAAGACTAGAGTACAGATGCAGTCAGGATCCAGAAGTAGTAGTGAGATGGATGGAGCAGCAGGAGAAGGCTCGAGATGAGTGCAACCTTCCCCATTGACCACGCCATACTACTTTGGTGTGCCATGGCTTCCCAGCTATACAGGACAGCCAGGTGGTGAAGACTCCAGTAGTCTAGGAGAGTTCAAGGCAAAAATACAGTCAATGTTCTGACTTTATCAAGTGCCTGATCAAAAGAGAATGGAGATCTTGTTAGGTCAGTTGAAAGGAGCCACCCAACAAGAAGTGCAATCAGGCCAGAAAGAGAAAAAGCCACCACAGATCAGATTTTCCATCAGCTGCAAGACACTTTTAATACTCAGACCATGTCAGAGTTAAAAATGAAGTTCTCCTCATGAACGCAGAGGCCGCAAGAGACGTTAAGGGAATATTCCCTAAGTTTACAAGAAGCTCTCTGGGCTATTGAAAGGATAGATAACAGAGAAGTGTGAGACCCAGATAAGACTCTCAAAGAAAAGTTTATCGATGGAGTCCTCAGTGACACTCTCAAGTGAGAATTGTGAATGCATCACCTTCAGGACCCTGATGCTCTCTTTTTAGACTTTAAAAAGGCAATACGGACTCAAAGCAATGCTCTTGATGTACCCTGAATTCCACTGTCTGCTGTTTAAATCTTGGAGCCCTTTTACTTGAACAATAGCCTGGGCTCTAACTGCCTTTTGTATGAAACGGCTCCCCTTGTGATAATTTCAGCTTAAAGCCTAAAAGGTGACCAATAGTCGTGGACTTATAGAGCATTTTTCTGTAATTGCAGGGCTAAAATTCACTTTGGCAGAGTGGCCTGCTGCATAGCAGGAATATGGTGCCATTTCTAAAAATAAATTGAATAGCTCTCACAAGCTGCGTTTAGGGCAACGAATCTCTATGCACTGGAGTCGGTTCCCATACTGGATCACTAAGTTAACATTAAGAAATAAATTCCAATAGCTAGCAGCTTGCTGCGTTACGCAGTGATCGGGTGAAAGTATCTACAGCTGAATTTAAGATATTAATTCTAGTAGCCTGCAGTGATCCGGTGCCTTTTAAAAACTAAATTCCACCAAGCAAGCATTACTTTATATTGACGCTAGAGAATGCCTTGGAGCTCATTTCTTGCCTCGGAGCTCAATTCCAGTACAGCATACAGACCAGGGAAAGGCTCAGTACTGTACTCAGTGCCCAAACTGCACCGTTGGCTCCATATCACAGCCTGGGTTTCTAGCCTGCTGTTTCTAGTTTGGTGGGCTCAGCACTCTTTCCTGCAGCCACTTCATGACTGCTCACCACTCCCACCCTTGAGTGGCATTAGTTATATAGTGTTTGCCCACATTAGGCCATGCCCCATGACTGCTCACCACTCCCACCCTTGAGTGGCATTTGTTATATAGTGTTTGCCCACATTAGGCCACGCCCTCTGTGTGAAGAAGTTTAATCTCCTCACTTTCTCATTTGCAGCCTATACACACTCACCACTAGAGGGAATCTGGATATCTGTCAAAACTTTCCTGCCTTCTTTACCTTTAGCTTGCAAACCAACCCTGAATTGGCATTACCCCTGCCCATACCTTTCAACTGTCTCACACTACGAGGTACGTCACTCATTTTCCCCTCGGAAGTTCTTTGTCCCTCATTGGGAAAGTGATATTCCACATTTCCCACTGAGACTTTAAAGCAGAAATTCATAATACTCTATTATGTTCAGTTATCAGCAAACATTAAGAACATTAGTGCACTGATAGCCATAGAGTTCTGAGCTTGCAGTGCCATGTTTGATGATATGTCACACATTTTGGTCATTTGTCACACACCTTGTCACACATTTCAGTGAAGAAAGGTTGAGAGGTATGTCCCTGCCCTAAACCTTCATCCTATACTAGGGGAATTTCCCGGTGTCCTGGCCAAATTTCCCTCATTCACTAAAAATACCACCAACTGCTTAATCTGGTTCAAGGTCAGTTGGCATTCATCTGTATCCCCCTCCCCGGGGTCGTGCCTGAAAATAGGCAGGATTTGTCTAGTGCACTTACCCGGTCAACAAAAACTAAATAAATAAAATAAATAAAAATAAATACTGAGACTGTACTGGCTATACACCTACTTACACAAATGGCCCCTGCAACAACTAATTATACGCCCTCTAATTTACGTGTTCTCTTTATACTTATCTCTATTCTTGCTCTCCTCACTTGGCTAGCTATGTTATACTGTCCACCTTCCCGGAACCCTCACTACTCACATTCTAAGGACTTCATCCTCTCCAATATGCCTATAAATCACCAGTTGCTCCTAACCACGTCACCACATCTTGTTACCCACAGGTTCATCGACTATGTAGCTTTTACTATATATAAATCCCCGCTCCAGTACCCTACTCTGCAATCACCTTTCATCCATCGTAAACTATGGTACCTACCTCCTATTAGCACTAATGCAAGCTGGGGATATTGAACTAAATCTGGGGCCAGTAGGAAACATTTCCCTCACTGAAGCAACCTGGAAGGACACTAAGGGCCTTCACATTGCTCTCCTGAATATCAGGAGCCTCATGCACAGTTTAACTGAACTTGAGACTTGGGTCATTCAATATAACCCTGACATCCTCTGTTTATCAGAAACATGGCTAAAACCAGCCACCCCTGATCTCCAATGCTCGCTACCTAACTACAAACTAATACGCCAAGATAGGACCTCAACAAAGAGGGGAGGGGGGTTGCGATCTTCTACAAATCTCACCTACTACTGTCACGCAATGTCTCATCCACCCTCTCTCACTGTGAATCGATTCATGCAATCTTACAACTTGGCTCTAAGAAGCTTCACATGGTATGTGTCTACAACCCTGCTGGTGGTGGTATCACTGATCTTGAGGAACTCCTCTCCCAGGTGGACACTGCCATCAGATGTAATGGGGTCCTTATACTGGGGGACCTTAACCTAAACTGGACCAACAAAACTAATCAGTCCATCCATACTATGATACAAGGCCAGAACCTCCACCAACTAATCACAGACCCTACCAGGGTCATGGCTCCCCCTCGATCTAGCACACTAATTGACTTGGTCCTCATGAACCGTCCTGACAGTATAGTCTCTGCAGGTACCCTTGCAGATGCTATAAGTGATCACTCCCCAATTTACTGTATCTGGCGCGCCATTAGTTGACCATCTCCTCCGACGAAACTCATCACCTTCCACAACCTAGCTAATTTTAACCAGGCACAGTTCTTGCAGGACATCACTATGATTGACTGGTCACCCATCTTCACTACCTCAAATGCCCAGGATGCCCTAGACTACTTCATAACCAGATCTGTATCTGTCCAGGACATCCATGCTCCCCGTGTCACTCGCCATGTATGAGGAACACAAACTAAGTGACTAAAGACCTTCTCATGCAAATGAGGTCTAGGGATAAATGCTTGTGATGTTTTAAGGCCTCTGGGCTTCGGTCCAACTATAACACTTACAGGTCACAGAGAAATTCCTGCAAAAGGAATATTCACCTAGTTAAGAGTTCCTTCTGCAAAGACCTATTAATACAAGCTGCAGCTGACTCAAAGAGATTCTGGTCAGTCATAAAAACCCTCCTTGGAGTTAATCATGCAGCCACAACAAATGACATGCTGCTAAATGGCACACACTGTAACAACCCTGCAACTATTGTCAATGCTTGTAACCTCCATTTCTCTGATCTACCTAATTACATGGCCTCCTTCCCCCCTGGTCACACCACTTCCATCCCCAAGGACTCTGAACCTCCACTCACCCATCCGCATTTACGGTTCTGGACCACTACAAGAACCGAGGTCCTAAAGTTGTTACTCACCATTCCCGATAGCACTAGCTCTGGGTCTGATGGTCTGGAACCAAACTCTTGAAAGTCACTGCCCCCCTCATCGCCTCCCCCTCACCAGAATCTACAATTTGTCTCTATGCCATGGTTCAGTTTCTAGTATCTGGAAAATAGCTAGAATTACACCTATTCTTAAAAAGAGTGACCCCAAAGAAATTGTTAACTATCGCCCTATAGTTATTCTTTCTGTGCTTAGTAAAATCCTGGAAAAATTAGTGGCTACCCAAACCTTAGCGTAACTCCAGGTGCATAACCTTCTCTCTGGTTCCCATCATGGTTTCTGCAAAGGTCACAGCACCTCCACTGCCCTCCTTAAACTCACTAATGACATCTATGTTGCCATGGATAATGGCCTTCTTACAGGTGCGGTTTTCATTGACCTGACCAAGGCTTTTTATTTGGTCAACCATTCCCCTCTCTTCACTAAACTACATGCCTTTGGTTTCTCTGCTAATGCGATGGCATGGTTTAATAGTTATCTGTCCAACAGGAATCAGCTGTAGTTTTCAACTCAGCGACATCTGATCTTTCTTCTATACAAGCTGGCATTCCCCAGGGCTCCATACTTGGCCCCTTGCTCTTCTCAATCTTCATTAACAACCTCCCATTGCTTGCATCATCCTGCTCATCTCTTCTACACATGGATGACCTCATCATTTACCACAGTGCTATAGATATCTCGGATATATAAACTACCCTTTTGCCTCGGACTTCCTAAGCATACAATCATGGTTAATGGAGAACAACCTTGTTCTCAATGTAAGCAAAACACACTCCATGCTATTTGGCTCACCAGCCAGACTTAAAGCAAATCGTAACTCCCTCAAAATATTGTGTGCTGATGGTTCCACTTTGGTTAGCACTAGCTCCTTTAAATATCTGGGTATTCTTTTAGTTGAATCTCTGGACTTTGATCTGCATATCACCACCACCTGCAAGTCTGTCAATGCTAAAATTGGAGGGGCATACCGCACTAGCTATGCCCTTACCCCATCAGATAGGCTCGCATTTGCGCAAGGCCTCTTGCTCCCGGCCCTGGCCTATGGCACAGTCACCTACTTAGGTGCCACAAAATCCTCCCTCCACAAATGGGACACCATCTATAATAACATCTGCCACTACACCTCTGCGTCACCACAGTATAAACACTATTGTCAGCTCTATGCGGACCTAAAATGGCCTAGCCCTTCTGCCCATTGACTCCATTCATATGGCTCTTTAATTGATGGGATAGCCAGATCACACCTTCCCCAATCCCTTGCCTCCTTGCTTCACTCCCAACCCCCCTCCTATGGGCTTCGATCTACTGAACAAACCTCTCTCTCTATATCCCTAAATGTAAAACCACCATGGGAGCATGCGCCTTCTCTCACATGGCCCAGAAGTACTGGAACTCCATACCTCAAGCTATTCACCAAGCTCCCACCCATGCTGGTTTCAAGAAACTTCACCGTGATCAGCTACGCGCCTCATGCCTCTGCATTTGCTTTCACCCACCTTAGATCATCATTTCTCCCTCCTTCCCTTGGCAACTGCTCCCCTCTTAGCTTCCTTGCCTCTCCCTATTTGCCCTCCCTTTTATGCTCATTCTTTCTTCATTTATCTCCGTTCCTTCTCTTTCTACTACACCCTCCTCCATTTCCTCCCTGTCTTTACTCTTTGAGCTAATGGCACTTATTGTTTGCCGCATATAACATTTTAGTTATTTTATTACTGCACTGTGCTACTCATTTGTTCACACTTGTCTCTATAGATATTCTTTTGAATTTGTCCAAACTGTATTACTCATTTATTAATTTTGTTTAATACTGTGTTTCTCTTGATCCTAAAGTTGACTATATGTTACCCCTTCCTACTGTTTTACATATTTTCATGTGCTGTGTCACATGGTGTGCTTTGTACTCTACTGTATCCTCCCGAGTCTTGCCAGAAAATAGGCATCTCTATGTCTAGGGCACCCACCCGGTTACCAAAAGCAAATAAATATATAAATAAATTTTTGGCCCAAGTCGAGCAGGAGGAGAGGCTGCTGTGCGTCAGCAGCACTGCACCAGATGATGTTTCTCAGTGAAACATGTCCAGAATACTCCACTAAAGGATGGAGATCAGAGAGTCATTGGACGCAGGAGCATGTTCAGAAGGATTATTTCAGGCAATTAGCTACTTGAATACTGAGGAGACTTACACACAGATGGCTCAGACGCAGACACCATTTCACAGGCCTAGTCCAGGACCTGATACTGAATGGACCAAACAAATTGTTGCTCTTACTAGGAAAGTTACTGAGGTGTGTCAAGAGGTATGAGACCTTAAGAGCAATTGGAGAGTGAGACTCAACAGAGATTGACAAAAGGAAATCAAGGACCAAGGGAGATCGATGATGTCCCAGCCTAAGAGAGCAGAAGGGCGATGCCTAACTGATCGTTTTGACAACCAAGGCAGACCCATTTGTCACCAAAGCAGAATAACTGTACATGTGGAAAGAGGATGTGGACAGATAATTACAAGTGCTGTAGTGTTAAACAGTGAATCCCTGGGAATGTAGACGAATTCTCAGAGAACAATGAACCAGATCCAGCCTCAAGGAAGGACAAATCCCTTTTCATAGGAAAATGCCCGACTATGACAGTGAAAGCGAATGGACATGACCCCCTTGCACTCTTAGATACAAGCTCACAAG
Source organism: Neoceratodus forsteri (assembly GCA_016271365.2). Classification (NCBI taxonomy): domain Eukaryota; kingdom Metazoa; phylum Chordata; order Ceratodontiformes; family Ceratodontidae; genus Neoceratodus; species Neoceratodus forsteri. The sequence continues at coordinate 268,215,759 of JADMNL010000025.1, forward strand.
TAACTATGCTACAGAGGAAATACTTCCACCAGCATTTGGATCCTAATGAACTGCAACCTCCACCAGGATCCTGGATTCGACTGATAACCAGCAATGGTACTGAAGTCTTATACTTAGGTTACACTGAGGCAGATATCCAATTAGGCAATCACAGCCAGACCCAGCAAGGCATCATAGTGAGCGACGCCGACAGCAGTGAGTTACCTCCACTTATTCTCGGAATGAATGTGCTACAACACTGTTTTGAAGAATTGGTCCATATCTTACGTTAAACAGGTACCCATCAGAGATAAGCAGGTACTACAACAGACCATTCAGCTGATCCAGTGCCACCAACGTTTTGCCAACCAAGATGGAGAAATCAGGGAAGTCAGAGTTACAGATGCTCATCCCATAACGCTGAGTTTGGGCACTGAAACCACGTTATGGTGTAAAGCCAAAGTAGATCCCAGCCAACAAGATTATGATGCCTTGCTGGAACCATACCCTGATGCCAAGGAGGAGTCTATCATTGTCGCTCACAGCATTGCGACAGTCAGCAAAGGATGAATCCCTATCAGAGTTCTTAACTATGGAGCTCATGCTGTACAGTTCTACAAAAATCAACCCATCGCCAAACTACACACCGTCAGTATCCAGGATGTTGTAGAGCCAGAAGATCGAATTCACTCCATAACCTGCAATCAATCAGCAACCAGAGGACACTAGCCAGACTTACAGAACAAAGATTTGCCAGAGTGGTTGAAAGAACAGGACATTGGTATGATTCACACTACAGATGCCCAGCGAGAGGACGTCCGAGTAGCAGCTCAGCATCATCAAGTTTTTAGCAAGCATCCTTTAGACTTCGGACTGGCTCGAGGAGTTCAACATTACATTCCCATGAATAATCATCCACCCTTCCGGGAAAGATTTTGTACTCTTCCACCAGCTATGTACCAACCAGTAAAAGACATGTTTAGAGAGATGAAAGAAGTTGATGTTATTCGAGAAAGCCATAGTCCATGGCCTGCACCAGTGGTACTAGTGAAAAAGAAATATGGAAAAATCAGTTTCTTTGTTGATTACAGGAAGCTTAACAATATTACCCATAAGGATGCATACCCCCTGCCTCGTATTGAAGACGCTCTTACTGCATTGCAATCGGCAGCCGTGTTCTCCACCTTAGATTTAACCAGTGGCTACTGGCAAGTGCAAATCGCACCCTCAGACATTGATAAAACAGCTTTCATCACCCCGACAGGATTATTCAAATTCACTTGCATGCCTTTCAGCTTATGCAATGATCCAGGTACTTTTCAGCATCTAGCAGAACACTGTCTAGGAAACCGTAACTTCGACATACTGCTCTTGTATCTGGAAGACATCATTATTTACTCAAAGAATCATAAGGATCACTTAAAACATTTGGCAGAAGTCTTCGAACGATTGACCCAGTATGGACTCAAATTCAAACCATCCAAATGTCATCTTTTGAAACCACAAGTCAACTACTTAGGACATATTGTCTCAGCAGATGGAGTGGCACTGGATCCAGATAAACTATGAGTCATACAAGAATGGCCTATACCCACTACAGTTAGAGACATCAGAAAATTCCTTGGATTTGCTGGATACTACAGAAGATTCATTCAAAACTTTGCTCAACTACCTACACCTCTGCATGAGTTACTTCAAGGATCAACAGCAGGACACACATCCAAAACTCAGCAAGTCACTTGGACTCCCAGACACCAAACTGCTTTTGACGGTTTACACCAAGCCTTGACAGAAGCTCTGATTTTGGCCAACCCAGATTACACCAAACCCTTTAAGGTGTACACAGATGCAGGCAACCTAGGTCTCAGTGCTGTGCTAGCACAAGAACAGTCAGGAGTAGAGAGAGAGTCATTGCCTACGCTAGCCGCAGTCTTAGAGGTTCAGAACAAAATGACGAACATTACAGCTCATTTAAATTGGAATTCTTAGCTTTAGTATGGACAGTCACAGAAAAGTTTTGACATTACCTGGCCATCACATCTTTCACTGTGTACACACATAACAATTCTTTAGCTCACCTCAATACCGCCAGATTGGAAGCATTGGAGCAACGATGGGTCTGACATTTGTCCAATTACCAGTTCATATTGAAATATCATACAGGAAGAAGTAACACCAACTCTGATGCCTTGTCAAGGTTGCTGCAGCAAATGGAACCCGAGCATGAGGATTCCACCCTAGGAGATGTGGAAATGCCTGCATTTTTACGAATTCAGTCCTATTGCAGTAACCAAATCTGAATCTACTCCTTCAACGCATGTAGCAGAACAAGATAACTTATGGATCCAACTCCAGAGTCCTGTGTTACGAAAAATCAAAACTCTGTTGGACACTAACCAAGGTCTTGGGTCTACACTTAGGAAAGACGCAAACCCTGAATTGACAAAATTGTGGTGACACCGAAATCGGTTGATCATGCAAGACTCTAAGTTAATACGGCAAAGCAGAGACCCTCACACCCATTGTGAGATCACACAAATAACTGTGCCTCAAGAGAATGCATCCATCATTCTAGAAGCCTATCATGACAAGTCTGGACACTTTGGAAGTAAAAGGACAGAGACCAATATAAAAAAGTGATTCTATTGGGCAGGAATGAAACCCCAAATTCAGAAATGGTGTGAAGAATGCCCTACCTGCAATTTAAAGAGAAGAAGCAGAACTGATCAAAAAGCTCTTCTGCAACCAATTATCAGTCACGCTCCTTTAGAATTGGTCGCCTGAGGTCATTTGAAACTTCAGCCAAGCAGAAATAGTATAAATTATGTTTTAACCATGGTGGATCATTATTCTAAGTTCATTGTAACCGCGCCAGTTCCTGATCTTACCACCAGGAGCACTGCAGCAACATTTCTCAAGTACTTTATCCAACCGTATGGATTCCCAACCAGAATCTTGACTGATCAAGGAACCTCCTTCAAGTCATAACTATTCCATGAACTTTGTAGCTTATATGGAAGTCAAAAGATTCGTACCACTGCATATCATTCACAAGCTAATGGATTGTGCGAAACAGCTAATCAAACCTTAATTAATATGCTGACAGCATTACCTGAACATCGACGCCTGCATTGGCCTAGCATTTTGCTAGAATTAACTTATCTTTACAATAACACTGTATATACTCCGTACTACTTACTGTTTGGATGTCATGGTCGTTTACCTATGGACCTAGTACTCGACATAGATTTGAAAGCCACTTCTACTCATAGCCATTGCACAGATTGGGTCAATGAACACAGTAATAGACTGCAAGAGGCAGGACAAATCCTAGACCAACACATGACTCAAGTGAAACTAAAACAAAAGACAATGTATGATGCCAAAGCCAACGCAGGTTACAGATTGGAGACAGAGTACTACTAAAGAGAACATAGAGACTAACCAAACTAGCTTCCAAGTAAGAACCTGAACCCTATCTCATAGTAGAAATTCCATGTAGAGAACTGCCAGTTTATAAAATTAAAGGAGAAACTGGAAAAGGCACCAAGATTGTTCACAGAAACCTGTTAAAGCCATGCATGTGGAGTGCTGGATCAGATCCTTCAGCTGATACTGACTCCAAGCCGACAGAGAGACAGGAGTACCCTTCCAGAAACTTTACCCTGACTAAACTGGAAACACCACTAGACTGGTATGTCAATCCCTAGAGTTACCCAAATACTGCTAATTTAGACTGTCTTGAGAGGTTAACGCCTGAAAATGCCATAGAAATAGAACCTGTTTCTATCGAACCTTCATGCACTCTGCCTCACAGATCTCAAAGAATCAATTTTGGAATTTCTCCTAGAAGGTTTCTCATGCAGAGTCCCTAGTTTTGCCTCCTGAAACACAGTATAATAGACAGTTACCCCAACATGGTCACATTAGTTTAGTTCATGTTCTTAAAAAGTTACCAAAGTTACCTTAGAGGTTAAGAAAGATTCGAAAATGTGATAACTCATTCTCAAGTATAGTTATAGTATTTATAGATCTTAGTTAAAAGAACTACATTGAAACTTTTAAAGCTCATATAGAAGTAGAGTTAAGAAGCTGTTATACAGTCAATTAAAATTTTAGAGATGTTCCTCATATAGACAGTAGTTTAGTAAGTTCATTCAAATGCAACAGATGTTATAAAAAGAAATTTGGGGAGATACGTGAGGACATGTATCTTTTGGTGGGCCCAAATCTGTAGTGCCCCAAAGTTGGCAGCACAACAGAAAGAAAAATGGAAAGGTGTCCAGCCCTTATAAGGTGCCCCAGTACAGTACAGAGGTGCCCCAGAAATGCCTAAGTGCCCAAGTTTAGGTACATCCAGCACAAGCACATTTCAAATTAATGTAAATAGCATGAAATGCCAGGCTGAGCCTACAGAATGCCAGGGTACTGCATATGTCATGCCCTCTAGAATCAGAATGCAGGGTGTTGCTCTTTCAAAAATAGGCAGTTGTAAAGGGAGAATCGTGGTAACTGTGGAGGAGAGAGAACACAGAAAGTGAGAAGGGATGAGAAGAGCTTGCCTGGAGGGCTGAAGCTGTCCCTGAGGGCTTTCTTGTGTGCCCCTCTGTCTCTAGTCACCGAAGACTGCCTACCTAATATGTCGCTTGGTCCGTGGTGTCATCAGACACCGGGAAAGTCATCCTACTCCTCATCGAGAGGGCTTGGTGCCACGTTTACTTGTTTTATTTTAAAACGTTCTGTACCGGTCCCCCGGAGGCGGCGTGAGCAGTACCACATCTTCCTCAGACCAGTTTGGGACCTCACAAGGCCCCCAATCAACCACTCAACTGCCTGAAGCCCTCCCTCTGCCAGAATTCCTCCCACCTCCTGAATCAGCTTCCCTGCATCCTTGTCTGGGGCGGTGAGTTGGCAGCAGCACGACAGTAAAAGTGTTGACTGCCAGAACAAAAACAAAAGTGTTTTATTTATTTATTTAGTTTAGCGCCAGGCACAAAGCAAACCGGCTGCAGGCTGAGGACAGAAGAGATCAGTTTTTGCACTCAGGGCATGGCAATGCCCAGGGAGGGACTAGACTTGTGGTCTCGAAGGGGAAAACACTAATTATTTCAATTAAAGTGGAGCAGGAGCGGGTGACCCATAATTAAAGAGGGGCTCAACCACAGAGGGGACCAGTGTGTTAAAGGGGCAAGACAGGCACAAATGTTTATTTAAAGAGGCAAGGGAAGCCCAGGACTAACAGGGCAAGTTAGGTCCACTGCTACTTAAAAGGGGTGAGTCAGGCCCACTGCTACCAAACAGGGCAAGTTAGGACCACTGCTACTTAAAGGGGTGAGTCAGGCCCACTGATACTTCAAAAGGGTGAGTTAGGCCCATTGCTACCTGGCAAGGCGAGTTAGGCCCACTGCTACTTAAAGGGGTGAGTCAGGACCACTGCTACTTAAAGGGGTGAGTCAGGCCCACTGTTAGGCCCACTGCTACTTAAAGGGGCGAGTTAGGCCCACTGCTACCTAATAGGGTGAGTTACTTGCCATTTAGACCCCAGGTGTTATAGGGGCCCAGCAGCATTAGCGACCCCAGATGTTGATGGAGTCTAGTTAGCCACAGACCCACAGTAACCAGAGAACCTGATTTAGTTAGAGGGCTCCCCTGTTAGTTAGGTCCACTGAAGCTAGGGTTCACCCAGAATAGTAAAGTGCCTCTTTATTTACTGTGGTCTGGACATTGAGACTGTATAATTGACCACTACAATAAGAACTGAGACATTCATTGCATTGCTGTTAATTCTACAAACAGTATAAGTGCCAGAACTGTCCTTGTATTGCTTTATGCCAGCATTTCAGTGTCAGAAAGTATTCTAATCAGTCTTCGGCAAACTTCCAGAGTCACTTCACCAATGTGTATCCAGATCAATCTTCCTCAGTTCTTCAGAAATCATCTCTCAGTGCACCTCCAAAGCAGCCAACAGCAACTTCCTGAAGAATCGTGCTGCAGTCGTCTTAGTTGCGATGTCCTGTTTATTATTTTCCTCTTTTCAGTTCCCAGTGTATGGCCTGGCCCAGTACAAAGTTTGCCATCCATTTTCTTGTTTTGTCGTCCATACCAAAGTGCCGTCCAGATCTTCTGTTTCAGTACCCTGCATCATCATGCTGTTTATTATTTTGCATCAGTCCTTGGCTCGTCTGGCCTTGGTGCTCAGAACCCTGTTGCTCTCCCATATTTCACAGACTTCTTTCTCCCAGCATCTTCTTCATTTCCCAGCAGTCCAGAAGCGGGCTGTGTCTGGGTGTTCTGCATCGTCTTCATCTCCCGGCAGTCCAGAAGTGGGCTGTGGCCAATTGTTCAGCATCTTCTTCATCTCTCAGCAGTCCAGGAGCAGACTGTGGTCGGGTCTGTTGTGTTTCAATTCCGGCAGCCCTCAGTGGGTTTTGAGCCGAGGAAATCTTTGTGTTGTTCCTTAATTCTGGCAACCCTAGAGAGGTGGGGTGCATCCGAGAACTCATGGCCTGTTCAAAATCCTCTCTGCATTCCCTTAGTTTTTAATTCATTCTAGTCAGTCAGCCAAGTTGTTCCCCTTGTGTTCCATATCCTGTACCCCAGTTTCTTCTCGATGACAGAAAAAGCTCAACCGTGCACAAACTGCCTTTGATGACATATGTAGAGTCTTGTAAGTGGCATGCTATAGAGTTTCTTAGAGTGGAGTACTCCAGGTGATAGGCCCTAGGTAGAGGTGCACCTCAGGGTAGTATTAGAGATTGCATAGTGATTCACTTATCTTAGTAGATAGAACGCTCTTAAAGCGAAGCTGTTACAGTTGATTATTGAAAGTGTGCATAGAGTCACCCTCATACAGGGTATAGAGGATAGAACGCTCTTAAAGCAGAGCTGTTATAGTCGTTTGGGTTTAGAGTCCTCCTCATACAGGAGAGTAGGGATAAGAGTTCCCTATGACTGTGTTCCCTTTCCCAGTTTGTTTGAATAAAAGCCTGTTAGATATTTGGAATCTATTTCTGACTTACGCCTCTCTTTGTCAGATACCAACATCCACCTCCTTGGGACCTGTGTTAGTAATTTGTGTGCAAGTTACTGGTGTCATCAACACAGTTGCTTTATTTACCCTTTAAAATTTCTGTGGAGACCTAGCATACATCCATTTTACCACCATTGGGGTACCACATATGTATCGGAACAACTAGCAGTGTGGGTAAGAGCCCAGCTGAGGGAGAGAAAAGGGTAGGGAAATAATGGGAAGGGGGTAATGGGACCCTAGGGGTCCAATTCTCAAAGCCCTTAGATTGATGCAAGGTACCTGCATCAAACATAAATGACGCAAGTGACACCTTGCATCAAACAATGTGCCCTGAGCTATTCTTAAATGCAGCCTGCATCAAACACAGGCTGCATGCACCAAAGGGGGATTGTGCAAAATGGGTTGCGGCATGCCGCTAGGGGACTTGCGGCAGATGCAGGTTGCTATATCACCTCATTTAGTATTCTCAAAATCCTCCAAGAGGGCAAAGGCCTAAGTACTGATAGACTAGCCATGGGCTGTTCTAATGGTCCTTAGAAATCCTCTGGGATGGTGCGCCAATGTTCCATCCCCCCCAGGCCCCAAGCTCCTATTATAATAATTAATAATATCCCTGGTAGTCTAGCAGCCCCCCAAGCCCCGATCTCCTGTTATAATAATTAATAATATTCCTGCCAGTCTAGCAGCCCCCATCCCTGATCTACCATTATAATAATTAATAATATCCCTGGTAGTCTAGCAGCCCCCCCAAGCCCCGATCTCCTGTTATAATAATTAATAATATTCCTGCCAGTCTAGCACCCCCAGCCCTGATCTACTGTTATAATAATTAATAATACCCTTGGTAGTCTAGTGGTCCCCCCTAGCCCCTATCTCCCGTTACAATAATTAATAGTATCCCTGTAGTCTTGTGGTCTCCCCCAAGCCCAGTTCTCCAGTTATAATATTTAGAATATCATTAGTGGTCTAGCGGAATGCTCCAGCCCCAATCCACCATTAAAAGAAATTCTGAAATTCCTGGTGATCTAGTTGACCCCCCAACCCCACAGTGCCCTACCACCCCATTCCCCCAACCATAACTGAGCTAGTGACTGGCACAGCCCACTGCTCACCACCACAGCCAGCCGCCAACTGAGCTCTGAATGAGCGGGTACTGTATACAGTACATGCTTAGTGACTGATGTCAATCACTGAGTGCATATTATATACAGTACGCGCTCATTCAGGGCACCCCCCGCGAGGCTTCAACTAATAATAGGGCTGTGCCAAGCCTTAACTCAAGTGCAAATATGAGGAAGCAAAAATAGTAAGGCACTGAAGATAAAATTGGTCACTGAACCACAGGAATTTCAATGCACAAACCACAAGGGATATTCTAAATATTATAATGGGAGATCAGGGCTTGAAGGGACCAATTGACTAGCAGGGATAATTATTATAATAGGAGATTGGGGCTTGGGGGGGGGGACTGCTAGACTACCAGGGATATTATTATAGCAGGAGATCAGAGCTAGGAGGGGGTGCTAGACTACCAGGGACTGCTCGGGGAACATAGCTGCATGGTTGCCTATGGCTTGCTGCAACTTGTCTAGGTGTGCCCACTGTTTGGCACTCCACTACAGTTGCTGCAAGCCATGGAACTTTGTTTCTGGGACCCTGTCTGATACAGAATCGGGTGCAGGGTCCATGGCACACTGGCAATCAGTGTAAACCACCTTTGGTGTGGCTTGCACTGCATTTTGAGAATTGGTCCTAGGTCTGTATCTGTTAAAAGAAAGGGGGAACACTGGGGGGCCCAGGGGGCAATACCAGGGCAAGAGCAAGGCTGAGAAGGGGGGACCACCTACTCAGCCGACAAGACTGGGTTTTAATGCCAAAAAGTGCAAAGTCGTGCACATGGGTAGGATAACCTGTGGGATGTGTATAAGATAGGAGGAAGTACCTACAGTTACCAAGCAAGAAGGAGACCTTGGAGTGATCATATCTAATGATCTGAAGGTGGCAGGGCAGTGCAAAAGGGCAGCAGGCAAGACAAGCAACATGCTGTGGTGCATAAGGAGAGGGATCTCTAGCAGGAGAAGGGAGGTGGTGTTGCCTCTGTATTACTTACTTGTGAGTCCCCACCTGCAGAACTGTGTCCAGTTTTAGAGGCCGCACCTCTACAAGGACATCGACGGGCAAGAGAAACCGTATGGGGAGAGGCTGCGGAAGCTCAACATGTACTCTGTAGATGAGAGGAGAGCAAGGGGGGACATGATTGAGACCTATAAGTACCTCATGGGGTGAACATGGTGCAGGAGGGGAGTCTCTTAAATAGGAGGAGGGGCACCAGAACATGGGGCCATGCCATGAAGCTTGAGGAGGGGGGATTTTAAGAGGGATGTGAGGAAATACTTCTTCACAGAAAGGGTGGTGGAACAGCTTGCCAGAGGAGGTGGTGAGGGTGAAGACAGCAGGGCGCTTCAGGCATCTGTGGAACAGGCACATGGATATAATAAACTGAGGTAAGAGAGAAGGCAGGGACATCTGTGAACAAATGGAGTCCAAGGTGTAGTGTTAGACAGGGAAAATAGGGCAGACTAGATGGGCCTACCAGTCCATTTCTGCCAACACATCTATGTTTCTAAGGCAGAACCAACTATAGTGGGGTGACTGAGCAGGGAGACCCTTTCAGACCCCTCACACTTCATGGGTAAGATCAACAGTTTGCTCCTCACATGAAACCTCTTCTGTCAGAAAAGTAGGGGTAGAGAGAAAAATCTTGTGGAGAGAGACCAAGCAAGAAAAGGGAGGGAAATGAAGGAATATGCATACCCAGTGCCATAGTGCAGGCAGAGCAGATTTCCTCCCAGAACTGCTAAAGACGTTTTACTGTTTTAATTATTTGTATGTACACTAACTGGATGCCATTTAAATGGGGACATTCTCAGTTACTTCCTTGCTGCTCAAATACATACAATTCAACTAATTAAACAACCAGGCCCACTTGGAAATGAGCTTGCTCAATGGTGTTCCACCTGGTAAAATAAAGATTGATTGATTGAAGATTTGAAGTAAATAGCTAACTAATATGCTTACAGTTCTATAGCCCTTCAAAACACACCTTTATTTTCATTTTGAATAAATGAGTAAAAAGGGGTTGTGATGATGTAAATGTCTATCAGTCCCATATTTATATAAGAAAATTCTGCACAATTATGTCTGCCAGCCATTAAACACAAATTCTGTATCTAGCTAACTGGACCTTTGCACAAGTCTCTCCAGATACATTCTGCAGAAAATCTTTTCAGCAGCTGCAGTGATGCCCTTAACTGTAGCCAAAGAGTTCATGGTGAGACACTATATTGTATCCATGACTAGTGAGTGATTCTTTTTGTTGTTGTTATTTATTATTATTCTTTGGTAACCACGTAAGGCCTACTAGGCCCAAGGCCTGTTCTTAGGGGGGACCTGGGAGCCGGGGGGGGGGGATAAGTGACTTGCCAAGGTCACATGGTATGCAATTGGAGGTTGTGGGACTCAAACCCAGGTTTGCTGGATGCATGAACCTCATTCACAACTTGTGACTCTAACCTCTGGGCTGTACCCAGTATTAATATGCTTATCTTCGGTATTCTCAAGTCTAATGCAATGTTACCTTAAGCTCTCCTCATTCTCATGTTATTCATGTTACTCAGGGAGGAAATTCCCACCATTTTCTATTACTTGACAAAAATAAAATTATGCTTATTTTAAGGGTCTGCAAGTCTTAGATATTTTTTCAATAAGCACAGTACATTCTTGGTAAAGAGACCATAAACCCAGTGGTTTACATATTTTAATATAATGACACATTTTGGCATTTGGTAAGTCTGTTTAATAACTCAAAGATATTGGTTCGTGTGTTTGTCTTGAAATAGTCTTATCTATGTATTTAGAGTTCCTTATTAATGCATCTCAGTTCTCACCCAAAATTCATTTTTATGTTTGCTTGCATGCATGTGCAAGAAACATTATGTGGCAGCTTAGGAGGGAAGCGGGTTGTGGAGGTGCGGCAGTGTGGCAGCCAATATCAGCATTGCATTTGTGGGCTTAGCGGTGTGCACCCAATGCAGGCCCAGTGTCCTGATGACACTGGTTCTGCAGAAGTGCCACCAACTTGAAATGATTTGGCTACTGCAATGAGGGGCCACCTCATCATTGCAGTATCAGCAGTTCCACTGCAATGAGGGAGCGACCCATCATTGCAGGGCGGTATCTTGCCTGGTGTAACAGTACCAGGAATATGGCGGCTCTATGTGGCCGCCTCAGAGCCAAAGGGGTACCCAATCCCCTTGTCGGCATGCCCCCAACCCACTTCATTTGCTGATGGAGAGTCCACTACCCATCGGCATAATGTCCCCACCCCCGAATTTCTGTTGTGTGCCGAGGGGGTGCCCAATCCCCCTCGGCATCATGCGCCCCACAACAGTCTTTCTTTGCTGACGGGGGGCCCAATCCTGGTCAGCTTCAGTTCCCCCTTCCCAGTTCAATTTGCCGATGGGAAGCCCATTCCCCATCGGCATAATGTCCCCACCCCACTGATTTCTGTTGTATGTCGACAGGGGGGCCCAATCCCCGTCGGCTTTGGTCCCCCCCCCACAAATGCAGGTGGTACACTGGGAGCCCACCCCAGTGTACCAAACACACCTACGAAAAAAGAAAACTGACCTGTGTTGTCCATTTGTTTGTTTTTTACCTAAAAAACGAGAAAAAGGACCCTTGAAGTGTTCCGATACCCCTCCCTCCCAACTCGTGCCCACCCTCTGCGTACTCTACCTCCACACACCCCCCTCACCCCATACTTAACTCCGGAGCCTAGTGCAACAATCTTCAGTGGACCGGGAACAGGTCTGCACTCTTCAAAGATGACCGCAAACTGAAGAAATGCCGGTAAGCTGTATAATGGCATAAACAGGGTTTTCTCAACTTTGGTGCATATCTCGGGCATTTATGGGAATTTTGGCACCAAATTTTCAACATGGGGTTATTGGGACCCCTCCTCATGAACTCAGTCACTGTTATGGCGTTATGTGATCCTGAAAGGTGATTTCGTGGTCACTGTGCAGAATCACCTTTCAGGGCTGATTAATAAAATGACAGTGCCACTGTTTATGAGGTCGGCTCTCAAAAAGCCTATGTTGCAAATTTTGTGAAAAAAACACAAAAAATTACTGTTTTACAAGCGCGCGTTGCGCAGTTTCCACTCACGCTCGTAACTTCGTGAATTTGTAATATTTTCACTCCATATTTTCAACATTGGCATTTTCCCACACCTCCTTATGACCAGTACAGCTGTCATTTTACACATCTTCGCTGAAATGTGTTTTTGCACTTGCAGCGCAGAATAGCGTGGTTGATGTGGGAAATGAGTGTTCAGGACAGATTAAGAAAATTACAGTGACACTGTTCATGAGCAGAGGTCCTAAAATGCCTATGTTGAAAATTTGGTGACGAAAGTCCATAAAATGACTGTGTTACAAGTGTGCTTTGCATAGTTTCCACGCACCCTTGTAAATACACAAATTTGTAATATTTTCATGCCAGATTTTCAACACTGGCATTTTTTCACACCTCTTTATGAACAGTGCAGCTGTCATTTTTCACATCCTGGCCAAAATGTGTTTGTGCAGTTCCGGCGCAGAATAGCACGGTCGCTGTGGGAAATCAGTGTTTGGGACAGATTAAGAAAGAGCAAGTAAGAAAGAAGGAGTGAGCAAGCTCAATGGAGCTCTGTCTGGACTGCTGTGGATTTCTTTGCGGTCAGAAGAAGGCACCAACGCAGGCAGGAGCCCGGTACAAAAGTGCAGCCTGCAGCGCCGGGAGAAAGAGAACGAGTGAGTGAGAGAGCGGGAGTGAGCGAGCTAAATGGAGCTCTGTCAGGACTGCTGCAGATTTCTTTTTGGGCAGAAAAGGCACCAACGCAGGCAGGAGCCCAGTACAAAAGGGCATCCTGCAGTGCTGGGAGAAACAGGGGCCAGTCCTCTTCAATATCTTCATCAGTGACATTGCAGATGGACTGGAGGGTAAGGTTTGTCTGTTTGCAGATGACACCAAGATCTGCAACAGAGTAGATGATTCAGATGGGGTGGGCAGAATGAGAAGAGATCTGGATAAATTAGTAAAATGGTTGGAAGAGTGGCAACTGGGGTTTAATGCAAAGAAGTACAAGATCATGCACATAGGGAAGAGAAATCCTGACACCACCTATAGGCAGGGAGGGGAGTTGCTGGCAGTCACAAGGGAAGAAAGAGACTTGGGCATCATCATCACCGAGGACATGAAATCTTCCAAGCAGACCCCTAAAGCAGTAGGTAAGGCTAGGGGGGTGTTAGGGTGTATTAGTAGGGGTATCACAAGTTGGAGGTATTAATCCCTCTTTACAAGACACTGGTTAGGCCCCATCTGGAGTACTGTGTACAGTACTGGAGGTCACACCTTCACAAGGACAGTAACCAAATTGAGACAGTCCAGAGAAGGGCAACCAAAATGGTGCAGGGAGTGCATCAGAAAACATATGAGGACAGATTAACGGAGCTCAATATGTATACCCTAGAGCAAAGGAGGGAGAGAGGTGATATGATCGAAACATTCAAACACCTTAAGGTCATTAACAAGGTGAGAGTCTAACATGTTTCAATATAAGAAAAATAGCAGGACAAGAGGACACAGCATGAGATTAGAGGGAGGCCGATTAAGGGGTACTGTGAGGAAATTATTTTTCACAGAAAGGGTAGTGGATGCATGGAATGGCCTACCTCAGGAAGTGTTGGATATGAATACAGTGCAGGGCTTCAAACAGGCATGGGATAGACATAAGGGAGCAATACAGAGGAGTATGAATAGATAGGCCTTTGACAGAGCAAAGGCCAATGGCACATTTATAAGGTAGAAAAAGAAATAGGCAGACTGGATGGGCCTTGCGGTCCTTATCTGCCATCAACTTCTATGTTTCTATGTTTCTAGAACAAGCGAGTGAGAGAGGGGGAGTGAGCAAGCTCAACGGAGCTCTGTCGGGACTTTAGAGTTGCCCACCCTACCACCCAGGGTCCTCTGTGGTCCTATATTACTGCAGGGTCTCTGGGGTGGAGACAAAGCAATGACTGGATACTTTTAGTATTGCTGTAATAATAGAGATTTAATTGTTCTGTTTATTTCTCTAACTGAGCTGAGTAGTACTTGGAGTGCAATAGGATTTCTAACTGGGCTAAGTGAAACTATGAGGGCTGAGAACAAAAAGTATGGTAGCTGAGTGGTGAAAAATGGACAAGAAGGCTGTAGGATTGCTACAGTAGTACAGTATCTAACGGATGAGATTTGAGACTGAATTAACCTGGTCGACAAAGGGGCAGTAGGGGGACTAGTGTGGGGGGAACAGGAATTTGAGTAAATAGGGGACTAACAGTTGTAGAAGCGTACACAAACTGGAAGTAAGAGCCTGTAACATAAGATGGGGGCCAAAATGGGGCAAGTGCTGCATGTCAATAGGGTGGGTATCTTTGGAAGGGTGGTGGGGTGTGCAGGGTGTGGGTCCACCATGATCCTGGACTGGACCTGGAGGATGGGGGGGTGTATAGTCAGCATACAACTGGCTAGTTTGAGGGAGGAACTGTGGACGAGTCTAAGTGGCAGGGCAGATGGGTATGGTAGGCATCCTGGCTGGGGGGATAGGGGATGGCAAGGGGACGGGGGAAGAACACCTAGGGACTGAAACCGATCCCAGTATCAGAGGCCCAGCAGAAAGAGAGGAGAAGGAGGGTGCCTGAGGTGAGGGGAGGAACAGACTACAAGGAGTACCAGGGAGAGAGCAGATGGCTGCTGGTAGGGAGGGACCGGGGGCACAGAGGGAACAAGTAGGAGGGGAAGAGATGTGGAGGGTATCAACTAGGAATAGATTTGAGCCTCTGCTATGGGAGAGAGAGCAGAAACATACTGGGGGAGGACAAGAGGGTCATGAGAGCGATGGCAACAGGTAGGGAAGAGACAGTGAGGACGAAAGGGTAGAGGGGGGCTAGGAAGGAAGGAAGGAAGGGGTGACTGGAGGAGATAAGGCTATGGGAAGGGGGAAGGATGAGAGGGGCATCACTATCGGGGTCGAAGGGAATGGGGGCCCTAAATCAACAACAATGGGGATAGGATAGGGGTTGGAAATCAGCAGGGGAAGAGGGGAGGTCGACATGTGAAGCCCAGTAGGAAGTAGTCAGGCTGGGAAGGGGTTCAAGGGGGACGGAAGGAATGAGGCTGAGAAAAGGGATGAAGCGGAAGTAGGGGGTGCAGATACAGAAGTCACAGAGGGTGCAGCTGGCGGGAGTAAGGGGCAGGGAAGAATGAATACTGGGGTGGTGGAAGGGGCATTAGAAGGGAAAGGTGGTAAGGGCAGGGGGGTACTCATCCTGGTGGATTCTACACTGAAAGGGATGAGATGGGGCAGAAGGGGGGAAGGCACAGCCATATTTAGGTTGAAGCTAACCCAGGTTGACTGCAGGAGGGGCAGGGCAGGCACTGCTCAAGTGTGCAGCGAGGGGGAGGAAGGAGGAAGAAACCTCATTTAGTGTTGCATGTAGGTAGAAATGACTTGGCAGGGGGGTGGGAGTCTGTGGCATTCTTGAAGATACTCCCGGTACCATGTGCAAGCATGGGGAGGAAGGGTAGGATTGAGGAGTTCAACGAGTGGCTGAGGGATTGGTGCCACACCAAAAATTCTGGGTTAGTGACTAACTAGGGTAGCGTCTGGGGGAATAGTGACTTGTACACGGGGGACAGGCTACACTTAAGCAGGGAAGGGAGGGGAGTATTAAAGGTGGGATTAGAGGGGTATATCTCTACAAATGTGGATTTAAACTAGTGGGGGGGGGTGGCCAAAAGACTGTGGTTGGTAGAAAGGTTCAGACAGGGAAGCCTAATGAGCTCACCCCCTGGATACAGGTAAATGCCTGTGAACTTTTACAATCTGAGTTCTCTCTGCTGCAGCACAAATTACTAGAAAAGAAAACTCCTACTGAATGCCAAGAAAACGAAAGCCATGTTCTTCACCTCCAAGAGCTTCTCTTCCACTCTCACACCAAACACCCTTCCCCAATTATCTACCATCCTTGGTGAAAGTCTGGACTATGTGGATAAATTTAAATATCTTGGGGTTTGGATTGACAATAGACTTGACTACACTAGCCACATTGAAGATCTCCTGAAGAAGCTCAGACAGAGACTTGGCCTATTTTACAGAATAAAACATTACCTAACCAGAGATTCTAAACAAAGATTAATCCTGGCATCATTCCTATCCCTCATTGATTATGCTGATTTCCTATATAGTCACTGCTCCCTTTCCACTTAAACAAACTGGATACCTTGTATCATAGAGCTCTTAGATTCATTACAGACCTTCCTTTCAGCACCACCATTGCTCTTTATACTGCAGTAGGTTGGACATCCCTACATCATAGAAGAAACAAAAATGCTGCTTTATGGATCTACAAAGCTCTAACAAACAAATTACCATCCTACATTTCAGATTGTTTTACCAGGTCATATCCAGACCATATGCCCTAAGGAATAATAAACTCATCATGCTGAAGATACCTATTACCTGTACCAGGCATGGGAGGGCTGCAATCAGCTACTCTCTAGCACTTATTTGGAACTCTCTTCAAAAGATCCTGAAGTTGAATACCCTCATTCCAATAGCATCCTTCAAAAAACTATACACTAGTCTCTTTCCAGAGCCATGTAACTGTTTCCACAAGGCCTAGTCCTATCACAACCCCCCTTTCTCCCACACCCCTTTTTTTGCACTTCCACCCTTAATTTGTTTTGTAGCTTTCACCCACTTAACTCATACCTGACCTTATTCCCAAAATCCCATCCCCTTGCTTTAATCTTTCATTACTGTCTTATTTTGTTCCTTTTTATTATAACCCAGTTTCTTTGGCTCATTGCTTTGTATATATGTGAATATCCTTGCATCTGTTCATTTATAATGTCTTTGTTTTTTGTATTCAATCTGTATCTTGTATTTGTGTAAAAATTGTACCTTTATATTGTTATGACCAATCAGGTCCATCTTGTAAATGAGCTATGCTCAATGATGCTCACCTGAATAAATAAAGATTTTGATTGATTGATTGATTGATTGAAATGCGGAGGCATAGTAACCCCGGGAGGGGGCGGGCAGAGTGGTCTGAGTGTAATACAGAAGGCACCACCACCCAGTAAGAATAAGGAGGAGAAAGGGTGTGGACTACCTGGAGGAGGGTCACAGGCTAAGGAGAAGAGTGAGGAGAAGGAGGGGTACAGGTGGAAGGTGGTCTCTCTCAACGCAAGAAGCCTGGGGAACAAAATTGCAGAGCTTCAGACGCTCCTTTCAGAGGGAAAGGTGGACACTGCTGCCGTGACAGAGACTTGGGCCACAGAGTACCATGATTGTGACTTGGCAATCCCAGGATACAGGATATACAGGAGGGACTAGGGGGTTGGAAGGGGGGTTGCACTCTATGTGAGGAAAGGGATCAAATGCATAAGGGGTGAGGGAGAAGAGAAGAGAAGAGATCAGAGGTGCATTGGGTGCAGCTCCTGGTCTCCAAGGGCAGAAAGCTGAGGCTGGGAGTGGTGTGCAGACCACCAGCCCAATCCGGGGAACTGAATGGGGAGTTTGCAGAGCAGATAAGGAGGGTGTATAGAAGCGGGGAGTGTGGTGATAGTGGGGGATTTTAACTTACCAGGGGTTGACTGGAGCATCCCGACCACTAGCAGTACCAGGGAGCAGGTGCTCCTTGATGCATTCCAGGATGGGCTTCTGACACAATTGACAAGTGGGCCTACAAGGCTTGGTAGCACTCTGGACCTAGTATTGGTAAATGGGGAGGCAGTGAGGGAGGTAAGGGTGGAGGACCCACTAGTGGGTAGCAACCACCAAACAGTGTGGCTCATTCTTGCACTTGTCAGGGTAACAGGAGGCATGGGCACTAAGGTGGTGAACTTTAGTAGGGTGGACTTTGGGAGGATGGGAGCAGTACTGCAAGGGAGACTCCAGGATATAAGGCTGGGGATGGATGCAGAACAGACGTGAGGAGTCATAAAGACTAGGCTAACAGAAGCCACAGTAGCCTGCACCAGGGCCAGGAGTATGAAGAGCAGAGCCAAGAAACCATGCTGGCTGAACAAGGAAGTGCTACAAGGGGTGAGGACAAAGAAGGCTGCATATTGGCAGTACAGGACAACAGGGAAGGGAGAGGATAAGGAGACTTATGGGAGTTTGTCAAGGGAGGTGGACAGGAGGGTAAAAAATGCTAAGGCCTCCAGGGAATTAAGGTTAGCACAGGGCATAAAGGGAAGGGGAAATGGACTTTTTTAGGTATGTCTGGGAAAAGAGGAAATGCAAGGAACATATTGTGAGGATAAAGCGGGGAGGGGATTGGGTGGAAAAGGGGGAAGAACAAGTGGAAATTCTAAATGAGTACTTCTGCTCCATTTTCACTAAGGAGAGGGATGGTCCACTACCAGCATGGGCTGGGGGGGGAAGGAAGGGAGGAGGTGACAGACAAAGTGATAACAGGGAGTAGGGTGCTAGAGGGGCTGAGTGCAGTAAGGGTAGACAAGGCACCAGGTCCTGATGGCATCCACCCCAGAGTGCTGAGGGAGATGGTGGAGCTGTTGGCTGAGCTGCTGCCAGATCTGTTCAACACCTCCCCGGATATGGGGTATGTTTCCCAGGACTGGAGGGTGGCCCATGTGGTGCCCGCATACAAGAGTGGGCCTAGAGAGGAGCCAGAAAATTATCGTCCAGTCAGTCTCACGTCCATAGTGGGTAAGCTTATGGAGGCGATACTGAAGGAGAGGCTGGTGGCATTCCTGGAGAGTAATGGCTTCCAAGATGAGCGGCGACACAGGTTCATCTCAGGGGAGGTCTTGTCAAACCAACCTAATAGAGTATTATGACTGAGTTACAAGGGAGTTGAACAGGGGCCATGCGGTACATGTCCTGTACTTGAACTTCAGTAAGACCTTTAATACAGTGTCTCATGGGAGACTGGGGGGAAGCTGACGGCAGTGGGGGGTGGGAAAAAACCTGACTAAATGGATAGAGAACTGGTTACAGGGAAGGGTGCAGAGGGTGGTGGTGAGGGGAGCTGTTGGCATCCAGAGCAGTGACAAGTGGGGTGCCGCAGGGGTCAGTGCTGGGCCTGGTGCTATTTGGGCTCTTTAACTCTGATATAGGACACGGAGTGGGGAGCAGGGGTTAGTCAATTCACAGATACCACCAAATTGGGGGCAGTGGTGGACGAAGAGGATGGATGGTAAAAACTGCAGGGGACCTAAGCAAACTAGAGACATGGTGGTGGAGTGGCAGCTAAGTTCACGCAAAGAAGTGTAAGGTGATACACTTCGGGGCCAAGATCCAGAAGAGGGACTATTGGTTGGGGGGGGTGAGGTTGGGGGATCATAGAAGAGGAGAAGGACCTAGGGGTGTTGGTAACTGGGAGTATGAACAACTCAGCCCAGTGCAGAAGAGCAGCAGCCAAGGCAAACAGGATGCTGGGGTGCATTGCAAGGGGGTTCTCATCCAGACACAGGGATGTGATCCTACCACTCTTCAGATCATTGGTCAGACTGCTCCTAGAGTAATGTCTGCAATACTGGAGGCCATACCTGAGGAGAGAAATAAAGTTACTGGAGGCATTGCAAAAGGAGGGCAACAAAAATGTTAAAGGGGATGGAAGTAAAGGCATATGAAGTTAGGCTGAAGGAGCTGAACATGAACACACTGGAAGAGAGGAGGGATGGGGGATATGATTGAATCATTTAAATACCTGAAGGGTTAAATAAACCTAGCACTGAAGGGGTGTTTAAACTGAGATGTGGAAGAGAGATGAAGGGGCACGGACTAAGGTTGGAAGGGGGATATTTCAAGAGGAAAATGAGGAGGCACTACTTCACTGAGAGGGTGGTGACTAGTTGGAATGCACTGCTAGAGGGGGTGGCAACATGTAGGACAGTCAATAGCTTTAAGGAGTGGGATAAAGCAAGAGGAAGAGTTGGGGGGCTGGGGCTGGGACAAGAGGGGGAGGAACTGGGGGGGAGGAGGCTGGGGCAGCTGTAATGTAGGGTGCTTGCTGCACACTCAGGCAGACTTAAATAGACTGATTGGTCTGTTCTGCTGGCAGATTCATATGTTCATATGTATGTTCGTATGTAAAATCACAGTGACTCTGTTCATGAGCAGAGGTCCTAAAATGCCTATGTTGAAAATTTGGTGACAAACGTCCATAAAATGACTGTGTTACAAGCATGCATTGTGCAGTTTCCACGCACCCTCGTAACTTCACAAATTTGCAGTATTTCCACTCCAGATTTTCAACACTGGCATTTTTTCAGACCTCCTTATAAACAGTACAACTGTCATTTTTCACATCCTGCCTGAAATATGCGTTTACACATATGGCGCAGAATATCACGGTTGTTGTAGGAAATCAATGTTTGGGACAGATTAAGAAAATCATAGTGACAGTGTTCATGAGTAGAGGTCACAAAATGCCTATGTTGAACATTTGGTGAAATAATTTCACTAAATGACTGTGTTATGCGCATGCGTTGTGCAGTTTCCACGTACGCTTGAAATTTCGAGCATTTTCAATATTTTCACTACAGATTTTCAACATTGCCATCTCTTCACACCTCCCTATGAATGGTACAGCTGTCATTCTTCACATCCTGCCCCATCTGTGTTTTTATACATTTGGCGCACAATGGCACAGTCGCTGTGGGAACTCAAAGTTCGGGACACATTCACAAAATCACAGTGCCACTGTTCATGAGAAGAAGTCCCAAATGCTTTCATGAGGTGGGAGTTACAAAAAGGCCATGTTGAAAATTTGTAGTGCAAATACCAACAAACACTTGGGTTGTTAGGGTTTCTAACCATAATGTCCCACCCTGTACAGACTGACGGGCATCAGGGGTATGCCTTTGGATTGCCGATTGTAATGCTCATGCCATACCACCCCCCCCACCCTGCAGCCAGTCACAGGCATCGAGGTGTGCCTCGGACTCTGGCCCCTGAGTTCACCCCATTCTCCTATATTGCACCCATTTCAGCGTATGTCCTTATGGAGTGGGGTGATTGTAAAGCCGAACACCCAAGGCACATCTCAACACTTGTCTGTGTCTGCAGGATTGGGTGAGGTGAAATGGCATGAACGTTATGGGTGATAACCCAAATGCATACTCAAAGCCTGTCCATCTCTGCAGGGTGGAGGTGGGGTTGGTGTGAAGTTCACTACTTCATAGTCATTTCTTCTCTGCATCTGTCTAGCTCCTGCATTTCCAGTGCTAATACGAGCAAGTAAACATTCGGCATTGACAAATGCTTGTTTAATTACTTAGCAGTTCCCGAACCCAGTGACACTGTTTGAGTGGAAGCCCTGCATGGAAAGCTTTTTTGCAGGATTCTACTCAACTGATGCCAACTGATGTCAACTGGGTTGTGGGCTACCCTAACAAGGGAGAGTAAATAAGGAAAACAAGGATGATTTTAAAACAATACATTGGAGTTTTGAAACTGATGCCACACATGCCCAGGTTTACAATTACAGTAAATTACAAAATGTTAATAACAAGATTTACATTCCCTTTAAGTCATTTACAGTTATGTTGCAACCCTTCAAATGTCATGTTTTCAAATGGTTCCTAAATATCTGATTTTAAGTCATATTTTTGGCATAGATCCCCGGGGTACCATCTTAAAAGGAACCCACTACATAAATTATAGTTTCCACTGTTAAGACTTAATCTAATCTAGTGCGCATTTTTAGCTGCTAACAATTATGCAGCTAACTGCTGAACAGTGCCTCCCAGGTAAAGTGTGACCAACTTCCATAAATGTTTTAGTAAACTGTGGATGCACAGCTAACCTTTTATAAGCTGTAAAACAGAATAAGATACTCAGTAAACTCTTAAATGCGCTTAAGGTTTTGATGATTTGGCTTACCACTCTCCCTTCAGAGTTTAGTTAATTTTCCTCTTCCTGGGATCCGTGATAAGAATTCAACCCACGCACTATGAAACTAAGAAAAAAAACAGTAACATCCTCCTTTACCACATGCTGTTACTCTCACTGTTCCTGTCCTGACACAGTGAGTTAATTGAAGCTGCCAGAGTAATGTTCAATGCAGCCTACAGTTTAATCGATATGGAACAATCCTTTAGCAGAATTTTCTACTGGGAATATGAAATCCTATTTAAAGGGTACTGAGATCAGTCGGTGTTCAATGGAAGGTCACAAAGACTTTCCTTGTGTCTGATACAGATACTGAGAACTCCATGTTGTACAGTATGTGCTTATGAGAGAAGGCTGTTGGGCTAGATAGATAGACAGACAGACAGACAGATAGATACATACATACATACATACATACTGTCTGTAGATGATAGATAGATAGATACTACAGACAGACAGACAGACCAACAGACAGACAGACAGACAGACAGATGGATAGATACTGTCTGTAGATATGATAGGATAGGATAGATAGAAGATTGACAGACACACAGATAGAGACACAGACAGGCAGATAGATAGATAGATAGATAGATAGATAGATAGATAGATAGATAGATAGATAGATAGATAGATAGATAGATAGATAGATAGATAGATACTGCCAATAGACAGACAGATAGATAGATACTGTCTGTAGATAGACAGTCAGATAGGTAAGTAGGTAGATGATAGACAACAGACAGCAGGCAGGCAAGCAGAGACAGACTGTCAGACAGACATACAGACTGACAGAGATTGACAGACAAGCAGACAGACAAAACCACTATATAGCCAAATCAGACTGTGAGCTAAAGTTACCTAATGCTAAACATTGTTTCTGGCCATTATTCATTAAGTCATGAGCTGCAAACTATTTTAAGTATTTCCCCTAACAACCAAATTGCAGATTTTCTCTGTAAACAACCACATAATTTACTTTAATATTTATCATTAGCTTGAGCAGAGTTTTTTCTGTCCATAATAAAGTGGCTTGAGAAACATACATGAATTTGTTAAAGGGCAAGTGTTGAGTGCCCAAGTGCTGCATATGGACATGTAGAACTGTGATAAGACACTGTCAAAGCTTCTAGAGTTTGTTGCAACACTGTGTTGTCAAAATACTGTATTTGTGCAGGTATTGAAGCATAAGAAATTATTTAAAGGCCGTGCAATAGGAAAAAAATGAACTACTGTGTGTACATCACACACACACTTTTAATTTTCAACCTACCAGTACAATATATAGCAAATTGCAGAGTTAGAGATCATATTAATGCAAAACGTTTCCATGACTAATACAACCCTTACAACTGATATGTAACATCTCCAAGCGACTGTGCCAGCAGACTTACTTGGGGGAGGGAGATCCAAGCACAAGGCACAAGAACTGAGAAGATATGATTACCACTGTGCCTTGTCCTGTGAACAAACAGAATATCCTCTTTGGCACACCTACAGGGGTGGATTGGGATGTGCAGTGTCAGAAGATTGGAGAGGTGAGAAAGACCCACTTTGCTGACTTTTAGTTATTAATTAATTAATTATCTATCTAGCTATCTAATTTTTCTATCTGTTGATTTACTTAATGTATTTTTTTAGTTTAACTCTCTAGTATGAACCCACTGGGATGTGACATCTCACTTACAATGGGGACCCAGGGAATGCAAGCTGTAAAGTTACAAATGTAGTAAGTAAGACAGTGACTCGGTAAGGGCAGTGAGATGAGACATAACAGCAGTGACATTCACAAAAGGATTTATAGTGGAAATGTGAGTAAAATATGCATACAAATTAGAAAGTGCATGACAGAATGCAAAAATCGGACTTAGTGGACAGTTTCTGTTTTAGGATAAAATTTGAAACTGCCAATACACTGACCCAATTTGGCACTGGACATCAGTTTGTTCTGGTTCACTCTTACCTTAAAAGAAAAGGCCTGCTGACCTATTGGTGCAGTGGTAATGCTGCCAAGCAGGACGCCAGCGACTGAATTTGTGAGCAAGTGCAGAATGTAAGGGACCAGCTTGTGGAGGAGGGGGTGCTCTTCTCCTCCAGAGAGAGATGGCTACATCAACTCACTTTGTCACTGCCCCTGTAGGAGTACAAGTGGTAATGCAGTAAACTGAGAGTAGAGGACATTGCAGACCACGTTGCAAGGTGCACGTGCATGTGCAGGCTTCCATGTGGACCGCTCTCCTTGTGCCTACATCCCCACAGGACAGGAAAGAGAGTGAGGGAAGCTAAATGGTAAATCCATTCCATCTGAGCACCATGACCGTCAACATGGCCAGAAGGCAGTGCATCCATCAGCTGGAAAGAGGAGCAAAAAACCCCATAAAAAAAAAAGCAAAGGCCCATTAGTCCTTCTTGTGTTTTGCTTTTGGAACTTTGCAGAAAAGAAACTCTGCTGGTCTCAAGTTGTACAGATTATGTGTATACTCAAAGCAGACTGTGGAGTAGCTTGGGGTGCTGTCTGGGGTACATTTACACATCAGCAAGCTCCCCAGTAGGAGTCTACATGCAGACAGGTTGAGTCAACCCAGGAAGCTATAAAGGGCATGCAGGGGTGTCCTTAGTTGGCACTCAAGTGCACATCTGCAGAGATTGTTCATATTACAGTATAAGATTTCTCAGGTTGATTTTGGTGAATCGTGTAGACCAGCGGGCCTTTTATTGAATAGGGGACAAATGACATGAGCAACAGTGCTGCTTACATGAATCAAACCCACCTCTGGCCATTTATGCCATAATAAAACTGTCTCATAAAAGGGACAGAGAAAGAGTGCCCCCTTCACCCATGTAATGTGGCAAATGAGAAAATGAAGCTTGCCAAAAGGCGCACACACTGAGCAGGATAAAGCATTAAATATTTCAATTTAATGAAAGCAGAAATTCATCAAGAACGTTAAGCACCCCTACATATTGCCACAAGGCTTCATCAGGGAGCATTGCTTAGTTCACACAATAGTGCACCTTTGTACAAAACATCATGAATATTCATAAAATTGCATATTCAGATTGACCAATCCTGCTGTATCCATGAGTGAAGTAAGCCTTGTGATACGTTAACCCATATCCCGCACCCTTTTCTTCAATGACTGCCATAAATTAAAAATTCCTGCGTTGAAAGTAAAACCACATGTTAACCATATATGCGCATTTAAAAACATTGCAAAATGGAATATCTGACCGAGTAGTTCAATAATTATATTAAAGTCATTGCATTAATTCATGCTATATTCTAAATATAGTATCTTAACCTAGAAACATAGAATGTGATGCCAGATAAGGACTGCTTGGCCCATCCAGCCTGCCGATTCCTCCACTATTACTGCAGCTCGTACCCAATCTGCAGCTCTTTCTCCCTCCCTACCCTTCCTTTCCACTATGATCCCCTTGTGCTATCCCATGCATTCTTGAACCCCATCACTGTTTTCATCCTCACCACTTCTGCAGGAAGGTTGTCCCAGGAATCCACCACTCTTTCTGTGAAGAAGTGCTTTCTCACATCTTTGCTGAATCTACTCCCTGCAGCTTCATAGCATGTCCCCTTGTTCTTGAGCACCTTTTCATCTGAAAAAATACTTCCCTCCTGTATCTTATTTACCCTCACGAGGTATTTAAGGTTTCTATCATATCTCTCCTCTTGTTCCTCTCTTCCAGAGTGTACATATTGAGGTCCTTTAGTCTCTCCTTGTAGGGCTTTTGATGTAGAAGCTGCACCATTTTAGTTGCATTCCTCTGGACTGCCTCCCCTCTGTCTATGTCCTTTCAGAGATGTGGTCTCCAGAACTAGGCACAGTGCTCTAGGTGGAATCTTGCAACTGAGAACATAGAGAAAATAAAATGAAAACATGCACCACTGGCACAAGAGCAGAAATGTGAAGGGGAAAGGAAGTTGGGGGAGTGGGGGGAGGTTGTAAAGGGAAAGGGAAACAGAGTGAACTTGAAACAGAACAGATAAAAAAGACAGCAAAGAAAAAGGTGCAAAAGGTGAAAGATAAAAATAGTCAACCTCTGCCTACATTAATTTGTCATAAATCATTAAACTACAGCATTGCACATAATGTTTAAACAAAATTATGTTAATAAAATATGGAATACTCTGGTTTTATTATCGGCCTACATTGGGCACTATCTGAGGTGCTAGCTATTCAGCAGATGCCAACTAATACGTAGCACACCAAAAATTAGTATAATGCAAAATGGCAGAGGCAACAGGCATCATTTTACATACATACTGTGTCACCCGAACTTCTGAGACGTGCTACCGAGAAAGCCAATGCAATCATTAATCTATATTAAAATGACAAATACTCATTACTGAATTACCAAATATAAAGAATATTAAGGAGATGCCAAATGGTAAAAATCTTTTAAAAAACTCTCCTGGTAATCGAACATGACTCAGAATGCCAAGACAACCTAAGAGAATATTTGGTAAAAAGTTCTACATTATTGTATTCCATTATATCGAGTGAGGTCTTGTATTTAAGGCATCGCAAAAAGACTCTTCATAGAAATGGCTTATAGTCCATCTCTGCATTCAGACCACTGGAAGCTAATGAGTTAAGGCAGTACGTCCATTCTATTTCTTGTTGGAGGGACCTAAACCTGTCTTGTCCTCCTGTCTCATGCCATCGTACATAATCTAACACTCTAAAAGAAAAGGCTGAGGTGGTGCAGCCATGGCTTTCTCAAAAATAATTGCCCAGAGTACTGATATGGTGACCATGCTGTATAGCCCTGATATACTCTTGCATTCTGCCTCCAATGCAACGTATTATCCTATCAACATACACTATGCCACAGGTGCACCACCCAGAATTAATTACATATTTGGTGTGACAGTTCATATTTAACTTTGCATAGAACTCTTCTCCTGTGTTTTGATATACGACTTTGGGCCCTGGGGACAGCAAACCTGAAAGTGTTCTAGTTATGGCAGGCATAGAAATCTCACCTGTCCTTTGGCATATTGCAGTCCATGTTATCATAGTGGATACTAGTTAACAAATCTTGAAAATTCTTCCCTCTCCAATAATGGATTCTGGGTGTAATACTCACTACTGGCCCAGCTCTTGATCTCTTGATAAAATATGCCATCTGGATTTAATGATATTCGCTGTTTCAGTGGCTCCTAGGCCAAAATTTATAACAAATTAATTTTTTTCTGGAAGCTTTCCTGACCTATTTTTTGCCTCGGGACTAATAACCTTTCTCTTGGGACCAAATCCGCTTTACTTTCAGCTTCATTTTACTTTATATGCCAAATAGCCTCCATGTAGCAACTTGTTTGACAACAGCTCCACCTCATAGGTAGATATCCTCTGCTATGCAAATATGCTTGATTTGAAGGAATTGACCATACAGAATGCTGCCACCAAGTTTCCTAAGGTGGGCATTCTCTGCCCTGAAAAGGTTTTGCCAGCCATAGCTTTTCTAAATGGCTCACAAATTACTTTGTTGTTATTGTCAGCCTTGAGCCTGATATCCAAAAACTACATTTTCTTTCTGTTTTTATTATGGGTGCACCGAAAGTTCAGAGTATTTGCATTGAGCCACTGAATGAATTCATCCACAGTTTCCAGTCCCCCACCTCCGACACATGTGATGTAATCAATGAAGCAGTGCCATGTGTATATCTGTCTGAGATGGGGGTAGGATTCTGAAAACACAACCTGATTTTACCACCAAGCCATGGAGAAGTTGGCATATGAGGCGACAGCCGCCCCCCATTGCCATTCCTCTTTGTTGCAAGTAAACTTTGTTGTCAAAAATAAAGTAATTGTGTGTTAACACAAGTTGTAACAATTCCAAGATGAATCTCTGTGGGGCACATTTCAGATCCCTATCAGCTGCCAGGAAAACTTTGCATGCTCTTAAATTTGTTCCCATAGATGCCATATGGCGTCAGAACCATCCATTGCTGGAATGGACCCAAAATGGCCACCGGGAATGAATGAGTTAAACCATGTTCATGAATAATACACATGTACAGGGAACTTACATCTATGGTGACCCAACATAGACCTTCCTACCAATCATATCCTTCCATTTTGTTGATGATATCCATGTAGTTCCAGATATAACTGGGAATTTTGATCAGTATTTGTTTCAGTTAGAAGTCCATAAATCTGGAGGGACTTTCACTGAGTAACCCAATACCATAAACTGTTGATCGCCAAGGAGGAGGAGCCATCACAGATTTATGGACCTTTGGCAGGGTATATAGAGTAGGGATAATAGGGTGATAAGTCTTCAAAAAGTCTGCTTCTTCCTCACTAATGACCCCCTATTGCTTTCCCCTTCACATTTCTGCTCTTGTGCCAATGATATACATTTTCATTTTATTTCCTCTTGGTTCTCAGTTGCAATATATTTAGAATATAGCATGAACTGAAGCAGTTACTATAATGTGATTATTGAATTACTCAGGTTCAGGTATTCCATTTCACAATGTTTTCAAATGTGAATATATGGGAAACATAATATGTGATTTTACTTTTACTGCAGCACTTTAAATTTATGGAAGTCAGTAAAGTAAATCCCTCCTAAGGAAGTAAATGAAGTAAAGGGCGAGGGATATGGGTTAGCCAATCACTTACTTCTCTTGTGGACACAACAGGATTGGTCAATTTGAATATGCAATTTTATGAATATTCCATGACATTTTGTACAAAAATGCACTGTTGTATGTACTGGGCACTGCCCTTGATGAAGCCTTCTGGTGCTATGTAGGGGTGCATAACATTCTTTTTTTATACTGTTTATTTAATTCAGCAGAGAGAACAATACATACATCATTGTCCATACATGAATAAAGGCATATTTATACAGCTGATAAAGAGAGACTAAAAAACAAGTTATACATTCTCTTACTGGAAGTGAAAGCAAAACTTATACATTGGAGTAAAAAGCACCTCCCCATCAACAGAAAATGTCATAGTGTCTCCTCCCCTAATATAAAGATGACTCTGCCAGTAAATCGAATGGAGTCCCCTAGTCTGCAAAATAAAAAGTATTTCTCCTCTACTAGGACCAAACTATCTCAAGAACCTCCATCCAGCTCCACAACACTGCTCACCCCCAGTTGGGTCCCTAATGGTGTCAAAAATCAAGGGACAAATGAAGCATCCTCCTGAGATATGTAAAACACCCAGGTTCTCCAACGCAGCTCACAACGGGGTACCTGGCCTCTACAATGGGCTATTAATCTTTCAAAATAATAAATTGTTGCATTATTACTGTTTTGTACTTTATATGTTCTTTTGTATGATTTTGGACATGTATTATAATTTACCCAATGTTCCACTACTGTCTATTGTACAATACCTTGTGTTCCAACTGTTGCATAATATTACAATGTTGTATTGTTTGTACTACCCACATACTATTGTAACTGATCATCCTTCACAACCCTATGCAACCCCTCCCCTCAGGTCACACCGTGAGATGAGCAACTTGTTGTTCAGTGTGCCCTCCTGGTGAAACATTTCAATAAATAAATAAATTTCATTCACAATGGAGTGTCAATGAGCAAGCATAGAGGGAGTCACTCGGTGCCAAAGGCATGTAATGGCCTTCTTGGCAGTATTTAAATAAATATAAAGCATACTTCCTGAGGGGAGGGGAGTACCTCCGGGAGAAATATACAATAACACCAATTCCGAGGACAAAGCTGCATAAGCCCCCAAAAGCTGTAGAAGCTGTTCCTCAATCTCCTGCCAATAGGCAGATATAACCCGGGCAGTGAGAGTTAGTGGCTAAAGTTTCCCTCCAGCACTTGCCATATGAGGCCAGGAGATATTTAACCAGTCAGTCAGGTGTATTACAAAATTGGACACAATGGGTGGGATATTCAAAAGGGTTGCGCTATGCGCAATAGGGTTGCGCCAGCGCAAGTCTGAAAATGCGCCATTCTGCGATATTCAGCGGGAGGCAGTTGTGCCACTGAAAACATGCCGAGCAACAGCACAATGCAAATGAAGGTATGCGCAACCGCAGGGGGTGGATGCATGCATAAAGTGCGCAATGCGATATTCAAAGGCTTGTGCAATGCGCAACAGTGGATCAACCGGAAGTTGCGCCACGGCGAAATGAGCCAAAATAAAAAGGCTCAAGGAAGAGGCGCAAGAATGCGACAGGGAATGCACATGAGGCAGCCACACAGAGCAGGCCACAGCAGCAGCAACCAGTGCAGGCCAGGGAGTAGTCAGGACAGAATAGGGGCAGCAGAAGGTGTGTGGGGCCACAGAGTTCAGAGGCCAGTAGGTGTACCCAGTGCAGTGGAGGTAGCAGTCAGGACAGTGGGGGGAACAGAACAACAACAGCCAGGGGGGGACACAAGCCAGGGAGATGGACAGTGCCAGCTTCCACATGGAAGCTGTAATGAGGGGGGTGAGAAGTCATGCTGCTGGGGGATGTGGCCATGGAAGGGCCCATCGGTGGTACACCCCCAACAGGCAGTACCGTGCCCGCATCAGCTTTGAGCTGTATTCAGACATCGAGATTGTGGGCTGGTACCACCTGAACAGGGCAATACTGAGGCGGCTCTGTGAGCTGTGCAGTGATGTCATGCAGGCACCCTCACGACAGAGTCACGCTCTGTCAGTGGAGACAAAGGTAACAGCCTACATGTGCTTGCTCACCACGGGTACCTTCCAGAGGCCAACAGGAGACACCACAGGCATAACACAGTCGGCCACGTCCGCATCCTCACCCAATTCCTCAGCGCACTGCTGCCACATGCTGCAAGTACATCCATTTCCCCAGCACCAGCAGCAAGCGTCACGGCAAACATACAGGAGTTCCACAGGGTAGCATGTATGCCTGGCGTGCTAGAGGCGATAGACTGCACCCATGTGGCCATTCACATGCCACCTGGCCCGATGGGGCCACATATCACAATCGGAAGGGGTTCTCCAGTGTCAACTGCCAGGTGGTGTGTGATGCCAGTGGGCGCATCATCAATGTCTGTGCCACGCACCCTGGCGGAGCACACGATTCATTCATATGGTACCAGTCTGCACTGTGCCATCGATTCAAGAGTGGGGACATCCCCACAGGATATCTAGTGGGTGAGTATGCATGTAGGATTGGCAAAGTTGGGCAAGGGTGGGTAAGCCACAGGTGCCATGGGAGTGGCACACAGGGCTAGGGGCAATATGGGCCTGAACATGACACTAACCTCCACTATCTCCACACAGGTGACAGTGGATACCCACTCCGTCCCTGGCTGCTCACACCCTACCGGTGCCCCACGACCCCATCGCAGCAATGCTTCAATGAGGCACATGCCACCACGCGCAACATCATCGAGCAGGTGTTTGGGATGCTGAAGGCACGCTTCCGATGCCTAGACACCTCCAGCGGTGCCCTACAGTATAGCCCCTCAAAGGCCTGTGGGATATTCCTGGCCTGTTGTATCCTGCACAACATGGCCAGAGACTGTGGGATAGCCGTACAGGTCGAGGAGGGTGACAGCGATGGGATGCTAGTGATGCCAGTGATGATGATGGAGTGAGCATCCCCTTGGACAACCATGACCCCAACTGATCCAGCTGGCCCAGCTGCACCGGGACACCATCACAGAGGAGCACTTTGCACAACACAGGTAAGTCATGGGGCCATGTGCAACCAACACTGTCCAGGGCACAACCCACATACACACAGGGTAACACACCAGGGGTGCATGACGGCGAGGGGAGTGGAAGGGTACAGGAGCACAAACACACAACCAGGGAGGGGTGAACAGTCACACGCCACATGGACAGACACACACACACACACCAGGCACAAAGTGCACAGGGGCAGGTGCACAGCACAGCAGGAACAGACATGTGAAACACACACGTCCACAGGCCACCTCCACCACCTGTACTGTCCATGTATGTGTATCAGATGCTGGGCACCCTTGCACCTTGGTGTACAGTGCAATGCAGGCATCATCATACACATGCACCTGTGGACAGCAGTCGGGAGGGTGTGCAGGTGGTCCGTGTGTCGGCGTGTTGGGCAGGGCACCCACTGGTGCACTGCCCACCATGACACACATTGCACACAGGGCAGCACCAGACAGGGCCCGCACTGGGAACACGTCAGTCATGTGGCACTGTGCCGCCAGCCACCTCGGATGCGTGGGTGGCCCCACCAGACCCAGCAGCACTGGCAGGCTGAGCATGAGCCACTTGGTGTGGCACCGATGGACCACCAGGGTTCCCACTGCACGAGCGCGACCTTGTCTGCACAGGGGTCTGCAGCATACCGAACATACCTGCACCAGGGGTGCTCGGGATGCCCACAGCAGAACCCGGCATCGACAGGCTGGGTGTCGCACGACGCTGGGAACGGGGAGTGGATAGCGTACTGCGCTGCATGCATGGCACAGGGGCACCTGACTGTGTGCCCAATGCGGCCACGACAGCGACCAATGCCTGAGTCTACCTGTCAATGGTGGTGGTCACATCCATCCGCATTTGGACAATCCCTGCAAGGATCATCGCGTTGTCCCTGCTGTGCCACTCCACAGCCACACACAGTGCCTCCACGGATGTTGCAACCCACATCTGCTGCTGTACTGATGCCCGTAGCAGGCGGGTGTGCTCATCAAACGGGTCGTCTGCCACATCGGCAACCTGTCCCTCAGGGTATGGAAGGGCCTGATGATCAACACCCCTTGAGGGTGGGCACTGCCTACCAGGACCAGGTATGGGCAAGTCAACAGGTGGTGTACATAAGCCACCGCTGAACCCTGTACCCCCAGACCCGGTGGGTGACTGCTGCTGCTGCCCCTCCACCTGCTGTGCCCAAGGGACCAGTCATTCTACTGCTGTGTCCGCAACAGTGCCAGTGACCTGTACAGCCACCGGTGCTGCCCCACCAGTGCTGACGTGCTGGCACACACGTTGGAACCAGCTAGGTCCATGGGCGCGAGCTGTCCTGCTGTGTGTCCATTATGTGACACACACATGTCAATGCCCATAGTGGTCGTTGCATCATCAATGGTGCAGGTTCGTGCCACAGCCACAGCGTGCTGGCATGCTTGCATGCCAGACCACTGAGACACAGGAAGGGCACCCCCCACGCCTGTCTCACTGACATCGGAGATGGCAGCCAGGTGTGCACACTGGTGCAAAGCACGCCGGCTACCAGCAGAGGTGGATGGACCCTCCTCCAGCTCCGGCTGGATGTCCACAGTGGATGGGCCTTCCACCACTGTCTCCTGCAGATGCACAGGATCTGTAACAGAAAGTGAGAACATGTTAGTGCATGGGATCCACCTTCCCCCCCGATCATGTCATACCATGCAGTGATGGGCTACCACCTGTCTGGAAGCCACCTCCCGGAATGCCCTCGATGGCACTGCGCTGCATGGATGCAGCAAGACGGTCCTCCACCGGGGTCAGCTGCACCACCACCAGCTGGCCCCACCTGTAGCAGCGTGCCACCCTGAGGGCTGCCACCTTCTCCTTCACCCTCCTCCTGTCGGTCCCCAACTTCTTTTTAAATTCCTGCACGGAGCGCTGGTGGCTTCTGTGCAGGTTTACGGCACGAGCCACCCCCTCCCATGCAGCAGCACAGGCCTGAGGGGTGCCCCGCCGTCCATTGAGTAGTGGCTCTTCCTCCAGGTAGGCCTCGAAGAGTGCCTCTGTCTCGGCTTTCATGAAGTTGGGCCTCCTCTTCCACCCACCATCATCCTCCTCACCCATTCCTGGCTCGGCCATGTCACAGTCTGTATGGGTGAAAGTGGACACCTGTGACTGTGCAGTATACAGCAATACCCTAAAACCTAGTCCAGAACATCACATAGCATGCAACTCACCTATCACCTGCAGTAACCAAATATGGCTACTGCAGATCAATGTAGCACATTTATAGTGCAATGCATGCAAATTAGGAGTGGAGCAACTTTAATAAGATGCAAATCGCACCACTGCGCCATTGAATGGCTGATCAGATGATTTGCATATGACAGCTGAATATAACGTTGACTGGCGGCACTGCTGTCTGAGGATGACTGGCTGGACCAAAGGCGCAGTTCTGTGACTGCGTAGTACACCGCACTGCGCATGCCCAGGTAGCTTACGCAGGCGTCTGCCATGCTGATGATGTGCTGTGCGCAATCGGCAATTCAGGACACGGCCACCATTGTGCCAGTGGCGCTACAATGCTGGTCACCACATGGCACTGTGGCACAACTGCGCAATAGTCCACTGTGGCAATGGCACGCAGGCAACCGATCGCACTGGCCATGTAGACATCCGATGGCGCTGTGCGTGGCCTTGCACCAGAGACCCATGACCTTGTGCCCGACCTTTGCCCCTTGGCGCTGTACATATGGCATGTCTGCAGCTCTATCGTGCTGTTCAGTAACAGCGCGATAGGGACCGACGGTGCTGTATGAACAGCACGATAGGGACTGACAGAGTTGTATTCGCAACATATTTCCATGGGGTTGCCGCGCTGAGGCGCCATATTGTCTACTATAAACCTGCAGGGATGGCACGCAGGAGAGCTCCACAATGGAGTGCACTGGAGGTGGCCAACCTGGTGGTTGTGGTGGAGCCTCACCATGGGCCACTGTTTGGGGAGGAACCCCTAAACATGGCCTGCACCCATGTGTGGCAGCAGGCGGCCACCGATCTTGAGCAGGCCACTGGGTGGCAGAGAACACCGGAGCAGTGCAGGCACTGGTACAGTGACCTGCGCAGGAGGGAGCGGGCACTGCTGGCGCACCTCAGGTCACGTGCCAGGAGGGGCGTTGTGCCTAGGCCAGGTGGGTGAGCCGTCTATGCACCTGTATTGTCCGCATGGTTAACACTATGTAATGTGACCAGCGCATGGGGAGGTTGGTCTATGGTTGGCTGTGACGGCGTTTGCAGGTGTGTGATGTATGGGTCTGGCTGTGTGGGCAGGCACACTCATTGGGGCAGGGGGCTGTCTGCTTTGGGATCTCACTGATGTGTTTCTCAACTTTTGTTTCCCACACACGTGGAGGAGTCGAGGCGGGCCCGGGATGAGGCTCAGAGAGACGTTGCGGAGGTGGCTGGCCAAGGTGGCGGCAGTGTTGGGCCACAGCAGCAGCAGCGGCTTGATGAGGGTGAGTGTCATTACATCATGGATGCTATTGCGTGCTGTGGGGGAAGGCATGGTCACCATCCATGGACAACACTGCCATGCACGTGATGTGTGACAGTCAGCACTGTCTAGTGGCACTGCATGTCTGTGAGTGCATCACTGGTGGTCCATGCATGCACTGGGCACATGGCTGTGGCACTAACTTCCCACCACGTAGCCACGTCACTGGACAGCCTTGGTTGTGCTGTGCTGGTCATGGGTGGGGTGTGTGTGCAGTGGCACACATGGCTGTTGCTGCCTGGTTGGGCTTGTCTTGTGCACGGTCACTGTGGGTGGGTGCAGTCCATCACAGGCGCGGGGCACTTGGCTGTATGCCATGCATGTTGGGTGGGCTTCAGGGTTGTGGACAGTCACAGCCATTGATTCTGTTCCCTTGCCCTAGGTGTCCGGGTCCTGCGCAGGATTGAGCAGGCTGTCCACCACCTGCTGGAGGTGTCTGTGGAGTCCCAGTCCATTCTGTGGGAGATGCACCAGAGGGGAGTGAGACGATGGAGGAGGCCATGGGACCAGAGGCAGCTTGATGGTGTGCAGCCTGGAGGGCAGTAGCTGCCCCACACCTACCCCCTTTACCCTTCCCTCACACCCTGCCTTCCCTCAGCCAGTTCTTCACCCCTGCCCCTTACCCACCCCTACCTTGTACCCCCACCCCTTTCTTGTATATATCTATCTGTATATAGTTTATTGTTGTGTGTTCCTGTTGATATTCTTTTATAAATCTATTTTGATATGAATACCATGGTGGTCTCTGATTTGCAGCTGGCTATGGGTGCTCAGTTGCAGTGGTGTGCATGGCATCTGGGGTGGTATTGTCCTGGGATTGTGTGTGTGTGTGCGTGGGGGGGTATCCCTGGTGTGGTAGTGGCTTTCAGCCAGTCTGGCTGTGTACTGCCACACACCGCTGGGTGCTCCTGGTGGGTCTGGCTTGTATGGTTCTGTGGTACACACGGTTGCATTGTACTGGGGGGCATGGGGATTTCTGCAGTGACGGTCACAGTCACTGCTGATGGGTAGTGTCTTGGGGTTCCAGTGCAGGGTGTGCTGTGCACGGGGGGGGGGCTGTTGTACACTTGGGTTGTCCGGCCCCTTTGTGTGGCAGTCTCAGCTTGCCAGTGGGTGTACTGGGGCACCATGGCCCAGCTGTGCTTTGTTGGCTTGTCCCCATGGGACGGTGGATATTCTGTCCCTCCACCAGTGATGCTGTGCTTTGGGTGTGGGAGTGTATTGTTAGTTCTGCAGTGTGTTCCTGTGCCCATCTGTGGCATGGGTGGTGGACCCCTGCCTACCTCCCTGGTTGTGCAGTTCCATTGCTCTGCTGCTGGGGCCTCTCTGCTTGTGCTATGGCACCTCTGGACTGCTCAGCTAGGCTGGCCTTGTTGCACTATGGCACATAATATGTGCTCAGCGTCCCCTTCCTGGTTGCGCTATGGTGCAGGTTGTGCGATATTCAGACATTGGCTGGTTGCGCAATTTGACTTGCTCCATGTTTGAATATCGCGTCTGTTGCACATGTGCGCAATTGACTTGTGCTTGCTCCTATTATTGCGCACATTTTGGGTGCAGTTTGAATATCTGGCCCAACATTTCCAAATACATAAACTCTTTCCAATAAGGAGCCTGAAGAATTTTCATGGAGGGGGGGGTGATAGCCTTTAGCCATGTCTCATATGTAATGTCTGCAGAAATCTCTATGTTCCACGCCTTCAGAATAGTTTGAGTTGTATCACTTGAATATTCCCTGAGGTCCTTATAGATCTGTCAAATCAAATGAGGTCTGGATATCCCTCTGAGTGAATCTAACAATAATTTTAAGATTAAGGGTAATGGGTTGGGAAGGTTACTCTGATCAGGGCCTTTATGAACTAAAAAAGTCCTAACTTGTAGATATCGGAAGTGCTCACATGGGCTTAAACAGTGGGAGTACTGTAAGTGAGCAAAAGGGACAACCCTCTGGGTGTCCAGAAATGGATAAATATAGGACAGTCCCAACTGGCGCCACCTCCAGAAGGCGAGGTCAAAGCAAGTGGGCAAAAAATCCACCTCAGTCAACAGCAAATGCACCTAGTAAAAAATTGGGGCCGACAAGGGAAGGACACGGATCTTAAACCAGGAGCATAAAGTGTCTGTCATGCCAAACATAAATGCTCAAAAATCAAGTGGGGCAGTTAAAGGAGCAAACGTTATTGCACCAACGTCAAATAAATCGTTTAGCACAAACTCCGTATGTTTCTAAATTGCATCACATAAAGGATTAAGCCATAGCAAAATCATTCTGACAATAACTGCCTATAATAGCCCATTAAATTAGGGTGGTTCAGGCCTCCCCTGTCTACCAGCAACTGGAGACACGAGGAAGGCAACCCACCCATATAAATTGTGATAATGCCTTATTCCAAGATGTAAAAACATAAGGAGAAGGGGTTATCAGGATGGTTTGAACTAGATAGAGTAACCATGGGAGGACAGAAAAACAGACATCAACTGTGGACAAGAGGGGTAACTGAAGACGGGCCCAGTGACTCAGGTCACCCTCAATGGCCTAGGTCAGTGGCACATAATTTATCAATTCCAGATTCTGCACATTCTGAGGTAAATATACACCTAAATACTTGATTCTGGTGC
The DNA here is from genome assembly GCA_016271365.2 of Neoceratodus forsteri. Lineage (NCBI taxonomy): Eukaryota > Metazoa > Chordata > Ceratodontiformes > Ceratodontidae > Neoceratodus > Neoceratodus forsteri. Next base: position 268,253,579 of record JADMNL010000025.1, read on the forward strand.
ACCTCCAACATGAGGGAAATAGGCACTTCAAAGTATGTGAAAGAATAAAATTGAGAGCTAATACCTCCGTCTTAAGTACACTGATTACATATCCAGACAGTGTTGCAAAATTCAGAAGTATGCCGTGCAATTCCAGAACAGAATTTTCCAGATCCAGCACTGTCAGCAGCACGTCATCCACGTAAAAGGAATATTTTGAAGACCTTGCCTCCCAACGGAATTCCTTCCTCCCACCTAGATGTCCTAATGGCTGTCACCAACAGTTCAATATATGGGGCAAAAAGGAGAGGGGAGAGGGGGCAACCCTGATGGGTAACGAAGGCAAGTGGGATTGGGGAAGAAAGATAACCATTGACCTAAAGAAATGCCTTAGGCATTGCATAAATATTCTGGAGTGAAGATATCGGCTCCTCTGGAAAGCCAAACTGGGAAAGGGTCTGCCACAAGAACTGCCAAGAAACCCAGTGAAAGGCCTTGTCAGCATCTAAGCCGAGCAAGGCCTCTGGGATAGACCGTTGATTAATGTAGTCCAGAAGGTGGATGGCCCTCCGGACATTATCCATGGTCTGGCGAGATCGAATAAAGCCTGACTGATCAGGGTGCATAGGGGTAGGAAACATCTCTTCTATCCTATGCTCCCAGACAGCCATGAATAACTTGTAATCCATATTTAATATGGAAATGGGTCTATACGAAGAAGGTGATTTGGGGTCATGACCAGGTTTTAATATGGAGGAGAGTGTGACACAGGCCCAAGATGGGTAGTGCCCTCCCTCCTGTACCTCCTGGAAAGCAGCCAAAAGCAGGGAAGCTAATAATTCAAACAAGGTTTTATACCACTCAGATGGAAATCCATCTGGGACAGGGCATTTCAGCATCTTAGCCCTAGCAAAGACTATCTGTAATTCCCCCATATTAATTGGGGCCAGTAGTGCATCCCGGTGGGACAATAAAAGTGTAGGGAGAGAAATTTTTCAGAAAAAAATGGAAATTTGAGCCTCATCGGGGGGGAGGGGAGGCAGCATGTAGGTTTTGATAAAATGTCTAAAATACACCTAAGATGTCAGAGGTAGTGGAATACAAGCTGCCAGAGGAGGGGATCTTTAAGCTGCATGACACAGGAGGCAACTCCATGCCCTCATAGGCATTTGCCCCTTCCCCCCATAATGATATTTTTTAAGAAACAGAAGAGTCATCTGTAGTCCATCATCTAAAATTTTTTGAAGTTCCGCCTTCAAGTGATGGACATGGTCTCGACCATCTGATATACGACCACTTGGGTCTTGCTGCAGGTCTCTTAATTCTGTCTCCAATGTATTATATACATTTATTATATATTCAATCTTTCATTTCTTAGAGATGAAGCATTTAAAAAGATGATCTCTGCAAAGATTACACAGATTTTGGCACAGAACTCTGATTCTGACGTCTCTTTGTTTCCTCCTATGGGATGCATATGAAATTATCTCCCAAGGAAGAACCACCTGTAAAGTGTCCCACAGAGTGCACAGAGACGTCAGAATCAGAGTTCGCTGCCAAAATCTGTGTAATCTTTGCAGAGATCATCTTTTTAAATGCTTCATCTCTAAGAAATGAAAGACGGAGTCACCAACCAGAGGGTTTTCAAGGTTTGCCTAAGTCAAGTTTTAATAATACCAGACAGTGGTCCTAAAGAAATCATGATGGGCATTTTTTAATATTGTAGAGCAGATTGACATGTTCCCGTGAGACAAAAAAATAGTCTAACCAGGAAAAGGAATGAAACTGAGTAGAGTAAAAAGTATAGGCTCACGTAGTGGGAAAACAAGCCAGATATCTGTTAGCCCCAAAGTGTCCTGTTGGGTTAGAAAATATTTTTGAGCTGCAGACTGCTGGTGTGCTGCCAGGACCAGCGTATCCAGCTGTGGAGGTAGGGTCACATTCAAATCATCTCCCATCACAAGACACCCTGCAGCATATCTAGCAATTTGCTAAGAAAGGCTCTGAACTGTGTGGGTGGGGGGGGCTTGCGGGAGAACATACGCATTAACCAGTGTAACCCCTCTCCCAAAAAGGAGACCTGAAACAATAACAAAGCAACCAGGGATCAATATATTCCCTCTGGGGCGAGAAAGGGGTAGTTGATGGTATCAAAATTGTGGTCTCCCTTATGCTTGCCCTTCGTTTGTGAAGAAGCAAATGCCTGGTAACATCCCCCACAGGAGAGTTTGGCATGTTCCCTCAAGGTTAAGTGGGTCTCCTGTAAGTATATGATATCAGGGTTCTGCTTCCGGAGAAACTGAGTCAATCTGGACTGTTTAATGGGGTTAGTCAACCCATTAATGTTAAGGGACAAAACATGTACTAAAGACAGCACCACGGTAACGGAGGAGTAAATTACCCAAATTATATGAGATGGGGGGAACACTAGGCAGAAGTGCCCTCAAACATCCAGAGAGAAAAAAGGATCTAGAATATCCTAAGGATCCCCCTTCCTCCAATTACATTTGAGAACCTCATTACAATCTGATAATGCCTCTTCCATAGTATAACATTCTCTGCTGCATGAATAAAGAACAACATATATGAAAAATGAAAATGCATCCAAATTACCCCCAGACTAGGTAAGAGAAATGTTGCCAGTTGGGACAAAACATAAGAAGTGGGGATCACACAACTAAAACTGCCCCCACTCCTACAACTATATGCAACTTGTCTTGTATCATGTGAACTAAAAAATAATTGTTATAAGCCCTATTATAAAACTGTAAACAGGATGCAAGAAGTGAGGTTTCCAAGGTGGGGGAGAACCAGATGAGTCTCTCCCTATGAGCTCACCAAATAAAACATTAGCAAGCTCGGGGGGGGGAGAGGTGGCCAGGGTTCTGATACACCTGAGCCCCCAAGGGGCAAAAATCACCCCTAAAAACAAGTAGAAAAAATTAAAAAGGGACAAGGGAAACCATGAAAAAAAAAGAAGTACCACGTTATAGATCTCCAGCAGTACTCTAACCCTCCCAGCTGAAATTCAATTAAAGCTAGGCATCCCAAAAGAGACCAGTAACCCCACCCCAGCAAAAATAAGATGGGCATAGACTCAAAAATGAGAAGATGCAGTGTAGTTTATCATAATCTGTTATAATTCAACACTCTTTTGAATTATGCAATATGAACTATTAACCCCCAGAATAAAACAATTGGGGAGAATATACTGTTCTCAGCAACCGTCCATCTAGGGACAACAGAACCAGGAAAATAGTAATGTTAAAGCTCCCCCTACAGGTGACCATTTGGCCATTATTACTGCACAATGAAGGGGGATTCCACAGAAAAAAACAAGAGTTTTAAGCGCCTAGATTAAAAAAAAAACAAGCCAAATCTGTCCCAGCTCGTGGAGTATAGTACACTCGGGAGTGCTCCAGCCCATTAATGAAAATATATTAAAAACCTTAAAGGCTAAACTTCAGGGCAGAGAAGAGAGAGAGAGAGAGAGAGAGAAGCAAAAAAGAAAGCAAAAAGGGAAAACCCCTTCACTCCCTTCATACACCCACGAAACAAAATGGCACTCTGCAGCCGAAAATTTAAGTCTCTTAAGCTGTAAAATACTTTTCAGTCCACGTAGTTAGGGGGAAAAGAAAAGTTTGTTTCGGTTCTGCTTCATCTCAGAGTCTCACCCTAAGTGCCGAGACAGCCGTCAATCAGCCCTAGAAACCTATGCCTGAGGGACCCTGATAGCCAACTAAAAGTCTAACAAATAAGTAACCTCTAATTTGGGCTCCCGACAACATACCTGAAGCTCCAAAACTCAACCAGTCCACAGAATTTTCTCAGGTCTTGGTTTGTGCAGATCTTCAGAAAGCAGCAAGGCGAGTTGAAGCCTGAGATGTGTTCTTCTATTGTCCAGTGGAGCTTCCTTTTGATCCTGCAGCTGTTTTCCAGCATGGAGGCTGCAGGGCCACAGTCACCTATTAAGAGCTTCGTGGTACAAACTGGAGCCCCAGCTTCTGCAGCTCCCCCCAGGCCTCCTCAGCACTAGGGTACTCCTTGCAACCCTCGGATAAGTGAACCGCAAGGCAGGATGGATGGGAGGGTAGTAAACTTTTGCCCCTTCTCCTTAAGGACCAGGAGAATATCTGAATAGGCCCACCAATTACGCATTGTGGTGGGCATGTAATCATTATCCAAATAGATTCATGTGTGCCATAAAATACCTTCTGACACATCCAAACTGTAGAGAGGACTTTCTCCTTAGTAGCATAGCTAAGGAACTGGGCAATCATAGATCTTGGCCGGGCTTCAGGAGTGGTTAGCTTAGGGCCCAGGGCATGGTGCACTCTCTTGAAATCAAGATGAAGGTTGGAGGGTAATTCCAGAGCAGTCTTCAGTAAGGTAGAAACAAAGGGCTAGATATTCAGACTGTGCCAGGCAGGGCTGCAAGCCTGGGTGCAGCGTAACTGGGTTGAGCCAGGGCATAGCCCAGGCAATATTCAATGGTGCTGCGCCATGGCTCAGCACCATTGAACATGGCACTGAGGGCACAGTGGCACTGCACCAGTGTATGTGGCAGCAGGGGAGCAGTGGGCTGCACCTGGGCAAGTGTGGTTGCGCTAGGCACAGCAAGAGTGATATTCAGCCATGGGCATGCAAATCAGGCCATAATGCATGCAAGGGGCAAATGGGGACATTTGCATGTCTTTATGGCTCCATTAGCATGCGGTTCACTGATCCACGGTGGCTTGCGCCTGCCGACCAGCCAGGCTGCAGCCATCGGAGACTGACACCCTGCTGCCCCTCGGCGGGCACCGCACCCATTCGCCCGATCGTGGGCATGAGTAGTAGAATACCCTGGTGGTCCAGTGGACCCTACCCCTTTTGTCCAATCACAGGCATGTATAAAGATGTTCCCTGGTGGTCTAGCGGACCACTATCCCCTGCCCAATCGCAGTCATGTATAAAGATGTTCCCTGGTGGTCCAGTGGACTGCTATCCCCTGCCCGATGGCAGGCATGTATAAAGATATTCCCTGGTGGCCCAGTGGACCATTCTCCGTCGCCCAATTGTGGACGTTAGGCAAACCCCCTGGTGATCCAGTGTTACCTCCCCATCCCACCTACCCACTTAGTCCCCCGTCACCCTGCACCCCCCCAGTCAGCGGCGGGCGACAGCTCCCCACCCACAAACCGCCCGACCACCCACCGACTGACAGCGTACAGTAGGGCTGTAAGCCTATTGATCCACTGCATGGGCCAATGGGCATGCAGTCCATACTGTACTACACAGTCCTGATTTGTGAATGGTGGTCATTCACGAATCGGGTCTGTGTAGTACATTATGGACTGCATGCCCGATGGCTCATCACTGACCAACAGGCATACAGCCTACTGTACACTGTCAGTAAGTGGAAATGGCCAAACTGCTTGTGGGTGAGAGCTCACCCACCGCTGACAGGGGGGGTGCAGGGTGGCAGGGGACTAAGTGGGTGGGTGGGGGGTACCACTGGACCACCAGGGAGTTTGCCTAATGCCCGCGATCGGGCGATGGAGATCAGTCCACTGGACCACCAGGGATTCATTTAATTCATACCCACGATCAAGCAAGGGGGATCGGTCCACTGGACCACCAGAGATTCATTTAATTCACGCCCATGATCAGGCGAGGGGTATGACACACCCTGGGCAGGGGGCTCATGGACTGTGTCTTGGGTGGTCGGGTGGCCACCCACAGCAGGTGGCTGCCGTGTTGCACCCAGTAATACAGAAGCCCACATGTAAGTGTTCCCGACTTGTTCCAGGTTTCAAGGTGCTCAACATTGCGCCCCCCCCATGTGGTGCAAAGCGGGTTTGTGCCTGTATATGCACCGCACATCCAGGGCTGAATATCGGAATGTGCCACATATGCATGGGCATGTCCCACTTGCACAGCATACATTACTGGTGTGCCTTGGCACATCAGGGGTTGCACAATGCAACCAGCCCCTTTGAAAATCATGCAGGGGTGCATCGGTGGGTTGCACATGGTGCAACTCTGTTGTGCCATGTGCACCCCTTTGAATATCCCACCCAAAATCTGTAATGTCTGGACCCTCTGAACCCTCCTGGATCCCACAGATGCGTATATTTTTACACCGTGCCAGGTTTTCAGCATCCTCTTGTCAAGCTTGCATTTGGAGGTGTTGGTCTTGCAGCTCTTTCACGGCCTCCTCCAGGTTATCAATTTGGTTTTCAGCCACCACCAGCTGTCTCTCGTAGTCATCTGTTTGCTGTTCCAGAGTTGCTACATCGCGGCGGAACTCTGAGTACAGCTGCTTGACTGCAGACCTGAACGAGACTAAATCTTCACAGATAGTCTTTAGTTTTATCTTTTTTGGTTTATTCTGCTGTGAACATGGTGTCTTGGAAGGATCTGGGTGGGCATCAGTGTCAATCGAGGTCTGGGACATCTCGGATTCTGAAGCTTCACCTAGGGATCCACAGGCATCCTCAAGTTGATGGTAAATTTTTCTGCCCCCGTTGGAATTCTGTTCATCCATCCCCTTCTGCATAGTGGTTTTATTACTGTTTACTTAGTTTTTACTAAACTTTGGGGATTTTTTCTTAGAGGATCCGACAGCTGGAAAACCTAAGCTGCCATCTTATCAGTGACGCAACCGGAAGTGTAGGTGCATAGCATTCCTGATGAATTTCTGCCTTCACAAAATTTAAATATGTATTACTTTATCTTGCTTGGTGCATGTACCCTTTTTGCAAGTTTCACTTTTGGTACCATAACACTGGGTAAAGGTAGCACTTTTAGTAGCACTAGTGTGCACGGTTTTTGAAAGTTGTTTAAGGGGCCAAAAGAGACGGATACAGCTTTACTCCAGCAAAATGAAGCACAGATGGCATAACTGAATGACCTCTTGTACATGTCCTTTGATGTTAATGGACCATTCTTATTTTTTCCCCAGAGCAAAGGAGTTCACATACTTTTATTTGCAATTTTGGTATCATGGATTTCGTGGTGCCTGTGCTTCTGCAGCCAAAGGTCGGTGTATATGTTTTGCACCTGTGGCTGGAGAATCAAAGGCCCCTTGAGTTAGCTCCAATGAACAGGGGTGATGTAACAGCACTAGTACAAGCCCTGTTCATTCTCCTACAGAATGCCTCCCTCAAAGGAACTATGAAACAGCTCATTAACATCAGTGCTACCACTGCATCAGGGTTCAAAAGATCCTCACCTGCCCTTTGCCCACCACACATATATACACAACTGTATCCATATATGCTTTTGAATTTTTATCTTAGTCACTAATTTCCGGAACTAATCTTTTTATTCCCAGGTAGCCTTGTGGTTGCTGGGGGGGGGGGCAGTGTAGGCACTCCTCATGAGTCGTGTACATAGATACCTCGTCCCATACTTGCATCATTGGAGTGGCCATCTGTAGCCATAGAAAATGTTGCCTGCACAATTAGGTAAGTGACATCCTTCCTGCACCATCTTCCCATGATGCAGATCCAAAGCAACCTATTATAAACAGGGGTTGCACATGCAAGCCCAAGTTGTGGAAGCACATACACCATTTTGTTTGTACAGATCCAGCAAAAAAAACAAACAGAGAACATTATGCCCCATGTCTTCATAGTCAATACCTGGAAGCAATAATGAGAATAGTAGTTTTTTCCTTTGTTGTAAGAGGCAACTAGTCTTCAACCTATAGAACATCCCTTGTTAGAATTTCATGTTCACTTTCATAAACTTTGTTTCCAGATTTGAAGTCACAGTTCAACCATAACTCCAGGTGTATGAAGTAGTTAAAAGGAGTGAGATGGTAACCATTAAGAGGTGGGATGGTGACATAATTTGGGGCCTATGCACTATGCCTACGCACCATGTGCTGCAGTGCGTAGGCATCTCTAAGTGCTAGAGCTATGCAGTCTGTATCCAACTGGACCCCAGTGGCATGCATAAAAGGGGCACTGCCCCTCCTGTGCACCAGTTCCCAGCCACAGGTAGTGATACCCACTAGCTCATGGGGGAAGAGTGACTGGGGCCATTGTCAGATTCTGTGCCATGCACCATGGCACATAGTGCCAGCAGAGTGAGGGCACAGACTACAGCTGCTGGCACTCTGCTGTAGCCCCTATGCACCACCTCCAACCAGTGGTGGTCAGCTTGTTTGAAACAGTGGCCACTCCTGCACTATAGTCGCATCCTTCCTGACATGTGGTGGGGGCTGGTGGCTTCTGGCTGGCATGCGCCCATATGTCTCGGGCCCCAGACGGTACTGGGGTGTGCTTATTCTGCTATGCCCCTGCCCAACATGGAACAAGGGATCCACTCTTCTAGTAGGAAGTGCATGAAATTTGATGCTCGCCAGCGTCCTCTACCCTCCCGCATCCTGTCCCTTTCCTTGCCTTGCTCCTACATGCTTGTGTGCAGGGCTACGGAGAGGCAGATGGAGTAGTGAATGGTATGCAATGCATGCCAGAGTGACAGTGCAGAGGACCATGGCCATATCTCTGACTTATGTGCTAAAAAAAATAATGTTTTGGTTTTCCTTGCATTTAATAGTGGGCAGTGTGATTCCATTCCTTTCCAACAGTGGCCACAAGACCAACCACATGGTACGTACAATATTAGTGAAAAAAAAAAGCTGTTTTAAAATATCTGTGGGAATTGAAAAAAAACACATAGGATGAATATAAAGATATTAGAAATACATTACTGCTAAAAAAAATATGATGACATATTCTAACAAATTCTGCTGTTTTAAAGTAGGAAAATGAATTTTAAATGTATCATGATATGAGAAAAGATTATTTTGCATGTTTTCACATTTGCCTATTGTTTCATAATATTTATATTGATATTATAGTGGCACGGTAGTGCCAGTATAGTTAGGGTTGAGTACCCCATTTAAGGGTATTTCTGAAATTTGGCAGCTTAATAACTTTTCCACCGTATGATAGATTTGCAAATCTATCCTACAGTGGAAAAGTTATTAAAACAGGCATCAGAGTGTGCGTTGGGGTCGTCAATCCTGACTCTCACCCCTTTCTCCTATCTGCACCACCTCAGCTTGTTTACACATGGAATGTGGTGAGAGTTAGGGCTGATGACCCCAACGCACACCCCGATGCCTGCTGGTTGGGGCGGGGTGGGCGTGGGGTGCAAAGGGTGGCAACCCTAACACCAAATTTCCTCACTTTTGTCGCTGTGGAACAACCCTAACTGATGCATTAAATGGATTTTTTTGCCATGAATATATTCCAATATAAACCAGGGGTTTCGTCTCCAGAAGCTGCACCACGGGTCACGAGGGCTGGAAGAGCCTGCCCTCCCCAGGACCTTGACTCGGGGATTGCCCCCAACCCCCCGGACTGCCGAAGGGGTTTTGTCCATGGAAGCTGCACCGCGGGTCATGAGGGCTGGAAGAGCCTGCCCTCCCCAGGACCTTGACTCGGGGATCGCCCCCCACCCCCTGGACTGCCGTAGGTATGCATTTAAAGGGCTTAGGAGCAGTGCCAGGCTTTTACACAAGGCGTGTTGTTTGGCACCAAACCCCATTTTCAAACCTGGAGTTGAACAAAGGACATTGAGTTTTCATGCGCCTTAAGAGTCGGCGCAACACTGAAGATAGGTTTTTCATGTACCTCTCTGCTGCATATATATACAGTTCATTGTGTTTAATCAGGTTGCCTTAAGAGTATTTCACAGTTGATGTGATCCTACAGCTGCCAGTACTGTAAATTAATCAAGTAGTCCTTAAGAATAATTTACACAGTTACCTTAGTTGAAATAACCCAAGCCTCTTTAAGAATTAACCAATAGATAGAGTTGATCTACAGCTTGCCTTATCTGAAAGTAATCTAGTTTCCTTAAGAGTACTGCACTGCCAGTGTAATCATACAGTCGCTTTTAAGTTTTACCAAAGGAAGCACTTTAGTGCTAGATTATTTCCAGTAGCATTTGCTTGTCTGAGCTCAATGTACCGCAGCCTACAACTGCAAGGAACAGACTCGAACTGTCTCGGCTCCCATTTTAAAACTGTGCAGACTGGAACTCATTCGGCTCCCATTTTAAAACAGTACAGCAGAGTTGCTTTGACCTCAGATAATTCCAGTAACCCTAAAAGTCTCTGTAACCTTATCTTGTGTCCTTACCGTAGCCCCGCCTCTGAATCCAACACTTATAATCTCCCCTCTCTCCTCATTTTCAGGGGTTTCATCCACGAAAGCTGCACCACGTGTCGTGAGGGCTGGAAGAGCCTGCCCTCCCCAGGACCTTGACTCGGGGATCGCCCCCAACCCCCAGACTGCCGTAGGTACGCATTTAAAGGGCTCAGGAGCAGCGCCAGCTTTTACACAAGGCATGTTGTTTGGCCCCGCAACCCCCACCACCACCCTTGGTCGGATCTCAGTTTTATACTGATAGTCACATGTGATGCAGAACCAATCAGCCCACTTTTCCACCAGCAGGTTATATTTCTTGAACACTAGGGGGATCCTGCCTGCAAACTCTGTCTCCCTTCTTACATCCCATGCACAAACATGCCCCTAGTAGTACTCTGGATAATTGCTTTACTCCTCATGCTCCTATCCTCCCCCACTGCAAAGAATCTCTCCAGCACCTCTGTAAATGGACACCTGCCAGAATCCCAGCCTCATCAGGCACATCACCCCATTACTCATAGCTTGACCATCTTTTTACTGCTCCCCACTAACATACCTCGCACGCTGGACCACTCCACTGCTCCCCCTCTCCCACCACCGACACCCACTCCCCTACCAACTGCACACTGTGGTAGATGGTCCCTCTCTATCCTAGTCATACCTGCCCTCAATTCCCTACCCATCCCCTGCACTGCCCCCCCAAGATCCTTGCATCTGCACAAGTGACATTACTACAACAACCGCCGCAGTCCTTCTCTCTGTCTCATTGCCTTACTCCTCATGCTCTCTGAGAATGTCCACCCTAACCCTGGGCCGGGACCCGCTACCTCACCATTGTCCCCTACAGGACATGGTCTCCGCATTGCCTCTATGAATATCTGCAGTCTCCCAAGGAAGACTGCAGCACTCCAGTGTTGGGTCTCACAGCACACACCCGACATTATTGCAATAGTGGAGACTTGGCTCTCCCAATCAACTCCAGACTCTGCTGTCTCCTTCCCGGTTCACTCTATTCAGAGAAGATCAGGTGGGGTGTGGTGCGGTGTGCAGTCTATCTGCGTGACTCCCTCCTGGGTCACACATTACCTACCCCCAAGCTCAACCACGGAGCCCAAGCCATCACCCTGAAAATCACCCCGCACCCTGGATGTGGCCCGCTTTACCTCACAATCACCTACATACCCCCGCGGGCAGAAAGTTTAGCTATCCGCTCTCTCACAGACTCTCTCTCCAGCCTGCCACACAAGGCTGAACAGCTCGTACTAGGAGATCTCAATATCAACTGGCTTGGCTCCACTTCAGCACACATTAAGGACAACTTCACAGCCCTTGACCTATCCCAATTGGTCACTCGGCCCACCAGATTTAACCAATCTAGAGGGACCAGCTCCCTCCTGGATATAGTACTCTCTAACCGACCACACAAAATCAAGTCTGTTAACGTCCTAGCAGACTCCCTTAGTGACCACTCACCAATTATCTGTTTCTGGTCCTCCCCCACGCTCAGTCCTGCGTACAATGCCACCCCCCGTCGCCACTTCCACCCCGGGGGCCTTAATAAGCTAAAGCAGCACCTTGCCCAGCTCGACTGGTCCCCGATCTCCCTCGCAACGGATATAGATACTGCTCTAGCCTTCCTCACCAGTACCTTCTGCAAGGCCTGTGACATCTTTTCCCCTATCACCAACACTCGCCCCAAGAGGAAAAATGTTGCCAGGATTTCCCCCTCTCTGGTCCAGCAACTGAAGCAGCAGGATAACCTATGGCACATTGCAGTTGAGTCCGGCAGGACAGCGGACAGGCATGCCTATAAAGCTGCTCGCAACCGATGCACCTGGGCCATTAGACAAGCCAAGGCCAGCTACTACCAAACCGCCTTAACCTCATCCTGGGGCTCTGCCTGAGCTTTCTGGGATAACATAAAGGAACTTAATGGGAAGACCCACTCTCCCCCCCCCGATGATTATTAATGGCACAATTAATACTGACCAACCACGTATTGCGGACTGCCTTAACACAACATTTTCTGACCTAAGTGCAGTTTTTTCTGCCCACTTCTTTGACCCTATCCTTACATCCAACCACCCAGCTACTTCCCAACCCCCATTTATCTTTAGGACTATCTCCCCCAATGACATCAAACCTCTCCTCCTAAAAGCCCTCTCCTCCCACAACCTGAACAGAGACCCCCTTGACTGCAGGATACTCCGCCTAACACTTGATGTCATGTTAGCCCCCCTCACGGATCTCCTTAACCGATCCCTATGCCTTGGCCAATTCCCAAGTGCATGAAAATTGGCTGAAATTACCCCATCCATAAAAATGGAGACCGCACATTACCAAACAATTACAGACCCATCTCCATCCTCCCCCAAAGTCCTGGAGAAGATAGTATCCACCCAACTCGTGGATTACCTATCTAAATACAACATATTATGCCCAGAGCAACATGGCTTCCGCCCTGGTCACAGCACCTCCACAGCCCTTTTGGAGTTCTCCCACCAAATACACTCTGCACTTGATGCTGGGGAGATTGCTGGGGCAGTGTTCATCAACCTAAGGCCTTTGACACTGTGTGTCACCCACTAATGCTTGACTCCCTTCGTCAGCTGGGACTCTCATTGGGCCCCTTGGACTGGTTCTCCAGCTACCTCCAGGATAGATCTCAACGGGTCAAATTAAATGGTATCCTATCAACAGCCCTACCAGTATGCTCCGGGGTCCCTCAAGGCTCCATCCTAGGCCCCACTTTATTTAGTCTCTTTCTAAACACCCTCCCCAGCTCCTGCACAGGCAAAATGCTTCTATACGCCGACGAAGCAGTCCTCGTCGCCTAACACCCCAACCTACTCACACTCCAGAGCTCCCTGCAACTCACATTCAGCCAAGCTGAAAAATGGTTCCTCGACCACCATCTGGTTCTGAACCTCAAGACTACGAAATCTATGATTTTTGTACAACGCCAAAGCAACTCTAGAAATGCTCCCCTTCACATCATCCCCAGCACACTCCACCCCCTTGAACAGGTATCAACATACAAATACCTGGGCATCACCTTCGACTCAGCATTCTCCTTCCATGCCCATCTTAACGCTTTGTCCTCAGCCATGAATGCCCGGATTGGACTCCTCTACCACCACAAAGACTGCCTCCCTGAGTTTGCCCTGAGGTTTGCTATCACTTCGTCTATTCTGTCATTGGTTGATTATGGACTCCCTACCTATGCAGCTGCTGACCCCACTGCCCTCACCAAAATCCAGACCTCTATCAACAAAGCCTGTAGGCTCCTGACCAGTGCCCACAGCAGAACTCACACATCCCTACTCTACTCCGCCTCTAACATACTCACCTTTGAAGAACGCCTGCAATGCCACACCTGTATACTGGCAAAAAAGGCTCTACTTGGGCTTTGCCCCCCAGGTGTCACTACACCCCTTCAACAGGCCTCCCACCCGGTCATCACCCGCAATACTACCAAAGCCACCTTCCAGGTGCCTAGAGCTAGGACCTTGCTCATCCAAAGGTCCTTTCACCACAGAGCACCCTCTTGGTATAATTCCCTCCCCACGCACATTGCAAACATCCCCAAAATTGGCCCCTTCAAATTAACCCTACACAAATACCTCACTGACAATCGGAGCTGTACTTGTCCATTATAGTGTTTTCCTAGAGCACCCTCTGAACCCATCTGTCCCGTTAGTACTACATACATACCAGCCTACTTAGAACTGATTGTTGTAGTCTGTACGCCATGCACCGTACCCTGCATGTGCCACAGGGACACTAAACAGCTTTTTTTTTTTTTTTGCTCTGCTGTATCTCACCTGTTTTGGTCACTGCAGTGCCTTGCTGTATACTCCTTTGTATCTCACCTGTATTGTTCTCCAATGTCTTGCCACACAAATATGTTTGTTCCCCCCTCCCTGTAACGAGGTACCTTTGTAAATGAGTCTTTGACTCAGAGGTTTGTAAATCCGATTTATGAATTAAATAAAAAAATATATATATACTTAATATTCATTATAATGTACTGGAAATTATAAGGATTTAACTTGGCAATACAGATAGATAGATAGATAGATAGATAGATAGATAGATAGATAGATAGATAGATAGATAGATAGATAGATGCTTTATTTATAAAGCTCCCCATTCCAGGGACTCTGGGCAGTGTGCAATATTAGACAAGACAGAAAAAAAAGCACATGACATACAATAATAATATTATCACATTAGCATATAAAGTCTGCAAAAAAATTAGCAGCATTTAAAACACATCTATCTATAGTAAACAGGCTAATATATCAGTTACAGTTCAAATGCCTGCTGGAATAGAAATGTTTTTAGACTTGTTTTAAAGATTTCTACTGAGGGTGTCTCCCTAAGATATTTAGGTAACAAGTTCCACAGGGTAGGCATGGCAACTGAGAATGCATGGTACCCAGAATGCCACAACCTAACCCTGGGAACCCCAAGGAGGCCACCCTTGGCAGAACGGAAAGTCCGGGTCAGGCGATGAGGCTCAAGGAAATCTTGCAGATAGACTGGTCCCCTTTCATGCAGGGCCTTGTAGGTAAGGAGCGCTACCTTGGAATCAATCCTCCACCTAACCGGCAGCCAGTGCAGCTCGTGGAGGACAGGAGTAATATGTTCATTTCTTTTTACTCCCAATAACAATCTTGCTGCCACGTTCTGCACCAATTACAGCTGGTGGAGGTTGCCTCCAGATAGCCCTAGGTACAGGGCATTGCAGTAGTCCAACCTGGATGTAACGAAAGCATGTACCAGTGTAGGCAGGTCCTCAGATGGAATTAGGGCTTGGATCTGGGCAATATTCCTTAGATGGTAATATCCACTTTTGACAACAACTGACACCTGACCATCAAGCATCAAGCCGTCATCCAGGATTACACCCAGATCCTTTGCCTGTGTGGATGGGGTGAGGGGTGTCCCCCAGTACTACATATTACTACTTATTTAACTACATATTACAGTATAATCAACAATGAAAAGAACATTTCTTAAGACAGAGACTGAAAAGGGAATTTGTTTGTAGTGGGGGTCACCACAGCTTTCGGTGGGATGAGGAGATCTGATTAATTTTATTTCCAGTGGGTTTGGCACCCAAGATTGGAAGGGGAAGTAGGGATTCAGTTCAGAGAGGAGAGGAATTATTTTATTGTCATATCGGGATCGGTCCAGCATGGGTGAGTAGGTCTGGACTGGGAAGCAACAGTTCAAGCAGGCCTATCATTTCAGGTATAGGGCAGGGAAGCCATCTGTAATATCTATCCAGATATATATGTGTAGCTATATAAATACATAATACTGACACGGTAGTGCCAGTATAGTTATGGTTCAACAGTCACTTTTATGTTAAACCCAAACTTTTGCATTTTAATAACTTTGCAACCGTATGACGGATGTGCACAAAAGTTTTCATGTGCTGTCAGGTGTCACAGATCTCTTGCTGTGCCAAGTTTTGTTCTGGTCGGGTGTGTGGTTGTAGAGATGCAGAGTGTCAAAAAATTTTAAAATTACCATTTAGGTGCAAATCCTTTGCCACACCGCATCTCTGAAATGGCTTGGGGGTCTGGTCTGAAATTGTTAGGATATATAGGGCCTGGGTCGCAGATGTACCTTTTGAAGGTTTGGTGAAAAAATATTAATCCATTCAAAAGTTATTAACGTTTTAAGTTTCCCATTATAGCCTACGGGAAAAATTATGTGTGCTGTGCAAAAGCAGTTTCTGTTTTCACGAAAGCACATTTTGCTGCCGCACATGGATCAGTAGTGTCATGCTGCTGCCATCTTGTTTTTAGTTAGCGACGGGAAAAAACCTGTGTAATTCAAGAAATACTGCCCCTTGATAAACACCAACAGTTGTGTTTACTTAACCGGAGCCGAGGAATATAATTCTGCCTTTATTTTTTAAAACTATTGGTTGGAAATATGCTGGGTTTTTTTTACATTGGCCATTAGTAGTGTCACAAATTTGCAGCACTATTTTTGCAAAATTACTGCAAATTGTGGCATTTTTCATGCAACTAGTGACACTGTTGCATGAAAACTGCCACAAACTGCAGCACTATTTCACAAAAACTGTCACAATTTGTAATACTAGTTTAATTAAAAGAAACCATCAGCCCTGTAAATAGTCCAAATCTTTCCTGGCCACTTTGTGGCCAATATAATGGCATAATTCTATTCCTTGGCCCTCATTTAGGTAAACTCCTGTTGGTGTTTACCTAATAAAAGAATCTTTTATTCTTTTGTTGCCTCCAAGGGGTCTGAGGCATGTTTTATATACAAAAATTTGTTTTGCCAACATCAGGGTACCCAATCCCTGTGTCAGCAATAGAAGCCCCTGCCAGTGTGGGACACTGGGGAGCCCACTCCCAGTGTCCCTACCCCAATGACCTCCAAGACACACCCTGACGCTTGTTGGTGTGTGGAGGGTGAGGCAGTAGGGTTGGTTGGGCGGATGGGATGTTAGGGTTGGGAACCCTAACACCAAATTTCCATACTTTTGTTGCTGTAATATGAACCCTAACTGATGCATTAATGGAGTTTTTTGCAATGAATATATATGTGTGTGTATATACAGTATATATATTTATGTCATACCTGTGAGTATATTAAAGGGCACATATGTAAGTTATTTTTGCTTCCTGGGGACCTAGAGTGAGAATATCCAAATATGCTCTGCCGGCTCGGGCTCCGCTGTTTGAATTCGTGTTTTGCGCTTTTTCTCGCTGGGGTTGTTGGAAATCAGTCGGTGCTGCTCTGAAGAAACCGCCGCCTCTTACCACCACCACCCTTGCTCGGCTTTCCCTTATATAGAGTTTTACTTTCCTTGTCACATGAGGCTCAAAAACCAATCAGCCTACTTTCCCATTTGCTGGTTAAATCGTTCCAGCACTAGAGGGAGCCTGCCCTCATTTCTTGCTCTTTACTGGGAAATGAATCACTCAAGCATGGTTTTTTCTTTGCTGGCCCTCCTCTTGCTACAGCACCCTATGCTCTCTCTCTGCCCATCCGTTCACCCCATCAACCTGCCCCCTACCAAAACATACTCCCCCCACTCTGAACTCCAGGCCCCCCCACCGACCACCACACACCAATCCCTCAACCCATTCCCCGAATCCTCCCGTGCTCTGGATTACCATGCCACCCCCACCACCACTGCTGTGCCACGCAAAGTGTCTTCCTTGAGTGACACCCCTGCTAGTGCCCTCAGCTGTTCTCTCCTTCCTATCCCCTGCTACTCCTCCTTGGTGGGGTCCCATCAGCGACATTTGAACCCCTCCGCCAGCTATAATTCCCACGCAAGGTGCCTAATTCTCTGCTGCTCCTGCTCTCCGCAATGTGAACTCAAACCTGGGCCTGTGTCATCCCGCCCCTGCCCACTGTTGGCAAAGGCTTTCAACGCTTTATCAACATATGCAGTCTCCCCAAGAAAATTGTAGCCTCCAATGTTGGGTCACCCAACACTCCCCAGATATTCTCTTGCTTGCAAACCTGGCTCTCCTCCCTCACGCCCAACTCTGCCATCTCCCTTCCTGGCTTTACAGTTTTCAGGGCCGACAGGATGGGTCGTGGAGGAGGTGCGTTATCTACTTGGAAACTGATCCTTGGACTTGCCTCCCTACCCTGTGCTTAACCATGGGGCGCAAGCCATTTCCTAAAAATCACCCTCACTCCTGGTCATGGTCCACTCTACCTGGACTACGGCCTACCTATCTCCGGGTCAAGCAAAGACCTGCAGCCTCCTCTCTCTTGACTACCTGGCTACCTTACCCCGAAAGCTGAATCAGCTAATTATGGGTGACCTAAATTCAAATTGGCTCAGCTCCTCATCAGATAATCTGAAAAGTGACCTTGCAGCCCTGACCTGTCCCAACTGGTCACTCAGCCCACTAGACTAAACAAAGTAACAGGAACAAGCTCCCTCCTGACGCCATCCTCTCTAATAGACCTCATAAAGTCATCTCCGCTGATGTCCTTGCAGACTCACTCAGTGACCACTCCCAGTCACCTGTTTCTGGTCCTCCCCCACCCTCAGCCCTGGTTTCAGCAGGACCCCCGCCTGGCCGGTTTCTCCCCGAGGTCTCAACAACCTCGAACGCCACCTCGCCCAAATCGACTGGTCCCCACTAGCCAGCGCCTCCTGGACGAAATTCTGCCCTTACCTATCTCTCCACGGCCTTCAACCACACCTGTGACATGTATGCACCCTAAACACTCACAGGATAAAAACAGACTGCTGCATGGATCACCCAGCGCTGATCCAACAACTAAAAAGAGATAACCTCTGGCACCTAGCTAACGACTCCGGCAGGGTTGCTGACAGGCAAGCCTCACCGGGCAGCCCGTAATCAATGCTCCTGGTCAATCAAGCAGGCTAAAGCCAAATTTTACCAGGCCACGTTGACATCCACCTGGGGCTCGTCCGAGCTTTGGGACAACATTAAAGATCTAAATGGTGGGACCCTGCCCTCCATCCCAGATTGACATAAATGGGACTGTCTCACTGACCCCACCTCGACTATGCTAACTGCCTCAACCAAACCTTCGTTGACTTAGTGCCATCCTCCCAGCCCATTTTTCTGACCCAGTTGCCAAACCCTCCCATGTACCCATTTCCAGGCCGCACTCCACTTCCGAGTGATCTCACCCCACGATGCCAAACCTTTCTTAATAAAGGCCCTCTGATCTCAGAACCCTACCAATGACCCCTCGACTCCAGGATTCTTCGCCTTGCTGGATGTCATGCTTACCCGCTGACGCTTATCATTAACAAATCCCTATGCCTCGCCAATTCCTAAGGCCTGGAAGCATGCAGAAGTAACCCCATCCATAAGTCCGGGGACCACACTCTGCCTAACAACTACAGGCCCATCTCCATCCTTCCCATCCAAAGCCCTCGAAAATAGTAAACACTCAGCTCTCGGAATACCTTACTAACTACAACCTTCGTGTCCGAGCAAACGGTTTTCGCCTGGTCATAGCACAACCACTGCCCTTCTGGAATTCTCCCACCACATTCACTCAGCACTTGACAAAGGTCATCTTGCAGGGGGCGGTCTTCATAGACCTGTCCAAGGCCTTGACACAGTGTGCCACCCCTACTACTTAACTCCCCAGCACACTCCGGTCTCGCAACTGGCCCTTGAAGTGGTTCGCAAGCTACCCACACAACAGGTCCCAAAGAGTCAAACAATGGGACCCTCTCTCCTATCTTCCAGTATTCTCGGTGTTCCCAAGGCTCTATCCTTGGCCCAACCCTTTCAGCCTATTCCTGAACACCCTCCCAGCTCCTGCTCCAGTAAAATATTACTCTATGCAGATGACGCCGTTATCCTTGCATCACACCCTGACCCACTCTCACCCAAAGCATGCTGCAAAGCGCCTTCCTCCAAACCGAAAAGTGGTTCGATAATCACCGCCAGTCCTGAACCTAAAGAAAACAAAGTCCATGCTCTTTGCCCATCGGCAAAACAATGCCAGAAACTTCCTCCACATCACACACCAGCACGCCCCACCTCCTGGAGCAGGTTGCATCCTATAAGTACCTGGGTATCACCTTCCACTCTGGCCTTACTTTCCATGCCCACCTCAACGCACTGTCATCTGCTATAAACTCCAGGATCGGTCTTCTATCGCATAAAGACTGTCTCCCTGAACCGGCCTTAAAACTAGCCATCACCTCATCGTATTATCGCTGGCTGACTATGGGCTCCTGTTCATGCCGCTGCTGATGCCTCTCTGCCTTATCCAAAGTTCAGACCTCTATTAATAGGCAGCAGGCTCCACCGTGCCCACAGAACCCACACCTGTTTACTATACTCTGCGCTAAAATACTCACTCTTGAGGAAAGACTGAATTATCAAACCTGCCTACTGGCCAAAAATCCCTGTCAGGACTCTGCCCTCCTGGGGTCTCTGGACCATTGCAGCATGCTGCTAGGTCACTGCCAACCCGGTATGCCGCCACGGCCACTTTCATAGTTCCCAGAGCAGGACCTCTGGTGCCAAAGATCCTTCCATCACCAAGCCCGTCCTGTTTCAACTCCCTTCCCGAAACTATCTCAAGATCCCTGGTATTGGCCGCTTCAAAATTGCTCTTCGCCAGCATATTGGACAGCGATGTTGTAAATGCCTGTAGCTGCTCTTGCCTGTCCCTCTGCCCTATGCCGTCCCTGCTAATCCCTTTCAAATCCCCAGCCCATGGTCTTTATATACCCACATATTAGCCTGACATGCTCACTTTGAATACTGTAACTATTATTGTTTCACCAATGTTACTTACCTACTTAACTTATGACTTGCTGTCGATTTGAATCCGTGTTGTTTTTACCTATGTTAGGACCTTCCACAAGTTTAATCCAGCGCCAGCCTAGCTGTCTGCTCTCTCCAAGTGTATATTTATTTTTATGTATCTAACATGTTTTGTCATTCCACTGTCCTAACCTCTTTTTATTGTTGTCTTCCCCCCCCTTATTGACGAGGTACCTTTGTAAACGAGTCTTTGACTCAAAGGTTGTAAAACTGATTCTCTACAATAAATAAAAATAAATAAAAAAATGCCCGTAGTAGATCCTCATTGGCTGGAGCCCGCAGCGCAAGCAGCACACTTCCACTTTCAGATTCACGAGGTTGACTCGGCACTGGCTAGTGCCCTCAGTACCAT
Organism: Neoceratodus forsteri; assembly: GCA_016271365.2. Taxonomy (NCBI): domain Eukaryota; kingdom Metazoa; phylum Chordata; order Ceratodontiformes; family Ceratodontidae; genus Neoceratodus; species Neoceratodus forsteri. The sequence goes on from JADMNL010000025.1 coordinate 268,274,401, forward strand.
TCACAGCCTCTCGCTACCAACAACTGTTCCCATAATTTAAAAAGAAAATCCTCCAATGTACCTGTAGTTCTTTCTCCTCAATGACTATCACCAGGTTTCCCAGCAGACTCTCCACCATTCATCCAGCCATGTCGGGACCCTTTCCTACTGCTGCCACCTGTACCTGCACTCTCATGCATCTAACCAACCACTCTGCCCGTAAGACCATACTGTTCACTGATCAGAGTGCACCTTACATCATGGCACTCAGTAATTAAACAAGGAGGCCACAAACTCACACAGCATATACATGATATGCCATTAACATGCTTGCTCCTGCACTTCACTTAATAAAACAATAAAAAAGACAATTCTACTGTAAACAAAGTCAAAAGAAAAGTGCAGACACATTAAAAATTATATGAATCTGTAAGGCATGGTATAAATGAAATATGCCTTGGCCCTACTGATTTCTATATTATTTTTTCCTCCAGCAGTTTGGCCGTGTGACATCACTTGTCGCTTCGTCACTCGTGAGTCGTGATGTCATAAGGTCAAACTGTACTGAGGCAAAATAACATACAGTAGCTATGTTCAGTAGGGCCATGGCATATCCCATGGATATCTAAACATACACACACACACACACACATATACTTATAAAATGGCACTGGAAAATCAATAAACATGATTAGTTGACGCATGTCACGTGACTGTGTATTAAATAGCGAATAATGGCTGGGTAGGGGGTTATAACGAGAATTTTACACCCCTCCCTCGAGGTGTGGGATGCCACATAAACCCTGAGAGTGAAGCTCAAGGGGTTTATAAAGGCATCCCACACCGAAGGATGGGTGTAAAATTAGAGTCTTGCACACCTACCCAGCCTTTATTTTATATAATTGCTGGGGACCATTTTTTCACCACAGCTATATGTAAAATAAAATCATATTCTTGTTCAGTCATGGTCCCATCTGGCTCAAATACGGTCCGCAGCTGGTGAGACATTTTTTTTGTCTGTTTTTTGAAATTTGTCAGGCTTCTTTGCCCAGGCACTCTAAATAGTTCTTGGGAGGAAAGTTAGCAGTCCATTTTGTTTATTTAAAAAAAAATTACTTACCATCAAGAGCAAGTGACAGTGCGGTGCTCAGCACAGTTTCAGGGAGATGGCTGGCTAGCACATGCACAGAGCGGGGGAAACCCAGCGCATGTTTGCCGTTATAACCAGCTGGTTATAATGGCAAATTATAACCGGGCTTCCCTATGGAAAAAACATGCACCAGTTATTATATCTCTATAAACACATATTCAGGTGCCAAAACTCATTTGGCACTCAAGATAAACTACTTAAAGTCATTTTATAAATGTAATAGGCCTTCCAGCATGTGCATCATAGGATTTTAATGCGCTTACCAGGGGCATAAGGACACTCAGTCTTCAGCTGCATGCCTTACTAAACCCCCTGGAGCATGCATTCAAATTCTATAATGCACACCCTGTTGTGGCTTATTACTTACATATAACATAGGCAAATGATATTATGATATCTTTCAAGTGGTGAAGCCACAAGTAAGATATCTTAACACCATTGGCCTGGCAATGAAGATAAATATGATATCTTCAGTCAGGCCAGGTCATGTTCAGTTTATACTGTACATATAGATGTTTTGGGTGAAATTTGATTGCAGACATTAAAAATATGCTTGTGACTTTCATGTTTGAAAAAAATCTGTGCTGGACATCCAGTGATGTCAGCGTCCCTGTGGCTGCCTGACTTTTCAGCTCCATCTGGCTAAAGCTATCTAAACTTCCTCAGTGCTAAATTTACTGCCCCAAACTACTTCACACAAGTGAAGGAGGTTTATCTGACAGCAATGCAGAGGACCAATCAGCAAAACCAGTGTATGGGAAGGCAGATGGCAAAGGATGGCCCCCAGAGCAGGCCAACTCCGACTGCTTGCAGGTCATCAATTCCTTCACCTCAGTGCAGCGGAGCGCACATCCCCTCAAAAGTTTAACAAAAAGGAAAAAAAATGGACATTATTCTGAAAGAATTTTACAACTTCAGAAGGGCTATCACTAAGAAGCTGGACGATGTCAGCTCTAATATTAAAAAGTTCCAACACCACATAAATGAGAAGGAGACCCAGCCTTCCGTGACCAATCGCTGGGTCAATTAACTCGAGTGCACTGTCCTACAACTGGCTACTGCACAACACAAACTCCAAGAACAGCAAGAAAATGTTGAGAGCAGAGCCAGCCATAAGAACATAAGACTCTATGGTATGCCCGAAGGTACCGAGCTGCCCAACATGGATGCCTCCTCTGCCATTTCTCTCAAACAGCCCTTCAGCTTGACTCCACTCTGCCTCTGGAAATCAAGCAAGCCCACCACTCTGTGGGCCCAAAGCCACACTCAATCATCGTCCATTTCTTAAACTACAAAACTAAACAAGACCTCCTCCTGAAAACCTTCTGCATGAATGAGGTGAAGTTCAAGTTGCACAGGGCCTTTTTCGATAATGACTCCCCACCCCAAATGATGAAAAAGTGACACCTGTGCTGCAAGCTCTACACAGACAGCAACTGAAGTTCCAGATGCCATACCCTGCCAGACTAGTTGTTTTCTTTCCAGAGGGCCAACAGCAGTTCAGGTCGGCAGAGGAGGCAATGACTACCCTGCAAGAATGAGGGATCCAGGTGGAGCTCCGGCAACATGCCCCTGTTTGGCATCCTCAGAAGGACACTTGCAAGCTAGCTGGATTGGGCAGGAAGAACCACTCTGTGACTCTAAAGGACATTGTAGCCAAGCGGAAAGCTCTCTCCAGCCTACAGCAGAAGACCAAGGAGATCTTCAGACTGTCACTTGAATTCTGACCTGATATCCTTTTCTGCTCTGCAGAGTCGCTGGTGGGTGCAAGAGGGGATGTAGTGGTTAGTGGAGCTGCTACCATTACCTTTTTCAGCTCATATTGGGGAATGGCTGACATGACCTCAGCCCAAACATCCAGCCTGCTAATTGTTTTTTTTTTCTTTTTCTTGTTTCTATAGTGAGTGCAGCTGATGAAATAACATCCTGGGTATTCTATGGGTGGTTTTAATTTGTTGGGGGCTCAGTGGTGGAGGAGACACAACCCACCCCTAAACACAGAAACATAGAATTTGACGGCAGATAAGGACCGCTTGGCCCACCTAGTCTGCCCATTTTCCTACCTAACAGATAAGCTGCAGAACCTAGTTAACCAACAGCTTACTTCCTCCTACCCCCAACTAGAATTGCCTTATGTTTGTCCCATGCATTCCTGAATTCCCCACTGTGCTTGACTCCATTACCTCCTCAGGGAAGCTGTTCCATGCATCCACAACCCTCTCTGTGAAAAAATACTTCCTCACATTACCTCTGAGCCACCCCCCCATCTTCAAATTGTGCCCCCTTGTTCTTGCACATCTCTTTTTCTGAAAGATGATACCCTCTTGGACTTTGTTGATTCCCTTGAGGTACTTGAAAGTTTCTGTCATGTCCCCTCTCTCCCTTCTTTCCTCAAGGGTATACATATTAAACTCCTTTAGTCTTTCTTCGTATGTCTTCTGGTGCAGACCCTGCACCATTTTGGTTGTCCTCCTCTGGACAGCCTCCACTCTGTCTATGTCTTTGCGGAGATGGGGTCTCCAGAACTGCACACAGTACTCCAGATGGGGTCTCACCAACTATCTGTACAGAGGGATAACAACTTCCTGTTTTCTACTATTGATGCCTCTCCCTATGCATCCCAGTATCCCCCAGCCTTTCTTACTGCCTTCTCACATTGCTTGCCCACCTTTAGGTCATCTGATATAATTACCCCAGGTCACTTTCCATTTTTAATGTTGTCAGTATCTCACCCCCATTGTGTACTCTTCCCGGGTTTTATTTCCCAGGTGCATTATCTTGCACTTCTTTGCATTGACTCTAAGCTACCATACATTTGACCATTCCTCCAACCTTGCCAAGTCCCTTCTCATCCTTTCCACTCCATCTTGTGTATCAACCCTGTTGCAGATCTTTGTGTCGTCTGCAAAGAGACTTACTTTTCCTTCCAGTTCCTCTGCAATGTCACTTATAAAGACATTAAAAAGGACCAATCCCAGTACTGAACCCTGCGGTACCCAGCTAGTAACCCTCCTTTCTTGACTGTGGCCTCCATTTACTACTACCCTTTGCGTCCTGTTGTCTAGCCAATTTTTTATCCAGGCTACCACCCTGGGACCCACTCCAAGGCTGGCTAATTTGTGTATGAATCTTTTGTGTGGGACTGTATCAAATGCCTTGCTAAAATCTAGGTAGACCATGTCCACAGCCCCTCCCTGGTCTACTACTTTGGTCACCCAGTCAAAGAAATCTATTAGATTCATCTGACATGACCTTCCCATCATGAATCCATGCTGCCTTGGGTCCTGTGCCCCACTGGCCTTTAGGTACTCAACAATTCTTTCCTTCAGAAGTGATTCCATTATTTTCCCTACCACTGAGGTCAAACTAACTGGTCTGTAGTTTCCTGTCTCTGTCCTGCTCCCGCTTTTGTGAAGAGGAATCACATCCGCCCTCCTCCAGTCCTCAGGTACCACCCCATCCTCCCATGATTTATTAAAGAGAGTAGTCAGCGGTGTCACTAGTTCTACCCTTAGTTCTTTTAGAATTCTTGGGTGAATCCCATCAGGCACCATTGCTTTGTCCACCTTTAATTTTATTAGTTCTTTCAGAACCCTTTCTTCTGTAAATGGACTGGTATCGACCCCCGTCTTCAGAGTGTTTCTCTGTTTTGGTTTAGGTACCTCCCCCCCCTTCCTTTGTGAATACTGAGCAGAAATATGCGTTCAGTATCCCTGCTTTTTCACTGTCACCCTCTACCCACATTCCCTCCCCTTTATTAAGCCTCAGCATCCCTCCTTTGGTCTTTCTTTGCTCCCTAATGTACCTATAAAAGGTCTTCTCCCCCTTCTTAGCAGAGTTGACTATCCTTTCCTTGGTTTGGGCCTTTGCTATTCTGACTGCCTTCCCAGCCTCTTTCTGCTTTAACTGATAAAGTTCTCTGTCCTGCTCCTTCTGTGTTTCCTTATATTTCCTGAATGCTATCCTTTTCTCCTTAAGCTTCCCTGCCACCTCTTTTGAGAACCATATAGTTTTTTTCCTTCATTGTGTTTTGTTGATTTGCTTTACACAAAGGCTTGTTGCCTCTGTGATGGCTGTTTTGATTACTCCCCATTGTTCCTCCACCCCTCCTTCTTGCCTGTTTGCTAGTGCTTTTCTGAGGCACTCTCTCATTTTCCCAAAGTCAGCCCTCCTAAAGTCCAATACTCTTGCTTTTGTATGGCTTGATTGTATGGCTGTGTTTATCGTGAACCACACTGTTTGGTGGTCGCTTGTTCCCAGATGACTACCCACTTCTAAATCTGAGATTCTTTCTCTGTACCCATTTGAGAGTACCAGGTCTAAGATTGCTCCTTCCCGAGTGGGTTCCAATACTAGCTGTCTGAGGCATGCCCCCTGTAGGGCTTCAAGGATGACCCTGCTCTTGGATGTGCCTGCAGCAAAGGTGCTCTAGTTAACATCTGGCATATTCAGGTCCCCCATCAACAATATCTCCCATTTTTCTGTCATTCTAAGGAAGCCTTCTATCATTTCCTTGTCTATTCCCTCCCCTGAGATGGAGTCTGTACAACCTCCATGCGGATTGTGGTGCAATTTCCTGTCTCCAGGGTGACCCAGAGTGTCTCATCTGCTCCCTGTTTACTCTTTAGTTCTGTTGCTTTGATCCCTTCCTTTACATAGAGAGCTACTCCTCCTCCTCTTTTACCCTCCCTGTCCCTCCTGTAGATTGTGTATCCTGGTATGTTGACATCCCAGTCATGGTTCTCTGTGTACCATGTTTCTGTGACTGCCACAATAGCCAGGTAACCCTCTTCCATCAAGGCCACTAGTTCAGAGAGCATGTTACACAGACTACGGGCATTGGTACTCATCACCCTCCACTTTTTGATGGCCTTACCCCTTTTAGTCCCATTCCTGTCCTTACTGCCTTTGCCTTTATTTACATTTACCTCTGTCCTGCTCCCTAATGACTTCTCTACCTTGGTGTTTACCTCACTAATTACCGTGTTTTGTGGGGAGAGGCTGGGATTTCCCTGCTCCTTTTCAGTGCCTCCCCATGGCTAGTTTAAGTGCTTGCCAGTAGGCATTTAAACCTCACACCTAGGATCCTGGTCCCCCCCGAACAGATGCAGACAATCGCACCAGTATAGGTCTGCATCCCTCCAGGTGGCTCCCCAGTCCCCAATGAAGCCAAAACCCTGAGCTCCACACCAGTTTTTCAACCATTCATTGAATTCCCTATTGAGGAGTACCCTAGCATCACTCTTGCCATAGACAGGCAGCACCTCCGAGAAGGTTACCGTATGCACTACTTGTCTAAGGCCCCTCCCCAACTGTACAAACTCCTCTTGCACTGCTCTGATCCCATTCCTAGCCAGGTCATTTGTCCCTAGGTGGACAATGACATCCAGCTCCCTCCCTCGTGCAGCTGCTCCCACAATCCTGAGGATTCACTTCTCTCCTCCAAGCCGTGGGTACCAGGCAGGCACCTTACCTCCCTGTCCCCTTCCTCCCTAATTGCTACCCCCCTAATGATTGAGTCCCCCCAGGAGTTGTTTCCTTCCTGTGGGGTCCCATGCCACCTCCTGTGGGTCTCCTTTATGAAGGTTCCCAGCATCCTCCTTGGTCTCTACTGCAGGTGCCTCCATAGAGGAACCACTATCCACCAGAAGAGCGAATGAATTGTGGAGAGGTACAGCTGGAGGGATGCAACTCTGTTCCACCACCCTCTCCCTCCCTGAGCCCACCCTGGTCCAACCTCTCCTCTTTCTTGGCAACCTCTGAGGTAGTGGCATTGGCCCTGGTAGTCCCTGGGTGGGGGAGGAGGTTTCACGAATCCTAGCCAGGTCAGCCTGGAGACAGACAACCTCCTTCTTCATGCCAGAGAGGTGCCTGCAAATAGGGCAGCATTGCAGCCTCCAGAACATCTCCCAGAACACTGCCGCCCCACAGCCATTGCACTGCACCACTCCTATCATGTCTTATTTTGTGCCCCCTCTCCTGTTTCTCTGTATGCTTACTCTCTCCTCTCCTTACAACTCTCACCCTTCCTGTTCTGGGGCAGCAACTTCCTATATTCTTCAGTAGCCTCCTTCTTCCTTGCTCAGTGTCAGACCACCAGCAGCTGGAGGGGAGAGTGAGCTACTTTTTTCCTTTAGGGTTGACAAAACCAATGTTTCTCTATGATCCTTGCCTTCCTACTGCCAAACAGGAAGTTCCTGTTGACAGTCAAATCCAGTGGCTATAAAAGTAAAACTGGCTTAGGGTGGGTGGGATGGAGGGCAATTAGTAAGAAAAAAGGCTAGCAACAGGAAGTTGTAATTTGAGTCACCTGCTTTTATAGTGTCTAAGCCACACCCCCAATTAAGCTCTCTCTCTCCCTCCTACTGGTTTAGCAAAGTAAGTTGATACAGTACCCTTCCCAGCACAGAACACACACTGACTTTCTTTTCTTTCTTTTTTAACCCTAAATAAGACCCCTTCTACTTCTAATAAAGTATCTGTCTGCTTAATCTCAACAGACACTGACTTCTGCTGAGATATAAGTGTTAAATTAATAAGAAAATGTAGCTTCTTTTAGTTAGCTGCTTTTTCTGCTCTACAAACAAGCTACCCTAAATAAATCTGATCTAATGAAAAGGTTGGCCCTGGGCTGGTGGCTGGGTGTAGGAGCAGGACCAAAGCATCTTCTCTCTCCTCATCCTTCCCCCATGAGCTCTGTGCCTGTTGGTATGAGCTGCCTCTGAAGCTGAAATTGCAGTGGCTCTTCCTTCCCCTCTTGCATGGCTGCCCTCATGATGGTGGAGTACGTGGATGGCAGAAGAACCACAGAGTCACTGAATACTGTGGGATCTCACATCCTGGCAGAGGACTGCCTATGATGGTACCCACTTTCAATGAACAGGGAGCCTGGAGTGGTGTTTTTTCTCACTGTTAACTATTGCCTTAGATAACTGAATGAGGTGATCTTTGAGGAGTGTGGCACATACCGAAATGCAAGCTGGGTCCTTGTGATGTATGCAGCTCCCATGCTCCACCTCTTACACAGGGAGCAGCCTGACCATATCTTCCTCCCTTCCTTTCATAGCTTCCTCCCTGCTTTACCTATACCTCCACTGGAAATGCTGGGGTTGTGTTTTTTTTTTGCCATAGCAGGGGTTAAGCACTTTACTTCCATAGAAGGGTGGGCTGGTATTCTCTCTCTCTCTATCCCCCTCACATGGCAGGGTGCACCCAATGCCTAGTCAATCTTGGGCAGCTAAACTTGAGTCTAGTATGACAGGGTTGGGTAAGACACTGTCCCATTTGTTATGCAGGAGGAGTTAAAAGCAAGGATCTATTCTGTCACTTGTCTATCTCTTCCCTATCTGCGCAATCAAATTTTCCTTGTGGAACCTCTGAACTGGCTACTCCAAAAGCCCCATAATTTCCCCTGCTAGCTCCCTTCCCTTACTTGCTCTTTCTATTCTTTCTTACTTCCCTTGCTTCTTGGTGGTTAAAAGAATATATTAATCTTGATGTGAAATTGAGATCCCTTGATTTGCAAATGTATCTAGTTATTTTGTTGAAAAGAATTGCAGAAAGCTGTTTGGGATTTGTTAGAAAAGATAGCAAGCTGGAACACAGGGGGTTGATCTTGAGAAATCTTTTGACCTTCCACAAACTGGTTTGCAGAGCTGAAAGCAGGAAAACCAGCTCTGACCAGAATGTCTTGATTGGCTGCACTAGTTGAGAAGACTGGATGTACTGGTTACAGAAATAAAATTGACAAAGTTTGGTACATTGTGTGAAAACAGGAGACATAGCTTAATGAGAAGAGGATGCAGAATTTAGTTGTCAGGTGAAAACATCTTATAAAAAGAGAGCAATGTTTGTTTGGTGAGAGAGAACTGGAGATTTTAAAGAGACTCTCAGATGAAGAACTTCTGTTTCTTTGAACTGCCTGTATCAAGAGGTATGTTGCACAATTTCATTTTTTATTTTATTGTTACTGATAGTAATACATCACTACTTGCAAATTCTATAACTTCTCCTGGGTTGCCTATGCTTCCTGACCTATGCCTTGACCACACCTAGCACCCAGAGGTTAGATTCTCAACACTCTCCTTGGTGATCATTAGAGTAGGAAATGAAGATCCTTTCTCCATTTTAAGAATTGGTCATTTCTCCCCTACACTATACCCACCCAGTGCTGTTGCACCCACCAAACCTGCCAAGTATACAGATTACATATTCAGATTCTTTCCAGCATATGGACACTTTAAATTAACTCTCAGATTTGCAGCATAAAGCTTGTTCTATTGTTTTGTTATAGCTTTCCTGAATTACTGGAGCAAGCCTCTGTCTCCCCCTCCCCCAGCACTGCCTGATACTTTTAATGCTTAATACTTTCACTGGCCAGATTGGTCCACCATCTTGCTTTTGTTTTGCCATATTGACTGTTATGGCTATAGCAGGTGACTAGACCAGCAATCTCAGACTACTGCTGGTAGGTGGTCCTGTCTTCTTGAGGTCCCTTACCTGGCTTCTCATAGGAGCCTTGCCCCCACCCGGGTTGAGGCCCTTGTGACTTCACCTCCCTCTATACCACCAATCACTGTTCCCTCTACCCGCACAACACAAAGAAACTATTCCATTTTTTTTACAGTTCCCTTCCCTTACCCCATGGTCTCCCCTGTATTGCTCTTTCCCTTGTGGCCTGTACTTTTCCCTCTCTCTTTCTCCTCTGAAGCTGTTGCTTCAAGGAGGCCATAGCTCCAAAGCCTTGTTTCCTCTGTACCTACAGGCAGGCTGCCCAGCCCCCACTATCGCGAGTGACAGGAAAATCTTGTCGAAAGTGCCCCTACCTTGGAAACCTGGGACCCCCCTAGCCCCTTGTACACAGTTCTGGTTGACAGTTACCTATTTTTGTGTGGTGTTGTTTCACTAAGACAGCAGATGTGTGTGAGCTTAGGCAATGGCACTGTCAGGATACTGAAAGAAAGGGTATACAGTCCCACAAAGTTTATGGGCAGATGCCCTGCTGTAGGCCAAACAAACTGGTGAGCCAGCTCTCAATCAGTATACTCAGTTACACGTCTTCAGCTCTGGGTTCTGATGAGTAGACCAAACTGAAGACATACTTCATTAACATTAACAGTTTAAACAGCTTGGTGAAACAGGATAAGGCCTTCGTCATCATACAAAAACACAAACCAGACATAATGTGCATGCAAGAGACACACCTTACCCAACCAGACAGCACAAAACTAGTTACATTTGGTTATACTGCAGTATAGTCCTCCACACACCAGACCGACAAAACACAAGACAGTTAACGATACTTATAGCAAAGTATCTCACTTCCAAGAAATTAAAGTAGTCTAAGACAGAGAAGGATGCTGTGTGTTAGTTCAAGGATAGATTGGTGGATCTCTGCTCACGATAGCCACATGGTATCCCCCCTCCCCGCGGGGTCTGACATGAAATTCCTCAAAAGGATGGTGAACCTGATTCTGGATAACCAGAGGGGTTTCTCCTGGTTCAGGGGATTGTAACCTTCTCCTGGACCTGGTAAAAGAGTCCACAGCTGCCCACACAGCCAGGTCCCCTGCAGTACATAAACATTTCTGCAGGCTGGTAGCCTCCTTGGGCTGGGTTGTCTGAAGGGAACTGCATTCACACAAGCAGGGCTTCTCCCATTTCTCACATCTGCACCAAACCTACAGCCACATAGATTATGTTTTCACTCACCAAGATGATCTCCGCCAAGTTTCCTCCCACTATCTGGGCCCAATATCCTTCTCTGACCATGCTTCCATAAAACAAGCATTTGTCAATGCCGAATGTTGCTTGCTTCTATGTGCTGTTTAGGTATTTGGAAGTCATTGGAGTGCAAATATTGAAAATTTGCGAACTTACGAGCGTGCGTAGGAACTGCGCAACACACGCTCGTAAAACAGTCATTGTTAGGAAATTTTTCACGAAATTTTCAACATAGCCATTTTAAGACCTCTGCTCATGAACAGTGTCACTGTGATTTTGTTAATGTGTCCCATGCATTGAGTTTGCACACCGACTGCGCCATTGTGCGCTACATGGGCGGAAACATGTTTTGGGCAGGATGTGAAAAATGACAGCTGTACTGCTCATGAGGAGGTGTGGAAAATGGCAATGTTGAAAATCTGGAGTGGAAATATTGAAAATTCGCAAACCTCACAGAGAGTGCGAGGAACTGTGCAGCGCACACTAATCAAAACAGTCATTTTTAGAATTCTTTCACCAAATTTCAACATTGCCATTTAAGATCTCTGCTCATGAACAGTGACACTGTGATTTTCTTAATGTGTCCATACACTGAGTTCAAGATAATCGACCGCGCCAGGCGCCACATGGGCTAAAACATGCTTTTGGGCAGGATGAAAATGACAGCTGTACTGCTCATGAGGAGGTGTGAAAATGGCAATGTTGAAAATCTGGAGTGAAAATATTGAAAATTTAGGAACTTACGAGCCCGCGAACTGCGCACCTTGACGCCTCGTGAAACAGCGTCATTTTTAGAATTTTTGGACCAAATTTTCAACATAACCATTTTAAGACTTCTGCTCATGAACAGTGTCACTGTGATTTTCTTAATTTGTCCCATACATTGATTTCGCATCACGACTGCGCCATTCTGTGCTACAAGAGGGAAACACATTTTGGGTGAGATATGAAAAATGACAGCTGCACTACTCATAAGAAGGTGTGGTAAAATGGCAATGTTGAAAATCTGGAGTGAAAATATTGAAATTTTATGAACTACAAGCTCGTGAGAACTGCATAGCGCAACGACTCGAACAGTCATTTTTGAATTTTGGACCAAATTTACAACATGGGGTTTTGGGACCCCTTCTCATGAATGATGTCACTGTCATGGTGGTATTCAGGCCTGAAGGGTGATTTCACAGTCACTGCATCTAAATCACCTCGGCCCGAAACGCCATGACAGTGACATCATTCATGAGAAGGGGTCCCAAAACCCATGTTAAAATTTGGCAAAAAATTCAAAAAATGCCTGAGATATGCAATAAAGTTGAACCCCCCATCTAGCCTCATTATACAGCTTACCGGCATTTCCTCAGTTCAAGCGGTCGGCTTTGAAGAGTGCAGACGTGTTCCCGTCCACCAAGATCGTCGCGCGGAGTCCGGAGGTGAGTATGGGGTGAGGGGTGTGGGGAGGCTGGAGTAGCAGTGGGTGGGTGCAGGTTGTGGGAGGGGGTCGGGAGATCGCCGTGGGACCGTTTTGGTTTATAGGTTAAAAAAAACATCGTGAGGCGTTTGCCACGCTGGGGTGGGCTCCCAGCATGGCACAAGGACTGGGGCCATTCAGCGGTGGGGTATTGGGCACCCCCATCGGATAAAGGACTGATTGCCCAGCATGCACCAACTACTGGGGAGACGCGCAGCTCAGCCGACAGGGATTGGGCACCCGTTGGCTACACAGTAGGTGCGGGGCATACGCCCTGCGTGGGGGAGCTACGCTTTATCGGTGCTCACTGAAGCGTAGCTCCCTTTCAATCAGATGCCACTGCATTTTGGAGCGTGTCATAGACAGCTCCAAAATGCATTGGCTTACAGGGGCCGCCTGCCAGCTCACTGACTGAATTGGAGGAGGAGGTGACACACCTCCGAAATCTCCGATGATGGCACTATGTTTCTTGCACATGCGTGCAAGCAACATAAAAATGTGTGTTGCCGTATTGTTCCTTGCACAACAAGATGCACAAATTAGATGATTTGACACTTTTTATTGGACCAACAGAGATTACAGAAAGATCTTAAACTTTCAACCTCAAACAGATGTCTTCAGAAGAAGAAATGGCAGGTATTTAAGAAAACTCACTTTTTAAAGCCCAGAGAAAAAATATTTTACATGTTAGTGCGACAGATTAACAATTAGTTAAGAAATACTGTATAACCAGAGATAAGTAGGCATCCCTGAGACTAGTAAATAAAATGTCACAGAATGGAATGTTATGTTGCAAATCCTCTGATGTTACAAGGTTCACAGAAGTTGAAGAGTGTGTGTGTGTGTGTGTGTGTGTGTTCTAAGCATTTAGAACAGCAGTTTTGCATGTACAAAACTAAGAGATTACCCCCCTTTTTTTTAGTTAAACTCAACCTTATAAACCCAGGAAGCATAATGAGAAACTGTGTGTGTCTGGGTGTTGAGCACTTAAAGAAATTGCAGCCACACTGCACTAGCAGAAAATGAGCGTACATATGATTTTTTACACATATTCAATGCTGGCACTATGTAAACATGTTTCTGTCTGTAACAATGTGTTCATTTGTCAATATTATGGGAATATGCTTCCATAGTCACAGAGGTAGATAAATTGGGACCTGGAAACTTCTCACTTTAAGGGTGAAAAGTTCCATGACTAGGTCTGCACATAGATCTGAGAAATAATAGCTCACAATGACCACAGTGCATCTGGCCACTGTCTGGAACACGGTGAAGCCTGTTCTGAGGGGTCATCTCATCAGCTACATGGTACGGAAGGAAAGAGAATGTAAAGCACCCTAGGCTGATCTCCTGAGCACACTTCATCTTCCTGCGACAACAGCACCACCAGCAGGGGATGCTCGCTGACCCTGCACTGCTTATAAAGACTACGAAATAATTGGATGACCTTGCCTTAGAACAAACAGTACCAGCCTTGAGATATCTCAGGCAAAAATATTATGATGGGGGTCCCAGAGTAGTATGACTCCTTGCTCACAGAGTGAGGGGGGGTTTTCAACAGACAGTCACCCTACAAGTTAAATCTATCTAAAACTGTAATTATGCCTCTCAATCATTTGACCCATAAACATGACCTCCCCCCTGAATTGTGGAGTTGTTGATCCCCCTCTGAACTTACTTATTTAGGTATCAGGCTGCCATTTGATGCACAGTCTTTGATTAACCAAAACCTCAACTTCCTATTTCACACCAAAAAGGCCAACTTATATCACTGGCAATCCCTTCTTCTTTCTTTGTGGGGACTGATATCCCTTATACATATGAATGTTTTACCTCAGGTGTTATACCCTCCTAGCATGATTGGTGCCCCCCCTTCCTCAATCATGGTTTTCCCATTTTCAATGATTATTTTTTGAATTTTTATCAAAAGGTACCTATGCCTTGCATTTCTTTTTGTAAATTAACCTTAGCGAAATATCATGAGGGACTCCAACTACTTAATTTGTATTGGTATTATTAAGTGGCCAAAGCCAGTAAATATTTGGCCTGGAGCCTACCTAATATGGGGACTGTACCTGACTATTCTCACCCCTATTGGAAGGATATTGAATCATACCTGTGTAAAATTAATTGTATCTCTCCTCAGGCACTGCCACTCATCTCTTGGTCTAAGCTACCTCCTTCTTTGCAACAGGTGTCCCACGAAAAGGGCGATCTCTACTGAACACCTACAAAAAGGGCAACTCAATAGCAGCACCTGTTCTCAGTGCTAGTGGATGGGTAGCGAATGCTGGTTATAGTGACATCTTGTCGCTATATGTATACGCAGTAGGGAGCTTTTGCTAAGTGCGATGGTGAAGGGGAGGAGGGTTTCTGGGGTGTAACATGATGGTGGGTTGCTGAGCTGGCCATGTGGTGTGGGGGTTCGTGGCAGTCTATGGTTGGGAGGGTGCCGGGTTCGGGGCTAAGCATTGGGATTTGTGCACCGGTCCAATTTTTTAATTTTTTTTCATCCCCCCAACATGCACCTCCATGGAGCTGAGAATCTTTAGTAGGGAGGTATGGGGGGTGAAGCTGTGTGCTGGGAGTGTACATCAGCGAAATGGATTTTCATTGCTATACATTCACCCAAACGGCAATCGCCTTTCCGTGATCGCCGTTATCACATAAATCCTCGCAACATAACCCTATAGGGTGGTCAGTCTGGATCAACCTTCAATAATGCTGAGTTTTGAATTACACTTCCTAGAAAGATCCTGCTCAACCCCTCCACCTCAATTCTAATTTTAAGCTTGATAATAAGCCCATTCCTATGCCTATATCTCTCAAGCTAATTTAGACCATATGAATTGCCTTCGAGGAGTTTTGGAATGCTAATAACCTCCCCCAGTCCATTTTTTTCATTTTTCCAGCTCATCCACCTTTTGCGAACCACTTTATGCCACCCATCCTTGGTATTTTTTCAGATGCCACTGCATACAGTAACTTGGCCACCTTAGTGACCAGGGCTCATGCCATTTCAGCTCTATTTAAAGCCTTGAGAGATTTGGTGGGTGAACGATTACAACCAAAATGTGTTTATTGGGGAAAATAATTTCCAACTCAGGCTGTCTATCTCTCGACGTCCTCTCCTTGGGATTATATCTACCACTGTGTTAAACTAGATAAATTATGACTTATGCAGCATAAACTTTACATAATCTATACTTCATGCCACAGAAGTTGTATAAGTTCGGGTGGGCACTCAGCCCTTATGTGGGAGGTGTAATGCCCAGGAGGGTTCCCTCCATCGTATTTTGTGGGACTGTCCCATTTCTCAGTCCCATTGGTCTCAAATCCTGTCTCGTCTTGACCTGTTACTGGGACTGCATGAGGCCTTCACACTGGAACCATGTCTTTTAGGTATTGGTATTGAGCTATTATTGGCCTCCAAAGAAACCACATGACTCTCATCGCAGCGCTGGCTAAGCTGATCATTTTAAGCCATTGGTAGGACAGTCAACCCCTCCCTTACAGGGAGTGGCATGGGGAAATGATGTACATTCTCAGGATGGAAAAATCTATAGTGAGCTTGCGACATGCCCTGCCAACTTACCAACAAAGATGGGAGACGTTATACACTCTTCTTCCAATTTCTTGATGTATATTAAGAACTTAATATCAACTTCTTTTATCATATAACTAGTGGTCTAATGTTATTCATTTATATTGTACCGAACAGTAGTTTCTTCTTTCCTCAGTCATCGTTTGCTTCTGTGTTGATATCTTATGCTATATTGATTGTTAGTGGTTAGGCCTCATACTTTTGATTCATATTGTGGATATGAGTTTGCACCCTGATTGTTTCTTATTTTATCTTTCTTGTAGATATTGGTATATATCTTGTTTTTTTCATGTTACTTGTTGTTGCCTTAACATTTTTATTAAAGTAAATTAAGTTTAAAAAAAAAACAGACAGCCACCCTAGTGAAAATGAGACTTTCTGAGGTACAAATAATAACAAGAGACTTTGGCTCCATAGTGGAAGCCTTCCCCACTTATTATAAAAAGTTATAAGCATCCTAACCTGCCCCACACCAGATCAACTTCCAAGGTTTTTTAGCCAAGGTTCACCTCCTCCAGCTTTAGTGAAGCTGCTAAAGAAGAGTAAATAGCTCTCATATCAGACCTGGAGGTGCAAGAGGCAATCTCATGTCTAAAGGCTGAGAAATGTCCTGGTCCAGATGGCTATCCAGTGGAGTTTCTCAAACAAAATTCCCGAGAACTCTCCCATCTTTTCCTTCAGAGTAGCCAGTTCTATGATGGACAAGGCCACCTCTCTAACATCATGGAGTTATGCCATGATCACTGTCATTCCCTAGGTAGGGAAGCTCCTGGACTGCTGCAAGTCTCATAGGCTGATATTGGTGTTAAACATCGACTATGAGCTCCTCATGTCTATCCTTGCAGAAAGGATAGATGCCCTTCCACATCAACAGATTCACCCTGGTCAGATGGGCTTTGTTAGATCTCAGGAAACACTACACAGCATAAAGAGGTCACTGTCCATTCCTCACCATGCAGCAGGGACCAATTCCCCCCTTGCTCTCAGTCTCGAAGTGGAGAAAGTGTTTGACCATGTGTCCTGAACCTTCCTCAATGCTGCACTGATACATTTTTGATTCCCCCCCCTACCGTTTTAGACCTGGTGTTCCATACATATTATACACCTCAAGCACAGGTTCATGCAAATGGACACCTAGCTCCACGATTTGAACTGCACAGGGGCACCTGCTAGGGCTGTCCCCTCTCATCTCTTCTCTTTGCTATTTATATTGAGCCTCTGGTGAGGGCCATGAGGCAGCATGGCAATATCCAGGGGTATAAAGCAGAGGATGGGGCACAGCACCACATTGCATTGTATGCGGCTGCCCAGAGACAAACCTTGCAGCCATGTTGGCTTCTTTATGGGACTCTTTTAGGATATAATCTTAATAAGAAAAATTGGAGGCCCTAGCCACAAACCAATGTCCCTTCCCACCCTGAGGACCCAGTTTTCCTTCTGTTGGTGGCTACATTGAATGAGGCACTTCAGAATCAATCTGACAGGTAAAGCCTCTCAACTGTTGTAGATCAACTTTGTCCCACTGCAGACACAACTCCAAGCAGACTTGGATAAGAGGTCGGTGATGCCATTCATGGTAGAAAGGAAGGTAGCCATTAAAATGGTGGTTCTGCCTACATTTTTATACTTGTTCCAATCACTGGCTATCCCAATAGACACCAGACATTGGTCTGCATGGCAGAAAATGTTCTCTTCATTTCTGTGTCGGGGCTGCCCCAGTAAGTTATGCTACCCTCTGCAGACCAAAGGATCAGGGTGGTTTGCCTTCCCCGATATCTCCCTATATTACAAGGCCACATAACTACAGCCAGTACTGCATTGGCTCAGAAATGCTCCAATACAGCCCTGGGCACAACTGGAGAGGGCAACGCTCCTGAGATCCCCCGAGAATGGGGTGTTCTGGACTGGGACCTATTCCCCACCCATGGTGATACAAGTCCCCTTTTGTTACCATTCCTCCCAGGATATGGAAAATCTGGATATCTCAGGCAAACTTGAGGGAACAACTAATGTGGCTGCTATCACTTCACCTCCACTGTGACTCTGCTCTGGCCAGGATGGACTCTGGCTACAAGGTCTGACAACATTGAGGCTTCAAGTACTCCTTCCAGCTCTTGCAAGGCAGGGAGATGACAATATTTCAAACCTTGAAGGACAGGCAAACCACAGACTGACATGTTCAGATATTTTCATGCAAGGACATGCATACTGTGATGGATCCACAGAGGCCTGGCTCTTGATGCCAGAAATCCCCTAATATACCTAATAATCTCTGCATTGATGGGGAAAAACATACCCACCTCATCTCCCACTTGTACAGAACACTTTCCAGTCTTTTTTTTTTAAATACAGTTTATTAAAATGTTCAACCAAAACATAGCAGCAATTTGAACACACTCTTATACAGTAGCTAGATCTCCTTGCATAATTATTTCTACCAATTGGTGGTAGTCGTGCTGTAGCATTCATGAAATAGGCAATTTATTATTTTTAGCAGTCTCTAAAATATTTTCTGAGAATCTTGTGCATCACCTTATTTAAGGCACAATTTGGTTTTCTTAAATAATTTGTACACTGTTAGTGACTTTTTAAAGATACATACTATGGGGAGCACTTCAAGGTGTTTTATTATCATATTAAGTTATTGTGTTAGTATAATCTTCTTTATGAACCAGATTGCTGAATTTATGTACTGTATCTTTCAGACCTATACTGGTATAAATTTGAGAAACAGCAATCTGGCCCCTCCTCCTGATGAAGCATCCTGTTTCAGACATGAAGCACCGAGGTGTTTGTGCCAGCTGTGGCTCTCTTCAATAAATTATACAAATGGCTTTAGTTTGAGTAAGTCTGTTCTTTTTTAACCCTTAAAGAGTGCAGCCTGCTGTGTTTCTGCTTTGTGGTATCATTTTTGGCTTGCACCCCTCATCAAGTACTGTGAGCGTGGCTTACCTGTGTTTTCCTGTAGCTCACTGTGATACTGGGATGAGTTGCCTCAGCCGAAGACTAGACAGAAGTTGAAGCATTCTTGGAAAAAGTCATGGTCTGAGGAAGGCAGGATGGCACTGAGAACTCATTATGGTGACAATGAACAGGTAACTGACCTGAAAAAGACAGATTTCCTGTTAAGAACAATTGCTGCAGGGAAAAATCGACTAGCTCAGCTCATTCACACCTTGGAAAGTTTGCTAAATCCTCCCTGTCTGTAATCTGTTAGAGCTTTTTCAGCAGAAAAGTGTGAGTAGTTTGGTAATTTTTTCTCAGATAATGTGTCCTCCATTAGATCTGCTATCTCTTCAATCAGCCTGCCATGGGCCAGTTGTGGTCAACCCCTGGTAATATAGATCTGCCTATCTTGAGCAAGGTTCGACTGGTTTTTGAGGATGAGGTGTGCCAGGAAATCTCTAGTTTTCATCACCTGCTGTACACTGGACCCAGGACCAACCTGGATGCTCTTGGGCTGCAGCAAATCCTTGGGTCCAATGATTGCTGAGATCATTAGTGGTTCTTTGAAGGAGGGTGTGTTTCCATCTGCTCTGGAAAAGGCAGTGGACAGACCCCTCCTAAAAAGTCATCCTTGGACACATATGTTCTGGCAAATTACAGACCTGTTTCGAATCTCCCATTTCTGGGGAAGGTTATCAAGAACATGGTGGTGGACCAACCTGTGGATCCCCCGGAGAATTATTGACATCAATGAACATCTCCAGTCAGGCTTTTGGCCCAAATACAGTACTGAGCTGCACTCATCCAGATGATGCGTTATCTCCTTCTGGTGAAGGATCGAGGAATTTGTTTCATCTTGATCCTTCATCAACATTTTATGCAGCTGACCATGGGGTGCTATTGGATCACCTGAGTAGCTATGTGGGTCCCACCTGCACAGTTTTGCGCTGGTTTGAGTCCTACATAACCAGAAGAACACAGCAGGTTGCCCTAGTTAATTTAATCTCGGGGGCTTCTGCTCTTTCCTGTGGGGTTCCCTAAAGCTCAGTCCTTACCTCTTTATTGTTATCTGTCTACATGTTGCCCTTAGGGAGATCCATTAAATGTTATGGGATTGAGTTTCACTGCTATGCAGATGATACTCAACTGTACCTATCTTGTTTTCCTGGCAGGGACCATGCGGCATCAGTGCTGGGACAATGTCTTGCTGAAATAAATGACTGGATTACTTCAAACTGGCTATGTCTCAACTGAGGGAATACAGTGGTCATGATGATCGAGCCAGGTAGGAGGAGCCTAGCAGTGGTGGGAGGTATGGAATCCCTTCCTTCATTGGGTGGCCAATCTCTCATAGCTGGTAATGCAGTTAAGAATCTTCAGGGGCACTCTGAGTTGCAGGCTCACACTGGAACAGCAGGTGCCAGTGGTGGTCTGATCTGGCTTTTACCATCTTTGAAACATCACCAGGATCAAACTGCATCTGGCTCCTGCTGACCTGGCGACACTCGTCAATGCTTTCATTATCTCTAGGTTGGACTACTGTAACTCTATACTTAAGGTTATCTAGAAGTCTGATGCAACGCATGCAGCTGGTCCAGAATGCTGCAGCCCCAGTTGGTGGCAGAAATGTCTTGGAGGGACCACATCACACCGCTGACGCACGCGCTGCACTGTCTGCCTATGTGGTGGCGCATCACCTTTCAGATATGTTTGTTAATATGCAAGTCCCTGTGTGGTCTGGGACCTGACTACTTGAAAGATCTGGTGGTTTCTCACCTCCCAACCCAACCAATCCACTCTACCGATGCGGGCCTACTAATTGTCCTCTCTTCCCACCTGGGATAACCAAGGGACAGAGCCTTTTAAATGGCAGCTCCAACACTGTGGAACTCTCTTTCGGGGAGTATTTGTTCTGCCTGCAAGTGCAGGTCATTAATACATCTCTAAAGACCAAAGAACACCTGAAAAGGCTGGGTGACAAACTGTCATCCATTTCATCCAGCATCTCCTTCTCTGTGATCCTGCCGGTCTGAGAGAGGGGGGCAGATGGACGGAAGGTCAGAGAAGGGGAGATAGGAGAGCTAAACATGTGGCTCAAGGGCTGGTGCCAGGAAAAAGGACACAAATTTATAGGTAACTAGCAACAGTTTTGTGAGCGAAAGTTCTTTAAATTTGATGGACTGCATCTGACTAAGGAGGAAGTCAGTGCATTGGGGCAGAAGTTTGACATCTTTGCAGAATATTTAAACCAGCAAATGGGGAGGGGTTGCAGCACCCGACACATCGAACGAGAAGAACACCTCTCCCCCCTCAGCTGCTGATCAAACAGGAGTTCAGCATGTTTGTAGTTCATTTGCATCACCAGGTAAGGAAAAGGTCTGGCTCCCCATATGATGCGCAGGGGAAACGCCGGGCCTCACCCAACAACTAACGCACTGAAATCTGGCCAAAGGAAAATCATGTACACAAATGCTACAGTCTGGGAAACAAGATCCCAGACCTGCAGGCAACAATGACAGAGGCTAAACTGAACATAGTAGCCATTAGTGAGATGTGGTTCACCAGTAACCACACTTGGGAGACTTCAGTACTCAGCTAATGAGCTAGCAGCAGGGAAAGAACTGGAAGGCAGGCGTCAGGGACCACCCTTTATACAGCGTCCCTGATGCGGTCACTGGACGAGAGGGCGGTCCCTTGCAGGACTGCTAGCTAGAAATTTTTCTGTAGAGGTCCTGCTGCCTGCGGTGTTAGTCCTATATGTAATTATCTACTGCAAGAGCCCTCTTGAAGTAAGATAGTACAGTTACTAAGAACTTACCGTAACAGTAGATCTTAGAGAGGCTCTTGCAGTAGGTAATTACATATAGGACTGACGCCGCAGCAGGCAGGACCCCATAGAAAAAGTCATGCTTGATCCCTGGCGAGGAACCCTTGCGATCAGGCTTGACGGCGTCAGAAGACGTCCGACTCTCAAAGAAGTGGAGTCCCCATTTTCCACAACTCCAGTTCTTTCCTACCCTGAGTCAAAATGGCCGGACGAGAGAGGAGTGGACATTTCCTTCAATGAAAAGGACTGAAAAGCCTAGGGGATGGAGGGGAAGGTATTACCTACTGCAAGAGCCTCTCTCGAAGATCTACTGTTACGGTAAGTTCTTACATAACTGTACTATCTTACTTTGAGAGGTCTCTCGCAGTAGGTAATTACATATAGGACTGAATCCCAAGCAGTCTGGAACAAATAAGAGGCACCAGGAAGAGGAAAACTACCCCAAAAGCAGTTCTGGTTGTGCAAGTCTCAAGATAGGAGGCCTTGCAGAACAGCCAGCCCGAAGCCTGCTCTACGGCGAGAGGCAACATCCAAACTGTAGTGTTTAGTAAAGGTATGGATGGAAGTCCATGTGGCGGCAGCGCAGATGTCTGCCACAGACACATTCTTAAAACAAGCTGCTGAAGCAGCTACTCCTCTTTTGGAATGGCCTCTGACTTGACCCGGGAGGGTCTTGTTGTATTTGTCATAACAGAAAGTGATACAATGAGCCAACCACTTAGAGAGGCATTGCTTAGAAACAGCATTGCCTTCCCTTTTGTGAGCAAAAGAGACGAACAATTGATCAGTCTTTCTGAGATCCTTCGTCCTGTTGGTGTAGTATCTCAGAATCTGGTGAACATCCATAGTATGGAGTAAATACTCCCCTTGATTAGAGTACTGTGTAAAAAAGGCAGGTAACTCTATGGACTGATTTAGAGGAGACTCAGCTACTACTTTGAGGAGAAACTTAGGATTAATGCGAGAAGAGCTACCCATTCCTTATGAAAAATCAAGTATGGATTTTACATCAGGCCTGGGATCAGGAAATTCTACGGCGAAGTAATGGCCACCAAGAAAAGAGTCTTCCACAGAAGAACTTCAAATCCACAAGTTGCAGGTTGAAGGAGGAGAGTAAGTTTCTTGAGAACAAAGTTCAAATCCCAAGGGGGAGCAGGAGTACGGACGGGGGGCCTCAGATGGAGGACCCCTCTGAGAAAGGTCTTGGAGACCTCCAATTGAGCAAAAGCCTTGTCTGCAAAGGGAACATGATAGGCCAAAATGGCCACCATGAGTACCTTCAGAGAGGAATGGCTGAGACCCAGGTCAAACAGATAACGTAGATACTCCAGCAGAAGCCCCGCTGAACAGAAGGGTTCCACGTTCTTGGAAGCAGGCCCAGATAGTGAATCTTTTTCACTTCATGGCATAAGTGGATCTGGTGGAGGGTTTTCTGGCCTCCACCAAAATCTCTGCCACTTTGGGAGACAATCCAAAACGGGATTGGGCTAAGTCTACAGGAGCCATGCATGCAGTTGAAGGGATTTGAGGCCTGGATCCTGGGTCAGTAAACCTCGAGATAGAGGAAGAGGAGGATCCTCTGAATATTGTTGAAGAAGAGAGAACCAAACTTGCCTGGGCCAGAAAGGAGCGATCAGAATCATTCACGCTCCTTCTGAAGCTAGTTTCTGCAAGACTCATGGGATAAGTGAAATTGGGGGAAAAGCATAGACAAATCTGCCCTTCCAGTCTAGAGGCGTCTGGGCTCAAGCCTTGCTCTGGAGCAGAGCAGCGAAGGGGAAGTTTTGCATTTGAGGGCGTGAACAGATCGACCTGTGGTGTTCTCCAAAGTTGGAAGATATTGTCTAGGACCCCTTGGTCCAGTTCCCACTCATGAGTCAGAGCAGAAGAGTGACTTAGCTTGTCTGCTAGGGTGTTGTCGACTCCCGGAACGTGAATTGCCGTGAGGTGAAGGTCGTGTTGTGTTGCCCAATCCCAAACCCTCATTGCCTCCCTGCAAAGAGGGTAGGACCGAGTCCCTCCCTGTTTATTGATGTAGCACACCACACACATGTTGTCCATCTGGACAGCTAGGTGGCCTGGAAGGATGTATTGGTGAAGAACTTGGAGAGCGTACAACACTGCCCGAAGCTCGAGCACATTGATGTGGAGAGCTTGTTCTAGCTTGGACTAGGAGCCCAGGATCCAATGAGGGCCTACATGGGCTCCTCAACCTTCGCCTGAGGCGTCCGTGGTTAGAGTCTGGGAGGGGGTGGATGAAAGAAAGGAACTCCCCGAGACAGGTTCTCTCGAACCATCCACCATTGCAAGTCTCGAAGCATTGGCGAGGAGATCAGAACTGGGTGATCTAGGTCGTCCACTAGCTGGTCCCATAGAGAGCATAGAGTCCACTGAGAAATCCTCATGTGGAGTTGAGCACGAGGAACTGTCGGGATAGCAGCTGCCAAGAGCCGAGAAGGCAAAGGACCGACCTCACAGAGACCGTCCTGTGGTCGGACAACAGACTTATTTGGGTCTGAAGAGTGGACACCCTGTCCGGAGGCAGGAAGGCCTTGCCCGTGGTCATATCGAGAATCACCCCAATGAATTGTAGCCTCTGGGAAGGGTCCAGATGAGACTTGGAATGGTTGATGGTAATACCCAGGCAGGCAAAACCTGCTGGGTAAGAGAGAGGAAATGCAGGAGTTCCTCCCTGGATGAGCCGCCAGGAACAATCCGTCCAGATGCAGGGAAAAACCTGCATTCTGCTAGTCACAGGTGAGCCACCACCACTGCCGGCATTTGATAAACACTTGGGGGCTGAGGATAGACCAAGCGGGAGCACCTTGAGCCGATGGAGTAGTCCCCTGGAACACAAAATGAAGGTATTTGCGATGAGATGGGTGAATGGGAATGTGCGAGATAAACATCACGCATGTCCAGAGCACAAAGCCATTGACCCCGGCCATAGGAGGGGCAGAAGGCTCTGCAAAGAGAGCATCCTGAACCTTTTGTATTCTACGAAAAGATTCAGGGAACTGAGATCCAAAATTGGTCTGAGATCTCCTGTCTTCTTTGGGACCAGGAAGAAATGGGAATAGTAACCCATCACTTGCAGATGAAGGGGAACAGGCTATATTGCTTGTTTGAGCAGGAGGAGCTGAAATTTCCTCCTGGACCAAGAAGATATTCCCGAGCCAGCTGTGACTTCGAGGGTGGCAGGGTGGTTTCTGAAGAAACTCTACTCAGAGTGTCCTTCTGCTGAGTTGGAGCACCTAAGATCTGTGGTTATCCTCTCCCATCCTGGAAGGTGGAGGGAAAACCTCCTCCTACAGGTTCCTCCGAGAGTCGGAGGCAGTGGGAGAAGGAAGAGTCCAGATGGTGTGGGAGCAGCGCCACAGCTGAAGCACCACTGCCTTCTTACAGGGAGGGGGCTTAGCAGCTATGAGGCCTGGCGTTTGTGGCCGCCTTCCTGGGGTTTAGCCTTGGCGATTCGTCTGTGAAAGAGACGGCACTGCACTGCTGATGGAGACAGTACATGGATCAACTGACTTCAGTGCCATCCTTCTCTTACAAATTGGTGATGATGCCCTTGACATCACCCCAAAAGCCACCGACCCCATAAGGTGCTTCCTGGATAGCAGATTGCACCTCGGACCAGCTGGCACGGAGCAAGCCGGACGCCAGAAAGACAGTGGCTGAGCTCCGCCCGGCAGTGTCCACTGCATCGTATGTCGCCCAAAGCATGTGTCGACTGGCCGAATGAGCAGAGCGGACAAGATCAGCCAACTCTTGCTTGACTTGGGAGTCAGGCAAGGAGTCCAGTTTGGCTTCACCTGAGTCAGGATGGTCTTCTGATAGTCCCCCATATGGCCGACATAGTTCAGGGCCCTAATCCCCAGCATGGAGGAAGCGTAAATCTTTCTCCCATACTGGTCCAGAAGGCGTGATTCCTTATCAGGTGATGACGAGCTAAGATGTTTGGGGTTGGCCGACCGGCCATGAGCAGCGCTAATCACGACCGAGTCAGCATGAGGGTGAGAATCCAGAAAATCAACACCCTCTGGAGCCTGATATAGCCTGTTCAACTTCCTAGGTAGTGGGGCTAAGGCCGACGGCTGTTTCCATATTGTGGTAACGAGGTCAGCATGAGGCTCTATCCAGGGTGGCACCAAGGTAGGAGCTGTCACGGGCAGATCCAGATGTTCAGCGAGTTTCAGACACTGAGGATCTGGTTCCAGGGAGTGCCACTGATGAATCTCCTGGATTTTCCTAAGCAACTCCATAAATGAAGGATCCTCCAGAGGAGACTTTGGAGGAGTCCTTGGCCTGGGCTTCGATGGAGAGCGTGGCTCATCGTCTCTCTTGGAGCAACCGTCAGAAGAATCCGAGAAGTCTAAGGGTGAAGAGGAGGATGAAGAGGAAAAAGACTCCCTTTCCCGACCCGGAGGAAGAACGGACCCCTTGGGAAGTCCCCGGGGAAGCGTGTCCTGCCCTTCTCTGGATCCAGATGGAAGAACCCTGGAATCCGGAGGTGGTGAGGGAGTGTGCCGCCTCGGACGTAAGGGAACCTGGGAGGGCACCATCATCGGAAGGCAGCTCTCGGCCTCTTTGGTGAGCTAAGTCTTGGCCTCAGCCCACCAGGAGGCCAGAGTCTCCTGCAGGTCCACTTGGCTATGAGGCGGTGGAGGAGGAGGAGGCAGGGATAAGGATCAGTTGTAACACGTATGGAGGCGTATCAAAAGCCACGTCTGTGGGTAGCCGAGTCGGGTATTGTGGCATTGAGTACTGCGGCGTCGGGAAGCCTGGCGTCAGGTACTGTGGCACAGGTCACTACTGTGGTCCGGGTACACTGGTGTCAAGATAGGGCGGAGGGTACCGGGGCAGCCGGGTGGGCTGCAGACGAGCCGGCCCGCGGCAGTAGCCTCATGGTTGGGTCCATAGTGGAGGCCGGAGGTGGAAGGCCGATGGGAGCCGGGTTGTTCCTGGAGTCAGTAAGGCCGGCATCAGGGCTGACGGCAGAGGCCCTGGCATCGAAGGTACCAACGTCAGAGGGGCCGGCGTCTGGGGAGCCGACATCAGGTCCGGCACACCAGGTGGCGGAAGGACTGATGGAGGTGGAAGATCCCCAGCTTCGCCTGGGGATGGAGGGGAAAAATCCCCAGGGTCGAGTTGGGGAGACTCTGGTTCCCCAGATGGCAGTGAAGGCTGCGGAGAACCGGGTACGATGGATGTGGGGAGGTCCGTCATGGGTTCTTTCGCCAGCCGGACATTGGACGAACCAACGTGAGGCTTAGGAGTGATCTCCCGGTGGGCACTGGAGGAGCCGGCATCCGACTTATGGGAGCCATCACCGGAGGCAGGCAGGTAGAGTGATAAAGCCTGGTCCGGTGGAGTACTCGGAAGGCACCGCCCGAAGGTCGGATATCTTACCGGCCCTCTCCAGGCGGGCGTCAGAGGGCGATGCCTGGCTTCCTGGAGTGCGTAGCCCACGGTGGTGAGCTGCGGGCCTGCGGCGGGCCATGGGCGGAGGCCTCCAGCTCCCCGGACGCCCGCAAGAGGCCCGGCGTGGACCCAGACGGTCGAGTGACACTCGAAACCTCAGACAGCCGTTGAGGAGCGATCCCTGGAAGGGATGTTACCTGCGTCCTTGCGAGCTCCGAGGAAGAGCGTGGTGGAGGAGCCTTTGTCCCGGTGCCTCTCCTTCTCCTTCTTCCAATGGCCTTCGGGAGAAGTGGACACCTGCCTCAGTTTTTTGAGCTCCTTCTCCATTGAACTCATTTTCTTCTTCAGAATATGGGCTTCCAGGGATTGCTGCCACCTTTTCCGGGTAGCCACGTTGAAACGGAGGCAGTCCTGGCACTTCCGACCAGGTGATCGGGGCCCTGGGCAGAACAGACACAGGGTAGTTGGTCGTCTTGTGCGGTAGTTGGAGCCCTGACACGTGCACTTATTTTTTTGTGCTCGGAGGGTGTAGGGGATGACATACACCAACTATTGTACTAGCGTTAGTCAAAAAGCAATTATTTTCAGTAAAAACAAACGAAGGTAGGGCTGGCCCAGGCACAAACTTTTCCAGCGAGGCTACCCACGAGCTAACGGCAGAGAAGAACTGGAAGGTGAGCATCAGGGACCGCCCCTTTATACCGATGTCTCCTGATGCCGGTCACCTGACGTGGGGCGGTCCCTTGCCAGGGACTGCTAGTTAGAAATGTTTCCGTGGGGTCCTGCCGCCTGCTGGCGTCAGTCCTATATGTAACTACCTACTGCAAGAGCCCTCTCGAAGTAAGATCTGGGGTTGTCTACAGGCCTCCAGACCAGGGGGAGGACACAGACACATTACTGTTAGAAGATATACAAAACATGACAGCTAAAGGGGAGATTCTGACAATGGGAGACTTCAACATGCCAGATACATGGCCTGCTTCAGGGAGCGTGACCGGGCTTGGAGAAAACACAAATCTACTAAACATCCAAACTACTACGCCAAGTACAGAATGCTATATAATTCATGTACTATAGCTACTAGACTAAGTCTGATTATTTCAACTCCTCATTCCTGACTAAAATTAATTCTCCATCTAAATTCTGGAGGGTAGTTCATGCCCTATTCTCTCCCCCTCTCACCCTCACCCTCACCCTCCAGTTATCAAAATAAATACCCTGGCTCCATGGCCAATGAATTTAATGCCTACTACACCTCGAGCGCCACGTCTCTTCTAAATTCTCTCTCCCCCTTGCCACCTACTAACTTCAGCCCTTTGCCTCAGCCAGTGCCTACCCCTCCCCCTTTTTCCTTTTCTACTATCTCCTCTGATGAAGCTCTTAGTGCTCTATTATCCCTCACCCCCTCTAAAGGCTCCTCACCAGATGAGCTCGATCCTGAACTTCTCTACCTTTCTGCTCCTGCAATTGCTTATCCAATCTCCCTAATCCTTAACCTCTCCTTTATTTCTGCCCAAGTATGTTCATCCCAGAAACATGCTGTAGTCTTTCCTCTCCCCAAGGGTGGTGACACATCCACTTCTGGCAACTATCGCCCCATTTCCCTCCTTCCTATCCTTGCCAAACTTCAAGAACATTTAGTTCTCTCTCAGCTATCACCCTTCCTCTTCTATTCCTCCTTCTTCACCCCCTTCCAATCTGTTTTTTGGAAAAACACTCCAACAACCACCTCCCTACTCAGGCTTACTGACTCCACCCTTTCAGGGATGGACAATGGCCTGATCACTTCAGCCATCTTTGTCGACCTAGCCAAAGCTTTCGACACTGTTTCCCAACCCCTGCTTCTTGATTCCCTCTCCTCAGCTGATCTTGTTCTATCAGCCACCAACTGGTTTAAATCCTACCTCACTGGCAGGACCCAATTGGTGAGAATCCATGATTCCATCTCCCCTCCACTCCCCATCAACACTGGTGTCCCTCAGGGTTCAGTGCTTGGTCCCTTACTCATCTTCATTCTCCTTAATGATCTTCCCACAGCCTGCTTATCCTTGTCTATCCACACGTACGCTGACAATACTGTTTTATACAATTCCGGCAAAAACCCTGCTGCTGTGGAAACCAGCTTACAGCATAACTTCAGCCAAGTTCAGCTCTGGTTTGCTTCTCACCAGCTTTTTCTAAACACCAAGAAGACAGTCTCAATGACCTTTGGCACATGCAGAGACTGTCTGGCCCTAGCCCCCACCACCTTCCACACCTTGATGGGACCATCCTGGAGGACACCTCCTCATTTAGATATCTAGGAGTTTGGCTGGACCAGCACCTCAACTTCCGTGCATATCGATGCTATCCTAAAACTGCTCCCCAAGCTTGGTGCTCTGTACAGGAATCGTAGTTGCATCCACTGACTACGAGTGCAAAATTGTCAGAAGATGATACTCCCCATCTTTGACTTCTGTGAGCAGTCTATAAGCGCTGCTCCCAAATCTTCCCTGACCAAGTTGGACACACTCTTTAACTCCTTCTGCCGCTTTGCTATCGACTCCCCTTCCACCACTGTGAACTCTATCATTCTCTAACCTTCCTTCCACTGTCTCACAGATGCATCTCACACTGTGCCAAACTAACCTCCAAATTCTGGTTCAAAGTGCTCCCCTCCTATATCTCATCCTCTCACTCCACTCCACCTCCCCCCACCCACTCCTCTCTCTCTCAGATCTAATGATGCCCACACCTTGACGGTCCCTCGCCACTCTACCCTCATTGGTCAGACTGGATTCGCCCATCACTTCCCTAAAATCTGGAATTCCCTCCCCCCTGAAATACGACAGTCCTCCTCCAACTACTCCCTTACCTATGCCCTACACAATTACCTCTCCCCTCTCCCTCAGCTGCTCCTGCTTTAACCCTTCTTAATACCTATCCCCAGTTTCTGCTTTCCTATCCTGACCCCACCCGGCAAGGTTCTCAACATCCTGAAGGGAAAATCAGGAAATGGCTATCCCTTCTCCTCATATTCAGTTCTTGTCTCCCCCCCCTTCTTCTCCACCTGCCCTTCTGGGTCACCCATGTGCACAACCTACCCCATCCTTTTTTTTTGATTTAACAAGTTTTATTAGTTTAAGCACCAGTCAGAGTACATTAGATAGTACATAAACACAACAAAGTAATAGGCGCTAAATACAAACCTCAAATTAAAACCCAATCCCTACCCCTCCTCCCTGACTACACACTATTAAATACCTTCAGCATGTCTCACCTAGAATATAACTAATCGTTATTATGGTTTCCAGGCTATCAGTAGGGTCTCAAGTCTGCCCCAGAGAGACAAGTAAGCTTCTAATCTATTCTGCATAGATGCAATGTGTCTTTCCAATTGTAATGCCTGGCCAATTTCTCTGTACCACTCCATTACATTAGGGGACTTATCTTCTATCAATGTCTCATAATTATCAGCTTAGCTATCACGAGAATAAGTATCATATGTGCTTTCTAACTTTGGGGATATCACCTGGGAAATAATTTATTAAACAGACTTAGGGGTAAAATAAGGTCTTCAAGCCAAGGATAGGATCTAAAAGCGTTATTAACGGATTGCCAGAAGGTCTGCATGGGGGCACATCCATATCATATGATAAAGGGAGCCAGTGTCACCCTTGCATTTGCCGCATGTTGAAGTATTTAATGTCCCATACCTGAAGAGCTTAGCTGGTGTAAGATAGATATTCTGCATAATGTTAAAATGAACTCATCTAATTCTATCTTGCTTTATGAATTTGTACATTGATAACCAGAGTTTCCTCCATAGATCAGGGTCCTCTGAGACTCCTAGCTCTCTTGTCCAATAAAAACAAACTCCTGACAGTAATCTGCTGTCCCATGCCTGGAGAGTTTTGTACATATTAGAAACTGAATGTGATTGGGAGGCTACCTTAAGGCAGTAGTTAGTTCTTTTCCTCTGGGTCCATTGGCGAACCGGGAGAAAAAGGATGCAAGGACCTTACTAACTGGATATATTTAAAGGCTTCTTTATATAATGCCTCATTGGTTTCGAATTGATCAAAGAGAGTGGCTTTCCGTTCGACCATATGTCTGAAGCTTTGCATTGGCTTAGCCTGAGGCCAGAAATTGAGGGGTATTGGCACATTATTAATCTTAAAATGAGGATTGCCAATGACTGGTTGATCTATAGGCTGATACCACTTCACTGCTAAGTATTTTTGGGCCAGATGAGAGGCCTTCAAGACCAACCCATGGGATTATTTCTAATTGACTTAGGGATATGAGATGGTGAGGCATATGGGCTAGCAGGCATTTGGCAGGAGCTAAGTTTTTCTATAGAAAGCCACAAGGGGAGATATTCTGAATTCCCACTCTCCTTACTCCAAAGAGCCAGCTTGCTCATATGTTGTGCTATATAATATAGGAAAAAGAGGGCCATGAGGCCTCCTCTGTGTTCGAGGGCTGTCAGCTTGAGATAGGAACTAGAATACCTTTCTTGTTCCATAAGAAAGTATTTACTATGCTTTGTATTTTAAAGAACCATGCTTTTGGCAGGTAAGTACCCAACATACCCAATGGGTATAGCATCTTAGTAGGATATTCATTTTAATTGTGTATAGCCTACCCCATAAAGAAAAGGAAGCAATCAGCCATCTTTCCATATCCGGGCTATTGTTTTGACTAGGCTATCAAGGTTGTCTCTTATTATAGTACCAAGATCTCTAAAATCTTGATTTCTAGGTATACTATGTCGCTTCCACAGAGAGGCAGAGGGAGGAGAGATCTGCCTTATTTACTCTACTATTTAAAGGCAAAATCTTAGTTTTAGCCCGATTCAGTTTATAAAATGAAATTTTAGCATATTCCTCTATCTCACTTAAGATAGCTGGGACTGAAAGGCCTGGCCTCTCCACATGTAATAATATGTCATCTGCATACACGAGATGGAATACCTTACAGTACCTATTTGGATCCCTTTAATATTGGTATTGCCCGCCAATCTAAGGGTCAGAGGCTCCAAATATATGTTAAACAACAGGGGACAATGGACATCCCTGCCTTGTATGAGCTAGGTTGAAGAGGGAAAATAAGCCATTGCACTTGACTCTATACCATGGGGAGGAGTATAGAAGTTGTATCCATCTTAGAAATTCTTGGGTAGTCCAATTGAGTTAGGGTAGCAAATAGGAAGTCCCAAGAGACTCTGTCAAACGCCTTTTCAGCATCCAGGAGACCAGCACCATTGGCGTGCTGGAGTCCCTAACAGCAGAGAGATGTAACAATTTTCTCATATGATCTTGAGATGATCTTCCCATCATGATCCGACTTGTTCATGGCTTATGAGATACCCATAACTTTTGAGAGTCTGTTTGCTAACACTTTGGCTAAAAATTGTAATATCCGTGTTCAATAAAGATATAGGGCGGTAACTGTTAAGACTTAGTGGATCTTTCCTGGTTTTAAAATTAGGGATATTACAACTCTTGAAAACTTGGGTCTGATATCCGTTATCATACCAATAATTGAAAACATCTTTTAATACGGTATTATTATAGATTGGCAGGCCTTATAGAAGTTACTCGTCCATCCATTGAAATGGTTTATCTGGGGTAGCTGCTGAACTGCCTGCTAACTTCTGCTAGGGATATTGGGGCACCTAAGAGGGCCACTTCTGCAGCTGTAATCTTAGGTAGACTTACAGAGCTAAGATGAGTTTACTCCATCGTTAGTGGGACATAGGGCTGGGTCTACTGTGTAAAGATCTTGAAAGTAGATCCGAACAATTTCGCGAATTTCCTGAGGTCAGTGCCACTTGACCATTCTGCCTATGAATTCCTGCAATAAACTGTGAAGCCTCCACTTGGCGGATCGCATAGCAAGTAACCACTTGCCCTTTCCCCATCTCTAGGTATTTAAATTTGGTTCTTTGTAGGGCCAACTCGCTTTTGAGATACCAGTCCTGTGTACTGGGCTTGTAGTTGATGAAGCCTAGTCCACATCTCTACTGGTGAGGCAGGATAAACTGTGTTCCAGGCTTTTAATGGATACAAGGAGATCCTCCATCTGTGCCTCTGATGCCTAACTCTGTTGGAAGCCATTTTTATGAATTCCCCTCAAAGAGCATTTTAAAGCTGCCCAAATGAAGTGTATTTAGTCACTGATCATGATTACTACTAAGGAAAAAGCAATGAAATCCACAATGTGTTCTAAAGAGGTTTGTCTACTGATAATTGGCTATTCAATCGTCATTGTGGAGATCTCTTGCCTCCTGTACTTAGCCAATATTCCATGCTGACTGGTGCATGATCAGACAAAACTCTAGCTGATATTTCTGCTGGAAACTCAGGCAATGCAAAAGAGCTTATGAGTAGGTAGTCAATTCGAGAATATGTTCTATGCACTGTAGAAAAGAAGGTATATTGCCTTTCTGAGGGGTTAAGAACTCTCCATATATTTACTAGCGCAACACTGCTTATAAGCTCTTTTATTGCCCTTTGTGCTGGAGACAAGCCCGTCTCACACGATCAGATCTATCTAAATCTGTTTGGAGCACTAAATTCCAATCTCCTCCCAATATGGTACATTTTGATGGATTGGTCGACACAATATTAAGTAAGTTTACAAAAAAGGATGGGGAATCACTATTAGGGCCGTAAATGGAGTCCAAAGGACGGACAAGATTCCAGCGAGCCATGAATTGTTATATATCGGCCTTCTGGGTCCCAAATTTCCTGAGTCATTTAAAGGGATATTCCTCGCTAATAATATGGCTACCCCTCTTTTATTAAGTGTTGCCCTGATCAAAAACTTGCCCAACCCATGACTTCCTAGAAAGGATTCGTCCTCCCTCTTCAAATGTGTTTCTTGTAAGAAAACTATTTGTGCTCCCAACTACCACAAATGCTTCAAGGTTATTTGCCTTTTGACCCTATCTTTGGCTCCTTTGATATTCCAACTTACAAAATGGTAGACTTACCCATGTTCTACTATGGCAGTTTGGGAATGTAAATGGATGGCGAGCAGTTAGAGCCTTCAGGGATACAGTCCCTTTTTGACTAATTACCATTTGGTTAGCACAGTACAGTCCTAGTTGAAGGAACCAAGATATACTTAGGCATACCTTGGACCCCTAGTATTGATAGTGTAGTCTTAACCCCACCCACAGAGTAGTACTCTATAGTTATTAAACTTATAACTCGTAATACCCAACTTAAAAAAATCCCCAGTTCAGATTTACTGCACTCCAAAGTCTCATATGCCACATGATTTTATGTAAGCACAACCCAGCCTAACAGTTTGTTCCCAAAGCCCCCTCCTAAACTTGTCCCTCTGTATATGTAACTAAGAAAATATAATACATAATACACAACAGTTCTATGTCTAACAGTATCGATCTATACCTTTTAAGCCTAAACTTATCCATATTAAATACTAACATTTGACAACCTCAGAACTTTAACATCATCACTTCATTTAAAGGGCTTATTATTGCAGTGACAACTCAATTGAGGGCTATATCTGATCGCACATGCAGGTCAGTTAGTTAAATCCTATAATAAATATAATGAAGATAGCCTTAAACATAACCTTTGAAAGAGAGCTAGGAGGAGAGGAGAGGAGAGAGAGAGAGAGAGGAGAGGAGAGGAGAGAGAGAGAGAGGAAGGAGGAGAGTCCTTAGTATTCCCCTGCCTTGACGATACATACTAAACCCAATACACACTTATGCCTTCTTGAAAGTATATTTTCACTGGTGCATAAACAGCCCCTGGTTTGAACCTATTGCAAATCAAATTCAAAATTAAAGGCTGCTGAGTGTAAATAAATTTGTTGCCTCTATGAGGTTTCTTATGTCCACACTAATAACTATATTAAGCATCGAAGTCATTCCTAGGAGCCATTCCGACATCTATATAGCTCTGCTGTTATAATAATGTCACTCCTGAGCGTATACCACTGTGCATCAGTCCGTGGTCATAACATTGTCCAGTTAATTAACCAGTTCTATGATATGGAAGAGAGAAATTAAAATAGGAACAAAAGTCTCTAAATATCCTCAGCGAGACCGTCTAGCTGGCAATCTCTCTCGATGTAGACATAACTCTCGCATCTCCCTCTGAGTCAAAGAATTTCTACATAACCAGGCACCCCCATTGCTCCAAATACAGTTTCCAAGCTATCGATGCACTCTTCCCAAGAGGCCCAATTAATTCAAACAACAATTCGCGTCATTGCCTCTCTTGTTTAATTATTAACTTCATTCCCAACGAAACACTCTAAGTAACTGTTCAGGTACTTGCTTTCAATAACTGTCACGACTGCTGGTCAGATCATCAACTGAAAATGAGCCTTTGCTGTGTATCCAGAGATTGTTACGCCAGTCTCACTTATACAGTTCTGGATAAATTTCCTTCAGCCCTTTCAATGCTTGCTCCAGAGAGTCGTAGGATAACCATTTTTGCTCGTGCCTGACCATTAGAATAGCAGGGTATTTAACCCTGAATGCCTTAGCTGCAGCCACTAACTTAGAGACCAGCCAGTGAAGTTCTTGCCGTCGCATTCGCACAGAATGAAGAAGATCCTGCGTAATACTGATTTTTCTGCCCTCCCATGTTACCTCATTTATTTCTTTAATTTTAGACAATATATGCTGTTTGTCCAGGAAATTTAAGAGTTTAAATATTATTGGTCTGGGTGGCTGGCCAGAGGTTGGTGGGGGACGCAGAGCTCGATAGGCTCTTTCGATTATGTACTCTCCTCTGTGCGGTGGTGGCCCGGCTATTTTAAAGCAGAGCTTTTGTAGAAATAGTATAGCTGTGTTCCCTTCTTCTCTTTCCAGCATACCGATAACAATTAAGTTGTTTCTCCTGCTACGCCCCTCCAGGTCCTCCAATTTCTCTTCTAATTTCTTTATTCTTCGTGCGACGTTCACATTCTCCAGATCATTTTTAACTTGTTTCTTCTCTAGGGAGGCTATTCGAATTTCGGAGTCTCCAACTCTCCTTGTTAGGGAATCAACTGAGGTTTGGATTCTTTGAAGATCCTCCGATATGGTAGCGATCGTTGTTTGTAGCGGTTGCATGACTTCTAGGAATTTCTCCTCTGAGAGGGCTGCTGCTACTTCGGGCATTTTCGGTAAGCTAGTGGCTTGTTGTTTAGGCAATTTCGCGGCCTTGTCCTTTTCGGGAGTAAGCGGTGGAGAGTGCCTTGGTGGCTCTTTCTTCATGTAAACATCCATTTTGAACTCAAGCTAGAGTTTCCAAAGTAGGTAGGCTCACTATCTGTAAAGTAATTAAGATAATTGAGCTTACAATTATAAATATTTGCCAGAAAATCTGTAAGTGTAGAACGGAGCTCTGGGGAACTGCTGCTTCAGCTTAGGCTGCCATCACGTGACCCTACCCCAT
Organism: Neoceratodus forsteri; assembly: GCA_016271365.2. Lineage (NCBI taxonomy): Eukaryota > Metazoa > Chordata > Ceratodontiformes > Ceratodontidae > Neoceratodus > Neoceratodus forsteri. Next base: position 268,310,926 of record JADMNL010000025.1, read on the forward strand.
CCTTTTTACTCCAACAGCACTTGCGTACTACCTTGAGCCTGCTCCTGGTACACTCATGCACTATAATGGTTCTGTCACATTATTACAGTTTTGTACATTTATATGTTCTTTTGTATGATTTTGGACATGTATTGTAATTTAACCAGTGTTCCACTACTGTTTATTGTACAACACATTGTGTTCCAACTGTTGCATAATCTTGCAATGTTGTATTGTTTGTCCTACCCACATACTATTGTAACTGATCACCCTTCACAACCCTATATAACCCCGTCCCCCCCAGGTCACACCATGAGACAAGCAACTTGTTGTTCAGTGTGCCCTCCTGGTGAAACATTTCAATAAATAAAATAAATAAATAAATAAAAAATACAGATTGGTCAATACCAGCAGGAACATCTGCCAGAACTAGACACATAGTGGATTCCCTGTAGGGGAGGGCCTCAAACAACTGGTACAACAACCCACATGAGACAGGGCTATCCTAGATCTAGTACTGACTAACAGGAAAGGATCACAGATCTCCAGGTAGAAGGTCACCTGGGGGCCAGTGACCATCACATGATATGGTTCAATTTGGCTACTAGAACTAAATCATCCCATTCCAAGGCAAAAATATGGGACTTCAGAGGAGCTGACTTTGATAAAATGGCCAACACAGTTAAGCTAACCCTGGCAAGAAGAAATACAGGTGAGAGGGTACAGGCAAAGTGGGCAAGCATTAAGGATGCAATACTTGAAGCAACATCCCATTGTGTTAGGGAGAAAAGCAAGAGCAAAAGAAGGAGGAAACCACTTTGGTTCTCAAAAACAGTAACAGAAAAGGTCAGAGCCAAAAGGCTGGCCTTCAGGAAATATAAGGGAATGCAGCAGAACAAAGATAGGGAGGCATACCAAACTTCCCTAAGGGAAGCAGGGAAGGCATTAAGGCAGGCAAAGGACCAAACTGAGGGACGACTAGCATGAACAGTAAAAAAGGGGACAAGACTTTCTATAGATACATTAGTGAAAGGAGAAAGTCCAGAGGGGCTATTGCTAAGATCAAAGGGATAAGGGGAAGTGTGTGGAGGAGAACCAAGGAAAAGCATCTATCCTAAATAGACACCTCTGCTCAGTATTTACTGAGGAGAAGGTAGGGCATGGCCCACAGCTCAGCACCATGGACACGGGGGGAGGGAGGTGTGCACAAGTCCCTTCATAAAAGAAAGGGTCCTACAAGAGCTCACTAAGCTCAGCGTGGACAAGGTAATAGGACCTGATGGCATACATCCCAGGGTACTAAAAGAGCTAAGGGTGGAACTATCAGAGCCATTAGCAGAACTGTTTAGTGAGTCTCTGAGCACAGGAGAGGTCCCAGAAGACCCCGCTCCACAAGAGTGGTAGCAGGGAGGAGGCAGGGAACTACAGACCAGTCAGTCTTACCTCAGTAGTGGGCAAGATTATGGAGGCACTCCTTAAGAAAGGATAGCGCAACACCTGGAATCCATAGCAGCACAGGATCCAAGACAGCATGGATTTACAACAGGAAGGTTCTGTCAAACTAATCTCATAGATTTCTTTGACTGGGTAACCAGAGTGGTGGACCAGGGGTGCAGTTGATATTGCCTACCTTGACTTCAGCAAGGCCTTGATACTGTTCCACACAGAAGATTGATTAATAAGTTGGGTAGGCTCGGGCGGATCAGGGGGTTGGTCAACTGGGTGGCAAACTGGTTGGTGGGCAAAAACAGAGAGGTGGTAAATAGTATACAGTCAGAAGAGATGCAAGTCACAAGTGGGGTACCTCAGGGATCAGTCCTGGGGCCAGTCCTCTTCAATATCTTCATCAGTGACATTGCAGATGGACTGGAGGGTAAGGTTTGTCTGTTTGCAGATGACACCAAGATCTGCAACAAAGTAGATGATCCAGATGGGGTGGGCAGAATGAGAAGAGATCTGGATAAAATGGCAAAATGGTCGGAAGAGTGGCAACTGGGGTTTAATGCAAAGAAGTGCAAGATCATGCACATAGGGAAGAGAAACCCTAAAGCCACCTATAGGTTGGGAGGAGAGTTGCTGGCAATCACAAGGGAAGAAAGAGACTTGGGCATTATCATCACAGATGACCTGAAATCATCCAAGCAGACCACTAAAGCAGTAGGTAAGAGCTAGAGGATGTTGGGAATTATTAGTAAGGAGCTATCACTAGTCGTAGAGGAGTAATAATCCTCTTTACAAGACACTGAATTGAGTCCCATCTGGAGTAGTGCATGCAGACTGTAGGCCACACCTGCACAAGGACATTAACAAAATGGAGGCAGTCCAGAAAAGGGAAACCAAAGTGGTGTAGGGACTGCATCAGAAAACATATGAGGACAGATTAATGGAGCTCAACATGTATGCCCTAGAGCAAAGGAGGGAGAGAGGTGATATGATCGAAACATTCAAACATCTTAAGGGCATTAACAAGGTGAAAGAGTCTAACAAGTTTCAATATAAGAAAAATAGCAGGACAAGAGGACACAGCATGAGATTAGAGGGAGGCCGATTAAGGGGTAATGTGAGGAAGTTCTTTTTCACAGAAAGGGTGGTGGATGCATGGAACGGCCTACCTCAAGAAGTGGTGGATATGAATACAGTGCTCAGCTTCAAACAGGCATGGGATAGGCATAAGGGAGCAATACAGATGAGTATAAATAGATAGGCCTTTGACAAAATAAAGGCCTATGGCACATTCATAAGGTAGAAAAAATGGGCAGACTAGATGGGCCTTGTGGTCCTTATCTGTCATCAACTTCTATGTAATATATTTATTAGGCATCTGACTGTCTAGTGTGCTTACCTGGTTAACAAAAGCTAAATAAATAAATTAAATTTGTGCAGGCATTTCCCAGTTGGCTAGTTTCAGCTGAAAATTATTTTTTATGTAATTTTATTAGTTGTTATTTATTTTTCATTTGTTATATTTCATTTGTTTATGTACTGTGAATTTGTTTAAATTATATACTGTGCCAAAAACTTGGAACTCCCTTCCTCTAAATGTCAAACTCACCAAATCCCACCAAGCTTTTCAAAAGGGTCTTCGATCCTTCCTTAGGGACTCTGACATTTGCTCCTGCTCTGACATTCTTGTGCCTCCCAACTAGTTGCTATACCTGCTCCATTAAATTACACTTACTCTTATATCTGCACTTGTGTCACCTGCCTGAATACTGCCTCCTCAATATTATAGCAAAATGTTATTTGAACCACTGAATAGACTGTCTTGTGGACCCACTACTGCATAAATTAGTTTGTGACTTGGATACTGTACTCCTGACAGTACCGTCGCATACCACTCTACCTGGTTGTTGCCTGAAAATAGTTAGCATTCTTGTCTAGTGCACTTAATTAATGTATTTTTCTGTTCTTGCCATTTTAACTGTCTTTGTTCCAACTGTAAACACTGCTTGTTGTTCAAAATGTGCTTAATTCCTGTTGTGATATGCCCATTGTATTTCCCGTCTGTACAATGTTCCATTGTTTGTAACTCTCCCGGGTCATGCCTGAAAATAGGCAACATTCTTGTCTAGTGTACCTACAGGGTAAACAAAAATGAAATAAATTAATAAATATGCAGTGCCCTGAGCCTTCGGGAAAGTACACTTTATAAATAAAGCTTGCCTTGCCTTATTCAACAACTCACTGGAAACAGGAGGGGCTGCAGAGGACCGGAGAAGAGCTGATGTAGTCCTGCTCCATAAGAGCAGAAGCTGAGAGGAGGCTAGCAACTATAACCAGTCAGTCTCACATCAGTGGGAGGGAAATTAATGGAAAATCTGTTAAAAGAAAGGCTAGTAGAATATTTTAAATCCTACAGATTGTAAAACCAAAGGTAGCATGAATTTGCAGGGGGAAGGTCATGCCAGATGAATCTAATCAATTTTTTGTTCTGCATGACCATGGAACTATATCAAGAAAGGGCAGTGGACATAGCTTACCTGGACTTCAGCAAGGCCTCCGACGCTGTGCCATATTTTTTTTTTTATTATTTGGAAAATGTTTCACCAGGAAAGACAACAGGAACCGTGAACAGCTCATTTCCAGAAGCGTCCTGGGGAGGGGGGTTACACTGTTGAGAGAGCAGCAAACAAATAATTCAGGAGGAGTACAATACAGGAGCAATACAATACAGAAACAACACAGTGCAGTGCAAATTACAAAACATAACAGTGTGGTACCAGTACGGAGCCGAATGTCCCAGACCAGCCAGTCAGGGAAACAATCCTAGAAGGAAAAAAAAAGAGCAGCAAACAAATGACAATTCAGGAACAATACAATACAGAGGCAATATATTACAGCACAATTAGCAATAACATAACAGAGTGGTACCAGTACTGAGCCAAATGACCCAGACCAACCGGTCAAAGAAACAATCCTAAAATGAAAAAACAGAGAGCAGCAAACAAATACATAGACAGGATGGAGGTTGTCCAGAGGAGGGCAACCAAAATGGTGCAGGGTCTGCACCAGAAGACATATGAAGAAAGACTAAAGGAGCTTAAGATCTATAGCCTCAAGGAAAGGAGGGAGAGAGGGGACATGATAGAAACTTTCAAATACCTCAACGGAATCAACAAAGTCCAAGAGGGTAGCATCTTTCAGAAAAAGGGATGTACAGAACAAGGGGGCACAATTTGAAGATAGAGAGGATAGCTCAGAGGTAATGTGAGAGTATTTCTTATGAGAGTTATAGATGCATGGAACAGCCTTCCTGAGGAGGTCATAGAGTCAAAAACAGTGGGTGAATTCAAGAATGCATGGGACAGAGATAAGGCAATTCTAGTGGCGGGTAGGAGCAAGTAGGCTGTTGGTTAACTAGGATCTGCAGCTTATCCATTAGGTAGGGAAATCGGCAGACTATGTGGGCCAAGCGGTCCTTATCTGCCATCAAATTCTATGTTTCTGTATTTCTAAATGACAATTCAGGAACAATACAATACAGGGGCAATACATTACAGCACAATTAGCAATAACATAATAGAGTGGTACCAGTACTGAGCCAAATGATCCAGACCAACCGGACAGGGCAACAATCCTAAAACGAAAAAACAGGTGTTGCAGCAGCCTAAGAGCTGGAGAACCCCAAGAGGAGGCAGACACAAAAGAGGTGCTATGGGAATAGGCTAAGCATGAGATGGGAAGTGCTTAGGGGCCCAAGGGGGGCAGGAATGGAACCAGTGGGGAGTAGGGAGGGTGATGATTTGAGGGTGGGGACAGGAGAGGGGAAGGGGGCAGCCTAGAAGCAATTCCCCTTCAGGATGCAGAGAAACCCTGCAAGAGAAACAGATCAAGGCAGCAGGGAGGGGATAAAGGAGGAAGTAGAGAAAGAAGGGCAAGGGAAACAGGAGGCAGGGAAGGGGAGGGTGAAGGATTAGGTGTCGAGGGGGCAGGAGAAAGGTAGAAAAGAGAGGCAAACTAGTTAACCTAATCTAGTCCCCTTCAGGATGCGAAGAACCCTGCAAGGGGAATAAGATTAGAGAGTGGGGGGAAAGGGCAAAGGGGAAAGGGGCCAAGATCTACTCACCATTGGATGCTGAGAGCCCTGCAAGGGGGTCAGGACATGCACAGAAAGGACAGGAGGGGGGAGGGCAGGCAGAGGAGAGAGGGAGGAGTCAACCTAGGTTGCTAGGGGGGGAGGAGTAGAGGATAAGTACAAGGGTGGGGGATGGGAAGGGGGTACCATGCAACAGGTAAAGGTAGAGGAAAGCAGTTAGGATAGAAGGTGAATATGCCTTGGGAGGAAGGGAGGTTAGTGACAAGTGTAGTTTGAGGAATAGAAATTGTATAGGGCTAAAGAGACAGAGTTTGAGGATGAGAAGAGCCGGACAGGAGGTGGCAAGGAGTTCCAAAGCTTTGGGAAGCGATGGAGAAAGCCTCCTGTCCAATGGAGGTAGAACAGGGAGGGATAGCTAGAGTGCGGGCATCAGTGGATCTGAGAGGGCAGGAGGAGGGCCAGAGAGAGAACTGGAGAGGTAGGATGGGAGAGTCCCAAACCAGTATTTAGACATGAACTTGGCACAGTGGGAGGGACGCCTGCACTTCAGGAAGGGGAAGCAAGAGAGTAATACAGGGAGCAGTGGTGAGAAAGGTAGGGGGTGTCAAAAGCAAAGCAACAGAAAACACTGAAAAGAGAATCTAATCTGGTGGGGGAAGTCTTGGGAGCACCAATGTAGACTACTGTATATCGCAATAGTCAAAAATAGGGAGAATCATATTCTGAATAATATCGCACCAAATCAGTAGTAGTAGGGAACTACAGTTCCTGTAAAGGGCATCAAGCTTGGGGCACAGATTTTGCAGGATGGCGTCAATATGTGCAGAAAAGTTAAGGTGTTGGTTAAGCTAGGCACCCAGGTATTTAAAAGAGAAGGTGTCCTCTAGATTAGTTCCTTCTAGGGTATGGAAGGAGGGGAGGGAGGGCAGCCTAGAGAGTGTCTCTGCCTAGTGCTAAAGGTCATGGAGACTGTCTTCTTGGCATTGAGGAAGAGTTGATGCAAGCTTAGCCATCGTTAAACATTATTGAAGTCAAGCTGTAGTTTGGAAGTCATATCAGAGAGAGCTTTGCTAGAGGTGAACAGGACCGTGTCGTCAGCATACATATGGACAGAGGATGATGAGCATACTGACGGTAGGTCATTTAGAAAAATTTAGAAAAAAGTGGGCCAAGAACAGAGCCTTGAGGCACACCAGTAGAGATAGGTAACGGTGGGGATGAAGAGTCAGCTATCTTACCTGACTGAGTGTGACCTACAAGGTAGGCCCTGAACCAGCTGCAGGCTGACTGAGACAAGCCAGCTAATGAGAGGGTGTCAAGGAGGAGTGAGTGGCAGACAGTGTCGAAAGGCTTGGGAAGGTCGACAAAGATTGCAGAAGTGATGTGGCCTCGATCCATGGCCGTACGGATAGAGTCAGTGAGTCTGAGTAGGGAAGTGGTTGTTGAGTGATTCTTCCGAAAAATAGATTGGAAGGGACTGAAGAAGGAGTTACCATTATGAAAGGAGGAGAGCTGGGAGAGAGCAAGGTGCTTCTGAAGTTTAGCCAGGGTGGGAAGGAGCGAGATGGGGTGGTGGTTCCTGGGAGATGAAAGGTTACCACTGCTAGGTAAAGAGAGAACTGTAGCATGTTTCTAGGCCAGAGGGACAGATGCAGTGTGAAAAGACAGACTGAGGAGGTCGGAGAGTGGGAGGGAAATAGCAGGTGCAGAGAGGTACAGCAGCTTTGGGTCAAGGTCATCAGGGGAGTGGCCCTTAGATGGGTTGAGAGACAGTAATGCATTTAGTGTGTCATTGAGAGAGATAGGTGAGAAGGCAAAGCTGTCTGTGAGATAATGGAGTTGGGGGAGTAGGGGCAGGGAGGTAGAAGGGATGGTTGGGAGGGAGGCTAACAGAGTGGAGACACAGGAAGTAAAATAGGAATTAAATTCTACAGCTACTGTGGATGGTTGGCAGTGAGTTTGTTGTTTATTTTGAGCATCGGGGATGGGGGTTTAGTTTGGGGGGAGAAAAGTGAGTGAACTACAGTCCAAAACTTAGATGGGTTGTTTATATTAGTGTTAAAGTTGGCCCGAAAATATTCTGCCTTAGCCAAGTGGATGGCTTTGGTATGGGTATTACGGAATGTTCAGTAGATAGTGAGGTCACTAGCTAGTCTGGAGCATTTGTGGGTTTTCCATGCATTGTCACGTGCTTGTTGACAGGCCAGGAGTTCAGGGGTAACCAAGGGGAGGTGGCTACCGCGCACTCTAACTTCCTTTAGGGGAGTATGCTTGTTCCAAATGGTGGTAAAATTGGTGGTAAAGTATGCCAGAGCATGATCTATAGAATTGCTTAAGGATAAGGGAGACCAGTCAACCTGAGTTAAGTCGTGGTGTAGAGGAACAAGTTCTAGTGTTTTATAGGAGCGGATTGTTATTAGTTTGTGGGGGGCCTTGGGTCTGTGAACCTTTCTGACTAGGTAAATCATATGATGGTCGATAAGAGCATCCGGCAAAAGGCCAGACTGGATTACCCTGTGGGGATGGGTGGTAAGGACCCAGTTGATAAGAGAGTGGTTGGGGTTTTATGGTTTAGGCGTGTAGGCTCATTGATTAATTAGGTCAGGTTAAGGGCAGCTATGTCAGTTCAAGTTTTGCCTAGGGTGGAACACAACCAGTTTAGGTTTAGATCCCCTAGTAGGTAAAGCTCGCCCAAAGAGGTAAGGGTCCCAATGCTGGTGATAAGTTCTGTGACTATAGAGCAGTGTAGACCAGGATGACAGTATGTACCTGCAATGTAAATTGGTATGGAGAAGGGAAGAGAAAGTCTTATGGCGATGGCTTCATAGGCCTTGGGGTCTGTGGTTGAAAGAACAGTAGTGGTTTGGAGAGAGGAGAAGTAGTAGATTACTGAGTGAGGGTCCAGGGTTAGGATTTATATCACCTGCAGAAAGGAGTAATAGGGAGACAATGATGAAATGAAGCTTGGTGCTCTTGATCCAGGGCATGTTAGTAGGTCTAGGTGAATGGGTGAGTGGCTGGGAGTAGAGAGCTGAAAATTTAAGGAGGCATAGAAGTGTGTAGGAGTAGGGTATAGTTAAGAGAGAGGGGGAAGGATGTGGAGAGAAGTGGTTCCAGTTATGATGGGCAGGTGAGGGAGCAGCCATTTAGATGATACTGGGGGTAGGCATGGGAGGAGGGTTTTCAAATGGGGTCTGAGGGGGAGTTGATGTACTTTGCAATAGAAGGGACAGAAGAGAGAGCAGGATGTAAAGTATGGGAAAGAGGTGCAGGGGGGAGGTAATGAAAGAGGGCATATTTCTGAATAGAGCTAGCAGGCAGCTTAGCAGGGAGATTAGACCCAGCAGATGTGAACTTAGCCCTAGTAGTATAAGGGGAGTTAATGGGAGAGGAGTGAAGAGAGAGTGTCAGTGAGCTAGATAGCAAGAGACTGACTGGGCTCTAAAGCTGGCCTGGCAGACGAAAATCAGAAAGGTGGCCAAACCTATAAGCATTAAATGAAAAAAGGGTACCTAAGGGGATTGGAGTTAGGGAAATGAAGTGTTAAACAGCAAGAGAGAATATGAGAAAGAAATGGTGGCCAATAGAGGGAAGGGAAGGATATACTCAGTGGGGCTTGAGCGTATTTAATAGAAGTCGGAGGCAGGCAGGCAGGACAAATTAATTAGAGAGAGACAAAATTAGCAGAAAATTGAAAGAAGTTCAGTACAGCAATGAAATCAAAGACCAACAGACCAGCAGAGCTCAGGCTGAAAAGGTACCTGTGATTGGTAGCAGGCATGATGGCAATCAATCAAATAGAACGCAGACTAAAACAGCTCAACAGTACAAACAATAAAATTTCACAAAGGCTGTAAACACTTGAGAAAAGGATTCCTGACAAGCAGTCTTTTGAAATGCGTAACTCAGCCAATAGGGGCTTCAGTTACCAAGTGCAGTCCAATCATGGCACAGCAGAAGGAGCACCTGAGATTGAACGGTAGCACAGCTAAGCTACCATACCATATAGGAGGCTAATAAAGAAATTGGACAGTCTAGGGTGGGATCCAAAGGGGTAAACTGGGTAAAAAACTGGTTAATGGATAGATGACAGAGGGTGGTGGTAAACTGCAATCACTCTAATGAGGGGAGAGTGACCAGCAGGGTGCCACAAGGTTCAGTACTAGGACCAGTCCTCTTCAATATCTTCATAAGTGACATTGCAAAAGAACTGGAAGGCAAGCTATGTCTCTTTGCAGATGATACCAAAATCTTGTAATATGGTGGATACTCAGGAGGGGTGGAGAGATTGTGTAGGGACCTTAGAAAATTAGAGCAGTTGTCAAGGGTTTGGCAACTGGGGTTCAATCCCAAAAAGTGCAAAATCATTCACTTAGAGTACAGAAACCCAGGAGCTAAGTATAAAATGGGGAGGGAGGTAATGACAGTCACTAAGCAGGAAACAGACCTTGGAGTTATGATATTTAATTACCACAAAGTGGTGGGGCAGCGTGACAAGGCTGTAGATAGGGACAGTTGGATGCTGGGATGCACAGGGAGAGATATCACCAGCTGGAGGGGGGAGGTGGTGTTACCACTGTATAGGTCATTGGTGAGAACTCACCTGGAGTACTGCATCCAGTTCTGGAGGTCACGTCTAGAAAGGATATAGAAAGGGTGGAGGCAGTCCAGAGGAGGCAAACTAAAATGGTGCAGGGGTTTCACGAGAAGCCCTATGAGGACAGACTGAGAGATCTCAACATGTACACTCTAGAGGAGGGGGGGACATGATAGAAACCTACAAGTACCACCCAGGGGTGAACAGGGCACAGGAAGGGGGGCTATTTCAAATGAGGAAGGGCACCAGGATAAGGGGGCATGCAATGAAGCTGGAAGGGAGAAGTTTAAGAAGAATGTGCGGAAATACTACTTCACTGAAAGAGTGGTGGACACCTCAAACAGTTTGCCAGCAGAGGCAGTGGGGGCAAAAACAATGGGGACAGGCTTCAAGCATGCATGGGATAGGCATAGGTGAATACTGGTAAATAGGCAGGGAGGGGGAAGGGTGACCGGCAACTATGTCAGGTCTGGAGAAACAGAATAGGCAGGGAACATCTAGGTAGACTGGGTGAGTCAAGCAGTCTTCTTCTCCCAACACATTTTATGATTCTATGTTTGTATGTTGATAAAGGAACATGAGTGGGTACAAAAGATTAGATGAATGATGCAGTGAATGTCTGTTAGTGGGATCATGCTGCAGCTTGATGTTTGCATAATTAATATCTTTCTTTGCTTGTTCAGCACTGTGGGTGAACAGAAACACAGAAACAGACAATGCCAGCAGAAAAAGGCCATTGGTCCATCCAGTCTGCCCGTGGTTCCCTACCTAACCCTTGGACCTAACTGTCCTAATTGAATGCACCTTCCCTATTATATTACACTAATAATCCCCTAAGCTCATTTTTTACCAATATGGCAGACACAGACAAAACCAGGATGACAAATAATGAACCCTGAATACAGGAACATTATCCTGAGCAGATGTACCACAAGTAGGGTTAACCTCCAGATAACCAAGGAATGCGCCAGAAGGTGCACAATGAAGTTAAGGCACTATCCAAGAAACTCTAGGAAACATACCAGAAAATAGAAGGGAGTTCTGAACTGTGGCATATTCTAGGACATACCTCAGGCAAGTGATCAAGTTCCACCATGAGTGAGTTATGAAAGTCCAACACGTGGCTACCATTTTGATATGATATTTATTCACAAGTGAGGGAGACTAAATAACTAGAGATGCCACAAGTGAGCTGTGTTAAAACTCCTAACTACCTGCAGTGATTTTAGAAGTCTGAGCCTTCCACTGCTTAACCTTGATACAAAATGGCCACCAAGGCAAAACTGAGTTTTTAAACTCATTTATGAGTAGCTAGATAAGCATATAGAAATGGCAGCCATATACTTACATATAATAACTGGTGATGAGCTTTATCAATCTGATTTCAGTTAATGTGAAATGCAGTAATAACTGGGTGTGATGTGACACCTAGTTATTACGGTGTTTCTTCAATAGCACTAAGTCTGAATCCGATAAAAAGCTGTGAACTGACAGCATGAGTTGCAGTCGCACTGTCAAACCTGAGGCATTCAGTGGGAAAGTGAAACTGTGAATCTCGCTCAGTGCAGTTCTTTCTATAAAAGCAGCTCGGGCACAAAAAAATTAATTAACCTGACGCCCTCAACTTTAGACCATCTATTTATTTCAAAACCTGGGACCAGTTATAAAAAATAACACTCAGGTCATCTGTGTGTTTGTGAGGTTTTTCACACACCCTTGGTGTGTGACGACCCCATAAACATCTCAAGCTTCGCTCTCGAGATTTATGGGTCATCACACGCCTCGGGTGTGTAAAGAAATCTCATAATACACAGAAGCCCAAGTATTATTCTATAAATGTATGAGTGTGGGTTTCAACTGTAATACCAGTTTGCATTAGTGTTGTGACATTTGCTGCTGGGTATAGGATTTGTATACTGTTTGGTAGTAGTTTTGAAGAAGTGCTGGTATTACCCTAAAGTCAACACACCCTCCCTCAAAGCAGGTGGTACGTTATTATATTTTTATACCTTAAACAGCACCAGTTTTGGTGCAGTCCCCAACCCACACACACACACACACACACACACACACACACACTGTTACTATATCAGCCAAGGACTTATACAGGGCAAACTTCATAATTTTTACCTGCATACTTTTTGTTGGGGAAAGATCATAAATCACTACATTAAGGAACTGGTAACCTGATCCCTTCTTTCTGGTACCATTCACACACAGCTCCACCCCCATGCCACCCCGTGCTCATACGTTTTGTGACTTATGAGTTTGTAGAGTGTGGGGGTAAGATATATTGCTTTCGATGGGGGGAGGCAGATTGTTAACTGTACTCTTTTATATCTGTTAGAATGCCATCAGATTCAAATCAATGCCCCGCTCAACTAACAAGAGTCTTTAAATCCAGTAGCACTGTAAAATATAAAAAATACAGTTTATGACCCCCCCCCCCAGAAGCAATACAGTGTGCCCCTGCACTCTACAAACTCATATGTCATGAAGCATGGTGTAGGGCAGAACGTGTGTGAACGGTGCCAGAAGTGAAGGGATCAGGTCGATCCCTTCCCTACAAACAATATGCAAGTACACATTATGAAAAATTGCTCTGTATGACCTTGGCCGATAAGTTAATAGTGCAGGGCTTGGGAATTATTCTTCAGTTTTAGTCAGTTGTTCCTCTTCAAAACACAGCTCCAAAGTTAGGGTAACACTAATACCTGGAGCAAGCAGTCAGACCCGTAGGAACACCACGCTACACAATCATCAAGATTAACAAGCTCTAACACTGCATTTCCGTTTTTTGTGGGTAAGATCAGGACGCCAACTCAAGTGCAGCAAAATATGAAAATCAACACTCTCATGGCAGACTGGTTGCAGTAAATAAATTTACTAAAGTGCAAAAATATTGATGTACAATACAGTGGTAAGGTGCTCAAAACCAGACAGAACACCCCAAAATGTCACTTTGCACTGAAGTTTTTACAAGGGACCTTAGTGTGGCTTGTCTGCCACGGTTTTAAAAAAGTGTCATTAGATCTTTAAATGTGATATGAAACAGTTTGTACACCTCTAGATGCCCTCCAGTTGTTTTTTATTGTCTACCCAGTATTGTGATATGTTTCTGACCTTTTTGTTAAATTAATAATCTAATTTTGTAACCTTTTTATGTTTGCTTGCACGCATGTGCAAGAAACATAGTGCCATCATCCGAGATTTCGGAGGTGTGTCACCCCCTCTTCCAATTCAGTCAGTGTGTTGTCAGGCGCGGACCCTGTCCGTCAATGCATGCTGGAGCTGTCTATGACAAGCTCCAAAATGCAGTGGCATACAGTTGAAAGGGAGCTACGCTTCAGTGAGCAGCAATAAGATATCGCCTGCTCATGCGCAGCTCCCCCACACACACACAGCACAAAGCACACACTGCGTGCTGTCCCCCCCACACACGTATAGCCGACGGGGTGCCAATCCCTGTCGGCTTGTACGCTCCCCAAAGTCGTTCCATATGCCACGCTGGGTGCCCACCCCAGCGTGGCAACTCATAGAATAACCCGACGGGGTGCCCAATCCCCACTCGGCTCCACTGTCCTCACCCCGAGTACTGGGTGCCAGCTGTGGGAGCCCAGCCCAGCATGGCAACTGATCATATGGCCGAGGGGTGCCCAATCCCATCGGCTCCACGGCCCCCCAGCCATCCTTGTGCCACGCTGGTAGCCCACCCAGCGTGGCAAACGTCACGATCATCTTTTTTTTTACCTGCAAAATAAAAGCGGTCCCCGGCGCTTCTCCCAGCCCCTCCCACAACCCGCCGCACCTACTGGCACCTGCCTCCCACACCCCCTCACCCCATACTTACCTCCGAGCTCGGCGCGATGATCTTTGCTGGACCGAGAACACGTCTGCACTCTTCAAAGCCGACCGCGAACTGAGGAAATGCCGGTAAGCTGTATAATGGGCTAGATAGGGTTTTTTCAACTTTGTTGCATGTCTCAGGCATTTTTGGGAATTTTTGCACCAAATTTTCAACATGGGGTTTTCGGGACCTCTTCTCATGGATGATGTCACTGTCATGGCGTTATTCGGGCCCGAAGGGTGATTTCGCAGTCACTGCGTGAAATCACCTTTTGGGCCCAAATAATGCCATGACAGTGACATCATTCATGAGAAGGGGTCCCAAAAACCCCATGTTGAAAATTTGTGAAAAATTCCAAATGACTGTTTTATAAGCGCGTTATGCAGTTCCTACGCATTGCAGCTTATGCATTTTCAATATTTTCACTCCAGATTTTCAACATTGCCATTTTACCACACCTTCTTATGAGTAGTATAGCTGTCATTTTTCACATCTCACCGAAATGTGTTTCCGCCTCATGTAGCACACAATGGCGCAGTCGGTGTCCGAAATCAATGTACAGGAAAAATTAAGAAAATCACAGTGACACTGTTCATGAGCAGAGGTCTTAAAATGGCTATGTTGAAAATTTGGTGAAACAATTCCTAAAATGACTGTTTTAATGAGTGTGCATTATGCAGTTCCTACGCAGGCTCGTAAGTTCATGAATTTTCAATATTTTCACTCCAGATTTTCAACATTGCCATTTTACCACACCTTCTTATGAGTAGTACAGCTGTCATTTTTCACATCTCACCCAAAATGTGTTTCCGCCCATGTAGCGCACAATGGCGCAGTCGGTGTGCGAAATCAATGTACAGGAAAATTAAGAAAATCACAGTGACACTGTTCATGAGCAGAGGTCTTAAAATGGCTATGTTGAAAATTTGGTAAAACAATTCCTAAAAATGACTGTTTCTGACGTGCATTGCGCAGTTCTATACTGCATTTCGTAAGTTCTAATTTTCAATATTTTCACTCCAGATTTTCAACATTGCCATTTTACCACACCTTCTTATAGGTAGTACAGCTGTCATTTTCACATCTCACCCAAATGTGTTTCTTCTATGTAGCACACAATGGCGCAGTCGGTGTGCAAAATCAATGTACGGGACAAATTAAGAAAATCACAGTAACACCGCTCATGAGCTGAGGTCTTAAAATGGCTATGTTGAAAATTTGGTGAAAAATGCCTAAAATTACTGTTTTACGAAATGCATTTGCGCAGTTCCTACGCACGCTGTAAGTTTGCGAATTTAATATTTTCACTCCAGATTTTCAACATTGCCATTTATTACACTTCCTTATGAACAGTACAGCTGCCATTTTCATATGTCACCCAAAATGTGTTTGCACATATGGCGCACAATGGTGCTGTTGGTGTGCGAAAGCAATGTTTAGGACAGATTAAGAAAATCACAGTTACACTGTTCATGAGCAGAGGTCTTAAAATAGCTATGTTGAAAATTTGGTGACAAAAGTCCACAAATGACTGTGTTACGAGTGAGCATTGGCGCAGTTTCCACGCACCGTAAGTTCATGACTTTGTAATATTTTCAGTCCAGATTTTCACCAGTGGCATTTTTCCACATTCCTTATGAACAGTACAGCTGTCATTTTTCACAACATGGCTGAACTGTGTTTTCACACTTTCAGAGCAGAGATGCGTGGTCGCTGTGGGAAATCATTGTTTGGCACAGATAAAGAAAATCACAGTGACACTGTTCATGATCGGAGGCACCAAAATGCCTGAGTTGACAATCTGCTGTAAAAAATCCCCAACCTAATTATATTACGGGTGTGCGTTGCACAGTTTCTATGTACGCTGTGACTTCACCATTTTTTAAATATTTTTACTGCAGATTTGCAACATTGCCATTTTTACACCTCCCCATGAACAGTACAGCTGTCATTTTTACATCCTGTTCGAATGTTTTGCACCTGTGGTGCTAAATGCCGTGAATCGCTGTGCATACGCAGCTTTGGCTAACAAACTGATATTCCCCCTGTTCATGAGGTGGGGTCACAAAAAAAACATGTTGAAAATTTGGAGTGAAAATACCAACGAATGCCTGAGGTATTAGGGTTTCCAACCATAACGCCCAACCCTGTAGAGAATGACAGGCATCAGGGGTGTGACTTGGGATTTTGCCTGTAATGCTCATACCATTCCACACCCTGCAGCCAGTGAGATGCATCGAGGTATGCCTTGGACTCTTCGGCCCCAAAGTTCACCCCACTCTCCTATATCACACCCATCTCACCATATTTCCCAATGAAATGGGGTGCGCATAAGGGCCAAAGACCCCAAGGAACACCGTGACACTTGTCAGTGTCTGCAGGGTAGGGTGTGGTGAAATGGCGTGGCCTTTATGCCTGACGACCCAAACGCACACCCCAATGCCTGTCACTCTCTGCAGGGTGGTGGTGGGGTTGGCTTCAGTTCAATACTGCACTGCCATTCCTATTACTCAGCTCTGTAACTTCTACTCTACCACTGCCAATGCCAGCAAGCAAACATTCGGCATTGACAAATGTTTGTTAACTACCCTGAATCCCTCTCTTCTCAGCAGTTTCTGCTCTCTTTTCATACTGCCTTTTCTTCTTCTTTCACTTTCTTTCTTTTCTGTGCTCCTTTCTTCTTACCCTGATTTTTCTTCCCTAATTATCCCTATGATCTGTTGTGTGCTCTCCTAATGCCATGTTATTGAATGCTGCTTTAGTTGTAATTGTCAGGCTTACAATGTGCCCCATGTATTGTCACCACCATGTAAGAGTACTCCTCTGTCATGCAATCACTCTGTATCACCTTTTGTATTTGTAACCCCCTTGTTCCCAGGGGTTACTAGAATCCCACATAGAACCAGTGGCAGGCAGGGAAAGGCAGCTTGTGGGATACCAGTTAAATGGGTTTCACACTGTCTCACTGTGTTCTCAGTTTCAGCTGAGCTGGAGTGATGATGTCACCATAGAATTCTTGCAGCAGCATAAGCCACAATGGAATGCTAGCTGCAGGGGTTAGCAGTAGAACATTGGGGAATTCAAAGGTGAGTCTTGAGAGAGCAGTAGAGAAAGTGAGAGGTGTGCTGCAGTTGGCAGCCCCTCAGAGCCTAGCTCTGATATATCAGCCAAGTGGGTTGTGTGTTCTCACCCTAGAGAGGAACACAGAAGAGACCAGAGGAAGTGGTAGAGACCGTTCCTAGAGTTGTTCCAGTGCCACATCCCAGGAGGGATGGGGGGAATTCTGGGAATTCCAGGAATTCAGGGGTAATCTCCTGTGCCAGCCTGGATAGAGAGAAGCTGCCTGAGAATCAATTTGTACTGAGAGTACCAGAGAATCTGAGTTTGTGGGGAAAAAAGCCCTGGGGCACCTGAATACCATGGTGAGTTCTGCTCTGATAAAGAGACTATGTTCTCCGAGACAGAGATTAGTGTAAAAGTTTCTGCCTACTGTGGGATCAGAAGAGGACTTGCCAAGTACAGAACTTTTAATTTGTGTATGGCTTGGAAGCATTGAAACAGTGGGGGTCTAGGGTATGGACATAGCCACTTACAGAACTTTTAAAGTCAGGACACCGCCTGAGTAATGTGTAGAATGTTAAATGTGCTAAACATTTCTAGACAGCATCTACAGCCAGAGTTTTGAAAAAAGGTATAGTATCCAAATGAATGGCCAAGTATAGATTTGGGAGCAAGAGATGGGAGATCCCTCCATCTGGAGTAACCAGGTTTACCTCTCTGTGTTCAGTTTGGGCACCTAGGGTTTTCTCTCAGGCACTTGGTGAGTGTCGGAAGAAAGCACCCAGATGTGGGATTTTGAATTTTTTCCCTTTAGAGCTAGAAAGTGCTCATGGGTGGTTTAGGGAGCCACCATCAAACTCCATGCCATATGGAAAAGTGTCCTAGGACTGGCCGGGGTGCCATGTCAAGGAATTGAAGAGAAGTGTACCAGTTCAGGACGTGTGTGCCCAGATCTGTCCAGAACCGGAGGGTTTCATTGTGAGGAAATGTGCTCTGTACCTCTGTAATCTGCATTACCAGTGAGTGTAACCCTGTGGGGGTCCATCTTTGCTTTGTTATTCTCTGTGTTATGTGAATAAAAGCCACACTCTAGAATCCCATTCCTGGTTTGGACACTTCAGTTATTGCTTCCAGTGTCCAGATTTAATTGGGTGCCCTTGACCAGAAGTAAAAACCTAGCATAATGCTGGGCAAATGTCTTCTCCCAAGGACCCAGGTTGTTGGCCATGCTAAATGGTACCCCCAGGTGTGAGCCAGGTAGTTGCCACACTTGGGTTGCCTATCTAAGAAGGGCAGGCTCAGTAGTAGAAGTGACGGGTCCACAGTTCTGTTGCAAGAATAAATTGTAGTAACTCCCCACCCCTCTCAGTGGCACCTAGATGTGAGAGGAGCAGCCCTTTTGAGAGAGAATCAAGGGGGGCCGGTGGGGGGAGGTTACATATTATTATTATTATTATTTGTTTTTGATGTGTCCCTGCAGGACCACCTTGTAAATGAGTTTTTCTCAATGGTGTATTTCCTGGTAAAAATAAAACTGAATTGAACTGAACATTCTATGACATTAGTAACACCATTCCAAGCCATTCAGATGAATAGCATGGAATGGGGGTTACTGATGTCACAGAATGTCTTAGAAATATGAAAAGAGCAGTAGCTGGTGAGGCGAGTGGAACTCTATGTAGATCTGAGGGCACCCCAAAACTAAATTATTGTATTTATCAAAAAATCTCCAAAGCCTAAGCATATCAGAATACATAACTGGCATGGAAAGGAAGATAGAAGGGCAGTTAAGTATGTAAAAATCATTTCCTATCTCCTTTAAAGAGCTAGTGTACTGCTTGGAATTAATAGTAACCTTCAGAAGTAGCCAGCTATTACTTCTTTTTTCTGAAGTATTTTTTTCTTTTCTGCTTTACTAATTAGATGATTTTCTACCTGAGTGGACGAGGTGTGATATGTAGCACAGCACTATCTGGAGGCTGACGTAGTCAGCTCTGTTCCTCTCTATACATCATCAGCATTGCGACCTCACTGACTGTGACATCACTTGTAACCAAGAAGAGCCAGTTTCCCATTGCTTGACTGGTAGCTTGTGACACATGTTACCAAGCAGGCAGCAGGGCTTGTGATGTAACAGTGAGTGAGGTCACATGCTGATGATGTAGTGGGTGGAACAGAACGAGATATGTCTACTTCCAGGTAAAGCGTTGTTTTTCACTTCACACTCAATACTGTTGGGTAGAAAGCAATCTAATAAGCACATAGAAAAAGCAAACACGTCAAAAACAAAAAGTAGTACTGGTCTACTTCTGAAAATTATTAAAATGTTCTGCCTGTTATGTTTTGGAGCTACAAGCTCTTTATGGTTTAAAGAGTTACTACACCCTCTGAAAATAGAAATAATTAGAAAATAAACACATGGCTGCTACTTTTATATCTGAAGCTTTTCTCTTTTCATGTAGCTCATTAGGAGATTTCCACCTGTCAGTGATAGGTGTGATGAGTTGAATAGAACTCTACATGGAGGATGATATATCTAGTTCATTGTCCGTCATACTGCACCAGAATTGTCCTCACTGGTTATGACATCAACACTGACCAAGAAGAGCCACTAATTCTCAGCCAGATGAATCACTAGTGATGTCACAATGAAGGCGGGGCATGAAGAGTGACGGCACTAGATATGGCAGCTTCCAGGAAGAATGCTAAACAGCCCACCTGGGGCCCAGTTCACAAATGTCCCGGGAATGTCACAAGGCCTAGGTGCACCGAACATATGGCACACGCGGCTTGTGGCATTCCTTAGATGGCTGACTGGGATTCTTGATCAAGACCAACTGCCACAAGTTAGAGCAGCTTTTTCTAGTCTAGCTTGTGGCAATCTCAGGTATGTTTTTATGGGTATTGCACTAGATATTTGGCACAAGCTGTCATAAAGCGGAAAAAGTGTCACAAATGCACCCGAGCTTCCTGAATCGGGCACAGTTTGCAGGAAAGAGTTCAGCGCAACCGTGCCAACCTCTAGGGTTGACATAGGACTTGGTAGAAGTCATGTGTCAGAAAAAGCTCTTGTACAGTAAAAGGAAACTATAGCTTTGTAAAAAAAATTATGTTTTCTGTTTGCTGTTTTTTTGGCTGTAATATAATTTTATATTTCTTTAAGGCAGATGTAATACTAACTGCAACAGTTAGAATGGTTTCTGAATTAGTATTATGAAAAAACAGCGTATATAATCATGCTCACGATTGTTACTGACTATGCAGCTTCAAAAGCATTCTCCAAGTCCTTCTAATGGTGCAAGCTACAAGCAAAGGCCACCATACATATAATTCAGCTAGTTTTGAAAACTTCATTTTTTTACAGAAATTAGATAGGCCTGTATTACAAGATAATTCCCCAGATAAAATGTAAGTTAGACATATGCCGCAAGAGTAAATGGATTTTTTTCTTTCTTTCCCCATTTAATAGCATGATTGTGTATTAAAGCTTTTGCGTAGGTTGTATTTTACAAAATGTCCTATAGTAAGACTTGATTAAAAAATTCCTGCAAAGACTGATGCTAAAAATGCAGCACGGGAAACATTATACTGAAGAGATTTCATAAGTGGCATAATGGAAAAAATGTTAAACAGGACCACACTCACCAGTAAAGAAAATTCACACACCCCCAATTTCCATAGAGTACTGTATTTTAGTCATCTATCTTTCAGGCAGACTGTTTTTCACAGCACCACAGTATCAAAATGAGCTTGACTATGAAAATGTAATCATGGGTATAAAGCAGCAATATCACACAGTATATGAAGCAAAGTTTCCATCTGCAAGTTAAGACCTTCAGCAGGAATAATAATAATAGCAATAATAATAATCTTTCTTTATAGAGCGTGTTATAGAAATTTCAAAGCACTTTACAGAAAACTAAATCCGTTAACATCACAGTCAGGAATCAGGAAATATGATATGCTAAACAGTGTAAAAAAACCGTTAAGCATGCTTTTAAAAATAACAATATCTGCACACGACCATCAATCAGAAGGAAGTTGGTTCCAAAGCTGAGGACTGTCTTGAAAAGGCTCAGTCACCATAAGTGACCAGTCTGGGTGAAGAAATGGTCAAAAGGTGTGAATTTGTGGAATGTAAGTTGTGAGAACAAACACTTGTCCCACTGGGTACACCTGATGTAAGTTCAAGCTGGAATTTTATGTTGTGTGGGCTATTAAAGGCACATGCAAACAGCCGTTGTCCACCATCATCATCATCAATCATGGGTTGATGGTGGGCAAGGCTGCAAAATAAAGAAGTGAATTGTCTGGTAGCCCTCCAGTTTCCCTTCCCCTGAAATAATCACACAACACAGGTCTTGGAGGAAATGGCCACAACCATGCATTTATTGAAATAAATCACCACTCACTAGGAGCAGTGTGTGCTGATGGGAGTATATGCAGCCTTCATGCAGGCCTCCCACACTCTCGCCCCCCCCCCAATTCTTGGGCCACCTTAGTGCAGGCTTGATGACGGATTACCTCCTGAGTCAGAATCCCTCCAACCAGAGCGGCTCAGATCATATGGCCCAGCACCCTTGTGGCCACCCCCGTCTGGTGCCGCTGTGCCTGAGGTATAATCCTGATGAGGTTGGACCATGACCCCTCCCATTGGGTCTGGGTCTTGCAGTCCTCAGCCTCATGCCAACCGGCAGTGATGAGCCCTTCGGGAGAATTCAACTCATCTCATCCTTCTTCCCCTTGGTCTGCGATCCTCCCAAGCTGCCATACATGGCTGCAACAGTTGTATCATGCTTCATCATCAAGTCTGAACAGATTCTCTACCTTAATGTCTATCTTCCTTTCTTCTAAACTATTTCTTTAATTATCAATTATCTAGTCACTCACTAAACTTTACCACCCTTTGGAGGCGGCAAAAAACCCAGAAGAACCCTGTTTAATGGGAAAACTGGGAAAACTCACTCCCCGACCCCTAATAAGGTCACCCATAATGGGTCAAAGGGGGCCCTGCCTCCCTGACCCATCACACTGCTTTTATGACAGTGGGCGGGTGGGAGTTCGATGAATGGAAGTGAAAGAAGGGAGAGCTGCTGGTCTTCAGCTCATTTGACCCTTCTTTCTCCTCCCCCCACCAAATGCCTCCGCCTCCAGGCAGCCTTGTGGGACCTCCCCTCATGGCATTGCCATGACATCTGTACACCCTTGGGGAGGTCCTGTACATTCCTTCCAGATCCAGGGAGGGATGGTGCCAGACAAATGGCCAGCTGCTGTGATGCCTTGCAGCTTCTCTATTGTCTGTAGGCCTCCACTTTCCCTTCCCCTGAAATAACCACACAACACAGGTCTTGGAGGAAATAGTCGCAGCCATACATTTATTGAAATAAATCACCACTTATTAGGAGCAGTGTGCACTGCCGGGAGGATACACAGCCTTCATACAGGCCTCCCACACTCTTGCCCCCAGTTCTTGGGCCACCTTAGTGCGGGCCTGATGAATGATGTACCTCCTTAGTCAGAGCCCCTCCAACTGGAGTGGGTCAGGTGATATGGCCCAACAGCCTTGCGGCTGCCCCCATCTGGCACCGCTGTGCCTGAGGAATAATCCCGATGAGGTTGAAGTACAATCCCTCCATCTGGGTCTAGGTCTTGCAGTCCCTAGCATACCTCTCAACCTCTTACCTCATGAATCAGGGACAAGGCTTAAAAAAACCAGGAACAAAGACCCCAAATGAGGGACACATCTTAAAAATTGGTACTATTCACTCAGAAAGCCAATAGAATGAAAGAATTTGTGTTAAGATGCATTATGTGAAGAAGAACAAGTCTGTAACCTTAATGTTTGACATTATTTTGTGCTTTTAATCCCCACTGTTTGATCACAAAAGCACAAATTTTACGAGGGACAGAGGAAAATTTTGAGGCAAAATCAGGGACGTCCCTGAAAATCAAGGACAGTTGAGAGGTACGGTCCCTAGTCTCATGCCAACTGGGAAGTGATAAGCCCTTCAGGAGAATTCAACTCATCTCCTCCTGGCCAGCTGCTGCAATGCCTTGCAGCTTCTCTATTAGTGGCATGAATATGCACATGTACTGGACGTGGCTGTTCTGTTTCAGAATTTGAGTTGTGTGTAAGTTGTGACCAGTATTGTGTGGTTTGAAGCAAAGTTATGGGGTAGTCAAGCCATGAAGGGAATGGAAAACCATGAAAAAAGTTTTAAAGTGAATGCATCATTGGGCTGGTAGCCAGTGAAGGGCAGAAAGGACAGGTGTGATACACTCTGATTTCTTGGCACCAGTGAATAGTCGGGCACCAGTGTTTGTTTTGAACAAGTTGAAGACACAGGATTTTTTTGGAGGGTAGACCAGCCAGAAAGTATCTCTATTGTGATATGCGGTTGCCACCTATGTTTCAGGGTGCCCCAAAGAGAGATATTAGTCCCGGAGCCCTTTCCTAGCCTGACAATCTCTGCTTCTGATTGGTCAGGCAATACCACAGCAAGTACCTTTGGAACATCTTGAAATCATATTATCAAGTCTCTAATTAGATAAGCTCAACAGTGGCCTTTTGGTGCTGTTTTAGCAGTACAGCTATTGAAGTAAATTAAACACAAAAATCTAAACCTAAAACGCTGCACCCTGGGGTAACAGACATCTATGGCTGGGAACCTCTAGTACGTATTGTCTTCTAAGGCGGTGTATACACCACACACTGATTTTTAAGAACATTTTAAAAGATGCCTTCTAACCAGTCCCTAGCATGGTCATCGCAGCGTCCACACTGCAGCCCAACAACTGTTTGCCCAAGCGAGTTCTCAGCTCTGCACTCTCCAATCCTACCACAGTCAATATTGGAGTTCCACAGGGCTCTATACTAGGCTCCCTCCTTTTCTCCATTTTTATCAACAACATCACCATTGATACTGCCTCCTACTCAGTCCTCCTCTACGTGGATGATCTTATACTTTATACTAGCTCAAAGAGTGCCCCAGACATAAATCTCAACCTCTCCTCAGCTTTCTCACAAATTCAAGCTTGGCTCCTTGCATATCGGCTTGTCCGAAATGTGGGAAAAATACAAGCCATGCTCTCTGGCACCACCACTAAACTCAGGTCCTGCCAATTCCCACTCAAGGTGTCCGGCTCTGATGGCTCTCTTATATAAACAGTAAAATTCTTCAAATATCTGGGTGTCCTACTTGACAAATCCCTTGACTTTGACCTCTGCATCCAGTCCATCTGTAAATCTGTTAACACCAAACTAGGGATTGTGTACAAAACTAGTAAAGCATTAACCCCATCCACCAGAGTGACCATTGCCAGGGGCATCCTGCTCCCTTCCCTTACTTATGGGGTCACTACCTATACTGCAGTGGTTAAATCTACTCTTCGCAAATGGGATATGACCTACAATAACATCTGCCGGTTTGCCTCCTCATCCCATCGACATACGCACCACTGTCAGTTCTATGCTAACCTTAACTAGCTCTCCCCTTCTGCCCTCAGGTTCCTCTCCCTTGGCTGTCTGACAGATGCTGTCATCAGATCGCAAACACCCTCATCTCTAGCCTCCTTACTGCTCCCTCAATAATCCTCCTATGGCCTACACTCGGCTGATCTATCTCTTCTACATGTCCCAAGATGTAAAACCTTCAAGCGTGCCTGTGCTTACTCTCATATTGCCCCTATGCACTGGAACTCCTTTCCCCATGCCACCCGTCACTCAGCAACTCATGCTGTATTTAAAAAGAAGCAAGAAATGTCCTAACTAAATCTGCCACTTGTACATGCTTTGATCCTACCTAGTCCTCCCTTATCCTATTACTACTACCATACCCCTACCTATTCTCCCTATACAAACTCTTACCTCTCTGAACTACTCTCCTTGCTCTTTTCTCTGTTGATTTGACCATGCCAGTAGTGGCACCTGTCCCTCTTTATCTCTCTGCTCATTTTCTAGCTGATTGCACTTACCTTGTTTCTGCTCCACTGTGTGTCTGTCCCTTGATTGCTTTCCCCTTCCACTGTTAATCTACCCCCTTTCCTTTTTGTCCATCATTACGTCTGCACTTACCTTTATATTTTACCCAATTGACTGTCTACACTTTACACCCCACCCTTTTGTCGCCTGCAACTATTTGTTACTACCTTATGTCATACCCCTAAATGCTACTTTCAAATGATTTATCTGACTGCATTTTTCTTGTCTTCTATAGGTACTAGTTTGTGTAACTAAGTCTATGACAGCATATCATGATTGTGTTTCTGTCTTCAAGTGATATTGTATTTTATTCAAGTGGTATTTTATTCACCTAACTCTTTTGTAACATTCTCTCTACCTCTGTATTGTATACTCTCTATTCTAACCTCTCAGGTCATGTCTGAAAATAGTCATCTCTATGGCTAGTGCACCTTACCCGGTAAACAAAAACTAAATAAAGAAATAAAATAAATAAATGATTGTGGCTCCAGTGCATGGCACTGTGTGTACCACAGCACCTGATGAGATACTTGAGATCAGGCACCTTAATGGATAAGGCTGGAAATTATAATGTTAGAAACGGAGTGTACTGGGAGCATGGTCCTGTGTGTAATGTAGTTTTTTTTTTTACAATATGAAGATGAAAATCTTTAGTTTTGTGTAGACAGTTGCCTTAACTTGTTTTACAGCACAGATCGTGTTCACACTGCTGTTAACATGGATTAAGACAACCATGTTTGTCTAAGGCCCTGTACACATTAGAGCTGAAGATTTGCACCAGTTTAAAAAACATTTTAAAGACGCTTTTAAACTCACCACGGGGCCCATCCAGATCAGTCTTCAACCGAGTTTTAACTCGGTTATACCACAGCTGACTCCCGTCTGCATCTGCCTCCAGTAACGTTTTTAAAACCGGGTTCTCCTGACCTTAGCATGCTTCCTGGAGGAGCAATATGCAGACGCCCGTCCACACTACAGGGAAACACACTTTCTCTAATAAAACCGTTTTTAAAAATGGACTTGAGACTAGCTCGCAGCAGGGTTTAAGCACGGTTTCCTAACACGCTTTGAAACCGTGCTTAAATGCGGACGGGCGCCGTGTTTGCGCTACTTAAAACATTTTAAGCACCTTAAAATGTTTTAACTAGCCTGATGTGTACAGGCCCTAAAACTGCACTAAAGACTACCTCCCTAACAGGGTTTTAACACAGTTTTAACAATGTTACAATGTAGCTGCAAATCATGTTTTGTTAACTTCTGTAGTGTGGACAGGACCTAAGACTATTAATGGCTAATTTAGACTCCAATAAAAAGACTAAATTTGGTACTGTAACATTTGTCCATAGTGCCTCAAGTGACAGAATAATCTCCTAGTATCCATAGAAGTTGTCCCTAACTTTCAGTTGTTTACAATTCTAGTTAACTATTTAATTGAAAAAGTTGGTCCGCTTCTCTTCAACATCTATAGCAGTGATATTGCGGAGGGTTTGAGGGGAGGATGTGCCTATTTGCTGATGATATGAAAATATGCAGTAGGTTGGAGGACTTAGACACTTGTAAAATGGTCTGCAATGTGGCAGCTGAAATTTAATGCCAAGAAGTGAGCTGTGATGCACTTGGGGAGTAGGAACAGAAGAGCAGGGTACACCCTGGGTGGGGAGGAAATCAAAGTAACAGAACAGGAGCAAGAAGAGCAGGGTACACCCCAGGTGGGGAGGAAATCAAAGTAACAGAACAGGAGAGAGAAGAGCAAGGTACACCCCGGGTGGGGAGGAAATCAAAGTAACAGAACAGGAGAGGTATCTGGGGATCATAGTCTCCTTGAATCTTAAGGTAGGAATCCAATATAGCAGGGCAGTGGGAAAGGCCAACAGAATACTGGCACGCATAGGCAGGGGCATTACTAGTAGAAGGAGGGAGGTAATAATGCCCCTTTACAAAGCCAAGTTGAGGCTGCACCTGGAGTATGGGGTTCAGTTCTGGAGGCCACATCTCCGCAAGGATATAGCTGCATTGGAGAGGGTTCGGAGAAGGGGAACCAAGATGGTGCAGGGCATGCAAGGAAAGTCATATGAGCAGAGGTGTAAGGAGCTAGATCTGTACATGCTGGAGACAATGAGGGAAAGGGGAGACATGATTGAAACTTTTCAATATGTAAAGGGGCTTAATAAAGTGGTAGAAGAGGGTTTACTTAAGAGGAAGGAGGGGGTCAGAACTAGAGAGCACAGCCTCAGACTGCAAGGAACAAGCTACAGGGGCAATGTGAGAGGGCATTTCTTATTGGAGAGGGTGGTCAAGCACTGGAGCAGACTACCAGATGGAGTGGTGGGGGCTAAATCTGTGGAAGAATTCAAGAGGGCATGGGACAAGCATATGGGGCTGAGTATTGGGGGGAGGGCGGGGGCTGACGAGGAGGGGGAGGTGCAGAGTGGAAAAAATGGCAGCCTAGATGGGCCAGTATGGTCCTTTTCTGCAATCAAGCTTCTATGATTCTATAATTCTGTTAGTCGGCAAAACATTTCATCACACATTGTTTCAGCATTAATGTATCTGAAATAATTAAATTCATTATCAGTATATTTTAACTTATCTCAGATGGTTTTAAAATAGCTTTTATTACTGATGTTATACTTAATGGCTCATTATATATAAAATAAAATAATACATGGGGTGATGTGTTTAATGAGATTTTACACACACCCGGGGTGTTAGATGCTACATAAACCCCAAGAGCAAAGCTCGAGGGGTTTATTTAAACATCCAACACTGAGGGTGCATGTAAAATTCGAGTTAAACACACTACCCCATGCTTTATTTTATACAACTGCTGGGGAGCATTTTTTCACCACAGCAATTATATAAAATATAAATACATTACTGTTCAGCAGCGGTCTGGTCAGGATGAAGCATGGTCTGTGGCAGAGTCGCTGCTGAAAAGTTTCTTCTTCTTGTTTCTTTTTTTTGTTTGTTTTTGTTGAAAGATTTAATCAAGGATTAAGAGTTTAATCAAGGATGCACAAACTCCAATGATGAGAGGGGCGTTTACTTTGTTTAAATTTACTTACCTCAAAGTGCTAGTGGCAGTGAAGTATCCAGTCTGGCACTGAGGAAGGGAAGAGTGGTGATTGGTGCAAGCATGGAGCGAGGAAAACCTGGCGCGTGTGGTTTCCCTATTGGGGAAAAAATACTCCCAGGTTATTATATACCAATATATATGTATTAACTTTTTATTTTACTTGGGAATGTAAATGCATGTTTACTCTAAGTATGTGTTCATAGACTAATTACAAACCTCCAATGTAAATCACATAGCTACGGTGCACCAATATGTACTACCTCCTTACTTCCTAGAGAATGTGAATATATATTTAAACCATGCATCTCTACATTTATTACCTCTGCTATCCAGTCTCCCTGTCCCCCCATGTGGCAACTGGAAACAAGCCCTCCCAGACACTGTTTGCGCACATAATAAAATATGTTGAAAATAGATAAATTAAAAATGGCCACCACTAGCAGTTTTAAAAAATCCTTCCCCTTGAGGTTACATTTTACTTCACAAGCTGAATTAATACTGCAGATGTATAAGGAGGGTACTAGCACACATTTCTGATGATAAACAGCACAACACCACACCAAGATAGTTAATTTATTTATAATGGGTGTGGCCAGAGAGCAGACATTTTTTAAATCTTACAAACCCCATATCTCAATTCCAGCATGAAATGCTAGGAAAAGACAGATTGGTGTACTGAAGTTTTTGACAGAAATACAATATTAGTAAAAGAAAAGCTACATGACGGGTTTTCCCCACTGACAAATATTGATGCTTTAAATGTAAATATGTCTTATAAACTTTGACTGTGCATAGGCATTAATACCATATATGAATGTACCACGACTTTGTCATGTGTTCTTTTTATTGTGTTTGCTTCATTTTATAATGTCTTTCTTCAGGATAGTACACCTGAGATGCAATGTATGAATTTCTATGTAGATGTGCTCTATCTCAGTTTTAAGGCTTGGAACACTAGAACACGAGTAACTTATTCAAGGTCACAGGTTACACACTGTGATCCAGAGGTTTGGTGAAACTTGGGCAAGTGATCTCTTGTTTCACCATCCAGGGCCTGTTTATAACAACATGACTTCATCTCAGCAAGGTTAACATTTGGTTAACCCTTGAGCTGCCAGCAGAATTAGAATGTATTGCAATGCTGGACTAATACATCAGCCCGCAGTTACAGCAGCAGTATTTGTTAGTCGGCAATGGCAAAGAAAAACAAAATCACATAGTTGTTTTTTTTTAGCAAAAATGTATGCAACCTCCCCCCACTGGCCCCCCTTGTTCAACTAGCAGGGCTGCTCCTCTCAAACCAAGACGCCGCTGAGAGGGGTGGGGGTTGTCGCTACGAAGCAGTTCTGTCAACCCATACATCTACTTTGGAGCCTGCTATCCTTAGACAGGCAAAGCAAGTATGGAAACTACCTGGCTCACACCTGGGGGACCATTTAGCATGGCCATCAACCTGGGTCCCTGGGAGAAAACGTTTGCTCAGCATTATGCTAGGTTTGTACTTCTGGTCAGGGGCACCCAAGTAAATCCAGACACTGGAAGCAATAACTGTACTGTCCAAACCCGGTTGGGATTCTAGAGCGTGGCTTTTATTCACATACACGGAGAATAACACAAAGCGAAGATGGACCCCCACATGGCTACTTCCACTGGTAATGCAGATTACTGAGGTACAGAGCACACACGCACAGCGAACCCTCAGGTTCTGAATGAAACTGGGCACGCACAGCCCGAACTAGTACATTTCCTTTCTTTCCCTTGACTTGACACCCTGGCCAGTACTAGGACACTTTCTCATATATCATGAGGAATTCTTGGTGGACCCCTACCACCTCTGAGCACTCTCTGGCTCACAGAAAATCCAATATCCCATGTCTGGGTATTTTCTTCAGGCACTGGCCAAATGCACTGAGAGAAAATAAAGGTGCCCAAACCGAACCAGGAGAGGCAAACGTGGTTACTCCAGATTGGGGGTCCCACCTTTTGCTTCCAATATTTATACTTGGCCATTCATCTGGTTACAACACCTTTCTCTGAAACACTCTTGTAGATGCTCTCTTGAAATGTCTTTCACATTTAACATTCTACTTCTCACACCTTGGAGGTGTCATGAAATTAAAAGTTCTGTTTATGGCTATGTCTTTACTCTAGACCCCCACTTTTGCAGATTCTTTTAAATCAGACACAGTCTAAAAGTTCTGTACTTGGCAAGTCTCCCTTGGACCCCACAGTAGGCAGACACTTTTACTAGAAACATGATCTTGGTGAACAGAGTCCCTTTGTCAGAGAAAACTCACCACAGGAATGCAGGTGCCCCAGGGCTTTTTCCACAAAAAGTCTCGGGTGCTCACAGAACAAACTAATCTAGGCAGCTTCACCACTCTCCAGGCTGGACCAGGGGATTTGCCCCATAATCCGGGAATTCCACAACCCACTCCCCATCCCTCCGGGGATGGAGCACTGGAAAACCTTCTAGGAACGGTCTCTACCACTTCACACGCTGGTCTTCTGTGTTCTTCTCTAGAGTGAGAACACGCTACCCTTCTCCTGAGGTAGCTCTTTTTCAGAGCTAGTCTGAGGAGTTGCACTCTGCAGCACTCCTCACTCTCCAGACTCTCTCTCAAATTACTCTCAGACTACTAATGTTCTACTGCTAACCCCTGCAGCTAGCATTCCATTGTGGCTTATGCTGCTGCGAGAATTCTAAGGTGACATCATCACTCCAGCTCAGCAAAGACTGAAAACGGACAGTGTGAAACCCACTTAACTGGCATCTCACAAGCTGCCTCTCCCTGCCTGCCACTGATTCTAAGTGGGATTCTAGTAACCTCTGGGAACAACAGGGTTACATGTATTTCTGACATCCTTAGATTCACGTTCAGTATATTTTTAGTTTTCTCAGATATTTTTAAAACTGCTTTTTTAGCTACTTTTGAAATTAATGACTCGCATCATGAAAGATGGCTGCCACTTGCAATTTTTTAAATTCTCTTCTATTGAGGTTAGCTGTTTATTGCACATACTAATTTCTTACTGTGGATGCATTAGGATGAGGTTACCACATGTTTCTGATGGTAAACAGCACAGCACTCTACCAGGACATTTAACTGTTTCATGGCAGACATGACAGGGGAGTGGGAAGTTTTAAAAATGTCAGAATCCTGTATCTTAGCTCAGAAATGAAAGAAAATGAAAAGAAAAATGGGTACATTGATAATCTGCCAGAAAATTGTTTCCAAAACTATATTGTGTCTAATAAATACTGCTGCTTGAAATGTTACTAAATAAAAACTAATTAATGACAGTTCAAAATAAAAAGAACAAAAGCATGGAATTCATTTATTTTAACATTTTCTTTCATCAAAAAGTTTATTGATTTAAACAGAAAAACAAACAGATCAGGAATAAAATGGCCATAGAGAATGAAACATCACACATAGTAGGATCAAAACAATAGTAGTTACTATTTTTTAAGATAAATATCCAGTTAAATATTTAGACCACTATCCACAAGTTAAAGCTAAAGGCCCAGATATTCAAACTGCGTCCAAAAAGTATGCAATAGCAGGAGCAAGCACAAGTCCATTGCGTCCATGCACAAGAGGCACGATATTCAAAAACTGAGCTGGCTAAGATGCGCCTACAGCCGACGACTGAATATCGCACCACCTGCGCCATAGCATACCTAGGGAGGGGAAGCTGAGCAGATCTGATGCGCCATAGCATAACAAGGGATGTTCAGCTGAACAGTCCAGAGGTGCCATAGCGCAACCAGGGATGCCCCCCAGCAGCAGTGCGGCAATGCAACTGCACAACCAGGGATGTAGGGGCCCACCACCCATGCCACAGATGGGCAGAGGAACACACAGCAGAACAGACATCGTCCCCCTACACCCCATGCACTGCACAACTGGGGAAGGGCCGGAATAACCACTGGCCCATGGAGACAAGCAACCAACCCACAGCTGGGCCATGGTGCCCCATCACATCCCCTGGCAAGCTGTGACCGGCACACAAGGAGGGCCGACCACCCCATACCACACCATCCCCCCAATGCAGAGCACACCCTGCACCGTGACCCCCAGACACCCTGGCCAGGAGCAGCATCCACAACTGCAGGAAACCCTATGCATGCCACTACCCCCACTGTGAGAATGCAACCCTGTGCAGCACAGAACCATGCAAGGCAGCCCCACCATGAGCACCCATCAGTGGGTGGCAGCACACAGCGATGCAACGACATACACAGTGCCACCATGCACAGCCCCTCCGAGGTACAGCTGAGAGACCGACCATGCGTCAGCACACGAGGCACCCCACACGTGACACCACCACCAGTGGTACAGCACCCTGCACACCCTCCCAAGGACACATCCCAACCCAGCACTGGCCACAACAGCCAGTGCAGACACCCACAGTGGTGCATGGAAGCATGCATCACACCGGATGCAACACAGTGCATAGAAAAAAAAACACCCATACCCAAGGGCACAACACAGGGATGCAGTAGCAGGGCAACCAAGCCCCCAGCATGGGCCCATGGAAACTGTGTACACACAGCCTGCAGTCCTCCATGGCACAGGAGTGCCAGCCACCTTGCACAGGCACTGTGGACCTGTACGCCACCATCATTTGCCCAGAGCACAAATCACAGACAGTGGTGCACATCCCCTGCAACACACACAAGCCACAGCATGGAGCTGGGACAACAACTGCAGAGGCCACAGTGTCTCAGAGGGCTGGGGGGATACTGGGATGCATAGGGAGAGGCATCACCAGTAGAAAACAGGAAGTTATTATCCATCTGTACAGACAGCTGGTGAGACCCCATCTGGAGTACTGTGTGCAGTTCTGGAGACCCAATCTCCGCAAAGACATAGACAGGATGGAAGCTGTCCAGAGGAGGGCAACTAAAATGGTGCAGGGTCTGCACCGGAAGACATATGAAGAGAGACGAAAGGAGCTTAATATGTATAGCCTCGAGGAAAGGAGGAAGAGGGGGACATGATAGAAACTTTCAAGTACCTCAAGGGAATCAACAAAGTCCATGAGGGTAGCATCTTTCAAAAAAAGAGGTGTGCAAGAACAAGAGGGCACAATTTGAAGATGGGGGCAGCTCAGAGGTAATTTAAGGAAGTATTTTTTCACAGAGAGGGTTGTGGATGCATGGAACGGCCTTCTGGAGGAGGTTGTGGAGTCAAAATCAGTGGTGGAATTCAAGCATGCATGGGACAGTCATAAGGCAGTTCTAGGAGGTGGGGGTAGGAAGAAGTAGGCTGCTGGTTAACTAGGATCTGCAGCTTATCCAGTAGGTAGGGAAATGGGCAGACTGGGTGGGCCAAGCGGTCGTTATCTGCCATCAAATTCAATGTTTCTATATGTTTCTATGTCACCCGAGGCAGACATGCACCACACCAGTGCCAGGAGGCAACCCAACATTGTGACGGGTATAGTGGCTGCTCTGCATGGACAGCCACTACTGACATGCCAGCAGACTGTGCAGGTCAGACACATGCAAGGGTGTCAGCTGCACAGGCCATGGATGGGCTGACAGGGGCACCATGGACACAGAGCATGCACCATGGACCACTGCATACAGTCATCCAGTGCACAGAGAACAACACACACACCACAGACACTGACTGATAGCTACTCCCACACCACAGTCACCTCCCCACGGACACACACACATACCCATGACTGCACCACCCCTGAACCATGCACACCACTGCAGCTGAGCACCTATAGCCCGCTGCAAATCAGAGACCACCACAGTATTCATATCAAAAGATCTGTATTCAAAAATATCAAAAAGAACTATTTACAAAACTATGTACAAATGTGGGGGGGGCACAAACAAGGTGGGGGTAAGGGGCAGGGGTGAACAAATGGGACAGGAAAGGAGGGGTGTGAGGGTGGGTCCAGGGGGGTAGGGAATATCAGGGGCAGAAGGCTGATCAAAGGGAGCCCCAATCCCCGCTCCGGCTGCTCTGCCTCCTGTGTCTTCTCCGGACCCCAAGCAGGTCAATCCTTTGCAGGATCTCAAATGACGCCCATGCCACATTGAGGATCTCCTGCAGTGCCTCCCGTATCTCCTGCAGCTGGTGGACACCTAGGACAAGGGGAGCACAGTCAATAGGTGTGAATGCACAGCCCCATACAGTCCACCCACTGTGCATGGCATACGGCTGTGGGACATGCCTCTGTGATGTGTGACCACCCACAGTGATCATGTCCACAAGACCTGCCCACCCAGGTGCATACAGCCATGCAGACCGCTGCACGCACCCACCAGCCAAGTCATGCACAGCACCACCGTGGCCATTTAGTGACATGGCTATGTGGTGCGAAGGCAGTGGCAAAGCCATGTACCCGGTGCACACATGGACCACCACTGACACACTCCCAGACATGCAGTGCCACTGGACAGTGCTGACTGTACCAAGCTGCGTGCATGGCAGTGGTGTCAATGGATGGTGGCCATGCCCCACTGCCCGCCCTGTTACACAGCATGCAATAGTAATCATGGAGGTATGGCACTCACCATCATCAGGCCAGTCCCTCGGGCGCTGTGGACCATCGCCCCTCCTATCGGCCCTGTTGTCCTGCTGGCGCTGCATCTCCCTGGCCAGACACCTCTCTTCCGGCCCTGTGGTGCAAACATGGAGAGAGGAACATCTGTACAATCCTATAGCAAAGTCCCCCTGCCCCCATGTGTGTGCACTCCCACCCACCCAGCCAGACCCACCCACCCCACACCCTGATAACACCACCACAGCCAACACCGGACGGTCTCTCCCCCATGTTCCGGACACATATAACCGTGATACCCATATGGAAGATAAAAGTGTGTGGACATAACACCTACCTGGCCGTGGCACCGTGCCCCTCCTGACATATGCCTGCAGGCGGGCAAGCAGGTCCAGTTCCCTCCTCCTCAGGTCGCCATACCTGTGGCGGCACTGCTCTGCCATCCACCCCCTTCCAGTGGCCTCCTCCAGGGCGTTGGCCACCTCCTCCTACACCTGGCTCCTGGACCTGTCCAGGGGTACCTCCCCAAACAGTGGGCCATAAAGTGGCTCAACAATGGCCACCAGGTTGGCAAGTTCAATTTGGGTCCACTGGGCAGCCCTCCTCCCACCATCTCACTTGCTCAGTCGGCTCAAAATGGCACTCTGCAGTGCGGCTCCACCACATGCAGATGCTGTGCGGTACAGCACTGCCATTTCCTATCACACTGTCACTGAACAGCGTGATAGTGGTGCACCCATGCCTGATGCATGGCGCCTAGGGGGCAAAGGTTGGGCACAGGGTCAAGGGTCTGTGGCACATGGACAGACACAGCGCCACTAGAACCCAATGCGTGTAGCGCAATTGGGTGCCTGTGTGCTACCTCCAGTAGCGGCCTACCACACTGTTGCCCCAGTGCGCCTATGATGGCCCAGTGCCACAGCACCATATAGGTGAACATCGCAGTAACACCACTGGCACAATGGTGGCCGTGCCCTGCATTGCCTCCTGCGCACAGCACGTCAGCAACATGGCAGACGCCTGCGTCAGCAACCCAGGCATGCGCAGTGAGGTGTGTATTGCGCATGTCACAGAACTGCACCCTTGGCTCAGCATGTTCAACACAATTGCGCAAAGCACAACAGCGCGATATTCTGTCATATGCAAATCAGCTAATCAGCCATTCAATGGTGCAGCACTGCAATTTGCATCCACTTAAAGTTGTGCCTTGCCTCATTTGCATGGGTTGCGCTATAAAAGTGCAACATTGGGCTGCACTGGCCATAGTCAGTTACTGCAGTCTATTGGTGAGTTGCATGCTGTTTGGGAGTGTGGACTGTGGATTTTGGGACATGCATGAGACTGCACAGTCACAGGTAACAACTTTCATTCTCACAGGCTAAATCATGACCAAGCGAGTTGTGGGTGAGGAGGAACAGAGTGGTGGGAGGAGGAGGAGGAGGCCTAATTTCACCAAGGCCAAGACGGATGCCCTGTTTGAGGCCTACCTGGATCAGGAGCCGCTTCTCAGCGGATGGCAGGGAACACCACAGGCCCATGCTGCTGTATGGGAGGAGATGGCGTGCAGTGAACCTGCATGGCAGCCACCAGCGCTCCATGCAGGAGTGCAAGAAGAAGATGGGCACAGACAGGAGGAGGATAAAGGAGAAGGTGGCTGCCATCAGGGCAGCATGTTCTGCAACAGGTGGGGGACAGCCGGAGGTGGTACACCTGACCCCACAGGAGTAGAGGGTTGCTAGAAGCATGCAGCATTGTGCCATTGAAGGTGTTCCGGGTGGTGGCTTCCAGACAGGTGGTAGCCCATCACTGCATGGTAGGTCATGGTCTGTCTATTGGGGGGGCAGGGTAGGTCACATGCAGTAACGCGACTTTGTTTTCCCTTACAGATCCTAAGCGTCTGCATAGGTCAGCGGTGGTGGGCCTGTCCACTGAGGACAGTCAGATGGAGATGGAGGAGGGCCCATCCACCTCCACAGGTATACGTGGCTCAGTGCGACAGTGGGCCCGCC
This sequence comes from Neoceratodus forsteri, assembly GCA_016271365.2. NCBI lineage: Eukaryota > Metazoa > Chordata > Ceratodontiformes > Ceratodontidae > Neoceratodus > Neoceratodus forsteri. Next base: position 268,347,542 of record JADMNL010000025.1, read on the forward strand.
TGGCTGTCCAGACTGATGTTGTTGGAACAGGTGCAGATGAGGCCCTGCCCGTGTCCCAGCGTGCCAGTGTCCACGGATGCCAGCATGCTGTGACTCGGGCTGGTGCCAGGTCCGTCACCAATGATGATGTCGCTAACGGCATTGGCAGTGACACGTGTGTGCCATGGGATGGCCACACAGCAGGTAACATCACAGCCATGGCTGTGGGTGGTGCCGCCGTGGAGGTCTGCGTGTCATCACAGTCCCAGCCTGTGCCTGTCAGCACCAGTGGGGCAGCACTGGTGTGTGTACAGGACAGTGGGACTGTTGCGGCCACTGGGGCGGCACCAGTGAGCCCTGGTGAGCGGCAGCCAGATGGCAGCATCAGCAGTCGGTCAATGGGCTTGGGGGTACAGGGTCAGGAGGTGGCATCAGTGCACCACCTGTGGACATGCCCAGACCTGGTCCTGGTGTGCAGCGCCCACCCTCAAGGGGTGCTGGGCATCAGGGCCACGCACACCCTGAGGGACAGGATGCCGAGGAGGCAGATGACCTCTTGGATGAGCACACCAGCATACTGCAAGCATCAGTCAACCAGCAGATGCAGCTTGCAACGTCGGTGGATGCACTGCGTGTGGCTCTGGAGTGGGCAGAGGAGCGTTGCAGCAGAGACACCGCTCTGATCCTAGCAGGAATGGACTGGTTGCGGGAGGATGTGACTGCTGCCATTGACAGGCAGACACAGGCATTCACTGCTGTCATGGCCACAATGGGCACACAGTCATGTGCCCATACGTCGCAGACACCACGCACAGTGCACTGTCCACCCCCCATTCCCAGCGTCGTGCGACACCCTCCTTGTTGACATTGGGCTCAGCTGTGGGCATCCCGAGCACACCTGGCGCAGGCATGTTTGGTGTGCTGCAGACCCCTGCGCAAGCATGGTCGCGTTCACGCAGTGGAACCCCTGAGGGACCATTGGTGCCACCCCATGAGGCCAGTGGTCAGCCTGTCACTGCTGGCGGGTCTCAGCGGGGCCACCCACGCATCTGTGGTGGCTGGGGCACTGTGGCACGTGACTGACCTGTCTCCCAACATAGCTACTGTCTGGTGCTACCCCTGTGTGCATTGTGTCATTCAGCGGGCATTGCATGGGTGGGTACCTGGCCCTGCACAAGAACACACAGTCCATCTGCACACCCTCCCGGCTGCTGTCCACAGTTGCATGTGCATGATGATGCCTGCATTGTGCTGTACACCAATGTGCAATGGTGCTCAGCATCTGACACATGCACAAGGACAGGCAGTGGGCGTGGTGGTCTGTAGACATGTGTGTGGTGAGGGGTGGCGTTCTGGGTCGGTGTGCCTCCTACCCTTTGTGCATGTCTGGTGCATTTTGTGTGTGTGTGTGTCTGTCCAAGTGGCATGTTAGACCTCACCCATCCCTGGTTGTGTGTGTGTGTGTGTGTGTGGTTCCATGCCTGACCACTTCCCTTGAAGGCATGCACCCCTGGTGTGTGTCCATGCATGTTTGTGGGTTGTGCCTTAGCCACTGTTGGTTGCACATGGCCCCATGACTTACCTGGGTTGGTTGAAGTGCTCCTCCGTGATGGTGTCTCGGTGAAGCTGTGCCACCCGGAGCAGTCGGGGGTCCTGTCAGCCAAGGGGGGCTGCCCATCACCATTGTCACCGGCGTCCTCATCGTCCTCATCGCTGTCCCCCGCTTCGACCTGTACGGCTATCCCACATTCATTGGCCATGTTGTACAGGATGCAACAGGTCAGGAATAGCCCGCAGACCTTTGAGGGGCTGTACTGTAGGGTACCGCCGGAGGTGTCCAGGCAACAGAAACGTGCCTTCAGCATCCCAAACACCCGCTCGATGACATTACATGTGGTGGCGTGTGCCTCATTGTAGCGTTGCTGCAATGGGGTCGTGGGCCACCGGTAGGGTGTGAGCAGCCAGGGATGGAGTGGGTATCCACTGTCACCTGTGTGTAGAGGGTGGAGGTTAGTTTGGTGATCAGCATCACCCTGCCCCGGGCCATGTAGGTGACTACCCATGTCACCTCTGACCATGCCCCCCCAGGCCCTATGATTGTCCATGTGGTTTGCATACTCACCCACTAGGTGGCCAATGGGGATATCCCCACTCTCGAATCTGTGGCACAGTGCCGACTGGTACCAGATGAAGATATCATGTGCTCCCCAAGGGTGTGTGGCACAGACATTGATTATGCGTCACCTGGCATCGCACACCACCTGACAGTTGATGCTGGCATAGCCCTTGCGATTTATATATGCAGCCCCTCAGGGCCAGGTGGTGTGCGGATGGCCACATGGGTGCAGTCTATTGCCCTTAGCATGCCAGGCATACGTGCTACCCTGTGGAACTCCTGTATGTCCGCTGGTGTGCTGGGGAAATGGATGTACTCCGCAGCATGTGGCAGCAGTGTGCTGAGGAACTGGGTCAGGTGGCGTGACGTGGCCGACTGGGTTATGCCTGTGGTGTCCCTAGTTGGTCTCTGGAAGGTACCCGTGGCGAGCAAGCACATGCAAGCTGTCACGTTCGTCTCCACTGACAGGGCATGGCTCCGTCGTGTGGGTGCCTGCATCACATCACTGCACAGCTCACAGAGCCGCCTCAGAATTGCCCAATTCAGGTGGTACCGGCCCACAATCTCAGTATCACTGTACAGCTCGAAGCTGGTGTGGGCTCAGTACTGCCTGTTGGGGGCATACCACCAACGGGCCCTTCCACGGCCACGCCCCCCTGCTGCCCGCCTTCTCACCCACCTCATTACGGCTTCCATCTGGATGGTGGCACTGGCCATGTCCCTGGCTTGTGTTCACCCCCCCCGGCAGCTGTTTCTGTATTCCCCCCACTGTTCTGGCTGCTACTTCCCCTGCATCAGGAACACCTGCCTGTGCTGGCCTCACTGCTGTGTGGTGTACTTCCCCCTTCTGCACTGTGGCTCCCCACACCTTCCCCTGTGCCTGTTGATTCCAGGTGCCCTTTCCTGGCCTGCCCTGTGTGTCCCTGCTGCCCAGTGTTTCCTGCTGGACTTTGCCCTCATAATGGCTTCCTGGCGTTCTTGCACCTCTCCCTTGCTCCCTTTTATTTTGGCTCATTTCCGCTATGGAGCAACTTCTTCTGTCTCCCCTATTGCGCATGGCGCATGTTGTTGAATATCGCACTGCACCATTTATGCATGGTTCCTCCCCCTTCAGTTGTGCATGCATTCATCATCATTGCGCTGTTGCTCAGCGTGATTTGGGGTGTGGAACGGCCTCCTGCTGAATATTGCAGAATGGTGCATTTTCGGACTTGCGCAGGTGCAACCCTATTGCGCATGGCTCAACTGTTTTGAATATCTGGGCCAAAGTGTAAGTTAGAGACTACATTTCATAACATTCAGTAAATATGCAAAGTTCTGCCTTACTTGCTGGAGATTATTTTAACATATTGAAAGTATCTGCCTTCCAGTACAAAACCACAGGGAAAGGACATTGAGGTAGTCAAGTGGGTGCGACACAGGGCCACCTGAGAGATTCGGAGTATACTGAGGACAGACGTTATGAGGGGAGGCCAGTGGTCCTTATCATGTTCATCCTGGAGGACAGAATGCTGATGGGTATATGGGCCTGTATTTTCAAAGAGTTACAACAGATGCAACAGCAAGTTACATCGCTTTTGCATTGCAAATCATGAATCTGCTGCACTTGCGTCCAGACCAGTGATGCAAAATTGACGCAACTATTATGCAGCCCACATTTACACCACAAATATGCATCAAGCATGATACAAATGTGGCTATATCAAAGTTGCATCACTTTTGCATGATTAATCTGGATGCTGGTGCAGGCACAGCAGATTTATGGTGCATAATTGATGCCAATTGCTGATGCACACTAAGGGCCTTGATCTCAGTTTTCTTCATACTTAACAGTAGCAACAGCAATGAACAAATAAAAATGTTTTATCTAGAGGGATCCTTCAGGATGTAGAGACACACCCTGAAGCTCACAGGTGGTAATTTTAGGGGTAACACTAGGAGGCATGTCCTCTCCCAAGGGGCGGTGAACATCTGGAAAAGTATACCTGCAGTGACAGTGGATATGGTGACAGTACAAGCCTTCAAGGGAATCTCAGACAAATCTCTGCTTACGAAGGGAATCACAGGGCACCCTGGGTAGTACAGTTTGTAGAAAATCTCGATAAATTAGCATATATCTATGTAATAGTAAAGACCTTTATTTTTATACAGTATATAATTGATAGGACTAAAAGCCTAGCATACATACCAATCCCTGCTTATGGGGGGGGGGTGACTTGATGAACCTAGAGTCCCTTCCGATCTTAAATTACTATACTACTATGTATTCTAAAAGGGGTAGAGAAACACTGCAATATGGGCTGATCCGCCGGTACAGCAGTAGCTGATGACCTTGGTTTGAGAATGAGCCAGAAGCATCGGAGAGCTGACCAGAGGGAGGAGGCTTGAGCATCCAACAGACAGCTTGCCTCCTCCTGGGTATGGGGGGACGCAGGGCTCTGGCAACAGTGTGCCTCCTAGTGACAGCCCAGGGGTACTGAGCATGGAGCTCTCAGCAAGTGCTGAGATTTGTGGAAGGATGTGGAGATTGGCAGGTCACACACAGGAACTTGCATGATGATCCAGGACATCACTGCATGTCTGTTCCCATCAGGGCAAACCACGTAAAAAGTCAATAACTGCGCTGGCTAGGCAGATGATGATGCTCCCTGCCACCATGCCCACCACTGGATCTTGCCCTTCTGACCAGATCCTGCTCTCCTGGACCCCGCCTTCCCTCCGGCCTTCACCTCCACCTACTGGCAATTGGATACAGGGGTGCTGAGGAGCTGAAGGCAGCCCCACCTCAGGGAGTGCAAGTCGAGGGGTTACGCACACAGGTGAGTCGCGGGGAGACCAGAGGCCAGGGAGGAACTCGGGTGGGATCAGGTGCTGGGAGAAGGCCAAAGCAGGTCCAGGCCAGTGATGTAAGAGGAAAAACAGAGTTAAAAAAAGAAACACTGTGACATTCCTAATTCATATTTGCTTACCTCTGTTCTCTTTCTAAACATACTGTATCTCTCTTTTCTTGTTTTCTCTCTCCCTCCTCTGTAAAATCCTTTCTATATGTAGTCCCCCATTGCACCATTATAAATGCTCCGAGTGATATCATCCATTAGAATCAGTCAGCGGTGCCTGGTGCTAATACTGCTACTTGCAGGGGCAGCTGCATTGATGCAAACTGAGCACATGGAGGCACTGCTGCCACATCATCATCAATGCAGCAGCCTGTGCCAGTGGCAGTACCAACATCAGGTGCCACTGATTGATTACAACAGATGATGTCACTCGTTGCAGCATTTGTAATGGTGCAGTGGCGAGACTCAAGATAGGGCTTGTTTTAAAACTGAGGAAGGGAGGAAGAAAACAAAAAAAGAGAGATTTTTACAGAAAGAGAAAAAGCGACATGTAAATATGAACCAGAAAATGTTTCTGTTTTCCTTTGAAGCAGTTTTCCAACATACAGGAACACTTTTTCAAAATAAAATATTCCTACTGGCTACTGTGCATTCCTGTAATTAGCTGTATATAGGGCCACATATTCTTTATGACTTAGAATAGTTGCATAACAATTTAGGACAAGATTTTCAACACTACCTTTGTGCATGCATCGACTTCCTTCACCACTTTAGCGTCACTGCGCTACCTGTGATGGAAATTAGACCATCTGAAACATGGACTCCTACTGTGTCATCAGTACCACAAACTGCACATAGAAAATTATGCATGTGTCAAATAAATGACACAGGAGTAATTTTATGACTGTAAAGCATGCAAACCATTGCAAATGTTTCAAACTACTTCAAAATACCAATAACAGATTTGGGGCACTTCTTCTGATGCCAGCACATCCTAAAACTGAGAACTGTGCCTGTGTCAAGATCTATACAAGCATTTGTCAATGCCGAATGTTTGCTTGCTGGCATTGGCACTGGTAGTGTAGAAGTTACAGAGCTGCGTAATAGGAATGGCAGTGAAGTATTGAACTGAAGCCAACCCCACCACCACCCTGCAGAGAGTGACAGGCATTGGAGTGTGCATTTGGGTCATCAGGCATAACGGCCACGCCATTTCACCACACCCCACCCTGCAGACACTGACAAGTGTCACGGTGTTCCTTGGGGTCTTTGGCCCTTATGCGCACCCCATTCCATTAGGAAATACGGTGAGATGGTGCGATATAGGAGAATGGGGTGAACTTTGGGGCTGAAGAGTCCAAGGCATACCTCGATGCCTCTCACTAGCTGCAGGGTGTGGAATGGTATCAGCATTACAGGCAAGAATCCCAAGTCACACCCCTGATGCCTGTCATTATCTACAGGGTTGGGCATTATGGTTGGAAACCCTAATACCTCAGGCATTTGTTGGTATTTTCACTCCAAATGTTCAACATGGTTTTTTTGTGACCCCACCTCATGAACAGGGGGAATATCAGTTTGGTAGCCGAAAGATGCTTATGCACAGCGACTACGGCATTTAGCACCACAGGTGCAAAAACATTCCGAACAGGATGTAAAAAATGACAGCTGTACTGTTCATGGGGAGGTGTAAAAAATGGCAATGTTGCAAATCTGCAGTAAAATATTTAAAAAATGGTGAAGTCACAGCGTACATAGAAACTGTGCAACACACACCCGTAATATAATTAGGTTGGGGATTTTTTACAGCAGATTGTCAACTCAGGCATTTTGGTGCCTCCGATCATGAACAGTGTCACTGTGATTTTCTTTATCTGTCCCAACAATGATTTCCCACAGCGACCACGCATCTCTGCGCTGAAAGTGTGAAAACACACTTCGGCCATGTTGTGAAAAATGACAGCTGTACTATAAATAAGGCAGTGTGGAAAAATGCCACTGGTGAAAATCTGGACTTAAGATATTACAAAGTCATGAACTTCACGGTGCATGGAAACTGCATAATGCTCACTCGTAACACAGTCATTATGGACTTTTGTCACCAAATTTTCAACATAGCCATTTTAAGACCTCTGCTCACGAACAGTGTCACTGTGATTTTCTTAATCTGTCCATACATTGATTTCGCACACCGACTCGCCATTATAAAGAAACATGGTCGGAAACACATTTTGGGTGAGATGTGAAAAATGACAGCTGTACTGCTCATAAGAAGGTGTGGTAAAATGGCAATGTTGAAAATCTGGAGTGAAAATATTGAAAATTCGCGAACTTACGAGCGTGCGTAGGAACTGCGCAACACGCGCTCGTAAAACAGTCACTTTTAGGAATTTTTTCACCAAATTTTCAACATAGCCATTTTAAGACCTCTGCTCATGAACAGTGTCACTGTGTGTGGTTTTCTTAATTTGTGCCGTACATTGGTTTCGCACACCGACTGCGCCATTGTGCGTTACATGGGCGGAAACACATTTTGGGTGAGATGTGAAAAATGACAGCTGTACTACTCATAAGAAGGTGTGGTAAAATGGCAATGTTGAAAATCTGGAATGAAAATATTGAAAATTCGAACTACGGCGTGCGTGGGAACTGCATAGCCTGCGCTCATAAAACAAGTCGTTTTGGAATTTTCCACAAATTTTCAAAATAGGCTTGAGAGCCCACTTATGAATACTGGCAGGCGTCGTTTCATTAGTCGGTCCGAAAGGTGATTTCGGCGCAGTGAATGCAAAATCACCTTGGGCCCGAATAACATCATGACAGTGACAGAATTCAGGAGAAGGGTCCCAAAAACCCCATGTTGAAAATTTGGTGCAAAAATTCAAAAATGCCTGAGATATGCAACAAAGTTGGAAAAACCTATCTATCCCATAATACAGCTTACGGCATTTCCTCAGTTAGAGTCGGCTTTGAAGAGTACAGGCGTGTTCCGGTCCACGAAGATCGTCGCGCCCGAGCTCTGGAAGTGAAGTATGGGATGGGGGTGTGGGGAGGCAGGGTGCGCAGTGGGTGGGTGCAGGTTGTGGGGGAGGGCGGGAAGACTCGTGGGACCGTTTTTCTTTACAGGTATTTAAAAAAAAAAAGAGCAGCGGGGCGTTTGCCACGCTGGGGTGGGCTCCCAGCATGGCAGAGGAGCGGCTGGGGGCGTGGAGCCGGCGAGGATTAGGCACCCCCATCGGCCTTGGCATTTGTTGCCACGCTGGGGTGGGCTCTGGCGTGGCACCCTACTCGGGGGAGACAGTGAAGCCGACAGGGTTGGGCACCCGTTGGCTATATACCATTGAGTTGCCATGCTGGGGTGGGCACCAGCGTGGCATTGAAGAAAACTTTGAGGGGGCGCCGCAACACAGCGGCGAGGATTAGGTCACCGTCAGCTATAGAAGTGTGTGCGTAGGGAGAGACGCGGTATGCGTGTGCGTGCGTGTGTGTGTGTGTGTGTGTAGGGGAGCTGCACATGGTAGGCGATATCTTATCGCTGCTCACTGAAGTGTAGCTCCCCTTTCAGCTGTATGCCACTGCATTTTGGAGCTTGTCATAGACGGCTCCAAAATGCAGTGTGAACGAGTCGGCGCCTGCCAACACACTGACTGAATTGGAAGAGGGGAGTGACACACCTCCGATAACTCGGATGATGGCACTATGTTTCTTGCACATGCGTGCAAGCAAACATAAAAATCAGGCCCTGACCTTTGTTTTTCAGACTTCATGGGCTTGAGTCTCAAAAGAGTTAGAATACTGCAGGCACGAGTGTGCTGAACATATGGTGCATGGGGCTTGCATCATTCCCTGGTCAGCAATCAGATTCTTGTCCTGTGTGCCACTTGCCCCGAGTTAGACCAGCTTTTTCTGGTTGAACTGTATCGATCTTTCTATGGGGTTTGTGCCAAATATCTGGCGCAAGCCACCATAAAAAGGCTAAAGTGTCACAAATGCGCATGGCTTTTTAGAATCAGGTGCAAGGTGCGCCACTGTATCCAGTGTAGCGCAGGGTTTGACGCAGGGCTTGTGCTAGCCCTGTGTCAATCTTTGAGAATCGAGCCCAATGTAATACTCCTGCTTTTCCCCACCAAAGTTGTGCTCTTCTTTCTATGAATCATAGTCAGATCCATAGCAACAGAATGTGATGTAACAAACAAAATAATACGAACATACACATTTGACAGCAGATAAAGGCCTTATGGTCTATCGAATCTGCTTGAGTGTGCAGCTAGCAACCCTTATACTGCAGCTGCCCTTCCCTCCCCTCCCCTGAACCTCCCTCTTACCCTATCCCATCCCCTTTTGAAGCAGTCCACTGTTCTACAGGATACCATTTTTGCAGGCAACGCATTCCACCCAGACACCACTCTCTGTAAAAAAGTGTCTTCTCATTTCCCTCCTGAACCTTCCCCCCTCCAACCCGAGATCATGACCTCGTCTGCCCCTACCCACCTTTAACTTGAATAGTCCCTCCATGCCTGTCTTGTTTATTTCCTTCATGACTTAAAGGTTTCAATCATATCCCCCATCTCTCCTCTCCTCCATTGAGTAAATGTTCAACTCCCTCAGCCTGCTTACGTAGGGTATGTCCCCTAGTCCCTGGATCATCTTTGTTGCCCTGCGCTGCACCCCCTCCAGAAACTTAATGTCCCTCTTCAGGTATGGCCGCCAGTACTGCATGCAGTACTCCAGCTGTCTATAATAATGACGTGTGTGGGGGAGAGGCAGGAGAACAACATGAGGCATGGGCAACAAAGATAATGGCTTCATGCAAATGACTTCATTAATAAAGAATAACAAATAATGAGATTTACAAGGAATTGTGAGTGAATACAATTTTTTTTTTTTTCTCATTCCCAGCTCACACAACGGAACCCCCAGAGCACCATTACCGAGCTTCTTATGGACTTATTGGTTATCCGCTGCTTACACAGGACCATGACAGTGAGCAGGGGTCTGCCATGTCATTTGTTCATGGGCTTGTGGGGGGGTTGCTGGCACAGTGGCAGACCAGGGCTTTTTCCACCACCTGTTGGTTCTCTCCCCAAGGATGCCTATCAGCAACAATGCACGTATATGCGTTATCAGGCATCCTGCAGCTGCCACCCTCCCCTTTCTATATGCAACCACTGCGCTACCACCTGACCTCCAGCAGGTGGCAGTCACACAGTAGGATGCTGTCCGCCCCCCAAGGGTGGACAGCTGTCCTGTAGATGCTTGATCCTCCATCCCCTGCCCAGCCATCCAGTGACCTGAGTTGATTCCAGAACCTGTGTGAGTAGAGCTACACTGCACTTACAGGATGGCTTTGGAATATTATATGTATTATCTATATATTTTCTCCTCTTTCATGGTGGGGGTAGGTAGCTAATCAGCCCAGTGCCCACCACCTCATGGTGACCAGCACTTCCCCTGGTACTCAGTGTGGTCAGTGTCTCCCGATGAATCCCTCTCATTGCAGGGCCAGAGGAGGGAGGAAGGACTGTCCTCCCCCAGTGGGGTAATCCAACAACGAGCCCCAGATGGTGGTACAGGCTCAAGGACAAGCAGGCCCTATTTCCCTATTCTGCTGACCCTGCTGCATCACTATCAGGCCTCCACCTGGTGGCAGTCTAAGGCTGAACAAACATGCCTCCCCACCCCAGGAGAGGAAAGCAATCCCTCAGACACTTAATCTTCTCTCACCCCAGCTGCTTCCTGATAACCCATGTCTGTTCCCAGACCCGGGTCACCAGCATGGCAGGAGGTCAGGCGCATCCTCAGCCCTCCATGCCACCGGGCCGGCTGTGAATATTATAAGCTAAAAAGTTTTCCTAAATACAGGAACAATGTTTTAAAAATGTACATAATCACTACCATGTAGAAAAAGCACTCCAAACAATGCGGAACATATATATGGATTATAGTGCTATGTTTGACCTTCATTTAAAGCAGCAGTGCATGATAGCGGTGAGAACCTTTTTTTTTTTTTTGAAACAACTTAATTTAAAAGCATGATACTGTCACACAGGTCGACATAGCATCATCATTACATTAGTTGTGCCAAAGTCTGACAGGTACAATTAATCAAGTAAGGAGAAACAAAACCTTAACGTAGACTAAGCTTACACTCCCTGTTGCAATAGTACACAAAGGGCAAGCTCCTGCCAGTCACTGAATGAGACAATAAGAAGGCAGTGCTGGATAATTATAGGAAAAAGTAATACTATAGAACATATAACAGGAACAGTAAACTAATGCCATGGGTGTCCCCATGCTGTTGAAGAACACTTCTCACAATAATAACGGTGAGAATCTTGATCAATACTTTTTTTTTATTCCATTTTAGATTGCCCCCTTAACTCCAGTCTTGCATGATACCCTTCTTTCCCCATTTTGAGTTTGCTTTAGCACTTTTTTACATTTAAAATAATAAAGGTAGTGCTCCTTTTACTGTCTTGGACCAGGTTTTCATCAGTATTCTCAGTTGTTGTTGCACACCTACTGCCCCATAAGGTCAACGAGCAATGTCTGCTGCATGCTAGTTCATTTTAGTCACAAGAAAAGTGTTTTTAAAACAATGGGTGTTTAAAAATAATAGAGAATACTGACAAAAAGTGGGACAAGAAACATAAAAACAGAAACATAGACTGTGACAGTAGATAAGGACCACTCGGCCAACCCAGTCTGCCCATTTGCCTACCTATTGGATAAGCTGCAGATCCTAGTTAACCAACAGCCTACTTCCTCCTACCCCCCACTAAATTGCTTTATGCCTGTCCCATGCACTCTTGAATTCCAGCACTGTTCTTGACCCCAAAACCTCCTCAGGAAGGCCGTTCCATGCATCCACCCTCTCCATGAAAAAATACTTCCTCATGTTGCCCCTGAGCCGCCCCCCCATCTACAGATTGTGCCCCCTAGTTCATGTACATCTCTTTTTCTGAAAGATGCTACCCTCTTGGACTTTGTTGATTCCCTTGAGGTACTTAAATGTTTCTATTATGTCCCCCTCTCCTTCCTTTCCTCGAGAGCATACATATTAAGCTCCTTTAGTCTCTCTTCATTTGGCTTCTGGTGCAGACCCTGCACTATTTTAGTTGCCCTCCTCTGGATTGCTTCCATTCTATTTCCTTGCAGAGCCATATTAAAAGGAGCTCCACTTTAATTGCTTCTTAGAAAATGGCAAATTGTAGTAATGATCATGATTGGTTAAAATTGGTAATCAGCTGGTCCAATATGAGACAACAGAAACCAGGAAATAAGTAGTCCTAGTCTCCATTGCCTCATATCATTCTAAATATGACTGGACCAATGGAATTTTCATTTTTAAAATCCAACATGTGTTTCTCTGACGCTTAACAGGAGATAGCCTGCCCCCCGAAACCGTTATCGATAATCGGGCCAGTTCTCCCAAAACACAGAAATTCACAGTGATCTACCTGCTTATTGCACGCTTAGTTTGCTTTTTTGTCCTGCCTCGACTGAGCATCCTTGTACAAAACCTACTAATCTGTCCGTACTCAGCTCCTCCACAATACATCTGCCCGCCCGCTTATCACCGCACCACTCCTCAGCCCAATTTCCCTTATGTATTTTAATTAGCAGCCCTGCTCAGCACCTCAGCCATAAATGCAACATCACACAAACAGGAAAACAGAGGGACCATGTACCTCTGTTTAGCAGTCTAAGATTTTTTTTCCTCCCAGCTCGAAGGCCCACCACCAAGGCTCTTTGGCCAGATTCAAACATAAACAAAAAAAATAATGTAACAAATGAATAAATAAAATTGAATGAATGAACAAATTAAAAAAAAAAGTACAACAAAAGCATTTTGCCCTGAGCCCTGAGTAGAGGTGTGTGTGGGGGGAGGGGGGGTAACCATGACAACCAGCTCCACAGTAACAATTACAGGGGCTCCAGTAGGACAAAAGTCCTTAGGTAAAAAGAAGAAAAAAAAACAGTATTTTTAATGCAAGTGGGTTTTATTACCAAATAAATCAAATTGCTAAGAGTTTTAACATTTAAACATAAGAAAATACATATTTTTTAAAACATATACAATATAATACAGTGGCCCATTTTCTAAGTGCAGTAATACCCTGTGTGGTGGATGGTATGGGCTATACTGGACCTTCCAGGGGCTACAAGACCCTCCACCTGCGGTGTCAGGCCTCATGACACCCATGGGCGGTCCATTATTGCCCAATACTGCCCACCCTGTTGGGTATTTTTGCTTAAAATGTAAAGAAAAGAGCTAAAGCTGACACAAAATGGGGATGACGGGTATCATACAAGACATGCGATAATGGGCCATCTAAACTAGAATAAAAAAAACTATAGGTCATAAATCCTCACTGCTAACATGCACGGCTGCTTTAAATAAAGGGCAAAAAAAGAAACCAAGCCTGCTGCAGAAATTACCTTTAAGTACTGGAGTACAATATATGTAAACCAGGAAATCTTGAGCATAGCAATGACAGCTTCATAAACAAAAGATAAATCAAAGTCATTTTGTGTACAACATTGCAATGCTGGGCCAAATATATCATATCCTTTTATATGTCACTACTTTGAAAAATGATACATTGCACATAGCCCTCAGTGAGTGGGGATGGTATAATAATTTGTGACATGTTTAGGACACTTATTATGACTGATTGTTGCATAAACACTGTGTGCACTGGTAGGTTCCGCAAAACATTGTAACATAGTTGAAGCATGTTTTATTGGTCTCTTTGAAAGTAACTTGGTCAATTGCTTGTTCCTCTCACTCAGCATATATATTTAAACACTGTGACATCCTATGCAGCGGGATCAGAAAGCTATTACATATGTATCACTACACCGGTGTGCCAGATTTTAAAGACAGAAGTAAGATTAAATGTAAGCCTTCTGTAGAATGTGTGTTTTTAATTTAGGCGATTATTGCTAAGCCCCCTTTATAGTTTTTCTTGTTAAATTAGATTTTTTTAATATAAAAAAGTCTAGTGGTTAGAGCACTGGTTTGGGGACCAGAAGATCAGAGGTTCAAACCCCACTAGAGGCATATATGTACTGCTCTAGTCTACTCTGCTGCAGAAATGTATACAAGCAAGGCCCCACTGGAAACAAAGATGCTGCATCTCGACTGGGCTGTGGGAAGGGGCGAAACTGTAAAAAAAAAGAAAAGTGAAAGACTCGACCCAGAATACGAATGCCCTTCTGTATTATCTGTTACAGCGAATCAATCAGCAGCAAACCGTCAGGAACAAAAATGCCTACAAGTCTGAACGGCCCCTAACTGAAGAACATGTGTGTAAAATAATTTGCATATTATCTTGTGATCACACGGCATTATCAGTCTGTGTAACGGTCTGAAATTGAGTGAAACTTAGATAAGGCCAGTGCAGTTGGCCTCTTCATTAGTTTCATTTTCCCAGTGTCAGACTCAAGGTCCTTATGTAGGGGCTAAATTAGATTGTTAAGGCAGCGCAGTTTCTTCAGCCTTGAGGAATCAATTACTATTGATTTTGTTATAAAGTTCCAGATGCCCTCTATCAGATTGTGTCAGTGGGAGACTGAGTAGATGAAACCACCAGTAAATTGCTTAAACTGTCCCTGTTTACTGTTGGACCTGAAATTATTGAGTGTAAGGAACCTCCTTTATTACCGTTTTATTAAAATTACAGTTTTCATATTTGGTTGACCTATAAAGATAGCTACATATCTCATTATCACTTAGTGTAAGTACACCGTTTTATGGAGGTGCTGCGATGGAAATAGAATGAGGATGTGAGTGTTAGGAATGAGTCAAGTGACACTCCTGGCCAACACAGTGAATGGCTTGGGTAAACAGAAACTTAGCAAGCATTAAACTGAGCCCAGCCTCATTGCATTTTACTCAGATATAAGGCAGGCAGTAAATTCCAACGCTGTATCATGAGGCACCCTGGTTTTATAAAGCAACTCTCCACCAGTGCTTGAAATCATTGTGGCTCATTGACCCAGCTACCCTGCCACCCTGGGTTCAAGATGGGAGCAGACTTGGGACATATGGACAGTCAGCCAGGGCTGGGAAATAGTCCTGTTGTTGGCAGTGTTTCCCAAAGCAGGTAGGAGAGGGCAATGCTTCTGGCACCACAGCTACCCCTGTGGAGGGACAGGGAGTTTGCTCCTCCCAGGGGGCTTGCTGTGGTGTCCAAGGTCCCTAGTGGTTGTGGCAGCACCATCAAGTGGGTGGAGAAAGGGAAGGGAAAAATAGGGTGAATCCATGGTTCTAAAACTGTACCATGAGGTACCCTGGTTTAATTAGACAACTCTCCGCCTGTGTTAGAAATGATTGTGCCTCACTCGGCCAGCTGTGCTGCCATGCTAGCAACCCAGGTTTGAGACGGGAGCAGACTTGGGACATGTGGGTCATCAGCCAGGACTGGGAAATAGTGCTGTTGTTGGCCGTGCTTCCCAAACCTGGTAGGGGAGTGCAATGCTTCTGGCACCACAGCTGCCCTGTAGAGGGCCAGGAAGTTTGCTTGTTCACTAGGGGCTTCGCTGTGGCATCCAAGGCCACTAGTGGCTGTAGCAGCACTATCAAAAGTGTGGAAAGTAGAGAAAGGAAAGGAAAGGAGAAAATGGGGGAGCACGGTTTTGACTAAATGGAAGTTATAGGCACTCTTAGGCCTTGTTCCATGTGGGTCACCATCAGAGGATGGTGAGGCGTAGCAGAGAACAGGACTGGGAGGTACCCGGGGTGATCGTGACCTGTACCTGAGGATCAGCGATTCCTGATGGGCATTCAGTGATTCACTGCCAGAGAAAGGATCATAGGGGTGAGGGTGTGGCCATTTGTTTTAAGTCACACTTGAACTTTGCAGCCCTCCCTGTGGGAACAACTGAGTCTTTTGAGAGTGTGGCCATCCAAGGGGTGCAGGCTGCAGGATCCTTCTCATTTACCATCTCCCGGAACATGAGAAGGAATTCCTGCAGGAAGTCATGGACTTCATCATTGGACTAGTCTTGGAATCGCCCAGATGGATAATTCTGGGTGACTTTAATACTTGGGTCAACAATGAACTCTCATCTTTTGATCAAGATTTCCTCCGGTTAATGCAGTCACTGGGCCTGACACAAGTAAATACCTCTGGAACCCACTTGCACGGTCACTCCCTAGACCTTGTTTTCTCAATGGTATTTGAGGTCTCTGACCTTGTAGTGGAACTGGTCACTTGGTCAGACCACTATATCATGAAGTCCTCGTTTGAGGCCCCCCCCAATAGACCCTCCCCTATGGAGATGATACATTGTCGCCCTTTGAGGGGTCTTATCCAAGAGAGTCTTATGGTGGTAATGGACCTATTAGGTGTGATGAGAACTTGTAATTTGGATCCGGGGGAATTGGAGTCAACCTATAATAGGGCCATTACTGACACTCTTGACTCCACTGCACCAGTCCATGTTCATCCCATCACCCTGTGCCTGAGATCCCTGTTGTCTGATTGGACTCTTATGGAGCTCAAGGCAAGGGGCCAAAGGTTGGAATGCTGCTAGCAGAGATCCCAGTCTGTTGAGGACAAGCTTGTCTTGATGTCTCATTATAGAGATTATTAAACAGCAGTTTCCTGTAAGAAGGCAGCATTCCTGTTCAAGGACATTGCTGTAGCAATTAACAGACCAGCTCATCTGTTCCGGACTGTTGACAGGCTGTGTAATCCAACCTGCCTTCAGTGGGTAAGTGCTTTTTTCACAGTCCAAGTGTGATGAGTTTGCTCTGATCTTTGCTGGGATCTTGTCGGCATCCTCCATTGGAACTTGCAGTGGCGAGCCTGTGATTATTACAGGCATTCTGCAGATCTGCTTTGACTTTGACCTGGTGGCAATGATGCTGTTAGGATCATCCATGAGCCAAGACCCACCTGCTGTAGTCTGGACCCAGGCCCAATGTGCCTTCTTGTAGGGCGCGTGGAGTCCATCAGCCCAGTCTTTGCCAGGATAGTCCAGTGTTCATTAATAAGGGGGTCTTTCCTGAGACTCTTAAGGAGGTGGTGGTGAGACCACTCTTGAAGAAACCATCATTGGACCTGGACTGCCTGGCAAACTACAGCTCTGTCTCTAACATACCCTTTTTAGGGAAGGTTATTGAGAAGGTGGTGGCTTTACAGCTGAAGACCCATTTGTTAGAACCATGACATCTATGACCCTCTCTAGTTGGGCTTCAGAAAAAGGCACAGTACCAAGACTGCCCTGGTTCAGGTGCTTAATAATCTCCTGGTGGCGGGGGATAGAGATGAGCAGTCCATTCTTGTTCTCCTTGATCTCTTGGCAGCATTTGATACAGAGGACCTTGGGGTGGTTTTGGATTGCCTGTGGGTTTGTTGTGGGCTATCTAGTGTAGTCATCAACTGGTTCCTTTCTTTTCTCCCTGGCAGGATGCAAAGGGTGGTTTTGAGAGTTTTTTCCTCCCAGCCACTGCCCCTGTTGTGGGGGGTCCAGCAGGGTTCCATTTTGTTCCCCATGTTGTTTGCAGTGTATATGCTACCACTAGGTGACATTATAAGATGGTATGGGTTGAGTTTCCATTGCTACATTGATGATGCCCAGCTATACTTGTTTTTTGCACCTGGACAACAGGATGTGGTCTCAGTTTTCAATCAGTGCCTTGCTAAGGTCCAGGACTGGATGAATGCCAACTGGTTGAGGTTAAATCCAGACAAGGTGGAAG
This sequence comes from Neoceratodus forsteri, assembly GCA_016271365.2. Lineage (NCBI taxonomy): Eukaryota > Metazoa > Chordata > Ceratodontiformes > Ceratodontidae > Neoceratodus > Neoceratodus forsteri. Next base: position 268,365,189 of record JADMNL010000025.1, read on the forward strand.
TTCTGGTGATTGAGCCTAGTCGCCCAAGGACTGGTGTGTAGGCTGGTCGAATATCTGAGCTTAGGCTTGGAGATTCCCAGCTTCTCACCTCATCTAGGTTAAAAAAGTCTTGGCATTGTTCTGGATAGCAGCCTGACTCTTGAATTTCAGGTGTCAGCCATAGTCCAGAGTGGGTTTTACTATCTAAGAAACATCACCAGGATTAAATCATTATTCCCCCGGGTGATCTGCCATCGCTAGTTCATGCATTTGTGACATTGTGACTCGATTACTGCAGTGTCTTTTACCTAGGGCCACCTGGGGTTGATCTTCACCACCTGTAGCTGGTGCAGAATGCAATGGCCAGGCTATTGACTGACCTGCCTAGGTCATGTCACATTATGTCTGTGCTGCGCTCTCTGCACTGGCTTCCTATCAGGTGGCAGATCACCTTCAAGGTCAGTTTGCTAACCTATAAAGCCCTGCATGGTTTGGGGCCCAGGTACCTGCAAGACCTCCTACAGCCCTACCACCCTTCTCACCCTCTCTGGTCATCTGAGGAGAGCTTCCTAGTGATTCCCAAGGTGCGCTTGCAATCATCTGGTGATCAGGTATTTTCAGCCACTGCGCCTACCTTGTGGAATTCACTACCTCAATCGGTTAGAGAGGTTCCCTCTGTAGATGCCTTCAAGAGGGATCTGAAGACCCTCTAATTTTTATAAAGCTTTCCCTTCTTCTTAAATGTTGTATTTCATATATAATCAGTTTCATATGTATGTATATTTGTGGGAATTTTGTTTTGTTTATTTTAATACTTGTACTCTGTAAAGTGTCTAGAGTCTCAATGAGATAGAGAACTCCAAAAAATAAATTAAAAAACTTTATTTCAAAACAAGAAAGAAACTGATTGCTTGATTTTACTAAAAGACCTGGTTAGCCCCGAGAAGATGTTTGCCTATTTTCATGGACAGCCTGGGAAGAAAATGCAAAAAAGATAAAAAGTGTAAACAACAGTATACAACAATACAAAAACATTAACAGACCCAATAATCAAACAAAGAATTGAGAGATTTCACTTGCTAACAAATATGTTCTCAAATAAATTTTAAATCATGAAGTTATGAGTGATTATGTGTGTGACTATTGTTTTCTTTGCTTCTCTGCTGACTTTCCAGAACTCAGTGTAAACAAGCACTTGTCAATGACGAGTGTTGCTTGCTTCTATGTGCTGTTTAGGTATTTGGAAGTCATTGGAGTGCAAATACTGAAAATTCACGAACTTACGAGCGTGCATAGGAACTGCGCAACGTGCGCTCGTAAAACAGTCATTTTTAGGAATTTTTTCACCAAATTTTCAACATAGCCATTTAAGACCTCTGCTCATGAACAGTGTCACTGTGATTTTCTTAATGTGTCCCATACATTGAGTTCAAGACACCGACTGCGCCATTGTGCGCTACATGGGCGAAACATGCTTGGGCAGGATGTGAAAATGACAGCTGTACTGCTCATAGGAGGTGTGGTAAATGGCAATGTTGAAAAATCTGGAGTGAAAATATTGAAAATTCGCAAACTTACGAGCGTGCGTAGGAACTGCACAACGCACGCTCGTAAAACAGTCATTTGTAGGAATTTTCTCACCAAATTTTCAACATAGGCTTTTTGAGAGCCCACCTTATGAACACTGGCAGTGTAACTTCATTAATCAGTCCCGAAAGGTGATTTCGCGCAGTGACCGCAAAATCACCCTTCGAGGCCCGATTAACGCCATGACAGTGCAAGAACTCATGAGGAGGGGTCCCAAAAACCCCACGTTGAAAATTTGGGGCCCAAATTCCCAAAAATGCCTGAGATATGCAACAAAGTTGAAAAAACCCTATCTATCCCATTATACAGCTTACCGGCATTTCCTCAGTTCCCAGTCGGCTTTGAAGAGTGCAGACGTGTTCCTGGTCCACCGATGATCATCATGCCAAGCTCCGGAGGTAAGTATGGGGTGAGGGGGGTGTGTGGGGAGGCAGGGTGCGCAGTTGGTGGGTGCGGGTTGTGGAAGGGGCAGGGAGACTACGAGGGACCTTTTTTATTCACAGGTTGTTTTTTTTTTTTAAGAAGACAACACGGGACGTTTGCCACGCTGGGGTGGGCTCCCAGCGTGGCAGCAGGAAAAGCTGTTTGGCGGGACGTGGAGCCGACGGGGGATTGGGCACCCCCGTCAGCCAAAACAAGATTTGTCACGCTGGGGTGGGCTCTCAGCGTGGCACCAGGAAAGATTTTGGGGGGGGTGCAGCCTTGGAGCTGACAGGGGATTGGGCACCCCCGTCAGCTATAACAGTTTTTGCCACACTGGGTGGGCTCCCAGTGTGGCACCTGGACAGCTGTTGGGGGGGCGTGGAGCTGACGGGGGATTGGGCACCCCCGTCGGCCATACAGTGTGTGCATGGGGGGGAGCGTATCAGCATGCAATATGCGTGCTTGCGTGTGTGTGTGCATGGGGGGGAGAGCTCTGCTCACTGAAGCGGAGCTCTCCCTTTCAACTGTATGCCAGTGCATTTTGGAACTGTCATAGACAGCTGCAGCACTCATTGGGGAACTGGGGCTGCGCCTGCAAACACACTGACTGTATTGGAAGATGGACTGACACACCTCCGAAAACTCGGATGATGGCACTATGTTTCTTGCACATGCGTGCAAGCAACATAAAAATAATATTTACTAGAACCTAATGGACAAGACAGTGACAGTCTGGTAAAGCTTCAAACAGCAGCAGAACATTTACTTGCTAAAATTATATTAAACAGAGCTAAGGTACAATTAAAACCAATCTATTTTTCATTCAAACTGTATTTACTATGCTCATCTGTTTCTATTTGTACACTTTAATATGGTCTTTATATAGAAACACAGACACATCACTTTTTGCAACAGAAGTCTTGGAATCTGTTGAGCCTGCACTGTACCACATAAACCCACTGCAGCTTATTAATATGGTCTTTATATAGCAACACAGACACATCAAATTTTTGCAGCAGAAGTCTTGGAACCTGCTGAGTCTGCATTGTACCACATAAACCCACTGTAGCCTATTGCCAAGTGTCATTAATTTGAGCACCCAGATGAGAACTCTGCCTGCCCCCCCATAATGTTATCCACCACCTCACTTCCTGGGCCCACAGTCACTATGCCCCTGTGCCTGTCCCATCCCATCTAAGCTACTGGACAGACTTTGCTGTTACCAGCTCACAAGGCATATGTTTCCCCAGCCTTTTCTCTCTCTGCCCTCTTTGTTATTCTTCCCCTTTCTCCATTAATCCAGTCACCAGTTTCCTCTTTCCCCGTTTCCCCTTGCTTCCTTCCTTTCCAATTCCTTACCCTTCTTTCCACCTTTATACCACTCTCTGTCCCCTTCCTCTTTATTGTACTTATCTTATTATGGCTGCAGTGGGCATAGCCCTGCAGACCTCTTGCTATCAAAAAAGGACTCAGCACATTACTTTTGACAGAGCAACATGTTGGAGTTGCACCACAATCACCTCCGCATCCATGAAGCACTCCGCTCGTTGTCTCCATTGGCAGTCGCACTGCACTATTTTTACTCTGTCAGCAGTCACGGCAGAACACGGCACACTTCACTGTGTCCAAGATGGTTGCCAAACTGTATTACACATGCATGACTACTAGCGCATGCGCAGTAGAGTGGGGCAGCCAGGACACAGTGGAGTGTGCTGTGTTCTGCCAAATCCACCAATGGTTTTTAATTACAGATATCCACCTTACCCAACCATCCCTCTCAGCATCCACCACTCCCCTCTCAGAAACATAAGAGTGACACAGGGAATGCCCAATCCCCCTGTGTCCCGATCAGGACTCCTCTGTGTTTTTTTGTTTTGTTTTTTTTAAATATCCCAACCCCCACCTGACCCTTCCTCTCAGCACCCCCCATCTCTCCCTCAGAAACATAAGAGTGATACTGGGGGTGTCCAATCCCCAAGTATAATGATCCAGAATCCTCAGGGTTTTTTTTTTACCCTGTAAAAAGAAAACACATCCATCAATGTATTTTGCGACTGTTGCTGTCCCCCACCCAAACCTCCCATTCAGCACGCACCACCCCACACCTCCCAAACCCTTACTTACCCATTGGGGTCCAACGGCATAATTCTCTCTGGACCGCAGACACATCTTCACTCTTCAAAGCCGGACTGCAAACTGGAGAAACAGGTATATGGTTCAGTGTATTTCAATGGTGCTTTGAACTTAGTGACATAACTTGGGCATTTGTTACATACTTTGGCCCAAATTTTCAACATGCCTTTTTCGGAACCCCGCCTCATGAACTATTGCACTGACATTAGGCAAATCAGTCCTGAAAGGTGATTTCATGTTCCCTCCACAAAATCACCTTTCATGCAGGGCTTGAAAATTTTCTGTGCCCTTATTCATGAGGTGGGGTCATAAGAAGGCGATGTTAAAAATTTGGTGTAAAAATATTAAAAAACAACAGTTATGAGTCTACATTGAATTTTGCAAACATAGGCTTATAACTTTGGTAACTTTTCCATATTTGTACCCCAAATTTACAACATTGCCACATCTTTACCCGCACCTCATGAATGTGACAGCTGTCATTTGTCAAATCCTGGCCAAAATGTTTTTCTACATCCTAACAGGTGATTTTGCGGTCGCTGTACGAAGTCACCTTTTGGGCAGGAGTTGAACATTTTCTCTGCCGTTGTTCATGAGGTGGGCTCATAAGAAGGCTATGTTCTAAATCTGGTGTAAAAATATTTTACAAAGAAAAAGTTAAGAGGTTATGTTGAATTTTGCAAACACAGGCTCGTATAAGGTAATATTCAATATTTTTACCCCAAATTTTCAACACAGCCATTTCTTCACAGCACCTCATGAATGTGACAGCTGCCATTTTTCAACTCCTGTCCAAAATGTGTTTTTGTATCCCGAAAGTTGATTTTGCAGTCCTGCGTGAAATCACCTTTAGGCCAGGAGTCGAACATTTTCTCTGCCCGTCTTCATGAGGCAGGGTCATAACAAGGTTATGTTGAAAATTTGATGCAAAAATATTACAAATCAAAAAATTTATGAGCCGACATTACATTTTGCTAATGCAGGCTCGTAACTTTGGTAATTTTCAATATTTTTACCCCAGATTTCCCAGCTGCAGCCCTATTGGCTCTGGCCAGACTTCGTTTTTTATGTAGCTAGCTGTTTTCTGTATTAGTTTTTAATATATTTGTTTATGGCAGATTTAAACAAATTCACAAGAACAACAAGATCATTTTAATGATTCATTTATTTACTGATTTTATTTAGTTTTTGTTGACAGGGCACAGAAACTCATTGTTCACACCAGTGATGCTGCACCTGAATTGTGTTTAAATGTGCATTGCTTTTTAATGTTGGGTGGTTATTAGCGTTGTTTGTTTTTCCACGTTTTGGGACTTGTAGTGTTTTGGGCTCCCTGCTCCCTCTTTGTAAATTAATATATTCCCTAACATTTTTTCACGTAATCAACCTGGGATTTTAAATGCATTGTGGTTTGTTGGTAGAGCTTAACTCTACTCTGTTAAAATATCATGTTTCTGATGCAAAACATTAATTTCATGAGACATCACAGTTGCCGGAATCTATCCGGAGTCCCTTTGCTGTGATTCCATACCATTTTTCACTGATGTTTTGGAACCAATAAAGTATTCTAACTACACAGACTATACCCTTTAGTCTTCATATCTGATGTTAGGTTGGCAACTACCACTTCTTCTGTTTTTTGGGCCAGTCTATTTTGTCTTGATGTTAAATAAGATATAGTCCCTGCTTCATTTCTGTTTGGGATTATATGCCCTTAGTAAACAGAATGATTCTTGTTGTCATAGATCCCGTCTTGTAATTAAAATAGCAATATTTGTCAGTCAACAACACATTTCATCATATATTTTTTTTAACCAAAATATATTTCAGACATCCTTAGATTCCTCTTCAGTATATTCTAAATGTTTTCAGATATTTTTAAAATAGCTTTTTTAGTTCATTTTGTAATTAATGACTCAACTCATTAAAGATAGCCAAGCTATTAAAGATGCTGTTTGCTGCAGAAGCTGAGAGAGGAAGAGCAGTTACCCTACAGCAAGAAGGTGATTTACTGAGTACATTGAATTGAATTCTTAGATCAGGGGCCTGTAATATTAAGTAGAAGTCAGTGTTTTGCTTCTCTGTTTTTGGGGTTGTCTTTGCTTAGTGTAACTTTACATTTGCCAGGGAGGCAATCTAGCTGGGAGAATATTTGCAGTCATTTGTGACTAGAGCTGTTACTGAAACTCTGTGAAAGAGGTGTCTGGTAAGGGGAGGAGCTGAAGAAGGCTTGAGGGACTACAGACTACAAACAGGAGTTGACTGTGGACTCCCTTTGCTGCAGAAGCTGAGAGAGGGAGAGCAGCTACCGGCTACCTTAAACTAGAGCTGTGTTTTGCCTTGTAGGTTGCAGAAAAAGCCTTTTCTTACCAGATTGTTGATTGTTTTTGTAGACACAGAGTACCAAGGAACAACCCACCCCACCCACCCTTATTCCCCAAGCTGCCCTGGGTGCTCTACCCTTATAGTGGAAGGCCAGGCCACACCTACTTAAAGACACAGGAACAGTTAGGCAGCACAGTACGAGCAATAGCCTAGCTGGTATATAGGCAGCATTACAAAGGGTGTAGCTAGCAACTAGGTCCACAAAGACATATACAAGAGGAGGACAGAGAAGCTGTAAGTCACTACAGAAGGAAGGAAAGAAAGACAGGGAGAGAAAGAGAAGGAAAAAAGGGGTTATCTGCTGGAGGTCTGTCTCTGAGTGAGTACAGAAGAGACTACTGAGGAATACAGGAACTTCCTGTCCTAGAACAGGAAGGGTAGAAGCTGTAAGGGCACAGAGGCATAGGAAAGTAGGGAGAAAAAACACACCAAAAAAAAAAGAAAACAGAGAGGAAAGAGTAAGCATACAAAACAACAGTCAAGGGACCACAAATAAGACATGATGGGAGTGGTGCAGTGTGGTGGCTCAGGAGCGGCAGTCTTCCAAGACACATTCTGGAAGATGCGGTGTTGTCCCATTTGTAGGCACCTCTCTGGGCTGAGGGAGGAGGTTGCTCATCTCCAGTCTGAGTTGTCCAGGATCTGGGGAACCGCCTCTCGCACCCAGGAACCACCAGGGCCACCATCACTGCCTCAGAGGTTGACAAGAAAGAGGAGCAGTTGGACCACAGCGGGCTCAGGGAGGGTGAGAGTGGTGGAACAGAGGTGCATCCCTCCAGTTGTACTCCTCCACAATTCATACACCATTCTGGCAGCGCGTGGTTCCTCTATGGAGGCACCCACAGTAGAGACCAAGGAGGATGTTGGGAACCTCCACAAAGAAGACCCACAGGAGGGTGGCACAGGACCCCACAGGGGAAGGAAACAACTCCTGGTGGGGAACTCAATTGTTAGGGGGTAGAACTGGGGCAGGAAGGGGAGAGGAAGGTAAGGAGCCTGCCCGGTGTCATAGATTGAAGGGACAGGGAGCGAATCATCAGGATCGCAGAAGCAGCTACAAGGGGGAGGGAGCTGGACATCACTGTCCACCTAGGGACAAATGACCTGTCTGGGAATGGGATCAGAGCAGTGCAGGGGGAGTTTGTGGAGTTGGGGAGAGGCCTTAGACAAGTAGCACACATGGTAACCTTCTCAAAGGTGCTGCCTGTCTACGGCATGGGTGAGGATAGGGCACTCCATACAGTGGGATTCAATCAGTGGTTGAAAAACTGGAGCAGAACTCAGGGTTTTGGCTTCATTGGGGACTGGGGGTGCCATCTGGAGGGATACAGACTTATACTGGTGCCATGGTCTGTATCTGTCCAGGAGGGGGACCAGGATCCTAGGTGATAGGTTTAAATGCTTCATTGGCAAGCATTTAAACTAGCCAAGGGGGGGAAGCATTGAAAAGGAGCAGGAAAATCCCATCCCACCCTCCACAAAACAGGGTAGTTAGTGAGGTAAACACCAAAATAGAGAAGTCGACAGGGAGAAGGACACAGGTAAATGGAGAAAGAGGCAAAGGCAGTGAGGACAGGGATGGGGCTAAAAGGGGTAAGGCCAATAAAAAAAATGGAGGGCAATGACTACCAATGCCTGCAGTCTGGGTAACAAGCTCCCTGAACTAGTGGCCTTGATGGAAGAGGGATGCCTGGATATCGTGGCAGTCACAGAAACATGGTACACAGACAGCCATGACTGGGATGTCAACATACCACGGTACACAATCTACAGGAGGGACAGGGAGGGTAGAAGAGGAGGAGGAGTAGCTCTCTACGTGAGGGAAGGAATCAAAGCAATGGAACTAAAAGGTAAACAGGGAGGAGGGGAGGCACTGTGGGTCACCCTGGGGACAGGAAATGGCACCACAATCCGCACAGGGGTTGTATACTGACCCCCGTCTCAGGGGGAGGAAATGGATAAGGAAATACAGAAGGCATCCTTAGGATGGCAGAAAAAGGAGAGATATTGTTGATGGGGGACCTGTATATGCCAGATGTTAACAGGAGCACCTTTGCTGCAGCCACATCCAACAGCAGGGTCATTCTTGATGCTCTACAGGGGGCTTGTCTCAGACAGCTAGTGCTGGAACCCACTCGGGAGGGAGCAGTCTTAGACCTGGTACTCTCAAATGGGGACAGAGAGAGGATCTCAGATTTAGAAGTGGGTAGCCATCTGGGAACAAGTAATCACCAAACAATGTGATTCACAATAAACACAGCCATAGAGTCAAGCCACAGAAATATGAGGGTACTGGACTTTAGGAGGGATGACTTTGGCAAAATGGGAGTGTGCCTCAGAAAAGCACTAGCAAATGGGTAAGAAGTGGAGGAACAATGGGGAAACATCAAAACTGCCATCACAGAGGCAACAAGCCTTTGTGTGAAGCAGATAAACAAATCAATCAGTCAGTCAATCAATCAATCAATCAAATCTTTATTTATCCAGGCAAGCACCGTTGAGCAAGCTCATTTACAAGGTGGACCTGTGTTACACATGGTCATAAAGAAAACAGATAACATAACTGGAAGAGATACAAAAATAAGACAAGGTACAAACATTGATGTAAAGACAGTGATAAATGTGTTCAGTCGAACAGGCACATTAAATATCTATCCTAACTTTGAGAATTAATCAGTGCAGTGAACCCAGACAGGAGGTAAATCCACGACGGACTAAGAGTGGGGAGAATTAGGGATGGCCAGCTATGGCACTAGTAGGCACCAGCGGCCAAGCTCACAGCAAAGGGGTTCGTGGCTCATAAGGGCGGGGTAAGTAGCGTGGATCAAGTTGTAATTCAGAGAGGCAACGGCCACCCAGAAGCAAAAAGCGGTATCCTAGTGGTACTCTAGGAGGAATTTGGAGCTTGAGGAGCGCAAGCTGCTCTGGACAATTACAGGTAGCAGTTTCAGAGGTGCCGCCATGGATATCCTTGATCGTGCAGTGACTATCCTTGGAGGACTTAGGGGGGTCAGTGGCCCTTAGGAGAGGAGAGAACAGAGCAAGAGAAGGATGAAGAGAGGAAGGGTGAGGCAGTGGGGGGGGTAAATGCACTGATGAGATGGAAAAGCGTAGGTGAGTAAAGAGGCTATAGCAAAGTAAAGTCAGTGGAAGCAGTGACATTTGTCTTCAGTTAGCTTTGCATATAGAGACTTAAACACTGTGATAGTTACTGTGGTTCTTAGCTTCAAGATTTTCTGGATTTCATTCCAGAGCGATGGAAGTGAGTAGCTTATGGCCGCAGTCCCATAACGTGTGCGGACCCTGGGGATATTCAGGGTAATGAAGGAGTAGCTCCTTAGGGCGTATTTTCTGACTTTGCTTAAGGGCAGGAGATCAGAGATGCAGCATGGAAGTTTTCCAGAAAGTGCTTTCAGAGTCCAGGTGGCCGCATTTCTTTTTCTTCTCGACTGAAGGGAGGTCCAACCTACAGCATCGTACAGGGAACAGTTGTGGGTGGAGGAGGGGAGACCGGTAATGAAGCGTAGTGCTCTGTGATAGAGGACATCCAGCTTACTCAGATACTGTATGAGGCATTGCAGTGGCAGTAGATAAAGTCAGTGTAGTCTAGCAGGGAGATGAAGGTAGCCTGTACGAGCTGTTTCCTTGCCTCCATAGTTAGAAAGTGGTTTATCCGTTAAAAAGCCCTAGCCTCTGTCTTAGCTTTTTTACCATGTCCTCCAAATGTTCTCCAAAGGAGAGCTTGTGATCTAGCCAGATTCCCAGGTATTTGAAATTGGTGACATAGTCCGGATTTTCCCCCAACAGGGTAGTGATGGGAGGGGGTGTGCCAAGGGCAGAGTGGGATGGTGGGTTGCCAGGAGAGAGAGAGAGAGAATCATCGCCTTGGTTTTTTTGGCATTAAGTAGCAGTTTTTTACTGAGAAGCTGGTGTTGGAGAATGTCGAAGTCCGACTGCAATGCTTTACAGGCAGCTTCAGGTGTAGACCGGCTTAGGTACAGTACCGTATCATCTGCAAACAGGTGGATATTGGCATTTTTGATACCAAGGTCAATATTGTTGATATATATGGTGAAGAGTATTGGTCCCAGTAGGGATCCTTGAGGGACACCTCTAAGTAATGGTTTGGGGGGGACAACTCCCCTTCTGCTTTTACCAGTTGTTGCCTATCCATTAGGTAGTTCTGAAACCAGCCCATAGAGGTGGCATCTAGGCCTAACGTTTTTAGTGATGAGAGAAGCAGGGAGTGGTCAACGGTATCAAATGCTTTGCTGAGGTCCAGGAAGACAGCACATATGAACTGTTTGTTGTTAGGGTCATGTAGCCAATCGTTGGTAACCTTGGCCAATGCCGAGACCGTACTGTGATTCGTGCGGAAGCCTGATTGCATAGGGTTAAGAACATTTGTAATTTCCAGGTAGCCACACAGCTGGGGATTTACTGTTTTTTCCAGGATTTTAGAAAGTATGGGGAGTAGTGAAATTGGCCTATAGTTATTTAGGTCACAAGGGTCCCCAGATTTGAAGAGTGGTATAATATGGGCAGTTTTCCATAGGTCAGGAAGGGACCCCTGGGAAAGTGAGAGATTGAACAGATAGGTGATGGGCACTGCCAATACATGGCAGGCAATTTTTACAAAGATGGGGGTCCAGGGCAACCACGCCGGTGCTTTTCTTGATATCCAGGTGAAGTAGGTGTTCTTCAACTTCTTTTAAGGTAACTGGTAAGAAGGAGAAGGCGGCTTTCATTGGATTTGGGTCTGGAGGTAATATGTTCATGTGGGAGTACAGCTTATTGGCAGGCAAGTTGTCAAAAGCCAAGCCAGCTGAGGCAAAGTGGTTGTTGAATGCTTGTAGTATTTCATTTTTGTCACTAATGATGCCATTATTGGTGAATATTTTTGAGGCGAGTGCACTGCCTGTTGTGTGTCCAGTGAGATTTTTTATGGTTGTCCAGAATTTTGTTGGGCAGTTTTAAGTGGCGTTTAACTCTGAGTGATAGAAACTGGATTTGGTTTCCCTGATCAGCTTTGTGCATAGGTTCCTGGCAGTTCTGAAGAGACACCAATCCTTATCCAGCTGCGATTTATGAGCGCATTTCCAAAGCTTGTCCCTGTTTAGTAAAGCAGCTTTGAGGTCTGCAGTAAAGCAGCGGTATGTTCTTGGCTTTATATGGGTTTTGACCATTGGCGCATGGATGTTAAGGGCAAGGGTTAAGGTTTCTTGGAAGATGATAAAGGCATTGTTTACTGATTTTGCTAGGTAGAAGTTCTGCCAGAGAGGAGAGTCCTTGAGTTCATTGATATAGGCCAGTGAGTCGAAATTACTTTTAGATCTCTTGATCGAAAATCTCGAGTTTGGTTTGGGCATATGACTGGATCTCACACCTGCAATAAAACAGTGGTTGCTGACATCTGCGTGGAAGATTTCTGCATGTGAGAAAAGGTGGGGTTTATTTACTAATAAGACATCTAGGAGGGTGCTACTTGACAGGTTTTTCTTATTGATGGGTAGGTTCATTGATAAGTTGTGAGAGGCCATGGGAGTCGCAAAAGGATTTAAGTGGAAGTGGGGTGTTGGACAGCCAGTCATAGTTGAGGTCTCCCATTATTATAGTTTCAAGGTTGGCAGAGTCCATCATGGATGAAAGGTGGGTTAGTAGCTGTGGTCCCGCGGAAGGGGGTCTGTAGCAGCCAATTAGTCTGATGGCTGACACAGGGGATGTTTCAATTTTTAGGGACAGTCATTAATATGCATTTAAGAGTGAGAAAGAGTTGAGGATAGTGACTAACAGTTTGTCCTTTGTGTAGACAACATCTCCACTGCCCCTAGTTTGTCTGTCGGCTCTGAATAGGAGGTAATTTCGGTATGGCACTCTCCTCACCAGGCATAGATGGACGAAGCCAGGATTCTGTTATGACAGGCACGTCGGGTTCTGTATGGGTAATCCAAGCTTGTATAGTGGACAATTTTTTCAGGAGGCTACATGCATTAACATGCATGAAGCCGATACCCTTGAGCCTAGGGAGATCTGCAGGTAAGGCAACATCATTTGTGGGCCCAGGATTAAGTTCCATATTACCTGAACATAGTAACAGGAGGAGTATAAGTTTCTTTAATGCTGCAAGTGATAATTTAGAGATCTTTTTACTTCTCCTAGTGGAAGTAACATCTGAGTCTGTTTGCGGAGGCTTGTTGTAGGTGGCATGTTGTCCTGCCATTACATAGCATAGCGCCCTAGCTGTGAAGTACCACAGGGTGTCTTCACTGGGCAGAGAAGGCTGACTCTTTCCCACTGGTATCTGATATCCTATTACAAGCTGATAGTATCCTCCATGGTAAGAGTGCAGAGGTGCAGAGGTGTTACAGGAGTGGAGGAGAGGCTTGATGTACACGCATTCAAAGGGGGAAGGATGGAATTCTCCAGTAGTATGCGTCTAACCTCAAAGTTCCCCTAGCAGGGGTAGTATGCATAAGGTGCTAATGAGCTGAAGCCACTTTGCCATGATTTGATTATAGGAAGGTCAATACAGAGATGCTTTTTATAAGTTACAATTCCTTATTTAAGTCAAAGGCTAGAGTGATGCGCTAGGTAGCGTCCCAGTATGTTTGACCAAGGAAAAAAAGGTAGGGGAGAGGAAGAAGAGAAGTATATAGAGAGGGCCAATAGCTGAGGTGGGCGGGGCAAGAAGCTCTGTATAACAATGTGCAGGGAGGGGGGATGGGCAGGTGGGCGTAAAGTTTGCGGTTTTCCCGTACCTCTCCGCTTGTTGAGTCCACGCTTGTGGTCTCGAGCACCGGCTTATGGAGCGCCAACTGCCCGGTGGCCGCAGACTGTGCGGCAGTGGAGCTGGGAGCCCTAGGAGGGTCTTGGTTGTGGAAGGAAGGAGAGAGGAGCCAATTAGTACTGGAGGAGGACAAAGGGTCTCACAACCCAGTGAAAATAAAAATTTGCACTTGAATAGCGATGATTTCCTTGGCGCCTGAGAGTCTGGCTGCAGATACCAAGACAAAGAGGGGCTGTAATCACTCTGACATTTCTGAAGCTTTAGTTAAGTAAAACAGCTTTTCTGTGTAAAATTTAACAAATTCTAGGCAGTGGCCGCAGATCGTGTGGCGGTGGAGCTGGGAGCCCTAGGAGGGTCTCGGCTCTCCGTTTGTTGAGTCCGCGCTTGTGGTCTTGGGCGCTGGCTTGTGAAGCGCTGACCGCCCGGTGGCTGCGAATCATGCGGCAGTGGAGCTGGGAGCCCTAGGAGGGTCAAAATCAAAATGAAGGAAAAAAACACTATGGTTCTCAAAAGAGATGGCGGGGAAGGTTATGGAGAAACTGATAGCATTCAGGAAGTATAGGGAAACAGAAGAAGCAGGACAGAGAACTGTACTAGTTAAAGCAGAAGGAAGCAGAGAAGGCAGTCAGAATAGCAAAGACCCAAACCGAGGAAAAGATAGCCAACTCAGTTAAGAAGGGGGATAAAACCTTTTATAGGTACATTAGGGAGTGAAGAAAGGGAGGGATAGTGAGGATTAATAAAGGGAAGGGTGGGTTGGCAGAGGGTGACAGTGAAAAAGCAGGGCTACTGAATGAATACTTCTGCGCAGCATTCACAAAAGAAGAGGGGGGGAGGTACCTAATCCAATCAATAGAAGCACTCTGGATAGGGGGATCGGTACCAGTCCGTTCACAGAAGAAAGGGTTCAGAAAGAACTCTTGAAACAGAAGGTGGACAAAGCAATGGGGCCTGATGGGATTCACTCCAGAATTCTAAAAGAACTAAGGGGAGAACTAGTGACACCACTGACTACCCTTTTTAACAAATCATGGGAGGATGGCATGGTATCTGAGGACTGGAGGAGGGCAGATGTGATTCCCCTTCACAAAAGTGGAAGCAAAGTAGAGGCAGGAAACTACGGACCAGTTAGTTTGACCTCAGTGGTAGGGAAAATGATGGCATCACTTCTGAAAGAAAGAATTTTTGAGTACCTAGAGGCCAGTGGGGCACAGGACCCAAGGTAGCATGGATTCACAGTGGGAAGGTCATGTCAGATGAATCTAATAGATTTCTTTGACTGGCTGACCAAAGTAGTAGACCAGGGAGAGGCTGTGGACATTGCCTACCTAAACTTTAGCAAGGTATTTGACACAGTCCCACACAAAAGATTAATAAACAAGTTAGCCAGCCTGGAAGTGGGTCCCAGGGTGGTAACTTGGTTAAAAAAACTGTCTGTACAACAGGACACATAGGATAATAGTAAACGGAGTCCACTACAAAGAAAGAGGGGTTACTAGCAGGGTACCGCAGGGTTCAGTATTGGGACCGGTCCTTTTTAATGTCTTTATAAGTGACATTGCAGAGGGACTGGAAGGCAAAGTATGCCTCTTTGCAGATTACACAAAGATCTGCAACAGGGTTGATACCTAAGGGGGTGGAGAGAATGAGAATGGACCTGGCAAGGTTGCAGGAATGGTCAAAAGTACAGCAGTTTAAATTCAATGCAAAGAAGTGCAAAGTGATGCACCTGGGAAACAAAAATCCAGAGGAAGAGTACACAATGGGGGGAGGGGGTACTAACAACAAAAATGGAAAGGGACCTGTGGGTAGTCATATCAGATGACCTAAAGGTAAGCAAGCAATGTGAGAAGGCAATAAGGAGGGCTGGGGGCATACTGGGATGTATAGCGAGAGGCATCACCAGTAGAAAATAGGAAGTTGTTATCCCTCTGTACAGACAGTTGGTGAGACCCCATCTGGAGTACTGCGTGCAGTTCTGGAGACCCCACCTCTGCAACAACATAGACAGGATGGAGACAGTCCAGAGGAGAGCAACTAAAATGGTGCAGGGTCTGCAACAGAAGCCATACAAAGAGAGACTAAAGGAGCTTAATATGTATACTCGCGAGGAAAGGGAAGGAGGGAGGGGGGGGAACATGATAGAAACTTTTAAGTACCTCAAGAGAATCAACAAAGTCCAAGAGGGTAGCACCTTTCAGAAAAAGATATGTGCAAGAACAAGGGGGCACAATTTGAAGATAGAGGGGTGACGGCTCAGGGCTAACATGAGGAAACATTTTTTCATGGAGATGGTGGTGAACACATGGAACAACCTTCCTGAGGAGGTCGTGGGGTCAAAAACAGTGGGGGAATTCAAGAATGCATGGGACAGACATAAGGCAATTCTGGTGGTGGGTAGGAAGAACTAGGCTGCTGGTTAACTAGGATCTGCAGCTTATCCAAATAGGTAGGAAAATGGGCAGACTGGATGGGCCAAGCGATCCTTATCTGCCGTCAAAGTCTACTCACAATTTTTAAAAATCTTTTCTGCTGAGGCTACCAGTCGAATGTATGTAACCCCACTATAAATGGGGGTTCCCGAAAAGTCTTCCTTCAGCTTGTCTAAATGCTCACTGCCAGGTTGGTGTCCTACAGTTTTGCAGTTTAAATGTGATTGCCAGAGAGTGCCTATATAGCCTCTGTGTACTGTCTCTTCAAGAGCTGCCTGGATTGCAGTCATAATTAATCTAAAAGAGATCTCTGTTAGAAGATGTGCTTGTTTGCTGATCATTTGTTAGAGTAGTAATAATATTGTAGTCTGTTCTAACCTGCCTTCTTTGTAGCAGGAACAGTTCTGTTTGTTTCCGTCATATTGGTCCTGGACTGCTGAAATGGGCCAATCAGTACATTTGGGAATCTAAAATGGAGCCTGCCTACAGGGGCTTGGTGGGGTCAAAACTTGTAGGAATTGTAGTTTTGGGCTTTTTGCACTTAAAATAACCTGGAGGAGCCCTTATTATGACTGACAGACAGATCAGCCAACCAAACCTTTTGGATCTTGGGGAAGTCCCAAACTGCTTGCAGTTTCAGTTAGATCTAAGTTGGGAAGTGAAGTAACAGCTCGAGGTAGTTTGAGCAGCAATCCATAGTGGATTCCCGTGGGAGAACTTTGGAAAGGCCTGAGTTTTGGCCTGCATGCCTGTCTGCTGTCCCTGAGAGGGAACTTGTGCCTTTTCCGGACTGAATCCGAATCTGGAGAGTGAAGTAAGCCACTGAATTGTGACCAGGCTCCTACCTGAAGAAGACTGAAGATTTACTGAATGCAGTTGGCCCATCTGGACTTCCAGCCACCTCTGAACTCCCGGATTGTGCAGAAACTCTGTAATTGCAACCGGAGAGCCTTTTGCCTGGTACAGTGGAATTTCCTTACATGTGAATGTGTTGTGTGCTTATAGTGGGTCGTGATTTGGTTCCCCACTGTAGTTTGAATTGTATTCTGCTCGCTGGAAGCTGCATTAGAATTTCCTTACATGTATATATGCTGTGTGCTGCTACTGGGTCACGATTTGGTTCCACACTGTGGTTTGAACTGTATTCCGCTTGCTGGAAGCCGCATCCAGCCCCACGGACTGAATCCAAAATCATCTCCATTGGGCCTGGGCCTTGCCACACTGGCCCAGCCCGACTACCCGCTGCACAGAGAATGCTATCAATGAGAGACCTGCCTAGGGATCAGCCCCCTGCTCAACATTTGAACAGGAATGACGCCTCAGTGATTCGTGTGGGCCCTGCTTCTCCAGGCACTCCAGCTCAACAACCTGCAGTCTTGATTTCGTCCTGCCTGTGTCCAATATTGGGTATCGTGAGTAAACATCAGGGTAGCTCCCTGCAACAGCAGCTAAATCTAAAGTGTTGTCATCTGATCGTCTTGTTGCTTTTTCTTTCACAAACTGAGCAGCCCCCTCCGACTCCGGATTACAGATAGTGTGTGTTGGGCATGTTGCTTTCTTCCATCACAGGGCCCCAACAAGCTGCAACGTTCCTGACTAGCCCACCATTTTCCTACCTGGGTACCCAGAGTGTGTGACTGTGTGGGGACTTAAAGTGCATGAACAACTGTTTCATTAATATAGCCTTTATGCCAATCAAGCTGATTACACCCCTTCCTTATTCAAGTCCCCTGAATAAATCCAATCTGACTTTTTTTTTTGGCTGCATTTAACCTGGCTGTGGGTCCAGTTTGTGCCAAGAGTACTGTACTGTTGCTATTTACTGTGCATAACCTTGTTTTACAGGGGGTCCCCAGGGTCGAGCCTGAGGAACCAGACCTGGTGGTAAGTGCAAACAGTGTGGGTACTGGTATGGTGTACAAAGGGTACTGTGAAAGTGATTATCGTATATTGCTCAGGCCACTAGAAGGGATAGAGGAGGGTTACAGTGTCCCGGAGAGCTGTTCCCAGGTTAGTTTGACCACTACCAACCCTGACCTCTGGGTGGTGCCACCCATTTCAGAAATCAGGCCCCTTAACCTGCTACTAGCCGCTCAGGCAGGAGTAGTAGCCCTTGGGATAGTGCCATCTAGAGGTTACATGTACATACTAGGGTCATATTATGGATGCATTAGGATGGTACTGCCGTAGGTAATGAATCAATGTAAAATGCGTTACTATTATGACCACTTCAAAATGCCACCATAGGATCCGCTTGACTAAGAGGTGCATCTAAATGAGGCTGCCTTGGTGCTGAATGCTTCACAATAAAACAAAAATAAAATGAAGTATTGCACATAGCGGAGCAGTGTGTAATTGACTAACACATCTCCAATGTAAATTAAGAAATACCTCAACCAGCTGCTTCAGTGCTTATGAGCAGGAGAAGGTTACTGTCTTTAACATGAAAGGAGAGTCGCATGGTGCAGCAGGAGACTACAGTACCTACCTCGATCAGTTGAGCACCGCTTGAGAAGGGATTCCACAGGCAATATGTAGTAGTCCACTCTATCTTTTAAATACCATACAGTACTTAAGTCTGCATATGGGACAAGTCAAAGTCAAGGTGATAATTCAAGAGATAAAAATTTAGTTTAGAAGGAGAGAAACACAAGGTTTTAACAAGCATTTTTCAATGCTGAATGTTGATTGCTTTTCTCCGTTGAGCTCGCTCACTCCCCCCGTCACTTGCTCATTCTGTTTCTCTTGCCGCTGCAGGCTGCCCTTTTGTATTGGTCTCCTGCCTGCATTGGCACCTTTGTCTGCCCACAAAGAAATCCGCAGCTGTCCCGACAGAGCTCCACTGAGGTCGCTCAGTCTCCCTCTCTCACACACTCATTCTATTTCTCCTGGTGCTGCAGGCTGCCCTTTTGTACTGGGCTCCTGACTCTGTTGGCATCCTTTTCTGCACACAAAGAAATATGCAGCAGTCCCGACAGAGATCCATTGAGCTCACTCACTCCCCCTCTCTCACTCACTTGTTCCATTTCTGCCAGCACTGCAGGCTGCCCTTTTGTACTGGGCTCCTGCCTGCATTGCTGCCTTTTCTGCCCACAAAGAAATCTGCAGCAGTCCCGATAGAGCTCAGTTGAGCTTGCTCACTCCCCCTCTCTCAGTCACTCGTTCTGTTTCTCCTGCCACTGTAGGCTGCCCTTTTGTTCTGGGCCCGAGCCTGCATTGCTGCCTTTTTATGCCCACAAAGAAATCTGCAGCAGTCCCAACAGAGCTCCGTTGAGCTCACTCACTCCCCCTCCCTCACCCGCTCATTCTGTTTCTTCTGGCGCTGCAGGCTGCCCTTTTGTACTGGGCTCCAGCGTTGGGGCCTGTTTCTGCCGAGAAAGAAATCCACAGCAGTTCGGACAGAGCTCAGTTGAGCTCGGTCACTCCCCCCTCTCACTCGCTCAATCTTAATCTGCCCCAAACACTGATTTCCCACAGCAACCGTGTTATTCTGTAGCAGGAATGCAAAAACATATTTAGGCCAGGATGTGAAAAATGACAGCTGTACTGTTCATAAGGAGGTGTGAAAAAATGCCAGTGTTGAAAATGTGGCATGAAAATATTACAAATTTGTGAAGTTACAAGGGTACGTGGAAACAGTTCAATGCACACTTGTATCACAGTCATTTTATGGACTTTCATCACCAAATTTTCAACATAGGGATTTTAGGGCCTCTGGTCATGAACACTGTCACTGTCATTTTTACGTTCGCTTGCGCGCATGCACAAGGAACGTCTTGGGAGAATAGGACAGTTTGGAGGTGTGACTGTCCTGTGCAATGCACTGCTCCGTTGAGCAGGCGTGGCGGTCCTGCACCAATGGATGCGGGTGCTGTGTATGACAGCGGTGGTCTTCACTTCAAAGAAAACCACCGCTGTGTGCTCGCAGCACTTCACGCCCCCAAAGCTTTGGTGCCATGCTGGGAGCCCACCCCAGCGTGGCAAATCTTGTTTTGGCCAACGAGGGTACCCAATCCCCTGTCGGCTCCACGTCCCCCCAAACAGCTTTCCCTGCTGCCACGCTGGGAGCCCACCCCAGCGTGGCAAACATCCTGTGTCGCACCACTGTGTGCTCGCAGTGCCTCACGGCCCCCTAAAGTCGGTGCCGCCGGAGGCCCACCCCAGCGTGGCAAACCTTGTTTTGGCCGACTGGGGTGCCCAATCCCCGCCGGCTCCACGCCCCCAGCCATCCTTCTGCCACGCTGGGAGCCCACCCAGCATGGCAAACATCCCACGCCGTCTTTTTTTTTGAAAAACCTGTAAATTCAAAACGGTCCCACGGCACTTCTCCTGGCCCCCCTCCCACAACCCGCACCCACCCACTGTGCACCCTGCCTCCACACACCCCCCCTCGCCCCATACTTACCTCTGGAGTCTGATGCGACGATCTTCGGTGGACCGGGAACACGTCTGCACTCTTCAAAGCCGACCGCGAACTGAGGAAATGCCGGTAAGCTGTATAATGGGCTAGATGGGTTTTTCAACTTTGTTGCATATCTCAGGCATTTTTTGGAATTTTTGCACCAAATTTTCAAAATGGGATTTTTGGGACCCCTTCTCATGAATGATGTCACTGTCATGGCATTATTCGGGCCCGAAGGGTGATTTCGCAGTCACTGCGGCGAAATCACCTTTGGGCCCGATTAATGAAACGACACTGCCAGCGCTCTCATACGGTGGGCTCTCAAAAGTCTATTTTGAAAATTTGGTGGAAAATTCCTAAAATGACCGCTTTATTAAGCGTAGCTATGCAGTTCCCACGAGGGCTCGAAGTTCGCGAATTTTCAATATTTTCACTCCAGATTTTCAACATTGCCATTTTACCACACCTCCTTATGAGCAGTACAGCTGTCATTTTTCACATCCTGCCCAAACGTGTTTCCACCCATGTAGCGTACAATGGCGCAGTCGGTGTGCGAACTCAATGTATGGGACACATTAAGAAAATCACAGTGACACTGTTCATGAGCAGAGGTCTTAAAATGGCTATGTTGAAAATTTGGTGAAAAAATTCCTAAAAATGACTGTTTCTGACGTACGTTGCACAGTTCCTCACATGCATGCTTGTAAGTTTGTGAATTTTCAATATTTCCACTCCAGATTTTCAACATTGCCATTTTACCACACCTCCTTATGAGCAGTACAGCTGTCATTTTTCACATCCTGCCCAAAACGTGTTTCCGCCTATGTAGTGCACAATGGCGCAGTCGGTGTGCGAACTCAATGTATGGGACACATTAAGAAAATCACAGTGACATTGTTCATGAGCAGAGGTCTCCAAAAGCCTATGTTGCAAATCTGGTGAAACAATGTCAAAAAATGACTGTGTTACGAGCGTGCATTGCGCGTTTTCCACGCACACTCATAACTTCGAGAATTTGAAATATTTTCACTCCAGATTTTCAACACTGGCATTTTTTCACACCTCCTTATGAACAGTACAGCTGATATTTTTCACATCCTGGCAGAAATGTGTTTTTGCACATCCAGCGCACAATGGTGTGGTCAGAGTGAGAAATCAATGCTCAGGACAGATTATGAAAATCACAGTGAACTGTTCATGAGCAGAGGTCCCAAAATGCCTATGTTGAAAATTAGGTGACAAAAGTCCACAAAATGACTGTGTCATGAGCGTTCATTGCGCAGTTTCCATGTACGCTCATAAGTTCGAGAAATTGTTCTATTTTCACTCCAGATGTTCAACATTGCCATCCCTTCACACCTCCCTATGAATGCTACAGTTGTCATTTTTCACATCCTGCCCAAACTGTGTTTTTGCACATGTGGAGCAGAATGGTGTGGTCGCTGTGGGAAATCAATGTTCAGGACAGATTAACAAAATAACAGTGGTACTGTTCATAAGCAGAGGTCTCAAATGCTTTTATGAGGTGGGGGTAACAAAAAGGTCATGCTGAAAATTTGTAGTGCAAATACCAGCAATCGCACAGGGCATTAGGGTAAAGCACCATACGTGCCAAACACCACTGCAAATACCTGCAAGCGAACATCCGGCATTGACAAATGCTTTTCTTAATCTGTCTCGAACACTGATTTCCCACAGCAACCACGCTCTTCTACACCGCAAGTGTGAAAACACATTTCAGCCAGGATGTGAAAAATGACAGCTGTACTGTTCATAAGGAGGTGTGAAAAAAACGCCAGTGTTGAAAATCTAGCATGAAAATATTACTGATTTGTGAAGTTACAAGGGTGCGTGGAAACTGCACAACACATGCTCATAACACAGTCATTTTATGGACTTTCATCACAAAATTTTCAACATTGGCATTTTAGGAGCTCTGCTCGTGAACAGTGTCACTGTGGTTTTCTTACTGTGTCCCAAACACTGATTTCCCACAGTGACTGCACTATTCTGTGCTGGAAGTGCGACAATGCATTTCGGCCAGGATGTGAAAAATGACAGTCGTACTGTTCATAAGAAGGTGTGGGCGTATCAGTCATTTCTTTGTCTCCACTCCAGAGACCCTGCTGTAGTATAGGACCACAGAGGACCTTGGGCTGGAGGGTGAGCAACTCTAAGTTCCGGCACAGCTCCACTGAGCTCTCTCTCACTGCCCCTCCAACTCACTCATTCTATTTCTCCCAATTCTGCAGGCTGCCCTTTTGTACTGGGCTCCTGCTTGTATTGTCACCTTTTTCTGCCCAAAAAGAAATCTGCAGCAGTCCCGACACAGCTCCGTTGAGTTCACTCACTCCCCCTCTCGCACTCGCTCATTCTGTGTCTCCCTGCGCTGCAGGCTGCCCTTTTGTACTGGGCTCCTGCCTGTGTTGGCCCCTTTTTCTGCCCAAAAGAAGTTCACAGCTGTCCCAACAGAGCTCCGTTGAGGTCGCCCACTTCCCTTCTCTCACACGCTCATTCTGTTTCTCCTGTCGCTGCAGGCTGCCCTTTTGTACTGGGCTCCTGCCTCCGTTGGAGTCCTTTTCTGCCCACATAGAAATCCGCAGCAGTCCCAACAGAGCTCCGATTGAGCTCGCTCACTCCCCCTCTCTCAGTCACTTGTTCCATTCCTCCCAGTGCTGCAGCATGCCCTTTTGTACAGGGCTCCTGCCTGCATTGGCGCCTTTTCTACCCACAAAGAAATTTGCAGCAGTCCTGATAGAGCTCCGTTGAGCTCACTCAGTCCCCCTCTCTCACTCGCTCATACTGTTTCTCCCACCACTGCATGTTGCCCTTTTGTACTGAGCCCCTGCCTGCCTTTTTCTGCCCATGAAGAAGTCCGCAACAATCCCTACAGAGCTCAGCTGAGTTTGCTCACTCCCCTTCCCTCACTTGCTCTCTCATTGTGTTTCTCCCAGTGCTGCGGGCTGCCCTTTTGTACTGGGCTCCTGCGTTGGGCCTTTTTTCTGCCCGCAAAGAAATCCGCAGCAGTCCCGACAGAGCTCAGTTGAGCCCGGTCACTCCCCCTCTCACTCGCTCGATCTTAATCTGTCCCAAACACAGATTTCCCACAGTGACCATGCTATTCTGCAGCAGGAGTGCAAAAACATATTTTGGCCAGGATGTAAAAAATGACAGCTGTACTGTTCATAAGGAGGTGTAAAAAAATGCCAGTGCAGAAAATCTGGCGTGACAATATTACACATCTGCAAAGTTACAAGGGTGCATTTAAACTGCGCAGCACACACTTGTAACACAGTCATTTGATGGGCTATTGTCACCAAATTTTCAACATAGGCATTTTAGGACCTCTGCTCATGGAAAGTACCACTGTCATGTTCTTCATCTGTCCCAAACACTGATTTCCCACAGGGACGGCACTGTTCTGCGCCAGAAGTGCGAAAACACATTTCGGCCAGGATGGGAAAAATGACAGCTGTACTGTTCATAAGTAGGTGTGGAAAAATGGCAATTTTGAAAATCTGGAGTGAAAATATTATAAATTCGCAAAGTTATGAGCGCATGCAAACCGCGCAATGCACACTCGCTGTAATGTCATTTTATGGAGTATCATCACTAAATTTTCAACATAGGCATTTTAGGACCTTTGCTCATGAACACTGTCACTGTCTTTTTCTTAATCTGTCCTGAACACTGATTTCCCACAGCGACCACGCTATTCTGTGCTGGAAGTGTGAAAACACATTTTGGCCAGGATGTGAAAAATGACAGCAGTACTGTTCACAAGGAGGTGTGAAAAAATGTCAATGTTGAAATTCTAGCATGAAAATATTGTAAGTTTGCGAAGTTATGAGCATGCATACCAACTGTGCAACGCACGCTCATAAAACAGTCATTTGTTTTGGATTTTTTCCACCAAAATTTGCAACATAGGCTTTTTGAGAGCCCATCTCATGAATACTGACACAGTCATTTTGTTAATCAGTTCTGAAAGGTAATTCCGCGCAGTGACCGTGAAATCACCTTTCAGGCAGAATAACGCCATGACAGTGGCAGAATTCATGAGGAGGGGTCCCAAAAACCCCATGTTGAAAATGCAGTGCCAAATTTCAAAAAAATGCCAGAGATATGCACCAAAGTTGAAAAAACTCTATTAATGCCATTATACAGCTTACTGGCATTTCTTCAGTTCGCGGTCGTCTTTGAAGAGTGCAGACGTGTTCCCGGTCCACCAAAGATCATCGCGCTGGACTCCGCAGTTAAGTATGGGCTGGGGGGTGTGTGGGGAGGCAGGGTGCACAGAAGGTGGGTGCAGGTTGTGGGAGAGGGCAGGGAGACGAGGGGACAATTTTCTTTGACAGGTAAAAAAAAAACATTGCGGGACTTTTTTTTTTTTTTTACAGGGCCATTTGGAATGCTGGGGTGAGGCTCCAGCGTGCCAACAGAGTGTTTTGGAGGGGCAGCTCTAGCCGACGGGAATTGGGCACCCCTGTCGGCACAAAAGGGGGGGGCACAAGAGTCAAGGGGATTGGGCACCCTCTCGGCACAACTGTACTGCATGTTTGGGGGGGGGAATTATGCTGACAGGGAGTGGGCTCCCCCATCGGCAAATGAAACTGGGAGGGGGGACATAATGCCAATGGGGAGTTGGCTCTCCTGTCGGCAACATGAACATCAGGGCACTGAAGCCAACAGGGATTGGGGCCCCTGTCAGCAAACATACACGGCGGAGAGGGCACATGCTGCCGAGGGGGATTGGGCACCCCTCAGCAGTGGGGGTGCTTAATATTGTTTGTGAACATGGCGGCAAGCTGCTGCCATGTTCACAAACACTATCACAGTAACAAGGTTCCGCCCAGCAATGACGGGTCGCTCCCTCATTGCAGTGGAATGGCTTACGCTGCAATGAGGAGGCGGCCCGATTGCAGTGGCTGAAACCTTACAATGTTGTGGGACACTGGCTGAATTAGTATCAGCAGCAGCGTGCCACCCCATTGGGAAAAGTGGGCCAAGCCTCCAAAGGCTGTGGGGGCATTGGCCACAACAGTGCCGCGCCTCCACAACCTGCTTCTACAGCAAGCTGCCGTAATATGTTTCTTGCGCATGTGCGCAATCAACATAAAAAGAGAGAAATAAATGTAGCCCACCCCTTCCCTGCTGTCTAGGGGTATGAATGGTGGTAAAGTCCGTGGGGAGGGGGGACCACAACAGAAACTGCAAAAGATGACTTACATTTTTGATTCCTTGTGCCTGGGGTGCAGACTCCATCCATGGGGTGCTGGGCTAGGAAGGCAAACTTGATTAGCAACACTTTAAAATCAGGAAGACATTGAAATAAAGTCCAAAAAGCAATTATAAACAACCTGCATCCTTTCATGAAACTTGATTTCTCCATGGAGTGATGGTAGCTTGATAGCAAGCTATCCTGTTGGGGAAACATTAAGGCATTGGACCGAGGGGCTTCAATACACAGCTTCCCACACTGGTAATTCTCTCTCTCTATCTGCAACTTCTCTCAGAGGCTAATTGCTCAAGACCAGTGGTGCAAGTGGAACACAAGAAGTACAGGCACTCAAGCACTGGCAAATATGAAATGCAGAATGAAGATCTTCAATCTGAAGGATAGCTATGCCAAGAAGCATCTATCTGTTTAGACACTAGTAGATTCAGTTAGATACTGAAGTATTTCTAGCAAAATAGCACTGTTGTACAAGTCAAATGTTGTTATGAAAACCCTGATTTCAGGTCACAGGGCCAGAAACTGTCATTATGTTGCTGGTTTAAGAATTTCAGTTCCAGTGTCAGTGGGAAGAAGTACAGGAACTCCGTTCCTGCTGCAAAAAAGGTACAGGAACAGAGTTCCTGTGCATTCCTGTTCACTTTCATCACTGCTCAAGACCTTCTTGGGCAGGGGGGCTGCACCGATCCAGATTTGCTCAGCTGCCATTTAAAATTTCCAGGTACTCACTCCATAACTGTAAATTCCCACTAGCTCCCTTTTCCTTGGGCCCAACATCCCCTCTCGGCTCAGGTTCAAATCCCATAGCAGCTACTTGCAAGGCACATTGACCTTCTCCTCCAGATCATCACTCCCCCCACCCAGGCATCTCATAACTCAGGCCTTTGCCACTTCAGCTGTGGGCTATCTCAGGCCATCCTCCAGAGAAAAATGGTTAGCTTGCAGGAGCCAGGCAGTGCTTGCCTGTTAATCCCCTTCTCCACTCTGCAAAACTGAAAGCAACTTCTTGCACTCTCTTGGCAACAAGCAGCATCCCCTTCCCCCAGGAAACCAGCATAACTAGCTGCTCAGCTCCTGAGGCTCCAAAGAATTAACCATTCAGAGGGTCATAGGCATGGAGCCCTTAAATGTAAAACCAGTGTAAAGTCCAGTACACTTCTCCAGCACGCTAACCCTAAGGAGGGTTACATCTCACCCCCTTTCGATGCCCTCAGCGAGCACTTATTTATTTATTGATTTATTGCATTTTGATGACCGGGTAGGCCCACTGAGCCCTGAAGGTCCCTTTTCAGGGAGACAGAAACAGTACAATACAGTCAGGTAGTACAGGGTGCAGAGAAAGTAGACATGAAATTCAGGGTTGCAATATTTCAATATATTGAACATAAGTGCAACAATTGAGGGAGTTGAGGCATGCTTTTGGAGTTATTTTGGGTGAGAAAAAGGAGAGGGAATGGTGTAGGAGGTGGGGCCGGAGATGACTATCCAATACCCTGACAATGGCACGAGTTGGCCCCAAGCAGGTGAGACTTGAGCCTTGTGCGAGAGTTTAACAGCGATGGGGCTACCTGTATTAAAGGTGGGAGAGTATTCCACAGCTTGGGGGCGGTGTGAGCAAAGGATTTGCCTCCCATGTTAGTCTTGACTCTGGGGATTGTTAG
Source organism: Neoceratodus forsteri (assembly GCA_016271365.2). Taxonomy (NCBI): domain Eukaryota; kingdom Metazoa; phylum Chordata; order Ceratodontiformes; family Ceratodontidae; genus Neoceratodus; species Neoceratodus forsteri. Next base: position 268,392,214 of record JADMNL010000025.1, read on the forward strand.
TAGGGACCGACCGGTGGTCCTGAGTATATGAGGGTTAGACTTAGGAATGATTATTTTTGTAAGGCTAGGTGGGGCAGCCAGGTGCTGCAGTTTGTAAGCAAACCAGAACGGGGGGGTACTGAAGACGAGTCTCAAAGGAAGGCCATTGAAGCTGGGCCAGCGAGACACAGGGGTGGCTTCTCGGGTGACTCAGTGTCGCAAACCTCGCCACCTTGTTGTACAGGACCTGAAGCCTGTTGACCTCATGCTTTGACATACCCTGAGTTACAGGGGCAGCATACATTAATGTAGGAAGGAGGACACTGGAGGCAATTGCTCACCTTGTCTCCGAGATGAATTGTTTTTTTAGAGGGTACTAGGTGCTAAGTTTGCCGTGGATGGATGTACTTACCTGGCCTTCATGGGACTTAAAGGTGAGACCTTGGTCGATAGTTAGCCCAAGATATTTTATGTTGTCTGCAATGTCTATACTCTTTCCAGCAAGGGAAGTTAGTTGTAAGGAATTGGTCCTGTCCTGGCTGAGGGATCTAGGGCCAAACAGCAAGTCTTTTGTTTTTGCTGCATTGAGGACCATTCTGTTAGATGTAAGCCAGGTCTCAAGTGTATTTAGGTCCTCTTGGAAGAGAGGGCCCAGGTTCTGGAGGGTAGACATGGAGCGGTAGATGACTGTATCATCAGCGTATTGAACAACTGAGCTATCCCCGCAGTGACAGTTGAGGTCATTTGTGAAGAGAGCGAACAGGAGGGGGCCAAGAATTGAGCCCTGAGGCACCCCCTCCTTGATGGGAAGAGGGTCAGATAGCACTTCCCTCCAAATGATCCTCTGAGAGTGGCCTGATAGGTAGCTCTTGAACCAGTTTAGGGCCTGGGCATCAAGACCTATGCCTTGAAGCTTAGTTAGAAGAAGGCTGTGGTCCACAAGGTCAAATGCCTTGGACAGATCTATAAAGATTGCACCCGTCGACATGCCTACGTCCAATGACCTGAATACATCCACTGTGAGATTGATGAGTGCCGTATCTGTCCCATGGTTTGCCCGAAAGCCATTCTGTGAGGGGACTAGGAGTTGGTGGAGCTCAAGGTTGTCTCTCAGTTGCCTGGAGCACTTAGCGCCTACCAGCCACACCACCAAGTACTATGGCAAGAAGGGGTTGCACAACACCCCTCCCACCCAGGCCTAGTGAAGCTCAAGCTGCCTCACCACAAAGGTGGACTATCTCTCTACTAAAGAAAAGGGGCCCCTAGAGCCCGACTCTCCAAATTTGCTCGAGTTCACCCTGGCCATCCACCCTCCTGGACCCTCAGGGCAGATTGCTCAAGTCCCAGGAAGTGGCATCCCAGGTCTAATATCTACTATCCCTGTCCATACTAACTAACTAAGACTACCTAAGCACTGCCCACTTCACTGCTGCCCATTACCCAAACTTATTTTGCCTTATACATCTCCCCATAATAAGACACTTGTTCCCTAATGATTGAAATTGATACACTGAAACAGCATAAACAGCCCAAGGGGGCTCAGGATTGTTATAACAATGATTCAAACAGTTCAAAAATTCAATCCAAACATTGCAATAATTCAAACGCTGTGTTTTTTTTCAACAGGCATGCATCATAAACAGAGAACTGTTATCAGTCCCAATAATTGTACCCTTGTGATTAACTACAACTCAACAACATCAACAAAGATTGTCACCTTCTCAAGTTCCAGTTCACTTATTCTGTCTTCCCCTCTCCAAACCTATGCTCTAGACAGTCTCGGTGCACCAAAATCAATTGGGCCTATTTTTTCACTAAGGCTTCTTCACTTCTGACCAGCAGAAATGGCAAAAGGACTTACAGAGGTGCAGTTCATTGCAAGCTCAGGTTCATTTTCCATGAACACTCAAATGGACATAGGTACAGTGGGGGAAGGAACACTTTCCTTTCACAGCTGGTACAGATGCTGTCTCTCCCCGAAGGCTCCTCTGGTCAGATACACCACAGCAGAATGGCAAGTGGTTTTCAGGCACACACCCTTTATATGCAGCATATTTCCTTACACTTGCATATTCTTCAAATGATGTTGCCATAGGTCCTCTTCTGCCACCCAACAAGCTGTGAAATTCCTCTGATTGACTTGAAATTCCACAGCTCCCCAGCACCATTTTGTATTCAAAATCTTTCAAGCAAACAGTCCACATCAGTCCATAACTCCACCCAGCCACATCGCAGGGTCACTTTAGTGCAGAAAGGCACCCCTCCCCCAAAACATCATGGACAAGTCTCCACTTGTAGCCCACCCCTTCTCTGGTGTCTAGGGGTATGAATGATGGTAAAGTCCGTGGTAAGGAGGAACCACAACAGAAACTGCAAAAGACGACTTATGTTTTTGATTCCTTGGGTCTGGGGTGCAGACTCCATCCACGGGGCACTAGGCTAGGAGGCAGACTTGATTAGCAACACTTTAAAATCAGGAAGTCATTGAAATAAAGTCCAAACAGCAATTATAAACAACCTAGATCCTTTAATGAAACTTGATTTCTCCATGGAGTGATGGTAACTTGATAGCAAACTATCCCACTGGAGAATTGTTAAAGCATTGGACTGAGGGGCCCCTTAAATCAATGTCCACATATTACAAACATATAAACATACAAAGTTGCCAGCAGAAACAGGCCGTGATGGTCTATCGAGTCCACTAGAGTGTGCAGCTTGGTTACATACCATGAAGCTGCCTCCCCCACTCCTCCTGGAGTTGTACTTCCCCCACCTCGGTCCCATCCAGCAACCCCCACCCTCTAGGGCCCACCGCCATCCTAACCTTCTTCTTTGCCCTGTCCCATCCCCTCTTGAAACTGGTCACTGTCCTTGCCACCACCACCTCTTCCAGCAACTCATTCCAGTCCTTTGCCACTCTCATTTACATTGTACATAATATAAGTGTCCATCATCCACTGGGGCATCATGCTGATGACCCCCAAAACACGGCAGCATATGATTCACTTCTCATAGCTTTTTCCACAGACACAGCAAGCAGTATTTGTTCTCCCATGGGCAGCTTCAATACCCAGCTTCACATACTACCAGTACTCTCTCCCACTCTCCATCTGCAAATTCTCTCAGAGGCAAATTGCTCAGGACCCTCTCAAGTTTACTGAAGTTACAACTGGGTCAGTATATCCTCATCCAGACTGTGACCTTCTTCAAAAACAGTCACAGAGCAGCTGTGCTTTTAAATTTAAGGACGGCATATACCCATGGGAGTAGTTCCTCGGGCTCTCCCAATGCCTCAATGCAGCAGAACCTCTCACCCTCCAACCTTACATATTCCCTTCAGGTTGGGGGTGCACTGATCCAGATTTGTTCAGCTGCCATTTAAAATTTCCAGGTACTCTCTGCATGACTGTAAAGTCCCACTAGCTCCCTTTTCCTTGGGCCCAACATCCCCTCTCGGCTCAGGTTCAAATCCCAAAGCAGCTACTTGCAAGGCACATTGGACTTCTCCTCCAGATAGCATCATCACCCCCCCCCCCACAGTGTCTTGTAACTCAGGCCTCTACCACTTCAGCTGCGGGGCTATCTCAGGCCATCCTCCAGAGATAAATGGTTAGCTTGCAGGAGCCAGGCAGAACTTGCTTGTTAATCCCCTTCTCCACTCTGCAAAACTGAAAGCAACTTCATGCAACCTCTTAGCTACAAGCAAATGCCCCTCTCCCAGGAAGACAGCATAACTAGCTGCTCAGCTACTGAGGCTGCAAAGAATTAACCCTTTAGAGGGCCACAGGCACGGCACACTTACATTTAAAACTAGTGTAAAGTTCAGTCCACTTCTCTAGTGCTCTAACCCTGGGGGTTACATAAACAGAGCAGTCTCACTCATAAGTTAAAATTAGAGCCCTCATTGGTATGCCATGCAACTGTGTCCCCACTGGGCACTCCACAAGTGTGTGCGATGGCATTATATTACAGGCTATATATACCTTAATCTCAGTGAATGAAGCACTGTTGGGTATAGCATTGCACTTATAAAATGGTCTGGTATGAAAAATGGGTTTGCTTAGAAAATGGTGTTGTGCTGCTGCGATGGTATAGTGACAGCAGTGTGCACTGCCATACAACAGATCTGTGGTTGGAAGCAGACTTGCATTGCCATGTTGGGGAATGGGTCTCGCTGAGGTAGCTGCAACTTGGCAGTGCTCCTCAGTTAGAGAGGGATGTCAGTGATTTCCATTACCACAGTGGCCCCTAGTGACTGGCCCAGGGAGCTTGCGTCTAGCTGCAGGGGCTTGAGGCTGACACAGGCACTGCTTACACCATAAGGATGGAGAAGGGATCTAGAGGGGAAAAGGACTGTGGGAAAAAATCCCTGTTGGCTAAATGGCAACTCTGAAAGCCTGAACAATGTATATACCCAATTGCAGTGTACATCCCTTGTCAGATTGCAGGATAAGGAGGAAAAATGTAGACTAAGAAAAACAACAATTAATGTGTTTTTAAATTCAAGGTAATTTTTATCCTGAAATGTCAGTTAAAATAACCATATCATGAGAGGGCTTAAATCTCAGAGTGAGTTTTTTTTCCTTCTTGGGATGCAATGACAGAGAGAGAGAGAGAGAGAGAGAGAGAGAGAGAGAGAGAGGTGAGGTGAGAGAGAGAGAGAGAGAGAGAGAGATCGACCAGAATGGCTGTGTTTAACTGCCAGGAATTCCCAAAACTTACAGCCAGTAAGAACTCTCTTTCAGAAGACATAGACTTTGTTGTAGTTCTGTTTGTTAAGAACCATACAGCTGACTTTGGGACTCCAGGCTTTTTGAGAGAGGGAAGGGGCCAACTTTGTTTACCATGATCTATAAAACTTGCTTTCTTTTGGAACCATTGTTGAAACTTTGTTTTTTATATAGTTGGGGATGTAACCCCTAGGCAGTGCTATTCTAAGGTCTACTACCCCTGCCTATATGGCTATACACAGGTTGAGGGCCCCGAGTTCTCTAGTAAGGTGCCTCCACCCAGAGGAATGGTATTGGGGTTGCTTATCTGCTCTGGTATAGCCCTCTGGGGAAACTATAACCACCCACCAACCCTGCTAGTGGCCTAAGATATAACACAGTGGTAAATTCACAGTCAATCAGCAACAGTAATAATATGCTTACGACTTTCACACTTACCACCAGGTCTGGGCTTGCGGCAACTGCCCTGGAGACCCCCGGAAAATAAGGTTAGCAATGCAGCAGTGCAACCTTAATACTGAACCCAACTAATAATACACACACTAGCCAGATTAAATGTGAAAAGGACAATCAGATTTATTAAGGGGGCATGAACAAGGAAGGGGCGTGAATCTTGTCAAATGATTTGTATTCTGACTTAAATCAGGTTTTTCTGGCATGCACTTTAAATACCAATTATACAGTTCAAAAACACTGGGTACCCAGAATGTTATGCAGGCTAGACTGAAGCGTTGCCCGGGGGTGGCTGGCGTTGCAGCTGATGCTGGAGCCCTTGATGGAAGAAAAGGCAGTTAAACATGCAAACAACCCAATTATTTGTAATGCAAGCCAGTTGGCTCAATCCATCATAAACCCAAGAAAAAGTGAAACAAATCAGATGGTACCACAGATGATTTAAACCCTTGTTGCATGGTGCTACCCTGATTGTAATTATGCTACCAGGAATTCGCTGCAGGACTGAAAATATGTAGACCTCGTGGTGACGATAGATGGGCAGAGGGAAGCTGAGCCGACACGGCACACCTCCAGGCGGCTGCAACCTGCGCGATGGTGTTGTGCAGGGGGTTGGAATCCCCAAGCTGGTCTCTCGCCGAGATGGACCCTGGTGCAGGAGTAGTGGACTAGGCCTGACTGCTAAGATCCAGACAGGGTGAACAGTTCTAGCAAAGTTCAGGATCTCTGCTGGTGAAGCTTCCAGCTGACATAACAGGCTCGATTATGGGGAACCAAATTGCGACCCATGAAACACATTCAGCACATTTAAATCAATCAATACATCTGTAAACAGTTCAGACTCAGTCCAGTTGCAAATTAACAGCTTTACTGCACAAACCTTTTGATCCGAGCATGAGCCACACACAAGCTGGGCTGATCACTTCAGGAGCAACCCTTCGGTCCAAATCGCAAGTTGCACTGACAAACGTCTTCTCTTCTACCACAGTTCCAGGCTGGAATCAGACAAGTCTGACTTCTGCAATAGGCAGTTTGAAATGCAGGAGAAGATGGCCGGAAGGCAAGTTGAGCCTCTTCCTGCCGATTCCCCTACACCCTTTAGGGAGCAGCTGCCTGAAAGCTCGAGCTGTTCACACTTCAACCTCCAGCTCTAACTGATCCATTGTCTCTTGTCCCACTTGAGAGTTCCCTTGTCAATCCAAAGGTTTGGTTAGCTAAAAGAGCTGTCAGTCACAATAAGGACTCCCCCTCCAGGTCCATTTGGGCGCCAACTGGATAGAACTACAGGACTACAGAATTTCCTTCCCACAAGACCCCTGGAGACAGGATTCATTTTAGACCCCAGTGGTTTGATAGTCCAATTACTGGAAGTCCAGGACCTAACATGGTGACTTCCATCCAAATGTTCAAGCTGCAATCAAAGCATGTTAGACAAACTTCTCTATCTTTAATTTAATAACAGATAAACAGTAAATAAGCACAGTTCCTGTATAGGCCACCTGCCTGCCGAGCTGGTGCATGGTGATGCAATGCACCAGAATCGAGGCTTAGCAGCACAAGAGTAGCTACACCCTCCTTAGCTCCACGATGACAGTTACTCGTGTGGTATCTGAATGGTGGCTAAATCAAACAGTTTTGCATAGTAGTGGCTGGTGGGCATTTTTACCAATTCCTCGAAGATATCTGACAAACCCAAATAAGTTAGAAAGTTAAACGTTTAAGAATATGGTTATGATAGCATGGAACCTATGAGCGGTAAATGGTGTGTGAGAGACAATGGAGTCAGACACCCTTAGCAAAAAACCCTAAAAAAGTTAATACTGGTAGAATATCTTTGTTACCTGTAAAATACCTATAAAATATGAAGAAGAGACCTTTTCTTTCTGTTTCTGAAGTAGGAAGTGGCAGTAGCGGTTCAGAACTTTACAAGGCTCCGAAATTGGTCCATTGGACGCAGTTTGGTATTTCTGTTGTTTTTTTTTGTTTTTTTTTACAAGCACAGTGCTACAAGTGGCTTCCTCTCGCTGGCCAGTGATATGCCGTTCGTAGAGACAAAGGGAGTGAAAGAAGTGGAAGAAGGGAAATGCTACAGGAATGCCACACACCAAAATAATAAGTACCCACAACACTCATAATGTTTCATGATAAAGTAATCAGTGTTTTACGGACCAAATTAAGATTTGACTGTTGAAGGCGCAATCTATGGAACCTACTTTTTTCTTTGGTTTGGTTAAAGGAAAACTACACCCTCATATCTTCTAAATGTTATTTGTTTCTGTGTCAGTAGACAACTCTTTTCATGTAGCTGTTAATGATGTATGCAAATGATTTAGTCTGTTTTTAAAGTTCATACTCGTGCCCTCTGACTGCCCTGGGAGTCTCCATTTCGTGGTTGTTGAAATCTCATTGCCCCTGAGATCTGTATTAGCATATGAGAACATGATGCGTAATCACCCTTTAAACTCCCCAGTATGCCTGCCTGCTTAATTAGTCTTAAAAGAAACAAGCTGAAAAAGGAGTAGAATACCACATTTACCTTTGGTGAGCTTTGCAAACTATCTGAGTTATAATGCAGGTTTTTTTTCCTTCAAACTTCACTCAGTTTATAAGTTTCCAGAAAGTTGTTGCAGCGTATTTGTTCTTTCAGCATATAGATACATGATATAAATGGGTGATCTGACATCATGTTCTCATATGCTAATGCAGCTCTCAGGGACAATGCGATTTCAACAACCATGAAATGGAGACTCTCAGAGCAGTCACAGGGCCTAGTATGAACTGTAAAAACAGACTAAAACATTTGCATATATCCTTAACAGCTACATGAAAAGAGTTGTCTATTGCCATGTAAACAAATAACATATAGAAGATATGAGGGTGTAGTTTTCCTTTAACACAGTAAATTCAGTTTATTATCCCATGAGTAGCCCTGAAAGGAAGAAACTATCTAAGATATTTCAAATGACAGGCAAAAAAAGCTATAATACAGAAAAGATCAAGTAATTCAGAGTCAGACGTTCCAGTTGGTTCTTCTGTTAAATTAACTGCTGAGGCACAAAATAAACAAGCATTTGTTAATGCCGAATGTTTGCTTGCTGGCATTGGCACTGGTAGTGTAGGAGTTACAGAGCTGCATAATAGGAATGGCAGTGAAGTATTGAACTCAAGCCAACCCCACCACCACCCTGCAGATACTGACAGGCATTGGGGTGTGCCTTTGGGTTGTCAGGCATAACGGCTATGGCATTTCACCACACCCTACCCTGCAGACACTGACAGGTGTCACGGTGTGCCTTGGGGTCTTTGGCCCTTATGTTGACCCCATTCTATTAGGAAATATGGTGAGATGGGTGCAGTATAGGAGAATGGGGTGAACTTTGAGGCAAAGAGTCAGGCACAACTCGATGCCTCCTCACTAGCTGCAGGGTGTGGGGGGTGGAATGGTATGAGCATTACAGGTGACAATCCCAAGTCACACCCTGAGGCCTGTCAGTCTTCACAGGGAACGCCAAGAGACGCTCATTGGTATTTTCGCTCCAAATTTTCCATTGTTTTGTGACCCCACTCATGAACAGTGGCAATATCAGTTCGTTAGCTGAAAGCTGATTTTGCACAGTGATCACGCCATTTAGGCGCCACAGATGTGAAAACACATTTCGAACAGGATGTGAAAAATGACAGCTGTACTGTTCATGGGGAGGTGTAAAAAAATGGCAATATTGAAAATCTGGAGTTAAAATATCAGAAAAACTGGTGAAGTCATGAGTGAGCATAGAAACTGCACAACGCACACCCATAATGTAATTAGTTTGGGGATTTTTTACAGCAGATTGTTAACACAGGCATTTTGGGCCTCCACTCATGAACAGTGTCATGGTGATTTTCTTAATCTGTCCCAAACAGTGATTTCCCACAGTGACCACGCATTTCTTAGCTGGAAGTGCAGCAACATTTTGGCCATGGTGTGAAAAATGACAGCTGTACTGTTTATAAGGGAATGTGGAAAAATGCCAGTGGTGGAAATCTGGACTGAAAATATTACAAATTCATGAACTTATGAGGGTGCATGGAAACTGCACAATGCTCGCTCGTAATACAGTCATTTTATGAACTTTTGTCACCAAATTTTTAACATAGCCATTTTAAGACCTCTGCTCATGAACAGTATCACTGATTTTCTTAATCTGTCCCAAACATTGATTTAGCACACCAATTGCCCCATTGTGCGCTACATGTGCGGAAACACATTTTGGGCGAGATATGAAAAATGACAACTAAAATAGTCTCTGTTCATTTGTGTGCTGTGGAGGAGCTGCCAACCATTGAATTATGTAGAGCAGACACTTGGTAAAAAGGTATGAGGGAATTATTGTGAAACTGTTTACAGGATATTTAAAAAATATCCCCCTTTTAAAACAGCAATTAAAAGCAGGTGAATTCAGGTAGCTGCTGTACTGTTGCTGTCTTTTGACATGACAACAATGCCTTCACATGTGCGTGCTGATTTCATTTATATATCCTGCATTATCCTAAGTTATTTAATTGCTGTTTTTTTCAAATTCAGTGGCATAGTTGAAACCATTGTCACACAGGCTAGAACATCCCTTGTAAGTTTACTCATGTAAGCTTCAGAAGAAGACCTTGTTGGGCCAAACACTTCGGCACGTTGTTCTTTTTGTAACATCCATGTACTGTATGTTGGTTCAGTAAAAGGCAACAAACCATTTGCTTCAGTATAATTTTTTTGAATGCACTGCACTAAAATAAGAATTATATTGTAAGACCCTGGCAGACTACATACAGCAGGGCTCCCAGATCTATAGGGAGTCATTTACAGGGAAATTGTTCCCATTGACTTGCATTGGTTACGGGGCATCAGACATAAGCCCTTTTACTCAGGATTTCATGACAAGTAGAATTCTTTTGGGGAACAATTGTAGTGACTGAAGTGAATATAGGTTCACTAGGAGAGAGTGAGTGTGTGTATGCGTGTGTGTGTGTGTCTGTGGGGGAGAGAGAGAGAGAAAGAGAAGGGGAAAAAGGGGGGGGTGAGGAGAGAGAGAGAGAGAGAGAGACAACATCTCCTTAAAGCTATGTATCTCCCCCACCCACATTATGGTGATATGGGGTGGGTTAGGGTGTATTGTTTGTATGAAGAGGAGGAGAGAAATTACATTTTTATCTCTTTTTCAGATTCCTTAGACACTTGTGGTACATCAAGTTGTTACATTCTCAGTGTATATTGACATCAGCACATATCAGGCTATGTGGTCTTAATTCCTTGAGGTTCCTCGACTAGAGATTTTTGTTTGACACTAATATTATCAATTTATATTTAAATTATCATTTATATAGTCCTGAGGTTTTTGAAATGTCTTGGGCCTTATATCTAGCTGGAGAGTACAGCTGGGTGACAGGTCCAGCTAGGTTTTACACATCACACAGTGTGCACTTATGTCTTTCAGACAACTTTACTGGTAAATTCTTGTCTATAATGCAGACACTGAAACTTCATGAGCCCTATAACAATCTTAGTTTGTCTTTAATCTGGGTGGGGGTTGCCTTTCAGTAATCACATCCTTATACTAACTGTGACACTCATAGCTTGATTTAGGAGTTATCTGCTTCAGCAGTGCTATCTTATGTCAATTAAATTTATATGCAGTAGGATTCATTGTATGTGTGTTCCACCAAACACGTTTAACCCAAGGTTGCTTCTGGCTGAAGGCAGTATAGTACTGTTAAACTTCTCTGACATCATCTTCTGTTTTTTTTTTTTTTTTAAATGAGTATTTTAAACCGATGGGGATTTTTTTCTGTTTTTCTCTGCATTATCTAGCTGTTATAAGTATTGTATTTTCTAAACATCTGCCATGAGCTTCTGAAGAAGGACTGGTTGGTCCAAGCTAGAGCACTTTGTTCTTGTTGTTACATCTATGTTGGTCCATTAAAGGTAAATAATCATTTGCTTCAGGGGCATCAGAGCAATTCTGCTTCATGTGAAATAATGAAATGTATGGGGAGTAAATTTGCACTAGAGTTACAGGAAAATGCAAAATCAATGTGATAGCACTGCTACTGTGTCCTCTAAAGTCCATCATTTGTTTTTGTTTTCGTTAGCTTGCGCACATGTGCAAGGCGTCTCGGGAAAATGGGACACTTTGGAGGTGTGCCTGCCTGTGCAATCCCTGCTCTGTTGAGCAGGCATGGTGATCCTGCACCAATCGCTGCGGTGCTGTGTGTGACAGCGGTGGTCTTCTCTTCGAAAACCACCGCTGTGTGCTTTACAACGTCCGCCCCAAATCTTTGCTGCCACGCTGGGGCCACCCCAGCATGCAGGCATCCTCATCATCTGCTGATGGGGTGCCCAATCCCCGTCAGCTCCACCTCCCAAACAGCGTTCTCTGCTGCCACAGGAGCCCACCCCAGTGTGGCAAGCGTCCACGTCATCTGCGGCCGGGGTTCCCAATCCCATCGGCTCCACAGCCCTCCAGCCATCTTCTGCCATGCTGGGAGCCCACCCCAGCATGGCAAACGCCGTCATCAATTATAGAAAAAGAAACCTGTAAATTAAAAACAGTCCCACGGTCTCCGCCCTCCTCCCACAACCTGCACCCACCCACTGCGCACCCTGCCTCCCCACACCCCCCTCACCCCATACTTACCTCCAGAGCTCGGCGCGACGATCATCGCTGGACCGGGAACATGTCTGCACTCTTCATAGCCGACCGCGAACTGAGGAAATGCCGGTAAACTGTATAATGGGCTAGATGGGTTTTTTCAACTTTGTTGCATATCTTAGGCATTTTTTGGAATTTTTGCACCAAATTTTCAACATGGGGTTTTTGGGACCCCTTCTCATGAATTCTGTCACTGTCATGGCGTTATTCGGGCCCGAAGGGTAATTTCGCAGTCACTCGTGAAATCATCTTTGGGCCCGATTAACAAACAACAGTGCCAGCGTTCATAAGGTGGGCTCTCAAAAGCCTATTTGAAAATTTGTGGAAAATTCCTAAATGACCGCTTTATGAGCTGCAGCGTTGCGTAGTTCCTACACAGGCTTGTAAGTTCACGAATTTTCAATATTTTCACTCCAGATTTTCAACATTGCCATTTTATTACACCTCCTCATAAGTAGTACAGCTGTCATTTTTTACATCTCACCCAAAACGTGTTTCCGCCCATGTTGCGCACAATGGCGCAGTCGGTGTGCAAAATCAATGTATGGGACACATTAAGAAAATCACAGTGACACTGTTCATGAGCAGAGGTCTTAAAATAGCTATGTTGAAAATGTGGCAAAAAAATCCTAAAAATGACTTTTACGAGCGTGCATTGCGCAGTTCCTACGCAGGCGCGTAAGTTTGCGAATTTTCAATATTTTCACTCCAGATTTTCAGCAGTGCCATTTTACAACACCTCTTCATGAGCAGTATAGCTGTCATTTTTCACATACTGCCCAAAATGTGTTTCCACCCATGTAGCGCACAATGGCGCAGTCGGTGTGTGAACTCAATGTATGGGACACAATAAGAAAATCACAGTGACACTGTTCATGAGCAGAGGTCTTAAAATGGCTGTGTTGAAAATTTGGTGAAAAAATTCCTAAAAATGACTGTTTTACGAGCATGCATTGCGCAGTTCATACGTTAAATAAGTTCATGAATTTTCAATATTTTCACTCCAGATTTTCAAAATTGCCATTTACCACACCTCCTCATGAGCAGTACAGCTGTCATTTTTCACATCCTGCCCAAAGCGTGTTTCCACCCATGTGGCGCACAATGGCGCCCAGTGATTAGTCTTGAAACTCAATGTATGGCACATTAAGAAAATCACAGTGACACTGTTCATGAGCAGAGGTCTTAAAATGGCTATGTTGAAAATTTGGTGAAAAAATTCCTAAAAATGACTGTTTTACGAGTGTGCATTGCGCAGTTCCTACGCACGCTCGTAAGTTCGCGAATTTTCAATATTTGCACTCCAATGACTTCCAAATACCTAAACAGCACATAGAAGCAAGCAACATTCAGCATTGACAAATGCTTGTACTTCTTGTCACTGATTTTTAAGCCATGTCAAGTGCCAAATACCACTGCAAATACCTGCAAGCGAGCGTTGGCATTGACAAATGCTTGTTTTCATAGTGTAATAGACCAACAACATGTCTTTCCCTGATTTGAAAGGAAGTGTGAATTATTAAGTATCTGAATGTGCTAGTGTGAACTAGCCTTCATGCTTGCCCAAAGAAGTGGAGGTGGAGGTTGAAACAAAGAGGTAGATGAGGCAATGTGCAGTGTATCTGGCACAACTCTGAAATCCATGTAACTCTTCTCAATTCAGTAAGCACCATTGGCTTTGTTTGAGAGTTGTGAGGGGATGAGTGTGGGAATGCAGACACATGGCTGACATACAGCATCTTGTTTCTGCAGTCACATAAAATGCCAGCTCATGGCAATTCAGAGAAAAAAAATTTTGAAGCTGCATTACCAGACTAAGTGTGCAGTTTAGTGAATTACCACACAGGGTGTGTATATGACAGCACTAGGAGTGCGTTAAAGTGCTTCAGTCATGAAAACCTCCCCACTGGCTGCTGCTGAAATGCATAGCAGTATGTTCTCCTTTGCATTCTGGCTATTCTTTGCTTCAGCTGCAGGTAGTACAATCGCTCAAGTTCGTTTGCATAGGTTTTAGCAGTGGGGAGTTCACACTGACAGAGTCTAACAAGAGAAAACGCTTGGAATTACACATACAACGAAGTCTGAGTTTTCACATCAAATGCTGAGGTATTTTTTTTCTGGAGGATTAGAACCCATGGAGTCCATGAAGGTGTGCTTTGGAGAGCTGGTGTAGTAAGGACTGTTAGGCACCCACACATTTTGGTGGTCCTGCTGTGGCAGGGAACAGTTTATTAAAGTAATGATGTGTGGCTTGTCTCTCTAAGCTAGACAAGACTACAGCAATCTATCAGGTAACCAACACAGTTGATCTGTGTGTGTGTGTGTGGGGGAGCTGCTCACTGAAGCGTAGCTCCCTCTTTCAACTGTATGCCACTGCATTTTCAACTGCTGTCATAGACAGCTCCAGCAGTGATTGGAGAACTGTGACCACGCCTGCAAACACACTGACTGAATTGGAAGATGCTGACATACCTCTGAAAAACTCAAATGATGGCACTATGTTTCTTGCACATGCGTGCAAGCAAACATAAAAATGTAAGCAACTGACCTTACCGTTTAAAAACTGTTATGAATTGGAAGGCCCAAAAAGTGCTAAAATGCCTCCCAAATCCAATCCTGAAAAGAAAAAAGACAGGAGAGGCAAAGCAGCAATTCAGTCAACTAAAACTATGCAGGGCACAGAGGTCAGTAATGAAGAACCAAATCAAGTACTGTGAGAAGAAATTATTGTAAGAGAAGTCAGTGCCTCAGAGCAAGATAACTTGGAAAAAGGACAGTATACAACTGCCCCAAGCTCCCCTGGAATTTCACAGGAGGTACCTCCTAAATGAGCACAGCAGTTAGTGAACACAGTAGGGGGGTTACAAATGCCAATTAATAAACTACAAATTCTCCCTGACTCAATAAAATGGTTGTCAGCAAGTATTCAGAAACTTGATGCAAATTTGGAGCAGGGAATGAAACATATTTTAGAGGTGGAGAAAAAGCAGTCAGAGCTGGAGAAGATTGTCAGTCCTCTGACTCAGGAGTTAAAAGGTATAAAACTGCAGCAGGAATTCCTCAAATGGAAGATGGATGACCAAGAGAATTGAGCAAGGGGTAAAAATATTCGGATTTTTGAGTTCTCATTGACTGGGAAAAAGAAAAATCTCTTAAAGATATAATGATGAAAATATTCTCTAAAGTCTTAACTCCAGAAAAAGAGGTTCCTATGATAGACAGGGTCCACTGGATGGGAATGACTAGACCGGAGCAGAAAACCAGGCCAATTATGTTGAAATTATTAACATCTGAAGGGAAAGAGTAAATTATGAAAGCTTTCTATGGGGCCAAAAACTTTTCGTTCAGAGAACAACCAATTTATTTCAGGAATGACTTTTCTAAACTACTGTGGGACCAAAGGAAGAAGTTTGGAGGACTGCAACAAAAACCGTGGAAAGAAAATGTGAAAGCATATGTATTTTTTTCGACTAGGCTGAAAGTTCTTTTGAATAACCAGACACTGTTTTATGATTCTCCAGCCGATGCCTTAATTGATCTAAAAATCAGACTGCTTATTTTTGCTGGTTTTCAGAATGGATAGAGTGGTCTGCATCAGTCCAGGAGGGGAACCAGGATCCTAGGTGATAGATTTAAATGCTTCATTGGCAAACACTTAAACTAGCCAAGGGGGAGGCACTG
Organism: Neoceratodus forsteri; assembly: GCA_016271365.2. Classification (NCBI taxonomy): domain Eukaryota; kingdom Metazoa; phylum Chordata; order Ceratodontiformes; family Ceratodontidae; genus Neoceratodus; species Neoceratodus forsteri. The sequence goes on from JADMNL010000025.1 coordinate 268,407,737, forward strand.
GAAAGGAGCAGAGAAATCCTAGCCCCCCCCCCAAAAAAAATCAGGGTAGTAAGTGAGGTAAACACCAAGACAGAGATGTCGATAGGGAGAAGGGGCGGGGGTAAATGAAGAAAATGACAAAGGCAGTAAGGACAGGGATGGGGCAAAAAGGGGTAAGGCCATCAAGAAATGGAGGGTAATGAGTACCAATGTCCATAGCCTGGGCAACAAGCTCCCTGAACTGGTGGCCTTGATGGAACAGGGATGCCTGGATATCATAGCAGTCACAGAAACATGGTACACAAAGAACCATGGCTGGGATGTTTACATACCAGGGTACACAACCTACAGGAGAGACAGGGAGGGGAGGAGTAGCTCTCTATGTAAGGGAAGGGATAAAAGCAATGAAACAAAACTGTAAACAGGGAGGAGAGGAGGCACTGTGGGTCACCTTAGAGACTGGAAATGGCACCACAATCTGCACAGGGGTTGTATACAGACCCCCCTCTCAGGGGGAGAGAATGGACAAGCATATGATAGAAGGCATCCTTAGGATGGCACAGAAGGGGGAGATACTCTTGATGGGGGATCTGAATATTCCAGATGTTAACTGGAGCACCTTTGCTGCAGCCACATCCAAGAGCAGAGCCATTCTCGATGCCCTACAGGGGGCATACCTTAGACAGCTAATTTTGAAGCCCACTCATGAGGGAGCAATCTTAGACCTTGTACTCTCAAATGGGGACAGTGAGAGGATCTCAGATCTAGAAGTAGGTAGCCATCTGGGAACAAGTGACCACCAAACAGTGTGGTTCACGATAAGCTCGGCTACAGGGTCAAGCCTTACAAAAGTGAGGGTACTGTACTTTAGGAGGGCTGACTTTGGCAAGTTAGGAGAGTGCCTTTGAAAAGTATTAGCAAACAGGCTAGGAGGAGGGGTGGAGCAACAATGGGGAAACATCAAAACTGACATCACAGAGGCAACAAGCCTTTGTGTGAAGCAAATAAACAAATCAAAATGAAAGAAAAAGCCACTATGGTTCTCCAAAGAGGTGGCAGGAAGGTTAGGGAGAAAAATATAGCATTTAGGAAGTATAAGGAAACACAGAAGGGACAGGACAGAGAACTGTGCCAGTTAAGACAAATCAAAATGAAAGAAAAAGCCACTATGGTACTCCAAAGAGGTGGCAGGAAGGTTAGGGACAAAAAAGATAGCATTTAGGAAGTATAAGGAAACACAGGAGGAGCAGGACAGAGCACTGTACCAGGTAAGGCAGAAGGAAGCAGGGAGGGAAGTCAGATTAGTAAAGGCCCAAACTGAGGAAAAGATAGCCAACTCAGTTAAGAAGGGTGATGAAACCTTTTATAGGTACATCAGGGAGCATAGAAAGACAAAGGGAGGGATAGTGAGGCTGAATAGAATGGACAGTGGGTGGGCAGAGAGAGACAGTGAAAAAGCAGGGACACTGAATGAATACTTCTGCTCAGTATTCACAAAAGAGGAGGAGGGGGGGAGGTACCTAATCCAATTAACAGAAGCACTCTGGATAAGGGGGTCAATCCCAGTCCTTTCACAGAAGAAAGGGTTCTGAAAGAACTCCTAAAACTGAAGGTGGAGAAAGCAATGGGACCTGACGGGATTCACCCCAGAATTCTAAAATAATAAAGGGGAGAACTAGTGACACCACTGATTATCCTTTTTAACAAATCATGGAAGGATGGAGTGGTACCTGAGGACTGGAGGAAGGCGGATGCGATTCCCCTTCACAAAAGTGGGAGCAAGACAGAGGCAGAAAACTACAGACCTGTCAGTTTGACCTCTTTGGTAGGGAAAGTGATGGAATCACTTCTGAAGGAAAGAATTGTTGAGTACCTAGAGGCCAGAGGGGCACAGAACCCAAGGCAGCATGGGTTCACAGTGGGAAGGTCATGTCAGACAAATCTAATTGATTCCTCTGACTGAGTGACCAAAGTAGTAGACCAGGGAGGGGCTGTGGACATGACCTACCTAGACTTTAGCAAGGCATTTGACACAGTCCTACACAAAAGATTAATAAACAAATTAACCAGCCTGGGAGTGGGTCACAGGGTAGTAGCCTGGGTAAAACATTGGCTGGACAAAAGGACATAGAAGGTAATTGTAAACGGAGTCCACTCTGAAGAAAGAGGGGGTTACTAGTGGGATACCGCAGTACTGGGTCCAGTCCTTTTTTATGTCCTTATAAGTGACATTGCAGAGGGACTGGAAGGAAACATATGCCTCTTTGCAGATGACACAAAGATCTGTAACAGGGTAGAAACACAAGGAGGCATGGAAAGGATGAGAAGGGAATTGGCAAGGTTGAAGGAATGGTCAGAAGTAAGGCAGCTTGGATTCAATGCAAAGTAATGCAAAATAATGCACCTGGGAAACAAAAATCCAGGGGAAGATTACACAATGGGGAAGGGGGAGGTAGTAACAACAACAAAAATGGAAAGGGACCTGGGAGTAATCACATCAGATGACCTTAAGGTTGGCAAGCAATGTGAGAAGGCAGTAGGGAAGGCTGGGGAATACTGGGCTGTATAGGGAAAGGCATCACCAGCAGAAAACAGGAAGTTGTTATCCCTCTGTACAGACAGTTGGTAAGACTCCCATCTGGAGTACTGTGTCCAGTTCTGAAGACCCCATCTCCACAAGAACATAGACAGGATGGAGGCAGTCCATAGGAGGACAATTAAAATGGTGCAGGGTCTGTAAGAGAAGCCATATGAGGAGAGACTAAAGGAGCTTAATATGTATACCCTTGAGGAAAGGAGGGAGAAGGGGTACATGATAAAAACTTTTAAGTACTTCAGTGGGATCAACAAAGTCCAAGAAGGTAGCATCTTTCAGAAAAAGAGATGTGCAAGAACAGGGGGACACAATTTGAAGATGGGGGGGATGGCTCAGGGGCGATGTGAGGAAGTATTTTTTCACAGAGAGGGTGGTGGACACATGGAACAGCCTTGCTGAGGAGGTTGTGGGATCTAAAACTGTGTAAGAATTCAAGGATGCATGGGACAGACATAGGGCAATTCTTGTGGGGGGTAGGAAGAAACATGCTGTTGGTTAACTAGGATCTGCAGCGTATCCTGTAGGTAGGGAAATAAGCAGACTAGGTGGGCCAAGTGGTCCTTACCTGCCATCAAAGTCTATGTTTCTATGTTACAAAAGATAAAATAAATGTGTAACTTAGCGGGGGAGGGGGCAAGTTCTCAGATCTGGTATTGTTACCTAGTTTTGATGGGAGGGGAGTGACAGCACAGTAGGAGAGGAAGGTGTGGGTTTCAAATGAGGTTTAAGGAGGAAAGCACACAAAGGAGATATATCTATCAGGATTATAAAAAGGGAGGTAAAACTTACAGGCTAACATGAAAAATTGCACTGGTTAGAGTAAGTGCTTGGAATATAAATGGAATTAATTCACCAGTGAAATGGACCAGGATGCTGGCAAGGATTAAGAAAATGGGAAATGATGTAGCCATGTTACAAGAAATATTTTTTGAATAGCAAAGAAATGGATAAATTAAAAAAAGATACTCTGGTAGAATTTATAGTTCATTAGGAGAATCTAACAGGAGTGCTGGGGTTGCTTTATTATTTGATAGAAAGTTTAAAGGGGAAGTGATAGATTATATATCAGATAATAAAGGAAGAATTATTTTGGTGAATACTACAGGTGGTTCACTATCAAAATATTATATTTGGCTTACTCTATGGCCCCTTTAAAGGGTATACTAACTTTCTTGGGGGAATTAGGCAAAATGATGCATACCTGGAATGGTGGACACTTCATTTTGGGGGGAGAGACTTCAACTGTGTCCTTAATTCTTCATTAGTTAAAAGATCTAGGAGCGGACGTTTGAATTGGTATAAGGCCAAACTTCTACAAAACATTTTACAAACTAATCTAATCAATATCTGGAGGGACAATCCATGGGAACTGCGAGACTATACTTATTTTTCTTCTCATTTTGGGACCTTTTTGAGGTTGGATTATATTTTTATTTCCAGAGTATGATTTATAGACACATTGGGATCTAAAGCTTCAATTTAAACTAGACTGATATTGGACCATAGTCCAGTCTCATGTGACTTATTTCTAGAAAAAGATATTAGATATAACAAGAACGGGCTCTGGCGGTTTAATAATAACCTGTTGGGAGATAAGGCATCTGTTTCTAAAATTGCCCAAAGTATAACTTATTTTTTAGTAAACAATCAGGTCTCGATTTTGAAATAATCGAATGGTGGGATGCCCTTAAGGCCACATTAAGGGGAGAAATAATTGCAGCAGCCTCGTGGAGAAATAGATAAAGAATAAGGCAAAAAGAAATGGAAGACAGATTACAAAAATTAGATATGGCAGTAAAGAGAGGAGAAAAATTTTAATTAAAGAATTACAAGACCTTAGAAGTCTTATAGAATCTACAGAATACTTCAGCATAAAGAAAAAGTGGGCTAAAACTAACAAGAACTGGGAAGCTACAGTGGTAGTGATAGAAAAGTTTTGCAGTACTGAGGTATACCTAGGTATACTGAGGCAGAATGAGGCAGGATCACATTACAGTCAATGCAAATTTCCTCAGTGGTACCTCAAGGTAGGAAACTTTTCGACAACTACCACTGTAACAGTGAAATAATAGGGAAGGTGTTAGCAAAAAGATACAAAACTTAGAGGAAAGAGGGGCAGAAATAGCATCAATTCAGACTTTAGAGGGTCAGATAGTAACTAACCAAGAGGAGATATTAATGGAATTTCAGAATTATTATTCCTCTCTATACACCTCCAAATGCACCCCATCTGATACAGATTTGGAATATTATGGGAAACAATTAGTTAACAGGGTGAATGACTTAGAGGCTCAGACTTTATTAGTACCAATTTCGTATGCTGAAATTAAAGAAACTCTTCAACAAATGGGCAAAAATAAAGTTCCAGGAGTAGATGGCTTTTAAAGTTAAAATTAATGGGAAACTTTCAATAGAATTTTATTTAGCCTTTGAGAACCAGTTTGTTTCACTCCTATGTAAGTTATTTAATCAGATCCAATCCCAGAAAAAGATCCCGCCATCCTTTTCTCAGGCCTACATTTCAGCGCTATTGAAACAAGGGAAACTCAGTATTCAAGTAGAAAATTATAGGCCTGTGGCCATTTTGAATACAGATTATAAGATCTTTGCCAAACTTTTGAATAATAGAATACTTCCCTTTCTTGGAAATCTGATTCATGAGAACCAAACTGGTTTTATTCCCAGTGGATCTATTCAATCAGGACTGTTTAAGTTACAATTCCTGATTGAATATTTGGGGAAGGGGGAATTCCTATAGTTTTCATGGCTTTAGATGCTACAAAAGCCTTTGGTAGGCTAGAGTAGCCTTATTTGTTTAGTACTCTGGCATCATTTGGTTTCCCATCAGAATTTGTTCAAATAATACAAGCAATTTATGTAAAACCAACTGCACAAGTTAAAATTAATGGGAAACTTTCAAATACTTTTGAATTTCATAGGGGAGTACGCCAAGGTTGCCCCCTCTCACCGTCTCTTTTTGGACTGGGCCTAGAGCCACTTCTCAATGAAATTAGAGGCAATAATCAGATTCAGGAAATTCAAATAGGTCCAGTGCAATTTAAACTGAATGCATTTGCAGCTGATGTTTTAGTGACATTGCAGAATCCAGAAAATAGCATTAAAGAGCAAGCATCTGCAATAAGGAATTTTTCAAGTGTAGCTGGCTATGAAGTTAATGAGAATAAGACTGAAATGATCACCTTTAATGTTCAGGATGTTACAAATATAAAAATGCATATTAATGCAACAGAAAAAAAACAAGGTATGAGATATCTAGGTATTTATCACACCAGTGCATAAATCATGGGACCGCACTCAGCCCAGCAACTACCGACCTATATCCATCCTCCCCCCACTATCAAAAGTACTAGAATGTATAGTAACTGACCAACTTGTGGACTATCTTTACAACTACTCGTTACAATGCCCTCAGCAGCATGGCTTTAGGAAAAAGCACAGCATGACTACAGCCCTGGTAGAATTTATGAGTTTCATCCAACAGTCCTTCGAAAAAAACAATCTTGTTGGAGCGGCTTTCATAGACCTTATGAAAGCATTTGATACTGTGAATCACAGTCTCCTCCTTGGTCAACTCGCCACCACTGGTGTCTCACCAACACCTTAAAGTAGTTTGAATACTATCTCTCTAACAGGTCACAGAAGGTGAAGATATCTAACATTGCCTCTGATCTGCAAGCCATCAGATCAGGTGTCCCACAAGGGTCTATTCTTGGTCCTCTCTTGTTTAGCATCTTCCTAAACAATTTACTGAATGCCTGTCACTTAAGTATTCTCCTATATGCTGATGATGCCGTCATCTTTACAAGCCACCCTGACCCCAACTTGCTAGAGGACAACCTTCAGAGAGGATTCCTGGAAGTCGAACAATGGTTCCACTTGCACAAACTCATCCTAAATTACAAAAAAATGAAACTTCTGCTGTTCACATCCTCTCATAATAAGTATCAGAAGCATGCCCTCACCGTCAATAATAGCCAAGGAGCCCCTATTGAACAAATCCAACAATTCAAATACCTTGGAATTACCCTGGACAACCATCTCACATTTGCACCACACATCGACAAAATGTTGCCAAGATAGTAAATGCTAAACTTGATCTACTTTACAGACATAGAAGGAGCCTACCCACAGATGCACTTAAACTGGCTATACAAAGTTCAGTTCTTTCCACTATTGACTGCAGCTTGGTGATATATAGTGGTGGTGCCCCAGCCACATCTCTCAAAAAGCTCAGCACTTCCCTCAACAAAGCCTGTAGACTCATCACCGGTGCTGATAAACTCACACATACATATGATCTATATGCCCTGTCTGGGTGGCTAAAGCTACATGACTGGATCAAGTACCAATCGTGCATGCTGGCCAAACAAGTGCTGCTTGGAGCCCTGCCAACTGGTGTTACCTCGCTGTTAAGCATATCTCTTACATCCCGTCACATATGGACCTCTGACATTGAACTTTTTCTCATTCCTAGGGTTCAGACCACTCAATGCCAGCGAACCTTCATCTATAAAGCCCCAAACTGGTTCAATGGATTGGGCTGTCAACTGATTAACCTCCCTCACCTTGCCCAATTTAAGCGCCTTTTGAAACAGCACATCATGAATGAAAGTGCATGTGACTGCCTCCTATAATTCACTTAGTAGATAATGCCCAAGTCTCTTTCTTCCCTTGTAAAGAGGGATTATTACCTCCCTCTTACGACCTGGGATACCCCTACTAATTACACTCCAGCATCCCCTGCTGACAACGCCCCATGGCTGCTACCATTTCCTCCTTTCCTGCACTACTACTACTCTCTATCCTTAATTTTTCTATCCACTTCCCATTCTCTGTGTCTATTGACCCTCACTGTAAACTCTACTGTAACTGAATTGCTATCCCTGTGACAATTTACCCTCACTGTAAACTCTGCTGAAATTGAACTACTATCTCTGGGACATCTGACCATCTTTGTAAATACTGCTGTAACTGAAATGTTAATAACTGTGTAATATTATTATGCCATGTACTGTGTATTGAAATGTATTCCCCATCTGTTTTGTTACCCCCTCCCACACTGACGTGGAACTGTTGTAAATGAGCCCCCCGTGCTCAAAGGTGTTGTAATCCGAGAATGAATAAATAAATAAAATTATAGTCATAATGATATTAAGACTCTATTTGGTTTAAACTTTAAATAATTGTTTGACTCATTGAAAGAGAGGCTGATTTTCTAGGGGTAAGATTCCCCTATCTTTATGGGGGAAAATTCAAATACTTAAGATGTTGGCAGTTCCACATTTGTCTTACAGGATGCAAATGGTATTATCCCCTTTTCCTAACACCTGGTTCCAACAGATCAAAAGGGAGTTTAGGAAATTCATTTGAATGGGGAAACCCACAAGGGTTTCCTGGAGTAAACTGTGTCTTCCGCTCAATCAGGGTGGTTTGGCCTGCCCAGATTTAGAAAAAATAAGATCGACCTATTTAATGAAGACAGTTATTAATTGGGCATGTAAGAGTGAAACAGATTTAATAACAATACAGTTTATAAATAATATTTTATTGTCCTTCTTCTCTAGTTCGGAGAATATAACACAAATTTTATTCCCAGCCAAGAAACTCAAACAATCTGATAGTTATTTATTGAGGTATTTATCCGAGAGTGTGATTAGATATACAAAAGTGATTAAATGGGACACTAATTTATCTCCAGAGAACAGAATATGGAATAATCCAAACTATAAATATAAAGGGACTGTTTCAAAGAATAAAAGGTGGGAAGAAAAAGGAATAAGGAAATGGAAGGACCTGTATGAAGGAGGGGTGAACATGGATTGGCCTTCTTTTTGCTGGAAATATGATTTAGGCCCAAACCAATATTTACATTTTTACCAGTTGTGTAGTATTTATAGCAACGATTATAGCAGATGGGAGCAGGCCCCCAATAACAAATCGATGGAGCAGACCCTAAGGAGTATGTTGAAAGGCAAAAATACCAAGTTGTTTACTTGGCTGCTGGGTAATCTTCACAAGCAATATACAGATATATATATATATATATATATATATATATATATATATATAAAACAAACAATATGTAAGTGGGATAAGGAACTGGATTATACCTGTATGAACTGACAATGGAATTTGGCATGTGGGGGAATAAATACATATAAACCAACAAGAGGTAAGGCAATCCAATATAAAATTCTTAATAGAGCTTATGTTTCCCCATGCAGATTATTTAAAATGAAGATGATACCTAACGATATGTGTTGGCATTGTGAAGAGCACCAAGCAGATATTCTGCACTCTTTTTGGGAATGCAAACTCATAAAACCTTAGTGGACTGAGGCCTTTTCCATTCTCGAACAGATTGGTTTCCAATTTCCACACTGGAAAGACCCTAAATTTACTATTTTGGAAATGTTTAGCCATAGGAGTTATGCTAAAGGGGTTGGGTTGATTCTAAAAGCCAATTTAATGGCAGCCAAAAGACTGATATTGAAAAATTGGAAGAAAGAAGAATTTGTGGCTCCCTTCCCTAAATATGAATGGAGGCAGCTATTTTTGGCTATACTTTATAATACGGAGTACTTTTTTTTACTTTGATCCAGTGTGGAAATTTTTTAATAAGCCTATCGAGCAATGGTTGAAAGATGATTTTTCAGTTAATAATTTACAGATATAATGCACCCTTAGGAAAATGTATTATGTATAATCCCTCTTTTGCTGTAATTTATTACTGGTGAATAGATAAATATTGCTAATGTCAGCACTCCTCCTCCTTATTTAATATTTATATTATTGCATTTTATATAGATACTCTCCCATGTGTTGGTGTGGATGTATTATTGATATGAATTATATACCTCGAATAAAAATATTATTTGCACAAAAAAAAGCACAGTTCCTGTAAAGGCTCCCTCTGCACAAGTAGTGACTGCAGAATGGAGCAAATCAGATCACTGTCTGGCCAGTTGCAAGCCCTAAGTCACTCGAACCCTGCACAGACCACCATCCTCCTAAATACAGACCAGCTATTCTCTTAAAGGGATAGGCACTGAGGCTTAGAGGAGAATACTCCTGTATATTTATGATTTGGAGATGTCTGATGTATTTATTATGCATTATATCAATTACTGTACATATGTCAATGAGAAATCAGTCATTTCTTCGGTTGCAACACATATATAGAATCTGAGACTCTGACACAAGGTAGTAAAGTGTCAAGGAAGCTTCCATTTACATGCAAATGAGTTACTTGTAATATGGCCCCTCCCATTGCTTGATGTCACTGCAGCAACAGTGCAGATAAAAACATAAGGGTATCAATGCTGTCTATCCTGATTTTAGTTTAAGTTTGCAATGGCTTAAGATAGTTCTGTCATGCAACTCACACAGGGAGTAGTACTTGTAGCCTTAATACTGTATGTGTAGAGCAAATAATACATCTAATAGTATTTCATTCACAGGAAAATAAAAATCTGTTTCTTTGTACTGCTCATTTCTCTCTGTGAGACAGTTGTAATATGTTGTGGAGTGAAATAGACTGAATCAGTCAATCAAGCAAGTCAATCTGTATTGAACCAGGTGAACACCCTTGAGAAGATTCATTTACAAGGTGGGCCTAGGCAGTTTCTCAAAGGATTACATACGACTGAATTCCTCCGTTGCACAAATGATACACACCCCCTTTCAGCAGCCTGAAAGTGAACAGCTAGATCACTTACTTTAAAAAGTGTATTGTTTTACATTTCAAATGCTCCTTAAATCAGAGTTTCTGACTGGAAATACCAAGACACAGAATGCATATGTCATGGAAGGAATGAGCTAAGCAAATACAGAGCACTACAAAGACTGAGACTGATTAGTTTCTTTATCTACAACAGCTGAAGTGTAGCATGTAATTTGTGAGGGACATCCTACTTCAAATGCTGGCATTACAAAGGGGGGGCCGCCACAGCTTGTCCTCAGTACCTTCAAAGTGAAGTGCTGTAGCTCTCACATCACTGCTAATGATTCATAATGAGAATGGGGGCACTTTTACAGTCATGGACCTGAGGGGCCATCACAGTTCCCAAGGAGGTATGGGGAACTTGTTAAGGGTTAGAGAGTAAGGGACTCTAGTAGGATATGAACCAGAGTCTCCCAGTTCTTGTGCCTGTGCTTTAACCACTAGATTACCCTTCTTCCATATGCTGCAGCGGATGCTTTCCTGGTAACCTATTCCTTGGTATAGCCGAACTCCTTATTGCCTTACAGCAGCCATCCAATCATTGACTGCCTAGTTACAAAGAGAAAGGGGCATATTTGCAAGACTGTTTCTCACTGCAGGTGTCAAACAAAGAATGCTGACATACACAGAACATAATACAACAGCTGTATAATACCACTTAAAACTCTTGTTGCACCCAGAGTCATTTATTAGGTAAACTGTTTTTGCTAACAGAAACAGTAACACAACACATACAGGCACTTCCTTATATGAATACTGTATATACCTCAAATCAGTGCTGCATCACACTCACATGGTCCTAGTCCCTATTAGGCCTGCACTTCAGGATGTGCACAACACTTAAAGGGTTCCTCCATTACTCAAGTGGGGAACCAAACGTGAGTTTGGTTTACTAGTGGAACTGCATTTAGTGCAGCACCATTATCTGTTGCTCTGATGACATCATCCTCCAGCAACATTGATGGTAAAATGGAGGACAAACACATTGATAACTTCTGAGGCCTGTATATTTTTATTTATAATCTAGATTTGGGCAGCAATAGGACTTCTGGTAACTGGAGGAGGCACACAACAGTTACACATAAGAAGTTGGGAAAATATTGGTGTGAAACTATGGGAGACTTCCCCTTTAATATGGCACTTTCACATAAATACAAAAAATCACACTAGGACAAGACCCCAGCATGATAGTGGGCATTAAGGAGCCCAGGAAGACATTATAGTAAACCCCAATTTGTACGGAGGTTACACTCTTCCCTGCCTGAAAAAACTTGGCATCTGCGTCAAGTCTACACATACAATAAGATTCTATATGGAAAACACTATACGTAAAGTTATGTGTATGTTTCATTTGGTATGCCACAAAATAAAATCTGATGCATCTATAAAACAAGTGGTAAGAAAAGAGCATTTCTATACTTTTTTCATTATCAATGAAATTTCCACAGTAACACATTTTCATAAAATTCTTGTAAATATGTTAACAGATTCAAATAGTCAGACACATTACTCTTACAATTCTAATCTGTATTACCTCCTGCATACTAACCAACATGGCTTGGGGCCAATCCCTGTCGGCTACACTAGGGCTGCATGGGGCAAGGGCATTAGTATGCTGATTGGAGGGCTTAACTATTAGCTTGGATGTGGCAGAATAGCCCAGTTGTGGAAGAGAGTTTTCAGAAATGTACACCCCTTTGTGAACTACATGTAATGGGAGGTCTACAGGCCTTCCTGGGGAGTCATAATTGAACCATATTACAGGCTTTGTGGCTTTTCCAGACTTTTTGAGAGGGGCAGGCACAGGCTCACTTCTTTCAACATTGGCATTTGGGTTGATCAGTCCCAGCTCATCAATAAGTCTGCTGCTTAAAAAAAGGGGTACCTGTGTTGTTCTGTGCTGGAAGAACTTTCAGCTTCTGGTTCTGAGTCAACAAAATTACTTTCATTACTTGTTTCTGAAATTCCAGGTTCATCATCAAGAGGAAATTCCATGGAATTCAAATCATGTAACACGTCACTAACACTTTCAACATCATTAGCTTCATTAACATCATGGTCCATAATACTATTGGAATCATTAGTTGCAATTAGTTCTGGACTCTCTGGCATATCACCAGGTGTACTTTCTGTCTCTGGATCTCTTTCTTGAGGCTGTAGTCTGGGTCTCAGGTGTCTGGGAGGCCAGCAAGAAAGACCACCGGAATCCTATTACTTGGGCCTTTACTTTGCTCGCATCTTCAGGGAAACGGCACTTATGTTGCATATGTCCATCCCTCCCACAATGATAACAGAACAACACGTCCTTATCCAAAAGATGTCTTTTTGTGGCCCCACCAGAAGCCTTTTGCTGCCACCGACATATGGCCACGACTATGTCACACAACCAGGTGAACAGAGTCTCCAGCTTGCCCAATTCGGCTTCCCACAAGAGAGGTGAAGCATCTTTTACAGGGGTCGCTGTCTCCTGGTTAGAGCACTGAGGTGGGGTACTTTCCTTAGCTACAGTGAGTTCTGGAACTGGCACCACAGGGTCATTTGCACTGGTCTGGTGTTTGGCCCTCCTCATGGCCCGCATTAACTTGACATAGGAAGGAGCACCCTCTACATGCTGCTGCTGCACGTGTATCTGAAGCATGATGAAACCAGGATCCTCCACTGAGGTCAAAACATGATCAATCCTAACTCAGTCTAAGTCCTGGGGTGCGACCCCTCCTCGGTCGAATATATTCAACAGGACATGTTCTATTCTTATCAAGTAGGCCAAAAGCAATTCCCTCTTGTGCTGATGCATAGCCTTGAACTCCTATTGTAGCTGACTCACAACCTCATGAGGGACAAAGAAAGAGGTTAAGGCATCCAAGTACTGCTGCGTGGATGCAGTAGACCCAGTGGATCTAAGCCCCTGGATGACATCTAAAACAGACCCCTGAAGGGTCGCTATAATTTCCAATTGCTTTTGCTCCTTGGTCCCAGGCCATCTTGCTAACATCCATGCAGCATGCACTCTCCAAGTTGACCAATCCTTCTCTCCACTAGGGGTGGGGACAATCCTGGAGAAGATTCCATCCATAGTCTGGAGCAGTAATGGGAAACACTAACCACTGGTTGCAGAAAACCCTTTGCCTCCAAATTCCTTTTAACTGCTTAACATCTAATGTTTTGGCCACTGGAGGGGCTGATCCCAGCAGTGCCTCCAAGATGTAACTCCCAGGCAGCGCTATTCTAAGGGCTACTACCCCTGCCTGTATGACTATACACAAGTTGAAGGGCCTGAGCTCTCTAATAAGGTGTCTCCACTCAGAAGAATGGTATTTGAGTTGCTTATCTGTTCTGGTATAGCCCTCTGGGAAGCTATAACCACCCACCAAACTTCCTAGTAGCCAAGGATGTAACACAGTAGTAAATTCACAATCAGTAGGCAACAGTAATAATATGCTCACAACCTTCACACCAGGGCTGGGCTTGCCGCAATTGCCCTGGAGGACCTTCCCCCCCCCAGAAAATAAGGTTAGCAATGCAGTAGTACAACCTTAATACTGTACCCCAACTAATAATACACACACTAGCCAGGTTAAACGTGTTAAAAGGACAATCAGATTTATTAAGGGGACGTGAACAAGGAAGGGGCGTGAATCTGGTCAAATGATTTGTATTCTGACTTAAATCAGGTTTTTCTGGCATGCACTTTAAATACCAATTATACAGTTCAACAACACTGGGTACCCAGAATGTTATGCAAGCTAGCCTGAAGCATTGTCCGGGGGTGGCTGGCGTTGCAGCTGATGTTGGGGCCTTTGATGGAAGAAAAGGCAGTTAAACATGCAAACAACCCAACTATTTGTAATCCAAGCAGGTTGGCTCAGTCCATTGTAAACCCAAGAAAAAGTTAAACAAATTAGATGGTACCACAGATGATTTAAACCCTTGTTGTGGGGTGCTACCCTGATTGTATTCATGCAACCAGGAATTTACTGCAGGACTGGTGATAAGTAGAGCTCGTAGTGATGACAGATGGGCAGAGGGAAGCTGGGCTAACACGACACATCTCCAGGCAGTCACAGCCTGCGCAATGGTGTTGTGCAGGGGGCCGAATCCCTAAGCCGGTTTCTCGACGAGATGGTCCCTGGTGCAGGAATAGTAGCCTAGGCCAGACTGGCATGACCCTGGCAGGTTGAACACTTCTGGCAAAGTTCATGATCTCTGCTGGTAAAGCCTCCAGCTGGCGTAACAGATTCAATCGTGGGGAACCAAATTGCAACCCACAAAACACATTCAGCACATTTAAATAAATCAATCAATACATCTGTAAACAGTTCGGATTCAGTCCAGTTGCAAATTAACAGATTTACTGCGCAAACCTTTCGATCCGAGTATGATGTACATACAAGCTGGGCCGGTCACTTCAGGAGCAAGTCTTTGGTCCAAATCACAAGTTGCACTGGCAGACTTCTTCTTCTCTTCTGCCGCAGTTCCAGGCTGGAACTGGACAAGCCCGACTTCTGCAACAGGCAGATTGAAATGCAGCAGAAGGTGGCCGGAAGGCAAATTGAGCCTCTTCCCGCTGATTCCCCTACACTCCTTCTGGTAGCAGCTTGAAAACTCGAGCTCTTTACACTTCAGCCTCCAACTCTAACTGATCCACTGTCTTTTGTCCCACTGGTGATTTCCCTTGTCAATCCAAAGGTTTAGTTGGCTAAAAGAGTTGTCAGTCACAATAAGGGCTCCCCCTCCAGGTCCATTTGGGTGTCAACTGGATAAAACTACAAGACTACAGAATTTCCTTCCTACAAGACCCCTGGAGACAGAATCCATTTTAGGTCCCCAGTGTTTTTGTTTGGTCCAATTACTGGAAGTCCAGGACCTAACATGGTGGCTTCCATCCAAATGTTCAAGCTGCAATCAAAGAAGGCTAGACAAACTTCTCTATCTTTAATATAATAACAGATAAACAGTAAATAAGCACAGTTCCTGTATAGGCTCCCACTGCGCAAGTAGCGACTGCAGAATGGAGTAAATCAGATCACTGTCTGGCTGGTCACAAGCCCTAAGTCACTTGAACTCAGCACAGACCGCCTCCTAAACACAGACCAGCTATTCTCTTAAAGGGACAGGTGTGGATGCTTAATATGACACTCTCACGCAAATACACAAAATCACACTGGGATGGGACACCAGCCTGACAGTGGACATGAAGGAGCCCAGGAAGGCATTATAGTAAACCCCAATTTGTAGGTGGAGTTACAGAAAGTTGAGTTAGGTGCTTCAGATTTTGCAGGTCTATTGATTTGCTGTGCTATATATGCTTAGAAAATGTCTTTGTAAATATGAAAAAAGTTGAGAAATTCTGTGTGCCCTAATTTGACTTTTTTTTTTTTTTTTAGATGGGGGTGGTCTTAGTAGTTGATCAGGTTTTACACTGCTTGTACATGGGAATTGATAGTCAGCACTAAATCTGTTGTGTTCTGCCTTGGGTAATGAAAAAGATCCAGGCCAATATCGTGGGTACATGAGTACAAACAGGCATGAAATGTGACCTGTTTCATCTGTAGAAACAAAGAAATCTAGATTTTGTCAGCAGAAATGGACCTTTAGGCCCTTCCAGTCTGCCCCTTGTCCCTGACGGTATCCAGTCAAAACCGCTAAACAATAAACGCACGGCAAAAAACACACAGAGAAAAGAGCATGAGTGATAACAGCTACAGGGAAACAATAGTGCAGTACATTACAGCACTGTACCTGTAGCTGTGATCACTCTTGCTGAGTAGTCAAAGGCCACGGCTGTTTCCCACTGAACTGCACTGCTCTCATGGCGCAGAGGTTGATGTGACAGGTCCTGATGGTAGTCACATCAGATGACCAAAAGGAAGGCAAGCAATGTGAGAAGGCAGTAGGGAAGGCTGGGGGGGTACTGGGATGCATAGAGAGAGTCATCACCAGTAGAAAACAGGAAGTTGTTATCCCTCTGTACAGACAGTTGTTGAGACCCCATCTGAAGTACTGCATGCAGTTCTAGAAACCCCATCTCTGAAAGGACATAGACTGGAAGGAGGCAGTCCAGAGGAGGGCAACTAAAATGGTGTAGGGTCTGCACCAGAAGCCACATGGAGAGAGACTAAAGGAGCTTAATATGTATACCATCGAGTAAAGGAGGGAGAGGGGGGACATGATAGAAACTTTCAAGTACCTCAAGGGAATCAACAAAGTCCAAGTGGGTAGCATATTTCAGAAAAAGAGATGTACAAGAGCAAGGGGGCACAATTTGAAGATAGAGGGGGGATGGCTCAGGAGCAATGTGAGGAAATAGTTTTTCATGGAGAGGTTGGTGGATGCATGAAACGGCCTTCCTGAAGAGGTAGTGGGAGCAAAAATAGTGGGGGAATTCAAGAATGCATAGGACAGACATAAGGTAATTCTGGTGGGGAGGTAGGAGGAAGTAGGCTGCTGATTAACTAGGATCTGCAGCTTATCCAATAGGTAAGGAAATGGGCAGACTGAGTAGGCCAAGCAGTCATTATCTGCTGTCAAAGTCTTTGTTTCTATGAGAGTCAGTGCATGCCAGGTTGGCAATGGTTCAAGTCTGAGCCTTGCAGTGTGAATCTGTGTTTTTTTCCCCCCGTTGCAGAAAAGAAAACATCCACCCCATCCGGACTTTCTCCTCCCTCCCTCCTCCGAGTTTTGCCCCTCCCAGAGTTGATTATATAATTTAAGAGGGGTGCAGGGGACAAAGCCCCCTGCATACAAAGCTATTGTCTACCTGACTTCATTTTGTCCGTGGAATTTTGCTGTGAAGTGGGGCAAAATTCCTCACTTTGTGGGTGGATCTTCAGAATTCATGGACCAAAGTTTTCTAATTTCGCCCATCTGTAGTTCTGACCCCTTACACTTGCCTTGTCCTGGTACCCACTCCTGAAGTTTCAGGTTCCTCGACTCGGGGTTCTGCTTTCTGACTCCCTCTGCATGTCCGCCAGTTTATTGCCCCTGTCTGGGCTGTTGTTTTTTCTGAGTGCTGTTTTCATTTATGTGCTTTTGCATGCATGCTTGTCAACCGCACTGTAATTGTTTAGCGGTTTTCGACCTAAACCATCCCTGCCTATTCCATCACCACTGACCCTAGTTGGTCATTGTGCCACTCCTCTATGTGCTGCCCAAAGAGAGGAGATGCTGTAAACTCAGACTTTAAAACAGAAATTCTTAACATTGTACAGTGCTAAAGCACAGTGAAACTTTGAGCAAAGAAACAGACTAGTATATGAAGTGTTTTGAGCTTGAATCTTCATGTTTGATTGTACTGCATCCCCTCATTTTGAGGACTTGTGTCCCCCTTGTCCCTCATTTTGAGTGCCTTTAAGTTACAAAGGATTTATGGATGGGTGTGGGGGTGTGTATACATATACTGTACATCACGGTCACTTCCGCCCACTAGTCCTGATACATACACACCTGTCACCTGATAAGTCATTTTTTTTTTCAGAGTAGCAGGAATGTTACATATTAACCCCAAGCTGAGTGGCAGATACACATGTTTTGTTTTTGTGTTTGCAATGTATATAAGGGAGTTTTCATGTTGCTTCTGGAAGAAGAAGAAAGAAACAATAGAAACCATATGATTCACATGTATCATCAACTCTTTAGAACATTGTTCCAAAAATGTTATAAATTTCTTGTGACCAGCTTCGGCTTGCCTTTTTTTTTTTAGCTGGGGTGGGAAATGACGTACGCGGGACTTCACATCTGCTTAGTCCTGTCACTTCATTATCAATCATGAAGAAAACACTTTTCTTGTTGGCTACATGCTCAGCAAAACTGTTTCACCCTGCCACTTGTCATTTGACACATTAGTGGTGCAAGATCACACTATGAGCCTGGAAAATTATTGTAAAAAAAAAAAAAAGTATCTGTAAAGTTCTTCAGAAGCTAAGATCAGTTTCTAGCAGAAACCTGTGGCAGAGAAATACGGTACAAGTGCTTGTTGTGTATCTGTTATTTTTACTTGTTTAGGGAAAGGCTGCTAGAGAGACACTATGCACTTGGGTGGGAATAACGCTCATTGACTCTCTGCCATGGAACTGTTACATTGGTGCCTGCCTGCTAGAACCAGGCAACATATAGAACAAATGTTAGGAAAGTGGTAGGGTTCAAGTCCAATAATTTCATTCATTAGTCAAATATACTAATAAAGAGTGGTCCTATTAGCTTTGAAATTGTTTTACAAGTGAACTACCACTTTCTCATATTTTATTTTTTTATAAAGAAGGTTAGTCGAAAGTGGCTTCATTTTTAAAATTATTTTACTGGTTTTAAAACCTGGTGGAAGACCAGAGTTGCTGAAAGAGTGGAGTGACAGCACCTAGCTTTACCTTAAAGGTGTGTTAATATTTATCTATACTCCTCTTCCTTTTTAAAGTAGCAGGGCAACTGGGGAGAAAAGAGCAGTAAGCAGTGGTTGGGGCACTTTGAAACTTGGTAAGCAATGACTGGGTTACCTTGAAACATGGGTTTTAAATTGTAACAGGTGGTGTGGGGGAAGCTAGGTCAGGAACAATCTTGGGGTGAGTAGATTCAGGAAGTCCCGTGAATCAAGGCCCAGATTCCAAGTTGCCTTATGCATGGCACAAGGTGATTTACGCCAAACCCTATGGCACAAATCGCACCTTGTGCCATGCGTTACGCATGTTGCATTTACAAGTTATGGCTTATACCACGCTGCACGTGGGTTGTGCCAAGATGGGTTATGCCACCCACTATGCCCGCAACGCACTGCGGCATGACGCAAGGGTGGGTTACAGCAGCACCTGCAGCCAATTCCAAAAGGGCAGCTGCCTTAACCTGCCTACGCCATTCCATGTTCAGATATGGCGCTGCAGGGTTAGACCAGCACTTAGCAGGTCTAAGGGGCATCTGTCCTGGCAAAATGATGGATGCCCCCTGCAGCTCCAGGTATGGCACATTGCCCTGCACCACATACCCCCCCAGCACAGTCATGCCCCCCCGAAATTCAGGAAGCCACCTGGGTCCGTTTTTCGCCATGCCCCCCATACACATGTGCCACCCGGCCAGACCCCCCAAGGCCCCAGGGATTGTGGGAGTGTTATGGGGTGGGGGGCTCTGGGGAGGCAGTTGAATGTGGGCTGTGACTTACGGCACCTGGGTCCATTGCACCATTCCCGTGATGCAACCCTGAGGCTGCCACAAGTCACGGGTCGAAGGTGCCGGGGACCCTGCCTTTCTCAGAATAGGGTGCAGGGTCCCCGACATAACAGTGCATGGTGCAACTCACATATGCCTGCAAATTGCACCATGCAACTTGGAATTGGGCCCCAGGTGTTTAATTGGAGGGTGGAGCTGAGAGAGGCTTAGTGCCTTCTAAAAATTAATTACTACAGGGTGTTTTGCTAGCAGCAGCAAAGGGACATAACACACACACACACACACACACACACACACAATACTTCACTCCCTCCCACCTGGGGCTAGCTTCACTTTTACAGGCTCTAGGGGGTGATTCACAGCAGATAGATAGATACTTCCTGTGGAGGCAGGAGGGAAGGGTTCAGCAGAACACATAGAAACAGTTACAGGGCACAAAGGCAACTAAGCAAGGATGTTTCTCTACTGAAGGAAAGTAGAGAAGTGAGGAGAGAAAGAGTGAGAGAGAGAGAGAAATACTCTAACGTAGGAAGGACACATATAGACATGATGGGAGTGGTGCAGTGTAGCAGCTGTGGGGCAGCAGCCTTCAGGGAGACTTTCTGGAGGCTGCGGTGCTGTCCCATCTGTAGGCACCTCTCTGGGCTGAGGGCAGAGATTGCTTGTCTCCAGGCTGAGATGGCCAGGATTCAGGGGACCTCCTCCCCTGCTCAGGGACCACCAAGTCCATCCTGCTGCCTCAACGGTTGCCAAGGAAGAGGAGCAACTGAACGACAGTGGGCTCAGGAAAGGTGAGAGTGGTATGGAAGAAACACATCTCTCTCTTATGATTCTACTCCATAACTCCTATGCTGCTGTGGCAGGGCGGGACTGTCCCAGAGAGGCACTCGCAGTGGTAACCAAGGAGGATGTGGGGGTCCTCCACAGCAGAGAGTCCGGGGGGCAGAGGACCCCAGAGGAAGAGGAAGCAACTTCTGGTGGGGGACTCTATCATCAGGGGGGTAGACTTGGGGCCTGGAGGGGAAGGAGTGAGGGAGGTCAAGTGCCTACCCAGTGCCACTGCTTGGAGGGATAGACACTGCATCCAAAGGATCACTGGGATGGCAGGATGGGAGGGTGAGCGAGACATCATTGTCCACCTGAGGATGAATGACCTAGCAAGTGGTGAGGCTAGGATAGTGCAGGAATAGTTCAGGGAGTTGGAGAGGGGTCTTAGACAGGTGACACACTCTGTAACCTTTTCAGAGGTGTTACCCAGCAAGGGGGAGAACAGGGTACTTCGCACCAAGAGATTCAATGCATGGCTGAAGGAGTGGTGCAGAGCAGAAGGATTTGACTTCATTGGAGACTGGGGTTCCACCTGGAGGGATGCAGGCCTGTACAGGGGCAGTGGCCTGCATCTATCCAGGAGAGTGGAACCAGGATGCTCAGTGAGAGGTTTAAATGTTTCATCGGCAAGCATTTAAACTAGCCAAAGGGGGTGGTGGAAATAAGCTGGGTGAAGCAAACAGCTCCCCCACACACACAAAATGATGCAGATGGCAGAGAGGATCCTAAGGCTGAGAAATCACCAAAGATAACTAAAAAAACCAAATAGGTAGACATGCAGAGAAAAGGCAGAATGGAAGTAAGGACAAGAGAGGGTATGGAGGACAGACATGAGGATAGGAACGGAGTTATTCAGAGAGGAGACAGTAAAAATTGGAAGGCCATGTGCACAAATGCCCATAGTCTGGGAAACAAAATCCCATACCTATTGGCCCCGATGGCTGCGGCAGACCTGGACATTGTCACTGTTACCGAGACATGGTTCACAGGAAACCATGACTTGGATATGATAATACCAGGTTACACTCTATTCAGAAGGGACAGGGAGGGTAAAAAGGGAGGAGGAGGAGGAGGAGTGGCTATCTATGTCAGGGAAGGAATTAAGGCAATTGAGGCACAAGGAATTCAGGGGAGAGGCAGAGGCACTGTGGATCACCCTGGAGATGGGAAATGGCACTGGCATTCACATTGGTGTGATCTACAGACCTCCCACATAAGGAGAAGAGCTGGACAGGGTACTTGTAGAAGATATCCACAGAATGACAGCCAAAGGGGAGGTGCTGCTGGTAGGAGACTTCAATCTGCCAGATGTGGATTGGAGCAACCAGGCTGCAGCCTCAGCCAGTAACAGAGACATCCTGGAAACCTTGCAGGGGGCGTGCCTAAGACAGCTAGTGATGGAGCCCACCCAGGAGGGAGCAACTTTGGACCTGGTTTTCACCAAAGGGGACAGAATTACAGACCTAAAAGTGGGGAGCCATCTGGGATCAAGTGATCACAGTACAGTGTAGTTCAATGTGAGAACAGCAGAAGAGTCAAACCACACGAAAGCAAGGGTCCTGGATTTCAGGCAGGCCAACATTGCAAAGATGGGGGAATGTCTTACGAAATCACTGGCAGAGAAGAAGAAAAGAAGAGGGGGGTGGAGGAACAATGGGAGAATCTCAAGGGAGCCATAGCGGAGGCAACAAGCCACTGCATTAGGCAAGTAAGCAAAACAAAGAGAAAGAAAAAAACACTACGATTCTCAAAGGAAGTGGCTGAGAAGGTAAGGATGAAAAGGGTGGCATTCAGGAGGCACAAGGAAATACAGAGAGAAGAAGACAGGGAACTGTATCTGGGAAAGCAGAGGGAGGAAGGGAAAGCAGTCAGGAGCACAAAGGTGCAAACAGAAGAAAAAATAGCACAGGCAATAACAAAAGGGGACAAGAACTTTTTCAGGTATGTTAGTGAAAGAGAAAAGACTAAGGGTGGGATTGTGAGATTAAAAAGGGAAGGAGAGGAGTGTGCAGAGGGGGACCAAGAAAAAGCAGAAATCCTGAGCAAGTATTTTTGTTCAATATTCACAGAAGAAGGGGAAAGGGAGGGACAAAAATTAGATTACAGAAGCACCACTGGGAGAGAGGTGGACACCAGTCCCTTTAAAGAGAAGAGAGTCTTAAAGAAACTCACTAATCTGAAAGTGGACAATGCGATGGGGCCGGACAGGATACATCCCAGAGTATTAAGAGAACTCAGGGAGGTGCTGGCAGCACCACTGACAGCCCTGTTCAACAGTTCACTGGAAAAAGGTGTGGTACCAAAGGACTAGAAGAGGGCAAATGTAGTCCCTCTCCACAAAAGTGGGAGCAGAGACGAGGCTGGCAATTATAGGCCAGTCAGCCTGACCTTGGTGGTGGGGAAACTAATGGAATCACTACTAAAAGAAAGGTTTGTGATACATCTTGAATCCAGCGGAGTACAGCATCCGAGGCAGCATGGATTCACAGTGAGAAGATCTTGTCAAACAAATCTGATAGATTTCTTTGACTAAGTGACTAGGGAGGTGGATCAGGGAGGGGCAGTGGATGTGGCCTACCTGGATTTCAGCAAGGCCTTCAACATCATCCCATATAGGAGGCTAGTAAACAAGCTGGGAAGCCTGGGAGTGGGTCCCAGGGTGGTAAACTGGGTCAAAATTGGTTCGGCGACAGAACACAGAGGGTGGTGGTGAATGGAGTTCAATCCAAAGAGGGGAGACTGGAGGATCTCAAAATGTATTCCATGGATGTATTCCCTGGAGGAGGGGGACTATGATAGAGACTTCCATATACCTCAAGGGTGTAAATAAAGTACAAGAGGGTAGCATCTTTAAAAAAAAAGATGTTCAAGAACAAGGGGCCATGATATGAAAATAGAGGGGGTGGATTTAGGGGTAACATGAAAAAGTATTTTTTCACAGAAACTTGGAAAGGGTGGTGGATCCATGGAACAGCCTCCTGGCAGAGGTTGTAGTGGCACAACCAGTAGGGGAACTCAAAAATACATGGGATAGACATAAAGGAATTCTAGCGATAGGAAAGGGAGGGTAAGCCGCAGCGGTATATGAAACAGGTAGGGAAAATGGGCAGACTGAGTGGGCCAAGCAATCCTTATCTGTCGTCAAATTCTGTTTCTATGTTTCTAAAACCTTTCCAGCAGGGCAGGCATTAAAGCACATGTAACCCCCCTATAAATGGGGGTTCCCAAAGTCTTCCTTGGTTGTGCCTAAATGCCCACTGCCAGGCTGGCGTTTTGTGTCTTTACAGATTTAAAGGTGTCAGCATGTGAGTGCACTGTTAGCCTCTGTGCCTGTCTCTTTAAGAGACATCATTTTCGTAGTTATAATTAATCTGGGTTGGGGCCAAGTGTTCCTAGGCTCAAGTCCCACCTGGGCTGCAGCATATTTGCTTCATTCTGCCATCGTTAATTGCGCAGAGGGAACTCTGTTAAGAACTGTGATTGTTTGCTGGTTATCTGCGTCAGTAATAATAATATTGTAGTTTGTCGAACCTGCCTTCCTTTGCAGCACGGACTTTCTGTTTGGCACCACCATCTTGGTTCTGGACTATCAGTTTGCATCAGTCAGTACCTTTGGGAACCCTGAAATGGAGTCTGTCCCCCGGGGTTTTGTGGGAGTGAATTTCTGTAGGAATTGTAGTTTATACAGTTTGGTACCTAAATGGACCTGGAGGGGGAGCCCTTGCTGTGACAGACAGATGGATCAACTAACTGAACCTTTTGGATCACAGTGAAAGTCCCGGTGCTGCCTGCAGCAGTGAGTCAGTCTGGAGTAGGAGTTGAGAGTGAGAGGAGCTTGAGAGATTTGAGCAGCTGCTCCTGGTAGTGCACAGGGGAAATCGTCAGGAAGGCTGTGTTTGGCCTCCCTGCTACCATCTTCCAAAGTGAAAAGAATTGGTTACCTGAATCGGACTCTATCCAAATTTGCGACTTTCTTCTGATCTGTGACAGATTTCACCTGAAGAGGACCAAAGACTTGCTTTTGTGCGATTGGTCTGTCAGGGCTTTCACCACAACCACAGAGTGTACAGTTTGTGCAGAAGATCCTGTGTATTGCAACCGGACTGTCATCCAAACTGTGGGTGTTGACCTACTTTTACTGTAACTGTGCTGGATGCTGATTGTGGGTCATGATTTGGTTCCTCACTGCTTGAATGTGTCACACTTGCTGGAAGCAGTGTCCAGCGACTCTAATCAGACTGAATCCATTTTCTCCAATTTGTCTGGGCCTCAACACCACGGCCCTGATTGCCACTCACGCTGCAGAGTTTTGATCAACAAGAGACCCACCCAGGGATTCGGCTCCCCCTCAACACCATTGAACAGGAATGACACTACGGTGAATCGTGTGGGTTCTGCTTCTCCTGGAAAACCAGCACTTCATCTTGAGGTGTCCATTTCTTCCATCCTGCAACCTGGTCTGGGTATCGTGAGTAAATCACAGGGTAGCTCCCTGCAACAAAAAATCTAATCAAAGTGTGTCAGCTGATTTAATTGTTTTGATTGATTTTCATGAACTGAGTCCTCCGTCTCCATAATACAAATATTGGGTTAAAGTGCATGTCGTATTTCTTTTTACCTACGGGCCCTGACAACAGCTGTAATGCTGGCCTACCCCAGGCAATTTATTTAGCTTTTGTTGACCAGGTAGGTACACTAGACAAGTTATATGCCTATTTTCAGGTACGACCCGGGAGAGTACAATGAAAAATACAGGTTTAAACAGGGTACATAACAACAACAAGGGGGCAATGTACAGAGTAACAGAAGAGCAAGGTGAACATAGATAGTCTACAGTAAGTAGTAATAGGTAAAATATATATATATATACATACAGAATAAAACAGGCTTAGTCATTCAATAGCAATAGCAGTAAATACCGTGTGTGAGTGACCCTTTTTTTAGAGCCAAAGAAACAAATAATTCTTGAGCAGATACACAAACAAATCACATGCTTCCCAGAGTTAAAGGACAGTAGACAGCTTAATAGATCCCGCAAGGAGTATCCCAGAGTTGGGTGAGACCAATTGAGACTAGCCTGTAACTCCAACTGGGTACCCAGGATGTGTGTGAGACTGTGATAGAGGGACTCTTAGAGGGACGCATGCTTAACCTGATTTAATCAGTACTAGAATCAAGCACCAGATTACACCCTCCTCCCTTGTTCATGTCCTCAAACAAATCAGATCTGAAGCTTTTTGCACTTAAACTGGTTGTGGTGTACCTCTGTACAGAAAGCATTGTAATACTGTTTGTTTTTGTGCCAAATCTCACTTTACAGGGGGGTCTTCAGGGCTGAGCCAGCTAAACCAGCCCTGGTGGTAAGTGCAACAAGTGCGGGGTTAAAGCTGTATTTAGGTGCTAATTGCAACTGTGTATTCACTGAATCATTTAGGCCATTCAAGGGAAAAGGGGGGGTAACAGTGTCCCGGAGGGCTGTACCCAGGGCAGCTACGCTACCACTAACCCTGTCCTCTGGGTGGAGACACCCGTTCACAGAACTCAGGCCCCTCAACCTGCACTTGGTCATGCATGCAGAGGTAGTATCTCTTGGGGTAGCACCACCTAGGGGTTACACACGTTATGTAGTTTGGAGTGCTGATTGTTTCTTGTTCCATGTTTCTGGAGTAAAGATTGTGTGCTGGATCTACAGATGCCCCGAAATACCCACAGTTGTGGGGGGGGGGGAAGCGGCTTAAGTGGGTTGCCACTTGTGGATCCACAAGTTGCCACAAGTTTCCTACAGTTATGGTATTCAAAGGTGGAGCTGGATTATGACCGGCTCCACAATTTATGGTGGCTTGCGGGTGGTGTTGCTTGGGAAATCTCTGCATCTGTAGAGATCTGTTATAAAAGGTGGGACCAGACGTAACTTCTGCCACAAGTGCTGTGGCTATGACCTTTAATCTCTGCAGCTGCTGGAATTTTGGTCCACAACTGCCATTGCGGTGTGGGACTTAGTCCCAAATCTTTTCGTGAATCCTGCCCTGTGTGCCTGGTTGTTGCTTGCTAAATTTGAGCAGGATGGTAATTTGGTATGTAAATGATATGCATGATGGGTGGATAGGAGTCGAAGTAGGATGGAGTCTGGATTTGGTCTGTGTGACTCTGCTCTCAAAGGGCTTTTCAGTTTCTAAGTTTTGAAGTGACTGTCCAGGTTATATGCTTTATTTCCTTTCCAAATGTGTTTTGTGGTGAATCACAGTAATTCTATTGAGTTTCAATGCTTCTTTTTAGTTTTAATAATGTTTTGTACTGGAGTAATCAATTTCAAGCTCAGAAAGGTGTGATGTGAAAAGCTTTTTGGAGTCTTTATATTTACCTATTTAATCAGTTGGTGATAGTGAAATTCTATGACCCTGTGCCTTTTTGCCATGACAGCACTTGATTTAAACACATACAATGCAAACATTTCACTATCACCAACTGATTAAACAGGTAAATATGAAGACTCCAAATAGCTTTTCACATCACACCTTTCTGAGCTTGATGTTGATTACTGCAGTGCAAAACATTGTTAAAACTAAAAAGAAGCATTGAAACTCAGCAGGAGGCATGGGGTCATAATGTTGCAGACAAAACTGCACACATCAAGACTGCGCACCTACAAACAGCATGCAGCAACACCAGAAAGTTCTTCTTGTGTTTTGCAGAGGGCTTTGCCCCTTCCCCCCATGCCCTCCACACCCCCTGGAACTATTATAATCAACTCCGAGGGGGTGTGGACACAAGGGCAAGAAAAAAAATTTGAAAAGAAAAAGATTCCCTAGCAAGGAATCAAACCACGCCCCCAACCCCAACCCCAACCCTAACCCCATCCACTGCAGAGTCAGGTGCTCTAACCACTCCACCATGGAAGCAGCTCGACTGAATGCCTCACCGGCAGTGGCTACATCCACTTCCTCCTTTCCAGTGGACATCAGGGGGTAGCGATAATTCCGTATCACTGTAATTCCCCTGTCACTGTAAAGTCATACACGCTACTCGCAGTGTGGTCTGCATGTGCACTGTTTCGTCCATGAGATTATGACCTGGTAGAATGGCAAAATAGGGCAACTTCACTATGAAGTTTGCTTAAGTAAGGGTGGGGCTGAATCTGAACTGTCTGTGACACATGTTGTCATGCTTTTACAATGTTCTTATTTTTTCTTACTCTATGACATCCCTGCTGAGATCCAAGAGATTATTTTCACTGAGGTGTCTGCTTTTTTATGTCTTTTCTTAACTGAGCGGACTGCAGCACTTGGAGGTCAAGTAACTTGCAACAGGTCAAATGGTATTTGGCAGGATGATACAAATTTGTAACTAATTTAAAATCACAAATCTTTAAGTTAATAAAATTAAAAGTCATAAACCTTTGTTTAAGTCCATCCAGTTATCACAGTGCGGTTAACTGATGATGCCACAGTTATTTAATTTTTTGGCAGTTATGGGTTTGTAAGTGTGCTGCTTCCCCATGTAGGGAAAAACCTAAGTATGTATTATTTTAGTAATTAGAAGTTAGTTTGGTAGGATGTCACCGGAATTGCCTTTTGTGTTTTTTCCTTCATTAACAGTATTTTTGTGTGTGATGAACCATTGTGTCATCAGTGCTACCAGGATGCCATTACTGGTTGAATTTAAAAAAAAATAACACATCCATGTAAGGTAGTTTAAGAGGTTGTCTCTCAGCCTGCTTTCCTTCAGTATCTAGTTGTTTTGTTATTTAGTGGCTAAAGGGCAAACATCCAATATGCCAATGAAGAAAAAAAAAACACATGTGCGAGCCTGGTCCCCAGTGGGTGACCTTTTGTTACCATGTGCTAAGCAGCATGCTGTCGTTTGCTGTGGCAGCTGTAACACCTGTATCTATGCCTAGTGCTACTAATCTTC
Organism: Neoceratodus forsteri; assembly: GCA_016271365.2. Classification (NCBI taxonomy): domain Eukaryota; kingdom Metazoa; phylum Chordata; order Ceratodontiformes; family Ceratodontidae; genus Neoceratodus; species Neoceratodus forsteri. The sequence goes on from JADMNL010000025.1 coordinate 268,435,945, forward strand.
TGCCAGCAGTGATTTCTCAGGAACAGCAAACTGTCAGTGCTAATCAATACTGTCTACCTTATAAAAGCACTTCTGTACCCAGCAAGACAAAAAGGCATGAGGCAGGTTTCGGGCTCCGGCTCTGACTAGACGAAAGTAAATACTGTGGGGTTTGGACCTCAAATGCTTTTGCGTGCTGGTGGGCATTAGTGTCAGTACAGGTAACCATCTTCTGTACATGCAGGTTGAGTTGGGCATGTGCCTTCCATTTCAGGTCTCACGTTCTTGACCCTTTTCCCAACACCCCCCTTAAACGTCATCAAATCATCCTGCAGCAATGAAAGCTGAAAAATTACACCTGGAGCTCACCAAGGCCTCCAGATTAGTTATGCAAGCTTTTGTAAGCTCCTTTTAATTTTTTTTTTTTAACTGGTCTTTTTTTAAGTTTTCTAATTAGTTTCTTGTTGATGGTACATAAGGCCCTTCCAAAATGAAAACCAGAATATTAAGAAGCAAACAGTGGAGTCAAATATTTTTTAGATGACTGGCAAATCAGGAAAGTAGCAAGATCTACTGGTTAGAGACGCGGAAATGTGAAACAAGAGATCACAGTTTTGAATCCCACCACAGCTACTGAATAACTGTGGGACTGTGAGCAAGATACCTGTTTTCCTGTTTATGCTTGACCTCCCCATATTTCAGTCCTTCCTACAATAAAATTGGGTTAAAGTAGGACACTGAAAATAAGATGATGAAATAAATTATTCAAAAAAAATCTGACATCTCTCAGAAGCATTTACATTCTATGCAAACCATCCAATGGCATGCAGCTATCCACAAACATCTCGAGTATTATAATCGAATAGCATGCAACTATCCACAAATATCTCGAGTATGATAATCACCAACCAAAATGCACAAGCACAAATTCCAATGGCTAAACAAGAAATGCAGTACTCCAAGTGGGGCCTGACCAGGACCTTGTAAAGTGGCAGGACTGGCAGCATTATTTCTCCTGCTCTGCTGGTGGTCACCCCCACCCCATTTTGTTTTTTTAACTTCAAGATGATGTTTATCAAGAAAGAAAAAGATGAAAATTTTACAACAGCAAATGCATTCCATATCAAGGTAAAGAAGGAACTTTTCATCCAGTATTCTTCCACAAGTTATTATTGTTACAGTTTTATCCTGTTTAAATAGCCAAGGGGCTATTGCTATATCAGTATAGTCCATGGGCAGTAGTCCACAGAGTTTCCAACAGATCTATGGCTGGTTTAGTGTCCCAGTGCATAACCACTGTCTTTACAAGGGCGTATTATTAAATATCAAATAACAACAGTATTATAGAGTGCACTGGGACAGTTTGGGGCTAAGGCCTACCACTTTCGCTACTACATTAATTTTAAACTAAATTGTAATAATTTTCCAAGGGTCCATTTTCAGCAAAAAGAGGTCAAAAGACCCACAGTACTTAACAAGGAAATGAGGTAACCGTGAATTCAGAATAGTAACAGAGTAACTGATTAAAAAAGACTGTATAGTTTAAATCTAGTGCTGCTGAGCAATATGATACTGTAACCCAGTATCTAGAAAAACTAAGCAAAAACTAAGAATTAACTTTATAAAACTGAGTGAACATAGGTGCGCAATCCTTCCCCTCCCCCTCACACAGCTCTACATTGTCAGGTGACAATGATTTTATACTAAATAGGGAGTACAGCTGCTTGTGATTGATGCCAGGGCCGCCATATCTCCAGAAATTTGTCATGTTGTAGCCATACTTGACTGGTTATACTTTCCATCTGTTCAAGCTTTGCCACCCTAGCATTCCAACAGGACAAGGTGGGTGGGGCCGGAGACAATCATTTTGAGGTAATACGTTTGAGTGCAGCCACTTGTAAAATCTGACCCAGCCGTCTGGCATTACCAGGACAGGTTAAGAGAGCAGGGAACCCCAGAACTAAATCTGTAAAAGTAAAAGGGATATTAAGTCCCACCCACCCCCCATTTTAATATAACTCCATATTCTTCCCGCTCTCTCGGCAGTGGACACATGCCACATTTGGTGGCTAAAGTCTCATGTCTATCAAGACTCCCAGGTCCTTCCCCTCCCCCACTGCAGCTACATGGATCTGGAGATGCCAAGAGTCCAACTAGTTACCCAGCTTGCTTAGGTCCTCCTGAGGTTTGTCCCCAGCCTCAGGAAACCAGTCCTCAACTAGCATTAAGGATGTGATACTTGAAGCAACATCCCATTCTGTTAGAGAGAAAAGAAAGTGCAAAAGAAGAAGGAAACTACTCTGGTTCTCAAAAACGGTAGCAGAAAAGGTCAGAGCCAAAAGGCTGGCCTTCAGGAAATATAAAGGGAACACAGCGGAATGAAGATAGGGAGGTATACCAAACTTCTCTAAGGGAAGCAGGGAAGGCAGTAAGGCAGGCAAAGTCCCAAACCAAGAAAACACTAGCACAAACAGTAAAAGAAGGTGACAAGACTTTCTACAGATACATTGGTGAAAGGAGAAAGTCTCGAGGGGGTATTGCTAAGATCAAATGAGATAAGGGTGTGTGTGGGGAGGACCATGTAAAAGCATCTATCCTAAATAGATACTTCTGCTCAGTATTTACTGTAGAGAAGGTAGGGCAGGGCCCACAGCTCAGCACTATGGACACAGGAGGGAGGGAGATAAGCACTAGAGTCCCTTCACAAAAGAAAGGGTCCTACAAGAGCTCGATAAGCTCAGGGTGGACAAGACAATGGGACCTGATAGCATACATCCCAGGGTACTGAAGGAGCTAAGGGTGGAACTAGCAGAGCCATTATCAGAACTGTTTAGTGAGTCTCTGAGCACATGAGAGGTCCCAGAAGACTGGAGAAGGGCTCATGTGATCCCGCTGCACAAGAGTGGTAGCAGGGAGGAGGCATGGAACTACAGACCAGTCAGTCTTACCTCAGTAGTGGGCAAGATTATGGAGGCACTTCTTAAGGAAAGGATAGTGCACCACCTGGAATCCATAGGAGCACAGGATCCAAGACAGCATGGGTTTACAAAAGGAAGATTCTGTCAAACTAATCTCATAGATTTCTTTGACTGGGTAACCAGAGTGGTGGACCAAGGGGGAGCAGTTGATGTCGCCTACCTTGACTTCAGCAAAGCTTTCAATACTGTTCCACATAGAAGATTGATTAATAAGCTGGGTAGGTTCAGGGTGGGTCAGAAGTTGGTCAACTCAGTGGCAAACTGGTTGATGGGCAGAAAACAGAGCATGGTGGTAAATGGTATACAGTCAGAAGAGATGCAAGTCACAAGTGGGGTACCTCAGGGATCAGTCCTGGGGCCAGTCCTCTTCAATATCTTCATCAGTGACATTGCAGTCTGACTTTTGATTTGTCTGAAGCTGAGAGCCTTGCAACACTGCAAAGAACAAACTGTAACTTCATTTAGGAGCTGGAAACTTAGTAAGGCATAATATTGTAAAACAGGGGAGCTACGCTTTCTACAAAGAGTTTCATTTTTTTTCTCCTTATTGGCATTAAGCAGAGAATTGCAGGATTCCGTTAAAAGTGTAGTAATTTTATAACCAGAGGGAGTGAGATACAACTGAATTTGCTTGATGGTTGGGGTTGAGACTTAGGATTTAGAGGGATATTTTTGCAACATTTTAAAAGTGTCCTGCTGGCTGAGTAGTTAAGTTTATATTCCTGGTTTCACTGAAAGATTTTGTGTATTGGAATCAGACAGCAGCCTGCCTACAGTGAAAGGCCTGCTTACACCACAGGTGTCACTAGTCAATCAGTTGGCTTAATGCTTAAGATTTTCAGTGCAGGAAGAGTGTAAAGCACAGCTGACTTATTTTGGGGCCGACCGCTTTCAGAGCACAAACCACCAGGCTGTTTTGGGGCTGGGAGGGTTACCTGTGTCTGAGTTGGATGTCTGGATTTTCTCTGTTTGATTAGCAGGTTATTTTCTCTGTCAAATTGTTATGTAGGGCATCTTGCTGACAGGAAGGCACTCATTCGCAGTGCTGGGTCAGAGCTTTTACCCAGCTGATTGTTTTGCGAGGGCACAGTTTAGGCCCAACCCTTCCACCCCCTCATCCCACCCACCCCTGGACATCGTTCCTTTATACCTGGGTTCTGACATCATTTCCTCAAGAGTGCAAGTGCATATCACTGTCATATCCTCTCTAGCACACTGCACTGACAATATAAGCATACACATTGTATAATATATATATTTCTATATAACAAACCAATCTCACACACACACACACACACAGAAAAAGTAGATAAACATGTGGGGAGTAGTACAATGTAATGGCTGTGGGGCAGCAGTCTTCTGGGAGTCTTTCTGGAGGCTGAGATACTGCCCTATTTGCAGACAACTCTCTGCCCTGAGGGAGGAAGTTGCCCATCTTCAGGCCATGCTGGACAGTAGTAAGGGAACCTTCCCCCAGGCCACACTGGATGGTAGGAAGGGAACCTCCCCCATCCAGGGAGCACCAGAGCTACCACCACTACCTCAGAGGTTGCAAAGAAAACACAGCAGTTGGACCACAGTGGGCTCAGAAAGGGTGAGGATGGTGGAACAGAGGCACACCGAGTCAGTTGTTCCACTCCACAATCCATACACCATTCTGGGGGAGCATAGCTCCCCTATGGATGCACCCACAGAGGAGACTAAGGAGGCTGAGGACAGCTGTCGCAAGGGAGGCCCACAGGAAGGAGACAGAGGACACCACAGGAAAGGAAGCAGCTCCTGTTGGGGGACTCAATTATTAGGGGGATAGAACTGGGGGGAGCAGGGAAAACTGAAGTAAAGTGCCTGCCTGGTGCCATGGCTTGGAGGGACAGGAAGCGCATCCTCAGGATCACGGGAACAGCTGCACGGGAGTCTGAGTTGGACGTCATTGTCCACCTAGGGACAAATGTCTTGGCTCATCATGAGATTAGAGCAGTGCAGAAGGACTTTGTAGAATTGGGGAGGGGCCAAGACAAGTAGCATACACAGTATCCTCTCTCAGAGGTGCTGCCTGTCAATGGCATGAGTGAGGCGGTACATTGCACCATGCAGTTTAATGAATGGTTGAAAAAATGGTGTGGAGCACAGGGGTTTGGCTTCATTGGGGACTGGGGTTCCACCTAGAGGACACCAGCCTATACTGGCAGGATGGTCTGCATCTGTCCAGGAAGGAACAAGTCTTTTGAGCAATCGGTTTAAATGCTTCATTGGAAAGCTTTTAAACTAGTCAAGGGGAGAGGCACTGATAAGCAGCAGGAAAATCCCAGCCTCCCCCTACAAAACAGGGTACTAAATGAGAAAAAGACCAAGGTAGAAAGGTCAGTGGGGGATGCTGCAACAGAAGGTAAAGCCATCAAAAAATGGAGAGCAATGAGTACCAATGCCCGTAGTCTGAGCAACAAGCTTCCTGAATTAGTGGCCTTGATGGAGGAGGAACATCTGGATATCGTGGCAGTCACAGAAACATGGTACACAAAACCATGACTGGGATGTAAACATACCAGGATACACTATCTACAGGAGGGACAGGGAGGGTAAAAGAGGAGGAGGAGTAGCTCTTTACATAAGGGAAGGAAGCAAAGCAACAGAACAAAAGGGTAAACAGGGAGGAGAAGAAGCACTGTGGGTAAATTTGGAGACCGGCAATGGCACCACAATACGCACAGGGGTTGTATACAGACCCCCTTCTCAGGGGAAGGAAATGGACAAGGAAATGATAGAAAGTATACTTAGAATGGCAGAAAAAGGGGAGATATTGCTGATGGGTGATCTGAATATGCCAGATGTTAACTGGAGTGTAGTTGCAGCAGCCACTTCTAAGAGTGGGGTTATTCTAGATGCCCTACAGGGGGCATGCCTTAGACAACTAGTATTGGAGCCCACTCGAGAGGGAGCAATCTTAGACCTGGTTCTCTCAAATGGAGATGAAGAGAGGATCACAGATGTAGAAGTGGGTAGCCATCTGGGAACTAGCGACCATCGAACAGTATGATTCACAATAAACACAGCAATAGAGTTAAGCCATACAAAGACAAAGGTACTGGATTTTAGGAGGGCTGACTTTGTCAAAATGGGTGAGTGCCTAAGGAATGCACTAGCAAATGGGCAGGAAGGAGGGGTGGAAGAACAATGGGGAATAATAAAAACTGCCATCACAGAGGTATCAAGCCTTTGTGTAAAGCAAATAAACAAAATGAAACGAGGTAAGAAACCACTATGGTTCTCAAAGGAAGTGGCAGTGAAGGTTCAAGAGAAAAAGAAAGCATTCAGGAAGTACAAGGAATCACAGAAGGAACAGGACAGATAACTATATCAGTTAAAGCAAAAGGAAGCTTGGAAGGCAGTCAGATCAGCAAAGGCCCAAACTGAGGAAAAGATAGCCAACTCAGTTAAGAAGGGGGATAAAACCTTTTATAGGTACATCAGGGAGCGAAGGAAGACCAAGGGAGGGATAGTGAGGCTTAATAAAGGGGAGGGAGGGTGGGCAGAGGGTGACTGTGAAAAGGCAGAGATACTAAACAAATATTTTTGCTCAGTATTTACAAAGGAAGAGGGGGAGGTACCAAAACAAACAGTAGAAACACTCTGGATACAGAAGTTGATACCAGCCCATTTACAGAAGAAAGGGTTCTGAAAGAACTCTTAAAACTGAAGGTGGACAAAGCAATGGGGCCTGATGGGATTCATCCCAGAATTCTAAAAGAACTAAGGGTAGAACTAGTGACACCACTGACTACCCTCTTTAACAAATCATGGGAGGATGGGGTGGTACCTGGAGGACTGGAGGAGGGCAGATGTGATTCCTTCACAAAAGTGGGAGCAAGGCAGAAGCAGGAAACTACAGACCTGTTAGTTTAACCTCAGTGGTAGGGAAAATGATGGAATCTTCTGAAGGAAAGAATTGTTAAATATCTAGAGGCCAGAGGGCACAGGACCCAAGGCAGCATGGATTCACAGCAGGAAGGTCATGCCAGACAAATCTGATAGATTTCTTTGACTGGGTGACCAAAGTAGTTGATCAGGAAGGGGCTGTGGACATGGCCTACCTAGACTTTAGCAAGGCATTTGACACAGTCCCACACAAAAGATTAATATACAAGTTAGCCAGCCTGGGAAAAGAATTGGCTGGAGAATAGGACACAGAGAGTAATAGTAAATGGAGTCCACTCTGAAAAAGGGGGTTAGTAGTGGGGTACCGCAGGTTCAGTATTAGACAGTCCTCTTCAATGTCTTTATAAGTGACATTGCAGAGGGACTGAAAGGAAAAGTATGTCTCTTTGCAGATGACACAAAGATCTGCAACAGAGTTGATGCACAGGGTGGGGTGGAAAGGATGAGAAGGGACTTGGCAAGGTTAGAGGAATGGTCAAATGTATGGCAGCTTACATTCAATGCTAAGAAGTGCAAGGTAATGCACCTGGGAAACAAAAACCCAGAGGAAGAGTACACAATGGGGGTGAGATACTAACAACAAAAAATGGAAAGGGACCTGGGGGTAGTCATAGCAGATGACCTAAAGGTGGGCAAGCAATGTGAGAGGGCAGCAAGGAGGGCTGGGGGGATACTGGGATGCATAGGGAGAGGCATCACCAGTAGAAAACAGGAAGTTATTATCCCTCTGTACAGACAGCTAGTGAGACCCCATCTAGAGTACTGCGTGCAGTTCTGGAGACCAAATCTCCGCAAAGACATAGACAGGATGGAAGCTGTCCAGAGGAGGGCAACTAAAATGGTGCAGGGTCTGCACCAGAAGATATATGAAGAGAGACTTAAGGAGCTTAATATGTATAGCCTCGAGGAAAGGAGGGAGAGGGGGGACATGACAGAAACTTTCAAGTACCTCAAGGGAATCAACAAAGTCCAAGAGGGTAGCATCTTTAAAAAAAAGAGGTGTGCAAGAACAAGGGGGCACAATTTGAAGATAGAAGGGTGACGGCTCAGAGGTAATTTAAGGAAGTATTTTTTCACAGAGAGGGTGGTGGATGTATGGAACGGCCTTCCAGAGGAGGTTGTGGAGTCACAAACAGTGGTGGAATTCAAGCATGCATGGGACAGTCATACGGCAATTCTAGGGGGTGGGGGTAGGAAGAAGTAGGCTGCTGGTTAACTAGGATCTGCAGCTTATCCATCAGGTAGGGAAATGGGCAGACTGGGTGGGCCAAGCGGTCCTTATCTGCCATCAAATTCTATGTTTCTATGTTTCAGATGGACTGGAGGGTAAGGTTTGCCTGTTTGCAGATGACACCAAGATCTGCAACACAGTAGATGATCCAGATGGGGTGGGCAGAATGAGAAGAGATCTGGATAAACTTGCAAAATGGTCAGAAGAGTGGCAACTGGGGTTTAATACAAAGAAGTGCAAGATCATGCACATAGGGAAGAGAAACCCTGAAGCCACCTATAGGCTGGGAGTGGAGTTGCTGGCAGTCACAAGGGAAGAAAGAGACTTGAGCATCATCATCACTGATGACCTGAAATCATCCAAGCAGACCACTAAAGCGGTAGGTAAGGCTAGGGGGATATTAGGATGTATTAGTAGGGGTATCAGAAGTCAGAAGAAGGAGGTAATAATCCCTCTTTACAAGACACTGGTTAGGCCCCATCTGAGTACTGCGTACAGTACTGGAGGCCACACCTTCACATGGACATTAACCAAATTGAGGCAGTCCAGAGAAGGGCAACCAAAATGGTGCAGGGACTGCATCAGAAAACATATAAGGACAGATTAACAGAGCCCAATATGTATACCCTAGAGCAAAGGAGGGAGAGAGGTGATATGATCGAAACATTCAAACGCCTGTAGGACATTAACAAGGTGAAAGAGTCTAATATGTTTCAATATAAAAAATAGCAGGACAAGAGGACACAGCATGAGATTAGAGGGAGGCCAATTAAGGGGTAGTGAGGAGTTCTTTTCACAGAAAGGGCGGTGGATGCATGGAACAGCCTACTTCAGGAAGTGGTGGATATGAATACAGTGCAGGGCTTCAAGCAGGCATGGGATAGGCATAAGGGAGCAATACAGATGAGTATGACTAGATAGGCCATTGACAGAACAAAGGCCGATGGCACATTTATAAGGTAGAAAAAGAAATGGGCAGACTGGATGGGCCTTGCGGTCCTTATCTGTCGTCAACTTCTATGTTTCTGTAGTAGGAGATTTTTTCCATTCACGTTATGTAACAATAGACACCAGAGGAAGGAAGATGTTGGAACTTGCGTTCAGCAATAGAGACAATAAGTAACATAGTAATAAAGAGACTCTAGGTCCCTACTGACAGCCTTGTTCAACAGCTCACTGGAAATGGGCATTGTTCTGGAGGACTGAAAAAGGGCTGATGTGGTCTCTCTACATAATAGTGGCATCACGGAGGAGGATAGCAACTACAGGCCAATCAGTCTCACTCCAATGGTGGGTAAATGAATAAAAACTATACTAAAAGAAAGACTAGTAGAGTATCTTAAATCCAGTGAGCAATGACATGGCTAGCTGTCAAGCTTGAAGCAGCAATATTGCAGAGCTCTGGTAAACACAGCTAAAAACATTAATATTTGGAGTTTAGTAATCAGCTTGAAAGTCTGAAAATAGCCTAAAGAAAAGCCAAACAGCTATAAAGGTTACTAATCTAATTTGCAGCCATACTCACGGTCCAGAAATAAAGTGATGGGAAGAAGTAATAGACTGGGTTCAGGAGGAGAAGGAGCCCGACCCAAAGCCAGGCAGCAGTAAGGACACGAGTAAGGAGGTCAGCCACGGAACAGGAGAAGAGGAGGCATCACAGCCTTCCAATGCTGCTTTGCTCAAAGCTATACAGAGACTCAACCAGAAGGTAGAAGATTTCACAACACAGTTTAAAGTACTTGATACCAAAATGGGAGTACTGGAAGGTGAAACAAAAGCATTATCGAAATCAGCTGAGACAGCCCTAACTGTATCGGAGGGCCTAACAAAAGAAAATGTGATCTTACGCCATCAGTTAGAGAATCTGGAACATGCCTCCAGGGCTACACACCTGCGCATCCTCGGGCTCCCCGAAGGAGTCAAAGGAGAAGACTCTACAATGTTTGTGGCAAACTTTCTCAAGGATGTCCTTAAAGTGGAAGATCCCATTGCAGTCCTTAAAGTCTACCTGATCAGTACACATGGTGGGAGAAATCAGACTGCCACTAAGGAACTTCTACCCCGTACTTTCATTGTGGTGCTGGGAACTGTATTGGACAGAGACAATGTTCTGGCCCAAGCTAAGAAATGTGGTCTGTTAGATTGGCAGGAAAATCGAATCCACCTGTTTTCAAATCTAAGCTACATGACCCGGCAGCACAGAAAGAGCTTCGATGGGGTCCGAGCACAACTCCGACAGTTGGGAGTGCACCACGTTCTCCTTATGCAAGCGAGTCTGCGAGTGGTGTACGGGGAAAAAGTTTACTTATTTGCAGACGCCAGAGAGCTTCAAAATTGCTGGACTGCATAGAGAGGGAATTCAGGGCTAAAGGAGAAGATGCAGACTCTGGTTCAGAGGACCGTAGTAACGAACTGTGGGATTTAATGCTATTCATGGCCTTACACCATTGGACTGAATCCTGACTCCTGATCCCTTGATACTTAGTCATATGAACAATATAGTTGCGAATATTATTGATGGGTTATAATGTGGTGAAAGTGGCTGGCGGTTAAAGGGGGATTTGGAAGGGTCTGCTTAAAATGGAGTCCATGCAGAATGAGCTGCACTACTCAATCATGGCGCACTTCTTTTCCAGTCGCTCTGCTGGTTTTGGCACTCAAAAAAAATTGACTGGACATGCATAATGCCCTGGTTTGAAGTGTATGAACATGGACCACAAGACTGACTTACACTAAGTTTCTTACTGGGCATATACAATGATGGTTCAATGTTATTTATACAGGTTTACAGGCAGGTTAGCAAATATTCTAAACATGAATAAAAGAAAAGTTAATGTTTTCAGGGCTTTCATGCTTCTTCCATCTAAGTAGCTGTTTAACTTGAGGGCACTACATTATTAACTAAGTTGGTTATACATGTTTTGGTTTAAGGGATGACCTACCCATATTAAAAGGGTTACGATCTTTTATTGTTTTTCCTATGCTGGCAATCTCTGCTCATGGCAGAAGTAGCCATTTGATATCCAATATTGAGAACACTCTGTTATAAATGTGGCGACCCCCCTTATCTTGTACCAGTGTAGTAGGGGTATAATTAATCCTCACTGTAAAATTATGTATGCATTTATAGTAATCACTATGATATTATTGTGTGCCTACCTACAGGATGAATACACTGTGCATTATATACAGTTTAACTCAATAAAAACAAAGTCTAAAAAAAAAAAAAAACAGTGAGCTGCAAGACGACAGGCAAGGATTCACTGGTGGGGGGAGTCATGCTAAATAAATCTAATAGATTTCTTTGACCGCATGACCAGGGAAATTGATCAGGGGAGGCAGTGAACATGGTCAGTCTGGACATCTGGAAGGCCTTCGACACGGTGATCAGGAAGTTGACCAGCCAAGGAGTGGGATCAGAAGTGGTAAATTGGATTAGAAACTGGCTAATGAATAGGATGCAGAGGGTGGTGGTGAACGGCACTCATTCTAAGGATGGAACAGTGACCAGTGGGATACCACAGAGCTCAGTACTGGGACCAGAGCTCTTTAATATCTTCATGGGAGATATCACATAAGAACTGGAAGGGGAGGTATGCTTTTCTGCAGATGACACCAAAATCTGCAATATGGTGGACACCCAGGAGGATGTGGAAAAAATACACAGGGATCTGGGGAAGCTTGAGGAACGGTCAAACATATGGCAGTTGGGGTTCGATGCCAAAAAGTGCAAAATCATGCACCTAGGGCATAGGAACCTTGGCACTGAGTATAGGATGGGGGGGGGTACTGACAGTCACTAGACAGGAAAGAGCCTTTGGGATTATCATATCTGATGACCTCAAGGTGGCAGGGCAGTGTGATAAAGCAGTGGGTAGGGCTAGTGGGATGCTGGATTTCATAGGGAGGGGTATTTTCAGCAGGTGGAGGGAGGTGGTGTTGCCATTATATCGCCCGCTGGTGCGACCACACCTGGAGTATTGTGTTAGTTTTTGAGACCACGCCTCAGAAAGGACATTGACATGGTGGGTGTGACTCAAAGGAGGGCAACTAAAATGGTTCACAGTTTGCATGAGAAGCACTATAACGAGAGACTGGGGATCGCAACATGTACATTTTGGAAGAGAGGTGACATAACAGAGACCTTTAAGTACCTACAAGGGTTGAAGAGGGTGCATGTGAGTAGTCTTTTTCAACTGAGAACAAGCACCAGTACCAGGGGTATGTGATGTAGCTGGAGCTGGGGGAGTTCAGGAGTAATGCGAGGAAATATTTAATCACTGAAATGGTGGTAGACACTTGGAATAGGCTGCCTGTGGAAGCTGTGTAGACTGGAACGGTAGGGGGCTTCAAGCATGCATGGGATAGATGTAGGGGAATATTAGAGAGGAGGCAAGAAGGGGGGATTGTCATTGGAAACCAGAAAGGGTCTGCAAAGACAGATTAGGCAGGGAATATCTGGACAGACTGAGTGGGCCAAGTGGTCCTTGTCTGCACTCAAATTCTATGTTTCTATGTAGGTCTATCTTGCCCGCACCTCTCCCCTCCCCGTTTCATGAGCAGGACTGCAGTAAGTGTGCTGTGCAAGTGCGTAGCAATTTATGGGACTTGAGCAAACTGGGCAACGGGTTGAACTACTGGAGTCTCAGATGAGGATGGGGGATAAAAACAAAAAAAATTCATTATGAAATAGCCAAGTTTAGCTAGATGACAGATCCAGTCAGGAAAGACTTAGGAAAGTTTAATACTGGGAGGAGCGGGGGGTAAAGGCAGTTTGGAACTTCTTCAACAGGGTTATTACGGATGCAATGGACCTTCACATACAGGGCCCTGAATTTTCAAAGGTTTGGATGCAGGACTTGTGGAAGTTGTTCAGCCACAGCAGTGTCACTGTAGATATGCCAACATGTGTGTGGGCTATTTTCAAACATTTTAATGCATTTGTAGGACTGTACTCACTTTACAGCAAAAGAATGACATGTGCATCACGCTTTTGGTACACATCATTTTTGATGCCGCACCAACGACATGAAGTTAGACCATGTTTTATGTGGTATGATAGTCACGTCACAAGTAGTGTAGGTGTGGCAAAATTGGACCACAAATCTTTGAAAATCCAGCTCAGCACCCGTGAGAGGTCGTAAGGCTGCATGGCTAAAAAGGGACACTGCATTGACGGATATAGCTACTAGAACAAGCATTTGTCAATGCCGAATGTTTGCTTGCTGGCATTGGGATTGGTAGTGTAGAAGTTAGACAGCTGCATAATAGGAATGGCAGTGAAGTATTGAACTGAAGCCAACCCCGCCACCACCCTGCAGATACGGACAGGCATTGGGGTGTGCCTTTGGGTCATCAGGCATAATGGCCATGCCATTTCACCACACCCCACCCTGCAGACACTGACAAGTGTCACGATATGCCTTGGGATCTTTGGCCCTTATGCACACCCCATTCCATTAGGAAGTACGGTGAGATGGGTGCGGTATAGGAGCATGGGGTGAACTTTGGGGCCGAAGAGTCCAAGGCATACCTCGATGCCTCTCAGTGACTGCAGGGTGTGGAATGGTATGAGCATCACAGGCAAGAATCCCAAGTCACACCCCTGATGCCTGTCATTCTCTATAGGGTCGGGCGTTATAGTTGAAAAGCCTAATACCTCAGGCATTCGTTGGTATTTTCCTCCAAATTTTCAACATGTTTGTTTGCTTGACCCCATGTCATGAACAGGAATATCAGTTTGTTAGCGAAGCTGCTTATGCACAGTGAGTACGGCATTTAGCACCACAGGTGCAAAATATTCCTAACAGGATGTAAAAATGACAGCTGTACTCTTTCATGGGAGTGTAAAAATGGCTATGTTGCAAATGTGTAAAAAATATTTAAAAATGGTGAAGTCACTTAGCCGCATATAGAAACTGTGCAACACACACCCGTAATATAATTAGGTTGGGATTCTTACAAGCAGATTGTCAACTCAGGCATTTTGGTGCCTCCGATCATGAACAGTGTCACTGTGATTTTCTTTATCTGTGCCGAACAATGATTTCCCACAGCGACCACGCATCTCTGCATTGAAAGTGTGAAAACACACTGGCCATGTTAGAAAAAATGGCAGCTGTACTGCCTCATAAGGAAGTGTGGAAAATGCCACTGGTGAAAATCTGACTGAAAATATTACAAAGTCATGAACTAACGAGGGTGTGGAAGCTGTGCAATGCTCACTCAGAACACAGTCATTTTATGGACTTTTGTCACCAAATTTTCAACATAGCCATTTTAAGACCTCTGCTCATGAACAGTGTAACTGTGATTTTCTTAATCTGTCCTAAACATTGCTTTCGCACACCAACAGCAGCATTGTGCGCTACATGTGCGAAAACACATTTTGGGCGACATATGAAAAATTGCAGCTGTACTGTTCATAAGGAAGTTTAATAAAATGGACATGTTGAAAATCTGGAGTGAAAATATTAAATTTGCAAACTTACGAGCATGCATAGGAACTGTGCAACGCACGCTCATAAAAGTCATTTTTAGGAATTTTTTCACCAAATTCTCAACAGAGCCATTTTAAGACCTCTGCTCATGAACAGTGTCACTGTGATTTTCTTAATTTGTCCTGTACATTGATTTCGCACACCGACTGCGCCATTGTGCGCTACATGGGGAAACACATTTTGGGTGAGATGTGAAAATGACAGCTGTACTACTCATAAGAAGGTGTGGTACAATGGCAATTTTGAAAATCTGGAGTGAAAATATTGAAAATTTGTGAACTAACGAAGCGTGCGAGAACTGTACAACGACGTCAGAAACAGTCATTTTGAAATTTTTCACCAAATTCTCAACATAGCCATTTTAAGACCTCTGCTCATGAACAGTGTCACTGTGATTTTCTTAATTTGTCCCGAGACATTGACCTCGCACACCAACTGCGCCTGCAGGAGCTATATGGGCAGAAACACATTTTGGGTGAGATGTGAAAATGTCATTGTAACTACTATAAGAAGGTGTGGTAAAATGGCAATGTTGAAAATCTGGAGTGAAAATATTGAAAATTCATGCCCTTACGAGCGCAAGGAGGAACCGCGAATGCACGCCGTAAACAGTCATTTTAGGACTTTTTCACCAAATTTCAACATAGCCATTTTAAGATGTCTACTCTTAAACAATGTCACTGTGATTTTCTTAATTTGTCCTGACATTGATTTTGCACAACACCGCGCCAATTATGCGCTACATGGGGGAAACACATTTTGGGTGAGATGTAAAATGACAGCTGTACTACTCATAAGAAGGTGTGGTAAAATGGCAATGTTGAAAATCTGGAGGAAAATATTGAAATTCGCGAATCCTCACGAGCTCATGAGGAACTGCGCAACGATGTCAGAAACAGTCATTTTTTGGGAATTTTGGCACCAAATTTTCAACATGGAGTTTTTGAGACCCCTTCTCATGATTGATGTCACTGTCATAGCGTTATTCTGGTCCGAAGGGTGATTTCGCAGTCACTGCGCAGTCACTGCGCGAAATCACCCTTCGGGCCTGGATAACGCCATGACAGTGACATCAATCATGAGAAGGAGTCCCAAAAACCCCATGTTGAAAATTTGGCGCAAAAATTCAAAAAAATGCCTGAGATATGCAATAAAGTTGAAACCCCCCCATCTAGCCCATTATACAGCTTACCGGCATTTCCTCAGTTCGCGGTCGCCTTTGAAGAGTGCAGACGTGTTCCCAGTCCACTAAGATCATCGCACGAGGTCCGGAGGTAAGTATGGGGTGGGGGAGGGAGGCTGAAATGCGGGTTGTGGGAGGGGCGGAGACTCATCGCGGGACCGCTTTTCTTCACAGGTGAAAAGAAAAACGGACAACGTGATGTTTGCCATGCTGGGGTGGGCTCCCAGCGTGGCACAAGGATGTTGGGGCAGCTGCTCAGCCGACGGGGATTGGGCACCCCCGTCTGCCTATGATCTGCTTGCTACGCCAGGTGGACTCTCAGCGCGGCACCTACTACTGGGGACTGCAGCTAACGGGGATTGGGCACCCCGCCGGCTATATGATAGTTGCCACGCCAGTGGGCACCCAGCGTGGTATTTTGTAAGCGCTTGGGGGGCGGAGGGAACACAGCACAGCCGGCGAGGTTGGGCACCCGTCGGCTATACAGTGCGTGTGTGTGGGCGCGCACGCCTGCGGGTGTCCTGTGTGGGGGAGCTGCGCGTGAGTAGCCTTATCTTATCGCTGCTCACCAGCGTAGCTCCCCTTTCAACTAGAAACACTGCATTTTGGAGCGTGTCATAGACAGCTCCAAAAATGCATGGGTTTACAGGCCACGCCAGCACACTGACTGAATTGGAGGAGGAGGTGACACATCTCCGAAATCTCCGATGATGGCACTATGTTTCTTGCACATCCGTGCAAGCAAACATAAAAATGAATGGAAAATGTATGATATTTTCAATTGCAGACAGACAGCACACTGGGGAATAGGGCCAACTAGAAAGATGCCCTCTAAAAGCACAGTAAGGGTATTCTTGGCATAAAAATTGATGAACGGATTGGTAAGGGACATCGTATAGTATCAAAAGGTTCTTTAGTTGTATTAGATGAAGAGGACAAATAAAGAAGCACTAGGAACACAAAAACAGTAAAAAACAAAACAAAAAAAATAGAAAAACATTTTTGGAATTGAATAAAGGCTGACTGAAAATGATACCGTGCTCTTCACTCACGAGATGATGGGAGGTGTACCATCAATAGGTGAGGCCAACACAAGAGCAACAGAAGACTGTTGCAGTAATATCAATATCTCTGCCAACAAGGCAACAGAGGGCTAACAGAGAATTAAGACTAATAAATCACAGATCCCACATGTATTATGTCTATTGGTGCTCAAAAATTTAAAAAATGAAATGCCAGAAATCCTAGCAGAGGGCGGTGCATATTATCAGCAAGATGGCCCAACCATGTTATTAATGCTCCTGCTTTATGTTTAACAACTTACAGAAATGAAAATTACGTACACACTGTAATTGTTGACTTTCCAGAATATCTTCTGCATTCATTCACACTTATGGGTCAGGGCTAGAGGCACCAGGACCCAGTGGGATCAAAATATTTTGCAACCTAGGAGACCAATGTCAGTGCTGACACCACCCACGAGGCAGACATTGTGACATCGCACAAGTTACGGGTGGGCCAGCAACCGATGTCCGCTCCCTTGCTTCTTCAGTTCTGTTTGCCAGGAGAGAAAACAAGTGGGAGAGAAAAAGAGAAAGAGGGCTATAGACTCCTAGGCCAGAGGGGTAGGAAAAGGATGTATGATATAAAATCATAAAATCCAACTACCAACTCACAGAAACTAAGGGATGGGCCTGAGTGGCACAGAGGTAGAGGATGTAAGAGCCAGAGACTATGTCAGCCACCAGGACTGGAAGGTGGCGGGAGGGCAGCAGTCCTGGCATAGAGCTCTGACTGGCCTAGAAGAGACCTGGGGCATCCCTGTAAGGTTAGACCACACCTTGAATGCTGCATGCAGTTTTGGCGTCCATACTTAAAGAAGGACATTGCACTCCTGGAGAGGGGTCAGAGGAGGGCAACTAAAATGATTCAGAGTCTGGGTGATAGGTCCTATGGGGAGAGACTTGAGGAGCTCAACTTGTACTCACTGGAGGAGAGGAGAGAGACAGGGGAGATATGATAGAGGTCTTCAAGTATTTAAAAGGGTTAAATGGGGTAAGACTAGATGAGTTTTTTCAGAGGAAGGAGGGAGGGGCCACCAGGGGGCACAGTTGGGCGCTGGAGGGTGGGAGACAAAGGGGAGAGAGAAGGTGGCATTACTTCACTGAAAGGGTGGTGGAACCATGGAATACACTGCCTGAGGAGCTGGTGGAGGTAGGCATGGTGGAGGGGTACAAGAGAGACTGAGACAGGTACAGGAGGAGGGTGAAGCTTGGTAATGTCAACTCGGAGGGGAAACTCTGGCAGGGGTGGGGGGATTATGGTGGGGGGCATTGAGGGCAGCAACGGTACCCATCACAGGTACTGACCCTTGAGTAGACTTGATAGACTGCGAGGCCTACTCTGCTGGCATTTTAGTATGTTAGGATGGCAGAAGCCAGTTTAGGAGGATCTTGTGCTCAAGAGGACAAAAACCAAGGAGTTAAGCAAAAAACAATAAGAGATTGTAGAAGCTATCCTCTTGCCACCAAGAGAGTAATAGGGAAAGAAAGGGAAGTGAAAGAGGCCCAGCACCTAGGTGTGGGACAGCATACAGCTTGATAGACTGAGCATAAAAAGCAAAATGAACCTCCCTAGCATCCGCCTCTCCATAGCACTGGAGGTGAGGCTGCACCTTGTAGCAAGGCTGTGCTGCGAGGTGGCACAAGCTGGAGATATTTGTAAGGTGGAGACTGAGGTCACAGCAGCTGGAGGGGGTATACTAGAACCTCCTAGTGGGAGAGGAAGGAGCATAGTAAAAGGGAGGATCGTAATGGGGGAAGGACTAGTGAAGGGAGCGTGAAGGGGAGGTAGAATCTATTGGGGATGGGGAGGATGGCAGCTCTAGTATACACAACACAGAGTTGCACACTCGAGCAGACTTGATAGACCGAAGTGGCCTAGATCTGCTGGCATTTTTGTATGCTCGTAAACAAACATAAGTTTTTTTTTGGTTTTTTTTTAAACTTCCCTTCCCTTGTTTTTGTGTGTGTGTGTGTGTGTGTGTGTGTGTGTGTGTTAGGAAAGAGGGTAGAGACCTTCATTCCTGTTTTCATTGTTTTGTTTTTTTTAACAGCACAGATAACCAGGAGAGTGGCAGGGGATGAGAGGGTCATGTGGGCTGCTCAGAGGCCCTGGCTCTTACCTGGTTAGAGGATTTGGGAGGAACACGTGAATGAATGGTGAAGATATTCTGAAAGATCAACAGTTACAGCAAGTACATAATTTTCATATCTGCCAAGAATCACTCTTCACCGTTCATTCCCATTTATGGGTCAGATTACCAACCTTCCCCCAATGTAGGAGAGGAGTTGGCTCACCCTGAGGGAAAAGATTATCCCACAGCCCTGGGGGTGGGGGATAACCATAGGAGAGCAGGGACTTCTCACAGGTCTGGCAGGACCCAAGACTAGTCAGAGGCCGATGGAGGCTGATATGGCCTAAATGTAGGTGGGTGCCCTAACAACTCACGCCTGACCCTGCGAGAAAAAATGTGTCCCCTGGAATGCAAGTTGAGCACCCTACACCAGGCCAGGAATGCCAGCTGGGAGAGGTGAAACCAATGCCATCTGCCAGCTGTTCCCACCAGACTGGAAGCTATCTCGTTGGTGTTATAAGATGCCCTCACTTGGTGCCTCGCCAGCTCCAGGCCCTCAGTGGAAAGGTGAATGGTCTGCTTCGCTGCCTCACAATCTGGCATTGACACTAAGCTTGACTCAGCATTACCCACAGGTGCTTGCCATAAGCTGCCTGATATACAGAAATGCACATCATGGTGCATGCTGCCACAAAAACTCTTAACATCCCAATCAGTAATCTCCGAAGAGTAATCTCCCTTGGGAAGGGTTGTGCATGCTGCAGCGGGGGTCTGCAGCACCAGAATCCCCAAGGTGGGATGGGGAACAGAGTCTGGAGATCCCCCAGGAACACAATATCTGTGCTGGATATCCCTCGGGGCTGGAGAAGGGGCAATAGGATGGGTCCAGATATTCCTGGATGCCTCCGTAAGTGGCCAGGGCCATGAAGGAATGACAGAAGAGTCATTATTGTATTCCAAGAGGAATGACAGCACCAGGGTAGCAGTATTGTGACCTACAAAGTGACATATACTTAGCTTCTCCATCATCTCCCAAAGGAACTGCTGCTACCAGGAGTACCCAGCATCAGAGGACAAATGGACCAAAAAATCCTCTTCCTCAGAGGAGCAAGTAGCTCATATTTGAGGAAGGATATCAAACTGCTGGAGAGGGTGCAGTGAATGGTGACCAAGATGATCCAGGGCTTGGAGGACAATCCCTGTAATGAGAGACAGAGGGAGCCAAACATGTACTCCCTAGAGGACAGGAGGGAAAGGGGGAACATGAGAGAAACATTCAAATACTTAAAAAGGTATGAATAAGGTTAGGGCATTTTCAGCTTAAAGATGGAGTGGTCCACAAGGGGGCACAGTCTGAAATTGGTAGGGGAGGGGGGGAGATTTAGAAGGGAAATGAGGAGGCACTGTTTCACAAAAAGGGTGGTGGCAAAGTCAAACAAATTGCTGGAGGAAGTGATTTCACTAAAAACTGTGGGTGGTTTAAAGAGGGGGTAGGACAGGGTAGAAGAGAAAGTCAATTCTGTGGTTAAGCGGGGGAAGATAAATCTAGGGAGGAAATGGGTGGGAGGGGCAGCTACAGCAGAATAAATTGTGTGCTGCACACTTGAGCAGACTTGATAGACCATAATGGTCTGTTTCTGCTGGCATGATCATATGTTTGTATGTAAGTGGGAGAGGAGGAGTTATATTCGGCTAACAGAGGAGCAGGGATCTCAGGCCTAAAAAGAGTCTGATCTGCTGTGAGGTGTAACTTGTGGAACACACTAACTGTAGACCTAAACTGCTCCCAGGTCATGTGCCTCAGAGGACCTGTAATACCTGGGAGAGAAGGAAGGGGGAGAGGGTGGAGGAGGGGGAGGGTCATGAATAACCAGGCCAGGTCCTCTGCCAGGGTTTCAAGAATGCTCAGGAGACCTCATGTGGGGGAGGGCCTTGTAAACCTGCCCATCTGAGAATGACCAACAACAGTGTACCAGTCCAGACAGTGCCAGTGGATTGCCTTAAAAAGTCACACTCCCCTGCCGACAGGGAGGCCGACAGACCACAAAGTATCAAATGCAAGCATTTACTCAAATTTAGCCAAGAGTTCATATTTTAAATCACAGCAAGAGTCCAGCCTAAGTGACCAAAAGAATTCTGGACCTGTATAAATAGCATGCTACAACTAAGCCCTAGAACTACTGAAACCCCCATGACTGTTGAAGTCAATGGCACTGCATACACCGACCAGAAGATGGTGGTGCAAGGAGCAGCATAGCTAAAGAAAGGGCCATGAAACCTGTACTATCTTGATCAGCCTCACAGACTCTGTGCTCCAAGCCATGGGCAAAGGGTTCATTATGGGTGCTGTGTTAGTGGACATAACCAAAGCTTTTGACCACGTGAACTATTGTCTGCTTCTTCAAAAGCTTGGCACTCTTGGGGTGAGTCTCACAGCAAGGCAGTGGTTTTTGAGCTATCGGGAAAGCAGGTCCCAAATGGTGAAACTGGGCAAGGTAATCTCAAATACCAACACCATCTCTCATGTTGTTCCGCAGAGCTCAATACTGGATCTTCACCTTTTCATGCTTTTCATTAACAACTTACCTAGGGCCTGCTCAACTGTTAAATCTCTGCTTTCTGCAGATGATGCCGTTGTCTACATACATGGGAAAAATACATCTGATATCAACACAACCCTTGTGCAAAACATTCATGCTCTACATTCCCAGTTCTTTAATGAAAAGCTGGTTCTCAAAGTACCCAAGACTTAAGCAATGCTCTTTGGCTCTACGCACCAAATTAAATAACACTCACACAAGACCTCAGCAACTCCATCATAGATGGTACACAGCTCAAATCGGTAGCAGATGTTAAGTATCTGGGAGTAACCCTTGATCCTTGCCCCTCATCTGATATTCCGATATAACCGAGGAAAGGATAGCCAACTCAGTTAAGAAGGGGGATAAAACCTTTTATAGGTACATTAGGGAACATAGAAAGGTTAAGGGAGGGATAGGGAAGATTAATAAAGGAGAGGGGAGGTGGGCAGAGGGAGACAGTGAAAAGGCAGAGATAATGAATGAATACTTTTGCTCAGTATTCACAAAAGAAGAGGAGGAGGAGTTACCTAAACCAAACAGTAGAAGCACTCTGGATAGTGGGGTTGATACCAGTCCATTTAAAGAAGAAAGAGTACTGAAAGAACTTCTAAAACTCAAGGTGGACAAAGTAATGGGGCCTGACGGGATTCACCCTAGAATCCTAAAAGGGCTAAGGGAGGACCTAGTGACACCACTAACCACACTTTTTAACAAATCATGGGAAGATGAGGTGGTACCTGAGGACTGGAGGAGGGCAGATGTGATTCCCCTTCACAAAAGTGGGAGCAAGGCAGAAGCAGGAAACTACAGACCTGTTAGTTTGAACTCAGTGGTGGGGAAAATGATGGAATCACTTCTGAAAGAAAGAATTGTTGAGTACCTAGAGGCCAGTGGGGCACTGGACCCAAAGCAGCATGGATTCACAGCAGGAAGGTCATGTCAGACAAATCTAATTGATTTCTTTGACTGGGTGACCAAAGTAATAGACCAGGGAGGGGCTGTGGATATGGCCTACCTAGACTTTAGCAAGGCATTTGACACAGTCTCGCACAAAAGATTAATAATCAAGTTAGCCAGCCTGGGAGTGGGTCCCAGGGTGGTAGCCTGGGTAGAAAACTGGCTGCACAACAGGACACAGAAGGTAATAGTGAATGGACACATTCTGAAGAAAGGGGTTACTAGTGGAGTACCTCAGGGCTCAGTACTGTCCAGTCCTCTTTAACATCTTTATAGGTGACATTGCAGAGGGTCTGGAAGGAAAGGTATGCCTTTTGCAGATGACACAAAGATCTGTAACAGAGTTGATAAACAAGGAGGGTAGAAAGGATGAGAAGGGACTTGGCAAGGTTGGAGGAATGGTCAGACATATGGCAACTTAGATTCAATGCAAGAAGTGCAAAGTAATGCACCTGGGAAATAAAAATCCAGGAGAAGAGCACACAATAGCAGGGGAGGTACTAACAACAACAATAATGGAAAGGGATCCGGGTGTAGTCATATCAGATGACCTAAAGGTTGGTATGCAATGTGAGAAGTCAGTAGGGAAAGCCAGGGGGATATTGGGATGCATAGGGAGGGGCATCACAAGTAGAAAAAGGGAAGTGGTTATCCCTCTATACAGACAGTTGGTGAGACCCCGTCTGGAGTACTGCGCGCAGTTTTGAGACCTCATCTATGCAAGGACATAGACAGGATGGAAGCAGTCCAGAGGAGGGCAACTAAAATGGTGGAGGGTCTACATCAGAAACCATATGAAGAGAGACTGAGAGAGCTTAATATGTATACCCTTGATGAAAGGAGGGACAGGGGGGACATGATAGAAACTTTTAAGTACCTCAAGGGAATCAACAAAGTCCAGGAGGGTAGCATCTTTCAGAAAAAGAGATGTGTAAGAACAAGGGGGCACAATTTAAAGTTAGAAGGGGACGGCTCAGGGGTAATGTGAGGAAATTCTTTTTCACGGAGAGAGTGGTGGACGCATGGAACCGCCTTCCTGGAGAGGTTGTGGGGTCTAAAACAGTGGAGGAATTCAAACATGCATGGGACAGACATAAGGCAATTATAGTGGGGGGTTGCAGGAAATAGGCTGTTGGTTAACTAGAATCTGCAGCTTATCCAGTAGGTAGGGAAATGGGCAAACTGGGTGGACCAAGTGGTCCTTATCTGCCGTCAAAGTCTATGTTTCTATTCATCTGAGCAACACTGTCAAGGTCACTTACCACAAGCTGGGGCAACTCTACTGTAACCAAAAGGCTACTCAAGGCAGACATCAAAGTAAGGATTGCACAAAGCAACCTTTTTCTGTTGTCACATTATGGGGATATTGTAATGGACACCTCTCCAAAATCAGTATAGGTGGTCAGATTTGCCACCTCCCCTGGCCCCATGTCCCACCATTGCACCAGTCTTGATGCAGCCAGAGCACAGGGTCCAACTCACGCTAGACAATGCTACATACAAGACGCTACATGCCAGCACACCACAGTGGCTAAAAGATCTGCTCACACCTGTCATCCTCCCTCACTCGCGTTCCACAGCCACTAACTTGCTTCTGATCCTGCTTATGAGAGCATGATGGTCAGAGATCGTTCAGCTACAGGGCAGCCTCCCTCTGGCACACCTTACCTGTGCCCATCAGACAGTCCCCTACACAAATGTTTTTGCTTATAAGATGAAGGATTACTTGTTAAAGCAGAGTGCTTGCTCCTGTTTCCTGTCGATAAGCCTCCTGCACTAATATTTAGATAGCTTTGACACTATTGTAAAATTTAGCTAATGTTCTCCATGCTGTGATCCTGTGCCTTATAAATATGCAAAAATGTCAGCCTGCATCACTTTGTTGTATTATCTCCAACCTTCGTGCCATGAACTGTATCATTATTCTTTTTACTGTTCATTCAACGTACCTGTAATACCTGGGTCATGCCTGAAAAAGGTGTCTTGCACCAGTGTACCTACCCTGTCATCAAAGTATAAATAAGGGATATGCAGAGGTGACCTGTGTGATACCTGATTTATCTATACAAGTGCTGTTTGACCTCAGGTGATCTCACGAGTGGTATAAGCTATGAGTGAGGTGACTGAGGCCAAACAGCATGAGTACAGATAAATCTTATATCACACAAGGTTACCTCTGCATATTTCATTTTAGTAATAGGTAAGGACCCTGTGTGTTATTTTATTTGCGTAAGAAAGTTTTTAAAAATAAGGAAATGTATACATTTCTGTAGATCTTTTTAGTGCATTTTCATGACAGTGTGATATCAGCTCTATCTATATCAACTCTCTGGGTCACAACAATCACAACTCAAAGTTACACTTCTTCACGGATGACACTGTCCTCTACATCTCGAAGCCCTCCTTGCTGGAAGTGGGAATCAAACTGCAGAAGGACTTTGACCAGCTCCAGCATAATCTCCTGAACACTCAAGCTTTTACTTACTGTGAAAAATACCAAGATCATATACTTCCTCCCCCTTCAAGCCCACTCATTCCTCCACAACCGGGCAGTGCTGGCACCAATTACTACCCTGCTAGGTGATGTTCTCGAGGTTGTGGACAACTTCAGGTATCTAGGCATTTGGTTAGACTCCAAACTATCCTTTGCCACCCATATTGATTATCTTACAAAAAACTGAAAATAAGATTAGGGTTTTCCTTCAGGAACAAGTCCTTATTCCCCCGACGCAATCAGGAAAAGACTGGTGCAGGCTACCTTCCTTCTATTCATTGACTAAGCGGATGTCATCTACAACAACAGCATTGCAGCCCACCTCCACAAGCTCGATATCCTGTATCACCGTGCCTTATGCTTCATCACCAAAGCACCTTATAGAACACACCACTGCACCCTCAATTCGACAGTAGGTTGGTCTTCCCTCGCAACAAGGTTTCTCCACACACACTCTTGGGCCATGAAAATTCTGCCACACAAACTCCCCACCTACATCACTTCCCTCTTTCACAAATCCCACAGCTGCTATACACTGCATAAACATAACTTCATACTGTTCGATGTGCCCAGAACATGTACTCTCCATGGCCGGGCTGCAATCAGCTACACCATACCAATCTACTGAATCCAAACCTCCCTCAAACTCATTGAACTTGTGTCTGTTTACGCCTTCAAAGCCCTGTTCAACATGTTTTACAGGGAAACCTGCCAATGTTACAATAGGTAGGTCTACCCACCATGGTTCCCTGTTAGTTGCAGCACTTCTCAACCCTGTTTACCCCACCATCCCTACCTCTCCCCTGACTGTACTTCAACCAGCAGAAAGTACCCCTCCTTGGTCCCTCCAGGCCTCCCCCGGCCTAGACCTGAACTGTTTTTAACTACTGTTGCCCACCCTTTCAATGCTCATATGCCAAAATATTGCTCGTGTATTTCTTCTGCCTCACGCATACCCATGTTGTTGTTCCCCCAGCTCAACTGTCCCTATGACATTTTTCTTCACTTAGTTACCTGCGCTTAGTATGTTAATTCTTCATTGTTCTACATTGTGGTTATTGTATGCCCACCTTATCATGGTCCCCTATCTTAATATGTTCTTTGATTCTTACTGATTGTTGTGTATTCTCTCATTGTAAAAATTGCAAATGTATTACTGTGTTCTTTGTTGTCCTACCAGGACCTCCTTGTAAATGAGCGTGTTCAATGGAGTTTTCCTTGCAAATAAACTTGAACTTTTGGACTGCTGTTGCAAAGTTAGTTTCTATGGATGCACCTGTCTTGATGCTCTGTTCATGGTGCAACGTCGCAGCCAATTGGCTGATGGTAGGGCGCAACAGTTTTTTTAATAAGTAAATGGCAGCTGAGTTTCGCATGTGTCCAGCAACCAGCTAGTGGATCTAAGTGAAGACGATTCTGTAGCTGTGTTATATTGCATCTAGAGTTAGGACTGTTTTTGTTTTTTAAAGTAACATGAAATTACTGGATGGTATGTGGGACAGAAATGAAGAGGAGACCAACCAGAGTGAGCAGGAGCCTGAAACTTTTGTGTTGGCTGGCGAGAGGGGCTGGGACAACGAGAAGACCAACCAGAGGCAGTAAGCCGGAGGCAGAGGAGGTGTTAAAGTAAAAGAGAGGTATTGCAGGTTGTGGGTGTAAAAATATGCTGCAGATTTGTCTTGTGCCTCAGCCCTCCATGGCCCTGTGCTGTCTTGTGCCATGAGGAGAGGACCAGTCATCAGACCGGATGGAGGGGGCATGGACCAGAGCAGAACAGATTGCAGGAGTGCCCAGTGCTGGGGATGGGTATTCTATGAATAATGCATACCAAAAAAAAAAGATTTTGTTTGGCAGTTTATTTTCTCATTCGGTTCAGGAAGTTACTGTGTGAGAGTGAGTGTGCTGAGCTTACTGGAGCTGGGGGTGGGGCAGTGCTTTAGACCCAGGAAGGAACATAAACTGTACTCTGGTAGAAGAAGGAGAAGTAGTGCCAGGAGATGGGGGGGGGAGACTCGTGACGTAGAAACTGTTTAGATAAATGGCCTGTGACATAAGAACTGTATACATGAACAGAGTGTGACATAGTAACTGTGTACATAAATGAAATGTATTTACACAGTTACTCAGATGAGCAGATTTTTCACACTCTGTTTATGTACACCCCTACTGCATAAATAAATTTATGCAACAGGTGTGGACACACAAGCCATTGTATAAATCTGTGTTAATGAGTTTACTATATGTATAAATGTAAAATCTTACATTTATACATATAGTAAGCTTGTCATCACTTTGACACGCCCCCTTCCCTCCTGCCTGCCTACCAGCACTACTGTAACTGACCAGTACCTGGGGTTACTAGAATCTCATCAGTTTAGATCAGGCAGATAGCTTGGGCAGTGTCATAGGGATTAAAAGCTCTCTGTACAATATTTGATGAAATGGGCATCTGTATTTAGGCATCCTGATTGGTCCATACCTGTGTGCTATTCCTTCTTACGCACAGGAAAAAGGACCAGCATTGCCCTGTGTGCACTGATCCTAGTAAAGATGCCAGTTAGAATGTTGGCAAATTGAAAATCATCCATCTTGTTTTCATCAACTATGAGTGAAATATCAGGCTGCGTTTTTTCGCTCTGCCAACATATCTGTAAACGAAATTCAAGACCTTTCACCCAGATTTAACATCTTTAAATTAAAAACTGTCACGATAGGAATCCCAGCCTGCCCACTCATGGCTGAACAGCTGACTTGCAGTCTTGCAACCCGTCCGTCTGCTTACTTGTTCTGTAGCTTACCACCAAGCCGGCAGGCACTCTGTACTTCACTCCGTTATCACACCATTTATATTCTAACAATATTTTGCTTGTAGTTAAAAAAAAAAAAAAACAGTATTGCGTCTTCCTGAGACAACAGCTTAATCTATAAGTTACAGAAGACTTTCATTTTCATACTTTACTTCCGCACTGACGTAACAACTTTCTCCTATCTCCTGCAAACAAAACCAGCCTATTCTCCTTACTGCTACCTGCTGCCATAATGCAAAAAAATTATAAAAACAAAGACCCATAATGAAGTAGAACTGCTGCTACTTGGGGAAGGGGGGGGCCATGACAACTACATGTGGGAGAAAAAAATGTAAGGAAGCCTTACCAGTTCAAAAGTGCTTAACTCAAAAAAAAAAAAAAAAAAAGGCAGAGGAACTATTTTATTAAAAATTAACACTAACATTTAAAATTTTCTCTATTAAAAACTATGCAAATTAGTTATCACATACATCTATATTTTAAATAACCATTTCGTAAGCGTAATATGACACTCCAGGATGTGCGTTAGACACTTTAACACATGGCTAGGAAGCTGGACGCACTCAGCCAGTGGCCTCATGTCTCACTACGCCTCCTAGCCATGTGTTAAAGTGTCTAATGCACACCCTGTCATGTCTTATTGCTTACACATCACCATCTACTCAGCTCTGCTTGGCAGGGGATGATGTAATGTTGTTTGGAACTCTCACAGCAGCATAAGCCACACTTGGCCAGCAGGTGTTCTTGAGCAATCAGTAGTCAGAGTTCGAGTGGAGAGTTCTACAGCAAGTGGTGCTCTGCCGAGAGATCACTTGTTGAGAGGGAAGTACCCTCATTTGTTGTTTTCTGCCTTAGTAAAGCAACCAACGTCTGGTTTCCTGGGAAGTGGTGGCTACCAGTTCCTTTGAAACCCGGAGGGGGTGAAGATTTTTTCATAGAAAAGAGGAATGGGACTGAAGGTTTAGCAAGTACTTTGGAGCAACCCCCAAAAGACTGTAAGAGCTATCAGCACTGCCCAAAATGTAGAGACTGTGTGTATGCAATGGAAAGATGTGGATTTTGTGTGAGCTCTGCAGATTTCAATCATACTTGACAAGTGTCCTGAGGGGTATAAGAGGTGCAAGTACAACATTCATGTGGGGTTGGCTGGTGCCTTATCACATACAGGTACTCAGGACCCTGGCACAAACGTTTGTGCAGTAGGATGTCTCTTGTAGCCCCTGTGTGGCTAGGGAATCCTGTTTCCCAAAGTAATGACAAAGAAAGTCTAGCTTGGCCAGAGTGAGCTATCCCCTCATTCTAGGGTTCAAGTAGATCTAACTGGTTACTCAGAGGAATGTTTTTTAGGTGTTAACGTCAGTCACCTAGTGGTGCTAAAAATAGTCCAGATACCCTGAAATTGGGCTGAACATCTGTGGAAAATGTTCTTTTCATAAGTTCATGTACTCCTGAAATAGGGCTGGACATCTGTGGTAAATGTTCGTGTAGAAGTCATTACTGCCTGTAAGAGGTTGGAAATGTTTTTGCCTGCTACAAAAAGTGTCATCTGTCTGTACAGTTACAAGCCCTGGGGGCACCACCTTATTCTTGTTAACGCTGTGTCAGGAGTAAAAATCCATACAGTAACATCCCAAATTCCTGGTTGTGAATAATCCATCTTTGAGTGACTTATATGATGTTTTTGGGGCCCCACAGATAGGAGACACACCATAGCCCTGGGCAACACTCTCCCCGACCCGGGTAAAATAGAAATGTTGTTTTGTGCTCTACTACCCAGCCTCTGAGATGCCCGAGCCAGGTTTTACCCTAATGCCAGGAGCGATTCCTATTTTCTGCCAACTTGTGTTTTTTTGCCTTGTCTGAGTAACAAGTAGAGGGGTTAGTGTTACACTACGTTATTACTTTTAACAGCTCAAAGTTGAATATGGCAGTATAGCACAGTGGTTTAAGGCTCTGAGCTGCAAATCTGGAGACCTGGGTTTGAATCCCACAGCCCCCACTTGCATACTGTGTGATCCTGAGCAAGTCACTTAACTTCCCTGTGCTCCCAGGCTGCACCTGTAAACAAGCTTCCAGCTTAGTGTGTCTCACCTGGTTAAACAATTGGAATATACTCCCTTACACTTGTTAAAAAAGCAATACATTTCTCTCTCTCTATATATAAAATCCAGCTCACTGTGTACTATAATGTAACTGAAACATAACAGTTTATTTTGTTATTTAAACTGCACTTTTTTTACATCAAACAATATGCAAAAGCTCAGTCTCCCCAGCTGCTTGCAAGCCCCTGCAGCTTCCTCTCTACCACATAAAATGAATACTGCAGCATTCTTAAGTAAAACATACTATCACCACATTTTAATTAAAAAACGCAGCCTATTTCTGCATTTAAATCACGTGCTACTAGTCAGTTCAGGTCCCCCCACCAGCCAGCCAGCCCCTGCTCAGCCCCACGGCTTGTACACTCTTACTCAGTCACTCCAGTATCTTATGATCCTCTTTCTCAGGATCACCACAATCAGAAACAGACCAGTACGTCTCTGCATAATTCAAACTCTCCCTCCTGCACAAATTTTAGCACTGCTCCACTTGAAGAACCATATGCTCAGACTACCACCGCTCTTGCTTTGTTCCAGCTGCACGCTCCAACTGTCACCGCTCTGACTGAAACTTCCTCCACTCCTTCCCAAACAAAGAACTCATGATAAAAGGCCATACAATTTAAAAAAACAACAAAGCCCAACTTGCCATCGCCGACTCCCTCGCAGACACAGCTGATGCTGGTAATACGAGTACAATGGTGGGTCCACCTTGTTTGTTGAAACTTGCTGCCATCTTGACTGCCATTTCTGAAAAACCAACAAACACTCAGCCAATCAGCTGTGATGCAGGGACATCACTACTAGCATCATGATGGCGCATCCATGGCAACGCCCATGGTAACGGGGATGCAGAGACACTACTTCACCAGATATGCAGGGGGAGCTTGTGTGATACCCGATTTATCTACACTTGTGTTGCTTGATCATGGACACCTCACTTGTGGCTTACGTCACCTGTAAGGTTATCTGAAGTCAAGCAGCACTTGTATACATAAATCAGGTAACACACAGCTCCTCCCTGCATATCATAGATAGATAGATAGATAGATAGATAGATAGATAGATAGATAGATAGATAGATAGACAGACAGACAGACATACAGACAGATACATTTAATTTATTTCAGAGTCGTAACAGTACATTCATCATAGCCAGAAATATATGGAAGGGAATAACAAAAGTGCACTACGCCAGTAACAACAACAATACCTTAGGAACCATGCAGATTGCAATATATAATACAATTACTGACAGTTTTTTAATAATTGAATCTTTTAAACATTATAAATATAATGTTTTTATAACACTACATTTTGCACTGTGTGGTGCTGGCCAGCATGGGTGGCTGTTCAATGTCCTGCTCTGGCCCTGACGTCATGGCAGACGGTTCCACTCATGGGCAGTTTGGAAGGGGAAAAATGGGGGAAACAGAATTAAAATGCCCCAGGAGACTAGCTGTGAAGTGCCACCCTCCCTCTGTGCTGGATCCTGAGGTTGGGTACAGAGGAGGCTGCTGCAGAGAGGAAGTCAGTGTGGAAACAGACACATAAAAAGTGATAAACCAAGGGCACAGAAAGATTGCAGTTGGGGTCAAGTCGGGGGAATGAGGCCACATACTGAGGTAGAGACATCTGCTGGGCAGGTATAAAAAGAAAACCAAAATGCTGTAAAATGAACCTGCAGCTTTTTTCCAATACATCCTCATGGGAAATATTCATGCAGATTCACTAAATAATAAAGAACAAGGGAAGACACTAAAAAAAATATATATATATATATATATACTGTATATATGAAATAGAATTTGAGATTTGTCCTGGGAGTGTTCAGCCTTGGCTAACTCCAAATAGGCTTCTCCTGAACTCTGCCAAAACTCACTTGATGCTCTTTAGTTCGGCACTGAAGCTAAGGGTTTGTTCCCCTGCCTTAGCTGTTCACTGCTGTGATGGCTTTCCCCTTACTGCTGTTGACCCCTTCAAATACCTTGGTTTAACTCTTGACCCCATCCTTGACTCTGGCTTGCACATATATAATGCCTGCAAGTCTGAATCTTGGACTTGCTTATAAGGTCAGACATGCCCCAACTCCTGCTGCCAGGCTTGCTATTGCTTAGAGTGTTTTGTTGTCTAGCCTCACTTATGGTCTTATACCCTATTCTGAGGAGTGCAAATGTAACATAAATAAATGGAATACCAGTTATGACCACATCTGCCACTTTGCTTTCTCTGTGCTTAGGCTGACTCACCACTGCTGTCTTTTCTCAAGCTTAGGATGGCTTTCCCCAGCATCACATCAGCTATATACTGTAGGCAGCGCAATAGACAAGATTATTAGATCAGCTAAACCCGCTGCTCTGGCTGATATGTTTGCCAAAACAGATCAGGCATACTTGCTGACATCTAATGATCAGTCACCTCTGTCTGTGCCCAAATGCACTAAATTATGGGTGAGCAGGCTTTTTTTTTTCTTTGCCCCTAAGCCCTGGCACTCACTTCCACCTAACCTTAGGGTCTCTCAGAAGTCAGACCTACCTAGTTTTCAAGAATGAGCTTTGTGCATTCCTACAGTCCTCTGATAAGTGCTCTTGTACCTGATTCTCTGTACCGCTAGTAGTTTGTGCCTTTGTGTTTGATTTTCAGTTCTACCTTGGATGTACTCTCTTCTTAAGTTTCTGGACTACAGTATTGCTTGACGTCTACTGCTGATGTAGGTAAGATTGCCGTGTACCCTTGTGCCACTATGCTACTGTTATTTATTATTTGTACTTCTTCCAGATCATGTCTGAAAATAGGCATCGGACTGTCTAGTGCACTTAACCTGGTAAGCAAAAAATAAATAAATAAATTACATTTCGTTTTATTCAAAGTATTTCCAGAAGTGACATTTGCTGTTTGATAATCTTATACAAAATTTCTGTACTCAAGAAAAGCGCCAAAAAGACGGCACTGGATATGCAAATTATCTATTTAATGACACAATAGTCACGGCACAGGCAGATTTCTCCCACAGTGGCCCATCAGTGTACCTCCTCTAAAGGATAAAGAGTAGTCTCAATTCTACGCCCATTCATCCTTGGTCTCTCATGAGGCAGCCAACAAACATGCCAATCTCAATGAGTGACAGCTTTGATAGTGATTTTGAGATGTGGACATCTATTCACTATAAACGAACTGAGGCCACCACAACTCAATCTCAGAAAGAATGGTTGTTACCCAGGCATGCTTCCTGATTCATAAACTTCAAATGACCATCAGACAAGAAGCGCTATCAATAACGGAGAATGTTTTGATGAGAATGCAAAAATTCTTTAGTTATACAAGAGTTTTTCTCTTTTGCAATAGGTGTATATGGAGACTCACACAGGTTAACCTGATCTGTTTATTAAAACAAGGGCATTCCCAAGTCATGTATCTGGTAGGTTTCCAGAGAAAATTGTGTTTCTGCACAAAATGAGTTTGCTCCTGGTAAGTGGATTATGAATGTATGTCATTAAGCGCTATGCCCATGCAGGGCATTAAATGTCTGCCTTTTATCACTTTCAGTTTGGAGTCTTGAAAAATGGTTAAGCGGCAACTTCTAATGCAATCACATTCCAGTGAAACCTGCTCTGAAATTATTCAGCCACAGTTTACCCCCCCCCCACCAACTACTGTTACATCCTTTATAGAAACATAGAAACGTGACAGCAGAAGGAGACCATGGTCCATCTACTCTGCTCAAGCGTTTCCAAGACCTCTTATAGGTCCCAGGGTCTAACCATCCCTATTGAAATTAACCCTTTACTAATTCTGCTGTTCCCCTTTGAGCCCTTGCTTTATCCCACCCTTGTCTGAAAGTTGCCACTGTCTTTGCACTCGCCACCTCCACTGGCAGGCCATTCCAGGGTTCCACCACTCTTTCCATGAAAAAATGTTTTCTTAGATCTTTTCTGAAGCTCCCTCCCCACAGCTTCCATTCATGACCCTGGTAGTGGAGGAGGTGGTCCTTCAGAATAGTTCAGTGCATAGCACCTTATTTATGTCATTCAAGAACTTGAAAGTCTCGATCACGTCCTCTCTCTCTTTTTCTCCTTTTTTCCCAGTGAGAATAAGTTTAGCTCCTTCAGGCGTTCCTCATACAAGAGACTATGGAGGCCCTGTATCATCTTTGTCGCTCTTCTCTGAAGAGTCTCTAGCCTATCTCTGTCCTGTTTGAGGTGTGGACACCAAAACTGGATGCAGCATTCCAGGTGGGACCTCACCAGGGATCTGTAAAGTGAGATGATCACCTCCTTGCTCCTGCTGTCAAATCCTCTCCCTATGCACCCCAGCATTCTGTTTGCCTTGCTGTAAGCTTTGTTGCACTGGCTTGATTGTTTAAGGGTGTCACATATGATGACTCCTAGGTCTCTTTCTTCCTGGGAGGTACAGAGTTTCACCCAGTTGAGCCAATAATCCATTCTAGGATTCCCCTTACCCAGATGCAACACCATGCATTTTTTTACGTTGAACTTCAGTTGCCAGACATTAGACCATCTTTTGAGCCTTTGTTAGTTGTTCTGAAGTTCCCTAATTACCTCCGCACTGTCAACCCTACCACCCAGCTCAGAATCATCTGTGAAGAGTTCCAGCTTATCCTGAATGTCCATGCCTATGTCACAAATGAATATATCAAACAGGACCAGATCCAACATCAAGCCCTGTGGCATACCACTGGTGATTCTACCTTTGTCTGCCCTCATTCCATTGACAACTACTTACTGATTTCTAACCCTAAGCCAATTCCCCATCCACCTGACTAAGCTTTCAGTAATACCTAGGTCTTCCATCTTTTTTTAGCAGGTGACTGTGCGGCACTGAGTTGAACACCTTACTGAAATAGAAGTAGAGGAGGTCCACCAGATGCCCCCATCACATAAAAACTACAGAGAGTGTATATATATATTCTTTGCAAAAAATGTCATTAATGCATCAGTTAGAGTGAATACCACAGTGACAAAAGCAGGGAATTGAGGTGTTAGGGTTTCCAATCTTAATGCCCCACCCCCAGGGTTCCCACCCCCATCTTCCCACCCTCCACACACCAACAGGCATCAGGGTGTGCCACTGGGTCATCAGGCCCAACTCTCACCCCATTCCACATGTAAACAAGCTTATACACTGCAGTATAGGACAATGAGGTGAGAGTTAGGCCTGACAACCTAATGGCAGACCCCAACGCCTGTTGGTGTGTGAAGGGTGGTGGGATGGGATGAGAACCCTGGGGGTGGGACATTAGAGTTGGAAACCCTAACACCGTATTTCCCTGCTTTTGTTGCTTGGAATTTACCCTAACTGATGCATTAACAAAGTTTTTTTGCAAAGAATTTCCCTTCATTTTCAGATAGTATAATTGCATCCTCATTTTACTGTGGGAGTGCAGGGTCCCTTAGACACTGTGGGAGCGCAGGGTCCCTTGGACACTGTGGGAGCGCAGGGTCCCTCCATCCAGATAGTATAACATAGTACAACAGTACTAATAGATTGGGGAAGGGTGGGAAAAATCTGCATCACAAGTCAAGAGAAATGGGGGGCTACCAGCCTCCCCCCCCAGGATACTGCTAAAATACTAGGCATGAGGGAGAATAGAGAAGGGGGGACTGGAGAGGGAACCTGGTGG
Organism: Neoceratodus forsteri; assembly: GCA_016271365.2. Classification (NCBI taxonomy): domain Eukaryota; kingdom Metazoa; phylum Chordata; order Ceratodontiformes; family Ceratodontidae; genus Neoceratodus; species Neoceratodus forsteri. The sequence goes on from JADMNL010000025.1 coordinate 268,471,465, forward strand.
AAGGGTTTAGCAGTCAATGCCAGGAGCTTAGCAAATAAAATGGAGGACTTGGAGGCCATCATGAGGGACAAAGGACTAGATATGGTAGCTATAAGCGAGACCTGGTGGACAGAGCTTCTCACCTGGGAAACGACTAACCCAGATTACAGACTGTTCAGAAGAGATGGGGAGGGTAAGAAAGGGGAGGAGTTGCTTTATACATCAGGGAAGGCATAAGTGTAACTGAAGGACAAGAGGAGGATGGGGAGACTGAGCTACTGTGGGTAACGCTAGGCAGGAGGACGGGAGAATCCTTGTGATTGGGGGTGGTATACAGGCCACCTATGCAAGGGGAGGAAGGTGATCAACAGTTAATTCAGGTAGTCACAAGGCTGGACCTAAAAGGAGAGCTGCTGCTGGTAGGGGACCTAAACATCCCAGATGTAGACTGGGAAATCCCGGATGCAACATTGTCAAGGAGCAGGGAGATACTAGCTGCACTTCAGGGGTTAATCCTTCAACATCCAGTCAGGGAGCCGACAAGGGGCAATGACCTGCTGGATGTGGTCCTGACAAATGGGGGAGAGTGTGGAGAGGTGCAGGTGGGAGAAGCCTTGGGCAACAGCGACCACAGCACGGTAATGTTCAGGGTCAGGGCAGGGAGGGAGACAAGTAAAACCAGTACTACAGTCATGGGCTTCAGATGCACAGACTTTGACAAGATGAGAAGGATAGTAAGGGAGACATTGGAGGGTACAGAGAATATAGGGGCAGTGGAGGGGTTATGGCAAGCTGTCAAGGGAGGGGTACTGAAAGGGGTGGAAATGTGCGCAAAAAAGGTTAGGAAGAGGAGATTGCTTTGGTTTACAAAAGTGGCTGCAAGGGCAGTCAGGGAAAGGAAGAGGGCTTTCAAAAAATGTTAAGAGGACACTCAGCAAGGAAGAGAGTATAGGGAAAAGAGGAGTCTGGCAGGGAAGATCAGAAGGGCAAAAGCAGATGCTGAGGAGAAAATAGCAAGAAAAGGCCAAAAGGGGGATAAAACTTTTTTCAGATATGTGAAGGAGAAGAGAAGGGCAAGGCAGGGGATTACTAGGCTGAGGAGAGAGGGAGAAATAAAATTGGAAAGGGACTGTGAAAAAAGCAGAGTTATTAAACAAGTACTTTAGCTTGATATTCATGGAGGAGGAGGAGGATGGTTGGGGACCTGCACTAAAATTGAATGGAAAGGAGGGCAAATGGGTGGATCTGAGCCCATTTACTGTGTACAGGGTTAGGGCAGAGCTAAATAGATTGAGGGTGGACAAGGCAATGGGGCCTGATGGGTTACGCCTCAGGATGATCAGGGAATTGAAGGAAGAGTTGGCCGTACCCTTGACAAGGCTCTTCAACTTGTCCCTGGATATGGGGAGAGTGCCGGAGGGCTGGAAGAGGGCAGATGGAGTGCCTTTACACAAGGGCGGTAGTAAGGAGGTGAAGGGGAACTACCGACCTGTCAGCCTCATGTCAGTGATGGGGAAGGTAATGGAGGCATTAATCAAGGAGAGGGTGGTAGATTACCTGAAAGAGTGTGGCTTGCAGGACAGCAGACAGCATGGCTTCACAAAGAGGAAGTCTTGCCAGACAAACCTAATTCAGTTCTTTGATTGGGTGACTCAAGTGATTGACCGGGGAGGGCGTTGGACATGGCCTATCTGCAGCTCAGTAAGGCCTTCGACACTGTCCCCCATAGGAGGCTGGTGAGCAAGATGGAAAGACTGGGGTTGGTTGGCAAAATAACAAGCTGGGTAGAGGCCTGGCTGTCAGGAAGAACTCAGAGGGCGGTGCTAAATGAAGTGCACTCCAGGACAGCGAGGGTGAAGAGTGGAGTGCCACAGGGGTCAGTTTTGGGTCCGCTTCTCTTCAATAGCTACATCAGTGATATTGCTGAGGATTTGAGAGGGAGGGTGTGCCTATTTACTGATGATACAAAATTATGCAGTAGGGTGGACTCCCGGGGACATGAGGGAGGACTTAAAGATGCTTGAAACATGGTCTGGAACGTGGCAGCTGAAATTTAATGCCAAGAAGTGTGCTGTGATGCACTTGGAGAGTAAGGATAGAAGAGCAGGGTACACCCTAGGTGAGGAGGAAATTAAAGTAACAGAACTGGAGAGGGATCTGGAGATCATAGTCTCCTCGAACCTTAAGGTAGGAATCCAATGTAGTGGGGTGGTGGGAAAGGCCAATGGAATGTTGGCATGCATAGGAGGGGCATTACTAGCAGAAAGAGGGAGGTAATAATGCCCCTTTACAAAGCCATGGTGAGGCCGCACCTGGAGTATGGGGTTCAGTTCTGGAGGCCACATCTTTGTAAGGACATAGATGCATTGGAGAGGGTTCAGAGAAGGGCAACCAAGATGGTGCAGGGTATGCAGGGAAAGTCATATGAGCAGAGATGTAAGGATCTGTACATGCTGGAGACAAGGTAGGAAAGGGGGAACATGATTGAAACTTTTAAATATGTAAAGGGAATCAATAAAGTGGGAGAAGAGGGTTTATTTAAAAGGAAGGAGGGGGTCAAAACTAGAGGGCACAGCCTCAGACTGCAAGGAAAAAGATACAGGGGCAATGTGAGAGGGCATTTCTTCATGGAGAGGGTGGTGGAGCCCTGGAACAGACTACCAGACAAATTGGCGGGGACTAAATCAGTGGAAGAATTCAAGAGGGCATGGAACAAGCATATGGGGCTGAGTATCGGGGCGGGGGAGGTGTTGGGGGGAAAAAGGGCAGACTAGATGGGCTGGTATGGTCCTTTTCTGTCATCAAGCTTCTCAGATTCTATGAACAGTATCCATATGTCATGGTGGGAGCTCAGGGTCCTTTGGACCCTGCGCTTCCATCCCTTCATCAAGATAGTACAACAGTATCCCTATGTCATGGTGAAAGCACAGGGTCCGAACCCTCCATCAAGATAGTACAACACTGTCCTTTGGACCCTGCACTTCTATCCCTCCATCGAGATAGTACAATGTGGTATTCACCCTAACTGATGCATTAACAAAGCTTTTTCAAAGAATTTCCCTCTTTTTTCGGATAGTATAATTGTATCTTCATTTTGCTGTGGGAGCACAGGGTCCTTCAGACTCTGCGCTCCCATCCCTCCATCCAGATAGCACAACAGGACCCTGCACTCCCATCCATACATCCAGATAGTAGACCAGTATCCATGTGTCACAGTGGGAGCACAGGGTCTGAGGTCTATCAAGATAGTACAATTTTGTACTGTTATATAAACATTATTATTAAGAAATATCAGTAACAGTCACATCAATAAAAAACAAGCATTTGTCAATGCCGAATGTTTGCTTACTGGCATTGGCAGTGGTAGTGTAGAAGTTACAGAGCTACGTAATAGGAATGGCAGTGAAGTATTGAACTGATGCCAACCCCACCACCACCCTGCAGAGAGTGACAGGCATCGGGGTGTGCATTTGGGTCGTCAGGCATAACGGCCACGCCATTTCACCACACCCCACTCTGCAGAGACTGACAAGTGTGCGTGTTCCTGGGGTCTTTGGCCCTTATGCGCACCCCATTTCATTAGGAAATACGGTGAGATGGGTGCGATATAGAGAATGGGTGAAGTTTGGGGCTGAAGGTCAAGGCATACCTCGATGCCTCAGTGACTGCAGGGTGTGGAATGGTATGAGCATCACAGGCAAGAATCCCAAGTCACACCCTGATTCCTGTCATTCTCTATAGGGTTGGGCGATTTGGTTGAAAAGCCTAATACCTCAGGCATTCGTTGGTATTTTAACTCCAAATTTTCAACATGTTTTGTTTTGTGACCCACCTCATGAACAGGGGAATATTAGTTGCAGCCGAAAGCTGCTTATGCACAGTGACTATGGTCATTTAGCACCACAGGTGCAAAATATTCGAACAGGCTGTAAAAATGACAGCTGTACTCTTTCATGGGGAGGTGTAAAAATGGCTATGTTGCAAATGTGTAGTAAAATATTTAAAAAATGGTGAAGTCACGGGTACATAGAAACTGTAGCAGCACACCGTTATATAAGTAGGTTGGGGATATTTTATAGCAGATTGTCAACTCAGGCATTTTGGTGCCTCCGATCATGAACAGTGTCACTGTGATTTTCTTTATCTGTGCCGAACAATGATTTCCACAGCGACCACGCATCTCTGCACTGAAAGTGTGAAAACACTTCGCCATGTTGTGAAAATGGCAGCTGTACTGTTCATAAGGAAGTGTTGAAAATGCCACTAGTGAAAATCTGGACTGAAAATATTACTAAGTCATGAACTAACGAGGATGCGTGGAAACTGCACAATGCTCACTCGTAACACAGTCATTTTATGGACTTTTGTCACCAAATTTTCAACATAGCCATTTAAGACCTCTGCTCATGAACAGTGTAACTGTGATTTTCTTAATCTGTCCTAAACATTGCTTCGCACACCAACAGAACCATTATGCGCTACATGTGCGATAACATTTTGGGTGACATATGAAAATTGCAGCTGGACTGTTCATAAGGAAGTTTAATAAAATGGACATGTTGAAAATCTAGAGTGAAAATATTAAATTGCAAACTTACGAGCATGCATAGGAACTGTGCAGCATGCTTTCGTAAAAGTCATTTTATACATTTTTCACCAAGTTTTCAACATAGCCATTTTAAGACCTCTGCTCATGAACAGTGTCACTGTGGTTTTGTTAATGTGTCCCATACATTGAGTTTGCACACCGACTCGCCATTTATGCGCTACATGGGCGGAAACACGTTTTGGGCAGGATGTGAAAATGACAGCTGTACTGCTCATAAGGAGGTGTGGAAAATGGCAATGTTGGAAATCTGGAGTGGAAATATTGAAAATTCGCAAACCTACGAGCGTGCGTGGGAACTGTGCTGCTCACACTCGTAAAACAGTCATTTTTAGGAATTCTGTCACCAAATTTTCAACATTGCCATTTTAAGATCTCTGCTCATGAACAGTGACACTGTGATTTTCTTAATGTGTCCCATACACTGAGTTCGCACAACGACTGCGCCATTGTGCGCTACATGGGCGGAAACATGTTTTGGGTGAGATGTGAAAAATGACAGCTGTACTACTCATAAGAAGGTGTGGAAAAATGGCAATGTTGAAAATCTGGAGTGAAAATATTGAAATTTCGCGAACTTACGAGCCTGCGTAGGAACTGCGCAATGCAAGCTCGTTAAACAGTCATTTTTTGGAATTTTGGCACCAAATTTTCAACATGGGGTTTTGGGGACCCCTTCTCATGAATGATGTCACTGTCATGGCAGTATTCAGTCCCAAAGGGTGATTTCGCAGTCACTGCGCAGTCACCGCGCGAAATCACCCTTTGAGCCCGAATAACGCCATGACAGTGACATCATTCATGAGAAGAGGTCCCAAAAACCCCATGTTGAAAATTTGGTGCAAAATTCCCAAAAATGCCTGAGATATGCAAAAAGTTGAACCCCTCTATCTAGCCCATTATACAGCTTACCGCATTTCTCAGTTCATGGTCGGCTTTGAAGAGTGCAGACGTGTTCCCGGTCCACCGAAGATCATCGCGCCAGAGTCCGGAGGTAAGTATGGGGTGAGGGGTGTGGGGAGGCTGGAGTGCGCAGTGGGTGGAGTGCGGGTTGTGGGAGGGGTTCGGAGGCGTGCCGTCGGGACGTTTTTGTTTACAGGTTAAAACAAAAAAAGGCGTTAATGGACACTTGCCACGCTGGGTGGGCTCCCAGTGTGGCACCAGGACTTTAGAGGCGTTCAGCCGACGGGGGATTAGGCACCCCGTCGGCAAAAAAATTAAAAAAAAACACGGGACCGTTTGCCACGCTGGGTGGGCGCCCAGCATGCTGGAGACTTTGGGGAGAGGCGCGTTCGGCTGGCGGGGATTAGGCACCCCGTCGGCAACATGATGGATTGCCACGCTGGGTGAGCTCCCAGCGTGGCATCACCAACAGGAGGAGGGGGGAGGAGACAGGCGCGGTTCAGCCCGTGAGGATTGGGCACCCGTCAGGCTATACGCTTCCGATGCGGAGACACTTGCACACCTGCGGCTGGGGGGTGTGCATGAGCAGCTTCTTATCGTTGATCACTCAGCGTGGCTCCCCTTTCAACTGTATGCCACTGCATTTTGGAGCGTGTCATAGACAGCTCCAAAATGCGATGGCTTACGAGACTGCGCCTGCCAGCACAGTGCCTGAATTGGAGGAGGAGGTGCCACACCTCCGAAATCTCCGATGAAGGCACTATGTTTCTTGCACATGCGTGCAAGCAAACATAAAAATTGGAAGAAATGAGCTTAAAAAACAGGAATTTTGCTGTTGTTTAAATTAGGAAAAAAAGTATAACTCGTTAGAGTCGAACCCAGGATGTTTCAAACTGCAGCTCTGTGTGCTACCCACCACACCACTGTAGCACTGTTGTTGATTTCTGCTTTTCTATGTATTAGTACCTGTCACTGTGGAAGTGAAGAATTGTTCACAAAATAAACAGCATGGTTTCAAAAGCAGACCGGACAATTTTCGTAAGCAACACCACATCTTTGGAAAACGTGAAAATTGATGAAAATGGTTGATAAAGCACCTTTTTTTTTTGCAAAAACAACACAAAAATGTTTAAAAACGCTCCTTGGCTTCCAAAAATGGAACACTTCCATTACCACAAACAGTACTTCCTTTTCGGAAAAGAATGCCCCATTTTCACAAAAAATGCCCATTTTCGAAAATATGCCCCATTTTCAAACACAAATGCTCCATTTTCACAAAAAAATTCCCATTTTCAAGCAAAATGCTATATTTTCACAAAAAATTACCAATTTTTGAAATTAAAATGCCCTATTTTCGAACAAAAATGCCCCATTTTTGCAAAAAAATGCCACATTTTTCTTAAATGCCCAATTTTTACAAAAATTACCCATTTTCAAACAAAAATGGCCACTTTTCATAAAAACATTTAGAAAAAAATTCCATTTTAGTGCTGAACACTTAACTTTTCCCATAGAAAATAATAGGAAATTAAAAGTTTAATAACTTTAGAACGGATTAATATTTTTTCACCAAACTGTCAAAAGGCACATCCATGAGACAAATCATTCTTACCCTAAAAATTTCAGCCAACAACATAAAGCCATTTCTGAGATCCAGGATGATGAAAAAAGCGTCAAAAAATCCAGATTTTTCTGGTTTTTTAACACTTTATAGCTCAGAAACTACTCTACAGATTCCCACCAAGTCTGGAAAATCAAGATACTTACCCCTAGAGATTATGCATGCCAAATTTCATGTAAATCTGTTGAATGGCTCCAAAGTTATTAGCCCTCAAAGTCTGAACTTTAACATAGCACTTTCACCCTAACTATACTAGTGTGACCATGCCAGTATAATATTTTATATATACAGTATGTACCATTTGACTAAAACTTTTTTATAGAGTAGGGATTACCTACGGACAAGGCCCCTACTTCTCTGTGGCACACTGGGACCAAGTTCTATGGCAAGATCACCATTTGCCGGAGAACGTCTGCGGTGGTGGGTTGTAATTTCTGCAGAAGTTCTGTGGCACTAACAAACTACCACATCACAGTGCCAGTTTGTCATCCTGACCTCACGACCATGACAATGGTTGCAATCAGGGTGGGGGAAAGCACAGTAACACTAGTTCAAGAATAACAGACTTATAGAAATAATTTTATGTCTAAAAAAGCCCTTAAGGTCCTAGCCTATTGCATAAATGAAATACACAGAGGGGACCCTTATGTGATAAATAAAGTATTTCTATATTCATGCTGTCTATACCACTCACGACGTCCCCTCTGTGCATCACTTATATATTTATATGTGCTGTCTACACCACTCATGAGGTCTCCACTGTGTATCACTTATATATTTATATGCAATCTGTAACATACGTACAAATGTGTCTGTGTGTGCACGTGTGTGCATATATATATGTCTATATATAGTGAGAGAGATACTGTATATATATATTTTTTTTTATTTCCATAACATTGTATCCTCATTCATACAGGTCCCTTTGGAAATAGAATAAACAGAATAGAGGAGATATTGCAAAACTCATTTTCCATGCCAACCCGCTTCCCATGACACACTGCATAACATCATCGGGCCATGACATGCATGTGAATCCATTCTGAGATAAAGCTCTCCAGCCCATCACAATGTGTCCCCCATGAGACAGAACACTGTGCCATACCTTTCCAGGCTCAGAGCATTAATGTGCACCCCCATTCCTTGCACTGCCCAGCCAACTCCCAGAGCTCATCTCTGAACCCGACTTGCCAGCACGGGAACTCAACATGCTACCCTCTTTCCCAACAGCTGGCCCTGCACACAATATTTTTCCATAAGTTTTAGGTGATTCTATCAACCAATGACAATATGTGATCAATAACCCTGGCAAAAATGTGTACAGCACAATTATTTATTTAACAGGTCTATTCTTTCAACAGGTCTACAAATTATTATATTCTACTTTTCTCGGCATGATTACTTTATTTTTCTAAAAAATGACTTGTTAATTTATTTTACCAATTATTCATTTAAGAAGGCATCTCTATACCTTAAAGAAACAAATACGTTCGTAAAAAGTAAGGTATGGGCTTACTGTCGAGGTTTTGTTTAAGTTGGCCCTAGTGTAATAACGTAAGACTCAAAATTGTATTAGGCTGTAGTGCAGGTTGAGCAAATATCATCACACCTGGTGTGCTGTGCCACCACCTCTGGCAGTGGGAGCTGTGGTAGATAAGGGACTGTTCATTTCAGTGGCATAATGCAGCTATTTCATTAGCTAATGTATGATGTTACAGTACTGATAACATCACATTCTGAGCATAGAAGGGTTTTGGATATAAAAAAGAGGGGAAGGGAACCAGGTTCTATGGATAAATGGAAAAATTAATAAAGAATCACCAAGAACAGTGAATTCTGCAGCACTGCAGAAGTTCTGCAGTAGGTTGCAAGTTCTACACAACATTTTGCAGCTGCAGAATTCTAGGGGCCTTGTCTACAGATTGGTATGGTTTGCACAACATACAGTGCTTATGATGTCCCTGCCTATGAAGGGGGGGGGGGAGCAGACATGATGGACCTAAAGTCCCTTCAGACAGGTATACCTATCTGCAGTTAAAGATTGTTTTGTGTAAAGAGAACTAAGGCTAAGTTAAGGAATGTGAACATTTTAATGAGTAGACCTTGCCAATTACATTCCATGTCTTTTGTTACCCTGTTCTTGGATCGTTTTACAAAGCAGTCTGTGTGTAAACCTAGTTAATTCCTGGCGACCGTACGTTACATATAGACATCTTCTCTCTGCCCTTGACACCACCTAGATGATTAGGTGATGCTTTTACATAGCAACAGCTGAATCTCTTCTCCAGAAAGTGGAAAAATGAATGCTCATGTTCTATTTTAAACCTCCACAGTGAAAACAAGGATAGTGATTCTAACAGATTCAAGGACTTCTCAGACTGAATTTTCTATACTGCATTTCAAGGGATTGTATACCATGTATGTAATGTCCAAACACTTCATAGAAATATTCTGATCTGTAGATTGTATTAGCTGTGAGGTGTAACAAGACATTTAAAATCACTTACAGTAGTCTTCCTGTAATTCTCTTTCTTGTTTATCTATATGGAGTGCAACATAAAAAAAGACAGAAAGCCCTTCACCCTTTGCAAAAGAAGAGGTACACATCCACGTCAAAGGACACAGAAAAACATTTTGATACTTTAATATACCCAACTGTTTCTTCTTTTCATTGACATACACTTTTCTGACGTGCTTTGACTTTTGACTGGCTAATGGTTATAGGAAAGAGTTTTAATACTTTTAGGCATCCTCCTGTTTTCCTTTTAGCGTCTACTGTAAAACGTATGTTTTGATATGTTTTGACCTTTTTTCTGTTGTTAAATTAATAATTTAATTGTGTAGTGTCTTTGGGATTTTCTTGAATTCCTTTCTCCTCAGCAGTTAAGCAAGCAATAAGACAGGACAGTGTGGGCCTTATGCTGAGATAAACGCCCGCCCAGGGATGTAGTGAGGCCTGACACTGCATAAAAAGAACAAGAAAATAAATCAAAGTACCAATGGTACTAAAGGTGCCAAATAAGGTCTGTAAACTGTGAAATAAAATTATTTATAGAATATAATGTACTGTACCTGGATTCAAACCACTGATCCTTTGCCTGCTTAACAAATACACATTCAGTGTACCACTGAGCTGCAAGTAAGAGAATTGCAGTTCCTGTGCTGTAGATGTTAAGTCACAACCTGCAAAACAGGTGAATGGGGATCTAAGCCCAGCAGGTGATTTACCTTCACAAATTGTCGTTCTTAGCTAAATTTACTTCTCATTTAGAAAATGGACTTGAAAAATAAAGCATGCTGATAGGCTGACAGCCCGTGCCAGCATGTATTTATTTTTTAATAATGGCCATTTAAAAATGACTGCCACTTTGAGGTGCTCTATTGCTTCTAGTATCCTTGGGCACCCCGAATATTCAAAACCACCAGCCGCCATTTTTTTTCTGCTCGCTAAGCGAGCTGTAAACTGGCAGCCGGGCCGATCTCCCCAATTTTTCCCCATGGCAACATCTTCCAGAAAAATAAATAAATGAGCACTGTTAATTGAAAAAAGCAGCTGAGATTACAAAATGGCAAGCTAAGTTCAGTGTCAGACATGTAGCTGCAGTACCACTTCTATGCATGAGAAGAGCGGCACTTTCTTGGTTTTCCATACCACAGATGGATGTCCATTTCTGGTATGGAAAGCCAAAGCACTAACTCTCTCATGCAGCAACGATACCAGAGCTACCCGCTATCTCTCGTCAAAGCGCTTTAGCCAAAGTGGGTCCTGGGTGGTACAATATCTCCCACAATACTTTACAGAAAAGTGTTCCACACCAGGATAAGTTCCTCAGTGTAGCCAGCAGAAAACAACTGCCTCCCTGCCCAGGCTCACTCTCCCACACTGTGGCCCCAGTATTAGACTCTTCCAGTGGTAAAAGACACCAGAAAAAAATACTCTCACATTAAAATGAAAGACAAACCAAGTTGGGGGGGTACTGTAGCATGAGGAGGATGGGGTAGGGGGATGAATACAGAAACAGTAACTCTGCTGTGGGGACAGTAGTTGCATATAACTGGCTTTTATGTTTTTTCTTTTGTGAACTAGACAGTCTTGAGTAGGACAAATGACCATTATTGTAATGCAGGCGGAGGAACTATTTTATTACAAAACTTATTTTAAACTAATTTTACATTAACAATTTTATTATTAAACTTTTTTATTTTTGTTACAGTGCCCATTCTTTAGGTGCGATTATACCCAATAGGATGGTTGGTATTGGGCAGTACTGGACCTTTCAGGGGCTATAAGGCCCTCCACCTGTGGCGTTGGGCCTCATTATGCCCCTTGGCGGTCCGGTATTACCCAATGCCACCCACCCTGTTGGGTATTATTGCTTACATAATTTACTCTTCCACTGCACACCACCATGTATCAGCACTAAAGTGAGTTTCCATCTTACAAAAAGATTTGGAATAAAGTTTAAGTCCCCAACAGGGTTTGAGCTGCTGATCCTTTGCCTGATAAGCAAACACACATTCAGTGTGCCACTGAGTACAGATAAGGGAGTTACAGTTCCTATGGTATAGAGATAAGTCACAACTTGCAAAACAGATGACTGGGAATCTAATCCCAGCATGCAATACAACTTCACAAACTGCTGTTCTCAGCTAAGTATTTTTCTCATATAATTTACTATTCCAACCCACATTACCATGAATCATCATTCAGATGTGTTTCTACTTTAGAAAAATAATTGAAACAAGTGTTTAAGTCCTTGTCAGTATTTGAACAGCTGATTATTTGCCTACTATAGGAACACACATTCAGTGTGCCACTGAGCTGCAGGTAAGCAAGTTGCAGTTCCTGTGGTGTAGAAATTATGTCACAACCTGCAAAACAGGCAACTGGGGATCTAATCCCAGCAGGTAATTTACTTTCACAAATTGTCATTATTAGCTAAATTTACTTCTCATATAATTTACCATTACAATTCCACACCACCATGAACCACCACTCAAGTGAGTTTCCATCTTACAAAATATATATATATATATATTTAAGGCCTGCACCAATTTGAACTTTGTCAATCTGAATTTGAACCATGGATTATTTGCCCGCTAGGCAAATATTCAGTATACCACTAAGCTAAATGCAAGTGAGTTGCAGTACCTATGATGTAAGGTTATGTCATATCCTGAAAAACAAAGGATCCAATCCCAGCAGGCAATTTAGCTTCACAAATTATTGTCCTTGTTGAATTTACTTCTCATATAATTTACTATTCCACTCCACATCACCAATGAATCGCTACTCAACTGAGTTTCCATCCTACAATAAAAAGTTTGAAATAATTGTAAGTCCCTGCCAGGATTCAAACTATGTCTACCAGAAAGAAAACAACTGATACTTTGTTCATTAGGCAAACACACATTGTCTGGCACTGAGCTGCAGGTAAGTGAGTCGTATTTCCTATAGTGTAGAGGTAATGTCACAACCTGCTGAACAGGCATATTGTTTACTATTCCAACTCCACATCACCATGAATTGCTACTCACATAAGTTTCCATCTTCCAAAAAAAAAATGTTTATGTTTCTGCTAGGATCTGAACGCTGATCTATTGCCTACTAAGCAAACACACATTCAATATGCCACTGAGCTGCTGGTAAGGGAGTTGCATTTCCTATGATATAGAGATAATGTCACAAGCTACAAAACAGGTAGCTAGGGATCTAATCCCAGCAAGCAATTTACCTTCATAAATTGTTGTTCTTAGCTGAAAGTACAGTACTTATATAATTTACTATTCCAACTCCACACCACCATGAGTCATCATTCAAGTGAGTTTTTATTTTACAAAAAAAAATTTGAAAACAATGCTCAAGACCCTGCTCAGATGTGAGCCACTGATACTCTGCCTGCTAAGCAAACACACATTCAGTGTGTCACTGAGTTGCAGGTAGTGGAATTGCAGCTCCTAAGATGTTCAGGTTATGCCACACCTGCAAAATAGGCGACTATGGATCTAATCCCAGCAGGCAATTTAACTTCACAGATTGTTGTTCTTAGCTAAATTTACTTCTCACAATTTACAATTCCACACCACACCACCATAAATTGCTACTCAATTAAATTTCCATTTTACAACAAAAAGCTGAAAGAAATGCTTAAGGCCCTTCCAGGATTCGGACTATGTCTACCTGCTATTAAACCACTGATCCTTTGCCTGCTCAGACAACACATTCAGTGTGCCACTGAGCTACAGGTAAGAAAGTTACATTTCCTGTGGTGTAGAGGTTATGTCACAACCTGCAAAGCAGGTGACTGGGGATCTAAATCCCAGTAGGCAATTTACCTTCTAAAATTGTTGTTCTTAGATAAATTTACTTCTCTTATCATTTACTATTCCAAATCCACACCAGCATGAATGGCCACTCTAGTGAGTTTCCATTCACAAAAATAAACAGTTTGAGTCCCCTGCCAGGATTTAAACCACTCATCCTTTGCCTGCTAAACAAATACACACATTCCATGTGCCACTGAACTACAGGTGAGTGAGTTTCAGTTTCTGTGGTGGAGAGGTTATGTCACAACCTGTAAAACAGGTGAATCGAATTGTATTCAAACCTAGACAAGAGTCAGAGGGGACTCATTTAATTGACTACAATATACTATAGAACTAAGTTCAATTATCATTAAATTCAATTATCTGAAAGTCTGCTATTTAGCTCTGCTGAAACCCTTCACTACATCAGAAATGACATCTAGCAACTTCTTTCATATAACAAAAGTTGTAGTGGAAATAAAATGTGCAATACAGGAACTCATACCAAGGCTTGTGTAGGTTTGAAACCCTATGCCTTTCCTTAAAAGCCCTGTCACTGACATCATCAATGACATCATGCAGCCAAACCACTCACATTGAATGTAACTCTCTCTTATCACCAAACTTTCTTCACCATATCTGTGCACACCTACTGACTGCTTCAGCTATTCATGGATTGTAAAGCACTTTGGGGTACAGTGTGTGCTGATTACAAAAAGATGGATGGAAATTGTTACTGCAAGACTGAATAGAGAAGCAGGGAGCCAACTGAGCAGGTGAGCAGTGGAGCTTAGGGGAGGATGGGTTTTCATGAAAAAATGGTGTCTGTTTCAAAATGAACATTCTAAGCTGGCATAGTGACATTTCTGTCTTAGAGAAGGATGGTATTGGTACTTTTTTACCTGGCCATTAGGCTGAAATAAATATATGGATGCCAGCTTTCCTCAGCCAATCAGGAAGCAGGAGCATTTAAACCCAATTTATTATGCCCTCTATTTTCATACTGCCTGAACATTCTATACGATCACTAACACCTATCAAAGCCAATCAGATGAATAGTATGGAATGATGTAGCTGATGTCATGGAATATCTTAGATATATGAACTGAAAGAGCTGTAGCTGGTGAAGAGTACGAAATGCAATGCAGATTTCAGTCTGACCCACTAGGGAGCTAACAATGGAGACAGGCTACAGGTGCATCATGTTATTAGCACAATCCTACAGCTAGATAGATAGATAGATAGATAGATAGATAGATAGATAGATAGATAGATAGATAGACAGACAGACAGACAGAAGACAGACAGACAGACAGACATATACGGTCTATAGATAGATAGATAGATAGATAGATAGATAGATAGATAGATAGATAGATAGATATAACTTTATATGTATCACCTTTTCAGAGATCAAAGTGCTTCACAATCAAAACAAATATCACAATAATGTACCTGGCATGAAATGCCTGAAAGGAACATTGCCATTAATAGACTCAGATGTTATAATACCAGTTGAAGTAAGACATCTACAAATAAAGCTTCCCACTTTACTCAAATGTTTAAAAAGCTGTACTGTTCACACCCTTACTCACTGTGTGACCTTGGGTAAATCTATAAATCTGCCTGTGCTTAAGCCTTCTCTCATTCTAGTTCATTTTTTCTCTCTCATCATCAAACTTTCTTGACCCTATCTGTGCACACCTACTGACTGCTTTAATTACAGATTGTAAAGCACTTTGGGGTACAGTGTTTATGAAACCCAAGGGGACTGGAAAATGACCAGTTTTCTTCTTCTATTCAAGCAGAGGCAGGGTTGGACCTGGGTAACTGCAAACTTGTAAGCTATTCCTCTGTGCTTGGCAAAGTGTTTGGGTCAGGGTCAGCATGGCTCAGTTGGTAGCACATCCACCAGAAGACCATGGGGTGTTTGAGTCACTGTCAGCATGGCTTAGTTGGTAGTACATCTGCCAGAAGACTGTGGGGTGTTTTAGTCAGTGTCAGCATGGCTCAGTTGGTATCACGTCTGCCAGAAGACCGTGGGGTGTTTGATTCAGTGTCAGCGCAGCTCAGTTTTGAGCACATCTGCCAGAAGACTGGGGTGTTTGAGTCAGTGTCAGCGTGGCTCAGTTGGTAGCATGTCCATCAGAAGATCATGGGGTGTTTGAGTCAGTGTCAGCATGGCTCAGTTGGAAGCAAGTCCACCAGAAGATTGTGGGGTGTTTGAGTCAGTGTCAGCGTGGCTCAGTTGGTAGCATGTCCATCAGAAGATCATGGGGTGTTTGAGTCAGTGTCAGCATGGCTCAGTTGGAAGCAAGTCCACCAGAAGATTGTGGGGTGTTTGAGTCAGTGTCAGTGTGGCTCAGTTGGTAGCACATCTACCAGATCATAGGTTCTGGTTCCCACACCAGAACTGTGCTCATACCAAAAATGCTGGCACATGTGTGCATTATTAAGGGGATATTGTACTACTGGGATGTGCCATCCTTTGGATTAGACATTAAACCAAGATCCCATCAACTTGTTCTGGTAGTTGTTCAGCTGGACATTAAAGATCCCATGTCACTTCTTAAAAACAATAGGGGAATTTCTAAATTTCCCTCATTCATTAAAATACCACCAACAGCTTAATCTGGTTCAGTTTCAGTTGGTTTACGTCTGTCCCCACTCCAGCATAAAGCTGCAAATAGGCAGTAATGTCTAGCCCTTCTTTCCCAGACAAAAAAAAAATCTAAAGGAAAGAGAATAAAGTCATAAAAGATGCAGGGGTTCAGCACATGACAGAATGGTCTGCTCTCTGGCACATATAATGGTTTCACTGAAGCTGGATCCTGCCAAACCAACCTGATTGCTTTCTTTAAGGAGGTAACTAGACAGGTAGATTGGGGCTATGCAGTGGATGTAGTCTATCTGGAATTCAGCAAGGCCTCTGATACTGTACCACCTGGGAAATCCATGCAGAAAGTAGCACAAGACAGAGTCCACAGAGTACAAGAAGTGGATAGCAAACTGACTGACAGGGAGGAAGTAGAGAGGGATTGCCCCAAATAACTAAATTTCTGGATCTTCCAGTTCTTATTTTCTTATGTTTAAATTTTATTTTTATGGCTGAGTGGGCAGAGCTCCACAGACATTATGCGATCGATCATTATGTCTTATTAGCACTGTGGAAGCATGTGACTGGACCGCTAGGCAGTGTGCTTCCACAGTACTGTAGTATAGTTTTCAGTGGTTGCATTTATGCGGTGCTTCCCCTCTGCTGGTCGCATAAACACACCCACTTCGCAGTGCACTTCTTTTTCTTCTGCAACTGCGGAAGTGACGAGTGCCGTGCAGGGTGATGTGCACAAGATGGCCACTGACTCAGACTGCGCATGTGCGAGTGTCATGCATGGCAAGTTCTGTGATCACTGTTATCTTGTGTATGTCAAACACCAGTGCTATGGCTGCGACTGCAGTACTGCATGCGGCACAACTAACAACATTAACTCACCGGTGCCGCTCCTACAGACATACTCTAGCAGCACTTGTAAGTAATGGAACAGCTCCTAAAAGCTCTGTGCAGTTGTATCAGCTCTGACCAGATTTTGTTTCTTACAAGAGAAAACATAACATATATGGTAACCACAATATAGCAGTAAACACTTCCACTGTGAAATAGGACATGATCATGTGAATCGTTTGCTAACATGAGACTAAATCATTTAATTTACTAATGGACAACATTATGTTAACCACACATGGTACTCATATATAGATATTTATAAAATGGGTAAGAAACTCTGTGAAAATCCAGTCTCCTAACTGGATGACACACATCACATGACCATGCATTATTCTACAACAACTGCATGCCTGCTCTTCTTATCATCCCTTAGAACCTTCTGGACATGCAGCCTCATGCCTTACAATGTACCCAAGGCATGCATATGTCAGAGCACAACTGTTCATCCTATACTGGATTATTTATTACGTATTAATCAGTTACTCATCCACACATACAGTGTATATATATATATATATATATATATATATATATATATATATATTGTTACCTTGCATTTTTTTTATTACTAAAGATGTTTTCCTAGAAAAAGGATCCCCCCTTTCATCTGTTCATATGGCTTATTCCTGTTGTGTTGTCTAAGAGTGACTTTATTGCCTCAAGCAGAGGATTATGACTTCATGGCAGGAAACGCAGCTGTGATATGATCGAGACCTTCAAGTTCCTGAACGGAATGAACAAGATGAACTATGAGGAACTATTCAACAAGACTAGTGAATCTAGAACACAAAGTCACGAGTGGAAGATGGTGGGGAGGGAGGTTTGGGGATGTAGAAAGTGTTATTGTACAGAGTGCATATTTGAGCCATGGAACTGTCTGTCAGCAAGTGTGGTGGGTACCAAAGTCATTAATGGGTTCAAGCACAGCTGGGGCAGAGTTAAGGGTTTAGTTACTCGGGGGGGGGTAGTGGTGAGACGGGGGCGGATAGTGTAGACAAAACCCCTGTATTGACAAAAGGTCTTGAGGCATGATATGATGTTAAGGGCACACTAGATGTACCATTGGTCTTTTTTTTTTGTCATCATTACCTGTTTTTTTTTTTTTGTCATCATTATCTATGTTTTTTTTTTTTCATCATTGTCTATGTTTTTATGGGACAGATAAAGTCTAGGGGGAAAAGAGCCTTTTTCATGCACATAGTTATAGCAATGAAGAATGCAATGGCCTGAAATGGAGACTGTTTTTAAAATCTTATGAGATCTGAGTCCTGCAGTGCCAACTGTCATTGTTTTGCAAACAAAAAAAAAGGAAAATCACTTTAAGTACTGGCAGTGTGGTATTTGTTCACAATAATAACCCACAACAGGATTTGTGGTGAGACAGATTTTATGACACACTGAGAATATACAGTTTGTCTCCATTCTTTAACCTCCTGGGAATATATCAGTGTTGGAATTACAGGGGGGCTTGCCAGGGCTCAGCACCCTAAGCTCTGAAATGAGTCCCAGTAGTTCACGCATCACTGCTTTGACACTTAATGGGAAGGGGGACTAAATGTATGACCCTTATGGGACCTCCATAGCTCAAAAAGCTGATGAAGTGTAATTCCAACAGTGCCTGGGATGTGTGACTAGCTCTGACCTACCCAAAACTTGGAATTAATAAATGGGACTATGCATCATTTACGCGGGGCGGAGATAGAATTTTTTTCAAGTGGGAAGCACTTTTGTCAAGTGGGCAGCACTTTTGTCAAGTGGGCAGCACTTTCTTTGAAAAATGTAATGTGTTCCCTTTTAAAGTTGAGATTAAGCTACAACAATTACTGTTTGCTGGCCTAAGGTGGGTAGCGGGTTCTAGTTCACTACCTAGCTAAATGCGCTAGTGCATGTGCGTACAGCTAATCAGTGCTCAGAACCACAGACCATTTTATTCTGCATACAGCTGTCATCTCGTGATGGGAACACTAAAGTAGAGTGATCCACCTCACAGGCAAGAAGGGAGAAGCCCTAGCATAACATGCCTTTTTTTAAAATAAAAAATGGAATGTAAAACATAAATCACTCTAGCCAACACGAGTGATTCACAATAAGTTTCTGTGTGTTGTAGGAAAAGTCTCTTATGGTATAAGGTCATCGTCTTGCATTGTTTTGTCCAGGAGAACTGCTTTGCTTCACAGACCAAGAGGCACAAAGTGACACTCATACCACAGGACGTATTGCGCTCAGCATATCTAAACTTGTATTATAGAATGACTCCTGTAACAGAAAAAAAAACCAAGAACACCTTTTCTCTGCTACCTGACGAGCTCCTTTGCCCGTATGCTCTTGGCTGCCCTCTTCACTCCTCTGAGACTGGCCTCCTGGTGGTCCCCAGATCTCGACTGAAGCAGTCTGGGGTCAAGGCATTTGCGGCAGTATACAACCTCTTGTTTGGAATGCATTTCCCTGTGATCTGAGGGAGGTTCCCCTCAGTGAAGAAATTTAAAAATGGAATAAAGTTTGAGCATTTCACCCTGTCCTATCCTAGCAAGTTCCATCTACCCACTGCTATCAGAGTGACCCCACTGGTTGTTTTTTTTGGGGGGGGGTATTTATTTTTATGAACTGATTTTGAATATGGGCTTAAACATACGTCATATGTAAAAAAAAAAAATATGAAACTATATGTGTTTTTGTGTTTTGTAATGTGCTGTAAGCCTTTGGGATAGGGTGTTTACAAAATTACTACTACTTTTACTGCTACTACTAAAGTGCAGTGTCAAATCTCACCTGAGAGATAGGGTGTTGACAAATAAAATTACTACTGCTACTACAGTATTAATACTACCACTAATGTGCAGTGACAAATATCCCCTGGGGATGGGGAAGCAACAAATAAAATTACTACTACTAATGTGCAGTGACAAATCTCACCTGAGGGATAGGGCATTGACAAATAAAATTACTACTGCTACTACAGTATTAATACTACCACTAATGTGCAGTGACAAATATCCCCTGAGGGATGGGGAGGCAACAAATAAAATTACTACTACTAATGTGCAGTAACAAATCGCATCTGTGGGATAGGGCACTGACAAATAAAATTACTACTGCTACTACAGTATTAATACTACCACTGATGTGCAGTGACAAATATCCCCTGAGGGATGGGGAGGCAACAAATAAAATTACTACTACTACTAATGTGCAGTAACAAATCTCATCTGTGGGATAGGGCACTGACAAATAAAATTACTACTGCTACTACAGTATTAATACTACCACTAATGTGCAGTGACAAATATCCCCTGAGGGATGGGGAGGCAACAAATAAAATTACTACTACTAATGTGCAGTGACAAATCTCACCTGAGGGATAGGGCACCGACAAATAAAATTACTAGTGCTACTACAGTATTAATACTACTGTGCAGTGACAAATCTCACCGCGCTGACAAATAAAATTTTCTACTGCTACAAATGTAAATTACATACCTATCATAATTCTTGATCTTCCTGTGCAACTTCACCATTCATCACTGGTGGGTCATTGGCCGGAGACAAGCACTCCGTGGGAGCTTTTTTTTTTTTAGGTTAGGAGGGAGGAGCCATCACCATTGGCACCACCCATGAGGCCGACGCACTGCGTGGTAGTCACGGGTTGGCCAGAAATGGCCATTGGCTCCTCCTCCTCCTCCTTCACCTCAGTTCTGCTCACTGGAGAGACAGGGGAAAAACCCAGAGGGATAGAGGAAAAAATGAGGTCATGGCAAGGGAGCCCGAGAGACAGCATAAGGAAAAGATATAAACTGAAAAAGGAATAGTCCAACCAGAGGACAGAGGTTGGGAGGGTATGGGCCAAAAGGCCCCATTCCCTGGATGGCCATATGGACAGGAATAGATTAAGAAGAAGGGGAGCGAGAGAGAGAGAGAGAACGGGAGGAAGGAGAGAAGGGAAGGAGGGACCCCACTGAGCGTCTTGAGACTAGAGCCTTGAGACCAGGAATTGCTTTCAGAGGCAGGGAGGCAGCAGGCTGAAGGAAGCTGTTGCAGGACCTGCAATCCAGTCTATCATTCCCTTCCAGGGATAGTCTAAACGGCAAGGAAAAGGGGCCTCTCCCCCTCCTTCCCGATACCCACCATTGAGTGGAAAATCCAGCCATGGAAAGAAATCCTCACTCCCCTTCCCCCCCAGTTACCGTTTTCAAGGGTGAACCACGGGGTTGGGGGGAGGGGAGTGAGAACCCCCACCTAATAAATAACATCTCCCCTCCCAAAAGGAGAAGGAGGGAGATAGAGGAGTAGAGGAGTAGGAAGATAGGGAGTAAGGAGAAAGGGGGAGTCCCTGCCAGACCCATTCCTCCCCCCATCCCAGGGGACCCGAAAAAAATCTGCACACCACAAAGGGGTGAGCTGATCCCAAAGGTCTTACCCAAGACAAGGGAGAGGGGCCCACCAGGAGTCCCCCATCTCAATTTGATTGAGAGGCCACACTAGCCCTCTTTCCAGGAGTTCTCTTCACCATCTCCTAGAAAAAGGAGAGGCTATAAGAGTACAGAGGGACTCAATTGGATCCCCAGGGAGGAGGCATAGCTCAGGGACTGAGGCCTTCTGAGGGGAAGGTGGGTGGGATTCAATGATGAATGGTGAAAATAGAGAGGAAGATCAAGAATTACAGTAGGTACCTAATTTACATACCTTCCCTATGTCAGTCTTCACCATTCATCACTGATGGGTGAGTACTGAGCCCCCAAAGGGGATTCAGCACTTCCCTGAGGGACTAACACCCCTCAGTCCCCTGTGGAGGAGAACTCGGGAGGAGGAGGAGACCTTTTTCAGGCCAGCTAGGCCTGGGACTGATCAGGCGAGGTGGGGTCCCCCATTCCCTGGGGGAAGGAAGGAAGGTGCCCCTGCATCTGCGAGAGGAAAGGTGGGTCCCCTGGAATGTGGAGGCCATCACCCTATGTCAGGCCAGGGGTGGTTTCCAGGAGAGACAAAGCTACGCCGTCTGCCTAATGCAGATCACTGTCCCAGCAAGCCATGAAGTGACTTCATTGGCATCATAAGACGCCCTTGACTGGTGCCACACCAGCTCCAGGCCTATCGCAGAGAGGGCTATGGCCTGCCTGGTAGCCTTTGAATCAGGCAGCGATGCCAGTGCCTGGCCCAGCATCACCCACAGGTGCCTGTTACAAGCTGCATGGTGGACCTGATGTGAAGCAATACACAGAAGCATCCGCGCCGAGGAGAAGACTCTCCACCACAGGCAGTCGACTTCCACAGAGTCTGGATCCGGGGGCCGGTCACGGATCAGGTGTCTATGCCTGGTGGGGGTGTCCAGTCACGTCACCCCATAGAGGGATGTGGCAGTATACCTGGAGACCTCTGGGGTGCGCAGTACTGATGCTGGCAGTTCAAAGAAGCTGGAGTTGGGGTGGATGGAAGCTGCCAGGTGCTGTACGATGCCTCCTGGAAAGAGATAGGCCAGGACCGTAATCACCAAAGAAGGCTTGCAACATACGCTTGGTATTGCAGCGAGTCATGTAGGAAATATACAGGTCCTGGACCAACCTCACAAGGAAGCACTGATACTGTACCTGATCAGCATCAGAGGACAGGTGGACAGAGATCTCCTCTTTCTCTAGGGAAGAAGATGAGGAAGCCGAGGAACCTGATGAGTCAAACTCTGGCTGTGGAGGGAGAGACAGGTGAAATACCTGCTTATCCATGGTCCTAATGTAACGGGGGAATCTGCAGCCTGGGATCTGAACTGTTCCCAGGTCAGAGGTCCCGAAGGACTGATGTGGCTTGGGAGAAGAGGGGTTGGATGCAGAGGCAAGGGGGAAGACCTTACCACAGCATGAGAAGTGCCTCTGCCAGGGATAAGAGACCTAGCAGGCAATCATGGAAGAACAGGGGATCCATACGTCTGCTCTGTCACCTGCTTCTGAAGCAACCTGAAATGGTGTGAACTGAGCCCTGCAAGGGAAGCTTCCCTATGAGGGGACCGAGGCCACATGGATCCAGAGGGGCGGTCCCCAGCCCCACCCAATGAGGAGTCCCTCAAAAGAGATGAGGGAGAGAACTTGGGTCCAGCACTGCAGCTCATCCCTGAGCCCCAAAAGACTGCAGAGGAATGCCGCAACCCCTTGTACCATCCCCCAACCCCACCAATTCTGAGGAAGACCGCTTCCTCAGACCCTGTGCCATAGGACCCCCCAACTCCACAGACTTCCCAAGGACAGCCATAGTGGAGGGGGTTCCAGTCCTAGCCTTAGGGGGGGCAGCACCAGGAGTGGCAGCTGACCCATCCCACAAAGCCCAGACCACCACACCCCTGGTATCTGGGCCACTGACCTTCATCACAACCCCGGCGCCACCATTGGCCCAGGGGTTGACCCCGGTCACAGTCACCGAGCCGCAGGGGGGCACCTGGGGAGGCACAACAGTCCTGGGCCCCGGAGAACCCACTGACTCCTGGGAGTCAGGTTGCCAGTCCGGGTCAGCCTCCTGATCATCCAGCTATTTAGTTAGTTAGTTAGTTAGTTTTTATTGACCAGGTAAGTGCACTAGACAAATCCTGCCTATTTTCAGGCATGACCCGGGGGAGGGGGATACAGATGAATGCCAACTGACCTTGAACCAGATTAAGCTGTTGGTGGTATTTTTAGTGAATGAGGGAAATTTGGCCAGGACACCGAGAAAATTCCCCTACTCGTCAGTAGGGGGAACTGCTGTGCTGTTTGCAGTATGGTAGACAGTGGCCAGTGTCAGAGGAGATGGATGTTGCTGCTGTGAAGCAGGCTGAGGAACATTTGCGAGGTGCTACATGCCCCGTGGTGGCAGGAGTTCGATCTGTGTCCCAAAGTGATTTGCATGATGTGTCTCATGCAAAGGAGATGTGGGTGAGACTGTTTCTGTTGTGTTTTTTCCCATTTCTGATACGTGTCCTGTGCTGCAGTCAGTGGTATTGCCTTTGGAGAAGCTCAGCTCTGTGGCAGTTTCTGAGCCGATAGCGGCTCCTATGTCTGCTGGTGTACTTCCTGACTCTGACGTAACCCGCAATGGTGTGCCAAAGCATTTAGACTTGGATGCTGACAGCTGCTGGTCTAAGGAGCAGGCCTTGTTGGATGCAGGCTGGATGTGTGTGGATGGCAAATGGATCCCTGACTCCAACTGGGAGTCTTTTTCTCCTTCACCTATGGAGTCTGG
The DNA here is from genome assembly GCA_016271365.2 of Neoceratodus forsteri. Lineage (NCBI taxonomy): Eukaryota > Metazoa > Chordata > Ceratodontiformes > Ceratodontidae > Neoceratodus > Neoceratodus forsteri. Next base: position 268,495,579 of record JADMNL010000025.1, read on the forward strand.
GGGAATACTGCTGCTGGTCAAGATTCAGGTCTGAATTCACCTTCTCCTACTAATCTTCATACAGATGGTGTTGAGGATACTTGGGGAACGGAGCCTGATGTTGACTCTCTCCCGAATGATACCCTGGCTGTTTCACCCCCTCCTTCTCCCCAGCGGGATTCCAGTAAGCCAGGGACTCGCTTTTTGGATATTTTTTAAGCGTAACCGCTTGGAGCAAGCCCCCAGATGAAATGCAGTCCATCTCAGGTATCAGGGAGGCCTACTCAAACATCCTGATAGGACTTTTGTTGCCAGACAACTCCTGAAGGAGTCCATGCGTTTTCTTGCCTCAAACATCTATGCTTTGATTATTGTCGGGGGGGGGGGGACACTTTTGCCATTAGTTTCAGGTCCTTTTCTGGTTTGGACAAATTTTGGCAACTTTATGAGTCCTGTAAATCTTCACCGCTGGGGATTCCTTTTTTTTGCTATTCCTCTTACTAAGCCTTTATTCAAAACTTTGCATATCATGTTTCAAAATGAGGGTGTTAATGTGGGGGATATTCAGTTCTGGCTTGAGCATAAATGTCATGTTTTGGGACCACGTGAAGCTGTTTTATTTGGACTGGTAGTTGGAAGTTTAAAGTGAAACTACATATTGTTGAGAATGAAGTTTTACATATCCCCAACAGTTTTTTTCTAGGTAAAGACAGAGGGGTTTGTTTTTACCCTGGCCAGCCTAAAGCCTGTTAGAAATGTGGTAGTTGTCGACACATAAGTAGTGTTTGTGACAAGGTAAAATGTGCATTGTGTGGGGATTTTGACCATGACAGTGGGGCTTGTTGTAAAACCTTTTGCTGTAATTTATGTGAAGAACAGGGACACGCATATCACCAGTGTCCTTGAGCTGGGCAGAATAGACAGGGTGGTGTGAATAAAGATGATTTAATTAACAAAGCCCAAGAAACTCATAGGTCTCCTCTTGATGCCCAGGATCCACATAATTCTAAGCCTTCTGCACAGCCCGATCCTGAGGTTAGGCTCCTATTAAAATACTAGTTTGGGTTTTTTTGGTAACGGGGATTTAGCAGCCATTAATTGGATGGAGAAGCTTGAAATTGGGGAATGGAAAGTACAGGTGTGGAAGTCCTGGTCTTTGTCGGAAAAAAGAGAGGCTTTTAATTATCAAGAAATTTTTTCTTCCACTATTTCTATATATTAGTCCGATTTTTCCCATTCCTTTGCATTTGGCCACTCAGGCTTTGAGATGTTTTTTTTAAAAGGCTTTGGGGCAGCCCTTTAAACCCTATTAAACTGGATTTTACCTATCTGAAATTGGCACAAGGAGGGTTGGGAATGATTAATCCTATAGTGTTCTACTTTTCTTTTTTTCTACATTTTAATTTTGGATCAGAAGGACGTCATCTTTGGTATCCTTGGATGTCTCTTTTGTTTCCACCCTTTTTTGAGAAATGGGGTTCAGTTTTTCTCCGCATTACCCCTGCTCTAAAAGTTCTTGATTTTGCTATTCCCGCTTTGCGGAAATGTAGCTCTTGGCATATTACAAAATGAATGTTACACACTTTAAATAGAAAATCCCTGTATATGGCAGTAATGGAGCAAAATTTTACTGTTCAGGTAGATTTTCTGAAATGTTTGCCTATGAAATTGAGGACTGGCTTGAGGCTTCTGAATGATAAACGTATTTCTGCTAATGTGTGGGATGTTCAATGGTTGTGCTGTCATGGGAAACTTGGGGTGAAAGGGAACCTTGAGCACAAACTGCTTACTGAACGGCAGTGTATCAGACTAGAATGTGAGGGTGTGGAAGAAACTTTAGAACATTTTTTTCTATTATGTTCCTTTACCACTCTGTTTTGGCATGATTTGGTTGCTCGCTGGAAACTGGCCTCCCATGTATAATATTTCATATGAATGTCTGATCTTGGGGGATTATTCTGGGTTTGGGTCCCAGTACCATTACAGCACGTTAAATGTTATTTTTGCTTATATTAAGTTTTATCTATGGCAGGCATGCTGTCATTTTTCTTTACAGCATGTGAAGACTCCTCTGTTACTACTGATCCTACAAATCGAAAAAGCTTTGGTACAACAAAAGGAAAGGGAACGTGCTATTTTGGACTCTAGTCTTTTCCAGTCTTACTGGAGGAACATTCCTTGGATTTAACGTTGCTTTTTATTGTCACCAGTGTTTTTCTCTGATTATTGTGATTTTCTTCTTTTTCTTTTTATATTTATTGTGAAATTTTATCTGTAATTTCCTGGTGCATTTTTGGTATTTTTGTTCTGATGTTATTGTTTTGAAATAAATAATTCCCCTACTATTTTTGATAAGTGCTATGGAATCTTTAACATCCACCTGAACTACCACCAATCTAGACAGATGGGACCTTGGTTTAATGTCTCATCCGAAAGACGGCACCTCAGAAGTGCAGCACCCCTCTCATGCTGCACTACAGTGTCAGTACTGGGATATTAACCCAAGTGCCAGATGTGGGAACTGAATCCACAGCCCTCTCATCTTCCGGCCTCAGAGGCGAGTGTGCTACCTACTGAGTCTCTGACACTGCCATGTCTAGAGGTGCTGTCTCGATGGCGGGAGAAGCAGAACCGAGGTGGAGGAGGAGGAGGAGCCAATGGCCATTTCTGGGCTATGGAGAGGAGGAGATCCAGAGGAGCTCCAGACTGGTGACCCCAGGGGCTCTCCCACCTACAGTGCCACAGGTAGGCTGAGCACCCCTCCTGATACCGTGCCAATCACTGGAGCCACGAATGGCTCCAGGATCCAGGGTGGTGCCAGCAGGTGGTGCCAAGGAATGCCCCACACTGGACCCAGTGACTATGGGCACCAACAATGGGGGAGCCTGCACCTCCAAACAGGTGACTGCCAGGGCACTGCTCCCGGCCCGGCCCCGGGTGGAGCCATGCCAGTCCTCCGGCACTGCGTTAGAGACCTCTTCCATGGCAAGGCTAGATAAGAAGGAGGTCCCCTCCTCACCAGACCATGTAGGCCTGAGAGGGGACCCAGAGGAAGGGTGAAGAGTCCTACACTTGGACTGACAAGAGCGACGCTGCCCCCGAAAGTTGGTGGGGCCCTGCTGACTTTCATACGTGCTGCTCGAGACGTGGAGGTCCATTGAGAAGCAGGCATCACAGGGATCCATGTCATGCTGGGATCCAAGGAGGAAAGGCAGACATCATGGCGATCCATCATGGAAATTTGCCAGCCACAGGGGCATAAGAGGCCATCCCTCTTGACCCCAAACCTGGCATGCTGTAAATGGTAACTTAAAACTAAACAGAAAAGACTCGATGCTGTTAAAGAAAGAAAAGGAAAGGTCTTACCAGGTTTTCAATAATGGCATAGAGTGGTGGACGGCAGAACTGAGGCGGATTACTTACGCAGCATTGATAGTATCTCCTAGATGGCATCAAAAATTGCTCCAAGGACTGACTAGGCTGCAATGGCACACTTCAAACTCTTCTCAGCTGCAGGCAAGGTGCCGTCTCGATGGTGGAAGAAGCAGAACTGAGGAGGAGGAGGAGCCAATGGCCATTTCTGGCCAACCCACGAGCGCCACGCAGTGTGTCAGCCTTGTGGGCAGCACCACCTCCTCCCCACTAAACAAAAAAAAAAACTCCCACGGGGTGCTCATCTCCAGCCAATCACCCAACAGTGATGAATGGTGAAGATTGACACAGGGAAGATCAGTATTAATACTACCACTAATATGCAGTGACCAATCTCACCTGAGGGATAGGATGTCGGCAAATAAAATTACTACTACTACTAATGTGCAGTGACCAATCTTACCTGAGGGATAGGGCGTCGACAAATAAAATTACTACTGCTACTACAGTATTAATACTACTGTGCAGCGACAAATCTCACCTGAGGGATAGGGTGTCAACAGCTAGGTTGCTGACTGGCTTTCCTAGGTCGTCTCATATTACACCTGTGCTGCGCTTTCTGCACTGGGTGCCGGTTAGGTGGCGGATCTCCTTCCAGATCAGTTTCCTGACCTATAAGGCTCTACACGATCAGAGACCCGGTTACCTGAAAGACCTCCTGGTCCCCTACAGGACCATCAGCTCCTTTCATTCCATGGATGTGGGTTTATTGGAAGTTCCCAGGATCCATTTAAAAACATTGGGGGCCCGTGCTTTTTTGTATGTGGCCCCAATCCTGTGGAACTCCCTCCCATGTTATATTCATAACAATCCAACAGAGGACATTTTTAAATGGGAGCTGAAGACCTTCCTGTTTGGTCAAGTTTTTAATGAAAGCTAGGATTATTTTATTGAATTTACTCGTATTTATTTGATAGTTGTTGTGTGCTGTTGTATTGTATTTTAAAACGTTCAAGATGTTGTGAAGTGCATTGAGTTGCAATTGAAAAGTGCACTGTACAAATAAAGATTTGATTGACAAAATTACTACTACTATGACAGTATTAATACTACTACTACTAATGTGCAGTGACAAATCTCACCTGAGGGATAGGGTGTCAACAAATAAAATTACTACTGCTACTACAGTATTAATATTACTGCAGTGACAAACCTCTCCTGAGGAACAGGGTGTTGACAATAAAATGACTACTGCTACTACAGTTTAATGCTGCTGCGCAGTGGCAAATCTCACCTGAGTGACAGGGTGTCAACAAATTACTACTGCTACTAAAGTATTAATATTATTGTGCAGTGACAAACCTCACCTGAGGGCTAGGGTGTTAACAAAATTACTACTACTACTACTACAGTATTAATACTACTACTAATGTGCACTGATAAATCTTGTCTGAGGGATAGGGCATCAACAAATAAGATTACTACTGCTACTACAGTATTAATACTACTGCACAGTGACAAATCTCACTTAAGGGATAGGGTGTCAACAAAATTACTACTGCTACTACAGTATTAATACTACTAATGTGCAGTGACAAATCTCACCTAAGGGATAGGGTGTCCACAAAATTACTACTGCTACTACAGTATTAATACTACTACTAATGTGCAGTGACAAATCCCACGGTACAGTTATGAGATCCTGTTAAGCCACTCAGATCATTCCATTTTTCCATATAATGCATGGTAGAATGTTGTTATCGGTAGAAATCTACCTTTTTATAACAACGTTTTACCATCAATGTGACGTCACGATGTTGTTAACCCCTCGATGGTATGTCACATCGATGGGTTAACAACTGGGAACAGTCAGGGCATGCGCGCAGCTGGATTGGACGACCTTGTAACGGCCGCAGCGGTGAGGGCAGAGCAGTGGGGACATGAAAAAACAGCAGTAAGGAACTGCTTTCTTTTCTAAAAAAACTAATTGGTACCATACACTATAAAAGCTAATGTATGGCACATCGATAGTTAACCGTTTTGTTAACCAATCTCGAGGTTGCCATGGCGACGCTCTCGAGGTTTACATGGTCGCCCTGGTAACCTCTCGATGGTTAATAAATCGGTTAACCATCGATGACCATACATTATCCTCTATGTCACTTTATCATCCACAGATATCCCCCTCCTCCATAAAAGTCCAATGATATGTGCAACCTTTAAATTTTTTTTTTTTATTTTAGCAATATGGTGACTATATATTATGTTACAGAACATTGGACATATCTATCAGCATCAACACAGAGGCTGAAATGAACTGTAAAATAAATGTTACTGGGTAATGTGTTTGTGCAGACATAAGGGATATCCAATGGAAGCAAGTGTAATAAATGATTTATCTGCACAAGAGCAGTTTGACCTCGGGTAACCTCACGAGTGGCGTAAGCCACGAGTGTGGTGTCCGAGGTCAAACTGCTCGAGTGCAGATACATCATTTATTACACAAGTTTTCCATTGCATATTCCATTTATGCAATTCTTTAGTTTTTGCTTTTGTAGGGGGCATTTGTTAGTCAAAAAAGTGAATAAAAATTTAATTTTCTGCCATTTTTTGCTGATTATAGAAAATCTAAAAGGAATCTAGAAACAAAGCAAATCTCATTTTGTAGATATTTTTTATGCTGAACAACTTTTGTGCTCAAAGTACCTTACTATCTGTTTTGTTTTTATGTTATTTGCATTTGTTTGATGAAACAGTGCACAAAAATGGATTTTGTTGCTGTTTTTCGCTAATTCTGAAAAAACTAAAACGTATCTATAAATGAAACACCACTCATTTTGTAGATATTTCTGTGCCAAATAAACTTTGTGCTCACAGTACTATGCTATCATTTTTAATTTTAAAGTTATTTACATTTGTTTGTGGACAAAAAATGAATAAAATATGAATTTTCTACTGTGCTTTTGCTAATTATCAAAATATCTATAAGGTATCTATAAATGTAATACCACTCATTTTGTAGATTATTTTTGTGCTGCACAACTTTCGTGCTCATAGCATTATGCTACCTTTTTTCGTTTTAAAGTTATTTGCATTTGAATATAGTTAGTACTGGTACTGAGGCTGAACATTCTAAATGAGCTCTGGAGTGATTGTGACATATCTACTATGTGAATAAATCTGTGATGATGAGTCTACTATGTGAATAAATGTAAAATTTTGAATTTATCCCATTGTAGCTCAGATTTATCTCATAGGATTTATGTCCACGCCTATTGCATAAATGCATTTATTTATATATTTATGTATTTATTTGAAAATTGGTGACTGGGAAAGGCACACTGAGCCAAGGCTCATTTTCAGGTGTGACACAGGAGAAGGGAACAGGGAAGGAAAATACATAGCATGGACACAGTACACAGTTAAATGTCATTACATAACACTGACACAGTTCACAGTTAAAGTGGAATACAGTACATGATTAAAACAGGAGTAAATATAAAAACAGTAAGCAGCAAAAATCAAGCAATTCAGCCACACCCACACCAGGGTAGGAGGCAAATATAAGGGGGCAGTCAGGTAGGGGGAACAGGCATGGGACAGGTAGTTTCAGCTGGTGCTTGTGGGAAACGGGGGGGGTAGTGAAATGGAGGGAGGATGGGAGTAGGTTCCAGAGTGAAGGCAGATGATGGGAGAAGGTTCACTGTCCAGAAGAGGAGTGGGAATGAGGACATGAAGATCCCTGGAGTGGAGGGAGCAGGAGGCAGAGGAAAGGAAGAACAGGAGGGAGGAAAGGAGTGAGGAGAAGTAAGAGGGAAGGGACACTAAACCAGTATTTGGATATGAATGAGGCACAGTGGTTCTGGCAATGTGAAGGTAGAGGAAGAATGGATAAGGAGAAACAGAGTGAGCAATGGTGGGTACGAGAGGGGAAGTTGGTGGAGGGAGCAGTGCCATGCAGTAGACCATGTCCGCATAGTCTATGACCAGGAGCACCATTTTGGTGACAAGTTCATGGTGTACACACAGAGACAGTCTTTATTGTAATACAAGTCACCAAGTTTCAGGTGGTGCTTGGTGTGGATGGTGTCAATGTGGACAGAGAAGTCATGTTTGGTGTCTAGCCACACACCAAAATATCTGAATGAGTGAACCACTTCAAGAGAGGTGCCATTCAAAGTGGAAAAGATAGGTAGAGTTGGGAGTCTAGTCAATTTTCGGATGGTGCCAAAGGTTATTGACAGGTTATGGACACAATTTTTTTGTGTGTGTGTTCACCTGTAGTTGGTTAGATCAAAACCAAAACAGGACGCTGTGGAAGTCTTGCTGCAACAGACCTTCCACATCTGTAGTAGAGAGACTGAAGGAGTAAATGATTGTGTCATCTGCATAAATGTAGATATGTGAGTTGGCACAAGCTGTGGGGAGGTCATGAACGAAGATGAAGAACGGTATAAGCCCCAGGATGGAGACCTGTGGGATCCCAGCCTGGATGGGAAGTGGAGGTGACCAGGCACTACCAACCTATACTGACTGTAACTGGCCAGAGAGGTAGGAACTGAACCAGTCTACAGCAGGAGCTGAGAGGCCAGTAGAACTTAGCTTATCCAGCAGAAGAGGGTGGGACACCAAGTCAAAGGCTTTGGTCAGATTGATGAAAACGGCAGCTGTGATGTTTATTTATTTATTTCAATCTAGGATTACAATACCTTTGAGCCGAGGCTCTTTTACAAAGGTTCCATGTCAGTGTGTTCAACAGTCATCATTTTTAGTTACAAACATATAGTCATTGACTTACAGACATGTAATAACCAGTACAAAGACTTGAGCTATGAGCAAGACAAGGGAAGGGGGATAGGGGTGGGGAAGTGAGGGTAGGAGATCAGGGGAAGGAGGTGCAGGGGGTAAGGGGAGTACAGGAGGTGGTTGGGGCGGGGAAGGAGTGGAGATATGGGGGGGAGGTGGGCGAGGGTGGGAGACAGTGCAGCCAGGGGGTCTTGTCGAAGTAATGACAGGTAAGGTGCTAGGGGTGCAAAGACTGATTGTAAGTGCTGGGAGCTGGGGCATTTGCAGCTAAAACAGTGGAAATGTTAAGGTGGGCAATCGCAGAATACAAGCAGTGAGGGGCGCAGCTTGGACTTGAAGAGGCCGAGTGTTGGAGCGGTCGCTATGTCGCTGCCAAGAGAGTTGAGCCAGTTTGATGCCTGATAGGTGAATGATCTTTGTTCTTGGGTCATGCGACATTGTGGGATATGTAGTAGGTGGGAATTGGATCTCCTTGTAGTGACGTTCCTATGTCTAGGCTTAAGGAGGGCACAGACACCAGGTGGGGCCAGACCCATTATAATTTTCTTGGCCATGATGCAGGTTTGATATTTTATGCATTTGTCCAGTTGAAGCCATCCAGATTGGGAATAAAGGTCACATGTGTGGGTACGGCGATGTGAGCCAGTGATGAGACGACAGGCCTTATTCAGGGAGGTTGCAATACGTTTGAGAGCAGAGGTAGTTGCAGACCCATATATGATAAGACCATAGTCTATGATGCTGATGATGGAGCTTTGGACGGCCACTGCCAGTGCTTCTGGGGTTAGGTGTTTCCTGTGTCGGAATAATATGCCTAACCTCGCATTGGCAGACTTTGCAACATTGCTGATATGGACAGCGTATGAGAGGTGGGGATCAAGGGTGATGCCGAGGTACTTGAACAATTGTGTTTGCTCTAGGATGGCTCCTTGTTTGGTTGCAATGGAGAGGTGGAATTGTTTGTTTTGGTTGTGGGGGCTGCAGAAGACCATAGACTTGTTTTTTTTCTGATTGAGAAGCAGTTTATGATTTAGAAACCAGGATTGATGGAGAGAAGGCCTGCTGAAGTTTATTTTGTAATTTGATTGGATCAGGGTCTGAGGTGAGAATCACAGCAGTGTCGTGAAGATTATTGTTCTGGGCAGCTGTCGGTAGTGAGTTTAAGAATAGGCTGAAGAGGAGGGTCCCAGAATGGAGCCCTGGGGACTCCAGTGGACCGGTCTAGGGTCTGAGAGTGTATCAGCGATTCTTACTGTTTGCGACCGTTCTTCAAGGTAGCTCTTAAACCAGCCAATGGAGTCAGTTGACAGCCCAGTGTTCTGAAGCTGGACAAGCAGGAGGCGGTGATTGATGGTGTTGAAGGCTTTAGTTAAGTCAATGTAGATTGAGCCTAGTAGTTCACCGGAGTCAAGTGCATTGTGGATTGTGCTGGTGAATTCAGGTAGGGCTGTGGAGGTGCTGTGACCTTTGCGGAACCCATGTTGTTGCTTGCACAGGATGTTGTACGTATCCAGGTATTCTGTGAGCTGGTCCGAAACGATGCGTTCTAGTGCCTTGGAGAGTGGGGGTAGTAGGGAGATAGGTCTGTAGTTATCGTGGGCAGTTTTGTCACCATTTTTATGGATTGGGGTGACAGTGGCAGACTTCCATCTGTCCAGGAACTGGCTAAGGCTGAGGGAGAGGTTGAAAATTCTGGTCAGAGGACTAAGCACTTCATCAAGTGTGAGAGACAGGATTTTGAGATCGAGGGAGTCATTATTGAATCTTGATTTACCAAGGGCTTTGGTTACATATTTGCGCACTTGGTGAGCCCTGACTGCTTTGAAGTAGAAGTGGGGAAGCTGGTGGGAGTAGTGTTCATTGCGGACAGAGGGGCTTCACCATCTTTGAAGTAGTCCTGGGGTAGGACAGCGCTGAGGTCGGTAAAGGCTTTGTTAAAGGTATCTGCAATGGTGTATGGGTTGAGGGTTGTGGTTCCATTGATGTTGAGTATTGATGGGGGGGTTTTGGGTGGATTCCCAGTGAGTTCCTTTATGTTCTTCCAGAATTCCTGATCATTGCCCCAGGAGTTTGTGAGGGCATGCTTATAGTAGGCAGACTTCATTTGCCGGATGGTTTTGATGCAGTCATTGTGGGCACGTTTGTGGTTTTGGATGTCGTTTTGCCTTCCAGAGTTTCTGGACAGCTCCCATAGGTGGTCTCTTGTTTTTAGCATCCTGAGGAGGTCACCTGTGAGCCAAGGGTTACTGAGTGATTTGACTTTGCATTTCTTAATAGGAGCATACGTGTCACAGGCCACAGTGAAGATGTTTATGAAGTGGTCAAGGGCAGTGTTTACATTGGTTGCATTGAAGATAGAGGACCAGTCTTGATGGAGGAGGTGGGATTTAAGTCAAGGAAGGTGACCACTGGGTAGAACCTTGCTGGTGATAGTTTTTGGTGGTTGTTTGATGAATTTATTTGACCAGGTGCAGCTAACAGGGGAGTGGTCGCTGAGAGTCAGGAAGGACATTAGTGTTAGATATCCGTGATGGGGTGACTGGTAAGGATCCAGTCCAAGAGTGTGCTGGTGCCGGTCCTGTAATTTTTCCTGGTTGGTGAGTCAACCATTTGTGTGAGGTTCGCCACAGCAATGGTATCCCTGTGTGCACTAGCATCGGCCACAGGCCAGTTGATGTTGAAGTCACCTAGAAGGATGGATTCGGTGTCCGGTGGGAGTGACTTTACAAAGTCAAGAACAGCTGTTAGACCAGTTCCTTGTTCTTTGGGAGGGATGTAGATGGTGGCAACAGTGAGGGTTTTGTTTTGGGCTCCAAGGAGGATTCTCACTGGCAGTATCTGAGCAGTTGTGGGTTGGAGTGAGATAATGATGTGGTGCCCTTGTATGGAGTCTTTTAGGTAGAGAGTGCAGCCCCCATCTCTTTTGGAGAGGCGATCCAGCCTAAGGACGTTGTAGCCAGGAAGGCTGATTGCATGGTCCGGTCCTGATGGCGTGTGCCAGGTTTCGACAACCGCCAGGATGTCAGGGCTGTGCTGGCTGGTGAAGGCCTATAGGGCATCCATTTTATTTTTTTTTATTTATTTTATTTATTTTATTGCATACGATCGGAATTACAACCCTTTGAGTCACAGACTCATTTGCAAAAGCTCCACATCAGTTACAGGGGTGGAGGGGGAAACATACTATAAGGATACATATGTAGAAAAGCAGTATATAAGAAAAAAACATATACACTCATTTTTGGACAAACAGTACTGGTATTACATACCAGGCTCTATCATAGATATGCATAGGCAGAGGTGGGCAGTGTTCGTGGCATCATTTGTAGTGAAAGGGAGGAGACATGGTCGTGGGGTCTAAGTAGACCCTGTGTCTGTGATTAACAAGGTTAGGAAGCATAAAAGCAGGGTATAGCTAGCCACAGTCACAGGTTTCTGACTCAATTAGGTGAGCTCTGAGGCCTGCTTTGAACAGGAAAATGCTGTGGGTCCGAGTGAGACGAGGAGGTAGAGCATTAAGCCACATGGGAGCATGGTACCGAAGTGATCTTTGACCTATTGATGTCCTACAGTGGGGGACCTGGAATGAGAGTTTAGTAGTGAGGCGAGTATTGTGCCTGGTGGGGGCTGCTTGGATTATGGGGAGGAGACCAAGTGGGGCTTTCTGGAGTTGTATTTTTTTAGCCAATATGCAGGTGTGGTAATGAAGTCTTTGTTGGAGATTTAACCACCCAGTAAGGGCAAAAAGGTCGCATGTATGAGTAAGATGGTCACTGCAGGTGACTAGTCGGCATGCTTTATTTAGGGCAGTGTTAATACTGTGTAAAGCGGTGGGTTCAGCTGATGCATATATCGTAATCCCATAATCAATTAGGGAGAGGATTGAGGCAGAACAGCTAGGTGCAAGGCCTCTGGGGACAGTGTTTAACTCTATAGAGGTCTCCACTCTAGTGTTAACAGTGGTGGAAAGCAGTTTAATGTAAGCTATGGTAAGAGAAGCGGTATCTAACATGATACCCAGGTATTTGAAATTAGAGACATGTTCAAGGGGTTCCTTGTTTGTTTTTAATTAGTAGGGCGAATGGCTGTGTGGGCTTTGACGGTGTAATAACATGGATTTGTTTTTGGTAGTTGATGATCGAGCCGGTGCTCATCAAACCATGATTCAAAGCTCCCCAAAGAAACCCTGTAGACTTGTTGTAGGGCGCTAGGTTGTGGGTGTTTCAGAAAAGTACTGCGTCATCATAGAAACAAATAGCCACTGCAAGCTTTGGGAAGGGAGTTTAAAAGAGGGAAAAGAGAAGAGGGCCAAGGATATTCCACTGTGGGACCCCCGAGCCCACTGCTTTGCGGTGGAGATGGTGGTATTTAGCCTAACTTGCTGAGACCCGGCCAGAGGTGGTCCTTGAACCAGACCATTGTCTTGGGAACCACGTGTAGCTAGTACATAACACGAAGCAACAGGTCGTGGCTAACTGCGTGTAAGGCTTTGGTAAGATCCACAGAGATTGCACCTGCAATGTCTCCTTGGTCTAGGGACTCATGTATGAACGAGGTGAGCTCAGAAAGAGCGGTGACGGTGCTATGGCTGCTATGGCAGGAAGGAGGCTGCAGATGTTGATTGATATGAATGAGAGGGCACCCGAAGGCTTGCTCAGATTAATGGCTTTAGAGCAGAATGGGCCTGGGTTTGGGTGCACATTGCCTGACAGCATTAGGAGGAGGAGGACTAGCCTCAAGGAGCTGTGGCATGTTTCTTTAAAGGAATGCTTTCACCTGCGCATCTCGGGAAGTGCCGAGCATCAGCGATGAGTGGGTGAGGTAAGTGTAGACAGGAGGACCAGAGTGGAGGGCTAGGACCATGTGGGTGTAGGACAGTTTCATGGCAGTAGGATGGACCCTGGGCAGGGGCAGTGACCAGTGTGCAGCGTGCCTAAGTGGAGGAAGGATGTATGAGATGTGGAAGCTGTGGGGGAGGGAGGGAAAGCAGACTTTTGGGGCGTGCAGTAGGGGAGGAAGACAGGCAAGAAGAACTAGAATAAGGGGTAGAGAACGGTGGAGGCGCATGATTAAGGTAGGATTCGGGGTAGGCGGAGGAAGGGGTGCCCCTGCTCCATCCCTGAGAAGATAGAACTAGTCACAAGCAGCAGGGAGGAAATGATGGCGTGATGCTTTTGGAAGCCTGAATGGAACGGGGAGAGGAAATCAGTGGAGGATAGAAAATCAGAGGGTAATGTAGACAAGCTTCTCTTGCAGTTTAGCAAGGGAAGAGAGGAGATTGGCTGGAAGTAACACAGGGAGGAAAAGGTCCCCTTCCCTTGTGAAGTGAAAGAACTTTAGCAGCTTCTAGGTCTGAGGGACAGCACTGAGGACAAGAGAGGATAAGTTCAGTTCAGTTCATTCTGTAGGCATAGCTTCCATTGGGCACGCTCATTTACAAGGAGATCCCTGATACAAAGTACTAAACATCACAGACAATCAGTACAAGGGTACAGCATAGTAACACAGCAGGTATATCATGGTACATAGAGTAGATTGGTTGTAACAAATACACAGAGGCAAAAGCATCACATGACAGTAAGTTTACCACCACCTAATAAAAATCATCGCAGACAATCAATACAAGCAGCACATCATAGAAAAACAGCAGGGATATCATGGTTCGTAGAGTAGGTTGGTTATAGCAATACATAGAGGTAAATTAGAAGCATCACTTAACAGTAAGTTTACCACACCTAATAAATATGGGAGATAACAACTAAGGAAGGAAGGTACATGCCAGTATACACACCAATCTACAAAGACAATAGGAGAGGGGTGGGGAGAAGGTAGACCCGCGAGGGCAGTTAAGTGCAGTTGCATTGCTCAGCAGTGATTTTGTGTACCCTGCTAATGAACGCCCTAACTGGGATAAGGGTATGGAGTTTTAGGGTAGCTTGAAGCTTATTCCAAAGGCAGGGAAGAGAAAAGCTTATAGATGCCCTACCAAACTGTGTCCAATAATTTGGCACATTATGGGTAATATATGCACATTTTCTGAGGGTGTAGGTGCTAGCTGAGCGTGAGAAGAAGGCCGATATATAACAGGGAAGCTTATTGAGGAGCACTTTATATGCCCAAGTATAAATGTGCACCATTCTCCTGGTGAATAAGGAGATCCACTTCATCGCTTCATACAAGGTACAATGACGGGATCTGGCTGGGGCATTGGTAATGAAACGGATGGCCCAGTGATAGAGCATGTCTAACTTACGCAGGTAGATGGGTGCGCAATTGTTATAGAGAATATCAGCGTAATCAAGAAGAGGCATAAAGGTGGCCTATACCAGTCTAGTTCTGGAGTCTCGGGAGAACAATGATTTGTTCCTGAAAAAGAAGCCAAGTCTAAATTTCAGTTTTTTTTGTGAGAGCTTCAGCATGAGTAGATGAGTCAGTGGCTGTACTATGGCAGTTGAAGAGATTTGGCGAAGTTTAGGATCTAGTCCATCAGGACTGGATTTGTGCAGGTTGAGGGAGTAAAGGGCAGTAAGGGTTTCCTGTGTAGTAAGGGGGTAAAGTGGAAATCAGTGGAAGGGATATGAGAGGGAATGTGAGGAGCTGCTAAGGAGGCTGTAGGATGAGTGGAAGGGACAGCACACTTGGTAAAGATGACTGGATGGGAGAGCACAGGTGGTAAAGAACTCACTGAAATGAGCAGAAACACAGGAGTGGGTCAGACACTACTGAACCATTTACAAGAAGGGCTGGAGGAGCAATGTGTGTGTGTGTGTGTGTGTGTGTGTGTGTTGGGGGGTCAAAAGGGGAGTGAATTACTTTTCAGAACTTTGAGGGGGCACTAAGGTTGTTCTGAGCGTAGGCCTTGATATACTGCAGTTTCACAGCCCAGACAGCTTTACTACAAGAGTTCCAGAAAGTCCTGTATAAGAGGAGGTCAGGAAAGAGGTGAGATGGTTTGAAATACATCAGCTGTGTAGCTCAGCTGGTTGAACACTTGCTTTTGGGAGGCAGTATAGTGCAGTGGTTTAAGGGTCTGAGCTGCAAATCTGGAGACCTGGGTTTGAATCCCACAGCCCCCACTTGCATACTGTGTGACCTTGAGCAAGTCACTTAACTTCCCTGTGCTCCCAGGTCGCACCTGTAAACAAGCTTTCAGCTTACTGTGCTACTTCTGGTTAAACAATTGCAAAAAAAAAAAAGAGAAACGTGCCCAGGCGAGGTCATGGATGGAACTTGCACTGATCAGTGTTTTCAGGAGTAATCCATGGTGACAGTAATTTTTGACCCTGGATTTTAATATTGATTTAAAATAGCTCCCAGTGTATCTCAAATAAAACTCATATTTGTTCTCTCCTACTGAAGTAACTAACCATGTTTGCTAATTAGTTTGTGTGCTGTTGGAAAGACTCACGTATTGTTATCTATCATTCAAGCATAGTACCACTTGCATTAAGTAACTGCAAGCTTAAAGCGCCATCTACTGGTTACAGCTATTTAGGGTGATAATTATATCTACCTACCAGGCTTTCTTTGATGCCACTTTTGGTAAAACTTTGAAAATTAAAACCAGGGGTCCAGTCCTGAACTGCAACTGCAAGGGCTACAAAACGGGGCACAAAGAGACACCCCAATGCACTGACCCATAAAAATGATGTACTGAGAACATTCTGTTGCTATGGGTATGGTACATTTAAAAGGGATACTGGTGTGTGTGTTGAAAGCCAAGCTGTGATAAGCATGTGAAAATACATCAAATATTCATTTATTTATTGACATTTGTTAACTGGGTAGGCCCACTGAGATTCGAAATCCCTTTTTCAGGAGCAACCCCTGAAATTAATTACACAAAATACAACTGCACAATAATCTGAGTAGCAGACAATCCACAGAAGAATACAACTGCACAGGGAGACCAGGAAAAAGCAGATATCCTGAACAGATACTTGTGTTCAGTCTTCACAGTGGAAGGGAGGGAGATGGATCATAATGTAGAAAGAACACTGGGGGGATGAAGATAGACACCATTCATGGAAGAGAGTCCTGAAGGTACTTATGAGTCTGAAATTAGTCAAAGATATGGGGCCAGATGGTGTACTCCCAAGGGTGTCGAGGGAGCTCAAGGAGGTACTGGCTACACCTCCAACAGCTTTATTGAACAATTCACTAGAAACAGGACAGATTCCAGAGGACTGGAGGAGGGCAGATGTAGTCCATTTCATAAAAGCATCAGCAGGGAAGAGGCTGGCAACTACAGGCTGGTCAGCCTGATGTCAGTGATGGGGAAGTTGATGGAGATGTTTCTAAAGGAAATGATTGTGTGAAATCTTGAATCCAGTGGACTGCAAGACCCAAGGCAGCATGGATTCATGGGGGGGAGGGGGGTCATATCAGATGAACCTGACTGATTTCTTCAACTGGGTGACCAGGGAAATAGATCAGACTGGGGAAGTGGATATGGCCTACTTAGAGTTCAGCAAGGCTTTTGACACTGTACCACAGTGGAGGCTCATAAATTAACTGGACAGTTTTGGGGTGAGTCCTAAGGTGGTAAACTGGGTGCAGAATTGGTTGCTGGATAGGCAACAGAGGATAGTGGTAAATGGTACTCACTTGGTGGGGGGGGGGGAGTGACCAGTGGGGTACCTCAGGGCTCAGTATTGGGACCAGTTCTCTTTAATGTCTTTATAAGTGATAGTGCAGAACAGCAGGAAGGGAATGTATGCCTCTTTGCAGATGACACCAAAATCTTCAACAGGGTGGACACTTTGGAGGGGGTGAGGAGAACGAGCAGTGACCCGAGAAAACTCAGCGAGTAGTCTAAGATATGGTAGCTGGGTTTCAATGCAAAAAAAGTTCAAAATCATGTACTTAGGACACAGAAACCCAGAGGTGGAGTATAAAATGGGAAAGGAGGTACTGAAGGTCACAAAACAGGAAAGGGACTTTGGAGTAATCATATCAGATTACCTCAAAGTGGCAAAGCAGTGCAACAAGGCAGTAGGTAGGGCCAGTGGGATGTTGGGGTGCACAGGCAGGCGTATCATCAGCAGAAAGAGGGAGGTGGTGTTACCACTGTATAAGTGTAAGCTTCCCTTCCCACTGTCTAGGGGCACTTGATGTTCAAAAGGGAAGGGGGCCCAGACCAAAGCACCATCCTGAACCATTTTCTGGAAACATGAGCTGGATATTGAATTAAGAAATAGAGAGCGCCCCACCTTTAAATGTCTTCCAAACTGAGCAGAATGACTCTCACCCCCTCACGCAGGTCTTTACCCTTAGCAGGAGCTGCTTTCTTTCACTGTCTCACCGATCTGGGACCAAGGAAGATGAGAAGCATTGCTCTAGAGACCATCCATCTGGGCTATGGGGAAACTGATTGCGTCAAAAATTAACACTGTTAGTTTATCCATGTTCATGTGGCAATCAACGAGTCAGACACCAGATTAGACAGAAACCAAGCAAATCTATTTCCTGGGCACCTGAAATGACTGAGGGCCCAGAAGCCAAATTTACTTAAACTTTGTCAACACAGCTCATGGAGCTAACAACTAAGCTTCTGAGAGAAAGAACGGCAGCTCTTAGGCACAGATTTCCAAATCAGCGTACAACAGATTATAATAGCATTTCCAGGACTAATGAATAGAACCTGCATTTCTTGTATGTACCCAGCTTCTTCCACAGAAACCTATTTCCTTTGTTAGACTTTCCTCAAAACCTTAATCTCTGACAAAATTCCTCTACTGGGGAGTGATTTACTCCTCCTAGTGCTGCCGAGAGAAATAATCCCCGGGGCGATGGGCAGCCCAACCTCCATAACTGCTCCCAAGTACTGTTAATTCCTTCCTTTAACTGTTACATGGTGCCAAAGTTATCACAACCTTCCAGCTCGAGCTCTCACTGAAGCTGAGCAGCCCCAAAACAGTGTGGTGCCTCCCTTCCTTACAGTTTCCATCGAGCACCGTGACCCTTAATGGCCTAAATACCCACCCCAGACATGGGCATGGTGGGTCCGGGACCTGCCCCAGATACGGGCACGGCAGGCCACGAGTACCAGGCCACAGTCCTCCTCTCCACCAAGCTCCATGGGCCAACATGCCACATGGGAAAAGGCACGCCGGTGCTGCCATCAACTGATGGCCCCTGCTGCGGCTCTGCCACTGCCACGACAGCCCCACTGAACCAGTACCCTAACCCTGAATATAATTCCAGGCCCCATTGCTTGCAGCATTTTTATCTGCCCCTTTTTTACTGTGAACTCTTTCTCTGCCCCAATCTTGATACTTTCACCAGAAAACTGCTCACTGGGGGTGTGTGGAAAATAATACCCCTTGACCCAAATGACCGCTACTGCCTGACCTTGCTCTCTCCATGGAGATCCAAGTAGATCAGCGCACACTTCACTGCTGTGCCGACCTGCCTTAGCTGGGGTGGGAGCCCCCTCCAGAACTGCAACTACACACATGGGCTTCTGCTCTCCCCTTGGTCAGACTTCTCCCCAGATTTAAATACTCCCAATGGTGCTGCCCCTAGTGGCAGAACACCATAAGAAATCCTAAGGTGCCTAGAATCTCTAAACAATGCCTGGGGCGAGGGCCAGGATTGGTGAGGGCCAACCTAGAATACTGTGTCCAATACTGGAGACCACTTCTAAGGAAGGACACAGACATGGTAGAGGCGGTCCAGAGGAGGACAACTAAAATGGTGCAGGGGGAAGAAATGGAGGGGGTGTGGTGCTTTATGTGAGGGAAGGCATAAAAGTGATGGAGATACAGGGAATCTGGGGGGTGGAGAACAGAGCCACTACTCGCACTGGCACGATCTACAGCATACCTCTCAACCTTCTGCCTCATAAATCAGGGACAAGGCTTAAAAATGTCAGGGACAAAGGACCAAAATCAGGGACATATCTTCAAAATTGGAAATATCAATTCAGGAAGCAGGCAGAATAAGGGGCTTAGTATAAAATGCATTTTCTAAGGAAGAACAAGTCTGTAACTTTAAGGTTTGACATTATTTTGTGCTTACAACTCTCACTGTTTGGTCACGAAAACACAATTTTTAGGAGGGACAGGGTAATTATTTGAGACAAAATCAGGGACAGTTGAGAGGTATGATATGATCTACAGACTCCAGCACAGGGGAAGGATTTAGATAAGGTACTGGTGGAAGCCACTGGCAAGATGGCAGAAAAGGGGGAGGTGCTGCTGGTGGGGGACTTACATCTGCCAGAGATAGATCGGAGCCTCCTGACTGCAGCTTGAGCTAGAAGTAAGGGCATCCTGGACTCCCTGCGGGGAGTGTTCCTCAGGCAACTAGTCAGGGAGCCCTTCATGAAGGGACAATACTACTGAACCTGATACTCACTAACTGGGACAGTGTTGCAGACATCAAGGGGGGAGGCCAGCTGAAGACCAGTGATCACCATACAGTGTGGTTCGTGTTCTTCTTGTCCCAGTGAGTGAGTGGAACAACAAAGGAGCGGAACAGGTGCTGACGTCTTAAGCATTGATAGACATTGAAGAAAGCAGGGGACTCTGCCAGTTGACTAGGGAAAGGTACCTGGCCACTCCCCTTGTAACACTCACAGTACAGAAGGGTGGAGGGTAAACAGTAGGCCATAACTGGGAATAGGCGCAACACCCTATCCAGCATAGGAGTATGAAGGGATTTAAGGAGGGATTAGGTAAAAACAAATTGCACCCTATCTAGGGTCAGGCAGCAAAGGATAAGGTAAAGGTGAAGGGGCTGCTGCCTGAATAGGAGAAAGCAGAGGAAGGTAAGGGGATAGAGGCAGGAGGAAAGCAGTTCATACAGGTGGAAACTACTTGTTAAGTGTGTTAGGATGTAACACCCTATCTAAGGTAAGGGTACAAAAGAGCTAAGTAAACAAAAAAGTGGAAAATTAGTAACACCCTATCAAGGGTAAGGGTACAAAAGTATTTCCAGGTGACATATGGACAGTAGGAAATGGAAATGATAGGAGTTGTACAGTGCAGTGGTTGTAGGGTGGCAGTTTTCAGAGAGGCCTTCTGGAGACTGCAGTGCTGCCCCATCTGCATGCACCTCTCTGAGCCGAGGAAGGAGGTCACTAGACTCCAGGCCGAGTTGGCCAGGATTCAGGGGACTTCCTTACCCACCCAGGGGCCGCAAAGTCTGCCATCGTTACCCCAGAGGATGCCGGGGGAGGCATGGCTGGGCTGTGGTGGACTCTGGAAGGGTGGGGATGGTAGGTCAGGGGCACATTCCTCAGCCGGTACAACTACATAATTCATTCACCACTCTGATGGGACAGGACTGCTGGGAGGAGGCACCCATGGTAATAGCCAGGGAGGATGAGGGGGTCCTGCATAGCACAGACTCCAAGAAGGGTAGCAGAGGACTCCATCAGAGGAGGACACAACTTCTGGTAGGTAAGTTGATTGTGAGGAGGGTAGATTTGGGAATAGGAAGGGAGGTAAGGTGCCTATGTGATGCCATAGCCCAGAGGGGTGGAAAGTGGATACTAAGGATCACTAGGGAGGAAAGGAGAGCTGGATGTCACTGTCCACGTGGGGACTAATGACCTGGCTAGGGATGGGACTGGGATGATGAAGGGGGAGTTTAGGGAGCTGGGGAGAGGTCTTAGACCGATAATGTGCCCAATGACTTTTGTTGAGGTGCTGCCTATCTACGACAGGGGAAGGGAGGGTTCTCCACACCTGGAACATCAACTCATGGTTGAAGGAATTGTGCAGAGAGGAGGGAATTAGCTACATTGGGGACTGGGGATCCATCTGGAGGGATAAAGGCCTATACGGGGTGATGGCCTGCATCTGTCCAGGAGGGAAATTGCAGTCCTCAGTGGATGATTTAAATATTACTTTGGCGAACATTTAAACTAGCAAAGAGGGTGGCAAAAGGAATGAGGAAGGCATAAACCATCACCTCCCCAGAGAGAAATAGAGAGTAGGGAGGACTCAAGAGAAGATAAATCCTCCAGGGTGCAAAATAAAGGAAGCAGAGAGATAGAAATGAAAAAGGATGGAAACGTGAGCAATAAAGAAAAGGAGGGGAAGGAGGAGGGCAAAAAGGAAATAAGGGAGTAGCAGGCAGAGTGATAACAAAATATGAAAAGGCCATTTGTGCAAATGCTAGAAGTCTAGGAAATAAAATTTCACACCTAGAAGCCATTATGGCAGAGGTTTGAATACTGTGGCCATTACCGAGTCATGGTGAATTGGAAACCTTGACTGGGACGTGACCATACCAGGCTATACTCAGTTCACGAAAGACAGGGTGGGAAGAAAGGGAGAAGGGGTGGTGCTATATGTAAGGGAAGGCATAAAAGCGACAGAGATTCAGGGAATCCGGTTCTATGTGATAACGGTGATCACACAAAGGCAACCACCGTTATGGCGAATGTACATCATCGAAAATAAATTTTGCCAATGTACACCCCAGCGCATGGCAAAATGGAGCCAGGGACTTATATTTTTAATGTTTATGCAGGGGCTGTGCCCCCGTCAGAGGCTTGAATCCCGCACCCCCTACTAAAGGATTCTCCAACTCCAGGGGCGCATGTCAGGAGGGTGCAAATTTAAAATTGGGGCCGGGCACAATAAAATGTATGCACACCCGTACCCAAACCCGGTACCCTCGCAGCTGCAGTCTGCAATCCACTCACCACGCCATGAGGCAGCTCGGAAGCCTGTTGCCACAACACGCCACACAAACTCTTCCTCCCCTTCCGCCATGCTCACTCCCCCCGCCTCCGCGAGTGCATGTACATATAGGAACAAGATGTCGCTATACCTGCAGTCGCCCAGCCCATCCAGTAGCCCTCTGATAAGGCGTCGCTACTGAGTTGCCTTTTTTGGTGTGTGCTTATCATTGGATACCAGGGGTGAATGTAGATACCATGGAGATGGGGAAACAGAGCCACTATTTGCACTGATCTAATCTACAGACCTTCAATATGGGGGGAGAAATTAGATAAGGTACTGATGGAAGCCACTGGCAAAATGGCAGAAAAAGGGAAGGTGGCTGATAGTAGGAGACTTCAGTCTGCCAGATGTAGAGTGAAGTCTCCCAGGTGCAGCTTCAGCTAGAAGCAGAGACATCCTGGACTCTCTGCAGGGTGTGTTCATTGGACAACTGCTCAAGAAGCCCACTTGTGAGAGGGCACAACTGAACCTGATGCTTACTAACAGGTATAGTACTGCAGATGTCAAGGAAGGAGGCCACCTGGGGACCAGTGATTACTGTGCAGTGTGGTGCAACATTAGGACGACAGTGGAATCAGACCACACAAGGGCAAGGGTGCTGGAATTCAGAAGGGCAGATTTTTTAAAAAGGGGTGAATGCCTCAGGGATGTCCTAGTGAGGAGATAACCTGGGTGGGGTGGAGAAACAGTGGGCAAAGCTAAGGGAGGACACAATGAAGGCAACAAATCTCTGTGTAAAGCAAGTGAGCAAAAGCTAGAGAGGAAAGAGACTATAAAAAGGGTAGCATTCAGAAGGTGTAGTTTTATTTAATTTCGGTAACTGGATGAGCCCACTGAGACCAGTAAAGCAATGCAGTGAGAGGAGGAAAGGGAGGTGTACCAGGAGAAATGGAGGGAGGCAGTAAAAGCAGTAAAGCGAGTAAAGGCATAAACTGAGGAGAGAATTGCCTATGGGGCAATGAAAAGGGACAAGACATTTCTTAGGCATATAAGTGATATGAGGAGGGCCAAGGAAAGGATTGCAAGGTTAAGAAGGGAAGGGGGAGACTGTGCAGAGGAGGACCAGGAGAAGGCAGATATCCTGAAGAAATACTTTTGTTCAGTATTCACAGAGGAAGGATAACCGGGGCCACACAAAAGCAACAGGGGCATTGGATGAAGGGAGGTAGACACTAGTCCTTTTCAGAGGAAAAAGCCTTGGAGGGACTAGCAAATCAATCAATCAATCAAACTCTTTATTTATCCAGGCGAACATCGTTGAGCAAGCTCATTTACAAGATGGACCTGGTTAGCTCTGGGTCAAATGGTACAATACATACAGAGATATTTACAACAGAGCCAAATAACACAAGTAAAAGACAATTAATGCAATTAATACAAGTAAGTACTCAATGTTACATCAGTCATATCAGTTCAGAGTGCTTCTGTAATATTTAAGGAGGACATAAGATGAGGCTTACTAGGAACTTCAGTAGGGAGACGTGATCGGCTGCTCGTGTAGGGAGCTGACGCAAGCACAGAATTTCAAAAGTAGTGTAATCACACAGTATCCGTAAATGTAACACTCTAAACAGAAGGATAAGGGTCTTAACAGTCAAGGAGAAAAATAATTAAAGCTCTTTTTTGTCAAATTTTGGCATGGAAATCAGATTTATGCTTGGTTTAGAACGGACACAGAAGCAGACTGCAGGAACCAATCGGAAGCCAACGCCAAAGAGCGTTCACGTTCTGAATGGATGGCTGCTGATGCTGTGCTTTGGTAATGGAGAGTCCAAGCTTAGGTTCTCAGGTGGCGGTAGAGGCGGCACCGACCGCCCGGTGCTCAGGTTTCCCACACCTATGGGCAGGGAGCCTGTGGACAGCATATCCTTGGCAGGGGATGGAAGAAGGGGTCAGTATTAAGTACTGGACCATGGACAATGGAACATCTGAACCAGCTGGAGGACCAAAACAGTAGGACAACAGAAATGGGTATTCCTTGACACCTAAAGACTGGCCCAATCACAGAAATTCAGAAAGGAGTGTAATCAAACAGAGTCCCAACTCTTGATACTCTGAACAGGAAAAATTAGAGGTCATAACTGTTAGGCAATAAGTAAGTACAGTTCTTTTTTGTGCAAGTTTTAGACTGAAAATCAGACTTTAGCTTAGTATTGAGGGAGACACAGGAGCAGACTGCAGGAGCCAATCAGATGCCAGAGCAGAAAAGCGCTTGAGTTCCGTTTGGGTATCGGCAATGCCGTACCTCTCTAGTAAGGAGTCCGGTCTAGGTGTCTCAGGTGGGGGCTATGGAAGTGACAACCATCCGGTATCTGCATTTCTCCCACCTAAGGGGCACGGAGCCCCTTAAGGGCTAGTCTACAGCAGGGAAGAGAGTTAGGGGACAGAGGAAAGAGAGTAAGAGTGGAATGCAGTGGAAAGGGAATATGAAGATGAAATAGGGCAGTTAAATGGTACAGGGTAGGGGAATAAGAGCCACAGATTAAGCAATATGTAAAAGACAGCAGGGTGAGTAAGGTGTAGTGGCCATGAAAGCCATGAAGAGATAATAACCCTACAGGGATTTCTAGAGGGGGGAAAAACATTTAAGGCATAAGACGCTCACAGAGTTAAGGTCACCAAAGGTTACAAGCAATCATAAATTCAGTTATGCTCAGAGGGCAGCAGCCTGATGCTTCGGACTAAAATTAGGGGCTAGGGTAGCACTTGCATGGCTCACACACATACCAAGCATACAAAGATTTAAAGGCATTCATACTGAGGAGGCAGCTTCATTTCAATAATTTTTGTACTTAGTTCCACAATGTTGTCAACAGGAAACTAAGGGCCACTCTGCCATAGCAAGAGGAAGCCTCTCTGAAAGTGGACCAAGCAACGGGACCAGAAGAAGTGCATCCAAGTGTATAGAGGGAGCATAGGGGGTTACCGGCTGCATTTTGACAGTCCTATGTAACAGCTGACTGGAAACAGGTGTGGTTCCAGAGCACTGGAAAAGGGTAGATGCAGGCCCACTTCACAAAACTGGCAGCAGGAAGAAGGCTGGCAACTATAGGCCAAGCAGCCTGACTTTGGTGCTGGGAAAGTTAATGGATCACTGCTTGAAGAAAGGATTGTGGAACATCTTGAATCCAGTGGATCACAAAACCTGTGGCAGCATGGATTAATGGGGGTGGGGGTGTCATGTCAAAGAAATCTGACATTTCTGTGACCGGGTGACCAGGGAAAGAGATCAGGATGGAGTGGTGGATGTGGCCCACCTAGATTTCAATAGGGCTTTCGACACCATTCCACACAGGAGACACAAGGAACCTGGACAACTTGGGGGTAGGTCCAAAGGTGGTAAACTGGGGTAACAAATTGGTTAGGGGATAGGCAACAGAGGGTGGTGGTAAAGAGTGAACTCCAGAGAAGGAGGGATGACCAGTGGGGTGTGTCAGGTCTCAGTACTGGTGCTGCTCCTCTTCAATGTCTTTATAAGTGACAGTGCAGATAGGCTGGAAGGCAAGGTATGCATATTCCCAGACGACACCAAAATCTGCAATAGGGTAGGCACGCCAGGGGGGATGGAAGGAATGTGCAAAGAACTGAGAAAACACAAGGAGTGGTCAAGGGTATGGCAGCTGTGTTTCAATGTGAAAAAGTGCAAAATCATGCACTTCGGGCACAGAAACCACATGGTCATAACAGCGCTGTGTGGTTTTGGAGTTAGTATATTTAATCTAGCGTGGTTTTGGACCATGCAGTTTTTTACTGGTCACGCGGCACAGTTATTGACCATGCTGTTTCTGACTGCATGGTCTTGACATAGCACCAGGACTGGGCCATTAAAAAACTGAGTCATTTCAAAAAGGTTATGTCAGGAACAGTATTCAGCACCAAAGCACAGAAATACATACAAGCACACCACTGGAATAAACCTTTGTACCATTATCTGGGCATCTACTGAGGATACTTTCTGTGTACTAGGTTACCTAAATGGTGTGCTTGTGGCCATTAAAAAATGGAACATCCAACCTGCCCAGTGGTATGGAGGGCTGAGGCATCCGTGCCTTACCTCCTGCCACACCGGTGACCCATGTTCACGGTGCAAAGGGGCTGCCAGGGGTCAGCTGGGAGGGAGAGGATTGAGCATCTGGAGGACAGCTCTCCTCTCTCGGGGAGGGAGGACAGGTGCTTCTACCAAATGACCGTCCCTAGGTGGAGGCCTCGGGTGGCACGGGTCTGAGGATGGAAACATAGACTAACGGCAGATAAGGACCGCTTGGCCCACCTAGTCTGTCCATTTCCCCTACCTACAGGATAAGCTGCAGATCCTAGTTAACCCAACAGTCTATTTCTTCCTACCCTTCACAAAAATTGCCTTATGTCTGTCCCATGCATTCTTGAATTCTCCCACAGTTTTAGACCACACAACCTCCTCAGGAAGGCTGTTCCATGAGTCCACCACCCTCTCTGTGAAAAAAGACTTCCTCACATTGCCCGTGAACCGCCCCCATCTTTAAATTGTGTCCCCTTGTTCTTGCACATCTTTTTTTCTGAAAGATGCTACCCTCTTGGACTTTGTTGATTCCACTAAGGTATTTAAAAGTTTCTATCATGTCCCCCCTCTCCCTCCTTTCCTCAAGGGTATACATATTATGCTCCTTTAGTCTCTCCTCATCTGGCTTCTCTTGCAGACCCTGCACCATTTTAGTTGCCCTCCTCTGGACTGCCTCTATCCTGCCTATGTCCTTGCAGAGATGGAGTCTCCAGAACTGGACGCAGTACTCCAGATGGGGTATCACCAACTGTCTGTACAGAGGGATAACAATTTCCTGTTTTCTGCTGGTGATGCCTCTCCCTATACATCCCAGTCTCTCCCAAGCCCTCCCTACTGCCTTCTTACATTGCTTGCTAACCTTAAGGTCATCTGATATGATTACCCCCAGGTCCCTTTCCATTTTTGTTGTTGTTACTACTCCCCGTGTAATATTCCCCTGGGTTTTTGTTTCCCAGGTGCATTATTTTGCACTTCTTTGCATTGAATACAAGCTGCCATACTTCTGACCATTCCTCCAACCTTGCCAAGTCCCTTCTCATCCTTTCCACACCTCCTTATGTATCAACCCTGTTGCAGATCTTTGTGTCATCTGCAAAGAGGCATACTTTTCCTTCCAGTCCCTCTGCAATGTCATTTATAAAGACATTAAAAAGGACTGGACCCAGTACTGAACCATGCAGTACCCCACTAGTAACTCCTTTTTCTTTAGAGTGGACTCCATTTACAATTACTTTCTGTGTCCTGTTATCCAGCCAATGTTTTATCCAGGCTACCACCCTGGGACCCACTCCCAGGCTGGTTAATTTGACTATTAATCTTTTGTGTGGGACTGTGTCAAATGCCTTGCTAAAGTCTAGGTAGGCCATGTCCACAACCCCTCCCTGGCCTACTACTTTGGTCACCCAGTCAAAGAAATCAATTAGATTTGTGAATACTGAGCAAAAATACTCGTTCAGTATCCCTGCTTTTTCACTGTCCCTCTCTGTCCACCCACTGTCCATTCTATTCAGCCTCACTATCCTTCCCTTTATCTTTCTACGCTCCCTGATGTACCTATAAAATGTTTTATTCCCCTTCTTAACTGAGTTGGCTATCTTTTTCTCAGTTTGGGCCTTTGCTATTCTGACTTCTCCCCTTGCTTCCTTCTGCCTTAACTGGTACAGCTCTCTGTCCTGCTCCTTCTGTGTTTACTTATACTTTCTGAATGCTATCTTTTTCTCCCTGACCTTCCCTGCCACCTCTTTTGAGAACCATAGTGGCTTGTTCTTTCATTTTGATTTGTTTATTTGCTCCACACAAAGGCTTGTTGCCTCTGTAATGGCAGTTTTGATGTTTCCCCTTTGTTGCTCCAACCCTCCTTCTGGCCTGTTTGCTAGTGCTTTTCTAAGGCACTCTCCCATCTTGCCAAAGTCAGCCCTCCTGAAGTCCAGTACCCTCACTTTTGTATGGCTTGACTCTGTATCTGAGTTTATCGTGAACCAAACTGTTTGGTGGTCACTTGTTCCCAGATGGCTACCCACTTCTAGATCTGAGATCCTCTCACTGTCCCCATCTGAGAGTACAAGGTCTAAGATTGCTCTCTCACGAGTGGGTTCCAAAACTAGCTGTCTGAGGCATGCCACCTGTAGGGCATCGAGAATGGCCCTGCTCTTGGATGTGGTTGCAGCAAATATGCTCCAGTTAACATCTGGCATATTCAGGTCTCCCATCAACAGTATCTCCCCTTTCTCTGCCATTCTAAGAATGCCTTCCATCATATCCTTGTCCATTCCCTTCCCCTGACATGGGGGTCTGTATACAACCCCTGTGCGGATTGTGGTGCCATTTCCAGTCTCTAAGGTGACCCACAGTGACTCCTCTCCTCCCTGCTTACTGTTTTGTTCAGTTACCTTTATCCCTTCCCTTACATAGAGAGCTACTCCTCCCCCTCTTCTCCCCTCCCTGTCTCTCCTGTAGGTTGTGTACCCTAGTATGTTAACATCCCAGTCATGGTTCTCTGTGTACCATGTTTCTGTGACTGCTAAGATATCCAGGCATCCCTCTTCCATCAAGGCCACCAGTTCAGGGAGCTTGTTGCCCAGACTACGAGCATTGGTACTCATTACCCTCCATTTCCTGATGGCCTTACCCTTTTTCCCCATCCCTGTCTTTATTGCCTTTGTCACTTTCTCCATTTACCCCTGCCCTTCTCCCTATCGACATCTCTAACTTGGTGTTTACCTCACTTACTACCCTGACATTTTTTTTGGGGGGGGGCTAGGATTTCCCTGCTCCTTTCCAGTGCCTCCCCCCTTGGCTAGTTTAAATGCTTGCCAATGAAGCATTTAAACCTATCACCTAGGATCCTGGTTCCCCTCCTGGACAGATGCAGACCATCACGCCAATATAGGCCTGCATCACTCCAGATGGACCTCCAGTCTCCAGTGAAGCCAAATCCCTGAGCTCTACACCAGTTTTTCAACCACTGATTGAATCCCATGGCGTGGAGCACCCTAGCCTCACCTATGCCATAGACAGGCAGCACCTCCGAGAAGGTTGCCGTGTGTGCTACATTTCTAAGGTCCCTCACCAACTCCACAAACTCTTCCTGCACTGCTCTGATCCCTTTCTTAGCCAGGTCATTTGTCCCTAGGTGGACAATGACATCCAGCTCCTTCCCCTGTGCAGCTGCACCAGCGATCCTGAGGATTCGCTCCCTATCCCTCCAAGCCATGGCGCCAGGCAGGCACCTTACCTCCCTCTCCCCTTCCTCCCCCAGTTCTACCTTCCTAATAATGGAGTCCTCCACCAGGAGTTGTTTCCTTCCCCTGTGGGGTCCCATGCCACCCTCCTGTGGGTCTTCTTTGTGGAGGTTCCCAGCATCTTCCTTGGTCTCCACTGAGGGTGCCTCCATAGAGGAACCACACTTTGCCAGGATGGCATATGAATTGTGGAGAGGTACAACTGAAGGGATGTGCCTCTGTTCCACCACCCTCACCCTCCCTGAGCCCACTGTGGTCCAACTGCTCCTCTTTCTTGGCAACCTCTGAGGCAATGGCTATGGCCCTGGTGGTCGCTGGATGGGAGAGGAGGTCCCACAAATCCTGGCCAATTCAGCCTGGAGATGAGCAACCTCCTTCCTCAGCCCAGAGAGGTGCCTGCAGATGGGACAACACCGCATCCTCCAGTACGTCTCCCAGAAGACTGCTGCTCCACAGCCACTGCACTGCACCACTCCCATCATGTCTTATTTCTGGCCCCTTCACTGTTGTTTGGAATCCTTACTCTTTCCTCTGTTTATCTTTTTCCTCCCTACCTACTTACTGCATCTGTGCCCTTTAAGCTCCTGATCTGCCTGTTCTGAGACAAGAAGATCCTATATTTCTCAGTAGTTCCTTTACTTGAGGATGCCCGGCAAGGGGAGAGTGCTGCGGGACTTTCGCTGATGTGCGTGCACCTCCATGCACACACATCTGGTTGTGTGCTCCCCAGCAATGGAGGGGGAGAGGGAGAAAAATGGTGGAAAAGGCCCGGCAGCAAGATGACGTCTGACCCTCCGCAGGCTCTGCACCCGGTGACTGGGCTGAAGGTAAGTCCCGGCGATATTGGGGTGACGTGGCTGGGGGGGTTGGACAGAAGGGAGCAGCCAGATGAGGAGGAGTGTAAACACTTACATAAAAAAAAAAAAAAAAAAATGGAACATCTTGAAATTCATATTTGGGGGGGATTTATGCTACTAAGTTCTTCCAATGCTGACAGACATTTTTTCTTGGAAATCTGAAATTCACTAAAAAGCAGTGGTATTTGTTAGTTATTATGTACTTTTTTTTTTTTTAATAATGCATGTCTGGCAAAAAATTTAAATTACGTACTTACCATAATTCTTGATCTTCTAGGAGAATATCTTCACCATTGAGTCACACTAGTGGGTCTAAGACTGAGGTGCTAGGACCCTGCAGTAGCCATACCTTTTCAGGAGGGCTGGTGCTGCGGTAAGATGCATGCATGCATGGCACTGCGAGGGAAAGCTCGTGACACAGGCTTTCCTCAGCACCAGCCCTCAACCACCTCAGTGTCTTTGTTACTGAGGAGGTGCAGCATAACCTAATGAATATTTATTCAGTTAACCTAAGGGCATAAGATAGCCCTGGTGACCTGTGTAAGTCAAGCGTCAACAAACCAGCCCCACAGTGTCTTCACAGCCCAAACCAAGAACAAGAGGTGAAGACCAATAAACATACTGGAGTGAGTGGGTGGGTATGTGAATCAATGGTGAAGATATTCCTAGAAGATCCATAGTGGGTAAACTTATGGAGATGATACTGAAGGAGAGACTGATGTCGTTCCTCGAGGGTAATGACCTCCCAGATGGGCGTCAGCACGGGTTCATCTCGGAGAGGTCTTGTCAGACCAATCTAATAGAATATTACAACTGGGTAACAAAGAGAGCTGGATATGGGTCATGCTGTAGATGTCCTGTACTTGGACTTCAGTAAAGTCTTCGATTCAGTGCCTCATGGGAGGCTGGGGGGAAGCTGACTGCTGCAGGGGACAAAGCTGACAAAATGGATAAGGAACTGGCTGCAGGGGAGGCTTCAATGGGTGGTAGTAGGGGGGAGCTCTCTACACTTAGACCAGTGATGAGCAGTGGGCCACAGGGCTCGGTGCTGGGCCCAATGCTGTTTGGGCTCTTTATCTCAGATATTGTACATGGAGTTGGGAGCAGGATTAGTGTGTTCTCAGATGCTACCAAAATGGGGGCAGTGGTGGACGAAGAGGATGGATGGGAACAATTACAAGGGGACCTAACCAAACTGGAAGTATGGTCGGAGAAGTGGCAGCTGGGATTCAATGTGAAAAAGTGCAAGGTTATGCACTTTGGAGCAAAGAACCCAAGGAGGGACTACTGGTTGGGAGGGGTGAGGCTGGGGATCACTGAGGAAGAGAAGGACCTATGGGTGTTGGTAACAGGGAGCATGAACAACTCTGCCCAATACAGGAAAGTAGCAGCTAAGGTGAACAGGATGCTGGGCTGTATCACAAGGGGTTTCTAGTCCAGGCATAGGGAGGTGATCCTGCTGCTCTACAGATCTTTAGTCAGGCTACACTTGAAGAACTGTGTGCAGTACTGGTGGCCGTATCTGAAGAGGAATATTAACTTACTGGAAGGTGTGCAATGGATGGCAACAAAAATGTTACAGGGGATGGAGGGCAAGGCCTACAGGGACAGGCTGAATAAGCCGAATAAGTGCACACTGGAGGAGAGGAGGGATGGGGGTTATGCTTGAAATGTTCAAGTATTCTATTGGTATAAACAAAGCAAGCACTGAGGGGGTGTTTAAACTGAGGAAGAGTAGGGACATGAGGGGGCATGGACTAAGATTGGAGGGCAGAAGATTTAGGAGGGAGATGAGAAGGCACTACTTCACAGAGAGGGTAGTGTCTAAACGGAACGCTCTACCAGAGGGAGTGGTATCATGTAAGATAGTATGAAGTTTTAAGAGGGTGTGGGACAGAGCACAAGGGAGGGTCTGGGTGGAGGGGGCTAAGGCCGTCATAGGAATGACAGATGGGGAGGGGGTTAGGGCAGCTGCAATCTAGGGGGGTAGCTGCACACCCGGTCAGACATTGATAGACCAGGTGGGTCTGTTTCTGTTGGCAGATTCGTATGTTCGTATGTTCATATCAAGAATTATGCTGAGTACATAATTTCCATATCTTCCAGAAATCAGTCTTCACCACTGATTCCCTCTAGTGGGTCAGAGTACCAAGGTCAAACAAAACAATACCACGAACTAGGGTGATAGGAGTCAAGGGCTCACTCGAGATAATAATCCATTCAAGATTGTTCTGCCAAAGGTGAAATTCCACAAGGCATGAACTTCTAGGGCACAGTGCTTAACAAAAGTGTGCACTGTGTTTCAAGTTGCAGCTTCGCTAAATATCGCCGATAGACACAGGGCAAATTTCTGCCAGGGATGTGGCTACCACTCTGGTGGAATGGGCATGTACCCGGCCCTCCAGTTTGACCTAGGTCATGGCATAGCAGTGACACAACGTAGCTAAAAATCCAGGCAGAAATGCACTTAATTGTAACAAGCTGTTCCTTCTGCCTGGGATCAAAGACAAAACATAGCTGCAGTTCTCGATTGCTGACTCCTATCTGAACTCTGCCATTTAAGAACTGTTGCGGTCTCTCGTTTCGCACCCATCCTTCGTGCCGACATTCAGTATCAGCTGTGCCCCTGTGAACAACAGACTGCACCTGCCTGCTCTGAGCAACAACACACCGGTCTGGAAAGTGTGGAGGTGTGGGGGCTACCGGGAGGTGGTGGTGGAGGCAGGTCAGGCGACGATGGGGTGGAGACTCTTCACTTAAAAAGCGCAGCTGTGCTATAAGTTTTCAACTTTGTGCACTTTCAGCAACTAGCACTTTACAGCTGCAGTTCCCGATTGCTGACTCCTACCTGAACGCTGCCATTTAAGAACTGTAGCGATCTCATATTTGGCACCCTTCCTTCATGCCAACATTCAGCATCAGCTGTGCCCCAGTGAACAACGGACTGCACCTTCCTGCTCTGAGTAACAACACACCGGTCCGGTATGCAGGGGGCTACTGGGAGGTGGAGGCAGGTCAGATGATGATGGGATGGAGACTCTTCACTTTAAAAGGGCAGCTGCACTAGCGGCTGCACAGGGAGTGGCTGCATGAGTGAGTGGCTCACGCAGGAGTGGCAGAGTCCCCCGTGGGAGACTGCTACAAACATTTTCCTCAGTGAAAGAAACGGACAATATTTATAGCACAGTAATGGGTAATAAAGGTTTGTTATTGCTGGGACTTGTGATATTGGGGGGGCATGGTTACAGTGTTATAGGGAACACTCAAGAAAAAGTAACGTCAGAAGATCAATGGTGCCCTAGGAAAAACATTGAAGTAATTAGTATGCTGCTCAAAACACAGTTAATTTCAATTACGCAGACTCGGGAGATGTTCTAAGGTTATTAACTTCATCGTCATCTGTGCTTTTATCTCTGGTGTCTTCAGGAGTGGTTAGCTGTAAAAACCAGGGCAGCAGATGAAGATTCACAGGGACTTCATCTCATCATGTTAACAAGCTATTTCTGTGCCTTCTGCTGGTTTTGGCCGGGGACATAGAACTTAATCCCGATCCCCTGTCACCTCCAGTGAGGGATTCTTCTGACTGGGGAGCAGGAATTCGGGGCTGAAAGGGACTGAAAATAGCCCATTTGAATACACGAAGTGTACAAGCACATTTTACAGCGATAGAAGCCTGGATTTTAACAGAGGGTCTGGATGTAATTGGTTTAAGCCAAACTTGGCTAAAACCTCAAGTATTAGATGAGCAACTGTCAATAAAAGGATGCAGGCTGTTCAGGCAAGATAGACATGGAAAAAAAAAAGGAGGGGGAGTTTTATTTTATATTAACAATACGTATTTGATGCAGAAAATAGAAAAGGGGTATTTTATTGATCAAATTGAGTAATAAAGCTGATGTTTGGAGTGCTAAAGGGTAAACGTCTTTTATTAACCTGTTTTTATCAGCCATCAAAATGCACAGCTAGTGAGTTACAATTCTTCCAGCATCTGGTTTCCTGTCACGGCAACAGGAGGGAACATATGATGGTGGGGGACCAAAACCTGGGTTGGGAAATCTGTGGGAAAACAAGATATGAGAATTTATCAGCTAGTGATTAGCCCCACACACTTTAATTATAAGACAGGGGAATACAACAATGACATTATTTACAATACACATTTGGGGGGATGGAGTGCCCTAAAAGTCCCAACTAGTGACCACAAGGCCCGAAGGCTAGTCCAATAAACAGTCTCTCCTGGGCTGGAGCCCGGTGAAGCACAGTTCTAACAGGCCAAAGTCCTGAAGGGGAGAGACTTTGCGGACAGTTCACACATTTTTGAAGTCTGTAGTGTAGGGTGTGTACTGCAATGTCATAAAGATAGGAAAGTTTGGGACTTACCAGCCATTTGTAGTACAAGACTGCACGAATCTGCCCCCTGCTGAAGACTCTCCCTTGCAGCATTTCTTCTGATACAGCTGGGCGGACATCTTCCGGGAACCACAGGAGGGCACATCTGGAAACAGCTGGGCTGATGTCATCTCTGGAGATGGAACCTTAGAACAGGAACAAAAAGAAAAACAGCTGGTCCGACGTCATCTGATTACCAGGTGATGAACAGAAAACAGCTGGGCTGGTGTCCTGTCTGGATCTGAAGTCATCTGGTGGGCCAGTGGATGGTTGCTGGACAGGACAGTACACTGTAGACAGATGAAAGTGTAGCACCTGAGTCCTTGGTTATTCATATTGGCGGATCAATAAGGGCACTTCGACAGTCTGGTGTGGCATGACTACCACTGCTCGGTTTCCATTTTGTAGGCACGGGCACATTTGCTGGGAGGTCCTTGCACTGAGGCCAATAGTACTGGGTCAGGGGCTTGAATTATTACCTGCCTGGGCGCATAACTCACACAGTGGAGATTTCATGCCCCTCCATCCACTATTCTCACTCTGTCCATAAACAGTGTCCTGCCTCTCTTCCACTGCGTACACTTTTCGTGGAACAGTCTATTCTTTACATGCTGGTTGGCCCCAGGATGCACATTTTTCATTGCTTCATCCCAGATCCAGGATTTCCTGCAGTCCTCAATCTCCTCCCAGACTCTCCTAGGAAAGGTAGGAAAGGTCATACCATAGATCTCATTGGCCTTGCTACGAACCAGTCTCTCCTCTTTACTTGCTTTGGTCAATCTGAGACCG
Organism: Neoceratodus forsteri; assembly: GCA_016271365.2. NCBI lineage: Eukaryota > Metazoa > Chordata > Ceratodontiformes > Ceratodontidae > Neoceratodus > Neoceratodus forsteri. Next base: position 268,530,752 of record JADMNL010000025.1, read on the forward strand.
CTGGCCTGGCTTGGGGGTGGCCAGTCCTGGTTCTGCCAGCTTCGCATTCTCAAGGAAATTAAAAACGGATCCCTGACTTCTTCCTTCTGTAAAGCCAGGGCAGTGGCATCACCACCTTCTTCAACACATTCTTCTGAGGCAAGATCTTGAGGCTGTGTACCCGTTCCTTTCTCACAAGGCCACATAGGTTCCCCCTCATCTTCCTCTTCACTGAGGATCTGAGCCCAGGAGTAAGCAGTCGTTCTCACCCGAGACTATCCATTCATCACTAGGCGCAGAGGTCAACACCTCCCATTCAAAGGCCTCCCGCATCTCATCTTCATCTAAGAGACTTGGGCTAGGCCTCTACCCAGGGGTCTATTGATGCTTTATCCAATCCTTCTTTCTGAGATCCAGCATCCAAAACTTCAACTTCTGATTCTGTTCTAACTCTGCACCCTTCTAGCTTTGTGGACACACTCCCCGAGGGACCTTCCTCCACAGGCTCCGCCTGTGGTGCTGTGTGCTGTGTGCCAACTGCAGATTCTGAATTTTGTCCATGGGGAGCCAAACGAATTGGAGGCGCTTTTATATGCTTACATTATTTTTGTAGGCATCCAGCACAATGAGGAATCATGTGAAGACATCCTTCCAGCACTCAAGCATATTTGGCATACGCACTGATAATTAGAAATTCACACATCAGGAGGCAGTTGCCTCCATAGCACCACTTTTCAATATCTCTCAGTTTATTTACTGCTGCTGTTACTGCAACCCTGCATGATCCGTAACGAGCTGGTCCTGAGGCCATAACTGCAGAAAAACAAACAAAACTTCACTGTAACTGAAAGTCCCACTTTAATGAACACACTCTGTAGCTTTAAAATGGCTCCTCTGCTGCTGTGTCTACTTGACTACCCCACCCTGTAACGGTGGCGACAGCACTCTTGTGCATCAACATTTAGAATCTGGGTCAAGCCACTGCGCACCCTCCTCCCAGAGAACTGCTAGGAGTCTGCCAAACAGTGTGGATAGAACAACACATCCACCATCCTAGAAAAACAGGTTATATGTTGTTCATCCACATGAACCCACCCGCAGGCACTTCGACGCGCAACCCTCTGCTTCCAGTGGGCAATGATCTGGCGTCTAGGGGCAGAGTCGAGGGTATACCCCCCCCAGGTGGCTGGGAGGAGCCTGCTTTTAGACCTTCTGGCAAGAATCTTAAAAGGAAAGGACATGCCCAAACAGTGTGGATGAACAACATATACCACTCTTAGAACTACTGTTACAGGTATGTAACCTGTTTATTTGTCCTAGCCTGATTTTAAAATTGGAACTACAATAGATTCCTTCCAAACTGAGGTCACAGTGCCCTTAGAAATGGTCAGATTAAACAAAAATGTTAAAGGGCCTGAAATTTCAACTGCTGCCACTTTCAATATTTTTGGAAAAAGCAAGTCTGTTACACTACCCTTTCTTTTATCGAGTGTTTGTAAAAGAGTCAGCATGTCTTTTTGAAGAATAGAAGTAAATGTAAACCCTTCACCCCAACTCCAGGCACCCTGTAGTTCCTGGACATGAGGTGTATTTAGAATGTTATTTATTTTGTTTACATCTTCTCCTGTTTGATTTATTAAAAATCCGTTAACATAGTCTGCTGATTCCTTCTCTTCTGTCTTTACGGAGTCCCCACAAACCAGACAATTAATCTCTGATCTCACCCTTGGACTACAGATACTGTGAAATGAAGACCAGAATGACTGTGGATTTTTTAAGTTTTTTAACTGTTGCAGCTGGAAGCACTTTGATTTAGCCTGTTTTAATTCCTTCTTTACATAGAAACATAGAAACATAGAAGTTGACGGCAGATAAGGACCGCAAGGCCCATCCAGTCTGCCCATTTCTTTTTCTACCTTATAAATGTGCCATCGGCCTTTGCTCTGTCAGTGGCCTATCTATTCATAGTCATTTGTATTGCCCCTATGCCTATCCCATGCCTGTTTGAAGCCCTGCACTGTATTCATAGCCACCACTTTGTGGTAAGCCATTCCATGCATCCACCACCCTTTCTGTGAAAAAGAATTTCCTCACATTCCCCTTAATCGGCCTCCTCTAATCTTCATGCTGTGTCCTCTTGTCCTGCTATTTTTCTTATATTTAAACATGTTAGACTCTTTCACCTTGTTTATGCCCTTAAGGTGTTTAAATGTCTCGATCATATCACCTCTCTCCCTCCTTTGCTCAAGGGTATACATATTGAGCTCCGTTAATCTGTCCTCATATGTCTTCTGATGCAGTCCCTGCACCATTTTGGTTGCCCTTCTCTGGACTGCCTCAATTTGGTTAATGTCCTTGTGAAGGTGTTGTGTATTATGGCTCACCTTTTTGGGGCACTGTCTGGCAATATGCCCAGTTTCTTTACACAACCAACAGGCATTTCTTACTTCAGAGAAATCTTTTCTTTGAAACCTGTGGTTAACTGGTTTCAGTGGAGGCAGTGAGGGTTTTAGCTGCCCTGAAGGCACACTTTTCCCTTTCTGCGCTGCAACGCCCACCCCATCCATTCTCAGAGCAGATCTGCTCTTGGCATATCGGTCCAAGAGTTCAGCAGCCTCTTGTACTGTTTTTTTGATCTCTGTCCTTTAGCCAGGTTTTTAGCTCTGCTGCCCAATAAAACTGTTCTAATAAAATCACATTTTCAATTTTATCAACAGAATTTGCCTCAGTTCCTTCCAACCGTTTTAAAAACTGACGTTGTTTCATGGCTAGCTCCCCGTAGCTCATATCAGGGCTTCTACTGAGCTTAAGGAATTTAGCTCTGTATGATTCAGCAGTTAATTCAAACTTTTTTAACAGTGCAGCTTTTAGCTTGCTGTAATCATTGCTGTTTTCATTGTCCATTTGACCCAATGCATCTTGAGCTTTCCAGGTAAGTAGTGGGGATAGCTGGAAGCTCCAGGACTATCTAGGAATTTTAGCATGAATACAAACTTTTTCAAAAGAATTTAAAAAGGCATCCATATCCTCCCCTTCCTTAAACTCAGCTATTAATTTGGAGTTCAATTTGTTACCCAGTCCTGCAGTCCTAGTTAAACCCAAGCCACTTACCTGCTCTGGTGCTGCTGGTCAGAGTTGCATCTTCTCTAGCTCATGTTGCCTCTGGTGCTCCTCTCTCTTCTCCTCTGCAGCTCACTGGTGCTGGTGCTCCTCACGGTCTGCCTCCCTCTGTTGTCACTCTGCCTCTCTGCGTTCTCGCTCTGCCTCACGGTCCGCCTCTCCCTTCTCTCGCTCTTTCCTCTCCTGGGACTCCAACTCCATCCTGCGCAACTCAATTTGCAGTTTGAGTACCTCTGGATTCAGGATACTGGTGGCCATTCCCTGTTGCTGTGGCCCTTCACTGACAGTGGCTCTGCTGTCCTTTTCAGTCACGGTCGGTGACTCACTGCTCTGAGTATCTGCTACCATCAGGGCCTCTATGAGGTTCTGCTTTTTGTCTGTCACCTCGAACAGGACTCTTCTATCCCCGCACAACTGCTTCAAGTAATCTACAGTGTGTCTGCTGTAGTCGGAAGCAGTCTTCTTCTTCCCTGACTATGGCTATTCTGACTTTGCACTTTAGAAAAAAAAATAAAATAGGTAGCAACTTGTCTGTACACCAAGTGATATATAGTTCTGTTTCCTTTTTAAAATAGAACTCTGTCTTTTTCTTTCTTTGCAAGAGAGCTTACAGTCTCAGCTGACACAGAACAATAAAGCTTGTGATACCAAAGTTAATGCCACAGCTGCCAACCAATCTGTCACAGATTCACTCAGCAGGTCAGGCCCTCTACTCCCAAAGTGCCAACCTCTGAGCGTAGTCTTATGAACAGTGTAACAGAAAAGATAACCCTCTTGTCTGTTTTTGTGAGTTCGGATCAACCTTTGGTCTCAAGTTCTGGAGAGATTCAAACTGTTAACCTCTTGCTAGCATATCCAATGTACAGGCTCAGATATATCTGTCTTCAGGGGGGCCAGATATCTTTGCCTACAGGCACCTAACCAGGCGTGCAGAAATTAACCCTTTAAAACTTTAATAAAGACCTCAGATTTTAAAACGCTTCTCTTTCCAGTTTGGTACCACCATACAAGCTTATGTCTGCTGTCTGCTGTAACCATAAATATTTCTTAGCAGAAGAAAGCAATTCAAAGACAGAAAAGGTATGCTCTAAAATTAGAGTTTTCACTAAAATATACAATAATATGTCAAATGTACAATACAGAACTCATATCACAAGACATACATATCTTTAAATAAAACAAGGTTTAAAACAGTGAAATTCCTATAACATTTAGATTTTGTCTAGCTTTCTAAATACCTGTTTTCTGTGCTCAGATGTTTTCTCAGTCAGTGTCAGATAACAGTGTGTCTGTAGTGAAACAGAATAATCTTTAAAAGTTGGTTTTGCCCACCTCTTTTGTATGAGGTCATCTAGCTCCTCCCTGTCAAAATATCTAAAAAATATATATTTCTATACAACCACAGGATGTCATTTCAAAGCATTAATTCTGCAACATTAGCATAACTCAATTTCAAATGACCCCTCTTTGATCCAGGCTGCATCCTCCTCACACAGGCTTAATAAGAGCATTTACAACCTCGCACCAATACATCACAACCTGCTATTCTTCCTCTGGAAGCGTCATAAAAAGGATTTGCTGAACTCAAACTTCTTAACCCTATAATTAGCTTCAGGCTTTTCCACATAACACATTGTCTCTAAAATCTGTTTGTGTATAATCTCACATGCTGTCTCAGCATTTTTCTCCTGGCAACCATCACTCAGCTGAAACCGAGGGGGGGGGGCGAGTGAGGTTATTCCAAGGGCACTGGCATTTTTTTAACAGGCACTTCAATACCACATTTCCATTATTTTAAGAAATAAAAATGATACAGCACTCAGAACATGGCTGTCTATGTCGCACATGATTGTGGTACTGTCAATCTGGTCCTGCACCACTTGACCCCAGAGAAATGGAGCAAATGCAGTCAGTGCCAACTGAACTGCCTGGAGCTCCAGCAGGTTGAAATGACATCGGGATTCCTTGGGGGTCCAGAGCCTGTGGACTCTGATTCCTCATGTGGGCACCCCAGCACGTGAGAGAGGTGTCAGTCATTAGAACAACTGTCGGCTTGGGGCAGACAAATGGGATCCCCTCCTGCAGATGTTCTAGGATGATCCACCATTGGAGAGCATCCCACATCCTCTTGATCACAGTGACCAGCTGGTCGAAAGGACCATGATGCTGAGTACACTGGTTGGCCAGCTCCCATTGAAGGGGGCGCATATGCCACCAGGCCCATCGGACCATGGGGGTGCAGTCCGCCATGTAACCCAGAAGGCTCAGGAAGTCCCTGGCAAGATGCAAGTGCCCAATCAAAAATGATTGGGCAAAGCAGGAGAAAACCTCTATCCTGTCTGCCGGGAGCCTGGCTCTGGCTTGGCAAGAGTCAAGCTCTGCTCTGATGAAGCAGATCACCTGCAAAGATATGAGTTCTGACTTGGTCCCATTGATTAGGAGACCAAGTTCAATGCACGTCTGAAGGGCCAGGTCCCCGGACCTCTCCACCTCCTGCTTGGAGGAACCTGCTATGAGCCAATCGTTGAGATAGGGGTACACTCTGACCCTCCAATGTTGAAGATGAGCCACCACAACTGCAGTGCATTTGAAGAAGACCCAGGGGGCCAATGACAGGCCGAATGGCATGGCTTGGAACTCGAAGAGGGCTCCCTCTGCTCAGAAGTGCAGGAACCTTCAGTGTGATGGACGAATCGGGACATGAAAGAACATGTCCTGCAGATCCAGTGAGCAAAACCACATGTTCTGCTCAAGAGATGGTATGATCTGAGACAGAGTTACCATCCTGAAGGTGCAAGACCTGAGAAATTGGTTCGGGTTGTGTAGATCTAGAATGGGGTGCCAGCCCCCCCATCCATTTCGGGACCAGGAAGTACCTTTTGAGGATATCAGTGAGGGGATATTCGGGCTGTTTTTGAACGGGCTCCAAGGGCATCCCCATGGATTCGGAGATGAGATGGAGGATGCTCATGAAGAACGTGGGACCTTCCTCCATCCAGAGACTCCCAATGAATTCTTCGTCAAAGGGATGAGAATACAAGTCAGAGTTCTCGGACTCCAGATAGATCGACCGACCACCCACCCATGTCACCTTCAACCCGTCTGGGGTGGTCAGGAATGAGGGTGACAGATAGCCCATGCGAGAGGCCCTTAACAAGCCAAGACTCCTTGGCTGGAGCCCCAGAGGGAGGCTGCTTAGGTGGCAGCTCCACCAAAATCGGTGGAGAGGCTGGTTTTGGCTGAGCAAGGAGGATCTTCACCGGCTAGAACCGCGACTTCTCCAGGTCAGGGACTGGGACTGTGAAGAGGTTCCCAGCGGGCTGGTTCTCCTTCTCGGTAGGTCCAGTCAGGGCCGGGGTCCTGAATAAGGAATTGTCAGCCTCATCAAGCAACAATGGGTCAAAGAGGTTGATAATAATCTCAACTGGGTTGTTGTCCCGCGTCTTAGCCGGCTGGCCTGATGGGGGTACCATGAAGTCAGCGGCTGAGGCCACAATCTCGACCAAGTCGAAACAGCAGATTCCTGGGACTGTGATCTCTCTCAACTTCAAGAATGTCGTCAATGAGACAAACCTTCTCTAGACTCCTTGTCCTTTCTACGGGAGCGAGAGATGTGCGTGCCTGAAGGGCCCTACCCCTTGGAGGGAGAGACTGGCACATCTCCGTGAAGGAGCCTGAAGAGGTGGGGCCCAAATTGAGCAGGACAAAGACCCCAGGGTGAGGACTTGTCCTCTATTGTGGTTGTGATCGCAAAGCAATGTGGAGAAACTCACATGAGTTTAATTTTAGGTAAATCCGAAGATTTGTTTGCCAGGCCTACTCAACGTGGGAGCGATAAGGAGGGTATCCGAATCTTCCAGCAGAAAGAAAGATCTGGCGTTAAGAGGCAGAGCCATGAGATATACCACCCGGGTAGGTGGGAGGAGCCAGCTTTTAGACCTTCCGGCAAGAATCTTAAAGGGAAAGGACATGCCCAATCAGTGTGGATAGAATAACATATCCATGATCCTAGAAATTGTAAACTATAGCCCCATCTTACTTCTGCCAATACTAGGAAAGTTATTGGAAACATATTTTTTTATGCAACTGGTGTCTTACTTTGATTCAAAGGGGCTATTGGTTGAGCAACAGCATGGATTCAGATGGGGTTATGGCACGGGGATGGCTCTGGTTGGGTTTACGAGTACCGTACATGATACCTGTGAAAGGGGATTGATGACGGGTGTGGTGTTCATTGACCTGACCAAGGCCTTCAATGTAGTCAACCATGAAATACTGTTGCAGAAACTATACTCCTATGGAATCACAGGGACCAGTCTGGAATGGTTTAGGAGTTATCTAAGTGCCAGGGTGCAGAAGGTAAGGATAGATAATTCCCTCTCTGAACCACTGCAAATGAGATCAGGTGTCCCTCAGGGATCAGTACTGGGACCTTATTGTTTTCTGTCTTCATGAATGACCTGCCAGGGGGACTCACGGAGACAGAATGTATACTGTACTCTGATGATACAGTATGTTCTTCTTCTGCTCTGTCCAATTAATCATAGAGTTTCAAAGGGAAGGGCATTGCAGAATGATTATAATAAATTGATGAAGTGGCTGACCCAGAACAAGCTCAAATTGAATGAGAAGAAAACTAAGGTGATGCTGTTTGGGACATCACAGAGGCTTGCCCAAGCTGAAGAAGACCTGTCCATCAAGGGTAGTAATGGGGCAGAAATCTTAGGGGTGCAGTCAGTTAAATATTTAGGTATCCATCTGGACCCCACATTAAGCCTCATGGGCCATCTGGAAAAAACAGGAAAAAAAATATCAGAAATTGGGCTTCCTCTACAGGAATATTAATGCTTTAACTGACGAGGCATGTATGGTTATAGCTAAACAAATACTGTTTCCAATTCTGAATTAAGGAGCAGTTTTGTTTATGAATCAGGGTAGCTCATTTATTAATAAGTATCAGCTTATCCTGAATAGTATTTGTCGATTTGGCTTGAGGGTTCCAACAAAAGGACCCATCATTGTCTCCTGTAAGAGAAGATGAATATTTTGCCACCAGTACAACAAATTGAGTATATTGTAGCAGTTTTTACATTTACAATTTACTGCAGCTCCTTGCCTCCATGTCTTTCCAATAAATGTATTCAGCACAAAGGTTCATACTCAACTAAACACAAAATGGATTCCCGTTTTTACCCAGTTTCACCAAAATTAGTCACCAGCTATCGTTCTTTTACATGGCTTGCTCCAACACTTTTAAACAGTTTGTCAGCCTTAATTAAAATTGCAAAAGATGTAAAGCATTTTAAATACTTGCTGAATGACTACTATCACAAGAATAATTAATGCACTTGTAATGTTTGTTGAATTTTTGACATATTTTAGTATTTGCAATGTTTGCTGAATGTTTATTATGACTGTGCTGTACTATATTTATTGTCAGGTGTGACTGAAAAAGGACTGTGCCCAGTCACCTCCTGGTAAAAAATAAAAATAAATAAAATAAATAAGTTATTTGGATTGCCTGAGGTCTTTTGTTCTATTCAGGTAAAACATAAGGACCCTTTAAATATCCAGAAGATGAAGAGTGCGCTCTTCTTCATTCTGGAAGTTGGCAAGTAGGTAGGCAGCACTACGAGCTGGTTAAGATGGAACTCCGATGCCACTTTAGGTAGAAACTTGGAGCATGTGCAGAGAACTATCTTGTCCTTATGGAAAACAGTATACAGAGGATCTGTGACCAAGAAATGGACTTCAGACACTCTACGAGCAGAGGTGATGCCCATTAGAAATGTTGCGCTCCAAGATAAAAGCGTCAGCTCACAAGTCGCAAGAGGTTTGAAAGGTTTGTGAGTGAGCATGTTCAATACAAGGTTAATATACCAGGCAGCCAGAGGCTTCCTCACAGGATTCCTTGTGTGCAAAATACCCTTAAGGAACCTCTTTAACGGTGGCACCTGTGCTAGGAAGAGAGTATAGACAGGCTTATGGTATGTAGAAGCAGCACATAATAACTGCGGAATTCTGTAGGCCAGCATCAAAAAGGTTCAACAAGTACTCCAGAACCTTGTCAGGTGGGCACGTGAAGGGATCCATGTGGGTTTTGGATCACCAGATGTAGAATTTTTTCCATTTGGCTGTGCAAGTTTTCCTAGTGGATGGCTTACAAGCAGCCAAAATTATTTCAGATGCCCTGTGAGGTTCCTTATACCTGTTCACTTCTTTCTCTTCTGGAGTCAGGCATGAAGATATAGGGTCTGCAGGCTGGGATGGACCAGGTAACCCTGAATCAGCAAGTCCATCCTGAGTGGAAGAATTCTCAGTTTGTTGACTAATAGTCTGTTCAACAGAGGAAACCAAATCTATTGAGGCCAGCAGGGGGCCACCAGTATTATCTTGCTGCTGTGCACCTCCAATTTGAGCAATACCCTCTGCACTAGAGGTATTGGTGGGAATGCATGCAGGAATAGATTTTGCCACTGCAGTCTGAATGCATCCTGGCAGAAAATGCCATGTCCTGGATTTCGGGAGCAGAATCGAGGCAGTGTGGCGCTGAGCGGGAATGCAAAAACATCCACTTCTGGGGTGCCCCACTCATTGAACAGCAATCTCACCACACCTAGAGCTAGTGATGACTCGGGAGGATTGGTCTCTGTTTGGCTAGGCTTGTCTGACAGAGTATTCTAGACTCCTGGCAGATCGATCAATCAATCAATCTTTATTTTACCAGGCAAAACATCATTGAGAAAAACTCATTTACAAGATGGACCTGGGTCACGACAATAGTAATATATAATACATAGTACATTACAAGCTATCCTTAAAAGGGAGAATAACAAGGGTGAACATGGTCGCGTCAGTATTACAGTGGAGATAATATACACTTTATATACAATAAATACATGAAATATACACAGAAGTACTGGGAAGGTTAAGAGGAGAGGATAGAGCAGGAGAGTAGTAGATCAGCAAGGGAAGCAAAGAAAAAGGGACCACTAGGAAGAGAAGGTGGTCAATGTCAAGAGCAGCTGCACAGCTCCTTAAAGGAATGAGCCAGCAGAGTTTTAAAAGTGGCCATTTTGACCAGGATAGCTAGTTTTAGAGTTTTTTGGATGTTGTTCCAGAGAACAGGCAGAGCATGACTTATAGAAACCTCACCCAGTCGTGTTCTGATAAACTGCTTGAAGCAGGATCCCCTGCTCCAGGCATCATTCCCACACTCCCAGCACCTCCGTGCTGAGAGAGTAAAGGTGTGCTCCTCCCTGCTCGTTGATGTAGTACATGACAGTCTAGTTGTCTGTCTGGAGGACTGTCTTGTGGCTGACAAGGTTCACTAGGACTCTCAGGCCATACAAAACAGCTTGCATCTCCAACACATTGATGTGGAGATGAGTCTCTGATGGGCCCCAGGAACTTTATGTTTGGAGACTCTGACAGTGGGCTCCCCACCCTGACAGGGAGGCATCCATGGTGAGAGTCACCTGAGGCTCTGGTTGGGAGAAGGGGAAGCCCTGGAGGAGGTTGTTCTCCACTGACCACCATGTGAGTGACCGAATCAGGGGCTTGGTCACCTGAATGGGGTAGGTCCAAGGGGTGCAATGCCTGTGGCCACTGTGCACTGTTGTTCTCATGTGCAGCTATGCCAGGGGCACTGTGAACACTAAGAAGGCTATCAGATTCAGTATGCACTGCATGGAATGGGCTTGCACAGACTTGTACTCCATGATGCAGCACGCCATCTACAGAATTTCCTGTCATCTGCTCTCTGGAACGAAGACCCAAGCCTCAGTCATATCCAGTATAGCTCTTATGAACAGCAATTGCTAAGAGGGTTGTAGCTGAGACTTCTCGCAATTCAGCATAACTCACATCAAGTTGAGGAACTGAGAGGCCGTGGTTACTGCCTTTTCCATCTCATGTCTGGATGGGTGGCAATCAGCCAGTTCAGGTAAGGGTAGACTTATAGTCCTAGCTGTCTCAGGTGCACTGCAAGTACTGCAAAGCAGTTTGTAAAGACTCAAGGTGCCCAGGAAAACCCAAAGTGCAGGACACTGAAGTGGTAATGTTGAGACAACAAAATGAAGTGGAGGAATCTGTGATGGCTGGGGTGTACCAGTATATGCTGGTATTCATCTTGCAACTCCAGGGAGGCCAACCAATCCTGAGGCCTCAGGAAGGGGAGCAAAGAATCCAAAGAAATAATTTTGAATTTCTCTCGATCTATGAATTTGTTCAGATTTCTGAGGTTGAGAATGGGGCACCTCATAATGTCCATAAAGGTAGGATCGTCGGGAGGAGACCTAGGAGTCTCCTTGAGGTCCTCCGGTTCAGCGGGCTCTCTAGAATCATCAGAATCTTTCCCAGAAGAAGGAGAGGAACCTCTACTCGAGGGGTCACTATCTGGGACCTGCATCGTAGGGTGACACTCCTCCGTATGACGGTCCATATGACCAGAAGAAATGGGAGACAGGGGACAGCTGTAGTCAGCACGGTCCAGGTCTCTAGGAACAGGGTCCGGAGAGCAGAGTGGTGGGCCACCTGGGTGTATCCTTGTCCTTCAGAAAGGCCCACCAGGCCAAGAAAAGGATATTATAGTCCACCAGAGGAGGTGGAGTATAAGGTGGATAAGGATACTGGGGAGGAGGTGTCGGGTACTGGGCATCGGGTAATGTAACATTGGTCCTTGGGGTGTCGGGTACCCTAGCTCCGGTCCCTGAGGTGCTGGGTAACTAGGCATCGGCCCCGAGATGTCAGAGTCCCTGCTGTTGGTTCCTAAGGCATCAGGGAGCCAGTGCCAGTCTCTCAGGTGTCAGCTGGGAGTTGCTTGAAGGGCCAGTTGGTGAAGGCGGTGGCAGTGATGATGGCTGGGGAATCAATGGGGTTGATGCTGGGAGAGCAGGCATCAGCTGGACAGGAGAAGGCTGATGCCGGTGGGGCAAAACAGCTGGCTCAAACCCTGAAGGGGATGCGGGCACCTGAGAAGAGAAGCTAGCTCCCGACAGAGGCAGAGATGTCACCTGTGAAGAGGAGGTGAGCGCTCACTCCGGGCATCGCTTGGAGGCATCTGCCCCTGAGTCGGGGACCGATGTAGGCAATGCTAGGACTGGGGGGGGTGATGGGCAAGGACTCGCTGCCCGAGGAAGAATCCCCGGTTGAGCCACCTGGCTGAGGACCCGCTGGATGTTAGGGCCTGAGCAACGGGGCAGAGAGGCAGGGGACAAAGTCTGATGCCCCGAGGAGCCACCACATGAGACAGAGGTGAGGGCAGGAGACTGAAGCACTGGTAACCCCAAAGGGAAAAGGGGTGCCAGAGGAGAAGGGGCCAACCTCATGTGGGAGGAAGACCCAGAGATGGCTGCCAGCTTATGCAGTGACCCGAGAGCGGGAATCTTACTGGGGCCGATCCCTGTGCTTGTCCCAGTGCTTATGCTTCCCAGAGGACTTCTCCTTCTGGGCACTGGAAGAAGCTGAAGCCCTGGAGGCCGGGGAAGCTCCTTCTCCATCGCGGCTAACTTCTGCTGCAGCAAGAAGCTCTGGAGGGTCTTCAAATGGCATCACCGTGTGGCCTGGTTGAAGTCCTGGCAATGCTGGCAGGCCTCAGTGTTGAGATCAGGGCATAAGCAGAGCAGGCAAGAAGAGTGGCCATCCTTGGAAGAAAAAGCTGGAGAAGAAGACATGCACAAATGCAAGGAGACACCAAATAAACAATGGCATTAAGGGCAAAATTTGCCTATTCATGGATGACACCAAGCTCTGCAGGAGACAGGACACAGCTGAAGAGACACAGGACCTACAGGAAGATCTGGAAATGCAGGTGGGGTGGTCCAGGATCTGGCAGCTTGGCTTCATTGCCAAGAAATGCAAAGTTATGCATACTTGAGACAAGAATCCCAGGACAGAGTACTAGCTGGGTGGAGTCCTAGTATCTGCATCAGAGGAGGAGAAGGACCTGAGAGTGATGTTCACTAGTGACCTGAAGCACTCCACGTAGTGCAAGAAAGCAGCAGCAAAGGCAAACAAGATGCTGAGATGCATATCTTGGGGGATCAGTAGTAGGAGAGAAGAGGTTATTCTGCCCTTATACAGGTCACTGGTAAGGTGCATCTAGAGTAGGGAGTTCAGTACTGGTGTCCACACCTCAAAAAGGACATTAACCTGCTGGAGAAGGTCCAGAAGAGGGCTACAAAGATGATAGTGGGTCAGCAGGGTAAAGCATACGAGGAGAGGTTGAGGGCACTGAACATGTACTCCCTTGGAAAACAGGAAAGGGGGGATGATTGGGATCTTCAAGTACTTGAAAGGGATAAATAAGGTTGATAAGGAGAGTCTCTTTAAGCTGAGTTGCAACCATAACACAAGGGGCACAGTCTTAAGCTGGAGGGTGGGAGGTTTAGGAGGGAGGTCAGGAAGCACTTCTTCATAGAGAGGGTGGTGGACACTTGGAATGCGCAGCTGGAAGAGGTCACCTCATTGAAGACAGTGGGCAGCTTTAAGAGAGGCTGGGATAGGCATGGGGGAAGGTAAGGATCATGGATAGGTAGGATGGGAGGAGTGGGTGAGGAGGGAGGACAGGGACAGCAGCTCAAGCTGTGGATCCTGCAATATGAGCAGACTTGATAGTCCAAATGGCCTTCTTCTGCTGGCTTCTTCGTATTGGTCGACTGAAGCAGGCGTCCGTGGAGGTCCAACGTGCATGGGTCGATGGCTGGAAAAGAACTTGAGGTTGGGCTGGGGGACCACCTCTTTTATACCTGACGTTGGGAGCAGTACCCCCGTTGTAGACTGCTAGCTAGAAGTTTTCCATGTGGTCGTAGCACCTGGCAGCTAAGTCCTACCAGTGCTACCTGCTGCAACAGCTCCCTTGAAGTAAGATCTAAACTGACTGGCATGTTAGAGATGTTTAACTGCTGCAGATGGAGATACTTACCTTGGTCAATGGCTGCATGCTCAAAATCAAGAGCAGAATGCATATTTTGAGGAAAGCCTGGAAGGTTAGATCCTCCTGAGGTAGAGAAGTTGGGCCTGGGGTTGAAGAGCGCAGGCTAAAGAAACAATCATAGTTGCCACCCTCAGAAATGATGGGGTCAGGGTCAGACTCGTTCCCCTCCACATCCTCCCCAGAGGGAGGGTCACAGAGAGGGTTGGATCACAGGCCCACTAATCTAGTATGCAATCTTGGCAACACCAGCTCCAAAGGATGAGGAGCAGGTGCAAGTGGTGGTGCCAGAACCAGAACCAAATTCGGCACTGGAAATGGTGCTGGCCATGCCTCGAAGGGCCTAAACCCAGCATTAAAACCAGACCCAGTGCCAATTACCCATCTGGCACGAGTGATTGGCAATGGTACTGCGGCCAGTCCCACCAGAGTAACACAGGATGGGGGTGTGGCTAGTGGGACAAGAGTGAGTGACACAGTCACCAGTAAGGGCCCAGGGGCTGTTGCCACAGAAAAATGCTCTACCTGGCCTGAGGGCCCAGCCAGCAAATCCAATTCCACTGGCCCCCGAGGGGCCAGTGACTGATTCTACTGGAAGGGGCACACAGGCCAGACACGCTGCACCCACTGCTCCACAAGAGCTAACCAGTGGTGGAAATGTCCACTGGAGTCCCCACTTACAGAGAAAGACTCTGGGTCTGAGACCTCAACTTCCTAGAATCAGAAGTGATGGTACCAGAGGGGGCCTCCAGCTCTGAGACACCAAAGTTCTTGAGGCAGACCTCACAGGGGGTGACCACGAGCAGTACCATTTCTTCCTCTTCTGATGGGAAGAGAAAGAACTCGAGGCCAAGTAGTGCTGAGAACCCGACTGGGATCTTTTTCTGCTTCTGGGAGGGCTGTCCTCCCTCCCAGGCACTGGACTGCCCATTGTCAGAATCCTTCCCTGACAGGGAAAGTGGACCGGACATGTCCCCGTTGCTGTAGCAGTCTGCCTGAGTAGGCTCCCTACCGTCATCCTCCATGGCCATTGACCGTTAACTTGGTAAGGCTGTGAAAAACTGACAGAAATTTATTTTTTGGGGGGTAAAAATCAATAAACTGACGTAAAAATAACAAACTCTAGCTTTTAACACTAATACTAAGAAGAACCAAATGCTGTTGTTGTATAGACATGTAGGTTTGACTCCCTGGTGGGCGAGCGACACTGTCACTGATGCGCACTTAGCAGCAGGAAAAAAGAAACTGAGGTGGCTGAGGGCTGGTGCCAAGGTAAGCCTGTGCCACAAGCTTCCCCCAAGGTGCCAAGCATAAGTGCAGCCTACCTCGCTGCCAGCCCTCCAGAAAAGTGCTGGCTTCCACGGGGTCCTAGCACCTCTGTCTTAGACCCACTAGTTGGAATCAATAGTGAAGATTGATTCCTGGAAGATAATCATAATACCAATTTTCATTTTCTTTCATTCAAGACCTGAGATAGACGATGTTGGAAGTTTTTACAAGTCCGTGCTCCCTTGCAGTGCCCAGTATGAAAACAATAAAACACCTTTCAGTGGTGCAGTGCTGCTTTCAATCAGAAACATGTACTAGCCCCATCATAATACCTTCACAGTATAACTCCAGTACGTACAGTCCAAACGTACCCTCACTTAAAGGAAAACTGTGGCAATGTGTGACAGCCAGACCTGTGTGTTGTGCAGTAGCTGATTGTCTGTACTGCTTTGCTTCTGTGTTACACTGCGTTCTTTAACAGGAGTTTTCATGAAACTTTATTTTATTACATCGTGGCCATGCTGAGCGCAAGTTGTAGTCCGTCTCATCCAGACTATGCTAATGAGCCGCATGCGCATGTACAGAAATCAAAATGCATTGCCGACTACCACATGCGTCTATCAGCATTACACCTTGTGCTTGTAATGCGGATGGTAAGTGACCGAAATAATAGTTCATTTTCCCAATTTTTCAGTCACTAGGGTCTTTAAATGTAATGCTGCTTACCTTCTCTGTCACGTCTTTCAGAAGTACACCCCATGTGTGAGCGTTGCCATCCTCCATGTTGTTCTCTTCACGCTGAGGATGTTTTTTGACTGCGCACTCAAGTTGCATCACATGCACATGCTGCTAGTGCCTGTGTTTGACAGCATGTGCATCACGGTTACAGGCATACCTGATCAGTAAACATTTTCTGGAGCTGCTAAATCATTGTGCCACTACCAGCAGCCGTTCTCATAGATATTGTGGTACAGCAGAAACCGTGGAAAAAGTTTTTTTCTAATCTATTGACAATATCACATAACCATTTGTGGTGATACTAGCACCATTAGCTGAATTACTTGCCACTCTAATTACATAGAAACATAGAAGTTGACGGCAGATAAGGACCGCAAGGCCCATCCAGTCTGCCCATTTCTTTTTCTACCTTATAAATGTGCCATCGGCCTTTGCTCTGTCAGTGACCTATCTATTCATAGTCATTTGTATTGCTCCCTTATGCCTATCCCATGCCTGTTTGAAGCCCTGCACTGTATTCATAGCCACCACTTCTTGTGGTAAGCCATTCCATGCATCTACCACCCTTTCTGTGAAAAGAATTTCCTCACATTCCCCTTAATCGGCCTCCCTCTAATCTCATGCTGTGTCCTCTTGTCCTGCTATTTTTCTTATATTTAAACATGTTAGACTCTTTCACCTTGTTTATGCCCTTAAGGTGTTTAAATGTCTCGATCATATCACCTCTCTCCTCCTTTGCTCAAGGGTATACATATTGAACTCCGTTAATCTGTCCTCATATGTCTTCTGATGCAGTCCCTGCACCATTTTGGTTGCCCTTCTCTGGACTGCCTCAATTTGGATTAATGTCCTTGTGAAGGTGTGGCCTCCAATACTGCCGCAGTACTCCAGATGGGGCTAACCAATGTCTTGTACAGAGGGTTATTACCTCCTCTTACGACTCGTGATGCCCCTACTAATACACCCTAACACCCCTAGCCTTACCTACTGCTTTAGAGGTCTGCTTTGATGATTTTAGGTCATCAGTGATGATGATGCCCAAGTCTCTTTCTTCCTTTGTGACTGCTAGCAACTCCTCCCAGCCTATAAGTGGCTTCAGGGTTTCTCTTCCCTATGTGCATGATTTTGCACTTCTTTCATTAAATCCCAGTTGCCACTCTTCTGACCATTCTGCTAGTTTATCCAGATCTCTTCTCATTCTGCCCACCCCATCTGGATCATCTGCTCTGTTGCAGATCTTGGTGTCATCTGCAAACAGACAAGCCTTACCTCTAGTCCATCTGCGAGGTCACTAATGAAGATGTTGAATAGGACTGGCCCTAGGACTGATCCCTGAGGTACCCCACTTGTGACTTGCATCTCTTCTGACTGTATACCATTTACCACCACTCTGTTTTCTGCCAGTCAACCAGTTTGCCACCCAGTTGACCAACTTCTGACCCACCCCGAGCCTACCTAGCTTATTTATCAATCTTCTATGTGGAACAGTGTCAAAAGCTTTGCTGAAGTCAAGGTAGGCGACATCAACTGCTCCCCCTTGGTCCACCACTCTGGTTACCCAGTCAAAGAAATCTATGAGATTAGTTTGACAGGACCTTCCTTTTGTAAACCCATGCTGTCTTGGATCCTGTGCCCCTATGGATTCCAGGTGTTGCACTATCCTTTCCTTAAGGAGTGCCTCCATAATCTTGCCCACTACTGAGGTAATTCACACTGTTGCGGAAGTAAAATAACATTATTTGTGCTTTCCTATTACTGGGAGACATGGGCTGTAGTAATGGCTACTTGCAGTCATTATCTGGATGATAATACAGATACCAGTAGCAGTGATGATGATACTGCTGTGCTTATGCACAGCCTAATGTTAATACCTGACTCTGGCACCGGTCCAATTAGACCATATATGTCCAAGCCCAGATGTCAAGTTGTTCCATCTGATGGAGTGAAAGCTCTGGTGAAGATGATGATGGAGACCGACTGGAAAACATGTCATGGTGCACGTGTGGCGAATGTGCTCGTGTGCCAACCATTCATGAATGTTTATGCTGCCAGGAGGCGTCCCATATTCTGGTGAACAAGACTGAAGGACACTCATGTTTCTGAGAACAATCACTTTTCCACTTTGTGCTTGGATCCAATTGTGGTGCGTACTGCACTTATTACCATTTGTTCATGCTACCACCATCCTCTGGCAGCAGAACCAGCACCAAATAGGTATAGAAATGAATGTTATGTTGTGCAGCTGAATATTTTACTTGATATTTTTTTCAACTCTAGCGTTGAAGTCCTGTAGTTTGATTTTTGGTTAATGCTGATGTCACAGTTTGCCGTCAAGTGTCTGGAGTTCGCCAGCATGTATTTCTGTGTATAGCTGTACTTGCATCCATCCCTCCCTCCCTCCCCCTTTGGTGCACAGTCATCCTTCTTGGTATTTGAGTCTGCCTATACTTGCCACACCATGCAAGATTACCCACTTCCTCCCCTTTACAACCATCTGTGTTTGTCCCAAGTCTTCAGGAAACCCTGCACTGTACTGTGCCTCACCATCTCCTCCGGCAGTCCATTACAGGGCTTTACCACTCTGTCTGTTAAGTAATGATTCATAATGTTTCCTTATATCTCCCCCCCCCCGTGTCGATACATTCCCCTACTTGTGTTTGTCTGAACCCTTCTTGAAGCCTTCCACTGCACTGTGCCACACCACCTCCTCCAGCAATCCATTCCAGGTCTCTACCACTCTCTATGTGAAGTAATACTTCCTAATGTTTCCCCTAAACCTTCCCCCCCCACACCTTCAATCCATGCCCCTCAGGTATCTACCTTACCTTAAAATAAGGTCTGCAACAATTTACTGATCCCCTTCACCAACCTTCAAGTTCTGATCATGTCCCTTCTCTACCTTCTTGTCTCCACAGGATACAAATCCAGCTCCTTCAACAGATCCTCATATGTCTTCCCACTTACCCCTGCACCATTTTCATCACCCTGCTCTGGACCCTTTTCCATGACATGTATGTCTTATCATACATGTAGATTCCAGAACTGTACCCCATACTCATGGTGTGGCTTCACCATGGAACTGTATTGTGGCATCAACACCTCCGTCCTTCTGCTGGTTATCCCTCTCCCTATGCACACCATCATCATGTTAACTTTGCCCACAGCTTTTCAGCAATGTGTCCCCACCCTAAGGTCATTGGTGATTATAACTCTGAGATCCTTCTCATGCATGGTTGTAGCCATTAACCCACCCTCCACTGTGTATGTGTTATTTTTATTCATTCTCCACAATTACATCACTGATCAGTTCCTGCCATTGAATTTTAGCTGCCATGTTTCCACCCACTCTTCCAGTAACCTTAGTTCATTCTTCATTTACTCCCCACCTCCCCAACCCTGGGTGTCCACCCTTTTGCTGAGTTTTGTGTCGTCTTCAAAAAAAGCATGAGTTCACCTTATGACCCTCTGCTATGTCTCTGACGTAGAAACAGAATGTGCCCCCGTACCGACCACAGGTAAACCACACTCGTCACCCCTGCCTCCCCAGAGTGCACCCCATTGACCACAACCCTTTTTCTTGTACATGTCAGACAGCTCTCCACACATCTTATTTTTTGCCCCACCCCTACCAAATAGGAATGTGCTGGTAAGCATCCTGCATGTCCAGGGAGGCTAACCAATCATTTTGATGAAGCAAAGGTAACAGGGTTCCTAGTGATATCATTTTGAATTTCTCTTTGGGAAGGAATTTGTTTAATTTTCTGAGGTCCAAATTGGGGCGCATGCCCCCAGTTTTCTTTGGAACCAGAAAGTAATGGGATTAGAACCCTGTGTTCCATTGATCCAGCGGAACTACTTCCACTGCCCTATTGTTCAGAAGGTCTTGTATCTCAGAGACGAGAAGTTCAGACTGAAGAACTGACAGCCTGGGCTGTTGTCTGGGGGGACGATCCAGAGAGGTCTCCAAAAGATTGAGGGAATACCCCTCACGGATTATCCGGAGGACCCATTTGTCCGAGGTTATGGACTTCCTTTGATTGTAGAAGTGAGTCAGATGACCTCCCACCACTGAGGAAGAGTCCCCCTTGGGCAGCTAAGATGGGACTTGGGCCAGTAACTCATAAGGCAGCACTAGGCATTTGGGTCCTTCCGCATTCTGCTGCGTTTTCTTTTGAGGCTGGGGGCTTGGTTTTTATTAAAACTTGCCCTGCCTTTGCCTCAAAAGGACTGATAGTTATGAAACTGGCATTTGTTAACACCCCCTCGAGAGGGGACGGGAGGAAGTCGAGACAATTTAATGGCTGACCTAGTCTTTTGTGTGGCCTCTAGAGCCTGTTCTACTTAAGGGCCAAAGAGATACACACCATCGAAAGGCAACGCCATTACCTGTTGCTGGGCATCATTCGTGAAACCTGAAGTGCGCAGCCAGGAATCACGGCGGGTACAAATGCCTGCCGCCACCGCCCGGGAGGCAGTATCGAAGGCATCCATAGCTGCTTTAACCTGCTGGTTGTTGAACTCGATACCCCTGGTTATGGTTTGAAGAAGCTCTGAATTAGTGTCCGACTCCAATAGAGCTTCAACCATTTGTTTGAGCAAATGCCAAAGGATATACTCATATTGAGAAAAATAGCCTTGGTAGCTGGCAATACGCATACCTAGGGTGGAAGCAGCAAAGACTGTCTTACCTGAAGTGTCTATCTTACAAGATTCTTTGTTAATAGGTCAAGCTGTAGTAGTCCGGGGAAGGACGAACTTATCATTCTCTGCCAAGACTACAACAGGATCCGCAAAGGCTTGGGATGCCAAAATGGGTAGATCCTTGGGAGCAGCATATTGCCTATCTATGGACTTAGCCACAGAAGGAATGACAGCAGGATTATTCCATACCATTTGAGAAAGGGTCTCAAAGGAGGGCTGTACCAGAGCAGTCAAATCCATAGGGATCTCCGGAACATGGAGGTATTGCAGTCTTAACGGTTTCCCAGGATCGATATCTGTAGTTTGGACAGAAAGAGTGGAATTCAAGTTTTTCAGCAGAGACTTAAATGACAGGTCCTCGACCACAGGCTCTGCAGCAGGAATAGATCCTGTCCCTTCCACATCATCACCCAGCCTAAGGTCTGGGTTCAGGCTCAATGTCATCTCCTGACAGCCCAGGAGGGACTGTATGAACAGGAAAGGAGTGAAAATCAGAAGGAAATGAGAAAGGAAAAGGATTCAAAGAGGAGGAGCCCTGAAGACTGGATGACGCCCTAACAGGTCTCGGCGTCGAAGAACAGCACGGCGCCGAGAAGTCGCACGGCACTGAGGATGGTGCCAACGAGGTGCACGGTGCCGAGAATGGCACCAAAAGCCGCATGGCACCAAGGATGGTGCCAACGAGGTGCACGGCGCCGAGGATGGTGCCGACAAGGCACCGAAAAACTCAACGGCACCAAGGACGGCGCCAAAGACGGCACCAAGTGTGCCATCAATGCCGAGGGCTTTGAAAACATCCCAAGACTCGGAAAAACAGGATTTGAGGAGAAAGAAGGATGAATACCAAGAGATAGAGGCATCGGTGTGGCCCCCTGCACCGCAGCCATGTGAGGGGGGAAAACACCTAAGCACGGAGTCAATGGCACTCCATGACTAGGGAGGCTCAACCGCCCTACCTGATCTCCCAAAAAGCCCGAAGGCCCCTGAGTGACTGGGCTAGGCAGCTGGACCAACCTCCGAGCCCATTGCTCCATAAGAGCAGCCCACTGATGAAACTGCTCATCTGAAGACCTACCAGAGGGTGGGGTAGGGCTCCGATGTCGAAGACGTCGGCTACCAGAAACAGAAACCAGTGACTCCAAAGGAGGAGATTGGCAATTAGCCCCAATAACTGACCATCTATGCGCAGACATATCAGAGGGTGACCTCGAGTGATGCCTTCTCTTTTTTGACCTGTGGGCCGAAGAAGAGCTCGAGGCCAAACGGTGCAGAGAGTGCAACCGTTTAATTTTATGCCTTCGAAGGGACCGCCCACCCCCTCAGGCATTGGACTGTCCATTGTCAGACCCCCTCTCTGGAGAAGGCAGCGGACCGGACCCAACCCGGCTGACTGAACAGCTTTCATACGAAGTCTCCCTACCGTCACCTGACCCGCTCATGGTCGACTCCGTCAATGTAGGCTGAGACTTCTTCCTTAAATGAGAATAAATAAATTAAGTGATACTTTATTAGAGATATTACTACAAAACAATAAAACTGAAAAACTATGCTGCTAGTTTGAAGTTTGACTCCCAGCGGACGAGCGACGTTGTCACTGAAGTGCAATCGATGGCGGGAAAAAAGGAATGGGGCTCATGGCTCCACGGCTGGCGCCAACCCTCTAGCAAAAAAGTTTGCTCCCATTGGGTCTTAGTGCCTCTGGCGCAGTCCCCCATTAGTGTGAATGAGTGGTGGAGACTTTATGTCCAGAAAGATCCAACATTAGACATTTCCATCTCACTATCACTACCTGATACTGCACTGGATGTCGGAATAAACATTGAAATATCAGTATCATCATTCCCGTTTTGTTCTGATGACATGAATGAAACTTGAGGTTCCTCCAGTTGACATGTGTTTGCCTTGGACTTCATGGGTGTTGATGTAAGCACTGGCTGTCCAATTATGTTACTTTCAGAGCGCTGTACATTTATGGAATTGGTGCGTTCTTTATCACTATTATCACCTGTCTGACTCTGTACTGTGCCTGAAGTAAGGGTGGACTTTCATCACCGAAAATTATGTATCTGGCCACTGACATGCAAAATCTGCCATCGTGATGTCACATTGCGTGCTGACTGATATCATCTTTACAGCAATATCCTGGCATACTATCTGTGTTGAACACGACACCATGTTTCTGTATGTAATTATTTCCTCATTGAGTTTCCGCTGTGAATAAACAAGAAGAAAAGTAAGTATTACATTGTGTCAACAACACAAAACGCATTCAATGAAAGCAAATTCACACACGTAATGTGCTGTGAGCACCAACATCCTATACATAACAGTTTGTGAAAACACACGCCAAGTTATGTGGCTCAATGCTTTCCATGCACGGATGTACTGCATTGTGAAGCTGAACAACTGCACCTGCATGTTCAGTACAACACCATCTGACACAAAAAAGTGAGAGTGAGACGGAGAGAGAGAGAGAGAGAGAGAGACAGGAAAGAGCACACCATGATTGCCATCAGGTCAGTGTTTACGTACCTTACCTTCCATGTTCATCTCTCACTTTCTGTGTCTGGATTGCTATCTGCAAGGAGCATGCAACGTTACGTTTTGCAGCACAGTGAACTCACAATGGCACACTGAGATAAGGTAACAATGACTACTAATAACAGCTACAACAATGAGCACACAGTGACATGGCACAATGAAATGTGCTATTCATGTTATGCAGTGAACCATGTACTGTGTTGACGTAGAGACACTGTGTCACAAACACAGGGAGGGATGGTAAATACATACCATGAAGACATCCATCCATACACCCAGCGGACAATGTCAAGGAACCAAATGGAACAGTCCCTTGAACATGGCTATGCACAATGATAACACTGCTGATGGAAGAGCAAGAGACATTTGCACCAAAAATGTTTATTCTATGATCTGTTTGTGTCCTGTTCACCAATCACACAGAGTAGGTCTGGCTATATGCGACATCCAAACATACCTATGCTTTAAGACCTTGCCAGTGCCATCGCACAACAGACAATGATCTTTAACCATTACTTCACCACCCGGCAGTTGCAACATGAATTGCGTACAAAGTTCCAAAAAGGACACTATGGACATGATTCACAAAAAAGGTCAAAGTGCGGCACCCAACTTGGCGATAAACAGGGCCATTTCCCAGACTGCAAACAATGCTATTCACAATTGGATACAGCATGCTGCTATCATACTGTGAATAGCTACCAGCAGTGTCAGCTGCTACACCAGGTAAAGCACTGTGGACAGCAGTAGCGCTTCCAGCAACAAGTGGACAGGTGAATGTGCTGCTGACAATAGCGATGTAGCGTTACCATGACATTCAGAATGGGAGGCATGCAAATGTGCACATTGGTCATGCAAGATGCTAGTGACTCTTACCATCGCCATTAAGTTGTCATTTGCATGTCATTAGAGTGGCACTGCAACACCCAATGCCACGATAACATGCCACATGCAGCCGTGTTAAACACGTACTGAAGTACTGCCCCACCTCTGATCTTGGACCAGTAGCCAAAAAAGATGAGCACACATAGTGTGGTGCCATACCACAAATCAATGATCACCAAACCAGCAATTGTAACACAACACCGAAGGTCATATAAAATACTTTCCAACATACAACCATGATCACCCACACAGTGATGTACAAAACCATCCCATACAGTAGTGGTCAATCACCATCATCCGATGTCTCACAGCACAGCCATCAACACACCTCTGTGTCTGCATGCCGACCGAACTGTCAACGAATGACAGCTTACAGTATTCACTACAGGCCACTTGGCTGACTGTAACCAATGGGCCTGTCGTGAGTGGTGTAAGATGTCATTCATTGACAGTTCAGTTGTTGGGCAGCCTTGGGGAGAGTGTGTATGTCTGTACTGCTCACCAACCAGTGGCATTGCTTGGAGTTGGGTAGCTGGGTGGTGTGTATTTCACAGACTGTGTGGCTGGTTGGGTGTCCACTAGTATTAGTGGACTAGTGCCCTATCTATGTGTGGTCTCATTTATGTATCGTGGAATGAAAGCATACAATTGTTACACACATACTGTCATTCATGTTGAGACAGACATGGTAGTACACCAACGTTTTTTCCTGTGGGTGCCTAAACATGTAATCATTTTCATTGCTGAACCACTGTAATATGATACCTAGTTCAAAACTAAAAGAAAATATTTTTATACCTTCTCAGAGCTTGTAGAGCGTAACAGATTGTCACACAGTGGAGGAATCAGCTTGATGGTCGGTACTGCATCCGCATTTAACAATCGTCTTGGATCAGAAGGATCTATGGAAATTAATGCAGAGTATGACATCTTGGAGAAGGTCGCATACCAAAAAGACCTGTCGTTCAGTATTACGTGTAACAATGTGATTAAGGCAAGCTGAAGAATGATGGTTACAGTGATGAAAACACTTTTTACAATGATGTGGTAGGTTGTCTGCAGTGCTGACGGCATCACAAATATTTGCAGGTCTGTATCCCATTCTCAGTATCACTACTATTTTTTGAGTGGTTGTGGTCAGGTATGTTTCCAAAAAGGACAACTACCAGTGACTTGTACCAACCTACAACCACCAGCAGGAGCCAGCATATACGTGGTTGTGCCTCACCACCCTCCTAAAAGGAGGAGTACAGCACTCCCTGGTATGCGCAACGTGACTGCCCCTGGATGACATTCCCACAGCCAACTTAAAACTCAGGCCTGGTCAGTGCTCAAGCACTCACCACCACCCCCGGACCAAAGGGTACAACGGACAGTTATGCGGCAAACACAAATTTCAAAAAGACATAATGGCAGAGCTTGTGACAACACTGAATAACATTCTGAACAAATCATGGGATGATGATGTGTTGCCTGAGGACTGTAGGAGGGAGGATGTTATTCCCCTTTACAAACGTGGGAGCAAGGCACTGGCAGGAAACTATAGATCTATTACTTTGACCTCATGGATTCACAGCAGGAAGGTCATCTCAGACAAATGTAATACATTTCTTTTACTGGGTTACCAAAGTAGTAGGCCTGGGAGTAGCTGTAGATGTGGCATACCTAGACTTTAGCAAGGCATTTGACACAGTCCCACACAAAAGATCAATAAACAAATAATCAAGCATGGGAGTGGGATGCAGGGTGGTTGCCTGGGTAAAAAACTGGATGGACAACATGACACAGACGGAGATGGTAGAAGAAAGAGGGATTAGTAGTGGGGTCCAGTATCGGGGATGGTACTCTTTAATGTCTTTAGAAATGACATTGCAGAAGGACTTGAAGGAAAAGTATGCCTGTTTGCAGAGGACAGGTCTGACGGAAAAGAGTAGGGGCAGGGTGCAGGCACAGGGATGGTCCTGGGCACAGCAGGAGGAAGGGAAGGGGCCAAGGTGAACAGGTCAATGAGGAGGAAGACCTGGGGGCAGGTGGGTGTCCATGCTCCCAGGAAAGGAGTGGAAATGGACCAGGTGCTATAGCAAGTAGAGAAGGGGCCAGGGAGGTCACGTCAGTGTATGATAAAGGTTGGAGTGGGAGGGACGGGCAGGTTTTCGCATGGGGGAGGGAGGTGGGAAACTGGGGTAATGAGCAGGTCTAGGAAAATGAGTCAGTAAGAGTACTTCTCCTGGGGGACTCCATGATTAGGAAGATCAGGTGGAGGGGGGAGAGGGGACTTCTGGGGGTGTTAAGTCAAGGAGTATATCAGGCTTGATGGTGCATAAGGCAAAACATCTGGTCTATTCTCTTGCACAGGAGTGTGGTAGGACACCTTGAAATATTAGTGCACCTTGGTAAAAATGATATAGAGGGGAACAGTGAGCTGGAGAATCAGGCTAGGTTTAGGGAACTGACCAGGGTCTGTCGGGACGTGGGGTGCTCGGTCTCCTTCTCAGAGATATTACCAGTACCTAGGGCCAGTGTGGAGAACAAACAAAAAAATACAGGATTTAAATGTATGGCTTAGGGAATGGTGCAGTGACAAGGGGTATGAGTGGGTGGGGGACTCGGATACAACCTGGGAGAACAAGGAATTGTACGCAAGGGACAGGCTCCACTGTAGCTCAGAAGGAAAAGAGGTCCTGCATCTTAGGCTGGCGGATTTCATCTGCTCCATGTGGGGTTTAAACTTGTGAGAGGGGAGGGGACTACCTGGCAGAACAGGCCCGGAAGGCCCCGGCCTTCTCCCACAGGCAGGAAGGAGGGAGGAAGGGGGCATAGGGCTGGAGCACCAGATAGTGTACAAGAGGGGCCTAATAGGCAGGCTACAGGTAGAACCCAGGATGGGGGGGGGTGAGGGAGCACATTGGAGGGTGGTCCTGATTTATGCCAGGAGCATGGAAAACAAGATGCCACAACTCAGGCGTGTTAGTGGGGGGGGGGTGGCATATGGCCATTGTCACAGAGACTTAGGCCACTTCTAGACATGATTGGGACCTAAACCTACCAGGGCATGCCACCTGCAGAAGGGATAAGGTGGAGGAAGGGGTAGCTTTTATCATTAGGGATGGCATAGGGATAAGCAGGGTTGAGGAAGCAGGGGATCAGGCAGAGGCCTTATGGATCACCCTGCAGGCTCCAGGGGGATGAGGGTGAACATGGGAGTAGTATATAGACAACCCCGGCAGGGGGAGGATGGCCTGGTGCTAGCCTTAGGGATCACTGTGGGAGGGGAGAGGGCAGAACTGTGGTGCTGGGAGACATGAATATGCCAGGAGCATACTGGGGAACTATGGCATCCTCATCGGGCAAGGAGCAGCGCCTGCTGGACGTCTTCCAGGATGCATTCCTTGCCCAGCTGGTGACTCATCCAATGAGGGATAGGCACATCCTGGATATGATCCTGTCAGATTGTGAGCTCATCAGGGACCTAATCATTGGGCATCCACTGACTGGGAGTGACCATGCCACAGTTTGGTTCTCCCTTGACCTAGGGTATGGGGTAAAACACACAAGAATGACAGTGGTTGATTTGAGAGGGGCAAACTTCAGAGGGATGCAGAGGATCCTTAGGGGCTACCTAGATGAGATCAGGCCAAGCATGGGCATGGAATCATGGTGGTAAATTATTAAAAATGGGCTCCTGGAGGCTACCAAAGCCTACACGAGGTAGAGATGCAAGTTGGGTAAAGCAAAGGGGCCGAGTTTGTGGACATGGGAGGTGCAGGATGCAGTGAGGGAAAAAAGGCTGCTTATAGCCGATACAAACATTCTCAGGGGGCTATACACAAGGAGGAGTATGATGAGGTAGCCAGGAGGGTCACAAGGGTGGTGAGGGCGGTCAAGGCGGTGGTTCAGTTGAGACTGGCACAGGGGATTAGAGGGGGGGAAATGGTTCTTCAGGTATATTGGGGAAACAAGGAAAGGGCAAATTAGTAGGTTGAGGATGGGAGCAGGTGGGTGGAGGGGGAAGCAAAGGTACTAAATTAATTCTTTGCCTTTGTCCTACTGGGGCAGCATTGCAGGGGAAGAGGAAGGGAGACCGGCAGATGAATAGAGGGAGATGGATGTTGAAATCCCCAGTGGGAGGGTGAGGGAAGCCCTCAAGGCCCTAAGGGGTGATAAAGCACCAGGTCCAGATGAGATACATCCCAGGGTGCTTAAGGAGATGGCCGATACTCTGGCTGCACTCCTGGCGGGCCTATTTAACTTCTCCCTGCAGTCGGGATGGGTACCCCATGACTAGAGGATGGCACATATCATGCCTATATACAAGGGCGGCTCGCAATAGGATAGTTTGATGTCCCTTTTTCAGTAGGAACAACAGAACTGCACACACTACTCCAAGTGCGGCATCAACAGGGACCTGTACAGGGTCAATATAACCACAGTAATACCCGATATAATCCCCTTTGATATGCACCATACCATCCTGTTTTTCTTTGCCGCTGCCTTCCTGCACTGTGCGGAGTGCTTCATTTCACCAGTCACAAGCATTCCCAAATCCTTCTCTCCTTGGATGTGTATAATTGGACACCCTCCAACCAGTAACTGTATCCTGTTTTCCTGGGAAACTATGGGCCAGTTAGCCTGATGCCGGTGGTGGGCAAAGTGATGGAGGTCATCCTGAAGGAGAGGCTGGAGGGGGTTCTAAATGCATGGGGTCACCTAGATGATTGCCAGCATGGCTTTGTTAGGGCAGATCATGTCAACAAACCTGGTGGAGTTCTACAAAGGGGTGACTAGTTCACTGGATCAGGGCAGGCCGGTGCAATTTTGCCGCTCCTACTTAAAGAGGGACATTTTTGTTCTGGAGAAGGTACAGAGGAGAATGACCAGGATGATACTGGGACTAAGGGGGAGGCCCTATGGGGAGAGGCTGGAGGAGCTCAACCTGTACTTGTTGGAGGAGAGAAGGAATGGGGGATATGATAGAGGTCTTCAAATATCTCAAAGGAATAAACAGGGTAAGCCTTGAGGGGGTGCTCCAGCAGAGGGAGGTGGAGACCACCAGGGGTCACGCAATGAAGCTGGGAGGGTGGCGGCTGAGGGGGGGAACAAGGAGACACTACTTCACTGAAAGGGTGGTGGAGCCCTGGAATGCGCTACCTGGGGACTGAGTGGCTGCAACAACTATGGAGAGGTTCAAGAAATGCTGGGATAGGTATAGGGAGAGGGTGCATCCCCAGAGCCCCGCTTGGGGGGACCTTGTAAGGGGGAGAATACAACCATGCCCTGGGAAGACACTGATAATAGAGTAGACTTGATAGACCATAGGGCCTAATCTGCTGGCTTCTTAGTATGTTAGTATGTTATTATTTTCTCTGGCAGTGCATTCCACCATGCTGCGACCCTTTTGGTGAAATACTGTATCCTGATTTCCATCCTGAATCTGCCACCCTCCAACTTCAGAGAGTGCCCTCTGCTTTCCCTTCTGGCCTTAAGAGTGAGCACACACCTGGTGCCCACCCTGTTCATCCCCTTCAGGTACTTCAAGGTCTCAACCATATCTATCTCTCCAGGGTATACATATTAAGCTACCTCAGTCTTTCTTCGTATGGTCTATCCCCAACCCCATGATCAGCTTTGTTGCTCTGTGCTGATCCACCTCCAGCAGTTTGATGTCCCTTTTTCAGTAGGGGTGACAGAACTGCACGCACTACTCCAAGTGTGGCATCAACAGGGACCTGTACAGGGTCAATATAACCTCAGTAATACCAGATATAATGCCCTTTGATATGCACCATACCATCCTGTTTTTCTTTGCTGCTGCCTTCCTGCACTGTGCTGAGTGCTTCATTTCACCAGTCACAAGCATTCCCAAATCCTTCTTTCCTTGGATGTGTATAATTGGACACCCTCCAACCAGTAACTGTATCCTGTTTTCCTGGCTCAAAGATGAATCACTTTGCACTGCTTGGCATTGAACCAAAGCTGCCAGGTGTGCGACCATTCCTACAGTTTTGCCAAAGCCTCCTGGAGTATCTTGCCCCCTCACCCCCATCCACCTCCGCACAGATATTGGTGTCATCTGCAAAGAGACTGATCTTATTCTTGATCCCTACTGCTATGTCAGAGATGAAAATCTTAAACAGGACCAGTCACAGTAATGAGCCAACCGACCAGTTACAGTACTGACCAGTACCTTCTGCTGTCTTCCCTGCAGCCAGTTTTGAACCCATCTGACTAGTTTCCTACCTATTCCCAGATGCTTCAACCTGCAGGTCAACCAACCGTGTGGCACTGGATCGAAGGCCTTGCTGAAATCTAGGTAGAGTACATCCACTGAATGGTCCCTGTCCAGTGCCCTCGTAACCCAGTAAAAAAAAGTCAACCAAGTTTGTCTGGCAGGATCTGCCAGTGACAAATCCATCCTGAACATCATAGTCCTCAAGAGATTGCACCAGCCTTTCTTTGAGGATAGCCTACATCACTTTTCCTACAATCGCGGTATGGATCACCAATCTGCAGTTCCCTGGCTAGTCCTTGGGTCCAATCTTATGTAGAGGTACTAAATATGCCTTCCTTAAATCTCTGGGCACACAACCTGCATCTAGAGAGGTGTTGAAGAGGTCCACCAATGACCCTGGCAGGACGTCTGCAAGCTCCCTCAGCACCCTGGAATGAACACCGTGTGGCCAGAGGCCTTGTCAACCCTCAGGGACCTAATGCCCTCCAGCACCCTTTCCTCTGTGATTTCCCCGTCCACAGTTACCTCACCCCCCCACCCACTTATCACCCCACTTTTCCCTTCAGGCACTGGCCCATTTGTCTCCCTTGTGAATACTGAACAGAAGTACTCATTCACTACTTCTGCCTTCTCAGACCCCTTATCTACCCCTTTTGCCTTTCCTGATCCTAACGATTTGATGCTTGCTGTTCCTCTTTTCTCTAATATATCTGAATAAATACTTTTCACCTTCTTTTCTCCCGTATGCTAATGTCAGTTCCCTAGCTGGCTTTGAAGAGCTACTGTTCTTCTCACTTCCCTGGATTTCCTCACATAATCCTCCCTGTCTTCTGCCCTATTGTTTCTCTTGTAGGTTCGGAATGCATTTCTCTTATCCCTCACCATCTCCACTACCTCCCTTTGCATCACGCTTTGTTTTTTGGTCCTTGATTTCTTAAACTGGATCTTAACACAAGCTTTAGTCAGTAAAGTTTAGTGGATTCATTCAGTCATAGCTTGATGGTCGCTCATTTCTGTTCTGCGTCCATGTCTGGGTGGATGCTAGCTATATGTCTTCTCAGTATGTGACCCATCTTGCCAAAGTCTGCCCTTCTGAGATCCAGGATTTTTTTTTTTTTTTATGTGGCTGTTTCTCTACCAAAATTGATTGAGAACAACACTGTGCAGTGATCACTACCCGCCAGTGGTTCCTCCACCCGAACATCAATAACATGTTCCCCATCCTCCAGCACCAGATCAAGAATGTTATCCTCTCTTGTTGGCATTGTTACCCTTTGTGTCAGGAAGCCATCCAGGAGTGGTCCCAGGAGGATCAGCTCACTGGCACATGTGGTAGCTGGGATGCTCCAATCCACCCCTGGTAGATTAAAGTCACCCACTACCACAGTGCTCACTTTGACACTGAGCCTCCTTAGCTGCTCCACCAGTTCCCAATCTGTGTCCACTTTCTGGGTTGGGGGACTATAAATAACCCACAATCAGACCTTAGCATCATTTGTCGAGTGAAGTTGCATCCAAATGACTTTGGACTTAACTTTTTAAAGAGATTCACCAAATTGTGGTATTCCACCCGATATATGTGTGCCTTACCTCCAGGGGACTCTCTGTAGCTCCACATGGCATTTTATAATGCAATAGTGTTCCAGAGAAAACGCTCATAATTTAGGA
Source organism: Neoceratodus forsteri (assembly GCA_016271365.2). Lineage (NCBI taxonomy): Eukaryota > Metazoa > Chordata > Ceratodontiformes > Ceratodontidae > Neoceratodus > Neoceratodus forsteri. The sequence continues at coordinate 268,562,815 of JADMNL010000025.1, forward strand.
AAACCGGGTCCCAGAGGACTTCCCGGTCTGAAGAGCTACCCAAGTTCCGCCCCATGCTCAGCAACATTATGACATGATGCCAGGGAGACCTCGGGGGCACGCTCCATTATAGCGAATGGGCAGCAGCTTTCCTAGTGTTTTTTTATGTTATTATGCTCAGTTTGTGGTGAAACGTGGGCACTGGTTGACTAACAAGGCCCTTGTTATCATATTGTTATCATGGTTTTGGGTTCCCATGTCTCTGTAATGCCAGCTATGTCTACCTCCCCCTCTGCCATCAATGCCTGCAACTCAGCCATCTTGTTCCCCTTGATCACAGCGTTTAGTGATACCACTCTCCACTCTGAGCCTTTCCCTGCTGCCTCCTTACCCTCCCCCCAACCACAATCCAATTCAAATTTGGCACTATCCTTGCTGTGAGGGGAGGTCCCCTAGACCCACTTTCCTGGCTCAATCAACCTCCATTGCCCACCACCCAGATAGTTAAAATTATACATTTTACTGATACATTCCAACAGTCTTCACTTTAACACCTGTGAAACTTACTTACTGAGATGCATCCTATCCCCTGCACATAGATCTGTGTTCTCCAAAGTGCTATCCCACTGTCCCACCAATCCATACCCCATGGATTCACACCATTCCCTCAGCCACTTGTTGAAGTCCATGATTCTGTGCTACAGCACACGCCTGGGAACAAGGAGACCTAGGTTCAAATTCTAACAGAGAATCTTAGTCCCTGTGTGACTCTAAGCTACTCACTTCTGCGCTTCATCTCTGTACTTGCTCGTGGCACTGGCAGGAATTATGAGAATGCTAATGTCCTTACCCACTCACTGCATAGAGTCCCCACTTCCATAAAGCTATTCTGAGCCTCCTCTATCCTTCTCCATTAAAGATTGTTTGTTCACAGGTGCTCAGTGATGTGTGGTCTTCCATCACCTACCTTACACATCTATCAATATTCTGACCCATCCTTCCTGCTGTCATGCCAGGCATGCAATATTTATTTTTTATTTATTTTAGTTGTTTAACCAGGAGTAGCACTTTAAGCTGAAAGCTTTTTTACAGGAGCATCCTGGGAGCACAGGGAAGGTAAGTGACTTGCTCAGCGTCACACAGTATGTAAGTGGAAGCTGTGGGATTCAAACCCAGGTCTGGTCTGCTGGATGTCACCAGATTTGCAGCTCAGAGCCTTAAACCACTGCGCTATACTGCCTCCCAATATACCCAGATGTTCCTTTTTATGACACCCCTTCCACCACCAAAAAACACCCTTAAGTATAGAGTGTACCACAATTAGGACCCTCTCCCTTATAACATGATCTCCCTCTTGTTGCTTGATATTACCCTACCCCCGCTTAATCCCTCCGCCCATCCCATTTACACCATCCCTTTGAATCCCCAATTCCATATCCTCCCCCCCAAGACAAACCATGGCCTGTGTATCAGCTCCCACTTAAGAGCTATTCCGCTGGTGCTCAGAAAAAGAGATGTGGAAGAACAAGGGAGCACATTTTGAAGATGGAGGTGGGACAGCTAAGGGGCAACGTGAGGAAGTATTTTTTCACAGAGAGGGTGGTGGATGCATGGAATGGCCTTCCTGAGGAGGTCATGGTGACAAAAACAGTGGTGGAATTCAAGAATGCATGGGACAGACATAAGGCAATTCGAGGGTGTGTGCAAAGGGAACACAAAATCAACAGATGAAGGAGTTTCACATTGCCACTATGGTTGCATGGCACTGCACTGTCAACATCTGGGGTATCAGTTTGTAGGGTTAACCTTTTCTGAACAGTCTTAGTGACAAACTCTGGATTGTGGTCCTGGCACATGGGCACTGAGCAGGAAAACATAGGGTGCACGAACCTATGACATCTAAGAACAAAGGTCACACAAGTCTGAACATGCACCACCATGTCCGTTGAGTAAAGCAGCAAAAGAGGCAGAAGGCTCTGTCGTGAGCATTCCCCATAAACACACTAGAACACTTTTATAGTGTATGGTGGAACGTCGTTCTCCACCGAAATCCATCGTTGTCGAAACCTTGTAGTCACACACTAGTGATGTTCGCAGTGCAGCAGAATTATTTTTTCTACTACACTGCGAACGTCACCCTGTGTCCTCAAGCAGCATTTGACAGTTAGGGCTCACTCCATAGACAGGACACATATCGAAAGCAGCAATGTCGCTGGCAGTACTAATGTTTAGCGTTAAAACGTTCAAAATGTAAAGTTCTTAAACAGTTAAAATGTCAAGCGTGAGCACGTTCAAAATGTAAAGTTCTTTTTTCCTTCTAGTAACCCAGTAAAAATGTTTTGAAGCAGAAACATGCTGTAGTGATTCCCCCCCCCTAAAAACGACATTCCACCATACACTATAAAGAAAAGTGCATGGGGAACAGTTGACAACAGGGCATCTTTCACCTCGTTGGCACAATGACAACAGATTACCTCTCGAGCTGCGCTCTCAAGGTAATCCGTCGTCATAGTGCCAACTCGGTGAAAGAATAGCCCTGTTGTCAACCATTCTCCATGCACTATCCTATATATAGTGTATGGTGGAATGCTGTTACGTATGGAATTCTATGTCTGGAATATGCTTGTTCTGCTGCAGTAGTGATGTCACTTCTGCAGTAGAACAGCTTGGAATGATGCCACATAGTTGATTTCCCCTATCCAATTAAGCTGGAAGTTGTTGGTTTTTGAACTTCAACTTGCAGAAACATCTGCAGCACACTGTGTCAGTAATTTGAGCCTATTACCAACCCTCACGTGCCACTCCCCAAACCACCAATTCACCGAAACAAAGTGCAATGTCTGAAATAGGCATGGATGCCCATATACTATATAGAATAACAAATGGGCAACACTATGCACAACCAGTGTGTTGTGCCACCTCGGGGATCTGATTCCCATGGACCTCTCAAGCTTCGCTCTCGAGGTCACAGGGAGTCAGAACCCCTCGGTGGCACAACACACTGGTTGTGCATAGTTGCACATCCACTATCCTATATCTTTCATCCTTAGCCAGTAAGTATACAGTGACAACTGTACATTTCATTACAGTCCAGATTTCAGGCAGTGGGTCACTTGATCACTCCACTGAGGTCACCATCATGGGGAAGCAAACCATCATGCTACACTGGCCGATGCTGAAATCAAACTTTTGAGCAGCCATCAGGGCATGCACCTTAAGGGGGAACCCCCTTAGCAAATACCTTACTAAATAGGAAAAAATAAGCAGACTTAACATTTCGAAATTTTTAAGTAAAGATACCATAACAGACAATTAAAATATGAAGTGTGTAAATATATTTATAACATGGGTGAAGATCATAGGCCAATGGGTCAGCATCGGGTGACCGTGCATTAAATGCCTGTACACACATGGTCCCTGTAATGCTCCCTCAGGCAAGATCCTAGGGCAGGACAGCACTACTTAATTCATCCAGAATGAAAACTTAAATGGCAGCCATACAGCAGGAATGCTTAGCGAGCATTCCCTATGCCACAGTACAACAGTAATCACCCTTCCAGAACTCACACTTTCTGTGTAGTATTGCAGTAATCACCATTCCAAGGGATGTGCAGACAGCAACAGGATTCAGTACACGATAGCCCATTCCCCAGCTGCCATACAGGAGCCATGCTGTGACATCTGAGCAATGGTGCCTGACTGTTCCCATGAAATGCAGTGTATCCGACCGTATTCAGAAAGGCCACCCCCCTCCTCACAGACTTTACCAATGGAGTGCTGTAAGTTGTATGAGATGCCAGAGACATACAGAGCGACTGAAACGCAGGTGTGACACGTGCCCCCCCATCACTGCAGTCCCCAGTGCTCCTTGTTCTCCTCCCCTCCTGACTCACACTGCCATTCCCACTCTCCGTCCTCTTATCCGTTTTCCTTTGTGCAACACACAGTGCACAGTGCAGCCAAAGACACATAGTTGCATACCAAGACACAGAGATGCAGGTGGGCAAGGTGTAAATCCTGCCAAGCAGTGACTGTCTGCAATGGTGCGAGTAGGTGAGCAGTAGATTCTGGCCGTGGCATGTCATATTGTCGCATAAGAAGACACAGCGTCCCCCAGCATGACACAAGGTAACTTTATGTGCAGCAGTTATGAACTCGGAGAGAACCCGGGCATCTGCTTCCAGGGTTTGGTTGGGAAGGGGGCGAAATAGTGAGACAGCAGAAATAGCGATCACCACACTGACTCAGGACAGGGAAAGAGTCATGAAGAAAACACAGAAGCCCAATAGGTGTGCGCTCCTCAATGTAACGGGTAATGGCCCATAACAGATACATCAGTCCTAGCCTGCGATGCAGTGCTAAGAAGTCCCGCACATGCATTGAGCAGCATGCACTCGAAAATCAACATACCTTTTGCGGGTGACAGCTCAGCATTTTACATCTGTGTTGAAGTGTAAGTCTGTAAATCGTGCTCACATCAGTCGGTATGTGTCTGTGTCCAAGTAAATGACACTTGCATCGTTCGGTATGTATCTATGTCCTGGGGGGGGGCAGCGAACACCTGAGTCAGAGATGGTTCCCAAAGTAGCTCGGTGTTTGTCACACAACAAATGTGGCACACATTAGTGCTTTATGTGTGAGTTTTGTGTATGTACACCAAGCACCTAGTGTTGTTTTCTTTGACGGACTACTTTAAGACACGGCAGCGTACATTGCCTTTTCATCTGTTTCCAGACAGTAAAAACATATTTTTGTGGCAATTTTCCAAAGTTTCATGATACCCATGTTATAAGTACAATAACCCACTCCAAAATTGTGCATTTTATAGGCATTTAATGCATGCCTGGGGTATTGCTGAGGTCACTCGGCCTGTGACCTCGTGCCTCACAAGGCATACCAGGCATGCATTAAATGTCTATAAACGCACACCCTGTCATGGGTTATTGCTTACTTAAATGCTCAGGCAGAAAGGTGAATTTAAACCCATATTACATTTAGGAACCTTTTTCTGATTAGGTTCTAGAAGGGGAGGTAGGGATGGGATTATATTGGCTCACTACTGGACCCATTAGAAGAAATATCATTACTACAGTGAGGATTTATTTTTCTTTTAACAACATGAGTCCAACACTGATGCCATACAAAAAAAGCAGACTGCACAGCAGTACCTTGTGAGGCAATGAACCTAGCATCTTTTTGGAGAGAATGCCCAGATAGTAGTGCTTAATGAAAAGGTGTATAGTTTCCCAGGTAGCTACTTTGCAGGTACCTGTCAGAGGGATGCCTCTTGAGGCTGCAGTGCCCCTTGTGGAATGTGCTCTAAGCCCTAAGGGGGGGCTGCTTACCTGCCTTTCGTAGCAGAATTGTATGCATGAATCCAACCACCATGAAACTGTCTTTCTTGCAGCAGGTTTGCCATTGCCAACCTCCCCGTAGGTAGCAAACAGCTGGCTGTTGTCAGATCTGATATCTTTTGTTCTGTCAAGATACTAGCTGAGTGCTCTCTTGACATCCACACAGTGCAAGTTTTGTTCACCTAGAGTTGAATGGGATGGAAAAAAGCACAGGTAGAGTAACTGATTTGTTAGGGTGAAATTCTGACACCACTTTAGGGGGGAAATTTCCTGTTTGCCCTCAGGACAACTTTGTCCCTGTGCATGATGATGTAGTTAGGCTCTGTACACAGGGCTTGAAGCTCACTGACTCTTCTGGAAGAGGTCATAGCTATGAGGAAGAATGTTTTCCATGTCACAAACATGAGGTTCACAGAGGCCATGGGCTTGAAGGGGGCATGCAATAGCTGTGCCAAGCATATATTCAGGTCCCAGGGTGAAGAGATTCCCTAACTGGGGATTGCAGGTGAAGGAGGCCTTTAAAGAATCTCTTGAACACAGTGGGCTGGATTTTCAAAGCATGGCACAGGACTTGTGACAAGCCCTGTGCCACACAGGTTCCGGCAGTGTGCCGAACCCCTTCGCCGCAACTGCGCCTGATTTTACAATCTTGGGTGCACTTGTGACAGTTTCCATAATTTATGGCAGTTTGCGTCAAATATGTGGCACAAGCTCTGTAAAAAAGGCCCCCGGGATTGCCGCATGCTAAATCACAAAAAGTTGGTCTAACCTGCAGCAATTGGCACATGGGATAGAAAATCCCCAATCGCTGGCCGGGAGCATGCTGCAAGTCCTTTGTGTCAAATGTTCAGTGCACCCAGGCCTTGCAGCATGTGGGGACATCTGAAAATCTGGCCCAGGGTATGAGATCAGAGATTCTGACTTCCCTGCAGCTAGGAGGAAGGCTGACACTACTGCCAGGTGTTCTTTCATTGATGAAGTCCTCAAACCACTTTGTGTGCAGATGTTCTCAGTAATCCAGAACAAATGATGACAGGGAAAAAATTCCCTTATCTGAGCACCTAACTGAAAATCTTTTCCACTTTGAGGAATAGGTTTTTTGTGGACTGTTTACTTGATACATTCAAAATATTCAGTACTCTGCCTGACAGGTTCATGCTACAGTATTCTAGGTCTTCAAGAACCAAGATTTCAGTCTCGGTGTTCTGAGGCTTGCAACTTTTACCCTCTCCTGATATAATCAGAAGGTTGTGTCTCATGGGGACAGAGATGGGATTCCTGTCTGACAGTGACTGTATTAGAGAAGCAAACATGGCTTTATCACACTATCTGGTGCCACCAGAATCATTGTTGTGGACTCCTTCTACAATTTTCATAGTATTCCGTGAATAAGAGGGAATGAGGATGGGTATGCCCCATCTCCTGAATAAAGTCTGAACTACCTCGTGGCTTAGTGACCACTTTCGGTTCCCCGGCTCATCCTGCTTAGTGAATCTGCCAGGACATTGTCCCTCCCTGGTAGATGTACAGCAGTGACTTCTATGTTTTGAGAATATGCCAAATTCCAGATCCTCATTGCCCCGTGCATAGTTTTCTGGTGCCACCTTGCTTGTTTATGTAGTACACGGTGATGGTATTGACTGTTCTGACCAGAACTGCCTGGTCTTGGACCTGGTTGGAAAAGTGCTGGAGAGAGAGTACAGCACTGAGTTCCTGCAGTTTTATGTGCTCCTGCTGCTCTTGTAGAGACCAAACTCCACTAATTGTGTGATCACACAGATGGCCTCCCCATCCTAGCAGGGAGGCACCTATTGTAAGAATGTGTGTTGTGGATAGATTTTGGAATGGGATTCCTTCCCTGGGATTGTTCACTTCCTTCCACCACTCTAGATCCATGACCAGATCTGTTGTGACTGGTACTAGCTGACTCAGTGGGTTTGACCTTTAATGCCAGTGCCTTTTTAAATAGTACTTAACATCTCTCATCTGTAAGCGAGGTCAGGGCACCACAGCTGTCGCTCCTGTCATGTGCCCTAGCAGCTGTAAGAAGTCCCTTGCTGGCCCTGGCTTGTAAAATTCTGTACAGGGCAAAAGGCTCTACACTCTTGTTTGCCTGTGATAGGAATGCCCACCCCCCCAGCAGTGTCCAGCTCTGCTCCTATGAAGATTAGCATCTGGCTGGGTTCCAGCTGGCACGTGTCTATATTTAAGAGAAAACGTAGACTTTACAGGGTATTTCTCACTATTGTAATGGAGCACTGTGCCTTCTGTTCTGCCCTTCCTGTGACTAGTCAGTTGTCTGGGTCAAGATACAGTTATTCCTTTTTTTCTCAGTGATGCAGCTACTGCTGCTAGGCATTTTGTAAACACCCTTGGAGTTGAGGTTAGGCCAAAAGGCAGTGGTAAACTGATACTGCCCCTTTTCCTAATCTGAATCTTAGGTATTTTCAGTGGGAGTATCTCTCAGAGATATGGAAGAAAACATCTTTCAGATCTGGTGATTCCAGTCACACCTCTTTTCTGCAGGGATGGTATAACTGTTCCCAGTGTTACCATTTGGAATTTTTTTCTTTTTTATGTGCCTGTTCAGGAATTTTAAATCCAGATGCTATTTGGAACTAGGCACAGAATAAACAAGGTATCCTCCAGTTTCTGTGTCCTTACCAGCAACGATACACCCCTAGCTAAGACACTGTCTTTCAAGTACCTCTTCTTCATCTTGACCCTACGATTCTCCCATATGTTATCCTTCAAATCCCATCTCCAACACACCACCTCTATCCTGCATCAGAAGCTAGGTGTTCTCTACCGTGTTCGACATTTCTTAACTCCTGAGGTCTGAACCTGTATTGCACTGGCAAACCTTGTCTCATTATTAGGTTATGGATCGGTTGTAATTGATGCTGCAAGTAAATCCACACTACAGCAAAAACACACTCTATATTATAACAAATGTATAGGTTGCAGGTCCAATATTCACTACTGTATGGCTCTCAGATTCCCAAACTGGTTTTCCCCAACATCAAATCCAATCTAACTATTGAATTATTGCAACACTTGTAAAGAAAACAATGCATACTGGGACACCTGCCTACCTCAGTAGCCAAATCTCTCTTGTCAACCTTCATTCCTCCTGCTCTGCAACCAAAAACAACATAATAATTCCCAAGTTTTGCACAAATATGGGTCAGCGCTCTTTTAGTTATCGTGCAGCTTCAGTTTGGAACTCCTTACATCCTTTTATCAAAACATCTTCCTCTCCCTATGCCTTTGCCGAGCTCCTAAATTCACACTACTCCTCAGCCCAAGCCTGATCTTGCCTCCCCGCCATGACTTCCCACCTTGTACCAGCTAATCGCACCCACTGACCAATCTCGGTCACATTTTTTGTTCTCCTCCTCCATCATCATCCTCCACCTCCTTTCTCTACCCTCAATTCTACCATTGTTTATTTAAGCAATATACCATGACAGGGAGTGGGTATATGGGTGGATTTACCATGCCTGGTGTGGTTTGGTCACGAGGCGCAGCCGAGTGACTTAACCATACCAGAAGTGGTAAATCCACCCATATACCCACTCCCTGGAGTGGTATATTGCTATTATACAATGTCTCAGTTTTTTTTTTTTTTTTGAGAAAATAAAAAAAAAGTGGTTTTTTTTTGTATTTTAAAGTGTTTGTTTTAAATTGTTACTCCGTCAGAAAAAAATAGTCCTTTGCTGATAGGGAGACTCTTGTTAGCTTACCGGTTTAAATGACTGTGGGAGACATCGTGGGTGCTGCAGAGCAGGAAAACTCGCGAAGAAGTTGTACTGCATAAAAGATGCATAATTTATAATTTTTTCTCTGACTCCGCTCCGTGCCGCCCACGAACTGTGTAGTAGTTCAGCGCGCAGCAAGCGGGCGCTGTAGTCCTGCCCCTTTAAAATCGCTGATTGGAGTTGTTGGGGTCGATCTTGTGATTTGATAGGCTGAACCAGTTGTCCTTCTAAGAGCCCACATAGCGGTGAAGTGTAATTTTAGTTACAAGTGTCGAAATGGCTAGTGAAAGAGTTAATCGTTTTAACTATTGCGGTTTGCCAGGTTGCAGGGGTGGATTACGGTGAGCGAGGAGATAATATGGGAGATGAGGTACATATTTAAAGCGGCATTCGCAGCTTTGGGACAGGATTTGTTATTCTTTGGGAGTTTATAGTTCGGGTTAGTGACTTAATCTCACGGTCATGCTTGACCTTGCCAGTGGTGTGTTTGCCATGATCGGAGGGATTTGCGAGGTGGTTCCTGATGCGGCTGACTGGCTGCTGGTACCTTTTCCAGTGGGTATATTGGAGGATTTATCACACTCAAAAGGTGTCAGCCAATCAGAATAGAGGGATTTGTGTAGTTTGTGAAGTCCATTGTATAATACATTACAAGCACTGTTGTATATTACATTGTACATTGCATTGTATATTTACAAGTATTAGCACCAAATGTGCTCATGTTTGTCTACAACTTGCTGTTAATTCGTATATATTCACTGTAATTATTTTCCTGTTAGTCTGTGCTTCTGCACCCGGGTCATGCCTGAAAAAGGTATTCATTACCAGTGCACTCACCCAGAAAACAAAGTTACAGTGAAGCTCATCAGGATTAAACCCAATTCTGCAGCATACTGCAGTAGAGTTACTGCAGCAAACAATGCAATTTCAATGGGAGCTAATCCCTTTTATCATGCAGGAAACTGTAACACTGGCTTCATCCTGGCGGGCTTCACTGTAAATAAATAAATACAAAAATAAAGAATGGGTCACCAATCCCCATTTTTCTTTCTTGTGAGAAAGTACCTGGAGAAGAGGCCTCTCCCCCACTGTATGGGAGGGACCTTTTCTATGGCCATTATCCTCAGCAATTCCTTTACCTCCAGCCCAACAGGATTTTTTCCCCTGCGATTGAAGAGGAGAAAAAAAACTTTGGGCTCTTTAGTTTTGGGAGGTTTGTGAACTGAGGGCTAAACCCTGACTCACCACTGCAAGCACCCACTTGTTTGTGGTGATGGTTTTCCACTCCTGGAAGTAACGAGATTGGCAGCCTCCAAACGATAGGCATTGTATGGTGGTGTCAGGGATTTTGTTTTTGTTGTGGCTTAGTAGCTGACGAATGCTTCTGTCTTGCACCTCTCCTGCTCTACCTCTTGGGGGCACCCATCTAAGGAGAGTAGTCATAGTAGAAGTAAAGCCTTTGGTAGTGGGCCCTGCCCCTGCCTACCCTTCCATATGGACTGAAGGAAGTAGAAGCTCTCTCCTTCTAGGTCAAATCTCCCCACCTCCCCACATAAAGCTTTTTACATACCGAGGCAGGCAGGCTCTCAGCCCCGTTTCTGCTTGTGTTTTCTGGCATCCGCCTCCCCCAGTCCTCCAGGCTAAGTCCCCCATAGATTCCCCCCTGTGGCAGAGCCAGTGGAAGGAGGGCCACCCCCCCCGGTGCACACATTCAGATATGCCCAGGGACCAGGTGGTGGTATGGGTCAAGAGGGAGCGGGCAGTGCTTCATGTAGCCCATCTGGCTTTTTCAGTTTCCATCCCTTTCCTTCACATTACGGCGGCATGCAAGCATGTCCATGTGGAGGCACGCACGCACGCACCACAGAACCGTGGCCCTTCCTTTTGAGTAATTCGCACCTGCACTATCACTGCACTGCCACTCAGTGGCAGTCCGAGGTCGAGACAGCTGACCACCCCTCCCTGGGTATGGAAAACAGTTCCTAGAATGCTCCATCCTTTCCCCCAGACAACCCCTGGTGACCAGATTCTGTTCCCAAACCCATGTCCCAGCATGGTGGGAGGTGAGGCGCAAGTGCCTCAGCCCTCACTGCCACCAGGCTGGCTTCTGGGTCAAATTCTTACAGGTTGTGTTTTGTTTACCAGCCTTTTCCATGTAGGCTTCTGATTCATCCCCAAAGAGGGAGGTCCTTCACGTGGGAAGTCCATAGCCTTGGGCTTTGAGTCCTCTAACAGGATGGTTGCCCTGTGCCACTCAAACCTCCCCAGAGCTACTGCATGGGCTAGCACCCTTGAAGCTGTGTCATTTGCATCCACAGCCATGTGGACATGATATTTGGTGGTTGGTAGCAGTTTCTGCTAGAGCACTGCCAAGTTCACCTCCCACCTTTTCACTTAGGGCTTGCACTACACTCCCAAGGGCTTTTATACTGTGCAGTGTATGCCATATAAGCAGCCTACCTGAATGGCAGGGTGGCTGAAGTGTACACCTTCCCTGCCATACAATCCAGCTTCCTGGAATCCTTTGCTGGAGGCATGGAAGCCATTGACACTTCAGATTTTTCATATGCAGCTGCCTGCACAACTCCCTCATGATCGGGGTGGGAATACAAAAATTCTACCCCTTGCTTTTCTATTTGACATTTCTTTTCCACTTTTTTGTTAGTGCCAATAGCTTAATTTGGTTGCTCCAAAAGCTTGCTAGTGGCTTTTTTAGAGGGATTTGTAGATGGGTACTGTGAGCCTTTGCGAGAAGTCCCAGCACACTCAAAAATTCTGTCTCTTCTATATCCTCCACAGTCTCAGTGGACAACTAGAGTCTCAACCATATGCCTTACAACAGAGGAATATGAAGAAAAATCCTCATTGACTCCAAGTGGTGAACCAAAGTCATGTTCAGGGGTCGTCTCTGGTTATTTCAATTCCCCTTCTTCCAACTCAGGTTCAAGTTGCCTGAGGCTGGGGAGAGGGCATGAATACTGGCAATACTTTCCATGGCTTGGAAGGTCTGGGAAAAACTGCCACATTCTGTGATGTCCTCTGCTGAGGGTATAGCTCTCTGTTCTACTGCTGACTCCTGGTCCCTTCCGGGGGTGGTGCATTCAGATGCTTTTCTTTCAGTTTTTTCCTAGCTGGTGTTAATGGCACCAGGGCATCTGCATTTTTCTTTTTGCCATTCTTAGCATCAGGATTCCCCCTATTTGACACCCTGTGCTCTTTCTCTGAGCTGGATGATAGCTTGGCAGCTTTTCCCGTCTCCGATCAGAGTCGGCTGCTTTTCTGTCACCTTAGAAATTGTTTGAGGAGAGGTACTTCAAGGTGTGTGCTTTCCAGCACCTGAGGTGGCAGACAGACTCTCTGAGTTTTGCCCTTTTCTTTTGTGTTTTAGAGCAGAAAAGATTTACACAAATCACAGTTTAAAAAGTCGTGGTCAGGGCCAAATAAAAAGAACACAGATGGTGGCAGTCTGCCTTTGCCAAGATTGTGTCACAGGACTCACAGTTTTTCAATCCTGTAGGCCCTGTCCTTTTCTTAGGCCTTTCAGTCATACCAATTGACTGAAAATTAACCCAAATGTATTGTCAGTTCCTTAGACAGTAAAATTCCTAAACCAGGTTCGGAAGACAGCCTGTGTGTCAGAGGGCCAGTCAAGGGAAGGATTGGGCATCTTATAGACTGCTCTCCTCCTCTGGGGGGGAGACCACCCGGTGCTCAGCTGACCTCTAGTGGAAGCCAGGGTTCTGACAGCCAGAGCGGGCATCTTCAGGAGGTGGGGCAGATGTTGTCGTGTGTGCCCAAGACATCATTGTACATTCTGCCTTCTGGGAAAAGAAAAGCGGAAAAAAACTCGGTCGTGTGGGATGCCAACTGCTTTGCACCACAGGCCCCGTGCCACTTATCTGTGGCACCTCCAGACACTGAGCAAGATGCCTGATGGGAGAAAGCCACCCCACACCAAAGGCCCAGTCCTGGGGGTAAGCCAGGGGGGGAACACTGGGGCAGGTAAGTCCTAGGGACAAGTGGATGATGGGGCTGGACATGGGGTGGGGATGATGGGGGCCAGCCCGAAGTGGGTAGCAAGAAAAAAACAATTCCTAAACCGCTAAAGAAAAATTTTACACAGTTATTAATATTAAAAAAAAAAGTTACCACATTTAAGCAGGAACCACAAAATGTATTATTCTCCGGTTCCAATGAACTGATAGGAAACTGGACAATAGCAGTAAAATAACAAAAGTTAGATAAAAAATAACCTATCTACTGCAAATATCAAGAACTAAACAGAAATAACGATAGGAGTCAATACAAATAAATAAAGGACTTAGATGATGGGCTGGGAGAGGTCTCCATAGTGACTGTTCTCTTCAGCAGAGAAAAATCCGATGTCAGAACACTACTGGTAGCACCAGCACACAGCAACATTTGACTGGCGTTCTGATTCCACAATACCATTCCAAACTCCGAGACAGCATCTTAGAGTGGAGATGATGCATTTTTTGTATGGCATCATTATTGGACTCATGTTGCTAGTATAGAGGACTAGAGGTTAGATTAACAGTTCAAAGCATCAATTTTGTGTATGCAACATGGCACAAGACGCAGTCGAGTGCCATATTGCCACAAAGGGGATGACTGACTGTTAATCTAACCTCTGGTCATACCTTATTGCTATTATTACAAGATCTTCTAATATTGAATTCGTTGTCATTTATTTTTAAGGTTTAATTCACAAAACTATGTTGGTTCAAGGTAAAATAGTCCTTCTGCAGATAATACTGACATAAGAGCAAATTGCTAATTCAGAACGGATGGTGGCAGTGCATAATTTGCTGTGGTGTTTCTTAGAGCAACTGTTAATAAGTGCAGGCATTCGTTAGAAGGACTCACTATTTTTTTTAAATGGAGCATTAGTTTTACAAAGAAACACATGTTTTAATTATAATTTGCCACTAGTGTTCTGCAACTCGTGATCCACTTATGTACGGTGAAACAATGGAAAATGGATAATTGTAAGATCTTGTCAGTTATGTGTCGTGTTACACTAATTTTTCTTGCATTTAGCAAGTTGTGACATCATTCCCTCATGTTAATGCATTTTTAAAGTGGAAATATATGTTTGTTTTTTTAATCGGGGACCTTTTTAACACCAGCATGCTCAGTAGTGCTTTAACTGGTATGCCTGTCTCTGGCGGCCTTGCTCGAATAATTTTTTGTTAAATGTACTTCTCACTTGAAATCATTGCAGGGTGTGTACTGTGTCCACTATTCAGCTTGCTTTTGGGTAAAGGGTGTTCTTTTTAGTCGTGTTACCTCATCACTGCAATTCAGGCATGACCCTGACACGGCTATCTGGTAACCAGGAAATGTGCAGCACATTTTAAAGTTCTCCCGACAGCTTCATGCATTTTTTTGTGATGATCACAATGTAATTTTATAGTTTACAACTATGTGTTGTCATGCCTTTCAGGTACTTCATATTCATGTTTTGGGAATTGGACATTTATTTGGATTCAGGAGGGGGAAGTGTTTTTATTCTGCTTTTCCCTTTGGTCTATGTTTCTTGGTTGAGGATTTTCTTATTTATTTTTCATATCTACCATTACAATATTTACACTTGCAGTGGCACTAGCCATTTTCTCTTGTAACGTTTTGTGTTTTTTACTGTTGGGTGCAAGAGCTGTATATATCTTGCATGGAATGGTACTGATGAGGTATCGGTGGGTTGTAAGCAGGTGTGTGTCACAACAATCAGTAGGCCATAAAGTATGTGAGGCCTTGGTGGAGATGCAAAAGATTTATTGTAGGTACATGACTGGGGTAGCTGGATACTTTAAGCCTCTGGGGAGGGTTATAGGTACCTGACTAGGGGGTGCACAATAGTTTTATGTGCCTGCCAGGGAAGGGTAAATGGTGCATGATTCCTCTGGGGAGAGTGTTAGGCAACTGGCCGTTTGTGGGGGGGGGGGTCGTTGCATGTTGCTTTTAGGAGGAATTTGGATATCTGGCTGGGAAGGTGCACAATAACTCAGGGTACGTTTCTAGGTAGCTAACCAGGGGTGGGGGAAGCATGATGACTTTGGAGAGGATGGGAGGAGTTTTGCCATGAGGGTAGCACAGTGCCTCTGGTAAAGGTTTTAGATGTCTGGCAAGTAAGTAAGTAAAAATGTATTTATATGAGGTGCCCTTCCAAGGCTCAGGGCGCCTTTACAAAATTTCACATACAACATTAAAATCCACAGCAATTTAAAATACCATTTACATTTCTGAAAATGCTTGTTTGAATAGAAAGGTCTTAAGAACTTTTTTAAACCCTTCTACAGTCAGGCTATTGTGTATCTGGCAAGGTGGAGAATTCCACAGGGTAGGTGCCATAAAGGCAAAAGTTCTTCCACCAGATGTTTTCAGGGTTTACCCTGGGAATCTCTAGCAATCCCTCGCCAGAGGATCGGAGGGAGTGGGAGGGGTAGTAAGGAGTCAGGAGCTCTTTCAGGTAGTGGGGTCCCAACCCATGTAGGGCCTTATAGGTCATCAATGCGACCTTGAAAGTGATCCACCACTGTACAGACAGCCAGTGCAATTCGCGCAGTACAGGTGTTATATGGCTGGATCTCGGGCTTCCAGACAACAACCTAGCTGCTGCATTTCGCACCAGCTGCAAGCGGCAGATATCCACTCCCAGCAGCCCTAGATAAAGGGCATTGCAGTAATCAAGACAGCTGGCAACTAAGGCGTGGAACAGAGTAGGAAGATCCTCCAATGGAACCAAGTGTTTCACCCGTGCTATGTTCCTTGGATGGAAAAAGGATGATTTGACTACGGCCGACACCTGTGCCCTCAGAGTCAGGCCCTCATCAAATACAACACCAAGGTTATGCACCTGGCCGGATGCCATAAGTGGGGTTCCCCCCATAAATAAACCTAAGGGTTTTCCCGCCCATGAGCTTGACATCCTTACCCCTGGCTCCACTACCAATACCTCTGTTTTTCCTGGGTTTAACTTCAGCCAGTTGGTACTCATCCAGTTCTGTATCTCCAGCAAGCAGTTGTTAAACAATGTACTTGAATCGGACTCCTGCTCGGGCACAAAAGACATGTAGAGTTGACAGTCATCAGCATAGCAATGAAAACTCAAACCATACTGTCTTATAATGTCCCCCAATGGAAGCATATACACTGCAAATAACATGGGGGACAACACTGAACCCTGTGGTACCCCACAGCGCAGGCAGTGAGAGGCCGAGGAATAAATCCTCCACACTACACTCTGAGTCCTACCCTGCAGGAAAGATTGAAACCAACTGTGGACCACCCCCTTAGTCCACAGAGAAACCACAGGCATACGAGCAATACCCCATGATCTACGGTGTCAGATGCTGCTGAGAGATCAAGGAGAACCAAGATAGAATGAGCTCTCTGATCTCTCACCATCAGGAGATTATTCAGTACCCATACCAGAGCCGTCTCAGTGCTATGTCGCTTCCTGAAGCCAGACTGGAGAAGGTCACAGATACTGTGGCTGGTTAAATGATCCTCCAGCTGCAAAGCGACCACCTTCTCGACAACCTTCCCCTGAAGGGGAGGTTTGAGACCAGTCTGTAGTTTTCTGGGCAGTCGGGATCAAGGGAGGGCTTTTTCAAAAGGAGGTGCACCGCTGTCTCCTTTAAGGGATCTGGAAAGATCCCTCTCTCCAATGATACCACCACTATCCCAGTAAGGATTGGGCTGATAACCTCTACACACCCCACCAATAGGTGGGTAGGGCCTGAATCCAAACTACAGTAGGTTGGACGTAAGTCTGGATGATCCTCACTGTATCCATGACTGCCGGCTGACTAAAGGTGAACCAAGTTAGTTGGGTATTAGTGCCACTCGGTTGATCAGTGCAAGACCCAATGGGGAGGCACTGGCTGATCTCATCCCTGATGGTGGACACCTTATCAACGAAGAATATCGCAAATTCCTCACACTGTAACTGTGACAAAGCTCAACCGGCTTGAAGACAGGCTGGATTGCACAGTCTGTCTACAGTCTGGAAGAGCTAGGCCAGTCTATTCCTCACTGTAGCAATTTCCTTGGACAGGAACTCTGCCTTCTTATGGGAAATTGCTAACTGATAGATCTTATAATGATCCAGCAGTCTAAGCCTGTCCATCTCCAGGCGAGTGTTCTGCCAGCGTCTCTCCAATCTTCGACCCTGTCTCTTCAACCCACGGATCTCCCTGGTAAACCGTGGAGCCCCTGGATGAAGGGTACAGGAATGAACATGGGATGGAGCAATGACATCTAGGGCCCCCACAACTGCCCTATTATAGGCTAGCACTAGGGGCCCTGGGTCAGTGCTATCCATTGGCAATCCCGAGAAGTCCAGCTCCATCATTAGGCCTTCTGAGGTAACTCCTCCTAAAGGGCGGAACTATACTATCTCCTTAGGGGAGCTGTGAAACTAAACCTTAGGACGTGATGGTCAGACCAACCGATAAGCTCCACCTCCACATCAGAGACTTCCATCCCCAGATGGAATATCAAATCCAATGAGTGTCCCCCCTCATGAGTTGCAGAGGTAATAACCCGTGTCATGCCCAATGAATCTATCAATTGGAGGAGGTTTTGTCCAAAAAGTGCAAGTTCATCATCGACCCAGGCATTGAAGTCCCCCAGAATTAACCATCGGGGGGATTCCAATACTCGCTCAGCGATGAAGTCCGCAACCTCCCTCAGGAATTCCCTCCCATCACCTGGTGGACGATAAATGAGAAGGATCCTGAAATCTGCACCTGCACCCACAATACACTCAAAGGAATTGGTACCTCTAACTGGCACCTCCCTAAGGTCAAGTTCCTGTCTAAAACAGACTGCAACTCCCCCGCCCCTACGGTCCACTCTCAGGCGGTGAATCACTGAGAACCCAGCCGGAATCGTGGACCCCAAAATAGGGCCCGCATTTTCATCTAGCCAGGTCTCGGTGATGCAAGCCAGGTCCACAGATGCAACAAGATCCGCCACCACTGTGGTCTTGTTTCTAATGGACCTAGCATTGCTTAACACCACCTGAAAGGACGAGATTTCAAGGATGACTCCACCTCCTTCCTGACCAAGTCAGTGCCTATGGGTATGGGTACAAAGCAAGGCGGACCTCGCTCCTTTATCCATTTCACCCCAGGGCATCTCCTGGTTCTGACTGTCCCTATCCTCCCCCTCCTTTCCCATCCCCCACAAGAGTTCCAGGATCACCTACTCCTCGTACTCCTTCATCTCACAATGCCGAAAGCTCGGCAGTTTTTATAAACTTCCAAAGGCAGTGCAGGATATTCAAAAGGACGGAGATCCTTCAGTCTTGAGGGGGAGCACCACCTGACTGTGTTCTAACCACCCCAGCACATATTTTGGACTCCAAAGTACTGCTATGTCAATTAAAAACCCCACAAAAACCAACACTTTTATTCACCCCTAATAAACCCACCCTCTTAATAATAACCCCCCACTCCCCAAATAATAATTAGATCAAAAGACCGAATACTGATAAAACATCTATTAACAAATCTCCTCACAGATGTATCGTTAACAATCTATAAAAGCTGTTTAGAAAAAAGAAAAGAAAAAGGAAAAATAAACAAATCAACAAACTATAAATAACTATATATAACTCAAACTATACATGGTCTAAATACAGCACCTCTCACCTGCATGTATTTGTTCCAGCACAATTACAAAACATAAATCAAATGTATAAACTCCGACACCATCTCTCAACTAGTGAAGGTAAACTAAAAATTAATTAACTAAAACTAGTAACTAAAAATAAAGAAAAATGAAAATTCTGTTTTTCTGTCTTCATTGCAGCATCTCTCACATGCCTGCAAGTCCAGTACCATTCACAGTATATTGAAATGACTTGAAGTAATGCTGTAATAAACTCCCCAACACCACATCTCACATGACAGGGGGCTCTTTGTAAATTAATTCACAACTTAGTCGATAACATAGTAACTGTCTGAAGTAATGAAACAGTGTGCACAGCACTCTCACCACCCATATATCCAGGACAAAAAAACGTGAGGGAGAACAGGTCAGTATCTGCAACGATGTCAGTTTTATTCAAACAGAAGAGTAGGTAACATCCAACACAGTCCTTGAGGCAAGGGTAGGGGGAGCTATGTGATGCCTCTGTGCGGGGCTTTAGGCAACTTGCAGGGGAGATGCATGACACCAGATTCACAGTACCTATTGAGAAAGGTTTAGGCATCTGGACAGAGAAGGATGCACAGTGCCTCTGGGAGGATTTATAAGTACCTGGTCAGAGGTGGTGGGTGGGTGGTATGATGGCTCTGGGGAGAGTTTTATGAACTAGGCTGGTGGGTAGGATGTCTCTGTGGAGGGCTTTAGTTGGTTGGATTCACGGTGCCCGCATACATTTTTTTAGGTATATGTGTGTGTGTGTGGGGTGGGGGGGGGAGAGACACATTTTATTTATTTATTTAAATTTTGGTAACCAGGTAAACCCACTGAGACCAGAGGTCCCTTTTTCAGGGGCAACCCAGGATTAGTTACATAAAGCAAGGTTACATACATTGGACAAGACACAGTGGTTATGATTGTAACATACATTGGAGAGACAGTAATTACAATTGACATTAAGATCTATACATTTGGCACAATACGTTGGGGTAACAGTAGTCACAGCAGACACATTCATAGGAATGAGCATGGAATACCATAGACACAATTGAGACCTATGTAGGAAGGGGAATGAGTGTATGAGTGGGGGCTAACGATTACAGCCACAGAGGCTGAGTTCAAGGAGATAAACCTTGAGGCCCAGCTTGAAGCCTTGGAGAGAAGACCTGTTGACCAGGTTTGCTGGGACAGTGTTCCATAAGTGCGGGGCAGAGTATTTAAAGGAACGCTTGCCTGAGTTGATGCGTACCTGTGCGATATCCAGGGGATAGCCAGCTGAGGATCTTGTATCATGGCAGTGCAATCTGGGGTTGAGCAGGCCACGCAAGTGAGGAGGGGGGCCTGCGGTGGAGAATTTGTAGGTCAGGCAGATGGAGGAGTAGGACAGTTTGTGCCGTGAGGTGAGCCAGTGGAGGTCTGCTAGGACCTCACAGTAATGCCTCCTTGCGGGGGTCATTGGCGGCAAAGTGTGCCACACGCTGGTAAAGCACAGAGAGATTACGTAGTTCCCCTTCTCTAAGGGACTGGAGGAGGGAGGCCCCATAGAGGAGGATGGAGAGTAGGGTGCAATTGGAGATAGCTCACTGAGCCTCATCAGAGAGGGATGCCTGTCAATAGCTGTGGGGTTGGGGTGGAATGGCTTGAGCATTACAGCCAATGAGCCCAAGCCACACACCTGATGCCTGCAGTCTCTACAGGGAGGGGTGTTACAAGCTGCAAACCCTTACATCATAGGCGTGTGTTGTTTTTTTCACTCCAAATTTTCAACATTGCCTTTTTATTACTCCAACTCATGACGAGCAGCAGTTTGTTATCTGAAAGGTAGTTTTGCACAGCGGCTATGCCATTTTTGAGATATAGGGACGAAAACCCATTTTGGGCAGGATATGAACAATTACAACTGTGTTGTTCATGAGGAGGTGTTCAAAAATGGCTATGTTAAAAATCTGGAGTTAAAATATGAGAAACAGGTGAAATCATGAGCAGGAATAGAAACTGTGCAACACACGTACGTAGCCCAATTATTTTCTGCATTTTTTAAATCACATTTTCAACATAGGCATTTTGGGAACTACCCTCATGAACAGTGGCACTGTGATTTTGTTAATCTGTTCCATATATTGATTTGCCACTGTGACCATGCCATTGTGCACCACAGGTGCGATAACACTTTTTGGGCAGGATGTGACAAATGACAGCTGTACTGTTCATAAGGAGGTGTGAAAAATTCCCAGTGTTGACAATCTGCCATGCAAATATTGCAAATTTGCGGAGTTACAAGGGTGCATGGAAACTGTGCAATGAACGATTGTAAGACAGTTATTTTATTAACTTTCGTTACCTATTTTTAAACATAGCATTTTAGGACCTCTGTTCATGAACAGAGCCACTGTCATTTTCTCAAAATGTTCCGAGAAATTATTTTGCACAGCGACCGTGCTTTTCTGTGCAAGACGTGCGAAACCACATTTTGGCTAGACTATGTAAGATGACAGCTGCAAGGTTCACAAGGAGTGTGCAAAATGCCAATTTTAATGTCTGAGTTAAATGTTACACATTTACGGGTTACTGAGCGTGATTGAGATCATGTGAACGCACGCTATTAAATAGCAATTTCTGGAATTTTTCCCACCAGATTTGCAACATAGTTTTTTTGAGAGACCCCTTCACGAACAGTGGCACTGTCATTTCGTTAATCGCTACCAAAAGGTTATTACGCACAGTGACCGCAAAATCACTTTTCGGGAATGAATAACGTGAGGAGGGGTCCCAATAACCCCATGTTGAAAATTTGGTGCAAAAGTTCTCAAAAATGGCAGAGATATGCCCCAAAGTTGCAAACACTCTATTTATGCCATTATACACCTTACAAGCATTTCTTTAGTTCACTGTCGACTTTGAAGAGTGCAGACCTGTTCCTGGTTCACAGAAGATCGTCGTGCTGTGCTCCAGAGGCAAGTATGGGGTGGGGGGTGGGGAGGCAGGGTGCTAGAGGGTGGGCGCAGGTTGGGGATGGGGCCAGGAGAGACCACGAGAGACCATTTTCTTTTTTTACAGGTTAAAAAAGAAAACATTAAATAGACAACGAGGGTTGGTTTTCTTTTTTTTTTCAGGTGTTTGGTATACTGGAGTGGGCGCCCAGTGTACCAACTGCATAATGGGAAGGGGAACGCTGCCAATGAGGATTGGGCCCTCTTTGCACAGAAATGGGTGGGTGCACATGATGCCGAGGGAGATTAACATTATGTCAAGGGGAGGGCCTCTCCAGCAAATTAGACTAGGTGGGGGGAGGACTGAAGCCAAGAGGGATTGTGCTTCTCGTTGGCAAGGAAAGACTGTGGAGGGGGGTCACATGATGCCGAGGGGGATTGGGACCCCCCTCGCCACACACGTACAATGGGAGGGGGGGTCATCATGCCGACGGGGAGTGGGCTTACCCGCTGGCAAATAAAGTGGGTACGACAGTCAGTGCCACCATGTTTAGCTTAGGGAAGACATGTTGGGAGGTGCCACTGCGTATGACGAGCTTTGCTCTCATTGCAGCGGACCTTTCCTTAGATGTTCTCACCACATTATGTTTTACTGGTGTGGCGCCCGCATGCTGGCTTATTGGGGAATGAGGGGCGCACCTACTGATGCATTCCCTGCATTCGCCCAATAGTGAACACACCTCCAAATCTGCCAGTTATGCAAGATGTTGCGTGACGCGCAAGTGCGAGCCAACATAGAAACAAGTTACATTACATTTGTTGTATTGTTACTGTTTTTTTATGTACACAAAAAAAAAAAAAAAACACATTTGTAGGGTTATACTGACGTCCCATTTACTGCAGTGTCATTGGCTTTTTTAGGTTCATTGTGTGGCCATAGTGGTTATGAGATGAGGTGAGTAAGGATTGCTGCTCATTATTACATATTTCCACGTGGTTTGCATTGCACAATACAATGACACTGTCAAAGACAGACACACACACACACACACACACACACACACACACACACACACACACACACACACACAGAGAACCACCCCTCCACAACCCCCATGCATGCGCGCACGCACACACACACACACACACACACACACACACTGTCTCTGACACAATGCATTCAGCAGGGCATGTCACTACTTTAAATGCCTCTATATTTAGGTGTGTGTACAGAAAAAAAAACATCTATTAAACATTACCTTTTCTACAGATGTTGTGTCATTCTCATCTGTTGTTTCAGTCACCTCTGTTAGGATAAGTGTTACTGTTGTTTCCTCAGTAGCAGCCATGGCATTAGGTGGTTCTGCATTCTGTGACAATACTTCATTTATAGAGGGAACTGTGTTTACAGTGACATTGCTGGCTTCTGTCTCTGTGTTTGCTGTCTCTGGATCTGGTGTCTCATTGGTAGTGCTGCTGTCATTTTCTTCTACACTGGTTGGTGCTTCTGAAGGATCCTGCTGCACTTCTTGAAAGTTCAGCTGAGATGCTGTCAGCATAACATCTGCGACCTCATCATTGTCAAAACTGTCATTCATGAGACTTCCGGTTCCACACACCCCCCCCCCCGAGTAATGGCAGCCTAGAGAAAGAACTGCGTCTACCCCGAGCTAAAAAAACTACACTTCGGCTGTAATTCTCCATATTTCTCATACAGATTTCTCATTATAGAATCAGCAGAAAGTGCAGAGTACTAGAGAGACTGAATTTAGCAACGAAACATAGCACGATGGAGGAGATAGCTGATGGAACCAAATTGGAGGCCTCAGTCGCATCAGATAACCGCGTCTCTGCAGACCTCAAAAGGGGTCTGATAAAATCTCAGCGGAAACAACCAAAAGCCAAAGCGAAGAAGGCAAAACTTGACTTAATTTATCAAGAGATACTTACTTTTCGTGCTGAAATAAAAAAAATGTACAGTGAGTTACGAAGAGATGTGATACAATTAGAGCAGAGAGTAGACGAACAAGAGAGAACTGCGACGGCAACTGAGAATAGAGTAGACGAGCTGGAACAAATAGTACAGCAGATGAAAGAGATGCAAGAACAAATAATTGATTGCCAAGAAGATTTTGAGAACAGAGTATGTCGCAAAAACATCAGAATTTATTGCCTACCAGAGGATTCTGAGGGGACTAACATTAAAGAATTTGTTGAAGCTTTGCTGCACATAGCCTTAGAACTGCCAAAAGATTTCAACCTCCACCTAGAGAGAGTGCATAGGGCATTGGCACCTAAACCTACCTCTGCAAACATACCGCCAAGGTCAGCAATTCTTCGTTTCAACAGTTATGCAATAAAAGAACACATTCTGCTCACAGCATGGCGGCGCCAGAAAGTTTTCTGTGGCCCAACTCGCATATATCTCGATCATGACTATGCACCAAAAACTACTCGCCTGCGACGTGCCTATCTACCGTTACTTCCAGTACTGAAAGCAGCAGGACATAAATTTATTACCCCATATCCAGCGTGGTTAATTATTCATCTACTTTCTGGAAAGAGAAAGTTCTCCATGGCTCAAGAGGCAAAAGAAGAACTTACAAAAATGGGCCTGCACTTTCCCAAATGAAATCTGGGTTGCAACAATCCAGAAAAACGTCAAGCTGGCTGGCAGTCTAATTTGAACAGATGACAGGGAAAACAGCAAGAACTGGGAACAGTCAAATCTACCTTAGCAGTTTACCGGAGGGGGGCAAAAAGTGACAATACTTGAAACGTACAGAGCAGCTCGTTCGCATGAGTGAGCAGGAAAGAGAGGGTTTGAAAATCTGTGCTGCGCCATCTGTTTTTCAGGCCTGAAGTGTGCTCTCTACATTAATGAGCTGCTCTGAGCCTGGAATAGGCGACTTCACGATGAAAAGACACTACCTTACACAAACTGCTAGATAAGTAACAGCCAGTACCTAAATAACCTAAGTGCCTTCTAATGGTGGACTAGAAGCTATAGATATAATTATTTGATTGTGTTAATTGCTGGCTTCTTCTTCTCCCTTCGATACTTGGTGTAACATAAGGGGGAACATTTTTGAGAAAGCTTGGGGAACAAGGAATGGGGAAAGGAGCAGTCTTTGAGCTCTATGCTGCTTTTGGGGGACATCCCTAAATTTTTTCTTTGGAGTTATCTACTCCTTTCCTCTGTTGATTTTGCTTTATTTAAAGGGGAACAGTTTACTGGCTCCTCAAAGGCCCCTAACAACAATGTTAAGGGATTCCCTTCAATTTTAGGGAGAGTTCAAATGTTCCAGGAGCAGTTTCTACTGGAAATTTGGAGTTTTTCATTTCTCTCCCCATATTTGGAAGTCCTAAAGATTATACAGCATAGAATATTACCAAAAGCAATATCTATATGTATATATGTTTATGATTTGTTAATCATTACTGGACAGTTATCTTTCAAGATTAGTGGATATACCACGTACATTAGCATTTTACAGTGGCAAATTACTGTTATGTATGTGATAATAAGTTATTGTTGGTTGATAAGGGACAGTAGAAAAACTTTAGTTAGATTATGAAGCATCGGTCAGAAGACAGGATATATAAGACAGGATAGGACATTTTCTGGTGGAACCATTGCTAGGACATTCAGGAGACTTTATGGATCCTTATGGAGATCGGGGGAGGAGTTGTGGAGGGGAGAAATTGCAATAATCAGTAATACTTTACCAAATGAAAATCTAATATGGTATTAGAAACTACTAGGGTACTGTCATTAAATATTAATGGCATTAATCATCCCATAAAAAGAGCTAGACTACAACAGTACCTGCGGAAGCAGAACGCAGATTGCATCTATTTACAGGAGACAAATTTGTCGCAAGGTGAACATGTTAAGCTTGCTGCAGATGGCAGATACACTGTTTTCCCTTCTTCCAGTAAGTTGGTGAAAAGGCGTGGAGTGGCAATTTTGATTCCAGCTACTACTCCATTTACTAAGGGGGAGGTATATTCAGATAATAATGGGTATTTTGTTATAATACAAGGGCGTTTGTATGAGACTGAAGTAACAATGGCGAATGTGTATCTGCCGCCAGGAGCATCTCCCTCATTACTGAGACAGTTCTTTAATAGACTGCTTGAAAAGCAAAAGGGGGCAATACTGATAGGAGGAGACTTCAACTTAATAATGTCCTCGCAGAAAGACTCCACTTTTCCTAAACAGCATAGGTTTACTCCCACTCAAAAACTTTTAAAAACTCAGATACCTAAGATGGGTCTTACAGATGTATGGTGCCATTTTTTCCCCTCTGTGGAGGGACACACATTTGTCTCCCCTAGATATCACACATCAGCTAGAATAGATTATTTTTTTTACATCTACAGAGCACTTGGGTATGATCTAAAATATATCCCTGGAAGCTTGCCTCCTCTCAGACCATATACCTCTCTTAATTAAGGTGGGATTAAACAAAACTCATAAAACAACCTTTTGGAGATCAAATCTTCCTCTTTTGAAGGATCCAGTGTTTAAGACCAGAATGGTAGACAGCATCACACAAATCCTAGAGGATAATACAGACCCTTCTATTTCAGCTGCTATACTCTGGGATACTCCGAAGGTTGTGATTAGAGGAGAGATCATCTCTTATTCCTCCAGACTAAATAAACAGAGAGAATCCAGACACAAATTATTACAAGTTGTAACATGGCTCTGCAAAGGGGAGTGAAATGGCACGCTCCGATTGGTCAAAATGGGTCAGCTGAGCGAGTCCTAGCGATGATTAACCCACGAGTAATGCCCGCTAGGCTAGTATCCACAGTGTCCACAGACAGCAGCACTCATTAGAGCCCGCTGGGTTAGTACCCAGAATGTCCATCAGCGAGAGGGTGCAGCACTGAGACGGGAAGGAAAAGCCCAGAGATGTAATTGTGTCGTAGGAGGTGCCTGGCATCGAGATCGCGCAGGAGGAGAATTGAAAAGTAAAGAGTAAGTCTGAGCTGTCATCTGGGTGATCATGAGAGTCTCTCTGCTGGCAGATGTGGGTTGTTACCAATGCACTGGGCAGAAGAAACAGGGAACTCAGATACTGAAAATAGTGATGAGCAGACAGAAGGAGAGCACGCTGGAAGACACAGTAACTAAAAGTATCCCTTTCTTCTCTTTGTTTGTGTCTGTATATGTGGTAGATAAGCTGAGAAATAGACGTGTGAGTGAGTCACATAGCACTATATCCATACTGTCTGCTCTCAGTCTATGACGGCAAACAAATGTCCCACAGTGCACCGCCGCTATATCACATCGGGATGTGAGCCCGAACCACTATGTAGTAGAATGGTCGGTCAAAATCAGGGAATCATAATCTAGGTTCTGTCGTACATATAGTAGTACTCTCATGGTGGGTAGTCTAAAACAGCAGACGCTATATAAATGAATCTCTATCGCAAAGCGTGACCGCGCACGTTCTATGATCATCTCACTCTGCAGTTACTAGACAAGCCGTGGATCATTTAGGATCGACAAATACTACTGTGACGTGACTGTTCTCTGTTTTGTAGTGAAATAGTGGTAGCACATTATTCCAGTCGTGCTTGAAATGTTACAAGCATTAATCACCTCAGAGTCGGTTCTACTTGTTGATTATGCCGCTGGTGCAAGTTGGAAGCTCGCTTTGCCTCGCAGCACAACCGCCTCTCAGCGGGCATTAATCCACCGGTAAAGTCCTCCTCTGTCGGTGATTAATGCTTACTTAAGTTGCAAGAATTACAGCAGATGAGAGACAGAGGGGAACGAGTTACACAAATTGAGCTCAGACAAATCCAATCAGAATTACAATCCATTTTAGATAAGACGCAAATGTCTTTACTATATCTTAAAAGATTCTATTATGAGGGAGGCCCTAAAGGTGCCAGAAATTTAGCTAGGCATACTAGAGGATTTAAGCAGATTGCCACTATCACAAAGATTAGAGACCCCTTAACAGGAGATATTCTTAACAAAACTCCTGCAGCTCTGAAAGCATTCCAGCAATATTACGCAGATTTGTACTCTGATCCCACACCCCCCTCCCCGGAGGATATAAAAAAATTTTTGTCCCCCCTTAACTTTCCACACTTGTCTGAGTCCCAGCAGGCTTCACTTTTGTGCCCTATCTCCACTATAGAGATCCAGACAGCAGTTAAAAATTCTAAAACATTAAAAAGCCCTGGCCCAGAAGGCTTCGGAGCCGAATGGTATAAGACATTTCTTTCAAAATTGATCCAGCCGATGCAAAATACTTTTTTGGAGGTGCAGGATGGAGGTGCCCCCCCCACCCTCATGGTCATATGTGGCCATCTCAGCTATCCTGAAACCAGGTAAGGATCCATTAAATTTAGAGTCATACAGACCTGTCTCGGTTTTAAATAATGATTATAAGCTATATATGGCAACATGGGCACACAGGTTGGAGACTATATTACCTACCCTGATACATTCAGATCAGGCAGGATTTCTGTGCATGCGTCAGACTGCAGATAATGTACAAAGAAAAATCCATTTGATGGATCGTGTGGTTAACTCAGCCACCCCCTCGGCTTTAGTCAGTTTAGATGCCTGTAAAGCTTTCAGAGGGTGTCCTGGAGATTTATATGGGGAACACTAATGTCATTTGGGTTTCCAAGGGAATCTGTGAATTGGCTGGAGCAAATATATTCGGAACCAAGGGCTTATATAAAACTTAATGGCAGTATCACACCTCATATCATGTTACAGCGAGGCACTAGACAGGGACGTCTCTTATCCCCTTTGCTATTCGCCATCTATATTGAGCCTTTGGCTATGATGCTTAGAAATTCAGAAAAAAATCGAGGGCATTCAGGTGGGCAATCAATCTTGAAAGTTGGCTTTATATGTGGATGACATTTTATTGTCAGTATCGGATCCAGAGTCCTCTAGCCCAGCAATATGGGAGGTACTTGAGCAATTTGCTCAGTTCTCCAGATACAAAATAAATTATTCTAAAACGGAGGTTCTCCCCTTCCATTTCTCCCCCTCGCGAACACTGAAAAGCAGTCTACCGCTGCGCTGGAACAGCATCAAGATAAAATGTTTAGGTATACAGTTACCAAACCAGTTAATGCACCTCACTATGGTGAACTATGAACCCCTAACACAAAAAATAGAGTCCGATCTACATCAGTGGTCCCAACTTCATTTATCATTATATTCTAAGGTGGATCTTAGGATGAATATCCTCCCACGGCTGCTATATCTTTTTCAGACCATACCGGTGATGCCAGATGAAATGTACTTTCCCTCCTGGAATAAGTCTCTGGAGAGATTTGTCTGGGCTGGGAAAAAACCTTGAATCAAGTGGTCCACATTAATGTTACCAAAAATTAAGGGAGGCTTAAATTTGCCTGATCTTCAGATGTATGCTTACGCCACTGTGATAGCTAGAGTTTTTAATTGGAACAACCCAATGTATGACATTCCCTGGAAGAACCTGGAATTCACCCTTAATAGGGTGAGGGGAGGGCGACCTTCTACAATTGATGTATACCCCTGTAAATAAAAGACCTAGACTTATTTATAGTACAAATTCTACGAAAGAGACTTGGAGGAAACTCGTACATTTAAGAGAGCTAGAACCAGTAGGTACCTATCTTAATCTATTAAATTTCAGAATCCAATCTCTTACTCTGGAACAGGAGGGTACTTTGGCTCAATGGAGACAAAAGGGTTTTAAATTTATATTCCACTTGGTGGACGCCAGATGGGTCCTCTCATTTACCAAACTCCAAGAAACTTACAATCGTTCACAACAAGACTTTCCAATATATACAAGCTTAAGAGAGGGTGTTGAACGGAGGGGACTAGCCTACAGTAGGCCCCCCCCCTTCATTGCTTACCTTAGCTATGACCACAGGGAGAGGGCAGCTGTGGCCCCACTTTGTGGGACTAATATATAGGGGGTTTGAGGGAATTATCAAAACATTCTACTCAGGGAATTCTGAATGCCTGGAATGAAGAGCTTCCACTCCAGGTATCAAAGGAGGATTGGGAAAAGTATACTAAATTCTCAATGGGACTTTTGGGAGCCCCCTATTGGCGAGGATTTGCCTGGAAAGCTAGAAATAGCTTTTTCTATACACCGGCAAGGCTGGTCAAGTTCTCATCTGGGACGCCAAGCTATTGCTGGAGAGATTGTGGAGAAATATCTGCAGATCAGTTCCGTGTTTTTTGGGCCTGCCCACAGTTAGCAGGTTACTGGAGAGATATTTTAGAGGCATTAAAAGAACTGGTAGATGTGGAAGCTGTATTGACCCCTGAGCTAGTATTACTCTCAGTTCCGGCAGAGGATCTCCCAATACCCAGAGGATCATTGTTAATCACTTATATACTGGCAGCTAAAAAAGCAATTACTAGAAACTGGGGAAAGAAGATGCCCCCAAACATTCAGAGCTGGCAGGGAATAAAGGGGAAAATTTATGTATTAGATTAATAGCCAAAAGCACAGATAAATGGTCTGCCTTTGAGCTTAAATGGAGGAAATGGATTATATATATTTCATCCTTAGATCCTACCTTTGTACCTTAGAAATATATTGACCCTGATGATGGTTTCTGAAAATGTCTTAGCGCTCATTATATGAACAGCTTTATAAATTATGTAAGTTTTCCTGAGACCTTTGAATAATGTATTGCTACGAACCTGACTGATGTAATTATGTGCTGTCTTAACTTATGTACTGTAAAAACTGTCCTATGGTTTTGTGAATGAAAATATAATAAATACAAAGTATAATTAAAAAAAAAAAAAAACGTCATTCATGATGTCTGATACCTGTGCATTTTGTATGGCATGCGGTACCATTCTTGTGTCACGAACTACAGTGTTGGTTATGTGACTACTAAAGATCTCAGAACTGCCGTTTACCCAATCTGTCTCTGAGATATTTCCAAACAAACTAAAATTTGGTTCAAGGCTCATGTTTGTGCAGTTTTGAGGTTCTCAAAGTGTTAAAATATTAAGGTTTTGCATGACCAGGTGGTCATTTGATGGAGCTTTCAGCTAACTGCGGTTTTGAAATGCTATGATTTTGGCTATTATTCTTGATTCTATGTCGCGCGTGTGTGTTTGCTGTATTGGGGGGGGGGCCGAATAGGGAGACTGAACAATTGTTAAGTAATTTTGCAGATTTATGTCTCGCCTTTTTTGTACATATTTCATTTATACACATGATGTTGCAACTGTGGATAATTACAATTATATGCTGACTTTACATTTGCAGTATTATCCTAGCCCTTTGCTACACAAACGCTGCTTTTAGTTTATGAGCGTTGCCGTCAGCATTTAAGTTCAGGAACAAATGGATCGTTGTTTTAACTTCTGTACTTTTTTTTTCAGCTACATTATGGGTTGATTTACAACTACAGGTGAGCTACAGAATTGAAGAGGACCTATTCTTGGAGACGGAGCAGTCTACAATGACACGGGCCGCATGATCTTACTTTGAGTGTGAGCTCTTGCAGCAGGCTATTACAATAAGGACTATGCCGCAGGCACTAGGACCCACCAGAAAACTTCTCAGCCAGCAGTACCCAGCAGGGACTACCCCCTGACGTCGGCTCCACCCCGACATCAGCCCTGGTATAAAAGGGGGCAGACCCAGCTCCACCTCAGTTCTTTTCCCACCGCGTCCCGTGCATGTGAAGAGTTCTTGGCTTGCCAGCCCAGCTAAAACTTCAGTTTTCACCTTTTTTCCTACCGTTTGACGGATTTTTCCAAGTACCGATGTATGTCATCCCCGGTCTCCTCATTGGGACCCCATTGAAATAACTGCAGTTGTGGCGGTCAGATTCCAGCCAAGGATGGTCACATGAAGTGTCTCTTCTGCCTGGGGCCTAACCACGACACCACGGCCTGTTCCTCCTGCCAAAGCTTCACTAGTAGGATCAGGATCCGCTGCCTGAAGGCTTTGAAGGCATACCTATTGGAGAAGAAGATGGACTTCCACACCTCTGGGGAGAAGGCAAAACATACAGATAAGTTTAAGCGATCCAGCGACAAAGACTGTAGTCGGTCCCGGCACCGGTCCAGGTCCCGGTCTCGCTCTCTAAGTCCAAGAAGCAGACTAAGGCTGGGCCTTCTGGGAAGAAGCCAGCAAAGCCTAAGTTGACTCCGCTAAGGGTCACCACCAAGTCCTTGGAGGCACAAGCTTCGGCCCTGCCTTCCAAGGTGTCGGCGTCCCCCGATAAGAGAATGCCCCTGGAGTCTAAGGACACTCCAGTGCCCCCCGTGGCTAAGCAGTCGTCAGTCCCAGTACCAACGCCGGTAGAAGAGGCGACGGATTTTGACGCGGCCAGTGTGAGCACAGCTTCTCCATCCCCTAAGTCCTCCTCCCCCTGGGGCTCTTCAGGTGGCTCCCCTTCCAGGCCCGATGCAGACACCCCCTTTCCGAGGAAAGCGGCCTTTATGTTCACGAAGGACGAGCTCCAGGATCTGTTTTCCTTTTGGTGGGGCCAGGTCTAGAAGCAGACCCCCCCGAAGCCAGCCCCGTCACTGGTACTGGACCCATCGGGGGAACCACAGCCGGGAGGTGCCTCTTTGCAGCAGAAGACCCCCGAGAGACTGCCATCTCCAATGCCTTCCTAGGCTGGTTCCCGATCTTGGTCCACAGACCGACACCAGCGCTCACCAAGGTCCGGTAGCCAACGCTGGGTCAGGTGTCACACCAGGAGCCATTCCCGTCCGGTCCTCTGACCGACGTCAGTCTCTGCTCCGTCGTCAGTCCCGTGACCGACATCAGTCTTCGGACTGCCGTCGGTCGGTGAGTCACAGACGTTCGAGTGGGGCTAGTCACAGGGGACAGGTCTGGCTACTCATCATCCAGTAGCTGGTCCACCTCCTCCTCTTCCATTTCAGGAATTGGTTTCCCAAGAGAGAAGGACCAGCCCCGCTTGCCTCCTGATGATCCAACTTTCTTGGATGTCATGAGGCACATCCAGGCCTCCAACGGATGGGATACGGAGGACCTGGATCCGGAATGCCGTCGACTAGCCAAGTATCTGAGGCAGGAGGAGCCCAAACCCCTTGTGGTGCCTCCTTTGGTGGACACCTTCCAGGATCTCACCCGGATCACCTGGAAGCATCCAGCTTCGGTCTCGGCAGTTCCGAAAAAAATCGGATAGGCTGTACAGGGCCCCGAGGGATGAACCTTTTCTGGCCAAATACCCTCAGGCGGACTCCTACGTGATCACGGCTGCTCGTGATAAATCTAAGCAGCCTAAGCACCTTCACTCACAGCCTCCCGACCCGGAGTCTCGCTATTTGGACCAGGTGGGCAAGAAAGTATATTCTGCCTCCACCTGTTCCATTAGGTCCCTAAATTTCCTGATGCATATGGTTCAGTACCAACATGCACTCTGGGAGCGGGGACAGGAGCTAGTGAATGCCTTGCCAAACTCCGAGAAGAAGACAGAGATTTTGGATATCCTGAAATCGGGCTCGGATGTAGGCACACGTTTTGCATGCCTCGTACGACACTGCAGATACGGCGGCCAGAGCTGCAGTGGCAGGGGTCTGTCTCCAGTGCTATACTTGGTTAAGGGTCTCTGGCTTTCACCAAGACCTGCAGTCTGGGATCCAGGACCTACCGTTCCAGGGTACCGTTTTATTTGGGCAGGAGACAGGGTCCCCTCATCTCTCGTCTCCAGGAGTCGGGGAAATCCATCTGGTCTGTCCATCAGATCTACAGAGGAGACCTAGGAAATGGCCATTTCGTAAGCCCTCAGGTGCCCAAACCCGTGGCAACCAACAGGGCCAGAGAGGTGGTTTTTGAAGGAGAACTGGCAACCAGCAGTCTGGAGATGCTCCTTCCCGTGGCCCCAAGTCCTCCCAGGCCTCTCTGCCCACTCCCGGCTCTGCCCAATGACTCCCTCCAGACCCCCCTCCTCCTCCGGCGGAGGTTCCAGGGGAGGCGGTAGGGGGTAGCTTCTCCCTTGATCCAAAGGGATGGAGCTCTATAACTGTGGACCAGTGGGTCCTCGATATCATAAGGAAAGGAAATACCTAGAGTTCACAGACATTCCTCCAGGCACCCCACCGAGGTCCTCCAGATATCCTCCTTCTCACATTCCACTCATAGACACTCTTGTGCAAAAGGCAATAGAAGCAGTTCCCCTGCAGCAATGGAAGAAAAGGTATTATTCCCACTTCTTCCTGGTCCCAAAAAAGACACAAGACCGTCGTCCCATTCTGGACCTCAGCTCTTTAAACTGTTATATAGAGTACAGAAGGTTCCGGATGGTGACTCTCCCAGGACTGCTTCCTCTGCTGCACCAGGGGGACTGCCTCTGTTCCCTGGACATGCAAGATGCGTACATGCACACTGGGGTCTTTCCCCCTCACAGGAAGTTCCTGAGGTTCCACTTCCGGGAGACCATTATCAGTTTCGGGTTCTTCCGTTCGGCCTCTCCTCTGCTCCTCGAGTCTTCATAAAGTGCTTGGCAGTAGTGGCTGCGACTCTAAGGCACCAGGGACATTATCTCTTCCCTTACCTGGATGATTGGCTGCTTGTGGCCCCGTCAAGGTCGCGCCTTCTTCAAGCTCTCAGAGACACCTATACTCTGCTCCGAGACCTGGGGATCACCCTGAATCTTCCAAAGTCTACCCCAGAACCCAGCCAAAGACTCGTCTTTATAGGAGCGGTCCTGGATTTGGTCCAGGGCATGGCCTTTCTACCCCCAGAGAGGGGCGATCGCTTTCGGGAGATTGCTGGATTGGTTCTTGTAACCCGTCAGGTCCAGGCAAGGACCTTCCTCAGACTTCTGGGGCACAAGGCGGCGGTCATTCCAGTCACTCCTCTGGCCCACCTCCACATGAGAATCCCACAATGGATGCTCAGGGTGCAGTGGGATCAGTGCTCAGACAACCTAGACTACATGCTCAAAGTCTCAGAGCCAGAAAAGAGGACACTTTGGTGGTTGGACCCACTCAATTTGGAAAAAGGGGTCCCTTTCCTTCTGGAGCCCCCGAATCAGACTCTGACAACGGATGCCTCAGAGTTGGGTTGGGGGGCACACCTAGGGGCCCACCAGATGCAAGGCACATGGACCCCCACGGAGTGCAAACTCCACATCAACATCCTGGAGATGCGAGCAGTCCTCAATGCGCTACGTCTTTCAGAAGGACCTCGTCCCAGGCTCTCTTCTTGTTCAGATGGACAACATGGCGGTCATCTTCTATATCAACAAGCAAGGGGGCGCTCACTCTTACCCCCAGTGCAGGGAGGCGAGAGTCTGGTACTGGGCACTGGAGCGGCACATCTCTCTGTCCGCAGTGCTCGTTCCAGGTGTCCTAAATGACTTGGCAGACAACCTAAGCAGGTCTTAGTCCAAGGTGCATGAGTGGGAGCTACTGCAATCAGTAGCGGATCAGCTATTTGACACATGGGGTCGTCCAGAGCTGGACCTCTTTGCGTCACCACACAATGCCAAACTGCCAGTTTTCTGCTTGTGAGAGCCCGCGCCTGGTGTTTTCTGGCCAGACGCGTTGTCCCTTTGTTGGGCAGGGAGGTTTCTTTACGCCTTTCCTCTCGTCCAGATAGTTCTTTTGAAGTTACAGGCCGAGGGGGCTCGGATGATTCTAAGCGCCCCGCTGTGGCCTCGGCATATTTGGTTCCTGCTATTTCAGTGGTTGTCCACAGAACCTCCAATCCCGCTACCAATATGCTCACAGTTGCTGTCCCAGGATCAGGGCTCACTGGTCCATCCCGATCTCAGGTCTTTGCACCTTCATGCTTGGCTCCTTTGGATGTAGCTAAGTCCAGGTATGGGTTATCTCCAGAGGTGGCGGACATACTCGTCTCAGTGAGGAAGCCCTCTATGTGCTCCACTTATGCTATGAAGTGGAAGCGGTTCTGCTTATGGGCGTCGTCTCACTATCTGGACCCCATTACCTGTCTGGTGAACTCAGCACTACAGTATCTCCTCTCCTTATACCAACAAAGCTTGAGCTACTCCTCCATAAAGGTGCACGTGGGCCATATCTGCTTATCATGCCCTTTTGGGCGATAGAACCTTAGCCCAATTGGATGTGGCCCGCACCTTTTTACAGGGGATTCTACACGAGACCTCCCATTCGGGATCCTATCCTTCCCTGTGACCTCCTATTTGTGTTGGAGAAGCTTACTCTTCCCCCGTTTGAACCTGCAGCAGACTGTGAGCTGCGTTATCTTTCCTGGAAGGTTTGCTTTTTAGTTGCCATTACGTCAGCTCGAAGAGTTTCCGAGCTTCAGGCTCTGATGTGTAAAGAGCTGTATTTAATTTTTCATAGGGAAAGGGTTTCCCTAAGAACGAATCCTAAGTTTCTTCCTAAAGTGGTCTTGGAGTTGACACTCAACCAGTCAGTTGACCTTCCAGTTTATTTCTCTTCTCCCTCTAACAGAGGAGAAGCTCTCCTTCACACTTTGAACATCCACAGGATGCTGAGGTATTACCTTACATGAACGGCTCATCACCGTAAATCGAAGCAACTGTTTGTGGCATTTGCGCCACAACACTTGGGTAAACCGGTGTCCAAGCAGACCATTTCCAAGTGGATTGTCCACTGCGTTACTTTCTGTTATGAGAAGCACAATAAACCCCTTCTGGGCCCAGTTAGGGGTTACTCCACCAGAGGAGTGTCTGCTTCTTTTGCCACTCTGAGGAATGTCTCTATTAGGGACAAATGTGCGGCTGCTACCTGGAATTCAGTGCATACTTTCGTAAAGCACTACAGCTTGGGCATTGCATCCAGATGCCGTGCCGGCTTCGGCCTGGCAGTCCTTCAGGGGCTCTAGTCTTGACTTGCTGTGTTCAGCTTCTTCTCTTTCACCTCCTGGGATCAGATACCTCCTTGGTGAGGGACTGCTTGGGATTCAGTCCTTATTGTAATAGCCTGCTGCAAGAGCTCCCACTCGAAGAAGGATAGTACAGTTACGCAAGAACTTACTGTAACAGTAGATGTTCGAGAGGAGCTCTTGCAGCAGGCGTTGCTTTCCCACCCTCCATCCCCCAAATGAGGTGTGCAGATAGTCATCTTCAGGCTTTGCCTCCTTCTCTTGTCAGGGCTCGTTCGTGGGTCTTGGCGGGGGAACTGAGGTGGAGCTGGGTCCGCCCCTTTTTATACCAGGGTTGACGTTGGGGTGGAGCCGATGTTGGGGGGTGGTCCCTGCTGGGTACTGCTGGATGAGAAGATTTCCAGTGGGTCCTAGTGCCTGTGGCATAGTCCTTATTGTAACAGCCTGCTGCAAGAGCTCCTCTCGAAGATCTACTCTTTCGATAAGTTCTTACGTAACTGTACTTTTCTTGCATTGCAGCATGTGGAGGTATTCTCTTTTTTATCCCTAGAATGTGTCCTTGATCTGTGACAGACAATTTTGTTTACCTCACTTTTTTGGGAGGCTCAATTACTAAGAATACTATGCGTGCTGCCAGTTTCTAATGCAGTTTTAATAGACACTATCACAATATGAAAAACTGTGCCACGTCACGTTCATTCTGTTCGAATTAGTTTCATATATTTCTTTTTTTTTTTTATACTGCCGTTCACATGCTGGCGGATGTATTATCATGTTTTACATGTTCCTGTTGTGGACAGACATTATGATGAGGTTGCATAGCGCATACAGGGACCCATTTAAATAAGTTCATTTTAATAAAGTGACTGGGACTTTTCCAATAATAATACAGAAACCTACACTTTGTGATAAGGCTGTACATGGTAGGTTAATGTGGGTTAATGTTTACCTCTTGGAATTGTGGTAGCCAATCAGAATGATTCCTTTTCCTTTGCCTTATAATAATAGAAAAAGGTTGTATGGTAAGCGGAAGGGCTGTGGGGACAGAGCGAGGGAAGTAAAATAAAGGGCATTACACATGGCCATGGTTGTGCAGGCCAAGGTAGGTTTGGATGACCAGATTTTGAAGGGGATTAATAGAAATATCCCCCTCCCCTTTTTTTTGTAATGCACAGCAACCAAAAGGAGAATCAGGAATGAGGTGTGGTCCTTGGTAATTAGGGGATGATGGGGTATTAAGCTAGGCAGGGGATTACTATTCAGTGACAGTATTCAGTCAGGATGTCAGGTGCCATGGCTAGCTGGTGGTGGATGTTATGGGAGAGATTTTGGGTAGAACAGAAGGCGGTGCTGATCATGCCAGAATTGGAAGGTATCTAAAGGGTGTGAATCCAGAATATTCAAGAAAAAAAAGGAATAATTCAAGTCAAAGAACAGATGCAACAGGACTTCTACTATGATTTTAAAGCAGCAGTGCACGATAGCGGTGAAAATTCTGACTAATACAGTTTTATTCTATTTTAAAATGCCTCATCTCCTGACTTGTATAATACTCTTGTTTCTCCAGTTTGAGTCTGCTTTAGTACTTCTTATGGCTGTATAGCAAGAGCCATGCATGGCGTAGTGCAATTACATTGAAAAGGGAGTTTTGGTGGCATGTGACTATGAATACAGTACAGCTGCAGACAGCTATGTCCTTCCACCACAGTGGAACTGAATCTCTCTGCATCCTCTATGTTCAATACGATGCAGTTACTTCCTCCTTCCCCGCTCTCCACTGCACTATTTTCTGGCAGGGACACTGCAGTCTTACAGTGCTGTGCCCAGTTGTTCCCTCTGCCAGCTTACACTTTTTAATTTCTAAATGGGGGGCATCTTAAAGTTTGTAACATTGGGGAGCCTTGACATGAATTTCTGGAAATTCTGGATGGATTTAGAAAAAAAGAAAAATTGTGTAGAGACTGGAACAGCCATGAAAGGAGAGGTGGAGAAGAAGTGGTATAGCTGGAAGTGGAGAGACAGGGAAGGGGCGGGATGTAGCAGTTGCGTACTGGTGCCATGTCAGCAGCATTGATAAGTAGGCTGACCCTGCTTACTTTCTCCTTCGTCACATCCACTTCACTGGCACCACAGGCAAGGTGCCAAGCCATGTTCTAGCTTCCCAAATGACTCACTCAGCAGGAGCTACTGCACTGAGGAGAGGGGCAGCCCCAACACATTGGGCTACCAGGCGTTATTCAGTGAGTAAACAGTCCCAGTCGAGGAGCTGGAAATGGGGGAATGATACTTGGGAGGTGGGCGGGTGATGGTTGCCAGGGAGAGCAGCGAGAAATCTTGAATTCATTCATTTCTTCAAGCATCAGGTCTGCCTTGGCCGGGGAGCATTAAACTGACACTAGAAGGCTACTTTGCTGTGATCCGACATCTGTCTGTAAAGTTCCTTCCATGCCTCTCAAATCAGAAACAAAGACCAAAATCGGGGACACGTCTTGCTGAGAAAGCTACTTTTTCTGATAGAGAACTAGGCAGTTAACATTACATTAATGTCTGTCATAATTTTATGAATCAAATCCCTGCTCTGTAGTGCCCACAATGCCAAATTTAAGAAGAAAAAAAATAAATGTTTAAGGCTAAATCTGGGATGTTCCTGAATATCAGGGACAGTTGAGAAGTATATATCAACCTTCTGTCTTGTGAATAAAGGACAGGGCTTATAAAAAATCATGAACATGTGACCAAAGATGGGTACATATCTTAAAAAATTGAAATATCAGCTCAAGAAGCCTCCTACAATGTGTGTTTTAATACGAAAAGCATTTTCTGATTGAGAACTAGGGGCTGGATTTTCAAAGACTCGCATCGCCACCATTTTTTATGTGGTTACACAGGTGTGCTGAATGCACCTAGACTGTCAGACCACTTAAAAGGGTGGTCTAACATCTGAGCACTATCTCCTTAAATTGTACTCTGAAAATTACTCATGTGCCTTTTTTTTGTGCCGCAAATCAGGTACTGCCGTAAATGTGTCAGGATGTTCAGTATAGTGCACAAACATTCTGGCACATTTAACCTGACACAGCTGCATACAAAAATGATGCAAATGCTGCTGTCCTGAGTTTTGAAAATCCCATCCCCTAGACTTTAACACTAATGTATTATAGTATTTTATGCTTTATAGCTCTACGTTTTAGTGACAGAAATGCAAATGTTAGCAGCGACAGAGGGAATTTTTGAGGCAGAAGCAGGGACAAAGCGGAGAAGTATGTCCTTTGTTGTAAGAAGGGTCTGTCTGTCCAGGGCACACCTCTCAACCTTTTGTCACTGAAATGGAGGATAATGACCTTCAAAATATGGGACAATGATGGACGCAGGTCAATGTGACCCATCAGGCCTATCTATCATGAAGATACAAACTCAGAAACCTGGACACCAGTGCCTTTGTGTAAAGTTTAATTTTGATTTAGCATCCAAGAACATTACAAATTTCTGGCTGAAAGTCTGAGTTTACAGCACCTTCCATGTGGCCTTTTGCATATGGAATGAAAGTGGACAAAGTAATTTTGAGGGGCAAGATGAGGGCTGGATGAGAACTCTGGCCTCTACATTAGAGACCGCAATTCCAGCCGGTTACTCTGTGATTCACAGCTCGAGATTGGATCATGGGGGGGGGGGTCACGGTCTGTTTTAAGACCGAATTGGACCTCACGAGTATACCAGTTGAGGAGACTGAGTCATTCGAGTGTACTGTGGTAGCAGGCGTAGGTTGTAGGATCGTCCTCATCTACCGTCCACCCGGGGATGGGAAACAGTTCCTTCCAGAAGTAGCAGGTTTTTATCGTCGACATGTCGTTTGAGTCCACCAGGCTGATGGTCCTGGGTGACTTTAACGTCTGGGTCGATGATGAACTCTCGCAATTTGGACAACACTTCCTCCAGTTAATGTAATCTCTGGGCCTCATGCAGATATTTACCACTGCTACCCATAAACATGGTCACTCTCTTGACTTAGTCTTCCCTCCTGGGGATTGAAGCCTCAGATCTGGGGGTGAAACCAGTTGGATGGTCCGATCATTACACCTTGGGGTTCAATTTTGGTGCCCCCCCTCGTACGCCAACCTCTGTGGAGATGGTCAAGTATCGCCCTTTAAGAGATGTTAGCTCTGAAGGTCTAATGGTAGTACTTATCGATTATTCCAGTGGCAAACAGCGACCCAGAGGATCTCGTGGTGGCCTACAATATGGCCATCTTGATAGCCCTGGACATCGTTGCTCCTTTCAGAGTTCGTCCTCTATCCCTTCGCCCTCGGTTCCCACGGTTTGATGGGACTTTGAGGGAGCTGCGGCGATTAGGATGAAGGTTAGCGTGTTGCTGGCAGAGATCGGCCCTTGATGCCGACCACCTTAGATTGATGGACCATTATCAAATCTATCAGTCCGCAATCATCCGTATGAAGGCAGAGTTCCTGTCCGGGGAGATTGCGGCCACACAGAATCGACCAGCTCAGCTCTTCAGGACTGTGGACAGACTGTGCAACCCAGCCTGTCTGCAAGTCTGGAAATCATTTTCATCAATAGAGTGCGTTGAACTTGCTCGATTCTTTGTGACTAAGGTGGCTGACATCAGGGCAGCTATCTGACTGGCGCACTCTATGGGCGTTGCTTCTGATCAGTGCTTTGGTCACTGGACTTCAGCTTTTCCTGGAGTGCCTTTGACCACCCGGAGTTCATGGATGTCATGAGGATTGTCCAGAGTATGCGCTCCACATGCTGAAGTCTGGACAGAGGACCAACTTCCCTTATTTTGGGTTGTATTGATTCCATCGGTTCAGTCATTGCGTGCATAGTTTGGTGCTCCTTGGAAACAGGCGAGTTTCCTAGCTCCCTGAAGGAGGTGGTGGTGGTAACACCTCATCTGAAGAAAGCTTCCTTGGATCCGAACTGCCATGCGAACTACAGACCAATCTCTAACCTTCCCTTTTTAGGGAAGGTGGTTGAGAAGGTGGTAGCTGCTTAGCTGAAGAACCATTTAACCATCCACAACATCTATGACCCTCTCCAGTACGGTTTTTGAAAGAGGCACAGTACTGAGACAGCACTGGTTCGGTTGCTCAATGATCTCCTGATGGCGAGAGATCGGAAAAAATGTTCTATCTTGGTTCTTCTGGATCTTTCCTCAGCGTTTGACACTGTGGACCATGGGGTTCTTCTCAATCATCTGAGGTTCATCTGTGGCCTGTCGGGTACAGTCCTCAGGTGATTTACATCTTACCTCACCGGAAGAACTCAGAGGGTGGTGTCCAGGCTTTATTCCTCAGACCCAATCCCTCTGTCATGTGGGGTTCCTCAGGGACCGGTGTTGTCCCCCATGTTATTCGCAGTGTACATGCTGCCCTTTGGAGACATTGTAAGGAGGTATGGGCTGAGGTTTTATTGCTATGCTGATGATATCATGCTCTACCTTTCTTTTGCACCCGACCAGGATGGAGCTCTCTCAGTCTTTAATAACTACCTCATAGAAATCCAGGAGTGGATGGATTCAAGCTGGTTGGAGCTGAACTCGGGGAAAGACTGAAGTGCTGGTTGTGGACCCAGGTCACCAGATAGGGGGGTTGGGGGTAGGTTCACCCTTGGGGCTTTTTCTTGGGGGTCTATCTCTTCCAGCTTCTGAACAGGTGCGAAACCTGGGAGTAATTTTTGACAAGGGGCTGACACTGCATGCGCAGGTGTCGGCCATCATCAAAACTTCTTTTTATCTTTTTAATCACCTTAGGAATATCTCCAGGATTAAGCACCTTGTTCCGTCCAGTGACCTTCCCACGCTGGTCCACGCCTTTGTGTCCTCGCACTTGGATTATTGCAGCTCCCTTTACTTAGGGCTTTCTGGGGTGGAAATCTGCTGTTTGCAGCTAGTGCAGAATGCAGCAGCATGGCTTTTGACAGGAACCTCTCGGTCCTGTCATATTTCACTGGTGCTGTGCAGTCTGCACTGGCTGCCGGTACAATGGTGGATCACCTTTAAAGTTGGTCTTCTGACTTATAAAACCCTACATGGACAGGGCCCAGACTACCTGAAAGAGCTTCTGGTTCCCAACTGTCCCGGGCGATCACTTCGCTCAGCTGGCGAGGGGTTGTTAGAGATTTCTAGAGCATATCTAAAATTATCTGGTGCCCGGGCTTTTATGCATGCGGCTCCTTCTCTTTGGAATTCTCTACCCCGCCAGTTACGAGTGTGTGAGACTGTGGAGGGATTTAAAAGTGGTCTAAAAATGTATCTTTGGTATCATGCTTTTGGTAACTGATTTATTTTAAATGTTTATTGTATTTAAATCAAGTATGTTGATTTATGTTTTAAAACTGTGAGGAGCCTTGGTTTTGGAAAGGCGCCGTAAAAATAAAGTTTTATTATTATTATAATGTGCCTCGTATTGTGGGACAGTTGAGAGATGTGATGGGGAGAGAGAGAGAGTGTCAAGTCCCATTACTCAATTAGCAGTTTTTGTTCATAATTATGCAGTTCAGCTTTGGTTTGCATTACGTCGCTCAATAATCACAATTTTTTTTATTGGGGTGATGGGAGTTTGGAAAGATTTCACATTGACAGTTTTGACTGGGTGACACTGGTGCAGAATATGATTAATTTACACCCTTCAACCAATCAGCATTAAAATGTATGGCACTTCTCGGGTTCAGCAATGAGCCCAAGGCATTGGAGGGATGGCTGGGGGGAGAAGGACGGAGCATCTGCAGGACTGCGCTCCTCCTCTGAGAGGGAAGGGTGGGCAAGAGCTCGGTGCTCGACTAACCCCCTGTGGAGGCCAGGGGCGTTGCAGCCCAAGCTACAGAAGAGGGGAGATGTGGCAGACGTCGGCACATGTGCCTTGATGTCACAGCATGTCACATCTCCCAACGGAGAAAAAGGAAAAAGACTCCAGGCCATGCTTGATAACCTCTGCCATTGCAGGCCCCACACCCGATGCCTCAGGTACCTCCCGAAGGCTGGATCCTGGTACTGGTGGGTTGAGGGACTCCCAACCCCCTGCCACGGAGGGCATAACTGTGGGGGACTTCCAAGAAGGCAGGTAAGACCTGGGGTAAGCCAGGGTGATGGGGGGCTGGGTGAGCCAGGTGAGAACTAGGGCCGGTCGGGATGAGGGAGGATTTAAAAAAATGTATGGCACTGAACATGCGAAGCAAATGGCCAGAATATATAGCACATTTCCTCATTAAAAGAAGAATAAGGCTACATATAGTGGGTA
Source organism: Neoceratodus forsteri (assembly GCA_016271365.2). Taxonomy (NCBI): domain Eukaryota; kingdom Metazoa; phylum Chordata; order Ceratodontiformes; family Ceratodontidae; genus Neoceratodus; species Neoceratodus forsteri. Next base: position 268,606,595 of record JADMNL010000025.1, read on the forward strand.
CAGGGCTAGAGGAAAAAATTACCATAGTAATCTTGTTTCTTCCAAGGGAATCTTACTGTATTCTGAAATATGCAGTATGGTCTCACCATAGGACTGCCCTGGAGATGAAACGGTTCATATAACCTATGCAAATGATAGCATGCTAGGCTCAAGCTCAGTTTTCAAACCACTGTTTCTGGTAAACAACCTGCAACCATCAGATTCTTACGATGCGTGCATAAGAAGAGGGTATCTAAACTAACAACCTACAAACAAACTCTTACCCACCTTGCAAACTATCTCCCACATTTTAACAAGAAAAAATGGACATCACCAAGACTCAAGTCACAGATGTTCCTGAGAAAAGCAGGCCAAGTGTTTCCAATCACAGCTGTAGCGCAGTGCCCCCAGGTTCTAATAGTGGAGGTAGGGTGGGGGCTCAGAATACAGTAAGATTCTCTTGGAAGAAACAAGATTACTATGGTAAGTAATTTTTTCTTCCAACCCCAGGAAATCTTACTGTATTCTGACATATGTAGATTACCCAAGCAGTACCATTGGAGGTTTGCACAGAAACGTTTTAGGAAACAGACTCTGCAGTACTGCTGTGCCAAATTGGGTATCACTCCTGGTCTGGGTATCTAGGCTGTAGTGTTTGGTAAATGTGTGAACAGTTTTCCAGGAAGCTGCCTTACAGATTTCCAACAGAGGGATATCCCTTGCAGTTGCTATGGAAGCAGCCAGCTGTGCCCCTTGTAGGGTGGGCCCTGAGACCTACAGGGGATTCCTTGCCAGCTTTGCTGAAGCAGAACTGGAAACAGGCAACAATCCAACATGCAATGGTTCTCTTCGAGGTAGGCTTTCCTTTATCCACCTCTCCATATGTTAGGAAAAGCTGGGTCCTATCCTGACTGTGACCCTTTGTATGGTCCAGGTAATAGCCGATAGCTCTCTTGACATCCAAGCTATGCAGCCTACGTTCCACAGAGCTAGAATGGTCAGTGAAGAAGACTGCCAAGGTGATAGACTGATTTAAATGGAAATCAGACTCCACTTCGGGGAGAAACTTCTACATTGTCCCTGTGGAATGAGACGTACTTAGGCTCTGTGGACAAGGCCTGAAGCTCACTAATCCTCCTGGCTGAAGTGATGGCTATTAGGAAAATACAGTTACTAAGAACTTACCATAACAGTAGATCTTTGAGAGAAGCTCTTGCAGCAGGTAACACAGGACTGCTGCCGGCAGGCGATAGGACCCCACGGCAAACTTCTTGCCAGCAGTCTATGGTGGGAACCCCCCCCCCCGCTGGCCTGCCCCAATGTCACACATGGTATAAAGGGTGGGCAGTCCCTGATGTGCCCCAGTTCTTCCATTGGAGACTCTGGCACCCATATGTAAAGTGATCCGAACCAGGGAACCGAGGTCAAAATTTCACAGAGCAAAACAAGTATCAGTTGACGTAGGTTGTATGCAGCAGGAAACCTTTGATGGGGAAGGAGGGTGAGAAATATACCTGCTTCAAGAGCTTCTCTCGATGATCTACTGTTACAGTAAGTTCTTACGTAAAGTACAGTTATGTAAGAACTTACCGTAACAGTAGATCTTCGAGAACAGCTCTTGCAGCAGGTTACACCATTAGGACTGAAGCTGGTAGGCGTCAGGACCCCACGGAAAACTCTAGCTAGCTATCTTCAGCGGGGACCACCTCCAATGTCGGTCCCGCCTCCGACGTCAGACGTAGTACATAAGGGGGCGGTCCCGCCAGATTCCCGAGACTTCCGGCTGCAGGCTGACATCAGAATGGGAGACCGAGGATCCACCGTCAGAAGAAAAACTGGAAAATTCCCTGTTGATAAAGGCTAAAGCCATGCCTCTTCCAAGGGGGAAGGTAGGCGGGAAGGTACCTGCTGCAAGAGCTGTTCTCGAAGATCTACTGTTACGGTAAGTTCTTACGTAACTGTACTATCTTACTTTGAGACACAGCTCTTGCAGCAGGTTACACCCATTAGGACTGATTTCCAAGCAGTAACGCTGCCAAAATTCCGGGAGGAGGAAAATAGGAAATACATTCCAGGTCCTGAATCTAGGACAGGAGACCCTTGCACCGCCAGGCTGAAACTCGACTCTTCACGAGAGGCGGCGTCCAGGCTATAATGCCTGATAAATGTATGCACAGAGCTCCAAGTGGCTGCAGCACATATGGCAGAAGTGGAGACGTTCGAGTGCTGCAAAGGAGGTGGCCATGCCCTAGTGGAATGACCCCGGACTGAACCGGGGAGGCTTCTGTTTGAGCTCATAACAGAATGAAATACACTGGACGAGCCAGCGAGACAGGACTGTTTGGATACAGGTTGGCCCATCATCCTCTCAGAAAAGGAAACAAAAAGTTGCTCAGAACTACGAAAAGGTTTAGTTCTGTTGAGGTAATACCTCAGGCTGCGGTGAACATCCAGGGTGTGAAGCAGAGCCTCTCCTCTATTCGAGTAGATCGGGAAGTAGACCGGCAGGTCAATGTCCTGATTTAGAGTGAGTGAAGAAACCACCTTAGGCAAAAATTTAGGATTCATCCTCAGGGATGCTCTGTCCCGGTGGAAAACTAAATAAGGCTCTTTGCACATGAGAGCGTGAAGCTCAGAAATTCTTCTCGCTGAAGTAACAGCAACCAAAAATAGCGTTTTCCACGACAGAAAACGTAGTTCGCAATCCGCGGCAGGTTCGAGGGGGAGCGTGAGTTGTTCCAGGACAAAGAGCAAATCCCATGGAGGCACTGGGTCCTTAATGGGTGGCCTAAGGTGTAACACCCCTCAAAAATTCCTGAGAGCGTCCAATTGTGCCACTGTCTGATGTCCCACGGAAGGTGGTAGGCAGAAGATGGCACAAAGGTGCACTTTGATAGAGGAGTAGGCTAGACCCGAGCGAAGAGGAGAGCAGGTAGTCCAACATCCTTCCACGGGCAACCTAAAAGGAATAATGCATGCTCGCGACCATAAACAAAAATGGCACCATTTCATGGCGTACGTTGCATGCGTTGCTGGCTTTCTGGCTGCAGAAAGAACTTTCGCAACCTCTTGCAAGACCCCGTGACGCAAGATGGCTATGTCTCTAGGAGCCATGCATGCAGGTTCAGTGAGCGTACGTCCGGGTGGACTAGTGAACCTTCCTCCTGAGACAGGAGATGGGAGCTGAACGGCAATGGGAGCGGAGGTTCCCGGGATAGTTGAATTAGCAAGGGGAACCAGATCTGTCTGGGCCAAAAGGGGGCCACCAGGATCATTATTGCATGCTCCCTGCGCAGTTTGAGAAGAACTCTCTGGATCAATGGAAGGAGGAAAGCGTGAGAGAATCTGTCCTCCAGGAGAGGGACAACGCGTCTCACCAGAAAACACCAGGCCCTGGATCTAGCGAGCAAAATTGGGCAGTTTTCGTTGGATGGGGATGCGAACAAACCTAACTCTGGAGTTCCCCATCGAAGAAACAGATCCTCTGCTACCTCTTGAAGAAGTCCCCACTCATGGACTCTGGCCTGGGAGCGACTCAGGCCATCTGCAATCGTGTTGTCCACCCTGGGAACATGTACAGTGATCAAATTCGAGCCGTGTCAGATTACTCAATCCCACATCCTTATGGCCTCCCTGCAAAGGGGGTAAGAGTGTGCCTCCTTGTTTGTTGAGGTAATACATCACCGCCGTGTTGTCTGTCTGAAGCAGAAGAGTACTCGGCGGGATTTCTGACTGAAAGGCCTGCAGGGCATAGAGAACTGCCCTCATCTCTAGAACATTGATATGGAGATGAGCTTCCAGCGGGGTCCACGTACCCTGGGACTTCACCCCGTCCAGGTGTGCCCCCCACCCTAGACCTGAGGCGTCTGTGGTGAGGATTACCTCCGGGGACGGTGCTACAAATGGGACGCCCATGGAGAGCAACCCTGGGTCTAGCCACCATTGCCAGTCTCGAATCACGGTGTTCGTGATCCTGACCGGATGCTGCAAGTGGTCTTGCCTTTGGTCCCATTGCACTTTAAGCATCCACTGAGTTACCCGCATGTGGAGCCTTGCGAAAGGGACGGTAGGAATGGCCGCAGCCATGTGTCCGAGCAAGCGAAGGACCGACCTGGCAGGGACGGTCTTGTTCACGATAACTCCCTGATGAGGGATCTGATGCACTCCGCCTGTCGTCTGGAAGAAAGGCTCTTCCCTGAATGGTGTCCAGTACTGCACCTATAAATTGCAGTTTCTGAGCACAGTACCAGGAGAGACTTCTCGTGGTTGATTAGGATGCCCAGAGATCGGAACAGGTCCTGGGTGCTCTGGACCGCACGTAACAATGCCTCTCTGGAGGCGGCCATGAGAAGCCAATCGTCCAGCTACGGGAACACATAATGGCCCTGTCTCCTTAGAGACGCTGCCAGAACTGCCATGCACTTGGTAAAGACCCTGGGTGCGGATGACAGTCCGAATGGAAGGGCTCGGAATTGAAGGTGGTGGTCGAGGAGACGCTAAGAAGGCGTCTTGTTTCAGCATGGGAATAAGACCCGGAAGAGTCACCATGCGGAATCTCTTGTAGGCGACCGACATGTTGAGGTCGCTGAGATCCAAAATTGGACGGAGGTCCCCTGTTTTCTTTGGAACCAGGAAGAAGTGGGAATAATATCCTTGTCCTCTTGGTTCTCCGGGACGTACTCTATCGCTCCCTTTTGCAAGAGCGGAGTACTTCTTGCCATATCAGAGATTTGTGCTGACCCGGATACCGGAGAGCAAAGGAGGGCCTGTGGGTGGCTTTTCTGCTAATTCTATATAGTGGCCTCTTCCGACCAACTGAAGAACTCCACCTGTCGGTGGTGTAGACCTGCCATCCCGGCAGGAAGTCTCGCTAGCCGCACTCCGCACCATGATTTCCTGTTGATCCTGAGGGGCGGGGCGGAAAGGAGCGAGGCTGTGGCGGCTGAGGGTCCTGCTGGCTGGGCCGGCTTTGGGAGCACGCTGGCTTCGCCCGCTGGATGTTTCCTGGCTCTACGAAACCAGAGCCCCTCTGTTGTGGAGTGGAGCTGGACTGCTGGCTCTGCATCCGCTCCACGACCGGCTTGGTTCCTACGAAAGGAACTAAGCCTGGTTGGTACATGGCCTGGACCGACCTCACCGCCTTCCCAGCCTCTTGAAGTCTGGTAATAATCTTCTCTGAAGGTTAACCAAACAAGACTTCTCCCTCGAATGGAGCATCCATGATATTCTTCTGGACGTCTGGGGTAAAGCCGGAGACGTGTAACCAAGAGTGCCTCTGGAGGCATATGCCAGGAGCTGCTGCTCGGGCCGAGGAGTCCGTGGAGTTGTACGTGGCTCATAGCACTTGGGTTCCCACATCCGAACCCGTACGGAGGAGCTGAAGCATCTCCTCCTTCTGCCCACCTTCTGGCAGTTTTTCAGCCGCTTCCAGACCCTGTTCCCACAAGGCATTTTGGAACTGAACCATATGGGTCAAATAATTCAAGGATCTGATGGTGCAGGTAGCGGAAGCATACGTGCGCCTACCCATAGCGTCCAACTGCTTGGACTCTGGGTCCGTGGCAGGGTGCTCAGATGTTGCGGTCTCTGGGACCGGCTCATGTGAGGCTGTGATGACCAGAGAGTCGGCCTGAGGCTGCTGAGTCAAGTATGGTCTCTCTAGGAGCCTTGTAATGCGATCAGCTTTCTTCGCAGCATTGCCGGGAGCCTTAATGTGGATGCTTTCCACGCTGCCTTGGTGACGCCCACGTAAAGTGTTGTCAACCAAGGGTGGTACCACCACAGGCTTGGGGTCCTTCTGCTGAAGATATTTGGCAAGGCGTATCCTCTCGGGGTCTAGCTCTTCCGCATCCCATCCCATGTTCTCTTGGATGTGCCTCACAATATCTGAGAACCAAGGGTCATCCGGAGGAGACTTCAGCACCTCACGTGGGTCTGGAGAAGGGATGGAGAGGGGAGATGGGGATCTGGATGCTGAGAACTCTGATCCCGTGGCCTCTGTCGAAGGCGATCGTCGGTGTCTCCTGGGTCTCTTGGGGCTGGGTGACCTAGAAGAGGATTTAGACGGAGGTCTCCGTTTGTCTGGTCTCCCCCGGGAGGGGTTCCGTACTCCCGGGGAGGAGGTAAACGGCCTGCCGACCCCAATGGCGAGGGGGCTGCAGGAACCGGAGGTGTAGGAGGAAGAGGAGGAGGAGGAGGAGGAGGAGTGGGAACCATGTCCTTCTTTATGGTGTCCCACCAGTAAGTGAAGAGGTCCTTCACATCAGCTAAAGAAAGGCCCGACGACGGTCCGGGCGCCGGTGGACGGTCGTCGGGTCCCGGTGTCGGCTCCACAGGGGCTCGGTAATCGGCGCAGGGTTCCCTGTGCCTTTGACAGACCGGGATCGCCTGGCCTGGTCCTCGGCCGCCAATTCTTCCTCGGTTAAGGTCTCCTGACCGACGCCGGTCGGAGGCATCAGGCTTCTCTCAGGAGGAGCGGGCGCCGCCCTCACCGCGCCCGGCTGAGGGGTTGGCTTGGTCGGCGACGGCCGCCTGGGCCGACGGTGTTCCAGGGATGTATGGTGAGAGGACGACAACGGACGCAGCGCCAGATCCTGAGGTCTTTTCAAGAAGTAAGCTCCAACGCCTTGCAGGGAGGCAAGGAAGCTGACCTGACGTCGGGTTCCGAAAGGCGGGAACCCGACTTATGATGACGGTGATGGCGATCCTCAGACTTCACCAAGGCCCTGGAGGACGAAGACGAGGACGGCCTGGTGGACTTGGCCTGAGAAGAGGACTTACTGACCGCAGCCGGGGGAGGCTGAGAGCAGGCCCTGAAGGGGGAGCAGTCGGACCTGGAACCGGAGCTGCGAGAGTCCGAAGCCCTGGAGGGGGACCTGAAGGGGCTTTCCTTCGCTTTCCAGCGCAGTTTGTGGGTCTTTTAGTGATCCCCCTCAAGACATGGTCTTTAGCTTTCTTCCAGTAAGAAAGCCTGAAGGGCCTTCTGAAGTCGGATCTGGGTTCTACTGTTAAACCCCTGGCAGAAGGAGCAGGCCCGGTATCGCGGGTTCGGGCCTAGCAACCGGACGCAGGCCATGGGGGTCCTTGAAGGATCTGTTTCCGAGCACACTTGGAAGAGCAACCGGAGGTCGGAGAGGACATCAGCTACAAAAACTTGCAGTAGAAATCCAAATTTCCCAGGAAAGAACTTAACCACGCTGCCGCAAGGCCAGAGCTGAACCAAGGGTCGGCCCATGCAAGTCAACGCAGGAAAGAACTGGGGAATCTAGGGACCGCTTCTTATGTACTGCTGCCTGACGCCGGAGGCGGGACCGACGCCGGTGTCCCGCTGAAGATAGCTAGCTAGAGTTTTCTGTGGGGTCCTGACGCCTGCCGGCTTCAGTCCTAATGGTGTAACCTGCTGCAAGAGCTGTGTCTCGAAGAAAGATCTGTACTATCTTACTTCGAGAGTCAGCTCTTGCAGCATGTAACACAGTTAGGACTGATTCCCAAGCAGTACAGAAACCTATCAAACCCAGGAGGAAGGTAAGAGGAGAGTGGAAGGGGGAGTTCCCTTAAGAGAAGAGGCCCTGCAAAACTGCAAGGCCAAATCCCACTCTACATCAAGAGGCAATGTCCAGACTGTAGTGTCTTATGAAGGTATGGATTGTGTGCCACGTAGCAGCTGCACAAATGTGTGATGCAGATACATTTTTAAGTTCAGCAAAGGAGGCCACTACGGCCCTCGTGGAGTGACCCTTTACCAAGCCCAGCAGGGGCTGCTTGTGCTTCTGATAGCAAAGGGAAATGCAATGGACTAACCACTTTGATAGGGTCTGTTTGGTCACTGGGGCCCCTTGAGTCCTGAGAGCAAAAGAAACAAACAACTGGTCAAAACGTCTACTGTCTTTAGTTTTGGCCAAGTAAAGTTACAAAGTGTGGTGAACATCTAAAGTATGGAGAAGAGCCTTTCCCTTATCGGAATGATTGGGGTAATATAACGGAAGCTGGATGTCCTGATTTAAAGTTATCTCGGACACCACCTTGGGCAGAAACTTAGGACTGGTTCTCAAGGCCACCCTGTCCTTGTGGAATACCAAGTAAGGCTCCTTACACATCAGGGCCTGAAGCTCGGAAATTCTTCAAGCAGAAGTAACAGCAACTAAAAATAACACTTTCCAAGAGAGGACGCGAAGCTTGCTATCAGCGTCTGGTTCAAAAGGGGGCAAAGTCAGCTTCTCCAAGATGAATAACAAGTACCAAGGAGGAATGAGGTCCCTTATGGGGGCGTTTTATGTGCAGGATACCACGAAGAAAAAGACAGGTTACTTCCATCTGTGCCACCGTTCTGCCCTGTACAGGAATATGGTAGGCAGAAATGGCTGCTAAGTGCACTTTGATGGAGGAGTAGCCCAAGCCCGAGTCCAAGAGAGGCAACAGATACTCGAGAAAGGTGTTCACTGAACAGGTCAAAGTGTTTAGGTAGCGAGCCATAGCCCAGAGACTAAAGCGTTTCCACTTCATGGCACAGGTCACTCTGGTGGAAGGTTTCCTGGCAGCCACCAGGATGTGAGCTACCTTGTCCGAGACTCTGCAGCGGAGTTTGGCTAAGACTTCAAGAGCCATGCATGTAGGAGTAGTGATCAAAGGTTCGGGTGAACCAGGGTCCCGTTGTCATGGGACAGCAGGTAAGTGCTCACTGGCAAGGTAATCGGGGGTTCCACAGCCAGCTGTTGCAGGAGTGGGAACCAGATCTGTCGAGGCCATAATGGTGCCACCAGGATCATTGTCACCCCCTTCACTTGTACCTTGAGAAGGACCTTCTGAAGGAGTGGAAATGGGGCAAAGGCATAAAGAAATCTCCCCTTCGAGGAAAGGGACAACGCGACTCGCCAGACAACACCAGGCTCTGGATCTAGTGAGCAAAAACTGGGCAGTTTTGCATTGGTAGGGGAGGCGAAAAGATCCAGTTCGGGTGTTCACCATCTGATGAAGTGTTCATCGATGACAGACTGCAGGAGAGTCCATTTGTGAGCTCTTGACCAGTTCGGCTGAGAGAGTCTGCCAGAGTATTCTGGACTCCAGGTACACGGACCGCAGAGATCCCGAGATGATGGGATATGACCCAATTCCACACCCTCATTGCTTCCCTGCAGAGGGGGTAGGAGTGTGTGCCTTCCTGCTTGTTGAGATAAAACACCACAGACATGTTGTCTATTTGCACAAGGAGGTGTCCTGGGTGAAGCACAGTGCTCAAGGCCTGCAGTGCATAGAGAACTGCTCTCATCTCTAAGATATTTATGTGGAGAGATTCCTCGTTCATGGACTGGGAGCCCAGAGTCCTGTGAATGCCAAGATGTACTCCCCATCCTGAGCCTGAGGCATCAGACGTCAACACCTGGTCTGGCACTTACCTTTGAAAGGGCATCCCTTTGAGCAATGAAGAGGATGTCATCCACCACTGGAGTTCCTGACGTACCGGCTTTGTGATGGAGATTGGTTGATCCAAGTCATCCCATCTTTGGTCCCATTGGACGTGTAAGGTCCACTGGATTGTCATCATGTGGAGTCTCACAAGGGAGACCATAATGATGGACACTGCCATGTGACCCAACAGCCGTAACAGGGTTCTTGCTGGTACTACTGAGGCAGAAAAAATGTGGCAAGCTATTGCTCAAAGTTGGGCAGCCCTGTCTTGTGGCAGATAGGCCCTCCCTCGAACAGTATCAAGGTGCACCCTGATGAAGTTCAGGTTCTGGGACAGATTTAGGAAGGATTTCGGGGTGCTGATCGTGATACCTATTTCCTCAAAGAGAGAACAGGTGTCCTGAATGGCTCGTAGCAATTGTACATTGGATGGTGCTGTCAGTAGCCAGTCGTCCAAGTATGGGAAAATGTAATGACCCATCCTTCGAAGTGCCGCTGCTACCACTGTAAGGCACTTTGTGAAAACCCTCAGTGCCAATTAAAGGCCGAAAGGCAGCACCCTGAATTGAAATGTCTGCCCTGGAAGGTGAATCTGAGAAACTTCCTGTAAGGCTTTGCCACAAGGATGTGTAACTAGGCGTCCTGCATGTCTAGTGATGCCAGCCAGTCCCTGTGATGGATCATGGGGAGCAGGGCCTGAAGGGTGACCATCCGAAACCTCTTGCACTCTACAAATTGGTTGAGTTCGCTGAGGTCCAGAATGGGTTTCACGTCACCTGACTTCTTCAGCACAAGAAAGCAGTGCGAGTAGAACCCTTTTCCTCTCTGGGTTGGGGGAATGAGTTCTATGGCGTTCTTGTATAGCAGGGCTTGAATTTCTGCATGAATCAGACCTGCATGTTCCGATGACCAATGGGATGGAGGGGGTGGGCCTGCCCAGTGGGAGCTGGACAAACTCTATGGCGTGTCCGTTGCCTATTAGTTGGTAGACCCACTGATCAGAGGTCACCTTCCACCAATTTTCTGCAAACAGTGAAAAGCAGCCTCTGACCGCCTCCCCTGTTGGGTTCACAGGAGGAAGTGGGTCCGACCAGGAGTCAGGCAGTGGTAGAAGGGGAAAAGTGGCTTAGTTAGGTTTGGCCGAGTGAGAGGCGGGTCCTGCAGAGCCTCTATGGGCACCTCTCTGCTGTGGCTGTTGTCCCCCTCGGCCACAAAAACGAGACCTACGAAATTTATTATTTATTTATTAAATTTTGGTGAGTGGGTAAGCCCACTGAGCCCCGGAGGTCCCTTTTTCAGGGGTGACCCAGGATTACATAGTAAAAGAGAACAATACAGTGAGACAGCGTTATTTCAGGTTACAGTTATGGCATCAACACATTTATAATGGCAATACTGGAACATCACAGTACATGAACAAGGTTATTCTTACTCGCTAGGGTTCTGTCAGGAGCTGGAGCAGCAGCAAGAACTGGCTTCCCCTGGTGGGCCTTAAGCCTTATGTGGAATGTTTTGATAGAAGGAGCCTCCTGCACCTGAGGGGGGAGTTGGTTCCACAGGGTGGGAGCAGTGTGAGCAAAGGACATGCTACCCGCCTTGGTTCTAACCCTGGGGATGTCTAGGAGAGTACGGCCAGTTGTGCGGAGGAGCCGGGGACTGGACTTTAGAGCAACTAGTCCAGAGAGACTAGGACGGGGAGTTGGGCCGAGTAACTTGTGGGCTAGGCTAAGCAGTGAGTACCGGAGGCGAGCATCCAGAGAAGGCCAATTTAGCAAGGATAGGAAGTCACAGTGCTGATCTCTTGGGTTGGCCTGGGCATCGAATCGAGCTACCTTATTGTAAAGTACCTGGAGCCAGTTCCTCTCCAACTTCCCCAGTCCTTGCACGACTGGGGCGGCATATATGAGGACACTAGTGGCGAGAGAGATCCTAGCTTCGGGAACAAGCTGGTCTCTCAGTTGGTAGAGGGTGCCTAGTTTCCCATGTAAGGTTTTGGTGACTAAGTCCACGTGGTTTTTCAGGGTGAGACCCTGGTCCAGGGTAAGACCAAGGTATTTCAGGGAAGGCACTACTTCTACGCAGTTGCCCGCCGAGGTTGTAAGTTGTAGGAATTGTGTTCTATTTTGCCTAATTGTCTCTGTTTCGGGCGGTATATGGACTGCACAGTCCAAACTGCCTTTCCAGAATCTTGTAACTTCACAATAATCTTTTCTGTATCCTCACCAAAGAGGACTAAGCCTTAGAAGGCTGCGTCAAGGAGGTTGGATTGAACATCCTGTGCAAATCCAGAGACCCGGAGCCAAGAGTGGCGACACAGGCATACTCCCGTCGCTGCTGCTCTTGCTGCTGTGTCCACAGAATCATAAGCTGAAAGGATGACGTGGGTGCCCAAGTCTGATCCGGTCTGCAAAAGTTTAAGTTCAGCCTTCTGCGGACAGTCTGGGATTTCTTGAACAATATCCATCCTTGTTTGCAAAGGGAGTTTTGGAACTGAATCATGTGTTTTAAAAAGTTCAGGTTCCTAATGCTGCAGGTGGCAGAGGAATAAATCTTACGACCCATGAAGTCTGGCTGTTTGGACTCCTTATCTGGAGGTTGTGTGCTGAGGTGTTTCAGCCTCTGGGAACGATCATGGGCTGAATCAGCTACAGGATGCTCCACCAGAAAAGGTTGCTCTTTGGGAGTCCTATAAAGGTGATCAGCCTTCTTAGGGACTGCAGTGGAGGTATGTGGGCGCTTCCAAGCTGCCTGTGTGACATCGGCGAAGGTGTCCATCAGGGGCAGGATGACCACCGGCCTTGGATCTTTCTGGTGGAGGTATTTTGCCAGACGCATTCTCTCCGGGTCTAGGTCCTCTGTATCCCAACCCATATTAGCTTGGATGTGCCTCATGACCTCCATGAAAGAGGGGTCATCAGGAGGGAATTTTGGTGTATCTTCTGGGTCCAGAGGAGATAGGTCGCCGATGGACGAGTCTGAATAGGAAGAGTCCAGGGGCCAATATGAGTCCAAGGAGGAAGAGAAGTGGGACCTGCGTTGTCTCTTCCTATGCCCGTGTCTGTCAGGAGAGCTTGAGAGGCTCTGGCTCTGTGACCAAGACCTGTGACATCTCTTACAGGTGGCTTTTCCTTTAGGCTTTTCTTGAGGAGAAGGCTCTTTACCATGGCTCTCATCCAGAAGTGGTGAAGGGACCTTGGTTGCATCCGGAGTTGGGGAAGGGCTTTTGCAGGTGCCCCATTATCTGGAGTTTTAGTTACATCTGGTGCAGTAGGTGTGTCTGGCTGTGGCCTTGGGGGTAGGATAACTGAATGGATGGTCTCCCACCAATGGCTGAAGAGATCCTTGAACTGTGACAGGTTCAGCTTAGGATCTGAGCCTGACGCTAGGTTTGGCATTGGTCCAGTCCTCATTTCTTCCCTGGTGCCAGTGCCATCAGGTGCTGCGCAGTCTGGCATTGGCAGACCTACCAGAGGCGACGACGGGTTGATGTTGGCTGAACCGCCGTCGGCTGTCTATTTGTCTTGAAGGACCGACACCTGATTGTCCTCCATATGGATGTCGTTGGACCTGTCATCAACGGTGGTGGGGGAGATACTGGAGATGACGGGGCTCCTGCCGGTGGCGCAGACTTGTGAGTAATTTTAGGAGTGTTGTCGGTCTGACGGCAGTGCTGGTCCGCCGAAGGCTTAGAGTACGGACGTTTGTCTGACGGTGGCTTGGAGGGTTTCTCAGAGTGCCTGGGTGGGGAGGAAGATCTCCCAGATGAGTGACCCAAGGCCTTCTGCCTCTGTCCCGGGGATCGGCACTACATACAGAAGCAGACTGAGAAACGCCTGACTGGTGTCCCTTACTTGCGTCAGAAGAGCGGCCTGTCAGGGGTGCGGAAAGCCTGATATTTATAGGCTGGAGAGAGGGGCCTGAAGTCCCGGAGCCTCTATCCTTGTTGCCCATAGCCCGGACCACGGCCAGGGCCTTGAGCACGGTGAGTCTGGTGTCATGGGTGGCGGAGTCTAAGCTACCCCTAGAGGCAGAGTGGGAGCTAGAGGATCTGGAATGCAAATGGGACCGCTCCTTCTCTCTCTCTCCTCTTATCTTTGTTTCCCCGATGACTTTTTGTGAGAATGGTGGGAAGATTCTCTCTCAGAAGAGGAGTCCCGCTGCATGGCGGCCAACTGTTGTTCCATGAGGAAGGCCTGCAAGGTCTTCTGGCGAAGGATCCACATCTGGCTGTTGAATTTCTGACAGTGCAGGCAATTCTGGGTGTTGTGTTCTGGACCCAGGCACAGCAGACAGGCCAAATGGCTGTCCTTGGATGGGATCTGCTTCCCACAGGTGCACTTGTTAGTGTGCCTAGAAGAGGGTGTTGAGGAAGAAGACATACAGATGAAAGGATTGCTAGAAATGGAATTTTCGATGAAAAAATAAGAAATTTTAAGTTGGTAGAAAATGGCGGTTGGACTAGCGAGAGGCAAGCTGTGGAGTGGTTTAAGTGGTGGCTATGAATACAGTGCAGGGCTTCAAACAGGCATGGGATAGGCATAAGGGAGCAATACAAATGAGTATGAATAGATAGGCCACTGACAGAGCAAAGGCCGATGGCACATTTATAAAGTAGAAAAAGAAATGGGCAGACTGGATGGGCCTTGCGGTCCTTATCTGCCATCAACTTCTGTTTCTATGAGCCGATGAACGTGAGATGACGGCGGGAAAAGAACTAAGGCATGTCAAGGACCGCCCACCCTTTATACCATATGTGACATCGGGGCCGGGTGGTCCCCACTATAGACTGCTGGTTAGAAGTTTGCCGTGGGGTCCTGTCGCCTGCCGGCCACAGTCCTGTGTTACCTGCTGCAAGAGCTGACTCTCAAAGTTAGATCCCTGTTTTCCATGTCACATATTTGAGCTCTGATGAGGACATGGGTTCAAAGGGTGGCTGCATCGTATCACAAGCACAGTGTGATAACTAGATTGTGACGTGTACACTGTGAAGATATCCAGCACAGTGTACACGTCATTGCCAGTTATCAACACAGTGTACACGTCACTTCCCCCCCTCCTCATGCCACTAAAACAAAAAATAAAAGAAAATAAACAAAAAACAGAGCCCTGTTGTATAAAATGGATACGTTATGTCCTGTTGTGTGATACCTATGTATCACAACTCGTGGACAGTGACCTCGGGAACCTCACGCGTGGCTCCGCCACTCGTGAGCCGAGGTCACTGTCCACTCGTTGTGATACATACGATATCACATGCTGGGCCATCACGTATCCCCTTAGTCGCAGGCCCTTGAAGAATTTTCTGAACACCTGGCTTGATGCCAGTGAAGAGCCCTAACCCTCTGAGAGGTAAGCAGAAACAGCTGTCAGAGGCACCTTAAGGGTAGATGGCCTAAGGCCAAGGGAATGAAGGTGCACCAGGTAATCCAGTACAACTGAAAGGCCAGCTTGGTCACGGTCTACACCCTGCTGTTGGCACCAAATTGAAAACCTCTTCCACTTAGAAGAGTAAGTTTTTCTAGTAGATGGATTCCTGGTGACCCAGAGTACCTGTAGGACTCCTTCTGAAAGACTCAGGCCAGCATACTTTAAGTCCTCAAGAGCCAGGCCTTGAGCCTGAGGGACTGAAGGTTGGGGTAAAGTATTCTGCCCTGTGAGGACGTCAGCAGATTAGGCCTCCTGGGCAGAAAGACTGGTCCGCTCATAGACAGGGTCAGAAGCAGTGAGTACTATGGCTGCCTGGCCCAGTCAGGGGCAATGAGGATCATGGTTGCTGGCTGTGCTCTGAGCTTGTTTATCACCCTAAGCAACAAGGAAAATGGGGGAAGGCATACAGAACTTCCCTGTCCAATCCAGCAGCAGTGCGTCCATTGGCACTGTGCCCACTGCAGGAGGCCTGCAACAGAACTGTGGCAGCTGGTGATTGTCTGGGGCTGCAAAAAGGTCCACCTCTCAGGTGCCCCACCTTCTGAACACTGTCTGAAGGACCTGCCAGTTCAATGCCCATTTTTTGGTGATTCTGATTTATCCTGCTCAGGGCATCTGCTAGGGCATTGTCTTTCCCTGGAAGATAGACAGCTGCAAGAGAGATGCCCAGAGAATATGCTAGCTTCCATATCCTCATGGCCTCTGTGCACTGAGGGGATGACCTTGTACCCCCTTGCTTGTTTATGTAGCACATTGCGGTTGTGTTGTCTGTTCTGATTTGGACTACCATGCCTTGTAGCACTGGAGAGAAAGACTGAATGCCCAGGTGTACTGCCCTGAGCACCAACAGATTTATGTGGAGTAAGAACTCCTTTGGGAGCCAAGTCCCATGTGCAGTCTGCTCTCCCAGGTGTGCCCCCTACCCCAGGAGAGAAGCATCTGTTGTTAGCACCATTGAAGGTGACTGTTGCTGGAAGGGCACTCCCTCTCTTAGGTTTTCCCTTTCCTGCCACCACTGAAGTGCTAGCAGCAGAGGTCTCATGACTGGCACCAGTTTCGACAGAGGTCCCTTTTCTGTGACCATTAGAATCTGAGATGAAATTGAATGTCCCTCATTTAGAACCTGGAGCCTGGCACTGTTGCGGCAGCCATGTGCCCTAGTAGCTGGAGGAAGTGCCTTGCTGACCTGTGGGTAAACAGCTGAAAAAACTGGCCAGTTGTACCAATGTTTCTACCCTCCCCCTGAGGGAGACATGCCTTTCCTCTTGCAGTGTCCAGCTCTGCCCCTGTGAATTCCAACAGCTGAACAGGAGTTAGCACTGACTTCTTGAGGTTTACCAAGAAGCCCAGGGACTGCAGAATATCCTGTGCAGAACTTAAGGCCTCTGACACCTGCTGAGGGGACTGACCTACCACTAGCCAGTCATCCAGATATGGAAAGACTGTGACCCCCCCTGCCTCCTTAAGTGGGCTACAACCACTGCTAGGCATTTTGTAAACACCCTTGGTGCTGAGGTAAGGCCGAAGGGCATGGCCCTGAACTGGTAGTGGCCTGATGGCAACCTGAACCTGAGGTACTTTCTGTGGGACTGCCTGATAGAGATGTGAAAAATAGGCATCCTTCAGGTTTACTGATGCCAGCCAGTCTCCTTGTCTGAGGGTAGGTAGGATGGTGGACAGAGTGACCATTTTGAAGTTTGGTTTTGCCAGATGCTTGTTTAGGTATCCAAGATCCAAGATGGATCGCCACTCCGTTTTCTTTACTGTGAGGAAGTATCTTGAGTAGAGTCCATTCCTCCTTTGGGGCAAGGGGACAGGTTCTACTGCCTTGTCCTGCAACCGTTTTACTACTTTCTCCTCCTGTAGCTGAACTTCTAATGGTGAGGCAGGCCTGAAGACTCTTGCCCTCAGCCTGGCCATAACTTTGAAGCAGAGGGCAAGACCTTGGCCCACCACCTCCAGGACACACTTGTCTGTGGTGAGGGATTCCCAGGTCTGGAGGAAGTGGGCTAGCCTGCCAACTACTGGGAGAGGGGAAGGCAACCCTGGCTGACCCCTCAGGAAGTCTGCTTAGCCTGTGTGGTTGGCTGGGGCCACCCCTGCAACTTCCCCTTCTGCCCCTACCACTGAAGTAACCCCTCTGTGGCTGGTAAGCCGGGAGGGCCTGGGTTTGAAAGAAGGGCCTGTAATGGGCCCGAGCGCTACCACTTCTATCTTGCTGCTTCTCAGTTGTAGCTGCCTTCTCTTTAGCAGCAGCACTCTTGTAGGCCACTTTATATTCATCCATTTTCTTCATATAGGCTTTGATCTGCTGCCCAAAGAGGGATGTGGGCTTGCAGGGGAAATCCAGAGCCTCTGTCTGGGTGTCCTGTGAAAGGTTAGTAGTGCCAAGCCAGGCAAACCTTCGTAGAGACACCGAAGTAGCCATAAGTCTGGCAGCAGTGTCGTTAACATCTTCTGTCATCCTGAACTGGAACTTGGAGGCTTCAATGACCCTCTTGGCAGCCTCTGCCAAATCAGATGCCATAGGGGCAGGACAAGCTTTGGAGATTTCCAAAACTGTACTCCAAAGACTCTTTTTAAACCTGGTCACATGAGCCATATAAGTAGCCTGCCTAATGGCCAATGAGGACCCTAAGTAGGATTTCTTGGCCACTGAGTTCATTTTTCTGGAATCCTTGTCAGGTGGATGAGATGCCAGGGGGATGACAGCCTTGTCACAGGCAGTGGCCTGTACTACCACCTCATGGCTGGGTGCCCAAAAAGTAACTCAGCCCCAGACTTGGCCACCCAGTACTTCCTATCAAGTTTTTTATCTACTGAAGGGATGGGCGTAGAGGTCTGCAAAATCTTAAAGGCATGTTTCTTAATGGATTTATGGATGGGAAACAATAACTTCTTAGCTGATGACACATCCATCATCTCTACATAGTCTGGTTCCTCCTCCGCCTCTGTTGTTTCTTGAGTGGGGAGGTCCAGAGCTTGTGCCAACTGTTGCATAAATGCAAAAAGTGTGGTGAAATCCTCTGATCTCTTGTCAGGGGATTCAGGACGCTGGGGATCAGGGGAAACATCAGGTTCTGGAGGTTCCCCTAAATCCTCCTCCTCCTCCTCATCATCATCGTCATCACCACCATAGTCCTCGGTATAAGGTTCAAAACAACAGGGGAATAACCTGTGGGCTGAACCGAGATAACTTGGGCAGTGGACCGTGGAACTGAACCAGCAGCGGTCTGGAGAGACTGTACTATCTTTATGGCATTGGCAATTTCCTCTCTGGTCAGAACCGTCGGGTTCATCGGTTGTGGTTCCTTCCCAATAGGTTTCTTCTTCTTTGCTGCAGTTGCCGATTCAGCGGCAGTTTCGGCAGTTCATAGTTTATTATGCCAACCGTCACCCCAGTCAGAGGGTGTTTCATCCGGTTCTTTAGAGGTTTTCCTGGTTCAAGAAGAAGAGAGTTTGTCCGCAACTTGGTCAGCGGTTTTCTCGGACATTGTTTCCTTCAGCCGATTAAGCCGCCTGTCCAGCGTCGACTGTGGAAAGGTTTTACAAATTTCACAGTCTGCCCTCAAGTCTTCAAACCCGAGGCAGAACACACAGATCAAATGTGGATCGGCCTTTGCAAACAGTTCCCCGCGATCAGTGCAGTGCTGAAACCCTGTAGGGCTGGTCCTCTTTTTGGGAGTCTGAGACACAGTGAAAAACTTAACTTCCCTGGTACTCAGTCTTTTAAACCCTTTTTTTTCCGTTGGTTTAGCAACCGAAGGACAAACCGAGTGTCCGCCTGGTTTAAAATCACAAATCACAAAAAAATCGGTTGGTACAAGGGAACATTTTAATAAAGAAAACTTTTACCTAAAAAAAAGACGAAAGGCGGTTTCCACTCGGTTAGGGGAACTGGACGGGAACTGAGACACTTACCCAAAAAATCTAGACTAGTCTACCTGAATACCAGAGACAGCGGTTCAAAAATGCAAAGATATCAGTACTGAATAAAAAACCGAGAAAAATAACAATCTTCAGGAAAGATGCAGGAGAGTTCTCCAAGGCATCTGACTAGGCAAGAGAAGTAAAGAATCTGCCGGTTGCAGGTTGTTTAGCAGAGATAGTGGTTTGAAAACCAAGCTCGAGCCTAGCCTTCTATCATGTGCACAGGTTCTATTAACCTTTTCGGCTCCAGGGCAATCCTGTGGTGAGATCATACTGCATACGTCAGAATACAGTAAGATTTCCTGGAATTAGAAATTAATGGTAGTCAGCCCTGTTTTGCATGGTATTCCACCTCCCACACCAGATTATTTTCGTAATTTGTACTCCTGTGGGTATTGTGTGTTTAGTGTTTGTTTATGTTTTTAATTATACTGTATGTCTAAAATAGCTCCAACATGTGGAACAGCAGCATCTCTTCGGAGCGATGGGTACATTTAGCTGTAAAATGTGTAGAACTATTTATATTATAAAAAGGGTCTGAGAAATAGAGCTTTCTGATTGGTCGTAAACATTCTATCAGCCCTATGTTAATCTTTGATTAAAATACATGTACAGACTAATGATATGCTGAACAAGGTTTAACACTATTTAAAAAACAATTTTATTATAATAGCAATAAGGCACTCCCAAGGGTTATGTTACTGGTCAGTTAATCACCCTCTAGGGGCATGTAGCACTCGGCTATGCCTCGTGCCACATTACACCCCTAGAGGGTGATTAACAGACCATTAATGTAACACCTGGGAGTGCCTTATGCTTAATTGTATTGCCCTTGAAAGGTATTGCTTCACTCAAGAAAAATCTATAATTTTTGTTGTTCTAGTCCTCTGCTCCCTCAGCCAGTTTAGATCAGTTTTCTAGTTCACTTACCTGCTTTACCAGTGAGCTTGGCTCAGCACTGTTGTCTATGTAGGGGTGGAGAAGCATCCTGTGGTTTGATCTCCGTCTTTGGAAGAGGAAGGGTTCCTTCTCCTGCTGAGTGATTTTTCCCTCGGGGATCCGGGGTTCAGTTCATGGTGCAGTTTCTGCAGTTTAGCTATGCTTACAAGCGTGAAGATTATTTTTTAAATAAAGCAGGCAATCAAGGGCTGGGAGAAGATCAACTGGTACATGGGAAGGAAAGGGGTACTGTAGGTTGAATGTACTGCTTTTTTATTACAGCTGCACAGTGAGAGCTATGCATGACGTAGTGCAATTACATTGAAAATCGGAGTTTGGTACCATGTGAATGAGAATACACTGTAGCTGCGTCCATTACACTGTTTTGTAAGGAAGCCAAATTGCTGTATTTTCCCGTATAACCAACGCAAATCTATGGGAAGAATTTCCCTGTAGATGGCTCCTAATCCCTGCAAAATATCACTCTGCAGGTGTACTGGCTCTGACCAGAGTTTGTTTCACATTAGCAGCGCTCCTATTAATATGACTCAAACCAGGTTTCTTTAGTACTCTGTTGTTTTTGAACACCCATTGTTTAATATCACTTCTGTTTGAGCTTAAATGAACTAGCATGCAACAGGCAGTGATCCCTGACCTTCCAGGACAATAGGTATACAAAAAACACATTGAGAATACTGATGAAAACCTGGCCCGAACAATATTAAAAGGCATGCTTATTTTAGTATTTCAAATGAGAGATAAAGTACTAAAGCAGATTCAAAATGGGGAAAGAAAGGTAACATACAAGTCAGTCGATAAGGGGTAATCTAAAACAGAATAAAAAAGTATTGTTTCAAATTTTCACTGCTATCATGCACTGCTGCTTTAACATGAATAGAACAGTTCCATCTGAGTGCTCAAGAAACACACAATCTCAGCAAATAAAATGTAAATTTCCTGCATTTTTATTACATTGTACATTTTTTTCTTGCATTGATAATTCCATCTACATGTATACAAACGTTTCTCTCAAAGAAATGCATTCTTTAAACATAAAAAATTAATAAAAATTCTGCATATTAAAAGTGCATACACCTCAGATAATAAAACATACAAATAAATTAAAAAAACAAAAATGCATCGGACAAAGTCTCATGCACTGTTCCCAAATAAGTTAAAATGTACATTAGGTTTCGGGCCCCCAAGGAAGACATCCTGCATTCCATGTTACTTACTGTACATGTCAAAAAACATTAAAATACAGACAATATCAAAGGTCAAAAAGATTCCAAATTTATTAGTATACAGTGATATGACATGCTGCCTTGGAAATAATCTGAGTATTAAAATTCCAGTGTATACACTGAAGCTTAGTCTTATTTTAGACTATATGTTTAACTCTGAATGAATTCAGTTTTAACCCAGGGTGAGGTATGTAATTGTTGAAAGGCCACGGGAATGCCGTCAGTTTTTAATATTAAAGCAGCAGTGCAACGAAAAACTACAATTAATAAAAAAAAATAGTATACCTGTCAAATCTACTTTTCGTGGTACTTCCTATGCTGCTCACCATAAGTTTTTTATTTTCTTGATCTTAACCTCTTAACAGGTTTACAATGGTATCTATAAGCCAAATGTGGCAGCCATCTTGTTTTAAAACATTTATAAAACACATTTTGGTGGAACTAGAAAATTTTACCACCACTTAAAAAAACCCGGAAGGTGTCTGGAATCTTTTATAGTGAAAAAAGGTAGGGTAAAAAATTCTGCCCAATTTCGTTACACTACTACTTTAAGGAACTTCAATTTAGAACCAATTTTAGAGATACAGCACCTATTTTAGAAAATACAATCAAAATGATTATTACTTTAGGCCACTGCTGCAAATGATGTTTATAAAGGGAGTGTAACTAGCAAATGGTATGCCTCAAAGAAAATTAACAAATTATGTTCATTTACTGAGGCTATTCTGTAGTATGAAGCGATCTCAAGTGGCATTTCAAAGCTGTGTGCATACAAATGCATCTAGCCAGCCTTCTGTTTCTTAAAGACATCACAAGATAAATTTAAGGCAATGATTAACTGAGCAAATTTGATCTGATCAAAATCCTTACCACATATATGCTGCACTACATAAAAATAGTTTTTGGTGCTAAAAACACATAGCCAAGATGGTTGTTAACTTGCAGATGATGTCTACTTAGCTGTGGAAAACTACTGTTGTTTGGGTAGCAAATGATGACTGGGACATGAAAAGAATATTTGAGTGTGTTCAAGGGAATGGTGGTGCCTTGCTCCAAGACGGTCAGATTTTATAAGGATAGGAGACAACACTCACCTCCCAGTCACTTTAGATCACACATAAATTACTCTGTCCCCAGGCACTTCCTCAGAGAGTCCAGTCTAATGAAGTTCTGGGCAGAGAGCACAAAACATTCTGTCTGTATGCTTTGGCAAGTCTGTATCCAGCCTGGAATGTACTTATCTTCTGAATGTTTTGCACAAAATACAGTGCACAAATAAATATCAATGGAGGAATTTATTTGCGGTTTAAAGTGCTTCTGGCTAGTACTGGGAGGGCAGTGTGGTCTTTTATAAAAATTTACTGGGACACACCTGTGACTTGATTTTCAACAGGCTTGCAACCAAGCAAACCTGTGGAGTTTTAAACCATATTTCACAATTGCATCCCCTTTGATAAAAGAAGTGTGTGGGTGTTTTTATACATCTGCCCTAGATCCTCTTACAAGTATAAGATTGGTTCCTGCATGTTCTCGGAGTGGGAGACCAGCAAAGTAAAACTGAGCTCTTCTGACCCCAAAGTATGTATGTGAAACAACTCTTACAGTCGTACGTGCCTCTCAGACAGATGTATTAATACATTATAGATTGGAGGGGGGGGACACAAAAAGACCCTTTACAAGGCATGACTGGCACCAGCGAGAAGCCTGTTTCTAGGGATAGCAAGTGAGACATGCATATCAAAATAAGAGTGTCTTACGTGCTACTCAAACAAGCACTCTAAATGGATGGAGCATCACAATGCTCCTACAAGTTATAATATTTAAACACATCTACTACCTGCCACGAAGTGGTATTTCTGCCACACAGTTGGCCTTTCTATTAAAACTGCCCACACATCCATGTGTGTACTTCTGCCTCAGTGTTTGGCTCCCGCAGAAATCCACCCCCAGCCGGTCAAGTGGCGCTGAGGGCTGAGGCGCTGGACGCCTTACCTCACGCTACGCCAGTGACCTGGGTTCGGGAACGACATTGGGTCGGGGAGCTGGCGTGGGGGGCAGCAGGACTGAGCAGCTGCAAGGCAGCTCTCCCCTCCCAGGGTGGATGCCTGCACTCTCCGTAGTTCTGCTCCCACCGGGTGGAGGTCTGATGGGAAGTGTAGGTGTGAGGGGGCGGCGGTGATTGCCAGGGGTGGGGTGGAAGGGGCCGAGCTTGTACCTAGTGTGCGTGCGTGCCTCCACGCATGCACGTGTCTGCTGGGGTCCCGGGTCGGGGAGAAAAAGGGAAAAAAATCCACATCCATAGGGAAAGGAAAAAAAAAAAAAAAGAAATTCACCCCGTTTGTAGCTTTAGAAACAACTATTTCTAGTGGGTAGAGCTGAGTTGCAGCAGAGGCTAGGGTTTGGAATGAAACATACAAAGGACAGTATGTGGTAAGTGGCTTGAAGGCACCAGGAAATTTACCCAAAAAGACAAACACTTGGTTCCTCCCCAAGTGTCCACGTTTTGAAAGAAACTCAAGGCTCTTTCCAATGAGGAATCTGAAATCACAAGAAACCACTGGCTCAGAAGGACAGTATACTCTAATTGTAACAGCCAGGCATATATCATATGAAAAAGAAGGCTCCTTCATAAGAGTATTAAATGGGATTAGAATCTGGCCTGTCCAGTGGTGCAGTGCCACCTGTTTGACCAGAGTATGTGCAGGGACCCTGGAATCCCACGCTTGAGATGAATGGGGTCGGGGCATGTGATCGAAGGAGGAGCTCCACTTGCATGAAGGGGGGTACAGACTGCTCGGCACACACTTTCCTGTTTTCCAGTCAACCAAGAAGCAGCAATGATGTCAACTGGGAAGGCAGCCCCTCGTCTACTCTGTCCCAGACAGAGGACGGTGCAGCCAGATTATGGGGAGGGGGATGGGGGGAGATGTGATCAAGACCCTTGACAGACCAGCAGCAGAATATAGAAGACGGCAGAGACACTGACACTGCACAGGGAGCTCTTACTGAAGAACGCAGTCCTCACAGGAAAAGACTATAGTCCTCAAGGAAAATAGGTGAGACAATACTCCCAATACCATCCAAGCAACCTCAAAAAATGGGACAAGATTCCCCTTTAAACTAAACAGAAAGCCGAAAAGGTAGGCATTGCTAGGAGACAGTTTGCGAGCGATGTTTGGGACTTCCATCACCTGATAACGTAAACCAGCGGCGCTGAACTGACAGCTTATCATTCATCCGGTGTCAAAGTAATAGTGACCTGGAAAGGTGGATGCCGACTCAATTGCACTGTACTTGTAATGCCAGAGACTAGAAATGTGGGGACCACAACTGAAAATGACATCATTAGTTTTGGCTCAACAAGATGAGAACCCACAAATGGGAAATAGATGCCTGAAGGCTGAGTCCTGAGTAAAATCGTCCTGCCCCATCTCCAAGTCATTTAACCCAGTATGAATATGGGAATAAGAGGCCAAGGTGAAAGGCCTTCATTGAAACAAAGAGGATCCCAAATGATGGGGTTAATAACCAAGTCATATGTTAAAAACACCCTGTCCAGTTCCCAACCCACTGATGCCAAAGCCTAGGTTTGGTGTGAAGGCCAAAGGCTATAATCCAAGCCCTTTAGGTTTAGATGCAGCAAAGGAAGGATCCTAAACATGAAAGCCAGAGCTCATATTTGCCTCTCACTGTGTATTTGAGAAGAGAAGCCCCAAGAACAGTACCATTTTGATTCATCTTAATTGGCCAAACCCTTCCGGAGTGCTGAGGTGGCATGCAAGAGAACAAAGAAAAACAAGGCAGATTTGATCATTCTCAAAGTGTGTGTGTGTGTTTAGTTTTTGTTGCCCGGGAAAGGAGGACTAGGCAATTCTGCCTATTTTCAGCCTCGTCCCAGGGAAGAGGGGGAAGATACAGATGCAAAATGACATACAAAACCAGATAAAGCTGTTTCCATAAGGGTGTGTGTATATATATATATATATATATATATATATATATATATACAGACAGAAAGCTATATAGAGACGATAGATAAGATAGACAGATATTTTAAAACAGCCTGAAAGAAAAGTACCAATTTGTTGATTTAAGCCCAGACGAGAGCCAGGGACACCTGAATCAACAAGCAAGAGAAACAAAGGGTGTGAAGCACAGAAATATGTTCCCTTTCAGGTAAGGTAGGTTTAATGGGAAATGCCATGTAATGAAGAGAGAGACAATACAAGACATGTTATGTTCAACATGGATACCATGTGTCTCACCTGGTTAAACAACTAAATAAAAAACATGGATACTGTTATCACTGGGACTAAGACTGAATCCCTACGCAGCTGAAAGCCCTACATCTTCTAAGTACTCTACCAACTAAGAAAAGCAAATATATTTTCATACAGAGAAAACAAGGGATGGGGTGGTGGGGATAAAAAGGGTTCTGGAGAACAGAAAAAGATTGGACAATGCAAAAGGTGAGTGTAATTATAACCTGTATGGGGGTCTACAAATGCATGGTCATAACTGTGAGAACATGAGGCTGTGGATTATCTACTGTTAGAAATATGTAGCCTTTTGGGAAGTAATTTCAGAAATATAAAACTTATTTTTGACCGGTCCGGAGGCGCTGAGGGTTGAGGCGCAGGACGCCGCACCTCACGCTGCGCCGGTGACCCGGGTTCGAGAACGGACTCGGCCGATGGGGGGTCATGGGAGGGAGGATTGAGCATCCCAGTGGATGCTCTCCTTCCTCAGGAGGATACCAGGGTGCCAGGAGGTACCCAGCGTCCCGAAGAGCGGGGTGGAAGAGCGGGCTCTCAAAGGGCTCTGGCGTCCGACAGTGGAGTCGTGGGAGGGGACGCTGTTGCCGCCTGGGAGGCAGAAGTGCATCAGCACGCCACCTCTGACGCCAGTCCTCGCGCCGGCGCCCCTAGGGGTTGGGTGGGGAAAAAAGCCCTCTCGGTCCTAGATGAAGACTGATCAGTGCCTCCCAGGATCCACTGGACTACGGGCAGACCTCGCTGTGCCAAGTTCTCCTACAGTAAGGTTGAGAAAGGTTCATCCTCACCCCACCCAGGGGGGATTGTTGGGAATCAAGGCAATACAGGGGAGAACAAGAGAGCACTCTAGGGGCAGACTCAGAGTCAGTGTTCTGAGGGGGTTGATCAGTGGTCCGAAGGAGTGGACCAAGGGGGTAGCGTAGGTGGATAAAGTAGGTGTGCAAGCACCACAAAATAAAAAAAATAAAAAACGTATTTTTATACTTGAAGTGTAAGCTACTGATTCATAATATTTTATAAACAATCTTTAATGTGATAGTAAGCTTTGTTTCCCTAGTGCTATCATATCACATTAAAACCATTTTTGAAATTCTGACGCTTTGCAAAAAATTATGTGTTAACTTCCCAATTAAAACTTTTTTAGTCATGTGTGCTGGGAAAGGCATTGGAGTGCTGCCAAACCAACAAAAGCAGTGTTTTTCCTTCTTTTGAAAGTTAACAATATAAATAAGAATTACTGATGAAAGCTATATAAAACCAAAAGAAAAGTAGAAACTACGTAAAATTTCAATGTAGTTTAAGGAACAGTGCGTGGACCTTTCATCTCACCAAAGATTAAAACAATTTTAGCAGCTTTTATAAAATATTAACCAAGAAAACATTTGACAGAGTTACAGTTTAACTAGTTGAAATGTTGCTAGCAGTTTAAAATGGAAAAAAACAACTGTTCACATGTTAGTTTTGAACCAATTATTGTTTTTGTCTTAGTGTCAACACTAATAAAATAAAAAAGGAAATAACTCTCAAGCACTGAGTGTCTGGCAAATATTCACTGATTTAGCAGCTAAGCCCAAAAAAACAAAAAACAAAAAATAAAAACCCAACAGAATCTGAGTGTAAAAACACAATACCCCATTTTCTGAGCTAACAATTCTATTAGGGTCCTAGCCACAAAACGGTTTCTCCCATTCTGTGTCTATGGCAAAAAAATCTTTTGTGAACAGGGCTCCAAGGATATAAACACCTTTGTATTTGATCACCAAGAACCCTCGCTAGCACCTAGCGTGCTTTACTTTCTGCGTTTTCTACATGTGTGGTAAACACTCTTAACTGAAACTTACTTAAATAGTTCATTTTTGGTTAAATTCATCTCATGCCAAATAATCATTTTAAGGATTTTGTTTTCTTGGAGAAAAGGGATAGTGCTTTTTCAATATGTTCTTTATGAACGAGATTCTACGCCCATCTCTGCAGGCACTAGTATTAAGAGCCGTTTTTCTGTACTGTAAAAAAAATAAAGTAACTATTTGTATAGAAAATAATATAACCCCTACATAATAAGGAATCTGCGTAGCAAGGTTTTCACCTGTCCCACTTTAAAGAAGAATGTGCATCTACCAGCCCCACATATATTGTGTTGGTCTGTCCCCAATTAGCACTTTTGGTGCTAGAAACGTTTTTTCACACTTTGTTCAGAAAAAATCTGGTTGATCCTGCTATCACACCAATCCCGACTGTAAACACAGCCATGAGGCGGCTTCCAACAGTCCCTCTGCAGCTGGGTCCACAGCTTGACAGCAGCCATGGAGGAATCAATATGCAATCAGTAGAATCAGAGCTTTAAGAAGCCCTGGTTTGTTGTGCTCCAGTCATGCTCCTCTCCTGGGACTAAGTACAGGTTACTTGCATATACTTAAGCCTCTGGAGAGACCAGCAAACTGGAGCTTTTTAAAGCTGGCAGTATAGATTTGAACTTAGAGAAATGAGCTGCAAATGAGCTTGGCACATCCAGCGGACCTGGGTTTGATTCCCACAACTTCCACTTTCATACTGTGTGACCCTGAGCAAGTCACTTAACCTCTTTGTGTTCCTGGGATGCACCTGGAAACTAGATTCAGCTCAGTATGCTTTTCCTGGCCGAATACTGTAAAATTAAAAAAAAAAAGTTAAATTCTATTGAATGCATACTGAATCAGCCGGCCTGGTGGCGCCAGAGACAAGCTGGGCGTCACCGTGACACGCGGTGACCGGGTTGAGGCAGTCTGGGCCGTCGGAGGTCGGCACGGGGCGGCGGACAGGATGGAGCAGCCATAAAGGCAGCTCTCCTCTCCGGGAGGTGGAGTGGCATTCCTCGCTCACGGCTACCCTCTGGTGGAGGCTGAGGGGCTGCGCAAGCAAGGGTGCCAGCGATAGGCCAATGGGGCGGGCGGAGGAGGGCCGTTACTGGGGCTGTAAGGCGCATGCGTGCCTCCACATGCATGTGTCCTTCTCCTGGGGTCCCTGGGAACTTGGGGAGAAAACGGAAACAGGCAACTAGTGGCAGGATGGCGACCGACTCTCTGCAGGCACCACTCCTGGACCGGGCGTAAGGTAAGCCCCAGTAATTTTGGGAGACGGAGCTGGGGGAGTCGGTCAGATGGGGGCCGTATGGGAGCAAGGGAGAAATACAGCAGAGATTTAAAAAAAAAAATGCATATTGAATCCCCTGCAGCTACTTCCAGGCCATTATGTCACAGCCAAGGAGGACAGTGGGATGCTGCCTCGTAGCTTTGTTTACAATCAGGTATCAAGGATGGGACAGCAGGATCAATCAGATTATTGTCATAAAACTGAGTAACAACAAATCCTTTTCCAGCACTAAACATGTAAATGCTGCGCTACGCATTCCCCTTTAAGTATATGATAATGAATGACTGCAACATAAAAATATTGTTCTTTAGCTAAGAATGTATGTCTGTCTCTTCCGCTTGCAAGCATCTCATTCAAATAAGCTATGATTCTAACAGTTCAGGCTTCAGAAACAAAAATGTGCAAATAAACCAAGAAAACAGATCACATCCATGCTCTTTTTTTCCTGATACTTAGTTACATCTGAAACCAAAATTACTGTATATTAAAAAATATAGTTTAACGGTCTACGTATTAGCTTTATTACTTAGTGCAGCCAATGTTTTGTAACAGTTGCTTGCATAGTTAGTACGTGCATGCATCTGAGAGAGCAATAAATATGCCGCCATGCAATATTGTTTTAGTTCCTAAAAGGTGACACTGCATGCTCATAACCTGGCATCATGAAACGCAAACTACTCTGCATGGGGAAAATGACAACACTGGATTACATTTACTCGCTGCAACTTTTTTTTCATAACTGAAACTAACTGGCTTTATCTATCTTTCAGTATAAAACTTTGATATGATTTAGAAGTGAACAAAATGTCACATAGTTTTAAATTTGAATATCTTAACAGTAAGAATAAGCATATTCACAGCTAAAAAATAGGCATTTATCAATTGGTATGCACTTCGTGTAAATTCTTGACATATTTTCTGATAAAACGTTGAAACTGGCCTTAAAATCAGGTTACTGAAATTTGATTATGCTGGCAACATTATTATACATGTTAAGGACCCATCTCAGAACTGCAATTACTTATTTTACATTTTATTCAGATACCTATGGAGGTACTCATAATACGAAATTAAACAAACAGTCAACTCACAGTCTAAAGGGCAATATCTTGTGTGTTAATACCGAGTTAATTTCTTAAAATAAGAACGTCACAATCTATTATTGTTCTACATTACACAATGTTCTTAACCAGTATGCCTGCCATGTTTCATGTCACAAATCTATGGCTTGCAGCATAAAAGACCATCCTCTCCACTGATGGGCTGTAATAGCATTCTCTCCATAGGTACTCATAATAATATGCAAGATGTGTCTGATGATGCAGTGATCTGCTGTGTTTAAATGATGTGAACATGATAGCGTCTGTAAAGGTTATGCAGTATTAAAGAGCTACTGACACCATCTGGCCAAAAGTGCTACATTGCTGAATTAGAATAAGCATATCCCCAGTAAAATCACATATCAAAAAGTAGATTTCTATGTTACTTAATTTTAAAGTTACAGTATTAGCCATTTTGTAACCCTGATTTCACTACCTGTTCAAAAAAAAGCCTGTTTCAGTGAAGAGTTGTTGCTGCTGTCATCTAGGGACCTCACAGTTTAGCACTCCCTGTCAGCAAGCTTATAGGACCTGTTTCTCTAAAGTTGTAAAGATCATGTGCAATGGTTTTCACAAGTAAAACAGGCAGCACAAGTCAGTAAACACCGCTTTAAAAACGTCGTGTTTCAGGTTTTGTAACAAAACTGACAATATTCTGTCTGGGTGCCTTTTTGTTGTGGTCCTTTTTTCCTGGGTTGCTGGATGCTGGGTCATAGCACACTGTTGCGAGGTTTGCAGACTAAATAAGTTTCTGATGTGGTGAAAGGCTGAGATTATTCACACTCATCAGTCAACTGAGGCAATTTCTAAGAATGGCAATTTAAAACAATTATTCCATCTCCTTGTCAATGGGGGTAGACTCATCTATGTTCTACTCTAGTTACAATGATCATTTTTCGAGAGCTAACACTTCCACCCATAGTAGGAATCAACACATATAAGGCCCCTATTAAAACATATTGTAAAGCAGACAATGACAAACAGTATTACAGTACTAGCAGCAAATAATACTTCCTAACAGGCACATTAAAGTAGCACTCCAAATGGTTTCAGTAGCCTGGAGGCATGCTGATTCAGCATCCGGCAACCCTGGAGAAATGGGCCACACCAAAACAGCATTAAATAATACAATTTTATCAACTTTGTTACAAAACCTGAAACATATATAGTTTCATAGCAATGTTTATTGACTGGTGCTGCCTGTTTCACTTGTGAAAACCATTGCACATGATCTTTACAACTTTGGAGAAACAGGTTCTATAAGCTTGCTGACAGGGATTACTAGACTGTGAGGTCCCTAGATGACACCATTAGCAGCTCTTCACTGACACCTGCTTTTATTGCACAGGTAGTGCAATCAAGGTTATAAAATGGCTAATAACTTTAAAACGAAGTAACGTAAACATCTAGTTTTTGGTATGAGATTTACTGGGAGTATGCTTATTCGGATTCTGCAATGTAGCACTTTTGGTGTCAATGGCTCTTTAAAGATGCAAGGCAATTAGATCTAATGGGATTGCTATAGGACAACTGAGAAGATCAAGAGCAAGAGCAATCCCATTATCTTCCGCTGTGACTACAAGAACATTCGGAGCAAGAGCAATCTCATTATCTTCCGCTGTGACTACAAGAACATTCGGAGCAAGAGCAATCTCATTATCTTCCGCTGTGACTACAAGAACATTCGGAGCAAGAGCAATCCCATTATCTTCCGCTGTGACTACAAGAACATTCGGAGCAAGAGCAATCTCATTATCTTCCGCTGTGACTACAAGAACATTCAGAATTTTTCTTGCAACAGAAAATAATGGGATTACAGGAAGGCCAAGGAAATTCACAGCCAAGTACAGGAAAAATATGAAGTTGCTCTGTAAGACCTGAATATGGGCTTGGGGCACTGTGCTATCCATTACAATGATGTAGATATTTAACTCCCATTACTTTCAACAGGGTGGTACTTGGGTAGTCTATGCTACTATACAGATACCCTAGATATATAACAGGGTCCTTCATATTCTATCTACACAATGGACAAGAAGTAGAATCAGTTCTAGGGTGGATGAGGACCCTAGACGGTCTCCCATTTGTTGCCATACAGAACGTTTCTCAGATGGCTGCATATGCTTTCCAGTGTGTACAAATGAAACTTCAGATTGCTCAGCAAAGAACGTAAAGGGACACATTCATGCCCAGTGGCCATCACAGTCTAAAAGCCCACAAAAAGCTCTTTCAAACGAGATATTGGGCTCATCTGTAGCTGGAAGCACTCCAGAGATACAGATGACCGAGTCTGTTCAGTAGTGACATTACATTACAGTCATTTTTAGAACACTGTGATGACACTGATGAACAAACTGTGCCTAACTGCACTGACCTAAGCACAGCTTGTTCGTCGCTGACATCACAAGATTCTAAAAATGGCTGTAATGTAGTATTAATATTGAACAGACTCAGTCATCTGTATCTCTGGAGTGCTTCCAGCTACAGATGACCCAAATACTTCGTTTGAAAGTGCTTTTTGTGGGCTTTCAGACTGTGTTGGCCACTAGGCATGAATGTGTCCCTTAAACCATGGTGATTTTGTGTGCGTCTTCTGTAGCAATCTCTGCATGCAGGCCTGTAATCCAGTCGCAATTAACTGATAAATAATAGTTTGAGGCTGAACATAGGTTAAGATAACAGTAACTTCCTAATGTCATTCCACATGACATGTACTGTAACTTTAGATAGGCAGGCTCTTTAAACTGGCCTTATGCCTCTTACCTTAAAATGTAACTTCCCAACATTTGACATTAGGAAATAAGAAGTCCTGCTTCCATCCTGGTGACAACAGGTTTTCAGTCAAACTACTCCAATGCCTACTAAGCCAAGAGATCATTCGGATTACGTCATGGAAAGGAAAACGTCAAAATAGAAATTACAGGACCCATTACATCATGTACTACTATTTTTCTGTACTGTGTATTCCCTTGTCACACTCCATGTAACTCCCCAAGAATGACACACTACAGGGCATCCATGTTCCTGAGCAGTCTTCATACTCTAGTAATGTTGTCACACAGGGATGTGGTAGGAAGTAATCTGCATAGCTAAATATGTTGCTTTACCTCTCGATACTCCTAACAGCACTGAATCTGCTTAATACCATAACAAAAAAAAATAGATTTACTGTATAGTTGGCTTAAAGGGACACTGTCAATCCCCTTAGGTCTCAAGTTGTCCCTAGAGTAAAAAATGCATTATGATTGCTCACATACTGTGGAGACTGCTGATGTAGCTGGTAGATAGATCCTGACTGATTCCTTTTTTTTAAGTAAAAAACACACTGCCCACCAGACTGGTGTTATCACACAAAAATGTGTTTTTTTTTTGTTTTTTTTTATTAACTTTCACTGCATCCTTCCTGGATTTGGGATGCCCCTACTAAAAGCAAGCCACTCATGATGATGTGGGAGGAGAGGAGACTACTGCATTATAAATGGCTGCACTGTCAGGGGTATTCCTAATATTCGGGAAGTATACAATAAGAGATCAAGGATTTGAAGCACAACAAGGTTGGTTATAATTGCACCATTCCAATGCATTTCAGTCTACTAAGAGAGGAAGCAGATCAAATAACCAACAACTTCAGTGAATTTTAGAGAAGGTAAGCCATCATAAAATATGGGTTTTCAACTATGAATAATATGCTGCAAAAAGAATTGACAGTGTCCCTTTAAAGGTATATTTTCTGCCCTACAATTAGCAAAAATGACAGTATGAGATTATGCTATTACAGACCTTAAGCCAATGATGTCAAGCACCATGAAAACTGTTGTCACAATAAATCTTTTGTTACTGGAATGAAAGAAAACTGAAACACTGAATCCACTGCTTATTCCTGGGCTGGCTCACCCTAGAAAATGCATCAGTGCTAAGATATTGCCCTTTAAAAAAACAGACAAGAAAACAATTTATACTCCTAGTACGTAATTGGTATTGTTTCTATATAGCTTGTAAAGGGACTCGAGGTCCACAAGTTATTGCAGACTGATTTTCTACCAACTGAACATGTACTTCACTTAGCCTTTTTTAAAGTGTGGTAAAATAACTGTGAGCAGTACTTTTAAAATGGACAGTTCATGAAAAGGTGTAGTGTTTAACTGTAAAAGGCTGTTTATGTACAAAGTGCTATGGTAAATTTCTAAGTCTTTAGCCCGAGGATTCTGTCTGTGTACTGCAGTTACCTCCGTACCAGTTTTTGCCTATCGCAGTATTTGGTTTGGTGGCAGAGTAAAAAGGCGCTTTAGCAGTTAACAGTAAATTTTCATAAAATTAAATATTAGGCACATGGAAAAAAAATTCAACTGCAGTACCGACAACAAATTGGCTTGCAAAATTTCACTGAGGCTTCTGAGTAGACCGTACAGTTGATTGCGTGCTAGAAGGAAGCTTTTTTGATGCCGCAGTCTTATCGAGAGTGGTTTTCCCATTTACAGGGGATTTGGTTCCCAGTTCAGATTGGGAAGACTTGGATTTGTTTGTAGACAGTAAGGAATGTTTCACAGGAGTTGAATCCTTCACAGGCTGCTTTTCTTTTGTCTTGCTTGTGCTTGACTGTTCGGGGCACGATTTCTGACTACCCTTCTTTGATCCTTCCTCTGTCCCAGAACTAGACACATTCTTTGCACCTAATTTGGAAGATGCCTCTGAAGATCTTTTAGAAAGAATGTTGGTTTTTCCAAGGTCTGCTGATCTTCGGTTCTCTTTCTGCCGCAGAGCGGACTTGAAAAATGACAGTCCTTTGTCCTCTGACTTACTGTCCCTCTTAGGTTCTGATTTAGCTGTTACGCTTGGGGACCTCAAACTAGTCATAGAGGAGCTACTGCTTGAACTCCTCACCTGTCTGGTTTCCAATTTTTTACTCTCACTTGGTTTTCCTTTGCATGTCCTGGGAGGATTAATGGGCTTTGAAGAAACAGTTATCCCCGGGTTTTCAGGAGAGCTTATTTTGGATGTCTCCTTGCTCAAGCTCCTGTCAGACAATTTGCTCCTTCCAGCAGAAGATGCCGAAGATACAGAACCTCTTTCAGTGGCACTAGAACACTTTCTTGCTGTCACTGAGGGTGAAGGTGACTGTGAAGCAGTTGTTAATTTTTGTTTTTGTGGAGCAACACTTGATAAAACACTATCCTGGCTCTTGACACACTCTTTCTTGGACTGCCCAGATGTGGAAGAAGGGCGCTGACCGTTACCCTTTGACAAATCTGCTTTATCTCTGGAACTGAACATCTTTTGAGAGCTCCTGAGTTGCGGAGTGGAGGATGCTTCTACAGCCGAGGATTGTTGAGCAGGTAAAACTGCATGGCCTTTTTTGGATGAAGTTTTATCTTGTTCAAACATTCCCTTAGAACTAGAACTCTTCTTTGTTGTGCTATCAACCTTCTGTACTGGTGATCCTGAGCGGCTTTGATGTTTTACATCTTTCACTGAGGAAAGATCAGCAAAATCACTCTGGTCAACAGAGCTTATTTGGTTGTTGTTATCTAAAGAATCTAATTTGGAAACGTTTCTGTCTGATTGTGCTATACATTTAGCGAACTTCTCATCAAGAGATAAACTTAATCTGTTGTGACTGTTTTCATCTCTAAATGCTCCCTCCATGACAGCAAGAGGAGCTCTGCCTGCAGATTTAGAGTCTTGTTTAGAGATGTCAGTATCTTCAAGATAACTAGAAGCTTGTGTTTTTGAACTACGAAAGCATGATGGAGAAATTTTGTCATCAGAAGCCTCACCAACCTTTTCTAAGGCTGAAGCTGAAGTATGAACTGGTGATTCCAAAGAAAAATTTGATGGCGAACTTGAACGTATTTGCAGTTTTGCAGATAATGACCATGAGGGCTTAACTCCATTTTCACTTATTGTCAAAGGACTGGCAATTGAGGATCTGGCAGACAAACTCTGTCGCTGAACACTTCTTACAAATGGCCGAGTTGAGAAACCACCTTAAAAAAAGAAATTATAGTTTAGCACCAAGATATTAATGAAACATTAAGTAACACATTTTTCAATAAAAAGCAGGGCCGCAGTAATGGGGGTGGGGAAGTGGGGATGTTGTCCGAGGCCCTGAGCAGGAGGGGCCAACCCGAGGAGCTTGCATTACCCCTGGCATTAGCTGGTTTGGGAAACAGGGGCCCATTTAAAGTGACTTGTCCTGGGCCCCAAAATTCATAGCTGCAGCCCTGATAAAAAGATTAACAAAACAATTATTGTAAATATATTTGGCAAAATATCATAAAGTGGACTGCTGTTGCCTTAAAACACAGAAACTGATGGCAGATGAGGACCGCTTGGCCCACCTAGTCTGCTCATTTTCCCTACCTACTGTAATACCAAAGACCCTACTTGATCTCTGGCATAGCCCTCCCTTCCCTAACCATTAAGGTTCCCTTTTGCCTATCCCACTGCTTTCTTGAATCCCGTTACAGTTTCTGCCCCCACCACTTCCACTGGGAGGCTGTTCCAGGCATGTACTACTCTTTCTGTGAAGAAGTACCTCCTCACCCCCCCCCCCCGAGTCTTCCCCTCCTTCAGCTTCACAGCATGCCCCTTGTTCTTGAACACCTTTTTCTGAAAAATGCTCCCCTCCTGTACCCTATTTATACCTGTGAGGTATCTGAAAGTCTCTATCATATCCCCTCTTTCCCTCCTTTCTTCCAAGGTGCACATATTGAGATCCTTTAGTCTCTGGTACACACCCTGCACCATTTTAGCTGCCCTCCTTTGGACCACTTCTACCCTGTCAATGTCCTTCTGGAGATGTAGTCTCCACAACTGGACACATACCTCTCAACCTTTTGTCCCGCAAATGTGGAACACTGCCTGTCAAAATGTGGAACAAATTAGCAAAATGTGGAACACTTAATCAAATCTTTACCTAAGAGGCTCAAAACACTGTTAAAATGTTGCATTTATGTTCAGAAAGTCTGTTATTAATTGAATAATTTATTTTTTCCATTATTTACTATGGATTTTTGCTTTAAAGTGTTGACTCTGAATGTGGAACAAGTCCTCACAATGTGGAACATGGAGCTTTTTTAAAGTAAAATGAGGAATGTTCCTCGTAATGTGGTACAATTGAGAGGTATGACTGGACACAGTACTCTAGATTAGGTCTCACCAATGATTTATACAGCGGTATAACCACCTCCCTCTTTCTGCTGGTGATACCCCTCCCTATGCATCCTAGCATCCCACTGGCTCTTCCCACTGCCTTGTCACACTGTTTGGCCACCTTCAAGTCATCAGATATGATTACCTACCCCCAGGTTTCATTCCTGTTCAGTACTACTCCCCTCATCATGTATTCCGCCCATGGGTTTCTGTGCTCCAAGTGCATGATTTTGCACTTCTTCACACTGAAACTTAGTTGCCACATTTTTGACCATTATTCATGTTTTCATAGACTCCTATTCATTTTTTCCACCCCCTTTGGAGTGTCTACCCTACTGCAGATTTTAGTGTCAGC
Organism: Neoceratodus forsteri; assembly: GCA_016271365.2. NCBI lineage: Eukaryota > Metazoa > Chordata > Ceratodontiformes > Ceratodontidae > Neoceratodus > Neoceratodus forsteri. Next base: position 268,643,529 of record JADMNL010000025.1, read on the forward strand.
TGCAAAAAGGGGTCTGGTATGGTTGCCCGACTCGCATTCTCCCGAAGAGTAGTCGCCCGCATTCTTTATTCCCGCAATAGATTTTGCCCATAATACTCTTTACCGACACCTAGCCTCATCAGGCATCACATAAAACAAGTGCAATTACGCAAGCTACATTTTTGCATCGCTGACCCACATAGCAGTCTAGCTAGAAACACAGATTGCTTGTTTTACTTACCCTATGTTGTCTAAATTGCACTAAAAAGTAAACTGAAGCCGGAGCAGGACCATAACTATGCGTACGTTCTACAGTTGCCAATGCCTGTGCAGGTGCATCTCTGACATCAGGAGTAAGCTCAGGTGGTTGACTGTAATTACACCTAATTACGTATAGACACTGCGGACACTACAAAAGAAATGGTTGTCATGCAGCCTCTTTTCTGTCCAGTGTAATTTTGCAAGCAGTTTGTAAGCATGAGTGGTAAAGAGGCTATCGTTTGCTCAGTGGGTGATTTATTTTATTGGTGCTGCCAGCAAAAAAAATCATCAGGGTGTCATGGATGTGCATCCACTGTCCTGGTTGGTGGGCAACATAATTTACGAAGCACTGGTGATCACAACCATTCCCCTAATGCAAATGACAGTCATATCGCACTTGCGGTTGCCTGCAGCAAGTTGTCAAATTCGCTCGTAGAGAAAACATGCCCGTAGAACCCATACTAACAGATTTCGAGCAGGCTGCAATAAATGCTACTAAAGTTAAATTTCCTAGACTGGTTATCTATTTTACTAATGCTAGACTGGTATCTGCTATGCTACGCTGCTTGCTATGTGGGACAGCTACGCAAAAATGTTTGTGTTTGATGTAGACTGTTTCATTATTTGGTCTACTACAGCTGGTGTTTGTAGTAAAAATGCTGTATATCTCAACGTGGGCAAATGTCGGGCAAACGGTGAACGGGCAGAAATTTTGCGGTAAACATGACATGTCGGGCAATTATAGTCGGTGTGATAAATGTCGGGAAAACGCATAGCAGGCAACCGTACGGATCCCGCAAAAAGGCATACCTTCCCTTCTAGCCCCTCTGCGATGTCGCTTATAAAGACATTAAACAGGACCGGTCCCAGTACTAATCCCTGTGGTACCCCTCGTCACCCTTCCTTCCTCTGAGTGAGTTCCATTTACCACCCCGACACCTATCCCCAACCAATTCTCTACCCAGTTCACCAACCTTTGGAGCCACTCCCAGGCTGCCCAGCTTGTTTACGAGTCTCCAATGTGGAACGGTGTTGAAGGCCATACTGAAATCTAGGTAGGCCACATCCACTGCTCCACCCTGATCTACTTCCCTGGTCACCCAATCAAAGAAATCTATCAGACATCTAACTACAACCCCACTACAGTGAAAACTCAGCAATGGCAAATGCTCCCTGTGGTCCCCGGTAGTAAGAGCTGTTTTATACAGCTTCCGTTTTCACACCTAGTCTGCCTGCTGATCCCGACCATCTACCCCACTAACCAATCTCCTACTCCTCCAACCAGCCCCACTCCCCAACTCACCATCATCACCTCTCTCTCTCTCTCTCTATACGCAATCTCCTTCTCTGTGCAATCTCTCTCTCATTAGACTCTCTCTCTTTACTACACCACTGAGTGTTCAGCCATGTTCCACAGAGTTAATGAAGTTCATTCAGGAGCTGATCCCTCACTGCAAGTAAGTCAACTATAATAAACAGAAGGCAGCATACTATTAAAAAAGTCAGGGGTGTTAACCGTATCTTACTGTTTTTATGATGCACTGACACAGTACATGTAAATGAACCTGGCTGCAACACACTCAGTTCATAAAAGGGCAGTTCCTACTTTGTACTCTCTACAGACATGGCTCGTTGGTTTTGCATTTATTCTCCTGTTTGCTTAAACAAAACAGAAGGCTGCACTCTGTTAAAACAGTTGGGAGTGTTACTTTGTTTCTGACAAGCAGGCAGGTGGTATAATGTAGCAGAAAAAGGTAAAGGATGGGACTCTTAGTGACTGAGGGCAATAAACTGTTTTAAACTGCACTTGATGCTGGCCTGGTGGCGCAGAGGGCTGAGGCGCTGGCGCCTTACCTCGAGCCACACCAGCGACCTGGGTTCAGGAACGGACTCGGGATGCCAGGGGCTGGAAGGGGAAGGAGAGGATTAAACATCCGTTAGGAATGCTCTCCTCTCCTGGGGTGGGTACAGGGATGGTGTCGCTCTGCAGTGGCCTCCTGTGGAGACTGGGAGCACTGCAGATGCAACGTAGGAGGGGAATGCCACCAGAAAAAGTGGAAACACCCGCCTGGCTGTCCGAGGCCATCGATGTCCCACAGAGCCATCCATCTCAGCAGTACCCCGGGGCCAAGCATTGCGCTGGTCTGCCCCCCTCAGCCTTTGCCTGACCCCTTGGAGGAGGGGGAACCACCCTGCGAAGGGTTACGTCGGAGTTACCCTGGGGTTGGCTGCTATGTGAGATGGTGGCACGGGGAGCGAGATGGGTCAGATTCAGCCTTGGCACAAAGCCTGAAGGAGTGGCTGGGGTGGAGCACGTAGGGGGGATAAAGAGATAATGCAAAAAAAAAAAAAAACTGCACTTGACAAATTATTTTACAATAAATGGGTTGTGTGTACCATGCTTACACTCCTTGTTTGACTTGGAGCGGTTTTAAAATGGGTGGAAGTGAACAGAACTATGTCCCTTTTAGCAGTTTTAGCTACCATTGATGTAATAATGAGGTAGCTATAACAAACAAGTTATGGTTCCAGTTCTGTTCATTATAGCAAGGGACTACTGTACCACTAGACCAGGTATGAAATATGGCAAATATAACAGTATTGTCTAGAATACCCTACATGTACGTGGTTTTTTTTTTTTTTTAGCATTTTTACGTTCAACTACTTTGAGTAACAAAAGAGTTCCAACCACTGGTGACTCTAGATGGCAATCAGTAGTACAATTCAATACAATTTTAATTTGATATAACCCTTTTCATGTACCTTGATATAGCACACATGCTTTTTACAATACAATAACAATGATAAGCACAGGAGGAGGACATAAGTCCTATTGGGTCTGTCCTCACTCACATGGTGCGAGTGTAACTTGCGAGTCCCCTATTTTTCAAAAACTGGTCCAGACCAGCCTTGAGTTCGGAGAGGCTGATGCTTATGTAAATTAAGTTCTGTCTGATAGACAGAGACATTCTACATTAGCAGGCGAATGTTAAACAGGAGATACCGTTGTTTAGTGAGAATCTGAATGTGGAATATCAATGTTTCTTTCTTAGGCCTCTGTCGATCTACAGAGATGAGGCACAGGTGGTGAAAGTTTTGCCACCAAAACATAACACTGGAGGTGGTTGTGGAGAGTGGATAAACAGCAAGGAGGACACTGGGGACAAATCAAGGGAAGCAAAGGAGGAGGGGAGTAGTAGAGGTGTTTTTATTTAGTGCACTTCTTTGAAAACTCAGTGCATGTTACAATTAAGAATAAAGTACATAATAAGGGCAGTTCCTAATACCTAAGCAGAGATACTGCAGATAAATTATACAAAGAAAACTATATTGATGCAGGGAATGCAATACTGGGGAGCCACCTCATCGCCTGCACTTTGAAGCACCTCAGTTCAGCACAGCTGTTGACGAAAGCTGGTAGGGAATTCCAGAAAACAGGCGCAGCCCATAGAGATTGAATATATACAAAAACTAGAGGGAACATCATGTGACTTGAGTGTTTTCTGTCTTCCACTTTTCTAGTGTTAAAGGTATGGAATAGCTTGCTTATGGGGATTGAGTGTCCTAGAAACAGCACATGATTTCCCCTCAAGGTTTACATATACAGGATCTCTATGGGGCAGATACTGCAATCACCCTGTCCCCCACTGACTTAAGATGCAAGTGGAAAACACCCAGAAGCCCTTGTTCTCTGGAAAAAAGAGGCCTACCAGGGAGGTGGGGGTATAAGCCATTTAGGGCCTTAAATGTCAACATTATAACCCAGTAACTGATTCTTTGCCTTATCGGTAGCCAACCCAGACTGCATAGCATCCGAGTAACAGGTTCTGATTTCCAAGCGGAAAACAAAAGATGTTCTGACTGGTGTAGGGATAAGCGGCCCAGACATGTAGGGAATTACAAGGCCACGTAGCCAGAGTTTGCACACTATGTGAAGGGGTGTGGTGCTGGACTGGGTGTCACTGAGGATGGTGTGGCTATTTTTACATTTTTCTACTAGGTCAGGCAAGGAAGGATCAGGGAGCATACTTCATATCAGAATTAGCATGCCTAATAGGAATAAATAGATCACTTGGCCTCAAGTCCCCAGAGGTGTTTGCTATTCACATTTTTCCTCTACCCAGTGTCAAGTTTAAACGACTCAATTGGCACCGCATTCCATTAAAGCATCAGTAATTGGATAGTCAGCAAAAAATTTTATCATATAGTTTTTTTTGTTTGTTTTTGGCAGAAATGTCTTTTTGACATTTTCTAATTCATAACTGGTATAATTTTAATTTCCTCAGATATTAAAAATGTTTTTATTACTATTGTAATTAATGACTCAAGTTATTAGAATGCTAGTAAAGCAAAAAAAAAAAAAAAAGACAAGCAGAAAATATCAGTACTTTTAAAAACTACCTCATTATTACTTTTTATTTTGTAAATGTTTTTCTTTTTCTATATGCTGGTTAGATGAGTTTCTACCTAAGAGTGTTGGGTGTGAAGTGAAAAAATAGAAGTTACATAAGAACTTACCGTAACAGCAGATCTTCGAGAGAGGTTCCTGCAGTAGGTCTTCACATGCAGGTTTGCGCCCCCTGCCGTCAGGCTCCAACAGCAAACTGTAGCTAGCAATCATCAGCAGGACTGCCCGGCGCCAGGTGTGACGAACGCCAGCCCGACTATAAAGGGCGGTCCCATCACCCTCCAGTTCTTTTCCATCAGAGACCTAAAGAAAGGTAAGTAGAAAGGAAGGAGTAACAACTCCTAGGACCTTGTGCCCTATCTAGACCTGTGGGCTAGGCAGAAAGGAAAGGAAAGATTTCCAGGAGCTGGAGGAAGGTGGGTGGGAAACTAGACCTAATGCAGGAACCTATCTCAAAGATCTACTGTTACGGTAAGTTCTTACGTAACTGCTATATCTTACTTCAAGAGGGTTCCTGCAGTAGGTCTTCACATATAGGACTGAATACCAAGCAGTCTAAAGAGAAGGAGTCAGAGATGAGGTTCTGGGAGGAGGAAAATGTCCGCCAACTGAGGTTCTGCCTTAGGACAGAAGATCTTGCAAAACCACAAGACCAAAACCAGTTCTACACCTAGAGGCAATATCTAGACTGTAGTGTTCAGTGAAGGTGTGGACAGAAGACCAGTGGCTGCTGCACAGATCTCTGCACTCGACATTCCTGAAGAAAGCGGTAGAAGTGGCCATGCGTCTGGTGGAGTGGCCTTTAACCGCCCCTGGAATGGTCTTTCCATGTTTCTGGTAAGTGTAGTGAATATAGTTAGCCAGCCACCTGGAGGTAGTCTGCTTTGAGATGGTCTTGCCTTGGCACTCGGGGGCAAAGGCCACAAAAAGTTGGTTCGCTTTACGAACCTCCTTAGTCTGGGAGGTGTAGTACCTCAGGATCCGGTGCACGTCTAAGGTGTGAAACAGATATTCCCCTATTGGAATGCTAAGGGTACTACACCGGCAGTTCGACACTCTGGTTGAGAGTTGTCTCCGAAACCACTTTCGGAAGAAAGGAAAGATTAGTCCTAAGGACCACCCAGTCCTTGTGAAAAATCAAATAAGGCTCTCTGCACACAAAGGCCTGAAGCTCTGAAACTCTTTGAGCTGAAGTAACGGCAACTAAAAATAAATTCTTCCATGACAAGAAGCGCATATTGCAACTTGCTGCCGGTTGAAAGGGGGGCAACATAAGTTTCTCCAACATAAAACTGAGATCCCAGGGAGGACGGGGGTTCCGGATTGGTGGTTTAGGATGAAGGATGCCCTTCAAGAATGTTTTTGAAACCTCTAGCTGTGCTAGGGTTTTGCCCTCCACCAGAAGGTGGTAGGCCGACACTGCAGAAAGATGGACCTCAATGGAGGAGTAACTAAGGCCCAACTCGGAAAGATGTACGAGGTACTCTAACACCTGGGAGGCCGAGCAAGAAAAGGTATCCAAGCGTCTAGCTGTGGCCCAGATGGAAAATCTCTTTCACTTCATGGCATAGGTAGATCTGGTAGAAGGTTTTCTGGCTTCTACCAGGACCCATGCAACCTGGGAAGAAATTCCATAACGGGAAACCGCTATGTCCACAGGTGCCATGCATGGAGGTGGAGAGACTGAAGGCTCGGATGTACCAGGGTGCCCTGCTCCTGAGACAGAAGGTTGTGAGATAACGGCAGAAGGACCAGTGGTTCTAGAGCCAGCTGTTGTAACAGCGGGAACCAAATCTGCCGAGGCCACAGAGAGGCGATCAGGATTAAGTGGGCCCCTTCCGCCTGAAGTTTCAACAGAACCTTCTGAATATGAGGAAAGGGAGGAAATGCATATAGAAACCTACCTGTCCAAGAGAGAGGAGAGAGTGTGTCTCGCCAAAAAGCACCATGCCCGGGAATGAGCAAGCAAAAGCTGGGTAGTTTTTTCGTTGAATGGGGAGGTGAACAGATCTAGGTCTGGCCAGCCCCATCGAAGAAACAGGTCTTTGACTATGTCCTGCTTTAATTCCCACTCGTGAGCCCTGGCTACTGATCAGCTGAGACTGTACGCCAGAATGCTGTGCACGCCTGGGACGTGGACTGCTGTCAGAAACAGACTGTGCTGAATCACCCAGTACCATACTCTCACTGCTTCCCAGCACAGAGGGTGTGACCGGGTTCCTCCCTGTTTGTTGAGATACCAGACAGTCGCCATGTTGTCTGTCTGGATCAGAAGTGTTCCCGGAAGGAGTAACGACTGGAAGGCCTGGAGAGCATTGAGAACAGCTCTGGTCTCCAGGACATTGATATGGAGCTGCTGCTCCTGGGGGTCCACGAATCTTGGGTTTTGTGGTCCCGCAGATGGGCTCCCCAACCCATACTGGAGGCGTCCGATGTGAGGGTCTGTGTAGGGGCCCGAGACTGGAAAGGAGCTCCCACTAACAGGTTGGTAAGATCCTGTCACCAAAGAAAATCCCTCTGCAGGCTGTTGGAGATCATGACCAATTGGTTCATGTCGTCCAACTGTTAGTCCCAATGGACTTGAAGAGACCACTGGGTGACCCTCATGTGCCGTCGGGCCATAGGGACAGTAGGAATGGCCGCTGCCATGAGCCCCAAGAGATGGAGCACTGAGTGTGCTGGGGTCCATCGAGCCTTGGCCACCAGAGTGGCCTGGGGAGCTATGGTCTCGGCCCGATCCAATGGCAAAAAGGCCTTGCTCTGGACTGCATCCAGTACAGCCCCAATAAATTGGAGGCGCAGAGAGGGTACTAGCTGGGACTTGGGGAGGTTGACTGAGATGCCCAGCTTGACAAATACGTCCAGAGTGAAAGAGAGAAACTCCTTCAGACTGCCTGGGGAGGGGGCTGAAAAAAGTCAGTCATCTAGGTACGGGAACACGTATATGCCCATGTGGCAGAGAAATGCCATTACTACCGCTAGGCACTTGTGAAACCCGGTGATAGCTGGGATGAGCCGACCAGTCAGCGCGTCAGGATGACCATGGAGTCGGCTTTTGGGTGTGACGTCAAATGAGAAATCCCTTTCATGGGGAAGAAAGTTCTATAGGCTTTTCTGGAAACAGCCGGGATGGAGGAGGGCTGGTGCCAAACAGTAGTGACCAGGTCCTCATGAGGACCCATCCAAGGGGGGGGATGGGTAGAGGATCTGTAGTCGCTAGATCAAGGTGCTCAGCCAATCTTTTGCGTTGAGGAGCTATCTCCTTACAAGGCCAGCTTCCTGCTGCCGGATAGTTCTCAACAAATCCCCGAACGAAGGGTCTTCTGGAGAGGATTTAGGAGATTCTTTCAGAGGAACTTCAACCGGAGATCGAGGGTCAGAACGGTCGCTGTCCAAATTTATGTCTGAATCAGAGGGCTTGGAGCCACTGGGAAGAGAAGGGTCCTGCACAGCGCCTCCCGCAGGAAGTGAACCCTCAGCTTGGCCCAGAAGGACTGGAGGGGGGGTCTCTAGGTAGAGAAATAGCCCCCAATGGTTGGGAATGTCTGATCTCAGTGATGAGCTGGGTCCTGGCATCCTGCCACCATGCTGGAACTGACTCTCGATCAGGCAACGGCGGTGCAGGTTGATACCCTGGATACCCCTGGTAAGTCGGGTGGTGCAAATAAGGATACTGATACCCGGGCAGCCCCGGTGGATAGCCTAAAGGTGGCTATCCAGGTGTAGGGTACCCCAGCATCAGATATCCAGGCGTTGGGTATCCAGGTGTTGGATACCCTGGTGTGGGGTACCCCGGCATTGGGTATCCTGGCATCGGGTGTCCCGGCGTCGGCAGCACATTGCACAGTGATGGATACGAAGGATCTGTCGGAGGGCCGCCCGGTGGCGGAATGTGGGGCTCAGGCCCTGGAAAACCGTCCAAGGGTGCCACGGGACAATCCGGAGGTGGTGCCGCAGGACCACTGGGAAGTGGCATGGGATCAGGAGTGGCACCCGAGGGTCCTGAAGGAAGGGGCTCCATGCTTGACAGATCCCGGTCTGGTGACGGGCCTCGTGGAGGAGGGAGGTCCGGAGTCAGAGTGAAGCCTGGCGAAGGGGGGAGTTCTGGGAGAGACCCCAATGACAGGTCGGGTAATGATCCCAAAGGTAGGGACAAGTCGGGACCGGGTGGCAAATCCCTTGGAGAAGAAATCAGCAGGGATGAAGGATCTCCAGCGAGCAAACTCATGCCGTTGTCGGGGGCCTCAAGGGAGCTCGACAGGCGACTAGGAACGACTATGCAGTCGACAGGTAGTCCGTCGTCCGACTTATCAGTCACGACCGGGCTGTCTGTGGCAGAGGAACCGCGGACAGGCTGATCGGTCTGGGCCGGGTGCCCGGCAGCAGGGCCGGAGGGTGACTTAGCGGCAGTCCTATGCAAAGGAGAAGAAACAGAGACCTCAAGAGAGGCTACCCCCATCTGCCCGCTCACCTCGGCAGGAGGGGGAGAAGGTGCCCGGCCCGCAGAAGCAGATGGAGGGCCCGGAAGAGTGGTATTCACGGTCTTGGAGGTGGAAGGCCTTCCTCGTGGCAATGGGCTCCTCCCCCAGCGCTTCTCCTTGTCCTTCTTCTTCTTCTTCTTCCAAGGGGCCGCAACGGAAGACTCTCCCTAAGCTCCTGGAGCTCCTTTTCCATAGACGCTAGCGGCCAGGCGAGAAGGTGGGCCTCGAGGGTCTGCCTGCGTTGGATCTGGGTGGCCTGGTTGAATCCCTGGCAGATGGCACACTCAGCCGAGTTGTGCTTATGCCCCAGGCAAAGGAGGCAATGGGAGTGGTCGTCCCCGTGCAGGATTTGAGTGCCGCACTTGGTGCACTTCTTTTTTGGATAAGCCCACATACACTTGTTTGAAAAGTGTGGAAAAAGTGATCGAGAAAAAAGCCTAAACATCGAATATAAAGCGGGCGACTGATCGCTGTTCTAAAACATCTGCTGAACGAACAGAGGCGACGGCGGGAAAGAACTGGAGGGCAGGCGCGGGACCGCCCCCTTTTACAGTCGGGCTGACGTCGCGTCACCTGACGTCAGTGGTGGTCCCCGCTGATGATTGCTAGCTACAAGTTTGCCGTTGGAACCGGACGCCAGGGGGCACAGTCCTATATGTGAAGACCTACTGTAGAAACCCTCTCGAAGTAAGATCAGTGCTTTTCCTGGCAACAGACATGTCTAGTTCCATCCCTCCCACTACATCATCAGCCGTGGCCTTACTCACTGTTACAGCACAAGGCCTGCTGCCTGATTGGTAACATGTGTCACAAGTTACTAATCAAGCAGCAGAAGACTGGCTCTTCTTGGTTTCTAGTGATGTCACAGTCAGTGGGGTCACAGTGCTGATGATGTATTGGGAGGAACAGAATTGACTATGTCAGCCTCCAGGTAGAATGCTGTTTCACACATCACACCTAGTTTGGTCGGGGTAGAAAAGTCTTCTATTTGGCAAAACAGAAAAGAAATACATACTTCAGATATGAGAAGTGATAGACTAATTATGAAGTTCTATTAATTCCAGGTAGTACACAAGTCTTTAAAGATGGCTGCTACTCACAATGTATTTAACAATCTCTTCTGTTGAGGGCACCATTTGACTTTTAATACTGGATTTATACTGTGAATGTATTATCACAGTCCTAGCAAATATTTCCGATGGCAAATAGCCAGCATCACACCAAAATGTTTTTTTTTTTTTTTTAATGGTGGACACTGTAAGGGAGCAGAACTTTTAAAACCTTAAATTATCACAGTTCAGTAATGAAAGAAAGTAAAGATAAACCGGTGATATTTTTGTCAGAAATGCATCATTACTAAAAAAACATGTTGACCAACAAACACTGCTGCTTTATCATTATCTACATTATAACACTGAATGTTGCAGCTGCCTGGATGGCAGGAGGTAAAAAATTGCTGGACCTTTGTTTTGTTTTTTTAATAGCACTTCCCACATTCCTATGGGTTTACTGTTCTTTTTTTTCCACCAGAAATTTTTATTTTATTTTTGATTAAAAATATAATACATAGCTTACAGAAAAATGTAGGCTCTATATAACTGTCAGTTATTAACAGAATGTCATAAAGAGTTACACACACATAATATATTCATTAACTATAGATAAAACAATACCTAGCAACATAAGCTCTGCATTCTGTTTAACAGTATTCCAGTCACAATCAATAGGATGAATCACTGGTATACTGTTCTTCGAAGGTTTGTCAAGCAAAGTAGAAAAAAGGTGGAGAGACAGGGTATACACCTAGGTTTGAAACAGACCTCCTCATCACACAAAGGCAAGGAGATTTGATCATGTTTTCAAGACATGTTTGAAAGGTTCAACTTGAACAGTCTTATTATCTTCTTGTGAAAAGTATATTGAGAATTTGTCAATAAAGGAGCTTACTATATGTTCTTGCTATTAGTAAGCTCCTTTACCTCTAATTATCTCCGAACTTTTCTCATGGCTCCCTACCTCGAAGGTCTTTGAAAGAATTGTCAACCAGGTGACAGCCTACATCCAGCCATACGATCTGCTGACAAGCGCCAAACATGGATTCTGGCCTATGCACAACACCAAGACCGCCCTTGTGAGACTCACGGACTATGTGCACTGAGCCACTAACTCTGGAAATCTAGTTGTTGCAATATCTGTGGACCACACCAAGGCCTTTGACCTCGTAGACCATCAGCTGCTGCTTAGCACACTCACCACCCTTAAATTCTCTTCCAATCCCACAGCTTGGTTCAGTAACTGCCTGTCTGGCCTGATGCACACGATTGCTATCGACAACGTCCACTCGGACTTTTTTCCGATCAACTGCAGGGTCCCACAAGGCTCTATATCTTGGGTCCCCTACTTTTTTTCATTAATCCTAAACTCGCTCCTGATTGCATGCTCTTTCACCGAAACCTTACTCTATACAGATGGCACCATCATCTTCAGCTCTGCCGGGGGACCTGGCTTCCCTGAACAAAATCTTACAACACAACTTTGACCACCTTCAAACCTGGATTTTGGACAACAGAATAGTCCTCAACACTAAAAATAAACAAAAAATAAAACATGGGGCCAGATATTCAAAAGAGTTGAGCCATGCGCAATAGGGTTGCACCTGCGCAAGTCTGAAAATGCGCCATTCTGTGATATTCAGTAGGAGGCAGTTGCGCCCCCCCAAATCACGCTGAGCAACAGCACAATGATAATGAATGTATGCGCAACTGAAGGGGGAGGAACCATGCATAAATGGCGCAGTGCGATATTCAACAACATGCGCCATGCGCAATAGGGGAGCCAGCGGAAGTTGCGCCATAGCGCAAATGAGCCAAAATAAAAGGAAGCAAGGGAGAGGCGCAAGAACGCTACAGGGAAGGCACATGAGGCTGAACTCTAGCAGGATAAACTGGGCAGCAGGTATACACAGGGCAGGCCAGGGAAAGGGCACCTGGAACCCACAGGCTCAGGGGAAGGTGTGGGGAGCCACAGTGCAGAAGGGGAAAGTACTTGCCACACAGCAGTGAGGCCAGCACAGTCAGGTGTTCCCGGTGCAGGGGAAGTAGCAGCCAGGACAGCGGGGGGAATACAGAAATAGCTGCCAGAGGGGTGAACACAAGCCAAGGACATGGCCAGTGCCACCATCCAGATGGAGGCAGTAATGAGGGGTGAGAAGGCGGGCAGCGAGGGTGTGGCTGTGGAAGGGCCAGTCGGCGGTATGCCCCCAACAGGCAGTACCGAGCCCACACCAGCTTCAAGCTGTATAGTGATACGGAGATCGTGGGCCGGTACCGCCTGAATCGGGCAATTCTGAGGCTGCTCTGTGAGCTGTGCAGTGATGTGATGCAGGCACCCACACAACGGAGCCATGTTCTGTCAGTGGAGACGAAAGTGACAGCTTGCATGTGCTTGCTCGCCATGGATACCTTCCAGAGACCAACTGGGGACACCACAGGCATAACCCAGTCAGCCACGTCCACGCCACCTCACCCCATTCCTCAGCGCACTGCTGCCACATGCTGTGAGTACATCCATTTCCCCAGCACACCAGCGGGCGCACAGCAAACATACAGGAGTTCCACAGGGTAGCACGTATGCCTGGCATACTAGGGGCAATAGACTGCACCCATGTGGCCATCCGCACACCACCTGGCCCCGAGTGGGCCGCATATATAAATCGCAAGGGCTATGCCAGCATCAACTGCCAGGTGGTGTGCGATGCAAGGGGTGCATAATCAATGTATGTGTCACGCACCCTGGGGGAGCACATGATGCCTTCATCTGGAACCAGTCGGCACTGTGCCACAGATTAGAGAGTGGGGATATCCCCACTGGCCACCTAGTGGACGAGTATGCAAACCACATGGACAATCATAGGGCCTGGGGGGGCATGGTCAGAGGTGATATGGGTAGTGGCCTACATGGCCCGGGGCAGGGCGATGCTGAGCACCAAACCAACCTCCACCCTCTACACACAGGTGACAGTGGATACCCACTCCGTCCCTGGCTGTTCACACCCTACCGGTGGCCCGCGACCCCATTGCAGCAACGCTACAATGAGGCACACGCCACCACGTAATGTCATCGAGCGGGTGTTCGGGATGCTGAAGGCACGTTTCCGTTGCCTGGACACCTCCAGCGGTGCCCTACAGTACAGCCCCTCAAAGGCCTGCAGACTATTCCTGGCCTGTTGCATCCTGCACAACATGGCCAACGAATGTGGGATAGCCGTACAGGTCGAAGAGGGGGACAGCGATGGGGACGATGAGGACGCCGGTGACAATGGTGATGGGCAGCCCCCCCCTTGGGCGACGGAACCCCCGACTGTTCCGGCGGGCACAGCTGCACCGGACACCATCACGGAGGAGCACTTCAGCCAACCCAGGTAAGTCATGGGGCCATGTGCAACCACCAGTGGCTAAGGCACAACCCACAAACACGCATGGACACACACACCAGGGGTGCATGCCGTCAAGGGAACTGGCCGGGCATGGAACCACACACCACCAGGGATGGGTGAGGTCTAACATGGCACGCGGACAGACACACACACACACACACACACACACACACAATGCACCAGACATGCACAAAGGGTAGGAGGCACACCGACCCAGAACGTCACCCCTAGCCACACACATGTCCAAAGACCACCACGCCCACTGCCTGTCATTGTGCGTGTGTCAGATGCTGAGCACCACTGCACATTGGTGTATAGCGCAATGCAGGCATCATCATGCACACGCAACTGCGGACAGCAGTTGGGAGGGTGTTACAGATCGACTGTGTGTCCGCGTGCAGGGCCGGGTACCCACCCGTGCATTGCTCGCTGAATGACACAATGCACACATGGCAGCACCAGACAGTAGCCACGTTGGGAGACAGGTCAGTCATGCGCCACAGTGCCCCGGCTGCCACGGATGCATGGGTGGCCCCGCCGAGACCCGCCAGCACTGACAGGCTGACCACTGGCCTCATGGGGTGGCACTGATGATCCCCCAGGGGTTCCACTGTGTGAACGTGACCGTGCTCGCGCAGGGGTCTGCAGCACACCAAACATGCCTGCGCCAGGCGTGCTCGGGATGCCCACAGCTGAACCCCATGTCGACAAGGATGGTGTCGCACGACGCCGGGAACGGGGGGTGGACAGTACACTGCGTGGTGTCTGCGACGCATGGGCAAATAACTGTGTGCCCATTGTGGCCATGACAGCAGTGAATGCCTGTGTCTGCCTGTCAATGGCAGCGGTCACATCCTCCCACAACCGGTCCATCCCTGCCAGGATCAGAGCGGCGTCTCTGCTGCGACGCTCCTCTGCCCGCTCCAGAGCCACACGCAGTGCATCCACCGATGTCGCAAGCCGCATCTGCTGGTTGACTGATGCTTGCAGTATGCGGGTGTGCTCATCCAAGAGGTCATCTGCCTCCTCGGCATCCTGTCCCTCAGGGTGTGCGCGGCCCTGATGCTCAGCACCCCCCTTGAGGGTGGGCACTGTACACCAGGACCAGGTCTGGGCATGTCCACAGGCGGTGCACTGACGCCGCCCCCTGACACTGTACCCTAAGCCCACTGGCCGACTGCTGATGCTGCCCCTCTGGCTGCCGCTCCCCAGGGCTCAGTGATGCCGCCGCAGTGGCCGCAACAGTCCCACTGTCCTGTGCACACACCAGTGCTGCCCCACTGGTGCTGACAGGCACAGACTGGGACTGTGATGACACGCAGGCCTCCACGGCAGCACTACCCACAGCCATGGCCATGATGTTACCTGCTGTGTGGTCATCCCGTGGCACACACGTGTCACTGCCCATGGCGTTAGCCACATCACCATCGGTGACGGACCCGGCACCAGCCTGAGTCACAGCATGTTGGCATCCGTGGACGTTGGCATGCTGGGACACGGGCAGGGCCTCCTCTGCACCTGTTCCAACATCACCACTGTGGACAGCTAGGCGGACCCACTGTCGCACTGAGCCACGTATACCTGTGGAGGTGGATGGGCCCTCCTCCATCTCCATCTGACTGGCCTCAGTGGACAGGCCCACCACCGCTGACCCATGCAGATGCTCAGGATCTGTAAGGGAAAACAAAGTCGCGTTACTGCATGTGACCTACCCTGCCCCCCATAGACAGACCATGACCTACCATGCAGTGACGAGCTACCACCCGTCTAGAAGCCACAACCCGGAACACCCTCAATGACACAATGCTGCATGCTGTCAGCAACCCTCTCCTCCTGTGGAGTCAGGCGTAGCACCTCCAGCTGTCCCCCACCTGTCGCAGCTCGTGCTGCCCTGATGGCAGCTACCTTCTCCTTTATCCTCCTCCTGTCTGTGCCCATCTTCTTCCTGCACGGAGCACTGGTGGCTGCCATGCAGGTTCACTGCACGTGCCACATCCTCCCATGCAGCAGCACGGGCCTGTGGTGCTCCCTGCCGTCCTCTGAGAAGTGGCTCCTGATCCAGGTAGGCCTCAAACAGGGCATCTGTCTCAGCCTTGGTGAAATTAGGCCTCCTCCTCCTCCTCCTCACACCACTCTGTTCCTCCTCTCCCACAACTCGCTCGGTCATGATTTAGCCTGTGAGAACAAAAGTTGTTACCTGTGACTGTGCAGTCCCATGCATGTCCCAAAATCCACAGTCCACACTCCCAAACAGCATGCAACTCACCAATAGACTGCAGTAACCGACTATGGCCAGTGCAGCCCAATGTCGCACTTTCATAGCGCAACCCATGCAAATGAGGTGAGGCGCAACTTTAACTGGATGCAAATTGCAGTGCTGCGCCACTGAATGGCTGATTAGCTGATTTGCATATGACAGCTGAATATCGCGCTGTTGCTCTTTGCGCAATTGTGTTGAATGTGTTGAGCCAAGGGCGCAGTTCTGTGACATGCGCAGTACACACCTAACTGCGCATGCCCGGGTTGCTGACGCAGGTGACTACGGCGCTGCTGACGTGCTGTGCGTGGGAGGCAATGCAGGGCACGGCCACCATTGTGCCAGTGGCGCTACAGCGATGTTCACCTATATGGCGCTGTGGCATCGTAGGCGCACTGGGGCAACAGTGCGGTAGGCCGCTACTGGAGGTAGCACACAGGCATCCAATCACGCTACACGCATTGGGTTCAACTCGCTCTGTGCCTGTCCGTGCGCCAGAGACCCTTGACCCTGTGCCTGACCTTTGCCACCTAGGCGCCATGCGTCAGGCATGGGTGCACCACTATCGCGCTGTTCGGTGACAGCACGATAGGGAATGGCAGCGCTGTACCGCGCAGCATCTGCACCTGGTGGAACCGCGTTGCAGAGCGCCATTTTGAACCTACTGAGCAACAGAGATGGCGTGGAGGAGAGCTGCCCAGTGGAGCCAGATCGAAATGGCAAACCTGGTTGCCATTGTTGAGCCACTTCATGGCCCACTGTTTGGGGAGGCACTCCTGGACAGGTCCAGGAGCCAGGTGTGGCAGGAGGTGGCCGACGCCCTGGAGGAGGCCAACAGGAATGGGGCGGACGGCGGAGCAGTGCCGCCACAGGTATGGGGACCTGAGGCGGAGGGACCTAGACCTGTTTGCCCGCCTGCGGGCACGTGCTAGGAGGGGCACAGTGCCACGGCCAGGTAGGTGTAATGTCCACACACTTTTATCTTCCATATGGGTATCATGGTTGCATGGGGGAGGGACCGTCCGGTGTTGGCTGTGGTGGTGTTATCAGGGTGTGGGGTGGGTGGGTCTGGCTGGGTGGGATTGCACACACATGGGGGCAGGGAGACTTTGCTACAGGATTGTACTGATGTTCCTCTCTCCATGTTTGCACCATAGGGCCGGAAGAGAGACGGCTGGCCAGGGAGCAGAGGCGCCAGCAGGAAGACAGGGCCAATAGGAGGGGCGAAGGTCCACAGCACCAGAGGGATCGGCCTGATGATGGTGACTGCCATACCTCCATGATTACTATTACATGCTGTGTAACAGGGCGGGCAGCGGGGCATGTCCACCATCCATTGACACCACTGCCATGCACGCAACTTGTTACTGCACTGTCCAGTGGCACTGCATGTCTGGGAGTGTGTCAATGGTGGTCCATGCGTGCACCAGGTACATGGCTGTGCCACTGCCTTCGCACCACATAGCCATGTCACTAAACAGTCACGGTGGTGCTGTGCAGGACTTGGCCGGTGGGTGTGTGCAGCGGTCCGCATGGTTGTATGCGCCTGGGTGGGCAGGTCTTGTGGACGTGATCACTGTGGGTGGTCACACACCATCATAGAGGCATGTCCCATGGCCGTATGCCATGCACAGTGGTTGGGCTGTATGGGGCTGTGCATTCACACCTATTGACTGTGCTCCCTTGTTCTAGGTGTCTGCCAGCTGCAGGCAATCCGGGAGGCACTGCAGGAAGTACTGACCGTGGCGAGAGCATCATTGGACATCCTGCGAAGGACTGAGTGGCTGGGGGTCCGGCGGAGACATGGGAGGCGGAGCAGCCGGAGCGGGGCTCCCACTGACTATCTATATGCCCCTGATTTCCCCTACCCCCCTGGACCCACCCTCACGCCCCTCCTTTCCTGTCCCATTTGTTCACCCCTGCCCCTTACCCACCCCCACCTTGTTTGTGGCCCTCCCTCCACACATTTGTACATAGTTGTAAATAGTTTTGTTTGATATTTTTGATTACAATTCTTTTGATATGAATACTGTGGTGGTCTCTGATTTGCAGCGGGCTATAGGTGCTCAGCTGCAGTGGTGTGCATGGCGTCAGGGGTGGTGCAGTCATGGGTATATGTGGTGTCCGTGGGAAGTGACTATGGTGTGGGAGTAGCTATCAGTCAGTGTCTGTGGTGTGTGCGTTGTTCCCTGTACACTGGATGACTGTGTGCAGTGGTCCATGGTGCATGCTCTGTGTCCATGACGTGCCTGTCAGCCCGTCCATGGCCTGTGCAGCTGACACCCTTGCATGTCTGTGACCTGCACGGTCTGCTGGCATGTCAGTGGTGGCTGTCCATGAAGGGCTGCCACTGTACCCGTCACAATGCTGGGTTGCCTCCTGTCACTGGTGTGGTTCATGTCTGCCTCGGGTGACACTGTGACCTCCGCGGTTGTTGTCCCACCTCCATGCTGTGGCTTGTGTGTGTTGCAGGGGATGTGCACCACTGTCTGTGACCTGTGCTCTGGGCAAATGATGGTGGCGTACAGGTCCACAGTGCCTGCGCAAGGTGGCTGGCACTCCTGTGCCATGGAGGACTGCTGGCCGTGTGTACACGGTTTCCATGGGCCCACGCTGGGGGCTTGGTTGCCCCGCTACTGCGTCCCTGTATTGTTGTGCCCTTGGGTATGGGTGGGCATTTGTCCATGCACTGTGTTGCATCCGGTGTGGTGCACACTTCCATGCACCACTGTGGGTGTCTGCGCTGGCTGTTGTGGCCAATGCTGGGTCGGGGTGTGTCCTTGGGAGGGTGTGCAAGGTGCTATACCACTGGTTGTGGGGTCCGGGGCATGCCCTGTCACGTGTGGGGTACCTCGTGTGCCGACACATGGTCGGTCTCTCAGCTGTACCTCGGGGGGGCTGTGCGTGGTGGCACTGTGTATGTTGTCGTTACATCGCTCTGTGCAGCCACCCACTGATGGGTGCTCGTGGTGGGGCTGCCTTGCATGGTTCTGTGGTGCACAGGGTTGCATTGTCACAGTGGGGGTGGTGGCATGCATGGGGTATCCTGCAGTGGTGGACGCTGCTCCTGGGCAGGGTGTCTGGGGGTCGCAGTGCAGGGTGTGCTCTGCATTGGGGGGATGGTGTGGCATGGGGTGGTCAGCCCTCCTTGTGTGCCGGTCACAGCTTGCCAGGGGGTGTGATGGGGCACCATGGCCCAGCTGTGGGTTGGTTGCTTGTCTCCATGGGCCAGTGGTTATTCCAGCCCTCCCCCAGTTGTGCAGTGCATGGGGTGTGGGGGGACGATGTCTGTTCTGCAGTGTGTTCCTCTGCCCATCTGTGGCATGGGTGGTGGGCCCCTGCATCCCTGGTTGTGCAGTTGCACTGCTGCCCTGCTGCTGGGGGGCGTCCCTGGTTGCGCTATGGCGCCTCTGGACTGCTCAGCTGAACATCCCTTGTTGCGCTATGGCACATCAGATATGCTCAGCTTCCCCTCCCCAGTTGCGCTATGGCACAAGTGGTGCGATATTCAGTTGTCGGCTGTAGGCGCATCTTGGCTGGCTCAGTTTTTGAATATCGCGCCTCTCGTGCAAGGGCGCAATGGACTTGCGCTTACTCCTGCTATTGCACACTTTTTGGGCACAGTTTGAATATCTGGGCCATGGTCTTTTAAGGAATACACAAGATAGCAGCATGCACTCCCTTTTCAATCCGTAATCTTGATGGCACCATGGTTGATCTTATCCCCCATTTTAAATACCTAGCAGTCATCCTGGACAGCACCCTCTCTTTCGATACTCACTTTAACAACCTCATTAAACTGTTCACCAGAGGCTCGGAGCCCTGCACAGGGTCAAGAGGTACCTGATCCCTGAAACCAAAAGTTTACTTGCCCACAGCCTGCTGTTCCCTACTGTTGACTATGGCTCTCTTGGGACTGCTGCTGCTCTTTCCAAGGCCCTTCCTATGGTGCGCACGGCCTACAGCAGCATTTGCTGATTCCTGACTGGCCCACCCTATCGCACCCACCACTGCCAGCTGTACAGTACGGCTGGCTGCCTGCCTATCCCTAGAAGATCGCATCACCCACAGGGCAGCAATGTTTCTAAATATGATGTCCCCCCCCCACATACATCACCTGACCTGTTTCCCCACTCCACCAACAAACAAGGGAACTCACAGTCCAAATTTATCTTCAAACTCCCCCTCAGAAACACGGCAGCTGTACACAGACCTCTGTCCTTCAGGGCCATTGGCCCTTATAACCTACTACCTCCCACAATCACTTCAGCTGTTAGCATTCCCTCCTTCAACGTCAGGCTCTGCCAGTACCCTTTGGGTAAAATACACGGGCAAAAACAGGTTACTCATCTATAACAGTAGTTCTAGGAGTGGTATATGTTGTTCATCCACACTGTCTGGCATGTCCCTTTCCCCTTTAAATCTTGCCGGATGGCCTGAAAGCTGGTTCCTCCCACCTACCCGGGTGGTATATCCCTTGGCTCCGCCCCTCGATACCAGATCTTGTCCACCGGAAACAGAGGGTTGTGTGTCGAAGTCGGGGAGGTCGGGTGAGTTTGTGTAGATGAAAGTACAGTTACGCAAGAACTTACGGTAAGAGTAGATCTTCGAGAGAAGCTCTTGCAGCAGGTTACACATTGAGGACTGGCACCACCTGGCGGGGTTCCGGCAACTTTTTCTCTAGTAGTACCCGGCGTGAAGGCATCCCCCCACCGGCGTCGGGGCTCCCACCCTGGCGTCGCCTATATAAGGGAGGATTCCCCATGTGCTCCAGTTCTTGAACGCCCTCGCCCTGTCAGACAAGTAAACAACAGGCAAAATAGGAACTGATTGTCAACGGACAACCCATCAAAGACGAAAAACAGCAGCCTGAAAAAAGGCCTGATCCCTGGGGGAAGGTGGGTGGGAAATATACCTGCTGCATGAGCTTCTCTCGAAGATCTACTGTTACGGTAAGTTCTTACGTAACTGTACTATCTTACTTCGAGGAGAAGCTCTTGCTGCAGGTTACACATTGAGGATTGAGTCCCAAGCTGTATAAACTTATAACAACCACTGGGAGGGGGAAGAACAGCAAGAGAAGGGAAGATCCCTCAGGAAACCAGGCCCTGCAGAATTGCGAGGCCAAACCCTGCTCTGCATCTGGAAATGTCGAGGCTATAGTGCCTGACGAAGGTATGGACAGAACTCCAGGTAGCGCAGCACAGATATCTGCCGTCGGTACCCTCTTTAACACCACAAAGGAAGTAGCGATAGCCCTGGTAGAGTGAGCTTTAATCGGCCCCGTTGTCAACCTATTATGCTTCTCATAACAGTAGGAAATGCAGTGAACCAACCAGCGCGAAAGCGTCTGTTTGGTGACCGGGCGACCTACGGATTGTTGGGCAAAGGACACAAAGAGTTGATGAGACTTCCTGTCCACCTTGGTTCTAGCTAGGTAACATCTGAGAGCCCTGTGTATGTCCAAGGAATGAAGCAGGGTCTCACTCCTGTTGGGGTGCTCCGGGTAGTAGACCGGGAACTGAACAGACTGATTCAAAGTAAGTTCCGAAACCACTTTCGGCAAGAACTTCGGATTGGTGCGGAGATCAACCCTGTCCTTGTGGAAAACAAGGTAGGGTTCTTTACACATGAGTGCTTGAAGCTCTGAAATAAATGTGCCTCACCGAAGCAATTGTTACCAAAAGCAGAGTTTTCCAGGAAAGGAAACGAGCTCCGACTTCATAGCCGGCTCGAACAGGGGAAGAGAAAGCTTCCCCAGGACGAACAGGAGATCCCAAGGAGGAACAGGGTCCCTGAAGAGAGGTCTGATGTGGAGAATAACACGCAAAAAGGCTTTGGAAACCTCCATCTGAGCCACCGTCTTACCCAACACAGATAAATGGTAAGCGGAGATGGCGGCCAGGTGTACCTCGATGGAGGAACAGCTGAGGCCTTTCTCGTAGAGAGAAAGCAAGAACTCTAGGACGGTATTAACTGCACAGACCAAAGGATCTACTTGCTTGGCTGTGGCCCAAATGCAAAAGTGTTTCCACTTCATAGCATAAGTGGCCCTGGTGGCAGGCTTCCGTGCCTCAACCAACACCTGAGCGACCTGATCAGACATTCCAAAATGGACCTTAGCTAAGTCCTGAGGAGCCAGGCATGCAGGTGAAGAGAATGTAAGTTCGGGTGCAGCAGGGACCCCTTGTCCTGTGAGAGCAGGTGTGAGGAGAGGGGAAGAGGCATTGGCGACTCTGCTGCTAGATGCTGTAGTAATGGAAACCAGATTTGACAAGGCTATAGCGGAGCAATCAAGATAATTGTGGAAGTTTCCGACTGAGCCTTGAGCAGGACCTTCTGAAGGAGGGGAAAGGGAGGGAAGGCATACAGGAACCTCCTGCTAGAAAACAGAGGGACAATGCGTCGTGCCAAAAAGCTCCAGGCTCTGGACCTAGCAAGCAAAAATTTGGCAGTTTTGCGTTGGATTGTGACGCGAAAAGGTCCACCTCTGGCGTCCCCCATAGACGGAAGATGCGATCTGCAACCTCTTGAAGCAACTCCCATTCGTGGGCTTGCGATCATGTCCTGCTGAGTGTGTCGGCTAGCATGTTCTGAAGCCCGGGAACATGCACTGCTGACAAAAACAGACGATGTTCCAGAGCCCAGTCCCAAATCCGCATGGCTTCCCTGCAAAGGGGATAGGAATGTGTGCCACCCTGTTTGTTGATGTAGAACATCACCTAAGTGTTGTCTGTCTGCAGCAAGAGATGGCCCCGGCGCCAAGACCGAGGCCAGGGCTTGAAGTGCGTAAAGCACAGCTCTCATTTCCAGTACACTGATGTGCAGATTCGCTTCCGAGGGAGACCAGGAACCCTGGGTACGATGGTTCTCCAAGTGTATGCCCTATCCCTGGGACGAGATGTCCGTGGTCGGCGACTGGGCCAGTGCCTCGTATTGGAAGGGTATGCCCCCCAGTAGATTTTCGGACGACATCCACCAGCGAAGCTCTCGGTGGACTAACTCCGATATTCTGATCAAGGCGTCCAGGCTGTCTGAAGTTTGATCCCACTGGACTTTCAGGGACCACTGAATGGTCCTCATGCGCAGACGCGCCAGAGAGACTGAGACTATGGCAGTGGCCATGTGCCCCAACAGCCTGAGGAAGAACCGAGCCGGCACCTCTGAGGCTGACAAGATCTGGGATGAGATGATCCGAATGCGATCCGCTCTGTCGGAGGGAAGGAAAACCTTCCTGAGAGTGGTGTCCAGAAGAGCTCCGATGAACTGGAGAATCTGAGTAGGGGACAGATGAGACTTGTCCTTGTTCATGGTGATTCCGAGACTCTGGAAAAGTGAGATGGAATCCCTGATAGTCTCCGGCAGGCGAGACCTGGAGGGGGCCAGGAGGAGTCAGTCATCCAGGTAAGGAAACACAAAGTGGCACAGTCTTCGAAGTGCCGCAGCCACGACTGCCAGGCATTTGGTGAAGACCCTGGGGTCCGAGGAAAGACCGAAGGGGAGGACTCGGACTTGATAGTCCTCATCTTCGAACCTGAACCTTAGGGACCTTCGATGGTTTCTGGCGATGGGAATATGCAAGTAAGCATCCTGCATGTCCAGAGACGCCAGCCAATCTCCTGCCGATATGAGAGGAAGGAGAGCAGGAAGAGAAACCATCCTGAATCTCTTGTAGGAGACCCACATGTTTAGATTGCTGAGGTCCAGGATGCGTCTGAGATCCCCGGACTTCTTCGGAACAAGGAAGAAGTGGGAAAAGAACCCTTTCCCTGATTCGGCCGGTAGAACTGGCTCAATGGCCCTTTTGTCCAACAGTAAAAAGATCTCCCACTGGATCAGAGCTCTGTGCTTCCTTGGGTATTGGGATGGGGTCGGTGGTCTGTCCAGAGGAATGGATTTGAACTCTATGGAGTGCCCGAACTGCACGAGCTCCATTACCCACTGGTTGGAGGTCACCTGCCTCCACGCATCCGCATAGAGTGAAAAGTGGCCTCCGACTGGCTCCTCTGGTTGAGAGACAAGGGAAGGGGGATTGCCTGGATAGTCAGGCATTTGGGGGTAGAGGGAGGGTGGCACTGGCTGCTCTAGGTGATCTAGAGTAGGAAGCCGCATTGTCTCTGGCACCACCTCTACAACCAAAGCCCCCTCACTGTGCGTGTTGCTGAAAACGAGGTTGCTGTGGCTGATGTTCCCCATGGCCAAGAAAACGAGGCCTTCGTGCTCGCCCTTGTTTCAGCCGGTACATGGACTGCACGGAACAGATAGCCTTTCTGGAGTCCTGCAGCCTGGTGACAATCCGCTCCGTGTCCTCGCCAAAGAGCACGGAGCCTCTGAAGGGAGCATCCAGAAGGTTGGTTTGGACGTCTGGATCGAACCATGAAACCCCAAGCCACGCGTTGCATCGGAGGCAAATGCCAGTGGCAGCCGCCCTGGAGGAAGTGTCCGCAGAGTCATAGGCCGACTGCGGAACGTGGGTGCAGACGTCTGAGCCGGTCTGCAGCAACTTGGCAAGCTCTGTCCGCTGAGGACAATCGGGCATGCTCTGCACTATGTCTAATCCCTGTTCCCAGAGGGTGTTCTGGAATTGGACCATATGCGTCATGAAGTTGAGACTCCTGATGCTGCAGGTGGCAGCAGAGTACACCTTACAGCCCATGGAATCCAGCTGCTTCGACTCCCTGTCAGGTGGCTGGGTGCTCAGATGTTTGGGCCTCTGCGAATGATCGTGAACTGCTGAAATCACCACTGAATCTGCAGCGGGTGGTTTGGCTAAAAAGGGGTGGTCCGGAGGCACCTGGTAGAGCTGCTGAGCTTTTTTTGGCACAGCGGAGGAGGAATGAGTGCGCTTCCAGGTCGCAGAGGTGACATCTTGGAAAGTGTCGACCATGGGAGGGATGACCACTGGCTTTGGGTCTTTTTGGCGGAGGCATTTAGCCAGCCGCAGTTGCTCGGGGTCTGGGACCTCGGTGTCCCAACCCATTTTGGCCTGGATGTGCCTCATCACCTCCATGAAGCTGGGGTCATCTGAAGGGGATTTAGGGAAGCCCTCCATGTCTCCTAGGTCTGGCTCCGAGTAGACAGAGGAATCCGAGTCTATATAGGAGGTCATAGAAGAAGAGGGTGAGGGGCTACGCCTCTTCCCCTTGTGCCTCTTGTCTGGAGGAGAAGAGGGGGCGCGAGAGGAACTTCTAGACCGGTCCCTCTTAGACTTTTTCTTGTGCTTCTTTGGAGGAGGCACCTCGTCCCCCCCACCATCCGGTTCGACAGGATCTGGAACCGGCTCCGGAGTGGGTGGAGGTGCACTCGCTGGCAGGTCTTTTTTAACAGTCTCCCACCAGTGGGTAAAAAGCTCCTTCACCTGTGAAAGATGTATTCTGGGAGAATCAGGTGTACGCGGAGAAGCGCCCGAGCCTGTACCGGCATCAGCCCCGCCATCCGGGGAGGGAACTGCATTGGGTCCGAACCCTTGTCGACCGGCGTCAGCCTCAGGGGGGACGTCGGGGTGGTGTCAGCACCACCGTCGCCAGGGTCCGGCATCAGCTGGACTGGCGACTGAGGAGAAAGAGTGTCTGAGCTGATGTCGGGCATTGGAGAAAGGACTGGCGCCAGGCGGGCTGGCTTCGGGCGAACCATGACAGGCGGCGAAAGAACCGTCGCCGATGGAGTAGCGGGCAGACAAGAGTCCGGCATCCGCTTCTCCTTAGGAACCAACGGGCGTCATTCCTTGTCATGAGACTCACGACTGTCGGTCTTGTGGCTCGAGGACTTCTTGGCCGAACGCCGGTCAGAAGCCAGAGGCTGGTGTCGGTTGGAGCCCTTATGTTTTGGCGGCAAGGAGGAGGCCCTGCCGCTGGAAGACCCGGAGGCCTTGCTTAACTCCTGGGAGTCGGCTTTGGAAGAAGAGGTTGAGCGGGAGGAGGCCTTACCTGAGCCCTTGGATTTCTCAGAGAGCTGAGAAAGAACAGTTACGTAAGAACTTACCGTAACAGTAAATCTTCGAGAGAGGCTCTTGCAGTAGGTAATTACATACAGGACTGACGCCGGCAGGCGGCAGGACCCCACGGAAAAATTTCTAGCTAGCAGTCCCTGGCGAGGGACCGCCCCACGTCAGGTGACCGGCGTCAGGAGACGTCGGTATAAAGGGGCGGTCCCAGACGCCCGCCTTCCAGTTCTTTCCCGCCACAGGCCGAAAGAGGCCGGACGAGAGAGGAGCGGATATTTCCTAAATGGAAAAGGAGCTGAAAAGCCTAGTGGGATGGAGGGGAAGGATAGTCTATTTACTGCAAGAGCCTCTCGAAGATCTACTGTTACGGTAAGTTCTTACGTAACTGTACTATCTTACTTGAGAGGGCTCTTGCAGTAGGTAATTACATATAGGACTGAATCCCAAACAGTCTGGAACAAAGAAAAGGCACCGGGAGGAGGAAAACTACTCCAAGAAGCAGTTCTAGCCGTGCAAGCCTTAAGATAGGAGGCCTTGCAAAACAGCTAGCCTGAAGCCTGCTCTACGGTGAGAGGCAATATCCAAACTGTAGTGTTTAGTAAAGGTATGGACGGAAGTCCAGGTGGCGGCAGTGCAGATGTCTGCCGCAGACACATTCTTGAAACAAGCCGCAGAGGCAGTTACTCTTCTTGTGGAGTGGCCTCTGACTTGACCCGGGAGGGTCTTGTGGTATTTGTCATAACAGAAAGTGATGCAATGAGCCAACCACTTAGGCAGGCATTGCTTGGAAACAGCATTGCCTTCCCTTTTGTGAGCAAAAGAGACGAACAACTGATCAGTCTTTCTGAGATCCTTCGTCCTGTTGGTGTAGTATCTCAGAATCCGATGAACATCCATAGTATGGAGTAAATATTCCCCTTGATTAGAGTACTGCGTAAAAAAGGCAGGTAGCTCTATGGACTGATTTAAGGTAGACTCTGCTACTACTTTAGGAAGAAACTTAGGATTCATGCGAAGAGCAACTCGTTCCTTGTGAAAAATCAAGCAGGGGATTTTACACATAAGGGCCTGGAGCTCGGAGATTCTTCGAGCCGAAGTAATGGCCACCAAGAAGAGCGTCTTCCATGAAAGAAACTTCAAATCTGAAGAAGCTGCAGGTTCGAAGGGAGGAAGGTAAGTTTCTCGAGAACAAAATTCAAGTCCCAAGGGGGGGCAGGAGTACGGATGGGGGCCTCAGATGGAGAACCCCTCTGAGAAAGGTCTTGGAGACCTCCAGTTGAGCAAAAGCCTTGTTTGCGAAGGGGACATGATAGGCCAAAATGGCGCCATATGTGTACCTTCAAAGAGGAATGGCTGAGACCCAGGTCAAACAGATGACATAAATACTCAGCAGAAGCCCGCTGAACAAGAGAAAGGTTCCACGTTCTTGGAAGCGGCCCAAATAGTGAATCTTTTCCACTTCATGGCATAAGTGGATCTGGTGGAGGGTTTTCTGGCCTCCACTAAAATCTCCGCCACTTTGGGAGACACTCCAAAACGGGATTGGGCTAGGTCTGCAGGAGCCATGCATGCAGTTGAAGGGATTTGAGGCCTGGATGGACCAGGGTCCCCTGATCCTGGGTCAACAAACCTCGAGATGGAGGAAGAGGAAGAGGAGGATCCTCTGAATATTGCTGTAGAAGAGAGAACCAGATTTGCCTGGGCCAGAAAGGAGCGATCAGAATCATTCTCGCTCCTTCTGAAGCTAGCTTCTGCAAGACTTGTGTGATAAGATGAATTGGGGGAAAGGCATAGACGAATCTGTCCTTCCAGTCTAGAGACAGAGCGTTGCTCCAGAAAGCGCCTTGCTCTGGAACGAGCAAGCAGAAGGTGGGAAGTTTTGCGTTTGGGGGGATGCGAAAAGGTCGACCTGTGGTGTTCCCCAAAGTTGGAAGATATAGTCTAGGACCTCTTGGTCCAGTTCCCACTTGTGAGTCAGAGCAGAAGAGCGACTTAGCTTGTCTGCCAGGGTGTTGTCGACTCCTGGAACATGAATCACCATGAGGTGAAGGTCGTGTTGTGTTGCCCAATCCCAAACCCTCATTGCCTCCCTGCATAGAGGGTAGGACCGAGTCCCTCCCTGCTTGTTGATGTACCACACCACGCACATGTTGTCTGTCTGACGGCCAAGGTGACCGGGAAGGATGTATTGGTGAAGGGCTTGGACAGCGTACAACACTGCCTGAAGCTCAAGCACATTGATGTGGAAAGCTTGCTCTAGCTTGGATCATGAGACCTGGGTTCGATGAGGGCCTAGATGGGCTCCCCAACCTTCGCCTGAGGCATCTGTGGTTAGAGTCTGGAAGGGGGGAGGATGAAAGAAAGGAACCCCCCCGAAACAAGTTCTCTCGAACCATCCACCATTGTAAGTCTCGCATCATCGGCGAGGAGATCAGAACTGAGTGATCTAGGTCATCCACTAGCTGATCCCACTGGAAGCGTAGAGTCCACTGAGAGATCCTCATGTGGAGTTGAGCGCGAGGGACCATCAGGATAGCAGCCGCCATGAGCCTGAGAAGGCAAAGGACCGACCTCACCGAGACCATTCTGCGGTCGGACAACAGACTTATCTGGGTCTGAAGGGAGGCCGCCCTCTCCGGAGGCAGGAAGGCCTTGCCCATGGACGTATCGAGGATCGCCCCAATAAACTGTAGCCTCTGGGATGGGTCCAGATGAGACTTGGAATGGTTGATGGTAATACCCAGGCAGACAAAGACCTGCTGGGTAAGGGAGAGGAATCGTAGGAGTTCCTCCCTGGACGAGGCCGCCAGGAGCCAGTCGTCCAGGTAAGGGAAAACCTGTACTCCCTTGGTACACAGGTGGGCCGCCACCACTGCCAGGCATCTGGTAAATACTCGGGGGCCGAGGATAGACCAAACAGGAGTGCCTTGAACTGGTAGTGGTCCCCCTGGAATGCAAAACGAAGGTATTTGCGATGAGATAGGCGAATGGGAATGTGCAGATAAGCATCCTGCATATCCAGAGCACAAAGCCATTGACCTGGCCGGAGGAGGGGCAGAAGGCTCTGTAAAGAGAGCATCCTGAACCTTTTGTACTCTACATAAAGATTCAGGGAGCTGAGATCTAAAATCGGTCCGAGATCTCCCATCTTCTTTGGGACCAGGAAGAAATGGAATAGTAACCCGTCCCCTGAAGATGAAGGGGACGGGCTCTATCGCTGCTTCAGCAGAACAGCGAGATTTCCTCCTGGACCAAAGGAAGATGTTCCGTGAATACAACGACTTCAGAGGGGGTGGCGGGTGGTTTCTGAAGAAACTCTATGGAGTGTCCTTCTGCTATGAGCTGGAGCACCCAAGAATCCGTGGTATCCTCTCCATCCCGGAAGGTGGAGGGAAAACCTCCCTCTACCGTTCCTCCGGGAGTCCGGAGGCAGTGGGAGAGGAAAGGAGTCAGGTGGTGTGGGGCAGCGCCACAGCTGAAGCACCGGCTGCTTTTGGGCGGGGGGGCTTAGCGGCAGCGGGGGCCAGCGTTTAGTGTCCGCCTTCCTTGGGTTTAAGCGCTTTGGCCGATTCAGTCTGTGAGGGGCGGCTGCTGCTGATGGGGATGGTACACGGGTCAACTGACTTCAGAGCCATCCCTTCTCTCGTAACGGTAATGATGTCTTTGACATCACCCAAACACTAACCCGGAAGG
Organism: Neoceratodus forsteri; assembly: GCA_016271365.2. NCBI lineage: Eukaryota > Metazoa > Chordata > Ceratodontiformes > Ceratodontidae > Neoceratodus > Neoceratodus forsteri. The sequence goes on from JADMNL010000025.1 coordinate 268,672,986, forward strand.
TGCTTCTGGATGGCAGATTGCACCTCGGGACCAAGAACTGAACTGCAGCAGACCAAGCATGGCCATGCGTGGAGTCGGTAGCTGAGCTCCATGCCCAGTGTCCACTAGTGGTATGTCGCACATAGCGAATGTCGACTGGCCGAATGAGCAGAGCGGGCGGATCAGCCAACTCCTGTTTGACTTGGGGTCAGGCAAGGAGTCAACAGCTTCCGCCTGAGTAAGGATGGCCTTCTGGTAGTCCCCCATATGGCTGACATAGTTCAGGGCTCTAATCCCCAGTGTGGAGGAAGCATAAATCTTTCTCCCATACTGGTCCAGAAGGCGAGATTCTTTATCAGGAGGTGACGAGCTAAGATGTTTAGGGTTCGCCGACCGGCCGTGAGCGATGCTAATCACAACCAAGTTGGCATGAGGGTGAGAATCCAGGAAATCCACACCCTCTGGAGCCTGATATAGCCTGTTCGACTTCCTAGGAAGTGGGGCTAAGGCAGACAGTTGTTTCCATATCGTGGTAACAAGGTCGGCGTGAGGCTCTATCCAGGGTGGCACTAATGTAGGAGCTGTCACGGGCAGATCCAGATGTTCAGCGAGCTTCAGACGCTGAGGATCTGGCTCCAAGGAGCACCACTGATGAACCTCCTGGATTTTTCTAAGCAACTCCGTAAAAGAAGGATCCTCCGGTGGAGTCCTTGACCGGGGCTTCGACGGAGAGTGAGGCTCGTCGTCTCTCTCGGAGCAGCCATCGGAAGAGTCCGAGGAGTCCGAGAGTAAAGAGGAGGATGAAGAAGACTAAGACTCCTTTCCCGACCCAGGGAGCAGGGCCCTGGGGAGTCCCGGGAAGCGTGTCCTGCCCCTCTCTGGATCCAGAAGGAAGAACCCTGTAGTCCGGAGGTGGGTAAGGGGTGTGCTACCTGGGCGTAAGGAACCGTCGCTGGAAGGCGCTCGACCTCTTTGGTGAGCTGAGCCTTGGCCTCAGCCCACCAGGAGCCAGAGTCTCCAGCAGGTCCACCGGCCGCGCAGGGTGGTGGAGGAGGAGGAGGAAGGGGATAAGAATACGGGTTATACCCATATGGAGCGTATCCAAAACCCGGCTGCGGGTAACCCAGCGTTGGGTATTGAGGCGTTGAGTACTGCGGCATCGGGTACTGTGGCGCCGGATACGGCGGTCCCGGGTACACTGGCGTCGAATAAGACAGAGGATACCCGGAAGCCGGGGGGGGCTGCCTGAGCAGACGGCCCGGCCGGGAACCTCGTGGGCGGGTCCGTAGTGGAGAACCCGGAGGGCCTGATGGGAGCAGAAGATCTCCCTGAGTCGCTAAGACCAACATCAGGGCCGACGGCGGAGGCCCTGACGTCGGAGGTACCGACGCAAGAGGGGCCGGCGCCGGCCGGGCGCTCCAGGGAGCCGACGGCAGGTCCGCGCCCAGATGGAGGAAGGACTGACGGAGGCAAAGATCTCAGCCAGCCCGGGGACGGAGGGGAAAAGTCCCGGTTCAGGTTGGGGACTCTGGTTCCCCAGACGTCCAGCGAAGGCTGTGGTGAACAGGGAACGACGGACGTTGAGGGGGTCCGTCGTTGGTTCCTTCGCCAGCCGCATGTCGGACGAGCTGACATGAGGCGTAGACGTGAGCTCGCGGCGGGCGCCGGAGGAGCAGACGTCCGGCTTATGAGAGCCATCACCGGAGACAGGTCGAGAGGAGGGGTCGGCCTGGTCTGGTGGGGAAGGAGCCGCGCGTCACCCCTGAGGGTCGGACGTCTTACCAGCCCTCTCCAGGTGGACGTCAGAGGAGCCGATGCCCGGCTTACCGGAGTCGCCCACGATGGTAGGCCGTGAGGCTGCGGCCGAACCAGGGGCGGAGGCCTCCAACAGCCGAGGCGCCCGCGAGGCCAGCGCCAAGCCAGGCGGGCGGGCCGACGCCACCTCAGAAACCTCCGAGGTGGCCGTCGAGGCGCGATCTCCCAGAGGGGATGTTACCTGCGTCCCAGCGACTCCTGAGGGAGATGCGGTGGAGGAGCCTTTGTCCTGGTGCCTCTCCTTGTCCTTCTTCTTTCCATGGCCTTCGGGGGAAGTGGACGCCTGCCTCAGTTTTTTAAGCTCCTTCTCCATGGAGCTTATTTTCTTCTTCAGAATATGGGCTTCCAGGGATTGCTGCCGCCTTTTTCGGGTAGCCACGTTAGAGCTGAGGCAATGCTGGCACTTCTCGACCGGATGACTGGGGCCTAGGCAGAACAGGCACAGGGAGTGGCCGTCCTTCTGCGGTAGTTGGGCACTGCACGAATCGCACTTATTCTTGTGCTCAGAGGGTGTAGGGGACGTCATGTACCGACGTTAGTCGAAAAAAATTTAGTTTTTTCGGTAAAAAGACGATGAAGGAAGGGCTGACGAAGCACAAACTTTTCCGCAAGGCGCTGCACGAGCTAACAGTGGGAAAGAACTGGAAGGCAGGCATCCGGGACCGCCCCTTTATACCGACATCTCCTGATGCCGGTCACCTGACATGGGGGCGGCCCCTCGCCAGGGACTGCTAGCTAGAAATTTTCCCGTGGGGTCCTGCCACCTGCCGGCGTCAGTCCTATATGTAATTACCTACTGCAAGAGCCCTCGAAGTAACAGACTTTAATCAGCTGAAGAGAAGCAGTCTTGGAGCCCACAGAAGAAGGTTTAAGGGCCGTGAGGCGGGAATCATGCCCAGACGACCCGGACTTCAATCTCGAAGACCTGTGTTTCAAGTGGGATCTTCCTCTGTCTTGCTCCCAGTGTTCTTTGTGCTTGTGGGTGGGTTGAGGGTCAGAATCCCCTGAGGAAGAGGCCCATTCCATAGCGGTGAGTTTCGTCTCGGCAAGGAAGGCCACAAGAGACTTTTGGCATTGGATTCGCATCCGCGAGTTGAAGGCCTGGCAATGAGGGCAGGCGTCGGTGCGGTGGTTGGGCCCAAGGCAGTAGACACACGCCGAATATCCTTCCTTGGCGGGAATCTGTCACCCAGAAGCACACTTATTTACATGCAACGACACAGATTAGAAACAGAACGATGGAAAACGGAAATCTAGCGGTGGAGGAGAGCGATCGGTACTAGGCTGAAACGAACAAACTAACCCTGACCGTGCAACGGGAAAGAACTGGAGCAAGTGGGGAACTCCTCCCTTATATAGGGCGACATCGGGGGTGGAGCCGAGTGGGGGGGCGTTTCCACATTGGTACTACTAGAGAAAAAGTTGCCGGAACCGCCGCCAGGTGGCGCCAGTCCTCAATGTGTAACCTGCTGCAAGAGCTTCTCCTCGAAGTAAGATCAACATACACAACTCCTAGAACTACTGTTACAGGTGAGTAACCTTTTTTTTCTAGGATTGTGGATATGTTATTCTATCCACACTGCTTGGTAGACTCCTAGCAGTTCTCCAGGAGGAGGGAGGCAAGGCGCACACCCCCTACTTGGGAAACAGAGACTGGAGAACTAAGGCCCCAAAACCAGCATCCTGGCGTCACTCTAGGTCGATATAGTAATGGGAAATGAAGGTGTTTGCCGATTTCCAGATAGCAGCCCTGCAGATATCCTGGATAGGGATGTCCCTAGAAGCAGCCACCGATGCAGCAGTATGGTGGGTGGAATGAGCTCTTATCCCTATGGGAGGCTTCCTGCCCACCAACCGATAGCAAAGATCAATGCAAGATGTAATTTGCCAATCGTCCGCGTGGCTGCAGGTCTGCCAGATGCGGCTTCAGCGTAGGTGACAAATAGCTGGTGAACCTCTCCCCAAACTTCAGCCGTACACTCCTTGTAATAAGAGCGTGCTCATCTCGGGTCCAAAGTATGGAGGCTGTACTCAACCTCAGAGGTGTGACTGGGGTAAGTACACCAGCAGAGTCATCACCTGGTTCAGGTGAAACTCTGATACAACCTTCGTAAGGAACTTCTATTTGGGGCGCAGGACAACCATGTCCCTGTGGAAGACCATATAGGGAGACTCAACCAAGAGTGCCTGGAGCTCCACAATCCTTCTGGCTAAAGTATAGCCACCAGGAAGGCGGTCTTCCATGATAGGTGTGACATCTCACTCCTGTGCTCCAGTTCAAATGGCTTGCCCATGAGTTTTGCCAGTACTAGCAGTATATCCCACGGTGGTGGTGGTGGTTCACGCACTGGAGGGGAAATGTGGTTGAGGCCTTTGAAAAAGTGCCAGACCACCTTCTCTTGTGCCACCGTTTGCTGACCAGCCCACACACGGTAGGAAGAGATGACTGCCAGGTGCACCTTAAGGGTCGTAGAATAAAGACCCCCTTTGGAGAGAGAGAGACCATAGGTAGTCAAGAATGCTAGCCACCGGACAGGACAAAAGGTCCAGGCCCTTGCCCTGACACCAAATAGAGAATATCTTTCATTTGAAGGCATAGCACCTCCTGGTCGATTCCTTCCTGGATGCCTCAACAATGGTGAGAACATCTTCAGACAGACCCAAAGTCTTGAACACTAGCAGCTCAGGAACCAAGCTGTTAGGTGCAGGGACTGAAGGTCCAGGTGGAGGACCTTCTCCTCACTGACGCAAATCAGGTCCAGGCATGCTGGAAGATGCCTCGGGAGCCTGCTGCTGAGGCTGAGGAGATCGGGGTACCAGAACTGACAAGGCCAGTCCGGTGCCACCAGGATCACCTGTGTCTTGTCCCTCCTGACCTTGAGGATCAAGGGAAGTGGATGGAAGGCACAGGAGAGGCCTGGGGTCCACGGCCTCGAGAAGGCATCCCCCTGCAGCGAGCCCTGCTGAGGGGGGTGGGCATGAAACAGCCTCATCTTTGTGTTCTCCTTGGAGGTAAACAGGTCCACCTGAGGGGTGCCCCACTAGAAGAACAGGCTGTGTACTACATCTGGATGGAGAGACCACTCGTGGGATGCCTCACTCACACGGCTGAGGGCACCCGCCATTTGATTTGAGGTTCCTGCAACATGGATGGCTAGGAGATCCACCTCCTGTCAGCTCACGAGGGTCCAGATGCGGACAGCTTCCCTACACAGAGGCTGGGAGTGGGTGCCACCCTGCTTGTTGAGACAGTACATGGTTGTGGTATTGTCCATCTGGACCTGCACCACTTGACCCCGAGGGAATGGAGCAAACGCAGTCAGCAACAGCTGAACTGCTCGGAGCTCCAGCAGGTTGATATGACATTGTAATTTCTCGGGGGTCCAGAGCCTGTGGACTCTGTGATTCCCCATGTGGGCACCCCAGCCCGTGACAGAAGCGTCAGTCGTTAGAACGACTGTCGGCTCGGGACAGACAAACGGGATCTGCTCCTGTAGATGTTCTAGGATGGTCCACCATTGGAGAGCATCCCACATCTTCTAGGTCACACTGACCAGCTGGTCGAAATGACCAAGTCCACTGGTTGGCCAGCTCCCACTGAAGGGGGCGCATATGCCACCAGGCCCATTGGACCACAGAGGTGCAGGCCACCATGTAATCCAAAAGGCACAGGAAGTTGCAGGCAGGGCTCAAATGCCCAACCAGAAATTATCATGCAAAGGAGGAGAGAACCTCCACCCTGTCCGTTGGGAGCCTGGCTCTGGCTCGGCAAGAGTGGAGCTCTGCCCCAATGAAGTAGATCACCTGCAAAGGCATGAGTTCTGACTTGATCTCATTGATCAGGAGACCAAGTTCGATGCAGGTCTGGAGGGAAAGATCCCTGGACCTCTCCACCTCCTGAATGAAGGGACCCGCTATGAGCCAATCATCGAGATATGGGTACACTCTGACCCCCCCCCCCCAATGCTGAAGGTGGGCCGCCACCACTGCAATGCATTTAGTGAAGACTCGGGGGGCCGAAGACAGGCCAAACAGCATGGCTTGGAACTTGAAGAGGATTCCCTGTGTTCGGAAGCTGAGGACCTTCGGTGTGACGGACTGATTGGGACACGGAAAAACACGTCCTGCAGATCCAGGGAGCAAAATCACATATTGTGCTCGACAGATGGTATGATCTGAGACAGATTTACTATCCTGAAGGTGGAAGACCTGAGAAACTGGTTCAGGTTGTGCAGATCTAGAATGGGGCACCAGCCCCCCGTCCATTTCGGGACCAGGAAGTACCTGGACGCTAACCCTGGGTCGACACGGGGATCCATGACCCTGACCACTATCTCCTTGTGGAGGAGTTGGGCAGTGTCATCTCAGAATGCCGACTGAGTGTGCACGGAAACCATTTTCTCTAGTGGGGCGCAGGCTCGGCTTGGTGGGTACCACTCGAGTTCCAGAGGCAGTCCCTGGCCGACCACTTCCAAGACCCACCTGTCCGTTATGACAGCGGACCAAGCGGAAAGGAAGTGGCATAGCCAGCACCGCACAGGAGGACCCAGAGTGCGCATGACAGGTATATGGTTGGCAACCCCCATCCCATCACTGCAGGCTTGGAGGAGGAGGAGGAGGACTTGGCCTAGGAACTGCCGGGACTTTTCCCTCTGGGCTTACGGGCTGCTGAGGCCCTTGGCTTGGGATGAGGGTGTCAAGATAGAGCCTGCTGCTGTTGCTGCCCTGACTGAAAATGGGGTTGCTTGGCCACAGGGGCAGAAAGCCGAAAAGGCTTTCTCTTCTGCTTTTTGGAACCCTGGTATTCCTTCTGGGTAGAAGTAACAGAGTCCAAGGTGGCATTGGACTTCTCTATGAGCTGGAGGTGACCGTCCACTCCAGGACCAAGACCCTCAGCCAGGCCCTGCGGTGCATGGCGACCGCAGCCGCCACCAAGCGGGAGCAAGAAGAAAAAATTACTCACCTTAGTAATGTTGTTTCTTCTAATGGAGTCTTGCTACATTATGACATATGCAGTGAGTCCCAACCTTCGAACTGCTCCGGAGGTGAAAGAGTTAACTTTCCATGCCAGGCATGGAACGCTGAGCTCGAGCTCGGTTGAAAACTCTGTCTGTTGTTCTTCAAACTCAAACTGTCAGATCTTTACGAGCTAAACTCACTAAGGTCCTGTGTGGAAGCTTCAAACCTACACTAGCCAACTAGCTACTAAATATCAGAAACACATTTTTGGTCCCAAAACAAAGACTCAAGTCAGGAGACCCAAAATGAAAAACACAACACCCAGTCACCCCAAAAAGGAGGGTGAAAAACAGTGGGTATCTACTAAGTGCCAACCTGTACTGCCCACCCACATCCCAAAAACAGGCGTTCTGAGAGGGCAGGCAGGGGGGGAGGTCATAATATAGCAAGACTCCATTAGAAAAAACAACATTACTAAGGTGAGTATTTTTTTCTTCAAACAACATGAAGTCTTACTATATTAGGACATATGTAGACTACACAGCAGTACCTCCATGGAGGAGGGACAGAACCTACTTAGGAAATAGGCTCTGAAGCACAGCTGTGCCAAACCGAGCATCACTCCTAGCCTGGGTGTCCAGAGGGTAATGCTTGGTAAAAGAGTGAACTGTTTTCCAGGTAGCTGCTTGACAAATCTCTAGAATGGGGATGTCCCTGGCAGCAGCCAGGGAAGCAGCTGTACCTCTGGTAGAGTGAGCCCTCAGGCCTGAGGGAGGAACCTTACCCAGCTTTTCATAACAGGATTGGATACAAGAGACAATCCACCTGGCAATGGATCTTTTAGTGGCAGGTTTCCCTTTACCAACCTCACCATAAGTGAGGAACAGTTAGAGGGAGTCAAACCTGTGACCCTTGGTACGCTCAATGTAGTAACTAAGGGCTCTCTTCACATCTAAGCTGTGCAGCCTCCTCTCGCCGGAGGAGGAATGGTCAGTGAAGTACACTGGAAGAGAAATAGATTGATTAAGGTGGAAATCTGAAACCACCTTAGGCAAGAACTTCCTGTTAGTCCTGAGGACCACCTTATCTCTATGAAAGGAGATAAAATCAGGCTCCACTGACAAAGCCTGTAATTCACTTGTGCGTCTGGCAGAAGTGATGGCTACCAGAAACACAGTCTTCCAAGTCAAATACTTAAGCTCTGCTGAAGATAAGGGCTCACAGGAGGTTGCATAAGCTGAGCAATGCAAACATTAAGATCCCAGGCAGGGCAGGGTCCCTGAATGGAGGTTGGTGTGAACAATCCCTTAAAAACTTAGAGGATACAGGATGAGCTGAAAGAGAAGAGGTTTACCTGCTGAAATGAAAGCAGACACAGCTGCCAAATGCACCTTTAGGGTAGCTGGTCTGAGCCCCAAAGTGTTCAAATGGACCATATAATCCAGGACTGTGGGTAAATCAGCAGATTCTGGGGAAATATGCTTCCCAGAGCACCATATGGAAAACCTCTTCCATTTGGAATTGTAAGTAGCCCTGGTGGAAGGCTTCCTAGAAGCTTTCAATATATCCATCACACCTTGGGAGAGGTGTAGATCAGCAAATTCTAACTCTTCAAGAGCCAGGCCTTGAGATTGAGAGATTTGAGGTTGGTACAAACCCTTCCCTGAGCACAGGTTAACAGATTGTGATTCCTGGGAAGACACAGGGGAAGATGGACTGCTAAGGACAGTAGGAGTGGATACCAGGGTTGTCTGGCCCAATCTGGAGCAATCAGAATCACTTTGCAGGATTGAGATCTGATTTTGACTAACACTTTGAGCAGGAGAGGGAAGGGTGGGAAAGCATAGAGAAACTTCCCTTCCCAATTGAGAACTAAGGCATCCAGAGGGACTGAGTCCAACACTGGGGGCCTGCAGCTAAAAAGGGGAAGTTGGTGATTGTCTGGGGCTGCAAAAAGATCTATCTGCGGGGTGCCCCACCTGGCAAATATTACCTCCAGGACCAGGGGATCCAGTGACCATTTGTGATGGCCCTGGGAATCCTGCTGAGAGCATCTGCCAGGACATTGTCCTTGCCTGGGAGGTGAACTGCCGTAAGGGAGGTGTTCAGGGAGTAAGCCAGAGACCACAACTTCATTGCTTCGGTGCACAAGGCCATAGACCGAGTGCCTCCTTGCTTGTTGATGTACCACATTGTAGTGGTGTTGTCTGTTCTGACCTGTACAACTTTGTTCTGAACGGATTTGGAAAAAGCTTGAAGTGCTAGAAAAACTGCTCTGAGCTACAACAGGTTGATGTGGAGCAGAGATTCCTGAGGGGACCAAAGTCCCTGGGTAGTGAGGTCGCCCATGTGAGCTCCCCACCCCAAGAGGGATGCATCTGTAGTAAGGATTAAAGAGTGAGACTGAGTGACAAAGGAACCCTTGTCTCAGATTGCTCTGATCCTGCCACCATTATAGGAGCTTGGATCAGGGTTCGAGTCACTGGGATCAATTTGGTTAGAGGTCCTTTCTTTGAGACCAAAAGGCTCTCAAATGGAACTGGATGTCCCTCATCTGAAATCTGGCTCCTTGCACTACTGCTGTAGAAGCAGCCATGTGACCTAGGAGCTGTAGAAAATGCCTTGCTGGTCGAGACCTGCAGGGGCAATGAGGAGAGCCAGAGAGACCAGGGTCCTTGCCCTGTCCAAAGGAAGAAAGGCTCTGGCTTCCTCTGTGTTCAGTTCTGCGCCTATGAAGGTGAGAGCTGGACAGGCTCTAGAACTGACTTTGGAAGATTCAGAAGGAAACCTAGAAGGTAAGCAGTTACTGAGTTATCTGAAGATGTAACTTGACTTGGTCTGGAGACTGGCCTACTATGAGCCAGTCGTCCAGAGTAAGGAAGATGGCAATTTTTGCCTTCTTAGGTGAAGCAACTGCTACTGCCAGGCATTTGTGAATACCCTTGGAGCAGAGGTGAGGCCAAAGGGCATTGCTCTGAATTGGTAATGGCCTGAGGGCAGCTCGAACCTGAGGTACTTTCAATGGGAGCTTCTGATGAGAATATGGAAGTAAGCATCCTAGAGGTCCAGGGACGCTAGCCAGTCCCCTGGCCTTAAAGAGGGTAGAATAATTCCCAGAGTCACCATTTTGAATTTTGGTTTTAAAAGGTGCTTGTTTAAGTATCTGAGATCCAGGATGGGCCGCCATTCTCCTGTCTTTTTTGGGGTAAGGAAGTACCTGGAGTACAATCCTTTGCCCTGGTGTAGGGGTGGAACCCTTTCCACGGCTCTGAGAGCCAGGAGGGTAGAGACTTCTGCCTCTAGGGCAAGTGCCTCCGATGGATTTGCAGGTGGAAAGGATCTGGTTCTCATCTTTGGAAATTTTTTGAAGCTGAGAACCAGTCCCTGGCTTACTACTTCCAGGACCCACTTGTCTGATGTCAGAGACTTCCAGTCCTGGACAAAGTAAGCCAGCCTGCCCCCTACAGGTAATTGAGAATCGGCCCTGGCCACCCCATCAGGGTGCCTGCTTGGCAGGGGCTTTAGGCTGAGGGGTGGAAGCAGGCCTGCTTGTACCCCGTCTGCCTCTCCCTCTAAAGAACCCCCTCTGGGCGTAAGCTGAAGAGGAGGCCTGGGCTTGGTAAAAAGGCCTATGAAAAGGCCTGCCCCTGCCCCTGGAAGGCTGCCTTTGAGGAGTGGCCTGCCTTTCCTTGGCCTGTGCACTCCTATAGGTGGTCCTATACTCATCCATTTTCTTCATGTAATTCTCTGTCTGCTCCCAAACAGAGAACTACCCACAACAGGAAAATCCATGGCCTTAGTCTGGGTATCCTGTGACAGGCTAGTACATCTGAGCCAAGCCATTCTGCAAGTGCCACAGATGTAGCCATGACTCTTGATGACACATCATTAGAGTCCACTACAGCGTGGAATTGCACCTTAGATGCCTCAATACCATCAACAGCCACCTGCTCCAGCTTCTTGGCAAGCTGGCCAGGGACCTGTTTCGCTAGAGCCATAACAGTATCCCATCTGGATTTCTGGTATCTAGCAACATAAGCCATATAATTTGCCTGTCATAGTCCCAAGGATGCTGCCATGTACTGTTTTCTTTGCCATGGCATCAATCCTCCCGGAGTCCTTGTCAGGGGGGTGTGAGGCCAAGGGAATATTTGCCTTGTCACAGGCTGCAGCCTGCACTACCCCAACATGGCTTCATTGTTGTGTAAGGAACTCCGTATCAGAGCCTGACAATGTGTACCTCTTGTCTATTCTCTTATCAACAGGAGGTATAGTGTGAGGAGTTTTTAGAATTTTTACTGTCTGTATCCCAAAAGATTTATGCAAAGGAATAGACAGTCTCCTGGACTCTGGGATATCCATCATTTCCACATAGTCAGGTTCCTCTTGATCATCCACAGCTTCCTCCATAGGGAGCTGGAGGGTTTCAGCCACTTTTTTATAAAACATAAAATGAGAAGGGGACTCAGAAAGCCTAGGAGGAGACACTCCTGAAGGTCTGTCTGGGGAGATGTCCAGTTCAATGGGCACATCCAGACTTTGAAATCCACATTCACTCTCCTCATACTCCTCTTCCCCCTCCTCCGGTTCATAAAATTCCTCTAACTCATACTCTTGAACCGGTGGAACCAACCGAACCGTACGCTTACCTGATGGTGCCGGTTCGGTCGGAACCGGGGAAAGCGACTGGACAATTTTAATCGCTTTGGCTATTTCTTCAGCGGTTGGAGAGGAATGTTTTGGCTCCACACCAGCTGATTTCCTTGTCCTTTTTGCTGGAACCGACTCCTCCGAGTCGGCTCTCCTTTTGCCTGAGGAAGTCTTGCCCTGGTCAGAGGGCACTCCCTCCGGTTCGGTTGGAACTGAACCGGGCTGGCCATCCGGGTCAGCGGACTTCTTGGCCTCCCTTTCCCTGAGCCTACCAACTCTCATATCCAGGGTAGCTGCAGGAAAATTTTTGCAAATCTGGCAGTCTGCATTGAGGTGGTCAAACCCCAGACAATAAACACTAGTGGTGTGAGGGTCAGCCTTGGCAAAGGCTTCCCCACAGACACTGCAGTGTTGAAACCCAGTGGGCCCGGTTTTTCTTTTGGGTTTCTCAGACATAGTGCCAGTCCTAACCAAAACTTGCCCGTTTATGGCAATCCGCCAAGCAAGACCCTCTTATCGGTTCCCAACCGTGTCACGGGTCGTGGAAAAAAACGTAATAAAATCCGGCTTTTTTTAGAACCGATAAGAACCGGTAACCACACTCTAAAAGACAGATTAATACATTTCCAAACAACCTGATCGGTTCAAACCGAACCGCCACAGACAGAGCTTGAACTGACCGGTTGTGGTTTAAATTCGGTCAAAAAAACTGAAAAAATAATACTTTAACCGACAAAATGAACCGAGCAGAAGGAGAAAATCTCCGGAGTGACTGTTCAGGGAGGCGGAGTAAAGAATCTGACAGTTTGAGTTTGAAGAACAACAGACAGAGTTTTCAACCGAGCTTGAGCTCAGCGTTCCACGCCTGGCATGGAAAGTTAACTCTTTCACCTCCAGAACAGTTCGAAGGTTGGGACTCACTGCATATGTCATAATATGGCAAGACTTAATGTTGTTTGAATCCCCTATGTCCAGAGCCATTTGGAGTTGCTGTTTGGCAACGGCCTGACCCTGGTCACGGACCTGCTTGACCGTGGTCTGGAGGTCCGCGGGGAGATGAGGAAGAACCTCATCCAGAGAGTCAGAGGGCATGAGAAAAATGCGCCCTGATGACGGCCGAGCTCGCCTGATGAAGGCCAAGCGAAGAGGCAGCATAGACTTTTCGGGCAGAATGGTCCAGTTTCCTGGACTCTTTGTCCTAGGGTCTAACGGTGTCTCCCGAACCACCCGAGTGCTGAAACACAGACTCGGTCATGAACCCCTCAGCCAAGGGGTGTTCTGTGAATCCCAAAAGTGAGCCGATGGGAACCACGTATTTGTGGGCCATCCGGGCTAAGGGTGCAGGACAAGAGGTTGGGTGCTGCCACAGCTCCAAGGCCGGGCCAATGATGGCTTCAGCCACAGGGAATGCCTCTGTCGGAGAATCCCCTCTTCAGAGCATATCAGTGAGGGGATATTTGGCCCATTTTTGAACGGGCTCCAAGAGCATCCTGTAGATTCAGAGACGAGACAAGAGGATGCCCATGAAGGACGTGGGACCTTCCTCGATCGAGAGACTTCCGATGGATTCCTTGTCCAAGGGACAGGAATGCAAGCTGGAATCCTCGGTTCGGATAGATCGGCTGACCACCCATGTCACCTTCGAACCGCTGGGGACGATCGGGAGTGAGGGTGACAGACAGCCTATGCAGAAGGCCCTTGATGGGCCGAGACTCCTTGGCAGGAGCCCCGGGGGGAGGCTGCTTAGGTGGCGTCTCCACCCGGATCGGTGGAGAGGCCAGTTCTGGCCTAGACAGGAGGGTCTGCACCGGCTCCGCAAGCAGAGGTATGGTGTCAACCAGCTCCAAAGGGGTCGGCGTTGGCCGGTAGAGTGACAGCCAAGTGATGGCTGGCGTGGAAGCCGGGGTAGACTTAGAACCTGCCATCATCAACTGTTGCCACATTAGATCCTCGTAGTGTCAATGCAGTTTGCATCGAAGCCTCTCCTCATTCGAGGAGGACAAGGATGAATGGTGGCAGCGCAGCTTTATAAAATGCCCTGAGTGGCATTTATGAGATTACTTCGGCCTGTCGGTTGAAGATGTCAGAGACCTTGAACTCGACTATCGGGGGGATCAATGGGGGTGCTCAGAAGGAGCCAGGGAGAACCATGGCTCCTCCAAGTCAGGGACAGGGACCGTGAGGAGGTTTACAGCAAGCTGGGTCTCCTCCTCGGTAGGTCAAGTCAGGACCAGGGTCCTGAATAAGGGATTGTCGGCCTCACTAAGCGACAATGAGTCAACAGGGTCGATAATCTCAACTGGGCTGTCGTCCCACATCTTGGCCAGCTGGCCTGACGGAGGTACCATGAAGCCAGCGGCTGAGGCTGCAATCTTGACCGAAATCGAGACAGTAGATTCCTGGGACTTAGACCTCTCTCTATCCCAAGAATGTCGTTGACGAGATGCATCTTCTTTCAACTCCTTGCCCTTCTTATAGGAATGGGAGACGTGCACACCCGAAGAGCCCTCTCCCTTGGTCGGGAGAGACTAGCACAACTCCTTGAAGGAGCCTGAAAAGGTGCAGCCCAATTTGAGTGGGACAAAGATCGAAGAAGAGGCCCGAGCCGCTACCTCCTCGAAAGCCTTCATCTGCTTCAGTTGTTCAGTGGACCCCACAGCTACGGAGACCGCCCAACGGGCCTCTTTCGATTTGACCGGCGGGTTCCATTTTTCCGGTCGGGTGAGCTGAAGTCGTGCGATATGATCATCCAGGACGTTAGGCTGGAATGCACGACAAAAGTCGCAAGCCTGGGTGTCAAGGTCATGGCCCAGGCAGTAGATGAATGAGGCGTGCGGGTCGGTGTGAGACATCTTCTGCCCACAAGGGCACCGGCGAAACCCGGGTGAGGACTTGTCCTCCATCGCGGTCGCGATCGCAAAACGATGCTGAGAAACTTGAATGAGTTTAAGTTTAGGTAAATCCGAGGATTTGTTTGCCAGGGCTTACTCAACGTGGGAGTGATAAGGAGGAACCTGAATCTTCCAGCGGAAAGGAAGATCTGGTGTCAAGGGGCGGAGCCGAGGGATATACCATCTAGGTGGGTGGGAGGAGCCACTTTCAGACCATTCAGCAAGATTTAAAGGGGAAAGGGACAAGCCAAACAGTGTGGATAGAACAACATATCCACAATCCTAGAACTGTACCTAATTTTTGTCTGATGCCTCTCCACATTGTATTTCTGCTTGTAAGTTGTGTTTCTCGCACTGTGCCTATAAATTTGTGTGACCTGACCGTGTTGTATTGTACTTTATTTTAAACTCACAACAGGCTTTAGAACTCATCTTGCTCTTCAGTATAATATATAAAAATGAAATGAAATGAAGGCGCTTACTAAACATACCTGCTATTAGTGAGCTCCTTTACTGATGAAAGAACTTACTAAACGTACCTGCTATTAGTAAGCTTCACTACTGATGAAAGAACTTACTGTATGTACTTGCTATTGGCACGGGCACTCTCTATCAATGCTTGAGCTTATTACGATGGAAAAACATTCTTTTCACAGTTTACAGTAGTCCTGAATACTTGAAAATATAAATCACAAGGGGAAAATACATTTTGTACATAGACAGCCAAGATTCTTCAAAACTACATTTTGTACATATATAATTCAGATTATTCTGAAACTTCTTAAACTGACCCCAGTCACTGTATCACTTACAGTAGACAATCTTTTGAAGAACAGTTGACGGGAAGACACATGACCCTTGTCAGTGAATTATTTTCCCATTATGAAATTTCAGTGAAACAGCGCATAATTTACTAAAGTACTAAAAGAAGGCAGTTGTCTCATACATATAAGTAAATATATTTGATACACACCATCGTCTTCACTCCGTTCACCAGCACATTCCACAGACTCTGAGAGTGATGCAAGGGATGTACGTCGGGATGAGGCAGCTGAGGCTATACTAGGTGGTTTACTACCAGGGAGTCTGTTTATCCAGTGTTCACAGAGTGAAGAACTTGTCGATCCTAGGATATTTCAAGTGGATATAAACAGGTTTTATTAAATCTATTACCAAGCTATTTCTGAGATGTTATTTTTAACATTGACAAAGTATATATAACTATTTTTTTTTTTAATTGCTGTTGTTTCTCCCCTTTGCCACCAACAAGGCCCCCATCATTCCAGCCTCTTCAGCCGCAGCACTGGGCTTTTCATGGATTTACCCTGCTATTTCATTCTCCCAGGGCCGGAGTGTTGGTGCTCCCCACTCCAGTCATGGTCAGGATCCAGTAGGAGGAGGCACTAAAGGGCACAGGTGCGGGGCCTCTGGGGAGCCAAATTTCATCCTCCCTGGTCAGAGCATTTTTTTTTTCTGTCCCCAGATCCACAGGATGCCAGCAGTGAGGGTATGCAAGCATGTAGAGCACGGCATCCGCCAGCGTCCTCCCTCCCCAAAAAGCCGCTCCAGAATATACTGCCACCTGTGGTCACCCAGTTGGCAGTAGAGCACCGGAACAGGCTGACGACTCTCCCTGGAAAGGAGTGCCCACTAGAATGCTCAACCCTCTTCCCCAGGCCAGTCAGCAATTACCCAAGCTCATTCCTGAACCTGGGTCGTCAGCGTCGCAAGCGGTAGTCCCACTGCTGTGCTGAGACAGCTAGATTTGCTGATTTCAAATAGCAACTCACACAAGCATTAGTAATACTATTATTTTAAACTGGAGTTCTTTACTGAAGATTTTAAGAACTTAAAACAGTAAACAGGAAACATTAACCTGGTACTTCTAACTGATAATATAAAGCAAACCTGAACGTCATGTCCTGACCAGTTTGATAGGCTAGATGCCGGTGGCCTGGTTGGCATATACCTACTACACAGCACCGATTTATACTGAATAAAGGAAAACCGATGCCTATGAAGGTCTAGCTGGAGTAGCATGTATATTCAAAGGGGTACATTTATGATCTGTGCCCAGCATCATCAGAACACCTCTTTTAAACGAGGTATTGGGGATTACCTGTAGCTGGCAGTAGTCCAGATACATTAATAAAACTTCACTCTGTGTGACATCCCACTGCTGTAAAAACGATGGCAATGTAGTATCAATATAGGGTGGACTTAGTCATCAATATCTCTAGCTTGCCATGCTCAAGCCTAATACCTCATTTCAAAGAGCATTTTATGGGCTTTCAGAGATGGTGGGCACAGTTCATAAATGTTCCCCTTTGATCTATGCAGTCGTATGTTCAAAGTTTATTTAATCCATCCTCCCTTCCTTCCTGACCTTAAAGCTGCCAAACTCATTTCTTGCTCAGGATAGCAGCAAATTCAAAATACACACAGATCAGCATTCTGTAAGTAAAAACTAACTATTAGCAGATGTATATTAATTACAAATAAATGTCAATAGTTACTAAAATTATTAAGACTCCTTTACAATCACTATTCAGTTAGGATAGTTTGCTCCATTTTATAAACAGTAAAAGAGCAGTTCTGCACATTAGCATTTGCCTTCAGAAACATAACTTTTTGATAATGACAATTTAGTAGAAAATACAATTTTTCTATTTTCGATGTTCCCTTCTAGGGTTTGTAACACATCTTGGCACTCGAAGTATATAGTACAGCATTTGACTGTACCAAACTGATCTCATAGCACTTTTGTTTACAACATCATGACAACAGGATGTGATGTCACAAACACAGTAACTGTGAGGTCAGTTTGGGACAGTCTGATGATTTCTTGAAAAAGACGGTGAAATACACACTATCATTATCTTAAATATTTAACAGATGAATAACACCAGAAAATAAGAAAAAAAAAACATACTAAAGTTAAATATTTTTGTTGTAAATGTAAGTTTGAAGCTTTTTATCTTATTAGCTACCTGCTCTTTAAGGCACATAAAAGACTGGCAGATCTACTGAATAAAGCATTATCCTTCTTCAAAGAAGGGAGATGATCATTCCTCCCGTACCCTATTATTTGCAGCTATGCTTGGTGGGGGGATAGGGGGAATTTAAAAGGGATACCATGAAGTATTTTTTCATGGGAAGGGTGGAACAGGCTGCCAAAGGAGGTAGTCTGCGCTAAAAACAGTAGGGGTTATTCAAACATGACTGGGATCGAATACAAGGCATTGGTACAGACTATACTGGAAAGGAAGGCGGGGGTTGCGTTAAGTCTTTCTCACTCAAACTAGACTGGGCAGACACGATGGACCCAATGGTCTTTTCCTGCTAATGAATTCTGTTTCTAAGAAACAAAGACTTTTAATGGCTGATAAGGACTGCTTGGCCCACGTAGTCTGCCCATTTCCCTACCTACAGGATAAACTGCAGATCCTAGTTAACCAACAGCCTATTTCTTCCTAACCCACAAAAATTGCCTTATGTTTGCCCCATGTATCCTTGAATTCTCCAACATGTTTAGACCCCGCAACCTCCTCAGGAAGGCTATTCCATGCGTCCACCATCCTCTGTGAAAAAATACTTCCTCACATTGCCCCTGAACTGTCCCCCCTCTATCTTCAAATTGTATCCCCTTGTTCTTGCACATCTCCTTTTCTGAAAGATGTTACCCTCTTGGACTTTGTTGATTTCACTGAGGTACTTAAAAGTTTCTATCATGTCCCCCCTTTCCTCAAGGGTATACATATTAAGCTCCTTTAGTCTCTCCTCGTATGGCTTCTCTTGCAGACCCTGCACCATTTTAGTTGCCCTCCTCTGGACTGCCTCTATCTTGTCTATGTCCTTGCGGAGATGGGGTCTCCAGAACTGGATGCAGTACTCCAGATGGGGTCTCACCAACAGTCTGTGCAGGGGGATAACAACTTCCTGTTTTCTGCTGGTGATGCCTCTCCCTATACATCCCAGTATCCCCCCAGCCCTCCCTACTGCCTTCTCACATTGCTTGCTAACCTTAAGGTCATCTGATATGATTACCCCCAGGTCCCTTTCCATTTTTGTTGTTGTTACTACCCCCAACTGTGTAATCTTCCCCTGGGTTTTTGTTTCCCAGGTGCATTACTTTGCACTTCTTTGCATTGAATCCAAGCTGCCATATTTCTGACCATTCCTCCAAGCTTGCCAAGTCCCTTCTCATCCTTTCCGCCTCCTTGTGTATCAACCCTGTTGCAGATCTTTGTGTCATCTGCAAAGCGCATACTTTTCCTTCCAGTCCCTCTGCAATGTCACTTATAAAGACATTAAAAAGGACTGGACCCAGTACTGAACCCTGCGGTACCCCACTAGTAACCCCTCTTTCTTCAGAGTGGACTCCATTTACAGTTACATTCTGTGTCCTGTTGTCCAGCCAATGTTTTACCCAGGCTACCACTCTGGGACCCACTCCCAGGCTGGTTAATTTGACTATTAATCTTTTGTATGGGACTGTGTCAAATGCCTTGCTAAAGTCTAGGAAGGCCATGTCCACAGCCCCTCCCTGGTCTACTACTTTGGTCACCCAGTCAAAGGAATCAATTAGATTTGTCTGACATGACCTTCCCGCTGTGAACCCATGCTGCCTTGGGTCCTGTGCCCCACTGGCCTCTAGGTACTCAACAATTCTTTCCTTCAGAAGTAATTCCATCACTTTCCCTACTACAGAGGTCAAACTGACAGGTCTGTAATTTCCTGCCTCTGTCTTGATCCGACTTCTGTGAAGGGGAATCACAGCTGCCTTCCTCCAGTCCTCAGGTACCACACCATCCTCCCACAATTTGTTAAAAAGGGTAGTCAGTGGTTTCTCTAGTTCTCCCCTTAATTCTTTTAGAATCCTGGGGTGAATTCCATCAGGCCCCATTGCTTTGTCCACCTTCAGTTTTAGAAGTTTTTGCAGAACCCTTTCTTCTGTGAAAGGACCGGGATCGACCCCCTATCCAGAGTGCTTCTATTACTTGGATTAGGCACCTCCCCCTCCTCCTTTTTTGTGAATACTGAGCAGAAATATCTGTTCAGTATCCCTGCTTTTTCATTGTCCCTCTGCCCACCCACCATCCATTCTATTCAGCCTCACTATCCCTCCCTTTGTCTTTCTACGCTCCCTGATGTACCTATAAAAGGTTTTATCCCCCTTTTTAACCGAGTTGGCTATCTTTTCCTCAGTTTGGGCCTTTGCTATTCTGACTTCCCTCCCTGCTCCCTTCTGCCTTAACTGGTGCATCTCTCTGTCCTGCTCCTTCTGTGTTTCTTTATACTTCCTGAATGCTATCTTTTTCTCCCTGACCTTCCCCGCCACCTCTTTTGAGAACCATAGTGTTTTTTCCTTTCGTTTTGATTTGTTTATTTGCTTCACATAAAGGCTTGTTGCCTCTGTAATGGCAGATCTGATGTTTCCCCATTGTTGTTCCACCCCTCCTTCTAGCCTGTTTGCAAGTGCTTTTCTAAGGCACTCTCCCATCTTGCCAAAATCAGCCCTCCTGAAGTCCAGTACCCTCACTTTTGTATGGCTTGACTCTGTAGCTGAGTTTATCGTGAAGCACACTGTTTGATGGTCACTTGTTCCTAGATGGCTACCCACTTCTAGATCTGAGATCCTCTCATTGTCCCCATTTGAGAGTACAAGGTCTAAGATTGCTCCCTCACGAGTGGGTTCCAAAACTAGCTGTCTGAGGCATGCCACCTGTAGGGCACTGAGAATGGCCCTGCTCTTGGATGTGGCTGCAGCAAATGTGCTCCAATTAACATCTGGCATATTCAGGTCTCCCATTAACAGTATCTCCCATTTCTCTGCCATCCTAAGAATGCCTTCTATCATATCTTTGTCCATTCCTTCCCCCTGACATGGGGGTTTGTATACAACTCCTGTGCGGATTGTGGTGCCATTTCCAGTCTCTAAGGTGACCCACAGCGCCTCCTCTCCTCCCTGTTCACTCTTCTGTTCAATTCTTTTATCCCTTCCCTTACAAAGAGAGCTAAACTTCCCCCTATTCTCCACTCCCTGTCTCTCCTGTATGTTAACATCCCAGTCATGGTTCTCTGTGTACCATGTTTCTGTGACTGCTACGATATCCAGGCATCCCTCTTCCATCAAGGCCACCAGTTCAGGGAGCTTGTTGCCCAGACTACGTGCATTGGTACTCATTATCCTCCATTTCCTGATGGCCTTACTCCTTTTTGCCCCATCCCTGTCCTTATTGCCTTTGTCACTTTCTCCATTTACCCCTGCCCCATCGACATCTCTATCTTTGTTTTTACCTCACTTACTACCCTGACTTTTTTGGGGGGGGCTAGGATTTCCCTGCTCCTTTCCAGTGCCTCCCCCCTTGGCTAGTGTAAATGCTTGCCAATGAAGCATTTAAACCTATCACCTAGGATCCTGGTGCCCCTCCTGGACAGATGCATACCATCATGCCAGTATAGGCCTGCATCCCTCCAGGTGGACCCCCAGTCCCCAATGAAGCCAAATCCCTGAGCTCTGCACCAGTTTTTCAACCACTGATTGAATCGCATGGTGTGAAGCACCCTAGCCTCACCTACGCCATAGACAGGCAGCACCTCCGAGAAAGTTATCGTGTGTGCTACTTGTCTAAGGCCCCTCCCCAACTCTACAAACTCTTCCTGCACTGCTCTATGCTGGGTTCGATTATATGAGACGCATGCTGGTCAAAGCTGAGTTGCTCATGAGCAATAAGGAAAAAAATTACCATAGTACTGTTGTTTCTTCCAACCACAGTAATGTTGTTTCTTCCAAAGGGATCCTCACTATGCTTAAGAATTGCAGTCATTCACCTGGAATGAGCTGCCCAAGAGCTTAGAGTTTTATGCTAATCAGAGAAATAATTAATGTATTTTTATTTAAAATGAGAGCCTATGGACAATAAATGCCCATTTTACAGGTAACTGCAGTCATGGTACAAATAACAGAGAGTATACAAGACAAGACTACATATACAGATAATAAAATACATAGTACAAGAATCACATTTTCATAAAGTAGAGCACCATTAGTGACCATTACAAATGCCCGTAGCACCATCAACAGAATTTCAGAATGAATTTCAAAACTCTGCTGTGCAGTCACACTCACCCCTGCATTCTAAAGGAAGATTTATTTCTAAAGCTATAGTGAGCAGTGACCACTAAACTTGATAAATGGCTACCAAAAATACATATCAAAAACCAATTTAAAAAGTTTCAAAAACGTTTTCAACATAGAACATTTTTTGTAATGTATTGAAAAATTTTATAAGTTTAGATCTCTGAATATCAATTGTGAGGCACTGTAACTAGTGCTCAAGCAAACAGAAAGAACTGATTCTTGCAAGAATCTTTTCTAGGTTCTGGAAAGGGAGATAGGGATTGGGATTGTTAAACATAGTGAGGGATCACTATCGAAGAAACATTACTACGGTGACTAATTTTTCTTCAAACTCCAGGAATCCCTCATTTATATTTAACAAGTGCAGGCTCCATAGCAGTACCTTGGGAGGCTGGGTACAAAACCTACTTAGGGAAAAGGTTCTGCCCGACAGCAGTGGCAAAGCTGGCATCCCTTCTGGACTGTATGTCCAGGCAGTAGTGCTTTGTGGAAGTATATACTGTTTTCCAGATTTCCTGCTGGGAAACACCTCTTGGTGCTGCCACAGAGACAGAGATGCCCCTTGTGAAGTGAGCCCTAAGGCTTTCAGGTGGCAACTTGCCAGCTCTGCCATGACAGAACTGCATGCAGAAAACTGTCCAACAAGACATAGTTCTCTTGAATGCTGGTTCTCCCTTACCCATGTCAACAAAGGTGACAAACAACTGAGTGCTAGTAGACCTTACATCCTTTGTGTGGTCCAAGCAAGAGCTCAGAGCTCTCTTAACATCCAGACTATGGCACGCCTGTTCTGAGCTGAATTTTGCTGTAACGAATACTGTAAGTATAACTGATTCAGATGGAATTCAGACACCACACTAGGAAGACATTTTCGTTAGTTCTCAAGACTACCTCTTCCCTGTGAAATATGATACAAGTAGGATCTGTGCAGTAAGTGCCACCAGGAAAACTGCTTTCCAGGTGACACACTTCAGAGCAGCAGCTGCCATAGGCTCCATCAGCTGGGCACTACACAGATCTGGGTTCCGCAGAGGGACAGGATCCCTTACTAAAGGGTACAGGTGCTGAAGGCCTTTCAAGATCCTTTTGAAAATGGGTTGTGAGTCCACTGACAGAACAGTTATGTACTTACTGTGACAGTAGATCTTCGAGAAAATCTCTTTCATCAGGCCACACCTATGCAACTGTAAGCCGCCTGGCACTAGGACCACACAGAAACTTTTGCAAGCAGTCCACCAAGGGCCACCCATGATGACATCAGACGTCGGCTCTCCCATATAAATGTGGGCAGCCCCTTCTCTCCTCAGTTCCCCGCTGGAGATCATGTTTGGAGGACCTCTCTTTAGGAGACCGGGACAGAACTCAGTACCCTGCGAACCCAGGTGAGACAGAGGGCTACAGGTACACCAAAATGGAGATAAAGGCAGCAAAGGCTGGAGTCTCATGTCCATGGGGTGGGGGTGGGGGTAAGACTGGATGGCATGGCCTGAAAAAAATAATTCTCTCAAAGATAGAACAGTTATGCAAGAACTTACCGTAACTGTAGATCTTCGAGGGGATTTCAGTCATTAGGTCACACCGTAGGAACTTCCCCGTCAGTGAAGCAGGATCCACAATGAAGATTTTCAGCTGTACAACTGGGGCAGCCAATGCAGTCGACATCGTCAGCTCAATAACGGCCTGAGCGGTCCCACTCCCTCCTCACTTCTCCCCCACCCCCGGAGACAAAGGGAGCATAGCTTGAGCCATTGGGGACCGAGCAGAGAGAGAGAGAGGTGCCCAGGCCTACAAGAAAGACTGGATACACCAGATAGCCAGTTCCAAGAAAGCGCCCCCAAAAGCGGGATGGTGGGTGGGAAAACAGACCTGATGACTGATCTACTGTTACAGTAAGTTCTTTTGTAACTGTTCTATCTTCTTCGGGGGTATCTCAGTTTCAGGTCACACTGTAGGAACGAGTCCCAAGCAGTTACAGGTGAAACAGTCTGGGAGGAAGGCCAACCATAAGCTTAAGACAGGAAGTCCTGCAGCACAGCCATGCCAAATCCTGCAAAGGTTCTACAGGCAATGTCCAGACTGTAGTGCTTGGTGTAAATATGGACAGTACTCCAGGTGGCGGCCGCACAGATGTCAGTAGCTGAGACCCCCTCGGAAACAAGCTACAGAGGTAGCCATACCCCTTGTGGAATGAGCTTTAACCGCTCCAGGCAATTCCTTGCCGTACTTGTTGTAGCAGTACACAATGCAATTTGCCAACCATTTGAATAAACACTGCTTGGAAACAGAGACGCCCTCTCTACCTGGGACGAAGAAAACAAACAATTGCTTCAACTTTCTACATTTCTTGGTATGAAGCAGGTAGTATGTCAAAGTTCTGCGCACATCTAATGTATGGAACAGAGCTTCCCCTGGATTGTCACGCTCGGGAAAATAAACAAGAAGGTGGACTGACTGGTTGAGTGTAAACTCAGAGACCACCTTAGGGGGAAACTTAGGATTTGTGCACAAAGACACCCTGTCTTATCCAGCTGAGCTATAGTATGGTCACCCATGGGCTCATGAAAGGCCAAAATAGCCGAAAGGTGTACCTTGAGGGAGAAGTACTGGAGACCTAAGTCAGACAGAGAGATCAAGTAGTTCAGGCTCTGGCTCACCGAACAGGTGAAAGGGTCTAGATTATGTTTGGCAGCCCAAATGGCATTGTGCTTGCACTTAATGGCATACACGGATGAAGTGGAAGACTTCTGGGTAGCCACAAGGATGTCCGCCACTCTGTTGGAGACTCCAAACCTGGCAATGGCTATGTCCTCAGGAGCCAAGCATGAAGGTGGAGGGACCTGAGGTTAGGATGGACCAGGATCCCCTTAGCCTGGGTCAGCAGGTTCCTGCAAAGGGGGAGAGGCACCAGAGGTTCCTTTGCCAACTGCTGAAGCAGGGGGAACCATATCTGGTGGGGCCAGAATGGGGCTATCAGAATCATACTGGCCCTCTCCATCTGCAATTTAATGATCACCCTTGGTATGGAGGGAATGCGTAAAGAAACCACCTGCTCCAGGAGAGGAACAATGTGTCCTGCCAAAAAACTCCAGGCCCTGGATCGAGCAAGCAAAAACTGGACAGTTTTGCATTGAGTGGGGATGCTAAAAGGTCCAACTCTGGATGGTCCCATCTGTCGAACAACTCTTCTGTGGTAAATGACAGGATCTCCCACTCATGCATGCTGGACTGAGTCCAGCTAAGGCTGTCCGCCAGAGTGTTTAGCACTCATGGGATGTGGACCACCGAGTGTGTCAGGCCGTGATCTAACACCCAATATCACATTCTCATGGCCTTCCTGCGTAGGGGGTATGAATGAGTCCCTCCCTGCTTGTTGATAATACACTACACTGAGGTTGTCTGACTGCACCAGCAGCTGACCCGGAAAAAGGTAGTTCCGAAAGGCCTGCATGGCATACAGCACCGCCTGCATCTCCATGACGCTGATATGCAGGGAGGTCTCGACCTGAGACCTGGAGCTCTGGGTTTGAAAAGGACCCAGGTGAGGATCTGCTGTGGAGAAGAGATCTGGAATGGGACTCCTTGCAGCAGGTTCAAGGGTCCATCCATCACTGAAGCACTTTACAGACTGGAGAGAAGACCAGCACCAACTGATCTAACTCTTCCGTGTGCTGGTCCCATTGCCTCGGAGAGTCCACTGGAGGATGCGCATATGAAGTCAGGCCAGTGTAACAGTGGGAAAAAAATATTACTCACCTTAGTAATATTGTTTTTTCCAATGTATTCTTCCATATTCATAACTCTCTGCAGTTAGTCTGCTCAGTAGAACTGCCCAGAGAAATGGAACTATATGCTAATGATGGAACCATCATTGGCTCGTGACAAACATTCAAACTGCTGCCCTCATCTGCTGCACGTTCCATCAATGTCTCAGATTTCTAGGACGCCTACAAGGCAACCTATTCTAAACTATGTAAGTGTAAATGCTGCCTAATGCAGCTTAACTAAACAATATACATTAAACCTGATAATGATTATATCATCAGATACTATCCTGAAAAACCAGAATCACCTGGGAAAAAGAAAGGATAACTTAAAATCCCCACAGGATTAAAATATGTATGCCTGTGTTTGGGATTAGCTACCAAGAAGACCCATGCAGAGGCTCTGCTTCTGGAAGGGGAGGCAGGGAGAGAGAGAGAGAGAGTTATGAATATGGAAGAATACATTGGAAGAAACAATATTACGAAGGTGAGTAATTTTTTCTTCTAACCTCATGTATTCTTCATATTCATAACTCTCTCCAGCCTTCAAAGCAGTACCTTTGGAGGTGGGGAGAGAACCTACATAGGAGAAGCTCTGCAGAATTGCTGTGCCAAACTCTGGACTGTATGTTTAGTAAAGGTGTGTACTGTTCTCCAAGTAACTGCTTTACAGATCTCCACTAAGGAGATATCTCTTGTGGCTGCTATAAAAGCAGCTGTGCCCCTAGCAGAATGGGCCCCGAGGCCTACTGGAGCCTGTTTTCCAGATTTTGAGTAGCAAAACTGAATGCATTGAACTACCCAGTGAGAGATTGACCTCTTGGAGGCTGGAGTGCCTTTTCCCACATCCTCATAAGTGAGGCAAAGCAGTTGTTTATCACCCTATGATCCTTGGTGTGGGTCAAATAATAACTCAATGCCCTTTTTTTTACATCCAGACTATGGAGCCTGCGCTCCCCTGAACTGGCATGTTCTGTGAAGAAGACTGGCAGTATTATGGACTGATTTAAATGGAAATCAGAAACCACCTTAGGAAGAAACCTCCTATGTGTTCGAAGTACTGCTTTATCATTATGAAAGGACAAATAGTTCTTTTCAACACATAATGCTTGCAATTCACTTATTCTCCTAGCAGCGGTGACTACTACCAGAAACACAGTTTTCCAAGTGATATACTGCAGGTGAGCAGATGACATCAGCTCAAAGGGAGGTTTCATAAGCTGAGCAATGCAAATGACATAACCCTTTAAAGAACTTTTTGAAAATGGGATTACATCCAATGGAAACATTTTTCCCTGCAGAAATAAAAGCTGAAATTGATGCCAAATGTACCTTTAAAGATGTATGTTTCAATCCTTGTGAATGTAACTCAGTGAGGTACTTCAGCAATGCTACGATTTCTGCCAGGGAAGGAGAAATTTGTTTGGCATCATACCAGACTGAAAACCTTTTTTCACTTTGCACTATAGGTGTTCTTATTAGAAGGCTTTCTATACCCTCTTAGGAGATCCAAGACAGCTTGAGAAAGTTGTAAATTTGCAAACTCTAAGTCCTCAAGAGCCTGAGAGACTTGACAGACTTGAGGTTCGGATACAGGATCTTCCCTTGCTGGGAAGTCAGTAGCTTCTGCCTCTTGAGTAGGAGGACTGGCTTGGACACTGACATGGACAACAGAGAGGGTACCATGGCTGCCTGGCCCAGTCTGGTGCTATCAGTATCATGGACGCAGGCTGTGATCTGAGTTTGAGTAGGACTCTGAAGATGACAGGAAAGGGAGGAAAGGCACAAAGATACCTTCCTGACCAGTCCAGGGATAGGGCATCCAGTAGAAATGTACCCATGACTGGGGGCCTGCAACAAAATAGGGGCAGTAGGTGATTCTCGTGAAATGTGCGCCCCATCTTCTGAACACTTTCAGAATCCAGAATGTGTCTGTTCAGACACCATTCACGATGTGCCTGGTTGAGCCTGCTTAAGGCATCTGCCAGGGTATTGTACTTTCTTGGTACATGAATGGCTTGCAGGGAAGCTTTTAGTGAGTAGGCCAATTCCCAAATTTGCATGGCCTCAGTGCACGGAGGAGCTGACCTTGTTCCTCCTTGCTTGTTTATGTAGGACACTGTAGTGGTGTTGTCTGTTCTGACCTGCACCACTTTGCCCTTTATAAGTTGAAAGACACTTTTCAGGGCCAGAAACACTGCTCGGAGCTCCAGCAGATTTATGTGGAGAGACTCCACACTTGACCAAGTGCCATGGGTAGTGTGCTCTCCTATATGAGCACCCCATCCCAACAGAGAAGCAACTGCTGTAAGAATGACTGAAGGATTTTCCTGCCCTTAGGTTGTAGACATCCGTCCACCACTGCAGGGGCTAAACCATAAATTTTGTTACAGGAATCAATTTGAACATTTTGTCCTTTCTTTGGCACCAGTGTGCCCTTAGATGAAACTGGATATCCCTCATTCGAAGTCTTGCTCCCAAGACAACTCCTGTTGCTGCAGCCATGTGTCCTAGTATTTGCAAATATCTCCCTGCTGGACATGGCTTGCCCACCCTGAATGAGGTAATCAGTTGCAGAACAGACTGAACTCTTTCCTCTGGAAGAAAGGCTCTTCCCTTTAAAGTATTCAGTTCTGCTCCAATGAAATGCAGGACCTGAACTGGAGTGAGAATGGACTTTTCCTGGTTCAACAGGAAGCCCAGAGACAGTAACAGGTATTTTGTTATTTCCAGGTGCTCTTCCACCTGATGAAATGACTTTCCCATGACTAGCCAGTCATCAAGATAAGGGAAAACTGAAATTCCAGCCTTCGTAGGTATGCTACTACCACTGCCAGACATTTTGTAAATATCCTTGCTGCTGAGGTGAGACCGAAGGGCAAGGCTGAGAACTGGTAGTGACCTGAAGGGAGTCTGAACCTGAGATATTTTCTGTGAGACTCCCTTATGGGGATGCGGAAATAGGCATCCTTTAAATCTAGAGATGCCAGCCAGTCTCCCTGTTGAATGACAGGTAGAATCAGAGACAGGGTTACTATTTGAAATCTTGGTTTAACAAGATATTTGTTCAGATGTCTGAGATCACTCCCCATTTTTCTTTTTGGTGAGGAAGTACTGAAAATAAAGCCTCTTCCTCTCTGAAGTTTTGGTACTTGCTCCACTGCTTTTATGCGGAGCAGGGTTTGAACCTCCTTTTCCATGAGCTGTTTTTCCAGAAGGGAAGCTGGTTTGCACAGCCTTGATTTCAGAGGAGGAAGAGACTTGAAGCTCAGGGACATCCCTGACTCACTAGTTCCAAAACTCACTTATCTGTGGTTATGGCCTGCCAGGCCTTGAAAAAGTGAGTCAGTCTGCCCCCTACTGGTACTAAGGAGGAGGCCCTGACAATGAAGTCAGGGGGTTTGTTTAGACGGTGCCTGAGCCTGGGTGGATTGAGAACCTGTCCTGGAACCCCTCCTACCTCTGGCCCTGTAATACCCAGTCTGCTGTGGGTATGGCTGCAGCTGTGGGACAGCTTGAACCTGACAGAAGGGCCTGCTATATGGGGACCTTCCTCTACCTCCCCTTCCACAAGGCCTGTATGAGGTGGAAGGCCTTTCTCTGGAGGAATTGCTTTTATAGGTGGCTTTATACTCATCCACCTTTTTCATGTACTCTTCGATTTGTTTGCCAAAGAGAGAATGATCTTGAACAGGAAAATCCATGGCCTTAGCATGGGTGTCTTGTATTAAATTTGTAGCCCTTAGCCAAGCAAACCTTCTCAGGGTTACAGTCAGAGCCATCCACCTAGCAGCATTATCACTGGACTCTGCTGCCATTTGGAACTGGTATTTTGATGCTTCCAGTCCACACCTGTTCGTTTCTGCTTGGTCGTCAGAGATAGGGGAGGGTGCCTTCTCTGACATGGCCAAAACCAACTGCCACAGTGTTTTCTGATACTGTGCATCGTAGGCCTGGTAGTTAGCTTGTCTGACCCCCAAGGAAGTAGCTAAATACCCTTTTTTGGACATACTGTCCATTTTCCTCGTATCCTTCTCAGGTGGGTGAGAAGATAAGGGAACCCTCACCCTTCTCATGGGCTGCCTGCTGAACTATATCCTCATGGTCAGGGTGAGAATAGAGGAATTCAGCCCCCTTTTCTGTCCAGCTGATACTTCTTGTCAGCCTTCTTATCCAGAGGCGTGACAGAGTTAGGGTTCTGCAGGATGGTGAATAAATCCTTTTTAAATAATTTTTTAATAGGGAGAAACATTTTCTTAGTGGGTGTTAACCCCATTATCTCCATATATTCTGCCTCCTCTTCATCTTATATGACCTTGATGGTAGCCAGGTCAAGGGCATCTACTATTTCCTTACAAAGGAAAAGTGTGAGGAAAAAATCCTCAGGCCTAGGAAGAGAACCAAATTCCTGCTCTGGTGAGATCTCCAGGGGCTCACCATCATCATCCTTTGGTACTTCATAATCCCCAGTATCCATATCCTGGGACTGGGGGTTGGAGGAGGGAGTATGCTCTTGAACCCTTGGAGGAGGGAGGGAGGGCTGGAGAAGGTATGAAATCCTGAATTGCCTCAATGACCTTAATGACTCTGGCAATCTCTTCAGCAGTAGGCAAAATGTGAGGCAAAGAAGAATCCCCTTTTGCCCTGGGGTTGAACATGCTTGGTCTTCTTAGTTTTTTGGAGGGAACCGGAGAGTCAGAAGGCCCACTCAGCCTTTTCAAGAAGGTGGATTCACCCTTGTCAGGGGTACTAAAAGAAGAAACAGCGGTTTCAGCTGCAGATTTTGAAACCGTTGGCTGGTTAGAACCTGGGGCACCTTTTTCCAGTTTCTTCTGCAATCTCTCCAATCTTTTTTCCACAGTTTTTTGTGGGAAAGGTTTACATATTTCACAATCAGAAGATAAATGCTTGGTTCCCAGGCAGACAACACAGCGCTCATGCTTGTCTGCTCTGGCAAACACATCCCCACATTTAATACAGTTTTTAAACTCTAGGGGACCAGTCTTTTTCTTAGGTTTTTCTGTTAAATCCATTTTCAGGAGAGAAACCAGAACAACAACACAGAAAACATTTTTTTTTTTTTGCAGTCGGTTCAGGAACCGATTAGACTCTTAAAAAAGAACCAATAATTTTAAAACTTCGGAACCGGGTTAGCGGTTCTCGGAACCAGGTCAGCGGTTCACAGCAACCGGGTCAGCAGTTGAAAAGAAACCGGGTTAGCGGTTTCAAACAATATTAATAAACAGTGTAATGGAAAGTTCAGCGACTAAGATAAACTACTCGGTTCCCCAACGGTTATTCCGAACCGTGAGGAACTGAGAAATACAACGCTAAAACTAATACTAAGTAAAATAAACGTTAGAATACAAATACAATAAATGAAGGCAGCAGTAAAAATATTGAGTATAACAAAGATTATACTTCACAATTAGTGAATGAACAACCTGAGGAAAGTCTCCTGGGCGTCTTGACTTGTGAGGTGGAGTAAGGAATCTGAGATGTTGATGGAATGTGTAGCAGATCAGGGCAGCAGTTTGAATGTTTGTCACGAGCCAATGATGGCTCTATCATTAGCATATAGTTCCATTTCTCCGGGCAGTTCTACTGAGCAGGCTAACTGCAGAGAGTTATGAATGTGAAGAATACATGGAGTTAGAATGGCCATTAGATCCAGCAGTCTCAGGTACACCCTGGCAGGAACAAAATGGCTCTGAGCCACTTCCTGAGCCTGGGCTATAAAGCACTCTGTCCTGTTCTGAGGTAGGAAAGCCTTCCTCTGTGCAGAGTCTAGAACCGCTGCTATGTATTGTAGCCTTTGGGACGGTACCAGGACCGACTTGGGCATGTTGACAGTAATGCCCAGGGATAGGAACAGCTGGTGAGTTCTCTCCAGGGTCCGCAGGAGCTGCTCCCTGGATGGGGCCTTTAGGAGCCAATCATCCAGGTAAGGGAAAACATACAGTCCCTCCCTTCTGAGAGCTGCAGCTACTGCTGCTAATCCCTGGATGGGACCTTTAGGAGCCAATCGTACAGGTAAGGGAAAACATACAGTCCCTCCCTTCTGACAGCTGCAGCTACTGCTGCTGCTGCTAAGCATTTGGTAAAGACCCGCAGGGCAGAGGACAAGCCAAAGGGCAGCATCTTGAATTGGTAATGCTCATCCTGACACAAAAAATGGAGAAGCCTCCTGTGAGGAGGAAAGACTGAGATATGCAGGTAGGTATCCTGCATGTCCTGTGAACAGAGCCAGTCACCGGTCTTGAGACGGGGCATCAGGCCTGGCAAAGTTACCATCCGGAACTTTTGGTACTGGACGTACAGACTGAGGTCCTTTAGATCCAAAATGGGCCTCAGATCGCCAGACATTTTGGGGATCAGGGAAAAACCTGGAATAGCATCCCTTGCTTCTCTGGTGCCTGGGTACTGGCTCGATGGACTGCTTGTGCAGATGGAACTGTACCTCCTCCCAGAGAACAGACAAGTAAGCCGGGGGAGGGAGGGTGTAACTGGAGGGCAGGAGAGGGGTTTCTCGAGGCTGCTCAAGAGCTCCAGCATGTGACCTCTTTCTATGATTTGCAGAATTCAGGCATCCATGGTCCGGGAACCAGAAGAGAGGGGTCTGGCAAGGAGTCAAGCAGGAGTGGGTCCAACCACTGGGGCTGATCCATCACTTCTTGGATGCTTGGCCATGGCTCCTGCATTGAAGGGGGCTGGCAAGGCAGTAGAGGATCTTTATTTGCCTTGGGGCCTGAGAGACTGCACTGGACGCCATGCGAAAAGGAGGGCGCTGTCTACCCTTAGGCTGCATATGGTAGAGGGAGTGGACAAATTTTACAGCACAGCTGGATGCCTGCAAATCATTAATGATGTTCTGAACATCAGGCCCTAAGAGGTTAGTGCCATTGAAAGGAGCACTAAACACATTCTGTTGACCATCAGCAGCAAAAGCCCAGAGACCCTCAGCCAGGAGTGCCTATGTAGGCAGATGCCTGAGGCAGCAGCCCTGGCAACAGTGTCTGAGATATCACAAAGGGCCCTGAGGAGATGTTGCTAACATCCTCAGCAGTCTGCAAGCATGTGAGAACCTCCTGCTTCTGTGTGCCATCTGGGAGGACCTGAGAGGCAGCTCTGCCCTTCTTCCAGTTGGAGTTCTGGTATTTTATCATATGAGACAAGTAATTGGCAATCCTCATCCCAAGGGTAGAGGAGGCATAGACCCTCTTGCCCCAAAGGTCAATTCTGTGTGACTCTTTGTTAGGGGTAAGAGAGCTAAGGTGCTTAGGCACCTTAGACCTGTCTTGAGCTACCTTAATGACTACTGAATCGGTTTCTGGCTGAGCAGCATAGCAGGGAAACCCCTGGATGGTACGGTACAGCTTATCTGCCCTGCGAAGCATGGCTGGCACCATGTTTGGCCTGTGCCAGGCTGCAGTAGCAGCATTCCTCAGGCAGGCAAAATAGGAGGAATGATTTTTGGGGGCGACTCTGAGATCTCCAGAAAATCCAACAGGTCTTTTCTGGTGACATCTTCCTCCTCAGTATGGAAACTCATGGCTGAGGACAATTGTTTCATCACACAGAAAAAAGTGGGGTCCTCAGGAGAAGACCTAGGGGTGTGCTTGACAGAATCCTCACTAATAGAGGAGGCTGTGGACCTGTCTGCGGTAAAGACCTCTTCCTCCTCTTCCTCATCAGAAAGAATGAGGTCAGGGTGGTACTCTTCCTTGACGTCAAATTCTTCTAAGTCTAGGTCCAACGCTGGGGGCACCGATTATGGCTTGTGGGGAGCAGCCTGCGAGGGGGAGTAGAAGAAGCTGATGTCAATGGCACCAGTGATGTGGGTCTTTATGCACCCAGCTGGTGAACAATCACCGAGGTAAATTTGGTTAAAATTTTGTTCAGGTCGATGACCATCGAAGGCTGCGTTGATGGAGAAGGGTAGACGAAGCAGGGAGCAATAACCCACCGAATGGACCCTGTGAACCCGAAAACCTGTAGCCTAAGTGGAAGAGGACTGTTTTTTTTTTTAAAGCTTTTTTGCGTCACCTAAGGGTTGTTTGATTAAACCTTTGGCACAGCTTACTTTCAGAGAATTCGTGGTCAGGCCCAAGACAGGAGATACAGAGAGAGTGTTCGTCTGTAGAGGCAATCTTCTTTCCACAGCGGCAGCGATGGAAGAGAGAGGTCGAAAGATTAACTCTGACATAAAATACATGAATCTCTTATAGAAAAGAGATTCTAAAAGTAATAAGAAAAGACGTAGGCGAAAATGGTGCAAAACTGCATCGGAGCTTCTGCAGAGAGCCATGCAAAGAAGTCACTGTGAAAGAACTATGGAGGGAGTGGGGCCGCCTACGGCTTTATAGGGTTGATGACTACAACAGATGTTGACGGCGTGGGTGGCCTAAGTTGTACATAGGATACATACACAGGATAGGTACAGAGCTGATGGAATTTTTTCCTTGATGCTCGCCAGCTGTATTACTAAATTTTGATTTGTTTTATATAAGCATCCCATCTAGTTTTAAATGATGTGGTTGATGGACTGGCATGACCTCCAGTGTAAGTCTGTTCCAGTTGTGGACCACTGTCTGGCTAAACCACCATGTACTACGTACCTTTCTTCTGTTTGGTGCTGTAGGCTGCAGTGGATGGGACCTAGTACTATATGTGTTTGTGTTCATATCTAAACCAGTGATGTCCCAGAGATCTTCACTGTTCCATGCCCTATGCACCAAACACATATCTCCCCTTCGCCTTCTTTCCTCCAAGGAGTACATGTTGAGTTCCAATAGGTGAGCTTCGTAGTCCTTTCTGTTCATACCCTGGATTGCCCTGGTAGCTTGTTTTCAGACTTTTTCTAATAATACTATGTTTCCCTTTTTGTGTGGTGCCCACACCTGTGCTCCATACTCCATTACGGGTCAAACTAGGGATGTGTACATTGGCAACATGATCTCCCTGCTCCTTGATGTTATATGTCTTAATATGCAATTAAGAGTTCTATTACCCCTCTGTGCTATCTTTTGGCAGTGAGGTGTGAAGGACATATTGCTGGATACTAAGATGCCCAAATCCCTTTCCTCTTCGATTGCTTTCAGGGCAGTATTTCCAAGTATGTATGATATTCTTGGACGACTTTTTCCCATGTGCATAATGTGGCATTTGTCCTGGTTTAGTGTCAGTTTGGTTTGCTCAGTCCACGATTCTATATTGTCAATAATGTCCGTGAATTTGAATTGATATTGATTTCTGCCCCTATCCGGCAGTCATCTGCAAATTTGTGGAGCCAAACTGAGTTCTGATTGATTTGGAGAGATGATACATATAGATTAAAAAGACATGAGCCCAACAATGATCCCTGCTGGACCCCACTTGTCACTTCTGACTATTCAGATAATTCCCCTCTGATACACACTTGTTTCCTGTTTTCCAGCCATTGATGCACACGGTTAGTTATGGTAGGATGGATGGCTAGCTTATTCATTTGCTGTATTAGTTTGAAGTGGGGGAGCTTATCAAAAGCCTTGGAGAAGTAAAGAAACAGTATTCCCTTCATCCAAGTTATCTATTACTCTGCCGTAGAATGCCAACATATTTGTCTAGCATGACCTTCCCTTTACAAACCCATGTTGAGTATGATCTGTGAGGTTGTGAGTGTGGAAGTGTTGTATTATCTCATCCTTTAGTATTCCCTCTAGGATTTCTGATGGAATAGTGGTGAGACTTATATAACTGTAGCTGATTTCCAACAGTCTGCTACCTCCCCTGTGTCCAATGATTTCTGGAAAATGTGAGCCAATGGTGGGGCTATTATACTTGCCATTTCTTTAAGTATTCTGGGGTGTAAACCATCCAGAACTGGGGATTTATTTGGGTCTAATTTGGCTAACCAAGCTTCTTCGTCGGTGATTTTGATTCTGTCTGTAGGGGGATTTCCTGGTATTGGTACTATGTGGTTGTCCTTTGTTTTTTTTATTATATACTGTGGAAAAATAGGGAGTTTTCTAAATGTGCCATTTCTTTATTATCTGAAGTTAGGTCCCCGTTTGTTTTTTTGAGTGGGCCTATATTATTTGAGCTTCCTTTTATGTTATTTATGTATGTGTAGAAGGCTTTGTAGTTCCAGTTTACTCTCTGAGCCAAGTTTACTTCATGGTTTGCTTTTGCTTTTTTTAAATTTTTTATATAATTGCACAGTTTAGTATACTGTATCCTGTTCTTGTCAGTTTTTATTTTCCATTTCTTAAGTAATCTTTGATTCCTGCTTATTAGTTTTTTGATAGAAGATGTCCACCATTGTTTTGGTTGTTTTTGGGTGGGTATTTTTGCTTTAAGGGAATATTATCAGTTATTTCTTGATTTATTTTTATCACAAATATTTCCCATATGTCATTTAGTGATTTGTTCCCAAAATCCTTATCCCACTGCCAGTTTGTTAGGTTTGCTTTGATCTTTGCAAAGTTTGCTTTGCCAAAGGTTGGGATAGCTGTAGACCTTATGCGTTCACACATTGGTTCAGCTATCTTAAACTCTACTTTCAGATGGTCACTGGTACCCAGTGGTACAGTCGTTGTACATTCGCTTAGTGTTTCTCCCATATTGGTTAGGACAAGGTCCAAAGTGTTTAGTCCCCTAGTTGGATCCTTGACCCTCTGTGTACTGTGTACTGCTGAAAATCTTCTATGTGAATCCTGCTTCACCGATGGTGAAGTTCCTACGGTGCGACCTGATGTTTGAGATACCCCTGAAGCAGATCTACTGTTATGGTAAGTGCATAACTGTTCTTTCTTCTTCGAGGATATCTCTTTCATCAGGCTACACCTGTGGAATGAGTACCAAGCAGTACTGACAGTGAAACAGTCTGGATGGCTGGAGCCTAAGAAAGTGGAGTACAGCTAGGCCAAAGCCAGCCCTTTTGCAAGAGATGACGTCCAGACCCTAGTGTTCAGTGAAGGTGTGGTCAGTATTCCAGGTGGAAGCTGCACAGATATCTGCAGCAGAGACATTTTTAAAACAAGCAACAGAGGTGGCCATGCCTCTTGTGGAATGAACATGAACCACCCCAGATGTTCCTTCCTGTAATGGGTTTATAGTTGAGCGGTGGCTTTAATTTTTTTTTAACAGGTAGTCTAAGTTTGTAAAATCATTCTGAAAATCTGCCCCATATACTTATATGGGGTGGACCCCCTAAGCTCTCCTGGTTGAAGCGTCTGTCAGGGGGCGCCAGAGGCGCAGAGCGGGCAGACAAGGAAGTGGGAAGGGATTGGCTGGCTGGCAGTTCGGCCAGAATTACGATCCCTTCTCAAACTTTACAGAGTGAATTAAAATGTGTACTTTTGCTATAAAGCCCAAAATCTTACAACAATGAAATCACACCTTTACTTTCAATAGTCAATCATCCAGGCAGGGGAAAGCATAAAGGCCTTCCCTGCAAAGGGCTGCTGCTACTACATCCAAACATTTGATAAAGATCTGTGGAACAGAGGACAAGCCAAAGGGCAACACACTGAAATGGTAATGTTCCCCTTGGAACAAAAACCTCAAGTATTTTCTGTGAGGATTCTGGATTTTGATATAAAGGTAAGCATCCTTCATATCGAGGGAACAGATCAATCCCCTGTCTGCAACAGTGGAAGCAGACCTTGCAAGGTGACCATTCTGAACTTTTTGTACTCTATGAAGAAGTTCAGCTCTTTGAGATCCAGGATAGGCCACAGCTCTCCTGTCCATTTTGGGACCAGAAAATACTGGGAGCAAAACCCTGTATGCCTTTGGTCAAAGGGTACAGGTTTTAGTGCCTTCTTTTGAAGTAAGGTCTGTATTTCCTCCAGAAGAAGGTGGTCAGGAGGATAATGGGTTACCATTAGGGGGCGATCCGGAGGCATGTCCAAAAGTTGCAGAGCATGGCCTTGTTCTATGATTTCTATAACCCAGGCATCCCTTGTCACTTTCTCCCACTGGTTTAAGTGGAGGGAGAAGCTAACCCTTACAACTACCCCTGGAAGTAAAGGTGGTTGGGAAGAGTATAAAGAGTCAGGCGGAACAAGCTGGGGCAGCTCCCCCGCGGCATCACCTCTAGAGGCTTTTGGGTGGGCACCTGGGGTGGTGCTGGAGGTTGACAAGGCTCCTGCTCCCTTGCCTCTGCCCTGCTGTCTGGTCACTGGGTGCTGTCTGACACCAGTCGGATGAAAAAGGACCCTGCTCCTACTCTTTGACTGGGTATGATAGAGGGAAAGCGCCAACTTCAGGGTTCTGTCTGAGATCTGATGGGTGGAGACAATATATTGGACATCAGAACTAAACAATTTATGTCCTCTGAAAACAGCATTAAGAATAGACTGTTGCATGTCATTTGCAAACCCTGCCACCCTGAGCTCCGAGTATCTCCTGAGACAGATGCCAGAGGCAGCAGCAGCCCTGGCAGAGGTATCTGAGACATTGTAAGCCGTGCAAGGCAAATGCTTACCCATATCAGCCCCGGCAGTAAGAGTTTTAAGAAGCTCTTGTTGGGGGGGGTGCCCTCTGGTAAGGCTTGTGCAGCTGCCCTGGCCCTTTTCCAGAGGGTATTCTAGTACTTAATCATAAAGGCCTGGTAGTTAGCAATATGAAGGCACAATAAAGAGGAGGCTAAGGTAATTTTGCCTAAAACAGCCAACCTCATGGACTCCTTGTAAGGAGGGAGGGAACTCGCTCTCTTAGGTGCTTGTGACCTGTCATGGGCAGCATCAATGACCACTGAGTCTGCCTCAGGCTGGGTGGCGAAAAAAGGTTGCCCTGAAGGCACCATGTACATTTTATCTGCCTTCCTAGGTATGGCTGGAATATTACTGGGCATATACCAGGCAGCAAAGGTGGCATCCTCAAAGGCAGGGGGGAGGAGAAGTGGCACCACAACAGGGGGTGAAGTCAGGCAGCTCCAAGAAATCTTATTACATTTTTCTTGGTAGTGTCCTGTTCTTCCAGGGCAAAACTCATGGCAGCCTGTAACTGCTGCATCATGGTGAGGAAAGCTGGGTCCTCTGGAGAGGACCGTGGGGTATGGATCAGAGTCCTCATTGCAAGGGGACACTGTAGAGCTGGTGCCCCGTAATAGTGGCTTTCAGTGTAGTCCTCAACTTCATCCTCCTCATTCTGCATTATTAAGTCAAGATTATATTCACAACTGCTAAGCAGGCCGACAGGGAACAGAGGCTGCCCTAGGAGGTGGCTGGGGCAAGATGTACCTTGCAAAGTCAATGGGAGACTGGTAGGCTCTGTCGACGGACCCCCTGGAACAGGGGAAGTAGGTAACAGGTGCCTAATCATATCCATGAATTACAGAATTGCCTGAATGTCAGTGCCAGTGTGGTCAACAGGAGTGACCGGAGGAGTTGAGCGGGGAAGCTGAGTCCCTGACATTGTCTGCAACGTACCAGCCATATTAGGCCTGGTAGTGCCTGTGTCAAGCCCCGACCTTGGTGTCGTGTAGACAGTATGTGGAAGCCGTAAGTCCAGGACTTATGTTACCTTTGACCCATAGGTCTGTTGCAGGTATTTGTAAGCTGCACTGTAATTTTCTGCCTAAATTTATTACCAAAACAAAAGGGTCCAGCAGGACTACTAGGCTTGCTTCCAGCCCACAGCCCCAAACAAAGAAACTGATTGCTGGCTTCTGCTAGTTACCAGCCTAACCCAATAGGTGATGAAGACAAAGAGATGTCCTGAAAAGTCTACTCAGTTCAAACTGAGTCCAGCAGAACTGTAGGCCTGTATCCAGCCCAGCCACAGTACACAAAGTTACTACAGCAAGCTTCTGCCTCTTTTCCAGCAAAGCCCCAAATTTAACCCCCAAAACATTCTAAAAAAAATCAAATTGTTTGGATGATTATTGGAGTCTTAACTGCTGTATTAGCACTCCTGCTTCCAAGTTGTGTGAGACTTACTGACACACGTGGCGTCTCCGTAGCCTGAGTACCTGATTTTAAAATTAGTTTCCTAATAAGATTTCTCACTGAAGTACCCAGTAGCCTGTCTGATTTATTTATACTTTCTTTTTTTTTTGTACTTTAATTTTTATTCCTCAAGACAGAAAAAAAAATCCAGTTACAATTATAAGTATCAAAGAATACCATTAAAAAAATTCTTACCCTAATTCTATTCCATTGCAATTAAATAAGGCACAAGATTGTTTATATTTGGGGTGGGGGGTAAAAAAAAATTCTTACTTTACATACTTTTGCCAAAATCTAAAAACAAAAAAAGAGAGAAAGGATAAGGTCTGTCAGGTCTCCAAGTTTAACCATCCCTACAAATCAAAAAATAAACAAGCTGGATGACTTATTTAATCAATTTGAGTATCAAGCTTATCATGAGAAAATCATATATATATATATATATATATATACACACACACACACACACACATATACAAAAAAACATCAGACTGGGTGATACTCGGTCACCTCGACAGCTTCATCTTCCTCCTCAAAATCAGACCCAGTATCCTCTGGGATGTTCACATTAGTCTCAAAAAAGGATCTTGCAGAGTCTGGGTCATCAAAAAAAACATTTTTCTCTTGAAAAAGCACCATCAAATGAGCTGGAGGAAAAAATTACTCACCTTAGTAATGTTGTTTCTTCTATTGGAGTCTTGCTATATTATGACACATGCAGTGAGTCCCAACCTTCGAACTGCTCCGGAGGTGAAAGAGTTAACTTTCCTTGCCAGGCATGGAACGCTGAGCTCGAGCTCGGTTGAAAACTCTGTCTGTTGTTCTTCAAACTCAAACCGTCAGATCTTTATGAGCTAAACTCACTGAGGTCTTGTGTGGAAGCTGTAAACCTACACTAGCCAACTGGCTACTAAACA
Source organism: Neoceratodus forsteri (assembly GCA_016271365.2). Taxonomy (NCBI): domain Eukaryota; kingdom Metazoa; phylum Chordata; order Ceratodontiformes; family Ceratodontidae; genus Neoceratodus; species Neoceratodus forsteri. The sequence continues at coordinate 268,713,036 of JADMNL010000025.1, forward strand.
TAATAACACATTTTTTGGTCCCAAAACAAATACTCAAGTCAGGAGCCCCAAAAAATGAAGAACACAACACCAAGTCACCCCAAAAAGAAGGGTGAAAAACAACAAGCTGGGCACCTACTAAGTGCCAACACTGCACTACCCACATCCCAAAAACAGAGGTTCTGAGAGGGCAGGCGGAGGGTCATAATATAGCAAGACTCCAATAGAAGAAACAACATTACTAAGGTGAGTAATTTTCTTCAAACAACATGAAGTCTTGCTATATTATGACATATCTGAACTTCTAAAGCAGTACCTCCATGGAGGAGGGACATAACCTACTTGGGAAATAGGCTCTGAAGCACAGCCGTGCCAAAGCGGGCATCACTCCTAGCCTGGATATCCAGGGAGTAATGCCTGGTAAAAGTATGAACTGTTTTCCAGGTAGCTGCTTGACATATCTCTAGAATAGCGATGTCCCTGGCAGCAGCCAGGGAAGCAGCTGTATCCCTGGTAGAGTGAGCCCTCAGGCCTGAGGGAGGAACCTTACCTAGTTTTTCATAACAGAATTGGATACAAGAGACAATCCACCTGGCAATGGATCTCTTAGTGGCAGGTTTCCCTTTACCAACCTCACCATAAGTGAGGAATAGTTGGAAGGAGTCAAACCTGTGACCCTTGGTATGTTCTAAATAGTAGCTAAGGGCTCTTTTGACATCTAAACTGTGCAGCCTCCTCTCGCCAGAGGTGGAATGGTCAGTGAAGTACACAGGAAGAGAAACAGATTGATTAAGGTGGAAATCTGAAACCACCTTAGGCAAGAACTTCCTGTTAGTCCTGAGGACCACCTTATTTCTATGAAAGGAGATAAAATCAGGCTCCACTGACAAAGCTTGTAATTCACTTATGCGTCTGGCAGAAGTGATGGCTACCAGAAACACAGTTTTCCAAGTCAAGTACTTCAGCTCTGCTGAAGACAAAGGCTCAAAAGGGGGTTGCATAAGCTGAGCAATGCAAACATTAAGGTCCCAAGCAGGGGCAGGGTCCCTGAATGGAGGGTTGGTGTGAAGCAATCCCTTGAAAAACTTAGAGAATACAGGGTGAGCTGAAAGAGGAGAGGGCTTACCTGCTGAAATAAAGGCAGACACAGCTGCCAGATGCACTTTTAGGGTAGCTGGTCTCAGCCCCAAGGTATTTAGATGGACCATGTAATCCAGGACTGTGGGTAAATCAGCAGATTCTGGGGAAATATGCTTTCCAGAGCACCATATGGAAAATCTCTTCCATTTCGAATTATAAGTAGCCCTGGTAGAAGGTTTTTAGAAGCCTTCAGGATATCCATTACACCCTGGGAAAGGTGTAAATCAGCAAACTCTAACTCTTCAAGAGCCAGGCCTTGAGATTGAGAGATTTGAGATTCGGGTACCAAACCCTCCCCTGAGCACAGGTTAACAGGTTGTGATTCCTGGGAAGACAGAGGGGAAGATGGACTATTAAGGACAGCAGGAGTGGATACCAGGGTTGTCTGGGCCAATCTGGGGCAATCAGGATCATCTTGCAGGGTTAAGACCTGATTTTGACTAGCACTTTGAACTGCAGAGGGAAGGGGAAAAGCATAGAGAAACTTCCCTTCCCAATTGAGGACTAAGGCATCCAGAGGGACTAAGCCCAACACTGGGGGCCTGCAGCAAAAAAGGGGAAGTTGGTGATTGTCTGGGGCTGCAAAGAGATCTATCTGTGGGGTGCCCCATCTGGCAAATACCACCTCCAGGACCAGGGCCAGTGACCATTCGTGATGGCCCTGGGAAATCCTGCTGAGAGCATCTGCCAGGACATTGTCCTTGCCTGGGAGGTGAACTGCCGTAAGGAGGTGTTCAGGGAGTAAGAGACCACAACTCATTGTTTTTCTGCATACAATGGGACCGAGTGCCCCTTGCTTGTTGCTGATGTACCACATTGTAGTAGTGTTGTCTGTTGTGACCTGTACCACTTTGTTCTGAACAGACTTGGAAAAAGCTTGAAGTGCTAGAAAAACTGCTCTGAGTTCCAACAGATTGCTGTGGAGCAGAGATTCCTGAGGGGACCACAACCCCTGGGTAGTGAGGTCGCCCATGTGAGCTCCCCATCCCAAGAGGGATGCATCTGTAGTAAGGATTAAGGAGTGAGACTGGGTGACAAAAGGAACCCCTTGTCTGAGATTGCTCTGATCCTGCCACCATTGTAGGGCCTGGATCAGGTTTCGAGTCACTGGGATCAATTTACTAACATACTAAAATGCCAGCAGAATAGGCCTAATGGTCTTTCGTGTCTGCTCGTTTGGTCAGCCCCCACCCTGGGTGCTGACCTTGCTGTCCCCCTCGCCTTCTCTGGCTTCTCCCTTCCCAGTTCCGGATATTCTTGCTGCATTGGATTTTGCTTCCTGAACCCTTCCCCTGTAGCTGTCCCACCCCCTCTTGAACCCCTCCACTGTCTCTGCCTCCACCAGCCCCCTAGGTAGTGCATTCCATGGCTCTACCACCCTCTCAGTGAAGTAGCACCTCCTCCTTTCTCCCCTGAATCTTCCCTCCAGCTTCCACCCATGCCCTCTAGTGGCCCCTTCCTCCTTCCTTCGAAGCACCCTCACTGTTCCTCCCCTATTTACCCTCTTCATTACCTGAAGACCTCTATCATGTCCCCAGTCCCTTCTCTCTTCCAAAGTGTACATATTTAGCTCTTGAGCCTCTCCTCATAGGTCCTGTCCCCAAGCCCCAAATCTTTGGCTGCCCTCCTCTGGACCCTCTCCAGGAGGTTAATATCCCTCTTTAAGTGCAGCCTCAAAACTGCACACAGTACTCCAGGTGCGGCCTCACCAAGCAGTTATACAGAGGGGTATCACTTCCTCCTTCTGAGGTGATCCCCTAGCGATGCATCCCAGCATCCTGTTGGCCTTGGCTGCTGCCCTCCTACAAGTCTCAGAGTTGTTCTCTTGACATCCACCACCACCCCAGGTCCCTCTCAGCCATTGAGACTTGTAGTATTCCCCCAGGGTGTACACTTGGCCTGGGTTTCTGCCCCAGGTGGAGTACCTTGCATTTCCCTGCATTAAACCTCAGCTTCCACTTTCTAGACCATCTTCCAGAGCCTCCAGGTCCCCTGCAGGGCCACCCTCCCTCCTCCCCATCCACCACACCGCCCCAGTTTGAGTCATCTGCAAAGAGACTCATCTCACTCCTGATTCCTGTCCTTATGTCAGATACGTGGGCGTTGAACAGAAGGGGCCCAGGACTGATCCCTGTGGGACCCACTAATGACCCTCCTTGGGAAGAGACTATCCCACCAACTACGACCCTCTGGGTCTGGTCCTGGAGCCAATTGCCTATCCATCGGATCATCTGGTTTCCAACCCCCATTTCTCCTAGTTTATCCAACAGATCCACGTGAGGAACAGAGTCAAATGCCTTGCTGAAGTCTAGAAAGAGGACATCCACTGGTCTACCCAGGTCCAAGGCACTTGTCACCCAGTCATAGAACTCCACCAGGTTTGTCTGACACGATTTCCCCGGGATGAATCCATGCTGTCTATCGTCCAGGCACCCTGACTTATCCAGGTCCCCCCCTAGCCTCTCCTTGACAATGCCCTCCATCACCTTGCCCACCACTGATGTCAGGCTGACAGACCTGTAGTTCCCTGCCACCTCCCTTGATCCCCCCTTGTGGATAGGCACTACATGCGCCACCTTCCAGTCTTGGGGCACCCATTTGGTTAGAGGGTCTTTCCTTTGAGACCAAAAGGCTCTCAAATGGAACTGAATGTCCCTCATCTGAAATCTTGCTCCCTGCACCACTGCTGTAGAAGCAGCCATGTGCCCCAGGAGCTGTAGAAAATGCCTTGCTGGTCGAGACACCTGCAGGGTGAATGAGGAGGCCAGAGAGACCAGGGTCCTTGCCCTGTCCAAAGGGAGGAAGGCTCTGGCTTTCTCTGTGTTCAGCTCTGCGCCTATGAAGGTGAGTAGCTGAACAGGCTCTAGAACTGACTTTGAAAGATTCAGAAGGAAACCTAGAGAGGTGAGCAGTTGCTGAGTTATCTGTAGGTGTAAGTTGACTAGGTCTGGGGACTGGCCAACTATGAGCCAGTCGTCCAGGTAAGGGAAGATGGCAATTTGCTGCCTTCTTAGAGAAGCAACTGCCACTGCCAGGCATTTTGTGAACACCCTTGGAGCAGAGGTGAGGCCAAAAGGCATTGCTCTGAACTGGTAATGGCCTGCGGGCAGCTCGAACCTGAGGTACTTTCGATGGGAGCTTCTGATGAGAATATGGAAGTAGGCATCCTTGAGGTCCAGGGACACTAGCCAGTCCCCTGGCCTTAAAGAGGGTAGAATAATTCCCAGAGTCACCATTTTGAATTTTGGTTTTAAAAGGTGCTTGTTTAAGTATCTGAGATCCAGGATGAGCCGCCATTCTCCTGTCTTTTTTGGGGTAAGGAAGTACCTGGAGTACAACCCTTTGCCCTGGTGTAGGGGTGGAACCCTTTCCACGGCTCTGACAGCCAGGAGGGAAGAGACCTCTGCCTCTAGGGCAAGTGCCTCTGGAGGATTTGCAGGTGGAAAGGATCTGGTTCTCATCTTTGGAAACTTTTTGAAGCTGAGAACCAGTCCCTGGCTTACTACTTCCAGGACCCACTTGTCTGATGTCAGAGACTTCCAGTCCTGGACAAAGTAAGCCAGCCTGCCCCCTACAGGTAGTTGAGAATCAGCCCTGGCAACCCCATCAGGGTGCCTGCTTGGCAGGGGCTTTAGGCTGAGGGGTGGAAGCAGGCCTGCTTGTACCCCATCTGCCTCTCCCTCTAAAGAACCCCCTCTGGGCAAAGCAGAAGAGGAGGCCTGGGCTTGGTAAAAAGGCCTATGAAAAGGCCTGCCCCTGCCCCTGGGAAGCTGCCTTTGAGGAGTGGCCTGCCTTTCCTTGGCCTGTGCACTCCTATAGGTGGTCCTATACTCATCCATTTTCTTCATGTAATTCTCTGTCTGCTCCCCAAACAGAGAATTACTCACAACAGGAAAATCCATGGACTTAGTCTGGGTATCCTGTGACAGGCTAGTACATCTGAGCCAAGCTATCCTGCGAAGAGCCACAGATGTAGCCATGACTCTTAATGACACATCATTTGAGTCCACTGCAGCATGGAATTGCACCTTGGATGCCTCAATACCATCAGCAGCCACCTGCTCCAGCTCCTTGGCAAGCTGGCCAGGGACCTGTTTTGCAAGAGCCATAACAGTATCCCATCTGGATTTCTGATATCTAGCAACATAAGCCATATAATTTGCCTGTCTGAGTCCCAAGGATGCTGCCATGTACTGTTTCTTTGCCATGGCATCAACCTTCCTGGAGTCCTTTCCCGGGGGGTGTGAGGCCAAGGGGATATTTGCCTTGTCACAGGCTGCAGCCTGCACTACTCCAACATGGCTGCACTGTTGTGCAAGGAACTCCGTGTCAGAGCCTGACAATGTGTACCTCTTGTCCATTCTCTTATCCACAGGAGGTATAGTGTGAGGAGTTTTTAGAATTTAAAAGTCTGTTTCCCAAAGATTTATGCAAGGAATAGACAGTCTCCTAGACTCTGGGATATCCATCATTTCCACATAGTCAGGCTCCTCTTGATCATCCACAGCTTCCTCCATAGGGAGCGGAGGGTTTCAGCCACTTTTTTATAGAAAATAAAATGAGAAGGGGACTCAGAAAGCCTAGGAGGGGACACTCCTGAAGGTCTGTCTGGGGAGATGTCCGGGTCGATGGGCACATCCAGACTTTCAAATCCACATTCACTCTCCTCATACTCCTCTTCCCCCTCCTCTGGTTCATAAAATTCCTCTAAATCGTAGTCTTGAACTGGTGGAACCAGCCGAACCGGGCGCTTACCTGATGGCGCCGGTTCGGTCGGAACCGGAGAAAGTGACTGGACAATCTGAATCGCTTTGGCTATCTCTTCAGCGGTTGGAGAGGAAAGTTTTGGCTCCACACCAGCTGATTTTCTAGTCCTTTTTGCTGGAACCGACCCCTCAGAGTCGGCTCTCCTTTTGCCCGAGAAAGTCTTGCCCTGGTCAGAGGGCACTCCCTCTGGTTCGGTTGGAACCGAACCGGGCTGGCCATCTGGGTCAGCGGACTTTCTTTGCCTCCCTTTCCCTGAGCCTACCAACTTTTTCCAGGGTAGCTGCAGGGAAATTTTACAAATCTGGCAGTCTGCATTGAGGTGGTCAAACCCCAGACAATAAACACAGGTGGTGTGGGGTCAGCCTTGAAAAGCTTCCCACACACACACTGCAGTGTTGAAACCCAGTGGGCCGGTTTTTCTTTTGGGTTTCTCAGACATAGTGCCAGTCCTAACCAAACTTGCCCGTTTATGGCAATCCACCAAGCAAGACCCTCTTATCGGTTCCCAACCGTGTCACGGGTCGTGGAAAAAAATGTAAGAAATTCCTTTTTTTTTTAGAACCGATAAGAACTGGTAACCACACTCTAAATGATAGAATAAAATATTTTAAACAACCTGATCGGTTCAAGAGCGAACCGATAACAGTTTTCAAGTTCCACACAGAAGAGAAATAATGGAAACCTATCTAGTACTCACACATACCACAGACAGAGCTTGAACCAACCGGCTGCGGTTTAAATTCGGTCAAAAAAATGAGAAAATAATACTTTAACTGACAAAATGAACCGAGCAGAAGGAGAAATCTCCGGAGCGACTGTTCAGTGAGGCGGAGTAAAGAATCTCACGGTTTGAGTTTGAAGAACAACAGACAGAGTTTTCAACCGAGCTCGAGCTCAGCGTTCCATGCCTGGCATGGAAAGTTAACTCTTTCACCTCCGGAGCAGTTCGAAGGTTGGGACTCACTGCATATGTCATAATATAGCAAGACTTCATGTTGTTTGAATGAGTAGAACCACATTTAAACCAGCATCTTTAAATTCAGATAGAATCGGCAAAAAACGCTTTCTTCTTCTCTGGATTTGTACACATAAGTGTGGATACAAATGTATCCGATGTCCTTGTAAAACAGCTACTTTTTTGCCGTGTTAACTGCAGTATTCTATTCTTCTCAGAAAGAAATTGAAATGTTAGTAAAATATATCTAGCCCCAGATTGCTGGGTAGAATCCTTAGTTTGTCGGGAAACTGGGCAAAATAAAGATTCAAGAACCAGAGGTTCTTCCAGAGAAAAAAAGAGCGGATACAGCCTTCTGTACAGTATCCCTCAGTGCAACATTAGTAATATCAGCAGGTAAACCGATCAGCCTTAAATTTTTCCACAAGAGACTATTCTCAATCCGCTCAAACCTCGTCATTTGAGCCAGCTGCTCATGTAAAGCTGCATTTGTAGCCCCTTCCATTGTGAGGATGCGAGCCGAGATTCCTTGATCTCCTCGTCCTTCTTCTAAATTAAGCCCTCCGCTTTCTCCATTCTTGTCTCCACTGCCGAATATTGAATGGAAATATCTAAAAGCGAAGCTTCAATTCATGCTGTCGACTCCCTCACCTCAGCTTGAAACTCTCTCAATAATGAGTGAATAGTAGCGAGCGTTGGCTTTTGAGATGCCTTGGGTTTAGCGCCCGTATCAAGATGGACCACTGGTGGTGATGCCCCTGCTCCAGCTACCTGCGTAGGCCCATGCGCTGGAACACCATACCATCTAATTTCAGGGAAATAAACTTCTCCATCACAGTAAGCAGGTATTTAATTCAAACGTAAGTTAAAAAAAAAAAAAAATCACAAAACGGCTTACTCCTTAAATAAGTCTGAGTATACCGCTCGAAACCACGGAGCTCTGACAGACGCATGTAGATATACTATTGGCTCCTTAGCACACCCCTTGATTTTTTTATACTTTCTGGCAATAAATTTTGGGTTTTACCTGTATCAGAGAGTCAAAGATGCAGACCGAGAAAGACGCATCTGATTCTGTCAGCAGTCAGCTCTCGAGTGAGATGCCGTGGTAAAGACATCCCCACATGTGCTGCAGATCGATTTAGCCACTATACCACCAGATCACAGTTTGGCACACAATATAATCATCTGAGTCAGTGGCATACACAGTGGGTGATCTCTGGAGTTGTGCGAGTCCCCACGCCACAGTCACAGAAGGAGAACGCTTTTTTCCCCCCTCCCTGCATTCAGCTATGCTCTGCAGCTGCACGTCCCACTCCAATTTTACTGCAGTGGAGGTAAGCGCTCCTGGTGGTGGGGTGCTGCTATTGGCTCGCGGCGGCTCCCGCTGATGTGATTTACTCCGGGGGCAGAGGAGGACTGCTTACCTTGAAGTCCACAGCACAGTCTTTGTAGTCCATTGTCAGTATAGCTTAGTGCATGTATGGCTACAAAGCAGCAACAGGCAAGTCTGTCGGACTGAAAATGGCTGTGAAACTCAAGTCTGGCAGCAGATTACAAGGATCCCAGACCTCGGACTTGGAGATTTTTCATCCCCTAGAATTTTCTTATCTATATCAGCAGCCAAAGTGGATGCTGACATGATTTTACAAGTGGCCTTCTTGAGGGATTAGTATAAGGGTGATAACCGTTTTGTGAAAGTCAAGTCCATCATATCCATAAATTCCACCTTGTCTTCATCTTCAGCAGTCTCCTGCAATGAGATGCTGAGCGTGTTCACTGTCTGTGCCACAAAAGTATAGTGTGAGGTATACAGTCATCCGGGGGCGGAGAGGGGAACCAAACATTTGTTCAGGAGAACCATCAGTCTCTATGGGTTCTCTTTCATCCTCCTACTCCTCCTCGTAATAAAATTCAGCTGCCTCCTCCACACGCACTTGGAATGGAACTGGAACCTGGGGAGGGTGCAGTCATATTCATGAAATTCCCCATAGCCTGGAATGCCTGAAGGAATTGACATGCCTCTGTCATGTTCTCTACTTAGAACATTTTATTTCTGTCCACTGTCGACTCCTTTCCTTCTTCAGAAGGAGGGGCAGCGACATGTTTTTCTTTTGGTTTTTCTTAGCAAGCACTGTCTCTGGCATCTGCGGAGTCTCTTATTTTTACTGGATTCAGGGTTCCCCGTTCAGACACCCTGATTTCTGAACCATTTTTTGCAGCCTTTTCTTTGTTATGCTGCTTACCTTGAGGGGCTAGACCCTCATCTAACCTTTAGGTGATGTGAAGGCAGGCTGAGAAGCCATAATGTCTTGCAATTTTTTAGCTCTTTTCTTTTGCATTTAGGGCAGAACTTAATGCAGAGTTCACAAATGACAAAATCATGATATGTACCAGGCACCTCAAACACAACTCGTGACAGTCTGCCATAGCCAGGAGCTGAAAACAAATGTTACCGTCTTCTTTTTGAGCCTGTCAGTCATATCAAAATACTGACGATCCAAAGAAGACATTCCAGTTCCCAAAATTAATAAATAAAAAAAAAAAAACCCAAGTAATAGAAACAGGTTAGAAAAAATACAGAAATGTGGTTTGGTTGCTTTTTAGACAATAACCGCAATAACCAATTGCGCTAAACAGGAAAAAGGGACAATTATCTTGGTTCTGAATGAAAAGGAACTGGGAAAAGAAAATCAACATACCATAAAGTGGTACCCTTTTTACACTTTTTATAAGTAAGGTTAAACAGTTCCCTGAAGGCGGAACCGTGCTGCAAAACGGCCTTCTCTGGTTTCATTAGTATGTGGAACCAGAGACGTTACAAATATATATATATGAAAACAAAACTACTCTAACCAGAATTACTGAGATATAGCTATACTGTTAGACTTCTTAAACAGAAAACAAAATAAAAAAAATGTAATCAGTCGAAGTGAAGAGAAGACTTCAAGGTGACTGCTTTCTTCTGGTGGAGAATTAAATCCGTAGTTAGAATGTAGGGGTGAGTATGACCACACAGCAGTATTTAATTTCATTCTAAGATTCTCTAATTAGCATAAAATTCTAAGCTCCAGGCAGCTCATTCCGGGTGAATGACTGTAGGATTCCTGGGGTTTGAATCCCCTACTATATGTAATACAGCCACTGAGAACACTCATAATTGCAGTATGACTGTAAGAGCGGTCTTGCATGCATTCTTACAGTACAAGAGCAGCAAACTGTAACTGAGCAGTTCTGATGCCCTGAGGAAGTAAGAGTGATTCCAACGGCTGTATTAATATATTTACTGATTGAGATACATCAATAATATATGTATACCCTTGAGGAAAGGAGGGACATGATAGAAACTTTCAAGTACCTCAAGGCAATCAACAAAGTCCAAGAGGGTAGCATCTTTCAGAAAACAAAATGCAAGAACAAGGGGGCACAATTTGAAGCTAGAGGGGGGACGGCTCAGGGGCAATGTGAGGAAATATTTTTTCACGGATAGAGTGGTGGACACATGGAACCGCCTTCCTGAGGAGGTCATGGGGTCAAAACAGTGGGAAAATTCAAGAATGCATGGGACAGACATAAGGAAATTAGAGTGGGGGGTTAGGAGGAAGTAGGCTGTTGGTTAACTAGAATCTGCAGCTTATCCAACAGGTAGGGAAATGGGCAGACTAGGTGGGCCAAGTGTTCCTTATCTGCTGTCAAAGTCTATGTTTCTATGTATGAACATTAACACAAAAAAAGAAAAGCAGCCCAAACATACCCACTTCCAGGGCAGCTGTGCATGAAGCACACTTCACAAAATAGGAGTGTCTCACACGCAGAGGAAAGGAGCGCTCCGACTGGTAGGGAATGCTCCCCTATAAATAAAATCAAATTCCACAACAAACCATTCAGCACAGTTCAGCCCACCTATCAAGTCTGTACTTAAAAAAAAAGAACCCAACCAAACTAGTGACTAATGTATGAAGTAATGGGATTCAGATACGTTTTTAAAATCTGTAACCAATTATTAGTTTCCAAAACTTATTTTTAATAAACGGTCCCTGAAATAAGTTTGGGGGTATCCGAGAAAAAGAACAGTTACATGTTTACAGTAACAGTAGATCTTTGAGAGACTCTCTTCCCTTAGGCCACACCTTTGGAACTACAGCTGTCTAAGGACCACACGGAAATGTTTACTAGCGGTCTGTATAACTGTATCGTTGTGAGGTCTGCTGTGTTACAGTTCAATATGATGCTGTGTTATGTGGATTTATCACTTGTCCCTCCTTCGGTGTGTTTGATTAGGGCTGTTTCTGTACATATGGTATGGGTAATAGCTACTGTACACTGTAGTACACTACAATCAATTGCTGGACATTTACAATATTAATACAGAAGTAAACGCACCCAGCGGGTGCCACATCGATAATGTTCAGTCACAGCTGTCCCCGCCCCCCGACTCCCCTCACGCCACAATCCCGTGCTCCTTATGCCCCCCAGCAAGCAATTTCACCCCAAACATCCCGGACCCTTTAGTGTTGCGCCGGGTGGAGGGCCGGATCCCTGCAGCAATTACTGCAGGTGTGCCAACTGTTTGTGCAGCTGTCAGCTTGCAGCAAACCTGAGAAGTTTAGCACCAGCACCCTGCTTCTTCTAAAATCATACGCAGGGCCCCTGGTGCACCCGGACTTTGCCACAGCCTTTAGAGTGACGCAAGTTGAGTTGCTCTAAGGGTGCTTTGAAAATCAGGCACAATATTTCAGAATCCTGTGTACATCTAACGTAACAAATAAGCAGGCTCAGACATGAGAGCCTGCAGCTCCGAAATCATTCAAGCAGAAGTAACTGCAACCAAAAACAATGCTTTCCATGACAGAAAGCATGAGTCACAACTCACGGTTGGCTCAAAGGAGCCAAAGTAAGTTTTTCTGGAATGAAATTTAGGACCTATGGGGGGACTGGATGTCAGATAGGAGGTTTTAGATGTAAAACACCACAACTATATATCCCTCAATTGGGGGAGGAGGAGGGCATGAAAAGCTGATATAGTGGCCAAATGTACCTTGAGGGAGGGATACTGTAGACCAGAATCTGACAAGGACAGAAAGTATTCCAACACCTCGTTTACCAGACAGATGAAGGGATCCAGATTCTTGGAAGTGGCCCATTAAGTAAACCCGCTTTCATTTACGCGAATATGTATGCCTTGCAGAAAGTTTTCTTGGTTGCTATTAGCATGTCAGCAGCTTTAGATGATACACTGAAATGTGCCATGGCTATGTTTTCAGGAGCCATGCCTGAAGATGTAGGGACTTCAGGTCCGAATGGAGTATTGAGCCCTTGTTCTAAGATAACAGATTTTTACACAGCGGCAAGGGCACCGGAGGCACCACTGCAAATTATTGGAGGAGTGGAAACCTTATTTGCCGAGGCCAATGAGGATGAGGGTTGCACCCTCCATCTTCACCTTGTTTTTTTCTCCCAATTGTTTAACCAGGTGAGACACACTAAGCTGAAAGCTTGTTTACAGGTGCACCCTGGAAACACAGGGAAGTTAAGTGACTTGCTCAGGGTCACACAGTATGTAAGTGAGGGCTGTGGGATTCAAACCCAGGTCTCCAGATTTGCAGCTCAGAGCCTTAAACCACTGTGCTATACTGCCTCCCCTTGAGCAGTACTCTATGAATCAATGGAATCAGAGGGAATGTGTATAGAAACTTCCCTTACCAGGAGCGGGACAACGCATCACACCACAAAACTCCAGGTCCTGGAGCAAGCGAGTAGAAACATGGCAGTTTTACATTTTTTGGGGACGCAAAAAAGATCCAACTCTGGACAAAGCCCATCTTGTGAAGAGATCGCTGACCACGGAGGTCAGTAGTTCCCATTCATGCATTCTGGACTGTGACCTACTTAGCTTGTCTGCTAAGATGTTTTGGACAACTGGGAGATGAACGGCTGACAACTCTAGACAGTATTCCATCACCCAGTACCACACTGTCATTGCTTCCCGTCAGATGGGATATGAATGATTGCCCCCTTGTTTGTTTATGTAATGAACCACACTGATGTTGTCCGCTTGGATCAACAGAGGGCCCAGCATAAGTTGCTGCTGAAATGCATGTAAGCTGTACAGGACAGCATCCATTTCTTTTGTTCATTTTAGATAAACGTTTTCTTGACTCTTAGGCTGCCGACAGAACGTATAGGAATTCTGGACTGCTGAATCAGTCCATGGCACAGCAAGGTTTAATGCATCTATAATAACTGATTATCATTTGTTCCCATAGGGAAACCTGATTATAATTCCAGCATTATAACCAGCCGGTTATAGCAACATTTACGCGCCTGGTTTCCCTTCTACTGGGCATGCGCCAGCTCCAGCTCTTCTGTTCTTTCCTGCAGCTGCCACTTCTAAATTTGGACCGTTCAACGTCTGCAACTCGGCATAGCAAATCAAGTAACAAATTTTTTTTTTTTTACTTTTATACAGCGCTGCATCCCAAAAGAAAGAAAAACGTTATTCCTAACTACCATACTAACCGTGAACTTCCTCTTCTCTGCTCTCCCCTTCCGTCATGCTGCTCAGCACTGTACACTTCACCGAAGTACGAGTAAGTTTCTTGGTTTTTTGTTTTTAAACAAAAACATGTCTGTGCACAAATGTTTTTCAGTTTAAAATAAAAAAAAAAAAGAAGACAAACACTGATTTATGTCAGGAGCTGAGCCACCACAGACTACTCTGAAACTCCAACAGTCTGTGGCTCAGCTCCATGGCTAAATTTATTTTGTACAATTGCTTCAGCAAAAAAAAAAAAGATCCTCAGCAATTACACAAAATAAAAGATAGGTAGCTAGTTAAAACTCAGATTTTACACACACCCTCGGGGGTGTAAAATCCTCATAATAACTAGCTAACCGTCCATCATTCTCTATTTTATAAGCAACAACATATGGAATATGTAATGAAACTTGCCATCATCATGATAAGGAGCTATTAGAAATACTTGTCTGCCACATTCTGAAATCAAGTCTACAGAGTGAGACATACAAGATGTTTATAACAAAGCATGCATTCCCCATGCGAGGCCTTTAACACAGTCCCACATAGAAGGCTGGTAAACAAGCTGAGGAGTCTAGCGGTGGGACACAAGGTGGTGAACTGGGTCAGAAATTGGTTACTGGACAGAAGGCAGAGGGTGGTGGTAAATGGCACACAGTTGGAAGAAATGGGAGTCAACAGTGGGTGCCACAGGGGTCAGTCCTGGGACCAGTCCTCTTCAATGTCTTCATAGCAGACACAGCAGAAGGGCTAGAAGGAAAAGTATGCCTGTTTGCAGATGACACCAAGATCTGCAACAGAGTAGATACTCCAGGGAGCGTAGAGAAAATGAAAGGATACCTGGAAAAGCTGGAGAAATGGTCTGAGGTATGGCAGTTAAGGTTTAACGTGAAGAAGTGCAAAATCATGCACGTGGGGAACAGAAACCCTGGGGGGAGTTGCATGTTGGGGGTGAGTTTGTGGTGGTCACCAGGGAAGTGAGGGGTTTGGGGGTCATTATATCAGATGACCTGAAATCCACCGAACAGACCGCAAAAGCAGTTGGGAGGGCTTGTGGGATGTCAGGGTATATAGGGAGGGTTATTACAAGCCGTAGGAGGGAGGTGGTGATCCCACTGTACAAGACACTGGTTAGGCCTCACCTAGAGTACTGTGTACAGTTCTGCAGGCCGCACCTACATAAAGATATTGACAGGGTAGAAACCGTGCAGAGGAGGCAACTAAGATGGTGCAGGGTCTGCACGACAAGGGATATGGGGATACACTTAGGGATCTCAATAAGTGCACACTGGAACAAAGACGGGAGAGGGAGGACATGAATGAGACTTTCAAATATCTTACGGGCATAAATAAGGTGGAAGGGGATAGCATCTTCCAGTTTAAAAAGAACAATAGAACTAGACAGCATGACATGAAATTGAAGGGGAATCACATAAGGGGTAACGTGAGAAAGTTCTTTTTTAGAGAGAGAGAGGATGATGGTTGCATGGAACACCCTGCCTCAGGAAGCAGTGGCAGCACATACAGTGGAGGGATTCAAGAGGGCATGGAATAGGCACAAGGGAACCATACATATAAGGGGGGGCATAGCTGAGGCCGCTGACCTAGCAGAGCCAGCAGGAACAAATTGGTAAAATTGGCAGACTGGATGGGCATTTCAGTCCTTTTCTGCCATCAATTTCTGTGTTTCTATGTTGTTTCTATGCATATCTTCAACCTAAATTACACAAAACTAAAACAAAATACACATTTCAAAAACATCAATGAACATTCACAGAGATATCCTGGGTATAACACAGTAGATACAATGGACAGATTACCCAAAAGAGGGACTGACTGCCCTGGGAGAGACAACCCCAGGAATGTGATTACCCAATTCCTGTTTTAGGTGACACATATGTTAAGTATGGTTGCCAGCAACTATGGTAAGCAGGTAAGGGGTTAGTGGCCAAATGGGAGAGATGATCTAAAGTAGCAATCTGGGTCAAAGAGGACAGCAGCTCCTGCTGGGACAGGATTTCCACTGAGCGCTACCTGCAGAGGAGGAGCCTTGTGGCTTGCATGTTGAGCAGACAAGCCACCTGTGCTCTGGCACTGTCAGGTAGGGTGCCTCTGAGGTGAGTTTGAGGAGTAGGAGGGGAGCAGAATTAAGGATCTGCTTATGGAGTACCTTAGCTGCGGTGCAGCAAACCTGTTGCCAGAAGACTGACAGCACACATTTTTAAAATGTTGATGTGAAGATCTGAGCTCCACCTGGCTACAGGAGCCCTGTGTTTGGGGCCCTAGGTGTGCTTCCCAACTAGAGCTGGCTGCATCTGTCGTTAGGATCTGTGTTGGAGTGGGAGTCAGGAATGAAACACCTTTTAAAAGATTGGAGCAGTCTATCCAGCACTTCAGAGTTCTGCATAATGAGGATGCGCCGAGTATTCCTGATCATCCACCAGTTGTGTCCACTGTACCCTTACAGACCACTGTGGGATCCGCACATGTAGGCAAACCAGAGGTGCAGCTACAGTGGACGCTGCCATGAGTCCCAGAAGAGACAGAAAAGTTCTGGCTGGGACCTGGTGACTGTTGTATATTAATTGTGCTTGAGCAACGAGACATTCCACCCTGTCAAGGGGAAGGAAAGCCTTCGCTTGGGCAGTGTCTGAGACTGTACCAATATTTATTTATTTATTTATTTATTAATTAGCTTTTGGTAACCGGGTAAGTGCGCTAGGTAACAGACCTGCCTATTTTCAGGCACGACCCGGGAGAGCACAGGACATTGGTTACAATATGCAGAAATGCACAGACATAATATAGGTGTACAGGAGCAAAACAAGATATACATTGGGTAGCACAGTAATAGTTACATAAGGGCACATTTTACGCATAGATCATAATAAGGATGCAAAATAAAGCAATTAGGGTAACCATAAGACAGCTGAGGACAGTAAATACATCAAGGTTCATAGCCACCTAGACAAGCATATTGCATGGGAGAACATTAGTGTAGTACTCGGGGTCAGACCCGACAGCCTGCAGTGGGACAAAGCAAATTAAGAGCATTTGCATTGGCCAGAGGCTAGAAAGGTGGGTGAACAGTGAGTTTTGAATTCTTGATGGAGGCTGAAGTTTTCACCATAAGGGGAGTGAGTTCCAGAATTTGGGAGCAAAATGGGCAAATGCGTGTTCACCCATTTTGTCATGCAAGGTCTAGTGGAGAGCATGGGGACAGAGGAAGACCTGAGTGCAGGTGTGTGAGGCAGGAGTCAGGAGGTTGGCAAGATAGACAGGGCAGGGAGGTCTAGACAGGAGTCGATAAAGCAGCCCAGGGAGTAGGCTCGAATATCCTTAGGTGACAGCCAATTTAAGCCAGCGTAAAGGAGACAATGATGGGTAAGACATGAGGGCAGTTAAGGCGAATCTACAGATGTTGTTGTAGACAATGTCCCATTTGTGGAGTGTAGCAGAGTTTGCAGCAAAGAGGAGGGGCAGAGCATATTGGAGCTGGGGTAAGAGAATACCTCTCGCAACAGAAAGTCTAGCGGAAGGAGTGAGGGAGTGGCGCACGCGATAAGCTCCGCCAATTTTAGCATTGACGGCACGGCACACCATATTGACATGTTGAGACAGGTCAAGTGTGGGATCCAAAGTGACCCCAAGGTACTTGAAGAACTCAGTGTTTAAGATGAGGGAGCCATCAAGGCATTGAATCCGGAGCCTGTTCGCAGGGGCAAACAGTTTCTTAGAGGATCTGAATAGCATAGCACAGGTTTTTTCTAGGTTCAGGACTTGGTGGTTGCTAGAGAGCCAGGTCTGCAGGAATTGGAAGTCATTAGTGAGAGTGGAGTTGATGGCAGCAACCAATTTTGACCCAGAGTAGAGAACAAGGTCATCTGTGTACATAAGAGTGCAGCTATGCCGGGACATGGTGGGAATATCATTTAGGAAGAGGGAGAAGAGTAGAGGTCCAAGAGTGGATCTCTTGGGAACTCCACGGGAGATGTTTAGGGGGGAAAGAAAGGGCCTTGTGAAATGCTACTGCCTGAGTCCGATTGTCAAGATAGCTATGGAACCAGAGAGGGCTTGGTCAGATGCTCCAATGGATTGGAGTTTCTTTAGCATGAGAGGATGGTGTACCATGTCGAAGGCTTTAGACAGGTCGATAAAGACGGCTCCAGTAAGTAGGCCACGGTCCACATTATTTCTGATGTCATTTGTAAGTTGTGTAAGTGCAGAGGTGGTACTGTGACCAGGCTGGAAACCACATTGGCACGGGGTTTGAAGATTAAACATGTCAAGGTGAGCAGCAAGCTGGCGGTGGACTATTATTTCAAGCAGCTTACTGAGAGTGGGCAGAAGAGATATAGGGCGGTAGTTGGACATGAGTTTGACATCGCCCTTTTTGTGTCTAGGGATGGTTCTGGCAGTTTTCCAGGTGGATGGGACAGTAGACATACGAATCGAGAAGTTAAAAGCCAGGTGATAGGTCTGGTCAGCAAGGTGCATACTGCTTAAGTATGCAAGGATGGATGCCCTCAGGCCCTTGACCCCGCGGCGGAAGGGAGTTAAGTAGCTTGCTAACTTGCGCAATGTGGTTGGGGCCAGGAATGAAAGAGAGGGGTGGGAGGCGAGGAAGAGAAGAGGAACAGCTCAGGTTGTGGGCTAGTTAGAGTAGCGACTGGTGGAGAAGAAAAAAGAGGCATTGAAGGCGTTGGCAATGGTGTCATGGTTGGTGCAGTGAACACCTTGAATGTTCAAGTCAGCTGGATTCTGTTGCTTATCGTTGCCGAGAATGTCCTATTTTGGACCAGTACCTATGCGGATTTGTAGAGGATGTTATTAGTAGGTTCCTATAGTAGGTGCTTTTGGCAGAATTTGTCTTTGCAGTTGTTACGAATGCACTATAGTCTTCAAAGTCTGCACGGAGGTGGGAGATCTTCCACCTGGACCAAAGTTTGTCCCTAGATTTGAGAAGTTGAAGCAGGGGCGTGTTAGTCACTTGGTTACTTTCCTGCCATCCTCACGTGTGGTGACGGGATGTGAAGGTTTTGAAGAGAGAGGGAGGACGGAGTTGAAATATTCTGTGGCTATGTTAATGTCCTCTGTTTGGTAGAGAGGGACCAGTCAACCTGTTAAGGTCAGTTAAGAAGTCCTCATGACTTAGGCGGAGAGATTAGGAAGGTTACAGTTTTACAGGAGGGAGGAGAATGACAGTGTTCCAGACACAGTAGATGGGATAGTGGTCACTAATTGTGTCAGGTAGCACACCTGCTGAGGCAACATATTCCGTCCTGTTAGTAAGTATCCAGTCAAGGAGGGTGGCACAGTTGCCCCACGTGAGACCCTTGTGGGTTCATGTATGAGCTGGGATAGATTTGCCTTGCTAGCTAAGGAGGATAAGTTAGCTGAGTTTTCTCGGACCAGTTAAGGTTAAAATCACCAAGGCAGATAATGTCATTCTTGCCTGTAACTGTAGGCAGAAACCCTAGGAGTTCAGTGATGCCTTGTAGCATTTTTGGGGGATATAAGTACAAAAATATGGAGTTTCTTACACCCCAAGAAGCAGTAGGTGCAGGATTTCACAGTTTGGTAGGAGGGGTCCTGCAGAAGGGTAATGTTTAGCGAGTTTTGAAGTAGAGGGCAAGGCCACCTCCCTTTTAGTGCCAGGATGGTCGATCTGAAGCATGCTGTATCCAGGAAAGTGGCACTGAGAGTCAGGCACTGGGCTTAAGCCAGGTTTCTGTGATGGCGAGGGCGTCCGGGACGTTAGTATAGACCAAGCCTGGAGGTCAGGAGGTTGGCCATAAGGCTCTCTAGCATTCAGGTAGGGAAAGTTAGTCCATCGGTTTTAGGGAGGTGGTGGCGGGGGCAAGGTTATGACAGGAGCAGAGATGGACCGAGGTTGACCTCAATGTCGCGGATAGTATAAGAGATAGGGTTTGTAACCATAGCGGGGTGATGAGATGCGCCCTGATAGACATGCAGGGTGCGGCTTCAGATGAAGGTGAAGGTATCTGACTATTGGACTAATATGCTTGCTGATGAGAGCAGAGGGGGGTAGAGGTAGTGGAGTGGCAGTAGCAAGCATGTTGGAGTAGTAGAAGTCAAACTGAGTATAAGTATTGGCAGAAGCTGTTGATGTGTTCAAGCAGTAAAGCTCAAAGAGGACAGGAAGGCAAAAGTATTCCCATGAGGAGCGCTAGGAGGGAGGAGGGGACATTTTTGACTAGAGAAAGGAGTGAGGTAGAGAGGAAAGAGACAGCAGAGGGCTCCTGTAATATAAATTACCAAGTGAAAACAGCTACTAGAGAGCAGTAAAATGTGACAAGTGAGGTATTGGGAGCAAATTGCTCGAACTTAATCAGGCTCCCTCTAGTGGCAAAACAATATAAGGAGCTAAAGGAGAAGTTGGGTGTTAAAAAAAAAAAATTAAAAATCCCGACAGCAGCAAAATATTGCTAGGGCAGAGGCTATTTAAGTCATATCAGTGAAGGGTGGGGGGATTTCAGATAGAACACAGGTCCTGGGCTTGCAGTGACTCTAAGCTTTTAAATACAGTTACAGGCAAATACAAATAGTTTTAGCTGGTTCGTTTAAAACTTTCAAAATCAGGCACAAAGTAACAGTTCTGCTCCGTTTGAGCCTGGGCAACTCGGTGCGTGCTACTCTGGCGGGATTCATCGCTGAGCAGGGGGCTGTGGCCGTTTCAGAAAAGGCGCCAGATGGCCCAGCGGTGGTGGCAGCAGCCTGGATCAAGGTAGAAATTACCTGGTGTGTCTCGGGTTCAGGGCTTCTGCGGGCAGGGAGGGCTTCAGGGCAGGCCCTCGCGACCTCCGGTCTCCCTGGGGAGGGGTGGTCTCTGGTGTGTCTCGGGTTCGGGGCTTCTGCGGGCAGGAGGCTTCAGGGCAGGCCCTCGCGACCTCTGGTCTCCTCGGGGGAGGGGGTGGTCTCTGGTGTGTCTCGGGTTCGGGCTTCTGCGGGCAGGGAGGGCTTCAGGGCAGGCCCTCGGACCTCCGGTCTCTCTGGGGAGGGGGTGGTCTCTGGTGTGTCTCGGGTTCGGGGCTTCTGCGGGCAGGGAGGGCTTCAGGGCAGGCCCTCGAGACCTCCGGTCACTTTGGGAGGGGTGGTCTCTGGTGTGTCTCCAGGTTGGGGCTTCTCTGAGCAGGGAGGGCTTCAGGGCAGGCCCTCGCGACCTCCGGTCTCCTCGGGGAAGGGGGTGGTCTCTGGTGTGTCTCGGGTTCGGGGCTTCTGCAGGCAGGGAGGGCTTCAGGGCAGGCCCTCGCGACCTCCAGTCTCCTCGGGGGAGGGGGGTGGTCTCTGCGTACTGCAGGTGTTGACGTGGTGTTAAGACTAACTTCAGGACATTCACTGTGACCCCTAAGTCATTGAACAGCTGCCTCCTTCGAGACTGTGTGTGTAAGAGGCTATCCTTGCAGCTGGCTTTTAAGACCCAATCATCCAGACATGAGAATACATACAGGCCTTCCCTGTGAAGGGCTGCTGCCACCACTGCTAAGCACTTGGTAAAGACCTGTGCTACACAAGATAAGCCAAACAGCAATACTTTGAACTGGTAATGCTCCCCCTCTACCAAGAAGCAGAGATATTGTCTGTGAGCTTTCCTGACTCTGATAGGAAGCTAAGCATCCTTCATATTCAGAGAGCATAACCAATCCCTTTGTTGAAGGAGGCGGGATTAGGGCCTGCAGAGAGATTATGCGAAAAACAATCATGTAAGAATTTATCGTAACAATAGAGCTTCAAGGGGATCTCAGTTATCAGGTTACACTGTAGGAACTTCCACCATCAGTGAAGGGGAATCCACAAGGAAGATTTTCAGCAGTACAACTGGGCCTGCCCACGCTGTTGATGTCAGCCGATGTCAGCAATCCTATATAGGCGTAGGCGGCCCCACTCCCTCAGTTCTTTCTCCCCGCAGATGAAGAGAGCAAGGCTCTCACACTGGGGAACCGAGTAGAGAAAGAGGTACCCAGCTCTAAGTAAAAAGACTGGATACACCAGATAGCCAGGAGCCCCAAGAAGCGGCAAAGTGGGAGGGAAATCATACCTGATGATCGAGATCCCCTCGAAAATCTACTGTTAAGTTCTTACATAACTGTTCTATCTCCTTCATGGGTATCTCAGTCATCAGGTTACACCGTAGGAACGAGTACCAAGCAGTGACAAGAGGAAACAGACAGTCTGGGAGGCTGGATCTCCATAACCTTAAGACAGGAGACCTTGTGACACAGCCCTGCCAAAACCTGCATGGGCTCTTGAGGCAATGACTGGTGAAAGTGTGGACTGTACTCCAGGTGGCAGCCGTGCAAATATCAGCGCCTGAGACCCACGTGAAACAAGCCACCGAGGTAGCCATGCCTCTGGTGGAATGAACTTTGGCAGCACCAGGCAGTTCTTTGATGTACTTGTTTGTTGTTGAACACGATGCAATTAGCCAATCATTTGGATAAACACTGTTTAGAAACTGAAGCACCCTCTCTACCTGGGGTGAAGGAAATAAACAGCTGCTTCGACTTTCTGAACTCTTTAGTCTGAAGTAGATAGTATTTCAAAGTTCTGCACACATCTAATGTATTTTAGCAGTGCTTCCCCCTGGATTGGCATGCTCAGGAAAATAAACAAGAAGGTGGATAGAATGATTTAGTGTGAACTCAGAAGACACCTTGGGCAGGAACTTAGGATTTGTGTGCAAAGGTACCCTGTCTTTGTGAAAAATCAAATAAGGCTCCTTGCACCAGAGAGCCTGAAGCTCTGAAATTCTGCGAGCAGAAGTAATTGCAACTAAAAAGTGCACTTTCCAAGACAGAAAGCGTAAATCGCAAGTTGAGATTGGCTCAAAGGGAGACAGGGTCAACTTCTCCAAAATCTAATTTAAGTCCCAAGCCGGGACAGGGTAGCGAACTGGGGGTTTCAGATGCAGGATGCCTCAAAGGAAAGTACGAGAGACATCCAGCTGAGCAATCATGCAGTCACCCACGGGCTCATTAAAGGCAGAAATAACCAAAAGGTGAACCTTGAGCAAGGAATACTGGAGGCCCGAGTTGGACACAGATCAGGTAATTGAGGATGTGACTCACTGGGCAGGTGAAAGGATCTAGGGAGTGTTTGTCAGCACAGATGCCAAACAGTTTCCACTTTATGGCATATGTGGTGTGAGTGGAAGGCTTCTGGGCGGCCACCAAGATGTCCGCCACTCTGTTAGAAACCCTGAACCTGGCGATGGCTATGTTCTCAGGAGCCAGGCATGCAGATGGAGGGACCAGAAGTTGGGCTGGATCAGGGTCCCCTGATCCTGGGTCAGCAGATTCCTGGAGAGAGGCAGAGGTACCGGGGGTTCCTCTGCCAGCTGTTGAAGCAAAGGGAACCACATATGACAAGGCCAGAATGAAGCCACCAGAATCATGCTGGCCCCCTCCATCTGCAGCTTGATCAACACCCTCTAGATCAAAGAAAAAGGAGGAAATGCATACAGAAACCTCCCGCTCCATGAGAGGGTGAACACATCTCACCAGAAAACGACAGGCCCTGGATCTAGTGAGCAGAAATTGGTCAATTTGCATTGAGGGGGGATGCATAAAGGTCCAACTCTGGATGACCTCATCTGTGGAACAGATGATCTGCTATGGATGAGAGAAACTCCCAATCGTCCATGCTGGACTGAGACCTGCTGAGACTGTCCGCCAGGGTGTTTAGGATGCCTGGTACGTGGACTGCCAAGAATGTCAGACTATGCTCCAGTGCCCAGTACACTCTCATGGCCTCCCGGCAAAGAGGATACAAGGGAGTTTTGCCCTGCTGGTTGATGTAGTAGACGATACTCAAATTGTTAGACTGCACCAGCAGTTGGTCTGGAGCACGATGCTCCTGAAATGCCTGCATGGCACAGAGCACCACTCTGATCTCCACAACACTGATATGCAGGGCAGCACCCCACAGGGACCAGCAGCCCTGGGTTTGGAAGGGGCCCAGGTGTGCTCCCCAGCCCAGACCCGAAGCATCTGTGGTTAGGATCTGAGATGGGGAAGAAATCTGGAAGGGAACACCCTGAAGCAGATTCAAGAGGTTCATCCACCATTGCAGTACCTTGCGGGCTGAAGAGGAGATCAGGACTAGTTGGTTCAACTTATCCGTGTACTGGCCCTATTGTATCCTGAGGGTCCACTGAAGGGTGTGCATATGAAGCCTGGCCAGTGGAATGTTGGGAATAGCCACTGCCATTAAGCCCAACAGTCTCAGGTACACCATGGCAGGAATGTACCGACTCTGAGTGGCCTCCTGAGCTTGGTGTATAAGGCACTCCGCCCCCTGTTTTGGGGCAAGAAGGCCTCCTGCTTGGAATCCAAAACCATCCTGATATACTGCAGCCTTTAGGACAGAACCAGGACCGACTTGGGCAGACTGACCGTGATGCCCAGGGAGTGAAAGAGCTGGAGGGTACGGTGGAGAGTCAGCAAAAGATGTTTCCTGGACGGGGCCTTGAGAAACCAATCGTCCAGATAAGGGAAGATATACAGTCCCTCTCTTCTGAGAGCAGCTGTGACTGCTTCCAAGCACTTGGTAAAGACTCACGGTGCAGAGTATAAGCCAAACAGAAGCACTCTGAACTGATAATGCTCACCCTGAAAGGCAAAATGAAGAAACCTCCTGCGAGGAGGAAAGACTGAGATGTGCAGGTAAGCATCCTGCATGTCCAGTGAACAGAGCCAGTCCCCAGTCTTGAGGAAGGGCATTAGGCCAGGCAAAGCTACCATCCAGAACTTTTTGTACTGGACAAATAGATTGAACTCCTTTAGATCTAAGATGGGCCTTAGACCTCCAGTCTTTTTGGGGACAAGAAAGAACCTGGAATAAAACCCCTGGTTTCTCTGGCACCAGCGCACTGTTTTGATGGTCGGCTTGTGCAGAAGAGACTGCACTTCCTCCCGGAGAACAGAAAAGTGGGCCGGGGTAGTTGGAGGGTGGTGGAGAGGTGTCTGGGGACTGCTCTATAAACTCCAGGGTGTGACCCTTTCAATGACCTGCAGAATCCATGCATCTGAAGTTATGGTCCTCCATTGTTTCAGATGGAGGGAGAACCGATCTCTGACCACCAACTCCTGGGTCTGAACCAGAGAAGGGGAGTCTGGCAAGGAGTCAAGCAGAGGTGGGGCAATCCAGCAACTCTTAACCAGGAATAACATCTCATGCAGATGCCTGAAGCGGCTGCTCCTGCAGCAGTGTCAGAGACATCATACACTGAGCATAATAAATGTTTACCAACCTCAGCACCAGAGTTCAAGGTTTTAGGCAACTGAGTTTTGGCAGAACCCTGTGGCAAGGCCTGAGCTGCAGCCTTGGCATTTTTCCACAGGCTGTTTTGCTATTTAGTCACATGGGCCTGACAGTTTGCAATTCTAAGGCCCAAAGATGAAGGAGCATAGGTCCTTTTACCCATAACATCCGGACTCCTGGATTCTTTTCAGGGGGTAAAGAACTTAAATGTTTGGGTGCCTTAGATCAATCAAGTGCAGAAATGATAACCACAGAGTCCGTCTCTGGCTGAATGGCATAATAAGGCTTAGCAGTAGGCACAGGGTACTGCTTATTAGCCTTGCGGGGCACAGCTGGAATGGAGTTAGGCCTGTGCCAGGCAGCAAATGTGGAACCCTCCAAAGCAGGATAAACTGGAGGAATTATGATGGAGTAAAGGGAACTTCTAAAAACTCCTCTCTTAGCAGAGTCTTCCTCTACAGCAAATCCCAATTCAAGTATTTGTTGCATTACAGACTGAAAAGTGGGGTCTTCTGGTGGAGACCTGGGTGTATAAACCACAGAGCCTTCCCTACAAAGAGGACAGGGTAGAAAGAACCGTTACGTAAGAACTTACCGTAACAGTAGCTCTTCGAGGGGATCTCAGTCATCAGGTCACACAGTAGGAACTTCAATGTCAGTGAAGCAGGATCCACACAGATTTTCAGCAGTAAACCTGGGGTCGCACACGCCGACGTTGTCTGCTGGCGTCATCAACCCTATAAAGGCGTGAGTGGCCCCGCTCCCACCTCAGTTCTTTTGCCCGGAGACAAAGGGAGCACAGCTTGAGTAATGGGGGACTGAGGAGAGAGAGGTGCCCAGGCCTATAAGAAAGGCTGGATACACCAGACAGCCAGTTCAATGAAAGAGCCCCCAAAAGGGGGATGGTGGGAGGGAAAACCGACCTGATGACTGAGATCCCCTCCAAGATCTACTGTTATGGTAAGTTCTTATGTAACTGTTCTGTCTTCTTCGGGTGTATCTCTCTCACCAGGGCACACCATAGGAATGAGTCCCAAGCACTTACAGGTGCTAACACACAGCCTGGGAGGAAGGCTAACCTTAAGGTTAAGACAGGAGGCCCTGCAGCACAGCCCTGCCAAAGCCTGCATGGCTCTAGAGGCAGTATCCAGACTGTAGTGCTTGGTAAAAGTATGGATGGTACTCCAGGTGGCAGCCGCACAAATGTCAGCAGCCAAGACCCCTCAGAAACAAGCCACAGAGGTAGCCATGTCTCTTGTGGAATGAGCTTTGACAGCTCCTGGCAATTCTTTGCCATACTTGTTGTAGCAGAACACAACGCAATTAACCAACCATTTAGATAAACATTATTTAGAAATCTGAACGCCCTCTCTTCCTGGGGCGAAAGAAATAAACAACTGCTTCAACTTCCTACATTCCTTGGTTCAAAGCAGGTAATATTTCAAGGCTCTGGGCACATCTAATCTATGGAGCATTGCTTCCCCCCGGATTGGAAAATAAAAAGAAAGGTGGATAGACTGGTTTAGTGTAAACACGGACACCACCTTAGGGAGAAACTTAGGATTCATGCGCAAAAACACTCGGTCTTCGTGAAAAATCAAATAAGGCTCCTTGTACCAGAGGGACTAAGCTTGGAAATCCTTGGAGCAGAAGTAACCTTTTTTTTGTCGACTTTGTTTATTCTTATAGCACATTGGACTCTCTCCAGCGAGATCATGGAACTTACCTGGCTGATCCCGTCTGCCTGAAGCCCGAGTACTCCTGGTTCTGGCCACTCCCCACAGTCCACCTCCGTACCCCCCCCCCAAAAGATCTAAATCCCCTGGGAGCAAGGACTGCTGACTCTGACTGGCACTCTATCTACTACTGTCTGGTGGAGACGAACACGGAGAGACCAGGAGGGCACCCCAGCCCAACACTGGATGTGGTGCCTAGCGCTGCTAAACCCGCCTTCGCCTACCAATGGGAAGGCAGTATTTTGAAGCTTTCTTTCCCCCATTGGCTTGGTGGTGCAATGCACTTCAGTGCAGCACGTGCATGCTCCACAGCACGCCCGCAGAAGTGCCACCATAGCCAATCCCCTGCAAGCTGGTTTCCAACTGCTGAGTGCCCCCCATCTCCACTAGAGGCTGCTAGATTGGGGGGACAGGGACCCTTTCCTCCCTTGCCAGCCCCCGATGACCCGGGTCCATTCCCGAACTCGGGTTGTCGGCATGGCATGAGGTGTGGCATCCAGCACCTCAACCCTCAGCACCACCAGGCCAGAGACAGGGCCAACTTAGCCTAACAAAATTCAAATCCCAAGCCAGGACAGGAGAATGGATTGGGGGTTTCAGGTGCAGGATGCACCTCAAAAAGGTACAGGAGACATCCAGCTGAGTTATGGTACGGTCATCCATGGGCTCATGAAAAGCTGAAATAGCCGAATGGTGCACCTTGAAGGAGGAGTACTGGAGACCCAAATTGAACTGAGAGATCAGGTAATCCAGGATCTGCTTCACCGGAAAGGTGAAAGGGTCCAGACTCCGCTTGGCAGTCCATATAGCAAACTACTTCCACTTCATGGCATAAGTGACATGGGTGGAAGGCTTTCGGGCGACCACTAGGATGTCTGCCACTCTGCTGGAAACCCCAAATCTAGCAACAGCTATGTCCTCAGGAGCCAAGCATGCAGATGGAGTGACCAGAGACTGGGAAGGACCAGGGTCCCTTTATCCTGGGTCAGCAGATTCCTGCAGAAGAGGAGAGGGAACGAGGCTTCCTCCACAAGTTGCTGTAGTAGAGGAAACCAAATCTGGCCAGGCCAGAATGGGGCTACCAGGATCATGCTGGCCCCCTCCATCTGCAGCTTAATGAGTACCCTCCGAATCACAGGAAACAGAGGGAAGGTGTAAAGAAACCTCCCACTCCATGAGATGGACAATGCATCTCGTCAGAAAACTCCAGGCCCTTGATCGAGCAAGCAAAAATTGGGCAGTTTTGTTCTGAGTGGGAATGCAAAAAGGTCCAACTCTGGATGACCCCATCGAATAGATCTTCTGCGATGGATGAGAGAAGCTCCCACACATGCATGCTGGACTGAGTTCGGCTGAGGCTGTCCACCAGAGTATTTAGCATTCCCAGGATGTGGACCACTGAGAGAGTCAGGCCGTGGTCTAGAGCCCAATACCACACTCTTACTGCCTCCCTGCATAGGTGGGTACGAGTGCATTCCCCCTTGCTTGTTGATATAGTATATTACACTGAGGTTGTCTGACTGAATCAGCAGCTGATCTGGAAGAAGGTGGTTCTGATATCCTGGACATCTGGCCCGAAAGGCTTAGAGACAATCAAGGGGGCATTAAGCACCTTCTGCTGAACATTAGCAGCAAAGCCAGAAACCCTTGGCCAGTAGTGCCTATGAAGGCAAATGCCAGTGGCAGCAGCCCTGGCAATAGTGTCCGAGATATCACAGAGGTCCTGCAGGAGGTGTTTGCTAAAGTCTTCAGCAATCTGTAAGCATTGGAGCACCTCCTGCTTCTGCATACCATCTCGGAGGGCCTGGGCAGCGGCTTTGCCCTTCTTCCAGTTGGTATTCTGGTACTTTATGATATGCGACAGGCAACTGGCAATTCTCAGCCCAAGGGTGGAGGAGGCATAAACCCTTTTGCCCCAAAGATCAATTATGCCTGACTGTCTGGGGCGAGGGAGCTAAGGTACTTGGGCACCTTGGACCTGTCATAAGCCGCCTTTATAAACATTGAATCCATTTCAGGCTGGGCAGCATAATGAGGAAACCCCCAAGGGGCATGGTAAATTCCTCTGCCCTGTGGGGCTTAGCTGGCACCATGTCAAGCCTGTGCCAGGCTGCAGTAGTAGCATTCCTCAAAGCAGGCAGAATGGGAGGAATGATCTTGGGAGGAGATTCTGGGATCTCCAGGAACTACACCAGATCTTTTCTGGTGACATCCTCCTCCTCCTCAGTATAGAACCCCATAGCTGAGGACAACTGTTTCATCACAGTGAAGAAGGTGGGCTCCTCTTGAGGAGACCTAGGAGTGTTTTTGACAGAATCCTCACTGACTGAGGAAGCTGTGGATCTGCTTCAGGTGAGAGTTCTTAATCCTCCTCCTCATCAGGAAGGAGGGCCCCCTGAAGACCCTGAAAGCCAACGGCCTCGGGCAGGATCAGGCCTCGACAGGAGGGCCATCGACGACGAAGGGGCAGACGACCCGGAGGTTGATGACCAACTACCCTACAGGTCGGACAGAGGCACTGTCGGTATGGGTCTGGAGGGCACAGAGACCTGGACAGCAGTCTTATGTGTTGGCATAGCCACAGCCAACAAAGAACCCCCGGACGAGGAAGGAGAGGCTGTTGGGGAACGGGACTGCCACCAGGGTCAGCACTCCCCATCGAGGTCTTTTTTATGACTTTTCCCTGAGGACTTGTTGAGTACCTAGAGGCCAGCAGGGCACAGAACCAAAGGCAGCATGGATTCACAGCAGGAAGGTCATGTTAGACGAATGTAATAGATTTCTTTGACTGGGTGACCAAAGTAGCAGACCAGGGAAAGGCTGTGGACATGGCCTACCTAGACTTTAGCAAGGCATTTGACACAATCCCACACAAAAGATTAATAAACAAATTAGCCAGCCTGGGAGTGGGTCCCAGGGTGGCAGCCTGGGTAAAAAACTGGCTGGACAACAGGCCGCATAGGGCAATAGTAAACGGGTTCCATTCTGAAGAAAGGGAGGTTACTAGTGGGGTACCGCAGGGTTCAGTACTGGGACCGGTCCTCTTTAATGTCTTTATAGGTGACACTGCGGAGGGACTGAAGGGAAAACTATGCGCCTCTGCAGACGACACAAAGGTTTGCAACAGGGTTGATACACAAGGGAGGATGGAAAGGATGACAAGGGACTTTGCAAAGGTGGAGGAATGGTCAAAAGTATGGCAGCTTAGATTCAGTGCAAAGAAGTGCAAAGTAATGCACTCGGGAAACAGAAACCCAGAGGACCCCTGCCAGGAACTGGCTGCCTGTTGTTCCATCAAGAAATTTTTAAGAGCCTTCTTGTGTCACCTGAGAGTTGTTTGATTAAACTTCTGACAGAGCTCACAGTCAGAAACTTCGTGGTCAGGCCCAAGACTGCAGACACAGAGAGAGTGTGTTCATCTGTGGAAGCAATCTTCTTTCCGCAGCGACAGAAGAGAGAAGTCGAAGGATTAACTCTCACCATAAACAAATCAGAGGAATCTCTTTTATTAAGTATTAGGTTGAAAAGCCGTAGGCAAAAAGGTGTGAAACTGCGTCTGAGCTTCTGTGGAGACACATATGAACAAGCTGGCAGCGGGAAAGAACTGAGAAAGGAACAGGGTCACTCGGCCTTTATAGGGTTGATGACATCAGCAGACGACGTCAGTGAGAGCAGCCCAAGTTGTTCTGCTGAAAATCTTCCATGTTGACCCTGCTTTACTGATGGTGAAGTTCCTGCGGGTGTGACCTGATAACTGAAATAACCCTGAAAGAAGATCTAGAATGAACACTATATGGTTCCTGACCATAGTCCTGTTCCTCTCCATAATCCTCCTCCATCATGAGGTCAGGATTATATTCTACCTCGTAGTCAACAGGCCTGTTGATGATGGGGGAAGACAACCGAGCCAGCAGCGTTGCTGGCAGTGGTTGTGAAGAAGGAATTTGCAGTGAGCTGGCAGCAGAGGTCAACATGGCCTGTGAAATGAGGCCAGGCAACAATAAGACAGGCTATGGCAGCAGACCTGGCAAAAGTAGTTGTATCATTTCAGAAAATGATGCCAGTACTGTTTGTGAGTTGATGACGTCCTGGCCAGGGTCCATGATCGTAGGGATATATGACGGGCCAGAACCTGTCGAAGACAGCAACATACTGTCCACAGTAGCCACGGTAGTGCCTAAGTCAAACCCTGACCTTGGTGTCTTGTCAATGGTTGGGGGGGGCTGCCTAGTTACCACTAGTGGAGCAGACAGAGATTTAGAACGGTTACCTGGAGGCTGCAGCAGTGACCGGGATCTTGCTAGAGAAGTCTTCTCTTTTTCTTTATGCTTGTGTTTGTGGGTCGACAAGGAGAGGACTTTTTTTCCCATATGTAGTTTCTCCTCACCACCACAGACCCGACAGGGCTATGACCCCTCCCTCAGTGGGGTACATTCGCCAGCCAATGATCACCCCATTTTTCCATCCCCTGGATTTCCCCCCCTGATTCCCTCTCTGCCGCAGGGCCAGGACGAGGAGTGCTGGCGTCCCCGCCCGGTACGTCAAATCTGGTATTGGGGGTGGACTTACCGGAGCGATTGAGCCATCACGGGTCCTGTCGAGTCCTGGATTTTTCCGCCATTTTTCTCCCGCACCCACGTACGTGCAATGGGTGGGGAGGCTGTCTCCGCCTCCGCTGAGGCAGCCAATCGCCCAGGACATGGGCCAACCCCTCTACATGACAGGGTGTTTCTTCATGGAAAGAGTGGTGGAGCCCTGGAAAAGACTACCAGATAGAGTGGTGGGGGCTAAGTCGGTGGAAGAATTCAA
The DNA here is from genome assembly GCA_016271365.2 of Neoceratodus forsteri. Lineage (NCBI taxonomy): Eukaryota > Metazoa > Chordata > Ceratodontiformes > Ceratodontidae > Neoceratodus > Neoceratodus forsteri. The sequence goes on from JADMNL010000025.1 coordinate 268,744,243, forward strand.
GAGGGCATTGGACAAGCATATGAGGCTGAGTATCGGGGAGCTGGTGGGGGCTGGCAGGGAGGGGGAGATGTAGAGGGAAAAAAAGGGCAGACTAGATGGACTGGTATGGTCGGTCCTTTTCTGCCATCAAGCTTCTATGATTCTATGATACATGGCTGCATGCCTGTGCCAACCCCCAGCCACTGCTGGGTGCCAGGCGACAGCGCCCAGTGCAAATCCCCCCACCCCGAGGAAGGAGAGCAGTCCTCCGGATGCTCAATCCTTCCTCCCCCGAGCGACCCAAGTCCGTTCCTGAACCTGGGTTGCCGACATGGCACGAGGTGTGGCGTCCAGTGCCTCAACCCTCAGCGCCACTGGGCCAGCACGAGGACAGGATTTTATCACAGTATTTGGAGGGCCATGATTGGCAGCCAGTTGATGGAGCAGGCAATGCAGATTTTTAATTTTGGTCTTCTTTTTCCACGGTGGCCGCTAAAGTTTTCTCGAGAATATACTTTTCTAGTGCCTTTCTTTGACATTACCTAGTGGTGTGATTAAAGCCCTGGCAAATCTCACAGGTCTGAATGTTGTGAGAGAGGCCCAAACAACAAAGGCACACCTTGTGGGTGTCATTTTGAAAAACATATTTTCTCCATACTTGCAGCACTGGAACAGCGTTGAAAGCTTTGGTGGCATATAGAGGCAATGAAAAGACTGAGAAAACTGGAAAATAAATGACTAACTGGTTGATGTTCATTTCCACAAATGGTGCCTCGAGGCTAAACAACAGTGGGAAAGAACTGAAGAGAGATAGGGCCGACAAATTTATATACACACTGACACGCAACGTCATTGTGGGTAACCCCGGCTAGCAAAAGCTTCTGTGTGGATCTAGTGCCTGACGACTAATTCCAAAGGTGTGGCCTAGGGTAAGAGATATCCTCAAGGAAGATCTAATGAATCTGAAGCCACCGAATGGTAAGTCAATATGTTTACCATACTTGGGAACTGGGTTCATGGACCGAGCTTGAGACTCCATACATCCACCAGGCTAACAAAGACCGAAAGACTGGATCTGCCAAACTGTAGATAATCTGGCAAACACCAGACTCTGGGAGACCTAGGTTCCAGAACAACAGAAACCAATTAAAGCAGAGAGAACAGACATGCTTAAAATTTAATGGAAATGTTTTTTGCAGTAAACATCTTTATTAATTAAAAATATTCATTAACAAAAAAAAATGCATACCAAAATGGAAATGAGTGTTTTAAGAATAAAGAGAGATTCATGTGCTGTGAGTGAGCTAGAAAAAACACAAAGGGAACTTCAGTTCCTACGAGCCAACTGCAACTGTAGCCACTGGTTCTCGAGGCTGACATAAGATTGGGAGCCTACTGCCCCCCAGAATGCTGTGGAAGAGAGGTTCCACAATAATGCCACAGCTTTAAATATGTCAGTTCCTTGTTGGTTGTATGTTAATACTGTTGTAACAGTGGTCTTATACGCATTCCTAGGCTATGAGAATTGAGAATCGAAGCCGAGTGGTTCTGACACCCAAAGAATGTGACAGCACTCTTACTACCATAAGAGTAGTCTGGTAACGTGTAATTATGGTGAAACCTTAACAGCGAAGTCAGTTAGGTGACTCAAGAATGGCGATCACAATAATAGTGACCTATGAACAACGACGACCATGGAACTATGGCAAAGTCACTGGAATGGCGACTGTTACCATCTAGGAGCGCCTTGGAGTTGTTTATTTATAAATGGGGTTGGTGGGCCACAGTGACCCCCCCGATCACATCCTGAGCCAGGCTTCTATTAAAAAAAGAAACTTGCCCACTGGTAAAATCACATCCCCTTCCAATCACATCTGATGCCGTTTCTACTACAAAAATGCCCTCTGGTAAAATCCCACTCCCTCCTGATGGCATCTTCTGCCTGGCTTCTATGAAAAAACCTTGCCAGTGTGGCAGTCCCAGCGGCGCTGAAGGTTGAGACGCTGGACGCCACACCTCGCGCCACGCCAGCGACCTGGGTTGAAGCGAGCTTAAGCCGCCTGGGTCGGCCGGGGGGGGGGGGGCAAGGAGTCGGATCCAGCAGCCGCAAGGCAGCTCTCCTCCCCGGGGAGGGAAATGGGGATTCCACAGGTTCTTGGCTGCCACCCGGTGGAGGCTAGGTGGCAGTGACAAGCGAAGGGGGGGATGCAGGCATTAGGTCAAGAGGAAGGGGATGTTACCGGAGCCTTGGAGCGGATGCGCACCTCCATGCGCATGCATGACTGCAATCTGGGGTCCCGGGAAACAGGGGAGAAAAGCAGAAATACCATGGCTCCCCCATTGCCAAGTAAGGTGCAGGGGTAACGGGGGTGCAAAAAGTTTTCTGGAAAGAAAAAAAAAAAACCTGCCCACTGACAAAATCAAACCCCTACTGATCACATTTTCAATTTACAATTTTCACTTTCAGGTGTAGTGCACCCAGTAGAATGCTTTGAAGATGCGCTGTTACTGACAGTTGCCATAAATTGCTGTTGCCGTTTGTGTATGCGCTGTTTTGATGGTCGCCTTTCTTCCATCGCTGTACTGACATGGAACTGAGTAGTCTCCATGGCAGTATTAACGTTATTGATTACCGAGGTCAATCAATAATATATTTAAAAATGTTAAATCCTTCCCTGAATGAGCCAGTTTCCAGGGGACCCACCCATGAGGCACTTTTTCCAGAATTTGTGTTGCACGCACAGGAAAAGGAACGCTCCAACTGGTCAGAAAAGCTACTTCCATCTATAAATGGAATACAGTAATACTCCGGCAGTAATGATTAAACCTAGTGAGAACATGGAACGGCACAGAAATTAACATTTATGTTCCTTTGGAAACAGTTAACGTTCATTTTGTCTTGTAATTTCAAAAGGTTTCAAAATAGGGAAACTGTGCCCATTTGACTCTAGTGGTTAATAATTCATATATTACAACTAATAACCTGTTCTAATCCTGCCTTACCTGCTGCAGAGCTGTTAGCAGACCAGGATGGAATAGTGCTCCTCCTCTGAAAAAACAGGATATACCCGGTCTCTTTACAGACCTCTTCCTCACTTATCGGCTGAACATCACTGTCATCAAAACAATACCACTGGCCATTTACAGAATTCTTGCAGCAAGCTGTAAAACACAAACAAAAAGGTTTTCTCACTGTGCAAGCACTCACTTTTTTTTGCCAGTTCTTCATTTATGTATTCAAGGACTCAAGCCTAAACCACAAATACAGTATATGCGATTACATTTCTTGCACAGTGTATCAGTGATTTATAGAAGTGGTTAACTACACAGAAACTGACAGGAGGAGGTTCAGAAGGGACAAGAGGAGGTATTACGTTACAGAAAGGGTGGTGGAGCTATGGAACAGTCTACCTGCTAAGGTGGGTGCTAAAACCATTGGTGGTTTCAAGCACAGATGGGATAGAGTGAAGAGTATGGTGGTTGCATGGGGCGGCGTAAACTGGGAGGGGAATGGGGGAAGGATGGGGAGTGCTGGGACCCTGGAGGGGCATTAGGTCTCAGGGTTAACTAGGGAACTTGGACAGACTGGATGGGCAGTTGGACTTTTTCCACTGTCCTTATTAAACATAGAACGTGGCAGCAGAACAAGTCCTATCAGCCCATTCAGTCTGCCCAACCCGACCCAGTATGAATGACGGTCCTACTTACCATCCAAAATCTTATTTGCCGAAACTAAAACAGGTTTATTTACCGTGTAAAAAAACACAAGGGCACTGTCTGACTATTTTCATGGGTGACCTGGACAAAAACATACAATATATAACATACAGGATACAGTTAATAAATCATGTGCCACAAGTACAACAAGCAGAATCAAGCAGATATTTTTCAACTGCAATTTAAAGAGTTAGTGGAACCAAAACAGACAGGAAAATGATACATATTTTAAGTAGTAGTCACTTGTAACTTTTAAGTATTTTTCTTTTTCCCTTTGCTCATTAGAAAGTTTTGTGTGTGATAATACTGTGCTGGATGTGTGGAACAGCTTTCAGGCTGGCAGCTGACATTCCTATCTGTAATCTACCCAACTACATCAGCACTGTGATCTCACCGACAGTGACATCACAGGCGACTGACCTGGCAGCTACTGAGTGGCTATTCCTAAGCAGCAGTGATGTCACAGTCAGTGGGTCAAAATGCTGAATATGTAATGGGGGGAACAGAGCTAGATATATCAGCTGCCAGGCAGAGTGCTGTTCCACACAGCATACCTACTAACATCAGGTAAACAGTCTCCTAATTAAACAAATCAAAAAGAAAAAGTACTTAAGATTTAAATGGTAATAGCTTACTGCTTTTAAAAAACTAGTATTAGTTTTAGGCAGTAAACTAGCGTGTGTGTGCAAGAAATAACACTCACTGAGGTGCCTAGGCATACTCTGATATATGGATGTCTCGGGTGCGGTATGAGGCAGGAGGCATATGCCAAGTTTAGTTTAGTTTGTTTTTGTTGACTGGTAAGTGCACTAGACAAATTCTGCCTATTTACAGGCACAACCCAGGGAAGGGGGATACAGATGAATGCCAACTGACCTTGAACCAGCTTAAGCTGTTGGTGGTATTTTTTTTTTTTTTTTTTAGTGAATGGGGGAAATTTGGCCAGGGCACCGGGGAAATTCCCCATCTCCTTTCTTTAGCTTTTTATGCCCCCAGAATATTAATGTCCACTGTTTAATAAAACAGCTGACAGAAGAAAGAATACCACAAAAAATATGGGATACTGGGTCGACGATGAACTCTCGCATTTTGGTCAAAACTTCCTCCAATTAATAATTTCATTGGGCTTCACACAGGTTGTTACCACTGCTACCCATATTCAGGGTCACTCACTGGATCTGGTGTTCACCCTGGGGATGGAGATCACAGAACTGGTGGTGGAACCAGTTGGATGGTCTGACCATCACTCCATAAGATTCAATTTCGCGACCCTCCCTTGCAAGACCTACCCCTTTGGAGATGGTCCAGTACGGCCCTTTGAGGGGAATTACCCCTGAGGGTCTGATGGCAGTGCTGGACCTATCGAATTGGCCTATGGAGTGCATGGAACCAGATGCCTTAGTGGTGTACTATAATAATATGGTGCTGAGGGCACTGGATTCCATAGCGCTCGTCGTACTGCTCTCTTCTCCTCACCGTGTCCCTGGTTTGATGGGACATTGAGGAGTTGAAGAATGGGCTAAGATTGGAATGTTGTTGGCGGAAATACGGCCTGAAGTTGACACACTTAGACTGATGGCCCATTATGTGGACTATCAGAAATCTCCCGTAAGAAGGCAGAGTTCCTGTCCCGGGAGATAGCTGCATCAAGAAATCGACCAGCTCACCTTTTCCAGACCGTGGACAGACTGTGCAATCCAGCCTGTCTGTGGGGTCGGAGAGCCTTTTCACAAATAAAGTGTGATGAGTTTGCTCAGTTCTTTGAGGATAAGGTGTCATCGATCAGGTCGGAGATCCGCGGTATGCATTCTAATGAGCATAGCAGTGATCGATGTGGGGTTACAGGCCCTCAGTCTGCCTGGACGGATTCTGACCAGCCAGCAATCATGGATATCATGATGACTGTCCAGGGCTTGCGACCAACTTGCTGTAGTTTGGATCCTGGTCCCACGTGCCTCCTTGTAGGGTGCATGGATGTGATTGGACCAGTCCCTGCTGAGATAGTCTGGTGCTCTTTGGACCAAGGGGTATTTCCGGAGCCTTTGAAAGAGGCTATCGTGACACCCCTTTTAAAGAAGCCTTCCCTTGACCCAGACTGTCTCGCTAACTACAGACCGATCTCTAACCTGCCCTTTTTGGGCAAGGTTATTGAGAAAGTAGTCGCGTTGCAGCTCGATGACTTTACCACCCATGAGGTCTATGATCCTCTCCAGTCCGGTTTCAGAAAGAGGTGTAGTACCGAGACGGCGTTGGTTCGGGTACTTGAGGATCTCCTAATAGCGAGAGATCGGAGGAGTCACTCGATCTTGGTCCTCCTTGATCTCTCTGCAGCATTTGACACCGTGGACCATGGGATATTGCTAGATCGCCTGTGGCTGTTCTGTGGACTTTCGGGGACAGTCCTCAGATGGTTCCACTCTTTCCTCACAGGCAGAAGTCAGAGGGTAGTCTCAGGAATTTTTTCCTCTGCTCCCTGTGCTCTGTCCTGTGGGGTGCCAGAGGGTTCTGTGCTTTCCCCCATGTTGTTCACGGTGTATGTGCTGTCGTTGGGAGACATTATAAGGCATTATGGGCTGAGTTTTCACTGCTATGCAGATGATACTCAGCTCTATATGTCTTTTGTACCTGAACAGAATGACGCATTATCGGTCTTTAATTACTGCCTCATTGAGATTCAGGACTGGATGAGTGCTAACTGGTTGAAACTAAATCCGGATAAGACTGAGGTGTTGGTTGTGGACCTGGGTCATCGTGTAGAGAAGTTGACTCCTGGGTCTCCCTCTGGCCTTGTGTTAGGGGGTAATCAGTTGAGACTTTCTGAACAGGTGCGGAATCTGGATGTAATTCTTGACAGCGAGTTAACGTTGAAGACACAGGCATCTACCGCTGTCAAGTCTTCCTTTTACCATATGAGGAATATCACCCAAATAAAACACCTTGTTCCACATGATGACCTTCCTGTGTTGGTCCACGCCTTTGTTTCCTCGTGTCTTGATTACTGTAATGCTCTATATCTAGGGTTGCCGGGGGTGGATCTCCGTCGCCTGCAGCTGGTGCAGAACGCTGCAGCCAGGTTGTTGACTGGGCTACCAAGAACTTGCCATATCACTCCTGTGCTACGCGAACTGCACTGGCTGCCGGTGCGGTGGAGAATCACCTTCAAGATCACGTTGCTGACCTATAAGACCCTACACGGTCAGGGACCGGGCTACTTGAAAGATCTCCTTCGACCCTACTGCCCTCTCCGCCCACTCCGCTCCACTGACGAGGGATTGCTAGAGATTCCCAGGGTTCGTCTTCAGTCGTCTGGGGCCAGAGCTTTTTCTTTTATAGTCCCAACCCTGTGGAATTCTCTACCTCGTCAGATTAGAGAGTGCCTGTCCACAGAATCATTTAAGGTGTCTCTGAAGAGTTATCTATTTGAATTAGCATTTTGACAGGTTTATTGCTGCTTTTTTATAGTTTTTATGTTATTATTTATTATGTAAGATGCTGTTTTGTACTTGCGCTTTGATATGTTGAAAAGTGCACTATAAATAAATTTTGATTGATTGACTGATACTCTCTGGATGTGTTGCCATGGGAAATTAAATAGAGGGAACCATGCACACAAAGTAGTAGAGGAGAGACTGGGTATTAGAGAAAGATGCATATTACAGACAGGAACAATGCAGCACTTGTTCTTTGATTGTCCCTATATTGAGCAGTTCTTGGAACTCTTAGCACAGAAACAGGGAATGCTTATATTAAAAAAAAAATGTCATATTCTGAACTAGTGTATGGTCATTTCAGAACAGAGTGGAAACAATTTCACCCCAGGGACTCAGAGTAGTAAATGCAGTACTTAAATGGTGTATTTGGCAGAACAGATGCCAATTCTTTTTGCAGCAAAAATATGCTTCCCTTGGAACTTTAGTAGAAAGAGTAACCTTTGAAGTTGCAGTAGCTTATAACCAAGAAAAAAGGTATTATCCCCACCTGTCCTGACAAAATGGTGGAGGGGCCATCCTATCTGTTTATCTGAAGTAACCCAAATACACAAAAAAGACTGAAATGCCCTGGGATCAAGCTCTTTTGATGACTCTAACATTGTCTGGACTTATGATCAGAGTCAGTCTATTATCAGGCATCTGGAAATTTAATACATTTTATTATTATTTTGTTAAGTCTTGAAAGAACGTGTAGCCTGTTGATTTTCAAAAACAATGTATCTAATCACATTGGAACTCAAGCTTAGGTTAATGAGTTAGGGAATATTACATTCAAAGTAAAAGAATTCTTGGATTTATAGTAGATTAATGTAGCTTACGATTTATATAAAGCGGGAAAAAAAAATGTTTTCTTGAAATTTCCAAATGTTGACACATTTATGCACATGTCCTAAACTGAGTTAACTTTAACATGTTCTTGTAATAGAAATATATCATGTGTACACTTTGTCATATTACTTTCTAATAAAAAATTCCCCTACAAGGGAGGTGGCAGGGAACTACAGGCCTGTCAGCCTGACATCGGTGGTGGGCAAGGTGATGGAGGGCATTGTCAAGGAGAGGCTGGGGGGGACCTGGAAAAGTCAGGGTGCCTGGACGATAGACAGCATGGATTCGTCCCGGGGAAATCGTGTCAGACAAACCTTGTGGAGTTCTATGACCGGGTGATGAGTGCCTTGGACCTGGGTAGACCAGTGGACGTCCTCTTTCTAGACTTCAGCAAGGCATTTGACTCTATTCCTCACGTGGGCCTGTTGGATAAGCTGGGAGAAATGGGGGGTGGGGAACAAGATGATCAGATGGATAGGCAATTGGCTCCAGGACCGGACTCAGAGGGTCGTAGTTGGCGGGATAGTCTCATCCCCAAGGAGGGTCATTAGTGGGGTCCCACAGGGATCAGTCCTTGAGCCCCTCCTGTTCAACACCTACGTCTCTGACATAAGGACAGGTATCAGGAGTGAGATGAGTCTCTCATGGATGACCCAAAACTGGGGCGGTGGTGGATGGGGAGGAGGGGGGTGGCCTCACAGGGGACCGGGAGGCTCTGGAAAGATGGTCTAGAAAGTAGAAGCTGAGGTTCAATGCAGGGGAAATGCAAGGTACTGCACCTGGGGCCAGAAACCCAGGCCAAGTGTACACCCGGGGATGCTACAAGTCTCGATGGCTGAGAGGGACCTGGGGTGGTGGTGGATGTCAAGATGAACAACTCAGAGACTTGTAGGAAGGCAGCAGCCAAGGCCAACAGGATGCTGGGATGCATCGCTAGGGGGATCACCTCCAGAAGGAGGGAAGTGATACTCCCTCTGTATAACTGCTTGGTGAGGCCACACCTCGAGTACTGCGTGCAGTTTTGGAGGCCACATTTAAAGAGAGACATTAAACTCCTGGAGAGGGTCCAGAGGAGGGCAACCAAAATGATTTGGGGCTTGGGGGACAGGACCTATGAGGAGAGGCTCAAGAGCTAAATATGTACACATTGGAAGAGAGAAGGGACGGGGGACATGATAGGGGTCTTCAGGTACATGAAGGGGTAAATAGGGAGGAACAGTCAGGGTGCTTGAAGGAAGGAGGAGGTGGCCACTAGAGGGCATGGGTGGAAGCTGGAGGGGGGAAGATTCAGGGGAGAAAGGAGGAGGTGCTACTTCACTGAGAGGGTGGTGGAGCCATGGAATGCGCTGCCTAGGGGGCTGGTGGAGGCAGAGAAGGTGGAGGGGTTCAAGAGGGGGTGGGACAGGTACAGGGGAAGGGTTCTGGAAGCAAAATCCAATGCAGCGAGAATATCCGGAACTGGGAAGGGAGAAGCCAGAGAAGGTGAGGGGGGCAGCAAGGTCAGCTCCCAGGGTGGGGGTTGACAAAACGAGCAGACGCGAAAGACCGTTAGGCCTATTCTGCTGGCATTTTAGTATGTTAGTACTCTTTTCGAGAAGTGACATGGGATCTTTAACGTCCACCTGAACTACCACCAAAACAGGCAGATGGGACCTCGGTTTAATGTCTCATCCGATAGACGGCACCTCAGGAGTGCAGCACCTCTCCCCATGCTGCACTACAGTGTCAGTATTGGGATTTAACTCAAGTGCCTGGTGTGAGGATAGAACCCACAGCTTTCTGATCTCCTGGCCTCAGAGGCGAGTGTGATACCTGCTGAGCCAAGAGTGCCTTCAACTACCTAAGAAGTCTGTGTAACAGCATGCAAGGACACCTCTAATGGTGTTATTCCTCTTATTAAGTAGATCCTAAATAGATTTTTGAAGTATAACAGTCATTTAGTTCTGAAATGTCCAGGCATGCCCAGATAACCGGAGAGTCAGGTGATGCCCTCAGCCAATCAGATCACTAGGTTTTCATTATCTATTTTATAAATAAATATACATATTACTAATTGGGAAAGAAGACATCATTAATTACTCTTCTAAAAGGCAACCACATTAAAAAATACACTATTGCCTCAAAAGAGACCAGCATAAAGTTGAGAGTATATGGCTGCCTTTTAAGAGTGACTGGGGATGCTTAGCAGACGACTGCCCATGTGTGAACTGTGATCTAAATTAGCTAGTTAGAAACATGCTTAGAAAAGTAAATAATAATAAGAAATAACATTGACTACAGACTTAAAACCATCCCACCACAGAAACCCATTTGGCACAAATGATACATCAGTCTGATACCTGTACTTCAGACCAACATGTTTTCCTCCTCTTCAAATTATTTAAAAGTTTTACTCTGTGACAAATATTTCAAGCACGTACTAGGGCATTCTCCTTACTCTTCTTTCGAAGAATGCTATGCTGACAGTGTGCTGAAAAACATTCAGGTTTGGAATGAACTGCTAGAACTATGCTTTATGTTTCCTGAAGAAATGTTTGCACCTGCTTGTGGTTACAAATGCTATCATGAGAAACACTTAAGGCACTTCTCCAGTTCTGCAGCCATGCACTGAAAATTTAGAATTCCATTTAAAATTTGTAATCCTAAACAAAACAAAAAAAAAAGCACTTCAGCTCTGAATAAGTAACTTTTTTGTCCATTTCCAGTCTGGTGTATTTTTTTTCTTCTGTTTGGGAATTTCTACTGACTACAAGGGTCGAAATGAAGTTCTGCAGCCACTGGCAGGCAAGGCTAGTGACTAGGAAAAGTCACAGCCACGTAGACTTTTCCACTGGCCTAGTTGGTGCGCTTATTGAAATGCTGCCTTCTCCATTACAAGCCCGCACACCTAGATGATGGACAATGTTACCAGCCCAATAAAAAAAATCTACCAGCATTTGGCAAGTAGGCCGATGCCGATTTTAACCCCTTCAACTAGCACATCACCACATCAGCATCTAGCATTGAAGCAGCAGTGCAAAAATAATCTGACCCCCCACTATAAACGATTTCAGGCATCTGCCAGCTTTATATGGTGGTATAATTTTCTAATTCCATCAAAGTCTGCATATTTCATAAATGATTAAAGTTTTTTTTTTTCTCAAGAAAAAAAATGGCCTTCACATTTGGCTTAGAAATAGCACTGCAGACTTGGCAAGGGTTAGGATAAAGAAACTAAAACAAAACTCATGGTGCGCAGCTTAGGAGGTACCTAAAAAAACAGACTGGGCAGGTATGCTTCTATTTTTATCATCTGTACCTAAAAGTAGCTTTTTGGAAAAACATTTTTCATTGCACTGCTGCTTTAACGTTGTTTAACGTGATTTCCAAGACTCTCACCAGTATAATGCCCTCCTTGCATTGTTCCATGATGATTACACACAGCATACAAATCATACAGGTAATCCTCAGGGTCCCTGCCCATCCCATACGGTCGCCTCCATGGTGACCAATGAGATGGCAGACTCCAGCTGCTCTGACTACGCTTGACAACATGCGGGGTCATGTCCAGTCCTGTGAGGGGGAACTTTACCATGTTTTGCAGTTTTATTCTCCGGTCACCCACCTGTTCAAAACACAAAATAAGCAGAGAAACAGACGAGATGTTGTGAACCAAGCAGCCAGTTCAGAAGTACAATACAATAAAAATGGTCAGGTATGACAAGAATGAGGATCTTTTTTTCTCAACTTAATGTTTGAGAAGTCTTTAAACACCACTAAAGCAGTGGTGGCATTTATTTGCTATGATAAGTTAATAGGTTTCATTTACCTTTTGCTTTTTGTTCAAGCTATTTTCTTCTGGCTACACCATTAGCATGGCACCAGTGTTTCCTGCCAAGCGTGAGTGCTGGGTTTTGGTCTGCAGTTACACTCCTAAGCACGAGGTCAGAGGAAGTTAAGCACGGCAGGGAAGTGATAAACTCAGCCTTGAGGAGGATGAAGACCATACACAAAATGAGGGTTACTCACCTGTAACCATAGTTCTAAGGGTGGTATACAATTCACACCTACACTCTAGCAGTTCCACTGGAAGTGCTGATTCACTGGACATCTTTAAGCTAAGCTGCTCCCACCATTCAGGCAGTACATCATCCGGCTCCATCCTGTGACGTCAGATGTTTGCACACTGGAATCGGATCTGTGTGCCACCTGCCGGGGAGGCCAGGTGGGTTGTGTGGATGTGAACAGGTCCGGATTAAGAGGGGGGGCAAATGCCCCAGGCCCCCCACCATAGGAGGCCCCCCCGAAATGGCAGCACTTGCGTGCAACTGCTGGCAACTGCTCTTTAAAAGCAGCTGCTTTAAATTACTTACTGACGGTGCTGGCTGTCCCCCTGCTGTTCCTCTTTTCACCAGTAGTGTCACCCGACTCGCCCTTGGGGCTCTGAGAATGGGGGAGTCACATGGTGTGCAGAAGAAGCTGACTAGAAGTCATGTGGTAAACGCAGTGCACGCTGCATAGTCACCACCGCGCCGTGCCGCCGCAGTGTGGAGCGAGACGGAGAGCAGAGCAGACGTGGGTTTGGAGGGCTCTGGCAGTGGTCATGTTACAATTTGAAAATTAGCTACTGTGCTTTCAGTGGCAGTGCTTATGCCTTACTTTAGGTTGAAGAAGATTAAGTTAGACTTGCAAGTTGCAGCAGGTAGATCATGAAGGATGCAAGCGGGGAAGGGAGCGGAGCAAATCAAAGATATAAGAAAAAACTTGTCAGGAGATCTGGAGGGGCAACTAAGTGAGGCCTGGCTGGTTAGGTGTAGCCTAGGACCCACTGTCTGCAAGGGGTATATAAGACTGGACTGACTGAGCGGGGGCTGGGAGGGACAGCAGCAACTCAGCAAGCGACGCGTACACGTAATCCTTACAGACCAGTGCAGCACTGACTCTGTACTGAAGTCAAGATGTAAGCGTTGGTGTTCTATAATACCACTCAACTGCCCCTTCTTTGACCCCTGCAAAACTGATTTGTCCTACATGTCGAAAGTTGCCAACACAAAGTAGGTGCTTTGAAATCAGACTCTGAAAGTAGAAATTATAACCTGTAACTTATTTACTAAGAATTAAGCTTTCCACAATGACTGGAAGGGTTTTATTTTCTATGGAGAATTTTGTTTTTCCCACAGTCATTGTTGGTCCTGTCAGGGTCTATTTTTATGGACCTGTTTGGGTACGCTCGCCCCACGCTAACAACCTTGCAGGGGAAGGGATTCCAGGAGGCATCTGGATAAAAGAGGGGATCAGGGGTCATATATTTAAAAATTGGCCCCAGGCACAAATCCCTGCTTGTAAACTTTTATGCGCTAACCGGGCTTTTGAATATGGTAATTTTTGGTAAATGGTGCAGTGGAAAGCCCGGTAGTGTGGGCAAACAGGGCTTGTGCCCATGCAATATTCAGAGGGGGCGCAATGAAGGGGCAGAGACCTGAATACTGGCACAGTCCAATATTCAGAGTATGTGCGCCACACAAGGCTGTTTTGCTCAGTACTCTTGCGCTGTGCCGAATGAAACCTCGACGTACTCCCTAGCAGTTGGCGAAGGAAATGCATCGCCCCACACCCCACCCCAACACAGTAGTCCCTGGTGTCTAGTGGTCCCCCACCATCGCTGGCCCAATGGTTACATGAAACATTCCCTGGTTCTAGGGAACCCCCACCTGCCAATCCCCAGCCAGATGTGAAACAGTAAATGTTCCCTGGTGCTAGTGGTACATGCCCCAATCCAGCAGGTCGATGTTTAAATGTAAACATTCCATGGTGCTAGAGGCTTTTTTTACTCTGTCCCATGACTGGGACCCAATAAAATGCTTAACAGTTAGGTAAGGGAAAAGCAGTAGGGGAAGGGGGGATGAGAGCAATTACCCCAACCAGACATTAGGTTCTGGAGTAAAACAGGGCAGAGTGGATGGGCTAGTCTGTTTGTCTGTTGTGCGGGGTCGGTCGGATGCCCAACTCTGCTCACCACCACTGACTCTCTACTTCCCAAACGTGACGCGGGGACGGACTGGGAGTAAATAACATCTTTGTAAATAAATAAATAAAAATGGTGGTCACATTTCACCTAGCTGCCATCAGTTGTTACAGTTTTTGTCACTTGGTGGAAATAAAAAATGCGTTGCCTGCCCGCCCACCGGCAGGCCCAACCCAGCTGTGCTGGAATATAGTGTGGCACGGACATCATGGTAACATGATGTCAGCCACCTTCCCACTCACATAACGATGCAGCAGGTGTCCAAAGGCAGTAAGTGGGGGAGGTCACAGGACATTAGAAGTGCAAAACTCCACACCCCAACGTGCACAATGGCTGATCACCCCACCCACTCAGTGGCTGTAAAAGCCAGCTGACCTCCAAGCTGCCTCTAACATCTTAGGATTTCTCCCAAAGTGGTCAGATAGCATATAGTGACTGTTTGGGTCCTGCCATATGGGCAAAACCACTGAACCCTAATAGGTAAGCAGGATCATTCTGGATGGGAGCCAAGTTGTTTGAGTACATGTGTGAGATGTCAAGGTTACAGCCTGAAGGATGGGCAGTGGTGAGAATCAGTGAGTGGCTGAGGAATAATTATAAATGGCCTTTCTGGATAGACTATTAAGATGTGTTCTAAAACATGGAAAGGAAAGGTGAAATTGTATTCTCTAGTAAACTGGGATGATTGAATAAGTAAGACATGACAGGGTGTGCATGGAACAGATTTTACCGCACGGCGAGGTGCGTAATAAGGCACAAGGCCTTGGCCGAGTGCCTTTAGCCCCTGGCGTGCAGTAAAATCTGCTCCATGCACAACCCTGGAGTGTCTTATTGCACTTATAAAATGGGCTGCCTTTTTAAAAAAAACTTTTTGCAGTGAAAAAATCATTTTTACATGTCAAACAGCAGTTAGTTATGCTAATTTAACATAAAATAGTCCTTCCACCTACCACGTAATGATGTCATTTATGATGTCATGTCTGTACTAGACAAAGTTGGAGAACTTGTAGAGAAATAAAAAAACAGGGGGCACTCCATTTAATTCACTGTAACTTCGTTACTGTGTTATGTTGCTTTTGGTCCAGGAAGGCACAATATGCCTACGATCGTGAGGTACTACACATGAGCGCAGTAGCACGGTTACGTGACATACGGTCACACACCATGCATGTGGCAGTGGGATTCAAACCCAGGTCTGCTGGGTCTTTAAGGTCACAGTCCGATGCTCCAACATTTAGGGTAGACTTCAATTTTGTTTTGTGTGAGGATGCATCATTTGGGTCACTGGGGCTTACCAGTTAACAAGCCCCACTGGCAGCCGGACAAAGAGAGCACCTGCAGCAGTAGTGCCTGCAGCAGCTCATGTTGGACATGGACCAGCTGCTTCCGTCCCTGTCACACCCTGAGCTGCCCGTGACTGATGAAGGGACTTTACCTGAGACAGCAGAGGGTGAGGCAGCTCCACTACCTGACGCCACTAACCTGAAGCTCTGAAGAGAAACCTCGGAGTTCCGCTGTACCCGCAGAGTTCGCTCGCTCACCACTTCCCTCCGCTCTCGCTTTCTTGCCCACGCACCTTCCGGCTTCCACTGCTCGCAGAGTTGCGCCTGGCCACCACTCCCTCCACTCGCTTTGCCCACGCACCTGAGTTGGTATGCACGCTCTGTCTCTCAGCATTGCTGTTCATAAAAGCAGCCTGCGTGTTTTTGTCCCACACCGAGTGGGTAAAGAAAAGACGGCTGCCAGTAAAAATGCCAACATTCTATGGTGCAAGAATCTTGGCCTTTTTACTACCAGCTCTTTTTTTTTACCCATGCATGAAACAGATTTCATGCATGCTGAGGAGTGTTTCTGATTGGCTGGAACAGCCTACCCATTTTATAAGTATTAAATAAAACTACATGTTGAAGTACATAGGTGCTGTTTAACTGGTACTGCAGTTTAGCTCCAACTTGGCTTATCTTTTTAGCGCTGGTCATATAACCTTTTCGGAGTCAGAAGCTCCAGTGCTCTGCCTGGGGGCTAAGCAGGATGTTTACTGGCTGCACACTGTAGTAACTAATTTCCACCCACTGGTTCCCTCTACCCTCCAGCCAATGCGTCTTAGCATGCAAATCTCTCTCACTGCAGATTGTTATACTGTCTAGCAGGTTCAAAGCCCATGCTTGACAAATCGTTTTTTTTTATGGGAGAGTCACCAGCGGGGTACCTCAGGACTGGGATCAGTCCTCTTCAGTGTCTTCATAGGTGACACTGCAGAATAACTGGTAGGGAAAGTACTTCTGCAGATGACACCAAAATCTGAAACAGGGTGGACAGTCAGGACGGGGGTGAGACAATGAGCAGGGATGTTGTGAATGTCGAGGAGTGGTCAAAAGCATGGCAGTTGGTGTTTAATGCTAAAAAGTGCAAAATCATGCACCTAAAACACAGTAACCAAGTAGCTGAGCATAGGATGGTGGGGGGTACTGACAGTCATTAAACAGGAAAGAGACCTTTAGGTTATCATATCTGAGGACCTCAAAGTGGCAGGGCAGTGTGACGAAGCAGTGAGATGCTAGGGTAAATAGGAAAGGGCTATCCAGCAGGAGGAGGAGGTGGTGTTGCCACTGTACCGCCATTGGTGAGACCCCACCTGGTATACTGTGTGTCCAGTCTCAAGAGAGATGTGAGGAACTATTTCTTCACTGAAAGGGTGGTAGGCGTTTAGAACAGACACACTGGCAGCAGAAGTGGTACAAGCTAAAAAAAATGGAGGACTTCAATCATGCGAGGGATCTCTGCACTCTTGTCAGGAGTGCTTTCTGCCATAACAGGCATAGTACACAATGCTCTGTAAACATGCACACCATGAACCCCCAAAGGGATAAATGTAACAATAAACATATTTATTTCAGCCTGGATTGGCAATTTACTAATCTGAATTCAAAAGGAGTGGGTAGTCTCTTGGTATTCACCTCAGGCCCCTGCTGTGAAGTGACCCAGCTACCAATGTTGAGGCAGACCACCCATAAGCTGGGTCCCTACTCTATCCTGCATCTGCCTCAAATGGATTCTTTTATATTGGGTGCATCAGCCCAAAATTGGCTTAATTAGGTGTGGACCCAAGTCAATGTGCATGTGCCCATTTGCCCCACCTGCTGCAAAACCTAAAGACCCAACTTGATCTCTGTATTTGTTCTTCACCTACCTATTGCTAAGGTACCCACATGAGGGAGGTGCTGCACTTCTGAGGTGCCGTCTTTAGGATGAGATGTGAAACTGAGGTCCCATTTATCAATGTGCACAGCAGCAAGTGCTGTAATGGCCTTTAGAGTTCAGAGTGCTTTATGTGACTAAAAGACATGGTATTTATTTTCATGTTTTTCTGTTTTAGTGCATTTTGCTATAGAGTCTGACTATAAAAAGGGAAGACCCCCGGCCGCCTTGAGTAGTTCTTTATTTTTCAGGCTGAGAGGAGAGTTTATCAGAGGTAAGTAAGAGTGCCTTTTAGTTTTCATCATCATTTTGTTCTTAAATGGATGGGAATAGTGTACAGTACATATCTGTGTGAGAACCACATTATGCCTTGCAATTTCAAATAAAAGCATGTTTGATACATGCTGTGTGCAGTGTGCAAGCAATAATACCTAACAGGGCAGTATTGGGCAATACCCACCCACCCAGGGGTGTAATGAGGCTCAACACCACAGGCGGAGGGCCTTATAGCCTCAGGGAGGGCAGGTATAGCCCATACCGCTCACCCTGGAGGGTATTACTGTGCTTAGAAAATGAGGTTATATGTGGATTTTTAAAAAGAAAAAGAAATGAGAAACATTAATAGAACATTTTGTACAAATGTATTTAAACTGCTTTTGATAGTAAAGTAGTCCTTCTACAGCTCTACTGGTATACTTTAATAGCAGAGGGCAGTGCAGTTTTTACACCCCCCCCCCCAACTAACATTCGCCAGTGGTCTATTTTATTTGTTTAGTTTTTTTTGTTAATTTGTTAGAGGCACCACCACAAAGAATGCAGTTAGAGTTGTGTGAGAAAGGGGGTCAGGTTGCAGCACAGTTTCGAGTTACATGAGGCATACTACGATCGAGCATGGAAGCGCAGTGGCTGTGCAGGACTTTATAAGTTAAAAAAAACAGAGTTGCTTATATTTGGGTTAAGAGAGGGGGGTGAGCATCGGAGAGGTGGTAAGGGATGTGACTGGTGTTGAGCAGACGACGTGCCAGCACTCATATTTTGAAAATGAAATCTTTTGTTGTTTTGGAGAAAGTGTCATCGACTGATACAGTGTATTGGAATGGAGATCTTTATTTAGATTGCCATTTTGGTGGTGTTCGTGATGTGTGAGGGTTGGAGCATCGCCAGCTCAATGGCTCTTGGTGACCGTAGAAAATGGCGTGTTTTCAGTTTTAGAATTTGAAAGTGGGATCGATTTCTGTGGGTAATGGGGCGAAAAATGCCATGATGCCCATTGTACTATCAAATCTTGCCGGCTCAGCTGTGGACATGGAACACAGAAGTGAGAGAGGTCAAGCGAGATAATAGAAAGAAAAGCAACTTTGTGAAAACACGTTCATTTATTTCTTTACTACTGGCTTTGCTCTGCATGTTTCAGCAGGGATGCTCATTAGGTTTATAATTTTATTGGGAAAATGTCTTGTGGACTGGTGTGTGGTCTCAGCTCTCGCTAAGTGAGACAAATAAAATGACGGAGATTTGAAAATGAAATAAGGGGGTTTTAGCCAATTGGAGACCAGGTTGGGTAACAGGATTGTGGCGATGGGGTTGGCTGGGCTAGTACTTTTAACAGCCAGGCATCTGTTGTTTGATAGATGCCCAGCTAGAGAAGTCCCTCAACCAATCAGTAGCCTGGAATACTTTTAACCATTTTCTAAGTGGGAGCTTGAGAGGATGAATAACGGTGCTCCACATGTTTCTGATCATTTTGGGTAAAGCAGCAGTGCATGAATCTGGTGAAAATGTTGACCTATACTTTTTTATGCTATTTTAGAGTGGCACTTACCTTCTGACTTGTATGACACCCATTTTTCCACAATGTGAGTCTGCTTTAGTACTTTTTCCATGTTTGAAATAATAAAAGGAGTGCTCCTCTCAATATAGCCTGGGCCAGGTCTTCATCAATATTCTCAGCTGTCTTTGAACACCTATTATTCCATAAGGTCAGGGAGCACTGCCTGAGGCATGATAGTTCATTTTGTGCTATTTAAACAACTGATGGACAAAATCAGCAGAGAATACTGATGAAGTCCTAGTCCGAGCCATATTAAAAGAGAACTCTTATTATTTCAAACATGAAAAAAAAGTACTTCGGCAGCTGCAAATTGTGGAAAGAAGGGTATTATACAAGTCAGGAGGTGAGTGGCAATCTAAAATTGCATAAAAAGGTATAGGTAAAAATTTCACTGGATTCTTGCACTGCTGCTTTAATACTGTTTGTACCAAGGATGTCAATTACATTTTTATTTGGTGGAAATGGCTCAGGAGAGGAAACATTTAAAAACTTCATCCCATAGTATTTTGGTACAGGAATGAAAGAAAAAAAATGTGTGTCTTACAGTTTTTGCCAGAGACTAACATTATTGTGGATTCCAACTATGTTGCCAGTGAACGTTGTCATTGCTAACAAGTACTACTGTATGCAGTGCTTTTCCAATCCCTCATTTTGTTCCCCAGGTCTGACTGGGACGTATGGAGACAGCGTGTGTATAAGATTAAAGAAAATGCCACGAAGGGTTTTGCAATCAGGTGCTCTGAAACGTCGCATTGCTAAGGAGAAGCAAGATAAACTGAGTTCCGTGTTGGCAAGACTCTCGACTCACCCAATTTTTGCAACTAATGCTTCTGCATCAGCTGAAGTCATTGTCGCCCAACTAGTTATCCCTCAGCAAGTGTGAATTCTACTATCAACTCTGAAGTATCACTGGCACATCCTAATGCGGAATGTGATTTAGAACATGTCAAAGACAATACTGTGGTTGTCCACCAGTGTCCTTTGACTGCCACTTCCACAAATGAAAATGTTGATGACATGTCTTTGGCTCAGGAGGAACCTACCAGCGATTCATCTTACTCAATACATGATGAATGTGAATGTTGATCAACAGATCCTGCAGAGTGGTTCCCCCATACGTTCTGCCACAGTGGACTTCTGGGTTGAGAAAGGACCAGACAGTTGCCAGAATAAGACTGACTCTGACAGTTACATGAAGTCAAAGCGTTACTACAACCCGACACAGAGACAACCAAAGGGACATTTCCGTTCTTGAAAATCACATGTTCTATGCCAGGCGGTGAATGGTGAGATGCATCTGCGGAAATGGATGCTATATAGTCCTTCAAAAGGATCTCTATACTGTTTCTTCTGCACGCTGATGACAAGTCAGAAAGATCAGTTTTCGCAAGTTGAGGGTTTTAGTGACTGGAAGAAAGCTGATGACAGAATCCGCACCCATGAAGAAAGTGACATGCACAGAGATTGCATTCTCAGACTTTGCAACCGTCGCAAAGAAAATTGCCATGTTGACCGCAGTTTGGAGAAGCAGTGTCAGGAGAGAAAGCAGTATTGGCGTGATGTATTATGTCGGGTAGTGGCTGTTGTTACTCTTCTGGCTGAGAGCAGGCCTCCAAGGAGATGATGAGATAATTGCATCAAAGCATAATGGCAACTTCCTTGGTTGCATGGAATTGATAGCAAGTTTGATCCCTTTCTGGCCACACATATAGAAAACTTTGGTAATGCTGGTCGAGGAAAGCCTGCTTATTTGTCCTCAACTATTTTGAAGAATTTGTTCAAATCATGGCAAACCATGTTAGAGGCACCATTGTTAGAGAAATCACAATGGCCAAGTATTTTTCGGTATCTGTTGATTCAACGCCTGATTTAACTCACGTTGATCAGCTGACTGTGATTGCTCGGTATGTGTTAAATGGTGTGGCATTGAGCGTGTTCTTGACTTTCTTGCAAATCAGCAGTCATATGGCTTGAAGACTCTAGCAAATAGTCTGCTAGACTATTTGAAGAGTGAAGCCATTGATTTCATGGATTGTCGTGGTCAGTCTTATGACAATGCGAATAACATGGCTGGACGATACTCTGGCATGCAAGCACGACTTAGAAAAGTGAACCCCTTGCAATATTCATACCTTGTGCTGCCCATTCTCTTAACCTAGTTGGTTCTAATGCCATTGATTGCCGCGCCGAGGCAGTCAGCTTCTTTTTTTGGCAGAAAGTATACACTTTCTTCTCTGCATCTACTCACCGTTGGTCAGTGTTCATGAAACACTTAAAGGAGAAAGGTGGTGGATTGACACTAAAGTCACTGTCTGACACACGGTGGTCTGCAGGTGCTGATGCAACCAAGGCATTCTTTGACAGCTACGCCGACATCAAAGCTGCTCTGGAGGAAATAGCTGATGATCAACATCAGAATGGCACCTCAAGACATGAGGCAGACTCCTTGTCCCAAACAATGGAGTTAGTCGAAACAGCATTTCTTTGTGATCTGTGGAATACCATTCTTGTCAGATTCAATGCTACGAACAAATGTTTGCAACACAGCAAAATTGATCTTAAATCAGCTGTTGAATTACTGATGTCTCGAAGAAGCTTTGTCAACACATTGCGTGATCGTTTTGATACATTTGAAATGCGAGCACAAGAATTATCTGGCTCCTCTAATTTATTTTTATTTTTATTTTATTTAAACAGCAGTTTGGAAAACCTTTGAGCCATAGGCTCATTTACAAAGGTACCTTGTCACAGTAAGACAAACCAAAATACACAGTATAGCAGTACAACACATAGGTAGAACAGTAAATTAAGACATAGATACAAACAAGCTGGTACTGGTAGGATGGATGCAAACAATACCAGAGTTATGTTGTCCTTAGCAGCTTAGTAATAAGCTTTGTCATAAGTATTGAGTACGGCTTTGACTAGCGGCAGTTACAGGAGAGATCACTCAAGGAAGAGGAAAAGAAACATGCAGTATGACGACGTGCAATCTGAGGGAGTTGTTCTAACTGGCAGAGAGAAATTCCGGACTGAGACCTACTTGGTTATAATAGATTGCCTCATTATGGCTTTGAATCACAGGATTTCAGCTTACCAAACAGTCTATGATCGCTTCAAAGTTATAGTGGACTCTGACATCTTAACTGATGAGGAAATACATCTTGAGGCTCAGAAATTAGCTCAAGAATACCCATCAGACTTGTCTGCTGAAGTCTTCCTGGTGAAATGTCTCAGTTCATCAGCTTTGCAAAGGCAAGAGGTTGTGATTCACCAGTATCTCGAGCATCACTACTGCATACTGAAGAACTGCAAGAGACCTTTCCGAATGTTTCTTGTTTCTCATGTACCTGACACTGATGGTGACTAACTGCTCAGGTGAACGCCATTCAGCAAAATGGCCCGCATTAAAACAAACTGCGATCTACAATGCGAGATGAGTGTCTGAGTGCACTCACTCTTCTAAGTATTGAAAGTGATATACTTGACAAATCAGCTTTGATGACATTATTGATACATTTGCAACTGCTAAGTCACGCTAAATGCCATGTTCTCCTAGCATAAATTGATTTTCTACTGGGGAAAATATGCCGAATAGAGAATGGGGTGACAAACAACCAATTGTCATGGGTGAGGACCCCGTGGCCCTTCCACCAACCAAAACAAGGGATTTTCTGTAACGAGCTCATTTCTCCTTTTTCTTTCCTGTCCTCCTCCTCCTGCCTGTGGTATATTCCTATTAGTTACTAAATGCAGCACATGACCCTGTGCACTATTCAGTCTAACTCTGCTGGGAAGTTGTTCTGCTAGTGGGAGGTGCAATGCATCTTTTGGATTGACTACATTAGCTCTTACACGGGTACATCCCTGTGGATGCTGGAGAAGCTGTCCCATTTTCTTGATGAAATAGTTTCTTATTGACTATGTTAGACTGTCTTGATTGGTATGCCTTTCATTCTTGTGTAACTGGGCTATTTGTCTACTACCTGTAGGGTGCTGTAGATGAACACATCTCTACTACCTTGGACTGTTTAGTCCAGTCCTGCAAATCCATATTCATCTAGGTTCCCCTTTCTTTTCCCTGATGTACATGCTGAGTCTTGTCTTCTTCTGGAGCCTCACAGCTTTTTAGAGAGGTTGCTCACATTCAGGCCCTGATGATCCACTAATATAGGAGAAATACAGAGAGTTTTTTAGTGCCCTAGACATCTTCCATAGGGACTCCGACATGGCCCAGTTCTGGCCCTTCTCTTGGCACCAACAGAAGTGGTGAGAGACTCTGGCACCAACAGACTCTGGAGTCAGTGCCTTATCCCCATCGACGTCCACCTTAGTGGACAGTGAATCATCTTGACCATTGTTCTCGGCTGCTGAGTACTCTATGTACTAGCAATTCTTCAGGCACTCCTTCAAGATGTCACTCAAAAAAGTAAAACAAATACTGGGGTGTCTCCTGTGCTGAGAGACGCACTAAACAGTTCCGATAATGCCTATCCTAGCTCCACCCTTAGATCGTTTAACACCCTGGGATGTATGCCATCAGGTCCCATTGCCTTGTCCAACCTGAGCTTAGCAAGCTCTTGTAGGACCCTTTATTTTGTGAAGAGAGTAGTGCACACCTTCCAGACTCAAATCCCCCCCCATCAGACCTCCCCAAAGTTTAAACACAGCCCTTACCCCACACTGTCTCACTTGTTTTAGTTTTCAGCCTGAGCCCTCACGCCTCCAGCCAGGAAACATACCATGTGCAAATATTATATTTGTAGTAATAACTAATGTATGTTTACATATTCATATCCTGAAAGTGCATACAAATTTGCACTATCCAGATAGATATGTAACTATGGAAACATACAATATATGATTTAAGGCAGTGACACGTACAGTACTTTTCCAGCATAAAATGCCACTTCTTACAGTAGAAAAAAAAACTGAAAACAGTAAGGAAATCCCCTAAAATGCACAATTTTCAACCATTTTTTTCAAAATTTCCTGGGGGGGCATTCCCCCGGACCCCCCTAGATTTTGGGGGGATTTTGATGTGTCAAACACTGTGTACTTGTGGGCCCCCCAGATGTCCAGTGCCCCAGGCCCCCCAAAGACTTGATCTGGCCCTGGATGTGAACAGTATACCATTCCTAGAAAGTACAGTTGCGTACTTACTGTAACGGCAGATCTTCAAGGGGTATCTCTTGCAGCAGGTAATATACTTAGGTCATCAGCAGAGGGTGCTATGGTGCACGGCAGCTCTCTTCTAGCAGTCTTTTTCCAGGGGCCGTCCACACGACATCATCATTCTGCTTCTATATGAGAATGGGCGGTCCCTGGTATCCTCAGTTCCCTGCCGGATTCAGCTCATTAAGCGAAGGCCGAGGGAGAGCCGAGGTACCATAGGTATCCTTTCCCATATATGTTTGGATCAGAAGTTGTTCTCTTAGAGAAAAAGGGGGATGGAGGGAGGGATCGTACCTGCTGTAAGAGTTACAGTAAGTATGCAACTGTACTATTTTAACTATAATAGTTCCCGTCACCAAAATATTTAGTAAGTCTCTCATACTGGCTAAATTCCTATCACTCTGGAAACAAACGCTGGTGACTCCAGTTCACAAGAGAGGGGACACGACTCTCACCTCAAACTATAGGCCCATCTCTGTTCTCTCTCCCCTATCCAAAGCATGGGAGAGGATAGTGGCAGACCAGATCACTGATTACATCCAGAAATACCAGTTGCATTGTCCCCAGCAGCATGGTTTCAGAAAGAACCACAGCACTGCAACAGCTCAGGTGGGCTTCACCAAATATGTACACAAGGCCTTAAATGAGGGTAAGCTGGCTGGCTCCATCTTCTTCGACCTAACAAAGGCCTTCGATATGGTCAGCCACCCCCTCCTCCTGAATCAACTGCAAACCCTTGAAATTAGCCCCAAATGCTGTCCTGTGGTTCAAGGACTATCTATCATTCAGATCCCAAAGAGTCAAAATTGGCCAATCAGTATCTGATTCCAAAGAAGTCTCTCTGGGAGCAATAGTGTAGCTACTGATACTCCAGGTAAGCCATGGCATACAAAGTTTAGTAGCAGGGGGCAGCAAACAAGCTGGCCAGCACTGCTCTGCCCTCTCCAGTCCATCGCACTTAAATACCTTTGTTTGGCTTCACAGGCTTTTTCTTTTCACTTTCAGCTTTGTTTTGGGAGGGGTGGCAGAGCAGACAGCAGACATTGAAGCTGAAAGTCTCAATTAGGTCCACATGGTCTGCCTGCATAGTAATTGGCTGAAGCATCTGGTAGGGGATGTGGCAAGTCTGGTGTTGTGAGTTTAAATGCCCCAGCAAAGTTAGAAGCCATACTAATAGTTCAGTTGTACTGGAGCGAAAGAAGCAGTAGAAGAACTGAGAAGCAACAGTCAGAAGAACAGACGCAGAGCCAGCTAAAAGAATGAAGACATCATGTGGAGTGGCAAGTGGAGTGAATCTGCCTACCTGTGATGGAGAAAGAAGAAATTTCTGACATGGTCTTGGACTTGTGGTGCAGTCAGTGGTGTTTACCAGTGGGCAGCGAGCACCACATCAGCAGTACAGACAGCAGGTCTAGTGTGGGAATCATCTGATTGGAGCCAGGAACCTTGGACTCGAGTTGTGGTGGGGCAGACATGAACAACATTGGAGGAGAGGGTAGCACTGTGGCAGGCTGGTGTACAAATCTGAAATATCTGGCTACTTCCCTGTCTGGGAGTTCCCTAAGGGTCCATCTTGGGACCCCTGCTGTTCATCTTATTTCTGAATGCTCTCCTGGAGGCCTGCACTAGTAAAATTATTTTATATACTGATGATGCCGTCATACTTAGCAGTCGCTCCCGCATCGAGCATCTACGAGCAGAGTTGCAGACTGCCTTCCAACAGCTGGAGACCTGGTTCAGCTCTCAATGGTTATTAACTATAAAAAACCCAAAAAGAATGCTCATCTCGAGCCCCCAGCTTAAGAGGAGGTACCCCGTTCTGACAATCACAAACAACAGACCGGGTCCACTAGAACAGGTGCACTCCTTCAAGTACCTGGGCATCCTGATTGATGACACCCTCTCCTTTGGGCAGTACATAGACATGGTGGTGAAGGCAATGAACACCAAACTGGGTGTCCTGTTTAGGCAGAGGAAAAGCCTTTCACCTAACACTCTCCATCTACAGCTCCATTCTATCCACTGTAGATTACAGGCTAGTGGTTTGTGGAGCGGCCAGCAATACGGCACTCAAGGGGGTAGTTACAGCCCTAAACAAGGCGTGCAGGTTACTACTACTACATGTGAACCACCTTATGCACACCTGCACATTTTATGAGCAATCCAACCTGCTATCCCTCTGTAACAGAATCAGATACCAAACCTGCTTCCTAGGGAGGAAGGCCATGCTCGGCCAGACCCCATCTTGCATCTCTGAGTTGATAACGGTAGCCAATTCCAAGTACAACACCAGGAGTAGAGAAGTTAACCCGTTAAGTGTCTCACTTCATAGGACTGCTCTGGGATAACACTCTTTCTCCTACAGAGCACCACTTTAGCTTACTGTGATCCCAGCAGCTGCACTAAACACTGTAAATCACTGGGCCTTAAATCTGAGCTGAATCAGTCTTTACTAAGCAGGAGCATATTTTTATTTAGTTTCTATTTTACAAAATGTTTCACCAGGAAAGACAACATGAGCTGAGGAACAGCTCATTTCCAGAAGTGCCGGTGGGGGTACAGTAGTTGGGGGAGCAAACTAAAAACATAATACAAAAGAAACAATGTAAGAACAAATACTTACACACAAAGTAGTAAATTACAGCTCTATAGCACATGAACTTGAGGATGAGGTAACAGTACCAATTAGGTGGGAATACATTACAGGGTTACAGTCAGGGCAAGACCAGGAAGCCAAGGGTGAAGAAAAACAGTAAAGTGCTAAGAGTGGGAAGCAGGGGTATAGCAAGTGCTAGTGAAGATCTAGGGAGAAGGGGGAGGGAGGGTGTGTAGGGGAGGGGAGGAGGAGGAGATAGACAGCCAGGACCAGAAACCCCTTCAGGATGCAGGAAACCCTGCAAGGAGAGCTGGACCAGACATGGATTAGGAGGGAGGAATGGATTTGTGGGAGGGGGAGACGGGGGGGTAAGTAAAGTACAGTTACGTAAGAACTTACCGTAACAGTAGATCTTCGAGAGAGGCTCTTGCAGTAGGTAATTACATATAGGACTGATGCCGGCCGGCGACAGGACCCCACGGAAAAATTTCTAGCTAGCAGTCCCTGGCAAGGGACCGCCCCCATGTCAGGTGACCGGCATCATGCGACGTCAGTATAAAGGGTGGTCCCGACGCACGTCTTCAGTTCTTTCCGCCACAGGCCGGAAGGCCCAGGCGAGAGAGAAGCAGATATTTCCCTCGATGGAAAAGGAGCTGAAAGCGCCTAGGGGGATGGAGGGCGGAAGGTATTACCTGCAGAGCCTCTCTCGAGATCTACTCTTACGGTGAGTTCTTACGTAACTGTACTATCTTACCGAGAGGGCTCTTGCAGTGAGTAATTACATGTAGGACTGAATCCCAAGCAGTCTGGAACAAATAAAAGGCACGGAGGAAACTACTCCTGAAAGTAGCAATGTACGAACCTCAAGACAGGAGGCCGTGCAAAACAGCTAGCCCGAAGCCTGCTCTCTGGTAGAGGCAATGTCCAAACTGTAGTGTTTCAGAAAGGTATGGACGGAAGTCCAGGTCAGCAGCGCATATGTCTGCTGCAGACATTCTGAAACGAGCTGCAGAGGCCGCTACTCCATAATGTGAGTGTCCTCTGACTTGACCCGAAGGGTCTTGTTGTACTTGTCATAACAGAAAGTGATGCAATAAGCCAACCACTTAGACAGGCATTGCTTGGAAACAGCATTGCCTTCCCTTTTGTGAGCAAAAGAGACGAACAGCTGATCAGTTTTTCTGAGATCCTTTGTCCTATTGGTGTAGTATCTCAGAATCCGGTGAACATCCATGGTATGGAGTAAATATTCTCCTTGGTTGGAGTACTGCGTGAAAAAGGCAGGTAACTCTATAGACTGATTTAAGGTAGACTCCGCTACCACTTTAGGCAGAAACTTAGGGTTCGTGCAGAGAGCCACTCATTCTTTGTGAAAATTCAAATAGGGAATTTTACACATAAGGGCCTGGAGCTCGGAGATTGTTCTTGAGGCGGAGTAATACCAAGAAGGCGTCTTCCACGAAAGAAACTGGGAGCTGCAGATGCCGCAGGTTCGAAGGAGGGAGAGTAAGTTTCTCGAGAACAAAGTTCAAGTCCCAAGGGGGAGCAGGAGTCCGGACGGGGGGCCTCAGATGAAGGACCCCTCTAAGAAAAGTCTTAGACACCTCTAATTGGGCAAAGGCTTTATCAGCGAAAGGAACATGGTAAGCTGAAATAGCAGCCATGTGCACTTTCAAGGAAGAATGACTGAGGAGGAATGACTGAGACCCAGGTCGAAGAGATGACGTAAATATTCAAGCAGAACGGCCACTGAACAGGAGAAAGGCTCCACGTTCCTAGAAGCGGCCCAAATAGAAAATCTCTTCCATTTCATGGCATAAGTGGACCTAGTGGAGGGTTTTCTAGCCTCCACCAGAATCTCGGCCACTTTAGGAGAGACACCAAAGCGAGATTGGGCTAGGTCTGCAGGAGCCATGCATGAAGTTGTAGGGACTTGAGTCCCGGATGGACCAGGGTCCCCTGGATCCTGGGTCAGGAATCCTCGAGATAAAGGAAGAGGAAGAAGAGGAACCTCTGAGTATTGTTGTAGAAGAGAGAACCAGATTTGCCTGGGCCAGAAAGGAGCGATCAGAATCATTCTCGCTCCTTCTGTTAAGTTTCTGCAATACATGAGGGACCAGAGGAATTGGGGGAAAAGCATAGACGAATCTGCCTTCCGGTTTAGAGATAGAGCATCGCTCCAGAAAGCGCCTCGCTCTGGAGCGAGTGAGCAAAAGGTGGGAAGTTTTGCGTTTAGGGAAGAGGCGAACAGGTCTACCTGTGGAGTCCCCCAAAGCTGGAAGATGTCGTCTAGAACCTTTTGGTCCGACTCCCACTCATGTGGTAGAGCAGAGGAGCGGCTTAGCTTGTCTGCCAGAGTGTTGTCGACTCCTGGAACATGGATCGCCGTGAGGTGAAGGTT
Organism: Neoceratodus forsteri; assembly: GCA_016271365.2. Taxonomy (NCBI): domain Eukaryota; kingdom Metazoa; phylum Chordata; order Ceratodontiformes; family Ceratodontidae; genus Neoceratodus; species Neoceratodus forsteri. The sequence continues at coordinate 268,773,463 of JADMNL010000025.1, forward strand.
GTGGAGCATTGCCCAGTCCCAAACCCTCATTGCTTCCCTGCATAGAGGGTAGGATCGAGTCCCTCCCTGCTTGTTGATGTACCACACCACGCACATGTTGTCCATCTGGACAGCTAGGTGACCGGGAAGAATGTATTGGTGAAGGGCTTGGAGAGCATATAACACTGCTCGCAGCTCAAGCACATTGATGTGGAGAGCTAGCTCCAATCTGGACCATAAACCCTGGGTTCGGTGAGGACCCAGATGGGCTCCCCAACCTTCTCCTGATGCATCCGTGGTCAGAGTCTGGGAGGGGGGGAGGATGACAGAAGGGAACCCCCTGAAAAAGGTTCTCTCGAACCATCCGCCATTGCAAGTCTCTGGTCATCGGCGAGGAGATCAGAACCAGATGATCTAGGTCGTCTACGAATTGATCCCATTGGGATCGGAGAGTCCACTGAGAGATCCTCATGTGGAGCCGCGTGCGGGGAACTGTCGGGATGGCGGCCACCATGAGCCCCAAGAGACGGAGAACCGACCTCGCCGGAACCTTCCTGCGTTCTGATAGCAAGGAAATCTGTGACTGAAGAGAGGCCGCCCTGTCCGGAGGAAGGAAGGCCTTGCTCACCATCGTATCGAGGATAGCCCCAATAAACTGTAGTCTCTGGGAGGGATCCAGATGAGACTTGGAATGGTTGATGGTAATACCCAGGCAAGTGAAAACCTGCTGGGTGAGGGAGAGAAAATGCAGGAGCTCTCCCTGGGCCAGAGCGCCAGGAGCAGTCGTCCAAGTAGGGGACACCTGAACTCCCATAGTATGCAGGTGGCGCTACCACTGCCAGACATTTGGTAAAAACTCGGGTGCCGAGGAAAGACCAAGCGGAGTGCCGGAATTGTAATGGTCCCCTGGAAAGCAAACCGAGGCTTTGCAATCAGCGAGGACGAATGGGGATGTGCAGATATCGTCCCTGCATATCCAGCGCACAAAGCCATTGACCCAGCCGAAGAAGGGCAGAAGGGTTTGTAGGAGAGCATCCTGAACCTTTTGTATTCCACGTAGGTCTAAGGAGCTGAGATCTCCGTCTTCTTTGGGACCAGGAAGAATGAGACTAGTAACCCGTCCCTTGAAGGTGAGGGGGAACGGGTTCTATGGCCTGCTTCGTGAGAAGGGCAGATATTTCTTCCCGGACCAAAGGAAGATGGTCCCTTGCATAGGACGACTTCAGTGGGGGTGGCGGGGTGGTTTCTGTAGAAACTCTGGAGTGCCCCTCTGCCATAATCTGAAGCACCCATGAATCCGTTGTTATCCTCTCCCAACCCGGAAGGTGGAGGGAGAACCTCCCTCCTACCGGTTCCTCCGGTGTGTCCGGAGGCGGTGGGAGAGGGGAAGGAGTCAGGTGGTGTGGGGCAGCGCCGCAGCTGGGGCACCCGCTGCTTTTTTGGGTGGTGGGGGCCTGGCAGCTGCGGGGGCCCGGCGTTTAGAGGCCCGCCTTCCTTGGGGTTTCACTTGCGTCCGAATGCGCCTGCAAAAGGACGGCGCTGTGGGGGATGGGGACGTAGATGGAATCCACGGATTTCAGAGCCATCCCCTTCTCCTGCAAGTCGGTGATGATGTCCTTGACATCACCACCGAAAAGCACTGAACCCCTGAAAGGTGCTTCTTGGATTGCTGACTGCACCTCCGGGACCAAACCTGACACGCGGAGCCAGGAGTCACGCCGAAGACTTACGGTGAACGCGGAGCTCCGCCCGGCAGTGTCCACTGCATCATATGTCATCCGCAGGATGTGACGACTGGCCGAACGAGCAGAACGGACTAAGTCAGCTAACTCCTGCTTGACTTGGGAGTCAGGTAAGGAGTCAATCTTGGATTCCGCCTGGGTAAGGATGGCCTTCTGGTAATCCCCCATATGAGCTACATAATTCAGGGCCCGAATTCCCAGTGTGGAAGAGGCGTATATTTTTCTTCCATACTGGTCCAGGAGGCGAGATTCCTTATCCGGAGGAGACGAGCTTAGATGTTTGGGATGTGCTGACCGGCCGTGAGCGGCGCTAATCACGACCGAGTCTGCATGAGGTGAGAGTCCAAAAAGTCTAGACCCTCCGGAGCCTGGTATAGCCTGTTGGACTTCTTAGGAAGCAGGGCTAAAGCCGACGGTTGTTTCCAAATAGTGGAAACAAGGTGGCCGTGAGGCTCGATCCAGGGTGGCACTAAAGTAGGAGCCGTAAGGGGCAGGTCCAGATGCTCGGTGAGTTTGACCCGCTGAGGATCTCGTTCCAGAGAACGCCACTGATGTACTTCCTGGATCTTCCTGAGCAACTCCGTGAAGGAAGGGTCCTCCGGAGAAGACTTCGGAGGGGGGCTTGGACGGAGAGCAAGGCTAGTCGTCTCTCTCGGAACATCCGTCGGAGGAATCCGAGAGCGAAGAAGAAGAAGAATCGGAAGCAGAGTAAGACTCCCTAACACTTCTAGGGGAAGGAACGGGTTCCTTAGGGGGGATCCCTGGACGCGTGTCCTGTCCCTCTCGGGATCCAGAGGGAAGGGCTCTGGGGTCCGGAGGCGGTGAGGGAGTGTGCCGTCTCAGACGTACGGGGGTGGCACCATTGCCGTAAGGCGGCTCTCTGCTTCCTTGGTGAGCTGAGCCTTGGCCTCAGCCCACCAGGAAGCCAGAGTCTCCTGCAGATCCACCGGCGGCCGAGGGGGCGGTGGAGGAGGAGGGGGATAAGTATACAGATTATATCCGTAAGGCGAGTATCCGAAACCCGGCTGCGGGAAAACCGGTGCCGGGTATTGCATTGTCGGCGGAACCGGCGTCGGGTACTGCGGCGCTGGATACTGTGGACCCAGGTATGACGGTGTCGGATAAGACGGCGGGTACCTGGGCGCCGGAGGAGCTGCTGGAGCAGACGGCCCGGAAGGAGGCCCCATGGGCGGGTCAACATTGAGAGGCCCGGGAAGGGGGGGGGGTCGGGCCCGACGGAAGGGGAATATCCCCTGCCGGCATCGGTGGGGCTGGTGTCGGGACTGACATGCGGGGGGCCGGCATCAGATCCGGTTCCCTAGGAGGAGGGTCTGACGGGGGTAGAATATCCCCCGCATCGCCCGGGAACAGTGGAGAAAAGTCCTCGGGGTCAGGCTGGGGTGACTCAGGCTCCCCGGATGGCAGCGAAGGCTGTGGGGAACCGGGTACGATGGGGGTTGGAGGGTCCGTTGTAGGTTCCGTTGCCCGGCGCACCTCGGGGCCAACGTGCGGCTTAGGGGCAGGTTCCCGGCGAGCGCTGGAGGAGCCGGTGTCCGACTTATGGGGTCCCTCGTCGGAAGCGGGCTGAGGGAGGGAAGCGGCCCGGTCCGAGGGGGACTAGGTCGTGCGCCGCCCGGAAGGGTCAGGCGTCTTATCAACCTTCTCCCGGTGGACGTCGGAGGAGCAGACGTCCGGCTTATGGAAGGTGCCCGCACCAGTAGGCCGTAAGCCTGCAGCGGTACTGGGGGCGGAGGCCTCCTTTGGCCCGGAGGCGCCTGCAAGGCCCGAGCGCGAGCCCAACTGGCGGGCCGACGCTTCCTCCAAAGCTTGGAGGCTGCCGCCGGACAGTCCTCTCGAGGGATATTATTTGAGCACGACCCGCTGGAGTCGTGGGGCAAGGAGCCTTCTCCGGGTGCCTTTCTTTGTCCCGCTATGATGTCCTTCGGGGAAGTCGACGCCTGCCTGAGCTTCTTCAATTCTATCTCCATTGAGACATCTTTTTCTTTAGCAGATGGGCTTCCAGGGACTGTTGGCGTCGTCTGCGGGTAGCTGCGTTGAAGTGCAGGCAATCGGGCGCAGCCGGCCGGGTGGGTAGCGGGCCTAGCCCGAAAAGGCAGAGAGAATGGCCGTCCTTGTGTGGCAGTTAGGCGCCGGGAGAGTCGCACTTGTTTTTGGAAGGTGTGGGGACGCATAGCACCGACGCTGACCTGACGATGAGAAGAAAAATACTCAAAACTCGGTAAACCGACAAAAGAACAGGGCTTTGCTAGCCACGAACTTTACCATGAGGCACTGCGAGCTAACGGTGAGAAGAACTGGGCGAACATCCGGGACCGCCCCTTTATACCGACGTCGCAAGATGCCAGTCACCTGACGGGGCGGTCCTCGCCAGGACCGCTAGCTAGAAATTCTTCTCGGGTCCTGCTGCCGGCCGGCGTCAGTCCTATATGTAATTACCTACTGCAAGAGCCCTCTCAAAGTAAGATCTAGGGTTATAGGAGAGCGTAGAACTGGAGTGGGGCAGGAGGGGGTGAGCAGCAGTTGTAGTGATTTAGAGATAAGCAACAGAGGAGAGACTAAGGGTTTGAGAGGGGCTGATGTAGCAGATCAGTGCCCTTCCAAGGGCTAGGGCACTGTTGGAGGGTATAGGGAGGGGATGGGGAACGTGGACTAGGGATGGATTGTAGGATGGGCAGAATGAGTAAGGAAGAGAAGAAGGGACCAGTGATTAACGGGGTTAGAGGTTGGGGTTCCGGGGGGTGATGGAGGAGATTAGGCAAGCTGCAAGTGCCGTTGGGGGTGGGGAGAGATGAAGGGGTAGAGGACAGCCAGATAAAGGGGAACGGGGTTAGAAAGTGGGGTGCAGGGAGCTAGTAGCACGTGCAGTAAGGGGAATATAAGTTTTGTAGGGCTAGGGAGAGGGAAGAGGGGGACAAGGAAAGTCGGATTGGGAAAGGAAGCAAGTTCCAGAGTTTAGGGAAGCGACAGGAGAAAGCTTCCTGACGTTTGGAGGTGTGACAATGGGGGATAGCGAGAATACGAGAGTCAGAGGATCTAAGAGTGCAGGAGGCAGGAGGAGGAGCAGACAGCGAGGAGGAGGAGAGATAAACCGGGAGGGACCCAAACCAGAATTTGGAAGTGAACTTAGTGCAGTGAGAGAGGCGCCTGCACTCAAGGGAAGGCAGCACTATACAGTGGTATAGGGTGCAGTGATGCATATGGGAGGGGGAGTCAAGAGCAAAGCGACAGAACGCATTGAAGAGGGAATCCAGTCTGGCTAGGGAAGACTTAGGAGCAGCACTGTAGACTATGTCTCTATAGTAGAAAATAGGAAGCGCCATTTTCTGAATAAGAGCATGCCTCACCGGTAGTGGTAATGAGCTCCAGTTTCTGTAGAGGGCACCAAGCTTGGGGCACAATTTTTGCAGGATGGCGTCAATATGATCAGAAAAACTGAGGTGTTGGTCAAGCCAGACCCCCAGGTGCCGCTAATTTAATAAACAGACCCCTTTATACGCATTTTAAGGCGCACCATTCTAAATCTGGACGGTCAGTCAAATTTAAATTGATCGCTGTGTAGCAGTCAATTTCCTGCCCTATACATTCAACTACAGCTTGGTCTTTGAGAAGTTGGTTATTTAACTTCCAAATGGATCTGTGGGTAATATTAGGGAGCACCACGTTTCTGCGTGGTCAGAGATAACCCTGGGCTCTATTTTGTCGTCCAACAGCCCTGGAAGGAGTGACTTACTTATTAATAAGTAATCGATTCTGGATTGAGAATTATGAACTTCGGAACGGAAAGTGAACTCCCTTGAATGTGGATGAAGAGTTCTCCAAGGGTCGCACAGACTAAAATGGTCCATCAGATCCCTAATGACTCTCTGAGCTGGCGATAAACCATGACACTTGGGAGCACATTTATCTAACACTGGGTAGACTGGGAGATTCCAATCACCTCCTATTATAATGGGTAGGTTGGTGAAGGGGGCTAATATATCCAATATCTCGGTAAAGAACCCTGGGGAATCTGCATTCGGTCCATAAACACAGCGCAATATCAAGGTGGTTCTCTCCAGTTGACCTAAAAGAAAAATGTATCTGCCACCTCGCTCCTTGATACTCTGCTCACACACAAACTGTGCACTTCTTGCAATAAGAATGGCGACCCCCCCGACTCTGGGTGCTATCACCTGTAACAAAAGTCTGGCCCACAAACTGCCTGCGAAAGAGAGTGCCCTCTGTTTCTTCCAGATGGGTTTCCTGTAGAAAAGAGACATGACTCCTAAGCAGATGAATATGTTTCAGCACCTTATAATGCTTGACTTTGTTGCGACCCCCATGAATGTTCCAAGAAACAAATTTTTTAGGAATAGTCATTTGGATGACCATATGTCAGAGATTTCTGTACTTAACATATAATGAGATCATATGAGAAGAAAAAAGTATTACCCCTCCATGATGTCAAGCTGCCCTTCCCTCCCTCCCTACACAGTCCCACATAACCTTAACCAGAAATAAACTTTCTTAAAAGAAACAACACACCTTCCCCCCTAGATCCCTAAGAATCAAGGGGTTTACAGAATCCCCTAGCAAACCATACATGGAGCCCTGATTCTGACTCATAACACACTGGTACGTAATGTACCCTCAAAGGTAACCTGTCCCCCCCCCCTCCCAACTGTCACTAAATCTAAACATTCTAATTTCAGAAACTGAACTGCCTACTATAATGAGCATTACCAGTGAGCTGACTTAAAGAAAAATGTCCAATTTTGGTTCATAAGGAGAAATACGGATAGGCTCACTGTCCTTAAAACAAAACAAAAACACCATTAATTCTCTGTTCTGTCGGCTGCTAGCTCCAAAACCTAGAGGACCAAAATGACAACAGGGAGCCAGCTAAACTGAGAGGCATTTTAATGTGGAAGATAAACACCTACAGCAAGGAAAATCAGTGAGAAAGAGCCCCGTTTGTGACAGCACTCTTGGCCACAGTTCGGAATTGTAAACTTACTTATAGTCACAACTAGAAAGTCATCATAGCCAGCTCACTGAAATTTAGCTTCTTACCAACTCAGACCTTCAGAAAAGAAACAAAAAGGATCAAATTGTAAACTCTTGCCGATTCCGACTCACTTCAGAGAGTTACAACAATGCCACCATCTTCAGGTAGAGCAGGCCAACAACCATTTTCAGCCAACTCTGAACAAATTGGGGAGCGCCTTCTTGAGGGATTCCTCAGCCACCTTCGTGTCTTCAAAGGGAACCCATTTCCCTTCAAGATGCACTTGGAAATCAGCAGGGTATCATATGTGAAATTTTATGTTTGCTGTTAGAAGCTTGGTAACTATGCCATGATATGCCGTTCTCCTTTGTCGCACCGATAAATGGAGATCCTGGGCCACCCGTATCGCCTTGCCACTCCATTGCACCTCTTATTTCTTTCGCTTTATCAAAAAATGCTGGCGCTCTTGGTAGTTCAAAAACTTGAAGATGAAGGTTCTCGGTGGGGGCATGGCTCTTAATGCCCTGTGAGCCCTTTCTATGATGTAGGATGGACCAAATGGAGAGGGGCCTGCTAATTTTTCAACTAGATTTTGAGTAAAAAGCACCTGGTTATTCCCTTCCTCTCCCTCTGGCAAACCAATTAGCACCACATTACTGCGGTGGCGACTCCCTTCCAAATCTTTGATTTTGGTCTCTAGCTTGGCGAGGCGTTGCCATGTAGCAGCCATGGCTGGATCCACTTTATCTGTTTTGCGCTCCACGGAAGTTAGACGGGCCTCACAGTCTCCTGTACGAATGGCAAGATCTTCCATTTTAGATGAGACTGATTTGAATTCCTCCGTTAAAGACCGCAACTCGTCCCGAAATGGATGAAAATCGTCCAGGAAGCGATCGAGTGTGAGAGGAGACTGACTATGGGTGCCGGAGGATTGCAGCCCCATAGGCCCTGCCTGGGCCTTGGATCTCTTAGAGATTTTTTGGCCGTTGTAGGTGGCATATGTTGCGGGAGAGCAGACCACATCTCCGCTTCCATTTCGTCAGTCCCCCCCCCACCTTAAATCGCTTAAAGAGGCTGCATGTACATTTACCTTTAAAGAAATTGTAGTTCAAAGGCTGTGTTTAAGGAATAAATGGCAAAACCGACGGTTGCATAGAAGAAGGTAATGGGAGTGCTCAAAGAAGCAGCTACCGAGAGGACTGCATCACGTGCTCTCCCAAATGTTCGGGCTGCTCTGTGTGTTTCTCTCTTTTTACTTTATTGTAATCAAGTGCGTGCTGTTTTTCAGTTTATGAAAACTGCTGTAACTGTTAGACAACTGTTAGTCTTTGACACTGTTCTGCGTATCTAAATCACTTGTTTGGATTGTTTCCCCTGTATAAATCTCGTTTCTGTTAGACTCTGTTTTGTATTGTCAAATCTTCTTGGTATCTCTTAGACTGGACGTTTGTGAAAATGGGCATTTTTGCTCACATACCTTCCAGTATTCAAATGAGGATTGATTGACGAGCAGTCCTCTGAATGCTCAAGCCTCCTCCCCTGACCGGCACTCGGGCAACCCAAGCCCGCTCCCGAACTCAAGTCACCAGTGTTGCGAGCGGTAGTGCTACCACTGTGCCAGTGGGCCAGCCCCTGAGGTGCTTTTTCTTTTCCCTTTGTTTAATTAGAAGATTATTTACCTGGTTTTAGTAGGTGTGATGCGTGGAACAGCTCTTAGCCTGGCAGCTGACATATCTTGCTCTACTGCCCCCACTACATCAGCACTGTGACTTCACTGACTGTGACATCACTGCTACTTAGGAACATCAAGTGAGTGACTGCCAGGTCAGCCACCTGTGATGTCACTGTCAGTGAGACCATAATGCTGATGATGTAGTGTGGGGGCAGTGGAGTTAGACATGTCAACTGTCAGGCTAAGAGCTGTTCCACACATCCAAAACAATATTATCACATAGAATACTTTCTGCTGAGCAAAAGGAAAAAGATAAATATTTCAGAATTAAAAAGCTACAACTGACTACTACTTATAATTTGCATTATGTTCCCCGTCTGCCTGTTTTGGCTCCACTAGCTCTTTAAATGTGTAAGAACGATACAAAAAAAAAAAAAAAGACAACTTTGACAAATCTGGAGTATTGTTAGAATAAGGCATATTTTAATAAGAAAATACACAGACATGTTCTTTATTAAATTTGTCTACTTAAATTCAAATGAAAATGTACATCCCAATTAAGAACTGGATAAGCCCTCCTGAATACCTGAAGATGGACGTACTGCTATGATATTTAAAGGGACACTGTCAACCTTTTTGCATCATATTATTTCTAATTAAAATCATCACACATTTTATGATAGCTTACCTTCTCTAAACTTCACTGATGCTGCTGGTTGTTTTATCTGCATCTTAGCAGAACTGAAATGCACGCAAATGTTACAAGTTCTTCCCAACCTTGTTTTGTTTTAAATCCTTGCTTTACACTTACTGCACATTTCCTGAACACTAGAACACCTCCAAATGGTGTAGCCAATCATGATGTATTGCATCATCTCCTCCTACTGCATAATGAGTAGCTACACTGTGATGGGGGCATTCCCAAGTCTAGGAAAGATGCAGCAGGAGTTGATCAAAGAACGTAAATAAACATGTTGTTGTGTGGTAACACGAGTATGGTGGGCAGTCTGTTTTTCACTCTTTAAAAGAAAAAAGGAACCAGAATCCAACTATCAGCTACAGCAACAGTTTCTACAGAATCTGAACAATCATAACGTGTGTTTTAAACTAGGGACACTTTGAGGCCTAAGGGGTTGGACAGTGTCCCTTTAAATATTTCCTAAAAGATTCAGGTTTGGTGAATATATACAGCAAAAATGAAAGCAGCACAAGGTGTGTTTCTGCAAAAAAAGTTTACTTTAGTACCACAGTAGCTCCAAGGTGGACGAGCAGAAATAGAACACATAGCAGTACTACAGATAGCCTAGCAGATGCCCATGGAGCTTGGGAGCTATGTGGTACTAAAGCTAACTTTTTTTGCAGAAGCACACCTTGTGCTGTTTTCTTTTTTGCTTTGTGTTTGTGTCAGGCTGGCCGCCTTGTCTTAGCAAGCACTGACCCTATTGAGCTGTGTCGCTTTACTTCCCTTTGGACTTCCTGGAATACATGATGGACTGATAATCCTAAGGCAAATCAAAATCCCCACTTTCCAGAAACATTCAGTGTCTTCTCCAGAATTTATTATATATTAATAGACAGTTGTTATGGACACCATAAAAATTAATACAGGAAATATCATTTTTATCAGACCAAACAATGGTGTCGTTGGCCGTTATACCTACTAGAGATATGAAGAGGATAAGGGAATGGAAATTTGACAACTAAGTAACCAGATTTTACAGATAAAATAGAAACTGCTATTAAACAATTCTGGTACTTTATTCTGAACCTTCTGAAGAAGCCTCATACTGAGGCGATATGTAAGGGTAGCTGATCGGTGTTTCTGTCTCTCATGCACCAATAAGTTAATAATAACCGTCCAAAATGCTCCTGTGCCTAATTTTCTCCTTTAGTGCCCCTCCTCCTTTTGCCCTCTCCTCCATTTTCGTTCTGCACTGCCGACCTTCCCAGGTTAAACACCCTCATCTGTGATTCTTCATCTCACAGTTCCCTTTGTACAGCTCCTTTCCATTTTGTGTTTTAACACTTATTTATGCTTTCTGTTTTTGTAAAGCTTCTAATGGTCTACTCCATTTGGGGTTACTTAAAGAGCAGCTTCCTAGTAGCTACCTCTTCAAACATATAACATACCTCACCTGGCCCAGAGTTGATGGCTTTAATTAATACCCTTTATTTCTTCTGTTATAAAAAGTTATACTAATTGTAATTTTCTTTTCGGACAACACAGGCAAAAACAGAGCCACTTTCTGAAACTGCCGGCATGCCCCCATGCAGGCACACGCAGCCCCGTTTTGTGAAGTCAGAAAACTAAGACTGCATGTTCACGCTCTATTGAGTTGAATGGGGACGAATTTTCTATACATTTTTTTTATTGATTTTCATCATATTCTTAATGACATGTATGTATATCACATGCATGTTACAACACGGGATACAGGCAACACAATGTCTGTACAAATGATAGATCAGATCTTTAGCATATTCTTATTAAATATCCCAGACAACAGCCCTCCTCCCCCCAAAATGCTTTAGGAGTAAATATTAAAGGACAATAAGTTCGTAGGAAGTCATGCTCTCACCACAGGATTTAAAGCAGTCTATATGCCAGACTTCCATCCCACTCACAGATAATATAGTATAGTTGGGGGAGAACCACTACATAAGGGATATACAATGGTGAGCTGTCAGATAAATGATTTATCTACACAAGTGCTGTTCGACTCCGGGTAACTGTCCTCAATTAAGCTATTTTGAAACCCTACTCCCTTAGGCCTCTGTTAAGAAGCCATGTAGGGGGAAGAATATCCATTTTAGAGGATTATGCAGTCCACAAACTGAGCAGTGTGCATTAGCACACCCAACATTTCTTCTGAGATGTCTGAGGTCAAACAGCACAAGTGTAGATAAATAATTTATCTGACAGCTCACCATTGTATATTTCATTTATGCAATAGGGATGCTTTCTGTCAGTGCAGGGACATTTGCTTTTGATTGTTTATCTTTTTTTTGCATATGTTTGTTAAAAAAGTGAACAAAAAACTGCATTTTCTGCTAATCATAAAAAAATCTATAAGGTATCTATAAATGAAATACCACTCATTTTGCAGATAATTTTGTGCTGCACAACTTTCACGCTCGCAGCACTATGCTATCTTTTTTCATTTTAAAGTTATTTGTATTTGAATATAGTTAGTACTGGTACTGAGGCCGAACATTCTAAATGAGTTCTGGAGTGATTGTGACATACCTACTATGTATATAAATATGTGATGATGTTTCTACTATGTGTATAAATGTAAAATTTTGAATTTATCTCATAGTAGCTCAGATTTATCACATAGGATTTATGTCCACACCCATTGCATAAAAAGGGATACTACGTTTAAGTAAGCAGATTGCCTGAGTTCAATTGAGTTATTTTGAAACCCTACTCCCTTAGGCCTCTGTTAAGAAGCCATGTAGGGGGAAGAATATCCATTTTAGAGGATTATGCAGTCCACAAACTGAGCAGTGTGCATTAGCACACCCAACATTTCTACAGTCCCAATGTATAATCAGTCTAAACTGCAGGCAGGAAATAGATGTAAGTAGATTCCAACAGTATTTAAACAAACAACAGCAATAACACCATCCATCCTACCTACTAAATTACTTTATGAGGTGCACTCAACAAGTACAACTCAGCATTAAGACCAGGGGGCCAGAAACAGCCTCATTAATTTGAACCATAAAACCATAGTCCCGCTAAAGTCATTCTGGCTCTCCTTCCGATTCTTGGTCTGAGGCCCTAGCTTCCATGCAGGTAAACAGTGTCTCTGAAGAGCTAGATGCAGCCTCTGTGTCGGTAAAAACATGAGGCTTCTGCTGGTGCATAACACGTAGGCGTGCTGGGAAAAGCATCTGGGCCTCCACCCCTTTTGCCAGAAGTGATTTCTTGAATTCCTGCAACTTTTTCTTTCTGTCCTGTGTCTGGGATGAAAGGTCTGGGAAGAAGCTCAAGCGAATCCCCTCCCAAACAAGGTCTCCTCTTTTTCTAGCCTCTTGCAATAATGGTATTCTGACCTCAAGAGTAGATAAGGTCACGATCACAGTCAGTGGTCAAGAAGATCATTCCCCCCTGCCCCCATGCATATTGGGATTGTGAAGGCTTGTACAATGTTAATACCCATCTCTCTGTTCAGGAGATACAAATCATCAAAGATCATTCGCTCGAGCGCTGGCAAGATATCTGTGCAGCTGGCAAAGTGAGGGGGGAAGCCCACAACTCAAACGTTCCTCTGCCAGAGACCGTTTTCCAGCGTCTCCACTTTATTTCTTAGGAAACTGACATCCTGTATCAGACCTATGCTAATTTCCGACTGCTGTTCCGACGAAGTGGTAGGGTCAGATATTGCTGAGGTGTTTTCAGTAAGCTTCTGTTCCAGGTTGGTAAATTTTCTGTCCATCACCACAAGCCATTTACTGGTTTCGTCGCCGGCCTCCTGTAGTTTAGTTAGAAGTGAAAGTATTTGAGAAAGCTCCAGCGCTGAAGCAGAAGAGGGCCTCCTGATTTAGTTGAGGCGCCGATCCCTTGGCCACTGAAGTAAGAGTCAAGCCCCGAAGGAATGTGGTGGGGTTGCTTTTTCGGGCCTATTGCACTCTGTAACTTGCCTGGTTTATAAACGAATCCACGAAAATTAAGTCCTAGTGCAAATAACAGATACATTTATAAAATAAACGTCGTTTGTGGAGCTCATTTGAAGAATGTCCGCCTTATTGTGTGCGCTCCACAGCGCCCCCTTTTCTACACATTTTATTACCATTTAGAGTTGTGATTTTAATAAATCAAAGTGATCGCTCAACTGGTTTTCTTTAATGCTTTCTAACCGTACTGAATTAAATAGATTATCTGTACTCTAGTCTACTATATATTATATCCTCAACTCTTTCAAATTAATAAATACATTTGGTTTACAACCTGTATAAAAGTTGTGTTTAAATACAAATTTGATTCTTTTCCTTATTTTCTGTAGCTGATCTACAAAACTGACCTTTTAGAAAATACAACCATTTCTTCTCAGGGCTTCAGATTTTTTAATACAAGCTATAATCTATAAGTAACAGTTAAAGAGCTACTGACACCTGAAAGAAAACTTTGAAAAACATAATAAGTGAGTAAAATTCTGCTTGTATTTCATATATATTCTAGATTTCTCCTCCCCATTATTTATTACTGAGGAAATGTGCATGAATACATGATTTTTATCCCTTACATTTACTTTAAAGTTAATCTGCCTCTGTAGCTTACTCCCTACTTCAAGACATAATGCTCTGTTGTGACATCACAATCTGCTGCCATGAGAGTAACTGTGATGTCACAAGCAGTACATTATGACCTCAGGTAGGGAGACAGCAACAGAAATAGACGAACTCTTCAGGAACAAGAAACCTGTTTTCATGCAATTGACCTCAGCAATAAATAATGGGGAGGAGGAATAAAGAACCAATGTGAAATACAAGCTGAACTTTATCTAAATATTATGTTTTGTTAAAGTTCTCCTGAAGTTGTCAGCTGCCCTTTAAGTTGTATATGCAGCTCCCACACACACATCTGTTTCAGCAGCATGTTTTACAAGGCCAGTATTTTCAGCTAGGAACTGTGCATACTGCCTTATGGTTGCAGCCTAAGTGTTTTTATTTTTTCAATCTTGGTATGTGCAAGGAGAAATTGCATTTTTTTACAATCTTATTGCATGCTATCCATAAGGAGTTACCATGCAGCAAGACCAAAATAAAGCAGATTAGTTACGAACATCGAAATGCCAGCAGAAACAGACCTCACCGTCTATCGAGTCTGCTTGATTGTGCAGCTAGCCCTCAACCTGCAGCTGCCCCACCCTCCCTCCCTTCCCTTCTCATAACTACCTCCCCTCACTCTGTCCCACCCTCTCTTAAATCCAATTGCCTACACGATACCATTTCCTCAGGCAGAGTGTTCCACTCATCTACCACCTTTCTATGAAAAGTGTCTCTTGATTTCCCTCCTGAACTCCCCAATCTCAGCCGATGCCCTCTCGTGTCCCTCCCTCTTCTGATCTGAAAAATCCCTTCTGAATTAATCCTGCTAATACTCTTTAGGTATTTAAAGGTTTGGATCATATCCCCCAATCCCTCCTCTCTTCCAGGAAATATATTTGCAGCTCCTCCAGCCTCTCCTTGTAGGATTTTCCCTCAAGTCCCTATATCATCTTCATTGCCCTATGCTGCACCCCCTCCAGCAGTCTGATGTCCCCCTTCAGGAACTGTCACCAGTACTGCACGCAGTATTCAAGATGTGACCTGACCAGTGACCTGTGCAGGGGCAGGATCACTTCTCTGTGCCTGGAAGAGATTCCCCTCACTATGCATCCCAGCATCTTGTTTGCCTTTGCAGCCGCCTTCCTGCACTGATCTAAGTGGTTCATACTCCCCATTATTAGTACCCCTAGATCATTTTCCTCCACTATGCTTTCCAACTGTACCCCTCCCAACTGATACTTCCTCCCCGGGTTCCTTACTCCGAAGTGCAGTGCCTTGCACTTCTTGGTGCTGAACCCCAACTGCCATGTCTCCGACCATTCCTGTAGTTTGGTCAGGTCTTCCTGCAGCCCCCTCCACTCCTCTATGTCATCTACCACTGCACTGATCTTAGTATCGTCTGCAAACAGACTGATCCTACTACGGATCCCGTTTGAGATATCGGCTATGAATATCCCGAACAGTCCCAGTACTGAACCCTGGGGCACCCCCACTTGTAACGTCCCTTGGTGATGAGAGTTTCCCCACCACCCTTTGCTGCCTATCCCTCAGCCAGCTGGTGATCCAGTTAACCATTTTTGTCCCCACACCAATGTAGTCCAGTTTCCCCCAGCCTCCCATGCAGCACCGAATCACAGAGGCACAGTAATCAAAGTGGTTAACAAAATTTTAGGGGGTAACACTTTAAACTTTCCTTAACTACACTATAGTTATAGTGTAACTAAACTGTAACTGCATTGCAACTGCAATGTAGTTACATGCAACAAACATGTAACTACAGTGTGATTACCAATGATGACTACCTACCCCGCAGTTACACTGAAACTGACACTTTATAAAGTATGACACTTTTTTTTTCCGGGGGGGGCTTTCGGTCCTTTACTGACCTCAAGAAAATGGAGTTCAAACCAGGGAATTTTTTGCATACTTGAAGGTAAGGAACTACACAGACAGTGGAAGAAACCCATCCTAACCCTGGCAGAGGAAATTCTCTATAAACTGCAACCACTGACAAGAACCCTCACAGCATGCTACCAGCTCCTTCAGAGGGCAACCCCCACATGACTAAATAAATCCTTAGAACCTTGGAAAACTGATCTGGGATGTGATATCACAGATGAAACCTGGTGCTTCAGCATATGCACAACAGCTCCTGGGCAAACAGCCTCTGAAGGGTTCTTATTTTAGTAAATTTAGTACATTGTACAGGCTTTGTATAAACTGTTATTCTTACAACCTTGTCATGTGTATTATCTTTGTATGTTTGATACCCTTCCCCACCGACGTGGAACCTTTGTAAATGAGCTTTTAGCTCAAAGGTATTACAATCCTAGATTTAAATAAATATGTTTACCTCAGCTAGACTACATAAATGTCAGTCCACTGGGGACCTTATGTGTCCAAAGTGCAAAGTGGAAATGGGAGATTCTGTGCACCTGGCACTGATATCCCCCAAGGTTACTCTAATCCTGGCATGCTATACATAAAGTATGGGGCTGATACTGAGAGGCCCCTCACAAACACTCCACTGGAGTTGCTTTAAGGGGCCAAACAACTAGGAAGAAAGACTTGCTTGTGTAGGTCATTGGCTTAACCATCTCTACTTATGTACGAAATTGGATAGAATGCAACTTAACATAGCAGGCAAAGGGGAGCTGTTTCATACCCTGTGGGATCCCTAATTCAAGCTATTAAGGAAGGCACTGTTATCCCCTAGGGACCATAATAAGGGACTGGGCGCCTCTCACTAAATCACTAATATATTAATGTAGACACTGTTGGAGTTAGTAAGGAACTGAGAGGCACTGCTAAGAGACTCAGAGCTTGCATTAAGTGAGCACCTCAGATGATCCTACCACTACTCTGTGATAAGCCATAGCCCACTGGTCAACAGTATATTACCCTATATAACTAGATCTGTCTTAACAGGATACCTGTATGGCATATCTGTAATTAGCTTTTTAACCATCAGTAAAGCATAACGTATTGTTTCTTAAAAACTTCCTTTTATATGTACAGTATGTACTCATGATTGCACAATTACTTGTCCTAGCTATAAACTCAGAAATGCTACACTGTAACGTATTTGTGAGGTCTTAATAAAACATGTTTAAAAAAAAAAAATAAATGCAAGGAGAGCGAAGGTGAGATCACTTATGGAACCTGTCTACCAAGAGCCAAAGGAATTGGTTGAAACTGGCAAACATGATATACAAAGGGTTAACAGCTTTTTTTTTTTTTTTTTTTTTTAACAAAGGTGAGCATTCAAAAAAATCTTGGCTTCATAGTATGCAGACAGTGTGCAGTACCCATAAACTGCTCCTCACTACCTATTTAAATGTACTATGTGAAGGATTTGAACACTGGGTAGTAAGCTGAAATTCAACAAACGCTCTTTGTGATGTAATCACTTCTATTGCAAATGCAGCTGTAATTCTTACCTGTCTAAATCTTTTCAAGTGGAGGATCAATACGTCAGGTAGTGTCCATAGGCTCAGCTTAATGCTCCCCTGTTGTAACTGTTTACAGTGCGGGCACCGTCAAGCATCATCTGGAGCAAGCTGTATTTGGGGAGAAAAAGACCAACAGCTAAATATTAATGACACAGACAGAAACATAGAAAAGCTGATGGCAGAAGGAGACCAAAGGAATCCATGAAGTCTGCCCAGGAGTTCCAAAGACCATTATTGATCCCAGGACCCTAGTCCCCCCACCCCAAGTTTCGCCTCAATCCTTCTCCTTGGTTTTTAAACTGTTCAACTTATCCCAGCCTAGTTTTAAGGATGTCACCATCTTGGCCCCATCAACTCAGCAGGCAGCCTATTCCAAGACTCTACCACTCTTTCCGAGAAGTAGATTCCTTTTTGAAGATCCCCCCCCGCCAGCCTCCATTTGTGTACTCTAGTATTGGAATTGTAAACCCTGCTGAACAGCTCAGGGTACGGCACCCTATTTATTCCAAAGGTCTCTATCATGTTCCCCCTCCCTCCTAGTCTCCAGCGAGAACATGTTCAGTGATTCTAAGCGTCCCTCATACAAAAGCTCTTGTAGGCCCTATATCATTTTTGTCACGCTCCTCTGCATGGTCTCCAGTCTGCTAATGCCCTTTTTTAGGTGTGGGCTCCAAAACTAGACACAGTACTCCAAGGTGGGGCCTCACACGAGACCTGTACAGTGACAGAATCACCTCCCTAGTCCTGCTGTCAAATATGTTTTGTATGTATAATGAACTAATTTTTATACAAAGTGCAGTGGTGGAGGCAGCATGGTTTCATGGGGGGCGGGCATGTCAAACAAATCTGACAGATTTCTTTGAAAAGGTGACAAGGAATTTAGCTCAGGGTGGAGTGGTGGACGTAGCCTACCTAGACTTCAGTAAGGCTTTCGACACTGTTCCACACAGGAAACTAATAAGCAAGCTGGGCAAGCTTAAGAGTGGGTCCAAAAGTGGTAAATTGGATAAGAAATTTATTAGGGTATAAGCGTCAGAGGATGGTGGTTCACGGAGTTCACTTTGAGGAATGGAGGGTGACAAGCAGAGTGCCTCAGGGATCAGTGCTGGAACAAGTCCTCTTAAAGTGACAGTGCAGAGCAGTTGGAATAGAATGTCTGCCTCTTTGTAGACAACACCAAAATCTGCAATAGGGTAGACAGTCGGGTGGGAGGTGGGGTGGAAAAGGATAAGCTGAGACCTGAGAAAACTAGGAATGCTCAAAGGTATTGCAACTGGGTTTCAATGCAAAACAGTGCAAAATAATGTACTTGGGCCACAGAAACTCAGCAATGAAGTACAAAATGGGTGGAGTGGTACTGACAGCCACCAAGCAGGAAAGAGACCTGGGGATAATCGTATCAGATGACCCAAAGCCAGGCAGTGGCGACAAGGCAGCAAGGAGGACCAGTGGGATGCTGGGGTGCATAGGGAGGGGTATCACCAGCAGAATAAGGGAGGTGGTGTTGCCTCTGCATAGATCACTGGTAAGACCCCACCTAAAGTACTGTGTCCAGTTCAGATCACATCTCCAGAAGGACACAGATGGAGGAGGCAGTCCAGAGGAGGGCAACCAAAATGGTGCGGGGTCTGCATCAAAAGCATTGCGAAGAGAGAGAAAAGGACCTCAAAATGTATGCCCTGGAAAACAGGAGGGAGAGAGGGATGTGACACAGACCTTTAAATACATGGTAAATAAGGTACAGAAGGGAAATATTTTTCAGAAGAAACGGTGCTCAAGAATAGGGGGACATGCAATGAAGCTGGAAGGGGGATTAGATTCAGTAGAGATGTGAGGAAGTATTTCTTCACAGAAAGAATGGTGGATTCTTAGAACAGCCTTCCAGTGGAGGTGGAGGTGGTGGTGGTGGGGTGGGGGGTGAAAACAGTGTTGGGGTTCATTAATGCATAGGATAAGCACCAGGGAATCACAGTGGAAAGTAGGGGGGAGGAGGGAGAAAGCTGTAGATCAGGCATTATCTGTGGTAGTAGTAGTATAGGTAGAGAGAAATGAGTAGACTGGATTGGCCAAGTGGTCCTTATCTACAGTGAAGTGACTGGATGCAACTACTGCAACTCCACCCTAGCTCCTGAACATACAACAGTGTTAGGCTGTGCTAGTACAGTGCAGCCCAGTGCTATGCTCAGGCCTCTGACAGGATAAGGGAGCATTCTTACATCACCACATGCCACTACAGCCATAAGCTTTAGCCCTCACCACACCGGCAACCTGAGTTCAGCAATCAGCCCATGTTGCCGGGGGCTAGCCGGAAGGAGAGAGGACAGGACTGAGTATGCAATGGATAGCTCTGCTCTCCTGGGGTGGGAAGGGCTTGCTGACTCTGCCCTTGGCTGCCTCAGGTGGAGGCCTGGAGGAAGCACTGGCAGCTCGAGTGACAGTGATGGGAGGGCCACGGTTCCATAGCATGTGTACGCCACCATGTGCAAATGCTTACATGCCACAACAGCAGAGGCTGCAGGACAAAAATGGAAACATGGCTGGCACAAACTACATGTATATGAAGACCTGCCCCCCCCCGCCCACCTCTGTCCCACACTGTCACCAGTTCACCAAGCCCAATCTGGATGAGAGTCACTGGGTGGGGAAAGGGCAGCCCTCCCCTTCCTGACCTGCCACGGAGGGGGGGGGGCAATCCGTGGGGGATTGCGGGCTTGGTGTACCGTGGAGACGACTGCTGGGCGAGAGAGGGCAGGGACAGTGCTGAGGGCCCGCCTGCAGCAACCAAAGAGAAAAAAAGCTATATCGAGAAAAACAACAGAAGAGTTAGTGGACTTCTTGAAATGAAAATTAGCTTTCAAAAGAAGTGAACTAGTACTTTTTCTTTTCCCTGCTGCTAATTGGAAGATTATCTTTCTACCAGACAATACTTGGTGTAATGTATAGAACAGTACTTTGTTTCTTAATAATATTTTTTATTTTCAAATAAGATTTACAACATAAGATCACAAGCAAGTACAGTATATGCAATAAATCAATGCATAAAAACACAGACAATTAGTTAAGGATTTATTTGGGGATACCGGTTTTAAAGACATCTCCACAGTTGCTCAGGGTTTCTTACTGACAGAAACCTTGATTCAAAGTGCTCAGCTCACAGTGGATATTGCTAAATACCATATGCCTCGAGGTATTATAAAACCCCAGACAAGTGAAAATACTTAAAACTTCTTGGCTGTTATGAATCTGAAACCCACTGTCCCATCAATTTATAGTTATTTAAGTTCAGTAATTATAAACACAACAGAAGAATCGGTTTCCAAATGGGCAAATGGACTGGGAGACTAAGTAAATCAATGGAACTGGAAACAAATCTGGGATTTTCCATTTAAGGTGGTTTTGCTCGTTAGTAACAGGATAACCCACTATAAATGTGTAGAACAGTACCTGCAGGCTGACAGAGCTAGTTCTTCCTCATACATCATAGGCCTATGATTTCACTGTCAGTGACATCACAACTGAGCAAAAAGAGCCAATCACCTGCTGCAAGGTCAGTTACTTGCGATGTCACAATAAGCGCGGTCACAATGCTGATATGGTATGAAGATGCATAGAACCACGTGTCTGTCCCCAGGTAAAGTACTGCTCTTCCCATCAAACCTAATACTATCCAGCTGAAAACCTTCTAACGAGCAGTGGCAGTCTGAGGCACTGAAGGCCTTACCGCCTGCTACACCAGCAGCACGAGAATGGACTAGGGTCACTCAGAGGCTGAGAGAGGATTGAGCATCCTAAGGACAACTCTCCTCCCTTGGTGGGGGGACTCAGAGTCCCACCACTGACCTGTCACCTAGCAGAGGCCAGGTGGCAGCACAGGCCACACCAGCAGACATGGGTGGAGGACCATGCTGATGCAGCCCACATGTGCGTTAACATGTGCATGTGCAGCTTGCATCACATGCAGATCCCACAGGGTGAAAATGGAAGAAAATGCCCCAGGTTGATCGGCATCCCCTGCAGGTAGCACACGACCCTACCTGGCAGTCAATCTGTTAAATACCGTTATGTGGAAGTGGTGGTCAAACTGGTATGCCCAGGGGAAAGGATGGTGACGGGGCTGGGGGAATGCTGCTGAGACCAGACACGACAGGATGAAAAACAGAAATAAAAAAGAAAATTATATTTAAGTGGGTATATGGTCATTAGACTTTGGTGTCTACCCTGTACAAATGCATCAAATGGCCACAATATAAGGACCTCTGACCACTAAATGTTTTGGTCTGGTGATCACATGACCACAATTCTTTGCACAATTTGAAATTTTATTATGCAACACATTTATACTGTGCCCTTTAAAAATATAAAACTTTCTGCTTTGCCACTCCACTGCTATCTAGCACCATAATTCAATTTCCCCCGTGAAACAGTTACATTCTCTAATCCTCTTCCACTACAGTCTATTTTCTGCTGAGCGGTACAAGTTCAGAATCCTGGCATCAGCTACATCTGTGGTGATTTGATATATCCATCTTGATATCTGTCTTCCCTCTGCTGATTAAAGCCATGCAGCCTTCCCTATAGCCTGATCCAGGGATAACAGTCATCGTTCATCCCACGCACATGTCCAGAGTAAGTTAATTTTCTCTTCCCAGATTCAGATTAAGGTGTATCAAGCAATATTTGCTAACTAAGATTTACTAAGATGGGTCACCTGCAATGCCCCACTGTGCATAATGTGAACAGTATAAACAAAAGTGACCAATCTCTCTCTTTCTTTTGTAGATGGCTGGATCAGTGCATTGGTAACTCTAGAGTTTTTGTTTTATTCTTGTTTTTGATTTATTCTATTTATAAATAAATGATAAACAAATTCTACTATAAAAAATGTTCTGTTGGCCCAGTTGCACGATGGCAGCGCCACCACCAGCCATGTTGGTGACCCAGGATCGGAAGCAAATTCATGTTACTTGGTGGGGGGAGGACCCAGCATCTGAGGGACTGCCTTCCTCTCCCAGAGTGGGGGGGGGGAGAGAGAGACACCTCCTGCAATACGCATGACACCCATCGAAGACTGGGTTTTAAGGCAGACTAGAGGCCCAGAAAGGTATGGGGTGTCAACTAATGCTCTATGACATTGCATGCCAACCGACATCCCAGGGGACAAAGGCCTGGCACCTCCACCAACAGGGCCCTCATAAGGATCTTGCTTTGCTTCCTAGCCAGGAAAGAGGAGAGCACAGAGCAGGTGCAGGAGGATTTCAGGGAGTTGGGGAGGTAGCAGGATCCGTAACATTCCACGGCGGGGCTACGAATTTCCACATCACAAGGTTCAATACTTGGTTGAAAGGCTGGTGTGAGGAAAAGGGTTTTGGCTTCATTAAGGACTGGGGACACACGTGGTGTGATGTCGGCCTGTACAAGACAGATGGCCTGCATCTGTCCAGGAAGGGGACTGTGGTTCTCAATGAACAGTTTACATGCTTCCTTAGCAAGCACTTAAACTAGCCGGGGGGGTGGGGTTGAGAGCAGGGAGACTTAAGCAGCTCACCTCCACAAGTCAGAGAAGTTCGCAGAGTGGATCGGGAGGAAAAGATATTGACAGCAAACGAATAATACCACAATTGGAAAGAAGGGACAGGAAGGCAATAGCAGAACTACAAGGAGGCAGGCAACAAAACATGGACAGCCATGTATACAAATGCCTGCAAGCCTGGGAAATAAAACCCCAGACCTGATGGCGGAGGTGAATCTGGACTTAATGGCGAGTACCAATATGTTGTACACTGGAAAACATGAGTGGAAGGTGAATGTACCAGGGTACGCTCTATTCAGGAGGGATAGGGAGAGAAAAAAGGGGGGGGGGCTTTACGTCAGGGAAGGTATTAAAGCTACAGAGGTACAGGGAAGACAGGGGAAGGCTGAGGCACTGTGAATCACCCTTGAGCCAGGCAATGGCATAGCAATTCACACAGAAGTGATCTACAGGCCTCCAGTACAGGGCAAGAGGCAGATAGGGCAATGGTGGAGGGAATACATGGGATGGCAGCTAAGGGGGAGGTGCTGTTGCTGGGTGATTTTAACATGCCAGACATGGAATGGACCATCCCAGCAGCAGCCTCAGACAGGAGCAGAGACACCACAGATTCCTTGCGGGGGGCAGGCCTCAAGCAGTTGGTGCAGGAGCACACCAGGGACAAGGTGATTCTGGACCTTGTACTGATCAATGGGGGCAGGATTATGGAAGATCGGGTGGATGTCACTTAGGGGCCAGTGACCACCATACAGTGTGGTTTAATACTAGTACAGTGTCACAGACAAGTCACACAAAGGCAAGGGTCCTGAATTTTAGGAGAGCTGACTTTGCAAGGATGGGGAGAAGGATCAAAGAAGCCCAGGCGGGGGGTTGAGGAGCAGTGGGCACACCTAAAAGGAGCCATAGTGGAGGAAACTCATCAGTGCATTAGGCTGAGAAAGAAGCACAAAAGAAGGAATAAACATCTATGATTCTCAAGAGAAGTGGCAGGGAAAGTGAGGGACAAGAAGGTGGCTTTCAGAAAATACAAGGAGACACATGAGGATAGGGTGGTGTATATAGAGAGTCAGAGGGAGGCAGGGAGGGCAGTAAGGAGCATGAAGGTGCAAACAGAAGAAAAATTAACACAGAAGATAAAGAAAGGGGAAAGACTTTCTATAGGTACATTAGTGAAAGGAAGTAACTGTAAGGCTCAGAGGGGTGCATGTGGTGAGAGACCTATATAAAGCACCAGTATTGAATGAATACTTCTGTTCGGTATTCCCTGAAGAGGGGGAGGGACAGGGACCACAATTACACAACAGAAACATTGAGGGAAGGGAGGTAAACACCAGTCCATTTGCAGAAGGGAGAGTCCTGGAGGAACTCACAAAACTAAGGGTACACAAAGCGATGGGACCAGATGGTATACACCCCAGGGTACTAAAGCAGCTTCAAAAGGAGCTAGAAGCATCACTGGCAGCCCTGTTTAGTGAGTCACTCAGTTCGGTTGGGGGGGGGGGTCCAAAGGACTAGAAGCAGGCACATGCAGTCCCTCTTCACAAGGGAGGAGGCAGGTAACTACAGGCTAGTCAGCCTCACCTAGTAATAGGCAAGATTACGGAGACGCTGCTCAAGGAAAGTATTGTGGAACACTTGGAATCCAGTCGAGCACAGGATCCAACGCAGCATGGATTCACAGCAGGAAGGTCATGTCAAACAAACCTGATAGACTTTTTTGACTGGGTGACAAAGGAGGTGGATTGGGGGGAGCAGTGGATATTGCCTACCTCGATTTCAGCAAGGCCTTTGACACTGTTCCACACAGAAGGCTGGTTAACAAGATGGGTAGCCTGGAGGTGGGCCACAAGGTGGAGAACTGGGTTAGGAATTGGCTCAACGACAGAAAGTAGAGGGTGGTGGTAACTGGGATCGAATCCGAGGAAAGGGGGAGTGTCCAGTGGGGTGCCTCAAGGATCAATCTTGGGGCCAATCATATTTATTTTTTTTTTTTAAACTTTATTTTTATTATTTTCATATGTTATTAAACAAATAACATTTCCATAACCAGGACAGTCCATTTACATCATGAATTACCATAGAAAGAAGAAACCCCTCCCATTAATCATAGGATACATGCATCCTGAATATTATACCTCATAGAAACATAGACTTTGACGGCAGATAAGGATTGCTTGGCCCACCTAGTCTGCCCATTTCCATACCTACTGGATAAGCTGCAGATCCTAGTTAACCAACAGCCTACTTCTTCCTACCTCCACCAGAATTGCCTTATGTCTGTCCCATGCATTCTTGAATTCACCCACTGTTTTTGACCACACAACCTCCTCAGGAAGGCTGTTCCATGTGTCCACCACCCTCTCTGTGAAAGAATGCTTCCTCACACTGCCCCTCAGCCGTTCCCCCTCTATCTTTAAATTGTGTCCCCTTGTTCTTGCACAGCTCTTTTTCTGAAAGATGCTACCCTCTTGGATTTTGTTGATTCCCTTGAGGTACTTGAAAGTTTCTATCATGTCCCCACCTCCCTCCTTTCCTCGAGCATATACATATTAAGCTCCTTTAGTTTCTCTTCGTATGGCTTCTGTTGCAGACCCTGCACCATTTTAGTTGCCCTCCTCTGGACTGCATCCATCCTGTGTCTATGTCCCTACGGAGATGGGGTCTCCAGAAATGCACTTAGCATGCCAGATAGGGTCTCACTAACTGTCTGTACAGAGGGATAACAACTTCCCATTTTCTACTGGTGATGTCTCTCCTTATACATCCCAGTATCCCCCGCAGCCATCCTTACTGCCTTCTCACATTGCTTGCTTACCTTTAGGTCATCTGATATGACTACCCCAAGTCCCTTTCCATTTTTGTTGTTAGTACCCCTTCCCCCCCATTGTGTACTCTTCCCCTGGGTTTTTGTTTCCCAGGTGCATTACTTTGCACTTCTTTGCACTGAATCTAAGCTGCCATACTTTTGACCATTCCTCCAACCTTGCCAAATCCCTTCTCATCCTTTCCACCCTCCCTTGAATGCATCAACCCTGTTGCAGATCTTCGTGTCATCTGCAAAGAGGCACACTTTTCCTTCCAGTCCCTCTGCAATGTCACTTATAAAGACATTAAAAAGGACCGGACCGAGTACTGAACCCTGTGGTACCCTGCTAGTAACCCCGCTTTCTTCGGAGAGGACTCCGTTTACTATTACCCTCTGTGTCCTGTTGTCCAGCCAATTTTTTTACCCAGGCTACCACCTGGGGACCCATTCCCAGGATGGCTAATTTGCTTATTAATCTTTTGTGTGGGACTGTGTCAAATGCCTTGCTAAAGTCTAGGTAGGCCATGTCCACAGCCCCTCCCTGGTCTACTACTACTACTTCAGTCACCCAGTCAAAGAAATCTATTAGATTCGTCTGACGTGACCTTTCTGCTATGAATCCATGCTGCCTTGGGTCCTGTGCCCCGCTGGCCTCTAGGTACTCAACAATTCTTTCTTTCAGAAGTGATTCCATCATTTTCCCTATCACTGAGGTCAAGCTAACAGGTCTGTAGTTTCCTTCCTCTGCTTTGCTCCCACTTTTGTGAAGGGGAATCACATCTGCCCTCCTCCAATCCTTAGGTACCACACCATCCTCATATGGGGAATAACAAAGATGATTGCTATGAAATGAGTTAAGAACAATAGCTGCATAAAAGAGCCAATGAGCAGTATGACTAATTTCAGAAACTAAAGTCACGTGGTTTAGAAGTTCAGTAATTCACACCCCGTATTGGGGCTAGTGGCGTCATACTATATATCTCAAAGTACATCAGGTTCCATATGTAAAACAATTAAGGCAGCAAAATCCCCCTCCATAAATTCAACCATAAACACCCTCATGAGCTATAAGATGATTAGGGGCTAATATACCACACTAAGTATGTTACTTTATTTTAATAAACTAAATGGAATGAGCCAGTTAAAATGGTAATTTAGAACTTTGAGCTACTCCACAGTGTGATATAATGAATCATGAGGAGCTTTACATAAAAAACCAAATGTGGTAATATGCCCTCCAGTCCCAGCCCCTATAACAGTATAGGGGGAGGAGACCACTTACAAACAACTACTGGCCAACGAAAGTCACGGCTGAAAGTCACTTGTAAGCATGAATCCTCATGAAAAGGGTAGAAAACAGTACTTAACACAGATTTAGCCCTCCTTTTACTGGATTTACTGGATAAAAATAGGACAAAAGAAGGCACAAGGCATATCTGGATTGTCCTCCCACAACAGTGGGATATTAAACAAATTATTGAGCAAGTGGCCATGAATCAAGCCTAATTTTAAAGGAATCGAAGTTATCTGCCTCTACAATAGTGAGAGGCAGGGAGTTCCAGGATTTTGCTGCTCTTATGTTGAAAAAATTGTCATATTTTTTGTTATTAGCCCACTCAATTTTTAATTGCTTGGTGTGTAATCTTCCCACAATTCTCTTATTGGCTGGTGATAGCCCACATATGTTAAACAGCACAGGATTATGGAATAGATTGTACATAAAAAGCAAATCTCCCCTTTGCCTTCTCACTGACAGTGGATAAAGCTTTGTCTCCCTAAACCTAGTCTCATAGCATTTATTTCTTAATTTGGGGATGGATTTAGTTAATCTCCTTTGAACTCGCTCAAGACGATTTATATCGTATTTAAAGTAAGGGCTCCAACAAGGAGAATCGTAATCCAGGTGTGGTCTACTATAAGCTCTATTCAAGGGTACTCTTGCTCCTCTAGATCGTTGTGTCCTGCCCCTGGATCTCGATGGGGCTCCGACCGCTAGCGATATGACGAGAGGCCCACTTGCCAGCTTCAGTGGGATCGGGAAAAACTTCATAAACAATCCTCAGTCTTGTGGGATAAATCACTGCATGTATGATAGAGTCATTTCCACACTCCATCATATTTTTTTTTATGTTGCACAGCTTATGTCCGGGAACAAATGCACAGCTTGATCATCCTGGGTAATAGATCCTGCATGTCTGGCCAAACTCAAGCTCTTGTCCCGGGTCTCTACGCTGTCCGTCACCAGCAGGAGAGTTCGCGGAGTGTCTGATTCCTCCCGATAACCCCAAGGAGTAATCCAGTAAGCTTTTTGCAATTCAAACTGGATAGTTTGTCCCTCTGGTAAAACTTTCGTCTTTAACCAGTCTTGCAGGAACACGAAGGGGTGGTCTCCCTCAAGCCTTTCAGGTAAACCAAGGATCCGTATGTGGAATTAGCGGGCTTGATTTTCCAGCGTCTCAAGCTGAACTCACAGATTGCCATTTTCTTTAACTAACAGCAAGGTGGAGGCCGAGGTAGTCTCCGACTGCTGCCTGACATCGCACACATCTGTTTGCAGCGATTCCACCATCTGCTCGATTACAGTCACTCTGGTTCCGAAAGAGTCCATTTTAGCGCTTAAGTCAAAGACCAAGGATATTAATCTTTGGAGCTTTAGGCCTATGGACTCCAACTGTGAAGTGGCCTGCGCTTCAAGGCCTGGCCTCGGGGGTTGAGAAATCCCAGACGGTCTGTTGCCTGCACCACCACCTCTGTCCTTACGAGGATTACCCATTTTAGGTTTACAAGGCTCCATTTTCCAGTAGTAGAAAAATTTTCTTTGGACTGTAGCTTCAAGGGGGCAATTTTTAACCGATTTTAGGACTAAAGCAGAGAGCTGTTGACTTTTGTTGCCACTCAGCTCGGGCTCCACAGTGCCCCCGTCAGTCATTTTTAATGTCTTCATTAGTGACACTGCTGAAGAGCTGGAGGAAAGGTTTGCCTATTTGCAGATGACACCAAGATCTGCAACAGGATAGACACTCCAGAGAGGGCTGAAAGAATGAGGAGCGACCTAGGAAAACTGGAAAGATGGTCCAAAGTGTGGCAATTAAAACGTAATACAAAAAAGTGCAAAGTCATGCATTTGGGGTGCAGAAACCCTGCAGAGAGTTACAGGATGGTGGGGAATGGCTGATGGTCACCAGGGAAGAAAGGGATTTAGGAATAATCATCTTGGATGACCTAAAGGTGGATAAACAATGTAACAAGGCTGTGGGGAGGGCCAGTGGGATATTGGGGTGTACAGGAAGGGGTATAACTAGCAGAAGAATGGAAGTGGTGATGCCACTGTACAAAACACTGGTGAGGCCTCATCTGGAGTACAGTGTACAGTTCTGGAGGCCACACCTTCGCAAGGACATAGGCAGGGTGGAAGCGGTCCAGAGAAGGGCGACTAAGATGGTGCAGGGCCTGCTCCGGAAGACAAATGAAAAGAGATTGAAATAACTCAATATATGATATATATACACTGGAGGAGAGGCAGGAATGGGGAGATAGGATTGAAACCTTCAAGTATCTTAAAGGCTTGATCAAAGTGCAGATGGGGGACATCTTTCAGTACAGAAGTTGTACAAGGATGAGGGGACACAATATGAGATTACAGGGGAGCAGGATAAAGGGGAATGTGAGTAAGTTTTTCTTCACAGAAAGAGTGGTGGATGCATGGAATAACCCACCCCAGAAAGTGGGAGCTAGCACAGTTGGTGGGTGGGGGATTCAAACATGCATGGGATAGGCATAAGGGAACACTACAGGTAAGAAAGAGAGGTGAAAGCCAATGACCATGCAGGGTCAGCGGCCACTGATGAAGTAGGGAAAACAGGCAGACTAGTTGGGCATAGCGGTCCTTATCTGCAGTCAATTACTATGAAAGAGCAAGTCCTCCAACCCTGTGATGAGAGGTAAGTTGTTGGGGGGGGAGGGGTAAGTCCCAGGGATGGTGGGTGACTGGGCTGGGCAGGCTCTACAGATAGGGGGCCAGCAAGCAGTGAAGGTGAATAAATACCAAGTGAAAACAAAATGTTTTAATACATTTGGACTACTCAAAGGATTCTTCAGTAAAGGAGAAACGAGGTTAGAATCAATATACATTTTACACATATTTGGCTGGTGGTATAGCCTAGAGGTTAGAGAGTAACAAGCTGTGAATGAGCTTGGTACACCCAGCAGACCTGGGTTTGATTCCCACAACCTCTACTTGAATACTGTGTAACTCTGGGCAAGTCACTTAACCTCCCCAGTGCTTCCAGGTCGCCTCGAAACCAGGCACTTGTGCCTGGTGAGCCTAATTCGGTTATCAACAGAATAAAATAAAAAAAATGTAAAACATATTTAGATATTGATAACATATTAGGCTCAGGCTTGGAATGGAGGTCTTACCAGGTGGAGCACAAGGTATGACAAAAGGTTGCACTGGTGGTATGGTTGCTTATCAAGGGTCCTCGTTTCCCAACCCACCACGCCAGCCTTTTCCTTGACACCATATCTAACTTGCATCTAGTTGCTGGTGTGCACCCTTATGTGCCCCTTCCCACTCCTATGTGCCACAAGCTGTAGTGCCCCTGCAGTCGGAGGTACCGCAACATCACATGTCAGGCACTGCCTGGCCCCACCCCAGGGGTCGCTGTAAACATACGACAATACGCGTGCCCCTTCCCTGAGGACAAAGACTGTTAGCTTGCACAGCAGATCCATCCCTGACTGTTTGCTTGTGAAGATTTCTGGGTTCCTGAGCAAACCAAGGTTAACCACATGGTTGTGTGATGCATTCGATTTAGGCCATCCAGAAGCCCCAGCACAAGGAAGGGGTTATTTACATGTAGGTGTAGCTCTTAATTTAGTGGCACTTCTCCATGGATTCACAATTTTACAGTCTGCATATGCGCCAAATCTTTGGAACAACTGAGTGTTCAAATGAAAAAGAGGTTTTAGCTTGCTTTTTTATTTTGGGCCCACCATGACAGAAATCCATCAGACCACGTAAGGACTGGTTCCTTGGTCCCCCTGTGTTGAGATACACATGATGCACAATGTGGGTCCTCAAAAAAATGAAAC
The DNA here is from genome assembly GCA_016271365.2 of Neoceratodus forsteri. Lineage (NCBI taxonomy): Eukaryota > Metazoa > Chordata > Ceratodontiformes > Ceratodontidae > Neoceratodus > Neoceratodus forsteri. The sequence goes on from JADMNL010000025.1 coordinate 268,804,023, forward strand.
ATGTGTCTGCGTCTTCTGTTCTCAAGAGTTGAAGACTGTGTGAGAAGCCATTTGGCACCCTGTACTCCTGCTTCAAGCAGAACCAGTCTTGATTTTCATGGAGATTTGCATATACATCCCATGATGCTTCACATTACTGGGGCATGTGTCATTTTGTATTCCTCTGAGTGTTTAAACTGTTGTGTGCATCCAAACTTGCACCGTGTGACTGCTCCCCCAAACAGCACAGTTTAGCAGTCTGAAAAGCAAGGCCATTTTTTTTTGTAAACATGGTTTTTCTTGAACAATTTTTCATGTCTGCATCATCCATCTTTTTACATAATAAAGACAACATGCTGATACAATAAGTGTGATTCTGAGTCATCATTACAGTAAAATGTCGGGGTGGGGAATGATTGCTTAAATGTCCCTCCACCTGGTAAGGTACAGTGTTGGGGGAGGACAGTTATAACTCAGTACTAGTTAGACAAGCCATACCCAAAAAACTGCTTATAGCTCAGAAGACATACAAAAAGATTCTCTTATTGTGGCAGGAGGAGCAGCAGGACCAGAAGGAGACCTGGGAGACCCCCCCCCAGATGAGGGCGGGGCCTGAAGGGCGAGCTTGTTGATGTGGTGAGAAGATTGGATGGGTAAGTAGAATTTCCAGCCTGGGGTTAGGTGCTGGGCTCATCAAGTGGAAGGGGGATGTGCCACTCAGTTGCGAGCATTTCTGGAACAAATGCAGTCCTTGCTCATTACGTGCAGGAGCCATACATTCGAGAGTGAAGAGCAGAGTTCTGCCCTATTATTCAGGAAGTGGGTAATTTTCTCCATTCCGTAGATTTGATTAACAGTGGCATGACTTGCCAGCGGGGTAGGGGTGTGGGGAGATAGTCACTCCTTTGTGATGGTTTTCTTGGTTGCTGTAAGTAAGATGCCAAGCAGCGCCATTTTAAAACCAGCATCGCTCTAGAGAAGGTTGGAGGGGACAGCTGTACAGATGTAAGGTATAGAATACTACCACAGAAACATTTCTCTCTCCTACTGCTGGTCATGGGGCTGTCGTATCCCTAGGATCTTCCCTCTCAGGCTTCCGCTGAGGCAGGAAGTACACTTCTGACACAGGAGCACAGGTCCACCCCCCATCCCTGTGGATTGTGCCAGTCTACTTCCTACCTCCACAGAGACAGGCAGCACTGAATACAGTCTGTCACTATGTGATAGCACAGGCTTTGCTTCATTTTTCATTTCTCTCGCAATGTTTACCAGGACTGTTCAGTTCCTGTTAGCCCTCACCATGCATCTTCAATTTTGGCTAGTAGAAAGACTTGTCAACAATGTTTGGAAGCCCTCCCAAGTGGACCTAAATTACACTGCCTACTAGTGGACATCTTCTTGTAGCTAGGACCTAGACATGGCCTTGCTGTTCTGATTTAGTGTGCCCCATCTCCCTTACAGGACAAAGAAGCACTGCTAGCGCCAAAAGAGGATAAGCTCAGTTCAGGAAGGCAGCCACAGAACAGTGCCAGTAACCATGAGTACCAAGGGACACTGGGGAAGGCTAGCTGTACTACCAAGGGACACTGGGGGAGGCCAGCTGTAGTGACTCTACTGATAGTAGCACAATCCAATAGGATCTGTATGGCTCTACGGTCGAATGCCACTAAAGAAACCTTTCCTCCAAGAAGGACTCTCAAAACTCAATACTTTTAGCATCATTTGGAAGAAGGAAACCACAGCTGACTGAGGGGAAAAAGGATTTGGGGATATAAGGCTCAAAGCTGCCATCTCTGTGGGAATTCAAGCTAATACAGCAATGGGAAGTGAATGACCAGTTGGTACCTTAAAAGAGGAAGAAACATTGCAGAACTGCTTCACTGCTGACACAGTGCAAAAATTATTTTTTACTGTAATTTCTCCGAATTAACTTGTCACATAGAAAATTACCAACGTTTTGTGGCCAGTCACTTTTTTAAAGAGCCACTGACTGACACCTCAAGAAGAACTTTGAGAAACATAACATTTGGACACAAAGCAGCTTATATTTCTCATTAACTCTGTATTTCTTATCCCCATTATTTATTACTGAGGTCATATGAATGAAAACAGGATAGTTGTTCCTCGAGGTTCATCAGCTCCTATTGTTTCTTCCCAACCTGATGTCATAAAACTCTGCTTGTGACATCACAGTTATTCCCATGACAACCAACTATGATGTCACAGCAGAGCATTATAATTTTAAGTAGACAGCAAAGTAAAGAGGCAGATGAACTCTAGGGATAAAGAATTTGTTTCTGTGGGAATTTCTTCAGTAACAAATAATGAAGAAGAGAAATCTATAGAAGATATATAAAATACATGCAGAATTGTGTCCAGTTATTATGTTTTCCAACGGTGACAGCTGCTTTTTAAGGTCAGTGTTCCAGTTCCCTGTTGGCGATTCGACAGTACTTGCAATTAGCATTGCTCTGGCTTTGCTGAAATGCCTTATAACACTAGTTCTCAAACGTTGTCATGGCGAGCCTCCCCAAAGCCATGGAAAAGATCTTGAGCCTCGTCCAAACATTGAAATAGTCTTGGGCCTCACCATAAAAAAATAACATGCTAGCACAGTACATCAGGAATAAAGTGAAACTCCTTTGAGTAGTTAGCTCTCATTTTATACAGCTTATTCTACCTCTCCTTGTAACCCCCACTCCCCAGGGCATCCTACTTGTTCCACTGTTTTGACTCTCAAACCACTGTTACCCATCGCTGCTGTTCCTTTACTGGTCAGACTGCTTTCTCTGTCTGTTCCCCTCTATTTGGAATAACATTCCTACCCACCTGTCTCCCTCTTCCCCTGCTCTTAAGTATCCTCTCAGAGATCCTTTTGCTTCCTCCTGCTCTTGCTTCTACGTCTCTGCTTAAGCCCTGTATTTGGGTTGTTCTGCCACCACTCTAACTGGTCAATTGCTACCTCTCATTATTTGTTCATTGTTCCTATTTGTTTACACTATTATTCATTTTGTATTGCTTTGTTTTGTAGTTGCCTTTTGAATTTTATTCACTCCCTACACTCCCCAAGGTACACTTGAAATGAGCATGGGCTCAGAGTGTCTTTCCTAGTCACCAATTTGTACATAAATATATACATTCACCTACTATTATCCTTTTTCAGATTGCCTCATCCTTCCACACAAAATACCTAAAACTCAAAATTTAAATATAGTTCTTTTTCAGACTTGGTTGAGCCTCCCCTGGAACAGGTTGGGGCCTCCCAAGGGAAGCTGGTCTCACCATCTGAGAAACCCTGCCTTACAGCACTGTCTCTGCTCTAACAGCTGCCACTGTTTAATGATTTTTAGTACCTCCTTTCAGCTGGTGAAAATAAAAATGATGGACAGTCAAGGTTGCTACCTTACAAGTTTGAGGAAGAAATACCACTTTCTCTCAGTGCAGTTTAACCCCTGCAAGGTATACATATTTTTAAATCAAGGATGGAAATGAGAAAGGAAAAGTGTGGCCTACTGGGATTCGAACCTCAAATCTCTGGTATGGTAAGTTTGAGGAAGAGGAATGCAATGCTCTAGTCATAAACCCTGTACAGGCTGCACTCAGCCCCTTCAGAGGTAGGTGAAAAGGTACAGTAGGACATACAGCCCAACGCTGGAAACTATCCAACAGGATACAGTCAGTTTGGAGGCTGAACTATCTTGGGAAACCTGACTGAAGGTGACAAAGAGCTGCTTGCTACTACTTCAAACAGAAGCGGTGCAACTGAGGTAGACGCTATCAGTCCTTTTAATGTCCAAATAGTTGTGTGGCTTCCCTCCTAGGAGACCTAGGAAGCAATGCCAGGTGAGAAAGTTTGACTTTAGTTCAATTAAATCAAATAGTCCAGTCCAAAACATCTTCTTTAGCAAGTTTATTTTTAGGTTTCAGTAACAAAAGAAAAAAAATGACTTACAGCTTTTAAACGTAAAGAAAGAGAAAATAAACCCAGGAGTGCAGCTAACCACTTCCTGGCTTTTACCTTCTCGAGCCCCCCCCTCAACCCCCCACCACCAATTCAGGTTGCTGTAACCTCCACATTTTAAAACAGCCTAATTAAACAATTTAACCCTTCAATGCCAGGTCATGCCCATCCGTCTATTTCAGAAGCACTGATGTATAGCACAGAAGGTAAGACACGGTGTCAGGGCCGAGGGGCTCCCCATGTGAACCATGAAGGGCAGATACACCCCGCCACAAGTGGGTGTGGAGGACTGTCAGTGGTAGACTAAGAAAGGAGGGAAGCTCCTCACACAGGGCTTGCAACTCATGGACTCTTGATTTGATTTTTATTTGTGTACGGGTAAGTACACTGGTTTTCAATCTCTTTTACAGGTATGACCCATGGTCAATCAAAAATACATACAAAGACATTACGAGACAAAATATAACGTAACATACATAGTACAAAAACGTATTTAAATAGGAAGTATAAATTCCACATCCACATAATTAATTAAAAACTCTAATACAAATGACTTCAGAAGGCGCAGCTCAGAACCAGTGACTGAAGTTAAAACCAACCAGCACAGCCATCTTCTTCCAGAGAAATCTGAGCCTGCATGAGTCCAGGGACTGGAACAGTGTTCCCATCTGTATACTAAGGACTAGAATAAGAGCCTTCAAAGGAGGAAGTTTGATTGTGGAGGGTAAATATGATAAGAGGGGAACGTCCTCTATGTAGACCCACACCTAATGGGCCTACCAGTACAACTATAGCAATGGCTTTATTTAAATGTTTCCAATGCAACATCCCAGAAGCCCCCCCTACAGCTTACTTCACCTAACAGAATCAGTCGGTGATTCAGTTGCAGGCTAAGTGTACCAGAGTTTTCTAATGCACCGAAACACCAGTCACTGGTTCTGCGCTGCTCCTTCTGAAGTCAAACACTGGCTAAGTACAGAAAGTGCCACCTGCACTTAGCACATGAAGCAGTACAGAACCGGCAACAAATAAGGTGGAGGTTTAAAAAAGCCCCAGGATGATCGGCCTCCAAATGAATCTCCCGTGGCTGGTTCCTATCTAAGATGTCAGCTGCAATGGGTTCTGGAATACTGCACAAGCGATTAGCTTCCATTATGGCGATGATGGGCTTACAGGATCACCAGAGAGAAATCAGAATACTTTCTCAGTGAAACCACTGATACAGCTCAATGGTTAGATACAGTGGGTATCAGGAGCAGCCGCACACATTAGGAGTGGGCTGCATCGAAGGACATTCCCCTTTGAAATCTTTACAAGATCTGGAGGAAACAGAATCACAGACCATGGTGCTTGCTCCTTAAAAAGATAGGTAAGCCTAAATGGTTGTCAGTGAACCTTCTAGGAATAATTTTAATGTCTGTGAATTAATTTACCCACAAAAATTTGGAAATCTATTTTTTTTGTCTTATCTCTTTTCTCCCCTCGTGCCTCGCGACACACCACTCCTTCGGGCTGCCTAGGTCCCATCCTCTCCACCTGTCCCTTCCTGAGCCATCCAACCTCAAATCGCAGCCATCCCTGGGGTAACCGGAATCTATTTTTTAACCGAATAAGAGATTCTCAAGAATGTGTGTTGCTGTGAGACGGCAGAAAAACTTCTTAGGTGTTCAATCAATGTGCCTACAGATGTGCTGCTGCCGTGCAGTAAAATACAACCTGTTGTGTCTTTTTGTTTTAAGTAATGCATTTCAGAAAGAAGCATTTAATACCTGAATGGTAAGGAAACTGCTAACAGTCAGCAGGCAAAGGACATAGAGTTTTAATAAATGGTATATTGAAATGGTAAAAACAGTGTAGAAGAGCAGTAAACAGAAAAACTGGGATCATGGCATGGGTTTTACCATGCCACAGCGACAGTGGACACGGAGACATCCCCGACAGCGACAGCCGCATTGCGAGTTTGGCAATGCGGTGTCGAGATGCCTCTGTGTTTCCATTAAAGTCCGATCCCACCTTAGCCCCGGTCTCTAGGATTCCAACTCAGGCGGGGAGGGTGAAACACCCTGAGAGGCAGTCCCTGGCCGTGCAGAGACCATCACAGCGACATGGGTTTTGCCCCAAACCCTGTCGCTGTGATGTCTTCACTCATCAAGTAATCGCTTTCTTGGCTGACAGTACCACTGCATGCATCCACAGACACTAGGCAGGCAGCTCTAGACACAAATATCGACAGTTCTAGACCACGCATCTAGGAAGACAATAGGATGATCAAGATAGTACAAAGAAGTGCAACCAAGTAGGTTAATGGCTCACATTCTTAATTGCCTACAAATATTATCCATATTGTTCACTGCTCTCCCATAGTGCATGGCACCTAAAATTCTGTCTCACAAATGTTTTCTTTTCTTTTTTTTTTTTGTCAGTCAGCTGCTTCTCAATCACAGCTCACCCAAGAGCACCTTCTAGCCCTGTCACTGATCTTCTAATGGACTTGCTATTTTATTTATTTTTTATACTGAGTGATCAGTAAGCAAAAAAAATCTCCATTTTCACTGGTGTCCAGTTACATAAATACAAGCCACAGGAATATACAGATACAATATACGTACAAACAATAAAATCAATTAAAGCATTTACAATCAGCTTCAGAGAACAGAAATTTTTTAAGAGCACTTTTGAAAATGGAAATGTTATCCACCACTTACCCAGGACTGCCATGTCAGTTGTGTGCAGGCCTGCAGGGGGTGCCAGGGCAACGTCAGTGATGGGTAGCCTGCCATGTCAGTTGTATGCAGGTCTGCAGGGCATGCTGGTGCAATGGCAGACCAGAGCTTTTTCCTCTAGCTCCTGGTTTTCTCCTGAGGGTGCCAGCATGCAATGATCTGCAGGTATACATGCCTGGTGTCTAGCAGCTGTCAACCTCCCCTTCTATGTGCTCCCACTGTGCTACCACCTGGCCTCCAACAGGTGTCAGTCACATAGCAGGATGCAGCATCCCCCCTCCCAAAGGAAGGAGATGTGTTTAGGATGCTCAGTCCTCTCTCCCCCAGCTGACTCCGGAGTTATCAGAGTCTGTTTTCCAAACCCCAGTCACCAGCATAGTACTACCACTGCTCTACTGGGCCGGCTGGGCACTGAATGTTTTACCCAAGTGTGTTACCAGTATGTGTTGTATGCCAAAAGAGTTAATGGTGTCACAGGACACGAAGAGTGAAAATAAACGGCAACCTCTCTGAACCTAGGGAGGTGAACCTTTGGTGTCCCCAAGGATCAATTCTGTGGCCACTCCTATTCAGCCTCTTCATTAGCTTCCTACCCTCTGCCTGCCTGGCATACATCGTGCTCTTCACTGACGATGCCATTATCTCAGTACGTGGCAGCAATCGGTCCTCTATCACCTCAGAACTGCAAGCAAACTTCTCTCTGCTGGAATCATGGTTCACACTTAATAAACTATTGCTCAACTACAAGAAGATGAAAGCATGTTCTTCTCAGTTCCACAGAGCAAGAAGAAATATGGACCGCTGCTGATAAACAGCCACAAAGGAGGTATCTTGTAGCAAGTCAGCACCTTTAAATACATTGGGGTACACCTGGACGACACCCTCACTTTTTCGTCGTACATCGACCAAGTTGTCAAAATGGCAAACACAAAACTGGGAGTTCTTTACCAACACAAGCACTCCATAACCCCGGATGCCTTAAAACTTGTTACCTGTTGTTCGGTTTTGTCAACCATCGATCACGGCCTAGTGATCTATGGGGCTGGCTCCGATGCTGCCCTAAAAAGGATGAAAACACTACTCAATAAGGCCTGCCGCTTGGTCTTGGGAGCCAACCATCTGACCCATACATGTGCCCTCCACAATGGGACCGGATGGCTCCCACTCCACCTCAGGATGCAATTCCAGATTTGCCTACTAGGAAAAACGTCAATGTTAGGACTCACGCCGAACTCAACCTGTGGGCTCTTCAAAAATACACAATCTGCCATTAACACTAGAAGTGCAACTAAGGGTTATCTGCAGGTGCCTTTCAGGCACACAACGCTAGATCAGAGATCTCTATCCTTCTGGGGACCCAAATGGATCAATGAACTACTGACCGCCCTAATTGAATGTAACAAGCTCTACCAGTTCAAAGCTGGGCCCCGCTCCCACCTGGACCACAAAACTGTCTTTGCCTGCTTCTCCTAATGCTGACCCACCCACCTCAACCTGACCCTCTCTGTCCACTCCTATACAACCCCCCCATCCACACACCCTCATACCCCCCGTCCCTATTTCTCACACTCCTCCCCCCGGGACCCTTAAAGCCTACCCTTGCTGCTCCTACCACTTCCCAGCAGTCCAAGCCCTCACTCCCTTTCCTGTCTCTATGCTCTTCCCACTGCCTGCCTCTCCTCTCCTCAAACCCACCCCTGACAAAGCCTACTCTGGCTGCTTACTTCACTCTCCTCCCCCCTACGGTCCCACCCCTGACAAAGCCTACTCTGGATGCTCATTTCAATATCCCTCAGTAGTGAACTTGCACGGCAATCTCAAAGCGTTGTACCTTACTCAATGAGTGATGACACTGTTAGCACTTCCATGCTGTAAATATTTCCCCATTTTCTGTTACAACATCACCTGTGTGTACTGTGCAACCTCTGTTAAGCAATGTCATGTTATGTCTTGTATTGTACTGACTGACTTGGAACCTTTGTAAACGCACCCTTGGTACAAAGGTATTAATCCTAAACTTAAATAAATAAAATAAATATTTATTTATTTTTAAGTAAGGTAGTTGTGCTCCAACCTCGCAGCAGCTGCTTCCCTCGAGTCCCCAGACAACCCCCAGACCTCCCACCAGCTGTTTTCCTCTGGTCTGTACATATTCTCCCAGATCTCCCATTAGATGTTTCCCTCTTGTCTCCACACATGCTCCCAGAAATCCTATCAGCTGTTTTCCTCTGATCTCCACACATTCTCCCAGACCTCACATCAGCTGTTTACCTCTGGACTCCACATCTTCTCCTAGACCTCGCACCAGTTGTTTTCCTCTGGTCTTCACACAGTCTCCCAGACCTCTCACCAGCTGTCTTCCTCTGGTCGCCACACATTCTCCCAGACCTCCCACCAGCTGTTTTCCTCTGGTCTCCACATCTTCTCTCAGACCTCTCATATCATCAGCTGTTTTCCTCTGGTCTCCACACATTCTCCCAGACCTCTCGCCAGCTATTTTCCTCTGGCCTCCACACATTCTCCCAGACCTCTCACCAGCTGTTTTTCTCTGGTCATCACACATTCTCCTAGACCTCACACCGGCTGTTTTCCTCTGGTCGCCACACATTTTCCTAGACCTCACACCAGCTGCTTTCCTCTGGTCTCCATACAACCTCCCACATCTCGCACCTCCTATTTCGCTGTGGTCTCCATACATCTTCCAAGACTGCGCACCAGCTATTTCCCTCTGGTCTCCATACATCCTCCCAGACTGCACACCAGCTGTTTCCCTCTGGTCTCCACACAACCCTTCAGACCTGCACCAGCTGTTTCCCTCTGGTTTCCATATATCCTCCCAGATCTCATACCAGCTATTTCCCTCTGGTCTCCAGACACTCTCCCAGACCACACACCAGCTGTTTCCCTTTGGTATTCACACATCCCCTCAGACCTGCACCAGTTGTTTTCCTCTGGTCTCCATACATCCTCCCAGATCTCATACCACTTGTTTCTCTCTGGTCTCCATGCATTCTCCAAAACTGCACACCAGCGGTTTTCCTCTGATAGCCATACATCCCCCAAGACCTAAAATCAGCTGCTCTCCTCTGGTCTTCAAACATCCTCCTAGACCGCTCAGCAGCTGCTTCCCTCTGGTCTCCATACATCTTCCCAGACCGCACACCAACTGTTTCCCTCTGGTCTCCATACATCCTCCCAGGCGGCACACAGTAGAGTTGCATAAGAACTTACTGCAACAGTAGATCTTCGAGAGTATCTCTTGCAGCAGGCCATAACACATGGGATATCCAATCATAGGCATCACTTCCTCGGGATGATTTCCCAGCAGTCTCTTCCAGGGGCCTCCCCTTCCTGTCACCTGATGTGCTCTTGCACATATATAAATGGGAGGCCTCTGATACTCCTCAGTTCTATTGTCTATCTTAGTGACTAATATGAAAAGTGAATCATAGCTCTCCGATGGGAACCGAGGAGAACAACAAAAGGCAGCAGCTCAAGGCTGCCACGTGAAAATGGAGCCAGGTATCCTTCTGAAGCAAGGGGATGGTGGGCAGGGTAGCATGGCCTGCTGCAAGAGATTCTCTCGAAGATCTACTGTTATGGTAAGTTCTTACAGAAGGAAAAAGTGAACTGCAACAGAAAAGGACAGGAAGCCGTCGAGGCCGGCCCACCCAAAAGCGGCATGCTTCTTAGAAGCAATGTCTAGACTGTAATGTTTTTGTGAATGTATGTATAGTAGATCAGGTGGCGGCCTTGCAAATTTCTGAAGCTGAGATGCCTTGAAAACATGCTGTGGAGGTAGCCATGACTCTAGTGGAGTGGGGTTTTATGGATCCTGTGAGAGGTGTATTATACTTGCTATATAGGAAAGTAATGCAGTTGGCCAACCATGTGGACAAATACTGCTTAGAAACCCGATCACTCGGTCGTCTTGGGGTGAAAAGAAACAAAAGTTGCTCAGTTTTAGCCGGCCCGGTGGCGCTGAGGGTTGAAGCTGGATGCCACACATTGCGCTATGCCGTCGAATTCGGTTCGGGACCCGGACCTGGCCGCCGGGGTCGGCCGGGAGGGAGGATGGAGGGTCCCAACGGATGCTCTCCTCCTCAGGGTGGGATGCCAGGGCATGCTTGGGCGCCTGATGTCCTGAGAGGGTCGGGTGGATGCACCGACTCGAAAGGACACAGCTCCGTTTCCGGGCGGGAGAAGGTGACGCCGTTAAGGCTGAGAAGGAAGCTGCGTCAGCACACAGACTCTCTGCACCGGCGTCTCAGAGGCCGGGGTTAAGGGGGGAACAACTCTGAGGAAAAATGCCCTCCAGTCGCCTAGATGGAAGTCCTCCGGAGCTGGCCTTGCCACCCTCCGACCAGGGGCAGACCCCAATGTGAAGCTGCCTCAGGGGGAAGGGGGGGCTCCTCGCCCCACCCGGGGGTAATCCGGGCCATCAAGGTGCCCCCAATGGCAGTGTGGCACTCTAGGGGCAGACCAAGCTGGTCGGCAGAGGTGGGGGCCGTTACTCCTTGTAGGACGGAAGGAGTGGTGATTGGAAGGGGCAGTAAGGAGTGGGATAAAAAATAAGTAGAAAAAAAAAAAAGTTGCTCAGTTTTATGCAACTGTTTAGTGCAGAGAAGATAAAGTCTCAATGTTCTTGTCACATCGAGAGTATGAAGCAGGGCTTTCCCCTGGATTCTCCGGCTCTGCAAAATATTCTGGCAACTGAATGGACTGATTTAGAGTAAATTCAGAAACAACTTGAAGTAGAAAAGAGGGGTTAGTACATAAGGACACCCGATCTTTATGAAACTGTAAATAAAGTGGCTTGCACATAAGCGCCTGTAACTCTGAGATACAACTACCTGACGTGATCGCCACCAAAAAAAATTGTTTTCGACGATAAAAAAAACAGAGCTCGCTTGTATATGTGGGCTCATTCAAAAGGACCTTCAGTCAGTTTTTCCAAGTACAAAATTCAAATCCCACACTGGGACAGGGTCCCAAACAGGGGGATGTAAATGTAGGATACCTTCCAAGAAAAAGGTTTTAATGAGAGGCAACCTGGATAATGGTTTATTGTTAACAGGTAAATGAAAGGCAGAAACAGTTAATAAGTGTACTTTTAGCGATTAATATTTTAGGCCACCCACTGACAGAGAGGGGAGGTAGTCCAGTATTCTCTGTGGGAAAGAGTCATGGGGGTCCAGTTCCCGGGAAAAGGCCCACATGGAGAAAAATGCTTCCATTTCACAGAGTAGGATGACCTAGTAGAGGGCTGCCGGGCCACCTGCAGACTCTCTGCTACCCCTGGGGACACCTGATAACGAGAGAGTACTACGTCCTCAGGAGCCCTGCAAGCAGGCGCAGGGATCACAGGTCCAGGTGTAGCAGGTAGCCGTCCTCCTGTGACAGGAGGGCCGGTCAAAGAGGCAGAGGAAGAGGATCCCGATCTGAGATTTGCAACAGCAAGGGGAACCAAATCTGCCATGGTCAGTAGGGGGCTATGAGCATCATCAACGCCCCATTGTTGACCAGTTTTAGGAGTACTCTCTGTATGACAGGAAAGGGCGAGGAAGCAGAAAGAAAGTGTCCTGTCCAGGAATAGATAAGGAGTCCAGCCAGAAAGTTCCAGGACCTCGCTCTAGACAGCAATAGAGAGGCAGTTTTGTGTCTTGTGGAGAAGCGAACAGGTCTAACTCTGGATGACCTCACCTGAGGAAGACGTCTGCCAAGATGTCTGGGTGGATCTCCCAGTCGTGAGCCTGAGCATGAGCTCTGCTCAGGGCATCCACCAGGGTATCTGAAACCCCTGGAATGTGGACTGCCAGAAGGTAAATGTCTCTCTGGGTCGCCCAATGCCACACCCTTATGGACTCTCAGAAGAGAGGGTATGAATGGGTACCGCCTTGTTTGTTCAGGTAGTGAACTACTGTGGAACTGTCCAATTGCATTTGAAGGCACCCTGAGGGAGCAAGGTCTCAAACGTTTGAAAGGCAACTATAGAATAGTTCTCATGTTCAGGATGGTGAAGTAAAGACAGGCTTCCAACACCGTCCAAGAGCCCTGGGACTGAACCCCTTGAAGATGGGCACCCCAGCCCATCACGGAGGCAGCCTTCATTTAGGATGAGGTCCAGGACCCGAGGATGGAATGACATGCCCCACAGGCAATTGTCCCTGGACATTCACCACTGCAATGTGCGAAGTGGTGGGGAAAACAAGAGGACCATGGCATCAGAGTCGTCCCACTTCTGATCCCACTGGACCCTGAGATTCCGAAGGATTCTCATATGAAGTCAGGCATGAGGGACATGGGAGAGGGTAGCCATTAAATGTCCCAGGAGCTGAAGGGAGTCTCTGGCTGAGACTCACTGACAAGACTGTAACCTCAGAATGAGGGTCAGAATGGCATGTGCCCAAGTGTCAGGGAGAAACGTCATACCTCTCCTATATGCTGGAGAGCTTGTGATGGGTACATCATAGACTTCAGGCAGTTGACCGAGATGCCCACCATGGAGACTATCTCTAGGGTGCAGGTCAGGGTGCATTCCAGCATGGGGTGTGTAGATGCCTTTAGGAGCCAGTCAGCCAGGTATGGAAAGATGGTCACACCCATCTGGTGAAGGGCCCCCTGACAATGCCGCCAGGCATGTGGGAAATACCCTGGGGGCCGAAGAAAGGCAGAAAGGGGGGGGACCAAAAGTGAAAATGATGGTCCTGAAACTAGAAATCGTAAGGACCGCCTGTGGGCGGGGTACATCAGGAAATGAGGGCATGTGTCCAGCATGTCCAGGGAACAGCCAGACTCCTGTATCTAGCAGGGGGAGCAGCTGAACTTCTAGCACTGTATGAAGAGGTGGAGACCTCAGAGCTTGAACGGGATGGAAGTCTCCTGTCCATCTGGGAACCAGAAATAACCAGGAGAAATATCCTGAGCCTCTGTTTTATGGGTGGGAACTGGTTCTATAGCATGTTCTTGTAATAGAGCATCTAGCATTGCCTGCAGTATCAGAGCATAGTCTGGAGGACAGTGTGATACCCGAGGCGGTAAGGGAGGAGGAGGTACTGGTTGAGGACCAACGTGGGACTGGACTGGATCAAGTGAAAGAGCCAGAGGCCTGACGCGATCCTTTACTAAACTCCGAGGTGCAGGGAGAACCTACCCCCGACTGCTGAAGAAGGAGTCTTTGCCTCCATGGCTGCAGACATGCCCACAGGCCGAGGGGACAGCAGGGATATACTGTGAGGGTTCTGAGGTATGCTGTGGGCTTGGCAGAGCTAACAGAGCCTTATATTCGGTAGCATGTCACCTTCTGAGTAGTAGGTTTACCCTGATGAAGTGGCTTCGAAAGGATCCCCTGTATGCAGGCTTTGCCCGAGGTTGTGATATAGGGTTTCACACAGACTGAAGGGTATGACCCAAGTCTTGCAGGGCTTTCAGAATATTTTGGGTCTGTGGCCCAAAGAGTTTGTCCCTGTGAAAGAGAGCATAAAGGATGGACCGCTGCACATCCAGCGAGAATCCTAAAAACCTCTGCCATGCATGGCGTCCGAGGCAAACACCTGCAGAGGTGGCTCTAGCCAAGGAAACAATGGCATCAGAGGTAGCTCTGAGCAGGTGGCAGCAGACGGCTGTCATGGAGGGTCTACTGAGACTTAGCCAGTTGAAAGGGACTGGACCAAATCCAGAGTAATCTTAAGGAGCTCCTCCCAATATTTAAGGAGGTGGCCCATATAATGCAGAATGCAAATGGATATAGTAGCGTTATCCATGATATCCAATTTCTTGGAGTCCGCGTCTGTGGGTGGAGCACACATATGCAGTGGTCTAGCGGATTTATTGTGAGCTGCAGTTAGCAACCACAGAATATGCCTGTTGAGGCAGAGGAGATAGAGGTGGTCCACAGGGGCTCCAGAAAAGTCTGCTTGCCATGCAGGGTATTGGAGGGAATCTGGAACAGCTGTTGCCAGGCAGCCAACATGGCCTCCCCGAAAGCATCCACAAGAGGAGGGATGGTATGTTGGTGGAATATCAAGGTACTGGACCGACTGTTTTCTAGAGGCATCCTGTTCCTGGAAGAGAACAGCGGAGCATCTGTAGAGTGGCCCCAGTCGTATCCCATTCCAGTAAGAATGAGTCATCAAATCGTCCTCCCAGGGATAGAGCTTCGGTGCGGAGGCTTGGATCAGTCAGCGCGGGGGTTGGACAAAAAAAACCTGGACGTCCACCATGGTCAAGTGACCCTATAAGAAAAAGGGGTTAGAGACCAGATGGGTAGCACTGATAGAACTGTGCAAGGGACCCAGCTGGCAGTCGGTGTGAAGGGATGCACATAAGACCCCAACACCATGGTAGATGGAGGAGCCATGGATAGGGCTCCCCGCCAAGGAATTCTGAGGTGGAGCCTATGAATGGCGACGGGAACACCATCAACAAGGCAGTAAGGCTAGGAGCTACCATTGAGAACCATCAACAACAAGGCCGTTGGTAAAACGGTGGAAAAGGGTCCACCGTCAACTATGGCGACAGGATAACCGTTGACGGGAGAGCTGACGAATGGCAGAAGAGTCCCGTCGATAGGTCATGAAAGCCAAATGTTCTGAGCATGCTCCATCGACGGGAGAGCCGAATGGCCCAAAACAGGCTCCGTCGATGGAAGAACCATCGACGGAAAAGTGTCGGAGCAGCAGAGGCCATTCTTGACAGATGATGGCTCAAAAAGACATGCTGGCGAAGGCAGCGGTGGAAGCTGCAGCACAACAATGGTCATTGACGGAGGAGCCGTTGGCGATGGGAGGGACCCACCACTGTCGACAGTGGAGAAGATGGGGGTGTCAGTGGGTCCCACCTACGACATTTTGTCGAGTTCTCATTAGCACCAGACAATGGCTTGAAAGACTGTTGGCAGGCAGCAGTGTAAGAAGCCGCACAACAGAGGTCAACAACGGAAGGGAGGGACCCACGACCATCAACAGAGGAGAAGACGGGGCGTACAGTGGGTCCCTGCCACTACTTACCTGAGATCTCGAGGACTGTGAAAAGGAAGAAGGTAGTGTGAGGGAAACATACCTGGTACTATGCATGCTTCACATGGCCCAGGTTCCATCAACGACGGGGGTTCACACCTTCGAGACCCCGAGGTGGTAGTTGAAGAACTCTAGGTGACTTCTTAGGCGACAAACTGAAGAAAGCTGGTACTCTTGGTCAGGAGAATTTGATGTTGACTCGGTCACGGTTGGAAAAGAACCGAGTAGTATCAGGGGCCTCTCCTTTATACATGTGCAAGAGCACATGAGGTTACAGGAAGGGGAAGCCCCAGGGAAAGACTGCTGGAAAATCATCTGGAGGAAGTGATGCCTATGGCTGGATATCCCATGTGTTGTGGCTTGTTGCAAGAGACTGATACGAAGATCAGCTGTTTCTCTCTGGTCTCCATACATCTTCCCAGACCGCACACCAGCTGCTTTTCTCTGGTCTCCATACATCCTCCCAGACTGCACACCTGCTGTTTCCCTCTGGTCTCCATACATCCTCCCCGGCTGCACACTAGCTGTTTCCCTCTGGTCTCATACATCCTCCCCGGCTGCACACTAGCTGTTTCCCTCTGGTCTCCATACATCCTCCCCGGCTGCACACTAGCTGTTTCCCTCTGGTCTCATACATCCTCCCAGGCCGCACACCAGCTGTTTCCCTCTGGTTTCCTTACATTTTCCCAGACCGCACACAGCTATTTCCCTCTGGTCTCCATAAATCCTCTCAGACCATACATCAGCTGTTTCCCTCTGGTCTCCATATATCCTCCAAGACAGCACAATCAGGTATTTTCCTCTGGTCTCCATAAACCTCCCAGAGCTTGCACCAGCTGTCTTCCTCTGGTCTCCATACATCTTCGCAAACCTCACACAAGGTGCTGTCCTTTGGTCCCCATTCAACCTTCCAGACCTTGTACCAGCTACTGTTTTCTGGTCTCCATACAACCTCCCACACCTCATACCTCCCACCACAGGCAGTCGCTTAACTGCACTGGGAGCCTCCATGGCTTATCCCCAGTGGTGGAGAACCCTACTGCATTGTAAGCAATGTGAGGATACAAGTTTAAAAAAAAAAAAAACAAGTATTTTTAGTTATCATGCCAACAGTTTTAATTTGTGTGGACCAACTGCATTTTCCATCAAATTTAACAAAGCTAGCTACATTAAGGAGCAAGCAAATATTAAAATAAAAGGCTAAAAAAGTTTCAGTTGATGCCATTCTTAATTCACTGTGCCTTTCAAAAAAGACTGACTACCCTCAACTGACCCCACAATCGTGGTTTGTGGCAACACAGTCTGTCATGGTAAGCGCTAGGATGTCATACACAACGGCACCATGAGGCCAGATGGGTGAGTCGTTTTGTATACACACATTTCTTAGGTTATTAAACTGCATTTCTAAACCCTGAAATTAAAATATGAATTCCCTAGTGAACTGGTAATAGTCGAACTGTACAGTTACGTAAGAACTTACCGTAACAGTAGATCTTCGAGAGGAGCTCTTGCAGTAGGCTATTACCATTAGGACTATGTCACCAGGCACAAGAACCCATTGGAAACCTCTAGCTGGCAGTCTCTGAAGGGACCGCCTCACATCGCCATCGGTATATCAGGGGGCGGTCCCCGGCCCCACCTTAGTTCACCTGCCGGAGACCCACTGGTAAAGCTGGCAGGTGGACTGGGTGGAAGCTTGCCATAAAAAATAAAAGTATGCAGAAACTTACCAGGGGGGAAGGAGGCAGGGAAACCAGTGCTTGCTGCAAGAGCTCCTCTCAAAGATCTACTTTTATGGTAAGTTCTTACGTAACTGTACTATCTTACTTCGAGTGGGAGCTCTTGCAGCAGACTATTACCATTAGGACTGAATCCCAAGCAGTCCCGAAAAAAGGAAACAGGTAAATCCGGGAGGAGGCTGCAGTGCAACAGTGGTAGGAAGGCACTTAAGATACGAGGCCTTGATCTGGCCCGGTGGCACTGAAGGTTGAGGTGCTGGATGCCACACATCATGACCCGAGTTCGGGAATGAGCCCGGGCTGCCGGGGGTCAGCTCTCCTCTCCCGGGAGGGAGGGGAGGGGAGTTCCTGCTCGGCACTTAGCTGGCCTCTGGCAGAAGCACAGCAAGCGCTGGAGCATTGAGAAGGGGCAGGGAGTGGCAGACGTCGATGGCAATGCCTTGACGTCAGGGCGCTAGCCACTCCCTAGAACAGGGGAAAATGCCCTTCAGCTCTGGCGGAAATGGAGCATCAGAGCTTGCTCTCGATTTGCGTCCGCCCTCCTGGCACCCTCCCAACCGACACCACCAGAGAAGTTCAGGGTGTTGGAGCCCACCTCGCCCCCATCCGTGGGGTAAATTGCGGCTATATGAGCGAAGGAGGGTTGACCAGGTAGGAGTGGACTGTAGAGGGATGACTCCTAGGTGCTCCTGAGGAGACCATAGCTGGAGGGGAGAGAAGGAATAAATAGAAGGTATTAAAAATAAAAAAAATATAGGAGGCTTTGAAGGACTGCTAGGCCAAAGCATACCCTTCTCCTTGAAGCAATGTCCAGGCTGTAGTGCTTAATGAAAGAATGCACAGAGCTCCAGGTAGCCGCTGCACAGATGTCTCCAATGGAGACGTTACGCAAGGATGTAAAGGAAGTAGCCACTCCCCTGGTAGAATTACCCCTAACTAAGCCCAGTAGGGATTTGTTGTACTTGTAACAGAAGACAATTTACTAGCCACTTCGATAATGTCTGATTAAACACCGGAGCGCCTTGACAGTGAGGCGCAAAAGCCACAAACAACTGCTCTGTCTTATGGTGTGCAGTGGTGCGACTGAGATAATACTGTAGCACCCTGTGAACATCCAAAGTATGCAGAAGTGCTTCCCCTCCATTCGAGTGATCAGGATAGTATACTGGAAGGCTGATGCTCGATTCAGCGTAAGTTCGGACACCACCTTAGGCAAAATCTTAGGACTGGTTTGCAGGTACACCCTGTCCCTGTGAAAAATTAAGTAAGGCTCCTTACACTTCAGGGCCTGAAGCTCGGAAAGTCTCTGCGCAGAAGTAATGGCAACTAAAAATAATGCTTTCCAGGAAAGGAAGCGAAGCTCGCATTCGAAATCCAGTTCACTGGACAGGTGAGTGGGTCCAAGTGACAGGGTGAAGTCCACAGACAAAATCTTTTCCACTTCATTGCATAAGTGGATCTAGTTGATGGCTTTCTTGCTGCTATGAGAATGTCCGCCACCTCCTGGGAGACTCCAAATCTGGATATGACTAAGTCTGCAGGAGCCAGGCATGAAGATGTAGGGATCTGAGGTCCAGATGGACCACTGTTCCCTGATACTGTGATAGCAAATGCGAGCTCAGCGGCAGCTGTATTGGATGCTCCATAACCAGCTGTTGAAGTAGCGGGAACCTAATCTACCGAGGCCAAAATGGAGCGATGAGGATCATATCTGTGCTCCTTTGGCCTGTACCTTCAGGAGAACCCTCTGAAGAACAGGAAAAAGAGGCAGGGCATATAGAAACCTTCCTGTCCAACAGAGGGTCAAAGCATCTGGCCAGAAAACACCAGGCGCGGGCTCTAGCAAGCAGAAACTGGGCAGTCCGGCGTTGAGTGGTGATGCAAAGAGGTCCAACTCTGGGCAGCCCCACCTGTCAAATAACTGATCTGCTACCGACTGGAGGAACTCCCACTCATGAGCCTTGGACTGAGACCAGCTTAGGCTGTCGGCCAAGACATTTTGGATTCCTGGAATGTGAACAGCAATGAGGTCTAGGCGGTGTTCCAGTGCCCAATACCAGACTCTCATCGCCTCCCGACATAGGGACTAAGAATGTGTGTCCCCCTTGCTTGTTGACGTAAAACACTACCACTGGGTTGTCCGTCTGGATGAGAAGAGGGCATGGCAAAAGGTCCGTCTGAAATCCCTATAAGGCGTACAGTCGTCTATACAGACCATGTCCCCTGGGTCTGTCTGTCTCCGAGATGAGCACCCCAACTGAGACCGGATGAGTCTGTGGTTAGAATTCGTCTTGGGGGCTCCTGCTGAAAGAGGACCCCCCCTCATTCCAGGTTGGAGGGGTCTAACCACCAGGAAAGAGTCCTTTGTACTGGATCAGAGACCCTGACCAGCTGGTCCAGGTTGTCTAACCTTTGGTCCCACTGCACCCTAAGCATCCACTGTGGGACTCTCATGTGGAGGCAGGCCAAGGGAACTGTGGGAATGGCCGCCGCAATGTGCCTCAGAAGTCTGAGGAAGGTCCTGGCTGGGACCTGTGGAGCCATGGATACCATCCAGGCTCTGC
Source organism: Neoceratodus forsteri (assembly GCA_016271365.2). Classification (NCBI taxonomy): domain Eukaryota; kingdom Metazoa; phylum Chordata; order Ceratodontiformes; family Ceratodontidae; genus Neoceratodus; species Neoceratodus forsteri. The sequence goes on from JADMNL010000025.1 coordinate 268,824,006, forward strand.
CCCTTAGACGATCCCCGCCAGTCCTGTGGAGGAAGGCCATGCCCTGAACTGTGTCGAGGATTGCTCCGATAAAAAGGAGTTGCTGGCTGGGCCATGGGGATGACTTTGGAAGATTCAGGGAGAGCCTCAGCTCTCGGAACAGAGTAAAGTTGTCTCTGAGAGTGCGAAGTAGCTGAGCCCAGGAGGGAACTGCCAGGAGCCAGTCGTCTAGGTAAAGGAAAACGTAATGGCCCTGGTGTCTGAGAGCCACAGCCACAACCGCTAGGCACCTGATGAAGACTCAAGGAGCGGAGGGGGGCCAAATGGTAAAGGCTCAAACAGATAATGCCTCCCCTGTAAGTGGAACCTCAGGAACATCTGATAGGGAGAAAAGATTCTTATGTGCAGGTAGGTGTCCTGCGTATCTATGGAGCACAGCCAGTCCCCTTGGTGCAAGAGGGGAATGAGGCCTGGCAGAGTGACCATTCTGAACCATTTGTACTCTATAAAGAGATCTAGGGAGTTGAGGTCCAGAATGTACCGAAGGTCTCCGGTCTTTTTCGGTACCAGAAAAAAGTGAGAATAGTAGCCCTGCCCGTTGATCCGGGGGGACTGGCTCTACTGCCTGTTTCTGCAGAAGGGCCTGCATCTCTCCTTCCATCAGAGAAATGTATGAAGGAGGATAATGGGAGGATCTTGGTGGCTTGTCTAGAGGGATCGGAAGGAACTTGAGAGTATGTCCTCTCCTTATAAGGTCTAGCACCCAGAGATCTGTAGTGACGCTGCTCCATCACTCTAGGTAGAGGGAGATGCAACCCCCTACTGCCTCATCCACTGCCTCCTCCGAAGAAGGAGGGCAGGTAGAGAGTCATTGTGCAGATCCGGGAACAGGCAGAGAGGGCTGGGAGGACTTGGGGCCTCTAGAGGTGGAGCTCCCAGGAGTTTGGGTTGGTGCCTTTCTCTTAAAGCCACATATCTGCTGAAATTAGCCGCGGGTATTTGGCCCTAAGGGTTTAGAAAAGGCCATTTGTGAAAGGGTTTCTGGTCTCCCTTACACATCTTTTGGATGGACCAGATAGAGTTCCGGAATCTTGGAGGAGAGAGATCAGTTTCTCTGTCTCCTCCCCAAAAAGGATGGAATTCAAGATGGGAAGGTCCAGGATCCTGGACTGCAGATCCTGGGAGAATCCCAAGACTATGAGCCAGGTGTTGTGCGTTAGGCAAATGGTAAATACCGCTGCCCTAGAGGCAGTGTCTGCAGTGTCATATGAGGCCCTCAGGACAGGAATGCCTATGTCCGAACTCGACTTCAGTATATCCAGAAGCTCAGTCTTTTGTGCCAAGTCTGGCAAGGCCTGAGCCACCTCTAAGTCCTTCTCCCACATCGCATTCTAGTACTGGACCACATGTGTGAGGAAGTACAGAGATTGAATAGAGCAGGTGGAGGCAGAATACACTTTCTTGCCCACCTGATCTAAAAATCTGGACTCTACATCAGTAGGATGCGAACTGAGGTGCTTTGGCTTCTTTGATTTGTCGTGAGTAGCCCTAATCACCATGGAGCCCACCTGAGGGTGTTCCACCAAGAAAGGCTCCTCCCTCGGTGGTTGGTACAGCCTGTCTGATTTTTTTCAGACCGCCAGAGTGGTGGAAGGGTGCTTCCAAGTGAGATCCTGGAACGTATCCACTAGAGGAGGAACAACCAAGGGCTTTGGCTCCTTCTACAAACAATGTATTTCAAGGGGAAATCTTGACAATAATTCTATAAATATTTTCTAGTGCGGAGATGGATGTATTGTGTGATAGTTCATACAAAACAAAAATAGTTCTCCATCTCTGGTAAATTACCATACGCAGTCACGTGTAATGTTCCATTTCACCTTTATTATTTACTTTTATTCTCTTTTTTCAATATGTGCCCCAATGTTTCGCCATCAGTTGGCTTCTTCTGGGGGACTGTTAAGCAGATGTAAACAAGATAAATGTCAAAATATTTCTAATAATACATTTTTAATTATAAGTTATAAAAATTATTTTTTAATTTATGTTTTAAGAATACCACCACCATAGTGTCAAACATCATCCTTCTTTATGCAATCATTTGTTATAAAATTCATCATTTATATTATCCGTGCTATACGAATCTCTACTAGCCCTGTGAATGACTTTATGTATAATACTTTAAAGGGATAGTGCACCTTGTCTTAGACATATTTATAATTGTTATAATTACTTGAAATAACGGTATTAAAGACTTTTGTTGAAATACATTTAAACTGTAATTTATATGAATGAAAACTGGCACCTCTAGGTAGCAAATGGCCAGATATTTTGTTGGTAGCCATTTGGGCTAGTTGAGATTTGTATAGCATGGATAATATAAATGATGAATTTTATAACAAATGATTGCATAAAGAAGGATGATGTCTGATACTATGGTGGTGGTATTCTTAAAACAAATTTAAAAATTATTGAGGGGGCGGAGCTAGCAGCCTAGCCAGCAGCAGCAATTTTCCAGAGCTCTCTACATTTGGTATTTTAACTACGATAAAAGCATCATTTGAGTGCCAAACTACTATAAAGCGATAGCAGAGGAGATACTGCAACTAGAAAACTGAATCTTACTCCGAAAATGGGGCGAACAAAAACAAACAGGACTTTTTCCTACCACGTTCCTCTAACGCCAAACCACCAGATGAACAACCAGGCCCCACTTCAGCCTTGTCTTCTGATACCACTTGGGCAACTCTGACTAATCTACAAATTGCAGTGAACGCCCTCACCAAAACGGTGCAGCAAATGGATCAAAAATTAGACGGCTTCACAGAAAAATTCCTAACGATGGAGCATAGACTCGATGCGACGGGTGACGTGACGAAATCATCGGAGGCTACAGCTGGAAAGGCCCTGGCTGCCACGGCTTCTTCACTAAAAGAACAGGCTGCTCTGACAAGCCATGTGGAACAGTTGGAAAAGGCCGTGAGGGCTGCAAACGTTCATATGCTCGGTCTCCCTGAGGAGCTGGAGGGGGGTTCCCTGATTAATTTTCTTCAGTCTTGATTGGAGAAACTGGCTGACACTTCAGAATTCAAAATAATGAAGGCATATCGCATTACTCCCAGAAGACCCCCGAACAGTCTAAATAACCCTCGAACTGTACTATTCACTCTACGATTCTCAGGAGAAAGAGATTTACTACTAGGATCCCTGAGAAATAAGGGTCCGACTTATCTGGAGGAGGCTCATACATTATTTTTTCCTGACGTCTCATATGCCACTCGTATGAGACGAAAAGCATTTGATGGGGTAAAAAGTCATCTTCGGGAACTGGGCATTACTTATTCCCTTGCCTTTCCAGCCCGACTTTGTTTTACAGTAGGTCGGCATCAATACCATTTTACAGATCCGAAGGAAGCTGGTGCCTGCATCGGGAGAATAATGGCTAAACGACAGCGAGAACCCTGCACCTCGGTAGAAGAAGAATCTGAAGGGGACTGATTCGAAACAAGTACTTTGATTAAGTTTTGAATGTCACAGACAATATTCATATCACCTCCATAGTCTGGGACATTATGAAAAGTTTGCAGCCTTTTGGCACTATGTTAGATTCTTCTTTTATGGAGATTAGCTGGTTAAATGATTGCTTTACAGAGTATTACCAATTGAAGGCAAAGCAAGGGTAAATTTGATAGTATGTGTTAAAATTTAAAAGTAGAATTAAAATGCAATGCACTTCACTGGACACAAGGTGGGGTAAGCGGTGCATTTTACTCTGATAGCACAGTTTATGCCGCAGCACAGTGGGTTCATGGGAGCTTTAAAATGTATGTCTTTCAAATCGCGGTGCCTACTTAAACACCTTAGCTGGGCACAAGCTGGTCTTGGTGCGAGTGAAATCTTTCGTTCTGAGACACAAGCCATATTTTATTGTTGTAAATCTCCCAGAATGCTGTAGTTAGCACCATATACCCTCTTTAACAAGGGGAGCTCAGGATTGGAGACCTCTTTTGTTTATTAGGGTTGTCAATAACTATAAATAGACCTATTTATAGGTCGGTTGTTTTCATGCTGTTTTTTTTTTTTAATTTCTCTTAAATCAGTTAGGGCATTGGCTGTATTACAGCTCCTGAATTCAATATGATGATTGCTTTTTTAAAGTTGATGGATGATAACCCCTAATGCTGTACCAATTGAATGGATAGTCTCTCTCTCTCCTAAGTAATGTATTGCTGATTTTCTTGTAAATCTGTATACCCATTCAGCATTAAAGTATTCTGTATGTATATACAGTATACTAAATGCTACAAATAAAAAGTAAAAAAATATATATATATATATATTTTATAACTTATAATTAAAAATTTATTATTAGATATATTTTTGACATTTTTCTTATTTACATCTGTTTAACAGTCCCCCAGAAGAAGCCAACTGATGGCAAAACGTTGGGGCACATATTGAAAAAAGAGAATAAAAATAAATAATAAAGGTGAAATGGAACATTACACGTGACTGCGTATGGTAATTTACCAGAGATGGAGAACTATTTTTCCTTTGGCTCCTTCTGCCTCTGGTACTTGGCCAACCTCCAGCGTTCTGGATCCAGATCCTCTGTCCCCCATCCACTGCAGGACTGGATGTGCCTCATGACGTCCATAAAGGTAGGATCATCAGGAGGGGATCTAGGAGTGTCACAGGTCTTTCTCTTGAGGGAGAATGGTCGGATCCAGATGTGCTGGAGTCCGAACTGTGGCCTACAGAAGAGGGAGAAGCTGATCTAGAGTGTGAACATCTGCTCCTCTCATGGGAACGGCACCCACTGGTAGACCAGCAACAGCTATAGGACCGGCAACAGCTGTGGGACCAGTGACTGCTAGTAGAGCGCCGACAACAGCTATTCGACCAACTTCGGCTGGTTGACCGCCTACTGCTAGAGGAGCAATGGTGAGTAGTGTTTAGCAAACGGGAGTGACGTTGGTGTCGCCGTTCTTTATGTAAAGTCCGACCATGGGAGTTAGTAGGACTGTATCAGCAGGACTCTGGTTTAGGCTTTGGAGAGGGCAGTTTAGGCGCAGGAGAGGAAGGATTTTCTCCCCAACCTTGGTCCTTATCTTTCTCCGGAGTTGGAGTTGGATCCGGCTGTGGTGGAAGGTCATCCTTGTTCACCTGGCCTCACCAGAACTGAAAGAGTTCTGTCAGCTCTTCTTTTGAGAACTGCGGAGCTGCTGGCCCCACCGGGTGGCGAGATGTCTCTGGTGTAGGTGGAGCGATAGGCGAGGAGGAGTGGTCCGGTGGGTCCCTAGGTGAGGAAGTGGACCGATCCCCTTGGTCGTCGAGTGTAGAGGCCCTATGTACCGGGGGACATTCGGGGTCAGAGGGGGCTCTGCCCAATGTATGCCCTTTGTCCTGTACCGTCAACGGTCTGGAGTTATCCGGCTTGGAGACCGTCGTCGGTTTAGCCACAGATACTTGAGTGGCCAAGGAACGGTGAGCCGAGGCCGGCTTAGAGACCGACTCCCATTCTCTGTGCTCATGGGTCTTACCTGGAGTGCAAGGAGACACCAGTATAGGGACCCTGCGTGGTAGGACAGAGGTCCCAGCAGAGGTGTTGCCTTCACCTTCAAGGTAGACAAGTATGGTGTAGATCCCGAGCCCTGCTTGCCACTCCCCGACGTTGGTATTTTGGCGGGAGTGGAAGAGTCCTGTCACCTGTGGAATGTTGCGAATGGCAGGAGAAGTGGTCAGAGCCCCCCCCCCCCCGAGTTAGAACCAGAGGAGGTCTTCTTCTAGTGTGAGGGACCAGGGCGTGAATGCCCCTTGGACCCGGCCCTGGTCCTTTTCTCGGGACTTACGCTGGTCCAAGTCCTTCTTCTTATCCTTGTGTTTCAAGGACCCAGAAGAAGTAGAAGATTTTTCCATTGGTGAGCTCTGCATTATGGCCACCTGCTGTTCCAAAATATGGGCTTTGAGTGCCTTAAGGCGGCGAATCAGAGTCCGGCCGGTAAAGCTGCTAATAGAGCATGCCTTGGTGTCGTGGTTGAGCCCTAGGCAGAAGACACAGGCCTCATGCTTGTCCTTTGCCGGTGTCTGGCGACCACAGGTACACTTCCTCCTCTTCTTAGTGGAGGAAACTGAAGACGGTGAAGACAACATATAGCCACAACAAAACAGATGAAAAACGGACTTTGACAAAAAAGAAATTTAGCAATAAATTTGATGGAAACTACAGACAACGTTCCAAAAGGCAATCAAGAGCGAAGTGAGCGGGTCTGCGGTAAGAGAAAAAAACTGAAATTGGAGCCAGGGACTGCCCCGATATACCATTGTCGATGTTGGGGCAGAGCCAGCGTCGGGGGTGGTCCCCACTGGAGACTGCTAGCTAGAAGGTTTCCGATGGGTCCTAGTGTCTGGTTGCCTAGTCCTAATGGTAGTAGCCTGCTGCAAGAGCTCCTACTCGAAGTAAGATCATTATATACAAAAGTGCATGCAGAATGAAGTGCAGTGTTGCTCTTAAATCTATATTTCTTGTTAATCACTAGCGGATCCAGATGCAGTGCAAATTTCGCTCACCTGTTCCTCTTTGGTGTAGAGCTGAAAACACTGCGCTAACGTGCAAGTCTGAGGCTGACTGTGAAGTTCTTTTTGCTGCCGGACACTCTCAGAGTCTGGGATATACTCATCCTCAATGTTTCCAAACAAACTGGGACGAGAAGGAAGACAATCTTTTATGCTATAAAGTATTCTTTAGAAAAGTACACAAATCATGAAGTATTACCAGTACTCCCAAGGCATTTCTAAGTATTGCCAATAGTAAGGGTTCTGTGTACTGTAGCAGAGACCAAGCGAAGAGGATACTCACTACTCTTTCGTCTCTCTGTCCCACTCCACAATTATCTTCACATGAGGAGGTCCACCTTGACCACAAGACTTTAAGGCCCTGCATAAATAAATAACATTCTTAACACTTTCAGCAAATTCTGCTGTGTAAATAGCTATAAGTTAATACCCAGCATGAATTTTAATAATGGTGCCTCACGGATTCTTATCATACCACTTCCTCTATTCTTTAGTAGATAAGCTGCAAAAGCGTCAGGCACGGAGGGAACCCTTATGTAGACTGAAAAACCATAAAGAAAAGTTACGTAATAACTTACCATAACAGAAGGTCTTCGACAGATTCTCCCCCATTAGGCCACCAATTTTTGCTTCATTTGTCCCTGAGAAAGAGGGCATTCTCTGTGTCGAAACAGTGCCTATCCAAATGGCTGGCACTTTGTATTACATTCTGTTACAGAAGTACAGTAAGGAACTTCCATGCCACAAGAGGTACAGCCACTTTTGTTGCCTGTTTCAGAAATGTTCCTGCTGTTGGCATATGTGCTGCAGCCACATGAAGCATTGTCCACACCTTCACGAAACATCACATTCAGAACATAGTTTGTCATTGACATGCTAGGTGTGGACTTGCTGGACTGCAAGACCTTCTGTCCTAACTGTATATCATCCTCCCAGTTTTTTTTACTTGGTTCTGCTTGGGAATTGTTCCAAAAGTGTGACCCAATGGAGGAGATCCTCTTGAAGATCTATTGTTACGGTAAGTTCTTACGTTGCTGTTCTGTCTTCTTCGAGGATCTCTCTTCCATAAGGCCACACCTTTGGAATGATTCCCAAGAAGTCACAAGTAAAAAACTGGGAGTATGGTGCAGTCTGATATACAGTTTTGACAGAAAGCCTTGCAGTACAGAAAGTCCAAACCCAGCACATCTACAAAGACTATGTCCAGACTGCAATGTTTCACGAAGGTATGGGCAGTGCTTTACATAACTGCAGTGTATAACTCCAACAGGGGATAATTTTGAAACAGACCTCGGAAGTGGTCATACCTCTTGTGGAGTGACCATAACAGCATCAGGAAGTTCCTAAATATTCCTATAACGGAACATAATACAATGTGTCAGCCATTTGGACAGGCACTGTTTAAACATGGAGGACCCTCTTTTCCAGGGACAAATGAAAGCAAAAAGGTATGACCTAATGGAGGAGATATCCTTGAAGAAGATCTTGCAACTACATTATAAATTAAAGCTGCAATGCATCGAAAAATGTTTTACCAAACAACCTAGTTTCATCTACAGTTAATAAAAATACTAGCACACCTGTCAAATTTACTTTTCTAGGTACCTCCTATGTAGCGCACTGTGAATTTGTTTTCTTTCTTGATCCTAACCCTTGCCTGGTCTACAAAGCAATTTCTAAGCCAAATGTGACAGCCTACTTTTCTTCTTGAGAAAAAACTAAATTAAGATATTCATAAAATACTCACATTTTAGTGGAACTAAAATCTGTCACCACCAAATAAAACTGAAAGATGTCTAGAATCTTTTATAGTGGGGGGAAAAAAGGCAGGGTCAAATTTTTATCCACTTTTGTTGCAATGCTGGTTTAATAGGGTCTCCGATGGAGGTCTTTTATGGTATAAGAGACTCCTGAGTGTGAAGTTTGGGTGAGAAGATCACAAACATATTGAGAGGAGTCTCTTACACCAAAAGAAACATCCGTTGGAGGTCCTGTTATCTTACTATCAATCACTCAAGTTTAGCTTGAGTAATAAGTTTTGAGTGTTTTTTTTGTTTTTTGGGAGGAGGGGTTGTTTGTTTTTTTCAATACTGCTGTACCGTCCTCCCCCCAATGGCACTGAAGTGGAGCACTCCCTCCTAATGCTCCTGCACAAGACCACACTGTGACCAGGATAAGAGGTACAGAAGCTCTGTGCTCGGATTGGTTGAAATTATGTTCGTAATTTATAATCTATACCATGAGATAGATGCACTAATGACTAAAACTTAATAGAATAAAATTAATTTGAAGAGGGTCTTTCATGCTACAATAAATTTCTAAAAAAAAGCATATAGTTATATATTATATACATATTTAAACAAGTAAACCACCTAAACCTAGTGCTGGAGCATGCAGAAACATCATAATCCAAAACCTGTGACATCATAAACCACGGTTATGGAAATGACGGGGACGTCACAGATTCATGACACATATCATTACATGCTCTAGCAGTGGAAATAGCTACGCTGTGAAAAAGAAATTTCAGTTTAAAAAAAAATCTAGAAAAGAAGGAAATTAGAGAAAAAATGCAATAAAGGCTACAAAAATGATGTCTCAATAGTATTACACTTCAAATGTTGTCTTGGCATGAAAACATCTAAAGATACTGCACATTAACAATGGGTGACATACAGCTTAAATCAGACCACAGATGGACAGGGCATAGGAAACATCTTCTGCTATTCAAATTTACAGCAGACAGTCTTTTCAGGCACGCTGACGGTCAGTGATAAAAAAAAAAAATGGCACCTATGGTGTAATGCAGGCAAAAGGAGCAGCCATTATGCCCCAGCAATATCCTGCACTCTGCAGCTAACTGAATTTGACTATTTTGCAGCTGTTATGTATTATTTATTTATAATTTCTGACCAGGAAAGGCACACTGAGCTGTAACAGCTCGTTTACAGATGCGTCCTGGGGGTAGGTTACCTGGACCTGTTCGAGAAGAATGTCTGTCATGGTGCCAGGTAAACATACCTTCTCTTCTTTTAGTCATTCAAAGATGCAGATCAGAATGAAATGTTGCGTCTGTCACATGACAGGCTTGATAGCTTATAAAGAAATTTTACAAGAGTGACAAAACAGGTATTTGGAATGGAGCTGGTCGGTAGCACACTTTAATTCAGAAAAACGGTTGCTGTCTCAAAGGATCTTGTCTTGGTAAACCCAAGTGTATTGGTTTGACCTGGTGGTGTTCCGCCTGGCTAAATAAAGATATTGATTGATTGAATTCATGCTGTATATTGTGCTGCACTTCATTTCAAATAATAATTCCTCTCTTTTTCTGCGATAAGTCTAATGGGATCTTTAACTCCCACCTGAACAGTAACCATAGACTGGCAAAAGTCAGTTTGACATCTCATTCAAAAGATGGCACCTCAACAGTGAACCACTCCTCTCAAACTGCACTGTAGTATCAGTCAGAGGTATTACCCCAATTACCAGGTGTGGGGTTAGAACCCTCGACCTTCGGATCTTCTGGCCCCAGAGGTGAGCATGCTACTGACTAAGCCACGGACCCCAATGTGATGACAATTTTATTTATTTAGTTTTTGTTGACTGGGTAAGTGCGTTAGACAAATTCTGCCTATTTTCAGGCACGACCGGGGGAGGGGGATACAGATTAATACCAACTGACCTTACACCAGACTAAGTTCTTTGTGGTATTTTTAGTGAATGGGGGGAAATTTGGCCAGGGCATTGGGAAAATTCCCCATCTCTTTTCGAGAAGTGCCATGGGATCTTTAACATCCACCTGAACTACCACCAGAACAGGCAGATGGGACCTCGGTTTAACGTCTCATGCGAAAGACGACAGACATGATGATTACACAGCACCAGTGCAGACTTAATATAAATAAAGCACACGAAACCTTACCTCTGTGTGAGGCAACCAGTATCATTTTTTTTATTTCTGCACTCTACGGAGGGAAAGGATAATATTTTGTGTCTGTAGAGCTGGCAGCCCTAATCCCTTCAACTTCCTGATTCATAGCCCTGCCCAACAAGACATTTTTTAACTAAGCAGTTTGAAGAGTGCTACTGAAGTGAACTGAGGCATCTTAATGATCATTTTTTGTGTTGCTTGCACGCATGTGCAAGAAACACATTGCTTCAGTGGGGCCAGTTAATGAGACACCTTTATGCTCAAAGAAACTCACCTCAGGATCAGCTGTGTTCTGTGAACACATTAATCTGCAGCTGTTATGTCCCATGGCCTCCCCCCACATTCTCTCTCTCACACACACACACACACACACACACACACGTGCATGCATAGAGGGGACAGCTGCATTCTTTACAGTGGGGTCAGCTCTGCACTGACAGAGCCAGAGATTTACAATTCTCATTTAATTACTAAGTGGTCCAGCATTCCACTTACATGTTTCTCACATGCAGGAAGTGTGGACAGTTGATCAGCTGGACCAATCACTACAGACCACTATGGCTTCAGGAATGTTAATTCCCACCCAGTGACTTGACAGAGAAGCTATACTCAAAAGATAGCTTTATATGCAGTCAGCTGGTGGAAAAGTTAACAAGGGTTTAGATTTATTTTACTATTACCTCTGCAGTGGGAAACTGAAAATTATTCTCTACAAACTGGGAAAAGTCCTATGAGGAATTGATCAGTACAGGTATCACCCTACTGAACTGCGAAAAATGTAAATTTGTTGTAGTATGCAATGTTTTTAAGTAATTGTTTCTTAGAAACAGAGGCAGAAGGGTTAACCCCTGGTAATACTACATCTGACACAATCACATATTGACTACATCTTGAGATTTCAGATGTCAAAATAAATCACATAAGGGCTTATATCACCTTATTATTATTATATTAGGAGGAACCTCTTTGTAAATGAGTGTGTTCAATTGTGTTTTCCTGTAAATAAACCTGAAACTTATATTAAGGGTACAGAGCGATCCTGTATATGTAGTAACATGACTTCCCTACCTTACAGTATTGATGTTGTGTAACGCAGTCATCAAAATATTTTAATAAATCATTTAACAATCCTCATTTTATGGCGCTCGGTGCCAGATAGGGTTTTTTCAACTTTGGTGCACATCTCAGGCATTTTTGGGAATTTTGCAACCACAATTTCAACATGTGTTGCTATGTTGCAAAGCCGGTGAAAAAATAAATAAATAAATAACTTTTACGAGTGTGCATTGCTCAGTTTCCACACAAGCGCGTAACTTCACGAATCTGTAATATTTTCACTTAAGATTTTCAACACTGGCATTTTTACACACCTCCTTATGAACAGTACAACTGTCATTTTTCATGTCCTGGCCGAAATGTGTTTTCACACTTCCGGCGCAGAATAGCACGGTCGCTGTGGGAAATCAGTATTCGGGACAGATTAAGAAAATCACAGTGACACTGTTCATGAGCAGAGGTCCTAAAATGCCTATGTTTAAAATTTGATGATGAAAGCTCATTAAATGACCGTGCTATGAGCATGTGTTGACAATTTCCACGCACCCTTGTAACTTCACAAATTTGCAATATTTTCACTCCAGATTTTCAACACTGCCATTTTACCACACCTCCTTATGAACAGTATAGTTGTCATTTCTCACATCTTGCCTGAAATGTGTTTTCGCACATGTAGCACACAATAGCGCGGTCAGTGTGCGAAATCAATGTTCAGGACAGATTAAGAAAGTCACATTGACACTGTTCATGAGCAGAGGTCTTAAACTGGCTATGTTGAAAATTTTGGTGACAAAAGTCCATAAAATGACTGTGTTACGAGCGTGCATTGAACAATTTCCACGCACCCTCGTAAGTTCACAAATTTGTTATATTTTTAGTCCAGATTTTCAACATTGACATTTTCCACACCTCCTGCGAAAAGTAGAGTCATTTTCACACCCCACAAACAGGTTTTCGCACCACGGCGCAGAATAGCGGGTCGCTGTGGGAAATCACTGTTCAGGACAGAGTAAGAAAATCACAGTGATACTGTTCATGAGCGGATTCCCAAAATGCCTATGTTTAAAATCTGCAGTATAAAATCCCCAAACTAATTACATTACGGGTGTGCGCGTAGCAGTTTCTACTTACTCGTGACTTCACACCAGTTTTATATTTTACCCAGATTTTCAGCATTGCTATTTTTTATACCTCCTCATGAACAGTACAGCTGTTGGCTTCTACATCCTGTTCGGAATGTAAGCTGACCTGTGGCGCCAAATGGCACAGTCGCTGTGCAAAATCACCTTCCGGCTAACGTATTGATAGTGTCATTGTTCATGCGGCAGGGTCACAAAAAGCCCATGGCCCGGATATTCAAAGGGGTTGTGCCTGGCGCAACAGAGTTGCACCGGCGCAACCCCACACTGCGCCCTGGTGGGATATTCAAAAGGCTGCTTGGCGCCATGCAAATCCCGATGTGCCGGGGCGCAATGGTAATGTATGCGGCGCAAATGCAGGGGGCATGCCCATGCGTATGTGGCACATCCCAGTATTCAGCCCGGGATGTGTGGCGCATATGCTGGCACAACCCTGCATTGTGCAGCACAGGGAGGCTCAAAGTTGAGCCCGTGAAAAGGAGGAACAAATCCTGGCCACCCACAGGTGGGCTGCTGTATTGCAGGTGCACACACCAAGAGTCGCCAGTGGTGGTGGCCAACCGCCCACCCAAAACACCGCCCACAAGCACACATAAGGTCCCTGGTAGTCCAGTGATGCCCCTCACCTTCCCGTAGCCCTGATAGCTGGTAAAATGAAAGAAAGACAATCCCTGGTAGTCCAGTGGTTCCCTCCTCCCTCCCCAGAGCCACGATCGCCAGTACTATGCAATAAGTACACTCCCTGGTAGTCCAGTGGTCCCCCCCCCCAGCCCCGATCACTAGTAAAATGACACATTGCAATCCCTGGTAGTCTAGTGGCCCATATCCCTGATCGCGTGTCACCCCTACAGTTTGTACCCCTGGTGGTCCAGTGGCAACCCCCACCCCTCCCACCCACACAGGTCCCCTTGCCCGCCCAGCCCCCCAGTCATCGGCAGGTGGCTGCAACCCACCCACATACTGCCTGCCGAATGACAGCGCATAGTATGAGCTGTATGTCCACTGGTCCACACTGTGGACCAATGGGCTTGCAGGGCATACTGTACTAGACAGCCACAAATATGTGATATATGTGAGGTGAAATGTCGTGACCGTTATGGGCGATGACCCAAAGGCACACCCCAATGTCTGTCCATCCCTGCAGGGTGGGGGTGGAGCTGGCGTCAGTTCAATACTTTACTGCCATTCCTATACTGCATCTGTCTAACTCCCGCACTTCCGCTACTAATGCCCGCAAGCAACATTCGATATTGACAAATGCTTGTTTATACTTTACAGTGCCTAGTCTTAAATTAAAGCCAACAATCAAGTTACAGTGCTCCAAAGAGGCATGTTCAGGCCACGCTATCTGAAGGGAAACCTCAGTCCTCGCTGTTGTCCTGCCACTAATGTACATTTTGAAAAGTTTACTTCTTACCTTTCTACAGTAGGATGGCAAAGGGGCTGTTCTACTTGAGGTAAAAGGTAAGTGATGCCCACAACACCAACTACTCGAAGACTAAATGGTGCAACCTAATGAAAAAAAAGAAATATTAATTTCGGCAAACTCATCGGTATTCACCCAGTTTACTCTTCCTAAATATGCAGCATGCTACTTGCCCTTAATAATTACAGTAACTTAAAGGGTTCCTGGTGACTCTGAAAATCACTCTGGCTGCACAATAAAGGTAAAACTAGTTTTTTATACATTACAGATAAGAAGAAAACTGCTTTGCTTTGATAGACAGAAATCTTGATCTACTCCGTTATTACAAAATCAAAACTTCTTGGATTAATCTTTCTCCTAATATGGGTGTGTTACCTACTGATGTCTCATGGAAACTTTGTAATAATGAAACATGACTGAGCATTCATTTAACACATAATCAGTATTTTCTTCCACAATTTATTACTAAAGATATTTTTTTATTTATTTTAAACGTTTTACCAGCTAAGCATACAGCGCCCAGGGCTCATTTCCAGTTGTGACTTGGGGGAAGGGGAGGAAACTTGCAGCATTCATACATTACACATTCCAAAAACAAATGAAACAAGTACATGGTAAGCAGCTTGTCCTGCTGCAGTAAATTATAGCAACATGACAGGGTAGCCCCAGGGGAAGAAAATAACTTGTAGAACCACAGGTGTCCTGCAAAGGATCACAGCAGTTAGCGCAGTGTACACCACTGGGTTAATATGACATGCATTAACAAGACGAGTTACATAGGTTGGGGGGGGTTGGCAATGGGGACAAGACATCGAGGATCTGTAGCAGGACTTGATCACAACCTTGCTTGTGGGGGAGGGAGGGAGGCACTCACACTGACTGGGAGATTGTTCCAGGTGTTAGGGAGCCTACAGCTGATGGAGGGCTTGGCCTAGGCTGCGCCTGTACCGTGGACTTGAAAGGTGACGTCTTGCTTCATCCTTTACCTATTACAACTACTGCATGTGGTCAGTAATCATTCCTTGTTTACTAAGTTACTGTTTATTTCATCAAACAAAATATATAGCTTGTGAGTGATCTCTGAAACACCCTCTTTCTGAACTTTTTCATCTGATAGTTTCCTCATAATTTCAGGCATAAGAATGTTAGGATACTGAAGAGCCCCTGATGCTGTTGGAAAAACTTAAACATGTGATATTTAGACACAATTCAGAATGTATTTCATAATAATTACTGGTGACCCTACTTATCACACTGTTTACTGCATCTGTAAAATTCCGTATAAACCCGAAAACCGATTATTACAGTGTTTTCCTTTAACTGCGTGTCAGTTCCACTCCTCGTGCTATCCACAGTTTCGTAAGCATTAGCTTCGCTTAACGACGAGCCGCTAGTAGGAGACTTTCAAGCCTTTTTATCACTGTTAGTTAAAAATATTTATTTGGTTAACTGTTTAGCACTTGAAAGTTTTATCTAGTTGATCCTGCACTTGGTCAGGTTCAGGAGTCCCAGCAGGAACACGCCATGGCTGATAGACTATAACCCTACTTTAGCACTACTTAAGTGCAATCCCGATTCTGCACTGTAAGTAAAGTAAAAAAATAAATATGTTCACAGTGGGGGGAGTGTAAGTCTGTGTGCATGTCTCAGAGGTACACTATAAGAGGCAGTCCCTGTATCGGTAATTACAAAAAATGAAGCATAAGACTACTGTGTTCTTATGGATTTTTTTTTTTTTTTTTTAAACACACCTCTGGTGTGTGAAGACCTCATAAACCTCTCGAGCTTCACAGGTCTTCACACATCTCGGGTGTGTATAACAAATCCATAACACACAGTTGCCTATCCATTACTCTCTATTTTTGCTCAAATTCTCACCCTAACTTCTTTATTACTAGGTATATTTGAATAAAGAAACAAAATCTCTGCCAGGCTGCTGGTCTACACCTAACATCACAGTTCTTAGGGCATCGAAATTTGTTGCTGCGCCGATAATTATGGCATCATGAAAGTACAGTTACGTAAAAACTTACCGTAACAGTAGATCTTCGAGAACAGCTCTTGCAGCAGGTTACACCATTAGGACCGAAGCCGGCAGGCACCAGGACCCCACAGAAATGTTCTAGCTAGCAGTATTCAGCGGGGACCGCCCCCGACGTCGGTCCCATCCCCAACGTCAGGCATAGTACATAAGGGGGCGGTCCCCCAGAATCCCCAGTTCTCCCGCCAGAGACTCCCGGCCACAGGATGACATCAGAAGAGGAGACTAAGGATCCGCCATCAAATGGCAGTCAGCGAGATGCTGAGACACCTGATCCTAGGAGAAGGATGTTGGAACTAGAATCTACCTCCAGCGGGGGTGGTGGGAGGGAAAGTACCTACTGTAAGAGCTGTTCTCGAAGATCTACTGTTATGGTAAGTTCTTACGTAACTGTACTATCTTGCTTCGTGAAACAGCTCTTGCAGCAGGTTACACCATTAGGACTGATTCCCAAGCAACCATGGAAATTCCACACCACTGGGAGGACGGAAGGTAGAAATCTTCAATGAAACCAAAGCCTAGGACAGAAGTCCTTGAAGGACTGCTAGATCAAAACCTGCTCTTCGCCTCGATGCAATATCCAGGCTATAATGTCTGATGAAAGTGTGCACAGAGCTCCAAGTAGGAGCTCCAAGTAGCTGCAGCACAGATGGCCAAGGTGGACACATTCTTAAGGACTGCAAAGGAGGTATGCACCCCCCTTGTGGAATGACCCTTAACCGCGCCTGGTAAGGGTTTGTTGCGTTTCTGGTAACAGAACGTGATACACTGAATGAGCCACCTGGACAGCGACTGTTTGGAAACAGGAGCTCCCAGCATCCTGTGGGCAAAGGAGACAAAAAGCATCTAGGCTGTGCAACAGGGCGTCTCCTTGATTCGAATAGTTGGGAAAGTACACTGGTAGATTGATGTCTTGATTAAGGATGACAGCTGAGACCACCTTAGGCAGAAATTTGGGATTAGTCCATAGGAATACCGTCTTGGTGAAAAACCAAATAAGGCTCTTTGCACATGAGTGCATGGAGTTCAGAAATTCTTCTGGCCAAAGTAACGGCAACTAAAAACAACGTCTTCCAAGTGAGAAGACGTAGCTCGCAATCCGTGGCTGGTTCAAAGGGTGGCAGCGTGAGCTGCTCCAGGACAAAGGGTAGATCCCATGGTGGAACTGGATCCTTAATTGGAGGTCTAAGATGAAGAATACCTCTCAGGAGGCTCGTGCCATGTCCAACTGGGATATGGTACGTTGGCCTATTGAACAATGATAGGCTGAAATGGCACAGCGGTGTACTTTGATCGAGGAGTAGGCCAAGCTTGTCTGAAAAAGAGACAGAAAGTAGTCCAAGACCGACTATTCTAGACAGTCTAGAAGCGAAAACCCCCGTGCTTGAGCTCACAGGCAAAAACGGAGCCATTTCATGGCGTAGGTGGCATGAGTGGCCAGTTTTCTCACAGCCACCAGGACATCAGCTACCTCTTGCGAGACCCTGTGTCGCAAAATGGCTATGTCTCTAGGAGCCAAGCGTGTAGGCTCAATGAACGAAGGTCCGGATGGACCAAGGAGCCCTCTTTCTGAGACAACAAGTGAGAGCTGATTGGCAGAGGCACCGGAGGTTCCCGGGATAGCTGGTGTAGTAGAGGGAACCAGATCTGCCTGGGCCAGAATGGCGCGATAAGTATCAGCGTCCCTTGCTCTCTGCGAAGTTTCAGAAGAACCCTCGATCAACTGAAAGGGGGGAAAGGCATACAGGAATCTGCCCGCCCAGGACAGCGACAATGCGTCTCGCCAGAAAACACCAGACCCTGGATCTAGCGAGCAAAAATTGGGCAGTTTTGCATTGGATGGGGACGCGAAAAGGTCCAACTCTGGTGTACCCAATCCGTGAAACAGATCCTCTACCACCTCCTGGGGTAGTTCCCACTCGTGGACTCTGGCCTGAGAGCGACTCAGGCCAGCTCCGATGACGTTGTCCAATCCTGGGACATGAACAGCAATGAGGTTTGAGCCGTGTTGCAAAGCCCAATCCCACACCCTCTTGGCCTCTCTGCAAAGCGGGTAGGAATGGGTGCCTCCTTGTTTGTTGAGGTAATACATCACCGTGGAATTGTCTGTCTGTAACAGAAGAGTACCCGGTGGAATCTCCGACTGGAAGGCCTGTAGGGCGTAAAGAACTGCTCTCATTTCCAGGATGTTTATTTGGAGATGAGTCTCTTGGGCTGTCTACAGGCCCAGAGACCGGGCACCATCGTGGTGTGCTCCCCATCTGAGCCCTGAGGCATCTGTGGAGAATGTCACAATCGGAGACGGCACAACAAAGGGAACCCCTGCTGACAGATTCTTCGGATCTAGCCACTACTGCCAATCCTGGATTACGGTCTTCGTGATCCGGACTGGGAGCTGCAGATGGTCTTGCCTTTGATCCCATTGGACCCGTAACATCCACTGGGTGACCCGCATGTGGAAACGAGCAAGCAGAACTGTTGCAATGGCCACAGCCATTGGTCCTTTGCCTGCTCGGGCACATCTGTCAGGAACGGTCGTCTTTGCTGAAATGTCCCTGATGAGGGATCTGATGTGTTCTGCTCTGTCCCGGGGAAGAAAAGTTTTCCCTTGGACGGTGTCCAGAACTGCGCCTATGAACTGCAGAGTCAGAAGGAACCAGACGAGACTTCTCTTGATTGAGCAAGATGCCCAGTGTCTCGAACAAAGACGGAGTATAATAAATGGCGGATATCAAGGCCTCCCGAGAGGGCGCCATGAGAAGCCAGTTGTCCAGGCAGGGGAACACATAGTAGCCTTGCCTCCTCAGAGTCGCTGGTGCGACCGCCATACACTTCGTGAATACCCGAGGTGCCGATGACAGTCCAAAAGGGAGGGCTCGGTACTGATAATGGTGGCCCTGGAACTCAAAGTGCAGACACTTCCTGTGCGCTCGAGCGATGGGTATATGCAGGAAGGCCTCCTGCATGTCAAAAGACGCTAGAAAGGCACCCTGCTTGAGCATGGGAATCAGACCTGGGAGGGTCACCAAGCGGAAGCGTTTGTATAGGACCGACTCGTTGAGGTCCAGTATCAGACAGAGGTCCCCTGTTTTCTTGGGAACCAGAAAGAAGTGAGAATAATATCCTGCGTCCCTCCTGTTCCATGGAACGTGCTCTATTGCTTCTTTTTCCAGGAGCGTGAGCACCTCCTGCAGTATAAGCAGAGCGTGCTGACCAGAGTAACGGGAAAGGAGGGGAGGTCTTGCCGGTGGGTGGTCGAGAAATTCTATGAAATGGCCCTTCTTGACCAACTGGAAGACCCATCAGTCAGTGGTAATCGACTGCCACCCTGAAAAGTGGCGAGCAATGTGACCCCTGACCTTTTGCGCCCGTTGATCCGGAGGCGGGGCGGGGGCCGGGAAAGAGTCATGCTGTGGCAGCACTGGTCCCTGCAGGCTGGGCTGGTTTAGGATAGTGTTGGGCTCTGCCTGGGGACGAGTTAGCCTGGGCTTTTTGCTGAAAGGTGCCCCTTTGTTGCTGGCCGGAACATGGCTACTGTCTTTGCTGCCGACTGCGAAAACAGCTCTGGTTCCCACGAAAGGAACCAGGCCTGGGTCTGTACATGGCTTGTACAGACCTGACTGCCTTCCCCGTGTCCTGAAGTTTGGTGATCACCTTCTCCGAGGGTTCACCAAAAAGTACTTTGCCGTTGTAGGGGATGTCAAGAATGTTCTTCTGAACGTCCGGGGTGAAGCCGGAGACACGGAGCCAAGAGTGTCGCCAGAGACAAACGCCTGAAGCTGCAGCTCTGGCGGACGAGTCCACGGAATCATATGCAGCTCGTAGTACCTGGGTCCCCACATCAGACCCTGTGCGAAGAAGGTTTAGGAGCTCCGCCTTCTGCTCGCCATCCGGAAGTTTACTGACTAGGTCCTGGCCCTGTTCCCATAGGGCGTTCTGAAACTGTACCATGTGGGTTAGGTAGTTCAGGGACCTGACAGAGCATGTAGCGGCCGCATACATGCATCTCCCCAGGGCGTCCAATTGCTTGGATTCCTGGTCCAGTGGCTGTGTGCTCATGTGTTGCGGTCTTTGGGACTGGTCATGTGAGACCGTAATGACCAGGGAGTCTGCCAGAGGTTGTTAAGCCAAGTACTGGTCCTCTGTCGGGGCCTTGTACAAGCAGTCAGCTTTCTTCAGCACTGCAGGAGTGGAGTGCGGACGCTTCCACGCAGTCTTAGTGACGTCCGCGAAGGTGTCCACCAAGGGTGGCACTACCACAGGCTTTGGGTCTTTCTGCCGAAGATAACAGGCAAGGCGCTGTCTTTCGGGGTTGAGGTCTTCAGCATCCCACCCCATGTTGTCCTGGATGTGTCTCATGATCTCAGAGAAAGAGGGGTCATCCGGAGGAGACCTGGGAAGGTCATGTGGGTCAGATGATGAAATGCTGAGTGGAGAAGGAGATCTGGAGTAATCCGAGGTATCCAATCTGGAGTCCTCCCCCGACGGAGTATACCGCCGACGTCTGGGTCACTTGGGGCTGGGAGACCCTGATGGAGATCTTGAGGGAGGCCTTCTCCGATCTGGGGATCTACCCCTAGGAGGTGGAGTCTGCTCCTTGGGGGTCGGTGGTCATCCTGCTGGCTCCTGTGGTGGAGGAAGGGGTGTAGGAGTAGGAGGAGGGGGAGGAGGAAGTTTCACTGGGACCACGTCTTTGCAGATGGTGCCCCGCCAGAAAGTAAAGAGTTCCTTTACTTTTTGAATATTCATGCCCGACGATGGGCGTGGCGCTGGTTGACTGTCGCCGGGGTTGGGTGTCGGGTCCTCGGGTGTCTCAGGGGTGAGCAAAAGTTCCCTCAGAAGCCCGGCATCCTCTGTGTCGCCCACCTGATCTTCAGGCAACGCGGTGTCCTCCTCCGTGGAGTCCCTGTGACCGGTGTCTATCGGTGATTGGGGGGCGGTCTTTGGCTCCGGTGAGGCCAACGTCGGTCACCTGGCCGACGAATTCGGCTCTGGCGAAAGCCTGGCCGACGTCGGGCGCTTCACCAACGTCGGGTCTGACGTCCGCTTGAGGGACGTCAGGTCTTTTGTCTTCCTAGGTGGAGGATCCGGGCTCCTAGGGGGCTGGAGACCGACCTGGAGTCGGGGTCTCGACATCAGGTGGAAGAGGAAGACTTGGGGTGTTCAGAGTATTTTGAAGAGGCCCGAGAGGGAGTAGAGGAAGCCGAGGGCCTGGAGGTCTTAATGGGCTGAAGAGCTGAAGAACCACTGGAAGCCCGGACCTTGACTGGAGGGGGCTGAGACCTAGCCCTGGAGGGAGAGCGGTCCGATCGGGTGGAGCCTGAGCTCCGCGAATCCGAGGCCCGGTTCGGGGATCTGGACCTTGCCTTCTCCCAGTGCTTATCCCGGTGTCTGTGGACATTGGAGGAAGAATCACACCGGGAGGAAGGTTCTTTGTCCATCCTACTAAGTTTTTCCTCTAGCCTGAAGTGCCTTCTGATGGTGGATCCTGGTGTGGCTGTTGAACCCCTGGCAAAAGGTGTAGGCCTTGGTATCGTGGTCCGGGCCTAAGCAATGCACGCAGGAAGAACGAGGATCCTTGAAAGGGATCTGTTTTCCGCAGGCACACTTTGAAAGGTGACCCTCAAATGAAGGAGTTGGAGAGGACATTAGTCGTGTAGAAACTTTGGAAGTTCTAAGTCGTCGTGCACTAGGTAAAGACTGAGAGGCCGATGCTGGCGAGTCGACGGCAGGAAAAGAACTGGGGATTCTAGTGGACTGACCCCTTATGTACTATGCCTGACGTTGGGGGTGGTCCCCACTGAATACTGCTAGCTAGACAATTTCCATGGGGTCCTGGTGCCTGCCATCTTCAGTCCTAATGGTGTAACCTGCTGCAAGAGCTGTTTCTCGAAGTAAGATCAGATGATTATACTGTCAGGTGTAGACATGCAACTATAGCAGATATAGTCTAGGGGGAGCATCATCTTGGTTTTATGCAACTGTCCTCAATAATAAACAACAACAGTTGGCTGGTGCCAACAAGAATGGTCTTTTTTTCAATGTTTTATGTTGTTACATTTGGTAATCTTTGTTTTTTTAATATTGTGTGTAGCTATATTATACATATATGCTAATAGAAGTTATTATCATGTAAGAGAGTACAATTATGTGTTTAGGGGTTTGTAGCAGGCCTTACTGTCTCATTAGTCTTGTTTTTATAATTTTACGTTTTGCTGAAGCATTCATCCTAGTTATATAGTATTTTTATACAGTGCTCACAGAAGAAAGCTTTGATGCAGTGGCACTGTTTTTCACTAATGCTCACTACACTGTGCATAGTAGTTCAACTCGCCTCAACACCAGACAATTACAGTTTAACACCCTCAAGCCACAGCCTCACTTATGGCCCCCAAACATTGGACAGACAGGTTCAACCGCCCCTTTTGGACACACTTGTAGGCCCTCTCCCACATCATAAGCACAGGTTCAACTTCTCCCAGTGTGAGACACAATTAGAGTTTTACTCCTCCATTGAAATAAACCCAGCCTTCCCAAGTACTGGAAACTCGTGTTCAAACTCCCCCACCTATCAGTTTTGGACATACTCATAGGCCCTCCCCCACACTGTACAAAACAGGTTCAACTCCCCTCAATATCAGACAAAATGAGTTTCCTTCACCTCCTCACCCCCAGCACTAGACCCACTTTTAGTCCCCCATAAGCAGTGGACCCCCCCAAATCTTTGGACACACTTTTAGTTGATGACTCCCTTCCCACCATACAAATAAGTGGCCACAGTACAATATGTGCAGATAGGTTATCCAACCCCTGGAATGCCTGCCCACCCAACCTGCCAGAATGCCCACCTGACACACATAGCAATACCCATTCTGGTTAGTTGGATGGGCACTCTGGCAGTTTAGGCAGGTCCGATGTGTCAGTGGGCATTCCGGTGAGGGTGGGTGTATGCAATATTTTACAGTATATCCTAGTTTTACACAAAATGGTTGATGAAGATCATTTATGACCAAGAGGGAGTGGCCCTGTGACAGTTTTGGAACTAGAATGCACCCGGAATGGGTATGCACAGGTCATGGAATGGCTTCTCAAAAAAACTTTCTGCACACTGAAAATGGAGTTGAAGTGGTGGAGATTTTTCAGGCTTGTGTGATCAGAGATTTAGGGTCAAATGAAGATTCTTGTTTAGTTTTTTTTTTTTTTTATTAAGACAGGCTATCATTTTTGGTGAAAGTACAGATTATAAAGATTAATAGGGGGTGAAACCAGAAATAAATTTATTAATGTGCGTACCCGATTCAGTCATTCGGGGGGGTTGTGACTATCTGAAATGCTGGGGGTTGATGTGCACATTTATAATCTGAAAGTGTGGTAGATTTCACTACTGAAATATGTGTGTGACAGTTTTGGGTATGATAGGGTGATCATATTTGTGTTTTTTACATTGTAAGATGTCAAATATCTGACAAAAAAATTATAATTTTGTGAGGCGACAGTGATGAAACCAGAAATTTGGAGGGGGGGTCGTGAATTTTGGGAATGGTTCTGCAAGGTTTTTGTGGTTTTGTGAGTGTATCAGAAAAGATTTATGTGAAAAATGGTTTGCTTAGAAACATGTCATTGTTAAAGTAATGATCTGAAGGGTACCGTGTGTCTGGCACTTTGTTGGGTACTGCACGAAGCCAGACAAAGCTTGTCCTGGCATGAAGCTAATTAGTAATGACTTTATATTTAAGGGTAGTGGCTGTCTGGGTCCATGCAGGGCCCAAAGGACCCTGTGCTAACCCAGTCAGAGCTTGTTGATGGCACAGGGCCCAAAGGACCCTGCGCATTCTGGCACGAAGCTAGTTAATATGGACTTTATGTTTGATGCATGGTATAAAAAGCAGTGGGTATGTGCTTCCTTGAAGTAAGGAGGCACTTCACTTTTGATTTACACTGTGTAAAGCAGGTTAGAACTTGTTTTGTGGATTTGCAAAAAGCAAGTTCCGACTTAGCTTGAAATTTGCACAGTGCCCAAAGGGAACTACGTGAAGCGAGTCACCACTTTCTCAAATGTAAGGAAATAAAATGCAAAAAACTATGTTAATGTATACATTAAAGAGCACCCCTTCTGCTCTTTTATAAGTTTCCCCCATTAAATGTCAAAGGAGCCGTACCTGCCCCAAAGTTCACTGGTATATAAATTTTAATTTTCTGGTGGCTGTAATAAGGGAGGGACGGAATAGTATTTTGATTTTGTGGAGCCAAGAGCCCGATCCCTTCCACTTCCAAATTCAGAAGCACACCCCCACACTCTCACATCTGTGATATAATAATATGTAGGGTGTGGGGGGCATGCCACAGACCTTCAGGGGTACATTTTTGAGTAGTATTTTTAACATTTTAGAGTGTCAAGTTCAACAAATCAAGGCCACCCCTCAACTAATAAGGGCCTTGGTAGCAGAGTGGTGGCCTCGATTTGCAGAAATTGGCACTTCAAAATGGTAAAAACAGTACTCAAAAATGGACGAACCTTTATACAAATTCATAGAGAGCGTCCCCATGATCTCCATAGTTTGAATTGGGAAGCGGAAGGGATCGGGCTCTCGGATCCAACAAGCCAAAATACGATCTCTTCTGTATGCACCAATGAACTCTGGGGCAGGTAAGGCTCCTCTGCAGTTTTTAAATTAAGCACCAGAAGAGGTGTTCTTGAAGGTTGCAAACACAAACCAAAAACCTTACTTTTTCAAAAAGAAACCTTACTTTCCTCAAAATGTAAGGAAATTGATTGCAAAAAACTTTGCTAAAGTATACATTAGGGTTGCAAAACCAAAAAGGAGACACGGAAATGGGAAAAAAGTAGGGGTCAAAGTCTCGTGAGTCTTGGCAAATCAATGGTGCGGTGTTCCTTGGGGTTTTCAAGTAACTCGTACCATGTTGTGTTTTATTACATGGAGACACACACACACCCCATCCATTTGTTACTCCTTGATTATCTGCCACCCTCACTATCTGCCAACTTTCCCCCTGCACCACTCATCCTTCATGCTAATTACTTCAATTATCCACCAACTTCAGTATCCATTATTTGACAGAGTCAAACCTGGCAAATCATAACTTCCCTCAATGTTAATTTATTTCTTTTGTACTAGATTAAGCTGTTAGCAGTATTTTTAGTGAAGGGGAGAAATCTGGCCAGGGCACTATGCTTCAGAGGGAGGAACTTTGAGGCTGTCTTGCTAATACAAGATGGCCGAGCCAGGTGGTTGGTGGAGGAGGTGGAACAGAGCTCCCACACTTGCTCTCCAAATCTAGTCCTATGGAGGCGGAAACTGCGCAGAAAGTTGATGGTAGAGCTGATTTATGTGACAGTAAAACCATGGGTCAGTCCAGGCCCCATGAACTAAACCTGAAGTTTGAAACAGCATAACAGCTGATTTTGCTGAACACTCACCTGAGCACACATAGACCAAAGCACCACCCAGCCAGCAGATATTGCTGTGAAAAATATCCTGGAGGAGAAGCTGCTTCTGGCAAGGATTAATGAATGCTGGTCTTTGCTCATTCCTCTTCTGGCAGTGGAAGATGCAGCAATTGCAGCAGCGAGTATGTTCCAAAATGTGCCTGTGCCCAAGGAGAGTGTTCCTGGCGTTCCAGAGGGCAAAGTAAGGATTCCGCAGCCACTGTCAGACTTGGCAGTGACAGCACTGGAATTGGCTGTAAACCAAAGGAGGCTGCTGAAGAGCTGGTAGGTCCATCCCTACTCTACTGACAAATGCCATGTGGTCTGTGCGAGTGCTGGAAGGCGCAGGTTGGGTAAAAGCAGCTGATGGGCAGTGAAAGGCGGGACAAGCTCCAAGAACGGCGAAACTCATAGCAATCGGATGAATGCAAACCGCTACTAAAAAATATAAGTACTTTTTCACAGACTCCTGGAGATGGGGGTAATAGAAGGGGGACAGACCAGGGTGTCAAGAATCCCCAAGGTGAAGGTACTGAAAGTCAGAAGGGTATCCTAAGTCTCTTTCCCCCAATACACACATTTTCAGGCAGCGGGCTAACACTATAGTTGGTCAGCCACAAGTGGCAAATATGAACAGTGACTGCAGAGATTACTGCCCCTGTTTCAGTGACTTCATAGCCTGAGATGCAAAACCAGAATCCTTCTTCCCTAAAGCCTGGTAACAGTGACATTGAGTTGGCAAGGAACTAAGACACAAGCCATCAAAAAGGGCTGACTGAGACTGCCTCTAAACTCCCCTACTGTTGATATGGACCAGGTCCTAGGGTCCTCTCAGACTGCCCAAGCCCCCAGGGACCTCTAGGCCTGCCCCGGCAGTTACTACAGAACCTATATCTAGATTATTCATGCTTCAGTCCAATTCCTTGCCCACTCTCCCTCTGAGAAAGGCAAAAGAGAAATCAGAAAAACAAAGACAACATGGAGATGGCCCGTGGGACCACAAAGGGTCTGCACTGAGGTTTTCAAATCTGTTTTCCTCCAGTGTGGAGCCTGCATAAGGAGGAACACTATGCGGCTTTGCTATGTGGGGGATCGGTGAGAAGCACCCTCCGACCGCAGTTATGTGATAAGAAAACTTCTGAAGGACTCTATGTCTTTTTCTCAAGGGCACTTCTGCTAATTAACCTTTGAACTCAGATTTAAGTACTTTTTCTGAAGCTTCACCCACTTAGACAAATATGGCCAAAAGTACTCGAATGGGGATAGGACAGAAAAAGGGGAACAGATGCAGGTGACAGGAATTTTTATTTATTTTTTTTATTTAACCCCAATTCATAAAAGTGGTGACAAAACAGCTACTGAGAATTACCGTCCAATTTCCATCCTACCTCCACTCTCCAAGGCCCTAGAACGGATTGTGTCAGACCAGCTCACCAACTTCCTAGACAATCACAACATCCTGTGCAAGGAGCAACATGGCTTTAGAAAAGGTCACAGCACCTCCACGGCGCTACTTGAATTCACTGATGCAATCCATCACTCGCTCGGTAACAGTCATCTTACTGGGTCCACCTTCATCGACTTAACTAAAGCCTTTGATACAGTCAACCACAATCTCCTACTTGCCCAGCTTCGACTAGAAGGGCTCTCACCTAACTCGGTGAACTGGTTCAAAAACTACTTAGATAATCGCTCCCAAAGAGTGAGAATTGCTGGCACACTCTCAGACCAAAGACCAGTCCGGTCCGGTGTCCCACAGGGCTCAATCTCGGGCCCCCTCTTTTTCAGCCTTTTTCTGAACTCACTGCCAGAATCCTGCCCTGAACAGATCCTACTCTACGCGGATGATGCTGTCATCCTGGCATCCCACCATGATCCAGTCCATCTACAAGGTAACCTCCAACAGACCTTCTATGCAGTTGAAAACTGGTTCATAAAACACAGACTTATCCTTAACCAGAAAAAACAAAGACCATGATCTTCTACAGCTCCCAAAACAAACACAAACAATATCAGCTCTCCATTAAAACTAAGCAAGGAATCACCCTCGAACAAGTTCATACCTTCAAATATATCGGCCTCACCCTTGACTGTAATCTCTCCTATGTCCCACACATCAATACTGTGGCAAAAGTAGCCAACACCAGGATGGGCCTACTATTCCGACACAGGAAACATCTAACCCCAGAAGCTCTGTCCATAGCTGTCCAGAGCTCCATCATCAGCATCACTGACTATGGTCTCATTACCTAAGGATCTGCCACAACCTCATCTCTCAGGTGTGTTTCGACTTCCCTCAGTCAAGTCTGCCGACTCGTTACTGGTTCCCTCCGTCTCACCCACACCTGCAACCTCTACTCCAAAACAGGCTGGCTGCAACTGAACAACCGAATCAAATATCAAACCTGCATCACTGCTAAGAAAATCATGATGGGAAAGGCACCACCAGGAGTCAGCACCCTCCTCAAATCCAAAATCACCAACCACAACACCAAGAGCTCTAAGACCCAAATCCTTCAAATCCCCCGCTGCCGCACGTCCCAAGGCCAAAGTTCATTTGCATACAGGGCTCCGAGTTGGCTGAATGAGCTCTCTAGTGACACCTCATCCACAGCAACGCTTGGAGTGTTCACAAAAAGCTCCGCCACTCCATAACTGGCACCTCAACCTGTGCATGCACCCCATAACATCTTCATTCCCTATGCTGCTTCTGACCTTACAGGTGTCAGTTTCTGCCCTCTCTTCTTGCACTTACCTGTCCAATGCAACTTCTAATGCACTTGCCTGTGTCTGTCCTGACAAGGCCTCTCGGCTGCCTCACCCTGACCCTCTACATATATGCCTTCCCCTACCTTCAGCCCTCTCCCCTTCTTGCCCTTTTCCTCCTATTGTTTCTTGAATTACTCATCACTCAGTCTGATTTTGTCAAGCAAAGTTACTGTCTAAAACCATGTACCTGTAACTGTTTTATGTTTTAGTGTCTGTTACCCTGTAACTAGCATGACGTGGAACCTTTGTAAAAGAGCCTTGGCTCAAAGGTACTTTGTAATCCTAGACACAAATAAATAAATAAATAAATAAATAAAAAATATGCAGGTGACAGGAATTAAACTAGCAGGTACTAGTTTGGGACTACTGGGTTTAGTCTTCAGGAAAGGTGATCTGGCCTAATTTAACTGGGAACCGAGGTTGCAGTCTGCACTGAGTCAGGTCCAGGTTTGGATGACTTGGAAATTATCTTAAAAGAAATTGGTGTTTTTAATTAAATCCCTTTTGTTGCCTAAACTTTTGCCTGCAAGTTATGTGTCCCCCCCCCCTTTTGCCTTTAAAGGCAAAACTGCTTAGTATTTTTTCTATTTGGGGGGATAGCAGACTGAAACCCATCACGCGAGGTATCTGCCACTTTTATTGGGTGGGGTAGAGATGATAAATCCTGTGGCATTTTTCTTTAGTGTAGTTTGAGCTTCAATTTTACAAGTGTTTTATGGGGAGACTCCAAGGTGTGGGCTCCCTTAATAGCAGAATGGTTGGAACCTTTCCTTCCTGGGTGGTGCCAGACTAGGATTAGTTTTCCTCCTAAAACCTCGGGGTCATGCCGTCCCTTCATGAAAGCTGCTTTAATTAAAATAAGGCAATGGCTCTTGAGCCCTATATCTATAAAAACTCTTTCAAAAAAGTGCCTTTGTGACTCGATTATGTCCTTACATTTTTTTTTTATAAGTCCAGAAAAGCCATCATGTCCGGAGGATAGGAAGAAAAAAATTACTCAACTTAGTAATTATATTTCTTCTAATGGAGTCTTGCTGTATTGTGACAATTGCAGTGATTCCCAACCTTTGAACTGCCCTGGAGAACTAAGGGTTAACTTTCCATGCAGGGCATGAAACGCTGAGCTCAAGCTCGGCTGAAGTCTCTGTCTGGAGTGTTTTGAACTCAAACCGTCAGATTCTTACGAGCCCAACTAAAGTAAAAATTCTATGTGGAAATTGTAAAAATTCTACTAGCCAACTGGCTGAAAGGTTTTGGATTCCCAAGGAAGACACAAGTCAGGAAACCCAAAAACTAAACCCAATGTACTTAAAAAATGACCATAATAAAGAAGCACCCAAACAAAAGGGAGAAGGGTGCCAGCAAATACACCCCTGGGGTGCAAAACTGCACCTGCCCACCCACTTCCCAAAAACAGGTTCTGAAAGGAGGCAGGGAGGAGATCAGTACCATTACAGATGACTAAGTTATGTTAATGGTCTGTTAACTTTCCTAGGGGTGTACTGTGACACGAGGTGTAACCGAGTGCCACATGCCCCTAGAGGGTGATTAACTGACCATTAACATAATCCCTGGGAATGCCTTATAGCTATTATAATACAAAATATTTTTAAACAGTGTTAAACCTTGCTCAGCATATAGTTAAACTCTACATGTATGTTAATAAAAGATTAACATAAGGTTGTTAGAATGTTTGCAGCCAATCAGAAAGCTCTATTTCTCAGACCCTTTTTATAATACAGCAAGACTCCATTAGAAGAAATATAATTACTAAGGTGAGTAATTTTTTCTTCAAACAACATGAAGTCTTGCTGTATTCTGACAATTCCAGACTACCAAGCAGTACCTCCAAGGAGGAGGGACAGAACCTACTTTGGGAATAGGCTCTGAAGTACCTGCGGTGCCAAACCGAACATCACTCCTAGCCTGGATATCCAGGGAGTAATGCTTGGTAAAGGTATGGACTGTTTTCCAGGTGGCTGCTTGACAAATTTCTAGGAGAGGAATATCCCTGGCCGCAGCCAGGGAAGCAGCTGTACCTCTTGTGGAATGAGCCCTCAGGCCTGAGAGTGGAGTTTTTCCCAGTTTTCCATAGCAGAATTGTATACAAGACACAATCCACCTGGCAATAGATCTTTTGGTGGCAGGTTTGCCCTTTCCCACTTCTCTTTAAGTGAGGAACAACTTGAGGGAGTCAAACCTGTGACCCTTGGTACGCTCTATGTAGTAACTAAGGGCTCTTTTGACATCTAAACTCTGTAGCCTCCTCTCTCCTGAGGAAGAATAATCAGTGAAGAAAACAGGAAGAGAGACAGACTGGTTTAAATGGAAGTCAAACCACTTTGGGCAAGAACCTTCTATTGGTTCTAAGGGACCACTTTATCCCTATGAAAGGAGATAAAATCCTGTTCCACTGACAGGGCTTGCAATTCACTGATACGCCTGGCAGAGGTAATGGCTATCAAGAACACAGTTTTCCAAGTCAATGCTTAAGCTCTGCTGAAGACATAGGCTCAAAAGGGGGGTTGCATAAGCTGAGCAATGCAAACATTCAAAATCCCAGGCAGGGGCAGGGTCTCTAAAAGGGGGATTGGTGTGAAACAATCCTTTAAAAATTTACAGAACACGGATGGAAAGATAGTGAGGAAGGCTTCCACAGACAAAATGCATAAACAGCTGACAAGTGTACCTTTGAGAGTAGCTGGTCTGAGGCCTAGGCCATTAAGATGGACCATATAATCCAGAAACGTAGGCAATTCAGCAGTGTCTGGAGAAATATTCTTCTTAGAGCACCAAATGCTGAATCTTTTCCATTTGGAGTTGTAAGTCTTTCTGATGGAGGGCTTTCGAGAAGCCTTGAGGATGTCCAGAACCCTTTGGGAAAGATGCAGATCTGCAAACTCTAACTCTTCAAGAGCCATACCTTGAGATTGAGGGACTGAAGATTGGGGTACCAAATCCTCCCCTGAGAGGATGTTAATAGGTTGTAATTCCTGGGAAGAGACAGGGGAAGATGGACTGCTAAGGACAGGAACAGGAGGTACCAGGGCTGTCTGGCCCAATCTGGAGCAACCAGAATCACCTTGCAAGGTTGAGGCCTTATTTTGAATGAAACTTTGAACAGGAGTGGGAGGGGGAAGGCATACAGAAACTTCCCTTCCCAATTCAGAATCAGGGCATCCAGGGGGACTGAGCCCAAGCAGGAGGTCTACAACAAAAGAGAGGGAGTTGGTGATAGTCTGGGGCTGCAAAGAGATCTATCTCTGGAGAGCCCCACCTTGAAAAAATCACTTTCAACACCCGCGGGTCCAGGGACCATTCGTGATGGCCCTGAGAAATCCTTCTCAGTGCATCTGCTAGCACATTGTCCTTGCCTGGAAGGTGAACTGCTACAAGAGAGGCTTGCAGGGAATAAGCCAGGGACCACAACTTCATGGCTTCTGTGCACAAGGCTGTGGACAGAGTGCCTCCTTGCTTACTGATGTACCACATGGTGGTAGTGTTGTCTGTTCTGACTTGAACCACCTTGTTCTGGACTGACTGTGAGAACGCTTTCAGAGCCAGAAAAACTGCCCTGAGCTCTAGAAGATTGATGTGGAGAAGGCATTCTTGGGGGGACCACAGGCCCTGGGCAGTGAGGGACCCAAGGTGGGCTCCCCAGCCCAGAAGAGAAGCATCCGTGGTAAGGACCACAGAACAAGGCTGAGCAACAAAAGGAACACCTTGCCTTAAATTGTCCTGATCCTGCCACCACTGGAGGACCTGGATCAAGCTCGGAGTCACTGGAATCAGTTTGGTAAGGGAGTCCTTTCTCTGAGACCAGTAAGCTCTCAGGTTGAACTGAATATCCCTCATCTGGGATCTTGCCCCTTGGACAACTGCTGTTGAAGCTGCCATGTGACCCAAGAGCTGGAGGAAATGCCTTGCTTGTCGAGATACCTGAAGGCTGAAGGAAGAAACTAGTTCCATAAGAGCCCTTGCCCTTTCTAGAGGAAGAACGGCTCCTGCTCTTAGTGTGTCCAGTTCTGCCCCTATAAAGGTAAGGAGCTGGACTGGTTCGAGAACTGACTTGGGAAGGTTGAGAAGAAATCCTAGGGAAGTGAGCACTTGCTGGGTCACTTCCAGGTGAGACTTGACTTGGTCTGGCGACTGACCCACTAATAGCCAATCGTCCAGATAAGGAAATATGGAAATCTTTTGCCTTTTTAGAAAGGCAACTACTGCTGCCAGGCACTTTGTGAAAACCCTTGGAGCTGAGGTTAGGCCAAAGGGCATTGCGCTGAACTGATAGTGGCCTGAGGGCAACTCGAACCTGAGGTACTTTCTGTGGGAGCACCTGATGAGAATGTGAATGTAGGCATCTTTGAGGTCTAGGGAGGCTAACCAGTCCCCTGGCCTTAGAGAGGGAAGGATTATTCCCAGAGTTACCATCCTGAACTTTGGTTTTAAAATATGTTTGTTCAGATATCTGAGGTCTAGGATGGGTCGCCACTCCCCTGTCTTTTTGGGGGTCAGGAAGTACCCGGAGTACAGTCCTTTGCCCCAGTGTAGGGCACATACTCTCTCTATAGCTCTTAAAGCTAGGAGAGAAGAAATCTCTGCCTCTGGGGCAAAGGTTTCCGAAAGATTTGCAGGTGGAAAGATCTGACTCTCATCTTTGGACATTTTTTGAAGCTGAGAACCAGTCCCTGGCTTGCTACTTCCAGGACCTACTTGTCTGTTGTACTAGATGTCCAGTCCTGGACAAAGTAAACCAGCCTGACCCCTACTGGAATAGAAGAGTTGACCCAGGCAGACTCATCAGGGTGTCTGCTTGGCAGGGGCTTTAGGCTGAGGGGTGGATGCGGCCTGCTCATCCCCCTTCTGAAGAACCCCCTCTGAGAAAAGGAAGAAGAAGCCTGTGCTTGGTAAAAAGGCCTTTGAAAAGGCCTGCCCCTAGACTGCTGCCTTTGAGGAGCTGCCTGCCTTTCCTTGGCCTGAGCACTCCTGTAAGTGGTCCTGTACTTATCCATCTTCTTCATGTAATTATCTGTCTGCTCCCCAAACAGGGAATTACCCACTACAGGAAAATCCATAGCCTTAGCCTGGTTGTCCTGCGAGAGGCTAGTACATCTGAGCCAAGCCATCCTCTGAAGAGCCACAGATGTAGCCATAGCTCTTGATGAAACATTATTAGAGTCCACAGCAGCATGAAATTGCACTTTAAATGCCTCAATCCCATCTGCAGCCACATCTTCCAGCTGCTTGGCTAGCTGGGAGGAGGCCTGTTTAGCCAGTGCCAGTACAGTGTCTCACCAGGACTTCTGGTACCTGGCTGTATAGGCCATGTAATTCCCCTGCCTGAGTCCCAAATAAGATGCCGTGTACTGCTTCTTTACCATGGCATCAATCTTCCTGGAGTCCTTGTCAGAGGGATGTGAAGCCACGGGAATATTTGCCTTATCACAGGCAGCAGCCTGCACTACTCCAACATGGCTGCATTGCTGATATAAGAACTCCGTGTCTGAGCTTGAAAGTGTATACCTCTTGTCCATTCTTTTATCCACAGGAGGTATAGTGTTAGGAGACTAAGATTTTTTTGTGTCTGTTTCCCAAAAGATTTATGGAGGGGAATAGACAGTCTCCTGGACTCTGGGATATCCATCATCTCTACATAATCAGGCTCTTCTTGATCTTCCACAGCCTCTTCCATAGGAAGCTGGAGGGTTTCAGCCACTTTCCTGTAGAACATAAAATGGGAAAGGGACTCAGAAAGCCTAGGAGGGGAAACACCTGATGGTCTGGGAAATGTCCAGTTCCACAGGCACATCCAGACCTTCACTTGCATCATAATCCTCAAATTCCCCTTCCTCTTCAAACTCCAGTTCATAAAATTCTTCAAGGGTATACTCTTGAATCGGGGGAACCAACCAAACCGAACTGAACCCCTGCCAGAAGGAGCTGGATTGGTCAGAACCGGACAGAGCGATTTGACAATCTGAATCGCCCTGGCTATCTCTTCGGCAGTCGAAACATGAACGTCTAGATCCGAACCAGTCGATTTATCTTTGCATTTCCTTTTTGTCTGAACCGATCCCTCAGAATCGGCTCTCCTTTAGCCCGAAGAAGTATCGCCCTAGTCAGAGGGCACTCCTTCTGGTTTGGTCGAAACTGAACCGGGCTGGCCATCCAGGTCAGCAGACTTCTCGGCCTCCTTTTCCCTCAGTCTACCTAATCTCTTCTCGAGGGTAGATTTGGGAACATTTTTACATATTTGGTAGTCTGAATCGAGGTGGTTAAACCCCAGACAATTTTATTTATTTATTTTATTCAGCTTTTGTTGACCGGGTAAGTGCACTAGACAAATCCTGCCTATTTTCAGGCCGGACCCGGGGGAGGGGGACACAGATGAATGCCAACTGACCTTGAACCAGATTAAGCTGTTGGTGGTATTTTTAGTGAATGAGGGAAATTTGGCCAGGACACTGGAAATTCCTCTACTCTTTTCGATAAGTGCCATGGGATCTTTAACATCCACCTGAACTACCACCAATCCAGGCAGATGGGACCTCGGTTTAACGTCTCATCCAAAAGACGGCACCTCAGAAGTGCAGCACCCCTCTCATGCTGCACTACAGTGTCAGTACTGGGATATTAACCCAAGTGCCAGATGTGGGAACTGAACCCACAGCCCTCTGATCTCCCGGCCTCAGAGGCGAGTGTGCTACCCACTGAGCCACAATAAACACAGGTGGTGTGGGGATTGGCCTTAGCAAAGACCTCCCCACACTCACTGCAGTGTTGAAACCCAGTGGGCCCGTTTTTTTTCTTGGGTTTCTCAGACATGGCCAACCTAACCAAACTTACCCTTTTTTTCAGCAACCATCAGGCAAGACTCCCTTATCGGTTCCTAACCGTGTCACGGGTATGGGAAAAAAATGGTTAAAACATTTTTTTAGAACCGAAAAGACCCAGTAACCACACACTAAATATAGCAAAATTCACAATCAAATGATCGGTTCAGCAGAACCGACCGCACTTTTACAAGTTCCACACAGAAATAATAGAACAATTCCTATCTAGTACTCACGGCACCACAGACAGAGACTGAACCGACTATGCGGATACTTTTTTTTCGGTTTAAACAGACGAAAAACTGAAAACTTTAACCAACTTCGAACCGAGCTAAAGGAGAAATCTCCGGAGCGACCATTCAGTGAGGCGGAGTAAAGAATCTGACAATTTGAGTTCAAAACACTTCAGACAGAGACTTCAACCGAGCTCGAGCTCAGCATTCCATGCCCTGCATGGAAAGTTAACCCTTAGTTCTCCGGGGCAGTTCAAAGGTTGGGAATCACTGAAATTGTCAGAATACAGCAAGACTTCATGTTGTTTGAAAGCAAGGACACTACAGCAGCTGGTAAACAGAGGGCCCCTCCTTATTTATGGAATATCTTATGGTGAAGTATCCGTGGGAGATTACGGGTCAGAGGGTCATGGAAACATAAGAGTGTGGATGAAAGGCACTGTCCCAAGCAGGAGTGCATATAGATCCTAAAATCCCAGGAGCACCTTTTTATGGAATGTTCCTATGCAAAAGGTTTTTAGTAACATTTAACTCATGCCTTGAATTGGGATCTGATTACCCAGGAATCGTGTGAGGGTTTTATCCATGGATTCACTACGCAGTGGCACACAGAGTATTGCGTTTCTCATCTTAAAATATCAGGTCTGGCAAGGTAGGTGTGCTCCTGCAATTCAGCAAAAAAATGTGACATATTTGGATTTGCAGTCTTCTGTACAGCTGGCAATAGGTCAGGTATGCCATACAGATAGTGCCCTTTTCTCTGCTGCCCATCTTGCCACTTTATGGCAGGGTTTTCCTCCTGTCTTGTACGAGTAACAGTGTATACGCAAGCAATAATACCGACGAGAATTAGGCGGTACTAGACGATACGAAGACCATGGGGGTATGGGAAAAACAGCACCACAGGCGGGCCTTATAGCTCCTGGAAGGTCCGGTATTGCCTATACCACCCACCCTGGAGGGTATTATTACGCTTAGAAAAGGGGCTGTCATTTTTTTTTTTTTAATAATGATTTCATCATGAAAAAAAGAGGCTGAAATATTAACAACATTGATCAGAGACAGCAGGTTCTGTAAAATAGTCCACTGACTTGCCACTAGAGGGAGCTGCTTATGAGACTCCCTTTACTATATCTGTCTCCTCATTTTGCAGTGGACAGTCCCGTCCCGTCCCCAGTTTACTTGCAGTAGTGTCTCTAGATTTTTACATTAAAACAACTATGTTTTGTGCAGTGCAGTCTACGAGCGGGAGCGATCAGTGTAGTGGTGGAGCAAGAATGGCAGGGTGTTACACAGTGCGATCGTACAGTGAACAGTAAAATCAGCTCTTTGACCACATCGGAGGTTGAAAGTGCTAGAAGGAAAAGTTGAAAGTCGACTTGTAAAAACAGGTGCATTTCTTTATTTTTCACTGGCTTTCCTGTATCGTGTTATGATCTGGAGCACGAGACTGTAGAAGCCGTTAGGATGAGGATTGCAAGTAAGTGGGTTGACATAGGTGTGTGGAGCAGTCAGTAGCACTGTAGCTTGTGTGAGAGTATTTCTTTAAAACTGATAGCCAGAGCTCTCATGATGGTTGAGTTACGGAACTGTGTGAAAAACGGCATTGGGTATGCAGTTCTGGGGCAGGGGAGTAGGTACACTCGTTAGATTGCTGCAGGCGGCTGGAGGGACAGAGGAGGAGTATGGGATGAGTAGATGGCCTGACGAGGACTCGTGGCGCTCAGAAAAAAAATGTGTTTACGTGAAGTAGGGAGTGAGAAGAGGAAAGCACTTTTATTTAATCTGTGTGCTGCAGTTCTTGGGTGTGTGTGTGTGTGTGTGTGTGTGTGTGTGTGTGTGTGTGTGTCTGTCTGGGGGGGTGTCTCTCCATAGCTCTATCGCTAAGCGAGGGAAAAAATTCAAATGACATGTTTGAGCCAATTAGAAATGAGGGTGGGCACCAAGATACTTCACTAGGTTGGCATGGCTGGGACTTTTAACTTACAGGGCTCTCACTGTAAGTTAATGTACCCCATGCCAGCCAATCAGGTTTGTGCATTTGTAAAGCCCATTTTCTAAGTAGGTAGAGACTTGTGGTAACAGTAGCATGTCAATTCATCTAGTCAGTTACAGTGAGGCAAAACTGGCAACTACAATTACAGCAACTGCAGCATTACAGCAACTGCGACATTTCAGCAATCCTCTGATGTCAATGAGAGACTCGGAGGATGTTATTTTAGAAATGAGGGGGTTTCAGGTGCACAACCCCCCATGGGGGAGTATGGGGGGCAGAGCCCCCTGCAATAACAAGTAGCAACAATATGAATAGTCAGATTGCCTACCTTCTGTAGGGGTACACGGATGTTTATTCCATTTCGGGCAAATATTTTGGAGGTACATACAGCAGTGCTCAGCTATACAATACAAGGTATGTGCATGATGCAGATTTTTCTCTCAATATGCGAATGCTGCTTTCATTAGCATTTGTCCCCGAAGTGGTGGTTGTATAGGCATTCAAGGAATTGTTGCAGATCAGAATATATTCGCTGAAAAGTCCCTCACTTGAAGTTGCCAGTCGCTGAAATTTGTGTTGCTATAATTACATAGCTGAAATTACACTCACTGTTTTTTCAGTAGCTGAAATGACATGGAACCGTGGTATTTATGTCTAACTCCTTGCTGAATCTGGTCTGCCTTCAGTATTTTTTTTTTTCCTGTTGATTATCTCTCTCGTTATAGGATTTGCTGTTGTTTTTTCAGCTATTTTGTGTGTCATGGCTTTCCTTCTGTATCGCAGTATGTTACTAGATGCATATTTTGTTATTGTCTTTTATGTTAATAAAGCATTCTCCTACTGTTTTTGAGAACTGCCATGGGATCTTTCAAAGAGCCAGTGGAACCAAAACAAGCAGACAGGAAAACAATACAAATTTTAAGAAGCAGCCAATATAACCTCATTTCTGAATCATAGAAATCTGGCTGCAGACAAAGACCCTCTGGCCCATCGAGTCTGTCCCTTCCGACCACCGCCACCCCCCCTTACTCAAGTATTTTTCTTTTTTATTATTTTTGCCTCCTGTTCGCCACTCTCGACCCCTCTCTCGGAACCCCCCACATGTACCTCTCAGGAACGTCCCTGGCAGGACCGAGGAGTCTTGCTCTTAAGGTGCGGCATGCTTCCAACTGTCCCTCAAAGCTTCCGGATTACCCTCCAGGCAGGGCAGAGGAGGCTCCCCAAACCTCCCCTTGAACATCAAGGGAGCGCGCACTATGGAGTCTGCCCTGGCTCCTCTGTGGACGTGGTGCTGGGGGGTTCTTTGTCTGGACTGAGGGCAGGGTATTTCCTTGTTCTGGTCCCATCCCCTCTGACGTCGGCACTTGGTGAGGGGGGGGGCAATGAGACAGGGACTGCTGAGACGCACCACTGTTCAGGTCCCTGACTGATGCCAGCCCTTCCGTCTGCTTCTTCAAACCACATTGGCACCACTCGTGGTTACCCAGGTGGTGGCAGTACAGCGGCGGGGCATGCAGCCCACCCCTCCCCAGAGAGGGAGAGCGGCCCATCAGGTGCTCAATCCCTCTCCCCCGGCCGGCCCTCCAGCAGCTCGGGCTTGCTACCAAACCTGCGTCACTGGCATTGCAAACTGTAGCACTACTGCTACGCCGGCAGGCAGGCTGTATTTTCCTTTTTCTGAAGTATTTTCCTTTTTCTTTTTGCTCATCAGAAAGTTTTATAAGTGATAATATTGTGCTGCATGTGTGGAACAGCCCTCAGCCTGGCAACTAACATACCTGTCTCTGTTTCCCCTCACTACATCATCAGCACTGTGATCTCACTATCTCACTAACCGTGGCATCACAGGTGACTGACCTGGCAGTTACTGAGTGACCATTCCTAAGCAAGTGATGTTACAGTGAGGTCACAATGATGACTATGTAACAGGGGCAGAGCTAGACATGTCAACTGCCAGGCAGAGTGCTATTCCACACGTCACACCTACTAACATCAGGCAAACAGTCTTCCAATTAACCAAAGAGAAAAGAAAAAGTACCTCAGATATAAAAAGTGATGGCTGACTGCTTTTAGAAACTATTATTAGTTTTAGGCAGTACGCTGCTACTTTAATGTTCATCTGAACAACCACAAGAACAGGCAGGCAGGACCTCGGTTTAATGTCTCCCCCGAAAGATGGCACCTCAGGAGTGAATCCCCCCATGCTGCACTCAAGTGTCAGTATTGGGATTGTACTGCCTTTCCTGGTGTGGAGCCAGAACCCACAACCTTCCTTAAAAGTGAATGTGCAACCTGCTGAGCTACTGACACTGATAATCACCCTCTATTATCAGCCAGATCAGGTGTGAATAGCCCATTGGACCTTAGGCACTTAACACCCTGTGTTGAGGTAGTCCATCAGAAATGCCCTGTCTTGAGGCAGTCTATCAGAAAACTTGTTACTACAGAGACAATTGGTGGGAGCAATGGTACAAAATACAAATACTGCAGTCCCCTAAATGGGACTCTAGGCAAGCCTTTTTGTGAGTGACAAGGTAGTTGTTTCAATGTACACAGGCTTAATTCTAAACGGACTTTGATTCAAATATCTCAGGATGTGTAATGATCCTGCTGATTATGACTTGAATGTGTTTCTGAGGGAGGGGGACAAAGTGATCCCTCACTTGCAGTCCAATACCTAAATGTTCGCATGTAGTGACTATAATAAAAATCCTACCAAGATTCTTGCTGGAAATAAGCAGATAAAAATGGTAAACTGTCTGAATATTTTACCTTCAAATCAACAAAATCAAAGAAGCCAAAGAAAAACTAAGGTGTATCACAGCTACTGTATTTATACTAACATACTAAAATGCCAGCAGAATAGGCCTAACGGTCTTGCGTGTCTACTTGTTTGGTCAGCCCCTACCCTGGGAGCTGACCTTGCTGCCCCCCTCGCCTTCTCTGGCTTCTCCCTTCCCAGTTCCGGATAGTCTCGCTGCACTGGATTTTGCTTCTAGAACCCTTCCCCTGTACCTGTCCCACCCCCTCTTGAACCCCTCCACTGTCTCTGCCTCCACCAGCCCCTGGGCAGCGCATTCCATGGCTCCACCACCCTCTCAGTGAAGTAGCACCTCCTCCTTCTCCCCTGACTCTTCCTCCAGCTTCCACCCATGCCCTCTAGTTGCCCCCCTCCTTCTTCCTTCAAGCACCCTGACTGCTCCTCCCCTATTTACCCCCTTCATGTACCTGAAGACCGCTATCATGTCCCCCCCGGTCCCTTCTCTCTTCCAATGTGTACATATTTAGCTCTTCGAGCCTCTCCCCATAGGTCATGTCCCCCAAGCCCAAAATCATTTTGGCTGCCCTCCTCTGGACCCTCTCTGGGAGTTTAATGTCCCTCTTTAGGAGTGGCCTCCAAAACTGCACGCAGTACTCACGGTGTGGCCTCACCAAGCAGTTATACAGAGGGGGTATCACTTCCCTCCTTCTGGAGGTGATCCCCCTAGCGATGCATCCCAGCATCCTGTTGGCCTTGGCTGCTGCCCTCCTACAAGTCTCCGAGTTGTTCATCTTGACATCCACTATCACCCCCAGGTCTCTCTCAGCCATCAAGACTTGTAGCACCTCCTCCTCTCTCCCCTGAATCTTCCCCAAGCTTCCACCTATGCCCTCTAGCTGCCCCCTCCTCCTTCCTTCGAAGCACCCTGACTGCTATATTTGGTGAGATTTCAGTTTTAGTAAGTGATTCTGAAGATGATATACCTGCAGTACAAATTAAGAACATTTTAACAAAAATAACCTTTTTTTTTTAAACTAGACCTCAATTATCCACCAATCTGTTCTTAAATCAAAGGAGGCAGATAACTGATAGCACTCGATAACTGAAACAGAAAGACAGATAGAGTACAACCCCATTTATCTGAACCCCTCTAACCCAAAACTCTGTTATCCAAAACTGAGAGATTTCCCCCGTCTCCACACGGTGAAAATAATGAAGCCATGACCTTCACAGTTTGCACTGTAATTCAGATGCCACAATCAGCTGCGAACAGTTACACTTCACATCAGTTAGGAACACCTTCTGTGAGGGGTACACAAATGAGTAGGCTACACAAATCAGTAGGCTAATAGTGGGTCATTAAGGTAACTGATTAAATGGTTACCTTAGCCAAACCTGTAACTGTGAGCATATTCTCTGAGCTGCCATCACCTGCCTTCACAGAGTCGAACTAAGCGGATTCTCTTCACTGTAGCTGTAATGGCTAAGCGTAAACACTCTGTTTCGGACATTAATGAGAAACTGCGAGTGCTGGAGGCACTAGAAGCCGGCAATAAGGTTGTTGATGCTGGCAGGCAATTTGAAGTTGGCAGTGCAACTGTCTGTGACATATGTAAAACAAAGGACAAGATCTGTGATTCTGCATCGCCCATGGACTGTGGCTTACATGCTGAAACACGTAGGACTATGTACTCATGTTGGGATGAGAACCTGGACAAAGCTGTGCACCTCTTGTTCATCCAGAACTGTACTAAGGGCACACTGATATCAGGCACACTGCTTAAAAAATAGTCAGCCACTTTCAAAGACAGATGGACTTCAAACACCTTTTTCAACCAGTGAGGGCTGGTAAGATGGATTTAAACACAGGTATGGCATTCGGCAGCTGTCAACTGCTGGGGAGAGTCTCTCTGCCACCCTGGAATCTATCCAGCCTTTCCGGGGAGATGAAGGACCTAATGCTGAGGAAGGCATTGTCTGATTAGCAGCTCTACAATGCCGATGAAACAAGAGATCTATGGGAAGCTGCTCCCCAAATAAACACTAGCTTCCGGCACAGAGAAAAATGAACCTGGCTGTAAGAAAAATAAAGGCTGACTGTCATATAGCCTGTAGCAACACAACAGGTAATATGATATGCTCCCACTCCTTGCCATTGGCAAGTCCCAAAAGCCTCAGTTCTTCAAACATAACAACATGCAAAACTTGCCGGCTGTGTACCATGCCGAGAGACATACATGAATGAATGCAGAAATTTTTAGAGAATCTGTTTAAGGATTGTTTTGGACCAATTGGTTACTTACCTCAACAAATACACATTTAGAGCCAACAGCAGCATGGTTTCAGGAAGCACCATAGTACCAACACTGCCCTAACCGAGTACACAAGCTTTCTGCACGACGCTCTGAACAAAAGTCAACTGATGGGATCCATATATATTGATCTAACCAAAGCCTTCAATCTGGTCAACCACTCACTACTGTGAAACAAACTCCACTCGATAGGCCTCTCTGCTGAAACTGTGACTTGGTTCAAAAGCTACCTCACTGAATGCTCTCAACGTGTAAAGGTTAGTGGTGCTCTGATACCCCCATCGACTGGTGTTCCTTAAGGTTCAATACTGGACCCACTTCTCTTTAGCCTCTTTATCAAACTACCAGAAGCATGCCCGACCACGAAGGTACTCCTAGAGGCAGATGATGCGGTCATCCATACTAGTGAGCCTTGTCAGAAGTCGCTCACCAGGGATGTACAATGCAGTTTTACTTTACTGAAGGTGTGGTTCAAGCCAAATAAACTAATCTTGAACTACAAAAAGACCAAAACTATTCTGTTTGCAACTGTTCAGGCTAAGAAAAAGTTCTGCCCCTTCATCACTGTTAATGAAAAGGGGGTCGCTCTGGAACAGGTTGGCTCTTTTAAATATTTAGGTGTCACCATTGATAATACACTCTCCTACAAACCTCAGGTAGATATCACTGTCAGCTCTGTTGAAACAAAACTGGGTGCCCGACATAGAAATAGGCATAACCTCACTCTGGAAGCCAAGTGCATTGACGTAATCAGCATTACACTACCCATAATTGACTATTGCCTCACAGTGTATGGAGCGGCAACAGACACTATCCTTAAAAGGGTGAAGTTACTTCTTAATAAGGTGTGCTGCTTCGTATTTGGGGTACATAGGCTCACCCACACCTGCTCCCTTTATGCATAAGCTAATTGGCTCCCCCTCCAAGACAAGATTAAATGTCAAACATGCATACTGGGAAAAAAAGCACTCCTGAGCCTTACTCCACCCTCAATCAGGAACCTGCTCAATCCTGTTATTTATCAATATATTACTAGGAGCATGTCCAGAAATGTGCTCTGTCTCTTACCGCAGAACAAGCTTGGCCATATGTATCTTCTCCATCAAGGCCCGACATTGGCTATGTGAGTTGCTTGATTCCTTGCTGGGTCTCCCCAAATTATCACTATTTATAAGAACTAAGAAAGACAGTCACACCTAGTCCCTTCTGTCTGCCACAACTGGTCCCTTCTTACTCCACCTGCTTTACTACTCTTCTCATGACAATTTGCTCCTCTGAGCAGCCCTAGCCATTGCTTTTCTGTACTTACCACTGCTATACATCATTATCCTGACAATGCCCCTTTATGTGCTGACTAGGAGCATATCTTGATTGCAATCCCTTACCTTGTATACTTGTGCTGCCTTAGTATTTGTCTGGATTGTTATGCCTTATCTTGAATATTTTGTATCCCGTTTTTGACATGGAGCTTTTGTAAATGAGCAGTGGAAACCAAGCAGGATGCTGGGAACCTCCACAAAGGAGACCCACAGGAGGGTGGCATGGGACCCCACAGGGGAAGGAAACAACTCCTGGTGGGGGACTCCACTGTTAGGAGGGTAGAACGGGGAGAGGGATGTAAGGTGCTGCTTGGCACCATGGCTTGGAGGGACAGGGAGAAATTCCTCAGGATCGCTGGAGCAGCTGCACGGGGGAGGGAGGGAGCTGGATGTCATTGTCCACC
This sequence comes from Neoceratodus forsteri, assembly GCA_016271365.2. Taxonomy (NCBI): domain Eukaryota; kingdom Metazoa; phylum Chordata; order Ceratodontiformes; family Ceratodontidae; genus Neoceratodus; species Neoceratodus forsteri. The sequence continues at coordinate 268,868,229 of JADMNL010000025.1, forward strand.
TAGGGACAAATTAACTGGCTGGGAAAGGGATCAGAAAAGTGGAGGAGGAGTTGGGGAGGGGCCTTAGACAAGTAGCACACATGGTAACCTTCTCGGAGGTGCTGCCTGTCTACAGCATGAGTGAGGCTAGGGGTGCTCCACACCTTGGGATTCAACAAGTGGTAGAAAAACTGGTGCAGAGCTCAGGGTTTTGTCTTCATTGGGGACTGGGGGTCCACCAGGAGGGATGCAGGCCTATACTAGCACGGTGGTCTGTATCTGTCCAGGAGGGGAACCAGGATCCTAGGTGATACGTTTAAATGCTTCATTGGCAAGCATTTAAACTAGCCAAGGGGGGGGAGGCACTGAAAAGGAGTAGGAAAATCCTAGTCCCCCCCAAAAAAATCAAGGTAGTTAGTAAGGTAAACACCAAGATAGAGACGTTGATAGGGAGAAGGGTGGGGGTAAATGGAGAAAAAGGCAAAGGTAGTAAGGACAGGGATGGGGCAAAAAGGGGGTAAAGCCATCAATAAAATGGAGTGTAATGAGAACCAATGCCCATAGTCTAGGTAACAAGCTCCTTGAACTAGTGGTCTTAATGGAAGAGGGATGCCTGGATATCGTGGCAGTCACAGAAACATGGTACACAGAGAACCATGACTGGGATGTCAACATACCAGGGTACACAATCTACAGGAGGGACAGGGAGGGTAGAAGAAGAGGAGGAGGAGGAGTAACTCTCTACGTAAGGGAAGGGATAAAAGCAACAGAACTAAAGGGTAAACAGGGAGGAGAGGAGGCACTGTGGGTCACCCTGGAAACTGAAAATGGCACCACAATCTGCACAGGGGTTGTATATAGCCCCTGTCTCAGGGGGAGGAAATGGACAAGGAAATGATAGAAGGCATCCTTAGGATGGCAGAGAAAGGGGAGATATTGTTGATGGGGGACCTGAATATGCCAGATGTTAACTGGAGCACAGCCACATTCAAGAGCAGGTCCATTCTCGATGCCCTACAGGGGGCATGCCTCAGACAGCTAGTGTTGGAACCCACTCAGGAGGGGAGCAATCTTAGACCTGGTACTTTCAAATGTGGATGGAGATAGGATCTCAGATCTCAGATCTAGAAGTGGGTGGCCATCTGGGGACAAATGACCACCAAACAGTGTGGTTCACGATAAACTCAGCTGCAGAGTAAAGCCATACAAAAGTGAGGGTACTGGACTTCAGGGGATCTGACTTTGTCAAAATGGGAGAACGCCTTAGAAAAGCACTAGCGAACAGGCAAGAAGGAGGGGTGCAGCAACAATGGGGAAACATCAAAACTGCCATCACAGAGGCAGCAAGCCTTTATGTGAAGCAAATAAATCAAAACAAAAGAAAAAAACACTATAGTTCTTAAAAGAGGTGGCGGGGAAGGTTAGAGAGAAAAAGACAGCATTTAGAAAGTATAAGGAAATACAGAAGGAGCAGGACAGAGAACTGTACCAGTTAAATCAGAAGGAAGCGGAGAAAGCAATCAGAATAGTAAAGGCCCAAACTGAGGAAAAGATAGCCAACTTGGTTAAGAAGGGGGATAAAACCTTTTATAGGTACATTAGGGAACAAAGAAAGACAAAGGGAGGGATAGTGAGGCTGAATAAAGGGGATGGTGGGCAGAGAGGGACAGTGAAAAAGCAGGGATACTGAACGAATACTTCTGCTCAGTATTCACAAAAGAAGAGGAGGGGGAGGTGCCTAATCCAATCAACAGAAGCACTCTGGATAGGAGGGTCAATCCCAGTCCTTTCACAGAAGAAAGGGTTCTGAAATAACTCCTAAAACTGAAAGTGGGCAAAGCAATGGGGCCTGATGGGATTCACCCCAGAATTCTAAAAGAATTAAGGGGAGAACTAGTAAAACCACTGACTACCCTTTTTAACATATCATGGGAGAATGGTGTGGTACCTGAGGACTGGAGGAGGGCAGATGTGATTCCCCTTCACAAAAGTGGGAGCAAGACAGAGACAGGAAATTACAGACCTGTCAGTTTGACCTCAGTGGTAGGGAAAATGATAGAATCACTTCTAAAGGAAAGAACTGCTGAATATCTAGAGGTCAGTGGGGCACAGGACCCAAGGCAGCATGGATTCACAGCAGGAACGTCATGTCAGATGAAGCCAATCAATTTCTTTGACTGGGTGACCAAAGCATTAGACCAGGGAGGGGGTGTGGACATGGCCTACCTAGATTTTAGCAAAGCATTTGACAAAGTCCCACACAAAAGATTAATAAACAAATTAGCCAGCCTGGGAGTGGGTCCCAGAGTGGTAGCCTGCTTAAAACACTGGCTGGACAACAGGACACATAAAGTAATAGTAAACGGAGTCCACTCAGAAGAAAGTGGGGTTACTAGTGGGGTACCGTAGGGTTCAGTACTGGGTCCGGTCCTTTTTAATGTCTTTATAAGTGACATTACAGAGGAACTGGAAGAAAATGTATGCCTCTTTGCAGACGACACAAAGATCTACAACAGGTTAATAAACGGGTGGGGGGTGGAAAAGGATGAGAAAGGACTTGGCAAGGTTGGAGGAATGGTCAGAAGTATGGCAGCTTGGATTCAATGCAAAGAAGTGCAAGTAATGCACCTGGGAAACAAAACCCAGGGAAGCATACACAATGGGGGGTAGTAACAACAACAAAATGGAAAGAGACCTGGGGTAATCATATCAGATGACCTAAAGATTAGCAAGCAATGTAAAGGTAGAGATGGCTGAGGGATACTGGGATGTATAGGGGAAAGGCATCACCAGAAGAAAACAGGAAGTTGTTATCCCTCTATACAGACAGTTGGTGAGACCACATCTGGAGTACTGCGTACAGTTCTGGAGACCCCATCTCCGCAAGGACACAGACAGGATGGAGGCAGTCCAGAGGAGGGCAACTAAAATGGTGCAGGGTCTGCAACAGAAGCCATACAAGGAGAGACTACAGGAGTTTAATATGTATACCCTTGAGGAAAGGAGGGAAAGGGGAGACATGATAGAAACTTTTAAGTATCTCAGTGGAATCAATAGTAATAATAATAATTTTATTTATAAGGCTCCTTTCAATTACCAAGGCGCCGTACATAAATAAATCAGAACAATACAAGAAAAATCATTAAAACACACAATTAAAACAAAACAGTCATAACGGTCAGTATTCTAAAAATGCAGTTTCCCATAAAAAAGTCTTCAGACCTCTTTTAAAGCCCTCCACAGAAGTGCACTCCCGTAACCGACGGGGTAGAGAGTTCCAAAGGGTGGTGGCTACATAAGCAAATGACCGAGCACCCGAAGATTTCAAATTTACCCTTGGAACCTCTAGCAACCCCTCGTCGGCCGAGCGAAGCGATCGATTCGGGTGATAAGGAACCAGAAGTTCTTTCAGATAGCCTGGGCCCATATCGTGTAGAGCTTTGAAAGTCAGCAAGCCGACTTTAAAGGTGATCCGCCACCGAATTGGCAGCCAGTGCAGTTCGCACAGCACTGGAGTAATATGACAGGATCTGCATGAACCCATCAAAAGCCAAGCTGCAGCATTCTGCACTAGCTGCAGGCGATGGATTTCAACCACAGAAAGCCCTAGGTAAAGGGAGTTGCAATAATCCAAGCGCGAGGACACGAAGGCATGAACTAACGTTGGCAGGTCAGCTGACGGAACAAGATGCTGGATGCTGGCGATGTTCCTAAGATGGTAAAAGGAAGTCTTAACGACTGCCGACACCTGCGAATGCAGTGTCAGCCCATCATCAAGAACCACCCCAGGTTCCAGCCTATTCAGAGGTCGGGAGAAACGCCCAAGAAAAAATTCGAAGGCGCCAAACACCCAACCCCCTATCTGACGCACCCGGTCCACAACCAGTACCTCAGTCTTATCAGAATTCAACCTCGGCCAGCTAGAATTCATCCACTCCTGGATTTTGGTTAGACAGCTATTAAAGACCGAGACAGCTCCAATCTGGTCAGGGCCAAAAGAAAGATAGAGCTGGGTATCATCTGCATAACAGTGAAACCTCAGCCCATACTTCCTTACAATGTCTCCGACGGGTAGCATATACACCGCAAATAACATGGGTGACAATACTGAACCCTGGGGCACCCCACAAAACAAAGCAGTCGAATCCAAGGAAAAAACCCCGGATACGACTCTGTGATCTTCCAGTAAGGAATGATGAGAACCATCTTAAGACGGTTCCAGACATTCCACAAAACAGTCTCAGGCATTCTATCAACACCATGTGATCTACGGTGTCAAAGGCTGAAGAAAGCTCGAGGAGAACCAAAATGGAACGACTCTTCCGATCTTTAGCCATCAAGAGATCATTGAGCACCCGAACCAGCGCTGTCTCGGTACTATGTCTTTACTTAAAACCGGACTGAGGGGTCATAGGACGCCATGGATGGTCAAATGGTCTTCCAGTTGTGCAGCCACTACTTTCTCAATCACCTTCCCAACAAAGGGAAGGTTAGAGATGGGTCTGTAGTTTTCAAGACAGTCAGGGTCCACGGTAGCTTTCTTCAAGAGGGGTGTCACCACTGCCTCTTTCAGGGAGCTAGAAAACTCACCCGATTCCAGGGAGCACCTGACTATCTGAAAAAGGATAGGACCAATGATTTCAATACAACCCAAAACTAGGGAGGTTGGTCCAGGATCCAAACTACAGCAAGTAGGGCGCATATGCTGGATGATCCTCATGACATCAATGAACTCCAGCTGACTGAAGGAACTCCAGGAAAGCAGAGGCACCGTGATCTCACCCCAGTTCACTGCAACCCCCATAGAGTGTGATGGCAACAACTCAGCCCTAATGTAAGATACAGGGGGGATGACTCAGGGGGAAATACAGGTTACTCACCTGTAACAGGAGTTCTGAGAGTGGTATATGTTGTTCATCCACACTGTCTGGCAGGTTCCTTGCTGCTTTAAATCTTGCCAAAAGGTCTTCAAGCTGGCTCCTCCCACCCACGCGGGTGGTAAAACTCTCGGCTCCGCCCCATGACGCCAGATCTAGCCCGCTGGAAGCCAGGTTGTGCGTCAAAGCCGGGGAGGTCGGGTGGGTCGTGTGGATGAACAACATATACCATTCCTAGAACTCCTGTTACAGGTGAGTAACCTGTATTTCTAGGGACATGGATATGATGTTCATCCACACTGTCTGGCAGACTCCTAGCAGTTCTTCGGGAGGAGGGAGGCAAGGCGCACACCCCCTACTTGGGAAATAAAGACTGGAGAACCAAGGCCCCAACATCAGCATCCCGGCGTGACACAAGATCGATGCGGTAGTGGGTGATGAAGGTGTGTGCCGACTTCCAGGTAGCAGCCCTGCAGATTTCCTGGATAGGGACGTCCCTGGAAGCAGCCACCGATGCAGCGGTATGGCGGGTAGAATGAGCTCTTATCCCTTTGGGAGGCTCCATGCCTGCCAACCTATAGCAGAGATCTATGCAGGAGGTGACCCACCTGCCTATCGTCCCGCTTGGCTGCAGGTCTGCCAGTTAGCGGCTTCAGGCGTGGTGACAAACAGCTGGCGAACCTCTCCCCTAACTTCAGCCATCCGCCTCCTTATAGTAAGCAGTGCTCTTCTAGGGTCCAGAGTATGGAGCCTATTTGGCCTCTGAGGTGTGATTGGGGTAGAACACCGGCAGAGTCAACACCTGGTTAAGGTGAAACTCCGACACCACCTTCGGAAGGAATTGGTGGGGCGAGGACAACCTTGTCCCTATGGAAGACCAGATAAGGAGACTCGATGGAAAGCGCCTGGAGCTCTCCCATCCTTCTGGCTGACGTGATAGCCACCAAGAAGGTGGTCTTCCACGACAGGTGAGAGATGTCACATCTGTACATCGGTTCGAATGGCTTGCCCATGAGCTTAGCCAATATCAGCAGTAAATCCCACGGAGGCAGAGGTTCTCGCACCGGAGGGGATATGTGATCAAGGAATTTGAAAAAGCGCCAAACCACCTTCTCCTGCACCACCGACTACTTCCCGGCCCACGCCCGGTAATCAGAGATGGCTGCCAGGTGCACCTTAAGGGTCATCGGCCAAAGCCCTTGCTGAGAAAGGGCTTGCTAAGGAACAGGAGGAAGGGTCCAGGCCCTTGCCCTGACACCAAATGGAAAATCTCTTCCATTTGAAGGTGTAGCATTTTCTGGTCGACTCCTTACGGGATGCCTCAATGACGTTGAGGACCTTGTCGGAAAGACCCAAGGCCTGGAACTCTAGCCACTCAGGAACCAGGCCGTTAGGTGCAGGGATTGAAGGTCCAGATGGAATACCTTCCCCTGATTGGATCAGGTCTGGGCGGGCTGGAAGCCGCCTCGGGAGCCTGGAGTGGCGACTGAGGAGATCTGGATACCAGAACTGGCGGGGCCAGTCTGGGGCTACCAGAATCACCTGCGCCTTGTCCCTCCTCGCCTTGAGAAGTGCCTTGTGGATCAAGGGAAATGGGGGAAAGGCGTAGAAGAGGTCTGGGGTCCACAGCCTCGAAAAGGCATCCTCCTGCAGCGAGCCTTGCTGAGGGGGGTGGACATGAAACAGTCTCAGCTTCGCATTCTCCCTGGAGGCAAACAGGTCCACCTGAGACGTGCCCCAATGGGAGAACAGATCTTGTACTACCTCCGGAAGGAGAGAACACTCGTGGGACGCAGCCCCTATCCGGCTTAGGGCATCAGCCAGGGTGTTGGGAGGCTCCTGCCATGAATGGCAAGGAGATCCGCCTCCAGGCCATGACGAGAGTGACCAAATGCAGAGCTTCCCCCGCACAGAGGCAAGGAGCACGCCCCTCCCTGGCTGTTAGGGTAGTACATGGTCGGGTATTGTCCGCCTGGGACCCGAAACCACCTGACCTCTGTGAAATGGGAGTGAAGGTGAGGGCTAGATGAACCGCTTGAAGCTCCAGCAGGTTGATGTGGCATCGACTCCGAGGGACCAGAGGCCATGCGCTGAGCCCCCAGATGGGCACCCCAACCCATCAGAGAGGCATCGGGTCGAGAGAGAGATCCGGGCTTGAGGCGGACAAACGGGATGCCCTCCTGCAGATGTGCTGGAACGGTCCACCACTGAGAGCGCCCACATCCCCTGGGTCACTGTCACTAGCTGATCCATGGGATCGGCGTTGTGACCACATGGCCAGCGCCCCATTGGAAGGGGACGCATGTACCAGCGGCCCAACGACCATGCTAAAGGGTGCAGGCCGCCATGAGTGCCCATGAGGCCCAGGAAGTCCCAGGTCATGAATTGCCCAACCTGAAATGATTGGGCAAAGGTGGAAAGAACCTCGCCCAACTGGGCCGGGAGCCGTGCTCTACCTCGTACAGAGCTCCAGTGCCTGCCCCCATGAATTATATCACCCGCTTTGGCATGAGTCTCGACTTGGCTTCTTTGATGAGGGAGGCCAACCTGAGAGCAAACCTGGAGGGCCAGATCTCTGAATCGCCCACACTGGCCTGGAGTGGGAGCTGCAATCAGCCAGTCATCCAGGTAGGGTACACCCGACCCTTCAGCGGCCAGCAGGAATGCTGTCACCGCTTGCCATGCATGTGTGAAGACCCTGGAGCTAGGAAAGGCCAAGGGCATGGCCTGAACTCAGAAGGATCCCTCCGCCTGGAAGCGGAGGAATCTCTGTGAGATGGATGGATTGGGACGTGAAAGAACGCATCCTGAAGGTCCAGAGAACAGAACCACATGCCTCGTTCCAAGGATGGGATTATCTGAGCCAGAGTGACCATCCTGAAGGTCCGAGACCTTAGAAACCTGTTCAGGTCGTGCAGGTTGAGAATGGGGCGCCAGCCCCCCCCCATCCGTTTTGGGACCAGGAAGTATCTGGACACAAACCCCGGGTCTGGAGGAGGATCTGCCATCTTCCTGATCACCTCTTTTTCGAGCAGCAGGGTGATATCGCTCGGCCAGCCGACAAAGACGCCATGGACCTCGTGAGGCTCTGAGGGTGACGGCCTGAAGGGCGGGCCTGCCTCAACTCCAGGGGAGGTTCTTTCCTACCACCTCCAAACCCAACAGTCCGTGGTGATAATGGGACCAAGTGGAAAGGAAGTGGTGGAGCTGTCCTCTACATGGGGAAACCTAGGGGAGTGATGAGGCTGGGGCGACACCCCTCAACTCGCCACTGGGCAGGCTTAGAGGAGGGACCGGCTGAGGGACCTCCTGGCCTTCCTCCCTGCTTCCTGTTGGAGGAAGTCGTAGGTTTGGGTTTCTGGGATGCTGCGTGAGCCTGCTGGCCCTGGTGCTGGTGGGCTGACAGTCGCGAGGCTGCAGGAAGGACGGAAAGGACTTGTGCTGCTGCTGTCGGCGGCCTTTGTCCTTCTGGGCGGAGGTGACCGAGTCCAGAGTGGCATTGGACTTTTGATCTGCTGGAGGTGACCTTCCACCCAGGGTCAGAGGTCGGTCCCCAGGAAGGGGACATTCACCAGTTTGTGCTGGGTATCCGCCGTGAAGGGGATAGCCTCAGTCATGTTCTGCGGCGCATGGCCACCGCGGCCACAACCGATTTGACACAGGAGTCTCCAATGTCCAGAGCCGTTTGGAGCTGCTGTTTAGCCACTGCCCTACACTAGTCCCGTACCTGCCAGACTGTGGTCTGCAGGTCTGGCTGGGAGATGAGGGATCACCTGATCCAGGGAGCCCATGAGGGCGTGGGAGAAGTGTGCCATCAGCATGGCCGAAGACATCCCATGGAGGCCAAGGAGGACGCAGTGCATACCTGTAGCCTGGCATAGTCCAGCTTTTTGGACTACTTGTCGGGGGGCTTGTCCACATCCCTAGCATTCCCTGAACGCCGGAAAATGCTGTCGGTGACCAACCCCTCGGCGGAGGGGTGTTCAAAACGGGCAAAGAGCCGGTAGGGACTGCATACTTCCTGGCCATCCTGGCTGAAGGCACAGGACAGGAAGCAGGCCGCTGCCAGAGCTCCAAGGCTGGGCCAACAATGGCTTCAGCCACCGGAAAGGCCTCCGTGGGTGAATCCCCCTCGGTCCAGTATCTCCGTCAGGGGATACTTGGCCCACTTGGATAAGGGCTCAAGCTGCATCCCGGTGGACGCAGATGAACCGAAGCAAACCCAAGAAGGATGATGGGCTTTCGTCCATCGACTGGCCCCTGGAGGACTCCAGGTCAATGGGCCTGGAGAACAGGGAGGAGTCGTCGTTGAACTCTGAGGAGTCTGCGAAGAGTTGCCTGGGGCCTGAACCACCCTCCACCTGCCGAAGACGGTCAAGAGTGAGGGTGACCGACAACCTGTGGGGCAGGCCCTGACCCGACCGAGAGTCCTTGATCGGCACCCCCTATTTCGGTTGTGGAGGTGGAGGTTCCACCACAATCGGCGGGGCAGCTGGTTTCAGACGAACAACCGGCCCAGGCTTGGGCGCCTTGGCTACAGTGAGGGGTTGTTTCGGCCGCTCGGGTGACAGCCACTTGATGGCCGGGGAAGACAATGGCGTTGGCTTGTTCCCAGACAGAAGTAACTGCTACCACATCAGGTCCTCATAGCGTCGACGCAACTTGCGTCGAAGTCTCTCCTCTTCTGAGGAGGAAGACAAGGATGAGCGGGCGCGGGCGCCAGCTTACGTGCTAAGACTAAGACCGCCGATGTTGGCAGGATCGCTGGACTGGGACGATGTCAGAGACCGAGATCCTTGGCATTTCCGAGGATGGGTCTGGGAAGGGGCCGGGGGACACCCACTCTTCCCTCGGCTCGGAAGCCTTAACCGGGGACTGCGGCACCGGAAGCGCAGGCAGGTCCTCGGTCTCCACCGGGGGAACCGATGAAGAAGGGCTGTCGGCTTCACCAGTGGACAGCCCGTCCAACGGGTCGAGAAGAATCTCGACCACGTCGACGGGTGTCTCGGTTGGCTGACCTGACGGGGACACCGTGAAGCCAGCAGCCTTAGCCGCAACCTCGACCGAAGTCGACTGTCAACTGTCCGGGGAAGGGGACCTCTCCCGCTCCCATGAACACCGACGATGGGACTTACCTTTTGAGTCCTTCTTTCTGGACCAAGAGAAATGTCCCGAAGGCCTGTCTCCCTTCGTGGAAAGGGACTGGCAAAGCTCCTTGGAAGAAGCTGAATATGAGGTACCCAGAGAGGGCGGGATAAATGCCGTGACCGAGGACGAGGACGATGCGGCCTGTGCTGCCTCCTCCTCGAGGGCGATCATCTGCTCGAGCTGCTCAGCTGAGCCAGCCGCCATGGTAACCGCCCAACGTGCCTCCTTCGACTTCACCGCCGGGTAGTGCTTCTCGGACCGCCCAAGCTGTAACTGGGCAGTGCGGTCTTCCACGATGTTGGCCGAAACCGAATGGCATAACTCGCAGGCATGCGGGTCATGTTCTAGGCCGAGGCAGTAGACGCAGGTGAGGGTGCGGGTCCATCTGGACATTTTCTGCCCACAAGGGCACTGCCGAAATCCGGAAGTCGATTGGTAAATCACAGCCGCGAGGGAGAAACTTGACCAAGTCTTGAAAATTTAAAAAATAAGTTTTGATGGAATCAAGAATTAGGATCCAGTCTATACGCAGGCGTAATGAGGAACCTGAGCTTCCAAGCGGTAAGGGAAGATCTGCATCATGGGGCGGAGCTGAGAGTTTTACCACCGGGTGGGTGGGAGCAGGCAGCTTGAAGACCTTCCGCAAGATTTAAAGCGTAGCACTCAGATAGCGTGATGAATATATCCATGTCCTAGAACCTGTATTTCTAGGGATGTGATATGTTGTTCAATCCACACTGTCTGGCAGACTCTAGCAGTTCTCCGGGAGGAGGGAAGCAAGGCGCCAACCCCACTTGGGGAATAAGGACTGGAGAACCGAGGTCCCAAAACCAGCATCCTGGCATGACTCAAGGTCAAAGTGGTAATGGGAAATAAAGGTGTGTGCTGACTTCCAGGTAGCAGCCCTGCAGATTTCCTGGATAGGGACGTCCCTAGAAGCAGCCACCGAACCAGCGGTATGGCGGGTAGAATGAGCTCTTATCCCTTTGGGAGGCTCCATGCCTGCCAACCTATAGCAGAGATCAATGCAGGAGGTGATCCACTTGCTTATCGTCCGCTTGGCTGCAGGTCTGCCAGGTGCGGCTTCAGCGTAGGTGACAAACAGCTGGCAAACCTCTCCCCGAACTTCAGCCGTCCGCTCCTTATAATAAGCGAGCACTCTTCTAGGTCCAGAGTATGGAGCCTATATTCGGCCTCCAATGTGTGACTGGGGTAGAACACCAGCAGAGTCAACACTTGGTTAAGGTGAAACTCCGACACCACCTTCAGAAGGAATTTCGGGTGGGGGCGTAGGACAACCTTGTCACTGTGGAAGACCAGATAAGGAGACCTCGATGGAAAACGCCTGGAGCTCTCCCATCCCTCTGTCTGACGTTATAGCCACCAATAAGGCGGTCTTCCATGACAGGTGGGAGGAATCGCATCTGTGCATCGGTTCGAATGGCTTGCCCATGAGCTTAGAAAATACCAGCAGTAGATCCCACGGAGGCGGAGGTTCTCGCACCGGAGGGGATATGTGATCAAGGCCTTTGAAAAAGCACCCGACCACCCTCTCCTGCGCCACCAACTGCTTGCCGGCCCACGCCCGGTAAGCAGAGATGGCTGCCAGGTGCACCTTAAGGGTCGTCGACCGAAGCCCTAGCTGAGAAAGGGACCACAGTTAGTCCAAAATGCTAGCCAATGGACAGGAAGAAGGGTCAAAGCCCTCGTCCTGACACCAAATGGAGACTCTCTTCCATTTAAAGGCATAGCATTTTCTGGTCGACTCCTTACGGGACACCTCAACGACGTTGAGGACCTTGTCGGAAAGACCCAAGGCCTGGAACTCTAGCCGTTCAGGAACCAGGCCGTCAGGTGCAGGGATTGAAGGTCCAGATGGAGAATCTTCCCCTTGTTGACTGAGATCAGGTCCAGGCGGGCTGGAAGCCGAAATGGGAGCCTAGAGCTGAGGCTGAGGAGATCTTGGTACCAGAACTGGTGGGGCCAGTCTGGGGCTACCAGAATCATTTGCACCTTGTCCCTCTTCGCCTTGAGAAACACCTTGTGGGTCAAAGGAAATAGAGGGAAGGCGTAGAAGAGGCCCGGGGTCCACGGCCTCCAGAAGGCATCCCCCTGCAGCAAGCCCTGCTGAGGGGGGCGGGCATGAAACAGCCTCAGCTTCACATTCTCCCTGGAGACAAACAGGTCCACCTGCGGGGTGCCCCAATGATCTTGTACTACCTCCAGCAGGAGAGACCACTCATGAGATGCAGCGCCTATCCAGCTGAGAGCATCGGCCAGACTGTTGGAGGCTCCTGCCACATGGGTGGCTAGGAGATCCGCCTCCAGGCTGATCACGAGAGACCAAGTGCAGAGAGCCTCTTTACACAGAGGCACGGAGTGCGTCACACCCTGTCGGTTGAGGTAGTACATGGTCGTGGTGTTGTCCGTCTGGACCTGAACCACTTGACCCCATACAAACGGAGCGAAGGCGGTGAGAGCTAGACGCACCGTTCGGAGCTCCAGCAGGTTGATGTGGCATCGAGACTCCTGAGGGGACCAGAGGCCGTGGGCCCTGAGCTACTCAGATGGGCACCCCAACCCTCAGAGAGGCGTCGGTTGTCAGAGTGACTGTCGGCTCAGGGCAGACAAATGGGATACCCTCCTGCAGATGAGCTGGAATGAACCACCACTGTAGGCCATCCCACATCTCCTGGGTCAGCATCACTGGCTGGTCCAGAGCACTGGAGCACTGTGACCATTGGTGGGCCAGTCCCCACTGCAGGGGACGCACATGCCACCGGGCCCAACGGACCATGCTGGTGCAGGCTGCCATGAGGCCCAGAAGGCGCAGGAAGTCCTGGGCAGGGCATAATTGCCCAACCAGAAATGATTGAGCAAAGGAGGAAAGGACCTCGGCCCTGTCTGCCGGGAGCCGTCTCTGGCTCGTAGAGAGTTGAGCTCTGCCCCGATGAACTGAATCACCTGTGATAGCACGAGTTCCGACTTGGCCTCGTTGATGAGAAGGCCATTCTGAGAGCAGACCTGGAGGGCCAGATCCCTGGACCGCTCCACCTCCAACCTGGAGGGGGCTGCAATCAGAAAGTCATCCAGGTAAGGGTACACCCAGACCCCTCGGCACCGCAGGAATGCTGTCACCACTGCCATGCATTTGGTGAAGACCATGGGAGCTGGAGAGAGGCCGAAGGGCATGGCCTGGAACTTGTAAAGAGATCCCTCTGCTCGGAAGCGGAGGAATCGCTGATGAGATGGATGAATTGGGACATGAAAGAACACGTCCTGAAGGTCCAGAGAACAAAATCACACTCCTGGTTCCAAGGACGGAATGATCCGAGCCAGAGTGACCATCCTGAAGGTGCGTGGCCTTAGGAACTTGTTCAGGTCATGCAGGTCGAGAATGGGGAGCCAGCACCCCATCCGTTTTGGGACCAGGAAGTACCTGGACACAAACCCTGGGTCTGGAGGAGGGTCCGCCACCTCGCTGATCACCTCCTTCTGGAGCAGCAGGGCAATGTCGGCTCGACGAGCAGACATAGAGGCTGCAAAATCCACTGCCCCCCTGTGGAGCAACGGCTCGATAGGGAGGGAACTGCTCGAATTCCAGAGGCAGACCCCTGCCTACCACTTCTAACACCCAGCGGTCCGTAGTGATAGTGGACCAGGCAGAAAAGAAGTGGCAGAGCTGTCCCCCAACGGGGGGAACCTGGGGAGGAGTGACGAGGTTGGGGGAGACACCCCTCAACCCGTCATTGGGCAGGCTTGGAGGAAGGGCCCACTGAGGGACCTCCTGGACCCTTGCCTCCAGGCTTCCTACTGGAGGAAGCAGCAGACTTGGCCTTAGGGCACCAAGTGTGCCTGCTGGCCCTGGTACTGGTGCTGCTGGGCTGGACGTGCTGCAGGGGTAGAAGGGTAAAAGGGCTTACTCTGCAGCTGGCAGCCTTTGTCCTTCTGGGCAGCCGTGACCGAGTCCAAGGCGGCACTGGACTTCCCGACCCTCTGGAGATGACCTTCCACCCCTGGCCCGAACAAGTTGGTGCCCAGGAAGGGAACGTCTGCCAGCTTGTGCTGGGTGTCCGCTGTGAAGGTGGAGATCTGCAGCCAAGCTCTGCGACGCATGGCCACTGTAGCCGCTACTGATCGGACACAAGAATCACCAATGTCAAACAAAGTTTGGAGCTGCTGTTTTGCCGCCACCCTTCCCTGATCCCGCACCTGCTTGACCGTCATCTGAAGGTCAGCCGGGAAATGAGGAATCACCTCATCCAGTGAACTCATAAGGGCATGTGAGAAATGTGCCATCAGAATGGCCGAGCTAGCCTGACAAAGACCTAGGGAGGAAGCAGTGTAAACCTTCCGCCCTGTGTAATCCAGCTTTTTAAATTCCTTATCGAGTGGTTTGTCCATGTCCCGAGCGTTCCCGGAGTGCTGGAAACCGCTATCGGTCACTAACCCCTCCGCAGAGGGATGCTCCGAGAAACCGAAGAGTAAGCCAGTGGGGACTGCATACTTTCGAGTCATCCTGGCCAAAGGCGTGGGACAAGATGCTGGCCACTGCCACAACTCCAGGGCCAGGACAACAATGGCTTCGGCCACCAGAAAGGCCTCCGTAGGGGAATCCCCCTCGGTCCAGTATCTCCGTGAGGGGATACTTGGCCCGTTTTGAAACAGGTTCGAGCTGCATCCCAGTGGACTCTGAGATGAGCCGAAGCAAACCTAAAAACGAGGATGGGCTCTTGTCCACCGACTGGCCCCCTGCAGACTCCAGGTCAAGTGGCCTGGAGAACAGGGAGGAGTTGTCGTCAGACTCCGAAGAGTCCGCAAACAGCTGCTGGGAACCTGAGCCACCCTCCACTTGCCGAGGTCAACTGGGAGTGAGGGTGACCGACAACTTGTGGGACAAGCCCTGACCCGACCGAGAATCCTTGGTCGGGGTCCCAGTCTTCGGTTGTGGAGGCGGAGGTTCCACCACAATGGGAGGAGAAGCCGGCTCCGGCCAAACAGCTGGTGCCGGGGTCGGCCCCTTGACCACTACGAGGGGTTGTTTCGGCCACTCGGGTGACAGCCACTTAATGGCCGAAGAAGGCGACGGAGTCGGCTTATTTCCAGACAGTAAGGGCTGCTGCCACATTAAATCCTCATAGCGCCGACGCAACTTGCACCGGAGCCTATCCTCCGAAGAGGACGACAAGGATGAGCAGAGACGCCACTTTCCATGGTGCCAAGACCACCGACGTCGGCGGGATCGGCTGGACCTGGAAGAGGACCGAGACCTTCAGGGGTTCCGAGGGTGGGTCAGCGAGGGGATGGGGGAAACTCGCTCCTTCCTTGGTGCAGGGACCTTAACCGGGGACTCCTGCAGAGGAGGTACAGGCAAGTCCGCGGTTTCCACCGGGGGAACCGGTGAAGTAGGGTTGTCGGCTTCTCCAGTCGACAAACTGTCCGACGGGTCGAGAAAAATCTCGACCGCGTTGACGGATGTCTCGGCCGACTGACCTGATGGGGGCACCGTGAAGCCAGCAGCCGCAGCCGCAGCCACAACCTTGACCGAAGTCGAGAGTCGACGGTCTGGTGAAGGGGATCTCTGCCGCTCCCATGAACGTCGATGGTGGGACTTACCCTTAGAGTCCTTCTTCTTGGACCAACTGGAGTGTCCCGATGGCCCTTCTCCCTTGGTGGAGAGGGACTGGCAAAGCTCCTTAAACAAAGCCATGTAGGAGGAGCCCAAAGAGGGCAGGAAAAATGCCACAGCTGAGGAGGAAGAAGCAGCGGCCTGGGCTGCCTCCTCCTTGAGGGCAATCCATTGCTCCAACAGTTCCACGGAGCCTGCCACTGTGGACACTGCCCAACAGGCCTCCTTAGACTTAACCAGCTGATACCATTTTTTGGGTCGCCCGAGAAGAAGTTTGGCAGCGCGGTCTGAAAAGGACTTGCACAATTCACAAGCCTGCAGTAGTCGCTGGCCCCAAGCAGTAGATACACGTGGAGTGCGGATCGGTCCGACATCTTCTGCCCATAATGGCACCGACGGAGCTGGAGTCGATTTGTCCACTGAAGCCACGAGGGAAGATGAAGACCGAAGTCTTGTAAATTTTAAAGTAAGTTTCGGAAATTCCAAAGAGTGTGGATCCAGGCTTAAAACGCAGAGCGCTAAGGAGGGAACCTGAGCTTCCAAGCGGTAAGGAAGATCTAGCGTCATGGGGCGGAGCCACCTGGGTGGGTGGGAGAAGCCAGCTTGAAGACCTTCCGGCAAGATTTAAAGCGGCAAGGTACCTGCCAGACAGTGTGGATTGAACAACATATCCACGTCCCTATAAGTATTTTTTCACAGAGAGTGTGGTGGACGCATGGAACGGCCTTCCTGAGGAGGTCGTGGGGCCAAAAACATTGGAGGAATTCAAGAATGCATGGGACAGACATAAGGCAATTCTTGTGGGGTGTAGGAAGAAGTAGACTGCTGGCTGACTAGGATCTGCAGCTTATCCTGTAGGTAGGGAAATGGGCAGACTAGGTGGGCCAAGCAGTCCTTATCTGCCATCAAAGTCTGTTTCTAAGTTTCTAAAGGTATAACTTCGAATGTGCAAATAAATACTTTTTTGTGCCTTCAGTAAAAGCACATCTCAGAGTAAAAGGACTGACAACTTGTTCTGTGCTCCTAACTGATAATGCTGGTGCCCACCCAAGTAGTGACCACCTTACAACTGAACATCTGATGTAAATTTCTGCCAGCCAACAAAGCAGCCCAAATCCAGCCTATGGACCAGGGAATCCTGGCAACACTGGAAAGGCTGTGCAGAAGTAAGTTGCTATCAAATGTGCTCTCAGATGATTGCCAGTCATGTAGCATGGGAACAGCATAGTCGATCCAGGTATCATAATCATCTTCTCCAACAGAGGGAGATGGAGGTTTAAGATGGCCAGCTGAGTATTGCAGCTGTGTGTATCGGGCATCCCTAGTTTTCCCCCTCGTTATGTGAACACAAACCTTTGAGCACAGCATTGAGGTTTGGTGTTTTTCCTCGCTTCTCCAGTGGACCACAGGTGATGTCCAAATGTTTTAGAGTCTATTGCCTACAACAGAAGACAGCTTTCCCCAGGGAAGACGCCGTAACTTACAACCGCCCGACAACTCGAGGAAAAACATTCTACCGACAACTGTAAATAAAGACCTGGGTCAGGTATCCTTTAAACTCTCTAGCTACAGACCAGGTATGTTTTGTACTCTGAATCGTCCTCTAATCTGGCAGCTGACTCTGGGATGGAAAAGGAACGAAGGCTGGGAGCGATACCGACCTGGAGGGGAAACAGCCAATAGCTCTCCCAAAGTGGGAAAGCAGATTTTGGTCAGGGAACCACTGCTTTCCACTAGTTCCCCAGCAGATCTCAATTCTGAATTAACTACCCACTTGATATTGGGAATTGTTCCCGAAGTGGGAGCTGAGGCACAGGTGGATCTATGTGGGGCAGATAGGCCCCAAGGAATGAAGAAAAAGGGGAATGGTGGGTCTGTTGTGAAAGGGAGAGGTGGTACTGTTCTGACAGTTTAAAACAAAAAAATGATTCGACGTGCTGGGAATATTTCACCTCCCATTGTAAAAGCTGATGTTAAAACTCCCAAATCACTATTTCAACAATCCATAATTTCCTACTTACAATTCCCCACTTGTTCTGAAGTGTTTAACATGCATAAGACAAGGTCAGCAAAAATGGCAGAAAAACATGACAAATCTGGTAAACGGGATGAGACAGAGGATCACGCAGATAAGGGGGATGGGCAGAAGAAAGACCATGGTCAGCCAATAAATCAAACAGAGTTGGACAACTGTGGAGACGGAAGACCACACTAGCCAAGGTGGCACTGGTGATCGGACCCCCAGGAATCTACTTCTAATAACTCTTCTGCACAGCAGTCCTTATAAGAGTAGCTCCATGCTGGTTTTGCTAATATAAATCTGGCTATAACCACCCTGGATCAGAAATTTACAGATATGGCTGAAAAGATAAACACGCTGACATCTAGGTCAGAACTATCTGAGCAAATGTTATCTAATGTTTAGGGAGGCAGTATAGCGCAGTGGTTTAAGGCTCTGAGCTGCAAATCTGGTGACAGCCAGCAGACCAGACCTGGGTTTGAATCCCCACAGCTTCCACTTGCATACTGTGTGACCCTGAGCAAGTCACTTAACTTCCCTGTGCTCTCAGGTCACTCCTGTAAGAAAGCTTTCAGCTTAGTGTGCTACTCCTGGTTAAACAACTAAAAAATAAAAATGTGGAGGATGTGATACCCAAGATGTCTACAAATCTTGGGGCAGTGAATAAAGAGTTGTACTTCTTAAAAAGCAAAGTTGAGGATTTGGAAGCTAGATCACGACAGGGGAATATTAAGATTGGTAGTTTGCCTCAAGGTGTGGAAGGGGGAAATCCACTAGTGTACTGTGAGCAAATGTGAACTTCAATAATGGGGCTTAAATATCCAGAGGAAAGGATCGAATTAGACAGAGCCCACAGGGCCTCTGGTCGAAGATGGCAAACCCAGATTTATGTTTATAAAGCCACTGAAGTTTCAGGTTAGGGAAGATATTCTATCTAAGGCTAGAAGAGAAAAAGGGATTATGTATAAAGGTATGAAACTTCAAGCCTTTTCTGACCTCCCTCCTCGATTGTAGCAAAACGTAAGGTCTCTGTTAGGGTAATGGATCAGTTACAAAAACAGGATGTCTCAGTTGCTTTGCTACATGCTGCAAAACTCCAGATATTTTTGGATGGGAAATCTTTCTTTTTTTCAATACCACATATGAGGCTGTGGAGTTTGTGAATAAAAAATGCACTAAAAATTTACAACCCCATTGGATCCTAACACATATTTTGTTTAGTAATTGTAACTTATTAAAGAAATTCCAGGAAAATATACATTTTGTGGGGAGTAGGGGTCAGCCCATTAGGAGATAAGATGCTAATCAAAAACTGAGTCTAAAGGAGTAATGGGGAAGGTCTGTTAAGGTAGGGGGAAATAGGCAGGGCAGGCCCATGCAGTTAACAGCTTCACACACACACACACACACACACGACTTAAGCATGCCATCTTTAAAATTGCAGGGGAAGGGGGGGATACACTTCTTAGTTTAGAGGGCAAAATAGATGGATCCAAGTAACAGTCCATAGACATTGGTTCAGGGGATTGGGGGGGATATTTCAATTTTTGCTCCTTTTTTGAAAAGCACTTAAATAAACACTAACTCAGTTTTAAGAAAGAAAAGCTCTGAAAGGGTTGCTATCCAAATTGGTATGTTAATTGGCACGTAGGCCCTGCCACCTGCTTTTGAGATAATATGTATAATTTGGGGTTTACGTCGTAGTAATGACACAGAAATTTAGACTGTTAACCTGGAACCTTAATGGAGCCAAAAATCGGGTCAAACTCAGGCAGATAACTAATTATTTAAACACTAAAAAAAATTAATAATGTTTTTTTCCAAGAAACTCATTTTGAGAAAAGAGATGTGTCATATTTTTCTAACCTTTTTCAAGCAACACATGTATCCACAACTTTTTCAGAGAACGCAAGACGTACTGCTATCTTCATCAAAAAATACTTTAATCCAAAAATGTTTAATTCTGAAGTGGATGCCAAGGGGAGATGGGTGAAGACCAAGATCCTCATTAGTCAATCACAGTTTTCTTAAGTATTTATGCCCCTAACAAGGAGGATCTAGATTTTTTCACTACTTTATTCTTCCAGGCATCTGCAATGGAGGTGCCAATCATAAACGGGGGGGGGGGGGACGGGACTTTAATGTTGCCCTCTTATCCTTAGATAGAGCTCACTCAGCTCCAGAGCACAAGATAAAGACGGTTGACCTGATTAATAGCTATACCCAAGAGCTAGCCCTGTTGGGCCCCTTTCATGAGTTATATCCAAACTTGAAAAACATTTATTTTTTCTTCAAGGTATATGACTGTTTGTCAATAACTGATTTCTTCCTAGTCTCCAGCTGTCTGACCCATTTAATTAAATCTGTAAGGTATAACTCTATTCTAATTTCAGACCATGCCTCTTGTTACATGGAAATAGATCTGGTAAAGACGCAGAGCTCCTTCCCTCAGAGATGGAAGTTTAATAATTTGTTAACACAGGACGTCCATTTTGTCAGTTTTCTTGAAAAAGAAATCAAAGATTATTTACTGTATAACCCTCCAGACGAGAACACCTGGTCTACTATATGGAGTCCCTTAAAGTTTATATGAGGGGTCTTATTATTTCTTATGAATCTATGACCAAAAGAAAATATAGATTATTCCTGGAACAACAAGAACAGGAGTTGAGGTCTTTAGAAGAAACATATGCGGAATCAGGAATGGAGGAGGATACAATTAGAATGCTATTCCTTAAGGAAAAAGAGAAGAAATCACAATCTAGGGCACAGAAACAAATGTATAATTCAAGAGCTAAGTATTATCTCTTTTCGGACACACCTTCAAAATTACTGGCTTAATAAGCTAAGAGTACAGGATAGTCAGAACAGGATTGATTGCATTACTACAGCAGATAACAAGAAAGTATGGGATCCACATCAGACTAACAACGAGTTTAGTAATTATTGTAAAACATTATATCAAAAGGAGGGCTCTGAACCAGAAGTTGAAATCCAGAATTATTATTAAGAAAGCTGGTTTGCCTACAATCACCACTGTGGATGGAGTGAAGTTAAATGCAGCTATAACTACTGAGGAAATAGAGTTTGTAATCTTAGATCTGCCTAATAACAAGTAACCAGGACCAGATGGGCTTAAGCTGAATTTTATAAATCATTTAGGGAATCACTGATTCCTTTTTTGAACATGATTTTTAAAAACCTTCAGTCTTCAGCTGATTTCCCATCCTCACTTAATGAAGCCAATATAATATTATTTTTGAAAAAAGATAAACCTCCTGATCTTTGTGGCTCCTATAGGCCTATATCGTTACTAAATAACGATTATAAATTTTTTTCCAAAGTTTTAGCTAATAGAATCTCTGGCATATTACCCACCATTGTGCACCCAGATCAATGTGGTTTTATTCCGGGTAGGAAGCTGAACCATGGGGTTAGGAGAGCACTAAATTTGATAGATTCTTCTATGAATTCAGACTTTGCTCTCCTTTCCCTCAATGCCGAAAAAGCCTCCGATAGAGAGAGATGGTCTTTCTGTTTCTCTTGTTGGAGGCCTTCGGCATCGGGGAACATTTTTAGATTGGATTAGGATGATTTATACCTCACCTATGGCTTCATTAAGGATAAATCATGATTCTTCTCCATATTTCACTCTTCAAAGGGGGACTAGGCAGGGGTGCCCTTTGTCCCCCCTGCTTTCTGCCCTCTTCTTGGACCCCTTGGCCAAGTTCATTAGGAATAATAATAGGATCAGGGGATTGATATAGGGGACAAATACTCAAGATATCCCTTTATGCAGATGATATTCTACTCTTTTTGAGTGATCCTGTACAAGATTATGAGACTGTACTTCAGACTTTCACAAATTTTAGTAAATTTTCAGGGTATAAAATAAATTGGGCTAAAACAGAAGTAATCACAACTATAAAGAGGGATGGGTTTCCCCAAAACCATCCTCTACAGAAGTTTTTTAAATCATATATGAAATACCTTGGGGTTTTCATCTCTCCAGACAGAGACTCGTTACATTATTTGAACTTCCTCCCACTTCTCAAAAAAAAAAAAAAAAAAAACAGAGCAAGACCTTATTCGGTGGCAAAACCTCCCTTTAGTCTTATTAGATAGGATTAACGTTATCAAGATAGATATTCTGCCAAGGGTACTTTTTCTGTTTCAAACATTACCAATTATGGTTCCTAAATCCCTTTTTGTCTCTTAAAATAAGGTCATTAGTAAATTTTTGTGGAAACAGAGAACCCCAAGAATAGCTTACAAAAAACTACAGTTTCCTAAAGAAAAAGGTGGTATGGCATTGCCCAACTTTGAAGCAGCACAATTAGAACCCCTGAGGTACTGGTTTCATCAAAATCAAGCAATACCAACATGTTTCCAGATAGAGGCAGAGAGATCCTCATTGGCAAGTTTAACCCATTCCCTAGGGGTAAATGTAAATAATACGAAAGGAGGAACCTATAAAAAAATTATGCACACAACTAAGACCACAAATCAAGCATGGCACAGGGTTAGAAAACTATTGGGGGAAGGGGGAACCCTGGCTTTTTGTACCCCGATTATTAATAATATACATTTTACTCCATCGTTGAGGGAAGGAGCGATCCAACGGGAATTAGTAAATAAGGGAGTCTTCTTTGAACAATTTTTTGATCAATGACACGGTTGTCTCTTTTGAAGTCTTGAGAAAGAGATTTGGATTAGCCACAAGCGCTTATTTCCCCTATCTACAGGTTAAGAACTTTATTTTCTGAGAAAATAAGAATTCTTTGAGTTTAAAAAAGGGTAAGGTGGAACTTTTTTTTTTGAGAATCACCAATCTCTTAAACATTTGGTGGGAGATATACATAGCTTTATTGGTGAAAATGCACAGGCTGTGTCATTAGATAAACTTAAACAGGTCTGGGAAAAAGAAACATCCCACCCCATCCACGACTTAATATGGGACTTCATCATTACTTTTGGATAATCTCCCACTAAGAACAACAGACAAACAAATATATAAACACATTCTCCATATAACATATTTAACCCTGGTAAGATTACACAAATTTGATAAAGTATTTCTGAAGTATGCCAAAGATGTAAAGAAAAGAGAGGGACATTAGACCAAGTTAGTCTCTTGTAAAATGCTTGAACCGTTCTGGGAAAAGATTTTTGCCTTTTTTAGTAAACTCATTGGTCAGGATTTCCCATTTGACCTCGGCACTGCCTTGTCTGGACCCGGATACTCAGATATGGATTTTGGCTATCTGTTTGAGTTGACCTGGCTAGGTTTATTAGTTGCAAAAAAAAAAAAAAAAATGTTGCTTCTTTACTTAAAGGATGAGACCTCCCCGACTTTTACAGAATGGATACAAAATATGCTGGATCTCCATTAAGTCGAGGAGGCACATTATAAAGTGAAAAATCAAGTTGATAAGTTTCAGCAAATTTGGCTTCCATTTTTGTGTTCCAGGGGAATCATAAAATAGTGAGGTATAGGCAGCAGGGCAGGTATTTGATTATGATGAAGAAAAAAAAATGGGATGATGTTTGTGATTATGATGAATGGCACTAGCCCTTTGGTCTGAATCAAACACGGAAAAAAAAAAAGTGCTCTCAGATGAAAATGATGAGCTTGTACTTTATGACATCATTAAAGCATTAACAGTCAAAGATGCATGCTGGCAGAAAGCTGGAGGGAAATTAAGGAGGACACTGTTATAAAGTGCTTGGAGAAATCAAGACTTCTTACAGAACCCTCCGAGCAGACAGTTGTTGATCAAGTCACCTAAGCTGACAATGCCCACAATGATTTGGCAGACGGAACTGCTGTGGATGTCTCTGAGTGGGAGAAACAGGAAGATGAGGAGACAGGACATGAGATGTGTCTGAGGAAGAAATTCTTTCCAGCGTGCTTGCTGACACTGAAATATCAGACGAACCTGATGCACAGGAACCGGAGGAGGTGGATCCACCCACACCTGTAGCGACACACTCAGAAGCCATGGAGTGTTTCAGAAACTGTAGCCAGTGAATGGAGAATGTCACTGACATAGACCTGCTGCAAATTCTACTGCTTCAACAATGAAACAAACAAAGCAGTACAACTGTGGAACAGTGAGAAGAAGCAGAGAAATATAAAGCAAGCCAGCAAGCAAGGTTTTATTTCTAAAGCATTTTTCCTGAGGCTCAGGGCACTGTACAAGAAACAGGCAGCTGAGGAATAATTAAAGCTGGCATTAAAAACCTATTAAAACATTCAAAGTATAACAAAGTACTAAGCCCCAAAGGCTTCTCTAGAAAGGAGTGCCTTCAGACCACATTTAAAAGTGTCCACTGAGGGGGCCTCCACCAGGGACCCTGGAAAGCAAGTTCCACAGGACTGGTGCCTCCACCTCAGAGGCACGATGTCCGGATGTTTTTAACCGGGTCCTGGGAACCGTTATGAGGTCCTCCTTGGCAGAATGGAGGGACAGCAGGGGGCAGGCCGGAGTCGGGAGGTCACGCAGAATGCCTGGACCTGAACTGTATAGGCCTTGTAGGTGAGCAAACCCATCCTGAAGGAGATCCTCCACGTGACCAGCAGCCAATGCAGGCCACGTAGAATTGGGGTCACATGACAGGACCACGGAAGGGTCTGTCAGAAACCTGGCCACCATGTTCTGCAGCAGCTGCAGGAGGCACAGGACCTCTCCACTGAGACCAAGCTAGGGAGCGTTGCAGTAGTCTAATTGGACATCACGAAAGCATGCACTAGCAACAGAAGGTCATCAGGAGGGATTGAGGGTGTAAATCCAAACGATATTCCTAAAATGGTAAAAACCAATCTGCACAATGGATGACATCTGAGCCTTAAGTGTCAGTCCATTGTCTAGGATCACGCCCAGATTTTTCACCCTTGCCAACGCCAAAAGAGGAACCATCCCAAGCATCAAGCCCGTTACAGCCCTCATGGCGTCTGCCATCCTCCTATAGCCCAGCTCGACAACCGTTTTACCTGGGTTGAACCCCAACTAGTTAGCGGACATACAGTCCTGGATCTCAACCAGACATTTATTTAGCACCGCCACTGCATCATGCGTCCCAGGTGCAGAAGATGTATGTGGTTGGGTATCATCTGCATTGCAGTGAAACCCCACCCTGTAATGTCTAATGATCTTACCCAGGGGCAGCATGTACACAGTGAACAGCATGGGTGAGGGAACAGACCCTTGGGGAACACCACACAGCAAGGACTGAGGGTGGGAGGAAAAAACTCCCATCACCACCCTCTGTGTCCTACCTGTGACAAAGGACTCAAAGCAGATGATGACAGTGCTGCAGTCCGCGCAGCCCCCTCAGGTAAGCCAACAATACCATATGGTCCACAGTGTCAAATGCTGATGAGAGATCGAGGAGAACAAGTATTCACTGGTCTCCTCTATCCCTAGCCCTCAGGAGGTAATTCTGTACCTTGACCAATGCAGTCTCGGTACTATGTCCAGGTCTAAATCCTGACTGGAGAGGCTCATGAATGTCAAAGGCTGAGAGGTGTGCCTCAAGTTGCAGAGCCACACTTTTCTCAATCACTTTCCTCAAAAAGGGAAGGTTTGAGACAGATCTATAATTTGCCAAGATGTCCAGGTCGAGAGATGTTTTTGTTTTCAGAAGGGGTTTTACCAGTGCCTCTTTTCAAGGCATCTGGGAACAGTGCCTCCGAAAGTGGATGCCGGACTATCTCGGTGAACACTGGACCAATGGACTCCACAAATCCCACTACTAGATGAGTTGGGCCTGGGTCCAGTTCACAATATGTGGTCCACAGCTTCAAATATCACCTTGCAGACCACTTCCAACCCCACCGGTCTAAACTCACTCCAGGCAAGGGGAGTGCTCTAAGGGACGTCCAACACACCACTGCTGGGTCTAGTTAGCCCAGTTGGGGAAATCACGGCCCTGAAGGAGGACACTCTGTCAGGGAAAAACAAAGCAAACTTCACATTTTGCCAATAAAGCTTTTCTAACCAGCTGTAGACAGGCCGGATGACGCAGCCTGTCCACAGTCCAGTAGAGTTAAGCCAGTCTGTTCTTCCCTGCAGCAATCTCCCTGGACAGATAAGCTGCCTTCTTATGGGAGACTGCCCTCTGATACTCACTGTAGTGAGTCCTCAGACCCAACCTGTCCTCCTCCAACCCAGAGCCACACCAATGATGCTCCAATCTCCAACCTTTGGTCTTCATCTCCTTGAGCTCCCCATTAAAGCAAGAGAACCTCAAGTGAGAGGACTTAGATCGTACACAGGCCGGCGTGACAGAGTCAAGTGCTGTGGTGACAGCCATGTTACAGGCTGCCATTGCTTCGCTTGAACTGACCACTCAGGAAGTACTTGCTGCCAAGAGGTCCATTACTGATGCAAGACCCTCTGGGGACAATCCCTTTAAAGGCCAGTAACACACCAACTCCACAGGATAAGGGGTCGCGGGGGGGCGAATGAGAACTGCACTGTGCAGTGATCCAAGCAAATGACCAGGTCAATCTTGAGATCACCAATCTCAAGCCCCAGTGAGAATAATAGGTCCAAGGCATGACCATGGCTACGGGGCACAGAAGCAACTGCTTGTGCAAAGCCCAGTAACGTGATCAGCTGAAGCAAGTAATGTCCAAACTGTGATGATTCATCATCAATCCAAGCACTGAAGTCGTCCAGGACCAACCACTTGGATGACTCCAACATTTTCTTGGTGATGAATTCTGTGACTTCATGCAGAAACTTCCTCTCACGTCCCGGAGGACGGTATACAAGAAGGATTCTGCAGCTTGTACCTGGACCCCCGCACATGGCCACGCATTCAAACTACAAAGCAGAACCCACTGGGTGCACAGAGAAGTTCAGGCTGGAGCTAAAACAGAGGGCCACACCCAGGCCCCTGTGTTCCCTCATCGGGCAGAGTACCACAGAGAATCCAGCCATGACAGATGCCTCCAAGCCTGGACCGGTGTCCTCTCCCAGCCAGCTCTCCGTAATACAAGCCAGATTGACAGAGGAAATCAAGTCCGCTATTACCGCAGTCTTGTTCCTGATCAATCTCACATTACAAAACACTACCCGAAGGGGACTGGCAGATGCTGCCGGCCCTACGGCTACCTGTCCACTCGGTCCAGCAGAAACCTTGGGAATGGGTACCAACCACATCTGGCCTCTCCCATGGTCCCATTTCACCCCAGGGTGCCTTCTGGTCTTGATCACCCCAATGCGACTCTCTCCCATTACCACCCCATGACCCTGCTGCCAACCCTTTCGCCTCCATACAACCCCCACCTCCCTACAGCACTTAACAGCTGCAGGAGACAAAATGGGGATCAAAGAAAGAACGGAGGTCCCGCAGCAGAGATCCCGAATAGGTAATTCTGTGGGGTCTAAAACCTACACACATCTTCCTCTATAATGTCAGCCTAAAAGAAAAAATTACTCGCTGTAATAATCTTGTTTCTTCCAGGGGATCACACAGTATGATTAAACTAATGCGGTCGGCCTTCAGAGTTGAACTGCCCGGAGAGATGGAATTTATGCTAATTATGGAATTCTCATTGGCTAGTGCCAGTTTTGAAATGCTGCCTTAGTAACTGCTGCACTCTTCAGTGCTCAGATTTATTACGCAGCCCAACAGGGTAAAGACCCTCTAGCTAACTAACTATATGTTGATCAAGCCTCCCTTAATCATATCCCTCCAAAAAAAAATATAGCCTCTACAGGGACCATAGTGAAAAATATGTAATCATAAACCACAAAAAAATCAAAGCAGAGATGCAGAACCAAGTCCTTTCCTCTCTCTCCTTTTTTTTTTGTTAAAAAGGTTCAGGTAGGTAAGGCATGGTAGGAGCTTTAAAAAAGGTTCAGGTAGGGAAGGCAGGTGGAGCTTTAATCATACTGTGTGATCCCAGGAAGAAACAAGATTACTATGGTGAGTAATTTTTTCTTCTACCCCCAGGAATCACACAGTATGATTAAACTAATGAAGACTACCAAGTAGTACCTTTGGAGGTTGGGCCCAGAACCTATCTTGAAAAAAGGTCCTGCAGCACTGCTGTACCAAATCTGGCATCACTCCTGGACTGTAAATCCAGGCTGTAATGCTTGGTGAAAATGTGTACCGTCTTCCATGTTGCTTTGCAGATTTCCAATAGTGGGATATCCCTTGCAGCTGCGACTGATGCAGCTGTGCACCTGGTGGAATATGCCCTAAGACCCAGGGGTGCTTGTTTGCCAACTTTACTGTAACAGAACTGTATACATGCCACTATCCAGTGTGCAATGATTTGTTTTGTAGTTGGTCTTCCCTTACCCACTTCCCCATAAGTGAGGAACAACTGGGTAGTTCCTGGCCTGTAAGCCTTTGTCCTGTCAAGGTAGCGGCTTAGGGCCCTTTTGACATCTAGGTAATGTAGCTTCTGCTCAGGTGAGCTGGAATTGTCAGTGAAGAAAACAGGTACAGTCATTGTTTGATTCAAGTGAAGTCTGAGATCACTTTGGGAAGAAATTTCCTGTTGGTCCTAAGCACCACCTTGTCCC
Source organism: Neoceratodus forsteri (assembly GCA_016271365.2). Lineage (NCBI taxonomy): Eukaryota > Metazoa > Chordata > Ceratodontiformes > Ceratodontidae > Neoceratodus > Neoceratodus forsteri. The sequence goes on from JADMNL010000025.1 coordinate 268,896,429, forward strand.
TGTGGAAAAGAGATGTAGTCCAAATCTGTACACAGAGCTTGCAATTCACTTATTCTTCTGGCTGAAGTTAACGGCAACCAGGAAAAACGTTTTCCAGGTGACATACTTCATGTCTGCAGTTGCCATAGGCTCAAATTGGGGCTCAATAAGCCTGACAATACAGATATTCAGGTTCCAGGCCGAAACTGGCTCCTTGAAGGGAGGGTGAAGATGGTTAGGACCTTTGAAGTATTTTCAAAAAACAGGGTCAGAGGCCATAGACCTCTCCTTGCCAGCTGACACATATGCGGAGACTGTAGCTAGGTGCACCTTTAGAGTTGAGGGCCAAAGGCCCAAAGTATGTGGATGTGTCAGCTGGCCCAGGAGGAGAGGAAGTCCAGCCTTTGTAGGGACAATGGCCTTGCCTGAACACCAAATGGAAAACCTTTTCCACTTTGCTGAATATGTCTTCTTAGTGGATGGCTTCCTTGATACCCTGAACACTGTCAAGATTTCTACTGAAAGGTTCAGGCTAGCAAACTCTAGGTCCTCAAGAGCCAGGCCCTGAGCTGAAGTGACCTGAGGCTGGGGTACAGCATCCTGCCCTGAGATGCTGTCAAGAGGTTGTGTCTCTGGGGCTGGTGTATCGGAGGAGATACTGACAGTCAGCAGGAGTGAATACCAAGTCTGCCTGGCCCAGTCTGGTGCTATTAGTATCATGGTTGCTGGCTGTGACCTGAGCTTCACCAGAGTCCTGAGCACCATGGGAAGAGAGGGGAAGGCATACAGAAATCTTCCCGTCCAGTCCAGTGCCAGTGTATCCAGAGAGACTGTGCCCTTGCTTGGAGGTCTGCAACATAATTGTGACAGCTGATGGTTGTCTGTGGAGACAAATAGGTCCATTTCTGGTGTGCCCCACCTTCTGAACACTGCCTGCAGCACTCATGATGATCCTGGCTTATCCTGCTGAGGGGAATCTGTCAGGATATTGTACTTCCCGGGAAGGTGGATAGCTGACAGTGACATCTTCATTGAGTATACCAGGTTCCACAGCTTCATTGCCTCTGTGCATAATGGTGTGAACCTGGTTCCTCCTTGCTTGTTGATGTAGTAAATGGTGGTGGTATTCTGTTCTGACCTGAACCACCTTGTTTAGCAAGTGAGGAGCAAAAGCTAACAGATCCAGGTATACTGCTGTGAGCTCTAGAAGACTGATGTGCAGAAGAGACTCTTGGGGGGGACCATGTCCCACTAGCTGTTGGGTCCAGCATGTCAGCCTCCCATCCTAGCAGTGATGCATCCATTGTGAGCACTACTGAGGGGTGTTCTTTTAAGAAAGGTACCCCTCTCTGAGGTTGTCCCTGTCCAACCACCACTATAGAGCCTGCAGTAGTGTGTCTGTGACAGGAACTAACTTGGCCAGTGAGTCCTTTTTCTGAGACCAATGGGCTCTTAGATGGAACTGTATGTCCCTCATCTGAAATCTGGATCCTGGGACCACTATTGTAGCGAATGCCATGTGGCCCAGTAGGTGCCAGAACTCCCTGGCTGGCCTGGGTCTCTTTAACTGGAATGATCCTGCTACCTGTAAGATACTGTTCACCCTGTCTTGGGGGAGAAATGCTCTGCCCAGACTGGTGTCCAGTTCTGCTCCACTGAAATCCAGAACCTGAACAGGTTCCTGATGAGACTTTTGCTCACTTATGAGGAATCACAGAGACTCCAATGTGTTCCTAGTAAGGGCCAAGGGCTCTGGTGTGCTGCGAAGACTGACCTACGACTAGCCAGTCATCTAGGAAAGGGAACACTGTTACTCCCCATCTCCTTAAGTGTGCCACCACCAGTACCAGACACTTTGTGAAGACCCTTGGTGCTGAGGTTAGCCCGAATGGCATTGCTGCGAACTGGTAGTGATCTGAGGGTAGTCTGAACCTCAGGTACTTTCTCTGGCTTGGTCTGATTGGAATGTCGAAGTATGCATCCTTTAAATCTAGGGATGCTAGCCAATCCCCTTTTTGCAGTGTGGGGATAATCATGACCAGAGTCACCATGTTGAATATTTGGTTTCAAGATGTGCTTGTTTAGAAGTCTCAGGTGTAAAATGGGTCGCCAGTCCCCATTTTTCTTTAGAGTGAGAAAGTATCATGAGTAGAACCCCTTTCTCCTCTGGGACAGGGGGACAGTTTCTACTGCTTTGCTTGCCAGGAGATTTTTCATCTCTGCTTCCAGGAGTATGCTGTCTGTAGATGTGACTGGGGCAAAGTTTCTGGCTCTTAACATGGGTAATGACTTCAAACTTAGGGACAGTCCTTGGCTCACTACCTCCAGGACCCACTTGTCTGTGGTGATGGTATGCCAAACCTGGAGGTACTGAGTCAATCTACCTCATACTGGCAATGGGGAGGCGACCTGTGCCAAACCGTCAGGGATTATGTTTGGGCTGGGTCTGTATCTGGGTTGCCTGGGAAGACCTTCTTGTGGATCTCCTGCCCCTACCCCTGAAGTAACCCCTGGGCTGCTGGTAATCTTGCATGGCTTGTGCCTGGTAGAAGGGCAAAGAATAGGAGCCCCTACACCTCCCCCACCATACTGGGACCTGTATGAAGATGTTGGCCTATCCTTGGAGTTACTCCTATAGGTGGTCTTGTACTCTTCCACCTTTTTCATATAGGCTTCGGTCTTGTCCCCAAAGAGGGACTCTCCCTCACACGGGAAGTCAATTGCCTTTGTCTGGATGTCCTGATTCAGGTCAATTGCTCTAAGCCAAGCAAACCTCCTGAGGGAGATGGAAAGGGCCATGAGTCTGGCTGTGGTGTCATTTGCATCCACAGTCATGTGGAACTGGTATTTTGTGTCATCCAGAGCTGTACCTGCAGTTTCCTGGAGGTCCACTGCCACCTCGCCTAGCACCTTATCAGCAAAGATCAGCACAGTGTTCCACAAGGCCTTCCTATACTGCACTGCATGGGCCATAGAATTGGCCTGTCTTATCAGTAGGGAAGCAGCCACATACCCCATGTTTCCCATCCCATCCACCTTTCTGGAATCTTTGTCAGGTGGGTGAGAAGCCAAGGGGATTCTTGCTTTATCACAATCTGCTGCTTGAACCACCCCTTCATTGTCTGGGTGGCTAAAAAGAAATGCAGTAGGGGGCGTGGCCAGCAGCCGAGCCGAAAGCTGCTTCACTTCATAGCTCCATACCTCGTTAGCTACTATAAACAATTTTAAACACTATAAGGCTACTATACTTGTTCATGGAAGCTGTACATCAAGACAGAACAGTCCTGTGTCTGATTTCAGTCCTTAAACTTGGAAGAATGAGTTGTACAAAAACTGCACGGGTGGAGACAGCAGTAAGCATAACGAAACATGGTCTGGCCCAGAAAAAGATGGAGGCCCTCTGGCAGCTGATCCAAACCAGCTGTCTAATGACGCATAACTGAAGGCCATCCAGACCATCGATAAGAAGATGGATGACTTTACCTCCAAAATGGCTATGGTTGAAACAAAACTCCAGTTGATGGAAAAGATGGCAAAGGAAGCTAACAGAGTGGTGGATAAAAGCATGGCGACCACAGCAAGCATTGTTAAAGAAAATCTGCTGCTCTGGCATAGATCGGAAAATCTTGAGAATGGGACACAGGTGTCCCATGGACGGAGCCTGGGTCTCCCAGAAGCAGTGGAGGGAGAACGAGTTGTTTTATCACACAATGGCCCTCGGACTATCTACAGACGGATTTCCCAATCTCCGTGCAGAGGGCATACAAAGTCAACTGTAGAGGGGTCCATCTGCATACAGATCTTGTGCATACCCAGGCAAGAGCAGTTTTGGCAATTTTGGGGTCTTTCCAAGAAAGGGACATGGTACTCCGGGAAGCACGGAAACGGGGCCCATTGCAATGGTAGGGCTCCTCTATTCATATCTTCCCTGATCTTAGTTTTGCCACATGGCAATGGAGAAAATGGTTTGATAGAATCCGATCGACGCTCCATCAACTGGGGGTCCATCATGTCCCAATTATGCCGGCGAACTTGAATATCATATATGGAAATAAGACCTACCATTTTTCGGATCTGGCAGACGCAGGAAAATTGCTTGCGAAAATTGAAGCGGACTGTGCAGCTCGAGGGTTGGAGGTAGTAGAAGAGACCTGAGAACTTGTAAATCAGTAGAAGGAGCAGCAAGGCCATAGCAGGCGAATCAGACAGACTGGACAGTTAAATTTTGTTTTCCCACCTCGAAGACCTGGACACTGATTTATCCTAAGGACACAATCTTATACCCTAATGTTGTTTCTACTGGATCTTAGATTAAAAGGTGTTCCTACTTAATGTTATGGTTAAGGGGAAAGTTGAATTGAATGTCTTGTATGGTGGAGTTTTAAATGACCACGTGGCTCTCTAACTTGGGTTCTGTACAAGACAATAAGCTGAACAGTTTTCACTTATGTGGCAAAGGGTACAGTTGTTTTTGAAATGTTTTGTATGATCAGCAGCTTCGAAGAGCCGAAACTCACGGTGCAGGAATTATGAAGCCAACATTTAAAACTAGCTTTTAGAGATTTAGGAGTTGGGAGAAAGCTCTATGTATTTTACTTGGTAGTCCTATTAAGGATGCTGGGGATGTGTCACCTATTAAAGGAGGCGTTTATCTATTATTTTTTCAAGACTTTATGGGGTAATCCCCACTTATGGCAGCAATAGCTTTCGATTAACTATATGGGAAGTAATAATTATGTGTTGATAACCCTCCTATGATGTATCAGTAGAGATATGCCAATGATACTGTAATGTCAATATTCTGAATGTAATTTTTTTTTGATGCACTGTCCTTTGGGCTATACTTGTATTTGATTGAAATACAAACTCAATAAATATAAGTAAAAAAAAAAAAGAAATGCAGCAGTGGATCCTAGTACTGAAGTGGGGGTTTTCAAGATGTGCAGTACTGCCTTTTTAGAGACTTGTGCATGGGGAGCATCAAGCGCCTTGTGGGTGCCAAGTCCATCATTTCTAGGAAGTCAGCTTCCTTCGCATCCTCCTCGGTCTCCTGCATGGGTAGACTGAGGGTTTCCACCATATTTTTTACAAAAGCATAGTGGGATGTATAATCGTCCGGGCCCCTTGATGGGGTACCAAAATCCTGTTCAGGGGCTATATCTGGATCTATGGGTTCCCCTTCTTCATCCCAGGTTGCACCAGGAGATGAGCAACTTGTTGTTCCGTGAGCCTTTCTGGTGAAACATTTCAATAAATAAATAAATAAATACATCCTCTTCCTCCTCCTCTGGATTTTCATACAGATACTGTGGTTCTTGAGTCCCTGGGATCTGGGCAGGAACAGATGGAATCGGTGCTAGAGAAGGGACTGCAGCCTGCAAAATCTTTAGTGCTTGGCAATGTCCTCTGTTGAGGGCATGCTAGGTTTGTCTGTTGGGAGCTCCTTAGCCTTATCGGCCAGTGGTGCAGCGACATGCTGCTCTTTATGTTTTTTCTTTGATGGAACGATTCTGTAGCCAGTTCCACAGGCCTTTTAGACTTATTAGAGTTTGTTTTTTCTCTGGGTTTAGGTTCCACAGAGTCTTTTGGCCTGTCTTTATCTTTTTTAGAAGCAGAGATGGAGGGTATATCCTCTATATGAATGGAAGCAGTGGCCCGCTCTAATTTTTTGGCCCTCTTTCTAAAAGTTTTGGGCAACATGTCTTACAGATTTCACAGTTAGAGAAGATATGACTTGTACCTAGGCAAAAATCACACAGAGAATGCCTGTCTGCTTTGGCTATTATCTGGCCACAACTTTCACAATACTTAAAAAGCCCAGGAGTCCTGCCTGTGTTTTAGGTTTTACACTGGGAACCTCTGACACTGAGTACATTCCAAAGCCACTGCTATGAATTAGAAATCAGTTCCTAAAAAAACAATAAAACCATATACAAAGCAAGAGGTCGGTTCCTAAGACAAAAAGGAACAGAGCGCTAACCGGTTCCCTGAGAGAAACGGGAACCGCAAATAACACCAAATTTACTGGTAATTGAAATATACTTCTAAAGACGGAACCCAAAGGGAACCGTCAAATAAAAAGAAATTTAACTAAATTTTGAGGTAAAACCCTCTCAGGAACCGTGAATCTCCGTGGTTCCACGGAACCGTAAAACAAAACAAAATAACACTAAAATTGACTAAAACTAAACTCAAACGGCAGCAATTATACTAAAAAGTAAATTAAGCGGTATTTATCACCAAAATACTATTTAGTAAGAAAGCTGAAGGAGAGCTCTCTGAGGCATCTTAACTGGCAGGCGGAGTAAAGAATCTGAGCACTCAGAATGTAGCAGTTACTAGGGGCAGCAGTTAAAAACTGGCACAAGCCAATGAGAATTCCATAATTAGCATGAATTCCAGCTCTTCAGGCAGTTCAACTCTGAAGGCTGACTGCATCCGTTTAAGAACACTGTGAGATTTTTGGGTTTAGAATCAATGAATTACTCATCTCACCCCTAAAAATCAATACTAGAACAGAATGAAACAAGAATAATACAAAGGCAATAAAGTACACCCTCGCTCCCTAACATCAGCACTAAAACAAAAAATAAAATAACCCACCAATAAAGTCAGTCACTCAACCACACTAGGACAAATAAAACCCTGACTCACACAAGCTCAGCTACCCCCCTCGTACCACCACACCACTACACAACCCCTTCCCCACCCAGAAGGATATACCTGTATATATATATATATATATATATTTTTTTTTTTTAAACAATACAAGAAGAAAGTCCTGGTAAGGTGTTGCTGAGGAGCAATGGCCTAAATTCAGCTCCTGTTAAGGAGCAATGTCCAAAATGAGCTGCAAGTCCAGAGGTGAATTCTAGAAAGCTTAAGTTAAAACAGTTCACCAACAGGTATCTACCAGCATTGCTCTCACCCATGCAGGTAGAAGAAATAATGACTGCAAAACACTGCTCTCAACACCATTTTCTAGAGACTTTAAGGGATCAAAAGTAGTAGCTGTTCCATTCCAAACCAAGTTCTCACAGTCCCATGGTGAACAAAGCAAATGTTCCCAGCATGGCAAACACTCAGACACTGCTCGCACCACTGTCAGATCTAGAGGTTCAACACAGTTCCAAAATGAATCGGGGAACGAAACTATAAGACTGTTCAAGTCTACTCAGTGGCATTCCAGTGGATAACACCACTCATGCTGTCAGTTCGAGTCCTACAGTTGTGGCTCGCTGAAACTACTGCAGGCAAAGATCACAGGATTGCAATGCACTATTTAGCGTCGAGCTAGGACCAAATCCCCAGCACACTAGCTACGGAGTCACGGCAATGGTTTCCCAAGTTGGTCCAACGGTGGTTGCTCGATAGACTTTCACTCTCTTCCCCACAGGTAGATGTCCCCACAGGTAGACTTCTGCAAATAAATACACAGTTCTATAAAGGACTATTTTAAACAACTGTCAAGAGTACTGTGATGTATTTATTCTAACCCAAAATTGGTCTTTTTAAATCTAAACTCAGCTCGGACCTCTCGTACCTCTCTAATAGGATGAAGTGTACCTGCTTCTCATGATCTGACATTGGTTCCTAAGTTTGTACCAAAACTCTTTGCACTTATCCCACACCCCTGTCTAGTGGCCTTTTTTTCCCCTTTCTCCTACCTCCCTCCCACTCTCCTATCTTACCACCACCTTTCCCCTCTTCCTTCTCTACCCTCACTCCCCTCTCTACCTCGCCATCCCCCTATCCTATCCATCTACCTACTTTAACATCTTTCCTCTGCTTCACCTCGACAATGGTACCCGGCTCTTCTGGTTCCCTGCAACTGACCTCTAATCTGGCTTCTTACGGAATTTTATCTTCTCTACATTGCACTCAATCATATTGTTTAGGATTAACTACCAGAACCTGTTTTGTATTCCCAATTAATGCAAACATGTCCAATGCATTGTATGTATATAATGGCTTTCATTGTACCTGTACTGTCTTTGACGTAGAGCCTATGAAATGAGCTTTTAGCTCATAGATTGTAATCCGAGACTTCAATAAATAAACTTGCTCCTGCTTTTTAACTTCTTTTACCTGCATTTCAAACTTTAAACTTGTTTGACTGCTATTTGCTTGAAGTACTGATGTACTTAGTAAAATTACTACTGTATAACAGTGAACAGTTTCCACTTTCTTTTTGCACTACGCTGTTAACAGTCTCCCAATTATCTGAACCCTGTTTATCTGAATGTTTTTTCTGTCATCCAGCACATTCAGATAAGTGGAGTTTATTGTAGACAGACAGCTATGCATAGTTAGATATATAGATAGACACACGCACACACACACACGGGAGCAGGGTTAAAAATGACAAATTAAAAAAAAAGATATGTAAGTGACATCAGTAACATATAAGCAATTTATCATCACTTGTGAGTAAGCAGGACTTTCATAACTCACTCGTGGCTCTGCCACTCTTGAGTTACGATCTTGCCCCCTCCCACTTGGAGATAAATTATATATTTTGAGTCAGCCCATTATACATATGGAGAGAGAAAGACAGATAGATACACACACACACATCAAGAGGGTTTCAAGAAAATTGCTTCCCCAGATCCTACCTGAATATATACTCCGGGCTTTAAGAAATATTGCATCTTTTCCAGAATTTCTTTCTGTAGTGTATCCCAAGTCACTGTTTTTTCCAAATACAACACAAGAGGGTGGCCAAACCTAGGAGATAAAGATTGTGTCTCTATCCATTTTTCTCACTTCCCTTTGCAGGGATCTAATTTATATTATAACAATAAGAAGTAAAACAATGCATCTTTAATGAGAGAATCTGCCACATGGAAATGATTAGCATATACATACATGACAAGTCCCTTGCTCATTAAAATCTGCAGATTAATTTCATTATAAAGAAATGAAAAAAACATTTTTCAAAAATTATGTTTTATTTTAGTTTTTAGAACAATATATACTTTGACAGGTGAAACTACATTTACAATTGAGCTCTTAATGTTCCATTTGTTGGGCTTTATTCCTTGTAAACCTTTAGAGCAATACCGTTTACACTTCTGAGACAAGAATGCTCATCTACAGTAAGTAAAGCAAGTTTAACTACTATAAATCATGAGATATTTTGAGCCAGCTTACAGCCAAAGCAAAATGCTATGACTTTGTTGCTAAATTGTTGAAAACAGTTTAACAAAGTATCACTCAGAACAGAAACAGTAGTGTTCGATATTTATATAATTACTAGTTAGGGTTGATCACAACCTAAAACCAGTACCTGAAATTCTCTGTTCAAACCCCAGGAATCCCTCCGTATGCTTAACTGATGCAGTTAGCCTCCTGTGTTGAACTGCCTCGGAGGACTAGAATGTATGTAAATGATGAAACTACCACTGGCTTGTGCTACAGTTCACACTGCTGCCCCTAGGTGCTCCTGCGTTCTAAAACATTCAAATTAATTTCTCCACCTGCCTGGCAAAGACGTCTTTGCGAGCTCTCCTCAGCATCTGTCTGACTTTATTTTCCATACTCCTAAACTTCTAGTTCTTTAAATTGTGTACGCTGCCCGTTTGCAAGTTTTCAGGTTAGTTTAGTTTTTTTGTTCTATTTTCCGATTTTTACCAGTTACTCAGTGGTTCCAGGGAACTGTCCCCTCAGCGGTGTTTATCGATTTTTTTTTTTTTTACTTTAAAATTTTCTGGTTCCTAGTTCTTGGTATCATAACATTTTTTCTTTGGTAAATAATTAAACTGAGTTTTATTGTGGTTCCTCATTTTTATAGGAACCGAGCACTTCAGCTGTTCCATGTCTTTTATTCCTGTCAAGGAACCAAGCATTTTCACCTCTGCTTGCTGTCTGCAGTTTTACAAACTGACCGCAATCTTTGTTTTTTCGCCTCTTGGGCTTTGTATTTTACAGTTTTCTGACACTTGGCATGTTAGAGACTCCCAAAATGAAGACAGGACTGACTGGTTTAAAAACTGTATTAAGTGTGGGCAGATCATTGTCAAAGCAGACAGGCATGATCTTTGTTTGGCATGCCTTGGTCCTAGTCACATTTTTGTAAACTGTGAAATCTGTAAAACCTTTTGTTCCAAGACACTAAAAAAAGAGGGCAAAAAGGCTTGATGAGATGGTTTCCCCTACTACTTCTTCCTCTCCAAAGCGTACGGAACAATCTACTTCCTCCCATGCTAAAAAGGATAAACCTAAGGAGTTGGTGGATCCCAAGACCACCAACAAGGGTGAGGCTTTGTAATCCAAGAGGCCTACAGAACCGGCTGTGGAACCGGTTCCTGCTAAAAGAAAACAGACGGAGAAACATGTCGCTGCACCTCCTGCTGAAAAAACAAAGGTGCTCTCAGTGGACAGACCGGTCATGCCCCCTGCAGAGGACATTGCCAGAGCCCTGCAGGTTCTGCAGGACCTCCAGGCTGCCGGTTCACTGGCCCCCACCCCCCCCCGGTTCCTGCTTCGTTCTAGCCAGGAACCGTGTTCCTTTATGAAGAACCAGAGGAAGAGGAAGAAGAACTCATTGAACCTGAAGTCTCTCCAGAGCAGAACTTCGACTCCCCACCGCAGAGACCAGATGACTACTCGTCTTACTATGCATTGGTGAGACTGATGGTGGGTACCCTCAAGCTTGCCACAGAAGAGACTGTGTGAGGATGAGGAGGAAGCTGAATTCCTAGATATGATGGGGCTAGCCCCCACAAAATGACTTTTACTGCCTATCTACATGTCTCTCAAAAAGGCTGCCCTCAAGATCCTGCAAACCCCCACTTCTACACCTGGGGTGGATAAAAAGATAGACAAGAAATGTCAGTTGGATAGGACTAATGCAGATTTTCTTTCTTACTTATTGAATTTTGTTGACCCGGTGAGCCCACTGGGCCTAGAAGTCACTTTTTCAGGGGCAACCGAGGGGAAGGGGATACAGATGGTAAGCAACTGAAACTGAATACGATTAAGCTGCTGGTGGCATTTTTTTACTGAATGGGAGAAATTTGGCCAGGACATCAGGGAAATTTCTCTACTCTTTTTCGATAAGTGCCATGGGATCTTCAACATCCACCTGAACTACCACCAATCCAGGCAGATGGGACCTCAGTTTAACGTCTCATCCGAAAGACGGCACCTCAGACTGCAGCACCCCCCCCCCATGCTGCACTACAGTGTCAGTATTGGGATATCAACCCAAGTTCCACATGTGGGAACTGAAGCCACAGCCCTCTGATCTCCCAGCCTCAGAGGCGAGTGTGCTACCTACTGAGCCACTGACACTTTTTGTCCATCCGGATCATGAGGGAGTGGCATAAGCAGCGGCCTGTGAGAAGGCCAGCATGCCTTTGGCCTCCCACCCACCAGACAAGGACTCAAGAAAGCTGAATAGTATGGGAAAAAAGGGGTGGGGAAGAAGGGGTACCTGGCAGCTTCCTTTCTCCTCAGGCAAGTCACTTACGTGGCCTATATGGCACAATACCAGAAGGCCCTCTGAGTTATCTATCTTGGCCATGATGGATAAGGTCATTGGGGATGTGGCAATTAATCTGGCTGAAACAGCCATACCTGCCTTAGATGCCTTTAAGTCCCAGTTCCATATGGCAGTGGATGCCAATGACACAACTTCCAGGCTCATGTCCCTTGCCATCTCTATGAGGAGATTTGCCTGGCTCAGGATTACCAGCTTCTCCCAGGACACCAAGCCTGAAACCATGGATGTTTCCCTGCTAGAATATTTCTCTCTTTGGTGACAAGACTCAGGCTTATATGAAGAAGGTGGAGGAATATAAGGCTACCTATATTTATTTATTGAAATGTTTCAGCAGGAAGGCACACTGAACAACATGTTGCTCATCTCCCGGTGCAACCGGGGGGGGGGGGGTTACAGTTGGGTGAAGCATTAAACATACAGCTTAACATTTCAAATATACAAGAAATTAGACATTCAATTACATTTGTAACAAGCCATATGGTTAAAAAATATAAATAATCATACAGTCACATTTGTAACATAACATATAATTAAATATAACATACCTATGAAATATGCATTTAATTACAAGTGGCATATCTGAAGAACATAGTACATAGCGGTGAATGGAGAGGAGAGTGTTCTGAGATGCAGGCTGGGGTAGGAAGGTTTAATAGGTGATGTGAGTCATGAAGAGGAGCAGAGGCAAAGGAGGACAGCTAAGGAGGGTTAAAGCAGGAACAGTTAGATGACAGAAAGTTATGTGAGGCAAGGGAGTGGGAGGAGCAGGAGGAGTGCCGTATTTTGAGGGGGAGGGAGTTCCAGATTTGCGGGAAACAATGGGTAATGCCTGACTGACCGATGAGAGCGGTACGACTGAGGACCAACAAAGCACGAGTGTCAGAGGATCTGAGGGAGTGGGAGGGGGGAGGTAGGGAAGAGAGTAAGCATTAGAGTATGAAGGAAGTTCTCCGAACCAAAATTTGGAAATGAGTTTGGCACAATGAGAGAGGTGCCTGTTGGCAAGTGGGGGAAGGGAAATGGCATGGTAGAGGTCATAGTGATGAGTGCGTGATGCAGCATCAAGGGCAAATCGACAGAAAGAGTTAAATAGAGTGTCCAATCTGGTAAGGGAGGATTTGGGAGCGGCACCATAGACTACATCACAGTAGTCAAAAATGGGGAGGATCATCTTCTGGACTAGTTCATGCCGCGCTGAAGGAGGGATGCAATTAAGGTTCCTGAATAAGGCACCAAGCTTGGGGCAATTTTTTCAGGATGGCGTCAATGTGGCCAGAGAAGCTTAGGTGTTGGTCCAACCAAACTCCAAGGTATCTGAAAGAGGAGGTGTCCTCTAATATTTTAAAACTGGTATGAACCATGAATTCAGTTTTCGCTGTTATTGTAACAGGTGAAAACAACGTAGAGGTTAAATGACTATTAGCCTGTTTTTTGATGTTTTTTGTAAAATATTGTAACGTATTTGTATTTTTTGTATGTTTTGTACTTTTGTATTGTGTCAACTTTTTGTAAAGTTGTAATTATTTTGTTTTATATAAACAGGTAAGCCTTGTGAATCGGAATTTTCGGAACCCTAATGGCTAGATCACTGTATAAATAAAATTTTACCATACCATACCATCAAGGGTATGGAAAGATGGTAAAAGGTGGAGCCTAGAGAGTCTCTGCCTAGTGCCAAAGGTCATGGAGACAGTCTTCTTGGCATTTAAGAACAGTTGATGTGAGGCAAACCATAACCGAACCTGGTGGAAGTCAAGCTGAAGGGTGGTTACAACATCAGCAGGGCATTTGCCAGACGAGAACAGGACAGTGTTGTCAGCTTATATATGGATAGAGGTGGAGGGGGAGCATACTGAGGGCAAGTCATTGAGGAAGATGGAGAAGAGAATAGGTCCAAGCACCGAGCCCTGTGGGACTCCCGTTGAAATGGAGGGGGGAGAAGAGATTGTATCCTGGATCTTGAACGATTGTGTTCTGCCTGAGATGTAAGCTCTAAACCAGTTTTGGCCAGAAGTAGACAACCCAGCAGCCCTATGGGAGTCAAGAAGTAGGGCATGGGAGACTGTGTCGAATGCCTTGGCAAGGTCAACAAAGATGGCAGAGGTTATGAGGCCATTATCCATCCCAGTGAGGATGGAGTCAGTGAGCCTGACTAGGGAGGTGGTAGTGGAGTAGTGGTTCTGAAAACTGGATTGGAATGGGGTAAAAAAGGAAGAGTCATCGAGGAAGGAGGTTAGCTGAGAGAGGAACAGGTGTTCTTGGAGTTTAGCAAGGGGAGGGAGTAGGGAGAATGGGCAAAAATTTGCAGGGAAGGAGGGGTCATCACCCTTTGGGAGAGGGAGGACCACTGCATGTTTCCAGGATGAAGGGACAGATGAGGATGAGAAAGCAAGATTTAAGATCAAGAAGAGAGGGTAAGCTAAAGAAGAAGCTGAAAGGTAGAGGAGTTTAGGGTCAAGGTCATCCGGCGATGAACCTTTAGAAGGATTAAGAGAAAGATCGCCATTAGTGTTTCTTCTGGGGAGACCGTAGAAAAAGAGAAGGAAGGATGGGCATGTAGCGGTTGAGTTCTGGGTGTGGGAGGATGAGGAGGGGGAAGTTAGAGGGGAGTGACTTTAGGAGTGCAGTGGCACAGGAGATGTAACAGGAGTTAAAGTCTTGAGCCACTGCACATGGTTCAGAGACCAATGAGTTGCTTATTTTAAGCACAGGGGAGGCGGATGTGAAGGGGGGAGAATAAGGCGTGGACCACTTTCCAGAATGTAGAGGAGTAATTGATGTTTTTGAGAAAAGATGATTTAAAATAATCAGACTTGGCAAGTCTGGTAGCTTTTGGGCAGGCATTTCTTAACATGCGATACCTGGCATGGTTTAGGGGAAGCTGGGAGGCCTTGTGTTTCCTCCAAGCTTTGTCCCGTTCCCTGAGACAGGTCAGTAACTCAGGGGAGACCCAGGGATGATGGCTGCCACGAACTCTAGTGCGTTTGAATGGAACGCGGGAGTTCCATGTAGTTAGAAATTTATCTTTCAAATAAGCGAGGGCTTGGTCAATGGAAGGGGCAAAGGCAAATAGGGGACCAATCAGAGCTGGCTAGTTTATTAATAAGGGAATTAAGGTCTAAGGAGCTGAAGGAGTGGAGTTGCAGAATTTTGTGAGGTGGTTTTGATCTATGGACTTTCCTGACTACGAAGATTGGGTGATGATCACTGAGGGCAACCAGGAGGATGCCTGGGCTAATGACTCAGTGGGGGTGAGAGGTAAGAACCCAGTCTATCAGGGGGTGGTTAAGAGTTTTATGATTTAGGTGGGTGGGTTCCAGGATGAGTTGAGAGAGATTGAGGGCCGTGATGTAATTTTGTGTCTTGGCATTTGCTGGTGATAGCCAGTTTTGGTTTACATCACCTAGGATGTATAACCCACCTTTATGTGAGAGGGAGGTTATGGAGGTAATGAGATCCAAAGTATCGGATGCCTTGGAGCCAGGTCGACAGTAGATGCCAGCTATGAAGACGGGAGGAAAAAGGCAAGGTGATGTTTACTACAAGTGCTTCATAGGCAGAGGGTAATGAGGATGATAGAATAGTTGAGAACTGAAGTGAGGACAGGATATACATGGCTACTCCGCCACACCTGCCAGTCCTATCCTACCTGAATATGGAATAACCTGGGATATTAATGGCGAGATCAGGTATTTTAGCGTTTAACCAAGTTTCCATTAAAATTAGTATATCAGGTGTGAGAGAGACTACCATAGGATGTAAAAGGTCAATTTTTGACACAAGACTACAGATGTTTAAATGGAGGACTTTCAAGCCCTTGGGGAGGGCAGAGGGGGTGGGGGATGTTGGAACATTAATGGAAGGATTGCAACTGACAGGGATGTGTGTAGCGGGACCAGGATTGGGATGAACATTTCCTGATGCGAGTAAAAGGAGTGCTATTATGAGTGAGTGGAGTTTAGGGCATTTGTGACAGGCTGAGGATTTTGGAAGTATTTGGGGTGGGTGGGAGCAAGGAGAAGCGAAGTATATATATATGTGTAGTATAGTAGTAACTCAGCTTGGGACAAGCCCTCCATATCCTATAAGCCCCATGGCAGGGGTAGAAGCCCCTACACTAGGCCCTTCTTTCAAGTCCAAGCAATGCCAGACTACCAGCAACAAAGGGGTTACTTCAGAGGTAGGGGTAGGAGGACCACAAGGAAAACTTGACCCAGCACCTCAGGTCATGTCCCAGCCCATGCAGAATCCCTGATGTGCTTGCATAGGTTGCCTCACCTCACCCAGTAAGAGGCAGGCTGGCTCACTTCCTCCAAGCATGGCATGCCATTACCACAGACAGGTGGGTCTTGGAGGTAGTGAGCCAGGGCCTGTCCCTAAGTTTAAAAGTGTTCCACAGACTGAGGAGCAGGTTTTTCAGCCTGACAACCTCAGCAGAAAAAGCTCTGTTAGAGACAGAAGTTGCCAATCTACTGCATATCAAGGCAGTAGAACCTGTCCCACTGTCCCAAAGGGGAAAGGTTTCTACTGCAGATAATTTATTACCCAAAAGAAAATTGGGGATTAGTGACCCAGTTTAGATATCAGGCTTCTGAACAAACATTTAACAAAGCCAAAGTTCAAGATGATTACCCTGGCTAGGATTATTCCCACTCTACAGCAGGGGGACTGGCTGGCATCTCTGGACTTCAAAGATGCAGATTTCCACATTCCAATCCAATACAGCCACAGACAGTATCTGCAGTTCAGCCATCCAACAGAGCCACGGAAATTATATGTGGTTCAGCCTGCCCTCAGGTCACTATCTGTTTGTAGCACTATCCTTTGGCCTATCTTCTGCCCACAGGGCATTCACCAAGTGTCTAGCAGTGGTCGTGGCACACTTAAGAAGGCTGGGAGTCACAGTGTTTCCTTACTTAGATGAGTGGCTAGTCATTGGACAGTCTCCCCAGCACACCGGGGACTTTCTAGCCCTCACTCAGGGCACCTAAGAGTCTCTGGGGTTCCTTGTAAATGCCCAGAAATCCCAACTAGAACCTGTACATGTCCTAGAATTTATAGAAGCAGAGCTTGACATCCTGCAAGGGAGGGCTTTCCTGCCACAAGACAGGGTGTACAATATTCTGGAGCTAGCAGGCTCTTTCAGACTCAACAGACCCAGGCCAGCAAGGCATTTCCCGCAGCTCTTAGGCCACATGACAGCTGCCACAGCTGTGATGCCAGGGACCAGATTCAAAATGAGGGACATTCAGTTTCACATAAGATCCCTGTGGTCTCAGAGGAGGGATCCTCAGTCCAGAATAGTGCCCATCACAAAACTCTTTCTGCAGGCCCTACAATGATGGCAGGACAGACAACCTCAGGGAGGGAATGCTCTTTTGCCAAGAGGCTCCCTCGGTCATCCTCACCACAGATGCCTCCCCTCCTGGGGTGAGGGGCACACTTGGGCGATCTGACAGTGAGTGGTACCTGGTCTCCTCAAGAGTCACTTCTGCATATCAACCTGCTGGAGCTCTGGGCAGTTTTCTTGGCTCTGCAGTCATTCGCCCCTCAGGTCAAGGGCAAGGTGGTGCAAGACAGGACAGACAACACTGCCACCATGTACTACAGCAACAAGAAAGGAGGCACCAGGTCTAACTTGCTGTGCACAGACGCCATGAAAGTGTGGAACCTGGCTTGCTCTCTGCAGGTGTCTATATATGCAATCCACCTGCCAGGGAAGGACAATGTTTTGGAAGACTCAGCAAAATCAGCCCGAGCCATCACAAGTGGTTCCTGCACAAACAGGTTCTAGACTCAGTATTCAGAAGGTGGGGCATACCACAGATGGATCGGTCTGCCTCCTTGACCAACCACCAGCTGCCACAGTTCTGTTGCAGGCCTCCAGCTTGGGGGACGGTGCCACTAGATGCCCAGAACCTGGATTGGTCAGGGAAGTTTCTTTATGCCTTTCCTTCCTTTCCTCTGCTCCTCAGAATCCTTATAAAGCTCAGGACCTAGCCAGCAACTATGATCCTAACAGCACCAGATCGGGAAAGGCAGCCATGGTACTCCCTCCTGCTAGCCCCATCAGTGTCGCATCCTAGTCATCTTCCTCAAAAGCACAATCTCCTGACCTCATTGCAGGGCAGGTTCCTGTATCCCAACCTCAGGTCTCTACGTCTCAAGGCCAGGCTCTTGAAAACTTAAGAGTTTGCCACTCTGCACCTCTGTGAGGAATTTTTGAATATACTCAGAGCTTCCAGTAAACCTTCAATTAGGAAGACCTATGCTTCCAAATGGAAAACAGTTTCCTTCTGGTGCAACCACAGGAATATCAATCCACCACAGGTGGGGTTACCTGTCCTCCTGGACTGTATACCGCCAGTACAACGAAACTATCACAGCGACAGATATCGCCAGGTTGCTGTAATGGTCCCGCTGTACACCAGCACTGTTTCTCCCAGTGTTTTGCCCCCCCCCCCCCGAAACAACTCTGACTCGGAGTTTGTTATTTAAAGAAGGGGGTGTGTGTGGGGTATAGCCTCTGCATGGGGGGTGTGGGGGTCAAAGCCCTGCAAAAAAACATTTTAATCCTGACGGCACAATGCCAACTGTCAGCATTGTGCCTGTTGCTGTGCCGGATGTTGACAACTATATTGTCGCTGCGGCATGGTAGATCCCTCCTGGACTACTTAACCCACCTGCACTCACTGAGCTTCAGGCCTGCTACCTTAAAGGTCCACCTGGCTGCTATTTCAGAATATATTTCAGCTGGTGAAGACAAGTCAATGGCTTCCCACCCTGTCTTTAGAAAGTTCTTTAAGGGTCTTCTTCATCTCCATCCTTTTCTTAGGGAGCTCCATCCTCCCCTTAGGGAGCCAGTTCCTCTTTGGGACCTGAACATTTGCATAACCAAGCTTATGGAACCTCCATTCGAGCATATGGCAATAGCAGATTTGAAATATGTCACCTGGAAGACTGTCTTCCTGGTAGCCATTACCTCGGCCAGGCGAGTGAGTTACAAGCCCTATGTACAGATTTGAATTACAGCTCCTTTCACAGGGACAAAATGCTACTTTGAACCAATAGGAAGTTCCTCCCCAAGATGGTATCAGATTTTCACCTGAACCAGTCCAAAACCCTGCCAGTCTTTTTTTCACAGCTAACTCGAGTTCAGGTGAGCAAAAGTTACATAGTCTAGGTGTCAAAAAGGCACCCAACCATTACACTGACCGTATCAAGGCTTTTAGGCCAGAGCACACACAATTGTTCCTAACCTATGAGGAAGTTGTCAAAGGTAAACCAGCCACTAAAAGAACCACTGCATGATGCATAGTAGCCTGCATACAGTTTTGCTATGGCAAAGCTGGCAAGCAGCCACCATCAAGGCCTCAGGACCCACTCTACACATGGCAGAGCTGCCATCAGTGGCTGCAGCAAGAGACATTCCCCTAGTGGACATCTGTAAAGCAGCTACCTGGAAAACTAAATACTTTCATAAAGCATGACTGTTTGGACATACAGTCCAGAAGAGGTGCCAGGTTTGGCACTGCAGTCCTTTAGAACCTTTTTCCTAAGTAGGTTCTGTACCCAACCTCCCAAGGTACTGCTTGGTAGTTCGCATCAATTCAGCATACTGAGGGATTCCTTCGGTTTGAAGAAAAAGTTACTTACCATAGTAATCTTGTTGCATACAGTGGATCCTTCAGTATTATAACTCTCCCACCCTGCCTCCCCTTCCAGAACCAGATGGGGGAGGTTCTGTATCCCTGCCAGTCATTTCTTATCCTGTCTGTTACATCTGTTATATGTATTACTGTTAAGGTTGCAAACCAGTCTGTTCTGTTTCCTTCTTACAGGGAGCTGGTATTTTCATCTATCCCCTTTTGGAGGGAGGAAGAAAAAATTACTCACCTTAGTAATTATGTTTCTTCTAATGGAGTCTTGCTGTATTCTGACTACCGCAGTTAGCCTCAGCCTTTAAACTGCCCCGGAGAACAAAGGATTAACTTTCTATGCAGAGCACAGAATGCTGAGCTTGAGCTCGGTTGAGGTCTCTGTCGGGAGCCCTTTGAAATCCAACCGTCAGATTCTTACAAGCAAAAACTCACTATCCTATGTGGAAATTGTAAAATTTTTACTAGCCAACTAGCAATAAAAAGTTTTGGATTCCCAAAGGAAGACTCAAGCCAGGAAACCCAAAACCAATCCAAATAATAATAATAATAAAACAAACACCCAAACAAAAAGAAGAGGGTGAAAAGGAGCACCCCTGAGGTGCAACACTGCACCTCTGCCCACCCACTTCCCAAAAACAGGTTCTGAGAGGGGAGGCAGGGAGGTCAGGAATACAGCAAGACTCCATTAGAAGAAACATAATTACTAAGGTAAGTAATTTTTCTTCAAACAGCATGAAGTCTTGCTGTATTCTGACTATTGCAGACTACCACAGCAATTCCTTGCTGATGAGGGGACATAACCTACTTTGGGAATAGGCTCTGAAGTACTGCTGTGCCAAACCGAGCATCACTCCTAGCCTGGATATCCAGAGAGTAATGCTTGGTAAAGGTATGGACTGTTTTCCAGGCGGCTGACTGACAAATTTCTAAGAGAAGAATATCCCTGGCAGCAGCCAGGGAAGCCGCTGTACCTCTGGTGGAGTAAGCCTTTAGGCCTGAGGGTAGACTTTTTCCTAGTTTCTCATAGCAGAATTGTATACAAGACACAATCCACCTGGCAACAGTTCTCTTGGTGGCAGGTTTGCCCTTTCCCACTTCTCCATAAGTGAGGAACAACTGGAGGGAATCAAACCTGTGACTCTTGGTACGCTCTATATAGTAGCTAAGGGCCCTTTTAACATCTAAACTGTGTAGCCTCCTCTCTCCTGAAGAAGAATGATCGGTGAAGAAAACAGGGAGAGACATATACTGATTCAAGTGGAAATCTGAAACCACTTTGGGCAAGAACCTTCTATTGGCTCTAAGGACCACTTTATCCCTATGAAAGGAGATAAAATCAGGTTCCACTGACAGGGCTTGCAATTCACTGATACATCTGGCAGAGGTAATGGCTACTAAAAACACAGTTTTCCAAGTCAAGTACTTAAGCTCTGCTGAGGACATAGGTTCAAAGGGAGGTTGCATAAGTTGAGCAATGCAAACATTTAAATCCCAGGCAGGGGCAGGGTCTCTAAAGGGAGGATTGGTATGAAGCAATCCTTTAAAAAATTTACAGAACACAGGATGAGATGATAGTGAGGAAGACTTTCCCACTGACAAAAAAGCAGAAACAGCTGAGAAAGTGCACCTTGACAGTAGCTGGTCTGAGGCCTAAGCCATTCAGATGGACCATATAATCCAGAACTGTAGGCAATTCAGCAGTGTCTGGGGAAACATGTTTCTTGGAACAGCAAATACTGAATCTCTTCCATTTGCAGTTATAGGTTTTTCTAGTGGCGGGCTTTCGAGAGGCTTTGAGAATATCCAGAACTCCCTGAGACAGATGCAAATCTGCATACTCTAACTCTTCAAGAGCCATGCCTTGAGATTGAGAGACTGAAGATTGGGGTACCAAATCCTCCCCTGAGAGAAGGTTAATAGGTTGTAATTCCTGGGAAGAGACAAGGGAATATGGACTACTAGGGACAGCAACATGGGTTACCAAGGCTGTCTGGCCCAGTCTGGAGCAATCAGAATCACTTTGCAAGGTTGTGACCTTATCTTGACTAGGACTTTGAACAGTACAGGAAAGGGAGGGAAGGCATACAGAAATTTCCCTTCCCAGTTCAGAATCAGAGCATCCAAAGGGACTGAGCCCAAGACTGGGGGTCTGTAACAAAAGAAAGGAAGTTGGCGATTGTCTGGGGCTGCAAAGAGATCTATCTTTGGAGTGCCCCACCTTGAAAAACTCACCTTCAAGACCAGAGGGTCCAGGGACCATTTGTGATGGCCCTGTGAGATCCTGCTCAGTGCATCTGCTAACACATTGTCCTTCCCTGGAAGGTGGACTGCTATCAGAGAGGTTTGCAGGGAATAAGCCAGGGACCACAACTTCATGGCTCCTGTGCACAAGGCCATAGACCAAGTGCCTCCCTGCTTGTTGATGTACCATATGCTGGTGGTGGTGTCTGTTCTGACTTGAACAACTTTGTTCTGCACTGACAGAGAAAGCTTGCAGGGCCAGAAAAACTGCCCTGAGTTCTAGGAGACTGATATGGAGAAGGGATACCTGAGGGGACCACAGTCCCTGGGCAGTGAGGGCCCCCAGGTGGGTTCCCCAGCCCAGAAGGGAAGCATTCGTGGTAAGGACCACTGAATGAGACTGAGTGGCAAATGGGACCCCTTGCCTTAAATTGTCCTGATTCTGCCACCATTGAAGGGCTTGGATCAGGGTCCGAGTCACTGGAATCAGTCTGATAAGGGAATCTTTCCTTTGGGACCAAAAGGCCCTCAGATGGAACTGAATGTTCCTCATCTGGAATCTTGACCCTTGGACCACTGCTGCAGAAGTTGCCATGTGGCCCAAGAGCTGGAGGAAATGCCTTGCTGGTCGAGATACCTGAAGGCTGAAGGAAGAAGCCAGTCCTATAAGAACTCTTGCCCTTTCCAGGGGAAGAAAGGCTCTTGCTTTGACAGTATCCAGCTCTGCTCCTATAAAGGCAAGGAGCTGCACTGGCTCGAGAACTGACTTGGGAAGGTTGAGAAGAAGTCCTAGAGAAGTGAGCACTTGCTGGGTCACTTGCAGGTCTGACCTGACTTGGTCTGGAGACTGGCCCACTATGAGCCAGTCATCCAGATATGGAAAAATGGACATCTTTTGCCTTCTCAGAAAGGCAATGACTACTGCCAGGCACTTTGTAAAAACCCTTAGGGCTGATGTTAGACCAAAAGGCATTGCTTTGAACTGATAGTGGCCTGAGTGTAACTCGAACCTGAGGTACTTTCTGTGGGAGCCCATGATAGGAATGTGAAAACAGGCATCTTTGAGGTCCAGGGAGGCTAGCCAGTCCCTTGGCATTAGAGAGGGAAGAATTATTCCCAGAGTTACCATCTTGAACTTTGGTTTTAAAAGATGTTTGTTCAGGTATCTTAGGTCTAGGATGGGTTGCCACTCCCCTGTCTTTTTTGGGGTAAGGAAGTACCTGGAGTACAGACCTTTGCCCCTGTGTAGGGTAGGAGCTCTCTCTATGGCTCTTAAGGCCAGAAGAGATGAAACCTCTGCCTCTTGGGCAAGGGTTTCTGATTGACCTGTAGGTGGAAAAGATCTGGCTCTCATCTTTAGAAATGTTTTGAAGCTGAGAACCAGTCCCTGGCTTACTACTTCCAGGACCCACTTGTCTGAGATAATAGATATCCAGTCCTGGACAAAGTAAGCCAGCCTGCCCCTTACTGGAATAGGAAAGTCGACCCGGGCAGACCCATCAGGGTGTCTGCTTGGCAGGGGCCTTAGGCTGAGGAGTGGATGCAGCCCTGCTCATCCCCCTTCTGCCTCTCCTTCTGAAGAACCCCCTCTGTGAAAAGAGAGAAGAGGCCTGTGCTTGGTAAAAAGGCCTATGAAAAGGCCTGCCCCTTTCCCTAGACTGCTGCCTTTGAGGAGCTGCCTGCCTCTCCTTTGCCTGAGCACTCCTATAAGTGGTCCTGTACTCCACCATTTTCTTCATGTAATTCTCCGTCTGCTCCCCAAACAGAGAATTACCCACTAAAGGAAATCCATGGCCTTAGCCTGGGTGTCCTGTGAGAGGCTAGTACATCTGAGCCAAGACATTCTCCGAAGAACCACAGATGTAGCCATGACTCTTGATGACACATCACTGGAGTCCACAGCAGCATGAAACTGTACTTTTGATGCCTCAATCCCATCTGCAGCCACCTCTTCCAGCTCCTTGGCTAGCTGGGGGAAGGCCTGTTTAGCCAGTGCCAGTACAGTGTCCCACCTGGACTTCTGGTACCTGGCTGTATAGGCCATATAATTTGCCTACCTGAGTCCCAAGGACGATGCCAAGTACTGTTTTTTTTGCCATGGCATCAATCTTCCTGGAGTCTTTGTCCGGGGGGTGTGAAGCCAAGGGAATGTTTGCCTTGTTACAGGCAATAGCCTGCACTACCCCAACATGGCTGCACTGCTGGTATAAAAACCCTGTATCTGAGCCTGATAGTGTGTACCTCTTGTCCATCCTTCTGTCAACAGGGGGTATAGAATTGGGAGACTTCAGGATTTTTTGTGTCTGTTTCCCAAAGGATTTGTGAAGGAGAATAGACGGTCTCCTGGACTCTGGGATGTCCATCATTTCCACATAATTAGGCTCCTCCTGATCCTCCATTGCCTCCTCCATAGGAAGCTGGAGGGTTTCAGCCACTTTTCTGTAAACAGAAAATGGGAAGAGGACTCAGAAAGCCTAGGAGGGGGATACACCAGAAGGTCTGTCTGGGGAGATGTCCAGTTCCACAGGCACATCCAGACTTTCACCATCATCACCATCATCTTCAAACTCTCCCTCCTCCTCAAACTCCGGTTCATAAAAATCTTCATGGGTATAATCTTGAACCGGGGGAACCGACCGAACCAAACCCCTGTGAAAAGGTGCCGGATTGGTCAGAACCAGACGAAGCGATTCCACAATTTGAATCGCTCTGGCTATTTCCTCGGCAGTCGGAACATGAACCTCTGGATCCGAACCGGTCGATTTTTCTTTGCATTTCCTTTTTGTAGGAACCGACCCCTCAGGATCGGCTCTTCTCTTGCCTGAAGAAGTATCACCCTGGTCAGAGGGCACTCCTTCTGGTTCGGTCGGAACCGAACCGGGCTGGCCATCCGGGTCAGCGGACTTCTTGGCCTCTTTTTCCCTCAGTCTACCTAATCTCTTTTCAAGGGTAGATTTAGGGAAAACTGTTACAAATCTGGCAGTCTGTATTGAGGTGTTCAAACCCCAGACAATAAACACAGGTGGTGTGGGGGTCAGCCTTAGCAAAGACCTCCCCACACTCACTGCAGTGTTGAAACCCAGTGGGCCCGGTTTTTTACTTGGGTTTCTCAGACAGGGCCAACCTAACCAAACTTACCCTTTTTATGGCAACCGCCAGGCAAGACTCTCTTATCGGTTCCTAACCGTGTCACAGGTGTTGGGAAAAACCATTCAAAACACATTTTTTTTTAGAACCGATAAGGACCAGTAACCACACTCTAAAGTAAAACAAAAGGATTCACTACAATTGATCGGTTCAGCCGAACCGATCTAACACTTTACAATTTCCACACAGAAAATCAGAACAAAACCTATCGAGTACTCACGGTACCACAGACAGAGACTGAACCGACTATGCAGAAATACATTTGGTAAAAACCAAGAACTTAACCAAGACTTTAACCGACTTTCAAACTGAGCTGAAGGAGAAATCGCCGGAGTGACTGTTCAGTGAGGCAGAGTGAAGAATCTGACGGTTGGATTTCAAAGGGCTCCATACAGAGACCTCAACCGAGCTCGAGCTCAGCCTTCTATGCTCAGCATAGAAAGTTAACCCTTTGTTCTCCGGGGCAGTTTAAAGGCTGGGGCTAACTGCAATCGTCAGAATACAGCAAGACTTCATGTTGCTTGAAAGACTTTTTTTGTTAGGATAGTGTAGTTAAGGGGTCTTCACCCTTTTAGATTCTGTAATGAATCTAAACGTTTTAGAATGCAGCAGCACACAGTGGCAGTTATTTGAATAGTAGCACAAGCCAATGATAGTTCAATCATTTACATACGTTCTAATCCTCCGTGGCAGTGCAACACACAAGGTTAACTGCATCAGTTAAGCATACCGAGGGATCCCCTGGAAGAAACAAAATTACTATGGTAATTTGTTCTTACATATATTGTGTTTACACATGAGAATTACCATGCTCTTTTATACAGCACAGAGCAAACAACTGCTGCAGCCAAAGGCACTTTCATTATCGGCTCCACTACTACCTGCTGATCACAGTTCTGTTACCACTATTTATAAAAAATTTAAGAATGGGCAACAGTGAAATCTTTTTGTTTGTTTGTTTTTTGTTACACACCCTTGGTGTGTGACACTACTACAAACCACTCAACCTATGATCTTGTGGTTTATGTGGTATCCCCCAACTCAGGTGTGTAATAAAAAAAATAAAAAAAACTTGTTACTGTTGCCCATACAGTCATCTGGAAGTGCCCATTTTTAAAGGTGTCCAAGTCAGTAAAACATTACAATCCATCCAAAGCACTCTGTCATGAGCACAGCCCACTGTCACATACTGTACTTGTGGTTCACAGTTACATATGTTAATACTGCTGCCAAGATTATTCTTATGGTTGTAAGAGTGGTCTCATATGCATTCTTGAGGTAAGAGAACAGTGAACCAAAGGTGACTGGTTCAGATACCAAAAAACTATAAGCGAGGCCCCGCTTGCAACTGTAAGAGTGCTTTCAGTGGTGGTATTAATACATTATTGATCGAGTGCGATAAGTAATAAACCAGTATTTACTTTTAAAAAACCTTACCCAAATGTGCCTATTTCCAGGGCAGCTGTGAGCGAGTCACTCCTCACAGAATAAGAGTGCCTCACGCACAGAAGAAAGGAGTGCTCAGATTGGTCAGGAGCACTTCCTTGATCTATAACTGTATCCACAGCAATTTAAAACAAAGTCCTCATAACAGATACACAGCTTCAGATGTTTGCTGATAAAGAACGGGTTACAGAAAAGTATTTCTAGTTACACAGGTTTTCAGAATTTGGGTAGATATTAAAAACAGTATTAAAAAAACATGCAGATAAAGCCCAATGAGAGACAAAAGAGGGAAAAGTCAAGCTGGCCTTGAAGCCTTGCTGCTTTAGGATTAGCACTATTAATCACAGTCCATACAAAATCACCCATTCCTCTGGGCAGGGTGGAGATTACTGTGATTAACACTTAAGTCAAAAAGCAATAACAGCATTCCCTGTTGCTTTTAATAAATAAACATTTGTCATTGCCAAAGTTCATCATTTGGCACTGATGTTGGTATGCATCGATTGGCAGGACTACAGTTCTCAGCAGAAAGAACAAGTTATGCCATCAAGTTCACATTTCTGTTGAAATACAGTGAAGTGCATACCTGTTTCCTCAATTTGTGATCTGGCTTTGAAGAGTGATGATGTGTCTGCGGTTCAGAGAAAATAAGGGCACTGGAGCCACACCATGGATTTTGGGGGGGGGGTGCGCGTTGTGGTTAGAAATCCTAACGCCCCAGGCGTCTATTGATATTTGCACTACAAATTTTCAACATGGCCTTTTGTGACCCCCCCACCTTATGAAAGCATTTGGGATCTCTGCTCATGAATAGTGGCACGGTGATTTTGTTAATCTGTCCTGAACACAGATTTCCCACAGTGACTGCGCTATTCTGCGCTGGAAGTGCAAAAATGCATTGTGGCCAAGATGTTGAAAATGACAGCTGTACTGTTCAAGAGGAGGAGTAAAAAAATACCAATGTTGAAAATCTGGAGTGAAAATATTACAAATTTGCGGAGTTATGAGTGTGTGTGGAAACTGCGCAACACATGCTTGTAACAGTCATTATATGGACTTTTGTCACCAAATTTTCAACACAGGTATTTTGAGACCTCCACTCATGAACAGTGTCACTGTGATTTTCGTAATCTGTCCTGAACACTCATTTCCCACAGCGACCGTACTATTCTGTGCCGGAAGTGCAAAAATGCATTTCGGCCAGGATGTTGAAAATGGCAGCTGTACTGTTCATGAGGAGGTGTAACAAAATACCAATGCTGAAAATCTGGAGTGAAAATTTTACGAATTCGCGAAGTTATGAGTGTGCGTGGAAACTGTGTAACACACACTCGTAGAAAAATCACTTTTTATTTATTTTTCACCAAATTTGCAACATAGGCTTTTGGGAACCCTCATGAACTGTCGTTTCGTTAAATCGGTCCCGAAAGGTGATTCCGTGTAGTGACTGCAAAATCACCTTTCGGGACAGATTAATGAAACGACAGTGCCACTGTTCATGAGGTGGGCTCTCAAAAAGCCTATGTTGTAGATTTGTGAAAAAAAAATTCCCCAAAATGCCAGAGATATGCACCAAAGTTGAAAAAAAAACTACTTATGCCATTATACAGCTTACCAGCATTTCTTCAGTTCGCGGTCGGCATTCCTGGTCCAACGAAGACTGTCGTGCCAGGCTCTGGAGGTAAGTATACAGTAGGTTGGGGGTGTGTGGGGAGGTGGGTGCGCAGAGGGTGGGCGCAGGTTGGAGGGGCCACCAGAGTCAGCGAGGGACCGTTTTCTACTTTACAGGTTTAAAAAAAAATAAATATACATCATGGGAAGGTTTTCTTTTTTTACAGGGACATTTGGCACGCTGGGGTGGGCTCACAGCATACCACCTGAGTGTTTGTGGGGAGGGGCTGTAGCCGACAGGAACTGGGCACATGCTCGGCACACAACTAATTGGAGGGAGACAAGAGCAGAGGGGACTGGGCACCCCTCACACACACCTAACTGGGGGCATTATGCTGATGGGGAGGCGGGCTCCCCACGTCGGCAAATTAACTGGGAAGAGGCATGCCCGACAGGGGGACTAGGCACCCCGTTGATTTATGCATAACCGCACAAAACAAAATTGTGTGGGGGAGAATATTATGCCCGACGGGGTGGGCTCCCCGTCGGCAAACAAACTGGGAGGGGGCATGCCAACAGGGGGGTTGGGCACCCCCGTCTTTTTTTTTTTTTAAATGTGAGGAGGAAGTCCTGGTCTCAGCATGGTCACACTGCTGTAAGCTACAGCTGTGTGAACGTGCAACCAGCAATACAATGCAGGACTGCAACTTCAAAGGACCGAGCTGCACCACTATTGCTGCGGCTCCATCCTTTGAAAGGTTGTCCTGCTCAGCCCGAACAGCTGAATATGAGTCACTGCCAGCCTGCTGACCTGCCCCTACGGATGCAGCTCTCTATTGGGCACATCCCTGTAAAGCACCTCATAGCAAAGAGTTTGTCTGTGCCTGCGCACTACGACAAACTCAAAAATGACAGATGCACTGTCAGTTTAAAGGGATAAGACACAGCAACTTTTAATGATGGTTATCATTATGTTCTAAACCCTGACAGGTTGCTTTTGACTACCTTTTTATAACTAAAAAGGGGTACTGATTCTCTAATAAACACAGAATTTAATTATCTACGTTACAGGTTATCAGAGTCAGTCTTTCAATTTGGGGGTCCCGGCAGGGCAAGCCTATGGAGGCCTTTCTACTCAATCCTATGTCCCTCCATGACTGATTGTCTGGCAGACACACGCATGCACATACTTTAATACTTTGATAATATCAACTACCTTTTATTTTCTGGGCCGATATCTGCATAGCACACTGGTTCCTACTGTGATTGAAGTCAGGAGGCGTTCAGTAGATGTGTCACTGGAACGGCATGGGGCAAGGACATAAGCTGGAAAGTGAGTGACTGGGTTGGCTTGCAGAAACCAACCATATCACTGATTGTCAGACCGAGTGTGCATGTGGATCACGTGAGTGCGCAGCAATCCTCTCGAGAATGTGCTGAACATGACCCTCATGCACACTTGCACTTGTGCAAAGGTTTATTTATTTATTTTTAATGGCTTAAAAGCCAAATATCCACTCCCATACACTTCGGAAAATTATAACCCCACCCCTTCCTACCACCCACAATCATTTAAACTAAAGGCCCCCCCACCCTTGTTGCACTGCAGCCTCCCTTCTCCCCCATCCCAGTAAACTAATGTACATACATACTGTACATACATGCAGTATTAAGCCATACTAGCTTCCCTTCTTCCCACTCCATCTCCACCCATGCCATCTTCCCAGTCCCAATAAATACCAAAGTCCCCCACCCCACCCATCCTCGGCCACCCACAACCACCAGCCCCCAGTCCCACTGATTCCATCCCATAGTAGCCAAAGAAATGCTCCACTGTGGATGACCAGAACAACCTTTCTGGCTGCCGTCTTCCTACTGACGCACAAAGGCAGACACAAAAGTGCACAATTCTAAGTCTGAGTTTAAGCGCTTTGCATGTGAACGACCCTGAAAATAGGCATAAAACTGGTCTAGTGTACTTACCCGGTAAACAAAAACTAAATAAATAAAAATGTGCACCTGGATTTAGAATGTGGCAGGTCTTTTATTTTTAACTTTTTAATATTTTAATATCTTCCCAATTTTTTCACTTAAGTGCAAGTTTACCTCCTCCATCATGACCATAATAGTAATAGTAATGACTGTACTGACACCAGAAGGACAGTAAGGCCTGAAACAAAACTGCAAAAACCTACAGTACTGTACTCTCTTACATATAAATAACTATTCTACTAACATACCTACACACGGTACTGAAGACACTGCACAAAAAGAAAAGACCAGCCTTGTAGGCACCAGTCAAATCTTGTTAAGTAATTTTAGCTTTTTAACTAATGCAGTCAGCAGTAAAGGGTAGATTTATGACCTTTTATATGGTTACATGGGAGCAGAGGATCTGAATGTTGTAATCAAACCAAGGGCCCATCCGGTTCATCCCTTGCTCTCATGCCAGTTGCAACCAAGCATAATATGGTGGCACAGTACTTCAAGGTCAGAACAGATGGTATGTCCATCAGTTCGGCACCCCCATCCAGATTTAGAAGTAAGGATGAATAAATATGTTGTGAAAACATACACTCATTTACAGGGATTTCCATACCTACTCTGGTTACCCTGTGACTCCTGGGTGCGAGTATCTGAAGTGAGTTACAGCTGAATCAGGATTTGGATACAGGGACTACTTTTTCTGAGACTTCAGCTTGCTCCCACTCGATACTGTGACTTCTGCTCATCCTTGAGGAGCAACTGATACCTGAGCTGCAAATGTGGAGTGCTCACTTAAACTAGCTAGGAGGGAAGGGAATTCAAGAAAGATGTCTGCAAGCAACATTTCAAGGAAACAGTAGTGGAGAAGTGGAAAAAGCTGCTGGAAGTAGTAGAAGCCAAATCGGTAAGCAGTTTCAGCCAAAGATGGTACAGGCATCTGGGCTCAGTAAGAAAAAGGGTGGGGGGAGCAGACAAGAAACAGTGCCACTGAGAATCATCAAAGGACCATTTCCAAAAAGTGGGGGCAAGAGAGGAAGTTCCACTGGACACCAGGGACAATGAAAATGTTAAAACATCACTGCCAAAAGTTACTGGTCAAGTGGGGTAACTGAGACAGGAGCTCCTAATGCCATGACATCTGGGCATGGTGTCGCACAATGCAGCTGGCGAAATGCCATGCTCAAACGTCTATGGTGGTCGCAGTTTTCATCTTTGTAGTCAGACACCTGATTTCCAACCACAAACATCAAGTGACCATCACCAGCAGTGCAACTAAGCTGCTGGGGAAACTCCTCCCCTGGCGGACAAGTCTAGGCTTTGGGTATGATGGTTTTTGGAGGTGGCAGACAAGGGTGCCTCTTTGCACACAACTGTGCCACCCAACTATGAATATGTATCGGGCTCCCCCTCTGTGGAAATAGCCCTAGTCAATCTAATGTCTTAGTAGACAGAAGCAAAAAATGTTACCTTGACTTACAAATAAAACCTACTCGTTCTATTCGCTAATCTAACACCTGACTTACTATGTCTGTGAATTCCCTCTTGCTCACTCTAAGTAATGCATATATGGATAGTGTCCGATGCAAACAACCATGTTTCTGAATATTCCACTTGACTAAAACCTCAGAATGCCATTTTATAAGCAGAATAAGCCATGACAGGCTATGTTTTAAGGGATTTGGATGCACCTCCCAGGAATGTAAAGATACCTGGCCTACGGCCTCATGTCCTAACATCTGTGGGGTGTGCATCAAAATCATTTAAAGCATAGCCTGTCGTAGCTTCTACACCCCAATTTAGATGAACATACTACGAACATACAACTGAGCCAGCAAAAAAATGCCTTGCAGTCTATCATGTCTGCTCGAGTTTGCAGACCACCCCATGTCTACTGAAGTATCTGTCCTCCCCACTATCCGTTTCTCCC
This sequence comes from Neoceratodus forsteri, assembly GCA_016271365.2. Classification (NCBI taxonomy): domain Eukaryota; kingdom Metazoa; phylum Chordata; order Ceratodontiformes; family Ceratodontidae; genus Neoceratodus; species Neoceratodus forsteri. The sequence goes on from JADMNL010000025.1 coordinate 268,927,933, forward strand.
TACCAATGTCCCCCAACCCCCAAATGCAACTTTCCCCTTTACTGTGTTCCAACCCCACTTTAAGCTGTCCACAGTCTTCAGGTGACAACTTCCTCCAGAAACTCATTCCACTTAGCCACCACCCTCTAAGGGAAAGACTGTGTCCTCATTTCCCTTTTGAATACTCCCCCACCATCTTAAGCCAGTGCATCCTAGTGGTCCTGTTCCCATTAAGGTTGAAGAGGCCCTCAGAACTCACCCTGTGGAAACCTTTAAGGTACTTGAAAGTTTCAATCATGTCACCCCTCCCTCCCTTCCATATTCCAGGGAGTACATATTGAGATCTCGGAGTCTCTCCTCACATGATCTGCCTTGCCGTCCCTGGATCATTTTGGTTGTCCTCCTCTGGACCATTTCCAGCATGTTGATGTCCTTCTTTAGGTGAGGGCATCAATACTGCACACCCTACTCAAAATGTAAGTGAACTAGGGATCTGTACAGTAGCAGAATGACCTTCGCTTTCCTGCTGGTTATACTAATGGCCATATAGCCCAGCATCCGATTTGCTTTGGCCGCCACTCTCCTGCAGTGTGCTGAGTGCTTCAGGTCACTTGCAATAACCAGATGCACGTCCCTCTCCTCTTCTGATCTGGTAACTTGCACACCTCCCACCCAGTATTTGGTCTCCAGGTTCTTAGCCCCCAAGTGCATTACCTTACGCTTATTAGTGTTGGATTGCAACAGCCAAAGATGTTACCACTTCTCTAATTTGCCCATATCTTCTCTGAAGTCTTGTTTCCCCCTCTTCTGCGTCTGCTCTCCCAAGGAGCTTTGTCTCATTTGCAAACAGGCATCTTCTACCTTTTATCCCATCTGCAATGTCTCTGATGAAGATGTTAAATAACAACGGACCAAGCACAAAGCCCTGTGGGACCCATCTAGTGACTGGCCTAGCCTCAGAGAACCCCCAACCACCTCAGACTTCTACCCTGCAGCCAGTTTTTAACCCACAGTCAGTTTTGCCTCTACCCCCAGGTCTCCAGCTCCCTGATTAATCTCCTGTGGGGAACAGAGTCAAATGCCTTACAGAAATCCAGATACAGGATGTCCAATGCTTGGCCCCATCCACTGTCCTAGTTACCCGTACAAAGAAATAAATCAAATTAGTCTGGCATGACCGCCCTGACACAAACCCGTGCTGCATCTAGTCCTGGAGCCCATTTTCTTCCAGAATACTTTCTCTCACTTCTTCCAGGTCTTTCCGATGACACCCTCTTGCCCCATCTCCAACCTTCTGGCGGACTCAGTTAACCACCACTTATCCAGAACTACAGTGTGGTAGGGGGTCAGTCGCATCTGTTGTGCAAGAGCCGGGGAGGGTGCAGCCATGGAACAGCCCAACGTTTTCTGTCCAAGTGCACTTCAAGCAGCTGCACTAGCGTGCATGCATGTGGTGGCAGACGTGCCACACATCCACTGGCAAACCCCTCCCCTCACATATGCCCCATCTGTTCTGCCACCTGGCTTCCATCCAGTGACAGTCCGGCAGCAGTGAGACTAATTCCCCCTTCCCACCCCGAGGAAGGAGAGTAGCCCCTGGGATGCTCAATCCTTCCTCTCCCAGCCAGCTCAGTGATGCGCACTCATTCCCAAGTGTAGGTCACTAGTATAATAAATTTGCAGCTTATTCTTTACTAAATACATCACAAGGAGCTATTGTTTTGTGTGTAAGACTAGCCTTGCATGTTCTTCAGGTAAGAGAACACTGAAGCCATAGACAGGAATTTAAAATGGTTTAGAAACACTGTACAACTCAAAACACAGCATACGTTTTCACAGACAAGTTCTCCCTCGCACCCACCGATCTGAACTTACCTTCTTCCTTGCTGACCGCTACAGGCTCTGTTGCAGACCAGCAATACAATCTTGTCACTTCCGGCTGCTCTACTAGATGACAATTCAAACTTCCCAGGCTTCACAGCTCCTTGGCCATTAGACGTGCGGTGGAGATCAGTGCCATATTTCAGGTTGTTCTGGTTCAGATTTGCATGCAATCCTGAGATTACAAGGGGAAACACATAAACCAAAAAAGTCTTTACAACCTTGCTTTAAGTTGTAAATTAATTATAGTATCTCTATTGTATTTATTATTTTTTTTTAGCATCATTTTATCAGTAAAATATTTTTAACCCATGGAATTGTCTTCAAGAAATTGGGTCTTACATTAAAACTGAAGAAACCAAAATAACTGACTCCCATGTTAACTGTAAACAATAAATAAAAAAACTGTGAGGAATAAAAGATTTCTCCACTGTGAATTAGAGATGTCATGATATAACTATTCCACAGTATACCACAGTATAAGATCTCACGGTATTAATACTGTGGACAATTTCTCCTACTACAATAACTATGGTTCACGCTATACCACGGTTTTCTGGTCTTTCAATCAACTGTTTTGTATTTTGGGGATGGCTGTCCCTTTTGCGTCAGCATTCACTGCCACATGAGTTTAAAGAGACTTCTGTTTTGTCCAAAAATCACTACTTCTGTCATACAGTCTTACGATAACCATGGTATTACATGTGTCGGTTTTTATACTGTCAAAAGTGCATACCGTGATAGCCCTACTGTGAAAAGTATTATGTAAGCCATTCAAAAATAAAGAGCAAGAATAATCTTAGTTTGACTATCAAACCAACTCAACATGTCTTAATGAGCAAGCAGCTACTAAGGCAGTCTGTCAGCACAGCATCAGGCCTGTGACTCGTGACACTAGCACCCCAGGTTCAGGAACAAGCCCGGGATGCTGGAGGATGAGGAGGTTTCAGCATCCCATAGGACGTCCTCCTCAGAGTGGGAGGTAGGCCAATCCCTGCTAAAGGAGCACAATGTGAAGGTCCACAGACGGAGTTAGTCTGCTGGGGATGGAATTGGAAGGGGAGATGCCAAGGCTGTGTGACGTGCATGCCCACTGCATGGTGCGCTGCATGTTTACTACCAGCATCTCAGGGTGAGAGAACAGTAAAAACTGCCCAGGCCAGCAGCATGATGACTCGGCAATATCTGGGTCCAGCACTGCCTGTCTGCCCAGCATGCAGAGTCCTTACCACTGAACCCGCGAGTTACTGGAAGGGAGTGTTGCTTGGGTTTGGGCGAGCTATCAGGGCTGGACGACAGCTAGACTGATGGGGACCGGACTGGGTAGAGGGCCAAAAACAAAACAAGATTTAAAAAATAAGAGCAAGAGTGCTGCTGGTTCAGTTATCAAACAAACAACATGTAATGGCCACTTCTTAAAGAACAACTAGCTATTAAACTTAATGGCGATACGGACAACTGTTATGTTTAACATTAGTATTACTAGTTTTGGGGGGGTTTGTCTGTCTTTTTTACATTCTTCTATTGGTCTACTAAATATTTCAGATGAAGACAACACTTTTTTTCACGGTCTTTCAAAAAGCCTCCGACTGTCCCCAACAAACCTCTCAACTGCTGTCTGTTACATTAGTCCATTGTCATGGTGAGCAGTTATGATGTCATAAACAAAGACACTATGAGGTCAGTATGGGACAGGCCAATTTTGTTCAGACAGATTATCAAGATGTGTTAAAGGAAAACTGAAAATTATGCGTTCTTGCTAATACTTGCAATACAACAATCTGAAATTTAATTAAAAAAAATATGTACTGAACTACAGAAGTTACATTCACACCTCTCTGGCTTAGGATGCCTTCGGGTCTGAAAATTTCCGGAGTTTCAAATGCAAAAATGGAATCACTCACATGAATTATGTCCAGATCATCCATGTCGCAGAAAGAGCGGTGAAATCCATCATAATACATTTCTGTTAGTACAATCTGGAAAATATATAATTATTATTTTAAGTCCACAGTATTTAAAATACTTAATAAAAACAACTGTCTCATACTTCTTCTGCGTACAAAGGCTATATCATAGGTTTAATTAATTATTCATGACAACAACTTGTGCTCAGACTGACTGCTGTATATGGGCTCAATCCATTAGAAATGCCAGGTACAGCTCAGAGCAGCCTGGCAGACGCATATGTTAATGTTTTGTTTTTTTTTTAAATAAAAATGATTCCCACCTTACTAACATGATTAGACTTATAACTGGAATTATTCCCTTATGACCAGCCATTTCCACAGGCTCGACTGCGCCTTGGCAGACAACCCACTCCCCCATAGCCAGGTGTTAATCCCTAGGAAACACCTGGCTGTTCGGGCATTATTGCTCAAGGAATGCAACCAGTCCATGTGTTACTGAAGAGGTAATAAGTAAGAGGCCAAAAAGATGTCAAGGCCCTAACTCAGCACATCAAGTCCGATATTCCAAAAGGGCGGCAACGTCTTGGGATTCTGCTGTAAACTCCAGCTCTGCAGGAGAAACAGTTTTCAGCAAAATTCTCAGACACAGTGCATTTCACAACTACTCAGAGCAAAGTCAAAGTTTAGGGCTGCTCATAGAACAACTTCCAACATAACAGACATATTTTGTTTTAGACATGGTACATTCAAGTATACCAGAAGCAACGAGCTACAGCTGCAAGCCTGGATATGGTAGACCTTCCTAATGAGAGACATAAATGTTCCCTTCATCTGGAGTTAAATTGGGCATCCTTTTCCCCTCTCAATCAGTATTTTATCTCCTTCCACAGGTCTTTGTGTGGTGGGGGGGCCAGTCCCGTCTGTCATGCAACAGCCTGTGGGGGGTGCAGACACAATGCAGCTCTGCCCATTTTCCTCTGGTTTTCTCCACAGGGCACCATGCAGGAGTGCATGGCAACAGTCCTGCAGCAAGTCTTGCCCCCCCCCCCCCCGGAAGGGGAGCAGCCCATGGGATGTTTGGTCCTTACTCCCACAGCCAACCTCCGATGGATCTGAACTCATTCCTGAACATGGGTTGCTGGCACTGCAAGTGATAGTGCTACCTCTGTGCCAAGGGATCTACTTAAATCTGGCATCTCTGGATAGAAGAACTGAAAGGAGTCAGTATTGCTTCTCATTCAAATGTGTAAAAGAATAAGTCCCTAGTTACTTAACTAAAATTTTACCTGCACCAAGTAGTAAATACTGTATATCCTGAGGGACGCTGAATGCAAAAGCTTAAATGTACTCAGACTCAAGTCCCATTTTACTCGTACAACTTTCTGTTATATGGCTACATCATCATAAAATCGTCATCCTAGCCATTTGCAAATTCTATGCAAAAGCCATAGCTTTAGGGCAGCTTTACTGAAATGCTGTTTACATGTGACTGCACTTGCGTCTGACGTTTGTAAGATGTATGCACTGTTGTTTAATATGTGTGTTAATTGTAACTGTATTATGAATGCTACATGACAATCCTGAAAATGGGCTTTGCCCAGTGATCCCATCCTGTTTAAATATTGAATACAATTCCAATTCTTTTACTTTGCTGGAAAATCCAAATGCATTTATTTCAGTTTGTTAAAGGTGCTGGAAGCCGGGTAGGACAAATCAGGTAGCCAGGTGGCCAATGGTCACTTAAAAGAAAAAAAAAAAAAAAAAAAATCAGTTTGGGTACCAGATTTTAAAAGTCAGTGTGATTTTGTCTCACAGCGGGAGAAATGTTGAATAGAATCTTAAAAAATGGTGGCCACTAAAAAAATTTGGTTTAAATACCAAATTTTCAAGGGTGGCAGCCACCCCATCACCAGTCCACAAACTACCCTGGTTGCAGGTTAGGCCTTGGGATACTTTCAAGGTGCTCCCAGCTTGCAAGTCCTTTGGAAAATTCAGCTGCTAACAGCGGGAGGGCCGGCACTGAAGAGACAAAGTATGCTCACACCAGACAGGGCACAGCACAAACTGATGGACAAAGAAGCACAATTCAATGGTTAGCACTACAGTACACATTTTATTTTTTCCCCCACCACTCAAATAAAATTGTGGAACACTGCCCCCACCCTCTGCAACAGAAACAGCTTATTTCCCCTCCCACCTGTAAAGTTCTTTGAGCCAATACTTCTTCCTGCCACTGCATCCATCCCCCATCTCAGCCCTGCCACCCTCCCAGGTCCCCACCCAGTTCTTAAAAGTCCCAAAAGTCACCTGGGTGCTGTAACAGTACTACTGCAACATGTTCAACTCTTCAAAAACACCCTCATTCTCATGGTCGGTATCTTGGCTGACCACACTTGTGCAAAGAACAACTGTGGCAAGATACCAGCATTGAGCCGGAGATGACAGCAAGCGGATGAGGATATTCGTGCTGAGCTTAACTTGTTATGGTAGTACAGTAATGTTAAAGTACCCTGGTAACTTTGGGGATTTCAAAGCACTGGATGGGGAGGGTGGCATGGCTGAGATGGGTGGGTGGGGAGGTCTACATTTTACATGCAACAAAACGACTTTAAAACAAAAAAGTTAAGTTTAGATTCAGCAAATGGCAAATCTAGACAATCAATCACTGTATTGCGGCCACAAGAAAGAACTGCCCGTACTGATCTAAGCACGAATATGCAAACACAAAAATTACCTGATTAGTGGGGATCTTGGTTTCCAAGGACACAGCCTCTCGCAGTCTAGTCACTGTTCCAGACAGTGGCACACTTACGCCAATTCGCATGCAATTGGAACATCTGCCTTCATACACCACAGTGACATATAAAGGTCTGCAAAAGGTTTAAGGAAATACTGAGATCAGTTTCATCTGCAGACTATCTGAATTTTACTCGGCAACAACAAATCGTCACCAGATTCTAGTTTTCATAAAAAGACAAGCTGCAGCCTGACTTTTCAGTGAAACAGTAAGTACAGTTACACTTCTTTACAGAAGGCAAGTCTCATGTACCCAAATCCTTTAAAATGGTGCACTTTCTGAGCTGTGTAATAGAAGGTTTATAGTAGCTAGCATTTGTTAGGCATTTTCACAGTGCTGAATAAGCACCATCGTTCTTAATTATGTCAGAATTGTGCAAGGAGGTAGAAAACAGAGATACATGAAAATATCCTGCACTCAACATGCTTATGCTTATTCTTCCCACTGAAACAAGTCTTTGACATCTAAACTGTAACATTTACCTACTTGACATCAAAGCATTACCAACTACATGTACTATGATTTTTACTAATCGACCTAAATGAATAGTAGTTCCTTAAACTGCTTAGAAGGGTTTCTACGTGCAGCAGCAAAAGGTTACATTACTTCAAGCAATTACGTCCTTAGAGAAAAAGCTTGTTTCAGTTACAGACAAGAATTTAAATGCTTTCTTTTTTCTTTTTCAAACATATTTTTTGCTCCCTGGCACCGGCTATTCCACAATCACAATGTCTTCAGGCCACACACTTTTAACGACCTTTGTGCTACTTTCAGCGAAGAAAGACTCACCCATTTATACCTCCCCTGAGGATGCCGGCACAACAACATACTGTATGTCCAAGCTGTCGGCTGTCTGAGTAGGACTGACAGAGGGAATGTGGTGGCAGGCATCCGTCAGATATACTAGGGCTTAAGAAAACCCCTTGACTGAGCAGCCCGGTGACTGACCTCCAGAGCTCCATCCTGAAAGGTTTGTGGAGCACAAACTTGTTCAGGCACTTGAATTTAGAATGGGCCTGACAACTCCCTAACTTTCTGGGGACCATAAAATAAAACCAACAGGACTTCTGAACTCATTGATGAGAGGGACCAGTACTATGGCCCTGAAATAAAAAAGACAGCCAGGAGCTCTGACATCTAGCCTTTTCGCCGCCCCCGAAACTGAGGCAGAGAAGTGACCCCTAAGAAGACATATGACATTGATCTGGCCCATCCTGAGGAAAACTCCTCTAATCTACCACCAAGAAATGGAGTCAAGGATGGGCCGCCTGCTCTCTTGTGAGGCACCATGCTTGTGGTGCTGGGCCTCCTGCATGGCGCCCGACCAGTGCTTGTCTGATACTATAACCGTGTTACCCGAGCAAACGCCTCCATTCTCAGGAGCCAGTTTCCGAAGGAACGGAACCCCCCATGGAACTGTCTGTGCCGGCTGTTACCTTGACCCCTCTGTGTTATGGTAGTCTTGCGCCATTGTTTGACATTGGAGAAAGCCATTTTCACTGCATTTTTTTTTTAAATAGTATCCAGAGTGGATTCAAACCATAGGCCTCCCCCCCTCAAGGGGATGTTAAACAGGTTAGCTTATGAAGCTTCACCAGACCCAATGACAAGCTCACATGGCCCTCATGATTGAAAACAACGAAGTAGGCAGAGTGGTCTGACACGAAATTCTCCAGTGAATAACCACCTGGAGAGGGGGAACCATGACCACGAACTGCAAAAAAGGCTCACCCCTTCAGAAAGGCAGAACAAAACTGGCCACGGTAGTGACCCACATGTTGAAGGCTCTAGCCAATAAAAGAAGCATAAGATGTACAACTGTTGTGTGCTGATAGAGGCAAAACCCCTCCTGCACACAGTGTTCACCTGCTTAACAGACTGTTAGGGCCAGAGCCTTCTATAGGCAGCGCGGTGTCTTTTCAGAAATACAAATGGCCTTGTCTTTAGTGGAGGAGCTTCCAACCCGCAATACCTTTTCCTTAAAAAGGAAGATCCATGCCATGGTTGGGAAGACACTTTTTTCTATCATGACATTATTTGTCACCACCTCCAAGGACCTGGCAGGGGCTACAACCCCCACCCCCCAAGGGTACATCCTCCAGACCATCATGGGCCTACTGGGTCCCGGTATTTTTCCTCTGTTTTTCTTGCCTGCGCCCACGTCCATGCAATGGGCGCAGCAGCTGTCTCCACCTCCACGGTGGCAGCCAAGTACGCTGAGTGTGGGTAGAACCCCTCTTGTTGTGCTGAGGCAAGCAGCACAAACCTCCCACCCCAAGGAAGGAGAGCAGTCCTCCGTACACTCAATCCTTGCCTCCCCAGCCAACTCCCGAACAACCAGAGTTCATTCCGAACCCAGGTCAACGATGTGGCACGAGGTGTGGCATCCAGTGTCACAGATTCACTCAGCAGGTCAGCCCTCTACTCCCAAAATGCCAACCTCTGAGCATAGTCTTGTGAACAGCGTAACAGACAAGGTAACCCTCTTGTCTGTTTTTGTGAGTTCGGATCAACCTTAGGTCTCAAGTTCTGGAGAGATTCAAACTGTTAACCTCTTGCTAGCATACCAATGCACAGGCTCGGATATATCTGTCTTCGGGAGGCCAGATATCTTTGCCTACGGGCACCTAACCAGGTATTCAGAGATGAACCCTTTAAAACTTTAAAAAAGACCTCAGATTTAAAACGCTTCTCTTTCCAGTTTGGTACCACCATACAAGCTTATGTCTGCGTCTGCTATAACCATAAATATTTCTAAGCAAAAGGAAGCAATTCAAAGACAGACCAGGTATGCTCTAAAATTAGGGTTTTTACTAAAATATATAATAATATGTCCAACATACAATACAGAACTCTTATATCACAAGACATACATATCTTTAAACAAAACAAGGTTTAAAACACTGCAATTCCTACAACAATATTTAGATTTGTCTAGCTTTCTAAATACCTGTTTTCAGTGCTCAGATGTTTTCTTGGTCAGTGTCAGATAAAAATGTGTCTGAAGTGAAACAGAATAATCTTTAAAAGCTGGTTTTGCCCACCTCTTTTATATGAGGTCATCTAGCTCCTCCCGGTCAAAATATCTAAAAAATATATATTTCTATACAACCACAGGATGTAATTTCAAAGTATTAATTCTGCAACCTTAACATAACTCAATTTCAAATGACACCTCTTTGAACTCTTGCTGTACCCTCCCTCACACAGGCTTCATAGGGTCATTTACAACCTTACCTTACCTATGTAACATCCTAGCTTCCCCTTCTAATGTCATAAACCTTGTTTATGATTTCTCTCTTAACAAAATGAACTTAAACAAGTCTGTACTTAACTCAGAGAAACAGGATCCTTGATTAAAGTCTTCCATGTAACACATTGCCTCTAAAAACTGAGTGTGTGTGACACACATATTGTCAGCATTTCTCTTAGCTTGCATCTGTCAGCTGAAAACTTGGTGGGGGGGTTGAGGTCACTCCTAGGGCATTAGATTTTTCAGCAGAGATAGTCATTAATACATTTTATATAAAAAAAATATTATACAGCACTCAGAACTGGCTGTCTACGTCACATACAGCACCTCAACCCTCAGTGCCACCGGGCTGGCTGCAAGCCACTTTTCTGATCCACACCCGCACAATGTTGCTCAATAATTTAGGTCACATAGTAGCCGAAGAAAGATGCAGACAGAGACGGACTGACATCTGCAGTCTCCACAGACTGTACCACCTGAGCTGTAAGGGACTATATGCTTCAGCTATCCAAAAAGACAAGGGCTTATCCTTTTTTTTTTTTTTTCTAAAGTTAAGATCAGGAACTTCCTCAAGATCTCCATAACCATCATCCTGGCCTGCAAAAAAGGCAGAGCCAGGGTCCGCCTGCATCTCAGTTATCGCAGCCTAAGCTCGCTGCGCCGTACCTGGACATGCCTGGATAGGCCCCACCGACCTGAGGGCCCTATTAGGATTAGGTGTGTCTGCATGGATGTCCTGTGAGACATCAGGGTTCTAGCTTATTCTGGAGCTGCAAAGGTAATTTCCTGCAATTCTGCTGCCACTGCCATTTAAGAACCAGGTGCTTCCCCCTCCTCAGGCTGAAGAACTGGCAGGAGAGTGCTGAGCAACACAATGAGGGCAAAAGGAACCCATGGAGGAGGGCCTTATCACCCTTTTTTGCAGGACTTAATCATCTCTTGATTAATGGTCTCCGATAAGTCATGGTACCAAAGAGGAATAAAACTGTGCCAAATAATTATGAGGCAAAAAATAATAATTAGCCCCAATATCTTTTCTGGGCTAAAATTTCCTACAGAGTTGTCTTAAATTACTTGCTCAGAGTCACATATCATGCAAGTGAGGGCTGTGGGAATCAAACCCAGGACTGCTGAATATATAAGCCATAATAATATAATATAATATAATAATTATTAGTCCTACTGCTTGTTGGGCTACAAGTGGGGGGTCATCAGAATCAAACCCATAACTGCTGAATGTATAAACCATAATAATACAATTATTATTACCCTATTGCTTCTTAGGCTAAAATCAGCAAAAGCAACTGTAATACTGTATTACCACGCTACAAAAACACTAGAATGGGTGCACGCATGCATTAGCGAGCTTGCGTGGACGGGCGCGCACTTGCAATTCAATGGGGATTGCACTGTGCAACTGGGATTAGCAGACTACGCAAGCTCGCACACCACAGGAGCGTGCTCTAGACAACAGTGGGAAGCCTAACTGAAGGAGGCGTGCAGACCCAGCACTAATGGCGACTGCTCAAATGGAAAAATGAAGGTCTGTGATAGAAAATCACCAAAACGCCTCTAAAAAGTACCAAAATCACACATTAGCTGCATAAAAGTACCAAACACAAAACCTGAGTCTTGGGGCGGGGAGCCTAAGTACTCCCCAGAGACCCTACACTCCCAATAAGTAAAGTTGTACCTACCTGTGGCACCTTTTTGTCTTTTTTTGTAATGGAGCTCATTAAAACACCATAGCAAGGCAGAAATGGCTCCCACTCCACACAGGGAATGAGAATAAAAGGCAGGTTATTCAATCTGAAAGCCACAGCTTAACAGGCACGATTTTAATTTAGGGGTGCTCCCTGAAACAGGCAGCCCCAACCTGTAGTGCAGAATTGCAGCACCAAATAAAGTCTTGAAATCCTGAAACTTTAAATTCTTGAGAGAGGATGAAAGTAGTTCTGTCCCCTTCAAATGGCACAGCTGAACTGGGGAGTTGCTGCAGCATGGAATCCTCATACGCCCAACATTCTAAAGCTTAGGCTGTGCCATTCCCCAGGTAAGGGTGCACCATACCCAGTCGTTATGATTACCCATTGACATTGTGGAGAGCTACAGAAACCATGGTGAGCACCTTAGCAAGGTGCTGCTTTTACTGCAGTAGCAATCAGCACCTCATGTGTTGATTCTACTGCAGATACCTGCATAAAAGTGTAACAGCCTTGTGTGCACTGGTAAAGTGTGCTGATATACCTACAGTGTACCTAACAGCCCTGTGTGCACTACTGAAGTGTGTTGATACTACTGCATGTACCTATTAGAAGTGCAACAACTCTGTGTGCACTAATAAAGTGTGCTGACACTACTGCAGTGTACCTGTATGAAAGTGTAACAACCCTGTGTGAACTAGTAAGGTGTCCTGATACACTTTTGTGGAAGGTGGGAACAACAGATGGACATCATAACAGATGTCGGGTGCAACCCACTTGGTTTCGTGGGATATTTATTTTTTCAAAAGAAAGAAAATCAAAATAAACACTGCAATACGTCTTGCACAGAAAATTAAAGATTCAAATACAGTAACTAAATAATAAGCTTTGTGTAGCAAACCAGCACTATTTCCACATACACTTGGTGCAGCACTCTAGTCCTCGCCTGCAAAGTCAGCACCAACTGACTCCCTATCTGCTTTATGGTCTCACAGGAGGGCTTTATATACCCGCCCCCTGTGGTCAGGTGATACCAGCATCATCTTATCTTTAAACTTTCTTATTTAGCCCTCTTTTTAATTTACACAATCTCTGAGGGCTCACTAAAGACAAAGCTTAAGTAGACAGGGGATCACAAGATATTAAAAGCACCCAGGAACTAAATTAATTTGCTGGGAGAAGTGGAAAACTTTCCCCTACCTTTGAGAGACAGCCTAAAGAAAAGAAAATAGGGCCACCAGGGGCCGCTGCTGTCCAAAAGGGCACCTAGACTGGCATTCCCCTTGGAAATACTATGGTAGGACAGGCTGTATTTTTCCCCATTGTTTTTAGGCCCATATTTCATACTCTGCCTATGTTCCACCATAATAGCATTTTAAGTATCTGTGTATAATGGAATGGGGAACACAGGGATTTTACTGTGGCCACCAGAAAATATATACTTATACAAAATGTCTTTTAAAACTCGCCCTGTAAAGCTATGAATGAAACATAGAAGTTGACAGCAGATAAGGACCGCAAGGCCCATTCAGTCTGCCCATTTTTTCTACCTTATGAATGCATCACAGGCCTTTACTCTGTCAATGGCCTATTTATTCATACTCATCTGTATTGCTCCTTATGCCTATCCCATGCCTGTTTAAAGCCCTGCACTGTATTCATATCCACCACTTCCTGAGGTAGGCCGTTTCATGCATCCACCACCCCTGTCAAAAAGAACTTCCTCACATTACCCCTTAATCGGCCTCCCTCTAACCTCATGCTGTGTCCTCTTGTCCTGCTATTTTTCTTATATTGAAACATGTTAGACACTTTCACCTTGTTAATGCCCTTAAGATGTCTGAATGTTTCAATCATATCACCTCTCTCCCTCCTTTGCTCTAGGGTATTACATATTGAGCTCTGTTAATCTGTCATCATATGTTTTCTGATGCAATCCCTGCACCATTTTGGTTGCCCTTCTCTGGACTGTCTCCATTTTGTTAATGTCCTTGTGCAGGTGCAGCCTCTATTACTGCTCGCAGTACTCCAGATGGGGCCTAACCAGTGTCTTGTAAAGAAGGATTATTACCTCCCTCTCATGACTTGTGATATCCCTACTAATACACCCCCACGTCCCTCTAGCCTTACCTACTGCTTTAGTGATCCGCTTGGATGATTTCAGGTCATCTATGATGATGACACCGAAGTCTCTTTCTTCCCTTGTGATTGCCAACAACTCCCCTCCCAACCTATAAGTAGCTTTAGAGTTTCTCTTCCCTATGTGCATGATCTTGCACTTCTTTGCATTAAACCACAGTTGCCACTCTTCAGACCATTTTCTATTTATTTATTTATTTAGTTTCTGTTAGCCAGGCAGGTGCACTAGCCATGAAATGACTATTTTCAGGCACGACCTGGGAGAGTACAACAATCAAAGACAGGTACATAGCATGAGTACAACGAAACTACAATAGCATAGGCCAAAACAGTCAGTAGTAATGAATACATGCAGCCAGGACAATAATAATCAATGAAATTCACACAGAATTTTTAGGCATAAAAAACCTACACAGTCTAGGAGGAGATACCACAACATAGCAGCAAATAAATATTGTTCAAATTAATCACAACAATGAAGATTCAAATAGGTATCGAAACAAGGCAAGGGCAAATTCCAGACTGGGCAGGATGCATTAGCACGGCCTCTGGAACAAGACTCGGGTATGGAGGGGTTGGGGTAGATTAGCTCTCGAGATAGTAAGGGTAAGAAGCGCTATGAGGTAGGGAGGTTAAAGTTAGGCCAGGCAGCATCTGGCAGGTGAGTGGATTAAGGAGGATTAAAACAGGTGCAGAGACCAGCAAGGGATAGATGTAGGCGCAGCTCCTTTTTGAAGCTATCATGGGATCTGGATATTTGAAGTGCTTTGGGGAGAGAGAGTTCCAAAGCTTAAGAACACAGTGATTGAAGGCAACAGAGCATTTTGATGTTTTACATCTAGGTACATTCAGCAGGGATTTATCTACTGAGCACAGTCTATTGGAGGAGGTTTGAGGTACCACAAATGTTCCGAGCGCTGAAGGGGTCTGGTTTCCGAGTACAGAGGCAATCAAGAAGCCAAGAGAGTATTGACAACAAGCTGAGGGGGATAACCAGCCCAGGTCCCTGTACAGTTGGCAGTGGTGCTTAAGCCGTGGTGATGAGTAGGTGTATCGACAGATATTATTATAAGTAACATCCCACTTATGAAGGATGGTATTGTGTGTGTGCGGCAGCAAAGGTCGGCATGCCATAAGTGAGGGCAGGGAGTAATATGCCTCTGGCAATAGCAAGTTTAGCAGAGGGAGTCAGCATGAAACTGGACTTGTAAGTGACCCCCAGTTTAGCATTCACTGCCTTGCAGGTAGATTGTATATGCAGACTGAAGTCCAGGGATTGGTCCAGAAGAATTCTCAGGTACATAAAAGATGTAACGCATTCTATTTGTGTGCCACTGTGGTCTTGCACTAATAGGGGAGTTTGACATGTCCTAAGTTTAGGGGCAGCTCCAAGCAACACTGCTTGGGTTTTCTTAGCATTAAGTACAAGCGTATGTGCAAAAAATAAATTTTGGACCATATGCATCCCACCCGCAAGAGTCACTACTGCACCAAAATGTGTTGCCTACCTTCCCACAGCTGGAACATGCCGCTGTTGTCAGCGAGGTCTCCCAGACTGGCAGCCCAAGCTTTCTCCTGAACACAGGTAGTCAGCGGGCAATTAGACAGAGATATATGCTCTTTTTAATTGTTTGACATATATACCATTTAACTGAATGTAAACAAAGCAAGGTATTAAGCAGCTACCAAAAAACTGATTAGCAGTTTTGTCTGGTACACTGCTCATCAGTTGTGAAAATGCACAGCAGTTGTTAGTGAATGAATAGCAAAACTAACATTTCAAAATACAAAGAATTAGTTTTACTGATGTTGATTCTTTGCCATGGACACACATTTTGTTTTATTGCACAATTTATGGCCAGGAAAAGCACACTGAGCCAAAGCTCATTTCCAGGTGTAACCCAGGAGCACGGGGAGGTTAAGTGACTTGCTCAGAGTCACAAGGTATGCAAGTGGAGGTTGTGGGACTCAAACCCAGAACTACTGGATGCACCAAGCTTGCGTACATTCAAAAATGTTTAGCAGTCTACTGTTATGCAATTAAGAAAAGGTTTAACATTACATTTTGCCGTGACAGAGATTCAATACCCTGCAAAGTACAATATAAAAAGTGCTCTACATAATCTGACAATTAGAAGGTCGTTCCCCCCATCCACCCCCGAACTCTCATTAGCTTGAGCCAGCAGGACATGTAAATGTTTGTCGAATACTGTTTATTCTCCTCTGTAAAGGAGATGCCACATCTCAAGGGGAAATATCCTGGCGGACACAGTTTCAGTAAATAAACAGATAATATATTCTTTCCCTACAGTGGAGTTCACCAGAATGCAATGCAAGACTGCAGTATTCTGCAGCAGAGTTCCTGCAGAAGACAATGTAACTTTAATGGCAGTTAACCTCTTTTGTCCTGCAGAAATTGACGATACTGCATTGCATCATAGCAGGCTTCAATGTACATGATCTATGTGTGGCGAAACAGCAAACTAAAGCAAACAGTATGAGATTCGGGCAAACGTTCTCTGAAGGGAATCGCTACTGTAATTATTGCCTTACAGTCCAAGAAATCATAAATCCTATCATTTTTATTTTCCTTGATATTTATTATAAAATGCTTAAAAATCAAATCACACCGCCTTTAGATTATACTGTAGCGTTAAAATGTTTCCAATTAGTTGCTGACAACTCCCTTTTTTAACTACCTAATGGCAATCTAACCGACATGATTTAGCATATGCAGCACCTTCCATGAAGATGAACCTAAATTCAGTTCCTGTCTCAATGGAAAGCTGTAAGGGCTTCTTAAGGTCATGGCACTATGAAGGTCTCTAGGGACCCCTAATGCTGCTGAAGTCAGGGTTTACACAGTACCATAAATGAAGGCACAAACAGCTGCAGGGAAATGGTTTCATAGAATGCAGCCATAAGACAAGCTCTAAGGTCACTCATGTCAAACCGGTCTGACCTTTCCTTATTTTTTTTGTAATCATATTTGCTAAATTCATATATTCTATGAATTGTCTTGTTTATTTTTTTAATTTTCTGTTTATTCTTCTACCTGGTCCTCAGGCACTACTCTCCTTCGGGCTCCTCAAGAACAACCTCTGACATGCACTGGACCCACCCATCTCTCCGCTGTATGCCTCCTGGTCCAACAGTTGGTCTGTTCTCCCCTTTGTGCCTAGACTGAACCCCCACAAGCAGGGTCCTCTCCAATGCTGCCACTGGGAGAAGAGATACAATTATCTCACTGGGTTCATAGCTCTAAACAGCACGCAGGAGGTGCAGATGGTCACAAGGCGTGGTGCTGCCGTGCACAAATACCGCCATCCAAAGCAGCAACAGACAGGTGCATTTTTCACCAGTTTTTCCCTGTCTACCCTCAAAGGACATCCGCAATTAAAATGACATCTTCTCCAAAAAGCCACCACCAGTTACCGCTTCAAGAGTGATGCCTGGCGGGGGGTGGGGAGGTACTCACCCACCAGTCCGGATCCAGATCGGGGGAGGTGCCCTCCCGGCGGCGCAGTAAGGGGGGGACCATCATCATCCATGACGAGGACTCAATTTTTTCCCCTGTTCTCCCCCGACATGTGCAGCGTGCAATGACGGCAATGGTCAGGAGCGCGCACGCACTACCACACGCACTCCTTCCCCAGTGTCGGCCCTAGCACGTCCCCCAAGTCTTGCCAGTGTCCTGCAATCGCTCCTGCCACTGCTAGAGGCCACCAGGACACCGATGGCAACTCACCCCCCTTCCCGGAGAAGGACAGCAGTCCTACGGACATTCAATCCTTCTCCTCCCCTGCCAGCTCCCGACAACCCAGGCTCATTTCCAAATCCGGGTCGCCGGCATGTTGCGAGGTGTGACGTCTAGCGCCTCAACCCTCAGCGCCACCAGGCTGGCCTGGGTTAACGTTTTTGAAAAGGCTGTTGATACAACAGCTAGCCCACCACCTGAAAAGAATATTAACTTTTAAAAGACATCAACTGCTACTTTGCATACCGAATGTACTTTTCTTAATCTCCATTTTACCATTTAGATTTCTACTTGACTGTATTAGGTGTGATGTGTGGAGCGGCACTCAACCTGGAGGGTGATATATCTACTATTTCCATTCATACTTCCTCAGCACTGGGACCTCACTCACTGTGACATCATGACTGACACAAGATGGACCAACAACATTCTGCTAGATTGGCCGGAGCGGCTGCAGTTTATGAGTCCCATCCTGCAGATCCAAAAAATGGTGGATGAGGTTTCTGCACAAGACCCAACTGTTGCTTGGTAACAGTCAACCGTTTATCAGTTTTGTGCGCTTTCCTGAATGTAAATGATCAGGGGGCTGTGCCCCCTGCACTCCCTCCTCCCTCACACCCCTCTCCCCCCTTACACACATACATCTGATAGTTTCATTTTGGTGGGCAAAGCCCCACAAACCCCCCCACCACCACCAGTAGTATATTACCACTAAAACTACAACTACTTCTAATAGTTTTGTACAGATGTCACTGTTGGAAATCTCACCTGCGCAATCACGTCACTGGCTGAAATCTCGTTTGCCATTTTGTGGGACTCAAATGGCAGGCGAGTCGACTGGCCACTAGTGAAGTCACCAGGAGTGAGTTCAAAATGCTGATGAAGCATGCAGGCGAATAAAGCAGAGTTACAGTAGCATGTAAAAACCTGGGACACTCACAGAATTAGGTTAGAATGAAAATAAAAAATCTAGCATCTCCTTAGAACCAGTCTGAGGCTACATGAAAGAAGGGATCTTCCTGTTACACAACCAACCAGAATCTGACCTCCAACAATGGCGCATTTTCCAACTGTCCTACAGTATGCACACTGTCTGCCAGCCTGAACAGTAATGAGACTCAAATGAGGAAAGACTGACAGACCGGCACACTTAGTCAAGCCAGTTCTTATGCAGCATCAAGTCACAGCAAAATAAAATGTTGGGGAAGAACCAGAAGAGTGAATTAGAAGAGAGAAAAATGGGTAGCTGTAGTCTTTTAAGTCTGTTGAAACCAAAAGGCAGTTTATCCTGCAACCTGTCTCCGAGCTGATCTTATAAATGCAAGGACTAATATTTATAATCTGCAAACTTATTGCAAAGCCAGTGAAGAAGACATGAATCTATGGCAAAAACAAGAAAAGTTATGTTTTTACCTACAAGTCCAAGAAGGGGGAATAAAACCTTTTATAGGTACATTAGGGAGTGAAGAAAGACCAAGGGAGGGATAGTGAGGCATAATAAAGGGGAGGGTAGGTGGGCAGAGGGAGACAGTGAAAAAGCAGGGATACTGAACGAATACTTCTGCTCAGTATTCACAAAAGAGGAGGGGGAGGTACTTAATCCAATCAACAGAAGCACTCTGGACAGGGGGGTCGATACCAGTCCATTCACAGAAGAAAGGGTTCTGAAAGAACTCCTAAAACTGAAGGTAGACAAAGCAATGGGCCCTAATGGGATTCACCACAGAATTCTAAAAGAACTAAGGGGAGAACTAGTGACACCTGTGACTGACTACCCTTTTTAACAAATCATGGGAGGATGGTGTGGTACCTGAGGACTGGAGGAGGGTGGATGTGATTCCCCTTCACAAAAGTGGGAGCAAAGCAGAGGCAGGAAACTATAGACCTGTTAGTTTGACCACAGTGGTAGGGAAAATGGTGGAATCACTTCTGAAAGAAAGAACTGTTGAGTACCTAGAGGCCAGCAGGGCACAGAACCCAAGGCAGCATGGATTCACAGCGGGAAGGTCAAGTCAGAAGACTCTAACAGATTTCTTTGACTGGGTGACCAAAGTAGATGACCAGGAAGGGGCTGTGGACATGGCCTACCTAGACTTTAGCAAGGCAATTGACACGGTCCCACACAAAAGATTAATAAACAAATTAGCCAGTCTGGGAGTGGGTCCCAGGGTGGTAGCCTGGGTAAAAAACTGGCTGGACAACAGGACACAGAGGGTAATAGTAAACAGAGTCCACTCCGGAGAAAGGGAGGTTACTAGCAGGGTACCGCAGGGTTCAGTACTGGGTCCAGTCCTTTTTAATGTCTTTATAAGTAACATTGCAGAGGGACTGGAAGGAAAAGTATGCCTCTTTGCAGACGACACAAAGATCTGCAACAGGGTTGATATACAAGGGAGGGGTGGAAAGGATGAGAAGGGACTTAGCAAGGTTGGAGGAATGGTCAAATGTATGGCAGCTTATATTCAATGCAAAGAAGTGCAAAGTAATGCACCTGGGAAACAAAAACCCAGGGGAACAGTACACAATGGGGGGAGATACTAACAACAACAAAAATGGAAAGGGACCTGAGGATAGTCATATCAGATGACCTAAAGGTAAGCAAGCAATGTGAGAAGGCAGTAAGGAGGGCTGGGGGGATACTGGGATGTATAGCAAGAAGCATCACCAGTAGAAATCAGGAAGCTGTTATCCGTCTGTACAGACACAGTTGGTGACACCCCATCTGGAGTACTGCATGCAGTTCTGGACACCTCATCTCCGCAAGGACATAGACAGAATGGAGGCAGTCCACAGGAGGGCAACTAAAATGGTGCAGGGTCTGCACCAGAAGCCATATGAACAGAGACTAATGGAGCTTAATATGTATACCCTCGAGGAAAGGAGGTACAGGGAGGACATGACAGAAACTTTCAAGTACCTCAAAGGAATCAACGAAGTCCAGGAGGGTAGCATCTTTCAGAAAAAGAGATATACAAGAACAAGGGAGGCACAATTTGAGGAAAGAGGGAGGACGTCTCAAGGGCAACATGAAGAAGTATTTTTTCATGGAGAGAGTGGTGGACGCATGTTACGGCCTTCCTGAGAAGGTTGTGGGGTCAAAAACAGTGGGGGAATTCAAGAATGCATGGGACAGACATAAGGCAATTCTGGTGGCGGATAGGAAGAAGTAGGCTGTTGGTTAACTAGGATCTGCAGCTTATCCAATAGGTAGGGAAATGGGCAAACTGGGTGGGCCAAGCGGTCCTTATCTGCCATCAAAGTTTATGTTCCTATGCTTCAAATCAGTTAGGCACTCAACATATGCTACTGAGAAACGTGATCACGGCTTACGTTTTGCAGCAACAGAAGGGCCAGCAGTCCTAGAAGTATCTGGGTGCTGGTGGCAATGACACTACCAGACTAACAAACACTGCCAAAGCAACAGAGACTACCAGACTAACACACACTATCAGACAAATGCTGCCAGACTAATACACACTACTAAACTAACACACACTATCATACTAATACTGTCAGATTAACACACACTGTCAAATTAGCACACACTGCCACCACACTAACACACACTGCTGAAGCAACAGACTGCCACACTAACACACTCTGCCAGACTAACACTACCAGACTAACAAACACTGCCAAAGTAACACACCCTACCAAACTAATGCACTATCAAATCAACACAAACTATCAGACCACCACACACTACAAGACTAACAAACATGGGCAAATTAAAAGACACTACCAGACCTGCCAAACTAACATGCCACTACCAGACTAACATTGCCAAACTAACACACACTACCAGACTAACACTGCCAAATACACACTACAAGACTAACGCACACCGCCAAACTAACACGCACCACCAGACTAACAAACATTGCTAAACTAACACACCACCAGCTCAACTAACACACACTACTAGACTAACAAATAATGACAAACTGACAAACAATGCCAGATTAACACACATCAAAAGTACAAAAGGAGCCTATCGAACACTAATCCAATTCTTATTGTAACTAGGAGCCTCTGTAAAACTTTGGGAGGCATTTTCAGTTAGCTATATCCGAGGAATAATACTGCATGTGTGGAGCTAATCCTATGTGCTCTGCCCATGTTACGGGCTGAGTACCTGGTTAGAGTATAAACTACGGGTGTGCTTTTACCGAGTTGCTGAGGCATAGCTCAGTTTGTGTGTGTACTTTCAGCACCCAGGCAGGTACAGTCTGTCTTTTTAAAGGCAGAGTACCGTGCAGCTCTCATAATTGCCTGAAAGTTATTTTTAACAAAAGTTTAAAGAGCCCCGAACTGGCAGTGGCCTGATGTCACTTCCGGTTCAGCGAGTATATACTCACTCCCATCTGCTAGCAGAGGCACGCGCGCAGGGCGTCTGCCAGAGTCAGCCACGGGAGCTGAGGGAGTGAGGCCAGGAATCCTAAGGTGGAGTAAATAACTGCAAGAGTCACAACAGCAGCAGCTACTCGTAAGTAAGCTAATATATCTCCTGTAAATCACTGTCATAATGGCAGCTAACTCTGGTAAACATAAGAAATTACATCTTATAAATGGTGATACCATGTTTATGTGCCTGAATTGTAATCATATTAAAAAGCCCCCAAATAATCCAGCCCAGGAAGAAATTTGTCCAAACTGTGTGACTATCACTAATTTAAGAAAAGAATAACTACTCTTCAAGTAGAGATTAAAAATATGAAAGAACTAAGAGAGCTAGAATCCTTTATGGATAATATGATCAGGAATATTCCTACTACCACTGAATCAGTTTCACCCCCACATTCCTGAAATGCAGATAATTGATTCATCTCAAAATGTTCCCAAACATACAAACTCTTCACCTGCCAATATGAGTTAAGAAGAGACAAGAAACTAAGGGAACCAGAACCATTTACTTCAGGAATGCCATACTGGGAATCAGTCCAATCAAGAAATCCCATAATAGGTAGAAGGGCTGAAATTTATAAAGCCCCTAGTACAGATGAAGAAAATATTAGTTGGACCAAACAAATACCAGATTTTACTAGTTTCAATCGTTTCAGTCTGTTACAAGATCAACATGAGGAGACTTCAGATATTACTACTTCACAACCTAATATTACATTAAATCATGAAGTTATAGGTGACTCTATAGTTAAATACATTGATTTTCAATTACCCCAATCTAATAAACTTCGTAATAATGTCACCAGACTTCCTGGAGGAAAAACAGAAGACGTTTCCAAAAGAATTGATAGTATGCTTGGAGAAGAAAATGGTAACATTGTAATCCATGCCGGAACAAACAATGTAGGTCATACACATTAAAAAGACATATGTCACGAGTTGATAGATTTAGGAAGAAAAATTAAAAACAGAAACTGTCACGCTGCCATATCTGGTATTCTACCAATTCCCAGAGCACTTCCAGAAATTAACCTTACAATTAAAAGGATTAATACCAGACTAAAAAAACTGGTGTATCAACTAAGAAAGAAATTTTATACCTGGATCATTGGGACGCCTTCTGTTATAACAGATCATTATATGCTAGGGATGGCCTTCCTTTAAATAAGAAAGGGACTGCACAACTAACCTCATACTTTCAACCAGCCCTACAAATATTAGGGTTAAACTTGCAGATGGGGAGGCTAGAAGAAAAAATTACTCACCTTAGTAATGTTGTTTCTTCTAATGGAGTCTTGCTATATTATGACATATGCAGTGAGTCCCAACTTTCGAACTGCTCCAGAGGTGAAAGAGTTAACTTTCCATGCCAGGCGTGGAACGCTAAGATCGAGCTCGGTTGAAAACTCTGTCTGTTGTTCTTCAAACTCAGACCGTCAGATCTTTACGAGCTAAACTCACGAGGTCCTTGTGGAAGCTGTAAACCTACACTAGCCAACTCGCTACTAAACATAAGAACACATTTTTTGGTCCCAAAACAAAGACTCGAGTCAGGAGACCCAAAAAATGAAAAACACAACACCAAGTCACCCCAAAAAAGGAGGGGTGAAAACAACAAGGTGGGCATCTACTAAGTGCCAACACTGCACTGCCCACCCACATCCCAAAAACGGAGGTTCTGAGAGGGGCAGGCGGGGGGGAAGGTCATAATATAGCAAGACTCCATTAGAAGAAACAACATTACTAAGGTGAGTAATTTTTCTTCAAACAACATGAAGTCTTGCTATATTATGACATATGCAACCATACAGCAGTACCTCCATGGAGGAGGCAGAACCTATTAGGAAATAGGCTCTGAAGCACAGTTGTGTTAGAAACCGAGCATCACTCCTAGCCTGGATGTCCAGGGAGTAATGCTTGGTAAAAGTGTGAACTGTTTTCCAGGTAGCTGCTTGACATATCTCTAGAATAGGGATGTCCCTGCGCAGCCAGGGAAGCAGCTGTACCTCTGTAGAGTGAGCCCTCAGGCCTGAGGGAGGAACCTTACCCAGCTTTTCATAACAGAATTGGATACAAGAGACAATCCACCTGGCAATGGATCTTTTAGTGGCAGGTTTCCCTTTACCAACCTCACCATAAGTGAGGAACAGTTGGAGGGAGTCAAACCTGTGACCCTTGGTACACTCTATGTAGAAACTAAGGGCTCTCTTCACATCTAAGCTGTGCAGCCTCCTCTCGCCAGAGGAAAAATGGTCAGTGAAGTACACTGGAAGAGATATAGATTGATTAAGGTGGAAATCTGAAACCACCTTAGGCAAGAACTTCCTGTTAGTCCTGAGGACCACCTTATCTCTATGAAAGGAGATAAAATCAGGCTCCACTGACAAAGCTTGTAATTCACTTATGCGTCTGGCAGAAGTGATGGCTACCAGAAACACAGTCTTCCAAGTCAAGTACTTAAGCTCTGCTGAAGACAAGGGCTCAAACGGAAGTTGCATAAGCTGAGCAATGCAAACATTAAGATCCCAGGCAGGGGCAGGGTCCCTGAATGGAGGGTTGGTGTGAAGCAATCCCTTAAAAACTTGGAGAATACAGGATGAGCTGAAAGAGAAGAGGGTTTACCTGCTGAAATAAAAGCAGACACAGCTGCCAAATGTACTTTTAGGGTAGCTGGTCTCAGCCCAAGGTATTTAAATGGACCATATAATCCAGGACTGTGGGTAATCAGCAGATTCTGGGAAATATGCTTCCAGAGCACCATATGGAAAACCTCTTCCATTTGGAATTATAGGTAGCCCTGGTGGAAGGTTTCCTAGAAGCCTTAATATATCCATACACCTTGGGAGAGGTGTAGCTCAGCAGACTCTAACTCTTCACGAGCCAGGCCTTGAGATTGAGAGATTTGAGGTTCGGGTACCAAACCCTCCCCTGAGCACAGGTTAACAGGTTGTGATTCCTGGGAAGACACGGGGAAGATGGACTGCTAAGGACAGTAGGAGTGGATACCAGGGTTATCTGGCCCAATCTGGAGCAATCAGGATCATCTTGCAGGATTGAGATCTGATTTTGACTAACACTTTGAACAGGAGAGGGAAAGGGGGAAAGCATAGAGAAACTTCCCTTCCCAATTGAGAACTAAGGCATCCAGAGGGACTGAGCCCAACACTGGGGGCCTGCAGAAAAAAAGGGAAGTTGGTGGTTGTCTGGGGCTGCAAAAAGATCTATCTGCAGGGTGTCCCCATCTGGCAAATATTACTTCCAGGACCAGGGGGTCCAGTGACCATTCGTGATGGCCCTGGGAAATCCTGCTGAGAGCATCTGCCAGGACATTGTCCTTGCCTGGGAGGTGAACTGCCATAAGGGAGGTGTTCACGGAGTAAGCCAGAGACCACAACTTCATTGCTTCGGTGCACAAGGCCGTAGAGCGAGTGCCTCCTTGCTTGTTGATGTACCACATTGTGGTGGTGACGTCTGTTCTGACCTGTACAACTTTGTTCTGAACAGATTTGGAAAAAACCTGAAGTGCTATAAAAACTGCTCTGAGTTCCAACAGATTGATGTGGAGCAGAGATTCCTGAGGGGACCACAGTCCCTGGGTAGTGAGGTCGCCCATGTGAGCTCCCCACCCCAAGAGGGATGCATCTGTAGTAAGGATTAAGCCATGAGACTGAGTGACAAAGGGAACCCCTTGTCTCAGATTGCTCTGATCCTGCCACCACTGTAGGGCTTGGATCAGGGTTCGAGCTACTGGGATCAATTTGGTTAGAGGGTCTTTCCTTTGAGACCAAAAGGCTCTCAAATGGAACTGGATGTCCCTCATCTGAAATCTTGCTCCCTGCACTATTGCTGTAGAAGCACCCATGTGCCCCAGGAGCTGCAGAAAATGCCTTGCTGGTCGAGAGACCTGCAGGGTGAATGAGGAGGCCAGAGAGACCAGGGTCCTTGCCCTGTCCAAAGGAAGGAAGGCTCTGGCTTCCTCTGTGTTCAGCTCTGCGCCAATGAAGGTGAGGAACTGGACAGGCTCTAGAACTGACTTTGAAAGATTCAGAAGGAAACCTAGAGAGGTGAGCAGTTGCTGAGTTATCTGTAGATGTAACTTGACTTGGTCTGGAGACTGGCCTACTACGAGCCAGTCGTCCAGGTAAGGGAAGATGGCAATTTTTTGCCTTCTTAGGGAAGCAACTGCTACTGCCAGGCATTTTGTGAATACCCTTGGAGCAGAGGTGAGGCCAAAGGGCATTGCTCTGAACTGGTAATGGCCTGAGGGCAGCTCGAACCTGAGGTACTTTTGATGGGAGCTTGATGAGAATATGGAAGTAGGATCCTTGAGGTCCAGGGACGCTAGCCAGTCCCCTGGCCTTAGAGAGGGCAGAATAATTCCCAGAGTCACCATTTTGAATTTTGGTTTTAAAAGGTGCTTGTTTAAGTATCTGAGATCCAGGATGGGCTGCCATTCTCCTGTCTTTTTTGGGGTAAGGAAGTACCTGGAGTACAATCCTTTGCCCTGGTGTAGGGGTGGAACCCTTTCCACGGCTCTGAGAGCCAGGAGGGTAGAGACTTCTGCCTCTAGGACAAGTGCCTCCGATGGATTTGCAGGTGGAAAGGATCTGGTTCTCATCTTTGGAAATTTTTTGAAGCTGAGAACCAGTCCCTGGCTTACTACTTCCAGGACCCACTTGTCTGATGTCAGAGACTTCCAGTCCTGGACAAAGTAAGCCAGCCTGCCCCTACAGGTAGTGGAGAATCGGCCCTGGCCACCCCATCAGGGTGCCTGCTTGGCAGGGGCTTTAGGCTGAGGGGTGTAACAGGCTTGCTTGTACCCGCCTGCCTCTCCTCTAAAGAACCCCTCTGGGCATAAGCTGAAAGAGGAGGCCTGGGCTTGGTAAAAAGGCCTATGAAAAGGCCTGCCCCTGGAAGGCTGCCTTGAGGAGTGGCTGCTCTTCCTTGGCCTGTGCACTTATAGGTGGTCCTATACTCATACATTTTCTTCATGTAATTCTCTGTCTGCTCCCCAAACAGAGAATTATCCACAACAGGAAAATCCATGGCCTTAGTCTGGGTATCCTGCATGCAGCTAGTACATCCGAGCCAAGCCATTCATGGTGCCACAGATGTAGCCATGACTCTTGATGACACATCATTAGAGTCCACTGCAGCATGGAATTGCACCTTAGATGCCTCAATACCATCAGCGGCCACCTGCTCCAGCTCCTTGGCAAGCTGGCCAGGGACCTATTTTGCTAGAGCCATAACAGTATCCCATCTGGATTTCTGGTATCTAGCAACATAAGCCATATAATTTGCCTGTTTGAGTCCCAAGGATGCTGCCATGTACTGCTTCTTTGCCATGGCATCAATCCTCCAGGAGTCCTTGTCAGGGGGGTGTGAGCCCAAGGGAATATTTGCCTTGTCACAGGCTGCAGCCTGCACTACCCCAACATGGCTGCATTGTTATGCAAGGAACTCCGTATCAGAGCATGAAAATGTGTACCTCTTGTCCATTCTCTTATCAACAGGAGGTATAGTGGGAGGAGTTTTTAGAATTTTTACTGTCTGTTTTCCAAAAGATTTATGCAAAGGAATAGACAGCCTCCTGGACTCTGGGATATCCATCATTTCCACATAGTCAGGTTCCTCTTGATCATCCACAGCTTCCTCCATAGGGAGCTGGAGGGTTTCAGCCACTTTTTTATAAAAAATAAAATGAGAAGGGGACTCAGAAAGCCTAGGATCAGACACTCCTGAAGGTCTGTCTGGGGAGGTGTCCGGTTCAATGGGCACATCCAGACTTCCAAATCCACATTCACTCTTCTCATACTCCTCTTCCGCCCCCTCCGGTTCATAAAATTCCTCTAAATCATATTCTTGAACCGGTGGAACCAGCCGAACCGTATGCTTACCTGATGGTGCCGGTTCGGTCGGAACCGGGAAAGCAACTGGACAATTTTAATTGCTTTGGCTATTTCTTCAGTGGTTGGAGAGGAAAGTTTTGGCTCCACACCAGCTGATTTCCTTGTCCTTTTACTGGAACTGACTCCTCCGAGTCGGCTCTCCTTTTGCCCGAGGAAGTCTCGCCCTGGTCAGAGGGCACTCCCTCCGGTTCGGTTGGAACCGAAGCGGGCTGGCCATCCGGGTCAGCGGACTTCTTGGCCTCCCTTTCCCTGAGCCTCCCAACTCTCTTATCCAGGGTAGCTGCAGGAAAATTTTTGCAAATCTGGCAGTCTGAACTGAGGTGGTCAAACCCCAGACAATAAACACAGGTGGTGTGGGGGTCAGCCTTGTCAAAGGCTTCCCCACAGACACTGCAGTGTTGAAACCCAGTGGGCCCGGTTTTTCTTTTGGGTTTCTCAGACATAGTGCCAGTCCTAACCAAACTTGCCCGTTTATGGCAATCCGCCAAGCAAGACCCTCTTATCGGTTCCCAACCGTGTCAGGGGTCGTGGAAAAAAACGTAATAAAATCTGTTTTTTTTAGAACCGATAAGAACCGGTAACCACACTCTAAAAGACAGATTAATATATTTCAGAACAACCTGATCGGTTCAAACCGAACCGATAACTGTTTACAAGTTCCACACAGAAGAATTAAATGTAAACGCTATCTAGTACTTACAATACCACAGACAGAGCTTGAACCAACCGGTTGCGGTTTAAATTCGATCAAAAAAACGGGAAAATAATACTTTAACCGACAAAATGAACCGAGCAGAAGGAGAAAATCTCCAGAGCGACTGTTCAGTGAGGCGGAGCAAAGAATCTGACAGTCTGAGTTTGAAGAACAACAGACAGAGTTTTCAACCGAGCTCGAGCTCAGCGTTCCATGCCTGGCATGGAAAGTTAACTCTTTCACCTCCGGAGCAGTTCAAAGGTTGGGACTCACTGCATATGTCATAATATAGCAAGACTTCATGTTGTTTGAAATAAATGTTCCTGTGGTAAATAATATTAAAACATCAGAACTAACTGAAAGTCTCGATTAAAATTAACAATGATGCTAACCAAAATATACTAACAGGAATATGATATCGCCTGCCTGACATGCCACCTGTGATTTCTTTTTTTATAATTTCATTTTTATTGAGAGAGACAGGTAGATATCATTACAGTAAGACATCAGCTTGTAGTAAGACTGCAGTAGATGATAACTCTCTCATTTGGCTTTAGGTAGTAGTAGATGTCTTGAAAGCAGTTTATAGACAAAAAAAAAAAATCACACATCACTCTCAGGCCTCAAACAGCAAGCGGACGGACCTCAATGAGATAACTGGGCAAGAGGACGGGAACCCGCCCTCGTCCTCAGGGGAACCCTATCATCCTAAATTAATCTAGGGTACAAAATTCTGAGTTAATTTGGGGAATAATACAAGATCCAACCCTGCCAGTGTCTCAAAAAGCCTTCTTGTTTACCATGAAACATAGCTGTCAGGCATTCGGATCTGTATATCTCCAGAAGTATTTGATGCCAGTCTGATAGTGTGGGGACCACAGTAGACATCCATCTTCGACTGATGGCTTTCTTGGCAGCTAATAAATCTGTGGGCAGCAAAGTGCTCCCTCATCTTGGACTATGAATTGGGAAGAGGGACATTAGGACCATTTCAGCCATTAATTCTATTGTCTCACTGAAACATTTTCCCAGTTCTGTCTGTAACCCCCACCAAACAGGCATTAAGTTGGGACAGGTCCAGAAAACATGGCCCACATCTGCCACATTGCATTTACAGTTTCTCCAGCAGTGTCCATATGAACCTGGTAGGTATTTTATCAGCAATGTTGGGGAGCAAAAATACCCAGATCTAGACTTCCATGCAAACTCCCTCCACATCCCGGAAGTGGTAACTAACCCTGGTTGCCTTTAATGTGCCTTCTTTCCAAAGTGGGAAAGAGATCTATAAGTCTAAATCCTTGTTCCACCTGTGATTTCTTATGAAATCATGAAAGAATTAGAAAAAGCGGTATATGAAAGTGAAACTTTGTTCTTGGAAGAGCTAAACTACAAAGATGCAGACTGAGTAACTGGTAAAGCACTACTCAGTAATTCAAAGGACTTTATCAACTTGCGTACAGAGTTATCTTTAAGTCAACATGAGGTTATTCCAACTAGAGGTTCTAATATATTACAGTATTAAGCATCGAAAATATAATTATAGAAAATTGTACTACATTAGCACCACTTGAGAGCAGTGACCACAACACAGTGTCATTTGAAATTGTCTCTGATTTTACCTTTTCCAATAGCAACACAGAAATGTTTATATACAAAAAGGGCTGACATAGATAAGCTTGATAATGCCTTTAAATATATAGACTGGTCACAATTATTCAAAAATAACACAGTAGAAGTTATGTGGACAATTTAAAAAAAAAATAAATTCTATACACAGCAAATTCATACATTTCAAAGATAAAAAATAAAGGTTATAAAAGAAAACCAAAATGGTTAACTATTAAAATAAACAAACGTATTCAAAAAATATAGGTTATACAAAAAATAAATACATAACAAAACTCCTAGTAGTCTGGCTTCTTTTAAAAATATACAAAAAAATGCAAGCAAGAAATATATAAACAAAAAAAAAATGCAACATAATTTAGCAGAACAGGCCACGAATGGCAATAACAAACTTTTTTATAGTTATATAAATTCATTAAAGCAACATAAATGCAAAGTTGGTCCAACAGTGAAGTAATCTGAAACAATTAATAACCCATCTGAAATGGCAAATATATTGAATGACCATTTTTGTAACGCCATTGCTACTAATAATATCACTCAAGATTTCAATCCACCGAAAGAGAAAATGGACATTACTATTACAGCTGAAGAAATAAGTGATAAATTAAAAAGTCTAAAAAAAAAAAAATGGGTCTTCACCGGGTCCTGATGGCATAACAACTGATATGCTTAAACTACTGCATAAGTATCTAGTACTTCCCTTACAACATATCTTTAATTATAGTTTACAGTCAGGTAGTGTGCCTTATGACTGGAAGCTGGCGAACTTCATGCCACTCCATAAAACAGGTGATAAAGGTGAAGCGGAGAACTAGCCCATTAGCCTCACCCCGTACTATGTAAATTGTTAGAAGGGATAACTAAAGGTAGGTTAACAACTTACATAGGAACATTCAATGATAATCAGCATGGATTTTGTACAGGTCATTCTTGTACCACAAATTTATTATGCTTTTACGAGCATGTCAGCCAAAATTTAGATAACAAAACACCATGTGACATAGTTTTCTTAGATTTTAGAAAGGCAGTTGATTCAGTACCACATTGGGCTCTTATTAATAAACGAATAAATCTCAAAATTCCATCAGAATGCATAACCTGGATCAATAATTGGCCTAATCATTTTCAAAGAGTGGTAATATATGGTTACACTTCATACTGGAAACCAGTTACCAGCGGAGTACCCCAAGGTTCAGTTTTGTCCCCATTCATATTTCAGATTTTTATTGCAGACCTTTTAGTGAATATAGAAAGCTGGATCATAAAATATGCAGATGACTGCAAATTCGAAGGTCCACGTAAATCAACAGAAGAAACAGTTACATTACAAAAAGATTTGAACAAACTGACTACATGGTTTCAGAAATGGGGCTTATTCTTCAATGCAAATAAATGTAGTGTGATGCATTTTGAACCAAACAACCTCAAAACAATTTATACTTTAAATAACCAACGATTAAACCAATCTGAAACTGAAAAAGACCTTGGAATTTTTATTCAAAAACATTTCAATTTCGAGAAGCAAGTAACAGAAAATATTAATAAAACAAATAGGTATGGTGGTCCGTTAGGAGAAATATAAAATCAAGAGATGAAAAGATTATTCTACCCTTATATAGAGCTTATGTACATCCTTTATTGGATTATTCATCTCAATTATGGTCCCCCTATATGAGAAAAGACATAACTAGGTTGGAAAAAATAAGCGCAAAGTAACAAAATGTGTAAAAGGTGCTGAAACTTTTAACTACAAGCAAAGATTATCTAAATTCGGCTTAATGTCCCTAGAAAAAAGAAGATTAAGAGGAGACCTAATGTTAGCAAGAGAAGTAATTAATGATGAATATCTGATGACTGAGATAGGTCTCGAGTTCAAACAGATAATCAACACAAGAGGACATCCATTGCAATTAAAAAGAAAGAGGTATTTTACTACCAAACGTAATTATTTATTTTCTCAAAGAATAATAAAACCCTAAAACTCTTTACCAACTGAAATAGTTATAAGCAAATCAAAAGAATCTTTTAAGAACAATATTGATAGATTATTACCAAACCATTTCCCTAGTTATTACGGGGTGATTGTTGGGAGCAGTTATGGGCTTATGCCTTTTGTACCCCCCTCCCATTCTTCACAGTGAATCACAGTCATAGTGAAACATCACCAGATTAACACGCACTGCTAAACTATCACACATTACCAGACTAACACACGCTACGAGACTAACACCACACACTACCAAACTAACACACACTGCCACACTAACAACCACCACCACACTAACACACACTGCCAAGGTAACACACACTGCCAAGGTAACACACACTGCCAAGGTAACATACGCTACAGTGACAGGGAGTGAGGGAGCTGTACAGAGTCAGACTGAAATGGAAGAGCTCTAAACGAAGAAATTACGTTTTCCAAAATATTTAGTATTCATCCGTCCAGATATGCCAGCAGAGCAGTTTAGAGGCCATACTCCAGATTTAAAAAAATCACTGACAGGAGCCTGTTTCCTGCCCCTACAGTACCCTACAGTATAGTCTCTCCTTCCTTCAAAAAATAGGAGTTCATTCTGCCAAGCAAGTTTCATTTAGAACCATGCCTAGATTACTGTACAATGACAATAGTAACTGTTGGCAAAAACAACATAATAACTTAAACAGGGCCCCAGACAGAGAGGGAAGGATAAGAAAGCCACTCCTTCCGTAGCAAAATAAACATGACCCGAGAAATAAACAGCTATCCATAAATGTACCTATGACAGAAATCACTTGTAATGAATTCCATCCTGTATTATCGGGATGGTGCATGGATCATGCATTGAAAAGTCTTCTTAAACCCTGGAGAGTTCCAGAAGAACATGAAATAGCCAGGAAACAAAAAGTATTCCACTCCCCCTCAATTCCTTATCCATCCATCCATCGAGATATTCTAATGACTGGGAGTTGATAAGCTGGCTCACCAAGACCCATTTAGCTCCTTGGAACAGCACCAACAAAATATTTCACCAGCTAATTGACTACCATCTGGAGCACCCCTTCACCAGATTAAGATATCTGCAGACATCAGGACATCTAGCCTGTAATATTTTTCAAGTAAATGAACAGATGCCATCTTATCCAGCTCTAGAAATGTCTGCAAACACAGGCATGGTCTGTGTTTGTCCTTGATGTCACTGCAGCTCTAGTCGAGTAGCCTCCTAATTCCATTTGGAGTAGCTGACCTGCAGTAGTATATGCTTCTATAATGCATAACTTAAGCCATCTGGAGATTGGAGATCATGACGCTTTCTGCCCTTTTCTGGTGAACTGAAAAGTACAAGAAGAATATATTGTATGGAATGTAGCCATTTTTTCCAAATAGTACATCCAAAGCATGGACCTAATGTTCATTATCATTTTTAGGACAGAGATGGAATGATCAGACTGTGGCTCTAATGAAACTGTATACTGACCTTCGAAACAAAGGAAGGATCTGTGTGTAAGACTACTCTATTCAGAAACAATTAACAGTACGGTCCTGAACTCAGGAGAGCTCCCAGCTCGCTCACTCTCTGGATTGATATGCCTGCCATAATAAGTGTCAAGAAATTTCAGGTCTACAATCGCTAGTGGGTTGAATGGTGGTTCCATAAGGCTAAAGAAAAGTAAGTTTAAACTCCAGACTGAAACAGTTCTGTCTCACTCTGAGATGAGTCAGGGTTGATGCTTTTTGTAAAAGAATCATGAATCATATGAAGAGTATCCCCCATTGCTTCTACTTCTGTGGATGAAGGCAGTGTGGGCTAAGCAAACACTTGTCTATGCAGCATTCTGAAACGGAGGGCCAAGCTTGATGCCATCTCTAACAAACTCCAACATATGAGACACTGGTCCTGCTCTGGAGATGTATTCTTTGCCCATGTCCCAAAGGCAAATTCTCTCCACATCCAACAGTAAACCCCAGAAGTAGATGACTTCTGAGACCTAACTAGGAGATCCACTACTGCATCAGATTAACCCACACCTGTCAACTTGCACCTTTCTGTCTCCAAGCCTTGATGGATAGGCAAGACCGATCAGGATGATTTACTGTCAGGAACAATGTGAGGAAGTATTATTTCACAGAGAGGGTAGTGGATGCATGGAACAGCCTTCCTGAGGAGGTTGTGGGGTCTAAAACTGTGGGAGAATTCAAGAATGCATGGGACAGACATAAGGCAATTCTTGTGGGGTAGGAAGAAATAGGCTGTTGGTTAACTAGGATCTGCGGCCTATCCTGTAGGTAGGGAAATGGGCAGACTAGATGGGCCAAGCGGTCCTTATCTGCCGTCAAAGTCTATGTTTCTATGTCCCTGAAACTGCAGAGCTTTAATAGGGAGATCACAAATTCCACTGACAGCCGACTCCAGTGTGGCCACTCTGTGGCTATTAGAATCACGTTTGTTCCATCTTTTTGTGCTTCCTAGAGGAGTCCAGGGAAGGAGAGCGTATAGAAAGCTGTGGTTCCACAGGAAAGAGAACTCATCTGTTTTTCATGCCTTTGGTTATCTATATCTGGAGCAGAAGTGAGGAATGAGCTAATGGGAGAGCCTGCAATGAACAGCAGCAGGCAAAGTTTGTCTGTGGGCACGCCCCCAGATAACATCTGAGAGGCAGGGACAACCAGGTAGGAAGGCAGGGTTCCCAGGAGGCGGGCCCTACTACATGCTGGATGGGAGGAGCATTGTTGATTTAAGCTGGTGTAACAAAGGCTCTGCCTTCTTTCAACTTCTCCCCCTCCAGCAGAGAGCTTCTCCCTCTCCTGAGGATGCCAGGACAAAGGGACACCAGCAGCCTACCTTTGCTGCATTTTCTAGGTATGGAATTGGAACCTTGAAGGGCAATCACTCTCTCTTGCTTTGCTGAATGTGGCATTTGGTATGAGCTGAATATAGCACTGGTCTGAGGAATTGGCTTGTTATGTTAGGGTGGCTCAGAGTCATCTTTATAGCTAGGAGGCTGCTGTTTTGGGGAGTCATTTTAGTCTTTTGATTGGGTAGCTTGATATGGCGGGCAATGGTTTGTATGTTTGTCTCTGGCCACCCGCTAGTCCCCCCCTTCCCCGCTGGCATGCAGGCTGGTAATCTAGCACCGGGGCTGGCAGGCTGAGCGGGGAAAGTCCAGGACACCACCACTACGAGTAAGTACAGAAGTTTCCCGAATGAATGAATGAATAAATAAATAAAGGGGAAAGCAGCTCAGAGCCTTAGACCTTGCAAGACCTCTTAAACTCTGCTGGTTGAATGGAACAAGGCTGGGAACCCAGACGGAGATGTTATGGGCCACATGGCAGGTAATCGTCAATCGCTCACAGATGCAAAAAAAAAAAAAACACATATCAGATCAGCCCCTACAGTTCATCACAAATGTGCGGAATGGTGCAGTTAGTGGCTAGGAGACAGGAATGGGCAGTTGCAGCTGGCGACCTCAGTGGGAAAGCGATGACCATGTGACTTCCACGTTTAACC
Source organism: Neoceratodus forsteri (assembly GCA_016271365.2). Taxonomy (NCBI): domain Eukaryota; kingdom Metazoa; phylum Chordata; order Ceratodontiformes; family Ceratodontidae; genus Neoceratodus; species Neoceratodus forsteri. The sequence goes on from JADMNL010000025.1 coordinate 268,963,483, forward strand.
GAAGTTCATCACAGCTGGCCAGGTCCAGCAGTGTTACTGAGTCTTCCTTCTCCCTCCCTGTTCTAGCTCAGGCACTAGTGGTGTCTCCCTCTGCTCGACTACATAATCATTAAGATGATATGTGAGTTTAGCATAGGATTTTGGCACCACTATAGGAGGGTTCATAAGTTTACTCGTGAGCCTACGTAATTTTTTTGGCATTCTGCATCTTCAATCTATAACTAGGTTTTCAGACTAGTAATTCTTCTAATTATTTTTCTGCATATATGCAAGGCTGTAGTTTTAGAACTGTGTTCCACATTACAGAAAGAGACACGTAGTAAGCAATCTCAACATGTCCCATGCAGCTCTGCATTGCCACATTTTGCAGCAGTGCGTGGGTATTACAATGGAAGTTCTCCATTGAACAAGGCTTTGAAATTTTCATTGTAATTGCAAATGCCATTGTAAATTACATTTTACTAAATCAAATCCTATTATATTCTAGGAAATATCCCAGATTTTCTTTTAAGAAGCCACCATACAGAAGCTGCGAGGGTCAGAGAGTGGTAAATGTTTGATTAAGGAAAATACTTTCAATGTAAATGAAAATAAGAAAACATGTAAAACATTTTGTAACACTTCAAACTGCCAGTCAAAGTGGAGCCATAAGTTGCATACTGTAACTTTCATCCTACAAAGTGACAATAATAATCAGGTCTTATTTCAGACACAAGTGATCTGTTCAAATGGGATGCAGCTCATTTAAACAGGAAGTGTGCAACATACGATTATTGTTGTGATTTAAAATATATAAAAACTCAGGGTGATGGCTTCCAAGCACTCCGATTTCCAGAGATCTTGTGATTTAGTAACCAATATAAGAGTATAGCTGGTTTTACACAAATAGGGCTGTTTATGAGACCAGGAAGGAACAGCACAGGAGACCCACAGTGTGGCAGTAAAATGGCACCAACAGTGCCCCCCTGAGTGGCTAGGATGTCAACTGCCAAGCAGTTGATCCAGGCTATTGCAGGCAGCATATGTAAATGTGCAGACCCCTCAGTGGTGAAGTGTTCTGCACAGTATGACAAATGAAAACAATTGTGTAGGGGTTGGGGGGGGTGTTGCCTTGAATTGTATGCTTCTGCTGACATTTAATAAAAAGGAGCATTATAACATATTCAGGGGCACCGCAATAACAAATCACTACTGTTCATTCCAGATATTCCATGAGGAAGCCTGGGCAAGTATTATTTGACCAAACTGTTTCTCGAATTACAGGGCAAACAAATTACATGGGGCAACTGTTTTGGAATATAGTTTAGTTCCAGGAGAGGTACATTATCATCAGTAGCTTGGGTTGTTTGGGCTATTTTGGGAGCAGATTAATTATACATCAACGCTTTCAGAAAGAGCTAGAAGGCAGGCATAAAATATTGCCGATTAAGAACTAGTTTCAGTTCTTCCTGCTCTTGTCTCTGCTACAGCAGTAAAATCCTCAGGAAATGTCATAGGGCTGGTAAAGGATGTTTTTAAATGTGACATGGGGGGTCCGTATGAGCTGCCCTCAAAAAAAAAAAAGGGGGGGGCAATTTAAATCCAGTGTTTTATTCATGCATCCAGTATGTATTACCAAGTACAAGAAAAGGTAATGAGGTAGGGGAGACAGTGGACAGAGCAGGCGCCAGGATTGGGCAGGGCACTTGAGTGGCCTCAAGTACCTGCACTAATTGAGCCTTCCCACAGTACCTGGCTGAGCGGCTGCAGAGGAAGCCAAAACAACGAATGAGGATGGTGTGTGCGTCAATGTGCTTTTTTCTTTTTTTCATACTTCTTTATTAATAAGAATATACCATGTATAGACCAGTGGAAAATAATACATATTACATCAGACAGATCCTACAAAGTTTTCAAATACAATTCTTTGAGATAAGTAAATCTGTTGGCAATATGCAGGACATTGTGTCATGTACGAAACACAACAATGATATGTTATCTAGGTCTATGATAGTATTACATTCAGTTTAAATAGTTCGACAGCCTCTATAAATAACCAGAACTGTAATAATCTGCTGTCCCCCTTAAGTAATATATGTTTTGAGTTATACTGTCAAGTTTATTTTGTTGCATACCTAAAAAAAGACATGAGAAAACATTACTATATCTTATGGGGCTAGAGAGGATTAAAATTGATATTATAAAGTTTATAAATCAGTTGTAATGGTCTCATTAAGGAATTTTCTAATCCTAAAATATTATAATAAATATTTCTAACCCAGTACTCAGGAGTGTTAGGGGAAAAGTTCAGTTTGGTATAAGTCCCCTCTCGTCTATCTATTACCATACACCTTTTGAAGATGATTTATTGAAAAAGCAGTACATTCCATTTCTTGTGTCTGCCGAACAACTTGTACCCAGTCTTCCACAGAGGGGGGAAATCGGCTGAAGCCATCGCTTTGTGATGGCTCTCAAAGCCGCAACTGTTACGGGAACGGGAACATTGTTTAACCAGGAGTAGCACACTATGCCAAAGCTTGTTTCCAGATGAGACCTGGGAGCACAAGGAAGTTAAGTGACTTGCACAGGATCACACAGTATGCACCTAGCCTGCTGTGGGATTCAAACCCAGGTCTCCAGATCTGCAGCTCAGAGCCTTAACCCACTGCGCTATACTGCTTCCTAAATACCCCATAGATATTTTGTATCTTTCCCCTGCAGTGTTGGTGGTGGAAGTCCCAAAAGTAAATTTTCTGAGCCTATGTTTTCCGGTAGGATGAAAAGGCGTTTCAAATGATCTGCCACTGCCGCCCAATCAGTGTACTTTTTCTGCCATTAAAGCTGGATACCTGATGATGGCAGATCCATGGCCAAGCACAAGCGTGAAATTTGAACAGCAGTAGCGGCCCTGGTACAGGCGAAAGAACAGGCATGGCAGGAAGTACAGTTCAGCAACCCAGGCAGCCCCAATCCATCGACACTGGCAGAAGTGACAGCGACATGGCCCAATCCAGTGATCCTGGCATCAGCAGGCTCCCAAAAAACGGTGTCAACAGACAGATGAGTAAGGCTGATTAAGGTCAGTGGGGATCCTCCAGCTCCAGCACTGCCTTAAAAGTGAACAGTGCTTAATCTAAAGGCCATTTTTCCCCAGAAGAAGCTGTTTTTTTAAATACTAGTTCAGATTCTAGTAACCTCCATGGATCTTTCTGATTTACACTTTGGTGTTGTGCCATTTTTGAACTGTGTGATGTAGTTTATGTCCCTATCAACAACAGAGCTATATAGTAGAACATGAATGCAACTGCACCAACTATGGAGGAGCTGAGCAAGGACATAACCTACATCATACGGTTCTAAAATGGTACTTACTATCTGTGTTTAACTCAGAAACACCAGCTAGGATAATTAAAAAGCCTGCAGAAACAAACCAATACAACTGGGACCAGCATTTAAAAATCGGCTTCTGCAGGGGTAAATGACTTACAAGTTCAGTGCAGTTCTCCTTTAACCAGGCAGGTGTGATGTTGGTACTATGACTGATAAGTCATGGGAATTATTGAGGAAAACTTTTCAGGTTCCCACATCCGAGTCCAGGGTGCCACCATCCAAGAAGTCGATAAAGTCTTGTAAGGGGGTGCCTTAGCCGACAAGCCACGGAGAGCGCGGGGGGGCCGCCAGCACTTCTGGCTCTGGGTCCGCCTCCCTTACCCACACTGGACTCCGCTCCTAGCCTGCCTTCACCCCTACCGTGACCACACCTGCCAGTCCCGGTCCCATTCATACCGCTACTGGGGCCTTTGCCTAAGCCGGTCCTGGGGTCCAACGCACTAGATCTACTACTACCCCACCTACCTTCTAATGCCAATATCCACTGGGGCTACTACTGGCCCCCCACTTTCTTCTGCCTTGTCTGCAGCTGATGCCATTGACAACTCCAGGGCTGCTTCAGGGTCCACTGGGCCTGATACCAACTCTTCCCCTACCAACCCCGACCCCAATGGCGCCGCTGCTGGGACCATAACCGGGGTGCCAACTCCTCTCTTGCTAGCCCCTATAGTACCACAGCCCAGTAATGTCCCTGCAGCTGAGGATGGGGGGGCGGAGGGACTGGGTCCACTTCCTCAGCCAGTGGGTCCTCCAGCTCCCCTTTGAGCTTGGAGGAAAAGCTGAACAAGGTGTTGGCTCTGTTGGATGAGCAAGAGCATGGGCAGGTAGCAGGCGGAGGACCAGCTCAGCAGCGCAGCCAGTGCAAGGGTCATATGTGACCATCAGGAGGTCATTTGGGTCACATCTTTCTGAGAAGGTGCAGCAACAATTTGCTTGCAGTGAATTTGTGGATGTTTTCACATTATTCAACAGGTCCAAGTAGCCTGAGGTGGAAGTGGAAAAAGAGAAGGATGATGGGGTAAGCATTAGAGCAAAGTTGTCATATAACACACATGATGGAATTGGGTAGTGAGCTTTGCCATTTAAGTGGGTTTGTTAAAGGAATCGAGCCTATGGAAAGCTCAGGGTTTATGAAGCCATTACAGTCACAGAGTGGAAATGCATGCCAACAAAAGGGATGGGGCTGGCTAAAATACAATGAAGAGTTCCGGAGGTGGAAGCATAACAACCTCAGCTGGGCATAGTGTGTGCTTAACCCCCCCTTTGATGTGGTCTACTGAGGGGGGGGGTCCGGCATTCAGAGAGTGCCTTCTCGATGTGCTGGGCCCAGTCCCCCAAGAAAAGGGTTTGCAGCAGGGAGCAATGGTAGGTTTATAGCAGGGAGTAGTGGAAGGGGGGGGGCAGTGTTATTATTACAACCATGGGACCTGCACATAAGAGGCATGTTGCTACAAACACAACTGCATTGTCTGAGGGTGGAACCACTAATTCTTCCAGTGCACAAAAGAGACCAGACCGCAGCCCTTACAGAAGTGGCAGGGGTAAATGGAGAAAAAGACAAAGGCAGTAAGGACAAGGATGGGGCAAAATGAAATAAGGCCATACAAAAATGGAGGGTAATGAGTACCAATATCCGTAGTCTAGGTAAAAAGCTCCCCGAAATGGTGGCCTTGATGGAAGAGGGATGCCTGGATATCGTGGCAGTCACAGAAACATAGTACACAGAGAACCATGACTGGGATGTCAACATACCAGGGTACACAATCTACAGGAGGGACAGGGAGGGTAGAAGAGGAGGAGGAGGAGTAGCTCTCTATGTAAGGGAAGGGATCAAAGTAGCAGAACTAAAGGGTAAACAGGAAGGAGAGGAGGCACTGTGGGTCACCCTGGAGACTGGAAATGGCACCACAATCCGCACAGGGGTTGTATACAGAACCCCATCTCGGGGGAGGAAATGGACAAGGAAATGATAGAAGGCCACCTTAGGATAGCAGAGAAAGGGTAGATATTGCTGATGGGGGACCTGAATATGCCAGATGTTAACTGGAGCGCTTTTGCTTCAGCCACATCCAAGAACAGGGCCATTCTCAATGCCCTACGGGGGCAAGCCTCAGACAACTAGTTTTGGAACCAACTCAGGACGGAGCAATCTTAGACCTGGTATTCTCAAATGGGGACATAGAGAGGATCTCAGTTCTAGAAGTGGGTAGCCATCTGGGAACAAGCAACCACCAAACAGTGTGGTTCACGATAAACTCCGCTGTAGAGTTAAGCCATACAAAATTGAAAGTACTGGACTTCAAAAGGGCTGATTTTGTCAAAATGGGAGTGTGCCTCAAAAAAGCACTAGCAAACAGGCAAGAAGGTGGGGTGGAGCAACAATGGGGAAACATCAAAACCACCATCACAAAGGCAACAAACCTTTGTGTGAAGCAAATAAATCAAAACGAAAGAAAAAAAACACTATGGTTCTCAAAAGAAGCGGCGGGGAAGATTAGGGAGAAAAATATAGCATTCAGGAAGTATAAGGAAACATAGAATGAGCAGGACAGAGAACTGTACCAGTTAAAGCAGAAGGAAGCGGGGAAGGCAGTCAGAATAGCAAAGGCCCAAACCAAGGAAAAAATAGCCAACTCGATTAAGAAGGGGGATAAAACTTTTTATACGTACCTTAGGGAGCACAGAAAGACTAAGGCAGGGATACTGAGGCTGAATAAAGAGGAAGGTGGTTGGGCAGAGAGCAACAGTGAAAAAGTAGGGATACTGAACGAATACTTCTGCTCAGTATTCACAAAGGAAGAGAAGGGGGAGATACCTAATCCAGTCAATAGAAACACTTTGGATAGGGGGGTTGATATTAGTTCTTTCACAAAAGAAAGGGTTCTGAAAGAACTCCAAAAACTGAAGGTGGATAAAGCAATGGGGCCTGATGGGATTCACCCCAGAATTCTAAAAGAACTAAGGGAAGAACTAGTAACACCACTGACTACCCTTGTTAACAAATCATGGGAGGATAGTGTGGTACCTGAGGACTGGAGGAGGGCAGGTGTGATTCCCCTTCACAAAACTGAGAGCAAGACAGAGGCAGGAAACTACAGACCTGTCAGCTTGACTTCAGTGGTAGGGAAAATGATGGAAATACTTCTGAAGAAAGAACTGTTGAGTACCTAGAGGCCAGTGGGGCACAGAACCCAAGGCAGCATGGATTCACAACAGGAAGGTCATGTTAGACGAATCTAATAGATTTCTTTGACCGGGTGACCAAAGTAGTAGACCAGGGAGGGGCTGTGGACATGGCCTACCTAGACTTTAGTGAGGCATTTGACACAGTCCCGCACAAAAGATTAATAAACAAATTAGCCAGTCTTTGAGTGGGTCCCAGGGTGGTAGCCTGGGTAAAACACTGGCTGGACAACAGGAATAGGAATAGAAGGGTAACAGTAAATGGAGTCCACAGTGAAGAAAGGGGGGTTACTAGTGGGGCACTGCAGGTTTCAGTACTGGGGCCGGTCCTTTTTAATGCCTTTATAAGTGATACTGCAGAAGGACTGGAAGGAAAAGTATGTCTCTTTGCAGATGACACAAAGATCTGCAACAGGGTTGATATGCAAGGTGGGGTGGAAAGGATGAAAAGGGACTTGGCAAGGTTGGAGGAATGGTCAAATGTATGGCAGCTTAGATTCAACACAAAGAAGGGCAAAGTAATGCACCTGGAAAACAAAAACCCAGGATAAGAGTACACAATGGGGAGTGAGATGCTGACAACAACAAAAATGGAAAGGGACCTGGGGGTAGTCGTATCAGATGACCTAATAGTGGGCCAGAAATGTGAGACGGCAGTAAGGAGGGCTGAGGGGATATTGGGATGCATATGGAGAGGCATCACCAGTAGAAAACAGGAAGTTGTTGTCCCTCTGTACAGACAGTTGGTAAGACCACATCTGGAGTACTGTGTACAGTTCTGGAGACCCCATCTCCGCAAAGACATAGACAGAGTGAAGGCTGTCCAGAGGAGGGCAACCAAAATGGTGCAGGGTCTGCACCAGAAGACATATGAAGAAAGACTAAAGGAGCTTAAGATGTATAGCCTCGAGGAAAGGAGGGAGAGGGGGGACATGATAGAAACTTTTAAATACCTCAAAGGAATCAACAAAGTTCAAGAGGGTAGCATCTTTCAGAAAAAGAGATGTGCAAGAACAAGGGGGTACAATTTGAAGATAGAGGGGAGAGGGTTCAGAGGTAATGTGAGGAAGTATTTCTTCACAGAGAGGGTTGTAGATGCATGGAACAGCCTTTCTGGGGAGGTCACAGAGTCAAAAACAGTGTGGGAATTCAAGAATGCATGGGACAGATACAAGGCAATTCTAGTGGGGGGTAGGAGAAGTAGGCTGTTAGTTAACTAGGATCTGCAGCTTATCCGTTAGGTAGGGAAATGGGCAGACTAGGTGGGCCAGACGGTCCTTATCTGCCATCAGATTCTATGTTTCAATTTGCCTGCAAAGTAATCCCAGTGGTGTGAACCTTTGTTCAGCGGTTAGCCAAGTGTCTGCTGGGCTGCAGCAAGCCCCACACATCTTTGAGTACCGAGTCCTTAAGGAATGACCTCAAGGTATGGTTGGCATTCTTGTCATGTTTCAACAAAGTGGCCATTGGGCTGACAGAGCTCATGCGACAAAAGCTGGAGCTCTACACAGATGCTTCCAGGGATTTGGCTTTGGGTCTTAATTCAAGGGGGCCTGGTGCATGGGGCACTGGCCTCAGTCCTCGGTGGATATGGGCTTGCTCTGTCAGATCACGCTTCTGAAATTCTTCCCCACTGTTGTAGCTTTGGTGATCTGGGGGATCCATTTCAAGATAAGCAGGTGACATTCAGGACAGAAAATACAGCGGTAGTGTACAGCATAAACAGGCAGTCAGGGGGCGCAGGTCCCATGGAAAGTCTGATGAGTATGTTTGTACAGAGGTGTTTGGTCCCGAATATACAGTTCAGAGCAGTGCAGGATAAGGCATATGAGGAGAGGTTGAGGGCACTGAACATGTACTCCCTGGAAGACGGGGGGAGAGACAGAGAGAGAGAGAGGGGGGACCTTCAAGTACTTGAAAGGGATAAATAAGTTTGATAAGGAGAGTCTCTTTAAGCTGAGTGGCAACCATAACACGAGAGAGCACAGTCTTAAGCTGGAGGTTGCGGGGTTTAGGAGGGAGGGAGGGAGGTCAGGAAGCACTTCTTCACAGAGAGGGTGGTGGACACTTGGAATGTGCTGTTGGAAAAGGTAATTTCGCTGAAGACAGTGGGCAGCTTTAAGCAAAGTGAGATATACATGGGGGAAGGTAAGGATCATGGGAAGGGAGGATGGGAGGAGTGGGGAGGGAGGGCAGGGACATTAGCTCAAGCTGTGGAACCTGCAATATGAGCAGACTTGATAGACCAAATGGCCTTCTTCTGCTGGCTTCTTCGTATATTTGTATGTGCCTGGTATTGATGATAACAGTATTAATGACGCTCTTTCTTGTTTGCAGTGGGAGAGATTCTGACACCAGAAATAGAGATGTGTCCCAGGGAAGTCCCAGCCTACCTCAGGGAATTGGTAATCCAGAAGCCTGGGAACAACTCAGGTGTTCTTTAGGACCCCGTATGAGGGCAGTCTATTGGGGGCAGGTGAAGAACATCTAGGGGGTAAGCCAACAGCTGGGCTGGGCCAATGCTTGGCCAATTCTGGTAGACCAGCTATGTTCATACCTCCTGCACCTAAGGCAGCAAAGGTAAACACTGGCAGTGTGGAACAGCACTTGGAAGGCACTGCATGGTTCACTAAGACCACAGGGGTAAAGGATACCATGCAGTTCTTTTGTGTGGTAAGATACTGGAAGGGTGGGCCCATGGGGAACAGAGATAGTCAAACACATGACACCCAATCGGTCCTGTGTTGCTGGTGAACATGATGAATGTACTCCCCAGGGTTTGCTCATATGCTTCAGAAGCACATATGTTGCAGACAGCCTTCCTGATAGCCTTCTGTGGGACTTTCAGGGTATCTGAGATAGCCCAGTCAGAAAAATCATCCAAATTGCCAGTGACACTGACCCCAGAAGGGGGTTTTGTTTTGCTTGTGGTGCAGCAAAATGGACAGGGGGGACAGAAGTTGCTGGTGCAGTCTCCAATCACCTCCCTGGGGTGCAGAGGGAAATCCAGGGGCAGGCTTCAGCTTACTGCCAGCAGTTAAATGCTGGGGGGCAGGCTTTCTTCCATAACGAGGACAGGTTCCCCTTATAGTGTTCCAGTTTTCTCATCTGCTCAGTAAGGGGGTTGATTCTCAGGAGTACAACAGTCACTCCTTTCACATAGATGCTGCCTCACATGCTAAGGTAGAAGGCTGGACAGATGCACAGATTCAGTCACTGGGATGGTGAAAGTCCCAAGCTCTTTAAAGTTATGTACAACTGCAATTGCTGTAACCTCTCTGTTTCTATTTTTGGCAGGTCACAACTCCAAGGGAAAACATGTGTGGATCTGCAGCTACTCTTTTGTGCACTGAGCAGCAGTGAGGTCTTGGCAGTTCCAAGGAGGTGAAAATCTCTTTATGGATCCTCAGCAAGTGCATATTCGTTGGATGGGTTGAAGGTGTATGAAGTGGGGGGGGGGAGGGGATTTGCTCCCATGGCTCACAGCCAAAACATAATAGCATAGCCCTCCAGATACACTGGTCGTCCACCTGGGAGGAAAAGATTTGGGACTGCTGAAGTCCATGGAACTGCAGAAGATGAAGAGAGAGGACTTGATACAGTTGCATCGCAAATGCCCAGAGATACAAATAATTTGGTCACACATGATACAAAGCAGCGGTGGCGCCATGCTCTGAATCCCAGCGCAGTTGAGAGGGAGCACTGGCTGACCAACATGGCCATGCGGCGTGTCATGAACTCCATTGGTGGACTTGTGTTGCAGCATGATGTGATCATAACAAAAGTTCCACCAGCTGTATGCAAAAGATGGAATGCACCTGCTAGACTTATGGAATGACAGGTTTCCAGCAGACCTACAATGCTTTTCCGAAGCAAGTTATGGAGTCTGTGCTTGGTGGGGGATGAGCACCGTGGTTCATCCAACAACCGAGCACTGCAGGATGCTCATTGCATAGTGGTATGGTAGTCTCGCAGGACTGAACAAAGGGGTTAACAAGGTTTCTTGCTTCTTTTCAGGCTGTTAGTCATGCAGCTGGGGAGAGGTGAGGCCTTGCCAGCTGGTACCAGAAGGCTGCCAGCCACAGGTGAAGGTTAACTCTCAGGTTTCCGCCCACAGTAAGTGGCACCCTCTAAGGGGGAAGGCACATTCAAGACTGGCCCACTAAAAGCCATCCCTTATGCCTCAGAAGGTCAGAGTCCCTCGCGAGATTTTACCTATTAGGACTGCCCGCTCCAAAAGGGAAGTGGAGGGCCTAAACTTATTGTTTGATATGATTAGAAAACAATCAGCTGCAACTAGCTGCTGCTAGACCTAGCTGGGGAGGAGGCTGAGGTAGTGCAAAGTAGGTTCAGGGAGTTAGGGCAGATCTGCAGGGTGGAAGCAAGTTCACTGGCCTTCTCAGAGGTGATACCAGTACCAAGGGCCAGCACAGCCAGGAAAAGAAGAACAAAGGATTTTAATGACTGGCTGAGGAAATGGTGCAGAGAATTGTATTGGGGACTGGGTGGAGACCTGGCAAAACAAAGCACTCTTTTCACCAGACAGGCTATACCTCAGTAGGGAAGGTTATAGGGTACTCAGGGACAAACTGGGGGAATACATAACAACTACACTTATTTATCTATGTACATTGACTCAGATTGTCATAATGCAGAAATGTAAATTATGTACCTACTGCTAATTCTTAATCTTCCTGTATATCTTCACCATTTATCACTGGTGGGTTCCAGCCGAAGGCGCAGGACCCCGTGGGAAGCTTCTGCTTTAAGAAAAAACTTGAGTGCTCTAAGAGGGAGAACACGTAGAGAATGGCACCGCCCTTGAGGTTGACACATTGCGTGGTGCTCTCGAGCTGCCAGTAACTAACACTATCCTTTTCACTCCCTCAGTTCTGCTCGGAGAGGAAAACTAGAGAAGAGGAAAAAAGGGTGGAGGGTGGGCAAGGAAGCTCAATGGGACAGTAAAAGGACAGTACAGTTACAGAAGAACTTACCGTAACAGTAAATTTTCGAGAGGAGCTTTTGCAGCTGGCTATTACTATTAGGACTATTGCCAAATGCCTTAGGACCCACCAGAAAAAACTGCCCAGCAGGGACTGCACCCTGACGTCGGCTCAGCCCCGACGTCAATCATGTTACAAAAGGGGGCGCACCCAGGCCCCACCTCAGTTCCCCTGCCAAGAGCCATGGACGGAACTCAGTGAGAAAACTGGGCAAAGCCCATCCCAGACATGCTGAAAACTCCTCCTGGGGGACGGAAGGCGGGAAAGCAACGCCTACTGCAACAGCTCCTCTCGAAGATCTACTGTTATGGTAAGTTCTTACGTAACTGTAGTATCTTACTTAGAGGGGGAGCTCTTGCAGCAGGCTATTACTATTAGGACAGAATCCCAAGCAGTCCCGCACCAAGGAGGTGACTAGTCCTGGGAGGTAGTATGACAGATGAAGTGATGCTAAGCCATGGCTGTATTCAGCAAACTAGGACAAGAGTCCTTGAAGAACTGCTAGGCCGAAACCAGCTCGGCGCCTGGAAGCAATGTCCAGACTGTAATGCCTCTCAAAGGTGTGCACTGAATTCCAAGTAGCAGCTGCACAGATGTTTCGAAGGGAGACATTCTTTAAGGAGGCAAAGGAGGTAGAGACTCCTCTAGTGGAATGACCTCTGACCGGGCCCAGTAGAGGTTTGTTGTACTTGTTATAGCAGTACACTATGCAGTGTACAAGCCACCAGGAAATGGTCTGTTTTGACACCGGTTTGCCCAGGTGTTGAGGTCCAAAGGCCACAAACAATTGCTCTGATTTGCAGTGTGCTGCTGTCCGCTTAAGGTAATGCCTCAGTGCCCCATGGACATCCAGTGTGTGCAGGAGATACTTTCCCCTATTAACAGGGGTAGGAAAATAGACTGGAAGGTCAACCGACTGGTTGGGGGTCAACTCCGAGACCACTTAAGTTAAGAACTTAGGATTTGTTCTAAGGGAAACTCTTTCCCGATAGAAAATAATATGAGGCTTCTTACACATCAGGGCCTGCAGCTCAGAAACTTGTCGAGCTGAAGTAACAGCAACTAAAAAAAAGAAACCTTCCAGGAAAGGAAGTGCAGCTCACATTCTGCTGTGGGTTCAAAAGGGGGAAGAGTCAACTTCTCCTGCACAAAAAGGAGAACACAGGGAGGGATAGGATCCCTGATAAGAGGTCATAGGTGCAGAATGCCCCGTAAAAAGGTGCGGGCCACGTCCAACTGAGCCAGGGTCCTGTCTCCGAACAGGACATGAAAAGCAGAAACGGCCCACATGTGCAGCTTTATGGACGAATAACTCAGGCCTTGCTGATATAAGGAGAGGAGATACTGTAATGCTGAGTTCACCGAGCAGGAAAGGGGATCTAGATGGTGGGACAAAGCTCAAAGGCAGAACCACTTCCACTTCATGGCATAAGTGCAGCGGGTCGAGGGCTTCCTTGCAGAAACGACGATGTCAGCCACCTCTTGAGTGACCCCATACCTGGATCTGACTGCATCTGCAGGAGCCAAACATGAAGGTGTACGGACCTGAGATCTGGATGCGCCAGCCTGCCCTGATCCTGGGACAGCAGTTGTGAACATATTGGCAGCGGGATTGGAGGTTCTGAGCACAATCGCTGAAGTAGTGGGAACCAAATCTGCCGAGGCCACAGCGGGGCGATCAGAATCATCTGAGCCCCCTCAGCCTGTACTTTCAGTAACACTTGCCGAAGGAGAGGGAAGGGAGGGAAAGTGTACAGAAACTTCTCTGCTCAGTAAAGGACAACACATCCGGCCCAAAAATACTAGGCGTGCTCTTGTGAGCAAAACTGGCGGTTGGCGCTAGATGAGCATAAGAGGTCCAGCTCAGCGGACCACATGTGTCAAACAGCTGGTCCACTACAGACTGTAGCAGCTCTCACTCATGCGCCTTGGACAGAGACCTGCTGAAGCTGTCTGCCAGGTCATTTTGGGCACCTGGAACATGGATGGTGGACAGGAAAATGTGATGCTCCAGTGCCCAATACCAGACTCTCATCGCCTCCTTGCACAAGGGGTAGGAGTGAGTTCCCCCTTGCTTGTTGATGTAAAAGACAACCGCCATGTTGTTGGTCTGTACAAGAAGAGAGCCTGGTGTGAGATCCTCTTGAAAGGCCCATAGGGCATTGAGGACCGCTCGCATTTCCAGAACACTGATGTGGAGGCTGTGCTCCTCCAGAGTCCAGACACCCTGAGTCTGGTGATCCATGAGGTCTGCCTCCCCAGCCCAAATCGGAATCATCTGTTGTCAGAGTCCGGCTTGGGGGATCCTGACAAAAGGAAATCCCTTTGTCTAGATTCAAAGGGTCTAACCACCAATGTAGCATCCTCCTGACCAACTCTGAGATCATGACAACATGGTCCAGACCGTCGGAGCCTTGGTCCTACTGCATCCTAAGCATCCACTGTGGGACCCTCATATGGAGGCGGGCCAAGGGAACTACCGGGATGGCCGCCACCATATGCCCCTGAAGTCTGAGGAAGGTCCTGGCTGGGACCTGTGGGGTTACTAGGACCGAACTGGCCACCTCTCTCAGGCGATCTCCTCTTTCTCGAGGAAGAAAGGCCATGCCCTGGATTCAATCCAGGACCGCCTCTACAAAGGTGAGTCTTTGGCTGGGCTCTGGGGAAGACTTTGGTAGATTCAGGGTGATCCCCACCTTTCGGAACACTGCATAAGTGTCTGTGAGAGCTTGAAGCAGGTGCCCTCTCGATGGGGCCGCTAGGAGCCAGCTGTTGAGGTAAGGGAAGATGTAGTGTCCCTTGTGCCTTAGCGCTGCAGCTACCACTGCCAAGCATTTGGTGAAGACTCGAGGAGTGGAGGAGAGGCTGAACGGAAGAACCCAGAACTGACAATGCTCCCCCTGGAAGTAGAACCTCAGGAACTTCCTGTGAGGGGGAAAGACCCCGATGTGCATGTAAGCATCCTGCAAGTCCACTGAACAAAGCCAGTCTCCCTGGTGCAGCAGAGGAATGAGACCTGGAAGGGTCACCATCCTGAACCTTCGGTATTCTATATAATTGTTTAGAGAGCTGAGGTCCAGGATGGGCTGAAGATCTTTCATTTTCTTTGGAACCAGGAAAAAATGGAAGTAATATCCCTTTCCCTGCTGTCGCAGATGAACTGGCTGTATTGCCTTTTTCTGCAAGAGGGCCCTGATTTCCCCTTCTATGAGAGGAATGTGAGACAGAGGGTATTTCGAGGACTTTGGTGAAGTTTCTGGAAGGATCTAGGTAAACTCCAGCATGTGACCTCTCCTTATGATGTACAAGACCCACTGGTCTAATGTAATAGAGCTCCATCCCTCCAGATGGAGGGAGAGCGACCCCCCCTACTGCCTCCCAAGCCTCCAGGAGGGGGGTCAACAAGTAACTGGGTGGAGCTGGGGTGAGAGAGAGGTGTGGGAGGACTTGGGGCCTCAAAGGTGCGCCACCAGGCTGCTGGTTGCCGACTTTGCCTGCTTTGCCGCCCTCTGTCCCTGGTTGTTACCACGGGCTTGCTGGCCTGAGGTTTTATGAAATGGCCGCTTCCAGAAGTGTCTTTGGTCCCCTCTATACGTTTGGCGGACAGACCAAACAGACTTGCCCGACTGCTGGAGATGAGAGATCAAACCCTCAGTCTCCTGTCCAAAGAGGATGGAACCGTGGAATGGAAGGTCCCTGATTCTGGACTGCGGTTCATTCTGGAAGCCAGCGCATCTCAGCCGTGCATGGCAGTGAAGGCAGACACCTGCTGCTGACGCCCTGGCCACTGTATCCCCAGTGTTGTACGAGGATCACAGAACATGCGTGCCCATGTCTGAGTCCAATTTCAGTATGTCTAGAAGTTCCGTCTTTTGTGTGGAATCTGGCAAGTCACTTACAAGCTCCTGTCCCTACTTCCAGAGTGCATTCTGGTACCGGACCATATACGTGAGGAAAGTAACGGAACGGATGGAGCAGGTGGAGACAGAACAGACCTTCTTGCCCACCTGGTCCTGGCAGCTCCGATGCTTTGGCTGCCTTGATTTGTCATGGACAGCCGCAATAACAGTGGAATCCACCTGAGGGTTTTCCGTCAGGAAAGGCTCATCTCTCGGGGCCTCGTATAGTCTGTCTGACTTTTTAGGAACGGCCAGGACTGAGGCTGGATGCTTCCAAGTTGTCCTGGTAAGGTCTTGGAATGTGTCAACCAGAGGAGGCAACACAAGGGGTTTGGGCTCCATCTGCATCAGGTAACAAGCCAGTCTCCGGCGCCCTGGATCCAGGTCCTCTGTCTCCCATTCATTAGAGGCCTGGATGTGCCCTATGACGTCCATGAAATTGGGATTGTCTGGAGGCGAATGGGGTAGATCCCTATCATCATAGATTCCCCAACTCCTGAAAATGAAAAGGAAGAGGAGGAAGATCTGCTCCTGGTCCTCGAGGTCCGAAGTACGTCTCCTGGGACTACCGTCTGATGAACGTCGGTGACTCCTGGACCGAAGCCAGTCCTGAGACCGGCGATGGCTCCTAGACTGACAATGGACCGGGGACCGACGCCTGTCTCAGGACCAGCATCGGCTACTGGAGCGAGCCTGCCTAGATGAAGACCTGCGGCAGCTGCGGGATCTGCTCTTGGGCTTTGACCGACAACGGCTGGCCGACGTTGAGTGGTGCTGTCTGCAGTCTCTGGACCATGACCGTATGGCCACAGGGGATCGAGGAACGAGAGGACGCATGCTGGTCCTCGGGGGTTTTTACCAGCAAGCCCATGGGCAAACCCCCCGGCTCCTGGTTGTCCGGTCAGTCTGGAAATAGTACTGGTTCCGGTTGAGATGGAGGTGTGTCCTTGTGGACCTGGCTCCACCAAAACGAAAATAGTTTTCCTAGCTCATCCTTGGTAAATCAAGACGCCGCCGCGCCCTGTGGGGGGGATCGGAGAAGTTGGGGGGTCTGGAAGGTCTCGCGGGGAGCAATCCGAGGATGAGCTATCCGGGGTAGAGGCTCTAGGGGCCGGCATTGGCACCCTGACTGGCGCCAGCGCGATGGAAGCCCCATCGGCTGCAGGCACTTTAACCGGCACCAGTGTCACAGCCGGGGCCAGATCCGACATGGCCGACTTAGGAGGGTGAGACCCAGAGAAAGCCTTAGCCTTGGGGTCCCGGTCCTTGCCAGATGGTTTTCCAGTGTCTGGTGAAGCCGTAGTTGGAGCTTTCTTTGGCAGGGCTCAGGTTTGTGCTGAAGAAGCCTTAGCCGACTCTGCCAGAGCGGAGGACACGTGCAACGGCGTGGCCTTTGGCTTGGAAGCAGAAGAAGAGACCGGCTTTGTCCTCTTATCAAGAAAAGTGACTCTGCCTTTTCTTTTTTTTAGGAGAGCCAAAAGGCACAGCCCAGGAACTGGATATCCCAAAAAGGAGAAAGAATCTTAATCCACACCCATAACAGGGGATGGCAGGTGACACGGTCGACAGAATAAACAGTTTAGGCCCACTAGCGACAACACCAGGTTTAGCGCTCCTCTCTCCTTCCACTATCGGGCTGGGGGGTCCAAAGAGATAATGCCCTAGACAGAAATCACCTCGGCGCCCCCAAAGGACCTTAGGTAGACAGGATAAATCCTAAGTCTTTGCACCACCGAGAAGGTGATGTGACAGGACAGAACCTCATAGCGGTATCCTGGACCTGACTCCCAAGGAACATTATGGTTACAGCAGTGGATCCCGAAGGGGCCCACTGTTAGGCAAAAGAAGATATATCAGGGCCCTAAGGCCCTAGTCCCGGCACAGGACCAGAAGTATCCACTTAGGGATGGGGTACCTGTAACAGAGCTGAATAGAGACCAGAGACTGTCTGTTGAAAATGGGGCCCCGGGGAGCCAAGGAAAAGGGCCAGAGCCCCTAGTTGCCCTCCCCCACAGGTAGGGCCACGTTGCTTCAGAGAATGGCAGGGAGCCCAGTGGTACCAGTGGGACTGAGCCTACAACTGGCCTCAACTGGGAGGGAGGGCAAGCAGGGCGGAAGCCCATGAGAGGATGGATGGTGGGAAGCAATGATGAATGGTGAAGATATACAGGAAGATCAAGAATAATGGTAGGTACATAATTTACATATCTTACCTGTATCAGTCTTCACCATTCTTCACTGGTGGGAGAGTACCAAGCCCATGAAGTTGACCAGTATCTCCCTGAAGGCTGGACCACCTTTGGCCCCTCGTGAGGGAGTCAAGAGAGGAGAGCCCATAATGGGTTTAGCCAGGTCTCCTGACAGGAAGAAGAGGAGGGCACCCTGACAGCTCCCACCTGGCTCTTCCAGGAGAAAAAGCCCCGGAAGGTGAGGCAGTCACCCTACACAAGGCCACGGGTGAAAACCAGGATAAGAAAAGCCATGGCATCTGCCTAATGCAGACCGCCAATCACACCAGTCTAGAAGCTACCGTGCTGGCGTCATACGATGCCCACGCCTGGTGTCTTGCTAGCTCCAGATCCCTTATGGTGATGACAATAGCTCGCCTGGTTAATAATAATAAAACTTTATTTATTAAGCACCAAGGCACTGTACAAATGAACAATAAAATCAAAAATGCACATACAGTATATATCAGAACAACCACAACAACCTTAAGCCATAAAAGCCTGACTCCACCGATGGGTCTTGAGTTCACGCTTAAAAATCTCCACGGTCGTGCATTCCTGAAGCCGGCGAGGCAGTGAATTCCAGAGGGTTGGGGCTATAAACATAAAAGCCCGAGCCCCAGATTTTAAAATAACCCTCAGAACCTCCAGCAACCCTTCGTCAGCCAAAAGTAGCTCTCGTAGAGGGCTGTAAGGAACCAGAAGCTGTTTTAAGTAGTCGGGGCCAAGTCCGTGCAGGGCTTTAAAGGTCAAAAGACCTACTTTAAAGGTGATCAGCCACTGTATAAGCAGCCAATGCAGATTGCGCAGAACAGGGTTAATGTGTACCCTTCTTGATACCCCTGTCAACAACCTCGCAGCGGCGTTCTGCACTAGCTGCAAGCGGTGGATATCAACCCCAGGAAGCCCCAGGTACAGGGAGTTGTAATAGTCAAGGCGAGAGAGGTCATAATCAGGCTAGGTCACAAGAAAGAAAAACCAACCGTGGCACACAGGCACCTCTCACAGGCCACCATGTCTACCTGATGTGCTGCTATTGATAACAGGAAACACGCCAAGGCAAAAACTCTCCTGCCAGAGCGATCGAACTCCACAAAGTCTGCATCCAAGGGCAGTCTCTTGTGAGGCACAGGCACCCAGAAGTGATGTCCAGCCACTCCAGATCCAAGGTGGGGTGCGGTAAAGACCCTGGAAACCCCACAGGGGCACAATACCAGTGCTGGCAGTCCCCTAGATCTGGGGAAGCAGAGGCGGTCGACTGACAGGCACTGTGCAACTCCTCTGCAAAGGGTCGAGGCCACGGAGGGGTCTCAAGTGACTCCTGGCTGTATTCCTCAAGGAACTCCATAGTCGCACAATTGGTACAGCGACTTTGAACAGGGGTTAGACTGAGCTCCTCCAACATCAATAGGAAGCACCGATATTCAGTGAAATTAGCATCCAATAACCAGTATGATGGAGGTTCCTCTTCCTCCAGTGAGGAAGCCGACGAGGCGTAGGGGCTCCTTACAGGGAACAATGGAGCCATATCAGGAGATGTAAAAAACAACTCATCCATGACCCTGCAGTATGTCGGGAATGCACCTGCCATAGCCCTATACTGTTCCCACATGAGGGGCCCAAAAGGACCAGAGAGGCCAGGGAGAAAGGGAAGAAGCTACGGAGCAGACACAGGCTGCGCAGTGTGATCCTAAGAAACCTGATCTGCTCCGCTAAGGCTGGGGGCATGAGCAGGGGAACCCTCTACTGTGAGGGGGGTGCACTGCCCAGATTCTACCTGCTACTCAACCGTCCAAGCCAGCAGGTGAAGACCCTAAGGGGGAAGACCCCTGGTGGGGAGACCAGAGCCCAGCATGCCCAACAGGGTGGCCCCTGTCCCCACCAGATGCAGGACTCTGTCCCTTGAGGGAGGAAAGGGTGCTCAGGCCAACACTCTGACTCCACCCCAGGGCGGCCGAGGCCACCCAAGCAGAAAGCGGAGAGGTCTGACCCGCCAACCTCACCAGAGAAGACAGACCTGCCCCTTGAGTGAATCCCCCCAACGGCAATCGATCTAAGTGAAGGGGGGAGCAAGCAGCTGGCACCGAGTTCAGTCTCCACCTCCCCCACCCTGTAGCAGCACCAAAAAAAGAGAGCCGGTGACCGAATCAGGCCCGTCAATGGAGATGGTCCCCAAAGTGGCCCTGTCACCGAGTGTGGCACCAGAAACGGCACTGGGACCCCCCCCACAGCACCAACATCGGATCCACCACCCAACATGGCGCTACCCCTGGCACTGATGCCAGAGGTGGCACTGACATCAGGGACAGCACCGACCTCAGGGACAGCACCGACCCTCAAGGCGGCACCGCCACCGGACACGGCGCTGACCTCAACTCCATCGTCAGGCGCAGCACTGACCGTGGCACGGGCACTAATGCCAGCACTGTCCCTGGGCACGACGCCTGAGGCAGCACAGAACGATGACGCTGGGATCCCTTGCAGCACTGACAGAGGTAGCGGAAGCACCAAGCTCGGTGTCAACATCAAGATCAAACTGGTGGGTGACTGCTCCGAAGGGCCTGGTTGCCACTCCCAGCTCTCTAAGTCATCATCCGAGTCTTATGAGGAGACTACAGAGACATTCAAGAGAGACAATCCCCATCACCTGGCCAGTCTCGGCACAGAGAATGGTGTCAGGAAGGGATTCCGCAGCAGCGGGAGGAGGGTCTAGGTAACTGACACCAGAAAATGCATCAGGAGCAGAGACTGCCACCCCGAAGCCCTCAAAGGGACCACCAGCGTAAGCCCAGCATGTGACTGAGGCCTCGACACAACCCAGGCCTGGAGCAGTCAGCAGTCAGTCCCCCCTCAGAAGAAGCCAACTGCATCCCCGATTGCTCCCCCAGACGTTGGGGATCAGTGGGACACGAGCCCTCAGCAGCCTGCTCTCCCCCAGTGCGTATGGCATTGGGGAGAGGCCTGGGGGTCAGGGCCAATGATCTTACCTTGGTGGCCCTCATGCACTGCTTGCCACCAAGGTTGAGGGATCGCGTCCCAACTTAGCTGGGTGCAGTTCTAGGATGCGGTAATCCATACTGAAGCAGGCACTGTAGCGATCCAGATCATGATTTGGCCCCAGGCAGGTAAAACATTGATCATGCAGGTCTGTTACGGTGAACCGACCTGCGCAGGAGCACTGACGCATGGGGGAGGTCCCACCTTGGAAAATTTATGCCCCGAACCCAACATGACACAACAGCATTAAACAAAATAAATAAAACCAGAAAAAGGGCATGACACTGAACTTCTAACTGAAGACAAACAGTGTCGAGTATGGTTAACCGAAGACAGTGTCGAGTACAGCATCAAGATAATCAACAAGCAGTTGAAAATCCTCAAGCTGTCCCACAAAGCACCTGCTACCTCGACGGCAGAACAGCAGAACTGA
Organism: Neoceratodus forsteri; assembly: GCA_016271365.2. NCBI lineage: Eukaryota > Metazoa > Chordata > Ceratodontiformes > Ceratodontidae > Neoceratodus > Neoceratodus forsteri. The sequence continues at coordinate 268,984,595 of JADMNL010000025.1, forward strand.
GGGAGTGGAAGGGAAAGCGTAAACACTGTCAGCCATAAGCGCCCTCACTGCATGCGACTGACCCAGGGTGGCGCCCACCTCAACATCATCCCTCCCTCTTAGAGCAGTCAAGCTTTTTCTTAAAGCAAAAGCTTCCCACGAGATCCTGCGCCTTCAGCTAGAACCCACCAGCAATGAATGGTGAAGATTGATACAGAGAAGATGACTCTTTTGTAATTAAATGTCTGGCTAACTACTTCTCAACTGTATCCAAGGTAAGAAAACATAAATATGTGCAACAGTGATAATTTTAACAAATCTGCTATAATAAGAATTGTATTCCTGCTTAGGTATGATGATGTACTATTTTATTATTCACAATTTTAGGCGTCATTTGACATTTATTAAGGGCGAACTGGAAAGATGTTGGCTTTTTATCAAATGTGTGTTTTTAATATTGTATATACTGTAATGACTTTTTTGTTGAACAGTAAACGTTGTATTCCCTTTAAATTAATAACTATTTAAATGCAAAGCGGTAAAATCAGGAAGAACAATGACCCTACAGTCAATAAGATGATGTACCTCTAGCCACCCTAGGTCAACAAAATGCAATTAAAAAGGGAAATGGATTAAAGGCTGTACAGAATGAAAACATGTAGTCCAGCTTAAATGTGCAAGTATCTTCAAACAGACCTTCAGCAAAGCAGCTGCAAGAAATTTCTTACCTTGTGTGAGGAAGTGGAATTGGTAAGGATATGCAAAGGAAAGGGTCAAAGGTGTTGCTCTGTTTCTTGCAATGAGGACATGTCAGAGAGGACCTACAGGACAGTTAAACAAGGGTTTGAGACAACTTTGGTAAAGTCTACTTACACCTGTAAAAATTGTCAAAATATCAAAGGCATAATAGTAAAAAGTTAAACCTCCTGAACGAAGTTACACTTTACCTTAATGATGGATGTTTAATACGTTTTTGTAAAATTTAAATGATGAGAACAAACCCCAGTTTGCACTTAAAGGAGAACGACTTGCTTACCTGATTAAACGACTACAGACTACAGTGAGGCTTCAGCACCAGGATTACCTGTGCTGGTTGAATCTTGATAGTATAGATTCCCAACAAAGCCCTTGCATAATTTGCAGCATGGGATCTGGCAGGCATTTCATGCTGTGCCTGTACCCGCCCCCTGGATCCTGCAGACTGGAGGAGCACTATTCTTGATCCAAAATACAAAAAAAAGAAAAAAAAGAACATGGTTGAAAGTTATACGCCTGTCAACTTAACAGAAATCCTTTGTAAGGTGCCTGAAACATTGGCAAAGGGAGAAACTGTTGAATGAAGTCAAGGAAAACGGGGTTGATGGACGGCACATGGCATGGCTTTAAGATCGGCAGTTCATGCACAACAAATCGGATTGCTTTTATGAAAGAGTCAGTAGCAGTCTAGACAGAAATATGCCAGTTGACAATTTTTTATCGACTTTACTACGGCATTTGATAAAGGAACTAGCCCTGAACTGATAGGGAAGATGGAAAGTATGGGGATAGACAGAAAAACAGTAACCTGGGTAAATGGATGGCAGATAACATAACTCCGCAAGTTAGAATAAAAAATACACACCCAGGTACAGGGAGTGTTATGAGTGGAGTTCCATAGTGGTCCAGCCTGGGCCCACATGTTTTTTTTTTTGTGTACACTGGTAACATGCATACCAATGTTAAAAACTTGATTATAAAATTTGCTGATGCAATAAGTTAGGGAGGGAGGAGGAAAAGATTAGCAAATACAAATCACTCATGAAAGATTTAAAGGGGACTGAACTCTGGGCAGAAACTTACAAAATAAAATTTAACGCAGAAAAATGTGATGTCATATCTGGGATAAAACAAACCCACTGAAAGAATACAGTATAGCGGTCAAACTGCTGAAAAAAAGTAGATACCGACAGAGACCTGGGGGTATTTATAAGTGGCAACCTGTCCCATGAAAAACAATGTAAAAATGTAACAAAAACAGCACACAGACTTAACTGGTTGCAAAAAAAGTCCTTTATTACCAGAAACAAGCAGTGTATAATGTCTGTATATAAAAAATATACATAAGGCTGCATGTGGACAATGGAACACTGTTCTGGCACCCGCATTTAAAAAGGGATAGGGAATTATTGGAGAGAGTGCAACGCAGGACAACATGGTTAATCCCAAACTTAAGACAAAGACATATGAACAAATGGTAGCAAGAATGAGACTCTCTACACTGGAAGACAGAAGACTTAAGACGAGATATGTTACAGCTGTATAAAGTTCTGGTGGATAGTGAACTAATAACTGAATTAAGTATAGAGTACATAGAGAGAGGAACAGACTTAGGATATCATAAGAAGCAAGTAAAACCAGAACATGTATACAAGAATAGCAGAAAACTTTTCACACAAAGGGCAGTGAGAAAATGGAATATTCTGCCAAAGGAAGTTGTGGAGGCAGAATCCTTTCAGATATTTAGGGAAAAAAGTGATGAATGTATTGTCAAGAACAGAGATTTAGTGTTTGCCATATTGGTCCTTGTAAGAACAGATCCAGAAGCAAATGATTTGATGCCTTTTAATGAACCAACACAGATGTAACAACAAAGTGCTCTAGCTTTCAGACCAACAAGTCCCTCATCGGAGGTCTGAAAGCTAAAGCACTCTGTTCTTGTTGTTACATATATGTTGGTCCATTAAAAGGTATTAATTCACTTGCCTCTGGATCTTGTCAAAAACAGGAAATTTAACTATGCCCACTCAGAGCGGTAGATGGTATAAATGGGCAAACACCTTCTTCTGTCTACAGAAACCAAGTACTGTGCGAGAGGAAAGTGCTAATACCACCCTATGATGATGTGCGATTGCAACTTCTGTTACTCTACCCTATGTATGGAAATCTGACATGCTTCGTATCTCCTAATCCCTGCTGTATCTGCCAAGATGAAGCCCAAATGCCATGTTAATTACAAGCATACACATGGCATTTAGACTTTGTTTTGGCAACTGCAGCAGGGAATAGGGGATACAGAGCATGTAAAATCTTCATACACAGGGCACCACAATGGAAGGCGCCCACCACCTCCCTTCACTGTGGAAATCAGCATCCCAGGGAAGACAGCCACTCCCCCACACTCCCTTCCCTCAAGCCCTCCCTACAACTGTTCCCTCGTTCTGACTGCTCTTGCTTCTCCTCTACCCAGCCTCCCTCCTCCTAGCCTATTTTGAAACTCCCGGCCTAAGCCTCCTCCCCCCCAACTCTAGCCTCCAATTGCACTTAATGTCTCTAATACACTTAAACCTTAGTCTCCATCTACCAGTGGAGTCTACTCCATTTTCGCAACATTCATTACCTGCCAGTTTTGACATCAGTGTAACTCTTCTTGGTTCTCCAATTTTTGTACAATTTCATATCACGCTATGCTGTACTCAGGTTTTTTTAGTCTCTTACTACCTGTTTTCTTGTTTGTCTGTTTGTTACCCTCCTCCCCGTTCATTTCCCCGGGTCGCACTTGGAAACGAGCCTCGACTCAGTGTGCCTTTCCCAGTTATCAAAATTTTAAATTAAATAAAAATCATACAAACACAGAATTTGTTGGCAGAAAAGGACCACTTGGCCCACCCAGTCAGACCCTAACCGGTCTCCGGTGACGATCCCTCCTTTTTGCCTGTTTACTAATATTCCTTTATGTCTATCCCAAACATACTTGAAGTCCTCTACTCTTTTTCACCTCCACCACTTCCACAGGCAGTCTGTTCCACCTGCATGCAATCATACCACGGTATCAGCTCCCTCATCCAGTGGGATCTCGAGGGCGAGGATAAGCAAAGCATGAAATGCATGTCTGCTCCATCTGGAGCTACGATTTTTCACGAAAGATCCATTTGTACAGTTATACTGTCGAGAGTCAAACTGCACAGGCAATTCTGTTACTAAAGCCTCACTTGTTCTGTAGTAGCTTAATCAGGTAAGCACATAGTTTTCCTTCAAAACTCCTGCTGTAATCGAGGCCTAAAATGGCGTCAGATGTCATATGCAATGGAGCCAATGGACCAAGAGGGCTCCACAGCAACCATTATATGTCTATGGGGCAGAGTTTTATTTTTATGAAATTTGCCCAGCTTCTTCAGTTCAGCATACTAATTAATACCTTAATTTGTATACAATACGCAAATAGAGTATCGGTTAGTATGAAGAACCAAAGAAACTGGGCAAATTTCATAAAAGTGAAACGCTGTACCATTGACATGAAAGCTGTGGAGCTCCTTTGCTTCACTGATGACATCACGCATATAACAGGGTACCCTGGCTAGCAGAGTGGATAAGGAAATGCCTATAAATCAGTACATGCTTGTAAAGCAAATGTATTCATCCCTACTTAGGAATCTGGAAGGGGGCAGGCAGGCACAATGGACATAGAGTCCCTTCTAACTTTGAATTACTATGTTAGTACAATTTGTATTGGTGATTCTGCACTATTTGGGAGGTTTGGGATTTGTATATGTTCTTCATGTACTGGAAAAGCAATGGGAATTATTTCATAAAAAAATATTTCATCAAGTCAACTTCCCTAACATATTGGGAATGCTTGCAAAACCAGACTGTAACAACATTTGGGATGTCTCTGCGCAAATACAGATTATTCTTTTAGTAAGCTCTCCTATGTTGAGCTTGTAATATTACATTACACAGAATGTTAGAAGGAAGATGATGATTTGCTCAATAAAAGTTAGAGGCAGTATGGATTAGTGGTTATGGCACCAACCTGAAAACTGAGAGATCGCAGGTTCAAACCCTGCTAGAGTCAAATACTCACTGTGTGATAGTGGGCAAGTCCTTCAACCTCTCAGTGTTCCAGTCCACCCAGCTACGGAAATGGGCAGAAGCACGACCTCACTGAAAATATGATGTTGCAGCTCAGCTGGGCTATCCTAGGTACATAAATTGTAAAATTTAAAAAAATATATATAAAAAGAGAATCAAATCTTCATAAAATACTGTTTTTTATTTATTTTCAGAAATAACCCATCTGGGTCTTCTTCAGTGCAGTCTACGACTGTATACAATAACTTGTCTGTTTTCTGTTCTTGCGATTATGATTACTGGAAAATAAACACTACATCATAAAGATCTGACTTACTGAGTGTGTACTAATGTATGGTGTTATTGTTTGTACGTGCTGACCGAGCTCACCTTTGAAAAACGGCACTTGCTGCTCAGAGTTTTTTTCCTGAAAATGATAAGTTAAATGAAATAAATGGCAGTCACCTCTGCACTGGAAAGTATGTTCCAATTTCTTTGTCATTTTAAAAAAAATTAGTGCGAGAAAGTAACATGCAGAAAAATGCCCCTCCACCCTACCCCTCTGAAAATGTTGCTGTTTTCGGTGCATGTCGGTGAAAATTACAGCATTTCATCAACACTTACTTGCTTCCCACTCTGGACCTCCTTTTCCAAGGTGAAAACTAATTTTGCTCTCAGACATAAAAATGAAAACATGCCTCCCAACAAGATATCAAGGCAAAGGCACTTCATTCTTACCTATACTGGGCCTGGAAGAGCTCCTGAACAAAACTACTACAGATTGGGAGGGATGGTCCTTCCGATGTTAAATCTTCTTCTAATGGAGGCTACAAAACAAACAGAAGTTTTCTGAATATTTAATTCTAAAACAGAAAATATTTTTAAAAAATCACTTATGAAGTCTATTCAGATATAAAAACAGGTTACTCACCTGTAACAGTAGTTCTAGGAGTGGTATATGTTGTTCATCCACACTCTTTGGCATGTCCCCTTCCACTTTAAATCTTGCCGGAAGTCTTCAAGCTGGCTCCTCCCACCCACCCGGGTGGTATAACCCTCGGTTCCACCCCATGACGCCAGATCTTAGCCCGCTGGAAGCCAGGTGTTGTGCGTCCGCAGCCGGGGAGGTCGGGTCGGTCCATGAGGATGAACAACATATACCATTCCTAGATCTACTGTTACAGGAAAGTACCCTGTTTTTCTAGGATTGTGGATATGTTGTTCATTCACGCTCTTTGACAGACTCCTAGCAGTTCTCCGGGAGGAAGGAGGCAAGGTGCACACCCCCTACATGGGGAACAGAGACTGGAGAACTGAGGTCCCAAAACCAGCATCCCGGTATGACTCGAGGTCGATGTGGTAGTGGGTGATGAAGGTGTTTGCTGACTTCCAGGTAGCAGCCCGGCAGATTTCCTGGATAGGGACGTCCCTGGAAGCAGCCACCGATGCAGCGGTATGGCAGGTAGAATGAGCTCTCATCCCTCTGGGAGGCTCCTTGCCTGCCAACTCATAGCACAGACTACTGCATGATATAATCCATCTTGCAATCGTCCGCTTTGCTGCAGATCTGCCAGAAGCGGCTTCAGCGTAGGTGACAAACAGCTGGCGAACCTCTCCCTGAATTTCCGCCGTCCTCTCCTTGTAATAGGAGAGAGCACGTCTCAGGTCCAAAGTATGGAGCCTGTACTCGGCCTCAGAGGTGTAGTTGGGATAGTAAATCGGCAGAGTTAACACCTGGTTAAAGTGAAACTCTACACCACCTTCAGAAGGAATTTCGGGTGGGGGCATAGGACAACCTTGTCCCTGTGAAAGACCAGATAAGAGGAGTCCACTGAAAGTGCCTGGAGTACCTCTGTCCTTCTAGCAGACGTGATGGCCACCAGGAAGGCTGCCTTCCATGACAAGTGTGACGAGGCACACTTGTGCATTGGTTCAAATGGATTGCCCATGAGCTCTGCCAGTACCAGCAGAAGATCCCACAGGTGGAGGTTCACACACCGGAGGGGATATGTGATCCAGGCCTTTGAAGAATCGCCAGACCACTGTCTCCTGTGCCAACGTTGGCTGACCGGCCTGCGCCCAGTAAGCAGAGATGGCTCCCAGGTGCACCCAAAGGGGCGATGACCATAGAACCCCTTTGGATAGAGACCAAAGGCAGTCAAGAATGTTAGCCACTGGACAGGACAAAGGGTCCAGGCCCTTGCCCTGGCACCAAATGGAAAACCTTTTCCATTTGAAGGCGTAACATTTCCTGGTCGATTCCTTTCTGGATGCCTCCACTACGGTGTAGACATCCTCAGAATGACCCAAAGCCTGGAACTCTAGCCGCTCAGGTACCAGGCTGTGAGGTGCAGGGATTGAAGGTTCGGATGGAATACCTTCCCCTGACTGAGACATATCAGGTCTGGGCATGCTGGAAGCCACTCCGGGGCCTGTAGCTGAGGCTGAGGAGATCTGGATACCAGAACAGGTGCGGCCAGTCTGGGGCTACCAGGATCACCTTCGCCTTGTCCCTCCTCACCTTGAGGAGCACCTTGTGGATCAAGGAAAATGGAGGGAAGGTGTACAGGAGGCCTGGGGTCCACGGCCTCGAGAAGGCATCCCCCTCCAGCGAGCCCTGCTGAGGCGGGCAAGCATGAAACAGCCTCAGCTTGGCGTTTTCCTTGGAGGCAAACAGGTCCACCATCTGTTTGCCCCAGTGGGAGAACAGGCTTGTAAGCTACCTCTGGAAGGAGAGACCACTCATGGGATGTCTCGCCTAAGCGGCTGACAACATCCGCCAGATGGTTTGAGGCTCCTGCTAAATGGATGGCTAGGAGACCTACCTCCAAACGGCTGACAAGGGTCCAGATGCAAAGCGCATCCCTGCACAGCAGACCGGAGCGTGTGCTGCCATTTACTAAGGTAGTACATGGTCATGGTATTGTCCGTCTGGACTTGAACCACTTGACCCTGGAGTTGAGGAGCGAAAGCTGACAGTGCCAGTCTGACTGCTCTGAGCTCCAACAGGTTGATGTGGCATCAGGATTCCTCGGGGGTCCAGAGCCCGTGGGCTCTTCTGTCCCCCATGTGGGCTCCCCAGCCCATGAGAGAGGCATCGATCATAAGGACGACCCTCGGCTCAGGGTGGACAAACGGGATCCCTTCCTGCAACCGGTCTGGGGCAGTCCATCATTTCAGAGCATCCCACGTCTTCTGGGTTACAGTGATCAGCTGGTCGAAAGGATCGTGGTGCTGAGTCCACTGGGCAGCCAGCTCGCACTGGAGGGGGTGCATGTGGAATCGGGCCAAATGGACCACTGAGGTGTACGCTGCCATGTAACCCAGAAGGTGCAGAAAGTCCCGGGCAGAACACAATTGCCCAACCAGAAATGATTGGGCAAAGGAGGACAGAACCTCCGCCCTGTCCACTGGGAGCCGAGCTCTGGCTTGACAAGAGCCGAGCTCTGCCCCAGTGAATCCAATCACCAGAGAAGGCACGAGTTCCGACTTGGCCTCGTTGATCAGGAGGCCGAATTGGGAGCATGTCTGGAGGGATAGGTCCCTGGACCTCTCCACCTCCTGCTGGATGGAACTGCTAGGAGCCAATTGTCAAGGTAAGGATAAATCCTGACACCCCCCCCCGGACACCTGAGATGGGCCGCCACCACTGCAATGCATTTGGTGAAGACCCGTGGGGCTGATGACAGGCTGAACGGCATGGCTCAGAACTCGTACAGGGTCCCTTCGACCCTAAAGCGGAGGAACCGCTGATGGGACAGATGGACTGGGATGTGAAAGAACGCGTCCGGCAGATGCAGTGAACAGAATCACATGTTTCGCTCCAAGGATGGTATGATTTGGGACAGAGTGACCATCTGAAAGGTGCATGACCCGAGATACTGATTCAGGTCGTGCAGATCTAGAATGGGGGTGCCAGCCCCCCCCCCCGTCCGCTTGGGCACCAGGAAGTACCTGGAGACAAAGCCTGGGTCTGCTGGAAGATCCGCCACTAGAGCTACAGTCTCCTTGAGGAGGAGCTGAGTGATGTAGTCTCGAAGAGCAAACTGAATCTGAGCGGATACTCTTTCCTCCCACGGGGCGCAGGCTCGGCTTGGAGGGTACTGCTCGAATTCCAGAGGCAGTCCCTGACTGACCACTTCTAGAACCTACCTGTTCCAAGTGACAGTGGACCAGGCAGAAAGGAAGTGGCGGAGCCCATCCCCAACGGGAGGACCCAGAGCTGGCATGACGGGAGAGGTGTTGGCAACCCCCGGCCCGTCACTAAGCAGGCTTGGAGGAGGAGGATCCAGGACTGGAACCTCAGCCTCCTTTATGGGCTTGGGAGGGCCCAGGCTTGGGCCGAGGATGCCAAGCTTGAGCCTGCTGCTGTTGCTGATGCTGTTGTCCTCCTTGATAAGAGGACTGCTGAGCCACAGGGGAAAAATGCCGAAAAGGCTTCTTCTTTTTCTTCTGCTGGTTCTTGCTCAAAGAACCCTTGGCAGAAGTAGCGTCCAAGGTGGCACTGGACTGCTTAATGCACTGAAGGTGACCAGCCACTCCTGGGCAGAACAGGTTGGTCTCTAGGAAGGGCACGTCAGCTAGTCTGTGCTGAGTATTCGCTGGGAAGGAGGAGAGCCTCAGCCAAGCCCTGCGACGAGAGGCAACTGTGGCTGCCATCGAAAGGGCACAAGAATCCCCAATGTCCAAGGCCGTCTGAAGCTGCTGTTTAGCAACAACTCTGTCCTGATCCCGAACCTGCTTGACTGTGGTCTGCATGTTCATGGGGAGAGGCAGGAGGACTTCATCCAAAGACCCAAGAAGGGCGTGGGAGAAATGTACCATGATGACGGCTGAACTTTCCTGATTAAGGCCCAAGGAAGAAGCCGCATAGACCTTCCTGGCTGAATGGTCCAAAAGCTTGGACTCTTTCTCAGGAGGTCGGTCAGTAGCGGCAGAACTGCCAGTATGCCTGAACACAGAGGCGGTCACCAGACTCTCAGCCAAAGGGTGCTCTATGAACCCCGCAAGGGAACCCATGGGCACTGCGTACAAGGAATCCGGATAAAATGGCAGACAGCCCAGGTCACCCTCGACCCCCCGAGGGCGGTCCGGGGTGAGAGTGACCAAAAGACACCGGGGAAGCCCAGTCTCTGGACTGTCTTCTTTAGTAGGAGCCCCTCCCCCAGGCTACTTGGGCGGTGGTTCCACCATTATCGGTGGAGAGACCAGTTTAGCTGAACGAGGTTCGCCTGCTTTCAGGCAGGGGAGCCGGCCAGATCAGCTCCCGAAGGAGTCGGCTTGAGCCTAGGGCGGCCAAGTACTGGCCAGGGTGAAGCCGGGGTCAGCTTGTGCCCAGTCAAAATCAGCTGCTGCCACATGAGGTCCTCGTAGCGCCGGAGCCTCTCCTCATCCGAGGAGGACGAGGACGACCAATGGCGTCACCTCTTTTTACAGCGTTTATGGCTCTTCCTCAGCCTTTCGGTCGAGGGGGTCCGAGACCTCGATCGAGATCAGACAGGCTGATTTGGGCACTCTGGAGACGCCGGTGGGACCAGTAATTTCCTGGGGTCGGGAACCACTTCCTTGATAGAGTTCCAGCAGGCTGGGTCTCTTCATCGGGGAAAGTCAGAATTGGAGTTCGATCAAGGGAATCGTCGACTGGAGTCAGCAATAAAGGATCACTCGGGTCGATGATGATTTCTACGTCGTCGATCAACTGTTCAGTCGACTGACCAGACGGCAAAGCTGAGAAGCCAGTGGCTGAAGAAGCAATCTCGACCGAAATCGAGACCACATGTTCCTGGGTCAGAAATCTCTCCCATTCCCAAGAGCGTCTCTGTCGGGACGAAGACTATCTCAGATCCTTCTCCCGCTTACAGGATTGAGAGGAGTGTGTGCCTGCAGGACCCGCTCCCTTGGTCAAGAGAGACTGGCACAACTCTTGGAAGTAACCCGAGAAGGTGGAGCCCAGGTTGAGTAGAACGAAGAAGCTCCGAGTAGTTTATGCAGCCTAAGCCACTTCCTCTTCGAATATTTGCATGCGTTCCAGCTGCTCGGCGGATCCCGCAGCCGTGGAAACTGCCCACCGAGCTTTCTTGGATTTCATCGGAGGGTTCCATTTCTCCAGCCTCCCCAACCTCAGACATACGAGACCGTCGTCGAGGATGTTAGGATGGAAAGCAAGACATATATCACATTTCGAGGTCATCATGGTAATTTCGAGGCACCTAAACATAGGTGGGGATCAGTGTGACATTTTCTGGCCGTAGGGCACAGAGGAAATCCAGGGAAGACCTGTCTTCCATAGTCTAAGAATCAAAGTCACGATCGCGAATGCGAACTAGACGAATTTTCGTAATAACCAAAAGGTTTAGAGCCAGGGCCTACAAAATGCATGAGCAAAGAGGGAGGCAACCTGAATCTTCCAGCGGAGAGGAAGATCTGGCGTCATGGGGCGAAGCCGAGGGCTATACCACCTGGGTGGGTGGGAGGAGCCAGCTTGAAGACTTCCGGCAAGATTTAAAGTGGAAGGGGACATGCCAAAGAGTGTGGATAAAAAACATATCCACGATCCTATAATACATATTTCAGACGATTTCATCCATTTACTGTTGGTGTGGCTGTGGAGGAATGGTACTCCTCTGGCTGTGTGCATGCACCCATATATTCTATTTGAAGGGTCGACCTCTGACGCAGAGAGTGCCCAACACTGTTATCTGAAGCCGTATCTCCCACAGCACCTATCCCACCCCAATCCCAACCCCTAACTGGGCCTTTCGTCAGTTGCAGGGCATCACCCAATTTCAGAGTTGTATGGTCCAAAAGACTGTCATGCACAACTTGAGCTTTGAGAAGCAGGGTCATTATCCACCAGTCACCCTGTCCCTTGTCTGCCTAGTTTTTACCTCCACAAGACCCCACCCTCAAGAACACAGAAGCGTTCATGTTGACACACAACACACCATGCATGTGTTCTCTGCTCCCTGAGTGCTCTCAGCTTCACTGCCACCTGTGGTCACTGAAGTCGCAGTATTGCAGCCAATAAAATAAAAATTAAAATGCAACACACCCTTCCTCTGCCATCTCACAACAGTAGGCAGGGCTGGAGCTCTGAAAGCCTGGGTCACTACTGTAGCAAGTGTTGCCTGCCACTGCAGTACTACTGGGCAGGCCAATCAATGCTCTGATAGCATATTCTATTTTAAATTCAACTTTGTTAGGGAACCTTCTGCCACCACTCAGGAGTGCCATGTACTGTAAAGCAAGATACATAAAAGACAATTATATAGTACATAACATATACCCACACACATCACATCAACAAACACTATACACGCAGCATCTAGCAACAGTTATACAACAGGTATGTGTTGTAAGCCAATCAGAAAAGAGGAAAACAGTCATTTAATCGCCCAAAACTAATATAACAGATTCCTTAGTCAATTATTCACATTTTAGGAATGCCCACAGCAGTTTATCCATATTTAGGACAAGCCCATGATAGTTTATCAATCTCTAGCCCACAGAAAAAATGGAAACCTCACAGCCTTCAAAATCATAGTTTCAAAACTCCTAGTCATGCCATAGTACTCAAGTTATCCAGAGTATACAGTGCACCCTCGCTATAGTGAATTCCTGGCGATTACGAATAGGATTAGTGGCTTTCAACAGCAAACAGCTGCTCCTGTATTACCACCACTGCATTTTGGCTGCCTTTTCTCCCATTTCCCACACTTTCTCCACCCCTTCCCCTACCTTTACCTACCTATCCCCTGTTGTCCTCCTTACTCTGCCCATCCCTCCACCTTCTTTTTCAACTGAAGTTAAAGCAATGTTTATTGTTCAATTCTGTTTGTAATTGTTATTAGTAATATGTAATTTGATGGTGATGTTGTTTGTACTATTTGTTATTTGTTCTGTCCGGGCTGGGCCTGAAAAGGGACCTCTGGTCCAGTGTCTTTATCCAGTTAAACAATAAATGAAATGAAATGGCTCCCATTTCATTCATTATAGCGAGAATGAAAAAATTACTCACCGTAGTAATCTTCTTTCTTCCAAGGGGTCCTTTAGCATCAGAAACTATAGCAGTTAGCTAGCTAAGTGCAACTGCCCCGGAGGTATGCCTTTAAGAGAATTAGCATAATGAGCTAGGGCATCAGCCAATCAAAAAAAGGAGAGGAGTGTGCTGAGAGGGAGCAGCCTGAAGGCTTCAGAATGTTTTCGAAGATAATAGGCACATGCCCACAACAGCGAACCAAGAGGATTAAAAAAAAACATGAAAATGTCCAAAACCTGAAAACAGATAACAACCACCACCTGTGCATAAAAACGAAATACCCAAATTTTGATAATAAAACTGAGAACAGAGCCCTTCTCCTAAAAGGTGAACCAGGGAGGAAGGGTGGGAGTTTACTGATGCTAAAGGACCCCTTGGAAGAAAGAAGATTATTACGGTGAGTAATTTGTTCTTCTTACCTCAGGAGTCCTTTAGCATCAGTAACTATAGCAGACTACCGGGCAGTACCAAGTGGGAGGTGGGCAGAGAACATACTTAGGAAAGAGGCACTGCAGAACCGCCCTGCTAAATTTGGCAACAAATCTGGACTGCACATCTAAACTGCAGTGCTTAATGAAAGTGTGCACAGATTTCCAGGTAGTTGCTTTGCAGACATCCAGAAGGGGTATGTCCCTTGTTGCTGCCCCAGAGGCTGCAGTGCCCCTGGTGGAGTGGGCCCTGAGCCCCACAGGAGGTTGACGACCAGCTTTTTCATAGCAGAATATAATACAGGAGACCAACCAGTGGGAAATAGTTCTCTTGGTAGCTGGTCTTTTTCTGCCTACATCCCCGTAGGTGAGGAACAACTGAATGGAAGAGCCTCTGGACTGCCTAGTATGCTCTAGGTAGTAAAAGAGAGCTCTTTTGACATTCAAACTGTGGAGCTTTTGCTCATCAGGAGTGGATTTCTCAGTAAAGAAGACAGGTAGAGTAATGGACTGGTTAAGATGGAACTCTGAAGCCACCTTAGGCAGGAACTTCCTATTTGTCCTGATCTCAATTTTATCTTTGTGAGGAATGATGTAATTAGGCTCAGTGCACAGGGCTTGTAACTCTGAAATCCTCCTGGCAGAGAGAATGGCCACCAGGAAGACAGACTTCCAGGTCACAAACTTGATATGTGCAGTGGCCACAGGCTCAAAGGGTGGTTGCATGAGCCTGGCTATGCAAAGATTCAGGCTCCAAGGAGGAACTGGCTCCCTGACTGGAGGCTAGAGGTGCAAGAGGCCTTTGAAAAACTGTAATATGGTGTGGAAAAAAACTGACTTTCTTCCCAACCGAAAGATAGGACGAATCTGCAGCCAGGTGCAGCTTGCAGGAAGATGGTTTCAAACCCGACGCCTGCAGATGTACCAGGTAATCCAGTAGCTGAGGGTCTGAAGCTGTAAGAGGACTGACCATTTTGCTCTTCCACCAGAGGGACAACCATTTCTATTTGGCTGCGTAAGTCTTTTTTGTGTTAGATATTTTAGTCATTCTCAGGATCTTAAGGACCTGCTCAGAGTACTGAGAGGATGAAAACTCTAACTCCTCAAGAACGAGGCCTTGCGGTGAAGAGAGTGTATGTCTGGATAATACACTCCCGTCTGGGGAAGGATCAGCAGAGAGTGAGTTGGTGGCAGGCGAATAGGCCTGCTGCAGGACAGTGAAAGAAGGAGAGGGTACCAGGCTTGCCTGGGCCAATCCGGAGCAATCAGAATCATTGTTGCAGGCTGTTGTCTGAGTTTCAGCAATACCCTGAGTATCAGGGGAAAGGCAGGGGAATGCATATAGGAACCTCCCTGACCAGTTCAGGATCAAGGCATCCAGCTGAAGCATTCCCGGGACTGGGGGCCTACAACAGTACTGAGGAAGCTAGAAGTTGAGGGGAGAGGCAAACAGATCCACTTCTGGTGTGCCCCAATGCCTGAACACTGCGGCTAATACTCGCTTGTTCAGAGTCCATTTGCTGTGGTCTTGAATGATGCAACTTAGAGCATCTGTCAGGGTATTGTGCTTGCCTGGGAGGTGAATAGCTGAAGGCTGACTCCCAGGGAGAAGATGAGAGACCAGATTTTCAGAGCCTCCAAACAGAGTATTCTCTGTTCGAATTTGTACACTGTATCCTGTTATGGCAGAAGTAAATGCTTTGAGATCTAGAAAGATTGCTCTGAGTTCCAGAAGGTTTATGTGTAACGGTGACTCTTGGAGAGTCCAGGTGCCACTTACTGAGGCACTGTCCAGATGAGCTCCCCAGCCAAGGAGTGAGGTGTCTGTGATGATCACCTCTGTGGGAAGTGGAGCTAGGAAGGGTATCCCTGCTGCCAGATTTGCAGGGTTCTTCCTCCAAAGCAGAGCCTGAAGGAACTGCTCTGTCACAGGTATCAGCTTTGAAAAATTGTTGCTTCTTTGAGACCAGTGAGCTCTGAGATAGGCTTGCAGGTGCCACATCCTGTACCTGACTCCTGGGACCACTCAGTCATTGAAGCCATGTGTCCCAAGAGCCTGAGGAAATGTCTGGCTGGTCTTGGCTATCCCTGGATAAAAGAATCTGCCACTGAGAAGAAACTTTTAATTCTCTCCTGTAGGAGGAAGGCATATCCTTTCTGGGTGTCCAGCTGAACCCCTATGAAGGTGAGTAGCTGGGTGGGTTCCAGGTGAGACTTCTTTAGATTTACCAGGAATCCCAGAAACTTCAGAGTGTGCTCTGTAAGGGAAAGGGACTTCTTGACCTGACAAGGAGACTTTGCCACTAACAGCCAATCATCTAAATAGGGGTAGATAGTGACACCCAGCTTCCTGAGGTGTGCTGCTACCACTGACAGGCACTTGGTAAAGACTTTTGGGGCTGAGGACATGCCGAAGGGCACTGCAATGAGCTGATAGTGGCCCGAAGGGAGTTTGAATCTGAGAAACTTCTTGTGTGATCTCCTTATGGGTATATGGAAGTAAGCGTCCTTTAGGTCCAGGGAGGCTAGCCAGTCTTCCTGCTGTAAGGACTGTATGACTAGTGACAAAGTGACCATCCTGAATTTGGGTTTTAACAGATGTTTAAATATCTGAGATCCAAGATAGGTTGCCACTCCCCAGTTTTCTTTTGTGTCAGAAAGTACCTGGAGTAAAGGCCCCTTGCCCTTTTTGTGGGCCGGAATCCTCTCCACTGCTCAGAGCTAGAAGGTTTTTTACCTCCAATTCCAAAAGTAGCACCTGTGTTGGGGTTAGAGGTTTTGACATCTGGGTATGCTTGAGGTCTGGCATCTGCTTGAACTGTAGTAGCAGACCCTTTTCCACTATCTCCAGAACCCACTTGTCCAAGGTAATGAAAGACCAGTTCTGAAGACAGTGAGAGAGTCTGCCTCCTACTGGCACAGGGGAGACGACATAGACACTCACATCTGGGCTTAGACTGTGAGGCTGCTGGCTGGGAAGAGGTGGCCCTTCTTTTGCCCCTTCTTCTGACAGCACCCCTGTACTGAGAGAAATCAGACTGGGGATAAGGAATATAAGGCCTGGGAAAATAACCTCTGCCCCTATTGCCCCTCGGGTGGGGTTTCTGCGGGGCAGGAGGCTTAGGTTTAGAGGAGTGACTCTGCCAAGAGGCCTTGTACTCGTCGACCTTTTTTCATGTAGTCAGTTGTTCTGGAATCAAACAACATGTTTGGATCACAGGGAAAGTCCATGGCCATAGACGGGGTGTCTCCAGGCAAAGCATCTCAGAGAAATGGCATGAGCCATGAACCTGGAGGCAGCATCATTGTTGTTATCTGCCATTTGAAATTGGTATTTCACAGCTTCCAGGGCAGTTTTTTGCCATATCTACCAGTTCCTGTACCACTGTATCAGACTCATTGCAGGTAACAGCCAGGACAGAATTTCACAGTGCTTGTTGATATTTCGCAGTGAAAGCCATGTAGGAAGAAAGTCTGACCAGCAGGGAAGCTGTGATATACATTTTCTTTGCTATGAAATCTATTTTTCTGGAGTCCTTGTCCAGGGGTGAGGGGGACAAAGAAACCCCAGCTTTCTCAGAAGCTGCCTGCTATACTATACTCCACTCTCATGGCTAGGATGTACAGACAGGAACTCAGTATCATTTTTAGACAACTGGTATTTTTTCTCAGCCTGCCTGTCAACCCCTGTCACAGAAGTAGGAGTCTAAAGCAGTTTCATGGTATTTTTTCTGAAAGCATTATAAATAGGCACGACTAGTCTCTTAGGGGGTGGGAGACCTTTCATCTCCCTATAAACTTTATCCTCCTCCTCATCCTGGATGGACTCCTGAGTAGGGAGGTCCAGGGTGTCTAGCATATTGTAGATAAATGTAAGCATAGAGGAAGAATCCTCCTGGTCAGCAGAGGAAGCTCCAAAAGGAGGGTCGGGGTACACATCAGGTTCTAGGCCCTCCAAATTCATGTCAGGGGCATCATACAAATTTTCATCATCATCTACATCACCTTCACAGTCTCCAGAAGAAAGAACTGTGGAAGAGTGCTTACCAGTCCCAGTAAATATAAACCCCATCTTTTGTAGGGTCTGAATGACATGCCATGCTTTTGTCATGTCTTGCACAGATGGGAGTTCCTGCGCAGACTGGCTATATAAGCTTTGTTTTTTCTTTATGCTTTAAGCTGCCTGTTGTCTCACTATTGGCTTTCCCAGGAGGAACAGGAGCATTTTTGTCTTTACAGACTATCTTTTTAGCCACTTCGTCAGCAGCTTGATCATGCTTCCTTTTTTGTACAGGCACTTCATCAGCGCCATTATTATTTTTAAATTTGTGAGGAACTTCATCAGCTTCTTTGGGAGCTTTATTGGGACTTGGAGGCTCCATCAGCACCCGTTTCAATTTTTATTGTTATTAATTTTAGATGGCCTCTCATCGATAGACTTTGATTTTTCCTCAGCCATATTTTTTTTTTTTTTTAGGTCTCTTTGCTTTGTTTCTCACCAAATTTGTACAAAGAGAACTAGTAGACCTGGACCAAAACAAGTGAGGCACAGGTTGTTGAAAAGCTGTTAAGCCAAATCCTGTGACAGCTGACACTTTTTTTTTTTTTTTAAATCCTGTAGGTCCAGATTTCTTTACAGTTCTGGGATTCTGACATGCCAATCCACAGAGAACCCAGCAATAAATGTCAAAGTTTGAAAATCCAAACTGTTACCTCGCAGTGGGGACCTGCAAATTCGGAGGTAAAAAATACAGAAAACCGTTAAAATTCAATGGTTCCCAGAAGAAAAGGGGAACCACGGTAAATTTATGAAAGAAACCGTCAAAAATATTCAATCGTGGTAAAAATAAATATAAAATAAACAGAGGGAAGCTCGGAAAACTCCATGGAATGGTGGAAAGAAAACCACTAAAAAACAGAAAAATGACACTTGGCACACTAAAAAATTAAGTTTGTGAGGAAAATGTTATCAAAATAAGCTGAAAAAGGCTGTCAACAAGGAAAGTTGAGAGACACCTCTGGGGCAATGTTGCTCAGTCAGCAGAGAAAAAATTCTGAAGCCCTTCAGGCCTTCAGGCTGCTCCCTCTCAGCATACACTTTTTTTTTGACTGGCTGATGCCCTAGCTCATTATGTTAATTCTCTTAAAGGCATACCTCCAGGGCAGCTGCACCTAGCCAGCTAACTGCTATAGTTACTGATGCTAAAGGACTCCTGGGGTAAGAAGCACTGTACTCAGAACAGGAGAAATTCCTACATACTTGCTGTAATTTCCTTTTCTGTTAGCTCCAACATTGTCAGTGGGGAGTCAACACATATCGGTAGTGAACACCCCCACTTGGGTAGTGGTAAAGCTGTCAATCAGCATAGAACTTTGGGCGCCTGAGGATTCCGAGATCACCAATTACTCAGTCACCTTCATGCACGCAGTACAAATATACATCTGTGTAACTAGTACTCCATGTCGCAAAGCTCAGTTAACTCTCTTCATAACTCAACACCAAACTACTTTCGACATGTAATAATTTGACATTATAAAAGGATAAATGGATAACCTATCCCATTTGGAGAGCTGGCTGAAGGAGTCTTGCTGACCAATTCTTCCGTCATGTTTCTTATGCGTCAGGCCTCTGATCGGATTGGCATGCTGCTAATAACACTTGCAACATAAAAGAGGTTTAAACATGGATAACACTAAATATAACTAAAGAGAAAAAGTTACACAATAACCTGTACCGGTGAAGCACCTAACAATATTCAAAAAATCACAATCTGTTAACCTGCGAACCTTGCAACTCCAATTTAAAAAAACATGTCCATTTGTAACAGACAATTCTAGATATCCAGCTATAATCGCATACAAATTATCTTCGCTGAAATCCAAAATCCTTACATATATCGGACAATATCCTCCAAAAGGAGCCAGGGCCTCTCACTAAAGGCTCCACTGACAATGTTGGAGCTAACAGAAATGGAAATTACAGTATGTATGAAGAAATTTCTCCTTTCTGTATAGCTCCACGTTGTCAACTGGGACTTACTACATATGGGTACAAAAATCAGTACTCACTCTGACTCAGGGTGGGGGAGAATATTGTCCCATATATAACCCATATGAGCGACATATAATATTCATCTCCTAACCACTGCCTGCAAAACTCTGCATCCGAAGGCCACAGCAGCAGAACTCTGTACATCCAATCTGCAGTGCTTATTAAATGTGTGAGCAGACCGCGTTTCCGCTTTGCATTAGCTCCAAGACAGATGCCTCTCCTCTCTCCGCCCAGGACGGACCAAGAGCCATGCATGGTAGAGTAAAGCCTTGTTGAGAGCAGGAACTTTCTTCTTCTCAGCCGCATACACCTTGATGATGCAAGGTCTTACCCACATAGCTAAGGTGGCCTTAGAAACCTTCTGATATGTCTTTGCTGCTCCAAACAGAAAAAAAGCAAACTCCCCAATTTTCTACTTTTTAGATAAGTCTTAACTGCCCTGCATGAATCCAGCTTGTGAAATTCTCTCTCTCTCTCTCTCTCTCTCTCGAATTTGATGGCTTAATGCAGAAAAGGACCGACAGGCCAATCCAGACTGCCCTACATTCCCTGCCTGACACTACACCTCAGACTCTATTTGGTCACAGCTGTTCCTTCCTCTTCCCTCACCGGGGCTTTGGACCTCTGTGCTGGAACAGTGCCCTGTGTCCCGCTGATCTGGTAGCGAACCTGCGCAGCAGGTCGCGAGAAACACCTACTGCGCTCTCAAACTATCCCTGTGGAAAGAGCCGTCCATAAACTTGAAGTCCTGAGCCCAGTGTGTGGACCAGCAGCCCGGTTGCTCACTGGAGCATTGGGCCGGTACAGTCGAAAAGCCGCAAGGTCTCCTATCCCATGTGCATATCCTACGCATGCTGGAAGCTCCCCACTGTCTTCACCACCACTGCCTCCTCTGGCAGGTTGTTCCATGTGTCAACCACCCTTTCTGTGAAGAAGTATTTCCTCACATCCCTCTTAAACTCACCCCAACCAAGCTTCATGGCATGCCCCTGTGTTCTGGTGTTCCTCCTCCTATTTAAGAGACTCTCCTCCTGCACCTTGTTCACCCCATGAGGTACTTGTAGGTCTCAATCATGTCCCCTTTGGCTCTCCTCTCCTCTAGGAAGTACATGTTGAGCTCCCCGACTGCAAGAAATCCAATACCTATAGAACCGTAGCCTCGGACATCTTGACACTGCTCTCTTTCACACACTCAGAGAAGGTATCCCACACAAGGTCATAAGCTGCAGACACAGAAACCTTCCTTGAAGACAGTAGGGTATCCACAACTTCCTTGGAGAAACTCTGTTTTAACAGTCTCCTCCCCTCAGGAGCCAGGTTGCTAACTGCAATGCTTCTGGATCTGGATGCAGAATGGGACCTTGAGAGAGCAGGTACCCCTGAAGTGGGAGTCAAAATGGAGCCTGCTGGGCTAGATTTACTAGGTCTGTGAACCACAGCCTTCTTGGCCACTCTGGGGCTATCAGGAAGAAGCTTCCTCTTGACTGCTTTATATTTTGAATTACCTCAGGAACTAGTGGGAGCGATAGGGGGACAAAAGCTCTGAGAAAATCTCATTGCTGAGACAGAGCTTCCACTGCCTCTGCCTGAGGACACCGGTACCTGCTGAAGAACCATGGTACCTGAGCATTTTCCTTTGACACAAATAGATCGATCTGAGGTTGACCGAACATTCTGCACAGAAGGTTGAACACCTCAGAGTTTAAGGTCCATTCCCTTGGATGAACTCTCTCTTGACTTGGCCAATCTGCCTGCACATTCAGCTCCCCTGCTGGATGAACTGCTGAGAGGACCAGGTTTTTCTCTGCCCACAGTAGTAACCTGGTTGCTTCTGCTAGCATGCCCTGACTTCTCGTGCCTCCTTGATTGTTCATGTACAACACGGTGATAACGCTATCCGACCTTACCTTTACGGCCCTGGATTGCACCCAGTTGTAAAAGTGGCACAAAGCAAGGAACCCTGTCCTCATTTTCAACATGTTTATCTGAAGCTGTTGCTCCTGGAAGTTCCAAACCCCCCAACCATGTCTTAGTCAAGGATTGCTCTACAGCCCAACAGGCCAGTATTGGTCATCAGAATCAGTTCTTTTGGGGCTTCCAAGACAGTCCCTTTGCTGAGGTTCTCAAGGATCTCCCGCACACCAGTGACTACAGTACCAATCAAGCTAATGAGATCAGAGCCTGCTAGTCTTCACAGACTGGTGATCAGGCCTCCAGCATCCTGTTCTGGAGAGGCTGCATATGCAACCGAGCCCAAAACACTAGCTCTACTGCTGCAGTCATCAGACCTAAAATCCGGAGAAGTCTGTAAGCAGAGAACACCAAGTGGCTTGTCAGCCACTGAATGTCTCACTTCAGGGTCTCTTTCCTAAATGAAGACAGGAACACTTCCCCTTATCCATCCCCAAGTGCTTTCAACCTCTGAGACAGTATCAGGAAACTCTTTTCCCGATTGACAAGCCAATCATATGTCTCTAGAACATACAAGATCCTTGACACCAACCTCTTGGCCAGCCATGCAGTCAAAACCCAGATGAGCAAGTCATCCAAGTAGGCATGTATGTGATATTCCTCCTGTCTCAGCTGCGCCACTAACACAATCAGAATTTTCTAAAATACCCTGGGCACTGTCACCAGGTCAAAGGAAAGTGTTCAGTATTGGAAATGCTGTCCCTGAATTGTGAACCTCAGGAACTTCAGGTGTGACTGACAAATGGGGACGTGGAGACAGGCATCCTTCAGCTCTATGGGTGCCAAACAGTCCCGTGGTTGGACCACCTGTATGATGTATCGCAAGGACTCTATCTTTAAGGTTGTGTGGCAGATACACTTGTTCAAATGTTTCAGGTCCAAAATCGGTAAGAAACCCTGACTTCTTGGGAATCACAAAACAAACTGAGTAGAATCCCAGGCCCTCCTCATTCGGGGGAACTGGGACAAATGCCTCGATCTGTAGCAAGTGATCTAAAGTCTGACTCACCGCATCCCTCTTCACTTGATTTTGTGATACTGGACACTGCAGGAAACAATCTCTCATAGCCACCGAAGAGAATTCTATGGTGTAGCTAGCAGCCAGAATGTCCAACATCTTTGCGTCAGACATTAGTTGGGCCCATTGCTGGTAAAAATTTTGCAGTCTTCCACCAAAGGAAAGGAGGCAGAGATGGGTCCTTGCACCTTCACTGGGAGGTACCGTCTCTTCTTGCAACTCCATTATGTCTGTGGGCAAAACGTCACCTGTTCCTGTTACCTCAGCATCTGAAACAGGCTCCACTACTTTCTCCTTTCATTTCCCCTCACTTTGGAGCAAACTCCCCCCTTGATCTCCATCAATCCTCCTCTGTATCACTCAAAAGGCTCCTCAGACTCCTCCCTCACCCACTGTGCTCCCCTCCCCTTCCTCATTAACTCCTTAGTTGTCAACTCTTTGTAGCTTAAAATAAACTCCTTCTTTAAGATGTCACTCTGGTGCTGAGTTACGCCACATGTTCTCAATCTCACTGCATAAGATTTAGAAAAACATTTTTGATGGCGTTTCTATCCTTGCTGGACTTGTACGTGTATTCTCAATATGATGTGTAAGTTGAACTTCTTGTGTGGCTGTTGGCCACTGTGCTGGGTCTTGTAACCATCTGACTCTTGATCTTGCCTACTTGTATTTGTACTGTTCTCTTTGTTAATAAAGTATTCTATGTTACCCTCACCCGGGTTGCACCTAAAAACAAGCCTCGACTCATTGGTGATTTTCCCGGTTATCGAATTTTACATAAATAAATGTTCCTCTGGTTTCTGAAATTCAAAAAGGGCTGAAAAATGCTTCTGGCCTGCCACTGCCAGCCAAAGCAATGCCCTCTCAAAGCTGGGTTGGTCGTCTGTTGGTGTCTGAACACCAGTAGCTGTCCCTTCTTGTTCTGGATGTCTTTTAGAATATTATCCAGTTATGGGACAAAAAAGGTCCTCCTGCAAAGGACAGGTTAAACATCTTCAACTTGGATGCCTGGTCCATGACCCACTGTCTAAGCCAGACATCCAGCACAGTCGCCACAATATGATAAGCAGAGTATGCTGACATCCGTAAACTGTCCACTGATGCATCCCACCAGAAGGCAGAAGCCACGAACACAACTGCAAAAATGTTTGTCTCCTATGACTCTGCAGGGATGTGACTGCCCAAGGCAGTAACCCACGAGTTTAATACTCTGGAAACAATAAAAGATGCAAATGATGTTCGAAGGTTTACTCCATTAGAGGCAAATACCCTTCTGCAGGAAGTAGCTACTCTCGTCATTAGTGTCAGATAAGGCCATTAAGCCTTCAATATGCTTGGTCGTGTGCTTTATAGAACTGTACACAGTCTTGTCTACCACTGAAGGAACCTCACTCTTTTTGAAACTCTCCCCCAGCAACAGATAACACTTCAGCCTTGGCCTAGGAAGCTGCTTGCGCTTATCCACCCCGGCTCATTACTGGTCAATAATCTGGTCACAGTGCAAAAAGTTTGGAAAACACTTTGGGGCAGAGGCCAAGGCAGACAGAATAGGATTCACGTCCAAGGACTCCACTGCAT
This sequence comes from Neoceratodus forsteri, assembly GCA_016271365.2. NCBI lineage: Eukaryota > Metazoa > Chordata > Ceratodontiformes > Ceratodontidae > Neoceratodus > Neoceratodus forsteri. Next base: position 269,008,486 of record JADMNL010000025.1, read on the forward strand.
GCATCTCTTTAAGCTGCAATGTCCAACATGCTTCCATTATAAGACAACGACTTTGTATCAAACAATAGTGGGATCGGAATCTTTTTCTTAGGTGCTATCCATACCTCCTCTTCCTCTGAGGGATCATCATCTTCATCTGACAGCTCTGGTGCTGTCAGGTCAGGATTTTCCCTGTGCCCCCTGCCTCCTCATTTTGACCCTACATGCTGTCAAGGTCGGGGTTGGCTCCAAATCTGGGTGAGCAGGATCGCTCTGCTCTGGCGCACCTGAATGTGCCTGTAAGGGCCGCCCAGACCTGAAGAACCCACCTTGGGTTTGGGTGTGTTAATGGGAATGTCCTGCAGGGCACCAGAACTCAGTGACTCATTAAAGAGTAGCCAAAAGGACTTGCGCAACTCAGCCTTACTACTGCCACTCGGTGCTCCAATTGCACCCCCCCCCAGCTAAGGGGGGGAGGAGGTGTTCGACTACAGAGAGCCAAAATAGTTTGATTGCATTACACAATAAGTCAGTAAGACCCCAAAGGACAGGGTTTTATCATCCTCCTATAGGTCTTACATCTCTTAAAAACTACTGGCCTCCAATATGTATGATGCCCCTTCCTAACAGCCAATAAATACTGGAGACTTAATTAAAAAAAACTAAGGATTCTATGCTGAAGCCAGAAGGGTTCATGTGCTTGTACAGGAAACCCCAATGGTTCCTAAGCTGCAACCAAAGATTTAAACACAAAGGAGCACTTTCCCCTGAGACTAATTGGATCCCCCAAACTGAGTGCTGTTAGCTCACCCTAAAGTGAGCCCAATAAGCTCCTAACTATACCTTGGTTACTGACAAACAAAACTTTCCCCGTCTGACAAGACTGCTTAAAAATAACTCACCCCCAGTGCTGTGCCAGCAAACAGCACCTCAGTGAGGGAGGGACGCTTTTCACTTACCAGGTACGCCGATAAAAATCACAGTCACGATTCGCCTCAGCTGCTGTACTGGGGAAAATGCACAACAGCGATCCGGTCACACACATGGGTGATGATGCCAACTCCATGTGTGTGATGTCACATTGTATTGGAAGGCCATGTTTGGGTGCAAGCGTGCCTCGACAAGAAAAGAGCAGCCTGCACTAGAAAAAAAAAAAAAGAGCAAAACTGGTGTTCAGGCAAGCCTCCGGAAATAGTGCAAAAAAGCCACACACAAGGCACCGACCTAAGTGGGGTGAGCACTTCGAGAGTTTACAACAAAAGCATACAGCCCTGCCAGCTGTCCTTAAACATAGAAAATGGTCAGTAGAAGAAGGTCTGATGGCTGATCCCGCCCATTCTTTGAAGTGGTATGTACCCCCTAGGGGTCAATAACTTGTCCCCCCCCTCCTCCCCCACTCCCTTAATCAGTCCTTTATGTCTCTCCCATCCTCTCTTGAATCCATTCAAAATTTTTGCACCGACCAGATCCTTGGGCAGTTTATTCCACTCAACCATCACCAGCTCCATTAAAAAGTACATCCTAATGCCCCTTTTAAGCCTACCCCCTGCCAGTTTTTTCTTGGTGCCACTCTCTTAACCATGCAGGAGACGATCCATCAATGACTTTAGATGATAAATCACTGGTGGAGTCAGATTTGTAATGTACAAGGGGCCCAGTTTTTCAATGGCCTTACAGACTAACATCAGGACCTTGAAAATTTACTCATTAGGTTTTGTTGATCGAGTGGGCTCGTTGAGACTTTCCTCCATTTTTGAGGAGTGACCTGGAATAAGTTACATGCAGAAAATGTCCAGAAATCACATGGTACAGGATCATGCACAACTGAATGACATAAAGGACATAGTAACAATGACAGTTACAATACGTACAGCACTAAGGGGTCAAAAGAAATTACATACCAAGTTCAGGACACAGATCAATAAGACAAAGTGCACTATGTAGTGAGTGGTACAGTACAGAGAACAACAAATCAAGTTCATGGGACTAATTCGTGGCCTGAGTAGGGCACATAGGTACCTTGGCCTCTGTGGCTATGGTGAGGTAAAGGTAGGCTCAGTGGGGGCAAGAGCAAGTTAGCTTTAGAGTTTGGTGACCTTTGAGTAACCCTTTAAAGGCCTGATAGGCATGGCATTCCTGAAGAGGGGCAGGTAGCTTGTTCCAGAGTTTAGGTAGTATGCATGAGAAGGACTACCAAATGTGGTTCAGGTCCAAGGAAACTCCAGGGGGGGGCTGGGAGGAGGAGGAGGAGCAGAGGTGCCTTCTTGTGGGCTTCCATGCCAGTATATCTCTCAGACTAGGGAAACAATTTGTTTCTGTCTTATAGGCTGGACAGAGGGTTGGGTGATAGGAGTGCTCTTCTAGAGGCAGCCAGCATAGTAAGGCAAGTACACTACAGTGGTGCTCAGTTTCCTGCGCCAGATGCAAACCTGCCAGTTTGGCAAGTACATTGTTTTGAGTCTTGTAAACTCTGCACCTTTCAAAGAGGAGAGGACTGGGGCTCTGTACAGCAGCATAGGGAGGAGGACACTGCTGCATACCGACAGGCGGATTTCGTTAGGTAGGATCTTAGTCTATAAAGAAGCCCCAGTTTTGAGGAAAGAAGTATGCCTGGCATGGGTCTTGTAGCTGAGCTCTTGGTCAAGCCAAACATCATGGTATTGTGTCTACCACTTCTGACTGAGTACCCATTGAGGGGGAGATCTGCAGGAACTTGCTACTGTCAGGGCCCAGTTTTCTGGAGCCAAACAGCATGGCTTTAGAGTTTGCTTGTTTTTTCTACTGAGTACTAGCCAATTTGAGAAACTATGCTTCGAATTTGGTGACGTCAGTACTAAACCTTGCTGTGTCGCGGACTGATAGTCCAGAATTCCTATACATTTTAATTCTGCTGGCAGCCTAAGGGCTAAGTTAACCCATGATCTCACAGACAAACCCTGCAAGTCAGCAAAACACGACACCATTTCTCTACTTAATTTGCCAATCTGTTGCTCAAAACATTTTTTAAATCTAACTAAGCAACCCAAATATTGGATAATTATAGTAACTTTTAAATCAATCATATACAGAATCATACACATTTCCTTGCAGCTAAAAAGTGTCTTTTTTTTCTCTCCCCGTTTTTAACTCATGTGACCTTTTCACATAAAATGCATTAGCACTTGAAAGGGTGTCCAGTAGCATGAAAGCTATACTAATGCCTTGGGTGTCGGAAGGCACAAGTCTGAAACACACCTAAGAGCATGACCAGACACCTTGTTGTCATCGAGGCACAGGTCAGGAAGCATAGGAAAACCAGGAGCAGTTGTAAAATTCACCAGAAATATTTACTTACACTAGCAGTAACATAATAAAAAAAAAAAAACTTGTTCAGAAAAACGATTTACAAAGGCAACATGAAATAAGGATCCAACAGAGTTTTCCTACAGTCTCTGTGTCCATCTTCCAAGCAACTGCAGCTCTGCTGTTTTATAAGCCCTTCCACCTCCCATCCTGTTCTTGTAAGTATCAGGCAGGTGCTGCTAGAACAGAGTGTCCCTCAGCTGAGGCCCCTTTTCACAGCTCTTTTGCAAAAGGCTTAAAACTTGCCCTCAGGTAACCTCTTGAGTTCTCAACAGCTTTCTGCAATAATCTCAAACTATGATTATAAACATTTCAACAGTAACACTATATAATTTCTAAACAAAGGGATCCCAATATCAGTTACATTTCCACATAATGATTTGCATATATTTTATATCATCAGATATGTAAGGGAGAAAAAAAAAACAGAGAGCGCAAGGGAAAACAGAGACAGTGAGAGGCAGAGAATTGCGAGACTGTCGGTGTGATCAAGTCCGAGGTCTCACAGGAAAATTTGGTTGCGCAACCAGACAGAAGAGGCAGGAAAGGAAAGAACAGAAAAGATCCCTGTATTTAAACTCTTTCTCCATAACAATTGGGACAGAGTCCTATTTCACCCTGTCGCATATACCCCCTCCTTAAGAGGGAACCTGTTTTATCAAACAGGTTTCCAAAACTTTCTATTAATTCTCTAATAATATAAACTTCTAACTTTCAGAAATTAAGCACATGTGCAGTATCCTTTTTCTGTAACAGTACCGCAAACAGTAAAGTTTAAACTCATACATTTGTTTTTTCAACCTTCAGAACCCTCAATTCCTAATCCATATCTTGACAGAAAATCAGCATTGCTATTCTCTTTACCAGATTTGTGTCACACCTTGAATTTAAATAGCTGTACTGCCAGGTACCACCCTGTGATTCTGGAATTTTTATCTTCCATTTGGTTAAGCCAACAGAGAGGATTGTGATCTGTTATAAGTACAAAGTCAGTTCCTAGCAAATAAAACTTAAGGGACTCCATGGCCCACTTTGCTGCTAAACATTCTTTTTCAACGATGGAGTACCCTTTTCTCTGTGTCATGCAACTTCCTATTTATGTACAGAATAGGATGTTCTGTCCCATCTATATTTTGACTCATGACTGCACCTAAGCCTACCTCTGATGCATCTGTTTGTAACAAAAATGGTTTCTCAAAATCTGGGCTTCTTGAAAACAGGGTCTGAACATAATGCAGCCTTAATGGCTTGAAAAGCTTCATCACACTCTGAGGTCCATGTCACATTATTTGGGTACCATTTTTTCGTGAGTTCAGTGAGGGGAGTAGCTAACTCTGTATAGTTGGGAACAAATCTCCGATAATAACCAGCCAGCCCTAAAAATGACCTGACATGTTTCTTTGTTTAGGTACAGGGCTGTTAGCTACTGCTTCTATTTTAGACATTTCTGGCTTTACTTCTCCATTCCCCAATACTTAGCCCAGATATCTGGTTTCCTGCATGCCCAATGCACATTTGGAAGGATTAATAGTCAGATCTGCATTTTTGATAGTTTGGATAACTGCTCGAAGGTGTTCCAGGTGGCTTTTCCAGTTTGGACTGTACACCATGACATCATGCAGGTATGCAGCACAATAACCAGTATGAGGGGATAACATTACATCCATGTACCACTGGAATGTAGCTAGTGCACCATGTAAACCAAATGGCATGGTGGTGAACTGACAGAATCCAACAGAAGTGGCAAATGCAGTTCTGACCCTGGATTATTTAGCTAAAGGGATTTGCCAGGAACCCTTGGTGACATTGAGGGTACCGATATACTTTGCACTCCCCAGTCAGTCCACCAAATCATCTATTCTGGGCATAGGATAACTGTCAAATTCTGACACTTGATTAAGTTTCCTAAAAATCAAGGCAGATTCTAACACCCCCTTCTTTTTTGTTTACAATTACCATTGGAGATGACCAAGCACTCCTCGACTCTTCTATGATTGCCCAATTCTTTAATTTTTTGCATTTCCTTAACCACGTCAGCTCTTAACTGCTCTGGTAACCTGCATGTCTTTTACCTAATAGAACGAGCATTCCTTGTCCCCATAACATGCTCAACCCCTTCTGCTCGGCCTGGTACTGTGGTAAAAGTACTGTTAAATGTCTTTAGCACATTACGAATGTCTGCAATTTGTTCTGAGGTTAAGGATATGTTCACCTTTACAGCATCAGCATTTACAGTTTGTTCCAGTCTATCATAAGCTACAATATCTTCCTTATCAGTTTCTGGTAAAACTAGCAAAGCAGCTTTTGGCAGTTTTTCAACCCATTTCTTGAGGAGGTTAGCACGGTATATCTTAGTAGGATTTTTCTTGTCAGGGGTCTTAGTCTCATAGTTAATGGTGCCAGTACGTCTAAGCACTCTATAAGGCCCTTGCCACTTCATTAACAGTTTATTTTCTGTTGTGGGTAACAGCAGCAAAACCATTTCACCTGGCTCAAACACATTTTTTTTTAACCCCATGATCATAATATACCTTTGCTGGTTTTGGGCCTCTTCCTGATTACTATGGGCAATTTCAACATATTTTGTCAGCTTCTTTCTTAGGGCACACATATAAGAAGTTATAGATTGTTTCTGAATGGGGTTATCTTCCCATGTTTCTTTTATCACATCCAGTGGCCCTCTTGGCTGCCTACCATACAGCATTTTAAATGGTGAAAAGCCTCTTGATGTCTGTGGCACTTCTCTGTAAGCAAAAAGTAGGAAAGACAAGTACTGGTCCCAACCTTTCCCTTCCCCTTTTACCTTTTTAACATGCGTTTTAGGGTTTGGTTAAAACGCTCAACAAGACTGTCTGTCTGAGGGTGACAGGGGGAGGATCTTATGGCAGTGATACCTAGCAGTCTGTACAGCTCCTTAAGTAATGCAGCACCAAAATTACTACCCTGATCAGTAATAATTTCTTTAGGTATGCCCACTCTGCTGAATAGTTTTGCAAGCTCTGCTGCCACTTTTGAAGCTGTGACAGTACGCATTGAAACTGCTTCTGGCTATCGAGTAGAATAGTCACATACTACCAGGATAAATCTATTACCCTTTTTACTTTTGTCTAAAGGACCAACCACATACATTGCAATTCTCTCAAAAGGCACATCTAGCAAGGGCAGGGGCACCTTGTCTTTTCTAGTGATTGGGGCTACTTTCTGACACTCAGCACAGGAATTACAATAGGTAGCAACATCTTCATGAATTCCAGGCCAATAAAATCTATACAGCATTCTGGTAAGGGTACGCTCCCTCTCTGAGTGACCAGCCATAGGACTATCATGTGATGTCTGTAACAACACTGTTCTATACTTCTGTGGCATAACCAATTGTTCTGTCTGTTCCTGTGTCTGAGGTTTAACCCAAACTCTGTACAATAACCCATTACATGTTTTAAACATTTGTCCACCCTGTTTTTGGTTTCACCCCCAGCTGCTTGAGATAACCCTGGAGAGAAACATTGTTAGCTTGTTCTGAAAGAAAATCACAATCAGTTATCAGTTTAGTTTTAGCATTTTCATATGTTAACCCTTTATGTCCATCAGTCATTTGTTGCCACAGTTTCTTCAGGCATCTTCTTTCATTCTTTCCTTCCTGGATTTCCGGATCTTGGAGCTGTGCTCAAACAAGTGAGTCCAAATCAAAATCACTGAAAGGAAAAGTGTCCCCACCATCTGAAATTTTCTTTGCCTGAGCTCTTGGCACCACATCTGCTGAAACATCAGGATTTACTTCTTCTTTGATTAACTCAGTAAATCCTGGAAAGTCATTTCCAATAATCACAGGTACAGGTAACTTAGTTACTACCTCCACTTTCATTTGGTGCGACACACCCATGGTCAGAGTCACTTGAGTGGTGGAATAGTATCAAGTGGCCCCATGGATGCAGATGACACCAGTACCTTGTCCTTTTGCACAGTGTTTTCCCAGCACTTCAACATGCACTAGGGTATGTCTGCTTCCCGAATCAATGAGTCCATTTACAGTCTTATCCCCCACCTTCACATCTGTTAAGTACTTGCCCCAATTTGCCAAGCACAAATCTGTTCCAGTGCCACTCTCCTTACTACAGCAGTTTCTTGCAATATGGCCTGGCTTATTACAGTTATAGCAAATAATGTCTTTGGGCCCCGATTTGTTACCTCCACCACAGTTCTTATCAGGCTTGCAGTTTAAATGGGAAAGAGTGTCTTACCCATGCCTGGCTGTTACTTCACTGCTGTGGCATCTGTCTGGCCATTTGGTAGTCCTCGACCAAAGAAACAGCCTTTTCCCCACTCTCTGGTCAGTGTTCCTTTACCCAAAGCTGCACATCTTTAGGCAGGATGCTGATGAATTACTCCATGGCCAATGTGTCGATCTATGGGACTGTTTTGCCCTCTGGTTGGAGCCATTTTTTCAGGAGTTCTCCGAGTCAGGTAAAGGCTTCTTGGGATTGTCGACCAAGCTGTACTTCAGAGGTCGAAATCTCTGCCTGTAGGTCTCTCCGGAGATATCATACCTTTTCAGGATTTCTCTTTTCACCAGGTCATAGTTTTCTGACTGTGCAGTTTCCATATTGCTGTAGGTAAGCTGGGCTTTCCCTGTCAGGTAGCGTACCAGTCTGACTGTCCACTGCTGCTTTGGCCATTGGCAGGCTGTGACAACTCTTTCAAAAGTTGTCAGGTATGCCTCAATATCATCCATGGGGCACAACTTTGTAAGTTTTATGACTTTTAAGTTGCTTGTGTTTTGTTGCTTGTCTGGCTCTGTACCAGATCCTCTGCCTTTGATAGCTTGCAAGACATCCAGCCATTGCTGCTCCCGTTGCTGCATCTCTTTTCTCATCTGCTGCTCCTGTTGCTGCATCTTTTCTCTCCTCTGTGCTTCTAAATGTTGAATCTCTTTTTGTTGTATAACCCACCATTTGAAAAAGTCCATCAGGCTTTTAGGTTCTATCACTGCCTGTTCTTTTTCCATAACTTGTGTTGGCTGTACAATCTCAGCTTGGACTTCTGTCTCTGCTAGTTTGGCTGCCATTCTCCTGGTAACCACTCCTGGACTTGCTGATGCAGAATCCATAACCTTCTCTATGCTTCCCTGGTACTAGGTCCAGTACTGGCTGTGGGGCAGCAGTTTTCCGGGAGACATTCTGGAAACTACGTTGCTGTCCTATCTGCAGGCAACTGTCAGTTCTGAGGGAGGAGGTAGCCCACCTCCAGGCTGAACTGGCAAGGACTAAGGAGGCCTCCCCCACCCAAAGAGCACCACTGCCACAGAGGCTGCCAAGTATGAAAAGCAGTTGGACCACAGTGGGTTCTGGGAGGGTACGGGTGGTGGAACAGAGGCGAGGCCCCCTAGTTGTACCTCTACACAAACCATATGCCAGTCTGACAGAGCAAGGTTCCTCTATGATGGCACCCTCAGTGGAGATCAAGAAGAATGTTGAGGACACCCACAAGGGAGACCCACAGAAGGGTGGCAAGGGATACCACAGGGGAAGGAAACAGCTTCTGATAGGGGACTCAATTGTTAGAGGGGTAGACCTGGGGAAGGGAGAGGAGAGGGACGTAAGGTGCCTGCCTGGTGCCATGGCTTGGAGGTACAAGAAGCAAATCTTCAGGATTGCAGAAGCAGCATCACAGGAGAGGGAACTAGATATCATTGTCCACCTTGGGACAAATGACCTAGCTAGGCATGGGATCAGTGCAGTGCAGGATGAAACTGTGGAGTTGGGGAGGGGCCTCAGAGAGGTAGCAAGCACAGTTACCTTCTCAGAGGTGCTTCCAGTCCATGGCAGGGGTGAGGCTAGGGTACTACACACCATGCAGTTTAATGAATGGTTGCAAAACTGGTGCAGAGCACAGGGCTTTGGCTTCATTGGGGACTGGGGGGTACACCTGGAGAGATGAAGGTTTATACTGGCATGATGGTCTGCATCTGTCCATGAAGGGAACCAAGATCCTAAGTGACAGGTTTAAATGCTTCCTTGGCAAGCTTTTAAACTAGCCAAGGGGGGAGGTGCTAATAAGAGGCAGAAAATGTCAAGCCTCCCCCCACAAAACATGACGGGTAGTAAGGTAAACACTGAGGTACGGTGCTCAACAGAGGGCAGGACAGGGGTAAATGGAAAAATAGACAAGGGCAAAAAGAGCAGACATGGGGGAAAAAAAGGATAAAGCCAACACTAAATTGAGGGCAATGAGTACCAATGCCCGTAGTCTGGGAAACAAGCTTCCTGAGCTAGTAGCCTTGATGGAAGATGAGCACTTGGATATTTTGGCAGTCACAGAAACATGGTACACGGGGAACCATGACTGGGATGTCAACATACCGGCGTACACAGTCTACAGAAGGGACAGGGAGGGGAAAAGAGGAGGTTAAGTAGCTCTATACATAAGGGAAGGGATCAAAGCTACAGAACTAAAAAGTAAAGGGGGAGGACAAGAGGTACTCTGGGTCACCTTGGAGACAGGGAATGGCATCACAGTCCGCACAGGGGTTGTATACAGACCCCCATCTCAAGGGAGGAAATGGACAAGAAAATAATAGAGGACATTCTCAAAATGGCTGAAAAAAAGGAGATACTGTTAATGGGGGACCTGAATATGCCAGATGTTAATTGGATGACATGTACTGCAGCCACATCCAAGAGCAGCGTCATTCTCGATGCCCTGCAGGGGGCAGGCCTTAGACAGCTAGTGTTGGAACCCACTCGGAAGGAAGCAATACTAGACCTGGTACTCTCAAATGGAGAGAGGATCACAAATTTAGAAGTCAGTAGACATCTGGGAACAAGCGACCACTGCACAATGTGCTTTACAATAAGCACAACCATGGAGACAAGCCATACAAAAACAAGCATACTGGACTTTAGAAGGGCTGACTTTGGCAAAATGGGTGAATACCTGAGGAATACACTAGCAAATGGCCAAAAAGGAGGGGTGGAAGAACAATGGAGAAAAATCAAAACTGCCATCATAGAGGCAACAAGCTTTGTGTGAAACAGATAAAGAAAACAAAGCAGAGTAAAAACCACTATGGTTCGTAAAAGAGGTGGCAGGGAAGGTTAAGGGAGAAAAGGCTGCATTCAAAAAGTATAAGGCATCACAGAAGGAACACGACAGGGAACTGTATCAATTAAAGCAGAAAGAAGTGGGAAGGCAGTCAGAATAGCAAAAGCCCAAACTGAGGAAAAAATAGCCAAGTCAGTTAAGAAGGGGGATAAAACCTTTTATAGGTACATTAGGGAGCATAGAAAGGTTAAGGGAGGAATAGTGAAGATTAATAAGGAGAGGGAGGTGGGCAGAGGGAGACAGTGAAAAGGCGGAGATACTGAATGAATACTTTTGCTCAGTATTCACAAAAGAAGATGAGGAGGAGTTATCTAAACCAGACAATAGAAGCACTCTGGGTAGGGGGGTTGACACCAGTCCATTTACAGAAGAAAGAGTCCTGAAAGAACTCCTAAAACTCAAGGTGGACAAAGCAATGGGGCCTGATGGGATTCACCCCAGAATCCTAAAAGAACTAAGGGAGGACCTAGTGACACCACTGACCACACTTTTTAACAAATCATGGGAGGATGGGGTGGTACCTGAGGACTGGAGGAGGGCAGATGTGACTCCTCTTCACAAAAGTGGGAGCAAGGCAGAAGCAGGAAACTACAGACCTGTAAGTTTGACCTCAGTGGTAGGGAAAATGATGGAATCACTTCTGAAAGAAAGAACTGTTGAGTACCTAGAGGCCAGCGGGGCACAGGACCCAAAGCAGCATGGATTTACAGCAGGAAGGTCATGTCAGACGAATCTAATAGATTTCTTTGACTGGGTGACCAAAGTAATAGACTAGGGTGGGGCTGTGGATATGGCCTACCTAGACTTTAGCAAGGCATTTGACACAGTCCCGCACAAAAGATTAATAATCACGTTAGCCAGCTTGGAAGTGGGTCCCAGGGTGGTAGCCTGGGTTGCAAACTGGCTGCACAACAGGACACAGAAGGTAATAGTGAGTGGAACACATTCCGAAGAAAGGGGGGTCACTAGTGGAGTACCTCAGGGCTCAGTACTGGGTCCTGTCCTCTTTAACATCTTTATAGGTGACATTGCAGAGGGTCTGGAGGGAAAGGTATGCCTCTTTGCAGATGATACAAAGATCTGTAACAGAGTTGATACACAAGGGGGGGTAGAAAGGATGAGAAGGGACTTGGCAAGGTTGGAGGAATGGTCAGACATATGGTAACTTAGATTCAGTGCAAAGAAGTGCAAAGTAATGCACCTGGAAAACAAAAACCCAGGAGAAGAGTACACAATAGCAGGGGAGGTACTAACAACAACAAAAATGGAACGGAACTTGGGGGTAGTCATATCAGATGATTTAAACGTGGGTAAGCAATGTGAGAAGTCAGTGAGGAGAGCCAGGGGGATACTGGGATGCATAGGAAGGGGCATCACAAGTAGAAAAAGGGAAGTGGTTATCCCTCTGTACAGACAGTTGGTGAGACCCCATCTGGAGTACTGTGCAGTTTTGGAGACCTCATCTACGCAAGGACATAGACAGGATGGAAGCAGTCCAGAGAAGGGCACTAAAATGGTGCAGGGTCTGCATCAGAAATCATATGAAGAGAGACTGAGAGAGCTTAATATGTGTACCCTTGATGAAAGGAGGGACGGGGAGACATGATAAAAACGTTCAAGTACCTCAAGGGAATCAACAAAGTCCAGGAGGGTAGCATCTTTCAGAAAAAGAGATGTGTAAGAACAAGGGGACACAATTTAAAGATAATTGGGGGATGGCTCAGGGGTAATGTGAGGAAATCTTTTTTCACGGAGAGAGTGGTGGATGCGTGGAACTGCCCTCCTGGGGAGGTTGTTGGGGCTAAAACAGTGTGGGAATTCAAACATGCATGGGACAGACACAAGGCAATTGCAGTGGGGAGTGGCAGGAAGTAGGCTGTTGGTTAACTAGAATCTGCAGCTTATCTAGTAGGTAGGGAAATGGGCAGACTGGGTGGGCCAAGTGGTCCTTATCTGCCGTCAAAATCTATGTTTCTATGTTTCTACCCAGGCACAAAACTCCTGGCTTACAGAGTATGGATGATGTAAATCCCACTTAGGCTGACACCATCTGTCGTCAAGGCACAGGTCAGGAAGCATAGGAAAACCAGGAGCAGTTGCAGAATTCACCAAAAATATTTATTTACACTAGCAGTAACCTAAAAAAATAAACTTGTTCAGAATAACTATTTACAAAGGCAAACAAAAGTAAAGATCCATCAGAGTTTTCCTTCAATCTTTGTGTCCAACTTCCAAGCAACTGCAGCTCAGCTCTCTTATAAGTCCTTCCAACCCCCATTCTTATCAAGCATCCTATTCTTGTAAGTATCAGGCAGGTGCTGCTAGAACAGTGTGTCCCTGAGCTGAGGCCCCTTTTCACAGCTCTTCTGCAAAAGGCTTAAAACGTGCCCTCGTGTAACCTCTTGAGTTCCTAATAGCTTTTTGCAATAATCTCAAACTATAATTATATACAGTTCAACAGTAACGCTATATAATTTCTAAACAAAGGGATCCCAATATCAGTTACAGTTCCACATAATGATTTGCTTATATTTTTAGATCAGCAGATATGTAGAGGAGAGAAAAAGACAGCAAGAGAAAACTGAGAGACAGTGAGAGGCAGAGAACTGCGAGACTGTTGGGGTGATCAAGTCTGAGGTCTCACAGGAAAATCTGGTTGTGCAACCAGACAGAGAAGAGACAGGAAAGAATAGAACAGATGCCTGCATTCAAACTCTTTCTCCATAACAACTGGGACAGGGTCCTATTTCACCCTGTCACACTTGTCATATGCTATAGCTAACTTACCTTTAGTGAAAAATAACACATGCAGTACAGAAGGCTTTATCATTAGTAAAACATAACGTATAAACTACAGAAGGTCTTACTTTCAGTGGCGGTCTGCTATGCAGATTTAAGTCTTCATGCACTCTGTCCAGAAGCCACAACAAAAATTCTTGAGCATCTTGCTGTGAACTGCCACGGTACTGAAACGCATTCTTCGCTACAACACTCTGTTAAAAAAAAAAAAAGTAAATAAATGTTGTGCTTAGTGGTCTGTAAATAAACAAAACTCAAACCCTACCTCCTTTCAGTACTACCCAAGAGCCTGCAGATCATGTACATATTTTTTTTTTTCTTACCGTGGACTGAAAAGGGAGTTATTAGTAACAGCATTGCTGAAATGTGGGCCATGCTTGGCTACCACATAAAGGTGACTCCTCTTTAGCCAAGTTTCTACACCACAATTTGGTTATATGAAGTGAAGTCATGCCACTTTCTCTCCTTTTTGTAAGACAGCTCTCAAGCTGTACTGTCTTAGATTTATACAGTAAGGCTCATAAGGGGCACCTGGGCTGCCACCTGGGAATCATATTAAGACAGAAATGGGTACAGAGCAACTTTTTTTTTTTTTTTTTTGAGTGAGTTGATCTTTATGACTCCTTGCTCTCCAGTCTTCCCCCCCTGCCCAGCAGTCCCAGCCCCATCACCCATCTCCCCTCGGACTAACCCATGCCCTGCTTCAACCATGGATGGCCCAGATGGTAGGGTCATTCGGAGGTCACCAATCCCCTCCAAGGCCCAAATACCAGTGGAGGGGAAGCCAACTCAGTGCTGCGGGGTCTGAAAACTGCCGGGTTTCATCCTGCCTGAATGGGGTGTTTCTCCAATTTTCTGGCCCAACCCACCATCCTTTGACATGCCAGTAACATGGATGCCTACTGTCCCTTGATAATGTTGGCGTCTCCCCTCCTCAAGGCACACCTGCCTGCAGATCCACTGTGGTCACCCAGGTGGCGCTGCTACGCCGGCAACATTCGCCCTTCCTCCCTAGAGAAGGATAGCATTCCTTGAGATGCTCACACCTCCTACCCCCCGCCCCCCTCATGACCCAGGCTCATTTCCAAACCTGGTTGCCGCCACTGTGAGCGGAAGCCTTACTGTTGCGCAGGCAAGCCAGCAGAGGGCACACCTGTCCTTAATTATTTAGACAATTCACAATAGCCCTGGCTTACTCACTTTATTTCAATTACATCTCATGAAGTTTAGAAATTTGCAATCCGACTGGCTAAAAGCAGTCACACAATTGCCAGGACAGCGGTAAAAGAAATACAGTCGTGGCCAAAAATATTATATTGGCGCCCTTGCACTTTTTAAAATAAGTCACAATTTCCTCTAAACATAAGTTGAAATTAACAACAGTACAATATTTGGTCTCCACAATTCTTTATTTCTCTGTTAATATTACAAAACCTTTGTTTTTGTTCAGAATTTAATATATCATTTTAAATCAGAAAATGAAAAGAAATGGCATTGACAAAATTATTGACACCCTAGACTTAATATTTGGTAGCACAGCCTTTGGTCAAAATAACTGCAATCAACTGCTTCCTATAGCCACGGATGAGCTTCCTGCACCTCTCTACTGGCAGTTTGGCCCACTCTTCTTGTGCAAACTGCTCCAGTTCTCCCAGATTTGAAGGGTGCCTTCTCCCAATTGCTGTTTTCAGATCTCTCCACAGGTTTTCAATGGGATTTAGATCTGGACTCATTGCTGGCCACTTCAGAACAGTCCAGCGTCTTGTCTTGAACCATTCCTGGGTGCTTTTTGAAGTGTGTTTGGGGTCATTGTCCTGCTGGAAGACCCATGACCTTCGATGGAGACCCAGCTTTCTGACACTGGGTTCAACATTGCGCTCCAAAATGGCCTGGTAATCTCCAGATTTCACGATGCCATGCACACGTTCAAGGCACCCAGTGCCAGAGGCAGCACAGCAACCCCAAAACATCACTGAACCTCCTCCATGTTTGACTATAGGGAAGGTGTTCTTTTCTTTGAAGGCTTCATTTTGTTTTCTGTAAACATAGAGATGATGTGTTTTACCAAAAAGCTCTAATTTGGTCTCATCTGTCCACAGGACGTTCTCCCAGAAGGATTTTGGCTTGTTCAGGTGTGTTTCGGCAAACCCCAGTCAGGCTTTCTTATGTCTCTCTCTCTCTCAGCAATGGGGTCCTCCTGGGCCTCCTACCATATAACCCCCTTTCACTGAGTTGGTGACGGATGGTGTGAGTTGAAACTGTCGTACCTTGTGTCTGAAGGTTAGCTTGAATCTGTTTGGCAGTTGATCGAGGTGCTTCTCCACCATTCGAACAACCTTGCGCTGCAATCTTCTATCAAGTTTTCTCTTGCAGCCATGTCCAGGAGGTTATTACAGTGCCATGGGCCTTAAACATCCTGATAACATTACGTACGGTGGAAACAGGAACATCAAGGTCTCTGAAGATTGATTTGTAGCCTTGATATTGTCCACGCTAGGCTACAATCTTCTGTCTGACCTCCTCAGACAATTCTCTGGCTGTCTTTCTTTTCTACATGCTCACTGCGTTACACACAGTGACATAAAGCAGGAGAATGAGTCATTTTCTCTATTAAAACTGGTTGAATAAGTGATTTTTATATTGCAGGCACCTGCAACTCACCACAGGTGAGTTCAATTCCAAAGTGAAGGAGAATCACCTGCTTGAAATCTAATTATTTCTAACTACTTCTAAAAGGTGCCAATAATTTTGTCCAGGCCATTTAAGGATTTCTGTGTGGAATAAGCTAAGACTTAGTAAATTTTTCTGCTTTTTGTGTTTTATTCCACTGCAAACCAAAGAAATACATATGTGGATACCAAAATATTTTTTAATTTCAACAATTTTCTGGAAGGAATTTTATTACATTATTTAAAACATTACATTGTTTAAAACATTATTAGAAAACGCTACAAGGGCACCAATATTTTTGGCCACGACTGTATAAACTGGAGGTCTGAGTACTGATGCTGAGTGGCCAAAATCAACTAACAAAATCCAGCACACACACACACACACACACACACACACACACAACCCAAAGGGCCTGTAAATCATTTAACTAGGTTTCCTCCTTTCTTCATACCCTGTTAGTTGCCCATCCGGAACCCAAGTTTCCTTCAATGTTCTAAGGTGTTTTGGAACACCAATTGTTTCACATTACGTTTCTTGTGACTATGGTGAATCAGCATGCAACATGCACTGCTTCCTGACCCTATGTGACAATCGGTGTTCAAAATAGCTGTGAATACTATTGAAAACTGGGACTGATCCATGGTTAAAGGAGCGCACCTTTAATTTTTTTTAAATCTTATAAATAATGCTAACACAGACTCAAAACAAGATTCACTGACTCAAGATACATCAGTGTATGCTGTTTAGTGTAATATTTTATTTATTTATTTAGCTTTTGTTAACCAGATAAGTACACTAGACAAGACAATTGCCTATTTTCAGGTACGACCTGGGAGAGTACAGGAATAACACATTTAAGTACATAAAACAACACTGTACAAATCAGGCATGTTACAGTTCATGTGAGGACAGTATGATTCCAGGTTCAAAACAGCATACAAAACGTAGTAAGGCATAGATTTATACAGTATGTACACAACAAAATAAACACCTTGTAGCAACTAAGAGCAGTACCAGAGGTACAGTTTAGAGATACTTCAGATATGACACTATATACAACTTAGCGACCTCATGGAGTTAGGTCTTTTGTCCAGGAAGACCTCCAGGGCAGAGGAATGCTGTGATGAATCAGTTTACGGGGGTTATGATGCATGTCTGTCTGTAACTTTTATCTCTGTGAACTTAAAACAAATTAGACCTGAATGTAACCTTGTGTGATCCTAGATCCTCTGAAAATAGGCACTTTTCTAAAGGATCTTCAGTGCAATAAAAACTAAACAAAACTAAAACAGGTAAAAAAGTTATTCTTGTAGGACAGGAGGAAGGGCAATGCAAAACTGAATACAAAGGCATGGGTACAGAACGTTTATCACAATATGCACTTCTGCTTTATAAATGGTAAGCAAAACAGGTCATGTTCACCTTATTTGACATACTTGCAGGGGTCCACATAAATTTTAGGACTGGGAAGCATTTACTCCCAGGTGCTTCAACCTACTAGTATTTTCATCTAAATGGTAGGAATGCCATCCGCAGACAAGTCTTGGATCCGTACCTCTAAGCCATGTCTCAAACCCACTGGGCACCTGCAGCCACTAACTCTCTCTGAATGGTACTGCCATGGAGTTTGAGATACCTTCCTAATGCTACATAGTACTGTGACCTAATTTTTAATATTTTGTCAGGCTATACCCACCCTTCTGGGCTGCCAGATAACTCCTGACAGTGTCTTCTGTGCTGTGTTGTACTGTACAACAGAGTCACAACTGATACTGATGCTCTTCTCTGTCTCCGCCCCTACTGCTTCCACTCTGTTATTGCATGGTGCTGCCAAACCTTTTCATGTGTAGCAAACATATTTTAATTTTACAGGGTGGGAAATAAATTCTTGAATGGTTTTACCAGGATTTTGTCACTACTCACATATTGTGATAACTGATACTGGCAGCAGTCATTCCATGTGCTTTTTACAGTTTTATTTACAGTCAGTATTTCCATGGACGCGACTGTAGTGTAGCCTCAACAAGGTGGCTAGCCAATCCCTTCGACTTCCTAATTGCTGTGTCACGCCCCCACACTCAGGCACGTAACGATGTGTGGCCAGGGAGAGAGCAGGGGACTGCCCCATTGAATTCACTAGGGATCAAATTAATGAAGGCCACCACTCAACTAATACGGTCCTTGTTAATTGAGCAGTGGCCTTCATTAATCTCCAACTGGCCATTATTATGTATAAAAACGTCACAGAATTGGACCCCCATTGACTTTACTGGGGTGCGCCCCCACACCCTCACTGGCCACATGTCATTACCTGCCTGAGCGCAGTGAGTGTAACAGAGCAATCAGGAAACTGAAGGGATCGGCTGGCTACATCGTCAAAGTAAACGATGATCCCTTTCACGGGAATACTGACTAAATTAAACTATAGAAAGTACATGGAATGACTATCGCCGGCATCAGTTATCATAATATTTGTGAGTAGTGGTTGATCTGCACAAAGTTCTAAAATCACTTTAAAATCAGAAAGTGGTAGTAAATCATGCAAAAAAAAAAAAAAAAAGGTGTAAAATAAATCTTTACTCCCTTCTCTGCATAATGACTTACAACAGGCACAGAAGTTACAGAATGACAGAGTCCCTTTAGACAGCATGGCCCTATATAGCCACATACATAGTGCACACACACATTTCGAACACTGTAGCTGGTAGCTTCTGTCATACCAACAGTTCAAGCCCACCTTTGATATCAGCATTTATCACGTGTTCTAACATGAAGAATGACTTCCAAACTGTAACCCCCTTATCTTCAGTAATTCTGAGGCCTTCAACTGATCGCGAGCGCAAGATTTTACAGATCCTACAGGGACAGTTCTGTCCCCAGGAAGAAGAAAAACCTGAGATAAATACCAGCATAGAGAGACAAGTGCTGTGTCCTCAATGTTTCAGCCAATTTGTTTTTATTTTTCCTATTTAAAACTGGTTTGTAAAGAAGATTTTTTCTCTGGTGCATGTATGGGTAAGGCCCACTAGGCCCAAGTGCCTGTTTTCAGGGGCGACCAGGGAGCACTGGGGAGGTTAACTGACTGGCTCACAATCATACAGATTGCAACCGGAGGTTCTGGGAATCAAACCCAGATCTGCTGGATGTACCAAGGTCATGCCTCTGAATCTAACCTCCAGGCTATACTTCAGCTACTGCTTTTATAAAGGTGGTGATCCATACACACATGGGAGTTTAACACAAGATAATATAACAGAATCCACACTGCATCTATGGAAACACCTCCTAACACAAATAAGTTAGTATGCATGTCTAAAAAAATGACTAGAATTTAAAATAATCGGGTAATCCTCAACCTTCAATGATCAAATGCTTTTCAGATACCCAGCAAACCTCAGACAAATCAGGATTACTGCAAGGGAACATCTGAAAACAGCAGAATAAAAGATACACTTGAAAGCACTTTCAGAGCTGTGAAGGACTATAGCTAAACTGGATATTAAATGCAGTTAGCGGACACCTGGTAGTTTCAAACGCCAAAGATACAGAGCCAGTGAACAATAGTTCCGCAGACATAAAATCTGAAATATTTCAAGAACTGCACAAACCTTTAAGAACCCTCTCCCCAAAGGTTAACCCTCCAGTTAGCTTTTTCACACATTGAAATATTTTTTTGTACTTCTGTCTTCTGGAGAATCGGGGAAGGTACAACAATTTAAGAATTGTTGGTATCTTAAAGGAAAAAAACATGGTGGGATTTCTTCAGCAATTCTTTATCAAAATATTTAAGTAACAATTGTAATGTCCCATCCCCCAAGCTAGAGCAGTCACATCACTCTGTTAGCCCCAAGGCCAATAACAGCAAACTTTTTAAGGTTATCAGTAAAACAGGACTTGCTAAACCTGGCTCGACGAAGAGGGGTACTGTGGTGGAGGCAAAATCTCACTGTTTCAAGACTAGTCATCCACAATTATAGTCAAGCGTAGATCGTTTACAAGAGGCTCTACAAAAAAGGGGTGTGAACTACTTTATGAAAGATCTTACAAAACTGGTAATTAACACTGGGTCAGGACTGACTGTGCCTTGCCAAACCACTGAGCAGGCATGGGAGGTTCTGGATAATGATTTAGATAGGAACAGCGAAGACAGACAGACATTTTCAAACTCAGCCCAACATTCCAAAACAGCATGTGCATCTGACTTGCCTGATTCAGACCCTGCACAGCACGAGGCTGATAAAATATCAAAAGACCCTCAAGCTGCAACACAGAATTGTAAAAGTTCATAAAGCTTGCAAAAAAAAAAAAAACCCTCTACACGAACCACCCCCAATATATGCAGCCAAGTTTAAGAAGACTGAGTTAATGCCCAAAACCATGGGAGGCACAGCTATACAGGAAAACTAAGCCATCCATATGTGGACCACTGTACAACAACAAAGCTACATTCACACCCAACCCCACAAGATGCACCAGGAGCAGGGAAAAAAAAGGAGTTCCTCCAGTGCTAGTTCCACTCCTCACAGATCACCACCACCTACTCCGTATCAGTCGGACACTGCAGAAGAGATGTTACACTAGCTGACCCCCTGCACTAACTGGCACCAGATCCTACTGCAGCACCAGAATTACAACTTATAACTCAGAACTCAGAAGGGGGTGACTTCTGGTACAACGGGACTAAGTGTTGGACCTTAAACACCTGATATGTTTAAAGTATATCCGAGCCAGCCTGGTGATGCTGAGGACTGAGGCGCTGGACGCCATACCTCACCAGAGACCCAGGTTCAGGAACGGGCTTGGGCTGCTGAAGGGCTGCTGGGGTCAGAGAGGATCAAGCGTCCAGAGGACGGCTCTCCTGTCACGGGGTGGTAGGGCTTTGGCGCGCCATCAGTGACCGGTGAAGATCACACCGCAGTTGGCAACGCCACAGAAGGTGGAGCGGGCAGCGGCATCGGGACATATGGTGTGCGAACGCCACTGCATGACCGCGCTCTGGGAACAAAATCAAGGACAAAAGCCCCCGCATCCCGGATAGGTGCCGGCGCCCTCCAGTGCACCACCATCACACGCCCAAAGCCAGGCTCAAACCTCCGGCTCTCCCGATCCCTCTGTCCTGCATTGGTCCTGTGATGGTCCCCCAGGTCGTCGGATCGGGTAGGAAGGGGGAGTGTCTGTTCCAAGTTTCTCAGAGGGGTGCAGCTTCAGACGGGCGGTAGAGTGTTGGTGGCAAGCGAGGGACGCTAAAGAGAGTTCCGGAATAGTAGGAGACAAAAATAATTGAGAAAGAAAAAACAAAGTATATCCAATTTAAGAAATGTCTCAAGATGTGGTTGCCTTCACAAGCCTTCAGACATTAGGTATACTCCTTCACTCTAGACTGCTGCTGTGCACACTGGATCCTGAAACTGCTGAAAAAGGGGATATCTGGACTGCATCTTAATAGGGACCTTCCAGTGATTTTTATTTGAACTGGCACCATAATTCTTTTCTTGCACAAAATGCGATTTCTGATACAGGTGCAGAAAGTATAGTTACGCAAGAACTTACCGTAATAGTAGATCTTCAAGAGAGTTACCTGCAGTAGGTCATTACAAGTAGGACTAGTGCCACCTGGCATCTGGATCGCACAGCAGACTTTTCCAGCAATGTCTGGCACTGGGACCCCCCCAATGTCAGCGTGACCCTATATAGTGGGCGGTCCCCATGCCTGCCCTCCAGTTCTCCCACCAGAGTCCCTGAAGGAAAGACAGGAGAAGGAAACAGGTTCTAGAGTCCCAAAATAAATTTGTGGGAAGGAGGGAGGGAAAAATATGACCTACTGCAGGAACGTCTCTCGAAGATCTACGGTTACGGTAAGTTCTTACGTAACTGAGCTATCTGACTTCGAGAGGGTTCCTCCAGTAGGTCATTACAAGTAGGACTGAATCCCAAGCAGTCCCTCCGAAGAGAGACCGAGAGAAACACGGGAGGAGGAGAAACCCAAAAAGAAAGGGCAGAAAGGACCAGCCTAGGACAGAAGGCCCTGCAGAATGGCAAGGCCAAACCCGGCCCTTCGCCTAGAAGCAATGTCCAGACTGTAATGCTTGGTTAAAGGTATGGACCAAACTCAAAGTTGCTGCTGCACGGATCTCCGCTGCAGAAACACTGTGAAGAAAAGCTGCGGATGCAGCCATGCCTCTAGTGGAATGACCTCTAACAGGCCCGGCAGAGGTTTGTCGTACTTCTGATAACAGAAGCGGATGCAGTTGGCTGGCCAGTTAGACAGGCACTGTTTGGAGACAGCCTTCCCCAAGGATTTGGAGGCAAAGGAAACAAAGAGCTGGTCGTCCTTATGGGAATCTCTGGTCTGGTGAATATAGCACCTTAGGATTCGGAGCACATCCAAGGTATGCAGGAGTGCCTCACCTCTATTCTCGGGAGCAGGATAGTAGACCGGTAGTTCCACTGACTGATTCAGCATGAACTCCGACACCACCTTAGGCAATAACTTAGGATTTGTTCTGAGGACCACCCGGTCCCTATAAAAAAATCAAAGAAGTCTCCTTAAACACCAGGGCCTGAAGCTCAGAAATTATTCAAGCAGAAGTAATGGCAACTGAAAATAGCGCTTTCTAAGCCAGATAGCGCAAGTCATAGCTCATCGCTGGTTCAAAAGGAGGGAGAGTGAGCTTCTCCAAAACAAAATTCAAATCCTAAGGTGGTGTAGGGCTGCAGATGAGGGGTTTCAGATGGAGAATCCCTTTCAGGAAGGTTTTGGAAATCAACTGGGCCATGGGCTTATCATTCACAAGCACGTGATACGCCTAAATGGCGGACAAATGTACTTCTAGAGAGGAATAAGATAACCCTGAGTCAGAAAGATGAAGCAGGTACTCCATAATATGTGGGGCTGAACAAGTGAAAGGGTCCCAACCCTTAGAAGCCGCCCAGATAGAGAAATGTTTCCACTTCATAGCATAAGCGGAACGGGTGGAGGGCTTCCCAGCCTCCACTGTTACTTGGGCTACACTGAAGCGAGACTTAACTAAGTCTGCAGGAGCTACGCATGCAGGTGCAGGGTCCTGAGCCCTGGGGGCACAAGCCGACCCTGGTTCTGAGTGAGGAGGCTGTGCATCAATGGAAGCGGAACCAGGGGTTCCCTCGCCAACTGTTGAAGAAGCAGGAACCAAATTTGCCTTGGCCAGAGAGGAGCAATCCCTGCCGTCTCTGCCTGCAGCTTGATGAGTACCCTCTGAAGAATGGGAAACAGATGGAAAACGTACAAGAATCTCCCTGTCCAAGAGAGAGACAACGAGTCGTGCCAGAAAGCACCATGCTCTGGAATGAGCGAGCAAAAACTGGGAAGTTTTGCGTTAGATGGAGAGACGAAAAGGTCGAGTTCTGGTCACCTCCACCTCTGAAAGAGTGAATCTGCCACTTCCTGGTTTAGTTCCCATTCATGAGCGAGGGTGTAAGACCTGCTGAGGCTGTCTGCCAGGACATTTTGCATTCCTGGAACGTGCAAAGCTGACAGAGACAGATCGTGCTGGTCTGCCCAGTTCCACATTCTCATCGTCTCCCTGCAAAGGGGGGTATGATCGAGTGCCTTCCTGCTTGTTGATGTACCAAACTACCAATACGTTGTCCATCTGGACTAACAGCAATGCCCTTGGAAGAACAGACAAACGCTTGAAGAGCGTAAAGGACCGCTCTCATCCCCAGAACACTGATGTGCAAGGGCATCTCCAAGTGGGACCAGAGTCCCTGAACTTGGAGGTCCCTCATATGAGGCCCCCAATCCAGAATGGAGGCATCTGTAGTTAGTGTGTCAAGGAGAGCTGGGCCCCAAAAAGGGAGACCCAAAGTTGGGTTCAAGGGATCCCTCCACCACTGTAAATCTTTCTGAAGAGCAAATGACATCAGGACCAGATGGTCCAGATCATCTTGAAGCTGATCCCATTGAACCCGTAAGGACCACTGAGTGACTCATGTGGAACCTTGCAAGGGAAACCATGAAGATGGAGGCCACCATCAAACTCAGCAAACTGAGAACCCCCCAGGCTGGGAGAAATCTGGAAGAGGCTACAAGAGTGACCTGCTTGATAAGAATTTCCATCCTGTCTGAGGGGAGGAAAGCTCTGCCCTGGACTGTATCCAATACTGCTCCAATGAACTGCAGCCTCTGAGAAGGGGTCAGAGAGGACATGGGAACATTGACCGTAATCCCCAAATTGGAAAACAAATCCAGAATGACTGAAAGGTCCTCCGAAATCGAGTCCCTGGATGGAGCTGAAATCAGCCAGTCATCCAGGTAGGGAAAAACCACTATGCCCTGGCGTCGCAGGGCCACAGCCACCACCACTAGGCATTTGGTAAAAACGTGGGGTGCTAAGGAGAGGACAAAGGGGAGGGCCCGAAATTGGAAGTGCTCCCCTTGGAAAACAAAATACAGGAAGCAGTGGTGACTGGGGAAAAATCAGGATATGCAGGTAGGCATCCTGCATGTCCAGAGCACACAACCAGTGAGTCTCCAGAAGAAGATGCAGGAGGCTCTGGAGGGTCAACATCCTGAATTTCTTGTACTCGACAAACAGATTGAGTCTGTTGAGGTAGAGTATGGGTCGCAGGTTGCCTGTCTTTTTTGGAACCCGAAAAAAGTGGGAGTAAAACCCCGGCACTCTGTGACAAAGAGGGACCAGCTGTATTGCTTTATTTAACACTACAGCCTGTACTTCCTCCCTTACAAGAATGGTCTGGTTTTGAGAGTAGGCTGATCTTCGCAGTGGAGACTCTGAAGGAGAGTCCAGAAACTCCAGGGTGTGTCCTTGGGACACTAGCTGAAGGACCCAAGCGTCGGAGGTGATGCTCCGTCACTCCTGCATATGGCGGGCAAACCTCCCTCCCCCGGCTCCTTGCACTGGGGATGAGGAGGGGCCGGGGCGAGGGAGTCAGGAGGTGGTTGGACGAGCAGGGGGAGGGCCCCCCTGAGCATCTCTGATTTTTGGAGGCAGGATGGGGAAGAGAAGTTCCCATGGCCTTACGCTTGCCCTGACAACTGTTCTGGGCCTGCTTGCTCCAGGTCCCCCTTTTTTTTTTTGAGGTTCACATAGAAAAATTGAGGGTAATTTCATCCTAGACATTACTGCCAATAAGATTATACCCTCTTTATACATCATCATCATTTCCCTCCTATCTATGGGTCCAATATTCCTTTTCTACCTATTTATTAAGACAATAACAAATATTAGAGGTTTACATTAATTTATTCAACGATTAAAAATAATGATCTTTATTCTATAGATTTAATTCCTTTTTGGATTTTTTTATACAAAGGGGACCAAATCTTTTCAAACGTGGTAATGTTTTAATTTTTTAGACAATAAATCCTTTCTAATCTCATGATGTCTACCAAATAATTTACCCAGGTGTCATAAACTGGCAGGACAGAATCCTTCCATTTTATGAGTATACATTTTTTAGCCAAAATCATGGCAATTGAAATAAATATTTGCTGATGATTTTCCGAAGTAAGTCACGTCCTGGAAAAGCTAGTAATGTCATCATATGATTTATGTTTATATTAACATTTAATATTTTATTAATGAAAGCAAAACATTTTGACCAATAATTGGACAAAAAAGGACAACCATGTGACATACGGATTAAAGTTCCAGAAGTGCGAGCACATCTGGGGCACATGGCAGATATTAATCTTGTGCAATTTATATGGAGTAAAGTACGTCCTGTGCAAAGTATTAAAATATATTTGCTGCAATTTACTTGATCTAACATAAATCATCGGGAAAGCCAATATTACCCCCCAGACACTTTCTGAGATTACAATCCCTAGATCATCTGCCCATTTCTCCTTTAGTATCTGTATATCCTCATCCAGCATTTTATTATTAATACAGCCCTCCTGGAATACACAGGCTTCATCCACAAATTCCTCGATCTTGGCCAGCTCGCTGGGGCAATCTATACTGACCTAACAAAGGCCTTTAACACGGTCAACCATGCCCTCCTAATTGACCAACTCACTGCCATAGGCCTTGGCCCTGAGGCTCCTGCATGGTTCCGCAGCTACATACACTGCCGTTCACAGCAAGTCAGGATAGATACCTTTCTCTCTGACACCAAGCCTGTGTGCTCAGGCGTTCCACAGGGGTCAATACTGGATCCCCCGCCTCTTTAGCCTATTTCTGAATTGCCTCCCAGTTAGTGCCGTATCCTCCTCTATGCAGATGATGCAGTTATCTTTTCTAATGGCTCTGACCCCAATGCTCTTGAGCAACAGCTACAACGTCACTTCACAAGCCTTGAGTCGTGGTTCAAAAATCATAAATTGATAATGAACTACTAAAAAACAACAACCATGTTGTTCACCAGCCTTAAGAATAAGCACAAAAACTACCCACTATCAATATGTGATAGCGGTGTTCCTCTTGAACATGTTCATCACTTCAAATATCTCAGAATCACCCTTAACAGCTCGCTCTCCTATGCCCTCCACATAGACATCACAGCTAAAGCAATCAACAAACGCTTAGGACTACTTTATCGCCTTAGGCAGAGCCTGACCCCTGAAGCCCTCAGCATAGCGATCCACAGTTCAGTGGGTTCCCTAGTGGACTATGGACTGCCAATTTATGGCTCTGCCACAGATACTGCCATCCGACGTATAAAAACTTCCCTTAACAATGCCTGCAGGCTCACCTTAGGGGCACTCCGACTAACCCACACCTGCGATCTCTATGCAAAGACTCACTGGCTAACGCTCTTTGGTCGCTTAAAATATAAATCTTGCCTCCTGGCCAAAAAGATCTGCCTTGTTCAACTCCCGACTGGGGTCCAACAACTCCTAGTTCCCAGCACTAATCCCAGGCCCACCCGAAATTCAGAACTGCAGTCCCTCCTGACTCCAAAATGTCAGACATCTCAAGGTCAAAGGTCTTTTGCCTGTCGGGCACCGTTGTGGTTCAACTCCTCCATGAGAACATTATTAGCCTGCCCACTCTGTGGACCTTCAAAAAGAATCTAAAGAACCATTTAATACAGGAATCTCAATGTGTCTGCCACCGCTAGCACCTAGCAAAGGCATCTCCTACCATCTGCCCTTCTGCCAAACAGATCTCTCTCTCTCTCGGACACCCTACACTTGGGGCTCAACCCCCGCACCCCGCCTCTCCAGCACTTCTTGCGCTAACCCCCCCGTGTTGCTGACACCTAACAGGTTCCCTGTTGGGCACAGTTACTTAGTCTGTTCCTGTATGTTTACTTATTCCAGTTTTAGTTTTCACTGTATTTTTTGCATTCTTGTTTAAAGACCAAATGTACCTAAATGTTCTCATTCCAATTCTATTGCACTGTTTGTCTCAATCCTCTGTATAATCACCTACTTGTTCTAAATGTACTAACATGGAATCTATGTAAAGAGCTCTGAGCTCAAATGGTTAATCTGAGATCTGAAATAATTAAATAAAATATCACATCGATATATTTTAGCTGTTAAATTTTTTACTATGGCTATTTTTCAACAAATCAAGGATTACTGTGTTTCCTCCAGGTCCTTTTCCGACAGGGTTGCAGACCCTGCATACCAGAATGGTGCACGGACCTACGGACCTAACCACGATCCTGAAGGTCCATAATGATATCCTCAGTGTCACCACCAAAAAGCACTGAGCCCCTGAAGGGGGCATTGTGGATCGCTGTCTGGACCTCGTTGGCGAGGCCAGAGATGCAATGTCAAGCATGCCGCTGAAGGGAGATGGCGGCCACCGAGGTACAGGCCACTGCATCAACAGTGTTGTAAGTGGCTCAAAGAGCATGCCTGCAAGAAATTCTGGACAGGTGAATGTCTTTGGCAATCTCCTCCTTGAGACCTAAGGCTCCATGGACTGGATAAGGCCCTTGAGCTTGGCTAGAGTGGCTTTCTGGCGAGACACCTTGTGGGTTACATAGCTGAGGGAACACACTGTGCATGTAGCCAGAGAGTAGCCCTTCTTCCCATACTGGTCAATCTGCCTGGACTCCCTGTCTGGAGGAGACGTACTCATGTGTTTAGGGGCCGTAGAGCAATCATGAGCCACAGAGATAACCACGGAGTCTGCCTTTGGGTGCGTGCTCAGGAAAGGAGCTCCCACAGGTGTCCAGTAAGTCCTATCCACCCTTTTCGTCACGACCGGGATAGAATGGGGCAGTTGCCAGATTGTATTGGTGAGGTCTTCATGCAGTATGATTCACAGAGGAACAGGAATCGGGGAAAGAGATTAGAGTGAGATGCTCAGCAAGTCTTTGCCGCATGGGATCCTGTTCCTCGAACTTCCAATTATAGAATTGTTGTATGACCTCAAGAGATCTGAAAAGAAAGGATCCTCTGAAGGGGATTTCTGAGAGGTCTTCCCTTTAGGGACCGGGGATTCTTGACCCGACGACTCCTCTGAAGAGTCCTCCTCCAAATCCAGATTCTGGTGTACCCAAACCTGGACGAGTAGTATCCCGGGAGGTAGTCCCCAAAACGTGAACCGTGGATGGGACTGAGCTCACAGGGGACAGGGACCTGAGAGGAGAACGAGGTACTGGAAGTCGACTCTCCAGGTCCGTGACCAACTCCGTCCGTGCCTCCCTGCACCAGGACTGAATGAGAGTCCTGAAATCTGGCTGAGAAATCAGAGTGGGTGGGGGGGGGGAGAGACAGCATGGGCAGGAGGGTAATGGTGCATATGGTATCCCAGAAAGGAATACCCCAGATACGGGGGTATCCTGGGTAGTAATGTCCCGCAGAGTGCCAATCTGGTAGTGGACCTGCCAGGGAATGATCCACGGAGTACCCCACTGGGTAGTGTGGGACACAGCAGGGTCTAGAAAAAAGACCAAACGTCAGAGGGGCTGACACTGGGGGAGCTCACGAAGGACCCGCCATCGTATAAATCAAAGGCAGGGCCGGCGTTGGGGTAGCTGACGTTGGGACAACAGACGTTAGACCTGTGCCACCGGGCCCAGCGTCAGAAACGGATCCGGTGTTGGGAAGGCTGGCGTCGCAACTAGACATAGGTGCTCCAACATGGGAACCCTGTCTGCTGTAGAAGCCGGTGGTGAGGGCAGACGTGAAGGTTCCCTGGAAGGCAAAGAGACAGCTGTCGGAGGGTCTGGCGTAGGGACATGCCGGAGCAGCCTCCCAGCAAGGACTGGAGGGGCTTGCGTTGTCGGACCCGATGGTGGCAGATGGAAGTCCTTCCCAGAGACCCGAATGGGTGAGCGGGGGTCGGAACCTGACATATGCTCCACATCCAGGTGACCTGTGCTCTCTTCTCCCTCCAGAGTAGCCAGAAGCAAAGCCTGGGCCACAGGAGAGATAGAAGGGGGAAGAGTGGCAGTCTTCCCTGGGCTCAACCGGATGTCGGGTGAGGCTACTGAAGTCCCAGATGGGACAGCTGTGTCTGGGCGATTGCCAGAGGCAGACAACTTATCAGACGAGGGAGCCGGGTGGGGGGGCCCCCTGCCGACTTATTGGCCGAGGCCGGGCATGTCCCTGAGGAGTGGGGAGTCATCTTAATTGGCGGTCTCTGGAGGACCAACTTAGCGGCAGAAGTGGGGTGACTGCCAGAGGAGCCGGCGGCCGACTTACCCACAGAAATAAGGGAGCAGAGTCTTTGATGGTTTCCCAGCATCCCCAGACAGCAAACTGGAGGAGGAAAGCTACTCAGAAGTAGACCCTCTGGCTGTGAAGGTCTTAGGAAAGGAGACTTTGCAGAACAGCCAACCCGAAGCCTGCTCTACAGCGAGAGACAATGTCCAAACTGTAATGTTTCGTAAAGGTACGGACAGAAGTCCAAGTAGAAGCTGCACAAATGTCAGCCGCTGACACATTCTTGAAACAAGCCGCAGAGGCAGCGACCCGTCTGGTGGAGTGGCTTCTGACCTGACCAGGCAGGGTCTTGTTGTACTTGTCATAACAGAAAGTGATACAATGAGCCAACCATTTAGACAGGCATTGCTTGGAAACAGCATTGCTTTCTCTTTCATGAGCAAAAGAGACAAACAGTTGATCAGTCTTTCTGAGATCCTTCGTCCTGTTGGTGTAGTATCTCAGAATCCGGTGAACATCCAGAGTATGCAGGAGGTAATCCCCTTGATAGGAGTGCTGCGTAAAGAAAGCAAGTAACTCTATGGACTGATTCAGCATAGATTCCACTACCACCTTTGGGAGAACCTTAGGGCTGGTACGCAGCACCACACGTTCCTTGTTAAAAATCAAAATACGGGATTTTGCACATAAGGGCCTGGAGCTCAGAAATCCTTCAAGCAGAAGCAATGGCCACAAGGAAGAGAGTCTTCCACGAGAGGAACCTCAGGTCTGCCGAGGCTGCCGGCTCGAAAGGCGGAGACCTCCAGCTGAGCAAATGTCCTGTCTGCAAAGGGGACATGGTAGGCCGAAATGGCCGCCATGTGAACCTTCAAGGATGAATAACTGAGACCCAGATCGAAGAGGTGCCACAAGTAATCCAGAAGCCGCCCCACAGAGCACGAGAAAGGCTCAAAATCTTTGGAGGTGGCCAAGAGAGTGAACCGTTTCCATTTCATGGCTTAGGTACATCTAGTGGAGGGTTTCCTGGCCTCCACCAGAATCTCAGCCACTTGAGGGGGAACCCCCGAATCGGGCTTGAGCTATGTCTGCAGGAGCCACGCGTGCAACTGAAGGGACCTGAGGCCTGGATGGACCAGGGTCCTCTGATCCTGGGTCAGCAAAAGTTGCGACAGAGGAAGAGGAGGTTCCTCTGAATACTGTTGCAGAAGAGAGAGCCAATCTTGCCTGGGCCAGAAAGAAGTGATCAGAATCATTCGAGCTCCTTCTGAGCGGAGTTTCTGTAAGACCCCTGGAATCAAGGGAATCGGGGGGAGGGGGAGCATAGGCAAATCTGCCCTTCCAGTCTAGAGACAGAGCGTCTCTCCAAAAAATGACACGCCATGGAGCGAGCGAGCAGAAGTCAAGAAGTTTTGCGTTATGAGGGGATGTGAACAGGTCTACCTGTGGTGTTCCCCAACATAGGAAGATATTGTCTGCTACCCCCTGATCCAGTTCCCACTAGTGAGCGTGAGCAGACAACCGACTGAGATGGTCTGCCAACGTGTTCTCAACCCCCGGGACGTGAATTGCTGTGAGGTGAAGGTTGTGCTGCACTGCCCAATCCCAAACTCGCATTGCCTCCCTGAAGAGAGGGTAAGAACGAGTTCCTCCCTGCTTGCTGATGTACCAGACCACACACATGTTGTCCGTCTGGACAGCCAGGTGCCCGGGAAGCAGATGCAGAGCCTGAAGAGCATACAGCACAGCCCGAAGCTCGAGCACACTGAAGTGGAGAGATTTCTCAAGCTTGGACCAGGAGCCCTGGGTTCTGTGAGACCCAAGATGGGCTCCCAAACCCTCACCTGAGGCATCCATGGTCAGCATCTGGGAGGGGGAGAAAGACAGAAGGGAACTCCCCAGCAAAGGTTCTCCTGAACCATCCACCACTGCAAGTCCCGAGCAATTGGAGTGGAGACCAGAACTAGTTGAACTAGGTCATCCGCCACTGATCCCACTGAGACCGAAGCGTCCACTGAGAAATTCTCATGTGTAGCCGAGCGCGAGGGACTGTCGGAATCGCAGCCGCCATGAGCCCGAGAAGGCGAAGGACTGACCTGGCACTGACCTGCCTGCGGCTGGACAACAGGTTGACCTGAGCCTGGAGTGAGGCCGTCCTGTCCAGTGGCAGGAAAGCCATGCTGGAGGTGGTGTCCAGGATCACCCTGATAAACTAGAGCCTCTGGGATGGGATCAAGTGGGACTTGGTCTGGTTGACAATAATACCCAGGCAGGCAAAAACCTGCAGGGTAAGGGAAAGGGAGCTCAGGAGTTCCTCCCTGGACGGGGCAGCGAGGAGCCAGTCGTCCAGGTATGGGAAAACCTGTACCCCTTGGGTACACAAGGTAGGCTGCTACCACCAACATTTGGTGAACACTCGGTGTGCCGAGGAGGGACCAAATGGGAGGGTCTTGAACTGGTAGTGATCCCACCACAAATACCTATGTTTTGTGTTCCAGGGGGAAGGGTGAATAGGGACATGCAGGTAAGCATCCTGCATATCGAGAGTGCACAGCCACTGTCCCGCCGATTTTCAGGTTCAGGGAGCTGAGGTCGAGAATCAGCCTCACATCTCCCGACTTCTTCGGGACCAGGAAGAAATGAGAATAGTACCCGGTCCCCTGAAGGGGGGTGGGGACGGGCCCTATCGCCTCCTTCAAGAGAAGACTGGAGATTTTTTCCCAAACCAGGAGAAGGTGCTCTGGGGAGTACGATGACCTGGGGGGTGGTTTTCGAGGAGGTTTTACGAAGAAACTCTATTGAGTGTCCTTCTGCGATCAGCTGGAGCACCCAAGCGTCTGAAGTTATCCTCTCCCAACCCAAAAGATGGAGGGAGAACGTCCCTCCCACCGATTCCTCTCGGAACCCCAGAGGCTATGGGAGAGGAAAGGAGTCAGGTGGTGTGAGGCAGTGTCGCCACTGAAGCCCCCACTGTTTTTTTTGGTTGGGGGGGGGGCTTGGCAGCCGGAGGGGCCTGACGTTTATTGTCCCGCTTTCCCTGAGGTTTCGCCTTTTGCTGATTATGACTGCGAAAGGGATGATGCTGTGTCTGATGGGGTTTGTACATGGGAGTCCACAGACTTCAGTGCAGTCCCCTTCTCCTGCAGATCAGTGATGATGTCCTTGACATCGCCACCGAACAGCACCGAACCCCTAAAAGGTGCGTCCTGGATAGCAGACTGCACTTCCAGCACCAATCCTGACACATGGAGCCAGGCATGACGCCGCAATCCCACAGCGAAAGCCGAGCTCCTACCAGCAGCGTCCACTGCATCGTACGTGGCACGAAGAATGTGCCGACTGGCGGAACACGCAGAGCGGACAAGACCAGCCACTTCTTGCTTCGTCTGAGAGTGAGGAAGGGAATCCAACTTAGATTCCACCTCACTAAGAATCGCCCATATGACCGACATAATTCAGGGCCCTGATACCCAGAGTGGAAGAAGCATAGACCTTCATCCTGTACTGGTCCAGAAGGCGGGATTCTTCGTCAGGTGGTGACGAGCTCAAGTGTTTTGGGTTAACTGACCAGCCGTGAGCGGCGCTAATCATGACCGAATCAGCTCGAGGGTGAGAATTAAGAGAGTCAACACAATCGGGAGCCTGATGTAGCCTATCCGACTTCCTAGGAAGAGGGGCTATTGCCGACGGTTGCTTCCAAATAGTGGAAACAAGGTCAGCATGAGGCTCAATCCAGGGTGGCACCAAGGTCGGAGCGGTCTCAGGCAGATCCAGGTGCACAGCGAGTTTTTTTATGTTGTGGATCCAACTCCAAGGAGTGCCACTGATGAACCTCCTGGACTTTGTGCAGCAACTCTGTGAAAGAAGGATCCTCCGGAAGAAACTTTGGAGCAGTCCTTGACCTGGGATTATTCGGAGAGCGGAGTTCATCGTCCAGGTCAGAACAACCACCATCGGAGTCACCCGAGAATGAAGAAGAGGAAGAAGACTCCTCCTCCTGGTGAGGGGTAGGAACGGACCCCTTGGTAAGCCCTCAGGGAAGCGAACCCTGCCCTGGAACCGGATGGCTCGCCACTGGTATCCAGGGGTGGGGAGGGAATCATTCATCTCGGAAGTACGGGGACCAGAACCGGTACCATCATCGGGAAACGGCTCTCTACCTCCCTGGTAAGCTGAGCCTTGGCCTCAGCCCACCAGGAGGCTAGAGTCTCCTTAAAATCAACCAGTGGCTGAGGGGGCGGTGGAGGAGGAGGGTACAGATATTGGCCATACCTGTACTGCGCGTATCCATAACCCGATGGTGGGAAACCCGGCGTCAGGTAGTGAGGCACCATGTACTGCGGTGTCGGGTACTGGGGCGCCAGATACTGTGGACCCGGGTACGACAGCATCGGATACAACAGGGTCGGATACCCAGGAACCAGGGGTCTGCTGGGGCAGACGGCCCGGGAGGACGCCCAACAGGCGGCCCTGGAACCGGAGGCCCTGCGGGCGGCAGGCCCGGTATGGGGATGGCATCCAGGAAAGGAAGAGGGATGTCGCCCGGCGATGGGAGGACCAGCGTCGGAGCCGGCATCAGAGGAACCGACATCAGGTTGTCTGGCCCAGCAGGAGGTAGACCTGATGGGAGTATGGCAAGATCCTCAGCATCACCCAGAGATGGAGGGGGAAAATCCCCGGGGTCAGGCTGAGGAGACGATGGGTCATCAGAAGGTTGCAAAGAGGCAGGAACAGCGGACAGTTTGGGGTCAGGCATCGGCTCCGATGCCATATGAGCATCAGAAGGACCAACGTTCGACTTACCGGCGGAGTCCAGACCGGCGTCGGAGGAGCCAATGTCCAACTTAGCGGAACCGTCGCCCGAGGCAGGCTGCGATGGGAGAGCGGTCTGGTCGGGCGGAACAGGGGCCGTGCACTGCCCCAAAGGGTCAAGCAACTTAGCAGCCTTCTCCGGGAGAGCATCAGAGGAGCTAATGTCTGGCTTACCGGAGCCACTCACACCAGTGGGCCGCACGGCAGCTGTCTTACTGGGAGTGGAGGCCTCCTTTAGCCTGGAGGCACCCGAAGAGCCCAAGCTCAAGCCAGGCGGGTGGGCCGATGCCATCTTGCAGCCGCTGCGGAGCGGTCTGCCAGGGGGGACATTACCTTTAATATGGCGACTCCAGCCGAAGTAACGGTGGTCGAGGAGTCCCAGTCCCGGTGCTTCTCCTTATCTTTCTTCTTATGATGGC
Organism: Neoceratodus forsteri; assembly: GCA_016271365.2. Taxonomy (NCBI): domain Eukaryota; kingdom Metazoa; phylum Chordata; order Ceratodontiformes; family Ceratodontidae; genus Neoceratodus; species Neoceratodus forsteri. Next base: position 269,043,178 of record JADMNL010000025.1, read on the forward strand.
CCTCAGGGGAAGTTGAAGCCTGACAGAGCTTTTTCAGTTCCTTCTTCATGGAGGACATCTTTTTAAGGATGTGGGCCTCCAGGGACTGCTGCCTTCATCTGCGGGTGGCGGCGTTGAACTTCAGACAATGCTGGCACTTCTCCACGGGGTGATCTGGGCCCAGACAGAAGAGGCGCTGGGAGTGACCGTCCTTGTGCGGGAGTTGGGCACTGCACGAGTCGCACTTATTCTTCTGCTCGGAGGGTGTAGGGAACGATATACACCACCATAAAAACGAACAAAGTCGAATGAAATCGAGAAAAAATGACGGTAGAACTACCGATGACAGACTGACGAGCAGTGAACTTTACCGCTAGGTGCTTTCACGAGCTAACGGTGGAAAAGAACTGGAAGGTGGGGTTGGGGGCAGTCCCCCGCCAGAGACTGCTAGCTAAAAAATTTCCATGGGGTCCTGACATCTGCCGGCATCAGTCCAAAATGTAATTACCTACTGCAAGAGCCCTCTCGAAGTAAGATCATATCTTGCTCAACTGGGCCAAGCAAATGATTAGCAAGACCTTCTCAAAGGACTAGACAAGGTCAGGTAGCTCTGTGAAACCTCTGCACATCAATACTCTCCAGTATAGTGGCCCTCTCTCTCATATCACCCTGTCATGCCTGATCTCTGTTAAGGCATAAATTATACATGCAACACTCTGTCTTACTTTGTTGTCTGAAAAGAAAGAAGTTACATTAATTAATTTTGTAAGCTTATTAAATCTAATCACCATAATACTAACATACTAAAAAGCCAGCAGAATAGGCCAAATGGTCTGTCTTGCCTGCTCGAAAGCCAGCAACCTAATGGCTGCTCACCTTACCACATCCAGCCCCCAAGAGGGTATTCTTTAGTTTCAGTTTCCCCTTGTACCTGTCCCACCCCTTCTTGAATCCCTCCACTGTGCCCTCCTCCACCAGCCTCCCAGGCAGCCTTTTATTTTTATTCTGTTATTTCTGGCTGTCAATACTCAACTGTCGATACCACAGAATAAAGGGCAGGGGGATTCATAAGATCAGTTCACAGATCAGTAGCTTAAACCATTAGTGACCTGGCTGAGCCATACTATTAAACCTTCACCACACAGACATGGTTGGCTATTAGTGTCCAATCCTCTCTTAAAAAGATCTATATTGTTACTATCTTCCACTGACTCTGGAAGAGCATTCCACCTAGACACAGTGTAAGTTTACTATCTTAGGCAGTCTAAGGATTTAACAACACTTGGTAATCTCAGTGTTACTCAGAAGCATGATTTGCACAAGGCATTAGAATGGAAGGCAAAGATGTATGAGAACTGATAGTCCCCCCCCCCCCCATAATCCCCTTCTGGAGCTTGTTGTTGTTTTAAGTCAGCCGATTGCTGGCACCTTGGGAACTCCTAGTGCAGCAACTACTAATATCACTCACACCAAGTTAAAATGTAAGCAATAATCCACTCCAGGGTGTGTGGTTATTGGGGAATAATTACTGACATGTGCTTTTTCTCATAGGGAAACCTGGTTATAATTTGCCATTATAACCAGCTGGTTATAACGGCAAACACGCACCGGGATTCCCTCGCACCGCCTATGCATCAGTCGCCAGTCTGTTACGTTCTGTGAGGCAATCCCATACTGCCACACACCTCACCATCCCTCGCATTCAGCATTATTTATTTTATTAAAAAAAAAGAAAGAAACGCATTTTCTGACCCTGGCAAACAAAATAAAAATTGAAACCCATGCTGTGTTTTCCCGTCAGCATGCCTACACAACCAAGTCTGTGCCGACTTCAAGCTGGCAAGGATGCCACAACCGCCGCTTGGCAGGAAGTTTATTTTTAAATAAGCACACAAATATACATCTTTTTGATCAAAATGTCCACTTATTTTTCCCACAACAAGTGGAGCACTCTACCTTGAAATATCGCTGACCGCACAGAATCCAGATTGGTCTGCAGGTTCCTGAACACCAATGTTAGTTTATTTTATTTTGTATAATTGCTGAGGCGAAAAAGCACACGCCAGCAATTATAAAAATAAAATATGGGAGTGTAAATAACTCGATTTTATATTACTCGCTAGGGATGCATTTTATAAAGTTTACGTTAGTATCCTGATAGACTTGGGTGTGTGTAAAATCTTGTTACACACACCACTCTATTTATTATTCTTGTTACTAACAATGACAACAGGAAATCTGTAGATCTGAACACACATACGAATGTGCCAGCAGAAAGAATCCACCCGGTCTATCTGAGTCTGCTCGAGTGTGCAGCCAACACCCCTAGTTTGCAGCTGCCCCAGCCCCCTCCGCTATGTCATCCCACTGCCACCCCCACCCTCACTCTGCCCTGTTCCCTGTCCCATGCCCTTTTGAAGCCGTTTACAGATTTACATGATACCACCCATTCTGGTAGGGCATTCCATTTTGCTACCACCTCTCTGTGAAAATGTCTCCTCATTTCCTTCCTAAATCCTCCCCACCATTCTTAGCCCATGCCCCCGTGAACCTCCCTCCTTAACTTAAAGACCCCATCTTCCCCATCCTTACTGATCCCCTCAGATACTTGAATGTCTCTATCATGTCCCCCCTGTCCCTTCTATCCTCCAGGGAGTACATATTCAGGTCTCCCAGCCTGCTGTCATAGTCTCTCCCCTCCATTCCACGTATCATCTTTGTTGCCCTCCTCTGCACCCCCTCCAGTAGCCTCATATTACACTTTAGCTATGGCCTCCAAAACTGCACACAACACTCTAGGTGCAGCCTTACCAGCGACCTGTAGAGGTACAATATCACATCTCTTTGCCTGGACGAAACCCCCCTTCGCTATGCACCCCAGCATTTTGTTCGCTTTTGCTACCGCTCTCCTGCACCGGGCAGTGTTGTTCATGGTCCTGGTTATTACCCCTAGGTCCTTCTCCTCCTCAGTGATCCCATGCTTAACCCCACCCCCCAGCCAGTATTTTCTCCTTGGGTTCTTCACCCCAAAGTGCATAATCTTACACTTTGCACTGAACCTCAGCTGCCACCTCTCTGACCACTCCTCTAGTTTGCATAGGTCCCCCTGCAGCTGCTTCCATCCCTCCTCTCCATCCACCAGTGCTCCGATTTTGGTGTCATCGGCGAACAGACTTACCTTGCTCACCACCCCGTGTGCAATGTCTGATATGAAGAGCCCAAACAATATTGGCCCCAACACAGAGCCCTGTGACACCCCACTCATCACCAGCCTTGGAGTTGAGAGCTCCCCCTCACCACCACCCGTTGTAGCCTGCCACTCAGCCAGCTTGTAATCCAGTTTATCATTTTTGCCCCTACCGCTACACCAGTTAGCTTCCCCACAAGTCACCCATGAGGCACCGAATCGAAGGCCTTGCTGAAGTCCAAGTAAAGAACATCTACCGCAAGACCCTTATCCAGCTCACCTGTCACCCAGTCATAATACTGTATGAGGTTGGTTTGACAAGACTACCCTGAAACAAAACCATGCTGCCTCACATCCTGGACGCCATTGTCCTCCAGGTACGACACCAGTCTTTCCTTTAGTAACATTTCCATGAGTCTGCACACTATGGAGGTGAGACTTACCGGACGATGATTACCCGGTTCATCCCTTGGCCCATTCTTGTGTAATAGTACTACATGTCCTTGCCTTTCCGTTCCTTTTCTGAGAGATGTAGCAGTTCAGAATGCAAGAGAGCTTGTACTCCCACTCCACCCACCCTTGTGGGACTACGCACAGTAGCAAAAATCATGGAAAGTATCACATTGGATTTTGTGGTACTTGTGTATCTCCCATGGTGGAAATCGCACCGGAAGAGCACTTATTAATAGTCGGACATGCGATATGGTCCTTCCCTCGCACCTGCCCGATAGAACTTCTTGCACTCACACATGTAGTGCTGTCTGGGGCTATCTCAGCTGCTGTGTGTGGCATTTTGCTTTGATCGGTATAACGAATGCCATCCTAATGCTATTTTTAGTAAAAGGTATGGAATGTTTGTGGGTAAAATGTCACAGTGAGTGAAGCTGCAGCTTGTCTTGTATCTGTCAAGTTGTGATACTGTTCTTTTATATACAGTATGTTTGTATGCCCCACTCCCCAGCACTTATAATTCCTGGGACACGGCGGCAGGAAATGTCAGTGGGGAGAACCACAGTGCGAATAGTGAGCAGGTTTCCAGAGACATATCTGTGAGCACCATGGAACTTTAGTCTGCAGTTTCAGAACGTGAACTGACAGGCATATGAAAGTATAGATAGCAGTATATATTATTTATTTATTGCAGTTTTGGTAGTAGTGGTGCATTATATTAAAGATGGCAATGAGCTTCTCTGTTTTCAGGCACCTGACAATGAATCAATGGCTTCATCTCCATTTTCTAAATGGTGAAGCAGCAAAATGGAGTAAGACAGCAAATACTAACACATCAATGTGCATAACATTTAAAAATGCACTCTGATAGTGTTAGTGAAGTGAAGACTGCAATAGTCCTTTATGCCAGATGAGCAGAGTATCAGATGTGAAGAGCAGAACAAATATATCATACACTGTCATAGATGGAAAAGAAGCATTTCCAAAATGCAGCATGGGTGTTAGTGACAGAATGAAATATGTGACAAGTCCAGAACCATACATGTGTTAACAGCAGTGAGAGAAAGGACAGAACAGAAGTGCTACAAAACTGCACTGTTCAGATGACTATGGAGAATGTGCCCAAATCAGTAACCAGTAAGCGAAGGTGGTCTGAAATATGGGAAAGCACTGTAACAGAAATGATTCCAAGCAGTGGTGATCACACAGAAAGTCATGCACTTGAAGACAGCAGCAGGACTACCTACTCAGAATTGGACAGCAGCAGACCTGTCCTGAGTTGCAAAGTTAAAAAGCAATGCTCAAGCACCATCAGCCACGCTCCAGAAAGTGAGGCAACTCTGACCATGGGTAATGTGCCCAAATCATTACCTAGTAAGCAAAGGTGGTGTGAAATGTCTGAAAACAATGTAACAGGGTGCATTAGAAGCAGTGCAAGTCATACAGAAAATCATCCAGATGAAGGAAACATCAAGGGTATCCACTCGGAAGTGAACAGAAGGAGAAGTATTCACAGTTCCAATGTTAAAAAAGCACCATCAGCCACACACAAGAAAGTGAGGAAACTGGGCCAAAAAAAGTAATATCACTGCCAGTCCTGCAGACAGAAAAGCTGAGATGTGTGGAAACAGCACAGCAGGATGGAAATACAGAGAGGCAGGCATTCTTAGCACAAAATGCATGCGTTCAAGCACGAGCAGCAATAGCAGTTGGCATGCTAGTCTGCACCCTGAAGAAACTGATGCGCTGGGAAAAGCCAAGGATGAAGTGAATACTCAGAAGAGTACCACCTGGGTTATAAATGTCCTCAATGATTGGCTGTCAACACAGAATAAGCGTATCATCTTCAAACAAATCTCTGTGACTGAATTGAGTGCTGTGTTCAGAGAGTTCTACGCCACAGTAAGAGGCGTAGAAGGCAAGGACTATACTGTGAGCTTTTTCATATGCCTTCGACCTGGAATGAATCGATATTTAAATAACGTAGAGAACAGACGTCAAATAAATCTTGTAAGTGATACCACATTCCAATCAGCAAACAGTGTTTTTATGGGGAGGCCAGAGCAAATGAGAAAAGCAGGGCTAGATTGCGCATTGCACCACCCTCCTATAAGCCACAGTTCCAAAACTAAGATCAACAGACACACTATCACCAAGCACACCTATCAGTCTAGTTAGAAGGGTGTGGTTCAAGCTTCAGTTGGGACTCTCTGGTTGAGGCAGGGAGGATGTTGGAGACCAGAAACGGGACTTGTTTGTCATCCTAAAAGATGCAGATGGGTATGAATATGCGTCATTCCCGTTCAGTCCACACAGTAAGAACCACAGTAATGTGCTGAAGCCCAATAAAGAAAGTTTATGTGGATTCCTATTTGCAGATGCACGGAACCCATACTGCCCCGTACAGATGCTAAAGAACTACTTCAGCCGCTGTCCGTCAGGTGCTCCTTCGCTGCTGTATCTTCACCCGAAAAGGATAATTCTGCCAGATGATCAGTGCGGGTATTCCAATCAACCTATGAGGGTAAATTATTTGGGCAGTTGATGCCCAGAATAGCAGAAGCAGCATGTCTTTCAAAAAGATATACAAACCACAGTATTTGCAGCACTGCTGTTCAGATATTATCGAATGCGGGACTGGCTTCACGTGAGATCATGTCCATGACAGGACACCACTGTGAAATGAGCCCTAAAAATTATTGGACTGCCTCCACTGCAGAAAGGTAAAAGTGGAGTTCTCTGTTAAGCTGTGCAGGTGCACCACTGTCGGACACAGAACCAAAAGCAAAGTTAAGCGAGGTATTAAAAACACCATCCTCCCATCCTTCCATTGTACGTAAAAAGCAAATGGAATCTGCAGTTGTTCGACAGAGTGGAAGCATGGAAGTCAGTGATGAGGAAATGCTTGCAGCAGCCTTTCAATTTGAGACTTTTCAAAATCGTGGAACTGTCCACTTCCATTAGTCCTGCCTTCTATTTCATCTTGGCCCACTCCTCCTAATTTCTTCCTCTATCTCCCTACTCCATACTACCCTCCTTTATCTGGTACCCCTACTCCTATTCTACTCCCAGCTCTTCCATATCTACCCAGTATTGACTATTAGAAAATGTACAGTCACCTCCGTATTATAACTACTCCAACTGTTGCTGGACTTGTTGATGTTTTTGAACTTAACCATTTATCCTACCTTACCATTATATCTACTGTGTAACTGTATTATATTTAGTGTATTCTTATGCCTGTACTGTGTCCTTGCTCCTCAAAAATTGTCAAATTTTGTACCTTATTCATTGTACTGTCACTGCCTCCAATGTTTTGTTTCTGTAATCACCTGGGTCGTGCCTGAAAATAGTCATTGCTATGGCTAGTGCACCTACCCGGGTAAACAAAAAACAAATAAATCATGCGCACTCTACATTCTACACAACTCCTGCTGATGACAGCAATAAGAAGACACAGACTATGCAATACTTTTATAAACGTCACTGAAGTTTGACCACGTTCTTATTATTTCTGACCAGATATGTTAGAATACAAGCAGATATTTGAACCAATTGTGTTACTTCAGTTTCAGTCTTCAGTTAGAGGGGAAGGGGGGAAGAAGCTTCTAGCTGGAGGCTGGGAGAGTAAGGAGACTTGAAAGATTTTCTTAGCTGGTTTTCTGTGTGTTTCTAGCAGACTGTTTGGTGTTTGTGGGGGGTTTAAAAGTTATCTGGCTTGTAAGTGCAGGCATCATATTACAGGGGATTAGTGATGTATGAAAGTAAGGTGGGGCTCCCAACTCAGTCAGTCTTCAGTTAGAGGGGAAGGGGAAGAAGCTTCTAGTTGGATGCTGGGAGAGTAAGGAGACTTGAAAAATGTTCTTAGCTGGTTTTCTGTGTGTTTCCAGCAGACAATTTTTGTGTGTGTGTGTGTGTGTGTGTTTAAAAGCTGGAGGCTGGGAGGATAAGTAGACTTGAAAGATTTTCTTAGTTGGTAGTGCTTGAAGGTGCAGTGAGGGGCTGATACATCTCGTGAGAGCCCGGTGTAGGCTCCTATTCTCACCCTCCCCACCCCTCCCTCCCCAGAGCTTGGCTCCTTTATAGGGGAACACCTGCCCTGCAATTGGAGGAAAAGGCTTCAGGTGCTGCTCATGTAGTTCTAGCTACTGGGGGTTGGGTTTAAGGGCTGGGAGAGAGGAGCTTAGGGAGTTGTATACTTCCCCTGTAAGTTTACTGTGTAGTACTGCACCTAGTAACGGGGGTAACCGTTTACTGTGGGACTGTATCTAGGATTAGTGGGTGACCTGATTAGTGGGTAGGGTTGTATCTTGGACTAGGGGGAGCCTAGTGGTTCACCCAAGGAATCCTACTTGGAGGGGGATGGGACCACACGTCATTAGGGCCGGCATCTTTGGGAGGGTGGTGGGGTGCACAGGGTGTGGCACGGCCATGACACTGGACTGTGCTTGGATGATTGGTGGTTGCCCAGTGTGCTACCAGCTGGCACAGCTTAGGGAGGAGGTTGAGGGGATTAGGAGACAGCTGGAGGGAGGGGGAAAGTATGGTTGGGGAATAGGGCAGGTGCTCTCCCGTGGAGCTGCCCCATCACTAGGGGTGGGGGCATAGGAAAAGGAGTGCAGGAGAGTACTCTGGGGTTGCACAGGGACCCTGACAGAGGGAGCCCAAAAGGAGGACACTACCAAGGAAGCAGGCATGTATCTGGTGACCCTCACAGAGGGGGTCCAAAGGGAGGACATTCTCAGGGAAGTTGGCAGATGGCTGGGGCTGGACAGAAGGAAGCAAGGGGGAGAGGTGGATTGGACCTTAAGCTCAGTAACCGCTTCAGTTCTCTTCTTCTGCTTGAGGATGAGGGTGGTGATATGGCCATGACAGGGGCGGTTAGAGATGGAAAGGGAGTGGGGGGCAGGAGGCAGGGGCCGATAGCAGGAAGAACGGGGGAACTTGAACGGGGAAATGGGGGAGCGGTGGAGGAGGAAAGCTAAAGAAGACGGACCAGTTGGGAGGAAGGGCAAGAGAGAGGGACCAGAAGTACAAGGAGGATATAGTAAAGGTGGCTGAAGGTTTATGCCAGGGAGCACGACAGGCAAGGAGGGCTGAACGGAGACGGAAGGAAGGGAGGACAAGCTAGGCAAGTTTAGCAGATGGGGGGACCAGTTGTGAGCAGTGACGGGGGATAGTGGGGCACAAAGGATACTAGGGGAGGAGGAGACACAGGATCGAAGGGGAGGTGGCCAGGGTAAATAAGGAGGGCGGCAGAGGGCACCCAGATAGGGAGGAGCAAGGAGCCGCTGGGGAGGAGCCAGTAGAAAGGTTGACGGACATGGAAGTTGGGGGAAGAGGAAAAGGGGTGGTCAGAGTGCTCCTGTTGGGGGGATTCCATGATCAGGGGTATCAAATGGGATAGGTAGGGGGAAGCCTGCCCGGTTAGAACAAAATGCTTCCCTGGACTAACTGTGCACAGGGCCAAGCATGAGGTATATCAGCTGGCAAAGGATTGTGGAGGTTCCCAGGACATACTGGTCCACCTGGGTACCAATGACATTGAGGGAAATAGTGAGCTAGGGTTACAGGCAAGGTTCAGGGAGCTTGCCAGGGTCTGTCATGACATAGGATGCACAATTTCCTTCTCAGAAATCCCAGGGGAGCTGGAGAAATGCGGGAAAAAGGCCGACTGGTAAGCTGCTGACTGTGGGAAGACAGAATCCCCATAGAAATGCGAGCAGGGGAAATGGAAGTATACGGAAATGGTGGAAGGTAGTTCTGCTAAATGCCAGGAGCTTGGGCAATAAAATGTCTGAGCTCCAGGCGATGCTAACTTTGGGACAGGTGGATGTGGCGGTGGTCACTGAGACCTGGGCCACCGCAGGGCACGACTGGGACCTGAACCTGGAGGGTTACACCATGTTCAGGAAGGACGGGGGAAGGGAGGAGGGGTAGCAATAATAGTCAAAACTGCATTGGCATAGGAGAAGTGGAGGAGGTGGAGGGAACTGTGGAGGCAATTTGGGTCACCTTGATAACAAGGGGGAGCAAGAGAGTAAAAACAGGAGTGGTGTATAGACCCCCTGCACTGGGGGAGAAGCTGGAGGACAGTCTGCTGGCAGATGTTGGGAGACACTGCAGACTGGGCAGGGGAAGGGTGGTGATGTTGGGGGACTTAAACATGCCAGGAATGGACTGGGAAACTGTGACATCTTCGCCGGCCAGGGAACAGAGGTTGTTGGATGTCTTTCAGGATGCGTTCCTAACTCAGCAGGTGGGGGACCTACCAGGGAGGTGCGGATACTTGATGTGGTCCTGGCAGACAGTGACCAGATTGGGGGCCTGGAGGTAAGGGACCCACTGGCGGGGAGCAACCATGCCACGGTCTGGTTCTGCCTGAACCTAGGAGGGGTAGAAGGCTACACAAAGACGGAGGTAACTGACTTCAGGGGGGTGGATTTCAAGGAAATGGGAAGGATCCTTGAGAAGCATTTGGATGGGATTGGGCCAGACATGGACACTGACAGTAGGTGGGAAATCATCAGGAGGGGGATGCAGGGTGCTACCAGCACCTGTGCAAGAGTAAGACGAAAATGCGTAGGGCCCGTAACCCTGTGGTGGACCAGGGAGGTTCAGGAGGTGGTGAGGGGAACAAGGCGGCTTATAGGCATTTCCAAGTGCTCAAGGAGGAAAGGGATTGGGGGGAATACAAGCTGATGGCCAGAAGGGCCACTAGAGTGGTGAGGGCGCCTAAGGCAAGGAAGGAGCAGAACCTGGCCAGGGAAATTAGGAGAGGGAACAAGGGGTTCTTTAGATACACTGGAGAAAAACGAAGGATGAAGGGGCAGATTAGCAGGATTGAAACTGGAGGGATGGGCACAAGACCCGGGGGAGCAGGCTGAGGTATTAAATGAGTACTTTGCCTCAGTTTTCACCAAGGAAAATGGGGGGGCTGCATCATACATGGGAGGAGATGATGAAACTGAGGGGGGGACCCTTGCCTATTGGCAGGTAAGGGGAGAGGGTGGCCATCACTGGCAGGAAGGGGGAGGCAAAGCAGGGGGACGAGGTAGCGGAGGTGGAAATCATGGCAGAGAGAGTGAGGGAAGCCCTCAGGTCCCTTAAGACAGAGAAAGCACTGGGGCCGGATAAATTACATTCGAGAGTGCTGAAGGAACTGGCGGATGTCCTGGCGAAACACCTGGCAGAGCTTTTCAGCATGTCTCTGAGGACAGGGTGGGTGCCCCAGGACTGGAAGGTGGCGAATACAGTGCCTATCCACAAGGGGGGGATCAAGGGAGGTGACAGGGAACTACAAGCCCGTCAGCCTGACATCAGTGGTGGGCAAGGTGTTGGAGGACATTGTCAAGGAGAGGCTGGGGGGGACCTGAAAATTCGGGGTGCCTGGACGATAGACAGCATGGATTCACCCCGGGGAAATCGTATCAGACAAACATTGTGGAGTTCTGTGACTGGGTGATGAGTGCCTTGGACCTGGGTAGACCGGTGGACGTCCTCTATCTTGACTTCAGCAAGGCGTCTGACTCTGTTCCTCACGGGGGCCTGTTGAATAAGCTGGGAGGAACGGGGGTGGGGAGCCAGATGATCAGACAGATAGGCAGTTGGCTCCAGGACTGGAGGGTCGTGGTTGGTGGGACAGTCTCATCCCCAAGAAGCGTCATTAGTAGGGTCCCTCAGGGATTGGTCCTTGGGCCCCTCCTCTTTAACGCCTACGTCTCCGACATAAGGAAGGGTATCAGGAATGAGGTGAGTCTCTTTGCCTATTTTCAGGCATGACCCGGGGGGGTGGGGGGATACAGATGCATGCTAACTGACGTTGAACTTTCTTAAGCTATTGGTAGTATTTTTAGTGAATGAGGGAAATTTGGCCAGGACACCGGGGAAATGTCCCTCAGCTCAGATATTTAAATCCCAGCCAATCAGGTTTCAGGAAAACAAAACAGCATGCTCTCCGCCTTAGCAAAGGTAACCAGTGATTGGCACCTGGCACGTGATTCCAAACACTACGTCAGCGCCTCATTTCTTGACCTGAGTAAGGCCTTCCATTCAGTTGACCACGATCTGCTGTTGACTCCAAGACATTGGCACAGATGCTATTGCTGTCAGTTGGTTCACGTGCTATCTAAAGGGCAGAAGACAACAAATTAAGGCACAAGGAGATCTGTCCCCACCTAAGACTCTACCCAGAGGTGTCCCCCAAGGATCATTCTTGAATCCATTACTTTTTTCAATGTACATTAACAGTATTGACGCAGGCATCAGTCGAACAAGTGTGTACTTGTTCGCTGATGATACCGTTGTCTATGTGGCCGAACCTACTCTTGAACTTTCTAGTAGTACACTGCAATGTGAATTTGATTTACTTAAGCATAATCTCTTGAGCCTGAAACTACTCCTGAATGCAAAAAAAACAAAACAAAGGCCATGACCTTGTCATCCAACCTCATTTTGGATAAATCCTCCTCGGGTACTTGACCACAGATAACATCCCTCCTAGGCGAGTCTATTGAAGTTGTAATAAAGTCTGAATATCTCGGCTTTTGGTTGGATCATAAACTTTCTTACATGGTCCACATCGAGGAAATGTGTAAGAAGCTAAAACAATGCCTAGGTCTGTTGTGTGGAATCAAATACCTCCTAACACAGGAAGCCAAGCTAAGACTAGTGCAATCCACATTTCCTCCTCTTTTGGATTATGCAGACATACTATACAAGCACAGCCCCCGCTCAACTCTGGTAAATCTTGATACATTGTACAACAGGGCCCTAAGAATTATCACTGGTGCTCCCTTTAATACTCACCATTGTACTCTACATGCTATGCTGGGCTGGCAGACTTAATCAGAAGACTGGGCATACCAGATGGGCTGTGCGGTCCTTATCTGCCGTCAACGTTTATGTTTCTGTGTTTCTATGACTCGGAAATGCAGCCACCTGGACCTTCAGAGCCCTATCTGGTATGCTACTATTGTATATCTCTAGCCTTCTAACATTTTCCACAGGAATCTATTTGCTTAGGAGGCATGCCCATCTGTGCCTAGACATCCCCCACTACAGAACTCGTTTCGGGGCCTCTTTACTAAGGCACTATCAACCCACTCTATGTCATAATCTACAGAAATCCTTGAAACTCTCATCCCTAATTAAAATGTCTTCCTTTAAATCACTTATAAGACAACATTTTATTGACCCCTGCAATTGCTTCTTCTAACCCTGTTCTTTCCTGCCATGACAGCAATGTTGCTGGGCCCCTAAGCACCTTCAAATAAAATTGTCGACACTCTATCTGACATTCCAATCCATCCATACCCACACCCCTCCTACCTCCTGTTCTTCATTTCTCCTGCCTCCTCTCCTGGTCTCTTCCCCTTATCCCACTCGACACCCCTACTCCCATCATTCCTAACTTTGATTGTTCCCTCATTACCTCTGCCCAGCTGAATGTCATCACAAAGATATGTCATCACCACTATTGCTGTGCGGTCACTGTTACTGAATCGGTCGAAGACTTTGTAAACTCCATGTCTGTTTACCATTTATGTATCTTTACTCAGCATCTTGGACTTTAGTATATTGTAGATATTGTATATACTGCACATAACCCTGTATTGTTTAAGAATGTATTCATTGTGTCTTTATTATTTTCCTTTCTCTTCTTGGCATTATGTACTTATGTTGTTATTGCCTTTATTGAACTGTCCAGGCCCACTTTGTAAATTAGTTCTTCTCAACAGTGTTCCACCTAGTTAAATAAAAATGACTGACTGATTGAAGAAGTCAGGTAAGCTGTGAGCCCTGATTAAAACAATTGTGTTTCCCATGCAAAAAAGAGAGATTTCTAGCATGTCTGACATGTTACTACTGCTACTGAAGGTAGACAAGGCACCAGGGCTGGATGGTATCCACGCCAGAGTGCTGAGGGAGATGGCGGAGGTGTTGGCAGAGCCATTGGCAGATCTGTACAGCACCTCACTGGAGTCGGGTTGTGTGCCACTGGACTGGAGGATGGCAGATATAGTACTGTCTGCTCCCCAAACAGAGAATTACCCACTACAGGAAAATCCATGGCCTTAGCCTGGGTGTCCTGTGAGAGGCTAGTACATCTGAGCCAAGCCATTCTCCGAAGAGCCACAGATGTAGCCATGACTCTTGATGACATCACTGGAGTCCACAGCAGCATGAAACTGTACTTTTGATGCCTCAATCCCATCAGCAGCCACCTCCTCCAGCTCCTTAGCTAGCTGGGGGAGGCCTGTTTAGCCAGTACCAGTACAGTGCCCCACCTGGACTTCTGGTACCTGGCTGTATAGGCCATATAGTTCGCCTACCTGAGTCCCAAGGAAGATGCCATGTACTGCTTTTTTGCCATGGCATCAATCTTCCTGGAGTCTTTGTCTGGGGGGGGGGGTGAAGCCAAGGGAATATTTGCCTTGTCACAGGCAGCAGATTGCACTACCCCAACATGGCTGCATTGTTGGTATAAAAACTCCATATCTGAGCCTGATAGTGCGTACCTCTTTTCCATCCTTCTGTCAACAGGAGGTACAGTATTGGGAGACTAAGATTTTGAGTGTCTGCTTCCCAAAGGATTTGTGGAGGGGAATAGACAGTCTGCTGGACTCTGGGATGTCCATCATTTCTACATAATCAGGATCCTCTTGATCCTCCATGGCCTCCTCCATAGGAAGCCAGTTTTCAGCCATCTTTCTATAAAACAGAAAGTGGGGAGGGAACTCAGAAAGCCTAGGAGGGGAAACACCAGAAGGTCTGTCTGGGGAGATGTCCAGTTCCACAGGCACATCCAGACTTTCACCATCGTCACCATCATCCTCGATCTTCCCCTCCTCCTCAAACTCCAGTTCATAAAAATCTTCAGGGGTATAATCTTAAACCGGGGGAACCGACTGAACTGAGCCCCTGCCAAATGGTGCCAGATCGGTCGGAACTGGGCGAAGCGATTCCACAATCCGAATCGCTCTGGTTATTTCTTCGGCGGTCAGAACATGAACCTCTGGATCCGAACCGGTCAATTTCTCTTTGCGTTTCCTTTTTGTAGGAACCGACCCCTCAGGATCGGCTCTCCTTTTGCCCGAAGAAGTATTGCCCTGGTCAGAGGGTACTCCTTCTGGTTCGGTCGGAACTGAACCGGGCTGGCCATCCTGGTCAGCGGATTTCTGGGCCCCCTTTTCCCTCAGTCTACCTAATCTCTTTTCAAGGGTAGATTTAGGAAATTTTTTACAAATTTGGCAGTCTGTATCGAGGTGTTCAAACCCCAGACAGTAAACACAGGTGGTGTGGGGATCAGCCTTAGCAAAGACCTCCCCACACTCACTGCAGCGTTGAAACCCAGTGGGCCTGGTTTTCTTCTTGGGTATCTCAGACATGGCCAACCTAACCAAATTTACTCTTTTTATGGCAGCCGCCAGGCAAGACTCCCTTATCAGTTCCTAACCATGTCATGGGTGTTGGAAACAAACATTCAAAACACGTTTTTTTTTTTTAGAACCGATAAGGACCAGTAACCACACTCTAAAGTAAAAGACAGAAATTCACTAAAAGTGATCGATTCAGCTGAACCGATCAAACAAGTTTACAATTTCCACACAGAAATGGGTAAAACCTATCTTCTACTCACGGTACTGCTGACAGAGGTTGAACCGACTAAGCGGAACAAATTCGGCTTAAAACCGACACTTTTACCGACACTTTAACCGACTTTTCTAACCAAACTGAAGGAGAAATCTCCGGAGCGACTGTTCAGTGAGGCGGAGTAAAGAATCTGATGGTTGGATTTCAAAGGGCTGCAGACAGAGACCCCAACCGAGCTCGAGCTCAGCATTCTATGCTCTAAATAGAAAGGTAACCCTTTGTTCTCCAGGACAGTTTAAAGGCTGGGGCTAACTGCAACAGTCAGAATACAGCAAGACTTCATGTTGTTTGAAGTGGTGCATGCATGCACACAGCAAGAGGCAGCACAGAGAGACACCGGGTGCAGGAGGTAATTGGGGAGACAAGGCGAATCCTCCTAAGTGCTGCAGCCTCATCTGTATCCGTGTGTCTCTTTCTAACATACTAACAAGCCAGCAGAATAAGCCAAATGGTATGTCTTGTCTGCTCGAACGCCAGCAACCTAGTGGAAGCTCGCCTTACCACCCCCCCAGCCCCCAAGAGGGTCTTATTTAGTTTCAGTTTTCTCTTGTACCTGTCCCACCCCTTCTTGAATCCCTCCACTGTGCCCTCCTCCACCAGCCTCCCAGGCAGTGTATTCCACGGCTCCACCACTCTCTCAGTGAAAAAAATGCTTCCTATGCTCCCCCCTGTAGTTTACCCCCTCTAGCTTCTACTCATGGCCCCTGGTTGTCCCCCCTTTAGCCTAAAAAGCTCCTTGGTTCCACTCCTGGTTATTCCTTTTACAAACTTGAAAACCTCTATCATATCATCCCTGTTCCTCCTCTCCTCCAGTGGGTAAAGCCCAAGCTCTTCCAGTCTCTCCTCATAAGGCTTCCCCTCCATGCTCTGAATCATCCTGGTCGCTCTCCTCTGGACCCTCTCCAGCAGCACTATGTCCTTCTTCAGATGAGGTCTCCAGAACTGCACAAAGTACTCGAGCTGCGGCCTGACAAAGGCATTATATAGAGGGAGGATCACCTCCCTCCTTCTGGACGTAATTCCCCTGGCTATGCAGCCCAGTATCCTGTTTGCTTTGGCTGCAGTTCTTCAACAATTTTCAGAGTTATTCATTTTGACGTCTATCACTACCCCTAAACCCCTTTCTTCCAATGTGGCTTGCAGTGTGACCCCCCCCAGGGTATATTCATGGCCTGGGTTTTTGACCCCCAAATGTAGTACCTTACACTTCCCGGTATTACATTTCAGTCCCCACCTCCTTGACCACCCCTACAGGGTATCCAGATCCCCCGGACCACCTCCCTCGCTTCTTCACAATCCACTAGTGCTCCCAGTTTTGAATCCTCCGCAAAGAGACTCAACCTATTCCTAACCCCCCTCCCTATATCCGAGACATAGGTATTGAACAAGAGTGGCCCCAATACCAAACCCTGAGGTACCCCACTGATTACCTTCCTGAGAGAGGAGAGTATCTCACCCACCATTACCCTCTGTAAATGCCCAGAGAGCCAATTTTCAACCCAATTGAGCTCCTGTCCTCCCACTCCCATCTCCCCCAGCTTTTTTATCAGCCCATAATGTGCCACTGAATCAAAAACCTTGCTGAAATCTAGGTATAGGATGTCCACCAGCCTATGTCTAATCAAGGCCCCCGTCATCCAGTCATAAAACTCTACAAGGTTGGACTGATCCAAGCTCCCTGGAAGGAAGCCATACTGTTTATCATCCTGGTGCCCTAACCATTTCAGCTACCTCCCAATCCTCTCCCTGATAAAGCCCTCCTTTTCTTTGCCTACCACAGACGTTAGGCTGACAGGCCTGTAATTCCCCATCCCTTCTCTAGACCCCCTTTATGAATAGGCACTACATAAGCCACCCTCCAGTCTTGGGGCATCCATCCTGTCTACAAAGAGGTATTAAAGAGTGCACCCAGTGGAGCTGCCGGCTCCTCAGCCAGTTCCTTCACAACCCTCGGTGTAGCCCATCCGGCCCCGGCGCCTTATCAGTCTTTAGCTTCCGAAGGACCTCCCTCACCCTATCCATTGTGATTTCTTCCCCATTACTCCCCCTCACTCAACCTCCCCACCCCTTCTGGGTCTGGTCCTATCTGTACCCTAGCCTCATTCCGTCCTCTGGCCTCAGACAGACTTCTCACCTTAGCTGAATGCTCTTCTCTCACGTCAACCTGTAGGGATTACCAGTCCCCATCTGCAAAGATTAAGGCAAAGTACTCATTTAGCACCTCTGCCTGTTCCCCCTGTTTCCTGAGCCCATCCCCCATAATTTTATTCCTACTGATCTGCAACCTCTCTTTTCGCTTCTCTCTTATATATCTATAGAATCCTTCCCCCACCCCCACCCCAGATATCCCTAGCCAGATTTTGTTCCATCCCTGCCTTGGCTCCCTCACCACTTTGGTGACCCTCCTGGCCGATATTTCATACTCTCCTCGCTCCTTGTCCCCCCTTGAGCATTTAAAATGTGCATAAGCGGCCTTTTTATCCCTCACTGCCTCCTGCACCTCCCTAGTCCGCCAACATGGCTTACTGGTTCTACCATGCTTTCGCCTTAATTTTGTACAGTACTTAGTAGCCTCCTGTACCCCTTTTTTAATGGTCTCCCACAATCTTCCAGCATCTATGTCCGGCCTAATCTTGTCCAACCTCTCTCTTAGAATCCTACCCATGCCCACGAAATCCGCTCCCCTGAAGTCTACCACTATTGTGTTAGTGCAGTTTTCCTCACCCCTATATACAGGAGAAACCAGACAGTGGCATGGTCTCCACCCGCCAGTGGACTGCACACCTCCAGGCTCCTTATCTGATCACTGTCCGCTAGGACAACATCCAATATCCACCCCTCCCTAGTAGGTTCCCCCACCTGTTGGACCAGGAAAGCATCCTGAAAAATGTCCATCAGTCGCTGTTCCCTGGCTAAAGAGGATGCCATGGTGTCCCAGTCCACCCCCGGCATATTAAGGTCACCCATGACCACAACCCTACCCTTACAAAGGTCACAATGACCCTTGATGTTCTCAACCAGTTTAACCTCCAGAGCCTCCTTAATTGCGGGGGGCCTGTATACCACCCCCATTTTCAATTTGTTTCCTCCCCTCATTTGCAAGGCTACCCAAATCACCTCCACTACTCCTTCAGCCTCCTCCACTCCACTAACCACAATGTCATTTCTGACCATCAGCGCAACCCCTCCCCCTCTTCCCACTCCCCTATCTTTCCTGAATATCTTATAGCCCTCCAAATTTAGGTCCCAATCATTTCTCTGGGTGGCCCATGTCTCTAATTGCCACCACGTCCGCTAATCCTCAGCCAGCATAGCCTGTAACTCAGGCATTTTATTGCTCATGCTCCTGGCATTAATCAGTACTGTCCTCCACCCCAACCTCTCCTCCCTATCCAACCTCCCCCCAGCCCTGCACAGTCCTTATTCTGCCCAATTTTCCTTAGATTTACATTGCATTCCCCCTCACTCTTCGATTGTCCTAGACCTGGACCCACAAACAACTTCCCTGGAGCCAATCTTTCATTTGACCCTCCCCCCTTACAAGTTTAAACCCCACCTCTCTCCTATATAACCAGCAAGTTTTAGTTTCAAGATCTCCTTCCCTTCCCCTCCAGATTGAGATGTAATCTATCCCTGGCAGACAGCCCCTTATCCTCCCAAGTATCTCCCCAGTCTCCCACCAGCCCATACCCCTCAGCCTTGCACCAATCCCTAAGCCCCTCTCTCTCTCTCTCTCTGGCTTCCCTGAGTTAGATGATGTGCCACAGAGAGCAGCACACAGGTTTCCCCAGTCAGGTCTTGACTAACAAGGTGGGGAGAGAGAGAGACACACACTGCAGCCACAGAGTGACAGGCAGCACACAGCGAGAGGCACCGGGTGCAGGGAGTACTTGGGGAGAGATGGTAAATCCTCCTGTTAGGGGAAGAGTGAGTTTTCCCAGTGTGCTGTCCGGTGAAGAGAGAGAGAGAGCAGGAGAGACACAAAGTGTGTGGTCCACAAACAGAGAGAAAGAGTAGGAGAGACAGAATCTCAATCTCTCTCTTTCTCTCTCTCTTTCTCTCTCTCTGTGGATTCTCTGACTTAGATGATGTGTTACAGAGAGCGGCACACAGGTTCCCTGATCAGGTCTTGATTAACCAGGTGAGGAGAGAGACAGAGACAAGCAACACAGGAGAACACACTGGCAGCTGCTGTCAGATAAAAGCAGTGGTACACTGCAATTGGCTGAGAGTACTTCTGTTCCCCTGGTTGAAGCGCAAGTAGGCAGTAGTTTCATCTGACAGCCATACAGTTAATTCTTCGTGACACTATGTAAGTTGTTTAAGCAGGCTAACAATGGGAACAACATTCTGTAGTGGAGGGATACATACTATAAAATCTAATTTGAAGCCTTAAAAACAGCATTTCTCTGTACAGGTTCCCTAAAACCGGGTGACCCATGTTATTAATGCAATAACCCACTCCAAGGTGTGCTGTTATTATTGAGGATTAATGAACACCCCGGGCGCTGTGAAGGCACTCAGCCTGCAGCCTCATGCCTCACAACACACCCAGGATGTTCATTAATCCCCAATAACAGCACACCCTGTTGTGGGTTATGGCATACTTATGACATGGGTCTAACTGACACATGGAGAGTCACACATGCCAGAGAAAGAAATTACACCTGTTTCTCATATAGGCACAGTTCATTCAGCAGGCCAGATTATTTCTTTCTTATGATGCCAATTAAAAACTCTCTCCTAGCAACTGACATTCAAAATATCACTATTTCTGATCTGCAGTAAACAGTATGGACTTATTAATGGGGGAGGTAGAGCCCAAAGTATTCAGGTGGAGGTTCAATATGTCACAGAGAAATGACAACAAATGAAAAAGCTGGATTGCTAAAGAAATAACAGACTATTAATTTTAATGGGGAATCACTCACTCCTGTTCCTGGGAAACATTCAAAGCTTTCTTCAGAGGAACTGTAATGAGCTACTCAACTAAAATAAGGAGACTCAAAAGAAACAGAGAAAAATAACTTAAAACAGTAGTATCCAACTATAAAGAAAATAAAGGTAACAGATCGGAACTACTAAAACACACGTCTACACTCAGATATGAAGTAAACCAAATCTACTCCCTTAAAGCAGAATATGCTCTCTATCATATAAATGCAGTCCAACTGGAAGACAAATGAGGAAGCCAGAAAGTTCTTGGCCTGTTGATTAAAAAGACAGCAAAACCATAATTTGATACTGGAGTTAAAGTTAAGAATGGTAAACGATCCATCTCAAGTAAACACATCAACAAGGTGTTTACCTACTACTTCACTGATCTCTATCAAAACAGAATAATGACACCACAGCTGGAAAATAAAGTCCTTTCCCAATTAAACCTGCCTCACCTATCAGAACATGAATCCTCCAACACAGATAAACCTACTTAACTTGAGGAAGTCAGAGCAGTAACAAAAAAAACAACTGAATAATGGTTAAATCTCCTCACCCACACTGAATTTCTGGAGCGGTATACAAATTACTTAACTCCCAAGTAACACCCCTATGCCTAAAGATGGTCCAGGAATTCTGGGAAACACAATCAGTGCCACCAGCAATATCACAGGTCTATATTTCATTAGTACAAAAAAATAAAAAAAAAGTAAAGATCTGCTTAACAGCTCTAACTATAGGCCCATCTTGCTCGTAAACCAAGATTACAAAATTCTGGCAAAAATGTTATCAAACCGACTTCAATCAACAATACAAAACATACTCAGGTCATGTCCACACTACGAAGTTGTCTGTGGGAACGTTTTTAAAAACGTTACAGCCCTTACCGTTTTGAAGCGACTGCATTCTGTTGGTAAGTTTTTTGGGGTTTTTTTGTACTTTCTTTTTATTAGATTACCAAAAAGACATTACAGCTTTTTTCCCTCATGCAAGAGGATTTGGTCGACTACAATATCGAAAACATGGGATATCACTTAATCCTAGCTCTAACATAGGTATACAGCAGGAGTAGGGGAAAAACTTAGATAACTGGCAAAATTCACCAGCTGTCCCAGATATAAGGAAGTCCAGTATGCCAGCCGCTTCATGGCTAAGTTAATCATCCATATAGTAGGTAAAATGTCCAAAGAATTTGAACTGCACTAACCAGTAGTGCTGTGACCTTGCAAGAGAGAAAATATCAGAGGTAATCATGGTCCCCATGCACTCCGCTATCTCCAGCTCCTCTCCACCCCCCCAATATACACATATAACGTGGAACAGATCTCAATATACAGTGAACGCAGTTATAACAACATGACCAGGAAATCATCACCAGTGGAGTAAAGCTCCCCAGTCATTATAATTAACAGAGCTTAACAATGAGAAGGTAAAAATGTGTTACCCCTTCCCCCAAAATACTGCTTCAACCATATCGTCCCAGTCTCTAATTTTTAACTGCCAATTAGGGGAGAACAAAAGAAAAAGTCAGTACTCGGCCTTCGTCAGAGTCAGAGCTGGACACCACATTATCCGATCCCGGTTTGATATTGAACTCAGTTGCAACTTTTTGGGCCCAGCGGCCCGCATCCTTCGGGTCTGTAAATTGCCAACTCCGGCCCCCATATGTGATTTGCAAGTGGGCTGGTAATAGGAAAGAGTGTGCTATCACCAATGAATGAAGCTTCTGGCAGACTGCATCAAACTGTTTCTTCCTCGAGCAGGTCTGGAAAGAGGGGTCAGGAAACAGCTTGATCTCTTGATTATGGATCTCCAAGGGGGAAGCTGCACAAGCTGCCCCAATAAGAATTTCCCGGACCTCCGGACCCATCATCTTCAGGATCACCGTTCTTGGTTGACTCGCGTCTGCAGGCCGTACCCTCGGAGTTGCTCGGTATGCCTGCCGCAGAGCTGTCCACTTGAAGTCCTCAGGGATCGAAAGATTTTCAGCCATCCATTGCCTCTGGAAGGACAGGAGGTTCACCCCTTCAGCACCTTCAGGTAGGCCAACTAGTTGAACGTTCCCCTCTCGAATCATGTTTTCCACTCCTTCCAGACGATATCTGAGCTGCTGGTTCTATTTTACCAAGGTGGTTGCGGTAGTCTGGGCTGCTAAGGATTGCTTGTCTGCATCAGCAATAGTTGAGCTCAGGGTTGTTATCGCCGCATCATGGGCTTCCAATTTAGTGAGAGTTTTTTCAAGTTTTTAATCCATCGCTGACCGATTCCACCAACGCCTGCCAGGGAGGGTCTTTGATAGTAGCAGTCCCTGCCACGTGGTCTTGATCTGGGCTAGGTGGTGGAGGTTGCAATGCAGTGTAAGGCCTCAAGTTTGCAGAAGAGTGGGGCTGGTTTTGCTTCATGTGCCCCATTTCAAGTTTACTACCGTTGGAGAGCTGAGAGTCTGTAGATTGCACCGAGATCAGTTGCTATAAAAAATTATGAAGAAATTATAAGCTTTGGTAGGCAAAACAGAAGCAAGATGTGCATAGCTGCAGAAGACACAACCTGCCTGGAAGCTGGCTCTCTGGCGCCCCCCTGGTGGTAACATTTTTAAAAATATTACAGACAGGTAGTGTCGCATCCACATTACTCCTCATTTCTCCCTCTGTGTAATCCGTTTGGAAGACCAAAACAGTCATGCATCCACACAGGTAATCAAAACGTTACAGGCTTCAAAACATTACACATTCCAATCTCAAGACCACATGACAAAAGGTCTTGAGACTGGTTTCAGGATCAGTTCTGGTGACGTTACAGATGCAGATGTGAACCGTTTTTACCAAGATATGTAACTGTTCAGCTCACCTGTAATGTTACCATATTGGTAATGTGGACAGGGCCTTAAAAAAAAGCGAGTAGGATTCCTTAAAGGGAAAGCAGAAGCAGATAATGTGAGAGATTTACTGAACACCATCTGGTACTCCAACAAGAAGAAAACCCGGGGAAGTGTAAGGTGTTGCATCTGGGGGTCAGAAACTTAGGTCATGTATACACCCTAGGAGGGGGTCTCACTGCAAGCCACATCGAGTGAAAGGGACCCGGGTGGTGGTAGACACCAGCATGAACACTGAAAACTGCAGAAGATCGGCAGCAAAGGCAAACAGGATACTGGGTTGCATAGCCCGGGGGAATAATGTCCAGGAGGAGCGAGGTGATCCTGCCTCTGTATAATGCCTTGGTCAGGCGGCATCTCAAGTACTGTGTGCAGTTCTGCAGACCTCACCTTAGGAAGGACACAGCACTGTTGGAGAGGGTCCAGAGGAGGGCAACCAGGATGACCCGGGGCATGAGTGATAGGACCTACAAGGAAAGGCTGGAGGTCCTTGGGCTGTACTCGCTGAAGGAGAGGAGAGAAGAGAAGGGGGGACATGACTGAGGTATTCATATATGTGAAAGGGATTAACAGGGGTAGAGTCAAAGAAATGTTCAGGCTAAAGAAAGGGGGCACAACCGGGGGGCATGAATGGAAGTAGGAGGGGGGAACCTACAGGGGAGAACGTAGAAGGCATTACTTCACTGAGAGGGTGGTGGAGCTATGGAATGCACTGCCCAGGAGTCTAGTAGAGCAGGGCACAGTGGAGGGCTTTAAGAGGGGGTGGGACAGATGCATGGGTGTATTGAAGCCAAAGTTGACCCTCTCGGGGGGCCAGGGGGGGGAGGAGGAGCTAGCATCCAATAGGGACTGGCTACCGAGCAGACACGCAAGACCATTAGGCCTATTCTGCTGGCTTTTAGTATGTTAGCATGTAAAATCCCAGCAATGGCAATATCCCTTCACGTGAGAAAAGCGTTTGACTCAGTAGAATGGACTCACATGCATGCAATGCAACTTTGGCTGTGGTGAATTTTTCAGAAATTAAGTTTCTCTCCTATATAAAAACTTCTCTGCTGCTGTTAGCATTAATGGGTCAATCTTCCCCCTCCATCAAGACACAAGGCAAAGATGCCCACTCTCTCCATACCCTTCGTCATTGCCACTGAACACACCTGATTAGAGCTACTAAGTACATCTTTTAAAATCCACGGCACCAAAATTAACAAACTTGAGCAAACTGTGTTCATCTACGCAGACGACTTACTACTGACATTAAGTAGGCCTCTTGACTCTTATGTTGCCCTTAAAGAACTTTCATAGATTTATAGTGAGATCTCAGGTTTGATGACACAATTGGGATAAAACCCAAATAATGCCTTTCTAAAAGTAAGCCTGGAAAATATATTTAAAAAAAGATGGGGCATGACGAGATTCACCCCAGAATTCTAAAAGTACTAAGGGGAAACCTAGTGACACCACTGACTACCCTTTTTAACAAATTATGGGAGGATGATGTGGTACCCGAGAACTGGAGGAGGGTGGATGTGATTCCCCTTCACAAAAATGGGAGAAAGGCAAAGGCAGCAAACTACAGATCTGTTAGCTTGACCTCAGCGGTAGGGAAAATAGTGGAATCACTTCTGAAAGAAAGAGAATTGTTGAGTACCTAGAGGCCAGTGGGGCACAGGACTCAAGGTAGCATGGATTCACAGTGGGAAGGTCATGTCAGACGACTCTAATAGATTTCTTTGACTGAGTGACCAAAGTAGTAGACCAGGGAGGGGCTGTGGATATGGCCTACCTAGATTTTAGCAAGGCATTTGATACAGTCCCACACAAAAGATTAATACACAAGTGGGTCCCAGGTTAGTAGCTTGGGTAACAAACTGGCTAGACAACAGAACGCAGAAGGTGATAGTAAACTGAGTACACTCTGAAGAAAGGATGGTTACTAGTGGGGTACCGCAAGGTTCTGTACTGGGACCAGTCCTCTTTAATGTCTTTATAGGAGACATTGTGGAGGAGCTGGAAGGAAAAGTATGCCTCTTTGCAGACAACACAAAGATCTGCAACAGGGTTGATGCACAAGGAGGGGTGGAAAGGATGAGAAGGGACTTGGCAAGGTTGGCGGAATGGCCAAAAGTATGGCAGCTTAAATTCAATGCAAAGAAGTGCAAAGTAATGTACCTGGGAAACAAAAATCCAGAGGAAGGGTACACAATGGGGATGTGTGTGTGCTAACGACAATAAAAATGGAAAGGGACCTGGAGGTAGTCATAGCAGACAACCTAAAGGCAGGCAAGCAATGTGAAAAGGCAGTAAGGAGGGCTGCGGGGATACTGGGATGCACAGGGAAAGGCATCACCAGTACAAAACAAGAAGTTGTTCTCCCTCTGTACAGACAGTTGGTGAGACCCCATCTGGAGTACTACGTGCAGTTCTAGAGACCCCATCTCCGCAAGGACATAGACGGGATGGAGGCAGGCCAGAGGAGGGCAACTAAAATGGTGCAGTGTCTGCAACACAGGCCATATGAAGAGAGACTAAAAGAGCTTAATATGTATACCCTTGAGGAAAGGAGGGAGAGAGGGGACATGATAGAAACTTTCAAATACCTCAAGGGAATAAACAAAGTTTAAGACTGGAGCATCTTTCAGGAAAAAGAGATGTGCAAGAACAAGGGGGCACAATTTGAAGATGGGGGGGTGACTCAGGGGCAACGTGAGGAAGTACTTTTTCACGGAGAGGGTGGTGGACGCATGGAACCACCTTCCTGAGGAGATCATGGGATCAAAAACAGTGGGGGAATTCAAGAATGCATGAGACAGACATAAGGCAATTATAGCGGGGCGTAGGAGGAAATAGGCAATAGGTTAACTAGAATCTGCAGCTTATCCAATAGGTGGGGAAATGGGCAGAGGAGGTGGGCCAAGTGGGCCTTATCTGCCGTCAAAGTCTATGTTTCTACAGTATGTTCTCAAATATGAAATTCAATATCTTGATATTATTCTTAGTAATAGTATACACACCATATCAAAATGCAATTCCACCCCCAAAATGTTAAAAGAACTGCAAACTGATTTAAAAGACAGGACAGTCTCACCATATCACTTTTAGAAAAATAAATTCAATTAAAATGATTATGCTCCTAAAATATTTTATTTATTCCAGAACATATCTGTACTCATAGAAAGAAAAGAATTTAAAAAATAGAAAGCAGTATTAAAAACTTTTTCTTGTGGGGAATTAACCCACCATGTTTTATCCATCATTAAATGTAGCCCCCAAAAAACAAACAAACAAAAAAAAAACAAACTGGAGGCTTTGCCCTACTGTGATGGGAAAAAAAAAAACTATTGGCCATTTCATATTAAACACTGCAACACATCCAATGTCCACAGTTGCACAAAACTCCTCTATGATTTCAAGTGGAGACACAACTCTTTGACTTAGGCCCTCCCTGTCCACACTTACCCACATTCTAAAACGTTTTAAAAAATGTTTTTGATTTGCGCGTTTGAGCACAGTTGTCAGAACATCCACACTGCACTCAGACATCGTGCTTCCCCAGTTGAGTTCCCAACAGGCAACCACATTGGACTGAAACAGTGCTAAAACCCTGCTCTTGTAAGGGTTTTAGCACAGCTTTTAATCACGAGTCATAGCAGAGTTTTACCATGCTACAGTGGGGGATGCGATCCGTGTTTGCCATTTCTGTAACGTTACCGACTGCCGGTAACATTAGAAAAGAAAAAAATTATTCACCGTAGTAATCTTTCTTCTAATGGGTCCTTTAGCATCAGTAACTGTTGCAGTGAACTGACCAGGTAGTACTGCCCCAGAGGTGGAGAGTACGGTAATGAGTTTATGAATTAACCAATCAGAGAGAAGCTTATGGTTATGCTGAGCATATGCTGTGGGGAAGGTACCAGAATTTTTTCGAAGCTAGAATGGGCACATGCCCACATAGGTATGAACTAACAGGATTTAAAAATATACAGTATAACGACACGAACCAGAACAATAAACATAAAAACTTTGCCCCAAATGTAATTCAAAGTTCAGAATAACCAGATTAATAGAAGGCATGAAATAGAGCCCTCTTCTGAAAGGTTATCAGGGGAGGAAGGGTGGGAGCTTACTGATACTAAAGGACCCCTTCGAAGAAAGAAGATTATTACAGTGAGTAATTTATTCTTCTCACCCCCGAAATCCTTAAGCACCAGTAACTGTTGCACACTATAAAGCAGTGCAGTTGGAAGGCGGGTAGAGAAATGGAAATGACGTACCTACCGTAATTCTTGATCTTCTTGGACGAGTCTCCACCACTCATTCACACTAAAGGGAACTGCGCCGGAGGAACTATGACCTAGTGGGAGCAAACCTTTTTGCTAGAGAGTCGGCGCCGGAGATGGTGCCGAGCGGCACCGCAAGCCTCCGCCAGGCGGTAAATGATCCCAGCCGACCTTCCAACCGCCTCAGTACCCCCCCGAGGAGGTGCAGCGTAACTAACCTAGAAGTATAGCCTAAAAAAAAAAAAAAAAACATAAGATAGTCCGGACGACCCGTATAAGAAGGGTCAACAAAGAAGTCTTCACAGCCTAAAGATTGAGGGAGTGAAGACCAACAGCAGAGGTGAGCTCAGAGGATGGTGGGTGGGCGTATGAATGAGTGGCGGAGACTCATCCAAGAAGATCAAGAATTACGGTAGGTATGTAATTTCCGTATCTTCCTGGACATAAAGTCTCCACCACTCATTTACACTAATGGGAGAGTACAGACCTAATAATCCCCCGAGAG
This sequence comes from Neoceratodus forsteri, assembly GCA_016271365.2. NCBI lineage: Eukaryota > Metazoa > Chordata > Ceratodontiformes > Ceratodontidae > Neoceratodus > Neoceratodus forsteri. The sequence continues at coordinate 269,071,044 of JADMNL010000025.1, forward strand.
GGCAGCAGGAGAGACCAAGAGCTCACAGTTTTAGGACAGGAGTCCATTAAGGATGGTTCTGCCAAAAGAAAGATGTCGTCTGGCATGGACATCCAGGGCACAGTGTTTGACGAAAGTATGCACTGAGCTCCAGGTGGCCGCACTGCAAATATCTGCAATGGGCACGTTGCGGATTTCCACTAGGGATGCCATGAACGCTCTAGTAGAGTGAGCGTACAGTCTGCCCTCCAGCTTAACCTGCGCCATGGAATAACAGTGGCGAAGGCATGCCACCAGCCATGCTGAAATACATCTGATAGCGACAGGTTGACCCATCCGGGTCTCACTGAAGGAAACAGTTGCTCAGCTTTGCGAAAATCCTTTCTTCTATCTAGATAAAAACGCAAAGCTCTTTTGACGTCCAAGGAATGAAGAGAACGCCCTCCTTCATTTTGGAAGTTCACAAAGTAAGTAGGAAGGACCAAAGGTTGGTTTAGATGGAATTCTGAAACAACCTTAGGGAGAAACTTAGCATGGGTCCTAAGAACTACTCTGTCTTTATGAAACACAGTATACGGAGGGTCTGTGACCAAGGCATGTATCTCAGAGACCCTGCGGGCTGAGGTAATGGCCACTAGGAAGGCCGTTTTTCAAGTGAGAAATTTTAACTCACATGTAGCTAAAGGCTCGAAAGGTTTTCGAGTGAGCATGTCTAGCACAAGATTAATGTCCCAGGCTGTGACTGGACGTCTGATGGGAGGTCTGGTATGCAGAATTCCCTTAAGAAACCTCTTAACCACAGGTAACTGAGCCAGTGACAAGGAAAGTACTGGCTCATGATAAGCTGAAATGGCACAAAAGTGAACCTTAACTGTAGAGTATTGCAGACCTGAATTTGAGAGGTCTAAAAGGTACTCTAGAACTTTATCTGGTGGGCAGGAAAAAGGATTCAAAGAGGGTTTTGCACACCAGAGCGAAAAACGCTTCCACCTGGCTGTGTAAGTTTTCCTAGTGGCTGGCTTGCGCGCAGCCAGAAGAATATCCGAAACCCTGCGAGAGACACTGAACCTGTTTACCTCTATCTCTTCAGGAGCCAAGCGTGAAGGTGAAGCGATTTCAGATTGGGATGGACCACAGACCCCTGAGTCAGAAGGTTCGTCTGAAGGGGAAGCGGTTTCGGAGGAGTTTCCGACATACTGTTAAGTAGTGGAAACCATATCTGTCAAGGCCAGAAGGCAGCAATGAGGGTCATTTTGTCCCCCTGGGACTCGAATTTGAGAAGTACTCTCTGAATTAGAGGAAGAGGCAGAAAGGCATATAGAAAGAGTTTTGTCCACCGCAGCCTGAACGCATCCTGACAGAAAATGCCAGGCCCTGGATTTCTGGAGCAGAAGAGAGGCAGTTTTGTGTTGAATGGGGATGCAAAAAGGTCCAGGTCTGGAGTTCCCCATTCTGCCAATAGTGACTGAGCTACAGCTGAGTCGAGGGACCCTTCATGAGGATCTGTCTCTGTTCTGCTGAGATGGTCTGCCAGTTCGTTCTGCACTCCTGGTAGGTAGACCACCTGAATTAGAGCCTTATGCTCCAAGCACCATTCCCACACTCTCACTGCTTCCCTGCATAAGGGATAAGAATGAGCACCGCCCTACTTGTTGATGTAATACATCACTGCTTTGTTGTTCGTTTGAAGGAGAATGTTCTTGTGAAAGAGAATGTTCTTCAAAGCCCAGACTGCATAAAGGATGGCTCTCATTTCTAAGACATTTATGGGAAGTTGGGACTCGTCCTGAGTCCACGTACCTTGAGTGTGGAGAGTCTGACAGTGAGTTCCCCACCCCATCAGGGACGCATCCATGGTAATGGAAATCTGATGATCCAGAGGAGCAAAGGGGTATCCTTCCAGAAGATTGTCCTCTTGCAACCACCAGGTGAGTGACTTCTTCAGAGTTCTGTCACTTTGATGAGAAAGGATTGAGGGTGCATGGTCGGGGACTACTGAGCACTGAGCATCCATTGAGAGGTTCTCATGTGGAGGCATGCTAGGGGTACAATGAACACAGAGGATGCCATGAGACCTAGCATCCGTTGCACTGGGAGAGCTGACACCGAGCTGCTCTCTCCGATGTATCAGGCCATCTGAAGGATATCGCTCCTCCTGTCCTCTGGAAGAAATGCTTTTGCACAGAAGGTGTCCGGAAGAGTTCCTATGAAAGGGAGCCTCTGGAAGGGCTGCAACTGCGATTTTTTTGAGGTTCAGCAGGACTCCCATGGACGTGAGAAAGTGTGATGTCGTGGCTACGGCGTCCAGAGTTCCTTGCATGGAAGGACTTGCTAGAAGCCAATCGTCCAGGTATGGGAACACTTGTATTCCAATTTTCCTGAGATGTGCTGTGAGAATTGCACAACACTTTGTAAAAACTTGAGGTGCCACGGATAGCCCAAAGGGCAGGACTCTGAACTGATAATGCTGGCCCAAAGCTACGAACCTTAGGTATTTGTAATGCTTCAGATTAATAGGAATGTGCTGGTAAACATCCTGCATGTCCAGGGAGGCTAACCAGTCGTGTTGATGAAGCAAAGGTAACAGGGTTCCTAGCAATATCATTTTGAATTTCTCTTTGGGTAGGAATTTGTTTAATTTTCTGAAGTCCAAAATGGGATGCATGCCCCCGGTTTTCTTTGGAACCAGAAATCAATGGGAGTAGAACCCTGTGTTCCATTGATCCAGCGGAACTACTTCCACTGTCCTGTTGTTCAGAAGGCCTCGTATCTCAGAGGCAAGAAGTTCTGACTGAAGAACTGACAGCCTCGGCTGTCGTCTGGGGGGACGATCCGGAGGGGTGTCCAAAAGACTGAGGGAATACCCCTCGCGGATTATCCGGAGGACCCATTTGTCTGAGGTTATGGACTTCCATTGATTGTAGAAGTGAGTCAGAGGACCTCCCACCGCTGAGGAAGAGTTCCCCTCGGGCAGCTGAGGTGGGACTTTGGCCAACAACTCAGAAGGCGGCACTGGGCGCTTTGGGTCCTTGCGCCTTCTGCTGCATTTCCTTTTGAGGCTGAGGGGCTTGGTTTTACTAAAACCTCGCCTGCCTTTGCCTCGAAAGGACTGACGGTTATGAAACTGGCATTTAACACCCCCTCGAGAGGGAGCGGGAGGAGGTCGAGCCAGTTTAATGGCTGACCTAGTCTTTTGTGTGGCCTCTAGTGCTTGTTCTACTTGAGGGCCGAAGAGGTACACACCATCAAAAGGCAACGTCATTACCTGCTGTTGTGCATCATTTGTGAAACCTGAAGTGCGCCGCCAGGAATGGCGCCGGGTACAAATGCCCACCACCGCCGCTCAGGAGGCAGTATCGAAGGTGTCCATAGCTGCTTTAACCTGCTGGTTGTTGGACTCGATACCCCTGATTATGGTCTGAAGAAGCTCTGAATTAGTATTCAACTCCGGTAGAGCTTCAACCATTTGTTTAAGCGAATGCCAAAGGATATACTCATATTGAGAGAAATAGCCTTGGTAGCTGGCAATACGCATACCTAGGGTAGAAGCAGCAAAGACTTTCTTATCTAAAGTGTCTATCTTACGAGATTCTTTGTCAATAGGTCGAGCTATAGTAGCCTGGGGAAGGACGAGCATATCATTCTCTGCCAAGACTACAATAGGATCCGCAAAGGCTTGGGATGCCAAAATGGATCGATCCTTGGGAGCAGCATATTTCCTTTCTATGAACTTAGCCACCGAAGGAATGAGAGCAGGATTATTCCATATCATTTGAGACAGCGTCTCAAAGGAGGGCTGTACCGGAGGAGTCAAATCCATAGGGATCTCCGGAACATGGAGGTACTGGAGTCTTAATAGTTTCCCAGGATTAATATCTGTAGTTTGGTGAGAAAGAGTGGAATTCAAGTTTTTCAGCAGAGACTTAAAAGACAGGTCCTCGACCACAGGCTCTGCAGTAGGAATAGATCCTGTCCCTTCCACATCATCACCCAGCCTAAGGTCTGGGTCAGGCTCAATGTCATCTCCTGACAGTCCAGGAGGGACTGTATGGACAGGAAAGGAGTGAGATTCAGAAGGAAATGGATTAAAAGAGGAGGAATCCTGAAGGCTGGATGATGCCCTAACAGGTCTCAGTGCCGAAGAAACACACAGCACCGAAAATAAACACGGCGCCAAGGAGCCCCACAGGGTGCCGAAGATGACACCGAGAGGCCACATGGCGTCGAAAAGCCGGACGGCGCTGAGAGGCCGCATAGCGCCGAGAAGCCACACGGTGCAGAGGACGGCACCGATAGACATGTCGGTGACGAAGACTGCATCAAGCGTGCCATCAACGCCGAGGGTGTCGAAAACATCCCAGGACTCCGAAAAACAGGATTTGAGGAGAAAGAAAGATGAAAAGCAGGAGATAGAGGCATCGGTCGGTGTGGCCCCCTGCGCCGCAGCCCTGTGAGGGGGGAAAAACACCTAAGCAGCGGTGTGGCACGAAAGAAGCGCCGTGTGACTAGGGAGCTCAACGCCCCTACCAATCACCCAACAAGCCCGAAGGCCCCTGAGTGACCGGGCCAGGCAGCTGGACCAACCTCCAAGCCCACTGCTCCATAAGAGTAGCCCACTGATGAAACTGCTCATCTGAAGACCTACCAAAGGGCGGGGGAGGGCTCCGATGTCGAAGACATCGGCTACCAGAAACAGAAACCGGCGACTCCAAAGGAGGAGACAGGCAACTAGCCCCAATAACTGACCATCTATGTACAGACATATCAGAGGGGTGCCCTCGAGTGATGCCTTCTCTTTCTCTACCTGTGGGCCGAAGAAGAGCTCGAGGCCGAACGGTGCCGAGAGTGTGACCGTTAACTTTTATGCTTTTGAGGGGACCACCCACCCCCTCGGGCATTGGACTGTCCGTAGAAGGCGGTGGACCGGACCCAGCCCGGTTGACTGAACAGCCTTCATACGAAGTCTCCCTACCATCACCTGACCCGCTCATGGTCTACTCCGTCAATGTAGGCTGAGACAACTTCTTTCAACAAGAATAAATAAACTAAGCGATACTTATTCAAAATATTACTACAAAACAATAAAACTGAAAAACTAAGCTGCTAGTTTGAATTTGACTCCCGACGGGCGAGCGATGTCATCACTGAAGTGCACTCGACGGCGGGAAAAAAGGAACTGAGGTGGTGGGAGGGTAGACGCCAGTATAGTCATTACTGTACAAGCGGAGGCTCGTGATGCCGCTCCTCATGGCGCCATCTCCTGCGCCGACCCTCTAGAAAAAAAAAGTTTTCTCCCGCTGGGTCCTAGTGCCTCCGGTGCAGTTCCCATTAGTGTGAATGAGTGGTGGAGACTTTATGTCCAGGAAGATCTTACTTTGGAAAGAGGCTCTACAGAACCGCCTTGCCAAATTTGTCATCAGATCTAGCCTGTACATCCAGACAGTAGTGCTTTGTGAATGCGTGTACAGTCTTCCAAGTAGCTGCTTTAAAGACATCCAGTAAGAGTATGTCCCTTGCATCTGCCATGAAGGCTGCAGTGCCCCTAGTAGAGTGGGCCCCGAGGACCTCGGGGGGGGGCCAGTTTAGCAGCCTTGTCATAGCAGAACTGAATGCAGGAGACTATCCAACAAGAGATATTTCTTTTAGTAGCTGGTTTTCCTCTACCTACCTACCTCCCCAAAGGTGAGGAACAGCTATGTGGATGAGTCCCTAAACTGCTTGGTGTGTTCCAAGTAGTAAAGCAGGGCACTTTTGACATCCAGACTGTGGAGCTTCTGCTCCCCTGGAGTGGATTTCTCAGTAAAAAAAAAAAAAACACAGGTAAGGTGATGGACTGATTGAGGTAGTACTTTGAGACCACCTTAGGCAAGAATTTTCTGTTCATCCTGAGATCAATCTTATCCCTATGAGGGATTACGTAGTTTGGCTCAATATAAAGTGCCTGAAACTCTGAAATCCTTCTTGCAGAAGTAATGGTTACTAAAAATACAGTTTTCCAAGTGACATTCTTGAGATGGCCGTAGTCATGGGTTCAAAGGGTGGCTCCACGAGCTTGTCAATACAGAGGGTCAGACTACAAGGAGGGACAGGTTCCCTGACTGGGGGCTGGACATGGAGGAGACCTCTAAAAAAAAATTGTAAACACTGGCTGGGGAAAAAACAGATTCACTCTTTCCAACAGAAAGATAGGCAGAGATTGCAGCCAGATGGAGCTTCAGGGAAGAAGGCCTCAAGCCTGAAGCCTGTAAATGCACCAAATAATCCAAGAGATTAGAAAATAAAGCCTTAAGAGGATCAATTTGTTTATTTTTGTACCAGAGGGATAATTTCTTCCATTTGGCTGCATAGATCTTTTTTGTGCTAGGCGTTTTGGCCATCCTCAGCATCTTTGGGACTTGTTCAGAGTACTGAGTGGCAGGAAACTCTAACCTCAAGAGCCAGCCTTTGAGATGAAGAGATTTCAGGTCTGGATAAGTCACTTCTATCTGAGGGAGAGTCAGGAGGGAGGGAGTGACTGAGTGGAAGGCGAATGGGTTTGCTGCAAGACAGGGTCATCAGGAGAGGATGACAGGCTTGCCTTGGCCAGCTCAGCACCACCAGAATCGATGTTGCTGGCGGAGCTCTGAGTTTCAGCAACATTCTGAAAATCAGAGGGAAGGGAGTGAAGGCATTAAGAAACTTCCCTGACCAGGGTAAGGGCATACGTTGGGGAAAGTTCCTGGAGGCCTGCAGCAATAGAGAGGAAGTTGACAGCTGAGGCGGGAAGCGAAAATATCTATTTCTGGTGTACCCCACCTTCTGAACACTGTGGCCAGCATTTGCTTGTTCAGACGCCATTCGCTGATTCCTTGGTTGATGCAACTGAGAGCATCTGCCAAGGTGTTGTCCTTGCTGGGAGCTGTATGGCTGAAAGGCTGACACCCAGGAAGTAGACCAAACCCCAGATACTCATGGCTTCCAAATACAGCACGCTGGACCTTGTGCCACCCTGCTTGCTTATGTAAAACATTGCAGTGGTGTTGTCTGTCCTGATCTGCACTGTGTGGCCCTTTATCTGTGAAGAAAAGGCCTTCAGTGCCAAGTAGATCGCCCCGAGTTCCAGCACACTGATGTGAGCCTGTGACTCCTTTGGAGTCCAGGAGCCACTAACGAAATGCTATCCATATGAGCTCTCCATCCCAGCAAAGAAGATCAGTTGAACTGTTTTGTTCTTATTGTGTTGTGCCTGTAGTAAAATATGGGGTGTGCAAGGGGTCTAGGCCGCAAACACATGCAACTCCATAATGGGGCCAAAAAGACACCAAAGGGTTCTGACTTACAATTTTAAATTTTCCTAGCTGCAGCACTGGTCCAGTGTGTAATGGATGGGTTTCTTGCTGATGAGAAGTATGACATCACACCCAAATGCAAGACAGCTAAGAGGGGGTCAGAACTACTCCACTTTCTCAATGTTATATTTTTGATAACCTACTAAGTTATAGCCCACAGATTCTGTGTGTGGACAGCGTGCACTGGAATTGGCTACAGCATTGATCTCAGAGTACCCATCTCCACTTGGGAGTCGTGTCCAACAGCCACAACCTTTCACTTCACACCTCCAAGACAGTTAGTCATCCTCCTTGTGTACTGTATGCATCCTGCATGCTACACTGGTATACTTTGACCAGAAGCTTATCCTGCACCATAGTTTTAAAGCAGCAGTATTTGTTAGTCCTTATCAAGGACCAACAAGGTCAAGACTCAATCAGAATCTGGGTCTTCTCTATCGCATCTGCCCTTTCCTCACCTCTACCTCTTGCCTCAAGACTGCCGCTTTGCTTCTTCCTCTACTTACATATAGGGCTCCCCTATTGCTCTCAACCAGTACATCTACTATGTCTTTCCTCATGCAGGCATACCATAGAGTGGGTAGGTTTGCCCTTGGGTTCAATTCCCACCTCCACCGCTGCAATGTCCTCTCTTCGTTGGGATGGTTGCCTTATGAATCGAAATTGAGGTTCTCCTCCTTGACCTTCATGCACAAACTTGTCCACAAATTCACCCCCACCTTGCCTTAGTGAGATTATATGCCAAAGACTAGCTCCTCGAGCCCACAGAGCAGTCTCCCTCCCTCTTCTTCTAAGACCCAATCTGTGGCTAGCTCTTGCATGCAAGTCATTCTCCTTTGTGGCAGCAGCCGACGAACTCCCTGTCCCCTCAGTCCTGTCCTGCTCCTCACTTCCTTCATTCCAGTCCAGTCTTCTCGCCTTTTTTGCCTCCTCAGTAAAATGCACTTGCTTCCGTCGGTGACTACTCACCCCCGAGACTGTAGGTGATACCTGTGTCACTCCTTAGCCTGCTGACTGGACACCTCCTAGAGCCTTGGTTAACCATTACACACACACACACCCCCCATCCTTTGCTCTTCACTCCTCCATGTTCCTCTCATTGCCTCTTTGCACTGCCTAGACTCCTTACACCTGTTATCAGCCTACCTATTATTTGTCTCACCCTCCCTTGCCTACATACCTGGTTGACTGCAGTGTTGCTGATGGTACCCTCACCTGAACTTAGTTTTGCAGTGTGTATGTCCGAACAAGTAATGATCTCTCCTCTTTTATCCAATGATATGTGCATTTGTTCATGCCTGCTGTGAATGCTGATGTTGTCTCCACCTGTACAGTACGTAGTTATGCACAGTGTATTTTTGTATACAATCCTTTCTCACTGTGACCTAATATTTTGTATATAGTATACTGCCTCTGTAATTAATCTCTTCTTGAATACTGCTGTAATAGCTTTGTACGTGTGTTGCTGTCTACTCTTCCCGGGTCGACACTGAAAAAGGGACTGTAATTGTTTCACTGGTCTTATCCAGTTACCAAAATTTCAAATAAATAAAATATATAGTTTTTTTTTCCAGCAATGTAATTTTTCAGGTTAAAATATTACGATATTCATTTTCATTATGTTTTTCTTTCATTCTTGAGCCAAAATATTTGATTTTGAAGTTTTTAAAAGTTCCCACTCCACTGCCACATCCACCATGTATTAATCTTGGTAGAGTGCTGTGCTGTTTACCATCAGAAATAGGTGGTAACACCACCCTAATACAACCACAGTGTGACTCTAGTATGGAAATTCAACAGGCAGCCTCTGCAGAAGAGATTTTAAAAACACTGCAAGTGGCAGCCATCTTTAATGACTTGAGTCATTAATTGCAAAATTAGCAATAAAAGATATTTTAGAAATATCTGAGAAAACTAAAAATACACTGAGGATGAATCTCAGGATGTCAGAAATACATTTTTGTTAAATTATATGATGAATTTTTTCGCTGAATAACAGAATAATGCTGGTTAAAATGCCTGTCTAAAGTCCAAATAAACTATGTCTGACTTCCGGTGACGTCATTCCCTAAATGGCAGCCTAGTTCTTCTGGCTCCTGATCCTCCCCGACAAAAATCTCCTGCAAACAGCATTTTCTTCATTAAAACTGGCAGAATCTGCAAGGAGACTTACTGAACATGCCTAAAAGAGGTGAAAAGAAACATTTTATGCCTGACGAGGGGAAAAGATGAAGGAGGATTAACGGACGGGGACTCAGGCCTTGGCATCCTCCCACCGCAGCAGATCCAGCACCAAACAGAAACAGTTACCGCTGGCCACAATTCAAAGGCAAATGTCACTTGTCCTTTTGGAATTACGGGATTTCCGCAAGGAGATGCGGTCAACAGTATCTGCCTTACATACCGATATCTCAAAATTGGAGACCCGACAAGAAACCCTCGAGGTACAGGCCGCTGAGGTAGATGGCAGAATAAACTTCACAGAACGAGCAATCTCTCAGCTGCACCAGGAAATTCACGATCTACAGGCTAGAGCGGAAGATGCTGAAAGTCGCAGCAGAAGAAATAATCTACGCATTTCAGGCATACCAGAGGGAGCAGAGGGCTCTGACATGCTTAAATTTATAAGGCAATTCCTGCAAGAATCCATACAATTTACCGAGCCTCTGACTCTGGAGCTGGAACGAGTTCACCGCACACTTGGCCCAAAACCAGTGCAGGGAGCCCATCCTCGTACCATATTAGCCCGGTTTCTCAGATTCCAGGAGAAAGAGACAATCCTGTATGCTGCTTGGAAACCAGGGGAAGTTCTTTACCAGACCCATCGTATATACAGTATGTAGAAAATGACTATACCCCTGAAATCATGAGCCGTAGGAAGCAGTACATACCGATCATGCGAGCACTCAAGGCGGCAGGGCTGCGATTCCGTACTCCGTACCCTGCTAAGATTGTGATACATTTCTCAGATGGTCCTCAGACTTTCGAATTGGCGCTGGCAGCTAGCATGGAGCTTAAGAACCGGCACATTGACGTACAACAGAGCACAGCGACTCAGAAGCCTACCCTAGCTTCTAAATTGTCACAGCGACTCTGGAACGCGGGAACGAAGGATGCACGCAAAAGACAGGGTCAGGAAGCTATCATGCAAATCACTGACTCACTGAGCCAGCAATCACAGAACTCAGCCACTGAACTGACCACCGTGAGGCATAACAACAAAGGTTCCCCACGCTGAAGCTCCACTATAAGCACCCAGTACAGTGGGGAAAAGGTCTACATGATAAAGATCACGGTTCACAAGGCAACTGGGGATTGAAGACTTTTGGAGAACGCTCCCCCCATTTCTCTACCTTCTGAGTGGATGGAGGTGTTCAGCTCCAAATATTAAGAACTTCCAACGGCAGACTGAAGTGTCTTTGAATTTTCAGATAAGTCCCAGTCCACTGAGCTTCATACTTTTGCTTTCTAATTAACAACTGTGGGCCTAGCAGCCACTCTAATTGTTCCTTTTAGCAAACAGCTGTTCTGATTTCCCCCTTCCCCTTCCCCCTACAACGATACTATACTTCTTAATTAACAAGGCGAGACGAAGGACTTGCTCCCCCCCTCCCATTTCCTGCCTACATTTTAAACCACTACTATTAACCCTGGGACTGAAACCACACTTAACACTTACTAACCACCTGCTCTGAGGGGTAACTCTCGGGGTGAATAGGCCAAATAAGGTTTTACCGAAAGTCTGCTTCACAATGATATAATGCATTGCTTATAAACTTGTTAACCTATGGGGCGGGCATACAAGAGGATGGTTGTCCATGCGTACAGCCACCCCCCCCCCGGACCACCCTATACTCCCTCACATCAGACCCCCACCTTTTTTCAGGGGGTAAAAACAAGGACTTTGACCCTGATAATTTAAGGGGCATACCTTCATTTGGGTTTGAGTGATGGTCAGGAGCATCTCTCCCCTCATGTTTGTTCCCCTCAATCTCACACTCCTCTTTAAATATGATCACCCACCATAGGTGAGGATCAGGGAGGGTACTGACGTCACCAACACCTATCCCCTCCCCCCATACTCACACTAGGGTGTCACACACTCTCAGCAATTCCGAGAACTTAGGTATGTGTTTTGAACACGCACCGAGGTCATGATATATGACCGACAAGATGGAAGCACTTCTTCTAAGTCAGCTGTTCAGTCTGACTTTGTTGGTCCAGCTGGCCCACACAGTTAAATTTGGCCGGTTAAATGTTTAACACAGTTAGAGGAGAGTTATCCTCACTATATCCTACTCAGCCAGTCACAATTCCTTTTAGAAGTAAATATTCATGTCAGTGTCAGTAAACCCACAATCCTGAGTTTGGCACAGGAAAATTCATTTCGGGTTGTTCGAAAGTATACGCAATGTCTGGGTCACCCTTACAGATCTTTTCATTGAATGTTAATGGGCTGGGCAGCTCGGTCAAGAGAACAAGAATGATTTCCCTATTTAAAAAGACACAAACAGGAATAATATTTATGCAAGAAACACATATGAATAAAGCTGAACATGGAAAGCTTACTAAGGGAGGTTTCTCAAGTTTTCCTCCTCCTTCTCCTCCAGTGGAAGACGAAGTGTATACTGATCTCTAACTGCTCCTTTTAAAGCTACTTCTGAGTGGGCAGATCCTGAGGGTCGCATGGTGATAGTCCATGGCTTATTACAAGGTAAGGAGGTCACGCTCGCCAATACGTACTTCCCCCCTGGCTCCACCCAGCAAACACTCCGTTCCCTTCTGAATAAGATAATTCAGTTTACTAAGGGCACTCTAGGGCTGGCAGGAGATTTTAATATCACCCATAACCCAAGTGTAGATTCCACAGAGGTTATAAGAGGTAGACAACCAGCACCTCATAATTTTTTTAAGAGGTTTATACAGGAGATGGGATGGGTTGATGTATGGCGTACCCTTCACCCTAGGGACAAGAGATATACTTTTTATTCGGCTGTGCATGGCTCCTATTCCAGGATAGACCATTGCTATACACAAAAGGAATGTTTAGATACCATTAGGGCACCAACGATTGGAGATATTGTTCATACTGACCATGCCCCAGTTATCACCACATGGGATTTCAGGCTTGAGAAGCGAAATACACTGTGGAGAATGAACCCTGTCCACCTTAAAAGCCCCCAATTTCGAGAATTTCTCGATGAGAAAATACAGGAAATCCTTAGGGATAATTTTCACCCGGAGATCTCCTCCACCATTAGATGGGACTTGCTGAAAGTGGTCATACAGGGTCACCTTATTCAATACTCCTCCCACCAGGCCAAGCTGCGAAGGTAAAAACAAGCTCGGCTGGAAGCAACACTACACTTCCTTCAGGCCGCCCATCAACAAGGCGACAACTCAGTGACGGCCCAGTTAATTCAGATTAGGCAGGAGCTGGAATCCCTTGTCCAACAGAATACAGAGGTGGCTCTAGCCTTTCTAAGGCAGAGATATGGGGAAGTGGGACCGAGGGCCTCCCGCCTACTTGCCTACAGGATCCGTAGGCAACGTCGACTTGCCACTATATCCTCTATTAAAGACCCCTCATAGGGCATTATTTATTCTAAAACCGACCAGGTCACCAAAATCACTGTACACGCCAGACCAACCAACAGACCCTGGAGACATTGGAATCTTTCTTTCACCCTTGAGCCTTCCTAAAATAGATGAGGACCAAAGATCTTCCCTAGTCTCCCCATAACCTATCCTGAACTTAAAGTGGCTATTTCCCACTCCAAAACCATGAAGGCCACTGGTCCTGATGGCTATGGGGCAGAGTTTTATAAACAATTAAAACAATCACTCTCCCCTATCCTCTTAATGGCTTATAATGATATACTACAGGGTGTAGCGAAACCCCCCCCCCCCAGCTGGTCTTATGCTGTAATATCCCTTATTCCCAAACCAGGAAAAGACCCTCAAAATTGTGCAGCTTACCACCCGATTTCAGTTCTAAATGTGGACTATAAATACCTGATGTCGACTGTGGCCAAACGCCTGGATGCGGTCCTCCCCACAATAATTAAACTAGACCAGACCGGGTTTGTCACTGGTAGATCTACTACAGATAACACCAGAAGGGCCCTACATTTAGAACAAGAAATGCAAGCTGCGATAACATCCTCTGTCCTTCTCAGCTTAGATGCTGAGAAGGCATTCAACAGAGTTGCATGGCCCTATTTATTCGCTGTAATGTCAAAGTTGGGTTCCCCCTCCCTTTTATTTCCCTGATAAAAACACTTTATACCTCCCCCCAGGCCTGTGTAAAAGTCTCAGAACACCATTCCCCCTATTTCCCCTTATTTAGAGGCATCCACCAAGGCTGTCCTCTCTCCCCTGGTCTATTTGCCATCTTTATTGAGCCCTTGGCACAAGCCATTAGAGATTCCCCGGAGATAACGGGAATGCGACTGGGAGGTATTGAACATCACGTGGCTCTTTAGGCAGATGATGTCTTACTTTTCTTAATGAACCCGCTTCAATCAGTCCCATCAGTGTCTGAACTCTTAGATCACTTCGGCAAATGCTCGGGGTATAAACATAACACTACCAAAACTGAAACACTAACTTTTCCCTTTCCCCCCTCAACATCATTTAAGCAAAGGTTCCCTTTTCGCTGGGATTTAGAGAAATTAAAATACTTAGGAATTTACCTTTCCCAACAGTCTGCAGATACTATTAAATACAACTATGATCTGTTTACAGCCCAGCTAAGGACAGACCTAGAGAGCTGGAATATACTTCCTTTGAATTTATTGCAGGGGGTAGAGGTTATTCGCATAGTGACCCTGCCTCGGGCCCTTTACCTGTTTCAGAATGTGCCAATCTGCATCTTGAATAACACTTATAAGGCCTGGAATAAACTCATCAGCAGATTCATATGGGTAGGCAAATGGCCTAGAGTGAGAGCTCCCATCTTGTACCTTACCAGGATACAGGGTGGGCTAGCCCTCCCTAATCTTAAACTCTATAACTGGGCCTCTCATCTCTCCTTTATAGCGTGCAGATTAGCCAGGTCTAACCTTGCGCTGTGGAGGGAGATAGAAGAGGACTTAATGCCCTTTAAGCAGTTAATTCAATTCCTGACTCACCGAATGCCTCCTCCCTGACCACAAGACTCGGTCTTAACAAATCCCTGGATTATTCACCAACTGAAAACCTGGAATGTCATATGTAGACATCTGTCCTTGTCCCCATTTCTCACACTCATCTGCCCTATTTCCCTACTGGAGAACTTCCAGCCAGCACTATATGATCATACATTTGCCACATGGGAGCATTTGGGGCTCACCAATCTTACTCAATTTCAAAGTGAAGGAGAGTTTAAATCCTTCTTGAGCTTAAGTCAGACACATGGCATGAGGCGACAAGATTTCTTCCGCTATCTGCAATTAAGATTTTTTTTTTACTCCCTTCCAAATCGGATAAGACAATTTGAAAGCTCCTCCTCACTGATTTTTTGTATTCAACAACTCGTTCATGCTGGTAATACCACCCATTCTATCTTTATCCTACACAAGGCACTTGGGGCCACCCTACGTGTGAATACTGAAAACCTTTGTGCTAAATGGGTTGAGGAACTTGGTTTCGATATCCCAAAGGAAAACTGGTATGAGGGCTGTCTCTCGATAGCTAAACTTACATATTCACATAGTTGGAGGCTGTTTTCATGGCAGATAATGACCAGGTACTTTCGAACCCCCATAATCACAGAGCATTTTAATCAGGCACATTCAGGGGCCTGTTGGCAGTACTGTGGTGAATCCAGGGTGCACCATACCCATATATTTTGGACATGTCCCCTGATACAGACCTTTCTGGCTCTACTACAGTTGGAGCTGAGATCCCTTATCAATACCTCACTCACCTTAACTGCAGACTTATTTATCCTACACATTTTTCTCCCCAGAGCTCAAGGATTAATTCACAAGATACCTCCTGGGAGTGTTGCTGTTAGCAGCCAAGAAGGCTCTGACCAGTCACAGGCTCACCCCTAACCCCCTACCATCTTAGAGTGGAGAGAGATTACTATTCGGATCTATAGATCAGAGAGAATTTCCTATCAGCTAAATGATAAAACTGATGTGTGCTCATTGAAATGGTCCAGATGGGTACTTTATATTATGTCTAAGGATACTTCCTTTGTCCCTTAAAGAAGAGTCATGGGGAGTGGGGTCACCAAGGGAGTGGAAGCCTTTCCCCTAAATCTGATCAAGTACAACCTAGGTTGCAATACTACTCGCTCAGGTAGTTAAGAATGGGTTTTGCTCAGCCACATAAATTAATTACGTGGATTATCTACAGCCGGAAGCTTTGTTTTTTCGCTTTATAAATTACAACAACTGCTGTGCCTAATGTATTTATTATTAACTATTTAAACCCCTCCTTATATGTATTTACATTTTTTTTGTGGTATATCCTTCCTTTTATATATGACACTGAATGAAGTATAATTATAGTGTTAAGCTGAATGATTTATCTTGTAACCATAATCAATCTGTGTATTCAATGAACTGTGACTATGTACCCCCCTTTTTTTCTTTTGTACCCCTTCCCCCCAAGTTGGAAACCATTCTGAATAAAAATTGTAATAACAAATAAACTATGTCTGCGGCCCTGCACCTATCCACCTCGTGCCCCCCCAAAAAAAACAAATAGTGGGATCAGGTTGGTTTGGCACAATCTGCCAGAGAGCAATGCTGAGAGCAAGTGCAAGCCATGACTTCAAGCAAGTGACCCAATTAATGCTAAAACAATTACACACATCACGTCGGCAGAAAAGGACCAGTAGGCCCATCTAGTCTGCCCTCTTTTCCCTGCCTATTACAATACACTGAACTCTATTTGATCTCAGGTGTCCCAACTTCCTCCCTTATCTCTGCTTGTTATACCCATGTGCCCAGGGCTCGAAATAACCGGCTGTCCACCCGTCCCGGACAGCCGGTTTCCAACTGGGACAGCCGTTTTTTGAAGTTCGCCTGTCCCGGGGACAGGCGGTTTACATTTGCAGCCTGGAGTATTGAGCTGGGCACTAGGACCCAGCGCAGGCCGGAGGTTTCCGACTGACGGCGCCGATCTGTCGAATCTCGCTCACATGGTACCATCCAGCTCGCCCATTCCCACTGACTGAGGGTCAGGTGACTGCAGCTACTAGCGTCACCTGACCTCTCAGCGAGCGGGAAAAACTGACTGGCGCCGACTCGCGCTCCTCACTCTCACTAGTCTGGCCATAGGGTGAGGAGCGCAGAGTGAGGAAAGCGCGAGTGAGCGAGTGGGGAAAAAAAATCAGAAATTTAACAACCCTTCTCAGGGCTCTAGCATTTGGGGGCTGCTGGTACTTGGAGGAGGAGAGGGAAGGGATTTATTTAGAAAGTGGAAAAAAAAAAAAGACTTCTGTAAATTCTCAACAGCCCTTCTCAGGGCTCTAGCATTTGGGGGCTCAGTTTGTGTGCATCAGTCCTGCTGGTACTTGGAGGAGGAGAGGGGAGGTGAACAAGGGATTTATTTAGAAAGTGAAAAAAAAAAAAGACTTCTGTAAATTCTTAACAGCCCTTCTCAGGGCTCTAGCATTTGGGGGCTCAGTTTGTGTGCATCAGTCCTGCTGGTACTTGGAGGAAGAGAGGGGAGGTGAACAAGGGATTTATTTAGTGTAAGTCAAGTCTCAAAGCAGTCAGACACTGTACCTGTAGTACACCTAAAACTCTCTCAAAGCCAAAAGACAGCTTGTGATCTGCAAGTCTCATCATCTCTGACTCTGAATAAAGAAATATATCTTGAGCGTGCAGAGAGGTGAAGGCAAGGCTCTATTAAAGCTTATTGTTCACTCAGCCTGTGTAAAGCCCTCCAGAGCTTGAACCTTGAAGATAGATACTGACAGACTTACTGTACTACTACTACTAATTTAAACTAGCCCCTGTCAGCCTGCTGTTGTGCTCTGCCACTGGACTAACTGAATAAAAGTAAAATTGAGTGACACTGTGACAACTTCAAGAAGGCACTGTCAAAGGGAGAGGAGGGGATTAAATTACAAAACAGGTTGACAGCAGGATACCCCTCAGGTTTTAGTTGTGAAATCTGAGCGGGAGGAAAATATAAATATTAAACTCCTTTGTCCGGGGTTTTACAGGGAGGGAAAGAAAACTAAACAGACTGTTCAAGTCTTCTAATATCTCTGATCATCACTTCACTGTAGTGTCCACTGTCTTCAGAGTGCTTACTGTACTTTAAATTCGTACTAGCTAAGTAAACCAAAAGGGGAAAAAAATGTCTTTGTTAAAGTTTGGCTTTAAAAAAATTACAGGAAAGCCTTTGGTTTCAAGCCAAGAGGGAGGAGAAAGCTCGGGTTCTTCCATGTGTACTGCTTCTCCATTACTGATAGACTCAGTAGTACCAACTACTCACCCCACCATTGTGGCCACAGATGTGACAACTTGTAGTGCCAGTGCTGATATGCCAGCAACTCTGACTACTGTTGAAAGTGGCGGGAGTCCCGGGCAAAAGAAAAAGGGGGTTCCAGGAGACCTGGAAGAAAAATAGGGAGTGGCTACTATATGAGCCTGATGTGGGCATGACCTGCTCATACTGCAAAAAATACTTAAGGGAGACAACCACTTTCATGAGTGGCTGTAAGAGCATGAGACTTGAAAATGTACGAACTCATGAACTCTCCAAACTCATATATTAGCCAATGAAAAATACTGTGTCTAACACAGACCCTTCCAACTTAGCAATAGAACGAGGAATAATACAAATGGAAAAAATGAGGCGACACAAGGGAACATTTGTTTAGAACAACTCTTTATTTGATTAATTCAGAACGCCCATTCACAGATTTCCTGGCATCTTAGAATTACAACATGTAAATGGTACAAATGTCGGAGTCAGTTATAGAAGTGACAAACAGGCAACGCGTTCACACATTTTATTTCAGAATCAATAAGCATAAAAGATGCAAAACTGGTTAACAGTAACACTTTCATCTCTGTCCTATGTGACTCGAGCACTGATGCCTCAGTAATAGAAGAGGAGCAGTCTATATTAGGACAATGGAAAATTTCCGTCCAGTTAACAAATTTGTTTCCCTTCAGCCAGTCTGTATTCCAAATGGTGAAAGCATTTATAACTCAATAGGTGATGCCTTAGAATTCACCTTGGACTGTAAAGACTGGAAAGAAAAAATTGTTGCTTTTGGATCTGATGGGGCACCCATCATGTTGGGTAAAGTGACTGGGGTGTTTGGCAGGATTTTGAAAGATGTACCTCATTTGTTAGGGATTCAGTGCAGTGCCCACAAGTTGGAGCTAGCTGTAAAGCAATCAACAACATCTATTCCATACATGAAAACAACAGATGAAGTCTTAATGGGTATCTATAAAATATACCATAAGTCTCCCAAAAACTGGGCCGGTCTCAAAGAGTTAGCCAGTAATATAGGTACACCATTCATAAACCAGTTAACGTGGTTGGGACCCGTGTGGTTGCACACAGAGAAAGGGCTCTGTCTGTTATTCTGTCCAGCTACAAGGCCTTAGTTGTACATTTACAGCACATTGCTTCCTCACCAGGGCAAACAAAAGATCAGGCCAGTGGGTTGTTCAAAACAATAAGTACTGTGAGATTTGTCCTCTTTCTCATTTTCTGGCTGAATACCTTTCTGTCATGATGGCCTTCAGTTTAACTCTACAGAGAGACAGCTCAACAGTAGAAACAATAGTCAGCAAGGTTGAAAGCACGGTGCTCTGGCTAGAGAACTACCTTGCACAGGATAAACTTGACAAAGTCTGTAACAATTGCTGTTGCTCCTGACTCTGACACAGCTGACAGTGACACTAGAACAAGTCGACTGACAGGCTCAGCCACTACTCAGGTTCAGTTCCGTGGATCTGACATCTTCCTTAACTTAGAAAGGGGATATTCTATAGATAGAACCAAACAGGCAGTGTTGCGTGATGTTACAAGCCTTCTTTCATCTACAACTGAAAGTATTAACTCACGATTTTCCAATTTTAAAACAGACAAAGTCCTACAGTCATTCAGTATATTTAACCCATTACAGTTACCAGATAGTGACCATGACCAACTAGCCCTTTATGGCAATGAGGAAGTCAGAACCCTCACAGAGCACTACAGTGACCTACTGAAGAAACACAATAATAATATAAACTTGATTGAAGCGCAATGGTTAGAGCTTAAACCACTTATGAAAAAAATCACTGAATGAGCTGTCTCCAAATTTCACTATTTGGATTTCTGGCAAAAAATTCTCCATAATGATGCACATGGACAGCGATTCCCTGATATTCTGGTCTTAGTCACAACAGCTCTACTGATCCCAACCCAAACTGCAGTAGTTGAGAGAGGATTCAGCTTGATGGGCAGGTGGAAGTCTGACTGGCGGTCCTGTCTGTCTCCTATGACTACATCTGAACTAATGCGTGTCAAGCTGTCAGATGCTAGCGTTCTACATTTGACCTGCAGGATGCCATAACACTATGGTTCAAATCTGGAAAACAAAAGAGAAGACCTCATGTGAGACCATATGGCTGCAGACTTGATTCAAGTTCTGATTCAGAAATAGACTAGACTCAATCAGTGTTTTACCTTGAAAAATAACCCCCCAGCAACAGTTTTCTCTCTTTCCACTTTACAGTCCATTTTATGTTTTAAGTTTAAAATTCACCTCACAAAAATGTGGACAGGTAAAACTTTGTCCGGACAGGCAACATTTACATTCCACCTGTCCCTCGGACAGGCATCTCAAAAAAATGATTTCTAGCCCTGCATGTGCCTACCCAATGTATGCTTGAAACTCTCCATTGTCTTCGCCCCACCCACCTCTCCTGGCAGGCTGTTCCAGGCATCCACGACCCTTTCTGTGGAGAAGTATTCCTCCACTTCGCTCTTAACCCCCTTCTCCACCACCATCAAGCCTTGTAGCATGTCCCCATGATCTGATGCTCCTCTTCCTGCATCTTGTTCACCCCCGTGAGGTACTTGCAAGTCTCAGTCATGTCCCCTATCACGCTCCTCTCCTCCCTTCCCCTCCCATGCTGAGGTCCCACAGCATCTCCTGATATGATTTCTCAGGCAACTATATTCCCAACTATGAAACAATGAGTTGGTTTAAGTATTTTAGTAGTTTTGTTTACTTTTAAAAACATTAAAAAGATTTCAAAAGCAGGTTTACTTTACCAGTGGATGCAACTGCCGATTCAAGCATCTGGAAGAGAAGCTTATACTAGTGTGAGTTTATATCAAAAAACTGGTTTGACATCCATTTCTCTATGCAGTCTCAACTTCAGACCAAACTCTTCATTCACTGAATCCTGCATCTATAATCACCAGAACGTTGCCTAGTTGCATCCTAATGAAGACCAGAGACCATCCCACTTTGACATTACACATCTTTAAACAACTAAAATCCCAAGGTAATAGATCAATTTAAAAAATAAATGTCACAGTGCATCAGCCAGCACAGTAGATCAAATCTTTTATCTGAAATCACTAACGGCGATGCTTTTAATGTCTAAAGGCAATTTATTTAGTGTTTCCGCTACATGGCATTAGTGAGCCTCTTCTCAGGCTTTAAACACTAATGTTTCTTCTCGGTCTGTTCTTCAGCTCAATTAAATTTTCATGCACTTCAAAACTTCTACCACTCGAAGTGGAAAGACGCAACTAAGGCCACAAGCCCACTGATGATTATGTAACTGCTATCAATTTAAGTGCTCATAAAGTCAGGCTGGAAGGAAGTCAAGTCATCTTACAAAAGAATACATCTGTTCCAATAACCAAATAAATATACAATCATTTGAACAGGACAGGGGGACATATTTAGAAGGACAAAACTGGAACCTAGCCAAATGCCATCAACCAAAGATCTATTCTTTAGGTAACGAGTCCCATTTTTTTTGACCAACAAGCAAAAATATTTTTTGAAATGATGAGCAGTCACAGGTGGAGAATGGCTTGGGTGGTGGGGATTTAAGAGGGATATCAGGAAGTACTTCTTCACTGACTTGGGTGGTGGAAAATAGAATGAATTCCCAAGGGAGGTGGTGAAGGTAGGCTCTACTGTCCACTTCAAGGAAGGCTGAGCTAATTTCAGGAGTTTGACAGTCTCTAAGGGAGGGTACGGTGCAGAGATGGGGGAAGAGTGGAGAGCAGATGGGAACATTAGTAGTCACCCAACCTGGTAACAGGCCCGTAAGGTATAGGTAGGGTTTTGTGGCAAACTAAAGGGACCTTGGGTCTTTATCTGCTGTTCTTCTTCTGGGTTTCTATAACCAGCACATTTTCCCATGGCATAGGTCTATAAGAAACACATTTAACAGGGAACCGTAACGTGAGTGAACAACATCTTGAAACGCTCATAAAGAACACCCAGTTCTCACACTACTGTTGTCCTTACAGTCTGCTATGCACGGGAGGCAGTGTGGATGAACGGTTACTACAGCGCAGGTTTGGGAACCCGGAGATCTCAGGTTTAAAACCCTTTGAGAACTGAATGTGAGTGAACGTATATAGATTCTGGACGTATATATACGTCCACAGTCTTCTAAGGGTTAATCTCTGCTTGAGCCAAATACTAACTAAGTGACCTTAGGCAAGTCACTTAACCTCCAAGTGCTGCAGCCCACCCTGCTGCAGAAATTGTAGAATAAAGGACCACACTACAAATGAGAGTTGAATCTCAGCTGGGCGATGCAAACATTTTACCTAAATCAATAAAACGCAAAAATGCAGTTTTGCTTGGTGGCAGCAGCTGTATCTTATTTACACAGTGACACTGGGTCGGAACATCACCAACCAGAACAGTGCAGTCAAGAACCATGTGGCAAAAATGCTCTCTTTTGTTCTTGCAGGGGGCTATACCCCCCCCCCCACCACCGATGCACAGCCCCTTTTGAATAAAGAATTTTATTTTGGGGTGTGGGGGCAGATCACAGGGCAAGATGAAATTTTATGGGCCATGGAATACTGCCCACGGACTCTGTAAAAAAAAAAAGTCCCGACTGCCCAAATCTATGAGCCCAAGATTAGAACCCTGATCTCCACTGCTGTCTGGCCGAGCTGCTCTATGCCTCAGCCATCCACACCACGGGAGCAGCTCGGCCAGCCTCCTGGATTCTAGTGCGCTTGTCCACTGTCAGCACCACGGACAGTGACCTGGGGCGCGCTTACTGCAAGCGCTGTAAATCCCCTCTCACTGTCCATGGTAGCGCTATTCAGACTAGTGCTCAGTTGACTGGCACTATTCTAGGGGGTTACCACATAAGGTTATTTCAATTCTGTAAACCTTTAGTGGGAGGGTTACACAAAGGATCATACCTGAATATATCACAGACGAGCTGGCAGCTAGCTGCAAGAACCTAGATCTAAATAACGACTTTAATTAAATGAACATAAGCAGATTTACCCAATTTACACTGTTCTTCCAAAGTTTGCAGTGGCCCATTTCGCATACAGATGCAGAGAAGGCTCTCCCCGTAAGTTTTTTTAGCCTCACCCCAAATGATAGCACCATTCCTTTTTCTCCTTGACATGCCCCATAATCCCCCACCCACAAACAGCCTGATGGCCACAGCAGTTAAGTTTTTATTTTATTTATTTATTTAAAAGTTGATAACCAGGAAAGCACCAAGAGCTAGAGCTCATTTTCCAGAAGCGATCCGGGGGAAGTTAAGAGGAAGAACAGACACAATTACAAGTATAACACAATAACTGACAGTGTACATTTTACATGGTCTGTTTTTTTCTTCAATCATGTATAAACTAGGAACCATGTACAGTCATAAACCTGGAAACTATGTACAGATAGATACAAAATGTAAAATTATATACAGTAAATACAATGAGGAGGCAGCTATTTTACAGCAGTTTGACCTAAAAATGGAATGGAGATTTAGGCCTATTGTGGTCATTGGCGGGCAAGGAGAGGGAACAGTTGCAGGAGGAGACCGGGGGTTGGTCTGAGTAAGTGCTTAATAATGGGGAAGGAGGGTGAAAGATGGTTAGGAGGGGAAGGTTATTCCAAAGGGAGGGAAACCTGTAGGAGAAAGGGAGTTTACCAGCTGAGGTCCAGATATGTGGGAGAGAAAAGGTGCGGGCACAGCTAGACAATGAGTTATAGGGTGAGGGAGATGCGGGAGAGAGGAGGAATGCAAGGTATGTAGGAAGAGACCCAAACCAATATGTGGCTATGAAGGTACAGCAGTGAGAGGAATGCCTCTGTGCAAGCGACTGGAGAGAGAGGATGGAGTAGAGGTCACAGTGGTGAGTTAGCAGGGGGAGATGGAAGCGAACAGACAAAAAGCGTGGAAAAGGACATCCAGTTTGGTGAGAGAGGTGGCTAGGGCGGCACTGAAAACTATGTTGGCACAGTTAATTGCAGGGAGGATCCATTTGACTAACAGGTCTCGTCTTACGAAGAGGGACAGGCTGGTCTTGTGCCGATGGCGTAACCCAAGTTTAGGGTGCAGTTTGGTGTACAGCACACTGATGTGGGAGGAGAAATCCAGGGAGTGGTCGAGCCAGACACCCAAGTACTTGTAAGTGCTGACATTGTCGACAGGGTTGTCCACTGCTGAGGAGAAAACAGGTAGTGAGGGAGGTTTGGCAAGTTTTTGTTTGGAGCCAAAGGTCATGGCAACAGTTTTCTTGGTATTCAGTCTAAGGCAGTTGGCATCAAACCAAGCTGTGACTGCTGAGAGGTTGTTTTGAAGGGGGAGGATTGGACGGCTTGTGTGGAAGGCCCAGACAGGAAAAGGATCATGTTGTCCACATACATGTGGATACTGGAGTGGGTGCATACGGAGGGAAGGTCGTTGATGAAGACAGAAAAAAGAACCGGCCCACGAATAGAGCCCTGGGGTACACCAGCTAGGATGGGAAGGGTGGAGGATGAGATATTGTTAACAGAGACAGATTTGGAACGGCCAGTTAAATAGGATTTGAACCATGCCACAGACCAATGGAGCATAATTTAGAAAGCAGAAAGGGGTGGGAGACTGAGTCAAAGGCCTTGGCTAGGTCAATGAATATGGCAGAGGTAATATGGCCAATATCCATAGCGGTGTGGATGGCATTAGTGAAGCGGAGGAGGTAGTGGAATGGGATTTTCTGAAGCCAGACCGGAAAGGGGAGAGGGTACTGTAAATGAATAGGAAATTGTTGAGACGGTGGAGGATAAGGGATTCTTGAATTTTGGCAAGGGCTGGCAGGAAGGAGATGGGGCGGTAGTTGCCAGGAAGGTGGGATCACCACCTTTGAAAAGAGGGAGAACTTTAGCAAGCTTCCAAGCTGTAGCAGTGGAGAGCGCGAGGTTTAGGATATGGGTTAAAGGGCTAATTACTGAAGGGGCAGAGATTTTGAGGAACCTAGGATGCAGTCCATCAGGGCTAGACTTTGTGGGATTTAGGGAAGTAAGGGCCCTCAGAACCTTGGAGAGATTGGAGGTAGTTTGAGCCCTGGTAGCTGCGGGGAAGACGGGAGGGGGGAGGGAGGAGACGGTGAAGTCCTAGGTGGAGCAGCGCTGGAGGTAAAAGGGTTGTTGAGGGCTGCAGAGACAAGGTAGGGGTCAGAGATAAGTGAGCCGTCAACCTGGATAGAGGGAGGAGGGGGGAGATGGAGTGGGGGTGCAGGAGCGAACGAAGATCCTGCCAGAAGGAGGAAAGAGTACTGTTTGAGGGGTGCAGACGGGATTTAAAGAAATCAGATTTGGCACGGCGGATGCTTTGGGTACAGCTGTTGAGAGGGGTACGAAGGGACTGAAGGGAGGCTTGACAACCTGAAGATTTAGAGTGATGCCAGGCATGGTCACAAGTTCTGCACATAGCCAGAATGTCCGGGGTAATCCAAGAATGGTGAGCATGTTTAACTTTGGATGTTTTTAGAGGGGCATGGGCATCCCATATGCTTAGGAAGATAGAGGAGCAATGGTCGAGGACAGTGTCAACTGAGAGGGCGCAGAGGACGGGGTTCCAGTTTGCCAGGGCCAAGTCAAGGAGTAGTTTATTGATATCGAGGGATTTAAGGGGACGATGCTGGATGTATTTAGGAGGGATGGAAGGGGGATGGCACTTCCTGACACAGAAGGTAGGACAGTGGTCACTTAACACATCAGGTAAAGTACTGGAGGAGCAAATATGGTGGGGGTGGGAGGAGAGCACCCAGTCAAGAAGGGAATGTGATTGGCTTCTAGGGTTGGGGCGAGCTGGTTCTTTAATCAGCTGGGAAAGGTTTAGTGCTTCAATTTACTGGTATGGGCTTAGGGAAGAGGAGGAGAGCCAGTCTAAGTTGAAGTCGCACAGAAGGATTAATGTGTACGAGTTCACTGACGTGGAAATGGCTGAGATGTAGGAGACGAGGGAGGCTGGGGGAAGTTTTGGGGAGGCATATAGGACTACCACAAAGAGGGGAGATGAGGAAGGAAAGGTGAGATTAAGGAGAAGTTCGTGGGATTGGGGAATTGCTTCGCGGTGGAAAATAGCACAGTTCAAAGAACTGCAGTAGTAGACTGCCACTCCACTGCCTCATTTGCCCCGGTCTTGCCTCAGAAGGCTGAAGTTAAGTAGGGTTAGCTGAGAATCAGAGACTCAGGAGGATAACCAAGTTTCAGAAATGCAGAGAATGTCAGGGGAGTGTTGAGTAACCCACACTTTCAGGTCATCTAACTTGGGGAGAAGGCTGTGCACATTGGTGTGAAAGATTTGCAGGCTGTAAAGGAGAGCTTACGTTGGGGTGGTGGTAGGGCTAATGGGGCTAGGATTAGGTTCGATGTCCCCAGCTAGAAGCAACAAGAGGACCAAGAGGTGAAGGGGTGAGGCATGGCTTCTGTGTTTGATATGGCAGACCAGCTGAGTGGAGCGCATGGCGGGGGGGGGGTAGGCGGAGAAGGAGTTGACTGATAACTGCTAGGTTCAGGAGGGGTGGCTGAGTAGCCCAGGGTGGATGGGGGTGGGGGGAGTCGCATGGGTAGGAGGATGAAAGTAGGCCATGGTGGGAGTAGAGCGGGGGTGGAGTGGGCAGAGGACAGGGGAGGGGTGGAAGTTTGGAGAGGGAGACACGGGGAAGAGGGAGGGAGGAGAAGGAGAACTAGGAGCAGGAGGGGGAGGACAAGAGAGGTCCACATTTGGTTGCTGTGAGTGCGGAGTGATAGGAGGAGGCCAGTGAGTGGCAAGTAGCAGAGATTGAGGGTAGAGGAAGGAGGAGCTTGAGTATTCAAGAGTTGATGGATGAGGAGGGGTGCCGACACAGAATAGGGTGCCAAAGAGAGCAGAACAAACTGAGGCTGGTGCAGTGGTAGTGTTGATGCCTCCGGAGCATAAGGCTGTAGGCTTAAAACTCCAGTAGGCCAGGCAGAACTGGAGAGGGATGGAGTAAGAGCAGAGATCAGCAAGGCATGGACAAAAGAGTGGATGAGGAGGAGGAGTGGGTACTAGGATCAGGGAAGAAAGGGATGTAGAAGAAGTGTACAACAGTGACTCCTAGTGGTTGGCTTGTATAACCTGCAAGTTGAAAAGCAGAGAGATAGAAGCTAGCAGAGGGAGTCACGTGACAGGATGTGATCTATTTAGGAAATGACGAGCCAGGGTGGGAGGGGCAGTCGCTGCACAGCAGCAACAGGCAAGCCCAGTCTAGGGAACTGCTGCAGTTGGAAGCAGGTAGTAAGCTCACCTTGCGAGGTAAATACAGGGCCAGGCAGAAGACTTGTATGGAGCTCCGTTCTGAGAGCTTGAAATGCATGGCCGGATTTACATATACACCTATTACGCCATGGCGTAGGGCCCTGTGGTTCAGGAGGGTCCCCCCCAATTTAATTATTTGCCGTCCGCAGCTGTACTGTACTGACTGACTGTCACCACCGCACCGTGGATAGTAGCGCTAGTGGGTCAAGGCAGGATGATACAATTTAAGAAGAAAGTTCTCCCACTCCAGTCCAAGAAGTGTTCCCCCCAACAGTCCACACGCTGCATTGGCCAGTGTACCGTAGGAGGTGTGGCTACTTGGGCCTGGTGTAGCGTCGGGAATCAGCACGCAGCAGCCGCCTGTACTCTCCACTTAGCCTCAGTCAGGTATAAGGCTCAGAACAGTGGAATCGCATTTCACATGTCGTTGGTAATTGGAAGGAGAGCATCAGAGTTAAAATAAGTGGAGCCTCGATGTTTTTTTGAAATGTTTTAATTTGAAGCACAAGCAGGTAAGCTGGTAATAAATCCTGCTTTTGAAAACATTTTGCATCAAGAAGCCGCAGCGAGCTGACTGATTTCCAATTTAGTAAGCCTTGCCCTTATTTCTCCTCTTCTAGGAATTGAACGGATGCTAAAATTTTAGCCCTCATTTCTGTCCTCTGAATGAATAAATAACTTAAAAAGTGTAGCGCTTACGTAAAATTAACTAACTTGAGTGAAATACAAGTGAATAAAGTTTTTGTAAAGTCTTTCTTTACTTCTGGAAACAACAGATGAAACTGAACCGAGCAGGCTAAATTTTTGCATAATTTTTCAGATTAAACGAGGCCAACCCACAGCAAGGTTTAAGGCCCTTCCCCCACCCATTTACCAAGAAAACATTACTGAATATAGCACACTAAAAAAGAAATGTGCTTGATTAGCAGGTTTGTTCCTCCTGCATATTTGACATCTGAATTAATTTTGAAGCCATTATAGAGAATATATAATAACATAATATATTACTATATGAAATGAATATAAAAATATAAAACCGTGCTTAACATGGACTTTATTTAATCTGTTTCTACAGAACAGTCATAATTAAAGAAGCACTGCAAACACTGTAAAGCTCATTGTCTGATGAAGGATTAAGGAACCACTGAAGTTCTGAAACGTTATAATAAAATAAGAAACAGCAAATGTGAAGGAGGGAAACAAAGAAAGAGAGAGAGAGAGAAAGAAAGAAAAGAAAAGAAAATTCTAATGAATTGGAAGTTTTACATGGAATTGTTTGTGGGTTGAGCAAGGACGTTTAGTGTGACTTTGGATTTTGCTTTCAATACATTCCTGCCCCCAATCTCTACATTTGGCTTCAAGACAAAGTGTAAAGGAACCCAGGGAGACACTAGGCGGTGATGTATGTGACCTGTCAAGTCGTGTGGCATAACACATAGCATTATAAACCACCACATCCTGCTTGAGTACCCTGGTCATTGCCGCTTTGCCGACCTGGCACCGCAGAGGAGTGGGATGCTGGCATTTAGGGGCCCTGGGCCCCAAAATATGACTTGGAGTAGGGCCCCCACATCCATTAATCTGGCCACACTGAAATGTCTGAGTCCCTGTGGGGAAAGCAAGAACAGTGGGATAGGTTAGGGCAAAACAAAGGGGTCATTAAACATGCAGCAGGAGCTGAGTGAGGGACTTTTTGGGCGGGGGGATGGGCAGGACACATTGCGCAAGTGTCGCCCAGAAGATCCCGATCATCATTCAAACACCAAGCCTGAATGCAAGTAAATTCCAGTACCAAGGTAAAGTCACCTAACAAAATAAATCGCAAACAGCTAGTAACACAGTGCAATGGCTAAGGCTACAACAGTTCTGAGCGCTGATGGTAATGAGCTTAAAGTACACATCTAGATGCTAGTAATCCGGCAGTACACATAGCATGCAAAGCATACAAATAATCACTGGTGCTATGTCGAGTAAAATTACATTAAATTAACTGAGCAGTTTAGACAATCAGTAGATGTATTTTGAAGCCCAGTCCAGGGAACTGCTGCAGTCGAAAGCAGGTAGTAAGCTCACCTTGCGAGGTAAATACAGGGCAAGGCAGAAGACTTGCATGGAACTCCGTTCCAGGAGCTTGAAATGCCAGAGTCCCTTGCAAAGTAAATGCAGGGCCAGGCAGAAGACTTGCACAGAGCTCCATTCTGGGAGCTTGAAATACCTGAGTCCTTTGCTGGTAAATGCAGGGCTAGGCAGAAAACTTGCACGGAGCTCTGTTCCGGGAGCTTGAAATGCCAGAGTCCCTTGTGAGGCAAATACAAGGCCAGGCAGAAGACCTGCATAGCACTCCATTCTGGGAGCTTGAAATGCCAGAGTCCCTTACGAGGTAAATGCAGGGTCAGGTAGAAGGCTTGCACAGAGCTCCATTCCGGTAGCTTTGAATGCCGGAGTCTCTTGCGAGGTAAATGCAGGGCCAGGCAGAAGACTTGCATAGCTTTCATTCCAGGAGCCTGAAATGCCCGAGTCCCTTATGAAGTAAATGCAGGGTCAGGTAGAAGGCTTGCACAGAGTTCCATTCCGGTAGCTTGAAATGCCGGAGTCCCTTGTGAGGTAACAGCAGGGCCAGGCAGAAGACTTGCACGGAGCTCTGTTCCGGGAGCTTTAAATGCCCGAGTCCTTGCACGGTAAATGCAGGGCCAAGCAGAAGACTTGCACGGAGCTCCGTTCTTATCTGGGAGGTTGAAATGCCTGAGTCCCTTGTGAAGTAAATGCAGGGCCAGGCAGAAGACTTGCACGGAGCTCCATTCCGGGAGCTTGAAATGCCTGAATCCCTTGTGCGGTAAATGCACGGCCAGGCAGAAGACTTGCACAGAGATCTGTTCCGGGAGCTTGAAATGCTCCACCCCCCAACCAGCCCTTGCAATAAGTAAAACCATCCCCTCCACCCAACTCGGCCCAGTGACCCTCAACACCCAAGTCTGTAGACATCCCCATTGAAAAAATTACCGCAGTAAAATCTTCTTTCTTCCAAGGGGTCCTTTCACATCAGTAACTTTAATCAACAAAGTCCAAGAGGGTAGCATCTTTCAAAAAAAGAGGTGTGCAAGAACAAGAGGGCACAATCTGAAGATAGAGGGGGTCGGCTCAGAGGTAATTTAAGGAAGTATTTTTTTCACAGAGAGGGTTGTGGATGCATGGAACGGCCTTCCGGAGGAGGTTGTGGAGTCAAAATCAGTGGTGGAATTCAAGCATGCATGGGATAGTCATAAGGCAGTTCTGGGGGGTGGGGGTAGGAAGAAGTAGGCTGCTGGTTAACTAGGATCTGCAGCTTATCCAGTAGGTAGGGAAATGGGCAGACTGGGTGGGCCAAGCGGTCCTTATCTGCCATCAAATTCTATGTTTCTATGTTTAGCAGTTAGCTGGATAGGTGCAACTGCCTCGGAGGTGTGCCTTTAAGAGAAATTTAAATGAGCATAGGGCACTAGCCAATCAGAAAACAGGAAGGGTAGTGAGCAGAGTGAGAGCTGCTGAAGGCCCCAGAATTTTTTGAAGGAAAAACGAGGGCACATGCCCCAAAAAAGAATCTACAGGATTCAAAAATCATGCAAATGTCCACAACAGTGGAAACAGAAACAACAACACAAGTTAAAAACTCATCAATAAGAAACCCAAAATTTGGTAAGAGATGTGATAAAGAGCCCTTCTCTGACAGGTGAACCAGGGAGGAAGGGTGGGGGCTTACTGATGCTAAAGGACCCCTTGGAAGAAAGATTACTGCTGTGAGTAATTTTTTCCTCTTACCCCAGGAGTCCTTTAGCATCAGTAACTTTAGTAGACTACCAAGCAGTACCAAGTGGGAGGTGGGCAGAGAACCTACTAGGAAAGAGGCTCTGCAGAACTGCCCTGCCAAATTTGGCATCAGATCTGGTATGCACATCCAAATTGTAGTGCTTCACAAGGTGTGTACAGATTTCCAGGTAGCTGCTTTTCAGACATCCAGTAGAGGAATGTCCACTGCTTCTGCAAGTGAGGCTGCCGTGCCCCTGGAGAAGTGGGCCCTGAGCCCCACTGGAGGTTGGTGACCAGCTTTTTCGTAGCGGAATCTAATACAAGAGACATACCACAGGAAAAGTTCTCTTGGTAGCTGGTCTTCCCCTGCCTACATACCTGTAGGTGGGGAACAACTGAGAGGAAAAGCCCTCTGGATTGTCTAGTATGCTCTAGGTAGTAGAAGATGGCTCTTGACATCCAAGCTGTGGAACTGTTGCTCGCCAGGAGTGGATTTCTCAGTAAAGAAGACAGGCAGAGTAATGGACTGGTTCAAGAGGAACTCTGAAGCCACCTTTGCAGAAATTCCTATTTGTCCTGAGCCCAACTTTATCACTGTGAGGGAAGTTGTAAAGTGGCTCAGTGCACCGGGCCTGTAGCCCTGAAAACCTCCTGGCAGAGGAAATGGTTACCAGGAAACCTGTCTTCCAAGATATAAATTTGATGTGGGCCGTGGACATAGGCTCGAAGGGTGGCCTCATGAGCCTGTCTGTGCAAAGGTTAGGGCTCCGAGGAGGAACAGGCTCCCGGATTGGAGGTTAGGGGTGCAAGAGGCCTTTTAAAAACTGTTTAAATAAGATGTGGGGAAAAAACTGAATTTTTTTCTTTCCCACCGTAAGATAGGCCGAAATTGCCACCAGGTGTAGCTTGAGGGAAGATGGTTTCAAGCCCAACGCCTGTAAGAGTACCAGGCAATCTAGCAGCTGAGGGTCAAACTGAATGGGATTCGACCTTTTTGCTCTTGCACCAGAGGGAAAACCTTTACATTTGGCTGTGTAAGTCTTCTTAGTGTTTGATTTTTTAACCACCCTCTGTATCCTAAGGACCTGTTAAGAGTACTGTGAGGATGCAGACTCTAACTGTTCCAGAACCAGGCCTTGAGGTGGAAGGAGTGTATGCCTGGATATTGCACTCCTGCCTGAGGAAGGGTCAGCAGGGAGTGAGTTAGAGGCAGGCAAATGGACTGCTGCAGGACACTGAGAGAAGGAGAGGGTACCAGGCTTGCTTGGGCCAATCCGGAGCAACCAGAATCCTAGATGCAGGCTGTTGTAAGAGTTTCAGAAATACCCTGAGAATCAGAGGAAAAGGAGGGAAATGCATATAAGAACCTCCTTGACCAGACCAGGATCAAGGCGTCCAGAGGAGGCAATCCCGGAACTGAAGCCTGCAACAGAACTGAGGAAACTGGAAGTTGAGGGGAGAGGCAAACAGATTCACTACTGGGTGCCCAACTGCCTGAACACCATGGCTAGTACTTGTTTGTTCAGAGTCCATTACTCTGGCGCTGACTGATGCGACTAAAGCCTCTGCCAGAGTACTGTGTTTGCCTGTGGGGTGAATCGCTGAAGGCTGACTCCCAGGTAGAAGGCGAGAGACCAATTTTTATAGCGCTTGTGAATACAGTACTTCTGATCTGGCCATTGCAGTAGTGTCTGCTCGACTCTGTAAGTCTGCCCTTTTATGACAGGAGTAAATGCTTTGAGCTAGAAAGATTTCCACATGTTCCAAAAGAAATATGATTAACTCTGACTCTTGGAGAGTCTAGGTGCCACTTACTGAGGTACTGTCCGGATGCGCTTCCCACCACAGGGGGAAGGCGTCTGTGGCACTGCTCTGTCAAGAGTTTTCAGCTTTGAAAATTGTTGCTTTCCGAGACCAGCAAGCTACAAGAAGACTTGCGGGTGACGCCACCTGTATCTGACCCTGGGAGCACTGTAGACACTGAAGCCATGTGTCCCAACAGCCTGAGGAAATGTCAGAGTTTCGTGATTTGCTCAGGACCACATCATATACTGAATCAGTAAGGGTTAATGATTCAAACCCAGTCAAGCTCTTGCTGTCTGATCTCACTGTCTCTGGATAAGGAAAACTGCCAATGAGGGACATCTTGAATTCTTGCTTGCGGAAGGAAGGCATATCCTTCCTAGATGCTGGGAGGGTTCCAGTTGAGACTTTTAGATTTACCCAGGAACCCCGAGACTACAGAGTGGGCCCTGTAAGGGGAAAAAAGGGGACTCCTTGACCTGACAAGGAGACTTTGGCAGGCTAATTGGCAACTGAAGTGTAGTTAGAGATGCCCAGATCCCTGAGGCATGCTGCTACCACTGCCCAGCACTTTGTAAGACTCTTGGGGCTGAGGAAGGCCGAAGGGCTGCAGTGAGCCCGACCTTGTGTGTGACCTCATGAAAGGTACATGGAAAAAAAAGGGGGGGCCCTTTTTTTGTACCAGGGAGGCTATCATGTCTCCTTACAGTAAGGGCTGTATGAATAGTAACAGAGTGACCATCTTGAATGTGGGTTTTAACAGCAAGTTGGGAAGCCACTCCCCCAGTTGTCTTTTGTGTCAGGAATTATGTGAAGTAGAGGCCCCTTCTTTTCATGGCCAGGGACCCGCTCCACCATTCACACAGCTAGAATTTTTTTTTGCCTCCTGCTCCAACAGAAACATCTGTGTTGGGGAAGAGGCTTAGACACCTGGGTACACATGAGGTCTGCCCACATTAATGTCAGGCTTAAGACTGCGAAAACACCCTCGCACTGAGAGAAGGCTGGGAAAAAAACTCTGCCCCAATGCCCTCGGGAGGAAGTTCCGTGGGGCAGGGGGCCTTGTTTGAGATGTTCAGGAATCTAACAGTATGTTTTGATCACCAGGAAAGTCCATGGCTTTAAACTAGGAGTCTAAGGGTAGACCAAGCAGTTCTAGGCCAGACTAAGCATCTCAGAAAGATGGCATAAGCTGCGACTCTGGAGGCAGCATCCTTGTTGTAGTCCTGTGAAACTGGTATTACATAGCTTTCAGAGCAGGCTAGCCGTATCCACCGGCTCCTGCACCAAGAACCAGGACAGAGTTCCACAGTGTCTTTTTTTTTTTTGATATTTGGCCACAAAGCCAAGTAGGTAAAAAGTTTGACAAACATCTGCGGATAACTAAGAAATCTATTTTCTGGAGTCCTTATCTGGGGTGTAAGGAGGAAAAGGAGACCCGAGCTTTCTTGCAAGCTGCCTGATGCACTGTACTCACATGGCTGGGATGTACAGACAGGCACTCAGTATTGTTAAACAACTGATATATTTATGCATTTATTCATTAACACTTCCAGATCGCTTGGAAACCTCTGCCACAGAAGTGAGGGTTTGAAGCAGTTTTGTGGTATTATATTTATATTTTTCATTATAGACAGGGCTTTTTAAGAGGTGGAACCTTTCATCTTCCTATAATCTTTTCTTTTCTTATCCTTATCCTCACCTTGAAAGGACTCCTGAGAAGGAAGGTCCAGGGTGCCAATATGTTTTGGATAGATGAAGGCATGGAGGGAGAACCTCCTTCATAGGGTGCTAGACTCTCTACATCATAAAAATTCTCATATCATCTGTATCACCCTCACAGTCTCAGGGGCAAGAACCGTGGAAGAGTGATAGCAGCCCTGTAAGCAGGGGCAGAATAAATTATTTACCATCCACTGTATCACCCTCACAATCTCTGGGGAGAGAACTGTGGAAGAGTGTTAGCAGCCTCTGCAGGCAGGGAAATTATTTATCATCAACTGTTATCACCCTCACAGTCTATGGGAAGAACTGTGGAAGAGTGTTTGCCAGCCCCAGTAAAGAAAAGGGCCCATTTTTTGTAGGGTCTGAAACAGTTGCCATGCTCTTTCCATATTTTGCACAGATGGAGTACTGCACAGTTTTTCTGTATGCTTTAAGCTGCCTGTTGTCTCGCTACTGGCTTTCCCAGGAGCAACAGGGGCATTTATGTCTAAACAGAGATTCTTTTTAGCCACTTCATCGGCGGCTTGATCAAGCTTCCTTCCTTCGTCACTTCTATTATTTTTTAAATTGTGAGGAACTTCATAATTTGGAAGTTTTCATTTGTGGCTGGGATCTGGAGGGTTCCTCAACACCTCCTTACATTTTAGTAGTTTTGAATGGCCCCTAGTGGGAAGCCTTTGATATGTCCTCAGCCATAATGATCAAAAGTTTGCCTGCTATGTTTTGCCCAATTTAAGCAAAGCAAACCAGTCCTGTACCTTACAAACTGAGTGCAGGTTTCTGTGAAACGCCACCGGCCAGTCCTGCCCTAGTTAATTAGCTCTGTCTGTTGCCAGTGCCTTTTTTTTCTGTGTGTGGTTGTAGAACTGGGATCTATATCACTGCCAATCTTAATAGAAAACCCAGCAATATTTGTCAACTGCCACAGGTGGCTGCTGGACTCTTACGGACAGTCCTGCTACAGATGATACCTAGGTCCAGTTCCTTTATGTATAAACGTAATGTAAAGAAGGGTTTCTCTTAATTTGCCAATCTTGAGAGAAACCCTCAGGCACTGTTGATATCTGAATTCCAATGGGGTGCCTCGCAGTAAAACCCGCGAGGTCAGAGGTAAAAAAAAACAAGGCAACTGTCCCTAATTTGACAGTTCCCACAAGAATTTGGTAAGAAAAGAGAGAAACCAGTGAAATTAAGCACCCACGATAAATGTAACATTCAAACTGAACAGTCGCGGTAAAAATACAGTCAAAATAGCGCGGTTGCACTAAAATTAAAAAATTAGCGCAGCACTAACAGATTTTCAATAATTTCACTCAGCACACTATTAAAACAAAAATATGAGGAAAACTTTACCCAGATAAGCACTAGGAGGCTGTCAACAAGAAAAGTTAAGAGACACCTCAGGGGCAATGTTGCTCAGTCCAGTGAAGAAAAAATTGTGAAGCCTTCAGCAGCTCTCAGCTCACTACCCCTTCCTGTTTTCTGACTGGCTATGGCCCTAAGCTCATTTAAATTTCTCTTAAAGGCACACCTCTGGGGCAGTTGCACCTATCCAGCTAACTGCCAAAGTTACTGAAGCTAAAGGACTCCTGGGGTAAGAAACTTAAGTTACCTTCAGTATCATTACATTTAACACTAGAAAGCGTCCAACAGAGCTAATTGATCCTCATCCTACCCATCTTATCAGCAGGCCCATATGCCAGTAAGTGTTCCCAAATGTGACAGCACAAAGAACTACTGGTAGAGTTTACCAACATTCAGGCCCGACACAGACGACAAAATGAGGATCAGCACGCTATGCAGACATTTTTTAATGTAAATTCTAATTACTGGGGGTAAGTTACTAAAGTAAAGGGGACACATACCGACTGGGTGTGAAGGGGCTGAGATGGGGATGTGGAGATGTTACCACATTGTAGCTTTATTAGCCAAGCCAGGAAAGCCTGGGGGAGTCGCACTGGCCCAAGGCAGTCGGCAGTCTGCACTATGCACCAGGTGGGTAAGTTAATGTTTTAACATTAAGCTGTACCCCTAATAAATAAAGGTACTATACGGCATCTGGTAAGTGACTTGTTTTACTTTGTTCATTAGAAGCTGCATGTCTTCTTTTCTCAGACATTGTTGTTCTAAAATATATTTCGCTACTTAAAGTAGGAGTTTCATGAACAAAGACTTTCTCTGTATGGTAACCAAGCAGAAAGCAGTTGATTCTGTGATTATTCCCATTTTCAACTAAAGGGACACCCCTGATGGTCCGGCTGCTCATGTGCTACTGCAGAAACTTGCCATCCTCTATAATACCTTGGCTTAATTTGCACTGGTTGCTCTAAAAGACTCATCACTGGTATACGTACAGACAGCTACAGTGAACCTCACTGGCTGACCCGAGAGGCTTACACCTACTGCTGCTTGCACACAGGGCCCCAATATTCAAAACTTTGCCTGGGCACAAAGCAGAGTTTGCCTGCACAAACCAGGTTTTGCATGGATGTGCTATACTGAAAAGCCTGGTTAGCGTGGGCAAACAGGGTCTGCACCCAGACAAATATTGGAGGGGGGGGGCACAATGCAAGTTGAGGGGCGGGGACCTGAATATTGTTACAGTCCGATATTCAGAGCAGCTGCGCCGCACAAGGGCATTTTGCACATTCTCCTTGCATGGCGCAAATACCGCCGACTAAGACCACGGCTTACTCCTACGCAACCCTAGCAGTTGATGGAGGAAGTGCGGCACCCTCCCCCCTCGCGCCAGTCCCGATCAAACAAAACACTGTCACTGGTGTCTAATGTGGTCTCCCCCTCCCCCACCGATCGCCGAACCAAAGGTGATAATAAAGTTTCCCTGCTGTCTAGTGTTTACCCCCCCCTTGCCGATCACTCGCCCACTGTAAAATAGAATGTTTCCCTGGTGTCTATCAGTCCCTCCCCCACCTGGACCCATGCCAATGTGGTATAACGCATTCCCTGTAGTTAGCGGACCCTCCCCACCCGATGTAGTATAATGTATTCCCTGGTGGCTAACGGTCCCTCCACCCACCCCATGACCCACCCAACAGAAAGACACCATTGTCCCCGTGTCCAGGGTATCCCGTCCCATCATAATCACCTGTATATTTAAAAAAAAAAAAAAAAGATTAACCCTGGTGTCTAGCGGCACACACACACATACACACACACCAGCAGGCAGTGCCCACCATCCCCCTCAACCCAGCGATCGCACAGCCTCACTCCACCACAGCCTGACACTGCAGCAATACTGCAGACAGACATCGACTGAACTGTCAATGAGCCGCATACTGTGGCAGGACATGCTCATTGACAGCTCAGTTGGGTACATGCTCATTCACAGCTCAGTCTGGCACGTGCTCACTTACAGCTCAGATGGCGGCCAGCCGTGAGGGGGTAAACTAATTTTAAAGAGAAATGGGTCCTGCAACTGTAATTTATGGGGATATGCCCCATTTCTGAGAGACTTTTTTTTTGAACTTCAAGTTTATTTTGTATCAGATATATTTGACCATTCTCAAACTGTCAATAATACAAACCTTCCGTCTGACTGGCATACCAATCTCAACATTAATGAATACTTATGTGCTTGAAACATGTTAAGAAAGATGGTATGAATGAAGACATAAAATTAAAATAAAGTACACAAGAAAAGAAGGAAGATTTGCAAACAGTTGCTGTATGTTCCCTTATTCACTAATCTTCTTACTACTCAGTTTCCACATAATTCAAAACTAAGGGAAACCACACATCTATGTAAAGTAGCAATTCACAATTATCAATTTCAACACAGGCATCATAGAACTATTTAAACTTTTATTCATTCACTGACCAATGCAAACTGCTTTGAAATGTTCTTATGGGGTAATAGCCTGCCTTTGAAGGTGTTGGTATCAAGGGGTCCATATTGCAATAAATTTCTCATTTTGCAGTCTCAGAGTGTAAGTAATTTGTTCCATGGATTCTAATTGGTTCACTGTAGAAGTCCAGTCCTCAACAGTGGGAGGTAAAGGGGACAGCCATCTCGATGTGAAACATTTCAATGCTGCCACCCTCACCATATGGGCCAAGTTATTAGATGGTTTAGAACCGAAAATTAGGGACAGGAAACCCAATATTAGGTCAACCCCCGTGAATGGGATCTGTAATCCTGTAATATTTTGCATACAGGTGTGTACCTCTTTCCAGAATGGCACTAACTTTGGGCAGTCCCAAAACATGTGTGTTTGGGATCCCTTGGTTTGACAGCCCCTCCAGCACCGATCTGTCCGATGTGGTCCAAAATGTTTTACTGTAGTGGGAGTCAGGAAATATCTCAATATTATCTTCCAATGGTACTCCCGCCAGGTTGGAGAACTGGTCACCTGCCATTCTCTACACAATCTTCTTTCCCAAATTAACTGAGATAAAGGGGTGTTCAGCTCCACTTCCCATCTGTGTCGTATATGATCTAAGTCAGATGTGTTGGTGTTGATCAGGATTTAATAAAGTTGGGAGAGAGGACGATCATTACCTTTAATTGTGATACTAAAGTAAAAAAAGTTTTCAAGTTGTGTTTTCTCTCTGCATATTCTTTGTAGTCTGTCCTCAGACATAATATAGTGGTGGACCTGTAGATATCTGAAATGATCTTCTCTACGGAGCTGGAATTTGTCCTTCAGTTGGACGAACGACAAACAACTACTGCTGCTTGTACATTGTGCAAAAGTGGAGAGACTATGTGTCGCCCAATATTGATAGCCCGAGTCCCGTCTTGGTGGGATAAATGATGGCTCAAATCTGATTAAGGTTAAGGGCCCTGAACCTTCCGGGGTATGAGTAAGCTTCCTAAGTTTTTTAAGAACTAATAAGGAGTGTCTAACCCACTGGTTTGTGATTGACCCTGCTATTTCTGATGGTATATTGTTAATTGGCAATGTGTGGGCAACGTCCACAGTGTCCAATTCTTGAGAAAGGCCTCTTCTAGGAGGTACCATCCAGAGTCCTCCCTGCGTTTGGCCCAGGTGCACAGTTGTGCCCCTCTGGCTGCCAAAAAATCAAAATAGAAATGGGGTAGAGCTATACCTCCCTTTTCCCGAGGGACCTGCAGGATGTTTTTGGCTAGCCTAGGACGTTTGTTGTTCCAAAGAACTCTCTGGGTCACCCTCTGTAAGACTGTCCAAAATTCTCTAGGGGGTTGCAATGGTAGGGTTTGAAACAAGAAGAGAAGCCTCGGTAAGGTGGTCATCTTGAGTACCTGCGATCTCCCGTATAATGTTAAAGGTAACAATTGCCATCTGGCCATATCTGCTTGTAGGTTCTGGAGTAGTTTTAGGTAGTTATTACTGTATAGTTGTGACAGTTGTACCGATATATTAATTCCTAAATAATGGATCGAGTTTTTCTTAGCCCATGCAAAGGGGAAGCTCTTTTTAAAAGCGCTGGATGTGACTGATTTTATAGCCTGCAAGAGCACCATATGTCTCTAATGTTTTAAGAAGTGCCGGTATTGAAGTCTCAGGGTGTGGAATAAAAAGAAAGGAGTCATCTGCATACAATGCAATTTTTCGGCTATGCCCCGCCACCTCTACCCCCTGAATCTGTGGGTTTGTTTGAATACCCACCGCTAGTGATTCAAGAGATAGGGCAAAAAGAAGAGGGGAGAGGGGGCAGTCCTGCCTTGTTCCATACAGTAAAGGGAATCTCTCGGAGAGGTGACCATTAACTTTTATTCTGCCTCCTGAGGCCTTATATAAAGCCTCTATAATAGCCAGAAATCTGTCTCCCAGGCCAAACTTCCTCCTCCGAGTCTCATTCAAGAATCAAGAACATACAATCAACCCTGTCGAATGCCTTCTCGGCATCCAGAATGATCGCTAACTGGACATTCTTCACATTCCTTTGGGCCGAGATTACATTCAACAGGCGTTATATGTTATCCTGCAGAAAACGACCTGATATAAAGCCCGTTTGGTCTCCATGTACTAAGGTCCGGACTACCAGTTGTAGCCAATCTGCCATTATCCCCGTAGAAATGTTTAAGTCTACTGGGAACAGGTCAGTAAGACTTAGTCTTCCAGGTCTTTGCCCAGTTTAAATAACAGATATCTGGGTCTGATTCCAAGATCTAGGGACTGCCCCCTCCTCTCTTATCAGCTCATTGTAGGCATCTGACATTACTGGTAGCAGGGAGCCCAGGAATTCTTTATAGAACTCTGCCAAGTACCCGTCCATCCCTGGGGCCTTCCCAGTTTTTAAATGATTAATTTTCTGAGTTATTTCTGTATTGGAGATAGGAGCTACCAGCTCCAGTCTCTGCTCTTCATTCAGCGTGGGGGGCCGGAGGTTTGCTAAATAAGATATTTTCTGTTGATGGTCTAGACCTCTCTCCTCTTGATATAATGCAGTATAGTATTTTTGGAATTGAGAGGTAATAAGAGCAGGGGACAGGATTGTTGTATTATCTCTTTCTGACCTTAATTTCGCCACTGCTCGGGAGGCACTCTCCTTTTGAAGCTGCCATGCTAACAGTTTCCCAGCTCTGTTGCCTTGTTCATAATATTTTTGTTTGGCATATCTAAGTTGGCCCTCTACCTGGGAGTCCAATATTTTATTTAATTTAGTTTTAAGCTTGTCTAGCACCCTTTTAGTATACTGATCCAAGGTCAGTTGGTGGGTTGCCTCCAATCTAGATATGTTCATTTCTAATTCCAGACGTTCTTTTATTTTAGATTTTTTTCTAGCCAGAAGCATAATTAATTATGATGCCCCTGAAATAACATTTAAGGGCATCCCATCTGACCCCCGCCTCTGTATCTTCACTTGGATTAAGTTCTAAAAATCCTTTGATTGACTGCTGTATTAAATTTTTTAAATCTTTGTGATTTAGCAGGCTAGCATTAAGATGCCAGATGGACTCAGGTGGTTTAGATGATAATGCTATTTCTAGGGATGTAGAAGCACGGTCTGACACCAAAATATCACCTATGCTTGCTCTCTTAAGGTGATGTAAAGCGTTCGTCGATATTAAAAAATAATCTATTCTGGAATACATTTTGTATTTGGGGGAGTAGAACGTGTAATCTTGGCCTTTAGGGTGTGTGAATCTCCAAGCATCCACCATCGAGAACTCTGAGCATAATCTACTGAGAGTCCTGCTGGTCCTGGCTGGGCCTGTAGTTTTAGAGCCAGCTCCGTCCCAACCGAGGTCTAGCACTGAGTTAAAGTCCCCTCCTATAAAGATCAGACTGTTAGCATCTATGACAGAGTCTTTAATCATTTCGGTGAGAAACAGTACCCTTTCTTGTTCCTCATTTGGGGCATATAAATTGAGAAAGACACATTTCTTCCCTCTATACTCCCCCCTCCGGGTCTAGGTCTACTTGCTCGATCTTTAGTGGGACATCCCTTCTTATCAATATGGCTGTACCCCTTTTGTTAGTGTGCCCTTGGTATTCAGGTGCATATACTTCACCTACCCAACCCCTTCTCAATTTACCATGTTCTGCCCCACTCAAGTGGGTCACTTGTAGAAACGTCATAGTGGCGTGTTGTCTCTGTAGTTCTTGAATAATTCTTGACCTTTTAGCAGGACTATTTATACCCTTTACATTCCAGGAAACTATTTTGAGGTCTGCCATATTGATATCCTATTATTATAAATAATCTTCAGAGGATAATTGTGTGCCTGTAAAAATATCTTAATTAAATGAGCATAATAACCAAACAGTGTAAACCAGTCATAACTATATACAAATTGCCATCTCATTAGCAGAATAATCATATGTCTAACTTCAAGGTATGTATATACCCTATTCCTCACCTCTGGACACTTCTACAAGGTGAGGTAGGAGGCTATGAATCTAGCCTCCCCGCCAGAACTAAACCACATCAATACAATTTGTGTGGTGTCCCAGCTGGGTTGTATTCGGATGCCTCTGTGGTGAAAATTTTGACCATCAACCGTTGTCCAACTTGGTGGTTTACTTAAAAGGTTTTTTAATTTTGGTATGAGGAGGGAACCTGACAACATAGTGCCCCCCACCGAGGGAGGAGAGCATCTCCTAGGCGCCCAGGACGCCCGGAGGCAACCCGCAGCACTTTCAGGGATACGCTCTCCAAAA
This sequence comes from Neoceratodus forsteri, assembly GCA_016271365.2. Classification (NCBI taxonomy): domain Eukaryota; kingdom Metazoa; phylum Chordata; order Ceratodontiformes; family Ceratodontidae; genus Neoceratodus; species Neoceratodus forsteri. The sequence goes on from JADMNL010000025.1 coordinate 269,113,500, forward strand.
GTGAGAGGCTAGCTGCCCCTCAACCAGATGAGCACCCAACCCAGCAACTCAGTGTGACCCATCCTCTCTCCTCCTGCCTGGGACACCATCCGCCCCCCCCCCCACCATAACCCCATTCGCCAACTCTCCGGACGCACTCCATCTCCAAATAGGTCTAACCCTATCTTTATTTGACTTAATATGGGTTGTGGGGCTGGGGAGACTGCCATCTGACCTCCTCAGGTCTAATCTAATTCGATGTGTTTTGCCCATATTCCCAAGGGGAGTCTATGTGCACCCTTTGGCACGCCACTGACATTCCTTCATGTGGGATCGGTATATAACTGAGGTGTTAGCCTGAACTATAAGGTCCAGCCCTGAATCTTAGCAATAAGCTGCCTCAGGGGGCGACAATTTATCCAGAGTTCACCCCAGTCCCAAACCAACTTTCAGAGTGCGCCCATAAGAGAAACAGGCTCGAGGTTGCGGGGGAAGGTTCGGGTGCCACTCCTGCGGATCCCAACGGTGGTGTCACCTTCTGCTGCCAGGGTCAGCCAACCCCCGTTGCTGCAATAACCTCCAGGACATCCCGCCCCATCTGGAGCCCCCTCAACCTCGAGGAAGCTGGCCCCACCACCCAACATTCCATTTTCCTAAATCAATCCCTCAGATCCAGCTCTGTAAATATGAATTTAAACACCATTAACTGTGAAGTAGAAAAATTATGTTTAACTATTCGCAAATAACTTTTAATTAACAACAACTGTGAAGTCTATAATCCATATCTGTATGCTTCCTTGGATTCCACCAATGTCCAAGTTATGAGTCTGTTATTGAAATGAAAATCCTTAAGCACCAGGAAAACCTAAGCTGCTAAGGGTCAGGTCTGTACACCTACTCCCGTTCCCTTACAGACTCGCCTTGCCAAACAATGGGGAAACCTTTAACTACAGGCCTTTTCCCTCATCTGGGAGTGCAGCTCAGCTTTTTAGACAAAAAAGAAATAAGCCAACTTCAGCCAGTGTTATCTGCAGCCTCCTCAGAAGAAGGGCGAGTAGGCAAAGCTTCTCCAAGGTTGACGTCCTGAGGGACTGCTTTATTGTAAACACTGTCTCACACTGAATTCAGGTCTCCTGCTCTCCGTGCCTTCATATTCTTAGTTCCCTTCCATTGCCAAGACTTCTTGAGGAGGGCTTTCTCCGACGCTCCAACACCCTCTACTGGAATGGATATACCTTGCTTTTTAACCCAACTGAGTGCCTTCTCCACCTCCTGAAACTGCTGCCAGCCTTCCGGGGTATGAATTTCAATTCTTGCAGGGTACTCGAGTTGTGCAGAGTGCCCTGCTTGTCTGAAAAGTTTAACCACACTGTATGTTCTCTGTCTACAAGCCAGTGTTTGAGGGTCATAGTCTTGATCGAAGAAAAGACATACGTCTCCAAAAAGTGCTCGTTTCTTGGACCATGCCTTTTTTAGTACCTGTTCCTTAATTCGGTAGTCAACGAAGGCCATTATTATGGAACATGGTCGGGCTTTAATATCCTTCAGCTTGGCCACCAAAGACCTGTGTGCGCGAATAATACCAAGATCTTTTTCCCCCTCTAGAGTTAATATTTCCTTTAAGAAGCTGTCCATAAACTGAGTCATATTGCCAGATTCTGTGCCTTCCCATGTAAACGCAGATTGTTTCGCTAGTTGCGATTCTCTAGGTCTTCCAACTGGTGCTGGAGAGCTTGCTCTCTGTGGTGCAGATCTTTCAATGCCGCATTACGTATGTCAGAGATAGTGATGTATTCGGTCAGTGACTCCTCGAGATGTTCAATACATTCTTTTAAATCTGTGGTACTTTGTCTGTCCTCCATAGCCCTCTGTTCCAGTCTAGAAAGGGTGTCATTCATCTGTTGCAGGGTGCTACATAGCGTTTTAGAGGTAACTGTAAAATCTTGTTTGATATTCTGCGAGGAGGCGGGAGTCTGGCTGATCAGGTTCACTATCTCGGAGCACAACGCGGCCTACTGGTGTGTGTTGAAGCTGGAAATTTCAGCTTAGGGTCCGAATTATTCGCTCCATCTTTGTGCTTAAGTTTGGGAGGCATATTAAGTTCTTTAATCACTCGATTATCTGACTGGGTATCGACGTCTGCTAGCTGGATTCTGACAGATCGAAAGTGAAAATTTCAGGAGCTCTGAGCTTAAGCCACCATCGCTTGGCAACCGGAACCAGAAGTCATTTCTGAGAGACTTTTGAATGGAAAAGCATTGCCCAGTTTCTGGAATGGCCAGGTTATGCCCAATCTCTTAGGGAATCCCTGCCTATTGGGACAAGTGTACTTCATGAACTGTCAGAGGACTGTTTAAACACTCAAATGATTACTTCACAGTTATGCATTAATTTTGGAATAGAGTTGCCTCCCCTCTATTCTAGAAGTCAGAATGATACTTGCTTCTGTCTGGGATATGAGAAAACTTTCCTCAGCTGGGATGAATTTTAGTGAAACTTTTCACAGTTTAAGGACATGCACTGTCCTGTAAAAGACCTTCTGGAGATTGGAACTTTGGTAATTGGGGGAGCCCGGCATTCCTCACCCCTGGGACATATGAACCCAGCGTTGTTCAATTTCCAGCAAGAGAATGGAAATCTGGTAGACCATGAACCCAGCATTATTTACATTCTTTCTGGACAAGCTCTGTCCTGTGTCCACAGCCCATAAGAAGTATGCAGGGGAAGAATTTAAGGAACAAAAAGGGTTATTCTTGGTGGGATACCAGATTCAGAATTTTGGTATCCCGCCTGGATATCTGGTATTCCGCCTAAATTCAATGTTTTTTTTTATGTTACGAGTATGTGTACAAAATTTTGAACACCCGCATGTAACACTGCCATTTTTAGGAGTTTTTTCCCCAGATTTTCAACATGGAGTTTTTGGGACCCAACCTCATACAGAGTGCCACTGTCATTTCTTTCACTGGTCCCAAAAGTTCATTTTGAACACCGACCGCACCATTCTGCGCCACAGGTGCGAAAACACATTTCGGGCAGGATGTGAAGAATGACAGCTGTACTGTTCATGAGGGTGTGTGGAAAAAATGGCAATGTTGTGAATCTGGAGTGAAAATATAAAAAATTGCTGAAGTTACGAGCGTGTGTAGAAAAATATCAGTGACTGCGCATATCTCGGCCATTTTTCAATATTTTTGCACCAGATTTTAACATATGGAGCTTTTTGGGATCCCACCTCATGAACACTGGCATTGCTGTTTGATTACTTGGTCCAGAAAGGTGATTCCGCACAGTGACTGCAAAATCATCTTTCTGGACCAAATAACGAAACGACAGTGCCAGTGTTCATGGGGTGGGGTGCCAAAAACCCCATGTTGAAAATCTGGTGCAAAAATATTGAAAAATGGCCGAGATATCAACATAACTTGAAAACGCCATTGACAGCCAGTATACGGCATGTAGCTTAATTCTTCAGTTCGCAGTTCAGCTTTGAAGAGTACAGATGTGTCCTGGTCCACAGAAGATGACAGCCGTCAACCTCTGATGGTAAGTGTAGGGCAAGAGGGGTGGGTTGCTCAGTGGGAGGGTTAGGATGGGGAGGGGGACAGGAGAGATAACGAGGGACCGTTTTCTTTTTTTGCAAGGGAAAAAAAAAAAGACATCCGGGGACAATTTTCCTTTTTTATACAGAGAGGGGATTACTGGAACATTTCGGGACACTGGGAGTGGGCTCCCCAGTGTCCTAAAGTACTGGGAAGGGGAGGGGCTAGCAGAGACTCAGGGATTGGGCCCCCCTGTTTGGGTCTAATGCACAAAAAATCAGGTATTTCAGGCGGAGCACCAGGGCTCGAATTTTGGTATTACGGTACGGAATTTGATACCCACAATATACCGGAATACCGTTAAATGTGTGCCCTGGGATAGATGGGAATCTTGTTTCTCTGACCCTCTAAAGAGGGGAGCGGGGCTTGGAAGAGTGTGCTGGTAGTAAATCACTACTCTGGATTGTTTGAATTCTGTGTACCTTTTCTGCACCTGCAGTGCCAGTGGAAAAATTGTCTGTCAGTCCATTGTGTCAGAGTAAAACCTACTACTTGGCTTTAGTTCTGCTTGTGAAAATCCTTCTGCATGTGGACTGTGTGTTTTAATGGTGTCCCCTAGTGCTATGGCCCACCCAGATTCCCAGTAAAAATATAAATGTTTTTTGTGTGCCCTTCCTCCCGAGACCAAGCCAAGTAAACACCCTAGCAAAGGGAGTGTAATAACTGTCTGCCAAAGTGAAAACAAAGGGTTTTGTTTTCCCCTCCAAACTTGAGTGCAAATCAAAAAAGCTGGCACACAATGGGGGTGGGGTACACAAATCTGGCACCCAGTGTGACTGTAAATATGATATAAACTGTTTTTTTTCCCCTGTATGAAAAATAAATTTTTTTCTTTTTATAGTAGTGATGCGAGGACAACTGCCCCTCTTCGAATGAGGACGGGGTCCTCTTTCTTTTTGCCTTCTTGTAAGGTCTCACATCTGGTGACCCCGGAGACTGCCAGTGGAAGCATGCAGGGTCCAGAGCAAAGGCCCTATTTAGCTTGTCTATAAGGTCTGGAGCCAGAGAGGGGGCTGCAGACTGCTGGGTCTTCCTGGTGGCTGCTGCTCGCTCAGACTGGTCTGTTTGTTGGTTATCAGTCTGAACCGAGGAAAGGGAGGCCTCTGTCGTGTCCTCCCCATTTGCAGACGCTGCCTTCTCACATTTTAGGCAAAGCGAGCCAGCGAAAGTGATTAGTAGCGGAGACTTGCAGCGCTGGAATTTTCTGCCCCGGAAGGCGTGTCTGAGGCCATGACACCAGATGGCCCTACTCCCCTTTTATTCAGCATAACTCCACCCCCCCCCCCACAAAGGTTTCCTAATGCTATGCTGGGAGGCTGTTGAAGCTGTGACGAATTGCTGATGCTGGCCCTTTAAGGGCAAAATACTGAGCTACTCCCGTTTGCCTTTACTGTATTCATTAAATTCTATCTTGTCCCTTATGTTGCTGGGGGGGGGGGGCCTGCACAACACTTAGGAAAAGCTCAGTTGATCCTGAATAGCGCTCCCCTTGAACTGCAGCGCTAGTCAACGAGAGTACACTGAACATCGAACAGCAGCTATAATAGCACTGCAGGACCACCGCTGACGAGTGGCTGAGGAATTCAGAATGCCAGCCATCAACAGGAGAAACACGCAGCCGCCGTCGTCGGTGAGGAGATGGAGCCTCTTTAAGCACTCGGGTGCTGTTTCTAATCCCCCCGATCGCCGACAAAATGGCACTAGAAGAGGAAATCCAGAGTAGGAGCTGGACTTAGCCCAAAATTGCGGGAAAAAAAACTGTGGTGAAATGGGGCCAGTCTGTGCAGCTTGCAAGGCTGAGAATGAAACCCAAACAGGAGTGCTGTATCAAAGCTACGTTTCCTCGGAAATCCAATTGAAAAGTAAATTTCTGATTTACAGTCTGCTGTCTTCAGCCCTGCCACGTGGTGACACAGCTCTGCTTGCAGAATACCTGCCGGTTGGAAGGCAGGAAATAAACTGATGGAAACAGGAAGTGGAGGACTGGATATCCCCAGCTGCAGAGGTTAGTTCCTGCCTTCCTATCTGCATCAGACGGCACAGCCCATGTGTATGGAAGCCCGGAGACCAGCTTAGGAGAGAGAAAGTGGCTTTAAAGAGCTGATAATGCCAATACTGCCTCAGGGCAGACAGCTCATGACACGAAGCTGTCTGCCTGAGGACTTAACTCAGCCAGTATTTAATTTTTTTTAGCCACACATTAGTAAGTTATTTTATTTACTAATGGGTCAGCAACACTTCCTAGTACAGATGAGTCACCGACAGCATGCTGCAGCCCCACCCCAAAATTCCAATTATAATGATGCAAAATCATACGATGACACGATGTGTGGAACAAGCTGCAATGTAACGAACAGGTATATACAGTTATGTGACTGGTGGTGGCATCGGCCTTTATACATGCTTATTTTCAACTGCAGGCAACTGTACATGTTAAGGGAGAACTTTACTATAGTGTACTACTCCTTAACATGTACAAAGGCATGCAACTGAAAATAAGCAGGTATAAGCTGCCCCAAAGAGGAGCGGTTGGACCACAGTGGGCTCAGGGAGGGTGAGGGTGGTGGAACAGAGGCGCATCCCTTCAGTTGTACCTCTCCACAATTTCTATGCCATTCTGGAAAAGTGTGGTTCCTCTATGGAGTGACCCACAGTGGAGACCAAGGAGGATGCTGGGAACCTCCACAAAGGAGACCCACAGGAGGGTGGCATGTGACCCCACAGGGGAAGAAAACAACTCCTGGTGGGGGACACCATTGTTAGGAAGGTAGAACTGGGAGAAGAAGGGGAGAGGGAGAGGTAAGGTGCCTGCCTGGTGCCATGGCTTGGAGGGACAGGGAGCGAATCCTCAGGATCGCAGGAGCAGCTGCACAGGGGAGGGAGATGGATGTCACTGTCCACCTAGGGACAAATGACCTGGCTAAGAAAGGGATCAGAGCAGTGCAAGAAGCGTTTGTGGAAATGGGGAAGGGCCCCAGACAACAGCGCACGCACGGTAACTTTTCTCTCTGGAGGTGCTGCCTGTCTATGGCACGGTGAGGCTAGGGTACTCCACACCATGGGATTCAATCACTGGTTGAAAAACTGGTGCAGAGCTCAGGGATTTGGCTTCATTGGGGACTGGGGGTCCACCTGGACGGATGCAGGCCTATAATGGCGTGATAGCCTGCATCTGTCCAGGAGGGGAACCAGGATCCTAGGTAATAGGTTTATATGCTTCATTGGCAAGCATTTAAACTAGCCAAGGGGGGGAGGCACTGGAGAGGAGTAGGGAAATCCTAGCCCCCCCCCAAAAAAAATTAGGGTACTAAGTGAGGTAGACACCAATATAGAGATGTCTATAGGGAGAAGCGGTGGGGTAAGTAGAGAAAGTGACAAAAGCAATAAGGACAGGGATGAGGCAAAAAGGGGTAACGCCATCAAGAAATGGAGGGTAATGAGAAGTAAAGCCCATAGTCTGGGCAACAAGCTCCCTGAACTGGTGGCCTTGATGGAAGAGGGATGCCTGGATATCGTAGCAGTCACAGAAACATGGTACACAGAGAACCATGACTGGGATGTTAACATACCAGTTTACACAACCTACAGGAGAGACAGGGAGGGGAGAAGAGGGGGTGGAGTAGCTCTCTATGTAAGGGAAGGGATAAAAGCAACTGAACAAAAGAGTGAACAGGGAGGAGAGGAAGCACTGTGGGTCAACTTAGAGACTGGAAATGGCACCACAATCCGCACAGGGGTTGTATACAGACCCCCATGTCAGGGGGAGGGAATGGACAAGGATATGATAGAAGGCATACTTAGGATGGCAGAGAAAGGGGAGATACTGTTGATGGGGGACCTTAATATGCCAGATGTTAACTGGAGCACCTTTGCTGCAGCCACATCCAAAAGCAGGGCCATTCTCGATGCCTTTCAGGTGGCATGCCTCAGACAGCTAGTTTTGGAACCTACTCATGAGGGAGCAATCTTAGACCTCGTACTCTCAAATGGGACAGTGAGAGCATCTCAGATCTAGAAGTGGGTAGCCATTTGGGAACAAGTGACCACCAAACAGTGTGGTTCACGATAAACTCAGCTACAGAGTCAAGCCATACAAAAGTGAGGGTTCTGGACTTCAGGAGGGCTGACTTTGGCAAGGTGGGAGAGTGCCTTAGAAAAGCACTAGCAAACAGGCTAGAAGGAGGGGTGGAGCAACAATGGGGAAATATCAAAACTGCCATCACAGAGGCAACAAGCCTTTGTGTGAAGCAAATAAACAAATCAAACGAAAGAAAAAGCCACTATGGTTCTCAAAAGAGGTGGCAGTGAAGGTTAGGGAGAAAAAGATAGCATTTAGGAAGTATAAGGAAACACAGAAGGAGCAGGACAGAGAACTGTACCAGTTAAGGCAGAAGGAAGCAGGGAGGGTAGTCAGAATAGCAAAGGCCCAAACTGAGGAAAAGATAGCAAACTCGGTTAAGAAGGAGGATAAAAGCTTTTATAGGTATATCAGGGAGTGTAGAAAGACAAAGGGAGGGATAGTGAGGCTGAATAGAATGGACGGTGGGTGGGCAGAGAGGGACAACGAAAAAGCAGGGATAATGAATGAATACTTCTGTTCAGTATTCACAAAAGAGGAGGTGGGGAGGTGCCTAATCCAATTAACAAAAACACTCTGGATGGGGGGGGTGGGTCAATGCCAGTCCTTTCACAGAAGAAAGGGTTCTGAAAGAACTCCTAAAACTGAAGGTGGACAAAGCAACGGGGCCAGATGGAATTCACCCCAGAATTCTAAAAGACTTAAGCAGAGAACTAGTGACACCACTGACTACCCTTTTTAACAAATCATGGGAGGATGGTGTGGTACCTGAGGACTGCAGGAAGGCAGATGTGAGTCCCCTTCACAAAAGTGGGACCAAGATAGAGGCAAGAAACTACAGACCTGTCAGTTTCACCTCTGTGGTAGGGAAAGTGATGGAATCACTTCTGAAGGAAAGAATTGTTGAGTACCTAGAGGCCAGTGGGGCACAGGACCCAAGGCAGCATGGGTTCATAGCGGGAAGGTCATGTCAGACAAATCTAATGGATTACTTTGACTGGGTGACCAAAGTAGTAGACCAGGGAGGGGCTGTGGACATGGCCTACCTAGACTTTAGCAAGGCATTTGACACTGTCCCACACAAAAGATTAATAGTCAAATTAACTAGCCTGGGAGTGGGTCCCAGGGTGGTAACCTGGGTAAAACACTGACTGGACAATAGGACTCAGAAAGTAATTGTAAATGGAGCCAACTCTGAAGAAAGAGGGGTGACTAGTGGGGTACCGCAGGGTTCAGTACTGGGTCCAGTCTTTGTTAATGTCTTTATAAGTGACATTGCAGAGGGTCTGGAAGGAAAAGTATGCCTCTTTGCAGATGACACAAAGATCTGCAACAGGGTTGATACACACGGAGGCATGGAAAGGATGAGAAGGGACTTGGCAAGGTTGGAAGAATGGTCAGAAGTATGGCAGCTTGGATTCAATGCAAAGAAGTGCAAAATAATGCACCTAGGAAACAAAAACCCAGAGGAAGATTACACAATGAGGGGAGGTAGTAACAACAACAAAAATGGAAAGGGACCTGGGGGTAATCATATCATATGACCTTAAGGTTGGCAAGCAATGTGAGAAGGCGGTAGGGAGGGCTGGTGGGGATACTGGGATGTATAGGGAGAGGCATCACCAGCAGAAAACAGGAAGTTGTTATCTCCCTGTACAGACAGTTGGTGAGACCCCATCTGGAATACTGCATCCAGTTCTGGAGACACCATCTCCACAAGGACATAGACAGGATGGAGGCAGTTCAGAGGAGGGCCACTAAAATGGTGCAGGGTCTGCAAGAGAAGCCATACAAGGAGACTAAAGGAGCTTAGTATGTATACCCTTGAGGAAAGGAGGGAGAGGGGGGACATGATAGAAACGTTTAAGTACCTCAGTGGAATCGACAAAGTCCGAGAGGGTAGCATCTTTCAGTAAAAGAGATGTGCAAGAACAAGGGGACACAATTTGAAGATAGAGGGGGGACGGCTCAGGGGCAATGTGAGGAAGTATTTTTTCACAAAGAGGGTGGTGGACGCATGGAACAGCCTTCCTGAGGAGGTTGCGGGGTCTAAAACTGCGGGAGAACTCAAGAATGCATGGGACAGACATAAGACAATTTAGTGGAGGGTAGGAAGAAATAGGCTGTTGGTTAAATAGGATCGGCAGCTTATCCTCTAGGTAGGGAAATGGGCAGACTAGGTGGGCCAAGCGGTCCTTATCTGCCGTCAAAGTCTACGCTTCTATGTTTCAATCACGTTATATACCAATCAGTAACACTGCAGCCCATTTCGTTCTTTGTATTACCATAATGTGGATTTTATGGGAGGGGCTGTTGTGTGTGGTGAGCGACTCAGCCAAACTAAGAAGTGCTGCTGACCTGTTTATAAGGGAAATAATTTACTAATAATAAAGAACTCCTAAAACTGAAAGTGGACAAAGCAATGGGGCCTGACAGGATTCACCCCAGAATTCTAAAAGAATTAAGGGGAGAACTAGTGACGCCACTAACTACCCTTTTTAACAAATCATGGGAGAATGGTGTGGTACCTGAGGACTGAAGGAGGGCGGATGTGATTCTCCTCCACGAAAGCGGGAGCAAAACAGAGTCAGGAAACTACAGACCTGTCAGTTTGACCTCTGTGGTAGGGAAAGTGATGGAATCACTTCTGAAGGAAAGAATTGTTGAGTACCTAGAGGCCAGTGGGGCACAGGACCCAAGGCAGCATGGGCTCATAACGAGAACGTCATGTTAGGCGAATCTAATCGATTTCTTTGACTGAGTGACCAAAGTAGTAGACCAGGGAGGGGCTGTGAACATGGCCTACCTAGACTTTAGCAAGGCATTTGACACAGTCCCACACAAAAGATTAATAAACAAATTAGCCAGCCTGGGAGTGGGTCCCAGGGTGGTAGCCTGGGTAAAACATTGGCTGGACAACAGGACACAGAAGGTAATAGTAAACGGAGTCCACTCTGAAGAAAAGGGAGTTACCAGTGGGGTACCACAAGGTTCAGTTACAGGGTCCAATCCTTTTTAATGTCTTTATAAGTGACACTGCAGAGGGACTGAAAGGAAAAGTATGCCCTCTTTGCAGATGACAGAAAGATCTGCAACAGACTTGATATACAAGGAGGCGTGGAAAGGATGAGAAGGGACTTAGCAAGGTTGGAGGAATGGTCAAAAGTAAGGCAGCTTGGATTTAATGCAAAAAAGTGCAAAATAATGCACCTTTGAAACAAAAACCAAGGGGAAGAGTACACAATGGGAAGGGACCTGGGGGTAGTCATATCAGATGACCTTAAGGTTGGTAAGCAATGTGAGAAGGCAGTAGGGAGGGTTGGGGGGATACTGGGATGTATAGGGAGAGGCATCACCAGCAGAAAACAGGAAGTTGTTATCCCTCTGTACAAACAGTTGGTGAGACCCTATCTGGAGTATCATACTAAAAGCCAGCAGAATAGGCCCCATGGTCTATCGTGTCTGCTCAGAAGCTAGCCCCCTACTGGAAGCTCGCTCCTCTACCCCGCCAGCCCCAAAGGTGGTCTTCCCCGGCTTCAGTATCCCCCTGTACCTGTCCCAACCCTTCTTGAAACCTTCCACTGTGTTCTCTTCCACCAGACTCCTGGGCAGTGCGTTCCATGGTTCCACCACCCTCTCGGTGAAGAATTCTCTCCTGTGCTCCCCCCTGTATTTCCCCCTTCCAGCTTCCACTCGTGCCCCCTGGTAGTCCCCCCCCCCCTTCTTAAGCCTGAACACTCCCTGGCTCCGCCTTTTATTTATCCCTCACATACCTGAAATCCTCTATCATGCCCCTTCTATCCCTCATCTCCTCCAATGCATACAGACAGAGTTCTTCCCCAGTCTCTCCTCATACGGCCTACCCTCCATGCCCTGAATCATCCTGGTCACCCCCCTCTGGACCCTCTCCAGCAGCGCTATGTCCCTCTTAAGATGGGGTCTCCAGAACTGCACACAGTACTCAAGCTGCGTCCTAACCCTCATTTAATCGTTTAAGTTAGCAGCAGCAACGTTTGTGAGGGGAATTATTTGTTGTACTTGCACAGCTCTGTTAAATTTTACATCGCTGATTTCTGTTTGGGGGTGGGGGTACTGTGTTGGCTTTCGTGTCTTACCTGCCTCCAGTCGGGACTTTGCCCTCATGACTCCCTGCATACTAATCAGTGGCCTTTGTTCTCCACTTCCTTTTTAGGCCCCCGCCATGCCCCACCCCACCACAGCCAGAAGCAAACAGGTCCCCAGGACATCATCGCTCCCCAGGGAGCTTGAATTCACCGCTGCACGAGGTAACTAAAGACACTCACCTAGCAGCAGCAGCGCTTAGAGGGGGGCTCGACACGCCTCCTCCACCCACCCACCCTGGGTGGCATTCCTTTATAGGCACTGGTCCCTGACATCACTTCCTGTCTGCCTATATTTCTATCTCCCCACTTTCTCATTGGCAGATTATATCAGCTCACCACTAGAGGGACCCCACTGCTGATGCACTTCATTCTGTCGGCCTGCCTACCCAGGAATCCTCCTTCTCCTCTCCTGCACCACCCTGCCAATACTCCCTCCTCTGCCCTAATCCCCATCATCACCTTCCCCTTGTCTTCAACCACCCACCCTTAGACCCACCCTCCTCCCCTGTACCTACACCCAGTGACCACTAGGAGTCACTACATACCACCTCGCAGAGGCCCATTCCCAGCCCACGTTGTCCCTAGACTACGGCTCACCGCCCTCTCCCAGGCAAATTCTGTGCTGCCCTAGTTGGGACTTGAACCCTGTACCCTTACCACCAGAGTCCGTGTCACTGCCACTAATCTAAAGTGGCAGCCACACTCTCTAGGAGGCAGTACAGCTTTCTTAACTCCCTACTCCACTACCACCTGTCTACCATGCTAGCTCACCTACTATTAACTCCTCCCGTCATCCTCCTCCTGGTTCCCCCTCCACCAGCCGTTTATCTCCCTAGGCTACAGGCTATCTCACCCTCAATTCCCACCAACTTAGTTCCTACTCACCTCGATGTCCATGCACTGACCAACAACTCCCATCTCCTGCCTCTTCCCCCTCCTCCCTCCCTTCTCGGACAGCTCACTATCCTTGCCCTCCCTGCTGTTAATTCCCTACCTATCCCCTGCTCCTCTATGATCCCACCCCCAACTCCCCCTAGCCATAGGCTTAATCTCTACCGCCGTGCCCTGGCCAGAACTGTTGTCCTCCTACTACTCTTATCTGGCAATATCCACCCTAACCCCGGACCCACCAGGACCGCCTCAGCAGGAGGGTGTCCCGGGCTGCTGATTGCCTCCATGAATATATGCAGCGTCCTGAAAAAATTCGACTCCCTCCAATGTTGGGTCTCACAGCACAAACCTGACATCATTGCGCTGGTGGAAACGTGGCTATCTAATTCCACCCCTGACTCCCTTGTTACCCTCCCTGGCTACACCCTATATCGTGAGGATCGGGTAACCAAACGTGGGGGAGGCTGCGCTATCTACACCAGGAGCACCCTCACTGGTATCGCCCTCCCTGCGCCGGTCCTTGTAAATGGGGCCCAAGCCCTCACCATTAAGCTTACCCCGGACCCCACCAGATCCCCTTTTACCTCACCACTGCCTACATACGCCCAAGCTCAAAACCCAGCGCTATTATCCTCACTGACTACCTTGCCACCCTTCCCCACAATGCTGACAAAATCATAGTTGGGGACCTCAATGTGAACTGGCTTTGTCCTCATCCTCCCCCGCCGGGACTCCTTCACAGCTCTGGATCTAACCCAACTAGTCTCCCAACCCACACGTAGGAACCCCAAGAGAGGTACTAGCACCCTCCTTGATGTCATCATCACAAACCGCCCCCTAAAATCCTGGACATCCAGTCCTCCCGGACTCACTCAGTGACCACTCCTGTGCTCTTCCATGGTTGGCCACCCTACCACACTCTGCTCAGCCTGTTCCACGGTGCCTCAGACCTTATGGCCTAAAAACCTAAAACAATACCTTGAACTACAAGACTGGTCCCCGATTCTCCATGCACCCGATATAGATACCGCTCTTGTCTTCTTTACCTCCACCTTTAATAAAGCCTGCGATCTCTTTGCTCCCCTCTCTGCCGTCCGCTCCAAAAGACCTAACCTGCCCTGGATTACCCCTGCACTCTCTATGTTGCTCAGGCACAGGGACAACCTTTGGTACCGTGCCATTGAAACTAGGCGCCCAGCTGACAGACTGGCCTACAATGCTGCGTGGAATAAGTGTACATGGGCAATCAGGAAAGCCAAAGCCGACCACTATCAGGCCTCCTCACTGCCTCCTGGGGAGCGCCTGTCCTTCTGGGATAAGGCTCAAACAACTGAATGGGGCAGCCCGTCCCTCCCCTCCCAGATTACCACCAACACCACCATCACAGACCCACGACATTGCAAACCTCCTCAACACCGCCTTTACAGACCTTAGCCCCATCCTCCCCAGTAACTTCTTTGATTAGCCACCCCCATCCTACCCCTGCCCTCCATCGCCCTTGCTTCCACCTTCGTAGGGTTACTACCCAGGAAGCCAGACTGCACCTGACCCATGCACTAAAAGGCAACAGTTCCAGTGACATCTCCCTGGCTCACAAAATTCTCCGGTTAGTCCTGGATCAAGTCCTCACCCCACTCACCTGCCTTCTTAACAAATCACTCTGCCTGGGACAATTCCCCTCCTCGTGGAAAACTGCAACGGTCACTCCAATCCATAAAGGGGTGACAGGTCCTTAGCTAGGAACTATCGACCGATCTCCATTCTCCTCCCTTTCCAAGGCGCTGGAAAAACTAGTTGCCGCACAAATATCTGAATACCTGACCAATACAACATCCTCTGCCGGAACAGCACGGCTTCAGCAGGGACACAGTACTAGCACTGCTCTTATTGAATCGCCTCTTTCCTTCACTCTCTGGATACTGGCTCCTAGCGGTGACTGTGTTCCTTGACCTATCAAAGGCCTTTGACACGGTCTCCCACCCCCTACTTCTGGGAGCCCTCTATCACGCTGGGTTTGCCTCTGGACCACTGGCTTGGTGCTCCAGCTACCTGTCCGCCCGCTCCCAACGAGTCAAAATTCGTGGGACTCTTTCTGACCCACGCTCGATCCACTCAGGGGTTCCACAGGGCTCCATCCTGGGGCCCCTTCTCTTCTCGCTTTACCTTAACACCCTGCCCAGTGCGTGCCCTGGGAATATTCTGCTGTACGCAGACGATACCGTCCTCTTTGCCACTGACCGTAACCCCGCTTCCCTCCAGGTTTCCCTACAAAGGGCCTATGACGGCACTGAAGCTTGGCTTAAAGAGCATAGATTGGTCATAAATCTTAAAAAATCTAAAACCATGCTCTTCGCCCATCCTCAAAATAAATCATCCAACACCCCTCTCCGTATCCTTTCCGGCTCTAAACTACAACTGGAACAAGTCCAATCCTATAAGTACTTAGGGATCCTATTTGACTCAGCCCTCTCCTACCATACCCACATCGATGCACTCGCTTCTGTTACCAATATCCGACTTGGTATCCTGTACCCAGCAAAAATATCTCCCCGCGCACTCCGATGGCGGTTACATCATCCATACTCTCCTGGTGGACTATGGGCTACCTATCTATGGGGCTGCCAACATGACAGCCCTCAACAAAATCCGCCTCCTCCTAAATAAGGCTTGCAGGCTAATCACTGGGGCCCTAAGCTCACTCATATCTGCCAACTCTGCTGACCTTGCAGTATTGCTTGACCTCGGCGAGCGCCTGTTATGCACAAAGCGTGCCTCATTTCCAAAAACCTTACTAAGACTTTCTCTCCCGGGCTGACTTCCGCCCTCCTCCCAGCACAGCCCCTTGTCAGCACCGGACCTCCAGCAAAGCCACCTTCCTGGTTCCTCGTGCTAGGACTTCACTTGGACAGAGATCTTTCTGCCATAGAGCCCCCGCTTGGTACAACACTCTTCCTCGGGCCATCACTGATACCCCCACCATCTCCACTTTCAAAAATGCCCTCAAAAGCGAGCTATTCAGCAAGCGCTGCTGCTCCTGTGCCTAACGGATGCTCAAACCCCCCTCTTTGACAATGCCCTCTGGGCAGCTCCGTCCCCTCGCTTCCTTATTCCTAACAACTTCTCTACTCCCATGATTTCCTCTACCGACTGTATCACAACTGACTTGAACGAATCACGTTGCACTCCTATGCTGCTTATACTTATCTTATTTGCTACCCAGCCCTATACGGTTACCCCCATTTCCTGTACTACTCCTGTCCCAGGCCCTACACTTAGTGTAATCTGATACCATGTCACGGTGTACTGCTCTATGAGTTACCTGTACTGCGACTGCCTCATGCCGTCGTTCCTTGTAATCTGGCACAGTAGACCTGTTTGGCTGTAATCACACCTACATGACATACCGTTATGCTGCTAAACCCTTTTATTCTACTGTTGTCAATTATACCATATTTTGCTCTGTATCACACTACCAATGTTGCTGTTACCATGTGCCATTAATGCGTGTCTGTTTATACTCATGTGCTGCTCTGTATGTACCCTTCTTTCTGTATTACCTGTATTATCTGTTTTATTTGTATTATTCTGTATTTTCTATCATTGTTGACGAGGTACCTTTGGAAATGAGCCCTTGGCTCAAAGGTTGTAAACTGATTGCTTTATAAATAAATAAAATAAATAACCAGGGCATTATACAGAGGGAGGATCACCTCCTTCCTCCTGGAGGTAATCCCCCTGGTTATGCAGCCCAGTATCCTGTTTGCTTTTGCTGCAGTTCTTCGACAATTCTCAGTGTTATTCATTTTGCTGTCCAGCACTACCCCAAGGTCCCTCTCGCCCGATGTGGACTTGCAGTGTGACCACCCCCCCCACCGGGTGTACGCATGGCCCGGATTTCTGATCCCCAGATGCAGAACCCTACATATCCCTGCATTGAACTTCAATCCCCACTTCCCTGCCCACCCCCCCAGGGCATCCAGATCCCCCTGGAGGCCTCTCTCTCTTCCTGCCTGTCTGCCAGTGCTCCCAGTTTTGAGTCATCCGCAAAGAGACTCATCCTACTCCTAACACCCCTCCCTATGTCCGAGACATAGGAATTGAACAGGAGTGGCACCAGGACCGAACCCTGGGGGACCCCACTGATGACCCTCCTGGGGAGGGAGACTATCCTTCCAACTACCACTCTCTGTATTCGCCTCGTAAGCCAATTTTCCACCCACCTGAGCAACTGCCCCCCAGCCTTCCTGAGGTTGTGGTGTCTAAAACTGTGGGAGAATTCAAGAATGTATGGGACAGACATAAGGCAATTCTTATGGTGAGTAGGAAGAAATAGGCTGTTGGTTAACTAGGATCTGCAGATTAGCCAGTACGTAGGGAAGTGGGCAGACTAGGTGGGCCAAGCGGTCCTTATTTGCCATCAAAGTCTATGTTTCTATGTTAATGTGTAGCTAGAAAATTAAACTACTGACTATGTTAGCTTCTTGTCATGAGTCATCTGCCCAGAGGACATTACTTGCTCTTTTAGGTGGTGGTTAAAATGGCAAATTCCGTTGTTTTAAATGTTCATGTAAAAAGGGTAGCCTTAGGCATGCAACAGTGGAGATAACATGCTATACTGGGGGAAGGGGGGGGGACAAAAAGGCAGCACCACACCAATAAAGCTGAAAGTCATACTGGGTCGAGGATACGGACGCAGAATAAATGAACCATCCAACAAAAAAAACTGTATATGATCGCCACAACAATAAAAAGAATACTGAATAAGCGACTATTTCTTTTGCATAACAAGCCTGCATTTTGTGCTATTTAAGTTTTCTCTACACTAAAGCAAAACAAATCTGCTTATTATGTTTTCATCCGAAACCCCACTGCCTCCTACGTGAAATAAAGGAGTATTTTCTTATCACTGAACTCAAAATGGTCAACTCGGCATATACTATGCATAAAGCAGAAATGAGATTAAAAGATAAAAAAGAGTTTATGCCTTCGTTATAAATGAGTCTTATAAAATCTATTCCCAACTAAACAGTTTTTAAACATAGACAATAACTCACATTTATAATGCAATCTGCTCATAAGGAGTGACCTAGATAGTATGTGAAACACACAAAATTAATCATTTTCTTCCTGCCTATTCACTAAATTTGTACACTCTGTTTAGAAATGAATACTGCATTCTGGAAACGTGTTTTTAATCACTTACAATCATTCCCTTAAATAAAATATAGCAGTTATGCTTAATTACTGTGTGGTGTACGGGATGTCACAGTACAACAGTTTGACTGCATTATCCCTGTCACATGTTATACCACAGTATTACGGAAGAAGTTATTTTTATACAAAAAAAATTGTCCTTAAAATTCTGTCTCTAGGAGTTGGTACAGAAGGGCCAGATGTCCCGAAAAACACCCCAAAAACGAGTTGACTGAAAGGCCTAAAAAGCGCGTCAGCAGGCTAACCCCCCTCACAAGGGTGCTGTAGCTGGAGGTAGTTTTAATTACCTCTCTGCAGGCCCGCAATCGTGGTGTGCGCTCCTGAGGGAGCTTGGAGCGAATCCAGCCATCGGGGTGGGGGAGTCCTGTGGTCTGAAGGGTATAGTGTTGCAGGCCTATATTGTGAGGAAGAACAAAGGGAGACCAATTAGTATGCAGCGGGAGACCAGGTCGCGTTTCTGCGCTTGCGCAGCTATTATCCCGATTCTGGCAGCCTGGAGGAACAAGCAAGCAAAAGAATGGAGCAGGTAACAACCAGACAACTAAAGCTGTAACTGAACTGTAAGCAGATATCTAAACATAAGCCAGTAACCCAAATAAGGAGCACTTAAGTAGCGGGAGCAACAGTCGCTAGCAAGTGCGCGCCCCCCCCCAAACCCGTAGATGTAAAACAGCAGCACTTTGCAGTATTTAGAAGAAACCCATGCAGTCAATACAGAGCCCAGTATTTCAGATATGCCCAAATCGCAGGTCTAATTGTCACAAGCAAAGTCAGGTGAGAGACAAAATTCAAGGAACCTCCCTCACAAGGGTGCTGCAGCTGGAGGTAGTTTTAATTACCTCTCTGCAGGCCCGCGATCATGGTGTCCGCTCCTGGAGGTGCTTATGGCATTCGGGAGATTGTTGGCATATCTGCATGGAAGGGAGAGAGATCTGATGCTTCGTGCGGAGGATGCTGAAGCTAGGGCTCACCGAAATAATAAACACATTTACGGCATATCAGAGGGGGTGGAACCACCCAGTGTGGAAGAGCATGTGGATTGTTGGCTCAGAAAGGAATCAGAATTGGAGGAGGGCTTTGCATTAGAGATTGAAAGAGCCCACCGCGCAATCGCATCCAAGACCAAATAGGGTGCCCCCCACCCAAGTCAGCTATCATCAAATTCCTCCATTATACCACCAAAGAAAAGGTTTTAAGATTAGCATGAGCCAAAAAAGGTTTGAATCTGGATGGACAGAAGATTTATGTGGACCAGGACTACCCTTCACTTATGCTGGCCAAACGAAAGAAAGTACTCCAAGTAGTAAAGTCCCTCAGAGAGAAGGGGTTTAAAGCCTGCCTTCGATATCCTGCAAAGTTATGGGCACAGGACAAGGATGGAGTCAAGTGTTTCGATTCTTTCCTCGCAGCCACCCCTTCCTGGCCATGGCTGGAGTCCCTACTCCAGATACAAAGGAAGATCAGGCTGAGCAAGAAATTGAGGACCTGCTGTGGTCAATCGCTCCAGGAGGAAGGCATCGGATTGGCAGGAGAGTGGATGCCTTGCTGCTTCTACATGTGGATATAGCCAAGTGGATACAGTCCAAAAATAATACCAGACTTGGGCCGTCTTTCTCTGATTGCCCTCTGATTGTCAGCTAACGTTTGCTGTCAGCTAACGTTCAGTCCATGCTTTATGGGCTGAGCCTGGAAGAAGAGGATTTTCCTTCAAACAACGGTCTTACAACTCTCAGCAGTTTGCCTTGAGCATGGGAAAATTATGCACCTTTCTTTTCTCTTCTCTCATTACCTTACCTTATGGAAATGAAGCATAAGCCTACAAGGGGACCTTTTATGTTCAGGAGTTGTTTCTAGTTGGTCTGTACTTGGTTGGACCATGCCCGAGGGAGTCCGGCTTGATTCTTCTGTGGCGCAGTTGGATATTTCTGTTCAAAACTTTAAACAGACCACACACTTTGAAGAAACTGGTTACTCTTTTAATACTACCAGGATCTGAGCAAGTACTTTTGTACTGTTATGTTCATGGGGGCTTATATTAGTTGGACCTCACATTAGTTAACTGTTTTACTATATTCAAGATTGTCTCTGGGCTTTCCAGAGACGCAGGACAGCTTTTAAATGGCACCAGCTTGAATGTAGCTTATTTTAGTGCTGGGCAATATTAACTGGTGCTATTGGACAAATGAGCAAATCTAATAAGGTGCTGAGAATGTTAACGGAATTTTAACTTTAAGATGCTGAAGTGTTGAGCAGCACAGTGAGGTGGGATTGTTACCCTACCACACCGTTCATTTATTTTATCTGTGGTAAAGTGGTGACTGAGCAAGACCTGATAAGGGTTGGGTGGTATTTCAGCTTCTTAGGTCTCAGACTGGGATGTCCCTCCTGGATCCCTAAGCAAAATTCAAAGGGGACAACTACCCATTCTGGCTACACCCGGGGTTCCCCGCCAGGGCCTCCAGAATACCCAGAGGGTTCATTTAGAGGAGAGGGCTTGCCTTCTCAGTGAAGGCTGAGACAGCAACTCCTTGCATCATTGGTGCTTTTCTCATAGCGCACCTTGGCACTGAGGATAGTGTCCTATTTCTTCAAGGCTCTTCACATAGCTAAATCTTGGTAGCAGTGTCATTAATCGGGCACTGCTTAGGTGATTTAGGGTACACAGTGAATTAACTGCTACCCTTACCACCAGTTATGACTTGCTGTTTGAGTCCTGTTGGGTTATATGCATTAAAGCAATTGTTTTCTATTTTTTTGCTATTTTTGTTTTGTGATAAAGCATACATGGTATTGTGCTCCAGGGAAAGATTTACATAAACAAGGGTTGAGGGATAGAGGGGGGACAGGTGAACCAAAAACGCAATATCTTAAATATGGCATCTCTTAAGATCAACTCAATCAATGTCAAAGGTATAAATAACGTAGTTAAGGGTGCTAGAATATTACAAGAACTGGGCAGAATGAAATGTGACCTTGCCTGTTTACAGGAAACGAAGCTGTCTCAAGTGGAGCACAATAAACTGAAAAGATCATGGGTGGGAATAGTGTATTCTGACTCTCACCCAGGTTCCTCAAAATCCAGGGTGGCTATTCTGGTGAGGCGAGGGCTCTCCTTTAAAATGAACAGGGTTCAAATGGAGGGGTTGGGGCACATGGTTATAATCTCAAGGGACTATAGAAGTCATCCCCTTCATATAGCCTCAATGTATTCCCCCACTCCACCAACAGGGGAATTTTTTAGATATCTTTTCCATATCACCTACTCCCTCTCCGGGGGCCAGATTAGATTAGTTGGGGACTGGAACTGTGTAGAGAATTCATCATTGGACAAGAACCCGGCCCGTCGGGGAGGGGAGTTTGCGAGCTCCAAACTACTCAGAACATTGATCTCAGAGGTGGGTCTAGCTGACCCCTGGCAGTTACAAAACCCCAAAGCCCAAAACTTCACTTTCTATTCTCCTGTGTTCAATCCATATTCTAGATTGGACAGATTCTACACCAAGAAGGCACGGGCTCACTCCTCCATGGACATGGATATACACCCGGTCACATTTTCAGACCATGCTGTGATTGTGGCTGTGGTGAAGTGGGAGAATGGGGAGGGGGGGCTGGAAATTTGACCCAGGCTTATTACCTGATAAGACATTTGTGAACCTAATGAAAGAGACGATCAAGAACTACCTAAATGAAAATCAGGAAGGGGATATCCACCTCAAATTCATATGGGATGGTCTAAAGGCTGTCCTTCGGGGTCTTATAATTATTATTCCCACAAGAATAAACAGCACTGGGCACAAACTGAGCATATATGAGAAGAAATCAGGGAGTTAGAAAGGGGCAACAAGAGACACAGAGATAAAGCACTGCTTCCCAAATTACACGAGGCAAGAGCTAAATATAATCAACTGATGCTGAGGTGGACGGAGAAGGTATACTAGGCAGAAATACTATGAATCAGGGGAGAGAGCGGGCCGCCTGTCAGCCCTTCGGTTGAAGAAGCAGGAGACAGACAGATACATCCCCAGAATTAAGAAAAAGTGGCACCAAAGATCCCTGAGGAAGCTCTGTTGAGCGAAACTGTTTGGATCTTTGGTGCCTGTTGGTGTGAGTTCAGCTTCTATGTACCACTATATGTCCTTTTGTCCAGTTTGTATTTCAATAAAAAAGTGGAACTGTGGCATTTCTTCAAGACAAGTGGTGCCTTCCTTGTTTGTTTCTCTTTTAGGGGTATCAGGGTGGGTGAATCAGAGCTCAGAATCTCATTGTATATGGACGATACCCTTTTGTATGTTACAGACCCTGTGGGACAGGCCCCTCTTTTAGACTCTATACTCGGGACTATGGGAAAGCAGCTGGTTTTAAAGTTAATGAGACAAAAACAGAGATGTTACCGTTGGGACCGATCCCAGCGGGAGACTTACTGGTAGTGCGTCAATTCAAATGGGCGAGAGAAGGTATTAAATACTTGGGCATACCGGTCCGGTGGCGTAGAGGGTTGAAGCCTGGGCGCCTTACCTCTTACGACGCCGGTGACCCGGGTTCAGGAACGGACTCAGGCACCAGGGACTGGCAGGGGAAGGATCAAGTATCCACGGGACTGCTCTCCTCCCCTGGAGTGGGTTAGGGATGCATGGTCGCTCTACAGTGGCACCCATTAGAGACCGGAAGCACTGCAGAGGGAGCATTTCAAGGGGAACACCAGAAAATGGAAATACTGCTCTGTAGGCTGGCCGGATGATGGCTGCCGGCCTAAGGACACCTCCGAAGACTCCGCCACGCAAAGCCTCAGCAGCACCCGGAACCGAAAGAAATAGTGTGCCAGTTTCCTCCCGCTGGTGCCTTCCCCCTCAGAGGAGAGGGACCCACCCGGTACAGGGTTACGCCAGGCTATACCGAGGTTGGCTGCGGATTTGAGGTAAGGTGGCTTGTGAGTAGATAGTAGGGGGAATGCCTGAAGGGTCATGGCAGCCCAAAGAAGAGGCAGCTCCTGAGCACGACAGGGGGCAAAAATAGATAACAAAAAAAAAAAAATACTTGGGCATATGGATCCCTAGGGAGGTGATTAAAATATACTCGACCAATCATTTTAAATTGCTTCAGATGATTCAGTCTGATCTCTCCCGCTGGGGTGAGCTCCCTCTCTCCCTAATGAGATGCACAGAATGTGTCAGAATGAATATTCTTCCCAGATTTCTTTTCCTGTTCTTCTCCTTCCCCCTAAGGCCTCCTGGATCATTTTGGAAAGCCCTCAAGTCCTCAATATCTAGATTAGTTTGGGCAGGTAAGCCACCCAGAGTGCGATGGCACACTTTACTAAGAGCAAAGACTCGGGGAGACTTGGACTCTCTGATTTTCGGCAATATTTCTGGGCAGCGCAACTGCAGGCCCTGCTCCCCCTGATATCCACAGTGGAGCCCCTCTTATGGGCTGAGATTGAGAAACCCCAATTCCTCATTAGGTAACATTGGGGACTTAATTCACATGGATAAATCTGGGTTGGATAATTTAAGGTTAAACAACCCATGGACAGAAATTATCCGGGACACCTGGCTAATAGTAAATAAGAAGTTTGGAATAGACCTGGGGGTAGGACTGGATACGCCTATAAGGGCCTGTATGGATTTAGCTCCCCTTGACTGGGATCTGGGGTTTTGCAGATGGGCTAGAAGGGGTTTGATTAGGGTAGGGTAGATGTATACGGGTGATGCACTTAAGTCTTTTCAGTAATTATCGGTGGAATTTGGGTTGCCTCCACAAGATTTCTTTAGATACTTACAATTCAGGTATTTTTAGTTGAGAAAGAAAAGAAAGCCAAACCTACAGTGGGCATCAACCCACTGGTGGAACTGCTGGCACTTTTGATCTCACGCCCAGGACAGCATGGAACAGTGTCTCAGATTGTGGCTCTTTTCTCGACTTTAACAAGAGATTCTATGGATTACATAAAAGTAGCCTAGTAACTGGAGGCAGGATGTAAGCTACAGGATGTGGAATGGGATCGGGTTTGGAATGCCATTCATATAACCACAGCATCTAATTTTTGGAGGAAGTTTAGATGGAAGGTGGTGCTGTGTTTTTTCCACACCCCCGGTAATCACCAAGCATTCTGATCAACACCCTTCAGAACTTTGCTGGAGGGGGTGTGGTCAAAGGGGCACACACACCCATATTCTCTGGGCCTGCCCTAAACTACAACATTTTTGGAGTCATATTATTAACACAGCAGAAAAGATCTTTAGAATGGAGCTCCTTGTGGAACCTCAAAATTGGTTGTCGGCGATATACCCACTTGGGATTAAGTCAAAGGCACAGAAATATCTGTATAATATAGTGGTGGACTCCGCTCTTAAAATCACCCAAAACTGGCTAACACAAGAAATCCCTACCATAGATTTCTGGTACTCCTTGTGCGTAGGGATACTGGACATGGAGGAGCTTACAGCTAGATTAAGGTTAATTATACCATGGACCTCGGACACTGACCAATCAGATAGGCAGGCTTGCACCTTACCTACCGATAATCACCGCAAAAGGTGCCAGCCAGCCACATCTCTTAAAAATCATCCGACCCAGGAAAATCAAACCGGAGATCCGCCATATTGAAATGCTTGCTAATCGGCGGTCTCAGACTCCCATCACATCCTATTCAGCAAAGCACACAGCGTAACACAAACCTTCCAAGAAAGTGGATCTGCACTTAAAAAAAAAAAAAAAAAAACACACACACACCACACTTCAGCATATATTTCCCCGTAACCACTGAAACTGCACCCACCTCACCTCAGTGTCTGCTTCAGCGTTATCTGCCCTCCATCCTGCCACAAGACTCCCACTGTACCTCTCAGTTCCCTCGTCACTGTCTCTGGTCCACTCAGTCTCTGCCCTCATTAATTTACCAGCCTATTTCATTCCCCCATTTAAATAAATAAATAAATAAATAAAAAACACAAACAAACACGCAACTCGGTCACTTCCTACTGCTTTCTGTTCACTCCAGAAACCCAACCCGAAAGCACACGCTGTCCTGTGTGCCCACGGCGAGGGGGCAATCACATACTTCCACCTAGCAACAGCAAACTCTTTTTTTTCTCACGCAATAATTAAATGAATAAAAATAATTAAAATTCTTAAAAACTATTATACCAAGTACTGCTTTTTTTTAAATAATAAAAAAGTCAGAACTTGGTATAGTCGCAATAAGCTACTTGGGGGATCTACCATGGCTGGCGTAGATTTACCCACGAGGCGCAAACCACTCTAGCCGTGGTAAATCCCCCGATAACCCACACCCCCTCATGGCTTATTGCTTAAATAAAGACAAGTTTATTGCCCACTGGCTTCCATTTTGCCAGTTCCAGGGAGAGACAGACAATGTAGATATTTTGGAAATTCTGGCAATACATGCCTAGGGCTCCGCCTCCCGCCTCCAGTTAAGGCAGAATGGTGAAATGAACTTATCTATTTAGAGTCTGAGAGTCCCTGGAATTGCTCAATGTCCCGAGGCTAACTGGGTTGTTGCATTAATGATGAAACTTGGAATCAATTCGGTAGGAACAAGTAGATATTTGGATTATCAATCAATCAAAATCTTTATTTATCCAGGCGCACATCAATGAGCAGAGCTCTTTTACAAGATGGACCTGGTTAGAACAGGGTTAGGGTATCATCCAACATAAAAACATTTTTTATATATATATATATATATACACACACACACACACACACACACACACACATATACGTACATACATACATATATATATATATATATGGGATACGTGATGGCATGAGTGTGATATGGCAAATATTGTCACTCCTGCAGAGTGAGCTCTGGATATCTCACAAGTGCGAGAAGGCACGAGTGAGATATCCAAGCTCACGATGCAGGAGTGACAATATCTGCCATAGCAGACGATCTGCCCATCATGTATTCGATATATACAATAGGGCCGAGAGTTTCAGAAGTTTTGTTATGCTGTCTTGTGTTCTGTTCCTGTTAATGTGTTTGCTCATTCTGTGTATGAGCTTTTCTGAATGGGCTGGCAGTGTTATAAACTCTGAGAGACACATGAGTGTGTTTTGCAATGCTAAATGAGTTAGTTTTAGATAGGAATGAGAAACATACTTTTGTGAAGCTGTATTGTTTAGCAGTCTGGCTGCAGTGAAGTTAAACACATCACAGTAATTGTAATGAACTGAGAGGCAGAGTGTCAGAACAGCTGATGCTGTTTTCAGTGGTAATTAAGTTAGCTGCAGGCAGAGTGTTCTGTGAAACTGTGCTCTTTAGGATTCTGGCTGCAGTGAAGTTGAAATTGTCACAGTAATTGTAATGGGTGAGAATCAGAGTTTGAGGAACAAGTGAGAGTGTGTTTCAGTGGTAGTTGAGTTAGCTGCAGGCAGTAGTTTAGACTGTTCCGTGAAGCTGTGCTGTTTGGAATTCTGGCTGCATCAAGTTGAGAGCATCACAGTATTGAGCTGGAAGTTTGGGGGGGGAGAGGTCTGTTTTGTAATGCTCACTGAGTTAGCTGTAGGCAGCAGTGAGACCTCTCAGGTAGTTCTGCATTTGTGTCTATGGTAACACCACAGGTGTTTCTTTCATGCTGAGGGGAAAGCTGCCTAGGGTGATGATATCAGTGACCTTTTGTGACCTGTGTGTGTAAATGTCTCATATCATCACAGTAGAGCAGAGGGTAAAAATATCACACTGCAGTGGATGATACACTGTTTTATCTCACTCATTTACCACTCACCCCTATTGTGTGTATGTATATATATACACACACATACACACTCACGTATATAAAAGTATATAAACACATTCACATTGGTGCAGTATTAGGAGATTCAAATAACAAAAAAAAGAAGGGAGAAAGAAAAGAACCATAGCAGAGGAGGATCCAAATACAAAAGGGTCAGATCCACCATTCAAACCTTAATTACATAAATTAAGATTACATATAATCCATATTCACTGTAGAGAAATACCAGAGAGTCCATTTACCAGGGGCAATCACAAGAACCAGCCATGAAGATGGCATAAGGGAACAGCCAACTAATGGCAGACGGGGGTACCAGGAGTATGTAATGTATGAACGAGGGGATAACATGGTGAGATGTGTAGGTCCCATAGATGGGGAAATAAAATAGAGGAGGTGGCGGGGGTGTTAGGGGAGGTAGGACTAATAATGTTTGAGTACATGTAGAGAGAAGGTGGTGGAACCATGGAACATGCTGCCCAGGGAACTGGTGTAGGCAGAGACTGTGGAGGGGTTCAAGAGGGGCTGGGACAGGTATAGGGGGAGGGCTGAGCTGACGAAGTCCAATACAAGGGGAATATCTTGTACCGGGGATAGAGACTCCCAAGGGGGTGGAGGGATAGCAAAGTCGGCACCCAGTATCGGGGCTGACAAACGAGCAGACATGAAAGACTATTAAACCTACTCTGCTGGCATTTTATTATGTTAGTAAAGGAAAACACACAAAAGGCATACAACTGTACCTGGAGGTGTTTTTTCGTGAAATAACAGACATTCCCCGCTGGCATCCTGATAATATTCTCCCACAGGAGCAGGCTTCTGGGTGGGTCCCCATTGACAATGTTGGAGCTGACAGAAAAAAAAATTACTCACCATAGTAATTTTGTTTCTTCTAAGGAAATCTTACTGTATTCTGACTTATGCAGTATGGTCTCACCGTAGGACTGCTCAGGAGCCGAAATGGTTAATAGAACTTATGCAAATGATGGAATGCTAGGCTCGAGCTCAGTTTTCAAACCACTGTCCCTGGTAAACAGTTCTAAACCATCAGATTCTTACAAAGCATGCACTAAGCAGTATCCAGCTAATGTAACACTAATAGCAACCCTCCCTAATTAAGAACTAAACTATAAATTAACGGAATTTCTCCCTTTTTAGAAGAATATCTTAAAAAGTGGCATCACTAAGACTCAAGTCACAGATGCCAAAAAAACAAGAACATTATATACACCAGGTTTGCAACATCTCTACCACAGCTAGAGTGCAGTGACCATAGGCTTCTAGTAGGGGAGGAAGGGAGGGAGCTCAGAATACAGTAAGATTCCCTTAGAAGAAACAAGATTACTATGGTGAATAATTTTTTCTTCAAATCCCAGGAAATGTTACCGTATTCTGTTTTATGCAGATTATCCAAGTAGTGCCTTTGGAGGTGGGTCTATAACCTATGCAGGAACCTAGGTCTGCAAAACTGCTGTGCCAAACCTGGCATCTCATCTGGCCTGGACGTCCAAGCAATAATGCTTGGTGAATGTGTGAACTGTCTTCTAAGTGGCTGCTTTACAAATGTCCACTAGGGGAATGTCTCTAGCAGCTGCTAAATAAGCTGCTGTATCCCTGGTTGAATGGGCCCTGAGGCCTGCAGATGGTTGCTTACCCACCTTGCTATAGCAAAACTGAATGCAGACTACAATCCCTCATGCAATGGATCATTTCGTGGCAGGTTTTCCTTTCCCCATATCCCCATAGGTGAGGAAAAGCTGAGTTTGATCCTGCCTATGACTTTTTGTGTGGCCGAGGTAGAAGCTGATTGCCCTTTTCACATCCAGGCTGTTTAGCCTGCGCTTACCTGAAGTAGAATGATCTGTTAAAAAGACTGGCAAAGTAATAGACTGGTTGAGGTGGAACTCTAATACCACCTTGGGCAAGAATTTTCTGTTAGTCCTCAGGACTACTTTGTCTCTATGGACAGCAATGTAACCAGGTTCTGAGGACAGTGCCTGGAGTTCACTGACCCTTCTTGCAGAAGTAATGGCTACCAGGAATGCTATTTTCCAAGTCACGTATTTGAGGTCTGCAGAAGACATGGGCTCAAAGGGGGGCTTCATAAGTTGGGCAATGCAAATGTTCAGATCTCACATTGGAGTAGGCTCCCTGTGTGGTGGGTGCAGATGCAGTAACCTCTTAAAGAACTTCTTAAATACTGGATACGAAGCCAAGAAAGATGTCTTGCCTGTAGATAAGTTGAAACAACTGCCAGATGCACTCAAGGTGCAAATCCTTAAACCAGTAGAGTGTAAATGAGCAATATAGTCCAGAACTATTGAGAGACAGGCTTGGGCATGGTCTATGCCCCTGCCCTGACACCAAATTGAAAACCTCTTCCATTTAGAAGCATAGGTTTTCTTAGTAGAAGGCTTCCTAGATGCTCTCAGGATATCCATAACCCCTTCTGAGAGGTGCAGTTCTGCATATTCTAGGTCCTCAAGAGCCATGCTTTGAGTCTGAGAGATTGCAAACTGGGATACATGATCCTGCCCTGTGAGGATGACAGCAAGTTGTGCCTCCTGGGGGAGACTGATTGGCTTGGTCACCGACAATGATAGGATCATGGAGTACCAAGGTTGTCTGGCCCAGTCTGGAGCAATGACTATCACTGATGCTGGCTGAACTCTCGAGTTTGTTCAGTACTTTTAGTTTCAGAGGAAAAGGAGGAAATGCATACAGGAACCTCCCCGTCCAGTCCAGCAGAAGTGCACCCAGAGGGATTGTGCCCTTGATTGGGGGGGGGGTCTGTAACAATACTGTGGGAGCTGGGGAATGTTTGGAGCTGCAAACAGGTCCACTTCTGGAGTGCCCCATCTCCTGAAGATGGTCTCCAGTACCTGTTTGTTTAGTGACCACTCATGATTTATTCTGCTGAGGGTGCCCGCCAAGACATTGTCTTTTCCTGGGAGGTGGACAGCTGAAAGGGAGACATTTAGGGAGTATGCCAAGGCTCAAATTCCCATTGCCTCTATACAGACAGGAGTGGACCTTGTGCCCCCTTGTTTGTTTATGTAGTACATGGTGGTTGTATTGTCTGTTCTGACCTGAACCACCTTTCCCTTTACTTGGTTGACAAACAACTGGAGACCCAGAAGAACTGCTCTGACTTAACAGGTTGATATGCAGGAAAGATTCCTGTTTTTTCCATGTGCCATGTGCGGTGTGATCCCCAAGATGTGCTCCGCACCCTAGGAGGGGATGCATCTGTTGTGAGTACCAGAGAGGAAACCTGCTGCAGAAAAGGTACTCCTTGCCTGAGATTGCCCCTTTCCTGCCACCACTGTAGGGCTTGGAGAAAAGTGACTGTGACTGGAACTAGCTTTGACAGAATCCCTTCTTTGGAGCCAGTGATCTCTCAAATGAATGTCTCTCATCTGGAACCTGGACCCTGACACTGTTGCTGTGGAAGCTGCCATATAGCCTAGCAATTGCAGGAAATGCCTTGCTGGCCTGGAGATGTGAAGTTTGAAGGAACTGGCCACTTGGATAAGGTTGTCCACCCTGTCCTGACGGAGGAAGGCCATCGCTTTTCTTGTATCCAGTTCTGCCCCATACATCTGAGCAGCTGAACTGTTCCAGAATAGACTTTTTGTAGTTCATTAAGAACCCCAGGGAGTGCAGACTATTTTGTGTTATTGACAGGGCCTCCCTTACTTGCTGGCGTGACTGGCCTACTATCAGCCAGTCATCCAGGTAGGGGAACACTGACACCCCTTGTCACCTTAGGTGCGCCACTACCACAGCCAGACATTTTGTGAACACCCTTGGAGCAGATGTCAGTCTGAAGGGCACTGCCCTGAATTGGTAAGGCCTGATGGCAACCTGAACCTCAGGTACTTTCTGTGTGACCCTCTGACTGGGATACAAAAATAGGAATCCTTCAGATCCAGGGATGCTAGCCAGTCTCCCTGTCTTAGGGTTAATATAGCAGCCAGAGTAACTATCTTGAATTTTGGTTTTGACAGATGTTTGTTTAGGTATCTGAGATCCAGAATGGGTCGCCACTCGCCTGTTTTCTTTACTGTGAGGAAGTACCTTGAATACAGGTCCTTTCCTTTCTGGTTTGAAGGAACTGGTTCCACTGCCTTTTGCAGCAGAAGGCTTGAAACGTCCTCCTCCAGTAGGGCTGTTTCTGATGGGGAAGAGGATTTGAAGGCTCTTGACCTTAGCTTTGGCATTCCCTTGAAGCTGAGGACAAGCCCCTGGCCCACTACCTCCAGGACTCACTTGTCTGTGGTGATATTTTCCCACTCCTGGAGAAAGTGGTCCAGCCTGCCCCCTACTGACATTGGGGAGGTGACCCGAACAGTCACCTCAGCATATCTGTTTGGCTTGTGCTGCTGGCTGGACACTAGGGCTAGTGTGGCCACTGCCCCTGCCTCTGAAGTATCCCCTTTGCTGGTACTGGGGAAAAGCTTGAGGCTGGAAAAAAGACCTATGAGCCAGACTGCCTCTGCCACCCCTTGCATGATGCTTCTGGGGGTAAGAAGTTCTTCCCTTTGCTGCTGCACTCTTATATGCAACCTTGTATCCATCCACTTTCTTCATGTATTACTCCGTTTGCTCCCCAAACAGACACTGGGTCACAGGGAAAATTCATGGCTTTAGTCTTTCATACTAAGATTGAATAGAAGCCAGAAGAACTGAAGGCCCATAATTGCTCATTGAGACTAAAAATAACTAAGAGAAGTACTAGAAAGGATCAGTTTGTCCAGTCGGGATTTAAACACAGACTTAGAGCTGCTAGTTCTCACCTCGATTGGTAAGGCATTCCAGGGCTTGGTGATATGTAAGGTGTAAAAAAATTTCCTTTGCTTTAAATTACATTTTCTATATTGAAGCTGGAGGGGGTGGCCTCTGAGGTTATTATTAACATCTTTAAATACCAGCCCTAATTTAGTTAATAAATACGGGTCTTGCATAATATCAAACATGAAAAGGAGATCACCTCTTAACCTTCGCGTAGTGAGGTGCATTAATTTCAGCGAATCAAGCCTAGTTTCATATGACATATTGCGTAATCCACACACACGTTTAGTAAAACATCTTTGCACTTTCTCTAATTGCAAAATATCATGTTTCTTGAGTGTCTTGTGTCAGATTGGTGGTTCTAAGCCAGGCAAACCTCTTAAGCGACACAGCAGGTGCCATCTGCCTAGATGCAGTGTCACTGGAGTCCACGGCCATCCTGAACCGCATTTTAGCAGCTTTGATGCCCCTTTTCGCAGCTTCCTCCAGGTCAGCAGTGTTATCCATGGACCAGCACCCCTGACTGCATCCCCACCTCGCGGACAGTAACACATATGTAGGTACATGTACTAACCTTAGGGCAGAGGAACCTATCGTATAAGTGTCAGGATACGAGTTCTACTGTACTTCTCTAATGCATATTATACTCCACTATATGTTTAAAATGTATTCTGCCACTGAGATATGTTTTCCATTATATTTTTACAGTATAATCATCATAAGTTAGGCAACAGTGTCATCTTTAGTGCTTGTGCACAACTGTAACTGCAAGTGACCCTGGAAGCATCACAGACCTTACTGTTCAGTTATCTTCTGCAAGCTAAGCAACTTATGTTACTTAGGATGGTTACTCAGGCCACCAGTTTCTGGCCAATTATACACTTTCTATGCATCTTCTTTTATAGTTACCATAGTGATTATCGAGGTATAAGACCCCTTGCAGCAAGTAGCTTTACTGAGACTAGAGACTGCGCCTACATAGGTAAGGAAGCTGGATACTCTCCCAGTGATTACACTGTTGGTTATAAGCCTGTATTATTATTTGCCAGTAATAAATTACATTTATTATCTGGACACCACTTCTAACATACTAAAAATCCAGCAGAATAGGCCAAATGGTCTGTCTTGTCTGCTCGAAAGCCAGCAACCTAATGGCTGCCCACCTCACCACCCCCCAGCCCCCAAGAGTGTCTTCTCTAGATTCAGTTTCCCCTTGTACGTGTTCCACCCCTTCTTGAAGCCCTCCACTGTGCCCTCCTCCACCAGCCTCCCGGAAAGCCACTCTGAAAAAACGGGGGTTAGTAGTGGGGTACCGCAGGGTTCAGTATTAGGACCAGTCCTCTTCAATGTCTTTATAAGTGACATTGCAGAGGGACTGGAAGGAAAAGTATGTCTCTTTGCAGATGACACAAAGATCTGCAACAGAGTTGATGCACAAGGTGGAGTGGAAAGGATGAGAAGGGACTTG
Organism: Neoceratodus forsteri; assembly: GCA_016271365.2. Classification (NCBI taxonomy): domain Eukaryota; kingdom Metazoa; phylum Chordata; order Ceratodontiformes; family Ceratodontidae; genus Neoceratodus; species Neoceratodus forsteri. The sequence continues at coordinate 269,146,406 of JADMNL010000025.1, forward strand.
GCAAGGTTAGAGGAATGGTCAAATGTATGGCAGCTTAGATTCAATGCTAAGAAGTGCAAGGTAATGCACCTGGGAAACAAAAACCCAGGGGAAGAGTACACAATGGAGGGTGAGATACTAACAACAACAAAAATGGAAAGGGACCTGGGGGTAGTCATATCAGATGACCTAAAGGTGGGCAAGCAATGTGAGAGGGCAGCAAGGAGGGCTGGGGGGATACTGGGATGCATAGGGAGAGGCATCAGCAGTAGAAAACAGGAAGTTATTATCCTCTGTACAGACAGCTAGTGAGACCCCATCTGGAGTACTGCGTGCAGTTCTGGAGACCCAATATCCGCAAAGACATAGACAGGACGGAAGCTGTCCAGAGGAGGGCAACTAAAATGGTGCAGGGTCTGCACCGGAAGACATATGAAGAGAGACTTAAGGAGCTTAATATGTATAGCCTCGAGGAAAAGAGGGAGAGGGGGGACATGATAGAAACTTTCAAGTACCTCAAGGGAATCAACAAAGCGTCTCAGAGGTAATTTAAGGAAGTATTTTTTCACAGAGAGGGTGGTGGATGTATGGAACGGCCTTCCAGAGGAGGTTGTGGAGTCACAAACAGTGGTGGAATTCAAGCATGCATGGGACAGTCATAAGGCAATTCTAGGGGGTGGGGGTAGGAAGAAGTAGGCTGCTGGTTAACTAGGATCTGCAGCTTATCTATCAGGTAGGGAAATGGGCAGACTGTAAAATGCCCCGAAAGCCAGTTTTCAACCCAATTTAGCTCCTGTCCTCCCACACCTATCTCCCCCATTTTTGCTATCAGTCCATTATGAGGTACTGAATCAAACGCCTTGCTGAAATCTAGGTATAGGACATCCACCGGCCTATGTCTATCCAAGGCCCCCCATCACCCAATCATAAAACTCTACAAGGTTAGTCTGCATGATTTCCTTGGGACAAAGCCATACTGTTTATCATCCTGGCATCCTAACCTTTCCAACTGCCTCCCAAGCCTCTCCTTGATAAAGCCCTCCATTACATTGCCCACTACAGACGTCAGACTGACCGGCCTACAATTCCCCATCTCCTCCCTAGACACCCTCTTTATGTATAGGTACCACATAAGCCACCCTCCAGTCCTGTGGCACCCATCTCATCTGCAGAGAGATGTTAAAGAGTGCAGCCAGTGGGGCTGCCAGCACATCCGCCAATTCCTTCACAACCCTCATATGTATTCCATCCGGTCCCGGCGCCTTATCAGTTTTCAGATTCTGAAGGGCCTCCCTCACCCTATCCACTGTGATTTCTCCCCCACAAACCACTCCCTCATGTAACCTTTCTACTCCTTTTTGGTCTGGCCTAGCCTGTGCCCCAGTCTCTTGCCATCCTATGGTCTCAGACTGAGACTGACCTCTCGCTTTTACTGACTCCTCATCTCTCCCATCAAGCTGTAGGGATCCCGTATCACCCTCTGTAAATATTGAGGCAAAGCACTCATTTAGCACCTCTGCCTGTTCCCCTGCTTCCTAAGCCCATCCCCCCACAATCTCAATCCTGTTGATCTGTGTCCTCTCTTTTCTTCTCTGTCGTTTCTTCCTTTTGTACAGTTCCAACAAGAACATGAGAAAGGTAATTTTATTACTCAGTTACATTTGGTGACAATGTGCAGGCTGGAATGTACAAAGTGAAGATTCCATTCAATTAATTTTGAATGTCGAGTAGTGTAGTGCATTTTTCGCCTACTTGGACCTACTCATGCTCACAGTGGTTGTTATTGTGGCAAACACACTCCGCCTTGTCTCGGACGTGGCTCTCCCACACCGGACCTTCGTACACTCCCTCTGCGAGTGACAGCGTACTGCACTGGCCTCACCATTTGTCCACAGGGAACCAGAAAGCTGTTGGGTGATGGCACCAAGGATTTTATCCAGTTTTCCGATTGCTTGTTAGTTTGTTTACCCCTTGTTTGCCATGCCTGAACTTTGCACTGACTTGAGGCTCTGTGTCTCTAACTACCTCGCATCCCATGGTGGATGGACACGAAGTCTGCAGACAATCCATTGCTGCTCATTTCGGAGCACTATCTAGAGTCCGAACAACCAACCAAAAAGTACAACCTTAAAAGGTCTTTTGGTTGTGGCTCTACATATCGCTGTTGAGAGTCTCACACCGAAGTGTGCCTCCCTTGAACTGCAAAATGCATCTCTAAAAGAAGAGATGGGCTTGCAGGCATCAGAGTTACAGAAAAAGGAACAGAAACTAGCACAGGAGACAGTCACTTTGCGATGCCAATAACAGACTTGCACTGTACTGCTCAAGACTCTGAGCAAGAAATTTGTATGTTGAGAGATGACTGTGAAAGGTTGGAATGTGATAAGAAACAGTTAGCATATCTAAACAATATTTTGAGTGATACGAACAAGGGTTTGAGAGAAGAGAATGCTGAGTTGAAAGAGGAGAATGAGAGAGTGATCGTGAGTTAGACAAAGAGCTTACGGAAAACGTTGAATTGGACACCACGTATAGAGTGTTGCAGCGTGAGGTTGAGAAGGGGACAGAGCAGGGCACTGCAACAGTTTGTCACAAGAAATGTAGAGCAAAGCTGGCGAAGATGCGCCATCAATGAGAGGTTCTTGCTGGCCATGTTAAGGCTATGAATGGGTTCCAGTATATGTCCACTGATATTGCGTCATCCGGCGATGACGACTCTGACTTTGATGACAAGGCATGCCACATCACACAGAAGTCTAGCCCCCATAGGGCTGTCCTTTTCTCCAGCCATCCTCAAGATGGCATCTATGTGTGTAGCCCTCTACATTGCCACGTCTTCACAAACATGGTGAAAGCAACGTACAATGCCAAGACACAGACAGCCTGTTTTCTGTGGTGCACCTCCGCCTGCCACCCTCTCCAGGGATGACACCGTGGAGGTCTGCGGCCTAATTCAAGAGGCCATTACCAATATTGCTGCACCAGAGGGCCACAGGAATGCCCTCCGGGATCAAATTGACAGAATGTTTGAGGATAATGTCAACCAGGATCATGCATTCAAGCCAGTTGCAGATGCAGCGGCGGAAGCTGCCCTTCGCAGCGTCATGGAATGGCTTGACTTGAACATGATTCATCATGCTTCCAGCACCCTGCAAGTTGCTCATTCTGTCCAGCAAATTGCCCAAAGTATCGGACAGATGGGCCCGACTGACAATCTCAGTTGCCATTTGAAGAAGGTGTGCTCCCTTTGCAAGGAGCTTTCTCTCCAACCAGAGTACCAGATTCAAGCCTTGTGACAGACAATCAAACCTACCCTCTAGGCCAAGCTCCCAGAGACTGCACGCAACTGCGAGATGCTCACATAGAACGATATCGCTGTGGCCCTCATCACCGCCAACTCCCCAGGTGTCGTTGGAGCTTGCTTGGCCTACAAGGTTAAACAGAATGCAAAGGAAAGTCCCGCAGACCTACCACCAACAGCTGTGGCTCACCTATGAAGCTGGTAAAGCCCTTGCAAATGAAGCTGCAGACCGAGACCAGACTGAGTACAAAGATTTGTACACCCGGAGAACATGACTCCCGGCCTACGGGAAAAGGTTGAGCTTAATGTTTATCTGAGTACAGACACCTTTGCAAATATCCTAACCAAAACGGAGCGTGCCTGCCAGGTATACTTTCATAATCTTGCTTCCGGTAAAACCAACAAAACTGCCGCCATTCAAACTCCAGCAGCACAGGTAGCCGCAGTGTAATCTACCCCGATACACCTACCCACTATATGGTGGAAGGTAACAACCAGATGAACGATGCCCCTTCTGTCGACAAGCAGTCACACAAAGGGGGGGAACCGGAACTACAAGAACAACAGGAATAGAGACGAGCAATTGGAAAAAATCCAAATGCCCAGTTCGATGGCTGGAACCGTAATGGTCCTAGCTATCGGAGCTTAAGAGATGAGAACGAGGCCCTCCGCAAACTACTGGAGGAGATCCGTGCTGAAAGAGCGGCTAAGCCTACACATACTGTAGCAGCCCTCGCTCTGGCTACTGGACAGCCATGCGGCCAGGGAAATCCTTTCCTGCCTTCGGCTACCAAACAACTGAGCAGCCGAGGGAAGAATCCTTTCATAGCACTGGCTATTGGCCAGGCCAATGCAACGACCAAGGAAGAGCCAACCGATCAGGCCATTGTTGCGCCTGTGACATTATGGGCACACCTGTATCCCATGCAAGACATACAGGAGGCCCAGAGAGATCCTGCAGGCCTCAGATTCCAGGAACAGGACGACGATTCTGAAAATACAGAGTGACAAATTACAGGCCCCAGTCCGCATTGTCAGTGACCTGCTTGCTGACAAGAACAGACGGTCTTGTGCAAAAGCCACAGTCGGGGGGCTGCTACCTTACCATGCTCCTGGATACAGGAACAGCCATGTCAGTCCTCCATGATGAGGACCCAGCCTCATCAGACTGGTCTACCGGCCGGAAGACCAATGCCCAGGGTGTAGATGACACCTAGCTACATACCTACTGATCTGTCCCTCTGCCTGTGGTGGCAGGCCACCTCAGGAACAATTCTGTCTTTGACCTTATGGTGTTACATCATCATCATCCTAGCATATTGGGAATTGACTTTCTAGCACTACACGGCTATGTAGCGGACCTAGCCAACAGGATACTTCTCCAGATCAAAGGGCAATGTCATGCTGTCACCATTCCAGACTCGCATGTGATAGCAGCCATTTCCCATAACAACAAAGAGTATGACGTCATGACATTTTGTTCAAAAGCCATGACCAGTTTTCTGAACTTGCACCTCTGCTGCAAAAACACCCCGACGTGTTTGCCACAAACAAACATTACTGTGGTAGGATGCACACTACCACTGAAATCACAGGACCTAACCCTGTGAGGCAGAAGCAGTATCCATTTCCTGCTGAAGCCTTACCATCACTGAGGGAGACCATCCAGTCACTGCTTCAACAAGGAGTGATTAGGACCTGTGTCTCCACTGTCAGTTCGCCTATCTGACTTGTGAAAATGCCAAATAGAGCTTAGAGACTCACAAGTGATTATAGGAAACTTAATCAAGTTACCCTCAGTTGTGCCCCAACAGTAGCATCAGCACCTGATGTGCTCAAGCTGTTGACACCTGATAAAAAGTGGTTCACAGCTCTTGACATCTCTAATGGGTTCTGGTCACTTCCATTAGCACAGGAAAGCCAATATAAATGTGCTTTCACCTTTGATGGATGTCAGTACACCTGGATCTGCTTTCACAATAGTCCTTCCCTCTTCCATCTCCACATGATGGATGCCCTGCAGGGGTTCTCCACACCCCAGTGTCTCCTGCAGTACATGGATGACTTGCTTCTAGCAACTACCATGAGAGAAGATCATTTGGCCCTTCTAGATGAACTTCTGTCTCTCCTCAAGAGAGCAGGCCTCAAATGCAACCCCACTAAAGCACAACTGTATGAAAAAGAGGTCTTCTTCCTTGGCTTATGAATTATAGACCAATGCAGAAGCCCAGCTGTCAAGAAGGTCCAGGTCTTGCAAGATCTGCCACTTCCTACTAGCGTGGCAACACTCAAGACGCTTCCTAGGAATGGTAAACTACTCCAGGGATTTTATCCCCTACTTTGCCTTGAAGGCTGCTCCCTTGTATGAACTTCTGAAAAAGGACATCCCATGGACGTGGGGCCCCACTCGCACTGAAGCTGTGACACAGCTTAAGCAGGCCTTAGCCTCAGCCCCAGCACTCATCAATCCCAACCCAAACCTCCCATTCCATTTGGAAACTGCCACCTCTGATGTGGCCATGTCTGCAGTGCTGGCACAAAAGTACAATGGGTACCACAGGCCCATTGCCTATGCATTTCAGATGCGGTCCCCAGTAGAGAGGAAATACAGTCTCTGTGAAAGAACACTTTTGGCAACCTTCTGCAACCTTCTGGGCTGTCAAACATTTTCTGTACATCACTGGGTATGCTCTATTGTTCTGCATACCTGTCATACTCCAACTAACATTTTGCTTTCAGACAAAGTAAAAGAACGGTTCAAGCTCCAGCACCAGACTTACCCAATGGTCTTTGCTTTTGCAGGACAGGGACATCAAAGTACTGCCTGCTAAAATGCCCTCAATCTTGGCTCCTGGCCTACTCTACACAGGTACGCCCCATAACTGCGCACTCCAACCTCCTGACCTACCTAAGCAGGGACCATTCTTACCCGGCTACACCTGATGTTTTAGAGGATAACACCGTGTATCGTGTCTTTGCAGACGGATCTGCCTCCCATGTAGACGGAGAGCAGGTAGCAAGATTTGGGGTGCTCATTTTAGATAAAGATGGTGATTTCAGATGCATCACAGACCTCATTGTTCAATTAGTTAGGATGGTTACTGAGGCCACCTGTTTCTGGCCAATTATAGACTTTTTATGTATTTTCTTTTATAGTTACCAGTAATTATCTTGGTATAAGACCCTTTGCAGCACGTAGCTTTACTGAGACTAGAGACTGCACCTACGTAGGTAAGGAAGCAGGATACGCTCCCAGTGATTACACTGTTGGTTGTAAGCCTGTATTATTATTATTATTTGCCAGTAATAAATTACATTTATTATCTGGACACCACTTGTCTGTCATCTCTTCCTTTTGTGCAGTTCCAGCAAGAACCTGAGAAAGGTAATTTTATTACCCAGTTACAGCAGCCATGGGAGGGGGAGCTGCCTTAGCAATCTGCAGCACTGTGGACCACATATTCTTTTGGTAGCTGGCTATGTAAGACATATAAGAAGCTTACCTAATAGCCAGTGAAGATCCCAGTTATACTTTTTTTGCTATAGAGTACATCCTCCTAGAAACCTTGTCTGGAGAGTGGGAGGCCAGAGGGATGCCAGCTTTGTCTCAAGCGGCAGCCTGCACTACACCATCATGACTGGTGTGCCCAAAAAGGAATTCAGACCCAGTCTTGGCCACCCAATATTTCTTGTCCACCTTCTTGTCTGTAGGGGGAACAGAAGTGGGTGTCTGCAACACGCTCATAGTCTGCTTTTTCAAGGACTTATGGAGTGGCAACAGTAATCTCTTTGATGGTGGCACATCCATCATTTCTTTATAGTCCTCTTCCTCCTCATCTTCCATGGATTCCTGAGATGGGAGGTCAAGGGATTGAGCAACCTGTTTCATGAATGAAAAATGGGATGTAAAATCTTATGTTACCTTGTCAGGGGAATCTGGTCCGTGAGGATCAGGGGAAATATCTGGGTCAGTGAGATCACCAAAGTCCTCATCATCCTCATACTCTTCATACTTTTTGTCCTCAAAATGCTTCCCACCTTGGTCTATTAAACCGGGAGCTGAATCTGAACCGGGAGTTTGTGATAGCGGTTGCTTGCCAACCGGAACCTAGGACTGCAGAGAATAAATTATTCTAATTGCATTAGCAATTTCTTCAGCAGAAGGAACCACAGCCTTTCTCGGTTGCAGTTCCTGGTGCTTTTCTTTTTTCTTTCTTTTAACCGCAATGGCCAGTTCAGCAGCCTTTCCAGCGGTACTTTTTTTGATGAAAAGCTATCGCCCCTTTCAGAGGGCAGCTCCTCAGGTTCAGGAAAACCAGGAACTGGTTGCTCTGCGGCTGGGTTAGCAGTCTTCTCAGCCATCCTTTCCTTCAGTCTTTTCAAACGTCTTTCAATAGTGGACTGAGGAACGTTACTGCAAATCTCACACTCTGTCTGCAAGTGGTCAGACCCCAGACAGAATAAACAAATTAAGTGTGGATCAGCTTTTGCAAAAAGATCCCCGCACTCAGTACAGTGCTGGAAACCTGTGGGTCCTGTTCTCTTTTTAGTTTTCTGTGACATAGCCCCATAACCCAGATCACCACACAAAAGATTTTTTTTTTTTTTTGTTATGCAAACTGGACAACAAAACCAGGAGTTACCCCAGTAGAATTTTAAATAGAAACAAACAGACTATACTGAGTCAGAAAAAATTTACTTAACTATAACAGTAATAAAACTAAAAAGGGAGACTGTGTTTCCCCTCATTTAATGAACCGGGGAGAAAACTACTTACTCCTTATTAACTAACATCTAAACAATTACTACCCGAAAACCAAGGACAATGAAACGAATATCAAATAAAAACAGGTTACTCACCTGTAACAGTAATTCTAGGAGTGCTATATGTTGTTCATCCACACTTTTTGGCAGATCGCCTTTCCCTTTAAGGGTCACTGAAACATCTTCCAGCTGGCTCCTCCCACCTACCCGGGTGGTATAACCCTAGGCTCCACCCCACAATGCCAGATCTACCCCGCTGGAAGTAGAGGTGTGCGTTGAAGCCAGGGAGGTCGGGTGGGTTAGTGTGGATGAACAACATATAACATATACCACTCCTTGAACTACTGTTACAGGTGAGTAGCCTGTTTTTCTAGGAATGTGGATATGTTGTTCTATCCACACTTTCTGGCAGACTCCTAGTGAATGCTTCGGGAGGAGGGAGGCAAGGTGCACACCCCCTACTTAGGGAACTGGAGAACTGAGGCCCCAAAACCAACATCCCGTCATGACTCGAGGTTGATGTGGTAATGGGAAATGAAGGTGTGTGCCAACTTCCAGGTAGCAGCCCTGCAGATTTCCTGGATAGAGACGTCCCTAGAAGCAGCCACCGACACAGCGGTATGGTGGGTGGAATGAGGCCAAAGCCCTACGGGAGGCTCCCTACCCGCCAATCTTTAGCAGAGATCAATGCAGAAAGTGATTCACCTGCCAATCGTCTGCTTGGCTGCAGGTCTGCTAGGTGCGGCTTCAGCGTAGGTGACAAACAGCTGGCGAATCTCTCCCCAGATGTCCACCATATGCTCTTTGTAGTAGGCGAGCGCTCATCTCAGTTCCAAAGTATGAAGCCTGTACTCAACCTCCAAGGTGTAACGGGGATAGAACACCGGCAGAATCAACACCTGATTAAGGTGAAACTCATGACACCACCTTCGGAAGGAATTTCCGGTGGGGGCGCAGGACAGCCTTGTCCCTGTGGAAGATCATGTAAGGAGACTCAACAGAGAGCACCTCTAGCTCCCCAGTCCTTCTGGCTGACATGATAGCCACCAAGAAGGCAGTCTTCCATGACAAATGTGACATGTCACACTTGTGCATATGTTCAAATGGCTTGCCCATGAGCTTTGCCAAAACCAGCAGTAAATCCCACGGAGGTGGAGGTTCATGCACCAGAGAGGATATGTGATCTAGACCCTTGAAAAAGCACCAGACCACCTTTTCCTGTGCCACCAACTGCATACCAGCCTGCGCCCAGTAGGCAGAGATGGCTGCAGGTGCACCTTAAGGATCGTCGACCGAAGCACCAGCTGGGAGAGGGAACCACAGGTAGTCCAAAAGGCTAGCCACTGGACAAGATGAGAGGTTCAACCCTTTGCCCTGGCACCAAATGGAAAATCTCTTCCATTTGAAGGCATAGCATTTTCTGGTCAGTTTCTTACGAGATGCCTCAACAACCGTGAGGACCTCGTTGGACAGACCCAAAGCCTAGAACTCTAGCCGCTCAGGAACCAGGCTGTCAGGTGCAGGGACTGAAGGTCCAGATGGAGTACCTCCCCTGGTTGATGGAGAGCAGGTCCGGGCATGCTGGAAGACGCCTCGGGAGCCTGGCGTGGAGGCTGAGGAGATCTGGGTACCAGAACTGAGCCTTGAGGAGCACCTTGTGGATCAAGGGAAGTGGAGGGAAGGCATAGAAGAGGCCTGGGGTCCACGGCCTCGAGAAGGCATCCCCCTGCAGCGTGCCCTGTGGAGGGGGGGTGAGTATGAAACAGCCTCAGCTTTGCATTCTCCCTGGAGGTGAAGAGGTCCACCTGAGGGGTGCCCCAGTGGGAGACCAGGTCTTGTACTGCCTCCTGGTGGAGTGACCACTCGTGAGATGCCGCGCCCATCCGGCTGAGAACATCGGCCAACTGATTCAAGGCTCCTGCCACATGAATGGCTAGGAGATCCGCCTCCAGGCTGAGCATGAGGGCCCATGTGCGGAGAGCTTCCTTGTACAGAGGCATGGAGTGCGTCCCGCCCTGTTTGTTGAGATAGTACATGGTTGTGGTAATGTCCATCTGGACCTGGAACACTTGACCTCGAATGAACGGAGCGAAGGCGGTCAGGGCCAGCCAAACCACACGGAGCTCCAGCAGGTTAATGTGACATCAGTACTCCTGAGAGTACCAGAACCAGTGGGCTCTGTGCTCCCCCAGATGGGCACCCCAACCCATCAGCGAGACATCAGTCATCAGGATGACAGTCGGCTCAGGGCGGACAAATGGGATGCCTTCCTGCAGGTGAGTTGGGACAAGCCACCATGGGAGGCCGTCCCTCATCCTCTGGGTCATGGTGACCAGCTGGTCGAGGTGACCTGAGCACTGAGACCACTGGCTGGCCAGTTCTCACTGAAGGGAACGCATATGCTAGTGGGCCCATCAGACCATGCTGGTGCAGCCTGCCATGTAGCCCAGGAGGGCAGGGCATGATTGCCCAACCAGAAATGACTAGGCAAAGGAGGAGAGAACCTCCGCCCTGTCTGCCAGAAGCCAAGCTCTGGCTTGGCAAGAGTCGAGCTCTGCCCGATGAACTAAATCACCTACGAGGGCATGAGTTCTGACTTGGCCAAGGCCAAGTCTGAAGGAAGTCTGGAGGGCCAGATCCCTGGACCACTCATCTCCTGTCTGGAGGGACCTGCTATGAGCCAGTCACCCAGGTAGGGATAGATCCAGACCCCTCCGCACCTCAGGAAAGCTGCCACCACTGCCATGCATTTGGTGAAGTCCCTGGGGGCTGATGAGAGGCCGAAGAGCATGGCCTGGAACTCGTAGAGAGTTCCCTCAGCTCTGAAGTGGAGGAACCATCGGTGGAACGAATGGATTAGGATGTGAAAGAACGCGTCCTGAAGATCCAGGGAACAAATCCAAATGCCGTGCTCTAGGGATGGTATGATCTGAGCCAGAGTTACCATCCGGAAGGTGCGAGACCCGAGAAACCTGTTCAGGTCATGTAGATCGAGAATGGGGTGCCAGCCCCCGTCCGTTTTGGTACCAGGAAATACCTGGAAACGAACCCTGGGACTGAAGGAGGTTTCGCAACTCTGCACACGACCTCCTTGTGGAGGAGCTGGGCAATGTCATCTCGGAGAATTGACTGAGTGACAGCGGAAACCAGATCATCCTGTGGGATGCAGGCTCGGCTTGGGGGGACCTGCTGGAATTCCAGTGGCAAGCCCCAGCCAACCACTTCCAGCACCCATCGGTCTGTGGTGACAGTGGACCAGGCGGAAAGGAAGTGGCTCAGCCGGACCCCCACGGGAGAGCCCAGGGGAGGTGTGACGGGGTTAAGGGTGGCACCCCTCAACCTGTCCACTGAGCAGGCTTAGAGGAGGAGGATCCAGCCAAAGACCTGCCAGGTTCCTTACCTCCAGGCTTTCTGACCGATGAGGCCAGAGACTTGGCCCACTGTCGCCAGGTTTGAGTCTGCTGGACCTGCTGTTGGTGCTGCTAGGCTGGTCTGGCCACAGGAGTGGAAGAGTGAAAGGGCTTACGCTTCTGGTGCTTCGGGCCCTTGTCCTTCTGGGCAGATGTCACAGAGTCCAAGGTGGCACTGGACTTCTCAATACTTTGGAGGTGACCCTCCATTCTCGGCCCGAACAGGTCGGTGCACAAAAAGGGGACATCTGCCAGCTTGTGCTGAGAATCAGCTGTGAAGGTCAAGATCCTCAACCAAGCCCTGCGGCGCATGGCTACTGCGGCTACTACTGCGCAGGCAGCAGAATCACCAATATCCAGAGCAATCTGGAGTTGTTGTTTCGCCACTGCCCTTCCCTGGTCCCGGACCTGCTTGACTGTGGTCTGAAGGTCCATCAGGAGGTGAGGGATGACCTCATCCACGGAGCCCAAAAAGGCTTGGGAAAAATGTGCCATCAGCACGGCCAAGCTAGTCTGACGAAGGCCAAGTGAGGAGGCAGCAAAGACCTTCTTCGCCGAATGATCCAATTTTTTGGACTCTTTGTCCGGTGGTCTATCTATGTCACCTGTATTGCCTGAGCGCCGAAAGACTAAGTCAGCCACCAGACCCTCAGCCGAGGGATGCTCCAAAAACGAACCAGTTGGGACCGCATATTTGCAGGACATCCAGACCGAGGGGGCAGTGCAAGATGCAGGACGCTGCCACAGATCCAGAGCTGGGCCAACAATGGCCTCAGCCACAGGGAAGGCCTCTGTAGAAGAATCCCCTTTGTCCAGAATCTCTGTTAGGGGATACCTGGCCCATTTCTGGACCGGTTCGAGCTCCATCCCCATGGACTCGGAAATGAGCAGAAGAATGCCCATTAATGAGGTGGGTCCCTCATCTATGAAGAGGACCCCCAAGGACTCCACATCGATGGGACGCGAGTGCAACGAGGAGTCTTTGCACTCTGAGGAGTCCGCGTAAAGCGGGCATCCAATAGAGTCACCCTCGACCCGCCTTGGGTGATCGGGAGTGAGGGTGACCAACAGCCGATGGGGCAACCCCCTTTTGCTGACCGAGAATCCTTGGTCAGGGGCCCTGGACTTTGGCTGGTCAGGTGGCAGCTCCACGACAATCAGCAGAGAAACCTACTTCGGCCAAGCCAACTAAATTGTCTTTAATGTGTATATGGCTTGTTAAAATTTGTAGGTGACCTACTCACCCTGGGGGTGCATTAACCTTAGAGTTATAAGTTATATTATGACCTTCCATACCCCTGGACAATGTTACTATTCCTACATGTTGTCATGATGTACTTACATTCTTCTGTAAAAATGTCTGTATTCCTATGTTGTACTCTCCCGGGTCGTTCCTGAAAATAGGCATAATACTTGTCTAGTGTACTTACCCGGTCAACAAAAGCTAAATAAATAAACTGAGCCTGAGATGGCACCTCCTCAGTGGTGATGGTGGTAGAAGCCGACATGGGCCATTTGGGCAACAACCACTTGATAGCCGGGGTAGAAATGGGGTCAGCTTTGTACAGGTCAAGACCAGCTGCTGCCACATCAAATCTTCCTAGCGCCGACGCAATTTGCGCTGGAGCCTCTCCTCAGCCAAGGAGGACAAAGAAGAGTAGCGGCGCTGCCGCTTACCATGATATCGGGAGCGAGATTGCCAGTGGCGGCTAGATCTGTCCGACCCGCTAGAAGAGGACCGAGACCTCGACTGACAATGGGGCCGACAGGGGACATTGGAAGGAGCCAGGAACCCCCGCAGCTCCTCCAGGTCAGGGTCCTGAGTAGGCAGGTTGAAAAATTACTCACCATAGTAATGTTGTTTCTTCTAAAGGAGTCTTGCTGTATTCTGACTATATGCAGTTAGCCCCAGCACTTTAATGCTCCGGGGAGGAAAGGGTTAACTCTATGCAAAGGCATAGAACGTTGAGCTCGAGCTCGGTTTTCAAACCTCTGTCCCAGGTACTCCTGAGTGTAATCATCAGATTCTTACGAGCACTAAACTAACTGACTAACAACCCAAAAATTGTTTCAAAAATGTTCTGCCAAAAGGCAATAAACATAAATTTTGGGTCCAAAGACTCAAGTCGAGACCCCAAAATAGAAACCCAGTAGGTAATAAAATATATAACAACAAACCTCATTCAAGGAAGAGGCAACCAAGTACACCCCTGTGGTGCAGCACTGCACCTGCCCACCCACATCCCAAAACAACTCGGTTCCAGGAGGGGAGGCAGGGAGGGAGGTCAGAATACAGCAAGACTCCATTAGCAGAAACAGCATTACTGTGGTGAATAATTTTTTCTTCAAACAACATGAAGTCTTGCTGTATTCTGACTATATGCAGACTACCAAGCAGTATCCCCAAGGAGGAGGGATCTACAGAACCTATTTTGGGAACAGACTCTGCAGTACTGCTGTGCCAAGCCTAGCATCACTTCTTGACTGGATGTCGAGGGAGTAATGCTTGGTAAATGTGTGAACAGTCTTCCAGGTGGCTGCTTTACAGATTTCCACTAAGGGTATATCCCTGGCAGCTGCAACCAAAGCAACTGTACCTCTGGTGGAGTGAGCCCTCGTGCCTGATGGAGGCTCCTTCCCCAATTTTGAATAGCAGAACTGTATGCTAAAGACAATCCATCCAGCTATAGTTCTCTTAGTGGCCGGTTTACCTTTACCCACCTCCCCATAAGTAAGAAAAAGCTGGGAGCAATCGTTTCTATGAGGTTTAGTGGATTCTATGCAGTAACTCAGAACCCCCTTTACATCAAGACTGTAATCTCCTCTCTCCAGGGGAGGAGTGATCAGTAAAAAAATACAGGCAGTGTCACAGATTGGTTCAGATGAAAATCTGATACCACTTTGGGAAGGAATTTCCTATTTGTGCAAAGGACCACCTTATCCCTGTGAAATCATATGAAATCAGGTTCCACCGATAAGGCCTGTAGCTCACTGATTCTCCTGGCAGAGGCGATAGCAACCAGGAACACAGTTTTCCAAGTCAGGTATTTGAGTTCAGCTGAGCAAGGTAGTTCGAAGGGGGGGGCAGCATCAGCTGTGCAATACAGATATTCAGGTCCCAGAGGGGAGTAGGAACCGTGAAGGGAGGGTTGATATGGATCAAACCTTTGAAAAATTTCTTGAAAACTGGGTGGGATGCTAGAGAAGAGACTTTCCCAGCCGAGATAAAAGCAGAAATAGCTGCCAAATGCACCTTGAGGGTGGTAGGCCAAAGGCCTAAGCTATTAAGGTGCACCAAATAATCCAAAGGAGTGGCAATGTCAGCTGAGTCCGGCTGAATGTGCCTCTGGGAGCACCAGAACCCAAACCTCTTCCATTTAGAACTACAGGTTTTTTCTAGTGGAAGGCTTTCTACTAGCCTTAAGGGTATCCAGAGCTGATTGAGAGATGAAGACCTGCATATTCCAGCTCTTCAAAAGCCAGGCCTTGAGCCTGAGTGAGAGAAGGTTGGGGTACAGAATCCTCCCCTGAGAAGAGGTGAGGAGGTTGAACCGCCTGGGAACGCACAGAGGTATTGTCACTGACAGTGACAACAGTACAGGATACCAAGGTTGTCTGGCCCAGTCCGGGGCTACTAGAATCACTGTGCAAGGTTGGGATCTGATCTTGACCAGAACTCTGAATATCAGAGGAAAGGGAGGAAAAGCATAGAGAAACCTGTTGGTCCAATCCAACAGAAGGGCATCTAAAGGAACACACCCCAGGACAGGGAGGTCTGCAGCAAAACAGAGGGGAGCTGATGGTTGTCTGGGGCTGCAAAGAGGTCTTTCTCTTGAGTGCCCCATCTCTTGAAAATGATCTGAAGAATGAGAGGATTCAGGGCCCATTCGTGGTGACCGTGGGAAATCCTGCTAAGAGCATCTGCAAGTACACTGTCCTTCCCTGGGAGATGCACAGCAATCAGGGGAAACCTGCAGGGAATAAGCTGGTGACCATATTTTCATGGCCTCGGTGCACAAGGCCGAGGACCGAGTGCCCCCTGCTTGTTGATGTACCACATGGTTACTAACATACTATTTGCCAGCAGATTAGGCCTTATGGTCTATCGAGTCTGCTCGAACCTCAGATACCTAGTTGGGTGCTGAGGCCCTCCCCACCTTGTGTTCCAGAAACCCCTATCATCCATCCCCACCCCCCTGGGACAGGCCATCATCTGATACATCCACTTTCTGTGTCTGTCCCACCCTCTCTTGAAGCCCTCCACTGTGGATCTCTGAACCAGCTCGCCAGGCAGTGCATTCCAAGGGTCCACCACCCTCTCAGTGAAAACCTCCTCCTCTTTTCCCCTCACCCTTCCACCTTCCAACTTCAAACCATGCCCTCTGGTGATACCTCCTGCTTTAGTCTAAAGATCCCTCCATGTTTACCCTATTTATTCCCTTGAGGTACTTGAAGACCTCAATCATGTCCCCCCTGTCTCTCCTCTCCTCCAATGAAAACAGGCAGAGCTCCTCAAGTCTGTCCTCATACGTCAAATCCCCTAGCCCTCGTATCATCTTAGTTGCCCTCCTCTGTACCCTCTCCAGGAGCTGTATGTCCCTCTTCAAGTGTGGTCTCCAGTACTGTACACAGTACTCAAGGTGTGGTCTAACCAGTCCATTGTACAGCTGCAGAATCACTTCCTTGCTCCTAGAGGTGATCCCCCTTACGATGCATCCCAACATCCTGTTTGCCTTGCTAGCCGCTCTCCTGCACTGCTCAGAGTTATTCATACATGCATCCACCATGACCCCTAGGTCTTTTTCCCCTATTGAGGCCTCCAGCGCTTCCCTTCCCAGGGTGTACCTGTGTTTAGGGTTTCCGCACCCAAGATGTAACACCTTGCACTTGGTGATATTGAAATTTAATTTCCATGTGTGAGCCCAGCTTTCCAGGATGTCCAGGTCCCCTTGCAGGGCCAACCTCCCCTCTTCTCCCTCAACTACTGCTCCCATCTTGGAGTCATCAGCGAAGAGACTCATTTCACACCCTATACCCTCCCTGATGTCCGATATGTATGCATTAAACAGGATCGGACCCAGGACCGAGCCCTGCGGTACCCCACTACCAACCTCTCTAGGGTTCAAGAGCTCCCCACAGACCACTACTCTCTGGGTGCGTCCAGCTAGCCAGTTTTCACTCCATCTGACCATCAAAGGGCCTACTCCCAACCCCATCAGTTTCTCTACCAGACCATTGTGGGGGACATAGTCAAACGCCTTGCTGAAGTCCAAGAATAATACATCCACAGGCTTTCCTCTGTCCAGTTCTGATGTTACCCATTCGTAGAACTCCACAAGATTGGTTTGACATGATCTACCTAGCACAAACCCATGTTGCCGACTATCCAGACCTCCCACCTCCTCCAAGTACACCCCCAATCGTTCCTTTAGTATACTCTCCATTAATTTTCCCACCACCGAGGTCAAACTGATGGGTCTATAGTTACCTGGTACTTCCCTCGATCCCCCTTTATGGATTGGCACCGCATGTGCCTCTCGCCAATCCCTAGGTACCCTCCCTGTCTCAAGTGACCTGTTGAAGAGCTCCGCCAGGGGTGCAGCCAGTATGTCCGCCAATTCCCACAGTACTCTCGGATGAATGCCATCCGGCCCAGGAGGTTTGTCTTTCTTTAGGGCCTTGAGGGTTGTGGTGTTGTCTGTCCTGATCTGCACCACTTTCCCCCTGAATTAAGTTCAAGAATGTCTGAAGTGCCAGAAAGACAGCCCTGAGTTCAAGGAGGTCTATGTGTAGAACAGACTCCTGATGAGACCAGGTTCCCTGAGTAGTATGCTGATCCAAGTGGGCTCAACATCCCAGTTGTCCTCTTCCAGGCATCACTGGAGGGCCTGAACCAAAGTTAGAGACACTGGAACCAACTAGGAGAAGGGATCTTTTCTCTGAGACCAAAAGGCTCTTAGATTAAATTAAATAGCCCTAATCTGAAACCTTGTCCCTTGCACTACTGCAGTGCAGGCTGCCATGTGGCCTAGCAACTGCAAGAAGTGTCTGGCTGGCCGAGACACCAGTGGATGAAAAGAAGCCAGAGTGGTGAGGGACTGGACCCTTAAGAAAGGAAGAAAGACCTTGGCCTGAACAGTGTCCAGCTCCAATCCTAGAAATGTGAGAAGCTTGGTTTGTTCCAGAACAGACTTTTCCAGATTTAGAATGAATCCTAGGGAGTCTAGAAGGTTTTGAGTGACCCCTAGAGCTGACCTGACTTGGTCTGGGGACTGGCCTACTATGAGCCAATCGTCCAGAGAGGGGAACAGTAAGATGCCTTGTTTCCTGAAGAAGGCCACCACTACTTCTAGACACTTGGTGAATACCCTTGGAGCAGATGTTAGACCGAAAGGCATTGCTCTGAACTAATAATGGCCTGAGGGCAGTTCGAACCTGAGGTACTTTCTGTGGGACTGCCTGATAGGTATGTGGAAATAGACATCCTTGATATCCAGGGAAGCTAGCCAGTCCCCTGGTCTCAGAGAGGGAAGAATTAATCCCAGAGTCACCATCTTGAACTTTGGCTTTAAGATATGTTTGTTTAGGTATCGTAGATCTAGGACGGGTTGCCACTCCCCTGTCTTTTTTAGGGTAAGGAAGTACCTGGAATACAGTCCCTTTCCCCTGTGAATGAGAGGTGCCTTTTCCACTGCTTACAGAAGTAGTAGAGATGAGACCTCTGTTTCCAAAGCCTGTGTTTCCTCTGGAGAGGAAGGACAAAAAGCCTTTTTCTCTCAGCCTTGGGAACCTGCTGAAGCTGACAGCAAGGCCCTGGCTCACTACTTCCAGGACCCACTTGCCTGAAGTGATAGACTTCCAGGCCTGGAAAAAGTGAGCCAGTCTGCCCCCTACAGGGATTGGGGAGGCGACCCTGACTGACTCATCAAGGTGTCTGTTTGGCAGGGGGTTTCTACTGACAGGAGGATGTAGCCCTTGTCATTCCTCTTCTGCCTCTTCCCCTAAAGAACCCTCTCTGCTGAAAAGAGGAGGAGGCCTGGGCCTGGTAAAAGGACCTTTGAATAGGCCTGCCCCTGCCAGCCCTAGATTGCTGTCTTTAAGGAGTGGTCTGCTTTTCTTTGATTGCAGCGCTCCTATATGTGGTCCTGCATTCGTCCATCTTTTTCATGTAAGTTTCTGTTTGTTCCCCAAACAGAAAGTTACCGGGTGACAGGAAAATCCATGGCCTTGGTCTGGGTATCCTGAGACAAATTGGTACACCTGAGCCAGGCAAATCTCATGGAAACAGATGTAGCCATAACTCTAGAATTAACATAATTCGAGTCCACAACAGCATGAAACTGGACCTTAGAAGCTTCGATGCCATCCACAGCCACCTGCTCCAGCTCCTTGGCCAGCTGGGGAAGGGCATTTTAAGCCAGCTCCACCTAGACTTCTGGTATCTGGCTGTATATGCCATGTAGTTAGATTGCCCGAGTCCCAAAGAGGATGGCAAGTACTGTTTCTTAGCCATGGCATCCACTTTTCTGGAATCCTTATCTGGGGGGTGAGATGCCAGGGGAATATTAGCCTTGTCACAGGCTGCAGCTTGCACTACCCCCAACATGGCTGCAATGATTGGTAAGGAATTCCGTCCCAGGGCCTGACAGGGCATACCTCCTGTCCATCTTCTTATCCACAGGAGGTATGGATGTTGGAAATTGTAATATTTTTTGGGTCTGTTTCCCCAGAGACTTGTCCAGTGGGATAGACACCCTTTTGGACTCTGGGACATCCATCATCTCAACATAGTCAGGCTCCTCCTGATCCTGTTCAGCTTCTTCCACAGGGAGCTTAAGAGTTTCAGCCACCTTCCTGTAAAACAAGAAGGTAGAGGGGGACTCGGAAAGCCTGGGAGGAGACGCATTAGAAGGCCTGTCTGGGGAGATGTCAGGCTCAATAGGTTCATCCAGGCCTTCATAATCTTCATCATCTTCGTCTCCTTCCCATTCGCCCTCAGAAAATGCCTCAGGGTCATATTCAGAAGCAGATAAGTCCGACTGAACAGACCTTCCCCAAGTCGGTGCCGGTTTAGTCAGAACCGGGCGAAGCAACTGCACAATCGTGATCACTTTGGCTGTCTCGTCGGCAGTCGGAACATGGGGACCGGGATCCGAACCGGCAGACTTGCATTTTCTCTTTGCAGGAACAGATTCCGCAGAATTGTCTCTCTTGCCTGAGGGGGTATCGCCCAGGTCAGTGGGCACCCCCTCAGGTTTGGTCGGGACCGAACCGGGCTGGCCATCAGGGTCAGCGGATTTTTGGCCTACCTTTCCTTCAGCCTACTTAAACATTTTTCAGCAGTGGCTTTAGGAAAGTTTTTGCAGATTTGGCAGTCTTCCTTGAGGTAGTCAAACCAGAGACAATAAACACAGATGAGGTGGGGGGTCAGCCTTGGCAAAGGCCTCCACACACTCAGTGCAGTACTGAAACCCAGTGGGACCTGTTTTCTTTTTGGGTTTCTCAGACATGCCTCAAAAGAACCAAGTTACCCTTACTAGCGTTCAAGTCAGGCAACTAACAAAACCTATCGGTTCCAACCATGTCACGGGTCGGTTGAAAAAACTCCAAAATTCATTGTTTTTTTCAGGAACCGATAGGTACCTGAAAACACACACAAGATTTTTTTTTTTTTTTTTACAACTTAAAACTTAACTAGACAAATTACTTCAATTCCCAACCAGACCGACTGGGAAGAAACCAAACAGAAAAACAATTTCTTCATAAGAAAACACTACTACCTACTAATACGCTTACTGTACCAGGACAGAGATGTGAACACCGAAAATAAAGAAATGGTTTGGAAAAACTGACCGATTTTACTGTGACCGAACTGAAGTGAAGGAGAGAATCTCCAGAGCAACTTCTAAGTTAGGTGGAGTAAAGAATCTGATGGTTACCCTCAAGAGTACCTGGCTGAGGTTTGAAAACCGAGCTCGAGCTCAATGTTCTATGCCTTTGCATAGAGTTAACCCTTTCCTCTCCGGAGCAGTTCGAGTGCTGGGGCTAACTGCATATAGTCAGAATACAGCAAGACTTCATGTTGTTTGAATAACCCAGCAGGCTGAGCTGACCTATCTGAAGACACCAGAAACATCGGAGTCCGAAAGAGAGAATTGTTGGCCTCATCTGGTGACAACTTGTCAGTCGGATCGAGAAAAATATTGCCCACGTCAACAGGCGTCTCAACCAACTGGTCTGACGGGGTCTCCGTAAAACCAGCGGCCTCAACTGCATTTTCAACTGAAGTCGAAACCCAAGTCTCCTGAGAGCGGGACCACTCCCAATCCCAAGAGTGACGACACTGAGTCTTTTCTTTCTTTGACTCCTCCTTGCGCGAGCGCAAAACATGCAACCCAGAAGGGCCCTCTCCCTTAGTCGAGAGAGAGACTGGCACAGCACTCTGAAGGAAACCGAATAAGTGGAGTCCAACTGGAGCGGAATGAAGGCCGAAGAGGAACTAGCCATGGCCTAAGCCACCTTCTCTTCAAAGGCTTTGAGCTGTTCAAGTTGCTCAGTGGACCCCGCAGCCGCAAAGACCAGCCAACAGGCATCCTTGGATTTAGCCAGTGGGTTGCCCCAGCTGAAGTCGAGCAGCGCGGTCTTCCAGCACCGATGGGTGAAAGGAATGACTGAGATCGCAAGTCTGTGGATCGTGGTCATGTCCCAAACAGTACACGCACATGGCATGAGGGTCGGTGCACAACACCTACTGCCCGGAAGGGCAGCAGTGAAATCCAGGAACAGTTTTCTCTTCCATCACAGAAGAAGGAGAAGAAGGAGCAGATAAAACTCGAACGAGTTTTAGGGTAAGTTTTGGAAGCAAATCTGAAGATTCGAGAGCCAGGGCCTACCATTCGCAGGAGCGCTAAGGAGGGAACCTGAACCTTCCAGCAGAAAGTAAGATCTGGCCTCATGTGGCGATGCCGAGAGTTATACCACCCAGGTGGGTGGGAGGAACCAGCTTGAAGACATTCCGGCGACCCTTAAAGGGAAAGGCGCTCTGCCAGAAAGTGTGGCTAGAACAACATATCCACATCCCTAGAAAATAAATTTACTGGAAAATAAACCAAGAAAAACAAGTTTCTTCAAGCGATGAAGGAGAGCTCTCCAGAGACGTCTTACTGAGGCAAGCGGAGTACAGAATCTGATGGTTTAGAACTGTTTGCCAGGGACAGTGGTTTGAAAACTGAGATCAAGCCTAGCATGCCATCATTTGCATAGGTTCTATTAACCATTTCGGCTTCGGGGCAGTCCTATGGTGAGACCATACTGCATAAGTCAGAATACAGTAAGATTTCCTGGGGTTTGAAAAGGAAATTACAATAAGTATGAAAAAATGTCTTCTTTCTGTAGCACTCCACATTGTCAATGGGAAGTCAATACTGGGTTCTAAGAAGCAGTACCCAGACCAATCAGGGGAAGGGAGGGAGAATATTATCCCATATGTCAGAAAAGACAATACTGTAACAGGTCACCTACGAACTGCTGCCTGTAATACTCTACGCCCAAAGGCTGCATCAGCAGAGCTCTGAACATCCAATTTGCAGTGTTTAGTGAAAGCGTGGACGGAGAACCATGTGGCTGCCTTGCATAGCTCTAAAAGAGATGCTTCACCCCGCTCCGCCCATAAGTCGTCATAGCCCTGGTGAGGTAAGCTTTGATAAGGCCTCTCCTTTTCTGCGACATAAGCCTTAGTAATACAGGCCCCTCACCCAACTAGCCAGAGTTGCCTTCGAGGCATTTTGACCCGGTTTGGCTGCTTCGAAGAGAACATACTATCTGATTTCTGGAACATATCTGTCCATCTGAGGTATGTTCAAATGGCCTGTTGCAAATTTAACTTGTACACCTCCTTCCCCTTTGGTGAGATGGTTGCAGACAGAAGCATGGAAGACATTTTCCTGGTTCACATGGAAGGCCATGGGAACTTATGAATGATGGGACGATTCTGAGTACCACCCTATCCTTATGCATAATAAAGTACTGTTCCTTGTGTGACAAGGCCTGGAGCACACCAATACTCCTGGCTGAACACATAGCCACCAGAAAACACACTTTAAAAGACAACATATCCAGCGGAATAGAAGACAGCTGTTTGAAAGGCTCCTTACAAAGAGCAGTCAAAACCATATATACGTCCCATGGAGGAACCAGGGATCGGAAGACAGGTTGATTCTTGCTAACCGCATGTAGAAAACGAATGACCTCTTTATTAGTCCCCAGAGAGATGCCCAAGGACGCTCTGAGTGGAGAGAACTGGCCTCTCAAGAGTGCTCAGGTCCAAACCCTTCTCCATGCCTTCCTGCAAGAAGTCCAGGATCTACGGAATGGAAGCCTTGGAAGGGCAGAGCTCTTTCTGCCTGGTCCATGCCGAAAAGATGGATCATACATGAGCATAAGCTGCAGAGGTAGAAGATTTCCTTGCAGCCATTAGAGTGTCCACTACTTTCCTGGAAAAGCATAGTTTTAGGAGACTCCTCCTTTCAGGAGCCAGGCCGTGAGCTGCATCACCCCTGGGTTTGCGTACAGAATGGGACCCTGAGACAGAAGGTCTCCCTACACTAGAAGGCAAAAAGGAGCTTGCTGAGCTAGGTTCATTATATCTGAAAACCACAGTCTTCCTGGCCACTCCAGACCTATTAGAAAAAAAACTTCCTCTTGAATGTCTTATCTTTTATATGACCTTGGGAAGAAGAGGCAGTGAAGGGAATGCATATGCTCTGCTGAAGGCCCACTCTGGGACAATGCGTCCACTGCCACCACTTGTGGACACCGATAACAGCTGAAAAACCTTGGAATCTGAGCACTGGAAGAAAACAGACTGATTTGGGGTCGGCTGAACCTCTTGCACAGGAGGTCAAAGATCTCCAGGTTCAATTTCCTCTCCCCGTCCTCCAGGTGAACATTTTCGTGGCTTAGCCAGTCTGCTTGAATGTTCAACTCTCCTGTTAGGGGGACTGCAGACAGAGAGAGAGAAGATTCTCCTCTGCCCACCTGTGAAGATCGGAGGCTTCTTTTAGCATCTCCCTGCTCTTTGTGCCTCCTTGATTGTTTCTGTAAGCCACTGTGACGGCATTGTCGGACCTTATTTTCATAGTTTTTGACTGCAGCAAATTTTGAAAATGAAGAAGCGCTAGTAGGACTGCCCTCATTTCCAGAACATTTATATGGAGGAGATGTTTCTGGACTGACCAAGTCCCCTGAGTGGGCAGTTTGTTTATTCATTTACTGAAGTTGATCCAGGACTGCTCCCCAATCCTGCAGACTGACATACGTTGCTAAAATCAGCTCTGGGGGAAGTTCCAATGGAACCCCCTTTGTTCAGATTTTCCACACTCACCCACCAACTCAGGAAGTGACACACCTGAGGGGGGAAAGGGAGATTCTGGCTTGATAATCTTCCGACATAGGATTCCAGGCCATCAACAGTCCCACTTGCAGGGCTCGTATATGAAAACAAGCCCAGGGGACTAGATCTATTGCTGCGGTCATGAAACTTAGGATGCGCAGCATGCTGAGGGCTGAGGCCGATGGCTGAGCCCTGAGCCACTGAAATTCCTTCACAAGAGTCTCTATCTAAGATGATAATAGGAAAACCCTCCCTTGCTTCGTGCTGAAGACTGACCTGAGGTGCTCCAAGGTCTGAGGTGGTTCGAGAGAACTTTTCTCCCAGTTCACCACCCAGCTGTGTGATTCAAGCATCTCCAGCGACCTGAGCATAGACTTCCTTGCTAAGAACAACGTTGGTGCATGGATGAGCAGATCATCCAGATAAGGATAGACATGATGCCCCCCTTCCTTCTGAAGTGGACAGACAGGATGCACTCCCTTTTGAAGTGGACAGACAGGATGCCCTCCCTTCCAAAGTTGAGCCACTAGGACTTCGAGAAGACCCTGGGGGCTGTCACAAGGTCGAAGGGTAGTGCACTGTACCAGAAGAAAAAATTGCTCACCCCAGTAATCTTCTTTCTTCCAAGGGGTCCTTTAGCATCAGTAACTTTTTTGCACTTAGCTGGCTAGGTGCAATGGCCAAGGAGGTGTGGCTTTAAGAGATATTTAATTGAGCTTAGGGCCAAGGCGAAGACAGGAAGGGGGGTAAGCTGAGTGAGAGCTGCTGAAGGCTTCAGAATTTTTCCCCGAGAAAAAATGAGGGCAATTGCCCTGAAAAAGAATCAACAGGATAAAAAAAAAAAAAATGCAAAATGTCCACAAAAAGTGGAAATAGAAACAACAGCAACACAAGCTAAAAACCCATCAATAAGAAACTCCAAATTTGATAAAAGGTGACATAAAGAGCCCTTCTCCGACAGGTGAACCAGGGAGGAAGGGTGGGAGCTTACTGATGCTAAAGGACCCATGCAAGAAAGAAGATTACTGCGGTGAGTAATTTTTTCTTCTTACTCAATTAGTCCTTTAGCATCAGTAACTTTTTTGCAGACTACTGAGCAGTACCAAGTGGAAGGTGGGCCGAGAACCTACTTAGGAAAGAAGCTCTGCAGAACCACCCTGCCAAATTTGGCATCTGATCTGGTCTGCACATCCAAACTGTAGTGTTTCACAAAGGTGTGCTCAGATTTCCAGGTAGCTGCTTTGCAGACATCCAGTAGGGGAATGTCCCTTGCTGCTGCAAGTGACGCCGCAGTGCCCCTGGTGGAGGGGGTCCTGAGCCCCACTGGAGGTTGGTGACCAGCCCTCTCATAGCAGAATCTAATATAAGAGACCAACCAACAAGAAATAGTTCTTTGGTAGCTGGTCTTCCTCTGCCTACATCCCCGTAGGTGAGGAACAACTGAGTGGAAGAGCCTCTGGACTGTCTAGTATACTCTAGGTAGTGAAAGATGTCTCTTTTGACATCCAGGCTGTGGAGCTTTTGCTCGCCAGGAGTGGACTGCTCAGTAAAGAAGACAGGCAGAGTAATGGACTGGTTCAAGTGAAACTCTGAAATCACCTTTTGGCAGAAATTTCCTATTTGTCCTGAGCTCAACTTTATCATTGTGAGGGATGATGTAATTTGGCTCAGTGCACAGGACCTGTAGCTCTGAAATCCTCCTGGCAGAGGTAATGGTTACCAGGAAGACTTTCTTCCAAGTTACAAACTTGATGTGGGCCGTGGACACAGGCTCGAAGGGTGGATTCATGAGCCCATCTATGCAAAGATTCAGGCTCCAAGGAGGAACGGACTCCTTGATGGGAGGCTGAAGGTGCAAGAGGCCTTTGAAAAACTGTTTAAAAATGGTGTGGGGGAAAAAATTATTTTTTCTTTCCTACCAAAAGGTAGGCCGAAATTGCCACCAGATGTAGCTTGAGGGAAGATGGTTTCAAGCCTGACGCCTGTAAGTGTATCAGGTAGTCTAGCAGCTGAGGATCTGAAACCGATAGGGGTTCGACCTTTTTGCTCTTGCACCAGAGGGAAAACCTTTTCCAATGGCTGTGTAAGTCTTCTTAGTGTTTGGTTTTTTAGCCATCCTCAGTATCTTAAGGACCTGTTCAGAGTACTGTGAAGATGGAAACTAACTCAAGAACCAGGCCTTGCAGTGAAGAGAGTATATGTCTGGGTGCTGCACTCCCATCTGAGGAAGAGTCAGCAGGGAGTGAGTTGGAGGCAGGCAAATGGGCCTGCTGCAGGACATTGCAAGAAGGAGAGCGTACCAGGCTTGCCTGGGCCAGTCCGGAGCCACTAGGATCTTCGATGCAGGCTGCTGTCTGAGTTTCAGCAAAACCCTGAATATCAGGAGAAAGGGAGGAAAACAGAAATTTGGGTACCTGTAAATTTTCTTTCTCCAATGGCTGGTCTCCGGGCTTCCTTACTCCTGGGCTGCTCCTCCTGATGACAGTGATAGGCAAGTCCAGAACTGCAGCAGGCGGGGCATAAGAAGCCCTCCACTTCCTGCCTTTGGTGAAGCACGTACTCTGCAGCAGAGCCCTGTCACACGTGGCAGGGCTGAAGATTAGCTTCTTAACAAGGATCGGCAGTCATTTGGGGACAACCTGTAAGTGAATGTTACTCAGTTGAGGTAGCCTCGGTGAGATCCAGCCTTAGCCTTGCATGCTACACAGGCTGGTCTCACCTCTTGACAGTCGTCAGGCTAGTGCTTTTTCCCGTGCGCTAGCCCCGACAGGCACAACTCGTCGGCTCAGGCAGTGCTGGGGGAAAAAAATTGAGATCGCTTCAAAGTCCATTGCGATCGCTAAAGAGGTACCCTAGAGTCACTTCTGGGCTCCGTGGCATGTTTAACAGCTGTTTTTAGCGGTCGGAGCATCGGAAAGACCGCTCGCTACCTCGCGCCTGGGAGCTTGTTTTATGGTGCCAAATGAGGCTCAGGGCTAGCGCTTCTGCGCGCTAGGTGGACTTATTCATCCAGACCTCATTTAAACATCAGGGGGGAACTAAAACAGCGAGGCTTCATTTAAAGGGAACTCCACATTGCGCCCCAGCCTCAGCGACTGGAGCAGAAGACAGGCATTTAAAGGGGCCAGGCTACAATTAAAGGGGCCATTGCCCCCCCCAGCCAATTAATCTGAAGGCGCTGGCAGTGTAGCACAAAGGATTAGGTTGGCTTGTGTGTGTGCTGCACTAGGAAGCAGTCCTGGGTTTGATAGCGGTCCTGGTTTTGATTCTTGGAGGGACTTTTACTGCAGCCAGCAACAGAAGGCATACAGTGCCTCAAGGCTTACAAGGGTCATTGCATAAGGGACCTTCTCAGCAGCTTAAAAGGGGCTTATAGATCTGTTTTATTTACCCAGCACTCTGACCCCACAGCAAGGGGAAACCACAGAAGATGGCCTCAGAAAAATCAAGTCGAGGAAAAAAGTGCCTGCACTGCAAGTCCCCTCTCTTGATTACCTTTGCTGGCTCACTCTGCCTCACATGTGAGAAGGCAGCAGCAGCTAGCGGGGACGGCACAACGGACACCAGTTCATTGCAGGCAAATGGACAGGAGAGGTCCGAGCAAGCACAATCAAGCATTCCAGAAAGGTCCAACCGGCTTGCTGGGCGGGGCGCTATATCCAGGGACCCCCCCCATCCCTTGACCCCAAGCTCATAGACAGGTTGAACAGAGCCTTTGCTATGGACCCCTCTTCCTTTGAGTGGCACCCTCTGAGGTCACCAGATGCGAGACAACACAAGAAAGCCAGGAGAAAAAGGACCCCCTCCTCATCCTCTTTTGACGGGGGGGGGCCTTCCTCTCGCCACTCCCGCCCCCAAGAAAAAGTTTAGAGAAGAGGACAGATCTCCAG
Source organism: Neoceratodus forsteri (assembly GCA_016271365.2). NCBI lineage: Eukaryota > Metazoa > Chordata > Ceratodontiformes > Ceratodontidae > Neoceratodus > Neoceratodus forsteri. The sequence goes on from JADMNL010000025.1 coordinate 269,174,141, forward strand.
AGGAGGACAGTCACCATCATACTAGCCACAGGCGCAGAAAAAGGTCTCGTTCACGGAGCAGAACTAGTGTACAGTAACCTCTCTGACCAGTCCAGGATCAGGGCATCCAGAGGAAATGTTCCCAGGATTGGGGGCCTGCAACAGTACTGAGGAAGCTGAAAATTGAGGGGAGAGGTAAACAGAGCCACATCTAGTGTGCCCCACCACTTGAACACTGTGATTAGTACTTGCTTCTTCAGTGTCCATTCGCTCTGCCCTTGACTGATGCGACTTGGAGCATCCGCCAGTGTACTGAGTTTGCCTGGGAGGTGAACAGCTGAGAGGCTGACTCCCAGGGAGAATGCTAGAGACCAGAGCTTTAGAGCTTCTGAAAAGAGTATTCCTGATCTAGCACCACCCTGTTTGTTTATGTAAAACACTGCAGTGGTGTTGTCTGTTCGAATCTGAACCACCTGCCCTTCTGTGCTGGGAGCAGAAGCTTTGAGAGGTAGGAAGACTGCTCTGCGTTCCAAAAGATTTATGTGTAACTGTGAATCTTCAGGAGCCCAGTTGCTTACCAAGGCACTGTGTCCAAACGAGCTCCCCAGCTTACACGGAGGCTTCTGTGGTGATCACCTTTGTGGGAAGAGGAGCTTGAAAGGGAACCCCTGCCTGCAAATTTGCAGGGTTCTTCCACCACAGCAGGTTTTGCAGGAACTGCTTCGACACAGGTATCAACTTTGAAAATGTGTGGCTTCTCCGAGACCAGCGAGCTCTGAGGTAGGCTTGCAGAAGTCGCATCCTGTACCTGACCCCTGGGACTACTGCAGTCATAGAAGCCATATGTCTCAGAAGTTTGAGGAAATGTCTGGCTGGTCTTGGCTGTCCCCGGGCAAAAGAATCTGCCGCTGAAAGGAAACTCTGAATTCTTTCCTGCAGGAGGAAAGCATATCCCTTCTGAGTGTCCAGCTGGGCCCTTTGAAGGTGAGCAGCTGGGTGGGTTCCAGATGAGATTTCTTTAGACTAACCAGGAAACCCAGAGACTCCAGAGTGCGTTCTGTGATTCTATGCAAGCAGCTGTATCACACCAATTTTATGTCCCCTTTACTATTTTGGCAAGTGTCATAAATCTGTTTCGGCTCAGATAAGCAAGATTTGGCTGGTCAGTTAATAAACTACCAAGTTTAAAATCATAAGATTTTAGTTCTTTTATCTTGCGCAATTCTTCATAATAAAGAAGCACCTGTGCTAAGCATTTTTCAAATGTTAGTTGTAAAAATGAACAAATTTTTCTGGAAACTTGTTCCAAAAGAACTGTTAATTTTTTCTGTTTCTCATGTAATATATATAAAATATATACTTGTAATACTCCTTTAACAATCATTTTGCTATGGCTGGTCTTGTATTTGATAACTCTCCTACATACTTGGCATGCTCTCAATTAGGAGTACAAGACGATGACTCTGATGTCCCCGCACCTGATTTCACCTTCCAAACTGTGAAAGAACACTGTAACCGTTTCCCTCGCTCCATAACCTATCCTGAGTCCTAGGCACCCAGCTGTCAGCTGCCTTCAGTGCAAACTAGAGTACTGCTGGGCCTATGGATCCATCTCATTTTGTGAGCAAACCCTTTAATTTCTCTCTGCCCAATTAGGCTGCAACTGCACGCTAGCTACCTGTTTTCCGGCTTAGGTCCTCTATCTCCCTCCTTTATGCTCTCCCGTACCCACCATGCCCTCCCAGCTCCCCACCCTCACTATTCCCTTCTGTTTTATTCTGCCACTGCACTGAGCACCTACCTTGAATTATTTGTGTCATACAATGTACTGTCACTATTGTATATAAATCTATTGTGTACTGGTATTAACCAGGCCCATCCTGTAAATGAGTTCTGTATTTATTTGTTGCCTTAATGATATATTGTCACTGTTGTATGTAACTCTATTTTGACCGGCCTTAACCAGGTCCATCTTGTAAATGAGCTTTGTTCAATGATGTTCGCCTGGATAAATAAAGATTTTGATTGATTGAATATACAGCAAATGTTATAGGCGTATGTGTGATTTTGTATTTCTTAGAAACTTGGTTTCCCACCCAATTCCCTTTGGGGTAACCCTTGCCTTAGTGCTTGTGCACGAAGATTCTTTGTCTTTTAGCTTGTTTTTTGTTTTTATTAGGCTCACCACAACCCAACCTAGACAATTTAGGGTAGCTGGTTCATTCCACTGGGGTGTCATACAGACAAGGCACACTGATGAGTCCCAGTAGGACAAAACACGTGTCTGTGTCTTCTGCTGGCACCCTTTGCAGACTGTGTGAGAGGCCTTTCAGCACCATGCATTTCTGCTTAAAGTTGAACCAACATAATATTTTGTGGTGATTTGCATATACAGCCCATGATGCTTTGCATTATGGAGGGTATGTGTGATTTTGTATTTCTTTGAAACTTGGCTTGCCAGCCAATGCCCTTAAGGGTAACCCTAGCTTCAGTGCTTACGCACTAAGGTTCTTTGTCTTACAGAAAATGTTTACTACCAAGCATGTGGGTGGTTTTCCTTATCCAGGCACATTTGCTGTATTTACTGCACCTACTTGCCAAATAATTCTAATTAAATCTCGATCATCTTAATTTCAATTGTTTTTCGAAAGTCCTAATGCAGCTACATGAGGTAGGCACTAAATCTGTGCCCAAAGTTGCCTTGTAAAACTTGTAATAATCGTTGCACGATCCTGTTTAAATCCCCATTGTCCCACAAGGTCAGGAAGCAGTGTCTGCTGCATGCTAGTTCGCCCAATTTACAAGAAAAGTGAAATTAAAGAGCTACAAACATCTTCCTCTGACTGGGGCAGGCAACTCGTATCCAGTAGCTGCCTGTCCCAGGACCTAAATGAGATACACTGGAAATTCTAGTGCTAGGATTTAGGGGATACTACTACTCCCCTTAACATGTACCACTGCCTTTTATACCTTGTAGTCGTATGCAAAGGCCGCCGCTGCCACCAATAGCATTTCAACGCTATGTATAGCCCTGCAGCCCCTTTCCCATTTTGCATCAACAAAATGTGGTTTTGTGGGGGAGGGGCTGCGCCGGGCACTTGGCGGTTTCAGCCGATTCAGGACACAGTATCACTCTATTATTAAGTTAAATTACTGCTTATTCACTGAACAGAAACATTTCTAATTGTTTAGGTCCTAGGGCAGACAGCTACTCGACATGAGGTGCCCTAAGAATACTGATAAAATGGATTTTTTTGGATTATTCTTTAGCTCTGTGCTCTAATACTTAAGCAACAAGGCATGACAGGGTGTGTGTTATTCTGGGTTATAAACTGGGTAGAGAAAATCCTGCTTTCCGACTAGTGGAGAAGGATCCAAAGCTGTGCAGTTCAGAAATAGGAACTGCTCTGTTAAGCTTAGCTTAATATTTTCTTTTAAGTGGAACCATTTTATAAGTGTAATAAGACACTTCAAGATGTGGGTTACATTCCTGAACTGCACTTTGAAGACACTCAGCGCAACCGCCTTGTGCCTCACAGTGGAGCTGGCATGTGGTTCAGGAATAGTAACCCACAGCCTTGTTGTGCTTATTTCTTACTTAATGACAAACCCTGGGAAGTAAGGCACGAGGCAATGCCAAGTGCCTTATGCACCCAAGCAGTGCTGCTATTCTACAGTTCGAAAAACCCAGGACTGCCTTACTGCGATTATAAAAAAAGGCTCCTCTGATTTTTATTTTGAAAACTGAGTAATGAGGCAATGGGGTTCAAAAAAGTATATTTTGGACCTGTGCTGTGGTGCTGGAATAGTGCACAGTCATGTTATCACATCTGACCTATCACAGGTCTTGGTTTCTCTTAACCATTTAGTAATATTCTTTCGTCAAAAAGGTGTTCTCTCTTGGTGATCAAGCCTATTCAATCTAAACTAGAACTATGAAACTTGTTCCCACCAGATTAGAGTGAGTGAGAAAGCGAGTGAGTGACATGGTTAGAGTACGGAAGCGAGTATCTGGTCAAGTACTATCTTTTTAATAACTTTCATTAATAGTCCCCCCCTTCCATCTATAATTAGCTGTGTATATCTGCTTTGTTTGTTTTTATACATTTTGAGCTGTTTTCAAAACGGTTGAGGAGCAGAGCAAATATATTTCACATGGCAGAAAAAGGGGAGATATTGCTGATGGGTGATCTGAATATGCCAGATGTTAACTGGAGTGCAGTTGCAGCAGACACTTCGAAGAGTGGGGTTATTCTAGGTGCCCTACAGGGGGCATGCCTTAGACAACTAGTACTGGAGCCCGCACGAGAGGGAGCAATCTTAGACCTGGTTCTCTCAAACGGAGATGAAGAGAGGATCACAGATGTAGAAGTTGATAGCCATCTGGGAACTAACGATCATCGAACAGTATGGTTCACAATAAACACAGCAATAGAGTCGAGCCATACAAAGGCAAAAGTACTGGACTTTAGGAGGCTGACTTTGCCAAAATGGGTGAGTGCTTAAGGAATGCAATAGCAAATGGGCAGGAAGGAGGAGTGGAAGAACAATGGGGAATAATAAAAACTGCCATCACAGAGGTAACAAGCCTTTGTGTGAAGCAAATAAAACGAAACGATGTAAGAAACCACTATGGTTCTCGAAGGAAATGGCAGTGAAGGTTCAAGAGAAAAAGAAAGCATTCAGGAAGTACAAGGAATCGCAGAAGGAGCAGGACAGAGAACTGTATCAGTTAAAGCAAAAGGAAGCTGGGAAGGCAGTCAGAACAGCAAAGGCCCAAACCGAGGAAAAGATAGCCAACTCAGCTAAGAAGGGGGATAAAACCTTTTATAGGTACATCAGGGAGCGAAGGAAGACCAAGGGAGGGTTAGTGAGGCTTAATAAAGGGAGGGAGGGTGGGTAGAGGGTGACTGTGAAAAGGCAGAGACACTAAACAAATATTTTTGCTCAGTATTTACAAAGGAAGAGGGGGAGGTACCTAAAACAAACAGTAGAAACACTCTGGATACAGAAGTTGATACCAGCCCATTTACAGAAGAAAGAGTTCTGAAAGAACTCTTAAAACTGAAGGAGGACAAAGCAATGGGGCCTGATGGGATTCATCCCAGAATTCTTAAAGAACTAAGGGTAGAACTAGTGACACCACTGACTACCCTCTTTAACAAATCATGGGAGGATGGGGTGGTACCCGAGGACTGGAGGAGGGCAGATGTGATTCCCTTCACAAAGTGGGAGCAAGGCAGAAGCAGGAAACTACAGACCTGTTAGTTTAATCTCAGTGGTAGGAAAATGATGCAATCACTTCTGAAGGAAAGAACTGTTGAGTATCTAGAGGCCAGAGGGCACAGGACCCAAGGCAGCATGGATTCACAGCAGGAAGGTCATGCCAGACAAATCTGATAGATTTCTTTGACTGGGTGACCAAAGTAGTAGATCAGGAGGGGCTGTGGACATGGCCTACCTAGACTTTAGCAAGGCATTTGACACAGTCCCACACAAAAGATTAATATACAAGTTAGCCAGCCTGGGAGTGGGTCCTAAGATGACAGCCTGGGTAAAGAATTGGCTGGAGAATAGGACACAGAGAGTAATAGTAAATGAAGTCCACTCTGAAGAAAGGGGGGTTACTCGTGGGGTACCGCAGGGTTCAGTATTAGGACCGGTCCTCTTCAATGTCTTTATAAGCGACACTGCAGAGGGACTGGAAGGAAAAGTATGTCTCTTTGCAGATGACACAAAGATCTGCAACAGAGTTGATGCACAAGGTGGGGTGGAAAGGATGAGAAGGGACTTGGCAAGGTTAGAGGAATGGTCAAATGTATGGCAGCTTAGATTCAATGCCAAGAAGTGCAAGATAATGCACCTGAGAAACAAAAACCCAGGGGAAGAGTACACAATGGGGGGTGAGATATTAACAACAACAAAAATGGAAAGGGACCTGGGGGTAGTCATATCAGATGACCTAAAGGTGGGCAAGCAATGTGAGAGGGCAGCAAGGAGGGCTGGGGGAATACTGGGATGCACAGGGAGAGGCAGCAGCAGTAGAAAACAGGAAGTTATTATCCCTCTGTACAGACAGTTGGTGAGACCCCATCTGGAGTACTGCGTGCAGTTCTGGAGACCCAATCTCCGCAAAGACATAGACAGGATGGAAGCTGTCCAGAGGAGGGCAACTAAAATGGTGCAGGGTCTGCACCGGAAGACATATGAAGAGAGACTTAAGGAGCTTAATATGTATATAGCCTTGAGGAAAGGAGGGAGGGGGGGACATGATAGAAACTTTCAAGTACCTCAAGGGAATCAACAAAGTCCAAGAGGGTAGCATCTTTCAAAAAAAGAGGTGTGCAAGAACAAGGGGACACAATTTGAAGATGGTGAAGGTGGCTCAGAGGTAATTTAAGGAAGTATTTTTTCACAGAGAGGGTTGTGGATGCATGGACCGGCCTTCCAGAGGAGGTTGTGGAGTCAAACAGTGGTAGAATTCAAGCATGCAAGGGACAATCATAAGGCAATTCTAGGGGGGTAGGAAGAAGTAGGCTGCTGGTTAACTAGGATCTGCAGCTTATCCATTAGGTAGGGAAATGGGCAGACTGGGAGGGCCAAGCAGTCCTTATCTGCCGTCAAAATCTATGTTTCTTTGTTTCTATAAGAGGGGAGAATAAAAAACAGATAAAGCAGCAATTTAGTCGTGGCTAGGACTGTAATATTATACAAGTAACTCAGAGTACTCTGAAGCCAGATTATCCTTATCAGGGCTTTTATACAAGTGGAAATATGGACATGCACTGTAAACGCTGGTTATGACTGAAAACAAACAAGAATTATAGCAGAAGTAGTCGTAGTAATACGTTTTTATTTATATAAAGGCACCCCTCTAATGCTCCGAGCACCTGTAAAAATTAAAGCAGTGAGAAAGATCATGAATCAACAACAGCAGAAATTAAGATGAAGACAAGAAAAAAGGAAAAGGATAAGAAACACACAACCTCCCTAAAATTCAGAAAAAAACAAAGCGACCATGTACAGTTACATCATTTCAGCTGACCGCTAATAGCATGAGGTGCTTCTTCAATTTATTGTTAAAAATGTTTACAGTATGTGGAGTGCACATCAGGGGTAGCGTTAAGGGTGTGCTCTGTGCTCTAAGCATGGCCAGTCATTACAGGAGCACATTTTCTTAGTAGAAATTCTGTTAACTGTGCTTCTCTCATCTTTCAGGAGCACAGTTAGAGGCAAGAGTTCCAGGCAGTGGAGGGGTGGGGGGAGTCCAGAAGGGACACTGAGATGCAGATCAGGCTTCTGTTATTAATTTGGCACAGTTCAATGCTGGATCGGCAAGCGGCTGGGTTACTGTGCACTGCGGCACACTGCCAAGGAACAAGCTGTCGGCAGCCAGTAAAGGCTAATATGTAAATAGGCAGGCAGAATAGGTGTATGAGAGCAGCTGGTAGACAAATGCCCACGAAGGTGGGTAGGTAAGGGATGAGCGGGTGTGGCTTCATGGGCTTTTATTGGAAGGTTGGAAACAAATGTGTGGACAAGTGAAAGCCGCAGCAGGCAGGAACCAAATATGTATAAAATTCTAAAGAACAGAACAAAGATGCAGGCACGCCAAACAAGTGTTTCTATGAGAAAGATAGCAAGGACAGAATGACAATATTGACTATGTGCCAACAGTTAAATGAAAATGAGGTGGCTGACCAAAAAAAGGAAAGATCATACATTTTACTGTCAGTAGACAGAAGAAGCCTGCATGCACCGAGGCAAGCCTGCTGATTAATACAGTACCTTTAGAAAGTATTCACCCCCCCCTTGGATTTTGTCACATTTTGTGATGTTGCAAACTCAAATTAAAATACATTTATATAGGATTTTTTTGTCACATATCTACACAAATTTACTCTATAATGTCAAAGTGGAATGAAACTTCTGGAATTTTTTGTACATGTAATTTAAAATAAAAACCTGAAATGTCTTGATTTGATAAGTATTCACCCCCTTTTCTATGACACTCCAAATTGAGCTCAGGTGCATCCAATTTCCTTGTGAGATCACTCTAAAACTTGAATGGAGTCCACCTGTGGTCAGTTCAAATGGTTGACATGATTTCAGAGGAAATACACCTGTCTATATAAGGTCCCACTGTTGACAGTGCATGTCAGAGCAGAAACTCTACCATGAAGACCAAGGAGCTGTCCGTAGAACTCTGTGATAGAATTGTGAAGAGGCATAGATCTGGGGAGGGGTATAAAAGGATTTCTAGAGTGTTGAAAGTTCCCAGGAGGCACAGTCAGGTCCATCATTAGGAAATGGAACCACCCAGACTCTTCCTACAGCAGGCCGTCCTCCCAAACTGAGCAACCGGGCAAGAAGGACCTTGGTCAGGGAAGTGACCAAGAACTCAATGACCACCCTGACAGAACTACAGAGTTCCATGGCTGAGATGGGAGAACCTGTCCAGAGGACAACAATCTCTGCAGCACTTCACAGATGTAGCCTCTGTGTGAGAGTGGCCAGACGGAAGCCACTCCTGAGAAAAGGCCACATAATAGCATGCCTGGAGTTTGCAAGAAGGCACCTGGCAGACTCTGAGACCATGTGGCAAAAGATTCTCTGGTCTGATGAAACAAAAATTGAACTCTTTGGCCTGAATGCAAGCGCTATGCCTGGCGCAAACGAACACAGCTCATCACCCATGTAACACCATCCCTACCATGAAGCATGGTGGTGGCAGCATCATGTTATGGGGATGCTTTTCAGCGGCAGGGACTGGGGCACTTGTCAGGATAGAGGAACAATGAATGGAGCCAAATACAGGCACATCCTTGAGGAGAACCTGCATCAGTCTGCAATAGACCTTGGACTGGGGCGAAGATTTACATTCCAACAGGACAATGACCCCAAGCATACAGCCAAAGCAACACTGGAGTGGCTTCAGAACAAGAAGGTGAATGTCCTTGGGTGGCCCAGCCAAAGCCCAGACTTGAATCCCATTGAGAATCTGTGGAAAGACTTAAAGATTGCGGTTCACCAACATTCCCCATCCAACTTGACAGAGCTTGAGCAAATCTGCAAGAAAGAATGGGCAAATCCCAAACCAGATGTGCAAAGCTAATACAGACATACCTAAGAAGACTCAAAGCTGTAATTGCTGCTAAAGGCGCTTCTACAAAGTATTGACTCAGGGGGGTGAATACTTAAGTGAACAAGATATTTCAGTTTTTAATGTTTCATAAATTTTTGTTACACAATAAAAATATTTTTGCCCCTTTAAATTGTTGAGTATGCTGTGTGAATCGAGGAGAAAAAATCATTTCAATACATTAAAAATTCTGGTAGTAACACAACAAAATGTGACAAGATCCAAGGGGAGTAAATACTTTCTGAAGGCACTGTATATATAATATAAAAAGTAGATAGGAGCCAGGGGTAGAAATTAACTTTTTTCAGTACGTGCACCAGGGACTGGTTACCTGCACTGGTCAACAAAATAAATAAAACTGAAATTAAACTAAGGAGACAGAAAAATACCAAAAATTGAAGTACTCAGCTTCACACACTTGTTTTTTCATGCCTAATTAACCACAAAGAACATTTGCTCCAGATTACTTGTCTTTCACACACTTTTTTCTCCTCCACAAGAGCTACAGTATGTGATCTGAGTGCTCTCTGAAGCCTCTTATCAAGAGTCTGCCCCAAACCTCAGTTCTTGGCACTGCTGAACAGCATCTGTCACACACTGTTACCCAATCAATAAATGCCCTTCACAGAAAACGAAAAAAAATCTGCACTTCTTAGCCACTCTGGATTAACTTCTCAGCAGTCACATGATATTGTACTGCAAGCCACATGAGTTTTATTTTCAGTAAGCGACAGTGATGGTACTCTCATTATTGGTTGCTAGAAAGTCTCCCTTTCTCTCACAAGCACATTGCCCTGCACTGACAGTCGTAGTGAAACCCACAGATGCTGTCTCTATCCATCAGTGTCAGGTAAGTGATTGACAGCAGGCACTCCTAGTCCGAATCCTTACCTTGCCCCATTGCTATGACTGGACCTGGCACGCTATGATTCCTCCTCTCTCTATTCTCCTCCACTAGTCACACTGAATGACTCACACAAGCAACGCAAGTAGTCTTAAAAAAAAAAAAAAAAAATCAAATCACAGCTCACTCTTGCTCCTAGCTTGGCCACAACACCACGACCTCCCCCACGCTTTCTGCAACTTACAGTGTGGTGGCATCCTGCAAGCTTGTGTGACACACACACACACACACACACACAAGCAAAACTGTGCTTTCCACCCCACTCAGTCCCGCATTCTCCTAGGCAGTGTAGGGGCTGCCAGCGATACCCCACAAGTCTTGGATACCAAGATTGAGATTAGAACAGTTGTTGCTGTCTTTGTGTGATATACTATTCTCTGCACATGTAATTGATGATAAATGCAAACTTGTTGTTTTAAGGCATTTGGGACCTAAAATAACATTGCGAAACTGGAAGTAGCGCTGCAACGTACTTCCGGTTTCTGACTTCTTAAAAACGCTTGCACTAGCGAGCGGGCACCAGATTAGAACAGTTGTTGCTGTCTTTGTGTGATATACTATTCTCTGCACATGTAACTGATGATAAATGCAAACTTGTGACTTAAAAACTGTATTGTGTTGAGTGCTGTCTAGAGAGGGGTGCCTTATTGTCAGAGGCAAACTCCTTGGCAGTGAACCACTGAATTCTGGGACACTGGAGGACTCTGTCCCACTGCTACTTCCTGGTCCTGTGTTCTAGCTGTTCACAGGCTATTTTTTTAAACTAATCAGCCTCTTGCAGGCTAAAAACTTGTAAAACAACCATCTAAAAGCCTTCTTAAAGGCTGTTTTAAGGCATTTGGGACCTAAAATAACATCGCAAAACCGGAAGTAGCACTGCAACGTACTTCCGGTTTCTGACTCCTTAAAAACGCCTTGCACCAGCGAGCGGGGCGAGCATGCGCGTCGACGCAGAGACACGCCGCTGCTAACGTGGTCTTCCGTGTCTCCCGGGGAAAACGGGCAAAGGGACTGAAATAAAATACTGGGACTGACTCAGGTAAATTTACCTAACTCATTATTGAATTGCAAGATTTTTCCCAACCAGAGTATTACTCTAGGACTAACATTAATTTAAACCATTACAATAAAGAAAGCTAATGAAAGAACTGGAAGGGGACAGGATCAGTTGTGTTCCAGGACAGTAGCTGCTGCTGTTGCTTTCACAGGGTTCTTGTGGATTTTACTTGGTAGGTTAGTTCCTTTCTTTCTTACTTCTAAGGGGCTAGCAGGGTATTGTTTTGGGTGCTGTTGGATGTTTGTAAACTGATTTGGTGGCTGTAAGTGGGGCTCATTTTGTGGATATTTCACTGTGTAACAGGCTGCGCTGGTAAAGGCCTATTTCTTCTGATTTAAAACCTATTTGGTGGGATTTGCTTGGGCCTAGTTCTTTGGCTGCTGGGCTTGGAGGGGAGACACAGGGCTGATACACTCTCTCTCGAGTCAGGTGTCTGCCCTAGACCCACCCTCCCCTCCCAGAAGTCTGCAAATTTATAGGGGAACACCTGCCCTGCAATTGGAGGAAAAGGCTGCAGGTGCAGCTCATGTAGTTCTAGCCACTGGGGTAGGATTTAAAGGCTGAGAGAGGAGCTTTGGGAGTTGTTCATTTCCTTATAAGTTTAATGTGTTGTACTGCACCTAGTAACAGGGTTACTGGTGTACAGTGGGACTGTTTGTAAGATTAGTGGGTGACCTGATTAGCAGTAGGGTATCTTGGACTGGGGGAACCTGTAGCTCACCCAAGGAAACCTATTTGGAAGGGGATGGAACCACACATCATTAGGGCCGGCATCTTTGGGAGGGTGGTGGGGTGCACAGGGTGTGGAGCAGCCATGATACTGGACTGGGCTTGGAAGTTGGTGGTTGCCCAGTGTGCTACCAGCTAGCACACAGCTTAGGGAGGAGGTTGCGGGATTAGGGGGAAGGGGGGTGGTATGGTTGGGGAAGGGGGCTGGGAATCTCCCACAGGGTTGCACCAAGCACTAGGGGTGGGGGCATAGGGAAAGGAGTGCAGGAGAATACTCAGGGGTCACGTAGGGAACCTGGCAGAGGGGGTCCAAAAGGACACTACCAAGGAAGCAGGCAGGTAACTGGGGGCCCTCACAAAGGGGAGACAGAGGGACAACATTCTCAGGGAAGTAGGCAGATGGCCAGGGCTGGACAGAAGGAAGCAAGGCAGGAAGTGGATCAGACCTTACACTCAGTAACCGCCAACTCTCTTCTGCTCAAGGATAGGGGGTGATGTAGCCATGACAGGGGTAGTTAGAGATGGAAAGGGAGTGGGAGGCAGGAGGCAGGGGCCAGATAGCAGGAAGAACAGGGGGGGGACCTGGAATGCAGAGAAATGGGGGGAGCAGTGAATCAGAGCAGGAGGGGCAGAGGGAAGAGGGAGGAAAGCACAAGGAGAAGGACCAGTTGGGAGGAAAGGTAAAGGAGAAGGACCAGAAGTACAAGGAGGATTCAGTAAAGGGAGCTGAAGGTTTAGGCCAGGGGAGCACGACTAGGGAAGGAGGAACTAAATGGAGACAGGAAGAAAGGAGGATGAGCCAGGCTAGTTTAGCAGATGGGGGAGAAGGACCAGTTAGCAGCAGTGAGGGGGGAATTAGCAAGGAACAGAAGGATACTCAGGAGGAGGAGAGGCATAGGATTGGAGAGGAGGGGGTGGCATGTGGCACCCAGAAAGGGGGAGGAACACGGAGCCAGCTGGGTGGAGGGGCCTGTAGAAAGGATGAGGGACATGGAAGGGGGGAATGGAGGAAAAGGAGTGGTCAGAGTGCTCCTGCTGGGGGATTCTATGATCAGGGGTATCAAATGGGATAGGGAGGGAGAAGCCTGGCCAGTTAGAACAAGATGCTTCCCTGGACTAACGGTGCACAGGGCTAAGCACGAGGTATATCAGCTGGCAAAGGATTGTGGGGGTACCCCAGACATACTGGTCCACCTGGGTACAAATGACATTGAGGGAAATAGCGAGCTAGAGATACAGGCAAGATTCAGGGAGCTCGCCAGGGTCTGTCATGACATAGGATGCACAGTTTCCTTTTCAGAAATCCTGCCAGTGCTAAGGGCTAGTGGGGAACACAAAAGGAAAATTAGGGAGATAAACCAGTGGCTCAGGGAGTGGTGTGAGGCCAGAGGGTATGGGTTGATGGGGGATTGGGGGGAGACCTGGGAGGATAAGGAGCTGTATGCTAGAGATAGACTACATCTCAATTTGGAGGGGAGGGGAATCCTAAGTTGAAAATAGAGGGGTTCATTGGTGAAAGTGTTTAAATCCTGTGAAGGGGGGTGGGATGGGAGAAAAGGCTGTCAAGGGGGTGCCGATAAAGGAGGGACTCTGTCTCCACCCCCCTGGGGACCAGGAGGATTGCAGGAAAAGGCCAACTGGCAAAGTGCAGACCAGGGGAAAACAGAATCCCCATGGGAACATGAGCTGGGGAAATGGAACTATAGGGAAAGGGTGGAAGGTAGTCCTGCTAAATGCCAGGAGCTTGGGCAATAAAATGCCTGAGCTCCAGGCGATGCTAACTGAGGGAGCAGTGGATGTGGCAGCGGTCACTGAGACTTGGGCCACTGCAAGACATGACTGGGACCTGAACCTGGAGGGATACACTATGTTCAGGAAGGACAGGGGGAGGGAAGGGGAGGAGGGGTAGCAATGATAGTCAAAAACTGCATTGGCATAGGGGAGTAGAGGAGGCAGAGGGAACCGTGGAGGCATGGGTCACCTTGATAACAAGGGGGCAAGAGAGTAAAATAGGAGGGTGTATAGACCCCTGCCCTGGCGGAGGAGCTGGAGGACAGTCTGGTGGCAGATGTTAGGAGACACTGCAGACTGGGCAGAGGAACGGTGGTGGTGTTGGGGACTAAACATGCCAGGAACAGACTGGGAGACTATGACATCCTCTGTGACCAGGGAACAGAGGTTGTTGGATGTCTTTCAAGACGCGTTCCTAACTCAGCAGGTGAGGGAACCGACCAGGGAGGCACGGGTACTGGATGTGGTCCTGACAAACAGTGACCAGATTGGGGGCCTGGAGGTAAGGGACCCATTGGCGGGGAGTGACCATGCCACGGTCTGGTTCTGCCTGGACCTAGGAGGGGTAGAAGGCTGCACAAAGACGGAAGTAACCGACTTCAGGGGGGCGGATTTTAAGGAAATGGGAAGATCCTTAAGGAGCATTTGGATGGGACTGGGTCAGACATGGACGCTGATAGTAGGTGGGAAATCATCAGGAGAGGGGTGCAGGATGCTACCAGCACCTGTGCAAGAGTAAGACGAAAATGCGGTAGGGCCCAAAAACCCTGTTGGTGGACCAGGGAGGTCCAGGAGGTGTAGGAAAGAAAGCAGCCTATAAGCAATCCAAGTGCTCAAGGAGTGAAAGGGATCGAGGGGAGTACGACTGATGGCTAGAAGGGCCACTAGAGTGGTGAGGGACGGCTAAGGCAAGGAAGGAGCAGAACCTGGCCAGGGAAATTAGGAGAGGAACAAGGGGTTCTTTAGATACTGGGGAAAACCGAAGGTGAAGGGCAGATTAGCAGGATTAAATCAGGGGAGTGGATGGGCACAAGACCCGGGGAGCAGGCTGAGGTAATAAATGAGTACTTCCCCTCAGTTTTCACCAGGGAAAATGGGGTGCTGCATCATACATGGGAGGAGACAGAGATACTGAGGGGGGGCCCTCACTCACCGGGCAGGTCTGGGGAGAGGGGAGGCATCACTGGCAGGTGGGGGAGGGCTAAGCAGGAGAAGGGGTACCAGAAGTGGAAATCACAGCTGAGAGAGTGAGGAAGCCCTCAGCCCCTTAAGACGGAGAAAGCACCGGGCGGATAATTACATCCCAGGTGCTGAAGGAACTTGCAGATGTCCTGGCAAAACCCCTGGCAGAGCTTTTCACCATCTCTCTGAGGACAGGTGGGTGCCCCAAGACTGGAAGGTATGCATATAGTGCCCATCCACAAGGGGGATCAAGGGAGGTGGCAGGGAACTACAGGCCTGTCAGCCTGACCTCGGTGGTGGGCAAGGTGATGGAGGGCATTGTCAAGGAGAGGCTAGGGGTGGACCTGGATAAGTCAGGGTGCCTGAACGATAGACAACATGGATTCATCCCGGGGAAATCGTGTCAGACAAACCTGGTGGAGTTCTATGACTGGGTGACAAGTGCCTTGGACCTGGGTAGACCAGTGGATGTCCTCTTTCTGGACTTCAGCAAGGCATTTGACTCTGTTCCTCACGTGGGCCTGTTGGATAAGCTGGGAGAAATGGGGGTGGGGAACCAGATGATCAGATGGATAGGCAATTGGCTCCAGGACCGGACCCAGAGGGTCGGAGTTGGTGGGATAGTCTCATCCCCAAGGAGGGTCATTAGTGGGGTCCCACAGGGATCAGTCCTTGGGCCCCTTCTGTTCAACGCCTACATATCTGACATAAGGACAGGAATCAGGAGGAGATGAGTCTCTTTGCAGATGACTCAAACTGGGAGTGGTGGTGGAGGGGAGGAGGGAGTGGCCCTACAGGGGACCTGGAGGCTCTGGAAAGATGGTCTAGAAAGTGGAGCTGAGGTTCAATGCAGGAATGCAAGGTACTCCACCTGGGGCCAGAAACCCAGGTCAAGTGTACACCCTGGGAAATGCTACAAGTCTCGATGGCTGAGAGGGACCTGGGGTGGTGGTGGATGTCAAGATGAACAACTCTGAGACTTGTGGGAGGGCAGCAGCCAAGGCCAACAGGATGCTGGGATGCATCGCTAGGGGATCACTCCAGAAGGAGAGAGTGATACTCCCTCTGTATAACTGCTTGGTGAGGCCGCACATTGAGTACTGCGTGCAGTTTGGAGGCCACATAAAGCAGGACAGTAACCTCCTGGAGAGGGTCCAGAGGAGGGCAACCAAAATGATTTGGGGCTTGAGGACAGGGACCTATGAGGAGAGGCTCGAAGAGCCAAATATGTACACATTGGAAGAGAGAAGGGACCGGGGTACATGATAGAGGTTTTAGGTACATGAAGAGGGTAAATAGGGGAGGAACAGTCGGGTGCGTCAAGGAAGGAGGAAGGGCCACTAGAGGCATGGCTGGAAGCTGGAGGGGGAAGATTCAGGGAAAGGAGAAGGTGCTACTTCACTGAGAGGTGGTGGAGCCATGGATGCACTGCCTAGGGGCTGGTGGAGGCAGAGACAGTGGAGGGGTTCAAGAGGGGGTGGGACAGGTACAGGGGAAGGGTTCTGGAAGCAAAATCCAATGCAGCAAGAATATCCGGAACTGGGAAGGGAGAAGCCAGAGAAGGCGAGGGGGACAGCAAGGTCAGCACCCAGGTTGGGGACTGACCAAACGAGCAGACACGAAAGACCATTAGGCCTATTCTGCTTGCATTTTAGTATGTTAGTATGTTAGTAATAAAATGTGTTCATCCTGTCTCATGTACACCTCAGGGAAACAGACACCTAGTTTTGTCTGTGATAGATGTCTACTGGTAGAAAAACTTCAGGATGAAATCAAACGCTTGCTACCTAAGGATAACTTGCAACCTGAAATAAAAGCACTTGAGGAATACATAGACCAAATGTCTCTGTTAGTTGAAAATAATGCATCTGTCACTCAAATTCTTGATGACCCACCACACCCTGACAAAACACTAAATAAAATTACTTTGACTAACCTAGTAGAATCACCAGTCATTTCCTCTACCCCCTCAAATTGCAAACCTGATGAAAGCTGGTTTAAAGTTCCCCATAAAAAACATACAAAAAAAAAACAATCACCTATGTATTGATAACCAGGAATTGGCCCTGCATAACTCATTTGAAGTTCTAAATCAAACAACTGATAGATATAAGTTAGATAAGAAACAACTCCCTTTGATACATCAATTTTTTCATCTCAACATGACAAACAAAATTCTCATTTACAATCAAAAAATAAACTACCTGCAAAAACCAATGTAACAACAAAAGAAATACCCCCCACGGGCAATATAGAAACTAAACAAAAGCAGGTTATTGTACTCGGAGATTCTATCATCAAATATCTTGATCAACCAATATGTAATCCAGACAAACAGAGACTGTGTTCAAGTTTCAGAGGGGCTAAAGCAGCAGACATAACAAGAATGGTAAAACCAATATTAACCAAGGCAGGCAAAAATCCTTTAGTGATAATCCACACAGGCACTAACGACATCAAGGATTCAAACCTTTTACAAATCAAACAGGATATTGTAGCACTAAACAACATTCTAAGTAAACATGGTTGTTCAGTATGCATCTCAAAGGTGCTACCCATTCCTAGAGCCACTGAATATACCACCACAAAAATTAAAGCTTTAAACGAGTAGCTGCGAAAATGGTGTTATAAACAAGAAATTAAATGCCTAACACACTGGGAAGAATTTGAGAACAGGCCATCTCTATATTGTTGGGACGGGCTACACCTCAGCAGAAGAGGGAGTACTATACTAGGACAAAAAATGAACACCTACATAAATACTCATTTAAACTAACAAATAGGGGGGAGTCTGGGATTTCATCCCATCCTCTAGCTACTAATGTCAATTCACCATTAAACCTTAACCTCAATATTCTTACTTTTAATGCTAGATCAATGACTATTCCCAAATATGCTGAACTAGAAATACTAACGCATACTTTAGAATTAGCAATAATTGCTATAACTGAAACCTGGGGAAATACAGAAAAAATCTGGACAACAGAATTACCTGGCTACAAACACTTTTATAAACATAGAGACAATACAAAAAAAGGAGGAGGGATTAGTTTATATATAAGAAATGACTTAAAATCTTACCAAAAATACTCCGATCCTTGTTTAGAAAATGTTTGGGCATACATCCAAACTACTTGTTCACACAAAATACTAATTGGAACCTGTTATAGACCACCAGCCTCAGATTTAGACACCACCAGACTGCTAGCTGAGGAAATACAGCAATTTGCCGACAAAAACGATGTATTAATATTAGGAGATTTCAACCTTCCAACTATCAACTGGAATCTACTATCTGGAATAAACCAGCACGACAAACAATTTTTATCTGTGGTAACTGATCAAGGCTTAAAACAGATGGTGAGGGGCCAACTAGGAAAATAATTTATTGGACCTTGTTATCACCAACTAGAAACCCCAACATCTGATATTACAATTTACCACCATAAGAACAAGCGACCATAAGTCTTTACATTTTCAATCCAGCTACCCTTACAACCCAAAATAAACAATATTAAAATAAAACAATATCACAAAGCAAACTTTGACCTTATTAGACAAGATTTGGGGAAAACAAACTGGGAACAGATTCCCCTTAAAAACAAATGAAGCATGGGAAACAATAAAACAAAAAATATTAAAACTTGACAAACAATATATCCCTGAGAGACTCAAATACAACAACAAAGGAAAAATCCCACAATGGTTCAATAAACATATAAAAACTCTAATATCTCGCAAGAAAAAACTTTTCTCTAAACTTAAAAAAAACACTGGTACCCCAAATAAATAAAATATTAACATCCTATAGACAAACAGTCAAAGAACTAAAAAAGCATATAATAATAGCCAAACGCAACCTCGAATTTAAGATAGCGCACACAAAGGACTCCCATAAAGTTCTTTACTCCTATTTAAATGAAAAAAAGAACAGTAATAACCAAATTGGACTTCTAGTTATAAATACACATACCATCACTTCAGATATAGAAACAGCTACTGAACTAAATAACTATTTTTCAACTGTTTACACAGATAAATCAGATCTTACTCCTATTATTGTATCTTCTATCACTGACATAAAAACAGACAGAATTTCAGAAGAAGATATTAAAAAATGCACTAAACACCCTAAAAACACACACAAGCCCAGGACCAGACGAAATTAGTTCTAGATTCTTAATAGAAATAAAAGATGTCATTATCCAACCATTAAAAATACTATTTAATAAATCCCTGAATGAATCATCAGTGCCAAATGAATGGCGTACTGCAATAGTTACACCTATCTTCAAAAATGGCTCACATTCAAAAACTGAAAATGATAGACCCATAAGTCTCACATCCATTCCATGTAAACTTATGGAAAAGATTATTAAGATTAAAATAGAAAACTAACATTAAATATAATTGACACATACCAGCACGGCTTCAAACAGGGTTTTTCATGTGTAACAAACCTCATCTCCTTCTATGAATACATCAGCTATCACTTAGACAATAACACACCTATGGACGTCATACTACTTGATTACAGCAAGGCGTTTGATAAAGTTTCTAATTTTTTATTAATCAAAAAACTTATTAAAATGGGGCTGTCACCCACATTAACTTCCTGGATTAATCAGTGGCTGAACAACAGAACCCAGCGAGTCAGGGTCAATAATGTAATGTCCAAAGAGAGGGGATTAAACAGCGGGGTCCCCCAGGGTTCTGTGCTTGGGCCAGTCCTCTTTAATTTGTTCACTGGAGATATGTACATATCAACAAATAATAAGATGGTAACATTTGCTGACGACACTAAAATTGGGGGAAAAGCTACCAATCAAATCAAAGACTCTGGTCTACAAACAGAACTATTGCTAATCAAGCAATGGGCATGTATGAACGAGATGCACTTTAATGTCACCAAATGTGCAACTCTTCATCTAGGTAAAAATAATCCACTACAAAATATTATTTAAACAATATGGCTATTAAAACTTCTACCGTTGAAAAAGATCTAGGCATCCTGGTTAATAACAAACTGTCCTCCACCTCACATTATACCAAGATAGCTAACCAAGCAAATGCCACACTCAGAAGGATTAGCAAAACATTCATAAATAAAACTGAACAATGTCTACTGCCACTCTACAGATCTCATGTTAGACCATTTTTGGATTACTGTTCCCCCTTTTGGAGTCCCTACTTAACTTCTGATATTAATAAGATTGAAAGCATCCAACATAAAGCAACAAAACTCATACCTCATCTTTCTCAATTTAACTACACTAGCAGACTAGAACACACAGGTTTACTTACATTATCACAAAGAAGACTTAGGGGGGATTTGCTACTATTATTCAAAATTACAGCAAATACAGAACAGATGCAAAACTGTGGTCTCAAATACTCTACTAGAAAAACAGCTGCAAGACTGCACAACAGACAACTGGAGATCATGAGAGCAAAAACAAATAAAAGAATGAACTTTTTTACTATAAGAGCGCCCAGAATCTGGAACAAATTACCACAGGAAATAGTCGACTCCCCTAACATATTGTCTTTCAAAAACAAACTTGACAAATGGTTGACTAATTAGGGACCCATTAAATGATCCACAAACGTGGAGGACAATCATGATGGGCTAACCGCCTTCTTTTGTCCCATACAACCAAAGTACCAAGCTTAGAGTTGCAAGCACTGTGGGGCATGCAAGGGACAAAACTACATGTATCAGACTGTTCCCACATGCACAGGGAACAGGTTTACAGGGCTCTCAGTAGGATTTTTTGTTTGGGGGTCCGGGACTGGCTTAAAAAAGGGGGGGATCCACAGCCCAAAAGTGGGAGTCCCCTGAAAATTTCAAGGGGTCCCCATTCAAATACATGGGAGCCACGCCTGCACTGTTTGTACTGTAAGATTCTGTAGGCGAGGGGGTGCGCTCCATTAGTTTTATAGGCGTTCAAACTACATTTTTTGTGTTTCAGAGGGTGAATTCAAACAAATATCCTACAGCTCAACTAACTAGGGCTTTGTTAGTTGAGCAATGACTTTAATTTGGAGCATACCACGCTATACAACATATTACATTACAAGCGGGCACGTGGGTGCAGCTCCAAGTGACTCCCGGAGCTGTAGCTGAGCATCTCGGGGACTTTTGAAAAAAAGAAATAACGAGTATCCTGATGCACAAAATGTGCATAAAGGACACAGGTACCTGCATCCCTGAGAGCCCTGGTTTTGATGTTAATTTCAGCCACTGGTAGAAGCATGGCCAAGATCTGAAGGAACACAAATGTTAGGGTAACATTTTGCTTTACTTTGCTCCTCTGTGGAGAAGCACACGGAGATAAATCCTTAACACCACCCCTGTGTCCTCCGGAAGGGTATTCCAGAGGACTGGGGCTGCCACCTTGAAAACTCTCTCTCTCTCCAACTTAAGCTTGGCTGGTAGTATTTCAAGCAAGCCCCATCCCTTGGATCTCAAAGCTCTGGTGGGCGCATGGGGAGTCACAACATCACTGAGATATTGGTGTACCAGACCATTCAGGGCTTTATATGTTAGTAAAAGAAGTTGGAATTCAATGCGCCATCTAACAGACAGCCAGCCCAGGACCCATAGCCCAAGTGTAATATCATTTGACCTTCAAGCAGAGGTCAGAAGCCACGCTGCCACATTCTGATTTCCAGGTGAGTCCTTATAGAGCACACAACTGTAGTTGAGATGTGAGAGTATAAGGATATTTTCCACAGTGGTTAAGATCTGCAGTATACCGCAGAGGGTAAAATGTATAATGATATAAATCTACTTATGCAACAGGTGTGGATTCAAAAACTGTTGCATAAATTGATTTACCCGCACTGCCATTGTGTATAGGACATGTCATCGCCATTTATGCGCATTGTAGACATATCATTATGACGTGTCTCTCCCCTCACCCAACCGTAGCTACTTATAGCTGCCTTCACTTTCATTTCCAAACAACCACCAAAGCCTTCCCACAGCATCTCAGAAAGCATTTCTAAACACTGCCACTTTGTCTAATATCAACGCTACTCCTAAGTGAAAAAACACATTCAGCACATAACGAAAAATGACTCCCAACATTTTATTTCTGCTTGCACCAATTTTGTAAATTTACTTGAGTGCCAGGCTGCTCCCGCTCCGTTCCTACCACTCGTGACTCATTTACAAAACAGTGCAGATAATTTTCTAATGCCACAAAATGCTGAAAACACTGCCTTTGCCTCAGTCCCGAAGTGCTCTTACTGGACATCCCAGCTGTGCTCCCATTCCCTCAGACACCACAATCTCTGAAACCACACTGCCTTGCACCATGCCATCCACAGCCACACACTTTAAAAATAAGAAACATCTAAATTGGTTCTCTTTATTTAAAAACTGCAACCATGATCAAGAACTGCAACCACACTCTCAGTAGCCCCGTTTCCTTGCTAAGCAACACTACCCCATTTCACTATAAATTTTCACCAAGCCGCTGCTCAACCAATCAGCAGGAATGTACAGTAGCCTCGTCGACACCAGCATCATGATGCAGCGTGCATAACAACACGCATAACAACAACGCTCCTCAGAAGCGGAGCAGCATTAGTTTACCAAAGAAACATGGCACCATTCTAAAATGAAAACGCAACAAACACTTACTTTAAAAGAAAAAGAAAAACACAACAACAGGATCCCTGTCTATTGTACAAATGGAATAGACAACAGGGACCTGTGGAATAAATTATTTATTTTCAGTTGTGCCGTTTGAACTTGGGCACATCACTCGTGGCTTACGCCACCCGTGAAGTTACCCAAGATTAAACAGCATGAGTGAAAATAAACCCTTTATTCCACAGATCCCGACTATGTATCCCGTATGTCTATAAATACAGCTATGCAATGGCTCAAACAAGTTATGTTTTTTGTGGACTCCCTTGAAGATGGAAAAAATTTTCAGGAGGAATTTAACAATTTCTGCGACAGGTCTGACTCTGGAATCTTCTAATGCTACACTCGAAGAGCAGAACAGAGGTAGGGCCTTCACAGGTCTCCACTTGCTACACTGAAGAAGGAAAAGGACTCAGTGTGATGATAGACAACAGGCTGAAGTATGACGGGCACTGCACAGGTGCTGTCGAGAAAGCTCGAAGAATGCTCTTGTGCATCTAAAGGGGTGTGACCAGCTGAGCAGGGGATATAATCTAGCCACTTCACAAGGCTCTGGTCAGGCCCTAGTTAGAGTAGAGTGTGCAATTCTGAGGAAGAATTTTCAAAAGCCCCCCTTTTTTAGAGCACATGCAGAAGAATCTTGTGGGTCCACAATTTGCGGTAGCTTGCAGCTGTTTTTTTGGCGCTGCTGTGCCAAACCATTATGCCATGAAGTAACAGGCATAGTGTCTCCTGCAAGGTGGGACAGCATTCCAGGGCTTCTGCCGACACCCCCAAGCGGACCTCACCATGGCCTGGTAGGGCCTCCTGCTTATCCCAAATGGCTAACTCTTGTGTGTTTTATACAGAGTGCCACTGGGAGACACAAGACAGCCTAACTCGGGCTAGTCAAAGCCCCTACAGCTGCACCAGCCACCCATGTGGATAATCAGGAGTGATTCCAGTGCGGAGATTGTTTTCTCCATCAATGGCTGCGTCATGGGACTCAGTCCCTGAAAGATTTGAGAATCTGTCCCCTGGGCTCCCTAACGCAACAAAAGACATTGAGACATTCGAGATGGTGCGACGCAAGACCAACAAAATGATCAAGGGTATGTAGAACAGAAGCTATGAGGACAAGCTGGAGGCCCTTGACATGTTCACACTGGAGAAAAGGAGACTGAGGAGGGAAACAATCTGCCTTTTGTGTACTCAAAGCAATCAACAAGATCAAAGAGGGATGTTTCATGCAGTGTGCTCCAGCAGGACAAGGGGACATGTCCTAAACTGCACCGGCGAAACATTTAGAGGTAACATTCTGAGGCACTTCTAGTGGGTCAGGAACCTATGCAATAGCCTTCCAGACTGGGGCAATGAAGATAGCACAGGCCATCAAGGTAAGCCTGGGCAAATTTCTGCTTATCAAGAGAATTATGGGTAGTAGGGTGTAAAATACCTATAAATTAGTACATATCTGCATAGCATACATATTAATCCTGCAGATCTCAGTAAATCCTTCGACACAGTCAGTCACGCCATCTTGTGCACAAACTGGCATCCCTGCTATGCCATGGTTTAAAAATTACTTAACAGGGTGGCAACAGCAGATAAAACTTGAGGACTTCCCTTCCTCCGGCTCACTGTCACACAAAGCAGCCCCCAAGGGTCTGTTCCGGGTCTACTCTTGTTCTCCATCTATAAAAATAACCTTGGGGACAACATAGGAGATGCCAGTCTACACTGCTGTGTGGAGAATACTGTTTTATATGTAGCTAAACCTACCCTATCTGCTGTGCAACAGGACCTCAAATTGACTTTTGATGCACCCCAGTCCAATCTACCTTCAAGTTATTATTCAATGCAACAAAACAAAAAACAGATTTATAGTATTTACTCTGAACTGCAAACAATCAAAGCGCCCCATCTCCTTGAATCCTCACCCTGACAAGTGACAGACTAGAGCACTTATGCTCCTTTAAATACCTGCATCTCTGGCTAGATAGCAAACTCTTCTTAACCACCCATGTAGAAAATCTTTGTAAAAAGTTTCATCCAAGATAAAGCTTCTATTACAGAAATAAATTCTGCTTCTCTCTGGAATCAAGACAGAGACTAGTCAAAGCTACATTCCAGAGGTGTCTCATCTGCTTACCTAGCCAAACCTGATGTACTGTGTCACATCTGCTTACCTAGCCAAACCTGATGTACTGTGTCACAGAGCACATTGATCCATTACTGGCCCACCTCCCACAACTCATCAGCGCACACTATACAAATCAATCAGCTGGCCCTCACTCAACATCAGACAGCTAAGAAATAACTCCTTACCTCTCTATATATACATATGTATATCAGCTTTGACAAAATGATGTTCAGTTAGCTTGCCCTCTTTTTCTGAAACAAACTGCAAGCCTCCCTTAAACTTATATTAGGCAAGTGGCTTTCTCTCACCGGCTCCCTGCTCCTTTCACTAAAGCGCATATACTAAGGCTCTCTATTCTGCCTTCATGCAACTGCAACCCTCTCAATGAAACTGTGCGAAATCTTGCACTCTGTCTTATTTGTATTTAGCAAACAACTGTTCCCCTGAAACTACGTGAATACTTAACACTCTATTTCGAATTTTGCAACCAGTTTGGGGCACTTTTGCACTGTTGTCTCGCTAGCACTGAATGGGAGTACTTCTTAATGCCGACACTCGGAATCCCGACATTCAGGATCCCGAATGTAGCAGCCCGACACACACCCGTCCAACAGAAGGAAGTTGGTGCCGACGGGGTAAGGTAGCGGATGTGACGAACCACTACACTACCCCTTGTGGAGACACCACAAGGGAGGGGAAAATTCAGAGGTTGGCCAAGCTGCTCCTATGGTGTGGAAGGCTAAGCCTCTAACAGCTCAGCCACCATGGTGCTCCAGAACGGGTTCTGTTCCTGAGAAGAAATTTTGGCACGGTGCACTTCTGCCCCCCCCCGTAATTTTTTTTAACCTACTCCGAGGTCACGCCCCTCGGAGTTAGTTATCTAGTTACGGGGTGGGTGGGCGTTCCCCCCTTTCACCAAGACCCCAGCCGAAGCTCGAACAGTCGGTCTCCTGAACTCTGAGTTATGGACTTTAGGAGACTGACTGTCGGGATACTGTAGTGAATCCCACTGAATTATGCTGTGTACGTGATGTTCCTTACTATGTTTGTAAGAAATACCACTTTCTCTCAGTGCAGTTTAACCCCTGCAAGGTATACATATTTTTTAAATCAAGGATGGAAATGAGAAAGGAAAAGTGTGGCCTACTGGGATTTGAACCTCAGATCTCTGGTATGCCGTTCCAGCGCTCTAACCATTAAGCTACAGGCTCACTGGTCAAAGCGTCTGAGGAATTTCCTTACAGCCACACACACATTCCTTTCTCTAGTGTTACGCAATTATGCAACTAGAAACCAATGTTAGAAATATCACTTTCTCTCAGTGCAGTTTAACCCCTGCAAGGTATACATATTTTTAAATCAAGGATGGAAATGAGAAAGGAAAAGTGTGGCCTCACAAGTTTGAACCTCAGATCTCTGGTATGGTTCAGCGCTCTAACCATTAAGCTACAGGCTCACTGGTCAAAGCGTCTGAGGAATTTCCTTACAGCCACACACACATTCCTTTCTCTAGTGTTGAGCAATTATGCAACTAGAAACCAATGTTAGAAATATCACTTTCTCTCAGTGCAGTTTAACCCCTGCAAGGTATACATATTTTTTAAATCAAGGATGGAAATGAGAAAGGAAAAGTGTGGCCTACTGGGATTTGAACCTCAGATCTCTGGTATGCCGTTCCAGCGCTCTAACCATTAAGCTACAGGCTCACTGGTCAAAGCGTCTGAGGAATTTCCTTACAGCCACACACACATTCCTTTCTCTAGTGTTGCTCAATTATGCAACTAGAAACCAATGTTAGAAATACCACTTTCTCTCAGTGCAGTTTAACCCCTGCAAGGTATACATATATGTTTGTAACTTACTCATGCTTTACCCTTCCCCCGGTTCGCACCTGGAAACTAGCCTCTGTTCAGTGTGCCTATCCCGGTAACCAAATTCTACATAAATAAATATAAACTAAACATTTCAGTCAGCCTCAAAACCTTCATAATGCTACTGAATAATCAATACATGGACGAATGCGTTGCGGTAAGATTCTTTGCTCTAGAGTCAATGTAGCTATATCTCACTAACATCATAGTTTCTATCTTACATGTTATCCTATTTTATTCACTGTAGATATGCCTTAAGTCCACGTATTTATTGTTCTGATCTACCTCTGCAGAGAACATATATTTTTTACTTTTGTTGCCACTGTGCTCTGTAATACTCCAAGTACTGTTGTATTTTTGCTTGTCCTACCCAGGACATCCTTGTAAAGGAGTACTGCTCAATGGAGCCTTCCTCTTCCCCACTACCTTACAAACCCTCCACTCTTTCAGCTAACAACTATATGGTCACCCCAGAGTGCGGTGGAAAAAGCACCGCTCTTACGAGGACATTCTGCCTCTGTACTGGTGAGAGTTTTGCGGAGGACATTACTGACTGCTGCTGGAATTGTTGAGGTTTTGTTAATGATTTTCAACGACATTGTTCACAGTTCTTTTTGAGCATCACTCCTTAAAGGAGTTGGTTTCATGCACTTTATTACCCACAGCACTTTCTCACTGGATTCTCCCATGTGTTTTGAGTTATTTTATACTGCATTTTATCATTAGTAATATTGTTTGTTATTGAGTTTGTTTGAAGGTGGCGTGTGGGTTTAGATAGTGTGTGTGGTGGGGTATGAATGTGGGTTAGGGTATTATTTTGTATTATAATGTGTGGATGAGGGATGTATGCGTAGGGATAGGCTTTAACCTTGTTTTAAGTTGATTTTAATTCATTTAATTGAGTTGTACAGGGTATTTTTAGCCAGTAAGTAGCTGCATGATGTGTCTGAGTGCTAGACCCCTCCGTATTATTTACACAGCGCCCCTGCTGTGTGACTTTCGCCCCTTTTCTGACCTCCCCTTCCAGCTACAGTGGTAAGACGCTGTCGAGAGGTGAGTATTAGTAGGGGGCGAGTGGGCTGGTGGCAGGGCGCTGTGAGTACAGCGGAGGTGAGCAGTACTGGGGTGGTAAGGAGCAGGAGGCACCCTGGGGCTAAATGGAGCCAAAAAAGAGAAGACCAACATGTTTAGAGCCCATCCCCAGAGTTCCCACCAGACCAAGTGGGCTGGCAACCGGTGGACCTGCAGTCTCCACCAGTCCCCTTCGGATTGTGCTGTGCAATGCCAAATCGATGAGGAACAAGAACACAATTATGGCGGACTTGATTTCCTCGGTTGACCTGGCTTGCATCACAGAGACTTGGCTGAGAGATGACGCAGGGCCAGGGTGGGGGTGTGGCCATCTGTTTTAGATCCAGCTTGAACTTCTCACTGTGCGCCCAGTGGGCTTTACCTCATCTTTTGAATGTGTGGAGGTGCGGGCTGCAGGATTCTCCTTGTTTACTGTCCTCCGGGACCATGGGGAGGGTATTAGATTTCTTGCAGGAGGTCATGGATTTCATCGCCGATGAGGTGCTGGAGTCACCTAGATGGTTGATTCTGAAGGACTTCAATGCCTGGGTCGACAACAAATCCTCACATTTTGGACACTACCTCCTCCACTTGATGGCATCATTGAGCCTAGCACAAGCAGTTTCTTCTGAGACTCACCACCACTGCCAAACCTTGGACTTGGTATTCTCGCTTGGGCTTGAGTTCACTGACCTCAAGATTGATCGGGTCACTTGGTCCGATCATTCCACAGTGGAGTTCTTGTTTGGGCCCCCCTACTGAGGTGGTCCACTATTGCCCTTTAAGAGGATTGCCCCCAGCAGGACTTCTGTGATAGTAGGACTTTTCTGGTGTGAGAGTGCTGCATGTGCGATTGGAACGGGAAAGGCGGTGGCAGCCTATAACAGGGCCATCTCCATGGCACTCGATGCCATAGCACCAATCCATACACCACTCAGGTCTTCTTGCTTGAGATCCCCATGGTTTGAAGGGGTTCTCAAGGAAATGAAGGCCAAGGGTCAGACATTAGAGTGTTGCTGGCAGCAGACCCAGTCTAAAGAGAACAACCTGGCTTTCAGAATTCACTATGGTGATTATCAAAGGGCAATCAACTGTAAGAAGGCAGAGTTTCTGTCCAGGAAGATTGCTGCAAGGAAGAACAGACCAGCTCAGCTCTTTCGGACTGTGGACAGACTACTTCATTCGGTCTGTCTGCAGCCAAAAAGAGCATTTTCAGACATGCTGTGTGAAGAGTTTGCTCTGTTATTCTTTGACAGGGTGTCCTCTATTCTGTCTGGGATCTCTCCAGTGGGTAAGATCAGCTCCTCGGTGGGGGCCTGGTAAGAACAGGGGCACTCCTATTGTCTGGGAGGAGTTCCAGCCAGTGGAAGTGGCTGAGGTCATTGAGGTGATTTTGAAGCTGTGGCCCACCTTTTGTGAACTGGACCTGGACCCGACTCATCTCCTAGTGGGATGCGTCAAGACTGCAGGTCCAGTGTTCACCAAGATAGTCCAGTGTTCACTCTCTTACACATTCTTCCTCAACACCTTGAAAGAGGCATTGGTGAAATTCACGCTCCGAGGGGTTCTTCCCGACACCTTCAAGAAGGTGTTGGTGAAACCCTTCTGAAGAAACAGTCGTTCAACCCTGACATCCTGGCGAATGATCGACCTATCTCCAACCTCCCATTTTTAGGGAAGGTTGTCAAGAAAGTGGTGGCTCTGCAGCTCAAGGCACACCTCATAGCTTTTGGCATCTACAAGCCATTCCAGTCTGGATTTAGGGCTACGACAGCGCTGGTTAGAGTGCAAAATGTCCTCAGAGAAAGGGATAGAGAAGACCAGTCAATTCCCATTCTCCTTGATCTTTCCTCAGTGTTTGACATCGTGGACCACATTGTGCTCTTAGATCATCTTAGAGAGTATTGTGGACTCGCCGGTACTCTCATCAGCTGGTTTGAGTCCTATCGCTTGGGCAGGAGGCGATGGATGGTGATGGGGAATTTCTCCTCCTCTCTGAAGCCCCTGTCATGTGGAGTCCTGCAAGGCTTGACCCTGTCGTTGATGTTGTTCACGGTGTACATGCTGCCCCTGAGAGCGCTCCTCAGACATTACAGTCTGGATTTTCACCATTATGCAGATGATACCCAGCTGTATATGTCTTTGGCCCCCAGAACAAATAACACGGCTGAAGTGCTAAACAACTGCCTTGCCAAGATCCAGGATTGTATGCCCTTTAACTGGCGGAGGCTGAACCCTGGCAAGACGGAGGTACTGGTGACTGAGCCTGGCTGCTGGCATGATGGGGGTGCCTCCAGGATGGTAAAAGGTATGGTCCTGGATCTACCCCGTTGATGGCGTCCACTAGGGTGTGAAATCTGGGTATCATCCTTGATGACAGGCTGACACTTATTGCACAGGTGTCGTCTGTTGTCCAAAGTGTTTACCAATTAAGGAACGTCATCCGGATTAAACCCCTAATTCTGCCCGAGGACCTGCCCTCACTGGTGCATGTCTTTGTTACATCCAGGCTGGACTACTATAACACTCTGTACTTCGGGGTCAGTGGAGGGAACCTCTGCCAATTGCAGCTGGGGCAGAATGTGGCAGCCAGGTTGCTGATGGGCCTGTCCAGGTCTTGTCATGTGACCTCAGTCTTGCAGGATCTGCAACTGGCTGCCTGTTAGGTGGAGGATCATCTTCAAGGTGTATAAGGCCCTATACGGCTTGGGCATGGCTACCTGTCTGACCTCGTCACACCTGCCATCCCAGTACTTGCCCTCCACTACTCCACCGAGGGCCTCCTAAAGGTTCCGAGGGCCAGGCTGAAAATCTCAGGTGACTGTGCATTTGAGGTGGCCGTCCCAGTCCGCTGGAGCTCGCTCCCCAGATCTCTAAGGGAGGCTCCATCAGTGGAGGCATTTAAGACAGGTCTGAAAACCTATCTCTTTAAAGAAGCATATTCTGATAACTGCAAGTGGTTTTTATGTCACCTATTTACTATTTATTATTTATTTAGGGTTTACTTTATTGTGTACATTATAGACCCTGTTTGTCATTGTTTGTATAAACCTGCCTGTTTGACCTTTGTAAGGTGCCCAGAGCCCCCGGGATTGGGTGCCATATAAATTAATTTTTACTTACTTAGTAATGCAAATACATAAATATAAGAAGCTGGGGGCCAGATGAACATAGAGGGGTCACACAGACTGTAAATTACCATATTATTACATATTTTAAATGTATACTAAAGTAGAAAATTTAGGGACAGATTATGCAAACATTTGCACATGCAATTTTGTTGGCCCAATAAATTTTGTTTTTATTAATAATTGATTAATTTGTCTAACAATAGTAAGTTTCAAGGAAGGGAAGCTGTTACAATTCCATTACAGTATCGAAGGAATAAAAAGTAAAAACAAATCAAATGCATCTCACTGATCAGTCTCAAAGTGTGAATACTTAAAGAGCAGCTGACACCTTCAGGAAAACTTTAACAAAACATAATACTTGGACAGTACAGCTTGTTGTTCACATTAGGTTTGCATTTCTCCTCCCCGTTATTTACTACTGAGGTCAACTGCAGGAAATAGGATCCTTGCTCTTGAAGAGTTAATCTATTCCTGTTGCTTTCTCTCTACCCGATATCATAATGCACTGCTTGTGACATCACAGTACTCTCATGGCAACTGACTGTGATGTCACAACAGTGGATTATGACTTGAAGTAGGGAGTCAGCTACAGAGGCAGATGAACTCTAAATGAACTCTAAGTGATAAAGATCACATATTCATGCAAATTTCTCAGTAATAAATAATATGGAGGAGAAATCGAAGGACTATAAAAATGGAATGCAAGTAGAATTGTACCCGATCGTCATTTTTTTTTTTTTTTTTTAAGTTTTCATTGTGGCATCAGTAGCTCTTTAAATGACAGCAATTTGAGAAAATACATGCAGATCGCACCATATAATCACCATGCTATCACTCTGCTGGAACTAAGGAGAAAACAATATAAAGATCTGTATTTCTGGTTGAGGCATTTACTGGGTCCCCATCTATAATCATATCAATCGTCACACTTAAAGTAGATGCGCCCCACAAATTTTAAACTGCTTTTTGGGCAGAAAAGCAGGTGGCCTCATCCAAAGTCACTAATCAGGTGTTTGCACCATTGTTTCATTTTGTACCCATAATGCCATACACAGTGGGGTTGCAAGCCTTTCCCTGCATGGTCACGCAGGACACTGCAACTGCACAGGGAAAGGTACGGAGCTGGCCTCTAAATTAGGCATGCAGCAATGTTAAGTTGTAAACCAGCCCACACATACCCAGTCACAGACACACACACACACACACACCAGAGTGCCCCCAGGAGATGTAGAGCTGTACCAAGCAGTCCTACATGGGAACCCAGGCATGCAACACTGCCCTGAGGATCCAGCAGGAGGTGGAGATCAGCAAGGGACCCGCAGGAGAAACAGTTGCTGTAGCAGTAAATGGTTATCCATTGGATTCCAGGGGCTTCCAAAAGGGTTAGAGTCTGGGAAGGGACCACTTAACAACCAGGTAAGATATAATGCTACTAAAACAAATCAGGACGTCAACTGGCCAGAGGCAGACCTAACGTTAAGAGTTTGGCAGGTGGCTGGGGGACACTAACATGACATCCCCGGTGTCACGGTGGTATGTGCATGGGCATGGCACTGCAACAACAGACAGCTAGATATCAAAAGGCTTAGGTTTATTTTTAATTTTTTTTATTTGAAATATCAGATATACCTCTGAGCCAGAGGCACTTTGACAGAGGTTCCATGACATACACAGAATACAGGACATTGTAAAGGTATACATAGGGTAATAACATTTAAGTTACAGTAATACAGTGATACACAAGCATTTGTCAATGTCGAATGTTTGCTTGCTGGTACTGGCATTGATACTGCATGAGTTAGAGAGATGCATAACAGGAATGGCAGTGAAGTATTAAACTAATGCCAACCTCCAACCTGCAGAGACTGACAGGCGTTGGAGTGTGCCTTTGGGTCATCTGCCATAACGGTCACACCATTCCACCTCACCCACCCTGCAGACACAGACAGGTGTCACGGTGTGCCTTAGGGTAATCGGCCTACGTTCACCCATTCCATAAGGAAATAAGCGGAGCAGGGTGCAGTAGGAAGCACGGGTCACGTTAGGTGAGCCCCTAAGGCACACCTCAATGCCTGTCAGTGGCTGCAGGTGGGGTGGAATGGCGTGAGCAGACCCCAAGCCACACCACCGACGCCCGTCAGTCTGTACAGGGTGGGGCAATACGGTTGGAAAGCCTCATGTCCCAGGCGTTTGTTGGCATTGTCACTCCAAATTTTCAACATGGGCTTTTAGGGACCCCACCTCATGAACAGTGGCACTATCATTTTGTTACTCAATCCCAAAAGGTGATTTCGCACAGTGAATGCGCCATTTGGCGCAACAGGTGTTATAAGATATTTTGGGCAGGATGTTAAAAATGACATCTATACTGTTCATGAGAAGGTATGAAAAAATGGCAATGTTGAAAATCTGGAGTGAAAATATGAAAATATGAAAAAGTGGCAAAGTTACAAGCATGCGCAGAAACTGCATAACACATGCTCGTAACGCAGTCATTCTTTGGAATTTTTTCACCATATTTTTAAAATGGCCTTTTTGGGACCTCCTCTCATTAACAGTGGCACTGTGGTTTCATTAATCTTCCCAAAAGTTGATTTCGCACAGCGACTGCGCCATTCTGCACCACAGGTGTGAAAACACGTTTCGGGAAGGATGCAAAAAATGACAGCTATGCCGGCCCGGTGGTGCAGAGAGCGGAGGCACTGGCACCTTACCTCACACCACGCCGGCGACCCGGGCTCAGGAATGGACTTGGGGGGCTGGGGGCTGGCAGGGGAAGGAGATGATTGAGTCTCCGGAGGATTGCTCTCCTCTCCTGGGGTGGGTTGGGTAGGCAGCCCGCTCTGTCAGTGTCCTTCGGTGGAGACCAGGGGTACTACAAGGCGGCGCCAAGAGAGCCAGAAAAGCGTGAAAATGCGATGCATGCTGTCCAGATAACGGCCTGCCTCCCTAATCTACCAGCAAAGATACCTACAGGCTGCATTTCCATACTCAGGAGTAAGCTGCAAGGAAGCACTACGTGCGTCTCTCCTCCGATGGCGGAGGAGGGATATGGGAGAGCCCCCGGCGAAGGGATCACGTGGACAACCAGGGCATCTGAGCAGCTGGATGGTAGATCGGTCAGAGGAGGCAACGGCAGGACTTCACACCCGGCGGAGAGACGACAGCGGTGCCGGAGAAGAGGAACAATGCAAAAAATAAAATGACGGCTGTACTGTTCATAAGGAGGTGTGAAAAAATGGCAATGTTGGAAATTTGGAGTGGAAATATTACAAATTGGCAAAGTGTCGAGCGTGCATACAAACGCGTCATTTTCTGGGTTTTTTTTC
Organism: Neoceratodus forsteri; assembly: GCA_016271365.2. Classification (NCBI taxonomy): domain Eukaryota; kingdom Metazoa; phylum Chordata; order Ceratodontiformes; family Ceratodontidae; genus Neoceratodus; species Neoceratodus forsteri. The sequence continues at coordinate 269,208,109 of JADMNL010000025.1, forward strand.
GCCAAACTTGCAACATGGGCTTTTTGGGACACCACCTCATGAACAGTGGCACTGTCGTTGCGTTAACTGGTCCCAAAAGGTGATTCCACACAGCAACTGCAACATCACCTTTCAGGACCGAGAAACGAAATGACGGTGTCAGTGTTCATGAGGTGGGGTCCCAAGAACCCCATGTTGAAAATGTGGGACCAAAACTCCCAAAAATGGCTGAGCTGTCAACCTAAGTTGAACCCCCCCACTGATTGCCATTATAGGACTTACAGTGATTTTCTTCAGTTTGCAGTCGGCTTTTGAAGAGTGCAGACGTATTCCTGGTCCACAGAAGATCACAGCCGGACCCTCTGGAGGCAAGTATGGGTGGGGGCGAGGGAGGGGTCAGGATGGGGAGGGTGGCAAGGATGACAGGACTGTTTTCTTTTTCTGTTGGTTAAAAAAAAAGACCTTGGGGGACAGTCGTTTTTAATTTTATTCAAATTTCATGAAGTTGGATAGTTGTTACATACTCCATTGAGCAAGATGCTCATTTCAAAGGAGGTCCATTTTTCCATAACTAATTGCACATACAATAATATCTTACATTGACATATTAAATAAAAACATTATAAAAACTGTACAATAATCTCAATGGACATGCTTAACACATCATAAAAAAGGATGAACAAGCACTAAACATAATACAATAAACAAAGACCCACTAATAAATTAGACAGAACAGCAAACTGAGGGGGCATCTGACCTAGCCATATACCATTGCTTTATGCAACCCAAATTGACTACCTGATTGTTTTGACGTAATGAAATAGGCAATAAGTTCCATACTAAAGGCCCCCTATGCCACATTGCCAATCTTCCCATATTTGAATTGCATCTAGGGACATCATATTCCAAACCAGATGTAGACCTCAAATTAGATTTAAACTTCCCTAATTGAGAAAAAAGCCAATAAATAACATGGTAGATTTTGTTTATGCACTTTATACATAAAGGTAGAAAGATGCCAGTCTCTCCTATCATTTAATTTTAGCCACTTCGGAGATCTATATAACGTACAGTGGTGGGTCTCTCTCGGTTCCACAAGTATGAATCATGCCATTTTACTGTATATGACATCTAGTCTAGCTAAGGTCACCCCAGATGCTCCTGCATAAAAAACATCCCCATAATCCAAAACAGGAAGTAACATGCTATTAACCACCCTCATTCTAATCTCTGGTGACAAGCACTGCCTTAATTTATACAGTAAACCCAGTTTATTACCCAGGTTTTTGATCAATGCTTCAATGTGAGGTTTCCAGTTTAGTTTTGCATCCAATGTCACTCCTAGATATTTATGTATGTCTACCTGCTAAATAATAGTAATGATTTTATTTTAAGGTTATTTGAATTGCTTATGAAAATAAAATCCATTTTTTAATACATTTAAACACAAGCTATGTTCTTAAAAACCAAAAACTGTAGATTATTAAAAATTATTTGTAGTTTTGTTTGAATAGGTTTAGGGTCCTTTCCCTCAATGTATATAACTGAATCATCTACATACAGTATATGTGATAAGTTATTAATATAGAGATTGAAAAGAAAGGATTTTTATTTTTTTTTTTTTACCAGATGAAATACTATGAAAAATAAATTGCGGCACACTGGGGTGGGCTCCCAGTGTGCCAGACTAGTGGGAGGGGAATCAATGCCAACACAGGGATTGGGCACCCCGAGGTCGGCTGAAAAAAAGGGGGCATGGGAGGTGCATCAAACACCAGGAGTGGACATTCCGATGTTGGAAAAAGATAATTACTTTGGCACACCAGTGTGGGCTCCCAATGTGCCACAATAGTGGGGGGGGGCATGCCAACACAGGGATTGGGCACCCCGATGTCAGCTTTAAGGGGAGTGCTTGGGAGATGGCAAATCCACCAATTATGCAAAGCCACGGTGGGGCCATTTATTTATGTCACCGGGAATGACACACTGAGCAAATGAGTTGCTTCTCAGTGCAGCCATGCTCATTATTGTGCACTGTAATGCGCATGGCTGGAATGTGCCTGGTTGCCAGGAAGGAGAGGGAAGAGATCTGCCGTTGCAATGACGAAACTGTCTGTGATTGGAGTAGCAGATTTCTTTCAAGTCGCGCTAGCTCAAAAACTGCAATCATCGGCGGCTTCCTGTTGATTGGTGGCTGACGGACGCGCCCCTGAAAGCGTTCTCCAGATTGGCCAAACAGTGCTACATTTCTACAATGCTCTACTCACCTCAAAATGTTTCTTGTGCGCTGCACAAGCAAGCAAACATAAAAATGACATGACTGCAAAACACAGACTGAGGAGTCAAGATACAGTGCATAAGAAAGGCTAAACCACTAACAAAGACGGTATAAAAATACAATTCAAGTACATAAGGATTATATTTACAATCAAGTGCCATCAGTGGGCAGAAAATTGCATCAGGGAGAGAGAAGAATACAAAGCCAGCCAGAAAAGGAGAGTGTGTGGGTGAAGGGGAGATGGGATAGGTGAGAAGAGAACAGTGAGTGAAGACAGTGTGGAGTGGGGGAGAATTATGAACAGTTGCAACGGTTCAGCGAGAGGAGGTGCTGTCGAAGTTTAGTTTTAAAAGGGCAAGTTTGTCAGTGGCCAGGATATCATGGGGCAGGCTGTTCAACAGGTAGGGGGCCCGGTATGGAAAGGCAGCTTTACAGAAAGGAACAAGGTATGAGCCTTTTAAGGTGCTCCTGGTAGTGCGTAGAGAGAGGGGGTGGGAGTCAGGAAGTGAAGGATCGGGGGGGGGGCTGGAAGGACAAGACTTTCTTGGCTATTAAGCAAGTATGGTATGTTAGTCGACCTTTATAGTTCAACCAGTGTACTTGCTGGTAAAGGTCGCAGGTGTGGGTAAGCCGATGGGTTCCAAGAACAAGCCGGCAAGCATTGTTAAGAGAGACTTTGATCTTATTGAGGACAGTGTCAGATGCGGAGCCATAGATTATTGTGCCGTAGTCTGCTATGTAGAGTACTGAGCTGGTGACAGCAAGACGGTGAGCGTCATTAGTTAAGCATTTTTTTTTTATGCCTATACTAGAGGCCGTCCTAGGCAGGACTGTGCCAGAATTCTAAATGGCCCAGGCAGAAGACCTGCAGGGGCCATTGTGTTCATTTCCATAGGAATATAAATAGGGGCCCCTTTGTTGTGTTAAATTTTAAGTCTGAAACTATTCATGAGGCAAACACACATGGTGATTGACTGCTGAACTGGGCAGCTCAGAGCGACATGCATTCCTAAACTTAATTCATAAATGCTGTTTTTCCATCTTAGTATTACATTCAGATTTATAATAATCACAATAATGGCCTCACAGTCTCTCATTTCCTGGGGATTAATGACCAGCTGGAGGGGGCTGACCCTTGGATGCACCTCAGGCCACCCTTCCCCTCAAACTGGTCATTCATCCTCAGAAAATGACATTATTGCTCAAGAGTTTAATTTTTGTTTGTGCAATGATTGCCTTTTATGCACGTCAATGGGCCACAACTTCATACCAGTTACTTTTCCAGCAAGGTACCCACTGTAACCAATGGACAGCTTTTCCATAAGCTTTTGAGGGGAAAAGCTGGGTGCACCCACGAAGGTGGGGGTGGGAGGCCTGCAGGACTGATGGTGAGACCCAAGGAAACATTACTAAGCTATAGTGTTAAATATTTACATAACGTATACTGTAAGTCTCGATTCCACTTTGCCCTTGTTATTCCTTCTTCCCTTCCCTCTAAATAAAATTCTGGTTTATTGCATTTTAAACTGGGTGTATCTAAAATTTATTTTCAGAATCACAGTTACTGGTTTGGGGATGGTATTCCTGTTTTGGGGGCCCTGTATTACTTCCTGAGGTGTTTTCAGTACAGAGTACAGGTACCCCTTTTTATACCCCAGGTGGATGCATCATATTATTTTACAAACATCTCTAAGTAGTCCACAACCTTCAGAACCTAGGCTAGCCACCTCAAAGAGGTAGTGACAAAGGAGAGGTTGGAATTCTGAAAGCCGAGGGATTACAACAGTAAGGATTTTTTGGAGGGGAGGAGTAACCCCTGTTACTAGTGTGTGCAATCTGGCTGTAAAGGCAACCTAGGGTCAATCTGTACTCTCTCTGGCACTCCTGCATTAGCTATGCCTCTGGTGCCAGGTGAGTGGGGCCTGCAGCAGCATAAGTCACATGGAATACTGTTGGCAGTTAGTCTACGTGAGAGCTCTGTACCAGTCAGAGTGCTCAGCGAGACAGACTGTGTTTACTTTTTTTCTCCTGAACGAAAGACACCCAAACCTCCATTAAAGTGGCAGTGGCCATCTTGAACACAGCCCCCGGATGGGGTACAGCCAAGTACAGCACCTGTCATCTAGTCCGAGTAACTGGGACATTTTTGTACTGCCAAAACTTCAAAGCCCCTGCTGTGCTGCCTTTAAAGCAAGGTCTCCAAAGAGACAAGTGACTTAGCTGGGAAGTAACTTAAGGAGATACAGGACTGTGTTAAAGATCAAATGCACATATTTCATAAAAAGCTTGAATCCTCTTGAATTCACATCCATGTATCATGATTAGTATTTTCTGAAAATATTATGCTGTTTGGTTTTGTGGTTTTCTTTAAATCAGCATCTGTTAATGTGCTCTGCAGTAACTGAAAACAGTAAAGAAACAGTGAAGATGTTTCTGTCCCTGTCAGTGAGCAATGACATCATACTTGTCCAGCCTGATGCTCCACCAATTATTTTATTTATTTATTTACTGAGAATTCGGAATTACAAACCTTTGAGTCAAAGACTCTTTTGCAAAGGCTCCACCCACGTCAGTTAACAAAGGGTGGAGGGGGGGAATACGAGTTCGGGGGAAGACAGACGGAACAGACCAGGACAGATTATATACAGGCACAAATTATTTACAGTTTTATGTACAAATCACATTTTAGCAACATTAGCTCTCCGGTGGTTACAGATGGTGGAGAGACATATGCCAGAAAGGCAATGGAAGGCAACTTTCAATGCATAATAAACAAGTGGTATTACTGAGTTAATTGTAGGTATCATGGCAGAGGGACTTTTTTTTTTTTTTTCCTTCTTCTCTTAATTAAGCCCCTGATTGAAAGAATAAGCTGTTGCATTTCCAAGTTAGAGCAGTCTGTAGAGCTAATTATTTTCACTCAAAGTTTGTTACTAACCCATCTGGTTTGTGTTTACAGAGATCAGCTGAAAATCATTCTGTTCTCATAAACAGTTGTTCATTTGGGATTCAGTGCTGAACTGAAGTGGTATGAATGAATGTCTGTGAGAAATTACCTTGTCTGTATCACAGATGTCAGTTCACTTCATCAAAAACTATATATTCTATTCGGTTACGTAACACAGTGTTTAATGGATATAAAATAAATCTACATTCCATTAATTAATAGAAGCAGTGCGTCTTTGCTGTAGCCTCAATAAATATGTTCATGTGATAATGTTGTTTTCATGTCAGATTGACAAACCTGTGTCTGCCACACTCTGCTATTTCAGGAACATATACTGTATGAACTCATAATATTCAGTTCTTTGAGGGTTTCTATGTGAAAATACATCATGTATGTGTATAACTAGAAATACTATATGGCATCCTGATGCCCCTGTCTCCTGCCCGACAGTTTAGGCAGCAGCTCTCTGCTTCCCCCTTTCCTCTGCCCCAAAAACTCCCAGTCTCCTGCCCTCATATGCTGCAACCCGCTACCCACCGTCTTCTCCACACAGTCAGGGCTGCTGCACCCTGCTGCCTCCTGCACAAACAGTTTAGACTGCCACACCCTGCCACCCTCTGTCCCCCACCCTATAACACAAGATGAAAGTACTTTTTGTCTCTTCTATCAGGTAGTTTTGGGCAGTGTACCAAAGGATCTGACTTTAGTGGCAGGGAGCAGCATGGTGCAACAGCTCTGTGGGGGCAAGAGGCTCTATGGTGCAGCAGGGCACAGTGGTGTCAGGGGACAGAGGACAGCATGGTGCAGAAGCCTTGACTGTGGTGCAGGACACCCTGACTGTGTGACTGGGTGCACATGGTGAAGCAGCCTTGCCCATTTGAGACAATGGAAGTGGGTAGCAGGGTGCAGTAAAGCCCCATCTTTGGTGGCCCGAGGCAGCATGGTGCAGCAGCACAAACTGTGAAGGCAGAGGTCCTGGTACTCAAGGGCTTAGCAAAGCACAGCAGCCCAGTCTGTGGAGACAGGAAAAGGGGGCAAAAGTGTGCATTGGCCCGGACTGTGTGGGTGGGGGATAGAGGGAAGCGGGGTGCAGTAACCTCAAGTGAGAGGCAGGAGATAGGGGCAGCAGGATGCCTATAGTATTTCTAGTTATACACAGGCATGATGTATTTTCACACAAAACCCCACGTAGAACTGAATTTTATGAGTTCATACAACACATGTTCCTGAAATGGCAGTATGGCAGACACATTTGTCAATCTGACATAAAAACAAAATTGTTCTCACATGAACCTATTTATTGAAGCTACATCACAGACACACTGCTACTATGAATTAACTAAATGCAGACTTATTTTATATTCATTAAACAACCCTGTTTTATACAGCCAGAATAGAATGCACAGTTTTGATGACAGCAAACTGACATCCGTGATACAAAGTAATTTTTTTCCATTTATTTAACCAAGAGTTTCTCTGTTTCCCACAGACCTTCATTCATACCACTAAAAATCAGCACTGAACCCCAAATGATCAACTTTTTATGAGAAGAGAAAGATAAATTTCAAGCATCTCTCTCTAAACAAAAGCCAAATGAGTTAGTAACAAACTCTGAGTGAAAACAATTAGCTCTACAAACTGCATTAACTAGGAACTGCAACAGCTTATTCAGTCAATCAGGGATTTAAGGAAGACTAATGTATATTTATGATTTGGATACGTCTGATGTATTTATTATACATTACAAAGTACTGTACGTATGTCAATAAGAGATCAGCCATTTTTTCTTTTGCAACACATATCTAGAGTTTGAGGCTCTGACACAAGGTAGTAAAATGTCAAGCAAGCCTCCATTTACATGCAAATGAGTCACTTGTAATACAGCTCCTCCCATTCCTTGATGTCACTGCAGCAACAGTGCAGAACAAAACATAAGGGTATCAATGCTGTCTATCTTGATTTTAGTTTAAGTTTGCAATAGCTTAAGACAGTTCTGTCATGCAGCTCACACACAGGGAGTGGTTCTTGTAGCCTTAATACTGCATGTGTAGAGCAAATAATGCATCTAATAGTATTTCATTCACGGTAAACAAAAGCTGTTCCTGTGTACTGCTCATTTCTCTCTGTGAGACAGTTGTAACATGTTGTGAAAAGCAGTAGACTGAATCGGTTAATCAACCAATCAACCAACAAATTGAGCAGTCAATCAGTCACTCTGTAGTGAACCAGGTGAACACCCTTGAGAGGATTCATTTACAAGCTAGGCTTGAGCAGTTTCCCAAAGGATGACACAAGACTGAATTCCTCCTTTGCACAAATTATACACTCCCCTTTCAGCAGCCTGAAAGTAGAGAGCTAGATCACTTACTTTATGAAGTGTACTGTTTTACATTTTAAATGCTCCTTACATCTGGGTTCTGACTGGAAATAACCAAGACACAGAATGCATAGGACATGGGAGGAATGAGCTAAGCAAATACAGAGTACTACAAACACTGAGACTGATTAGTTTCTTTACCTACAACAGCTGAAGTGTAGCCATCTGATTTGTGAGGGACATCCTACTTCAAATGCTGGCATTACAAGGGGGGAGCTGCCACAGCTTGTTTTCAGTACCTTCAAAGTGAAGTGCTGTAGCTCTCATATCACTGCTAATGATTTATAATGGGAATGTGGGCACTGTTAAAGTCATGGGCCTGAGGGGCCATCACAGTTCCCAAGGAGGCTAGGGGAACTTAAGGGTTAGAGAGTAAGGGACTTTAGTAGGATTTGAACCAGGGTTTCCCAGTTCTTGTGCCTGTGCTTTAACCACTAGATTACCCTTCTTCCATATGCTGCAGCTGATGTCCCGGTAACCTATTCCTTGTTATAGCTGAACTCTTTATTGCCTTACATCAGCCATCCAATCACTGACTGCCTAGTTACAAAGGGAAAGGGGCATTTTTGCATGATTGTGTCTCACTGCTGGTGTCGATCAAAACAGGGAATGCTACCACACACAGAACATAATACAACAGCTATATAATACCACTTAAGACTCTTGTTGTACCCCGAATCATTTATTGGGTAAACTGTTTTTGCTAACAGAAACATTAACACAACACATTCAGGAACTTCCTTACAGGCATACTGTATATACATGTCAAATCAGTGCTGAATCACACTCATATGGTCCTAGTCCCTATTAGACCTGCACTTCAGGATGTGCACAACACTTAAAGAGTTCCTCCATTACTCAAGTGGGGGACCAAACATTGTGGGTTCTGTTTACTGGTGGAACGGCATTTAGTGCAGCACCATTATCTGTTGCTCTGATGACATCATTCTCCAGCAGCATTGATGGTAAAATGGAGGACAAACACATTGATAACTTCTGGGGGCTGTATATTTTTATTTATAATCTAGATTTGGACAGCAATAGGACTGCTGGTAAATAGAGGAGGAACCCAACAGTTACACATAAGGAGTTGGGAAACTATGGGAGACTTCTCCTTTAACTGCTGAAGCAGCAGACTGCATAAGTATGATGTCACTGCTCACTGACCGGGACAGAAACATCTTCACTGTTTTCAGTTACTGCACATTAACAGACGCTGATGTAAAGAAACCACAAAACCAAACAGCATGATATTTTTAGGAAACACTAATCATGACACAGGGACACAAATTCAATTTTTTTATGAAATATTTGTGCATTTGGTCTTTAAATTTGAGGATACCCTAATGGGATCTTGGCATACAATAACAGAGACAAACCCAAAGGCTGTAACCTGCAGGTCCATGGAAGATAGAGCCTTGTTGAGGTAGCTGACATGTGGAAAGGGAAATCAAGGAGAAATCCTTCAGAGAGCTGCTGAGTTTCTCTGGACGGGGGGGTCACATGTGCGAGCTGAGCTCTGCTCACAATGCAATTTCTTTTGCCAAGGGCATCCAAGAAGTCTGCCCTACTGCAACCTGGGACTGAGGGTGCAAGGCGACCCTGCATGGAGTATCATCCTTGTTTCACGAAAGTTGTGTGAATGTTGTTGGATTGGCTTGCACAGATCTGGTCCTGATCAGACCAGACAGTCAGGTTTTTACCAATCTGGTATGGATAGTCCAGTTTTCACTCATACCCCTCCTTCACTAGTCAAATCCCAACAAACAGAATGTGAATTTACTGAATTCCATTACGTTCGCAATTACAAAGTTTCATGTCCATTATAAGGATTTTCTGTCCACCTCCCTCTTCTTTATTGAGTTCACACATGCGCTGCAAACTCCTTGAAATAGTGACTTTTGAGGGGTGTGACACTGTCTGTCCAATGCAGAGTGCTCTGCAAGGGGCTCGACAGTATCACACTAGTCATCAGCCAAGCTGGTCCTGACGCTGTTTTGCCTGCAGTGGTCTGCATGTGAAAAGAAAAAGCTGCACCACGTGGTGGCTTTTTCCTTTCATCAGCAGGTCACCACAAAGCAAACAGCTGTTTGCGTAGTGACATCTCCACCACCCACTGGTCCATTCCTGAAAGGTGTGAGGAGGCGCTTTCCTCACCTGCCTCCTCCACATCCCACTGTCTCCGTTTCCTTATTTTCTCCCACTCGTGCAGAGCAGGCCACAGCCTAAGCTCCGTATGGACTGGGAGTATTCAGTGCCCGAAGGCACCTTAACTCTAAGCGCGATCGATTGCGCTAGTGGATCCCCCCCACCTGCCGACATCGGGGTGCTCAATCCCTGTGTCAGCATGTATCCCCTCCCCCTTTAATGTGGCACATTGGGAGCCCACCCCAGTGTGCCAAAAACTACCTCTGGTGGTATTTCCAACACCAGGATGCCCTCCCGGTGTGGATCTGCCCCACACCCCTACTGTCAGCCAACCTCAGGGTGCACAATCCCTGGGTCGACATTCCCCCCCAATACTCTGGCACACTGAGAGCCCACCCCAATGTGCCAAAATCCGCGTTATAATTAGTTTACCTGAAAAAATATAACATAACAGAAAAAAAAAAGTCCCACAGCTTTTTTTTTTAAACCTGAAAAAAAAAAAAAAAAAAAAGAAAGCAATCCCTCGTCATTCCCACCAGCTCCCCTCCCCCAACCCACACATGCCCTCTGCGCACCCCACCTCCCCACACCTCCCTCACCCATACTTACCTCCGGAGGTCAGGAGCAACAATCTTCAGTGGATCGGGAACACGTCGGCACTCTTCAAAACCCGACCACAAACTGAAGAAAATCACGGTAAGCCCTATAAAGGCAATCAATGGGAGGTCTCAACTTAGGTTGATATCACAGCCCTTTTTAGGAGTTTTGGTCCCAGACTTTCAACATGGGGTTCTTGGGACCCCACCTCATGAACACAGTCACTGTCATTTTTTTTCTTGGTCCCAAAAGGTGATTTCACGGTCACTGCGTGGAATCACCTTTCATGACCAATTAACAAAACAACAGTGCCACTGTTCATGAGGTGGGGTCCCAAAAAGCCCTTGTTGCAAATTTGGTGAAAAAACTCCCAAAAGTGACTGCATTATGAGTATGCATTGTGCAGTTTCTATGCACGCTCATAACGTCATCAATTAACAGTTTTACTCCAAATTTCCAATATTGCCATTTTTTTCACACACCCATTATGAACAGTACAGCTGTCATTGTTTTCATCCTTCCCAGAATGTGTTTCTGCACCTGTGGCGCAGAATGAAGCAGTCGCTGTGCAAAATCAACTTTCAGGACAGATTAACAAAATTCCAGTGCCACTGTTCATGAAGCGAGGTCCCAAAAAGGCCATGTTGAAAACTTGGTGAAAACATTCCAAAAGACTGCGTTACGAGCATGTGTTGTGCAGTTTCTACGCACACTCTAACTGCGCCACTTTTTCATATTTTCACTCCGGATTTTCAACACTGCCATTTCTTCACACCTTCTCATGAACAGTACAGCTGTCATTTTTCATATCCTGCTCGAAATGTGTTTGAGCACCTGTGGCGCCAAATGGCACAATCGCTGTGCAAAATCACCTCTTGGGATTGAGTAACAATGATACTGCCAATGTTCATGAAGTGGGTCCCAAAAAGCTCACGCTGAATATTTGGAGCAAAATTACCAACAAACATCTGGGGCATTAGGGTTTCCAACTGCAAAGCCCACCCTATGGACTGGCGACCCATCAACTCACTCCCCAATATCAACCATGGCCTAGACTTCTTTATCTCAACCTTCACGCATTTAGTTAACCAACATGCCCCTCTATAAAAGTGCTGGTCCAAGGATGTCAAGGCTCCGTGACTCTCCAAAGAGATCCGGACACTCATGTCCCACCGTGATAAGGCTTGGCGGGCCTACAAGATAAGTGAACTCCCCTCGGACTAGCAAGTCTATAGACACCTCAGGAATAAATGCAAGCATTCCCTGCACAAAGCCCAGTGCTTCTACTTTAAATCCCTTCAAACAGAACACCTCAGCAACCCAAAAAAGTTCTGGCAGCAAGTAAAGCTTTTTCTACCCACAGCTCAGTAAAAATGCCCTAAACTGGGTAACAAGTTACCTATCCCGTCACTCCCAAACAGTCAAATGGGTCGGTTCCCTCTCAGAACTTAGACCAATAACCCAAGGCATGCCTCAGGGATCCATTTTGGGGCCATTATTGTTCTCACTCTTCATTAACGATCTCTCTAGCTTCTGTGGTGGTGCCTCAGTACATCTTTATGGAGATGACAGTCATCTACCGATCCTCACCAGACCTTGACCAAATCAATCGTGAACTTGCCACAGATTTCGCCTCCCTCGAGGACTGGTTCTACCAGAAACAGCTTGTTCTTAATACCAGGAAAATTAAATGTATGCTCTTCTCCCACCGTTCCACCCTCAAACATGCCCCTCCTACCCTCAACATTACATCATCCTTGGGAGATGCATTGGAGACAGTGCCTGCCTTCAAATTATTGGGCTTCTCCCTGGACCCTTCACTCTCCTTCAGTATTCACATCTCCACTATAGTTAAAACCACGAATCAGAAGCCTGGCCTGCTGTATCGGATTCGCTCATATCTCATGTCTGCCTCCTGCCTAAGAATTGTCTCTTCTTCTCTTACCCCCCTCCTAACCTGTGGGGCCCCCCCCCTGCTAATATCTCATCTCTCTCCCCTCCTCTCCCAGGCCTACCATAGGGTTTGTAGGTTCGCCTTGGGGGTTAACTCCTGATCTCACCACTGCGATGTTCTCTCTCTAGGATGATTATGCTATGAAGCTAAATTGAAATACTTCTCCATGTGTCGCATGTTTAAACTTGTCCACCTCTATACTCCCCCCTGCCTTACAGATCTGATTTGCCCAAGGCAAGCACCTCACTCCCTCAGCTCTTCCTCCTTCCCCTACTTGTCCTCTCCAATCTTTGCCTTTCCCTCCCTCCCCAGGAGGGCTTTCTCTTTTGCTGCTGTTTCTGACTGGAACTCCCTCCTCACATCCTAACCAGTCCCTCTCTTCCTCTTTTCAAGTCCAACCTGCTTGCCTTCCTTGCAGCCTTCTCCTCTTGTTTTTGCTTCCACTGAAGCCCCGTCTTGCCTATTTCGCTTGACCTTTACCACCTTACTCCCTTCTCCCTCCCACTCCTCCCCACCCTAGCCTGTCAACCTTAATTGACAGCTCAATTCCCTAACGTGGCAGACATTACGAACTACCTTTGTATAACCTGTTCTCGATGTATATAGAACCTATAGGTATGTAGCCATGGTGTAATTGTCTAGCCTTACACTACTGTTGCTACTGTCACTGTTTGCAGCTATACTGCACTGTATCCCTGTACACCTTGTATTGCTTCACTGTACCCCGGATCAACCCTGAAAAAAGGACGGTTAATTGTCTCAGTGGTCCTAGCCGGTTGCCAAAACTCAAATAAATACATAAAATGCAAGGCAGAGGAATATACACAGAAAAATATAGGAGGCATGTACAACAACAACAATACCAACAATGAACTTTCAGCATTGACAAATGCTCCTTTAATATTTAGATGTTCCGTTTTTTTCTACAATTTGCATTTGAATGCTGGCAGGGTTCCTTTTTATGGATACTCTGTATTATCAAAATACACCCTAAAATTATATGCAAGTCACACACCAATGCCAACACTTCTGGTGGGACTTCCCACTAATTTTTTGCTTTGGGTACCATTAATATAGATGTCAGAAGTCAATGTTGTTAAAGATTATATGTCAGCTGTTGCTTCAGGCATCAGGCTGCAAGACTATTCCATTTCTTCCAGAAAAAAAAATTAAATAATTAAAAACAGGGACAAGAAAGAAACCATGGGGATGCCCTCGAGATTCCCAACTCCATGAGGCATATTTTAATCAGTTTGTACTATTTCAGTCATACTGTACACATCAGAGTTTCTGATGCATTAAGACAAAATGGACGAATTAAAATATTATTTCACTATTTAGTGAATCAGTTGGGTGGATTACTACACAGTTTAGCATAATCATCATCATAATCGTGTTTAGCAATTAGAAAGACCAAGGAGCAGATGTTCATTTTGAATGATTTGCATTGTGCAAAAAAAAAAAAAAAAAAAAAGGCAAAGTAACAAAGTGTTATAAAGGACACCATAACAGCACGCAAATTATAATGAACACAAACAGTATAAAACAATAAACGTTATAAAAAATATATTAAACTTAAGACATTCTTTGGTTCGGTAATAATCCCAATATAAAGGGATGGGGGTAGTGTTTTGTCCATTACCACCCTTACCTTAAACTCTCTGCTGTGCTGTGGCGTGTACTCAAAGGTCCATAACGCCCTGACCAGGGTGGCCAGCTGCTCAGTGACCTCCCCTTTTTCCTGCCGAGTGCTCTGCTGGATAAATACTCCATTGGATTTCGGCTGCTCGTCATCACTGTCTTTAAACTGCTCCAGTGCCAGGTATTCAGCAAGAAGCTCAGTGTTGCTGAGGCACTGCAAGATGGCATTCATGAAGCAGGTGTTGCCATGGTTTTTCAACCCTGCCACCCCAGGAATCTTATCACCAAAGCATGACAGGATAGCCTCGGAGGAGTCGCTCAGGTCGGACCGGGCAGAGCCTCTCCCTCCTCCGGACTTGAAGCTTTTGAAGCCCCCGTCGTCTTTCTCATCGTCGGTCGCAGGCTCCTCGGTGCCAAAATGGGATAAAGTGGACAGAGTTTTGACGACCCTGCTCATGAAACTGCCCACCGATCTCACCGAGCCCCTCCTGAACAGTTTCTTGCTGAAAGACTTCTTCTCTTTGCTGCCTGCCTTGGACATCTTGACGGCTTTCCATGGGCAGCATTCCCCAGGCTTCCGCGGACACCCGAGCGGCTTGAGCCGCAGAGCAAAGACCGACCGTGCCCCCCCGGCCCGACCTCGAATCAGAACCCTCCACTCATACCTGAGGGGCCCCCTCTGTACACCGACAGTGCCAATGGAATTCCGAGTGCTGCCGTACTGCCGTAAGTCACTTGAGCTCACTTCCGGTTGGGAGACCCAAAGACCGAAGGCGGCACGGGAGTGGACAGATGAGTTGTGCACGTCACCCCGCGCCCGCCATCTTAGTTGAGGGAGCGCGAGCTGGGGGCGTTCGTCCCATTCAGAGCCGAGTTTGTCGGAAACAGTATTACTTACCAGTAACGCAAGACTTCCCCCTGGCACCCATACAATCCGGAGCACGCTGATTCCGCTGTGGTGTGTATGGACAGACACAGAATGGCACTGGATGGAAGCATCTGATTCAATTTTGCGACTGCCGCAGAATACATTGACAAGACATTGCCCTTAATAGTCCTATGTGCGTGATAACGTTTTTACTTGGGGGGTGGGGGTATGCATATGACAGCAAAAGCGGCTGGAAAATACCAATCTCTGGATGAAATGCGATGATCTTCAAAAAACCAAGTGAAACGGTTTCTGTAGCGTCATCTGGCTCTTGGGTCGCAGATTTCCGCTGCTCTTGGAAAAGAGTTTGTTCCTGTAACTAGAATGATGCTAACTATGGCAAGAAGACATTTGTACCTCTAACCATACTTTTTGCTATCTTGCATTAGGAAAAATACAGGAAAACCACAAGAGGATCTGACAAGAGTACTTAAGCAATCTACCAAGACGGTGTGGATAGGGTTACCACCTTTTTAGGAAGCCCAAAGTTGGAAATTTCTTACTGAAACGTGATTTTTTTGCAGGACAATATGTAACCTTGACCAATGCATGAGACTTGTTTTCTCTAAATAATCAGAATTAAGACTATATTGCAGTTTGTTTAGTTGTTTGTACTGTTTCTTATCATTTAAGGTATATTAGATAAAGTATTATAGTTTTTTTGCAACATTTAGAAGAAAGTCAGAAAATTTTTTTTTCTACTAAAATGTCAGGACATGTAGTACTTTTCATGTTTTTTTGCAGGACACAGCTGCCCAAATCGGGACAGTCCTGTGAAAATCAGGACAGGTGGTAACCCTAGGTGTGGGTGATGCTAGGATTTACCCACGCCTGTGGTGTGTGTGGTCAAGGGGCTGCAGACTGAGTGGGCAAACACCCCAGGCATGGGCAAATCCTGTCACCCACACCCTGGAGTGAGATATTGCTATTATACAATGATTAAAACATTTTTTGGCGGCAAAAAAAAAACAATTGTATATTATTTTTTTTATAGTTCCGTCACAAAAAATAGTGTCATGTTGATAGGAAGAATATTCCCCACTCTCAATATGTGTCCAGAGAGAGAGAGCCTACCAGTTTTGCCTTTTTTTATTTCCCTGCCCTGCTGAGTGTGTCTTACATTTGAAAGCTGAGTGCATCTCCGCTTGTTTCAAGCAGGTGTTGAGAGACAGTGCTGCGAGATATGAGGTGGTCGTTTTTGTGCTTCTAGGTTTCCGCTGGCTTTAGTGGTTTCGTTTTCTGTGAAAAAACAGGTTTATTGTGTTTAATTTGTTGAACTGTGGCCCCATTTCAAATAGGGAGCACTAACTCTGTTTTGTACCGCAGACGCAACAGTGCTGCTACATTTCCTAGTAGTGTTTTTCTGGTTGTCGAGAAGGTGGGCAGCAGCATTTGATTTTAAATGGGAATTTTTTTTAAGCCATGCCATTTCCCATGTTTGGGTCTCTTGGGAGCGGACAGTGAAGCGATTAAAATATAAGGTAGTAGGACTAGACAGGAATGGAGCTGACCGGAGATTGACCACAAGTTGAGTGTGGTCTGTCGGGTTATGGGGCAGCAGGCAGGGAAGGAGTTTAGAGATCAAGAATTATCGAGGCAAATTTTTTTGTGTGTGTAGCTGGTGCTCTGTCCTGTTAAGTAGGTGGTTATGTGAGTGGGCTGGATCGGAACAAGACCGAAGCATGAGTTCTGTGAGATGATTTACTGGGGATTTGAGTCTTTGGAAGTGGAGAGTTTGTGATCCTAATTGTGATTTTTTTTTTGGGGGGGGGTTACCTGGTGGCTGGCACTTTTTCCTGTGAGGTGATGCTGTATTTATCTTGGGTGGAAAATGCCTGCCAGCCAACCAATCGAAATGTAGGATTTCATGTGTGTTTTACTACCCATTGTATAATTTATTTATTTATTTATTTATTTAGCGTTTGTTTACCGGGTAAGTACACTAGACAAGTAGTATGCCTATTTTCAGGAACGACCCAGGAGAGCACAAAACATACAGTATACATACATGGCAACATTGGAGAAACAGCATGATACAGTAAAAAACAGCTATAACAACACTTGTATAAGGGCAGAGATACTGCCACCCATAGTACAAATTGTTACAGGACATAGATAGACATTAGAATCACTGAATACATATTTCATAGACCATCATGGACTCAGAGTGGACAATAGTGGACTGCAGAGTATTACATTACAGAGACTAGGAGCAGTCACATCTTGTTGTTTGTTTTAGGTGAATTAAGCAATAAGGCATGACAGGGTGTGGTATATCATGGGATATCGTCACGCATCGGGTGCCAAGTGCATCCAACCACCCGAGAAGTGACAATATCCCATGATATACCACACCCTGGAGTGACTTATTGCTATTATGAACCGAGTTTGAAGTTTTATAAATAAAAAAACAAACAGGTTTTAAAACATTTTATGAATGAGCTTTTGGGTGGTGTAGGAGTACATTTTGAAAAAACAGTTCTCTGACAGTAGAGCGCAAAGAGGCTAGTGGTGCCAGAACTTTTTTGAAGCCGTGATGATGTAGCCCATTATCATCACAGCTTCAAAAAGCTCTTGGTCAATCAGATTCCTCTGTTTACGATCCTCAGTTCATAATAATAGTTATCCAAACCCCACCAAGTCTTCCCATTTTCCTTACCTAAGAAAGGGAATCTCGTCAGAAATATCCCAGTTACTAAGGCCAGATGACAGGTGCTATACTGGGCTATAACTCAGTAGGAAGCATTACAGTGTCTTCAGAAAGTATTCACTCCCCCCCTTGGATTTTGTCACATTTTGTTGTGTTACTACCAGAATTTTTAATGCATTGAAATGACTTTTTCCCCCTTGATTCACAAAGCATACTCAACAATTTAAAGGGGCAAAAATATTTTTATTGTATAACAAAAATTTATGAAACATTAAAAACTGAAATATTTTGTTTACTTAAGTATTCACCCCCCTGAGTCAATACTTTGTAGAAACGCCTTTGGCAGCAATTACAGCTTTGAGTCTTCTTGGGTATGTCTGTATCAGCTTTGCACATCTGGATGTGGGGATTTTCGCCCATTCTTCCTTGCAGATTTGCTCAAGCTCTGTCAAGTTGAATGGGGAGCGTCAGTGAACCGCAATCTGTAAGTCTTTCCACAGATTCCCAATGGGATTCAAGTCTGGGCTGTGGCTGGGCCACTCAAAGACGTTCACTTTCTTCTTCTGAAGCCACTCCAGTGTTGCTTTGGCTATATGCTTGTGGTTGTTGTCCTGTTGGAACCTAATTTTTCGCCCCAGTCCAAGGTCTGTTGCAGACTGATGCAGGTTCTCCTCAAGGATGTGCCTGTATTTGGCTCCATTCATTGTTCTCTCTATCCTGACAAGTGCCCCAGTCCCTGCCGCTGAAAAGCATCCCCGTAACATGATGCTGCCACCACCATGCTTCATGGTAGGGATGGTGTTACACAGGTGATGAGCTGTGTTCGGTTTGCGCCAGGCATAGCACTTTGCATTCAGGCCAAAGAGTTCAATTTTTGTTTCATCAGACCAGAGAATCTTTTGCCACAATGTCTCAGAGTCTGCCACGTGCCTTCTTTCAAACTCCAGGCATGCTATTATGTGGCCTTTTCTCAGGAGTGGCTTCCATCTAGCCACTGTCCCATAGAGGCTACATCTGTGAAGTGCTGCAGAGATTGTTGTCCTCTGGACAGGTTCTCCCATTTCAGCCATGGAACTCTGTAGTTCTGTCAGGGTGGTCATTGGGTTCTTGGTCACTTCCCTGACCAAGGTCCTTCTTGCCTGGTTGCTCAGCTTGGGAGGACGGCCTGCTCTAGGAAGAGTCTGGGTGGTTCCATAATTTTTCCATTTCCTAATGATGGACTTGACTGTTCTCCTGGGAACTTTCAACACCCTAGAAATGTTTTTATACCCCTCCCCAGATCTATGCGTCCTCACAATTCTATCACGGAGTTCTAACGACAACTCCTTGGTCTTCATGGTAGAGTTTTTGCCCTGACATGCACTGTCAACAGTGGGACCTTATATAGACAGGTGTATTTCCTCTGAAATCATGTTAACCATTTGAACTGACCACAGGTGGACTCCATTCAAGTTTTAGAGTGCTCTCACAAGGAAATTGAATGCACCTGATCTCAATTTGGAGTGTCATAGCAAAAGGGGTGAATATTTATCAAATCAAGACATTTCAGGTTTTTATTTTAAATTACATGTACAGAAAATTCCAGAAGTTTCATTCCACTTTGACATTATAGAGTAATTTGTGTAGATACGTGACAAAAATTCCCATATAAATGTATTTTAATTTGAGTTTGCAACATCAAAAAATGTGACAAAATCCAAGGGGGGGTGAATACTTTCTGAAGGCACTGTATTTAGAATTGTCTTGTCCACTACAGTGGAAGTTTGGGTGTCATTTTCTCTCAAGAAGAAAAAAAAAAGTGAACATGGTCTGTCTCTATCAACACTCCAACTGGAATAGAATTCTCAGGCAGATTTACTGCCAACAGTATTCCACTGTGGCTTATGCTGCTGTTGCAAGCCCCACCCAGCTGACTCCAGAGCCATGGTTCATGACACGAGTGGCGGGGAGAACACAGCTTGATCCTAGGCTGCCTGTACAGACTAATCGCACACTGTAGCAAGCCCATGGGCGGAACCAAGGACTACAGCTACAAACACTATATTAATGTAACCACCCAGTCCCCTGGGGTTACTAGAATCCTATCAGTATTATTGTTAGGAAGGCAGCAGGTGTCACAAACCCACTCAGCAGGTCAGGCCCTCTACTCCCAAAGTGCCAGCCTCCGAGCACAGTCTTGTGAATAGTTTAACAGAACAAGGTAACCCTATTGTCTGTTTTGTGAGTTCAGATCAACCTTTGGTCTCAGGTCTTGGAGCGATTCAAACTGTTAACCTCATGCTAACGTACCCAGTGTACAGGCTCAGATATTTCTGTCTTCGGAGGGCCAGATATCTTTGCCTACGGGCACCTAACCAGATATACAGAGATGAACCCTTAAAAACTTTAATAAAGACCTCAGATTTAAAATGCTTCTCTTTACAGTTTGGTACCACTATTCAAGCTTATGTTTCGTGTCTGCCATAACCATATATACTCTTCTTACAAGTGAAGGAAAATCAAAGGCAGACCAAGTAAGCTCTAAAAAGAGTTTTTACTAAAAATAGATAAAAATATGTCAAACACAAGATACAGAACTGTTATATCACAAGACATACAAATCTTTTAAAAGAACAAGGTTTAAACAGTGCAATTCTTACTACAGTACTTAGTCTCCAAATACCTGCTTAAAGTGCTCACAGATGTGTCCTTGTCAGAGTCTAGATGAAAGTGTCCAAGTAAAACAGAATTATTCCTTAAAGTAAACTGTATTTGCCAACCCCTTTTGTGTGAGGTCATCTAGCTCCTTCTCTGTCAGATTATATATAAAAATATATTTAATAAAAAAAAAAAAAAGGATGTCTTTTCAAAGTATTAATTTTGCAGTTCTCAGCATAACTCATATGTTCTTCAAATGACATCTCTTTGATCTCATGATAAGTTTCCTCCTATCAGGACATGAAAGCATCTATATGATTTTTGCACTAATACATCACAACCTGCTTTTCTTCCATTGGAACGTCATAAAATGGATATGCTCAACTCAAGCTTCTTCTACCCTGTAATTAGGTTCAGGCCTTCAATTTAACACTTGGTATCTAAAAACTGAGTGTGTGTGTGTGTGTGTGTGTGTGTGTGTGTGTGTGAGAGAGATCTCACATGCTATATCAGCATTTTCTCATGGCTTTTCATCTTTCAGCTGAAATGGGGGGAGAGTGAGCGAGGTCACTCCTAGAGCATCAGATTTTCAGCAGAGACATTCAGTAATATATTTTATATATATAAAAAAAATGATACAGCACTCAGAACTGGCTGTCCATGTCACAGCAGGCAGCTGGTAGAAAGTTCATTAGGGGCTCCTTACCTAATGACATCATTGTTTACTCAGCTAGCCTGCAGGAAGAATGATTAGGTCATTTAGAACTCTCACAGCAGCATAAGCCACACTGTGTGGATAGCTGCTCTGGGGAGCTTAGAATGCTCAGTTTTGAGTTGGAGTCCGTAGTGGTAAGTTGTGGAAGGAGGAGGAGGAGGAGGTGAGAGTGGCAGATGGACTGCCAGTGGGCTCTGAGGAGAGAGCCCAGTATTTCTCACCCTAGTGGAGTGTCATTTCCAGCTTCCAGTTGAAGTGGTGGAGACAAGGCTACAGCAGGATTTCACGATTTCCACTCCCTGTGAAGTGGAAGGAACTGCTTGATTTCAGTGGACGCAAAGGGCAATCCCCTGAATGTTCTGTGGTGTTTTCCACTGCCTTGGATAGGACCTGAAATAAACTGTTTTGACGCTACCCAGGAGAGTGTTCTGTTTGCTTTTCTTTTCGTTGTTCCATGCCCTGTGGACAGGACAACTTCTGTGAGTACTGTTCTAGGAGACTGGATCTCCACATTTTCTTAGCGTATTAGTCTGGGGTGTGAGTGCCCATACATAAGGCTGGATCGCACCTGTAAGTGCCCCTAGTTTCACCAATGTGAGCGAAGTAAAGTTAAACTGTGTACCCCAGTGAGTGCAGTTTATTCTCTGGTCATTCCAGTTTGTGACGAGAAAAGTATGGGACCTCTAGCATTACAGTGGGGAATGGGGTTTCAGTGGTGTAACCCTGAAGAATGGCAGAGACTGTCGGTTGGGGCCAAGGGTAGGAGGAATGCCATCTAAGTGCTTACAAGGCAGGGCTTCCTGGTTCATAAAGGGCACCAGTGTGTTTACCTGAGCGAGGGCCAAGCTGCAGGTTATGGTGTGTGACTGAGTTTCACATTTTGCACCTATGTCCAAGAAGAGTTTTGAGTGTGTGGCTTAGACTCACTAAATAACACTCATGGGAAAAGAGAGATGTTCATGTGCGTGGCCTGTTGTCCACAAATGCACCTTTTGTGAAGATGATGTTTCTGTTGTTCATGAATTGTACTGCATGCAAGGAGAGTTCTTAAATATGTACCTGTCCAGCCTGGACCGACCCTTGAGGGTCCACTTCTGCTTTTATTTTCCATCTGTTGAATAAAGCCATACTGCACAATCCCAGTCACTGTTATGGACATTCTGATTATTGCTTCTGGTTGTGTGGATTTACTGGGGCCCCCTCAGCAGGTTAGATCAAGCATATGCCTAGCTACCTCCACCCAGGACCTGGGTTGAGTTATTTACACACGGTTCAAGTTGTTTTGTGTCTGTACCCCAACCCCTCTCTTCTTCTAGAAAATGAGCCAGGTATACATTCTAATGCCAAGAGTGGTACCTACCTTTTAGCAAAGTAAATTGGTATGCCAGTATATGGGCACCATTGTTTTCCGGATATTTAATGGGGTTGTGCACACTAGTTAAAATAGTGGCCTGGGGTTACTTTAACATTATTTTTCACCAATAAGCTACTGTATTTGAAAGGGAAAATATCTAAAAACAACTTGGAGCAGTGTGCTACAGTAACCAGTTGTACAGACCTGGTTCGAGTCCTTTCTCCACCACCTGCCTTCTCTCTGCGTCCTTTCCCCAGAATGCTTCTGGAAATGAGCTGTTATCATTACAGTTTCTCTTTCCTGATAAAACCTTTTTCCATAAAGGCTTTTATCTTATCTGAGATAGACCAAGCAGCTACCAGCCTTGTCAACAGGTACTGGCAACTATCCCATGCCTCTCTCCTGACTGGGGACTAGGTTTCCCCATGGATTTCCCCTCGCAGTGGGTCTAGAGAGTGGAGGACTGTTTTCCCCAATGGTGTGGTCACATCCGGAATTTGCCTTGCAGCCGGAGCAGCAGGGTGGGTCACGGTGCTTCACAAAGCCTTGGTCCTCCCATTTTTCTTCAAGTTTTTTTTTTTCTCTCTCTCTCTCTCTCTCTGTCCTGGTGCTGCAGTGGCATAGATGATACATTTGTTCCATAACTGTGACTCCTTTCACCCTCTCCTGACCTATGTCTGCCTAGTGTCAGCACTATCACCAGGCCGCCACCTGGTCACAGCCAAGAGCCAGAACAACCCACCACCCCAGTCCAGGAGAGGAAAGCTACCAGATGGCCGCTTGATCCTCTCCCAGCTTCCCCCACCTTGCTGACCCATGATGACCCAAGCTCGTTGCCGAACTTGGGATGCCAGCTTGGGAGAGGTGAGGCCTTTACAGTGCCTCAGCCATTTGTGCCACTAGGTCAGCTGTCCTGGTAAAACTTTTGAAATAAATACATTCTCTGTCCTAAGCTGGCCTCTGGGCTTCCACAGATGGGCTGTACCTCCTGATGCACATGCAGGCAGGAATTAGAACTCTTGACAGCCTGGATATCCGTCCCTCCACTTCCTGTTGTCTCCAGTTCACTTCCTGCCTCCCTAGTGGCAGGTACTCCGCAGCTTAGCTCTGTCACTGCTGTGACAGGGCAGAAGACATCAAATTGTAAGTCAAATCTATTTTATGTTATGGGATTATTCTTATGAGAGCAGATGTCAGTGAAGATCTAAGGGCTCTCATTTTGTGACCCGGATCCAGTCTCAGCCCTGCATGCTGGATAGACTGGCTCCATGACTCTGCTACTTCCTGCGCTTTTGGGGCTAATTGCACATCCGTTACACAGCGCTATCAGGATGCTTTCAAGGGTCTATGTCCATCGACGAGCATTTGTTTTTTTCAACCCTTTGACAGAACTCTGAGCGGCCACTTTTGAGACAAAGATCTGTCGGCTAGCACTCATAACACAGCTCATCGACGGCGGTGCTAGAGGAGGCCCCGTGGGACCGTCGAAAAATGCTCCAAGTATCGACTCGTCAACGGAGGAATCAAAGAAGGCCCACTTGATGAACGCTTAGAAAACCACAGCTCGTTGACGGAGATCGCTCATTTTTTTTTTTGGCCCATTCCTGGGGGATCGTCGACGAGCACACTGAATGACACTGTTCATTGATGGAGGAAACTCGCAGTGTTACAGCACCATCTCACGCCACAGCCGTCTGCAAGCACTCATAACCAGAGACATTCAGGGCCATGACAACTGCCATTAATCAGCCAGGCCAAAATTTCTAGCAGCATCAAGGCATAAAACCGAGTAGCTTAGCTAAAAGGGACTGCAGCAAGATTAGTCCTCCCTTCAGCAACAGTCATTTTAAAGAGACAGCAGCAAGATTAGTCCTTGCTTCGGCAACAAAGTCATCATAAAGAGACGGCAGCAGCTTTTTGCCCACGTTCAGTGCCAGAATCATGGCCTCAGACAAGCCTTCCAGGGACAGAAAATGTCAGGGATGCAAATCCCCCATGCTGGTTACTTTCGTTGGTTCGCTTTGCTTAAAATGTGAGAAAGCTGCGAATACGGAGAACCTGATGGAGGCCTCAAATTCTGCAGCCCAGTCAGATAGCCAGCAGACCGACCGGTCAGAAAGGATTGCAGCCCACAGGTAGTCCCAGCACTCCACAACCCCCCAAGCTGGCTCCAGACCTCATTGACAAGCTAAATAGAGCATTTGCACTTGACCCCTCATGCTTTGACAGCCTCCATGGTTCCCAGACGTGAGACCACACAAGAAGGCAAAGCAAAAGAGAACTCCGTCCCTGTCTTCAGCCGAAGAGGGGCAGTTATCCTCCCATCACTACGACAGAAAGAAGAAATCCAGGCATAGGAACAGATCCTCAGACAATGAGGATCAGCATTCCTCGTGGTGCAGGCGCAAGAAAAGATCTTGTTCTTGAAGCAGGTCCCTGGCACACACAAGGGGAAACGTCTCAGGGAGCGCACCCTGGCCTCATCAGACTCCAGTTCGTTTTTCACCAGAAGGGGAGCTAGTGGATTCGTCCTCTGAATCAGACGGCTCTTCCTCCAGGAACTTTGATCTGGATGATCTACACTTTTTCATAAAGAAGGTTATTGCTGAAATCCACCTCGGCTCTTCCTCAGTGGCTCCAGCACAGCCGAAACAGGCCTTCCGCCTGCATCTGCAGCCAAACCAGCTACAACATTTCCTATTCCTCTGGTCAGCGAGGACTTGCACAAAGAGGAATGGCAAGGTCCAGAAATATCTTGTCCGGTCCCTCGGCAGATAACTGAGCTTCTAAAATTTGACAAAAAGCAATCTGAAAAGTGGCTTGACTGCCCCAGAATCGACCCCTTGATTTCCAGTCTTACCAAAAAGATGGTCATTCTGGTAGAAGGAGGGGCATCTCTGAGAGACCCAGTAGACAGGAAAGTGGATGCCTCACTGAAGAAGGCTTTCCAGGCATCAGCAACTTCTGTCAAGGCAGCAACAGCCAATCTTTTCTCCTCCAGGGCAGCTCTGTCCTGGGCCTCTGATTTAGCTTTCCAATTCACTGAGGATCCAAAGAAGAACAAGGCTACTATTCTTCAGCTACAGCTAATGGGTCTGGCATCAGCTTATGCAGCAGACATCTCAGAGGAGGCGGTCAGGTGTGCCGCTAGAACCGTGTTCTATCAAACTTCGGCTTGCCGCAACCTCTGGCTTCGTACCTGGCAAGCAGATGCAGCCTCGAAAAGCCATTTGGTGAACGCTGCAGGTGAAGGTAATCTCCTTTTTGGCTCTACTCTTAAAAAGGCCATAAAGGGATTGGGGAGACGGCTGAAGTACACATGCCTCAATCAAGAAATAGGCAAATCGTGGTCCTCAGGCCCAAGACGCAATTTTCGTGACCGAGGTTATAACAGGGGTCAGCAGAAAAATTTCTCAGGCAAAAGAACATGGTTCTCCTCTCGTAGTCAGTGTAACTTCAGAAGAGGTGGCACCAGAGACACCGGGGACAACAATAAAAAATTGCAATGAAGCCGTCTAAGCCCATCCTCAACTAGGGGGCAGACTTTCAAACTTTCTCGAGGAATGGGTCCTAAACAACGACAGACAAATGGGTCCTGGACATCATCTGCAAAGGTTACCTAATAGAATTCGAGTCAAAAACCCTGCTACCACATATGGTACCCTCCCCTATTTCAGGCAACCCAACCAAAAAGACGGTGTTTCAGGCCATCACAGACCTTATCCAGGCAGGGGCTATCGAACAAGTTCCCACCACAGAGATCAACTGGGGGGTATATTCCCTATTGTTCATGGTTCCCAAATGCACGGTGGATTTAGGTCAGTCCTAGACCTCAAATTCCTGAATTGCTTCATTTGCAACAGACCCTTCAAGATGGAAACCTTGTCATCAATCATCAGGGAATTACAACAAGGGGATTTTCTAGCCTCAGTTGACTTGCAGGACACTTATTTGCATATTGCCATCCAAGAACTGCACCGGCAGTATCTCAGATTCAAAGTGAGGGAACATTATTTCCAATTCAAAACGCTTCCATTTCAAGAACATTCTGAAAGGTGTTAGTAACAATCATCGCTCATCTCCAGAACCAAGGAATACAACTGTTCCCTTACATAGAAACATAGAATTTGGCTGCAGATCCTAGCTAACCAACAGCTTACTTCCTCCTACCCCCCACTAGGACTGCCTTATGTCTGTCCCATGCATTCTTGAATTCTCCCACTGTTCTTGACTCCACGACCTCCTCAGGGAGGCTATTCAATGCATCCACAACCCTCTCTGTGAAAAAATACTTCCTCACATTACCTATGAGCCGTCTCTCCTCTACCTTCAGATTGTGCCCCTTGTTCTTGCACATCTCTTTTTCTGAAAGATGCTACCCTCTCTTGGACTTTGTTGAGTCCCTTGTGGTACTTGAAAGTTTCTATCATGTCCCCTCTCTCCCTTCTTTCCTCAAGGGTATACATATTAAGCTTCTTTAGTGATTCTCCTTCACAAAAGTGGGAGCAGGGCAGAAGCAGGAAACTACAGACCTGTTAGTTTAACCTCAGTGATAGGGAAAATGATGGAATCACTTCTGAAGGAAAGACTTGTCGAGTACCTAGAGGCCAGAGGGGCACAGGACCCAAGGCAGCATGGATTCACAGCGGGAAGGTCATGCCAGACAAATCTAATAGATTTCTTTGACTGGGTGACCAAAGTAGTAGATCAGGGAGGGCTGTGGACATGGCCTACCTAGACTTTAGCAAGGCATTTGACTCAGTCCCACACAAAGATTAATATGCAAGTTAGCCAGCCTGGGACTGGGTCCCAAGATGATAGCCTGGGTAAAGAATTGGCTGGAGAATAGGACACAGAGGGTAATAGTAAATGGAGTCCACTCTGAAGAAAGGGTTACTTAGTGGGGTACCGCAGGGTTCAGTATTAGAACCGGTCCTCTTCAATGTCTTTGTGTTTACACTGCAGAAGAACTGGAAGGAAAAGTATGTCTCTTTGCAGATGACACAAAGATCTGCAACAGAGTTGATGCACAAGGTGGGGTGGAAAGGATGAGAAGGGACTTGGCAAGGTTAGAGGAATGGTCAAATGTATGGCAGCTTATATTTAATGCTAAGAAGTGCAAGGTAATGCAACTGGGAAACAAAAACCAAGGGGAAGAGTACACAATGGGGGGTGAGATACTAACAACAGCAAAAATGGAAAGGGACCTGGGGGTAGTCATATCAGATGACCTAATGGTGGGAAACAATGTGAGAGGGCAGTAAGGAGGGCTGGGGGATACTGGGATGCATAGGGAGAGGCATCACCAGTAGAAGACAGGAAGTTGTTATCCCTCTGTACAGACAGCTGGTGAGACCCCATCTGGAGTACTGTGTGCAGTCCTGGAGACCCAGTCTCTGCAAGGACATAGACAAGATGGAAGCTGTTCAGAGGAGGGCAACTAAAATGGTGCAGGGTCTGCACCAGAAGACATATGAAGAGAGACTAAAGGAGCTTAATATGTATAGCCCTCGAGGGAAAGGGGGGACATGATAGAAACTTTCAAAGTACCTCAAGGGAATCAACAAAGTCCAAGAGGGTAGCATTTTCAAAAAAGAGTGTGCAAGAACAAGGGGCACAATTTGAAGATGGAGGTGGCTCAGAGGTAATGTAAGAAGTATTTTCACCGAGAGGGTTGTGGATGTATGGAACAACCTTCCGAGGAGGTTGTGGAGTCGAAAACAGTGGTTGAATTCAAGCATGCATGGGACAGCCATAAGGCAATTCTAGGGGTGGGGGTAGAAAGAAGTAGGCTGCTGGTTAACTAGGATCTGCAGCTTATCCATTAGGTAGGGAAATGGGCAGACTGGGTGGGCCAAGCAGTCCTTATCTGCCATCAAATTCTATTTTTCTTTCAAAAAAGAGGTGTGCAAGAACAAGGGGCACAATTTGAAGATGGAGGGCGGCTCAGAGGTAATGTAAGGAAGTATTTTTTCACAGAGAGGGTTGTGGATGCATGGAACGGCCTTACGGAGGAGGTTGTGGAGTCAGAAACAGTGGTGGAATTCAAGCATTCATGGGACAGTCATAAGGCAATTCTAGGGGTTGGGGGTAGGAAGAAGTAGGCTGCTGGTTAACTAGGATCTGCAGCTTACCCATTAGGTAGGGAAATGGGCAGACTGGGTGGGCCAAGCGGTCCTTATGTGCTGTCAAATTCTATATATGTTTCTATTCTGCCTTCCTTCTGTCCACACCCAGAAAATGACAAGGAGAAGAAATATCACATGCTGGATCCCAGAAGAGCGGTGAAAATGTATAGTATAAGAACCGAATCCATAAGAAATACTTCTAGGTTTTTCATTCTGACTGCAGGACAGAATATGGGCAAAAAGGCTTCCAAAGACTCTATAGCCAGATGGATCTGTTCCACCATCACCACTGCCTACAATCAAGCTGGAATACCCTTGCCTGGCCCAGTGAAAGCCCATTCCACCAGGGCTATGGCCACTTCATGGGTGGACTTCAGAGAGGCTTTTCCAGCAGACCTATGCAGGGCGGCCACCTGTTCATCTATTCACACGTTCACAAAATTCTACAAACTGGATGTGATGGCCTCGGCTGAGGTGTCCTTTGGCCTCAGAGTTCTTCAGGAGGTGGTGAACTCTTAAGGCCATTTACATTCTTCCCACCTGGGATATCTGGGGATGTACTGCTTTTGTATATCCCATCTGTGGAAGCCTCCTGGAGACCAACTTAGGAGAGAGAAAAGAAATTTGAATACCTGTAAATTTTCTTTCTCCAACGGCTGGTCTCCGGGTTCTGATTCCTACCTGCATATGCATCAGGAGGGACAGCCCATCTGTGGAAGCATGGAGACCAGCCGTAGGAGAAAGAAAATTTACAGGTATTCAGATTTCGTTTTTCACCAGGTCTGCAGCCCTCTTTCTAAAAAAAAAGACCCACTGGAAATCGGTGTTAAATGATTTTATCAGAACCTGAAAAATGTTCTCATAAGGTTCTTTAACAGAAAATGGTACAGGTTCTAGAAGGTTTTGAACTTATCCAAGCTGGTTCTCTATCCTAATAACAAAGTGCAGCTCCTCATTTATTTTACACCCCCCCCCCCCCAGATTTTACTGCTCAGGCCTGTTGCAGTTCCCCTGCCCCATGCTCTAGAATCCCAGCTGAACTGATCCTGAATTAGATTTAGTAAAGAAACAAATGGCTACAAAACCAGAATGCATCCAGAACTGGCGTTCTTGAACCTGAATAATGCCGAAACCAGCTGTAATGCAGCAAATTTTGTATCCCGCAGTAAAGATTTTTCTCAGCATCTGCAATGAGACATTTCATCTAATGATATTTAGAATTACTCCAGCCCTCCTTTTGGATTCCAACTGGTTCCAGGTAAGTTCTAGGTCTAGCAGTGGAGGGTTCTGGAACCATTGTACCTGCTGGTTCCGGAGTTCTGGTTTCGGAACTGTGCCAGTTCTGGACTCTCATTTCCCGGTGTATTCCAGTTCCAGAAGCATTCTGGATTTTACTCAATCCCATTGATCAGTTCCCCAGCCAAGAATAGATCAGTTCCCTTACCCACATTATGAAGGTGTTGGTGAGCCACTAGAGACCCTGGGCAAGTTAAAATAGTGGAATACCTAGAGGCTAATGGGTTGCAGAACAATAAGCAGCATGGGTTTGCAGCAGGAAGATTTGCCAAACCAACCTGTTAGCATTCTTTGACTGGGTCACAAGAGCAATAGGGGACAGGTGGTCAATGTGCTTTATTTCAATTCCAGTAAGGCTTTCTTCAGTTCAGTGCCATATAGGATCTGGGGATAGGGGAAGGGTTGTAAGGTAGGTTGGGAACTGGTTAGGGTGAAAGAAGCAGAGGGTGGTAGTGAATTGGGAGGTCACAAGCAGGGTGCCAGAGAGGTAGTCCTGGATCCTGTTTAGTGTGTTCATCAGTAGCATTGGGCAGGGTACCCAGGACAGGATGTGTCCCTTAGCAGATGACACAAAACTGTGGCAGGGTGGACAGTGAAGAAGGGTAAGGGAATTAGTGAGGGATTTGGAGAAATTAGAAGGGTGGTCCAAAGTCTGGCAGTTATGATTCAATGCCAAAAATGCATGAAGAACCCATACAATGAGTATGACATATGGGGGCTGGCCACAACAAGAGGAAGGGAATTTTGTGGTAATCATCAGCAGCACCCTTAAAGAGCAACTCTGTACTGGGGGTGGGCAAGCCAGGAATGTTTCACCTAGAGCCAAGCCCTGGCTACAGCAGGCTGTTCTCAACACAGCAGTTGAACATTTCAGACGCTACACTAACTGCCCAGGCTGACAAAAATGTTTATTTTGACTATAACTGATTCGGCTTGCCCTTGGCTCTCTATTGCTTATAGAGGTCGAGCCAAGCTAGGCACTAAGCTTGAGCCTCCTCTGGCCTGCCCACCTTTACTCTGCACTTCAGCGGGTGCTTTCATAAATAAGCTGTTTCAGCTGACACAGTTTAATAGGGGATACTTTTTTTGTTTTTATTTTCAGTGTTCCTTTCCTAGATTAACAGGACAGCTTGGTAGTCCATTTCAAAAGTCTGAATAGAAAACATTTGCCTCTCCCCTGTTAACCTCACTGTGATTTTGTTTATGATGTCATAGTGCTCACCACAATAATAGACTGTGATGCCATAAGCAGCAATTGTGTGGTTAGCAGGGGACAGTCATGTACATTTTGTAAGTCTCAAATAATTGCTGCATTACCTATAATATTTAGTAGACCAACAGCAGTGGAGTTAAAAAAATAAAGTTAAAACATAATTATTTAGACAGAGTCCAGCTTGTATTTTCCATTAGTGCTTTATTCCTCCTCCTTCCTATTATTTATTACTGAGGTCATCTGTATGAAAACAGGATCTTTGCTCCTGAAGAGTTTGTCTGTTCCTGCTGCCTTCTCCCTACCTGAAGTTATAGAGCACTGCTTGTGATATCACAGTTACTCCCATAGCAACAGATTGTGATGTCACAACAGAGGATTATGACTTGAAGTAGAGAGTAAGGTGTAGAGGCAGTTGGACTCTAAAGGAACTCTAAGGGATAAAGATCATATATTCATGCACATTTCCTTAGTATTAAATAATGAGTAGGAGAAATATATAAATGTAATGCAGGCAGAATTGTACCTAATTATTACGTTTTTTTTTAAGTTTTCTCTGAGGCGTCAGTAACTCTTTAAATCCTCAAGCCAGTGCAAGAAAGCATACAGCAAGGTAACCAGAATGTCGGGATGCACAGGGAGAGGATTCGACAGGAGGAGGGAGTAGATACTGCCCTTGTACAGGTGCTTGGTTAAGCTCCATCTAGAATACTGTACCTAGTTCTGGAGAACACAGCTGAAGAGGCCAGGGATAGGCTGAAGACTGTGCAGCCTAGAGTCCCCAGGGTAATAAAGGGCAAGCAGTGAAGATCATATATTGAGTGACTGACAGACCTAAAGATACATGCTGAAGGCCAGGAGAGAGTGAAGGAGGGTAGAGATATGAAGTTGCTGAGGGGGATGAACAGAGTGGGCAGTGGAGACTAGTCAGTGGGAGATTTAAGAGGGAAGTAAGGAAGTTCTTCATCAAAAATGTGGTAGAACAATAGAACAGATTCCTGAAAGAAGTGATGGGGGGGCTGAGCCTACAAATGGGTTCAAGATTGGCTAGGACAGATACAGGGGATCATAGCTCCAAAATGTGGGGTAAGAAGGATGGGAGGGAGGGAGTAGAATGTGGAGGGGTGGTCAGCTAGGGTAAGGGTAAGTTTCAAGGTAAAAATCCTCTTTGATAATAGGTGATTGAGAAATAGGAAAACTGGGCAGAAGGGATGGACCTCACATCTCTTTCTGGTATCATTTTCTATGGTTATATGCAAAGTGTGATCTCAAAAAAAATGTTTAAGCCACACATTCATTGTTATTTTGGAAATACAAAGTCACACATACCCCCATAATGCAAAGCATTAGTTTCTTGGAAACCTGAGTCTGTTGCCGATGCCTTATTTGTGTAACCCTTGCCTCAGTGATTTTGTGTTATCTTTTTTTTTTTTTATGGTTACTGTATCTATGTTGATCAACGAACAGCAAACATTTACATGTACAAAAGAACACATTTCCAAAATGTTTTGAGTTTCTAACTTATTATCCCACATCAGTTCTCTAGTACAGTATCTGAGAAGACTTTACAAAATGTAGTATGTAGACATGATTCTGCTTTAATTTCAAACATTATCACAATTTATCCCCCATATTTCTTATTTTAAAGGTGATAGAAAAGGCTTTCTACACCTCAGGATGCCCTCTTATTATGTTGGCTCGTGCTTGCGTGTCAACATAATATTGCAGTAGTAGCAGATTTGGAGGTGTGGTCACTGTGGGCGAATGCAAAGCACGCATCAGTAGGTGCATCCCTCATTCCCCAATAAGGCAGCATGCAGGTGCCACACCAGCAACCCATAATGTTGCGAGCACATCTAAGGAAAGGTCTGCGCAGTGAGAGCCAAGCTTGTCATGCAGCGGCACCTCCCGACGTGCCCTCGCTGGTGAAGCACTTCCCTAACCTAAACATGGCACTGACTGCCACAGCCACTTCATTTGCTGACGGGGGAGCCCCCTCCCCATCAATATAATGCGTCCTCCCCAACAGCCTTTCCTTGTCAACGGGGGGGGCCCTATCCCCGTCGGCTTCAGTCCCCCCCATCTAGTTTAATTTGCCGACGGGAGTCCACTCCCCATCGGCATAATGTCCCCAGGGCCCCTTGCGTGTGTGTTGTGTGCCGAGGGGGGTGCCTCCAGTCAACTCGCATCATGCACGCCCCCACCCATTTCTCAGGCTGACGGGGCCCAATCCCTGTCTGCTGTGGTCCCCTCCTGTTATGTAGGTGATACACTGGGAGCCCACCCCAGTGTACCAAACAAACACCTGCAAAAAAACTGACCCACGTTTTTTTTTTTAACCTGTAAAAAGAAAAGGTCCCTCGGTCTCCTGCCCTAACCCGCCGCCTACTCTTCTGCATACCCTGCCTCCCTCACCCCATACTTACCTCTGGAGTCTGGGGCAACAACTTCGTGGATCTGGGAACACGCCTGCACTCTTCAAAGCCGACCGCAAACTGAAGAAATGCTGGTAAGCTGTATAATGACATAAATAGGATTTTTTCAACTTTGGTGCATATCTCTGCCATTTTTGGAAATTTGGGCACCATATTTTCAACATGGGGTTAATGGGATCCCTCCTCATGAATTCAGTCACTGTCATGGCATTATTCAGTCCAGAAAGGTGATTTCGTGGTCACTGCGCGGAATCACCTTTTGAGACCGATTAACGAAACGACAGTGCCACTGTTCATGAGGGGGGCTCTCAAAAAGCCTATGTTGCAAATTGCAACTTTGGTGAAAAAAATCCAAAAAATGGCTGTTTTACGAGCGTGCTTCACTTCAGATTTTAAAAATTGACATTTTGCCACACCTCCTTATGAGCAGTACAGCTGTCGTTTTACATATCCTGGCCAAAATGTGTTTTCACACCTCTGGCGCTGAATAGTGTGGTCGCTGTGCGAAATCAGTTTTCGGGACAGTTTGAGAAAATGACGGTGACACTATTCATGAGCAGAGGTCCTAAAATGCTTATGTTGAAAATTTGCTGACGAAAGTACGTAAAATGACTGTTACAAGCATGCGTTGCATAGTTTCCACGCACCCTTGTAACTTCGCAAATTTGCAATATTTTCGTGCCAGATTTTCAACACTGTAATTTTTCCACACCTCCTTATGAACAGTACAGCTGTCATTTTTCACATACTGCTCAAAATGTGTTTTTGCACCTGTGGCGCACAATGACGTGGTTGCTGTAGGAAGTCAACTTTTGGGACAGATTAACAAAATCACAGTGCCACTGTTCATGAGGGGGAGGTCCCAAAATGCCTATGTTGAAAATGTGGTTAAAAATATCCCAAAAATAATTGGGTTACGGACCTGTGTTGCACAGTTTCTATGCATGCTCATGACTTCACCAATTTTTCATATTTTCACTCCAGATTTTCAACGTTGCCATTTTTTCACACCTCCTCATGAACAATACAGTTGTCATTTTTCACATCCTGCCCAGAATGTGTGTTCGTCCCTGTGTCGCCAAATGGCATAGCCACTATGCAAGACCACCTTTCAGCTAACAAACTGATTGTGCCGCTCTTCATGAGGTGGGGTCACAAAAAGCCTATGTTGAAAAGCTGGAGTGAAAATGCCAACAAATGCCTACAACGTTAGGGTTTCCAACTGTAACACCCCACCTTGTAGAGACTAACAGGCGTCAAGTGTGTGACTTGGGATCATTGGCTGTAATGCTCATGCCATTCAACCCCCACCCCCACACTGGAGCCAGTGACCGGCATCGAGGTGTGTCTTGGAGTGTTCAGCCCTACAGTTCACCCTGTTCTCCTATACTGCACCCGTCTCAGTGTATTTCCTTATGGAAAGGGGTAAGTATAAGGCCCAAAACATACCACGACACTTGTCAGTGTCTACTGGGTAGGGTGAGGTACAGTGGCATGAACATTATAGCTGATGACCCAAAGGTACACCCCAACACCTGTCAGTCTCTGCAAGGTGGGGTTGGTGTCAGTTCAATACTCCACTGCCATTTCTATTATGCATCTCTAACTCCTGCACTGCCAATGCCAGCGAGACAACATTCAGCATTGACAAATGCATGTTTTTTATTTAGTGTCTGTTCAATATTCTGGTATGTTTTGACATTTTATGTTAAATTAATGTATTTTTTTTTACCTTTGTGACTACTGTGAATCTCTTTCTCCTCAGCAGTTGCTGTTTTCTCTTTTCTTACTGCCTGAATATTCAGTGACATCACTGGCAGCATTCCAGATCATTCTGATGAATAGCAAGGAAGGGTGTAACTGGTGTCACAGAGTGTCTTAGGAGTATGAAAAGAAAGAGCAGCTCAGTAGCTATGAAGGAGAGTGGAATCTAGATAGATCCGGGGGCACCCCAAAACTGTATTATTTATTTATTTATCTATCAAACATTGGTCAAAGCATATCGGAATACGTAACTGGCATAAAAGGGAAAATGGGGGGGCAGTTAGTTACGTAAGCATAATTTCCTATCAACGTTATACTTGAAACTAGTTTATAAGCAATGACGTGAATGCAGATCACAGTCCTAACTTTGAGTTTCTTTTCTTTTTGCAACATGTCTGCCTCACTCATAATCTTTCTGCTTCTCCTTAGCTATGATAGCACGGAAGCCGTTGTCCCTCTCATGCACAATCTAACATCTACGCACATCCCCTGAAATACAGCACTTTACAGTAAAGTGCACACCTACGCATCACATCCTAGGGGATGGACTGGAGTATCTCCTTCTCCTCCAGGTTCTCGCCCCTTGTAGTAATCTCCCTGCTGAAAAATCTGCCTACAGGAAACAGCATAAGGCTGCAAAACATATTGCCCAATATCTTGCAAGAATTGCCTTTCTCCTAGTACTTCTTTCTGGGAACATCCACTCTAACCCTGGCCCCCCTACAATGTTCTCTGTGCAACCCGACAAACTAGGATCCCTAGTGATTGCTGCCATTAATATTCGCAGCCTTCTGCCCAAGCTTGATGACATGCATGTCAGGATGACTCAAAATAAACCTGACATCCTAGCTCTTAATGAAACCTGGCTCTCCCCCAAAATCCCTGACAACATGGTATCCATTCCTGGCTTTGTCCTCTTTAGGCTAGACTGAACAGGTAAGCGAGGTGGTGGATGCGCCATCTACCTGCTGAGGGACTTCCTCAAAGGACAAGTTCTCCCCATATCTCCCACAAACAAGAACTCTCAAATGCTGGCAGTCAAAATAATTCTAGGCCAGCATGGTAAGAACCTCACCATTGTATCTGTGTATATCCCCCCCCCCCCAATGAACAAGCATCAGGATTTAAAATGGTTACTGACTTCCTTGACAGTCACCCACACCGCAATGAGACAATTGTTATGGGTGACTTTAATGTTAATGGCTGGCATCTGAAGCCTGCCTGTATAAAGACTCTATTGCTGTAATTGATGTAACTCAAATGGTCCCTACCACCACAAGATTCAACTATAGAACAAGCTGTAGCACCCTGCTTGATCTAATCCTCACCACCTACCCCAGCAGAATCACAAGTACTCCCTGACTCCCTAAGTGACCACTCCCCTGTTATCCGCCAATGGTCAAACAAGGCACCCAAGTCAAAACCCACTATCTGTTGCCGGTGTATACTAAAAAAATGTGTAACCCCTTGTTACCCGGGGTTACTAGAATCCCA
Organism: Neoceratodus forsteri; assembly: GCA_016271365.2. Classification (NCBI taxonomy): domain Eukaryota; kingdom Metazoa; phylum Chordata; order Ceratodontiformes; family Ceratodontidae; genus Neoceratodus; species Neoceratodus forsteri. The sequence continues at coordinate 269,244,641 of JADMNL010000025.1, forward strand.
GTAAGACCTAGTGGTAGGCAGAGAAGGCAGCTTGTGAAACTCCAGTTAAATGGGTTTCACACTGTCTCACTCTGTTCTCAGTCTCAGCTGAGACTGAGAGATGACATCACCAATAGAACTGTCGCAGCTGCATAAGCCACATTGGAATCTGCAGCAGAGGGAGTAAGATAGAACGTTGGGAGTTTTCAAAGTCAGTCTCTTGTTTACCTTCTGAAGAGAAGGAGTGAGTGTCCAGTGTTCAAGTGGTGGAGACCGCTGTCCAGGTCTCAGTGCCCCCCTCCGGGGTAAAGGAAGTAAAGTATCCCCATGTAGATTCCAGGGGCAATCCCCTAATTTCTGCAAAAGAAAGAAAGCTGCCTATTACAGTTTCAGTTTGTGCTTGAAAAGTGGAAAGAGTTGTACTTCGCCTGTGGGGCACCTGCAACAAAAGGGTGAGTGTTTGCTCTAATATGAGAGGGCAAAAATGTGTTTCTTCAGCCTGGGAAATGTGAAGAAATCTGGGATTTGAACTACTATTTGGGAGGCCTATAGTACTAGGACAAACAAATGGAGTAGTGTCAAAAGCTAAAGTGCTGTGTGAATTCAAGTAATATTGTAGAGGGGGTGTGACAGTTCATCCACCGTTTAATCTACATTTAGAAGTTTCAGTTTGTCCAGAGAAATGGCCGGGTATGGGCTGTGGGAGCTGGAGGTGGGAACACCCCCACATCTTTAGTAACCAGGTCCACCTCTACGGATTTCTGCTGTGATTGCTACTTGCCTCATGCACTTGGCCAGTGATGAGGGAAGTACCCAGTTGTGGGTCGCAAATGGGAAAATCTCTCTAGGAGTCGCAGACTCTAGGTGGTGTGGGGAGCCACAACAAGGGTAAAGAAAATTCTCTTTGTGAGATGGGAGTCAGAAGAAGTAAGAAGAAAATCTCTCTAGGAGTCGCAGACTCTAAGTGGTGTGGGGAGCCACAGCAAGTAAAATGGGTTCACTCTTCCAATGGACCACCGATCAAGTGGCCGGCAGGGGAGCCGGGCCAGTCGGGCTGTGTACCCAAAGCGCGTGCAAGTCCGGGCTATGTGCCTGGTGGGTCCAGAGCCTGAAAACAGTAGAAATGGGTTCATTCTTCCAGTGGACCGCCTTGTAGTCTCTAATCTGCATTATCAGTAAACATAGCCCCATGGGGGTCCATCTATGCTTTGTTGTGTTCAGCTAGTTGTGAATAAAAGCCATACTGAAAAATCCCATTCCTGGTTCTGGACATTACAGTTATTGCTTCCTGTGTTCGGATTTACTTGGGTGCCCCTGTGCAGAGTAGCCAAACCTAGATCCCCTTGTGCCAGGTAACCTCATCCTCCCCGAACCCAGGTCCCCACCAGGTATTGCTGCCAGTGCCAACAGCATGCCACCTGTCGTTTTGGCAAAAAGGCAGGGGTGAGGGGTTACAAAAATGGAGGCACCACTTTGGATCTGTTCGGGAAGGAAGGTGCTTGGGCAAGGGGGCTAGCGTTTTGGCTATCTGGCAGTGGGTAGTCCAAAAAGCTGAAGCAATTTCCCTAGTGTGTTGCTGTGAATCTTGTGCTGCTGTTTAAAAAATGCCAACTGTTTACCAAGGAGCTGTAAAGCCAAAGAGTGTGCCCTTGTCCTGCATCAAAATTGTTTACAGCGTTTTTGTCAGCTTTAAAATGAATTCTGTGAAGGAAAGTGTGGAAAACTAGGGGTAGCAACAGAGAAATTATACCCCTGGACGTTTGAAACGCTTTTAAAATGAATTCTGAGAAGGAAAGTGTGGAAAACTACGGGTTGCAACAGATAAATTATGCCCTGGACGTTTGAAATGCTTTTAAAATGAATTCTGTGAAGGAAAGTGTGGAAGATTAGGGGTAGCAACAGAGAAATTATGCCCTGGACGTTAGAAATGCTTTCTGTGTAAATGGAGAGACTGCAGAGTTAATGGCAATGTTACATGGTTGAAATGGGCTCCTGCCGTGGAGTCCGTTGAAAAAAAAAAAGTGCATTTTACAGTTTAAATTTGCCTGCTCGATGATCGCCGTGAGGAGAGAAGCCCTCGCGAGGAAGAAGAGGCTCATTTGCATGGCGTCGTGTGGTTGGTCAGGTTGCAATTAGTTCCGCCCCTCAGCCAGCTCTTCAGAGACTGCCTCAGCAATCGAGAGGGAGACAGAGTGTAGTGCATGTACTGGCAGTGGAGGAGCATCGCGGAGTATTCAAAGCGCTGTAAACATTCAAAAAATTGACTTTTGAGTTTAAATCAGGCTCAACCTGCAAATTGATCGTGGAAATAGTGAGTTTGATGGTTAAAACGACGATCGCTAAGACTGCCCACCCATTTGTGTTCCAAGGCCTTCAAGAACTGGCTGCAGGCCATTTTACCCCATCGCAGCAAATTGCTACTGATCACAGTAAGTAAACAACCCTAAAACTGCTCAAACAGTGATTTTCAGTAATGCCATATAAAATGTGTGTGCAGCAGTGTAGTCGCTTTGCAAGTAACGACAGTGTGAAGTCCTGCCAGCAAGTGCAAGTCTGTAAAGCCATTGAATGTGTGCATGGAAGTGAAATTAGCCTCAGTTTAAAGTTTGCAGCCAGAGAGAGACTGTGGGTTGTAGCAAAATGCAACACTAGTAGAAGCAGGCAATCCTGAGCTAAAACCTGAAGCTTTAGAGGGACTGTGAATTAAATGAATGTTACCAGCTTGTGAAAAGTCCAAGGAAAATCCTGTAAATGTGTGTAAAGCCAGATCAGAGCAAGTTGTGCAGTTTGAGTGAAAGTTATCAGTAGCTGGTGTAAATCGGGTGCGCAGTGGCTTGACCCAGATTCTAAATGTTGATGCACAGGAGTGCTGCCGCCACTAATACAGAGTGGGGTAGTAAAGTAAACACAGCAGCAGAGGAGCCATTTTAAAGCTACAGAGTGTGTTCAGTAAAGTGGGACTTTCAGTTACAGTGAACTTTTGTTTATTTTTCTACAGTTATGGCCTCAGGACCAGCTCGTTACCCCGGAGCATGCCCGGGTTGCAGTAACAGCAGCAGTAAATAGACTGACAGATATTGAAAAGTGGTGCTATGGAGGGCAACTGCCTCCTGATGTGGCAATTCCTAATTATCCAGTGCACGTATGCCAAATATGCTTGAGTGCTGGAAGGGACGTCTTCATGATTCCTCACTGTGCTGGATGCCTACAAAAATATGACTTGTATAAAGCACCTCCAATTCATTTGGCCCCCACATGGACAAAAATTCAGGAATCTGCAGTTGGCAGCACACAGCACCAGAAGGAGCCTGTGGAGAAAGGTCCCTCGGGGGGGAGTGTGGCACAAAGCTAGAGGGTGCAGAATTAGAGACAGAATCAGAAGTTGAAGTTTTGGATGCTGGATCCCAGAAAGAAAGTTCGGATAAAGCATCAGTAGACCCCTGGGTGGGGGGGCCTAGCCCAAGTCTCTTAGATGAAGATGAGATGCGGGAGGCCTTTGAATGGGAGGTGTCGACCTCCGCGCCTAGTGATGAATGGATAGTCTTGGGTGAGAACAGCTGCTCACTCCTGGGCTCAGATCCTCAGTGAAGAGGAAGATGAGGGGGAACCTATGTGGCCTTGTGAGAAAGGAACGGGGTACACAGCCTCAAGATCTTGCCTCGGAGAAATGTATTAAAGAAGGTGGTGATGCCACTGCCCTGGCTTTACAGGAGGCAGAAGTCAGGGATCCATTTCTATTTTCCTTGAGAATGCGAAGCTTGCAGAACCAGGACTGGCCACCCCCAAGCCAGGCCAGCGGTCTCAGATTGACCAAAGCAAGTAAAGAGGAGAGACTAGTTCGTAGAAAGGCAAATGAGATCTATGGTATGACCTTTCCTACCTTTCCTCGGAAAGTCTGGGAGGAGATTGAGAACTGCAGGAAATCCTGGATCTGGGATGAAGCAATGAAAAGTGTGCATCCTGGGGCCAACAAGCATGTAAAGAATAGACTGTTCCACGAAAAGTATACCCAGTGGAAGAGAGGCAGGACACTGTTTATGGACAGAGTGATAATAGTTGTTGGAGAGGGACGTGAAATCTCCCACTGTGTGAATTATTTGTGCCCAGACGGGGTAATAATTCAAGCCCCTGACCCCCGGTACTATTGGCCTCAGTGCAAGGACCTCCCAGCAATTAAGCCCATGCCTACAAACTGGAGAGCCGAGCAGTGGTAGTCAATATTGCCACACCAGACTGTAAAGTGCCCTTATTGATCCACCAATATGAATAACCAGGACTCAGGTGCTCCACATTCATCAGTCCACAGTGTACTGTCCTGTCCAGCAACCATCCACTGGCCCACCAGATGACTTCAGATCCAGAGAGGACACCAGCCCAGCTGTTTCCTGTTCATCGCCTGGTAATCGGATGACGTCGGACCAGCTGTTTTCCTTTTTGTTCCTGTTCTAAGGTTCCGTCTCCAGAGATGACAGCCCAGCTGTTTCCAGATGTGCCCTCCTGTGGTTCCCGGAAGATGTCCGCCCAGCTGTATCAGAAGAAATGCTGCCAGGGAGAGTCTTCGGCAGGGTGCAGGTTCGTGCAGAGTCTTGTACTACAAATGGCTGGTAAGTCCGAAACTTTCCTATCTTTATGACATTGCAGTACACACCCTACACTACAGACTTCAAAAATGTGTGAACTGTCCGCAAAGACTGTCCCCTTCGGGACTTTGGCCTGTTAGAACTGTGCTTCACTGGGCTCCGGCCCAGGAGAGACTCTTTATTGGACTAGCATTCGGGCCTTGTGGTCACTAGTTGGGACTTTTATGGCACTCCATCCCCCCAAATGTGTATTGTAAATAATGTCATTATTGTATTCTAATGTAAATACTGTTTCTCTACCTTTTTTCTAAAAAATCTTTTTGGGATTTTTCAGTGTTTTGTATGGTAGGGTTTTAGATAGACTGTGTATGCTGATTAGGAGTGTGTTTTGTTTTGTCTTTTTCTTACAGGTGTTCCTGGGAAGACAGAAGAGAAGACAAGGAGAGGAGGAGGGGCTTATCGGAGTTTCTCGTCAGTGCTTTATTGTGTAGAAATTTAAAGTACTGTGTTGTTATTGTTATGGTTGTTACTGTGTTAACCCTTTCCTTCCACAGGTGTGGTTATGGGGGTAGGGAGGAGACAGTAATTGGTAATTTAGTGGTGTGTTTGCAGGTTGCCCAAGGTCGGGGAGGTCCCCGGGTTGTTTTTGGTTTTTGGAATATTATGTTAGAGGCAGATAGGTTTTCCCTAGAGGGTTAGGGAGGATGGACAGGCTATGGCCCTGACCTGCAGTAGGGACCGCAGTGCTGATCTATCAGGGCTATGCTCTGGATGGTTCTACCAGAGCCACTGGGTGTCCATAGTAAGTGGATAGTGTAGAGGCTGATATGTCAGCTACAGGCCTCCAGGCCCTTAGTGTTGCCTGCCTGTGCTTGCACATGGTAGGAGGGGGCCTGATCACCCCCCTCCGCAGGTAGCACATAGGGTGGGATGGCCTAAGGCCGGGTGCATAATGACTGGGGACAGTCATTTTCCTGGTCAAGGGTGAGTGTAACCCCTTGTTACCCGGGGTTACTAGAGTCCCAGTAAGATCTAGTGGTAGGCAGGGAAGGCAGCTTGTGAAACTCCAGTTAAATGAGTTTCACACTGTTTCACTCTGTTCTCAGTCTCAGCTGAGACTGAGAGATGACATCACCAATAGAACTGTCGCAGCTGCATAAGCCACATTGGAATCTGCAGCAGAGGGAGTGAGATAGAACATTGGGAGTTTTCAAAGTCAGTCTCTTGTTTACATTCTGAAGAGAAGGAGTGAGTGTCCAGTGTTCAAGTGGTGGAGACCGCTGTCCAGGTCTCAGTGCCCTCTCCCTCTGGGGGGGGGATAAAGGAAGTAAAGTATCCCCATGTAAATTCCAGGGGCAATCCCCTAATTTCTGCAAAAGAAAGAAAGCTGCCTATTACAGTTTCAGTTTGTGCTTGAAAAGTAGAAAGAGTTGTACTTCGCCTGTGGGGCACCTGCAACAAAAGGGTGAGTGTTTGCTCTAATATGAGAAGTAAAAAAATGTGTTTCTTCAGCCTGGGAAATGTGAAGAAATCTGGGATTTGAACTACTATTTGGGAGGCCTATAGTACTAGGACAAACAAATGGAATAGTGTCAAAAGCTAAAGTGCTGTGTGAATTCAAGTAATGTTGTAGAGGGGGTGTAACAGTTCATCCATCGTTTAATCTACATTTCGAAGTTTCAGTTTGTCCAGAGAAATGGCCGAGTATGGGCTGTGGGAGCTGGAGGTGGGAACACCCCCCATCTTTAGTAACCAGGTCCACCTCTATGGATTTCTGCTGTGATTGCTACTTGCCTCATGCACTTGGCCAGTGATGAAGGAAGTACCCAGATGTGGGTCGCAAATGGGAAAATCTCTCTAGGAGTCGCAGATTCTAGGTGGTGTGGGGAGCCACAACAAGGGTAAAGAAAATTCTCTTTGTGAGATGGGAGTCAGAAGAAGTAAGAAGAAAATCTCTCTAGGGGTCGCAGACTCTATGTGGTGTGGGGAGCCACAGCAAGTAAAATGGGTTCATTCTTCCAATGGACCACCGATCAAGTGGCCGGTAGGGGAGCCAGGCTGTGTACCCAAAGTGCATGCAAGTCGGGGCTGTGTGCCTGGTGGGTCCAGAGCCTAAAAACAGTAGAAATGGGTTCATTCTTCCAGTGGACCACCTTGTAGTCTCTAATCTGCATTATCAGTAAACGTAGCCCCATGGGGGTCCATCTATGCTTTGTTGTGTTCAGCTAGTTGTGAATAAAAGCTACACTGAAAAATCCCATTCCTGGTTCTGGATATTAGTTATTGCTTCCTGTGTTCGGATTTACTTGGGTGCCCCTGTGCAGAGTAGCCAAACCTAGGTCCCCTTGTGCCAGGTAACCTCATCCTCCCTGAACCCAGGTCCCCACCAGGTATTGCTGCCAGCGCCAACAGCATGCCACCTGTTGTTTTGGCAAAAAGGCAGGGGTGAGGGGTTACAAGTGAAAGCATCAATTCTTTGCCGCTCTCTCACAAATTGACTGGTCACCCCTCGACTCCATGAGCTGCATCAACCTTGCTCCCAATTTCTTCATAACCCAGTTTAACGAAGTCTGTGATAATTTTGCACCACATAAAAAAGGAAAGCATAGAACCCTTAATAACTCCTGGATTGCCCCTGAACTAATTTCCATGATGAAGCACAGTGATAACCTTTGGCGCTGTGCAATGGCATGTGGGCAACAATCTTACCTACAGTGCTGTAAAGCTGCCAGGAATCAGTGTACCCAGGCAATATGGGGAGCCAAACAAGAATACTTCAAACGTGAGCTAACAGATACCTGGGGTAACAGCAAGTCCTTCTGGAATAACAATGACAGAACTCATAGGAAAAACAAACGGATCCTCCCCTGCTATGCTTCAGGAAAATGGGGCTGTTCTTCTTGATCATAAAGAAATTGTTGACTCTTTCAATCGTGCTTTTACTGATGTTTGCAGTATACTCCCCCCGAACTCTTTGGACAAATCCACCCTTCCAGAAGGTAAGACCAATCTACCCAGGACCACACACCCCGCCTTCTATTTCAGGAGAATATCTCTCTCTCTGAATCTAGGAAATACCTCAAAAAGGTCCTTGGTAAAACTAGATACAGAAGTAACACTTTGGATCTTAAACTTCTCTCACTCTCCCTCGACACCGTCCTATTCCCTCTTACTAAAATTCTAAATATCGCTCTCTCTCACACTTTCTCTAGCTTTAGAAAGCGGCCATTGTCACTCCCGTACATAAAAGTGGTGCTAGGTCTCTGCACTCTAACTACTGCCCCATTTCTATCTTACCACCACTTTTGGAAGTCCTAGATCGTGTTGTGGCAGACCAGCTGTCTGAACACCTTGAGAAATATGATCTACAGTTCCCACAGCAACACGACTTTCGCAAGGCCCATAGCGCTGCCACCGCCCTTCTGGAATTTACTAGCCATATACATAAAGCACTGGATACAGGTAACCTACTTGGGGCGGTGTATATTGACTTAACAAAAGACTGACACCGTTAATCACCGGCTTCCAGTTGACTCCCTGTCTGCTCTTGGCCTCTGTGATGCAGTCGCTATGTGGTCACGCTATTCCTCTATATAACTGTGTTATGAGCGTGCATTGTGCAGTTTACATGCACACTTGTAACTTCGAGAATTTGTAATATTTTCACTCCAGATTTTCAACATTGCCATTTTTTCACACCTCCATATGAACAGTACAGCTGCCATTTTTCACATCCTGGCCGAAATGTGTTTTCATACATCCGGCGCACAATGGCGCGGTCGCTGTGGAAAATCAATGTTTGGGACAGGTTAAAAAAATCACAGTGACACTGTTCATGAGCAGAGGTCCCAAAATGTCTATGTTGAAAATTTGGTGACAAAACTCCACAAAATGACAATGTTATGAGTGTGCATTGCATAGTTTCCACGCACACTCATAACTTCGAGAATTTGTACTATTTCCACTCCAGAGTTTCAACATTGCCATTTTTGCACACCTCCTTATGAACAGTACAGCTGTCATTTTTCACATCCTGCCCGAAATGTGTTTTCGCACATCTGGCACACAATGGTGTGGTCGCTGTGGGAAATCATTGTTTGGGACAGATTAAGAAAATCATAGTGACACTGTTCATGAGCAGAGGTCACAAAATGCCTATGTTGAAAATTTGATGAAAGAATTACTTAAAACGACTGTGTTAAGAGTGTGCATTGCTCAGTTTCCACGCACGCTCGTAAGTTCGAAAATTTGTAATATTTTCTCTCCAGATTTTCAACATTGTCATCTCTTTACACCTCCCTATGAATGGTACAGTTGTCATTTTTCACAGCCTGCCTGAACCATGTTTTCACACATCTGGTGAAGAATAGCCTGGTCGCTGTGGGAAATCAACATTCAGGACAGATTAAAGTAATGTTCTGACTTAGCGCTATATGGTATTGGGCTTCATAGCCCAATACCTTATAGCTGTGTGAGCATACAGTAGCAAAAATTGTTATTTTAAAGTTATTGCTTTTTGTTTTGGAAGGGATCGTAACTAGCGCTGAAGCCTCAGGCAGCCAATCCCTTCCAGCTTCCTGGTGCCGGTGCTCCACCCAACTCCGCCCCCATGCTCCCAGAAATTGTGACATGTGGCCAGGTAGAGCATGGGGGTGAGCCCCATACAAGTCTATGGGGGCTATTTTTAAAGCGGGTTTTTAGCCATTTTTATGTTGATTGCACGCAGTGCAAGAAATGTATTGGGACAGCTTTCTCAGAAGCAGGTTGTGGAGGTGTGGCACTGTTGTGGCAAATGCCCCCACAGCCTGCAAAGGCTTGTCTCGCTTCCTCCAATGCCGCAGTATCGCCAGGTGACACAAGTTTGAACCTTGCCACCAACTTGTGACAATTTTGCCACTGCAAGGAGGGTCTGTCTCACATTGTAGTGTGTCAGCCATCCGCTGCAATGAGGGAGCGACCCGTCATTGCAGGGCTAAACTTCCAAACCTGATACTGTTTAGTAACATGGCGGCAGCTTGCCACCGTGTTCACAAACAATATAACCCCCACCATGTTTATTTGCTGACGGGGGCCCCAATCTCTGTTGACTTCAGTGCCCTAATGTTAATTTTGCTGATGGGGAGCCCACTCCCCATCGGCATTCTGTAACCAACCCCCACTTTTATTGTCTGCCGACGGGTGTGCCCAATCCCCATCGCTACTGCTGCCCCTCAAAGAAAGAGTCCTTGGCACGCTGGGAGCCCACCCCAGCATGCCAAATGCCCCTGTAACATTAAAAACTGTCCCACTACGTCTTTTTTTTTTTACCTGGAAAAAAAGGAAACGGTCCCCTGGCAGTCTCCCTAGCCCCCCTGCCACAACCTGCACCCACCCACTGTGCACCCTGCCTCCCCACACCCCCCCTCACCCCATACTTACCTCCGGAGTCTGGCGCATTGATCTTCGGTGGACCGGGAACACGTCTGCATTCTTCAAAGCCAACTGCGAAATGAGGAAATGCTGGTAAGCTGTATAATGGAATAAATAGGGGGTTTTCCAACTTTAATGCATATCTCAGTCATGTTTTGGAATTTTCACACCAAATTTTCAACATGGGGTTCTTGGGACCCCCCCTCATGCATTCTTGAACTGCCATGGCATTAATTGGTGCCGAAAGGTGATTTCGTGGTCACTGCGTGGAATCACCTTCTGGGGCCAATTAATGAAACAATAGTACCAGTGTTCATGAGGTAGGCTCTCAAAAAGCCTATGTTGCAAATTTGGTGAAAGCCAAAAATGACTGTTTTACGAAAGCGCAAGGCCACATAAAGTTGCTACGCATGCTCATAACTTCGTGAATTTGCAATATTTTCAGCTAGATTTTCAATGTTGCCATTTTGTCACACCTCCTTGTGAACAGTATAGCTGTCATTGTTCACATCCTGGCAGAAATGTGTTTATGCACTTCCGGCGCAGAATAGCACGGTCACTGTGGGAAATCAGTGTTCAGGACAGATTAAGAAAATGACACTGACACTGTTACTGAGTAGAGGTTCTAAAATGCCTATGTTGAAAATTTGGTAATGGTACTCCATAAAATGACTGTGTTACGGGCGTGCATTGCGCAGTTTGCACGCACACTGAACTTCACAAAATTATAATATTTTCACCCAGATTTCCAACATTACCATTTTACCACACCTACGTATGAACAGTATAGCTTGTCATTTTTCCATTCTGGCCGAAATGTGTTTTCGCACTTCGCAGAATATGAAGTCACTGTGGGAAATCACTGTCCAGGACAGAGTAAGAAATGACAGTGATATTGTTCATGAGCAGAGGTTCTAAAATGCCTATGTTGAAAATTTGGTGATGATAACCCATCAAATGACTATGTTACAAGTGTGTGTTGCACACTTTCCACGCACCCTTGTAACTTCGCAAATTTGTAATATTGTCACACCAGATTTTCAATAGTGGCATTTTTTCACACCTCCTTATGAGCAGTACAGCTGTCATTTTTCACATCCTGACCAAAATGTCTTTTCACAGGTCCGGCGCAGAATAACGCAGTCGCTGTGGGAAATCACTATTCGGGACAGATTAAGAAAATGACAGTGGCACTGTTCATGAGCAGAGGCCCTAAAATGCCTATGTTGAAAATTTAATTTGGTAATGAAACTCCATAACATGACTGTATTACAAGCGTGTATTGAACTGTTTCCACGCAGCCTTGTAACCGCAATTTTGTAATATTTTCACACCACATTTTCAACAGTGGCATTTTTCCACACCTCCTTATGAACAGTACAGCTGCCATTTTTCACATCCTGGCTAAAATATGTTTTTGCACTCCTGCCAGAGAATAGCACGGTCACTGTGGGAAATCACTGTTTGGGACAGATCAAGATTGAGCGAGTGATGGGAGGGAGTGACCGAGCTCAACTGAGCTCTGTCAGAACTGCTGCAGATTTGTTAGTTGGCAGAAAAAGGCACCAATGCAAGAGCCCAGTACAAAAGGGCAGCCTGCAGCACTGAGAGAAGCAGAACAAGAGAGCGAGTGATGGAGGGGGAGTGAGCGAACTCACCAGAGTGCCGTCAGGACTGCTAAGGATTTCTTTGTGGGCAGAAAAAGACATCAATGCAGGTAGGGGCCCAGTGCAAAAGGCCAGCATGCAGCAGTGGGAGAAACAGTACGAGCGAGTGAGACAGGGGGACTGAGTGAGCTCAACGGAGCTGTATCAGGACTGCTGCATATTTCTTTGTGGGCAGAAAAAGGTGCCAATACAGTCAGGAGACCCATACAAAAGGACCGCTTGCATCGCCAGAACAAACAGAATGAGCATGTGAGTGAGGGAGACTGAGCGACCTCAACGGACCTCTGTCAGGGCAGCTGCTGAATTCTTTGTGGACAGACAAAGGTGCCAACGCAGCCAGGAGCCCCATGCACAAGTGCAGCCTGCAGTGCCGAGAGAAACAGAATGCATGAGTGACAGAGCGGTAGTGAGTGAGCTCAACGGAGTTTCATTGTGGATGCACACGGATTTTGTTGCAGGCAGAAAATGCGCAATGTAGGCAGGAGCCCAGCACAAAAGACTAGCTTGCAGTGCTGGCTGAAACGGAATGAGTGAGTGAGAGAGCTCAATGGAGCTGTGTCAGGACTGCTTCAGATTTCTTTCTGGCCAGAACAAGCCACCAGTGCAGGCAGGAGCCCAGTACAAAAGGGCAGCCTGCAGCGGCAGGACACACAGAATAAGTGAGTGAGGGAGGGGAGAGTGAGTGAGCTCAATGGAGCTCTGTTGGGAATGCTGCAGATTTGTTTGTGAGTAGAAAAAGGCAGCAATGCACGCAGGGGCACAGTACAAAAAGGCAGCCTGCAGTGTCGGGGAAACCAGAATGAGCAAGTGAGAGAGGGGGAGTGAGCAAGCTCAATGGAGCTCTATTGTAACTGCTGCAAATTTCTTTGTGGGCAGAAGAAGGCAGCAATGCAGGCAGGAGCCCAATAGAAAAGGGCAGTCTGCAGCGCTGGCAGAAACAGAATGAGCGAGTGAGAGAAGTGGAGTTAGTGAGCTCTATGGAGCTCTATCATGACTGCTGCAGATTTCTTTGTGGGCAGAAAAAGGTGCCAACACAGGCAGGAGCCCAGTACAAAAGGGCAGCCTGCAGCGCCAGGAGAAACACAATGAGGAGTGAGAGGGGGGAGTGAGCGAGCTCAGGAACTCTATCTTGACTGCTGCAGATTTCTTTGTTGGCAGAAAAAGCGGCAACACAGGCAGGAGCCCAGCACAAAAGGCCAGCCTGCAGCACCGGCAGAAATGGAATGAGTGAGTGAGAGAGGGGGAGTCAGCAGGCTCAACAGACCTGTGTCTGGACTGCTGCAGATTTCTTTGTGGGCAGAAAAAGCCACCAACAGAGGCAGAAGCCCACTACAAAAGGGCAGCCTGCAGCGCCAGGAGAAACAGAATGAGCGAGTAAGAGAGGTGGAGTGAGCCACCTCAACGGAGCTCTGTCAGCACAGCTGCGGATTTCTTAGTGGGCAGAACAAGGTGACAATGCAGGCAGGAGCCCAGTACAAAAGAGCAACCTGCAGCACCGGGAGAAACAGGCTGAGTGAGTGACAGAGGGGCAGTGAGCGAGCTCAACACACCAACGCAATCAACATTCGGCATTGAAAATGTTGTTTTAATAGTCTTGGGAAAATTAGCAGTTGCTTAACTAGTAGGGTCCCTACTAGTTAAGTGACTGCTTTAATTTTCCTCTAAGACTGTTTAAAATGGCTAAAACCTGCTTTAAAAATAGCCCCATAGACTTGTATGAGGCTTGCCCCACGCCTCCCTGACCACACATCACAATTTCTGGGAGCGTGGGGGCAGAGTTGAGTGGAGCGCAGGCACCAGGAATCTGGAAGGGATTGGCTGGCCAAGGCTTTGGTGCCAGTTATGATCCCTTCCAAAACAAAAAGTAATAACTTTAAAACTAAGATTTTGCCACCAGTCAGCTTAGGACGATATAAGGTATTGGGCTATGATGCCCAATACCTTATATCAGAAATTTCCTTTAACAAAATCACAGTGCTACTGTTTATGAGCAGAGGTCCCAAATGCTTTCATGAGGTGGGGTCACAAAAAGGCCATGTTGAAAATTTGTAGTGCAAATACCAACAAATGCCTGGGACATTAGGGTTTCTAACCATAACGTTCCACCCTATACAGACTAACAGGCATCGGGGGTGTGCCTTTGGATTGCCGGCTGTAATGCTCATGCCATTCCACCCCCACCCCCACCCTACAGCCAGTGACAGGCATCAAGGTGTGCCTTGGATTCTTCGGCCCCAGAGTTCACCCCATTCTCCTATACTGCACCCATTTCAGCATATTTCCTTATGGAATGGGGTGACTGTAAAGCTGAACACCCCAAGGCACACCTCAACACTTGTTGGTGTCTGCAGGATAGGGTGAGGTAAAATGGCTTAAGCGTTATCGGCGATGACCCAAAGTCACACCCGATGCCTGTCCATCTCTGCAGGGTGGGGTTGGCATCACTTCAGTACTTCACTGCCATTCCTATTCTGCATCTGTCTAACTCATGCACTTCCAGTGCTATACCAGCAAGCAAACATTCGGCATTGACAAATGCTTATTAAATGGTGTTTTGCTCATGCATGCTATGCATTGATAAAGAGTCCATTGGTGCTCGAAAATGTTTGGCAGCATCAGGTGTTTGGTTTGGAATTTTTTTAACAATAAATGCAGCTTTGTATCGGACATTCCATAGTTTGGAATTTTTTTCCTATGGGGACGGCTTGAGCTCTGCTTCTTCTGTGCGCGTGTGTGTGGACTGGAGGAGTTACTTTTACTTCAGTCGGCAGTCGGGGGGCTCCTTAGTGAGCCAGGGGCTGTTAAACTGCCCAGAACTATGAGGCAGCAGAGGAGTCCCAACGCCTTGGATGCTATGCGTGAATGGGCAGGGGAGTAGGCTGTGGAAAGTGAAGGGCCTGCCTGTGATGGAGATGATCAGCATGCCACACCATCCAGGTCCGACCACTGACTGACAGAGAGACAAGTTGCCAGTTGGAAGGCACAGCAGAACACCCCCACCCCCGGGCCACCCAGCAGTAAGACAGTGAAGGTGATAGGGACTGTAGTCATACAACAAAAGGGTAGGGGAAGTGGAGCAGTTGCAAGCTGGGTGAGGAACTTGTTGTGGACCAGGTGGGGTGGGGGGAGTTATTCTTACAGGCTGTTAGGATGCAAAACTGGAAATTTTGAGTTAATTTCTGATTGCATTCTGGTGCCATAATCAGAATCAAATTTGTCTTGGAATCAGAATTTTTGTAATTCTGTTTGAACCATGCAAAATGAATTCAAGAAAATCCAAGCACTCCTACTCCAAGCCATTTGTCAGTTGTCAAAGGACACTACTCCTGGCAGCAGTGTGCTCACTACAGTTTTTTTAAGTATCCCTCAGAACAATTGCTGGTGCCTTGGCCACCAATTTTCAGTGGTATCTCACCCAAGGTTCCTTGTCTGAAACCATGTCACATACCATGACTTCTCTTTATAAAAAGGGGAACCACATGATATGAAAGACTGGCAACTCATCAGTCCCATTAATAATGATATTAAAATTTTAGTTAGGATTCTCAGTACTTGACTTATTGCAGTAATACTGGAAGTTTCAAACCAGCATCAAGCCTTCTCTCACTTCTAGGTATATTCAGGCTAATGTCTTCCTGTGAAAGGTAATTTTTGAGGTTGGACCCATGCAGGTATTGTCTGGTATAGTCACATGCCAACCACTCCACATTTAGAACAGATTTAAAATGTGGTCATATTCTTATTAACTTGTTATGTAAAATGCTATTTGTGATTATTTTTTTCCATCTTTGTATACATTGTTCTTTTTAAAATTAGTCGCTGTGTATATTGTATTTATGGATCAGGTCACAAGTGAAAACTGCAATTGTTGCTCTTCTGCTCACCAGAATAAAAAAAATAAGAAATAAATGAAATCATTTTTCTATTTGTAACCCCCTACAAATGGGGGTTCCTGAAAAGTCTTCCTTGAGCTTGTCTAAATGCTCACTGCCAGGCTGGTGTCCAGCATTTTAGCAGTTTAAATGTGATTGACAGAGAATGCCTGTATAGCCTCTATGTACTGTCTCTTTAAGAGCTGCCTGGATTGCAGTCATAAGTAATCTGAGAGGGAGCTCTGTTGAAAGATATAACTATTTGCTGAAAATCATTTAGAGCGATGATGATAATGTAGTTTTTCTAACCTGCCTTCTTTGCAGCAAGTACTGTTTTCTTTATCTCCACTATCTTGGTCTTGGACTGCCGAATTGGACCAATCAGTACTGGTGGGACCTAAAATGGAGCCAGACTACAGGAGCTTTCTGGAGTCAAAATATGTAGGAATTGTAGTTTGGGGCTTTTGGCACCTTTTGCACCTGAAGGGGGAGCCTTTGTTGTGACCGACAAACAGATCAACCAACTGAACCTTTTGGATTCTGGGGAAAGTCCCAGGCTTGCTGGCAGTTGAGTCAGATCTAAGTTGGGAGCTGAAGAAGCAACAGCTTGAAACAGTCAAGCAGCTGTCTTAGTAGTTTCATGTGGGAGAACTGTGGAAAGGTTTGAGTTGTGGCCTGCATGTCTGCCTGCTGCCCCTGAGAGGGAGAGAAGAGAATTATTTCGGACTAAATCCAAGTTTGTGAGAACAAAGTCAGCCACTGATTTTTTACCAGGCTCATACCTGAAGAAGACCAAAGATTTTGTTGAATGCGATCAGCCTGTCAGGATTTCCAGCTGCTTTTGAATCCCTGGTTTGTGCAGAGACTTTGCGATCATGACCAGGAGAGCGGTTTGCCTACTACAGTAGAATTTCCTTACATGTAAATGTGCTGTGAGTTGTTAGTGGGTCGTGATTTGGTTCCCCACTGTTTGAACTGTGTTCTGCTTGCTGGAAGCTGTATCCAGCCCAAAACGGACTGTATCCAAATTTGTCTCCATTTGGCCGGGGCCTTGCTACACTGGCCCAGCCAGACTACCCGCTACACAGAGAAAGCCATCGACGAGAGACCTGCCTGGGGATTAGCCCCCTGCTTCATGCTTGAAAAAGAATGATGCCTTGGTGATTCATGTGGGCCCTGCTTCTCCTAGCACTCCAGATTAACCACCTGCTGTCTTGATTTTCGTCCAGCCTGTGTGCAATTGTGGGTATCATGAGTAATCATCAGGGTAGCTTCCTGCAACAATTGCCTAATCTAAAAGTGTGTCATCTGATTATCTTGTTGTTTCTTTTCATGAACTGAGCCTCCGCCCAGATTACAAGTAGTGTGTGTTGTGCATGTTGTTTTCTTCCATCACAGGGCCTCAACCAGCTGCAACGTTCCTGACTAGCACACCATTCTCCATCTGGGTACCCAGAGTGTGTGACTGTTTATGGACCCTGAAGTGCATGCATAACTGTTTGATTGATACAGCCTTTAAGCAAATTGACCTGATTACACCCTCCCTTGTTCAAGTCTCTTAAATAAATCAGATCTAACTCTTTTGCATTTACCTGACTGTGGTTCCAGTTTGTGCAAGAGTACTGTACTGCTGTTTTTTGCTGTGTATAACCTTGTTTTACAGGGATCCAGGGCAGGGCCAGAGAAATCCCTGTGGCAAGTGCAAACAGTGTGAGTACTTCTGTGTGGTACTGGGTATTGTGAAAGTGATTATTGTGTATTATTATGGTCACTAGTAAGGAAAGAGGGGTTACAGTGTCCTGGAGGGCTGTGCTAAGGTTAGCTTGACCACTACCAACCCTGACCTCCTGGTGGAGGCACCCATTTCAGAACTCAGGCCCCTTAACCTTCTACTAGCCAAGCAGGCAGGGGTAGTAGCCCTTGGGGTAGCACCACCTAGGGGTTACATATTGATCAAGAAAAGGCATTTTGATGCTTTTTCATATACTTATTTGTTTAAAGTTTTACAGCATTATGGTATTCTGTAACAGTTTCTTCAATGGGTGACTGCTATTTATAGGTCTGCTACTGTACAAATGAATGTAACTGTGACAGAAATGGGAAGGAAAGAGTTAATGGTTTGGATTCTGTAGGTGCCTTATTTTAGCAGTTTGAAAAAATGCACTCCTGAAATCCTCTGTCCAGCAGCATCCAGCTTGTGGAATTCCTAGCTGCTAGATAAGAGCTGGGTCATAAATCTGAGTGGACATCTCCAGACACACACAGACCTGCAGACACAGACACAGGGCAATTTGAATGGATTGGATCATTCAAATATAAACTTAAGGTGAAAAGGGAATATAATTGGTCACTGATAGGTGTTCACTCTGATTGGGACAATTAAATACATACATGTTAGTTGGTTGGTGCATTTAAAGGGAGAATAGGAATGACCTATTCTCCACAGAGTATATAACCTTCTGAAAGACAGAGAAGGCCCTCTTGTGCTTTGGAAGCTAGGATGGGAAACATAAGTTTGGACCTTGTAGCTATGTCCGTGGGAGCTGGCAGTTAGAACAGGGTCCAGTGTCTCTTGTAAGGACAGGGAAGGGTAAGTTTAGTGATAGCATATTTCAGTAATAGCCTTCTTCTTTGCCATCTGTTATTTAAAACATTTGTTTACTTTTCCTGTATGAGTGTTATTCTCTTGTGTTGTAAATATATATCCTGTAAATGCTCAGTGCACTTTCTGTTAAGTAAAAGCAATTTATTTGCTCAACAGTTGTGACTGTGATGTCATTTTTCTAAGGTAATATTTGGTTTCCACTGGCTGAGGTAAACTCTGTGTAGCATCCGCCACCCGAGAGAGACACACTACCAGACTTTAACTTGTGCAATTGCACATTTGATTATTCAAGTTTGTACACTTGAAAGAGGTGCCGGAAGGAAAGTCCGGCTGGTGGCAGCGAATACCCAAGGACAGACACCTCTCTAAAAGCTGTTTCAGTCCAGAGGGAGAGGTGGGTTGTCACAGTAAATATGTTCCTTAGTCATCATATCCTACTAAGAAGGGGTTATCAGGGATGCCCACTGAGTCCTGTCCTTACATTTTTGCTTGGATCCTGTTTTGAGAAAATCTCAATGGATACCTCTGTTAAAGGGTTGTCCTTGCTCACTCCATCCTAACTTGTCAAGGTTTTCACTTACTGCACATGGATGACTTGTGCCTGACAATGCAGAATGAGTCCTCAGAGCTTAGAGCTGTTAGTCATCTAGATGCTTTTGCCTTGGCATTGGGATCTAGTATTAGTAGGCAAGAGTTGTAATTTGTTTTCTTAATATAAGCATTGCCAGTTGGTGCATGTTGGTGGTATTCCTGTATCTATGGGTCCTTTGAAAATTTTTTGGAGTCACTTTTAGTTCAGCAGACCAATGATTGGATAATTGGGTGACCTTATTGTCATTGTGTAGGTTTAAAGTTGACATGGAAAAGCTGCCAGATGTCAAAAAGGAAAAAAGTGGACTTCTGGTGATGTCAGGAGACCTATGGCTGCCTAATCTCAGAGCTCGGAATGGCCTCACCAGAATCTAAGTTCATTGACAGCTTAAAATATGAACTCACCTGCCAAAGCTACCAGATCGAAAAATGTAAACCAAAGGCACTCTGAAACCCTGGTTTCACGGCTCACGGAGCTTTTAGCCAGAGAAAATGAATGGGATGCCTAGTGAGGAGGCCGCAGGGGAAAACATGTCACCAGAACTTCAACCTGACATGGTAGATAAGGACCTCATTGCTACTATTATGCAGACAGCTCAAACAGTAGAAAAGATAGACAAAACACTAACGGAAATAGGAATGGGCATTAACAAAGTAGAACATCATACTGACCAGCTCGAACTCAGCCTAACTACTGTCTCGGAGCAATCTGATCAGCAAGACTGACTTCTTCTCTACCTTTTAGCCAGAGAAAGGGAACTGAACCATAAAATTGACGACCTAGAAGGCCGTAGCAGGAGGCAAAACATTAGAATTTATGGCATCCCGAAGGAGAAGAAGATAAGGCCCTAATGTTGCTTCCTTTATTCAAACAGTCCTCAGAGAAGCGTTGGCCTATCTGCAAGACTCGACCTCAGTATTGACAGGGCTCATCGATGGTTAGCTCCCAGGCCTTCTAATGCAGGTGCTCGACCTCGCTCCTTCATGGTCTGACTTACTTATTATGGCACAAAAGACCTCCTAAACAAAGCCTGGAAAATGAGAGAGATAACCTATGAACAAAACCGCATTTCTCTAGACAATGATTACACTGCGCAGATACAAGAGAAGAGAAGAAAACTCTGGCCTGTCGTTAAACAACTGAGAAATAAAGGGCAAAAAGCACAGATCCTGCATCCAGCACGTCTCCGAGTGGAAACAAATCGAGGACCTAGAACTTTTGATGACTTACAATCTGCTCAGCCATACTTGCAAAACCTAGGGATTTCTTTACCTGCTTTATCTAAGGAGCAACCCGAGAAGGAGCTACTTCGAGCTGCGTAGTCAGTGGCACAGAGAGGCAGCAAACGCAAGGGCTCCCAGCAATTTGACCCACAGACAAACCTCCGTGCAGATTTGGCTGCGACCATGAAACCATTTGACTCCCCTGCGGCACAGTGGATTCTTTCCACACAAGAAGAGGAGAACACTGGAAACAACAACACGAAAAACAGACTAACACCTGAAATAGAGTGTGAAGGCACCACCTGAATAATTATAAAGCCGAACTTATAACTCAAACCCTTTTTGACATACTCAGTGCCTCGAGACCAGAGGGCTTGGATGGATCCAGTGACATTGCTTTGACTGGGACTCCTGATACTTCACCTGAATTGACTGCTGTCCTCCTCAGTCTAGTTTATATACTATACCCACGTTTGAAACATTGAAATAAGGGCTAGGAAAGACATTGAGTTAGCTACCAACACCGGAGCTTCAGCCTGGAATCATCTGCCATCTCCCCGAGGAGGACTGATCGATTAACCTGCTACGATATATCCTTAAACACTGCAGGACTTACTTACATTTATAATTGCTAGTCTGTTTTCTATTGATATGTAGTTAATTTCTGAAATGTTAAGATTGCAAATACTCTAAAGGGTTCAAAATGTTAAATGAGGTCCGAGGCGGCATGGGATGCCTACCTTTAGTCAATTAGGTAGTTCCTTTTGTTTTTCTTTTTGGACTGGATTATTAACTGAACCTAGGACTGGGGCTTATTTTTTCTTTCCAGAGTGAATCATTTATAACCTGGTAACTGAATCTTCGTTCTGCATGCGTGAGGTGACCCCTTGCGAAATGCGACATAGATCAGGACCTAGGGTGCCCCCCAGAGGTCCAAGTTTTACCTTTTTTACTTATATCACAGTCCAAGTAGAAACTTTATAAATAAGCATGAGGTCGAATTAGTAAAAGGGGACTCCTTCTCTCCTGATGTCACCTCAAATTGGGGTCGTTCCGATCTTGGACAAGGCGGCTTTAATCACTTAGCCTTGGAGTCCTAACATAGATTAAACTCAGGGGAATCATACAAGTATTCTCTAGAGTGAAAGTACCCACTACATCTGACGGGTACTAGGTACATAACTAAGTGCCCGCTAGTAGCCAAATTGGGCTCTTATAACCTTGGAAGCCTACTTTTTTTCAGAACAGGACATACTTAAATACTATGTAAATAGTTTCTTTTGAGCCAGGATAATAACCAAGATACGGTTCTCCTGGAATTTCGATTATACATATAAGTTTAGATTGAGTCTGCTAGCCACTTAGCCAATACTGAAGCAAATTACGGTCTAAGAAAAGTGCTGTGAATTCTGCAAGCTGTGGGAAGGGAACATGTCACACATAGGAACGAAGGTCTTAACTTATAATGTCAATGGGCTTAATAGCCCAATTAAGTGGAAAAGGGTACTTAAGTATATTGGTGAACAACATAGCCACTTTGTCTTTTTGCAGGAGATGCACCTCACTCCCCATGAAGCTATTAAACTTAAGTCTAGGGCCTACCCCAAAATCTACCATGCTGTTAGATAGAGGGAAGAAGAGGGATGTAGCATTATTAATCTCCAACTCCATCCCATTTGAGGAGGAGACGGTGGTGGCTGATCCGGGGCGAGATACATAATTGTCATAGGACATATTCAGGAGGAGTAGTATGTTACGCTAGCTAATGTTTATGCTCCCCAGGCTCTTCCTTCTCCTTCTACTCAGAACTTATACAGACGATACTAGAAAACCAAGGGCACACTGCTACTGGGAGGGATTGGAACCTCACCCTGGATAGGCACTTGGACACCACATCCCAGATTCCCACACAGAGCAATAGGACTGCCAAACTGTTCCTCTGGTTGTTGAGGAGATGGGACTAAGACATATGGAGGAAAGATACCCCTGGCCAGGGATTACACCTACTATTCCCCCGTTACAAAATTTACTCAAGAATAGACATGTTCCTTACCCAGACCAGAGACCGCTCCAATTTTGGGCACCTTCAGGTGGGATCGGCAATTTACTCAGACCATCAACCCCTATTCTTGCAATGGGACCGCAGTCTCCCAAAAAAGAAATCACAGTGGAGACTAAATACCTCCTTGCTGAGAGAAAAAGACACCCTAAAGAAACTTTTGGAGGTAGTGTCTCAGACACTATTACATAACTCTGAGAAAGGGTCTCCCGCAGATACTCTGGGATACAATTAAAACAATGATGAGGGAAGCTCATTGCTATAGGGACATACAAACAGAAGGAAAAGAGGGTGTTATTAGAGCAACTTAACCTCCAACTCTGAGACTTAGAAACACAGCAAAAGTAAGATGGACAAAGCAAGTAGATGACCAATTAAGAGATATCAAGTCCCATCTGCATAAGCTTCACTTAATAGAAGCAGAAATCACTTGCCTATTTAAGGCAATCTTATTATGAAAGAGGCGCTCGGGCATCTAAACTGCTAGCTATTAGACTTAGGCAGAGACAGGCCAGGGCCACCATTGTAAAGATCAAACATCCTAAAACTGGGGCCATGATCTACAATCAGGGGAAAATTATGGAGGCATTTGTAGAATATTACAAGCAACTTTATAAACCCCAGCCAGAGTCCTCTATTGAGGAAAAGACTAATTTCTTTGAATCTCTGAACCTACCCACTCTTTCCCAAGAACAAAAAGAGACCCTGACTGCCCCTGTAAAAATGACCGAGTTGGACCAAGCTATTACAAGACTTAAATCTGGGAAATGTCCCGGACCTGACGGTTTTAGTGGAGACATTTATAAAAAACTTAGAGGAGAGCTTGCCCCACACCTGCTCAGAGTATTTAATGAGGTCTGAATGGGTGAGGAGGCACCCCCATCATGGAATTATGCTAATATTTCAGTTATACACAAGCCGGGCAAGGACCTATCTGAGTGCACTTCTTACAGACCTATCTCCCTACTTAATGTAGATTACAAGATTTTTACCTCCCTCATTGCCTCCAGATTAAACTCCCTTCTTCCATCTTTAATAGATAATGACCAAACAGGATTTATAGCCAACCATCAAGCCCCAGACAACATCAGACGTACCATCAATATTATAAATAAAGTTTCCATAGATAGAACCCAACATGCCTTATGAGCCTGGATGCAGAAAAGGCGTTTGACAAGGTATTCTGACCCTTTCTTTTTACTACCCTGGAGCACTTTGGTGTCCCCCAGAACATGATAGATACCCTTAAGAGTTTATATGCAGCCCCACAAGTCTATATAAGGTTAAATGGTAGTATTTCGGATAGATTTCTCTTGGGCCGTGGGACAAGACAGGGATGCCCCCTTTCCCCCCTATTATTTGCCCTATACATCGAGCCCTTAGCTTCTGCTATACGGGGGAATCCACAGGTGAAGGGTATCAGGATTGGAGATACTGAACATAAGATCTCATTATATGCAGACAACATCCTTCTATACCTTGCTGACCCTGACAAGTCAATCCCAAAGATCTGGAATCTTTTGGAAGAATTTGGCCAACACGCAGGCTACTCACTAAATAAAGAAAAGACAGAAATCCTGAAATTCTTTTAAAACCCTTCCTCGGAGGTAACTAAGTTTCTACCCCTTAAGTGGAATAAACAGAAAATTAAATATTTGGGGATACAACTGACGAAACATATAGGATACTCTTTACTGCAAATTATGGTCCATTACAGTCACAAATTATACACGACGTAGCTAGATGGCAACTCCTTAACTTACAATTATATTCTAAAATTCAAACAGTTACCGTAAACATCCTACCTAGATTTTTGTATCTCTTCCAATCCCTACCAATATTTATTCCCAAGAAGTATTTTAAAATGGCAAAGACTGATTTGCAGGTTTGTGTGGAACCCGGCAGACCCAGGGTAAAATGGACTACTCCAGACAGATAAAGCTGATGGCGGTAGGATGGTCCCTATCTTGAAAGATTATTGTATGGCCTTACCTTAAGAATGTGTTGCTCTGGTCAAATACAACATATGAGGCCCACTGGAAAGACATTGAGTCTCGTTTAACTGAGGGTCCTCCCTTGGAGCGAGGATTGCAGATGCCTCTATACTCAAGGGGACACAGCGTCCCCCGACAGTTGAAGGCACTATAAAATGATCCATAGATTATGGAATAAGTACGACCTTTTAGGAAATGTGGCCTCTACATTGGTTTGCCTGGTCTCAATATTTCCTCCCAGCTAAGATAGACCACTCTTTTAGAAGATGGGCCAAATTGGTTTTACCAGTCTGGGTCAGATAATCCTGGGGACACAATACTAGACTTTCACTCCATTAAACAAACATACCGCCTAAGGAACCAAGATCATTTCAGATACCTACAACTTAGAACACATATATATACACTTAAGAAATGACAAGAATTGAAACCAAGTAAAGAATCTCTTGGAGGTCATAGCATCTATTCAGGAGGGAGTTCTAGAGAGGGACATATATCTGCTCTCTACAGAGCATTAAAGCAACTGCACTCTAGACAATCCCTCAGAATCAAAAATAAGTGGGAGCAGGAAATGAGACTAAATATTACAGAAGAGGAGTGGAGAGCAATATTCCAGACTGTAAATAAAACCACACTTTCACCTAAATGGCGCGAATTCACCTGGAAAATAAGAGTCAGGTACTTCCACACACCTGAAAGTTTAAGTAAGTGGGATACAGGAGTAGCCCCACTTTGTTAGAGAGGATGTGGTGTCCAAGTGGCTCACCACTCTCATATTTTTTGGGAGTGTGATGCCATATGTCCTTTTGGCAAGGGATTCCAGAATTCTGGAGAACATATTCTCCTGCAGCACACAACTAACATGTAAGAACCTGGTTTTGGGAATACCTCCTGATGGAATTAAGGAGCTGATGGTATATACCTCTGGGGGTACTACTGGCAGCAGTCCATAAGTCAATTACTAAAATGGCTCTCTCAGGATGCGCCTGACCTACCTCTTTGGCACTCTATTATAAAAGAAATAAGAGAAATGGAGGAATTAACATATAAGATAAATAACAGAGTGAACACATATCTGAATAGATGGACCAGATGGGACCTAGCCACGGAACTTAGAGTGGCCTGAGAGCCAGGGTGGAGGGAGGAGACTTGGGAAGAAAGGAACATAAAAGAACTCTAATAAAACTGGGAAATAAGTAGAAATAAGCTGCTGTCTTTCAACTTATCGTATAGATAACAGAAGAATATATATCCCAGAAAAGAAAATGAATTAAGTACTGGAAATTTAACTAACTCTGAATTAATGTTATACATCGCTTATGAAATCTGTAAATGCTTGCAGTGTGTATGGCTTGGATGGTACGCAGACTCAGGAGTTTCAATAAACTTGAATTATAAAAAAAAAGTGCACATGATCTTTTTTGTGTCAGTGTTTTTGTATCTTAGTTATGGTTTCCCACATCCTGTTAAATTGGAGGCTTCTTTGTTCTCTCTCTTTTTTATGGCTGCATAGCAGAACTATGCTGATATATTGATATCACAGAGAAGAGAGAGAGAAGGGACTCTAGAAGCATGTGACCAGATACCTCAACTTTGTCCATCTACAGTGGAGTTGAAGCACATGTGGTCCTCTCCATTTAGTACAGTGCTGTCCCCCCCGCACTATTTTCCTGCTCTGCACTCACTTCTGGTTCATTTCCGGGTTCAGAGCGAGCACTTCTTTTCCTCCCCTTATATATCTAACCCATAGACTGCCAACAGAATTAGAACATATTGGAGTTCTAGACGGATATATCAGTTTGCAGCCCTTTAAAGGCTAATAATGTTTCTGTGGTGTCTAGTGGTACTCCCCACCCTCTGACTGCCATCCCCACTCTCTACTACTGTTTTGCTGGTGTCTAGTGGCATCCACCACCCTTTGATTGGCATCCCCATAATGTTCTATTGTTTCACTGTGGTCTAGTGGCACCCTCACCCTCCAATCACTGTCCCCATAATGTTGTACAGTTTCCCTGGTATCTACTGGCACCCCCACCCTCTGATCCCCATCACCATCATGTATTGTTTCCCTGGTGTCTAGTGGCCGCCCACCCTCCAATCGCCATCCCCATTTTGTTGTACAGTTTTCCTGGTATCTAGTGGCACCCTCACCCTCCGATTGCTATTGCTGTTATGTTCCATTGTTTCCCTGGTGTCTAGTGGCACCCACCACCCTCCAATCACTGTCCCCATAATGTTGTACTATTTATCTGGTGTCTATTCACAGCTCCACTCTCTGATTACTGTTCCTATTAGGTATAATTTCCCTGGTGTCTAGTGCTCCCCATATTCTGATCACCATCCCTGTATCATTGTACTGTTTCCCTGGTGTCATGTAGCACCCTCCCACCCTCCGATCACCACCCTCATAATGATGTATTGTTTCCCCCAGTGTCTAGTGACCCCACCACTCTCTGACTGCCATCCTGGTATTTTTGTACTGTTTTTCTGATGTCTATTGGTGCCCCCCACCCTCTGATCACCATCCCCATAATTATGTATTCTTTTTCTGGTATCTAGTGGAACCCTTCACCCTCCATTTGCCATCCCTGTAATGTTCTATTGTTTCCCTGGTATCTAGTGGCTCCCCTCACTCTCTGATTGCCAGCCTCATATTGTTGTACTGTTTCCCTGCTGTCTAGTGACCTTCCCACCCTCTGGTCACTTTCTGCCTATTCTGCCAATGCCACCTGTAAAAAAGCAAACCATCCCTCAATAATTTTTTTAACCTCTAAAAAAGAAAATGGTACCTTACCAATCTGACTTCCCACCCCCAACCTCCCACTCAGCAGTCACTACCCCACACCCCACACACCCTAACTCACCTGAACAGGTCCCAGGGCCGAAGATCCATTCTCCGATCAAGGATATGTCTTGATCCTGGAACCGGTGACTGCAATATGAGAAACTAAGGTAAGTGCAGTTCAATGTATTTCAATGGGGGGTTGAACATTGATGCATGCCTTTGTCATTTTTGCATATTTTGGCCTCAGATTTTCAACATGGCCTTTTTTGGGCCCTACCGAATGACCAATGGTGCTAGAATCGTACAAATCAGGCACGAAAGGTGATTTTGTGCTCATGTTATGAAATCACCTTTTGGGTGGGATTTGAAAATATCCATCACCTGTTCTGGGGTCAGAAAAAGGCTATGTTGAAAATTTGGGGTCAAAATATGTAAAAATGACAAAGTTGTGAACACACATTGAAATGTTTCTACACTCACTCATAACTTTAGTAATTTTCAATATTTTGACCCCAAATTTTCATAATAACCATTTATTCACACCACCTCATGAACGTGACAGCTGTCATTTTTCAAATCATGGCCAAAATGTGTTTTCCCACATGTGGCACAGATTGATGTTTCAGTGGCATGGAATCACATTTCAGCAGGGATTTGAAAACGTTTCACCTATGGGGTTAATGAGGTGAGGTGAAGCAGCCTTTATATTGCAGTCGCATTGTCTCTGACCAGAGTTTGTTTTCAAATAGTGTGGTGGAGCCACCTCAACACCATTAGGTGTGTCACTACATATTTACCTATTTCAAAAGGTGGCCTGGGCATGGTAAACCTGCTAACATTCTTTTATAGTGCCTATCTCCATACAAATTTAAACATCTAGTATTGCCCTCTGATAAATGATGGGTTCCTCGGTTGTCTGGGAAATCTATACCCATGAGGGTTTTCCCAGTTCCCTCTTGTTCCTGAGTACTTGAGAGATACTTTTAGGAAGTTACACAGATGGAATTGATCTTCACATGCATTGCTGATTGAATCCAGAAAAGGCCTGTGCCAGAGGATGGTACAGCCTGCACTGTCCTTAGGTCTCCAGTTTCCCATTAACCCCAAGATGCAGGTGAGTGACATCTGAAAATGCCTCTTGGATCCCTATATTCTGGTCCAGATATGAGCTGGGGTTTGGATTAGTTACCATGAGGTTCAGGGGAAATCACAAGCATCTGGCCCTGGAAGAGTGATATTGCCCTTGGAACACTTGCCACCAGCAGGTGGAAATTTTGTCACACTTGCACCTTTATCACATCATTTGGACACTGGTTGTGAGATAGTGGGAAGGTAGCCCTGCTTTCTTTTAATTACATACAAAGAACTGGTCCTAGGTCATTTTCTTTCTGTTTGGAAGAATTACCCCCCCAGTATGTTTGTAGGTCTTCTGTGCTTACATTAAATTACAGCAAGTCAGGATCAGGTGTGCTCAAGCAGTAGAAAAGCTGGTGCCAGGCAGGGAGCTGCTCACACCCACAATGCTATGAAGACAAGCCAAAAAGCCTGACACTCACATTAGAGGTTGTGCATACCATATAGAAATCAAAGCAAAACTCACAAGTTGCAAATCAAAGGTGAACTTTTTTGTGGTACACACAATAAGGAGGAGTGGGTTGGTACCACTAGAAGCCATGGCAGTTCTACCATAATCTTGATCAGGGAATGGAGTCTAGGTGGTGGGGACCACATTAAGTACCACACAGGAATGCAGCACAGCTAATCCATAAGTGGTTGCTGCTTATAATTAATTGCTGCAAATGTGAGGCTCATGGGGTGGGGAGAAGTCATGATTCAAAAACAACATAATCAAAATTTATTACAAACATGAGGCACTCAAAGGGACAATTTTAGTGCACTACAGAATATCTTAATACAGCTATCAGATTAGATGCATTAATTTAAAGATACACTATGCAGTGAAAAATCCTTGACCTCAGAAGAAGAGATTGTATTTCACTACAATTGCTAGTTCTGACATGGAGTCAAATCACAGACACTTCACCAAGAAATTGAGGGGGATCTCTAAAATGAAATAATGCATTCATTGTTAAATAATACATTCATTGTTGACAGGCTGAGACAAAATTTAAAAAGTGTTACAAACAGCAAATCTTCTGAAAAAACTAATCTAAATGTGACATGTTTATACTTTTCATACATGAGAAATATTGTAGATTAACATCACCAAAAATGGAGAGATTGATATTAAGTCTTATGTAGAAACAGCTTCCAAAGGAGCTGCAATCTGCCCTTAGATGCATTAGATTTCATCTAATAAGTTGGCTACTGGGATTAGCTGTCCAGTGGTCATCTAGTGTGGAGTTAGTTGCAAAAAAGAAAACAAATTAGAAAAATATAGGCAGATAATTTCACATATACCCACCCTACATATCTGAGAGTGGTATCATGACAATTATAACAATGGTTTCAGGGCCTATTCAATATTTAATCCTTTAGGTGGAACAAATCCCAGGGTGAAGATCCAGAAACCTTCCCTGTGTAGGAAGGTTCTAACTCTATTCCTTCCCTGTGGATTTCTGCCCACCACCTCTAGGACCATGAATTGTGTTCCTGCAGGTGAATTGTTATGTTTTTTTACAAAAATGTTGCCCAACTGGGGTATCTGCTAGCCCAGACCAAAGATGCCTGATATGTTCTTGAATCCTTTGTTTTAATGGCCTAACCATGCAGCCAATGTAAAGGAGTGGGCAGCGGCACCAGCTAGCATAGACTACAAATTCACCATTGCAATTCATAAAACTGTGCAGTTTCATGTTTCTGTTGTATCCCTCAAGGGAGAAAAATATACCTTGGTGGTATGTTGTACAAATATTACAATGACCACATCTGTGCATCTCAGCTGGAGGTGGAGGTAGACATTGTCTGAATGCAGGACTTCTTCATGGTTGTCAGCTGATGTAGCAACTATGGACACATTTGTCCCTTAAATTCTCAGCACTAGAATAAGTAATTATTGGTCTCCTTGAAATTTCTATTGATAGGACTGGATCTTTCAACAGTATGGGCTAGTTCTTTTGAATAGTCTGCCCTATTCTTCTTGCCATCCTAGAAAATGCTGTTACATAGCCCAGTGGTTCTTCACCTGCCTGCCTTTTAGGTTTGAGGCTCAGCAGGTTTTGTCTGTATTGATTACTGGCAGTAGGTTTTGTCAGTGTTGATTACAGGCTCTTGTAAGTGCTTCTTGCAATGTTTTACTACCACAGCCCCTGACTAGAAACCTATCATGCCAATAGAAACAGCTTCCAAATAATCTTGGTTTGAAATCTACAGGAGTAGTAGATTCTGGATCCCTGGACTTCTTAGACATATACCTCTTTGTAGATAAACATAACTGTGTACAGACCAAAGGCTATAGAAAGGTCAAGTCCCCCAATAGCTTTTTGAGAGCTGAAAGCTCACATCCCTGCCACCTCACTTATTCAGTTCCATATGGGCAGTTGTTGTACATACATAGGAGCTGCTGTATGGAAGAGGGCTTTTGTATGCAGTCCCAGGAACTATTTGATAGATGAGTGATGGGATGCACAGACATCTAATCCAACCTATGAATTCAGATGGCAAACCATATTCATACAAGACTTTAAAAAGGTAGCTATGTGCCAGGCGGCCAAAAAACATTTTTTGGTTGTGCTAATACATACCCAGAAATTCTCCCTAAAGAGCAACTTTCAAATGCTTCCCTCAGCATAATTAAATTGCCATAAATGGTTCTATTCAGAATCTTACAAGCCCAATGTGATGAGATAAGGTCCATAGCCTCCTGTTCCAACTGCTTGGCCACAATTTTTGATAAAACCATTTGATCAACATTCAAGAGGCAGATAGGCCTAGCTCTGGAACTTGGTTCTATCACCCTTTCTAAGCAAAAATATTGAAAAGGCTTGGCATATGATATCAGGTAACTGACCAGACACCAAAGAAAAATTATAAAAGCCTACCAAAGCTGGACCCAGTTCAGAGAGAAAGGTTTTATGAAATTCAGTGGAGACACCATCACTACCAGGAGCTGAGTTGTTCTTCAAAGACTGTGCTGCTAAAGCCACCTCATAAAGAGAAATGGGTGCTATCAGGGGCTGTTAATGGAATCCTCTAAAGTGGGAACCTGTACTGAATGAAAAAATTGGGAAGTGTCTGCCAACGGGGTTTGAGAGAACAGAGTTGAGATATAATCCTCTGTGATCCAGAGCATATCAGCTAACTGGGAAGTCTATCTTCCCTCTGTGTCAGAGACACTGTAGAAAATCCTGCTGTCAGTTCTCTTCTGGCACCCCTTAAATGCATCAAAGACTTGCTTGGTGTGCTGTGTCCCAAACTGCATCTGATGGTGCAAAGATTGGCACTTTTGTACTGCACATTTTTCATTTTATTTTTAATACTTTGTATGTGGGAGGAATAATCACCCAGTTGTTTGCTGGCTAGTTCTGTTAGGCAATGTAAATGGGCTCAAAGGCTAAGGTACTTCTTGTATGCAGAGTTAGATTTACAGGAGCCTACCTGTACAAAAAAAGGATTTCAAATCTGTCTTGGAATCTTCCCACCTATTAATTATGCAGTCATGGGCACAGCGAATGGACAGATGTGCGTGCCACAGTTCCACCCATTGTTAATTTAGCTGACTGTCACCCAACTGGGATGCATTCAGAAGCCAAAAGTGGGGGAGTTAATGCCAAAAAAGGTATAGAATGATTCTAGATAATAAGATGTTTCTGTAATGTGAATTGATGCATTCAAAACAGAAAGGGAGTGGGACAGCAAAACATAATCACTCCTGCTAGTGATGGAACCTTTCACATAAGTATGTCCACCTGAGTTGTGCAGTATGCAGTAAGAATGCGGTAAGCCTGCCATAGTAGTCACATCAACCAGAAAAATTTGGGTTGCAATACACCTTTTTACTTTGCAACAAATCTAACCATGTAGAAGAGGGCAATTAAAATCACTCCCTAAAATTACTTTCCTAGAAGTAAAGAGATGTCAGTGGATTTACTTAAAACAGTTTACCCTCTTAGCTCTAGTTTGAGGGGCATACACACTAAAACTCTACAACCTCTGCTCCCTCTGAGTAACATCCACTATCAAAACCCTCCCTGGAAAGATTTGAACTAATCTAGCAACCTGCCACCCAAGCCCTGAAACAAAATACCCACTCAATCACATAAATCCTCCCCTGAATACCAGAAAGAAGGACCCTCAGTCCAAAGTCTCTGTGCCTGGAAGTTTCACATTTAGTGATAATCCTTGTGTCCTACAGAAGAAAAACATCATCAGGTGATTATTGCAGAGCGAAAAGGGTAGTGAGACACTTCTGCTGAGATTTTACTGCTACATTAAGGGTTACCATTGTAAAATCATTCATAACACTAAGGACTGAAGTAACAGACACATCTTAAAGAGTTCCCACAGATACGTAAGGACAGTGATCTTGTTCTATTCCTCCTCCTGTTCTTAGAGGAAGAAGACTCTGCCTGAGAGTCCTCCTGATCAAAGGATAAGTCCTGTGAGGCAATCAAGGAAACCTCAGAATCCTTGTCCTCCTCCTCCTCCTCCTCCTCTTCCTCTTCCTCCTTCTCCTCCTCTGTATCCTCCTACCATTTCCCAGGGCTGAGAACCTATTTTGAACATAGACTGGAATGCTTTTAACCACTTTAGGCTTACAGCTCCTCCCTCTCTTTTTTCAATCTGCAGGTTTCCTCACCTCATCCCCAGTGTGTGTGCGTGGGGGGGTGGAAGCCACCACTGAGGTGGGAATTGGAGGGACACAGATGGTGGCATCTGTGGCTTGTCAGGGACCATGGCAGGAGTATCAACCTCTGTAGTAGGGTTAGGAACAATTTCTAGCACAGCAACACTCTGGGGCTGTTCTGGCATATGGGGTTCTAACTCCATCTCTGCATCTTCATATATCTCCTGTAAATCAGCAGGGGGAGGCTGCTGTGGCAAATCTACTGGATCTAATAGGGAAGCACGGAGAACACTTAGCTGCTCAGAAAGTTGTTGGCTGGAGGAATGGCTGACCCATTCTGCAGGGTGCCAAGGGGACCTGACCTGTTAGGCCTTGCCAATCAGGTACTACTCATTGTACCCATCATCTCTATTGTGGAAGGCCCAGGGACAGTTTCAAAAGGATGGCTATCCTCCCCACATAGATTGTATATAAACAGGTTTCGGCAAGCTGAGTTACTGTGCCCATAGGCAAGACACAGATTGCATCCCTGCTGATCACAGGCAAAACTAGAGTGAGAAAAAGACCCACACTTGAAACCGGCCCATGGTTGTCCCTGGTAAAAAGAACCCCCCTTCCCGGTCTTTATCAAAATAGAAACTGTTGGGGAGATGGAGAAAACAAGATCCTCCATAAGGCAGCTTTACTCTAAACCTCCCCACCTCATCCAGAACTTTTCAGTATCCAGAACTCTGTTTTAATCAATAAATTATGCCTGATACACTTACCCTTTTGTTGTGAAACATAACAGTCACCATCTTGACTGCAAGCTTAGTTAGAGGGATTGCAACAAAGGGGGCCCAGACAGGTGTGTCTGTAAGGCACTGGGTCTAAACAGAGCCGACAACAATGGCATCGGCAAGGAACGCACAGGAATAATTGCACCAATTTTTGTTTTGTGGGGGGGGGCTATACTCCCTGTACCACTCGACATGGGGGGCTCTGCCCCTGCACCCCTCGGACTTAAGGATTCCCACTCAGGGTGTAGTGGATTATGGAGCAAGTTAAATTTCTGTGGCCATAGAATACTGTTTCCATGGCCCCTTGTGAAAAAAAAAAACAATGTCCCAATCTATGTAAAATGACTGGAGACCAGAATTAGAACCCTGGTTTCCAATGCTGCTAGCTGAGCTGCTCATTGCCCCAGCCCTGCATGCCATGGGAGCAGCTTGGCCTGCCTCCTGGATTCTGGTGCCCTTGTGCTGTACCAGCACCATGGACAGTGACCAGGGGAGTGCGTACAGCAAGCGCTGTAAATCCCCCCCTCACTGACCATGGTAGCGCTTACCAGACTAGTGCTGTGAATTGTGGCATTATTCTGGTAGCACTCTTCTAACAGGTACCATCTGTAAGGGTGTTGCATTGCACCCAAAACCTATACAAAAGCTTTGTGGTTTTAAAACTGTCATACAGTTCTTCATTAGAGATGTGAATAAGAGTGTACAGATCAGAGGCAGAAAAGGGCATAGCATCCTTTATCAAAGTCCTAATTACAAATGTTCTGTCAGATGGGAATTCATCTCCCCCACCCATATCTTAACCTGACAGTGTTCTGTCTCTGTGCAGGTTTGACTGTGGAAGTAAAAAGTTCAGGGAATTTGGTGGGCTTACCTTCCACCTTCTTCGGTGCCTCAGAAGATTTTTCTTGTGATCCTTTTTCCCCTGCTGCTTGTAAGGGGGCAAGGGTGGAAGTGAAGAAAAAAACAGTTAATCTCCATCAAAATTCACCACTGGTCTGGGCCTGGCCTGTTCTACAGGTCATGTAGGATGTGGTAGATCCTGAACCTCAGGCCTAACCTTTCCCATAACTCAAGGGAGGCCATCTTGTGCTATTGGTTCTGTAGCCTCCACTGAAATGACAGTCATATCCTCTGGGGCAGAAATTGTTACAGAAGGTGCAGAGGGTGGTGGAACCATGGTTTCAGCAGATGGCTTCCCCCTCGGTGCAGTCATGGATACAGAGTCACCAATTACTTTAGTTGCTGAAAGCACATAGATCAAAGGTTTGATTTTCAGCCCATCCTGGGCTTAAGTCCAACTCTGCAGTGACCACTACAGACTGAAATCTCCGCATCTGTGGAGTTCCTTATTTTCAGCTAGCTCAGTTGCAAGGGATATTACACCAGGTCCCACCAGGCATACCTTTTCCCCACTGCTGCGCCAAAATATCACCCACAACATGCTGAAAATTGGGGGGCCAGTTGTAAATCAGCACCCCCTTTTAAAATACCATGGCTGCATGAAAAACGGCAACTCTACAAGTGGAGATCCACTTGCGCCAGTTTTTTCCTGCAGCTTTAAGAAATTCAGGGGCACTGAAAATCCAGCTACGGTCCTTTATCAATAGCTTTAGTCAATGTAATACTAGGGTAAGAGCCAGCAGAATTAGGGGAAATTTCAGTAGGCATACCTAGCACTCTCTTGGGAGATTCACTTCCAATGTGTACTTGAACAGCATGCCACTGTGGCATTTGCTCTTATAAAATGGGGAAAGAAAATCCTTCGTTTTGCTTGGTTCTTACCTGTGCATCAAATCTGTTCAATGCACAGGTAAGAAAAAGAATGCCAAAGCAGGACCCGCATTACAATGAAACCAAAATCAGAGTACCGTTATAACTTTCATTTTTAATTTCTGCCATTTTTTTTCGTTAGCAAGAAAAACACATGTAACCAGTAAATCCCACATCAAACACTGTTACAGCAGACAGCAGCATGTGATTTAAATTTTAATTAAAAAAAGTACTGACATTCTGATGACGATACCGCTGCTTTCCCACATCTTGTCTGCTGTGTCCAGTAGTAATGGTGCTCCTGGTCCAGTAGTTCCTAAACTGATATCCGGTTCTGTAACCTGTAATATTAATATTACTTTTTTTATTTTTATATACTTAGCCCGATTTGTGGTTGGCAAGGTGATGGGGAAGGGGGAGAAGTACTGCCATTTCTTTGCTTCCTAAAAATCTTGTTTAGTACGACATTGTTAAGACTTCTTTTTAAAATAACAATGTCGTCCGAAACACAGGATTTTCTCTCCCCATTTTATAAACAGCTGATAACTGATGCACTTTATTGCCTTGTACAGATAATCCACCCCTCTCCAACTCCCAGTAAATCTGAACCAAAGGAAATGTAACCTCTTGAGCAAAGTGGCAGGTGGTTCTAAAATAAATATAAAAATAGAGGGGGGGGACTCGATAATTTGTGCTGCCAGTCCAGTGATTTAAAAAAAAAGTTGCCTCAATTTTTTAGTAGTCCTTTCCCCAGTCATCCTCATCATTTTTAATAGGTGTGTATGTGGAGATGAAGATGAGATCTCCACTATGGCTCCTCGGGGGGGGGCGGTGTTTGTGTGTGTGTATACCTACTCCCTGCCTTCAACAAGTCCTCAACCACTTCTGCTGCACACTGCAGTGCTGCTATTGGTTGCAGTTTAAAATAAAAATAGCAAAGTTCTCTCTCTCTACTGTCTGGAGCTCCATCCTATTTAAAAAACAAACAACAAGAAATCTACAATAGCCGTTGCAGCTGTGCCTTCCAATGATGCCTGGAGAGTCCCACAACAGGATGGTGGGGACATCACGCAATGTGACTGCTGGAGTCTGTCCCAGCTATACAGCACTGCAGCAGGTAGGAAAACATGTTCAGGGGAATGGACAGTCTTTGGCGATGCAACAGTCAAGACAGTTGTCACATATCTGAAGTGTTTGTTTTGGGGTTATTCTGGGGAGTTCTGCTACGTGTTGCCATGTATCCTCCTGGGACTCCTGTGGAGTTGGCTGACTGAGGACTTAGTTTATTTTTATTATGTTTATGGGATGGGCTTAGAAATGTTTCCTATTTTCAGCAGCGTTTACGTGCAGGACAAGCCAGTAAGAAGTTAGTAGACGGGCAGGAGTGTTGAAGTGGGAAATTCATCAGGTTGGTGGAAGGACTATGTTACCGCAAACTCTGGTAAGAATATCTATATATATATCTATATCTATATAGATATAGATATAGATATATATAGATATAAAACTTTGTTACTGCATCAGTTAGGGTTGAAGCAACAAAGGTAGGGAAATGAGGCATTAGGGTTAACACCCAAATACCCCCCATGCCCTATCACCCCACCCCACCCACCATAGACCAACAGGTTACGGGGTGTGCCTTGGGGCCATCGGCCCTAACTCTCACCCCATTCCATGTGTAACAAAGCTCACAGGATGCAGTATAGGAGAATGGGCCCCTATAATATATATCTATATATATTTTTTTTTTTTTGTAACTGCTAAAAAAAAGTAACCCATTTTATGAGTGCAATAAGACACTCTGGGGTGTGCATGGAACATATATTACCACACTTCCAGGGGCTGAAGGCACTCAGTCTGTGGCCTTGTACCTCACAATGCCCCCTGGGTGTGTGGTAATATATGTTCCATTCATACCCCATCATGTCTTATTGCTTACATGTCACACTGCTGCAGGATGTAATTTTCTTCTAACAACTGCACCCCCTCCCAGTTTGTTCAGTTTTACCATACCACCACAACATGGAACACGGAGACATCCCCAACAGTGACAGCTGCAGTGCAGACTGTTGGCATTGCAGTGTCGGGGATGCCTCCGTGTTTCTATCTGGGGACTGCACCCCGAACCCCCCATGTGGGGGTTTTGCCCCCACCCCCCAGTCTCTAGAATTCCAACTCTGAGTCAGAGTTGGACCGAGGGGGGGTGATACACCCTGCGATGCAGTCTTGGGCACTGCACAGACCATCAAAACGATGTGTGGGTTTTGCCTGATTCTTGTCTCTGTGATGGTCTTCATGGTGGAGGAGTCGCTGCAGTGACAGTATAGCATTTGTTCAAAGGCTTAGCCTTAGGGACTTACCTGTTTCTCTAGAGCAATGATTTCCAAGGCTGACAGAGGTACTTTAGGAAACCATTGTCCATCAGGCCCTTTTTTCCACTCTACAGCACTCAAGGTCAGTTCTACAGACCAGGAGGCAGTATATAGTGGTATTGGGGCTGGATGACACATTCTAAGTCCCAGCTGATACTTCAATGGTACCGTGCTTTGATCTAGCTGGTGATCTGACAAAGACAGTTCTTCAGCTGACACAGGGTGCAGTTTGATGCTCCCAACAGCTTCAGAAACAGTGAGCGAGGAAACCAACTCAGAGGAAGCATCAGCTGCTGCTGGTGACACATTTTCTTTGCCCAAGAGCTGAAGCAAAAGGGGTCTACATTTAGTAATTCCAGCAATAAAAATATCATCAGTGTTCAGTGGTTCCAGAACTACCTGGGATGTCTCCATCATGTTCTCTTACACAGAAGACAATTCTGCAGCCTCTGTCTCAGGTACCACAATATTTACTTGTACAGTAGCTACAAGGGAAGTATGCACAGGGTGAGCTGCTATAACATTCCCCAAAAATCATTTCACAAACAGGAGTCACTCCATTCTCCAAAGCAGGACCTTCTCTTCCTCCTCCTTCACCACTTCCAGATTCAGCTATTTTGCCGGCCAGCAGGACAGTCACACAGCATTCCCTCTGAGGAGCAAGGGAGTTTCCCTGATATCATGGCCAGTATTCCCCTCCCCCAGTAAAACAGGTCCATGTATCCCACCCTCCAGGATGCATCTAGAAGCAAGCTATTACAGCTGAGTTTGCCTTTTCTGGTCAAAAATTGTATAAGAAGCTATCACAACTTAGTGTTCCTTTCCTGATGAACAACTGTAAAAAATAAATAAAAAAAGATAGATAAATAAACAAACTGATGAACAAATAATTATGATCTTCCATTTTAAGGTACCATTTTTTGCAATTTGTGAGAGATGGTGGACTGAAGCTGGCCCATCAGTTATTTTCTTCTGCTTTTTTTTTCCCTTCCTGAGTCAGGTCTCATGTCAAATCTGAACACTAATTGACCCACCCAGGACTCTTCTGCCAGCCTCCAGTGGCAACACTGGTACTACTGGTAGTGATGTTAGCATCTGAAGCACTGAAGGCCATGCAGCAGATATACCAGCTGGCCCAGGGGCACCTCTCCCTTTCTCCATCCTTTGCAAGTGCATATTACTGTGCATGCACCCACATCAATGGCATGAACTGCTTTTCTTCCTTGTATCATGGTGATACACTGTAAACACTGTAGAACATTAAATCTTTTCTTTCATCAGTGAGTACACAGTAGAAATAGTTCTCACAGTCACCAAACTGCAAAATATACTTAATTACCCTCGCAGCCTCAGATTGTGCTTCAGTGCTACTTATCTATCATGCTGGCTATTACTGACTGCAGCTATTACTGGCTGAGTGCAGAGAGCCCTATTACACACATACACCACTGCTCAAATGCACAGCAGCTACAAAGCACTACTAACACATATTAACCAAGATTGCAAAAATAAGAGAAAAGAATGCACTCTGTCCTTATGCAGCCTGAAGCTGTCTCTTAGTAAGTCAGCTACCAGCTGATACGGTAGACTGTGCACTCTATCCAGGACTCTGCACATGCTGTCCTCTCACCCACACTGTTGAAATGACAGTCAGATGGCTCTGACTAAAAAGTAGAAAACAAGCAAAAAAAAAACAGAATACATATTTATTTGGTACTACAAGCCTGTTATAAAACTGTGCAGCAATAAGCTAGTTTTTAGCAACATTTGGGGTCCGTTTTCTTTAACAAAACTGCAGCAGCTCCACAGAGCAGCACAGCAGAGCTTCCACCCTTGAATGCCTCGTGTTCCGGAAATGTAGGCATTTTTTCAAAAAGGGCTAACAGACATTTAGATATCTTTATGGACCCACCGGTAAATGTGTCAAGGATATTAGAAAGCAACCGAGTACATTTCCGATGACATTTTGACATTTGCTTCGATAGAAAATGCATACAGTACTCACAGAAAGTATTGGCAGAATTGAAAGGTGCATGCCTGTAGTTATGTGGGGGAAGAGCTCCTCCCCCATATCCTACTTAAACTATCAGACTACTGCTGCTCTGCTTAGAGCGAGTCGCACTCGCTAGTGGCACTGCCGGTGCTCGGCTGCTCTTTCCTCCATTTCTGCTACCCCCTCTTTTTCCTGTGCCTCCCTGCTCGTTTGCCCATTTTCCATTGCTCATTTGTCTCCCCCCCACACTCCTTCGATATTTGCTGTTTGTTTCTTCGTCCCTTGTTCTTCTTGGGGGTTCCCTATTCTTCCTTTCGCTGCTACACCATTTACTTCCTGCCTTCTACATGACTGCCTCCCTGCTTCCCTATCTCACTTCTCGTCCCTGC
This sequence comes from Neoceratodus forsteri, assembly GCA_016271365.2. Classification (NCBI taxonomy): domain Eukaryota; kingdom Metazoa; phylum Chordata; order Ceratodontiformes; family Ceratodontidae; genus Neoceratodus; species Neoceratodus forsteri. The sequence goes on from JADMNL010000025.1 coordinate 269,284,455, forward strand.
CTCTGCTTTATGAGCAGCCGTTGCCCATGCTACCACCGAGTCCTTTGCTGTCCTTACCTCCGGAGCTCCAGACCACCTGCTCCTGCACAGCTCTGCTTCATCTCCGCTGCGGCTGAACGCCGCCTCTCCAAGCTGTTTTCCATTTTCCTTTGTTATTGCACTGGACACCTGTGCTATCTCCACCTTGGCTCCCACACCTGCTTCCCGACCTGCCTGCTCATACGGTGCACCTTATGCCCCATAGGCCTCTCTAGTCCTTTATCAGAACAGTACACAAGAAATGGGTAACTGTTGAACAGTATGTATCTATCGCGATACCTTTTAAACTAAAAGTCGCTGTGCTACACTATTGGCTTAAGGTTACAGCATTCATTTTACGGGCATTTATTTGAAGCTCAGCGAGCTCTGTACTACCAGACCCAGAACTTTATTGTATAGTCATGCCACCTACAAAGGAATACCGCTGCTCACTATACTTGTAATGCAGTTCAACGTTCATATACAGAGACAGGTCCAACTGTCCTGTCAGTTACACGCTGTTAGACACTTAAGATTTGGTCAACTACAACTACTGGACACTCAGATTCTCCTTATTGCATGTAGCATGCAATCAATGCACTCAAATATACCCTATTTCCTCCCTGTTCTACAGTACAATGGGAGTTCTTGCAGGCACCGCCTCCTTTCTCTTATATCAGATCATGTCTGCTCATCTAAGCATGAGAATAAACCAATTTAGGTTATAAGTTCTTAAGTCACTCCTTGTACTATTCCTCAGTATTCCACTTCTCAGAAACATTTACATTATCATAGATTAGATACTTGAGTGAATGAAAGCTACTGGCGCTCAACTTCCATGGAGCTAGCCTTTCAACGCTATTGAAGAATGTCACTTGGGTCAGGACAACCAGCAACCTCTTATTCCATTACAGCTCCATCTAGCCTTCTGCTTCATCCAAATAGCCATGGCCGTCTATCATATATGATTCATCTGTCTGTGCTTACAGGGCCGATGCATAATGTCTCGAGTCAACCATGTTCCTACTTCCGGCCATGACCGCCACATGGATAGACCTCTCCTCATGCAATTTCTGCTGCTAGCTATATTCTATTGTCTACTTCTGAACTCATACTGCTGCAATACTGCCTCACCTTATCAGTACTGCCTCAAAGGCTCCCCTATTGAGCGTGTCACTTCGGCTCCTCTTGCTGCTGCTCTACATTGTTACTCCATACATGAAACTATTCCGTTGCTCCTACTATGCACCATCAGCTGTCCTATGCCACTTCCACACAAGGCTGATTATTTCTACTGCATATGGCCAGACCACCTCTTGCCTAGCACTCTTACTACTTGCCTGCTTCTTCCCTCTGCTTCTGCCTCTGGGATGCCTGCTGCTCCGGGCTGCCCTCTGTGGTGCTGTCTAGTCATCTAGCCTATGTGGGGTCTAGATTGACTCACTCTTCCTTTTGCCTGGTCTACGTGGGGTCCAGCCATTTCTGCTGGCCCCTTGGGGGATGCCTAGCCTGGCAAGTATTAACTGCTCCTTTGCTACCCTGCGTGAGAGTTTGTGGTCCTGCTAGCCTTTGTGGGGCCTAGCTACCACTCTCTGCTCCTTTGGTTGACCTACGTGTGGTCCGGCTGCTCATCCTACCCAAAGTATGGGCCTAGCTGGTTCATTGCCTTGGCCTCTAGACTTCCTGCCATGCACCCCAGCTTTGTGCTCTATCAATACATTCAATGCCTTGCTCTGGATCCTTCCTGCTGACCATCACCTACTTTGTGCTTCCCTTGAGCTCAGAACATCAGCTCTATGCAGCACTTTGGATCGCCTTCTGCGGACCTTGCTCAGTCATGTCTCCTGCTGTTCATCTGTTGGATCTGGCCATTCCTGGATATTCCTCTTCTGCCTGCCTTGCCCTTTGCCTCTGCCATTTCTCTTTCTCCATGACCTAGAACCAGTCTGCTCCTGCTGCTCCTTGCCTGCCACCTTCGGATTGTTTTTCTCCTTTGGGCATTTCATCGGATCTCCGTCTGCTAGAAGCCTTCATTCCATGTCACTTACTCATCTCCAACTTTTCCATCAGGCTTGGACACACTGCCAGGATATCTCACATACAGCTGTACTACTCCAGTTCTGAACTCCGCAGATCTCGTCTTCGCCTGCTCGTTCCTTTTACACTTGTCAGGATCTTTCTGCACTCCACTGTGGACTTACATCTAAACTACATCTCAGGACTATCACAATCGATTCCCTTGGATGTCTCTTGCCATGCTGCTTCAGTTTGTTTGGATTTACTACTACTGTTTCCTGCCAGGACTCTTAGCCGAGCTCTATTTCACGGTGCCATCCTATGTCATGGCTTAGGCCTCAGACATTAACTTACTCCAGCGCCTAAGGATTACTACATCTGGTTGAGCTGCCAGCTCAACCAACTCAGTTCTCTGCATTCTACTGCCATCCATGCTCATCAGGAACACAACGTCTCTACAGGACCATCATACTGCTCTCATAAGTCTACCTTAGCCTCTGTGTCTGCCGTGCCAATCTATGGCATGGAGATTCAAAATTATTGCTACTCCATTATGCAGGCCTATGTGTGGGTCTCCTTATTACTACTCCTCTCTCAATTCAGGACTTGTCAGATCATTCTCACAAGTTCAATTCCAGCTGCTGTACAATCCTGGCTCCCCTAAATGTACATACATTGCCCTATAGAGATATAATGCTCAGCAAATGAAAAGCTTTGATTTACATGCTTTTACATTCCCTTAATTCTCTCCGCTGTATACCATACATAATCAATTCAACCCTACTCCTCTGCTACTATGTCTGCATTCATGCAGGTCTGATTTTACAACTACTACTGCTGACCTACATGCAGGTCTACTTATTTGCTATATATCTGCTCATATGTACCTGCTTCTCCCTTACAGGGCCTGGAGGTTCATCACAGACTATTTCACCTATTTTCTATGACCTGCTTCACCCCTCAGGGCCTGGAGGTCCATCAAGGTCATCTACCTATTCATACCGAGATCTTTTGCCAATTCACTTTACCTGCTTCACCCCACTCCAGACCTGAGCTTCCTACTATTCCACCCTCTCCAGATTGCATAGTATGCATCTAGCTCATGTGCTTCATCCAATGACCTTCATTACAAGCTTGCCAATCAGAACATAACCACCATTCTTCATTTTGTGGGTATGAAGACATAGTCCTTTGGTTACAGGTTCTCTTTGGATAGACTTCCATGCCTTCTGGATTGCTTAACCAGTGCAACTTTCAACGCTTTGAAATTGTTTATGCTTAACCATGGATTCCACTCTACTATCAGATTCTGCCCTGAACATGGATTTCTTGGACTAGGAATTCTCTAGAAGGATGTGCTGCCATCTTCACCAACATTCAAATATCAGTACTTTGATTTCAGCTTCCCTGCTTCACTGGATTAGGATCTACAACTCTGGATTTCAGATTAGCCGGCAACTTAATATTGTTAATTGAAGATTACTCTCCTTTAGTATACCCAGAAGGATGGGCAGGTCAGAAGCCATGGGTCCTCAGAGGTTTCCCCCAAGGGGTTTTTTCCTCTCCTGTGTGCTACTGGCCACACTCTCTGGAGTTGGAGGAGATAATTGCACTGATATTCATTATTTCTTTTGGGGGGGTCTCATCCTACTCAACTAAGTATCCTTCCTATGGTGGGATATAGAGAAAGGCCAAAACATCAAGTCATAACAAGTTACTCATCAGTTCAAGCATCTAAGCACCTTGCATATACTATCCAGTTCACATGTACTATAATCATTGACTTGCTCATGTCTATGCTGAAGTATCTAAGCACTAATCATTTCATACAACTAAAACCTTGTAAGCATTGTCCTACTTACTGGTCTGGCCTCTGTATCCAAGCACAATGTACATCATTCAGCTACAGTACATAGCACAAGCACTGAGCTATGAACCACACATAATTGAAAGGCGCATGCCTGTAGTTATGTGGGGGAAGAGGTCCTCCCCCACATCCTACTTAAACTATCAGGCTACCGCTGCTCTGCTTAGAATGAGTCGCACGTGCCCTCCATCCCCCCCTTATACCTCCTCCTTCTCCAGCACTCTTATCCCACCGGTGGGGGGGGTCTCATCCTACTCGACTAAGTATCCTTCCTATGGTGGGATACAGAGAAAGGCCAAAACATCAAGTCATAACAAGTTACTCATCAGTTCAAGCATCTAAGCACCTTGCATATACTATCCAGTTCACATGTACTATAATCATTGACTTGTTCATGTCTATGCTGAAGTATCTAAGCACTAATCATTTCATACAACTAATACCTTGTAAGCATTGTCCTACTTACTGGTCTGGCCTTTGTATCACACAACCTACATCATTTAGCTACAGTACATAGCACAAGCACTGAGCTATGAATCACACATAATTGAAAGGTGTATGCCTGTAGTTATGTCGGGGAAGAGCTCCTCCCCCACATCCTAGTCAGGAGTGGAGCCAGAAATTTCCATTTTGTACACAATCTCCAACAGTTACACCCCCCCATTAAAAAATGTACACATCCTTTCCAAATGGCACCCCCTTCCAAACAAGTCAGATTGTTGTCAGATGACTCCTCTACTCTCTAAAGAGGTTATACGTGTATTGGACACTCTTCAGTGGCTTACACTAACCCAAATACTACAAATTAGAATGATAATATTAACATAATGGCTTATCGTTTGTGACAGGCACTCAACAAAACTGTACACAAATGTGTACAGTGAGTATGCCTGTCTACACCCTTGATCCTAGTTAAACTATCAGGCTACCACTGCTCTGCTTAGAGTGAGTCACACTCACCTCCATCCTCCCCTTATACCTCCTCCTTCTCCGGCACTCTTATCCCACCGGGGGGGGGGGATCTCATTCTACTCGACTAAGTATCCTTCCTATGGTGGGATACAGAGAAAGGAGAAAACATCAAGTCATAACAAGTTACTCATCAGTTCAAGCATCTAAGCACCTTGTATATACTATCCAGTTCACATGTACTATAATCATTAACTTGCTCATGTCTGTGCTGAAGTATCTAAGCACTAATCATTTCATACAACTAATACCTTGTAATCATTGTCCTACTTACTGGTCTGGCCTCTGTATCCAAGCACAACCTACATCATTTAGCTACAGTGTGTAGCACAAGCACTGAGCTATGAACCACACATAATTAATGTAGAATGGTGGACCACCATTCCACCATTCCGTGTAAACCTGTCATGTGAATCAGTAAGAAAACCATTGAATTGCATTCCACAGATTTAATAAAGAATCCATGAATTGCTTATGAAATTCCATCAACTACTCTAAATAAATCCTGAAATACATTCTGTCGGCAGAGTTGCCATTCTGAATTAATTCAGCCCAGGGAGTTCTGGATTTCTCATAACTCTACTGTGGAGCCATCTCTGTGTGCAGGGGGAGGTTTTTTCTTCTTTAGTACCTCCCCATGGAACTCCAGATGTGGGGGTTCCACAGTGTGCACCTGCACACAGATGTGTGCCAGTGTATGGAGCAAATGGGAGACCATCTTCTTAATTGAAGCACCAACTGCACAGCCACTTGTGGTCACCCAGGTGGCAATATAGCAGTGGCATCTGCAACCTTCCTTCTCTGGAGGAGAAGGGCATCTTCTGGGATGCTCAACCCTGCTCCTCCAGCCAGCCTTCCAATGTACTGGGCTTTTTATCAAACTCAGATTTTTGACATCACATCTAGCAGCACTGCATCTGTACCTACAGACCAGCTGCATTATATTGGATTGTAGAATTCCTTGTTTCTAAAGAAATGTTGAGCACTGACTCGCCTAACTGAGGCTACCCTAGATGGTCAGAATTTAAATGCACAAAATTTTATATCTTGGGGACCTGGTCTTACATAAATGAAGCACATTTGTTTTTTAAACTCTACTTATTCATTATTAATAATGTACAATTCACCAGATACTTTGCAAATGACTCATCCATTATGCACAATATACTATACACAACATGTATTAGCATGTATCAAAACAAAATGATTTGATTTGATGTAATTCTTAGTTTGCCTGAGACTCTCACAGTTCAGGATCAATATTCATGGATTTATGTATATACCTTAGACATCAACTTGTTACAAAAATCACGCAGTGGTATTGGTGAGATATTGATGCACAGTCAGATCTTGCATCTTTACAAACAACTAGTAGTGTACAGAGTTTTCAAATTTTGGCACAATGGAATTTAGTGGAATTTTTAAAATTCTGCTGAATTTCGTCAGAAGTGTAACAGTGGAATTCTGCAACAGAAAAATGTGGAATGAGCTTTCTACGACATTTCCACAGAACTCTATTCTGCAGATCTCTATATTTTCTGCTGAAAATGGTTGCAAATGATTTTCAGTAGACAAATGCTGTGGGATATAATTCCACAGATCACAGCAGGTGGAATTCCACAGAAGAACCAGTGAAATTCTGGTGGAAATTCCACCGGCAGAATGATCATTCCTTGCTAATTCTGCTAGTGTGGCCTACTGGGATTCGAACCTCAGATCTCTGGTATGCCGTTCCAGCGCTCTAACCATTAAGCTACAGGCTCAGTGATCAAAGCGTCTGAGGAATTTCCTTACAGCCACACACACACATTCCTTTCTCTAGTGTTGCGCAATTATGCAACTAGGAACCAATGTTAGAAATACCACTTTCTCTCAGTGCAGTTTAACCCCTGCAAGGTATACATATTTTTAAATCAAGGATGCAAATGAGAAAGGAAAAGTGTGGCCTACTGAGATTGAACCTCAGATCTCTGGTATGCGGTTCAGCGCTCTAACCATTAAGCTACAGGCTCAGTGATCAAGCGTCTGAGAATTTCCTAGAGCCACACACACATTCCTTTCTCTAGTGTTGCGCAATTATGCAACTAGGAACCAATGTTAGAAATACCACTTTCTCTCAGTGCAGTTTAACCTGCAAGGTATATTATGTACAATGGTAAAAAGTTGTTAAAACTCTGTCATATCTCTGCAGTCGGGTATAGTGTTATTATCATCTCTTAATCAGCCAACCTGAACTTTTGTTTTTCTGAGGCCCTCATACAATTATGGAAAGATTTTGTCGTTGTCTTTTGTAGTTATGCCAGTTTTCTCTCATAATTGCTATTTGCCCTTTATTAGTTTTTACGTTTTCTTATCTTTGATTTGTAATTAATCCAAGAGCCCTGTGACCCCCTAGTTTTTGCCATGCAGTATGCTCTCTTTTTACACCTAATGGCCTTTTTTTATTCCATTTGTAAACCATACTGGGATTTTACCCCTTTTGTTATACATAGATACATAGATGCTGTCGGCAGATAAGGACCACTAGGCCCATCCAGTCTGTCCATTTGAGCTGCCTAACGAAGCATCAGGTGACCCTATCTGGTCATTAGCTTTAGCGTTTTCTTCCATTCTCTGTTATTCCTTTGTTTCTGTCCCATGCATGTTTGAAGCCCGCCACTGTATGGACTGCCACCACCTCCTGGGCAGGCTATTCCATGCATTCACCACCCTTTTCATAAAAAATAACCTCCTGACATTTCCCCATATGTGGCGACCCCTCAGTCTTATGTCGTGTCCTCTTGTCCTGACGCTACTATTAATCTGGAATATGCTGTCCCATTCTAGCTTGTTAATGCCCTTGGGGTACTTGAATGTTTCTGTCATGTCACCTCTCTCTCCCTCCTTTATTCCAGCGTGTACAAATTGAGGTCCCTCACTCTCTCCTCATAATGCTTGTGATGTAATCCCTTCACCATTTTGGTCTCCCTCCTTTGCACTGTCTCTGTTTTGTCAGATTCCTTTCGAAAGTGTGGTCTCCAGAACGGTATACCGTTTTCAAGGTGAGGTCTCACCAGGGTCTTGTACAATGGAACTATTACCTCCCTTCTTTGGCTTGTGATTCCCCTTCCAATACACCCCAATATCCCACTGGCCTTTCCCACTGCCTTTGCCGTCTGACTAGCAACCTTCAAGTCATCTGTAATTATGATCCCCAAGTCACTCTCCTTTTTTGTTACTGTCAGCAGGATCCCCCTCCCCCAACCTGTAACTCGCCCCAGGGTTCCTGCTCCCCATGCATGATTTTGTACTTCTTTGCATTAAACTTTAGCTGCCATGCCTCTGACCATCTCTCCAGCAGTTCCAGGTCTTTTCTTATCCTTTCCACCCCCTCCGCATACTTACGCCTAAGAGGGATAAAGTCATCCACACAAGTAGTCAGCCTTTCCTTTGGTATTGCCAACATTTTGTCCAGGTTTTACTTTTCAAAGGCATCTTTCCATTTTCATTCACTTAAGTAATGGATGATATGATATCATCATAATTGGCCGAACTGTGATGTCTTATTGTGGTAATTCCTTGTTCATTTGTTCTTTTAGTTTTTTACTGAAAATTGAACCATACAGTGGTCACTACTAGATAAAGGTTTCCAAACTGTGCAATGAAAAATACCATCTTCTGATAGTGATGCAGCTTCTGTCTTATCAACCCCAAACTCTCAGCTAAATCACTACTGTCTAGGGAGGTAACATCAGACACGTACTTAAGGCATGGAACGCTGCATCAATTTCAGAACAGACATTTAGAGCTCAGCGTTTTGTTAGTTATTTTAAGTCAAAACCTGACAGCTTTATCAGGCTGGGGAAGGGATTAAGGGGATTAATAATGTAATCACAGTTAATTACAGCTGCCAGACTGCATATTGCCAGCTGATTGCTGTCCTGATGGTTACCGATCCCACAGCGACACCTTTACACTGAACACGTCGATGCCGACAACATCAACAGTTCGCTATAAAGTCCGCCCGGGACCTCAGCACTCTTTTCCCCCAGTCTTGCACCCCCTCCCTGAATCAACTCTGACTCGGAGTTGATAATCCGAAATCCAGGGGGTGCCAAAGCCCCGATAAACAGAAATGGTTTTCTCTGATGGATTTCATGTCGACTGCAAATTGCAGCCCACATAACATCCATTGCTGTAGGGTCTCGCTTCAGGAAGATGTTGACGCCTGTAGCGTTACAGATCTCTGTCATGAGTGAGAGTCTTGACAGCTGATTGTCAGTGGAATGCTGTACTAATACTGGTTTGTTGTATACACCAGATGCGCAGATTATACTGACTGCAAATGTGTATAGCAGTTTGAAAGCACTAAATATAGTGGACATGAATTCAACCCACGAAACAATATTTTTAGTTTGCAGCTTAGATACTCTTTAATATGTGTGGGCCATGTCAAAAAATAAGTTGATCCCATGGATTCACCTCTTTTAGGTGATTTTTTTATACTTGGACTATTTTACATGAATATTTATCAGATGATAATACCACAGGAAGTCAGCATGCAGCTTTGGACCTAATATCTCCACTTGACAAAGGGAATAACTTGTATTTGCTATTTTAACTAATAGATTTAAGCCTGTGAAAGTGACAAAAAATAAAAATCTCTCTCACCATTCCAAGAAAATGCCCAGAATAATCTGTGGATCAACGTATTCATTTTTTTCTGGCCTTATTGAGGAATGTTTATGGTTAAAAGAAACAAACTGAACTGTGTCAGTTAAATAAACCAGCTTTGATGGTAGTGCACAAGTTGTTGTTGATTGTAATGTTCTTTGCATTCTTCCCCAGTGCGATGCAAACAAGAGTAACTGCATCATCTATACGTTCAACTCTGGCGTCACTGCCGTTCTGGAGTGGTACCGACTCAATTATTTAAACATTATGGCACAGATTCCAAATGAAGAAACTCGAAATGGGATACTCCTCTTGATGACCTTATAGTCACATGCATGTATGATGGACAGTCATGTGATTCAAGGTTTGACATTTAATTTCTTTTGTAGCTTTCTTCCTCTGTTGTGTGCTGATACCTCTAAAACTAACTTGATGGCACTGGGACACAAAACCTTAGTCAACAAAGCTGCATTTCTGTGAGTAACAAATGATGTTTCTATTGCATGACGCATTATATCTGTCTACCAACTTGTAGTGATTGCAGTGTATTGGGAATCTCTAGATCTAGCAAGAGCAGTGCCATGAGTCTACCTGTACCCTGCTTTTAAAGTGGAATTGTCCATACTGAGAGCCCCACACCATAAAACTGGTCCCTATTTGCACTTTGTGTGAAAAACTTTTTATAGGATTGTGGATATGTTGTTCTATCAACACTTGTTGGCATGTCCTTTCCTTTAAGAATCTTGCTGGAAGGTCTGAAAGCTGGCTCCCCACCCACCCACCTCTAGGTGGTATATTCCTGAGCTCTGCCCCTTGACACTAGATCTTCCTTTCTGCTGGAAGATTCGGGTTCCTCCTTACGCTCACGGCGTTGCATTGTAGGCCCTGGGGAACAAATCTTTGTATTTACCAAAACTAAAACTCAAATGGGGACAGTGAGAGGATCTCAGATCTAGAAGTGGTTGCCATCTGGGGACAAGTGACCATCAAACAGTGTGGTTCACGTTAAACTCAGCTACAGAGTCAAGCCATACAAAAGTGAGGTACTGGACTTTAGGAGGGCTGACTTTGGCAAGATGGGAGAGTGCCTCAGAAAAGCACTAGCAAACAGGCTAGAAGGAGGTGTGGAGCAACAATGGGGAATTATCAAAACTGCCATCACAGAGGCAACAAGCCTTTGTGTGAAGCAAATAAACAAATCAAAATGAAAGAAAAAGCCACTATGGTTCTCAAAAGAGGTGGCTTTGAAAGTCAGGAAGAAAAAGATAGCATTCCGGAAGTATAAGGAAACACAGAAGGAGCAGGACAGAGAGCTGTACCAGTTAAGGCAGAAGGAAGCAGGGAGGGAAGTCAGAATAGCAAAGGCCCAAACTGAGGAAAAGATAGCCAACTCAGTTAAGAAGGGGGATAAAACCTTTTATAGGTACATCAGCAAGCATAGAAAGACAAAGGGAGGGATAGTGAGGCTGAATAGAATGAACGGTGGGTGGGCAGAGGGGGACAGTGAAAAAGCAGGAATACTGAACGAATATTTGTGCTCAGTATTCACAAAAGAGGAGGGGGAAGTGCCTAATCCAATTAACAGAAGCACTCTTGATAGTGGGGTCGATCCCAGTCCTTTCACAGAAGAAAGGGTTCTGCAAGAACTCCTAAAACTGAAGGTGGACAAAGCAATGGGTCCTGATGGAATTCACCCTAGAATTCTAAAAGAATTAAGGGAGGAACTAGTGAAACCACTGGCTACTTTTTAATAAATCATGGGAGGATGGTGTGGTACCCGAGGACTGGAGGAAGGCGGATGTGATTCCCCTTCACAAAAGTGGGTCCAAGACAGAGGCAGGAAACTACAGACCTGTCAGTCTGACCTCTGTGGTAGGAAAGTGATGGAGTCACTTCTGAAGGAAAGAATAGTCGAGTACCTAGAGGCCAGTGGAGCACAGGACCCAAGGCAGCATGGGTTCACAGCAGGAAGGTCATGTCAGACAGATCTAATAGATTTCTTTGACTGGGTGACCAGTAGTAGACCAGGGAGGGGCTGTGGACATAGCCTACCTAGACTTTAGCAAGGCATTTGACACAGTCCCACAAAAGATTAATAGCCAAATTAACCAGCCTGGGGAGTAGGACCCAGGGTGGTAGCCTGGGTAAAACATTGGCTGGACAACAGGACACAGAAGGTAATTGTAAATGGAGTCCACTCTTGAAGAAAGGGGGTTACTAGTGGGTACCCGAGGTTCAGTATTGGTCCAGTCCTTTTAATGTCTTCATCAGTGACATTGCAGAGGGACTGGAAGGAAAAGTATGCCTTTTGCAGATGACACAAAGATCTGCAACAGGGTTGATACACAAGGAGGTGTGGAAAGGATGAAAAGGACTTGCAAGGTTGGAGGAATGGTCAGAAGTATGGCAGCTAGGATTCAATGCAAAGAAGTGCAAAATAATGCACCTGGAAACAAGAACCCAGGAAAATACACAATGGGTGGGAGGTAGTAACAACAACAAAAAGAAAGGACCTGGGGTAATCATATCAGATGACCTTAAGGTTAGCAAGCAATGTGAAGGCAGTAGGGAGGGCTGGGGTATACTGGGATGTATAGGAGAGGCATCATCAGCAGAAAACAGGAAGTTGTTATCCTCTGTACAGACAGTTGGTGAGACCCCATCTGGAGTACTGTGTCCAGTTCTGGAGAACCCATCTCCACAAAGACATAGACAGGATAGAGGCAGTCCAGAGGAGGGCAACTAAAATGGTGCAGGGTCTGCAAGAGAAGCCGTGTGAGGAGAGACTAAAGGGCTTAATATGTATACCCTTGAGGAAAGAAGGAGAGGGGACATTATAGAAACTTTTAAGTACCTCAGTGGAATCAACAAAGTCCAAGAGGTAGCATCTTTTAGAAAAGAGACTTGCAAGAACAAGGGGACACAATTTAAAGACAGAAGGAGGCGGTTCAGGGGCAATGTGAGGAAGTATTATTTCACAGAGGGTAGTGGATGCATGGAACAGCCTTCCTGAGGAGGTTGTGGGGTCTAAAACTGTGGGAGAATTCAAGAATGCATGGGACAGACATAAGGCAATTCTTGTGGGGGGTAGGAAGAAATAGGCTGTTGGTTAACTAGGATCTGCGGCCTATCCTGTAGGTAGGGAAATGGGCAGACTAGATGGGCCTAGCGGTCCTTATCTGCTGTCAAAGTCTATGTTTCTATGTTTCTATATGTTAAAACTCGTTAGAGTTTCTCCAAATCACTTCACAGTTTTAACCATGATGGAAGACAAGTCCTGCCCAGTTTCTGACGCTGTCCCTGCGGACAAAAGCTGTCTCAGACCAACCCGCATGCCTCGTGCGTCTATTGCCTGGGTCATGATCATGACACCCAGGCGTACAAAATGTGTCACGTGTTCCATCCAGATATTTTGGATGATCGTCTCACATGACTGCAGTTGGGCAGACTGGAAAAACAGAACCCGTTTGTCTAATCCAAAGAGGCCAGTTGGACGGTCTCTGCAGCTGTGGGGTCCGTTGAGCAGCTGGAGCAGATGAAGGCCTTCGAAGAGGAGTCGGCACATGCCGCTATAATCGGTCCTCTTCTCGGTCAGTCTTCATCTGCTCAGTCTGGGCTACACCTTCTCAGGCTTCATTCCTTCCCCCACCAAAGGAGAGGGTCCCTCAGGCATACACGTCTCCCATCCCCTTTAATAGCATAAAGAGCACAAAGAAGGTTCATCTTGCCAACGACATTCTTGGAATCATGAGAGATCTCAGTCCCAAAAATCTGCTGTCTCGACTATGGTTGAGGTTGCGGCCTCAGCTGCTGACTTCATGGTACCCCTGTCAGGCCAGCCAGCCAAGATGCAGGACGATGATCCGGCTGAAATTATAATTGACCCGTCGTTGCTAGATGAGATTGACAACTCCTTATTCAGCCCACTGGGAACCTCTTCATGGTCCCTGACCTGGAAGAGCCGCGGTTTTCCCCGGCTCCTTTTGAAAGACCCTGTTGGTCCCCCGACTGTCTTAAATCAAGGTCTCAGACCCCTTTGACCAACAGGCCAAAGAAGGTGCATAAGCGTGCCAAAAAGCGGCACCACCGCCACTGTTCCTTGTCCTCCTCGTAAGAGGAGAGGAGAGGTGTCGACGCTACGAGTATTTGATATGGCAGCAGCTGATTATGACTGGCCAGAAGTCGACTCCAGCTTCTGCTCCAGCCGGTACTTGACTGTCACCCTCCAGGCCGATGCCAGTGCCTCAGGAGCCAGTCCACACTGTCCCTCCAGTTGCGGAGCCGGTCAAGACCCTCCCAGCTTGGCTGAAACCATCCTCTCCACCAATTTGGGTGGACTGGCCACCTAAGCTGTCTACCTCCAAAGCTCCTGCTAAGGAGTCTTGGCCCATTATGGGCCTTCCGTACAGGCTGTCTGTCACCCTCACTCCCAACCATCCTAGGCGGGTGGATGGCAACTGTGGTGCCCGGCTAATCTATCCGGAGTCCGAGGACTCTGATCTGCATTCCCGTCCCTTGGACGATGAATCCATAGGGAGTCTTTCAACGGAGGAGGGTCCCACTTCCTTCATGGGCATCCTCTGTCTCATCTCTGAATCCATGAGGATGCCTTTGGAGCCCGTGCAGAAACGGGCCGAATACCCCCTTACTGATATCCTCAAACAAGGGGATTCTCAGACAGTGGCTGAGGCCATTGTTGGCCCAGCCTTGGAGATATGACAGCACCCTGCCTCTTGCGCTGCACCCTTAGCCCGGATGGCCCACTAATATGCGGTCCCTATTGGCTCCCTTTTGGGATTCACAGAGCACCCTTCGGCTGAAGGTTTGGTGACCGAATCTGTGTTCAGGCGCTCGGGAAATTCGGGAGACACTGATAGATCCCCGGACAAAGAGTCCAAGAAACTGGACCATTCGGCCAGGAAAATTTATGCTGTGTCTTTGCTTGGCCTTCATCAGGCAAGATCAGCTGTTGTCATGGCGCATTTTTCTCATGCTCTCTTGATGAGATCCTTCCTCATCTCCCTGCAGACTTTCAGACCACGGTCAAGCAGGTCCATGACCAGGGTCAGGCAGTTGCAAAACAGCAACTCCAGATGGCACTGGACATTGGGGACTCCTGCGCCTACTTCGGTGGCCACGGTTGCCATGCACCACAGGGCCTGGCTGAGGGTCTCCACCTTCATGGTGGACATTCAGCACAAATTGACAGATATCTCTTTCCTGGGTACCAATCTTTTTGGCCCAGGAATGGATAGTCACCTCCAGTGCATAGAAGTCCAGTGCCACCTTGCACTCTGTGACGTCTGCTCAGAAAGAATCTCAGGATTCCAAAAGCAGAAAGAAGCCTTTCAGACTTCTGCTCCTGTGGCCAAGCAGACTCATTTTCAGTTGGGGCAGCAACAGCAGCAGGCTCAACCTTGGTGCCCTCAGCCTAAGTCAGGGTCCCTGGCAACCTGTAAGCCTGTAGAAAAGGGTACCAGTGGTCCCCAACCGGATCCTCCTCCTCAAAGCCTGCACAGTGATGGGATGGGGGTTGTCAACCCCATACCCATCACACAAAGTCTGGGTCATCCTGTGGGGGGCCGGCTCTAGCACTTCCTTTCCCCCTGGTCAGCCAAGGGCTGCTTCTGGAATTTGAGAAGTGCCTACCAATCCGAGCCCACGCCCCACAGGAGGAGATGGTGTCCGTGCACACTCAGTTGGCTCTCCAAGATGACATTGCCCAACTCCTTCGCAAGGAGGTAGTGGCCAGAGTTGCAGATCCCCCTGTCAACCCAGGGTTCATTTCCAGGTACATCCTGGTCCCAAAACGGATGGGGGACTGGTGCCCCATTCTAGATCTGCACGACCTGAACCAGTTTCTCAGTCTCTCACATTCAGGATGGTAACTCTGTCTCGAATCATAACATCTCTGGAGCAGAACATGTGGTTCACTCACTGGATCTCCAGGATGCGTTGTTTCACATCCCAATCCATCTGTCTCACTGAAGGTTCCTCCACTTCTGAGCAGACGAAACCCTCCAAATTCAAAGCCATGCTGTTCAGTCTGTCATCGGCCCTCTAGGTCTTCACCAAATGCATTGCAGTGGTGGAGGCCCACCTTTGGTGTCAGGAGGTGGGGTCAGAGTGTACACCTGTCTCAACAACTGACTCATAGTGGGTCCCTCCATACAGGAGGTGGAGAAATCCAGGGATTTGAGACTCCAAACCTGTATCAAACTTTGTCTTCTGGTCAACGAGACCAAGTCAGAACCCATAGTTTTCCAGGCGATCTACTTCCGTTGGGGCAGAGCTTGACTCTTGCCAAGCCAGAGACCAGCTCCTGCTGGACAGAGCGGAGGTTCTCTCCTCCTGTTCCCGATCATTTCTGGTTGGGCACTTGTGCCCTGCCTGGGACTTCTTGCACTTTGTGGGGTACATGGCAGCCTGCACTGCCACGGTCCAATGGACCTGGTGGCATATGCGCCCCCTCCAATGGGAGCTGGCCAGCCAGTAAACTCAGTGACATGGTCACTTTGACCAGCTGGTCACTGTGGCCCAGAATATGTGGGATACTCTCCAGTGGTGGACTGTCCTAGAACATCTGCAGGAAGGGATCCTGTTTGTCTGTCCTGAGCTGATGGTCGTTCTGATGACTGATGCCTCTCTCTCTCACAGGCTGGGGTGCCTACACGGGGAATCACAGAGTCCATGGGCTCTGAACCCCCAAGGAATCTGATGTTATATTAATCTGCTGGAATTCTGAGCAACTCAGCTGCCACTGACTGCATTTGCTCTGTTTCTTCAGGGTCAAGTGGTGCAGGTCCAGACGGGCAATACCACAACCATGTACTGTCTCAACAAGCAGGGCATCACGCACTCCCGGCCTCTGTGCAGGGAAGCACTCTGCTTCTGGACCCTTGTGAGCTGACTGGAGGCAGATCTCCTAGCCATTTATGTGGCAGTGCCTCCAGTCAGTTGGCGGACGCCCTTAGTTGTTTGGGCGAGGCGTCCCACGAGTGGTCTTCCATCCGGAGGTAGTTTACAGCCTGTTCTCCCATTGGGGTGAACCTCAGGTGGACTTGTTCACCTCCAGGGAGAACAGAAAGCTGAGGCTGTTTCATGCCCCCAGCAGGGCTCGCTGCAGAGGGATGTCTTCTCGAGGCCACGGACCCCAGGCCTCTTCTGTGCCTTCCCTCCACTTTCCTTGGTTCACAAGGTGCTTCTCAAGGTCAGGAGGGACAAAGCACAGGTGGTCCTAGTAGCCCCAGACTGGCCTCGCCAGTTCTGGTATCCAGATCACCTTAGCCTCAGCACCAGGCCCTGAGGCATCTTCCAGCATGCCCGGACCTGCTCTCTATCAGTCAGGAAGGTATTCCCTCTGGACCTTCACTCCCTGCACTTGACAGCCTGGTTCCTGAGTGGCTAGGGTTCCAGGCTTTGGGTCTGTCTGAAGATGTACTCACTGTAGTTGAGGCTTCTAGGAAGGAGTCGACCAGGAGGTGCTATGCCTTCAAATGGAAGAGATTCTCCATTTGGTGTCAGAGCCAGTGCCTGGACCCTTGACCTGTCCGGTGGCCAGCATCTTGACTACCTTTGGTCTCTCTCTCCAAAGAGGGTCTTAAGTCTGAGACCCTTAAGGTTCACCTGGCAGCCATCACTGCTTATCGGGCGTGGACCGGTTATCAGACGGTGGCCCAGGAGAAGGTGGTCTGGCGCTTCTTTTTTTCTTTTACTTTCTTTTTATCCTCCTTACTGCCCTCTCAGTCCACTCCTTCAGACTGATCAATCCCCATTAACCCCCCACCACGGCATCTGCCCCTAGAGTGCGAGGCTAGCTCCATTGTCTCCCTACCTTGCTCCTCCTTCCTCCAAAGTGCCTGCACAGCAGAGTCTGGCCATGGGTAGGTGATCGGGGATAGGATCAGTCATCATCCTGGCCTGAGAGGGGTGTTTTCTGCTTTCTTCCCTTGGTCCCTCCTCCCTGAGGGACGGCACAGAGGACTGACCTCCAGACAGATGGCATGCTGACTCACGCTGCTGTCAAATGCCCACAACATCCTTCCCACCCTGACTCCGGAGAGCTGCCTAGTGCCCCGATGCCCATGCTTCCACTGGCATTGGTGTGTTTGGTGCTCAGAGCACCCCAGGAACCCCCCCCAGGAGGAGGAGGAGGAGGAGAGCATCCGTTGGGATGATCGATCCTCCCCTCTGACCCCCAGCGACCAGAGTCCGTTCCCCAAGCCGGGTCGCCATCGTAGTGCGAGGTGTGGCGTCCAGCGCCTCAACCCTCAGTGACAGGCCGGCCATCTGGCACTTCTTTAAAGGCCTCAGCCACATTTCCCCTCCGGTACGTGAACCACCACCATGATATGTACTGCTGGTATTGGCAAAGCTCATGGACAAGCCATTTGAACCAATGCACAGGTGTGAGAAGTCACATCTGTCATGGATGACCACCTTCCTGGTGGCTATCACATCAGCCAGAAGGACTGGGGAGCTACAGGTGCTCTCTGTCGAGTCTCCTTACCTGGTCTTCCACACGGATGAGGTTGTCCTGCACCCCCACCCAAAATTCCTTCTGAAGGTGGTGTTGGAGTTTCACCTCAACCAGGTGTTGACTCTGCCAGTGTACTACCCCAATTACACCTCGGAGACCGACTACAGGCTCCATACTTGGACCTGAGATGGATGCTGTCTTATAACAGGGACCGCACGGCTGAAGTTCCAGGAGAGGTTCACTAGCAGTTCGTCACCTATGCTGAAGCTGCACCTGACAGATCTGCAGCAAAGTGGATGATTGGCAGATAGATAACATCCTGCATCGATCTTTGCTGTTGTCCGAAACGCGTCAAGTGGCTGTTCTTTATTGGTGTAATAAATAATTTTTTCTAGCTCTGGGTCCGTTCCATTATTGGGATTTGTGTGTGCTTCAGCTTTTTTGGTAATTGTTCCTGTATTTGCTGAAAGCACCACATTTACCTTGTGCATGGTTCTTTGGCTTTTGCCTCCCATAGGGATAAGAGCTCATTCCACCTGCCATACTGCTGCATCAGTGGCTGCTTCTAGGGATGTCCCCATCCAGGATATCTGCAGGGTTGCTACCTGGAAGTCAGAAAACACTTTCATTTCCCACTACCACATCGACCTAGAGTCACACCGGGATGCTGGTTTTGGAGCCTCAGTTCTCCAATTTTTGTTCCCTAAGGGTGTGTGTGCCTTGCCTCCCTCCTCCCGGAGAACTGCTAGGAGTCTGCCAACAAGTATGGCTAGAACAACATATCCATGATCCTAGAAAACAGGTTACTCACCTGTAATAGTAGTTCTAGGAGTGGTATTTGTTCATCCACACGAACCCATCCAACCTCCCCGGCTTCAACGCACAACCCTCTGCTTCCAGCGAGCAAGACCTGGCATCAAGGGGTAGAGCTGAGGAATATACCACCCAGGTGGGTGGGAGGAGCTAGCTTTCAGACCTTCCAGCAAGATTCTTAAAGGGAAAAGACATGCCAACAAGTGTGGATGAACAACATATACCACTTCTAGAACTACTGTTACAGGTGAGTAACCTGTTTTTTCGTTACTTTTTATTGCACTTATAGTACATTACATTAGACTGATTCTGTTGTTAAAGCTCTTTTAAGCTGTGATCTTTTGTTTGCTGGTTTGACTATCCTCTCTGGGCTAAGTACAGTCACAGAAGAAGGTACTTCTCCCTGGGAAAACCGCAGAACCAGCAGATCTGATCTGCACTTATAAAAGCTCCTACATGCACTTCAGGCTGTCGAATCTCCAACTGTGGCAGCCCTGCTCTGATGTCAGCTGCAGGGGATTCTGGGGTTTGTTACAGAAAATATCAGCTTGCAGGTCAGCAGAATCAGTCTGACACAATCTGCTATATTGCAATAAATAAGTAAAAAAAAAATGTTTTTGCATGCAAACTGCAAACTGAGACCAGCCCCACACTTGAGTGCAGGGCTTTTAGTGCTGACCGCTCCCCTCTAAACAGGAATAGTCGGCACAAAGGGCCCTGCACTCAAGTGTGGGCATGGTCCCAATGTGCACTTTGTGAGCAAAACATTTTGGTTTACTTATGGTTTACTGTAGTACAGTAGATTGTATCAGACTAATTTTGCTCAATTGTAGGCCGACATCTTCTGTTACTACAATTCCAGAATCCCCTGCAGCTGACATTAGCACAGTAGTGAGCAGTGGGAAATTCAGTATTCTGCAGTGCATGTTATTGCTTCTGTTTTGTTTTTCGCTCCTGGCAGCGGCTCAGGTGTATACCCCTACATCTATCCACTGGGTCCCCCACAGATGGATTCCGGTCCATGCTGCTCGTCCCCCAAGGGTTTTTCTCTTTGTGTGGGTTCCCCATGGCCACCATGCGTGAAAAGAGAAGGTTGTGTAATGACCTCAGTGCATAGCCAGGCACGCTCCACCTACGACATACAGACATCTGCTGCTGTTTCTCGCTTCTTGGCCTTGCTGTGCATGTTAGATGCTTTGTAATCTCCGATCAGATGTTTTCTGGGGCTGCTTTTCTCTAGGGGCTAAGTACATGCCTCTGTGACTGTAATTTGTCCAGGAGGGACAGTGGGATCAGCAAACAAAAGATCAGAGCTCATATGAACTCAAACATGCACTGCAGGCTATTGAATCTCCCACTGCTGCCTACTGCTCTGATGTCAGCTGCAGTGGATTCTGGGATTTGTAGTAACTGAAGATTTCAACATACAACTAAGCAAAATTAATCTGGCACAATCCTCTATACTACAGTAAACACAAAGTGCACATTGATACCAGCCCCACACTTATGTGTGTGTGGCCCTTTGTGTTGATTGTTGTTCTTCAAAATATATGAAATTAAAACACAATGAGCTCCAGTGTGTCACACAAGAGCTGCTCCGATGGCCCTGTGGCAGCATATTGCAATGCCACACAGGTGACCTAGGTTTCAGAGCGGACTCTGGTCACTGCTTGACAGTGCACCACAGTTGGAATGGGTTGGTGGTGGGATCTGGTGCTGCAGTGAACCCAGTGAACAGGCCATTGGCAGTGCATTGTACTGCCTCACAGGTGACTCAGTTTGGGAGCAAATTCTGGTCACGGGCATCAGGAGGTTGGCCTGGCTGTTGTGACTGCCGCTAGGCAGTGCACAGCCAGTGGTGCAGTGGTGGGATCCGGTGCCGCAGTGATCCCTATGGATGGACCATTGGCAGCACGTTGCTTTCCCGCACATGTTTGGGAGCAAATTCTGGTCACACAGATCGGGAGACAGGCCTGGTCGTGGTGACTACTGGTTGGCAGTGCACCACAGTTATATAGAAACATTGAATTTGATGGCAGATAGGGACTGCTTGGCCCGTCCAGTCTGCCTATTCCTCCCTATCAACACTATTACCGTAGACCATACCCAATCTCCATTTTTTTCTCCCACCTACTGTTCCTTCCCACTAAATTCTCTTGTGCTCATCACATGCATTCTTATCCCATGTATTCTTGAACCCTCACTACTGTTTTTGCCCCCACCACCTCCACTTGAAGGCTGTTCCAAGAATCCACCACTGTCTCTGTGAAGAAGTACAGTATTATCTCGCATCTCTCCTCACAGCTCTCCTGAATCTATCCTCCTCCGGCTTCACAGCTTATCCCGTTGTTCTTGAGTACCTTTTCTTTACCACCATGAGGTATTTAAAGGTCTCGGTCATGTCTTATTTTTTTTTATTTTATTTAAGTTTTTGGTAACCGGGTAAAGCCCACTAGGCACAAGTGCCTGTTTTCAGGGGCGACCTGGGAACACTGGGGAGGTTAAGTGACTTGCTCAGAGTCGCACAGTATGCAAGTGGAGGTTGTGGGAATCAAACCCCGGTCTGCTGGATGTACCAAGTTCTCCATTCTCTGTTCCAGGGTGTACATATTGAGGTCCTTTAGTCCATCCTCACAGGGCTTTTGATGCAGACCCTGCACTATTTTAGTTGCTGTCCTCTGGACCACCTCCACTCTGTCTGTGTCTTTCCAGAGATGTGGTCTTCAGGACTGAACACAGAACTCTTAGCAGCAATCTGTACAGAGGCAACAATACCTCTTTTGCTGGTGATACCCCCTCCCTATGCACCCCAGCATTCCACTCACCCTCCATATTGCTTTGTCACACTGTCTGTCCACCTTTAGGTCATCAGATATGATTACCCCCAGGTCTTTTCTTGCTTGGTGGTTGTCAATACCACTCACTCATTTTGTACTCCACCCTTGGTTTTCTGTGCCCTAAGTGCATTATTTTGCACTTTTTGCACTGAAACCTAATGATCATACCCTTGATCACTCCTCTAGTTTTTCTAATGTTCTCAGGTCTCTGCTCATCCTTTCCACTCCACCCCTGAGTGTCACACTATTTCAGATTTTGATGTCATCCACAAAGAGGCAGACCTTTCCTTCCAGCTCCTCTGCAGTGTCTCTTATAAAGACATTCAAAGAGGACCTGCTCCCAGCACTGATCCTGAGGCACCTCGCTGATCACCTCCCTTCCTTGGAGTGAACTCCCTTTACCACCATCTTCTGTCGCTTATCCTCTAACCAATTTCTTATCCAGTTTACCACCTTTGAGCTGAGTTTACACAGTGGCAGCGCTTCTGGTATTTGCGCTGTTCTCCTTCTGCGGTGGCTGCTGAATGCAATGACCCATTTACACAGACCGTCCTCACAGCGCTGCAGGTTGCTCCAAGGATGGGCTATGACTGGCAGGGAGGATGCATGGAGACATGGGGAAGATGTGGAGCAAGTGCAGCAAAGTGTTTACACCGCTGGTTGCTGCGCTCACTCTGATGGGGTACTGAGAACTGAGTCAGTGCAGAAAATTAATTAGAGTGGCACTTGCGGCACTCCGGAATGTGTCCACACACTCGCCTTTGCAGCGCATCAACCAGTGTACATGGGTTGATTCACTGCAAAATAGGTGGTGTAAAAAGGGCTTTGGACCCACTCCTAAACTACCAAGCTGGCTTACTAGTCTCCTATGTGGAACAGTGTTGAACGCCTTACTGAAATCTAGGCAAGTCATGGTGGCCTCTCCACCTTGATCTAGTTTGTTGGTCACCCAGTCAAAGAAATCTGTCACATTCATTTGACATGACCTCACCCTGTGACACCATGCTGCCTCGGTCTTGTAAACCACTGGACCTCTGTGGGTGCAGCTGGTCATTTTATAACAAGGCAGGTATTGGGCATCTGAGATCGTGTTGCTAATAACACGTAGATGATGTTGCTCCACTGCCCTTTCTGTATTGTGCCCATATGTGCAGAGACTTAATAATCTTGGCATATAGGCAGATTCTGTAAACATAGCACTGGGCCTGGGAAATAGGAGATTATTAAATCTCTGTATATATTTGGTCACAAGACAGGAAGGGCAGTGGGCATCATCTCGCGCTATTAGCAGTGTGATCTCAGATGCTCCATGCCTGCCTGCCTGTTTGAAAGTGATGGCTGCACACTTAGGTTTCTCAAACATTATGAATATTAAGGTATGAAAATCTTGCAATGTATAGTGTGAGCACAGGGGAATCAGGGTACTGAAGCTCCTGAACTTTGCAATCGATCGCTGCTTGACTTTTGCCAGTTGTTCTCCTTTAAGAAGCAGATCTGTGGCTGGCCTGTTGGCGCAGCGGTAGTGCTACCGCCACGCACACCAGTGACCCAGGTTCGGGAGCAGACTAGGGTAATCGGAGCTGTCCAGGGGAGGAGGATAGAGTGTCTGTTGGATTGCTGTCCTCTGGGGATGGAGGGTAGCCATGCCCTGCAATACACCACCTGGGCAACCACAGGTGGAGGTGCTGCTCAGTGATGCCATGGGTGGAGAGTGTCACAGACGGACTCCAGTGGTCAGGCCCTCTGCTCCCACAGTGTCAAACCTCGAAGTGCAGTGTATGTGAACAGGAGACAAACTGGGTAACCCTCCTGCCTGTTTTGGGGTCCTAACACCTACTAGTCTCGAGTCCTGGGGTCAGATATGAACCCTTTTCGTAGCATGCCCAGTTAACAGGTTCAAATATCACACCCTCTAAGGGGAAATACAGTGCAATACTTAACCCAGTGGCCACCCAGCCTGGTTCACAATCTCCTTTTTGACTCAATTGAGTCCTAGGTATTTTTCTACCTTGGTGCATATGGTAACACACTGTAAGCTTTAACAGTTTTGTCAGACTTATCAACAATGTCCCAGCATTCACATTCAAAATGAGAAAAAGACTCCAGCATGATTTCAAGAAAAATAACGTTCACTAAAATTAAAAATTGTAAATGAAATACAAAACACAGAACATATAACATTGGTTGTACAGTTATATAAATTAAATGGAAAATATAAACAAAACTGCCTTATTACTGAATGTTTAATCCTGCCCTAGTTTCAGGTAGTAAATAATGGTGGTTGATTTACAAAATGTAGAAGTTCTCTTGAGAGTGTGTCTTTGCAGGAGTCCAGAGATAAAAAGTACTATTTTGCCTGAGTTTTGACCTTCTATAGAGAATAAGGGTACCACCCAACTTGTGAGATCACAGCTCACAGTGATGCTGGCTGTGAGGTCACTCAAACCTGGATACCGAATTGCAGTCACAGGCATCTGTATGTTGCTAAGCCCCACAAAAAAAATGTATACATATATTTTTAATTAGTGAACCTGCTTTTGGCAGGTCAGAATTACCCTTGACCTTCAGAGGAACTTCTTGATATCTGTTTTCTCCTAGTGAAAGTGAAATGTAACAGGTATCTGTCAGAAGTTGCTTTCCTCTTAATAGGTCATAAAATGCAATACTTTATACAAGTGGTTGGTTTTACAACCTGTTACAACCTAGTTTAAAGGAAGCTCTTAATCAGATTATCCACTGAGTCATGGAGAGTGCAATTACTTAGTACCACACTTTTAAAACCCCATCTCCCATGGTGCTCTTTTGCCTGAAAACAAAGAAGTACGAGCACACCACGATTCTTCACAGCTTTGCAACCTCTGTAGGAGCACCCCCCTCATTGTAGTGCACTGCTTCTCTTCTCTTGAACTGAATGTTTGCTTCTTCTGCCTGGCCTGCCATAGTTCCCAAGCAGACATTCAAAGAAACATACATTTATATCACAAATATAATACAAATAATAACAAGCAGATGCTATCGTTGTGACACTGGAGGACACCAGTGAGCTCTGGGACGACTGTCACATTGTGATGTACCAACATCTCTCGGAGCTCCAAGCATGCTGATGCCCTCAGGGATGAGAGAAATCACAGAAAGACCCCACGGCTGAACCCGGAGATGGCCTCCGGCATGTAGCCCTATCTCTCCGGCGATCCCCCAGGGTGCCTGACGAAGACTTGAAGCAGGTGATGGGCAGTGGTAAGGGGAGACTGCTTCTCTCCACTGATGGGCAAACCAAGGCAGCATGGAGGGCCACCCCAGGGGGAAGAGGTCGGAGAGCAGCCAGCCCGATGCCTTGGAGGACCTGAGGGAAGGGAAGGCCGTGGAGAAGGGGGGGGCATAAACAGCAAATTTAAGAAGCAGATCTGACACGTAGATGATCCCCATGTTGCAGTGCTCTTGCCAATAGCCTCAGAGGCTTAGCTGCAGGTGACAGGATATGTTTTCACTCTGTAAGGTGTGGTGTGAGGGAGGAGTGTAGCCTGCATTATTTATTTAAAAAACTACTTGCAGATTTCTTACTTGGGATCTCTTGGTCCCATCACATAATTTTGGAGCAATGAGCTTTAAGTTACAACCAGGGGTTGAGCTACTGTCCATTAATCTAACCCTATGGGAGTCATGAGGTACAAGGTGAAGCAGAGTACCTCATGCTTCTCGGGTGAAATTAACAAAGGTAATCCTATCCCATGAGAGCCCTTATGCTGTTAATAAACAAAACTATTAAAATATTTTTTTTAAATTAATATTCTTATAACTAAAATTCTGAGAGTTCTGTTGTACGTGAGGTAACATAACCCTGTTAAACTGCTGTCAGCCAATCAGAATGCTCTGTATTCAATCATTGTTTTGTAATCCTGTAACTCATTACCCCAAACCCACCGGGGGGGGGTCAAAGTTGAAAAGAGGCATCAAACTAAAGGCAATAAATCAATGTCTGATATACAGATATTGAGTTGGTAAGACAATTGGCAAAGATAGGTACATGGTGGCACGTACAACACTGGACCTAACTGTGGAGATGATTGAGCTGAAGGCATCCCACACTGAGGCTAGATCTCCAAAGGGAAGGTGCTAGCTGCCTGATGTCCTCTCCCCGCAGCTGGTTGATAATGGAAATGTATTAACTGTGAATACTGTGAATGCTGTCCTACCTGCTGGAGGAAGGGTTCAAATAAGGTAATAGGGGATCACAGGAGCTGGGTTAAAAGGGCGCCAAAACAATAAAGTATATAAATACATGTTAACAGTGATTGATTCAAGTAATGCAGTCTTTATACAATGCTTTAACAAGTGGACTGAAAAACTGAATGTACCATTCAAGTACCATCACTGTACTTATTGAAGAGATAACACTACATACTGGATTCTAACGCAGAACCCCTTTCTCTTTGTAGAAATTTACCTTTTTCAACATCCTTTGCATGGTAATTGCTACACTTTTAATAGTGGAGATGATGGGAACATTCTACAAACTTTAACTGGAGGAAGGAATATGGTAAGAAAACTGTGCCATAATAACACTAACACTTAAATGGGCTTTCTACCCTGCTTAAATTATTTATTTTCCTCCTACCTCCTCCTCCACCTCCTCTTCCTTTTTGCCCTCCATCATTCCATACCTCTTTCCTCCCTACTACCTTATCCATCTTCATCATCACCCCTACCTACCACCTCTTCCTCCCTACTCTCCTCCATCTCTTCTTTCCCCACCCTTCTCCCCTTATTCCACTTTAACTACATAGCTATTCTTCCCTTTCCTCCTATCTATCCCCATCCTACCCCCACTCTGCTTGTTTTTCCTCCCCGCACTTCCTCCTCCCTCCCCGTCCTTTTCTACTGGTACGAGACCTTCCTTCTTTATATGACTCGGCACAATCCAATTATCTGCCTATGTTGTTAGTTGTATAATTCTCCTTTTCAAAGAAACGTTTCATATTATGTTACCGTTACCTAATAAAATGTTAGCCTTTGTTTTGATTCTGCACCCTGTACATCTTTAGATTGTGTAACTATTTTTAGAATTTATGCCTGGAGAAAGTTTTCTATGGTTTCTTGCTGTATCTGTATCTGTGGAACATATCTGTATTCTTGTTTGTGTCATACTTGACGTGGTGCCTATGAAAGAGTTTTCTGCTCACAGATGTTTAATCCAAGATCTCAATAAATAAATAAAAATCTGTAATGTACTCATCTCAAGCTTCAATGTACCGGCATATGACTCTCGCTGTCGGTTTTTGTTTTATGGTAGATCATTTTATCTGCTAATGTCAGTACATGTCTTTTACCTGGTATCTGCCCATGGTACACTCAAAGAAATTAAAACCTAGATTTTGAAAATTATCAATGATGATCGTAGCGCACAGATCCATTATTTGTTAATCAGCAACAATTTTAATTGTTTGTTTTTGCCATCCTTAGATTTATAAGATAGGAATAAGGGCCAACGGGGGAGGATAAAAAAGGACAGTGGGTGGAGTGGGCGGAAGAGAAGAGAAGGCAGAAGCACTCAACGAGTACTTCTGCTCAGTATTCACCCAGGAGAAGGGGAGATTCCTAGGGTGATGGTGGTGGGGTATGGGGGCCTGATAACAGATGTATCGATTACAGAGGGCAGGGTACTGGAAGGGCTGAGGACCCTAAGAGTGGACAAAGCACCAGGACCAGAAGGCATTCATCCAAGGGTGCTAAGGGAGCTAGCGGAGGTCCTGGTGAGGCCACTGGCCGACCTGTTCAGCACCTCTCTGGACTCAGGATATGTACCACAGGACTGGAGGATGGGGCATGTGGTACCCACAAAAGCAGCCCAAAGGATGAACCAGTGAACTATTGGCCAGTGAGCCTCACATTGATCATGGGGAAGCTCATGGAGACCATCCTCAAGGAGAGACTGGTGAGCTTTCTGGAGAACAATGGTCTCCAGGATCAGAAGCAGCAGGAGTTGGTAGTGGGAAGATCATGCCAAACCAGCCTCGCAGTATACTACAACTGGATGACACAGTAACTGGACAAAGGCCATGAAGTGGACGCCCTGTATTTGGACTTCAGCAAGGCCTTTAATTTGTATCGCATGGGAGGTTGGGGGAGCCGGAATATGGGGGCAAAATTGGTAGATTGGATCACAAACTGGCTGGGGGCAGCAAGAGTGGTAGTGGGGGACTCGTCACTCACGAGTGGTGACAGTGGGTGTCATAGCGATCTGTACTGGGACGGTGCTGTTTGGGATATATATATATAGATATAGATATATCTATATATATATATATATCTATATATATCTGATATTTCGTACAGGATGAGGAACAAGATCAGCCTATTCACGGACAATACAAACATGGAGCTGTGGTTGATGACAGTGAGTGGTGGAAGGGCTGCAGGAGACCTGACTAAACTGCAGGGAGTGGGCAGAAAACATGGCAGCTGGGTTTCAGTGCCAAGAAGTGCAAGGTGTTGCACCTTGGAGCAAAGAAGCAGGGAGGGACTATCACTTGAATGGAGTGCAGCTGGAAGTACCACAGAGGAAAAGGACCTAGGAGTAATCATAACCAGGAGCATTAACAACTCAGCCCAGTGCAGGAAGGTAGCAGCACAGGCCAACAATATGCTGGGGTGTATAGCAAGGGATCTTTTCAGAAGGAGTGAGGTTATACTGCCCTGTACAGATCATTGGTCAGGCCCCACTTGAGTACTGCGTAATTGGTGCCCGCTCCTGAAAAGGAACATAAGGTTATTGGAGGGGTGCAATGCAGGGCCAATAAGATGACACAGGGTTTGGGATACAGGCTTTATAAGGACAGATTGAAACAGTTGAAAATGTACTTGCTGGAGGAGAGGAGGGACGGGGGGGGGGGGATATGACAGAGACCTTTAAGCATCTTAAAGGAGTTAACAGAAGGGATCTTTCAGCTGAGGAGAGGGAGGGACACAAAGACATGGACTGAGATTAGAGAGGGGAAGGTTCAGGAGGGAGGTAAAGAGGCACTTTTTCCCAAAAAGGGTACTGGACAAATGGAATACCCTACCGGAACATCTGATGTCCTGTAAGACGGTGGGCAGTTTCAAAGGGGTGGGACAGAGTAAGGGAAGGGATACGGTGATGGGGAGGCGGGAGGAGGGTAGCTGCAATTTTTGGCGTCCCACAGCCACATCCTGATTGGACACTGCCCTCTGTTGCTGCATCTTGAGTGGTGTTTCTGGCTAATTCTTCCTGATGCCACAATTGCTCCTTATACTTAAAATAGACGTTTTATTTATTTATTTTTTTAGTGGCCAGTTTCCATTAACAGGTTATACAGATCTGCCACTAGGGGATCTTGTTCTTTCATTTAAGAAAGTCTACACTCTTAGAGTCACAGTTGCTTTACTTGCTATATACCTTCCTTGCACTGCCTCCCTACTAAATCCTATTTTACCTCACTTGTGTAACCCCCAGGGGGCGCTATCCTGAGGGCTACTACACCTGCCTGCCTTAACTTTAACAGGGTGAGGGGCCCAGATCAGTTGGCGGGTGCCTCCACCCAGAGGTCGGGGGTTAGAACAGTCGAGGTTGACTTGGTCACAGCCCTCTGAGTAGCTGCAACCCCCCCTTTCTTCCCACTAGTGGCCCACACAGTTCAGTTACAGTGCCCTTACCATAGACACTTACCCCTCGGCTTGATCCACTCAGCTCACTCCGGGGACCCCCGTGAAAAGTAAGGTACAGTTACACAATATTCACTGTGCAGTATTTCACCATTAATACACAAACTAGCCAGTGTGCTTTTACAAAACAAGCAATCTGATTTATTTAAGGGGAGATAACAAGGACCGGGGGGAATCAGGGTGATTAGCTTACCACTACAATATATGCGTATCTACCTAGGTCTCTGTGCACAGGCCTAACCTATAAGTTACTGTCTATGGGTACCCAAGCCCAAAGGCTAGTTCCTCAATGCAGCTGGTTGGGGCCCTGACACAAATGAGCATTTTCATTCCCACGAAGATTAGAGGAGCCAGCAGGCTCAGTTAATGTATTCAGCAAAAGTAACCAGAAGATCTTGCTCTTGCTAGGAACCTTTAACAGAGGAGCTACCTGATTTAGTACTCACGACTCCAGAGGGAAAAGTGCTCTCACACCACTCGCTGGGCGAGCCTGAACTTCAGACACTTCTCCACACATTTATATGCAAAGCAACAGAGGGGTACCATACCAGGCAGCTGCTCCTATGGCCTGACCGAACACCCTGTTACTCGGGAGTCTCCCTGCAGCTTCACCTTCCTGACAGACCGAGCGCGATTCAGCAGATTCTCCAGTCCTCTACAGGGTGAGCCTGGTAGGTAGCTGTGCTTTTACACAGCCTGCTCTGACCGCTGCCCAGCGATTTAGGCTGAAGCTTGCCGGCTACTCAAATGGCCGAATCCAGCCTCTCACACGCCCGTGAAAACTCAATGGCGCAAGAGCCCAGAGCTCCTTCCTTGTCCACAGCCTCAATGTCTCTCCCCTTAGCAGTATGGGGAAATCTCTAGCTTAGGCACCACCGATCCTATTGGCTGGCTACAGGTGCCAGTCACTTAGTCCTGCTCCAGTGGTGCAAAAGGTGCCCTGGTCTGGCCTTCACTTCCCACAATCACTAGCGATGTCTCCATTGGTCCGTCGGCTCCCTAGAGAGCCCTATTTCTGGTTGGTCACCAGTTACTCCATTTGGGGCACCTCCTACCCCCATTGGACCCTTCAGAACGTCCTGGTCCAAAATGGAGGGGCACAGCACACACAGTCCCAGCTGCAAAAGAAGCAGGTTAGACAAACTGTAACCCCACCAGCAGTCTAATTATGCCCAAACAGTTACATCTCTCAAAAGGGGCTCCCCCTGCACATATAGTGACTGCCAAAGAGAGCGATTCCACCGCAGCCCAGGCGGGATTCGAACAGGAAAACCGTCACCCCCCATATCAACCTGCCTGGAGCCTGTGAGCAGGCAGCTCTAAAGAGACAGTACTGGAGGCTTTGGAGCACTCACGACAGCCACATTTAGGCGGCATTGCACCGAACACCAGTTAGGCCGGGAACAGTTTAGGCAAGCTCCAGGAAGGCTCCCAGGAACCCCCACTTGTGAGGGGGTTACACCCTTCCTGGCCTGGAAAGAACTTGGCATCCGCATCAAGTAGTTACCCTTAAATCACTTTAAGGCAAAACTGTTTGAATTAACAGCACAATAACTTTTGATAGCACACATCACATAGTTTACCTTTTACCTATACAACAGTACATATTACAACCCCTTTCCTTTTATACATCAGGTCATTACTTCCTGGCTATGACACTTGAATAAAGGGGCCCTTCCCTATCCCCTGCCTGAGGGCTAACTGGGGCAGTAACACTATACTCAGAGGGTAACACTAAGTTGTGCATCATCCCCAAAACTAACGGGCAATGAACTTGGAGATACATACACTTCTTTAAGGACTACGTTTAAGGGGCAAGGTCCACAGGCTGACCCAGGGACTCATAGCTCAGCCTTACTACAGGCCGTACTTCGACCAGTGCGTCTAGGAGTCTCGAAAACCCTGCCACCAACGCGATTCCATTTCAGCCTCATTTAGGTTAGTAGGGGGAACCTCCATAGGGGAAGGGGACCCAGGGCCCATAACACTGTCGGGAACAGGACCCCCTAAATCAGGAACCATGCCACTTGGTTCAGCTAGGGACATTTCTGGCACTACCGGGGGGCTATCAGGGCACTCAAAATATTCTTCACCCTCTGGCATCAGTAGCTTGCTCCCCACATCACTACCTTCTTCTGAGAAGTCACATAGCTCAGCCAGGCCAGACAGTTCAGCCAGGCTCAGGACCCCACCTCGACGCTTTGTTGCTACTCACTTCATCCATGAGGAGCACTGGCTCGGGGACAAAGCTGGGGCTCAGACAGTCCCGAAGCCCAACTTCATTCCCAGAGTTAATCAGGGGATTTCCAAACAGTTGGCTCAGTTCATAAGAGGGTAGTACTCAAGGTTATTCTCACTATCTTCAGACACAGATTGGCAATCAACAGGAGGCAGTATAGCGCAGTGGTCTAAGGCTCTGAGCTGCAAATTTGGTGACATCCAGCAGACTTGACCTGGGTTTGAATCCCACAGCTTCCACTTGCATACTGTGTGACCCTGAGCAAGTCACTTAACCTCCTTGTGCTCACAGGTCACTCCTGTAAAAAAGCTTTCAGCTTAGTGTGCTATACCTGGTTAAACAACTAAATAAAAAAAAAACTTCATCAGAGGGGGTGGAGGAGGCTTCTGCAGTTTAATTTCTGAAGAGACCGTCAATCTTAGTTTTTCCTTGCTAGCAGTTCTAGTTTCGGGCCAGAGGGGGCAGGGAGGAGGAGAGAGTTCAGCTTCTATCAAAATCTGTCCCATTAAGCAGGTGATTTCTGTGTATAGTTTTCACATCTTTGAATTGTTTTCAGGTCAGCACTTTATATACAGGTAAACCTTCCAGTTTTCCCACAACAATATGGGGGTGATGCCATCTGTCAGCAATCTTATGCTTGCCATGCAGTCCCAAATTCATCAATAGCACTCTATCTCCTTCTCTCAGTTCCATTGCTTTCACTTTCTTATCATACCTTTCCTTATTGGCCAGGTTTGACAGCAGCCATGGTCTGGGCCAGTTAGTAGGCATGGTTTAATTGGACCTTAACTTCTGTACATACTGTAGATGATTTGCTGCTTGTACCCCATCCGGGAAACCCCAAAACACACATCCACTGGCAGTCTAGCCTCTCCCCAAACATCAATCTGTCAGGGGAAAATCCAGTGGCATCACTTTTGGTGCAGTTATAAGCATGTACCAGGAGTGCTAATCTGCTGGCTCCATCTAGACTTGTCTTTGGATTTGCAGTGTGCCCAACATATCAAGCAATGTGCAGTTAAACCTTTCAGGTTGGGGATCCCCTGGGGATGATACTGGGTGGTTCTTGACTTTCACATCTCCCCACAAGGATAGCATTTCTTTAACCAGGCGTTCTCAAAGTCCCTCCTGGTCGGAATGGATTCTCTGAGGCCCCATAATGGACAAAGAAGTTCTCAAAGCACTTTAGCCACCGTGGTTGCTTTCTGATCTTTAGTAGGAAAACCTGTGCATACCAGGTAAAATGATCAGTGACCAGCAATATGTTGCTGATGTTTTCAGATCAGGTTCTAAGCGAAATCAATGCAGACCAACTCCATAGGGGCGCTGGTAGTGATATTGACCATGTGGGCAGCTCTCTCTGAGGTAGGGCTTTTCTTTGCAAACAGCGACCACAGGTCTTGACATACTGCTCTACGTCTGCACTCATTTTTGGCCAGTAGAATCGAGTCCGTACCAGGTCAAGAGTTCGATCTATGCCAAGATGTCCCATGTGGTCATGCAGGGACAGTAACACCAGTTCTGTAAAAGCGGTGGGCAACACCAATTGTTGTTTGTCTATTCGCCCCTCTTTGTCCACAGTCTCCCTGTATAACAGTCTATTGTTCAATTTCAATTTTAGGCCTTCTTTGTATAACAGGACAGTTCTCAATTCAGTGGACCGCAGTTGGGACACGTCTCTCCACTTGCAGAGCCTCCAAAGCAGTTTTATCATGGGGTCTCAGAATTGAGCCCATTGGAACTATCATTGTCAAGTGGGGCAGTGCACTAGTGTCTAATGCAGAAAAATGACAGTAAGCAGCAGGTATGCAGTTCTCGGATGGCCAAGCAATCCACCATGCAGTCCAGTATCAGGGGACACGGTTCTTCCTTGTCAAATTTTGGCAAAGGTTCTTATGTCAGGTTCTGACAACCCTAACCCAGTTGGCTCGGGCACAGGCCTCCGAGAGAGGCATCTGCATCTATATGGTTTCGGCCTGCTCTGTACTCAACAGCATAGTCGTAGGTGGCCAAGGCAGAGAGCCACCTATGGCCAGTGGCATCCAACTTAGCTGAGGTCTGCACATATGTCAGAGGATTGTTATCAGTCTTTACCAATATCTTGGCACCGTACAAGTAGTCATGAAATTGATAAACAATGGCCCATTTCAGGGCCAGGAACTCTAATTTACGCACTGGATCGTTTTTCTCTGAGGGAGTCAGACTTCTACTGGCAAAAGCTACAGGTCTTAGCCCATTTGGGTGCTCTGATATAAGACAGCCCCCAATCCCTGTAGGCTGGCATCAGTGTGGAGGAGACGACAGCTTGGCCGGGTCAACATAAACCAACACAGGGCATGGGTAAGTTGATATATAATGTCATAGAAAGCTTCCTCACACTCAGTAGTCCAGCGGTTTCCAAACACATCATTCGGATGAAAATACTTCTCTCCTTCTCAGAACACAACTTTTTATACTTTTTGTGGGTGAGAAGTACCCCAGATAAGGTTGAGGAGGGGTGGGTCACTCGAGGTAGTCTTTGATAAACCACCTATAATATCCACAAAACCCCAGGAACCGTTGCAGTTCTTTCAAATTCTTTGGCTGAGGCCAAGTAATCAAAGCCTCCACCTTGCTGGGGTCAGTCTCTATGCCTTCAGTGGATACTATGTGGCCCACATACTTCACAGAAGTTTGAAAGAATTGGCACTTGTCTATAGATAACTTAAGACCGAAATCCTCTAACCGATCCAGGACCTTGAACAATCGACGTTCATGTTCTTCCAACGAGCTGCCAAACACTATGATATCATCCAAGTAAACCAAACACTCGAGCAAGTTCATATCCCCCACAGCACGTTCCATCAGGCACTGAAAAGTAGCCGAGCACCTGAAACCCTTGGAGGCATCTGGATAAACTCCCACAGAAACCTAGGGGCAAATGAACGCAGTCTTCTCTCGGTCCTCAGGAGCCATTGGGATCTGATAATACCTCGGAGATCTAACACAGAGAACCATTTACTGCCATTCAGACAGTCCAAGGCATCCTGTATGCATGGCATGGTATACTGGTGGGGATGGTCCACGGTTCAGGGTACAGTAGTCCACACACATCCGAACAGCCCATTCTTTCCTCACTACGACAATGGGGAAGCATAAGGCTCCTGGTTCTTGCATCCACCAGCAGCAAGCATCTCTTGCAGATGCCGTCTCACATCATCTATATCAGCAGGGCTAAGCGCCGAGACCTCTCCGAAAAGGCCTTTCATCATGCAGTTGAATGTGGTGTCAGCCCCCGCACACAACCCACATCCCATTCCTTCAGGAAAAACTGGTCTCTTTGGGCAAGCTTCTCACTGACTTTTACTTTCCATTCAGCAGGCAACGAGGAGTCACTGAAATCAAACAAGTCTGGCGTGACTCTGTCATCCTTCCCCAAACCCTTGCTATGAGGGAGCACTGCAGTATCCGCACAATGCACACTAGCCAAGGTGCAGCCCCTATTTACTCGAATCTCTTTGTCAGACACATTATAAACTTTAACCATTACTCTCCTGGCTTAAGCATGGGCTCTAGCAGGCAAGATACTGGGTTTAACCAGCAGTCCTCCAGGCAACTTCCTTACCCAGGCGATCCAGCATCAAAGTTTATTTTGACATCTTTTTAAGCCGAACCTCCCCTTGTAAGACACACTGGGCATTTGGAGCTAATAGCAATGGCTCTGGATCCTTCCTCCAGACAACACCCACCGGGCCTTCAGGCTCCTCCTGACTAGCTTTTCTCTGAGTCTCGTAGGCCTTTTGGATCAAAACGGGTATCCTAAGAGCTCGCCCAGTCCTGGACACCTGCTTTTCAGAACACAACTGTGCTAATCGGCCAAACATGTGAGCATTAGTCCCAATCAACAAGGGTACCCCATCATACAGTCCAGTGGGGGGGCAGACTAAGGCCAAAGTTTTCACCTGCTCGTCCACTCCAGCCACAGAAGTAGGAAATGACAACCAGATCCGGATATACCCCAAACACGGGTAAGCCCTTGTCCTCAGCCCTCATACATGTAAACCATCCAAGGGTTGTAGGCACCTCAGGTAGATGTGTCTGATACCAGTCCGAAACATAATGGTCACCTGAGAGCCACTATCCAATACACCTCAGGTGGGGATCCCATTTACCTGCACCGGGGCCTCCATCGAGGGCCCGACCACATCAGACCATTCAGGGGGCACAGCATTAACAGTTGCTTGGGCATTAGCCCGGGTCACAAAACCCTTCCTGGGGGGTCGGACATGGGCCCTACGATGCCAGGCGATCAGTCTGCTGTTGACCTTCCTTAAATTCTCCGGCAACTGGCACTCAGTCTGAAAATGTCCATCCTCCCCACAATGGTAACAGAACTTGGGGTCCCAGGGGTCTCTATTTGGAGGGGGATACTTCATTTGCTGGGGACCCTCTGGGGGACAAGGGGATTCCCCGGGGCCAGGGCATGGGTTTCTAGATAACTCAGGTTCCCCAGACCTAACAGGGTGGGTAGTGGATCACTTCAAGTCCCTCACCAGTTCTTGTAAATTCCTAACCTCACCCTCAATTCACTTTCTACTTGGGGATCAGAGGAAATGGCACACATCCCCACCCCTCCCTGTAACTCTGGGGATACATCAGGCCCTCCTGAAGGGTGGGTCTCATCGGGTTCACTAGACTCAGGGGTTTGGCTCAATTTCACAGCCCCCACATAGGGTTCCCACCCCTCCTCACTCAGTCTCCACTTCTTAATCTCCTCATCAATTGATAGTATGCAGGCGGGGCAGCTCGCTGATTGTGCAACCTAAGTTTTAACAGAATCACACTGGAAAATCTGGCAGACTTTAGAACATGTTCCAACCTGACCTGGTTCAAGGCTGGGGCAGCAATCCCCCTTTTCGGTAGGCCTTCTGTAAAGCCCTTTCCACCCTAGTGACAAAGGCGAGCTTCTCATTCCTCCACTGCTTAACAGACTTGAATTTCCATAATAAGTCTTCCCAGTTTCTGTGCTCCCAAACACTCCCTCTAGAGCAGAAAGATACTCTGCAGCGGTGGCTAGTGGCCCGTGCCCTAAAAACCAAATGGCTTCTAAAGCTGGACCCTGCAGGCTTTCCATCAATCTCTTTGTTTCTCCTTCAGAGGATTGCCACTCCTGGGCTAGGGGTGCCGTAGTCCATCCACGCCCAGATCATCCTCCCTGAAGGCACGGGCACTGTGCCAGAGAAAAGTTTCAGCTCACCAGAGAATCCAGCTGTATAGAGGAACCACTAGGGGTGGTGGAGCCAAGATAGAACTCTTGGGAGGCTCCGGAGAAGTACCAGGGAAGCCTGAGGTGGGTTCACTGGAAAGGTCCAAAGCCTGCATTAACTCTTGGGTAGTCCTCCTTCACAGCTAACAATTTAAGTAGCTAATCTTTGAAACTATTAGTGGGGAGACCCTCCGGCATGACCGACCCACTTCAAGCGTGAATGACCCTCCACCCCGGTTGGGCCCTTCTGGGTAAATTACTGGAGGTACCCTCTCAGGGTCAATGGCTATGCTACACAAGAGTAACACCTGCAAAGTCTGATCGAGCAGGTTAGCCATACGCCCCTTCACCTCTACCTTGCCCAAACATTTGACACGCTCCACGGCAGAAATAATGTCAGCGATCATTGTCCCCAGAGGTACATCTAGTATTAACACAATTCTCTGAGTGTCCAGCTCTTCGGCTTCACCCCACCCCATCAGTTTATGTACCATAGTTTTAATAGGGTCCAGCTTAATCTTAGCCATGATATCCCCTTCCAGTTTTTCCTTTAAGTTATCCATAGTTACGCACTTCACCCACTTGGCCACTAGGGGACGCTAATCCCAGCGGTGCCTCTAATTTGTAACCCCCAGGGGGCACTATCCTGAGGGCTACTACCCCTGCCTGCCTTAACTGTAACAGGGTGAGGGGCCCAGATCCGTTGGCAGATGCCTCCACCCAGAGGTTGGGGTTAGAACAGTCAAGGTTGACTTGGTCACAGCCCTCTGGGTAGCTACAACCCCCCTTTCTTCCCACTAGTGGCCCACACAGTTCAGTTACAGTGCCCTTACCACAGACACTTACCCCCCCCGGCTCGATCCACTCAGCTCACTCTGGGGACCCCCTGAAAAGTAAGGTACAGTTACACAATATTCACTGTGCAGTATTTCACCATTAATACACAAATTAGCCAGTGTGCTTTTGCAAAACAAGCAATCTGATTTATTTAAGGGGAGATAACAAGGACTGGGGGGGGGGGATCAGGGTGATTGGCTTACCACTACAATATATGCGTATCTACCTAGGTCTCTGTGCACAGGCCTAACCTATAAGTTGCTGTCTATCGGTACCCAAGCCCTAAAGGCTAGTTCCTCGATGCAGCTGGTTGGGGCCCTGACACAAATGAGCATTTTCATTCCTATGAAGATTAGAGGGAGCCAGCAGGCTCAGTTAATGTATTCAGCAAAGTAACCAGAAGATCTTGCTCTTGCTAGGAACCTTTAACAGGGAGCTACCCTGATTTAGTACTCACGACTCCAGAGGGAAAATCGCTCTCACAGCACTCGCAGGGCCGAGCCTGAACTTCAGACACTTCTTCACACATTTATATGCAAAGCAACAGAGGGGTACCATGCCAGGCAGCTGCTCCTATGGCCCGACTGAACACCCCGTTACTCAGGAGTCTCCCTGACAGACCGAGCGCAATTCAGCAGATTCTCCAGTCCTCTACAGGGTGAGCCTGGTAGGTAGCTGTGCTTTTACACAGCCTGCTCGACCACTGCCCTGCAGATTTAGTCGAAGCTTGCCGGCTACTCAAGCGGCTGAATCCAGCCTCACACACCTTCGCCGCGAAAACTCAGCGGCACAAGATCCCGAGCTCCTTCGCTGTCCACAGCCACAGCGCCTCTGCCCCTTAGCAGTATGGGAAATCCTCTAGCTCGAGCCACCCGATTCTATTGGCTGGCTACAGGTGCCAGTCAATTAGTCCTGCTCCAGTGGTGTACAAAAAGGCACCCTGGTCTGGCCTTCACTTCCCACAATTACTAGCGGTATCTCCATTGGTCCGTCCGGCTCCCTAGAGCCCTATTTCTGGTTGGTTGCCAGTTACTCCATTTGGGGCACCTCCTACCCCATTGGACCCTTCAGAATGTCCTGGTCCAAAATGGAGGCACAGCACACACAGTCCCAGCTGCAAAAGCAGGTTAGACAAACTTTAACCCCACCAACAGTCTAACTAATTATGCCCAAACAGTTACATCTCTCAAAAGGGGCTCCCCTTGCGCATATAGTGACTGCCAAACGGGAGTGATTCCACCGCAGCCCAGGTGGGATTCAAACAGGGAAACCGTCATCCCCCTCCATATCAATCCGCTGGAGCCTGTGTGCAGGCAGCTCTTAAAGAGACAGTACTGGAGGCTTTGGAAGCACTAACGACACCCACATTTAGGCGGCATTGCACCAAACACCAGTTAGGCCAGGAACAGTTTAGGCAAGCTCCGGGAAGGCTCCCAGGAACCCCCACTTGGGAGGGGGTTGCACCTGGTTCCTGGCTTGTCCAATGGCATCACAAGGTGTGAAACTATTTCTGGTGCTTTTCTGCACACTTTGGGTCCCACTTTCATTTGGATGACACCCCACATCTCACATCCCTGTTTTCCCTACCACAGAGCTTCCTCTTATCACACTTGGCATGGTCACCAGTGTCGATGAAACATACTACACCCCTTTCTTCCTATGGAAGCTGCACCACAGCAGGCTGCACATGAAACATGGAAGTTGTCTGTCCTCTTGACCCCACTGTTCTTGTGCTGCTTAAAAGCCTCTCTGTTCCTACGGGGCCTGTTTAAAGTACGTCTAAAGAGGAAATCTCATCCCCTTGCACTCTGCTTACCAAAAGCAACTCCTGAAATGCCTCATTATTATTCTTCTCCATATCTCTGGGAGTGTACATCCTAATCCAGGCCCTCCTTCATATGAGTCAATGGCAATAAAAACAGGGTACCCTTGTCCTGGCCAGTATGAACATCTGCAGTCTGTTAAAAAATGTGATGCCCTCACTGCCTGGGGTGTAGTACCGATCCGACATCCTGTCAGTCGTCAGAAATGGCTGTCACCATCTACCCGGACTCGGACATCATCCTACCAGGCTACTCATTTTTCAAACAGGACAGACTATCTAGAAGAGCAGGTGGCTGTGCCATATACCTAAAGGAGTCATTGTTGGCCTATCCACTTTCCCTCCCTGAACCAGCTATGGATATTCAGATCCTTGCTGTTAAGGTTATGCTCGGTGCACACAACAAGGTCCTCAACATTGGGTCAGTCTATATTCCTCCAGACCTTGCCAAACAAGGCTTAAAACCCCTAATGAACTGCATCATGAGTCTAAAACAAGACACAGAAACCATCCTGTTAGGTAACTTTAATGTCAACTGTCTCTCTTCAGGTGCCAGAAGGCCTAGGGATGAGTTAACAGGCGTGAACTTTACCCAATTAATAACAACTCAGACCAGGATAAACTATAAGCACACTCCTGGACTGGGTCCTAACGAATCATCCAACACATATCTCCCATTCTGAAGTATTGCCCGACACTAT
Organism: Neoceratodus forsteri; assembly: GCA_016271365.2. NCBI lineage: Eukaryota > Metazoa > Chordata > Ceratodontiformes > Ceratodontidae > Neoceratodus > Neoceratodus forsteri. Next base: position 269,324,631 of record JADMNL010000025.1, read on the forward strand.
CAGAGATCACTCTCCTACCAAGTGTTATTAATCTAACAAATTTATCAAGCCAACTGCCAGAACAGTCACAAGTAGAGCGCTCTTCCGTGGCCACCTGCAGCCACTAAAGTCTCTCCTCCGACAACAAGACTGGTCATACATTGAAACCGCACCTGATATTGACTCAACTCTACAATACTTCATTGAACGTTTCAGTGACACTTGTGACATCCACACCCCTTTTAGGACACATAGGATCAGGGGACCTGATAATCCCTGGATCTCTTTTAGCCTTCTGTCTCAAATGAAAGATCGTGACCACCTCTGGCATAGGGCCAGGACCTCTGGCAGTCAGCCTGACATACAGACCTATAAGATGGCCAGGAATGCATGTACTCAGGCTATCCATGAGCACAAAGCACGTTACTATAAGGACATCCTTGCCAAGACCTGGGCGACGGGAAAATATTATGGGAAAATCCTCTCTGAAATCACTGGGAAAGCATCCAAACAGGCTCCAACTATGTTAAATATTGATGGGTCTATCACCCATGACCCCGTGTTAATTGCCAACACATTTAATTCATCCTTCACAGACCTTAGTCAAACTCTGCCCCCAAATTTCTTTGAACTGCCCAGCACAGCTCCTACGTCCACCAACTCAGAAGAGGCCTTTACCTACCCATGTTTCTACTTCAGAGCTATCTCGGAAAGCAAGACCAAGACATACCTACGTAAAGTTCTAGGAGGAACTAGGACAAACAGTGATTCCCTCGACCTAAAACTTCTTACCCTAACTCTAGATGAAGTCCTATTCCCTTCCCCAAGCTTCTCAATCGCTCCCTCATACTTTCACAGTTCCCCCAGATCTGGAAATCCGCTCTGGTTACACCAGTTTTAAGAGTGGGGACAGATTACTACCTGCGAATTATAGGCCAATATCTAGTTGCTGGCCAGTTTGTGGAGTACCTGGAAAAATACAACCTACAATGTGTCCAACAACATGGTTTTCAGAAAGGGCACAGCACATCTACAGCCCTACTGGAATTCACAGGTTTTATTCACCATACTCTTGATTAGGGTCAACTTGTTGGAGCAGTTTTTATTGACCTGTCTAAAGCATTTGACATGGTCAGTCACCATTTGCTGAAACATCAACTTACTGGGCTTGGTATATCTTCAGAAGCCCTGAAGTGGTTCACTGCTATCTGGCAGACTGCACACAACAGGTGAGAATAGGGTCTGCCCTTTCTGCAAAACTGCTTGTCTGCTCTGGGGTTCCTCAAGGATTGATACTGGGACCCCTTCTATTTCGCACTTTCCTCAATAATCTTCCGGCATCCTGTTCGGAACCAGTACTCCTCTACCTGGATAATGCGGTCATTTTCTCCAAGTCTGCTGACCCTACCCTCCTTCAGGCCCAACTTCAGAAAAGTTTTACTGAAGCTGAGTCCTGGTTCATCTGTCATAAGCTGGTGCTTAATTGCAAAAAAAACAAAGGTCATGTTCTTCCATGGTACCCACAGCAAGCACAAAGCCAAATAATTGGTAATTAAAAACAGTGCAGGTGTTGTCCTTGATCAGACTCATTCTTTTAAATACCTAGGAGTTACTCTGGATAGTACGCTCTCCTACTCCAACCATGTTGAGAATGTTGCCAAGACAGTTAACATTCGCCTAGGCCTCCTACACAGGCATAAACACTGCCTTACTACCGAAGCCCTCAGATTGCCTATCCAAAGTTCAGTTGTGTCTATTATTGACTATGGTGTGGTCATTTATGGTTCTGCCACAGACACAACCCTACATCGACTCACCACAGCTCTGAATAAGGCATGCCATCTACTAACTGGTGCAGCTGTGATCGTACTCACACTTGTGACCTTTTACGTACAAGCAAACTGGCTCAACCCAGGCTCTCATTGAATATCAAGCCTGCTTTCTGGCTAAGAAGGCAGATCTTGGTCTCCTACCACCAGGTTCCCTTCAGCTTTTCAGTCCCTTCCGGTTTACTCTGAGCACACGAAGATCTGTGAGCCAAACTTTAACTGTCCCTCGCTGTCGAACCTCACTCCGGCAGCGATCCATTGCAGTCAGAGCTGCTAATTTATTTAATTCCCTTCCTCCTGAGAGTGCAACGACTGCAACCTTGGGACCATTTAAGCAGAAGCTGTGTCAATTCCTAGATCTTACTTCGAGAGGGCTCTTCCAGTAGGTAATTACATATAGGACTGAAGCCAACAGGTGCCAGGACCCTACAGAAAAATTTCTAGCTAGCAGTCTCTGGCAGGGGACCGCCCCCACATCAGGCGACATCAGTATAAAGGGGCAGTCCCCCACACCCGCCTTCCAGTTCTTTCCCACCGTCTGCTTGCCATAGCACCGCGCGGTTAAGTTCCTCTGCTTTCGTCAGTCAATCGTCGGTCTTGTAAACTAATTTTTCTCGTTTTTCCAATGATTTCATCAAAGCGATGTGTATATCATCCTGTACACCCATTCGATTCGCGCATAAAACAAGTACGACTCATGCGGTGCCCAGCTCCCCATAAGGACAGTCATTCCTGTACCTCTTCTGCCTAGGCCTGGATCACCCGTGGAGAGGTGCCAGCATTGCCTGAAATTCAGCGCCGCCACCCATAAACAGGCAGCAATCTCTGGAGGCCCATATTTGAAGAAAAGATGGCATCTATGGAGAAGGAGCTGAAGAAGCTAAAGCAGGCCTCCACTTAGCCTGAGGGTCACCATGAGAAAAAGGAGAAGCACGGACTCCACTTACGACTACCGTGACTTGACCGAGGTTGCGTAGTGAAGAGTACGCCCCCGGGGACCAATCTCTAGACGGCCATCTTTGGAGGTTTGGCGCGGCAGTGTCCTCCTGGCTCACGCTGGCCCTTTGGGAGCCTCCAAAAGGAGGCTTACCGCTTCCGGAAGCCCAATGTTTCACGGCCTTCTAGGTCAAGCGGGTCCGGTAAGTCGGACGCTGGTGCCACTGATGTCCACCGGACAGAGCTGATAAGTCGTCGAGCCCTTAGGGGGCACGCACAGCTCCTAAGCCACCCACCAAGGCCACTTTTCCATCACAGCCTTCGTCAGGCGCTGGTTCCAAAAGTCGGACGCCGGCTTCCCCGATGCCCGCCTGGATCCCGCTGGTAAGGCGGTCTTCGGCCCCAGTGACGATCGTACGGTGAAAGAGCCGACACCGGACCCCTCCAACCAGTCCGCTGTTCCTGGCTCGCCGCTGCATTCCGAGGCCCCAGCGTCTCCCCTGTTGGACTCCTGGGATTTTGAAGCCTCCTTCCCGGTCGACACAGTGGGCGTCGATGCGCTGCCATCAGATCTCCCTCGCCGGGACGGATCCCCTGATGCGGACCCTCGGACGCGCCAGTTCAGTGCCGGCCTATCTGACGGCGGCAGCATTCTGTTACCAGATGCGCGTCCCAACACTGGACCCGCCCGGCGAACCACCTGTTCCAGGCCTGCTCGCTGGACCTCTTCCAGGGCCTTCTGCACCGACAGAGCCCCTGGTTCCCAGGTACCCGACTCTGTCTTATCCGACACCGTCCTACCCTGGATCGCAGTATCCCGCGCTGCAGTACCCAACGCCGGCCTATCTGACGCCGCAGTACCCGACGCCAGGCTTCCCGCCATTGGGCTATGGATACTCACCCTACAGATACCCTTAGTATCTGTATCCCCCTCCTCCACCGCCCCCTCAGCAGCTGGTGGATTTGAAGGAGATACTGGTTGCCTGGTGGGCTGAGGCCAAGGCTCAGCTCACCAGGGAGGTGAAACCATCTATCGATGACAGACCCTGTACCGGATCCCTTTCGTGGGAGACAAGAGACTCCCTCCCCCCTGCCTGACACCAGAGGTGAGCCCTCGGGTGCCAGGGCCGAGGAGGCTACACTTCCCCGAGGGTTGCCCAATGGGTCCGTTCCTCCCCACGGGGCAGGTCTTCTTCTCACTCTTCTTCAGAGACCTCCAACTCAGACTCAGGGGTTTACGATCCTGACGATGAGCCTGCTCTCCAGACCGTCCCAGGCCAAGGACTCCTCCGAAGTCTCCTCGGAAGATCCTTCCTTTCTGGAGCTGCTGCGAAGATCCAGGAGGTCCACCAGTGGCAAACTCTGGAGCCAGATCCACAGTGGAAGAAACTCGCTGCCCACTTGGATCTGCCCGAAACTGCTCCGGCATCGATTCCACCCTGGATCGAGCCTCACGCAGACCTTGTTTCCACTATTTGGAAACAACCGTCTGCGGTGGCCCCCCTTCCGAGGAAGGTGGATAGGCTATACCAGGCTCCTGAGGGTGTGGATTCATTGAACACACACCCAAAGGCCGATTCAGTCATGATTAGCGCTGGTCGACTAACCCGAAACACCTCGGCTCGTCTCCACCAGACAAGGAATCCCATCTTGTGGACCAGTACGGGAAGAAGGGGTACGCTTCTTCCACACTGGGAATCAGGGCCCTGAATTATGTTGCACATATGGGGGATTACCAGAAGTCTATCCTGAGTCAGGTGGAATCCAAATTGGACTCCTTCCTGAATCTCAAACCAGGAAGTGGCTGATCTTGTCCGGTCTGCTCGCTCGGCCAGTCGGCACATGTTCCGTGCCACTTACAATGCAGTGGACACTGCTGGTAGGAGTTCGGCTTTTACCATGGGCCTTCGGCATCATGCCTGGCTCCAGGTGTCAGGATTGGTCCCTGAAGTGCAATCCGCTATTCAGGATGCACCCTTCAGGGGTTTGGTGCTATTCGGTGGGGATGTCAAGGTCATCATCACCGACCTGCAAGAGAAGGGCACTGCACTTAAGTCAGTTGACTGTTTGTACAAGCTCCCTCAGGGACAGCGTTGCCCTTTCACAGATGTTCTTGACCAAAAGTGAAACCTCAGGGCAAGCAGGCCAATAAAGTCGGGCCCCTATGGCAGCCAAGACTCCGCCACCCAGAAAAGCTGCAGGAGCCTCGACCGCCACGCTGCCTCACACCTCCTGACTCTTCTCCTCTCCCACAGCCTCTGGACCTTCCAGAGGAACTGGTAGGAGGGAGGTTCTCCTTCCATCTACTGGGCTGGGAGAGGATTACATCAGATGCTTGGGTGCTTCAGCTAATAGCGGAAGGACACTCAATCGAGTTTCTTCAGAAACCACCCAGAAGACCACCCCACAAGTTGTCTTACTCCTCAGAACATCTTCCTCTGGTTCAGGAAGAAATATCCTCCCTTCTCCTGAAGGCGTCAATAGAACTAGTCCCCACCCAACTTTGGGGGACCAGTTACTACTCCCATTTCTTTCTAGTTCCAAAGAAAATGGGAGACGTGAGGCCTATTTTAGATGTCAGCTCCCTGAACATGTTCGTGGAGTACAAGCACTTCAGAATGCTCTCCTGCAGAGCCTTCTACTGCTAGCCGGCGGGACAGTGGCTATGCACTTTGGATATACAGGATGCCTACCTGCATATCCCCATCCGCCTTCCCACCGCAAATTCCTCTTGTTTTCGTTTCAGGGGACCACTGCCAGTTCAAGGCCCTCCCATTTGGTCTTTCCTCTGCCCCCGACTATTCACCAAATGTCTTTCAGTGGTAGCGGCCCACCTGCAATATCCAGGGGGTACTGGTTTTCCCATACCTGGATGATGAGCTCCTGGCGGCTCCATCCAGGGAGGAACTCCAGCACTCCCTTTCCCTTACCTGGCAGGTTTTTACCAGCCTGAGTATCACCATCAACCAGTCCAAGTCCCATCTGGTCCCTTGTCAAAGACTCCAGTTCATTGGGCGATCCTGGACATGACCATAGGCAAAGCCCTTCTGCCACCGGACAGGGTGGACACCCTTCAGGTGCAGGCAAGTCCATTGTCCAGCGCAGAAGTGTCAGTGCCAGGTCAGTCCTTTGCCTCCTTGGGCTCATGGCGGCTGCAATTCTGACAGTCCCTACTTCGGCTCCATATGAGAATTTCTCAATAGACACATCGGTCTCAATGGGACCAGACTCTGGACGACCTAGACCAGGAGGGTTCTGATCTCCGACCCTATGGTCCGGGACCTGCATTGGTGGATGGTGCAGGAGAACCTTTGCGGGGAGTTTCATTCTTTCTGGAACCTTCCTCCCAAACTTTGACAACAGATACCTCAGGAGAGGGCTGGGGAGCCCACCTGGGACCTCACAGGACTCAAGGCTGCTGGTCCAGTCTTGGCGCACTCTTCATCAATGTGCTCGAGCTCAGAGCCGTTCTATATGCTCTTCAAGCTCTCTACTCTTGCATTCTTCCCAGTCATCTAGCAATCCAGATGGACAACATGTGCGTAGTCTGGTACATTAACAAGCAGGGAGGAACTCATTCCTACCCTCTGTGCAGGAAGCAGTGAGAGTTTGGAGTTGAGGCAGCTCAGCACAACTTTCACCTGATGGCAGTTCACATTCTGGGAGTAGACAATAACACCTGAACCACCTCAGTCGGTTGTCAGCCGATGCCTAAGAATGGGAACTGGATCAAGAGGTACTAGACGACAACTTCCTGCGTTGGGGAACCCCTCAGTTAGACCTGTCCGCATCTCCTCTGAACAGAAAACTTCCTGCCTTCTGCTCGCTCACTCCAGAGTGAGGCATTTTTTGGTGGGACGCTTTGTCTCTCGATTGGAGGGACAGATTCATCTGTGCCTTCCCTCCAATTCCCTTAATCTCGAGGGTCTTGCACAAACTTCATTCAGAAGGAGCCCGAATGATGCGCTTCGCTCCATTCGCCCAGGCAAGTTTGGTTCTCTCTTCTGCAACAGTTTTCAGAGGAACCTCCACTTCCTCTTCCTCTGTCACAGCACTTACTGACCCAGGATCAGGGACCTTGGTTCATCCAGCTCTCATATCCCTTCAGTTGCATGCATGGCTCCTGCAGATGTAGTACAAGCCTTTTTCGAGTCTCTTCTGAGACATCTTGGTGAGGCCAGAAAGCCTTCCACCAGAGCCACCTACGCTATGAAGTGGAAGTGTTTCTCGATATGGGCCACCTCGAAGGACTTGAAGCCCTTTTCTTGCCCGATAGAGAAAGTCCTGGACTACATGCATCACCTCTTTGACCTGGGTCTCAGTCATTCCTCTTTGAAGGTCCATATGGCAGCCATCTCAGCCTACCACGTCCCTTTTGGTAACAGGACTTTCACGCAGTTGGAAGTCTCTAAGACCTTCCTCAGAGGGCTCTGCATTTAAGACTAGCATCCGAGTTCCTGTGCCCCTTGGGATCAGAACTTTGTTCTCGAGAAGCTTACTCTGCCTCCCTTTGAACCGGCAGCTTCAGCAGACTTGAAGTTCCTCTCTTGGAAGACCCTCTTCCTAGTGGCCATTATTTCAACTCGACGAATTTCCGAGCTCCAGGCCCTGATGTGCAATATCCCTTATTTGATTTTCCACAAGGAACGTGTGGCTCTGCGCACCAACCCTAAGTTTCTCCCTAAGGTGGTAGCGGAATCTATGCTGAACCAATCCATTGAGCTACTGGCTTTCTTTATGCAACACTTCAATCAAGGGGAATACCTCTTGCATGCCTTGGATGTTCATAGGATTCTGAAATACTATACCACTAGGACTAAGGATCTCAGGAAGCCGGATCAGCTTTTTGTTTCTTTTGCTCACAAAAGAGAAGGCAATGCTGCTTCCAAGCAATGCCTATTGAAGTGGTTGGCTCACTGTATCACTTTCTGTTCACGACAAGTACAACAAGACCCTGCTGGGTCAAGTCAGAGCGCACTCTACCAGAAGAGTAGCTGCCTGTACTGAGCTTATTTCAAGAATGTGTCAGCGGCAGACATCTGCGCAGTCCGCAACTCTGGACTTCCGTCCATACCTTTACAAAACACTACAGATTGGACATTGCCTCGCGCCGTAGAGCAGGCTTCTGGTTGGCTGTTCATAGCGGAGGTTTATGAGTTGGTAGTTTTCCTCCTCCCGAGTGCTTTTCTTTGTTTCAGATGTCTTGGGACTCAGTCCTATAGTAATTGCCTACTGCAAGACCCCTTTCGAAGTAAGATAGTACAGTTACGTAAGAACTTACCGTAACAGTAGATCTTCGAGAGAGGCTCTTGCAGTAGGTAATACCGTCCCGCCCTCCATCCCCCCTTAGCTTTTTGAGCTCCTTTTCCAGGAAGGGAAATATCCGCTTCTCTCTCATCTTGCCTTTTTGGCTCTTGGCGGGAAAGAACTGGAAGGCGGGTGTGGGGGACCGCCCCTTTATGCTGACGTCACCTGATGCCGGTCACCTGACGTGGGGGCGGTCCCCCTGCCAGAGACTGCTAGTTAGAAATGTTTCTGTGGGGTCCTGGCGCCTGACGGCTTCAGTCCTATATGTAATTACCTACTATAAGAGCCTCTCTCAAAGATCTACTGTTACGGTAAGTTCTTACGTAACTGTACTTTTCCAGAGCATCTTGTGACTGCTATACCTAATCTCTGCTGACAACTAAATGCACTGAGACCTCCCTCTTTTACCATTTGCCCCTGTACAGCCCTATCCTGTTGCTGCACTATTCCACTCGCAACACTTCCTCCCTTATCCCTTTCCCATTCCTGCCCTCTTTTCATCCTACCTCATCCCCCCTTCCTTTACCCCTCCACTCCACTTCCCCTCTCTCCTCCGTTTCCTCACCTTGTTCTCTCTCCTCTACCCCCACCCATGGGTCTTTCCTGCTTAAGCTTCGTTGTGGAATCTCCTCCTTGCTCTTATTTTGCTCCTTCCACCCCTTGTTTTGTTTATGTCCAAAACACCACAAAAACCAAGGCAATGCTTTTAGACAGAGATACCTTGGCCGGATAAGGTGCCTTACTCCCACTGACCTCATCCTCTGGCAGCCGCATCAAGGTCATGAGTTCGCTCAAATACCTGGGGTTAACCCTAGATCAGGGTTTACCTTCAAGTCTCACGTAGACCAGGTAACTAAAGCGGTGCACCGCAGACTTGGCCTGCTGTCAGCCTGAATGATCAGTTCATCCCGAGTCCAGAACAACCATTGCCAACAGTCTCCTCCTTCCTACATTGACCTTTGCTGCCACTATGCTTCATGGGTTGGCTAAACAGGAGATGAGCAGGCTGCAAGTTCTGTACAACAAAATAGCTTGGTTTGCATCTCAGTCCCACAAAAGACGGCACCACTGTGAAGCCCTTGCTTTACTACAATGGCCCTCCCTAGATGGCGGCCTTCAGTGCCCCCTACTTTGCAATACTTACAAGCTTCTACACTGCAATTCCCCTGATAGCCTGGCCAGTCTCCTGGCTCCCAAGCACTCTGCATGCACCCTCCAAACCTCTGGATGAAACCTACTAGATAAACCTAGGGTTCGGACAACTGCTGGCAGTAAATCCTTTGCCATTGCTGCCCCTACCCTATGGAATAAGTTTCCTCCCCACCTTCAGGAAGCCCCCCCCTCCCTTGGATCCTTCCGCAAGGGACTGCGTGCTCACTTTCTAGAAGCTAGCGCCTGCTCCTGTCAATGAGAAGACTTACCCAAACTCAAAGGCCAGGCCCTCACTAGTCTAAGCCATGCACTGCTGAATTATGTATTAGCCCTCTCCTGATTGCTACACTGCTACCCTTATCTAATCCTGTAACTGTCTTCTCCTGTAACTATTTTTTTTTGCAGTACATCAGCACTGTTTATCCATGTACTTGATTTTCCACCAATGTTATTTTGCACTGTGACCTTGTTTCTTTATTGTACTTGTATACATATGTAACTAATTCTGGGTCGCCCCTGAAAAAAGGACATCCGGGGCTCAGTGGGCCTATCTGGTTACCAAAATTGAATAAATAAATAAAAATTCACCCCCTGTACTTCTTTCCCTGTAATCCCATTCACCCCTCTTCAGACAAGGCTACTGGCTGCACTCGACACAATATTTTTCTTGCCATATTGTTCTTTTGTTTATGTAATTACTTTCCTCATGTTGTACCACTTACTGAAACCATTGTAATTTGTTATTCTAGTGACTTGACGTGGAACCCCTGTAAAAGAGCCCTTGGCACAGGTCTTTCTGATTTGTTAAATAAATAAAGATGAAGTGCTAGCTGCACACTCGGGCAGACTTGATAGATCATGTGGCCTGTTTCTGCTGGCGATTTCGTATGTTCGTATTCACTATCAGTATCATTTTAATTTCCTCAGATATTTATAACATGCTTTTATAACTGTTGTAATTCATGACTACTCAGAATATTTAAAACTCTCTTTGGTTTGGGGAACCTTTTGACTGTAAATACTGGCTTTATTTATTTATTTTTTTTGTTTGAAAATTAGTGACTGGGAAAGACACACTGAGCCAGTCTCGTTTCCAGGTGCAACCTGGGGGAAGGGAACAGGGGAGGCAAATACATAGCATAGACACAGAAGTACATCGGGACAGGAAGCAGATGTAAGGGGGCAGTTAGGTAGGAGGAAAACAGGAGCTGGGGGAAGGGAAGGAGTTCAGCTGGTATCTGAGGGAAACGGAGAAGATGGTGAAATGGAGGGAGGATGGGAGTAGGTCCAAAGTGAAGAAAAATGATAGAGAAGGCTGATTGCCCAGAAGAAGAGTGGAGATGAGGAATGGTGAATGACTGAGGATCCCTGGAGCAGAGGGAGCAGGAGGCAGAGGGGATGGAGGAGAGGTAAGAGACCCAAACCAGTATTTGGATATGAATGAGGCACAGTGGGTCTGCTGACGTGAAGGTAGTGGAAGAATAAATGGTACAAGGAGGGAGTTGGTAGTAAAATGACAGAGGGTGATGCAGAGGGTGTCCAGTCTGGCCAGAGGGATGATGCTAACATATGCTTCTGATGGTAACTAGCACAGCGATACACCAAGATGGTTTAGTTTTTTAATGGTGGTCATTGCAAGGGAACGAGAACTTTAAAAAAACCTTCAAAATCATGTCTCTCAGTTCAAGAATGAAAGAAACATACACAGAAACATAGACTTTTTCGGCAGATATGGACCACTTGACCCACTTAGTCTGGCCCCTTTTCCCTGTGTATTTTGCCATTGCAGACCCCATTTGGTTGCTGGCTCCCACTACTCCCCACTTTGATATCAGTTTTCCTTTATACCTATCCCATGCATGTTTGAAGCCCACCACTGTTTTTGCCTCGCCATCCCCGCTGGAAGATGGTTCCAAGCATTCACCACCCTCTCAGTGAAGAAGCACTTCCTCACATCCCTCCTAAACTTTCACCCCTTCAGCTTCATTTGAAGCCCCTTTGTTCTTGTACACTTTCTTTTCGGAAAAATGCTCATTCCCCCCCAAAAAAAAAAATTGGTGTGTGAATGCTTTTGTAAGAAAATCATTTTACTAACCAAAAAAAAAAAAAAAAACTTAATATACAAATATTGCTACTTTGATGGTACATGGGCCCTAAATTGCGAGCAGGGTGGAAAATGCAGCACCAGAGGCGCATGCCCCACCCATGGACAGGTGTGCACAGGCCGGCATGCACAAACAGTGGCCACTTGTCCATGGTGCTGCCCCCCCCCGGCATGCAGGTGCACCGATAGCTGACAGGGCAGAGTAGCGGACTCAGATGGCGAGTCAATCTTATGCCTGACCTGGGTCCCAGTGTGGAACCCCTGTGCAGAAAGGCATCCAAGCCTGCACAGCCATGCCCTGATGTCCAGTGGTCCCCCCCCAATAACCACCCCATGGCACATCCCACGCACAGCAGAAAACCCCACCCTGCAGCAGAGCACCCGCCCCATCTCGTATGCCAGGCCTACCCCTCAACACACAGCCGAGACTTAGCCCCTGTTGGTTTAGTGAGTACCACACACACACACACACACACACACACACACACACACACACACACATATCCTCCCGATCAAGCCGAACCCCCACCACATATCAGAGCCATGTCCTCATCTTTCTGTATACCCCTGCCACCATCAGAGCCCTTCCCCGTCTTTGTGCACCCCCGCCACACATCAGAGCCATGTCCCCATAGTTGTTGTAACCCCCCCCAACCAGAGCTCCGTTGTGAAGGATTCATCCATGTATAACAGACCCTGACCACCCCCTGATCACAGCTCCTCATGCTATAATAGGCAGCAAGCTCTCAGCATCAGTTGGATGGCCGGCGGATGAGAAGGTGTGCAGTGGGATGTGCCACTGGCTGTCCAAAGCCGCAGCACCGACATGCATGTATGAAGGGGGACGGGGGGGGATGATATGGTGCTGCAGAGTGGGGATACAGCTGTCCTCTAATGAATGGGCTGAGGCCGGGATCAGAGTCGAGAGTGGTTGGGGTTTGTTGTACATGGATGGGTCCTTCACGACGGGCTCTGGTTGGGGTTTACAACAACTAAAGGGTTGAGGCTTTGATGTGTGGTGGGATTTACACACACAGATGGGGACAGGGCACATATGTGTATGGGGAGGGGGATTCAGCGTGAATGGGGATGGGGCAGTATGTGTGTGGGGTGGGGTTCTCGCTTAACTGCTGTTGCCAGATCTCGGCTGTTTGTTGGGGTGTGGGCTGGCATACAGGACGGGCGGGTTTTGTTGGGGGTAGTAAATGGCTGCCTGGCCTAGGTGGGGATCCTGTGTGCATGCGATGCATACTGCAGTTATGGCAGGGTTCCCGTGCCATATCCAGTGCTCGCCCATGCACCCCTGTGCCGTCACAGTGCTTTGTAGAATGTTACATACTGTAGGCACGCCCGTCATCCGCTGGACTGCCCTGCTGCGTAGCCACCTGCGTAGCTAGGGAATTGGGTGTGCACCTGTTCAGTGCACCATTGGTGAATGCCACTGGAGATCTGCTGCATGGCATTCCCACATATCTATGCCTACACACCCGGTTTCTGTGGCGTGTTGGCGTAGTGTATAGAGACCATTGTTAACCCCATTAGGCATCAAATTGCCTCTAGTTTAAAAAAAAACATGTTCATGATGGGTCACATTTTGTACCTGTTAGTTTGGTTTTGATTCCTTTTTCCCTTTTAAAATGTAAAAACAGACTGCCCGCTGTACTAGTGTTACTACAGAAAAAACATTGTTTACAGTCCTTGATCAACTCCCATTGCCTATTTCTTGGATGTGGGAACACTCCCAAACCACTCCAACCACTCATGATCCAATGGGAGGAGAGGAGACTGTTGCATCATGAGACTGCACTGTTTGGGGGGTTTCTAATAATCAGGAAGTATGCAATAAAAGTAGATCAAAGATCTGAAACAATACACGGTTGAGTATAATTACACCATTAGCATGCAATTCAGTTTTACTAAGAAAGAAGGCAGATAAAACAACCAGCAACAGAAATGAATTTTAGAGAAAGCAAGCAATCATAAAATGTGAGGTTTCAACTAGAAATAATATGATGCAAAAAGGGTTGACGGCGTCCCTTTAATTTAACATGACTAATCCATAACTGAATGTTTAACAGTTTTCTTTGTTACTTATTGCAGGTCTCAAGCTTACCCTGTACCTAGAAAATGATGACTATAATCCTTATTTGTTCACCTCCATGGGAGCAAAGATTATTGTCCACGACCAAACTGAGTATCCATTGGTGGATGACGTTGGGCTGGAAATACAGACTGCTACAGAAACATTAATTGGGCTGCAAGTGGTAAGTGGCATGCTAAAGAGCGGACGATACCTGAAGACATTTTAAAAACAGACATACAGTACTTGGATATGGTTCAGCCTACATTTCACGCTGGCTCAGTATTTCTTCTCCCCATTGTTTAATTATTACTGAGGCCATATGCACTGAAAACAGGATCTTTGCTCTCTGAGAGCTCGTCAGCTCTGTTTGCTTATTTGCCCCTCTCATGTCAGAACATTTTGCTTGTGATATCTGAGTTATTCCCATGGCAACATACTATAATGTCATAACAGAAGATTACAGCCAAGTGGGATATAAGCTGTAAGGGCAGATTAACTCTAAGGGACAAAGATCCCATATTCATGACACATTTCCTAGAGTTATACAGCAGGGAGAGGTGAATTCTATAGAAAATATATGAAATACAAGCTGAACTGTGTCTAAACATTACTCACCTTTTTTGCTGTGAAAGGGTGTTTAACAGGGTCTCTGCTTCACCCTGCTGTGTGTGGCCCCACTCACCTTGCTGTATGATATTGTACATATGACCAATGGGACAAAAATCTGACCTGATTTGATTATCAGTTCGCAAGGGGATCGGGCATCGTCTTCAAAGTGGTTAAAGACTGGTAAACCAGGAGATCCAGTCCCACCACAGTTAAAGGCTTAATCTGTGGCCCTGAGCAAGCCACTTATTTTCTCGGTGTGTCAGCCCCAGATGGAAAAGTGGGCAGAAACCAGCAACACTGCTTCTAGTAGGAGAAGGGAGATGGTTTTGCCACTGTATTGCTTGCTGGTGGGACCCCACCTTGAGTGCTTTGTACAGTTCTGGAGACCACGCCTACACAGGGCACTGACAGGGTGGAGACGATACAGAGCAGGCTTGTCGAAATGGTGCAGGGGTTGCGGGAATGACTATGCGGGGGGAGGCTGTGGGTGCTTGGCAAGTGCTCCCTGGAGGAGAGGGAATTGGAGGGACATGGCTGACACCTGCAAGTACCTCATCGAGGGGACAAGGTGCTAGAGGAGTCTCTTTTGGAGGAGAGGAGCACTAGAGTGTAGGGCATACAGTGTGGGATAAGAGTAGAGTTTAAGTGGGATGTGGTGGATACTTTTCATGGGGGATTGGATACCTGGAATAGCCTGCCAGAGGAGATTGTCGGGTGGGGACAGTGGGGGCTTCAAATGTGTGAGATAGGCACATGGGGATAACAAATGGGGTGGGGAGACACTGGAGGCCAAATAGTGTTCAGGGAGTAGCAAAGGCAGGGAAAAGGGCAGATTGGATGGGCCTACCTGTCCTTTTCTATCAACAAATTCTATGTTGCAACTCATTGACTGAGCCTAAACTAGTCATTGGGTTAACACTGAAAACAAATTGACTTTATGGTGGGATTGAGCATAACAGTAATCAACCTGTGTCTTTTCAGACCACATCTGCCAAGCTTAGCAAACCTTACAGTGACTGTACAATGGACGGCAGTGATGTTTTGGAGCAAAACCTGTATAATACATCCTACTCACTCCAGGTAATTTCTATTGATTTTTTTTCACATTGTCACTGTGTACTGTCATTGGTTAATACAGCAGCTGTTTGGTAACCAAGTTAGGCCCTGATCCACAGAAGGTTCCCAGCCCTAATATGCATGCAGAGGACAGGGGAATACTGTAGAGTGCCCCATTTTCACAGGACGGCTACCTGTGGGGCACTCCAGGCTATTGATGATTCAGGGTGTGCACACTTTAGGCACCCAACACTGGGGGATATGCACATCTAAGGGGGGTGTCAGTGTATTTATTGAAAATGCCACTGTAGGTATGGCAGTCATTAGGGGACAACTGTATCCCACAATTCCAATCGTGGGGTGGGCCAGGAGTCCACTAGCATGCCCAGGATCCACCTTTCTGCTGAGAAGCAACATGACATATAGGCTTAGTCTTGGCCAGTGCAGTAGGGAGTATGATATATACAGCATGTAAAATCTATGTACATAGGGCACTGTATTGGGAAGGGCAGTCGTGACATCCTACCATAGTATTATCGCTTTAGTCCAGTGCAATCTTGGTCGGGGGGGGGTGAGGCACGAAGAGATGCCTGCCTGCTGTTGCTCCACCCATGGGTTTTGTGAGGGCACCATTTGGACATAGTGTGCAGTTTTCACTTGCACAAGTGATCCTTTTACTGAAGCCCCAGCTCCTGTAAAGGATTTTTAAAGTGAGCCCATGGGTCTCCTATAACCTTGATAGAAAATGGCCACCATATTTAAAGGGAACTATGTGAATTCCATTTCAGTTTTAATCTGCTATACTTTTGAACTTGTACACTTCACGGGTTTAGGAATAATGGAAAAACAGGAAGTTGTTATCCTTCTGTACAAACAGTTGGTGAGACCCCATCTGGAGTACTGTGTCCAGTTCTGGAGACCCCATCTCCGCAAGGACATAGACAGGATAGAGGCAGTCCAGAGGAGGGCAACTAAAATGGTGCAGAGTCTGCAAGAGAAGCCGTATGAGGAGGAAACTAAAGGAGCTTAATATGTATACCCTTGAGGAAAGAAGGGAGGGGGGGACATGATAGAAACTTTTAAGTACCTCAGTGGAATCAACAAAGTCCAAGAGGGTAGCATCTTTCAGAAAAAGAGACGTGCAAGAACAAGGGGACACAATTTAAAGATGGGGGGCGGTTCAGAGGCAATGTGAGGAAGTATTATTTCACAGAGAGGGCAGTGGATGTATGGAACAGCCTTCCTGAGGAGGTTGTGGGGTCTAAAACTGTGGGAGAATTCAAGAATGCATGGGACAGACATAAAGCAATTCTTGTGGGGGGTAGGAAGAAATAGGCTGTTGGTTAACTAGGATCTGCGGCCTATCCTGTAGGAGGAAATGGGCAGACTAGAAGGCAAGCGGTCCTTATCTGCTGTCAAAGTCTATGTTTCTGTGTTCTGTGTTTCTAGTGTTTGCGTATTGCTACCAGGAAAATGGGATGTTTCTTATTTTAACTAAAGAAAAATGGCACTAATGTGACAGGGTTAAATTAAGCCTTTGTTTATAAAAATTGCTTGAATACAGTCATACTTAATAAGATGTACTGCAATCTTTTGGCAGATCTGCCTCCTCCTGTTTTCAGACAGAAATGATCAGCAACTGCGGGTGTGCATATTATGAACAGCCTCTGCCTTCTGGTGCCGAATACTGTTACTACGAAAAGTACCCCGGGTGGAGTAAGTTGCACGCAGTTACTTTGTTTGAAACTGTTTTTAAAATGTTGTCTTCATTTTGCTGCAATTGGGTAAATTGAACTTATTCAACACCAGTGGTGATGAATTTGCCCAGACAACTTTGTTTATGTCCTGGGAGAGATGAACAACAGAGCTGAATGCAAATGGTTATTCAGCCCTGTTAGTCACCTCTAGGGTGATACATCTGTTATTTTCCCTGCAGCCCATGTTGTTTTCCCTGCAGCCTCATCTCAATGGCATCAGTGCTACATGGCATAAATAGGATGTTGCATAATGCATCTAGAAATAAACTTTTTATAGTGCATGATGGAATGCTGTTCTGCATGGAAATCCATGTCTGGAACAGCGTTGTTATGCAGCAGTGATGTCAGGATGTTGTGCTGCACTAGCGACGTCACTACTGCAGTACAATAACATAGAATGTGGTCGCATGGCTGCCATCTTCTGAAGCATGTCGGCAATCCCCGGCCAGCAGCGAGTGCTGAATTAACACGAGTTTAAGCTTATGGTTTCCCATATACTCTTTAACAGGTTGTGTATGAGCAACCATTCACATACAAGGGTGTTTTCTAATCTCGAGGTTTCCATGGTACCAAGAGATTTCTAGAGCTGCGCTCGTGAGGTCACTTGTTACCATGGAGACCTCTTGATTGAACAACAGCCTTGTTGTGTATGGTTGCTCATACACAATCCACTTTATACTGTGTAGTACAGCATTGTTCTATATAGAAATCCATCCTTTGCAAAATGTTGTACCACAGTTCGGAAGTCATGGAATGTTATTGTACCCTTATGTGGTACAGTAGCATTCTAGAAACCAGTCGGGTTCATTGTGAAAGAGATAAAAACACACAATGCAAACATTTCACATAATACTATACACTATAAAAAATACAGGATGAGCAACTTTATGCATAAGCAATGTGTTCTGCCACCTCAGGGTTCTGATTCCCACGGAGCTCTTGAGCTTCGCTCTCTAGGTCAGAGGGAATAAGAACCCCTCTGTGACAGAACACACTGGTTGTGCATAGTTTCCCATCCAGTATTCTGTATTCATTCTTGAATGTTGTAACCTAGAACTCGGAGCTCCACTTTGCTCTACCAGTTCTTGCTAGGCAGCACTTACTATGTTTACATGAGTTGGTGATCAGTTACCTAGTCTTTGATTTTAGGTAATCGATTATCAACTCCGTTCACATTTACAGGAAGGGTATAAATTGATTCACCCACATGAGAATGGGTTTACATGTAGGATAATATTCTATTACAAGGTAATTAATTACCATGAAATAGATTTTACCCTACATGTAAAATGAAATACAAGTTTACTGAGTGTCTTGCGTTGGATCAGTTCAGCTCTGATCGTATCTCATTACAATTTAAAAGGTAAGTTCCTGGGATTGGTGCACTCATTTGGTGCACTTCAGATGGTTCCTGGATCGATCCTTCTATCTTCAGTGCTCTCATTTGCATGAAGACTTGCAATCAGTTACACAGCAATCCCAATACCTTATAATCGATTGCAAGCCTGCATGTAAATAGAGTAACTGCTATCAGCATTCCAGAATGAATATAAAAAGCTTCTTCTAGAATCATGGATATGTTGTTCATCCACATTTATTGGCATGTCCCTTTCCTTTAAGAATCACGGAAGTCTTCAAGCTGGTTCCTTCCACCCACCCAGGTGGTATATACCTCAGCTCCGCCCCATGACACCAGCTCTTCCTTTCAGCTGGAAGATTCAGGTTGCCTCCCTCGTGCTCTGCATTTTATAGGCCCTGGCTTTCAAAACTTTGGTTTTACAAAATTAAAACTTGTTTGAGTTAGCGATCGCACCTTCACGTCTTCGATTATGGAAGAAAAATCTTCCCAGATTTTGCGGTGTCCTTTGCCAGAATATGTCACACACTGATCCCTCACCACCCATGCCTCTACTGCCCAGGTGTTGGCCATGAAACCTTGTCTAGCAGCTTTTGCTTGGCCTTCCATCCCAATGTTCTGGACGACCGCCTGTCACATTTGAAATTGGGGAGACCGGAGAAAAGGAACCCTCTGGTGAAGTCCAAGGAGGCTAGGTGGTGGTTTCCACAGCTGCGAGCTCAGCCGAGCAATTGGAATGCATGCAGGTGTTCAAGGAAGAAGTGGTTCATGCAGCCGACTCTCAGAATTTCTTCATTCCGCTCATCCTAGGCTCCACCTTCTCGGGCTCCTTCCAGGAGTTGTGCCAGTCTCTCCCCACCTGGGGAGAGGTGCCTGAAGGTTCGCACTCCTCCTGATCCCATAAGTGGGAGAAGGAACCAAGCAAGTCTTCACCTTGGTGAAGACGCTCTTGGGACTGAGAGAGGTCTCAGTGCCAGGAGCATGCGGTCTCGACCTTGGTTAAGATCACTTCTTCGGCCACTGGCTTTTTGGACCTTCTGTCGGGCCAGACGACCGAAGATCCGTCTGACAAGGTCGAGATTATCGACCCTTTGTCGCCAGCTCCGGCCGACGACTCCTTGGAAAGGACTCTGGTCCTTGTCTTCCCCGATGACGAGACCCAGCCTGCTGGTGTTCCCATCGGGGACCCGATTCCGGACCCCCGGAAGTCACCGATTCCACTGGTGTCTCCGGAGCGACTGAGTCAGCCTGCCCAATCTCGGTCAAGGTCTAGAACCCCCTTGACTGACAGGCTGAGGAAGAGCCATAAGCGCTCTAAGAAGAGGCGGCGCGCATCGGTCATCCTCGTCTTCCTTGGATGAGGAGAGGCTCAGCGGAACCACCATCGGCGCTTGAGGACCTCCTGTGGCAACAGCTGATTTTGTCGGTACAAGCCAACTCCAGCTCCTTTCCGCCTTTACTTGGCTTTGCCTCTAGACCCGAAGCCAACACCCCGGGCGGAAATCTTCAGTTCTGCCACCAGCGAGAACCATAATCTACTTCTTCGACCTAAACCGGCTTCTCCACCCATAGTGGTGGAACTGCCGCCTAAGCAGCCCATGGAAGGGGCTCCTTTGAAGGAAAACAGACCAGACTTCGGGCTTCCCCGGCGTTTATTGGTCACGGTCACCCCTAACCACCCTTGTCGTGTCGAGGGTGATTTGTGTGGCAAGCTGCTGTATCCTGAATCCTCTGACTCGGACGTTACCGGGCTTCACTCTCATCCTGGGGATGATGAGTTGTCTGTTAGCCTAGGGATGGAGGAAGGTCCTTCTTCCTTCCAAGGGATCCTTTGCCTCTTCTCTGAGTCCACAGGGATGCCCCTGGAACCCATCCAGAAAAAGGTGGAGTACCCTCTTACGGTCATCCTTAAGAGAGGGGATACCCCGATGGATGCCATGTCGGTGGCCGAGGCCATTGTTGGTCTGGCACTTGAACTTTGGCAGTGTCTTGCCTCTTATCCACCTCCATCTGCCCACATGGCCTGCAAGTACGCGGTGCCCATGGAGTCCCTTGCGGGGTTCACAGAGCACCCTTCGGCTGAGAGCCTGGTGACTGCCTCTGTGTTCAGGCATACTGGCAGTTCTACTGATACTGACCAACCTCCTGACAGAATCCAAACTTTTGGACCATTCAGCAAGGAAGGTCTATGCGGCTTCCTCCTTGGGCCTTCGTATGGCAAATTCTGCCTTCATCATGTGCACACTTCTCTCATGTCCTTCTCGGTAATTAGACTAAGTCCTCCACATCTCCCACGACATGCAGACCATGGTCAGCAGGTCCGAGACCAGGGCCAAACTGTTGCTAAACAGCAGCTCCAGACGGCCCTGGACATTGGGGATTCTTGTGCCTGCTCGATGGCTGCATAGTTGCCTCTCGCCGCAGGGCTTGGCTGAACTCTCCTCCTTCCGGCGGATACTCAGCACAAATTAGCTGCGTGCCCTTCCTTGGGACTGACTTGTTCGGCCCAGGAGTGGCCGGTCACCTTCAGCGCATAGAGCAGTCCAGTGACACCTTGGGCGCCACTTCTGCCAAGGGTTCTTTAGGCAAGAACCAGCAGAAGAAGAAGCCCTTTGGCATTCTTCCCTGTGGCTCAGCAGTCCTCCTTCCAAGGGGACAGCAGCACCAGCATCCACAGCAGGCTCAAGCTTGGCACTCTTGACCCAAACCTGGACCCAACAGGCCCATAAAGAGGCCGAGGTGCAGGTCCTGTAACGCCACCTCCTCCAAGCCTGCTCAGTGACTGGGTGGGGCTGCCACCCCTACTCCCGTCACAACAGCTCTGGGTCACTCCTGTGAGGCGCCCGGCTCCACCACTTCCTTTCCGCCTGGTCCACTGTCACTTCAGACAGGTGGGTTCTTGAAGTGGTCGGTCAGGGACTTCCTCTAGAGTTCAAGCAGTACCCTCCCAGCCGAGCCTTTGCCGCTCGGGAGGAACGGATTTCCGCTCACACCCAGTTGGCTCTTCAAGACACCATTGCTTAGCTCCTCCTCAAGGAGGCAATAGCTGCCTTGGTGGATCCTCCAACAGACCCAGGCTTTGTCTCCAGGTACTTCCTGGTGCCCAAGCGGATGGGGGGCTGGTGCCCCATTCTAGATCTCCACAACCTGAATCAGTATCTCAGGTCTCACACCTTTTTAGATGGTCACTCTGTCCCAAATCATTCAATCCTTGGAGCAAAACATGTGGTTTTGTTCACTGAATCTGCAGGACGCGTTCTTTCATGTCCCAATCCATCCGTCACATCAGCAGTTCCTCCGTTTCAGGGTCAACTGGACCCTATATAAGTTCTGAGCCATGTCGTCGGCCCCATTGGTCTTCACCAAATGCATTGCAGTGGTGGTGGCCCATCTACGGCGCCGGGGGGGGGTCAGAATTTTCCCCTACCTCAATGATTTGCTCCTAGCAGGTTCCACTCAACAGGAGGTGGAGAGGTCCAGGGACCTGGCCCTCCAGACCTGCTCCCAACTCGGCCTCCTGATCAGCAAGGCCAAGTCAGAACTCGTGCCTTCCCAGGTGATGGGCTAAACCATGCAATGTGGGGATCGGTGCGCGACATCTTCTGGCAGCAGGGACACCAGCGAAATCCAGAGGAAGACTTGTCTTCCATAATCAAAGGTAAATAGTCACGATCGCTCATCTTGCTTTATGCTTTTGTTACTACAATCAGTATTGTGCCAATGTCTATCTTTTAGGTGAGAGAACCCTCCCAGCTGTCTAGGGTATCACAGCTGTTACGGTTGCCTGGTAGGGGCCTACACTAGTAAACTGCAAATCCACTTACTTGACTCCTGAGCACTGAGATGACCTCTGGGCTCCCACGGCACACAGCGAGGCTAACTAAGCAGTTACAGATAAAAGGGGTTTGCAGAACTTGGAGGCAAAACACACAAATGTCAAGAGGAGAGATTTTAAACAGCACAGGATCCTTTGTTTTATGCACCATGAGCTCAGTAAAGATTGCACTTTTACCCAGCTGGCAAGTCTCCTTTCTCCTCATTACTACGGATGGATCATTATCTGTTCACACTTCTTCTGGGCTGGCTTCAACCCTGGTGGGGTACTTTAAATTCAATACTGCACCAGCCTGAGAAGAAGAAGAAGAAAAGAATCAGCATTTATATAGTGCTTTTCATACACAGTCCATCCCAAAGTGCTTTAAAAGCAATGCTAGACTGGTAGTGAAGTGACTGAATGTGTAGTGGTGGCAGTACACATCAACACCCACACACACTTGGACAATTGCATGAACCAGTTTTATGGGAAGGGAATGTTGGCTAGGACACCGGAGATGCCTCCTACTCTTTGCAGAAGAATGCCCTGGGTTCTTTTACTTCCACCGGGACACCCACTGGGACAGCACCAGGATGAGTAAAAGGAACCTCGGTTTAACATCTCATCTGAAGGGCGGCACACCCCAGCAGTACAGCACCCCCTAATACTGCACTCGGGTGCCAGCACTTTTAGGTACGAGTCCAGTCCCAGTGTGGGACCAGAATCCACGACCTCCTGGTCCAGAGGCAGATGTGCTACCAGCTGAGCCACACTGACACAGAGGGGGCCATAGACTCACTGAATCCCTCACCCCTACAGCTTGGGCGGGAACTCCCAAGAGCTCCTTCTAGTTCATTTTCACAGTTAAACATTTTAGTGATTTTCAACATAGATAAACAAGACATTGAACAAGATAAACAATAGCCAGGCATGCACAAGAGCAAAAACATATATATTAGCAGCGAATAACAGGGCGTATTGAGTGAAGAAAAAAGATCAATTCTCAAATACAAAGAAGCGGTAAACATATAATGCCAAAGAAGGAGGTATAGAAAAACAAGGTAGAAAAGCCCTTCAAAAGAGACTTGGCACACAGTTAATGCCAGGAGTACCAATGTCAAGAGACAATTAAAAAAAAATATGAAACAGCAAAACCACAACAACTTGAACTCTAAAGCAAAGGGAGTAAAAGCACCAATAATGAAAGGATGGTGTAAAGTTCTTCTAGCCCATTTTTGACATTTGGTAGCCATTCAGCTAATTCATAGACTTGCTGGGTTGCATAGAACTGGCACCAACTCGATCCTGTGACACAGTTCAGGGATCCACTCTGTCCTCACACAGTGAATATCCTTCCCACATTTCATACTCTTTTCTTTATCTCTGAGACAGCAATACCCTTGCCCACCTGGGCATAGCTGAGGTGCCAGTGGGCTGCATACATCTTCTAAATTCGAGCAATCTGGCACGCACTGAATACTCTCCGAGGTAAATTCCTGTTGGTTGGCAGGAATCTGCATCATGTCAGATGCTAATCCTCTCTTCAGGAGGGAGGGCACTGTGGATGGTCAAACACAGTCACTTCACATTCAAACAGCTTAAACATCACCTCCTCACCATCAGAAGATTGGGCACTTTTTCTCAACACCAGGCTCTATAAAGAAACTTACAGGACAGTGGGAGCTGGCCCAGTGTGCCAGTCACTAGCCTCCCACCAACACTCACTCAGCAGAATCTCTGCCCTTCAGTAGAGAACACTGACTTCTCCCCTTTGGAACACCAGGGCAAACCAGCTGACCCAGTCCTCCAAGGGCCTAGAAACTGGCATCACCCTAGAGATCACTAGACTCTCTTAAAGGGATATTAACGTGGCTTCTGAGGGGGCTGCACTTGTATTACCTAACCTTGTTCATGGAGCTGACATATATAGTAGACAGGTGCCATCATCCATGGGACCTCCATGCAACATCCTGGGACCCCAAGCAAATGAGATGCTGCATGTCGAGAGGTTATCTTGGTTTGAGAAGTTTCAAGTAAAATAAATCCTGAGCAGATGACTGGCTGCTGCCATGAAGAGATCTTGAAACTATCTGTAAATTATTTTATTTGTATTAATTGAGGGTGATGGGCATTTATTTGTTCCCTAAAATAATGTGAATCCAAAAATTTCCAAAATATTTTCTCTATGTATGTATTTAGAATTGGTTTACCCTGTAGGACACTGGACCACTGGACTGTTTTCAGGCCTGACCCAGGTCGGAGACCTATAAATACATAAGTATGAAAACATGAAGTGCAACAAGAAATTTGCCTGCAAAATACAAATATAGTTTTGTAGCTTAACAGCCGACAACAGTAACTATTTGCAGTTGCAATTATAATCTAATGGGCTTGGGGAAAGCAGCTTTTGCTGGTGTACTCATTTAGCATTTTGCTAGCACAAAGGAATAACAGTAACTTAAGGTCGGAAGAGACTAGGCCCATCATGTCACACAGCCCCCATATCTTAAGTAGGGAAGAAATAAGTATGCTGTACCCGTTTATAGGGATTCCCCTCCCCACTCTACTTCCTAGGGTTCCCTGCCATTCCCTTGCTAAGCAGAAATGTGTCCAGACTTTCCATGAAGGCCTGTGCTGTCTTCATGTCTACTGTCCCAGCTCGTGGAGTGTTCCCTAGATTTACCACCCTCTGAGAAAAATTTTTTTTATTGCCCTCACTTTACCTCCTTGATCTTCAGGCGTGTCCCAGTATCCTGCTGGAGGAAGTAGCTCAATAATCTCAGACCATGTGTTTGTTTACTGGGGACTAAAACCATTCTTGATCACATGTATTACTGCCCCTGTTGGCCTCATTTCCACTTTGGATTATAGCACAGAATAACAGATTTTAATTTTTTTTTATTTTAGTTTTTGTTGACAGGGAGGGAGGACTAGACAGTTTTTTGCCAATTTTCAGACTCATCCGGGGTGGGGTGGGGAGGTGGATACAGATGGATGTCAACTGAAATTGAACCAGATTTTTTAAGCTGTTTGTGGTATTTTTTAGCAAGTGGGGGAAATGTGACTAGGGTACCGGGGAAATTCCCCTACTCTTTTGAAGAAGTGCCTTGGGATCCTTAACATCCACCTGAACAGGCAGATGGGACCTTGGTTTAACGTCTTATCCGAAAGACTGATAAGATAATCGGAAAGAAGATAAAACTACTGGTCCAGTAATGATATTGCTGCAGTGTAAACTGAAAGTTGTGTTGTAATGCTGTAGAATAAAAAAGATAGTTTTTTTTTTATTTTTGACACTGTCCATATTTGTTTTTCTAGTTTATTGCTACTACCAGCTCCAGGACAAGTTTGTGAACGAGCGACTAGCTTGCCAGGACATATGCAAAGAAACTTGCAAGTATGTTTTAAATATAAAAATATATAGGCGACACAAGGTTGACTTCTAGACAGAAATGTAACATTTTCCCTTCTGTTGTTACAAATTACTTTCTTTTTCTTTTAGCTCCAAGGATTGGGATCTAACAAAAAGTTTGGCGCGGTGGCCATCAGTGGCTTCAAAGGTAAATTGCCAATCCCATAAGAGAAGCTTTCTGAAAAAATTAATTCTAACTACTGAGATTCGGTTTACTATCCACGCTTAGGCAGTCTTTCACTGAGCATGTTCCATCACAGAACAGACTTCAAGTGTGACACCTCCTACCACCCAGCCTCGAGATTTTCTGGCTCCATCCCCTTTGCACCTAGATCTGCACCCTGGAACAGTGAAGCAGGAAGACCAGGAAGTGCAGCACTTACTGGTGCAGGTCTGGAGTGGCTAACTCCACTGTAGATTTAAGCAGTATACCACGAGAGGATGTGGGTGATGGCAGAATTTACCCACACTTGGTGTGGTTTGCTCACGAGGTGTAGCCGAGTGAGTAAACTACACCAGAAGTGGGTAAATCCTGCTGTAACCCCCCTGCAAATGGGGGTTCCCAAAAGACTTCCAGGAGCTTGCTTGAATGCTCCAAGCCTGAATGGTGTTTGGCGTTTAAGCCATTTATCAGTGAGTGTTTTTAGAACCTCTGGCACTGTCTCTTTAAGAGCTGTCTGCTTGCAGACATAATTAGTTTGTATGGGGGACTGTGTGCTTCTCTGTTTGAGTACCACTCGAACTGCTGCCAATTTACTTCATTTTTGCAGTCACTAGGAGTGCAAAGGGAACCTATCTGAAAGATGTAACTGTTTGCCAGAAATTATTTAGAGTAATAATGAAATTACAGTTTGTCTAACCTGCTTTCTTTGCAGTCAGAACTGTGTCTGCTAGTTCCCCATTCTAGTTTTGAACTGCTGAACTGGACCAATCAGTGTGGGGTAAGCTAGCTCTAAAATGGTGCCTTGGACGAATCAGAACTTGGACTCATAATCTGAGCCAGCCACAAGAGGATTGTATGGGCAGTGACTCTGGGAGATGTAGTTTAGACTTCAGTGCCTTTTTGGACCAACAGCAGCAGTCTATTGTGAGTGACAGCCAATCCAGTCAAGAACTGGGAGGAACTCAAAGGAAGTGCCGTTTTTTCAGTTGGAGTGTCAGTTGAGCTTTGGCAGTGAAGAAGGAAGGAGCCCTGTGCTTTTCAGTGTGCAGTTTTAGTCAAAAAACGTGTAAAGGCCCAGAGTTCGGTCTGCAGCTTATTAGGACTGAATCCGTCCTGTAGAAAAGAATCAAAGGATCTCTGAAGAGTAGAAACCAGGCTCACCCTGTAGAAGACTGGAGGAATTCCTGAAAATTGCACTTGGTCTGTCAGGAACTGAATCTACCTGTGTGTTCTCCAGGTATTGTGCAGTAGTGCGATCGGGATACAGATGCAGCCTGCCTGGTATAGTGCTTTCTTTTATATGGATGTGTGAAGAGGGTTTGTGTACCTCAAGTGAGCCCTGCTGACATTGAGGACCCCTATCTTATTTGGAGGTCGTGAGTACTAATTCAGGGTCGCTCCTGTTGAATTGCCACATTAAATCCAAATGGAATTACTGTACTGCTGACTGTTTAATTCTCCTTTTCTCTGTGTGAAAGGGCCCCTACCAGCTGCCACGGTTGGACTAGCCACTAGGGCTTGGGTACCCCAGGACAGTAACTGATAGGGATAGAGCCTGTACACAGAGCCATAAATGAATTATTAGAGTGATAAGCCTAATTAACCTGATTTCCCCTGTCCTTGTTATATCCCCTAAATAAATCAGAGCTGCTCGTTTCAGCAAAGTTATACTGCCTGGGTATTTGTCTATGTTAAAGTACTGTACTGTGATTGTTGCACTGTATCTCATTTCTGAGGCGGTCCCAGTGCGGAACCAGACCTGGGGTAAGTGTATACTGAAATGAACGATATATTATGTGGGCCACTAGTGGGAAGAGTTGCAGTGTCCCCAGAGGCTGTGACCAAGTTAGTTTAACTATTGCAAACCCTGACCTCTGGGTGGAGGCACCCGCCATTGGATCAGGCCCCTCAACCTGTTAGTAGCAAATCAGGCAGGGTAGTAGCCCCTGGATAGCGCCATCTAGGGTTACATCTTGGAGGCACACACTGGGATTGTGTGTCCTCTGGTGGCCATTCTGAACCACTGTTAAGAAAAATGGGTACCCTGACAGAGTGGCTGTACACGGCTGGTGGAGTGGTGTACTGGGAGGAGATCGACCCCAAAATGCTATGCTTATCCTGGACATCCCCCTGGGTATCAATCGGACACTGTGCAGGAGTACTTTCCAAGGTGGAAGGTTTACAAAACCCTGTGGTGGTGGGTCGGCATGCTAATCTGCTCACCCACACTTTCCTGGCCCTAGTAGAGTTTAAGGATCCCATAGATAGCTCCAAAGTGCCACAGACCATTACCCCAGAAGGAGCCCTCACTGCTTGGAGAGTGATAACTAAGGACAGTAAAGACCCGGTGGGGAATCAGCCCCCACCACTATCTGAAACTTTTGAGGAGAAATTTGCTGAATGGTTGCTGGGAGAGGGGAAAACTGTGGAGGACTTGAAGAAACTATTCTTGCCACCTGGGGGTGTTCCTCCCCAACACCCTCTCCTGCTCCAGTGCCCGTAATCGTGGCTGAACCAATGCAGACTCCTATTTCTGCACCTGCCATTAGTCACGATCTTACCGAAGGTTGAGGATTTTCTCTGGCACCTCCCACCCCAGGGAGGATGACTGGGAGACCTGGATAGACTATGTTTGCCCCCAGTGCAGAATGGCAATGCTCGGGAAGGCGGCGAAGAGGTTGGTATGAGAGCCCGAGGGTCCTGCCCTGGCTACCATCCGAGCTAAAGCGGGCCAGTAACCCTGAAGCGACTGCACAGGCCTATCTTGAGGCCTTGAGAATGTGTATGGGAGCCCAGATTCTGATGAGGACCTGCGGTGGAGAGTAAGAATGCACAACAGTACCAAGGGGAGTTGTTGTCTGTGCATGTCTCTCTCGGTTGGAAAATTGTTGCAAGAATGCCTCAGAAAGGGTAGTTTGCCAGCTGATTGAACTGGACCAACCAGACTGGACAGAATCCTTAAGTCTGCCCCTTCTCAGAACTGCTGTTGCTTCAGTTACACCTGGCAAATCGACTGAATCCCACCCTCCTATGATGAGTTAATGAGAGAAATCGAGGAGTTAGAAAAAGGCGACCTCCGGAGGTACCTGCACCAACAGCTGTGGCTACGACCCGAGTGACTGAGGGTGACCCATCAAGTGAAGTTCAGGGCAGAGGTTGACAGTCAATGAGTGCTCTGACAAGGAAAAGATATGCCACAATGGGGCGAACTGTTGAGAGAGATCAGAGATTCAAAACAGTCCTTTATGAAGGCCACGCTGCAAGTCGGGCCCTGACCTATATCCGACTGCATCTGCTATGGGGTGGGGGTACCCACCCATGTATCTCCTACTGATAACAGCTCCAAACTCAATTCCTTGACCATGGAAGTGGAGAAACTGACGAGATGACTCATAAATGCTTATCACGCCGCAGACAGAGATGGCACCCAGGTTTCCAGTTAGTAATACCCCGCCCTGGCTCCCAGTGTGGCGCCCGGCCCTCAAACTCCAGAAAGTATGTTTTGCTATAATTGTGGGAAAGATGGGCACATGAAAAGGGAATGCCAGTCCCAAAAGACACCGACAAAGTTGCATATAGGCTACAAGGAGAGCTTGGAGAAGAAATCAGTGGTTAAGAGGTGCACGACATGATCCCAGTGAGGGCACCAAAATGCTAATTCACGTCCTTCTGTGGCAAGTTCAGTTGCCCAGGCCCCCACTACCGCCTCCAGACTGGTCCAGAATAGTGGGTCCTCCATGGAGACCACTGTAAAGGTGAATGGAGTGTCTACAAGAGCTGTATTAGACAGTGGCCCCAAGTGACAATTATGTTCCAGGATTGGTATCAGAAGCATTTGTCAGACGTACCCTTACAACCATTAGAAGGACTGCATGTATGGGGGTTAAGTGAGAAGGCCTACCCTATTCCGGTATATCCGAATTTGGCTGTCTTTCCCACCTCCGTGGCTGGAGGGCCGAACAAGTAGAGACCCTAGCCTTAGTGTGTCCCCCACTGGACTGTATGATGGTGTCCTTTGTTGATTGGAACAAATGCTCATATGTTCGGAAGGCTGGCACAGTTGTGTTATGAAAACAGGGTCAAAGACTAGTAGAGCTTTAAGAGTTCGACTTTAATTAAGAAGGCCTATGAGGCACAGAGAGATGCTGAAAAACAGAACCAGAGGAACCGGTTGGAATTGTATGGAAGAAGGATCCTGAGTCTCTGATCCTGGCGCTAAATGCCCAGTGTACCTTACAGGGAGAGGTCCGTATCAGAAAGGATGTTAAGAATAAAATATATGTTGGATGCACCAGGCGATGGAAAATTGCCAGAGGGACTGCTGGTCAAGTCTAGTATTTTGCCCGCTAGAGCCCATGCTTATGCCAGAAGGGTAATGGTCCAAGTTCATAATGTGTCTGAAAGAGACATTCGAGTAAACAGAGGTTGCATCCTGGCTAATGCATTAGTGCAGACACTGCAGTGCTACCCAGCAGCAAGAGTTCAAGGAAGAATGACAGAGTAACGCCTGACTTGTTTGATTTCGGGCGACCCCCGCTGCCAGCTGAATGGAAAGTGAGGATCAGTGAGAAGCTTGCCCAGAGAGACCAGGTGTTTTCTTTTAAAGGAATGGGATGTAGGATGCGTGCAAGGAGCTGAGCACAATATCCGGCTGCATGACGAAAGACCATTTCGTGAGAGGTCTCACGCCTGGCACCTGCTGACATAGATGATGTGAGACGGCATCTGCAAGAGATGTTAGCTGCTGGTGTAATACAAGAATCCAGAAGCCCTTATGCTTCCCCCATTGTGGTAGTGAGGAAAAAGAATGGAACAGTATGATGTGTGTGTGGATTATCGCACTTAAACCGCGCGGACTATCCCTGATCAGTACACAATGCCCCGCGATTCAGGATGCTTTGACTGCCTAAACGGGGCAAGTGGTTCTCCTGTGGATCTCCGCAGTGCGTACTACTAGATCCCGATGGCCCCAGAGGACCGTGAGAAGACGGCCTTTTATCTGTCCGCTTGGCTTCTATGAATTCATGAGGATGCCTCAAGGGATTTCGAGTGCTCCAGCCACTTTTCAACGATTGATGGAGCGAGGCTGAGGGGACATGAACTTACTAGAGTGCCTGGTATACCTAGATGATGTTATTGTGTTTGGCAGCTCACTGGAGGAACATGAGAGCAGATTATTTAAGGTATTGGACCGACTGGAGGACTTTGGCCTTAAACTGTCCATTGATAAGTGTCAATTCTTTCAAACATCAGTAAAGCAAGTGGACACATAGTATCCACCGAGGAATAGAGACCGACCCAAGTAAAGTTGAGGCCTTGACCACCTGGCCACAGCCCAAAAATCTAAAAGAACTGCAAAGATTCCTGGGATTCTGTGGTTATTATCGGCGCTTCATCAAGGACTATTCAAAGTGATCCGCCTTTACTTAATCTTACTCAAGGTATCCCCAACCCACAAAAATACCAAAAGTCAGCGCCCTCAAGACTGAAAGAGTGTATTTTCATCCGAGTGAAGTATTTGGGGCCCGCTGGACTCCTGATTGTGAGACTGCTTTTCATGAGATCATATATCAACTTACCCATGCTCCAGTGCTGGCCTATGCTGATCCAAGAAAACCTTACGTCCTGCACACTGATGCTAGCTTGCAAGGGTTAGGGGCTGTGTTGTACCAAGAGCACGAGAATGGCCTGAGACCAGTGGCCTTTGCCAGAAGCCTGACCCCATCCGAAAAGAACTATCCTGTACATAAGTTAGAGTTCCTAGCTTTGAAGTGGGCTATTGTTGACCAATTCCATGAGTACTTGTATGGGGCTAAAATACTAGTAAAACTGCAAAACAATCCTTTGACCTATGTGCAGACCTCAGCTAGTTGGATGCCAACTGGCCATAGGTGGCTTTCTGCATTATCTACATATGACTATGCTCTCGAATACCGAGCAGGTCTGAACACACATAGATGCTGATGCTCTCTCCCGGAGGCCTGTTCCCCAGAATGATTGGGTCCGATTGGCAGAACCTGACATTCGGGCACTCTGCCGGATTTGACAGGGAGGAACAAATGTCCACGGACGCAGTGGACTGCATGGTGGATTGCTTGGGAGCCTCTGAGAATTGCATACCTGCTGCTTATTGCCACTTTTCTGCAATAGACATTGGTGCACCGCCTCAGCTGGACAATGACAGTATTAGGTGGGCTCAATCCCGCGATCCCATGATCAAAGCAGCTTAGAAGCCCCTATGCAGGAAAAGATGTACCAAATCACGCCCACTGATTTGAGAACTGCACTGTTATACAAAGAAGGTCCTAAGTTGAAACTGATCAATAAACTGTTATACAGAGAAACAGTAGACAGAGGGGACAAGTAGACAAACAACAACTAGTGCTGCCCACTGCCTTTCGAGACTCAGTACTGAGGTCCTTGCACAACCACATGGGGCACCTTGGTATAGATAGAACACTTGACTTGGTGAGATCCAGATTCTATTGGCCTAAAGATGGGGCTGATGTGGAGCAACACATTCGAACTTGTAGAAGCTGCTTACAGAGAACTTTTCCCCAGAGGGCTGCCCCTTGTTAACATCACCACCAGTGCACCCATGGAGCTGGTCTGTATTGATTTTCTGAGTTTGGAGTCAGATCAAAGAAATATCAGTAATGTGCTGGTGGTCACTGACCATTTTAACGAGATATGCCCAAGCTTTCCCCACCAAAGACCAGAAAGCATCCACTGTAGCCAAAGTACTTGTAGAAAACTTTTTGTTCACTATGGGGCTCCAAAAGAATCCATTCTGATCAAGGAGAGACTTTGAAGTCGTCTGATCAAAGAGATGCTTTCTCTGTGGGAGTCGAAGGTCCAGAACCACTCTTACCACCCCAGGGGGACCCACAGCCTGAACGTTTCACCGCACTTTGCTAGATATGCTAGGCACCCTGCACCCAAAGGACAAGCCTCAGATGGAGCCAACAAATTAGCACCCTGGTACATGCTTATAACTGCACCAAAAGTGATGCCACTGGATTCTCCCCTACACGCCTGATGTTTGGAAGAGAAGCTCGACTACCAGTAGATGTGTGTTTGGGGTCTCTCCTGATGGGGTTCAAGCTGACAACTATTTACAGTATGTGCAAAGTTAAAGGCCCAGCTAACTCATGCACTAACTGGCTCAAACCATGGCTGCCAAAAGAAATCTGGCCAACAAAGAAAGGTATGATAAAAAGGTGAAAGCACAGGAACTCCAGGAGGGAGATCGGGTATTGCTAAGAAATCTGGGACTGCATGGCAAGCACAAGATTGCTGACAGATGGCACCATCTCCCTCACATTGTAGTGGGCAAACTAGATGATCTGCCAGTGTACAAAGTAAGGCCTGAGAATAATTCAAAAGATGTAAAAACAATGCATAGAAATCATTTACTGCCCATTGGACAAATCTTAATTGAGTCTGAGCCCCTAGAAGATGCCCCCTGCACCAGTGACTAGAGCTGCTGCTAAGAAAAGATCAAGAAAGTCTGCACCTACAGAAGCAAAGTTAAAGTGTTCCTCCACAAGTCCCAGTTGAGCATGACTGTCAGTCCATCGGAAGAAAGTGAGAGTGACTTTGAATACTATCCTTCTTACGAACTGAGTCAATTGTTTCGGGCAATCCCCTAGTCAATACTGGAGACAAAGCTGGGCCTTCTGACTGTCTAAGCCCCCAGCTTCATCCCTGGAGCCAATGCTCCCAGAAGTGAAGTGCAAGCATCAGATCAGATGAAATGGAATCATTGTGCATGGTTGAACTGTTTGAGCTTAGGGAGAAAATGATAGATTGGGGCAGACTGGTGATACACCGAACAAGAAGAGTATTTTGAGTGTCCTGACAGCTCCACTGCCAGTGTGTCCGAAAGCTTCCATGCGAGCCAAATGTTGTGGACTCAGAAACTGTAACTCCTGGAGCTGAAAGTGCCCCAAGTTCTAGCCTCTCTACCCCCATGGAGACTCCCTGACAAGTGAGGACAATGCTGAAAATGAGGCCTCAGAGGCAGAGACTATAACAGTTCCCCTAGAAAGACTGGTCGAGCTGTAAAGCCTGTGGTGCACCTCAGTTATGATTCACTTGGGAGGCCTGTGGACTTGCTCTCAATGTTGTCCAAAGGAGTGTAGTGTGTCCCCGAGCTCATGCCCAAACTGAGCATCAGTGCTAACTCAAGTTACTTGTGTTGCCCTTCTTCTATATATGCCGCCTTGCCCCATCCAGCCCCAAGGTAACTGATAGGGAAGGCCCTCTTCAGGTTTCATGCATGAGGTAATAACTTGAGTTACGGTACAATGTGTATGTAATACTGTAAAGAGGACGTACTGCAATGTTTCAGAAATGTGTTCTTGGTAAATGATATATTGACTGATGATTACATATGCGAGCCTAATGCAAATGTATATGGTTGCAGTTGAAACTTATGAGTACTTGCTTGACGCTGGACGCCAAGCTTTCCCAGGCTAGGAAGGGTGTAACCCCTGCAAATGGGGGTTCCCAAAAGACTCAGGAGCTTGCTTGAATGCTCCAAGCCTGAATGGTGTTTGAAGCCATTTATCAGTGAGTGTTTTTAGAACCTCTGGCACTGTCTCTTTAAGAGCTGTCTGCTTGCAGACATAATTAGTTTGTATGGGGGACTGTGGCGTCTCTGTTTGAGTACCACTCTGAACTGCTGCCAATTTACTTCATTTTGCAGTCACTAGGGTGCAAAGGGAACCTATCTGAAAGATGTAACTGTTTGCCAGAAATTATTTAGAGTAATAATGAAATTACAGTTTGTCTAACCTGCTGTCTTTTGCAGTCAGAACTGTGTCTGCTAGTTCCTCATTCTAGTTTTGAACTGCTGAACTGGACCAATCAGTGTGGGGTAGCTAGCTCTAAAATGGTGCCTTGGACGAATCAGAACTTGACTCATAATCTGAGCCAGCCACAAGAGGATTGTATGGGCAGTGACTCTGGGAGATGTAGTTTAGACTTCAGTGCCTTTTGGACCAACAGCAGCAGTCTATTGTGAGTGACAGCCAATCCAGTCAAGAACTGGGAGGAACTCAAAGGAAGTGCCCGTTTTTCAGTTGGAGTGTCAGTTGAGCTTTGGCAGTGAAGAAGGAAGGAGCCCTGTGCTTTTCAGTGTGCAGTTTTAGTCAAAAAACGTGTGTAAGGCCCAGAGTTCCGGTCTGCAGCTTGTTAGGACTGAATCCGTCCTGTAGAAAAGAATCAAAGGATCTCTGAAGAGTAGAAACCAGGCTCACCTGTAGAAGACTGGAGGAATTCTTGAAAATTGCACTTGGTCTGTCGGAACTGAATCTGCTGTGTGTTCTCCGGTATTGTGCAGTAATGCGATCGGGATACAGATGCAGCCTGCCTGGTATAGTTGCTTTCTTTTATATGGATGTGTGAAGAGGTTTGTGTACCTCAAGTGAGCCCTGCTGACATTGAAGGACCCTATCTTATTTGGAGGTCGTGAGTACTAATTCAGGGTCGCTCCCTGTTGAATTGCTACATTAAATCCAAATGGAATTACTGTACTGCTGACTGTTTAATTCTCCTTTTCTCTGTGTGAAAGGGCCCCTACCAGCTGCCACGGTTTGGACTAGCCACTAGGGCTTGGGTACCCAGGGACAGTAACTGATAGGGATAGGCCTGTGCACAGAGCCATAAGGTAGATTATTAGAGTGATAAGCTAATTAACCTGATTTCCCCTGTCCTTTTATATCCCCTAAATAAATCAGAGCTGCTCGTTTCAGCAAAGTTATACTGCCTGAGGTATTTGTCTATGTTAAAGTACTGTACTGTGATTGTTGCACTGTATCTCATTTCCAGGCGGTCCCAGTGCGGAACCAGACCTGGGGGTAAGTGTATACTGTGAAGGTAATTCTGATATATTGTGTGGGCCACTAGTGGGAAGAAAGGATGCAGTGTCCCAGAGGGCTGTGACCAAGTTAGTTTAACTATTGCAAACCCTGACCTCTGGGTGGAGGCACCCGCCATTGGATCCAGGCCCCTCAACCTGTTAGTGGCAAATCAGGCAGGGGTAGTAGCCCCTGGGATAGCGCCATCTAGGGGTTACACTGCCATCACTCACACCCTCGAGGAGCATATTGTGATAATACAATGTGCCCTTTGTTTGTTTTGACAGAAAAAAGGTAAGGAAAAGGTTTTTTCTTATATTTTTAGTTATTTTCTTTCTTTGAATGTGTTGCTCCCCGAGAAAGAAATAGTCCAGGGCTGGTAGTGTTTCTGTCCGAGGCTGCTGGAATGTGCTTCAGGGTGACTTTTGGGGTTCATTGCAGTTGGGAGAGCGAGAGGCACTCCTTGTGCGAGTCCCGTGCTACATAATCGAGAACTGCTGTTTTGGGGTATAGTTATTTCATTTTATTTCTACAGTAAGGTAGTGTGGGAGCGGTGGTGAGCTGGAGTTCTTCAGGTCACTTCTCTGAATTCCATTCATGTGAACTGGAGCTGGGATTGCAGGTGACAGCACAAGTGAAGTTCGAGAGGAGTGGCACAGTGTTCGTAGAGTCCCAAGGAGCAGGTATTTTGCCAAGAAAATGATTTTAAATGTTTTTTTATGTTGCGGTCAACTTTTCTTATTAGCAGTTTTTCACCATCGCTTATGAGGGGTCGGTTTTGTATTTGTAGAAAGACGAGTCTGGCCATGCCAGTGCCCTGTTTTGTGTCGCTCTTTAGCGGGGAAATTAAATGGCAATTTTTTGTTTTGGTCTTCAGGGGTCAGATGAATTTTGGGGCACATTTGGCTGGCTGGCACTTTTTTTCGTGTGGTGATGGCATGATTTACAACGTGTAAATTGTGCCAGCCAGCCAATCAGAAGCCAGGATTTTCCTTGCCATTGCATAATCCACAGTCCCTCACAAACAAACTTGGACTCCGGGATAGTGAAAAGAGATGTGTTTATAAGTAAACAATATGCCACGACAGAGTGTGCATTATCGGATTTTAATGCACGCCCCAGGGGTGTAGTACGGTACAAGGCCAAAGGCTGAGTGTCCTTATGCCCCTGGGAAGTGCATTAAAATCCCATGATACCCGCCCTGGAGGGGCTTATTACACTTATAAAATGTCTCTAAGTATTTTTGGGGGGGGGAGAAAAATAACATTTGGCACCTGACTGCGTTTATAGAGATTTAATGCACAGTCAGGTGACCTCTCTCTGCCAATTAAATTTGTAGATTTTTTTTCTAGCCATTTTATAAAATGAAATAAGCCAATCCAAAGATCAGGATATATGCTACACCCAAATTTATTTTAACAAGTCAAAGTAACAAGTATACCACGCACCAAAATTTAAGATGCAAATAGCCACTGACTGTGACACCAAGTACCCTGACACTTCACCCTGTTTGAGCTTCCTTAGGGGTAAGAGGAATTTTTTTGTAACAGTGAAGCAAGTTTTGCAAGGGGAGGCTGAATGGGTCATGTGGATGTCAGCTGAATACTAGTAGTACAACTACTGTGAAAGACTGTCTTAAGTGTGGATGTGATTTGAATATTAGTACTAGAATTATGGCTGTAAGTACTGCAAGTAACTTCTGTATCTTCCTCAAGGATATCTCTTCCATTAGGCCGCACCTTTGGAACTATACCCACGTCTAGTGCTAGGACCACATGAAAACTTTTGTTAGGTTGGGGCTGCCCATGCTGACATCATGCATTAGCATTGATATAAATGTGGGCAGCTTTGTTTTTCTTGAAGTTAATCACTAAATTTTAGTGATCTTGTCATCTCTATATGTCGGAGAAACCAATGATGCTGTTCTAGTATTGTGATTGTAGATAAAAATTTTATAAGGACAGTGCATGGAAAGTGTGTGTCTGTTCTAGGCCTCTCTCACAGTGTCAGGACTTGTGAGATCTGGCAGTGCTTCAATCGAGCTACAAGGCAATGCAGAAGAAAGGTGCTGGAGAAGTTTTGTTGTAGCAGCCATGGAAAAAAAATCCAGGGCTAGAAATCAGCATCGCAAGCCCCATCAACCAACTTGTGGACATCGAAATCGAATGACCGAGATAAAGAGCAGTCATTGTCAGGTCACAGTCATAAACATAGGGACAAAGAAAAGTCTGCTTCTCTGGCCAGGTGTAGGTCACCATTGCAGCCTGTAGGTTTTCTGACTACTTTGTCTTCATTCACGCCAGCAGTGGTGACATAAGCCCCCCCAAACTGTCAACCAGACACCAAGGTTAGGGCTTGGCTTGGGCACCTACTGTAAATGGTATGTCACTGTCATGGTTCTATGTTAAAATCGTGATAACAAAATCGTGAATAACTTCTGAGCGACTGTTTAATAAGCGGCTATTCATGTGCCCTTACTTTAGATACGTCAACAATATTAGCTGCGCGCATGTAATATGAGGTGCTGCGGTGGAATTGAATGGTGTTTTTTCCTGTATAAGCATGGATTGCAGGCATGTGCGTAGTCCCCTAATGTCACTCCCCTTGCACCACAAACTGCTCTATACAAGCCATGCACACATGCAGTGAATGCATCATGAGACATCCAGTCATAGACACAGGAGTCCACCCTCTAACCTGGATTAGACGCATTGAAGTGCAGCTTGCTTCATCTGGTCCACTGGGCAGCCTTAGTCCTGGGGCTTTTATTAGTCCCTGCCTGACAGTTCAGGGGAAATGTTTGTATGCCTCAGTTTTTTTTTTTTTAACATCGTTCAGCCACTTTTATATCCACTGCTCCATCTCTTCCTGTTAGCTCTCTTTCTCCCCCTCCCCATGCCCCTAGTGACACTGACCAGTGTTGACATATGAGAAGGCCCTGACGCCACTGACCAGGACTCCAGAATCTTATCTGGACACCAACCATCCCAACTGCATTTGGTGTCAAAGCTCTTGGCTTTGATTCCTTGATTCGGTGTTCCTTGACTATAGTGTTTTCTTCGACTGTCCGCCCCCCCCCCCAACTGTCCCCTTTGTCACTTTGCTGCTCAGTGTTCCTTGACTCCTCTGCCATCTGGTTATCAGGTGACTGCATGAATCACGTTTTAGCACATTCACAATTTTTGTTTAGTCTCTGGTAGGAGGCAGCGCTATATATGTCACACCGCTTTTATTCAGTGGTCGCTACAATTGAAATCGCGATTATTTATTTTGCAATTTTGCGATCGCGAATTTAACAGGATACCACTGTCATTAATGGGGCCAGGCCCACTGTCAATGTTAGTGGTCATAGTTCCTGACCAGGACATTGTCGACACATGGAGCACTGGCATCAATTTCAGATATGATACAATGGATACTTCCAGGCTTACCTATGCAGCCTGTACTGCTGTTGATGGGAATTCCTGCATTGCACACCTCATTGATGCTGTCAGCTAGTTCATATAGGGTTGCCACCTTTGGATGAGATGAAAACCGAA
Source organism: Neoceratodus forsteri (assembly GCA_016271365.2). Taxonomy (NCBI): domain Eukaryota; kingdom Metazoa; phylum Chordata; order Ceratodontiformes; family Ceratodontidae; genus Neoceratodus; species Neoceratodus forsteri. The sequence continues at coordinate 269,363,591 of JADMNL010000025.1, forward strand.
TACTAAACCACACCTCCAAACTCCGCCCCTTTTATGACTTATGAGGGCATCGCTTGGACTCTGATTCACTTGATTTATTCAGAATTGCTGCTGCTATTGCATTGTGTACAACTTCTTTAAAGTACATCATGATTATTATTTTTGGTTTGTTTGATTTAGATTTAAATATTTTAAATTTCAGTGGGTGTTAACATTTGGTGGGTTAGAGATGGGGTTCAGGGGACTTTCCATCCTGTGTGCACAGCTTAGCTGACACATCGAGGTGACTACAAGGACACCTCTGACAACCGGCTATTTTGGAGCAGGTGGCCTTTCTGGTAAAACTCTTTCAATAAATGAATAAACTACACCAGTAATGGTGGACGAGCTGTAATTACAAATATCATCTGCCATTTTAAGATGTGCTCCGGTCCTTCCCATTGCTCCTACTCTAAAGCTATTTGTAATGTCACAGAAGTTTTTAAAAGTGGTAGGAACTATTCTGTGCTGTTAAATACCCTATTGTATTTCCATATCAGTCATACATACCAGATAGCATGATATGTGATATGTAGCGTGGAGGCAGTATAGCGCAGTGGTTTAAGGCTCTGAGCTGCAATTCTGGAGACCAGGGTTTGAATCCCACAGCCCAGACTTGCATACTGTGTGACCCTACACAAATCATTTCACTCCCAGGTTGCACATGTAAACAAGCTTCAGCTTAGTGTGTCTCTTCTGGTAAAAAAAAAAATTATGTTTGATAAATTACCTAAATTTGCAGTGCCATCAAATCTAGATTGTGTTCTTTTCTCCTCTCCAGCTACTTCTCTCTCTCTCTCTCTCTCTCTCTCTCGCTCTTCCTTTTCTCATTTCTGTGGCTTAGCATGACATTAGCCACACTGTTCTGTGCTGTTCATCTGAGATGCCTGGAATGGTCTTCCTGGAATATCCAGGTAGTATGAAAATTGACAGCAATACCTACTGAGGAGAGAGAGGTGTAGTACTGCTAGAAATGAAATAAAATATTAGATTATTAATTTAACAACAAATGGGGTAACAAATATTAAAATATAGGACAGTCCCTAAAAGAAAAAATGGTGAGCATTTAAAGGTATAAAAGTATTCCTTATCACAGCAGTCAAAGACCACACTCACAAAGCAGCCTAGAAAGGATTAGGTTGATTTGCTGCTAATGGTCTTAATAGCCCTACTTTACACCTCTCAGATTTACTGGTATACAAACAAAGGTTTACACGACATCAGAATGTCTTTGTAATATGAACATGCAAGTAAAATGGTGAAGGATTTAACATAATCTGTTTTACAAGTATGTGAGCATTCAAAATGACTGAAAAAGTACTACCTCTGAATAAAACTGGATTAGCAGGTAAAGTTTCTGAAACACATTGTACAGTCCACACTGGACAATAGGCTACCTAATGTGGTGCCTGTCTGAATGTCTAAGGGTTTCAGAAAAATGAAGGTGTTAATTAAGGTGGTATTGTTTACCCTTCGCATGAATAATCTTCCAATTTGCTGCTGTGAAGTTAGAGTGACAACTAAGCAGACAGGGACACATTTGGCTCCTTAAGTTCCCTGCACTTGAAGGCACTTCCTGATTAGCATGCACTGCAAGCAAGCAAACACACTGAAATGTCAGACACTTGCTTACAGTCAGAAGAGAAAAAAATGAAACAGGGGAATCTCACAGGTGTGCTTGACCCACCATAAAACCGAATTTTCAATGGTGAAAACAGGAGGACCGAATCTGGGCCTAGAAAACAAATCATTCGTCAAAACCGGTAGGTGGTAACCTTAAGTTCATAGCATATACCTCCTGCTCAGCAGTCTCCGGGATTACCAGCAAAGTCTTCAGCTCCCATAGTCGAGAGGGACATCAATATTGTTATTGTTTATTGTTTGCATCCATCCTACCTGTACCAGCTTGTTTGTATCTATGTCTTAATTTTACTGTTATACTTATGTGTTGTACTGCTATACTATGTATTTTGGTTTGTCTTACTGTGACAAGGTACCTTTGTAAATGAGCCTATGGCTCAAAGGTTTTCCAAACTGCTGTTTAAATAAAATAAAAAATAAAAATAAATAATGAGGAGGAATATAATCCAGACCACATTATGGCGGAGTATTATGAAGAGGATGAGGGGTTTGGAGAAGAACAATATGCTCCACATTCTAGCTCCACCATATCTTCTTTTAGTAAGGCTTCTGTGGTGCACACATGCAAATCTCCTCCAGAAAACCCTACCTTCCAGTCCATGATGTAGCAAATGCAGAATGCAGTGGGCTTTGCTGTGCAGGAGGAGGAGGAGGATTCCACTAAAAAGAACCTAATGGAGTTTTCGGAGGTACCTTGTACTACCTCCATTATTATTCCTCCAGTTTACCCTACACTGGAGGATGCGACATTTGCTGCATGGTACAGGCCTGATTCAATACCAGCTGTACCCAGAAAGCCTGACAAGCAGTACCCCGCTCCTTCTGCCAAGCCTTGTTATGCCAGTCATCCTGAGGCAGACTCATTGGTTAAAATTGCTGTCCATGACAGATCCAGGGCACCTAAAAACATATGAGTACTTTGCCTCCTGATAAAGAATCTAGGAAGTTGGATGTGATGGGCAAGCATACATATGCCTCTGCCTCACTAGGCCTTCGTATTGCAGACTACCAGGCCCATATGATAAAGTATCAGAATAACCTGTAGGAGGCTGCCAGAGCTACAGCCCATGCTGTTCTGGAAGGTACTGCCAAGAGTGAGTTAATTAAAGCTCTCACTTCTGGTGCAGAGGTTGGCAAATATTTGCTTCGCTCAGCATATGATTTTTTTTTTTTTTTTAGTCTTTGGTAACCGAATAAGTGTCTTTGATGCCTCTGGGGTGGAGGCCACTGGTATTTGCATGAGACATTATCCTTGGCTTAGGGTTGCTAGGTTTGCAAATAACACACAGCAAACTGTTTTGAATGCTCCGGTACCAAACTGTTTGGTTTTGATGTTGAAGAGGCATTAAGAGGCCTTCAAGTTTCTAATATAACTTAAAGTCACCAAATCCTTTATCCCACGCCTGCTAGAGGTCCTGGAAGGGGATTTTCACCGCCTGCTGCAACATGTGGCTATCAAGCCTACCATATATACTGTACAAGTCAGTCCTCGTGATAAGTTGGGGAGGGGGTTGTTTCACTTGGTGCTAAAAAGATTTGCACTGACCCGCATACAAGTTACCCCATAACTTACTAGTTACTGCTGCCTTCAACTCTGTCCCCAATGAAGTATTCGCACCTCCACGATCTCAAGAATGAGAACCACAAGGATAACAATTTGAAAATGCAAGTATGATTTCATTATGAAGGCAACAACATCAGCATCTGAAAATAAAATGCAGTCACTGGTCCAGATATTCAAAAGGGTTGCGCATGGCGCAACAGTGTTGCACCATGCGCAACCCACTGATGCGCCCGGCGCGATATTCAAAAGGGAAAGGTGCGCTGCACAAATCCCAATGCGCCAGAGTGCATCAGTAATGTATGCAGGTGCAGGTGGGGGGGGGGGTGCCCATGCATACCCTGCACAGCCCGATATTCAGAATGATTAATTCACATATCTGAATGTGGATGGTACGGGCTGCACGCCCATTGGCTCACGCCAGAACCAATGGGCATACAGCCCCACCAAGGTGTCAGCCAGCGTGGACGGCAGGCAGGGTGTTGCCACCCGGCCGGCTGACCGGGGAGGTGGTGGGGCTCAGTGGGGAGGGGGGTACCACTAGACCACCAGGGATATTGGACCTTTTTAACAAATGCCCGTGGATCGGCAAATAGTGGTCCACTGGACCACCAGGGATATTGGACCTTTATTTTTACAGATGCCCGCGATCGGGCAGATAGCAGTCCACTGGACCACCAGGGATATAGAATGAAGTCTTTTTTTTTTACAAATGCCCACGATCGGGCAGATAGCAGTCCACTGGACCACCAGGGATATAGGACATATTTCCTTTTAGATACAGATGCCAGTGATCGGGCTGCAGGGGCATTGGTCCGATGGCTGCTGCCTGGCGGGCGCCAGGCGCAAGTCGCTCGGGGATTGGCGCCTGCATGCAATGAAGATAGATGACATGCAATGGTCCCATGTGCGCCTTTGCATACATTATTTCATTTGCATGTCAAGTTTTGAATATCGCGGTTGCTGTGCATGGCGCAATGGAACTTGCGCTAGTGCATCTCCATGCTCCACTCTGGCCACTTGCGCTGGCGCAGTGCCACTGCGCCATGCACACTGGGGGTGGCCAGGGTGCGATATTCAATGCTGCTGAGCCATGGCGCTGCTCCGTTGAATATCGCCCAGTCCACACCCCTGCGCAGCTAAGTTGAGCTGCACCCAAGCTTGTGCCACAGCCTGGTGCAGTTTGAATATCTGGGCCACTGTGTTTAGTCACTTAAAAACCAAAGAACTCTTCATCAGCCTTGTCATCTGAGTCGTGCAACATTCTCAGCTGGAGTTTGTAAAGTGGTATGTCATCATATGCATCCTCAAGTTTTGCACTTGCTATCTCATCATCAGCTGCTGTGCTATTTAATGTTTCACTGTTTTCACCACCGGTTTCACTGATAAGGTCACCATGAAGCATGTGATCTTCTGAGTCATCCATTGCATTTGATATGCTGCACTATTTAAACAACTTTATTATTGCTTCACCTTGTATATCATTTCAAGCGTCTCTGACCCACTTGCAGACCATGGCATAGCTAGTTTTTTTTTTAATTGCCACTAGCAGTAAAGTCCTTGCTGCCTAAAGGAAATAAATATTCTATTGCATTCCATGCTAATGAACTTCAATAACAAAATAATAATAAAAAAAAAAAATTAATATGAGATCGGTACATACTAGTAATCATCCACTATTCCCTCATTTTTGCCTTAAAAGGCTTATTGAGGATGACGTCCAGTGGTTGCAGTAATGATGTACAGCCCCCGGGATCACAGCTGCATGAGTTTGTTTTTTTCGGAGGTTCTGCTTCACAGAGTCCATCAAATGGCTCCTAAACATATCCCAAATGAGAAGACTTTTTGTATGCAGCAGTGCACCAGGTCGTGCCCCCCAATCTTCGTCCACTCATTTATTGACTAAACTTTCATCCATCCACCCTTAGGATTTACTGTCACCAGCACTCCACTCGGCATTTTTTCTTTGGGCACAGTTTTACTTTTGAATACCACCATCGGTTTAAGTTTTGAGCCAACTGCCAGGCAAGCTAAAGCAACGGTGAAATGAGATTTCTCTGCTCCAGACGTTCTCACTGTAATGGTCTTTTCACCCTTTACATGGACAGATTGATTGGATGGTAGGTCAAAACTGACCGCGGTCTCATCCATATTACCTATGGCTATTAGGGGATATTGATCTGTTTTTCTTTCTTTAAGGACAAAACTGTGAAAACTGTCTATTTTCTTATATACATCGGAGGGCAGTTTTTGAGCTATGTGGGTTCTCTGGCATAACGCGTGACCATGCCATCTCATAAAGCGAGTACATCAGCCCGCGGATGCCTTAAAATTTTTAAAATTCGTGAGATCAAGTTTGCTTGCAATAGAGGGTGCTTGTAGCCGGATGGCCATCCGGTTAACTATATAACCCTGTTGTTTCAGTTCTCTAGCACCCACCTACCTAGTTCAGCCTCAATTGTCGACACGGGGGAAGGGTTAACTTTAATCCGTTTGACCGATTTTTCCACAAACTGAAACTCAGTTGTTTGAATGCACCAGTCATTGCTAAGTTTTTCATTAATTAACTCCCTTTCAGCTGCCACACTGCTGAACAACTCCGCATACTGCACCACTCTCAGTTTAAAGTCCGCTCTATAAGCACTACTCTTTCTTTTAACACTGGGCATGTTATCACCTCTATGCACCTCTGAGCAACTCAGAGCACTAAGAATGTGTACTTTTTATCTAGGGTGAGTACTTAATCACCTGTAAATTGAATTCAGGAACAGACATTAGCACTACAGCAATTGGCCACTACCACTAGTTAGGTGACCGTAGGTGTGGCATCAGTTGCATTGTACTAACCTGCCATGTTAAGTGAGCGTTGATAGGATGTTAATAGGACTATTCTGCTGGGTGTGTGTGTGTGTGTGTGTGTGTGTGTTATATATATATATATATATATATATATATATATTTTCACACTCAGTTTTTCTGGTTGTTACGTGTATCTCGTTACAAGTCGGGTACCCCCAATTCAAGATTGCAGTTTCTTACCAAAAAAAAGACGGATGCGAGTATATGTGGTACCACCAGCAAGGCCGAGGTAAGTGTGGTGGAGCTTTGCCATGCCACCTCCCCCAGGTGCCCATTTCAAAGTACCAAAGACCATTGGAGCCAGTGGCTCTGCCCCCACTGGCTCAGCTTGACTCAAATTGGCCTGCCCCCACACCATTGTTACCTCCAGGGGCGGTGGTAGGGGGCCGTCTCTCCTTCATCTGAGACAATGGAGGGAGATCACCACAGACAACTGGGTTCTGGAGATAATTGCAAAGGGATATGCTCTGGAGGTTTTAGAGACCCCTCCTGAGCATCCTTCTCCTCTTTCCAGTTACCCTCCTGAACATTTGTCCTTTCTGAAAGAAGTGCAAGCTTTGCTACACAAACATGCTAAAGAGTCAGTGCCTTCTCAACCAAAGAACAAAGGGTTCCACTCCATAAACTTCCTGGTTCCCAAATGGACAGGAGATCACAGGCCTATGTTAGATCTGAAAGGCCTGGCCCGCTCAGCACAGCGGCTGGATTTCCGCTTGCGACGCTAGTGACCCAGGTTCAAGAACGGACCTGGGGCATCGGAGAGCTGGCCGGGGGGAGAAGGGAAGGGAAGGGGAAATTGTTTAACCAGGAAAGGCACACTAAGCCAGAGCTTGTTTCCAGGTGCGACCTGGGAGCACAAGGAAGTTAAGTGACTTGCTCAGGATCACACAGTATACAAGTGGAAGCTATGGGATTCAAACCCAGGTCTGGTCTGCTGGATGTCACCAGATTTGCATCTCAGCGCCTTAGACCACTGCGCTATACTGCCGCATTTTGAGGACTGCTCTCCTTCTCCAGCGGGGGAGGGTGGGGAGTGTGTCTGGTGTTGACGGACCCGATGGAGGTCGGGGGTACTGCAGCAGCGGCACCTGAATGTTCTGGGGTGGGGCGGACGCTGGACATCATTGCACATCCCGGCCCCAGGAAAAACAGAAAAAACTACTCATTGGCTGCCGAGGATGACTGCCGCCCCAGCGCCTGGCCTCAATTGCTCCATGCCTCTCCTCGACCTAAGATGACTCCATGGATGGCATTTCCAGGCCCTGAACCCCGCCCTGGGGGGGAAGCCAGGGAGGCAGTGTCGGTAGTAGCCGACACCTTTCCCCGTCGTAGATGGGCCTGGTAAGGTGCAGTGGCACCGCCCTGGGGGGCAAGCCAGGAGGTATCCTGGAGGTAAGACACAAGGGAAGAGAGGTGGGTGCTAGGGTGGCGGCCCTGAAGGAATGGAGACCAAGGGGTAAAAAGTATACTAAATAAAAAAAAAAAAAAAAAAGATCTGAAAGGCCTAAACTTCTGCATAGAATACAAAAATGTTGCATGATTTCCATTCAAGCTCTGATTCCACTGTTGCAAACAGGTGACTGGATTTGCTCCCTACCTATGAAGGATGCATATATGCATATCTTCACGTCAAGAACAGAAGACATCACAGACAATATCTAAGATTTGTGCTGGAAGGGGAGCATTACCAGCAGAGTATTGCCCTTTGGCTTGTCTTCTGTGCCACTGGTCTTTAGCAAATGCTTGGCAGTTGTGGCAGCAGCCCTCAAAGGGAAGGCCTGTATGTTTTCCCATACCTGGATGACTGACACTTAAAAGCCAGCTCCAGGGACCAGCTCTTGTACATCCTGTTCCCGAACAAGGCGTTGTTCAATGACGTCTTGCCAGAGATTGCAGTACATAGCAGTTTTGGACACAGAGCAGAGCTGTGTGTTCTTGCCCCTGGACAGGGCGGAACACCTCATTGCTCAAGCACAAGTGACATACAGCAATCATCAAGTCCTAGCCAGAACATTCCTGTGTCTTGTAGGACTCATAGCAGCAGCCATTATCACTGTGCCGTTGGCCTGCTTACACATGCAGATTCCTCAGTGGATATTAAGAGTACAGTGGGATCAACTGATGGACAATCTGGACCAAAAGATGCTCGTCACGTCCGCCTTGCACAAAGAACTGATGTGGATGGAACACTGCAACCTCTTAATGGGTATTCTGCTTTTCATACCAACTCTGAATCAGACCCTCACCTCTGATTCCTCTGGATCTGGGTAGGGGCACACTTGGGACTATATCAGACACAAGGTTCCTGGACCCAGGTGGAAGCCATATTGCATATAAATGTCCTGGAGATGAGAGCTGTCTGATACAATCTCCAAGCATCTCAGGAACATTTCACTTCTGGTCCACTGTTGATATAGATGGACAATGTCAGTGTCATTCACTACGTAAACAAACAAGGGGGGGGACTCATTCCTGTTCCCTGTGCAGGGAAGCAAGGAGAGTGTGGTACTGGGTGCTGGAACACAGTCTATAGCTGTTTTCCTTGCATCTCCCAGGTATCCAGCATGTCTTAGCAGACAAGCTAAGCAGGTCACAGTCCAAGAATCATAAATGGGAACTGCTGATCTCAGTGGTAGATGACCTCTTTGCAAGGTGGTCTTCCAGCTTTGGACCTTTCTGAGTCCCCACATTACACAAAACTGCCACGGTTTTGATCGCTCATCCCAGGGCCTGGAATTTTTTTGATGAGAAGTGTTGTCCCTCTTTTGGAAAGGGAGAGGTTTCTGTATGCATTCCCTTAATACAGAGTGTGTTACTGAAACTGAAGCTGAAGGGTGCCCCCCCACAATCCTGATTGCTCTCCTGTGGCCTCATCAGGCAGATACAGTATCTCCCCTGCTGCAGCAGCTGGCAGTGGAGCCCCCCCAGTACCTCTGCCTCTATGTAGAGGCCTGTTGTCATAGGACAGGGGGTCTCTGATCTATCCGGACCTGAAGCCCCCGTATCTGCATGCATGGCTCCTGAAGACATGGCCATTAAATGTTTTGGTGTATCACCTAAGGTTGTTGATGTGCTAGGGGTGGCCAGAAAGCCTTACACCAGACATACCTATTCTTTGAAATATAAGCGCTTCAGTTTGTGGGCTGCTTCCAGGCATCTCGACCCATTCACCTGTCTGGTAAATGCTGTGTTGGAATATTTGCTGACACTTGTCAGACTCTGGTCTACAGTAGTCCTCACTTAAGGTGCATTTGAATGCTATATCAGCTTTCCCTGCCCATACTGATGGGTGTATGGTTGCCCAGCTGGAGGTATTCTGCACATAAAACCTCCCATTCATAATCTGATCCCCCATGCGACCTGAATTATGTTCTTCAAAAACTTACTCTGGCCCCTTCTGAAGCAGCTGCGAGTTGCAGCTTATGCTTCCTATAATGAAAATGTTATTTTTAGTTGCTGCAACTTCTGTCTAAGTGTTTCAGAGCTTACAGGCTTTAATGTGTGAGCCTCCTAATTCGATTTTTCACAAAGACAGAGTTTATTTGCATACCAGTTCTACGTTTTTGTCAAAGGTGGTGTCTTGAGTTTGTTCAATCAAACCATTAACTTTCCTGTTTATTATCCTACACATGCCCAGTCAGGGTGAAGCACTGCTCCATACTTTGAATGAATGCGGAGTACTATGATACTATGTGAATCGCAGTGAGGACTGCAGAAAGTCCTTTCAGCTTTTTGTTTCATTTGCCCCAGGGAAAGAGAGCACCCCTATGTCTAAACAGTGCCCATCCAAATGATTGACACATTGTATTACATTCAGTTACATTCTGTTATAGGAGGTACAGTAAGAAACTTCCTGGTGTGATTCTTGGTCACTCCGTAAGAGGAATGGCCACTCCTGTTGCTTGTTTCAGGAATGTGTCTGCGACTGACATTTGTGCATCAGCCACATGGAGCACTGTCTACACCTTGACTAAGCATTACGGTCTGGACCTTGTTTCTCGTAGACAAGCAGGTTTTGGCCTAGCTGTTCTACTGGGTCTGCTGTCTTGAACCAGACTGTACCAACCCCCCAGTTAGCTTTTGGGACTGCATGGGACTCGATCCAAAGATGTGACCTAATGGAAGAGATATCCTTTAAGAAGATGGAACAGTTATATACGTACTGTCGCAGTAGATCTTTGAGAGAATCTCTTCCTTTAGGCCATGTCATCCTTACATCCTTCCCCCTTCTACGCTGTAGGGAAGTATGGCATCCGATTTCTGCTTTGGGAATTTCCATGGCTGTTACATCCAGTTCCCTCTCTCGCCTACTGTGATGGGTGTTTGGTATGATCCCCTGGTTCTCCAAGAAGGGAAGTCCTACGAGCATAATCTCCAGTGGGGAACTGAGGAGAGATGGGGCCACCTAGATTTATATACTGTAGATGCTGATGCATGACATCATGGGCAGCCTCCAGCTAGCAAAAGTTTCCATATGGTCGTAGCACTGATGCGGGTATAGTTCTAAAGGTGAGGCCTGATGGAATATATTCTCTGGAAAACCTATTACATTAAACACATAACTGTTTTTTTTTTTTTTTGCTCCTTCAGTTGTTATCTCATCCTCATGAGTAGTTTACTTCAGTGAAAGGCAGTTACTTGATTGGAGTGATGTGTTGCATTGTAGTACATCTGACAAGGTTGTCATGCGGGTATATGACAGCCCAGCCCCGCCAGCCAGGTCCAGTTGCAGAGCAGGGTGATCTGAGCTATGTGTACTGTTTCTGTGTCACAAAGCCAGGCGTGTTCTTAACTTTATTTGTCCCCATACCACAACCCTGTTTCACCCAACTCTGATCTATAAAAAGACATTGTTTTTTCCAAAGTCACAGTTGTAGTGATTTCCGGGAAAATTTGATTTTGGCTAATTCACGCTATTTTTTCACAAATGCAAAATAAGCTTGTCTGTTAACATGAACAGTATTCATTTTTTTTTCTCTTCATAGGATTGGGTCCTAAACCTTTTGAATTGGGAAAGGGGACTGAACAACACTTTAAACAAGTAAGTTATCATTCATCAGTAGACATGTGTAGTCCTCTCTTCTTACAATTATGCAAATGTACATGTTTGACTTGTTCTGAAGGCAACCAGGGCACCCAGAAACGTCCTGATAAATGCTACATTTCATGTCACCAAATACAGAGTTAATGTAACAGAAATTTAATTATGTATTTCTACCATGTCTGAATGCAATGCATTCTCCTTCCTTCCTATTTTTGTAGAAACATAGAATGTGATGGCAGATAAGGACCGCTGAGCCCATCCAGTGTGCCCATTATGTTACTCTTCCTTTTTGCTTCAGACCTGACTTGATCTACGGTTCCATCTCTTCCCCTCCCTTCTTTACTCCTACAGTTCCCTTGTGCCTGTCCCAGGCATTTTTGAACTCCACCACTGTTTTCAACCCCCCGAACCTCATCTGGGAAGTCTGTTCAGTCATCCAGCACCCTTTCTGTGAAGTACTTCCTCACGTTCCTCCTGAATTTACTCCCCTCCAGCTTTATGGCACATCCCCTTGTACTAGAGCACTTTCTTCTTTGAAACATACCCCTCCTGTACCTTATTAACCCCTGTGAGGTATTTAAAGGTCTCATATTATATCCCTCCTTTCCCTCCTGTCCTTCAGGGTGGACATAAATAGCTTCTTAAGCTTCTGCTTGTGGGGTTTTTGAAGCAGACCCTGCATCATTGTGGCAGCCCTCCTCTGGTCTGCCTCCACTCTTGTCTATATCCTTCCTGAGACGTGGTCTCCAGAGCAGGACACCGTACTCAAGGCGAAGTCTTACCAGCAGTCTGTATAGAGACAGCACCACCTCCCTCCTCCTGCTGGCGATACACCATCCTATGCACCCCAATATCCCACTAGTCCTTCTGACTGCCTTTTCACACTGCCTGGCCACTTTTGGGTCATCCAGTGTGATTACTGTGTTCCCGCTGCATTTCCAGCTATCAAATCGTAATCTTCCACTTGTGACATCAGAATAATTTCTCTGGCAAAACGGTTGTGCTGTCCTAAGCAGAGGATTATTAATTTATTTAGTTTTTGTTAACTGGGTAGGTACACTAGACAGCATAGCTGCCTATTTTCAGGTACAACACGGGAGATTACAACAAAGGGTATGTAGACAATAGTAGATACAAGAAAACATCATGGGAACAAGTAGAAGTCCGACATAGTACACTTATACAAAATTTTCAGCAATGACAGTACATTTGCAGGAATCTATATGTAGCAACAAAACAGAAATATAAGTGCAAATAACTAACAGTCATAAGTCCTACAACTAGTGGTAAGTGCTAGAAGAGAGGAGAGGAAATAGCTAGATTTCCAGGCAGGTTTGAGAGTAGTAGAGGTTGGAGCCGGTAGGCAACTAGGAGGAACCAGAACAGGAGCAGGGTTCAGAGCTTAAAAGAGCCATACGCAGCTCCTGTTTGAAGCTGTGTGGAGAAGGGGAGATTCTTAGACTCAGTGGAAGGGAGTTCTATAGTTTAGGGGCCCAGCTAGAGAAAGCATTCTCCCCCATTTTGGTTTTACATCTTTGTTGGACAAGAAAGGATTTGTCAGCTGATCTCAGTGGGTAGGCAGAGGTCACAGGTTTGAGCAGTAGAGTAAATTTGTCAGGTATCTGGGGGGAGATTATATTCTTTATAAAACAGTAGGAAGTATACTGTTGGAAGGCTGAGGGGGTAAACCATCCCAGACTGGAGTATAGTGTGCATCGGTGAGTAAGTTTGTGTAAAGAAAGAGCAAAACGGCAAATGCTGTTGTAGCAGACATCCCACTTTCGGAGGAGCCCTCCAGTAGTTGCCAGAAAGGCTATTGACCCATACACCAATTTGGTTCTCAGGATCCCCTGTGCATTGGCCATCCTCTTATTATGCCTTCAGTCATGGCAGTAATAAGTTAACATGAACAGGTACATCCTACAGGAGAATTATCCTATTTATAAGAACTGGTGACCCCCTGTAATGACTGTGTGACCCCCCTTCCTACTTATATTACTGATGGCACTCTAAATTGCAGCAGAGTTCCCATCAAAAAAGGAAGAAAGTCACTTGCTCCTGCTGGGGCTCTAAGAGGCTTAATTGCAGGCAGTAGCTCCAGTTCAGGCAAAAGGTAAAACACACCAGAAACTACCCCACTCCCCTCCCAGTCTAGGGGTCTGATGGAAAATGTCTTGGAGAAGGGAGGAGGACCATTCTCAACTGTAAGCATAAGGAGGGAGTACAAATCACAGTACCTTGTTATTCCTTGACTCTTGGGTTCCTCTGTGACAGCTCGAGCACCGTCGAAGCGCAGGCTCACAGAAGTCTCCACACCCCAAGCTCCTCTTTAGACCTGGCAGACAGTGGAGCAGGCTAAAAAATAGTTCATTATGCATACAACAGCAAAACACAACAACTTTAACTGCACAGGAATGATCCAAGGTCCATGCGGTTTAAAATGCAAAACGGTCAGCGTTAATTTTTTCCTTTCTTCACAAAAGCTCAAGCAGTACATCAATTGTGAGGATCCTCATTTAATTTATCTGTACATTTCAGCTTTCTATGGCCCTCTGGCCATGGCACATTTTTGGGGACACAGTACTTGAACCTGCGACCTAGCGACTAGCCCATTTCTTACTTCAGAAGTCAGATTGGGCTCAATATCTCTCATTAAAGTTACCAACTCTCTGAGGCCTAAAACTGGGATGGTCCATCCTGACCATAACCCCTGCAACACACCGTGTCACTCTCATGGGCACCACTGCAGACAATGCTGCGTACAAATCAATTACTTCTAGGGACATGGATATGTTGTTCATCCACACTGTCTGGCAGGTTCCTTGCCACTTTAAATCTTGCTGGAAGGTCTTCAAGCTGGCCCTCCCACCACCCGGGTGGTAAAACTCGGCTCCGCCCCATGGCGCTAGATCTTCCTTACTGCTTGGAAGCTCAGGTTCCTCATAATGCTCTGCATGATAGACTGGATCCTAATTCTTCAGTTACTTGAAACTAATTTTAAAATTTTCAAAGATTAGGTCATCTTTCTCCCCTCATGGCTGCGATGGACAAATGCGACTCCCGGTTGGCGGTGCCTTGTGGGCAGAAGATGTCAGGGCGGACCCGCACTCCACGTCGTCTACTGCCTCGGCCTAGAACACGACCCGCAGGCCTGCGAGTCATGCCGTTCATTTTCGGCCAACATCTTGGAGGACCACGCTGCCCGATTACAGCTGGGGCGCGCCGAGAAGCGCTATCCGCCGGTTAAGTCGAAGGAGGCCGTTGGCGGTTACCGCGGCGGCTGGCTCAGCTGAGCAGCTCGAGCAGATGATCGCCCTCGAGGAGGAGGTGGCCCAGGCCGCATCATCCTCTTCCTCGGTCGTGGCATTTATCCCGCTCTCTGGGTACCTCGTATTCAGCTTTGTTCAAGGAGCTTTGCCAATCCCTTTCCACGAAGGGAGAGGGGCCATCGGGACATTCCTCTCAGTCCAAAAAGAAGGACTCTAAGGGTAAGTCCCATCGTCGGCGTTCGTGGGAATGGGAGAGGTCACCTTCCCTGGACACCCGACTGTTGACTTCGGTCGAGATTGCGGCTAAGGCCGCTGGCTTCACGGCTTCCCCGTCAGGCCAGCCGGACGAGACACCCGTCGACGCGGTCGAGATTTTTCTCGACCCGTCGGATGGGCTGTCGACTGAGGCTGACAACCCTTCTTCACCGGTTCCCCCAGTGGAGACCGAGGATCTGCCTGTGCCCCCTGTGCAGCAGTCCCCAATTAAGGCGTTCAAGCTGAGGGAAGAGCGGGTGTCCCCCGCTCCTTCCCAGACCCGTCCTCGGAAATACCGAGGATCTCTGTCTCAGTCTCGGACTTCTTCTCGGTCCAGCCGATCCTGCCGACATCGGTGGTCTCGGCACTGAGGTGAGCGGTGCTGCTGCTGCGTCTCGTCTTCCTCTAGGAAGAGATGAGGCTTCGCAAAGTAGCGTCGGCTACGAAGGACCTGATGTGCAGCAGTTACTTCTGTCTGGGAGCAAGTCGATGCGGCCTTCCCGCCATCAAGTGGCTGTCACCCGAGCGTCCGAAACAACCCCTCGCAGTAGTCGAGATGCCCAAGCCTGGGCCGGTTGTTCGGCCGAAACCTGCTGCCCCACCGATTTGTGGTGGAACCTCCGCCTCCACAACCGAAATTGGAGGCACCGACCAAGGACTCTCAGTCAGGTAAAGGCCTGCCCCACAGGTTGTCGGTCACTGTCACTCCCGACTGTCCTTGGGAGATGGAGGGTGGCTCAGGCCCCAGGCAGCTCTTCGCGGACTCCTCCGAGTCCGATGATGACTCCTCCCTGTTCTCCAGGCCAGTTGACCTGGAGTCCTCCGGGGGCCAGTCGTTGGACGAAAGCCCATCGTCCTTCATGGGTTTGCTTCAGCTCATCTCAGAGTCCATCAGGATGCAGCTCGAGCCCATATCCAAACGGGCCAAGTATCCCCTGACGGAGATACTGGACCGAGGGGATTCCCCCACGGAGGCCTTTCCGGTGACTGAGGCCATTGTTGGCCCAGCCTTGGAGCTTTGGCAGTGGACTGCTTCCTGCCCTGCGCCTTCAGCCAGAATGGCCAGGAAGTATGCGGTCCCTACCGGCTCTTTGCCCGGGTTTTCGAAACACCCCTCTGCCAAGGGGTTGGTCACCGACAGCGTTTTCCAGCGTTCCGGGAATGCTAGAGATGTGGACAAGCTCCCCGACAAGGAGTCCAAAAAGCTGGACTACGCCGGGCGCAAAGTGTACGCTGTGTCCTCCCTTGGCCTCCGCCAGGCCAGCTCGGCCATGCTGATGGCACACTTCTCCCACGCCCTCATGGGCTCCCTGGATGAGGTGATCCCTCATCTCCCGGCCGACCTGCAGACCACAGTCTGGCAGGTTCTGGACCAGGGTAGGGCAGTGGCTAAGCAGCAGCTCCAAATGGCTCTGGACATAGGAGACTCCTGTGCCAGATCGGTTGTGGCCGCGGTGGCCATGCACCGCAGAGCATGGCTGAGGATATCCACCTTCACGGTGGATACCCAGCACAAATTGGCAGACGTCCCCTTCTTGGGGACTGACCTCTTCGGCCCTGGGTGGAAGGTCACCTCCAGCGGATCGAGAAGTCCAATGCCACTCTGGACTCTGTCACCTCCACCCAGAAGGACAAAGGCCAACAGCAGCAGCACACAAGTCCTTTAGCCCTTCTGCTTCTGCTTCGTCCGACCCAACAGCACCAGCATCAGGGCCAGCAGGCTCAGCTGGCATCTCAAACTCAAGCCCGTGGCTTCCTCCAATAAGAGCAAGGGAGGTAAGGCCAGGAGGTCCCTCGGCGGTTCCTCCTCCAAGCCTGCCCAGCGACAGGTTGAGAGTGTCGCTTCAACCTCGTCAATCCCCTGGGTTCCCCCTGTGGGGGGATGGCTCCGCCACTTCCTTTCCGCCTGGTCCGCTATCACCACGGACCGCTGGGTGTTGGAGGTGGTAGGAAAGGGCCTGCCTGTGGAGTTCGAGCAGGCCCCACCCTTTCGAGCCGTCGCCCCCTGGGGGGCCACAGGGTCCGCAGCCTCTCTGATGGCCTGCTGAGCCGATATTGCCCTGCTCCTCGTAAAAGAGGTGATCAGGAAGGTGGCGGATCCTCCTCCAGACCCGGGGTTTGTGTCCAGGTACTTCCTGGTCCCAAAACGGATGGGGGGCTGGCGCCCCATTCTCGACCTGCACGACCTGAACAGGTTCCTAAGATCTCGGACCTTCAGGATGGTCACTCTGGCTCAGATAATCCCATCCTTGGAATGAGGCGTGTGGTTCTGTTCCTGGACCTTCAGGACGTGTTCTTTCACGTCCCAATCCATCTGTCCCACCAGAGATTCCTCCGCTTCAGAGCAGAGGGATCCCTTTATGAGTTCCGGGCCATGCCCTTCGGCCTTTCCCTAGCTGCCAGAGTCTTCACCAAATGCATGGCAGTGGTGACAGCATTCCTGCAGCGCCGAAGGTCCAGGTGTACCCCTACCTGGACAACTGGCTGATTGTAGCCCCTCAGAGTGGAGGTGGAGCGATCCAGAGATCTGGCCCTCAGGTTTGCTCTCAGGTTGGCCTCCTCATCAGCGAGGCCAAGTCTGAACTCGTGCCAAAGCAGGTGATACAATTCATCCGGGCAGAGCTAGACTCTCTACGAGCCAGAGCATGGCTCCCGGCGGACAGGGCCGAGGTTCTTTCCTCCTTTGCCCAATCGTATCAGGTTGGGCAATCGTGCCCTGCCCGGGACTTCCTGGGCCTCATGGCGGCCTGCACCAGCATGGTCCATTGGGCCCGCTGGTACATGCGTCCCCTTCAGTGGGGACTGGCCGACCAATGGTCACAGCATTTCGATCCGCTGGATCAGCTAGTGACAGTGACCCAGGGGATGTGGAACGCTCTCCAGTGGTGGACCATTCCAGCACATCTGCAGGAGGGCATCCCGTTTGTCCGCTCCGAGCCGACGGTCTCTCTATCGACCAATGCCTCTCTGATGGGTTGGGATGCCCATCTGGGGGAGCACAGAGAGCATGGCCTGTGGTCCCCTTGGGAGTCCCGATGCCACATCAACCTGCTGGAGCTTCGAGCGGTTCATCTAGCCCTCACCGCCTTCGCTCTGTTTCAACGGGGTCAAGTGGCTCAGGTCCAGACGGACAATACCACGACCATGTACTACTTAAACCGCCAGGGCGGGACACGCTCCATGCCTTTGTGCAGGGAAGCTCTCCGCATTTGGTCACTCTTGCGCAGCCTGGAGGCAGATCTCCTCGCCATTCATGTGGCAGGAGCCTCCAACACCCTGGCCGATGCCCTAAGCCAGATAGGGGCTGCGTCCCACGAGTGGTCTCTCCTGCCGGAGGTAGTACAAGATCTGTTCTCCCTCTGAGCTACGCCTCAGGCGGATCTCTTTGCCTCCAGGGATGATGTCAAGCTGAGACAGTTTCATGCCCGCACCCCTCAGCAGGGCTCGCTGCATGGGGATGCCTTCTCGAGGCCATGGACCCCGGGCCTCTTCTACGCCTTTCCCCCATTTCCCTTGATCCACAAGGTGCTCTCTCAAGGTGAGGAGGGACAAGGCGCAGGTGATTCTGTAGCCCCAGACTGGCCCGCCGGTTCTAGTATCCAGATCTCCTCAGTCTCAACTCCAGGCTCCCGAGGCGGCTTCCAGCCTACCGGACCTGATCTCAGTCAATCAGGGAAGGTATTCCATCTGGACCTTCAGTCCTGCACCTGGCCTGGTTCCTGAGCAGCTAGAGTTCCAGGCCTTGGGTCTTTCCACGAGGTCCTCAGCGTCATTGAGGCGCCCGTAGAGTCGACCAGAAAATGCTCGCCTTCAAATGGAAGAGATTCTCCATTTGGTGTCAGGAACAGGGCCTGGACCCTTCCTCCTGTTCCTTGGCAAGCATTCTGGACTATCTGTGGTCCCTTTCTCAGCAGGGCTTTGGTTGGCGACCCTTAAGGTGCACCTGGCAGCCATCTCTGCTTACAGGCGGGCCGGGAAGCAGTCGGTGGTGCAGGAGAAGGTGGTGGGGGCGCTTTTCAAAGGCCTTGATCACATATCCCTTCGGTGGAACCTCCACCTCCGTGGATCTACTGCTGGTATTGGCTAAGCTTATGGGCAGGCCATTCGAACCGATGCACAGGTGTGACATCTCTCACCTGTCGTGAGACTGCCATCTTGGTGGCTATCACGCCAGCCAGAAGGATGGGAGAGCTCCAGGCGCTTTCCATCGAGTCTCCTTATCTGGTCTTCCACAGGGACAAGGTTGTCCTGTGCCCCCACCTGAAATTCCTTCCAGAAGGTGGTGTCGGAGTTTCACCTTAACCAGGTATTGACTCTGCCAGTGTTTCTACCCCAGTCACCTCGGGAAGCTGAATATAGGCTCCATACTTTGGACCCTAGAAGAGCGCCACTTATTATAAGGCGGACGGCTGAGAGTTCGGGAGAGGTTCGCCAACTGTTTTGTCACCCACGCTGAAGCTGCACCTGGCAGACCTGCAGCCAAGCGGACGATAGGCAGGTGGGTCACCTCCTGCATAGATCTCTGCTATAGGTTGGTGGGCATGGAGCCTCCCAGAGGGATAAGAGCTCATTCTACCCGCCATACCGTTGCATCGGTGGCTGCTTCCAGGGACGTCCCTATCCAGGAAATCTGCAGGGCTGCTACCTGGAAGTCAGCACACACCTTCATCACCCATTACCACATCGACCTTGAGTCACGCCGGGATGCTGGTTTTGGGGCCTCGGTTCTCCAGTCTTTATTCCCTAAGTAGGGGGTGTGTGCCTTGCCTCCCTCCTCCCGGAGAACTGCTGGAGTCTGCCAGACAGTGTGGATGAACAACATATCCATGTCCCTAGAAATACAGGTTACTCACCTGTAACAGGAGTTCTAGGAATGGTATGTTGTTCATCCTACCCACCGACCTCCCGGCTCGACGCACAACCTGGCTTCCAGCGGGCTAGATCTGTCGCTGCATGGAGCCGAGTTTTACCACCCGGTGGGTGGAGGCCAGTTTGAAGAACTTCCGGCAAGATTTAAAGCTGCAAGGAACCTGCCAGACAGTGTGGATGAACAACATATACCATTCCTAGTACTCCTGTTACAGGTGAGATAACCTGTATATTTTACTGCGTGCTCTGGCCATGCCGTCCCACAGTAACACCAGTAGCAAACATTCAGATTAAAACAATACATCATTGTGCTGCAGCAAGTTCCAAATCATGATGTACAAAAAGTTAATTAGAAACAAACCTGTATTAAATTGTGATCAGACATTCGAGCTGCATGCATGCTCCTCCTGACAGTCCCATCCATCCTGCTTACACTCACCTCATTTGCTGAGCAAACTTCACTTCAGTGACTCCCATCACCACACCAGATTGTTTTCACGCTTCCCTACAGCTGATAAGGTTCAGGTACCTTAGTTCCCTGCTGCCAGTCTCTTCTCTGCCTGGAGTCCCTCTCAGCTGCTGACAGGTAGAGGGGGCATGTGCTGTTTGCACAACTACCCAATCTAATTTAACAGGAATCAACATGCTTTAACTTGCTCCCACTCATAGAAGTGTGACGGCAGAAAAGGACCAAATTAGGCCCACCAAGTCTGCCCATTTACCCAGCTATCTGCTTGGACCTGTGCCTCCCCCCTTAACACTCCCATGTGATTGTCCTATGCTCTTTTGAATCCCTCCACTGTTTCCTCTCCAACGACTGCCTCTGGGAGTCTGTTCAACTTTTCTACCACTCTCTCTATGTAATAGTATTTTCTAATGTTACCCTGAACTGCCTCCCTCCACCTTCAAGCCATGCCCCTCGTCCTCGGTTTCCTTTCATCTTGAAGATGCTCCCCCTGGCACCCTGTTTATACCCTTAAGGTACTTGAAAGTCTCGATCATGTCCCCCCCCTCTCCCTCCTCTGCTCCAGGGAGTACATGTTCAGATCTCACAACCTTTCTTCATAGGATAGGTGGCCTAACCCTTTTACCATTTTTGTTGCTCTCCTCTGAACCCTCTCTATCCTCCATACATCCTTCCTGAGGTATGGCCTCCAGAACTGGACTCCGTACTCCAAGTGTCGTCTAACTAAATGGGTGTACAAGGGTACTATGACCTCCCTATTCCTACTGGTGATCCCCCTTCCAATGCATTCCAGCATTCCACTCCCCCTGGCCACTGCCCTCCTGCACTGCCCTTCCACCTTCAGGTCCCCGGATATAATGATGCCCAGGTCCCTTTCTTGTTCTGTCTCCTCCAGATCTCTGCCCCCCATACGGTACCCTGCCTTCTGATTTCTGTAGCCCAGGTGCATGATTTTACATTTTTCTGTATTGAATTCAAGCTTCCACCTTTTTGACCATGCCTCAAGTCTCCTCAAGTCTCTCTGCATTTGTTCCACCCCTTCCTCTGTGTCCACCCTATTGCAGATTTTGATATCATCCGCAAACATACTCACACCCCCCTCAAGGCCCTCCACGATGTCCTCTACGAATATATTGAACAGTAGGGGCCCCAACACCGATCCCTGAGGGACCCCACTCATGACCTTGCCCTCCCCGGATGCCACCCCATTTATTATGACCCTCTGCCTCCTTTTCCCCAGCCAGCTTCCCACCCATTTGACTACCCTCTGCCCCATCCCAAGTCCTGCCATTTTACAGCAGCCTCCCATGGGGCACTGAGTCAAAAGCCTTTCTGAAATCCAAATAAGCTACATCTATCTCTCTACCTTGATCTATTTCCTTGGTGACCCCATCAAAAAACTCTATCAAATTTGTTTGACAGGATCTGCCCATAGTAAACCCATGTTGTCTTGGATTCATCAGGCCGTTTGTCTCCAGGTAGCTGGTGATCCTGCCTTTTACTGGCTTCTCCATGAGTTTGCCTACCACTGATGTCAAGCTCACAGGCCTGTAACTTCCCACTTCTTCCCTCCCTCCCCCCTTATGCAGAGGGACCACATTTGCCTGCCTCCAGTCCTCAGGCACCACCCCCATTTCCAGGGACCAACTGAAGAGTGCAGTCAAGGGTACCGCCAATACCTCCTTTAGCTCCTTTAACACCCTTGGGTGCACCCCATCTGGCCCCATTGCCCTGTCCACCTTCACGCAGCCCAGTTCTTCCAATATTTCCTCCACGAGAAACGGCCTCATCTCCACCCCCCCTCCCCAGCCATTTCATTTCCTGCTCTGCTGCCTTCTTCTCCTTCCTCCCTCTTCAACATAGAGCAAAAATAGGTGTTTAGTAGGTCTGCCTTTTTTCTCTGTCTCCTTGTAGCACCTCCCCCTCTTTTGTTCTTAACTGGAGAATCCGCTGCCTAGTCTTCCTCTTTTCATTTACATATCGAAAGAAAGTCTTATCCCCTTTTTGACCCCTCTCGCTATTTGCTCCTCTGTGCCTTTGCCCTCCTTATCTCTACCCCGGCTTCTCTCTGGCTCGCCTGGTATTTCACCTCACCTGAATCTTACTTTTTTCAAATGTTTTCTAATGCTGTCAGGGGCTCTTTAAGATGTAGTTGAACCACTTTTATTCACTAAATCATGAACACAGGGATATAAAACTCAGTTGAGCATAGCTAATTTCCAGTGAGATCTCTTTACATTCACACATTGTTTCATATAAGTAAGGTAAGAATCATCAAAGTCATATAACTACAACACATAAGCATAGAGATATAATTACTCAGATTACATTCATCATCAGATCGATACAATAAATTAAGGGTTCAGTTGTATACTTGACAGGAATATGGCAGATAACAAATGTAAACATTGGGACACATAGTACGTATAACTAAACTAACAATACAAATTACATCCATGCGTTGCAGATCATTAATGCAAGTAGCGATATGTGTTTATTCTTTACTATTAAAATATAAATCCTTACTAAGAACTTTGTGGTCTGAAGTTTATATCCAACGCAATTGGCAGTTGCCCGGTGTATGTAAGGATTAAGGATACACAGTACTGCTGAGCTGCGGCTAATTACAGTACCCAGAGAACAAGACAATATGATCTAATGTGTGTGTGTGTGTGTGTGTGTGTATAAAAGAGTGAGTTTGTATGCGAATATGATAATCTTCAGCTAATTCCGCTTGCCCCCTCCGGGCACTGACTACCCTTTTGTGCAAATATAAGTGCCCAGAAACTGGAGATGCCCCATACGAGGTTTACATTCAGCTCTCTTGTATCACTTGACTCCCCGTTCCGGAACTGGCATGGCAAGGCATGGCGTGGGTTGTATAAAAGTTTTAGCCTGCTAGCAACTTTTCAAAGATTCACAACAAATGGAGTTGTCCTCTTCCGTGTGCAGGACATCAGCAAGGGTACATCCAGCTCAGCATCTGCTTGGCAGGTTCAAAACGACTTTAACATGCTTGCAGTGCAACACAGGCGCAGGGATTGAAGTTGCAAGCTGCTGTCCAGCCCGAGCAGCACCACAGTGGTGCTGAAATAACTGTCACTCAGGGATTAGCAATCAGAAAGAAAGGGCCAAAACTGGGTCAAGTAAGCAAAAAAGGGACGCAAGTGACATTTTGCAAAGCCTGTTGGAACCCTGCGACATGCTGCCTGAAATAGGGACTGTCCTGGGAAAATAGGGACTGTCGGTAGCTTTATCTCTCATGGCACTCTTCCTGGCTTTGGACACCCATTTTCATTTAAGATACTCACCAGAGGGGCGGAGGCACAATCAATAAACAGTACTTTTACTTTCCTCATCTTTGAGAGAGGGGGTCAGATGGTATACTTTCAGCCCAGTCAGTCCCTTCTACAGAAGCCACAGACAGAACTTTACCCTCAGGCAGGGTTTTCTCTGGAGGCCTAATCCTTTCCTCACAGTAGATGCATCAGAAACAGCACAGTACCTTATCGATAGTGGACACAGGCACTGGGGTATCTGTCACCTACTCCCTAAAAACTTCACTGCCACCTCCATCTGTCAGGGTCTTCCATGGCAGCCACTAACTCTTTTTTTCTCTCAATATCCTCATGGTGAAGCCAGACAGACTCCGAGATCGCCTTCCATCTTGCTGCTCCCCAAATGCTGTGCTTAGTTCCCCATTTCTGCCACGAAATGGGGAACTGCCTTCTTTAACCTTAGCCGGGCAATCTTTCCCCAGTCCTGAAATCTCCATCGCTCTGGCCTGCCCGACCGCCCAGGAACCTGTGGGCGGGCCAGCTCCTCACTACCCCCTCCTTCTTCTCCCTCCTGCGCGAACACTTGCGCTCTCTCTCTCTCTCTCTCTCTACTAGTGGCCAAACAGTGCTTTTCTGTTCAAAAACAAAGGCAGACTCGAGCAGCAACCCAGCCAGCACGTGCTCGCGCACCACCTCCCGCTACGTCAACAGGGCATACAAAATAAACAGAAATTAGTAACCCCTGAAATGGCACAGAGGATACAGCTGGATATCTAGTCTTGATAAAACGCTGTAATAAGCCACTGAATTCTGTAATAACTTGATAGTGGATTATTGCATCATTTTCCTCCTCATGCTCTCACTTCACTGAAGCGCAAATACAGCACGCTGCATTTGTGCGAGTACTGTGGCCGTTGAGGGACACACTTGCTCGTACAAATACAGGCTACAGTTTTTCTCTCTGAAGCTTTGCACCATTTATTATAAAAAAGAATACCAGTGCAAGGTTTGTGTTATGAGGATTTTTCACACGCCCTCGGTGTGTGTTAATCTCATAAACCCCTTGAGCGGCCAGTCCCCTGGCACAGTGGTAGCATTACTGCCTGCACTATGGATTGCTCTCCTGTGGGTGGGGCACCCGGTGTTCTAGTGACCCCTAGCAGAGGCTAGAGATGACAGACAGTCAAAGCCTGTATGCATAGGGGCATGACAGATGTTCAGCCATCGCCCTGCGTCATTACACTTGCCATGCCACCTGTGACTCAACCCCCCAAAAACAGCTTGAGTAATGGAGGATGTCTACGATTTGTGGTGCCCACACAGCTATCCGGTACTCAGTCACCCCGGATCAGTTTCAGGCCTTCGTTGGGGAGTAGGGGGGCCCTCTCCGGTGGTCCCGGTCAACAAAGTCCTTAGCCATGCAGCCACAAAAAGCAGCAGCAATAAGTGGTGAATCCCTAGATATCAATGTTATTTAGGCTTAAATGAGAACAGTCAGCACTAAGAGCACCGCACTCCAGTGTGATGCTTGTCCCAGTTAGCACTTTGTGTGCAAAATATTTTTTACTTACTGTTTACTGCAGTATAGTAGATTGTGTCTGACTAAAGCTGACATTTTCTGCAATTACAAATCCAGAATCTCCTGCATCTGATATCAAAGAAGGGCCGCAGCAGTGGGTGATTCAATAGCCTGCAGCGTCCGTTAAGAGTTTTTATAAGTTCTGATCTTTTGTTTGCTGGTCCTACTGTGCTCCCTGGCTACATATGGTTGCCGAGGACAGTACCTACCTTGCACTGGGAGAACCGTGGATGCCAACAGACATCTGATCAGAGAATATAAAAGCTCCAGCATGCACTGCAGGCTGTTGACTCTCCCACTGCCGCAACCCAGCATGGATGTCTGCTGCAGGAGATTCTGGGTTTGGTAGTTACAGAAAATCTCAGCTTGCACATAAACAGATTAGTCTGATATAATCTACTGTACTGCAGTAAACCGTAAGTAAAAAATGATCTTACTTCGAGTGGGAGCTCTTGCAGCAGGCTATAACCATTAGGACTAACGCTGCAGGCATTAGGACCCACCGGAAAAATTCTCAGCCAGCAGTACCCAGCAGGGACTGCCCCCAATACCAGCTCCACCCCGGCGTGGCCCGCGGTATAAAAGGGCGGACCCAGCTCCACCAGTTCTTTTCCGCTGCGACCCACTCACGTTGGGGAAGATCTTGGCTTGCCAGCTGGCAGCAAAAAATGTTTTTCGATCATTATTTCTCAGTATCTACGGTTATTTTCACCTACTCCAGCTGACACATATCGTCCTCGTCTTCGGTTTCATCCTCCAGGCCTCACAGGAATAAGTGCAGCTGCGTCCGCCAGATCCCATCGAAGGATGGCCACACCATGTGTGTGTTCTGCCTGGGGCCTAACCACGACACTGCGGCCTGTTCTACCTGCCAGGGCTTCACCAGCAGAACTAGGATCCGTCATCTGAAGGCATTCCTTTTGGGGAAAAAAGATGGATGTCCTGCACACCTCCGGGGAGAAGGCCAAACATAAGGACAAATCCAAGCGATCCCGGGACAAGGACAGTAGTCGGTCCCGCCACCGGTCCAAGTCCGGGTCCCGTTCTTGGTCCTCCCTTAAGAAGCCCCACTCTTCCTCGGGCTCCAGAGAACATCATTCCGGCAAGGATTCCACTCCTACCAAGAAGGTTCAGGCCAAAGCAGGTACGTCGGGAGAAACCTGCCAAGCCTAAGGTGATGCCACTTAGGGTCACCCCTAAGACCTCGGGGGCACAAGCTTCGGCCCTGCCCGCTAAGGTCCTGGCTTTACCTGACAAGGGTAAGCCTCTGGAGTTAGAGGTACCCCCGGAGAAACTGTCATCGGTCCCGGTACCAACGCCGGCAGAAGGGGCAAAGGTGACTGACGCTACCCAGGAAGGAGTAGTGTCTGCATCTCCCAAGTCCTCCTCCCCACGGGGCTCTCCAGGAAGCTCCCCCTCAGGGCTACCAGATACTTCGGATCCCATAGTCCCCTTTCCAGGGACAGCGGCCTTGGTTTTTTTCTAGGGAGGAGCTCCAGGAGCTGTTTTCTTTTTGGTGGGGTGAAGTCCAGAAACAGACCCCCCCCGAAGCTGGCCCCGTCACCGGTTCCAGACCCATCGTGCAAACCACAACCGGAGGGTGTTCCCGCGCCTTCACCTAAGAAGACCCCCAAGAGGCCGCTGCCTTGCTCATCCTCCAGGGTCCATTCCTGATCCCGGTCTCCAGACCACCACCGGCGATCACCTAGGTCAGGTAGCCAGCGGATCAGGTCACACTCCACGAGCCATTCCTGCTTCGATGGGCGGCCCGCTC
Organism: Neoceratodus forsteri; assembly: GCA_016271365.2. Classification (NCBI taxonomy): domain Eukaryota; kingdom Metazoa; phylum Chordata; order Ceratodontiformes; family Ceratodontidae; genus Neoceratodus; species Neoceratodus forsteri. The sequence continues at coordinate 269,390,204 of JADMNL010000025.1, forward strand.
CTGGCGTCGGTCCCCGGACCGATGCACTCATCGCTTGCTGTCGGACTCATGTCGGCTCTGAGAGCCACCGACTCTCAAGTGGGCCAGTCCTAGGGACAGATCCGCTACTCTTCACCCAGCAGCAGGTCGTACGCTTCATCTTCTTCTTCCCTCTCGGGGATTGGGGGTTCCCCAGGAGAAGAGGACCAACCCTGCTCGCCTCTTGATGATCCAACCTTTATGGATGTCATGAGGCACATCCAGGCCTCCAATGAATGGGATACGGTGGACCTGAATCCAGAACACTGTTGACTAGCCAGATACCTGAGGCAAAAGGAGCCCAAACAACTGGTGGTACCTCCTTTGGTGGACATCTTCTAAGACCTTATTAGGATTACTTGGAGGCATCCAGCTTCAGTCCCAGCAGTTCCTAAGAAGTCAGATAGGCTATACAGGGTCCTAAGGGATGAGCCTTTCCTGGCAGAGCACCCTCAGGCAGACTTTTCTGTGATTACGGCTGCCCATGATAAGTCCAAGCAGCCAAAACACATTAGCTCCCAGCCTCATGACCCAGAGTCTCGCTATTTGGACCATGTGGGCAAGAAGGTTTATTCTGCCTCCACCTACTCCATTAGATCCCTTAATTTCCTCACACATGTGGTTCAGTACCAGAATGCACTCTGGGAAAGGGGACAGGAGCTTGTTAATGCCTTGCCGGACTCTGCACAGAAGACGGAGATTCTGGATGTCCTTAAGTCGGGTTCGGACATAGACACGCATGTTCTACATGCCTCGTACGACACTGCAGGTGAGGGGCCAGAGCAGTAGCATCAGGTATCTGTCTCCGGTGCCATTCTTGGTTGAGACTTTCTGGCTTTCACCAAGATCTGCAGTCGGGAATCTGGAACCTCCTGTTCCAGGGTTCCATCTTTTTTGGACAGGAGACCTTATCTCTCGTCTCCAGGAGTCTGGGAAATCCATCTGGTCCATCCATCAGATGTACAGAGGGGACACAGAAGAGAGCAAACAGACGGCCATTTTGCAAGCCCTCAGGTGCCCAAGCCCACGGCAACCAACAGGACCAAAGGGGTGGCTTTAAAAGTAGAGCTGGCAGCCAGCAGCCTGGAGGCGCTCCTTTTCTTGGCCCCAGGTCCTCACAAGCCTCTTTGCCCACTCCCAGCTCCACCCAATGACTCCCTTCCAACCCCCCCAGAGGAGGAGGTACCTGGGGAGGCAGTAGGGGGTCGCTTCTCCCTTCATCTGAAGGGCTGGAGCTCAGTAACTGTGGACCAGTGGGTCCTAGATATCATAAGGAGGGGACATACGCTGGAGTTCACCGAGATCCTCCCCAGATACCCCACCAAGGTCCTTGAGATAGCCTCCTTCTCACATTCCTCTCATAGAAGGAGAGATTCTGGCCCTCTTGCGGAAAAGGGCGATAGAACGAGTCCCTCTGCAGCAGCGGGGAAAGGAATATTACTCCCATTTCTTCCTTGTCCCAAAGAAGACGTAGGATCTTCGTCCCATTCTGGACCTTAGCTCTTTAACTCATTGCCTCCGAGAAACATCTGTATTCAGCAGGCTCCCGTATTCTCTTGTGTCCGAGAATAACTCCAGACGTGAGCTGCATTGTCCCTGTGTGCTCAGTCTACATTTGGAGTCGTCACTAAGATTTTTTAGTATCTCTTGCCAGCCAATGAAACTAGGGCTTCTTAAAACCTCTTTGGTGATACCTCATATAGTAAGCCTCTTTTCATTGGCTGTCAAGTCTAGGGATCCCATAGGAAAATTGTAGGAAAACCCTGTTTTTAACTCTGCGTCCTCACTTTGCTGCTGCATGCAGGTAGCGTAGGAGCTGAGCTGCGTTTCAAAGTTCCAACAAGTTTGTCCTGATTCATGAGCCACCAGCTAACTTCCTCTCTAGAACCATGCTCTTATCAGGTATGATTAATTTATTATTTATTTTGCCTTTATTGCGATTTCAGTGTATTTTGGGGGTCTTTTTATGAGCCGATTCACTTGGGTTTCTCAGTGAAGATGGCTCACATACTCTGATTGTCGGCTTCTCTGTTGTGGAGTTTTTAGGGCAGTTTTCAGGGGTTGGTTGTCTCTTTCCTCCTGTTTGGTTGATTCGGGGTGGGTGAGGGACCGTCGGCAAGCTTGTAGGGGCTCCCATCGCATTGTTGGTGAACTCGACCTCTCGTCGTGGGAAAAGACCTAATTTGCCCTGCTCAGTGTTTATTTTTTAATTTATCCCATTCTGTGTGCTCCACGCTGACTTAGCTGCATTATTTTTTCACTTTCTGTCCTGACTTGTGGACCGCGATGTTGCCGACACTGATTGCACTCCATGAGGTCATGCATCCATGAAGCCAATCAGCCAGGTAACCGTGTTTAGAGCATTCCAGCTGAATGTGTTTCTGCCCAGTGAGATGTGGCTACATGTGCAAGGGAGGTGGCTAGTAGGTTTGTTTCAAAGATATTGAAGGAGTTGGGGGGGTTGTTTGGGGGGTGGTTTTTGATGTGGTTTGGGGGCGTGGGGAAGTGCTGTTTTGGTGCCATGTGTCTGGTGGTGGACACCAGGTAAACCATTTTGTGTTGCGGCGCCCCAGAGAGCAGGGGAAGCCTCCCTTCCTAGGGTGAAACACCTGGTACCAGCTGTGTCTCTCTCCACCTTAGCCCCCCCCGGCTTGGTTGCTGAGAATTTTGGAATCCAGTAGTGCTGTGTGGGGTGTTGAGACTTGGCGGGGGTGTAGCCATCCAGATAGGAGGGCAGTCCATGATACCGGTGCCAGGTTCTCGGGAGGTGGGAGGAGTCTGCAGACAATGGGGAATGCTGTTTGTGGGCTGGTGGCCGGTGTAGGTGCCATCCAACAAACGGCAGTACCTGGTGTCATGGTGCCCCCCCCAGCCTTGTGGGTCTTGTGCCATCACACAAAGTCCTGGAGATTCCAGCTATCCCTGCTACTTATCGGTAACAGGCGGATGTTGTTGTTGCCGGGCATTGCGGGGTGGGGGGAACACCGTGGGGAATGATTTGTTGGTGGACACCGTAGGGTGCAGAGAACACAGGCCGCCAGGGAATCCATTTTGTGGGATGGTTTCATATGTTTGAAAGGTGGGATGGAGGACTCTGACAGCATGGCAACCATTTTGTATGCTGCCGTCAGGTCTCGGGGGGGGGGGTCACCCAGACAACAGTCAGAGCTGTTTGTGGGATGGTGGCAGACCACACAAGGCCCAGCACCATCCAGCAAAGAGCAGTGCCTGCTGTCTGGGTGATCCCCTTCCCTCCGAGACCTGACGCCAGCTCACAAAATGGTTGCCATGCTGTCAGGGTCCTCCATCCCACCTCCAGACATACGAAACCATCCCAAAAAATGGATTGCCTGGTGGCCTGTGGTCTCTGACTCATGGCTAGCTGTTTACAAAAGAGATGTGATATAACGAGAACGCCATTTTGTGTTGTTGCCGGGCATTGGGGGTGGGGGGAGGGACCACTGAACAGTGTGGGGAATGCTGTCATCTTTGTTGGTGGATACCTTCGGGTGTGGAGACCACAGGCCACCAGGGAATCCATTCTGTGGAATGGTTTCGTATGTTGGGAGGTGGGATGGAGGACCCTGACAGCATGGCAACCATTTTGTGAGCTGGCGTCAGGTCTCGGGAGGGGTCACCTGGACAACAGGCAGTGCTGTTTATGGGATGGTGGCGGGTGGCGCAAGGCCTGGCACCATCCAGCAAAAAACAGTGCCTGCTGTCATGGTGATCCCCTCCCCTCGAGACCTGGCGCCAGCTCAAAAATGGTTGCCATGCTGTCAGGGTCCTCCATCCCACCTCCCAACATATGAAACCACCCCACAAAATGGATTCTCTGCTAGCCTGTGGTCTCCAACTCACTTCAACTGTTTTAAAAAGATGTGATATAAAGAGAATGCCATTTGTGTTGTTGCCATGCATTGGGGGTGGGAGGGACCACTGAACACTGGGAATGCTGTCATGTTTGTTGGTGGATACGGTCAGGTGTAGAGAACACAGGCCACCAGGAATCCATTTTGTGGGATGGTTTCATATGTTTGGAGGTGGGATGGAGGACCTGACAGCATGGCAACCATTTTGTGATCTGGCGTCAGATCTCGGAGGGAGGGCGTCACCCGGACAACAGGCAGTGCTGTTTATGGGATGGTGGTGGTGGGTGACTCAAGGCCTGGCACCTTCCAGCAAAGAGCAGTGCCTGCTGTCTGGGTGATCCCCCTCCCTCCGAGACCTGAGAACAGCTCACAAAATGGTTGCCATGCTGTCAGGGTCCTCCATCCCACCTCCAGACATACGAAACCATCCCAAAAAATGGATTCCCTTTAGTCTCGTGGTCTCCGACTCACGGCTAGCTGTTTACAAAAGAGATGTGATATAAACAGAATGCCATTTTGTGTTGTTGCCAGGCATTGGGGGGGGGGGAGGGACCACTGAACACCGTGGGGAATGCTGTCATCTTTGTTGGTGAATACCGTCGGGTGTGGAGAACTCTGGCCACCCCACGGTAAGAGAATGCCATTATGTGTTTTGCTGGGCATTGTGGGTGGGGACGGGGGCATCACAAAGCCAGCTATCTGGCTTGTTGTGGTTGGGTGAAGCGCATTTCGCGGCTGATCTGTGAAGAGACCTGCGGTGTTCTCACGCTGTTCCTGGAAAATGTGATCCGAGATGTCATCACCTACACCAAGCACACCAAGAGAGACTGTTACAATTATGGATGTAATCTATGCACTCAAACTAAAAGTCCGCGCTCTCTACGGCTTCAGAGGAGGCTCTGATTACAGGCTTAGGCATATGTTGTGGTGATGTGTGTGCATACAGATTATACTACTTGTTTAGGTTTTGAAGGTAGTGGCCTAGGTGAGTCGTGTCTGCAGTGCAAAGATGTTTTTTTTATTGCAGACAATGGGGAACCGTGACCGCTCGAGATAGAGGACAGCTCGAGATTTGAGAGACCACTTGAGACTGAGAGATCAAGAGACTACTCTGAGGAAAGACTACCCGCGATCAAGAGACTACCCTGAGATCAAGAGGCAGCTGTCCTGTGAGAGACTGCAACCCCAAGATCATCTCTGGAAATATGGCGAATGTGTACAAAAATGACCTGCTAGACCTGTTCGATAGTGCCAGTGACAATGAGGAGGATGAATTTCAAGGTTTTGATGATTCTGACACCGAGAGTGGACTTGATGCTTATAATGCATTTGGTTACACCAGACAGTGACAGTGATTTCAGTGATGACAATGATCTGCCCTGGCTATGCTGTGGTGGAAGAGGCATTCCACAGAGAGTGAAGAGGATGATGTGCCACTGGCCAAGCTACGTTGGCAGAGGAACCACACAGACAGTGAAGATGATCTTCCTTTGGCTACACTGCAGCGTCACAGTACCCACATTGGCGTGATAATTATGATGAACATGAAGTTGATGCAGAACAACCTGAGCAACCTTTGCCCGTCTGGATCGCGGGTCACAATTATGGATGGACAAGTTGCTTACAGCATGTCCATGTTGAGGATTTCAAAGGAGCCTGTGGGTCCCACCACACTGATGAATGCAGAGAAGACTCCCATGGATTTTATGAACCTGACATTCCCACCAATTCTCTATGACCTGATTGCCGAGGAGACAAACCAGTACAGTGCCCGTAAGCAGGCAGAAGCGAACAAAGTGGACCACCAATGGACTCCGGTAACTGCGTGCAACATAAAAGCTTTACTTGGAATTTGAATGTACATGTCATTTATAAAGGTGTCTCACTACCGCATGTACTGGGGGAAGCACCATCTCTATGGACGTTTACCAATTTCAAAGTTAATCACCCATGAGCGTTCTGAGAAGATTATGCAGTATCTGAACGCCAGTGATATAACACTAAATCCACCAAGAGGATCGCAAGAGCATGATAAGCTACATCACATTCAACCAGTTATCAACCATGTTATCAAGGCATGCAAGATGGAGTACAACCTACACCGAGAAGTGTCAATTGATGAGGCAGTGGTGGGCTTTAGAGGACGACTGTCCTTCAAGCAATACGTGCGATGCAAGCCACAACGGTATGGGATAAAAGTATGGATCCTTGCAGATCCTCATAACAGTTATGTGTCCGACTTCCAGGTGTACACAGGAAAGGCTGCTGGCACTGTGAAGGTGGGCCTTGCAGAAAGGGTTGTGAAAGACCTGACTAAGGATCTTCCTGGCAAAAGGCACCATGTATATTTTGACAATTACTTTACTTGGTTCACCTGGCAAAGAACTATTGAACATTGTGAACATTGGCTTGTACTCATGTGGAACAATGTGGACCAACAGGATTGGATGGCCTTCAGAACTTAATAAATTATCAATGAAAAAAGCTTGTGGTTATTATGAACAATGACAGAACGGTTCACTTGTTGCCACAGCATAGAAAGACAACCATCCGTTTTCTTGCTCTCAACAAACCATGACCCTACCTCACCAGCAACGTCTGTGCCCAGGAGACAAAGAGATGGCACTGTTGTATCAATTGCATGTCTGGATGTACTGCAGCAGTATAACATGCACATGAATGGATGTGGATGTCGCTGGCCAGCTTCAGGGCAGTACCCATGACCAGAAAATCAAAGAAGTGGTGGATATACCTTTCCTGTTTTTGTGGGATATGGCATTGTGGTGCAGAGCAAGAACCAATGGCGCGGCTAGCCTACCCGCACATGACAGTCCAGACGGTGGGAGCTGCATGCCCATTGGTTCTGCTCTGCACCATTGGCGGTGGTCTCCTACCGGCAGTCAGTCGGCGGGAGGCGGGCGGCAGGCAGGTGGGATGCCGGCCGGGGGGAGGGGTGGTGGGGCTTCGTGGGTGGGTGGGTGGGGTGGGGGACACTAGCTACCAGGAGATGTTCATGCGGGGTGTCATTTTCACATTGTGCCCCATGCATCAAGACACGGTCCCTGGACCACCAGGGAGATGTTGAGGGGGTTCTTTACATTCTGCCCGGGCGATCAGGCACTAGGAAAGTGTCTGGGGGTTCATTTCACATTCTGCCCACGATCAGGCATTATGGGAGCTGTTTATGGGGGTTCACTTTACTTACCGCCCGCGATCGGGCATTTCGATCCACTGACCACCAGGGATGTGAACAGGAGGGGGAGCCACATTGATGCTCGTATCAGCCTGGTGGTGGGGGGGAGTACACTGTGCCCGCATCGGGCTGGGGACAGGATTGAGTTAGTCAGCCAGGTGGCAGCGCTGCTGTGTTGCTCTCTGCAATACAGCAGCTCACCTGTGGGTGGCCTCACTTAAGCCTTTTTTGGGGCTCATGTCCTGCAGGCTCAGGTTGGGGTTGCGCCAGTTAACTCTGCACAGCCCGCTGAATATCGGCTGTGCAGTTTTATGCATGGTTCCTCCTCCTGTTGAGCATGCATTCATTTGCATTGCGCTGTTGCTCAGCCTGTTTTCAGTTGCGCAACTGCCTCCTGCTGAATATCGCAGAATGGCGCAATGTAGGACTTGAGCATGCGCAACCCTGTTGCGCATGGCGCAACCCTTTTGAATATCCCACCCAGGATGTATAACTTTTGCATCTAGTGAATCTGATACACCACATTTAAATGAGGCATGATTTTTTTCAACCTGAATTTCATCCAACTTTTTTTTTTTTCCTCTTTTAGATAATTTCTGAAGAAACCTATGGTTGGAACATTGATTTTAACACTATTTTCTGTTTTTAGCATGCATTTAATATTACCTTTATGTTTTGTTTTCAGCCTACATGCTAATGCAACACTTTGTTTTCTTGTTCTCTCAGTAGAGATACTATTTTAAGTTGTATATCTTGATAATATGTATTTTTCAAATTTTTTACAGTTTGTCACTTCTGTACTTTTTGTCTGGGAGGTCATAGGGGTGCCCTTGAGCTTATAATGGTCTCCATTTCATAATAGCACTCTGTGTTTGTGTGTTTGTTTGTTTTTTAATATAAGAGAGATGGCAGTAGGGGGCACTTACCTTTGAGAAAGCACTTCGTGAGAAAGCCCAAAATGTATCAGGTGACCTGAGAGGGGCTCCAGTGGTTTTCATGTACCTGTACCTGCTTTTTCTAGGGGTGAGGGGAAGAGCAAATTGTTTAACCAGGAAAGGCCCACTTAGCCAGAGCTTGTTTTCAGGTGCAACCTGGGAGCACAAGGAAGTTAAGTAACTTGCCTAGAGTCACACAGTGTGCAAGTGAGGGCTGATGACATTCAAACCCAGGTCTCCCAGGTTTGCAGCTCAGTGCCCTTAACCAGGGCTGCAGTAATGGGGGGAAAAGTGGGGATGTTGTCCGGGGCCCTGGGCTCAGGAGGGGCCCACCTGAGGAGCTGGCATTACCCCTGGAATTAGCTGGTTTGGGAAACAGAGGCCCATTTCAAGTGACATTTCCTGGGCCCCAAACTTCATAGCTGCAGCCCTGCCCTTAACCAATACACTATACTGCCTCCTACCGGAAACATCAATAAAGTATATTTATACTCGAGATTATTACATCTGTTTATATTTCATAGTGTGTGACCCCTCATTTGTTCTGTGCACATGAGACAGAAGAGACAGTGGTTAGTTGCAACTAATGATGTGAAAGACAAGAGAAATAACTGCACATATTTGAAATGATGAATTCCCCCATCTGGTTTCAGGGTGGGCTGTACTGTATTGACCTCATTACTGTCGGATGCCATTTCACTTTATGCATTGTCCTACTTTACTGTTCTTACATTGGCATTTGTTTCTCCATTGGACTTTTAAGATATTTCCTAGTGAGATAGCTGAGACCATTTAGGTCATGTGGCTTGATGGCATTTGTCTGTTTATACACTTACTGTGTATCTTACTTTGGTTGCAATTGATATCTTTATATGGGAAAGTATTGTATATCCCACATGTTGTTGTACTTGTGATGCTCTTGCATTGTTTATCCATGCCCTGTACTTATAAGTGTCTTAATTTATCTTTCACTAATTCTGTATATTCACCTACGCCCACCTTGAAAATGAGCTTGCTCAATGGTGTTCCACCTGGTAAAATAAAGACTGATTGGTTGATACACTGATTCCAGGCAATGTGCTAGGCTCTGGTGCTATTTTTCCATACTATTGTCTGTATTAATTATTTTTTATTTTTTGGTATCTAGGTAAGGCCCATGATTATGCTTTATTGTTTATACCTTACTTATTATTGTACTTCCCTCTATATGTAACACTTGTGAAGTGTGTAAATTCTGTATTGCTTATGATGTTCGTCAACTGTTACACTTTCACTGATCTGTATGTCTGTGTGTTTTGTGCACTTTAACATATAATTTGTCAGCAGAAAAGGACCGCTGGGCCCACCTAGTCTGTCCAGATGGTCTCTACCTAAAATGGAAATAAAATGCCTACGAGGAAATATTTACAACAGAAGTATTCTGTTTGGTGTCGAGACAGTATGCATAAAATAAACAGGAAAACATACAGATTCATTGTGCTTTTCTGTTTTTATTCTTAATGACAAAATATATACCATAATATTACAAATCATAAAAAAATTGAAAAAGTGTTCTGTACATGTAACTTTTATATAGTAAATCTAAAACACAGCATCTGTATAGAGTGCTTTGTCAATCTAAATTCCATCCTTTGCAACTGCAAAACAGGAACACATTCGCAATTCCCAAATGTGATCAATAGTAGTGACTTGCATAGAGAAAATGAATAGACTTGGGGAGGTGGGGTTCGATTGAATTCTGCAACATTGAGAAATCTTTTGAATTTTTAGACTGTGATCTACCTTTTGGCCTGGCCTGAATGAAAGAATCCCGTTATCTCATTTAATCTAATTAGAATAGTAGATAAGATTGGCTTCTGTTAGCTAGCTATTATAGCAAGATAAAGTAGTTAGAGTAATGAGTAATGAAACACGAGTATACAATTGTATGATGGTTTCTAATAATATGCTATTTTCCCTCCTTCAGACTGTAGTGCTGGAGCTAAAAACATAAATCAGAAATTGCATGAAAAGGCTCCCTTCGTAGAAATGGGAAACTATGTAGGGCATATGAAACAATAAGTGATCACAGAAAGTGTTAATAATCATTTTATTGGACATGAATTGTTGATTTTAATTGGTTAGTAGAGATTAGTGGTGGGCAAAATTAGAAAAATCCATTTCACACACTTTTTGCAAAACTAGGCCAAGTTCTCACTGTTTTGTGAATTGAACAGAATGTTTAATAGGGCAATTTTTGTTAACATTGCTCAATTTTTTAAAATTACATTTTTTTTACATTTTCAATTGGAAAAAATGCCATTTCCTGAAATTGTACACCTTTAACGACTTGCAGTTTTAAAACTGAACAACTTGAGGAAATTTGTACTGTTTAAATAAATGTGTTGGCAAAATTCCGCCAGATTTTGGTGCACTTTGTTGAATATTATGTGAATGTGAAATCAGCAATTTATACAATTTCACAAATGGAATAAAAATGTTACCAAGCACAAGCAGAGATATGATTTCATATTGTAAGTCTTGCTAATATGTGTTTTTCTATTTATTGCTCAGTTTTTCACTTTTGTAATTTTGTCTGGGAGGTCCCAGGGGTGCCCTTGAGCTGATTTATAATAGTCTTCATTTCCTAATACCACTGTGCCTTTATAGTTGTTTTTATAGGAGAGATGGCACTGGGGCACTTACCTTTGAGAACACATTTTGTGGCAAAGCCAGAAATGTGTCGGGTGACCTGAGGGGAGCTCCATTGGACTTCATTTACCTGCATCTGCTGTTTCTACACCTGAAACATACACTGGAAACACCAATAAAGTATATTTATATTACATATTGTTATTATATCTGTTTACTTTTCATGATGTGTTTTCCCTCACTTGTCTTATGCAGATGAGACAGAGGTTAGTTGCACCTAACGATGTGAATGACAGACCTGACTACACATATCTGAAATAACGAACTCCCGGCCTGTTTTCAGGGTGGACTGTAATGTATTGACCTCATTATTGTCAGATACCGTTTCACTTTAAGCTTTGCCCTACTTTGCTATTTTACAGTTGGTTTTTGTTTCTCCATTGAAGTTTAAGATATTTCTTCAGTGGGATGATTGAGACCATTTAGGTCATGCGGCTAGATGGCATTTGTCTGTTTATACACTGATTCCAGGCAGTGTCCTGGGCTCTGGTGCTATTTTTGTGCACTATTGTCTGTATTAATTATTTTTTTTTTTTTTTCTCGCCAGGTAAGTCCCACTGGGAACAAGACCTGTCTGTATGTCTGTTTTGTGCACATTAATAAATATAGGGCCTTATTCTCAAAGGGTTACACCTGGCATAAATTGACTCGCACCAACAAAAATGGTGCAAGTAGCAGTTTACACCAGGAGTTGTGACATTCAGTATTCTGTAAAGCAGCCTGTGACATGTCGCAGGCTGCTTGCACCAAAGTGAACTTATGCCACCAGTTATGCCATACACCCACTGAGACATGGCACTACAGGGTTTACGACAGCAGTTGCACCCTCTTCTGGAAGGGCAGCCTCGAAGTCCCCAATGTCCCCAACAACCCTTGGAGAACATCCGCCAAAGTGCAGCTACACCAGCTATTAGCTGGTGTAAGTGTACTTTACAGCCACTGCAGGTTGCGCCAATGTACCACCAGGCCATCCCCCAGCACATGTAGCCCCAATCCCCAATATTTGCAGAAAGCCCTGCAGGGCTCACTCATGCCCCCCCATCCCCAATTAAGTACATAATGCCCTGCAAGGCTAGCTCATGCCCCCGATCCCCCAAAAGTCATAAAAGTCCTGCAGGGCTAGCTCATATCCTCCGAAATACACAAAAAGCCCTGCAGGGCTAGCTCATGCCCCCTGATCCCCCCAAAGTCATAAAAGTCCTGCAGGGCTAGCTCATATCCTCCGAAATACACAAAAAGCCCTGCAGGGCTAGCTCATGCCCCCTGATCCCCAAAATTACTGCAGCAATATGCAGATCCTGAGTATCCCTGGTAGTCTAGTGGCCCCTCCATCTGGCAATGCCCAACCACCCTGCTCCTCTCTGACCCATTTCCATCCGACGACTGGCACAGCCCACCACTCAACCACCATGGCCAGTCATCTACTGAGCTGTTCAGTGAACGCATACGGTACATAGTACGCACTCAGTGTGAGCACATACTATGTACAGTATGTGCTCATTGAAGAGCTCCATTGGCAGCTGGCCGCAGTGGTGGGAAGTGGGCTGTGCCAGTCGCTGGCTTGAAATGGGTCGGGGGAATGGGGAGGTTGGGCACGGGGCCACTAGACTACCAGGGATACTGGGATCTGTGTGTTACTGCTGTAACTTTGGGATCGGGGCATGATGAAGCACTCTGCAGGGCTTTTTGTGTATTTTGGGAGGTTGGGGCATTAGTTTTCCTGTGGGGCTTTCGCCATTATTGGGGATCGGGCATGGGTTGGGGGCACTTGAGCCCTTCACATCCAGAGCTGCAGGCTTGCGACACACCCTTCAGGTATGCCCTTCATTTGGAGTACTTGTCAGATTGTCATAAGTCACAGGACTTAACAAAAATCAGGCGCAGGCTCCTTGGCTCAACTGCACCCCTCATATGTCGTAACTTGTAACATGCATAAGGGTACTTCTAGAATCGGGTCCAAATCATTTAAAAATTGGGTTGATGGTAGATCTGGAGAATCATTCCCCTTTGTAGCATTTGTTCACTCTTTCTAAATAAATTGAAGACTGGTTTTAATCAACTGATTGTCATTAAAACTGTTGTTTGCAGCAAATCCAGCTTCCATACACAACACAATGAAATTGTTAGTGTTGCAGAAGACAACAAGTACAAAAAACAAAACAGTAGGTGATGTGTCTATATGACACAAGAGGTAAAAGCAAGCAATTTTAGAAACTTAGAAACATTTAATTTGTTGGCAGAAAAGGACTGCTTGGCCCATCCAGTCTGTCCAGATGGTCCCTGTCTAAAATGGGAATAAAATGCCTATGAGGAAATATTTACAACAGACATATTATGTCTGGTGTCAAGACAGTATGCATAAAGCAAACTGAGAAAAAAACACAATTTTATTGTGCTTTTCTGTTATTACTGTGAACTACAAAGTTTTACCAAATTACAAAATGTAAATGTAGGAAAAGTTTACTGTTTGTGTAATTGTATCCAGTATACCACATCTATAGAAAACATGATTTGTCAACCTAAATTCCATCCTTTCCAACTACAAAGCAGGAACACATTCACAAGTCCCAAATGTGAACAATAGCAGTGGCTTGTACAGAGAAAGTGAATAGACAGGGGGGGTGGGGGTAAGAGAATAGAATTCTGTGATGCTGAGAAAACTTTAGAATTTTTTAGACTAGGATCTACTGTTTGATCTGATCTAAATGAAAGGATAGAGTTAATTGCCTTTAATCTGAATAGAATAGTAGATGAGATTGGCTTCAGTATGCTACCCAGTTTAACAAGATAAAGTAGTTACAGTAATGTGTAATGAAAACTGTATAAAAAAAGTATGATGGTTTGAAATAATATGCTATTTGCTGTTTTTCAGACTGCAGTGTTGGAGCCAAAAGTATGAATCAGAAATTGCACAACATGGCGCTTTTCATAAAAAAGGGAAGTGGTGTAGAACATATGAAATAAGTGATTACAGAAAGAGCTAATAATTATACTATTGGATATCAATTTCAAGTGCATTTTTGGTTTGAGGTTAGCAGTTAGTAGAGTGCTGTGGAGGAGCAATGTGAGGGTGTTGAGGGGGGGAGAAGGGGTGGGAAAGGGAGGAAGGAAGCATACTTAGAAACAGACCCCTTTAGGATGCTAAGAACTCTGCCAGGGGAGAGAAACAAGGTGAACAAGAAGGGGTGGGGAAAGGGAGGTGGGAAACATGCCAAGAATGGACTCCTTCAGGATGCTGAGAACCCTGCCGGGGGCAGAATCAAGGTAAACAAGGAGGGTTGGGGAATGGGAGGAGGAAAACATGCCAAGAGCGGACCCCTGCAGGATACTGAGACCACTACCAAGGGGGCAAGAATAAGGCAAAGTTAGAGGGGGGGAGAGAAGATAGGTAGGGGGGACAGGAGGGAAGAATGGGGTGTGTGCTGAGGAGTGCAGTAGAGGATGGGGAGGAGACGGATGGAATTGAGAGGGAGACATGCCTGGGACTGACCCCTGCAGGATGCTGGAAACCCTGACAAGGGGCAGGGCAAGTCAAAGATAGAGGAGAGGGTGAGAAGATTGCTAAGTGGGGGGGCAGGAGAGAGGTAGGGGAGAGGAGGTTGGAAGTAGAATAGGGGGAAGAGACACTGGGGATATATTAGAGGGATGGGAGATTTGGGGATGAATAGACAGGAGCAGAATGATGGGAGGAAGTCAAGGGGGATTATAGCAGGAGCAGCTAGGGGAGAGGTAATTGTGTAGGACAGATCTGAGGGAGGAGGAGGAGGAGGAGGAGTGGCGTATTTGAGGGGGAAGGGAGTTCCAGACTTTGGGGAAGTGATAGGAAAAACCAGACTGGCCGATGATTGTGGAGCGGCGAGGGACTGCCAAAATGAGAGAGTCAGTAGATCTGAGGGAATGGGAGGGTGGGGGTAGAGTAGAGAGGGAAGTGGTGAGGAAAGTAGGGAGTTCACTGAGTCACTATTTAGAAGTGAGCTTGGCACAATGAGAGAGGCACCAGTCTTCAAGCGAGGGGAAGGACAGGGCATGATAGAAAGTACAATGATGAGTCCTGGAGGGAGCATCGAGAATGAAGCAACAGAAGGAGTCAAAGAGAGTGTCCAGTCTGGACAGAGAGGACTTAAGAGCAGCACCATAGACTGTGTTGCAGTAGTCAACAAGCATTTGTCAATGCCGAATGTTTGCTTGCTGGCATTGGCATTGGTAGTGTAGGAGTCAGAGAGATGCATAATAGGAATGGCAGTGAAGTATTGAACTGAAGCCACCACCACCACCACCACCACCCTGCAGAGACTGACAGGCATTGGGGTGTGCCTTTGGGTCCTCAGGCATAACTGCCACGCCATTTCACCACACCCTACCCTGCAGACTCGGACAAGTGTCTTGGGGTCTTTGGGCCTTATGCTCACCCCATTCCATAAGGAAATATGGTGAGATGGGTGCAGTATAGGAGAATGGGGTGAACTTTGGGTCCGAAAAGTCCAAGGCACACCTCAATGCCTGTCACCGGCTGCAGGGTGTGGGTGGAATGGCAAGAGTATTACAGGTGGCAATCCCAAGTCACACCCCTGATGCCTGTCAGTCTCTACAGGGTGGGGCATTATGATCAGAAACTCTAATGCCCCAGGTGTTCGTTAGTATTTTCACTCCGCATTTTCAACATGGGTTTTTGGTGACCCCCACTTCATGAACAGTGGCAATATCAGTTTGTTAGCCGAAGGCTGATTTTGCACAGTGACTACACCATTTGGCACCACAGGTGCAAAAACACATTTCAAACAGGATGTGAAAAATGACAGCTGTACTGTTCATGGGGAGGTGTAAAAAATTGTAATGGTGAAAATATAAAAAAACTGAGGTCACGAGTGTGCGTAGAAACTGCGCAACGCACACCCATAATGTAATTAACTTTGGGGATATTTTACAGCAGATTGTCAATGCAGGCATTTTGAGACCTCCGCTCATGAACAGTGTCACTGCGATTTTCTTAATCTGTCCCGAACACTGATTTCCCACAGCGACCACGCATTTCTGCGCCGGAAGTGCAAAAACACATTTCGGCCAGGGTGTGTAAAATGACAGCTGTACTGTTCATAAGGAGGTGTGGAACAATGCCAGTGTTGAAAAGCTGGACTGAAAATAGTACAACTTCGTGAACTTACGAGGGTGCTTGAAAACTGCACAATGCATGCTCGTAACACAGTCATTTTATGGACTTCTGTCACCAAATTTTTAACTTAGCCATTTTAAGACCTCTGCTCATGAATAGTGTCACAGTGATTTTCTTAATCTGTCCCTAACATTGATTTCACACACCGACCGTGCCATTGGGCGCTACATGTGCGAAAACACATTTTGGGCAAGATATGAAAAATGACAGCTGTACTGCTCATAAGGGGGTGTGGTAAAATGGCAATGTTGAAAATCTGGAGTGAAAATATTAAACATTTGCGAAGTTACGAGCATGCATGGGAACTGCGCAATGCATGCTCGTAAAACATTTATGGGAATTTTTTCACTATATTTTCAACATAGGGTTTTAGGGGGTGTACGTCATGAATGATGACACTGTTGTTTCGTTACTTGGTCCTGAAAGGTGGTTCCGCGCAGTGACCTCGAAATTACCTTTTAGGACCGAATAACAAAATCGCAGTGACTGAATTCATGAGGTGGGGCCCCCAGATCCCCATGTTGAAAATTTGGTGAAAGAATTCTCAAATATGGCCGAGATAGGCACCAAAGTTGAAAAAAAAACAACATTTATGCCATTATACAGCTTACTGGCATTTCTTCATTTCGTGGTCGGCTTTGAGGAGTGCAGACGTGTTCCCGGTCCACCGAAGATCATCGTGCCAGACTCCGGAGGTAAGTATGGGGTGTGGGGAGGTGGATGCACAGAGAGTGGGTGTGGGTTGGGGAAGGGGGGCAAGACAATCAACGAGGGACCATTTTTGGTTTTCAGGTGTTTGTTTTAGTTTTAGGACGACAACGACAGACTTGTGCCATGCTGGGGTGGGCTCCCCAATGCGGCAGCTGGAAGAATTTTTTTGAAGTCCAGTGGAGCCGACAGGGGATAGGGCACCCCATTGGCCATACAGACATTTGCCATGCTGGGGTGGGCTCCCCAGCGTGGCATCTGGAAGTCTGTTTTTTGGGGTCAATGAAGCTGACGGGGATTGGGCACCTCGTCATCATTCTGACTTTTGCCACGCTGGGGTGGGCTCCCAGCGTGGCACCTAGAAGTCTGGGGGGGCGCGGAGCCAACGGGGGATTGGGCACCCCCATCAGCCTTACGGTGTGCAGTGGGGGGAGCGCATGAGCATGCTGGGGTGGGCTCCCACTATGCTACTTGAGTGTTTGGGGAGGGAGGACAGTAGACACAAATGAAGCTGTCTATGACAGCTGTTCAGGATGCAGTGCTGAGTGTAGGCACTTTGCATACTGCCGACAGCAGTATGTAAATTACTCGCCAACGCCAGTATGCAAACTACCTATATGTTACAACCGCTGATTGCAGTGGTTTTTCACTTTCAGCTGTACACCACTGCATCTGAATGGCTGTCACAGACAGCTCGGACATTCATTGGTGCGGTGCAGCCGCGCCTGCAAAAGGGAGCAGGGCATTGGAAGTGAGGGAGGCACACCTATGAAAACTGGTATGGTGGCACTATGTTTCTTGCACATGTGTACAAGCAAACATAAAAATGGGGAGTATAATCTTCTGGACAAGTACATGCCTGGCCATAGGAGGGATGCATATATGTAGCCCAGCACTGGTAAATGTACTAGCTATTTAAAGTTATAAGTCTTGCTAATATGTGTTTTTCTATTTATTACACATTTTTGCATGTTTTCCATACTTAAAAATGTGAAGATTTGTCAAATTACACATACACAGCAGGTATCTGAAGAGTCCATCTGACAGAGGGAGATCACACTCCAATTATGTTTAAGACTGGAGTACATATAGTGCCTAACAATTGCAGTGAAGGAACAGTCTGGAAACTAACAGTAGTCACTGATTTGTGCTGCCTAAATTAGCAGGCTTGGATACAGTCACTGAGCAGGTGCAGCCTTTTAATAAAGGTCCATCAGCTCCTTAAGTTGAGTTATGAGTACCCTATTCAGTCTCTCGAAGGAGGGGCATGTGCCGTTCCTGAACTCCAATTTGTCACCAGGTGATGGAGACCCCTGGAGCTACCTTCGACTAAAGAACCCATTGTTTAGCCTGTCCAGAAATTGTTCACTTTTGCATGTTTTGTCTGAGAGGTCTTAATGGTCTCCCTTTAATAATGGTACAGTGCCTTTAAATCTTTTCTTTATATGGGAGAGTGCACTGGGGGGTACCTACTGTTCAGAAAGTACTTTGTGAGCAGATGTATCTCTCCTGCTATTGTGCACCCTCACCACATTTCTCCAGGAACCTACAGAGTGAGTTTTTTCATGAGCCCAAACTCCACCACCCTTACAAGCTGACAATGTGCCAGGTGCCTTGAGGGAGGCTCCAGTGAGCTTTATCTTCCTGTACCTCCTGTTTCTACACCTGCAACACCAATAAAATATATTTATATTCAAATCATTCTTATAGCTGTTTACTTTTCACAATGGATGTGCCTGGTCCTGAGTGCTGGTCTCTTGCTGTGATGCTCTTCAGTACTGCCTAACTTGGCCCTATGACTTTATTTCTGTTGTAATGTGTATAATGCTGTCATTTCACATATAGATTGCTGTTCTGTATGTTTGGATTCTATAGCAGTCTAGTATTTGTATGTATTTATTGCTGTTTTGTTGGTTGCTCTTTCTGTAAGATGCTCGGAGTTTTAAGAATGCAGCCCATTAAATCTAAATTCCTACCCAGTCCCATTCGGGGTGGGTAGGACCTTATTAGCCTGATGAGACAGGTGAAATTTAAAAAAGAACTGTGCTGAACCTGTAAGTCATTTTTCCAAATAGAAGCTGCTTTTAAGTACTGTTTAAAATGTTATTTTTCCATCTATACAGGCCTTTTGGCAACCTCAGTGGGTGTTTCTGCTTTACAGTTTGGTGGGTAATTATCCAGGTTGTACTTAAAAATAGGAATTTGTCTAGTGTGCTTATTTATTTATTTATTACATTTTGTTGACCCGGTGAGCCCACTGGGCCTAGAAGTCCCTTTTTCTGGGAGCGGATGCAGATGGTAAGCAACTGAAATTGAACCAGATTAAGCTGTTGGTGGTATTTTTAGTGACTGGGAAAATTTGGCCAGGACACCGGGGAAATTCCCCTACTCTTTTTCGATAAGTGCCATGGGATCGTTAGCATTTACCTGAACTACCACCAATCCATGCAGATGGGACCTCGGGTTAACGTCTAATCTGAAAGACGGCACCTCAGAAGTGCAGCACTCCCCTCATGCTGCACTACAGTGTCAGTATTGGGATATTAACCCAAGTGCCGGATGTGGGAACTGAACTCACAGCCCTCTGATCTCCCAGCCTCAGAGACAAGCGTGCTACCTACTGATCCACTGACACTGGTAAACCTTTGTTTATCTGGTAAACAAAAGCTAAATAAATAAGTACTTAGCAACCTCAGTGGGTGTTTCTGCTTTACAGTCTGGTGGGTAAGCACCATTTCAGAACTGCATGATGTAGTTTATGTCCCTAACAACCAGAGTTCTATGGTACAACATGGATGCATTGTGTCAACAACAGAAGAGTAGAACAAGAACAGAGATGTAAACTACAACATACAGTTCTAAAATAGTTCATACCAGCAGCATGTAAATCAGAAACACCCAAAATGATAACTAAAAAGCCTGGATAGCTACATCAAGCATAATTTGAACCAGTATTTAAAAACAGCTTCTCCCGAGAAAAATGTAACTTATAGATTCAGTGCAGTTCTGCTATAACCTGGGAGATAGTCCCCTGAAAGACTGACAGCATATTTATTTATTTGTTGATAACCGGGAAAGGTACCCTGAGCCAAGGCTCGTTTCAAGTGCGACCCAGGGAAAGGGTTGTGGGGAGACCTGTTACAAATACAATTCAGAGTCAGCATAGCAAATACAGAAATAAAAGGCATATACAGAGGCAGCAGTATCATAAAATGGCATAACATAATACTGCAATTGTATAAAGCAGTAAACAAGTAGGAGTAATAAGGTGAAGGGCAGCAACCAGGGAACAGAACAGGTGAGGGTCAAGGGAAAGGATATTGGGTTGTGAGGGTAAGCAGGAATAGGGTGGAGGAAGTTGCCTTAGGAAGAGACAGAAAGCTGAGAGAGAAGGGTGAGGCTAAGGGCGGAGGTGAGGGGAGCAGATTCTAGAGAGAAGGAAGGCAATAGGAGAAGGCTGCTTGGCCAGCCGAGGAGTGAGAGTGGGGAATGGAGATGGTGCAGGAGTCCTTGGAGCAAAGCGAGTTGAAACAGCAGGGCATTGGGGATAGCAAGTAAGATAGACAGGAGGGGAGTGACACAAACTAGTATTTGGTGATGAAGGCAGCACAGTGGGACTGGTGATGAGATGACAGGGGAAGGATGGGTCGGGAAGAGTAGAGGGTGCAGTGATGGTTACAGAGGGGAGAGTTGATGGTGAAGCGGCAGAAGACATTGAATAGGGCAGCCAGTCTAGCAAGGGAGGAGGAGGGAGCAACACCATAAACTATATTTAAATAATTAAAGACTGGGAGAACCATTTTGGTTACAAGTTCCTTATGGACATAGAGGGAGAGGCAGTATTTGTTGCAAAAAAGTGCACCTACTTTGGGGCAGAGTTTGACATGACTGGCATCTGTGTGGATGGGAAAATAGAGCTTGCTGTCCAGCCAGACTCCTATATACTTGAATGCAGAGATCATTTCCAGTAGAATACCATCTAGAGTGGTGAAAACAGGGGGGAGGGGAGAGCCTTGCCAGTTTCTGGCTGGCATCAAAATCAATTGTCACTGTCTTTTTGGTATTGACCTTAAGCTGGTTTTCATGGAACCAGCATTTGATGTTATGGAAATCCTGCTGGAGTGGCCTGGTCACAGCAGTGGCCATAGGGCCTAAAGTGTATGCAACCCATACCCTGGCTGGAACAGCGTCTGGCAACTGGGATCCTCCCCAAACCTGTGCCACAGACAAGGCCACAGCCCACAAGCCGGCATAAACAGTAGGCATCACCAATAGAGCTGGGGCAAATACCTGGCTCAGCAGTCTCAGAGGTCGAGGGGGGTTAGGGTACAAAATAACATCTATATGTACTCCACGTTCTAGGAGAGAGGTGCTAGGGCTATGCTAGATCTAACTTCTGAGGGGGCCCAATAACAAGTTCGCTCTGGAAGCATAGATTGATTGTCCACTACTGAAGATGGGATTCTGCAGTATGGTTTTATTCAGACAACAGATGGAAAACACAGAATGGGGTGGTCCACAAGGTTGGAACTGACTTTTCAGGACAACACACTTTTCTTTACAGAAACATTTGTCTTGGGCATTTAGTACATTCTTTTCCACACAGAACTATCGAACTGTCCATCCCTCTGGACTAGGGATCTCTAGACATTTACTTCCCAAAGTGTATATCTTGTGGGGGGGGGGTCCACACACTTTAATTCAACATTTCTCTTTTTCTTTCCCTAAGTGTCTATTAAGTGGGGGTTGCCACACACTTTAAAAACATTTCAAATTTTTTTTTCCTGATGCAGTGAACTCTGTTAACATGCCCAGGGTAACGAGGTGCCCTTCCATGAACCATTTAGCCCTGACTGAAGTTTCAGATGGGGGTCTTCCCACCCTGGCCCCAACCAGTGTCTGCTATTCCTTTGGAGTTACACCAAATGAGCCTTCAATTCTCTTGAATTGCTAAAGGACTCCCAACTTTAAAATTTCACATTCAGCACATTGTTGTGGCGATACAGTGGCCCAGACAGGTGTATTCTAGCCTTATCTCTTTGCACATGCACCTCAGACAACTCCCTAAGAAACAGTCCCATGTAACTGTACTCATGGTTTTGTTTCTCCCTTTGATATAGACATGGATGCTGGAAGAAACACCTCTTCCCTTCACAAGTAGCTTGTCATAGCTTCACACAGATCACTCTTTCTGGGCAGCTGACACTCTTCAGGAGATTGCCCCTTGAATCCACAGAAACAGAAGTCTGAACCACTTCTCTGTGGAGTGATCCACTGGGGTCCTGCTGGCACAGTCTCCACCACTTCCTTTGACAGGTTGCAGTCTCACTCATTGGGGTGAGAAAAAAAACAGAGATCCTTCAACCAACTTCTGCACAGGCTGGCAGGCACCTCTACACTAAGAGCTCCCTCCTCACAGAGCTCCCACACTAAACTGCTACTGACTACTCCCATTTGAACACTCTAAACTGCCCCAGAGCAGCTGATTCCAAAGTGGCTTATGGTGCTGCAAGAATACTAAATGACGTAATCCATTCTCTCCTCAGGCTAGCTGAGTAAACAATGATGTCATGTTGTAAGGAGCTTTTAACAACTCCCTACAGGTTGCTGAGGAACCTTCCTAGTCCAACACTGATGGGATTCCAGTAACCCCAGGGGACTGGGTGGTTGCATTTACTGCCAACCAAATGAGCTTGCTATCCACAGCAAAGCTATGGTCTGCAATGCAGGCCATTCAACCTCGGGGCACCCTACAGGGTGAGGTGACCAGGCTCACCCCTACCTCGGCCAAATCCTAGGCAGGTTGCACCAGAGAACAGAGGCCCACTGAAGCATTTTCAGCTTCACTTAACGTCTCGGGACTCCCAGTGGCTCCAAGAGACTGCCTGAAGCATGTCCTAACAGACAGCACTGGTGATCCCTATCCAGATCAGGACCATCAGCCTGTCTATCCTCCTAGCCCTCTAGGGAAAAGCTATCTGACCTATGCTACCTACTGGGGTACCTATCCCCACACACATACTTCATAATTTACCAAACTGTATACTGCTTTAGAAACATACATTTTTAGTTGTTTTTTTTTTAATCATTTTTTCTCCCTAGTCCCAATCCTGCATGCCCCCAACATGATGCACACGTGTGGAGGCACATGCACATCACACCATATGGGACGCTCCACACTGTCAATCACTCAGTTACCATCTACGCCTGCCACCAGATGTCCGGTGATGGCAGAACTATGGACAGGTGATCCACCCACCCAGGAGAAGAGAGCTAACACTCAGTCTTGATCCCACACTCCCCCCCTGCCCGCACCCCAAAAACCTGAGTCTGTTCCTGAACCCGGGTCACTGGCATGGCACGAGGTGTGGTGTCCAGCGCCTCAACCCTTAGCACCACCTGGCCATCTGTAGAAACATACATAAGGCATTGTTATGCATTTCCAAAACCTCAGAAATACATACTCTAAACCCGAAAAGCAAAAACATGGTTAACATTTCCTAGTTAAATATTTCTAACACCCAAAACACTCTAAATGAGGACTTAGTGGAGCCCTAAACATCCTCTTCTTGTCTTATTTTCTTCACTCAGGAGCACCTGCAAAAGAAAACATTCCAAAACACATCCTGCAAGAAAACATAGTAACCAAACATCTCACCAGCAAGATACTACACAATCCCAAAAATTTTTAAAGGTTTTTTTTTACAAAAGGCAGTATAAAAATATAAAAGAAACACATTTACAATAACATTTGGGGTGAGGGAGTCCCTAAAATGTCTTTAAGTGAAGAACTCCTGAGTGCACAATGTACTCCATACAAGAAGAGTCTCTCTATAAGCCAAAGCCTGTGGAAAACTATTCTTGGCAAAGGCTTGAGGCCTACTGACACTACAGTCCAGATCCAGGAGTGTCTTTTTTAGGACCAACAGTTCAAAGCACATCTTCACTTAAGGGCACATTCAATAAACATAAAAAAAGTCAAAGAGGAAGTTTGACACCTTACCAGACTAGCTGCGCAGGTTGACAGTCTGCTTCACCTCTCTGAATTTGGACTGAAAACAATCTTTGGATCAGCTGTTCCACACCACCTGCTGGACCTGGTTGTCGCTGGATGAAGGTCGAGCGGGATCTACCAGGACAGATGCACCCATATTGGTCTCCTCTGCTTGGCACTTGGTAGGAGACATGCACCACTAAAGCTGCACCCATGTTGGCCTCTTCCTCTTGGCATTTGGCAAGAGGCATGCACCATTAAAGCTGTACCCAATTTGATCTCCTCCACTTGGCAGGAGATATACACAATTAAAGCTTCACCCACATTGCTGTTGCTGACTTATAACTTAGCAAAATGCTGGAGTAGTGGCACTCAGGGATAGTACCACTCAGGATGAGGACTGTGGTGAGCTACCCCACTGCTAGCCCTTATTTGTGATATTATTCTGTTGTATATTTGTTTTTTATGTAATTATATGTACATGCCAGTGTCAGCAAAGGCACATAGAGAAAAGACTGTATTTTTTTTTAAAGGGGTTTGACCTTCCTCTGACCTACAAGACCAGCCTTGCTTGCAGGAATCTGACAAGTTCTTGTCAAAAAGCTTGTGGATACATGATCAAAGAGAATCCTCTAAGTTAACTAGCCAAGAGAAACAGAAGTAATAAAATCAGCTTGTATAATCATACAACTTATAGGATCTTCTTTATAACTAATTAAATTAAGCCAGTTCAAAAGCCCGGGGTGTTTTAGCCAGGAAAGATCATTCTAACAGGGCTGTGTGAAATGCCACCTTCAGGAGTTATGATAAAGTTAGATAGACAAATCTATGATCCTGACAAGACATCGCATACTCTTTCTTATTTTGGTGGAGCTAAAATACAAGATATTACAAGGATGAGTAGGCAAATTCTTAATAACTCTGGACAAAATCCTTTGGTTATTGTTCATGTTGGTGTTAATATTAATATTGAGAGTGAACAGGAAATTAAAGCAGCATATGTTGGTTTGACAAATATACTATCAGATACAGGATGTACACTTGTTTTATCTGAGATACTTCCAGTTCTGAGGGCTAATATTCATATAGAAAGTAAAATTAGAAATGTGAATAATTGGTTACGTAAATGGTGCCTACGACAAAACATAAAATGCCTAACTCATTGGGAAGATTTTGTTGGGAAAAGAGTTTTATTTGCTGGTGATGGCCTACATTTGAATAAGAAGGGTGCTGTGATTTTGGGCAATCATATTAATACTGAAATTGTTACTTATTTAAACTAGTTAACGGGGAAGAAGGGAAGGAATTCTACCCCTTAGGTGTAGATCCAAACAGGTTGTTAGTTTTTGAATCTATACCCTCTAAAAAGACTATACCAACTAGTATTGATAAAGAAAAAATGAATACCCATTCTAATGGATTAAACTTAGTATTGAATGCTAGAAGTTTACTGAGCAAAATAAGTGAACTATAAATAGTTCTTTATAATAATGATACTGATGTATGTGGGGTCACTGAGACCTGGTTCACTGAAGGTCAGTGGAGTCAGGACATATCTGGATATACCGTCTTTAAATAAATCGTACAAGAACTAGAGGAGGAGGAATAGCTATTTATGTCAAAGATAGTTTACAATGTCTAGAAATAGATAGCACTGTGCCAATACCTGTGGATATTGAACTTATGTGGATAAAATTAATTTGCAAACAAGGACCTATAAATATAGGACTTTGCTATCGACCACCAGCATCAGATATCGATACTAATAAAAATCTATTTGAGTGTTTAAAAACTATAAATAACTCAGAGAATATAATACTAATGGGATATTGTAATTTTCCGCATATAAATTGGGATAGTCTGGAAAGTCCAAACCAACAGGGAAAACTCTTCCTAGATATAATAATACAACTAGGCTTAGATCAGTTAGTCATGTATCCAACTAGGAAAGATAATTTTCTAGACCTGATTTTAACTAATATATCTGAACAGGGGGAATCTCCCAAAATCATTGAACCATTGTGTGATAGTGATCATTGCATGGTGTTATGGGCCTTTAACTACTTTAAGTCATCTGCTAATGGTAAAACTGTATTGTGGAATTTCTCCAAAGTGGATTATGAGAAAATTAAAGAATACTGAAATAATTGGGACTGGGAAAAAGACTTGTTGGATCTTGATGTTAATGAGGCATGGTCTAAAATTAAAACTGTAGTGGAGTATTGTATTTGAATTGGGTCCCTGTGCATATTAAATATAAAAACTTTAGGTGTTCCCCTCTTTGGTATACAAAAAAATACATAGATTAATTAGAAGTAAAAAAAGAGCATACTGTATAATAAAGATAGGAATCAATGTACAGAAGCTAATTGGACCAGGTTCAAAAGAAAAGCTAATAAAGCTAAGTCAGTGGTAAGAAAGGCTAAGATTGAATTAGAGTACAGATTGGCTTCAGTTACAAAAGATAATAAAAATAAATGTTTTAATTATCTGGGATCAATTAAAAATAATACTCCTAAAGTTGGCCCTATATTAATGAAAGACAATGTTATATCTGATGAGCTCACTTTAGCTAAAGAATTCAATCTGTACTTTACAAGTATATTTAAGGATAGTGAAAATATTGATAATGATATGGGTAGTAATAAGGACTCGTTTATTACGTTTAAAACTCTTGAAGTGTATGATATTATTAATTCTTTTAAGAACACACCTGTGGATATTGAACTTATGTGGATAAAATTAATTTGCAAACAAGGGCCTATAAATATAGGACTTTGCTATTGACCACCAGCATCAGATATCGATACTAATAAAAATCTATTTGAGTGTTTAAAAACTATAAATAACTCAGAGAATATAATACTAATGGGATATTCTGTACATAAACTGAACTTACAGACTTAAATGGGCAGACTGGGTGGGCCATAGGCCCTTATCTGCCGACACTGTCTATGTATCTATGTAACACATCTTCATTGGGACCGGATAATTTCCCAATGACTTTCCTTAAAGAAATTTCATATGAGGTTGCAGGATTTCTTAGTTTATTATACAATAAATCTATTGAGGAAGGAATAGCTATTCAAGAATGGAAAGAGGCTATAGTGATCCCAGTTCATAAGGAAGGTTCTAGGCAAGATGTGAAACATTATAGACCAATTAGTCTTACTTCTTGTATTGGGAAAATCTTGGAAAAATTCATTTTATATAGAATAAATAATCATGTTGCAAGGAATAATTTAAGACAGTGATATAACACAATACGGCTTTACATCAGGTAGATCATGTCACAGCAATTTAATACATTTCTTTGAACCAATGAATGCAGCATTAGATGATGGCTTACCAATGGGTATTATATTCTTGAACTTTGAAAAGCCATTTGACTCTGTATCCCATAAAATTTTAATTACATGCCTAATTCATATTAAACTCCATCATAATATTATTATGTGGATCAGGCCATGGCTAACAGATAGGAGGCAACAGGTTTCAATAAGGCTTTAAATCCCCATGGAGTACAGTGACTAGTAGAGTGCCTCAGGGTTCAGTTTTGGGCCCGGTATTGTTCAACATACTCATATCTACCATGCAAACTACACAAGGAATATGGCTAAATAAATATGCAGATGATAGTAAACTAGAGTGTATAGTGAATGATATTAATTCTGTATACTCATTACAAAAGAATCTGGATGCTTTATTTAGATGGGCTGAAACTGGCAGGTTAGTCTTTAATATATCCAAGTGTAAAGTTATGCACCTGGGTAAAGCCAATAGATTGCACGATTATTACATGAATAATAAACAATTGATAACTGTTAAAAAAGGGAGACATTGTTGATGGGGGACCTGAATATGCCAGATGTTAACTGGAGCACCTTTGCTGCAGGCACATCCAAGAGCAGGGTCATTCTTGATGCCCTACAGGGGGCATGCCTCAGACAGCTGGTATCAGAACCCACTTGAGAGGGGGCAATCTTAGACCTGGTACTTTCAAATGGGGATGGAGAAAGAATCTCAGATTTAGAAGTGGGTAGCCATCTGGGAACAAGCGACCACCAAACAGTGTGGTTCACGATAAACACAGCCATACAATCAAACCATACAAAAGCAAGAGTACTAGACTTTAGGAGGGCTGACTTTAGGAAAATGAGAGAGTGCCTCAGAAAAGCACTAGCAAACAGGCAAGAAGGAGGGGTGGAGGAACAATGGGGAGTGATCAAAGCAGCCATCACAGAGGCAACAAGCCTTTGTGTAAAGCAAATCAATAAAACACAATGAAGGAAAACCGCTATGTTTCACAAAAGAGGTGTCAGGGAAGGTTAAGGAGAAAAGGACAGCATTCAGGAAATATAAGGAAACACAGAAGGAGCAGGACAGAGAACTTTATCAGTTAAAGCAGAAAGAGGCTGGGAAGGCAGTCAGAATAGCAAAGGCCCAAACCGAGGAAAGGATAGCCAATTCTGTTAAGAAGTGGGATAAGACCTTTTATAGGTACATTAGGGAGCGAAGAAAGACAAAGGAGGGATACCGAACTAATATTTCTGCTCAGTATTCACAAAGGAAGAGGAGGGGGAGTTACCTAAACCAAACAAGAGAAACACTCTGAAGACGGGGGTCGATACCAGTCCATTTACAGAAGAAAGGGTTCTGAAAGAACTAATAAAATTGAAGGTGGACAAAGCAATGGGGCCTGATGGGATTCACCCAAGAATTCTAAAAGAACTAAGGTAGAACTAGTGACATCGCTGACTACTCTCTTTAACAAATCATGGGAGGATGGGGTGGTACCCGAGGACTGGAGGAGGGCAGATGTGATTCCTCTTCACAAAAGTGGGAGCAGGACAGAGGCAGGAAACTACAGACCAGTTAGTTTGACCTCAGTGGTAGGGAAAATGATGGAATCACTTCTGAAGGAAAGAATTGTTGAGTACCTAGAGGCCAGTGGGGCACAGGACCCAAGGCAGCATGGATTCACGATGGGAAGGTCGTGTCAGACGAATCTAATAGATTTCTTTGACTGGGTGACCAAAGTAGTAGACCAGGGAGGGGCTGTGGACATGGCCTACCTAGATTTGTGCAAGGCATTTGATACAGTCCCACACAAAAGATTAATACACAAGATAGCCAGCCTTGGAATGGGTCCCAAGGCAGTAGCCTGGATAAAAAATTGGCTAGACAACAGGACGCAAAGGGTAGTAGTAAATGGAGTACACAGTGAAGAAAGGAGGGTTACTAGCGGGGTACCGCAGGGTTCAGTACTGGGACCGGTCCTTTTTAATGTCTTTATAAGTGACATTGCAGAGGAACTGGAAGGAAAAGTATGTCTCTTTGCAGATGACACAAAGATCTGCAACAAGGTTGATACACAAGATGGAGTGGAAAGGATGAGAAGGGACTTGGCAAGGTTGGAGGAATGGTCAAATGAATGGCAGCTCAGATTCAATGCAAAGAAGTGCAAGGTAATGCACATGGGAAACAAAAACCCAGGGGAAGCGTACACAATGGGGGGTGAGATACTGACAACAGTAAAAATAGAAAGGGACCTGGGGGTAATTATATCAGATGACCTAAAGGTGGGCAAGCAATGTGAGAAGGCAGTAAGGAAGGCTGGGGGATACTGGGATGCATAGGAAGAGGCATCAATAGTAGAAAACAGGAAGTTGTTATCCTCTGTACAGACAGTTGGTGAGACCCCATCTGGAGTACTGTGTGAGTTCTGAGACCCATCTCTGCAAAGACATAGACAGAGTGGAGGCTGTCCAGAGGAGGGCAACAAAATGGTGCAGGGTCTGCACCAGAAGACATCTGAAGAAAGACTAAAGCAGCTTAATATGTATACTCTTGAGGAAAGAAGGGAGAGAGGGACATGATAGAAACTTTCAAGTACCTCAAGGGAATTAACAAAGTCCAAGAGGGAAGCATCTTCCAGAAAAAGAGATGTGCAAGAACAAGGGGCACAATTTGAAGATAGATAGGGACGCTCAGGGGTAAAGTGAGGAAGTATTTTTCACTGAGAAGGTTGTGGATGCATGGAACAGCCTCCCTGAGGAGGTTGTGGAGTCAAGAACAGTGGGAGACTTCAAGAATGCATGGGACAGGCATAAGGCAGTCCTGGGGTGGTTAAGAGGAAGTAAGCTGTTGGTTAACTAGGATCTGCAGCTTATCTGTTAGGTAGGAAAATGGTCAGACTAGGTG
Source organism: Neoceratodus forsteri (assembly GCA_016271365.2). NCBI lineage: Eukaryota > Metazoa > Chordata > Ceratodontiformes > Ceratodontidae > Neoceratodus > Neoceratodus forsteri. The sequence goes on from JADMNL010000025.1 coordinate 269,419,989, forward strand.
GGCCAAGCAGTCCTTATCTGCCGTCAAATTCTATGTTTCTATGTTACCTCTGAAAAAGATCTTGGAGTTTAAATAAACAATGATTTGAAATTCTCAGAGCATATTAACATGACAGTTAAAAAATGTTATAGATTACTTAATTGTATTCTAAAAAATATAAAGAGTAGAGAAGCAGAAGCACTATTACCAATCTATAATAGCATTATTAGACCACATATAGACTATTGTTCCTCCTTTTGTGCACCAACATCAGTTGAACAAAAAGTAAAAGTAGAAAAGATTCAAAGAAGATTCACTAAAAACATAAATAATTTAAAGTACATGGAGTATGGTGAGAGATTGAAGAGCCTGAACCTTTATTCACTGGAATATCGTTCTCTACGTGGAGATGTATGTTTAATTTTTAGAGCATCAAATGATTGTGCACTTTTTGAAACCCTTTGTCTTGAATGGTATTCCTCTGAGATGAATACTATATCTCATAAGTTAAGATTAAAATCTTCCATTAATAGATCTGTTAGGAGAAACCGTTTCTTCACCCAGAGAGATATTCCTATTTGGAATTCTCTATCTCAAGAAGTAGTATACAGTTCAAATTTGAATCAGTTTAAATTGAACTTGGATGCTTTTATGGGTGATTCTAAATACATGTTCCACCTTGGTTAAGGGTGGTGAGTTCTTTTTGGGCTAGTCCCTTGAACTTGTACATAACCTATGAACCTATGAACATGAGGGAGCACATACACCTGGTTACTGTAAATGGGGTGCACGCCCATGGGTTATGGGACACAGTGGTATCTCTTACCTTAGTAAAAGCAGATTTGATTGAGCCTGAACAGCTTATACTTAATCAGTTTGTAACATTAAGGGAATTCACTGGGGAGGAAAAAACTCTGCCACTAGCTAATGTTCTCCTGGACTGAAGTGAGAGAGGGAGGGAGCAAAAAGTGGCTGTAGCAAACAACCTTGCCCGGATGTGATTATAGGGAACAATCTCCAGAAGGGGGTGGTGTGTACAGTTACCCACAGTCAGATGGCAAAGGCCAGTTGTAGTTCCCTGGACCCCATAGAAGCCACTGTGGAAAACAGTGGGAGTCTGGTTCCCCAGCCTGTGCCTCCAGAAATGTAGAGTAGTGAAAGGGAGGTAGGACTTCCCCATGTAGCAGTTCACAAAACAGCTACAGAAGGTTACTCTGAGGAGAGAGGGGTAACCAATGGTCAGAAAGTTAGGGATGGCAGTGACCCTGAATGCCCTGACGCTAGAACTATTGACCCCTGTTTAGGAACTGAAGGGGACATGTCCCATGCCTTGGGAAAATGTGAAGCATTTTCAGCTGCCCAGAAGACTGGATTCTAGTTTGGAGAGGCTGAGGGATTGTGCAGAATCTGATGGGACACAGGGAGGTGGCATGAGACATAGAGTATTTTGTGACAATGGACTGTTGTATACACAGGACATAAGGACAGAAGGAGGGGTGATGGGCAGGCAGCTTATCATTCCCCAGGGGTACCATGAGTGGTTGCTCATGATATCCCCATGTCCGGACATCTAGGAATTGCATGCACCATACAGCAATTGGCCCAGAATTTCTATTGGCCCAACTTCACCCAGCATTTGAAGGAATACTGCAGGTCTTGTCACCAGTGCCAATAAACAGGGAAGGCAGGTAATAAAACCAAAGCCACCCTAATTCCCTTGCCCATTGTGGAGGAGCCATTTCTTGGGATAGGAATGGGCATTGTGGGACCTTTGAGTACTCCAAGCTCCTCTGGAAAGAGGTTTATCCTGATGGTGGTGGATTATGCCACCCAAATGCAGTCTCTGTCTCCTCACTTAGGACAGATAAAGTCGAAGATGCTTGACTAGGGATTTTCTCCCATGTCAGGTTTCCACAGGAGATTATCACTGATTAAGGGGGGTACCTTCATGTTGGACCTGATGAAGTCTTTGTGGGAGAAGTATGGGGTGGTGCAGAGACGTGCTACACCTTGTCACCTGCAAGCCAATGGGCTTCTGGAAAGGTTTAATAGTACCCTAAAATCGATGCTCCAAGCATTTTCTGAACAGCATGGGAGGGACTGGGAGAAATACCTTCCCTAACTGTTGTTCGCATACAGGGAGGTGCCCTAAGAGTCAACAGGGTTGTCCCCCTTCGAGCGCTTATATGGATGTAGGTTGCGTGGGCCCCTAGACTTGATCCGGGAAGACTGGAAAGGCAAGCATGCCACCCGGGGAACTCCCATAGTGGAGTATGTCCTGAAGTTCAATGGAAAAACTGAAGGAGCTTATAGGAGCAACCCAGAGTAACCTGTCAGCCACCCAGCAGAAGCAAAAGGTCTGATACAACTGCAGAGCCAGTGCTCACTTTTACACTGTAGGTCAGAAAGTCATGGTCCTAATTCCGGTTTGGAAGTATAAGCTGCAGGCTGAGTGGGCGGGACCATACATGGTGGTCTGACAGGTTAATGATGTGAACTACATTGTAGAACTGCCTGACAGGAGACATACCCATAGAATGTACCATGTCAACATGGTAAAGCCATATGCAAATAGGGCAGACATGGTATTTGCAATGTGTAGTCTTGGGGAGGGGACGGACGAAGAAGACCCCTTACTGGACTTGTTGGAGGAAAGCAAGTGGGAATCCTCTGTGGAGGCAATCAAACTGTCACCCTAGTTGACCCCAGAACAAGCCCAGAAGGTGAGGGAGGTTTTAGCAGACTTTGCCCCTTTGTTTACAGCCAAGCCGGGATGTACCCCCTTAGTGACACACGATGTAGATACCAGAACGCAAGCCCTCATCCAACGGACAGCCTACCTGGTGTCTGAGGCCACCCTAAAGGACATTAGGAGGGAGGTGGAGGAAATGCTGGATTTAGGGGTGATCCAGAAATCCCACAGCCCCTGGGCCCCACCCATAGTTCTTATTCCCAAGCTGGATGGCTCTACTCACTTCTGTGTAGACTGTTGTGGACTCAACTCAGTCATGAAGTCTGATGCCCACCCAATGCTACAGATGGATGAACTACTGGACAAGTTATGGGGGCGACATACCTTACTACAATTGACTTGACAAAAGGGTATTGGCAGGTGGAGTTTACTGCCAGAGCTAGGGAGAGATCAGCCTTTGTCACTCTAATAGTTCAAGGTAATGCCTTTTGGAATGAAGAACGCCCCTGCCAACGGGTATTACATGGTACTTCTGTCCCACCTGAATGAAGTGTTGGGCAGGATACAGAGGGCAGGGCTCACTGTCAAGGCTGAAAAGTATCAGGTAGCCATGGTGGAGGTGGCATACCTAGGCCATGTTTTAGGGCGAGGGCAGTTCCATCCCAATCAAGGCAAGATTGAGGTGATAGAGGCATGGCCCAGGCCTGAAACCCAGAAGCAGATTTGGAGTTTCCTAGGGACTGCTGGGTACTATTGAAAGTTTGTACCAAATAACAGTACCCTGACAGCTCCCCTCTCTGGCCTGCTAAAGAAAAGAATGCCCAAAAAGGTAAAATGGGAGCCAGCCTGTGAATGAGCTTTCGCACGGCTAAAGGAGGCACTGAGCAGTGCCCCTGTGTTGGCCAGTCCAGATTACAATAAGCCATTTGTAGTCCAGACAGATGCTTTAGATGTGGGGATTGGAGCAGTCCTCAGTCAGACCTCTAACCAAGGGAAAGATCACCCAATGGTGTACCTTAGCAAAAAGTTACTTCCCCAGAAGCAGGCCTATTCCACAGTTGAAAAGGAATGCCTTACGCTGGTATGGACCCTAAGGAAATTAGAGCCATACCTCTATGGGAGGCACTTTGAGGTACAGACCGATCATAACCCCTGGTGTGGCTAACACAGATGGGGAAAATTAATGGTTGTCTTCTTAAGGTGGAGTATTGCCTTACAGGGCTACGATATGACCATTACTTACAGGGCCGGATTGGCCAATGCAGATGGGCTATCTCGCCAGTTAGAGCAGTGAACAGAATTTGTGAAAATCATACCCTGAATAGGGATGGATTCCCACAAATTCAGTCTAGGAGGGAGGGTTGTAGCGAGCTACCCCACTACTATCCCTTATCTGTAGATATTCTCTTGTATATATGTTTTTGTATATAATTGTGTGTACATGCCAGTGTCAGCAAAGGCACATAGAGAAAAGACTGGATTTTTTTAAAAAGGGATTTGACCTTCCTCTGACCTACAAGACCAGCCTTGCTTGCAGGAATCTGACAAGTTCTTGTCAAAAAGCTTGTGAATACATGATCAAAGAGAATCCTCTAAGTTAACTGACCAAGGGAAACATAAGTAATAAAATCAGCTTGTATAATCATACAACTTACAGGATCTTCCTTATAACTAATTAAATTAAGCCAGTTCAAAAGCCCGGGGTGTTTTAGCCAGGAAAGATCCTTCTAACAGGACTGTGTGAAATTCCACTTACAGGAGTTATGATTGTAAAATCTAGGTTAACTATGGGATTCTGACCCCTCAAAGAGTATCAGGAAAATAAGACTTTGGGGAAGTGCAAGAGTGACACCCGGTGGCCTAATTTGAAGGGTCAGTCTTTATTCACAGATTGTGGGGGACGTGCTCTTCTATTTAAACTCTCCAGTACAGACACTCAGGGCCATTCTGTTTGGAATCTTTTTCCTGACCATAAATGAACAGCTGCCAGCACAGAGACTACCTTAGAGCCAAAGGCTGTTATAGAAAGACTGCAATACTTTGCAAACCAGTGATTCTCTGGACTTTGAACTCTTCATACCCAAGGTAGACTTAGCTAACATGTTTTAATGCATTTTTCTGTATATTTTTTTCAATTTTGTTTCTTATACTGTAGCCTAAATTAATATATGTTCTCTTTTAGTTGTAACTATATTTATCTTAAGTAAAATTAGTTTTCTAAATAAATTCTGCCTGTGTGAAGTTTATATATATATATATATATATATATATATATATATATATATATATATATATATAGTATTTGTGTGTGAATTGTGAAAACAGTATTAATAATCTGTGAAAACTGTTATTGCCAAAGGAGTCACACCATAAGCAACCAAATTGAAAAGGGATCTATAAGGGACAACTGGAAGGATGGGGAAAAGCAGAGTTTCATACCATAGTATTCAGGGATTTTGAACCAGGCTGTTGCGTGTCCTGTAAGGAGAAACCAGATCAGGTTTTTACACTGTTACCTCAAAGAGAGTGTGATGCCTGGGTCTTTCTTCTTTGTGTAATAGCCAAGAAAGGGTTCATATTTGGCCACAAGACTCAAGACTGGTATTGTGCCCTTATCCTGAGCTAGAGGGATGCCCTGGATCCTCATGGCAGAGGTGCAGCTGTGGCCTCAGTGAACATTCAAAAGGGATAAGGAGAGTATCCCTGCCCCCCATCATCGATTGCACTTAAGGGTGGGCACTGGGAGTTCAGTGGACCTGACCCCAGTAGTGGGTTTGTGACAAGGACCACAGACAATTGTACCATCTGGACAAACAATTCTTGTGTCATGAACTGTCTCATTGCCAGCTTTATCTATTACTCTGACTGAATCTAGGTAGTGAGTACGACCTAACTTCCAAAATTTCAGTCTATCATGGCACAGTTTGAGTCTCACAGATTTATTCACATGGGGTTTTATAGAAGCTCTGGCTTCTTCCCATAGCCATTCCTCCCTATGATCCTCTATTGCTTCCCATATTCTTCTCGGGGAAAAACTGATACTTTTGTCCATACTCAGCCTCAGCCCTGCGTCTGATCAGACATTCCTCCTTACTGCTTTTAGGCAGACTCAACCCAACAGCCCAGCTGCAGGATGGCCAGACTTGCTCAAGCCAGCTTTGGATGGTCACAACAGGGAAAAAGTCCATCCCTGTAACTTTTATGACTTCTGAGCCCTGATCAGTCTCTTGTGGCTCATCTGCAATTGGGGAAACTGGCAGACCATTCTCACTGCCAGTTGCCTTACCAACTTGCTCCAATTCTAAACTGATAGCTGGTTCAGTCCCAGACACAGTCCATTCTTCACTGCATTTGGAGCCTGGTGTCTCCCAGTACAAATCCTCTTCAATTTTATCTGCTCCAACCAAACTCAGACTGTGGCCTGCTGCCCATAGATCTATCGACTTAGTCTCCAGATGGTTCTTCTCAGCCTTTTCTGTGGTCAAGAAAATACATTTTTTCTGCCACTACAAGTCACTGTGGGTCACACCATTGAAAAACTATTTTACTAGTGCTTCTGGATCTTCCTGCCTGCATGCAGTTTCTCCCTGAACAACACAGATTGGACCTTCACACACAGTCCATGTTGGAACCATATTGCCTTTGCTAACGCCTCTGGACTCACACATCCCAAATTGCTTCCTGAAATCTTTGCAATGGGGTATCATCAACACATCTCTCCCAGTCCTCATACATACTACAGAGACGTTCACCGGAAAGTTTGGTAAAGCTCCATTTGCTGGTGCACCTTCACACTTGTAAAGCCTTTCATACTGTGCTAATTCTCTTTCCTGCTGGGTTACCCATACTCAGGCATGGAGGATATACCCTATTTTCCTAGCTGCCATTTTTTCTCTGCAACAAAAATAACATGCAAGTCCAAGTTACTATCTGCACTGTTAGCATTTAGCACACTGGTTCTGCATTTTTCAAACTACATATGTCTCTGCTTTCTTTCTGCATTTTACTGAAACTGCTGCCTGAATTAGCACTTTGTTTCAATTACTTTCTGTACATTTCTGGAACTTTTGGCTGACTTGCACTTTGTTTCAAACACTATCTGCACATTTGTGATTGTTTTGTACCATTAAACCCTTTTCCCAACATGGCGCCTCATTGTTTGTTTATTTCTGCAGATTATGCCCCAACATGGCCACGGAAATGTTTCCTGCATCACACACACATTGCTCTTTCTGCCTTTTGGTTCTCTCACATGGCGTTTACTTGCACCATGCACAACCTTGCAATTGTGGGGGATAATCTCTGAGGCACTCCACACTCCTTACACATGGGTTGTGTCCATCTGATAGGTTGCTTGATGCACATGTGACTTCAAAGAAGTCTGACCCCCTTTCCTTGTGGCACAGCCCTTCCAGCATCAGTTCTCAATGTGCATCGGTACAGGTTGCTGCCCACAAAATCAGTTCCCTAGAAAATCACCCATTTCACCACCAAAGAAAAGGTAAGAGATTACGCTCATATAAGCAAGATTATTAACAACAGTTTCAGCTAGCTAGATTGCAATCCGTACGATAGCTTTACTTCGCTATTTAAGACTATTAGCTATCTCAGGAAGCATGCAACTAATTAATATAAGGTACCAAAAGAAGCTTGTAATTTACCCAGCCTTGGGTATAAGATCATATCTAGCAATCTGTTATTTGCTCCAAATTAACAGCTCCTAACTCTTCCTGAACTGCACACCAAGCAGCAATCTTTCTGTACCTTCATGATTCTTCCTTGGACTCCCTGCCAGTAAGTCTAAGATGTTACAGAAGAAAAGAAATCCGAGTAGGCATTTGTGACCCCTGCTAGTGGTCCCAGTTTAGTCCCTGCACCCACTACTGCTTAGTACTGGGCAGAGAAACCCCTATTACTCTACAAGCAGTCTTAGGGGTACTTTCTCAGCAATGCCTCACTTCACCCTGCTGCCTTGTCCCCCATGAGATGGATTTCATATAATATTGTGACTCCTTACCTCCCATTTGTTTATGGGACAGAAAGCCTACTTCTCTGGTGTGCAGTCCTCGGAATTAGCCCATCCTGGAGGAAGAAGAACACAATCTCTGCAAATCCACTGTACCTCCACGTATCTCCTCCTTAACAAGTTCCTGACTCAACATGGTGCCCTTTCACACCTTCCCCTTCTTTTGTGTATTTGAGGAAGGTGGGTGCCATCTCTGCAGTCAATCCAGCTGTTTTCTCCTCTTCTCTTCAGCGTCTTCCTGGTGCGCCTATGACGTGCTCTCACGCGACTCAATCTGGACACTCATGCACACTCCCGCGCACTCCCTGCTCTCGCACGCACATGCTGCTCCTCTCTGCACATGCGCGAGACAAGGGAGCACCATGTTACTCCTCACGCTGCACTGTAGGCAGCTACAGTTTTGCCGGCGACCCTTTAGATGCTTTAGCGGCAGGGAACCCAGCATAAGCCCCTTGAATCAGGCAGCTGTTTATTAAAAAAAGAAAGAAAAAATTAATAGCTGGCAGAAATGATACCCATGCCACAAGCTTTAGGTAATTGATAGCAGTGGGGGGGGGAGGAACACTTTACAGATGAAATTCACTTGGGTTCCTCTACACTTTCCGACATCATGACCCTGCTAAGCCCCATTTGTTATACTGCAAAGAGCACTTTAGCTGGTTTCCCAGTATATGTTTAAACAGCTGACCCTAAAGATTGTTTTCTTTAACAGGACTATTGAGGTCCTCCTCCATAATACCTTCCCTCTCTCTCTCCATTGCTACACAGATATGGGGAGATCCAACAGCTGCAGACTATGCAGTGCTCCGATCCCAGCATCCCAAATTGGAAGACTCTGTGCCTCCTGCCAGAGGACCCACCATCCCCCGGACATGATGTTCTGGAGGAGGATGACCCAGCCGGCACTCCCATTCACTCACCAGACCAGGGCACCTCACAAACCACTCTCCCCTCTCAGCAACCATCATTGGACACAAATTCCATTCTTTTTTTTTTTTTTTTTTTTTTTATTATTTATTTTTATCCTCCTGTGGCCATCCAGATTCTTCCCTGTAGCCTCGCAGCCCTACCTATGGGGATCTGGCCACCGTCCATCTCTACTGGGACTGCTGGCACCCAGTAACCCCTGTGGCTTACCCCCCACAGTGGGGTGGCAGGGAGCCCCCTAACTCCCCACCCCAGTGGATCCAGTTCGGGTGACAGCATCCGGCAAACTCGTGGATGGCCATCAAGCTGCATTGGGTACCACCATTTTCCCCTGTACTATTTCCCCGAATTGGTGGCATGCAATGACGCCAGCAGGCGTAAGCACGCATGCATCCACACATGTCTCACCCAAGCGTCTGCCCCCAACTCTACCCCTTGTATGGCATGCATCCCCGACCCCCAGCCTCCGCCAGGGGGCAGTCAGATGCCGACCATTGTGAACCCCCTACTCCGGAGAGGGAGAGCAGTCCATCGGACACTCAATCCCCCTCCTTCCCTGCCAGCCCCTGTCAACCCGTGTTCGCTTCTGAACCCAGGTCGCCAGCATGGCACGAGGTGTAGCATCCAGTGCTTCAACCCTCACTGCCACCGGGCTGGCACAAATTCCATTCTACTGCAAAACCAACAGGTGCTACTGTTACAACAGCAGCTCATGTCAGCAATGTGGGACAAGCTGGCAGAGCTCACCTCACAAAAGTCATCTCCCCCCCAGCTCTACTACAAAATCAGGGTGCCATCCCACCAGCACTAACACTTCCAGTATATCAGCAGACAAGAACACTAGACACATCATGATTAACACATCAGATAGCGAGGAGGACTCTAAGAATGATCCGCAATCCCTTACGGCAAAATGGTGCTTCCCAGACCAAATCCCCAGTCTGGTACGCAGCATTATGACAACAGTGGGGTTTGACACACCCACTCCCCTAACACAGTCTAAACTGATCCCCTCCCTTCAACCATCCCAAAGGATAGCAGACACCTTCCCAGTCTGTGAGGCCATTTCCGAGGTGGTTTCAAAGGAGTGGGAGGCGTCGACCCAGCCTGCATTCTGGAGAAAAAATCATGGGACAAAATGTACCCTCTAGATTCTGACATTTTAAAAAAACTTGGTGCACTCCACCTTCAGTAGACCCTCAAATCGCATCCTTTAACAGAAAAAGAGTACTGCTCACCGAGTCAACATCTGCCCTAAGGGAACCCAGTAGGTAAGAAACTGGAAGACATTTTAAAGAAAAACTTCAAGCTATCAGGACTTGGGGCCAGAGCTGTAACCACAGCCATATACACCACCAGAGCACAACTTGAATGGTTGCAGGAAGTTCAAAAGAGCTTGACCACAAAGTCACATGAGGCACTGCTACTGGAGAACACTATACTGTCAACTAAGTACCTGGCAGACATGGGGGTAGATTCCTTAAAGATTAATGCTAGAGCAGCCACACTAATCAACAGAGCAAGGAGATGCATCTGGGTGAAGTTGTGGAATACAGACAGCAAATCCAAATCCCTCCTATTCTAACTACCATGTAGAGGCAATTTACTTTTCGGGGAGGGCCTAGAGAAATACCTCAAGGACAAGGAAAAGGGAAAGGTACTAGGTAAGGAAAAAGCAAGCAATTCCACTTACCTACCATCCCGTTCACACATACACAACCAGCCCTTTCGTGACAGACATAGGGGATGTGTCATATACAGGGGACAGACCCAAAGGTCATCATTTAACTCGTACTTCCCAAACACAAAGTTCAGAGGAAGAGGGGCACATAGCAGAGGTAGAGGAACATTTCAGCACCATAGGAGTGAGCACACAAACCAATGACTATCGTATCCCAGTAATAGGGGCCTGCCTATCATGCTTTGCACGGGACTGGATTAACTCCACACAGGACAAATGGGTCCTAGAAATAATTCAAAAGGGTTATGCAATAGAATTCGCCCAAAGCCCCAGGCAGGGAAGGCTGATAACATCACCAGTAATGAAACGCAGGGCCACTCCAGAACAAATGCAGAACATCCTGCTCCAATTGATTTCAAACAATGCCATAAGGAGGGTACCCAAAGATGAGGAAGGACAAGGGGTCTATTCAATTCTGTTCACAGTACCAAAAAAGTCAGGGGACCTACGACCTGTGCTGGACCTAAAATTCTTAAACAGAAGTGTCGCCTACAAATCATTCAAGATGGAGACCATCAGGGCAACATTAAAGGCCATAAGACCAGGTGACATACTTCTATAGAGCTGAAGGACACTTACTTACACATTCTCATAAGACTGTCCCATCAAAAATACCTACGCTTCCACATATTAGGCCAAACTTTCAATACCAGGTTCTCCCCTTTGGCCTTGCATCTGCACCTCGAGTGTTTACCAAGGTATCCATCGTACTAGCTGCAAAACTTAGAGAACAAGGAATCCAGGTCATACTGTATCTGGACGACTGGCTGATCCGGGCCAGGTCGGTAAGCCAATCAGCAAGAGAAACAGCAATGGTAATAAAGTGTTTACAAGACCACAGATGGGTAATAAACACAGAGAAAAGTCAACAGGCACTGTGCCAATTATTGGAGCACCTAGGCAACTTAATAGACATGGCAGAAGGGATGGTAAAGCTGTCCAAAATGAGGGCAAAGACCATAATAGTGGTTGTACACAAACTCCTGCAGACCAGACAAACCTCCATAGAGTTGGTATCCCATACACTAGGCCTAATGTCATCGTGCATAGATACCATGCCCTGGGCAAGATGGCATATGAGATCACTGCTGTCATTCCTCATAGAGCAGGGCCCAATGTATGACTTAGACTTCACAAGGGTCGTATTTATTCCTCCAAGAGTAACACAATAATTACACTGGTGGCTAAACAGAAGCAACCTCCTAAAAGGTATGCCCCAGACATACAGATAGACAACCAAATAGACACAGACACCAGTCTCACCAGATGAGGGGCTACTACTGGTCACAAAACAGCTCAAGGGAAGTAGTCCATTCCTGAGACCAAATTATCCATAAATGTGCTAGAGTTGAGAGCAGTCCGCCTTGCGCTACTGCACTTCAGAGGACTAGCAAAAGGAAAACACATCCTAATATGCTCAGACAATCAGGTCATGGTCTCGTACATCAACAAACAAGGGGGAACAAAAAAGCAAAAGAAGGCAGAGAAACTCATCCCATGGGCTCAAAAATTCCTCACAAACTTAAGCGCTATACACCTAGCTGGAAAGTTAAACACCACAGCAGACTGGTTAAGCAGACAACAGATACACCCAGGGGAATGGATGCTACACAGGCACACATTCCATGCCATCAACAGACACTGGGGCCCCATAGAATTGGACCTGATGGTCTCCAACAAAAACAACCAGTGCCAAAAATTCTTCTTCCGATTTCGGGACCACAAGGCGATGGGGGTGGATGCACTCTCCTCAACCTGAACATTTCAAGTTGCATACATATTCCCGCCAATTCCAATAATCCCGCAGGTCCTGAAAAAGATTCGCAGATCCAGATCAAGGGTGTTACCGATCATGCCTTATTGGCTCAGGAGAGCTTGGTTCACAACGGTGGTGGTCATGGCCTTAGACCACCCGTGGATACTTCCATGCAGACAGGATATTCTCACACAGGGACCCATACGCAACCCCAATCCAACCAACCTCAGACTGACAGCCTGGCTCCTGAAAGGGAGAGACTGTTAAGCGAAGGTTACCATCCATCAGTAATCGAAACCATGACAAAATCCAGAAGGCTATCCACAACCTCTATATATCAGACACAGTAGAGGATTTTTTCAAAGTGGTGCTTACAGAACAATATCAATCCCACTTCCACCATGATCCCGGACATACTGCTCTTTCTACAACACGGCCTAGACAAAGGGCTGTCTCCTGCTTCACTAAGGGTTCAAGTGGCCACAATAGGGGCAGCAAGGGGTCTCATAGAAGGTACAACACCAGTGCACATAGGGATATTATCAGATTCCTAAAAGCATCCACCAACTTACACCCAACAATTCGACAATGGACAGCTCCATGGGACCTAAACCTAGTCCTCAGGGCCATGACAGACCATCCCTTCGAACCTCTAGAAACAGTCACCCTCAAATGGGTAACTCTCAAAACCACTTTTCTTCTGGCCATCTGTTCAGCCAGACGGATCAGCAAATTACAGGCACTATCTTGCTGCTCACCATACTTAAATTTCCATGAGGAAACGATCGAACTTAGGATGATTCCATCCTTCATCCCCAAGGTTAATACCAAGTTCCACTCACAACAGGCTATCGAAATACCAGCACAGCTACCTCTAGAAGAGGTTGCTGTCGACCCCAAGCTTAGGCTTCTAGCCATGAGAAGGGTGCTGATGCTTTATGTCAACAGGACATCTACTATCTGCAAAACTGATAGACTGTTTCTCAGCATGCAAGGACGTAGAAAAGGGCAACCAGCCACCAGACCAACAGTTGCTACTTGGCTAAAGACAGCCCATCACAGAAGCCTATAAGGCATTGCATCACACTCCACCAACCGACATCAAGATACACTCTACAAGCATAGTAGCCACATCATGGGCAGAAAGAAATTGGACTGCAGTGGAGGAGATCTGTGCGGCAGCCACTTGGGCATCTCCTCACACATTCACTAAACATTACAGGGTAGATGTCTCACAACAGCCAAAATCACGCTTTGGACAACCAGTACAGCTGACAGCTAAGTCAGAGGCTATTAACATGGACTAAAATTAACATCAGACCAACAGAACTTAAGGACAAACTTCTGAACTCTTGACCCACCCTTTCACATGGAACTGCTTTTTTAGATAGAAACCCATGTGTAAGGAGTGTGGAGTGCCTCAGAGATTATCCCTCACAATGGTAGTTTACTCACCTGGTAAAGGTGATTGTGGGGGTATACATCTCTGAGGCACTCCACAACCCACCCTTAAAAAAAAGAAAAAAAGGTTAAAACGTCCAGTTACCAGCGTAAACACTAGAATATAACAAGGAAGGCCAAGACGATTGTCAACAGTTGAAACAATATGTTATAACGACACTCATAATCTGGTCCTATTGTAGTACAGAGTATTAGCAATAGAAATAAATAGAAACATAACTTGTATTGTCCAGTTTTCTTATACATGGAATTAACATTGGTTACCATGCCAACATTGCCTAACAATTTAGAAACATTTAATCCTTAGTAGGTACAGCGTTGGAAGAATTCAAACTGATGCTGGAAGGGCTGTGCCACAGAGAAAGGGGGTCGGACTTCTTTGAAGTCACATGTGCATCAAAGCAACCTGTCAGGTGGACACAACCCATGTGTAAGGAGTGTGGAGTGCCTCAGAGATGTATAGCCCCACAATCACCTTTACCAGGTGAGTAAACTACCATTTACTTTGGAAAAATCAGCACAGTCTTTAAATCTTTGCTCACTTTTCTTTTGACTTTGTTGAGCACTGCCTATGGTTAGATTATAGCTTATTTGCTTGCTAACAGCTACAGCTACTACAACTCAGTCCTTTTTGCCTTCAAATACTTGCTTAGCACAATCCTTTGCTGTCTTTGCCTTAGATCTCTTGCTTTTCTGCACACAGTTCATTTCCTTTGCCATAGAAGTACTTACAAGCAGCTGGTTCCCTCCATAGATGTTTTGTGGCCTGCTGCCAAATCTGAAGCTTGTTTGGGGTCAGTTGGGCTATGCAGCCCACATGTCGGCATTGTGCACACTCGCAATCGCTACCACTGTGTCACTAGTGAGGAGATGCCTGTTTCAACTGTTTGAAAAGAATCTTTTGGTCAAAACACTAAAGTTTTCCTTCACGATGGTTCTCTGCTCTGCTGCACGCTCCTCGCTCTCTCTTCCTCGAACACTCCCCTAGGATTGAGACTCCTGGCAATGGTCAGGACTTGGCTGGCTTGACCAATCACACGATGCCATGCAAATGATCTCTCTCTCTCTCTCTCTCTCTCTCTCTCTCTCCTGCACACACTCCCTCACGATGATCATTGAGCAGGCAAATTTAAACTGCAAACTGAAACTTTTTTTCTCAACTTGAAATTTCAACAGGCAGAAGCACTTTTTATGCATTTTGGCAGTTTTTTGGACATTTCCTTTAGCGGCTCCCCAGTTTACGTCACAGACACTTGAAACTTGCAGTAGATTTAGGCACAAATATTCTCTTTGTCCACAACTACTTTTAAACTTGAAAGATTTACTCTTCAACAGTTTTTAAGCACTTTGACAGACAGGGCACACATTTCTTAGCACAGCAGTCCTTGGCATCAGTTTCCACAAGCACTACAGACAGTGCATTTTTCCCATAGAACCACAGGCAGCAAATTCTTTTGATGGCACTTTACTGGACACAGTTTTACTTTTCTCACACAATGATTTCTGTTATGGTGCACCCCCAACAGACAGAAAGACCCTAGACATACCCTCAGCATTTGCACTAGCAAGACAACTTTATCCTCTCCCTCAAGATCTTCGGATGAGCCCCCAATTGTGCAACCCATACCCCGACCAAGAGCAGTGTCTGGCAACCAAAACCCCCCTAAACTTGTGCAACAGACAAAGCAACAGGCCACAGGTTGACATAAACAATAGGCATTACCCCTAGGACTGAGGCAAACACCTGGCTCGGCAGTCTCAGAGGTCGGGGGGGTTGGGGTACAAAATAACATTTACATTTACTCTGAGTTCTGGGAGAGAGGTGCTAGGGCTATGCTAGGTCTAACTTCTGAGGGGTCCCAATAACAAGTTCACTCTGGAAGCATAGATTGATTGTCCACTACTGAAGATGGGATTGTGCAGTATGGCTTTATTCTGACAACAGATGGAAAACACAAAATTGGGTGATCCCCCTGGTTAGAACTGACTTTTCAGGGAAACACACTTTTCTTTCCAGAAACAACATTTGTCTTGGCCATTATGTACACTCTTTTCCACACAGAACTAATGAATTGCCCATTCATCTGGACTAGGGATCTCTAGACATGTATTTCCCAAACTGTATATCTTGTGGGGTGTTCCATACACTTTAATTCAGCATTTCTCTTTTCTTTCCATAAGTGTCTATTATGTGGGAGTTACCACACACTTTAAAACATTTCCGATTCTTTCCTCCTGATACGATGAACTTTGTTAACATGCCTAGGGTAACCTGGTGCCCTTCCATGAACCAGCTAGCCCTGACTGAAGTTTCAGATGGAGGTCTGCCCACCCTGACCCCAGTCAATCTCTGTCATTCCTTTGGGGTTACACCAAATGAGCCTTCAATTCCCTTGAATTGCTAAAGGACTCCCAACTTTAAAAATTCACCTTTAGCAAATGTTTTGTGGTGATACAGAGGCCTGGTCAGGTGTATTCTAGCCTCATCTCTGGGCACATACACCTCAGACAACTCCCTAAGAAACAGTCCCATGTAACTGTACTCACAGTTTTGTTTGTCCCTTTGATACAGACATAGATGCTGGAAGAAACATCTCTTCCCTTCACATGTAGCTTGTCATGGCTTCACACAGATCACTCTTTCTTTCTGGGCAGATGCCACTCTTCAGAACCTTCAGAGGACTGGCCCTTGGATTCACAGAAACTGAGGTCCGAACCACTTCCCCGTGGAGTGACCCACTGGGTCCTGCTGGCAACAGTCTCCACCACTTCCTTTGGCAGGTTTCAGTCTCACTCACTGGGGAGAGAAAAAGAGCAGAGGTCCTTCACCCAACCTCACTACAGGCTGGCAGGCACCTCTACACTCTCTACACTGAGAGCTCCCTCCTCACAGAGCTCCCACACCCTGACTGACTATTGACTGACTGACTGAACTGCTACTGTCTGAACATTCTAAACTGCTCCAGAGCAGCTGATTCCAAAGTGGCTTATGCTGCTGCAAGAATTCTAAATGCCATACCATTCTCTCCTCAGGCTAGCTGAGTAACAATGATGTCATGTTGTAAGAAACTTTTCACAACTCCCTACAGACTGCCCAGGAACCTTCTTAGTCTAACACTGATGGTATTCTAACAACCCCAGGGGACTGGGTGGTTACATGTAGATAACTGTGTTGTCGGCATACATATGGATGTTCAATGAGACACATGTAGAGAGGAGGTCTATAAGAACAATGGAGAAAGGTACAGGACCTAGGGTGGCAGGACTCCAGCTAGACTGGGGAGAGGTGGGGACAGGACTCCTCCTACGTGTGCAGACTGTTGATGGCCTGAGAGGTACAAGCAAAACCAAACAACAGCATTGGCTGATAGTCCAGCGGAACACAGTTTGTTGAGGAGGAGGGGTGGGACACCGAGTCAAAGGCTTTGGCCAGGTCTATGAATATAGCAGAGGTGCTGTGGTCCCAATCCATCCCAGTGAGGATAGAGTCAGTGACCCACAGCAGGGAGGATACAGTAGAATGGTGCCCCCTAAAGCCATAATGGAAGGGGAGAGAAAATCAGAGGAGTGAAGGAAGTTAGCGAGTCTGGAGTATACAAGGGTCTCCAGGAGCTTAGCAAGGGGAGGGAGGAGAGAGATGGGCCAGTAGTTACCAGGGGAGGAAGAGTCACCCCTTTTATGTAGGGGGAGTACCTTAGCAACTTTCCAGGCCTGGGGGACAGCGCATAGGGAGAAGGAGCAGTTCAGGATATGAGCTAAAGAGGAGGCAATGGTTGGGGCCAAGATACCTAGAAGTTTAGGGTCCAACACGTGAGGGCTGGACTTTGAGGGTTTGCATGAAGTTAGGTCGAGGAAAACTTCATGGGGGCTGACAGGTCGGAAATTGTAACCTATAGGTAATGATGAAGGACCAGAGGTGAGGGTGTGTGTGCTGGGGAGGGACTGAGGAGGGACAAGGGAAGAACGGTGGGGCACAGGTGGCAAGAAGTAATTGAGATGAGCGGTGGTAGAGGAAGGGTCAGGACCATTGAGCTATTCACCATGAGGACGGGGGAGGTTGGGCAGGGGTCAAAATGGAGTGCATAACTGTCCAGAATTTTGCAGGGGAATTTAGGTCGGACTGGAGGTTATTTTGAGATAGAGGGCCTTTGCAGTGTTGATGACCTTGGTACATGAGTTCCTGAGTGACCAATCGGAGAGGAGATCAGATGGGGAGTGGGAGGCTTTGAAACAGGCCCATGCCTACTCACATGATCTGCACAAGGCAACAAGATCAGGTGTAATCCATGGATGATGGACATGTTTGATCCTTGATTTTTAAGGGGGGCATGGAAGTTTCACATGTAAGTGAGAATGGCTATGAAGTGGGATAGGCAGTATCAAAGTCAGGGGCATGATAGACTGGTGACCAGTGTGAAGAAGTAAGATCTTGTAGCAGGGCATGAGTGTCGCAAGATCTGAGAGATCTGGACCATATGTATTTGGGGGTGGAGTGGGTAAGTCTCACTTTCTTTATAAAGCAGGTCATGCTGTGATCACTAAGCACATCCAGCAGTGTGCCTGCTGCTATGATGCAATGGGGATGGGAGGCTAGTACCCAGTCCAGGAGGGAGTGATTGGTTGAGTGAGGGTTGAGTCGGGTAGGTTCAGAAATTAATTGGGTGAGGTTTAGGGTCTCAGTCTTTTTAAGTGTGGTTTTGGAGGTAGGGGAAAGCCAGTTTAGGTTGAAATCACCAGAAGGATGAGCTGACCAGAGGCAGCAAGGGAGATAAGACTGACAGGGTACCGAGAAGAGAGGAGGGGGAGATCTTAGGGGAGGCATAAATGACATCAACATATTTAGAGAGGGAAGAGGTTTGGGATAGTTTTGCAAGTAGGAGTTCATGAAAGGAGGGGTCTGATTATTTGAGGATGATTGTACAGGATAGGTTTTGGTGTACATACAAAGCTACTCTGCCACCATGCTTGCTGTGGTCCTGTTAGAAAAGCTGGAAGTCTGGGAGAGACAGGTTTGAGTCTGGTACCCTTGAAGAGAGCCAGGCCTCGGCTATGCACAGGAGGCTGGGAGAGTACTGTAAAATCCATATCTTAAGTAGATCGAGCTTCCGGAGAAGGCTCCTTGCGTTCATACCTCTCAACCTTTTGTCCCCCAAATGTGGAACATTGCCTCTCAAAATGTGGAACAAATTAGCAAAATGTGGAACACTTAATCAAATCTTTACCTAAGAAGCTCAGGACACTGTTAAAATGTTTGCATTTGTGTTCATAATGTCTGTTACTAATGGAATAATATATTTTTTGCATCATTTACTAGAGATTTTTCCTTTAAAATGTTAACACTGAATGTGGGGCAAGTCCTCACAATGTGGAACAAGGAGATTTTGTGAAGTAAAATGAGGAACGCTCCTCGTAATGTGGTACAGTTGAGAGGTATGCTTGCGTTTAGGTGGGATATGCTAAGGCCTTTTGGGTGATGGGAGAGGGGGGTGGGGTTAGATTCAACTTTGCTAGCGAGGAGGAGGAGGAGGAGAGAAAAAAAGAGGAAGAGGAAGGAGTGGGCAGAAGAGTAGGGGGAAGGGGAGATATAGGAGAGAAGGATGCAGCGTAGATGTTCCAGGCTGAGGGAGGGAGTGGAAAAGCCCAGGGTGGAAGACTGTGGTAGAATGGGGGAGGAGGGAGGGTGGTGCAGGGGTTAGGGAGGGAGAGAGGAGGTGGGTAGGAAGTAGGAGAGGAGATGGAGGAGTCTGTGAGGAGGCCTGGGTAAATAGAGGGGGAAGAGGGGGAGGAGGAGAAGATGGGGGCTGTTGTGGGAGGGGTAGGAGGAAGGTACAGAAGGGAAGGGTTAGGAGCATAGTGAGGGAAGATTAAAGGCAGAGGTCCTACAAAAACTGGAAAAAGCAGGGAAAATTTGTCTGTGAGGGCAAGGGTGCAAAACAAAAATAAGCAGCAACAATAGCTTTTGATGGAATAAGCCAGAAAAAGCAGGTAGCCACCCTTACAGAAATATAGTTGCACAGTATGCATGTTGCACACATGCTGTGCACGTGTATTTCTGTAAGGGCACACAAAGAACCTTAGCAAAAAGCCAAGTGCAACAGCTGAGTGACTTTAGGATGAGACAGGCAGCAGCAGGCAAGCAACAACTAACAGGCAGGATAACTATTATATCTCGTAAACACCTAACAGTAAAGATTACAATATGCACTAAATGGTTGGGCAGGTAGGACATTGCTAGTGATGGAAAGTTTAGGTGCAGAATACTGCTATAAATAGTTAGGCAGGGTCATAGGCAATCATCCAGTAGACAGGCAGAGTATGAACTTTTAAGTTGGTGGCAGGGACACATGGGAGGACGATGTGTAGTTGGCATAATTGCACTCCTCTTGCTGCTACTAGACCATCAAAGATTTATTTTGGCAGGAAACAAGGGATATTTTGAAAACCTTTTCTGTTAAAATGTAATTAAAGTGAGGGACGTTTGGTGATGAACTAGGGCTAGTGTTGACAGTGGCACATAATGTTAGTGATTCCGGAATGGTGAGTACCACTGTCGGTGAGGGAATGATGGTGACAACGAAACAGCAAGATAAGTTTTTCCCCTTCCCTGAGGTGGTATGACCCGAGTTGGTTATTTAAGTAAGGGGTGCGGGGGCTTTAAACAATTGCTGTTTCAGTCGTGCCAACACTGCTTCACAATTCCGGACTCCCCGTTCTAGACTCACTAATATGTGTTAACAGTTCAGACTTTTAATAGTCATTAGGCAAGTGTTAAGATCTAATGTACTATCTAGCACCAAAGCAGTAGAGAGAAAATATGACTTGCAGTAAATGCAGGACTTACTTACCACTGTAACCAGCAAAATGACTAATCCTGAAGCTGTCTATTCAGTAATGCTGTTGTGATTACACAAGAAGTGGCAGGCCTTCAGCTCAAACCACTTGTTGCAATGCCAGTTCTGAAACGTTATACTGAGTACTGCAACGCAGAATGCTAAGCTCATTGGATCAGTATTCCCCCTGTTCTTCTTTAAGTCTCTTGGTTCCCTTGTTTCCACTGTGTGGATCTTGTCCAGTCCTGACACCCAGACTCAGTCACAAGGGCTGCAGGCATCTTTTTTCTCACATTCATGACATCCTCAATGAGTTGCCAAAGAGAAAGATGTGTCCAACTCCTTCTCCCCCTCCCCAAAGAAAAGGTACGTCACCTTTATAATGTGCCCACCTACAACCTGCCCAGTGGCAAGAGATCTGGGGTAGGCCTTTTAAAAGGAGCTGCCCAAGATGTATCTGTCACTATTTTTAAAGTGGAAGTGTGTCCAGACCAGCTAGAACATCCATTAAATGACCTAAACAGCATCTGGATTTTGCATCCAAACACAGACACAAGCACATCCAAATAGGACACAGTTCACAGTTGCATACATTTTCTGCCACAAATGCTATTGTATCTGTTTTCTGCCACAGATTGTGACATTATCATAAACAGGCATGACTTTTGAAAACAACAACTGGACTGACTGGCTGCAAGTAGGTGGATACAGATGCAGTGTGCATTTGCATCTGTGCCCAACCCTTTGGAAAATGACCCCCCCCAGGCAGTTGTTCCCAAACCTGTGTCTTCTACAAGGCAAGGGAGTACTCTGACAACAAGTCACTAGAGCAGCCATGTTATTTGGGGTTTTATTAAAAATCAGCTATTTTCCAAATCTGATGATCTTGAAGTTTTATGGTACTGATATTAAATACCAAGAGACTGATTTCAAGTCATGTTACGTTTAGCGCACGGTGATTTATGCCAAACCCTATGGCGCAAATCGCACCTTGCACCACGTGTTATGCTAGTTGTGATTCTGAGATGCAGCCTGCACCATGCCACATGCAGACTGCACCAAAGGTGGGCTACATCACCCACTATACCCACAGCCACTGCAGCATGGTGCAAGGGTGGGTTACAGCAGCAACTGCGCCCTGTTCCGAAAGGGCAGCTGATGTAACCCACTTACGCAATTACAAGACCTACTATGGTGCTGTGGGTTAAACCAGCACAGGGGTGGTCAAAGGGGCATGTGTCCTGGTCAATGGATCGAACCCCATCCCGCAGCACCGCAAAATGCACATGGGTGTGTCCCATGGACCCCTCCAGGCCTGTGATGCCCCCATCCCCACAATATGGGGTGCCTCCCAGGCCTTGGTCCCCAATGCTACCCCCCAATGGTATCCCCACACTACCTACCCCCCAAGGCCTCCCAGGGGTGTGTGGGCATGTTTCAGAGTGGGGGCACGGGGGGGGTCTGTTTCATGCGACCTGCAGCTTGCAGCGAACAGGTCCATTGCACCACCCCTGTGACACAACCCTTCGGCTGCCGCAAGTCACAAGACGTAAGTGCCAGGGACCTTGCCTATTCTGGAATAGGGTGCAGGGTTCCCAGTGTAGCACCACATGGCGCAACTCACATATGCGCACGAGTTGTGTCATGTGACTTGAAATCACGCCCCAGGACTGCAGCCATGATGTTATTTTTTTTCAAGTTTTTTCTGTGGCCCTGGCCATCAGCCCTGATTCCTACCCCACCGCAACTGCCACCCTGAGACCTACATCCTACTCCTGCAGATATCCCCACATAGTGGGGCCAGGGAGATCCTTCCTCCCTGGCCCTGGAGCACAAACCAGTCAGTGATCCCAGCAGCAGTGCAGCTCAGGCAGTGGGTCTGGCTTCATTTGCCAGTGCCAGGCTTTTCCTGTTACAGTTTTCAGTAAGTCCAGCAAGCATGCAATGACACAGGCATATGTGTATGTTGAAGCATGCGTGCACTATGCGCTGGCCGCAAGAAGCCCCCCTCCAAGATGCGCTGACTGCCCTGCCACCACATGTCCATGTGGTGACAGTCTAGGAGTGGCACATCCTGTCTCCCCTCCCCAGGAGAAGAGCATAGTCCTCCAGATGATCCATCTTCTCCTATCCCAGCTGACCCCCAATGACTCGAGCTTGCTTCCAAACCTGGGGCTCCAGCATCACTGTAGGTAAAGTGTCCAGTGCCTCAGCCCTCCACATCACCAGGCCAGCCCATGATAGAAACGTAGACAGTGATACCAGAAAGAGGCCAGTGGTCCATCCAGTCTGCCTGGAGTTCCCAATATGCCTGGGACCTATTGTCCATAAGGGATTTTATCCCTCGTGCTCCACCTTCCTGCTCCACTCCCTACTTCTACCAACCTGAGCAACCACCAAATCCTTCACTCTGTCCCGGCCATGCTTGCAAAAATTTATGGTCTTGGCACCCACTACCTCCACTGAAAGACTTTTCCATGGCTCCACCACCCTTTCTGTAAAATAGCACTTTCTCACATCTCTTTTAAACCTTCTGCCTTCTAGTTTCCACTCATCAACTTGGGTTCTTGACTCGGTACTACTGCTAAGTAGTTCCTAACAATTCACCTTGTTTATTCTCTTCAGGAACATACGAAGAATGCCAGCAGATACAGGCCTGATGCTCTATCTAGTCTGCTTGAGTGTGCACCTAGCAGTCTGTTACACTGCAGCTGCTCCCCCCTCTCCTACCTGCATATCCAATTTCATGCCCGTACTAGCTGTTACCCTTCCCCCCAGTGCCTCATTGGCAACCTTCCCCCTGACTTTGTCCCATCCCCTCTTAAAACTGCCCACCATCTTCAAGGATACCACCTCCTCAGGCAGTGCATTCCACCCTGTTACCACTCTCTCTGTGTAATAGTGCTTTCTTATTTCCTTTCTGAATCTACCAACCTTCAATTTTAGATTGTTCCCCCTAGTATCCCTCTCTCTCCTTAATCTTAAAATTCCCTCTGTACCATCTTTATTTATGCTTTTCATATATTTAAAGTTTCTGTTATGTCCCCTCTATCTCTCCATTCCTCCAGGGAGTACATGTTGAGCTCTCTCAGTCTCTCTCCTCGTAGGGTTTGTTCTCCATACTGAGGATCATCCTGGTTGCTTTACGTTAGACCTCCTCCAGCAATTTAACATCTTTCTTTACATAGAGGTGCCAGAACTGCATGCAGCACTCCAGGGGTGGCCTCACCAATGACCTGTACAGTGGCAAGATGACCTCCCCTCTCCTGGACATGATTCCTCCTGCAATACACCCCGTCTTACTAGCCTTAGCTGCTGCTTTTCTGCACTGTGCTGAATTGTTCATTCATCATGTTATTATCACCCCAACTTCAACTTGAAGTTGAAAGTTTCCATCATATCCCCAATCTCTTGTCTGGTCTCCAGTGAGTACATGTTTAATGCCTTGAGACAATCATCATAAGATCTGCCCTGTTGACCCTGAATCATCTTGGCCACCCTGCATTACACCATCTCCAGCCTCTCCCTCTCCTTCCATAGGGGAGGACTCTAGAACAGAGCACAGTATGTCATATGCGGCTTCGCCAGTAACCTATGTAGAGGTAGTAGTGCCTCCTTTTTCCTGCTGTCAGTACTCCTGATACACCCCAGCATCCTGTTAGTCTTGCTATAGGCCTTGTTACGCTGGCTTGATTGTTTGAGGGAGTCACTAATGATGACTCCCAAGTCCCTTTCCTCTGCTATAGTGCTCAGTTTAACCCCTGCCATCCAGTAATTTGTCCCAGGTGTTTTATTTCCCTAGGTGCATAGCCTTGCAATTTTGGGGGGTTCTATGTCATAATAGCAGTTGCCGAATGGTGATTGCTGTTATGGTGAGTGTATATTGCTGAAAAGCAAATCAGTGATATAGACTTACCGCCGAACTGAAACCTGGCAACCTAAAGTGCCCCCCACACCCCCCAAATTACGATTCCTAACGCCAGGGGAGTGCATGTCGGGGAGGAGGTACAAATTCACGTGCAAAAAATATTTAAGTCTGGGAGCTGCTGCCTGTAGCAAAATTTAGTCCCTCTCATCCCCAGCCCCAAACCCAGTACCTGCTGTGCCAGAGCCAGCCTCCCTCACCACCACACCACACAGCTGGCTCGGCGGCAGCAGGGACAGTTCCTATACATAACCCTCTTCCCCATCCCCTCGCCATTCCCTTTTTTCTGTCACTTTCCCCTACCCTCATGGTAGAACAGTTGCTACTCTTTTGGGTAGCCCATTCCAATAGCGCCAAATATGGAGTCACTATTTTTGATGGTTGTCCATATTTTGATGCTATTATCACTGAATACAATTTTGTGGTGTTGAATTTCAACTGCCAAACCTTAGACAACCTCTATAGCCTTTGCAGATTCCTCTGCATGTCCCTGATCCCTTCATCACTTTCTACCCTACGCAAAGAGACACAGCTTGTCCCAGATGCCCTCTCCAGTGTCGCTGACAAACATATTGAAGAGGTCAGGACCAAGGACAGATCCCAGCGGCACCCCACTTGTGACCTCCCTCTCTTCCAATTTGACCATGTTTACCACAGCCCTTTGCTGTCTGTCCTTCAAACAGATTCCTACTCATCTAACTGGGTCCCTACCTGCTCACAGGTCCTCCAGCTTCTTCAGCAATCTTCTGTGTGGCACCAGGTGAAAGCCTTGCTGAAATTAAAGTAGAGTAAATCCACAGCATGGACCTTATCTACTAACTTTGTTACCTAGTCAAAAAAACTATCAAGTTGGTGTGACAAGACCTCCCTGCCACAAACCCATGTTGTTTACTACAGTGCTCTCTCATTATAGTGAATCCCGCTATAAGAAATCCCACATGTAACGAATGCATGTCATGGGTCCCGACCAAAAAGAGTATAAAGAGTTCAGTTTGCGTCTTTCGGTTTAACTTTGTTTTTGTTGTGGTTTGCACTCTGCAGTTTGCTGCACTGTCTTTGCGGTTTTGCAAAATTAGTCAATTGGTAACAAATAATGAGCTACATTTACTGCATACCCCATAGCCCGCCACAACCCCATAGTTATTATCAATTAGCCCACAGCACTTAGCACTTTGTTACTTTCCTCATGGTATTCCTCTGCATAAAATACAGCAAGCTCTGCCCTTACTCAGCGTTCACTGACCCCTGAACGCCGGTCCCTGAATTCCATTCTGTTCTGTCCTGTAAAAAGGCTGAGACAAAGAAAAGAAAGGCATCGGATATACACAACAAACTTGCCATCATAGACAGAATGAAGAAGGGAGAAGGAGCCGGCAATTGTTAAAGAAAAAGCAGAGTCATTTGCTAAGCAACTGCTAGGGGAGGACTGCAATTTTAAATCATCCCCTGGCTGGTTGTGGCATTTTCAGAGCAGAAATGGAATTAGGCAGTTAAAGATGGCTGGTGAACAAAGGTCAGCTGATAACACTGCTGCAGCTGAATTTATGCCAAAATTAACAGACATTCTGGAGGAGGGCAACTGTGAGCCAAGTCAGCTTTATAATGCTGATGAAACTGGCCTCTTCTACAAATGCTTGCTGGACAGAACCTTAGTGGCCAGAACAGAAACAGATGCATCCAATTCAGTTCCTGGGAGTATGATGTTTGAGGGGCAGGTTATAATCTTTACTGAGAAGTGTGTAACTTCCTTATTCAGTTATATTTCTGTCTGTTCCTGTGGAAGTTAATGCTAAATGTTAGAACCTATTTGAGTTTAATCATTTTAGGGAAGGGGTCACATCAACAATTGCGCTGAGGAAAGCTCATGTTTGGACTACCTTTTTTCCATTTGGATTGACCACCTGAATTCTGTAGGGTGTAGCCATTCGTTTCGTATATTCTAGCAATACAAAATGTATTAATGGACTTCCCCCTTATTCTTAATCTATACTGTCTTGACTGCTTATTACTTATCCATTGGATGGTTACTGAATATTATAATGATGTCTGACAAGTGGCTGTAACATCATATTGTATTTCACAAATGCAATAAATGCGAAGTTCAGGAAAAAGAAATAGATGCATCCAAAGGTTACAAAATCTATAAAGATTGGCTTACTCTCCTAATTTGCACAAATGCCACAGGTGAACACAAGTTAAAGCCCATGTGCACAGGTCGGTACACCAATCCCAGGTGATTCCACCACATTAATCAAGATGCACTACCTTGTCAATATGATTACTGTTCAAATGCTTGAATGATAAGAGACATTTTTAGATAATGATTCCACTGTCAATGTGTGCCATCAGTGCGCCGCTTCCTATGAGGGAAAGGAATGGACACTAAAGCCATTTTACTACTTGACCAATGCCCTGTCCATCTGAAAGCAGAAGAACTGAAAAGCAGAGATGGGAAAATCAAAGTTTTGTATTTACCGCCTAACATCATCATCATCATCATCAAATCTTTATTTGTTCAGGCGAACATCATTGAGCAAGGCTCATTTACAAGATGGACCTGATAAGGTCAAGGTTCAATAGTTGATACACAACAGATACATCATACACTTATATAAGACAGTTATACATATAGGGGAAAATAACGTTTATAAACACAGTGATGTACAGTAAATTCACATGATAAAAAAACGGTTATAGGAAAGTTAAGCTAATATTTACAGTATGTACAGTATATACATATCCCAGTGGGGGGGCATGGCAGACACTCAACATAATGTAATACTAGGATGGTGAAGGTATTACTGGGTGCCATACGATGGGGTTTCTGTCTGGAAGGAATATGCCATATATGGTTTGGAAGGGAGATTTGTGAGATGACATTGCTAGCTCTAATGGTAGCAATTGCATTTCTCTTTGAAGAAGACTGTACAATGCTGTTTAAAGGATGCAAATGGAATGATATTGGACAGTTTTAGGAATTTTTTGTAGGGTGTTCCATGCTATAGCTAGAGAATAGCTGATTGCTGCCCTCCCTAGCCTGGTGTTGAATTTGGGCAATTTGAGCAGGATGATGTTGTTGCTTCTTAGGGCATAGGAGCTAGGAGAGGTCTGGGTGAAGCAGTCCAGGATATAGTTTGAAGTTTTTTTGACAATGCTCTGTAAATCCATAGTGCTGCATTTCTGTTCCTTCTGAGGTGAAGGGAAATCCACCCAACTGCAGCATAAAGAGAGCAATGATGAGTATTAGATGGCAGATCTGTAATGAACCTTATTGCTCTATGATATAAGGTATCCAACTTGTGATGGTAGGAGATGGGCAGTGACTATAAAGGAAGTCTGCATAGTCAACAACTGATAGAAAATGGCCTGGACTAACTCTCATCTTTGAGTCTCTGTTTAGGAAGGGTTTTAATCTATAGAGAAGGCCAAGCCTTTGGTAAGCTTTTTAACAGTTCTTCTAAATGATGAGTGAAGTCAAGTCTGTTGTCAATCCACACACCTAGGTATTTGAAGTTTTCTACATACTCCAGATTTTCTCCAAGTATAGTGCATAGCTGGGGGAGAATGATTGGAGAGGATGTGCTGGTGGAGCTTTTATTTGTGAACATCATTGCTTTAGTTTTCTTTGCATTTAACAGAAGCTTTTTCTCAAGTAGCTGATATTGTAGCAAGGAGAATTCTGTTTGTAGGATTTCACGAGCAGCTGCAGGTGAAGGGTTGCTGACATACAGAACAGTGTCATCAGCAAAGAGGTGTACAGAGGAATTGGTAAGGGTTGAATCAATGTTATTTATATAAATGGTAAAAAGGATAGGACCCAGAATAGAACCTTGGGGGACTCCTCTTGACAGTGGTTTTAATGGGGATAGGTCACCTTCAGC
Organism: Neoceratodus forsteri; assembly: GCA_016271365.2. Lineage (NCBI taxonomy): Eukaryota > Metazoa > Chordata > Ceratodontiformes > Ceratodontidae > Neoceratodus > Neoceratodus forsteri. The sequence continues at coordinate 269,448,207 of JADMNL010000025.1, forward strand.
TTTTACCTGCTGTGACCTACCAGTGAGATGGCATCTGAACCACTTAAGGGAGGATGGATCTAGGCCAATGGAGTACAGGGATGAAAGTAGTAGCTTGTGGTCCACAGTATCGAATGCTTTGCTCAGGTCCAGGAATACTGCACAGACATTATTCTTTTTATCTAATTCGGATTGCCAGTCATTTGTGACCTTGGCTAGTGTAGTGATAGTGCTATGCTTGGCCCTGAATCCAGATTGAGCTTGATTGAGATTGAGATGACATCGGTGATACAGCTTATGGACAAGGGCATAACTGCAAACTTAAAGAAACTCTATAGGAAGCAGCCGCTACGAGAGATTATTCTTTGGGACAGCATTACAGAACTGGTTAAGTTTCAAAAGGCATACACCATTGAAGACATGATGTATGTACTGTAACAGGGACAGCATGGGACTCTATAACTGCATCTAAAGTAAAAAAACCGCTGGCGCGATGCTCTTGGCCCCATATTTGAAGACAGCAGCTCAGCTAATGTCCAAGAAGTGTCACCCCAAAATGTTAAAAATGATATGAAAGATGTAGGCATTGCTGCCAGCTTGGGGCTTATCGAAGGGACTGTCCACGAAGCTCAACATCAGCTGCAGCCATGGTTTTCGGAAGGTGACAGTCTCCCTGTGCCAGAAACAATTACAGATGCTGAGATTCTGCAAGAGATTAAGAGTGGGACTTGTGCAATATCGGACTTTGATGATGAGGACAGACCTTAATGTGCTGAGGAGGTAGAAGCAGCCCATCACTATGTACAGTCAGCAGAGGGGATAGCCGGACTTGAAACCGGGTTGCGGTATCTCGAACGGCAGCCGTTTGTGTCCTGTCTCCAGCTGCTGCAGTTAAGGCAGCTCATTGTTCAGTCCAAAAAAGTGCTGCAAAATGAATTAGTACAAACTACACTGGGCACATTTCTTAATAAACACTAGAACAAGGTACTTTTAACCTACAAAAATAAATAAGTGCAGTGTTTTTTAAATGTATTTTTTTCAAATTAATGTACATCAATAAAAATTTGCTATAATACAGTACTTGATAAAGTATTGAAAACTTATAAACAGCTGCGCCTCATTTCAAAACTACTGCGTTCTGCTTTGAATTTTTTTCACTAAAATTTACTCTCTCCGGCTGTAGTGAATCCTCAGTATAACGCACTTCCAGTTGGCTCCCTGGGGGTTCGTTATAGTGAGGGACAACTGTATCTTGTAGAAGGTTCCTCTCGAGGTAGTCCATAAGATCCTCTTTGAACAGTGACCCCATTAGTTCACCCACTACAGAAGTAAGGCTGACAGGTCTGTAACGTCCTGGTTGGTCCTTTCCCCCCTTATGTAGCGTGACTATGTCCACTACCCTCCAATCCTTCAGAACTACTCCTGACTGAACTGAGCTATTGAATAGCCCTACTAGGAGTTCAGCCATTTCCACAGCCAATTCCTTTAGCGCTCTTGGGTGCATCCCATCCGGCCTAGGGCTTGATCTACCCTTAGGGCTTTAAGCACCTTATGGGCCCTTTCTCTGGTAAATACTGGCTGCCTCATTTCAAGAATGCTCCTGACAGCCACCTTAATGCCACTTTCAGGCAGGGGTCCACTGTCTTCCCTTGTGAAGACACAAGTAATCATTAACTCATTATCTCCGGGGCTGCCATGTTTTGTCTGGTTAAGCAAAGGATAGTTGGGACTTCATATGAAGGCTGTTGGAAGTAATTAAGGACAGCTGGATTTTGTTCATCTTCCTCTAGTGCCCTCTCCCCCTTGTAGCCTAACAATACCCCCTCTCTGCTTCCTTTTTTCTTTAATATATATGAATTATTGTTTTTCCCCACCCTTAGCCCCCTCTGCAGTGGGTAGCTCCATGTCTGCCTTTGCATTTTTGACTGTTCTCTTCTCTTCCTTAGTTTTTATTCAGCACTCTCTCCATTCCTCCTCTCCTTGCTTTTCACTGTGCCTGATGAGAGCATTTTTCTTGGCCCTCACTGCTTCTCTGACAATTTTCAAGAACCATATTGGTCTCTTCTACCCATTTTGTTTTGTAACAATTCACTTGCATGATTTTTTTGCCTTGAGAATGCTCCCCTTAATTGTCCACCCTCTCTCTTTTACACCTCCAATGCTGTCCACCTTGGTCAGCTTGTCTCTGGCCAGCTTCCTCGTCCAGTTGACTTCTGCTGTTCTGAAATCTAGGAGTTCAGTTTTTGATAAGGGCATTCTGGTCCCAAGGGCCAGCCTGAACCAAATGGAGTTATAGTCGCTGGACCCCAGTGGCTGCCTTACCCTCACTCCACTCACCATCTCCAAGTTGATGAACACAAAATTGAGAATGGCCTCCTGTCTAATCTGCTCTTTAATCAGCTGCAATGTAACAAACAGGGCCTGGCTTCTGGTACAACTGGCCGCTGGAATGTCCCAGTCGATATCTGGCAGGTTCAGATCACCCACCACCACCACTTCCCATTCTTTACTCCATTTGCAAGCTCTTCCCCGAGCTCCCTATCTCTCTCTCTCTCTCTCTCTCTCTCTCTCTCTCCCCTAGTCCTGGTGGTCTATATGTTCATGCCTGAGGGCATTGTGAGGTGAACCAACAGTGACTGTTTCCCCTTTGCTTTACCTGATGTGTTCATTCTACATAATCTATATGCCCTCCCTGGCATATAGGGCAACCCTCCCCTTTGTCTTTCCCTATGTCTTCTCTAAACAATGTGTAACCTTGGACTGGCACATCCCTGTCATTTTCTCGGTGGCCCAGGTTTCTGTGATGGCTGTGAGGCCCATCTTAGTCTGCCATGATGTTGATATGTGTTGTACACTTGAAAACTTAAACACACATTAAAAGTTACTGTAGTACTCATTTGTTGTCAGTAAAATACTAAACTGCTTCCCACTTTTATAATAATTGCCTTGCTAGTGTAGTTGAAGTAGTGAGTTTTCACCTTTACTTTGCAAACTACTGCTAGTAAAACAAAAAAAAAAAAATAGAATTATGGTTTCAGGATGTCAGAAAATTCCAACTACTAAGGAGCCCAAAGTATTTCTGCGAATAACTGTAGATTGATTTCTTTTTGCAAAAGAATAAATAAATACCTACGTACATACATAAATAAACAAGTCATTTAATAGAAAATTGCACATCTACCCTGTTTGTTGTTAGAAACATAAAAATTGTTGGCAGATAAGGACCACTAGGCCCATCCAGTCTGCCTGTAGGCCCTATACATGTATGCATCCACTCACCCTAAGTGGTCAATGGCTTTTCATCACTCCCTTCCCGCCCAAGGTTTCCCTGTGCTTGTCCCAGGCATGTTTAAACCCCTCCACTGTGCTTGCCCCTACCACCTCTTGTGGCAGACTATTCCAAGCGTTCAGCACCCTCTCCATGTAGAAAAACCTCCTCACGTTACCCCTTAATCCCCCCCCTCCAATTTCACATCGTGCCCCCTTGTTCTGGTATCTTTTCTACATTGGAAAAGATCTCCCAACTGCACCTTGCTTATGCCCTTGAGGTACATCATGTTGCCCCTTTCTCTCCTCTAGTGAGTACATATTGAGGTCTCTTAGTCTCTCCTCATATGTTTTGTGGTGCAAACCATGCACCATCTTTGTCGCCCTACTCTGGACAGCCTCCACCATGTTTATGTCCTTATGTGTGTGTGGTCTTCAGTACTGCACACAGAACTCCAGGTGAAGCCTTACTAGTGTTTTATACAATAGCATCACCACTTCCTGCCTCCTACTACTAATGCCTCTGCCTATGCACCCAAGCATGCCACTGGCCCTCCCTGCAGACTTTGTACACTGCTTTGATACCTTCATGTCATCAGATATGATAACCCCTGGGCCCCTCTCCTCTTTGATGACAGTCAGCACCTCCCCCCATCCTGTAGGTCTTCCCAGGGTTCCCTCTACTCAGGTGCATTATCTTGCACTTTTTTGCACTGAACCTCAGCTGCAGCACCTCCAACCATCTTTCAAACTTCTCCAGGTCCCTCTTCATTATCTGCACCCCTTCTGGAGTATCCACTCTGTTGCAGATCTTGGTGTCATCTGCAAATAGGCAGAACTTTCCTTCCAGCTCCTCTGCAATGTCACTAATAAAGACATTGAACAGGACTGGTCCCAGTACTGATCCTTGTGGCACTCCGCTGGTCACCACCTCTCCCCAGATTGGATCCCATTTACCACCACCCTCTGCCTTCTGTCTGTCAGCCAGTTTCTAACCCACTGTATCACCTTATTGTTGTTTATCTAGATAGTACTTAGCTGACAATGGGCACAGGCATCCAAGATGCATCCACCTCATAAGGGTGTACTGATAAATAGCAAGATAAAAAGTGTTATCTTGACCCAGCATAGCAGGATAATGTTACAGTAGCTTGCAAAATTGGGTACATCACAATGCATGTGACCCAGTAGGAAAGCAGCTTTCACAGTTCTGATAAGTTTGATAACATCACAATAGCCATGTGTAGCACTGAAGCCAGCAGTAGAAATCAAAGAAAAACAGTACAATTTTTATACACACACAAGATTTTTAAAGCTAAGACTAGTAATCTGATGTATAAATGTGATATGCAATGGTCTGACTCAAAATATGCAGTTTATCATCACTTGTGAAGGAAAAGGGCTTTCATTTCTCACTTGAGGCTCTGCCAGTCGTGAGTTATGTTCCTGCCCACTCACATGTGATAATAACCTGCATATTTTGAGTCGGCCTATGGTGTGTGTGTATATATATATATATATATATATAACACAAATTGCACATACCCCAATAATGCAAAGCATCATGGGAAGCATATCCAAATGCCCATGAATTAAGTTCGACAAAAGCCTCACAATACAATCAGCAAAGCCCATCACTATGTACAGTCAGTGGAGGAGATAGCTGGACTTGAAACTGGGTTGTGACATCTTGAGTGGCAACCATTTGTGTCCTTTCTCCAGCTGTTCCAGCTAAGGCAGCTCATTGTTCAGTCCAAAAAAGAAGTGCTGCCAGCTCTGGGTTTCTCTTCTCTTCTCTTCTCTCTCTACTTTGGGCTGCCCATGACCCAAACAAGTAAGAACCTCTATAGGGTGGCTGACTCCCTCTCCCTGGGCTGAGATACAGATATGGCACACTGATGAGTCCAAATGAGGATGAAACACATGTCTGTGTCTGCTGTTCTCAGCCTTTGCTGATTGCACTGTGAGGCCTTCTGGTATCATGCTATTCGGCTTAAAGTTGAACCAGTACAAATTAATTCATGGGCATTTGCATATGCTTCCCATGATGCTTTGCATCATTGGAGTATGTGCAATTTGTGTTTTCTTTAAAATGTGCCTGTATGGTCAATATCCTCTGGGATAACCCATGCCCCAGTGCATTTGCTCTGGGGTTCTTTTGTAGTTCTCGTCTCTCTCTCTCTACTTTGGGCTGTCCATGACCAAAACAAATAAGATCCCCTATAGGGTGGCTGGCTTCCTCTCCCTGGGCTGAGATACAGATATGGCACACTGGTGAGTACAAATGAGGACAAAACACATGTCTCTGTCTGCTGTTCTCAGCCTTTGCTGATTGTATTGTGAGGCCTTCTAGCACCATGCAATTCGGCATATCATGCACATAAGCATACTGATGAGTCCAAATGAGGATGCATTTGCTTTGGGGTTCTTTTGTACACACACACACACACATATATATATATATATATATATATATATATACAAAATATGGGCGCAGTCGTGCCCCTATAGTTCGGGTTGAGTAGACAGTTCAATGTTAAACTCAACATTTTGCACTTTAATAACTCTGCAACTGTTTAATGGATTGGCATGAAATTTGGTATATGCCTTCCTGTGGGGTAGATATCTTGATTTGGCAAGTTACATTCCAGTCGGATATGCGGTTTCTGAGTTACGGAGAGGTGAATAAAACATGTTTTCGCTCATTGACTTTGCTGGAATTTGTTTTGAACTTGCCTACAGTCTAGATGCTTCAGTGTTTTGGTCTGAAATTCTCAGGGCAGAAAGGGATTACCTCACATATGTGCTTTTTGCTAGTCTGGTGAAAAAATAATAAGCTGTTTTTAAGTAATTGCAATTTAAAAATGTGAAAAAGTGTTTCTGGGCATGCTCAGTAGCCATTGCTATATAGCTGTATGAAACAAAGTAGGAATCCTGGTTTGTATGGAAAAAATCCCTACTTCGTATGGCTGCCATCTTGTTTATAGTTTTGCCTGAAATTCAAATTTGGAAACCTCCCAAAATGATATTCTGGGGAGGAACCAACACATGTAGTTTGCTTATTGAAACCCCCTAGGTGCATTCTGCACTTCACTACATGGAAAATGACCTTAAAATAAAGTTATTTTCACATAAAAAATCCTTGCTCATATCGACGTCTTACGAAGTAAGATCCTGGTTCATATGATGAGATATGAACTAGGATCCTGCTTCGTGAGCCAAAAATCCGGTTTTATTCATTAATGCATTATTTCTTTGTGCAAAAAATGTTTCTGCTGACATTGGGGTGTCCAATCCCTGTGTCAGCGGTAGGAATGCCCCCTGCCCCCACACTTGCCACTGTGGGACACTGGGTAGCCCACTCCCAGTGTCCTGAAAAGTTCATTTTAAAAAAATGCTTCTGCCAACATAGGGGTGTCTAATCCCCATATCTGCAGTAGAAATCCACCCCCTTCACCCTCTACCAGTGTGGTACACTGGGAAGCCTACTCCCAGTATACCAAAATATGTCAGGCAACATCGGGGTGCCCAATCCCCATGTTGGCATTAACCCCCCCGACAGTGTAGGACACTGGGTAGCCCACTCCCAGTGTCCCCAGTTATGGCCATCTCCCTCAGTACTGTGGAACACTGGGGAGCCCACCCCAAGTGTTCCAAAATATTGCTTTATCCCTTGTGAAAAAAGAAAACAGTTCCCGATGTCTTTTTTTAACAATCCCTGTAAAAAAGAAAATGGTCCCTCATCATCTCCCTGTCCCCTTCCCCCATCCCAATCTTCTCTCTGCGCACCCACCTCCTCACACCCCCATTACCCCATACTTACCTCCGGAGGTTGGGGGATGCGATCTTCTATGGACCAGGACATGTCTGCACTCTTCAAAGCCCAACTGTGAACTGAAGAATAAAGATAAGTGCTGTATAATAGCTGTCAATAGCATTTTGAACTTATGTTGCTATCTCACACATTTTACAACATTTTTGCACCACAGTTTCAACATGGGCTTTTTGGGACCCCACCTCATGAAAACTGTCACTGTCATCTTGTTATTCGGTCCCGAAAGGTGATTTTTCGGTCACTGCATGGAATCATCTTTTGGGATCTATTAATGAATGACAGTGACAGTGTTGAGGAGAATCCCAAAAAGCCATGTTAATTTGGTGCACAAAACTAAACAATTGTCACATTACGAGCTTGCATTGCTCAGTTTCTATGCACGCTCACAACTTTTCCAACTTTTTATATTTTCACCATTGCCATTTTCTCACACCTCCTCATGAACAGTACAGCTGTCATTTTTCACATCCTGCCCAAAATATATTTTCCCACATGTGGCATAGAATGGCACAGTTGCTGTGCAAAATCAAATTTCAGGATGGATTAATGAAATCACAGTGCCAGTGTTCATGAGGTGGGGTCCCCTAAAAGCCATGTTGAAAATTTGGTGAGAAAATTCCTGCAGATGCCTGAGTTACATGCATCCATTGAATTTATTCTAAGCGCATGCATAACTTCAGTACTTTTAAATATTTTGCGACCAAATTTTCAACAGAGTAATTTTATCACACCACCTCATGAACAGTACAGCTGTCATTTTTCACATCCTGCCCATAGTGTGTTTTTGCACCTGGGATATTGAATGGTGTTGCAGTTGTGCTTAATTACGTTTTTCCTTGTATTTCACAATTTCTCTGTACCAGGGTACATGAGGTGGGGTAATAAGATAGCTATGCTGACAATTGAGTCACTGCTGTTGGACACATGGAAGTACAGGACTCAGAGGTCCGTGTGCTTCCACACCTACATACAGTACATATGAGCATCTACGGAGGAATTGGAGCGCAGAGTCCAAAGGACCCTGTGCTCCGAAAGTAAACTAAGGATACTATTATATTGTCTCAAAAAGAAGGGAAATTCATTGCAAAAAACTCCATTAATGCATCATTAGGGTTTCTATTAGAGCGACAAAAGACTGGAAATTCAGTGTTAGGGTTACCAACCATACCACACCACCCCCACCATCCACACACTAACAGGTGTCGGGGGGTGCCTTGGGGTCGTTGGGCCTAACTCTCACCCATTCACCTATACTGTAACATATCAGCTTGTTTACACATGGAATGGGATGAGAGTTAGGCCCAATACTTACACCGACACCTGTTGATGTGGAGGGTGAAATGGATAGTAAGGTTGTAACCTAACACTGGAATTTTCAGTCTTTTCTGTAATAGAAACCCTAACTGATGCATTAATGAGTATTTCAATAAGATTACATATATATATATATATATATATATATATATATATATATATATAGACTTGCATGGTAGCACAATATATTTAGGGTTCAGTGCTCAGCATTAAACCCAATTCTTGCACCTTAATAACTTTGGAGGTGTTTGATGAAATATAATTTGGCATGCTTGGCAGAGTCTTAAGATTTGAAAAGTTTTATGACAGCGTATTGTGCAGTTTTTGAAATCTGGAATGTCAAGTTTTGGAAAAATGCATTTTTTCTCCTATACTTATTACATGTTTTGTTTGCTGTCACCTATAGCCTAGAGGGTATGGAACTTGTTCACAGAACTTTCAGGATAGAACTGACCTTTGCCGAGGTAGCGTGCCTTTTAAAGGTTTTGTGAAAAAAAATCTTAAAAAGTTCTAGAATTATAAAGATTTTAAGGGTTTTTTTCTGAGCATGCTCAGTAGAGTTTTTGGATAACCCACTGATATGAGCTAAAACATTTTTTGTTCTTTAGAGCATTTTCAGTTCACACCACTAAGATATCACAAACCAAAAACATTTTTTGGGGGGTCATGACGCCCATCATCTTGTGCTTTTTCTGGTAAACTCAAAAAAACATGGAAAATGCATAAAAATTATTCATTAAGAAAACACCAGAATCTAGCTAAACAGACTTATTTAGCTAGATTCTGGTGTTTTGCTTTTTGTAAATATGGCCAGAAATACCTTTTCTGGGCACCCTAAAATCCAAGGTTCCCAGCTTAGTGAGAGGAGCTGTTCATCCATGTTCTCTGTATAAGAACAGTGGGTGTTTTTTGACATTTGCAGCTGCAAATGGAGATGTTTATTTATTTATTTAGCTTTTGTTTACCGGGTAAGTACACTGGACAAGTTGTATGCCTATTTTCAGGAACGACCTGGGAGAGTACAACAAGTATTACAGACAACATCATTACACCAGGTATTACAGACCACATCGTTACAGGTGAACAAGTGCAATATAGTAACTTAGTACAATGAGTGTTACAGATCTCATTGTAACAGCGTAGCAGATGAACCGGTACAATACTGCAACTTAATACATTGAGTCAGCAGAGCATACAGACAGGAAAAGTGACAGTAAATATAAACAGACAAGGGTAAGGTACATAATGAGCAAGCAGTCAGTAGCATTGAGCCTACAAGTAGCATAGGCAAGTACTTAGGAAGGGACGGCTCGAGGTCAGCAATCACGTCGTTCGGTAAGTGTTCCATGTGGGAGAGTGCCGAGAATTACAGTACCTAGGGCATGGAGCAGGGAGGCTAAGGGCACTCCCAATGCGAGCGAAGCTTTAGGTGCTCCCACAGGGATTTCTGGAACACGGGTGGAGGAGGCCAGGCCGAACCAGCTCAGGAAAGGAGTTCCAGAGCCTGGGAGCCCATACTGTGAAGTCCCTATCCCCATAAGGGTGCGGGTTGAGGTACTTTTAGTATCCCAGGACCATGGGACCTGAGGGAGTGAGGAGGCGGTCAGCAGGAGAGAGGAGCTGAGCCAGCTCCAGGAGAGCCAGTACTGATCACCTTACTCACAAAGCACCCTAGTCCAAAGTTTAAGTGATTGGTGAGGAAAGCCAAACAAGCTTGTCATAGAGTTCACAATGATGGGTAAGGCGGGGGGCGCAGGCGAAATGACAAATATTGTTGTATTTGTGCTCCATTGGGTGAGGAGGGCTTTGAGGTTCACAAAAAGGTGGAGGCCATAGTTGAGGGAAGGAATAGTACACCCCAGCAAGTGCCAGACGAGCTGCAGGAGTTAGGTTGTATTGGCCCTGTAGGCCAGTCCCAGCTTACAGTTCACGGCTCTGCAGGCATTGAGAATATGGCTCCCCATGTTCAGTTGTGGGTTGAGCATCACCCCAAGGTATTTGAGGGAGGTTACAGTGATAAGTGAGGTACCATCAGCACAATTGATTTGCAGCGGGATTGGGGAGGCACATATCTTGGCTGTTGAGCCAAATAACATAGCCTGCGTTTTTTTCAGGTTGAGGACCAACTTCTGTTGGGTTAGCTAGGCCTGAATGTTTTTAAAGTCCTCAGATAGGTGGAGATTAAGGGTGGCAGTATCCCAGGAGTGGGCCAGGATGACCAGGTCATCTGCATACAGGGTGACCCGACATTTGGTTACTACGGTGGGAAGATAGTTAATAAAGAGAGAGAAGAGAAGGGGTCCCAGAACCGAGCCCTGGGGAACACCTGAGGTCACGGGAAGAGGATCTGAGAGGACTTTATTGAATTTGGTCAGCTGTACTCTCTACCATGCGGTAGTCAGTTAGCCATTTCAGAACTGACAGGGACAAGCCAAAGGACCTCATCTGGGTGCAAAGCAGGTCATGGTCAACAAGGTCAAAGGCCTTGGACAGGTCGATGAACACTGCCCCAGAGAGTAACCCCTGGTCCATGGCTGTTCTAATACTGGACGAGACAGAGATCAGGGCCGTAGCTGTGCTGTGCCCTTTTCGAAAACCGTGCTGGGCGGGGGACAGCAGCTCATATGCTTGAATGTATTCAGAGAGTTGTACAGCAACTACCTTTTCGAGTAGTTTACTAATGGCTGGTAGTATGGCGATAGGCAGATAGTTATCAGGGATTTTAGGGTTGCCCTGCTTTAATACAGGACTACCCTGGCGACCTTTCAGATATCGAGATCTCCCCATGGCAGAGACAGGTTGATAATGTGAGCCACCGGGATGGCAATGTGGGGGCTCCTAGTTTCAAGCTTGTGCTCAAGATTGTCTAGGCCAGCTAGAGTACTGAGAGAGACTAGAGGAGAGTCAGCATCTCCCTGCCCGTCCACAGCCCTTAGGGCGAAGGAGGTCTGGAGGGTCAGACTCCAGCCAGTCCAGGGGTGAGGGACAGTTGGCACTCCTGTCAGCTGAGTTGTGTAGGGAGAGAGTGGGTGGGTCAGTGAAGTGGGAGTTGAGGGCATTTGCAATGGTCTGTGGGTTGTTGCAGGAGATCCCTCCTATTAACATGTCAGTTACTCCAGAGTTGGAGGAACCGATGACCAAGGTCTTTATGTTTCTCCAGAACCTTCTAGGGTCATTTGCAGAGCTGAGGAGGGCGGAGTTGCAGAAGTCACTTTGGCAACCCTAATAGCCTTTTACACTCGTTTCTGAGTTGTCCGTATTGTTGTAGCAGGGTCTGGTCAAGGAGCATTTGAAGTCGGGCCCAGCACTTGTCCCTCACCCGCATAAGGGCAAGGAGGCTCCCGTGCAGCCATTTAGTGGCTGTCCCCCTGACCCTCCATCTGATGGTTGGGGCATACCTGTCTTGCAGAGCCCCGAAGGAATTGAGAAACTGTGTTAAAGCTGCAAAGGGGTCAGGGGCACTATACACCCCTGACCAGTCCGTGAGCCTTAGGTCCTCCATAAACGCATCCTGATCAAGCCTGGCAAAGTTCCTGACGTGGATGATTTTGTGAGGTATCTTAGGGGGGGATTTTCCACACACAGAAGATCGGGGAGTGATCTGAGATGGATTCGGGTAGGGTCCCTACGGAGGAGATCCTGTCAGGGCGATTTGACAGAATCCAGTCCAGTAGGGAGCTGGAGGCTCCATTGGTTGATCGTCGGGTGGGCTCCTGCATGAGTTGCACCAGGGATAGGCTGGCAAGTAGGGGGTCGAACTGTTTTGCGTTGCCACCATTCCAGTTTAGATTCACGTCACCCAGGATTAGGAGCTCATTGTCACCAATACTGGGGCCAACAGTGTCCAGGAGGTGGGTGAGACCCTGGAGCCCTCCCTCAGGAGGGTTGTAGGTGCATACTACATGCAATTTCTTAGCATTCCCGAGGAGCAGCACATGTAGCAGCTCACATGTGCTGCCAGCTTATGTGCCAACGGTAAACCGGCAATGGATCTAAATCTTTCTCTCTCTCTTTCTCTCTGTCTATCTAGGTGGGTTTTTTAAATTGTTTATTCCCTTCCAGTTCAGCCAGCCCTCCCTTGGGTTCTTCCCTGGTACTGTATTCACAATATTAATAAAAGAAAAGTGTACTGGGATGCCCACCCCAGTACCACTTGCCAACCCCCTTCCTTCCACCCCCCCCCCACTTAATAGGTGGTGACACTAGGGTGCTAATTTCTGGTGTTACTGGGTAGTTAAGCTGACACTGGGGTTTCCAATTCCCAGTGTCAAACTGAATAGTTATGTTGTACACCCCCCAAAAAAGAAAACAGTCACTTAATGTATTTTTTTAGTGAACCTGTAAAAAAAAGGTCCCTCACTGATCTGACCTCCCCATACCTCCCACTCACTAAGCCCTGACCCCCACTCAGCACCCACCACCCTGTATACACACTCACACACTCACCTGAACATGTCCCATGATGCAGATCAACTCTCCAATCAAAGGTTCCATGTCAAAAGAGTGAAAAAAACAGCGCTGACCATATGTATGGAGATAAATGAGTGTGGGAAAATACAGCAAGCACCAAAAACAGCAAATGTCAAAACAATGACTTCCCCAGCCAACAACAGCATTCATTCAGTATGAGAAACAATAAAATAACTGCTCACTGTGTGACACACTGATATAAAATTACACTATGTTTTCTGTAGAGGGCTACAGTTCCCGTACCCCCGTTAGGCGGCTTCACCCCAAACCCCCTTAATATACATAACCAACTCCGAGACTACACTAATCACTAATAAAAGGTAAATACTATCCCAACATTAGTAGCCATCGCTGAAATGACATCTGCTATTAAAAATGACTTATACGGACATGACATGTGATATTATTCCTTCGCTCAAACTGAGTCACTTATTTGACACGATACCCCGACAGAAGACATGTCTTGCTGCTAGAACCAGCAACTGTGATATGAGAAAATAAAATAAGTCAAATTTAATGAATTTCAATAGATTTTGAACTTTTAATCATAAGTTTGTCATTTTTAAATATTTTTACACCAAATTTTCAACATGGCCTTTTTGGGATCCCACCTCATGAATAGGTTAGGTGGCACTTTTCAAATCCATTCCAAAAGGTGAGTTCATGGTCACTGAACAAAATCATCAATTGGGCAGCATTTGGAAATGTTCACCTATCGAGTTCATGAGGCGGGGTCCTAAAATGTCTATGTTGAAAATCTGGTGTAAAATTATTGTAAAATTACCAGGTTATGAGTGACTGTTGAAACATTTCAACGTTCCCTCATAACTTCATTAATTTTCAATATTGTGACTCCAAACCTTCAAGATGGCCATTTTTTTCACACCATCTCATAAATGATAGATGTTGTTTTTCAAATCCTTGAGGAAACATGTTTTCGCACATGTGGTGAAAAATGATGTTTTGGCCAGTATTCTGTAAATGTCACATGTCATGTTTATAAGGGGGACTCATAAAACAACTGTCTTGAAATTTTGAGGTCAAAATTTAAAAACCAAAAAATACTGTAATACTTATTAGGAAATGTTGTGTGTAGTACTAGCCTTTGCCCCAATTAATAGTGCCTTTTGATCTCTTGCTGGTGAGCTGAATTTGAGGACGAGCTCAATGACCCAGCAGAATGGGCCAAGGCAGAGGGAATGGTGCTGTCATGTGGTCACATCACCCAGCCTGGGAAGGGTAGGTGCAGGGTTGCATGCAAGGGCCCAAGTAAAGTTTAGCACAAATAACTTTTCTCTTGGTATACAGCCCAGTACCTCTGTACCCATAGGAGCTGCAGGGCCCTGTGCTATGGCTGTGAAATGGACTCTTCACCCTGTACATCTGTATCTGTGGCCATATGGAAGTGAAGGGTCCAGAGGTCCCTGCACATCCACAATCCACCGGACAGCCCTATGAATTCCTGGTATCTGTTGCTGCACTTCCATAGGTGGACAGAGTCTTCCCTTGGTGCAGGGTCTAGAGGGCCCTGCACATCTGCATCTGTTCATGCAGGTCTAGAAGGGACCTGCGTGAATGAGGATATGATTCCACTGTCTCATGAAAAAAGAGTCTTAGCAAATCAATAGTAAGGTCTTCCTTGTGGTTGTCAACTCTAATAATGCCCATTCCCTCCCCTGAGCAAACAAGGTCAGACATGATCTCTTGCCTTTACACAGGGTCCTCTGTGAAGAAAGCTACAACAGATTCTACTGGCAACATGTGATGAAACATATATACTTCTGAAGAATGTATCACTATGAGGCACTAGCCTGATGCTGTACCTTGTTCTTCAGACAGGAGGCAACAGGCTGGGAAAGAAAAGGTAAGCATTAGGGTTGACAACCACAAGGAAGAACTACCACTGATTCACAGACTCTGGAGACCCAAAACCTTGATGTTTATTTCATTTTGCTGCCTGTGGGGTGAGGGTGTGGAGTTAGGGTTGGAAACCCTACCGCCACATTTCCTTACTTTTGTGGCACTAAGTCGAACCCTAACTGAAGACAGACATATAGCATGCATGCCATATGAAACTTGCAAATTTTTCCTGAGGTGGTAGCCAAGGAGATGTCAGATGATTTACTACATAACTGTGACACTGACAAAAGTACAGAAGCAAGGCATGATGAAAGTCAGTGATGGGTGTCCTCATTCAAGCAGGTCCCTTCCTGACCTGCATGAACAGATGCAGGTGGTGGTGGTGCTGGTGGTAGTGATGGTGATGGAGACTGGGGCAGTGATGTGGAGTACTATCCCAAACCTGAACACATGGTTTACTCAAGGTAAAGAGGTGGAAGAGAAACTCAGAGAGAAGGAGAAAAGGCAAGGGGATAGGGCACAGTAGAAAACAACAAGCAAGAAACAGGGAACACTTAAAACAAAAGAAAAGCAGACCAGTGAAAAGAAAGGCAAGAGAGTCATCTGATGTTTTGTTCAAATTATAAGAAATGGAAGCTTTCCTTTCCAGTATGGCTGTTCCTTGAAGTCATCAACGACGATCTCAGTCGTGTAGTCTGCACTTTGTGTGGGGAGAACATTAGTTGTGAGAGGATTGGCCATCTGGATTGTCCAAGTGTAACCCACTGAAAGAAAAACACCATCAGAATTATGAGGATACAAGTTGAGAGTCTGGATCAGGAGCAGGTCAGCATAAGGTTGTGTCCCCATGTGAGGAGGATAGAAGAGTGATGTACTTGCCACTAGTGCCTGTAGTACATGGCAGAGAATTTAACAGCTTTTGTCCTTATCACCACCACCCCACTCCATGCATGGTAAGCTGCATCAATCATTAGTTACCAGTACATGTGCTGGAAAAGGTGTAAGAAGGCAGCAGCTGACTCTAGAGGAATGCAGTGCACCAAATATTTCATTGCTAATCAAAGTTGAAATCTGGAACTCAACCATGCTATAGCAATTCATAAGGCTAAAACTCTGCTACCCTGTTCTCACATGTCTAGTAAGGGACTTTGTCAGCTCATGGCCTGTGTGAAATCATGGTACTCTGTATCCTTCAGGCACTTTTTCACCCATGTTGCAATGCCATTCATTAGAAGACAGAACATGTTCCTCTAACCACAGTCTGAGCATGGAGTTTCTAACCGAGATTGAAATTAAAGCTATAGTGCAGTGCTGTTCTTTATTCCATATTTCTGTTTCATCAGATTGATCAATTGAACAGTCTTCTCATTTAACTTCCCTCATAGCCATGCAATATATTTAAAAAATGTGTAGACTCGCTCATATAATGCTAGACCAGACCTATATCTTTAACTCAAAATGGGGCACTATTTACAACTATTTTACATCTTCTGCCCAGTAATTATACATACTGCACATAACCTATCTTCCTTTCTAGGTTCTTCTTTTCCACGCGCTCTGCTTTCTTTTTCTCGCTCTTTTTCATATTGATTTAATACTCCAGGGGAACAGTTTTTCAAAGATTTGTGGAGTAACATCCCTTATTTACTTAGATGGCTCTTTTGTCACCTCTTTATTGTTTATCTATGTTAAAAGTTGTTCATGTACGACTCTATTTACCAATTGATTTTCTATGTTAGTTTTGTTTGATTGCCATATTGTTCTATTTGATGTATATTGATTGCGTTTTACTCATATGTATTATAACATAAAATGTTATTGAGAAAAAAATGTTGCAATGACATGCTTGTATGAAACAGATGGAATGGCATTTACATAGCATTTTCATTCACACTGTTTCCAAAAGTGATTTACAAGCTATGAGAGACAGGCAGTAAAGTGACTGAAAACATGCAATGGCAGCCATTCCACTCCTCAACACCCAAACACAGCCATGGACAACTGCCTGAACCTATTTTATGAGAAGTGACGCATTGGCCAGAACAGCACGGAAGATTTCTCCTGCAAAAGTGCCTTGAGTTCTTTGACTCTCAAGTGGACACCCATCAGGACTGCACCAGAGATTGGCAGAAGGGACCTTGGTATATCATTTCATCTGAAGAACAGCACATCTCAACAGTACAGCAACCCCCTCAACCCCCAGCCCCCCCAAACAGCACTGGAGAGTCAGCATTTAGGATGTGAGCCCCAGTAACTGTGTGAGAATAGAGCCCTACAACTTTTTTGTTTACTTAGTTATTTGAAAGTTTGGTAACTGGGAAAGGCACACTGAGCTGAGGCTTGTTTATAGATGTGACCTGTCAGGAAGGGGGAATGGGGAGTACTCAGACAAGGAATTACAAACAATGGGAAGTGCAATGACAACAGTTACAAGTGTGAAAGCACAGTTGATAATGGGAAAAAAAGTTGAAACAGAGACTGTACACAGGTTGCTCACAATGATACAAGGGTAGGCAGCATAAACTCAACCTAGTTTGGTTGAGAAAAGTGCCATCTCTTGAGTGAGGGAGGAGTAAAGGGAGAAGTGAGGAGTGTAGGGAGGACAAGCAAAGGCAAAGCAGCTGCAGGAGTAGAGGAGCAGGTCCAGTCTGGTCAGGGTGGATTTGGGGGAAGTGCTGTATACCATCCCACATCTCCTTAGTCCCAAAAGCAGGTAGGATAATTTACACAACAACCTTCCAGCAGGCAGGGAGGAAAAAATATATTTGTTCCTATACAGCACTCCTAGCTTATGGAGAAGTTTCTTGTGGATGGCCTCAATGTGGCAGAAAAAGTCAAGATGACAGGCCAGCCAGACACCCCGATATTTAAAGGGGGAATCTTCCTACAACTGGAAGCCATCCAGAGTGGTGAAGACCAGGGAGGCAGGATTTTAGCCAGGCACTGCCTGGTGCCAAAGGTTATGCAGACTTTATTCTTAGCATTCAGGGTAAGATGGTTGGCCCAGAGCCAGCACTTGATAGTGCTGAAGTCACACTGCAGCTGCACAGTCAGTTCAGGGACAGATGATCCACAGGCTCAAAGCATGGTGTCATCAGCAATTATGTGAAAATATGAGGAGATACAAGCCTCAGGGAGGTTTGTTCAGGACAACTGAGAACAAGATGGGACAAAAGATAAAGCCTTGGGATACAACTACCTACTTGGAGGGTGAAGAGGGAATTGACTAATAGAACTTTAGAGGATCTGTCTGCCAAGTAGGCCCTGAACCATTTCACTGTGAGGTCCAATAGTCCAACCCATAAGTTTGTCTAGGTTGTGTTGGACAACACTATGAGAGGCCTAGACCAGGCCGATAAAAATAGCAGAATTGATCAGAGCCTGAGCTGTCCCTTTCAGGATGGTGTCAGTATTCCTAAGTAGACGTGACACAGTGGAGTGGCACTTCCTTAATCCAGATTGGCAACATTTAAGGAATGAGACTGTGTCAAGGCAGAAGGAGAGTTGGTAGAGAATAAGTTGCTCTTGACTTTTAGTCAGAGCAGGGGTATGAGATGAAGCAGTAGTTACCTGGGGCAGTGGAGTCACCACCTTTGTGAAGGGGGATGACCTTGATCCTCTTCAATATACCAGAAACTGTGCTTAACAGTAATTAGAGTTTAAAGGAAGCAGAGATGGGGAAAGCCACATGGGGAGCAGAATCTGAGCGAAGTTTTGGATTGTGCTCATCAGGAAGGTAGCAATTATAGTAGTCACATGTCAACAGGGCAGAGATGATAGCTGCATAAGAGGTGGGGAGAAAGAAAAAGTGGGGGAGAGGTATGTAATGGATGTGGAGCTGAAGGACAGATTGGTAATGGGAAGGTCAAGTCAGCAGGGCAGATGAGCTTAGCGACCAAATGGACTAGAGCTGGATGATCTGGGGAGGGAATTAGGAGCGGTGACTCTTGTGCTGGCAGTAAACCATAAAGTGGTACCGGAGTGCATCAGGGAGGAAGCCAGCTTCCACAATATGGTGGGGTTGGGGGGTGGAAACCCAGTCAATTAAAGGAGAAGACATTCACAGAGACTCTCATAGTTTGAAAGCCCATGAAAAGTTATTTTAAATCAGGTTGACCAGTAGGTGGCAGCACTCCTGGTGTACAGATGACTAAGTGTATTCAATACTGATGCTGCATCACCACATTTTATGGAGCATTGTGACGCTGTGCCTAGCTACAGGTAGTGAAGCACAGCTTCTTTCTGCATGCTAACACAGGGGTCCACAAAATGGTGGTGATATGCATTTTCACAGTTGTGGTGAGTCTCATGTTGGAGACTACACTGAGGTCAGAGTCTAGAAACCCTGCTTTACCATCAGTAGTCTGATTTGTAAAGTGGTAACTGGACTCATTACCAGTAGTGTTCATGTCTGAGATCAGCTCACCCGTTATGGACAGGATATGACTGAGAGACTCGCAGTGGTTGAGGTAAAACCGATTTTTGTTACTTAAAGGGGAACAGTCAGCACTAAGGGCCCCACTCTCAAGTGTTGGGTTGGTCGCAGTGTGCACTTGGTGTGCAAAAACATTTTGGTTTCATTACTGCTTACTATGGTATAGCAGATTATATCAGACTAATGCTGATTATTTATAGGCGGACATCTTCTTTTACTATAAATCAGGGGCGGAGGAATAGCCAGTGCAGCCGGTGCAGTGGCACAGGGGCCCAACACACATAGGGGCCCATAGTAAAAATCAAGGATTTCATTTATTTAATTTGTTCAGCAATCGTGGATCACGTATTTGCATTCGCGTTGTCTTTTGTGACACTAGTGTGACTGACTGCAACCTGCCGTGCTTGCTGCCACCACCCCCTGACTGCAGATGGCAGCACTGACCACAGAGTTGCGAGAGTTAACTGGAGCCTAGGGATGTGATGTGTTGCCGTCATGCACTGTGCACACAGGCAGCAGCAGCGCCCCCCGCCGCCGCCCCGCCCGTACACAAACACTAGCAAGTAAAGCTAAAGACAGTTAAAGTATGTAAAAAAAAAAGGTGGACCGACTGACCAAGGCAGCGATCATGAATTGATGCTGTTGGTGTGTGGAGGACAAGCTGGACTGGAGCCTGGGACTGGGAGCTGGCTGGAGCCAGAAGCGAGGAGAAGGATCAGGTCAGACGCTAACTGCTAACTAACTTCACATTGCTTGCAAGCATTGCAGCAGCAGCCGCCGCAAGTTTAAATTGCCCGCCTGTATTACTTGTTGTTGTTCTTTTCCTTTTTCTGCCCTGCTGCCTTGCCCAATAATGCCCTTAGTGGCTGTTGTGTTGTGTTCTAACGTGTCTTAGACTTAATCCAGTCTCTCTCCGGAGACTGAGTGAGTGTGTGAGTCACTGCTTCTAAGTTCTGGCCACCTGGCTGTGAGATGACCCGGTCCCTCTTGACTTCACCCAGCAGCTGAGCACTTGTGACTTGTCTTTCGCAGGCTAGCTACAGCATTAGTTGAGTTGGGATTGGGAGGACCCTCACCCTACGTGATTTTTTTTTATTTATTTATGTTCTGCAGTTCCGCTGCCTGGCTGGGGGGGATGGGATCGATTCATGTTTATGTTATATTCTGTTGCAATACAATTGTGTGTTCCCTAGAACTCGAAGCTTGGCCATACTAAGTACGTCAAAAGTGTAATCCTGGCGTGCTTTGAGGTACAACCTTCGACTCGCATCCACTGAAAGTAAAAGAAACCATTTACCGGTCAGCAAATCTAATTTTCCCCTTCAACTACGCTGCACATACTGCTTATTCGGAACTGGTAAAATGCAGCTCCTACGAGCACTTTGTGCAAAGACAGAATACAGCAGCAGGATCCTTCTCGGTCCCCACATTACCGCTTCTTCATGACAGTTTAACTCTTTTCTCCCCTGCCCTTCATTTCAGACCTCTCTGCAGAGGGTCAGTGGGTGCAAGCCTTACTGGTTGAGGTTTTTAGCTTGCTGCCAAGTTGGGGATTTACGTCCCCAGTTTTACAGAATCCCCTTCATCCCTGCCTGAACTCTCTCCGCTAAGTGTCCTCCATATGCACTCACACACATACAGCAGTTGAAAATCCTCATTCGACCCCGTCGTATAGTCGAAATAAAGTTACCCCCCTCCCCTTTCCCGTCTGCCCCATTTTTTATTTTCAAAAGAAAGAGAGGACTGTCCGCTCACTCCCCCTACCTGTCCCTGGGGTCGATCCAGCTGGTCTGTTTGGTGTTGTGATCGATGTAACTTTGATATGTGAAGGAGGTGGGTGAAGGATGCGTAACCATAAACAGGTAAAAAAAAAAAAAAATCGGGGAGGGGGTTGAGGTGCCAGACTGGGGGTGGGGCCCAAAATTACAACCTGCACTGGGGCCCATTTTTCTCTTCCTCCACCACTGCTACAAATCCCAGAATCCCCAGAAGCTGACAGAGTAGTACTACTGTAGTAGGCAGCAGTGTAGCCTGTAGTGTATGTTAGAGTTTATGTAAGCTCTGATCTTTTGTTGTCTGGTCCTGCTGTCCTCCCTGTGCTAAGTACAGTCACAGAGAGAGGACCGTACTTAGTTCGTGGAGAAGAGCAGAACTGCAAAACATCTGATCAAAATTATAAAAGCTCTAACATGCACTGCACGCTATTGAATCCCCCACTGCTGTGTACTGTTCTGATGTCAGCTGCAGGACATTCTGGAATTTATAGTAACAGAAGATATCAGTTTAGAAGTAAACTAAAGTAGTCTGATACAAGCTACTATACTACAGTAAACAGTAAGTAAACCTAAAGGTTTCTGCACACAAAGTGCACAGGACCAGCCCCACACGTGAGTGTGGGGCCCTTTGTGCTGACTGTCCCCCTTTAATCTTTTAGGTAGGTGCTTGTTATCTTTCCAATAATTAAGGTAAAAAGCTAAATTTGGTATTCTTACCAGCAGCAGTAGCTATTTTGCACCAATGGTGGCTTAGTCTTTGGGTGATTTAACTTTGAGGGGTGTGCCGTTACTTTCCTTTATTGAACTGCACCCTACTGTGTGTTCCTAAGGGCACCTCACTACAATAGTTCCTTTGTTCATTGGATCTGCTTGGACAAAATGAAGTATTGAATGGGGCTTGTTTGGAAACTAAAATGTCAAATCCAGTTAACATTAAACAAATCGCACCACTTTACATAGCATGTTTTTATATAAACACATGCTAAATCATGCTTGCATATTACTATTACAACTTGCTTTCCCTTTGGTTAAGGGCCGGTATGTTTATTTTGAAAATATTACCAGGTTAAAGAAACATCTGCTGAGACAAATAAAGGAACTAGTGCCTTTTTAAATGAAAGCATTATATATCTGCTGAACTGCAGCGCACAGAAGAAAAGTACAGTCCACGTTGCTAGTGCATACACTGCAGCCAGTTGAGGGAGATGTCCAACACTTTATATTGTCAACATTAAATGTAATGCAGAAATTGTTTTTATTTATATATTTGGATATCTAAGATTACCTGCATATCCCAGCCTTTCCTTCACGTCTCCCTGCATATCCCAGCCTTTCCTTCACGTCTCCCCTTTGGCCTCACCTTGACACCCAGGGTGTTTACCAAGTGCCTTGTGGTGGCTGCATCTTTACATCACAGTGTCAGTGGCTCAGTAGGTAGCATGCTCGCCTCTGAGGCCTGGAGATCAGAGGGCTGTGGGTTCAGTTCCCACATCTGGCACTTGGGTTAATATCCTAGTACTGACACTGTAGTGCAGCATGTGAGGGGTGCTGCACTTCTGAGGTGCCGTCTTTCGGATGAGACGTTAAACTGAGGCCTCATCTGCCTGTTCTGGTGGTAGTTCAGGTGGATGTTAAAAGATCCCATGGCACTTATCGAAAAGAGTAGGGGAATTTCCCCCGGTGTCCTGGCCAAATTTCCCTCATTCACTAAAAATACCACCAACTTAATCTAGTTCAAGGTCAGTTGGCATTCATCTGTATCCCCTTCCCCTGGGTCGTGCCTGAAAATAGGCAGGATTTGTCTAGTGCACTTACCCGGTCAACAAAAACTAAATAAATAAATATGACTGGAAACTGAAGTCTGTTTAATACTCTCAGGGTAGGATATTCAAAAGGGTTGCATATGGGAGAGTTGCACCATGCACAACCCCCCAATGCGTCCCAGCGCAATATTCAAAGGGGTAAGTTGCACTGTGCAACGCCCGATGTGCCAGGGCACATCGGTAATGTATGCGGTGCAAGTGCGGGGTGTGTGCCCATGCATATGCAGCACATCCCGATATTCAGCCAGGGATGTGCAGCGCATATGCTGGCACAACCCCACCTTGTGCCACTCAGGGAGGCACACAGTTATGCCTGGGAAAACGAGGAGCAAGTCCTGGCCACCGACAGGTGAGCTGCCATATTGCAGGGGCACAACATGGCAGCTGCCAGTTGTGGGTGGCCACCCACCCACCCAGAACACTGTCCACTAGCCCTCTGACCTGGGAGCATTGTGCTCCCCCCTGCCCAAGCATGGGCATATGTAAATATCATCCCTGGTGGTCCAGTGGACTGCTCTCTATCAATTGATTGTGTGCATATGTAAAAAGTATCCCTGGTGGTCCAGTGGAACCCCCCCCCAGTGCCCGATCACAGGCGTATATTAAATTTATCCCTGGTGGTCCAGTGGTACCCCCCTCCCCACCTGCCCACTGTGGTCCCCCGCCACCCAGCACCCCCCAGTCAGTGGCAGGCGGCAGCACCCTGCCCGCATGCCACCCAGCCGCTCTCCAACTGACAGCATACAATACTGTCAGTATGCCTATTGGTCCACTGCGTGGGCCAATGGGCATACAGACCATACTGTACTACACAGGCCAGATAGGTGAATGAATGCCATGTTAATTCTGCCTCCCCAGATAATGTATTTGTTAACTATTTACTAGTTCCAGGACCCGATGACATCAATTGAGCGGAAGCCCTGTATGGAAAGCTTCACTGTAGGTTTCCACTCAACTGATGTCACTGGCTGTGAGAACTCATAAGTCATTAAAAATTGAATACTGGGAGGGAAAAATACAGCATTAACATGAGACCCTAAAATGGAAAAAAATAAAACTATTTCTAAACAGATATGAGAAATAATGAACTTGGGGTATTAAACATACTTCAAGCATGCCTAAATTTGTAATTGTACTAAAACTGAAAAAAGCAAGGTTTTTGTTCCCTTAACATTAATGCATAGATTATTTAAACCTGCAACAAACAAAGGTTTTACAGACAAAGGTGCTGACTCCTGGTGCAACATTGCTGCATAATATGGAGCTGTATACTCACTGTCTGCAAAACAAAATTTGAACTACAAAAACAACACAACCCATTAATGCAAAGCATCAAAGGAATTACATGCAAATCACCGTGAGCAAATTAGCCTAGGTCTACTTTAAGCAGTGGTGAATGGTGCCAAGTGGCCTCTCATGCACTCAATAAAGGTTCAGAATATAAGTCACAGGCATGTTTCACCTGCTGAGAACATACAAGTGTGTTGCATCGTATTTCAGCCTAGGCGAAGGAGGAACAAGCCCTATAATGGTGTTACTGGTTTGGGTCATGGTGTGCCCTAAACAGGAAAGCAATCTAAAAGCAGTGAATCCAGGGTTACCCTGAAAGGGCACTGGCAGTAAAGTCAAATTTCAAAAAATTACAAAATTACACATTTTCCAAAAATGAAAAGCATCGTGGGAAGTATATGAACATTACCATACATTTCTTGCCACTTTGCAGTATTGGGGTATGTGTCATTTTGTATTTCTTTGAAACATGACTTTACTGCCAATGCCCTTCCATGGTAACCCTTTCTTTACTGCTTTTGCACATAGGTTCTTTGTTTTTAGATCGCTTTCCTGTTGTGCGCAAATCATGACCCAAACCAGTAAGGGAAATAGGGAGGGGGTGCAGAAAGAGGGAGGTGGTGTTACCTCTGTATAGTCCCTACCTAGAGTACTGTGTGTAGTTGTGAAGACCACATCTCCTGAAGGACATAGGGTGGAGGCAGGCCAGAGGAAAGCAACTAGAATGGTGTAGGGTCTGCATCAAAAGTCCTGAGGGGAAAGACTAAAGGACCTCAGTAGGCACACCCTGGAAGGGGCAGGGGGGGAATGACAGAGATCTTTAAATACCCTACAGGTACAGGAGTGAAGTATTTTTCAGAAGAAAAAGTGCTCAAGAACAAGGAAACATGCTATGAAACTGGAGGGGGTAGATTCAGGAGAGATGTTAGGAAGTACTTCTTCACAGAAAGAGTGGTGGATTCCTGGAGCAATCTTCCAGTGGAGATGGTGGGGGTGAAGACGGTAGTGGGGTTTAAGAATATATGGGATAGGTACAAGCAGGATTCAACCTTAACATTGTTTTACTAGCCCTGAACCTAGTGCAAATTGGCCAGGACTAGTGCAGCTAACCCTCTACTTGTCCGTCTTGACTAGTGCAGATTTTTCATGGCTGTTAATGAAGTTGAAAAAGTCCCTACATTAGCAGGCTGAAGTCCTTTTGCTAATCTCCCTCAGTGTTCCAGGTGGCCTGGTGTGATTAGCAGCTCATTAAGAGCTGCAATTATCTGGCAGTTCAAGAGGGAGTTCCAGCAAAAGACTCAGTGTGAGTCCTTATCATTCAATTGTTAGGACAGTCAACTAGTGTGAATGCTGTGATCAAGGGTAGAGTGGTTAAGTCACTAGCTTCCAGTTTGCTAAACTTGGCTTTGATTTGTCCCACAATATTAAGACCAGTGTGCCTCACTTCCCAACCTTTTGAGTGTCTGTATCCAATCCTGCAGTGACAGAATGCTATGATGTATACACGGTCTGCCCAGCCAGGCGATCTGTCCACTCTATACTTTCTCTGGACACCACTGCAGACTAGGCTCTGAAGTGGCCATCCACAGACCCATAGCTGCCATTACTAACTTGTGTGGGGGTTCACAGCTTCTCTTAATGGATCACAGCAGTCAATGCCATCAATGCAGTACCACTCAGCATGTCATTTCATCCTAAAAACAATGCTTTGAAGCATGTGTGATACAAAGCAAAAGCAGAGTAAAATATATCATTTGAAAGGTTAAAAAAAGGTATTCCTGGTGTGCATAGATCATCCTATATAGAAAGAGAGAGATAGTACAGCATCATGCCTGTATACTGCTCACCTTTGACTGACGAAAGGACACCGTTATGAGAAATCTGTTTTTGTTAGGGCAGAGCATGTTAAATCAATATTTTTGTACCCAGTATGCATAAACAGATATGTCAAACTTTCTTACATCCTAAGCCCATATCTCTCAACTGTCACACATTATGAGGTACTTCACTCATTTTACCTCTCAGAAACCCTTTGTCCATCATGGGGAAGGTGATATTCCACATTCTCCACTGAGACTTTACAACAGAAATTCACAATAATCTATTATGCTCAGTTATCAAAAAGCATTATGAACATTAGTGCACTGATAGCTATAGTGTTCTGAGCTGGCAGTGCCATGTTAGACAATGTGTCACATATTTTGCTAATTTGTCACACATCGTGTCACACATTTTGGCGAAGAAAAGTTGAGAGGTATACCCAAGCCCCCTGTGTTTGTTTAGCTCTCTCCCAAAAAATCCTAGAACTTTCCCTGGCTCACTTCGCAGTGTAAGAAAACTTCCAGAAGTGCAGTTCTGGTTAATCACAGGGTGGGGGATGAGAGTGTCTTTCTCTGCCTGATTCTGTACATTGCCCTGCAGGTCAGGGTGAGACTGTGGTGACATGCATGATGATGTTGGCTATTGTGTGTGCAGAGCTAGAACTGCCTGATTGAACATTTGATGTTATGGTATTCTCTGGTTTGGCAGGAAGGGGGTGAAGAAAGAGGAAGCAAGGGGCACATGGTAAAAAAACAATGGGGGTACACACTGCATGTGATTGGACTGCAGTCTCTTTTGCTGGGACAGGAAGCAATGTGGAAGCAGGATAAATATGCAATAATCAGATTATTTCTTGGCTTGCATTTTCCCTGTATAGCCAATCAAAATTGACCATTACTATTGTGGGCTAGTGCAACCATCTGCAGGCTAGTGCAATTTTTAATCAACTTGTCCGGCTGGCTAGTGCAAAAAAAAAAAGTTAAGGTTGACCCCTGGGTACAAGGGAATCACAGTGGAAAGAAGAGGGGTGGAGAGAGAGAGAGAGAGAGGTAGATCAAGTATGGTCTGCGGTAACAATGTAGGTGGGAAAAAAGGGCAGACTGGGTGGGCCAAGCAGCCCTTATCTGCCATAAAATTCAATGTTTCTATGTAGTAAGACCATCATAAGCCTGGTTTCCCCTTCCCTTGGGCTGAGATACAGATGACACACACTGATTCGTTCTAATAAGGATGAAACGTGTCTGTGTCTTGTTTTTTATCCTTTGCAGAATGTAAGAAAAACCATGCCGCACCAAGCAGTCCTGCTTTAAGTAGAACCAGCCTATATTTGTCATAGTGATTAGCATTATTGGGGTATGAGTAATTTTGTAATTCTTTAAAACCTTGCTTTACTGCCATTGTCCTTCCAGGGAAACCCTCACTTCACTGCTTCTGCACTGAGGTTCTTTGTCTGTTAGGAAACTTTAGTTAATTTTCTCTTTCAAGATAAGGTTTTGGGCCAGCCTGCCAGCACAGTGCTGGCACTACAGCTTGCAATGCTGACTCCTGGGTTCGTGAACAAGCCTGGAGCATCAAAGGGCCAGCTGGGAAGATGTTGGATGAACGTCTCATGGATAGTTCTTCACCTCTGGGGGGGGGGGTGTTGGCACTCACCACCTGAGTGACATCCAGCAGTGGCTAGTTGTACATTAAGTGACATTCAGAGGTGGCTGGGTGTACACTGGACCAGGACCGCTCTGTAGGGGTGGGGACAGTGGCAGAAATATGCAGGTGTGTGTGGGAGCATGCACACTCATGTGCTGATGTCATTGCATGTCTACATCTCTGGGGGGGAACCAGGAAGTGGAAAACCCCAAGCTATGGCCACACAATGATGCTCCGCTCCTCAGCCTGAATGGCAGCGCCAGCTGAAGTCTTGGATGGACAGTTAGGTGGATCCTGGTGCATAGATGGTAAGCTAGGGGCCTCTGCTGTGGGCCGCCGGTGGGGGATGCTGGGTGGAAAGTTCAGGGAGTCTGATATAGGGTACATCCCCTTCTGCCAGCACAGCAACAAATAGAATTGAAAAGACAAAAATACAAATGCATTTATTTAATTTCCTCAAGTTCTTGGTTCATTAGTGCAGTAGCAAGACAAATAATCAGTCCATCAGCATCCTGGATGCCAACACATTTTGCAGATCCCACAGCCATGAACCACAATGACGCCACAGGTTCTCTCCTGCTTTTATCTCAACCTAAAAGGTTACTAAGTATAACATGCAATGACAGGTATAATCTGATACATAAATTTTTCATTAACAAATCATGTAATCCATTTGCAGTATCTCAAATGATATGTTTTGCATTTTAATCCATGTCATATAGGTGAAAATACCAAATATCCACACCTGCAGTATATAATGTCAAGGGTGATTTAATTGTTTATTGTTATCAGGAGAGGCTTAACAATTGATCAACTTTTACAGGCTCCAAAAATTCAAATCTGTGTAAGGAAGGAATATATTATTCTCATGATTTGCCTTTCTACAAATAATTACTATTTTCATTTATTAAAATGAGAGCCTATGGACAAAATTGCCCATTTCCGTAGGTAGCCATGGTCAAGTTGTACAAACTAGATTACATAAGAGACAATAACATATAGTAAAACATATAAACAATAAATAGGTTGTTAGTCATAACATTTGCAGCACTAATATGATTTCTTAGAGTAGCTACAAAATATTTATAGTTCATTGGAATCCTGATGTTTTGAGGTAACAAATCCCCAAAAAATACAAATTCAGTAATAAAAAAATGCTTGTCAAACATTTTTGTGGTAGCTTGGCAGTTTAAAAGATAAATCATCTGTGAACCCGTTTTTTGAAATTGGCAAAGAAGTAATGTATAGCATTACAGAGTTTGAGCTCTGGAGGAGTGTGCAGTAAATTAAATTTTACAATGGCAAGAAAATGTTCTGGATTTCAATTGGTCAGTGTGTGCTTGTTGCAGTGAGGTTATCTGAGCACAGTCTCACAGCATCACGTTCCAACACAGATATTTGCATAACAGCCACAACCTCTCTTACCAAAAGAGTTTGCTGCCTTGTAATTGAAGTACAGAAGCAGAATCTTAGTTTCATATAAAAACCTTATTAATTTATATATATGTGGGGGATAAAATGTTTGACATGACTAAAACATTTCATAGTTAGGCAGAGAACAAGTGTCAGAACATCCTCTTTATAGAGTGGGGACATCTCTTTTATAGTATTAGTTTTACAGTTTTATTTTGTATGAAGAAACACACCACATGTGAATGCACTGCATCATTGGTATGCAAATTACCTAATTGCCTGGTATTGCATAACACACTAGAGTGATACCAGACAGTTGATTATTTGCATACCCATGGTGCAGTGCTTTCACATGGGGAGTGTCTCCTCAAAAAAATTAAAACGTAAAAATGTACAACTGATACTATAAAATAGATGTCCCTACACATAAAAGGGATGTTCCAACACTTGTTCTCTACCTAATAGCCATCTACATGTATTCAGTTTGGTCCCCACAATATTAATAAATAAGAGCCATTGTATAATACTAACATACTAGACACCAGAAGAGTAGGCCTATTGATCTATCAAGTCTGCTTGTGCTTCAGCACCCTGATTGGGTACTGTAGCACTCTATGTGTCTCCTTCCCCCAGTCCTGCCCCCCCCTGGCAAACCATCCTCTGCTTCAGCCCTTGCCTATACCTGTCCCACCCTCTCTTGAATCCCTCCACCATAGCTGCCGGTACCCGCTCCCTGGGCAGCACATTCCATGGTTCCACCACTCTCTTGGTGAAGTGCCTCCCCCTTTCCACCCTAATCCTACCACCCTCAGTCTTCCAACTGTGTCCTCTGGTGATCCCACCTTCCTTCAGTTGAAAGATCCTATCTCAGCTTACCTTAGTTACTCCTCTGAGGTACTTGAAGACCTCAATCATGTCCCTTGGTCCCTCCTCTCCTCCAGCAAGAACAGGCTGAGCTCCCCTAGTCATTCTTCATATGTCATATCCTCCAGGCCCTGGATCATTCTGGTTGCTCTCGTCTGAACCCTCTCCTGGAGCTGGATGTCCCTCCTTAGGTGCAGCCTCCAGAAATGCACACAGTACTCAAGATGTGGTCTAACCAGGCTGTTGTACAATGGCAAAATCACCTCCCTGTTTCTTGAGGTAATCCTCCTAGTGATAATAGCAATAATGTGCCCCAGAGTGTGGGTTGTGCTGGGATAACCTCACTTCTGGGGGTGTTGGATGCACTTGGACTCTGGCCTTGTGCCCAACTATGCCAGGTGTGAGGTTATCCCAGCACAGCTTACACCCTGTCATGTATTACTGCTTAAATCTACTACTACTATTTTATGTCCCCCACCAACAATACTGTGGGAACCTCAACTTCCTGAGAAATTGGCTGTATCAGTTTAGACATTGCCAAACACTCTTCAATCTAGGCTGTAATTCCTGCATATCTCTGGAAACTGTAGTTTTCAGTCCAAGACCCTGTCATATGAGTTCCAAGCCATAGGTAATGCTTTTTTATTTTTTGTAATTCTTTGGTAATTGGGTAAAAGCCACTGGGCACAAGCATCTGTTTTCAGTGGTGATCCAGGAGTACTAGGGTGGTTAAGTGACTTGCTTAGAGTTACACCGTATGCAAGTGGAGATTGTGAGAATCAAACCCATCTCTGCTGGATGTACCAAGCTCATTCATAGCTCATTACTCTAACCTGTAGGCTATACTGCCAGCTGCCAAGGTGTTTTAGGAACTGCAATTCCCAAATATTACTTTTTTTTTAATTTATATATGCATTTGGTAACCGGGTAAGTACACTGGTCCCAGGGACTGTTTACAGGCATGACCCAGGCCATATAGATGGCACATACAGACAGTTGCATCATAATACAGAGACAAACCATAATATAAAGAAAAACTAGAATGTTTACAGTAGGGTCAATCAGGTCTCCAAATAAGGGGAGTATCGACCTGTTTTACTCACCTCATTTTAAGAAATATTCTTCAGGACATTTTTTAATGAGTACCGATGCTCACCTAATACTTGTAAATACTCCACACCAAAGAACAGTGCTTTATAACATAACTGGTAATTCAAAAGGTGCATTTTTTTCCAGATTTACAGCACTCATATGCATCCCAATTTTATTTTACTCACTAAGGACGCTATGCACAAAGGTGTGGAGTGGCTACATGTCATGTAACATGGGTGCATAGCCACCCTGCACCCAGTGCACCCCCCTGCATAGCATGCACAAAGGGGGCACACAGACTTACTGCATCCGATCCCCCCATGTCCAAGTAGACCCACGGCACTGGGAGAGCATTTGAGGCATGCCAGTACAATGTGGTATTCACTAAACCACATAGTGCTGGCTGCATAGGTGTGGAAGGTGGCACAGGGTATGCCAGGGTAGACCCTGCCATAACCCTCTGTGTGCCCCCATGATCTCCATCCTCCAGATACCAGGGGACCTAAACAGTGCCCTCCGTGCTGCCCCTGCCCACTAGGCAGCCAGTGAGGGCAGAGGCAGTGGGATGGGTGTGTGCCCAAAACGTCAGAGTAGTGGCAGCACTGGCATGTTGCGGGGGTTGGGGGGAGTCAGACTGTGGCACAAGCCCACTATGGGGTCTCGGGGTTATGGGGATATGGCCACAATGGTGTTGGGACACAGCCACTGTTACGGGTATGTGGGCTGGAGGCGGGTCCCAACACTGGGGTTCTGCAGTGTGCCAGGAGGGCGCCATTCACCGAGGCTGTGCTGGTGAACTGACTGGCCATTGGGGCCATGCCGTGTGGGTCCAGGTGTCTAGACAGCATGCACAACCCCAGACTCGCACATCACAGCGTGAAGGATTTAATATTGGACCCAGGGCAGACATCCCATTGGATGACCACCCAGGTCCATGACTCCACCCCCAGCCATCTTGCGGAGTCCTGCACACTGGAGGGGGCACAGACAGGTGGCTGGTGTTGGTGAATGCCAGTATGGGTGCACCTGTCCACGGGGTGCAGGGTCATGGGCAGGATATGTGACATTTCTGCGTGTCCCTGCCCACTTCGTGCATGGCGCCCTATATTTGAAAATTGGTGTGCAAATTACTCCTACCTGTCAATGGTATCTGGAGCATTGTTGGCACTTGATCTATTCTTATCTAGAAAAAAACTACATTGTTTTTAAAAATGTACTCCTCATTCCACTCTGTCCAGACATCTGTGTGCATCTGAAATTGGTTTCCTCACCTCACTGTCAAAATGAGGAGTATAATACTCATCCCAAAACATCTTATCTAGAACCCTGGTGTCAGTGATACTTTGTTACAATAGATTCAAACCTGGAGAAAGAAAGGGTCATACAGATAGTACAATAACAAATACTTCACAGATGCACAGAGTACATTAAATATTTATCACACCAATAAGTACATGGTTGAACAACGAGATAAATGCATCAAGAAAACATCAACTAACGTCTATGCTCGCAGTTACAGACCAGTGTTGATATAAGTGTAATGCTTAAGTGCTTTTTGATGTTCAAGAGGGATTCAAGAATTTGGATTTCATCCAGAAGGACATTCCAAAATTTAGGTGCTGCCCAAGAGAAGTCTCTTTGTCCCATGTCAGTGGATGTCCTGACACATTCCAAGTGCCTGTTTGAGGAGGATTTCAAAGTACAAGAGTTCAGTTTGACTTACAAACCCATCAGCGGAAACTTTGTACCCTTGTGGAGTGATTTGCAGATGAAGGACATTGGCATTAGGTTCCTATGAGCCTGGGGAGGGGGCCATCCTAGTGTTTGATATAGTGTACAGTGATGGGTGCTGAAAGGAGCTTGTGTGATGAACCTGCAGATATTGTTGAATGCAATGTTCAGGTGATTAAGAAGCTGAGGTGTGACCAGGGAGATAATGGGGTAGCAGTGTTCAAGGATGGGTAGGAGGGTGCCCCTCCCTATTACTAATCTCGCTTTGGGAGTTAAAAGGTGTTTAACCCTGTAGCAGATACCTAGTTGCTGGTTGATCTTCTTGATTACCTGACCGATGTGGGTAGAGAAGGTGAGAGGAGGATCAAGAGTCACCCCCAAGGTACCTGAAGTTTTGCTGGGTGCAGATCTCATAGTTTTATGTTTATGTAAACAACATCAGAAATTCATGGGTGAGAAAATCTATATTTTCTATGGATTTAAATGTTTGACCTCTATCCAATAAAAGTTCTGTATGCTACAGAATCCATGCTTTCTTTAAAAAAAAATTCCAATCATTCCTACTGCATGATGCTAATCAGCATACTTACTACTGCAGCCAGTCATTCAGAACAGTTGTACTGTATGAAAATACTCAATAAACAATTTAATGTTAAAAAAGTTGTTTAGAAAATGCGTAAGAAAAATATCAAGAAAAGACCAATGTGACCCCCTGAACCCTGCAAAATTAAAATAAGTATTGAAGGACTCCATGCCATGTCCCACACTGTACATTAAAACAATATATGGAGACAAAGACCAACTCATCGGTTACTTAGTATTTTTTATTAAGCAAACACAAAGGCAACCAATCATAGTTGTGTAACTGGTCAATGTCTAGTGGACCACATTTCACTTCATCAGGGCCTGTTTCAACTGCCTAATAACCATTAAAAATAATTACAAGAAAGAATAAAAACACAATACTAATTTTCTATTTCCACCTTGGATTCCTTTACTTTGCTATGTAAAATAAAGGTCACCACCCCAGGTTCCCACTAATGCCAGCCCATAAAATCACTTGGCAGTGTGCCACTAACCAGAGGTAGCTGGAGATCGGGTTGGGTCTGCGGTGAATGTAACAGGCAAGGGAAGAAAGGGGTGGACTGGGTGGGCCAAGCAGTCATGATCTGCAGATAAATTCTCTGTTCCATTAACTTTAAGTTTATTTAACATACTTTTACTTTGAATCTGGACCTTTCTTATAGACTGAGCACCCATTTTAATGGTTTCAAACCCCAGGAAATCTTACTATATTCTGACTTCTGCACTATGGTCGCACCATAAGACTGCCCTGGTGCCGAAATGGTTAATAGAACCTATGTTAGTTAAGCAATAAGCCATGAGGGGGTGTGGGTTATCAGAGGTTTTACCATGGCTGGAGTGGATTGCCCACGAGGTGCAGCCAAGTGGGTAAATCCTCCCCAGCCGTGGTAAATCCCCCGATAACCCACATCCTCTGACTGGCTCATTGCGATTATACCAAGGTTAATTTTTTTTTACTATGATAAAATGCAACTTTTAAAGAGGTTGCTTTGTGTTTTTGTTTTTATTGTATTTATTCCTATGCTGCAGATGATTAGGATTAGGACTAGGATTATTTACTCATCAATGGCCGTTGATTATCAGAGGATTTACACCGGTGGTAAACTGGCAGTCTGACAATTTCATTGGCTGTTCACTTATGTCCATGGTATAATCATGGAATGTTAGGCTCGAGCTCGGTTTTCAAACCACTGTCCCTGGTAAACATTCTACAACCATCAGATTCTTTACCCTGCTAGCCTAGTACAGACACTTTGGAGAACCCTCCTTCATCATTCTTGAAGATTTTATTTTGTTGGTTTTGGGAAGTAAAATTTTATTTCTGTTCATTTTTAAAACACTGTCCTTGAGTTTACATGTAGATTAGTCTAGATTTAATGTTATTCTAGTAAGTTGTTTTGTTTCTTCTCCGTTCATTTAACCGGGAGGAAACTGAACACTGTTTTGTCTTATTTCACTTTTAGATCCTTTGGGGCCCGTTATTTAATTTGTGGAGATACTGCTGTAATTTTCAGTTCTCTCTTTGGTCGCTTAGCCGACTGCAAAAAAAAAAAATTTTTCTGGTGGGTGGCATTGGGCTCACTTAAAACCCATTTCTACGGGATGTTTTGGTTGGTTATGTATCACTACCCAAGAAAAGAACTGGCCCAAGGGGTTTTCAGCATTGTACAAAATGTGGGGAAGCATTTGCTAAAGCAGACCCTCCTCACTTACTTTGTGTTCTTTGCCTGGGGTCAGAACATTTAAAGGCAGACTGTGAAATTTGTAAAAAGTTTCCTCTGTCAACGCTGGATAGGTGTTTGAACCGACTGAGAGAGAAAATGTCTGAGAAAGCTACTGACTCAGCTTTGGAAAAGCCGTCTACTTCTCAAAAGGGGAAGTCCAAAAAACTGAGGGAGCAGCCCTCTGAGTAGGGTGATGGTTCCTCATCAAAAAAGAGAACCGCAGACACTGCTGCTGAACCGGTAAGCTCTGTGAAGAAGAAGAGGACAGAAAGGCACTCAGCAAAGGAACCCTAACCAATGGTTCCAGCAGTTCCAATTGCAGAGGCCATCACTAATGCAATAAGCCTTTTTATAGGCACTGCAAACCGGTATCGCGGTATCGGTTCTGCATCTCGGTTCACAACCCTCGGTTCTGGATTTGGGTTCCCTATCGGTTCCCAGTTTCTTGGAACAGTTAACTGAGGTTTTTGATGAGGAAGAAGAGGATTATGATGAAGAGGAAGATGACTTTCGAGAACATATTGAATCAGAGGTTTCTCCTGATCCTCATAACCACGAGTCTCCTGATAAGGCAGTGGAAGAATACTCTTCACACCTTGCCTTTATGAAGCAGGTGGCACAAACTCTGGACTTCTCCACTCAAGAGTCCACAGAGGAGGAAGAGGAGCCAGATTAACCCATGATTCAAGATGGCCACCAGGCTGGGTGTGCCATCAGTTGCTCCGTGACTGCTTCACGCTAGTTTTTAAATTTTAGTTGTTTTTAGTCTTATTTTGTTAATTGTTATCTTTTTTGGAAGATTAAGCACTGTATACTGTCTGTATTCGTGCCTGTAACGTTGGATTGCTGCATAGCGTCGTTCAGGGCTATATTTACTATTGGCGTCCCGTGTACTGCTGCTGCAGTTTACCACCGTTCACTGCTACTGGGACACTTGCATGCTGTTTTGTTTTTCATCCCGTAACGTCGGATTATAGTTTAATGCCAGTTTGTATTTCTGTCCCATAACATCGGATCGCTGTATAGCATCGGTCGGGGCTACATTTATTATTGGTGGCCCGTAATTGCTGCTGCAGTTCACCGCTGTTTACTGCTACTGGGACACTTGTATGTCATCTTATTCTTGTCTTGTAATATTAGACTGCAGTTTTTTGCTAGTTGAGACTCTATTTACTGCTGGTGTCCCGTGTCCCATGTGTTAATTTGGTTGGCCCTCTGCTACCGTTTGATATCTTTGGCAGCTGGGCCTTCTCTGTAATTCTGGGACTGGATTGTCTGCACTATTGGGAGTTTCCATATGGTTTGGATGCGGGTTACAGTGATATTGGCGGATTGCTGTTTTCGTTGACTTTGGCGGATTTACGTTTTGGAGCAGCTTTGCTACCGCTGTTTCTAAATTCACCATAAATTTGCTATACCTGCCATATTTGCTGTTTAAAAACTTGCACTTTCATTAAGTGTTTTCTGGACGCCTGTCAGATTTTTGGAGTTTCTGGGTTCAAATTTGGATCTGGTGGCCTTTCCTCGTTCTCTGGTGATGGCTGCTTATTGTGGACTTGGATCCTTGGAGTGGCTGGTGGTCTTCTGGATATTAGATGCTGATTACAGTTTTCTTGGATTGCCGTGCTGGTGCTGACTGCCGTCTGAGTTTGACTCGATATTCATTTTGAGGGAATGTGTGGAACTGAATTTGGATTGGAAC
Organism: Neoceratodus forsteri; assembly: GCA_016271365.2. Taxonomy (NCBI): domain Eukaryota; kingdom Metazoa; phylum Chordata; order Ceratodontiformes; family Ceratodontidae; genus Neoceratodus; species Neoceratodus forsteri. The sequence continues at coordinate 269,484,831 of JADMNL010000025.1, forward strand.
TTGTCAATTTTGAGCTGGCTTGCAGTGGTATTTGGGTGCCTGACTCTTGAGATTCCCCATGGGGGTTGAAGCTACCAGTCGGAGGGCTGGGGGACAATCATCCTCCTCTGCTCCTTACGGCCCCCTAGTTTTACTGGGTGACTTTGGTGGGCTAAGTGGGGTGTCTCTTGTTTCGGGGCTCTCTTCTCTGGCCAGAAATTTCCGTATCATCCTTCCTCGATCTGATCTACAAGGGTCTGCTGTTTGTTCTATTCTGCTCAGTGTTTCAACATCTTCAGGTACTGTAATTGCACTTTATTGGAAGCAGTGAGAGAGCTTCGCAGGAACTAGAGATTCATATACAATTTAATTGCAGTCGCTGTGGTAGTGAGAGTGCCACAATTTTTCAGCCTGGATTTGTTATCCTTTGTTGTGGCAGTGAGAGTGCCACATTTTCTTAGTTTGGATTTATTATTATTTTCTGTTAAAAAAAAAATGTTTTCAAATGAAACTCAGCAAAAATCTTTGAAGATATTGGACACTGTTTTATTGGACAAAAATCAAATGATCAAACTTGTTGGCAGTTATTGAAATTGTTTTAATTGCTATTCTGGGGTTATATTTTGGGTTGGGATTTTATTTTATTTTTTCTTTTCCTTTTAATTTGTAATAGTGTTTTTGTTTGACTCCCTCCTCTGTGAGAGAGAGTGAAGGAATGATTTATTATCTTTGGTTATTTGATATTTATAGGTTTATTTTTTGTTTATTATTTCTGTTTTTCCTCTCTTGTTTGTTTGTTCATAATGTGTTGGGGAGGTTCAGCGATGGTTGGGCGTTATTCCTCCACCAGGCTCAGGGAATTATGCCCCTTTGAATGCCCCCCATTGTCATCTGACACCTATTTTAGGTGTCGTGCGTGTCAGGATAGGGGTTATTCCTGTCTTGTCCCCATACCCAAGGGTTCCGATGTTAATGGACAGGTGCCGAGGTCTTCCTCGACAACTCATCCTACCTTGGTGGTGTTGTGCAATGCCAGATCTATTAAAAACAAGACAGCTATTATAGTTGATCTTTTTGGATCAACTGATCTGGCTTGCATCACTGAGACCTGGCTGGATGAAAATCCAGGCCTTATATTAGCGGCAGTTCCAGCCGGGTTCTCGGTGATACACCGTACAAGGTTGGATCATAGGGGCGGGGGTGTGGCCATTATGTTTAAGACTGAGCTGGGCCTTGTGGATGTGCCATTAGGAACTACCAGATCCTTTGAATATATCCTGGGAGAGGGTGTAGGTTTGTGGGATTCTCCTCATTTACCGTCCACCAGGTGACGGTGGAGAATTTCTGCAGGAGATAGCAGACTTCATCGTCGACTTGGTATTGAGGTTCCCCAGACTGATAGTTCTGGGTGACTTCAATGCCTGGGTCGATGATGAACTCTTGCATTTTGGTCAAAATCTCCTCCAGCTGATGACAATGCTGGGCCTAACACAGGTGATTACCTCCTCGACCCATGTAGGGGGTCATTCATTGGATCTGATCTTTCTTATGGGTGTGGAGATCGCTGACCTGGGGGTGGAACCAGTCAGCTGGTCTGACCATCACACCATAAGGTGCAGTTTCAGGGCCCCCCCAATAGGTCTGCCCCTATGGAGATGGTTCGGTACCGCCCTTTAAGGGGGTATTAACCCCAGTGCCCTAATGGCGGTACTGGATATATCGGGTTTGTCGGGTGAATGCATGAGTCCAGATGATCTCGTACTAGCCTATAATAAGGCTGTGGGAGATGCTCTGGACAAAATTGCTCCTGTTCGTGTTTGGCCTCTTGCCCTCCATCCAAGGAGCCCTTGGTTTGATGGTTCCTTGAAGGAGTCAAGGCGAATTGGCCGAAGGTTGGAGAGAGCCTGTCGGAAGTCCAGCAATGATGTTGACAGGCTTAGGTTGATGGCACATTATGATGGCTATCAATCAGAAATCACCCGTAAGAAGTCAGAGTTCCTGTCCAGGGAGATTTCTGCTGCACAGAACCGACTGGCTCAGCTTTTCTGGACTGTGGACAGATTGTGCAATCCAACCTGTCTCTAGCCCAGAAAAGCCTTTTCTCAGCTAAGATGCAAGGAGTTCACTCAGTTTTTTGCAGATAAGGTTGCCAGCACCAGGTCTGGCATCGGTCTGACCTCTCCTATGGGGGATTGCAGTGGTCGATGGGAAGTGGCATATACTCGGTCTGTCTGGTCAGATTTTCACCGGCTGGAGTTCAGTGACATTGTAAAGATCGTCCAAACATTGCGACCAACTAGTTGTAGTTTGGATCCGGGCCCTACACCCCTCTTAGTAGGATGTGTAGACGTTATCTGACCAATCCTTGCTGACATTGTCTGGAAGTCTTTGAAGAGGGGGTTCTTTCCTGACCCCCTCAAGGAGGCGGTCATTCGACCACTCCTTAAAAAACCCTCCTTGGATCCAGATTGTCCAGCTAACTACCGGCCTATCTCTAACCTGCCATTTGTTGGTAAGGTTATTGAAAAGGCAGTTGCGTTGCAACTGGATGATCATCTTATGACTCCCAATGTCTATGATAGTCTCCAGCCTGGTTTTAGGAAGAAGCACAGCACGGAGACTGCCCTTGTCCGGGTATTGAGTGATCTCCTAATGGCTAGAGATTGAAAGGCATGTACCATTCTGGTTCTTCCTGATCTCTCTCTGCTGCATTTGACACTGTAGACCATGATGTGCTGCTGGAGCGCCTGCGGGTTTATTGTGGGCTGTCTGGTACAGTCCTCAGATGGTTTCATTCTTACCTCACAGACAGGTCTCAGAGAGTTGCCACTGGAATTTATTCCTCTGGCGTGCACTCCCTGCCTTGTGGGGTACCGCAGGGCTCCATTTTAGCTCCCATGTTGTTTGCAGTGTATATGCTGCCATTGGCAGAAATCATCAGGTGATACAGTCTGGGTTTTCACTGCTATGCAGATGATACCCAGCTGTATCTGTCCTTTCTCCCCGGCCAGGAAGATGCATTCTCCGTGCTAAACAACTGTCTTGCTGAGATCAGTCTTTGGATGAATTCCAGCTGGCTGAGACTGAATCTGGATAAGACTGAGGTATTAGTAGTGGACCCAGGTCGTCCGGGGGTGGGTTTGGGAGCTGGACAACCTTCAGGTTTGTTACTTGGTGGTATGCCGCTCCCTACCTCCGATCAGGTGTGTAGTCTGGGCGTTATTTTTGATGACGGACTGACTCCAAAATCTCAGGTATCAGCTGTCATCAAATCCTCTTTTTACCATCTGAGAAATATCGCCCGGGTGAAACACCTGGTTCCTTCGGGTGATCTTCTAACATTGGTCCATGCCTTTGTCACTGCCCATCTTGATTACTGCAATTCTCTTTACCTAGGGCTACCTGGGGTTGATATCCGCCACCTGCAGCTGGTGCAGAACGCGGCAGCCAGGCTTTTGACTGGGACATCTAGAACCAGTCATATTACACCTGTGCTCCGTGAACTGCACTGGCTGCCTGTTAGGTGGCGGATCACCTTTAAGGTTGGTTTACTAACCTTTAAAGCCCTACATGACCAGGGACCCGGTTACCTGAAAGATCTCCTGATTCCCTATTGCCCCCCTGTCCTCTCCATTCCGCCAATGAGGGATTGCTAGAGATTCCCAGGGTTCGACTGAAGACATCAGGATCATGTGCTTTTGCTTTTTCAGCACCAACCCTGTGGAATTCTCTGCCTCGTTGGTTGAGAGAATGACCAACCGTCGATAGTTTCAAAATTGGTCTAAAAACATATTTATTTAGTTTAGCTTTTATTTAATTATGGTTGACATATTTTAATGTTGTTTTAATCTAAGCTATGTATATGTTTTTATGTACAGTGCCTTGGCTCTGAAAGGTGCTATATAAATAAAGTTGATTTGATTTGATTTGATTTATATGGAAATGATGGATGTTCCAGCAACAAAGAGAGTGTTGCTGCCCAGCCACAGATCCCTTAAAAGAAAAGTTACAAAAATTAAGAAGAACCCAACGTCCATCCCCCCAGTGGAAAAGAGGATGGACAGGAAGTATTGGGTGGCCAAAACAGGGGCTGAATTCCTTTTTGGGCACCCTAGTCATGAAGGAGTGGTGCAGGCTGCTGCATGTGACAAAGCAGGCATCTCTTTGGCATCACCCCCACCTCCCGAGAAGGACTCCAGAAAAATGGACACTATGGCTAAGAAGGCATATATGGGAGCCTACTTAGCCATCAGGCAGGCTACCTATATGGCATATGTTTCCGGATACCAGAAGAGTCTTTGGAACGCAGTCCTTGAAATAGCCAAGGTATGCCCCGGACCCACGGCATCTGACCCCTCAGAGGCTGCTAAGAGGGACATTGAAGCCTCTAAGTGGCAGTTTTGGATGGTAGTGGATGTCAATGACATTGCAGCCAGGAAACTGGCAACCTCAGTGTTTCTGAGGAGATTTGCTTGGCTGAGAGCAACAAACTTGTCTCAAGATACTCAAATAAAAGCACTGGATTTTCCCTGCGAGCCCATGTCCCTCTTCAGGGAGCAAACTGAGGCTTATATGAAAAAGATGGATGACTACATGGTAGCTTACAAGACTGCTGCTGCTAAGGAGAAAGCAGGAACACCCCAGAAACACCAGGGAAAAGGGGGCAGGGGCAGAACCCAGTGTAGGCCTTTTTTCCAGGCACAGGTACTGCCTATCTATCAGCCCCAGAGAGGGTACTTTAGGGACAGAGGTAGAAGGGGCAGCAGCAAAGCTGGCTCCACACTCAGGCTAGTGTACAGGCTAGGCAGGCCCCCTGAGAGGTCTGCCAGGGTCACCTCCCCACCTCCAGTAGGGGGCAGGCTGACTCACTATCTCCAGGCCTGGCAGTCTGTTACCACAGACAAGTGGGTCCTGGAGGTAGTAAGCCAGGGGCTTGCTCTCAGTTTCAAGTTTCTGCCCAAATTGAGAGCAAGACTGTTCAGACCTGCAAACCCATCAAATATAACCCTGTTAGAGGGGGAAGTAGCAAAGTTCATTCAGGACAACGCAGTAGAACCTGCCCCCTTGGCTCAAAGGTGAAAAGGTCTCAAGATACTTCCTCATTCTAAAGAAAACAGGGAAGTGGCAACCCATTCTGGATCTCAGACACTTAAACAAACACTTGACAAAACCAAAGTTCAAGATGTTCACTCTGGCTACCATCCTCCCCACACTCAGGCAAGGAGATTGGCTGGCATGCCTGAACTTAAAGGACACCTATTTCCACATTCCCATCAGGCAATCACACAGAAAGTACCTCAGGTTCAGATTGCTATCAGGCCACTACCAGCTCAGAGCCATGCCCTTTGACCTGACCTCTGCTCCAAGAGTGTTCACCAAGTGCCAAGCAGTGGTGGTAGCACACCTAAGAAGGTGAGGGATCTCAGTCTTTCCATATATGGATGATTGGCTGGTGGTATGGCAGTCTCCTCAGCAGGTACAGGAGGCACTGGCATCCACTCAGGACATACTGGAGGCACTGGGCTTTCTGGCAAACCAGAAAAAGTCAGTGCTAACATCAGTTCAACTCCTGGAGTTTATAGGGACAGAATTGGATACCCCAAGAGGCAGAGCCTTCCTCCCTCAGGGAAGGGTGGACAATTAAGTACAGCTGGCAAACTCCTTCCAGCTCCACACCCCCAGACCAGCAAGACATTTTCTCCAGCTGCTGGGTCACATGGCTGCATCAACAGCAACTGTGTCCGGATCAAGTTTCCAAATGAGAGACATTCAGTTCCACCTCAAAACTCACTGGTCTCAGAAAAGAGATTCCCTGTCAAAGAAGGTACCAGTCACAGGGACCCTTCTGCAAGCACTACACTGGTGGCAAGAAAGTGGCAACCTCAGGGAAAGGGTGCCCTTCCTCCAAAGCCCTCCATCAGCAATCTTGACAACACTGCACATGGTACCTGGCTCCAGCAGGAGTCTCTGCTACACATAAACCTGCTGGAACTCAGGGCAGTTTATCTGGGCATTCAGTCCTTCACTTCAATGTTGCAGGGCAAAGTGGTTCATGTCAGGACAGACAAAACACCCACAATGTATTATATCAACAAGCAAGGGTGCACAAGGTCTTCTCTCTTGTGCATGGAAGCCATGAAGCTATGGAACCTAGCTTTCTCCCTAGGGATCTCCCTCAGCAGTGCATTTCCTAGGGAAGGACAATGTCCTCACAGATGTCCTCAGCAGGATCAACCAGAACCACAATGAGTGGTCACTGAAGAGGCAGGTCCTGCAGGTAGTGTTCAAATGATGGGGCACCCCAGAGGTGGACCTCTTCACATCCCTGGACAATCACCAGCTGCCATTGTTCTGTTGCAGACCCCTTGCATTGGGTGCAGTGCCTCTAGATGCACTCCTATTGCATTGGACAGGGAAGTTCCTGTATGTCTTCCCACCATTCCCCTTGTTGCTCAGAGTACTGAACAAGCTCAGGGTTCAACCAGCAACAGTGATTCTCATTGCTCCAGACTAGGCCAGACAGCCCTGGTACTCCCTACTACTGACGCTGTCACTCTCCAGAGCCAATTCCCCTACCCAGGAGGCACAATCTACTGACTTCCTCCCAGGGCAGAGTCCTGTATCCCAACCTGCAGTCCTTCAGACTCAGAGCTTGGCTCTTGAGGACCTAGAATATGCTGACCTACACCACTCAGAAGGAGTGCTGGAGGTCCTCATGGTGGCTAGAAAACCTTCCACTAGAAAGACTTATTCGTCTAAATGGAAGAGATTTTCTATTTGGTGTAGACAGAGACAGTTAGATTTTTGCCAAGCTGGTTTGTCAGTAGTTGTTGACTATTTGGCACACCTGCATTCCCTGGGCCTGTGATCTTACACCCTTAAGGTACACTTAGCAGCCATCTCTGCATACCTCTCTGCTGGAAAAGGGAGCATCCCTGGCCTCTAACCAGGTATTCAGGAAGTTTTTCAAGGTCTATTGCATTTACATCCCCCACATAGGGAACCCATCCATGTGGGACCTCAATATATGCATTAGCCAGCTAATTTAACAACCATTCAAACCCATGTCCTCAGCTGAGCTTAAGTATGTGATGTGGAAAACAGTGTTCCTGGTAGCCATCACCTCAGCCAGGAGGATCAGTGAACTCCAGGCCTTGTTCACAGCCAGACTACATAGTAGTCCACAGGGACAATTTGGTCCTTAGGACCAATAGAAAATTCCTCCCTAAGGTGGTCTCAGACGTCCACCTTAATCAGTCCATGACTTTACCAGTCTTCTTCACTGATCATTCCAGTTCAAGAAAAAGAAGACTGCATAGTCTTGATGTCAAGAGAGCTATAAGCTACTACTTGGATCACATGAAGGGACACAGGCAGGATAGGATCCAGCTCTTCCTGACTAATGGAGAAGTGGGGAAGGGCAAACCCGCCTCAAAAAGGACCATTGCCCAACAGATTGTGGCCTGTATCCAATTTTGCTACAGCAAAGTGGGTAAAGAGCCACCTGTAGGCCTCAGGGCCCACTCTACAAGGGGTACAGCTGCTTCTATAGCAACTGCGAATGATATCCCTTTGTTGGAAATCTGAAAAGCAGCTACCTGGAAAACAGTTCACACCTTCACCAAACACTACAGCCTGGATACCCAGGCCAGAAGTGATGCCAGGTTTGGCACAGCAGTACTGCAGAAACCTATTTCCTAGATAGATTCTCTTCTCTCCTCCAAAGGTACTGTTTGGGTAGTCTGCAGAAGGCACAATAAAATAAGATTTCCTGGGGTTTGAAAAAAAAATTACTTACCATAGTAATCTTGTTTCTTCCAAGGGAATCTTACTGTATTCTGAACTCCTACCCTTCCTCCCCTGCTAGAACCTACAGGCACTGCAATACAGCTGTTCATGCTGTTCAAATCCTATAGGTGTTTTCTTTTGTTGGACTTAGTGACTTGAGTCTTTGTGTGGCCCACCTTTCTTAAATAAATTGGATAATTGGGTTAGGGTGTTGTTTAGTAGTAGTTTAGATTGCTTGTATTAGTTTTGCTCCATAAGAATCTTATGGTAGTAGAATGTTTACCAGGGACAGTGGTTTGAAAACCGAGCTCGAGCCTAACATTCCATGATTAGCTTAGGTTCTATTAACCATTTCTGCTCCAGGGCAGTCTTATGGTGCTACCATACTGCAGAAGTCACAATACAGTAAGAGTCCCTTGGAAGAAACAAAATTACTATGGTAAGTAATTTTTTCTTTGCTGCCATTTTTAGGGCTGCAGTGGGTGGAGTCCTACAGACCTCCTACAATCGATCAAAAAAGGGAGACTTTTCAGACCGACCAACAGTGTGGAGTTGCATCACAGTCGCCTCCATGTCCATAAAGCACTCTTCATTGTCCATTAGCAGTGTCACTATTTTTCAGAGGTCACGGGGGAACACGGAATAGTCTGTCATGTCCAATATGGCTGCCAAACTGTATTGCACCTGTGGCCATCTTTGACATGGCCGGCTGTGTTGTGTTCTGCCATGACCTCCTTTTGTTGTTTTTTATTTTACATATATATATATCTATATATATAATCTATATTTCCACCCACTCCCACCCAAGCCTCCCTTTCAGCACTCCCCCTCCCCCAAACATAACAGTGAAACTGGGGTGCCCAATCCCCCAGTGTTGCAATCATGTTCCTACTATGACCTTGTTTTTTTTAATGTATTCCCCCCACCTGATCCTCCCTCTCAGCACCCACCACCCCATCCCTATCCCCCAGAAACATAACAGTAACACTTTGGTGCCCAATCCCCCAGTGTCATCGTCGGTCTTGGGGTTGTTTTTTTTACCCTGTAAAAGGAAAAATGTTCATCAATGTCTTTTGCTAGCATTCCTGTCCCCCCACCCAACCATCCCACTCAGCACCCACCACTCTGCACCCTACCCTAGCCTTTAATTACCATCAGGGGTCCAATGCCATAATCCTCTCTGGACTGCAAACACGTCTTCACTCTTCAACGCCAGACCAGGAACTGAAAAAACAGGTATGTGGTTCAGTGTATTTTAATGGTGTTTTGAACTTTCTGGCATAACTTGGGCATTTTTGCATATTTCTGGCCCATATCTTGAAAATTGTCATGCCTTTTTTGGATCACTTTTTATAGTGAAGCCATATTAAACCATATTTTATTTATTCAAATCAGACCCCACAAATATGTTTGAAAATAGAATAGATAATTGTTTAGATACAGCATTAGCTGAGGGGGTAATAACAAAAAAATGAATTTGATTTCTTAACTGTACAGTACCCTGTTAAGGCCTGTTTCTACACACTACCTAAGGTGCACAAAGATATTAATGCACCTCCAGGCAGACCTATAGTGTCTGGAATTGATAGTCTCTTAGGGCCACTATCACAGTTCATTAACACTTATATTAAGGAGATAGTAGCAACATTGCCATCATATCTAATATATACTACACAGGTACTAGGAATGTTGGATGACATGTAACTTGAAGAAGACTGGTACAGTATATGGTGTCATTAGATACAGAGAGGCACTTTATACTAACATACCTCACCAAGATGGTATAATGCACTTCTGGCTTGAATCATATACAGATTTTTAACCCAGGTCTGGTTGACGTCTTGTGTGAGTGTGCCCTGCTGGTCCTGGAGTGCAGTGCCTTCCTGTTTCAGGACCTACACTATCCTCGATCAAAAGTACATCTATGGGGACTACTTTTGTCCCCAATTATGCTAACCTGTATCTTGGCTATTGTGAAAAAACAAAGTTCTGTTGCCCTGAGATGAATTCTTTCCACCATAGGATAGATTTATGCAGGCACTTTATAGACTACATACTGTTAGTGTAGAAGGGGGACAAGGCAGAGTTGGCAAGCTTCATTGAATGGATGGAGGGTACCAATGGTAACTTGAGGTTCACAGCACATGCCAGTGCTAAAGAGGTGCATTTCCTTGACCTAACTATCTTTAAGCAGGAGGATGGCACAATAAAAATGGACCTCTAACGCAAAGAAACAAATGGAAATACAATACTCTATGCCACCAACTGCCACCCCACACACATAATAAAGAATACACCTAAATCTCAACATATTGTAATTCCTTGCACAATGTAACTCCTATTTCATGTATCAATGTGTGTAACTGCTCTCCATCTGTAACCCCCCCCCCAGGTCACACCGTGAGACGAGCATCTTGTTGCTCAGTGTGCCTTTCCTGGTGAAACATTTCAATAAATAAATAAGTAAACTACGAGAATAAGAAGAAATTATAGCAGTGAGGAGGATTACCAGAGACAGAGGGGGGTGATGCACTCCAGGTTCCAACAGACAGGCTACAAACCTGATGTCCTAGACCAGACAGAAAATGAGGTCAGTAATATTTCAAGAAGTGACCTCATGACCAGAAGAGACACACCCAAGGCAACAGAACAAAAACTCAGTTTTATGACAACATATACAGACTCTGCTGGCACCTGCCTCAGACTATGATCCGCCCTCGTTTTAGCCAGCATCTGTTTCTTTTGTTGTTCAAATTAATTCCCCTCTCCACTGCAAAGCCTCCCCGATTTGCTCTGCCTATTTCTCTCCCTCTTATCCCGCTCCTCAGGCATTCCTCTGTGCCCAACTGGGCCACTGCCGCACACATAGCCCATCTGGAAGCCAGCCCGCCCCTCCGAACGGGCAAGGAAGGAGCCTGCACCCCCCCCAAAAGACAGCTGACAGGTACAATCCGCGACTCTGCTCTCTTCAAAGAATTTTCAAGACTGGTGCCTTTTCCCCCACTGTGACTTCACTGGTCCCTCCAATTTGATATCTTCAGCTTGGCGCTTCAGCTGCACACTGAATTGAGAGTTGCTTTTTAGTGCACATCCCTGGACTCTTCACATGGACTCTACCCTTAATTTGTATCTCCTGGTGACATCGGATTGTTATTCTCTCTCACCAAGGGATAGGGAAGGATTTTTTTTCTTTTTCAATTATAGCCTGTTTTGTACAGTGTTTCTCCTGTGAGTTCGGATTGCAGTTGTAAGCTGCTACATTCTTTGAATTTAATTTAGAGCTACCTTAGACATCTATTTTTTTTCCTCTGAATTAATTAGAGCCAGTCTTATGACTGTAACTATTTTTGCTTGGTTTTGTTAAAGTGCTGGTGTTACAACGCTGCTCTTTTTTCCTGCCCGCCCCCTGCTTTACTGACCCCGATGTTGTATTTTTTTTTGTCCCCTCCAGACTCTGCTGGCACCTGCCTCAGACTGTGACCCACCCCTGTTTTAGCTAGCATCTCTTTCTTTTGTTGTTCAAATTAATTCCCTTTTCCACTACAAAGCCTCCCCGATTTGTTCTGCCTATTTAATTCTCTCCTTCTTATCCCTTTCCGCAGGCTTTCCTCTGTGCCCGCCTGGGCCACTGCTGCACATGCGGCCACTGTCTAAAAGCCAGCCTGCCCCTCTGAGCAGGCAAGGGAGGAGCCTTCACCCACCCAACCCCAGGACAGCTGCTAGGTATGGTCCGCGACTCTGCTCTCCCCAAAGAGTTTTCTCCCACATGCCCACCCCCATCTCCAGCACACATTAAATCCACCTAAATCCCTCCCTCTTCTACTAAGCCCTCCCCTATTGGACAAGCACAGGCAATACAGCCTTAAAGGCATAGCCCATTCTATTCAATTCTCTACACTTTAAGCCTATATATCAAGCTCCTTTTAACTTGCACACAGTTTATAATTAGCTCCTTTAGATATATATTTAGCTCCTTTCAACCTGCACACAATCTCCCCTGTCCCACATATCTCCCCCATTGTCTTGAGCACCTTGGCTTAATTTCCCCCACCTTCCTTTATTTCTTACCTTTTATCACTGCCTGCTTATTGTTCTTTCTCATCTGTACTTGGTTGCTGGTGACTCGTCCATATTTTTACCTCCAAGTCCCCAGGCCATACAGCCTATTATTTTCACCAACCTTTCAGGCTTTCCTGTACACCCCCAACCACTCCTTGGTGCTATGAAGCTACTACTTTTCACCTTATTGGCTGTTTCCCTGCCAGCTACTCTGCTGCTTATTGACTCCTGTGCCACTGTGCTTGCCCAGGACCAAGAATCATTAATCTTTTTCAGGGTTACCCACTCCCCCCATTCCACTTATCCCCTTACCCCAATTGGGAACTGTCCCCCTTCGGGACTATCACCCTCTGCTTTCTCTCCAACTTCAATTTCATCTTCTTGGAAACTACCTATCCTCTTGCTCATGGACTTCAAATGTCCCCCTTTGCCCCACACCCTTTTCCTCTCAACCTACTTTTAGCTGGAGACATTGAGTGTAACCCTGGTCCACCCAACTCTTGCATCACCTCCTCCTCTAGTACCTGGGCAAATGCTGCATGACTAAAAACTGCTCATATTAATATCTACAGCTCCTCTGTAAGTTCCCTGACTTGAAGCATGGGTATTACTTCACAAGCCCCACATGCTGGGACTCTTGAAAACTTGGTTAAAGCCTCACCTATCTGACACCCTGCATCAGTTACCCGGATACTCTTCCATCCACTTCAACAGGCCCAGCAAAAAGGGCATAGGTAGAGCATTGTTTCTCAGAGAGCCTCTCTCTGCCATTGTTGTCCTCTGCTTAGATCCCATCTCCCCTAGTGAATGGCACCTTGCCGAGTTAACCCTATGCTCTACTAAGAAACTCTAAATCAGCTGCTGCTATAACCCTCCAATGTCAGGAATGAATGGTTTGAACAACTTCCTAACTGGTTTCAGCTCACTCTCCCCCACCAGAGACACCATCCTCCTTGGTGACTTTAACTTAAACTGGTTGAGTACTAACCAGTCAGACTACGCGGACCTCCTAAAACAGCTTAACCTTACCCAAACAATTATGCTACCCGCCAGACAAAATCAATCTACAGCCACACAAACTCTCTTGGACTGGATCATCACAAACAGGGATGACTGCGTTAGGCAAGCCGGTATAATGGCTGGTTCCATTAATGACCACTTCCCCATGTTTATCCTCTGGTCTACTAATACAAAACATCCCTCTCCCAAATACCTATCCTTTCAAAACTTTCACACTACTGACACCACCCTCCTGCTGAGTGAAGCTTGGTCATTGGACTGGTCCCCTCTACACTCACTCACAGACGTGTCCTCAGCAGTTACTTCCTTCAAGCAGACCTTGCTGGCTCTGCAAGAAAGGCACTTCCCTCTCACCACATGGAGGGTCAGAGGTGGGTGCTCCTGCTGGACCATCAAAGATCTACTCACCCACATGAAGGCTAGAGATCATGCCTGGTCAGCTTGCAAGGCATCCCCCTCCCCTGCCCTCTGGGAAGCCTATAGGTGCCTGAAAAACCTGTGCAAACACTTGGCTAAATCCCTGAATGAACGCTACTTCCGTAATGTTCAGAAGGATAGTCTTGGTGACCCTAGACAATTCTGGGAATCTATCGTCTCCATTCAAACCCCCCAACAGGAAAGTCTGCCCCAGAGCTTCATTTCTCCTCAGGTCTGGTGACCAATCCTCTGGAAGTGGCCCGGGCTTTCAATGATACATTCACTGACCTCTCTGCACTGCTCTCCAAGCTCCTGAGTGGCCAGCCCAGTGGCTCGGCCTACTACCCTAAAGACAGCTCCTCTCTCTCTCTCTCTCTCTATACCCCCCCTTCCTCTAGTTTCCCTTTTTATTTTTAGGCTGTCTCACTTCTTGAAACACCAAGCTCCTCAAATGCCTCCCTAACCAAGGCTTCCCCGGTTCGATGGTCTCTCTCCTATCTTCCTTAGACTCATCTCCTCAGCCATTGTCAAACCCCTCACCTTCATTTTTAACCTCATCCTATTTACCTCCACCATGCCCGACCTATGGAGAACTGCTAAAGTTATCCCCATATTTAAAGCAGGTGACCCCCACTTCACTGACAATTACCAGCCTCTCTCCATCCTCCCCCACTTAAGTAAGCTCCTCAAGAAAGTCATCCACCACCAGCTTACCGAGCGCATCACAAAGTACAACCTCTTGTGCAGCTAGCAACATGGCTTTCATAAAAATCATTGTACCTCCACTTCCCTTGTTCTGTTGACAGACCACATCCTCATGAACATGGATAAAGGGTAAACCATCAGCGCAGTGTTCATTGACCTCTCCAAGGCCCTTGACCAGGTGAACCATACCCTCCTCCTCTCGAAGCTCCATCTCCTTGGCTGCTCCTACTTGGTAACTAACTGGTTCAGGAGCCATCTCTCTGACCACTCCCAATATGTCTGTGTTGGCCCTGCTTGCTCCTCAACACTGACAGTCCCCAGTGGAGTCCCCCAGTGCTCCATTCTGTGCCCCTGCTTTTCTTCTTATTCATAAATTCCCTTCCCGCTGATAGTCTTACTTGTCTCTCTCTCCTCTTTGCCGATGACCTTGTCCTTTTCTTCAGTGATAAATCCCTTTCCCACATTTCCTCTGTCTTCACCCAAAACTATGGTGCCACCTACAGTTGCTTTGCTGCCGACCTCCTCTTGGTTAATGTCAAGAAGAACAAGTCCATGCTTCGCATCTCAAGGACTGGCTCCTATCTGAATCCTGCTGCCAGTGCTTCCCTGGGTAGTGTTTCCCCTACCACAGAATGCTGTCATTTCCCTCAAGTCTGATCTGTTATTGGCCCCGTCTCTCTGCCTTCCCTCCCTCTCTTAACACTTATACTCCCCTTGTTTGTCTGCCCTGGTTACCTGCACCTTGTATTTTTACTACTCTTTAACTTATTTACCATGTATTATGCTTTCTGTACCCAGTTATTGTAATGGACTGTTGCTGTTTCTTTCTTCTATCATTCATTTTTTGGTCATTCATTGTGTAGCTTGCCATCCATGTTCTGTGTACAATGCTTTCATTGCCCCTGTGCCATTGTCTTGGCCCGGGTCATGCCTGAAAATGGTCCCTGGGATCAGTGTACTTACCGGGTTATCAAAGTCATAAATAAATAAATTAATAAATCTACAGGCATAAGACAGATCATAACAAAGAACTGGGGAATTATTAGTTTGGACCAGGCGTTGGAAAATTTCTGTTCTACACTTCCTAGATTCAATTACTGAAGAGCCAAAAATCTCGATGATATGTTAACCCACACTTATCAGCTGCAGACAGAATCAAAAAACAGAACATGGCTACTGGCATTACCATATGGAACATTCAAATGTGTTAGGTGCAAATATTGTGATGTAATAGACAAGACAACATATTTCAATAC
This sequence comes from Neoceratodus forsteri, assembly GCA_016271365.2. Taxonomy (NCBI): domain Eukaryota; kingdom Metazoa; phylum Chordata; order Ceratodontiformes; family Ceratodontidae; genus Neoceratodus; species Neoceratodus forsteri. The sequence goes on from JADMNL010000025.1 coordinate 269,500,055, forward strand.
ATCTAACACCACTAAGAGTTTTGAAATAAGGAGTTTTATAAACTGTGATTCTACTCACGTTGTCAATTTAGCAAAATGTAGCTGTTCGGCTTTTTATGTGGGCAAAACCACTAGGAACCTTAAAACTAGAGTGGGAAAACATGTGAGAGCAATTGAAAAGGGAGACTTAAGGAATGCCCCAGCAACTCACATTCTTAGTGTGAATAATCCAGAAGAACATAGCTTCAGGTTCTGTGGTGTGAAAAAAGTTACCCTGGGTAAAAGGGGAAGAGATTTAAAAACACTTCTCCTTGATAGGGAAGCTCTATGGACATTCCAGCTCAGTGGCATTTTGCCCCAGGTCTGAATAAAAGACTTGACATAATGCCTTTGGTAAATAAAAGAAGAAGAAATAAATCAAGATAACCAATTTTAACTGTAGGCGGAATTACCTATGTGATATATGCATACTGTATATAATCTTGATATGCTGTACTACAAAAGATTCATATTTGTCTGTTTTTCATCTTACAGGTTCACACAAAATATGGTTTATTGAGGCTTCACCATAAACAGTGACCTAGAAGTAGAAGAGAGTGGTCAGCCAGAAGGGGCGACAACTTATTTACTCTATTTCACAGTCATACTTTGTTATTCTTGAGAGGAAGCAGTGAACTACAGACCAGTCAGCCTTACCTCGGTACTGGGGAAGATCATGGAAGCACCACTGAAGGAGAGATTGGTGGAACATCTGGTTGCCAATGGACTACAGGACCCAAGGCAGCATGGGTTCGCCAGGAGGAGGTCATGCCAGACCAACCTCATTGAATTTTTTGACTGGGTGACAAGATGATTACTCGGTGACACACCACCCGAGGATCGATTGTAGGGCCGGGGGTGTGGCCCTTTGTTTTAAATCAGAACTGAACCTGATGGAAATCTCAGTGGGAACCACCAACTCCTTTGAATGTATCATGGGAGAGGGTGTGGGGTGCAGGATTCTTCTCATCTACCGTCCACCAGGTGACGGGAATGTTTTCTTGCGGGAAGTTGCAGACTTCATTGCCGACCTAACATTGGGACCCCATAGATGGCTGATCCTTGGAGATTTCAATGCTTGGGTCGATGATGAACTCTCGCAGTTTGAACAAGACTTCCTGCAGTTAATGAATTTACTGGGCCTCACACAGGTTGTTTCCTCCTCAACCCATATTGGTGGTCATTCATTGGACTTGGTGTTCCTCCTGAGGATGTAGATATCCGATTTGGTGGTGGAACCAGTCGGGTGGTCGGACCATCAGCTTCAGTTTTGAGCCCTCCCCCCAAGAGGTCTGCCCCTATGGAGATGGTCAATACCACATTTTGAGGGGTGTATCCCCGGATGGCCTGATGGTGGAGCTTGACCTATCAAGCATGCTGAGAGAATGCGTGGATCCAGAGGATCTTGTGCTTGCCTATAATAAGGCAGTGACAGAGGCCTTGGATTCCATTGCTCTGGTTTGTGTTCATCCACTCTCCCTTTGCCTTAGGTTTCTATGGTTTGATGAGGACCTGAGGGAGTTGAGGAGAGTTGGATGAAGGTTAGAGAGGCAATGGCAGAGATCGGGCCTGGAGTGTGACAGGCTTAGTTTGATGGACCATTATTTGGTCTATCAATCAACAATCCCATAAGAAGGCAGAATTCCTGTCCAGGGAAATTGCTGCCGCACAGAATCGACCAGCTCAGCTTTTCCGGACAGTGGACAGATTGTGCAATCCACTCAGCGACCAGCCAGCACAGATCCGGTTCTGGGCGTGGGGGCAGTCCACTGGGCCCACCATCGGCTGTCATGAGCAGACGGTGGATAAGAGCTTTACTACTGTATTGATGGCATGTCATTATAGTTTACAATCACCAAATTGGACAGATCAGTACAGTTCAGGCACAGAGGATAGCTAGCTCGCCTGATAATCACGGTCTCATTGTCAGTAACATTTACATTGTGCGCGACGAGGTACCGTGAAGCACTGACTGCTAGGATATCAACATCTCCTGGTGGATCTCTGCGACAGCAAACTCTAACACCCATTCTGCAGGGCTCTGTGTGGCTGGTAACTGTGCTGGGATGGGGGAATGACCAAGCAGAGGAAAAGCAGGACCACAGACAGGGGCAACAGGGCTCTTCATCTCTCAGGTCCGCAACGTGTACCGGAATCCTTCCAGTTGTTTGTTATCCCTTTCTCTGTCTCCTACCCCTGGTGTCGATTATTGACACTCTCTTTTTTTATTTTGGGGGGCACCTTTTTTTCACCCGAGTGTGATCGGTGGACAGACTCTCTCCCTCATGTTCAAAAAACACTGAATGATTTGGGGGGGGGGGCACAATCACACTGCATCTGAATACATAGAGAGGCGATCAGAAAGGAAAAACTGCAGCAACTAGGTTAGTAAGCAGTACCTGTCTCTCGCTTTCTCAGTTCCTGTCTCTGTGCCGATCAGGGCTCACTGACACAATCTATGAAGGGAGTGGATCTGGCCTCACTGACTCACAGCAGCAGTACACTGCTATGAATGTAGTGGTAGCCTGCATGGGGGTGGCCCACAACAATGGGGGCAAAAGTAATCCAATAATGCAACACCGGACAGCAAAATGACTGTTGCTGCTCGGTTCCCGGAGGTCCACAGAAGGGGTTGGTGGGCAGACACAGCTAACACAGGGTTACATTGCACAGTAGGCTTATATGTGCTTACTTTTTTTTTAGTCTTTGGTAACCAGGTAAGGCCCACTAGGCACAAGTGCCTGTTTTCAGGGGCAACCTTGGAGCACTGGGTGGTTAAGTGACTTGCTTAGAGTCACACAATATGCAAGTGGAGGTTGTGAGAATCAAACTCAGGTCTAGTCTGCTGGATGTACCAAGCTCGTTCACACCTTGTTCCTCCAACCTCTAGGCTATACTGCCAGCCTTATAACATGGCTTCAGAAACTGAGGTACCTGATTTGTTGGTAGATGCAACAAGACACTCCCTTAACTATGAACTGAAGAGTGCAGCCTTAGCGAGGATAGCAATGGCTGCCATTGATGAAGTTTTTGCCACAATAACAAGATATGGTCCACTCACTGATCTCTCGGGATGGCCATTTCACCACTTGCTGTGCGTATATCGTGGATTAATCAACGGTCACTCAGTGGGTCTCTACCAATCAGGAACTTACATTTCTGAAGCCCACGTTATAAAATGTAAATAGATGTTGAGTGCTGAACGTGAACGCACACTGTTGCACATTTACATTTCATGAAAAGTGAGCTCAACATCAGATAATACTGTATTAAACAATATTGCCAGTTGTTGTTCATTTATATTCCACATGTAATTCAATAGTCACATTATTCACCTTGCACTTGCCATGTTACAAATGCATTAATCCACTCCAAAGTTGGGCCCCACTAGGGAATCAATGCCTGGTTGGTGGGTGGAGCCACTTGGCCTGAGTCCTCATGCCCCAGCCCCGCCACACCCCCAAGCAGGCATTAATTCCCTAGTATAACACCCTTTGTCATGTATTAAAGCTTACATAACGCACACCTCACCATGTCTTATTGCTTGCTTATTTACTGTTGCATAAATTGTTACATGATATGAAGCCCCCCCCCTTTTCTTTGGCCCTGAATCTGACCCCTGGATTGTTTCTCCACTTTAGATATTCTCTTCAGCCTTCCCAATTTCCCACCCTGTCAACCACCCCACCCCTCATTGTCCTACTCTTTCTCTAGCCACAACTTTGCTACATTCCTACCCTCATGGACTCTCCTCGCCCCCAACTCCCTTCCTTTTTCCTCTTCCTTTGCCTCTCCCCCCCTTTGCCTCCCCCCTCCAGCTCCCCATCACCTTTCTGCCATTGTCCACCTGTACTCCCCACCCTTTTTAATGAGGACAAGGCCTCACATTAAGGCTGCTTCCCCTCCTTTAAACTAAATACAACTGGTAAGCATGCTTGATGCTTTTGTATTATGTATATTTATATGTAACTGTACAATTTTCCCTGCCAACAGCAGGTCCACCTTGTAAATGAGCTTGCTCAATGGTGATTGCCTGGATAAATAAAGATTTGATTGATTGACTGACTCTCCCAGGCTCACATATTTTTTCTCAGTGACTTGGCCAATCACCTTTTTTTTGTAATTGTCTAGAACTGTGCTCTGCATCTGTTTCTGTGGTATACAAATCACCCTGTATTGTATGTAATAAATTATTTGTGTTCTCTGTACCAAGTTGTTTTGTAACATTGTTACCTGACATGGAACCTTTGTAAAAGAGCTCCTGCTCAAAGGTTGTATCCAAAACAATAAATAAAATAAATTAAATGTTTAATGATTGCATTCTTCTTAACTTTCACAGGCAGTACCGGTACGTTGCATGCTGAAGATTCGTACGCTGGATCTTTAGAAGACTCAGAAGACATGTCCATAAAGTTCTTCCCTCCTGTGCAGAAAATAAAATCCATACTACATTTCCATCAGAGGAATACTGTGGCTTTAAATATCCACACTTGAGTGTACATGACCTACTTCAGTAACATGTTTTATTGCTTTCAGAATAAAGATGTATTTTTGTCTACAGTGAACCTTTAAAATGTTTAATTCAAAGCGCTCAATAACACTGTCAGATAATTACTTATGATGTTCATTACAAAGTTTCATACAGTTCATATTCTAAAAATGTCCTACAAGCTGATTTAATAAGTTCATTAAATGATAACCATAACTAATGAGAACTGAAAAGTTATTGTGCTAACAAGCAAAGTAACTGTTCATCCACCGTTGTGTACTTATTATCACAACATGCTTCATATAAAGTGTTCAACAACGTCTATTGTAACTTGTGAATACTATTTTGCCAGTTTAATTCCCTTGTATTCTCTTTCCTTGCAACATTACATAGGCGATATAACAGTATAAGTTTGTTACACATCTGCTTGTTCAACACAGAAATTTGTTTTTATAACATTTACATAACTTATCTGGCGTATCATTTAGTTTTCTCTGTGTTTTCTGGTTAAACAATTTTCACTTTTGATGCCCTCATGCAGCATGACATAGTAGTGTTAATTGTGGTAAATTATGTGCTGACAAACTCGATAAGTGCCACACTACGTGAATGCACTCTTCAAAGGTAAGTGCAATTAGCTTTGCACCTTAACTTTAATTAATTTCATCATATGGATTGCAGTGAGATAGGAGTGAGGGTATAGTGACTGAGTATTCTGCTTCGGAAAGGTAGAACAAAGTGTAGCATTTGTTGCTGTAGCGACGGCAGATCTGGTAATTGGTTAAAAAAACACATCAGAAATAAGTGAAATATGGATTACTACTGTTTCTCTTCGATAGGAGTTGATTTTTGGGCTTGCCCTTTTTGGTTCCTTAAATTATAAGTGTAAGTTTCAAGCTGAGGAATCTCTACTTCTGCCCTTGCTCACCTCTCTGTACAGTTAACATGAGCTTTTTAAATGATCTGAAGTAAACTTAAGGATTTTACTTACTTTGTAATATTGTGTTAACGGAGTGCCTTACATAAGTAGACTGGCAGCACATAAATTACCCCAATCGATACTGCTCAGTCACGTGACACGAGTGCATCACAACTGAAAGTGCATGGATTTGAAATCACAGAGGAAATGGCATGATCAAACCAAATAAATCATCTAAATGTTATATAAAAGAAAATTATATGTGTGACGTAATTATACTATTATAGTTTACGTTGCTTCAGAGCTCATGTATATCAATGGGCAAATATTGTATTGAACAGCATGAATTTATGTGGGAAACATATGTGCCCACACTGTGAATAAGATGTAAATATGCAAAGAAAATTAATGCAGTGGCAAATGTGTACAACATTTCTGCAATCCAGTTGTAAATATATGGGTGTGATAATGATGACAAGCAAGTGTTACAAAATCATTCTAAATTACAAGCAATATTAGAGGCCAGGAAATAGGTTCTGTATCGAAAACCTGCATTGTTTCTGTATCCACCTTTTGCAGTAAAAATGTGAATAACTGACATTACTTTTAGCCTGTCACGGGTAATTTTATCTGACAATCTCTGTATTACAGTGATCACAGTATCTGAAATTGTTGTGATGATTTTTAAAGCAAACGTACAAGAATATATTGAAAATTGTGACCTATACTTTTTCTGTGATTTTAGATTGCCACTTACCTCCTGACTTGTAGGTTACCTTTCTTTCCACAGTTTCAGTCCCCTTGCGTACTTTTTTTCAGGTTCATTTTAATATGACTTGGACCAGTATTTGATCAGTATTTGCAGCTGCTTTTGGACACCTACTGTTCTGTAACGTCAGAGAGCACTGCCTGCTGCATAATAGTTCATTGTAGTCACAACAGAGTGATATTTAAACAACTAATGAACAAAAACAACTGAAAATACTGATGAAGACCTGGTCCTTGCAGTCTTAAAAAGAGCGCTCCTTTTATTATTTCAGACATGAAAAAAGCAGTAAAGCAGACTCAAATTGTGAAAAGAATGGTATCATACAAGTCAGGTGGTAAATGGCAGTCTAAAATAGCATAAAAATATATAGGTCAAAATGTTCTACACATTCTTGCACTACTGCTTTAAACTTTTACAATATATGCTGTGGGCATGATTCTCAAAAGGGATGCACCCAGTGCATCCGAGATGCACCAACGTATCCATGATTTGCACATTGCCTTGATTCTGGCATGGTGCTGATGTGCTGGCGCATCCACGATGTGCAAATGCATTGGAGATGAGCTGTACACCACACAAAATGATATGCTGCGCATCTGGAGGGAGCTGTGCAGGGGGCATGACCATGCATATAGTGCACAGCCCCATTCACAGTCCAACCTGGAGGAGCATCCCCGGTGCAAGTCCGGAGCTGTGCCTCCCAAAGCTAAGTGTACTCCAAGTACACTTATGTGGATTGCCACCCACAGGCAGGATGTCATACTGTAGACAGCAGCACGGCAGCCTACTCACCCTGGCAGTCCAGTGCCCCCCACATCCGTAAGACTGCCGCTGCTCTTGGTAGTATAGACAAAGCAGGCCCCCATCCACCTTGACCTGGATGCACTGGCGACTGCCTCCAAAACCCTCACCGGTAGCCCAGATCTCCCACCCCCGACTCAGGCACCCCAACCACCCTGCTCCCCTGTCCCAGCATAGCCCCACAATCAGTGGGCAGCTGAACCCACCCTCTACCACCGTGACTGCACACTGACAGAGCTGTCTGTGAATGACAGCTTACAGTACCCACTGCAAGCCCACTGGTTGACATGGTCCTCCAATGGACTTACAGTTGTACAGCAGCTGTCATTTACAGACAGCTCTGTCTGCAGGCAGTCGTAGCAGTATGAGGGTGGGTTGAGCTGCCCACCAATGGTGGGGCTATGCTGGAATGGGGAGAGCGGGTTGGGTTGGGGGTGCCTGAGTGTGTGTGGGGGTGGGAGATCTGCTGGGCTACTGTGGTGAAGGGGGTTCCGCTTTGTCTCCATTTTTGCCGCAGGCAGCGACAGTCTTACGGTGATGTGGGATGGGAGGGTGGTGGGTGCCGGTTGTGTACCTAGGCACTCCCGGATGCACCGTAAAGCACACAACCCTTTTTGGGGGCGCCCAGCGCATTATGCCGGGCACAATCCTGGTAGGCGCATGCAAATGGGGCCATAATGGCATGCAAATGGACCCACTGCATCTTGCATACTTAATGGCCCCACTTGTATGTCCATAGCTGTAAATGGGTGCTTCTGGTGTGCTGCCCCATTGTGTACCCAGCCCAACCAGGGTGTTGCACCTCGGCATCTCAGGCGGGGTGCAACAATGGTATTCACAGAGGGTGTGTGCCGGGAGCATCCCCCCCAGCGCATCTTCAGTGAATACCACTGTTTGTGCTCAGTGCATCTCATTTGCACTTGTGCATCCCAGAAGCATAGAGTGCAAGTCCTTTCATAATCCTGCCCCTCTGTGTATTAAATGCTGCAGTTGTTATGCTTAATATTGAAAAGTGGTTTCATAAAAGTTGTACAGCACCCAACTGTGTGAATAATCCTATGACCCTGTAATTTGCAAGTCGATTTATATGGTGTCAAATAGTCAAGATCGCTGTGTTGTAGTAACATCACAGTTTACACTGTATGACAGTTAAATAAAATGCAGTTAATCTGTCATCGTAGTACTGTATGAACGTTCAATTGCTTCAACGTACAGATATTCTTCTACACAGGACTTAACGTTTGCTGTACTGACATGCCTTGCATGTTAATTACTCAATAAATGTTCCTGTTCAGGCACTTTTATAAAACACTGTTGTTTTCTGTAAATCATTTCAGGATATTTTCTGCCTGAATTTTCAAAACCATACTGATGCACTGATATATGCACCATTGCGTGACCTGTTCACAGTTCTGCGCATGGCCAAATCAATAATGCTACCAAAAAGATACTTTCTTTTGGCAAAGTGACTTGCGTGATGCTGTACCAGCATACTTTTGACCACTTTGATGTAGCCACAGGAGACAGGTTCTGGTTTGTTACATTGGTATTGATTGATCAGTGTTTTAGCAGCAGCAGCATAACTTGGATACAGGTTTTGCAGTTCATGAACATCTTCCATCAGTTCATGTTGGTACGCTGAAAACAAAAGAATACATTACATAAAATATCATAGTGATACAAAGGATACCAGAAATGTAGGGATCTGAATGGTTGTTATTATCACAGCAGTCTTTCATTATTTGATTATATTATATGGTTATGGTGTATTATATATTGAAATCAGTGGCTGCTCAAATGTTCTTGTGCACAATCTAAAAGTTGTTGTGCACATTGTAAAAGTTATTGTGCACATTGTACGATAAATATTCATCCCTTCTGCATTAATATTCATCAGTCTCGTGCTATCTGCAACCAGATTTGATGAAACCAACCTGTTCAGATGAGGAATCTAAACAGACGTGGTAGCGGCACTTAGCGGGCACTTCACCGGTACAATTTGGACGCAGAGAGCCCTAGTGGGCTCTGTGTTAACAAAACTGCAACAGTTTTAAGTTTTTTTTCTAGTAAAATAAATGAAGTCCTGCTGTTAATGTTTCAAGGCTCAGGACTGAAATAGAACTGCAGTGAGGATCAGTACTCGAGCTGCGGACAACAGGCGGGACCATGAACACAAGGTAGAAAACCTTATGAAAAAAAAAGTTCCTAAATACAACTTGTCTTTTAAATCTCGGGTGGGAAACATATACTATAAGAAATAAAGTACAGGTGCCCAAACACAACTCACCCTGTGTTTCCATTGAGGGGTTGAAAGACCAGCATGGACATCTCAAGCTTCGCTCTCGAGGTCCATTCACTGGTATCTCAACCCCCTCATGGAAGCACAGGCTCGTTGTGTTTTTGCACCCATACTTTATTCTTTATATATTCTGAGATATAGAAAATATGGAGTGGGAGGTGGTGGTATCAGAACAAGTGTCCAGTACATGTGTGCAGTAAGGAATGTGATAGTAGGAGGCAACTACACAGACTCCTAGGAGATGACAGATGCTCCATCTATCTGACAAACTAAACATCAAGCATTAATTTGGTAGTAATTATTTAGATCCTTTTTCAAAATGAACTACAAAGTTATTATTCATAAATGCTTTTTATTCTACCGCAGTACTTCAACACAGTCCCTACTGAAGGTTCAGGTGACAATGTGTACAAAGTAAAGTGAACATTGAGTAATGGTTGCCTGCATTTATGTAAGTAGTACTTGCAATACATACATTGTATATTAATGGAACAATAGACAACACACTGTGTTGTTCTTTGCTAATCTTAGTCCTCTGGTGAATGAGCATGAACAGAACCACATGATGATTGACATTATGTTTGCCTGACAAACGATATGTCATGCACATTTCCTTTAATATACAATGGACGTATTGATAGTACTACTTAAATAAATGCAGACAGCAGTGAGTCAACGCTCATTTGACCTTGTGCCAGTTGTCATGAGCAATCAGTAGAGAATGTGTGTAGGTGGCACAGTAAAAAAAGCAGACCTTCACAGTTAAACAATTGTTTTTTCCTAACAGTTGAAAACTTTCCAAGATGCTGCTCACTAAGAGGTCAATGGTACACATCACAACAACAATTTATTATACCATGTTCTGGAAGATTTGTACTTACTGTAAGTGCATGGAACTTTCACTGCTGTCACCTTTCTTGTACTTTGGGCAGCTTACACACCACTGTGGCTTGCCATCTTGTCCAATGACCTGTGCAAGACAGCTGTTTTCATTATAGTGCAGAGCACTGAGTAGTAACCTGAAAGTACAGTACAAACAAAATGATATTATCAGGCAATAGTGGAATGCAACAGTCCATGACCTTCCACAAATTATGTGAATAGCTATTTCATCATTATTACCACCGTTGTTCAGTCAACTACTCAAAGTAATCTTTGAGCTGCCACCCTCCCAACAATCCACACAATTTATGTGTTAATGCCATTTTTGCCACATCCTTATCATGCTTTCATTGTATCATAAAAACAGTGAACTGATTTTGGGGAAAGTAAATAACTACTTTGTGATAGGCTTCAAGGCCAGAAGTTTGCTCATATGGGGAGAGACATTCAATGTCCTTTAGAAGTCTCTTGTTTCTAACCACGAGGTCCAGTTCCTTGTGAGCCTTTGCACCTGAAAAGAAAGACCTTCAGTTACTGTCTGCCCTTACCCTTATATTATTTAGATCATGTTGCTTATAGAACACTAATGGCAATGGTAGACACAGATGGACATTTTTCAAAGGAGAAGCGGCTGCATATCAAAAAATGCGACGTGTCGCTATGTTGATAAACGTTAGGTGTATAAAAACAACATTTAACTGGTTCCCACTCACAGGCTGGGTGCTGCACTGCACAGAGCTGCACAGTAACCACAACCACCTTTGTGGCTATCCACACTACAATAGGAAAGGTATGTATGTACCTTTATCAATCCAGTCACGGTCTTCCAGAAGAGCATGTTCACATCATTCATAAATGTCACTGTGTCCTTCATGCACATCAGAGATGTGGTTCAGAACACTGATCCATTTCTGAATGGCCAAATTCGCCATTACCACCACTTGATGAAGCACACCAGTACAGATGATTGTGAATACCAGGGATCCATGGACAGAGCTCTGTACAGGTGCGTAACTTGGCCTTTGCCTCTAATTTCCTCACCGCACCTGTAAAGATGTTCAACATGAATAATTATATCTATTTTTAGGGGTAAATTATTTTTCATTGCAACAGTGACACCAGGTCATCACTACACAATACCAACATGACCACATACCTCTAATCCCAAAATGAAAACATCCTCGCACCAGTCACACTCCCCGGCCATATGTAATCATCCATAACCCCATATCACCACAGTGACATGGCCAGCTCCAGCTATGTGACATCCTATCTTGAAGCAGGATGGTCCTGTAGCTGGGTGTGGAGGACCTTTAGATCCTGGCCAAGGCAGGCATGGCAATGTGATGTTGGGCATGGTCACTGGGGTGTCCGTCGCCTACTATGGTCCACCATGTGTTTTTGCTTAATGTTGCTCCCCTCATAGTGTGGATATGCAAAGACGTCTGAGCACCTTACCTTTGGACCTCTGCACACTATCTGTGAAATGCTCGTGTACTTCTCCTGATCTCCATCTGTGCCACTGATTAGTTGTGCGAGCACCAGTACCCACCCCAGTAGGGGTGAGCAGTCCTCGGTGTGCTCAATCCCCTCACTCCAATGACCTCTGTGACACTTGGACAGCTGGTTCTGATTAACCTATGCTTTTTGTAATATAAAAATGTGTTATCGAATGTCTCTCGTGAGAGATGCTGACAGTCTGTGGAATGACAACCCCCCCTCCCAGGTTTTAGCTAATAGGTGTTACCTGGAAGGCCAAGAGATAATTACAGGCTAGAAGAGACTCAAGGCCCCTGAAATTCTGCGGTACTGCGGTTGCGGAATTTGCTGCAGAATTTGCATCATGCCGCAGAATATATACAGTGCTGCAGAATTCATTGTTTTTGGTGAATTTTCATATAAATATACTGTTTTTCCATAGTGTCAGGCTTTCTTTCCCATCTTGTTTATCCTGAAGCCCCTCCTCTATGCTCAGCATATGATGTCATCGATAATATCACATCATATTTAGCCAATGACAGTACTGCATTCTGCTAGAGAAATTAATAAATCATGCCGCAGAAATCAGAAAATGCTGCCGCAGAAGTCAAGGAGCCCTGCCGCAGAAATCAGAAAATTCTGCCGCAGAACACCAGGGTCCCTGCTTACAATTTAGGATCTCCTTTTTATGTGACTAATTGCAGCTTGACAACTGCAAAGATAGATCATAAACTTTTATAACATTCAGAGGAAATGCAGTAAAATTCACATGGTGATACAAAGCATGTTGCACCTCCGTGAGATCTGGCAGAGAGACATAACAAGTCCTTTGATGTCCTGGAAAGTGGTAGCTGATCATAAGATCAAAGAAAGTCATATAAGAAAATGAGTTGTGCTGAGACCACGGAATTTACATTTGATAAGACATCCTGTTTTGCATAGATATATATTTTTTATATTCTGGCAGGGAGGGGCTAGGTGACCTCATGCAAAGAGGTTGGCAAAGCCAGTTTTTAAACAGTATTCTGTTTTCCATTTACACACAAATGTTTGGACTCTGAAAAAGAAACATCTACAGCACTGTGAGATAAGAATACCTTAGAACAGACAAGTCTAAGTGTATTAGTAGTAGGAATCTGCACTTTTTAAAACCTTATTCTTTTAAGTGATTTGTTTGTTTTGTGATATATGGTTCTGTATTTATATTTTACATTCTTTATCTATCTTTAAGTAAAACTCTACTTTAGAGACTACTTGGTGTGCCTTTGAATTTCTGTTTCTTGACAAGGGAAGCATACATGGTTAAAGCTGACACTGCACAAAGCTTACTGGTAATACCAAACTAGGAAAAGGTAAGAGTAATCTGAGGTCTTTATTAGAGTTTATAAGGATTAATTTTGTACACCTGGTTAGGTGCCCGTGGGCAAAAGATGTCTGCCCCCCCCCCGAAGAGCAGAATTATCTGAGTCTGTACATTGGATACGCTAACAAGAGGTTCACAGTTTGAATCCCTCCAGAGCTGAGACCAAAGGTTGATTCGAACCCACAAAACAGACAGGAGGGTTACCCTGTTTCTGTTAACTGTTCACAAGACTGCGCTCGGAGGTTGGCACTTTGGGAGTAGAGGGCTGACCTGCTGAGTGGGTTTGTGACAAACTGGTTGGCAGCAGTATGAAAACTTTTGGTATTACAAGCTTTTATTGTTCAGTGTGTCAGCTTGAGACCATCAGCTCACTTGCAAAGAAAGAAAAAGGCAGTGATTTATTTTTAAAAAGGAGACAGAACTATCTCACTTGGTGTACAGTCAAGTTCCTACCCATTTTATTTTGTTTTCTAAAGTGCAAGTCAGAGTAGCCATAGTTAGGGAAGAAGATGGCTTCCAACTACAGCAGGCACACTGTAGACTACTTAAAGCAGTTGTGCAGGGACAGAGGAGTCCCATTCGAGGTGAAAGCCAGCAAACAAAACCTCGTGGATGCCCTGATGGTAGCAGATACCCAGAGCAGTGAGTCACAGACCGTGACTGAAAAGGACCAAACCTCGAGTGTGGCAGGACTAGCGGCCAGTGCAGTGTCCAGATCTGATGAGGAGGGAAACAGGGTCACTGTCAGTGAAGGGCCACAGCAGCAGGGGAAGGTCACCAGTATCCTGGATCCAGAAGTACTCAGGCTGCAAATTGAGTTGCGCAGAATGGATCTGGAGTTTCAGAGGGAGAGGGACCATGAACAGCAGCAGGCAGAGCAAGAATGGTGAGAGGCGGACCATGAGGAGCATGAGCGCCAGAGGCAACATGAACTGGAGAAGCTATGACTCCAACCAGCGGCACCAGAGCAGGTAAGTGGCTTGGGTTTAACTGGGACTACAGGACTGGGTTACAAATTGAATTCCAAATTGATAGCCGAATTTAAAGAGGGGGAAGATATGGATGCCTTTTTAAATTCTTTTGAAAAAGTTTGCATTCAGGCTAAAATTCCTAGAGAGTCCTGGAGCTTCCAGCTATCCCCGCTACTTACCGGGAAAGCTTGGGATGCATTGGGTCAAATGGACAATGAGGACAGTGATGATTACAGCAAACTTAAAGCTGCACTGTTAAAGAAATTTGAATTAACTGCTGAGTCATACAGAGCTAAATTCCATAAGCTCAGGAGAATTCCTGACATGAGCTATGAGGAACTAGCTACGAAACAACGTCAGTTTTTAAAATGGTGGGAAGGAATTGACGCAAACTCTGTTGACAAAATTGAAAATGTTATTCTGTTAGAACAGTTTTATTGGGCATACCCAGTCGAGCTGAAAACCTGGCTAGAGGACCGAGATCCCAAAACAGTGCAAGAGTCTGCTGAACTCTCGGACTGCTATGCCAAGAGTAGACCTGCTCTGAGAGTGAATGGGATGGGTGTGGCAGCGCAGAAAGGGAAAAGCACACCTTCAGGGCAGCTAAAACCCTCACTGCCTCCACCAAAACCAGTTAGCCCCAGGTTTCAGAGAAAAGATTTCTCTGAGGAGAGAAGTGAATGTTGGTTATGTAAAGAAACTGGGCATATTACCAGACAGTGTCCCAAAAGAATGAGCAATAATACGCAGAATGGTATTAGAAAATAAGTGGGTTGTTTGTGTGTCCCTGGAAGCATGCCTGTGAACATGAGGGAACACATGCACCCAGTCATGGTGAATGGTGTACAGATGCAAGGGTTAAGGGACACAGGGGCATCCTTGACCTTGGTAAAGGGGGATCTGGTACAGCCTGGTCAGCTTATACCCAGTAAATACGTCACTGTACGAGGGTTCACTGGTGAAGAGAAAATGTTGCCCCTTGCTAGTGTTCTCCTGGACTGGGGTGAAACAGGGGGAACTGTGCAACAGGTGGCTGTAGCCAAAACCTTAGCAGTGGATGTGATCCTGGGCAACAATCTCAAACAGGGGATGGTATGTACAGTTACCCGTAGCCAAGCGGCAAGCAAAAATTGTAGTTCCCTGAACCCCACAGAAGCCATTGTGGAAACCACTGAGAGGCTGGTTCCCCAGCCTGTGTCTCCTGATATGGAGACTAATGAAAAGGGGGTAGAAATGTCCCCAGTAGCAAGTAACCACACAGCTACAGAGGGTTACTCTGAAGATGGAGGGGTGACTCATTGTCAGAGAGTTGGGACTGACAGTGATCCTGAGGGCCCTGATGCTAGTGCTAGGGACCCTAGTTTAGCAACAGAAGGGGACCTGTCCCATGCCTTGGGAATGTGTGAGGAGTTTGCAGCTACTCAGAGAAGTGACCCTAGTCTAGAGGAGCTGAGGGCTTGGCCAGACTCTGATGGGGCACAGGGAGGTGTCGGCAGACATAAGGTTTATTGGGAAAATGGGCTTATGTATACTCAGGCAGTACAGACAGAGAGAGGGGTGCTAGGCAGGCAGCTTGTCATTCCCCAGGGGTATCATGAGCAGTTGTTCAAGATTGCACATGATATTCCCTTGTCTGGTCATCTGGGAATCGCACGCACTACGCATCGGTTGGCCCAGAATTTCCATTGGCCTAACTTCACCCAGCAGGTGAAGGAGTATTGTAGGTCTTGTCACTGGTGCCAAGAAATAGGGAAGGCGGGCAAGAAAACCCAAGCCACCCTGATTCCATTGCCCATAGTGCAGGAGCCATTCCAGAGGGTGGGAATGGATATTGTGGGGCCTTTAAATACCCCCAGCTCCTCAGGGAAGAGATTCATCCTGACTGTGGTGGATTATGCCACCCAGTACCCTGAGGCAGTCACCCTATCCTCACTGAGGACAGGCAAGTGGCAGATGCCTTACTTGGGATTTTCTCCTGTGTTGGGTTTCTGCAGGAGGTTATCACCAATCGAGGCATGTCGGACCTGATGAAATGTTTATGGGAGAAGTGTGGGGTGGTGCAGAGATGCACGACACCGTATCACCCACAAGCCAATGGGCTTGTGGAAAGATTCAATGGTACCCTAAAGTTAATGCTCCGGGCGTTTGCTGAACAGCATGGACAAGACTGGGAGAAATACCTTCCCCACCTGTTGTTTGCATACAGGGAGGTGCCCCAAGATTCGACAGGATTTTCCCCCTTTGAACTCTTATATGGACGCCTGGTTCATGGGCCCCTAGACTTGATCTGGGAGGACTGGGAAGGCAAGCACGCCACCAAGGGAACTCCCATTGTGGATTACATCCTTAGGTTTAGGGAAAGGCTGAAGGAGCTTATGGAGACAGCCCAGAGCAACCTGGCAGCTGCTCAACAGAAACAAAAAGTGTGGTACGACCGCAGAGCCAGAGCTCGCTTGTACATGGTGGGTCAGGAAGTCATGGTCCTTATTCCAGTCCAGAAAGACAAGCTGCAGGCTGAGTGGGCAGGACTGTACAAAGTGGTTAGGAAGGTAAATGACATGAACTACATTATAGAGTTATCTGACTGAAGACAGACAGAAAGGATGTACCGTGTCAACATGATGAAGCCATATGCAAATAGGGCTGACATGGTGTTTGCAGTGCGTAGTCCTGGGGAGGGTATGGATGAGGGAGACCCCCTTCTGGACTTACTGGAGGAAAGTAAGTGGGAGTCCTTTGTGGAGGCAGTTAAATTGTCTCCCCAGCTGACCCCAGACCAGATCCAGAAAGTAAGGGAGGTTTTAGCAGACTTTCCCCCATTGTTTAGCGCCAAGCCTGGACTAACCTCCTTAGCAACTCATGATGTGGAGACAGGGACACAGATGCCCATACAGCAGACAGCAAATCGGGTGTCAGAGGCTGTCCAAAAGGATATTAGGAGGGAAGTGGAGGAGATGCTGGATTTAGGGGTAATCCAGAGATCCCACAGCCCCTGGGCCTCACCCGTAGTCCTTGTGCCCAAGCCAGATGGCTCTACTCATTTCTGTGTGGACTATCATGGACTGAATGCAGTCATGAAGTCAGACTGAACTCCTGGACAAGTTGGGAGGGGTGACCTACCTTACAACCATTGACCTGACCAAGAGGTATTGGCAGGTAGAGTTGACAGACAGAGCTAGGGAGAGGTCAGCCTTCATCACTCCGATAGGCTTACTTGAATTTAAAGTAATGCCTTTCAGAATGAAGAACGCCCCGGCCACTTTTCAAAGGTTGGTGAACCAGGTGTTAAATGGTGCTGAGGAGTATGCCGTGGCATACCTGGATGACATTGCCATCTTTAGTGCCAGCTGGGAGGAACACCTGTCCCACCTTAGGGAAGTGCTGGGCAGGATACAGAGGGCCGGGCTCACTGTCAAAGCTGAGAAGTGCCAGGTGGCCATGGGAGAAGTGGCATACCTCAGGAATGTGGTAGGCCGAGGACAGCTCCGTCCTAACCAAATAAAGATAGAGGTAATCTGGGAGTGGCCCAGACCAGAAACGTAGAAGCAGGTCAGGAGTTTTCTGGGGACAGCAGGGTACTATAGAAAATTTGTACCCAATTACAATGCCCTGGCTGCTCCCCTATCTGAACTGACAAGGAAAAGGATGTCCAAGAAAATTACCTGGGGCCCAGCCTGTGAGGAAGCCTTTTCCAAACTAAAGGAGGCACTGTGCAGTGCTCCTGTTTTGATAAATCCTGACTATAGCAAACCCTTTATAGTTCAGACTGACGCCTCAGACGTGGGTATTGGGGCAGTACTGAGTCAGACATCCAGCCAAGGGGGAGATCACCCAATAGCACACCTGAGTAAAAAGTTACTTCCCAGGGAGCAGGCATACTCCACTGTGGAATGTCTTGCCATAGTGTGGGCCCTAAATAAGTTGGAGCAATACTTATATAGGCAGCATTTTGTGGTGCAGACTGACCACAACCCCCTGGTTTGGCTGATGCATTTGGGAGAAAACAATGATAGATTGCTAAGATGGAGTCTTGCTTTGCAAGGGTAGGATATGACAATTCTACATAGGGCTGGAGCAAAAAATCAGAACTCTGATGGGCTGTCTCGTGTCTACGAGGAGTGAACTGATTTGGGAAGCTCATCCCATGCAGGGGATAGAGCCCCCAAATTCAGTCTAGGTGGGGAGGAATTGTGACACTTGGACAGCTGGTTCTGATTAACCTATGCTTTTTGTAATATAAAAAGGTGTTATTGAATGTCTCTCATGAGAGATGCTGACAGTCTGTGGAATGACAACCCCCAGGTTTTAGCTAATAGATGTTACCTGGAAGGCCAAGAGATAATTACAGGCTAGAAGAGACTTAACATTTTTTTTTTGAACTTGCATAATTTTTTAAGAGTTTAAAAATACTTCCAATGAGTCAGTATACAAAGTACATTCAAATAAAGGATTACTGTACATTTAGTATTCCCTGTTTAAGTACCACATCTGTCTCTCTTACAAGATATAGGTTTCAGTTTGACTACAAAGAATACTTTTCTCCTTTTACTACTATAAGCAAAGATACTATCAACCCACCAACTTCTAAAAAATTTTATGGGAAGGTATACCTTCACCTCTCCTACCACCCAAATCCTTCATTATTTAGTCTGTTTTAAACTGTTTAACAATTACATAGGTTCTTCTTAATTAACCATAATTCTATTGAACCATCCTTAACTATTTGATCTTTACCATAAGTACTCTAATCATATTCTGTCAATTACAGCAATTCCAGAACAACAGTAAACAAATAATGTTTTAGTCGACGTGAGTGCAAAGTTTTTTGATTAATTAATTAATTAAATTCCCTACGAATCCACTCTTATTAATGGCTTAATGCACTGTCTGTGAGCCATGCTTAATTTACTAGGACCAAAAGTGGGCCCATCCTATCTCCAGCCTAGTCAAACCTAGTTCCATCAGGGTAAAAGATACTGTTCTAATATCGGAGTGCCCTCCAGATTTTCAATGTATTCATAGAATGGAAGCCACTTTACATTAAATTGTTCTGTTTTTAATCTTAATCAGGCCGTTATGGACTCCATCTCTTTAATTCTGTTAATATTGGCCCTCCACATGGAAATAGATAACTGATCAGGGCTTAACCAGTGTTGAGTAATCACTTTTAGGGCTGCCGCCACTAATATAGAATATAAATATCTCTGATTTATAGTTCTCCCCTCTCTGGGCAAGAGGCCCAGAATCAAATGGGGCCCAGTCAATGTGCAATTCCACTGAAAAATGTCCTGTACGGCCTGCGCTACCAGCTTCCAATAATTAGTTATCTGGGGGCACTCCCAAAATATATGGGAATAAGAACCAACCCCTCCACATCTCCTCCAACACTCCTTAGATGTCCCCTTTAAGTAATGTTTTGAGATGACTGGTGGAATGAAATACCTAGTGACCACTTTCCACCTAAAGTCTCCCCAGCTTGGAGAGCTGGTAGTACTAGGGATCCCTGTCCAAATTGTTGCCCAATCTTCCTCAGTAAGGTGTATACCTAACTCTTCCTCCCATTTTCATTCTATTTGCTGCATCAGTAGTTTACCAACCTCTTCTTGGAGTGTCTTATAGATATATGATATATATCCCTTGGAATCTGCCCCTCTGCTTTTCAGGAAAGTGGTTCTTACTGGGACCGGTGGATCTGAGGAAATCTCCCCTGTACCCACGGCTGTCCAAATATAATGCCGACATTGTAGGTATCTATAAAAATCTTGTCTAGGTAGGTTATATTCATTCTGCATTTCCAAAAAGGATCTCAAAATATCCCTCTGGAAAAATTGAGTAAGAAAAAGCAAACCTTTACCCTGCCACCTCTTGAAACAAGTGTCCCCTGGGGAAGTTGGAAATCCCAGCAGAAAACCAAGGGGAACATATCTCCAAACCGGAGTCAGTACCCCCCAATGTTGCCGTACATCTAACCATATTTTGAGGGTATGTCCACTTATTATCCACTTATTATTAATTAACTTAAGGTCAGAATGTGTGGCCACCCAAGGTAATATCTTAAGTGGTATATTCCGATGTGCCTCCTGTTCCAAGAGAGTCCACCCCCCTCTC
This sequence comes from Neoceratodus forsteri, assembly GCA_016271365.2. NCBI lineage: Eukaryota > Metazoa > Chordata > Ceratodontiformes > Ceratodontidae > Neoceratodus > Neoceratodus forsteri. Next base: position 269,520,153 of record JADMNL010000025.1, read on the forward strand.
TGGCTGGGATTTAGCATGCTAAGGATAGGCACAACTTGAGCTGCCTTGTAATAATTATAAAAGTCCGGAACTCACTTCCCCCCTTTGTTTTCATCTCTGTGAGAAGATCCCATCACTTTCTGCGTTTCCTTCCCACACAGATAAATCTTGAAATCTTTTGTTTCAGTTCCTTCCAATCCTTTTTAGAGAAGGGCTGGGGTAAATTAGTAAACAAAAAGAGATATCTGGGGAGGATGTTCATCTTCACCGTGTCTATCCTATGCATGGATGCAAGAGGCAATGAGTGCCATCTATTTATATCTGCAAAAACAGCTTTTTGGAGTGCTCCATAATTAACTTGATGCAGTCTTGACAGTTTAGTTGTAATCTGAATACCCAGATACCTTACTTTATCTCTGACCCAATTAAACGGAATCAGCTTGTACAAGTTCTATGTGATCGTACCACTTATTGGCAAGACCTCGGATTTGTCCATATTAATTTTAAAACCCGAAAGTTTACCAAACTGATCCAAAAGGGCCATCAGGGGGGGATTGACTTCTCAGGGTCTGGCATGTATATCACCGTGTCGTCTGCATAAAGTGACACTTTATTCTGGGTCTGTGCTACATTAATGCCCTGTATTTTATTCTCTTCCCTTATAGCCTGAGCAAGGGGCTCCATTGCCAACGCAAAAAGTAGAGGTGACTGGGGCATCCCTATCTGGTACCTCTCCCAACCAGAAGGGCCTCAGACAGAGTACCGTTAACCCTGACTCCGGCCGAGGGGTTCTGATAAGCCAGCGTAGCCCATTGCAAAAAGGCACCCTCAAACCACATTTTTGAAAGAACTGCTTTGAGATATGATCAGTTCAGCCTATCAAAGGCCTTTTCTGCGTCCAGAAAAATGGCAATTTGGGTGTTTTGGGAGTCATTCTTATGGTCCAAGATGTTTAACAAGTGCCTGATATTGTCAGACATGTGTCTGTGTGGTATGAATCCGGTTTGATCCGGATGTATCAGATTTTCAATATGTTTTTGTAATCAGTTAGCTAGGATTTTTGTAAGAATTTTGTAATTTTGATTTAATAAGGAGATGGGCCTGTATGACTCACAAATCTCTGGGAGTTTGCCAGTTCAGAATGACCGTAATTGTAAGCCGCTTCGCAGAGCTTAGAGGGTTTATTATTTTCTGGTGGCATTTGCACCATGGCCAATTTGGGTGCTAATGTTTTTTTAAATTTTTTACAAAACTCTGCTGAGAATCCATCCGGACCAGGGGATTTGCCCGAAGGAAGCTTATCTATAACTGCTACTATCTCCTTCTCTGTGATAGGGGCAGATACAGTATCTCTTGCTGCATTCCAGGGGAAAGCTTGGGTAACTTCAGGGCATTTAAAAAGGATTCCATGTTTTTTTGCACCTCCTGTGGGTCCTTCTCTTCCCTGTATAGCCCCCTGTAGTAATTTTTAAGAGCTTTGGCTATTTCTCTGGGTTTCTCTATTCGGGCTGTAACCTCATTTCCGATATGATGGAATGAGACATATCTACTCGCTTGTTCCCTCCTCAATCTCAAGGCAAGAAGCTTTAAAGCCCTGCCCCCACCCTCATAATAGTTTTGGTTGGCGAAACGCAACATCCCCTCTGCCTTCTCGGCTTCTAACTCATTAAGTTCTTTTCTTTTATCCATTAATTCCCTCAAAATTTTCTCCTTACCTCTTGGATTACCTTTATGTTCCATCTCCAACATTTTTATCTTAGTTTGCAGCTCCTCTAACGTTTTATTCCTCAACTTTTTCCTGGCCGAGGCTAAACTTATTAGTTGTCCCCTTAGGACAGCCTTCTTTGCATCCCACCACGCCATCGGGGTACTATCTGACATGGGGGAATCTATCATAAGGTTTTTTATATCTTGCGTGATTTGTCATATCACATTCTTATCATTAAGTAATGAAGTGTTCAGTCTCCAACTCGTTGTTTTAGGCTCCTAGTCCCATTCGAAGTCGATAGAAACTGGGACGTGATCTGAAATAGTCATTGGGTAAATTACAGAGTTGGTAAAAAAATGAAGGTCTGTGGTGTAAGTTATAAAAAAATCTATATGGGAGTATGAATTCTGGGGAATTGAGTAAAATGTATAATCCCTTTCCTTTTTGTGATGCATTCTCCAAATGTCCACGAACCCCCCTCCTGCATTAACATGTTCAGGCACCTCGTGGCCTGTTTGGAAGTCTCCAGTTTTCCAGAGGATTGGTCCAATGCTGGGCACAATGTGGTGTTGAAATCGCCTCCAAGTATTAGCTGACCCCTAGGAAGCAGCACAACCCTTTGAAAAACGTTCTGATAAAAAGTGGCAGCCCCATTATTCAGAGCATAAATATTCACTACATGAATTAGTTTACCCTGAATCGTTCCTGAGACTCTAATGCATCTACCCTGAAGTATAGTCTCTACTTCCTGGACACAAAATGGGGAGTCTTTCTTAATTAATATTGCTACCCCTGCTTTTTTTGTCTCCTTGCCCGAGGTGGACACCACCCTTCCCACCAATTGGCGCCTCAATTTAATGTGCTCTGCTTCAGAGGTCGTCTCCTGAGAGAGCCATGTCACAACCCTCCTCTTAAGTTCCGTTAGGATTTTGGTTCTCTTAATAGGGAGTTAAACCCATTTACATTATAGGAGATAATCCTTAAGTGTGCAGCCATTTCCTATCCCTATCAAATCTCTTCTCATTCACCCTTTCCAATAGATATATATTTCCAGGTCCTACAGGACCCCATGGGCCCCTCCGAGCCCTCTTGTCTCCTTTGAACCCACGTCGACAAACTTTGCCCAAAAACATTTGTAACTGATAAATTAGTAACACAGAACTATTGATTTGAGACATAGGATCCAACATAGATCCACTATAATAACTTTTATATAAACAAAAACAAGTACCAGTCAGATTGACTTCCTAGGAAAATTAACTCTGGTAGTAAAAAGCTACCAAGAGTTGTCACGTATGTGACTATTTTAAGACCCTTGCGATGTTAAGGGGCATTGTCGCACTAGCCAACCTCGTGACTTTTTATGCTGACAACGATTAGTTTTTAGACGTCACTCTATGTATATGAAAAAAACAACTAGCCCATAACCACCCCCACCCTTCTGCATTTAACCGCTTCCTTCAATAAAAGTCCCCCTTTGAGTAACAGTTTACATTCCCTTGTTTTTTGGCTGAAACAAAGAAAAAGGGAGAAAACTCCCCCAGATACATTCTTTACGGAAGGTGGTGGCTACAAGTCCTTCTCAGCATCAAACAGTTGTGTTATATGCCGCATTCTTCTGCCCTCTAGTGGATCAGGCTTGCAGGTCCCCATTCAATCCACGCTTTCAGTAGTAACTGGTATAAGGAGAAAGAGAGAACCCCCACCCCCAAGTCCCAGTCTCAAGGCTGAGAAGAAATGCATCCGTGGACCAAGGATACACTGTTTATGTCCAGCTATTGCATAAGGAGGTGTATCCCCGATCACCCTATAATCATTTTAAGCCTGGGAACCTGTAATATGCTTGCAGAGTAAACCCCCCCCCCTTGCGCGCCAGTCTCAAGTCTATAAAGTACCTCTCCATGTGCAGCTAGCTCAATCCTTGGGTGATGGCAAAGCAGTCTTTTCTCCGTTCTGGATCCTGTTTCTTTTTTCAGCGTGAAGTAATAATTTAGCGATGTCCCCTGCAGTTGCCATCACGATAGATCCTGGCAATCCTCACTTCTTGGTTTGGTTACGAGATACCACATTCCAGGCTCCCACTCTTAACTTTTTCTCCAGAGTCTCAAGTTCCAGGTCTGGCACCGTAGCCTGAAGCTCCTTCAATGTGGAATTTGCTTCGACCAGGAAGGGGAAGGTCTTCACTCCTGACTCCAGGTAAATCCTCAGTCTCGCTGGAAAGAGCAACTGGACCTTTATTTCTTTTTTCTGCCATAGCTCCCTTATAACCCCTCAAACTCTTTGTCTTTCAGCTTGCAGGGCTGATGAAAAGTCCTGATCAAAGAAAATTGTCACCTCCTGGTATTTTAGGTCCCTATGCCTCCAAGCCTCATGGATAATCCATTCTTTACTCTGAAAGTGCAGCATTCGAATTATCAGGGAATGAGGCCTGGCATTGGGATCTGCTAGTTTCGGTACTAGGGACCTGTGAGCACGGTCTATCTCCAAGTTTACATCGGGAGGTGGGGAGAGCACTGCTCGCAGCACCTGCTGCACGAAATCAGCCACTGTCGGGAAGCCTTCCTCGGGAATTCCATGAACTCTAAAATTGTTACTACGGGAGCAATTTTTTAAATCTTCCAGTTTGGCTTGTGTTTCTCAATCCCTTTGAAGTAGGAATAAAAGAAGTTGCTCTGTGCCCTCATGTGCCTCAGACAGTTCTCCGATTCTGGCTTCTGAAGTTGAAACTTTTCTGTCTAGTGCTCTTACATCTTGCCTCAGGTCTGCCAGGGCTGAATCAATTTTATTTTCGGTGGCTAGAATTTTTTTGAGGGTTTGATTATTTTCCGATTGTTCCGTCTCGTCCTGATCCCAGTCCGCAGAGGATTCTGAAGGGAGCCTTCTATGTTGAGGTAGGGCCGAGACTTAACATTTAGGAGCTCCTTTTTATGTGACTAATTGCAGCTTGACAACTGCCAAGATAGATCATAAACTTTTATAACATTCAGAGAAAACACAGTAAAATTCACATGGTGACACAAATCATGTTGCACCTCCGTAAGATCTGGCAGAGAGACATAACAAGTCCTTTGATGTCCTGGAAAGGGGAAGCTGATCATAAGATCAAAGAAAGTCATATGAGAAAATGAGTTGTGCTGAGATCATAGAATTTACCTTTGATAAGACATCCTGTTTTGCATAGATATATATTTTTTATATTCTGACAGGGACGAGCTAGGTGACCTCAAGCAAAGAGGTTGGCAAAGCCCGTTTTTAAACAGTATTTTGTTTTCCATTTACACACAAATGTTTGGACTCTGAAAAAGAAACATCTACAGCACTGTGAGATAAGAATACCTTAGAACGGACAAGTCTAATTGTATTAGTGGTAGGAATCTGCACTTTTTAAAAGCTTATTCTTTTAAGTGATTTGTATGTTTTGTGATATATGGTTCTGTATTTACATTTTACATTTTTTATCTATTTTTAAGTAAAACTCTACTTTAGAGACTACTTGGTGTGCCTTTGAATTTCTGTTTCTTGACAAGGGAAGCATACATGGTTAAAGCTGACACTGCACAAAGCTTACTGGTAATACCAAACTAGGAAAAGGTAAGAGTAATCTGAGGTCTTTATTAGAGTTTTTAAGGGTTCATTTTGTACACCAGGTTAGGTGCCCATAGACAAAGATATCTAGCTCTCCCGAAGAACAGAATTATCTGAGCCTGTACATTGGGTACTCTAACAAGAGGTTCACAGTTTGAATTCCTCCAGAACTGAGACCAAAGGTTGATTCAAACCCACAAAACAGACAGGAGGGTTACCTTGTTTTTGTTAACTGTTCACAAGACTGCTCTCAGAGGTTGGCACTTTGGGAGTAGAGGGCTGACCTGCTGAGTGGGTTTGTGACAACCTCCAGTGTCCATTTCCAAAACCATGTTGCCAGTATGGCATGAGGTGTGGCATCAATCCTCCAATGTGCTTTAAGGTCTGCCCCCACAGCACTGCACTGATCGCTCCAAGGCAGCTCCCTCTGGCCCTGACTCCCCCAGAGGTCTTCCGCACTGTAGGGAGTGCGATGTGGCCCAAGTAGGGTGATAGGGTGAAGTGGTTGTAGCTTGGGCACGGTGATCAGTGTAGGGGCTGCCAGGGTCAAGACTGGATGAAGGGGAACTATAGGATCACCCCCCCCCAGCCGAGGAGGTAAGGCGACAAAAAGAGATAAAATTAAAAAAAAAAAAAACTATTATTTCAGAAAGGCACCAGTTCATCAATGAGCAGCAAAACCAGTACAGTAAAAAAACAAAAAAAAAGAAGCAGATGTAAAAATATTTCTAACTTACCTGACATACACAGTAGAAGCCCAAAGTAGCCCCTAATCAGTGCCCTACATAAAGCTTTATCTCCCCTCTGTTTGAAGCATGCAATCACAACTTTTTAAACTCTTCAGCGTTGCCCAATTGCACCACTGAGTTCCCCCTTCTGCAGACTGCATGATGTGGCTAATGAGACCAGAAGAAGGAGTGGTGCAAGACAGAAGCCGTCAGCATAACCATAAGAACAGACAGCTGCAATGGTCCTTTTGTAATTGAGGTATCCTGACCTCCCATTCGGGGAAATGCTACAGAAGTGCTCCATTGTTGTTGAACTGGTGCCTATACATTATCCTCTATATGATCACAACATTGGAGACCAAATTATGATGATAAAATGAAGGTTCTTTATTTTATAAAAATAATGGAATAAGCAGGTCTGCCATTGCAGCGTTAGTGCTACCATTTGCGGTGCCATCGACTGAGGTTTGGGAATGAGCCTGGGGAGGTGGAGGGCTGGCTAGGGGGAGAAGGTCTGAGCATCCATAGGACACCTCACCCTCTCCAGGAGGGAGGGGTTCCAGACTTGGTGCTTGACTGGCCTCTGGTGGAAGCCAGAGACACAGCAAGCATACAGCATAAGAGAGAGGGGTTGGGGCATGGTGGACACCAGCATTTAATGCCCTGATGTCAGGGCACATGCCATGCCCCCAGAACAAGGAAAATCAGTGCTGAAGTGACGAGAAGACAGAGCGCTGAAGTGGAGACCCCAATGGCTCATGCCTGTCTGATCCTCCAGTGACCCAACAAAACATTTAAATATCATGGGGTGTAGGCCCCCACCTCATACCTGCCTGGGGTGTACAGCCATGGCTCCATGGTGGTCTGCCGATAGGTTAAGTGGGTCGCTAAAGTGGGGTGGCCACTTGGAATAAACTTAAGTTACATCAGTGCGTATTGCTTTGACTCAGAAAAAATAAATGCCACATATGAGTGACACAATTAATAACTTACCTCAACATGGACTTGCATAGCGATGGTGCATTTGGCACTTGACGATAAAACATCAGTGAAGGAGTCAAAGGACACAGACAGCGTATGTTCGGCGTTATGGCTGCTGGAGATGCTGATATCCATGTCACAGTCAGTGGACACAGCAAAGCCTTCCATACTGACATCTTCGCTCAGGTCAACATCAGTGTTTGCCTCCAGGTCACATTGGAGGGTTTCCGACATCATGGATGTGAATGGCAGCAGTTCATCGCCAACTGAGTCTGAAACAGCACTCGAAAATGAAGCCAATATCTGGAAAAATTTAGAGAAAACACATACAGGTTACTAAATATAGTTCAACAAAGTATTGAAGAACCATAATAACGTGTATAAACATACACAAAATTATAACATTATTAACTAAGTAGCTGTAACAAGACAGCACGAACATTAAGTCAGCAAGCAGTGATGTAGGGTCCACGTCCACAGTATAATATTCAAAATTATACAATGGCAAGAAAATTTCCTGGACTCTGATTGGTCAGTGTGTGCCTGAGACAGTGACGATATTACACAATAACATCACTGTGTTGATTTTATGGACCCTGAGCTTGAGCTTTTTTTTTCAGAAACAAAGATATACTGCCTCACTAAAAATCTACTAAAAACATTTTTATTTTTATTTTTGTTTTGTATAACATCGAGCCATTGTATAATTGCAATAAGGCACTCCAAGGTGTGTGTTATTGTGTAATAACGTCACTCCTGGGGTGGTGGAAGCACTCGACTTTGCCTCGTGCTTCAACCCACCCCAGGAGTGACATTATTACACGATAACACACACCTTGTCGTGCCTTATTGCTTAAATATGGTATAGCATTCTGAGGGTTCATTTGGCAAACAGCCATAGTGACGTACAGAGTGCTGTGTAGGAACCGAATTGTGGTTTGGGCTGTTGAGAGAGTGGTGGGAGGAATAACCAGTTATGTGCAAGGTTGGGGGGGGCAATTATGCAACCAGAAATTAATGTTATCTGCTGTACTTTATTCATACACATGCTGCATTACATGCATACAGGGGCATGGAGGGGTGGGTGAAACAGCCAGGGGATTATTTTATAATTAAAATGTAATACATTTTGGTCATATCGGGAGTGGTGGTAGACTGGCCAGTTAACAAGTGTATGTCAGATGTTGAATACTCATTCACATTACAGTATACCGTAGCAGGGTACACGAGATTTAAAAGGAAAGGAGTGGCTCTCTACGTAAGGGAAGGGATCAAAGCAACAGAAATAAAGGGTGCCAGCCCAGTGGTGCTGAGGGTTGAGGCTCTGGATGCCACACCTCGCACCATGCCAGCGACCCAGGTTCGGGAACAAGCCCGGTGCACCGGGGGTCGGCAGGGGAGAGAGAGAGGGTTGAGCATCTATAGACTGCTCTCCTCTCTCTGAGGAGGGATCCAGGGATTGCCGTGCTACAGCGAGCTCTGTGGAGCTGAGGGTGTGCACGTCAGAGCATGGGCAGGGCAGAGCTGCAGGTGCTCTAAGGCACTATTGCATGTCCGAGCTCCGGGGCGGGGTTTGGGGTGAAAACAAGAAAAATCCCTACCTCAGTGAGCTGGAACTTCCAGTGGCCTGGGCCCTACGCCCGAAAGTCAGCCCGTCTATCCCGACTTCACCCTTGGGGATCTCAGGCCTCTCCTAGAGGTCTGAAGAGCCGAGATCCTGAACCCGATTTAGTTGTCGGGAGAACACGGTTCAGACGGGCGGTCAAGTGCACCAGCAGCTGAGTGTGGAGAGATGCCCCGTCAGGTAAGAGCACAAATAAAGGATACAAAAAAAACCCCACTGAAATATAGGGTAAACAGGGAGGAGGGGAGGCACTGTGGGTCACCCTGGAGACCGGAAATGGCACCACAATCCACAGGGGGGTTGTATAAGACCGCCATCTCAGGGGGAGGAAATGGTGAAGGAAATGACAGAATGCATCCTTGGGATGGCAGAAAAAGAAGAGATATTGTTGATGGGGGACATGAATATGCCAGATGTCAACTGGAGCGCCTTTGCTGCAGCCACATCCAAGAGAAGGGTCATTCTTGATGCTCTACAGGGGGCATGCCTCAGACATCTACTGTTGGAACCAGCTCTGAAGGGAGCAATCTTAGAACTGGTACTCTCAAATGGGGCAGAGAGAGGATCTGAGATATAGAAGTGGGTAGCCATCTGGGAACAAGTGACCACCAAACTGTGTGGCTGATGATAAACACAGCCACAGAGTCAAGCCATACAAAAGTGAGGGTACTGGACTTTAGGATTGCTGACTTTGTCAAAATGGGAGAGTGCCTCGTAAAAGCATTAGCAAACAGGCAAGAAGGAGGGGTGGAGGAACAATGGAGAAACATCAAAACTGCCATCATAGAGGTAACAAGCATTTGTATGAAGCAAATAAACAAATCAAAACAAAGGAAAACAGTACTATGGTTCTCAAAAGAGGTGGCGGGAAAGGTTAGGGGGAATAAGATAGCATTCAGGAAGTATAAGGAAACACAGAAGGAGCAGGACAGAGAACTGTACCAGTTAAAGCAGAAGAAAGCGGGGAAGGAAGTCAGAATAGCAAAGGCCCAAATAGGAAAAGATAGCCAACTCAGTTATGAAGAGGGGTAAAACCTTTTGTAGGTACATTAGGGAACAAAGAAAGACAAAGGGAGTGATACTGAGGCTAAATAAAGGGGAGGGTGGGTGGCAGAGAGGGACAGTGAAAAAGCAGGGATACTGAACGAATACTTCTGCTCAGTATTCACAAAAGAGGGGGGAGGTACCTAATCCAATCAATAGAAGCACACTGGATAGGAGTGTCAATACCAGTCCTTTCACAGAAGAAAGGGATCTGACAGAACTCCTAAAACTGAGGGTGGACAAAGCAACGGGGCCTGATGGGATGCACCTCAGACTTCTAAAAGAAATAAGGGGAGAACTAGTGACACCACTGACTACCCTTTCTAACAAATTATGGGAGGATGGTGTGGTACCTAAGGACTGGAGGAGGGTGGATGTAATTCCACTTCACAGAAGTGGGAGCAAAGCAGAGGTAAGAAACTACAGAAATGTTAGCTTGACCTCAGTGGTAGTGAAAATGATGGAATCACTTCTGAAATGAAGAATTGTTGACTACCTAGAGGCCAGCAGGGCACAGGACCCAAGGCTGCATGGATTCACAGCAGAAAGATCATTTCAGATGAATCTAATAGATTTCTTTGACTGGGTGACCAAAGTAGTAGACCAGAGAGGGGCTATGGACATGGCCTACCTAGACTTTAGCAAGGCATTTGACACAGTCCCACATAAAAGATTAATAAATAAATTAGCAAGCCTGGGAGTGGGTCCCACGGTGGTAGCATAGGTAAAAAATTGTCTGGAAAACAGGACACAGAGGGCAATAGTAAACGAAGTGCCTTCTGAAGAAAGAGGGGTTACTAGTGGGTTACCACAGGGTTCGGTACTGGTTCCGGTCCTTTTTAATGTCTTTATAAGTGACACTGCAGAGGGACTGGAAAGAAAACTATGCCTCTTTGCAGATGACACAAAGATCTGCAACAGGGTTAATACTCAAGAAGGGGGGTGGAAAGGATGAGAAGGGACTTGGCAAGGTTGGAGGAATGGTCAAAAGTATGGCAGCTTACATTCACTGCAAAGAAGTGCAAAGTAATGCACCTGGGAAACAAAAACACAGGGGAAGAGTAGAAGAGTACACAATGGGGGTGGGGGTATTAACAACAACACAAATGGAAAGGGACCTGGGGGTAGTCATATCAGATGACCTAAAGGTAAGCAAACAATGTGAGAAGGCAGTAAGGATGGATTGTGGGGGGAATACTAGGATGTATAGGGAGAGGCATCACCAGTAGAAAACATGAAGTTGTTATCTCTCTGTACAAACAGTTGTTGAGACCCCACCTGGAGTACTGCGTGCAGTTCTGGAGACCCTGTCTCCACAAGGACATAGACAGGATGGAGGCAGTCCAGAGGAGGGCAACTAAAATGGTGCAGGGTTTCCAACAGAACCCATATGAAGAGAGACGAAAGGAGCTTAATATAAATACGCTTGAGGAAAGGAGGGAGAGGGGGACATGATAGAAACTTTCAAGTACCTCATGGAAATCAACAAAGTCCAAGAGGGTAGCATCTTTCAGAAAAGGAGATGTGCAAGAACAAGGGAACACAATTTGAAGATAGAGGGAGGATGGCTGAGGGGCAGTGTTATGCAATCCCACAAGATGGATCACCCCACAGTAATGGACAGGCAAAAACACAGTTCACAAATTGATCTATCATACCTGTCCTTCTTGTATCCCTGACTTCCTCACATTTAACTCCTGATTACCTCCTTGCTCTGCCGCAGATCAGAGAACATAATTATTTGTGCCATGAAGGCAATCTGGCATCCATCAGAGAAAAGAACCATAGACAACACGGATTCACAGCGAGGAGGTAATGTCAAACTAATCTGGTTGATTTCTTTGAATGAAAAACAAAGGAACTAAATCAGAGAGGGGTAGTGGACATGGCTTATATTGATTTCAGCAAATGCACTTGGGACATAGAAAACCTTAGGAAAGCTACAGGATGGGGGAGGGGTTGCTGACTGTCACAAAGGAGGAAAAGGACCTTGGGGTTATTATTTCTGATGACCTGACAATGTCAAAGCAGAGTACTAAGGCGTCTGGGAGAGCCAGTGGCATGCTGTGGTGCATAGCAGAGGTATCACCATCAGATGGAGGCAGGTAGTGATGCCATTATATAAAACCCTGGTCTATCATCAATTGAAGTACTGTGTGCATTTCTAGAGACCACGCCTTTGTAAGGACATTAATAGGCTGGACACAGTCCAGAGAATGGCGATTAAGATGGTAGAGGGCTTTCAACACAAGACTTATGAGGAGAGATTGAGGGACCTCAAGATGTTCTTCTTGGAAGAGAGGAGGGAAAGCGGGGACATGATAGAAAGATTCAAGTACCTCAAGGGTATAAACAAGGTGCAGGGGAGAAACATTTTCCAATACAGGAGGAGCATAAGAACAAAGGGACATAACATGAAATTGGAAGGTGGGAGTTAAAGGGGCAATGTGAGTAAGTTCTTCTTCACAGAGAGTGCGGTGGGTGCATGGAATGGTCTTCCTTAGGAGGTGGCGGGAGCAAGCACTGTGATGGATTAAGGCATGCTTGTGACAGGCATAGGGGAACCACAGGGGTACAGCAGAGGGTGGGTCAGAAGCAGTACTTGAGTAAAAGGACTTACAGGCAGACTAAATGGCCCAGGTAGTCCTTATCTGATGACAATTTCTATGTTTCTAAGGTTCGCATGAGTTACACTACCCCCATGTGTCGAGCCACCTAAAACAAGCTTCCATATTACAGGTGGGTACTAGCATCTGACACCGCACTCAGTTGACGAACAAGGGTGTTCAGCACACAGTAGGGAATGGGCAAAAAAACTTCACTGTAAGGTGACAAGGCTTACAGTGGGAGTGACAGATATGCTGGTGGGGGGGCACAGAAGGATCGAGCAACCTACCCACAGTTTGCCACTTCCAGGGAGGTAGTGGCACACTATTAAGTTACACTACCATGGGGTGACTCGGCAACACACTAGAAGACAGGCAAACAAGTTACAAAAACTAATCCCTCATGACACCTCTTCTTGTCATCCTGACTTCCTCACAGTGAACTCCTGATTACTCCCACCTATCAAAGATACAAATTATTATACTGTTTGCAATCATTGGACACACTTGAAAGGTAACAACTGGTCATTGGTGTGTCAACAGGGTGGGAGTGGGGGAAGGGTACTGAGAACGATAGAGCAACCTAACGGAAGCTCTACTCAGCCAATGAGGAATGTCACCCACCTAACTTACACTACCACACAGTGATCCATTCAACAATATGGGGACAAGTAAAAACAAATTACACAGTCGGCCAGGTGGCACTGAGGGTTGAGGCGCTGGATGCCACATCCCGCACCATGCCAGTGACCCAGGGTCGGGAGAGACCTCAGCAGCTGGGGTCAGCTGGGAGAGAGGAGGATTGAGCATCCCAGGGACTGCTCTCCTCCTCCAGGGTGGATGGGGAGGGATGACCGTGAACGTGCTGGCTCCTAGCAGTGGCTGGGGGTTAATGCAGCTTGTGATCCACTTGGGGGGTTGACAAGGGCTGATGCCGGACGTACTGTACGCGACACATGCATGGAACATCCTTGGCATCATTGCAAGCCCGCACCATGATGAGGGGGAAACAAAGAGAAAAATCATCCCCATGTATGTGAAGGTGGTCCGCTAGTGTTGCAGCAGATGCACCCAAGTCAGGTCCCATGGTGCTCATCTGGCCTTCTGCAGTGAGCAGGGTAAGTCCCCACTGTGATGTGACTGGGAGGGGTGGGGCATAGGGGTCACACTCTGGCTGCAGCTGGGGCAGCGGCCAAGAGAGACAGCCTGAAGGGGGGACCATAAGTACAACCCCCCCCACCGAGGAGTCCTAGAAAGTATACAAGAAAAAAACCTAATTGCACAAATACAACAACAGAAATCATTGTTAAATACGTACCTAATTAATTCTCTGTATTGTGGCCAGCTTTGATCTGCACTTGTTCATGGGTCCTTGACGTGATGGAACTTCATTCCAATGAGGTATAATGCCCTTTCTCAAGTCAAGACGCTTATATCCATACTGCCTTGATTTATCACAGAGCGTGGTAAAATCAGTGGGATCAAAATGATCCTCACACAGCACCCCACGTTGACCAGGGTCCAAGTGCAGCTCACATCTGCATGCATGGATCTGGGCAGCCCTAAGCTTCTTGGACTTAGGAAATAGAAAGAAAGATTTCCCACTTTTCAATGAATTTTTGCATAATGGAACAACACAGTAAAACATCTTTTAAGCACTAATAAGACAACTGCTATAATAATCACAACAAACATTCAATTAGATGGCAAGTCAGAAAAACCACAAGCACCAACATTGAATAAAAGAAACTGAAAGAAAATTGAAGGGAAATGTATTTTATTGTACATAAGACTGTAACAAAGCTGGTATAAGTAACCAATGACCATCATTTCATTTGGAATAATATTGTCGCAGTACTACTATAGATAGCCAATGGCCAGTGTTTTGTTAGCAATCATACTATTGCAAAGCTACTGAAGCAGCAAAGAGCTGTTCATATTGAACTAAGTGCTGTGTAGTTTTTTAAGTGTTTGTGTGAACCACTAGCTGAATATTTCTGCTTCTTTCGTTTAAGCTGTCACTGGAGCCCTGCATAAGCCAGGAAGCAGGAAGAGGAGCTTTGTAGTCCATGTCAGGGGTTCTGAGGACTACAAACCTCGTAGAATATTGATTAAATCCCAGATTCCTAGTTCAGGGTGTTAGAAGGGTACTGTAAAAGCCTAAAATTGTTTATAAACGAGGAATTTAGTTATTTTAAAAAGATCTTGAATGAGTGTGGGTCCCGTGACCTTTGTAGCACTTCTGGGTTGTGGGAGGCTATTTTATCATGCCCTGCGGCGAGCACGTTTTAATAAGAAAGCAGCAAAGAGCTGTTCATATTGAACTAAGTGCTGTGTAGTTTTTTAAGTGCTTGTGTGAACCACTAACTTGAATATTTCTGCTTCTTTCATTTAAGCTGTCACTGGAGCCCTGCATAAGCCAGGAAGCAGGAAGAGGAGCTTTGTAGTCCATATCAGGGGTTCTGAGGACTACAAACCTCGTAGAATATTGATTAAATCCCAGATTCCTAGTTCAGGGTGTTAGAAGAGTACTGTAAAAGCCTAAAATTATTTATAAACGAGGAATTTAGTTATTTTAAAAAGATCTTGAATGAGTGTGGGTCCCGTGACCTTTGTAGCACTTCCGGGTTATGGGAGGCTATTTTATCGCGCCCTGTGGTGAGCATGGCAAGCCCAAGTGGGGCGAGTGTGTGAAGACGCACGCAGAGACGCGCGTGTCAGTGTGTCAGGCGTGAAAGGTGGAAGTATTACAGTTTAGAAGGAGAGGTTGAATCAGGACTAAATCGGGTAATAATAATGACATAACTGTTTATGAAAGATAACAGATCTGTTTATCCTGTACAGTAGTTGGATAAGGTGTCTGAGATTAGATAAGTAGAGCGGTAGTCCGTTGTCATTTCACTAGGACAGATTTGAGAGTCTGTATAGCAAGTCTAAGTGAATAACATACTTATTAGCAGTAGTAATAACTAACTCCTAAATTATAGTCTGTTTAGACGCCAGGGGGAAAGAAATGAATATCAATGAGGGTATAGTTACCCTATCTACAGGGGAAATAGCTATGACCTGCATTTTGTGTCAAAACTTTTGTTTGGAAACCAGTATAGGGTCTGAGGGTCTAAAATGTACTCAATGTATTCAGAATTTAGAGTTAAAAAATAAAATAGAAATTCTGGAACAAAGAATTGTGGATTTAAGTAAACAAAATGAGATCTTATATTTTGAATTAAATGAGATCAAGAAATCCCAGACTACTGTCTCTATAAATCAAAACAACACAAAGGAAGATTCCTCGAAGAGGGCAAGAGAGGAAAGTGGAGACAGTAGTGATGACTGGAGTCCAGTAATTAATAAGAGAAAAGCAAAGAAGGGGAGGAGGGCAATGGAATTTCAAATTTCTGTGGAAAATAGTTATCAGATCTTAGGAGATGAATCAATACATGAAGGAGTAATTAATGAGAATATAATAAACAAAGAAGAATGTTCTGATAACATTGGGGCTCCAAAAAATACTAATGGGAGGAATATTATTACAACTATTGCACAGGTACATAGTGAAGAACACTGTATTGTTATTAATGAACAATCCCCCCATGGACAATAATCTAATAGAACCCGTAGAAGTATCTGGATGTTTAGCTGAACACATAGAGAAAAGTGAAAGATCTGACCCAAGACAGGTTATAGTACTGGGAGATTCAATAATTAAATATATGGATGGACATATCTGTAAAACAGACAAACAAAATAGAATGTGCTCTAGCTTTAGGGGTGCTTGGATTTGGGACATTGAAAGAGTAGTTCCTAATATCCTTAAAGATGCGGGTACAAACCCCTAGTAGTAGTTCATGTAGGAACAAATGATATAAACAAATTTATAACTAATGACATTAAAAACAGCTATATATCCCTGGTCAACACTTTAAAGTCATTGAAATCTTAAATTTGTCTTTCCGAAATACTGCCCATACCACGAGCATCTATGAAGACAGAAGTGAAAATAAAGGAAATAAATGTATGGTTAAGAAAATGGACATTAAACAATAATGTTACTTGTATTACACATTGGGGAAAGTTTAACAATGATTACAGTCTTTTCAGCTGGGATGACCTACATCTGAATAAAAAAGGTAGTCATCAACTCAGTAAACAATTGCTGTCAATAATTGAACAACGTTTAAACTAAGAACTGGGGGGCAAAGAGGGAGTGACAAACTGGAACCAGTGTCATTGACTGATGAACTTATATTTTTTATGTGTAATGCCAGAAGTTTGAACATTGTTAAACTAACAGAGCTAGCTGGTAGAATGGAAAAAGATAATTTGGATATAGTAGCAATTACTGAGACGTGGTGGAATGATGATTCCCAGTGGTCCAATGCCATTCCAGGATATAATTTATATTATAATAATAGAAGTAATAGAACAGGTGGAGGGACATGTTTCTATATAAGGAATATGATTACAACAATGGATTTACCCATATTAACGGAAAATGGGGTAGAGATAGAGGGTTGTTGTATACAGTTACAATACCTAAAGAAAAAACTCCTATGAATAAATATATATCGTCCCCCCAATGCTGATTTAGTATATGACCTGGCTTTGTTACAACTTTTAGAAGAACATTCTGAATCATCTGATATTATCATTATGGGTGATTTGAATCTGCCAGGTATTGATTGGCAAAAACTCACTGCATCTACAAACACTGAACATAACTATTTGGGAACATTTATTAATCTAGGTTTAGAACAAATGGTTACGGAACCAACTCATGAAAAAAATATCTTGGATCTTGTTTTGACTAATATTCCGGATAAACTTAATAGTATAGAAATAGTTGAACCTTTAGGATCTAGTGATCATAACGCAGTCACATTCTCTATAAAGCAATTAAAAAATGGTTGCAGGGAAAATAAATATCGTTATAATTATTATAAGGGTAACTATAAAGAAATCAAGGAAGTATTGTTTAGCAATAACTGGAATATATTATACAAAGACAAGAGTGCAGATGAGTGTTGGCAGCTTCTTAAGGGAATGATATATGATTTAGAACAAAGATTCATTCCTAAGATTAAAATAAATAATTATAAAGGTAAAATCCCCATGTGGTTGACACCAAAAATACAAAAACAGATAAAAAAAAGCAAAAAGCATATAACAAACTAAAAGTTGACCCAAGCGTAGAAAATAGAATTAAGTATAAAAAGAACTTAAAATCACTAAATCCCTTATTAAAAATGAAAGGAAACGGATTGAATTTAAATTGTCAACAATGGAATATAATCCCAAAACTTTCTATGCGTATATAAATAAAAATAAGAATTCTAATTCACCAATATCCACTATTGTTAATGAAGGGATAGTAATAGAGAATGGATTAGACGTAAGTAACATATATAATAAGTATTTTGGGTCGATGTTCTCAAATAAAGATCCCATAAATGATACAGCATATACATATTCTAGTTCATATGAAGAGATAACTATAGGGGAAATAAAAGAGGCAATTAGAATTCTAAAAGAAACATCATCACCAGGGCCTGATAATATAAATACATTCTTCATAAAATAAACGCTGGATGCACTTTTGTGCCCATTATACATGATCTTTAATAAATCATATAAGAATGGGGAAATTCCTGATGACTGGAAGCAGGCCACAGTAATACCAATGTATAAGAAGGGAAATAAGAACAGAGTTGATAATTATAGACCTATTAGTTTAACGTCTGTTGTGTGTAAAATTACGGAAAGGATATTGAAACAAAAGATGGATCAAGAATTAATAACTAAGGGTATACAAGACAATACACAACATGGATTTTGTAAAGGAAGATCATGTACAACAAATCTTGTTACTTTTTATGAGAATGTGGGTATCAGTTTGGATAAAGGTATTCCAGTGGATGTTGTGTTCCTTGACTTTAAAAAGGCATTTGATAAAGTTTCACATAAACTATTGGTTATGAAACTGATCAAGCTGGGAATTAATGGTTATACTGTTAAATGGGTTGAAGCCTGGTTGAAAGACAGAAGCCAGAGTGTAAGAATCGGGAATATAACTTCTACTAGTATCTTAGTAACAAGTGGAGTACCGAAGGGTTCAGTTCTGGGTCCAACATTGTTTGGTTTATTTATTGGGGATCTGCAATTGAGAGTTTCTTGTCAGATCAGCAAATTTGCAGATGACACTAAAATTTTAGCAGAAATGGATTCGGAAATAAAAATCAACCTATTAAAAAAAGATTTATTGATTATTGAAAAATGGGCAAAAGATAACAATATGTGTTTCAACACTGGCAAGTGCTTGGTTATGCATTTGGGCAAAAAGAACCCCAGTGTTGACTATATATTATGTGGGAACCAAATTGGGATGGAATTTCATGAACAAGATTTGGGCGTAATAGTAAATAATAAATTTGATTGGAGTAACCAATGTAACAAAGTAATTCAAACAGGTAATGGTATTATTAATGTGATTAAAAAAGCATTTATAATGCGAAACAAAGAATGTATAATAAAATTGTATAAATCATATATTAGATCACATACTGATTATGCTGTTTCCTTTTGGGTACCATATCTGGAAAAAGATAAAAAAATGATAGAAAGTTTACAGAGAAGAATGACCAAATTAATACCGGAAATAAAATCTTTACCATATCCAGATAGGGTAAAATCTTTGGGATTATATGATTTACAAACAAGACGTGATAGAGGGGATTTGTTATTATTGTTTAATATTTTGAATGATGAGCATCTTATGGAATTAAGTGGATTAGCATATTTGGATAAAGTATATGGATTAAGATGTAATAACAGGCAAATTAAAATACCAAAGGCAACTACCAACAAGCGGAAATACTTTTTTACAGTGACAGCCTCAGTACTTTGGAATTCTTTGCCACAGCATATAGTTGAGCAGACATCATGGAACCAGTTTAAAGTGAAATTAGATAGGTTACTGCTGGGTAGTTAATAGTAATTTCCCCCACTATTGTGGGGAAAGTGGTCCCGATGGGCCTAATGCCTGCTTCCACTTTTAAAAACCAAGAGTAATACCGAGAGTAGTAACCGAACCAATGACCACTGTGTTTAGTTAAAACAGGTGGCAGGAACAAGCTTCCAGCACTGTCCCTTGGACATATTCATTGGGTGGGATTACTAAAAGCAGGAACTGGTAGCACAGCTCAGTAGCTCGATGAATGGCACAGCACGAATCATCACTAGCAACAGTCAGGGGAGTTCCAGTTACTTACGTCACAACACTGAACTCCTCTGACATGCGCAGTTCGGCGGTCTGGCAGCAGAGAAAGGGGCGGTGCAAGATGCTTAGACAGAGCTCCATTTAAACATTCAGAAAACTGTAAAAAAAATTTTCAACTTGTGATTCATCTAACTGGAGCTTCATTCACAGATTGCTGCTGCTGAAATGCATAAAACAAGCCATTTCCTATCACCTTTAAGCATTTTGCCATTATAGAACTTCATTGTGTTAACAGTTTTCAATAAGTCTGTTTAAATAATCATTGATAATCATTTGGTAGCACTTTAATAGCATTTTGCTTTGTTAAGAAACACCCCATTTGCACGTGTGATTTGCTAACAGACTATTTGAGTATACCTATATATCCTGGTTCTTTGACCCTTGAAAAAGCCTCTTTAGGCAAAACCAGGTTGGGTTGAATTTCTGCCAAGACTTTTGCACTTTATTGGCAAAGCACAGCAAGGTATTTTTGTAATAAATCTGTAGTACACACTGTATACTGGTGCCAAGTGTTTTTGTTTTCTCATAGCCATATCTTTACAGCACCTTGTGAATGTGACAGCTACCATTTTTCAGATCCTGGCCAAAATGTTTTTTTTTACATGCCAAAAGGTGATTTCACGGTCCCTGCATGAAATCACCTTTTCGGCAGGAGTTAAAAAATGTTACTGCCCTCGTGCATGAGTTGGTGTCATAAGAGGGCTATGTTGAAGATTTGGTGTAAAAATATGTTGAATTTTGTAAATACTGGCTCGTAACTTTGTTAATATTCAATATGTTTACTCTAAATTTTCAACATAGCCATTTTGTTACATCACCTCATGAATGTGACAGCTACTATTTTTCAGCTCCTGCCCAAAATGTGTTTTTGTGTGTCCCAAAAGTTGATTTTGCAGTCCCTGTGTTACATCACCTTTAGGCCAGGAGTTGGACATTTTCTCTGCCTTTCTTCATGAGGCAGGGTCATAACAAAGCTATGTTGAAAATTTGGCATAAAAATATTAAAAAACAAATGTTCAATATTTTTACCCTAAATTCCTCACCAGCCGCCCTATCGGCTCTGGCCAGAACTTTTTTCTTATGTTAGTGTTCCTTTTGCATATAGAATTAGCCAGGCACCAAAATTCCCCCTTTTCAGAAAATTACACCTTAATTTACCAGTTCATTGTGTCCTAAATTGCATAAACATACCCAACTTTTGTCTTTACTGAATGTTAACTGTTCGTTTTTTTTATTTTAAAGCTCTGTTGAACCAGGGACAACACAGGAAGAGTTAGCACTAAGAACAGCTGTTTGGGCCTTATAAATCACATTTGTCTGCAAAATGCTCAATAAATCTGACTTACTCTATCAAGAAATACTTTAGTCTTTATTTTCTCATCATGCTCCCTCACTTCTGAAAACTAGTTATAAAATGTATTAACTCATACCAAACAGATCACAATTACCTCAGCTTTTGTTAACAAGCAGTAATTTTAATCTTACTTACACTGCACAGGACTCCTCCTTGGATTAGCGTTGGGCGCGGTTCAAAGGCAGAGTCAGTCTTTTACAATAAATCCCTGCTTTAGCATTGGAGTTCATCCCATCAGACACGCACATGCACTGTACTGAATTTGTTTACACTTATACATATTTGGTGTGTCCCTTATTACAGGTTTCAACCAATAAAATTTTGTAGATTTAAAGAGCAACTGACACCTTCAGGGCAACTCTAACAAATCATAATATTGAGACACAGTTCAGCTTGTGTTTCAAGGTAGTTCTGTCCTCCTCCTCCCCAGTATTTATTACTGAGGTCATCTGCATTAAAAAAGGATCTTTGTTACTGAAGAGTTCGATTCCTGTTGCTTTCTCCCTACCTAAGGTCATAATGCACTGTTTGTGACATCACAGTTACTTTCATAGCAACACATTGTGTAGGGTTTCCGATTTTAGGTGTTTATTTTTCAACAAAAAAGGTGTTTATTTTTCCACTTTTCTCTCAATTTTTTCAAGTATTAAAATTCTATGTTTTCCGGTGTAAATAGAAACATAGAAACATAGAAGTTGACGGCAGATAAGGACCGCAAGGCCCATCCAGTCTGCCCATTTCTTTTTCTACCTTATAAATGTGCCATCGGCCTTTGCTCTGTCAGTGACCTATCTATTCATAGTCATTTGTATTGCTCCCTTATGCCTATCCCATGCCTGTTTGAAGCCCTGCACTGTATTCATAGCCACCACTTCTGTGGTAAGCCATTCCATGCATCTACCACCCTTTCTGTGAAAAGAATTTCCTCACATTCCCCTTAATCGGCCTCCTCTAATCTCATGCTGTGTCCTCTTGTCCTGCTATTTTTCTTATATTTAAACATGTTAGACTCTTTCACCTTGTTTATGCCTAAGGTGTTTAAATGTCTCGATCATATCACCTCTTTCCCTCCTTTGCTCAAGGGTATCATATTGAGCTCCATTAATCTGTCCTCATATGTCTTCTGATGCAGTCCCTGCACCATTTTGGTTGCCCTTCTCTGGACTGCCTCAATTTTAGTTAATGTCCTTGTGAAGTGTGGCCTCCACTGCACTAGCATACTGCGATGGGCCCTAACTAATGTCTTGTACAGAGGATTATTACCTCCTTACGACTTCAGATACCCTACTAATACACCCTAACACCCCCTAGCCTTACCTACTGCTTTAGAGGTCTGCTTGATGATTTTAGGTCATCAGTGATGATGATGCCCAAGTCTCTTTTCTTCCTTTGTGACTGCTAGCAACTCCCTCCCAGCCTATAAGTGGCTTCAGGGTTTCTCTTCCCTATGTGCATGATTTTGCACTTCTTTGCATTAAATCCCAGTTGCCACTCTTCTGACCATTCTGCTAGTTTATCCAGATCTCTTCTCATTCTGCCCACCCCATCTGGATCATCTACTCTGTTGCAGATCTTGGTGTCATCTGCAAACAGACAAGCCTTACCCTCTAGTCCATCTGCGAGGTCACTAATGAAGATGTTGAATAGGACTGGCCCCAGGACTGATCCCTGAGGTACCCCACTTGTGACTTGCATCTCTTCTGACTGTATACCATTTACCACCACTCTCTGTTTTCTGCCAGTCAACCAGTTTGCCACCCAGTTGACCAACTTGACCCACCCCAAGCCTACCTAGCTTATTTATCAATCTTCTATGTGGAACAGTGTCAAAAGCTTTGCTGAAGTCAAGGTAGGCGACATCAACTGCTCCCCTTGGTCCACCACTCTGGTTACCCAGTCAAAGAAATCTATGAGATTAGTTTGACAGGACCTTCCTTTGTAAACCCATGCTGTCTTGGATCCTGTGCCCCTATGGATTCCAGGTGTTGCACTATCCTTTCCTTAAGGAGTGCCTCCATAATCTTGCCCACTACTGAGGTAAGACTGACTGGTCTGTAGTTCCCGCCTCCTCCCTGCTACCACTCTTGTGGAGTGGGATCACATGAGACCCTTCTCCAGTCTTCTGGGACCTCTCCTGTGCTCAGAGACTCACTAAACAATTCTGCTAATGGCTCTGCTAGTTCCTCCTTTAGCTCCTTAAGTACCCTGGGATGTATGCCATCAGGTCCCATTGCCTTATCCACCCTGGGCTTAGCAAGCTCTTTGTGGGACCCTTTTCTTTTGTGAAGGGAGTAGTGCTCACCTCCTCCCTGTGTCCATGATGCTGAGCTGTGGCCCCCCCCACCTTCTCTTCAGTAAATACTGAGCAAAAGTATCTATTTAGGATAGATGCCTTTACAGGGTCCTCCTCCTCACATGCTCCCTTTTCTCCATTAAGCTTAGCAATACCCCTCTGGACTTTCTCCTTTCACTAATGTATCTATAGAAAGTCTTGTCACCTTCTTTTACTGTTTGTGCTAGTGTTTCCTCAGTTTGGGACTTTGCCTGCCTTACTGCCTTACCTGCTTCCCTTAGGGCAGTTTGGTATGCCTCCCTATCTTCATCCCGCTGTGTTCCCTTATATTTTCTGAAGGCCAGCCTTTTGGCTCTGACCTTTTCTGCTACTGTATTTGAGAACCAAAGTGGTTTCCTTCTTCTTTTGCACTTCCTTTTCTGTCTAACACAATGGGATGTTGCTTCAAGTATTGTATCCTTAATGCTTGCCCACTTTGCCTGTACCTCCTCACCTGTGTTTCTTTTTGCCAGGGCTAGCTTAACTCTGTTGGCCATCTTATCAAAGTCAGCTCCTCTGAAGTCCCATATTTTTGCCTTGGAATGGGATGATTTAGATGTAGTAGCCAAATTGAACCATACCATGTGATGGTCACTGGCCCCAGGTGACCTTCTACCTGGAGATCTGTGGTCCCTTCTTTGTTAGTCAGTACTAGATCTAGGATAGCCCTGTCTCTTGTGGGTTGCTGTACCAGTTGTTTGAGGCCCTCCCCCTGCAGGGAATCCACTATGAGTCTAGTTCTGGCAGATGTTCCTGCTGGTATTGACCAATCTGTATCTGGCATGTTGAAGTCTCCCATTATCAGAACCTCCCCTTTAGCTGTCATGTTTTGTATATCTTCTAACAGTAATGTGTCTATGTCCTCCCTCTGGTCTGGGGGCCTGTAGACAACCCCAGTTCTTATGGCTGTCCCATTTCCTGTTTCCAGGGTGACCCACAGTTCTTCTGGCTCCTTATGTGTATTCTGAATTTCTGTAGCTTTGATATTTTCATTAACATACAGGGCCACTCCTCCCCCCCTTTTTGCACCTCGGTCTCTTCTGAACAATACATAGCCAGGTACTGAAGTGTCTCCCAAATGTGATTACTGGTAAACCACGTCTCACTAATTGCTACTATGTCCAGTTTAGCCTCTGACATTATTGCCTGCAGGTCTGGGATCTTATTTCCCAGGCTGTGAGCATTTGTGTACATGATTTTCCATTGGCCAGATTTTGGTGTGTTAGTTGTTGGGTGAAGTTTGGCATTACCCCTGT
Source organism: Neoceratodus forsteri (assembly GCA_016271365.2). NCBI lineage: Eukaryota > Metazoa > Chordata > Ceratodontiformes > Ceratodontidae > Neoceratodus > Neoceratodus forsteri. Next base: position 269,544,626 of record JADMNL010000025.1, read on the forward strand.
GCATCGTATGGGGAAACAAACCTTTTTTCTTACCTGGTGATGCAAATGAACGGCAAACACGCTGAATTCCTGTTTGACCACTAGCTGAGGGGGGAGGGGTGTTCTTCCCATTCGACGTATGGGGTGCTGCACCCCTCTCCCCATTTGCTAGTTTAAATATTCTGCAAAGACGTCAAACTTCTGCCCCAATGCACTGACTCCCTCTTTAGTCAGATGCAGTCCATCAAATTTAAAGAACTTTCGCTCCCAGAACTGTTGCCAGTTCCCTACAAATCCGTGTCCTTTTTCCTGGCACCAGTCCTTGAGCCACGTGTTTAGCTCCCTATCTCCCCCTTCTCTGACCTTCCGTCCATCTGCTCCCTTCTCCCAGACTGGCAGGATCTCAGAGAAGGAGATGCCAGACGAAATAGATGATAGTTTGTCACCCAGCCTAGTCAGGTGTTCCTTGGTCTCCACAACTGACCGGCTGGGCGAGATCATTAGTTCCTATGTGTACTAGGACATCAATGTTTTCTCCTGCTTTGTGAACAATCTTAGCAATGCGGTCAGTGTCTCTCCATGCTGATGTACCTGGAGACATCTGACCATCACCCTAGTTGGAGATGGGTATCAACTCCCAGAATCATGGAGTCTCCTATGATCAGTAGTTTTGGATTTCCTTTGTGCTTGTTTAGTTTTGGTTCCTGATTTGGGTGAGTATTGTTGTGCTAGCTCCTGTGCGCAGTGTCCTGCTCTGCAGTGTCTTCTGCCTCTTTATTTGATTTCAGAGATAGAGGCAGATACCTGTTTGTAGTGTTTATATGGTTTTTGGAGGTAATGTGTTGGAGAGCAGAGAGTGATGGGGCACCTGATTTGCTCCTCCTAACCACCTGCCAACCTCCTGGACCAACTACCCTCTGCGGTCGAGAATAAATAAGTCATAACACATTATCAGTATTTATCAGTGTTTATTATAATTACTGGGGATTAACGCACATCCAAGTGTGTTGTGAGGCACAAGGCCACAGGCACCCAGGTGTGCGTTAATCCCAATAACAGCACACCCTGTCATGGGTTATTACACTTATAACATTTGCATGATTTCTGACATTCGGTGTTCACAATTAGAGTCTCGGGAGTGTAATGACCCGCACCTCAATAATTAATCTATGCAGACTCTCCCACCTCCTCCCAATACACAGAGGGACAGTTGTCCTTCACTATCGAACAACAGGTTGTATGCACGTGTGCCCCCTCCCCCGATGTTACATGTGCATGAAAAACTGAGTGCTCTTTGACTTGTGAGCCCTAAAAACAGTTACATAAACACTTTCTGAGTGCTGGGGCAAACATATGTGTAACTGCAGGTTTCAAGAAGAGGCATGTTCCTGTTACATTTCTCAGGGTAAAATATATATAAAAATAAACTTATGAGAGAAAAGGAACTCGCAATATCTCTTCCCACACCCAGTACACCTCCTGATCACAGAGAGAGAGAGAGAGAGAAGGAATGTTGTTGCAGAGGAAGGGCTCCCTATATCACTTGGTCTCTCTGTCTTGTCTGCCTCTTGCATGCTTGTGTTTCTGTCTCCCTCCCGTCTCCCACATAGCCAGCTGCAGCAAGGACTCACTCGCATGGAGTGGAGATCGTTGGCAGGGGGAGTGGGAGGGTGAGGACAAGTAATGGAGCAAAACCAGCTATGGGACAACATCTCTCTCAATCGCTGAGTGCAACATAGTGTGCTCTGTGAGGGAAACTAAACATCCACAGATCTGCTGGGTGGAGAGCAGTCAGTGGTGTGCGAACCTGCTGCTCTCACTGATGCTGTCACTGTGGCACAAAGTAGGAAATCTGCTGGGCAGATGGAAGGGAAATCATGTACCACTGTGGGGATACCATGGGTAGGATGTGCCAGTAATTCGGTGCTTATCGGTTTTAAGCAAAATCACGAAAAACACTTTGGTGGTGTTTTATCGGTGATTATCGGTTAAAACCGAAAACCGGAAACCCTACACATTGTGATGTCACAACTGAGGATTATGACTTGAAGTAGGGAGTAAGCTATAGAGGCAGATGAACTCTAAGGGATAAAGATCATGTAGTCATGCAAATTTATAATAAATAATGGGGAAGAGAAATATATACAGAATGAAAGCTGAATTGTACCTAATTATTGTTTTTCAAAGTTTTCTTTGAGGCATCAGTAGCTCTTTAATTAAAAGCATAAACTCTGCTGGACTCACTGATTATATATGACTGACGCAGTCTGACAGTCAATAGTGTTAACATGCCTTCACTTGACCTGAATCCTTTTCATTTGTAACTGTATCTGTTACTACTTATTTAAGCTGTACATGTGTAATACACTCGATATACTTCTTCAAAGTGTTTTGAATCTTCCTTCTTTTCTAAAGGTGCAAATTAAATGTGGCTTAAATTGTCACTTAAGTATCACTCTGTTGAATCCTTTTATTCATATATTTTAAAGAGCAAATGCTCACTTTTGATTTTACATGGCCCATAGTGCTTTTACCAGACTTTGATTTTGTCTGCCACTACATTTGCAACTTCTGCACATTAATTAATGTGAAGCAGTATCTATTGACTGGTGCCAATCTCTTTATTCATGGCCTTGTTAATCCTCTAACTTTTCTAAGGGAGCCATTTAAATTTGATATGTGTTAACATTTCTTTGTCCCCCTACAAAGCCCTTCTTTACATGGACCAGCACTCACAATCAATTATGCACAAACCAAGTGGTTCTTTTTAAAGACTTAACGTTTGTTAACAAACAATGTATATATTCTCTGCCTCTTCTCCCCTATTTATTGATGTACAACACTACAAACTTATTCATCTTGCTCTTCTTATTCATAGCCTTTTGTAATCTTTTGTTTTGCCTTCAAACTGGCATATGCTGTCATTTTTCAGTGCATGTTTCCACTCAGTTATGTTTATGCCTGGTGGCTCTTTGTTCAACCTTTAAATCTGTTATCCAAAATATTCTCTATTACATATTTAAATGTCCAATGCTGGCCTTAAATCATACCGCATGCCCAAATTATGAATCCTGTTGTAAGGTTTTCAAATGATGCATACATAACCTGTTTTCTTTCCTTTTGCCTACAGCTTTATGTAAGGAAACATTGCAATAACGTAAGGGCACAAGCCACATGGAGGGGACTAAATCGGAATGCCTTCACCAAACCCAGATTAATGGGTAGCCCTGGATCCTGACCCTCTGTTTAGAGGCAACTTCCAAAGAAGTAATCAGTCCATAGCCAGCCCTCTGTTCAACCCCAGAAAGGGCACTAAAACATTCAAATTGCCCCCCAATAAGCCTCATACTTAATAAAGCCCCGAGTACAAACATATAGCTCGTATACCTCACCTTGATAATCAGAAAGCCTTGAAGTGATATAATAGAAAGATCTTTAGAGAATGGTAGAGGGTTGTTTTGTGGTTGGAGGGGAGGGAGCAATTGAGGAGTAAAACTGTAGGTAGATACGCAACAAAATATGTATAAGAGTCTCTAAACAGGAAGGACAAGAACTAATGCATGTTGTTCATATCCACTACATTACTGTAATCCAGTCTATTCGATCATTTAGTCCATAACATAGGTTAAGCACTCCTAGTATATTAATCCATTGTGCTTCTGTCATCATCAGCATTTTGTCCACATCTCCTTTAATATGTTCTAGTGCAAAGAACTTAAGCATTGCCACACTGTGTCTTTTTCCTTTAAGTGTCTCGCCACTGGAGAAGTCTGATCTTTCACTCCTTATTGAACAATTGTGCTCGCTGATCCATGTCTTAAATTGTCTCATAGTCTTCCCCACATTTATAAGGCTGTAAGGACATCTTATTAGGTGCACTACTTGTTCCGTTCTGCAGGTTATTAAAGGTGATAGGAAACATGTTGTTTACACCTCTAGTTTCCCATCTGTTTTCCTTAAGTGCCTATCCAATATTCTAATATGTGTTAACCTTTTTTTTCTTAAATTAATAATCCATCTATTTTTAGCATTTGTTCTGATACCCTTTCTCCTCAGCAGCTGATGTTCTGTCTTTTTGCACTGCCGGAATATTCTATAACATTGGTATTAGCATTTCAGACCATTCAGATAACTACCCAGTTACCAAACAATAAAATAAAAGAGCAAACAGGAAAAGGACACAGTAAAACATAACTATACTTCTGAAGCTCTCACCCCCTTGTATAAATAGCACATGTAATGTGCAGATTGTGTGCTATGGAAAATATTCTCACTCCTGCATCATGAGCTCTGCAGGAGTGAGAATATTACCCATATCACACTCCTGCCCATTACGTATCCTATATACATATATGTATATGTGTGTGTGTATATATATATATTACATGATGGGCAGGAGCGTGATATGGAAAACATTCTCACTGCTGCAGAGTGAGCTCTGGATAGTCACGAGTGCCGAAGGCATGAATCAGAGTATCCAGAGCTCACTCTGCAGAAGTGAGAATATTTCCCATAGCACATGATCTGTACATCATGTGTGCTATTTATACAATAGAGGTGGGAGCTTTTGAAATATTTTTTCTGTGTCCTTTTTCTGTGTGCTTTCTGCTCTTTCTGTGTGTGGTGTGAGTGTGTGTGAGTTTTTCTGAATTGGCTGGGAGTCTTAGAAACACCATGGCACACAGGTAAGTTTCCTTTGCAATGGTAATTGAGTAGCTTGCAGGCCTCAGTGAGAAAGTGAAACTGAAGCAGTTCTCATTTAGAATGTAGGCTGTAGTGAAGCTATCAGCACATTAATGGGCTGGAAGTTTCAGAAACACTACAGCACATAGGTGAGTGTACTTTGCAATGCTAACTGAGTAATTTGCAGGCCTCCATGAGAAAGGGAATCTGAAGTAGTTTCATTTAGAATGCAGGTTGTAGTGAGTGAGTGGTGACACCAGCACAGTATGGATAAATGGCATTTATCATCACAGTACTGATGTCATTGTCATTTATCACACTCCAGTGAAGATATCTCCATTTATCACACTCTAGAAGCTCCCACCCCATTGTATAAATAAAAATATACACAGTGTAACAATCAATTACAAATGCAAGGTAATAAACAGTGGTTACAGCTTATACATGAAGCAGGGCCTAACAGTGAACCTAGCAGTGGGCAATAAAATACAGGGGATGAGCAAAACCTGAGCTAATACAATAAAGCTAAGAACATTGATACAGACAAAGGGGCACAAGTATTGTGAAGCCAAAATTATATACACCATAATAAATTAGGGGAACACAGTAAGTGGTAGGGGACAACAGAGAGGAAAGCTAAGGAGTTAGCAAGATAGTAGAAGGGTATGGGCCAGTGTAGCCGGTGGGACTTAGCAACTAAGGAGGGTGGACACATTGGCATGGTGGGGGTGGGAGGTGCTTGAAATACTTTTTGATACATACAGTGAGGGGAAGAGTGTTCCAGAGGGTGGGGAGCCAATGGGCGAAGGCTAGTTTCCCGGTAAGTGAATGTGGTGTAGGCAGGGTGAAGGAGCAGTGGTCACATGAGTGCAGGGAGTAGCCAGTACTTGGGGTAGGGGATAATAAGGAGGAAAGGTAGGAGGGGAGGGTGTTGAACCAGAATTTAGTGATGAAGGTTGCATAATGTGCCAGTCAACAGTTAGCAAGTGAGGGCATGGAGGCAGAGTGATAGAGTAGGCAGTGATGAGTGCAGTATGGGAGGTTAGAGGCAAATTGGCAGAATGCATGAAACAATGGGTCAAGCTTGGCATGGGAAGATTGTGGTGCTGAGCTATAGACCACATCTGCATAATCAAATGTGGGTAGGATCAGCTTAGTAATTATTTCCTTCTTGATGGAGGGGAGAGGACTGGAGGAGGGTGTATGTGATTCCCCTTCACAAAAGTGAGAACAAAGCAGTGGCAGAAAACTACAGACCTGTTAGCTTGACCTCAGTGGTAAGGAAAATGATGGAATCACTTCTGAAAGAAATAATTGTTGAGTACCTAGTGGCCAGTGGGGCACAGGACCCAAGGCAGCATGGATTCACAGTGGGAAGATCATGTCAGATGAATCTAATAGATTTATTTGACTGGGTGACCAAAGTAGTAGACCAGGGAGGGGCTATGGACATGGCCTGTCTAGACTTTAGCAAGGCATTTGACACAGTCCCACACAAAAGATTAATAAACAAATTAGCCAGCCTGGGAGTGGGTCCCAGCGTGGCAGCCTGGGTAAAAAATTGGCTGGACAACAAGACACAGAGGGTAATAGTAAACACAGTCCACTCTGAAGAAAGGGGGATTACTAGTGGGGTACCGCAGGTTTCAGTACTGGGTCTGGTCCCTTTTAATGTCTTTATAAGTGATATTGCAGAGGGACTAGAAGGAAAAGTATGTCTCTTTGCAGACGACACAAAGATCTGCAACAGGGTTGATACACGGGGGGGTGGAAAGAATGAGAAGGGACTTGGCAAGGTGGGAGGAATGGTCAAAGAAGGACAGCTAGCTTAGATTCAATGCAAAGAAGTAAGTAATGCACCTGGGAAACAAAACCAGGGAAGAGTAAACAATGGGGGGGGTATTAACAACAACAGAAATGGAATGGGACCTGGAGGTAGTCATATCAGATGACCTAAAGGTAAGCAAGCAATGTGAGAAGGCAGTAAGGATGGCTGGGGGAATACTGGGATGTATAGGGAGAGGTATCACCAGTAGAAAACAGGAAGTTATTTTCCCTCTGTACAAACTGTTGGTGAGACCTCATCTGGAGTACTGCATGCAGTTCTGGAGACCCCATATCCACAAGGACATAGACAGGATGGAGGCAGTCCAGAGGAGGGCAACTAAAATGGTGCAAGGTCTGCAACAGAAGCCATACAAAGAGAGACTAAAGGAGCTTAATATGTATACCCTTGAGGAAAGGAAGGAGTGGGAACATTGTTTAACCAGGAGTAGCACACTAAGCCAAAGCTTGTTTCCAGATGTGACCTGGGAGCACAAGATCACACAGTACGCACTTAGGCAGCTGCGGGATTCAAACCCATGTCTCCAGATCTGCAGCTCAGAGTCTTAACCCACAGCACTATACTGCCTCCTAGAGGGGGGACATGATAGAAACTTTCAAGTACCTCAAGGGAATCAACAAAGTCCAAGAGGGTAGCATCTCTCAGAAAAAGAGATGTGCAAGAACAAGGGGACACAATTTGAAGATAGAGGGGGGACTGTTCAGGGGCAATGTGAGGAAGTATTTTTTTCACAGAGAGGATGGTGGATGCAAGGAACGGCCTTCCTGAGAAAGTAATGGGGTCAAAAACAGTGGGGGAATTCAAGAATGCATGGGACAGACATAAGGCAATTCTGGTGGGGGGTAGGAAGAAGTAGGCTGTTGGTTGGTTAACTAGGCTCTGCAGCTTATCCAGAAGGTAGGGAAATGGGCAGACTAGGTGGGCCAAGTGGTCCTTATCTGCCATCAAGGTCTATGTTTCTATGAGAGACTGTCCTTGTGCCTACAAAGCATTCCCAATTTAGGATGCAGCTTGTTGTGAATAGTGTCCAGGTGTAGGGAGAAGTCCAATTTGGGATCAAGCCAAACTCCCAAGGATTTGCATGAATTGACGGCCATGATTTTGGAGCCGTTGAGGGCATAAAGGGATGAGGGGGATGTCATTTTGGCTAGTTTCTGAGCAGTGCCAAAAGCCATAGTGACCATTTTCTTAGTGTTACATTTGAGTGATTTATCTTTGAGCCACCTTAGGGTGTTCTCGAAATTGGATTTGAGGATAGGTTCGACCTGGGCTAAGGAGGGACTGGAAGTGAAGATCACGGTATCATCAGTGTACATTTGAATATCAGAGGCTGAGCAGACAGAAGGTAGGTTGTTTACGAATATAGAGAATAAGGTAGGTCTAAGGATCGAACCCTGAGGAACACCAGTAAGAATGGGGAGGGGAGCAGATTTGGTTTCCCCTAGCTGGATGAATTGAAACCTATCCAATAGGTAAGCCTTAAACCATTTGGTGGTGGTTGGTGATAGTTCAATAACTGAGAGGTCTTCTAGGAGTAATTTGTGAGCAACAGAATCAAAGGTCTTGGCTAAATCGATAAATATAGCGAGTGTCAAATGACCCTTATCCATGGCCGAGTGGATGTGGTTGTTGAGGCGGAAAAGGGAGGAGGAGGTGGAATGGAGACAACAGAAACCAGATTGGAATGAAGTAAGAATGTCTCTTGAGGCAAGGAATGAGTTCAGTCTTTTAGAGATGAGATATTCCAAGATTTTGAAGAGGGAGGGAAGGAGAGGGATAGGCCTATAGTTGCTAGGGATGGATGGGTCACCCCCTTTGTGAAGGGGATGACTTTTGCTAATTTCCAGGCCTTAGGCAGGGAGCAGGTAGAGAGAGAGAGATTGAAGAGGTGGGTGACTGGGGGACTATGGCGGGAGCAGAGATTTTCGAGAGGATGGGATTAATACCATCAAGACTCTGTTTGGAGGAGTTCAGAGATTTGAGGGCTCAGAGTACCGCTGAGGAGGTGATGGGGGAAGGTGGACTGGGTAGGGAATGGAAGAGTGAGTACCAGTGTGAGGGGAGAGGAGTGGGGTGGTAGAGTCTGATATCTGACTAACCTGCAAGCAGGGATGTACTGGTATCTACGGGGGAGGCAGGTGGTTGCCCATGGGATAAGGCACAGGTAGTGAAAAAGTGATTTATGGAAGAGGCAACAGCTCCAGAGCAATTGTCAGTGGGGTCTGAACATGGGGAAGGGGATTGCTGTGCGGAGCTGAGCAAGGAGTGGACAGTTTTCCAGAAGGCAGCTGGAATGGGGTGACAGTCCTCAAGCTGAGACTTAAAGAAGCCAGCTTTAGCGGAACGCACAGCCTTAGAGCATACAATCCTTGGTGTTCTGTGTGTCTGATGGTTGGAGACACTGGAGGAGGCTTTAAAGACTTTTCAAGCTTTGTCTCTGGCTTTGAATAGTTTTACTAGATGAGGCGAGATCCAGGGGAGGTGCCTGTGCTGGAGACGCAACATTTTAAGGGGGTGGCGTGGGAGTTCCATATGCCCCTAGCGGTATATACTTCCTGCACCGAACCCCCTACAGTGGCATATGTCGCTGCCGACAACAGCACCAAGTCACTGTAGGGGATGCGCCCGGGACCTGGCAACACTCTCCTCCATTTTGCACCCCCTCACCAAACCAACTCCAACCTGAAGTTGGTATCCATAACTACGGGGGGTTCGGGGGCAAAGCCCCAACTTGCAGTCGGCAGGGAGCCTGGCGCTGCGATGCCAGTCAGCGAGTTATTTGTCAACTTGGCATGGTAGAGCCCACCTAGGAATGTGGTGTTGAAGGCCACCAATGCAGAATCAATATCCGGGGCAGTGAAGACCCGGACCAGTCAGCCAGGTAGAGATCGGTAAGTAGTGCCTTCTGATTAAGGGACCTTAGGGGCCTGAACCACAAATACTTAGGTGGGGCTGGGGGGATGGTGCTTTCTGCGGCAGAAGGTGATACAATGGTCACTGAAAACATTAGGAAGGGTGCCAGCTGCAGAAAATATTTGAGGGTGGGTAGTTAGAATCTTGTCCAACAGCGAATGGTTGGAGGAGCGGGTGTTTAGTCTAGTAGGGTCAGAGATAAGCTGCGTGAGGATGAGGGCCTTAGTTTCTTGGGTGATGGACTTGGAATGCTGGGCAAGGCAGTTTATGTTGAAGTCACCCAGGATTAGGAGCTCACCTGAGGTAGCTGATGAAGTAAGGGAGGCAGGTTTGGAGACCATGGAAGGGGGAGGGAGGCACTGGGAGAGAAGTAGCAGACTGCAACAAAGAGGGGTGAAGAGGAAGGGAATACCAGTTTGGAGAGTAGGATCCCATGTGATTTAAGGGCAGACTCCTATAAAAAAAATAAATAATGCCTTATTTATGTAGCGCAATTCTAAAAATCAAAGCGCTGTACATAATTAAAAACATCATAAAACAGAACAACTCAACTTAAAAATTATTTACAATATAATTGAAATACATCAGTTAAAACTATCACAAAATACCAGCTTAAATACTGAATGCTTGCTTAAACAAGTAAGTTTTTAGGCCTGTTTTAAAGCTTTCCATGGTCCCACACTCTCTAATCTGAGGAGGTAGAGCGTTCCACAGGGACGAGGCAAATATAAAAGCCCGAGCCCCAGATGTTTTCAGCCACACCCTGGGAACCTCTAACAACCCCATGTCAGTTGAGTGGAGAGGACAGACAGGGCTGTAGGGAGTCAGGAGCTCTTGCAGATAGCTCAAACCCAGTCTGTGCAGGGCTTTATAGGTCAGAAGACTGCCCTTAAAGGTGATCCACCACTGTACAGGCAGCCAGTGCAGTTCGCACAGCATGGGAGTAATATGACTTGAATGAGAGGTTCCAATCAGCAACCATGCCGCAGTGTTCTGCACCAGCTGCAAGCGATGGATATCAATCCCCGGAAGCTCCAGGTAGAGGGAGTTGCAATAGTCCAGGCACGAAGTCACAAAGACGTGGCTCACTGTAGGCAGGTCACCAGACAGAACAAGGTGCCTAATTCTGGTGATGTTCCTAAGATGATAAAAGGAAGACTTGACGACTGCCGATACCTGTGAATGCAGTGTCAGCCCATCATCAAGCACCACCCCCAGATCATGCACCTGTTCAGAAAAAGACAGCTGTGCACCCTCAAGCTAAAGACCAGAGGGTAGACCCACTACTGACCTCTCTATCCAGCGACCCGGATCCACCACAACACCTCAGTCTTCCCGGAATTCAATTTCAGCCAGCTGGATTTCATCCAGTCATGGATTTCCACTAGACAGCTGTTAAACATCGAGACTGCACTATTCTGGTAGAGTGCAAAAGACAGACAGAGCTGTGTATCATCAGCATAGCAGTGAAACCTCAGCCCATATCATCTTACAATGTCTCCGAGGGGCAGCATGTACACTGCGAACAACATAAGGGACAGCACCGAGCCCTGAGGGACCCTGCACGGTAGAGAGAATGGATCAGAGGAAAAAAAAACATACAACACCCTCTGAGATCTGCTGGCAAGGAAAGATTGAAACCATCTGAGAACTGGACCAGCCAGGCCACAGATAACCCTCAGGCACTCAAGCAGCACCCCATGGTCCACAGTGTCAAACGCTAAAGAGAGATCAAGAAGCACCAAGATGGAAAGGCGCTTCTGATCTCTCACCACCATGAGATCATTGAGCACCCGAACCAGGGTGGTCTCGGTACTGTCTTTTCTGGAAACCAGAATGGAGAGGATCACAGACATTGTGGATGGTAAGATGGTTCTCCAGTTACAGCGCAACTACTTTCTCAGTCACCTTCCCAACAAAGGGAAGGTTAGAGCTAGGTCTGTAGTTAGCAAAGAAGTTAGGGGCCAAAGCAGCTTTCTTAAGGAGCAGTATCACCACTGCCTCCTTCAGGCAGCTGGGAAACTTACCCAACTCTAAGGTGCACCACACAATCTTTGCAAGGACGGGGCCAATGGACTCAATACACCCCAATAGTAGGCATGTTGGTCCCGGATCCAAACTACAGCACGTTGGCTGCAAATTCTGGACAATCCTCACAATGTTCGCTATCTCTCTCCGGTTGAAAGATATCCATGAAAACTGAGGGGGAGTGACCGTGAACTCCTGGGAGACAATGGAAACCTGTAGGGACTCGTGGACATATATTGCGACACCACCCTCACACTTATCCCTGTCTTGATGGAACAAGGAGTACCCTGGAATGGTGACTAAGGAGTCAGGGACTTTGGTGGATAACCAAGTCTCTGAGATGCAAAGGCTGTCAGGAGAACTTTGGGATATCCAAGCCTTAATATGATCTAATTTGGGCAGAAGGCTCCTTGCATTTAGGTGGTAGATGCCCAGCCCATTAGCGGGAGGGAGGGGGTTGGAGGCTGATGAGACATGCCCCATGTTAGATTCAATGAACCCTGCCAATAATAGCAGGGACAGTAGGCAGCGATAGGAGCATAGCAGGTGGAGAGGGGGGGGTAGAGGGATTGGGTGGAGTGTAAAGAGAGACCTAGCAGATGATGCTCAAGGTTTGTTAGGAAGCCAAGTGTGAGGAAGCCAAAAGGGGTTAAAACCCACCTTGCCAGAAGGAGGGGGAGGGAAGGGGTGACTGTCTTCTGAGTAGTGGAGGAGGTCTGCCTGGTCAACAGATAGTGTTAAGGTAGAGAGGTCAAACATCAGAAGGATGCCAGTCAGTAAGACAACCACGGCCAGTGGGAGTGAGAGCTTTATCATGGTGCGAGTAACTAGTAAGGGCACACAGAGAAGGGTACGTGCCAGGTTGGAAGCTGGTGGGTAGCTGAAATTAGCAAATAGGGCCCCTGCAGAAAGGGTATCCCAGCTGCCTACCAAGTCAATATGTTGTAAGCTTAATAGCATATGACAGAAGCGCTAGACAGAAACAGCGCGGTACATGACAGCGAGAGGGTGCATTACCGCAAATGGTTCTGTACATGGTACTGCACCATCTCACTGTCCTGGGCAGAGGATAAGACCTCTGTTGGGACAGGCTTCAACGAAGGAGCTGCCGTGGCTCAACAAGATGAGCCACTGGCAGCAAGGGACACAGGCAGAGTGTTTGGAACCGGGTTCAATTCCTGGTCCCAGATGCATATAAAATTGCATTTTTTGGGCATTTTGTGTGATATTTACTTTACCCTTCCTCCACAGAGTTAGTTATTTTAGTTGGGGGTTTATGGCAGCCCCTGTAACAGGGGTGGGGGGAGCCTCTGCAAAAAAAAGGACTTATGTCAAGATGTAAGAAATCGCTATTGTATCGGCAGCATGCTATATGATGCAGCATAATGTCTCATGACATTATGACCTCGTGCCTCCCAGCTGAGCTAAGTAGATGTGGAGTAACAGTAATGGAGAGGGAGGGAGGGGGTTCAGGTGAGTCTACAGCCGTGTTTTAGCCTTATATGTAAACAAGATTTTATGCTCATAGTAGCCCAAGGGGGTGTTAGAGGGGGATGAGTAGATTACTATTACAAAGTATGGGTAACTAATGCACACCACACGCCACTTTAAGGGGAGGTCTGTAGTGGTAAACCTAGAATGAGGGAGTATTTGACTTCCAAACATAAGGCAAAAACTTCCAAAATAAAGGGGGAGGAAGTCATTGACTTCCAGATGTAAAACCAAGAATTAGATTACTTCCAAAACTGCAGGTTTGGAAGTCAAAAAATGTTCTGTCATCGAGGCACAGGTCAGGAAGCATAGAAAAACCAGGAGCAGTTCTAAAATTCACAACAAGTGATTTATTATTAATAGTAAAATAAAAAAAAAATAAAAACTGTTTGGTATAACTATTTACAAAGGCAGTATCAACAGAGAAGTCCATCTGGGTTTCTTCTCAATTTCCAGTCTCCGGGCCAGATATTCAAACCATTGCACCTAGCACAAAACCATAGTGCTGGAATAGCGCTGGATTTGCGCGAGGCTGCAATATTCAAAAGCCCTATCAGCGCCAAGGCTGTGTGCAGCGCCACGCTTAATAGAGGCTAGTATGCAGGGGAGGGGTTAGGAGAGCACCCATGAATGCCAGCAGCACGGCATATTCAGTAGTTCAGTGCCGCCACAGGCATTAGCGGACCTGTAGTGTGAGACTAAACACCGCCAAGAAAAGGCTGGCGGCATTGGGCAGTGCCCCCCTACACCCTGACCCCCAGTAGCCCCTAAATCAAAGAAGGATCTTCTGATCTAGTGGTTCTTCCCACCCCTGCAGGAATCCCGACCAGTAAAATAGTGCAAAATCATTTCACTGGTAGTCTAGTGTTTTCACCCCCGCATCAATCCCAACCGTAAATAGAGAATACATTTTCCCGGTAATCGGTATTGCTCACCCCCCTGTACTCCATTTCCTCACCAGTAAAATATTACAATACATTTTGTGTTTGTTGTCCTCATTCTGCTGTGCATGCCCCGCCATCAACAGCACCCTCACCATCAGAGCTGGCACATTCAGTTTCTTCCACCACCACGGCCAAGACCCACTGAGGTACTTCCAACGACGCGCATTGCACTTCAGTCGCGGGGGCCACCCATGGTGGTGAGAGGAGGGCTGAGACAGTCACTGGTTCTATTCGTGGAGGACTATATTGATGAGCCGGAAGCATCACTGCCAGGTGGGGGACCACTGACTACCTGGGAAAAGGTATGTCTTAACCTTTACGGGTCAGGATTCATGCAGGGGGTGGGGACCACTAGACTACCAGGAAAATGTATTTTAATATTTTATGGGTCAGGAGTCGGCAGGGGGTGGGGGCCACTAGACTTACCAGGAAAATGTATTTTAATATTTTACCACTGGAGTCATGCGGGGTGGGGGGACCACTAGACTACCCGAGAAAATGTATTTTAATATTTTACCGGGTTGGGAGTCATGCAGGAGGATGGGGACCGCTAGACTAACAGGAAAATGTATTTCTTAATATTTTACCGTTCGGGAGTCATGCAGGGGGGTGGGGGCAGGGCCACAGTAATGGGGGGGAAGTGGGGAAGTTGTCCGGGGCCCCGAGCTCAGGAGGGGCCCACCTGAGGAGCTGGCATTACCCCTGGCATTAGCTGGTTTGGGAAACAGGGTCCTATTTCAAGTGACTTGTCCGGGGCCCCACAATTCATAGCTGCAGCCCTGGGTGGGAGACCACTAGACTACCAAGGAAAATGTATTTCTTAATATTTTACTGGTCGGGAGTCATGCAGGTGGGTGGGGGGACCACTGGACTACCAGGGAAAAATAATGTCTTAATGTTTTATGGGGTCGGGATTCATGCGGGAGGGGTGGGGGTACCACTGGACTACCAGGGAATATTATGTTTCATTATGTGGAACAGGGCTCGGGATTCATTGGGGGGGATCCATACCTCCAAGTGTCCCTGATGTTCAGAGACGTCCCTGAATTTGCCTCACATTTGTCCTCTGACCCTCGTGTAATGTGTGTTGTTATGACTGAACAGTGGCGATTGTCGGCATAACATAATGTCAAACATTAAAGTTACAGACAGTATAGTCTTCAGACAATACGTCTTACACTGATCCCCTTATTCTGTCATCATTCTGGGTGAATAGTACCACTTTGTAAGATGTGTCCCTGATGTGGGATCTTTGTCCCTGTTCTTGTAAGCCCTGTCCCTGATTCAGGAGGCATGGGGCTGGGAGGTCTGTATGCACCAACTGTGTTCCTGCTGCTTCCAACTTATCCTTCCATTCCAACCAACAGGGGATGCTGTGGGCATGCCTTGGCCTGCAGCGTCCAGCCTGTATTTCCATTCCGACCAAAAGGTGGAGCTGTGTGCACCATGCAGTAGTACCGGGCAAACTGCATGGTAATGTATGCTAAGCAGCACGTAATGAGATGCAAATATACCTGTTTGCCCACGGACTACCTAAGTAGGCTCATTTGCATGGGAGCTTTGAATATAGCTCCCGTTTGCCCCGGGCTAGCCAGTTTGCACCAGCGGGCTAATGTTTTAGCACTGTGCAATCAGGTTAGCCCCGGGCATACCTTACTTCAGCATAGCACAGTTCTGCAGTGTGTGGCTTACATTGTTGTCTGAGTCATACCTCTCAACAGTCCCTGATTTTCAGGGACACCCCTGATTTTACCTCAAAATATTACTCTGCCCCTCCTAAAAATTGTGTTTCCATGACCAAACAGTGGGGGTTGTCAGCATAAATTAATGTCAAACATTAATGTTACAGACGTGTTCTTCCTTAGAAAATGCGTTTTACACTAAACCACTTATTCTACCAGCTTTCTAAGTGGATATCATCACTTTTTAAGATGTGTCCCTGATTTTGAACCTCTGTCCCTGGTTTTTTTAAGCCTTGTCCCTGATTTATGAGGCAGGGGGTTGAGAGGTGTGTTTATAGTTGCTGTGAGACATCTCTGTGCAATCACACACAATGTTCTCCACCTGCAACACTGGCTTGCTACAGAGTGTAATGAGCTGCAGTTGCAGTTTGCACTTCCCTGTTGCTATATTTAGTGCTGTCTTATTCCCGAGCTATTTTTGCCCTGCACTCCCAGACCAGTTTGCCCAGCTTTCTTAGACTGCTATATTCAGCAGGATTAGCACTGTGCTATTTCCTTTTCAATATAGCTTGCTTTGTGCTCCAGGCTAAGTTTGCCCACCGGGCAGTGCTAATTTAGCCCCGGGGCAAAGTTTTGAATATCTGGCCCTCAGTCTCTGTTGTTCTCTCTTGTAAAAAATTGCAACTCTGTTTTTATAAGTCTTTTGCAACACCCCCCGCTCGTTAAGAAAACAGCATGCTTCTCATATAGTGTTCTTGCAAGTTTCAACAAGTGCAGCAAAAAGAACATTGTGACCCAGAACTGACCTCTTGCTTACAGCTTCTCAGAGAGTTTGCAAACAGGTTACCCCTTGAGTTCCAAACAGCTTTTTGCAATCATTTCAACAGTATAACTATATACATTTCAACAGTAAAACTATATACATTTCTAACAAAGGGATCCCAGTATCAGTTACATTTCCACATAATGATTTGCATATATTTTTATACCTGCAGATATGCAAGGGGGGAGAAAAGACAGAACAGCAAGTGAGGGTAGAGAGATAACGAGAGGCAGAGAATTGCAAGACCATCAGGGTGATCAAGTCCTAGGTCTCATGAGAAAATATGGTTGCACAACCAAATGGAGAAGAGACATAAATGGAGAGAATAGAACAGATCCTGGCATTTAAACTCTTTCTGCATAACAACTGGGGCCCTATTCAACCCTGTTACAGCCTCTGATATAGTCACAATCATAAATTGTTCCTTCCTAGATTACTGACTTCCAAAAGGGGTCTCTTGAAAATATTTTGACTGCCAAAATATTGGAATGACTTCCAGATTTTGACCCATGGGAGTTTTACACTTCCACTAAAAATAACTTATCCTAAACCCTGCGTATCAGAATACATAACTGGAAGGCAAAGGGAAATGGGAGAGCAGTTAATTATGTAAAAAAAAATACATTCTAGCACCTTTATGGATATATGGATGTATCTTCATCTATTGCTGTAATGAACATGGCAAAGAGTGGGTATTAGTTTTAAGTGTTTATTTATTTGGTTTTTGATTACTGGGTAGGTGCACGAGACAATACGATGCCTATTTTCAGGCACAACCCAGGAGAGTACAGTTACAAACAACTGTAAACACAATACAGTAAAGAAGATAAAGATGTTAAAATGTTATGGGTGCCTAGTTGCAACACATGAGCAGTAGAAATATTGAGAACAGTGCATTGTAGCAGGGAGAAATCAGTTCAACAGTGAGAGACACAGCAACAAAAATGAATCTAACAGAAGGTGCGATATCATAAAACAATTTAAAACAGACGGTGCATCATCTAATAAGTTCAACAGATAATTGAGCAGCTACAGCAAACACTAATCAGACGTCACGGATATGGTAGTCATGGAGGCAAATATAGCATTGGCCAGAAGGTTAGTTTTAAAAGGTATACTTGCAATTAGTTTTACACCTAAGCTAGACATACTGTAAGTGTATTCACTGATGCTTTAAAAAGTTAAAACTACTACCTCTGGGACTGGATT
The DNA here is from genome assembly GCA_016271365.2 of Neoceratodus forsteri. Taxonomy (NCBI): domain Eukaryota; kingdom Metazoa; phylum Chordata; order Ceratodontiformes; family Ceratodontidae; genus Neoceratodus; species Neoceratodus forsteri. The sequence goes on from JADMNL010000025.1 coordinate 269,562,224, forward strand.
TTCAGTCCTTCAGGGACTAAGTCCCATGCCACAGCCATAGCTACGTGCCAAAATCTCCACACCTGCCAAAATTCGTATTTCAGCCCATGCACTGAATGGGCAGCAGGTGCAGCTGCAGGAGATGTTACGCCTTTTCCAACTAGATGTAACATTTTGGAACAGTTGCACAAAACCAAAATGGCCGAATGCTGCCAAAGATCATGAAGTCAGCCATAAATTGGCTCCACCTTTGAAAATTTGTTGGCTGTGGGAAAAACTGTGGCTCCACAAGTGGAGACCCACTTCTGCCATTTTTACCCACACCCGTGCCACTTTCAGGGGCTTTGAAAATCTAGCCCCTGACCCCTACTGTGTTCACTACAGCAATAGCGTGATCTATAGTATGCCACCAAGAAGGGGAGTTTTCCTTAATGCTTAGGTCATGCTTGATCAGGCTCCATGGGGTGCCACCTCCACTTCCGCATTTGCCAACAGTCTGCAAATTCAATTGACAAAGTAAGGACTGAATGAAAAATTATGGACAACAGCAGAATGAAGATCTCAGCTGGCAGGGTAGGAGATATTACAGGGGGAAGTGCTGTAGTAAACACCCTTGCTGTTCACCTTCAATGTACTGCTCAAAGCAATAATACTTTCATCTCTGTTCTCGGGACCAGCTAAGGGCTACTAACTGGTTCCAACCATAGAACAAGTTGCAGTACACATGGACAGCGGCTCACAGTAAGGACTACAAATCACTCCGAAGCTGTGTGCAGGCTACAAAAATAAATGTTGTTAATCCATAAAAGCAGCAACTGGCGCTCACAGCTCCCCCTCTGTGTACAGGCCTCTTTCCTCTTACTAGTAGAACTCCTCCCAATATACCCAGCATCCTGGTTGCTTTACTGTAAGCCTTGTTACATTGGCTAGATTGTTTAAGGGGAGTCACTTATAATGATTAATGACTCCTAGGTCCCTTTCTGCAGAAGTAGTGTCCAGCTTAATCAGTTCCATCTGTTACATCATCCTGGGATTCTTGTTCCTTATGTGTATCACCTTGTCATTTTTGGCATCAAATTTCAGCTGATTTCATCACTCATGACGTCATAGAAGACAAAATCTGCAGATAAATACAATATATTTTAACTGACCTGTGGCATTTCCCCTGTAATGTATACTGAGTACACAACCAAAATATTTTAAATATTTGAGGTCATCTTAATGGTTGAATTACCATTTAATGCATGTTTTTTTTTCTTCCATGCTTATTTACAGTTGTAATGTAGATTAACCAGCAAGTGAGACAGTAACAAATTTTAAAAGAATAGAAGGGCCCACAATTAACAAATATTAAATGAAATGGTAAAGCAAGTGTCACACAGTGATTGCTTACTGTTTTTCTATGAAAGCTGTTGAACACATATTTATATAGTAAGCTGGACATTATTTAATTCACCAGGGCACTTTGGATTAGACTTTCGGTACATCATTCATTAAGAGATAGATCCAACTAGGTGACACAACAATTAAGAATTTGGGTGGTTCTTAAAGGAGAACTGCACTGAATCTTTAAGTCATTTTCCCAACTAGAAGCTGATTTTAAAGCACTGGTTAAAATTCCTTTATTGTTCCAGCTATGCAAGCATTTTGGTAATATCTGTAGTTGTTTTGCCTTTGTAGTTTGATAATGTGTCATTTTAGAACTGTGTGATGTAGTTTATGTCCCTCTCAGCCACAGAGTTCTGTAGTAGATTGTGGATGCTCTGTGTCACATAGAAACATAGAATTTGATGACAGATAAGGACCGCTTGGCCCACCTAGTCTGCCCATTCAACAATAGAAGAGTATAGGCCGGCCCAGTGGCACTGAGGGTTGAGACGCTGGACACCACACCTCGTGCTATGCCGGCGACCCGGGTTCGGGAGCGAGTTCGGGTGCCGGGGGTCAGCAGGGGCAGGTTGAGGATTGAGCACCCGCTGGGCTGCTCTCCTCCCCAGGGGGGAGGGTTGGGGATTGCCCGGCATGCCAGCGACTCCTGGTGGAGACCAGGGGCACTGCAGCACATAGAGCAGCATGTACTCAGCGTGGCTGACGCAAGGCAGGGTTGCTGTGCACCATTGTATCAGTGCGTGCGCTTTGCATGGGGGGGGAGTGAGCAACAGAACAAGGAAAAAGCCTGGTCTGCGGGGTAGGCAACAGCACCTGCCCCCATGCCCACAGCTGGGTCCCTCCTGCCTGGCCTTCCAGGTTCCTCCACCCGGACCCTCACCCACAGCCGGAGACTATGTGTGCAAGAGTACCCAAACAGGAGGGGTGGCCCCACCCTGGAGGGGTTAAGCTGGGGGTGCCAACTGTGGGATGAGGGGGAGGAGAGAGGAGGCTCAGGTCGAAGGACTTCAGGCAGGGCAGGAACGGGCAGGATGCCTGAGAGAGGCCCCATAGACTGCGACTGGAGGGAAAAATATTAAAAAAAAAAAATAGATGAGTAGAAAAAGGGACATAAAAACTACATCCTACAGTTCTAAAATGGTTCTTTATTTATTTGTTTAAAATTTGATAACTGGGAAAGGTACCATGAGCGAAGTACATTTCCAGGTACGACCCGGGGAAGGGGGATATCATGTCACAACAGCGATGGGAATACAGCAAAGACCATCACAGTGACATTTTCTGCAGTTCGATGTAATGATCTGCTGGGTTCCAGAAACTGTTGCCTCTGGGGTGTTTGCCCCCTCCTGGAACCAACTCTGACTCAGAGCTAGAAATCTTAAGTGAAGGGGGAAAGCCCCCCCCATAGAAAACACAAGTTCCCCCAGTGACGGCACAACACCAACTGGCGGTGTTGTGCCGTCGCTTATATGATCAAAAATTTCATGTCAATGGCATGGTGGAACCAGGACGGGGGTACAGATACAACAGAGGGTAGACATAACATGATGACAAATAGCAAAGATGTACATAGAGTTACTTCTATACATACAATAATTTGCAATATGATACATTGTGTATATACAAATATTTGTAATATGATGATGCTGAAACACGAATAGAGTATATCAGCTGCATGGAGCAATATCCCAGAACTCGAATAAGGTTTAAGATGGAGAGAAGAGATGAGAGACAGGGAAGGAAGAGAGAAATGTGTATTTGTAATGAGGACAGGTGCAGGATGAGGTAGGGGTTGGGCTGAGTAAGTGTTTAAGGGCAGGAAAGGTGGGGGTAAGGCGGGTAAAGGGGTAATGTTTTTCCCAGAGGGAAGGAAGCCTGTAAGAGAAGGCCAATTTGCTTGCTGAGGTGCAGTCTTGTAGGAGTGCAAAAGAGTGGGTGCCAAATGACCGTGAGTTGTACGGGGACGGAGTGGCAGCTTTGAGGAGAGACGCAAGGTAAGGTGGGAGAGCCCCGAACCAGAACTTACATATGAGGGTAAAGCAGTAAGACAAGCTTCTCTGGGAGAGGGATTGGGGGAACAGGGAAGAGTAGAAACATAGAAACATAGAATTTGATGGCAGATAAGGACCGCTTGGCCCACCCAGTCTGCCCATTTCCCTACCTGATGGATAAGCTGCAGATTCTAGTTAATCAACAGCTTACTTCCTCCTGCCCCCCACTAGAATTACCTTATGTCTGTCCCATGCATTCTTGAATTCTCCCACTGTTTCTGACTCCACAACCTCCTCAGGAAGGCTGTTCTATGCATCCACAACTCTCTCTGTGAAAAAATACTTTCTAACATTACCTCTGAGCCGTCTCCCCTCTATCTTCAAATTGTGCCCCCTTGTTCTTGCACATCTCTTCTTCTGAAAGATACTACCCTCTTGTACCTTGTTAATTCCCTTGAGATACTTGAAAGTTTCTATCATGTCCCCTCTCTCCCTCCTTTCCTCAAGGGTATACATATTAAGCTGCTTTAGTCTCTCCTCGTATGTCTTCTGGTGCAGACCTTGCACCATTTTGGTTGCCCTCCTTTGAACAGCTTCCACTCTGTCTATGTCTTTGCAGAGATGGGGTCTCCAGAATTGCACGCAGTACTCCAGATGGGGTCTCACTAACTGTCTGTAGAAAGGGATAACAACTTCCTGTTTTCTACTGTTGATACCTCTCCCTATGCATCCCAGTAGCCCCACAGCCCACCTTACTGCCTTCTCACATTGCTTGCCCACCTTTAGGTCATCTGATATAATTACTCCTAGGTCTCTTTAGATTTTTGTTGTTGTTATTAACTCGCCCCCATTGTGTACTCTTCCCCTGGGTTTTTGTTTCCCAGATGCATTACCTTGCACTTCTTTGCACTGAATCTGAGCTGCCACATATTTGACCATTCCTCCAACCTTGCCAAGTCCCTTTTCATTCTTTCCACCCCACCTTGTGTATCAACTTTGTTGCAGATCTTTGTGTCATCTGCAAAGAGGCATACCTTTCCTTCCAGGTGCTCTCCAATGTCACTTATAAAGATATTAAAGAGGACTGGTCCCAGTACCGACCTCTGCGGTACCCCGCTAGTTACCCTCCTTTCTTCACTGTGGACTCCGTTTACTATTACCTTTTGCATCCTGTTGTCCAGCCAGTTTTTTATCCAGGCTTCCACCTTGGGACCCACTCCAAGGCTGGCTAACTTGTATATTAATCTTTTGTGTGAGACTGTGTCGAATGCCTTGCTAAAATCTAGGTAGGCCATATCCACAGCCCCTCCCTGGTCTACTATAGAGGTCTAGAGGTTGCAGTGATGAGTTAGGTGGGGGGAGTTAGTGGTGAACTAACAGAAGGCATGGTAGAGGACGTTGAGTTTGGAGATGGAGGTCGCAGGGGCAGCCCTATAGATCACGTCTGCATAGTCAAAGGTAGGTAGGATCCATTTGATCACTAGGTTGCATCTGACCAGGAGGGGGGAGACTAGCCTTGTGGCAGTACAGCATCCCTAGTTTAGGATGCAGTTTGGAGTGTAGGGCACTGAAATGCATAGAGAAGTCAAATGAGAGATCAAGCCAAACCCCAAGGTACTTGTATGCAGGGACATTTTCAAGGTGAGTATTCTCACCTGAGAGGAAGGAGTGTAGAGCTTGCATTCTAGGGAGTTTTTGCTTGGTTTCAAACATTGTAGCAACAGTTTTTTTTTAAGTTCAGTTTTAGACAATTAACATTGAGCCAAGCGGTAACTGCGGCAAAATCCTCTTGTTGGGGGGTTTGGATGGCTGAGGCAGATGGACCTGAAAGGAAAAGGATGGTATCGTCCACTTACATGTGGATCTTGGCATGGGAGCATACAGAAAGCAGGTTATTAATGAACAGAGAAAATAGAACAGGACCTAGGATCGAACCTTGGGCTACTCCTGCTGTGATAGGAAGGGAAGAGGATGGGATGTTATTTATTTTTACCGACTGGGAACAGCCAGTTAAATAGGATTTGAACCAGGACATGACAGAAGGTGAGAGGCCAGAGGCACACAGTTTGTTGAGGAGCAGGGAGTGGGACACGGAGTCAAAGGCCTTCACTAGGTCGAGGAAAATGGCCGATGTGATGAAACCATGATCCATAGCAGTGTGTATTGCATCAGTAAAGCAGAGCAGAGAGGTGGTGGTAGAATTATACTTCCTGAATCCAGATTGAACAGGGGACAGAGTGTTGGAGGCTAGGAGGAACTCATTTAGCCTTGAGAGGACAAAGAACTCTTGGAGCTTGGCAAGTGAGGGGAGAAGTGATATGTGGTGGTAGTTGCCAGGAGTAGTTGCGTCCCCACCTTTGAAGAAGAAGAGGACTGTAGCAGACTTCCAAGTCGAGGGGACTGTAGCGGAGGAGACGGACAGATTGAGAATGTAGGTTAAGGGGGTGACAATTACAGGAGCAGAGATTATGAGGAGTTTAGGATGCAAGCCATCAGGGCTATATTTGGTGGGGTTGAGGGAGACAAGAGCTCTATATACTTCAGTGGGGGATACCGGCTGTATGTGGAAGTCGAAGGACTGAGGTGGGAGCAGGGAGGGAGTGGATTGGGAACTTGGTGGACCATGTAGTACAGCACAGGTTGTGAAATACTTGTTTAGAGCCTCAGCAACAAGGGTAGGATCAGTAACTTGTGAGCCTGCCACACTCAGAGTGGCTAGGGGTGAGTTGAGGGAGGGGTGAATGAGTGAGCAGAAATCTTTCCAGAAGGAGAAAGGATTGTTGTTTGTGGCCTGCAAGCGAGCTTTGAAGAATTCAGATTTGGCCTGTTGTATGTGCTTGGTACAGTTGTTGCGGAGGGCACAGTAAGTCTGAAGGTCAGCTGGGCTCTGTGAAGTTTTAAACTGTAACCACGATAGAGTTCAGGATTTACACATGGACAAAATTTCAGGGGTGATCCAGGGGTGGTGGGAACATTTAACTCTGATGGACTTTAGAGGGGCATGGGTATCCCAGACTCTTAGAAAGGTGGATGTGAAGTGGGTGAGGGCAGTTTCTATGGAAATGGAGGAGAGGATAGGAGACCAGTTGTCCAAGGCCCGGGCATGAAGAAGTTTGCTAGTGTCAAGGGATTTGAAGGGTCAATACTGGATTTATTTAGGAGGACTGGGGAGGATGAAACTTCCTGATGCAGAAGGTGGGGCAGTGGTCACAAAGCACATCTGGCAGTATACCAGCAGAGCAGATATGGTGTGGATAGGATGAGAACACCCAGTCGAGCAGGGAATGAGACTGGGAGTGAGGGTCAGGGCAAGTGGGTACTTTTATCAACTGGATCAGGTTTAAAACTTCAATCTGCTGACAAGAGTTGAGCTATGAGGGGGCTAGCCAGTTTAGATTAAAGTCTCCAAGGAGGATGAGTTCATCTGTTACTGCAAGTGTTGAGACAGCGGTAATGCAGGATACGAGGGAAGAAGGGTGGAGTTTCGGGGAGGCATAAAGGACGCCCACAAAGAGGGGCTTGGATGATGGAAAAAGGAGTCTGGCCATGAGGAGCTCATGGGACTGGGGAATAACTTCCCTGAGGGAAATAATGTAAGATAGGGTGTTGCGGGAATAAATAGTGACTCCACCTCCCCTTTTACGATGGTCTTGCTGATAGAGGCTAAAGCCAGGAAGGGCCAACTGATTATCTGGGATGTGGGAAGATAGCCATGTTTCAGAGATGCATAGTAAATCAGATGAGCGTTGAGTGACCAAAAATTTTAGCTTGTCCAATTTAGGAAGTAGGTTTCGGACACTGTTGTGGAAGAGTCTCAGTCCTTTCTGAGGTGCCGAAGGTGGTGGTGGGGCAGTGGAGGAGGGGCCAGGGTTGAGTTTGATGTCACCAGCTAGCAGTAGGAGGAGAAATAGGAAGAGTTTGTAAGAACCACGATTTTTGTGTTTAGGTCTGTAGTAGTGGGTTTGGACTTGCGAGGGTGGCGTAGGGGAGCATAGCCTGTGAATAGCTTCTAAGTTAAGAGGAGAGCATTTGAGAAGACCTGAGTGAATTTGGAAGGTAGAGTATGGGGAGCTTGAGAGATAGGAGGGGTGAGGGGAAACAGTGACAGGGGTGGAGATATCGCAGAGTGGATAGAAAGTGGGGGTGGGGGTATTGGGATGGGATGAGGTAGGGAGAGGGGGGGAGGAAGGAAAGAAGATAGAAAAGGAGGGCTAGGAGAATGAAGTGGAGATTAGAGAAAGTGGCCATGGGGATACAAGTTGCTGTCAGATTTATGACAGTGGTCTAATGGAAATAGAGGAAATTCAGATAAAAGATTAAATCCCGGAGCGGGGTGATGGAACAGTGGTTAGAACTAAAACAGTGTGTCGGAGCAATTATCCCAATATTGTTGTGAACAGTGGCCTATTGCACCGAAAAGAGAGTTTAAGTCCTGCAGGTGGGGAGATGGGTAAAGGCAGCAATAATGCAGAGTGTCACTGCAATTAACCCAAAAAAGGTGTTGGGACCTAACCAATGGAGGAATTAGAAGTTTGTGAAAGTAGGGCCCAGAGACAGGTGGGGAAGACCCGCTAGTGGTAGAAAAGTATAACAGGCCAATGGGGAAACTGAGAGATAGGTTATGGCTCTGATTGGTTTGCTGAGAGAATAAATCTAAGCGCTTAGATAGGGTGGGCGGGTGAGGGAGGGTGAAGGGAGAAGCCTTAATATTGCAAACAGCCTTGAGCGAAATGGAACAGTGGGCAAAAATAAAACAATCTACCTTTAACTTTTATAAGTGCAGAGTAATGCACATGGGGAATAAAAATGGTCAGTATAAGTATTTATTAAACAGAATAGAGCTCAAATCAGTACAGGATGAAAGGGACCTGGGAATACTGATTAGTGATGATCTCAGCTTTAAGTCCCATTGCAATCAGATAATAAAGGAAGAAAGCAATCTGTTACACTGCATTAACAAACATACAAAATGCAGAGACAGACAAGTCATGATGCCCCTTTACACAGCTCTGGTTTGCCCACATTTGGAATATCTCTGATCACTGGGCAGTAAAACTGATAATAGAGCACTGGAGCATGTACAGAGGAGAGATACAAAACACATCAGTGGATTAAAAGGGCTGAACTATCAACAGAGGCTTCAGTCCCTTGGTCTGTAATCCCTGGAGTACCATATAGACTTAGGGGAGATATGTGCCTAGTGTACAATGCATTGTCTGATGATGAATTATGGGAAAAATTAGGATTAGAACTGAGGACTCAGGTCTACAACACCAAGGCACATCCAGTCCAATTAAAGGGTGCATCCTACCATTCGAAAAAGAGGAAATATTAGTTTTGTGTTAGGGTAACAAAAATTTGGAATGAGCTACCACTCGAGGTGGTGGCCAGCAAGTCCATGGCAGCATTTAAAAACAGCTTAGATAGGTACCTGGTAACATCAGATGTTGCAGGTTATGATTAAAATAAGGGTGAGCTGTTATGGACCCTTGAATCTACTTAGCGCTGAAAACACCTGTGAAACCTATGAGATGCTACGTAGCGGCGTTAGGAAGCACCTTGTCAGAAGGCACACTCTGATTCATCTAAAACCGTAGGACTCTATAGGTAAGCCGAAAGTTATTTAAAAAAGGATTACAGGGCTTAGGATAAGCTGTTTGGGTTGCCAGAGTATAGCTTCGGCCGCAGAATTAATGAGGCCCAGAGTACAACTTCAGCCACAGAATTAATGAGGCCACTGAATTTGATTTAAAACAGCCACCGAATTTCAATTAAATGCCGGTACACAGCCACTGCTAACAGAAAGAAAACTTGGAATTTTTTTTACAATAAAGTATATGATGTTAAGTTTAAATCTAGTACCAGTGCCACTCGATTATTTAGAAAGAAAAATGTAGTCTAACCGAGAAAAGCTGCTGCCTAAGCAGAGAGGTGGCTGAAATGGAACACAGCAAAGAAGGCACCAAATTTGAAATTGCAGAGGGTGGGTGCTTCTGTAAGCAGGTCTGTACCTTTTGTTGTTGGTGATCGGCAGGCGAGGAGCAGCTCAGTGAGGGTGGACAGCCCTGAGGAAGGGAGGGCGGCTGTAAAAAGAGGAAGGGTGTTATAGCATGGGTTCAGGAGGAGGAGTCTAGGGGAAGACAGGGTGATGAAGGGAGAGGAGTGTAGAGCTGGAGTGGAGAGAGACAGCTAGAGAGAAAAGGAAAGAAAGTATGTTGGGGGGTTGTAAGAGAGAGAGAGACGAAAGTAGGGAAGTTGGAGAGGGCAAGGAAGAGAAATCAGAGAAGCAGTAAAGGGCAAAGGATAAACAAGCCACAGTACTTGATTAAGTCTAAGTAAGTCGAGTAGAAACTAACAGACAAGCAGAATCATGCAGACAGAAAAAACCCTAAGCAGTACTTTTCTTTATTTATTTAGAAGATATTCACCAGGAAAGCAACATGAACTGTGGAGCAACTCATTTTCAGAAGCGTCCGGGAGGAGGGGGTTAACATAAGGAGACAGCGAAAGCCAACAATCAAGAGAACAGTGTACAGAGTCATATACATTCTTCATATAAAAACAAGTAAAAATCAAAAACAGGGACATAATTAGAAAACAAGCATTTGTCAATGCCGAATGTTGATTGCATTGGTCCATTGAGCTCGCTCACTGGCCCTGTGTCACTCGCACGTTCTGTTTCTCCAGGTGCTGCAGGCTGCTCTTTTGTACTGGGCTTCTGCCTGCATTGGCACCTTTTTCTGCCCACAAAGAAATCTGCAGCTGTCCCGACAGAGCTCCACTGAGTTTGTTCTCTCCGCCTGTCTCACTCGCTTGTTCTGTTTCTCCTGGTACTGCAGGCTGCTCTTTTGTATTGGGCATCTGCCTGCATTAGCACGTTTTGCTGCCCACAAAGAAATCTGCAGATGTCCTGACAGAGCTCCGTTGAGGTGGGTCACTCCCCCTCTCTCACTTGCTCATTCTATTTCTGCTGGTGCTGCAGGCTGCCTTTTGTACTGGGCTCCTGTCTCTGCTGGCAGCTTTTTCTGCCCATAAAGAAATCTGCAGCAGTCCTGACACAGGTCTGTTAAGGTAGCTCACTCCCCCTCGCTCACTGGCTTGTTCCATTTCTGCCAATGCTGCAGGTTGGCCTTTGGTACTGGGCTCCTGCCTGTGTTGCCACCTTTTTCGGCTCACAAAGGAATCCACAGCAGTCACGATACAGCTCGGTTGAGCTCGCTCACTCCCCCTCTGTCAGTCGCTCATTGTGTTTCTCCCAGCGCTGCAGGCTGCCCTTTTGTACTGGGCTTCTGCCTGTGTTGGCACCTTTTTCTGCTCACAAAGAAATCTGCAGCTGTCCCGACAGAGCTCTGTTGAGGTCGCTCACTCTGCTTGTCTCACTCGCTCATTCTGTTTCTCCTGGTGCTGTAGGCTGCCATTTTGTAGTGGTCTCCTGCCTCTGTTGGCGCCTTTTTCTGCCCACAAAGAAATCTGTGGCAGTCCCAACAGAGCTCCTTTGAACTCGCTCACTCCTCCTCTTTCACTCGCTCATTCCATTTCTGTAGGTGCTACAGGATGCCCTTTTGTACTGGGCCCCTGCATGCATGGCTGCTGTTTTTTGCCCACAAAGAAATCCGCAGCAGTCCCAACAGAGCTCCACTGAGCTCACTCACTCCCCCTTCCTGACTCACTCGTTCTGTGTCTCCCACTGCTGCAGGCTGTCCTTTTGTAGTGGGTTCCTGCCTGCGTTGCTGGCTTTGTCTGCCCACAAAGACATGTGCAGCAGTCCTGACACAGTTCTGTTGAGGTTGCTCACTCCCCCTCTCTCACTCACTCATTCTGTTTGTGTCAGGGCTGTAGGCTGGCCTTTTGTACTGGGCTCCTGCCTGCGGCGCCGCCTTTTCCTGCCCAAAAAGACATCCGCAGCAGTCATGATAGACCTCTGTTGAGCTTGCTAACTCCCCCTCTCTCACTCACTTGTTCTGTTTCTCCCAGCGCTGCAGGCCACCCTTTTGTACTTGGCTCCTGCCTGTGTCAGCACCCTTTCCTGCCCACAGAGAAATCCACAGCTGTCCTGATAGAGTTCCTTTGAGGTTGCTCACTCCCCGTGTTTCACTCGCTCATTCTGTTTCTCCTGGCACTGCTGGCTGCCCTTTTGTACTGGGTCCCTGTGTGCATTGCTGCCTTTTTCTGCCCACAAAGAAATCCGCAGCAGTCCCAACAGAGCTCTGTTGAGGTCACTCACTCCCCCTCCCTCAGTCGCTCATTTTGTGTCTCCCGCTGCTGCAGGCTGCCCTTTTGTACTGGGTTTCTGACTGTGTTGGTGGCTTTTTCTGCCCACAAAGACATCTGCAGCAGTCCTGACACAGCTCCGTTGAGCTCACTCACTCCCCCATCTCACTCGCTCGTTCCGTTTTTGACGGCGCTGCTGGCTGGCCTTTTGTACTGGGCTCCTGCCTGCATTGCTGCTTTTTCCTGCCCACAAAGAAATCCGCAGCAGTCATGATACACCTCTGCTGAGCTCGCTCACTCCCCCCCCACTCACTCGTTCTGTTTCTCCCGGAGCTGCAGGCTGCTCTTTTGTACTGGGCTTCTGCGTGCATTGGCACCTTTTCCTGCCCACAAAGAAATCCGCAGCTGTCCCAACAGAGCTCCGTTGAGGTCGCTCACAGCCCCTGTCTCACTCGCTCATTCTGTTTCTCCTGGTGCTGCAGGCTGCCCTTTTGTACTGGGCTCCTGCCTCTGTTGGCATCTTTTTCTGCCTACAAAGAAATCTGCAGCAGTCTTGACACAGCTCCATTGGCCTCACTCACTCCCCCTGTCTCACTCGCTCATTCTGTTTCTGCAGGCACTACAGGCTGCCCTTCTGTACTGGACTCCTGCCTGCATTGCCACCCTTTTCTGCCCACAAAGAAATCTGCAGCAGTCACAATACAGCTCCGTTGAGCTCGCTCACTCCCCCTCTCTCACTCGCTCGTTCTGTTTCTCCCACCGCTGCAGGCTGCCCTTTTGTACTCAGCTCCTGCATGCATTGCCGCCTTTTTCTGCCCACAAAGAAATCTGCAGCAGTCCCAACAGAGCTCCGTTGAGCTCACTCACTCCCCCTCCCTCACTCACTCATTCTGTGTCTCCCGGTGCAGCAGGCTGCCCTTCTACACTGGGCTCCTGCCTGTGTTGTTGCCTTTTCCTGCCACAAAGAAATCCGCAGCAGTCCCGACAGAGCTCAATTGAGCTTGGTCAGTCCCCCCCCCCGTCGCTCGCTCCTAATCTGTCCCAAACACTGATTTCCGACAGCGACTGTGGCATTCTGTGCCGGAAGCATGGAAACACATTTTGGCCAGGATGTGAAAAATGACAGCTGTACTGTACATAAGGAGGTGCGAACAAATGCCAATCTTGAAAATCTGGCGTGAAAATATTACTAATTTGCGAACTTAGAAGGGTGCATGGAACCTGCACAACACACGCTCGTAACACAGTCATTTATGTACTTTCATCACAAAATTTTCAACTTAGGCATTTTAGGACCTCTGCTAATGAACAGTGTCAGTGTGATCTTCTTAATATGTCCCGAACACTGATTTTCCACAGTGACCACGCTATTGTGCGCCAGAACGAAAACACATTTCAGCCAGGATGTGAAAAATGACAGCTGCACTGTTCATAAGGAGGTGTGGAAAAACGGCAATGCTGAAAATATGGAGTGAAAATATTGCAAAGTTGCAAAGGTACGAGCGTGCGTGGAAACTGTGCAATGCACATTCGTAACACAGTCATTTTATGGAGTATCATCACCAAATTTTCAATATAGGCATTTTAGGACCTCTGCTCATGAACAGTGTCACTGTCATTTTTGTAATCTGTCCCAAACACTGATTTCCCACAGCGACCACGCTATTCTGTCGGAAGTCTGAACACATTTTGCCAGGGTGTGAAAAATGACAGCTGTACTGTTCACAAGGAGGTCTGAAAAAATGCCAGTGTTGAAAATCTGGGTGAAAATATTGCAAATTGCGAAGTTACGAAGGCAAGCGTAGCAACCGCACAATGCACAGTCAGAAAACAGTCATTTTTTGAATTTTTTTCCACCAAATTTGAAACATAGGCTTTTTGAGAGCCTACCTCATGAACTCTGGCACTGTCATTTCGTTAATCAGTCCCAAAAGGTGATTCTGCGCAGTGACCGTGAAATCACCTTTCGGGGCCGACTAACGCCATGACAGTGATAGAATTCATAAGGAGAGGTCCCAAAAACCCCATATTGAAAATTTAGTGCCAACATTCCAAAAAATGCCTGAGATTTCCATCACAGTTGAAAAAAAATCCTATTTATTCCATTATACAGCTTACCGGCATTTCCTCAGTTCATGGTCAGCTTTGAAGAGTGCAGATGTGTTCCCGGTCCACCGAAGATCGTTACGCCAAACTTTGGAAGTAAGTATGGGATGAGGGGGGTGTGGGGAGGCAGGGTGCGCAGTGGGTGGTTGTGGGTTGTGGGAGAGGGGCCAGGGAGACCGCCGAGGGACCGTTTCCTTCTTTACAGGTTTGAAAAAAAAAGAAAAGACATCGTGGGACTGTTTTTCATTTTACAGGGGCACCCCAGTGTACCAAGGGAGTCTTTTTTGGGGGGGGGCCAGCTGTAGCCGACAGGGGATTGGGCACCCGTCATCACACACAACACAAGGGGAACATTATGCTGGCAGGATTGGGCACCCGTCGACAGACAACCAAAGCGGGCGGTTAACATAATGCCAACGGGAGTGGGCTCCCCATCGGCAACATAAATCTTGAGGCACAGCCGACAGGGATTGGGGCCCCCATAGGCAAACAAACGTGTTGGGCGGGCACACATGCTGCCAGGGGGATTGGGCACCACCTCAGCACGGGGGGGTTAATATTGTTTGTGAACACGGCGGCAAGCTGCCGCCATGTTCACAAAGAATGCCAGTATTGCAAGATCCTGCCCTGCAATGACAGGTCACTCTCTCATTGCAGCAAACGGCTGACACTGCAATGACGAGGTGGCCCCTGATTGCAGCGGCTACTTTTTTAGAAGACTGTGGCACGCTGGCTGAACTAGTGTCAGCAGCAGCGTGCCACAGCATTGGGTGAAGCAGGCCAAGCCTGTAAAGGCTGTGGGGGGCAATTGGCCACAACAGTGCAGCACCACCACCACAACCTGCTTCTCAAGAAAGCTGTCGCAATATGTTTCTTGCGCGCATGCGTGCAATCAACATAATAACAGGGACATACTGTCGTATGCAAATATATAGCTAGACACAGCAGTTATCACTGACACATAGTGCCAAAACATCAATTTTGTGGACACAACATGGGCTTAATCCTAGTGACTAAGCCAGGTTTAGAACGAAAAGAGAGCTGACTGATGAGAACAGTGCTGATAGTTTGAGGGTGGGAGCAGGCAAGGACAAGTGCTAGTAGGATCAATGGAAGTGATTATTCTGGGCACCATTTGTGATGTAGACAGGAGGAGAAGAGCAGGAGCAGGGTGTGAGAGTAGGTGGTGTAATGGGACACTAAAGGGACTGGGTAGACAGGACCTCTACCCCTTCAGGATACTGAGAACCCTGCAAGGAGACTGGGAGTTGGCTGAAGAAAATAGGGATATAGAGTAAGAGAAGGAGGGGAGGGGAGGAGAAGGATGGAAGAAGTAGTGATGGAGGGGCGGTGCTTGCAATATCTACTGAAAATCAGGCACACATTTGTATGTTACATCTAATTTAAACAAGAAATGTACACCCTTAAATTAACTCTGAAATTGGGCACAAAATACTATGTTGCAGCTGATCATTTACACAAGAGTAGTACACCCTTCAATTAACTCAAAAACCTAGGCATTTGCTAGCAATACACTACTCAAGAGCTTCAACTTAACCCCGGCAAGAATTCCTTTTGACACAAGCATATGCTAATATAGGAAACAATACATGAGAGCTTCAGTTTGAGTCGAGCAAAAAAAGCACTTGTCAGAAGGCACACTCTGATTCAGCTAAGTCATAGGACTCTAACTATAGGTAAGCCGAAAGTTATTTAAAAAAAATGATTACATGGCTTAGGATAAGCTGCTTGGGTTGCCTGAGTACAGCTTTGGCCACAGAATGAATGAGGCCACTGAATTTGATTTAAAACAGCCGCTGAATTTCAATTAAATGCTGCTACACAGCCACGGATAACGGAAAGAAAACCTGGACTTTTTTTTGCAATAAAATATATGATGTGAAGTTTTAACCTAGTACCAGTGCCACTTGGGTATTTAGGAAGAAAAATGCAGTCCAACCAAGAAAAGCTGCTGCCTAAGCAGAGAGGTGGCTGAAACATAACGCCCCCAGGGAGGGAGGATGGCTTTAGTTGATGGTAATCAGCAGGCGAGGAGCAGCTCAGCGGGGGCGGACAGTCCCGAGGGAGGGAGGGTGGCTTTCATTGATGGTGATGGGTGGGCAAGGAGCAGCTCAGTGGGAGCAGACAGTCCTGAGGGAGGGAGGGCTGCTTTCATTGATGGCGATCAGCGGGCGAGGAGCAGCTCAACAGGGGTGGACAGCCCCAAGGGAGGGAGGGCGGCTTTCATGGATGGTGCTCATCGGGCGAGGAGCAGCTCAGCAGGGGCAGACAGCCCCGAGGGAGGTTTCTTGGCAGCAGCATGGAAATCAGAAACAGGCGCTAGGATAACTAGAAAGCCTGGATATCTAGATCAACAACAGAATTTGAATCAGTATTTAAAACAAGCTTCTACTGGGAAAAATGACTTACATATTCAGCTCAGTTCTCCTTTAAGCTTTACATTCTGGGCTTATTCTATGATTTACATAAGCTGAGGAGACTGCTGGGCAAAATGTTCTTTATTTCCTCAGTTGGTTTCTTTTCCATATGTGGACTGGTTTTCTAGCACAATTATGCACGAAGCATCTAAAAAAATGACATTTAGGCTGGACGTTAAAAATTGACAGCACATCAGCATTCACCTTCATAGGGTCACGCTAGCACTAGAGTGGTATGGCAGCATAACAGTGAGCTCTCCCACAGATCTTATTATTTACATGATAAATGCTATTTTATTTAATTGTTCATGATTTTAAATAGTTTGGCGGCTTAATCTAGCACTCCCTTGCCTCAAGTTCCTGTGGCAGTGTAATCAATTGTGAAAACTTGCAGTTTAGTTTTCAGGGCTTACTGATTCTGGTCATGCTGACCGAGAGCAGGAGCTTTGCGGCAGGTGCTGTGGGGCAGTCCAGGGTCTCTCCTCCGAGGGCACTGGAGTCCACTGTGGAAAGAAATACAGGCAAGGGCTCTGCAAAGAATGGCAAACAGCCTTCTTCACTCATTACTTCAGACATGGACTACTTAAAAGATAAGTTAAAAAATATGCACCTTGATATTGTATCCATAAAGCAAGAAGCGGGGACTAACAGGGAGAAAACAGAGGTTACTGAGGAAAGGTTAAACGTCATTGAGGAAAGGATGGTTACACTTAAGGTAACCTTGTGTAAAGTTGAGGACAAGTCGGACAAAAGTTGGAATATAATTGAACATATGGGGGCTAAAATAGATGATCTGGGAAACAGGAATACAATTTGAGACTTGTAGGGGTATCGGAATTTGGGGAAGGCAAAGCCATGATACATTTCCTTCAAGAATTTCTCCTTCTTTGCTAAACTTTAATTGGAACTGGCCTCTGGAGGTCGAGAGAGCACACCGATCTCAGAGACCGATCCCCAAACAGGGACAGAAACCAAGGCCAATAATCATCCGTTTTCTCAGATTTACGAATAAAGAAGAAATTTTGAATATTGCTAGACAAAAAAGGCATTGTACTAGGGAAAGGATCGTATTTACATATTTCAGGATTATTCTGCAGAGCTGGTTGAAAAGAGGAAGAGGTACAACGACATTAGATTTGTGCTGCAGCAGCTAGAAATGTCCTATTATATAAAATATCCTGCGATTCTGGTTTTGTCCAAAGGAGGAGGGTCTCACAGCTTTACTACAAAGGAGGAAGCATGGGGGTTCATAACAAGAAATTGGCCTGATGCCTTGCACATTCTGAACAACAGGCCTAGAGTAAATGCACCTCAAGGCCATTCTCCAACTGCCCCACCAAAATTCAAAAAAGTGTAAAGCTTCTAATTTAGAACCCCATGCACGTTCATGAGTTCCACAGACCTCACAGTGAAGCACTCGTGCCACTCCTTCTAACGGTACAATCTCGGTAACTCGAGCAGAAGGAAACAAGCAAACTCTCATCCCAGTACTGAGCTGAGGCACAACTCCAGACAACCTAATACCAAGGCTTCGTTGTTGAAATCGGCAGCTTGACCCTCCAAGATAACAAGAAAATCGCAGCCCTTTTTTAAAAATAAAAGTGCAATTGTGACTACAAAATCTCCTAAAGCCTCTGCTCCCCCAGAATGGTCATTACCACCTGCACACTCTCCTTTGATGTCGCCCTTGAATGGATCTGCCCAAAGACTCAGTGGCTGTCTGAAAAGTTCTTCCAGCCCAGTAATGGACATGTTTGAAGAGCCGTCTTCTCCAAGCTTTTCTCCCTCAGAGATTTAGGCATTGGTGTCCTATAGATTTCTGCATTCCCATAATCCTTGCCTGGAAATAAAGGGGTGGTCCTTCCTCAACTCCTTAGTATGCCATTGGTTTATGCAGTTGTCAATGGCCTTGGACTGGGACTTCCATTTTAATATTTAAAATTAAAAGTGTTAAATAAGTTTTTTCTATAGACTGCTCCTCTGTTGAGTACTATTATTCAACTGGCAGACAAATAGCTTAAAGTGTTCAGCCAATATTATGATATCATTTCATACCTCTTTGTATCACAGAAAGTGGGGGTCAGAGATGACTTCCTGTAGATCGTATAATATGGAGTTGCGTGGTCTGCCTGTTATTTGGTCCTTACTCTACACTGCAGTCCTCTGACGTAAGTTTTCTTAGTTTTCCTCTGACTCTTTCTTCCTTGTAGGCAGAAAGCATAATGTGTGGGGGGAGGGGGTATTGAGGATCCTGCAAATAGCCTATAAATGTAAAATTCAGGCAAAAGAAAAACCTAAGTAGTCTCTTGTGTGGAAGCAGGAGGTTATATCGTTGCTGCAATGTTATTTTCAGATACAGCGAACTGGTCTATGGCATCTAGACAGCATAATTCTGAGCTTGCTGGGGTCAAGTTTAGGTATTTCTGTAGAAACATTGCTTCAGATACTTGCTGCATGAGTAACATTTAAGCAAAAATACTATGGTGATTACCAGAGGCTGGGGTCCTGAACCTACAGGTCCATTGCAGGCTTACCTCATAGCGGATTTTCTAAGATAGTTTAAAGAAATAGATAATTTTTAATATGAATATTTTAAAAGGATCCCCAAACCCTTTACTTAGCTGTTTGGCTATGCAACTTGTACACTTTTTGTATATTAAGGCACCTCACGGGGGGGGGGGGCTTAATCTCGGACTGAGGGTTGTGGATTGGAGGCAGTATTATTGGGGCAGTTTGTTCAAACATATTTTCTCAAATATGATCTGAGTTTCTGCCCTGCACCATGCCTTGTAGTCCTAATATGTTGTATTTACTGCCCTTGTGTGGAATGGATTGCTTTGCTCCAATATTAACAGGCTTGACAGGCTTCTCATTCCAGTGATGGTTTTGAGTAATTGCATGCCTGCTACATAAGCCATTCTATATGATATAATCTTTAAGATTTACCACTCTTACAGGTTGGGTTCTGAGCATATATGTGAGTCATGAGCACATGTCTGCCCTACTGTTCCCTCATCTGGTGACCAGGTAAGCAAGGTTGGTACAGGATCAGAAAACTTTAGGTAGAGCCCTGTTTCCTTATGTCTAAGTTTGCTTGGAAAATGTAGTGGTCAAGGTTATTTAAGCACTCTTTGAGCTCTTATACTGCCTCAGTTTCAACAGTCAGGAACAAGTTTAATTAAGGGATTTACTGTACCTCCTGGTTTATGGGTGTGTATGGTTCACATTGCCTAGCCATTCATCTAATGCAGGTTTTGTTTGACAGATGCTGTAAGGTTATACTAATATGGGTATTAAATACCATTTATCTTTTCTTTTAAATGAGTAAGTTGGACTATAAGTGTTACACTAAGTTTATTAAAAATATGCATGGGTTCTCAATGTTGTGCTCCCAAGAGTTGTGTGACAACACTTTGAGAGCTCTTCTCAGTGTATAGTCACACTTCTTTCTGCTGTGTCTGTTTTGTGTTGTGTTATTTGACTGTGGGTGAGTGGACTATGCGACTGGGTGTGTGAAAGGTGTCTGGTTCTGTTTCAGGTGTTGTTTTTTCGTTCTACAGTATAAAGAATTCTGATAAGTTATACTAACTGTTTTAATAGTATTCTGTGTTTATTTGAACTTCCTTATTTCAAGTTACCTTGCTATTTTCTAGTTAGATATCTTCCTTAGTGTTATAAATAATGACGGTTATTATGAGTTTAGTTTGTAATGCTTCATGGAATGTACAGGGGTTAGGTACACCAATAAAAATATATAGGGTACTAAATCACCTAAATAAGCACAAAGTAGGCATAGCTTTTCTCCAAGAAATTCATTTAGTTCCTGAGGAGGTGAAAAAACCTGCTCGTAGCTGGGTATCCACCGTAAATCACTCATGCTTTTCTTCAAAGAAACGAGGTGTGGCAATCTTAATCAGGAAGGGTTTATATTTTGTGAAACATAATCACTTTACTGACCCAGAAGGCAGGTACCAGATCTTGTTGGGTGATATTTTGGGGGAAAACATAGCATTGTGTAATATTTATGCCCCAAATTTGCAGCAAAAAGATTTTTTCCAAAAACTTGCTTCTGCTCTGGCCAATATTGGAAATTATGAGATCATTTTAGGAGGTGACTTTAATGTGACCATGGACCTTATTTTGGATAAATAACCCTGGAAGTTTAAGTTCAGCACAAAAAAGGGCTCCACCTGGCACTTAGAGGTTAAGATCTAATGGACACTTGGAGGCTAGTACACCCATGAGGGAGAGACTATTCTTGTCTTTCGGCATGGCATGGTGCACTAAGCAGGCTAGATTACTTATGTATGCCATTAAGTTTATGCAGTGAACTTAGTCATACAGGTTTTATGAGACTTACTTTACAAAATTACAGGATTAAAGTATGACATTAATAAAATCTACACCAGCAAGATTGAGTATGCTCTTTTTAGAGTTAAACAAAAGTATTGGGAAATGGGAAAAGGCCAGTAAACTTTTAGCCTATAGATTGCAGAAAATGCAGATCCAGAGTACTATTAATGGCATCAGACTTAAAACAGGGGAAGTTACGCATAATGTGGGGAAAATTCATGAATGGTTTAAGGACTTCTAGGAAAAATTATACAACTCTCAAGGCTCAGTGCAGATAGACCACATAGAGGATTTTTTTAAAAAAGCTAAACTCCCCTCATTGTCCCTGTATGATAAGCAGCATTCAGATAGATCTCTAACTCTGCAGGAGATTTCAGAAGTAACTGCAAGTGCTCCCAAAGGCAAAACACCAGGTCTGGGTGGGTTGTCTGGCGAATTTTACAAATACCTAAATAACTTAATAGCTCCCCACCTTTTAAAGGCCTTTCAAAATTCCTTTAAGGATAGATCTCGCCCAGATTCTATGAATGAGACCTATATATGTTTATTGGCTAAGAAAGGGAAGGACTCACTCAAATGTGGGAGTTACAGGCCTATATCCCTCCTGAACTATGATTACAAAATAATAGCAAAAGTATTAGCTGTCAGATTCTCTAAAATTCTGTACAAACTTGTGGGGAAGGAACAGGTGGGTTTTCTGAAGGGCAGACAGGCTGCTGATAATTCTCACAGGTTCTTCTCGATTTGGGGGTCAACCCAGACATCCCAAAATAAAAAGAATCCCTTATTAGCTATCTCATTGGACATAGCCAAGGCGTTTGTCTCATTAGAATGGGTTTACTTACTGAATGTTCTTAAAATTAATGATTTGGGGCCTAACTTGATTTCCTGGGTGCAAACTTTATATGCTTGCCCCAGAGCATGCATGATTACAAATGGCCTCAGGTCCTCTCCCTTTTACCTGCACAGGTTTTAGGCAGGGTTGCCCTCTATCCACTTCTCTTTGTTCTTGCCATAGAGCCTCTTATCAAAAATATAATGTACGTGAATAGAATTCATGGGATACAAACAGGACAATATTTTAACAAAGTTCTTGCCATTGCAGACGACATTCTTTTAACTCTGACCCAACCGGCCTTTTCTTTACTGATTGTCAAAGAAATGCTACAGAGTTTTGGAGGCATATCAGGCCTTTATGTTACGGCGACATGCATCAATATCGACAAAGGTGCCATGTCGCTGTAGAAGTGCCACTGGGATCAGGCAACCCCTTCATCCAACCTGCACCCCCTCCCCAAACTAACTCCAACCTGAGTTAGAATCCTAAAGAATATGGGGGTTCAGAGGCAAAACCCCTGAAGAAAAACACACACGGTGTGTGGCTCCATGCCGACTGCAACTCGCTGTCGACATGGAGCCTCTGCGTGAATGCCAGTTGACATTTTTCTTGTCAAACTGGCATTGTAGAGCCATGTTAATTTATTTATTTATTTATTTATTTAAAAGTTTTACCAGGAAAGGCATACTGAGCAGACTACCACTCGATTCCAGATGCGTCCTGGGAGTTGTTGGGGACAGGATGATACATACATATAAAATACAAAGATACAGAAATACAGAATATAGAAATGTCATAGACTATATACAAAAGATATATATATATATATATATACAGGAATATAAACAGTATGTACACAGCAAGTACAGGCAGTAATTAGTAGAAATCGTGCAGTGACAATTAACTGGGATAGAGTTAAACATTTCGAATAAACCATAGTTGGAGCAAGCTGGAGAGCTGGCCCATTCTAGTGTGAGTCTAGGCAGCATGGGCAGTTGGTGGAGACTTGCCCTTTAAGGAGGGAAATTTGTTGCCTAGAGGAGGGGGCGTGCCGGACGTCTGCAGGCAGGGATTGGTCTAAAACAGAGTGTTTGATGCTCTCTGACTCAAATTCAGAAAGAATCAAAGTAGATACCATGCTAGACGTTAAATGGCCTACTAATGGTTTAACTTATTTTGGGATTAATTTATTTAATTCTGTAGGAAAGATCTTAGATTTTAATATGTCTAGAATAATTGATGAGCTCAAGTCAGATCTAGACAGATGGTTTAAACTACATCTGTCGTTATGGGGTAAGAAAAACTCATTAAAAATGATTTCTGCTCGTATGTTGTTTTATTTTATGAACAATTTTGCAGTAAACATACCTAAGATGTGGTTCAATAAATTTGAAAGATGTATCTCCTCTTTCCTATGGGATGGAAAGCCTCCTAGATTGTCCAAGGCTAAACTTAAAGCTCCAGTGGGTAATGAGGGTTTAGCATTGCCTTGGTGGCAAGGGTATTTCTGGGCATAAAGCTTAAGCAAGCATCTGCTTGGTTTCTCCAGAATGACAAAGAGGATATGCCCCTGTGGGTTAGGATAGAGAAAGCACTAGTGGCCCTCCTAGACCAAACTGACTTGTTTTTTGCTGCCACCCCTTCTTATCTCACAAACCACCCAGTGCTTCAAATTTCAATTCTAGTATGTAAAAAGTTCAATTGCCTCAAAAGGATCGAATTTGTGCTCCTAAAACTTATGCCTTTATGGGGGAATCCCTTGATTACTCCTAATAATAAAGTATTAAAAGACACAGGCTGGAGAAGTAAAGGAATCAAAATACTAAGTGATTTATTAGATGCTGTTGACAAATTATCCTCATTTGAGAATCTCAGAAATAAATTTCACTTGAATAGGAGTGATTTCTGTCTTTATACAATAGGGGTGAGTTGATATTAGGTGGAATAAAACTACATATTTCTCACTACCATTGAATAAATCAGCAGTGACATATGCACAGTGATAAAATCTTACATTTATACATATATTCCATACCTCACTAGCTGATATTGACACTGTGCATACGTCAGAGATCCATAACAACAGAAACCTTACAAACCTGCACCACATTCACCCTAAATAAAACATAATTACACACAGCTGTATGAAGCACGAGAAACATACTTTTTCTCTGAACATCTCCTGCAGTGCATTCCAACACTGAAGTCATTTGCAGCGCGTACAGCACAACAAAACTGCAAACGAAAACATGAAAGAAATCAAAACGAAGGATAGTATGGCATTCTTTAACAAAAATCTTGCTTTATTAAAAGTTGGACAACATCACATTTGCAACAAACTAAAGCTGAAATGACCGCAAAAGGTACTAAATGAAGAAGAAGAAATATTTCTGAGCTGCAGCCAATTCGAGCAGGACAAGGAGCCCCTGTTAGACCCAACTTCTGAACCGCAAGCATCAAACGTTCCTGGAGTACAAATTCCAAAGGAGACATGCATAAAAAAGCAAACTGTGGACAATAAAGAAATAGATGACTTCATTAACAGTAGCAAAAATGAAAATACAAAACATAAAACCATAGCAGACGTTAACAGTTTACATAAATATTTTTTGGACAACATTGTGACTAAATAAAACTATCCATGAAAGTACAGCCGAAGAACTGGACCCATTACTTTGTCATTATTTTATACGTTGCCAATGTCTGGACGGCACTGAATATGAACCCCTGAGTTTCCGGTTCCAATTCCAAAGTATGGAACAATACTTAAAGGATTATTCATACCCTGAATCTCTCAGCACTTCCACAAAATTTCAAAAAACACGCCAAGTGCTTCTGTCAAAGCAGAAGCGTCTTAAAGAGACTGGCAAAGGAAACCATCCTCAAGCAGCCGATGAACTGACTGACAAAATTATACAAGAACTATATAATAAAAACCAACTAGGACCCGAAATTCCACAAGCTCTCATCAACGCTATGTGGGTAACTGTAACCCTCTATTTTGGATTAAGAGGGAATACAGAAACCCGCAAGCCGAAGTGGGGAGATGTGACCTTGAAAAGAGACAAAGGAAACAACCACTACTTACAGTACTGCACAGAAAGGCAAATGAAAACGAGAAATGGCAGTAATCCAAAAGAGACCCGAAAAATTAAACCTCGTTTATACGAGATTGATGACACAAAAAAATATCCTGTCAAAAATGATATGATATACTGGTGCAGAAGACCAGAAAAGGCAAACCATGAAGACGCTCCATTTTTCCTTGCCATCAACCATACACCTACTGATCAACATCCAACAGCCCTAGGCATAAAAACGATAAGTAAAATAGTTAGAAATATGATAGAAAAAGCCGGTATTAAAATGGAAAAACAGTTAACCAACCATTCTATTAGAAAGCACTTGGTGCAAAAACTAATAGCAATATACACGGTAATGACATAGTCCAGGTCTCTGGCCACAAGAAGCTTCAGTCGCTAAACGAATACTCCAAAATCAATGATGAGAAACAGCTCAAGATATCAGATATTTAAGTTGCTCTAAACCTCAGCCATCAACTTCAAAAAATGTTCCTGCCCTTTCATCTCACGGTGACACTTCCAGTAACTGGCAAGAAACATTTACAGCATGTTTCAGTAACCCAAGAATTACTGCACAAAATATAACATTTAATATAATCCAAGGTAAGAATGTCCAGAACTGCACTACCACCCAATACAGAATACAAACTAGTTATTTTGCAAATGAAATACTAATGTGTACTTTTCTATTACGGGTCCTCAGCATGAAACACACCCCTGCAAAAGGCTCCATGTCAAGAGTCTGACACAGACTCAGAGTGAGGGACCCACAAAAACGGTAACCACTTCATCTGCATGGAAGCCAGAAAACGTACCTAAAGAAGCAGCACTGAAGAAAAAACAGTAGGCCGAAAAGAAAAACACTCTGGTGACTTTAGCCAGAGCAACGGACATTATTTGGTGAAGTAAACTGGAAAAAAATGTGCCCACAAAATATACATTGCATAAAGCACTGCACACACACACACTGAAAAAATGAATAAAACATGAACATTAACAAAAGAAATAAAGTAGCATTACCAAAAATATCCATTATCCAGAGGTCCGTTAACACTCCTGTTCCATGAAGCCCCGCCCACAAATCACATGCAGCCAGTAGAAAAGCACGCGCTGCCACACTACCCAATCACTAAACAGGACACTACAACCAATCATACAACAGCAACCACAGCTCCCCACAGCGATACCCACTCAAAGCAGTCTGTTCAGAAAATGAACCAATAAGAAAGTATGCCAAAATGCCATTCACAAATAACACACTGCTAGCAAAAAAGCAGCCTACTTACACCTTGAAATACTTCCTCCTACAAGAAACAACACCACAGAAGCATAAAATGCAGATTATAAAAATCCAACAAAAATTGACCCTATTGTATAAATTGCACACATGATGGCCAGATCGTGTGCTATGGTAAATAATCTTCACTCCTGCATTGTGAGCTCTGGATACTCTCACTCCTGCCTTCAGCACATGTGAGAATACACAGCTCACTCTGCAGGAGTAAGAATATTTTCCATATCACACTCCTGCCCATCATGTATCCCTTCTATATCTGCAAATAAGGAGTTTTCTATTTTTTTTCATATGTAGTTTCTGGGGCTTTGTGGGGTTTCCCCCATCCCCTACACTCACATGTCCCTGAGGTAGCACGTGCATATGCAGGCGTGTGCGCGCACACCGTTTGGGATGCCCCTCCGTTCCAGTCATGCCACTGACCACCTGCGCCAGTACAGAACCTCCATTCGGTGACAGCGGGACTACGGATGGGTGACCCCAACCCCTTACCCAGGAGAGGAGAACCAGTGCTTGATCCTGCTCCTGCCCCCCCCCCCCCGTGCCAGCACCCCAGCGACCTGAGGTTGTTCCCAAACTTGGGTCATGAGCATAGTATGAGGTCTGGCATCCAACGCCTTAACCTTCAGCGCCACTGGGCCGGCACAAGGAGTTTCCTCTTAAATAAATTCTTAGACCCTCACTACCTACTTCCTCCTAATCTGGACTAGGACACGGTGTTGAAGTTAGCTTTCCTTCCTAAAGATTTTAGTTTAATCTATAAATTATTAAATGAGGCAAATGACTCTCTAACAGAACATGCTAGACTTAAATGGCAAGATGATTTGGGACAAGTAATCCCGGCTTCAACTTGGAACAAAGTGTGGGTAAATGCCTCTAAATCATCCAAAGAGGTGCAGGGGAGGTTAATACAGTTGAAAATGTTGCATTATTATTATTACTGCCCCAGACACTTGTTTAGTTTAGGGATGAGGAACAATGATCACATTTGGAGGTGCAGGATTGTGCATTTGCTTTGGTTTTGCACAAAGGTACTGGATCGCTGGAAACAAATTTGTGCCTTGTATCAAGCCATATTAGATCTCCCTATCCCCCTTTCTCCACTGATACTTATTATTGGTGATGTTAGCATGCTAAAAGAGATACCAAAATTAAAAAAAATTAGGTAATGTCAGTAGCATTAGCTTTTAAAAGGCTTCTGCTTAAGAATTGGAAGGAAAGAATGTGCCTACTTTACAATAATGCCTGACTTCTCTGGAAGGGGTTGCAAACAATGACAGAATGTGTTACTTAGTGACCGAAAAAAATGATACATTTTTGGATATATGGGGCGTGTTGCTAACCTATTGCTGTATAGGAAGTTTACAGAGATAAATAGATACTGGTGTTTAACATATTATTAGTGCTTGGTCTAAACAATATCAGAATATTTTAATAACTGTTTAATGCAGTTATTGGATTGATTCCTTACTACTTAAAATTCTTTGTAGAATCAAAGTGTATGGCCTTATCAAACTTGATGGCTAGCCTATTTCTCTTGTAATGTGCTTGAAACTTTCCTTAACACTTCTTGTGATTTATCAGTATGTAATATATGGATTGTTAAAATAATACTATCAAAAGTCATACAAAAAAATCCCTATAATACACTACTCCCTTTCTGATAA
Organism: Neoceratodus forsteri; assembly: GCA_016271365.2. Taxonomy (NCBI): domain Eukaryota; kingdom Metazoa; phylum Chordata; order Ceratodontiformes; family Ceratodontidae; genus Neoceratodus; species Neoceratodus forsteri. The sequence goes on from JADMNL010000025.1 coordinate 269,589,573, forward strand.
TTCTACCCTTCCTCAAGCGATAATACTATTGGTTGTTGTTGATAATAGTATCGTTCACTGCTGATAATACTATCGTTTCAGCTCTGAACGATAGTAGTATCACTGAAATCCCACAGCGCATGCGCCAGTTTGCCTGCCACACAAAGCGTGGTTGCCATGGTGCCACGTTCCAGTCTGTGCCAATGTAAGCGTGCAATGCCATTGGCACACTTTCTGAGTAAGTAGCGGGCAAACCAAACGCCAAAACATGGCGGACGCTTACTCGCGCTTAGCGAGAGCAACCTTGAAAGTTATGCCCAGTTTGTTTTTTATATTTATTTCTCAGAAAAGTGGATTACCTGCCGGATGAACAAGAAAATAAGCGGTAGGCTTACCAAATTAAAGTAAAAGCTTTCCTCACAAATCCGGGCACAACTTCAATACTGTCTGTGCGTGGGTCAGCCGAGGCGAGCACTTCTTCAGTGCAACAGGCAGCCAGCCCAGTTCACAGAATTTTAAAAGCAGCATTTTTCGAATCGGGATCATATGTTACAAAAATAAAAAATAGGTTACAGTAAATTACTCATTGCAATTTATCTCGAGGTTCTGGGGACATAGAAACCTCTCGAGCTTCACTCTCGAGGTTATCTATGTCCCCAGAACCTCTCGATGGAATTACAGCCTTGTAATTCACTGTAACCTATCTATTATTCTATTTGTAATTCTGTACAAAGGTATTGTATTGTTTAATAGAACATTTTAATAAACTTTAATTTAGAAAAACATTCACCTTCATAAACATAATGTTTCAACTGTTATAATTCATTAGATAATACATTGTTTAGTATTCAGTCTTCCTCTTCAGGGTTTATAACACATCTTTTTAGGCTGTCTTAGAAGTCCATTTAAAATAAGCATTTGTCAATGCCAAATGCTGATTGCATTGGTCCGTTGAGCTCACTCACTGCCCGTGTCACTCGCTTGTTCTGTTTCTCCCGGTGCTGCAGGCTGCTGTTTTGTACTGGGCTCCTGCCTGTGTTGGCATGTTTTTCTGCCCACAAAGTAATCTGCAGGTGTCCTGACAGAGCTCTGTTGAGGTGGGTCACTCCCCCCCGCGCTCATTCTGTTTCTGCTGGCGCTGCAGGCTTCCCTTTTGTACTGGGCTCCCACCTCTACTGGTGGCTTTTTCTGCCCACAAAGAAATCCGCAGCAGTCCTGACACAGTTCCATTCAGCTCGCTCACTCCCCCTCTCTCACTCGCTCATTCTGTTTCTCCCACCGCTGCAGGTTACCCTTTTGTACTCAGCCCCTGCATGCATTGCTACCTTTTCCTACCCACAAAGAAATCCACAGCAGTCCCAACAAAGCTCCGTTGAGCTCACTCACTCCCCTCCCTCACTCGCTCGTTCTGTATCTCCCGGCGCTGCAGGCTGCCCTTTTGTACTGGGCTCCTGCCTGTGTTGTCGCCTTTTCCTGCCCACAAAGAAATCCGCAGCAGTCCCAACAGAGCTCAGTTGAGCTCTGTCACTTACCCCCCTCTCTCAGTTGCTCGATCCTAATCTGTCCCAAACACTGATTTCTGACATCAACTGTGGTATTGTGCGCCAGAAGTGCGGAAACACATTTTGGCCAGGATGTGAAAAATGACAGCTGTACTGTTCATAAGGAGGTGTGAACAAATGCCAGTGTTGAAAATCTGGCATGAAAATATTACTAATTTGCAAACGTACAAGGGTGCATGGAACCTACACAACACACGCTCGTAACACAGTAATTTTATGGAGTTTCATCACAAAATTTTCAACATAGGCATTTTAGGACCTCTGCTCATGATCAGTGTCTGTGTGATTTTCTTACTATGTCCCAAACACTGATTTCCCACAGCGACCGCCCTATTGTGCTCAAGAAGAACGAAAACACATTTCAGCCAGGATGTGAAAAATGACAGCTGCACTGTTCATAAGGAGGTGTGGCAAAATGGCAGTGCTGAAAATCTGGAGTGAAAATACTGCAAAGTTGCGAATGTAAGAGCGTGTGTGGAAACTGCGCAATGCACATTCGTAACACACTCATGTTATGGACTTTTGTCACCAAAGTTTCAACATAGGCATTTTAGGACCTCTGCTAATGAACAGTGTCACTGTCATTTTCATAATGTGTTTCCAGAACACTGATTTCCCACAGCAACCACACGATTCTCATCAGAACTGTGAAAACACATTTTGGCCAGGATGTGAAAAATGACAGCTGTGCTGTTCATGAGGAGGTGCAGAACAATGGCAATGTTGGAAATCTGGAGTGAAAATATTATTAATTAGTGACATTATGAGCATGCGTGCAAACTGCACAACGCACACGCTCGTAACACAGTCATTTTATGGAGTATCGTCACCAAATTTTCATTATAAGCATTTTAGGACGTCTGCTCACGAACAGTGCTACTGTCATTTTCTTAATCTGTCCTGAACACTGATTTCCCATAGCGACTGCACTATTCTGCGCTGGAAGTGCAAAAACACAGTTCGGCCAGGTTGTGGAAAATGACAGCTGTACTGTACACAAGGAGGTCTGAAAAAATGCCAATGTTGAAAATCTGGTGTGAAAATATTGCAAATTCACAAAGTTACTAGTGTGCATAGCAACTGCAAAAAGCACGCTCATAAAACAGTAATTTTTTGGAGTTTTCCCACCAGATTTGCAGTATAGGCTTTTTGAGAGCCCACCTCATGAACACTGACACTGTCATTTCATTAATCGGCCCCAAAAGGGGATTCCGTGCAGTGACCATGAAATCAACTTTCGGGGCCGAATAACGACATGACAGTGACAGAATTCATGAGGAGGGGTCCCAAAAACCCCATGTTTAAAATTTGGTGCCAAAATTCCAAAAAATGCCTGAGATATGCATAAAAGTTGAAAAACCCCTATTTATTCCATTTTACAGCTTACCGGCATTTCCTCAGTTCGTGGTCGGCTTAGAAGAGTGCAGACGTGTCCCAGGTCCACCGAAGATTGTCGCGCCAGACTCCAGAAGTAAATATGGGGTGGGAGGTGTGGGGAGGCAGGGTGCGCAGTGTGTGGGCGCGGGTTGTGAGAGGGGGGCAAGGAGACCGCCGAGGGACCATTTCCTGTTTTACAGGTTTAAAAAAAAAAAAAAAGACATAACGGGACCATTTTTTATTTTACAGGGGCATGTGCACATGCCAGAGACTTTCTTTGGGGGAGCTGTAGCCGACAGGGGACTGGGCACCCCTGTTGGCACACAACAAAAGGGGGGGTGACATTATGCCGATGGGGATTGGGCACCCCGTCAGCAGACAACAAAAGCAGTGGGGGTTAAATAATGCTGATAGGGAGTGGGCTCCCCTGTTGGCAACATAAATCTTGCAGCACTGAAGCCGACGGGGATTGGGACCCCTGTCAGCAAATAAACATGGTCGGGGGGGCACATGCTGCTGAGGGGGATTGGGTACCCCTCGGCAGGGGTTAATATTGTTGTGAACACGACGACAAAGCCGCCCATGTTCACAAACAATATCAGTATCTCAAGATCCCGCCCTGCTATGACGGGTTGCTCCCTCATTGCAACGAATGGCTGACGCTGCAATGACGAGGTAGCCCCTGATTGCAGCGGCTAAATTTTTACAAGCTGGTGGTACGCTGGCTGAACTAGTGTCAGCAGCAGTGTGCCATGGCATTGGGGGAAGCGGGCCAAGCCTTTAAAGGCTGTGGCGGTATTGGGCGCAACAGTGCCACGCCTCCACAACCTGCTTCTGGTGAAAGCTGCCGCAATATGTTTCTTGCGCATGCGCGCAATCAACATAAAAAATGATTGCTGGCAGATTCCATTTCCAGTCATAATCTGGGGCTCTTCAGATTAGTGTAGACCTTGGAAACGGCTGGCTGCTGCGCTAGTTAAGAAGTTTTCATACAAATAACCAAGTCAAGTTTTCTTTTAAGCTCACTGGTATTGCAGACAAACTCTGCATGTCCACACATACTTTCCCAGATATAATGTTTCAGCTATTACAAGTAGAGAATACATTTTTTAATATTCGGGTTTCCCCTCCAAGGTTTATTACATATCTCAGCAGCCAGTGTAAACTGTATATAAACAAAGTCTGGTAAGAGAACTACCACTGCAAAATTATGTTATTGATGGTGGTTGCATCCTAAGTGTTATATCCTTTGTAAATGACTTGTCAGAACAAATCATGTGCTGCAGACACCAGAAAGCAGACCATCGCTCGAGAGGTCCACTGTAATCTGGACCTTGAGCTGACTGCACAGGCTGGTTGAGCATGGTTTTGCCCAACCAATAGTTTTCAGAGTGTATGGAGATCAAAAATAACGTGGTTTTTTTTAACTATTTAAACTGTTGTGTCCTGTTCTTGGCCTTTCTCCCATAGTCAGTTACAAGTGACAAGTAATATAGAGAAACAGATGATTTAAAAGAAATAAGTTAATGTCCATATAAAAGTTAAACTTTATAAAGTTTAATTGAAAACAGAGCAACCTACGTAACGTTCCCCATCCACACTGTGTTCCATTTTGTGGTATCTGTTGGGAGCATGGTGTTTTTTTGTTTTTTCAGCTCTGCTTTCATTAGAGCTGGTAGTGCAGATATTGTGTTCAGCTTTGTAGAATGCTGTTTTACTGCAGAAGAGTACAACTGTATTCCATGACCTCTGCACTGTGGTACAACAGCGTTCTGCTAAGGATGAAAATCCATGCAGAACATGCTTCCTCTTTACACTATAAATGTATATGCATGCAAATTTTAGTAACAGGTTCAGTTCCCACCACCGCCACTCAGTGTATTCTATGTATCAGTAACAATTGGTGAAAACATGACCCCACAGCTGGGCTATTCTAATCAAATTGCAAAATGGGATAGTGAGTGGTAAAGGACCTGCCTGATGAACTGTACAATATGTAAGCATTAATCCACGATGAAGGTGGCATCTAATGGGGAGTTAATGCATGGTTGTGGCCGTTGTGGCATGAGGCCGCAGGCCGAGTGCCTACAATGACCAACCATGCATTAACTCCCCATTAGATGCCACCTTTGAAGGGGATTAATGTGCTTGTAACATGGACATCAGGATAGTTATTATGTACTACAGATGTCTGGACTTCTACAAGACAAAAGACTCTGACACTGATAAGTTCTGGTCTAATTTTTACTGTTATTTTCAATTCTATTGATACAACTCTGTTACATACAGATATGGTTATTTTTATTTTCACATGCAGTAAGCGCTTGCATTACTAGTAACTATTCCTGCACATTTTGAGGATTTCTGAGCAGCTGTTCTTTCAATATTTTACCTAGGAGGACTGTTATCCTGCCTCTTTTCCTGTTTTCACACTCTCCCTGTATCTCAATTGCATGTTCGCAGCGTCGTTTGCTGAGTTTCATTGCTCATAGTATCCTGCTCACTCTCTGTTTCCCTACTCATTTCTTTACCTGCTAGTAGACATCCGGTGTCTGTGGAACAGTCTCGCTGTGTGATTCCTCCTGCTTAGTTGAACTTTACGGTCCCATACACCATGAACCCATGGAACTGAAATCCATTGGCGGATGTTGCGCCTGCTGCTTCGTGTTCCGGCGTGGTCCTTCCTCTCTCTCTCTCACTACTTCTGGGCCGGGGTTACTGATTGTTTTCCTCTCCTCTGTTGTCTTCTAGCTGTGTGCCGCACTTCTATCTCCCTACTTCTCTTTCTCTAACCATTCCTCCATTTAGATTCCTCCACACAGGCTGAACACTGCTCGCATTTTCTCCATCTCTTCATTCACAACATCCATCTCTCTACTCCTGCTCATGTCCCTCTGTTCCATTTGTCCCCCTGCTCCTATATCCTACTATCATGCTCTTTTCTGCCTCTCTCTGACTCACATTTTTCCCCTTTCCCACTGACCGCGCCACTCCTATTCTTCTCATGGGTACTTTGTGTACTTCAGAAGCAACACGGCATTATTGTCTTGTAATGCCGTGTTGCTATTGTACCAGCTGATGCATTTGCTCCTATAAGCGTTCATTTTTATCGTTGTCAGATTTTTGCCATGTTAAAAATCATGTTAATATCCTCACATCAGAAGCTGGCACACAAATGGCAGAGCAATCCAGTTCAGTCTGCATATTCATTAGGCACTGCAGGCTCTATTTTTAAAGCCCCAACATTAAGGCAAGGTGCTTGTATCAAACAGAACTGACACAAGAGGCACCTTGCATCAAACGTTGCAGCAATCCTGATTTTCAAATGCAGGTTGCATCAAAATTGGGTACCCTTGCACCAGACTGGCCCTGTGTCAGCACTGTGCCAAACACAGGGGCGCACCATGGCGGAGGGGGCCATGGGCCTTACCTTTGCTGCTCTGTCCCCTAATGTAGGATTCTGAAAGGTCCCCCAAGTCAGCAACACCCACTTGGGGTTAGATCAGCCCTAGCTGGTACTAGTGGTCACCACTCAAGAGTGCAGTATTGAGCCATGGTAAGCTGTTGGTGGCCCCTTGGGGCTATAATCAGTACTGTACCACCTGAATGCTTAGTCCAAAACTCAAAGACATATTTGCAAAACAAATGTTTTTCCAGTCTTTAGTTGCACTGTATTGCGACCCTGTTGCTAAATCAAAATGGTATTTCTGTGACATTAGATAAACTGATTTATCGAAAAAGGCTTGAATCATCCCTTCCACTGCTAAGCACAATTGGGCTCCCTGTAAAGATTTGGTTTTGCACAAATCTCCCTCCTGCGCCCATGACAAAAGTAATATTTTAATTAACGTGCATATATTTTCATGGATTTATGACACAAAGACATTGGGCATCAATATATGTAAATCCTTACAATCCTTTTTTTTTTTTTTTTTTGCGGTACTAGTTCAGATTTTTGATTTTAATTATAGGATGTAACTATATCTGACATTTCACATATCTTCATGTGGCATTTTTGTCCATCTATTAAATGTTTCACTACTGTATAATAGTTTTACTCTTCTGTTGTTTGTAGTTCCAGGAATGGTAGTTTCAGATTTAGCAACATAAGTCAATAGGTGACATTCTTTAATGTTGTTAACTGAATATGTACTACGACAACCAAATAAAACTTAAACTTGAATAAAATATGAAACTGCAAATCACGGCACTATATGCTAGATGAAATGAAGCTGCAGCTTCCAAATCTGATGTAAACACTGTGTCAGGCTACACCTTAATCTCTAAGCATAGTGTGTGCAATAGTGTGGACTGTATTGTTCAGCCACTAGGTGAATATAAAAGTAGCACGGAGGTTAATGGTTGCACTGGTCACCCCTGTCCACAAAAGTGGAGACTGTGCCCTGGTATCCAGCTATAGACCTATATCCATCCCCCTCCCTTTGTCTAAGGCCCTGGAGAGGATAGTTGCTGACCAACTGTTGAGCATCTATACAAGTACAATATCCAATGTCCACAGCAACACAGTTTTAGGAAACTACACAGCACAAACACTGCCCTTATTGAATACACCGGTTATATCCATGAGGTATAGGATAGTGGAAAAATTTTAGGAGCTATTTATATTGACCTTACAAAGGCATTCGACCTAGTCAACCACTCCATTCTTCTCACCAAACATCACACCCTGGGTCTATCCCCGGACACAATCACCTGGTTCAGCAGCTATCTCTCCCACAGATCCCAACGAGTAAAGATCAATGGAACATTATCAGAGGCCAGGAATGTCACAATAGGAGTATCTCAAGGGTCAGTCTTAGAGGGCCTCTAACCATTCGGAATATTCATAAACACCCTTCCCACAGCCTGCCCCTCAAAAGTGCTCCTATATACAGATGACACGGTCATCTTCACCAGCAACCATAAGCAGGGGATCTCTTTCTGAGGAATTACAAAGTGACTCTGAGGCTCTAGAGAATTGGTTTAGTCAAAATAAAATGCTGATAAGCTATACAAAGACAAACACCATGCTGTTTGCTGGTCCAACAGCAAGGACAAAGGCTATCCCATTCATCATCTTAAACAGCAGTGGAGAACCCCTAGAACAAGTATTCACCTTTAAGTGCCAAGGAGCTCCTCATGCGGGTAATCTTTTAAAGACTATCAACATAAGATTAGGGGTACTATTTAGGCACAGGCACTACCTCCCCTCCACAACTAAACAAACGATAGTAAATAAGTCTAGTCTCCTTGTAATAGACAATGGCCTCCCAGTTTACAGCACAGCCACTGACACAGTCCTCAACAGGGTCAGGCTAGTACTAAACAAAGCCTGATGATTTGCACTAGTTCAAGTTCAAGTTCATTTCAGGAAATCTCCGTTGAGCAAGCTCATTCACAAGGAGGTCCTGCGGCACATATACAGACAATTATACGATACATGTAGTGAATAACATAACAGTAATAATAAATGCAGACTAGATCCATAAGATACATAGTACCCAAATTAGAAAGAAATGATACATAATGCTCAAATTAGAAAGTAACAGTGCAGGTAGGAGAAGCATAAACCTGGGGAGAAGCATTAGGAATGGGAATTTTTTGAATACAAGCAGGAGAGTGAAGTTAAAATGAGAAGGAGGAATTGAGAGATAAGGGGAGATGGGAGCAGGAGGGGGGCTAGTGGGCTAAGGTACTAAGAGGAAGGTGGGGGAGAAGTGAAGGTAGATAAAGAGAGGAACGAAAAGGGGTAAAACAACAGATAAGAGGAAGTCAGGGTAGGGGGAAGATGGATTGGGGAGTAAAATATAGAGGAGGAGAGATAAAGGCAGAGAGAAGTCATGAGATCAGCTGCAGGGATTATTTTGTTTAGTCACCATAGGCAAGTAGAAGTAGAAGACAGGTGCTAGTGCTAGACCAGTTCTTTACGGACTAGAACTGGTAGCAGTAGGATGGGAAGATGGGGTAAGAAATAATGATGGAGAAGGAGTTTAAAAACAGCTACAGATGTCTTTTATTTTAGAAACAAAAAAAGTTCGCAGAGACTATGCTAGATAGTTTCAGGAAAGCTTGCAATCGATTCCAGATGGTTGGGAGGGCACTTGAGATGGCACATTTACCAAAGGAGGTGCGAGTCCTGGGCACATCGAGGAGGATAAAATCCGATTTCCTAAGTGAATATGCACTGCAGGAGATACAAATGAGAGATGTTAGGTAGCTCTGGAATTTGTTCAGAAGAAGCTTTAGGTTCCAGACTCCAGCATGGAGCATACATCTAGTGGTAAGTGACGTCCAGCCAACGACTGGGTACGGATTGCAGTGGTGGGTTCGATACGGAGAGTTTGTAATGAGGCACAGAGCATGGTGCTAGAGGATGTTCAGTTTGTTTAGGTTAGTAGTTACAGAAGAGGTGTAAATTATATCCCCATAGTCGAGTAGGGGGAGGAATGTGGCCTAGACAAGCCTGATTCTGGTCTCTAGGGGAAAGAGAGACCTATTGCGGAAGAAGAAGCCTAGCCTGGCTTTTAATCTCCTGGTCAGGTTGTCAAGGTGATCGTTAAAGGAGAGCTTGTTATCTAACCAAATGCCAAGATATTTAAATTTGGAGATGACTTCCAATGGTTTGCCTAAGAAGGTGACAATAAAATCACTGGGCGATTCGAAGGGGGTGGCAGAGGAAGTATTAGGAAAGAAGATCATGGCCTTGGTTTTCTTGGCATTTAGGAGAAGTTTGGCATTAATAAGATTTGCTTCTAGCTGTGTAAAGTCATTTTGAAGTATGTCCCTGACTTCAGACAATGTAGAACCGGATGTGTACAAAACTATATTATTTGCAAAGAAATGCAGATTTGACTTAGTTATTTGTGAGTCAAGATTGTTGATGTATAGGGAGAAAAGAATAGGAGCTAAGATGAGCCTTGCGGGACTCCCCTTGCAGTTGGCAAGGAGGCTGAGAAAAAAACGCCTGCTTTGATTTTCTGTATCCTTCCTGATAGATAACTGTGAAACCACTGTGCGGTGGATGGGGTGGCGCCTATTTTGGTAAGGCTATTCACTATTTGGTTATGATCTACGGTGTCAAATGCTTTTCTTAGGTCTAAGAAGACTTCTCCCATGATCTTCTTAGAATCCATAACAGAGACCCAGTCATTGGTGACTTTGGCCAATGCAGTGACAATGCTATGATTAGAGCGAAAGCCAGATTGAGCTGAGCTTAGGAGAGAATAGGCTTCGTTGCATTTTTTTAATTGTGTATAAATCAATTTTTCGAAAACTTTTGAGAGGATAGGCAAGATTGAAATGGGCCTATAGTTAGTTAGGTCACATAGGTCCCCTGATTTGAATAAGGGTAGGACGTGAGTGGATTTCCAGCAAGAAGGAACAGTGGCGGTGGTAATAGAGAGGTTGAATATATGGAGAATGGGGGCAGTAAGATAAGGATAGCCAAGTTTTAGAAAAAAATGGTTCGAGACCATCATTTCCAGCACTTTTCATGGTATCTAAATTGATGAGCAAATCTTCAACTTCTTTGAAGTTGAGAGGGAGCAGCTGGAATGGGTAGGCTGTAGTTTGCAGAGCGGTGTTTAGGCTGACTTGGTTGATAGCACATGCTGCATACAGTGAGGAGTCAAAAGCTAGGCCAGCAGTGACAAAATAAGAATTAAATTCTTTGAGGATCTGGTGATTACTTTCAACAACTGTACCACTGCAGTGGACCTTGGATGGTATGGAGGGAGCAGCTGGCTGTCCTTCAATAAACTCAATGGGCCTCCAGATTTTGTGAGACTTCCCTTTAGCCTGTTCCAAGGTGGAAACATAGAAGTCCACTAGGGATGGACAGGCATACCTACACCTGTACACTCTATGCACAAACTAACTGGCTCCTGCTGCAAGACAGAAGACTGGAGAAGGGCTCATGTGATCCCGCTCCACAAGAGTGGTAGCAGGGAGGAGGCGGGGAACTACAGACTGGTCAGTCTTACCTCAGTAGTGGGCAAGATTATGGAGGCACTCCTTAAGGAAAGGATAGTGCAACACCTGGAATCCATAGGGGCACAGGATCCAAGACAGCATGGGTTTACAAAAGGAAGGTCCTGTCAAACTAATCTCATAGATTTCTTTGACTGGGTAACCAGAGTGGTGGACCAAGGGGAGCAGTTGATGTCGCCTACCTTGACTTCAGCAAAGCTTTGACACTGTTCCACATAGAAGATTGATAAATAAGCTGGGTAGGCTCGGGTGGGTCAGAAGTTGGTCAACTGGGTGGCAAACTGGTTGTGGGCAGAAAACAGAGAGTGGTGGTAAATGGTATACAGTCAGAAGAGATGCAAGTCACAAGTGGGGTACCTCAGGGATCAGTCCTAGGCCAGTCCTCTTCAACATCTTCATTAGTGACCTTGCAGATGGACTAGAGGGTAAGACTTGTCTGTTTGCAGATGACACCAAGATCTGCAACAGAGTAGATGATCCAGATGGGGTGGGCAGAATGAGAAGAGATCTGGATAAACTAGCAGAATGGTCAGAAAAGTGGCAACTGGGATTTAATGCAAAGAAGTGCAAAATCATGCACATAGGGAAGAGAAACCCTGAAGCCACCTATAGGCTGGGAGGGTTGCTAGCAGTCACAAAGGAAGAAAGAGACTTGGGCATCATCATCACTGATGACCTAAAATCATCAAGCAGACCTCTAAAGCAGTAGGTAAGGCTAGGGGGTGTTAGGGTGTATTAGTAGGGGGTATCACAAGTCATGCAGAGGGAGGTAATAATCCCTCTGTACAAGACACTAGTTAGGCCCCATCTGGAGTACTGCGCAGTATTGGAGGCCACACCTTCACAAGGACATTAACAAATTGAGGCAGTCCAGAGAAGGGCAACAAAATGGTGCAGGGACTGCATCAGAAGACATATGAGGACAGATTAACAGGAGCTCAATATGTATACCCTTGAGCAAAGGAGGGAGAGGTGATATGATCGAGGCATTCAAACACCTTAAGGGCATAAACAAGGTGAAAGAGTCTAACATGTTTAAATATAAGAAAAATAGCAGGACAAGAGGACACAGCATGAGATTAGAGGAGGCCGATTAAGGGGAATGTGAAGAAATTCTTTTCACAGAAAGGGTGGTAGATGCATGGAATGGCTTACCACAAGAAGTGGTGGCTATGAATACAGTGCAGGGCTTCAAACAGGCATGGGATAGGCATAAGGGAGCAATACAAATGACTATGAATAGATAGGCCACTAACAGAGCAAAGGCCAATGGCACATTTATAAGGTAGAAAAGGAAATGGGCAGACTGGATGGGCCTTGCGGTCCTTATCTGCCATCAACTTCTATGTTTCTATGTTTCTAAGTTCCAGATCTGCCTAATAGGGAAGAAGATGCTTATCGGCATCACCCCCTACCCAGCATTAGAAAATGTACTGCTCCCAATGGACAATTGCTCCTCAACCATGAGTAGGGAAAGGAATGCTCTTAGCGTACCTTTCCACAGAACCAGCCAGGCCCAGCACTCCTTTGCCTTCAGAGTTCCCCACTGGCTGAATGACCTCCCTGAATCACTTCTAAGCCTTCCCAAATTGGGTCATTTCAAAAGGGAATTGAAAAACACGTTAGCAACCAGGAACAGCTGTGACTGTCACCTCTGATTACTATGTCTGTTATGCCCAGCGTCTCCACACATGAGACCTTACATATTCTGCTGCAAATGTATTTGCAAGACAATGAACTTGCCTAAATGAATCATGCCTTGATGAACTACTTCCAGCCATTGAAGTTGTTTCACTCAAGACAATGCTCCACGGGAGCTGCTCACTGTACCCTAAGCACAGCTACTCCATTGTATGTATCTTGCTTTACTGAACCATGTATCACCTTGAGAAATCTCCACTAAAGCTGCCTCTTGTACTCTAATCCTTATATTTTCCATTGCTTGAATTGATCTGTATGTGTCAACCAAGACTGACTTGGAACCTTTGTAAACGAGGTCCTGAGCTAAAAGATGTAATGTCCAAATAAATAAATAAAATCATACTTAAACATGTTAGCTGGTAGTGGTAATGTTTTCTAAGGGTTACAATATGTTAGAAAAAAAAAGCACAATTAGACAAATTAATTTCAAATGCAACACCTTGGATTATGCTGCAACCATTTTAGCAACTTAACACATGGAGATAATGTTTTAATTAAAAAAAGGTTTTTTGTTTGCTTTTTTCTATTTCTGTTTATCCCCCTCTGGCCTTGGCACTGTCACCTAACTAACCACCCCGCTCAGCAGGCTTTGAGGGATCCCCATCACACCGTGGTTTACCCCTAGGCGGGGACAGAGTGGGAGCGGGCAGTCGGTGCCCTTAGTCACCCCTTCCGGTTCTAGTACCTTCAGTCTCATTGGGGTCCCTTCTCAAGCCATGCTGCACTGGTGGCAAAGGCATATCCAACCCTCTTGTTGGTGTCATGCCGGACCAGGTGTTTTCTGGTGTACGCCCTCCCAGAGACATGACGTGCATTAATGCCAATGCGTAAGCCAGTGTCCATCACGATCCTCCAGCATGCCGATCCTCCAGCTGCCATTACAGGTCAGTCATGCACCAGACCAGGACTCCCCCAACCCCCAAGAAGAGATGAGTGGTCCCTGGGATGCTCAAGCCTCCTCCCTCCCAGCCAGCCCTCCGACAACCCAAGCCTGTTCCTGAACTCGGGCCACTGGCACCTCGAGCAGTAGCACTACTGCTACGCTGGTGGGATGGCTAAAATAAAAAAGTTTTGATGATGATGATGGTGGCATTGATGTTGATGGTTTCATTCCACTGGTGTTGGTATATGTCATGTCAGGTGAAGTCTTTAATTCTTTCGGAGCTGCCTCCACGTGACTATCTTTGACAAAGCATCTATTCCTCAAGTACAGCAGCATCAACATAAATCATAAGTCAGTAATGGCCACCGTGTTCCCGAGTACTACAAAATATGATAGAAACATCAGCATGTTATAAATTCCAGGGTCAACAGATGAGACTGTTCAGGTGCACACGAATACCGTTCTGCCTCAGTTGTCTTACAGTATACACAACGTGGATATGGATCACTTCTCAACTCTCCGTTAAATGAGAATGAGTTCTCATTAAACACATCAGTCCCTTAGTAATCTTCAAATTCATCACTAGTTATATGAGCTTAAGAACCCAAAGGAGACAATTAAAACATTTCTGATCGGGTTTGACATGTTGCAACAGTCAACATCCAATGTGTTTTGGTGTCCGCACTGTAAAAATAGCCTCTTACAAATACTTTTTAGAAAAATACCAAATATGCAGCTGTAACAACGAAAACAACAGAAGTGAAAAAAATGTATACAATGCAAAATAAAACTTTATTTTCTTCTATTAAGACCATTTCGCAACAACAATCCATCCTTCTGGCAACTTGCACAGTACATTTCGTATTTCTTGTGTATGTCTGCTTTTGATTTTTTTCTCTTCTCTTTTTTTCTTTGTAGTCTTTGTCATTCTGCCCCACCAACCCAAGCCTTAAAGCTTGCAGCAGGCAGCATATGAGAGAACCCAAAGAACTTTATGCTTGTTGTTCCTTTCATACCTCTCAACTGTCACACATTATGAGGGACGTCACTCATTTTCCCCTCAGAAATTCTTTGTCCTGCATGGAGAAGGTGATATTCCACATTTCCCGCTGAGACTTTAAAGCAGAAATTCATAATACTCTATTATGTTCAGTTATCAGCAAACATTAAGAACATTAGTGCACTGATAGCCATAGTGTTCTGAGCTTGCAGTGCCATGTTTGATGATATGTCACACATTTTGGTCATTTGTCACACATCTTGTCACACATTTCGGCGAAGAAAGGTTGAGAGGTTTTAATGGCACTGTTTAATTATATGGGACCCCTGGTAGTTTACTATTTAAAACAATAGATACCCCAATGCTGTGGAACTGTCTGGCATCCTCCTGCTATGGCTGCCAATGACACTCTTAACTGTAGCTGGCAAGGATAGATTCCTGTTCCACTTCAGGAGCCTTTATTTTAAGTTGTTTAATTTCCTCCTCCTCCAGGACACTGAGGAGGAAAGTGTATCAGGTGGCTATGGAGAACTGAGAAGTACCTGTGTTTCATGGAGCCAAAAAGAATGAACACTTGACTCCTTTACTTTCCCTTGCATGCCCAACAATGACAGCAAACAGTACTTCAGGTGACCAGGAAATATGCATAGCCTTTACTACCCCCTTAGATCAGAAAACAGTAGCTGTTTTAGCTTAATTTGCAGTTTAAAACAGAACAGTTTGCATTTTTCTGAGGAAGTATTGCTCCCTTGACAAAACTGTTACCCCTTACACAACTTCTACATCCACCCCTGGGGAGAAAAGTGTGAGTAGTACTCTGCAGAGTAGATAAAGGACAAAAATATTTTAAAAGAAGCCTACCACTGACCATGGTGGATTAAAGCCAGTAAGTTTTTTTATTTGTTTTTTTCTGTTAAAGAGCACATGACTGCAGCAGAGTTGAGTTCTAGGGCTCTTTATGATAGTTCCATTTGCCATGGAAGATCCAAGGTGCAGAGGGGTCTTAGCAAAAGAAAGGCTCTTTACGAAGCTGTGACGAGGTAGTGGGGTCAAAAATGGGGGGAATTCAAGAATGCATGGAACAGACATAAGACAGTTCTAGTAGGGGGTAGGAAGACGTAGGCTACTGGTTAATTAGAATCTGCAGCTTATCCATTAGGTAGGGAATTGGGGAGACTGGGTTGGCCAAGCGGTCCTTAGCTGTAGTCAAAGTCTATGTTTCTATGCTTCTATCTACTGCATGCACATTTTTAGGATGAGAGTACACTTGTGGATGCGAATAATAGTATGCAGCAGTTCTGCTTATGCTTCCACCATTTTTACCACTCAAACTACATCTTACATACTGTAGCTATGCTACGCTGTTGAAAAACTAAAGAAAACAGCCACCTCTTCTCCTTCTCACCCTCACACACAGAAAGCATAAAGTCCATGCAGTCACAGCAGCGTACAGCAGGTGTGAATGTAGTTAAAGGTTTAGGCAAAGGCACAAAGCACCGCACTCAACCAACAATGATACACAGCTATATCCTTAGATTTAATTTATGGCCTTCTTTTCAGAGTTACGTGCATTATCAGAAACCCTGGCATTTTGGGTCTAAGCATGGGTGTGCCATCAGCACAGTGAAACCCCTACATTGACAGCAATGTGGGCTCTGCAACCCAACCGATAGTCATTCCATTGATCGGGATTTTGCAGTGCCCACTGTCTTGCACCCCAAGGGGTGTTGCACTGTTTCCCCCTACACCTCTGACATGGAGGTGATTGTATTATTTTTTGGGGGGTACAGAGGGTGAAGCTCCCTGCATTTAGCCGGGATGTGCCCCAGTGCTTTGCCATGATCGCAGTCCAGCAGCACAATTGTTGCGCAACATGGTCGCCATTGGCATTTTGTTGTCACTGTGGCGTCGGTTGACGTGATTGTTGTCAAACCGACTTGGTGGAACCCTAAGCATGATCCTGCCTCAAGGGGGTGAGGAAACGTTATGCTTAAACCTGATGCACCATGGTTTTTGATACTACACTTAACTCTCAAAATAAAATTGTGACTTAAAATCTAAGAGTAATTCCGTGTACCACTGCTGACCAAGTGCGATGCCTTGTGTCTTTGCATCCCTCAGACAGTAGCCAGTAAGATGCATGGCACTAGGATAGGCTATATGGACTGTTCAGTGAGTTCTACAAGTGAAACACAAACAGCATCTTAGGCAAATACACAAAACACTCTTTCTTGAAATAAGTCTCACACCATTAACCTACCAAAAAGAAAACAGCCCATCCAGAGCCTCCATTTACCATTAGTTCTCTCTGTGAAAGCAACCACCTCCAGTTAAAAAAATGTAAACAGCCACCACAAAATCACACCATTGCTAAGTGTCATTTGCCATCCAGTCTCCCCTATGTGATGACAGATCACCAGGAGAAAACAAACATCACTTCCCCAAACTCTCACACCCCCTGTACCACCAACCCAGGAAAACTAATATATTAGTACATTTTTTAATTCGTTTTTTTTTTTGCCAAGAAAATATTTTTTATATGATGATCATTTAAGTAAATACTGTTCTTCCCCATTCCACTTACCACCCAGTTTCCATCCTCAAAGTGATGCGGTCGCACCACTATAGGGAGGGTTGTATGGGCACTTCAGTGTTAAACCCCCATTTTTGCATGTTAATAACTTTGCAACCATTCAATGGATTTGCATGAAATTTTGCATGTGTGGTCTTGTGGGGATAGATCTCTTGATGTGCCAGGTTTCATTCAGGCCGGGTGCACAGATTCTGCGATACAGTGACGTTTTGGGGATTTTTTTTTTCCCCATTGGTTTGAATCAGTTTTCTGTCACCTTGGCTAGCACACAGATGGGTTTGGCATTTTGGCCTGAAATTTTCTGGGTACAAAGGAACTGGCCCACAGATGTGCATTTTGCTTGTTTGGTGACAAAAATATTAATCCGTTCCAAAGTTATTTAACTTAGAAATTTTGAATAACTGGTTCTGAGCACGCTTAGTAAGCACTTAAAAATAGCTGTATGAAACAAAAAAAGAATTATTTTTTTTTGGGGGGGGGCAGTCCTTTTCATAAGGGGAAATCACTGTTTCATTTGCCACCATCTTTTTGTCTGTCTTCCCATAAAAATTCAAATTTAAAAACCTCACAAAAATGACATTCCTAAAAGCGACCAACACATGTACAGGTACAGCAGCTTGCTTATCAGGACCCCCTTAGCTGCATTCTGCATTTAACTGTTGCAGAAATGCCCTTAAAAGTTTGATTTTTTTAAGATTATAAATCTTGTTTTGTGACTCATGATACCCTATAACGACTCACAGAAAAATATCTTTTTTCGTATGGGGAATCAATGTATTTCAATGGGGTTTTCAACTGTGGTGCATAACTCTGTAATTTTTGCATATTTTCAACATGGCCTTTTTGAGATCCCACCTTATGAACAGTATCAGTGGAATTATGGAAATCTGTCCGGAAAGGCGATTTTGCAATCGCTTGGTGAAATCACCTTTCCAGCAGGACTTGAGAATTTTCACCACCCATGTTCATCCGGGTGGGGTCATAAGAAGGTGATATTGAAAGGCTGAGGTCAAAATATGTAAAGATGCCAAAGTTATGCACATATATTGAAATTTTGCTTTGCTCCCTCATAACTTTGGCAATTTTAAATATTTTTACTCCAAATTTTCAAGAAAAATATCTTTTTACACCACCTCAAGAACGTGATGGCTGTCATTTTTTTAAACGCTGGCCAAACTGTATTTTCACACCTGTGGCACACAAATGTTGGGCTATGCCCGTAGTTAAGTGGGGGAAGAGCTCCTCCCCCACAACCTACTTAAATCATCAGGTGGCGCACCGCCCTGCTTAGAGCAAGTCGCATTCGCTGCGCTCACTACATGCTGCTTCTTGGAGCTGGCTCCTGCCTCCCCCCCCGCGCTTCTTCCCCTGCTACCTTTCTCTCTCCTTTTGTGTTGGTGTTTCTTCTCCATTCCCTGCCCTCCCTTCCTGTGTGTTTTGTTTCTTCTTTTGGGGAGGGGGTTGCCTGGCTCCAGCTGCAAGCACCGCAGTTCGTCGCTTCTCCTTCGCTTGTTCCCCTTCCTCCAGCGACTTTCTCAGACCCGCCGTCCCACTCTCATTCTCCACACTCGGGAGCTCTCTCTTATTTTAAAGGATATATGCCTGCTACAATGCATCAACCTTTACTGCACCAGGGACACCTGAAAATTACCAAGTTTACTTTACTTTCTCTACATTTGGACTCTCCTCCTGCGTTTGTTCTGGGTGAAGCTGACCAGTTGCCGTTTACATTAGGGACCTAGGCATCTATGAAATGTCTGATTAGTGGAATTCAGTAGATTTCACCCTGCTTACTTGCAATTCCCTCCTTTGTGCTTGCTTTATGTTTTATTGCCTTTTACTGTAACACCTCACTGTGTGAGCCTACCTTGCAACCAGGGCATGCTCGTCATGGCTGATGTAATACATGAGGCAGCCTCGGGGATACCAGCTGCAAATGGGGCTACTGCGATAGTGTGAAGACTTTTACGTACATATGATTGCTCAGCCAGTCAGCAGGGAGACTGGACAGACGCATACGAACTGTGCGCTTGTCAGAACGGGTTTGTTCTTGTGGATAACGTGCACATGACTTCATTGATCTAACCGGGCACAGCCTTCTCTCACATCAACACCCAGTCAAGTTACCTCACCCATTCAGTACGTTTTCAATCATTATCAATCATGGAGAGCCTGGCCTTTGTAAACTTCATGGACCGCTGACATAGCAGCTACATTTCCGTATCCGGTATAGCCATTCTGGTTGCTTCTACTACCATGTTGGCCCTTTAGGCAATGTTACTTTGGTGCATTAGTCCTTCTTGATTACTGGAGGTTAGCCATTGCATTTAGTCAGACCTGTGCCCTCGGGCCTGGAGGTCCTTTGTTCATATACATTATTGCTCCGCAATCGTCTGCTTCTATGACCTGCCTTTGCTCATTGGGCTGGGAGGTTTATCTACTTCTACTCTACATCTGCCTTGCCCAGCTCAGGGCCTGGAGATTCCCATATTCTACTACGTGCCTACCTGCTGCCGTGTCAGCCAGCTGGAAGCTCCTTTACTATGGATTTGCATCTGGATGTTTTCTCATTCATCATCTATTCTTGGATGCTTTGCCCTGCTGCTTCAGCCATATGGAATTACTACTGCTTCACTCCTTCCAGGACACTTAGTCGAGCTTCTCCTGAAGACCTTCCCCATCCTGATTTATGCTCTACTGCTTCTCGGACCCTGTGACAATGCTACTTCCTTTGACTCAGCCTCTTCAGTTATCGGCATCTAAGACTCCTAAGCTCAACTACTCAGGACTCGTCAGATATTCTTCACCAAGATCTTACATAGACATAGAAACATAGACTTTGCCGGCAGATAAGGACCACTTGGCCTACACAGTCTGCCCATTTCCCTACCTATTGGATAAGCTGCAGATTCTAGTTAACCAACAGCCTACTTCCTGCAACCTCCCACTATAATTGCCTTATGTCTGTCCCATGCTAGCTGGGATATCATTCTGGTTTGAATCGTATATGTCAACATTAATTTGTAATCATCCAGATCTGCACGGAGCTCCAATTTCCTTGCTAGTACCTTTCTCTTAGCCTTACCCCTCTAGCTGATGGCTCAGCTGTGCATATTACCTAGGAACTGGCCACCACATTCTATTCCTACCAGCGGACCTCCGTGGGTCTGGCTGCATTTTCATGTTACCTAGAGCTAGCCACCTCTCTACTTACCTCACCAGCTGATGGATTTGCTGCGCATCTCAGTGAGGGACTAGCTGCCACGTCCTCTTCCTACCAGCAGGCCTTCATAGGTCTGGCTGCGCTTCCTGTTACCTGAAGCTAGCCACCTCTCTCTTACCTCACCAGCTGATGGATAAGCTGTGCATCTCACCGAGGGCCTAGCTGCCACGTCCTACTCCTACCAGCAGACCTTCGTAAGTCTGGCTGTGCTTCCTGTCACGTGGAGTTAGCTGCCTCTCTCTTACCTCACCAGCTGTTGGATAAGCTGCGCATCTTGCAGAGGAACTAACTGCCACGTCCTATTCCTTCCAGCAGACCTCCATAGGTCTGGTTGCATTTCATGTAGTTGGAGCTTGCCCCTGCCTACTTACCGCTCCAGCTGATGGATAAGCTGTGCATCTTGCCGAAGGATTAGCTGCCACATTCTCTTACTTATCAACTGACTGACTTGGTGTATTTCCTTGCTCCTACCATTACAGCCTGCCAAGATTCTTGCTC
The DNA here is from genome assembly GCA_016271365.2 of Neoceratodus forsteri. NCBI lineage: Eukaryota > Metazoa > Chordata > Ceratodontiformes > Ceratodontidae > Neoceratodus > Neoceratodus forsteri. Next base: position 269,610,378 of record JADMNL010000025.1, read on the forward strand.
AGCTCTTCGACCATTGCCTTCTACATCACCACCTACGCATGTACTCTGCTCCTTCTAGACATGGATGCTGATCCTTTGCTTCTTGGATCTCCTCTCTGAAGTCTTCCTTCCTTGCTGGAGTGCTTCATCGCTCGCAACTCATCATTTCAGCTCATATCACCCTTGGATTCCACTCTGCTTCCTTCTGGCCTGCTCATGGATTCTCAGAATTGGAGTTTACTACTTGGATGCTTGCTCTATTCACCTGACATGTCACGATTCCCTTTGTATTCAGTTCTCAGTTTCACTGGATTTAGTTCTACTACTGGGGGGGGTTCGGATTAGCCAATTAAAATATTTAGGATCACTCTCCTTTAGTATGCCGAGAAGGACGGGCAGGTCAGTAGCCATGGGTCCTCAGAGGTTTCCCCCAAGGGGGGTTTTCCTCTCCTGCGTGCTACTGGTCACACTCTCAGGAGTTGGAGGAGGTGATCTCTGCTACTCATGTTCTTGGGGGTGTCTTCCTGTTCGACTCCATCAGTTGGATACAGAACAATCGTCGATATCATAATTCTTTTGAGGGTCTCATAATTCTGGACTAAGCTTCCTCCCTACAGGTGGGATACAGAGAAAGGCCCAAACCATCATATCACAACAAGTGACTCACCAGTTCAAGTATCTAAGCACCTTGCATATATTATCCAGTTCACATGTACTATAATCACTGACTTGCTCATGTCTATGCTAAAGTACCTAAGCACGAATCATTTCAGATTACTAGTACCCTACAAGCCTATCCTACTTACTGGTCTGGCCTCTGTATCCAAGCATAACCTACAGCATCCAGCTACAGTATGTAACACAAGCACTGCGCTTTGAACCACAGTTAATGTCATTGTGGTAGTGTGGAATCATGTTTTGGGGGATTTCAAAATTGTCATTACTAGGTTCATGAGGTGGGGCAATAAGAAGGCCATGCTGACAATTTCATCCTCGTTTAAGTAAAATGAAAGCGCAGGGCCCAGAGCAACATTAAGCAATACTTCTATGGAGGGATAGGAGCGCAGGACAAATGAGGATACAATTATACTATCTCAAAAAGTAAGGAAATTCTTAGCAAAAACTTTGTTAATGCACTAGTTAGGGTTGAAGCAACAAAAGTAAGGAAATGTGGCATTAGGGTTTCCAACCCTAACATCCCATCCCCACCCACAAGACAGCAACAGGAAAAAACATTATTGTTTCACTCTTCCTGTGTCTTCACTAATCAGGCATGGGGTGTGCCTTGGGGTTGTCAGCCCTAATGCTCACCCCATTCTCATATACTCTACACATCTCAGCTTCTTTCTTTGTTGAATGGGGTGAGTGTTAGGGCTGACAACCCCATAGCACACACCATGCCTGATTAGCAAAGACACAGGAGAGGTAAAACAGTAATGGTTTTTCCTGTTGCTGTCTGGTGGGTGGAGGTTGGGTTTTAGGGTTGGAAACCTTAATGCTGTTTTTCTCTGCTTTTGTCACTTCAACCCTAACTAATGCATTAACAAAGTTTTTGCAAAGAAGATAGATATATATATTTATACATACACACACACACACACACGTTAGATGACAACTGGCACAAAACCCTTCCGTATACCACCATGGATGGCCACCAGCTGAATGAATGAGATCACAGCACTCCAATCTCACTCATTCAGATGATGGCCGACCCTGGCAGTGCGAGGAGGATTTTGTGTCATTGCTGTCTAACTTTAGTTATTTGCTCATTTATTTGTTTAAAATGAACTGTGCAGCCGGCCTGTGGAGCAGAGGTTGAGTACTGGGCGCCCACTGTGACCACACTGGTGACCCAGGTTCGGGAACGACCTTGATCGCCAGGGTGTCAAGGGCCGGGGGAGCAGGACTGAGCATGCTGGTGAGCAGCTCTCCTCTCCTGAGGGGTGAGGGGGGTTAGCACTCCCCAGTAGTTCCGCTCCCACCGGGTGGAGGTCCAGTGGGTAGCATAGGCAGAGAGGGGGCGGCAAAGTATCAGGAGGCGGAAGGGGCTGAGCTGGCCCCATGGTGTGCGGAGCATGCCTCCACACGCTCACATGGCCATGTGCCAGGGCCTGGGAGGTTCAGGAGAGAAAATCTGTACAAATGCATATGTGTCCCCATTGCCATTTGGTAGGAGGAGACAACTGGGCCCAAAAAGCTATATAAAAAATGAACTGTGCACACAACAACTGACTGGGGGAAGGGGAAGAGGGTGCTTACTGGGATGAGGAAAGGGCAGTGTTTACATTGGATAAGCAAGCTGTTTCTAGTGAAACACTGAAATAATTAAAACTGACCACTGTCCAAGCCAATGATGGTTCTTTAGATAGCTTCTGTGACCACAGTGGATGGGAGCCCCTGAGGGCTCTTTGTATGACAGTTCTGCTCAACAGCATAGCAGATAGCACTCCACTGGGGATTACTAATATGAAAAAAGGCAAATTCTGTAACTGTTCCAATTGGCAGCAGGACAAGTAGTGGTCCCGAGGAATTACTAAGATAAAAAATGGCAGATTCTGTGACAGTTCCCACTGGGAGCAGGGCAGGTAGTACTCATAGAATCTGTCAGCAGATGAGGACTGCCTGGCCCACCAAGTCTGCCCATTTTCCCTATCCATTTCTACTATACCCTCTCTCTGTTTGTATTTGGCTATCCTTCCCTCTTTTGTTGATATCACCCCTTTGTGTCTGTCCTATGCTCTCTTGAATCCTCTTACTCTCTTCGTATTCACCAACGGGATTACTAAAATTTAAAAAGGCAGATTCTGTGACAGTTCCCCTTTAGAGCAGGGCAGGTAGCGCTCCCAAGGGGAAACATAAAAATGACACACTAATAGTGCAACACAGCTCTTCAGTTAATTCCTGGTCACTGAACCTTTTGACAGCTGAGAAGGAGAATCCGGAGTACTTGGTTTGAGCTCATTTTGACAAGTTTTTTCTTGAGGTGCCACCTAGCCTGCTCCTTTCTTAGTGAATACTTGCAGCCATGCTGGACCCTAAGCTCTTATTTCTGGTGCTGCTAACACAAGGGGCCGGAGTAAAGGGCAATCAGCATAGCATTGGTGGCATGACTGGCAGCAGAGAAAAATAACGTGTTCCGAATGCCACTGGTCAGGAGGGGTGGTGGTGGATCTGCCAGCTTTTCAAACCCAGCATCCTAGTGGCAATAGAAAGGGAGGCTGTTTGACTCCCAGTTCCTTTGCCTGTTCCCATGGGTGTGGACGGACCAAAGATCACTACTCAGGAGTACCAGTACTGACACAGGCAAAAGCAGCAGTGATATTTTGACCTGCACCCTCTGTCAGATTAGTGGACTTAGAGAAGCAGTGGCAGAAGCTCCTTATGTCACATGGGGGGGGGCAAGATGGTGGTCAATCTCCCTGTCAGCCTGTCGCTCTCAAGGAGCTGGATGTTTTTCTTTTAAAATAAATGCTCACAGACCAACTACCCACAATGGCACCGATTCTAGAAGGTCAGTGCAAGACGCTGCCAAACGCGACTTGTGCCAATCACCATTGCGATATGGACCCTGCGCCCTATTCTAGAAGGGGCAGGGTCCCCGCATCTAAGTCCTGCGACTTGCGACACGTGGCCAGGTACACCAAACAGAGGACGTGCCTGGCGAGGAAGTCGCAAGCTGCAACAGCAATGCCACAAGGTGCAAGTGCCCCTCATGCCCGAACCCCAGTAGAGCCCCACAGGGCAAGAGGCCCCCCACCCACTGTCATGCCACCATGGGTCCCCCACCACCAATCCCGGGTCCCTTCTGACTGGTGTACTGTAAAGTATGTACAGTAGACACAGTCCGATGTGTGTAGTGGTAGCTGGTAGTCTAGTGGCCACCACCCAGCTGTGCCAGTCCACTCAGCTCCCCCCATCCGTCCCCAGCCGGCGACTGGCACAGCCCACCTCTCACCTCCATGGCCAGCCACTGACTGCGTTCAGTAAGAGCGCTTACTGAATACATGCGCTCAGAGATTAATTTCTGAGCACGTCTATACAGTAAGCACTCCTACTGAACTCAGTCAGAGGCTGGCCATGGAGGTGAGAGGTGGGCTATGCCAGTCGCTGGCTGGGGATGGTGGGGTGGTGCTGGATGGACTGGTACAGCTGGGTGGGGGGCCACTAGACTACCAGGGATGGTGTGGGGTACTGTGATCAATTACAGAAGTGTCTTGGGGTCTGGGCATGGGTGAGGAGGTTGACAGCGCTGCCCTGCGCTGCATTTAGCGGTGGGGGGTTTGGGGGCAGGGTGTGTGTGCAGCCCGGGAACCTACAGGGGTTTGCTGGGCATGAGGGGGAGGGCACATGTGGATTGCGTGCTGGGCTGCTGGCAGGTCTACAGAACCCCTTGGGTGCGTACGTAAGTTACACCAGCTAAATGCTCCTGTAACTTATGTTGCTGGTTCTCCTCTGGGGGTTCTTGTAGAATCCCGACATTGGGGACTTTGTTGCTGCCCTTCTGGAATGGGGTGCATCTGCTGCTGTAAACCCCCTAGTGCCATGTCGCAGGGGATGTATGGCGCAACTGCTGGTGTAACAGCTCTTTGGCGCAAGTGTCGCAGGCCACATTGTAGAATCGTGCATGTCACAACTGCTGGCATAAGTTGCTACTTTCGCCATTCTACTTGGCGCAAGTGTTGTTATGCCAGGCATAACACTTCTAGAATAGGGCCAATGGGTGCTCACACACCAGCGGCTGGCACAATTAAATAGGACAAACAAGAATGGAAGCGTGCTCATGTGTATATAAAGATAATATCACGTCTGACAAAATAAAAACACAAATACGTGTGGTTGTGCCTAACTAATAACTTTTTTCCTGTTTTGTTTCATGGCCTATAAACCTTGCATATTAACATTAAATACAACCATTTCCCAGCTATTTTTCTTCTACCCACATTTTAAGCACTTTCTTCCAGCTGCAACTGCAAAGAGAAACCACATATCCTGCGGAGTATCACTCAAGCTGCTGCTGCCAGTAGTAAGTGTGCACATTGTGTAGCAAATCACCCTGTTTTGTGGCTCTTATGGAACCATATTTCAACTTCTCAAGTCTAACATGTGGAAACCTGGTGCATACAATGCATATGCCATTGATGTTAAATGTTCTCTTTAACCTGAAAAAAAACATTGCTTCACTAAGACACAGCAATATATTGCTGGTCATGTTTCATAGGCTGAAACCTGTCAAGCATGTTTCGGCTTTCAGGTATGTGTTCTTTTTTTTGAAATCAAGTATACTTTATTCATTTTATGCCACAGTAATAAATCATAACAAGTTTACAACTATCCAACACTAGTTACAATGGTTACAGGGCATGAAACATTAACAAAACATACACTACATATTAGTGTTGTAATATGAGAATCGCAGGGAATAAATTCAGGTATGCATTCTAAACACCTGCTATGTTTTGACAGCCCAAATTCTTACACTCCATTACCAAGCTGTAATTTATAGCTGCTGGTTGTTATAATCTCATTAATATTTTAGAAACTTGAATGCTAATGACTCGAGAGCGCACATTCCCTATATGGCAGCCAACCCCTTCCATGCTCGCTGACTGCTTTCTTTCTTATTGTTTATTAGCTATTAGCTTCCAATGTTGGGTGCAAGTATTCGAGATACTATTAGCACAGAATTTGGCTCCGTGAGGAGTCAATCTGTCATGCACAACAGCAATGAAATAAGGGCAGACGTTTGGGTTCTTGTGAGGTGGAAAATACTGCATCTAATAATCTGTTGTTCAGTATTAAAAATGAAGTGGATTCTTTTTTTTTCTTTTGTTATGAAGAAATACTTTCTTAAAGATCCAGCATCTGTTACTGTTGCTGGCAGTGCCAGCACCTACTCAGCCGGTCTCCCGTAAAGCCAGCTGTCCGTGAGTCTGTAACTTTTGTATTGGGCATTACCTGACCCTCTGCCTCTTGGGCCTGTCTTTTCTGCTTGGAAGCTTTGGAATTCCCAATATCATGGAAAATGTAGAGAAAAATGTACGTGCAACCATACACAATAAGGCATGTTCATCAAGGGGTTCAGATGACATTATATGAATATTGAGCGTGAAGCTCAAGAGGTCAGAGTTTTCTCCCCCTTCTCTCAGGTCATCCTCCATCTGCTCAACCTTGCCACAACCCCATCACCCTGGCATCCTCTGGGTCTTACCTTACCTCTTGTGCTCCTCCATGACTGCCCCTCTGGTGGTGTCAGCAGGGCCCCCATACCTCTACCGCACAAGGATCTGGGTTGTGGGAGGCAGAGTCCAAGTAGCTATGCGTGGTGCCTGAGGGCGTGTCAGCTTCATCAAGGCACTCAAGATGTTTCCATATTTCTCCCTTCTCTCCAGGATGTCATGTCAGTCAATCAGTTTATTTTATACTGGATAGCATGTGAGAAGAAATGCCCGTTTTTACAAACATCCAGTTGGGCAAGTGAATTACAAAGATACAAGGAAAACAAGCATTTGTAAATGCCGAATGTTTGCTTGCTGGCATTGGCATCGGTAGTGTAGGAGTTACAGAGCTGCATAATAGGAATGGCAGTGAAATATTGAACTGAAGCCAACCCCATCACCACCCTGCAGATAGTGACAGGCATTGGGGTGTGCCTTTGGGTCATCAGGCATAACAGCCACACCATTTCACCACACCCTACCGCAGACACCAACAAGTGTCAATGGTGCCTTGGGGTCTTTGTTCTATGCGACCCATTCCATCAGGAAATATGGTGAGATGGTGCGTGTATAGGAGAATGGGGTGAACTTTGGGGTCGAAGAGTCCAAGATACACCTCGATGCCTCTCAGTGGCTGCAGGGTGTGGGTGGAGGTGGAATGGTATGAGCATTGCAGGCAACAATCCCAAGTCACAGCCTTGATGCCTATCATTCTCTACAGGGTGAGGCGTTATGGTCGGAAACCCTAACACCTCAGGCATTCGTTGGTATTTTCACTCCAAATTTTCAACATGTTTTTTTTGTGACCCCCACGTCATGAATAGTGGCAATATCAATTTATTAGCCAAAAGCTGCTTTTGCACAGCGACTATGGCATTTGTCACCACAGGTGCAAAAACACATTCCGAACAGGATGTGAAAAATGACAGCTGTACTGTTCATGGGGAGGTGTAAAAAATGGCAATGTTGAAAATCTGCAGTAAAATATAAAAAAAACTGGTGAAGTCACAAGCATGCGTAGAAACTGTGCAATGCGCACCCGTAATGTAATTAGTTTGGGAATTTTTTACAGCAGATTGTCAACAGAGGCATTTTGGGACCTCCGGTCATGAACAGTGTCACTGTGATTTTCTTTATCTGTCCCGAACAATGATTTCCCACAGCGCAACACGATTTCTGTGCTGAAAGTGTGAAAACACATTTCGCCATGTTGTGAAAAATGACAGCTGTACTGTTCATAGGAAGTGTGGAAAATGTCACTGGTGAAAATCTGGACTGAAAATATTACAAATTCATGAACTTACGATGAGCGTAGAAACTGCGCAATGTTCACTCGTAACACAGTCATTTTATGGACTTTTGTCACCAAATTTTCAACATAGCCATTTTAAGACCTCTGCTCCGACCGGTGTCACGTGATTTTCTTAATCTGTCCCAAACATTGCTTGCGCACACCGACTACACCATTGTGCGCTACATGTGTGAAAACACATTTTGGATGAGATGTGAAAAATGGCAGCTATACTGCTCATAAGGAAGTGTGGTAAAATGGCAATGTTGAAAATCTGGCATGCAAATATTGAAAATTTGCAAACTTGCAAGCATGCATAGGAACTGTGCAATGTGCGCTAGGAAAAAAGTCATTTTGGGGAATTTTTTCACCAAATTTTCAACATAGTCATTTTAAGACCTCTGCTCATGAACAGTGTCACTATAATTTTCTTAATCTGTCCCAAACATTGATTGCGCACACCGACTGCGCCATTGTGCGCTACATGCACGGAAACACATTTTGGGCAACATGTGAAAAATGACAGTTGTACTGCTCATAAGGAGGTGTGGTAAAATGTCAATGTTGAAAATCTGGAGTACAAATATTAAAAATTTGCGAACTTACAAGCGTGCGTAGGAACTTCGCAATGCACGCTCGTAAAACAGTCATTTTTAGGAATTTTTTCACCAAATTTTCAACATAGCCATTTTAAGACTTCTGCTCATTAACAGTGTCACTGTGATTTTCTTAATGTGTCCCATACATTGATTTTGCACACTAACTGCGCCATTGTGCGCTACATGGGAGAAACACATTTTGAGCGAGATGTGAAAAATGACAGCTGTACTGCTCATAAGGAGGTGTGGTAAAATGGCAATGCTGAAAATCCAGAGTGCAAATATTAAAATTTAGAACTTACGAGCGCAAGCGAGAATTGCTCAACACACGCCAGAAACAGTCATTTTTAGGATTTTCACTCAAATTTGCAACATACACTTTTTGAGAGCCCACCTATGAACACACGACTGTCATTTCCTTAATCGGTCCCGAAGGTGATTTCGCACAGTGACCACAAAATCACCCTTCAGGCCTGATTAACACCATGACAGTTCAAGAATTCATGAGGAGGGGTCCCAAAAAACCCATGTTGAAAATTTGGTGCCAAAATTAAAAAAAATGGCTAAGATATGCATCAAAGTTGAAAAAACCCTATTTATTATATTATACAGCTTACCGGCATTTCCTCAGTCCACAGTTGGCTTTGAAGAATGCAGACGTGTTCCCGGTCCACTGAAGATCACGTGCTGGACTCCGGAGGTAAGTATGGGTTGGGGGGGTGTAGGGAGGCAGGGTGCGCAGTGGGTGGGTGTGGGTAGGGGCAGGGAGACTATGAGGGACCTTTTTTTGTTTACAGGTTTGTTTTGGGGAAAACAATGCGGGATGTTTGCCACGCTAGGGTGAGCTCCCAGCGATACAGCTGGAAGGCTGTTTTGGGGGCCTGGAGCCGATGGGGATTGGGCACCCCGTCGGCAAAACAATTTTGCCACGCTGGTGCGCCCAGTGTGGCAACTGGAAAGCTTGTTTTTTGGGGGCGGTCGACGGGGATTGGGCACCCCGCATGGTCATGTGTGCAGTGTGCGCGATGACACGCAATATGCGTGGCGGCGCACGCTGCGGTGTGTGGGGAGGGGAAGTGCTGCTCACTCAAGCGGTGCTCTCCCTTTCAACTGTACGGCACTGCATTTTGGATTGTCGCACTATGTTTCTTGCACATACATGCAAGCAAACATAAATATTAACAGTACACATAGTACATACAGGTTTTGGTAGCATCATATACACAAGAATAAACAATTGGACAAGACAGAATTACATACAGGATTTGGTTACAACTTATTTACAGGGAATAGAGAGCTGAACTGCATAGTGCAGTGATGATTAGTGAGGCAATATTTACAAAGTGATAGGATTCAGTGGAACAACCAGGCTAGCCAGTAGTGGTTCACAGGGCAGCTTAATCAGGAAAATCAAGGCAGTAGAAAGGGTGGAAAAAATGGGACGGTATAGGGAGAAAGGAGGAAGGAGGTGTTGGAAGAGGAGGGAGGGTGGGGAGAAAGCAGGGGATAAGAAACCCACTGGGGAGGGAAGAGGGAGGAGGAAGGGAGACACAGAAGGGGAGGAAGGGATGGAGGGGGGGTGATAAGGAGCAGGAGTTAGGTTATACCGGTAATAGAGGGACAAGTGCAAGAGAGTTTTGCAAGGAGGAGGATCTTGAGGGACCTTTGAAAGGTGTGCGTAGTGCTGCAAGCCAGGAAGTTGACTCAGGAGGGAGTTAATTATAATGCTTAGTCTCATAATAGGCAATGGTATTTTGAGCGAGTGAGATGGGATAAAAATGGATGCTAAAAACATTGCTAGGGGCGCCTCTGATATGGTAGGCAGGAGCAGACTTGAGGAACAGGAATTTCACACTGGGGGCAGCTTATTGAGATGACTATTATTGAGGAAAGAAAGTTTTTTTTGTAAGAAATGCCCCTCCAGGGGGAGCCAGTCCAATGCTTTGTACAGGGTGCAGTGGTGTCCAGTGACAAAGTGAACGATATTATTGTAACTGAATCTAAGTTTGCAAAAGAGTAGAGAGTTAACGGGGGAGGGTGTAGATGAGGGATCCATATCCCAGTAGCGGAAGGAGAAGGAAGGAGAAGGAAGCTAGCTAGCTAGCCAGAGTCGCAAAGCAGGGATTAAGAACTTACAGATCCTATAAAGGAGCCCTAGTCTCATGTGAATCTTACTAATAATGTTGGTGATGTGAAGGTAGAAAGACAGGTGTGGATCAAGCAGAATGCCGCGGTATTTAAATTCAGAGAGTTGCTCAATACAATTTCCTTGGTTATCTGAGATGGGGAGAAGAGAGTCATAGGTTTTCCTGGGACCTGAGAAAACCATGTATTTAGTTTTTTTTTTAATTAAGGACCAAGCCTTTTTTGAAGAACCCTGAGTGCAGTTTATGGAAGTCAGACTGTAGGCTGGTAAGCATCTCATCTGGGTTTTTATTGCTGTAGTACAGTGCTGCATCATCCACGTAGAGGACCATTTTGGTATTATTACAGACTTCATAGAGCTTATTGATGAAGAGAGTGAAAAGAAGGGGTCCTAGGATAGAGCCCTGGGGAACCCTGTATTTAATAGGGCATTCCGAAGAGAGGTGCCCATCAATAATGGTCTTCTGCATTCTGCTGGATAGTTAGCAACTCAATTGACATTAGTAGAGAAGTGGGGGTCCGCAAGGGTGTTCAGAAGCAGATCACGGTCAACAAGGTCAAAAGACTTAGTCAGGTCCACAAAAACTGAGCCAGTGTACAGGCTGTTATCTATGGCTTCATAGATGTCCCTGATGAACATGACAGTGCTCTGGGCAGCTCAGAAACCATGCTGGGCATCAGTAAGGATGCTGTGGCTGTTGAGAAAGGAGGTGACTTGGGAATGCACTACTTTTTCTAGAATCATGGAAAGGGGGCCAGGAGACAGACTGGCCAGTAGTTGCACACCTTATTCCTGGAGCCAGATTTAAACAGGGGTTTGACTATGGCCATTTTCCATATGCAAGGGAAGGTGTAGGTGCAAAGTGAGAGGTTTAAAATATTGGTAAGAGGGACTGCTAGGGGGACTATGACATATGTAAGAATTTTGAAATCTATCCTGTCTACTTCTTTACTGGGACAGGGGTTGTTTGTGTGGATGAGCTTGATGGTGTCTGAGGGTGATGAGGATTGGAAGTAGAAACTGGGTATGGTACCATGGTGTGGTGTGACAGGATGGAGGATGGGGGATTTGGCTGGACCAGAGTGGGGGGATGCTTGTATTTGCCCAGGTCATTGAAAATCTAGTTGAAAATGTTGGCTACATCAGAGAGGTCATTGCAGGGCATATCACCATGCCTAAGGGTGATTGGTTTAGCTTTCCTGACCCTACCGAGGAGGTGGTTCAGGGTACCCCAGAGCTGTCTGGAGTTGGCATTATCACCTAACTGTTTGCTGTGGAGATAATTAACCTTAGCTAACCTGATAGCTGCTTTACATTTGTTGTGGAGGGCTTTGTATAATGAAAGTTGGGTGGGATCCTTGTGTTTTCTGTGTTTGGTCCGGATCCTGTCTCTCTCTCATGCATTAGTTTTAGAATGTCAGGGGTGACCCATTCGCAAACGTGTCCCTAGATCCTGACCTTTCTGAGTGGGACAAATTTGTCACAGATCTCAGTGAAGATACCTGAGAAGTGATCTAAGACAGCGTCTAAATCGTTCATGGTGGCAGTGAAGGACCAGTCAACCTGACAAAAGGCTTGGGTGATTTCACTGAGTATTGTATCATTTAAACGTATCAAGTGGATAAAATTGGGATGGCGCTTGGGGGATTGTGCAGACCAGAGGCAAAACGTGGTCGCTTATGCAATCTGGAAGGGTCCCGGCTTCATGTACTCTGGTTGGGGTTGAAAACAATTATTCAGTCGATAACTTATTAGGAGACGGTTTTATAGTTAGTCCTAGTGGGAGAGGAGATTAGTTGGTGTAACCCTAGGTCCGATATGGGGGATTTGGGATTATCTGCAAGACTTGAGGTCTAGTTGACATTGAAGTCCCCAAGAAGAATCCACTCCCTGTTGAGAGGGAGAGTATTTTTGATGTCTAACAGGGATTCAAAGTTTGCAGGGGGGGTACCGATGGGGAGATAGGCGGTGGTGATGTAAGTGTTTGGTTTTTGCCAAGGAGAAGGTGAATGGAGCGGGCTCGAGCTTGGTATGTATTATCTTGGGACTACATTCAGTGACGGAGAACTTCTTAGACACATAGAACAGGCAGCCTCCCCCTTTCTACTGAGCCTGTCTTTCCTGAGAGAGATGTAACAATCTAGCTCAATTTCTCCATAGGAGATTTTATCCAAGAGCCAGGTCTCAGAGAGCACAATTATATCAAAATTATTGCCTTTGACCCAGGTCTGGAAGGCATCTTTTTTGGCGAGGAGGTTTTGCACATTAAGGTGAATGGTGTTGATGAGCTTATTATTTTTGGCTTGGTTATGATCAGTGGGAGGATGAAGGAAGGCAGGGCCAGGGTTGGAATGTATGGTCCCAGAAAGGAGAAGCAGGAGAAGGATGATTCTGGTGCATCTGGTATTGAGGAACCAGGGTTTTCTCAAGTGGAAGCGTGGGAATCTGATAGTGAGGACACCTAGACAATTCCTAGAGAAACTGAAGGGAAGGTGGAGATATAGGAGGGAGTAGGATAGAGTAAGGTGCATGGGACAGGGGAGGAGAGGGTAGGGCCAGTGAACATTGAGTGGGAGGGAAGAGGTGATAGTGGAGGTGAGAAGGGGAAAGGAGAAGATGAAATGGGGGAAAGAAGAGGAACATTGAGAGAAGGGTGGAAGTGGAGGGAAGGGAGGTATGAAGTAAGGAAGTGTACAGCTGGGAAGGAAGATGGGGGAGGGAATTCTGAGGTACAGAGGATGGCATGGAAAGGGCAGTATGAAGATGAGGAGAAGAAAGATGTGGTAGGTAGCCATGGAAAGGGGGGGTGGATAGATGAAACAGAGGGGGTATAAGGATCGGAGAGGCATTTGTGTGATGAGCCTTGACAAGTGTCAAGAACAGAGTGCAGAGCACAGATTGCAGGTGGGTACTGAGGGGAGAGGGCGGGGGGTTCACTGGAAAATTTAAGGGAAATAAAAACTGATGTCTAGTTGTCACTGTTACAATAGCATAGTGGTTAGGGTTATGGACTCTGGTGTACAGCGTCAGGGTTCGAAGCTTAGGGCAGATGGAGGGCTGGGGGGGTGAGAAATAAGATGAGTGTGTCAGATTACTGGAGGATGTGACAGAATCGAGAAAAACTGGCAGAGATGAGGTAATTTTAATTAGGGTTGCTATGAGTGCGAGATAGTGGAAACAGTGATTCCTAATGGTGGTGGGATATAAAATGCAGTAGGGAAAATGGGGAGATAGTTGTAGGATCATGAAACACGTGATCAGTCACATGACCTACATATAAAGGTAAGGTCTGCTGCAGGCAGTTGGGGAGTGAGTGGGGCAGTCACCACGGAAGCAGCGACAGGCTAGCACAGTGTATTCTGAAGCTCAGTAGGAAGGATGTCTCTAGCTGTGCTCCATGAGGCAGGCCACCCGCATTGCTCCTGACGTTGTTGGGGAGGGAGAGTGGAGAGTGTAACCTGGAAGGAGATAAAATAAAAGGGCTTAGAGGATCCACTAAGTGTGTAAAAAGGTCACAGACTACAAACCAAAAGCAGTAGTAGTCAAAGGTGGGAAACGGAGACAAAGAGAGGGGGCGGGTTCCCTAAATCATCCTGGGGCTGCTGCATATGTGCAGTATGGCTGTAGCACTGGTAACTACCAGAACAGAACTCCATCAGAGAGAAAACAGAGAAGAGAGGCCTCCACAAGGGTCGATACAAAAGTGCACCAAGCATTCTCACACACAGGCGTTTGTGGTATGGCACGTGTCGACATCTTTCCACCCATGAACCACTTCAGCTGAACTGTCACCAGTGGTCACCCAGGTGACAGTATAGCAGCGGAGCTGACTGCCTCCCTCCCGCAGGAGGAGAACATCTTATGGGATACGTCATCCAGATACTTGATCCTCCTCCCCAATGCAAGCTCAGTGCTGAACTCAGGTCATATGTATCGTGAGCAGTAGCGCTGTGCCAACAGGCTGGCTTGAGAGGTCAGAGGTCATCATGACAACCTTAAGATGCCAATACAGCCTTGTCTGCACACAGTGACCCATCCATTGTCTTTTATCCTGTAGTACATGGGCCACCCTGCTCTTAAATCCCCCCAATCCCCCTTACACACTGACAGAAAATGAGTCAAGCATGTAACACTGAACATCTGCTCTAGTCAGCATTCTCTCAAACAGGGCAGCTGCTGAAAATGATGACCATGAACCAAAGACAGCAGTTGCCGAAAATAACGGCTATGAACCAAAAATGGCAGTTGCCGAAAATAACGACTATGAACCAAAAACGGCAGTTGCTGAAAACTGAAAATAATGAAGAATGCAAGTCACTGAAAACATTACAGTCTGCTAAAGACAAAAAGTCCTATTTTGCCGCTGATCCTCAGAGACAATGGTGATGAGTAGTCAAGCTGTTAGAGGTAACCCCCGAGAAACTGACAAAACCAAGAAATGAGCGACTGGGACGCATTTAACATGGTACAGTAGTGCAAGTGCATTACAAGTTGTGGCAGAGTAATGACACACTCAAGAGGGTACAACAACCCTTTGATGTCAGTACTATTGGTACAACACTGAGATTGTTGCTGAACTCTGAACAAAACAGGGGTACATAACAATTTGCTCCCGATTTTTTGCTCCCCGAATTCTCGCTCCCAACAGTTCGCTCCCATGCAAAATCGCTCCTATGTCAGTATGCTCTGATCCTATTCACTCCTGCTAGCAGTTTGTATTATGAACTTATAATTCAGTATACTTATAAAACCGCAGTACAAGGTATAAGGTATGATACACTTAGGTCAGATTGGTAGTATTCAATTAAGCAATCACTGCCAATTTGCAGTGTCCAACCACATCTCCTCATACTGTGAAGCTATAAATAATTTGACATTTCGGCCACCACTGTCGCACTTCTCCTTTGAAGCAGTTACAGTACATACTACAATGACCGGTCACTTTGTTTTATCTGCTCGTTCTAAGAAAAAATTGGTAGATGACCAGAACTACCTGTACACCTTTCATAAACGCTGTCACCAGGATAAGGCAATCTGGCAGTGCGAGTATGCAGTAAAAAAAGTGAAGGACTGCAATGCATGCATACATACTCTGTCATATGATGACCCTACCATCACTCAGTTGATTTTCGCAGCGTACAGACGTACCAGACCCCTGTGCAGTTGAAAAACATGATGCAGTCAGTAATGTTAAAGAAAGGGCATTTACCTCGCAGGACACCACAGCACAAATCTTGCTGCACCTAAAACAACAGGTATCACTATCTGCACAGGGTAAGATTACTGATAAAAACCTAAAGACAACTATACAGAGGGTTAGAGTCCACGGTTCTCCTCCAAACCCCAGAGACGTATGAGTTGCAAATACCAGACTGCTACACTTCATACAAACCAGACTCTGGCAGCGAGCCTGTAAAGTTTTTGTTCTATGATAGTGGACCAAGGATAAATCGCATTTTAATGTCTGGGACAGAGAACAGTCTCAAGTTCTTAAAGCGATGTAAGCTTTGGCATGCAGATTGCACTTTCAGTGTTGCACCACCTCTGTTTGTCCAGCTATATGTAATCATGGGTGAAATGTTTGGAAATGTGCAGCCAGCAGTGCTTGTGCTTTTGCCAGGGAAAACAAGGGAATGCTATCAAAGAATGCTTACTATTTTGAAGGAACTTAACCCCAGCCTTAGCCCTGAGGTGGTGATAACAGACTTCAAGTGGGCTACGATTGCTGCATTTAAGTCAGTGTTCCCAGAGGCTAAACAAGTTGGCTGCTTTTTTCACTTTACGCAATGTGTGTACCGCAAGATCCAAACTGAAGGGTTGGCAGTAAAGTATGCCCAGGATTCTGAATTTGCACTAAAGTGCGAGTATCTTCCTGCACTTGCTTTTTACCCCCCCCCCACCCCGATGAAGTAATTAAATGTTTTGCAGAAATCACAGAGGCAACTCTAAACATTTTCCCAGATGAACTAACACCAGTAATAGATTACTTTGAGGATGTATGGGTTGGCAGGCGAAACCGAAGAGGGACAGGGCAGAGACAATTACATTTTGCAATAGAGTTGTGGAATCACTCTCAAAGTGTTTCTGATGGCAGAGCAAAGACCAATACTGTTGTAGAAGCCTTCCACTATGAGATGCAGAGTATCCTTTGCATGGCACATCCCACGGTGTGGAAATTCATGGAAGGTCTCAGGGGTGTACAGAGAAAACGAGACTCAGAGGTGGAGCAAATTATTGCCGGCAATCCACTGACAGTATCACAGTGTGTGTACCATGACAATATTGCAAGACTGGTCTGTATATTGGAGAAGTGTGAGGATCGCACCCCGGAGGAATTCTTACGTGGGGTTGCGCATTGTTTTGAATACTAGTGCCCAAGTATTCAATGGTTTTAAATGTTTGTATTTTATATTTTCTACAATAAAGAAGATTGATCATTTTTAACACACCAACCACTAGGACCTTGGTTACTAGGCTGCAATGTGCGGTTGCATCACTTCCTACTACGTCACAACACACTGGGTTACTATGGGTTTATTTATTTACTTAGTTTTTGTTGACCGGGTAAGTGCACTAGACAAATTCTGCCTATTTTCAGGCACGACCCGCGGGGGAGGGGGATACAGATGAATGCCAGCTGACCTTGAACCAGGTTAAGCTGTTGGAGGTATTTTTAGTGAATGAGGCAAATTTGGCCAGGACACCGGGGAAATTCCCCTACTCTTTTCAATAAGTGCCATGGGATCTTTAACATCCACCTGAACTACCACCAATTCAAGCAGATGGGACCTTGGTTTTACATCTCATCCGAAAGACGGCACATCAGAAGTGCAGCACCCCTTTCATGCTGCACTACAGTGTCAGTAATGGGATATTAACCCAAGTGCCAGATGTGGGAACTGAACCCACAGCCCTCTGATCTCCCAGCCTCAGAGGCGAGTGTGCTGCTACCTACTGAGCCACTGACATTGATAAATGATAAAATGGGTTACACCCGTTGCTATGGTTTTGGCAACTGTACTGAACTATCTGGAGTTAACATTCACTGACCTATGCAGCCAGTATAGTATTATGCCTGTGCAACTGTGTTAGTTTGGTTTTGGCCATTTGCACTCTCTATTCCAGAGGAGTTACCACCCTGTAGGGGTACGAAGGCAAGGAACTCTCGGAGAGGGTTCCACCCCTAGAGGTGCCACAGGACGATTCCCATGGCTAAAGGTTCCTTAGGAATCCCCAAAAGAAATGTAGTATAATCATCCCCAAAAAGGAGGCAACACGAAGCATATGAACAAGCAGTAACTGTGACATAGGAGCAGTAACTGTAACATAGTAGTGGAGCAGCATAGGCAGTTTGATAATGCAATGAGATGTTCAGTGAGATAACGTAATGACTGCCCAGGTTTGCGTAGCATGATAGTAATGGTTAGCCTTGAGAGGAGGAGATTCCCTAAGGAGAGAGGGAATGGCAGTACATCCTCCACCTCCATCCAACAATGGAACCTAGCTAAAGAAACTAAGAGAAACAACTATGCTAAGTGTTATGACCTGAGGCAACGAAGGAGAGAGAAAAAAACCCTATGAGGAGGAAATCTCTGGGGATCCAAGACCTAGGTCACCTTCCCTCCAGGCTTGGGATAGTTTAATCAGTGATGGCTCTGCAGCTGCAATTTGGAAAACCCAATTAGGGGAGGTGGAAAATATTCCAATTTGGAGGAGGGCTCTCACTCAAACCCTCTAGCAGGAACGCAGTGGAAGGCTCCGAGAAAACTCTGCAACAATACGTGCATCCAAGGCGCCGGAGGAGAGCAACAACTGCTGAGGCACTCACCTGGCCTACTCACCCTAAATAAAACCAGGTGAACCAGAGGCAGTCGTAGGGAGAATGCGGTGAAGGTGCCTTGCTAGGGAAACCACTAAAGTCAATGGCTAACCATTATAGTTTATTCACATTTCGGGACTGTGTAGTACAGTACGGTCTGCACACCCATTGGCCCACGCAGTGGACCAATAGGCGTACAGCTGTACTGTACGCTATCAGTCAGTGGGCAGTCGGGTGGCTTGCAGGCAGGGAGCTGTCACCCGCCACTAACCAGGGGGGTGCAGGGTGGCAGGGATCTACGTGAGTGGGTGGGAGGGGGGTACCCTGGACCACAGGGTGATTGACTACCGCCTGTGAGCGGGCATCGGAGATCAGTTCACTGGAACACCAGGGATTTATTTATTACATGCCCGTGATCAGTCAATGGGGTAGGGTCCACTGGACCACCAGGGTTATTTTATACATATGCCCACAACTGGGCAGGAGATAGCGGTCCACTGGACCACCAGGGTTTATTTACATCATGCCCATGATCAGGCGATGGGGTAGGGTCCACTGGACCACCGAGGATTTATTTACATCATGCCTGTGATCGAGCAAGGGGGGAGCATGACGCCTCCTGAGCAGGGGACTCCTGGGCTGTATCCTGGGCAGTCGGGTGGCCACCCACAGCAGGTGGCTACTGTGTTGCACCCAGCAATGCGGCAGCCTGCTTATGGGTGTCCCTGATTTTTTCCCAGATTTGATGGGCTCAACATTGCGCCCCCCCATACGGCGCAAGGCGGGTTTGTGCCTGCATATGTACCGCACATCCCGGCTGAATATCAGGATGTGCTGCATATGCATGGGCACGCCCTCTACACTTGCGCCACATACACTACTGGTGCACCCGGTGCATCAGGGGTTTGCACGCCAGAGCCCCTTTGAATATCATGCCGGGTGACAGGTTGCATGGTGCAACCCTGTTGCGCCATGTGCAACCCTTTGAATATCCTACTCTAGGAGCTTAGAAAAGCCCCCCCAAAAAAAGAAGGAAGCAAACACAACCAGAGGCAAAATACAAACCAGAAGTGGGAAAACAAACACAGAAGCCCAGCAGAGACAAGCAGGAGCAGTGGGGGGGGCAGGCCCCAGCCAGCCAGGGAGGCCCAACCAGCTCAGAGGACAAACCGACAAAGCCTTCGGCTGCAAAGAAAAAATGCTTCACAGTGAGGCGGAGAGAAACTGCTTATATAGCTCAGGAAGTGGGAGAGGCTGGCTGCTTGGCCACTGAACTCCAGGCAAAGCCTTTCCAATTCTGTAATTCTGTACTGCACTGCAAGGGGTGGGAGCGAGACTGCATCTGCAGGCAGATAAGTAGGGCAGTAGAAAGCCAAGGGCCGACTTGATGGATCGTACGGTCCCCATCTGCCGACAACATCTATTATTTCTATTACACCCAGTGCTCTGCCAGCTTTGAAACTGTGCCTCTCATAGATGAGTTTGGCCTTGGTCTACAGCACCAACCTCTAAAGCCACTCAGCCTGCTAGTGTGTACCCTTCCTCTGCCTTAGCTATCCCACAATACCCAGTGGCGGCCGTAAGGGGTTCTGCAACTCTTTGTTACATCCTCCTCCACCCTTGTTATCCCACAATGCCCAGTGGCCACAAGCATTATAACACCTCATTGTAGCCAGCCATACTGCTAGTCACTGTTTACCTAGCTTATCTCCAGTCTTTGCACCCTATCACTCCTTTCACCCACACTACAATGTACAACATTATCTCCTTTTGCTCTCCTTCCCTTACTGGTCTCTCTAGTTCCTCATTTTCAACCCTCTATCCCTTACTCCCCCCACTTCATGCAACCTTTTCCTTAATACACTCTACACTCCCTGTACACCATAAACAATTACCCCTGCCCCACCCATCCATCCATACTTCCTTTCACATCACTCTTAGCTCACCTTCCTGTGATCAAACACTCTTCCCCTCTACTGCAATCTCCTCTCCCATCCTCTCGTACTCTACAACTAAAAGCTATGAAATGGATCAACTATTTCTCCAAATTGCTGATCACCATCCTACTCATTTCAGCAGGTGACACTGAATCCAACTGCGGTCCTACTCCCCCTTCCCATGCGCACCTCCCAAAGGGTCTAAACAGCACACACACACACACCTCAGTATAAGAAACCTACTCCCCAAACTCACCCTCCCTCAGCCGGTCATGTTGGACTTACATCCAGACATTCTGGTACTCGCTGTCACACAAGATACCTGACCACAATCTCTCTATTCATGGTTACGCTCTAATCAGACAAGACAGACCCACTAAGGGTGGAGGTATTGCAATGTATTTATCCTCCAACCTTCAATACTTACCCATTCTGTCTCTTTTGTCCCCATCCCAATATGGACTCCTCCTTATCAAACTTTCCCTCCTTTTTGCACTGCCTATGTACATAGCCAGCACTTACTGTTGTCCTGGTCTACCTACATCAACCATAGCTGAACTGATCACTACCATTATCTCTCATGCCACCTCTGGTGAGCTTTACATACTTGGAGACTTAAATGTGGACTGCCTCTCATCTTCCAGTTCTAAAATTTGCTCCAAAGTAAGCTCAGTGAGCTCACTAAACTTAACGTAGCAAATTACCTCTCCTACTCAACTCTACCACAAATCACTCAAACACACCCTGATAGACTGGGACCTTATCTCTCATCCCCACTGCATAATTTACTCTGGTATTCGCTCTGATTTCCTCAGTAATCACATTTTTTTAATTTATTTTAGTCTTTGGTAACCTGGTAAGGCCCACTAGGCACATGTGCCTGTTTTCAGGGGTGACCTGGGAGCACTGGGCGGTTAAGTGACTTGCTTAGAGTCACACAGTATGCAAGTGGAGGCTGTGAGAGTCAAACCCAGGTCTGGTCTACTGGATGTACCAAGCTCGTTTACAGCTCATTACTCTAACCTCTAGGCTATACTACCAGCCCAACATGATTCATTGTATCCACAAAGTCCATTAGACTAAAGCCCCCACCAAAATGAATCCCACTAAGTTCTTTCGCTCTCTAAACCTAACTAGCATACTAAATTACCTACACCACACTGATTGGTCCCCTTTATCAACAGGATCCTCAATTGGCACTGACCACAGCTATTTCCAGAAAAATAAAATTCTGGAAATCTGGGACCAGCACACTCCTCCTTAACTAATAAGAGTCAAAGGTTCACATCCCCCTTGGATTACTGCTGAACTACTGCCTGCATGCATGCCAGGGATCAGGCCTGGAAGGCCTACATGAAATCTAGATCCCACACTCTCCTTCTCCACTACAGACATCTTAGAAATGCCTGCATTAAGGCCTCCATATATGCTAAATCAGAATATTTTTCCACATCCTTCAACACCAACTAAAGCCATCCCTCTAAGTTCTGGAGAGTTGTCAAATCCCTCTTCTCTCCTTCCTCCCATCCCCATCCCAACACTCACAGATGGTAATGCTATACTTTCTGACCCTCTATCAGTCACAACTACTTTCAACACTTTCTTTATATTCTGTGCATCCTCACTCACCGCCCTTCCCACATATACATCCACTCTCCTCCAAAGCCCCACCCTGCACCAAACCTCTCCACACCTCCCCCTTCTCTTTCTCTCTCATCTTGCCAAAGGATGTGCTAAAGGCCCTCCACACCCTGAACCCCAACAAAGGTAAGAGCCCAGATGGCCTAGGGAGACCCCAATCTGCTCTTCTTCTCTGCAACAGCTATAGCTTCCCCCCTGAACTCCCTGCTCAACGGATCTTTCTCCCTCTCCTCAGTTCTCTCAACCTGGAAACACTCTACCATTATTCCTCTCCCCAAAGGTGGTGATTCCTCTGCCCCAGGGAACTACTGTCCAATCTCCTTACTTCCCATTCTAGCTAAGATCTAAGAACATATTGTCCTCATTCAGCTCACCCCTTACCTTGACTTTGCCTCATTTTTTTCCCCTTTCCAGTCGGGCTTCCACAAGTCCCACTCTACTACCACCTCCCTCTTATGGCTCACTGACTCTATACTCACCAATATGGATCAAGGACGCGTTACCTCTGCCATATTTGTCGATCTGGCAAAAGCCTTCGACACTGTATCCCACTCTTTTCTCCTCCACAAACCCACTGCTGCTGGGTTAACATCCTCAGCCACAGTGTGGTTTCAATCCTACCTATCAGACAGGTCTTAATCGAGTAAGATTGCCTCCTCCCTCTCTCCTTCACTTCCCATCACCATGGGCGTCCTGCAGGACTCAGTACTTGGCCTTATATTATTCTCCATCTTTCTCAATGCTCTCCCTACTGCCTACTGCACTTCCCAAATCCACATGTATATGGACAACACCATCCTTTTCACACTGATGCTGAGGCTAGACTGTAACATGATTTCTGCAAGGTCTAGCATTGGTTCCAGACCAACCAGTTGTTCCTGAATGCCAAAAAGACAGTCTCGATGTCCTCCGGCACTAGACAGAAGCTATCCAAACTCAAATCCCCCCACCCCACCCGCCTTCCTCGCCCTGGATGGTACACCTATTGAAACTGTCACATTTAGATACCTTGGGGCCTGGCTAGAGCATGATCTAGATTTTTGGCACACGTGAATTCAATTTAAAAGAGCCTACACCCCAAGCTTGGTGCTTTGTACCGTAACAAGGACTGCATCCCTCAATCTGCCCGTGATGCAATAGTGCAGAAAATGATCCTCCCCACCTTTGATTATGCTGACATAGTCTATAGTGCCACCCCTAAAGCTACCCTGGTCAGACTGAACACCCTCTTCAACTCCTTCTTTCATATTGCTTTATCCTGCCCCCTTCGTACTCACCACTGTGAACTATATAAAATCTTGTCCCTCCCATCCTTGGAATACAGATGGCTGGCCCATACTGCCACCTTCATGGCCCAATTCTGGTCTGGTAATCCACCCCCGGTCTTTCTTCCACCATATGTGCTTCCTCCTGATGTGCTTCCTTCCTCTGGAACTCTGACCAAATACCCTTCGCAATCCCCCATTGCTCTACCACCATTGGCCAATCCCTATTCTCATTCTGCTGCCCTAAACTGTGGAATGCTCTCCCTTCCCCCATCCACAATGCCATCTCACACGAATCTCTCTTCTTCCTACTATGCAATTACTAACCTCCTACCTGCTCATGACAAAACCCACCCACCTCTCTCTCTCTTTATGGTGTCCCCCCACCCCACTCTAACCCTAGCTAGTTCCCCCAGCCCATATTCCCACTGGCCTGCCCCAATTCTAGTCCTAGCAACTGTTGTTCATTTGCCAATATAGCTACCTATCAATCTTAATTTGAGTTTATTGCTGCTACAATGTATTCATTGCACCCTTGTATTATGCTGTAAATTTTGTGGAAGCATCAAGATATCTCGTCGGCGAGAATGCCGACCTCCCCACAGCTGACGGCACAATACCGGACGCAGGTATTGTGCTGCTCTTACTCGCTGTTTCTGTGGGGGCTGTGCCCCACACCTCCCAGGGTTCAGGATTCCAACTCCAGGTCGGAGTTGGTCCAGGAGGGGCGGAACACTGGGAGTATAAACACAAAAGGACCACATCAATGTCGCCGTAATGGTCTTTTCTGTGTTTCACGTCGGGGTGTCAACCACAAGGGGTGATATAAAATTTTGCTCAAAATCAGGTTGTACTTGATGTAATGTATACAGCTATATGGCTACTATGAATTCATAGTGCCCTTGTATATATGTAGTAAATATTGTTAATTCGTTGTACCTAATCTAATGGATGTGGCTGCTATGTATGTTGTACATAATCATTGTTCTCTTATATTCTGTGACTATGTACTTGTACTACTCCTCTTCACATTCCTCCCAGGATGCATCTTTTTTTTTTGTCAACTTTATCACTTACCTCATTGGACTCTCTCAGGTGTGGATTCATGGCAACAGCTCTGCTGCCCACCTGAAGCCTCTGACTCTCGCACTCTCCAGTTCCGGCACTCTCCCTCCAACCTCACCCGGCTGCACAACCCCTGACTCTGAGCTCCTCTGGGGCACAGCCACCATCTCCTCGCAGCGCTCTATCTAGAATCTAGTGGAGCGACCGGGGGGGGGAGGGAGGAGGGAGATCAGGAATATGAAACAATAGATCCCAACACTGGGTGTGGGGCCAGCTACCAATCCCCCCCGTCGCCTACCGCCAAGGCAGGTTTTTTTCTGCTGCAGTTTCCCCCTCAGGACGTGGCATGCAATGGCTTCCTGCATGGTTATACCTCAGTGCCTTTTGCCGCTGGAGGGAGTCTGCCATTGTCCCACCCTCTTCTACGTCCCGATGCTACTGCCATCCCCAGTCTCCACCAGAGGCCGCTACTGTGCCAGGATTCCCCATAAATCCACCCTGGGAGAGGAGAACAGTCCTCTGGATGCTCAGTCTTCTCCCTCTACCTCCCTGCTGACCCCGATGGCCCAGGTCTGTTCCCGAACCCAGGTTGCTGGCGTGGCACAAAGTGTGGCATCCAGTGCCTCAACCCTCAGTGCCACCTGGCCGTTATCCCAAGACGCATCTTGAAACAAGCTATTCTGCTCAGCATGCCTTCCTGGTGAAATACATCAATAAATAAATACATACATGAATAAAATCAGGTAAAACAGTGACGTTTTCTAAGGTTTATTTTCTTTGTATGATGTTTTTAGAAAAAAAGTTAGTAGTTACGTTTGATGATCTAAATGCTCACACTGCATTTTCAGAACGTGCTAGTGGGACTACAGCACTATTATAGAAAGTGCTAGGATTCAGAGCTGAAACGTACTGTAAAGGATCATGCAATACATTTTTAGTGTGTCCAACAAGATAAAGGCCTTTTGAGGGGGAGACCAGTGTGAACATCATGGAGTAAAGTGGAGTTTCATCTTAGCTAATTGTGTCTGGTGAGCAGTACAGCATGGTGGTTAAGAGCACACTGAGCTGGAGACCTGGGCTTGAATCCCACAGCTCCCACTTGCATACTGAGTGACCATGAGCATGTCACTTAATGTCCCTGTGCTCCCAGGACAAACCTGGAAACAAGACTTAGCTTAGTGTGTCTTTCCTGGCCACAAATTGTAAAATAAATAAAAATTACTGAGCAGGTATTGAAATGGGTCAGTAATTAACCAACAATCTTACACATGTCCATCCATAAAGGGGGATCGAGAGAAGAGCCAGGAAACTATAGACCCATCAGTTTGACGTTGGTGGTGGGGAAGGTAACGGACAGCATACTTAAGGAAAGGCTGGGAGGTTTCTTGGAGGAGATGGGTTACCTGGATGACCAGCAGCATGAGTTTGTGCCAGGTAGATTGTGTCAAACAAACTTTGTAGATTTCTATGAGTGGGTGACATCAGCACTCGACAGCAGGAGACCAGTGGATGTACTGTTCCTGGACTTCGGCAAGGCATTTGATTCGGTTCCTCACATTGGCCTAAGAGAGAAGCTGGGGGGGAGGGTAGGCCCATTGACAGTTAGGTTGATTGGAAATTGCCTTTCAGGTCACACTCAGAGGGTAGTGGTTGGAAGGGAGGTCTCGTCTCCTAGGGAGGTCAGAAGTGGGATACCACAGGGATCAGTCCTGGGGCCACTCCTGTTTAACGTCTACATCTCTGATACCAGGGAAGGTATCGGGTGAGAAATGGGTCTCTTTGCGGATGACTGTAAGCTGGGAGTGGTGGTGGAGGGGGAGGAAGGGGGATTTGCCCTGCAAGAGGACCTGGATACTCTGGATAGGTGGTCCTGCACCTGGAAATTGAAATGTAACTCCTCAAAATGCAAGGCGCTACACCTAGGGTGGGAAAACCCCACCTATATGTACACTCTGGGTGGGGATGAGTTGCAGGACATGGCAGGGGAAAGAGACCTAGGAGTCTTGGTGGATGTTACCATGAATAATTCAGAGTAGTGCAGGAGGGCTGCAGTTAGGACAAATAGGATGCTGGGATGCATCACTAGGGGGATTACCTCAAGGAACAGGGAGGTGATTTTGCCACTTTACAACAGCCTGTTAGATCACATCTTGAGTACTGTGTGCAGTTCTGGAGGCCGCACCTAAGGAGGGACATCTAACCCCTGTGGAGGTTTTAGAGGAGAGCAACCAGAATGATTAAGGGCCTGGGGGATATGACATATGAGGAACAACTAGGGGAGCTCAACCTGTTCTCATTGGAGGAGAGGCGGGACTGGGGGGGGAACATGATTGAGGTCTTCAAGTGCCTCGGGGAGTAAATAAGGTAAGCTGAGATAGGATCTTTCAACTGAAGGAGGGTGGAATCACCAGAGGACACAGTTGGAAGATTGAGGGTGGTAGAATTGGGGGGAAGGAGGAGGAGGTACTTCACCGAGAGAGTGGTTGAACCATGGAATGCGCTGCCTGGGGAGCTGGTACAGGCAGCTACGGTGGAGGGATTCAAGAGAGGATGGGACAGGTATAGGCAAGGGGTTTGCCCAGTGGGGGGAGCAGACTGGGGGATGGAGTAACAGTGGAAGGAGACAGATAGAGGGCCACGGTACCCAATCAGGGTGCTGAAGCACGAGCAGACTTGATAGACCAATAGGCCTACTCTGCTGGCATCTAATTTGTTAGTATAATGCAAAGCATACAAAACTAGCTCTTATCTCCCTCCTTATGACATTGGTATACTTACTTGCACTACTGCCACACACACTGTTACAACTGTTGTATGCCTCCTCTGGGCTAGTTTTATCCATCATATATGAGTTTGTGGGCTGATAATTGTTTCCTCCAGCCTTGAATGTACTGCTGTATCCCAGTTAAATATCTTGCTCCATACTGTATTATAGTAGCAAAGCTACTCTCGTGCACTTTGTTTAAAGTTAGGTCCTTTTCTCTTATGGAAAAAATGCTCCATCTAGTTCCAGGCACTTAAACTTTGTCAGAGAGAGCAGTATTCCATCCCCAGGAGTTTTTATCTAGAAGTAATTGTTAACATTTATACTTTTTCAAAAATGCTGTAAGATCTATACTGTCATTTAACCCCTTATTCTGTCATGCCCCCAGTTCAAAAATCCAATGACTTTCTCTCTGTCCCAGAATCTTCTTAGGATCCCCCTTCCTCCCAAATTAACCAGTTCAATACCCGTGAAACTAAACTTATGATTTTTTACTCCTCTTTCAGAAATATGTTTTGCTATAGCATATGACATGTCCCCCTCTATCCACTGCTCTTATGTGTTCTCCAGTCCTTACTTTAAACTTTCTAACCGTCCCCCCTACATAGAAAGCTCCACAATTACAGCTAAGTGGGTGCATCAACCCACTGCTGTGACAACATTTAAGTGCCTGGAACTAGATGGAGCATTTTTCCATAAGGGAAAAGGACCTAACTTTAAACAAAGTGCACGAGAGCCTATAGCAGCCTGAAAAGAGTCATTTAAGTACTGGGGCAGTGATTAAACCTTTTAAGCCCGGAGTGTAAAACAAAATGAGAAATACTACGGGCTGAAGTTTGAAAAGATGAAAAAAAATACAATTGAAGAGAAAAATAGCAAAAGTGACATAAGGGTCTGTTAAAAGGAATATAATATGACAAAATGACTCCATCAGTTCCATGATAATTGTGATGTTTAAAATAATGGATTTGCACAGGATTCAATGTGAGCTGTTTAATTAATTATATAGATTGATTAATGGCACTATCTACTTTATAGGAGGTGATAGGTGTCTGAGCAACATGTGATGAGAACATGTTTGTTATAAAATAAGCACTTGTTTTATGTACCAATTCACTCTGAAGAAACCTGGCAGCATGCCAGGAGAAACAGCAGTCTGTTTGCTAGCTACTTTGCCCAGTGTTTTATCTGAACTTTTTTACACAAAGGAATGATTAAATCAATCCATGGAGTCCTAGTTCTCTGTCTGGAGTGTGGGTGCCAGTCCATTACTTTAATCCCTGGATATGAATGCAGAATAGCACCACACTGTTTTTCCTGGTGCTCACATATGTTTCTCTGAGATATATAAATTTATAAAATGGGCTTGTAAAAGTAAGCATTCTGATTGGCTAGAAATAAAGTGTCATATATGTTTTACACACAGAAAAAAAAAAGTACAGGTCAATAAATCAATGCCCCAAATGGAATGTTAAGATGTGTCAGTGGAACGTTCATTTTTAAAGGCCGCCATTGTTTTTAGTCTTGGTAAGCGAGGGAGTGAATGTCTTGATGACAAATCCCGCTCTCAACCTCATCTCTGCTAGAACTCAAAATCGGAGAGCAGCAACGTTTTATCGTGCATAAAGCATTCTTCTAGTTCGGGGAGACTGAAGCTTGCTGCCGCACAAAACTGGAAATAGATCAGCACGGGATGCCATCTCATGGCAATCTGCGCTTCCGTCCCACTACATTTAACTAAAAAACAAATCTGCATCCCTTATTGCTTTTTTTTTCTTTTTAATTGTGAAAGTGGTGCAACCTGTCGGGGAGAACCTGTTGCTTCCTCTCCAGTTTTTTTCAGTTCACTAATATTTTTTAAGGTGACAAATATATATATATAAAAAAGAGAACCATTTTACAAGCACAATAAAACACTCCAGGGTGTGTCTTGAATAGATATTACTGCACTTCCAGGGGCTGAAGACACTCGGCCAATAGCCTCGTGTCTTACTACGCCCCTGGGTGTGCGGTAATATGTGTTCAACATACACCCTGTTGTGTCTTATTTCTTACACACACCATGATGCTCTGTATTATAGGGAATGTGTAATTTTGCATTTCTTTGAAACTGACTTTGTTGCCAGTGCCCTTTTTGGGGTAACCCTTGCCTCAATGCTTTGATGCCGAGGTTCTTTGTCTTTTTAACCAACAATCTTGGTGCTTTCCAACTTTAACCTAATGCCTGAACAAACTGTCTGGTGGTGTTTTTTCAGGTATTATCAATTAAGGGCTAAAACTGGATGGGCTACATATCTGGTTATTTTCCAAAGCATTGCAGGCTATATCAACACAATAAGGGTAGTGTACACAAAGCTACAGAGAAACTAGTAAGAGGGGAGAGCGCACAACGGACTGCTAAAGTTAGCTGTTGACATTAGACTGTCAAGAAGAGTGAACACACAGCAGGTGTGGGGGGTACCCCCACAGGTGGACCTGCCCACCTTAGGGGCATGGACCAAGAACTTGGAGGGCTTAGATTTAATGTGGAAAAGTGCAGATGGCTATACCTATGGACAGGACATCTGGACATACATGCACCTTGGGTCTGATTCACAAAGGGCCCTTAGACCAATCGTCAATCACCTTGCGGCAAATTCAGGTGCGCCAAATCCTGCATGCCATATTTTGCAAGAAAAGCATTCTCAGTGGCAAAGTCCCCAAAAATGACACAAGAGGTCTGCTGCATCAAAAATATGACACATGAGGAGAGAATGATGCAAGCTGAGTCAAAAATGCATGGGGCAAGAATGACTCAAGCTGAGCTCGAAAGATGATGCAGGGGGTGAGAATGAGTCCAAAAATATGCAGATGAAATAGCCAAGACAATGACATGTTAAGTCCCCAAATTGTTCTAAACTAGTCCCACAGGGGAATATGGGCTCCATAAATGAAAGAACCCAAACCGCTAATGGATTTACCCTCTCCATTATATGTGCCAATGCCAGTGAGGCCAGGTCTGGCTGGTCTAACAGGCGCATGCTATCTTTGGCGCAGTGTCAACAGCTTGCATTTTTAAAAATCCCAAAACATAACATGGCCCAATGATTAAATCACATAAGATACATAACATATTTACAAAGCACGTTTAAAACCAGAAATTACTACCTATGTATTGGAAATTGTATTTGAGCTTACAGTGCATCATTGCTAACCAGCAGCTTACAAACAATTGTTATTTCATCAATATAAATTTCAGTATCTGAAACACACGCGTTATAGCACTGTACTAAATATTCTATTTAAATTCATTGCTGCTAAACATCAGCATGCAAGGATTATTTTTTTATAATCCAATCATATTTATATCTTAAACAGCTATCAAGTAGTGCTACAAGAATTCGCATCTTCAGACTGTTATTGACAATTCCTCGTATTGCGAATCCATGCTTAAGGAATAAAAAAAAAATCTGTAGGGAGTCATACCAGATCATGAATCTGAAAAATAAAGGCATAAGGGTGAACGTGGGGGCAGAAATTCAGGTCATGGGCTGAAAAAGAAAAAATACATAAAAGCAAAGATGAGAACCAGATCAGTGTAGAAAGGTTGTAAACTAAATCTGTTATTCAGCCCCTTCCTCGTAATGTGTCTAAATGGCACATTCAGAGTGACTCCCATTTCAGAATTAGTGCGTTTAGCTGGTCTGGTGGCATGGAGGGCTGAGATGTTGAATGCTGTACCTACTGCCACACTGATGACCCATGTTCAGAAATGAGCATGGGTCGCTGGGGATCGTCCAGGGTGGGAGAGGACCGAGCATCCCTTGGACTGGGACTGCTCTCCTTTCCTGGGGAGAGAAGGGCAGCTGTCTTGACCTATGACTGCCACCAGGTAGAGGCCTGTGGACTGGTAGTGCAGGTCTCAAGAGGCTCGAAGGATGGAACCACGGTTCTGTAGGGTGTGCGCACCTCCATGCACACATCCTGATGTGTCACCACAGCAGGCAGTGGGAGGACAAGGAAAACTGGGGGAAAGCGGGCTTCGTGAAGCTCTGCCCTCTCCCCCATGGGCCATGCTGCTTGACTGCCAAGGCACAATCTGGATTATGTACCAAGAGGGAGGACAGCCCTCCCCCTCCTGGCACCACAGAGGTGGGGGGGGCTGTGGGGGACTCAGCTCCACTTAGTCAGGGGAGGCATGCATCCATCGCAGGGAGCAAGGACATGTCTGAGAGCCAGCCTTCCTCCTCAGGAAGAAAAAGTTGTATGAAAAAATGGAGGGAAAAAAATAATTCAAGTGTTTAAATCACCACTTCTCAAGCTCAATTCTGCTTTTCCATTACCCATAAAAATGAAGTTGTGTCCTGGGTTTGACCCCATCATATGTTTTGCCATTGCATTCTCTTGTTCCTGCATTGTAATGCATCTCAAATGTTTGTCAATCCTCACTTAAAACTTATGTTGGGCTGGATATTCTAAGCCTGTCTGTGAGAGTGAAATGGATTAGCAATTTACTAACCCCACTTGGCACCTCCACCCCAAAAGCAGGGGAGTATCACAAAGTGCCATATTGGATGGCATGCTCAGCAAGTCTCTAACCTATTAGTGACCATCCCTAAGCAATGCTGGTGCACCTATGCAAAGTAGCTGATAGCGCCTTGCATATAGGTACATACAGGTACTTGTAATCCTGGAGTTTAATAAATAAATAAATATATATATATATATATATAGGTCCACTGGCATGCTGATAGGTTTGGAGAGGCAGTAACTAGACGTTAGTACCATGCTAATTACAGTCTCCCCAAACCAGATCTTATGGCCTGCACCCCTCTAACTATAGCACCCCACTGATGCCACTGCCAGTATAAGGAAAAAGTTCCCCTGGTGTCCCTTGGTCCCCTCCACCTGCCACCAATTACCCCACCAGCATGCATAAAGAGGTTCCTTTGTGTCCACTGGCCCCCATACCCCCGATTGCCTTGTCAGTATGTTTAAATTACAGTCCTCCCCTGATGTCCAATGGCCCCCCCCCAAACACCTCAATTACCTTGCCAGTATATTGAAACTACGATTCATATACAATACTTCCCTGATGTCCAGTGGTTCCCCCCCCCAACACTTCAATTACCTTGCCAGTATATTGAAACTATGATTCATATACAATACTTCCCTGATGTCCAGTGGTCCCTCCCCCCCCAAACACCTCAATTACCTTGCCAGTATATTGAAACTACAATTCATATACAATACTTCAATGGTGTCCAGTGTTTCTGCCCCACACTTTCAATCGGCCTGCCAGTATTTTGAAACACAGAGGATGCCCACTGAAGCCACCTTTCAATCAATAATGACCCCAGTCACTGTCAATCTAGTTATCATTCTAGTCATTTAAGATCTGCAGGGTTTCCACAGTTTCCAAATCGGGCAGTTCTCACTGGCCTCTTATTAGGGAAGTCAGTGTAAACTATGAGCCAGCAGATCCCAGATAAGCATCCCAAGATATCCACTGGCTCCTGTGTCAACCTGACAAGTCACATGACCTTGTAGTGTTTCAGTCATCCTAGCTGTCAGATTGGATAGAAGCTAGACCTCACTGAAAACAAAATATTGCATCTCAAGTGGGCTATCCTTGATAAAAAATAATAATTTAATTAAATATACATAGTAACATAGTAATTTAAGGTCAGAAGGGAGTCGAGGTTCATCAGGTCCGCATACCCCAATTTACAAGCAGGGCTGGAATAAGTATGCCATGTACATACCAGTCTATAGGAATTCCCTGCCTACTCTTGTGCCTAGGGTACCCAGCGAGTCCCTTAGTATGCATAGATTTGTCCAGCCTTAGAATAAAGGCCTGTACTATCTTCACGTTCACTGTCTTTTCTGGTAGGCTATCCCATAGGTTCACCACCCTCTGTGAGAAAAAAAATCCTTGTATTGGTATTCCTAAATTTCCCACCACTAAGTTTCAGGGTATGTCCATCCATCATTCTGCAGGACAGCAGATCAAACATATGTGACCGTTCAGTTGTGCTGATACCCTTGAGCTTCCTAAAGACAGAGCCTGCCCCCTCACAGACTCCTTTTCTCCAGAGTGAGCATGTTAAGGCCCGGCAGCAGCAATGTCTTCCCCAGTTTGTGTGGAGGGGAGCTATTTTCTATAAACTGAATTACAGGCTGGGATCGACCGCTGAATCTCTGATCTCAAAGGCAGCATCAGTAACCATTTGGCTGGAAGGAAATTTCATGTTAGCTAAGCAGTTACAACTGAGTCTTGGTCTTTGCATATTGCAGTCTCAACTGTCACCACCAGATGGCACTCTCCATAGTCTGGTTGCTTAGCCTCAATGCACCACACAGCCTCTCCTGATAGCTTTTTGTCCACCACTCCACTGGCTCTGTCTAGCATCCTCTTGAACCAGCCTAAACTAACCCTTTCCAGCTACATTCCTTTGTATGGTTGTGTTCCTCCACTAATTTTAGAAATATTTTTTCTTTTCCGTGACTTCACGGTCTTAACATAATGTGACTTTATTTATTTATTTATTTAAATGATTCAGAAACAACCTTTTAGTATGAACTATTTTACAAAGGTTCCACTTTTTAAACATTTTACTCTTTACCATGATACAGTCAGCTAAACTAGGGCATGTTCTGGTCAAAACTAGATAAACGTCAACTTTAGTAGGCAAGTATTAGCAAGCTTGTTTATCTACATTTTTATAACATTCTTATCTTACAGTGCAGCTTTATCTGGTTTCTCTGTTGAAGAAAATACTCCAACAGTAAATATGTACTGCATGGTAATAAATTCTGAGAATGCTCACAAGACTGTTTTGAACACTTTGTTTAAGAGCATTTTTACAGGTATTATTGTTTGCATTTTCTATGACTGCATGGTCAACATTTGTCTAGATGAAATGAGCTTAGAAGTTTGTTTTTTTAACTTTGTTTAAAGAAGGTGCTGCCACCGCATTTGTGAGACTTATTTTATATATATATATATATATATATATATATATTGCTTGTTTCCTGTTTATGTGTATGAGTGTAGAATCAGCAAGTTACACACTTGCCTCCGAGGCTGGAAGATCAGAAGGCTGTTGGTTCCATCCCCACACTGGGAACTTGGGTTAAATCCCAGTATTGACACTGTAGTGCAGCATGAGGGGGGTGCTGCACTCCTGAGGTGCCATCTTTCAGATGAGACATTAAATAAGGTCCTGTCTGCCTGTTCTGGTGGTTGTTCAGGTGGACGTTAAAAGCCCCATTTGCACTACTGACTTTGTAGTGCATCAACTCCTGATGCGCTGCAAAGTCAGCTTTGTGGACACTCTTGTCATCACTTTAAGTGTGCCACTGGCATTTCTGATCCAACAAAAGAGTGGGGACATGTACTGGATCGAGCGCATTACCCTGTGGTGTGAACAACCAATGCGCTTGATCCGTTGCAATCCCCCATTTCCCAGCTGGGGATGTCATTTTCTGGAACCCTGCCCACAAGTCTACAGACACTCCTCTTGGCGTGATCTGCAGTGGGTCAGGCTCGGGGCTGTAAATGGAAAATGCAGACTCAAGTCACAGCACAACGGGGAAGCAGCAGAGTGGTAAGTGAAGTGCTGCTGCTGTGTAAACAGGGCAAAAGATCTCATGGCAGTTCTTGGAAACAGTAGGGGAATTTCCCTGGTATCCTGGCCATTTTTCCACCATTTCAATAAAAATACCACCAACAGCTTTATCTGGTTCAGTGTTAGCTGGTTTCCATCTGTATTCTCCCTCCACTGGGATGAGGCTGAAAATAGGCAGAATTCTCTAGTCCTCCTTTCCTGGTCAACAAAAACTAAAATAATAAAATAAAAAATCAATATGTGTTTTTCATACTGCACATCTTTTTTTCCCAAGCTGCAATCATCACTTTCTCTTATATTACAAAGTCCACATGTTGCCCAGGCACTGATCTCAGAGGTACAGTTTTCAGATGTCCCTGTTGGGTTCAGTCCTCTATGAGTCCTTTTTGTGATCAGTGCTTTACACTTTGGGGACCCTAACACCTGCTTCAGAGGCTCTTCCATGAACTGCACCATGTCCCCCTTATCTATCCCTTCTGGCAAGGCCAGAAAAAACTGATATGTCGATCCTTGGATTCTTCAGGACATTTTTCTGTAGCAGTGGACAAAACCGTAAAAACAAAATAATAATATTCTGTATACCGGCTTAAATATGCAAACTCCACATTTTCATTTTGTTTAAAAGTTCAAAATTACAGGAGGGGTGGAAATTGTTTAACCTGGAAAGGCACAGTAAGCCAAAGCTTGTTTCCAGGTGCAACCTGGGAGTAGAGGGAGGGCTTGATGTGTTTTCTAGGGTTCTAGTTTGGTTCAGGTTCAGCAGGGTATAGGGTCCAGTTCAAGTTCGGTTCAGTTTGATATGATAACTAGAAGTTTGGGTTTAAGCTCAGTTTGGTTCGAGTTTTTTTGTGTATAATTTTTCAGTTCAAGTTCAAATTCAAGTTAGGTGTCTCCCTACTACCTCCATGTGGGTTCTCCTCGTCTCACATTGTCTGGGTTCCAGTTTAGTTTGGGTTCATCTTTTTTTTTCTTAGGGTTCAAGTTTGGATCAAGCAAAAATCTAAAAGTTGGAGTTTGATTCACCAATGAATCTACCCTCTACCTGGGAGCACAAGGAAGTTAAATGTCTTGCTCAGGGTCACACAGTATACAAGTGGAGGCCGTGGGATTCAAACTCAGGTCTCCAGGTTTGCAGCTCAGTGCCCTAAATCACAGTGCTATACTGCCACAATAAAAAGGATACATTCTATGAGATGAAAATTTCATTTACAGAAAGCCCCATGTCAGAAATTCAACAATACAATATATAGCAAACACAGAACAACAATAGACTATGCATTCAATTTTTAAAACACAAAAAGGGCAATCTGGTATTTAACATCTTCTGTTTCAATGAGTTTTTAACAGAGGCAAAACTGGGACAGCTTTAAGAATGTGGATCTGGGCTGTTCCAGGCATGGGGTGGGGGGAGGCACCAAAGGAGACATTATTTCTCCCATAAGCAGATGAATACATAGGTAACTGATGACAGTAATGTATTACGTCATGTGAAGAATATTTATGGGAAGGAGCTACTAACTGATCGGGAGTGGACAGATATGGAGTAGACTGATTGTTAACCTTATAGATCAGAGAAAGCCATTGTGGGTCTCTCCTAGAGGCTGGTAGAAGTCAATTTAACTTTTGGAGTAACACACAATGATGGGTATCCCATTTTATACTTACAATGAAATGTAATACTTGATAATATATTGCATTTAAAGTTGATAACACAGTTTCAGGGCCCGGAGCGTGGTGATTGATGGTGTCCCCATAATCTAATACTGGGAGAAAGGCTTGGGCCACTAAATGTGTTCGATCGTCGACCATTAAGCATTTCCTGGCACATTTTAAGTGACCTAAGCATGCAAGTGTTTTTGGAAAAGCTTTTTTTTTGTTGTCGGTTTCAAAAGAAAGAGCAGAATCGAGGTAGAGCCCTAAATACTTTAAATTCCTAAACTCTTTCTAACTGCTCATATTTCAAAAAAATTAGTACAAGAACAGTCCAAGTTAGCCAAATTGTGCTGAGTACCAAATGACATTGTTTGAAGTGGGTTTTTTTTACCATTCAAGATTTAAAAAAATTCTGAAAACCAATTTACCAAGCTGTTAAAAATCTTGTTGTGACAGTTTGCACAAGGACAGGACCAATTTTAGCAATTGTATCACCTACGTAAAGACAGATTTAACAGTTCTGGAAAACACAAGGCAAAGGGTTTACAAATAAACTGAATAAAACAGGACCTAAAATGGACCCTTGTGGTACCCCAATGGAAACAGGGAGAGAAAAAGAAAGACGCCCATCCTAGAAAACAGGCTAAGTTCTATCCTATAAGTTTGAAGAGAACCAATGAAGAACATTAAGTGAGAAACCATAACTGGTATTCATGTTCTGTGACATGATAATTCAATAAATATATGAGTAAAACAGTAAAAAAAAGTTTTTTGAAGGGCTAAGAAGAGGTAAATCTGAGACTCAACTAGTTTCTGGGTCATTGCCTGACTGATAAATGCTGCGGTATGATCTTCTAGATCTGTACCCCCTTCACGGACTCCTCACCCCCCCCCATTTTTCTACCTAGTACTTTAAAATGAGTTATTTTAACAGTCCAAAGCAGCTTGAAGAGTTATTTATTTATTTATTTTAAAAGTTTCATCAGGCAAGACATACTGAGGTGTAAGCAACTCGTTTCCAGATGCATCTTGGGGGGAAGGGGGATATGACGGTAATGAATAACAAACAGAAATATGTTACAAAAAAAAAGAGTAGGAGGGAGGGCTTATTTATTTATTTATTATCTTGGAATAACAATATTTTAGCTTGGAGCCCATTTACAAAGGTTCCACATCAGGAAATGGTACAATTACAAGTGCACACAGACATTGGATATATACAGGAGGTTACAAATAATGGAACCGTTAAAAATATATACATAAAAAGGTGCAGACAATTTACGGTGTGGCTAGGCTATATTAGTTGTTCAAAACCACTAAGCTTAGATGGAGGTTATTAGGCGAGAAGGTGAGGAGAGAGGGAGCAGCCAGTGGTTGGCTTTGTCAGGAAGCTGTGAGTGGGTGGGGGGTAGGAGTGGATGGGGTAGGTTGGGACTGGTGGGGGGGTGGTAAATAGTGGGGAGACAGTAGACGGGATGGGAAAAGGGGAAGGGGAGAGGCAATTAAGGTGGGATGAGGGTATGGGGAGAGAAGGTGGTGAGTATTGGAGAGAGAAGGGGTGAGAGGGACTTGATTGCTATAGGGGCAGAAAAAGGGAGCAGTGAAGTTTAGATCAGGAGGAATGGGGGGAACAGGTAATGAGTAGCTGAGCAGGTACAGTTATCAGGTGCAAATGTGGGGAGTGAAATCATGGAGAATAGAGGTGGGCAAGCCAGAGCAGGCTCAAGTCGAGCTTGAAATTAGTGCCTGGCTTGGCTCGACTCGATCTCTATAAGCAACTGAGAGCCAAAGTCAAGCCGAGCTAGTTATGGTTAACATCAGCATTTTCCCCAGCCTTAGTAGTTAGTGTAGTGTTTGAAACGTTCAACTCCTATGTGGAGAACAGCCTGCAGTAGCCTGGGCTCGGCACGTGTTTTGGCTCATAGAGTAAAGCCAGACCCCTGGCTTGGCTCTAGATAAAAAATTCCTGGCTTGCCCACCTCTAATGGAGAAGAGAAGAGAAAAGAGTAAGTACTGTGAAGAGGCAGAGTGGATGTTTAGGGAAAGAAAGTTCCATAGTTTTGTGAAGTGATAGGAGAAAGCAGCCTGGCCAACTAGGGATTTCCTTGTAAGGAGTGCAAGGGAACAGTAACCAGAGCTGCGAAGGGTGTAGGAGGAAGGTGGGGGAGGGACGAGAGGAGAGGTAAGGTAGGAGGGGAGAAAGCCTAGCCAGTATTTAGAGATAAAGATGGTACAGTGAGCTAGGTGACTGGCTTCAAGGGAGGGAAGGGAGAGGGAGGAATATAGGGAGCAATGGTGGGTGTGGGGCGGACAGTCCAGAGCAAAAACAGAAGCAGTGAAAGAGGGGATCCAGTCTGGCTAGGGTGTACTTAGGAGTAGCACTGTAGACAATGTCTCCAAAGTCGAGTATGGGGAGAATCATTTTCAGGACTATAGCTCAGTGATCAGGAAGATGAATGCAACCTCTATTCCCATAAAGCGCATCAAGCTTATGGTGAAGTTTTTTGTGGATGGCATCCACATGCCCTGAAAAGTCAACTTGCCAGTACGGTAGAGCCAGACCTGGAGGTATTTAAAGGAGGGAACATCATCAACTGTAGCCTCATCTAAAGTGTGGAAGGAGGGGAGGAAGGACAGCTTATTGAGCTTCTGTCTGGTGCCAGAGAACATGGAAACTTTTTTTTGTATTAAAGGGAAACGTCCACCTCCGTGTGAAGCAGGGCCCACTAAGCAGTGTAATAAATATAAGATTTTTTTTTACTTACTGTGCCATATTTAATTTTAAATTCTATCTGGTTGATCCTGCACCCTCCCCACCAGCATCTTAGAAGTGAGAGCCTGCCCCGGCATGCCCTCAAGCACCCTCGGCTGTCTCCATGATGATATGTCACGCAGGGAGCAGCCGGAGTTCGTCCATTGACTTAGAGTATTACCAAAGGTACAAACAGCTTCGATTTGGAGCCTAAGTGTGTCCGTGGCATAATGAGACTATGTACAGGCTGACAAGACACCCTGCCAATCGATGCCTGGTCTCGGTATATCATGGACACATGGAGGCTCCAGTTTGGAGCCTACATGGACACATGTAGGCTCCAAACTGGAGCTATTTGAAGATATGGCATTACAGATTAGCAGAGGAGTTGTAAAGTCCTGCTGCCTTAAGCTAGTTAAGGAGAAGAGAGTGTGTCAAAGCCTTTGGTGTCAAAGACTTTGGCCAAGTCCACATACACTTCGGTGGTGAGAAGGCCCTGATCCATGGCTGAGAGAATGGAGTCAGTAAGCTGGAGAAGGGAGAAGCAGGCAGAGTAGAATTTATGGAAACCAGATTGGAAGGGGGTGAAAAAAGAGGAGGAGTCAAGAAGGGGGAGAGCTGAGCTAGCACAAGGTGTTCTTGAAGTTTAGCTAAAGTGGGTAGCAGGAGCTAGGACAGTAGTTGCCAGGACAGGTGGAGTTCCCACCTTTGGAAAGGGGGTATGACAGTGACCTATTTCCAGGAGTCAGGGACAGAGGCAAGGGAGAAAGTGAGGTTGAGCTGGGAGGAGCTTGGTAGAGCAACAGCAGGGGCGAAGAGATGGAGTTTGGGGCTGAGCCCATTTGAGCTCTTGCCCTTGAGAGGATTGGGAGCCAGGAGAGCCTTAAGGATGTCAGTAGGGGTGACAGGAGAGAAAGAGAAGGGGACAGACGGGGAGGGGGAGTAGGGAGGGCAAGAGGAAGGGAGGAGAGAAGGGAGGAAGCACAGGAATTGAAGAATGAGTTAAACTCAGAGGCAACAGAGAGGGGATCGAAAATGAGGATGTCACCCACCTTAGGGACCGGGGAAGAGGAGGACTGGGTAGGGGGAGAGAAGAGGGCATGTTTGACCTTCCAGAACTTGGAGGGGTGATTAAGATTGTTCTGGAAGGTAGAGGCAAAGTACTTAGCCTTGACATGCCTGGTGGCTCTGGAGCAGGCATTCTGAAGGGCTCAGTATCAGATCAATGGGGAAGCCAGAGGACTTACGAGTCTTCCAGGCAAGATCATATGCAAGTAGGCAGGTCAATAATTCCACTGAGATCCAAAGGAGGTGGGAGCCACAGACCCTGGTGTTCCTAATGGGAGTATGCCGACCCAGACTGACAGAAATTTTGTATTAAAATAGTTGAGGGCAGAATTGATGACACTGGCAGAAGAGATGGACAACTGACCAATCAGAAGCTACCAAGTCTGCATGGAGGGAGCACAGGTCCAGCGACTAGAAGGACTGGATCTGGAGAATTTTGGGAGGGGCTTTGGGATGGTGCATTTTGCGGACACAGTAGACCACATGGTGGTCACTAAGGGCATCAGGGGGGGTGCCAGCGTTAATCATGTGGTGGGGGTAAGAGACCCAGTCTAGTAAAGAGTGACTGAGTGATTTATAATTGTGAAGTGTAGGGTCAGAGATCAGTTGCGTTAGATTAATGGACTTAATGTTTTTGCACAGATTTGTTTGAGAGGAGCTAGGTGTTCAGGGAACAGGCACACATGTTGTAGGAGGTGAGGCAGTGCTAGTAAGGCAGATTGGCTACTAGATCCATCACTAACATCTTGGAAATGACCGGTCCAGCTGCAGACTGATGCTGTGTGGAATGCACGGCTTGCACCATACAGCTAAATCCTAAATAAAATTGTCAACAACTTAAGTTTTTATTGCAATTAGACATAATGGCAATAACAACCTCAAAACTGGTCATTTCCTTGGATCAATGACCAGCTGGAAGGAGGTAGCCCATTGAGCCATCCACCCGTCTTTCGGATGAGACGTTAAACCGAGGTCCCATCTGCCTGGATTGGTGGTAGTTCAGGTGGATGTTAAAGATCCCATGGCACTTATCGAAAAAGAGTAAGAGAATTTCCCCGGTGTCCTGGCCAAATTTCCCTCATTCACTAAAAATACCACCAACAGCTTAATCTGGTTCAAGGTCAGTTGGCATTCATCTGTATCCCCCTCCCCCGGGTCATGCCTGAAAATAGGCAGGATTTGTCTAGTGCACTTACCCGGTCAACAAAAGCTAAAATAAAAAAATAAAAAAAAATTCCCCAACCAGTTGTTTACCTCTCGGAAACTACCATTATTGCATAAAGCAGCAGTGCAAGGATAAGTTGTAATTTTGGGGTCACCTGTGAGTTTAGTTTAGTAACATGCCACTTGATGACTGTTTTAAGTTATTCTATGGGTTTCCTTTGGTTCTTTATTATTTTTTTATTACTTCAATAAAAACTGTCATTAATTTGCACAAATGAATGTACTGCCTGACAAGTCACATGAAGAAAACAAACATGCCATACGAATTAATTACAAAATAATAAAGAACCGAAGGAAACCCTCAGAATATCTTAAAATTGACATCAAGCAGCTTGTTACTAAACTAAAATCACAGGTGCAAAAAATACAACTTTTCGTTTCACTATTGCTTTAAAAACTAACTTCCCCAACCCAAACTGTCCTTCAGTATATGTTATCATAAACATGTTTCAGCTATTACGATTTAGTAGTGAGTACATTTTTTTAAATGTTCAGTTTTTCTTTCCAGAGTTTAAAAAAACTATCATAAATGCATTTAGAACTAATCTGAACATTGAAAAACTGGTTGACCAGGAAAGGTACACAAAATACATAGTATTTTACCTTCCACAACTCCTCACACTGACTTGTTTATGACATCAAAGTTGTTAACATTACAAGATTGTGATGTCCCAAACACAGAAATTGCAAGGTCAGTTGCGGACACTTAGAACTGTTTTGTGCAAACTGATGGATCTGCTAAAAGAAGTTTCAACTTTTATTTTATTCATTTAGTTTTTGTTAACCAGATAGTTGCACTAGTCAAATGCATGCCTCTTTTAAGGTATGACCCAGGATCGTACAAGAGAAACAACATTACAAGCTGTTGAATCTCCCACTGCTGCAGATCAGCTCTGGCAACAGCTGCAGGGGGTTTAAGCAATATACCCTTCCAAGGAGTGGGCATATGGGTGGATTTACCACACCTGGTGTTGTTCAGTCAAGAGGCGCAGCTGACTGACTTAACCACACTATAAGTGGTAAATCTACCCATATACCCACTCTCTGAAGGGGTATATTGATATTATACCATATCCCCCTTTCATTCTGGAAAAAATTACAGGGTGTCTTTTTTTTTTCAGCTCTGATTCACTGCTTCCCATTTTTTCCTAGTCTCTCATTGTGGAAATTCAGCTGGGTGGTCAACCTTCTCCTTTAACCTCCGCTGCCTCTGGAATAACTTTCCTCTCGTCATTTGTTCTTTCTTGTCAACTCTCCTTACAAACCTGGTTCTGCAACAAGATCTCCCCTCCATGGCCCCAGCCCTAGCTCCATGGTCTTGTACCCCTGGGCCCCATGTCCCTGTCCAAATTGTTTTTTTTTCCTGGGTTTCAGTCATCGTGTTACATTGGGGTTACTTTTGTTTCACTGTATTCATGAATTTGTGATGTATCACACAAGATATTTTTCCTCATTCTGTTCTATACTGTTGAAAGTGGCCAGAGGCCAAAGTTTAGTGACCAGTGGCCAAGGTTTTAGTGACCAGTGACCGAACTTTTATCAACAATATGTAATTGGCTAACCAAAAGGTTGAGGAGACAGAAAGGGGTAGAATGGCTAGTGTAGAGGCTGCAAAGGGCTAGTAAAAGGTAAAGATGGCTAGTAGATGACTAAATGATGCCAACATGTGAATTGGTATATCTAATAGCAAAAGGCTGCAAGTGGCTAAATACCACCATGTCACTTAATATGTATGTGTGTGTAAGACTTTAAAAGGGTTAATTGTTAAGATTCTATAAAATGAAGAAAAATAGCTGAAAGCATAAGGCAAGGTTGTGGCCGAGATATGCACACAGCTGTTGGTAACTGTGTTTAACCTTGACTGTTAAAAGTTTCTCATCATATAATTCTCTTGTGTTAAAAAATATGTTTAACAGAAAACTGATAAGAAATAATGAGATACCTCATTTGGTTGCTGGTACAAGGTTACTTTGACGTTTGTAGCAAGCTAGTCACGTCTCTCATATGCTATCTAGCTCCTAAGACAAAAGTTATTTGTGATAAATATTCAGTTCCCTCACCACTTGTTTCCCCTTCCAAGGATGAGAATAATAACTCCCCTGTCTCGGCAAAGTGTCAAATGTATCTTATGACCGAGGTATCTCATGGCCATTGTACTTTTAAAACCTTGTCTCATGATGTTATTAAATGACATGATGTCTAGGCTAAAATTTGCTGATACAGTTGGGAATTTCCACTGTTCATTTTTTTTTTGTGTGTGTATAAATGTAGGACCTAAATGTCCTGTCCCGGGTGTTCCAGAAGAATAGCCCAACGGGCTGCTGTGGATGATGGACACCCAGAAGGAGGGAGCCAGACTGCTTTACTTTTTCTGTACTTGTAGCCCTGGTGGTAAAAGGCCATCAGCTGTTTAGATTTAATCATGTTAGAGGTAAAATTGTTAGGGCTTATTTGGTATTAATAAATTGCAACTGATTTAAAACAACATTTGGTGTAAGGTGGCTTCATTGGATTACCAGGGACCACTAGCCAAGAACCTTGTGCTTTTACAAATTGGCCGAGCCAGCCAGCAGGTGGTTTTGGTTCTGGTCTTGGTAACTCTGGTAAAGCCTAGTGTTTACTCTAAACAGCGTCTGCGCAGGTAAGGGTCATAACCTAACTGTGGGGATGGGAAAAAGAGTCTAATGGAATCTGAGTGTTCGAGTGGACTTGAACCTACAGGAAAAGGTCTATGGTGCAGCTATAAGCTGGGTAAGGGTAATGTATATTTATGTGGGGGTTTGAGGACCCCAGGTTTAAGGATCTGTGGAGAGATGTATTAAGGAAAAGTCTCTCAAACAAGCAAGGGCAACTGATCTTGTAATTTGTGCTTGCTAGAAGTATATACTGTTAGAGCCGATGATGGCTTTCACAGTTCAGGCTGCTTTCAGAAGAAAAGCGGTGACTAATCAAGTAACATTAGATAAGCAACATTTAGAGAAAGAAAAACAAACTACTGTGGATGCATACACAGTAGGTATGACTACAGACGGGTTGATCTGAAAATCCCCCCCCCCCATGTTCCCTATCTATGTAGTTTCAAGTTTTTTTTTTTTTGTATCAATCTCAAGTTCCCTTGCCTCCTATAGAGGCTGAAACATTTAATCCCAAACCCAGGTACTGGGGACCTCCACCAGTTGGCA
Source organism: Neoceratodus forsteri (assembly GCA_016271365.2). NCBI lineage: Eukaryota > Metazoa > Chordata > Ceratodontiformes > Ceratodontidae > Neoceratodus > Neoceratodus forsteri. The sequence continues at coordinate 269,654,588 of JADMNL010000025.1, forward strand.
CTCAACCTAGTACCTAGTACTTTTTTTAAACTGCAAACCAGAGCTCTGGAGAAAGACTTGGTTTGGCAGGTTACTGAAATGGCCAAAAGAAAACCTTTGAAAGGGTTAATAGCTGCAGCGTTTGGAGATTATCATGAAGGTTCTGCAGTCGTTTTTCTGAATCAGACTGGTGTATCAGAAAAGAAGAAGAAGGAAAATACCTTGGCACAGGGTAAGTCTGATTTTTTTTTTTAAGTTTTTTTTTTATGTCTGTCTGTTTTATTTCTGTTATTCATATACCAAACAAGGTAATGCTCCATCTCTCTCTCTCTCTCTCTCGCATATTTTCCAGCATATATCTGTGTTCTGTAATTCTGTTCTGTTGTCAAGGTTGCAAGATAGCATTGACTGCCTTTGGCGCAGAACATGTTACAGTAAAAAAGAAGCTTCTTCTTTGCCTCATATCTGACTGTTTTAATTAGTTTTATTTTTAATAAAACATGTGTGCTGTCTAGATAGGGTCAGTGAAGAACTTTTGTATGTAGTTGTTGGTTGGAGCAGGTAGTGTTGAAGGTGAAGAGGTGTGACGTCATAGATTGCAATGTGCAGAAAGATCTGTAGTTTGCCGGCAATGTGCCAAGCCACTGCTAGGTGAAAATGTAATGTGTTAACAGCTATGAATGGCTTTATCATACTTCTAGTGAAAACCAGAAACTTTTTGCAAAATGGCAGAGTGCCATATTTTGGCTATGCGCCAAAAGGTGCAACCATGTTATACTAGATGTGTCCACTTACAGATAGTATGTTGTGCTGCATTTTAAAGGAGTTGGAAGGAGTTTACAAAATGTTTTGTTCTGAAAAGATTTGGCATGGAGATATGTATAAATTTGTTGGTTTAAAAGGTTGTCGGTGTTACAAGAAGGCAGGAGGCAGCACATATATCTAAAACACTTACAGTTTTCTAATGAAACTATGGGCATTACCTCAGCAAATTGGTATCAAATAATGTCAGTCTTGTTCTGTGTTAAGTATTTCTTTTTGGGTATGTGTATGTGTTTGTACTGCCTTGGCCAGCAGTTTTATTTTGTGCTCTTTTGTTCGTAAAAGATACCTTAATATCAGTAGTGTTCAAGGACACTACAAAAATAACCTGGTTTGAACGACCCTTGCATGCACACTGTGTGACCTTTTGCAGGATTATTTGACCTTCTTGTGTTTCAACATTTTATGTTACTACCAGTTCAAACTTGATGTGTATTCCCTACTTAAAGCATAACTTTTCACACAAAATGTATGTTTTCATGAAAGCACACCAAGAGTGAACCACACAATTTGACTTTTTATTACAGAAATGGCATTTTAAGTAAAAAGGAACAAACTTTTTTTTGTTTTGTTTTTTTCTTTCTGGGCTTGTAGCCAACACAGGCAATGCTCAAAGCCTTCCTCCACAAACATGTGGTTGCAAGTACAACTCCTTTGTTCCTTAACAATATCTCATGATTCCCATACTATGCAAGGCACTCAAGCTGGAAGGGGGAATTATTCATCACCTCCCCGTACCTTTTTTTACTTTTATATATATATATATATATATATATATATATATATATATATATATACAGTACACTGTTAAAAGGACTATTACAGCTGCTTTTGAGAGAGTTTACCATCTACAGTAAAAATAAAAACAATGGCTTTTGTTTTTATGTGTGACCATGGTGTGATCATTTTTTTTTTTAATGCATTCTAAGAGACATGTACGTACGGTATTACCATCAATCCAGATCTTTTATAAACTCAGCTGACATTTTGTCATGCTTAGGATAAGGGAACCCAGGGACGTTCGGCTTCTTTTATCCAATGAAAATAATCTTGTTTTATTTTTAGACTTATGTATGTTTGTTTTTGTTTTTGTCGTCTGTCTGTGTGTTTCTTCTCTTTCTTCTAGAGAAAAAGAAGTTCCCCATCTTTATAGTAAGGTATGAAACTTATTTATTTCGTTTTTGTTGACTGGGTAAGTGCACTAGACAAATCCTGCCTATTTTCAGGCACGACCCAGGGGAGGGGGATACAGATGAATGCCAACTGACCTTGAACCGGATGAAGCTGTTGGTGGCGGTATTTTTTTAGTGAATGAGGGAAATTTGGCCAGGACACCAGGGAAATTCCCCTTCTCTCTTCGATAAGTGCCATGGGATCTTTAACATCCACCTGAACTACCACCAATCCAGGCAGATGGGACCTCAGTTTAATGTCTCATTCGAAAGACGGCACCTCAGAAGTGCAGCACCCCTCTCATGCTGCACTACAGTGCAAGTACTGGGATATTAACCCAAGTGCCAGATGTGGTAACTGAACCCACAGCCCTCTGATCTCCCAGCCTCAGAGGCGAGTGTGCTACCTACTGAGCCACTGACACTGACTTACTAAACTAATTGTAATATATCTTGTTATAATTTAAAGTGTGGTAGGTGGGGACTGCAATGGGACCACCCCATTACCATTTATCCAGTGCTCACCTTTTAAAGGCGCTGCATGACTGGCTATCAATATTGCCAGACCACTTCTGGGTTAATATCCATGTCACCATCCACAGCTAACCTTTTTATTGCTACAGTGTTCGAGCTGCCTCTTCCACCACAGTAGGAGCTTGAGGGGGGGTAAGCTACCTTTCCTTCCCAGTGCAATACCCACAAGGGTTGCAAGGTACATCACTGTCTCTCCAACGGGGTAAACAAAATAAAATGTGTATTTGCTAATAATTGTTACTTATTTACAGGTCTTGAAAAGACCCAAGGTATTTTAACAGTATAACCCTGCTCAGTCCTTCTGCTTTTTCTAGTGCAAATAGTTAAACCTCATACCTATCATTGGTACAAGGGCTTCTGCCTTCAGTAAGTAATCAGTTAAGCTGGAGGGGGGATTGTGTATGTATTTCCACACATATTCATATCTTTTGATTGTCTTTTCAGCTTTCTTATCCTGTCAGACAAATATAAAACAACTTCTCATAGCCTTACAGCAATGGATGCAATCATCTGCTTTCTATAAGTGCAAACAAAGTTTTTTTTTTTATTTCAAAGTTCTAAAGTATCGCAGACCCTGAAAAAGTCTTACAAGTTAACAAAAACAGAGTGGTGGATTGCTCCAATAATTCTTTCAACCAAAATTCAGTAATTTTTACCAAGGACTGCAACTTACAAACTTGAACTGTACCACACACCCTCTGCAACTTATTCCATGGTTATGTTCAACCAGTAAAGTCACAATGCTCTAAGATTCCTGGACTTTGGACTTACAGTTTATATTTGTTCTGTGTTTAAAATGTATTTTATGCATTATGCTCAATACTAACATTGTTATATTGCAAAAATGTTTGTTTTATGTTTATGTTATAATGTTTTGATATACATCTTGCTATACTGTATCAAGTGTGGAGTCAGAAAACTGCTCCACATTTATCAATGTTTTTAATGCCCATAACCAAACCTAGATACTGGGGCCAGTATTGCTGACCCAGCCCTACAATATGTTCCAAGCAAAACCCCAGACAAATTAATACTCTGTTTGTCTCATTACTCACAGGTACCCCTGAAGAATAAGTGCACTCTAGGCAGGTTTTGTCATTTTAAATCTTAACAATTATAATATGCAGAATTTAGCTTGTGCTCCAAACCTATGCTTCAAGTCTTACCTCACTCAGTACTTGAGTATTTCACTATACAGGGTAAAGAAAGTAGATGCTTTCACTTGTCACAGGTGCAATAGGCACTACTATTAGTTGGCATAGGCCAATAATATATGTATTTGTCCCACTATTGCATAGTGTAACAGGCATTTTGCTATTAACTATATGTTTAAAGTGTGTTATTGTAACATTACAACATTTTATAACACAGGTCTTAGGCCTGCCAGCAACAAACAGACAGGGAAATCATGTTCATCACTGTTATAACCTCTTCTGCGATTTGAAAGCAGGGTGTAACCATAACATTGTCATGGATTCACAGATGGTCGAATGGTATAATTCGACCTCGGTCTGCACCTGGAGGTGTGCAGTTGATGTCCCATTTTAATTTTCTCTTTCCACAATTGTTAGAATTTGGGCTCTATCACACCACTCTTTACAAAAAGTCATTGGTTTAAAAGATTATTTATGTGTTCTTAACTCAGTTTCTAACACACTTTGCAAGTTTTCAGGTTTTCATGGTGTGGCACACATAAGATCTCCACATTCAACAGCAGTAATACTTTCATCTAAGTTGCCTAGACCTTCATCTTTTTCCTGAAAAGAAAACTGCCACAGCTTTGATGTTATCACCATCTTTGTGCCTGACTGGTTCTATATAAGGACTATTGCATGAATTAAGTTATTATTACCTCTGCAAGTGTAATGTTTTCAGCAAAATTACACCTATTTGTAGAACTTTAAATCAACTGAAGAAGGTCCAGTCAGTTCAGACTCTACAATCAAGCCTACTGTTTCTGCTTACTATGAAGTTAAGTCTGGGGTAGGGGCAATACCCTAACCTCAGCAAGAAGATTCTTGTTCAATTGATCGTCAAGCAAGACGTCCATTTTCTTCACTGCTGCTTGTTCCAAACATGGCTGGTACTTTATGCAAACCTATTGCTCTATTATGGACTGTGTTCTTAATGGTTTATTGTAAACTGTTACCTTTTTTATAGACTGTTAGTCTTTGTGTCAGTGTGTAATCAACTACCACAACACAAATGCCATGCCAGTGTGTGTGTGGCTACTCCATTAAAAGGACTCAATGCACAATCTAATGCACCCCTGGCCAATGTGTCTGCCAATCAGCCATCCAGCAGCCAGCAACATGAACACTGACTTTTCTGGTGTTTTGTTTTTTAAATTACTGTCTGCATTGCCCCATGTGCCTTGTGGGGTTACCACCTTTCTGCAAATAACATTTCACCTGTACTGTAACTACGCCAACTTGTGGTTACTTATATGAACTTATGAACTGTTAATTTCATGGACAGTTATTCATATAAAGTTTCTAAACTGGTTATATATGTTTTATAAGGACTTATCTGTCAAGAGACATTATCAACAGATTCTTCAATCAAGCTCCAAGGGTGTGCCACACCTCAACACCAGGTAGCATCTACCTTATCCACTCTCAAAGTGGATTCCATGAACTCTTCTTCATCAACAAAATTGTTATGTCATATTGTGTTATATGTGGTATCACATGTTAACATCTTTTCACACATTTCAATTGTGGTGTTGACATCCCTGAGTTCTGCACTATGTTTTACAAACTCACCATTTGTGCTCCACCTGTAACCACCCCGTACCAACTCCAGAACAGGATGCTTTTTATAAATACCTTGACTATCTGTATGCTGGCAACGAATTTTAAAAAAAGGTTTTTCATGTCATCAATTATAAACTGTTTTTCTAGCTTTAAAAATTTGTAGCTTGTATTATGATAGCTTAGAAATTACATAAGGTAAAAGTATTAGAATGCAATTAATAGATTAAGATCAAAAGTGTTTAGTTATACCAAACTTATATACTAATCAAAGTATTATCTGTGGGGGTTCAGGACTCCCCTTACCAGTCTTCCCTCACCCCCATAATCAGAATTGTTAAAAGTGTTCCCAGTTAACACCAGGGTCCCCCAGCCAATTAACTGCTAATTCAGTATCTGAAACCCGTATATATAATGTACAATTTATGCATATACCTGTTGTCTTAAATATCTCCCATTGGAATATGGCTAAGTTTGGACATTACACATAAACTAATGTGTCCTTATTTTATGCCTCCCTGGTAATAGATGTAATAGCAGCCCATCAGAGGTCACAAAATAGAATCGCAGGGCGAGAAACTCTAAGAACATTTATTTAATAATTAGCATCTTTATTTTTATGTTTACTTTTGCGAAGGCTTGGGTCCCCGATACGGGTCCCTTGCCTTTGAGGTGGAGATTGTTGAAAGTGGCCAGAGGCCAAAGTTTAGTGACCAGTGGCCAAGGTTTTAGTGACCAGTGACCAAACTTTTATCAACAATATGTAATTGGCTAACCAAAAGGTTGAGGAGACAGAAAGGGGTAGAATGGCTAGTGTAGAGGCTGCAAAGGGCTAGTAAATGGTGAAGATGGCTAGTAGATGACTAAATGATGCCAACATGTGAATTGGTATATCTATTAACAAAAGGCTGCAAGTGGCTAAATACCACCATGTCACTTAATATGTATGTGTGTGTAAGAATTTAAAAGGGTTAATTGTTAAGATTCTATAAAATGAAGAAAAATAGCTGAAAGCATAAGGCAAGGTTGTGGCCGAGATATGTGCTCAGCTGTTGATAACTGTGTTTAGCCTTGACTGTTAAAAGTTTCTCATCATATAATTCTCTTGTGTTAAAAAAATATGTTTACCAGAAAACTGATAAGAAATAATGAGATACCTCATTTGGTTGCTGGCACAAGGTTACTTTGACATTTGTCGCAAGCTAGTCACGTCTCTCATATGCTTTCTAGCTCCTAAGACAAAAGCTATTTGTGATAAATATACAATTCCCTCACCACTTGTTTCCCCCTCCAAGGATGAGAATAATAACTCCCCTGTCTCGGCAAAGTGTCAAATGTATCTTATGACCAAGGTATCTCATGGCCATTGTACTTTTAAAACCTTGTCTCATGATGTTATTAAATGACATGATGTCTAGGCTAAAATTTGCTGTAACAGTTGGGAATTTCCACTATGCATTTTTTTTTTGTATAAATTCAGGACCTAAATGTCCTGTCCCGGGTGTTCCAGAAGTCTAGCCCTACGGGCTGCTATGGATGCTGGACACCCAGAAAGAGGGAGCCAGTCTGTTTTACTTTTTCTGTACTTGTAGCCCTGGTGGTAAAAGGCCATCAGCTGTTTAGATTTAATCATGTTAGAGGTAAAATTGTTAGGGCTCATTTGGTATTAATAAATTGCAACTGATCTAAAACAACATTTGGTGTCAGGTGGCTTCATTAGATTACCAGGGACCACTAGCCAAGAACCTTGTGCTTTTACAATACACTGCTCTATTTTTGTTGATATTCTCTTTTCATATTATTTTCTTGCTACTATTATTAAAGTTTCCAACTCTCCGAGGCCTAAAACTGGGACGGTCCATCCTGACCATGCCCCGCCCCCCCCCCAACACACCGTATCACTCTCATGGGCACCACTGCAGACAATGCTGCGTACAAACCAATTACATTTTGCTGCATGCTCTGGCCATGCCATCCCACAGTAACACCAGTAGCAAACATTCAGATTAAAACAATGCATCATTCTGCTGAAGCAAGTTCCAAATCATGATGCACAGAAAGTTCATTAGGAACAAACCTGCGGGGGGGGCGCTGATGAGCAGTTAGCTGGATAGACATGCCTGTGCACTGCTCCGAAATAATGGTCGGTAAAAGTTAAAGAAAACCCCCTTTAAAAGTTTATTTTATGGAAAGTGAACATTTAAGTATATGGCAGAGGACACCATGGAGGAGTATCTCATGCCAGGTCCCAGGAAAAGCCAGTGTTTGGCCAGGAAGTCCGGAAAGAAGTCGGTGGCTGTGGCGGCAAGTGAAAGCGCGGGCATCATATCGCTCTCCATGGCAGAAGTGAGTGCGCTAGGCCACAAGGTAACAGGGCTGGTTATAGAGGCAATGGAACCCCGACTGCTGAAACTAGAAAGTAAAATTGAACTAAAATTGCAGGAGGTACTGGAGCAGCAAACGCTGCAGGGTAAGGGGCTTGGAGAGATGGAAGCCCAAATTTCCAGATTGGAAGACGAAACTGTGGAAGTCCCTGGGCAAGTGGCAAGATTGCAGAAAGAGTTAGAAGACCTAAAGGAATCATTCGACTATCAAGAGAATTACCATAGGTGCCTTAACTTGCACATCAGAGGCCTACCGGAGGGTGCAGAAAAGGGAGATGTATTAAAGTTTTGCGCCCAAACTTTGGCAGAACTGCTTGGTTTGCATCCAAAGAATGGGCAACTGAAATTTGAGTGGGCTCACAGGGCCGTGATGCCTTGACCTCCTGGTAACCAACCACCTAGGCAAGTAATTATGAGATTCCACGCATTTCAGGACCAAGAGGCTGTTTTAAAATCATATCGAGAAAAGGGCTCCTTGGAATACGGAGGGGCGAGACTCTAGCTCTCACAGGATTATTCACTGCATCTGCTTAAAAAACGTAAGATGTTCAACCTGTTGATGACCCAGTTGAGAGGCCTAGGAGTGGAGTCTTTCCTGATATACCCAGCGGTTTTGAAAATCCGGCACGAGGGTGCGACGTTTTTCTTCTGGGAGGTTCTCAAGGCTGAGCAATTTGTAAAGGAGTTGCAGAAAAAGGCTGGCTAAGTGTGGAAAAGGGGTCAAACTCACATGGTGGTATATCTGATTTTGTTCTCAGTTGATTGAAAGTGAGATATTGGGACACTGGATCTGGACTAACAAAGGTACTGTTACATGTTATTTTTGTATGAGGGCAACCCCTGAATGTGTTTGCTGTTGCTAAGCGTTGCCAGATTGGATTTCTTCTTCTCCCCTGGATGTTTGGTGTTCACCCCTGTTTTTGAAGAGAGAAGGAGCAGGACAATGCGCGGAAAGGAGGAGGGGGAACATTCTCAATAATAGCAGAGGACAATGTAGAACAGTCCGGAGTGGATTGAAAGACTGTGGGGTTTCCCACTTGAGTACAAATTAAGCCAACCATGTGGATGGACTGTTCTGGCTACATACTGGGTACTGGACATATTATAAGCGAGGGGATGGGCTCAGCGCGTGTATTATTGGCGGGCCTGCTCCATCTCTCGCAGGAGACGGAATTTAACCACCCTCTTGGCTATGCATAGTTCTTGGGGGCTGGGGACATTTGTAAAGGACAAATGGGGGGAGAGATGGGAGCGGGAAGAAAAGTATGAAAAATATGAAAGGAATGTTTGTGAAGGGGTATGGGGAGAAATATTATCTGAGTTTCATTATAATGAATATGTTATGCGAGTGGGTCAGATAATGAAGCAGGTTGGGGACGACCGTTGTTGGAGCAGTGGGGCATTTTGTCCATGGAGGGGATTGAGACTCACATGCTATTCCAGCAATTGGTGTTGGGGGGGCAAGGAGGGATAGGTCACTTTTCAGGGTCCAGATGGGGGTGGGGAGAAGGGAGGGGAAAGTTCATTTGCAAGTTAATGGGAGGGAATGGGGGGGAGATGGGAAAGGTTCTTACTTGTTCTTTGTACATAGTTTATCAATGTGTGTTATGTGATGCATTCTGTATGGGACACAAATTTTCATGGAAACCAGCTCAAAGTCTTGACCCGGAAAGGGGAGGGAAGGTGATTAGAGATGGGGAAAGTGGAAGGTTGCAACATGGCTAATTTACAGGAAGTGAAAGTAATCTCCTGGAATGTATGGAGGGTCAATAACCCGGTTAAACGGACAACATTATTAGCAGCACTTAAAAGAAAGGGAGCGCAGGTTGCTCTACTCCAGGAAACCCATTTATCGGATGCAGAGCATACCACGCTGTTGAACGGGTGGGTAGGCAAATGCTTTGCTGCTTCGTACTCCTCCCATAAAAGAGGAGTGGCCATCTTGCTGCACAAGCAGTTACCGTTGGAGATCACTAGGGTGGTGAAAGATCACCGGAATGGGAGGTATGTATTTGTAGTGGGAAAATTGTATGGGGAGGCAGTTACCTTTGGTTGTGTCTGTGCCCCTGCTGTATATGATCCTGGGTTTTTCCCTGGACTCCTGGATATATTAATGAAAGAGCAATTCCCTGGTCTGATCTTGGGGGGAGATTTGAATAGTACTATGGACCCAGTGCTAGACCATTCAGAAGGCAAGGGTAAGAGGACAGAGGCACTGGGTCTGTGGCAGGAGGGAATGGTAGATATAGACCTGGTGGATGATTGGCGGATGATGTATCCGGGGGCTAGGGAATATACCTTTTTTTCTAGTCCTCATGGGACGTGGAGCAGGATTGACTATCTGTTCCTGCCGAGGGGGTGGCATAATAGGGTGCTGGATATTACCCATGGCCCTATACACATTTCCGATCATTCGATGGTCATGGGGAGAATCCAGTTCCAAGGGGATAGAGTCTCTGCCCCCCAATGGAGATTCCCATTGTACATGCTTACAAACCAGGAGTTCAGGGAATACCTAGTGGATCAATGGCAAAGATACAAGATAACCAATGAGGGTAGTGGGGTGTCAAAAGCTATATATTGGGATGCAGGCAAAGCCTACATGAGGGGGGCCATTATAGCGTATATGGCTAAATATAAGCGTGAGAAGCAAGAAAAGAGGCAGGAGCTAGAAAAGAAGCTTAAGCTACTGGAGAAAAGGGTGGCGAGGGGCGAACAAGGGGAAGTGATGCCGTTGATAAATGCCACCAGAGAGGCACTGAATGCCTTGGTGAAAAGTGAGGCTGCGACATCCCTGTTCTTCTGTAGGCGGCAAATGTTTGAGTGGTCTAATAAGCCTGGACCCCTGTTAGTGAGGTTAATGAAGGGGGGGTAAATGCTCCACTAAGATAACAGGCATAAAAGGGAAGGGAGGAGGAGTACACAGGGAACCTCAGGAGATAAGGCAAGCCTTTCGGGATTATTATGGCCAGCTGTATAGGGCAGGTTGCCATGGTAAGGGTCAAGAGATGAAAGCTTTTTTAGATAAGACGAGGCTCCCAAGACTTTCATCATTGCAAAGGGAGAAGTTAAACCAACCAATAAGAAGGAGGAAATCATTCAAGCCATCGGGAAATTGCAGAGAGGGAAAGCAAGTGGCCCAGACGGATTCCCAGTGGAATATTATAAGGTCTTGGTGGGACAGGCAGCGGAGGCATTGTGTGAACTGGTATGGGTGGGGGAGGAAAGGGAGGGTGTAGTATTGCCTGCCTCGTGTTTTGAGGCCCTGATCTGCCTCATACCCAAACCAGGCAAAGATGAATTAGAATGTGCCTCCTATAGGCCAATATCACTCTTAAATTGTGACCTAAAGATTATAGCTAAAGTTTTGGCTACGAGGCTGGAGGATTGTCTGCCTGTGCTGATTCACCCAGACTAGACTGGCTTCATAAAAGGGAGATTCTCATATCATAATATGAGGAGGCTGCTTAATGTGGTTTGGAAAGCAGGGAGAACACATGAGAAGACATACATCATCTCTATGGATGCGGAAAAGGCGTTTGACAGAGTGGAGTGGAAGTACCTCTTCGAGGTGCTGCGCTGGTTTGGTCTAGGTGAATCATATGTACAGTGGGTGAGGAGCATGTACCGGGAGCCGAAGGCCCGGATAATGGTTAACGGGGCACTTACAGAGATGGTGGAGATGGAACGGGGTACGAGGCAGGGCTGCCCCCTCTCACCGTTATTATTTGCATTGGCATTAGAGCCATTGGCTATAGCACTCCGCCAGTGTCAGGAATTCCATGTGGTAACTGGGGCTAAGGACACGCTACATAAAGTAGCCTTATATGCAGATGATATGCTCCTGTTTGTTAGACATCCACAGACCTCCATGCCGCCTTTGCTGAGGATAATAGATGCTTTCACTGAGTTTTCGGGGTACAAAATAAATTTAGGTAAATCGGAGCTGATGTGCTTTCCTAAGAAGGAGGTGGAGGACGAGAGGTGGGGATTACAGGTGAGGGATAAGTCGTTTACCTATTTGGGTATCACGGTGGGCAGAACGATAGGGGCACTGTATGAGCTAAATTACACGCCTTTGATTAGAAAGGTAGAAGGGGATTTGAGACGTTGGATGCAACTTCCCATATCCTGGTTAGGTCGCATCAATCGGATAAAGATGAATGTGCTCCCGAGAATATTATACCCCATGCAAATGTTACCGTCGGGTCTGTTAAGAAGGGATATCCAGGGAATTGAGAAAGCGTTTACTAAGTTTATATGGTGGGGAAAGCACCCTAGGATCAGCCTGCGGAGACTCAAGGCAGCAATAGATAGAGGAGGATTAAATTTCCTTGATCTCAGGAATTATTTCTTAGCAATACAGCAGCGGTATGTGGAGGACTGGGTGCATAGGCCAGCGGTAGCCAGTTGGGTGGATCTTGAACAATGGGAGTGCCCAGGGCGGTTGTCCGCATACTTACACAGCAGAGGGCTCCAAGCATTCTCCGCTCAGGGAGGGGGTAACCCATTGGTAAAATCAGTGCTGGAAGCATGGAACTGTCTTAGGAAGAAACGGGGGATATGTAGGGGCGAGACACTGTTGCTGCCGTAGTGGATAATCCCTTTTTCCTCCCTGGGATAGTAGAAGGAGGGTTTAAAGAGTGGGAAAAGAAGGGTGTACAGAGTATAGGGGATGTGGTCAAGCAGGGAACTCTAAACTCATTAGGGGATATAATACAAAACTTGGGGTTACAGAAGCAGCAGATGTTTCGGTACTTCCAGTTAAGGGCTTTTGTGTCCAAAATGGATAGGGGTGGGGAGTCGGCATAGAAATGGGGAGAGTTAGAAAAGGTCATATATCAAGCACACAGAGACCCCAAGGGATTTATTAGGAAGGCTGCAAAAATGGGGAAGCAGGACAGTCCAGGCCACACTCAGAAAACAAGAATGCTGTGGATAAGAGATATAGGGGTTGATATATCTGAAGAGAATTGGCAAATGCTGATAGAGGGGCATGGAGGACTTCTAATATGCAATAAATACAAGGAGGCCTATTATAAGTTTGTACACAGATCATACTGTCCCCCGGAGGTAGTACACAGGGCACACCCAGCCATTTCCCCACTGTGTGGCAGATGTGGGAGTGAGCGGGGCACGTGTATACATTGCTTTTGGGCATGCAGAGTCCTCCAGGTTTTTTGGGGAGAAGTTATTACGGAAGTCAGCCAAATAGCAGGTATCCCTCTGCATGTAGAGCTGATTGTGGGTTTATTTGGAATGGATTCAGGAAAAGAAGGAGTATGGAAGCCTCTACCTCACTGGATGAGGATAGTATTGATATTGGCGAGACACTGCATACAAAATACCTGGGTAACATGTGTAACACCAATGATTGTGCAATGGCGTAGACTTATTATGCAAACACTAGCCCTTGAAAAGTTGACTTTGGTGTTAAAGAATAAAGGGGAATCCTTCTATAGAGAATGGGCCCCTCTTCTGGCTTCATTAGGTGGAAAGGAGGAAAATATACTAAGGTTGGTATTGGGATATGAGGGATTAGGGTAAATAGGGAACTTTAAAAGGAAATTGGTTGCTGTTTGCTTGCTTAAAAATAAAAATTAAAAAACAAAAGGGAGGAAAACAAAATTTGGTAAAGATGGAAAAAAGGGAGGAGGGATACACCGGGGAAATGAATGAACTGATAGATAGTTGAGCTGGGCTAAAGGAACAGGGTGAACAATATTAATTTATAATTTATGTATTGTTAAGTTATTAAGGTCTGTGCCTGGAAATACGTATGGAATGCATCTGTCTGTTGTATGTGTGTTAATATGTTGTCGATATGTATTGTTACTGTGTGTTTAAAACAGTTTTTGAAATAAAAAGAATATACAAAAAAAAAGAAACAAACCTGCATTAAAGGGACACTGTCAGCTTTGCCCCTTCGTTTTTTGGCAATAGCATGCAGTGTTCCTATTGCTCACACAACACTCATTACTGTACTCAGAACACCCCAATATATTTAAAAGATTAGTATTTTACCTGCTTTCCCCATTTTTTACATGTATATACTTTCAGTGGTCCTGATGCCAAGTCCCCGCAAACCAGAAGCACATCCAGGTTGGGACCATGCGTCTGCCACAAGCGCGTTCCCGAAATACGATTTTTTCAGAAACAGCCCTTGGAGTCATATTGCCCCTGTTCCTTTTGTTATTTTAATAGGTTGCAGCTATCTGCCGTCACAAAGCAAGCACTAGAAGTTATATTATTCATATTTGCATGCCGTGGCCAAAATCCCCCACGCATGTCTAAAAGAACCATGAAAAAAATATTTTGTGCATGCGTAAAAGTATGCCATTGATGCGCATGCACGGGATTTCGGCTGCGGCTTACAAATATAAATAATGCCACTTCTATTGCTTGCTTTGTGATGGCACATAGCTGCAACCTATTAAAATAACTTGTAACACGGCACTCCAGACACCAGTGAAAGCCAGCAACGGCATTGGCTGAAATGGCTCAGGTGACACTAACTGAGCGGTGATTAACCCACAGGTAATGCCCGCTCGGTTAGGACCACCTGTGGCCACAGACAGCAGCACTCATTAGAGCCCACTGGGTTAGTACCCAGATTGTCCATGAGCCAGAGGGTGCAGCAGTGAGACGGGAATAAACAGTGTGGAGATGCCATCGGAAGTGTGTGGGGAAGCAGTAGCAGACACAGACAGCAGTAGTAGCTATCAGCAGAAGCCGGTAGATGGCAGCAGTCATTCAGAAGCAATGAGTGTGAAGGCGGAGTTGGCGTGGCGTACCCGCTTGGTCAGAGGATGTGAGACACACACGGATGAACGGAAACAAATGCTGAACATGGACTTATGGTGGCACACAAACACACAAGGTAGAGCGCCCCAGTACACGCATAATAACTGTGTCAATATGTGGTACTCGCACTAAATACCTTTCCCATACTGCACTGCTTCCAGTGGCAATCGGCATATACCATTTAAGGAGAAATGATACAACAACTCACTCCGAACACAAAAAATTTACCATTCTTGTGTCTGTCAGACAGTTATCCTTTCTTGCTGTCGGGTGCGAAATAGGCGCCACAATGTAAAAGAATGTGGAGCGTGCATCGGGAACGTGCATCCAGGCACATCATCACACTGACTGCAATGCAAGCAAAAGGAGGATATTGTAGGAGGCAGCAGTATAACTTTCGGCAACTCTTCTGTATTTGCAAGCAATCTACAGCTCGCACAATGTCCCTGTCACGCTTGCCATGTTACAAGCGCATTAATCACCTCCAACGTCGGGCTCTACTGGGGATTAATGCCCGCTGGGTGGTTGGAACCCTCGAGCTTCGCCCTCTGACCGCAACCCAAGCCAGCAGTATTAATCCACCGGTAGAGCCCTCCTCTGTCGGTGATTGATGCTTACATAAGGAACAGGGGCAATATGACTCCAAGGGCTGTTTCTGAAAAAATCGTACTTTGGGACCGCTCCTGTGGCAGACGCGCGGTCCCAACCTAGATGTGCTTCTGGTTTGCGGGGACTTAGCATCGGGACCACTGAAAGTATATATATGTACAAAAACTGGGAAAGCAGATAAAATACTAATCTTTTAAATATATTGGAGTGTTCTGAGTACAGTAAAGAGTGTTATGTGAGCAATAGGAACACTGCATCCTATTGCTAAAAAACGAAGGGGCAAAGCTGACAGTGTCCCTTTAAATTGTGGTCAGACATTCGAGCTGCATGTAGTGCTACTCCTGACAGTCCCATCCAACTTGCTTACACTCACCTCATTTGCTGAGCAAACTTCACTTCAGTGACTCCCATCACCACACCAGATTGTTTTCACACTTCCCTACAGCTGATCAGGTTCAGGTACCTTAGTTCCCTGCTGCCAGTCTCTTCTCTGCCTGGAGTCCCTCTCAGCTGCTGACAGGTAGACGCCGCATATGCTGTTTGCACAACTATCCAGTCTAATTTAACAGGAATCAACATGCTTTAACGTGCTCCCACTGACATGCTTGCAGTGCAACATTGGTGCAGGGATTGAAGTTGCAAGCTGCTGTCCAGCCCAAGCAGCGCCACAGTGGTGCTGAAATAACTGTCACTCAGGGATTAGCAATCAGAAAAAAAAGGGCCCAAACTGGATCAAGTAAGCAAAAAAGGGACACAAGTGACATTTTGCAAAGCCTGTTGGGACCCTGGGACATCCTGCCTAAAATAGGGACTGTCCTGGGAAAATAGGGACTGTTGGTAGCTTTAATTGTTATTGTAACATGGCAATAATACCATGCTTCTGATCTCATGCTCTGATAGGTGTAGGAGGGTCATGAGACGGCAGCCTAAGCGGGCATTAACCCAGCTTATATGCCGTGCCCGCTTCGGCAGTACCGTCACCGTACAGACCCCCTGCCTAGCAGCACTGAGACCAAGCTCAGCAGGGAGAGGAGCGCCAGCAACGCGAGGCATCCACCGGCGGAAACGGGCAAGGGGGAGCACTACTCGCGGCGGACATCCGCGACAGGCAGCCAGCCAGACCCAGGAGCAGCAGCGAGAGCCGACCTGGAGCAGGGCACCACCGGAGCAGTGTGCGGGAGGCAAGAGGAAGGAAGCCCCAGCATGCACAGCGCGAGAGTCCGGCGCTGACAGTCCTCACCGGAGACCTCCTGGGGCGCTCATCACGGCAACAGCCGCAGCGATTTGCACAGGAGTGCGACAGAGAAGTTGGGTGCAGACATCTCCGTGAGTCCAGGGACAGCAGGTAATGACCGCATCGGTACCTGTCTAGTCCTGTGCACCGCACTGTGACAGCACAACACAGAGTGACTGGTCGCGCAGCCCCTCCGTGTGCCACTGTTCGTGTCGCACAGTGGGACCCCTCCAGATAACTCCACCGACCCGCGGCCCATGTTACAAGCGCATTAAGCCACTCCGTCGGTGGCATCTAATGCGATTGATGCATGGGGGGGCTGGTGGTAGCACTCGGCCCTGGGCCTCGGGCACCCACCACCCCCCCCATGCATCAATCCAGCAATAGATGCCACCTCCGTCGTGGCTTAATGCTGACTTCTCTTTCTGTTTGTTCCACCCTACTCTGGTTTGCAGCAGTCATCTAATGATGACTGGGCAACAACAACTGGAAGGATGGGCTACCAAAGAGATAAAGTAAAAAAAAACTATTGCATGCACTACTGTGAAGGATTGCAGCACCAGTATCTGTTGCCACCCCACTAAAGTATTACAGGAGGTGCTGCACCTGATGGAACCAGTTTCGGGGGACCTACCTAAGGGACATACCTCTCAACTGTCCCTGATTTTGCTTCAGAATTTTCCTCCGTCCCTCTTAAAAATCTACATTTTTGTGACAGAACAGTGGGGATTACAATCATAAAATAATGTCAAACATTAAAGTTATATACTTGTTCTCCTTCAGAAAGGGAAGCTTAACACACAACCCTTGATTCTGTCAGCTTTCTGACTGAATAGTACCGATTTTTAAAATGTGTCCCCGATGTTGCGTCTTTGTCCCTGATTTTTTAAGCCTTGTTCCTGATTCAGGAGGCAAGAGGTTGAGAGGTATGCTAAGGGATCCAGTTTCAGCCGGCGCCCAGCCGCTAGAGGTGAGAAAACGTTCACGGCACACTCCAGTTCCAGTTCACGCACGCTGTTCCTGCTCTTTAGAGGAGGGCTGAGAGAGAGAGAGAGAGAGAGAGAGGTAGGCAGGCAGGCAGAATAAACGGTGCTGGGAATCAACAAGCTCAGAAAGACTGTGCCATTTAACGAGGGTAGACGGACAGCAGGCAGTCTCTGCTGCAGGGTTCGGTTCCGGCTCCTACTAAGTGACTGAGCGAGACCCTCAAGGTAAGGAATTACTTAGCCTTGTTCTCAGTGCAAATATATATATATATACACACACATATATAAAATATCAAAACTATTTGGCACCAGAACTGCAGCGCATGTCTCTCACCTCAGAAATCGGGGATGAGCCCTAAAAATCAAGGATATTAATGACCTAAATCGGCGATTCGGCAGAAAAAGATCAATATCAGCTCAATAATCTGTGTTCTATATGCCGCTGTAATGTAAATTAGGTTTTCTTGATGAGAACTGGACTGTCACACTAAAAGCCGGCATTATTAAATAGAAATCTGTACACTTCACTGATACATGCTACCACATTTCAGAAAATTTCCGAGGCAGAATCGGGGACATCCCTGAAACTTGGGATCAGTTGAGGGGTGTACCGAGAATGTATTGTAAATTACAATATTGAAGCAGCAAGTCATAATATCCTAATGCCAACTCAAAACAAAGTGTGTACAAGTAAAAGCAGTGGTTTAGACCATACCTCTCAACTGTCACACATTACCAGGTACGTCACTCATTTTACCCCTCAGAAATTCTCTGCCCCACATGAAGATGGGGAGCGCAGGAAACGTTTCTTCACCGAGAGGGTCAAACATCAAAGTTACAGACTTGTTCTTTCTTAGAAAATGTGTTTTACACTAAGTCCCTTATTCTGCCAGCTTCCTAAGTGGATATCACCAATTTTGAAGATGTGTCCCTGATTTTGGACCTTTGTCCCTGATTTTATTAAGCCTTGTCCCTGATTTATGAGGCAGGAGGTTGAGAGGTATGGATGCGTCCCTCATTTCAGTAGGAAAAACGAAAGTTACGAGATATGGGACTCATTACTGGTAGCTGGCTTAGAGGTGTGGGGGGCAGCCAAATTTCTTGTCCCCCACGAGTATAATAAGGGTGTTTATATTTGTAAAAAGCGCACAATTTGTGTGCGTTTCAATTGGGAGGTAGTGCAGCATTCCGGACTCTGCACTGCAAATTCAGCATTACGGTAGTGTCCTGTGTGTACCCATGTCCCGCGAATGTTTCTCCGTCCCTATTACTAAGTAAAGGAGAGTCATCTTTCTGTGTACGCTCCGTTTCCAAATAAAAAGAAAGAAGGTATGTTATGTTTTGCAAAGGTTCAGCAGTTCTGGAAAAAAAAAAACTTTTTGCCCTGATTATTGCAGGGGGGGTTGTAATGACAGTAATAATGAAAATAAAAAGATAGAAAGTAAATTATAATGTTTTGCAGTCTGGAGTCATCGTTTTATTCTGTATTACTGCTGGCTTTTATTTTTTCATATTGGTGTGTAGTGCTAGTTTGTGTAGTTTACTGAAACCTTGTATCTCTATGTTTTTACTGTCATTGGGGGCTCGACCCCCCCCCTCCGTGCAGTAATCAGCAGAAAGTGTGTTTCGTTTTTTTTTTGTTAACAACTGCTGATCCATTTTTAGTACAGTTCAAAATAAAAGCATTTACTTATGTAATAATCACTGCTTTGCTTCCTTGTTCATGAACTGAACAGCAGCCAGACGCGACCTGAACTCTGCACCGCATTGCCGTAATACCACTCGGTTTTTAGCAAAGGGCGAGGCGGTCCGGGCTCCACCGCTAACAAGTATTGTGATCGGAGGTGATGAAACTACAGTAACAGATGCAACAATGTATTTGTTTCTGTTGTACATGTCAGGTGCGGGAGTAAAGTGGTGGGTATCAACACCGTGTTCTATGTGAGTGCGCGTTCCTTGTACACAGCAATGAACCGCAGATCACTCTCGGGAACTAACTGTAAGACCGACAGCTACTGTCTATATAGATAGCTGAATAGACAGACATGCACGTAGAAATGTCAGCAAGTCAGGGCTTTAAATGCGGCACGGGACGAATCTTTGCTTTCTGTAGGCAAGAGTAATCATTTCAAAGGAGCAATGAATCGCAGAGGCACTGGAAGAGACGCGTTTCCGAAAGATGGGTCCCACAAGTCCAGTGCCCCAAAGACTGCCATGGCAGGCAGGTGGTGGAGACAATAGAGGGGTTTAACCCAGGATGTGCAACGCTAAGGGACATCATTGCTACGTAGGACTCTCCTCTCCTACTAAATCGTGCCTGTTGCCGCCCCGTTTATTGCTGTCAGTTGTGTCTGAGCTGCCAATATTATCCGATTTGTGTAAAAATGATCTGGATGGCAGGTGTTTGGTAAGCAAGGCATGCGTTCTGTTCTGTTAGGTGATCTGCCAGGTCCCTGTGTCAATGTTATAAAAAAAAATCTCGAGCCAGGCTGAAGCTGTGCCTGACCGAACTGAATAAAGTCCTAGAAGGTTGCAGGGGGATAAGGTGAAAACTGAACCTCCAGAACCTACCGGACCAGATCTGACAGTAGAAGCTGGACTGGCCGGCCCAGGCGCAACTTGCGCCAAATGTGCCCATGGGGCTTTTGCCGTGGCCAACGGAGCCAAGGACACTGATTAAAGCATATCTCATAACCTCTTAACATTAAAAATCTTAGCACCGGCCTTCAAAAACTTCAAAAATCATAGCAAAGGGCCAGAATGTGTACCACTTTCTTATTTTAAACAATAAAGTCTACAAATATTGTGCCCCATATAGTTAGTGATAAGGAATGTTTCTATCAGCTTAGTTCAATGATTTTATAGTCTGTGGACTGGATTCAGAGAGGTCCGCTGCAAGCTGCGGCAATGGCATCTTGCGGCGCCCTGGCCTGTGCACCCGATTCAGGATTGGAGCGGGTGCAGCGGTCTGGGTCCTGCGATGTGCAGTAAATGCACAAGGTAGAGCGCAGCACTGGGAATGCCGCAGGACAGCAGTTGCGACGTGCGTGGGCCGCCATGACACCCCCATGCCCACCTCCGAGGCCCTGTATGGTGTGGGTGCCAGCCCCAAGCCCCCTTGCCATGGACCCCCCCAGAACATTGACCCTTACCTGCCCTGGTGGCCCAGTGGTCCCCAACCCCCCAACACACACACCCGGTGGATGCATTGGTGACTGGCCCTGGTGGTGAGGGAGGGCCGTGCCAGTCACCAGCAGGGTATTGGGGTGTGTGAGGTGGCTCACATTGTGGGGTGGGGGGCCACTAGACTACCAGGGGGTTACAGGGATGATGGGGGATTGTGCCCCAGGGCATGGGGGCTCGCAGTGTGTCTGTGTGGGGGATCTGGGCATTGGGGGTGGGCCACACACCCTGCCTGGCACCATGCGTGCCATGCCTGGGACCTGGAGCCCATGGGGGGTCCATAACCCACAGGGGTTGTGGGGCTGGGGCACAGTGGCAATCTCCAGTGAACAGCAAAGACCAGTTAGACCACCTTTTTGTTGGTGTAACTGGTCTTTGACAGATGTTCACTGGTGGTTGTCTCTGAATCTCATCAGTGGATGTAGAAGAAGAATCACCATTTATATAGCACTTTTCAAACACAGTATCCCAAAGCGCTTTACAAGCAATGCTAGACTGGTAGTGAAGTGACTGAATGTGTGGTGGCGGCCATATCGCACATCATCAACCACACACAGCCTGGATAATTGCATGAACCGGTTTACGGGAAGGGGAATGTTGGCCAGGACACCGGGAATGTTCCCTGCTCTTTGCAAAGAGTGCCTGGGTTCTTTTAATTCCACCTGGACACCCACCAGGACAACACCAGGATGGGCAGAAGGGACCTCGGTTTAACATCTCATCCGAAGGATGGCACACCCCAGCAGTACAGCACCCCTGATACTGCACTTGGATGCCAGCAATTTTTAGGTGCAAGTCCAATCCCGGTGTGGGACGAGAACCCACGGCCTTCTGGTCCAGAGGCAGATGTGCTGCCAACTGAGCCATGGTGACACCTAGTGGCCACCCTACCTGAATAGGGTGCAGATGCTGCCAGAAGCTCCCTTCCGCCATGCCGCATGGGGGTTTCAGGTGCATAGGTGCTGTTGGGCGCAGGCAGCCAGCCGCATGGCGCAGGCAGCCAGCTGCATGTCACAGGCTGCCTATGTGAATGCCACAGGAATGCAACACAGGACGCAAGTGCGACTTACACCATATATGCCGATGCAAGTTGCCTTGCGTCCTGCATTGGCTTCTCTGAATCCAGCCCCGGGTGTCCAAAAATAGCTCTAACATTATTAATAACATCAGTAAACCTAAGTGGAGCAAGGTAAATTTGAGTGTGAAAATCATAGCAGTTGAGAGGTATGGGTTAAAGTGGAAATCTTAATGGGACGGGCGGCTCTCCTTGTTACATTTGACATTCGGAAACTATAAAATGTTTAATGGAGAGAGAGAGAGAGAGAGAGAGAGAGATGGTAAGTACAGCAACTATTTTGTAAGAGGTGTGTGTGTGTGTGTGTGTGTGTGTGTGTGTTGGGAGAGGCGGAACTGAGTTTCTGCCTGGACAATCATACTTTCTTTCATCAGCCATTAATTAAAGCCATGGTGAGAGATGAGAGGCATCCATGAACAAGTGGAAGTGTTCTTCAGTGACAAGCTCCATCTAAACATTGGTTACATATATATATATCTAGAGAGAGAGAGAGAGAGAGACAGACAGACACACACACACACACACACACACAGAGAATAAACAGCAAAGTGTGAAGAACAAGGTGATGATTCTTAAGGCTTGTTCACACGACTGCCTGTGAGCCATTGTCACTGGCTCACAGTGGCCAGAATGGTGATCCTGCCAATGTTTGAACCCTCCCATTTTGGCAGGTTTCCGTTGCATACTGTTGCATAGTGTTGCCACCACGATCTCTGTTTTCTTGGGTTTGCTGAGTGGTGTAGGTGGTTTCCTATGCCGTCTGAACAGGCAAACTACCTGCATCACTTACAAGTCCCCACCAACTAGACAGTGACCAGAACAACAGCTAAATCACCGGAAAGCAAAAGGGCACCGAACACACTGGTGCCATGTGAACGCGTCTCTCTAACAATTTAAAAAAAATGTTTTGAAAGCTTTGAAAGAGGCCAAGGTGGCAAGATGCAGTGTGAACAAGCCTTTACACTGAGTGGGTACTGTGACGGTGCCAGAAAAAAACTTTAGCTTTTCACACCTAGACACTTTTTATTCTCCCCCCCCCCATCTCTGTCCATCAGATCGTGGGCTGCAGGCAGTTTTATAACAACAAAAGCAAAGGTTCATTAATTGGATGCAGGCTGGACTATGTTCTGCACATTTGGAGTTTATTTACATACTTGTTTATTTCTAAGGTTTTACCAGGAAGGCATACTGAGCTGGTAAGGTCCAGAGAAGGGCATCCAAAGTGGTGCAGGGACTGCATCAGAAAACATATGAGGACAGATTAACAGAGCTCAATATGTATACCATAGAGCAAAAGAGGGAGAGAGGTGATATGATCGAAACATTCAAATATCTTAAGGGCATTGACAAGGTGAAAGAGTCTTAACATGTTTTCAGTATAAAAACAAGCATTTGTCAATGCCGAGAGTTCGCTGTTGGTATTGCTCTTGTACATGCCTCTCATATTTTTCTCTGTATATTCCTCTGTCTTGCATTTTAAGGGTGGGCGTTACGGTTGGAAATCCTAACGCCCTGGGAGTATGTTGGTATTCTTGCTCCAAATTTTCAACATGTGCTTTTTGGGACATCACCTCATGAACAGTTCCAGTATAATTTTGTTACTCGATCCAAAAAGGTGATTTCGTACAGCGAGTATGCCATTTGACACCATAGGTGCGAAAACACATTTCGGGCAGGATGTGAAAAATGACAGCTGTACTGAGGAGGTGTGAAGAAATGGCAATGTTGAAAATCTGGAGTGAAAATATGAAAAAGTGGCGAAGTTACAAGTGTGCGTAGAAACTGCATAATGCATGCTTGTAACGCAGTAATTTTTTTGAATGTTTTCACCAGATTTTCAACATGGCCTTTTTAGGACTTCCCGTCATGAACAGTGGCACTGGAATTTTGTTAATCTGTCCCGAAAGTTGATTTCCCCCAGCAACAGCACCATTCTGTGCTACAGATGCAAAACCAAATTTTTTAGGAAGGATACAAAAAATGACAGCTGTACTGTTCATAAGGGTATGTGAAAAAAATGGCAATGTTGGAAATATGGAGTGAAAATCTTAATTGACGTTATGAGTGTGCATAGAAACTGCGCAACAGACGCTCATAACGCAGTCATTTTTGGGAGTTTCTTCAAATTTTCAACAAGGGCTTTTTGGGACCCCACTTCATGAACAATGGCACTGTCATTTCGTTACTTGTTCCCAAAAGGTGATTCTGCACAGTGGCCTCAAAATCACCTCTCGGAACCGAGAAACAAAATAACAATGACTGTGTTCATGCGGTGAGGTCCCAAGAACCTTATGTTGAAAATTTGGGACCAAAACTCCCCAAAGTGTCTGAGATATCGACCTAAATTGATAACCTCCCATTTACTGCCATCATAGGACTTACCGTAATGTCTTCAGTTTGCGGTCAGCTTTTGAAGAGTGCAGATGTGTTCCCAGTCCACTGAAGATCGCTGCCTCCGACCTCTGGAGGTAAGTATGGGTGAGGGGGGTGCGGGGAGGTTGGGTGTGCAGATGGAGGGTGCGGTTTTGGGGGGGCGGCAGCAAGGATGAGGGACCATTTTCTGTCTTTCAGGTTTAAAAAAAAAAAAAGACTCTGTGGGTCTGTTTTCTTTTTTTACAGGGAAATTATAGATGTTGGCACACTGGGGTCTTTGTGCAGTGCTGGTGAGTACTGGGTGGTTCAAGTGGGGATCAATGCCAACCCAGGTATTGGGCATCCCGAGATTGGAGGATATGTGGGGGGGAGGGATCTGACATCGGGAGTAGGCATCTTGGTGTCAGAACCACGGCAGATTTACTAAAGGACGGTGGTACAGGCCATACAGGGATTTAGCACCCCGATGTTGGTGGGTGTGGGGGGTCTGCCAATGTGATGGCAGAGACAGCGAGATGTGGAGGAGGCAGGCGAAGAAAGTGCCTCCTCCCAGCCAGAGCGATCGATTGTGCTTACAGTAACAGTGCCTTTGGGCACTCAATATTTCCAGCCCATATGGAGCTTAGGCTGTGGCCTGCTTCACATGGGTGGGAAAACCTTTAGAATGGCATACAGCAGGACATGGTGGAGATGTCACGATGCAATCAGCTGTTTGCTCTGCGGTGACCTGCAGATAAAAGAAAAAGCTGGCTCCTGATTGGTGTGGCTTTTTCTTTTCAAGTGCAGACCACTGCAGGCAAAACAGCTCAGAACCAGCCTGACTGAAGATTGGTGTGCTACTGTCGAGCCCCATGCAGAGCACTCTGCATTGGACAGACGTTAGGTACTTTTACATGGCGCTGACTGCCGCTTCAGTTTTGTCACAGTCCCAAATCATTCCTCCTGATACCCCGTGCCACGTGTACACGGCAGTGGTATTTTGGTTGCTTGCCTCTTCCTGCATTTTGGCCGTGTTGCTAGCCATCCAGTGTCCGGTGACATCGCAGCAAATTAACGTAACTCTGGGCAGTATTCTGCCTTGATACAACAAAAAAAATTTACTTCTATGCAGAATTGTTTTAGGGCCTATTTTCCCTAATGAATTCTGTTGAAAACAGTAAAAAATCCATCCAAAGCTAAGTGGAGAAAGGTAACTCACAAAACTTAAGTTATTAAAATGTATTAAGGAGCATCATTCAACAGGGATGATGTTTTAAAATGTTTTCAACAGAATTTGTTAGGAAAAATCTTCCCTAAACGAATTCTGCATCGAAGTGATAATTTTTGTGACGTTAGCAAATATGGGTATTTTGCTTTGCAGATCTAGCCGTTCATGGAGATGAATGGAAAGCTGCTTTTACATGCCAGGGCACAATGGAACAGAAGCCAGCGAACCCACTCAAACAGGGAACGTGTTTTGGGGTGAGCACTCACTTTTTTGTTGTGCAATGGGTTGCTTGCACACACACTTTTTTTTTTTCAATTGTTTAACCAGGAGTAGCACACTAAGCTGAAAGCTTGTTTAGAGGTGCGACCTGGGAGCACTGGGAAGTTAAGTGACTTTTTCAGGGTCATACAGTATGCAAGTGGGGGCTGTGGGATTCAAACCCAGGTCTCCAGATTTGCAGCTCAGAGCCTTAAAGCACTGCGCTATACTGCTTCCCAACCACTGTGCTATACTGCTTCCCTTTTGTATCGGAACAGCGAGTCTAACGCCTGTTCTGTTACAAGGCACTGCATGTAAAAGTGCCTAGTGTCACACCCATCAAAGCCTACTATCCTAAGAAGTTCGATGTGCATATGCGAACCCAAAAATCGCAGGACAAGAGGACACAGCATGAAATTAGAAGGAGGCTGAGTAAGGGGTAATGTGAGGAAGTTCTTTTTCACAGAAAGGGTGGTGGATGCATGGAACTGCCTATGTCAGGAAGTGGTGGATATGAATACAGTGCAGGGCTTCAAACAGGCATGGGATAGGCATAAGGGAGCAATACAGATGAGTATGAATAGATAGGCCATTGACAGAGCAAAGGCCGATGGGTACATTCATTAGGTAGAAAAAGAAATGGGCAGACTGGATGGGCCTTGCAGTCCTTGTTTGCCGTCAACTTCTATGTTTCTGTGCTTTACCAGGAAGGCATACTGAGCTGGTAACAGCTCCTTTCCAAATGCGTCCTGGGGGAATGGGAAAGAAAAAAAAAAAGATCACAAATGTAAAAACACAGAATGTAAAATTAGTAAAATACATAGAATAGAAAAAGTTTAGCAAAAATAAACATGGCAGTTATGCCTCGGAATAAACTGACTAAAAGTTACCAAGCAATACATTGTGGGACTGCACAAAAGAACAATTATATAGTTGTCAACTTAACAAAATAAAACTGGGGGAATGACTGACGCAAGGGAAGAGGGGAAGTACTGAAGGACAGAGAATTAATAAGTCTGCATGTGAGAAGTAAACCCAATATCAGGAGTAACTGCAGGAGTGAGTAGAGAAGTCATGGAGGAGAGCTTTAAGGGCAGGAGAGAATGGGGCAGGGCAAATAGAAGGGGTAAGGGAACCCCAAAGTTTAGGGAAGCAAAATGAAAAGGCAGCCTGGCCAGCAATACATTTCATTTGAGGGAGGGTAAAAGAGTAAGAGCAAGCAGCATTACCAAGAGAGTAGGAGGAGGAGGAGGAAGGGGGGAGGGAGAGGCATGAGGTTGGATACAGATTCATAGATTCTGTTGGCAGATAGGGACCTCTTGGCCCACCCAATAGCGCTAACCAAGCCACTGCTGGGGTGGGGTTCTGAGGGGAGAGTTACCAGTCCAGCATAAAGAACAACTTCAAGAAAACACCGCAAATATATGCTAACCTCATATTATTGTAACCCCCCTGCAAATGGGGGTTCCCAAAAGACTTCCAGGAGCTTGCTTGAATGCTCCAAGCCTGAATGGTGTTTGGCATTTAAGCCATTTATCAGTGAGTGTTTTTAGAACCTCTGGTACTGTCTCTTTAAGAGCTGTCTGCTTGCAGACATAATTAGTTTGTATGGGGGACTGTGTGTTTCTTTGATTGAGTACCACTCAAGCTGCTGCAATTCACTTCATTTTTGCAGTCACTAGGAGTGCAAAGGGAACCTATCTGAAAGATGTAACTGTTTGCCAGAAATTATTTAGAGTAATAATGAAATTACAGTTTGTCTAACCTGCTTTCTTTGCAGTCAGAACTGTGTTTGCCTACTTCCCCATTCTGGTTTTGAACTGCTGAACTGGACCAATCAGTGTGGGGTAAGCTAGCTCTAAAATGGTGCCTTGGACGAATCAGAACTTGGACTCATCATCTGAGCCAGCCACAAGAGGATTGTATGGCAGTGACTCTGGGAGATGTAGTTTAGACTTCAGTGCCTTTTGGACCAACAGCAGCAGTCTATTGTGAGTGACAGCCAATCCAGTCAAGAACTGGGAGGAACTCAAAGGAAGTGCCCGGTTTTGTCAGTTGGAGTTGGAGTTGAGCTTTGGCAGTGAAGAAGGAAGGAGCCCTGTGCTTTTTCAGTGTGCAGTTTTAGTCAAAAAACGTGTGTAAGGCCCAGAGTTCCGGTCTGCAGCTTGTGTAACAGCTTGTTAGGACTGAATCCGTCCTATGAAAAGAATCAAAGGATCTCTGAAGAGTAGAAACCAGGCTCACCCTGTAGAAGACTGGAGGAATTGCTGAAAATTGCACTCTGTCTGTCAGGAACTGAATCTGCTGTGTGTTCTCCGGTATTGTGCAGTAATTGCATTCGGGATACAGATGCAGCCTGCCTGGTATAGTGCTTTGTTTTATATGGATGTGTGAAGAGGTTTGTGCACCTCAAGTGAGCCCTGCTGACATTGAAGGACCCTATCTTATTTGGAGGTCGTGAGTACTAATTCAGGGTCACTCCTGTTGAATTGCCACATTAAATCCAAATGGAATTACTGTACTGCTGACTGTTTAATTCTCCTTTTCTCTGTGTGAAAGGGCCCTACCAGCTGCCACGGTTTGGACTAGCCACTAGGGCTTGGGTACCCAGGGACAGTAACTGATAGGGATAGGCCTGTCACAGAGCCATAAATAGATTATTAAAGTGATAAGCTAATTAACCTGATTTCCCCTGTCCTTGTTATATCCCCTAAATAAATCAGAGCTGCTTGTTTCAGCAAAGTTATACTGCCTGAGGTATTTGTCTATGTTAAAGTACTGTACTGTGATTGTTGCACTGTATCTCATTTCACAGGAGGTCCCAGTGCGGAACCAGACCTGGGGGTAAGTGTATACTGTGAAGGTAATTCTGATATATTGTGTGGGCCACTAGTGGGAAGAAAGGGGGGTTGCAGTGTCCCAGAGGGCTGTGACCAAGTTAGTTTAACTATTGCAAACCCTGACCTCTGGGTGGAGGCACCTGCCATTGGATCCAGGCCCCTCAACCTGTTAGTGGCAAATCAGGCAGGGGTAGTAGCCCTTGGGATAGCGCCATCTAGGGGTTACATTATAATAAAATGAATTGTTTCCCTGGAAGTAGTGTGGTATACTAGTTAAAGGACTGGCTTAGAAAGTGGGAGACCACAGGTTCACACTCCACTAATACTTACTCTGTGCCTCCCAACAAGTCACTTAAAGCAGCAGTGTATGACAGGAAGCACCAAGTGAGGTAGACAGTAAAAATACTGACCTCCCGCTCAGCGATGGCACAATACCGACGCAGGTATTGTACCGCTCAATCCCCCAGTGTTTTCTCTGGGGGGTCGTGCCCCTCCACATCCCACATGCAGGGGGCTCTGCCTCCCACACCCCCCGGACTTTAGGATTCTCAAATCCAGGTCGGAGTTGGTCCGGGGAGGGGGGCAGAACATGGGGGGAAGCAAAACACGGAAATGGACCATTACAGTGACTGTCGCTGTAGTGGTCTTTTTCCGTGTTTCACTGTTGGGGTGTCGAGCAAAAGGGGGCCACCCGTATGACAGCAGTGAAAAGTCTGACCCCTACTTTTGTATTTAATTTTAGATCACTCCTTGTGTTCTGACTTGTACAATATCTTCTTTCTCCATTTGTACTCCATTTTAGCACTTTTTTCATGTTTAAAATAATAAGAGCTCTCCTTTTAAAGGGAAATGTCTATATACAGTCAGGCCCCACCTCCATATGAAGTAGGGCCCGATTAGCAGTTTCATAAATATAAACTGTTTTTGTACTTACTGCTTTATATATGTTTTTAAAATTCTATCTGGTTTATCCTGTGCCCTCACCGCCAGCATTGTAAGTCTCAGCGTCCCTCCCAGTATGCCCACAGCCACCTGCGGCTGTCCCCACTATGACGTGTCTTGCAGGGATCAGCTGGGGCACTTCCATAGTATGACAGTACAAGCATTACTTTGAAAGAAGGTTGCTTAACAATTTGGGGAATCTGGGTGTGGATTCTAAATTGGTAAAATGGGTTGGAAACTGGCCAAAAGGCAGGACTCAGAGGGTGGTAGTAAATAGCATAAAATTAAGAGCAGGAGATGACCAGCAGGGTTCCACAGGGATCGGTGCTGAGTCCAGTTCTGTTCAATGTCTTCATAACTGACATTGCAGAGGGACCGAAGGGGAAAGTATGCCTGTTCGCAGATGATAACGAAGATCTGTAACTGAGTCGACACACAGGAGAGGCTAGATAAAACGAGAAGCAACCTAAGACTACTTGAGGAATGGTCAAAGGTTTGTCAGTTGAGTTTCAACACTAAGAAGTGCAAGATAATGCATCTCGGACACAGAAATCCAAGAGAAGAATACGGGGGGCAGGTTCTACCCACCACAAGTCAGGAGAGAGACCTGGGGGTTATCATATCTGATGACCTGAAGTCAGTCAAACAATGCAAAAAAGAAGTGGGGAAGGCAAACAGAATGCTGGGACGCATAGAAAGGGGGCATAACCAGTAGGAGGAGCTAAGTGATGCCTCTGTATAGATCACTGGTGAGGCCTCATCTGGAATACTGTGTCTAATTCTGGAGACCGCATCTCAGGAAGGACATAGACAGAATGGAAGCTGTCCAGAGAAGAGCAACAAAAACGATACATGAACTGCACCACAAGCCTTATGAGGAAAGACTCGAGGAACTAAACAGCTATTCACTGGAAGAGAAGAGGGAGAGAGGGGATATGATAGAGACTTTCAAATACCTTAGAGGAATAAACAGGGTACAGGAGGGGAGCATATTTCAGAGACAAAAATGTGCAAGGACAAGGGGACATAACATGAGGCTGGAGGGAGGGAGGCTAAGGGGGGATGCTGGGAAGTATTTTTTCACAGAGAGGGTTGTGGATCCATGGAACAGCCTACCAGTGGAGGTGGTGGAAGCGAAAACAGTATGGGGATTCAAAAGTGCATGGGATAAGCCTAAAGGCACCCTGCTGTACAACAGAGCGGGGGAAAGGCAGTCCAGATAAGAGTAGGGATTGCCAAACCAAGTAGGGAAATGGGCCGACTATGTGGGCTGTATGGTCCTTATCTGCTGACTGATTCTATGTTTCTATGACAGACACACGCAAGATCCAAACCAGAGCTATTTGAAGCTATGGCAGTCTGTTCTTGCCATAGCTTCAAATAGCTCTGGTTTGGATCCTGCATGTGTCCATGTTATACCAAGACCAGGCACAGACTGCTAGGGTACCTGTCAGTCTGCACCTGGTCTCTGTTTATCACAGAGACACATCGACTCCAAACCGGAGTTCTCTCAAAGTAATGCCTGCACTGTAATGCTATGGAAGCGCCCTGACTGATTCCTGCAAGACACATCATACTGGGGACAGCCGTGGGTGGTTGTTGGGGGTGACAGGAGGGATGTTGAGACTTAAAATACTAGCAGAGAGGGTGCAGAATCAACCAGATAGAATAAAGACAAAAATTAGAGAGCAGTAGGTGCAAAAACAGTTTATATTTCTGAAACTGTTAATCCCCACTTCATACAGAGGTGGGACCCAATGGTACATGGACATTTTTCTTTCCTTTAAATATAGATTCAACCAGGATTTTACCCATATTCTCAGCTGGTTTTGCGCACTGATTGTCCCATAAGGTCAGGACACTGTGTCTGCTACATGCTAGTTCATTATAGTCATAAGAAAAATGATCTTAAACAATGAGTGTTCAAAGGCAACAGAGACTGCAGATGACAATCTGATCCAAGCCATATGAAACAGAGCATTCTGTTTGTTATTTCAGCTGAGAAAAAGTGGTAAAGCAGACTCAAAATCAGGGAAAAAAAGGGCATCATCCAATTTAGGACATCAGTGGCAATCTGAAAAAATAAAAAAAGTGTAGGTCAAAATTTTCACTGTTACCATGCACCACTGCTTTAACCCCTCAGTTCTCCAGCACATCCAGCTGTAAAAATGGCAGAGGCAGGACCCCAGTAAAAAATGAGACCCCTGAACTTCAAAACATGTCTCTGTTGAGCCATTCTCAGTAAATGGCTTAAAAGAGGTTTTCATGGAAATAATCACTGCCATTAGTGGAATGCAGCAGGCGCCCCTAGTTGGAGATAAATCAACATGTTTCAGGATCCTTCCTTTTTGAGTTTGTCATGACGCGCAGGCGCAGACTAACTCATTGCTATAAGGTGCTTTACAGGTCTGTGCCCATTGGAGAGCTCCATTTGTAGGGGCAGGTCAGTGGCAGGTAAATCAGTCGGCAGGCTGGCGATGTCTCACCTTCAGCTGTTCGGGCTGAGCAGGACAACTTTCCAAAGGACAAAGTCACACCAATAGTGGCGTGGCTCGGTCCTTTGAAGTTGCATTCCTGTATTGCATTCCTGGTTGTGCGTTCACACTGCTGTAGCTTACAGCAGTGTGAATGCACTGAGCCCAGGACTTCCCCCTTACAGTTAAAAAAAAAAGAAAAAAACGAGGGTGCCCAATTCCTCTGTCTGCATGCCCCCTCCCAGTTTGTTTGCCAATGGAGAACCCGCTCCCACGTTGGCATATGTCCCCTCCCAGCAGTTTGTGTGCAGCTGTGCACAAACCGATGGGGTGTAATCCCGTTAGGCGTGCCCCTTCCAGTTAATTTGCTGATGGGAGCCCACTCCTATCGGCATAATGCCCCCCCCCAATTAATTGTGTGCTGAGAGGGGTTTCTAGTCCCCCATTGGCTGCAGCCCTTTCCCCTCAAACACTCAGGTGGTACGCTGGGAGCCCACCCCAGCATGCCAAATGCCCCTGTTTAAAAAAAAAAAACCTTCCCGCGATGTTAAGTTTAGTTTTTTAAACCTATAAAATAGAAAACAGTCCCTCGTTGAGTCTGATGGCCCCTCCAACCCATGCCCACCCTTTACACACCCCCAACCCATACTTATCTCCAGAGCCCCACGTGATGATCTTCGGTGGACCGAGAACATGTCTGCCTCTTCAAAGCTGACTGCGAACTGAAGAAATGCCGGTAAGCTGTATAA
Organism: Neoceratodus forsteri; assembly: GCA_016271365.2. Classification (NCBI taxonomy): domain Eukaryota; kingdom Metazoa; phylum Chordata; order Ceratodontiformes; family Ceratodontidae; genus Neoceratodus; species Neoceratodus forsteri. The sequence continues at coordinate 269,686,966 of JADMNL010000025.1, forward strand.
TGGCATAAATAGGGTTTTTTCAACTTTGATGCATATCTGTGGCATTTTTTTGGATTTTTTTTCACCAAATTTGTAACGGACTCACCTTTCTGGACCAATTAACAAAATGACAGTGCCACTGTTCATGAGGTGGGTTCTCAAAAAGCCTATGTTACAAGTTTGGTGAAAAAAATCCAAAAAGTACTTCTAGAGTGCGTTCTTGTGGTTCCATGCATGCTCGTAACCGTGAATTTATAATATTTTGCTCCAGATTTTCAACATTGGTATTTTGTACACTCCTCATGAACAGCATAGCTGTCATTTTCAACATCCTGGCGAAATGCATTTTGCATTTCTGGTCTTGAGAACTCCTTGGCAGTCATGTGTGGGAAATCAGTGTTCAGGACAGATTACGAAAATCACAGTGACACTGTTCATGAGTGGAGTCTCAAAGTATCTCTGTTGAAAATTTGGTGGCAAAATCCATATAATGACTGTGTTCACGGTGTGCATTCCTCAGTTTCACGCACATAACCCGTACGTTGTAATATTTTCACTCCAGATTTTCAACATTGGCTTTTTTTTTTTTTTTTTTTACACCTCCTTATGAACAGTACAGCTGTAATTTCTAACCCTAGGAATCACTCATTATGATTAAACTGATGCAGTCAGCCTCCTGTGTTGAACTGCCCGGAGAGATGGAATTATATGTAAATAATGAAACTCTCAATTGGCCCATGCCAATTTCAAACTGCTGCCCTAGCAACTGCTGCACTCTGAGTGCTTCAGATTCTTTACTCCGCCTGCCTAGTAAGGATGTCCCGGAGAGCTTTCCTTGAACTGTCTTCAGACTAAAGTTATCTGTTTGATAAGTACTCATTTTTAGCTTAATTTTAAATTGCTGCCTTAGGAGTTTAGTTTATTTAATGTTTTTGTAGTAGTTTTTTATATTTATTAGTGGTTCCCTCATGGTTCCTTGGAACCGAGGGTTCCGCATCTATTTGTGTGGTTTACCTCATATTTCTTTATAAATTTTATATTTGCAGTCGGTTCCTTGAACCGCTTTCATTTTATTTAAATTTAGTGTATTTTCTCGGTTTACTTTTCTTTCAGGAACCGAGTAGAGCTTTGTTCCAGGAACCATTAGCAGTAGTTTATTTAAAAAGAAAGCACCAATTCCAAAGTATTTTAAATAACGATTTTGAAGGTGATCTTTTTGCCTAGATTCAGTGTCAGAGGTCTATTTGGATAAACCTAAAAAACGCACGGGACCCACTGGTTTTAAATGTTGTGAGTCTTGTGGGCAACTAGTAGCAAAAACAGACATTCTGTTTGTATTTCTTGCTTGGGTACAAGTCATATCTTTGCCAATTGTGATATCTGTAAGACCTTTTGTTCTAAAACATAAAAAAAAAGGTTAAAATTTTAGAAGAGATGGCTTCTGCTTCTGGTGTGGATAATTCTACTTCTTCCTCTACCCCAAAAAAGGATGGAGGTAAAGTCAAGGATCCTGACAGGAGTTTAGAAAAATCTGAACAGAGTAAAGCAAAAAGGACTGTGGAAACAGGCTCTGAACTTGTTCCATTAAATAAAAAATGTAAAGAAAAACATGTCACTGCGCCTCCGGCCAAGAAGGCTAAGGAGCTCCCAGCAGACAAATATAATATAATATGCCCTCGGCTGAGGACATTGCTAAGGCCTTACAGGTTTTACAAACCCTACTGGGCACAGTCCCGATTCCTACACAAGCTGCCCCGGTTCCTCCTCCAGCAAGGCAGGAATTGCTGGAATTGTATGGTGAGGAGGATGAGAATGACTTCAAAGGAGAGCCTATAGATCCAGAAGTCACCCCAGAGCAAAAGTTTGGATCTCCTCCTAGGGGTCCTGAAGAATATTCTTCTCACTATGCCTTTGTAAAAAGCATGGTGGAGACTCTTAATCTTCCTCTTCAGGAAACTGAAGAGGATATCGAGGAGGCAGAGTTTTTGGATACGATGGGGTTAACCCCCACAAAACTTCTGCTTTTGCCCATGCAGAAGTCCTTACAAAAGGCTTTATTACAGATTTTTAAAACTCCAACTTCTATACCTGGTGTGGATAAGGAAGCTGACAAGAAATACCAGCTGGATAGAACTACAGCTGACTTTCTAGTTACTCATCCTGACCCTGAAAGGGTAGTCCAGGCTGCTGCCTGTGACAAGGCCAGGATCCCCTTGGCTACCCATCCACCAGACAAAGACTCAAGGAAAATGGATGCCATGGGAAAGAAAGGGTACATGGCTGCCTTTTTAATAGTTAGATATGCCAACTACATGGCATATGCGGTACAGTACCAGAAGGCTTTCTGGAACACTGTTCTAGCTCTGGCTGATAAAGTGCCAGGGGAAGTGGCTGTAGATCTGCAGGATGCAGCAAGGGCCACACTTGGTGGTACTAAGTATTAATTTCATATGGCAGTGGATGCCAATGATACTGCTGCCTGATTAATGGTTTTGTCTGTTTCGCTTAGGAGGTTTGCGTGGCTTAGGGCCATTAACCTTACCTTAGATACCCAGGCCAAAGCACTGGATTTTCCCCTTGAGAACAACTCTTTGTTTGGAGATAAGACTGAAGCATATATCATAGTATCATAGTAAAAACCAGCAGAACGGGCCTCATGGTCTATTGTGTCTGCTCAGAAGATAGCCCCCTACTGGGAGCTCGCTCCTCCACCCCCCAGCCCCCAGAGGTGGCTCATGTTCCCCCTGTACCTGTCCCAACCCTTCTTGAATCCTTCCACTGTGGTCTCTTCCACCAGCCTCCTGGGCAGTGTGTTCCGTGGTTCCAACACCCTCTCGGTGAAGAAACGTTTCCTGCGCTCCCCCCTGTACTCCCCCTTCCACTCGTGCCCCCTGGTAGTTCCCCCCCTTTCTTAAGCCTGAACACTTACCTAGCTCTGCCCTTATTTATCCCATTTACATACTTGAAAGCCTCTCTCATGTCCCCTCTGTCCCTCCTCTCCTCCAGTGCGTACAGATTGAGTTAATCCAGTCTCTCCTCATAGGTCCTACCCTCGATGCCCTGAATCATCCTGGTCGCCCTCCTCTGGAGCCTCTCCAGCAGCACTATGTCCCTCTTAAGATGGGGTCTCCAGAACTGCACACAGTACTCAAGATGTGGCCTACCCAGGGCATTATACAGAGGGAGGATCACCTCCCTCCTCCTGGAGGTAATCCCCCTGGTTATGCAGCTCAGTATCCTGTTTGCTTTTGCTGCAGCTCTTCGACAGTTCTCAGTGTTATTCATTTTGCTGTCCAGCACTATCCTTAGCTCCATCTTGCCCGATGTGACTTGCAGTGTGGTCCCCCCAGGGTGTATGCATGTCTCGGGTTTCTGACTCCCAGATGCAGCACTACATTTCCATGCATTGAACTTCAGCCCCCACTTCCTTGCCCACTCCCCAGGGTATCCAGATCCCCCTGCAGGGCATCTCTCCCTCCTGCCCATCTACCAATGCTCCCAGTTTTGAGTCATCCACAGAGAAACTCAACCTACTCCTAACACCCCACCCTATGTCTGAGACCTAAGAATTGAACAGCAGTGGCCCCAGGACCAAACCCTGGGGGACCCCACTGATGACCCTCCTGGGCAAGGAGATTATCCCTCCAACCACCACTCACTGTATTCACCCCGTAAGCCAGTTTTCCACCCACCTGAGCAACTGCCCCCCATCCCCCAGCTTTGTTAGTAGACCATTGTGGGGTACCGAATCGGAATGCCTTACTGAAATCCAGATAGAGGACGTTCACCGGCCTGTGTCGATCCAGGGTACCCGTCATCCAGTCATACAACTCCACCTGGTTAGTCTGGCATGACCTCCCTGGAACAGAACCATACTGCCTGTCATCCAGGTGCCACAACCTTTCCAGCTGCGCCACAACTACAGCCTCTCCTTGATAATACTCACTATAACCTTGCCTACCACAGATGTTAGACTAACGGGCCTATAATTCTGCATCTCCTCTCTGAACCCCCTTGTGGATAGGTACCACATGAGCCACCTTCCAATCTTGAGGCACCCACCCTGTCATCAGGGAGATGTTGAAGAGTGAGGCCAGTGGAGCTGCCAGCACATCCGCCAGTTCCTTCAGCACCCTTGGATGCAGCCCATCTGGCCCCGGTGCCTTCTCAGTCTTTAGTGACCAGAGGGCGCCTCTCACCCTATCCGCTGTGGTTTCGCCCTCTCATCCCACCTCCTCGTGCATCCTCTCCTCCCCTTCTAGATACGACCCATCCCCTGCCCTAGTCTTATCCAATCCTTCAGTCTCCAACTGACCTCCTGGTTCAGTGGGCTCCTCTAGCCTCCCATTGGGTTGGAAAGATCCCACACCTCCCCCGGTAAAGACATAGAAACATAGAGGTTGACGGCAGATAAGGACCTTGAGGTATCCAGTCTGCCCATTTTTTTTTTACCTTATGAATGTGCCACACACCTTTACACTGTCAATGACCTATCTATCCATATTCGTCTGTATTGCTCCCTTATGCCTATCCCATGCCTGTCTGAAGCCATGCACTGTATTCATAGCCACAACTTCCTGAGGTAGGCTGTTCCATATATCCACCACTCTTTCTGTGAAAAAGAATTTCCTCACATTCTCCCTTAATCGGCCTCACTCTATTCTCATGCTGTGTCCTCTTGTCCTGCTACTTTTCTTATATTTAAACATGTTAGACTCTTTCACCTTGTTAATGCCTTTAAGGTGTTTGAATGTTTCAATCATATCACCTCTCTCCCTCCTTTGCTCAAGGGTATACATATTGAGCTCCGTTAATCTGTCCTCATATGTTTTTTGATGCAGTCCCTGCACCATTTTGGTTGCCCTACCCTGGATTGCCTCAATTTGGTTAATGTCCTTGTGAAGACGTGGCCTCCAGTATTGCACACAGTACTCCAGATGGGGCCTAACCAGTGTCTTGTAAAGATGGATTATTACCTCCCTCTTACGACTTGTGATACCCCTACTAATACACCCTAACATCCCCCTAGCCTTACCTACTGCTCTAGAGGTCTGCTTGGATGATTTCAGGTCATCGGTGATGATGATGCCCAAGTCTCTTTCTTCCTTTGCAACTGCGAGCAACTCCCCTCCCAGCCTATAGGTGGCTTCAGGGTTTCTCTTCCCTATGTGCATGATCTTGCACTTCTTTGCATTAAATCCCAGTTGCCACTCTTCTGACCATTTTGCTAGTTTATCCAGATCTCTTTTCATCCCTACAAACGAGGTGTGGGGGGGTAAAAGACAGAGGAAAAGTACTCATTTAGCACATATGCTTGTTCCCCAGGTTCCTGTGCCCCCCGTTCTAATCCTGTTGATCTGTGCCCTCACTTTTTTTTTTCCTCTCTCCTATGTATCTATAGAACCCCTTTCTCCCTGTGGATATCCCTGGCCCAGGTTAAGCTCCTCCTTTGCCTTGGCCTTCCTTACCACCCTGGTGACCCTCTTAGCCAGGAAACCATACTTTCCCCTCTCCGGAGCCCCCCTTAAGTGCTTTAAGCATGCATAGGCAGCCTTTTTCTCCCTCACCACCTCCTGCACCTCCCAGGCCCACCAACACGGCTAACAGGCCCTGCATTGCTTGCACCTTACCTGTGCACAGGCCCTTGAAACCTCCTGCACACCTTTCTTAATGGTCTCCCACAAGCTACCAGCATGCATGTCTGGCCTTATCTCATCCAAGCAACCTTTAAGAATCCTTCCCATGCCCTCAAAGTCCACCCCCCTGAAATCTATTACTTCTGTGTTAGTATGAATTTCCTCTCCCCCTAGGAACGTGAGAGCCAGACCATGGCATGTTCACTGCCTGCCAATGGGCTGCTCACCTCAAGGCCCCTTATCTGGTCACTGTCTGCTAGGACAATGTCCAGGATCTGATCCTGCCTAGTAGGCTCCCCCACATGCTGGACTAGGAAGACATCCTGGAAGACATCCATCAACCTATGCTCCCTGGCCACCGAGTATGTCATAGTGTCCCAGTCTGCCCCCGGCATGTTCAGGTTGCCCATGATCACCTCCCTGCCCTTTCCGAGGCCACAGTGACCCTGATGTTCTCAGCCAGATCATCCCCCAGTTCTGCTTCCATTATGGGGAGTCTGTACACCACACTTATTTTTAATCTTTAACCCCCCCTCGTTAGTAGGGTTACCCAAATTGCCTCCACATCTTCCTCTGCCTCCTCGATTCCACCAACTACTGTGTCATTTTTGCCTATCAATGCCACACACACATCCCTCTTCCCACACCCCTATCCTTCCTAAACATTGTGTAGCCCTCTAAATTAGGTCCCAATCATGCCTCTGGGTGGCCCATGTCTCAGTAATTGCCGCCGCGTCTGCTGCACCCTCAACTAGGATTGCCTGGAGCTCTGGCATTTTATTGCCCATGCTTCTGGCATTGATCAGGACCGTCCTCCACCCAACCTCCTCCCCCCCTCCAGTCTTCTCAGCCCAGTGCAATCCCCCATCTCTCTCTTCCCCACTCAGTTCCCCCTGGTCTTTTAACGCTACCTGCAGCCCGCTTTGCATGATCTAGTTCTGAATCCTCAAGATTTCTCGCTGTGGCTTTCAGTCTTTCTGTCACCCCCCCTTTACAAGTTTAAACCCCACCTGTCGCCTATGAATCCAAAAAGTTTCAGTTTAAGGATCTCCCTCCCCTCCAGCTTGAGATGCAGCCTATCCCTGGCATATAGCCCCTTGTCTTCCCATGTATCACCCCAGTCCCCCATCAATCCATACCCTTCTGACTTGCACCACTCCCTGAGCCACTGATTCACCCCTCTAAGTTTTTGCTCATTTTCCCCGCTTGCCCTTGGTATTCCTTAGGCCTGAAGCCTTCGACCCTCAAGGTCCACTTGGCTTCAGTCTCGGCTTACCTGTCAGCTGGTAAAGAGAGATCCATGGCCTTTCATCCAGTCTTCAGGAAATATTTTAAAGGCCTCAGCCTTCTGCACCCTCCCCTGAGGCAATTTGAATATCTGCATTGCTAAGCTCATGGATGCACCATTGAAGCCTATGGCAACTGCAGATTTGAAGTATATCACTTGGAAAATGGTATTTCTGGTTGCTATTGCTTTAGCCAGAAGGATCAGTAAATTACAAGCAATGTGCACAGATGTGGACTACATTTCCTTTCACAGGGATAAAGTGGTCCTTAGGACCAATAGAAAATTCCTTCTCAAAGTGGTGTCCGACTTTCACTTAAATCAGTCTTTCACTCTTTTTTTTTTTTTTTAGAGAACTCCAGTTCTCCAGAAAGGAGGCTTCACTCCCTTGATGTCAAAAGGGCACTTAGCCACTATATTGACAGAACCAAGTCTTACAGATCAAGTCAAACTCAGCTCTTTCTCACCTATGGTGAAGTTGGTAAAGGCAGAGCTGCCACAAAATGTACAATTGTGTAAGCCCTCTAGCTCGGTGCCTCTGTTTTGTAAGCACTACTCAGGCTAGCCTAGGTTCGGGGAGAAAACATTTACTCAGCATCATGGCTAGGTTTGCACTTCTGGTCGGGGCACCCAAGTAACTCCAATCACAGGAAGCAATAACTGAGAATGTACAAACCAGTTATGGGATTCTAGAGTGTGGCTTTTATTCATTTCAACACAAGAATAACAAAGCAAGATGGACCCTCACAGGGCTTCACTCACTGGATTTGCAGATTTACAGAGGTCAGAGCACATCTTCTTTACTACATAATACCCTCAGGTTCTGAACTCAGCAAGGCTCACACGGCCCAACCTGGTATTTCTTCTACTTGGATTCCTTGACATGGCACCCCGACCAGTCCTTGGACACTTTTCCATAAAGCATGGAGTTTGATGGTGGCTCTCTCAACCACCCATGAGCACTTTCTAGCTCTAAAGGGAAAACAACCTTAATCCCATGTCTGGGTACTTTCTGTAGACATTGGCCAAGTGCCTGGGAGAAAGCTATAGGTGCCCAAAGTGAATCCATGGAGGTAAACCTGGTTACTCCAGATGGGGATCTCCCACCTCTTGTTCCCAAATCCATACCCGGCCATTCATTTGGAACTACACCTTTATTCTAAACTACTGGTTGTGGATGCTGTCTCGAAATGTATGGCACATTTAACATTCTACACTGTATTTAGGTGGTGTCCTGACTCACAGTTCTTTTAGTGGCTATGTCCATTCTTTAGACCCCCATGGTCTCAGATGCTTCCAAGCCATACACAAAGTTAAAAGCACTGTACTTAGCTAGTCTTCTCCTGACCCCACAGTAGGCAGTTACTTTTACACAACTCTGTCTTAGTAAAACAGGGGCTCTATTTCAGAGCAGACTCACTGTGGTGTGCAGATGCCCCAGGGCTTCTCTCAAAAGAAACACAAATTCACTGGTATTCTTAGCACAAACTCTTCTGTAAGGCAGGGGATTGCCCATGAAATGCTGTCCCCCATCCCTCCAGGGATGGGGCACTGGAACAATATGGGGAGTGGTCTCAACCACTTCTTTCAGTCTCTTCTGTTTTCTTCTCTAGGGTGAGAACACATTACCCACTTTCTGGAGTAGCTCTAAAGCAGAGCTAGGCTCTGAAGGGCTGCCAACTGCAGTACACCTCCTCCTTCTCTGGAGTCTGGCTGAAGACTAACTTGAATTCCCCAGAGTTCTAACCTAACCCCTGCAGCCAACATTCCAGTGTGGCTTATGCTGCTGTGAGAATTCTATAGTGATGTCATCCCTCCAGCTCAGCTGAGACTGAGGACAGAGTGAGACAGTGTGAAACCCATTTAACTGGTGTAACCCCTAGATGGCGCTATCCCAAGGGCTACTACCCCTGCCTGATTTGCCACTAACAGGTTGAGGGGCCTGGATCCAATGGCGGGTGCCTCCACCCAGAGGTCAGGGTTTGCAATAGTTAAACTTACTTGGTCACAGCCCTCTGGGACACTGCAACCCCCCTTTCTTCCCACTAGTGGCCCACACAATATATCAGAATTACCTTCACAGTATACACTTACCCCCAGGACTAGTTCCTGCACTGGGACCTCCTGTGAAATAAGATACAGTGCAACAATCACAGTACAGTACTTTAACATAGACAAATACCTCAGGCAGTATAACTTTGCTGAAACAAGCAGCTCTGATTTATTTAGGGGGATATAACAAGGACAGGGGAAATCAGGTTAATTAGCTTATCACTTTACTATCTACCTATGGCTCTGTGCACAGGCCTATCCCTACCAGTTACTGTCCTGGATTCTAAGCCTAGTGGCTAGTCCAAACCGTGGCAGCTGGTAGGGGCCCTTTCACACAGTGAAAAGAAAATTAGTTTAAACAGTCAGCAGTACAGTGATTCCATTTGGATTTAATGTGGCAATTCAACAGGGAGCGACCCTGAATTAGTACTCACGACCTCCAAACAAGATAGGGTCCTTCAACGTCAGCAGGGCTACTCTTGAGCTCCACGAGACTCTTCACACATTTATATGGTAAAAGAAAGTACTATACCAGGCAGGCTGCTTCTCTATCCCGATCGCAATTACTGCACAATGCCGGGAGGAACACAGCAGATTCAGTTCCTGACAGACCGAGTGCAATTCAACAATTTCTCCAGTCTTCTACAGGGTGAGCCTGGTTTCTACTCTTCAGAGATCCTTTGATTCTTTTCACAGGACGGATTCAGTCCTAACAAGCAGTTACACAAGCTGCAGACCAGAACTCTGGGCCTTACACACATTTTTGACTGAAACTGTGCACTGAAGGAGCACAGGGTTTCTTTCCCTTCACTCCAGAGCTAAACTGAAACTCCAACAGACAAACCGGCACTTCCTTTGAGTTCCTCCCAGTTCTTGACTGGATTGGCTGTCACTCACAATAGACTGCTGCTGTGGTCCAAAAGGCGCGAAGTCTAAACTACATCTCCCAGAGTCACTGCCCATACAATCCTCTTGTGGCTGGCTCAGATTATGAGTCCAAGCTCTGATTCGTCCAAGGCACCATTTTAGAGCTAGCTTACCCCACACTGATTGGTCCAGTTCAGCAGTTCAAAACCAGAATGGGGAACTAGGCAGACACAGTTCTGACTGCAAAGAAAGCAGGTTAGACAAACTGTAATTTCATTATTACTGTAAATGATTTCTGGCAAACAGTTACATCTTTCAGATAGTTCCCTTTGCACTCCTAGTGACTGCAAAAATGGGTGAATTGGCAGCAGCTCAGTGGTACTCAAACAAGAAGCACACAGTCCCCCATACAAACTAATTATGTCTGCAAGCAGACAGCTCTTAAAGAGACAGTACCAGAGGCTTCAAAAACACTCACTGATAAATGGCTTAACGCTAAACACCATTCAGGCTTGGAGCATTCAAGCAAGCTCCTGAAGTCTTTGGAACCCCCATTTGCAGGGGTTACACCCTTCCTGGTTTGGGAAAGCTTGGACGTCCAGCACAAGCAAGTACTCTATAAGTTTTAACTGCAACCATATACATTTGCATTAGGCTCACATGTAATCATCAGTCAATATATCATTTACCAAGAACACATTTCTGAAACATTGCAGTCGTCACTCTTTACATAGTATTACACATTGTACCATAACTCAAGTTATTACCTCTTGTACATGAAACCTGAAGAGAGGGGCCCTTCCTATCAGTTACCTTGGGGCTGGACGGGGCAAGGGCACCATACTTAGAGGGCAACACAAGTAACTTGGAGTTAGCACTGATGCTCAGTTTGGGCAATGAGCTCGGGGACACATACACTCCTTTATGGACAACATTGAGAGGCAAGTCCACAGGCGTCCCAAGTGAATCATAACTGAGGTGCACCACAGGCTTTACAGCTCGACCAGTCTTTCTAGGGGAACTGTTACAGTCTCTGCACTCTGAGCCTCATTTTCAGCATTGTCCTCACTTGTCAGGGGAGTCTCCATGGGGTAGAGAGGCTAGAACTTGGGGCACTTTCAGCTCCAAGAGTTACAGTTTCTGAGTCCACAACATTTGGCTCGCATGAGAGCTTTCGGACACTGGCAGTGGACTGTCAGGGCACTCAAAATACTCTTCTTGTTCGGGTGTATCACCAGTCTGCCCCAATCTATCATTTTCCTCCCCTGAAAGCTCGAACAGTTCAACCATGCTCAATGATTCCATTTCATCTGATCTGATGCTTTGCACTTTACTTTCCGGGAGCATTGGCTCCAGGGATGAAGCTGGGGGCTTAGACAGTCCAGAAGGCCCAGCTTTGTCTCCAGTATTGACTAGGGGATTGCCCCGAAACAATTGACTCAGTTTGTAAGAAGGATAGTATTCAAAGTCACTCACTTTCTTCTGATATGGACTGACAGTCATGCTCAACTGGGACTTGTGCAGGGAACACTTTAACTCTGCTTCTGTAGGTGCAGACTTCCTTGATCTTTTCTTAGCAGCTCTAGTCACTGGTCCAGAGGGGCATCTTCTGGGGCTCAGACTCAATAAGGATTTGTCCAATGGGCAGTAAATGATTTCTATGCATTGTTTTTACATCTTTGAATTGTTCTCAGGCCTTACTTTGTACACTGGCAGATCATCTAGTTTGCCCACTACAATGTGAGGGAGATGGTGCCATCTGTCAGCAATCTTGTGTTTGCCATGCAGTCCCAGATTTCTTAGCAATACCGATCTCCCTCCTGGAGTTCCTGTGCTTTCACCTTTTATCATACCGTTCTTTGTTGGCCAGATTTCTTTTGGCAATGGTTTGAGCCAGTTGGTACGCATGAGTTAGCTGGGCCTTTAACTTTTGCACATACTGTAAATAGTTGTCAGCTTGAACCCCATCAGGAGAGACCCCAAAACACACATCTACTGGTAGTCGAGCTTCTCTTCCAAACATCAGGCGGTAGGGGGAGAACCCAGTGGCATCACTTTTGGTGCAGTTATAAGCATGTACCAGGGTGTTAATTTGTTGGCTCCATCTAGGCTTGTCCTTTGGGTGCAGGGTGCCTAGCATATCTAGCAAAGTGCGGTTGAAACGTTCAGGCTGTGGGTTCCCCTGGGGTGGTAAGGAGGGTTCTGGACTTCGCAGACTCCCACAGAGAAAGCACCTCTTTGATCAGACGACTCTCAAAGTCTCTCCCTTGATCAGAATGGATTCTTTGTGGAGCCCCATAGTGAACAAAAAGTTTTCTACAAGTACTTTGGCCACAGTGGATGCTTTCTGGTCTTTGGTGGGAAAGCTTGGGCATATCTCGTGAAATGGTCAGTGACCACCAGCACATTACTGATATTTCTTTGATCTGACTCAAACTCATAAAATCAATACAGACCAACTCCATGGGTGCACTGGTGGTGATGTTAACAAGGGGGGCAGCCCTCTGAGGCAAAGCTTTCCTCTGTAAGCAGCGACTACAAGTTCGAATGTGTTGCTCCACATCAGCCCCCATCTTAGGCCAATAGAATCTGGATCTCACCAAGTCAAGTGTTCTGTCTATACCAAGGTGCCCCATGTGGTTGTGCAAGGACATCAGTACTGAGTCTCGAAAGGCAGTGGGCAGCACTAGTTGTTGTTTGTCTACTTGTCCTCCTCTGTCTACTGTTTCTCTGTATAACAGTTTATTGATCAGTTTCAACTTAGGACCTTCTTTGTATAACAGTGCAGTTCTCAAATCAGTGGAGCGTAATTTGGACACATCTTTTCCTGCATAGAGGCTTCTAAAGCTGCTTTGATTATGGGATGTGAGTTAAGCCGCAATACTGTCATTGTCCAGCTGAGGCAGTGCACCAATGTCTATTGCAGAAAAGTGGCATAAGCAGCAGGTATGCAATTCTCAGAGGGTCCCAAGCAATCCACCATGCAGTCCACTGCGTCCGTGGACATTTGTTCCTCCCTGTCAAACTTCCGGCAGAGTGCCCGAATGTCAGGTTCTGCCAGTCGGTCCCAATCATTCTGGGGAACAGGCCTCCGGGAGAGAGCATCAGCATCTATGTGGTTCAGACCTGCTCGGTATTCGAGAGCATAGTCATATGTAGATAATGCAGAAAGCCACCTATGGCCAGTGGCATCCAACTTAGCTGAGGTCTGCACATAGGTCGAAGGATTATTGTCAGTTTTTACTAGTATTTTAGCCCCATACAAGTACTCATGGAATTGGTCAACAATAGCCCACTTCAAAGCTAGGAACTCTAACTTATGTACAGGATAGTTCTTTTCAGATGGGGTCAGGCTTCTACTGGTAAAGGCCACTGGTCTCAGGCCATTCTCATGCTCTTGGTACAACACAGCCCCCAACCCTTGCAAGCTAGCATCAGTGTGCAGGACGTAAGGTTTTCTTGGATCGGCATAGGCCAGCACTGGAGCATGGGTAAGTTGATATATGATCTCATGAAAAGCAGTCTCACAATCAGGAGTCCAGCTGGCCCCAAATACTTCACTCGGATGAAAATACACTCTTTCAGTCTTGAGGGACGCTGACTTTTGGTTGGAGGATACCCTTGAGTAAGGTTAAGTAAAGGGCGGATCACTCTTGAATAGTCCTTGATGAAGCGCCGATAATAACCACAGAATCCCAGGAATCTTTGCAGTTCTTTTAGATTTTTGGGCTGTGGCCAGGTGGTCAAGGCCTCAACTTTACTTGGGTCGGTCTCTATTCCTCGGTGGATACTATGTGTCCCACATACTTTACTGATGTTTGAAAGAATTGACACTTATCAATGGACAGTTTAAGGCCAAAGTCCTCCAGTCGGTCCAATACCTTAAATAATCTGCTCTCATGTTCCTCCAGTGAGCTGCCAAACACAATAACATCATCTAGGTATACCAGGCACTCTAGTAAGTTCATGTCCCCACTGCACGCTCCATCAATCGTTGAAAAGTGGCTGGGGCACACAAATCCTTGAGACATCCTCATGAATTCATAGAAACAGCGGACAGATAAAGGCTGTCTTCTCCACGGTCCTCTGGGGCAATCGGGATCTGGTAGTACCCACTGCGGAGATCCAACACAGAGAACCACTTGCTCCCGTTTAGGCAGTCCAAAGCATCCTGAATCGGGGCATTGTGTACTGATCAGGATAGTCCGCCGGTTTAAGGTGCGATAATCCACACACATCCTTACTGTCCCATTCTTTTCCTCACTACCACAATGGGGGAAGCATAAGGGCTTCTGGATTCTTGTATTACACCAGCAGCTAACATCTCTTGCAGATGCCGTCTCACATCATCTATGTCAGCAGGTGCCAGGCGTCGAGACCTCTCACGAAATGGTCTTTCTTCATGCAGCCGGATATTGTGCTCAGCTCCTTGCACGCACCCTACGTCCCATTCCTTTAAAGAAAACACCTGGTCTCTCTGGGCAAGCTTCTCACTGATCCTCACTTTCCATTCAGCTGGCAGCGGGGAGTCGCCGAAATCAAACAAGTCAGGCGTTACTCTGTCATTCTTCCTCGAACTCTTGCTGCTGGGTAGCACTGCAGTGTCTGCACAATGCACATTAGCCAGGATGCAACCTCTATTTACTCGAATGTCTCTTTCAGACACATTATGAACTTGGACCATTACCCTTCTGGCATAAGCATGGGCTCTAGCGGCAAAATACTAGGCTTGACCAGCAGTCCCTCTGGCAATTTTCCATCACCTGGTGCATCCAACATTAATATTTTATTCTTAACATCCTTTCTGATACGGACCTCTCCTGTAAGGTACACTGGGCATTTGGCGCCAGGATCAGAGACTCAGGATCCTTCTTCCATACAATTCCGACCCGGTTCCTCTGGTTCTATTTTTCAGCATCTCTCTGTGCCTCATAGGCCTTCTTAATTAAAGCTGGAACTCTTAAAGCTCTACTAGTTTTTGACCCCTGTTTTCATAACACAACTGTGCCAGCCTTCGAACATATGAGCATTTGTTCCAATCAACAAAGGACACCATCATACAGTCCAGTGGGGGACACACTAAAGCTAGAGTCTCTACTTGTTCGGCCACTCCAGCCACGGAGGTGGGGAAAGACAGCCAAATTCGGATATACCCGAATAGGGGTAGGCCTTCTCACTTAACCCCCATACATGCAGTCCTTCTAATGGTTGTAAGGGTACATCTGACAAATGCTTCTGATACCAATCCTGGAACATAATTGTCACTTGGGAGCCACTGTCTAATACAGCTCTTGTAGACACTCCATTCACCTTTACAGTGGTCTCCATGGAGGGACCCACTATTCTGGACCAGTCTGGAGAGGCGATAGTGGGGGCCTGGGCAACTGACCTTGCCACAAAAGGACGTGAGTTAGCATTTTTGGTGCCCTCACTGGGATCATTTCGTGCACCTCTTTACCACTGATTTGTTCTCAAGCTCTCCTTGTAGCCTATATGCAACTTTGTCAGTGTCTTTTGGGGACGGCATTCCCTTTTCATGTGCCCATCCTTCCCACAATTATAATAAAACATACTTTCTGGAGTTTGAGCTGGCCGAGGCGCCACACTGGGAGCCAGGCGGGTATTACTAACTGGAAACCTTGGTGCCATCTCTGTCTCGGTGATAAGCATTTGGAGACATCTCGTCAGTTTCTCCACTTCCATGGTCAAGGAATCGAGTTCGGAGCTGTTATCAGCAGGAGATACATGGTGGGTATCCCCACCCCCATAGCAGATGCAGTCGGATATAGGTCGGGGCCCGTACTTGCAGGCGTGGCCTTCATAAAGGGACTGTTTTTGAATTCCCGGATCTCTCTCAACAGTTCGCCCCATTGTGGCATATCTTTTTCCTTATCAGAGCACTCATTGACTGCCAACCTCTGCCTCTGAACTTCACTTGATGGGCCACCTCAGTCACTCGGTCATAGCCGCAGCTACTGGTGCAGGTCCCTCCCGAGGTCGTTTTCTCTCAACTCCTTGAATTTCTCTCATTAACTCGTCATAGGAGGGTGGGGATTACAATCGATTTGCCAGGCGTAACTGAAGCAACAGCAGTTCTGAGAAGGGGGCAGACTTAAGGATCCTGTCCAGCCTGGTTCGGTCCAGTTCAATCGCTGGCAAACTACCCTTTCTGAGGCATTCTTGCAACAATTTTTCCAGCCGAGATACATACACAGACAACAACTCCCCTTGGTACTGTTGTGCATTTCTTACTCTCCACCATAGGTCCTCATCAGAATCTGGGCTCCCATACACATTCTCCAAGGCCTCAAGATAGGCCTGTGCAGTCGCTTCAGGGTTACTGGCCCGTTTAGCACAGATGGTAGCCAGGGCAGGACCTCGGAGGCTCTCACTAACCCTCTTTCGCTTTTCGGCTTCCGAGCATTGCCATTCTAGCACTTGGGGAGCAACATAGTCTATCCAGGTCTCCCAGTCATCCTCCCCTTGGGGGGTGGGGAGGGTGCCAGAGAAGATCCTCAACCTTCGAGTCGTGACTAATGGCAGGTGCAGAAATAGGAGTCTGCATTGGTTCAGCCACCATTACGGGCACTGGAGCGGGACAGGGTGTTGGGGAGGAACACCCCAGGTGGCAGAATAGTTTCTTCAAGTCCTCCACAGTTTTCCCTTCTCCCAGCAACCATTTGTCAAATTTCTCCTCAAAAGTTTCAGATAGTGGTGGGGCTCATTCCCCCCAGGTCTTTACTGTCCTTAGTTATCACTCTCCAAGCAGTGAGGGCTCCCTCTGGGGTAATGGTCTGTGGCACTTTGGAGCTATCTATGGGATCCTTAAACTCTACTAGGGCCAGAAAAGTGTGGGTGAGCAGATTAGCATGCCGACCCACCACCAAAGGGTTTTATAAACCTTCCACCTTGGAAAGTACTCCCTGTACAGTGTCCGTATTGATACCCAGGGGGATGTCCAGGATAAGCATAGCATTTTGGGGGTCGATCTCCTCCCCAGTACACCACTCCACCAGCCGGTGCACAGCCACTTCTGTCGGGGTACCCATTTTTTTCTTAACAGTGGTTCGTAAATATGGCCACTAGAGGACACACAATCCCAGCGGTGAGCCTCCAAGATGTAACCCCTAGATGGCGCTATCCCAGGGCTACTACCCCTGCCTGATTTGCCACTAACAGGTTGAGGGGCCTGGATCCAATGGCGGTGCCTCCACCCAGAGGTCAGGGTTTGCAATAGTTAAACTTACTTGGTCACAGCCCTCTGGGACACTGCAACCCCTTCTTCCCACTAGTGGCCCACACAATATATCAGAATTACCTTCACAGTATACACTTACCCCCAGGACTAGTTCCGGCACTGGGACCTCCTGTGAAATAAGATACAGTGCAACAATCACAGTACAGTACTTTAACATAGACAAATACCTCAGGCAGTATAACTTTGCTGAAACAAGCAGCTCTGATTTATTTAGGGGGATATAACAAGGACAGGGGGAAATCAGGTTAATTATCTTATCACTTTACTATACCTATGGCTCTGTGCACAGGCCTATCCCTACCAGTTACTGTCCCTGGGTACCCAAGCCCTAGTGGCTAGTCCAAACCATGGCAGCTGGTAGGGGCCCTTTCACACAGTGAAAAGAAAAATTAGTTTAAACAGTCAGCAGTACAGTGATTCCATTTGGATTTAATGTGGCAATTCAACAGGAGCGACCCTGAATTAGTACTCACGACCTCCAAACAAGATAGGGTCCTTCAACGTCAGTAGGGCTACTCTTGAGCTCCATGAGACTCTTCACACATTTATATGGTAAAAAGAAAGTACTATACCAGGCAGGCTGCTTCTCTATGTCGATCGCAATTACTGCACAATACCGGAGAACACACAGCAGATTCAGTTCCTGATAGACCGAGTGCAATTCAACAATTTCTCCAGTCTTCTACAGGGTGAGCCTGGTTTCTACTCTTCAGAGATCCTTTGATTCTTTTCACAGGACGGATTCAGTCCTAACAAGCAGTTACACAAGCTGCAGACCGGAACTCTGGGCCTTACACACGTTTTTGACTGAAACTGCACTGAAGGAGCACAGGTTTCTTTCCTTCACTCCAGAGCTAAACTGAAACTCCAACAGACAAAACCGGCACTTCCTTTGAGTTCCTCCCAGTTCTTGACTGGATTGGCTGTCACTCACAATAGACTGCTGCTGTTGGTCCAAAAAGGCGCGAAGTCTAAACTACATCTCCCAGAGTCACTGCCCATACAATCCTCTTGTGGCTGGCTCAGATTATGAGTCCCAAGTTCTGATTGTCCAAGGCACCATTTTAGAGCTAGCTTACCCACACTGATTGGTCCAGTTCAGCAGTTCAAAACCAGAATGGGGAACTAGGCAGACACAGTTCTGACTGCAAAGAAAGCGGTTAGACAAACTGTGATTTCATTATTACTGTAAATGATTTCTGGCAAACAGTTACATCTTTCAGATAGGTTCCCTTGCACTCCTAGTGACTGCAAAATGGAGTGAATTGGCAGCAGCTCGAGTGGTACTCAAACAGAGAAGCACACAGTCCCCCATACAACTAATTATGTCTGCAAGCAGACAGCTCTTAAAGAGACAGTACCAGAGGCTCTAAAAACACTCACTGATAAATGGCTTAAACGCCAAACACCATTCAGGCTTGAAGCATTCAAGCAAGCTCCTGGAAGTCTTTTGGGAACCCCCATTTGCAGGGGGGGGTTACACTGGCATCTCACAAGCTGCCTTTCCCTGCCTGCCACTAGTTCTAAGTGGGATTCTAGTAACCCCGGGTTACAAGGGGGTTACAATTGCTTGCTGAATAGTGGCATGTATACAGTTTTATTACAGTAAGATGGGTAAACAGGCACTCCTGGGCCTGAGGGCACACTC
The DNA here is from genome assembly GCA_016271365.2 of Neoceratodus forsteri. Taxonomy (NCBI): domain Eukaryota; kingdom Metazoa; phylum Chordata; order Ceratodontiformes; family Ceratodontidae; genus Neoceratodus; species Neoceratodus forsteri. The sequence continues at coordinate 269,705,691 of JADMNL010000025.1, forward strand.
CACCAGGGGCACAGCTGCTTCAGTGGCAGCTTCAAGAGAAATTCCACTACTGGAAATCTGCAAAGCAGCTACATGGAAAACAGTACATACCTTTTGCAAGGCACTACAGCCTGAATTTGCAATCCAGGAGTGATACTAGGTTTGGTACAGCAGTACTGCAGAGCCTTTTTTCAAAACAGGTTCTCTACCCGACCTCCAAAGGTACTGCTTGGTAGTCTGCATCAGTTTAATCATAATGAGTGATTCCTGGGGTTAGAAGAAAAAATTACTCACCATAGTAATCTTGTTTCTTCAAAGGGATCACTCATTATGATTAAAAGCCCTCCCTGCTTCCCCTACTAGAACCTATAGAAGTTGCTCTGTGTCCCTGCAATAGTTTTTTTTTTTCTTGTATAGGTTAGGTTAGAGACTCACTTTTGTTTAACCAGTTGGTGTCCAGGTGGTCTTGAGCTTTCATAGGTTTGTTTATTAAGGATGCTTTAACCTGAAAGGACAAACGTATTATTTTTAACATTATTAGTTTTAGCTAGTGGGTCTTTTACCCTGTTGGGCTCTGTAAGAATCTGAAGCACTCAGAGTGCAGCAGTTTGAAATTGGCATGAGCCAATTCAGAGTTCCATCATTTACATATAATTCCATCTCTCCGGGCAGTTCAACACAGGAGGCTGACTGCATCAGTTTAATCATAATGAGTGATCCCTTTGAAGAACAAGATTACTATGGTGAGTAATTTTTTTCTTTTTGCATCATGGCTGAATTGTGTTTTTGCACTTCCGGCACAGAATAGTGCGATCGCTGTGGGAAATCAGTGTTTGGGACAGATTAAGAAAATCACAGTGACGCTGTTCATGAGTGGAGGTCCCAAAATGTCTATGTTGAAAATTTGGTGACAAATGTCCATAAAATTACTATTTTATGAGCAGACTTTGTGCAGTTTCCACGCACACTCGTAACGTCGAGGATTTGTAATATTTTCACTCAAGAGTTTCAGCATTGTCAGTTTTGCACACCTCCTCGTGGATAGTGCAGCTGTCATTGTTCACATCCTGCCCAAAATTTGTTTTCGCACATCTGGTGCACAATGGCGCAGTCGCTGTGGGAAATCAACATTCAGGACAGAGTAAGTAAATCATAGTGACAGTGTTCATGAGTAGAGGTCACAAAATGCCTATGTTGAAATTTTGGTGACATTATTCCACTAAATGACTGTTATGAGCATGCGTTGTGCAGTTTCCACGTATGCTCATACGTTAGAGCATTTTTTCATATTTTCACTCCAGATGTTCAGCACTGCCTTCTCTTCACACCTCCCTAAGAATGGTACAGCTGTAGTTTTTCACATCCTGCCTGAACTGTGTTTTTGCACATCAGGAGCAGAATGGCGTGGTCGCTGTTGAAAATCAGTGTTTGGGACAGATTAACAAAATCACAGTGCCACTATTCATGAGCAGAGGTCCCAAATGCTTTCATGAGGTGGGGTCACAAAAGGCCATGTTGAAAATTTGTAGTGCAAATACCAACAAATGTCTGGGGCATTAGGGTTTCTAACCATAACATCCCCCCAGTCCAACCCATGGTGGGGCTCCAGTGCCCTTATTTTCTCTGAACCGGAGACACATTTTCATTCTTCAAAGCCAGATCACGAATTGAGGAAACAGGTATGCACTTCACTGTATTTCAACAGGAATGTGAACTTGGTGGTGCAACTTGTTCTTTCTGCTGGGAACTGTAGTCTTGTCAAACGGTGCATACCAACATCAATTCCAAATGACGAACTTTGGCATTGACAAATGCTTGTTATTATGTTAGCTTGTGTGCATGCACAAGCAACATCTTGTGGTAGCAACACATTTCAGAGATGTGTCAGTGTTGGCGAATGCAGGGCACGCCTTAGTAGGTGTGTTCCTCATTCCCCAATAACCCAGCATGCTGGCGCTGACACAAGAATTATTTAAAGTGGACACAACTTGTAAGAAAAGTGCTGCTGCAATCGGAGACAAGCTCGACATGCAGCGGCACAGATGATATGCCTCCTGATGTGTCGTTCCTGGCAAAACATTTCAGTAAATATGGCGGAGCCACTGCCACATCATCCCCAAAGGAAGCCAACATCGGGGGTACAGTCCCCAGTTCGGAATGTCCGGCCCACCCCCCACATTGTGTGGCACACTGGGGGCCCACCCCAGTGTGCTGCTGCTCAGAATAAGCTGACTGCATTGGCATGTTTCTGCCCCAGGGCCCCACCCCACCCCCATTATGTGGCACACTGGGAGCCCACCCCAGTGTTGCCAACATCAGGCCCCCCATAATCATGGGCACAATTGGGAGGCCACCCCAGTGTGCCCAACATTTGTTTTCTTTCACCTGTAAAGAAAATTGCCCTTCGTGTGCAGTGTCCATTTTTGATTTTTGTACCTGAAAAAGAAATGGTCTGTTGTCTGTGGGCACCCCTCCCCAACCTGCACCCACCTTCTCGCGCCCCCCACCACCCCATTCTACCTCCGGAGGTCCAGCTCTGCAATCTTCGGTGGAGCGGGAACACGTCTGGACTTTTCGAAGTCAAACTGCAAAATGAAGAAACATTGGGAATCTGTATAATGGCATAAATGGAGGGGGGGGTTCAACTTAGGTGAGTATCTCAGCCATTTGTTTGAATTTTAGCCCAAATTTTCAACTTGGGGTTCTTGGGACCCCACCTCATGAACACATGCACTCTCATCTTATTATTCGGTTGCAAAGGTAATTTCACGGTCACTGCACAGAATCACCTTTAGGTACCAAATAACAAAATGACAGTGCCACTGCTCATGGGGTGGGGTCCCAAAAAGCCTATCTTGCAAATTTGATTAAAATTAAAAAAAGACTTTGTGTTACGAGCATGCATTGCACAGTTTCCACTCATGCTTATAGCTTCGACAATTTTTAATATTTTCTCTCCAGATTTTCATCATTGCCATTTTTTCATACCTGCTTATGAACAGTACAGCTGTCATTTTTCACATCCTGTCCAAAATGTGTTTTTGCACATGTGGTGCACAATGGCGCAGTTGCTGTGGGAAATCAATGTTCAGGACAGATTAACAAAATCACAGTGACACTGTTCATGAGCGGAGGTCCCAAAATGCCTATGTTGAAAATCTGGTTAAAAAAATCCTTAAAATAATTGCTTTACGGGTGTGTGTTTCGCAGTTTCTACGCACGCTCATGACTTCATCCATTTTTCATATTTTCTCTCCCTATTTTCAACATTGCAATTTTTTTTATACCTCCTTATGAACAGTACAGCTGTGGCACATAATGGCGCGGTCACTGTGGGAAATCAATTTTCAAGACAGATTAACAAAATCACAGTGACACTGTTCATGAGCAGAGGTCCCAAAATATCTATGCTGAAAATGTGGTTAAAAAATTCCCCAGACGTTGTGCAGTTTCTATGCATGCTTGTGATTTCAGTTTTTCATATTTTCACTCCAGATTTTCAACATTGCCATTTTTGTTACACCTCCTCACGAACAATACAGCTGCCATTTTCCACATCCTGACGGAAATATGTTTTCGCAGCTGAGGCACCAAATGGTGCAGTCACTGTGCAAAATCACCTTTCGGCTAACAAACTGATAGTGCCACTATTCATGAGGTGGGGTCACAAAAAGCCCATGTTGAAAATTTGGAGTGAAAATACCAACAAATGCCCAGAGTGTTAGGGTTTCCAACCGTAACGCCCCTCCTTGAAGAGACTGACAGGCATCAGGGGTGTGACTTTGGACTGTCAGCTGTAATGCTCGCGCCATTCCACCTCCACCCCCACCCTGCAGCCAGTGACAGGCATCAAGGTGTGCCTTGGACTCTTCGGCCCCAGAGTTCACCCCATTCTCCTATACTGCACCTATCTCAGAGTATTTCCTTATGGAATGGAGTGAATGTAGGGCCCGAAGATCCCAAGGCACACCGTGACACTTACCACTGTCTGCATGGTAGGATGAGGTGAAATGGCATGAGCGTTATGGCCAATGACCCAAAGATACACCCCATTGCCTGTCAGTCTCTGCAGCGTGGGGTGGGGTTGGCATCAGTTCACTACTTTACTGCCATTCCTATTATGCATCTCTCTAACTCCTGCACTGCCAATGCCAGCAAAACAACATTCGGCATTAACAAATGCTTGTTTTTTTCTGGTTTTCTGAAAGTAATTTCTGGGTTATGAAATTTAGCTTTTTTCATCCCCTTTTAGCCTTCAGAGATGGGGCACGGAAGGAGGATCAGTGAGTCCATCAAGAAACAGCTGCCAGTGACCGGTCCTGAGGCGCCGACTGTGAAAGATCTGATGGATTGGTACCTCAACAACACCAACACTCATGGCTGTCGGCCGATCGCTGTCTCTAGAGGCTATTTGAGGCGCTGGATCTGGATTTGCTTCACAGTCTCTTCCGTCGGCATGATTTTCTGGCAGTGGACCTTGCTGCTAATGTCTTACTACACTGTCTGGTTGTCGGTGACTGTGCAGTTCCAGACTCTACCTTTCCCAGCTGTAACCATCTGCAACATCAACCCATACAGGTAAGGCTGTCTAGTTGAACCCATTTCACTGTTTTTGACTGTGCTCATGCTGATCAGCTGATTATTCTGGGGTGTCTCTGTTCTTGCATCAGAAAATGTTCTCTATTCTCTCCTGAAACAAATGAATCTTTTGTTTACAAATAGGGATGTAGGCCGGCCCGGTGATGCTGGAGGTTGAGGCACTGGTCACTACACCATGCGTCTCACCAGAGATCGGGACTGAGCCCGGGCCAGCGGGGGTCAGTGGGGGGGATGGGATTGAGCGTCCAGAGGACTGCTCTCCTCTCTTGGGGAGGGGGGACTAGTCACCCTCTCATTGACTGCCCTCTGGTGGTGGCTTGAGGGCAGTATGGACTGGGTGGGCGTGATCTGATGTCCTCACATCAGAAGGAAGGGGGGACTGGCAAGCTTGATGATGGTCCGCCACCCTGGGAGCGGTCTCTGGATTCTGGATTGAGTTTCCGGGAGGGGGGAGAAGCCGGCAACCTCCTCCTGGCCCAGCCAAGGGGGGCAGTCTGCAGGGGAACTACCAGGGGCCACCTAACATGGGAGTGACAGGACCGGAGAGAGAGAGTGTCCCTCCGTTCGGAGGGCCATAGCCACCTGTCAGGGCTCCCGCAGAGGATAAACAAATAATAGAAAATAAAAAAAAAAAAATAGGGATGTAGAACAATATGTTGTCAGACATTACAGACACAGCCTGGAGTTCATTCACAGTTTGTTACACAGAATCATTCCTGTTCACAGCTAACTTACTTTTCAAGGCAATATTATTTTTTGACTGTCTCTGTGCTCCAATAAAGTTGCCCTCAGGAGTAATGTACTCACCATGTTTGACATTAGGTGAGTTAAATGCAATTTTAATGAGTAAAACTGCTGTAAACTTAGAAAAAACAGTGCCATTTGAAGTATCTATGGAGCATTTATGAGGATTGGGATGTCCAAGAGTTGGAGATGTGTACTGGCATACTTAAAAATATATATATTTCAAAGAGTATTTCTTAAAATTTGGTGGGTAAAATATCTGGAGCACTGCTCTCAGATTTTTATCCAAGATTTTTTTTTTTTTAATTACTGTCTTTTTCCTCCTGTAGCCCTGGCAAGGGGCTATGGCCCTCCTGACAGAGGGACTCACTCTCTGGTTCTCCTGCTGGTCCCTGGAAATTCTTTCATGGCTTGCCCCCCCCTGCAGCGGGGCCAGGGAGGAGGTTGCTGGCTTCTCCTCCTCCCGGAGACCCAATCCAGAAGCCGAAGATGGCCCTTGGAACATGGCAGACCATCACAGAGCCTACCAGGCTTCTTTTTCCACCATTTTCTTACTTTCTTCAGCCTCCCTCTCTCACTGGCGTGGTGACATGCCTCTGATCTATACTGCCTCCAGTCACCACTAGAGGGCAGTCAATGAGCAGGACAAGTCTCCCTCCCCAACTGAGAGAGGAGAGCAGTCCTCCAGACTCTCGATCCTCTCGACTGCTGCCGACCTGGTGGCCCAGGCTCATTCCCGAACCTGGGTCGCTGGTGTGGTACAAGGTGTAGCGACCAGCACCTCAACCTCCAGTGCCACCAGGCCAGCCCCGATTTTCATCCAAGATTTGTGGACCAGCTGTTAAAAGGTTTTTGCCACTTGAAGATCAGTATGAGATGATTTACAAACTTCTTTTCAAGTTTAGGCCCCATGTAAATGTGCCTTAAAGTGATTTAGGACCTTAAGGTACCACTTTCAGTATATGGTACCGTAGGTCGGCAGTAGTCTGTCTTACCTTTTTTTTTTTTTTATTCGTATTTTATTGCCAGCCTATACTTAGCTGGAAGGGATTGTAGTTTGGCCCCAGCAAGGTGGCCAGCCAATCCCTTCTACTTCCCGATTCTTCTACAAGCCCCCATGCTCAGGTACATTATGACGCACAGCAAGGGAGAGCATAGGGACACACCCCATTGAAATGAATGGGACTGAATTTTCATTACTATTTAATACATTGTGATGGCGCAAGGAAAATTAATGAAGGTCACTGCTCGACTAATGATGGGGCCAAACTGTGATCCCTTCCAGATAAATACAGGCTGGCAATAAAATATTAACAAATTCTGGCCAGAGCCGATAGGGCTGTAACGAGCTGCCAAGTGAGCAAAGTTACACGTGTATGTTGAAGTTACTGAACACCTGAGTACAGCTTGGCCATTTTTTGGAGTGTTATGACAAATTTTCAACATGGCTTTTCTGGGACCCCTCCTCATAAAGAGTGCCAGTGTCATTTTGTTCACTTGTCCCAAAAGGTGATTTTGCAGAGCAGCTGCGCCATTCTCTGCCACAGATGCAAAAACATGTTTCGGGCAAGATGTGATAAATGACAGCTGTACTGTTAAAAAGGAGGTGTGTACAAATGACAATGTTGAAAATGTGGAGTGAAAATATAAAAAATTTGCAAATTTAGGAGCATGTGTAGAAAATGCAACACACACTCAGAACACAGTAATTTTGTGGAATTTTTTCACCAGATTTGCAACATGGGCTGTTGTGGGACCCCATCTCATGAGCAGTGCCACTGCCATTTCGTGAATTGGTCCCAAAAGGTGATTCCACACAGTGATCGCGAAATTACTTTTCGGGACCGAATAATGAAATGACAGTGAACGTTTACATGAGGTGGGGTGCCAAGCACCCTGTGTTGAAAATTTGGGCCAAAATTCAAAACAATGGTTGATTTATCAACATAAGTTGACCCCTTCCCCCCCATTGAATGGCATTATAGCATGCTTACCTTTTGATTCTTCAGTTTGGGGTTCGGCTTTGAAGAGTGCAGACATGTCCCGGTCCAGAGAAGATGACAGCGCCAACCTCCAGAGATAAGTATGGGGTGGGGGGGTGCACGGAGGGGGGTGCTCAGTGGGAGGATGGAGGAGGGGGACTGGGAGACGATGAGGGACTGTTTTCTTTTTTACAGGGAAAAAAAAATCATCAGGGGACTGTTTTCTTTATTTACAAGAAAGGGAAAAAAATCCAGACATTTGGGCAGACTGGGGTGGGCTCCCAGTGTGCCACATGAGGGGTGGGGTGGGTACATGATGCTATATAGGAATTGGGCACCCAGATGTTGGCAAGGCGCAAAAAACACATCGGGGGAGACCATTTTCTTCATTTACAGGAAAGGAAAAAAAAATACACATTTTGGCACGCTGGGGCGGGCTCACAGTGTGATACATGAGTGGGGGGGGCTACATAATGCTGACACAGGGATTGGGGACCCCCATGTTGGTGCGTGAGTGGGAATGGAGGGAGCAGGGAGGACAGCATCAGAGGTAGGGTGCAACATGGTTTTCTTTGCTGCTGGTGCTGGTGGCGGCAAAGCAACTGCCACACATGCGCAGTTGCAGTGAATGGCATGCTGCCATTCAGAGCATGATGGTGCCAGCAGAACTGCACTTGCGCAGCTTGCGTGCATGCGCAGTTCATGCCCCGGAATGTGGAAATAAGAGCCGAAATAATGTGGCTGTTATTTTGTAGCGGCCCATCGTGTCGGAGGGTTTCAAGCTCCGCTGGGCTTTTGGAAGGATGCTTCCAAAAGTCCAATGGAAGGTTCCACAATTGGCTGTTTTTAGAGCTACTGAGCGATCCCAAAAAGTCTGTAGGCTCCACCCACATCCCTGAAAAAAAGGCAGCATTGAACTCTCATTGATATAATCTACCACAAATGGTAAGTCAAACACTATAAGCAGAAAATTGCAAAATCACTTTAAATGTTTAGGTAAAAAGATGTGACATAGCAGTCCTTAATCAGTAGGAGAAAAAGACTAGTTGGCATAGTTAGGTGGTCAGTAACATGCTCTACTCGTCCTTATTCTACTGATATAGAATAGAGGACCAGTACAGAGTCCTTATGGCTAGGGGTCTAGAATAAAAATAATTGGTCATTTGTTCCAACTTTTTTTTTCACCTACATAAACCGGTAATAGAAATTCAAGACAATGTTCTTATATTACACCAGTGGTAGTGAACCACACTGAAGAGTGCTAATATAAATATCATGGTGCAAGTGAAATGGTGACGTTTCAACTATATGCCTTTTTTTTAAAGGGGCATGGGCAACACTGAGAACCCACACTCAAGTGTGGGGCTGGTCCTAGTTTACACTTTGTGTTCAGAAGCATTTTTTTCTATTTACTGTTTAATGCAGTATATAGTAGACTGTATTAGACCAGTGCTGCTGACTTACAAGCTGACATTTTCTGTAACTACAAATCCCAGAATCCCCTGTAGCTGACAACAGAATAGGGCTGCAGCAGTGGGGTCTGATATTTAAAGATTAGCACACCTGCTGATCACTAAAGCCAGCGCTATCACTTGTAGGATTTGCGGGTGCACTAATCTGCAATTGTGCTGGTGCCCTTATCTGATTTATATTTAGAAGCCCCGGGAGTGCCAAGAGGCACCAAAGCGCTATAATACCACTACGCCTAAGCAAATGGGGGTGTCCACCCTTGTATATCAGTGCAGTGGTATCTTCAAAGGTTTGCGGTGGTGTTAAACAACCCACAAAGCAGCGCTGTTTACCACTGCCAAAAAACACCTCTTAAGGAGGTACCCCACCCCGAAGGCAGAGTGGCTGTTCTGCAGCTGCTCATCTCCAGTCACCCATTACTGTTGTGCATACATCTCCCTGATGTGTCTAGTGACACCCCCCACCCCCTGAACACCCCATACTATAGTATGTATAGCCATTCCTGGTGTCTTGTGGCACCCCACACCCCCTGACCACCCTTTATATATTATGTATCACCATCCCTAATGTCTAATGGCATCCCCACCCCCTAAACACCTGTTCTGTCTGCTATAAAGATAGCCCTGGTGTCTAGTGGCTCCCCTACCCCATATCAGCCATTAACAAAAATAAAGGTAATCAGTTCGTGGTCCAGTATCTTGTACACCTGCTCACTGTCAATTCATATGCAGCTGGCTGGGGAAGTAAGAAGAGGGCTTTGCCGGTCACTGTATTGGACATCACAGGACGTCTGTTGCTGGTCACACTGGTAAGGAGGGGTGTGATTGGTTGTGCTGTGTGAGTGAGCGGAGCAGGTAGGGAGCACTGGAGAACCAGTGATTACTTTGTTAATGGGCGATTGGGGGGATGAGGGATGACACTAGATAACAGGAATATCTTTATAGTGGATAGAACATGTGTTTGGGGTTGGGTGGTACCACTAGACACCAGGGATGACTATATAGCAGACAGAGCAGGAGACTGGGAGGCTGGGGGTGTCATTAGACTCTAGGGAATATAGAGGATACACAGGATGGGTGCTAATGGGCTGCTGCAGCCATGTAAATGAGCCCATAATGGTAAAGTAAAGGGTCTCTTAGCACCCTGCATGCCCAATGGACTCATGTGCATGTTGTGGCTGACTGTAGCCCACTGGGGTCTTTGTGCTGTCTATTTTCGGCAGTGCTGTTCCCAGTGGGCTATATAGAGCCTGGGTCTGTGTTGGGACAGTTCAGTTTCACAGAGCACTGAACCAACATGATCTGATAGTGCAGGCCCCGTATCCAACTGAATATAGCAACCACTGGGTTGGATGCTTGCGTAAACGCAGCGCAGAAGCATAGTAAGGCTAGAGGCCAAAAATCAAGTTTCTTTACACCCGTGAGACGTGCATAGTTAATCTTTTAATTCACACACTGGAGTGACTTATTGTGCTTATAAAATGGCATGCCTTGGTAATGAGATCTGGTTTCCGACTGTGCAACATTAGTATGTTAATGCACGGTCATGTGATTTCTGCTACTCAGTGAGGTCTCTTGATTTACCCGTACAATTTTATAATTGGCTATAAGGACCCAGGACTAACTGCCGATGAGAACCTGTCCTTTTTTCATTGAGGTCTTATGCCAGCAGGTAGAAATACAAGACTGCTACATTGTGCTAAAAGAAAGATGAACATACAGTAGTAATGGGACAGTCTGAAAGCATAGCAATCGTGGGTCATGCTTGTTGCTAACCCAGTAACTTGGCCTCATGACCTGAGCCCAAGATGCTGAGGCAGGCTATCAGGTGGAAGACTGAGTTTCAGTGGAAACTCTTCTTCTCCAGTGGGAGATATGGATGGGTGATATGGAGCTCCCATTGCAACATCTGCTGCCTGGGGGACCAACCGTTCAATGCAGCTAGGGACCAACGTTGGGGGAGTATATATATTGGAGTCCCTCTCACTTTCTCCTACAGATTTCAGCCCTCAGAGGGCTCTCAAGCTCCGCGGCCCTGGAGAATCGCTGCCAGCCGTGGGTCCACACACAGCCGACCAGCAGAGCTTCAGGCCTTAGAATCCCCCACCTCCCAGAACACTGACCAGCTAAGGTGCTTGCATCAGGGGACTCCAGAGAGCCGTAAGAGGTAAAGCCTCCCTCCTTCTAGTGTACTTGTGCAGGGGTGTTATCCCGTCAGCGCTGTGCACCGACTGCCCCACCCACCCAGCTCAGCTCTACCTGTGTTGCTGCATACAGGTCACATGACACATCACATGACCTCACCTTCCAGTTAGTGTCCACTTTCCCATGTGCAGCTTATAATTTCTGATCACTAGGGGTCACTGCAGTGCGCTTTCTGCCACCAATCCATCCACTTCCTATTTGCAGCTAATATCATTATCTGTCCACTAGGAGTCACTACAGTCCCTTCCCAGTCCTTGTTGTTTCACCACTCTAGTTTCTCTCCTAATCTCTACTCCTCCCCACCTCTGCCACTAAGCCAACAAATCATACAAATTTATTCTTAGTTTTTAAAGCCTCTGACTCCATAGTCTACTAAAATACCAACTTGCTGCCTACATAGCCAAGGTTCCCCATGTCAGGCTTGAATCCTGTACCTTGTGACCAAAGTCACCCTTCTACTGTGCCACTAGGTCAGTATAGAATTACTCTTTGCTTTATCTCCTTTATTCTCATGGCCCCCCACAGCCCCCCCCAAAATCCTGCACTACTAAGCCTTACCATGACCACTCTCTCCATCACCAACATTATCTATCGCTCCCTACCTTTTCTCTCACTATACACCATTATCATAGTAGATACCCCTCCAAGCTGCTGCTTACCAGGGCTCTGCCTTTGCACCCCAGAGTCTGTTTCAGGGGACCTGACACTCCTGCCTTGGACGCACACACCCTCCTCTACCTTGGCTTACAGGACTCCCAGGATCCCCCACTCATCTCCGGCCACTGTGTTCTAGGTCTTACCTCCCGCTGGTCACTGCATTGTTTCACCTCTCCCTTCCTAAGGGTTATACCCAACCCTGTCTGTGTGCTGCTCCCCACTTGTACTACCCGAACGCGCTCCAGGGCATTAACAAATCTGAGGCTCACCTCCTTACGGATATTAATGCTACTCCTCCTGATCTCTGGAAACATCCACCCTAACCCTGGTCCTACCCCCTTGCCGCCAGCTAATCAGACTGCACCCGGGGAACTCTGTATAGCCTCCATCAACATCTGCAGTTTGCCAAAGAAATTTGATAATCTACAAGGGTGGGTTGCTCAACAGTGACCAGACATTATCTCTGTGGTAGGAACCTGGCTAAATGGCTGCACTCCTGACTCTGCAGTAGCTCTGCCAAGGTACACAATATTTTGGGCTGACAGACTAGCCAAAAAAGGAGAGGATGTGCAGTTTACCTCCGTGACACCCTCCAAGGTCTCACGCTGCCTTTCCCAGCTCTTGACCATGGTGTCCAGGTCCTCTCCCTCCAAGTTAATGTCACTCCTTCCAGGGCACCTCTCTTCATCTCCTCTATCTACATCCCGCCCAGGAATCAAAAAACTGCTTTCCAGTCAGTCCTCGCCCACCTCCAGCAACACCCAGATAAGGCAGAAATTATTGCCCTGGGTGATTTTAACATCAATTGGTTATCGGACACTGCCACACTGTATAGGGATGCTGCAGCCGCCCTCAGTCTATCACAAGTTGTGCCCACTACCACCCAACACAACCCGAGAAGAGGTACCTCAACCCTCATTGACCTAATTCTTACTAATCGCCCTCACAAATTCACCCAGGTGTCCGTGCTACCTGACGCACTGAGTGACCACTTGCCAGTACTCGGACACTGGTCTTACTTGGGCACAAAGGCCCCTGCTAGAGCTAGCTTTCAATGAAAACTCAGGCCAGGCAAGCTACAGTCCCTGAAATACCACCTCATCAGCTGGGACTGGTCTCCCATTGCTGCTTCGCCTGGTATTGATTCAGCCCTGGGGTACTTTGTCAATTCCTTCAATTCCGCCTGTGACCTTTTTGCACCCTTCTGCAAATGAGTCATTAAAGGAGCTGACACCCCTTGGATGTCCCAGTCCCTTCGGGACCTCATGGGCCACTGAGACAATCTCTGGCACATAGCCTTGAAGACTGGGAGGCCCACTGATAGGCAACGCTACCGTGAGGCCAGGAACCGCTGCACCTGGCAGGTCCGATAGGCAATGGCAGAATACTACAGAGCAGCCCTCACCGCCTCCTGGGGAAAGGGGTGCAATTTCTGGGGCTCCCTCAAAGATCTTAGTGGCAAAATCTCTAATGCCCCCACCCCGATACTGGTAAATGGTGGCATCTCCACGGACCCTGACACAATAGCACATGCACTGAACTCCTTGTTCTCAGACCTCAGCTGCGTGCTCCCTGCCAACTGTTTTGCACCCACCCCCACCACAACATCGACACCCACCCAAGTACCCCCTTTCCGCTTCAAGGTCATCTCCCAGCGTGATGCTGCCCCCCTTCTGCTAAAGGCACGCCGCAAATCCCGGTTCAGCAGTGACAATCTCGATCTTAAAATACTAAGGCTCACTCTCCCTGAAGTACTCTACCCCCACACTGCCCTGCTAAACCACTCCCTTGCCCTAGGTCAGTTCCCCTCCATATGGAAAACTGCCCTTATCACTCCTCTCCTGAAGAGTGGTGACTGAACCCTGCCTAGTAATTATTAGCCCATCTCAATTCTACCCCCTCTCTCCAAGGTTCTTGAAAAGATAGTCGCCACTCAAGTCACAGACTACTTTGCTCAACACAATCTCCTCTGCCCCAAACAGCATGGTTTCCGAAAAACCATAGCACTACAACCGCGCTTTTGGAATATACCAACATTATCCATGCGACCCTGTATGCAGGCCAGATTGCTGGTGCTGTCTATATAGAGCTTTCCAAAGCATTTGACACCGTCCACCACTCACTTCTAACCTCGCTAACCCAAATAGGTTTCTCACAGGATACCACCACTTGGTTCTCAAACTACCTGTCTGACAGAACCCAGAGAGTCAGACTAGGGCATACCTTATCATCCCCCTCAGAGTTACATCTGTGGTTCCCCAAGGGTCAATCCTTGACTCCTACTTTTTACTCTACTCCTTAACTCCCTGCCCAAGGCCTGTTCTGGGAGTCTCCTTCTGTACGCAGATGGTGTGGTTTTATTCAGCACCCACACCAACCCTACTGCCCTCCAAGGGTCGTTTAATGAGGCCGAATCCTGGTTTACTGACTATAGGCTTGTTCTAAACTATAAAAAAAACTCCATGCTGTTTGTTCATGCCCAAAACAAGTTCAGTAATCACCCCCTGCTCATCCATAATTCCCATAATGAGACCCTGGAACAAATTTCTACCTTTAAATACTTAGGGGTTACCCTAGACTCAGGGCTAACCTATCACGAACATATCCACTGACTTAATACGGCTATAAATGTGCACATTTGTCTGCTCCACCACTACAAGCACTGTCTCCCCCCTGAAGCCTTACAGCTAGCCATCTCCTCCTCTGTCCTGTCACTCATTGATTACGGGATTATCTTCTATGGTGCTGCCGACAACACCTCCCTCAACAAAATTAGGGTTTCCCTGAATAAAGCCTGTAGACTGGCCACAGGATGTGACCGGCTTACGTCATGGGCAGAGATTGGGGGGGCAGTGCCCCCCCCCCAAAAAAAATGACATGCTGCCTGTCACATAACAAAACTTATTTTTATCTTGCTCAGCTTTCTGTTTTCCATTTTTATAAGTGTAAGCTGTGCCTTTAAACATTCTTGTGCCCACTGCCTAGCTAGCGTGTGAGTGCCGCGCCTATGCAGGGCATCCGCTCGTGCACACAATCATCTCACTATCAGCCGCCGGTCACTCATTCCTCCTCCTTGGGACTGTGGTGCTAAGGAAAGATCCAATGCCAGGGCACACTGTTGATGGGCAGAATAGGACTGCCAATGACGATCTCTCATCATAACTGTTAAGTCCTGTCCCTTCTTCTGTCTCACCATCAGTTGTGTTATGGCAATGGTTAGGTTAGTACTGAAGCGGTTCTGCAGTGCGTGTGTGTGTGTGTGTGTGTGTGTGTGTGTGTGTGTGTGTGTGTGTATCAGGAGGGGGCTAAGACCGGGGTGTTGATCGGTCGTGTTATCTGTGATTTTTTACAGCGTACCGCCACCTCAACTTGATTTGAATGAAAAAAATATATATATATTATAAATCAAGCCGCTAGTCTGGACCTAGTGTGCAGACATGGTGTGGCCGGCTGGCCGTGTGGGGGGAAGCGAAGGACCCAGCTGCTTTTGTTTTGCAGCTACATCTCTTATTAATTACCTGTCTCTAAAAAACCCACCTCAGATTTCAATTTTAAAAAGTATATATACATTATATTTTATAAATCAAGCCCAGTGTGCCGACGTGGTGTCTGTGTTAGTAGTGTGTTGTAATAACTTGGGTGGGGAAATGGAAGGGGCTGGAACTTAGAAGTGGAACTCCACTTCAGCTTGCTGCTTTTTGCAGATTTTGCAGCTAATAGCTATTTCTTATTCTCCTCTGTCTTCCCTTCATCTGATATAAAAAAAAAAAGAAACAAAAAGAGACAAAAAAAAGTCCTTCTAGGCTTCTATGTTTTTTTATTTACAGTATCCAAGAACATTCTGATTGCATCCTGACTGACTGGTCTGAGAGAAAAAAAAATCAGTCTGTGGTGCACCGTGCAGGTGGGGCCCCTGCCCCCCCCAAATTTCAACGTCCAAGTATGCCTATGGTTTATGCACACCTGTACGCTGTATACCAGTACAGACTGGCTTAATTTCAATGATTGCCTAAAGTACCAGACCTGTCTCCTTGTCAAGAAAAGTGTGACTGGCCTCACGCCCCCTGCTCTTGTGTTGCTGCCCCCCAACAGCACCAGACACCTCACGCGGAGAAATCGCCCTGCCAGGTTCCCCGCTGTTAAACCTCCATGGGGCAAAGAACTTTCAGATACCACGCCCCCAGTTGCCTGAACTCACTACCCATACCAGTCCAGGAGTGTAGCCAGAAACTTCCATTTTGTACACAATCTCCAACAGTTACACCCCAATTAAAAAATGTACACATTCTTTAATGTTGTCAGATGACTCCTCTACTCTCTAAAGAGGTTATACATGTATTGGACACTCCTCCGTGTCCTACACTAACCCAAATACTACAGATTAGAATGATAATATTAACAGAGTGGCTTATGGCTTGTGACAGGCACTCAACAAAACTGTACACAAATGTGTACAGTGAGTATGCCTGTCTACACCCTTGTACCAGTCCTCCTGGCTCCTACCCTGGGACTGTTCAGATCCCTTCTCTGTAGCAATATCTTACGTGACTCCACCTGTGACTGTACCTGACCTACCCATGACCTAAAACTGCCATGACAATGGACCACTTGGTCCTGCTTCTAGAGTGCCTGTCCCTGGTTTCAGTCTTAGCCGAGCCTCAGACTAGCTGACACTCACTGGAATGTGCTGCTTGCACATTCCAGTCATAAATACTTCTCTACAACTACTGTACATTATGATTGCCCCTGTAGTTACTGTATTTATTGTATTGTGCTACTGTACTGCATTTGTTCATGACTGTTGTAATTATCCTGTACCACGTCCACGTGTTGTACTTCACCATGTATCATTCGTAAGGTGTGATATTTCCCACACTGCTATTTATACTGTGATGTCTGTACACTGTATGCTCTGCATTGTTTTCTATGACGTGGAGCTTTTATAAAGGAGTCTCTGACTCAAAGGTATTAATTCCGATCGTATTCTATATATAAATATGCGGATTACCATTGCCAGTATCCCTGCATCCTCATGGTTGGGACTAAAATAAGGTGGAATTTGGCAGTTCTTGGGAGGATGGCACCCCACCACACTCCCACATCACTTCTTTCTCCACCCTGTGCACCTGGAGCAGCACTCAGGATGCCTCCTCCCTTGCAGGGACCTGCCTTGGGGACAAGCGAGGACAGGGAAGTAAACCGCTCGAGGGCAGGGGTGTAAACCAGCAGCAGACAGGGTGAGGAAAAGTCTGGAGGGGTGCATAGGAAAAAACGCCTTCAAGTAGAGGCACAATGTGCCAAAAGAAATTCTGTCGGGGTAAGGACCACGAGTTAAAAATAAATGCCAAAATGATGTACATTACATACATATAAATAGGAAATATGCATGTGCGTGCCTGACTTGAAATATGCAGCTGTACATGACCTTAATGCCACTCATGAGTTTGGAAAGCCCTGTCCCCTCTCAAGTGACTTTAGAAACATAGACTTTGACAGCAGATAAGGACCGCTAGGCCCATCTAGTCTGCCCATTTCCCTACCTACAGCATAGGCCGCAGATCCTAGTTAACCAACAGCCTTTATCTTCCTGCCCCCCACAAGAATTGCCTTATGTCTGTCCCATGCATTCTTGAATTCTCCCACAGTTTTAGACCCCACAACTTCCTCAGGAAGGCTGTTCCATGCATCCACTACCGTCTCTGTGAAATAATACTTCCTCACATTGCCCCTGAACTGCCCTCCTTCTATCTTTAAATTGTGTCCCCTTGTTCTTGCAAGTCTCTTTTTCTGAAAGATGCTACCCTCTTGGACTTTGTTGATTCCCTTGAGGTACTTGAAAGTTTCTATCACCCCCCTCTCCCTTCTTTCCTCAAGGGTATACATATTAAGCTCCTTTAGTCTCTCTTCATACGGCTTCTCTTGCAGACCCTGCACCATTTTAGTTGCCCTCCTCTGGACTGCCTCTATCCTGTCTATGTCCTTGCGGAGATGGGGTCTCCAGAACTGGACACAGTATTCCAGATGGGGTCTCACCAACTGTCTGTACAGAGGGATAACAACTTCCTGTTTCCTGCTGCTGCTGATGCCTCTCCTATACATCCCAGTATACCCCCAGCCCTCCCTACTGCCTTCTCACATTGCTTGCTAACCTTAAGGTCATCTGATATGATTACCCCCAGGTCCCTTTCCTGTTTTGTTGTTGTTACTACCTCCCCACCCATTGTGTATTCTTCCCCTGGGTTCTTGTTTCCCAGGTGCATTATTTTGCACTTTTTTTGCATTGAATCCTAGCTGCCATACGTCTGACCATTCCTCCAACCTTGCTAAGTCCCTTTTCATCCTTTCCATGCCTCCTTGTGTATCAACCCTGTTGCAGATCTTTGTGTCATCTGCAAAGGCATACTTTTCCTTCCAGTCCCTCTGCAATGTCACTGATGAAGACATTAAAAGGACTGGACCAATACTGAACCCTCACGGTACCCCACTAGTAACCGCCCCTTCTTCAGAGTGGACTCCATTTACAATTACCTTCTGTGTCCTGTTGTCCAGCCAATGTTTTACCAGGCTACCACCCTGGGACCCACTCCCAGGCTGGTTAATTTGACTATCAATCTTTGTGTGGGACTGTGTCAAATGCCTTGCAAAGTCTAGGTAGGCCATGTCCACAGCCCTCCCTGGTCTACTACTTGGTCACCCAGTCAAAGAAATCTATTAGATCTGTCTGACATGGCCTCTCCGCTGTGAACCCATGCTGCCTTGGATCCTGTGCTCCACTGACCTCTAGGTACTCAACTATTCTTTCCTTCAGAGTGACTCCATCACTTTCCCTACCACAGAGGTCAGACTGACAGGTCTGTAGTTTCCTGCCTCTGTCTTGGTCCCACTTTTGTGAAGGGGAATCACATCCGCCTTCCTCCAGTCCTCGGTACCACACCATCCTCCCATGATTTATTAAAAGAGTAGCCAGTGGTTTCACTGGTTCCTTCTTAATTCTTTTAGAATTCTGGGGTGAATTCCATCAGGACCCATTGCTTTGTCCACCTTCAGTTTTAGGAGTTCTTGCAGAACCCTTTCTTCTGTGAAAGGACTGGGATCGACCCCTATTAAGAGTGCTTCTGTTAATTGGATTAGGCACTTCCCTCCTCTTTGAATACTGAGCAGAAATATTCATTCAGTATTCCTGCTTTTTCACTGTCTCCTCTGCCCACCCAACGCTCATTTTATTCAGCCTCACTATCCCTCTCCTTTGTCTTTCACGCCTCGCTGATGTACCTATAAAGGTTTTATCCCTTCTTAACTGAGTTGGCTATCTTTCTCAGTTTGGGCCTTTGCTATTCTGACTTCCTCCCTGCTTCTTTCTGCCTTAACTGGTACAGCTCTCTGTCCTGCTCCTTCTGTGTTTCCTTATACTTCCGAATGCTATCTTTTTCTTCCTGACTTTCACAGCCACCTCTCTTGAGAACCATAGTGGCTTTTTCTTTCGTTTTGATTTGTTTATCTGCTTCACACAAAGGCTTGTTGCCTCTGTGATGGCAGTTTTGATAATTCCCCATTGTTGCTCCACACCTCCTTCTAGCCTGTTTGCTAGTGCTTTTCTGAGGCACTCTCCCATCTTGCCAAAGTCAGCCCTCCTAAAGTCCAGTACCCTCACTTTTGTATGGCTTGACTCTGTAGCTGAGTTTAATGTGAACCACACTGTTTGATGCTCACTTGTCCCCAGATGGCAACCTACTTCTAGATCTGAGATCCTCTCACTGCCCCCGTTTGAGAGTACGAGGTCTAAGATTGCTCCCTCACGAGTGGGTTCTGAAACTAGCTGTCTAATGCCTGCCACCTGTAGGGCATCAAGAATGGCCCTGCTCTTGGATGTGGCTGCAGCAAATGTGCTCCAGTTAACATCTGGCATATTCAGGTCTCCCATCAACAGTATCTCCCTTTCTCTGCCATTCTAAGAATGCCTTCCATCATATCCTTGTCCATTCCTTCCCTGACATGAGGTCTGTACAACCCTGTGCGGATTGTGGTGCCTTTCCAGTCTCCAAGGTGACCCACAGTGCCTCCTCTCCTCCCTGTTTACTCTTTTGTTCAGTTGCTTTTATCCCTTCCTTTACATAGAGAGCTACTCCTCCCCTCTTCTCCCTGCCTGTCTCTCCTGTAGGTTATGTACCCTGGTATGTTAACATCCCAGTCATGGTTCTCTGTGTACCATGTTTCTGTGACTGCTCTGATATCCAGGCATCCCTCTTCCATTAAGGCCACCAGCTCAGGAGCTTGTTGCCCAGACTATGGGCATTGGTACTCATTACCCTCCATTTCCTGATGGCCTTACCCCTTTGCCCCATCCCTGTCCTTCTTGCCTTTGTCACTTTCTCCATTTACCCTGCCCTTCTCCCTATCGACACCTCCATGTTGGTGTTTGCCACACTTACTACCGTGATTGTTTGGGGGCTAGGATTTTCCTGCTCCTTTCCAGTGCCTCCCCTTGGCTAGTTTAAAAGCTTGCCAATGAAGCATTTAAACCTATCACCTAGGGATCCTGGTTCCTCCCGGACAGATGCAGCCCATCATGCCAGTATAGGCTTGCATCACTCCAGGTGGACCCCAGTCCCCAATGAAGCAAATCCCTGAGCTCCACACCAGTTTTCAACCACTGATTGAATCCCACGTACGGAACATCCTAGCCTCTCCTATGCCATAGATGGGTAGCACCTCCGAGAAGGTTACCGTGCATGCTACTTGACTAAGGCCCCTCCCCAATTCCACAAACTCTTTCTGCACTTCTCTAATCCCTTTCTTAGCCAGGTCATTTGTCCCTAGGTGGACAATGACATCCAGCTCCCTCTCCTGTGCAGCTGCTCCGGCAATCCTGAGGATTCGCTCCCTGTCCCTCCAAGCCATGGCACCAGGCAGGCACCTTATCTCCATCTCCCCTTCCTTGCCCAGTTCTACCTTCCTAACAATGGAGTCCCCCACCAGGAGTTGTTTCCTTCCCCTACAGGGTCGCCTGCCACCCTCCTGTGGGTCTCCTTTGTGGAGGTTCCCAGCATCCTCCTTGGTCTCCACTGTAGGTGCCTCCATAGAGGAACCACACTTTGCCAGAATGGCATAGAAATTGTGGAGAGGTACAACTGGAGGGATGTGCCTCTGTTCCACCACCCTCACCCTCCCTGAGCCCACTGTGGTCCAACCGCTTCTCTTTCTTGGCAACCTCTGAGGCAACGGCAGTGACACTGGTGGTCCCTGGATGGAAGAGGAGGTCCCACAAATCCTGGCCAACTCAGCCTGGAGATGAGCAACCTCCTCCCTCAGCCCAGAGAGGTGCCTGCAGATGGGACAACACCGCATCCTCCAGAACATCTCCCGGAAGACTGCTGCTCCACAGCCACTGCACTGCACCACTCCAATCATGTCTTATTTCTGACCCCTTAACTGTTTGCAATCCTTACTCTTTCGTCTGTTTTTTCTCTCTATCTCCTTACTTTCTGCCTGTGTGCCCTTTAAGCTCCTGATTGTCCTGTTCTGAGACAAGAATATCCAATATTTCTCAGTAGACCACTTACTTGTTCAGAAGCAGACCTCCAGCAGCTAGAGGGGGCCGGAGAGCTACTCTTGCCCTTCTAGGATGGTGGGTCCTTGGTGGTTCTGTGATCACTCACTTCCTGCCCCTAAACAGGAAGTTCCTGTTGTCAGTCAAATCTTGTGCCTATAAAAATAGAACTAGCTTTGGGTGGAGCGGAGGGAAGGAGGGCAATATAGTCCCAGCAGAGAAGTTCAGTCACACAGCAGTCCTTTCTCTTGGTGTCTTCTGCCAAGGCGCTATTAGCAGAATCTTTCTAAGGCAGTCTTTAAATGTAGCTTCCTTCTAGCTAAGCCACTCCCCCTACTTACCAGATCTTTCTACAAGTAATTTAAACCTCACAGCAGTTAAGTCCTTTCAGTCACCTGAGATTTACACCTAGATGACTTTTCAGTTACCCATTCAGTTCAGTTAACCCAAACACACACTTTTTTTTGTTTTTGTTTTGTGTGTTATTTTTTTACCCTAAATTAAAGGTCCAAATACAAAAGTTCTTCTACTTTAGTCTCAGCAGAGAAGTTCAGTCACACAGCAGTCCTTTCTCTTGGTGTCTTCTGCCAAGCTATTACTTTAAACTGCGTAGTTTGTATATTCGAGTTCACTAGTTAAAACTTGGTATAACTTGCTGCTGTTTGAGTAAAGTTTTTATCAGTTTCTCTCTCATTTCACCTTCTTGCTTCAGTACTGTACAGGGCTATCCTGATATCATCAGCATTTTGAAAGCTGCTCTCTGAGTGGTATAGTATTCTGTTGTGCTGTACCTAACTTTCAAGCCATCGATTATGACCTACCTAACGATAAAGATGCTGTATCATGCTAGCCTGAGGATAGATACATCAACAAAGCTATCACTTGTAATCTTGCCACGTCTTTCTCTACTGTTGTATAAATATTGATGCACATAAAAAAAATAAAAGCATGGCAGTCCAAAAACTGGATATGAAAGCATTGAGGGGCCTTCTTTATTGGTGGCCAGCAATAAAACGTGCTTGTTAATTTCATTTTGTTTTCATTTTGTTTGCTGTAAATTCAAAATGTTCTTTTTGAACATACAGATTTAGGGAAGAAAGCAGACCACCAGACCATTGAGTTTTTTCCCCTCCTACTCCGTGGAAAGACTGTGGCACCCCTTTTCTTCATTAAAGTTATTTTGTACAGTTTTTTGTGGGAAAAGACACACTGAAGCTTGTTTCCAGGTGCATCCTTGGATTACAGGGAGGTTAAGGGCTGGCAGAATAGCCTAGAGGTTAGTGTGCTGATCTGTGAATGAGCTTGGTACATCTAACAGGACTGGGTTTGATTCCCCCACAATCTCCACTTGCATACTGTATGACTCTGAACAAGTCATTTAACCTCCAGAATGCTCATGGCTCTCCCCTGAGAACAGGCAGTTGTGCCTAGGGGGCCTTACCCAATTAGACTTGCTCAGGGTCACACACTATTGCAAGAAGTGGTTGTGGGATTAACATAGAAACATAGAAACATAGACTTTGACGGCAGATAAGGACCACTTGGCCCACCCAGTCTGCCCATTTCCCTACCTACTGGATAAGCTGCAGATTCTAGTTAACCAACAGCCTACTTCCTGCCACCCCCCCCACTACAATTGCCTTGTGTCTGTCCCATGCATGTTTGAATTCCCCACTGTTTTAGCCCCAACAACCTCCCCAGGAAGGCAGTTCCACGCATCCACCACTCTCTCCGTGAAAAAAAATGTCCTCGCATTACCCCTGAGCCATACCCCCCTATCTTTAAATTGTGTCCCCTTGTTCTTACACATCTCTTTTTCTGAAAGATGCTACCCTCCTGGACTTTGTTGATTCCTTTGAGGTACTTGCACGTTTCTATCATGTCCCCCCCGTCCCTCCTTTCATCAAGGGTATACATATTAAGCTCTCAGTCTCTCTTCATATGATTTCTCATGCAGACCCTGCACCATTTTAGTTGCCCTCCTCTGGACTGCTTCCATCCTGTCTATGTCCTTGCCTAGATGAGGTCTCCAAAACTGCACACAGTACTCCAGATAGGGTCTCACCAACTGTCTGTACAGAGGGATAACCACTTCCCTTTTTCTACTTGTGATGCCCCTTCCTATGCATCCCAGTATCCCCCTGGCTCTCCTTACTGACTTCTCACATTGCTTACCAGCCTTTAGATCATCTTATATGACTACCCCCAAGTCCTGTTCCATTTTTGTTGTTGTTAGTACCTCCCCTGCTGTTGTGTACTCTTCTCCTGGGTTTTTGTTTCCCAGGTGCATTACTTTGCACTTCTCTGCATTGAATCTAAGTTGCCATATGTCTGACCATTCCTCCAACCTTGCCAAGTCCCTTCTCATCCTTTCTACCCCCCTTGTGTATCAACTCTGTTACAGATCTTTGTATCATCTGCAAAGAGGCATACCTTTCCCTCCAGACCCTCTGCAATGTCACCTATAAAGATGTTAAAGAGGACTGGACCCAGTACTGAGCCCTGAGGTACTCCACTAGTGACCCCCCTTTCTTCGGAATGTTTTCCACTCACTATTATCTTCTGTGTCCTGTTGTGCAGCCAGTTTGCAACCCAGGCTACCACCCTGGGACCCACTCCCAGGCTGGCTAACTTGATTATTAATCTTTTGTGTGGGACTGTGTCAAATGCCTTGCTAAAGTCTAGGTGAGGCCATATCCACAGCCCCTCCCTGGTCTATTACTTTGGTCACCCAGTCAAAGAAATCTATTAGATCTGTCTGACATGACCTTCCTGCTGTAAATCCATGCTGCTTTGGGTCCTGTGCTCGCTGGCCTCTAGGCACTCAACAATTCTTTCTTTCAGAAGTGATTCCATCATTTTCCCTACCACTGAGGTCAAACTTACAGGTCTGTAGTTTCCTGCTTCTGCCTTGCTCCCACTTTTGTGAAGGGGAATCACATCTGCCCTCCTCCAGTCCTCAGGTATCGCCCCATCCTCCCATGATTTGTTAAAAAGTGTGGTCAGTGGTGTCACTAGGTCCTCCCTGAGTTCTTTTAGGATTCTGGGGTGAATCCAGTCAGGCCCCATTGCTTTGTCCACCTTGAGTTTTAGGAGTTCTTTCAGGACTCTTTCTTCTGTAAATGGACTGGTGTCAGCCCCCCTACCCAGAGTGCTTCTATTGTCTGGTTTAGGTAACTCCTCCTCATATTCTTTTGTGAATACTGAGCAAAAGTATTCATTCAGTATCTCTGCCTTTTCACTGTCTCCCTCTGCCCACCTCCCCTCTCCTTTATTAATCTTCACTATTCCTCCCTTAACCTTTCTATGCTCCCTAATGTACCTATAAAAGGTTTTATCCCGCTTCTTAACTGAATTGGCTATTTTTTTCTCAGTTTGGGCTTTTGCTATTCTGACTACCTTCCCCACTTCTTTCTACTTTAATTGATACAGTTCCCTGTCGTGCTCCTGATGTGATGCCTTGTACTTTTTGAATGCAGCCTTTTTCTCCTTAACCTTCCCTGCCACCTTTTTTGAGAACCATAGAGGTTTTTTACTCCGCTTTGTTTTCTTTATCTGTTTCACACAAAGTCAAGGGTGATACCTAGATATTTAAAGCTAGTGACAGGTTCCAAAGTAGTTCCCTGGTAATTGTGGATAGAGAGGACAGCTGAGTTGTGTTTATGTTGGGGGTGGACGAATAGCATTACTTTTGTTTTTGTATAGTTGAGGATAAGCTTATGAGTGACAAACCAGGATTCTATTTCTGTAAAGGAGCCCTATAATGACATTTGAAGCTGGGTGGGGTCTGGATGCCGACTAAATATCACTGCATCGTCTGCACAGAGGAGGAGACGTCCAGTGGAGGCAAGGGGTTGAGAGTTTAAGTACAGTGAAAAGAGGAATGGGCCAAGGATGGAACCTTGAGGGACACCTGATCGGACAGGAAGGTTTGAGGATAGGTTGTTGTTTATCTTCAGTTGCTGGGTACGTCTATGAAGATAGTGGGAGAACCAGCCAGCGGCCTCCTGGGATATGCCAGCAGAGAGGAGGGAGTCAATCAACATAGTGAGACTGACCGTGTCAAAGGCCTTGGAGAGATCTACGTGTGCTGATCCAGCCAAGGCCCCCTGGTCAACGGCATCATAGATCTAGAGGTATACTTCAGTAGGGCAGTGGCAGTACTATGTCCTTCCTGAAGCCATGTTGTTGACAAAGTAGTTGATGCAGTCCAGGTATACAGTGAGTTGGTCAGCTACAATTTTCTAATGCTTTAGAGAGGGAGGGAGGATGGATATAGGCTATAGTTACTGCATGAGGTATGATCGTCATTCTTATGTACAGACGTAATGACCGCCATTTTCCACTGTGAAGGGAACTGCCCTAGACATAGAGACATATTGAGGATTTTTGTAAGGGGAGTAAGTACTGTGTCAAGATCCAGGGTGAGCAACATTATGTCTAGTAAGTCACCACTCTGTCTGGTTTTCCCAAGGAGCTTGGCAAGGTAGGGGCGGGCGGCGCTAGGGGAGATTATCTTAAAGCGGAAAAGTGGGATCCCAAGGGGGGGTAACTGACCAGTAGAGGCAGAGAAGAAATCAGGGGGAGGACAGAACTGAGGTCAGAGAAAGCAGCATTAAAAGCATTCACAATCTTGTCAGGGTCTTGAGTGGGAGTTCCATCAACGATCAGCATGGATGGGGAGGGGAGGAAGACTTACCACTAAGCTCCTTAATATTCTCCCAGAAATTCCTCCCATAACCCCAGGTAACGATGAGTCTGGTCTGATAATAGACCACCTTTGCTTGGCGGATTGCCCAGGTGCAGGAGTTACGGGCAGCACAATATAGCTGACGAGCCGCGGGATTCAAACCTGGGTCTCTAGTGTCACAGATCAGTGCTCTAATTCTCTAGGCTGTACAGTCTCGTTGTCTAGTTTAAGCTTTGAGGAAGAAACAGTGCGGACTTATGCATGCTTGATCTGGATGTGCCTGCCAGTCGTCCTCCACTCATCATGTAAAGCATTTCTTCCTGACATTTCCATTACATTTTTCCTCTCTATTTCAGAGGCACGCAGCGCCTCCTTGTCTTCTCATCCCTGTACATCTGAGAGAGCTGAATTGGGTCTTCAGGGTGTCATCACCTTCAGATATTTGAACGCTGGTTGCTTTCCTGTGCACTTTCTCAGTGCTTAGAATATATTGTCTCAGACATGTGTCCCAGCACTGTGCACTGTACTCACAATTAAATGTGATCAGGGATCTGTACAATATCTCTCGATCAGCCGATGAAGTTTGTCTTGATGCATGTCATGGGTTTACATACACAATGCAAGAGCGGGTATTCAGTTCCTTGAAACTGCATTTCAGTATTTTGCTAGCATAGGGCAGAAGATGCCATTTCTGCTTTCACGGATAGGTGAATATGCTGCGTATGCTAAGCAGGTGCTTTGATGTATGTTTATATGTACAGTTACTGTGCCTCTTATGGTTATAAGTCTGCATTCTCAAGTTTTTTGGTTAGAGAACTGCAAAGTGAAGCTGAGAATTTGTGACACAGAAAGGACCTGAGAGAGAATTAAACCCGTAAGAGACGCAGAAACTGTACACATATATTATAAATCATGCTAAAAGGACACTGTCAACCCCCTTAGGCCTTAGATTTTCCTACTTTAAAAAAAAAAACATTATCTGACTTCGAGGTGGAGCTCTTGCAGCAGGTAATACACATAGGACTAAAGCTGCCAGGTGTTAGGACCCCTTGGAAAATTCTTCTAGCTAGCAGTCTGTAGTGGGGGGCACGCCCGATGTCAAATGTGGTATAAAGAGGGGGCGGTTCCCCAGCGCCATTTCAGTTATTTTCACATCGTCGACCCACTTAGTTTGGCTCCTTGGATGCCTTGCTTCAGCAGTCAACCGCAGTTAAATTGTCGGTTTTTTTTTTCGACAGTTCTTGATTAGTTTCTTCAAAATTTGTTCTTTATTTACATTTTCTTGCATGTCTTCGCCCTCTCCACCTCGACGAAAGTCGAAGTGCCAGTGTGTCGAGCATATCTCGGCAAAGGACAGCCACGAGGCGTGCCTGATCTGCCTAGGCCCCGACCATCAGTCTGACGGCTGCCAGCATTGCAAGAAATTCAATAATAAAACAAGAATTAGAAGAGCTAAAGCTTTAAAGGCTTATCTCCTCGAGCAGAAAGTAGCAGCCATGCAAAAGTTCCCATCGGGTCCTAGTTCCTCTTCACCCATGAAGGAGTCTCCCCAGAGAGAGAAGGCATTAGGGAAGCACCACTCCTGGGATAAACACAGGCCCAGATCGGAATCCTTCCACAAGTCTCCCTCCAGGCCTTCTTCTTCTGTGACCTCAGGCGGGAGGTCCAGGTCGGTTCCTCCAACTCCTGCGGGAACTAACACCCAGAAAACATCCTCTTCCTCTGGTCAGAGGCCTAAGGACCATTCATCGACCTAGGGGCACCAACATGCCCAAGTCCCCCTGGCTCACCAACCCCACAAATCCTCCCATGGGTCGGCGCAGGATGGGCAGTCACCCACTGCTAAGCCTAAGGAAGGCCGCAGTGCTACCGGGTCATCTGACAAACACAAACAGTTGAACAAAGCCCACAGGTGACAGGAGGCCGTTCACCTGCTGACACCTCCACCTCAGCCTCCAGCTAAAGGGATGCCATAGAAGGCAGACAAACGTTCCTCAGCACCGGACTCCAGGGCCCATTCACCTGACAAAAGGCAGTCGCCAGACAGGCGGTCAACAGAAGGCAACCAAGTGTCCGACCTCCCACAAGATGACCAGTCACCTGATCAGGCACACGTCACCCCGGACGTCGGGTCAGACGACCCGTTCTCCCACTCGCAAGGAGCCAAGCCCCCAGCTGGATGCAGCAGGGGTGGGCTTCCCAGAAGGGAATCCGATACCGGACGACACAGACGCCTGGTCCGTCAGCCCTGACGCAGCCTCCCGCAGTTGTCCCCTTGGCGGATGTTGGAGCAGTATTCAGTTCCTGATGGAATACCATAAAAGGGGATCTCCTATACAGACCGCCTGAGCCATCCCCAAGAGACATTCCAGCACCACCACCACCTCCTCCGACCCCTGACAAAGGGGCAGGCAAAGGGTCCCACCCATCCACAAGTTCCAAAGGAAAAAGAGAGAAAAAGGAGCTCTTCTACGGTTCCTGACTCCAGTCGTCGTTCCACATCCACCTCTGGGGATGATGCAGGAGATTCATCTTCTGAGTCATCGGAAGATGAGGATTGCCACCCATGCTCTCCAGATGCGAAGGATACCCCTGGTCCCCACCGGACGATCCTTCATTCCTGGACATCATGAGGCATAAACAAAATATATACCAGTGAGAGACTGAAGAATTGGACTCTAAACGTAAAAGACTGGCAAAGCCTCTGGTGATCCCACTGCTTGTGGAACCCTTCCAAGATGTAGCCAGACTAACTTGAAAGAGACCCTCCTCTACTCCAGCTGTGCCTTGAAAGGCAGACTGCCTGTACAAACCCCCAAAAGAAGAACCTTTTCTGGAGGAACAACCAAAGGCAGACTCCATGGTCCTGACAGTTGCCCATGGCAGGCAATCCGAACCTAAACACCTTAGCTCCCAGCGTCCAGACCCAGACTCCAAAAAACGGGATCACTGGGGAATGAAAGTATACTCGTCTGCCACAGGGGCCATCAGATCTCTAAATTTCTTGATCCGCATGGTCACTTATCAAAAATCTTTATGGGAGGGCCAGCCCATTGGCACAGCAGTTGGATTTCCACTTGTGACACCAGCGACCCGGGATCAGGAACGGACTCGGGTTGCTGGAGAGCCGGCCGGGGGGAGAAGGATGGAGCATCCTATGGACTGTTCTCCTCCAGGGGAAGGGTTGGGAGCCCATCCAGTGCTTGACGGACCTCTGGCAGAGGCTGGGGGATACTTCAGCTACCCGGTGTGTAGCAGCATTCAAGGGAGCAGGTGGACACAGGATGTCATTGCACGTCCTCGCTCCCTCAGAAAACCAGGAAAATGGAGGAGCCACCGGCAGCCCTAGATGATGCTCGCCACGGGCTTCAATTAGCCCCCCCAGGCCGGCCCTCTGACCAATCCTGACATCTGCAGCACTAGCCCAGGGTTCTACAGCCCGCCCTGTGGGGCAATCTGGGGGGTATTGGAGGGTCACGGCCATTGTGGGGGTGGAAGTCCGTGGTCCATGACCAAGCCGAAGTACCAGGCAGCTGGCAGCTTGGGGAGAGAAAGACAGAATAAAAAAAAAAAAGTCTTTATGGGAGAAGACCATGGAGTTAATTAAGGCACAACCAGACTCTGACACCAAAAATGAACTGCTGGCCTATGCACAATCCGGCTTGGATGTTAACAAGCATGTGCTTCACTGCTCGTATGACTCCGCCAACATGGCAGCGAGAGCAGCGGCATCAGGCGTCTGTCTACGTAGGCATGCATGGCTCAGAGCAATATTCTTTAGACAGGACCTCCAAGATGCCATCTTGGACATTCCTTTCCAGGGCCTGGACGTTTTTGGCCCAGAAGTGGAAGGAATCATAAAGGGCCTTCAAGATTCTGGAAAAGCAGTTGCAGATGTGCATAAGATGTGCAAGTCTGAACCGCAACAGGCTCGAAAACGCCCTTTTCGTCTGCAGGACCAACAAGGAGGCTGTCAGTTCCACGGCAAAGATTTCAAGCGCTGTGGCCAGCCCACACAGCAGGGAGGCCAGGGCCCCAAACAGCCTAAGGCCCCCAGACATCCAATCACCACCCCCCAGAGCACTGCATGACTTGCAGCTGCCTCCCCCAAGTTATCAGTCCTCAAGGGGGGGGAACGGGTAGGGGGGAAGTTCTCCCTTTACCTGCCAGAATGGAGCAGCATAGCTTCCGACCAGTGGGTGCTACAGGTAATTTAGAGGGGCTATGCCATAGAGTTTCTCAGCGTGCCCCCAGACAACCCTTCTGTGTCATCCCATTGCTCACCCAGCCATGCCCTTCTTCTGGGACAAGAAATTCTCTCTCTCCTCCAGAAGAAGGCCATTCAGCCAGTCCCAATACCTCAACAAGGAAAAGGGTTTTACTCCCATTTTTTCTTGCTCCCCAAGAAAACAGGGGATCTTCATTCCATTCTAGACCTAAGCCACCTCAACAAATTTGTCCTCTACAAGAGATTTTGGATGCTCACCTAGCAAGCCTCTTCCCCCTTCTACATCAAGGGGATTGGCTCTGCTCCCTGGACATGCAGGATGCCCATATGCACATAAAGATCCTGCATTCTCACAGGAAGTTCCCCCACTTCTGGTTCCAAGACAAACATTACCAGTTCAGGGTGCTCCCCTTCGGTCTGTCATTGGCCCCAAGAGTCTTCATCAAGTGCTTCGCAGTGGTTGCTGCAGCACTGAGGAGAAGGGGTCACTTCCTATACCCCTACCTCGACGACTGGCTGCTTTCCACGCTGATGGATTCTTTGCGTCCCAGTGCAATGCCAAACTGCCAAATATTTGCTTGCTAGATCCAGTGCCTGGTGTTTTCTGGTGAGACACATTATCCCTCTCCTGGGTGGGGAGGTTTCTCTATGCCTTTCCTCCCTTCCCTCTGGTTCAGAGAGTACTGCTCAAGCTGCAGTCAGAGGGGGCCAGGAAGATTCTGGTGGCCCCTCTTTGGCCTCGACAGATTTGGTTTCCACTACTGCAGCAGCTGGCAATGGACCCTCCCGTACCACTGCCTCTCTCCCCCTGCTTGCTCTCCCAAGACCAGGGGATGTTGGTACACCATCCCTGTGATCCCTCTACCTGCATGCTTGGCTCCTGCAGTCCTAGCAGAGGAGACACTGTGAGTTTCCAAGAGAGTGGCCGAGATTTTAGTAGAGGCAAGGAAACCCTCCACTAGAGCGACCTATGCCATGAAGTGGAAACGTTTCTGTCTGTGGACGGCAGCCCGATCCTTAGATCCACTTCAGTGCTCAGTTAAGTATGTACTAGAGTACCTCTCCACCTCCTTGATCTGGGGCTTAGTTACTCCTCTGTCAAGGTGCACCTGCGTGCAGTTTCAGCTTACCATGCCACGGTAGGGGAAAGGACTCTAGCACAATTGGAGATATGCAAGACATTTATTTTATTTTATTTATTTAGTATTTGTTGACCGGATAAGTGCACTAGCCAAAAAATGACTATTTTCAGGCACGACTCGGGAGAGTGCAAGGGATTACATACAAGAACATTCCTAAGGGGAGTCCTGCATATCGGACCTCTGAGGAGGGATCCTGTCCCTCCTTGGGACCTTCTTTTTGTTTTGGAAAAGCTCACCCTACCCCCCCTTTGAACCAGCCACAACGTGCGAGCTATGCCTCCCAGTTCTCCTCCCTTGGAAGGCATTGCTTTTAGTTGCCATTACCTCAGCTCGGAGGATTTCTGAGCTTCAGGCTCTGATGTGCAAGGAGCCTTATCTTGTTTTTCACAGGGACAGGGTGCAGTTGCGTACAAACGCCAAGTTCTTGCCGAAAGCGGTGTCTGCCTTAACGCTGAACCGCGACATTCAACTTCCGGTATATTGCTCCCAGTTCTCCAATGGGGGGGAGGCATTGTTACATACTCTGGATGTTCACAGCTTCTTACGTTTTTATCTGGACTGGACTCATTCTGTTAGAAAAATGGACCAGTTGTTTGTCGCTTTTGCAAAGCATAAAGCAGGGTATCCTGTTACTAAACAGGCACCAACCAAGTGGTTAGTTCACTGCATCTCCTTCAGTTATCAGCATCACAGCAAACCCTTACCGGGCTTGGTTAAGGGTCATTCCACCAGGGCTATCATCACCTCTTTTGCCTCAATGAGGAATGTTTCTGCAGTGGATCTATGTGCCTCAGCCACTTGGAGCACTGTCCATACCTTTATTAGGTACTACAGTCTGGACATAGCCTCTAGGAGGAGAGCAGGCTTTGGATTGGCCATTCTACATGGACTGCTCTCTTAGGAGAGTGGAATTTATTCCCTATTTCAGCCAGTTCTCCTCCCTTCTGATCTTGGCCTATTTGGGTTACTGCTTGGGACTCAGTCCTATGTGTATTATCTGCTGCAAGAGCTCATCCTCGAAGTCAGATAGTACAGTTATGTAAGAACTTACTGTAACAGTAGATCTTTGAGAGGAGCTCTTGCAGCAGGTGACTTTCCCACCCTCCATCCCCCAGTTCAGTTATATTGGCATAATGTTTCTCTCCAGTAGGGGAGTTCCTTCCGGTTCTCTATTGCTTACCAACCAGCTCTCCAGCGGGGAACTAAGATAGCACCGGGGGACTGCCCCTTTATACCCCATCTGACGTCGGGTGTGCATGATGTCAGGGGTGGTCTCCCGCTACAGACTGCAAGCTGGAACATTTTTCCAAGGGGTCCTAACGCCTGACGGCTTTAGTCCTGTGTGTATTACCTGCTTCAAGAGCTCCTCTAGAAGATCTACTGTTAACGGTAAGTTCTTACGTAACTGTACTTTATGATTACTCACATTCTGTAAAGATTGCTGATGTAGCTGGCTGTTTGATTTTGATTTTTTTTCCTTTTTAAAAGTGAAAAACAGACTACCCACTATACTGGTATTACCACACAAAAACATGTTTGTTTACATTTGTTGTTCAACTGCCACTGCATCTTTTCTGGACTTAAAAACACCCCAACACCATCTAGCCACTCACAGTGCAGTGGAAAAAGGGCACACCACTACCCATGACTGGCTGCACTGTTTGAGGGTAGTTACAGCGTTCAGGAAGTGTGCAATAAGAGTTGATCAAGGATTGTACACAAAACAAAGTAGTGTGTAATTACACTGTTCCCATGCAGTTCAGTTCTGCTCAGAAAGGAAGCAGATAAAACAAGCAGCAACATAAATGAATCTTAAAGAAGGCACGCAATCATAAAAGGGTTTCAACTAGAAATAATATTATGCAAAATGGGTTGACAGTGTCCCTTTAAAGACCTTTGTTTAGAAAAAAATGGAATTTGAATTTAAAATCAAAATGTTTGTTAACCCCCTTGTTCCCAGGGGTTACTAGAATCCCACTTAGAATCAGTGGCAGGCAGGGAGAGGCAGCTTGTGAAATGCCAGTTAAATGGATTTCACACTGTCATTCTCTGGTTTCAGTCTCAGCTGAGCTGGAGGATGATGCAATCATAGAATTGTCGCAGCAGCATAAGCCACATTGGAATGCTAGCTGAGGGAGATGGCTTTAGAATGTTGAGTTAGAGTTCAGTAGTCTGCAGAGTGGAGTTCCAGGGGGAGGCTGCAGTCTAGGCAGCTCCTCAGTGTTTAGCTCTGACAGAGAGCTACCACTGTGGTTTGGGTAGTTTGTTCTCACCCTAGAAGAAGAACATAGAAGACAGAGAGTGAAGTGGTAGAAACAGATCCATGTGGGTTTTCCAGTGCCCCATCCACAGAGGGATGGGGGGGGTTCCAGGATTCAGGGGCAATCCCCTGGTCCAGCCTGGACTGTGTAGAAGCTACCTGAGATTCAACTGCTCTGTAAGTACCTGAGACTTTTGTGTGTAAAAGCCTTGGGGCACCTGCATTCCTGTGGTGAGTTTTCTCTGACAAAGGGACTCTGTCACCTAGACTTTATGTTTAAAAGTGTCTGCCTGCTATGGAGTCCAGAGAGAGACTTGCCAAGTACAGAACTTTTAGTTCATGTCTGGTTTAAAAGTGCCTGCTAAAGTTGGGGTCTAGTGAAGAGATATTGCCAATTACAGAACTTTTAACTTCATGACACCTCAGGGGTGTGTGAAGTAGTGTGTTAAATGTGAAAGACATTTCAAGATAGCATCTACAAGTTCTCTGTGAGGGGTGTTATTAACCAGATGAATGGCTGAGTATAAATTTGGAAGCAAAAGGTGGGAGTCCTCTCATCTGGAGCAACTGGTTTACTTCTCCGGGTTCAGTTTGGGCACCTGTGTTTTCTCTCAGTGCATTTGGCCAGTGCCTAAAGAAAATAGTTTACCCAGACGTGGGTTTGGATTTTCTGTGAGCCTGTGTGTGCTCTTTGGTGGTCAAGGGTGCCACCAGTAATTCCTCATGAAATATGGGAAAGTCTCCTAGTACTGGCCGAGGGTGCCTAGTCAAGGGAAGTGTACCAATTCTGGCCGTGTGTGCCAATCTCCGTTCAGAAACAGAGTGTTCCCTGTTCCATTCAGAACTTGAGGGTTCCCTGTGTATGTGTGCTCTGTACCTCAGTAATCTGCATTACCAGTGGGAGTAGCCCTGTGGGGGTCCATCTTTGTTTTGTGATTATTCTCAGAGTGGGATATTCAAAGGGGTTGCGCATGGTGCAACAGTGTTGCGCCATGCACAACCCACTGATGCACCCCGGCGTGATATTGAAAAGGGGATGTTGCACCACGCAGATCCATTCACGTATCTGGACTGTGTAGTACGGTACAGTCTGCATGCCCATTGGCCCACGCTGTGGACCAATGGGCGTGCGGCCGTACTGTCTGCATGATCAGTCGGCGGGTGGGCGGGCAGCTTGCGGGTGGTGCTGCCCCGCCACTGACCAGTGATGGAGCAGGGTTGTGGGGCTCAGTGGGCGGGTGAGGGGAGGGAGCACCGCTGGACCACCAGGGTTAATTTAAACTGTTTTTAGTATACTTATGCCCGCGATCGGGCTGGAAGCAGTCCACTGGACCACCAGGGATATTGGATTTGATATATTTAATACTTATGCCCGCGACTGGGCTGGAAGCAGTCCACTAGACCACCAGGGATATGGAACTTGATTTATTTTATACTTACGCCCGCGATTGGGCCAGTAGCGTAGCAAATTCCCATAGGGCCTGGGTGCAAGGGTATGTTATAGGGCCCCCTGGTTTTGAATAGACATCAAAATTATGATTTGGGCCCCTCAATCCTCATGGGCCTGGGTGCGACTGCACCCCCTGCCCCCTTGTAGCTACGCCCCTGGATCGGGCATTGGGGCACTTTGCAGGGGGCGTCGGTCCCGAACGGCTGCAGCCTGGCAGGGCGCCAGGCGTAAGTCACCAGGGATCGGCGCAGCTGCATGCAAATGGGGCCATAATGACATGCTAATGGCCCCAGTTGCATCTTGCATGCATTATGACCCCATTTGCATATCCACCGCTGAAAGACAAAGAAACTCTGTGCGCGAGCAGTGAGACAAGGGTTACCCCAAAGGGCATTTGACTGGGAAGCCAAGTTTCAAAGAAATACAAAATCACACATGCCCACACAGTGCAAAGCATCATGGGCTGCATATGCAAATCACCACAGAATATTATGCTGGTTCAACTTTAAGCAGAAATGCATGGGGCCTCCCACACAGTTTGCAAAGGGTGCCAACAGAAGACATAGACACGTGTTTCGTCTTACCAGGACTCATCAGTATGCCTCGTCTGTTTGACACCCCCCCAGTGGAATGAACCAGCTACCCTAAGATGGTCTATCTGGGTTATGTTGTGGTGAACCCAATTAAAACAAAAAACATAGAAACATAGAAGCTGACGGCAGATAAGGACCGCAAGGCCCATCCAGTCTGCCCATTTCTTTTTCTACCTTATAATGTGCCATCGGCCTTTGCTCTGTCAGTGGCCTATCTATTCATACTCTTCTGTATTGCTCCCTTATGCCTATCCCATGCCTGTTTGAAGCCCTGCACTGTATTCATAGCTACCACTTCCTGAGGTAGGCCGTTCCATGCATCCACCACCCTTTCTGTGAAAAAGAACTTCCTCACATTCCCCCTTAATTGGCCTCCCTCTAATCTCATGCTGTGTCCTCTTGTCCTACTATTTTCTTATATTTAAACATATTAGACTCTTTCACCTTGTTAATGCCTTCAAGGCAGGGGTTCTCAAATGGTGAGGCCAGCCTCCCTAGGGAGGCCCCAACCTGTTCAAGGGGAGGCTCAAGCAAGTCTGAAAAAGTACTGTATTTAAAATTTGAGTTTTATATATTTTGTGTGTAGAGATGAAGCAAACTGAAAGAGGATAACAGTAGGTGAATTTAATGTATTTATTTACTAATAGGTGACAAGGCAAGGTGAATGAGCCAAGGTTCATCTCAGGTGTACTGGGGGAAGGGTAGGGAGTGAATACATTTCAAAAGGCAACTGCAAAACAATCAAGAAATACACAGTGAACAATATTGCAAACAAATACGAACAATGAACTAGTAATGAGTGGTGGCAATTAATTAATTTGTAGCCTGATGGCAGAAGAGCCCAAATATAAGGGTTGAGCATAGAAGTGCTAAGAGCAATAGCAGTAAGGAGCAAAGTAATAAGCTGAATAACAATATTTATTTATTTGTTATTCAGATAACACCTTTGAGCACAGGAGCTATTTTTCAAAGGTTTCACGTCAGTATAAGACAAAGAACTGAATGTGAGCCAAGTACTCAAAGGGGTTTCAATATATTCATGGTGCACTGGGCAAAGAACAGTATGTTATTTTTCTTTGGGGGGGCCCAAGATTATTTCAGTTTTAAGGGGAGGCTCAAAATCTTTTCCATGGATTTGGGGAGGCTCACTGTGACAAAGTCTAAGAACTATTGCCTTAAGGTGTTTGAATGTCTCGATCATATCACCTCTCTCCCTCCTTTGCTCAAGGGTATACATGTTGAGCTCCGTTAATCTGTCCTCATATGTCTTCTGATGCAGTCCCTGCACCATTTTGGTTGCCCTTCTCTGGACTGCCTCAATTTGGTTAATGTCCTTGTGAAGGTGTGGCCTCCAGTACTGCATGCAGTACTCCCAGATGGAGCCTAACCAGTGTCTTGTAAAGAGGGATTATTACCTCCCTCTTACGACTTGTGATACCCCTACTAATACACCCTAACATCCCCCAGCCTTGCCTGCTGCTTTAGAGGTCTGCTTGGATGATTTCAGGTCATCAGTGATGATGATGCCCAAGTCTCTTTCTTCCTTTGTGACTGCCAGCAACTCCCCTTCCCAGCCTATAGGTGGCTTCAGGGTTTCTCTTCCCTATGTGCATGATCTTGCACTTCTTTGCATTAAATCCCAGTTGCCACTCTTCTGACCATTTTGCTAGTTTATACAGATCTCTTCTCATTCTGCCCACCCCATCTGGATCATCTACTCTGTTGCAGATCTTGGTGTCATCTGCAGACAGACAAGTCTTACCCTCTAGTCCATCTGCAAGGTCACTAATGAAGATATTGAAGAGGACTGGCCCCAGGACTGATCCCTGAGGTACCCCACTTGTGACTTGCATCTCTTCTGACTGTATACCATTTACCACCACTCTCTGTTTTCTGCCCGTCAACCAGTTTGCCACCCAGTTGACCAACTTCTGACCCACCCGAGCCTACCCAGCTTATTTATCAATTTTCTATGTGGAACAGTGTCAAAAGCTTTGCTGAAGTCAAGGTAGGCGACATCAACTGCTCCCCCTTGGTCCACCACTCTGGTTACCCAGTCAAAGAAATCTATGAGATTAGTTTGACAGGACCTTCCTTTTGTAAACCCATGTTGTCTTGGATCCTGTGCCCCTGTGGATTCCAAGTGTTGCACTATCCTTTCCTTAAGGAGTGCCTCCATAATCTTGCCCACTACTGAGGTAAGACTGACTGGTCTGTAGTTCCCTGTCTCCTTCCTGCTACCACTCTTGTGGAGCGGGATCACATGAGCCCTTCTCCAGTCTTCTGGGACCTCTCCTGTGCTCAGAGACTCACTAAACAGTTCTGCTAATGGCTCTGCTAGTTCCACCTTAGCTCCTAGTACCCTGGGATGTATGCCATCAGGTCCCATTGCCTTATCCACCCTGAGCTTAGCAGCTCTTGTAGGACCCTTTCTTTGTGAAGGAGTAGTGCTTACCTCCCTCCCCCTGTGACCATGGTGCTGAGCTGTGGGCCCTGCCCTACCTTCTCTTCAGTAAATACAGAGCAAAAGTATCTATTTAGGATAGATGCTTTTACAGGTCCTCCTCCTCACATGCCCCTTTTCTCCATTGAGCTTAGCAATACCCTCTGACTTTCTCCTTTCACTAATGTATCTGTAGAAAGTCTTGTCACCTTCTTTTACTGTTCGTGCTAGTGTTTCCTCAGTTTGGGACTTTGCCTGCCTTAATGCCTTCCCTGCTTTCCTTAGGGCAGTTTGGTATGCCTCCCTATCTTCATCCCGCTGTGTTCCCTTATATTTCCTGAAGGCCAGTCTTTTGGCTCTGACCTTTTCTGCTGCTGTATTTGAGAACCAAAGTGGTTTCCTTCTTCTTTTGCACTTCCTTTTCTGTCTAACACAAAAACAATTTAAAAGACAAAGAACCTCTGTGCGTGAGCAGTGAGGCAATGGTTACCCCAAAGGGCATTTGGCCAGGAAGTCAAGTTTCAAAGAAATGCAAAATCACACATGCTCCCACAATGCAAAGCATCATGGGCTGCATATGCAAATCACCACAGACTATTATGCTGGTTCAACTTTAAGCAGAAATGCATGGTGCCGACAGGCCTTCCACACAGTTTGCAAAGGGTGCCAACAGAAGACATAGACATATCGCGGTTCCTGCACCTAGCGCAACCGCACTTGCGCTGGCGCATCCCCCTGCTTCTCTCTTTCCACTTGTGCTGGCTCAGTGCCACTGCGCTATGCGCAATGCGGGAGGTCACGTTACCATATTCAACAGTGCTGAGCCATGGCACAGCACCGTTGAATATCACCCAGCACACTGCCTGGCACATCCCAGTTGCGCTGCGCCCAGCTTGCGCCCCTGCCTGGCACATTTCTGAATATCCCACCCTCTGTGTATGTGAATAAAAGCCACACTCTAGAATCCCAGCCTGGTTTGGACAGTACTGTTATTGCTTCCACTGTGTCTGGATTTACTTGGGTACCCCTGACCAGAAGTACAAACCTAGCATAATTGTGAGCAAAACATTTTCTCCCAGGGACCCAGGTTGATGACAATGGTAAATGGTCCCCCAGGTGTGAGCCAGGTAGTTGCCACACTTGGTTTGCCTGTCTGAGGAAGGCAGGTTCTGAAGCAGATGTATTGGTAAACTGAACTATAGTGACAATCCCCATCCCTCTCATTGGCGCCATGTGTGAGAGGAGCAGCTCTGCTAGTTGAACAAGGGGGGCCGCCCGGTGGGAGTGGGTTACATGTTATACTTTGCAGAATAATAGTAGGTAATCCCCTCTGTGGGAAATGATCTGTGCCGACTGAACTTAGAATATCAGAATTTTAGAACCCTGGTGGCATTTTAGAACCATGAGGCATCCTCTTAAGACTACCTGGAATGTTTAGAAATAAACATCTCTTATTGGCTAAGAATGATGTCATGCTTCATAATACCTTATCAAACACTAAAAGGTACCAAACTGCAGTATTCCTAAAAGCAAAACATGTGAGCACATTTCCACTGCAGATGTTATCAACACAGCCACCCCCGCCCCCCTCCAAACAAGCAAGTCAGGATGTACGAGAACGATACATGCAGATCTCAGAATGTTGTCTGTTACATCCAGTGCAGGATGTACCCACATACATGGTGTAT
Source organism: Neoceratodus forsteri (assembly GCA_016271365.2). NCBI lineage: Eukaryota > Metazoa > Chordata > Ceratodontiformes > Ceratodontidae > Neoceratodus > Neoceratodus forsteri. The sequence goes on from JADMNL010000025.1 coordinate 269,745,367, forward strand.
AGGTGAAACCAAGCAACCCCTTAAAGAGCAACTGACTTGCCTGCCCAATAAGCTAAATGAGCTGCATTTCACATTTCAAGAAGTGTAAAGCTATTAGTTTTACTTTAGTTTGCTCGGCTTGTAGCATTCACACGAGATAGCGATCATCAAAGCGCCGCTGTTTTTCAGGGGCTGCAACGCTCAGCTAGTGTGTGGAAGCTGGAGCTGAGCAAACGAAGGTAAAATGAATAGCTTTACATTTCTTAAAAAATGTGAGGTGCAGCTCATCCAGTCTATCGGGCAGGCAACTCCCTGGAGTGAGTTGCTGCCTGAATGGTAAGAATGTGTCAGCTGCTCTTTAGGAGGAATAGAAACGCCGCCCTATGTGCCTTCAGAGTGGTGACCAACCAACTCCCCTCATATATCTCAGATTGTATTCCCCAGAGTGTGTTAGGCACCTATGCTCTAAGGAGCTATTCCCTAATTGCCCTCCAAGTTTCAAGGGTCAACACTCGTTTTGGCAAAGCTTCTCTAAGCTTCGCTTTACCTACATTGTAGAATGGTTTACAAAGGAACTTGAAGCTGAGCTGCTCTGTTAGCCTGAATATCTTCAAGGCGCTCTACGATCGCTACATGAAAGCACCTTGCAAATGTTTTCCTCACCGCTAGCCCACTAATTCTGCAACGCCCCCTTTCCATCCTGACGCTCGCCATGTTTCTACCCCTGGCTCTCACTCTTTACCTATTTATTTATTTATTTGCTTTTGTTAACCAGGTAAGCACACTAGACAGCAACGTGCCTATTTTCAGGAGCGACCTGGGAGAGTTACAGGGTATCCATAGAGACAACAATTACATACAGGAACCACATGCTCCAACAGTTGGTAATACAATAGAGGTTACATATAGGAGCAATATGCTCCGCCGTAGGGGTGATACAGAGGTAACAACAAATAACAGTTTAGGAATTCTTCCTGCAGCACCCAACCTTCTCTGTCCGCTCCAGCCTGGCTAAAGTCCCACCCCATCCATAGTAGTGTTCCAGTTATCTATCCCTCCTCCGTCATTATCATAATAAACAAGTACATGACAGTCATTGTCACTTTCTGTGGTTTTAGACCAATTTTTCCCCCAGTCGTCAGTAATATATCCCTCCTCTTCTTTACCTCTCTAACCTGCCACCCCATACACGGCCTCTTTCCCCTATATGTGTAGTTGCCGGCTGCCTCACTCAAAAGATCTGTGCTTATAACCCCTGTATGCCTATGGTTGATTGTACATCTGCTGACTTCTTCAATTGTAAAATAATGCTGTTTTTTTTTTATTTATTTCAACCTTGTACTGTACTGTATACACTGTATATACTTTTTCTTCCTTGTATATTATTGCTTTTTGTATACCTGCTTCTGTACTGTACTTTGATGTATTCATGACCAGGTCCACCTTGCAAATGAGCCTTGCTCAATGGTGCCCGCCTGGATAAATAAAGATTTTGATTGATTGATTGATTGATTGATTGAAATGAACTCGCACAGGTCTACCATAATTGCAACAAAGACAAACACCAGTGGGACAGCATTTTTCTTAATGTGATCACTCGTCATATTTGATCTCCCTGCCCTAGTTCTCCCAGAACATGTAAAGGTCAACTATGGCTAATAGGGTTGCCACCTTTGGATAAGGCAAAAACTGGATCCTAAGCTCCGCCCATAGCCCCACCCCTTTTCATGACTCACCATGCATTGTTCCTCCTAGAAGTCCATTTGTTACATCAATAAAAAAACAACACTTAAAGCAGCAGTTAAATAAAAATGTTAAGATACTGTACTGTACCTATTAAAGTTACTTTCCTAGGTTCTTCCTAATTATTTATTTACTTATGTATTTATTTATTGACATTGGTTAACCAGATAAACATACAATGATAAAAGAAATCTCATTTACAGATATGATCTGGGGGGAGACAAGGGAAATACTGTAAATAGCATACAACAGTACACATACTTTATATCTTTTTCTGGCTCCATTTCATGTTCTTGTTCACAGTACAATTTCAAAGCCAAAGAAGTGACCATACTTTTTTTCTTGAGGGAAAAAAATAATTTAAAGCATTTAAAAATGCCTAAATTATGTTTGAGATGAAAATGTTTACCAGCAAATGAAAGTGGAGGACAACTGGCTCTGTTACTGTTACAAAAGGGTGGGGGCAGCTGTGCTGCTATGCCACTTTAAGATGCAGTGGAAATATTAGGTTAAGAAGTGCTAATGGTGTTAATGGCCATGCTTTACACCTCCCAGGGTGACTGCATTCACAAACAAAAGGTTACATTGATAACAGAACTTGTTTGTAACCTGGACATGTAGCTGAAACAATGAACGATATGACAAAATTTGTCTCAAAAAGTATGTGAGCACTCAAAATGGCTCAAAAACCTGACCAGCACAGAGCAAAACCGGATTACCTGATAGGGACCTTGAAATCCTGATCACCAGGTAAAAAACCTGACAGGTGGCAACCCTAATGGCTAATGCAGAAAGTGCAGTGACTGCTGCAGATGTGCCCAATTAGGGCTTTTAGCAGTAATCATTTTTTTTAATCATTTATATTAGTTATTTCAGAGTTGAATACCCATGCCAACCAGCCATCTCACACCCAGCTAATGGATTCCTGCATGCAGGTTATGCTAGTGAGTGCTACAAACTCTGCAACTGGTTGTACTGATGTACACGCCTGGAGTCATGGCTTCATATTTCAGACTTTAATATGATACAAGACTTCTTCAGTACACATGCAGGTATCGCCAGGCTCACTTCAATGGCCACTATTCAGTGAGCCTTTTTTCATATACCCCCAAAAATCACTGAACTCTTTCATGCATGAGTTTGGTGTGAGTCTTAGTGGTATGGCAGTATCATGGACGCACATGCAGCGGGCGGTGGCAGATAAAATCAGTCCACTCGAGTTTAATTTTTTTGACTAAGATACTCATTGTAGGAAGAAAATGTGCCGGCATGTATCTTGCTACCTCTAAGTGCCTACTAAAACCTCTGCTTGTACTATCATTAAAGACACAATGAAAAGTCAAGCAAAAGTCTGACTGTGTCCCTTTAATTAGCAACTGCAATTTTTTTGTTCCGCTGCATGTGCATACCCAGTAAATATATTTATGTTTATTTTTTGCCAGGAAAGGCTCACTAAGCTATTGCAGCTTGTTCTCATATGTACACCGTGGGTGGGGGAATTGATGGACCTGTTTTTTATTGACGGTGTGTGTGTATAACATTACGGTTTCATTAATATGTTTGTACATACATTTTTAGCTATGCGAACTGCATTTATATGTTCATGCAGCATGCCTGTCTAATCCATATATACATTTTTTACTTCTCTTCCCCATTTGGACTGACTACTGTGACATTGGCTACATTACATGACAAGAGAGGTACTCACAACACCTTCTAACTGCCTTCCTGCAGTTTAGCACTACTACTTCCTTTCATGTGACTATGTTAATTACTGGGAGTAGGAAGCATTATCCACTGAATTGCCTTCACTTGAAGCAGCCTGTGTTAGCTGGAAAGTCTGTGTACGGCAAATGTCTTATTGGTCCTTTTATTTTGTAAACAGAAGTTCCAGCTGTATTGGTCCTTGGAAAGCAGGAAATGATGGAAGGGTTGATACCTTTTATTTGACCAAGTGTCTTGTACAACATGATACTTTCTCATCTTTGTACAAGACACTTGTTGGTCCAATAAACGGTATCAACTCTTCCATCATTTCTTTATTGGTTCTATAAAAGGTGTTATGGATCGAGGGAGCACTCCCAACCAATCAGAGTGCTCCTCTCCTCCGTGCGAGACACATATTCTATGGTGAATGTCTCACACACAACCCTAGAAATGGGCATGTTCGGGTAAAGATTTTTTTAAATGAACATATCATTGGTCAAGCTTTATCAGTAATATATAGATACCTCCACCGAGACCAGTCTTGCTGTTGTAAGAGTGGTCTCTCTTACATTCTTAGAGTATCGTAATTGCTCACCATTGGGTCTTTGTTCTCATACCATATGAATGCAGGCGAGACCACTCTTACAACTGTAAGAGTGGCCTCTGCAGAGGTATTAAGATGCATCAAATCCCCTGTTTGGTTCACTTATTCATGCAAGGACCACCACAACTGCAAACAATTCTGTACTGTGGCTATAAAGTCATAGTGTCATAGCATCATAGTATCATAGTCATATGCATCTGTCTACTACTGGTAGTTGAGTAAACTGCAGTGTCAGGCCTTTTTGAGGGCTGCATGGCCGGAGCCTGCAGTCCTTTAACAATGACAGAGTGAGGACTCTGCATATTTTCCTTCATTAAAAAAAACCCCGGATTCTCTCTGCCCATCACAACCCTGCCCCCTCTCTGGTGCCCCTGCTCTACTGCTATCCAAACAGCTCCTCCCTGCCCTCTCTCTGCCCATCACCAGTCTATCCCCTCCCTGGTGTCCCTTGTCAGCTATACCCTGCCCCCTCAGTCACCGAAGTTCAGCAGAACCTCAAAGCTATAAGGTTTAGCCCTGGTTTAATCTTAAAAAGTTCACTTAATGACTTTCCCTTTTACATCGTCATGTTGGACAGTACTTCTGTCCTTTAATCTATTCACTATTCTAGCAAGGAGCGCTAGGATTGGGGGCTGAAATTTACCAGCCTAATGTTCAGCCACATGCTCTCTTCTTTGATGCTTCAGGTGAAGCCCTGGTAATCTTTCAAGTAGCTAACAAAAGTGCATTTTCTTTGCAATGCTCTGTTCACTTGCAGTGTGAACTGAGCGGAAAGCAACACTTTCACTTTTTATTTTCTTCTCGGGCAGGCACCTGAAATTTACAAGCACCGCCTTGCCCCGAGAGGTACTGCTGCAGTTAGGAACCTTCCCCCCCTTTGAAGGCAAAGTGCCGTTCTCCTTTTAAAATGCTCGGTTCACATGTAGTGTGAACAGAGCGAACTGTCAAAGAAAAATACTTTTACTTTTGTTTCGTGTGGGCAGCTGAAATGTACAAGTGCTGCCTTGCCCCAAGACACTCTTATAACTGTCTGCATTTGTAGGGCTTTCTTACGCTGCAGATCGCAGCTTTCCTTTGCAGACAAAGAGGTTAATAGGGCAAATAAGTCTCTTTTCTTTATTCATACATTATTTGCCATTTTGAACAGCTAAGAACAGGGGTACAGCTAAAAGCTGTATTACCAGCTAATCCCTTCAACTGCAATTTATTTAAACACAAGCAATAATCACACTAAATGATTCTACTCAGCTACAAGTTATAACTCTGCCCCCTCAGTCACTGAAGTTCAGCAAAACTTACTTGTTTTTGATATTGTCACGTATATTGTTTTGTGTTTCAACGTTATTTAATTTGCTTGTGTTGTTAATCATGTTTTTGTCATTTTTGCTTTTATGTCTGGGTCAGACCAGAAAAATGGCTTTTTCCCAGTTGCCCTTATCTGGTTAACAAATAAAAATGAAATGAAAACCTCAACGCTATAAGGTTTAGCCCTGGCTAAATCTTAATAAGTTCACTTAATGACTTTTCTTTTTCCACCCCCTCAGTCGCCGATGTTCAGGATTATATGTGAAACTATCTTATTTGGGCACCATGTTTTTATAGGGTATGAACCCTAGGCTATTAATGAGTACTATAGCTATTCACAGAACACCTGTCCTTTTGAGCATCTACGAATTGCTTTGGCTACTTAGAGGGTGAACATACCTGTAGACTATGGCCCCGTTCACACTGGGGCATTTGAAACGGTTCTCAGCGCTTGAACCGTTTCAAATGCATGCTGGCTCGGATCGCGTTCGCACATAACCTGCTTTTAGATCGGAATTTTGGAAGCATGCTCAAACCCTGATGAGACCTGGGCTTGAGCAGGCTTCCAGAAATCCGTTTTAAAAGTAAAGCGATTTACCTAGAGTGCGAACGCGCCAGCTTGTATCCATTTTAATGCAATTCAAGCATGCGTTTACAAAGCATCACGGTAAGCAGCTTTTCCATGCTGCTGAATTTGGTTCATAGTGGGCGCAGGATCTCTGCCGCCCGGTGTGAGCGGCTGTAAATCATGCCTGATGTGGATCACAGGAAGGGGATTGCAGTTTGAACGCTACAGCACGGTAAGTGCTAATCCACTTTTAAAAACGGTTTGCACAACCGTGCTGTAGTGCGAACAGGGCCTATGTTTGGAGGTACCGATATCTTCTGCAGATGTTACGTACTTTTAAATTGTCTACATTTGCTGGGTACCACATGTTCTGCAGCCCTTATATACTTTTAAATAGTCAGTCCACATGTGCATTTCACACAGTTTAACAGTGGTAATATCCAATATACTTATAAAATGCCAGAGCCAGATTTCAGGTTTGTGCTTATTGGAGAGGTTTATAATTAAACCTGTTTAAAGTTTGTAACTTTAGGAGCCTCACCATTAACTTTTTAACTCTTGCAGTGGGTTTCAGCACTCCCATCCGGCAATTTCCTTAAACCGGGGAATGGGATATAGTAATTTGCCAATAACAGAGGTAGATAATTCGAATAAATGTTATAATCTACAAAACTGCACGGTATAAAACTGTACTGTGTTTATCACAGAGTAGCAAAGAAGCAGCCAGGGAATGGGCATGAGACGTATTGGTGCTGTTCTGCAGGTTAGAATTCACATATTCAGTCGTCAGCTTTCAGACAGCATTTGGTACTTTAATAAACTGTATCTGATAAAAGAAAAAAGTAAATTACAATACTGAATGACAAAAACAACAGCATCTATAAACATGTCAGGTTTGAATTTCAGAAACAGTGCAACCTTATTTTCCAGCATCCCTAAATGTAACAGTCAGTGAGCTATGATGAATTCACGTAACAGTTCCCATTTCATTCATTATTGTGAGACAGCACTGCGTTTTGAGTCTTATTCATACTTCCCAAACTACCTTCTGTCTGTAAACTGGCACCACAATATATTATGATCCTTTTTTTCTTTTCTGCGTTCCTGAACGTCCATTTTCCTTCATTTGAACATGGTAATACTCCACACAGCCTATTTCTTTTCAGTGAAAAAGACCTCTGCAACAGAAACCTGGTTAAACGAAGCCTCACATAACAGCTGTAGTATCAGTTTGGTGTGGGTGTGCCGAAATGTCAGGCTAGTCCAAAGATGAAACATGCAGCTTCCTCATGTGATTTGCAGTTTAAAATAAGGATACTAAAAGAAGAACTATTGATGTGCTTTCTGCATGGTTCAGTAAGCTAAGTACATGCTTTTTGGTCCCAATTGCACAGGGTTCTATTCCCGTGCATGGACATTTTTTCTTATTTTATTTTTTCTGGTCTCTTTCCTAGTCCATATCTGTCTGCCAGAGCCCCATATCATATTGGATCCACTGGCACCCCCTGCCACCACCGCTCTCCACACATAAATAGTGCAGTTAGCATTTAGAATTATATTATTCATTTTGGATAAGTGACATATAAACACTAGACAGTCTAAAAACAAGTCAAGGTGGTCTAATCAGATAGATGTCCATGGGGAAATTATATGATGTGTAATTCCTTTATAGGGCGGTAGTCCTTTAATGATCACAGAGTGAGGACTCTGCATTTTTTCCCTACTTAAAACAAACCCAGATTCTCTCTGCCCATCACAACCCGGCCCCCTCTCTGGTGCCTGTGCTCTACTGCTATCCAAATAGCTACTCCCTGCCCTTTCTCGGCCCATCACCAGTTTATTCCTTCCCCGGAGTCCCTTATCAACTATGTTTTTAGTGCTGCAGTACCTCCTCCCCACCAAGCTCTGCCCCATCCTCTCTGCCCTGCTATAAAAAGAAACCCTCCCACTACTGCCCACTGTACCACCCCACCACTCTGTTCCCATCCCCTTACTACAAAAGAAATCCTCCTGCTGCCGCCCACTGTGAACTATACCACCTCACCCCTCCATTCCTGTCCCCGATTTCCCCATACTACAAAAAAAGCCCTGGTTTTGTGGGACGTGCTCTCTCCGAAGAAGAAAACGTCTCTAGTGACTCGCAGAGAATTCAACCTGTTTTTAATTACTAATGGTATGCCGTCTTTGCCTAAATGAAGATATTCCTTACTACATATTTTAATAGACTGCTCCAGACCATAGCCTCCAAAAGTGTCCTGTTTATGTGTCTGTGGTAGAGTTGTGCTCAAACCAGGAAACTGTATAGCAGTTCAGGACATTTTGTTGCTATCTTCTCCCATTTCTTCTTTACAGTTTGTTGCAACAGCGCCCTGTTGGTGTATGCTTTGTATTTTCCTTTTTTCTTGCGTAGGTTGGTTGGCCACCTACCCAGGTACCCTACACTCTTCTTTTTCTCTATCGTGTCATTGATATAGCTTTTATTTTCCGTGCTTCAGTTATGTTTGAGGGAAGTGCTAACGACTATGCGAAGTACCTGTGTTCTTTACAAAAGAAACTGATGTCTGAAACATTGTGAATAAGGTGTTTAGTGCTTTACAGATTATTAGAAGGAACTGCCAGAATTAGCGTGCTATTGGAATATTTGAAAAATACATAAAGAGCATGGCGCTGGAACGGATATAGTAAAATGCAGTTCGAAATAAAATATAACACCGAGTACTGTTATAGTCTTAAAAAGCCTATTCACAAACTGCTTACAGCAGTTTCCTTGTACTGAATATGCTATGGTATGAATAGAAGGAAATTGATCGTTACAGCTCCATTGTCGGCCAAGGTTTAAGAGTTCGAAAGATAGAAGCAGATGGCAGATAATGACTGCTTGACCCACCTAGTCTGCCTGTTTTCTGTACTTACTGTAATACCACAGACCCTACTTGATCTCCAGCTTTATCGCCTCCAACACACACAGACTTTAATTCTCTGTTTTTCACCCCATTAGCTTTTTTTAACCTCTCTCCATCTCACTGAACCTCTCAGTGTTTATTCTTCCTCAGGTCTCACTTAAAGAGTCCCTAACACCGTTGGGATAATTTTGAAAATGTGAGATTTATATTTTCTGCAATTATCACCCCCCTTTTTTTTTATTATTACTGAAGACAGTTTCATGAAAACAGGATCACTGTCCTGTAGACTTCATGGTCCATTTAGAAGAGCTGAGGATCCTACACGTGCCAGTAATGGCAGCTATGGGTCTATGGATAGTCATTTCAGAGTATGGTCTGCAGTGGTGTCCAGGGAAACTACAGAACTGAGAGATTTGGAGGGGAGAGGGAGCAGCTGGCGAGGCTGGGATGAAAACCACCACCTGCAGAGCAGACCCTGTATACCTCTTAGCATTTTATCACTGAAATGTTGGATACAGACATTCAAAATGTAGGGAAAGCACCGAGTTGAGAGATTTGAAGAGGAGAGGGGGTAGCTATGGTGAGGCTAGGATAAAACCCACCACCTGCAGAGCAGACCTTGTATGCCTCTTAGCATTTTTTAATTGAAATGTTGGATACAGACACTAACTATGTAGGGAAATGAGGAGCACTTGTCTTAATAAAATGTGGGACAAATTGTCAGACAGAGACACATTCAGAAAACTAGAAGCTAGTGATTTAGCTTCTACCCTTGATCACATCCTGGCCACTAGCCAGGTCGGACAGTGGAGTGATAATTACTCACATTGAGCCTTTTGTGGGGTCCCCTTCTTGAACTGCCAGATAACTACAGCTCTTAATGAGGTGTTAATCATACCAGACCATTTGCAATACTGAGAGAGATTAGCACGAGGACAAGAGCCTGCTAAAGCAGGGACCTTTTTGACTTATTAACAGCCATGGAAAACCTGCACTAGTCAAGACGGACAAGTAAAGGCTTAGCTGCACTAGCCCTAGCAATTTGCACTAGGTTTTGGGCTAGTAAAACAATGTTAAAATCAAACCCTGTGCACAATCCCTGACTATGTGAGAGAAGACATTGGGCAGCAGGGTGCAGCAGCCTCGAATGCGATGCAGAAGCCGGGGGCTTATGGGGCCGCAGGGGACAGGTGGCAACAGTGCAGCTGCCTCAACTGTGGGGAAAAGACACGGTGCATTGGGATGCCATATAGTGTTTCTATTTCTACACATACATGATGTATTTTCACACAGAAACCACCAAAGAACTGACATTTGTGAGTTCAGAGAGTACATGTGCTTGATATAGTAGTGTGTGACAGGCACCCATTTGTCAATCTGACATGAAAAAAACCTGTTCTCACATGAATGTATTTACACAGAATTAGGTAGTTGCCATATTAGTCCTTGTAAGAACAGATCCAGAAACAAATGGTATGATACCTTTTATTGAACCAACTTAAATGTAACAGAAGAAAACAATGTTTTATTTTGTTACATCTACGTTGGTCCAATAAAAGGCATCTTACCATTTGTTTCTGGATGAATGTATTTATGAAGGCTACATCAAACTATTTCAATTAATTAACAAAATTAAAATTTATTTTATGTTCATTAAACAACCCCATGTTACTCAGGCACTCGGACAAAGTCTCCCGACAGACTGCTCTAGAATTTGCACTCCCTGCCTCCCCAAACTTTCCCAGTTTACTTGGCTCCAGCCAAGCATAGCAGGCATGTGCACTGTCCCCTGATTCACTCTCTGGCCACTAACTGACCTCTTACTGTTAGATTTATCCTATGTACTGTCAACAGCCACACCAGTGTATTAGACATCCTTGTAAACTGGTCAGGACATCCTTGTAAACTGGTCATGCTGTAACCGGAAGTCAAAGTGCCTGGCACTGTACCCTGTATCCTACTGTTTACTGTGTTGCCCATAGCCTACAGCCTCAACTTTGTATTAGACATCTAAGTTTACTGTTTCATGCTATAACCTTGCCGTCAAATTGCATGGGCATTGTATATTGTATTGTACTGTCTGTTGTATTTACCTATGTCTATATTGTGTATTGACGTGGAGCCTTTGGAAATGAGTCTCTGACTCAAACGTTGTAATTCCAAGATTTTAAATAAATAAATACAGTTAGAAAAAAATCAGAGTTTTGATGAGAAATAACTGAGAGCTGTGATACAGACAAGCTGATCTCTCACAGAGAAAGATTTCCACTACTTCAATTCAGCATTGAAATGCAAATGATCAACTTTTTAGAAGAGAATGATAGATTTTAAGCTAATCTATCTAAACACAAGCCACAGACTTGAGTTTGCAAGAAACTTGGTGAGTAAACCATTAACTCTACAGCCTGCTGTGATTGGGAATCTGAAGCAGCAAGCTACAGTACTCCAAGATGATGTCATCACTCTCCAAGCCTGACTGAGAGACAGAAATAACTCCACTGTTTTCAGCCACTGTTCAGCAAGTTAACAAATGCTGATATAAAGAAAACCACACAACCAAACAGCATGAAATTTTCAGGAAACTCTAATCATGACACATAGCAATATGCAAAAACCTTTGCACATTATCTTTAAGCACATTCCTTATGCTTTCAGTGCTGCAGATGTTCTCCTACTAGTCTTATGTGACCCCCAGCCATGCAGAACCACACAGTACCATGGCTGACAGTTTTCCAACTGAAAGTGAATTAAATGTCAACATTAAATGCCAGTATGAGACGCAAACAGAGAAATACAGAAAGATCTGTCTCATCGTGCAGCACCCTCCCGAATCTAACACTGAGCCTTATCACTCGTCTCTTTCTCCCACCGAACATAACAGCATTGATCAACCATTTTCAACTAGTTTTCTTAAAAAATTAAAAAATAAAAATGCTTATAGTGAGGAGAGCATAGAAGCAGCAGGGATTACAATTACATGGGGGATATCATAATGCTGAAATGGAAGAGGATGTGCCAGAGCCGCCACTTGAACCATCAATGTTACCAAAGGTAAAAGTGTTCAAATAAATTGATAACTGAAGAATTATTTTTTAACTGGTTTTCTTCAAAAAAACATATTGGGAACTAGCTAAAATGCTTCCAGTTATTATTAATGCATTACAGTAGCAACACTGTGTGTTCACTTAGTAGTAGAAACATAGACTTTGATGGCAGATAAGAACTGCTTGGCTCACCCAGTCTGCCCGTTTCCCTATCTATTGGATGAGCTGCAGATCCTAGTTAACCAACAGCCTACTTCTTCCTACCCCCCACCAGAATTGCCTTGTGTCTGTCCCATGCATTCTTGAATTCCTTCACTGTTTTTGATCCCACAACCTCCGCAAGAAGGCCCTTCCATGCGTCCACCACCATCTACCTGAAAAAATACTTCTTCACGCTGCCCCCGAGCCATTCCCCCCATCTACACATTGTGCCCCCTTGTTCTTGCATATCTCTTTTTCTGAAAGATGCTACCCTCTTGGACTTTGTTGATTCCCTTGAGATACTTGAAAGTTTCTATCCTGTCCCTCCTTTCCTTGAGAGTATACATATTAAGCTCTTTTAGTCTCTTCGTATCGGTTCTGTTGCAGACCCTGCACCATTTTAGTTGCCCTCCTCTAGACTGCCTCTATCCTGTCTATGTCCTTGTGGAGATGGGGTCTCCAGAACTGCACGCAGTACTCCAGATGAGGTCTCACCAACTGTCTGTACAGAGGGATAACAACTTCCTGTGTTCTACTGGTGATGCCTCTCCCTATGTATTGCAGTATCCCCCCAGCCCTCCTTACTGCCTTCTCACATTGCTTGCTTACCTTTAGGTCATCTGATATGATTACCCCCAGGTCCCTTTCCATTATAGAAACTAATACAGCAAGTCCACATATAGGAACATCCCAGTTATAAGAACATTTTTCTTTGGCAAATAGGGTGTTCTTATAAGTGGGTTCCTCTGTAACAGCAAGAGACATCTCCAATGAATCCTATGAACATGTAATAACAGCAAGAGACAGCTCTAATAAATCCCATAAGCATGTAATAACAGCAAGAGACCTTGCTAATGAATCCCATAAACATGTAATAACAGCACGAGACCACTCTAGTGAATGTCAGAAGCCTATAACTTATTTATTTTTATTTTTTATTTCCAAAATGTTTTACCAGGAAAGACAACATGAGCTGAATAAACAGCTCATTTCCAGAAGTGTCGGGGGTGGTTACAGAACATTGGGAGAGCATACAGAGAACGTGATGAGGTAATACAAATTACAGTAACTGATACAAATAATGATATCATAGCACAGCATGGTAGTACGCAGTAAGGTAGCTCAGGTATCATTAGTGAAATGGTAGAGGTTGAGGATGCACACAAGCTGATTAAGTGCCAGAACACGCCCAAGGGGGCTAGTATGTGAAAGCAAAGTGATGTAGTGAGTTGAAAGAGGGGTAAGAAGGGTATGAGGCAAGCAAGGGTATAGAGGAGAGGAGAGGTGAATCAAGAATCTGTGCCCCTTCTAGATGTATAGATCCCGGCAAGGGAGACAAGGGATAGGCAGAAAGGGAGGAGGGAGTTGGGGGGAGGAGAGAAGGGGTAGGGAGCCAAGATACAGATTGCCCTGCCAGGATACTGAGAACCCAGCAAGGGGGTGGAGCAAGGTAAAAAGAATAGAGAGGGAAGAGGGATGGGGAGGATTGGAGAGGGGGAGGAGGAGAAGGGGTGGAAGATAATATAAGGGAGAGAGAGAGGAGAGAATAAATAGGTCAGATAGGGGCAGGAGAGACAGGGATCCGGGAATGAGAAAGAAGGGATGCGAGGGGGCAATAGTGTGATCCTGGTACTGAAATGGGGAGGGAGGGAAGGGGAAAGAAGTTAAAACACACTGTGGGCATACTTAGTGGAAGGGAACGGTTTAATAGAATAGGGGGAGGGTTAGGCGAAAACAGATAGTCAGTGTGCTAATTACCGGGAGATAAAGATGAGAAAGGGAGAAGGGTAGGTTTAAAGAGGAAAGGGTTAGAACATAAACCTATAACAGCAAGAAACACCTCTAATGTGTCTCATAAACATACAGTATAGTAACAACAAGAGAGATCGCTAACAGTACATACATACATACGAAGAAGCCAACAGAAGAAGGCCATTTGGTCTATCAAGTCTGCTCGTATTGCAGGGTCCATAGCTTGAGCTAATGTCCCTGCCCTCCCTCCCCATTCCCCCTACCCGTGACCCTTACCTTCCCCCTATGCCTGTCCCAGCCTCTCTTAAAGCTGCCCACTGTCTTCAATGAGATTACCTCTTCCGGCAGTGCATTCCAAGTGTCCATCACCCTCTCTGTGAAGAAGTGCTTCCTGACCTCCCTCCTAAACCTTCCATCCTCTGCCCTCTTGTGTTATGGTTGCCACTCAGCTTAAAGAGACTCTCCTTATCGACCTTATTTATCCCTTTCAAGTGAAATGTTTAACAACATAAACCTATAACAGCAAGAGACATCACCAATGAATTCCATGAACATTATACCAGAGACAACCCAGCGTGTTCCATAAACTCCAGTGAATCCCACAAACGTATAACAGCAAGCCACATCTATAATGAATTTTGGGTACATATAACAGCAAGTACTATCTCTAACAAATCTCGTGTAGATATAGTAACAGTAGATAATTAACCCGATGTACATAGAGCAGCAAAATACATCTCTAACGACTCTCATAAACGTAAAACTGCAAGATACCGCTCTAACGGATCTTGTGTGCATATAATAACATCAGGAGGAAGTAGGCTGTTGGTTAACTAGGATCTGCAGCTTATCCAATAGGTAGGGAAACGGTGCAGACTGGGTGGGCCAGGCAGTCCTTATCTGCCATCAAAGTCTATGTTTTAATGTTTCTATGTAAATAATGAACCTGGTGTACATATAAGAGCAAAAAAAATCTCTGGCAAATCCCATCAACTTATAATAACGGTAAGAGATATCTCTAATGAACCTGTGTACAAATAATAGCAAGAAACATCTCTGAGCACTGCGTACACATACTAACAGTAAAGAATCAGTGCTGATTCACTGTAAGCATCTACATTTGACGTTTTTACATTTCACTATTACTTTGCATTGTGATGTATAAATGTTTTCTTTGTTTAGGAAAAATGCAACTAGTGCTCTCCTGGAGGAGCTGGACAAACAAACCAAGTTGATTCTAAAAGAGCTGTACACTTCCTGCACTGGCTGCAGTAACCGTAAGCTTCGCAGTGTGCTACTCAATGAAGCCCCTGAGGAAGATAGTGGTGTTGCTAAATTATTACAAGACATGCCACTAATGAAGTTTGAAGTAATTAAAGAAGATCATGTGATTGTGTCTGAACTATCCAGTAACCGTCAGTACAGAATTAACAACACCTTCATAACAAGAATGTACAACAATATGGACCTTGCTACTGTTGGAGAACAGGTCGGCTTTAAAATAGTAAGTAATCACACCCAGGATATAATGCTGCATTATGTTAAATATAGAAAATATTATACACTGCTGCTAGGTGCTGTCTGTTAAGCAATATTATGCACTGATTTAGCGTTTGTATTTTGCACATACATTGTTTCTAATGCTTCTTATACCTGTGCCTCTACTTGTTATATAGTTGTAATACTTGTGATGTGATTGTGCATGATTTTATAATTCCTATATATGTGCCTCAGTCTGTACTGTATTAGCGTAATCCTTAAAGGGGAACAGTCAGCACTAGGAGCCTCACACCCAAGTCGTAACTGTTTACTGCTTTAGAGAGTATCCTAATTTTAACTTTGTGTGCAACATTTTTTTTTCAATTGTTTTTGCAGTATACTAGACTGTATCAGGCTGATTCTGCTGACTTCCAAGCTGGCATTTTCTGTAACCAGAAATCCCAGAATCCCCTGCAGCTGACATCAGGGGAGGGCTGCAGCACTGGGAGATTCAATAGCCTGCAGTAAATGTTAAAGACTATAGAAGCTCAGATCAGTACAGTCTTCTGTGACTGTACTTAGCCCTGGGAGGACAGCAAGACCAGCAAACAAAAGATCAGAGCTTATAAAAACTCCTAATATGTACTGCAGGCTACTAAATCTCCCACTGCTAAAGCCCTGCTCTGGTGTCAGCTGCAGGGCACTCTAGAATTTATAATTACAGAAAATGTCAGCTTGTAAGTCAGCAGAACTGGTCTGATACAGCCTACTTTATTGCAGTAAACGGTAAATAATAAAAAATATGTTTTTGTACACAAATTGCAAATTGGGACCAGCCTCACAATTCACTGTAGGGCTCTCAGTGCTGACTGTTCCCCTTTAATACTTTAGTTATTCTGTACTTGTACCCTCCCTAGTCGTGCTTGAAAAAAATAGGTATTGAACATCTAGTGCACTTAGCAGGTAAACAACTAATAAATAAATTATCCCTTCAGTCAAAATCCAGAGTTACATACATCTGTCCCACTACAAATTGGCAAATGTCAATTAATTGGCAATAAAATGTTTGTGTTGACCTCATCATCTAACACTGCAGTCGAATTGTTCAAAATGCACAGCAGCAAGTGCAGACAAAATGTAAGACACGCCACCTTGTTTTCTGAATGCCCACTTTCAAAGAAAAGAAACATAATTGATGAGATGTTATTTAGTAAAATTGCAATACAAGGTCATAAAAGACACTGGGCAGGACTCTCAAAGGACTAGATGCGCCGAGTGCCATCTGTGGTAATCACAGAAGATGCGCCAGGGGATACGCCCGGTGAATCCCCTCTGTGAATACCACATTTGCGCCCAGCCCGGGATGTGCCGGCACAACCCCTGGTTGGGCTGGGATTCCAATTGAGCAGCGCGACGCCCAATGTAGCAATTCAGAGCCAGTAACATGCAGATGGAGCCATTAAGCATGCAAGGTGCAATCGGGCCATTTGCATGTCATTATGGCCCTGTTTACATGTGTATTGCAGGGATACACCTGGCACTACGCGCCAGGCACCCTGCAATGACTATGGGCCACACACATAGACCCAGGGAGGGAGGTAGGTTGTACCTCCCACCCATCCCCGGCCCGAACGATGGCCGTGTGGATGCCCACAAAGGAGCCCTGGTGGTCCAGTGGTCCCCATCCTTACCTGACACCCCGACAGCATATACGCACACTACACGGTATTGCAGTAGAGGCTGAACTCCCCCCGCCGACCCGGGACGCAAGGCCCGACGTAATCCTCAAAGGTTGAACTCTGGTGGTCCAGTGGACTCCCCACCCATACAGGCACCTTTGTTCCACCCTTGCTTCCCCCATCCCGGCATGGTTCTGACATTGGTGGGCAGCTCAAACCCACCCATTTGCTGCCACAGCCGCCCATTGACAGAGCTGTCTGTGAATGATAGCTACTGTACATCTGGAAGTCCTTTAGTGGATTCAGCTGACCAATGGGCTTGCAGTGTGTACTGTACCTGGTCATTCACAGACAGCTCTGTCGGCTGGATATGCTCTTATAGTGCCTGGGTAGTGCTGGTGTTTTCTTTTTTGAATGCGAGGAAGTGAAGCCTGCACTGGGCTTAAAAACGTGCATCACATGTCAGCAGAAGATGTTGCGGACAGACTCACATGTGTCATGCCTGTATTCCCTGGGCTTGACAAATGACACTGCTGGTTGCAGCCTCTGCTGAATGATGCTCCCATCCTTGCTTGAAGACAGGAAGGATCACCTTCTCCTTGGCTGGTTGAGACCTGAAATTGCAAGCGGAGGGCGATCATACTGCAGCTTCTGCTGTGGTAGGATCTGCAGCATAGCTAACAGCAGTGGAAGAGGCGATGGCTCAGGCCATGGTGGGCATCTCATCAGCCTAGGCACTGTTCCCGGCTGGGGCCAGTGTCAGAGCGTCCTTCACGTGGACGTTCTGTGATGGCAAGGGGTCATACCACCATATGACAAAACAGCGCGGCTAAAAATGCCGCAGCCAAATGGTGCCGAACACAAACAGAGTCCTGCAAAACACCAACCTGATGCTGCAGCACACCCATTAAAAAAATGTGTGTTTATGTTTTTTTTGGTGGGGGCTTTGCCTCAACACTGCCCAGAACTTAGCTAACTCCAGGAAGTGGTGGACTTTGGGGATGGGGAGAAACTTGGGGGATTAGAAAAAAATGCCATAAAAAGTTGTAGCAGGGGAGACCTAGAGACGGATACCATCCAGAGTCTCCCGATTGCACCATGTGCTGGTACCCTAGCCACTTCACCATGGAAGAGGCTCGACCAGGCACCCAGCATTCAGCAACTTCTCCTGGTTCCACATCACTTTACAGTGACAGGGGTAGCGGTATATCCCTATCACTCTTCTGCTTCTGTTGCTGTGAATTCAAGCGCTGTATGTACAGCATGGTTAATACGACGCTGTGTTACATGCACGGTGTTGAACCGGTACCTTCTGTGATTTGTGTCAGACACTTGAGACCTTTGGAGAGAGCCCTGCCCACTACAGTAAGAAACACAAGAGTAATAAAACACTGCCATTGGTCATGGGACTGGGAAAGATCATGCTGCTCCCACTCCCTCAATTCCCCAGGCTGCTGGTTGGCTGCCGAGCACTCGGCTATGGCTGAGTCCCTATTGACCGACAGGCAGGTCGCTAGCTCCACAGTAACCTCTGTCAGACTGGCTGACCTCAGCACTGGTCAGTCAGCCAATTGAGATTTTTATCGACCTGGCTGACCCATTGTCAGAGGGGTCAGTGATGACTTGATCTCCCAGACCCTGGTTCTCCTGGTCGTCAATCAGGAGGAGATGGAGTGGTGGGTATCCTCAGCTGTTCCCGCTTGGGATCAGAATCTGCCAAAGGTCATGCAGTCAACACTGATGCGAGTTGTCTACTCTGCACCACCACCTGCATCTCCTCGATATCGGCCTCCAGGTTGATGATCAAGGTCTAGGTACGGCGTACAGGTCAAGATCAAGGGGCTCCTCAAGTTCTCAATCCCGCTTGACTGGCAGGTGTTGCCTTCAGCATTCCTCATCCTCCTTGTCTTCAGATGAGGAGGGGCCCCACTGCCAGATGCAGTGGCACTTCGAGGAGTTCCTCTGGCAACAGTGGGCCTTGGCGGGGCAGGGTAGGGCTCTGCCCTTGACCCCTGTGGTTGACTAACTGGTGCCGGTCAAGTCCACGCTGGTCCACCCACGGCAGCTCTCTCCAGTACACGTTTCTTCACTCTTGTGGGTAGAACCACCTCCACAGCAGCCCCTGTGGGGAACTCCTACCAAGAACTCCTGTCCAGGGACCAGCTTGTCAGGCCAGTTGTCTGTGGAAATTTCCCACTCGGATGACTCCAGAGTGGTTCATGATGGGAAACAGTTGAGGGACGGCTTTGTCGAGTCATTGGATGACTTTGATGGGTCTTCTATGCAATCCTTGAGGATGCATACTTTTGACAGGGAGTTGGTCAAGGAACTGATCACTGATCATGGACCGTTGTCCTTAGGGACTCTCCTTCAGCTCATGTCAGTGTCCATGAACATTCCTTTGGAGCCAGTTCAAGAAAGGGCTAAATACCCTTTTACTGATATCCTGGATAAGGATAAATCCCTGTGGGTCACCTTTCCCATGGCCCAGCCCATTATGGAACCAGCTCTGGAGCTTTGACAGCATCCTGCCCAGCACCCTCCACCCATATAGTTCACAAATATGCTGTCCCTACTGACTCTTTGACTGGATTCTCTAACCACCCCATGGCTAAGGACCTGGTCTCTGGCTCCATTTTCTGGAAATCCAGCAATGCTGAGGATGTGGACAAGCCCCCCCAAGTAGGAGTCAAAGAAACTTGACCAGGTGGCAAAGAAAGATTACACTGCATCCTTTCTTGGTCTCTGCCAGACAAGTTATGCCTTGATGATGGCCCATTTTGGTCACTGCATGTTGGGGGCTCTCTATAGTGTCCTCCCTTAGTTGCCTGCCACCAAGCAGTTATTGGTCATGGTCATCTGGGACCAAGGTCAAGCACTGTCTAAACACCAGCTCCAGATGACCCTGGACATTGGCAGTTCCTGCACCTGTGCCATGGCAGTGGCCGTCATGTTGTGTTACAGGGCCTGGCTGAGGATCTGCACCTTCACAGTGGACACTCCGTATAAGTTGGCCGATGTCCCTTTCCTGGGCACTGACCTCTTTGGCCCAGGGGTGGATGGGCATCTCACCAGAATCGAGAAGTCCAGTACCACCATGGATTCCGTGGCTTCACCCAGAATGACCCAAAAGGCCAAATGTAAAAGAAGGCCTTTCAATTTTGGCCCTTTCAGCTACAGCAGTCCTGGCAGCAACATCCTCAGCAGGGGCAGTTCCAAGTCTGGCACCCTAAGGCCAAGTTCTCTGGCCAGGGCCCAGTAAAATGCAGGGGACGGGGGAGTGGTGCCCCTCTAGCCTCAGCGGTCAGTGCTCCCTCCAAAGCAGACCAATAATGGGTCAGGGGGGTAGTCACTTCTGGCCTGTCTGTCCATAACTCAGTTCCTGTTGAGGGGGGTCATCTTCATGGCTTCTGGACTCACTGATCCATCAGCACTTTGGACAAGTGGCTTCTCAAAGTGGTTAGTAGAGGGTTGCCTTTCAACTTCGAGGCTATTCCACATTACTGATCCCACACTCCAAGGGAGTCCTCGGTATCTCAGGACGTGCTTTCCACCCTCAGGGAGGATGTTGCTCAGCTGTTCCCCAGATGAGCCATAGCTCTTGGCCTAGACATGCCCTAGCAAGTCAGAGGTACATGTCCCGGTACTTCCTGGTCTCGAAACAGATGGGGTTGGTGTCCCATACTGGATCTTCACAATCTGAATCCGTTTCTCAGGAAGCGCAAGTTCAGGATGGTCATTCAGAAATGGATCATGCCATCTTTGGAGCAGGGCATGTGGTTCTGCTCCCTGGACCTCCAGAAGGATGCATTCTTCCACATCCCAGTCTATCTGTCACCTTGGTGGTACCTCCAGTTCTGCGCTGAAGGTGTCCTCGATCAGTTCCAGGTCATGCCATTCGGCCTCTCCTGAGCACCCAGAGTTTTCATCAAGTGGAATGCAGTAATAGCAGCCTTCTTACAGTGCTAGGGAGTCAGGGTATATCCCTAACTGGATGCATGATTGATAGCAGGGCCCTGCAAGAAGACAGTGGCATGATCCAGGGACCTGGTCCTCCAAACCTGAAGTGACTTGGGCTTCTTGGTCAACCCATTCAAGTCCAAAGTGATAACCTTGCTGGTGATTCATTTCATCAGGGAAAAGCTAGACTCCCTACTGGCCAAGGCCTGCCTCCTTGAAGACCGGGCATTGGATCTTGCTTTCTTTGCCCAATCATTTCAGGTCTGGTGCTCGCGCCATGCCTGGGACTTCCTGAGGCTGTTGGGGTACGTGCCATCTTGCATAAGCATGGTCTGGTGGGCTCACTGGTGGATGAGGTACCTGCAGTGGGAATTGGGCCATCAGTGGTCCCAACGCCTACAACACCTGGACCAGCTGGTCACAGTGACCCAGCCGATGTGAGATGCTATCCAGTGGTGGTTGTTCCCAGAGCATCTGGAGGAAGGAGTCCCATTTCTCCACCCAGAACTGACTGTCACTCTCACAACAGATACGTCTGTGGAGGGGATGGTGCGCGCAACTGGAAGATCACAGGACCAATGAGTTCTGATCACCCTGGGAGTCCCATCACCACATCAGCCTGCTAGAACTCCATGCAGTGCATCTAGCTCTGACTGAATTTTCTCCTCTAATTAGAGGTCAGGTCGTGCAAGTCCAGGCAGACAACACCATGACCATATACTACCTGAACAAGCAAGACAGCACGCACTCCCTTCTATTGTGTCAGAAGGCCCTCCACACCTGGACCCTCATGCACAACCTGGGTGCAGATCTCCTGGTGGTTCATGTCATAGAAGCACACAGTCAGCTGGCAGGCACTCTCACTGAGTGGGCGAGAAGTCACATGAGTGGTCCCTGCATCAGGAGGTGGTGAGAAACCTGTTCTCCCTGTGGCGCACCCCTCTGGTGGAGCTGTTTGCCTCCTAGGAGAATACAAAACTGAGGCTGTTCTGTTCTC
Source organism: Neoceratodus forsteri (assembly GCA_016271365.2). Lineage (NCBI taxonomy): Eukaryota > Metazoa > Chordata > Ceratodontiformes > Ceratodontidae > Neoceratodus > Neoceratodus forsteri. Next base: position 269,767,288 of record JADMNL010000025.1, read on the forward strand.
ACCCCCCCCCCGGTGGGGGATGCCTTTGTGAAGCCCTGGTCCTCAGGCCTCCTGTATGCCTTTCCCCCCTTCCCCAATCCAGAAGGTGTTGTCAAGGTTTGGAGGGACAAGGCGTGGATGATCATCATAGCTCTGTACTGGCTTTGCCCTGGTACTCTGATTTCCTCAGCCTCAGCAGCAGACCCCCATGGCGGTTGCCTCTTCGCCTAGATCTGCTGACCTGTCAATAGGGGGATGGTCCTGCACACAGACCTTTAATCCCTGCACCTCACAGCCTGGTTCTGGATCTTTTGGAGAATGTGCTCCATGTTGTGGAGGCCACTCAAAAAGAGTCAACTCGCCAGTGTTCTGCATTCAGATGGAACATATTTTCCATTTGGTGTCAGGGCAAGGAGCTTGGTTCCTCTGCCTGCTGTTCTGCCGGGGTTATGTACCACCAACTGACCCACATGCAACCATAACCTTATACACCTAAAAGTGCCTTACAACAGTATTATAATGTTTGATCTTGTTTTATTACTTATATTAGTGTTTTTTATTATGTTTGTTATGCTTATATTTGCCTGTATGCATTTACCTATATTCTGTGTTTCTGCCATATATTATGCTATACTCATAATCGCTCATATTCTGTAGTTTTCCACTATTGCGACACGTTGTGTGCTTTTGTGATTACATTGCACTTATTCTTGCTTACTATGAATTTCTAAGATATATGACAATCATACACTCTTGCTTTCTGGGGTTCAGTCAGATATTACACTCTGTATATTATATCCAGTTGTATTTGTCTGCCTTATCCAAATGTTGTAGTCTTATCAGCAGTGTATAAATGTAACTGCCAGCCAGTCCTATCCCAGTCTCAGAGATTTTGGTGTTCGTTCCGTACGTTTGTTTGTTTCGTGTTTAGATTTATTTAATATGTGTAACCCTGGGGCTGATTGGTGGAAATCATCCACTTTGTAACTCCTTGTTACATGCTTTGGTGTGAATAGTATAGTAATAAATATTTCCTTTTATTACTTGTTTGCCTTGAGTTTTCCTTACTCAGCACTAGCATCTAAGAACCTGAACTATGAGCAGGACTCGTAAGTAACACTGCCCTGTGGCTAGTATCTTGAAATACTTCTGCCATCCATCCCAGCAGGGACTGTGATCGATGACCCTTAAAGTGCATCTGGCAGTCACCTCTGCATACTGGGAGCAGGCTGGTATGCTTACAATAGCACAGGGGAGGTGGTCAGGTGCTTCTTTAAGGACCTTAACCATTTGCTGATGCACAAGTCACCTCCAGCTTGGGACTTGTTGCATGCATTGGCTGGAGGGAGTGATTAAAAGGCATTGATCACTTGTGGTCAGTGACTGCGTACAAGTATAGGGCTAACAGGCAGACTAAATGGGCCTAGCGTTCTTTATCTGCCGACAATTTCTATGTATCTGGCTATGTTCATGAGCAAGCCTTTTGAGCCTATGCACAGGTGTTAGATGTCACACTTGTCATGGATGACAGCCTTCTTGGTGGCCATTATGTCAGCCAGGAGGACTAGTAAGCTCCAGACACTCTCAATGGAGTCTCCTTATCTGGTCTTCTACAGGGACAGTGTAGTCCTTCACCCCCACCTGAAGTTCCTCCCGAATGTTTTCTTGGAGTTCCACCTTAACCAGGTGATGGATCTCCTAGTCTACTTTACCAACCCATCTTTGGAGGCTGAACACAGTCTCAGTTCCTTGGACCTGCCACAAGCACTTTCCTACTATGTGGAGCACACGGCTGGAGTTCGGGGTAAGGCTCCGCCAGCTCTTTGTTACATACACTGAAGTCGCACCTGGCAGACCAGCAGCCAAGAGGATGACTGACTGATGGATCACTTCCTGCATCGATCTGTGTTACAGGTTGGCTGGTTGAGAGCTCCATAGGCCTCGGCTCATTCAACCAGACACATCATTTCCTTGGTGACTGCTTTAAGGCACATCCTCATCCAGGAAATCTGCAGGGCTGCCATCTGGAAGTCAACACACACTTTCATCTCCCATTAGAGCATTCACCCCAGAGTCTTGCTGGGATGCTGCTTTTGGGGTCTCTGTTCTCCAATCTCTGTTTGCCAAGTAGGAGTGCATACCTTGCCCCCTCCCTCGGAGCACTGCTGGGAGTCTGCCAGTGTGTAGATAAGTGAACCCTATCCTCGCCCCTAGAAAAAATAGGTTACTCACCTGTAACCATAGTCCTAGGAGTAGTATATGGTTCACATCCACACCAGCCATCCAGTCTATCCTGTAAAGTGGTACACAGATCCCTGTTTCCAGCATGCAGGATCTGATTTTGTGGGGTGTAGTTGAGGGATATACCACCCAGGTGGTGGGAGGACCTTTGCGTAAAGACATTCTGGTGAATCCGCTCTTACGGAAAAACTGCCAATGTGTGGATGTGAACCATATACCACACCTAGAACTACAGTTACAGGTGAGAAACCGATTTATTCTGTGTAAATGTGAACTAATCCATAAGGATTCCCTGCACACTCTTCTACACCGATTACAAGTTGATTCGTTTGGTGAGCAGAAATACGTTCAGGCTTACTTTGAATACCTGTGCTATCTTCATTCATATCCACTGTCTCCTCTGGTAGGTGTTCCATAGGTTCACCACTATCTGGGAGAAAACATGCCTCCAGATGTCACCCTGCATGTACTACCTCTGAGCTTCACAATGTTTCCCCACATCCTGCTGGCAGGAGTGTAGCCAGAAATTTCCATTTGTACACAATCTCCAACAGTTACACCCCCCCCCAATTAAAAAATGTACACATCCCTTCCAAATGACACCCCTTTCCAAACAAGTCAGATTGTTGTCAGATGATTCCTCTGCTCTCTAAAGAGGTTATACATGTATCAGACCCTCCTCAATGGCCTACACTAACCCAAATACTACAGATTAGAATGATAATATTAACAGAGTGGCTTATGGTTTGTGACAGGCACTCAACAAAACTGTACACATAGAGTATGCCTGTCTACACCCTTGCCTGCTGGAGGAAGCCCAATCAGACATCTCTCTGTTTAATCATGTTGATACCCTTGAGTGGGTGGAAGACTGCAGTCATATTCCCTTTCATCCTTATTTTCTCCAGGCTGAACATGTTAAGGGCCTTTAGCTTTTGGCCCCATACCCCGATCATTTGGTGACCTAGCGTCACACCTTCTTGACTGCTTCAAAGTTCTCATTGTGGTGAGAAGAAACATGGAAACATAGAAACAAAGAAAGGTGATGGCAGAAGGAGACCAAAGGTCCATCAGGCTGCCTGTGTGAGTTCCCGAGACCCTAGGAGATCCTAGGACCTAGCCCATACTTTTACATACATGCTTGAATGCAGTACTTAAGGTGGGACCTGATCAGGGCCTTGTGAAGTGGCAGGATTACTTCTCCTCTTCTTCAGGTCACCCCACGATTAATGAACCCTAGCATTCTGCTGGCCCTCTTGACAGAAAGCCATACACCGCTTGTCATGTTTCCACCCCAGAGTGCTTGGCTCCACCCAAGCGCCTGAGACCTGCAGTGAACAGACACTCCCAGGGTATATCCAGGGTCCTGCTGATGGTAGGGGGTTCCTCTGTGGCTGTGGCAGGCCCGAAAGACATGACTAGAGAAAGAGGTAGGTGTGTTTGTGTATAAAGACTGATTTTTTTACATTAAAAATGTCAAACACTTTCTACATTAAAGGGGGACATTCTGTGCAGTTGTATGTCTCTAGTTTCATAAATTATATTCATAGCACTAAAGTATTCCTGTTTAACTGTGCCTGACGAAAAGCCAAAGCTGTCAGTTGTGTTTTGTATTGTTTTCTTTGTATGGACAACGTTCTGTGCAGTTCCTTTCTTGGAACCAAGACTTTTGGAGTTTCGACTATGTCACTTCATGGTTTCAGAACCTTGAGCACTGTACTGATAAGTTCTTATTCACATATTTGTTACACAAGGAGACAACTTGAGAGAGGCAGGCATATGGAGAATCAAAGAATATTTGAAGACACTAGTTTTTTAAAGATGTAGATAAAGTCGTTCATGACTTTGGTTTGCCAGAGAATTTAATTAAAAGTTTGCAGTTCATGTTAGATATTATCGAATATCACATGCTTAAAGGGGTCATAAAACCACTTATGAACAAAAATACTCGAGATGTTCTAGTTATTATGAATCCAAACCCCACAATTTCATTCAATTTATGGTTATTTGAACTCTGTTATAGGTCATGCAGCAGAATCAGTCTCCAAATGGACTAAGCTGATAGGAGAAGAAGTATGTCAGTGGGATAGGGAATTAATCTGGGGTTTCCCTTTTAAAGCTTTTTAAATTGTTAGTAATAGGATAACACAATATAAATGTTTACATAATTTATTTTACTCTCTTAAAAAAATGTTTCAAAGGATAATGATAATTGTCCTAAATGCAATAGTCCAAATGCAAATAGTTTACACATGTTTTGGGAATGCTCTCATATAGCACGTCTGTGGTCACAAGTAAAACAATGTCTACACAAAAACCCCAAACTAAGTCAAAATATGAATGTCAAGACGTGTATAACTGGTCAGTTTGGGGACAGTTAATCAATAAATACAGAGCTCAAATATATGATTGCTATGATCTCCATAGTTATTAAAAATTGTATTTTAAAATACTGGATAGAGCAAGAAACCCCATCTATCATAGAATGGAAAAACTCTTTAATCGAGAATATAGCATGTGAAAAACTTGCCGGTGGCATGAAAAATGGGGAAAAAACATACTTTTAAATATTGGGATGCTCTAATTACACTCATTACTATTTAAAATGAATAATAAGGGATCATTTTCATCTCGTCTACACTCTATTCTTTTTCTTTGGTTTCTATCTAAAAAAAAAAAAATTATACTATTGTCTTCTCTTCTTTTCGCTGTTATAGAAACTAACCTCCTTAGTAACTCTGTTTTTATAGGGAAATCATTTTTATATCATTTTTATATCGAAATAAGGTGAGTAGATTTATGAATATATATTATGCATGATTTTTGTTGATGCTTTAATATATAGAGAGTATAAAGTTTTATTCTTTCTATTCTAAAACCAAAAAGTTCATGCTCACATTTCTGAACCAGGAAGTGACCTAGTCAAAACTCCAAATTCCTGGTTCCATGAAAGGAACTGTCCATACAAAGAAAACAATACAAGACACGACTGACAGCTCCAGCTTTTATTCAGACACCGTTAAATAGTCCTTTAGCGGTATTACTAACATACTAAAATGCCAGCAGAATAGGCCTAATGGTCTTTCATGTCTGCTCGTTTAGTCAGCCCCCACCCTGGGAGCTGACCTTGCTGCCCCCCTCACCTTCTCTGGCTTCTCCCTTCCCAGTACTGGATATTCTCGCTGCATTGGATTTTGCTTCCAGAACCCTTCCCCTGTACCTGTCCCACCGCCTCTTGAACCCCTCCACCGTCTCTGCCTCCACCAGCCCCCTAGGCAACACATTCCATGGCTCCACCACCCTCTCAGTGAAGTAGCACCTCCTCCTTTCTCCCCTGAATCTTCCCCCCTCCAGCTTCCACCCCTGCCCTCTAGTGGCCCCTCCTCCTTCCTTGAAGCACCCTGACTGTTCCTCCCTATTTACCCCTTCATGTACCTGAAGACCTTCATCATGTCCCCGGTCCCTTCTCTCTTCCAATGTGTACATATTTAGCTCTTGAGCCTCTCCTCATAGGTTCTGTCCCCAAGCCCCAAATCATTTTGGTTGCCCTCCTGGACCCTCTCCAGGGATTTAAAGTCTCTCTTTAAGTGTGGCCTCCAAGAGCGTGCAGTACTCGAGTGCGCCTCACCAAGCAGTTATACAGAGGGAGTATCACTTCACTCCTTCTGGAGGTGATCCCCCTAGCGATGCATCCCAGCATCCTGTTGGCCTTGGCTGCTGCCCTCCTACAAGTCTCTGAGTTGTTCATCTTGACATCCACCACCACCCCAGGTCCCTCTCAGCCATCGAGACTTGTAGCATTTGCCCCCCCAGGATGTACACTTGGCCCGGGTTTCTGGCCCCCAGGTGCAGTACCTTGCATTTCCCTGCATTGAACCTCAGCTTCCACTTTCTAGACCATCTTTCCAGAGCCTCCAGGTCTCCCTGAAGGGCCATCCTCCCCTCCTCCCCATCCACCACCACCCCCATTACTATAATTTATGAAAATCGAGACACTTCATATAGCTGCACATAAGTAATCAATTCCTGCCCCCTTTAAGCAAGAGACATCTCTAACAAAGTGTACTCCTTTATGTTTGCTTTCTCCTACCAGCTCTGCTCCCTGTGGAACCTGGTCCCTGATCCTCTTCATCTATCCCCCTCCCTTCACTCACTAAATTACCTACTAAGACTCTCTGTTCCCCTTCCTTGTACCTGTTAACCCCCCCCCCCCTTCTGATTCCTCTGTTCCTTTTCTCACCACAGTTTCCATACTCCTGTCTGTCCTAAGGCTCCTACTTCCCGGAGTCCCTGGACTTCTGCTCTCAGTACGCTTTCTTGAGTGGGCAAATCTCACCCAATCTTATCCACATGATTTTTGCATCTACAAGATTTAGTGTGAGCTTCTTAGGTCATTTGTAACCCTTGTATATCTGCTGCACTACATTGTTACCAGTTGTGTTTTTTGCACTTCTTTGCTGTTATTGCTTTTCTGATGATCATAATTATCTATATGCCTACTCGCACCCCCACCCTGGGTTGCACCTGGAAACAAGTCTCAGCTCAGTGTGCCTTTCTCGGTTATCAAACATTTAAATAAATAATTTCTGTGATAGTATATTGTAGTACTATTAATAAGATGCATATACTGTTACTGCTATTCCCCCACATTGAACCTTGGGTTATAACCCTCCCATGAGGGGAATTTGCCTTCAGTATACCAAGTGCCACATAGTGCACTACATGGGCGTTGGCAGCTGCCCACTCAGCATGAAGAGATTTAAAAACTTTTTATAGCTTCTGATCAAGCTCCTGAACCAGCATGGTAGGATGGCTGTGAGGTTTCTGTGGCAGGAAATGAGGACAGGAGAATGGGGTCCGATGTTTTTCAGAACTCCATGAGGTAGTCTGCTTTAAATTTCCTCGTGGTGCTCTCATTAATTTTTTCTGCTGTCTTGCATTGATGGCATCTGACTGCCACCATGAACCCCTTTTTCAGTGGCATACTTCCTGACCTCTTCGGGTTTCAGGTATGTAGCTGGCATACGCTGAAGGGCGACTTTCATTTGGTGTTGGGGAAGTAGATGCAGCTAGTGCCTTAGTAACTGGGCACATTCATGGGATGTTTTTTTTAACCAATTATTTTACCAGGTGAGACACACTAAGCTGAAAGCTTGTTTGCAGGTGCAACCTGGGAGCACGAGGAAGTTAAGTGACTTGCTCAGGGTCACACAGTATGCAAGTGGGGGCTGTGGGATTCAAACCCAGGTTTCCAGATTTGCAGCTCAGAGCCTTAATCCACTGTACCATACTGCCTCCTTCACAAGTCCATTAGCGTTAGTCATGGTGACCTGATATAGGTATTAAACATATACCACTAATCCCCTTACTTTCATGAATACATCTAGTGAAAGCTTAAACTGGCTTATATTGGAACTATGAACTACTTCCCTTGGTAGACTGTTTCAGGTGGAAACAACTCTTTGGTTTATCCAACCTCCCCATGTATTTTCCTTTTTTGTAGTTTTCTCCTTTTAATGATAAAGCATGCCCTCTGATGTTACTGCTGTTCTCCCTGGACACTAGTACCATACATTCCCATAAGTCAGTATTACCTTGTGCCCTATAGACCTGACAAAGGTTACCTCTCAGTCACTTATATTGCAAGGAGAACATACCCAACTCCCCCAATCTCTCCTCGTATGGCATATGTTTAATACTGGAGACTAATTTGGTTGCCCTTCTCTGCACCCCTTCCAGTCTTCTTATGTCTCCCTTCCTGTATGGTGCCCAAAACTGGACACAGTACTCCATAGGAGGCCTCACCAGGGCACAGTAGGGGGGCACCACGACCTCTCTTTCTCTACTCCTGATATTTTACTAACATACTAAAAAGCCAGCAGATTAGGCCTTATGGTCTATCGAGTCTGCTTGGGGATCAGTGCAGTCAAGTATTCTATTCCCTTTACTCACTACGTTTTCAAAATGACAAATTTTAAATCATAAGGCCGGCCCAGTGGCGCTAAGGGTTGAGGCGCTGGATGTCACACCTCGCGCTACACTGGCGACCAGGTTCGGGAATGAGCCTGGGATGCTGGGGGGGAGCTGGATTGAGTCACTGACTGGCAACTCTCCTCTCCTGGGGATGGTTTGGCACCTTGCCAACTAGTGGATGGTGTCAGGAGGGGAGGCTGTCATTAAGCGAGTGGCAGAAGCCATGCATCACCACAACTTATTGCTTGGACTCCGATCCTGTTCATCGGAATCCTTGGGGGCATGGACAGGATGTAGCCACCTTCTGCAACCACAAAATGTCCTGCCCCACTGCCATGTTCCATGCAGCGCTGATCCCCAATTGGTAGAGAAGGAGCCCTGGATAGGCAGTATGCTGCCACTGAGCCCTAGCCAGAGTGGGCATAAAAAGATGATGCAAAAAAAATTCTTTTAATTGTCAGTAACTAAAACACTGAAATCTTTTTGTTTCAGTAGACATTATTTCACTACCATTCAGGTAATATTTGGCTTTTATATTCTTGGGTCCCAAGAGCATAACTTTGTATTTGTCAGCATAGAATTCAAGTTTGTTTACTCTCAGCGCAGTTAGCAATGGCATTGATTTCATTTTGTAGTTAGACAGCATCTTCACTGCCATTTACAAGCACACTCATTTTTGCATCATCTGCAGACTTGCAGAGCCATGCATTTTTTGAGCAGTTCATAGCGGAGATGAAAATGTTGAACAATACAGGTCCCAATACAGATCCCTGAGGGACTCCACTAGTCACTTCAGCCCACTTTGAATACAACCCCCTTAAGCAAACCCCCTATCTTCTTTTTTCCAACCAAGAACAAATGTAACTTATGACACACCTCTGCCATACACATACACGCTGATGATACTGTCCTGTATACATCTGGCTCATGCCCAGCTGAAGTTACATCTAGCTTGCAGCACGACTTCAGCAAGGTCCAGCTCTGGTTCACAAATCATCAATTATTCCTCAACACTAAGAAGGCAGTCTCCATGACCTTCGGCACAAGGCAGAGACTCTCTAGGCTTCCCTCCCTGCCCACCTCTCCGCACTCTTGATAAGACTTTACTTGAGGGTACCTCGTTCTTCAGATACCTTGGGGTTTGGTTAGACCAACACCTCAACTTCTCTGGACACATTGACGCCATCCAGAAAAAATTGCACCTCAAGCTTGGTGCCTTGTTCAGGAACTGCAGTTGCATCCCTCCTGTGGCTAGACGTGAGCTTGTCCAGAAGATGATCCTCCCAATTTTTGACTACTGCGACATAGTCTATGGTGCCGCTTCTAGGTCCTCCCTGACCAGACTGGACACTCTCTTCAACTTATTCTGCTGCTTTGCCCTTCATGCTACCTCTTGCACCCACCACTGTGACCTCCATCGAGCCCTTTCTTCCCCCTCTACACAAATAAGCGCCTCTCACACTGCACTAAATTCACTGCTAAGCTTGCTGGCTGGGTGAACTCCCTTCCTATCTCTCCCCTCATTTATACCACCCCTTTTCCTTCCCACTACCTCAGATCTACTGACACTTGCACACTAACTGTCCCCCACCGCTCCACCCTCTCAGGCTAGTCGGGGTACTCTCACCATTGCTCTAAAATGTGGAACTCTGTACCTCCCCAAATCTGACACTCCTCCCTCTATTCCATCAACACTGCCCTCCAACTTTCTTGCACCTAACTGCTCCTGTTATGACCCGCCTTAATTTCCTTTGTTTTGCTCCTTATAGTTTGTCCCCCTTTGGAATTTACCCAATGCCTCTATCGATTCTACTGCCTCTACTGACCCTAGCCCCTCCTAGCTGCTAGTTCTCATACCTTTCTCCCTTCCCCTACTCTCTCCCCCTTTTTACCTAGTCTTCACACTCCCCTTAAAGGGTTCTCAGCATCCTGAAAAGGTCCTATAGTGCCTAGGTTTGCCGCCTTTTCTTCCCCCATCTACCTATCCTTGGCCTTCCAGGTCCCCTTGCAGGGTCCCCAGCAGCCTGGTGAGTTCCTTGGATCAGGCATCATCCCCTCCCAGGTGTTATTTCTTATTCCCTCCCTCTCACTATATCTCTATAATTACAACGCCTGACCACAGGAGGGTTTACAATTGGCTGAACATCCCTGCCCACTTGTAGGGTCGCATCCTGCAGGGTTCTCTTTTTGGGTCAGGCCTTATTTCCCCATCTAGGTGTTAATCACACATACTCCCTCTCTCTCCCCCTCTCTAATCCCTACTCCAGTCCCCTTGCAGGGTTCTCCACATTCTGAAGGGGTCTCTCCAGGACACGACTCTGCACTATCTGTCATCTCATCCTCTCTCTCTCTCTCTCTCTCTCTCTCTCCTTCATCCCTTATTTCACGATAGCACTTGTTCACTTATTACCATTGTACTTATTAATTGTTCTCACAAATTACATATGTATGCAACACTGTAACAACTGCCTTAATTAATTGTATGCTATGTTGATCTTTGTAACTTGACTGTGAAATGTCTCATACCTATTGTACCCCTTCCCCAGGTAGCAGTGGGAGATGAGCAACCTGTTGCTCAGTGTGCCTTCTTGGTGAAACATTTAAATAAATAATATTTTTGTTAATTCCAAATTTTATCATGGTATTTCTTAACTCAGAATGTGACATTGAGTCAAATGACTTAGTGAAATCTAAATATATTACATTAACTGGAATATTTAAGTCCAAAGCCAAGCTAACAGGTTCGAAGAATTGCAGTAGGTTTGTCAAACAGGAACTGTTTTTCAATAAAGCCATGCTGTAGGGGATCTATTTGTCCTGTATTTTCCAAAAATTGTTCGAAATCTTCTTTAATTATAGTTTCCAGTATTTTTCCAATTGCAGATGTTACACGTACTGGTCTGTAGTTCCTACAAATTTCCCTGTCTCCTTTTTACTGCTGCGTGGGTGGAGCTCCACAGACATGATGGCATCGCAGTAGGTTTAGAAGAGCACTGTGGAAGCACATGACCAGATTGCTGTCCGATGTGCTTCCACAGTGCTCTAGCGAATGTCTACTCGTGCTGTTTTTGCGGCCCTGCCCCTCCATGGGCTGCATAAACACACACCCTTTGTGACGTTCTACTTTTTCTTCCACAACTGCAGAAGTGACAACCACCATGCCCAAGATGGTGGCTCTGACTCAAACTGCGCATGCGCAAGTATCGCACATGTGCAGTTCTGTCGGTGCTGCCATCTTGTGAACGGCAGACTGATGCAGCGAGAGCTCAGAGTATTCTTTTACTTGCTTTTGCCGCACTCCCCTTGCTCTGAGCAGCCATGTCAACTATGACCAGAGTTTGTTTATAAATGGGAACGACATGCGCCACCTTCCAATCCTCTACCACCCTTCCTACTTCAAATGATCTTTGGAAGATAGTAGTCACAGGTTCAGCTATTACTGTTGCTGTTTCCGTTAAAAACCTAGGGTGACGTCCAGCTGGGCCTGGTGACTTGGTTGGGTCTAGTATCCGTAGTCTGTTCAGAACATCAGAAAATTCTACTTTGATGTTGCTTGTAGTTTTGCATACTTCCTTTAGGTTTGTTATTTTAGCTTTTTTTTATGTACAATGGTAAAAAAAAGTTGTTAAAAACCTCTGTCATATCTCTGCAGTCGGGTATAGTGTTATTATCATCTCTTAATCAGCCAACCTGAACTTTTGTTTTTCTGAGGCTCCCTATACAATTATGGAAAGATTTTGTCGTTGTCTTTTGTAGTTATGCCAGTTTTCTCTCATAATTGCTATTTGCCCTTTTTATTAGTTTTTTACGTTTTCTTATCTTTGATTTGTAATTAATCCAAGAGCCCTGTGACCCCCTAGTTTTTGCCATGCAGTATGCTCTCTTTTTACACCTAATGGCCTTTTTTTATTCCATTTGTAAACCATACTGGGATTTTACCCCTTTTGTTATACATAGATACATAGATGCTGTCGGCAGATAAGGACCACTAGGCCCATCCAGTCTGTCCATTTGAGCTGCCTAACAGAAGCATCAGGTGACCCTATCTGGTCATTAGCTTTAGCGTTTCTTCCATTCTCTGTTATTCCTTTGTTTCTGTCCCATGCATGTTTGACCCGCCACTGTATGGACTGCCACCACCTCCTGGGCAGGCTATTCCATGCATTCACCACCCTTTTCATAAAAAATAACCTCCTGACATTTCCCCATATGTGGCGACCCCTCAGTCTTATGTCGTGTCCTCTTGTCCTGACGCTACTATTAATCTGGAATATGCTGTCCCATTCTAGCTTGTTAATGCCCTTGGGGTACTTGAATGTTTCTGTCATGTCACCTCTCTCTCCCTCCTTTATTCCAGCGTGTACAAATTGAGGTCCCTCACTCTCTCCTCATAATGCTTGTGATGTAATCCCTTCACCATTTTGGTCTCCCTCCTTTGCACTGTCTCTGTTTTGTCAGATTCCTTTCGAAAGTGTGGTCTCCAGAACGGTATACCGTTTTCAAGGTGAGGTCTCACCAGGGTCTTGTACAATGGAACTATTACCTCCTTCTTTGGCTTGTGATTCCCTTCCAATACACCCAATATCCCACTGGCCTTTCCCACTGCCTTTGCCGTCTGACTAGCAACCTTCAAGTCATCTGTAATTATGATCCCCAAGTCACTCTCCTTTTTTGTTACTGTCAGCAGGCTCCCCCTCCCCCAACCTGTAACTCGCCCCAGGGTTCCTGCTCCCCACATGCATGATTTTGTACTTCTTTGCATTAAACTTTAGCTGCCATGCCTCTGACCATCTCTCCAGCAGTTCCAGGTCTTTTCTTATCCTTTCCACCCCCTCCGCATACTTACGCCTAAGAGGGATAAAGTCATCCACACAAGTAGTCAGCCTTTCCTTTGGTATTGCCAACATTTTGTCCAGGTTTTACTTTTCAAAGGCATCTTTCCATTTTCATTCACTTAAGTAATGGATGATATGATATCATCATAATTGGCGAGACTGTGATGTCTTATTGTGGTAATTCCTTGTTCATTTGTTCTTTTAGTTTTTTACTGAAAATTGAACCATACAGTGGTCACTACTAGATAAAGGTTTCCAAACTGTGCAATGAAAAATACCATCTTCTGATAGTGATGCAGCTTCTGTCTTATCAACCCCAAACTCTCAGCTAAATCACTACTGTCTAGGGAGGTAACATCAGACACGTACTTAAGGCATGGAACGCTGCATCAATTTCAGAACAGACATTTAGAGCTCAGCGTTTTGTTAGTTATTTTAAGTCAAAAACCTGACAGCTTTATCAGGCTGGGGAAGGGATTAAGGGGATTAATAATGTAATCACAGTTAATTACAGCTGCCAGACTGCATATTGCCAGCTGATTGCTGTCCTGATGGTTACCGATCCCACAGCGACACCTTTACACTGAACACGTCGATGCCGACAACATCAACAGTTCGCTATAAAGTCCGCCCGGGACCTCAGCACTCTTTTCCCCCAGTCTTGCACCCCCTCCCTGAATCAACTCTGACTCGGAGTTGATAATCCGTAAAATCCAGAGGTTGCCAAAGCCCCCCGATAAACAGAAATGGTTTCTCTGATGGATTTATGTCGACTGCAAATTGCAGTCGACATACATCCATTGCTGTAGGGTCTCGTCAGGAAGATGTTGACGCTGTAGCGTTACAGATCTCTGTCATGAGTGAGAGTCTTGACAGCTGATTGTCAGTGGAATGCTGTACTAATACTGGTTTGTTGTATACACCAGATGCGCAGATTATACTGACTGCAAATGTGTATAGCAGTTTGAAAGCACTAAATATAGTGGACATGAATTCAACCCACGAAACAATATTTTTAGTTTGCAGCTTAGATACTCTTTAATATGTGTGGGCCATGTCAAAAAATAAGTTGATCCCATGGATTCACCTCTTTTAGGTGATTTTTTTATACTTGGACTATTTTACATGAATATTTATCAGATGATAATACCACAGGAAGTCAGCATGCAGCTTTGGACCTAATATCTCCACTTGACAAAGGGAATAACTTGTATTTGCTATTTTAACTAATAGATTTAAGCCTGTGAAAGTGACAAAAAATAAAAATCTCTCTCACCATTCCAAGAAAATGCCCAGAATAATCTGTGGATCAACGTATTCATTTTTTTCTGGCCTTATTGAGGAATGTTTATGGTTAAAAGAAACAAACTGAACTGTGTCAGTTAAATAAACCAGCTTTGATGGTAGTGCACAAGTTGTTGTTGATTGTAATGTTCTTTGCATTCTTCCCCAGTGCGATGCAAACAAGAGTAACTGCATCATCTATACGTTCAACTCTGGCGTCACTGCCGTTCTGGAGTGGTACCGACTCAATTATTTAAACATTATGGCACAGATTCCAAATGAGAAGAAACTCGAAATGGGATACTCCGCTGATGACCTTATAGTCACATGCATGTATGATGGACAGTCATGTGATTCAAGGTTTGACATTTAATTTCTTTGTACGTTTCTTCCTCGTCTGTATGTGCTGATACCTCTAAAACTAACTTGATGGCACTGGGACACAAAACCTTAGTCAACAAAGCTGCATTTCTGTGAGTAACAAATGATGTTTCTATTGCATGACGCATTATATCTGTCTACCAACTTGTAGTGATTGCAGTGTATTGGGAATCTCTAGATCTAGCAAGAGCAGTGCCATGAGTCTACCTGTACCCTGCTTTTTAAAGTGGAATTGTCCATACTGAGAGCCCCACACCATAAAACTGGTCCCTATTTGCACTTTGTGTGAAAAACTTTTTTTATAGGATTGTGGATATGTTGTTCTATCAACACTTGTTGGCATGTCCTTTCCCTTTAAGAATCTTGCTGGAAGGTCTGAAAGCTGGCTCCCCCCACCCACCCACCTAGGTGGTATATTCCCTGAGCTCTGCCCCTTGACACTAGATCTTCCTTTCTGCTGGAAGATTCGGGTTCCCTCCTTATCGCTCACGCGTTACTGTAGGCCCTGGGGAACAAATCTTTGTATTTACCAAAACTAAAACTCAAATGGGGACAGTGAGAGGATCTCAGATCTAGAAGTGGGTTGCCATCTGGGGACAAGTGACCATCAAACAGTGTGGTTCACGTTAAACTCAGCTACAGAGTCAAGCCATACAAAAGTGAGGGTACTGGACTTTAGGAGGGCTGACTTTGGCAAGATGGGAGAGTGCCTCAGAAAAGCACTAGCAAACAGGCTAGAAGGAGGTGTGGAGCAACAATGGGGAATTATCAAAACTGCCATCACAGAGGCAACAAGCCTTTGTGTGAAGCAGATAAACAAATCAAAATGAAAGAAAAAGCCACTATGGTTCTCAAAAGAGGTGGCTGTGAAAGTCAGGAAGAAAAAGATAGCATTCCGGAAGTATAAGGAAACACAGAAGGAGCAGGACAGAGAGCTGTACCAGTTAAGGCAGAAGGAAGCAGGAGGAAGTCAGAATAGCAAAGGCCCAAACTGAGGAAAGATAGCCAACTCAGTTAAGAAGGGATAAAACTTTTATAGGTACATCAGCGAGCATAGAAAGACAAAGGGAGGATAGTGAGGCTGAATAGAATGACGGTGGGTGGGCAGAGGGACAGTGAAAAAGCAGGAATACTGAACGAATATTTGTGCTCAGTATTCACAAAAGAGGAGGGGGAAGTGCCTAATCCAATTAACAGAAGCACTCTTGATAGTGGGGTCGATCCCAGTCCTTTCACAGAAGAAAGGGTTCTGCAAGAACTCCTAAAACTGAAGGTGGACAAAGCAATGGGTCCTGATGGAATTCACCCTAGAATTCTAAAAGAATTAAGGGAGGAACTAGTGAAACCACTGGCTACTCTTTTTAATAAATCATGGGAGGATGGTGTGGTACCCGAGGACTGGAGGAAGGCGGATGTGATTCCCCTTCACAAAGTGGGTCCAAGACAGAGGCAGGAAACTACAGACCTGTCAGTCTGCCTCTGTGGTAGGAAAGTGATGGAGTCACTTCTGAAGGAAAGAATAGTCAGTACCTAGAGGCCAGTGGAGCACAGGACCCAAGGCAGCATGGGTTCACAGCAGGAAGGTCATGTCAGACAAATCTAATAGATTTCTTTGACTGGGTGACCAGTAGTAGACCAGGGAGGGGCTGTGGACATGGCCTACCTAGACTTTAGCAAGGCATTTGACACAGTCCCACACAAAGATTAATAGCCAAATTAACCAGCCTGGGAGTAGGGACCCAGGGTGGTAGCCTGGGTAAAACATTGGCTGGACAACAGGACACAGAAGGTAGGTGTAAATGGAGTCACTCTGAAGAAGGGGGGTTACTAGTGGGTACCCGAGGTTCAGTATTGGGTCCAGTCCTTTTAATGTCTTCATCAGTGACATTGCAGAGGGACTGGAAGGAAAAGTATGCCTTTTGCAGATGACACAAGATCTGCAACAGGGTTGATACACAAGGAGGTGTGGAAAGGATGAAAGGGACTTGCAAGGTTGGAGGAATGGTCAGAAGTATGGCAGCTAGGATTCAATGCAAAGAAGTGCAAAATAATGCACCTGGAAACAAGAACCCAGGAAAATACACAATGGGTGGGAGGTAGTAACAACAACAAAAAGAAAGGACCTGGGGTAATCATATCAGAATGACCTTAAGGTTAGCAAGCAATGGAGAAGGCAGTAGGGAGGGCTGGGGTATACTGGGATGTATAGGAGAGGCATCATCAGCAGAAAACAGGAAGTTGTTATCCCTCTGTACAGACAGTTGGTGAGACCCCATCTGGAGTACTGTGTCCAGTTCTGGAGAACCCATCTCCATAAAGACATAGACAGGATAGAGGCAGTCAGAGGAGGGCAACTAAAATGGTGCAGGGTCTGCAAGAGAAGCCGTGCTGAGGAGAGACTAAAGGGCTTAATATGTATACCCTTGAGGAAAGAAGGAGAGGGGACATTATAGAAACTTTTAAGTACCTCAGTGGAATCAACAAAGTCCAAGAGGTAGCATCTTTTAGAAAAGAGACTTGCAAGAACAAGGGGACACAATTTAAAAGACAGAAGGAGGCGGTTCAGGGGCAATGTGAGGAAGTATTATTTCACAGAGGGTAGTGGATGCATGGAACAGCCTTCCTGAGGAGGTTGTGGGTCTAAAACTGTGGGAGGAATTCAGAATGCATGGGACAGACATAAGGCAATTCTTGTGGGGGTAGGAAGAAATAGGCTGTTGGTTAACTAGGATCTGCGGCCTATGCCAGGTAGGGAAATGGGCAGACTAGATGGGCCTAGCGGTCCTTATCTGCTGTCAAAGTCTATGTTTCTATGTTTCTATATGTTAAAACTCGTTAGAGTTTCTCCAAATCACTTCACAGTTTTAACCATGATGGAAGACAAGTCCTCGCCCAGTTTCTGACGCTGTCCCTGCGGACAAAAGCTGTCTCAGACCAACCCGCATGCCTCGTGCGTCTATTGCCTGGGTCATGATCATGACACCCAGGCGTACAAAATGTGTCACGTGTTCCATCCAGATATTTTGGATGATCGTCTCACATGACTGCAGTTGGGCAGACTGGAAAAACAGAACCGTTTGTCTAATCCAAAGAGGCCAGTTGAGGGCCGGTCTCTGCAGCTGTGGGGGTCGTTGAGCAGCTGGAGCAGATGAAGGCCTTGAAGAGGAGTGCACATGCGCTATAATCGATCCTCTTCTCGGTCAGTCTTCATCTGCTCCAGTCTCAAACTACACCTCTCAGGCTTCATTCCTCCCCACCAAAGGAGGGTCCCTCAGGCATACCGTCTCCATCCCCTAATAGCATAAAGAGCACAAAGAAGGTTCATCTTGCCAGCGACATTCTTGGAATCATGAAGATCTCAGTCCCAAAATCTGCTGTCTCGACTATGGTTGAGTTCGGCCTCAGCTGCTGACTTCATGGTACCCCTGTCAGGCCAGCCAGCCAAGATGCAGGACGATGATCCGGCTGAAATTATAATTGACCGTCGTTGCTAGATGAGATTGACAACTCCTTATTCAGCCCACTGGGAACCTCTTCATGGTCCTGACCTGGAAGAGCAGGGTTTCCGGCTCCTTTTGAAAGAACCCTGTTGGTCCCCCGACTGTCTTAAATCAGGTCTCAGACCCTTTGACCAACAGGCCAAAGAAAGTGCATAAGCGTGCCAAAAAGCGGCACCACACGCCCTGTTCCTTGTCCTCTCGTAAGAGGAGAGGAGAAGGTAATACGACGCTGAAGTATTTGATATGGCAGCAGCTGATTATGACTGGCCAGAAGTCGACTCCAGCTTCTGCTCCACCCGGTGCTTGACTGTCACCCTCAGGCCGATGCCAGTGCCTCAGGGCCAGTCCACTGTCCTCCAGTTGCGGGCAGGTCAAGACCTCCAGCTTGGCTGAAACCATCCTCTCCACCAATTTGGTGGACTGGCCACCTAAGCTGTCTACCTCAGAGCTCCTGCTAGGAGTCTTGGCCCGATATGGGCCTTCCGTCTGACTGTCTGTCACCTCACTCCCAGCCATCCTAGGCGGGTGGATGGCAACTGCGGATGCCGGCTAATCTATCGAGTCCGGGACTCTGATCTGCATTCCCGTCCCTTGGACGATGAATCCATAGGGAGTCTTTCAACGGAGGAGGGTCCCACTTCCTTCATGGGCATCCTCTGTCTCATCTCTGAATCCATGAGGATGCCTTTGGAGCCCGTGCAGAAACGGGCCGAATACCCCCTTACTGATATCCTCAAACAAGGGGATTCTCAGACAGTGGCTGAGGCCATTGTTGGCCCAGCCTTGGAGATATGACAGCACCCTGCCTCCTGCGCTGCACCCTTAGCCCGGATGGCCCACTAATATGCGGTCCCTATTGGCTCCCTTTTGGGATTCACAGAGCACCCTTGGCTGAAGGTTTGGTGACCGAATCTGTGTCAGGCGCTCGGGAAATTGGAGACACTGATAGATCCCCGACAAAGAGTCAAGAAACTGGACCATTCGCCAGGAAAATTTATGCTGTGTCTTTGCTTGGCCTTCATCAGGCAAGATCAGCTGTTGTCATGGCGCATTTTTCTCATGCTCTCTTGATGAGATCCTTCCTCATCTCCCTGCAGACTTTCAGACCACGGTCAAGCAGGTCCATGACCAGGGTCAGGCAGTTGCAAAACAGCAACTCCAGATGGCACTGGACATTGGGGACTCCTGCGCCTACTCGGTGGTGGCCACGGTTGCCATGCACCACAGGGCCTGGCTGAGGGTCTCCACCTTCATGGTGGACATTCAGCACAAATTGACAGATATCTCTTTCCTGGGTACCAATCTTTTTGGCCCAGGAATGGATAGTCACCTCCAGTGCATAGAGAAGTCCAGTGCCACCTTGCACTCTGTGACGTCTGCTCAGAAAGAATCTCAGGATTCCAAAAAGCAGAAAAGAAAGCCTTTTCAGACTTCTGCTCCTGTGGCCAAGCAGACTCATTTTCAGTTGGGGCAGCAACAGCAGCAGGCTCAACCTTGGTGCCCTCAGCCTAAGTCAGGGTCCCTGGCAACCTGTAAGCCTGTAGAAAAGGGTACCAGTGGTCCCCAACCGGATCCTCCTCCTCAAAGCCTGCACAGTGATGGGATGGGGTTGTCAACCCCATACCCATCACACAAAATCTGGTCATCCTGTGGGGGCCGCTCTAGCACCTCTTTCCCCTGGTCAGCCAGGGCTGCTTCTGGAATTTGAGAAGTGCCTACCAATCCGAGCCCACGCCCCACAGGAGGAGATGGTGTCCGTGCACACTCAGTTGGCTCTCCAAGATGACATTGCCCAACTCCTTCGCAAGGAGGTAGTGGCCAGAGTTGCAGATCCCCCTGTCAACCCAGGGTTCATTTCCAGGTACATCCTGGTCCCAAAACGGATGGGGGACTGGTGCCCCATTCTAGATCTGCACGACCTGAACCAGTTTCTCAGTCTCTCACATTCAGGATGGTAACTCTGTCTCGAATCATAACATCTCTGGAGCAGAACATGTGGTTCACTCACTGGATCTCCAGGATGCGTTGTTTCACATCCCAATCCATCTGTCTCACTGAAGGTTCCTCCACTTCTGAGCAGACGAAACCCTCCAAATTCAAGCCATGCTGTTCAGTCTGTCATCGGCCCTCTAGGTCTTCACCAAATGCATTGCAGTGGTGGAGGCCCACCTTCAGTGTCAGGAGGTGGGGTCAGGTGTACACCTGTCTCAACAACTGACTCATAGTGGGTCCCTCCATACAGGAGGTGGAGAAATCCAGGGATTTGAGACTCCAAACCTGTATCAAACTTTGTCTTCTGGTCACAGAGACCAAGTCAGAACCCATAGTTTTCCAGGCGATCTACTTCCGTTGGGGCAGAGCTTGACTCTTGCCAAGCCGAGAACCAGCTCCTGCTGGACAGGCGGAGGGTTCTCTCCTCCTGTTCCCGATCATTTCTGGTTGGGCACTTGTGCCCTGCCTGGGACTTCTTGCACTTTGTGGGGTACATGGCAGCCTGCACTGCCACGGTCCAATGGACCTGGTGGCATATGCGCCCCCTCCAATGGGAGCTGGCCAGCCAGTAAACTCAGTGACATGGTCACTTTGACCAGCTGGTCACTGTGGCCCAGAATATGTGGGATACTCTCCAGTGGTGGACTGTCCTAGAACATCTGCAGGAAGGGATCCTGTTTGTCTGTCCTGAGCTGATGGTCGTTCTGATGACTGATGCCTCTCTCTCTCACAGGCTGGGGTGCCTACACGGGGAATCACAGAGTCCATGGGCTCTGAACCCCCAAGGAATCTGATGTTATATTAATCTGCTGGAATTCTGAGCAACTCAGCTGCCACTGACTGCATTTGCTCTGTTTCTTCAGGGTCAAGTGGTGCGCCAGGTCAGGCAATACCACAACCATGTACTGTCTCAACAAGCAGGGCATACGCACTCCGGCCTCTGTGCAGGAAGCACTCTGCTTCTGGACCCTTGTGAGCTGACTGGAGGCAGATCTCCTAGCCATTTATGTGGCAGTGCCTCCAGTCAGTTGGCGGGCGCCCATAGTTGTTTAGGGAGGCGTCCCCTGGTGGTCTTCCATCCGGAGTGAGTTTACAGCCTGTTCTCCCATTGGGGTGAACCTCAGGTGGACTTGTTCACCTCCAGGGAGAACAAGAACTGAGGCTGTTTCATGCCCCAGCAGGGCTCGCTGCAGAGGGATGTCTTCTCGAGGCCACGGACCCCAGGCCTCTTCTGTGCCTTCCCTCCACTTTCCTTGGTTCACAAGGTGCTTCTCAAGGTCAGGAGGGACAAAGCACAGGTGGTCCTGGTAGCCCCAGACTGGCCTCGCCAGTTCTGGTATCCAGATCACCTTAGCCTCAGCACCAGGCCCCTGAGGCATCTTCCAGCATGCCCGGACCTGCTCTCTATCAGTCAGGGGAAGGTATTCCCTCTGGACCTTCACTCCCTGCACTTGACAGCCTGGTTCCTGAGTGGCTAGAGTTCCAGGCTTTGGGTCTGTCTGAAGATGTACTCACTGTAGTTGAGGCTTCTAGGAAGGAGTCGACCAGGAGGTGCTATGCCTTCAAATGGAAGAGATTCTCCATTTGGTGTCAGAGCCAGTGCCTGGACCCTTTGACCTGTCCGGTGGCCAGCATCCTTGACTACCTTTGGTCTCTCTCTCCAAAGAGGGTCTTAAGTCTGAGACCCTTAAGGTTCACCTGGCAGCCATCACTGCTTATCGGGCGTGGACCGGTTATCAGACGGTGGCCCAGGAGAAGGTGGTCTGGCGCTTCTTTTTTTCTTTTACTTTCTTTTTATCCTCCTTACTGCCCTCTCAGTCCACTCCTTCAGACTGATCAATCCCCATTAACCCCCCCCCACGCATCTGCCCCTAGAGTGCGAGGCTAGCTCCATTGTCTCCCTACCTTGCTCCTCCTTCCTCCAAAGTGCCTGCACAGCAGAGTCTGGCCATGGGTAGGTGATCGGGGATAGGATCAGTCATCATCCTGGCCTGAGAGGGGTGTTTTTCTGCTTTTCTTCCCCTTGGTCCCTCCTCCCCTGAGGGCATCGGCACAGAGGACTGACCTCCAGACAGATGGCATGCTGACTCACGCTGCTGTCAAATGCCCACAACATCCTTCCCACCCTGACTCCGGAGAGCTGCCTAGTGCCCCGATGCCCATGCTTCCACTGGCATTGGTGTGTTTGGTGCTCAGAGCACCCCAGGAACCCCCCCCAGGAGGAGGAGGAGGAGGAGAGCATCCGTTGGGATGATCGATCCTCCCCTCTGACCCCCAGCGACCAGAGTCCGTTCCGGAAGCCGGGTCGCCATCGTAGTGCGAGGTGTGGCGTCCAGCGCCTCAACCCTCAGTGACAGGCCGGCCATCTGGCACTTCTTTAAAGGCCTCAAGCACATTTCCTCCGATCGTGAACCACCACCATGATATGTACTGCTGGTATTGGCAAAGCTCATGGACAAGCCATTTGAACCAATGCACAGGTGTGAGAAGTCACATCTGTCATGGATGACCACCTTCCTGGTGGCTATCACATCAGCCAGAAGGACTGGGGAGCTACAGGTGCTCTCTGTCGAGTCTCCTTACCTGGTCTTCCACACGGATGAGGTTGTCCTGCACCCCCACCCAAAATTCCTTCTGAAGGTGGTGTTGGAGTTTCACCTCAACCAGGTGTTGACTCTGCCAGTGTACTACCCCAATTACACCTCGGAGACCGACTACAGGCTCCATACTTGGACCTGAGATGGATGCTGTCTTATAACAGGGACCCATCGGCTGAAGTTCCAGGAGAGGTTCACTAGCAGTTCGTCACCTATGCTGAAGCTGCACCTGACAGATCTGCAGCAAAGTGGATGATTGGCAGATAGATAACATCCTGCATCGATCTTTGCTGTTGTCGAGCAGCGTCAAGTGGCTGTTCTTTATTGGTGTAATAAATAATTTTTTCTAGCTCTGGGTCCGTTCCATTATTGGGATTTGTGTGTGCTTCAGCTTTTTGGTAATTGTTCTGTATTTGCTGAAAGCACCACATTTACCTTTGTGCATGGTTCTTTGGCTTTTGCCTCCCATAGGGATAAGAGCTCATTCCACCTGCCATACTGCTGCATCAGTGGCTGCTTCTAGGGATGTCCCATCCAGGATATCTGCAGGTTGCTACCTGGAAGTCAGAAAACACTTTCATTTCCACTACCACATCGACCTAGAGTCACACGGGATGCTGGTTTTGGAGCCTCAGTTCTCAATTTTTGTTCCCTAAGGGTGTGTGTGCCTTGCCTCCTCCTCCCGGAGAACTGCTAGGAGTCTGCCAACAAGTATGGCTAGAACAACATATCCATGATCCTAGAAAACAGGTTACTCACCTGTAATAGTAGTTCTGGGAGTGGTATTTGTTCATCCACACGAACCCATCCAACCTCCCGGCTGGCACTTTGTACCCTCTGCTTCCAGCGAGCTTAGAGACCTGGCATCAAGGGGTAGAGCTGAGGAATATACCACCCAGGTGGGTGGGAGGAGCTAAGCTTTCAGACCTTCCAGCAAGATTCTTAAAGGAAAAGACATGCCAACAAGTGTGGATGAACAACATATACCACTTCTAGAACTACTGTTACAGGTGAGTAACCTGTTTTTCGTTACTTTTATTGCACTTATAGTACATTACATTAGACTGATTCTGTTGTTAAAGCTCTTTTAAGCTGTGATCTTTTGTTTGCTGGTTTGACTATCCTCTCTGGGCTAAGTACAGTCACAGAAGAAGGTACTTCTCCCTGGGAAAACAGCAGAACCAGCAGATCTGATCTGCACTTATAAAAGCTCCTACATGCACTTCAGGCTGTCGAATCTCCAACTGTGGCAGCCCTGCTCTGATGTCAGCTGCAGGGATTCTGGGGTTTGTTAAGAAAATATCAGCTTGCAGGTCAGCAGAATCAGTCTGACACAATCTGCTATATTGCAATAAATAAGTAAAAAAATGTTTTGCATGCAAACTGCAAACTGGACCAGCCCCACTTGAGTGCAGGGCTTTTAGTGCTGACCGCTCCCCTCTAAACAGGAATAGTCGGCACAAGGGCCCTGCACTCAAGTGTGGCATGGTCCCAATGTGCACTTTGTGAGCAAAACATTTTGGTTTACTTATGGTTTACTGTAGTACAGTAGATTGTATCAGACTAATTTTGCTCAATTGTAGGCCGACATCTTCTGTTACTACAATTCCAGAATCCCCTGCAGCTGACATTAGCACAGTAGTGAGCAGTGGGAAATTCAGTATTCTGCAGTGCATGTTATTGCTTCTGTTTTTGTTTTCGCTCCCTGGCAACGGCTCAGGTGTATACCCTACATCTATCCACTGGGTCCCCCCACAGATGGATTCCGGGTCCATGCTGCTCGTCCCCAAGGGTTTTTCTCTTTTGTGTGGGTTCCCCATGGCCACCATGCGTGAAAAGAGAAGGTTGTGTAATGACCTCAGTGCATAGCCAGGCACGTTCCCACCCACGACATACAGACATCTGCTGTTTCTCGCTCTTGGCCTTGCTGTGCATGTTAGATGTTTTGTAATCTCCGATCAGATGTTTTCTGGGGCTGCTTTTCTCTAGGGGCTAAGTACATGCCTCTGTGACTGTAATTTGTCCAGGAGGGACAGTGGGATCAGCAAACAAAGATCAGAGCTCATATGAACTCAAACATGCACTGCAGGCTATTGAATCTCCACTGCTGCCTACTGCTCTGATGTCAGCTGCAGTGGATTCTGGGATTTGTAGTAACTGAAGATTTCAACATACAACTAAGCAAAATTAATCTGGCACAATCCTCTATACTACAGTAAACACAAAGTGCACATTGATACCAGCCCCACACTTATGTGTGTGTGGCCCTTTGTGTTGATTGTTGTTCTTCAAAATATATGAAATTAAAACACAATGAGCTCCAGTGTGTCACACAAGAGCTGCTCCGATGGCCCTGTGGCAGCATATTGCAATGCCACACAGGTGACCTAGGTTTCAGAGCGGACTCTGGTCACTGCTTGACAGTGCACCACAGTTGGAATGGGTTGGTGGTGGGATCTGGTGCTGCAGTGAACCCAGTGAACAGGCCATTGGCAGTGCATTGTACTGCCTCACAGGTGACTCAGTTTGGGAGCAAATTCTGGTCACGGGCATCAGGAGGCTGGCCTGGCTGTTGTGACTGCCGCTAGGCAGTGCACAGCAGTTGGGGTGGGATGGTGGTGGGATCCGGTGCTGCAGTGATCCCTATGGATGGACCATTGGCAGCACGTTGCTTTCCCGCACATGTTTGGGAGCAAATTCTGGTCACACAGATCGGGAGACAGGCCTGGTCGTGGTGACTACTGGTTGGCAGTGCACCACAGTTATATAGAAACATTGAATTTGATGGCAGATAGGGACTGCTTGGCCCGTCTCAGTCTGCCTATTCCTCCCTATCAACACTATTACCGGACCATACCAATCTCCATTTTTTCTCCCACCTACTGTTCCTTCCCACTAAATTCTCTTGTGCTCATCACATGCATTCTTATCCCATGTATTCTTGAACCCTCACTACTGTTTTTGCCCCCACCACCTCCACTTGAAGGCTGTTCCAAGAATCCACCACTGTCTCTGTGAAGAAGTACAGTATTATCTCGCATCTCTCCTCACAGCTCTCCTGAATCTATCCTCCTCCGGCTACAGCTTATCCGTTGTTCTTGAGTACCTTTTCTTTACCACCATGAGGGTATTTAAGGTCTCGGTCATGTCTTATTTTTTTATTTTATTTAAGTTTTGGTAACTGGTAAAGCCCACTAGGCACAAGTGCCTGTTTTCAGGGGCGACCTGGGAACACTGGGAGGTTAAGTGACTTGCTCAGAGTCGCACAGTATGCAAGTGGAGGTTGTGGGAATCAAACCCCGGTCTGCTGGATGTACCAAGTTCTCCATTCTCTGTTCCAGGGTGTACATATTGAGGTCCTTTAGTCCATCCTCACAGGGCTTTTGATGCAGACCCTGCACTATTTTAGTTGCTGTCCTCTGGACCACCTCCACTCTGTCTGTGTCTTTCCAGAGATGTGGTCTTCAGGACTGAACACAGAACTCTTAGCAGCAATCTGTACAGAGGCAACAATACCTCCCTCTTTTTGCTGGTGATACCCCCTCCCTATGCACCCCAGCATTCCACTCACCCTCCATATTGCTTTGTCACACTGTCTGTCCACCTTTAGGTCATCAGATATGATTACCCCCAGGTCTTGTTCCTGCTTGGTGGTTGTCAATACCACTCCACTCATTTTGTACTCCACCCTTGGGTTTCTGTGCCCTAAGTGCATTATTTTGCACTTTTTTGCACTGAAACCTAATGATCATACCCTTGATCACTCCTCTAGTTTTTCTAATGTTCTCAGGTCTCTGCTCATCCTTTCCACTCCACCCCCTGAGTGTCCACACTATTTCAGATTTTGATGTCATCCACAAAGAGGCAGACCTTTCCTTCCAGCTCCTCTGCAGTGTCTCTTATAAAGACATTCAAAGAGGACCGTTCCCAGCACTGATCCTGAGGCACCTCGCTGATCACCCTCCCTTCCTTGGAGTGAACTCCCTTTACCACCATCTTCTGTCGCCTATCCTCTAACCAATTTCTTATCCAGTTTACCACCTTTGAGCTGAGTTTACACAGTGGCAGCGCTCTGGTATTTGCGCTGCTCCCTTCCCCCTGCGGTGGCTGCTCGGAATGCAATGACCCATTTACACAGACCGTCCTCACAGCGCTGCAGGTTGCTCCAAGGATGGGCTATGACTGGCAGGGAGGATGCATGGAGACATGGGGAAGATGTGGAGCAAGTGCAGCAAAGTGTTTACACTGGTTGCTGCGCTCACTCTGATGGGGTACTGAGAACTGAGTCAGTGCAGAAAAATTAATTAGAGTGGCACTTGCGCACTGAATGTGTCCACACACCCGCCTTTGCAGCGCATCAACCAGTGTACATGGGTTGATTCACTGCAAAATAGGTGGTGTAAAAAGGGCTTTGGACCCACTCCTAAACTACCAAGCTGGCTTACTAGTCTCCTATGTGGAACAGTGTTGAACGCCTTACTGAAATCTAGGCAAGTCATGGTGGCCTCTCCACCTTGATCTAGTTTGTTGGTCACCCAGTCAAAGAAATCTGTCACATTCATTTGACATGACCTCACCCCTGTGACACCATGCTGCCTCGGGTCTTGTAAACCACTGGACCCCTGTGGGTGCAGCTGGCATTTTATAACAGGCAGGCATTGGGCATCTGAGATCGTGCTGCTAATAACACGAGATGATGTTGCTCCACTGCCCCTTTCTGTATTGTGCCCATATGTGCAGAGACTTAATAATCTTGGCATATAGGCAGATTCTGTAAACATAGCACTGGGCCTGGGAAATAGGAGATTATTAAATCTCTGTATATATTTGGTCACAAGACAGGAAGGGGCAGTGGAGCATCATCTCGCGTTATTAGCAGTGTGATCTCAGATGCTCCATGCCTGCCTGCCTGTTTGAAAGTGATGGCTGCACACTTAGGTTTCTCAAACATTATGAATATTAAGGTATGAAAATCTTGCAATGTATAGTGTGAGCACAGGGGGAATCAGGGTACTGAAGCCCTGAACTTTGCACCGATCGCTGCTTGACTTTTGCCAGTTGTTCTCCTTTAAGAAGCAGATCTGTGGCTGGCCTGTTGGCGCAGCGGTAGTGCTACCGCTCACGACACCAGTGACCCAGGTTCGGGAGCAGACTAGGGTAATCGGGAGCTGTCCAGGGGGAGGAGGATAGAGTGTCTGTTGGATTGCTGTCCTCTGGGGATGGAGGGTAGCCATGCCCTGCAATACACCACCTGGGCAACCACAGGTGGAGGTGCTGCTCAGTGATGCCATGGGTGGAGAGTGTCACAGACGGACTCCAGTGGTCAGGCCCTCTGCTCCCACAGTGTCAAACCTCGAAGTGCAGTGTATGTGAACAGGAGACAAACTGGGTAACCCTCCTGCCTGTTTTGGGGTCCTAACACCTACTAGTCTCGAGTCCTGGGGTCAGATATGAACCCTTTTTCGGTAGCATGCCCAGTTAACAGGTTCAAATATCACACCCTCTAAGGGGAAATACAGTGCAATACTTAACCCAGTGGCCACCCAGCCTGGTTCACAATCTCCCCTTTTTGACTCAATTGAGTCCTAGGTATTTTTCTTACCTTGGTGCATATGGTAACACACTGTAAGCTTTAACAGTTTTGTCAGACTTATCAACAATGTCCCAGCATTCACATTCAAAATGAGAAAAAGACTCCAGCATGATTTCAAGAAAAATAACGTTCACTAAAATTAAAAATTGTAAATGAAATACAAAACACAGAACATATAACATTGGTTGTACAGTTATATAAATTAAATGGAAAATATAAACAAAACTGCCTTATTACTGAATGTTTAATCCTGCCCTAGTTTCAGGTAGTAAATAATGGTGGTTGATTTACAAAATGTAGAAGTTCTCTTGAGAGTGTGTCTTTGCAGGAGTCCAGAGATAAAAGTACTATTTTGCCTGAGTTTTGACCTTCTATAGAGAATAAGGGTACCACCCAACTTGTGAGATCACAGCTCACAGTGATGCTGGCTGTGAGGTCACTCAAACCTGGATACCGAATTGCAGTCACAGGCATCTGTATGTTGCTAAGCCCCACAAAAAAAATGTATACATATATTTTTAATTAGTGAACCTGCTTTTGGCAGGTCAGAATTACCCCTTTGACCTTCAGAGGAACTTCTTGATATCTGTTTTCTCCTAGTGGTGCGAAATGTAACAGGTATCTGTCAGAAGTTGCTTTCCTCTTAATAGGTCATAAAATGCAATACTTTATACAAGTGGTTGGTTTTACAACCTGTTACAACCTAGTTTAAAGGAAGCTCTTAATCAGATTATCCACTGAGTCATGGAGAGTGCAATTACTTAGTACCACACTTTTAAAACCCCATCTCCCATGGTGCTCTTTTGCCTGAAAACAAAGAAGTACGAGCACACCACGATTCTTCACAGCTTTGCAACCTCTGTAGGAGCACCCCCCTCATTGTAGTGCACTGCTTCTCTTCTCTTGAACTGAATGTTTGCTCTTCTGCCTGGCCTGCCATAGTTCCCAAGCAGACATTCAAAGAAACATACATTTATATCACAAATATAATACAAATAATAACAAGCAGATGCTATCGTTGTGACACTGGAGGACACCAGTGAGCTCTGGGACGACTGTCACATTGTGATGTACCAACATCTCTCGGAGCTCCAAGCATGCTGATGCCCTCAGGGATGAGAGAAATCACAGAAAGACCCCGGCTGAACCGGAGATGGCCTCCGGCATGTAGCCCTATCTCTCTCCAGCCCGATCCCCAGGGTGCCTGACGAAGACTTGAAGCAGGTGATAGGCAGTGTGAGGGAGACTGCTCTCTCCACTGATGGGCAAACCAAGGCAGCATGGAGGGCCACCCCAGGGGGAAGAGGTCGGAGAGCAGCCAGCCCGATGCCTTGGAGGACCTGAGGGAAGGGAAGGCCGTGGAGAAGGGGGGGGCATAAACAGCAAATTTAAGAAGCAGATCTGACACGTAGATGATCCCCATGTTGCAGTGCCTTGCCAATAGCCTCAGAGGCTTAGCTGCAGGTGACAGGATATGTTTTCACTCTGTAAGGTGTGGTGGTGAGGGAGGAGTGTAGCCTGCATTATTTATTTAAAAAAACTACTTGCAGATTTCTTACTTGGGATCTCTTGGTCCCATCACATAATTTTGGAGCAATGAGCTTTAAGTTACAACCAGGGGTTGAGCTACTGTCCATTAATCTAACCCTATGGGAGTCATGAGGTACAAGGTGAAGCAGAGTACCTCATGCTTCTCGGGTGAAATTAACAAAGGTAATCCTATCCCATGAGAGCCCTTATGCTGTTAATAAACAAAACTATTAAAATATTTTTTTTAAATTAATATTCTTATAACTAAAATTCTGAGAGTTCTGTTGTACGTGAGGTAACATAACCCTGTTAAACTGCTGTCAGCCAATCAGAATGCTCTGTATTCAATCATTGTTTTGTAATCCCTGTAACTCATTACCCCAAACCCACCGGGGGGGGGTCAAAGTTGAAAAGAGGCATCAAACTAAAGGCAATAAATCAATGTCTGATATACAGATATTGAGTTGGTAAGACAATTGGCAAAGATAGGTACATGGTGGCACGTACAACACTGGACCTAACTGTGGAGATGATTGAGCTGAAGGCATCCCACACTGAGGCTAGATCTCCAAAGGGAAGGTGCTAGCTGCCTGATGTCCTCTCCCCGCAGCTGGTTGATAATGGAAATGTATTAACTGTGAATACTGTGAATGCTGTCCTACCTGCTGGAGGAAGGGTTCAAATAAGGTAATAGGGGATCACAGGAGCTGGGTTAAAAGGGCGCCAAAACAATAAAGTATATAAATACATGTTAACAGTGATTGATTCAAGTAATGCAGTCTTTATACAATGCTTTAACAAGTGGACTGAAAAACTGAATGTAACCATTCAAGTACCATACGCTGTACTTATTGAAGAGATAACACTACATACTGGATTCTAACGCAGAACCCCTTTCTCTTTTGTAGAAATTTTACCCTTTTTCAACA
Source organism: Neoceratodus forsteri (assembly GCA_016271365.2). Lineage (NCBI taxonomy): Eukaryota > Metazoa > Chordata > Ceratodontiformes > Ceratodontidae > Neoceratodus > Neoceratodus forsteri. The sequence continues at coordinate 269,798,122 of JADMNL010000025.1, forward strand.
TCCTTTGCATGGCAATTGCTACACTTTTAATAGTGGAGATGATGGGAACATTCTACAAACTTTAACTGGAGGAAGCGAATATGGTAAGAAAACTGTGCCATAATAACACTAACACTTAAATGGGCTTTCTACCCCTGCTTAAATTATTTATTTTCCCTCCTACCTCCCTCCCTCCACCTCCTCTTCCCTTTTGTGCCCCTCCATCATTCCATACCTCTTTCCTCCCTACTACCTTAATACATCTTCATCATCACCCCACTACCTACACCACCTCTTCCTCCCTACTCTCCTCCATCTCTTCTTTCCCCCACCCTTCTCCCCCCTTATTCCACTTTAACTACATAGCTATTCTTCCCTTTCCCTCCTATCTATCCCCATCCTACCCCCCACTCTGCTTGCTTTCTCCCTCCCCGCACTTTCCTCCTCCCTCCCCGTCCTTCTCTACTGGTACGAGACCTTCCTTCTTTATATGACTCGGGCACAATCCAATTATCTGCCTATGTTGTTAGTTGTATAATTCTCCTTTTCAAAGAAACGTTCTCATATTATGTTACCGTTACCTAATAAAATGTTAGCCTTTGTTTTGATTCTGCACCCTGTACATCTTTAGATTGTGTAACTATTTTTAGAATTTATGCCTGGAGAAAGTTTTCTATGGTTTCTTGCTGTATCTGTATCTGTGGAACATATCTGTATTCTTGTTTGTGTCATACTTGACGTGGTGCCTATGAAAGAGTTTTCTGCTCACAGATGTTTAATCCAAGATCTCAATAAATAAATAAAAATCTGTAATGTACTCATCTCAAGCTTCAATGTACCGGCATATGACTCTCGCTGTCGGTTTTTTGTTTTATGGTAGATCATTTTATCTGCTAATGTCAGTACATGTCTTTTACCTGGTATCTGCCCATGGTACACTCAAAGAAATTAAAACCTAGATTTTGAAAATTATCAATGATGATCGTAGCGCACAGATCCATTATTTGTTAATCAGCAACAATTTTAATTGTTTGTTTTTGCCATCCTTAGATTTATAAGATAGGAATAAGGGCCAACGGGGGAGGATAAAAAAGGACAGTGGGTGGAGTGGGCGGAAGAGAAGAGAAGGAGAAGCACTCAACTAGTACTTCTGCTCAGTATTCACCCAGGAGAAGGGGGGGAGATTCCTAGGGTGATGGTGGTGGGGGTATGGGGGGGCCTGATAACAGATGTATCGATTACAGAGGGCAGGGTACTGGAAGGGCTGAGGACCCTTAAGAGTGGACAAAGCACCAGGACCAGAAGGCATTCATCCAAGGGTGCTAAGGGAGCTAGCGGAGGTCCTGGTGAGGCCACTGGCCGACCTGTTCAGCACCTCTCTGGACTCAGGATATGTACCACAGGACTGGAGGATGGGGCATGTGGTACCCACAAAGCAGCCCAAAGGATGAACCAGTGAACTATTGGCCAGTGAGCCTCACATTGATCATGGGGAAGCTCATGGAGACCATCCTCAAGGAGAGACTGGTGAGCTTTCTGGAGAACAATGGTCTCCAGGATCAGAAGCAGCAGGAGTTGGTAGTGGGAAGATCATGCCAAACCAGCCGAGTATACTACAACTGGATGACACAGTAACTGGACAAAGGCCATGAAGTGGACGTCCCTGTATTTGGACTTCAGCAAGGCCTTTAATTTGTATCGCATGGGAGGTTGGGGGAGCCGGAATATGGGGGCAAAATTGGTAGATTGGATCACAAACTGGCTGGGGGCAGCAAAGAGTGGTAGGGGGGACTTCGTCACTGAGAGAGTGGTGACGAGTGGGTGTCATAGCGATCTGTACTGGGACCGTGCTGTTTGGGATATATATATATAGATATAGATATATCTATATATATATATATATCTATATATATCTGATATTTCGCACAGGATGAGGAACAAGATCAGCCTATTCACGGACAATACAAACATGGGAGCTGTGGTTGATGACAGTGAGTGGTGGAAGGGGCTGCAGGAGGACCTGACTAAACTGCAGGAGTGGGCAGAAACATGGCAGCTGGGTTTCAGTGCCAAGAAGTGCAAGGTGTTGCACTTTGGAGCAAAGAAGCAGGGGAGGGACTATCACTTGAATGGAGTGCAGCTGGGAAGTACCACAGAGGAAAAGGACCTAGGAGTAATCATAACCAGGAGCATTAACAACTCAGCCCAGTGCAGGAAGGTAGCAGCACAGGCCAACAATATGCTGGGGTGTATAGCAAGGGGGATCTTTTCCAGAAGGAGTGAGGTTATACTGCCCCTGTACAGATCATTGGTCAGGCCCCACTTGGAGTACTGCGTGTAATTCGGGTGCCCGTTCCTGAAAAGGAACATAAGGTTATTGGAGGGGGTGCAATGCAGGGCCACGAAGATGACACAGGGTTTGGGATACAGGCTTTATAAGGACAGATTGAAACAGTTGAAAATGTACTTGCTGGAGGAGAGGAGGGACGGGGGATATGACAGAGACCTTTAAGCATCTTAAAGGAGTTAACAGAAGGGATCTTTCAGCTGAGGAGAGGGAGGGACACAAAGACATGGACTGAGATTAGAGAGGGGAAGGTTCAGGAGGGAGGTAAAGAGGCACTTTTTCCCAAAGGGTACTGGACAAATGGAATACCCTACGGAACATCTGATGTCCTGTAAGGACGGTGGGCAGTTTCAAAAGGGGGTGGGACAGAGTAAGGGGAAGGGATACGGTGATGGGGGAGGCGGGAGGGAGGGTAGCTGCAATTTTTGGCGCGTTCCACAGCCACATCCTGATTGGACACTGCCCTCTGTTGCTGCATCTTGAGTGGTGTTTCCCCTGGCTAATTCTTCCTGATGCCACAATTGCTCCTTATACTTAAAATAACGGATTTTATTTATTTATTTTTTTAGTGGCCAGTTTTCCATTAACAGGTTATACAGATCTGCCACTAGAGGGATCTTGTTCTTTCATTTAAGAAAGTCTACACTCTTAGAGTCACAGTTGCTTTACTTGCTATATACCTTCCTTGCACTGCCTCCCTACTAAATCCTATTTTACCTCACTTGTGTAACCCCCAGGGGGCGCTATCCTGAGGGCTACTACACCTGCCTGCCTTAACTTTAACAGGGTGAGGGGCCCAGATCAGTTGGCGGGTGCCTCCACCCAGAGGTCGGGGGTTAGAACAGTCGAGGTTGACTTGGTCACAGCCCTCTGGTGAGCTGCAACCCCCTTTCTTCCCACTAGTGGCCCACACAAGTTCAGTTACAGTGCCCTTACTATAGACACTTACCTCTGCTTGATCCACTCAGCCTTACCTCCGGGGACCCCGTGAAAAGTAAGGTACAGTTACACAATATTCACTGTGCAGTATTTCACCATTAATACACAAACTAGCCAGTGTGCTTTTACAAAACAAGCAATCTGATTTATTTAAGGGGAGATAACAAGGACCGGGGGGGGAATCAGGGTGATTGGCTTACCACTACAATATATGCGTATCTACCTAGGTCTCTGTGCACAGGCCTAACCTATAAGTTACTGTCTATGGGTACCCAAGCCCTAAAGGCTAGTTCCTCAATGCAGCTGGTTGGGGCCCTGACACAAATGAGCATTTTCATTCCTACGAAGATTAGAGGGAGCCAGCAGGCTCAGTTAATGTATTCAGCAAAGTAACCAGAAGATCTTGCTCTTGCTAGGAACCTTTAACAGGGAGCTACCCTGATTTAGTACTCACGACTCCAGAGGGAAAAGTGCTCTCACACCACTCGCTGGGCCGAGCCTGAACTTCAGACACTTCTCCACACATTTATATGCAAAGCAACAGAGGGGTACCATACCAGGCAGCTGCTCCTATGGCCTGACCGAACACCCTGTTACTCGGGAGTCTCCCTGCAGCTTCACCTTCCTGACAGACCGAGCGCGATTCAGCAGATTCTCCAGTCCTCTACAGGGTGAGCCTGGTAGGTAGCTGTGCTTTTACACAGCCTGCTCTGACCGCTGCCCCTCGGATTTAGGCTGAAGCTTGCCGGCTACTCAAATGGCCGAATCCAGCCTCTCACACGCTTCCCGCGTGAAAACTCAATGGCGCAAGAGCCCAGAGCTCCTTCCTTGTCCACAGCCTCAATGTCTCTGCCCCTTAGCAGTATGGGGAAATCCTCTAGCTTGGGCACCACCCGATCCTATTGGCTGGCTACAGGTGCCAGTCACTTAGTCCTGCTCTCAGTGGTGCAAAAAAGGTGCCCTGGTCTGGCCTTCACTTCCCACAATCACTAGCGATGTCTCCATTGGTCCGTCGGCTCCCTAGAGAGCCCTATTTCTGGTTGGTCACCAGTTACTCCATTTGGGGCACCTCCTACCCCCATTGGACCCTTCAGAACGTCCTGGTCCAAAATGGAGGGCACAGCACACAGTCCCAGCTGCAAAGAAGCAGGTTAGACAAACTGTAACCCCACCAGCAGTCTAATTATGCCCAAACAGTTACATCTCTCAAAAGGCTCCCCTGCACATATATAGTGACTGCCAAAGAGCAGATTCCACACTGTGTCCAGTAGGGATTCGAACAGGAAAACGTCACCCCCATATCAACCTGCTGGAGCCTGCGAGCAGGCAGCTCTTAAAGAGGCAGTACTGGAGGCTTTGGAAGCACTCACGACAGCCACATTTAGGCGGCATTGCACCGAACACCAGTTAGGCCGGGAACAGTTTAGGCAAGCTCCAGGAAGGCTCCCAGGAACCCCCACTTGTGAGGGGGTTACACCCTTCCTGGCCTGGAAAGAACTTGGCATCCGCATCAAGTAGTTACCCTTAAATCACTTTAAGGCAAAACTGTTTGAATTAACAGCACAATAACTTTTGATAGCACACATCACATAGTTTACCTTTTACCTATACAACAGTACACATATTACAACCCCTTTCCTTTTATACATCAGGTCATTACTTCCTGGCTATGACACTTGAATAAAGGGGGCCCTTCCCTATCCCCTGCCTGAGGGCTAACTGGGGCAGTAACACTATACTCAGAGGGTAACACTAACAGTTGTGCATCATCCCCCAAAACTAACTTGGGCAATGAACTTGGAGATACATACACTTCTTTAAGGACTACGTTTAAGGGCAGGTCCACAGGCTGACCCAGGGACTCATAGCTCAACCTTACTACAGGCCGTACTTCTCGACCAGTGCGTCTAGGAGTCTCGGAAAACCCTGCCACCAGCCGCGATTCCATTTCAGCCTCATTTAGGTTAGTAGGGGGAACCTCCATAGGGGAAGGGGACCCAGGGCCCATAACACTGTCGGGAACAGGACCCCCTAAATCAGGAACCATGCCACTTGGTTCAGCTAGGGACATTTCTGGCACTACCGGGGCGCTATCAGGGCACTCAAAATATTCTTCACCCTCTGGCACATCAGTAGCTTGCTCCCCCACATCACTACCTTCTTCTGAGAAGTCACATAGCTCAGCCAGGCCAGACAGTTCAGCCAGGCTCAAGGACCCCACCTCTTCGGCTTTGTTGCTACTCACTTCATCCGCGGGGAGCACTGGCTCCGGGGACAAAGCTGGGGGCTCAGACAGTCCCGGAAGCCCAACTTCATTCCCAGAGTTAATCAGGGGATTTCCCCTAAACAGTTGGCTCAGTTCATAAGAGGGGTAGTACTCAAGGTTATTCTCACTATCTTCAGACACAGATTGGCAATCAACAGGAGGCAGTATAGCGCAGTGGTCTAAGGCTCTGAGCTGCAAATTTGGTGACATCCAGCAGACTTGACCTGGGTTTGAATCCCACAGCTTCCACTTGCATACTGTGTGACCCTGAGCAAGTCACTTAACCTCCTTGTGCTCACAGGTCACTCCTGTAAAAAAGCTTTCAGCTTAGTGTGCTATACCTGGTTAAACAACTAAATAAAAAAAAAAAAAAACTTCATCAGAGGGGTTGGAGGAGGCTTCTGCAGTTTAATTTCTGAAGAGACCGTCAATCTTAGTTTTTCCTTGCTAGCAGTTCTAGTTTCGGGCCAGAGGGGGCCATTTAGGAAGAGTTCAGCTTCTATCAAAATCTGTCCGATTGCAGCAGGTGATTTCTGTGTATAGTTTTCACATCTTTTGAATTGTTTTCAGGCCGCACTTTATATACAGGTAAACCTTCCAGTTTTCCCACAACAATATGGGGGGGGGGGTGATGCCATCTGTCAGCAATCTTATGCTTGCCATGCAGTCCCAAATTCATCAATAGCACTCTATCTCCTTCTCTCAGTTCCATTGCTTTCACTTTCTTATCATACCTTTCCTTATTGGCCAGGTTTCGCTTAGCAGCCATGGTCTGGGCCAGTTGGTAGGCATGGTTTAATTGGGCCTTCAACTTCTGTACATGCTGTAGATGATTTGCTGCTTGTACCCCATCCGGGAAACCCCAAAACACACATCCACTGGCAGTCTAGCCTCTCTCCCAAACATCAGTCTGTACGGGGAAAATCCAGTGGCATCACTTTTGGTGCAGTTATAAGCATGTACCAAGGTGCTAATCTGCTGGCTCCATCTAGACTTGTCTTTAGGTTGCAGTGTGCCCAACATATCAAGCAATGTGCAGTTAAACCTTTCAGGTTGGGGATCCCCCTGGGGATGATACGGGGTGGTTCTTGACTTTCATACTCCCCACAAGGATAGCATTTCTTTAACCAGGCGGCTCTCAAAGTCCCTCCCCTGGTCGGAATGGATTCTCTGAGGGGCCCCATAATGGACAAAGAAGTTCTCAACAAGCACTTTAGCCACCGTGGTTGCTTTCTGATCTTTAGTAGGAAAAGCCTGTGCATACCAGGTAAAATGATCAGTGACCAGCAATATGTTGCTGATGTTTTTCAGATCAGGTTCTAAGCTAAGGAAATCAATGCAGACCAACTCCATAGGGGCGCTGGTAGTGATATTGACCATGTGGGCAGCTCTCTGAGGTAGGGCTTTTCTTTGCAAACAGCGACCACAGGTCTTGACATACTGCTCTACGTCTGCACTCATTTTTGGCCAGTAGAATCGAGTCCGTACCAGGTCAAGAGTTCGATCTATGCCAAGATGTCCCATGTGGTCATGCAGGGACCTAACACCAGTTCTGTAAAGCGGTGGGCAACACCAATTGTTGTTTGTCTATTCGCCCCTCTTTGTCCACAGTCTCCCTGTATAACAGTCTATTGTTCAATTTCAATTTTAGGCCTTCTTTGTATAACAGGACAGTTCTCAATTCAGTGGACCGCAGTTGGGACACGTCTCTCCAGGCTTGCAGAGCCTCCAAAGCAGTTTTTATCATGGGGTCTCGGAATTGAGCCCATTGGAGACTATCATTGTCGAATTGGGGCAGTGCACTAGTGTCTAATGCAGAAAAATGACAGTAAGCAGCAGGTATGCAGTTCTCGGATGGCCCCAAGCAATCCACCATGCAGTCCACGGTATCAGGGGACACCGGTTCTTCCTTGTCAAATTTTTGGCAAAGGGTTCTTATGTCAGGTTCTGACAACCTAACCCAGTTGGCTCGGGGCACAGGCCTCCGAGAGAGAGCATCTGCATCTATATGGTTTCGGCCTGCTCTGTACTCAACAGCATAGTCGTAGGTGGCCAAGGCAGAGAGCCACCTATGGCCAGTGGCATCCAACTTAGCTGAGGTCTGCACATATGTCAGAGGATTGTTATCAGTCTTTACCAATATCTTGGCACCGTACAAGTAGTCATGAAATTGATAAACAATGGCCCATTTCAGGGCCAGGAACTCTAATTTACGCACTGGATCGTTTTTCTCTGAGGGAGTCAGACTTCTACTGGCAAAAGCTACAGGTCTTAGCCCATTTGGGTGCTCCTGATATAAGACAGCCCCCAATCCCTGTAGGCTGGCATCAGTGTGGAGGACGTACAGCTTGGCCGGGTCAGCATAGGCCAACACAGGGGCATGGGTAAGTTGATATATAATGTCATAGAAAGCTTCCTCACACTCAGTAGTCCAGCGGTTTCCAAACACATCATTCGGATGAAAATACTTTCTCTCCTTCTCAGAGAGCACAACTTTTTTATACTTTTTGTGGGTGGGGGGGGGGTACCCCCGAATAAGGTTGAGGAGGGGGTGGGTCACTCGAGAGTAGTCTTTGATAAACCACCTATAATATCCACAAAACCCCAGGAACCGTTGCAGTTCTTTCAAATTCTTTGGCTGAGGCCAAGTAATCAAAGCCTCCACCTTGCTGGGGTCAGTCTCTATGCCTTCAGTGGATACTATGTGGCCCACATACTTCACAGAAGTTTGAAAGAATTGGCACTTGTCTATAGATAACTTAAGACCGAAATCCTCTAACCGATCCAGGACCTTGAACAATCGACGTTCATGTTCTTCCAACGAGCTGCCAAACACTATGATATCATCCAAGTAAACCAAACACTCGAGCAAGTTCATATCCCCCACAGCACGTTCCATCAGGCACTGAAAAGTAGCCGGAGCACCTGAAATCCCTTGAGGCATCTGGATAAACTCATAGAAACCTAGGGGGCAAATGAACGCAGTCTTCTCTCGGTCCTCAGGAGCCATTGGGATCTGATAATACCCACTGCGGAGATCTAACACAGAGAACCATTTACTGCCATTCAGACAGTCCAAGGCATCCTGTATGCATGGCATGGTATACTGGTCAGGGATGGTCCACCGGTTCAGGGTACGGTAGTCCACACACATCCGAACAGCCCCATTCTTTTTCCTCACTACGACAATGGGGGAAGCATAAGGGCTCCTGGATTCTTGCATCACACCAGCAGCAAGCATCTCTTGCAGATGCCGTCTCACATCATCTATATCAGCAGGGGCTAAGCGCCGAGACCTCTCTCGAAAAGGCCTTTCATCATGCAGTCGAATGTGGTGTCAGGCCCCCCGCACACAACCCACATCCCATTCCTTCAGGGAAAAAACCTGGTCTCTTTGGGCAAGCTTCTCACTGACTTTTACTTTCCATTCAGCAGGCAACGAGGAGTCACTGAAATCAAACAAGTCTGGCGTGACTCTGTCATCCTTCCCCAAACCCTTGCTATGAGGGAGCACTGCAGTATCCGCACAATGCACACTAGCCAAGGTGCAGCCCCTATTTACTCGAATCTCTTTGTCAGACACATTATAAACTTTAACCATTACTCTCCTGGCTTAAGCATGGGCTCTAGCAGGCAAGATACTGGGTTTAACCAGCAGTCCTCCAGGCAACTTCCCTTACCCAGGCGCATCCAGCATCAATAGTTTATTTTTGACATCTTTTTTAAGCCGAACCTCCCCTTGTAAGACACACTGGGCATTTGGAGCTAATAGCAATGGCTCTGGATCCTTCCTCCAGACAACACCCACCGGGCCTTCAGGCTCCTCCTGACTAGCTTTTCTCTGAGTCTCGTAGGCCTTTTGGATCAAAACGGGTATCCTAAGAGCTCGCCCAGTCCTGGACACCTGCTTTTCAGAACACAACTGTGCTAATCGGCCAAACATGTGAGCATTAGTCCCAATCAACAAGGGTACCCCATCATACAGTCCAGTGGGGGGGCAGACTAAGGCCAAAGTTTTCACCTGCTCGTCCACTCCAGCCACAGAAGTAGGAAATGACAACCAGATCCGGATATACCCCAAATACGGGTAAGCCTTGTCACTCAGCCCTCATACATGTAAACCATCCAAGGGTTGTAGTGGCACCTCAGGTAGATGTGTCTGATACCAGTCCCGAAACATAATGGTCACCTGAGAGCCACTATCCAATACACCTCAGGTGGGGATCCCATTTACCTGCACCGGGGCCTCCATCGAGGGCCCGACCACATCAGACCATTCAGGGGGCACAGCATTAACAGTTGCTTGGGCATTAGCCCGGTCACAAAATCCCTTCCTGGGGTCGGACATGGCCCTCACGATGCCAGGCGATCAGTCTGCTGTTGACCTTCCTTAAATTCTCCGGCAACTGGCACTCAGTCTGAAAATGTCCATCCTCCCACAATGGTAACAGAACTTGGGGTCCCAGGGGTCTCTATTTGGAGGGGGATACTTCATTTGCTGGGGACCCTCTGGGGACAAGGATTCCGGGCCAGGGCATGGGTTTCTAGATAACTCAGGTTCCCCAGACCTAACAGGGTGGGTAGTGGATCACTTCAAGTCCCTCACCAGTTCTTGTAAATTCCTAACCTCACCCTCAATTCACTTTCTACTTGGGGATCAGAGGAAATGGCACACATCCCCACCCCTCCCTGTAACTCTGGGGATACATCAGGCCCTCCTGAAGGGTGGGTCTCATCGGGTTCACTAGACTCAGGGGTTTGGCTCAATTTCACAGCCCCCACATAGGGTTCCCACCCCTCCTCATCAGTCTCCACTTCTCTAATCTCCCTCATCAATTGATAGTATGCAGGCGGGGCAGCTCGCTGATTGTGCAACTTAAGTTTTAACAGAATCACACTGGAAAATCTGGCAGACTTTAGAACATGTTCCAACCTGACCTGGTTCAAGGCTGGGGCAGCAATCCCCCCTTTTCGGTAGGCCTTCTGTAAAGCCCTTTCCACCCTAGTGACAAAGGCGGAAAGCTTCTCATTCCTCCACTGCTTAACAGACTTGAATTTCCATAATAAGTCTTCCCCAGTTTCTGTGCTCCCAAACACTCCCTCTAGAGCAGAAAGATACTCTGCAGCGGTGGCTAGTGGCCCGTGGCCCTCAAAAACCAAATGGCTTCTAAAGCTGGACCCTGCAGGCTTTCCATCAATCTCTTTTGTTTCTCCCCTTCAGAGGATTGCCACTCCTGGGCTAGGGGGGTGCCGTAGTCCATCCACGCCTCCAGATCATCCTCCCCTGAAGGCACGGGCACTGTGCCAGAGAAAAGTTTTAGCCTACGGTAAGAATCCAGCTGTATAGAGGGAACCACTAGGGGTGGTGGAGCCAAGATAGAACTCTTGGGAGGCTCCGGAGAAGTACCAGGGGAAGCCTGAGGGGTGGGTTCACTGGAAAGGTCCAAAGCCTGCATTAACTCTTGGGTAGTCCTCCCTTCCACAGCTAACAATTTAAGTAGCTAATCTTTGAAACTATTAGTCTGGGGAGACCCTCCGGGCATGACCGACCCACTTCAAACGTGAATGACCCTCCACCCCGGTTGGGCCCTTCTGGGTAAATTACTGGAGGTACCCTCTCAGGGTCAATGGCTATGCTACACAAGAGTAACACCTGCAAAGTCTGATCGAGCAGGTCAGCCATACGCCCCTTCACCTCTACCTTGCCCAAACATTTGACACGCTCCACGGCAGAAATAATGTCAGCGATCATTGTCCCCAGAGGTACATCTAGTATTAACACAATTCTCTGAGTGTCCAGCTCTTCGGCTTCACCCCACCCCATCAGTTTATGTACCATAGTTTTAATAGGGTCCAGCTTAATCTTAGCCATGATATCCCCCTCCAGTTTTTCCTTTAAGTTATCCATAGTTACGCACTTCACCCACTTGGCCACTAGGGGCCTCAATCCAGGTGCCTCAATTTGCAACCCCAAGGGGGGCACTATCCTGAGGGCTACTACCCCTGCCTGCCTTAACTGTAACAGGGTGAGGGGCCCAGATCCGTTGGCAGATGCCTCCACCCAGAGGTTGGGGTTAGAACAGTCAAGGTTGACTTGGTCACAGCCCTCTGGGTAGCTACAAACCCCCTTTCTTCCCACTAGTGGCCCACACAGTTCAGTTACAGTGCCCTTACCACAGACACTTACCCCCCCCGGCTCGATCCACTCAGCTCACTCTGGGAACCCCCTGAAAAGTAAGGTACAGTTACACAATATTCACTGTGCAGTATTTCACCATTAATACACAAATTAGCCAGTGTGCTTTTGCAAAACAAGCAATCTGATTTATTTAAGGGAGATAACAAGGACTGGGGGATCAGGGTGATTGGCTTACCACTACAATATATGCGTATCTACCTAGGTCTCTGTGCACAGGCCTAACCTATGGAGTTGCTGTCTATCGGTACCCAAGCCTAAAAGGCTAGTTCCTCGATGCAGCTGGTTGGGGCCCTGACACAAATGAGCATTTTCATTCCTATGAAGATTAGAGGGAGCCAGCAGGCTCAGTTAATGTATTCAGCAAAGTAACCAGAAGATCTTGCTCTTGCTAGGAACCTTTAACAGGGAGCTACCCTGATTTAGTACTCACGACTCCAGAGGGAAAATCGCTCTCACAGCACTCGCAGGGCCGAGCCTGAACTTCAGACACTTCTTCACACATTTATATGCAAAGCAACAGAGGGGTACCATGCCAGGCAGCTGCTCCTATGGCCCGACTGAACACCCCGTTACTCAGGAGTCTCCCTGACAGACCGAGCGCAATTCAGCAGATTCTCCAGTCCTCTACAGGGTGAGCCTGGTAGGTAGCTGTGCTTTTACACAGCCTGCTCTGACCACTGCCCTGCAGATTTAGTCCGAAGCTTGCCGGCTACTCAAACGGCTGAATCCAGCCTCTCACACCCTTCCCACGCGAAAACTCAACGGCACAAGATCCCAGAGCTCCTTCCTGGTCCACAGCCACAACGTCTCTGCCCCTTAGCAGTATGGGGAAATCCTCTAGCTCGGGCGCCACCCGATTCTATTGGCTGGCTACAGGTGCCAGTCAATTAGTCCTGCTCTCAGTGGTGCAAAAAAGGCACCCTGGTCTGGCCTTCACTTCCCACAATTACTAGCGGTATCTCCATTGGTCCGTCGGCTCCCTAGAGAGCCCTATTTCTGGTTGGTTGCCAGTTACTCCATTTGGGGCACCTCCTACCCCCATTGGACCCTTCAGAATGTCCTGGTCCAAAATGGAGGGGCACAGCACACACAGTCCCAGCTGCAAAAGAAGCAGGTTAGACAAACTTTAACCCCACCAACAGTCTAACTAATTATGCCCAAACAGTTACATCTCTCAAAAGGGGCTCCCCTTGCGCATATAGTGACTGCCAAACGGGAGTGATTCCACCGCAGCCCAGGTGGGATTCAAACAGGAAACCGTCATCCCCTCCATATCAATCCGCTGGAGCCTGTGTGCAGGCAGCTCTTAAAGAGACAGTACTGGAGGCTTTGGAAGCACTAACGACACCCACATTTAGGCGGCATTGCACCAAACACCAGTTAGGCCAGGAACAGTTTAGGCAAGCTCCGGGAAGGCTCCCAGGAACCCCCACTTGGGAGGGGGTTGCACCTGGTTCCTGGCTTGTCCAATGGCATCACAAGGTGTGAAACTATTTCTGGTGCTTTTCTGCACACTTTGGGTCCCACTTTCATTTGGATGACACCCCACATCTCACATCCCTGTTTTCCCTACCACAGAGCTTCCTCTTATCACACTTGGCATGGTCACCAGTGTCGATGAAACATACTACACCCCTTTCTTCCTATGGAAGCTGCACCACAGCAGGCTGCACATGAAACATGGAAGTTGTCTGTCCTCTTGACCCCACTGTTCTTGTGCTGCTTAAAAGCCTCTCTGTTCCTACGGGGCCTGTTTAAAGTACGTCTAAAGAGGAAATCTCATCCCCTTGCACTCTGCTTACCAAAAGCAACTCCTGAAATGCCTCATTATTATTCTTCTCCATATCTCTGGGAGTGTACATCCTAATCCAGGCCCTCCTTCATATGGAGTCAATGGCAATAAAAAACAGGGTACCCTTGTCCTGGCCAGTATGAACATCTGCAGTCTGTTAAAAAATGTGATGCCCTCACTGCCTGGGGTGTAGTACACGATCCCGACATCCTGTCAGTCGTCGAAACATGGCTGTCACCATCTACCCCGGACTCGGACATCATCCTACCAGGCTACTCATTTTTCAAACAGGACAGACTATCTAGAAGAGCAGGTGGCTGTGCCATATACCTAAAGGAGTCATTGTTGGCCTATCCACTTTCCCTCCCTGAACCAGCTATGGATATTCAGATCCTTGCTGTTAAGGTTATGCTCGGTGCACACAACAAGGTCCTCAACATTGGGTCAGTCTATATTCCTCCAGACCTTGCCAAACAAGGCTTAAAACCCCTAATGAACTGCATCATGAGTCTAAAACAAGACACAGAAACCATCCTGTTAGGTAACTTTAATGTCAACTGTCTCTCTTCAGGTGCCAGAAGGCCTAGGGATGAGTTAACAGGCGTGAACTTTACCCAATTAATAACAACTCAGACCAGGATAAACTATAAGCACACTCCTGGACTGGGTCCTCACCGAATCATCCAACACATATCTCCCATTCTGAAGTATTGCCCGACACTATCAGAGATCACTCTCCTACCAAGTGTTATTAATCTAACAAATTTATCAAGCCAACTGCCAGAACAGTCACAAGTAGAGCGCTCTTCCGTGGCCACCTGCAGCCACTAAAGTCTCTCCTCCGACAACAAGACTGGTCATACATTGAAACCGCACCTGATATTGACTCAACTCTACAATACTTCATTGAACGTTTCAGTGACACTTGTGACATCACACACCTTTTAGGACACATAGGATCAGGGACCTGATAATCCCTGGATCTCTTTTAGCCTTCTGTCTCAAATGAAAGATCGTGACCACCTCTGGCATAGGGCCAGGACCTCTGGCAGTCAGCCTGACATACAGACCTATAAGATGGCCAGGAATGCATGTACTCAGGCTATCCATGAGCACAAAGCACGTTACTATAAGGACATCCTTGCCAAGACCTGGCGACGGGAAAATATTATGGGAAAATCCTCTGAAATCACTGGGAAAGCATCCAAACAGGCTCCAACTATGTTAAATATTGATGGGTCTATCACCCATGACCCGTGTTAATTGCCAACACATTTAATTCATCCTTCACAGACCTTAGTCAAACTCTGCCCCAAATTTCTTTGAACTGCCCAGCACAGCTCCTACGTCCACCAACTCAGAAGAGGCCTTTACCTACCCATGTTTCTACTTCAGAGCTATCTCGGAAAGCAAGACCAAGACATACCTACGTAAAGTTCTAGGAGGAACTAGGACAAACAGTGATTCCCTCGACCTAAAACTTCTTACCTAACTCTAGATGAAGTCCTATTCCCTTCCCCAAGCTTCTCAATCGCTCCCTCATACTTTCACAGTTCCCCCAGATCTGGAAATCCGCTCTGGTTACACCAGTTTTAAGAGTGGGGACAGATTACTACCTGCGAATTATAGGCCAATATCTAGTTGCTGGCCAGTTTGTGGAGTACCTGGAAAAATACAACCTACAATGTGTCCAACAACATGGTTTTCAGAAAGGGCACAGCACATCTACAGCCCTACTGGAATTCACAGGTTTTATTCACCATACTCTTGATTAGGGTCAACTTGTTGGAGCAGTTTTTATTGACCTGTCTAAAGCATTTGACATGGTCAGTCACCATTTGCTGAAACATCAACTTACTGGGCTTGGTATATCTTCAGAAGCCCTGAAGTGGTTCACCAGCTATCTGGCAGACTGCACACAACAGGTGAGAATAGGGTCTGCCCTTTCTGCAAAACTGCTTGTCTGCTCTGGGGTTCCTCAAGGATTGATACTGGGACCCCTTCTATTTCGCACTTTCCTCAATAATCTTCCGGCATCCTGTTCGGAACCAGTACTCCTCTACCTGGATAATGCGGTCATTTTCTCCAAGTCTGCTGACCCTACCCTCCTTCAGGCCCAACTTCAGAAAAGTTTTACTGAAGCTGAGTCCTGGTTCATCTGTCATAAGCTGGTGCTTAATTGCAAAAAAAACAAAGGTCATGTTCTTCCATGGTACCCACAGCAAGCACAAAGCCAAATAATTGGTAATTAAAAACAGTGCAGGTGTTGTCCTTGATCAGACTCATTCTTTTAAATACCTAGGAGTTACTCTGGATAGTACGCTCTCCTACTCCAACCATGTTGAGAATGTTGCCAAGACAGTTAACATTCGCCTAGGCCTCCTACACAGGCATAAACACTGCCTTACTACCGAAGCCCTCAGATTGCCTATCCAAAGTTCAGTTGTGTCTATTATTGACTATGGTGTGGTCATTTATGGTTCTGCCACAGACACAACCCTACATCGGCTCACCACAGCTCTGAATAAGGCATGCCATCTACTAACTGGTGCAGCGTATCGTACTCACACTTGTGACCTTTACGTACAAGCAAACTGGCTTCAACTCCAGGCTCTCATTGAATATCAAGCCTGCTTTCTGGCTAAGAAGGCAGATCTTGGTCTCCTACCACCAGGTTCCCTTCAGCTTTTCAGTCCCTTCCGGTTTACTCTGAGCACACGAAGATCTGTGAGCCAAACTTTAACTGTCCCTCGCTGTCGAACCTCACTCCGGCAGCGATCCATTGCAGTCAGAGCTGCTAATTTATTTAATTCCCTTCCTCCTGAGAGTGCAACGACTGCAACCTTGGGACCATTTAAGCAGAAGCTGTGTCAATTCCTAGATCTTACTTCGAGAGGGCTCTTCCAGTAGGTAATTACATATAGGACTGAAGCCAACAGGTGCCAGGACCCTACAGAAAAATTTCTAGCTAGCAGTCTCTGGCAGGGGACCGCGCCCCATCAGGCGACATCAGTATAAAGGGCAGTCCCCACACCGCCTTCAGTTCTTTCCCACCGTCTGCTTGCCATAGCACCGCGCGGTTAAGTTCCTCTGCTCGTCAGTCAATCGTCGGTCTTGTAAACTAATTTTTTCTCGTTTTTTCAATATTTTTCATCAAAACGATGTGTATATCATCCTGTACACCATTCGATTCGCATAAAAACAAGTGCGACTCATGCGGTGCCCAGCTCCCGCATAAGGACAGTCATTCCCTGTACCTCTTCTGCCTAGGCCTGGATCACCCCGTGGAGAAGTGCCAGCATTGCCTGAAATTCAACGCCGCCACCCATAAACAGGCAGCAATCTCTGGAGGCCCATATTTCGAAGAAAAAGATGGCATCTATGGAGAAGGAGCTGAAGAAGCTAAAGCAGGCCTCCACTTAGCCTGAGGGTCACCATGAGAAAAAGGAGAAGCACGGACTCCACTACGACTACCGTGACTTGACCGAGGTTGCGTAGTGAAGAGTCGTCCCCGGGGACCAATCTCTAGACGGCCATCTTTGGAGGTTTGGCGCGGCAGTGTCCTCCTGGCTCACGCTGGCCCTTTGGGAGCCTCCAAAAGGAGGCTTACCGCTCCCGGGAAGCCCAATGTTTCACGGCCTTCTAGGTCAAGCGGGTCCGGTAAGTCGGACGCTGGTGCCACTGATGTCCACCCGGACAGAGCTGATAAGTCGTCGAGCCCTAAGGGGGCACGCACAGCTCCTAAGCCACCCACCAAGGCCACTTTTCCATCACAGCCTTCGTCAGGCGCTGGTTCCAAAAGTCGGACGCGGCTTCCCGATGCCGCCTGGATCCCGCTGGTAAAGGCGGTCTTGTTGGTAATGATGTCGTGCGGTGAAGAGCCGACACGGACCCCTCAACCAGTCCGCTGTTCCTGGCTCGCGCTGCATTCGAGGCCCCAGCGTCTCCCCTGTTGGACTCCTGGGATTTTAGACCTCCTTCCCCGGTCGACACAGTGGACGTCGGTACGCTGCCATCAGATCTCCCTCCCTCGGGACCGGATCCCCTGATGCCGGACCCTCGGACGCCAGTTCCAGTGCCGGCCTATCTGACGCCGGGCAGCATTCTGTTACCAGATGCCGTCCCAACACTGGACCCCACGCCCGCGGGGCCACCTGTTCCAGGCCTGCTCGCTGGACCTCTTCCAGGGCCTTCTGCACCGACAGAGCCCCTGGTTCCCAGGTACCCGACTCTGTCTTATCCGACACCGTCCTACCCTGGATCGCAGTATCCCGCGCTGCAGTACCCAACGCCGGCCTATCTGACGCCGCAGTACCCGACGCCAGGCTTCCCGCCATTGGGCTATGGATACTCACCCTACAGATACCCTTAGTATCTGTATCCCCCTCCTCCACCGCCCCCTCAGCAGCTGGTGGATTTGAAGGAGATACTGGTTGCCTGGTGGGCTGAGGCCAAGGCTCAGCTCACCAGGGAGGTGGAAAGCCATCTATCGATGACAGACCCTGTACCGGATCCCTTTCGTGGGAGACAAGAGACTCCCTCCCCCCTGCCTGACACCAGAGGTGAGCCCTCGGGTGCCAGGGCCGAGGAGGCTACACTTCCCCGAGGGTTGCCCAATGGGTCCGTTCCTCCCCACGCAGGGCAGAGTCTTCTTCTCACTCTTCTTCAGAGACCTCCAACTCAGACTCAGGGGTGCTACGATCCTGACGATGAGCCTCGTTCTCCAGACCGTCCCAGGCCAAGGACTCCTCCGAAGTCTCCTCCGGAAGATCCTTCCTTTCTGGAGCTGCTGCGAAAGATCCAGGAGGTCCACCAGTGGCAAACTCTGGAGCCAGATCCACAGTGGAAGAAACTCGCTGCCCACTTGGATCTGCCCGAAACTGCTCCGGCATCGATTCCACCCTGGATCGAGCCTCACGAGACCTTGTTTCCACTATTTGGAAACAACCGTCTGCGGTGGCCCCCTTCCGAGGAAAGTGGATAGGCTATACCAGGGCTCCTGAGGGTGGGATTCACTGAACACACACCCAAAGGTCAGATTCAGTCATGATTAGCGCTGGTCGACTAACCCGAAACACCTCGGCTGTCTCCACCAGACAAGGAATCCCATCTTGGGACCAATACGGGAAGAAGTGCACGCTTCTTCCACACTGGGAATCAGGGCCCTGAATTATGTTGCACATATGGGGGATTACCAGAAGTCTATCCTGAGTCAGGTGGAATCCAAATTGGACTCCCTTCCTGAATCTCAAACCAGGAAGTGGCTGATCTTGTCCGGTCTGCTCGCTCGGCCAGTCGGCACATGTTCCGTGCCACTTACAATGCAGTGGACACTGCTGGTAGGAGTTCGGCTTTTACCATGGGCCTTCGGCATCATGCCTGGCTCCAGGTGTCAGGATTGGTCCCTGAAGTGCAATCCGCTATTCAGGATGCACCCTTCAGGGGTTTGGTGCTATTCGTGGGATGTCAAGGTCATCATCACCCGACCTGCAAAGAAGGCACTGCACTTAAGTCAGTTGACTGTTTGTAAGCTCCCTCAGGGACAGCGTTGCCCTTTCACAGATGTTCTTGACCAAAAGTGAAACCTCAGGGCAAGCAGGCCAATAAAGTCGGGCCCCTATGGCAGCCAAGACTCCGCCACCCAGAAAAGCTGCAGGAGCCTCGACCGCCACGCTGCCTCACACCTCCTGACTCTTCTCCTCTCCCACAGCCTCTGGACCTTCCAGAGGAACTGGTAGGAGGGAGGTTCTCCTTCCATCTACTGGGCTGGGAGAGGATTACATCAGATGCTTGGGTGCTTCAGCTAATAGCGGAAGGACACTCAATCGAGTTTCTTCAGAAACCACCCAGAAGACCACCCCACAAGTTGTCTTACTCCTCAGAACATCTTCCTCTGGTTCAGGAAGAAATATCCTCCCTTCTCCTGAAGGCGTCAATAGAACTAGTCCCCACCCAACTTTGGGGGACCAGTTACTACTCCCATTTCTTTCTAGTTCCAAAGAAAATGGGAGACGTGAGGCCTATTTTAGATGTCAGCTCCCTGAACATGTTCGTGGAGTACAAGCACTTCAGAATGCTCTCCCTGCAGAGCCTTCTACTGCTTCTTCGGCCGGGACAGTGGCTATGCACTTTGGATATACAGGATGCCTACCTGCATATCCCCATCCGCCCTTCCCACCGCAAATTCCTCTTGTTTTCGTTTCAGGGGGACCACTGCCAGTTCAAGGCCCTCCCATTTGGTCTTTCCTCTGCCCCCGACTATTCACCAAATGTCTTTCAGTGGTAGCGGCCCACCTGCAATATCCAGGGGGTACTGGTTTTCCCATACCTGGATGATGAGCTCCTGGCGGCTCCATCCAGGGAGGAACTCCAGCACTCCCTTTCCCTTACCTGGCAGGTTTTTACCAGCCTGAGTATCACCATCAACCAGTCCAAGTCCCATCTGGTCCCTTGTCAAAGACTCCAGTTCATTGGGGCGATCCTGGACATGACCATAGGCAAAGCCCTTCTGCCACCGGACAGGGTGGACACCCTTCAGGTGCAGGCAAGTCCATTGTCCAGCCGCAGAAGTGTCAGTGCCAGGTCAGTCCTTTGCCTCCTTGGGCTCATGGCGGCTGCAATTCTGACAGTCCCTAGCACTCGGCTCCATATGAGAATTTCTCAATAGACACATCGGTCTCAATGGGACCAGACTCTGGACGACCTAGACCAGGAGGGTTCTGATCTCCGACCCTATGGTCCGGGACCTGCATTGGTGGATGGTGCAGGAGAACCTTTGCCGGGGAGTTTCATTCTTTCTGGAACCTTCCTCCCAAACTTTGACAACAGATACCTCAGGAGAGGGCTGGGGAGCCCACCTGGGACCTCACAGGACTCAAGGCTGCTGGTCCAGTCTTGAGCGCACTCTTCACATCAATGTGCTCGAGCTCAGAGCCGTTCTATATGCTCTTCAAGCTCTCTACTCTTGCATTCTTCCCAGTCATCTAGCAATCCAGATGGACAACATGTGCGTAGTCTGGTACATTAACAAGCAGGGAGGAACTCATTCCTACCCTCTGTGCAGGGGAAGCAGTGAGAGTTTGGAGTTGGGCAGCTCAGCACAACTTTCACCTGATGGCAGTTCACATTCTGGGAGTAGACAATACGCTTGCAGACCACCTCAGTCGGTTGTCAGCCGATGCCTAAGAATGGGAACTGGATCAAGAGGTACTAGACGACAACTTCCTGCGTTGGGGAACCCCTCAGTTAGACCTGTCCGCATCTCCTCTGAACAGAAAACTTCCTGCCTTCTGCTCGCTCACTCCAGAGTGAGGCATTTTTTGGTGGGACGCTTTGTCTCTCGATTGGAGGGACAGATTCATCTGTGCCTTCCCTCCAATTCCCTTAATCTCGAGGGTCTTGCACAAACTTCATTCAGAAGGAGCCCGAATGATGCGCTTCGCTCCATTCCCGGCCCAGGCAAGTTTGGTTCTCTCTTCTGCAACAGTTTTCAGAGGAACCTCCACTTCCTCTTCCTCTGTCACAGCACTTACTGACCCAGGATCAGGGGACCTTGGTTCATCCAGCTCTCATATCCCTTCAGTTGCATGCATGGCTCCTGCAGATGTAGTACAAGCCTTTTTCGGAGTCTCTTCGCAGACATCTTGGTGAGGCCAGAAAGCCTTCCACCAGAGCCACCTACGCTATGAAGTGGAAGTGTTTCTCGATATGGGCCACCTCGAAGGACTTGAAGCCCTTTTCTTGCCCGATAGAGAAAGTCCTGGACTACATGCATCACCTCTTTGACCTGGGTCTCAGTCATTCCTCTTTGAAGGTCCATATGGCAGCCATCTCAGCCTACCACGTCCCTTTTGGTAACAGGACTTTCACGCAGTTGGAAGTCTCTAAGACCTTCCTCAGAGGGGCTCTGCATTTAAGACTCGCATCCGAGTTCCTGTGCCCCCTTGGGATCAGAACTTTGTTCTCGAGAAGCTTACTCTGCCTCCCTTTGAACCGGCAGCTTCAGCAGACTTGAAGTTCCTCTCTTGGAAGACCCTCTTCCTAGTGGCCATTATTTCAACTCGACGAATTTCCGAGCTCCAGGCCCTGATGTGCAATATCCCTTATTTGATTTTCCACAAGGAACGTGTGGCTCTGCGCACCAACCCTAAGTTTCTCCCTAAGGTGGTAGCGGAATCTATGCTGAACCAATCCATTGAGCTACTGGCTTTCTTTATGCAACACTTCAATCAAGGGGAATACCTCTTGCATGCCTTGGATGTTCATAGGATTCTGAAATACTATACCACTAGGACTAAGGATCTCAGGAAGCCGGATCAGCTTTTTGTTTCTTTTGCTCACAAAAGAGAAGGCAATGCTGCTTCCAAGCAATGCCTATTGAAGTGGTTGGCTCACTGTATCACTTTCTGTTACGACAAGTACAACAAGACCCTGCTGGGTCAAGTCAGAGGCCACTCTACCAGAAGAGTAGCTGCCTGTAAGGCTTATTTCAAGAATGTGTCAGCGGCAGACATCTGCGCAGCCGCAACTTGGACTTCCGTCCATACCTTTACAAAACACTACAGATTGGACATTGCCTCTCGCCGTAGAGCAGGCTTCTGGTTGGCTGTTCATAGCCGGAGGTTTATGAGTTGGTAGTTTTCCTCCTCCCGAGTGCTTTTCTTTGTTTCAGATGTCTTGGGACTCAGTCCTATATGTAATTGCCTACTGCAAGACCCCTTCCGAAGTAAGATAGTACAGTTACGTAAGAACTTACCGTAACAGTAGATCTTCGAGAGAGGCTCTTGCAGTAGGTAATACCGTCCCGCCCTCCATCCCCCTTAGCTTTTTGGCTCCTTTTCCAGGAAGGAAATATCCGCTTCTCTCTCATCTTGCCTTTTTGGCTCTTGGCGGGAAGAACTGGAAAGGCGGGTGTGGGGACGCCCCTTTATGCTGGCGTCACCTGATGCGGTCACCTGGCGTGAAGGCGGTCCCCATGCAGAGACTGCTAGTTAGAAATGTTTCTGTGGGGTCCTGGCCTGGCAGCTTCAGTCCTATAAGTAATTACCTACTATAAGAGCCTCTCTCAAAGATCTACTGTTACGGTAAGTTCTTACGTAACTGTACTTTTCCAGAGCATCTTGTGACTGCTATACCTAATCTCTGCTGACAACTAAATGCACTGAGACCTCCCTCTTTTACCATTTGCCCCTGTACAGCCCTATCCTGTTGCTGCACTATTCCACTCGCAACACTTCCTCCCTTATCCCTTTCCCATTCCTGCCCTCTTTTCATCCTACCTCATCCCCCCTTCCTTTACCCCTCCACTCCCACTTCCCCCCTCTCTCCTCCGTTTCCTCACCTTGTTCTCTCCCTCTACCCCCCACCCATGGGTCTTTCCTGCTTAAGCTTCGTTGTGGAATCTCCCTCCTTGCTCTTATTTTGCTCCTTCCACCCCTTGTTTTGTTTATGTCCAAAACACCACAAAAACCAAGGCAATGCTTTTTAGACAGAGATACCTTGGCCCGGATAGGAGTGCCTTACTCCCACTGACCTCATCCTCTGGCAGCCGCATCAAGGTCATGAGTTCGCTCAAATACCTGGGGTTAACCCTAGATCAGGGGTTTACCTTCAAGTCTCACGTAGACCAGGTAACTAAAACGGTGCACCGCAGACTTGGCCTGCTGTACCGCCTGAATGATCAGTTCATCCCCGAGTCCAGAACAACCATTGCCAACAGTCTCCTCCTTCCTACATTGACCTTTGCTGCCACTATGCTTCATGGGTTGGCTAAACAGGAGATGAGCAGGCTGCAAGTTCTGTACAACAAAATAGCTTGGTTTGCATCTCAGTCCCACAAAAGACGGCACCACTGTGAAGCCCTTGCTTTACTACAATGGCCCTCCCTAGATGGCGGCCTTCAGTGCCCCCTACTTTGCAATACTTACAAGCTTCTACACTGCAATTCCCCTGATAGCCTGGCCAGTCTCCTGGCTCCCAAGCACTCTGCATGCACCCTCCAAACCTCTGGATGAAACCTACTAGATAAACCTAGGGTTCGGACAACTGCTGGCAGTAAATCCTTTGCCATTGCTGCCCCTACCCTATGGAATAAGTTTCCTCCCCACCTTCAGGAAGCCCCCCCCTCCCTTGGATCCTTCCGCAAGGGACTGCGTGCTCACTTTCTAGAAGCTAGCGCCTGCTCCTGTCAATGAGAAGACTTACCCAAACTCAAAGGCCAGGCCCTCACTAGTCTAAGCCATGCACTGCTGAATTATGTATTAGCCCTCTCCTGATTGCTACACTGCTACCCTTATCTAATCCTGTAACTGTCTTCTCCTGTAACTATTTTTTTTTGCAGTACATCAGCACTGTTTATCCATGTACTTGATTTTCCACCAATGTTATTTTGCACTGTGACCTTGTTTCTTTATTGTACTTGTATACATATGTAACTAATTCTGGGTCGCCCCTGAAAAAAGGACATCCGGGGCTCAGTGGGCCTATCTGGTTACCAAAATTGAATAAATAAATAAAAATTCACCCCCTGTACTTCTTTCCCTGTAATCCCATTCACCCCTCTTCAGACAAGGCTACTGGCTGCACTCGACACAATATTTTTCTTGCCATATTGTTCTTTTGTTTATGTAATTACTTTCCTCATGTTGTACCACTTACTGAAACCATTGTAATTTGTTATTCTAGTGACTTGACGTGGAACCCCTGTAAAAGAGCCCTTGGCACAAAGGTCTTTCTGATTTGTTAAATAAATAAAGATGAAGTGCTAGCTGCACACTCGGGCAGACTTGATAGATCATGTGGCCTGTTTCTGCTGGCGATTTCGTATGTTCGTATTCACTATCAGTATCATTTTAATTTCCTCAGATATTTATAACATGCTTTTATAACTGTTGTAATTCATGACTACTCAGAATATTTAAAACTCTCTTTGGTTTGGGGAACCTTTTGACTGTAAATACTGGCTTTATTTATTTATTTTTTTTGTTTGAAAATTAGTGACTGGGAAAGACACACTGAGCCAGTCTCGTTTCCAGGTGCAACCTGGGGGAAGGGAACAGGGGAGGCAAATACATAGCATAGACACAGAAGTACATCGGGACAGGAAGCAGATGTAAGGGGGCAGTTAGGTAGGAGGAAAACAGGAGCTGGGGGAAGGGAAGGAGTTCAGCTGGTATCTGAGGGAAACGGAGAAGATGGTGAAATGGAGGGAGGATGGGAGTAGGTCAAAGTGAAGAAAATGATAGAAGGCTGATTGCCCAGAAGAAGAGTGGAGATGAGGAATGGTGAATGACTGAGGATCCCTGGAGCAGAGGAGCAGGAGGCAGAGGGATGGAGGAGAGGGAAGAGCCCAAACCAGTATTTGGATATGAATGAGGCACAGTGGGTCTGCTGACGTGAAGGTAGTGGAAGAATAAATGGTACAAGGAGGGAGTTGGTAGTAAAATGACAGAGGGTGATGCAGAGGGTGTCCAGTCTGGCCAGAGGGATGATGCTAACATATGCTTCTGATGGTAACTAGCACAGCGATACACCAAGATGGTTTAGTTTTTTAATGGTGGTCATTGCAAGGGAACGAGAACTTTAAAAAAACCTTCAAAATCATGTCTCTCAGTTCAAGAATGAAAGAAACATACACAGAAACATAGACTTTTTCGGCAGATATGGACCACTTGACCCACTTAGTCTGGCCCCTTTTCCCTGTGTATTTTGCCATTGCAGACCCCATTTGGTTGCTGGCTCCCACTACTCCCCACTTTGATATCAGTTTTCCTTTATACCTATCCATGCATGTTTGAAGCCCACCACTGTTTTGCCTAGCCATCCCCGCTGGAAGATGGTTCCAAGCATTCACCACCCTCTCAGTGAAGAGCACTTCCTCACATCCCTCCTAAACTTTCACCCCTTCAGCTTCATTTGAAGCCCCTTTGTTCTTGTACACTTTCTTTTCGGAAAAATGCTCATTCCCCCCCAAAAAAAAAAATTGGTGTGTGAATGCTTTTGTAAGAAAATCATTTTTACTAACCAAAAAAAAAAAAAAAAACTTAATATACAAATATTGCTACTTTGATGGTACATTGGGCCCTAGGCACGAACGGGTGGAAAGTACGCACCAGAGGCGCATGCCCCACCCATGGACAGGTGTGCACAGGCCGGCATGCACAAACAGTGGCCACTTGTCCATGGTGCTGCCCCCGGCATGCAGGTGCACCGATAGCTGACAGGGCAGAGTAGCGGACTCAGATGGCGAGTCAATCTTATGCCTGACCTGGGTCCCAGTGTGGAACCCTGTGCAGAAAGGCATCCAAGCCTGCACAGCCATGCCCTGATGTCCAGTGCCCCGCCAATAACCACCCCATGGCACATCCACGGCAGAAAACCCCACCCTGCAGCAGAGCACCCGCCCCATCTCGTATGCCAGGCCTACCCCTCAACACACAGCCGAGACTTAGCCCCTGTTGGTTTAGTGAGTACCACACACACACACACACACACACACACACACACACACACACATAACATCCTCCCGATCAAGCCGAACCCCCACCACATATCAGAGCCATGTCCTCATCTTTCTGTATACACCCTGCCACACATCAGAGCCCTTCCCCGTCTTTGTACAACACTCGCCACATCAGGAGCCATGTCCCCATAGTTGTTGGGGCTCCCAACCAGAGCTCCGTTGTATGGATTCATCCATGTATAATAGACCCTTGACCACCCTGATCACAGCTCCTCATGCTATAATAGGCAGCAAGCTCTCAGCATCAGTTGGATGGCCGGCGGATGAGAAGGTGTGCAGTGGGATGTGCCACTGGCTGTCCAAAGCCGCAGCACCGACATGCATGTATGAGGGACGGGGGGGGGTGATGATATTGGTGCTGCAGAAGTGGGATACAACTGTCCTCTAATGAATGGGCTGAGGGGCCGGGATCAAGAGTCGAGAGGTGGTTGGGGTTTGTTGTACATGGATGGGTCCTTCACGACGGGCTCTGGTTGGGGGTTTACAACAACTAAAGGGTTGAGGCTTTGATGTGTGGTGGGATTTACACACACAGATGGGGACAGGGCACATATGTGTATGGGGAGGGGATTCAGCGTGAATGGGGATGGGGCAGTATGTGTGTGGGGTGGGGTTCTCTAACTGACTGTTGCCAGATCTCGGCTGTTTGTTGGGGTGTGGGCTGGCATACAGGACGGGCGGGTTTTGTTGGGGGGGTAGTAAATGGCTGCCTGGCCTAGGTGGGGATCCTGTGTGCATGCGATGCATACTGCAGTTATGGCAGGGTTCCCCGTGCCATATCCAGTGCTCGCCCATGCACCCCTGTGTGCAGTACGTGCTTTGTGAATGTTACATACTGTGGGCACGCCCCGTCATCCGCTGGACTGCCCTGCTGCGTAGCCACCTGCGTAGCTAGGGAATTGGGTGTGCACCTGTTCAGTGCACCATTGGTGAATGCCACTGGAGATCTGCTGCATGGCATTCCCACATATCTATGCCTACACACCCGGTTTCTGTGGCGTGTTGGCGTAGTGTATAGAGACCATTGTTAACCCCATTAGGCATCAAATTGCCTCTAGTTTAAAAAAAAACATGTTCATGATGGGTCACATTTTGTACCTGTTAGTTTGGTTTTGATTCCTTTTTCCCTTTTAAAATGTAAAAACAGACTGCCCGCTGTACTAGTGTTACTACAGAAAAAACATTGTTTACAGTCCTTGATCAACTCCCATTGCCTATTTCTTGGATGTGGGAACACTCCCAAACCACTCCAACCACTCATGATCCAATGGGAGGAGAGGAGACTGTTGCATCATGAGCGACTGCACTGTTTGGGGGGGGGGTTTCTAATAATCAGGAAGTATGCAATAAAAGTAGATCAAAGATCTGAAACAATACACGGTTGAGTATAATTACACCATTAGCATGCAATTCAGTTTTACTAAGAAAGAAGGCAGATAAAACAACCAGCAACAGAAATGAATTTTAGAGAAAGCAAGCAATCATAAAATGTGAGGTTTCAACTAGAAATAATATGATGCAAAAAGGGTTGACGGCGTCCCTTTAATTTAACATGACTAATCCATAACTGAATGTTTAACAGTTTTCTTTGTTACTTATTGCAGGTCTCAAGCTTACCCTGTACCTAGAAAATGATGACTATAATCCTTATTTGTTCACCTCCATGGGAGCAAAGATTATTGTCCACGACCAAACTGAGTATCCATTGGTGGATGACGTTGGGCTGGAAATACAGACTGCTACAGAAACATTAATTGGGCTGCAAGTGGTAAGTGGCATGCTAAAGAGCGGACGATACCTGAAGACATTTTAAAAACAGACATACAGTACTTGGATATGGTTCAGCCTACATTTCACGCTGGCTCAGTATTTCTTCTCCCCATTGTTTAATTATTACTGAGGCCATATGCCTGAAAACAGGATCTTTGCTCTCTGAGAGCTCGTCAGCTCTGTTTGCTTATTTTGCCCCTCCTGATGTCAGAACATTTTGCTTGTGATATCTGAGTTATTCCCATGGCAACATACTATAATGTCATAACAGAAGATTACAGCCAAGTGGGATATAAGCTGTAGGGGCAGATTAACTCTAAGGGACAAAGATCCCATATTCATGCACATTTCCTAGAGTTATACAGCAGGGAGAGGTGAATTCTATAGAAAATATATGAAATACAAGCTGAACTGTGTCTAAACATTACTCACCTTTTTTGCTGTGAAAGGGTGTTTAACAGGGTCTCTGCTTCACCCTGCTGTGTGTGGCCCCACTCACCTTGCTGTATGATATTGTACATATGACCAATGGGACAAAATCTGACCTGATTTGATTATCAGTTCGCAAGAGATCGGGCATCGTCTTCAAAGTGGTTAAAGACTGGTAAACCAGGAGATCCAGTCCCACCACAGTTAAAGGCTTAATCTGATGGCCCTAGAGCAAGCCACTTATTTTCTCGGTGTGTCAGCCCCAGATGGAAAAGTGGGCAGAAACCAGCAACACTGCTTCTAGTAGGAGAAGGAGATGGTTTTGCCACTGTATTAACTGCTGGTGGGACCCCACCTTGAGTGCTTTGTACAGTTCTGGAGACCACGCTACACAGAGGCACTGACAGGGTGGAAACGATACAGAGCAGGCTTGTCGAAATGGTGCAGGGGTTGCGGGAATGACTATGGAGGCTGTGGGTGTAGCAAGTGCTCCCTGGAGGAGAGGGAATTGGAGGACATGGCTGACACCTGCAAGTACCTCATCGGGGGGACAAGGTGCTAGAGGGGAGTCTCTTTTGGAGGAGAGGAGCACTAGAGTGTAGGGGCATACAGTGTGGGATAAGAGTAGAGTTTAAGTGGGATGTGGTGGATACTTTTTCATGGGGGATTGGATACCTGGAATAGCCTGCCAGAGGAGATTGTCGGGTGGGGACAGTGGGGGCTTCAAATGTGTGAGATAGGCACATGGGGATAACAAATGGGGTTGGGGGGAGACACTGGAGGCCAAATAGTGTTCAGGGAGTAGCAAAAGGCAGGGAAAAAGGGCAGATTGGATGGGCCTACCTGTCCTTTTCTATCAACAAATTCTATGTTGCAACTCATTGACTGAGCCTAAACTAGTCATTGGGTTAACACTGAAAACAAATTGACTTTATGGTGGGATTGAGCATAACAGTAATCAACCTGTGTCTTTTCAGACCACATCTGCCAAACTTAGCAAACCTTACAGTGACTGTACAATGGGCCAGTGATGTTTTGGAGCAAAACCTGTATAATACATCCTACTCACTCCAGGTAATTTCTATTGATTTTTTCACATTGTCACTGTGTACTGTCATTGGTTAATACAGCAGCTGTTTGGTAACAAGTTGAGCCCTGATCCACAGAAGGTTCCCAGCCCTAATATGCATGCAGAGGACAGGGGAATACTGTAGAGTGCCCCATTTTCACAGGACGGCTACCTGTGGGGCACTCCAGGCTATTGATGATTCAGGGTGTGTACACTTTAGGCACCCAACACTGGGGATATGCACATCTATGGGGTGTCAGTGTATTTATTGAAAATGCCACTGTAGGTATGGCAGTCATTAGGACAACTGTATCCCACAATTCCAATCGTGGGTGGGCCAGAGTCCACTAGCATGCCCAGGATCCACCTTTCTGCTGAGAAGCAACATGACATATAGGCTTAGTCTTGGCCAGTGCAGTAGGAGTATGATATACAGCATGTAAAATCTATGTACATAGGGCACTGTATTGGGAAAAGGCAGTCGTGACATCCTACCATAGTATTATCGCTAGTCCAGTGCAATCTTTGGTCGGGAGGGGGGTGAGGCACCTAAGAGATGCCTGCCTGCTGTTGCTCCACCCATGGGTTTGTGAGGGCACCATTTGGACATAGTGTGCAGTTTTCACTTGCACAAGTGATCCTTTACTGAAGCCCCAGCTCCTGTAAAGGATTTTTAAAGTGAGCCCATGGGTCTCCTATAACCTTGATAGAAAATGGCCACCATATTTAAAGGAGACTATGTGAATTCCATTTCAGTTTTAATCTGCTATACTTTTGAACTTGTACACTTCACGGGTTTAGGAATAATGGAAAACAGGAAGTTGTTATCCTTCTGTACAAACAGTTGGTGAGACCCCATCTGAGTACTGTGTCCAGTTCTGGAGACCCCATCTCCGCAAGGACATAGACAGGATAGAGGCAGTCAGAGGAGGGCAACTAAAATGGTGCAGAGTCTGCAAGAGAAGCCGTATGAGGAGGAAACTAAAGGAGCTTAATATATACCCTTGAGGAAAGAAGGGAGGACATGATAGAAACTTTTAAGTACCTCAGTGGAATCAACAAAGTCCAAGAGGTAGCATCTTTCAGAAAGAGGCGTCAAGAACAAGGGACACAATTTAAAGATGGGGGGCGGTTCAGAGGCAATGTGAGGAAGTATTATTTCACAGAGAGGGCAGTGGATGTATGGAACAGCCTTCCTGAGGAGGTTGTGGGATCTAAAACTGTGGGAGAATTCAAGAATGCATGGGACAGACATAAAGCAATTCTTGTGGGGGTAGGAAGAAATAGGCTGTTGGTTAACTAGGATCTGCGGCCTATCCTGTAGGAAGGGAAATGGGCAGACTAGAAGGGCCAAGCGGTCCTTATCTGCTGTCAAAGTCTATGTTTCTGTGTTCTGTGTTTCTAGTGTTTGCAGTATTGCTACCAGGAAAATGGGATGTTTCTTATTTTAACTAAAGAAAAATGGCACTAATGTGACAGGGTTAAATTAAGCCTTTGTTTTATAAAAATTGCTTGAATACAGTCATACTTAATAAGATGTACTGCAATCTTTTGGCAGATCTGCCTCCACTCCTGTTTTCAGACAGAAATGATCAGCAACTGCGGGTGTGCATATTATGAACAGCCTCTGCCTTCTGGTGCCGAATACTGTTACTACGAAAAGTACCCCGGTTGGAGTAAGTTGCACGCAGTTACTTTGTTTGAAACTGTTTTTAAAATGTTGTCTTCATTTTGCTGCAATTGGTTAAATTGAACTTATTCAACACCAGTGGTGATGAATTTGCCCAGACAACTTTGTTTATGTCCTGGGAGATGAACAACAGAGCTGAATGCAAATGGTTATTCAGCCCTGTTAGTCACCTCTAGGTGATACATCTGTTATTTTCCTGCAGCCCATGTTGTTTTCCTGCAGCCTCATCTCAATGGCATCAGTGCTACATGGCATAAATAGGATGTTGCATAATGCATCTAGAAATAAACTTTTTATAGTGCATGATGGAATGCTGTTCTGCATGGAAATCCATGTCTGGAACAGCGTTGTTATGCAGCAGTGATGTCAGGATGTTGTGCTGCACTAGCGACGTCACTACTGCAGTACAATAACATAGAATATTGGTCGCATGGCTGCCATCTTCTGAAGCATGTCGGCAATCCCGGCCAGCGAGTGCTGAATTAGCAGCGAGTTTAGCTTATGGTTTCCCATATACTCTTTAACAGGTTGTGTATGAGCAGCCATTCACATACAAAGGGTGTTTTCTAATCTCGAGGTTTCCATGGTACCAAGAGATTTCTAGAGCTTTCGTGGAGGTCACTTGTTACCATGGAGACTCTTGATTGAACAACAGCCTTGTTGTGTATGGTTGCTCATACACAATCCACTTTATACTGTGTAGTACAGCATTGTTCTATATAGAAATCCATCCTTTGCAAAATGTTGTACCACAGTTCGGAAGTCATGGAATGTTATTGTACCCTTATGTGGTACAGTAGCATTCTAGAAACCAGTCGGGTTCATTGTGAAAGAGATAAAACACACAATGCAAACATTTCACATAATACTATACACTATAAAAATACAGGATGAGCAACTTTATGCATAAGCAATGTGTTCTGCCACCTCAGGGTTCTGATTCCCACGAGCTCTTGAGCTTCGCTCTCTAAGTCAGAGGAATAAGAACCCTCTGTAACAGAACACACTGGTTATGCATAGTTTCCATCCAGTATTCTGTATTCATTCTTGAATGTTGTAACCTAGAACTCGGAGCTCCACTTTGCTCTACCAGTTCTTGCTAGGCAGCACTTACTATGTTTACATGAGTTGGTGATCAGTTACCTAGTCTTTGATTTTAGGTAATCGATTATCAACTCCGTTCACATTTACAGGAAGGGTATAAATTGATTCACCCACATGAGAATGGGTTTACATGTAGGATAATATTCTATTACAAGGTAATTAATTACCATGAAATAGATTTTACCCTACATGTAAATGGGGTACAGGTTTACTGAGTGTGCGCGTTGGATCAGTTCCAGCTCTGATCGTATCTACGTACAATTTAAAAGGTAAGTTCCTGGGATTGGTGCACTCATTTGGTGCACTTCAGATGGTTCCTGGATCGATCCTTCTATCTTCAGTGCTCTCATTTGCATGAAGACTTGCAATCAGTTACACAGCAATCCCAATACCTTATAATCGATTGCAAGCCTGCATGTAAATAGAGTAACTGCTATCAGCATTCCAGAATGAATATAAAAAGCTTCTTCTAGAATCATGGATATGTTGTTCATCCACATTTATTGGCATGTCCCTTTCCCTTTAAGAATCACCGGAAGTCTTCAAGCTGGTTCCTTCCACCCACCCAGGTGGTATATACCTCAGCTCCGCCCGACGACACCAGCTCTTCCTTTCCGCTGGAAGATTCAGGTTGCCTCCCTCGTGCTCTCGCATTTTATAGGCCCTGGCTTTCAAAACTTTGGTTTTACCAAAATTAAAACTTGTTTGAGTTAGCGATCGCACCTTCACGTCTTCGATTATGGAAGAAAAATCTTCCCCCAGATTTTGCCGGTGTCCTTGCGGCCAGAATATGTCACACACTGATCCCCGCCTCACCTGCGTCTACTGCCTAGGTGTTGGCCATGAAACCTTGTCTAGCAGCTTTTGCTTGGCCTTCCATCCCAATGTTCTGGACGACCGCCTGTCACATTTGAAATTGGGGAGACCGGAGAAAAGGAACCCTCTGGTGAAGTCCAAGGAGGCTAGGTGGTGGTTTCCACAGCTGCGAGCTCAGCCGAGCAATTGGAATGCATGCAGGTGTTCAAGGAAGAAGTGGTTCATGCAGCCGACTCTCAGAATTTCTTCATTCCGCTCATCCTAGGCTCCACCTTCTCGGGCTCCTTCCAGGAGTTGTGCAGTCTCCCCACCTGGGAAGAGGTGCCTGAGTTAGCACTCCTCCTGATCCCATAAGTGGGAGAAGAACCAAGCAAGTCTTCACCTTGGTGAAGGCGCTCTTAGGACTGAGAGAGGTCTCAGTGCCAGGGAGCATGCGGTCTCGACCTTGGTTAAGATCACTTCTTGGCCACTGGCTTTTGGACCTTCTGTCGGGCCAGGCGACCCGAAGATCCGTCCTGCACAAGGTCGAGATTATCAACCCTTGTCGCCAGCTCCGGCCTGACGACTCCTTGGAAGGACTCTGGTCCTTGTCTTCCCGATGGCGAGACCCAGCCTGCTGGTGTTCCCATCGGGGACCGATTCGGACCCCGGAAGTCACCGATTCCACTGGTGTCTCCGGGCGACTGAGTCAGCCTGCCCAATCTCGGTCAAGGTCTAGGAACCCCTTGACTGACAGGCTGAGGAAGAGCCATAGCAGCTCTAAGAAGAAGCGCGCACCGGTCATCCTCGTCTTCCTTGGATGAGGAGAGGCTCAGCGGAACCACCATCGGCGCTTGAGGACCTCCTGTGGCAACAGCTGATTTTGTCCGGTACAAGCCAACTCCAGCTCCTTTCCGGCGCTAGCTTGGCTTTGCCTCTAGACCCGAGCCAACACCCCGGGCGGAAATCTTCAGTTCTGCCACCAGCGAGAACTGTAAATCTACTTCTTCGACCTAAACCGGCTTCTCCACCCATGAGTGGTGGAACTGCCGCCTAAGCAGCCCATGGAAGGGCTCCTTTGAAGGAAAACAGACCAGACTGGGCTTCCCGGCGTTTATTGGTCACGGTCACCCCTAACCACCCTTTGCGTGTCGAGGGTGATTTGTGTAACAAGCTGCTGTATCCTGAATCCTCTGACTCGGACGTTGCAGGCTTCACTCTCATCCTGGGGATGATGAGTTGTCTGTTAGCCTAGGGATGGAGGAAGGTCCTTCTTCCTTCAAGGGATCCTTTGCCTCTTCTCTGAGTCCACAGGGATGCCCCTGGAACCCATCCAGAAAAAGGTGGAGTACCCTCTTACGGTCATCCTTAAGAGAGGGGATACCCCGATGGATGCCATGTCGGTGGCCGAGGCCATTGTTGGTCTGGCACTTGAACTTTGGCAGTGTCTTGCCTCTTATCCACCTCCATCTGCCCACATGGCCTGCAAGTACGCGGTGCCCATGGAGTCCCTTGCGGGGTTCACAGAGCACCCTTCGGCTGAGAGCCTGGTGACTGCCTCTGTGTTCAGGCATACTGGCAGTTCTACTGATACTGACCAACCTCCTGACAGAATCCAAACTTTTGGACCATTCAGCAAGGAAGGTCTATGCGGCTTCCTCCTTGGGCCTTCGTATGGCAAATTCTGCCTTCATCATGGCACACTTCTCTCATGTCCTTCTTGGGTAATTAGACGAAGTCCTCCCACATCTCCCCACGTACATGCAGACCATGGTCAGCAGGTCCGAGACCAGGGCCAAACTGTTGCTAAACAGCAGCTCCAGACGGCCCTGGACATTGGGGATTCTTGTGCCCGCTCGATGGCTGCCGCAGTTGCCTCTCGCCGCAGGGCTTGGCTGAGGCTCTCCTCCTTCCCGGCGGATACTCAGCACAAATTAGCTGACGTGCCCTTCCTTGGGACTGACTTGTTCGGCCCAGGAGTGGCTGGTCACCTTCAGCGCATAGAGCAGTCCAGTGACACCTTGGACGCCACTTCTGCCAAGGGTTCTTTAGGCAAGAACCAGCAGAAGAAGAAGCCCTTTTGGCATTCTTCCCCTGTGGCTCAGCAGTCCTCCTTCCAAGGGGGACAGCAGCACCAGCATCCACAGCAGGCTCAAGCTTGGCACTCTTGACCCAAACCTGGACCCCAACAGGCCCATAAAGAAGGCCGAGGTGCAGGTCCTGTAGCCGCCACCTCCTCCAAGCCTGCTCAGTGACTGGGTGGGGGCTGCCACCCCTACTCCCGTCACAACAGCTCTGGGTCCTCCTGTGGGGCGCCGGCTCCACCACTTCCTTTCCGCCTGGTCCACTGTCACTTCAGACAGGTGGGTTCTTGAAGTGGTCGGTCAGGGACTTCCTCTAGAGTTCAAGCAGTACCCTCCCAGCCGAGCCTTTGCCGCCCGGGAGGAACGGATTTCCGCTCACACCCAGTTGGCTCTTCAAGACACCATTGCTTAGCTCCTCCTCAAGGAGGCAATAGCTGCCTTGGTGGATCCTCCAACAGACCCAGGCTTTGTCTCCAGGTACTTCCTGGTGCCCAGGGATGGGGGCTGGGCCCCATTCTAGATCTCCACAACCTGAATCAGTATCTCAGGTCTCACACCTTTTTAGATGGTCACTCTGTCCCAAATCATTCAATCCTTGGAGCAAAACATGTGGTTTTGTTCACTGAATCTGCAGGACGCGTTCTTTCATGTCCCAATCCATCCGTCACATCAGCAGTTCCTCCGTTTCAGGGTCAACTGGACCCTATATAAGTTCTGAGCCATGTCGTCGGCCCCATTGGTCTTCACCAAATGCATTGCAGTGGTGGTGGCCCATCTACGGCGCCGGGGGCGGGTCAGAATTTTCCCCTACCTCAATGATTTGCTCCTAGCAGGTTCCACTCAACAGGAGGTGAGAGGTCCAGGACCTGGCCCTCCAGACCTGCTCCCAACTCGGCCTCCTGATCAGCAAGGCCAAGTCAGAACTCGTGCCTTCCCAGGTGATGGGCTAAACCATGCAATGTGGGGATCGGTGCGCGACATCTTCTGGCAGCAGGGACACCAGCGAAATCCAGAGGAAGACTTGTCTTCCATAATCAAAGGTAAATAGTCACGATCGCTCATCTTGCTTTATGCTTTTGTTACTACAATCGTATTGTGCCAATGTCTTACCTTGTGTGAGGTGAACCCTCCCAGCTGTCTAGGGGTATCACAGCTGTTACGGTTGCCTGGTAGGGGCCTACACTAGTAAACTGCAAATCCACTTACTTGACTCCTGAGCACTGAGATGACCTCTGGGGCTCCCACGGCACACAGCGAGGCTAACTAAGCAGTTACAGATAAAAAGGGGGTTTGCAGAACTTGGAGGCAAAACACACAAATGTCCAAAGAGGAGAGATTTTAAACAGCACAGGATCCTTTGTTTTATGCCACCATGAGCTCAGTAAAAGATTGCACTTTTACCCAGCTGGCAGAGTCTCCTTTCTCCTCATTACTACGGATGGATCATTATCTGTTCACACTTCTTCTGGGCTGGCTTCAACCCTGGTGGGGTACTTTAAATTCAATACTGCACCAGCCTGAGAAGAAGAAGAAGATAAAGAATCAGCATTTATATAGTGCTTTTCATACACAGTCCATCCCAAAGTGCTTTAAAAGCAATGCTAGACTGGTAGTGAAGTGACTGAATGTGTAGTGGTGGCCGTATCACACATCAACACCCACACACAACTTGGACAATTGCATGAACCAGTTTTATGGGAAGGGGAATGTTGGCTAGGACACCGGGAATGCCTCCTACTCTTTGCGAAGAATGCCCTGGGTTCTTTTACTTCCACCGGGACACCCACTGGGACAGCACCAGGATGAGTAAAAGGAACCTCGGTTTAACATCTCATCTGAAGGGCGGCACACCCCAGCAGTACAGCACCCCCTAATACTGCACTCGGGTGCCAGCACTTTAGTACGAGTCCAGTCCCAGTGTGGGACCAGAATCCACGACCTCCTGGTCCAGAGGCAGATGTGCTACCAGCTGAGCCACACTGACACAGAGGGGGCCATAGACTCACTGAATCCCTCACCCCTACAGCTTGGGCGGGAACTCCCAAGAGCTCCTTCTAGTTCATTTTCACAGTTAAACATTTTAGTGATTTTCAACATAGATAAACAAGACATTGAACAAGATAAACAATAGCCAGGCATGCACAAGAGCAAAACATATATATTAGCAGCGAATAACAGGCGATTGAGTGAAGAAAAGATCAATTCTCAAATACAAAAAGCGGTAAACATATAATGCCAAAGAAGGAGGTATAGAAAACAAGGTAGAAAAGCCCTTAAAAGAGACTTGGCACACAGTTAATGCCAGGAGTACCAATGTCAAGAGACAATTAAAAAAATATGAAACAACAAAACCACAACAACTTGAACTCTAAAGCAAAGGAGTAAAAGCACCAATAATGAAAGGATGGTGTAAAGTTCTTCTAGCCCATTTTGACATTTGGTAGCCATTCAGCTAATTCATAGACTTGCTGGGTTGCATAGAACTGGCACCAACTCGATCCTGTGACACAGTTCAGGGATCCCTCTGTCCTCACACAGTGAATATCCTTCCCACATTTCATACTCTTTTCTTTATCTCTGAGACAGCAATACCCTTGCCCACCTGGGCATAGCTGAGGTGCCAGTGGGCTGCATACATCTTCTAAATTCGAGCAATCTGGCACGCACTGAATACTCTCCGAGGTAAATTCCTGTTGGTTGGCAGGAATCTGCATCATGTCAGATGCTAATCCTCTCTTCAGGAGGGAGGGCACTGTGGATGGTCAAACACAGTCACTTCACATTCAAACAGCTTAAACATCACCTCCTCACCATCAGAAGATTGGGCACTTTTTCTCAACACCAGGCTCTATAAAGAAACTTACAGGACAGTGGGAGCTGGCCCAGTGTGCCAGTCACTAGCCTCCCACCAACACTCACTCAGCAGAATCTCTGCCCTTCAGTAGAGAACACTGACTTCTCCCTTTGGAACACCAGGGCAAACCAGCTGACCCAGTCCTCCAAGGGCCTAGAAACTGGCATCACCCTAGAGATCACTAGACTCTCTTAAAGGGATATTAACGTGGCTTCTGAGGGGGCTGCACTTGTATTACCTAACCTTGTTCATGGAGCTGACATATATAGTAGACAGGTGCCATCATCCATGGGACCTCCATGCAACATCCGTGGGACCCCCAAGCAAATGAGATGCTGCATGTCGAGAGGTTATCTTGGTTTGAGAAGTTTCAAGTAAAATAAATCCTGAGCAGATGACTGGCTGCTGCCATGAAGAGATCTTGAAACTATCTGTAAATTATTTTATTTGTATTAATTGAGGGTGATGGGCATTTATTTGTTCCCTAAAATAATGTGAATCCAAAAATTTCCAAAATATTTTCTCTATGTATGTATTTAGAATTGGTTTACCCTGTAGGACACTGGACCACTGGACTGTTTTCAGGCCTGACCCAGGTCGGAGACCTATAAATACATAAGTATGAAAACATGAAGTGCAACAAGAAATTTGCCTGCAAAATACAAATATAGTTTTGTAGCTTAACAGCCGACAACAGTAACTATTTGCAGTTGCAATTATAATCTAATGGGCTTGGGGAAAGCAGCTTTTGCTGGTGTACTCATTTAGCATTTGCTAGCACAAAGGAATAACAGTAACTTAAGGTCGGAAGAGACTAGGCCCATCATGTCCACCGCAGCCCCCATATCTTAAGTAGGGAAGAAATAAGTATGCTGTACCCGTTTATAGGGATTCCCTTCCCCACTCTACTTCCTAGGGTTCCCTGCCATTCCCTTGCTAAGCAGAAATGTGTCCAGACTTTCCATGAAGGCCTGTGCTGTCTTCATGTCTACTGTCCCAGCTCGTGGAGTGTTCCCTAGATTTACCACCCTCTGAGAAAAATTTTTTTTATTGCCCTCACTTTACCTCCTTGATCTTCAGGGCGTGTCCCCCGTATCCTGCTGGAGGGAAGTAGCTCAATAATCTCAGACCATGTGTTTGTTTACTGGGGACTAAAACCATTCTTGATCACATGTATTACTGCCCCTGTTGGCCTCATTTCCACTTTGGATTATAGCACAGAATAACAGATTTTAATTTTTTTTTATTTTAGTTTTTGTTGACAGGGAGGAGGACTAGACAGTTTTTGCCAATTTTCAGACTCATCCGGGTGGGGTGGGGAGGTGGATACAGATGGATGTCAACTGAAATTGAACCAGATTTTTAAGCTGTTTGTGGTATTTTTTGCAAGTGGGGAAATGTGACTAAGGTACAGGAAATTCCCTACTCTTTGAAGAAGTGCCTTGGGATCCTTAACATCCACCTGAACAGGCAGATGGGACCTTGGTTTAACGTCTTATCCGAAAGACTGATAAGATAATCGGAAAGAAGATAAAACTACTGGTCCAGTAATGATATTGCTGCAGTGTAAACTGAAAGTTGTGTTGTAATGCTGTAGAATAAAAAAGATAGTTTTTTTTTTATTTTTGACACTGTCCATATTTGTTTTTCTAGTTTATTGCTACTACCAGCTCCAGGACAAGTTTGTGAACAGCGACTAGCTTGCCAGGACATATGCAAAGAAACTTGCAAGTATGTTTTAAATATAAAATATATAGCGACACAAGGTTGACTTCTAGACAGAAATGTAACATTTTCCCTTCTGTTATTTACAAATTACTTTCTTTTTCTTTTAGCTCCAAGGTTGGGATCTAACAAAAAGTTTGGCGCGGTGGCCATCAGTGGCTTCAAAGGTAAATTGCCAATCCCATAAGAGAAGCTTTCTGAAAAAATTAATTCTAACTACTGAGATTCGGTTTACTATCCACGCTTAGGCAGTCTTTCACTGAGCATGTTCCATCACAGAACAGACTTCAAGTGTGACACCTCCTACCACCCAGCCTCGAGATTTTCTGGCTCCATCCCCTTTGCACCTAGATCTGCACCCTGGAACAGTGAAGCAGGAAGACCAGGAAGTGCAGCACTTACTGGTGCAGGTCTGGAGTGGCTAACTCCACTGTAGATTTAAGCAGTATACCACGAGAGGATGTGGGTGATGGCAGAATTTACCCACACTTGGTGTGGTTTGCTCACAAGGTGTAGCCGAGTGAGTAAACTACACCAGAAGTGGGTAAATCCTGCCATCACTCACACCCTCGAGGAGCATATTGTGATAATACAATGTGCCCTTTGTTTGTTTTGACAGAAAAAAGGTAAGGAAAAAGTTTTTTCTTATATTTTTAGTTATTTTCTTTCTTTGAATGTGTTGCTCCCCGAGAAAGAAATAGTCCAGGGCTGGTAGTGTTTCTGTCCGAGGCTGCTGGAATGTGCTTCAGGGTGACTTTTGGGGTTCATTGCAGTTGGGAGAGCGAGAGGCACTCCTTGTGCGAGTCCCGTGCTACATAATCGAGAACTGCTGTTTTTGGGGTATAGTTATTTCATTTTATTTCTACAGTAAGGTAGTGTGGGAGCGGTGGTGAGCTGGAGTTCTTCAGGTCACTTCCTGAATTCCATTCATGTGAACTGGAGCTGGGATTGCAGGTGACAGCACAAGTGAAGTTCGAGAGGAGTGGCACAGTGTTCGTAGAGTCCCAAGGAGCAGGTATTTTGCCAAGAAAATGATTTTAAATGTTTTTTTATGTTGCGGTCAACTTTTCTTATTAGCAGTTTTTCACCATCGCTTATGAGGGGTCGGTTTTGTATTTGTAGAAAGACGAGTCTGGCCATGCCAGTGCCCTGTTTTGTGTCGCTCTTTAGCGGGAAATTAAATGGCAATTTTTGTTTTGGTCTTCAGGGTCAGATGAATTTTGGGCACATTTGGCTGGCTGGCACTTTTTCGTGTGGTGATGGCATGATTTACAACGTAAATTGTGCCAGCCAGCCAATCAAGCCAGGATTTTCCTTGCCATTGCATAATCCACAGTCCCTCACAAACAAACTTGGACTCCGGGATAGTGAAAAGAGATGTGTTTATAAGTAAACAATATGCCACGACAGAGTGTGCATTATCGGATTTTAATGCACGCCCAGGGGTGTAATACGGTACAAGGCCAAAGGCTGAGTGTCCTTATGCCCCTGGAAGTGCATTAAAATCCCATGATCCCGCCCTGGAGGGGCTTATTACACTTATAAAATGTCTCTAAGTATTTTTGGGGGGAAAATAACATTTGGCACCTGACTGCGTTTATAGAGATTTAATGCACAGTCAGGTGACCTCTCTCTAGCCAATTAAATTTGTAGATTTTTTCTAGCCATTTTATAAAATGAAATAAGCCAATCAAAGATCAGGATATATACTACACCCAAATTTATTTTAACAAGTCAAAGTAACAAGTATACACGCACAAAATTTAAGATGCAAATAGCCACTGACTGTGACACCAAGTACCTGACACTTCACCCTGTTTGAGCTTCCTTAGGGGTAAGAGGAATTTTTTTGTAACAGTGAAGCAAGTTTTGCAAGGGGAGGCTGAATGGGTCATGTGGATGTCAGCTGAATACTAGTAGTACAACTACTGTGAAAGA
This sequence comes from Neoceratodus forsteri, assembly GCA_016271365.2. Classification (NCBI taxonomy): domain Eukaryota; kingdom Metazoa; phylum Chordata; order Ceratodontiformes; family Ceratodontidae; genus Neoceratodus; species Neoceratodus forsteri. The sequence continues at coordinate 269,839,622 of JADMNL010000025.1, forward strand.
CTGTCTTAAGTGTGGATGTGATTTGAATATTAGTACTAGAATTATGGCTGTAAGTACTGCAAGTAACTTCTGTATCTTCCTCAAGGATATCTCTTCCATTAGGCCGCACCTTTGGAACTATACCCACGTCAGTGCTAGGACCACATGAAAACTTTTGCTAGGTTGGGGCTGCCCATGCTGACATCATGCATTAGCATTGATATAAATGTGGGCAGCTTTGTTTTTTCTTGAAGTTAATCACTAAATTTTAGTGATCTTGTCATCTCTACATGTCGGAGAAACCAATGATGCTGTTCTAGTATTGTGATTGTAGATAAAAAATTTTATAAGGACAGTGCATGGAAAGTGTGTGTCTGCTGTCTAGGCCTCTCTCACAGTGTCAGGACTTGTGAGATCTGGCAGTGCTTCAATCGAGCTACAAGGCAATGCAGAAGAAAGGTGCTGGAGAAGTTTTGTTGTAGCAGCCATGGAAAAAAAATCCAGGGCTAGAAATCAGCATCCAAGCCCCATCAACCAACTTGTGGACATCGAAATCGAATGACCGAGATAAAGAGCAGTCATTGTCAGGTCACAGTCATAAACATAGGGACAAAGAAAAGTCTGCTTCTCTGGCCGGTGTAAGTCACATTGCAGCCTGTAGGTTTTCTGACTACTTTGTCTTCATTCACGCCAGCAGTGGTGACATAAGCCCCCCCAAACTGTCAACCAGACACCAAGGTTAGGGCTTGGCTTGGGCACCTACTGTAAATGGTATGTCACTGTCATGGTTCTATGTTAAAATCGTGATAACAAAATCGTGAATAACTTCTGAGCGACTGTTTAATAGCGAGCGCTATTAACGCGCCCTTACTTTAGATCGCCAACAATATTAGCTGCCGCATGATAATAGCAGGTGGCAGCGGTGGAATTGTATGGTGTTTTTCCCTGTATAAGCATGGATTGCAGGCATGTGCGAGTCCCCCTAATGTCACTCCCCCTTGCACCACAAACTGCTCTATACAAGCCATGCACACATGCAGTGAATGCATCATGAGACATCCAGTCATAGACACAGGAGTCCACCCTCTAACCTGGATTAGACGCATTGAAGTGCAGCTTGCTTCATCTGGTCCACTGGGCAGCCTTAGTCCTGGGGCTTTTATTAGTCCCTGCCTGACAGTTCAGGGGAAATGTTTGTATGCCTCAGTCTTTTTTTTTTTTTTAACATCGTTCAGCCACTTTTATATCCACTGCTCCATCTCTTCCTGTTAGCTCTCTTTCTCCCCCCCATGCCCCTAGTGACACTGACCAGTGTTGACATATGAGAAGGCCCTGAGCGCCACTGACCAGGACTCCAGAATCTTATCTGGACACCAACCATCCCAACTGCATTTGGTGTCAAAGCTCTTGGCTTTGATTCCTTGATTCGGTGTTCCTTGACTATAGTGTTTTCTTGACTGTCCCCCCCAACTGTCCCTTTGTCACTTTGCTGCTCAGTGTTCCTTGACTCCTCTGCCATCTGGTTATCAGGTGACTGCATGAATCACGTTTAGCACATTCACAATTTTGTTTAGTCTCTGGTAGGAGGCAGCGCTATATATGTCACACCGCTTTTATTCAGTGGTCGCTACAATTGAAATCGCGATTATTTATTTTGCAATTTTGCGATCGCGAATTTAACAAGGATACCACTGTCATTAATGGGCCAGGCCCACTGTCAATGTTAGTGGTCATAGTTCCTGACCAGGACATTGTCGACACATGGAGCACTGGCATCAATTTCAGATATGATACAATGGATACTTCCAGCTTACCTATGCAGCCTGTACTGCTGTTGATGAGAATTCCTGCATTGCACACTCATTGATGCTGTCAGCTAGTTCATATAGGGTTGCCACCTTTGGATGAGATGAAAACCGAATACTAAACCACACCTCCAAACTCCGCCCCTTTTATGACTTATGAGGGCATCGCTTGGACTCTGATTCACTTGATTTATTCAGAATTGCTGCTGCTATTGCATTGTGTACAACTTCTTTAAAGTACATCATGATTATTATTTTTGGTTTGTTTGATTTAGATTTAAATATTTTAAATTTCAGTGGGTGTTAACATTTGGTGGGGTTAGAGATGGGGTTCAGGGGACTTTCCATCCTGTGTGCACAGCTTAGCTGACACATCGAGTGACTACAAGGACACCTCTGACAACCGGCTATTTTGGAGCAGGTGGCCTTTCTGGTAAAACTCTTTCAATAAATGAATAAACTACACCAGTAATGGTGGACGAGCTGTAATTACAAATATCATCTGCCATTTTAAGATGTGCTCCGGTCCTTCCCATTGCTCCTACTCTAAAGCTATTTGTAATGTCACAGAAGTTTTTAAAAGTGGTAGGAACTATTCTGTGCTGTTAAATACCCTATTGTATTTCCATATCAGTCATACATACCAGATAGCATGATATGTGATATGTAGCGTGGAGGCAGTATAGCGCAGTGGTTTAAGGCTCTGAGCTGCAATTCTGGAGACCAGGGTTTGAATCCCACAGCCCAGACTTGCATACTGTGTGACCCTACACAAATCATTTCACTCCCAGGTTGCACATGTAAACAAGCTTCAGCTAGTGTGTCTCTTCTGGTAAAAAAATTATGTTTGATAAATTACCTAAATTTGCAGTGCCATCAAATCTAGATTGTGTTCTTTTCTCCTCTCCAGCTACTTCTCTCTCTCTCTCTCTCTCTCTCTCTCGCTCTCTCTCTCGCTCTCCTTTTCTCATTTCTGTGGCTTAGCATGACATTAGCCACACTGTTCTGTGCTGTTCATCTGAGATGCCTGGAATGGTCTTCCTGGAATATCCAGGTAGTATGAAAATTGACAGCAATACCTACTGAGGAGAGAGAGGTGTAGTACTGCTAGAAATGAAATAAAATATTAGATTATTAATTTAACAACAAATGGGGTAACAAATATTAAAATATAGGACAGTCCTAAAAGAAAAATGGTGAGCATTTAAAGGTATAAAAGTATTCCTTATCACAGCAGTCAAAGACCACACTCACAAAGCAGCCTAGAAAGGATTAGGTTGATTTGCTGCTAATAGTCTTAATAGCCCTACTTACACCTCTCAGATTTACTGGTATACAAACAAAGGTTTACACGACATCAGAATGTCTTTGTAATATGAACATGCAAGTAAAATGGTGAAGGATTTAACATAATCTGTTTTACAAGTATGTGAGCATTCAAAATGACTGAAAAAGTACTACCTCTGAATAAAACTGGATTAGCAGGTAAAGTTTCTGAAACACATTGTACAGTCCACACTGGACAATAGGCTACCCTAATGTGGTGCCTGTCTGAATGTCTAAGGGTTTCAGAAAAATGAAGGTGTTAATTAAGGTGGTATTGTTTACCCTTCGCATGAATAATCTTCCAATTTGCTGCTGTGAAGTTAGAGGTGACAACTAAGCAGACAGGGACACATTTGGCTCCTTAAGTTCCCTGCACTTGAAGGCACTTCCTGATTAGCATGCACTGCAAGCAAGCAAACACACTGAAATGTCAGACACTTGCTTACAGTCAGAAGAGAAAAAAATGAAACAGCGGGGAATCTCACAGGTGCTGCTTGACCCACCATAAAAACCGAATTTTCAATGGTGAAAACAGGAGGACCGAATCTGGGCCTAGAAAACCAAATCATTCGGTCAAAAACCGAGTAGGTGGTAACCTTAAGTTCATAGCATATACCTCCTGCTCAGCAGTCTCCGGGATTACCAGCAAAGTCTTCAGCTCCCATAGTCGAGGGACATCAATATTGTTATTGTTTATTGTTTGCATCCATCCTACCTGTACCAGCTTGTTTGTATCTATGTCTTAATTTTACTGTTATACTTATGTGTTGTACTGCTATACTATGTATTTTGGTTTGTCTTACTGTGACAAGGTACTTTGTAAATGAGCCTATGGCTCAAAGGTTTTCCAAACTGCTGTTTAAATAAAATAAAAATAAAATAAATAATGAGGAGGAATATAATCCAGACCACATTATGGCGGAGTATTATGAAGAGGATGAGGGTTTGGAGAAGAACAATATGCTCCACATTCTAGCTCCACCATATCTTCTTTTAGTAAGGCTTCTGTGGTACACATGCAAATCTCCTCCAGAAAACCCTACCTTCCAGTCCATGATGTAGCAAATGCAGAATGCAGTGGGCTTTGCTGTGCAGGAGGAGGAGGAGGATTCCACTAAAAGAACCTAATGGAGTTTTGGAGGTACCTTGTACTACCTCCATTATTATTCCTCAGTTTACCCTACACTGGAGGATGCGACATTTGCTGCATGGTACAGGCCTGATTCAATACCAGCTGTACCCAGAAAGCCTGACAAGCAGTACCCGCCCTTCTGCCAAGCCTTGTTATGCCAGTCATCCTGAGGCAGACTCATTGGTTAAAATTGCTGTCCATGACAGATCCAGGGCACCTAAAAACATATGAGTACTTTGCCTCCTGATAAAGAATCTAGGAAGTTGGATGTGATGGGCAAGCATACATATGCTCTGCCTCACTAGGCCTTCTGTACAGACTACCAGGCCCATATGATAAAGTATCAGAATAACCTGTAGGAGGCTGCCAGAGCTACAGCCCATGCTGTTCTGGAAGGTACTGCCAAGAGTGAGTTAATTAAAGCTCTCACTTCTGGTGCAGAGGTTGGCAAATATTTGTAAGCTCAGCATATGATTTTTTTTTTTAGTCTTTGGTAACCGAATAAGTGTCTTTGATGCCTCTGGGGTGGAGGCCACTGGTATTTGCATGAGACATTATCCTTGGCTTAGGGTTGCTAGGTTTGCAAATAACACACAGCAAACTGTTTTGAATGCTCCGGTACCAAACTGTTTGGTTTTGATGTTGAAGAGGCATTAAGAGGCCTTCAAGTTTCTAATATAACTTAAAGTCACTCAAATCCCTTTATCCCACGCCTGCTAGAGGTCCTGGAAGGGGATTTTTTCACCGGCCTGCTGCAACATGTGGCTGTCAAGCCTACCATATATACTCGTGTACAAGTCAGTCCGCGTATAAGTTGGGGAGGGGGTTGTTTCACTTGGTGCTAAAAAGAATTTGCAATTGACCCGCATACAAGTTACCCCCATAACTTACTAGTTACTGCTGCCTTCAACTCTGTCCCCAATGAAGTATTCGCACCCCCCCACGATACTCAAGAATGAGAACCACAAGGATAACAATTTGAAAATGCAAGTATGATTTCATTATGAAGGCAACAACATCAGCATCTGAAAATAAAATGCAGTCACTGGTCCAGATATTCAAAAGGGTTGCGCATGGCGCAACAGTGTTGCACCATGCGCAACCCACTGATGCGCCCGGCGCGATATTCAAAAGGGAAGGAAAGTGCGCTGCACAAATCCCAATGCGCCAGAGTGCATCAGTAATGTATGCAGGTGCAGGTGGGGGGTGCCCATGCATACCCTGCACAGCCCGATATTCAGAATGATTAATTCACATATCTGAATGTGAGATGCAGTGCTGCACGCCCATTGGCTCACGCCAGAACCAATGGGCATACAGCCCACCAAGGTGTCAGCCGGCGGACGGCAGGCAGGGTGTTGCCACCCGGCCGGCTGACCGGGGAGGTGGTGGGGCTCAGTGGGGAGGGGGGTACCACTAGACCACCAGGGATATTGGACCTTTTTAACAAATGCCCGTGATCGGGCAAATAGTGGTCCACTGGACCACCAGGGATATTGGACCTTTAATTTTTTACAGATGCCCGCGATCGGGCAGATAGCAGTCCACTGGACCACCAGGGATATAGAATGAAGTCTTCTTTTTTTTTTTTACAAATGCCCACGATCGGGCAGATAGCAGTCCACTGGACCACCAGGGATATAGGACATATTTCCTTTTAGATACAGATGCCAGTGATCGGGCTGCAGGGGGCATTGGTCCCCGATGGCTGCTGCCTGGCAGGGCGCCAGGCGCAAGTCGTCGGGGATTGGCGCACCTGCATGCAAATGGGGCCATAGATGACATGCAATGGTCCCATGTGCGCCTTTGCATACATTATTTCCCATTTGCATGTCAAGTTTTGAATATCGCGGTTGCTGTGCATGGCGCAATGGAACTGCGCTAGTGCATCTCCATGCTCCCTCTGGCCACTAACGGCTGGCGCGGTGCCCTGCGCCATGCACACTGGGGGTGGCCAAGTGCGATATTCAATGCTGCTGAGCCATGGCGCTGCTCCGTTGAATATCGCCCAGTCCACACCCTGCGCAGCCAAAGTTGAGCTGCACCCAAGCTTGTGCCACAGCCTGGTGCAGTTTGAATATCTGGGCCACTGTGTTTAGTCACTTAAAACCAAAGAACTCTTCATCAGCCTTGTCATCTGAGTCGGCAACATTCTCAGCTGGAGTTTGTAAAGTGGTATGTCATCATATGCATCCTCAAGTTTTGCACTTGCTATCTCATCATCAGCTGCTGTGCTATTTAATGTTTCACTGTTTTCACCACCGGTTTCACTGATAAGGTCACCATGAAGCATGTGATCTTCTGAGTCATCCATTGCATTTGATATGCTGCACTATTTAAACAACTTTATTATTGCTTCACCTTGTATATCATTTCAAGCGCTCTGACCCACTTGCAGACCATGGCATAGCTAGTTTTTTTTAATTGCCACTAGCAGTAAAGTCCTTGCTGCCTAAAGGAAATAAATATTCTATTGCATTCCATGCTAATGAACTTCAATAACAAAATAATAATAAAAAAAAAAAATTAATATGAGATCGGTACATACTAGTAATCATCCACTATTCCCTCATTTTTGCCTTAAAAGGCTTATTGAGGATGACGTCCAGTGGTTGCAGTAATGATGTACAGCCCCCGGGATCACAGCTGCATGAGTTTGTTTTTTTCGGAGGTTCTGCTTCACAGAGTCCATCAAATGGCTCCTAAACATATCCCAAATGAGAAGACTTTTTTGTATGCAGTAGTACCAGGTCGTGCCCCCCAATCTTCGGCCCACTCATTTATTATTGACTAACTTTCATCCATCCACCCTTAGGATTTACTGTCACCAGCACTCCACTCGCATTTTTCTTTGGGCACAGTTTACTTTTGAATACCACCATCGGTTTAAGTTTTGAGCCAACTGCCAGGCAAGCTAAAGCAACGGTGAAATGAGATTTCTCTGCTCCAGACGTTCTCACTGTAATGGTCTTTTCACCCTTTACATGGACAGATTGATTGGATGGTAGGTCAAAACTGACCGCGGTCTCATCCATATTACCTATGGCTATTAGGGGATATTGATCTGTTTTTCTTTCTTTAAGGACAAAACTGTGAAAACTGTCTATTTTCTTATATACATCGGAGGGCAGTTTTTGAGCTATGTGGGTTCTCTGGCATAACGCGTGACCATGCCATCTCATAAAGCGAGTACATCAGCCCGCGGATGCCTTAAAATTTTTAAAATTCGTGAGATCAAGTTTGCTTGCAATAGAGGGTGCTTGTAGCCGGATGGCCATCCGGTTAACTATATAACCCTGTTGTTTCAGTTCTAGCACCCACCTACCTAGTTCAGCCTCAATTGTCGACACGGGGGAAGGGTTAACTTTAATCCGTTTGACCGATTTTTCCACAAACTGAAACTCAGTTGTTTGAATGCACCAGTCATTGCTAAGTTTTTCATTAATTAACTCCCTTTCAGCTGCCACACTGCTGAACAACTCCGCATACTGCACCACTCTCAGTTTAAAGTCCGCTCTATAAGCACTACTCTTTCTTTTAACACTGGGCATGTTATCACCTCTATGCACCTCTGAGCAACTCAGAGCACTAAGAATGTGTACTTTTTATCTAGGGTGAGTACTTAATCACCTGTAAATTGAATTCAGGAACAGACATTAGCACTACAGCAATTGGCCACTACCACTAGTTAGGTGACCGTAGGTGTGGCATCAGTTGCATTGTACTAACCTGCCATGTTAAGTGAACGTTGATAGGATGTTAATAGGACTATTCTGCTGGGTGTGTGTGTGTGTGTGTGTGTGTGTGTTATATATATATATATATATATATATATATATATTTTCACACTCAGTTTTTCTGGTTGCTACGTGTATCTCGTATACAAGTCGGTACCCCCAATTCAAGATTGCAGTTTCTTACCAAAAAAAAGACGGATGCGAGTATATGTGGTACCACCAGCAAGGCCGAGGTAAGTGTGGTGGAGCTTTGCCATGCCACCTCCCCCAGGTGCCCATTTCAAAGTACCAAAGACCATTGGAGCCAGTGGCTCTGCCCCCACTGGCTCAGCTTGACTCAAATTGGCCTGCCCCCACACCATTGTTACCTCCAGGGGCGGTGGTAGGGGGCCGTCTCTCCTTTCATCTGAGACAATGGAGGGAGATCACCACAGACAACTGGGTTCTGGAGATAATTGCAAAGGGATATGCTCTGGAGGTTTTAGAGACCCCTCCTGAGCATCCTTCTCCTCTTTCCAGTTACCCTCCTGAACATTTGTCCTTTCTGAAAGAAGTGCAAGCTTTGCTACACAAACATGCTAAAGAGTCAGTGCCTTCTCAACCAAAGAACAAAGGGTTCCACTCCATAAACTTCCTGGTTCCCAAATGGACAGGAGATCACAGGCCTATGTTAGATCTGAAAGGCCTGGCCCGCTCAGCACAGCGGCTGGATTTCCGCTTGCGACGCTAGTGACCCAGGTTCAAGAACGGACCTGGGGCATCGGAGAGCTGGCCGGGGGGAGAAGGGAAGGGAAGGGGAAATTGTTTAACCAGGAAAGGCACACTAAGCCAGAGCTTGTTTCCAGGTGCGACCTGGGAGCACAAGGAAGTTAAGTGACTTGCTCAGGATCACACAGTATACAAGTGGAAGCTATGGGATTCAAACCCAGGTCTGGTCTGCTGGATGTCACCAGATTTGCATCTCAGCGCCTTAGACCACTGCGCTATACTGCCGCATTTTGAGGACTGCTCTCCTTCTCCAGCGGGGGAGGGTGGGGAGTGTGTCTGGTGCTTGACGGACCCCGATGGAGGTCGGGGGGTACTGCAGCAGCCGGCACCTGAATGTTCTGGGGGGGTGGGGCGGACGCTGGACATCATTGCACATCCCGGCCCCAGGAAAAACAGAAAAAACTACTCATTGGCTGCCGAGGATGACTGCCGCCCCAGCGCCTGGCCTCAATTGCTCCATGCCTCTCCTCGACCTAAGATGACTCCATGGATGGCATTTCCAGGCCCTGAACCCCGCCCTGGGGGGGAAGCCAGGGAGGCAGTGTCGGTAGTAGCCGACACCTTTCCCCGTCGTAGATGGGCCTGGTAAGGTGCAGTGGCACCGCCCTGGGGGGCAAGCCAGGAGGTATCCTGGAGGTAAGACACAAGGGAAGAGAGGTGGGTGCTAGGGTGGCGGCCCTGAAGGAATGGAGACCAAGGGGTAAAAAGTATACTAAATAAAAAAAAAAAAAAAAAAAAGATCTGAAAGGCCTAAACTTCTGCATAGAATACAAAAATGTTGCATGATTTCCATTCAAGCTCTGATTCCACTGTTGCAAACAGGTGACTGGATTTGCTCCCTACCTATGAAGGATGCATATATGCATATCTTCACGTCAAGAACAGAAGACATCACAGACAATATCTAAGATTTGTGCTGGAAGGGGAGCATTACCAGCAGAGTATTGCCCTTTGGCTTGTCTTCTGTGCCACTGGTCTTTAGCAAATGCTTGGCAGTTGTGGCAGCAGCCCTCAAAGGGAAGGCCTGTATGTTTTCCCATACCTGGATGACTGACACTTAAAAGCCAGCTCCAGGGACCAGCTCTTGTACATCCTGTTCCCGAACAAGGCGTTGTTCAATGACGTCTTGCCAGAGATTGCAGTACATAGCAGTTTTGGACACAGAGCAGAGCTGTGTGTTCTTGCCCCTGGACAGGGCGGAACACCTCATTGCTCAAGCACAAGTGACATACAGCAATCATCAAGTCCTAGCCAGAACATTCCTGTGTCTTGTAGGACTCATAGCAGCAGCCATTATCACTGTGCCGTTGGCCTGCTTACACATGCAGATTCCTCAGTGGATATTAAGAGTACAGTGGGATCAACTGATGGACAATCTGGACCAAAAGATGCTCGTCACGTCCGCCTTGCACAAAGAACTGATGTGGATGGAACACTGCAACCTCTTAATGGGTATTCTGCTTTTCATACCAACTCTGAATCAGACCCTCACCTCTGATTCCTCTGGATCTGGGTAGGGGCACACTTGGGACTATATCAGACACAAGGTTCCTGGACCCAGGTGGAAGCCATATTGCATATAAATGTCCTGGAGATGAGAGCTGTCTGATACAATCTCCAAGCATCTCAGGAACATTTCACTTCTGGTCCACTGTTGATATAGATGGACAATGTCAGTGTCATTCACTACGTAAACAAACAAGGGGGGGGACTCATTCCTGTTCCCTGTGCAGGGAAGCAAGGAGAGTGTGGTACTGGGTGCTGGAACACAGTCTATAGCTGTTTTCCTTGCATCTCCCAGGTATCCAGCATGTCTTAGCAGACAAGCTAAGCAGGTCACAGTCCAAGAATCATAAATGGGAACTGCTGATCTCAGTGGTAGATGACCTCTTTGCAAGGTGGTCTTCCAGCTTTGGACCTTTCTGAGTCCCCACATTACACAAAACTGCCACGGTTTTGATCGCTCATCCCAGGGCCTGGAATTTTTTTGATGAGAAGTGTTGTCCCTCTTTTGGAAAGGGAGAGGTTTCTGTATGCATTCCCTTAATACAGAGTGTGTTACTGAAACTGAAGCTGAAGGGTGCCCCCCCACAATCCTGATTGCTCTCCTGTGGCCTCATCAGGCAGATACAGTATCTCCCCTGCTGCAGCAGCTGGCAGTGGAGCCCCCCCAGTACCTCTGCCTCTATGTAGAGGCCTGTTGTCATAGGACAGGGGGTCTCTGATCTATCCGGACCTGAAGCCCCCGTATCTGCATGCATGGCTCCTGAAGACATGGCCATTAAATGTTTTGGTGTATCACCTAAGGTTGTTGATGTGCTAGGGGTGGCCAGAAAGCCTTACACCAGACATACCTATTCTTTGAAATATAAGCGCTTCAGTTTGTGGGCTGCTTCCAGGCATCTCGACCCATTCACCTGTCTGGTAAATGCTGTGTTGGAATATTTGCTGACACTTGTCAGACTCTGGTCTACAGTAGTCCTCACTTAAGGTGCATTTGAATGCTATATCAGCTTTCCCTGCCCATACTGATGGGTGTATGGTTGCCCAGCTGGAGGTATTCTGCACATAAAACCTCCCATTCATAATCTGATCCCCCATGCGACCTGAATTATGTTCTTCAAAAACTTACTCTGGCCCCTTCTGAAGCAGCTGCGAGTTGCAGCTTATGCTTCCTATAATGAAAATGTTATTTTTAGTTGCTGCAACTTCTGTCTAAGTGTTTCAGAGCTTACAGGCTTTAATGTGTGAGCCTCCTAATTCGATTTTTCACAAAGACAGAGTTTATTTGCATACCAGTTCTACGTTTTTGTCAAAGGTGGTGTCTTGAGTTTGTTCAATCAAACCATTAACTTTCCTGTTTATTATCCTACACATGCCCAGTCAGGGTGAAGCACTGCTCCATACTTTGAATGAATGCGGAGTACTATGATACTATGTGAATCGCAGTGAGGACTGCAGAAAGTCCTTTCAGCTTTTTGTTTCATTTGCCCCAGGGAAAGAGAGCACCCCTATGTCTAAACAGTGCCCATCCAAATGATTGACACATTGTATTACATTCAGTTACATTCTGTTATAGGAGGTACAGTAAGAAACTTCCTGGTGTGATTCTTGGTCACTCCGTAAGAGGAATGGCCACTCCTGTTGCTTGTTTCAGGAATGTGTCTGCGACTGACATTTGTGCATCAGCCACATGGAGCACTGTCTACACCTTGACTAAGCATTACGGTCTGGACCTTGTTTCTCGTAGACAAGCAGGTTTTGGCCTAGCTGTTCTACTGGGTCTGCTGTCTTGAACCAGACTGTACCAACCCCCCAGTTAGCTTTTGGGACTGCATGGGACTCGATCCAAAGATGTGACCTAATGGAAGAGATATCCTTTAAGAAGATGGAACAGTTATATACGTACTGTCGCAGTAGATCTTTGAGAGAATCTCTTCCTTTAGGCCATGTCATCCTTACATCCTTCCCCCTTCTACGCTGTAGGGAAGTATGGCATCCGATTTCTGCTTTGGGAATTTCCATGGCTGTTACATCCAGTTCCCTCTCTCGCCTACTGTGATGGGTGTTTGGTATGATCCCCTGGTTCTCCAAGAAGGGAAGTCCTACGAGCATAATCTCCAGTGGGGAACTGAGGAGAGATGGGGCCACCTAGATTTATATACTGTAGATGCTGATGCATGACATCATGGGCAGCCTCCAGCTAGCAAAAGTTTCCATATGGTCGTAGCACTGATGCGGGTATAGTTCTAAAGGTGAGGCCTGATGGAATATATTCTCTGGAAAACCTATTACATTAAACACATAACTGTTTTTTTTTTTTTTGCTCCTTCAGTTGTTATCTCATCCTCATGAGTAGTTTACTTCAGTGAAAGGCAGTTACTTGATTGGAGTGATGTGTTGCATTGTAGTACATCTGACAAGGTTGTCATGCGGGTATATGACAGCCCAGCCCCGCCAGCCAGGTCCAGTTGCAGAGCAGGGTGATCTGAGCTATGTGTACTGTTTCTGTGTCACAAAGCCAGGCGTGTTCTTAACTTTATTTGTCCCCATACCACAACCCTGTTTCACCCAACTCTGATCTATAAAAAGACATTGTTTTTTCCAAAGTCACAGTTGTAGTGATTTCCGGGAAAATTTGATTTTGGCTAATTCACGCTATTTTTTCACAAATGCAAAATAAGCTTGTCTGTTAACATGAACAGTATTCATTTTTTTTTCTCTTCATAGGATTGGGTCCTAAACCTTTTGAATTGGGAAAGGGGACTGAACAACACTTTAAACAAGTAAGTTATCATTCATCAGTAGACATGTGTAGTCCTCTCTTCTTACAATTATGCAAATGTACATGTTTGACTTGTTCTGAAGGCAACCAGGGCACCCAGAAACGTCCTGATAAATGCTGCATTTCATGTCACCAAATACAGAGTTAATGTAACAGAAATTTAATTATGTATTTCTACCATGTCTGAATGCAATGCATTCTCCTTCCTTCCTATTTTTGTAGAAACATAGAATGTGATGGCAGATAAGGACCGCTGAGCCCATCCAGTGTGCCCATTATGTTACTCTTCCTTTTTGCTTCAGACCTGACTTGATCTACGGTTCCATCTCTTCCCCTCCCTTCTTTACTCCTACAGTTCCCTTGTGCCTGTCCCAGGCATTTTTGAACTCCACCACTGTTTTCAACCCCCCGAACCTCATCTGGGAAGTCTGTTCAGTCATCCAGCACCCTTTCTGTGAAGTACTTCCTCACGTTCCTCCTGAATTTACTCCCCTCCAGCTTTATGGCACATCCCCTTGTACTAGAGCACTTTCTTCTTTGAAACATACCCCTCCTGTACCTTATTAACCCCTGTGAGGTATTTAAAGGTCTCATATTATATCCCTCCTTTCCCTCCTGTCCTTCAGGGTGGACATAAATAGCTTCTTAAGCTTCTGCTTGTGGGGTTTTTGAAGCAGACCCTGCATCATTGTGGCAGCCCTCCTCTGGTCTGCCTCCACTCTTGTCTATATCCTTCCTGAGACGTGGTCTCCAGAGCAGGACACCGTACTCAAGGCGAAGTCTTACCAGCAGTCTGTATAGAGACAGCACCACCTCCCTCCTCCTGCTGGCGATACACCATCCTATGCACCCCAATATCCCACTAGTCCTTCTGACTGCCTTTTCACACTGCCTGGCCACTTTTGGGTCATCCAGTGTGATTACTGTGTTCCCGCTGCATTTCCAGCTATCAAATCGTAATCTTCCACTTGTGACATCAGAATAATTTCTCTGGCAAAACGGTTGTGCTGTCCTAAGCAGAGGATTATTAATTTATTTAGTTTTTGTTAACTGGGTAGGTACACTAGACAGCATAGCTGCCTATTTTCAGGTACAACACGGGAGATTACAACAAAGGGTATGTAGACAATAGTAGATACAAGAAAACATCATGGGAACAAGTAGAAGTCCGACATAGTACACTTATACAAAATTTTCAGCAATGACAGTACATTTGCAGGAATCTATATGTAGCAACAAAACAGAAATATAAGTGCAAATAACTAACAGTCATAAGTCCTACAACTAGTGGTAAGTGCTAGAAGAGAGGAGAGGAAATAGCTAGATTTCCAGGCAGGTTTGAGAGTAGTAGAGGTTGGAGCCGGTAGGCAACTAGGAGGAACCAGAACAGGAGCAGGGTTCAGAGCTTAAAAGAGCCATACGCAGCTCCTGTTTGAAGCTGTGTGGAGAAGGGGAGATTCTTAGACTCAGTGGAAGGGAGTTCTATAGTTTAGGGGCCCAGCTAGAGAAAGCATTCTCCCCCATTTTGGTTTTACATCTTTGTTGGACAAGAAAGGATTTGTCAGCTGATCTCAGTGGGTAGGCAGAGGTCACAGGTTTGAGCAGTAGAGTAAATTTGTCAGGTATCTGGGGGGAGATTATATTCTTTATAAAACAGTAGGAAGTATACTGTTGGAAGGCTGAGGGGGTAAACCATCCCAGACTGGAGTATAGTGTGCATCGGTGAGTAAGTTTGTGTAAAGAAAGAGCAAAACGGCAAATGCTGTTGTAGCAGACATCCCACTTTCGGAGGAGCCCTCCAGTAGTTGCCAGAAAGGCTATTGACCCATACACCAATTTGGTTCTCAGGATCCCCTGTGCATTGGCCATCCTCTTATTATGCCTTCAGTCATGGCAGTAATAAGTTAACATGAACAGGTACATCCTACAGGAGAATTATCCTATTTATAAGAACTGGTGACCCCCTGTAATGACTGTGTGACCCCCCTTCCTACTTATATTACTGATGGCACTCTAAATTGCAGCAGAGTTCCCATCAAAAAAGGAAGAAAGTCACTTGCTCCTGCTGGGGCTCTAAGAGGCTTAATTGCAGGCAGTAGCTCCAGTTCAGGCAAAAGGTAAAACACACCAGAAACTACCCCACTCCCCTCCCAGTCTAGGGGTCTGATGGAAAATGTCTTGGAGAAGGGAGGAGGACCATTCTCAACTGTAAGCATAAGGAGGGAGTACAAATCACAGTACCTTGTTATTCCTTGACTCTTGGGTTCCTCTGTGACAGCTCGAGCACCGTCGAAGCGCAGGCTCACAGAAGTCTCCACACCCCAAGCTCCTCTTTAGACCTGGCAGACAGTGGAGCAGGCTAAAAAATAGTTCATTATGCATACAACAGCAAAACACAACAACTTTAACTGCACAGGAATGATCCAAGGTCCATGCGGTTTAAAATGCAAAACGGTCAGCGTTATTTTTCCTTTCTTCACAAAAGCTCAAGCAGTACATCAATTGTGAGGATCCTCATTTAATTTATCTGTACATTTCAGCTTTCTATGGCCCTCTGGCCATGGCACATTTTTGGGGACACAGTACTTGAACCTGCGACCTAGCGACTAGCCCATTTCTTACTTCAGAAGTCAGATTGGGCTCAATATCTCTCATTAAAGTTACCAACTCTCTGAGGCCTAAAACTGGGATGGTCCATCCTGACCATAACCCCTGCAACACACCGTGTCACTCTCATGGGCACCACTGCAGACAATGCTGCGTGACAAATCAATTACTTCTAGGGACATGGATATGTTGTTCATCCACACTGTCTGGCAGGTTCCTTGCCACTTTAAATCTTGCTGGAAGGTCTTCAAGCTGGCCCTCCCACCACCCGGGTGGTAAAACTCGGCTCCGCCCCATGGCGCTAGATCTTCCTTACTGCTTGGAAGCTCAGGTTCCTCATAATGCTCTGCATGATAGACTGGATCCTAATTCTTCAGTTACTTGAAACTAATTTTAAAATTTTCAAAGATTAGGTCATCTTTCTCCCCTCATGGCTGCGATGGACAAATGCGACTCCCGGTTGGCGGTGCCTTGTGGGCAGAAGATGTCAGGGCGGACCCGCACTCCACGTGCGTCTACTGCCTCGGCCTAGAACACGACCCGCAGGCCTGCGAGTCATGCCGTTCATTTTCGGCCAACATCTTGGAGGACCACGCTGCCCGATTACAGCTGGGGCGCGCCGAGAAGCGCTATCCGCCGGTTAAGTCGAAGGAGGCCGTTGGGCGGTTACCACGGCGGCTGGCTCAGCTGAGCAGCTCGAGCAGATGATCGCCCTCGAGGAGGAGGTGGCCTAGGCCACATCATCCTCTTCCTCGGTCGTGGCATTTATCCCGCTCTCTCTGGGTACCTCGTATTCAGCTTTGTTCAAGGAGCTTTGCCAATCCCTTTCCACGAAGGGAGAGGGGCCATCGGGACATTCCTCTCAGTCCAAAAAGAAGGACTCTAAGGGTAAGTCCCATCGTCGGCATTCGTAGGAATGGGAGAGGTCACCTTCCCTGGACACCCGACTGTTGACTTCGGTCGAGATTGCGGCTAAGGCCGCTGGCTTCACGGCTTCCCCGTCAGGCCAGCCGGACGAGACACCCGTCGACGCGGTCGAGATTTTTCTCGACCCGTCGGATGGGCTGTCGACTGAGGCTGACAACCCTTCTTCACCGGTTCCCCCAGTGGAGACCGAGGATCTGCCTGTGCCCCCTGTGCAGCAGTCCCCAATTAAGGCGTTCAAGCTGAGGGAAGAGCGGGTGTCCCCCGCTCCTTCCCAGACCCGTCCTCGGAAATACCGAGGATCTCTGTCTCAGTCTCGGACTTCTTCTCGGTCCAGCCGATCCTGCCGACATCGGTGGTCTCGGCACTGAGGTGAGCGGTGCTGCTGCTCGTCTCGTCTTCCTCTAGGAAGAGATGAGGCTTCGCAAAGTAGCGTCGGCTACGAAGGACCTGATGTGCAGCAGTTACTTCTGTCTGGGAGCAAGTCGATGCGGCCTTCCCGCCATCAAGTGGCTGTCACCCGAGCGTCCGAAACAACCCCTCGCAGTAGTCGAGATGCCCAAGCCTGGGCCGGTTGTTCGGCCGAAACCTGCTGCCCCACCGATTTGTGGTGGAACCTCCGCCTCCACAACCGAAATTGGAGGCACCGACCAAGGACTCTCAGTCAGGTAAAGGCCTGCCCCACAGGTTGTCGGTCACTGTCACTCCCGACTGTCCTTGGGAGATGGAGGGTGGCTCAGGCCCCAGGCAGCTCTTCGCGGACTCCTCCGAGTCCGATGATGACTCCTCCCTGTTCTCCAGGCCAGTTGACCTGGAGTCCTCCGGGGGCCAGTCGTTGGACGAGCCCATCGTCCTTCATGGGTTTGCTTCAGCTCATCTCAGAGTCCATCAGGATGCAGCTCGAGCCCATATCCAAACGGGCCAAGTATCCCCTGACGGAGATACTGGACCGAGGGGATTCCCCCACGGAGGCCTTTCCGGTGACTGAGGCCATTGTTGGCCCAGCCTTGGAGCTTTGGCAGTGGACTGCTTCCTGCCCTGCGCCTTCAGCCAGAATGGCCAGGAAGTATGCGGTCCCTACCGGCTCTTTGCCCGGGTTTTCGAAACACCCCTCTGCCAAGGGGTTGGTCACCGACAGCGTTTTCCAGCGTTCCGGGAATGCTAGAGATGTGGACAAGCTCCCCGACAAGGAGTCCAAAAAGCTGGACTACGCCGGGCGCAAAGTGTACGCTGTGTCCTCCCTTGGCCTCCGCCAGGCCAGCTCGGCCATGCTGATGGCACACTTCTCCCACGCCCTCATGGGCTCCCTGGATGAGGTGATCCCTCATCTCCCGGCCGACCTGCAGACCACAGTCTGGCAGGTTCTGGACCAGGGTAGGGCAGTGGCTAAGCAGCAGCTCCAAATGGCTCTGGACATAGGAGACTCCTGTGCCAGATCGGTTGTGGCCGCGGTGGCCATGCACCGCAGAGCATGGCTGAGGATATCCACCTTCACGGTGGATACCCAGCACAAATTGGCAGACGTCCCCTTCTTGGGGACTGACCTCTTCGGCCCTGGAGTGGAAGGTCACCTCCAGCGGATCGAGAAGTCCAATGCCACTCTGGACTCTGTCACCTCCACCCAGAAGGACAAAGGCCAACAGCAGCAGCACACAAGTCCTTTAGCCCTTCTGCTTCTGCTTCGTCCGACCCAACAGCACCAGCATCAGGGCCAGCAGGCTCAGCTGGCATCTCAAACTCAAGCCCGTGGCTTCCTCCAATAAGAGCAAGGGAGGTAAGGCCAGGAGGTCCCTCGGCGGTTCCTCCTCCAAGCCTGCCCAGCGACAGGTTGAGAGTGTCGCTTCAACCTCGTCAATCCCCTGGGTTCCCCCTGTGGGGGGATGGCTCCGCCACTTCCTTTCCGCCTGGTCCGCTATCACCACGGACCGCTGGGTGTTGGAGGTGGTAGGAAAGGGCCTGCCTGTGGAGTTCGAGCAGGCCCCACCCTTTCGAGCCGTCGCCCCCTGGGGGGCCACAGGGTCCGCAGCCTCTCTGATGGCCTGCTGAGCCGATATTGCCCTGCTCCTCGTAAAAGAGGTGATCAGGAAGGTGGCGGATCCTCCTCCAGACCCGGGGTTTGTGTCCAGGTACTTCCTGGTCCCAAAACGGATGGGGGGCTGGCGCCCCATTCTCGACCTGCACGACCTGAACAGGTTCCTAAGATCTCGGACCTTCAGGATGGTCACTCTGGCTCAGATAATCCCATCCTTGGAATGAGGCGTGTGGTTCTGTTCCCTGGACCTTCAGGACGTGTTCTTTCACGTCCCAATCCATCTGTCCCACCAGAGATTCCTCCGCTTCAGAGCAGAGGGATCCCTTTATGAGTTCCGGGCCATGCCCTTCGGCCTTTCCCTAGCTGCCAGAGTCTTCACCAAATGCATGGCAGTGGTGACAGCATTCCTGCAGCGCCGAAGGGTCCAGGTGTACCCCTACCTGGACAACTGGCTGATTGTAGCCCCTTCCAGAGTGGAGGTGGAGCGATCCAGAGATCTGGCCCTCCAGGTTTGCTCTCAGGTTGGCCTCCTCATCAACGAGGCCAAGTCTGAACTCGTGCCAAAGCAGGTGATACAATTCATCCGGGCAGAGCTAGACTCTCTACGAGCCAGAGCATGGCTCCCGGCGGACAGGGCCGAGGTTCTTTCCTCCTTTGCCCAATCGTATCAGGTTGGGCAATCGTGCCCTGCCCGGGACTTCCTGGGCCTCATGGCGGCCTGCACCAGCATGGTCCATTGGGCCCGCTGGTACATGCGTCCCCTTCAGTGGGGACTGGCCGACCAATGGTCACAGCATTTCGATCCGCTGGATCAGCTAGTGACAGTGACCCAGGGGATGTGGAACGCTCTCCAGTGGTGGACCATTCCAGCACATCTGCAGGAGGGCATCCCGTTTGTCCGCTCCGAGCCGACGGTCTCTCTATCGACCAATGCCTCTCTGATGGGTTGGGATGCCCATCTGGGGGAGCACAGAGAGCATGGCCTGTGGTCCCCTTGGGAGTCCCGATGCCACATCAACCTGCTGGAGCTTCGAGCGGTTCATCTAGCCCTCACCGCCTTCGCTCTGTTTCAACGGGGTCAAGTGGCTCAGGTCCAGACGGACAATACCACGACCATGTACTACTTAAACCGCCAGGGCGGGACACGCTCCATGCCTTTGTGCAGGGAAGCTCTCCGCATTTGGTCACTCTTGCGCAGCCTGGAGGCAGATCTCCTCGCCATTCATGTGGCAGGAGCCTCCAACACCCTGGCCGATGCCCTAAGCCAGATAGGGGCTGCGTCCCACGAGTGGTCTCTCCTGCCGGAGGTAGTACAAGATCTGTTCTCCCTCTGAGCTACGCCTCAGGCGGATCTGTTTGCCTCCAGGGATGATGTCAAGCTGAGACAGTTTCATGCCCGCACCCCTCAGCAGGGCTCGCTGCATGGGGATGCCTTCTCGAGGCCATGGACCCCGGGCCTCTTCTACGCCTTTCCCCCATTTCCTTGATCCACAAGGTGCTCTCTCAAGGTGAGGAGGGACAAGGCGCAGGTGATTCTGTAGCCCCAGACTGGCCCGCCGGTTCTAGTATCCAGATCTCCTCAGTCTCAACTCCAGGCTCCCGAGGCGGCTTCCAGCCTACCGGACCTGATCTCAGTCAATCAGGGAAGGTATTCCATCTGGACCTTCAGTCCTGCACCTGGCCTGGTTCCTGAGCAGCTAGAGTTCCAGGCCTTGGGTCTTTCCACGAGGTCCTCAGCGTCATTGAGGCGCCCGTAGAGTCGACCAGAAAATGCTCGCCTTCAAATGGAAGAGATTCTCCATTTGGTGTCAGGAACAGGGCCTGGACCCTTCCTCCTGTTCCTTGGCAAGCATTCTGGACTACCTGTGGTCCCTTTCTCAGCAAGGGCTTTGGTCGACGACCCTTAAGGTGCACCTGGCAGCCATCTCTGCTTACCGGGCGCGGGCCGGGAAGCAGTCGGTGGTGCAGGAGAAGGTGGTCGGGGCGCTTTTCAAAGGCCTTGATCACATATCCCCTTCGGTGCGAGAACCTCCACCTCCGTGGGATCTACTGCTGGTATTGGCTAAGCTTATGGGCAGGCCATTCGAACCGATGCACAGGTGTGACATCTCTCACCTGTCGTGGAAGACTGCCATCTTGGTGGCTATCACGTCAGCCAGAAGGATGGGAGAGCTCCAGGCGCTTTCCATCGAGTCTCCTTATCTGGTCTTCCACAGGGACAAGGTTGTCCTGTGCCCCCACCTGAAATTCCTTCCGAAGGTGGTGTCGGAGTTTCACCTTAACCAGGTATTGACTCTGCCAGTGTTCTACCCCAGTCACCTCGGGAAGCTGAATATAGGCTCCATACTTTGGACCCTAGAAGAGCGCCACTTATTATAAGGCGGACGGCTGAGAGTTCGGGAGAGGTTCGCCAACTGTTTTGTCACCCACGCTGAAGCTGCACCTGGCAGACCTGCAGCCAAGCGGACGATAGGCAGGTGGGTCACCTCCTGCATAGATCTCTGCTATAGGTTGGTGGGCATGGAGCCTCCCAGAGGGATAAGAGCTCATTCTACCCGCCATACCGTTGCATCGGTGGCTGCTTCCAGGGACGTCCCTATCCAGGAAATCTGCAGGGCTGCTACCTGGAAGTCAGCACACACCTTCATCACCCATTACCACATCGACCTTGAGTCACGCCGGGATGCTGGTTTTGGGGCCTCGGTTCTCCAGTCTTTATTCCTAAGTAGGGGGTGTGTGCCTTGCCTCCCTCCTCCCGGAGAACTGCTGGAGTCTGCCAGACAGTGTGGATGAACAACATATCCATGTCCCTAGAAATACAGGTTACTCACCTGTAACAGGAGTTCTAGGAATGGTATGTTGTTCATCCTACCCACCGACCTCCCGGCTCGACGCACAACCTGGCTTCCAGCGGGCTAGATCTGTCGCTGCATGGAGCCGAGTTTTACCACCCGGTGGGTGGAGGCCAGTTTGAAGAACTTCCGGCAAGATTTAAAGCTGCAAGGAACCTGCCAGACAGTGTGGATGAACAACATATACCATTCCTAGTACTCCTGTTACAGGTGAGTAACCTGTATATTTTACTGCGTGCTCTGGCCATGCCGTCCCACAGTAACACCAGTAGCAAACATTCAGATTAAAACAATACATCATTGTGCTGCAGCAAGTTCCAAATCATGATGTACAAAAAGTTAATTAGAAACAAACCTGTATTAAATTGTGATCAGACATTCGAGCTGCATGCATGCTCCTCCTGACAGTCCCATCCATCCTGCTTACACTCACCTCATTTGCTGAGCAAACTTCACTTCAGTGACTCCCATCACCACACCAGATTGTTTTCACGCTTCCCTACAGCTGATAAGGTTCAGGTACCTTAGTTCCCTGCTGCCAGTCTCTTCTCTGCCTGGAGTCCCTCTCAGCTGCTGACAGGTAGAGGGGGCATGTGCTGTTTGCACAACTACCCAATCTAATTTAACAGGAATCAACATGCTTTAACTTGCTCCCACTCATAGAAGTGTGACGGCAGAAAAGGACCAAATTAGGCCCACCAAGTCTGCCCATTTACCCAGCTATCTGCTTGGACCTGTGCCTCCCCCCTTAACACTCCCATGTGATTGTCCTATGCTCTTTTGAATCCCTCCACTGTTTCCTCTCCAACGACTGCCTCTGGGAGTCTGTTCAACTTTCTACCTCTCTCTATGTAATAGTATTTTCTAATGTTACCCTGAACTGCCTCCCTCCACCTTCAAGCCATGCCCCTCGTCCTCGGTTTCCTTTCATCTTGAAGATGCTCCCCCTGGCACCCTGTTTATACCCTTAAGGTACTTGAAAGTCTCGATCATGTCCCCCTCTCCTCCTCTGCTCCAGGAGTACATGTTCAGATCTCACAACCTTTCTTCATAGGATAGGTGGCCTAACCCTTTTACCATTTTTGTTGCTCTCCTCTGAACCCTCTCTATCCTCCATACATCCTTCCTGAGGTATGGCCTCCAGAACTGGACTCCGTACTCCAAGTGTCGTCTAACTAAATGGGTGTACAAGGGTACTATGACCTCCCTATTCCTACTGGTGATCCCCCTTCCAATGCATTCCAGCATTCCACTCCCCCTGGCCACTGCCCTCCGCACTGCCCTTCCACCTTCAGGTCCCCGGATATAATGATGCCCAGGTCCCTTTCTTATTCTGTCTCCTCCAGATCTCTGCCCCCCATACGGTACCCTGCCTTCTGATTTCTGTAGCCCAGGTGCATGATTTTACATTTTTCTGTATTGAATTCAAGCTTCCACCTTTTTGACCATGCCTCAAGTCTCCTCAAGTCTCTCTGCATTTGTTCCACCCCTTCCTCTGTGTCCACCCTATTGCAGATTTTGATATCATCCGCAAACATACTCACACCCCCCTCAAGGCCCTCCACGATGTCCTCTACGAATATATTGAACAGTAGGGGCCCCAACACCGATCCCTGAGGGACCCCACTCATGACCTTGCCCTCCCTGGATGCCACCCCTTATTATGACCCTCTGCCTCCTTTTCCCCAGCCAGCTTCCCACCCATTTGACTACCCTCTGCCCCAGCCCCAGTCCTGCCATTTTACACAGCAGCCTCCCATGGGGCACTGAGTCAAAAGCCTTTCTGAAATCCAAATAAGCTACATCTATCTCTCTACCTTGATCTATTTCCTTGGTGGCCCCATCAAAAAACTCTATCAAATTTGTTTGACAGGATCTGCCCATAGTAAACCCATGTTGTCTTGGATTCATCAGGCCGTTTGTCTCCAGGTAGCTGGTGATCCTGCCTTTTACTGGCTTCTCCATGAGTTTGCCTACCACTGATGTCAAGCTCACAGGCCTGTAACTTCCCACTTCTTCCCTCCCTCCCCCCTTATGCAGAGGGACCACATTTGCCTGCCTCCAGTCCTCAGGCACCACCCCCATTTCCAGGGATCGACTGAAGAGTGCAGTCAAGGGTACCGCCAATACCTCCTTTAGCTCCTTTAACACCCTTGGGTGCACCCCATCTGGCCCCATTGCCCTGTCCACCTTCACGCAGCCCAGTTCTTCCAATATTTCCTCCACGAGAAACGGCCTCATCTCCACCCCCCCTCCCCAGCCATTTCATTTCCTGCTCTGCTGCCTTCTTCTCCTTCCTCCCTCTTCAACATAGAGCAAAAATAGGTGTTTAGTAGGTCTGCCTTTTCTCTGTCTTCTTGTAGCTACCTCCCCCTCTTTTGTTCTTAACTGGAGAATCCGCTGCCTAGTCTTCCTCTTTTCATTTACATATCGAAAGAAAGTCTTATCCCCTTTTTGACCCCTCTCGCTATTTGCTCCTCTGTGCCTTTGCCCTCCTTATCTCTACCCCGGCTTCTCTCTGGCTCGCCTGGTATTTCACCTCACCTGAATCTTACTTTTTTCAAATGTTTTCTAATGCTGTCAGGGGCTCTTTAAGATGTAGTTGAACCACTTTTATTCACTAAATCATGAACACAGGGATATAAAACTCAGTTGAGCATAGCTAATTTCCAGTGAGATCTCTTTACATTCACACATTGTTTCATATAAGTAAGGTAAGAATCATCAAAGTCATATAACTACAACACATAAGCATAGAGATATAATTACTCAGATTACATTCATCATCAGATCGATACAATAAATTAAGGGTTCAGTTGTATACTTGACAGGAATATGGCAGATAACAAATGTAAACATTGGGACACATAGTACGTATAACTAAACTAACAATACAAATTACATCCATGCGTTGCAGATCATTAATGCAAGTAGCGATATGTGTTTATTCTTTACTATTAAAATATAAATCCTTACTAAGAACTTTGTGGTCTGAAGTTTATATCCAACGCAATTGGCAGTTGCCCGGTGTATGTAAGGATTAAGGATACACAGTACTGCTGAGCTGCGGCTAATTACAGTACCCAGAGAACAAGACAATATGATCTAATGTGTGTGTGTGTGTGTGTGTGTGTATAAAAGAGTGAGTTTGTATGCGAATATGATAATCTTCAGCTAATTCCGCTTGCCCCCTCCGGGCACTGACTACCCTTTTGTGCAAATATAAGTGCCCAGAAACTGGAGATGCCCCATACGAGGTTTACATTCAGCTCTCTTGTATCACTTGACTCCCCGTTCCGGAACTGGCATGGCAAGGCATGGCGTGGGTTGTATAAAAGTTTTAGCCTGCTAGCAACTTTTCAAAGATTCACAACAAATGGAGTTGTCCTCTTCCGTGTGCAGGACATCAGCAAGGGTACATCCAGCTCAGCATCTGCTTGGCAGGTTCAAAACGACTTTAACATGCTTGCAGTGCAACACAGGCGCAGGGATTGAAGTTGCAAGCTGCTGTCCAGCCCGAGCAGCACCACAGTGGTGCTGAAATAACTGTCACTCAGGGATTAGCAATCAGAAAGAAAGGGCCAAAACTGGGTCAAGTAAGCAAAAAAGGGACGCAAGTGACATTTTGCAAAGCCTGTTGGAACCCTGCGACATGCTGCCTGAAATAGGGACTGTCCTGGGAAAATAGGGACTGTCGGTAGCTTTATCTCTCATGGCACTCTTCCTGGCTTTGGACACCCATTTTCATTTAAGATACTCACCAGAGGGGCGGAGGCACAATCAATAAACAGTACTTTTACTTTCCTCATCTTTGAGAGAGGGGGTCAGATGGTATACTTTCAGCCCAGTCAGTCCCTTCTACAGAAGCCACAGACAGAACTTTACCCTCAGGCAGGGTTTTCTCTGGAGGCCTAATCCTTTCCTCACAGTAGATGCATCAGAAACAGCACAGTACCTTATCGATAGTGGACACAGGCACTGGGGTATCTGTCACCTACTCCCTAAAAACTTCACTGCCACCTCCATCTGTCAGGGTCTTCCATGGCAGCCACTAACTCTTTTTTTCTCTCAATATCCTCATGGTGAAGCCAGACAGACTCCGAGATCGCCTTCCATCTTGCTGCTCCCCAAATGCTGTGCTTAGTTCCCCATTTCTGCCACGAAATGGGGAACTGCCTTCTTTAACCTTAGCCGGGCAATCTTTCCCCAGTCCTGAAATCTCCATCGCTCTGGCCTGCCCGACCGCCCAGGAACCTGTGGGCGGGCCAGCTCCTCACTACCCCCTCCTTCTTCTCCCTCCTGCGCGAACACTTGCGCTCTCTCTCTCTCTCTCTCTCTACTAGTGGCCAAACAGTGCTTTTCTGTTCAAAAACAAAGGCAGACTCGAGCAGCAACCCAGCCAGCACGTGCTGCGCACTACCTCCCTGCCACGTCAACAGGGCATACAAAATAAACAGAAATTAGTAACCCCTGAAATGGCACAGAGGATACAGCTGGATATCTAGTCTTGATAAAACGCTGTAATAAGCCACTGAATTCTGTAATAACTTGATAGTGGATTATTGCATCATTTTCCTCCTCATGCTCTCACTTCACTGAAGCGCAAATACAGCACGCTGCATTTGTGCGAGTACTGTGGCCGTTGAGGGACACACTTGCTCGTACAAATACAGGCTACAGTTTTTCTCTCTGAAGCTTTGCACCATTTATTATAAAAAAGAATACCAGTGCAAGGTTTGTGTTATGAGGATTTTTCACACGCCCTCGGTGTGTGTTAATCTCATAAACCCCTTGAGCGGCCAGTCCCCTGGCACAGTGGTAGCATTACTGCCTGCACTATGGATTGCTCTCCTGTGGGTGGGGCACCCGGTGTTCTAGTGACCCCTAGCAGAGGCTAGAGATGACAGACAGTCAAAGCCTGTATGCATAGGGGCATGACAGATGTTCAGCCATCGCCCTGCGTCATTACACTTGCCATGCCACCTGTGACTCAACCCCCCAAAAACAGCTTGAGTAATGGAGGATGTCTACGATTTGTGGTGCCCACACAGCTATCCGGTACTCAGTCACACCGGATCAGTTTCAGGCCTTCGTTGGGGAGTAGGGGGGCCCTCTCCGGTGGTCCCGGTCAACAAAGTCCTTAGCCATGCAGCCACAAAAAGCAGCAGCAATAAGTGGTGAATCCCTAGATATCAATGTTATTTAGGCTTAAATGAGAACAGTCAGCACTAAGAGCACCGCACTCCAGTGTGATGCTTGTCCCAGTTAGCACTTTGTGTGCAAAATATTTTTTACTTACTGTTTACTGCAGTATAGTAGATTGTGTCTGACTAAAAGCTGACATTTTCTGCAATTACAAATCCCAGAATCTCCTGCATCTGATATCAAAGAAGGGCCGCAGCAGTGGGTGATTCAATAGCCTGCAGCGTCCGTTAAGAGTTTTTATAAGTTCTGATCTTTTGTTTGCTGGTCCTACTGTGCTCCCTGGCTACATATGGTTGCCGAGGACAGTACCTACCTTGCACTGGGAGAACCGTGGATGCCAACAGACATCTGATCAGAGAATATAAAAGCTCCAGCATGCACTGCAGGCTGTTGACTCTCCCACTGCCGCAACCCAGCATGGATGTCTGCTGCAGGAGATTCTGGGTTTGGTAGTTACAGAAAATCTCAGCTTGCACATAAACAGATTAGTCTGATATAATCTACTGTACTGCAGTAAACCGTAAGTAAAAAATGATCTTACTTCGAGTGGGAGCTCTTGCAGCAGGCTATAACCATTAGGACTAACGCTGCAGGCATTAGGACCCACCGGAAAAATTCTCAGCCAGCAGTACCCAGCAGGGACTGCCCCCAATACCAGCTCCACCCCGGCGTGGCCCGCGGTATAAAAGGGCGGACCCAGCTCCACCAGTTCTTTTCCGCTCGCGACCCACTCACGTTAGGGAAGATCTTGAGCTTGCCAGCTGGCAGCAAAAATGTTTTGATCATTATTTCTCAGTATCTCTGAGTTATTTTCACCTACTCCAGCTGACACATATCGTCCTCGTCTTGGTTTCATCCTCCAGGCCTCACAGGAATAAGTGCAGCTGCGTCCGCCAGATCCCATCGAAGGATGGCCACACCATGTGTGTGTTCTGCCTGGGGCCTAACCACGACACTGCGGCCTGTTCTACCTGCCAGGGCTTCACCAGCAGAACTAGGATCCGTCATCTGAAGGCATTCCTTTTGGGGAAAAAAGATGGATGTCCTGCACACCTCCGGGGAGAAGGCCAAACATAAGGACAAATCCAAGCGATCCCGGGACAAGGACAGTAGTCGGTCCCGCCACCGGTCCAAGTCCGGGTCCCGTTCTTGGTCCTCCCTTAAGAAGCCCCACTCTTCCTCGGGCTCCAGAGAACATCATTCCGGCAAGGATTCCACTCCTACCAAGAAGGTTCAGGCCAAAGCAGGTACGTCGGGAGAAACCTGCCAAGCCTAAGGTGATGCCACTTAGGGTCACCCCTAAGACCTCGGGGGCACAAGCTTCGGCCCTGCCCGCTAAGGTCCTGGCTTTACCTGACAAGGGTAAGCCTCTGGAGTTAGAGGTACCCCCGGAGAAACTGTCATCGGTCCCGGTACCAACGCCGGCAGAAGGGGCAAAGGTGACTGACGCTACCCAGGAAGGAGTAGTGTCTGCATCTCCCAAGTCCTCCTCCCCACGGGGCTCTCCAGGAAGCTCCCCCTCAGGGCTACCAGATACTTCGGATCCCATAGTCCCCTTTCCAGGGACAGCGGCCTTGGTTTTTTTCTAGGGAGGAGCTCCAGGAGCTGTTTTCTTTTTGGTGGGGTGAAGTCCAGAAACAGACCCCCCCCGAAGCTGGCCCCGTCACCGGTTCCAGACCCATCGTGCAAACCACAACCGGAGGGTGTTCCCGCGCCTTCACCTAAGAAGACCCCCAAGAGGCCGCTGCCTTGCTCATCCTCCAGGGTCCATTCCTGATCCCGGTCTCCAGACCACCACCGGCGATCACCTAGGTCAGGTAGCCAACGCCGGATCAGGTCACACTCCACGAGCCATTCCTGCTTCGATGGGCGGCCCGCTCCTGGCGTCGGTCCCCGGACCGATGCACTCATCGCTTGCTGTCGGACTCATGTCGGCTCTGAGAGCCACCGACTCTCAAGTGGGCCAGTCCTAGGGACAGATCCGCTACTCTTCACCCAGCAGCAGGTCGTACGCTTCATCTTCTTCTTCCTCTCGGGGATTGGGGGTTCCCCAGGAGAAGAGGACCAACCCTGCTCGCCTCTTGATGATCCAACCTTTATGGATGTCATGAGGCACATCCAGGCCTCCAATGAATGGGATACGGTGGACCTGAATCCAGAACACTGTTGACTAGCCAGATACCTGAGGCAAAAGGAGCCCAAACAACTGGTGGTACCTCCTTTGGTGGACATCTTCTAAGACCTTATTAGGATTACTTGGAGGCATCCAGCTTCAGTCCCAGCAGTTCCTAAGAAGTCAGATAGGCTATACAGGGTCCTAAGGGATGAGCCTTTCCTGGCAGAGCACCCTCAGGCAGACTTTTCTGTGATTACGGCTGCCCATGATAAGTCCAAGCAGCCAAAACACATTAGCTCCCAGCCTCATGACCCAGAGTCTCGCTATTTGGACCATGTGGGCAAGAAGGTTTATTCTGCCTCCACCTACTCCATTAGATCCCTTAATTTCCTCACACATGTGGTTCAGTACCAGAATGCACTCTGGGAAAGGGTACAGGAGCTTGTTAATGCCTTGCCGGACTCTGCACAGAAGACGGAGATTCTGGATGTCCTTAAGTCGGGTTCGGACATAGACACGCATGTTCTACATGCCTCGTACGACACTGCAGGTGAGGGGCCAGAGCAGTAGCATCAGGTATCTGTCTCCGGTGCCATTCTTGGTTGAGACTTTCTGGCTTTCACCAAGATCTGCAGTCGGGAATCTGGAACCTCCTGTTCCAGGGTTCCATCTTTTTTGGACAGGAGACCTTATCTCTCGTCTCCAGGAGTCTGGGAAATCCATCTGGTCCATCCATCAGATGTACAGAGGGGACACAGAAGAGAGCAAACAGACGGCCATTTTGCAAGCCCTCAGGTGCCCAAGCCCACGGCAACCAACAGGACCAAAGGGGTGGCTTTAAAAGTAGAGCTGGCAGCCAGCAGCCTGGAGGCGCTCCTTTTCTTGGCCCCAGGTCCTCACAAGCCTCTTTGCCCACTCCCAGCTCCACCCAATGACTCCCTTCCAACCCCCCCAGAGGAGGAGGTACCTGGGGAGGCAGTAGGGGGTCGCTTCTCCCTTCATCTGAAGGGCTGGAGCTCAGTAACTGTGGACCAGTGGGTCCTAGATATCATAAGGAGGGACATACGCTGAGTTCACGAGATCCTCCCCAGATACCCACCAGGTCCTTGAGATAGCCTCCTTCTCACATTCCTCTCATAGAAGGAGAGATTCTGCGCCCCTCTTGCGGAAAAGGGCGATAGAACGAGTCCCTCTGCAGCAGCGGGGAAAGGAATATTACTCCCATTTCTTCCTTGTCCCAAAGAAGACGTAGGATCTTCGTCCCATTCTGGACCTTAGCTCTTTAACTCATTGCCTCCGAGAAACATCTGTATTCAGCAGGCTCCCGTATTCTCTTGTGTCCGAGAATAACTCCAGACGTGAGCTGCATTGTCCCTGTGTGCTCAGTCTACATTTGGAGTCGTCACTAAGATTTTTAGTATCTCTTGCCAGCCAATGAAACTAGGGCTTCTTAAAACCTCTTTGGTGATACCTCATATAGTAAGCCTCTTTTCATTGGCTGTCAAGTCTAAGGGATCCCATAGGAAAGGTGTAGGAAAACCCTGTTTTAACTCTGCGTCCTCACTTTGCTGCTGCATGCAGGTAGCGTAGGAGCTGAGCTGCGTTTCAAAGTTCCAACAAGTTTGTCCTGATTCATGAGCCACCAGCTAACTTCCTCTCTAGAACCATGCTCTTATCAGGTATGATTAATTTATTATTTATTTTGCCTTTATTGCGATTTCAGTGTATTTTGGGGGTCTTTTTATGAGCCGATTCACTTGGGTTTCTCAGTGAAGATGGCTCACATACTCTGATTGTCGGCTTCTCTGTTGTGGAGTTTTTAGGGCAGTTTTCAGGGGTTGGTTGTCTCTTTCCTCCTGTTTGGTTGATTCGGGGTGGGTGAGGGACCGTCGGGCAAGCTTGTAGGGGCTCCCATCGCATTGTTGGTGAACTCGACCTCTCGTCGTGGGAAAAGACCTAATTTGCCCTGCTCAGTGTTTATTTTTTAATTTATCCCATTCTGTGTGCTCCACGCTGACTTAGCTGCATTATTTTTTCACTTTCTGTCCTGACTTGTGGACCGCGATGTTGCCGACACTGATTGCACTCCATGAGGTCATGCATCCATGAAGCCAATCAGCCAGGTAACCGTGTTTAGGGCATTTCCAGCTGAATGTGTTTCTGCCCAGTGAGATGTGGCTACATGTGCAAGGGAGGTGGCTAGTAGGTTTGTTTCAAAGATATTGAAGGAGTTGGGGGTTGTTTGGGGTGGTTTTGATGTGGTTTGGGGCGTGGGAAGTGCTGTTTTGGTGCCATGTGTCTGGTGGTGGACACCAGGTAAACCATTTGTGTTGGCCCAGAGAGCAGGGAAGCCTCCCTCTAGGGTGAAACACCTGGTACCAGCTGTGTCTCTCTCCACCTTAGCCCCCCCCGGCTTGGTTGCTGAGAATTTTGGAATCCAGTAGTGCTGTGTGGGGTGTTGAGACTTGGCGGGGGTGTAGCCATCCAGATAGGAGGGCAGTCCATGATACCGGTGCCAGGTTCTCGGAGGTGGGAGGAGTCTGCAGACAATGGGGAATGCTGTTTGTGGGCTGGTGGCGGTGTGGTGCCATCCAACAAGCGGCAGTACCTGGTGTCATGGTGCCCCCCCCAGCCTTGTGGGTCTTGTGCCATCACACAAAGTCCTGGAGATTCCAGCTATCCCTGCTGCCTTGCTCGGTAACAGGCGGATGTTGTTGTTGCCGGGCATTGCGGGGTGGGAACACCGTGGGGAATGATTTGTTGGTGGACACCGTGAGGGTGCAGAGAACACAGGCCGCCAGGAATCCATTTTGTGGGATGGTTTCATATGTTTGAAAGGTGGGATGGAGGACTCTGACAGTATGGCGTCATTTTAGAGTGTTGCCGGGCCAGGTCTGGGGTCACCCAGACAACAGTCAGAGCTGTTTGTGGGATGGTGGCAGACCACACAAGGCCCAGCACCATCCAGCAAAAGAGCAGTGCCTGCTGTCTGGGTGATCCCTCCCTCCGAGACCTGACGCCAGCTCACAAAATGGTTGCCATGCTGTCAGGTCCTCCCATCCCACCTCCAGACATAATGAAACCATCCCAAAAATGGATTGCCTGGTGGCCTGTGGTCTCTGACTCATGGCTAGCTGTTTACAAAGAGATGTGATATAACGAGAACGCCATTTTGTGTTGTTGCCGGGCATTGGGGGTGGGGGAGGGACCACTGAACAATGTGGGGAATGCTGTCATCTTTGTTGGTGGATACCTTCGGGTGTGGAGACCACAGGCACCTGGGGAATCCATTCTGTGGAATGGTTTACGTATGTTGGGAGGTGGGATGGAGGACCCTGACAGCATGGCAACCATTTTGTGAGCTGGCGTCAGGTCTCGGAGGGGGTCACCTGGACAACAGGCAGTGCTGTTTATGGGATGGTGGCGGTGGCGCAAGGCCTGGCACCATCCAGCAAAGAGCAGTGCCTGCTGTCTGGGTGATCCCCCTCCCTCCGAGACCTGACGCCAGCTCAAAAAATGGTTGCCATGCTGTCAGGGTCCTCCATCCCACCTCCCAACATATGAAACCACCCCACAAAATGGATTCTCTGCTAGCCTGTGGTCTCCAACTCACAGCTAGCTGTTTACAAAAGAGATGTGATATAAAGAGAATGCCATTTTGTGTTGTTGCCATGCATTGGGGGTGGGGGGAGGGACCACTGAACACCGCGGGAATGCTGTCATGTTTGTTGGTGGATACGGTCAGGTGTAGAGAACACAGGCCACCAGGGAATCCATTTTGTGGGATGGTTTCATATGTTTGGAGGTGGGATGGAGGACCCTGACAGCATGGCAACCATTTTGTGATCTGGCGTCAGATCTCGGAGGGAGGGGGCGTCACCCGGACAACAGGCAGTGCTGTTTATGGGATGGTGGTGGTGGGTGACTCAAGGCCTGGCACCTTCCAGCAAAGAGCAGTGCCTGCTGTCTGGGTGATCCCCCTCCCTCCGAGACCTGAGAACAGCTCACAAAATGGTTGCCATGCTGTCAGGGTCCTCCATCCCACCTCCAGACATACGAAACCATCCCAAAAAATGGATTCCCTTTAGTCTCGTGGTCTCCGACTCACGGCTAGCTGTTTACAAAAGAGATGTGATATAAACAGAATGCCATTTTGTGTTGTTGCCAGGCATTGGGGGGGGGGGAGGGACCACTGAACACCGTGGGGAATGCTGTCATCTTTGTTGGTGAATACCGTCGAGTGTGGAGAACTCTGGCCACCCCACGGTAAGAGAATGCCATTATGTGTTTTGCTGGGCATTGTGGGTGGGGACGGGGGCATCACAAAGCCAGCTATCTGGCTTGTTGTGGTTGGGTGAAGCACATTTCGCGGCTGATCTGTGAAGAGACCTGCGGTGTTCTCACGCTGTTCCTGGAAAATGTGATCCGAGATGTCATCACCTACACCAAGCACACCAAGAGAGACTGTTACAATTATGGATGTAATCTATGCACTCAAACTAAAAGTCTGCGCTCTCTACGGCTTCAGAGGAGGCTCTGATTACAGGCTTAGGCATATGTTGTGGGTGATGTGTGTGCATACAGATTATACTACTTGTTTAGGTTTTGAAGGTAGTGGCCTAGGTGAGTCGTGTCTGCAGTGCAAAGATGTTTTTTTTTTTCGTATTGCAGACAATCGAGAGACCGTGACCGCTCCGAGATAGAGAGACCGCTCCGAGATTTGAGAGACCACTTCGAGACTGAGAGATCAAGAGACTACTCTGAGAAAGACTACCCCGCGATCAAGAGACTACCCTGAGATCAAGAGAGGCAGCTGTCCTGTGAGAGACTGCAACCCCCAAGATCATCTCTGGAAATATGGCGAATGTGTACAAAAATGACCTGCTAGACCTGTTCGATAGTGCCAGTGACAATGAGGAGGATGAATTTCAAGGTTTTGATGATTCTGACATCGAGGTGGACTTGATGCGTATAATGCATTTGGTTACACCAGACAGTGACAGTGATTTCAGTGATGACAATGATCTGCCCTGGCTATGCTGTGGTGGAAGAGGCATTCCACAGAGAGTGAAGAGGATGATGTGCCACTGGCCAAGCTACGTTGGCAGAGGAACGACACAGACAGTGAAGATGATCTTCCTTTGGCTACACTGCAGCGTGCGAGTACCCACATTGACGCTGATAATTATGATGAACATGAAGTTGATGCAGAACAACCTGAGCAACCTTTGCCACGTCTGGATGCGGGTCACAATTATGGATGGACAAGTTGCTTACAGCATGTCCATGTTGAGGATTTCAAGGAGCCTGTGGGTCCCACCACACTGATGAATGCAGAGAAGACTCCCATGGATTTTATGAACCTGACATTCCCACCAATTCTCTATGACCTGATTGCCGAGGAGACAAACCAGTACAGTGCCCGTAAGCAGGCAGAAGCGAACAAAGTGGACCACCAATGGACTCCGGTAACTCGTGCAACATAAAAGCTTTACTTGGAATTTGAATGTACATGTCATTTATAAAGGTGTCTCACTACCGCATGTACTGGGGAAGCACCATCTCTATGGACGTTTACCAATTTCAAAGTTAATCACCCTGAAGCGTTCTGAGAAGATTATGCAGTATCTGAACGCCAGTGATATAACACTAAATCCACCAAGAGGATCGCAAGAGCATGATAAGCTCATCACATTCAACCAGTTATCAACCATGTTATCAAGGCATGCAAGATGGAGTACAACCTACACCGAGAAGTGTCAATTGATGAGGCAGTGGTGGGCTTTAGAGGGGCACTGTCCTTCTAAATACGTATGCGATGCAAGCCACAGCGGTATGGGATAAAAGTTGGATCCTTGCAGATCCTCATAACAGTTATGTGTCCGACTTCCAGGTGTACACAGGAAAGGCTGCTGGCACTGTGAAGGTGGGCCTTGCAGAGAGGGTTGTGAAAGACCTGACTAAGGATCTTCCTGGCAAAAGGCACCATGTATATTTTGACAATTACTTTACTTCGGTTCACCTGGCAAAAGAACTATTGAACATTGTGAACATTGGCTTGTACTCATGTGGAACAATGTGGACCAACAGGATTGGATGGCCTTCAGAACTTAATAAATTATCAATGAAAAAGAAAGCTTGTGGTTATTATGAACAATGACAGAACGGTTCACTTGTTGCCACAGCATAGAAAGACAACCATCCCGTTTTCTTGCTCTCAACAAACCATGACCCTACCTCACCAGCAACGTCTGTGCCCAGGAGACAAAGAGATGGCACTGTTGTATCAATTGCATGTCTGGATGTACTGCAGCATTATAACATGCACATGAATGGTGTGGATGTCGCTGGCCAGCTTCAGGGGCAGTACCCATGCACCAGAAAATCAAAGAAGTGGTGGATATACCTTTCCTGTTTTTTTGTGGGATATGGCATTGGCAAATGCATTTACTCTGTTCCGAGAGAGCGTGAATCATGTTCAGCGATCGAAGACTGGACGAGTGACCAAGCACATGTAACCCCTAAATGGCGCTATCCCAGGGGCTACTACCCCTGCCTGATTTGCCACTAACAGGTTGAGGGGCCTGGATCCAATGGCGGGTGCCTCCACCCAGAGGTCAGGGTTTGCAATAGTTAAACTAACTTGGTCACAGCCCTCTGGGACACTGCAACCCCCCTTTCTTCCCACTAGTGGCCCACACAATATATCAGAATTACCTTCACAGTATACACTTACCCCAGGTCTGGTTCGGCACTGGGACCTCCTGTGAAATGAGATACAGTGCAACAATCACAGTACAGTACTTTAACATAGACAAATACCTCAGGCAGTATAACTTTGCTGAAACAAGCAGCTCTGATTTATTTAGGGGGATATAACAAGGACAGGGGAAATCAGGTTAATTAGCTTATCACTCTAATAATCTACCTATGGCTCTGTGCACAGGCTATCCCTATCAGTTACTGTCCTGGGTACCCAAGCCTAGTGGCTAGTCCAAACCGTGGCAGCTGGTAGGGGCCCTTTCACACAGAGAAAAGGAGAATTAAACAGTCAGCAGTACAGTAATTCCATTTGGATTTAATGTGGCAATTCAACAGGGAGCGACCCTGAATTAGTACTCACGACCTCCAAATAAGATAGGGTCCTTCAATGTCAGCAGGGCTCACTTGAGGTACACAAACCTCTTACACATCCATATAAAAGAAAGCACTATACCAGGCAGGCTGCATCTGTATCCCGATCTAATTACTGCACAATACCCGGAGAACACACAGCAGATTCAGTTCCTGACAGACCGAGTGCAATTTTCAGCAATTCTTCCAGTCTTCTACAGGGTGAGCCTGGTTTCTACTCTTCAGAGATCCTTTGATTCTTTTCACAGGACGGATTCAGTCCTAACAAGCTGCAGACCGGAAC
This sequence comes from Neoceratodus forsteri, assembly GCA_016271365.2. Classification (NCBI taxonomy): domain Eukaryota; kingdom Metazoa; phylum Chordata; order Ceratodontiformes; family Ceratodontidae; genus Neoceratodus; species Neoceratodus forsteri. The sequence goes on from JADMNL010000025.1 coordinate 269,875,807, forward strand.
TCTGGGCCTTACACATTTTGACTAAAACTGCACACTGAAAAAGCACAGGGCTCCTTCCTTCTTCACTGCCAAAGCTCAACTGAAACTCCAACCGACAAAACCGGCACTTCCTTTGAGTTCCTCCCAGTTCTTGACTGGATTGGCTGTCACTCACAATAGACTGCTGCTGTTGGTCCAAAAGGCACTGAAGTCTAAACTACATCTCCCAGAGTCACTGCCCATACAATCCTCTTGTGGCTGGCTCAGATTATGAGTCCAAGTTCTGATTAGGTCAAGGCACCATTTTAGAGCTAGCTTACCCCACACTGATTGGTCCAGTTCAGCAGTTCAAAACTAGAATGGGGAACTAGCAGACACAGTTCTGACTGCAAAGAAAGCAGGTTAGACAAACTGTAATTTCATTATTACTCTAAATAATTTCTGGCAAACAGTTACATCTTTCACATAGGTTCCCTTTGCACTCCTAGTGACTGCAAAATGAAGTGAATTGCAGCAGCTCGAGTGGTACTCAGAGAAGAAACACACAGTCCCCCATACAAACTAATTATGTCTGCAAGCAGACAGCTCTTAAAGAGACAGTACCAGAGGTTCTAAAAACACTCACTGATAAATGGCTTAAACGCCAAACACCATTCAGGCTTGGAGCATTCAAGCAAGCTCCTGGAAGTCTTTTGGGAACCCCCATTTGCAGGGGGGTTACACACAGCCTACTGAATTTCCGCATGCTCCTCTCTGAGAATCTGTTGGAAGGCTATGCATATAGAAGACGTAGTGCCTCATTTCCAGTAATCACGCAGAATCCAACTTGTGATGGACTACATTACCCGGTGAAAGGAAGAAGGGGAGGTGCAGAAATTGTTCGCAGAAGAAAATATGTGCCAAACCTTCATATACATGCAGCACATGCAAAGTACACCTCTGCATTGATTGTTTTCCTGAGTATCACCAGTACAGATAGAGGCTCAAACTGGCAACACAAGAAGACTTACACCCAGTACTTACTCTGCAGCTTCTTTGACTGTACATGATGGGGAGCTGCAGGACAAGGGAACAGACATACCAGATTGTGTGAGGTCGAGAGACCAGAGTGTTGCGACTGCGAGAGAGATCGGGGTGCTGTGACTACGAGAGAGATACCGGAGTGCTGCAACTGCGAAAGAGATACTGGAGTGCTGCGACTGTGTGGGAGAGAGACTGGAGTGCTGCGACTGTTTGGTTGAATCAGATTCCTGGAGGGGGGCAACTTCAAGAGACCTTAGAGACCAGAGTTTGTGACTTAGAGTGATGAGATGCGCAGAGGTGGTAGGAGATGCACCGTAGAGCAGGAAGGAGAAATGACAGAGGAGAGCAGCTTTGATGTCTTGCTAGGAAGGAAGGCTTCATGTTAGATTGGATGACAAGGAGAAGAACGCACGCATGATTACTTGTAAGGGGTCACCAATATTTCAGGGGGATCATGTGTCTTCCACAGCCAGGTCTTCCTGACGAAAGTACGGCACTAAGGTCACAAAGTGTGGTGGTGAAGGTGACAATAGGGAAGTTCATTGTAGGGGGGCATGCAAATGGTGCATTGACAAACGTAACTGCCCGGCAAATGAAGAACTGTTTGAAGGATCAATGGAAATGGAATACAAGGGGATGTAACACTGTGAAGACACCAAGGGTCATGTGCAGCAAGGCCTGTTGGCAGCTGTAGCATTACAAGATTCGGACAAAGGATCATGTGCACACGCAAAGGATGTTGTCTGACTGTTCTTTGATAGCTTGTGGACGGCTTAGGCCATCCATATGGGGTCCGGAAGAAGGGTAATGCGCAGTGACACAGATTGCATCATGCTGAGGGCCTTTTGGTGGTCGGAAGAAGGCTGATGTGCAGTGGGCATGGTTGTTCACAGTTGTAGGCCGAGACTGTTTGGAACAGAGCGAGTCAGACACTCTAGATGTCTGTTTGTGGGGCAGACGGGGTTTTGGCGGACGGAGCTTGAGTGGTGGACATGTGGTTGCGTTATGCAACTTTTGATTGTCCTAAGAGTTGACTGGAACATCCGTGGCTAGGCAAAAGACACAGCAGCCTATGCAGTCTTTGGCACTGTGCCAAATGAAAAAAAAAATGCGGAGCTAATGTGGACTGGTGACTGCGATAACAAGTGATGGTCCATATCTCACTCACCAGACCAATGGGGCAAGCTGACAGAGGTACTGGAGAGCACGACCGGTTCTGAGCACATCAGTTGGTGCATTGGCACATGCGACAAACCTTTCCCACTAACTCTTCCAGCACTGTTATGGAGTGGCGGATTTAGTGCCGCATTTTTTATTTTCATTTGGATGCTGGGCAGTCTGCGTTACATAGCAGGCTTGTGCATTGCTGCCCTTGTGGATTGCTTCAATTGTGTGGGCACATGCAGCTCATTCTCTGACAACTGGACACACACAGAATCACACTCATAAGGAACCTGACTTTTGGATTGCATGGCTACTTGAGCAGACCACAGGCACAAGCAACTTCAACGCAGTCTTGCTTTCAACGAAATGTGGTGTTTGTTGTGGTATTTCTAAAATCATACTGTTTGTAACCTGCAAAATCTTGCATACAAGAAACTGACAACACAATATACGGTGTAATGGTCTTTATTATGAAAAAAGACAACAGACACTGGAAATGGAAATTGAGTTTATTAGGATCATAATCGGAAGCATCAACCAATAAGGAGCCTGCACAGTCACAAGCCTTGGGAATAGATGGCCTGGCATTTAATTAATTCCATGTTTTTGGTTTACCTCAATGGGGGGAGGGGTCAGTAGGAAGCAGCTCCCAGACGTGTGCATCAACAAGTGATTTCAAATCTTGAGTACACGGAGGAAAAAAGTCGTGGGGCACTGTATAAGCCATGGAGTTATCAACTGCACAGAAGCCAAATCGCAGGTCAAACCCAAGTCCGGATATGGCAGCAGGCAAGCAAACACAAGGTCCGTGGGGTGTACAATCCATGATAGTGGAAAAGCAGGGGTAGTGAGGGACATGGGTGGAGTGTCATGGATGGAACATCTATGGTAATGTCTTGCATTTGGTTGCAGGTGACAGGAGCAAGCGTCTCAGCATCTGGATATGTAGTCACTCCTTTGTTTACTGGGCCGCAGAAAGAGCACAGCGAAATACAGGAGGGCAAAACTTTTGGTTAGGAAAAGACGGAGTGCAAGTCTATTGGATTGGAAGGTGAGGAATGCGGTGGGATGGACTGATTCCAGTGCTCCGGGAGAATCATGGTGGGCTTCATCCAAACATTCTGATTATTCATTTGGGAGGCAACGATCTGGCAACCTGCCCACTGCGGGAACTGAAGGGAACCATAAGGCAGCTGCTGCATCAAATCAAGTGCTGGTGGCCCAGGGTCCATATTGTATGGTCTGACATTGTGCAGCGGTTGAAGTGGAGTGGAGCACTAGATGTGTGGGCCATCGAGAAAATCAGAAGACTACACAATGGGTTCATGTTGTCTATGATGGATACCATGGGCGGGTCAGTGGTCCGACACCCTGGCCTCGGTCTTCATAGGCCTGGAGTGTACCAGCCAGATGTACACTTGACGGATGAGGGAGTGGATGACTTTCAGAAGGACTTGAAGCATGGCGTGGTGGCAGCTACACGTGGATGATTGAATGTAATTTTATATTGAATAAATGCATGGTGGTGGCCATTTACTCAAGCTCCTGGTATGTGTGTATTTAGTTTGTTCACCCGTGAGTGTGTGGACACAGCAGAACAGAGGTTGGGACTACACCAGGCAAGAATATAAGAATGTAGCAGTTTCTTCAGTGCAGATCATCATGGGACGCCATCTGAAAAGGTAAGAAAAATGTGATTGTGCTGATTGTAATAATTTTGTTGTTGACATTCTGTAGTCTATATGATGCGACTTGTGGCTGCCGTGCCAAATACAATGGGTGCCGCTGTACACATATTTGTATGTGTTGTGATGTTATGCCCACAAAGTGCACAACTCTGCTCATTATTACACGTGCGTGTTGTGCGAGAGATGGTGCCACCATGCACTGCATGATTTGTGGTGATGCTGTGTTGTTGAATGTCTGTGCATATGTTGATGGTGTGTTAATGTGTGTATGGTTGGATAAAAATGATAGAAAGACAAAATATATAGCTATATATGTATATGCGTATACATGTGTGGGTCTATATGTGTATATATAAATGTGTGTGTGTATGTATGTATATATATATCTGAATGAGTGGCAAGTGAGCTTGGGGAATATAATGAGTGGTGGAGTGTAGCGTTGCACTGAGTAATGGTTCCCTGCGCTCACTTGACACGAGTTCCGATCTATTCTGTATCACATACCTGTCAATAACGTAGTCCTTTTAAACAATAGGACTGTTTTGTGTGTTTTTTTGGTTTGGTGATGAAATCATGGTGTGATAGTGGGAATTTTCACACTGCGCACTTTAGGAGGTATGCGCACTTGTTTATGGTATGGTGTGTATGGCTGACACTTGTCTGTCATGAGCCCAGAGTCACCTAAGCAGCTTGAATAAAATGCAGTGTTTTGCCATTTCAGCAAGTATAAAAAAAAATGTTTTGATTCCCTTTCCAATGGTGCTATGCAATCAATTTTAATTTACTGAACAGCTTGTCCGCTGACAGTTTGTGTGTATCATGTATACTTTAGGATTTATTTGCATTTGTTTATGGCATGGTGTGTATGGCTCATATTTTGTCCACCAAAGACATAAGCACTATGAATAAAAGAGAAATTCTGGGTATCTTAGCCAGTATAAAACAAAAACCGAATTGATCACAATTGATTGCATAGCACTGTTGGAAAGGTAATTTAGTGCTTGAACAGATTGTGTGCTGACATTTTGTGTGTATCATGTATAGTTCAGGAGTTATTTGCATTTGTTTATGGCATGGTGTGTATGGCTGACATTTTGTCCATCAAGAACCACCTAAGCATGTTGAATAAAACGCACATTCTGGGTATCTCAGCCAGTTTAAAACAAAAACCACATTGAGCACAACAGATTGCATAGCACCATCGGAAAGGAAATGTGATGAACAACTGTGCCGCTGATATGTTGTGTGTATCATGTATACTTTAGAAGGTATACACATTTGTTTATGGTATGGTGTGTGTGGTTCAGATTCGTGCCTCAAACCTCGCCAAAGCACCTTGACTAAAATGGTGAAAAAATACATTTCATACTATAGAATTAGTTGTCTTTTTAACAAAAAAATTATTATAACTACACCTAGATCTTACTTCGAGATACAGCTCTTGCAGCAGGTTACACCATTAGGACTGAAGCCGGCTGGCGTTAGGACCCCACGGAAAAATTCTAGCTAGCTATCTTCAGCAGGGACCGCCCCCGACGTCGGTCCCGCCCCCAACGTCAGGCGTGGTACATAAGGGGGCGGTCCCGCCAGATTCCCCAGTTCTTTCCCACCGTCGACTTGCATGTCTCGACCCTTCAGTTCAGATTCTAGCGCGCATCGCGTGGTAAAGTTTTTTCCTTTGGGAAATTCGTTCTCTTCGACAAGTTTTGTGTCTGATGTCCTCTCCAACCTCCGGTCACTCCTCGAAGTGCGCCTGTGGGAAGCAGATCCCATTTAAGGATCCGCACTCGGCCTGCGTCCGGTGCCTAGGCCCAGACCACGACACCCGGTCCTGCACCTTTTGCCAGGGTTTTAACAGCAGAACCCGGATCCGTCGCCAGAAGGCCCTGCAGGCGTTCCTGCTCGAGGAACAACTCAAGACCATGGCTTCCAGGGGGGATTCTTCGGAGAAGGCCCGCAAGCACGCTGAGCAGCAGAGGGAGAAGGCCCCTTCCAGGTCCCTGTCTAGGGCCTCCGATTCGCGTAGCTCTGGCTCCAGGTCCGACCGCTCTCCTTCCCGGGCCAGCTCTCAGCCTCCCCCCACTGCGGTGAGAAAATCTTCTTCCTCTTCTCAGGCCAAGACTCCCAGGCCTTCCTCGTCCTCTAAGGCCCTGGACAAGTCGGGGGATCGTCACCATCACCACAAGTCGGGTTCCCGCCTTTCTGAACCCGACGTCAGGTCTGCTTCCTTGCCTCTCCTCTTCACCGAAATCCAAGGAGCTCACCTTCTTAGAAGCCGCGGATCCGACGCCGTTCGTCCGACGCCGGCCTCTCGCCACAGGTCCCCAGAGCCATCGTCCATCAGAAGACTGTCGCCGGCCAGGCCATCTCATCACCGGACGCCGGTAGGGGGACCGGCGCCCGCTCCAATTGAGAAGAGGACCCCGACGCCTCCGACCGACTTCGGTCAGGAGACTATCACTGAGGAGGAGTTAACTCAGCCCGAGGACCAGACGGGAGAACCCGGTCCTGTTGAGACTCCCAGGGAACTATCGCCACAACCCGAGCTCCCTGTGGAGCCGACGCCGGGACCCGACGACTGTCCACCGGCGCCCGGGCCGTCGTCGGGCCTTTCTTTTTCAGACGTGAAGGAGCTGTTCACTCACTGGTGGGATACCATCAAGAAAGACATGGTCCCCACTCCACCTCCGCTTCCTCCTCCTCCTCCTACACCAGTTGCTCCTCCGGTTCCTGTGCCCCCTTCTCCGTCTGGGTCTGCAGGCCGGTTACCTCCTCCCCGGGAGCCCAGGACCCCTCCCGGGAGAGACTAGAGAAAAGGAGACCTCCGTCCAGATCCTCTTCTAGGTCACCCAGTCCCAAGAGACCCAGAAGACGCCGCCGTTCGCCTTCGACGGAGGACACGGGATCAGAGTTTTCAACATCCAGATCCCCCATCTCCCCTCTCCATCCCTTCTCCGGACCCACGTGAGCTGCCAAAGTCTCCTCCAGATGACCCTTCGTCTCGGATATCATGAGACATATCCAAGAGAACATGGGATGGGATGCGGAAGAGTTAGACCTCAAGGCATACGCCTGCTAAGTATCTTCGGCAGAAGGATCCTAAGCCTGTGGTGGTGCCACCCTTGGTAGACACTTTTGTGGACGTCCACCAAGGCAGTATGGAAGCCCACATTCGCCTCCTGGCGATGCCGAAGAAAGCTGACCGCTTGTACAAGGCTCCAAGAGAAGACCAGTACTTGACCCAGCATCCTCAGGCCGACTCTCTGGTCATCACAGCCTCTCATGACCGGTCCCAGAGACTGCAACATCTGAGCACCCCTGCCATCGGATCCAGAGTCCAAGCAACTGGACTCTATGGGTAGGCGCACGTATGCTTCCGCCACCTACGCCATCAGATCCCTGAATTATTTGACCCACATGGTGCAGTTCCAAAATGCCCTGTGGGAGCAGGGTCTGGATGCGGCTGAGAAATTGCCGGAAGGTGAGCAGAAGGAAGAAATGTTGCAGCTCCTCCGTACGGGTTCGGACATGGGAACCCAGGTGCTACGAGCCACGTACGACTCCGCGGACTCCTCGGCCCGAGCAGCAGCTTCAGGAGTATGCCTCCGGAGACACTCTTGGCTCCGTGTCTCCGGTTTTACCCCGGACGTCCAGAAAAACATCATGGACACCCTATTCGAGGGAGAAGTTTTGTTTGGTAAACCCTCAGAGAAGATAATTACCAAACTCCAAGAGGCCGGGAAGGCGGTGAGGTCGGTTCAGGCCATGTACCGACCCAAGCTTAGTTCCTTTCATAGGAACCAAAGCTGATTTCGTGGACGGATGCAGAGACAACAGTCCCGCCCCGTTCCACAACAGAGGGGCTCCGTTTTGAGCCTAGGGAAAACAACCCGCAGGTCGAAGCCAGCGCACTCCTAAGCCAGTCCAGCCAGCGGGACCCTCAGCCTCCACAGCCTGACTCCTTCCCGGCCCCCGCCCCTCAGGATCAACAGGACGTCATGGTCGGGGGTCGCTTTGCGAATTTCCTGCCAGGATGGCAGACTATAACCACCGACAGGTGGGTTCTACAGTTGGTCGCAAGAGGCCACTTTATAGAATTCGCGGAAAAGCCACCCTCGAGGCCTCCGTTGCTCTCCTGGTATCCGGGTCAGCACATGTCATTGATCAGACAAGAAGTACTCGTGCTCCTGCAAAAGGGAGCGATAGAGTACATCCCAGAGAACCAGCGAGGACACGGATACTATTCCCACTTCTTCCTGGTTCCAAAGAAAACAGGGGACCTCCGTCCGATTCTGGACCTCAGCGACCTCAATTTGTCAGTCGCCTACAAAAGGTTTCTCATGGTAGCTCTTCCAGGTCTTATCCCATGCTGAAGCAGGGACGCTTTTAGGCGTCAGTTAGATATGCAGGACGCCTACCTGCACATCCCCATAGCTCAGGCGCACAAGCAGTTCCTGCGCTTCAAGCTTCTCGGCCACCATCTTCAGTTCTGAACCCTTCCATTCGGACTGTCATCGGCACCCAGGGTATTTACCAAGTGCATGGCAGTTGTGGCGGTGTCTCTGTGGAGACAGGGCCATTACGTGTTCCCGTACCTGGACGATTGGCTTCTCATGGACGCCTCCAAAGAAGCATTGTTACGGGCGATCCAGAGCACCCAGGACCTTTTTCAATCTCTGGGTATCCTCATCAACCACGAGAAGTCTCTCCTGGTACCATCGCAGAAACTGCAGTTCATAGGCGCAGTACTGGACACCGTTCAGGGAAGAGCTTTTCTTCCAGGCGACAGAGCAGAACGCATCAGATCCCTCATCAGGGATCTTTTGTCGAAGAAGACCGTCCCAGCCAGGTCGGTCCTTCGCTTGCTCGGACACATGGCTGCGGCCATTCCTACTGTCCCTTTCGCAAGGCTCCACATGCGGATAACTCAGTGGATACTCAGGGTGCAATGGGATCAAAGGCAAGACCACATGCAGCATCCGGTCAGAATCACGAACACCGCGATTCGAGATTGGCAGTGGTGGCTAGACCCAGGGACACTCTCTTTGGGCGTCCCGTTTATAGCGCCGTCCCCGGAAGTAACCCTCACCACAGACGCCTCAGGACTAGGGTGGGGAGCGCATCTGGACGGGGTGAAATCACAGGGTACGTGGACTCCTCTGGAGGCTCACCTCCATATCAATGTCCTAGAGATGAGGGCGGTCCTTAATGCCCTGCAGGCATTTCAGTCAGAGATCCCGCTGTGCACTCTCCTGCTTCAGACGGACAACATGGCGGTGATGTATTACCTCAACAAACAAGGAGGCACACACTCTTACCCCCTTTGCAGGGAGGCCATGAGGGTGTGGGATTGGATAATCTGACACGGCGCAAATCTGATCACGGTACACGTTCCCAGAGTGGACAACACAAGTGCAGACAGCCTGAGTCGCTCCCAGGCCAGAGTCCACGAGTGGGAACTCCTTCAGGAAGTAGCAGAGGATCTGTTTCTTCGATGAAGAACTCCAGAATTGGACTTGTTCGCTTCCCCATGCAACGCAAAACTGCCCAATATTTGCTCGCTAGATCCAGGGCCTGGTGTTTTCTGGCGAGACGCATTGTCCCTCTCCTGGGCGGACAGATTCCTCTATGCCTTCCCTCCATTCCCGTTGATCCAGAGAGTTCTTCTCAAACTGCGCAGGGAGCATGCAACAATGATCCTAGTGGCCCCTTTCTGGCCCAGACAGATCTGGTTCCCCTTGCTAATGCAGCTATCCCGGGAACTCCCGCTCCCGTTGCCATTCAGCTCCCATCTCTTGTCTCAGGAGGAAGGTTCACTGGTCCACCCAGACTTACGCTCTCTGAACCTGAATGCATGGCTCCTAGAGACATAGCCATCTTGCGTCATGGGGTCTCACAAGAGGTTGCGGAAGTTCTTGCCGCAGCCAGAAAGCCGGCTACGCATGCGACGTATGCCATGAAATGATGCCGTTTTTGTCTATGGTCACAAGCCCGCGGCCTTTCCCCTTTAGGTTGTCCCGTCAAAGCGGTATTAGAGTACTTGCTCTCCCTTTTCCGTTCGGGCCTCGCCTACTCCTCTATTAAGGTGCAACTTTGTGCCATTTCAGCTTATCACCTCCCGGTGGGATAGCGCACTGTGGCACAATTGGACGCCTGTCGGGATTTTTTGAGAGGGGTGTTACACCTTAGGCCTCCCATTAAGGACCCAGTGCCTCCATGGGATTTGCTCTTTGTCCTGGAGCAACTCACGCTCCCCCCCTTTGAACCTGCCGCGGATTGCGAGCTACGTTTTCTGTCGTGGAAAACGTTGTTTTTGGTTGCTGTTACTTCAGCCAGAAGAGTTTCTGAGCTTCAGGCCTTGATTTGCAAAGAGCCTTATTTAATTTTCCACAGGGACAGAGTATCCCTGAGGACGAATCCTAAATTTTTGCCTAAGGTGGTTTCTACACTCACGCTCAATCAGGATATTGACCTGCCGGTCTATTTCCCTAATTATTCTAACAGAGGAGAGGCGCTGCTTCACACCCTGGATGTTCACCGCAGCTTAAGGTTCTACCTGAGCAGAACTAAGCAGTTCCGTAAATTGGAGCAACTTTTTGTTTCCTTTGCTGAAAGGATGATGGGCCAACCAGTCTCCAGACAGTCCCTGTCTCGCTGGCTTGTCCAGTGCATCTCATACTGTTATGATATCAAACGAAAGCCCCTCCCGGGAGCAGTCCGGGGCCATTCCACTAGAGGAGTGGCCACCTCTTTTGCAGCACTTCGGAACGTCTCCACCTCTACCATTTGTGCTGCAGTCACTTGGAGCTCTGTTCATACCTTTATCAGGCATTATAGTCTGGATATCGCTTCACGGCAAAGAGCAGGCTTCGGCCTGGCAGTGCTACAGGGTCTCCTGTCCTAGATTCAGGACCTGGAATGTTCTTTCTAATTTCCTCCTCCCAATATGTTTGCAAGCGCTACTGCTTGGGAATCAGTCCTAATGGTGTAACCTGCTGCAAGAGCTGTATCTCGAAGTAAGATAGTACAGTTACGTAAGAACTTACCGTAACAGTAGATCTTCGAGAACAGCTCTTGCAGCAGGTACCTTCCCGCCCACCTTCCGCCTTGGAGGAGGCATGGCTTAAGCCTTTGTTATCTGGGAATATTTTTCCCCGTTTGTCTTCTGTCGGTGGATCCTCGGTCTCCCATCTCAATGTCAGCCTGCGGCCGGAAGTCTCCGGCGGGAGAACTGGGGAATCTGGCGGGACCGCCCCCTTATGTACCACGCCTGACGTCGGGGACGGGACCGACATCGGGGACGGTCCCCGCTGAAGATAGCTAGCTAGAATTTTTCTGTGGGGTCCTGACGCCTGCCGGCTTCAGTCCTAATGGTGTAACCTGCTGCAACAGCTGTTCTCGAAGATCTACTGTTACGGTAAGTTCGTACGTAACTGTACTTTTCTGCATGCTAAATTTGGTGTTGATATGTCACATACTTTCCAACAAAAAAAGACTTAAAGTTCATTTTTTAGTGTAAAAATTATTTTTTTACTGTTTCGACCAGCATAGAAAAAAAATAAATGACATATTATTACTTGAATACCATCATTGAAAAGGTAATTTCATGCAGAACAAGTTTGCCACTTATATTTTGTGCCTAGCACACACGGTTCTTGAGCTATTAGCATTTGTTTGCAACATGCTGATTATGGCTTGATTTTGCTTAGAAAGCCCCAGGATTCACTGTTAACAGTATACAGGACACAACTGCTGCAACTTCAGAGAGCTCCTGAGGAGGCAATGAGTTAAACAACTTTATCGAATACCGAAGGTTCCAGATGGTGACTCTTCTGGGGCTTATTCCTCTGCTGCATCAGGGAGACTGGCTCTGCTCCCTAAACATGCAAGATGCATACATGCACTTAGGTGTCCCCCCCCCACAGGAAGTTCCTGAGGTTCCACTTCCAGGGGGTGCACTACCAGTTCCAGGTTCTTCTGTTCGGCCTCTCCTCCGCTCCTCGAGTCTTCACAAAATGCTTGGCAGTGGTGGCTATGGCTCTAAGGCACCAGGGACGTTATGTCTTCCCTTACCTCTACTATTGGCTGCTTGCGGCCCCGTCAAGGACACGTCTCCTTCAGGCTCTTGGAGACACCTATACTCTGTGCCGAGAGGTGGGGATCACCCTGAACCTTCCAAAGTCTTCCCCAGAGCCCAGCCAAAGACTCGTCTTCATAGGGCCAGTCCTGGATTTGATCCAGAGCATGGTTTTTCTACCCTCAGAGAGGGGCGATCGCTTGCAGGAGATTGCCGAATCGGTCCTTGTAACCCCTCAGGTCCAGGCCAAGACCTTCCTCAGACTTCTGGTGCACATGGTGGTGGCCATTCCTGTCACTCCTCTGGCTCGTCTCCACATGAGAATCGCACAGTGGATGCTCAGGGTGCAGTGGGATCAGTGCTCAGATGACCTAGACCACATGGTCAGGATCTCAGAGCTGGTCAAAAGGACACTTCTTTGGTGGTTGGACCCTCTCAAATTAGAAAAAGGGGTCCACAGCCGGCCCGTCGGCGCAGCGGTGGGATTTCCGCTTGCGACGCCGGCGACCAGGTTCAGGAACGGACCCGAGCCGCCGGAGGGCTGGCTGAGGGGAAGGATCGAGCGCCCTAAGGACTGCCTCTCTCTTCTCCGGGGAGGGCCGGGCAGCACCTGGAGCATTGGGGACTCTGGCGGAGGCTGGGGTCTCACGCCGCCGCCACACTGTGGGAGGAGGCGGGCGGACGCTGGGCGCCATTGCACGCCCCGCCTCCGGGAGGGAGAAACTAAGGAGGAAAAGAAGGAGGGGAGGTCCTCCATCTAGGTGAAGCCTCCCGGGCTTCATTCACCCTGCCGCCGCACTCCCCAACTAGTTACTGGTTCCGGGCACTGGAATTAGGGTACCAGTGCCGCTGCCCGCCCCTCTGGGGGAAAGCCGGGGTGACCGGGAGGTGCGCGCAATAGGCAGGTGATGGGAGTCTGTGGCCTGTGACCAGGAAGGAGTACGAGGACCCCCCAAAAAAAAAAAAAAGGGATCCCCTTCTGTCAGAAGCCCCCAAATCAAGCGATGGATGCCTCAGATTTGGGTTGGAGGTGCACCTAGGGGCTCATCAAACACAAGGAACCTGGTCCCCTACGGAGCGTGACCTCCACATCAGTGTCTTGGAAATACGAGCGGTCCTCAATGCGCTTCATGCCTTTCAAGAGGACCTTGTTCCAGGCTTTCTCCTTATTCAGATGGACAACATGGTGGTCGTCTTCTACATCAACAAGCAAGGGGGTACCCACTCTTACCCCCTGTGCAAGGAGGCGATCAGAGTCTGGCACTGGGTGCTGGAACGGCACATCTCTCTGTCTGCAGTGCACATTCCAGGCATCCTAAATGACTTGGCAGACAGCCTAAGCAGGTCTCAGTCCAAGGCACATGAGTGGGAGCTACTACAATCAGTAGCAGACCAGCTGTTCGACACATGGGGTTGTCCAGAGCCGGACCTCTTTGCATCCCCATGCAACGCCAAACTGCCAATTTTCTGCTCGCGATAGCCCGCGCCTGGTGTTTTTTGCCTAGACGCGTTGTCTTTTTGTTGGGAAAGGAGGTTTCTTATGCCTTCCCTCTTGTACAGTGAGTTCTCTTGAAGATGGAGGCCGAGGGGGCTCAAATGATTCTAATCGCCCCATTGTGGCCTCGTCAGATTTGTTCCCACTACTTCAGCGGTTGTCCTCTGAATCTCCAATCCCGCTACCAATATGCTCGCAGTTGCTGTCCCAGGATCAGGGCTCGCTGGTCCATCCTGATCTCAAGTATCTGCACCTTCATGCTTGGCTCCATCAGACATAGCAAAGTCCAGGTATGGGGTCTCCCAAGAGGTGGCAAACGTCCTCGTCTCTGCGAGGAAGCCCTCTACTCACTCCACTTGGCAGAAGACACCAAGAGAAAGGACTGCTGTGTGACTGAACTTCTCTGCTGGGACTAAAGTAGAAGAACTTTTGTATTTGGACCTTTAATTTAGGGTAAAAAACTAACATACAAAACAAAAACAAAAAAAAAAGTGTGTGTTTGGGTTAACTGAACTGAATGGGTAACTGAAAAGTCATCTAGGTGTAAATCTCAGGTGACTGAAAGGACTTAACTGCTGTGAGGTTTAAATTACTTGTAGAAAGATCTGGTAGAGTAGGGGAGTGGCTTAGCTAGAAGGAAGCTACATTTAAAGACTGCCTTAGAAAGATTCTGCTAATAGCTTGGCAGAAGACACCAAGAGAAAGGACTGCTGTGTGACTGAACTTCTCTACTGGGACTATATTGCCCTCCTTCCCTCCCCTCCACCCCTCCACCGAAAGCTAGTTCTATTTTTATAGGCACAGGATTTGACTGACAACAGGAACTTCCTGTTTAGGGGCAGGAAGTGAGTGATCACAGAACCACCAAGGACCCACCATCCTAGAAGTAGCTCTCCAGCCCCCTCTAGCTGCTGGAGGTCTGCCTCTGAACAAGTAAGTGGTCTACTGAGAAATATAGGATATTCTTGTCTCAGAACAGGACAATCAGGAGCTTAAAGGGCACACAGGCAGAAAGTAAGGAGAGAGAGAGAAAACAGACGAAAGAGTAAGGATTGCAAACAGTTAAGGGGTCAGAAATAAGACATGATTGGAGTGGTGCAGTGCAGTGGCTGTGGAGCAGCAGTCTTCCGGGAGATGTTCTGGAGGATGCGGTGTTGTCCCATCTGCAGGCACCTCTCTGGGCTGAGGGAGTAGGTTGCTCATCTCCAGGCTGAGTTGGCAGGATTTGTGGGACCTCCCTTCCATCCAGGGACCACCAGTGCCACTGCCGTTGCCTCAGAGGTTGCCAAGAAAGAGGAGCGGTTGGACCACAGTGGGCTCAGGGAGGGTGAGGGTGGTGGAACAGAGGCACATCCCTCCAGCTGTACCTCTCCACAATTCCTATGCCATTCTGGCAAAGTGTGGTTCCTCTATGGAGGCACCCACAGTGGAGACCAAGGAGGATGTGGGGAACCTCCACAAAGGAGACCCACAGGAGGGTGGCAGGGGACCCTGCAGGGGAAGGAAACAACTCCTGGTGGGGGACTCCATTGTTAGGAAGGTAGAACTGGGCAAGGAAGGGGAGAGGGAGGTAAGGTGCCTGCCTGGCGCCATGGCTTGGAGGGACAGGGAGCGAATCCTCAGGATTGCCAGAGCAGCTGCACAGGGGGAGGGAGCTGGATGTCATTGTCCACCTAGGGACAAATGACCTGGCTAAGAAAGGGATTAGAGAAGTGCAGGAAGAGTTTGTGGAATTGGGGAGGGGCCTTAGTCAAGCAGCACGCACGGTAACCTTCTCGGAGGTGCTACCCATCTATGGCATAGGAGAGGCTAGGATGTTCCGCACCATGGGATTCAATCAGTGGTTGAAAAACTGGTGTGGAGCTCAGGGATTTGGCTTCATTGGGGACTGGGGTCCACCTGGGTGATGCAAGCCTATACTGGCATGATGGGCTGCATCTGTCCGGGAGGGAACAGGATCCTAGGTGATAGGTTTAAATGCTTCATTGGCAAGCTTTTAAACTAGCCAAGGGGAGGCACTGGAAAGGAGCAGGAAAATCCTAGCCCCCCCCAAACAATCACGGTAGTAAGTGTGGCAAACACCAACATGGAGGTGTCGATAGGGAGAAGGGCAGGGGTAAATGGAGAAAGTGACAAAGGCAAGAAGGACAGGGATGGGGCAAAGGGGTAAGGCCATCAGGAATGGAGGGTAATGAGTACCAATGCCTCGTGTCTGGGCAACAAGCCCTGAGCTGGTGGCCTTAATGGAGAGGGATGCCTGATATCGTAGCAGTCACAGAAACATGGTACACAGAGAACCATGACTGGGATGTTAACATACCAGGCACATAACCTACAGGAGAGACAGGCAGGGGAGAAGAGGGGAGGAGTAGCTCTCTATGTAAAGGAAGGGATAAAGCAACTGAAACAAAAGAGTAAACAGGGAGGAGAGGAGGCACTGTGGGTCACCTTGGAGACTGGAAAGGGCACCACAATCCGCACAGGGTTGTGTACAGACCCCATGTCAGGGGAAGAAATGGACAAGGATATGATGGAAGGCATTCTTAGAATGGCAGAGAAAGGGAGATACTGTTGATGGGAGACCTGAATATGCCAGATGTTAACTGGAGCACATTTGCTGCAGCCACATCCAAGAGCAGGGCCATTCTTGATGCCCTACAGGTGGCAGGCATTAGACAGCTAGTTTCGAACCCACTCGTGAGGGAGCAATCTTCGACTCGTGACTCTCAAACGGGGCAGTGAGAGGATCTCAGATCTAGAAGTAGGTTGCCATCTGGGGACAAGTGACCATCAAACAGTGTGGTTCACGTTAAACTCAGCTACAGAGTCAAGCCATACAAAGTGAGGGTACTGGACTTTAGGAGGGCTGACTTTGCAAGATGGGAGAGTGCCTCAGAAAAGCACTAGCAAACAGGCTAGAAGGAGGTGTGGAGCAACAATGGAATTATCAAACTGCCATCACAGACGAACAATGCCTTTGTGTGAAGCAAATAAACAAATCAAAACGAAAGAAAAAGCCACCATGGTTCTCAGAGAGGTGGCTGTGAAAGTCAGGAAGAAAAGATAGCATTCGGAAGTATAAGGAAACACAGAAGGAGCAGGACAGAGAGCTGTACCAGTTAAGGCAGAAAGAAGCAGGAGGGAAGTCAGAATAGCAAAGGCCCAAACTGAGGAAAAGATAGCCAACTCAGTTAAGAAAGGGATAAAACCTTTATAGGTACATCAGCGATAGAAAGACAAAGGAGGGATAGTGAGGCTGAATAGAATGACGATTGGGTGGGGCAGAGGGGACAGTGAAAAGTGGGAATACTGAACGAATATTTGTCAGTATTCATGTGAAAGAGGAGGGAAGTGCCTAATCCAATTAACAGAAGCACTCTTGATAGGGGGTCGATCCCAGTCCTTTCACAGAAGAAAGGGTTCTGCAAGAACCCCAAAACTGAAGGTGGACAAAGCAATGGGTCCTGATGGAATTCACCCCAGAATTCTAAAAGAATTAAGGAAGGAACTAGTGAAACCACTGGCTACTCTTTTAATAAATCATGGGAGGATGGTGTGGTACCCGAGGACTGGAGGAAGGCGGATGTGATTCCCCTTCACAAAGTGGGACCAAGACAGAGGCAGGAAACTACAGACCTGTCAGTCTGACCTCTGTGGTAGGAAAGTGATGGAGTCACTTCTGAAGGAAAGAATAGTTGAGTACCTAGAGGTCAGTGGGCACAGGATCCAAGGCAGCATGGGTTCACAGCTGGAAGGTCATGTCAGACGAATCTAATAGATTTCTTTGACTGGGTGACCAAAGTAGTAGACCAGGGAGGGGCTGTGGACATGGCCTACCTAGACTTTAGCAAGGCATTTGACACAGTCCCACACAAAAGATTGATAGTCAAATTAACCAGCCTGGGAGTGGGTCCCAGGGTGGTAGCCTGGGTAAAACATTGGCTGGACAACAGGACACAGAAGGTCATTGTAAATGGAGTCCACTCTGAAGAAAGGGCGGTTACTAGTGGGGTACCGCAGGGTTCAGTATTGGGTCCAGTCCTTTTTAATGTCTTCATCAGTGACATTGCAGAGGGACTGGAAGGAAAAGTATGCCTTTTTGCAGATGACACAAAGATCTGCAACAGGGTTGATACACAGGAGGTGTGAAAGGATGAAAAGGGACTTAGCAAGGTTGGAGGAATGGTCAGACGATGGCAGCTAGGGTTCAATGCAAAAGTGCAAAATAATGCACCTGGGAAACAAGAACCCAGGGAAGAATACACAGTGGTGGGGAGCTAGTAACAACAACAAAACAGGAAAGGGACCTGGGGTAATCATATCAGATGACCTTAAGGTTAGCAAGCAATGTGAGAAGGCAGTAGGGGAGGGGTCGTATACTGGGATGTATAGGGGAGGCATCAGCAGCAGAAAACAGGAAGTTGTTATCCCTCTGTACAGACAGTTGGTGAGACCCCATCTGGAATACTGTGTCCAGTTCTGGAGACCCCATCTCTGCAAGGACATAGACAGGATAGAGGCAGTCCAGAGGAGGGCAACTAAAATGGTGCAGGGTCTGGCAAGAGAAGCCATGAGGAGAGACTAAAGGAGCTTAATATGTATACCCTTGAGGAAAGAAGGAGAGGGGGACATGATATAAACTTTCAAGTACCTCAAGGGAATCAACAAAGTCCAAGAGGGTAGCATCTTTCAGAAAAAGAGACTTGCAAGAACAAGGGGACACAATTTAAAGATAGAAGGAGGGCGGTTCAGGGGCAATGTGAGGAAGTATTATTTCACAGAGAGGGTAGTGGATGCATGGAACAGCCTTCCTGAGGAAGTTGTGGGGTCTAAAACTGTGGGAGAATTCAAGAATGCATGGGACAGACATAAGGCAATTCTTGTGGGGGGCAGGAAGAAAAGGCTGTTGGTTAACTAGGATCTGCGGCCTATCCTGTAGGTAGGGAAATGGGCAGACTAGATGGGCCTAGTGGTCCTTATCTGCCGTCAAAGTCTATGTTTCTATGTTTACTTATGCTATGAAGTGGAAGCGCTTCTGCTTATGGGCATTGTCTCACCAACTGGACCCCCTCACCTGTCCGGTGAACTCCGCATTGCAGTATCTCCTCTCCTTATATCAACAAGGCTTGAGCTACTCCTCCATAAAGGTGCACATGTGGGCCATTTCTGCATATCACACCCTTTTGGGGGACAAAACCTTAGCCCAACTGTATGTGGCCCACACCTTTTTGTGAGGGATTCTACACGAGACCTCCCATTAGGGATCCTATCCCACCCTGGGACCTCCTGTTTGTGTTGGAGAAACTTCCTCTCCCCCCATTTCAACCAGCAGCTGACTGTGAGCTGCGTTACCTTTCCTGGAAGGTTTGTTTTTTAGTTGCTGTTACTTCAGCTCGAAGAGTTTCCAAGCTTCAAGCTCTGCTGTGCAAAGAGTCATATTTAATTTTTCTTAGGGAAAGGGTTTCCCTCAAAACTAATCCTAAGTTCCTTCCTAAAGTGGTCTCAGAATTGACCCTGAACCAGTCGGTTGACCTTCCAGTTTACTTTTCTTCTCCCTCGAATAGGGGAGAAGCTCTCCTTCACACTCTGGACATTCACAGGGCGCTGAGGTACTACCTTAAGTGCACAGCTGCACATCGTAAATCGGAGCAACTGTTTGTGGCCTTCGCGCCACAGCACTTGGGCAAACCAGTGTCCAAGCAGACTATTTCCAAGTGGCTTGTCCACTGCATTGTTTTCTGCTATGACAAGCACAATAAACCCCTTCCAGGCCCGGTCAGGGGGTCACTCCACCAGGGGAGTATCAGCTTCCTTCGCCACTTTGAAGAATGTCTCTATTAGAGACATATGCATGGCTGCTACCTGGCATTCGGTGCACACTTGCGTGAAGCACTATAGCCTTGACATTGCATCCAGACGCCATGCCGGCTTCAGCCTGGCAGTCCTTCAAGGACTCCTGTCTTAACTTGCTGTTTTTCCAGCATCATCTCATCTTCCACCTCCCGGGATTAGGCACCTCCTTGGCACGGGACTGCTTGGGATTCAGTCCTAATGGTTATAGCCTGCTGCATGAGCTCCCACTTGAAGTAAGATAGTATAGTTACGTAAGAACTTACCGTAACAGTAGATCTTCAAGAGGAGCTCTTGCAGCAGGCGCTGCTTTCCCACCCTCCATCCCCTGAATGAGGTGTACAGAACATTATCTTCAGGCTTCACCTCTTTCTCTCATCAGGGCCTGTTCGCGGGTCTTGGTGGAACTGGGGTGGAGCTGGGTCCGCCCCCTTTTATACTGTGGCCAACGTTGGGGTGGAGCTGACGTTGGGGGCGGTCCCTGCTGGGTACTGCTGGCTGAGAATTTTTCCGGTGGGTCCTAATGCCTGCCGCGTTAGTCCTAATGGTGATAGCCTGCTGCAAGAGCTCCTCTCGAAGATCTACTGTTACGGTAAGTTCTTACGTAACTGTACTTTTTCGCACACAAAGTGCAAATTGGGACTTATTTAGAACATATTAATACAGTTTATAATGCCTATTTAAATGATTATCAGCAGTTCGCTATCAAAAATTGTTTTATGTATTTCCTTCAGCCCTCCTTTTATGCATTTGATGTTGAACAATTTAAGTTTTTGTTTCGGAATCCATTTTGTACAGTGTTTTACTTGATGCCTACTGTGTTACAGCTGACGCTTTGTAGCCTGGAGTACCGATGTTTTCAATGTCCCATAAGACCAGGGAGCCATTTCTGTTACATGATAGTTTGTCATAGTCACAAGAAGGAGGGTTAAAGAACGGGGCTGTCATTTAGTGCCAAGCGCCCAACTATTTTTCACTTTCAAAGGATCACCATTGTCCTAGAATCGCTGCACAGTTGGCAAGCATGGGGGGGAGGGGGCTATACATCCCTACATCCATTGATGGACCCAGCAGCATAGTGGAGGGGGGTCTCTAAACCCCTACATCCTTTGATGGACACAGAAACCCAGGAACAGTTCAGAGACAAGTGGGGATTTACCCCCTCATTCAGCGTCTGGACCTTGCACCCAGCATCCCTCCAAGGTTGCCCAGACTGGGAAACCCACAGCTTATCCCCCACGGGAAGGGCTCCATGAAGGGAGAGACCAAGATCTACCAGAGGCCCCAGCAGAGGCTTACACCTGGGGCATCATTCAGGTGGAAGTCCAGGGGCTTCATCTTGTGACCGTCCTAAGGGCTTTTTGCTTCCTGTTTCCCCCTGGAGGCAGGGAAGTGCTATGACATTGGCACAGGACCTGTGGGTTCCTGCACATGTCCCGCAGATGTCTGCGGTTGCCTCCTCCCCTCAGTGTGTGCTGCTGGCTGGTGTACACCTAGTCTCTACTGGGTGTCACTCCTGTGCCAGGAAGCCACAACCCTCCCCTTCTCACCAGAGGAGGAGAGTTATCTGTAGGACGCCTATCGTACTCCCCACCGGCTGGCCCTGTGACACTTCAGGCTCATTCTCAAACTGTAATCTTCAGGATCACAGGTGGCAGCACTGCTATTGTGCTGGCAGACCGGTTTATGGTCTAGCCTGATTTATTCCCTGATCCACAGTTAGGCACACGTGCTGGGAATTACATTTGGCTTTTGCAAGTTGGGACACAGTTTTTAAAATTGCACCCATTGTTTCCTACCTGACAAAGGAAGCCTCACTTACCACTGGATGCAGGTGCATGTTTGACATGACTGTCCAGACTTTCTGAAAAGCCAGCTTATGATGTTCAAATGTAGCTGAAAAAATTGTAGAAGATCGGGAGGGGGGCAGCAATATTCAACGGAGCTCCCCTTTAATTTTACATTTAAAAAAAATGCTAATGCAGATTCCAAATATGAAAACTGCCACCTTACAAGACAAGAGGATAAAGGCCATAATCAGATATCCTCCTGTAAATCTTGCTACTTGTATGCCCAAGGAGCCCCATCACCCTGTATAAAAATAAGAATTTCATAGTACTGATCCGAGCAATGAGTTTGATACTTTTTATTGACTAACATAGATGTTCCAAAGAAACAATATCTAAGCTTCCGACACAGTCTTCCTCGAGACTTAAGACAGTTGTCATAAGTCTCAAGGAAGGACTTGACTGGTCCAGCTTAGACAGCTTTTTTCATAACATCTTTGTTGGTCAATAAAAGGTATCAAACCATTTGCTTCTGGATCTGTTCTTACAAAGACCAATACGGCAACTAATCTATTTCTGTATAGCAAATTCCATTATGCTGTCCTTCCGTCACACTCTGTGAGCAAACCTAAACCTATTATGTAGGTTTCATAGGCAGTGTCGAGTATGTATAGGCAATTTGTCTTTTGCTGCTCTTATCATCTTGGGTAGTGTAACCCTTTTTGTTATTTCCACCTAGACAATATTTATCCAGTTTAGTCTTAAATTTTTCTGTACTACCACTTCCAACAATTTCCAGAGGGAAACCATTCCAAACACTGACCACCTTTTGTGAGAACCACATTCCCCTCGTTTTTTTGTATTGTTGATTTTGCTATTCAACTTAAGGATATGAGTTCTAATAGACAGCTCACTTTTCATTTCCAAGCATATACAGTCCCATAATTCGTTAGTTTCAAATGCCCCATATACTAAACATAAATGCTGCCTCCGATAATTTATTTTCAAATGCCCCATATACTAAGCATAACCCCCCCATACTCCTATATTCTAATGAGTAAAGTCAAATCGTTAGATCTTCATAACTCTGTGCCCACATTCCTGCCATTCTCCTTGTTGCTTTTCTCTGTACCCCTTCCAAGCAACTAATCCCCTCTTTTGCATACAGTGCCCAAAACTGACTACAGTACTCGAAATATGGCCTCACCAGTGATGTACCCAGCATCAGAACCTCCCTATCCCTGCTCTGTATGTGTTTTCGAATACAACCCCGTATATTATAACATTTGCGTGATGTTTCACTCCATTGCCTTTTAAAGGAAAACATTATCTGCAGTGATAATTCCCATATCCTTCTCTTCCTTTGTCTCTGCCAACTCCCTTCCTTTTAGTGTATATTTTGCCTTATTATCATATCTGCCCAAGTGCATGACTGATATATTCTGTTCTTTTCAGTGTTCGTAAATTTAGATGCATTTTAATGGACAATGAGGGTGTCTGCATGTAGCTGACAGCACACAACGCTACATCATGCAACACTGCGGGGTTTACATGCAACTGATGCTTGTCACAAAATCATTTGTAAAAATACTTATAAACTTGTAAGGTTCTCATTTTGTGTTAATACTGATGTGGTTTTCACCAAGTGAAGAACAATAAAGTATACTAGAGAAGCTCATGAGCCCCATATTAAAAAGGGGAACGCGGGTCTAACTGAGTTAGCTCTGGGCCAAGCCATATTTAGAGGCCCCTGGAATGCTGTGTGAACCCAGCAGCACGATCATGCTAATCATGTCACTGTGCCTCTGCAAATGAGGGGTTCCTCGTGTATAACAGTGCAGCGGTATACTGAAATGGTTTATAATTAATGGCTTTTGTATTTTCCCTTGGGGAAACCCATGCTGTAAATTTGCCGTAATAAAGGATACATAGATACATAGACAGTGTCGGCAGACAAGGGCCTATGGCCCACCCAGTCTGCCCATTTGAGCTTGTAAGTTCAGTTTGTTTTCCTAGAAGTCTGTTGCCCTTTACCCCTGACCTCCAGAATTCCTTTATGTCTATCCCATGCTTTCTTAAATCCCGTGATTGTTTCAGCCCCCACTACTTCCTCTGGCAGGGTGTTCCACTAGTCCACCACCTGTTCTGTGAAGAAATTCTTCCTCATGTTTCCTCTGAATCGTCCTCCTCCAACTTCATCCCATGCCCTCTAGTCCTGGAACATCTTTTTCGCTTAAAAATAGTGTTTTCCTGCACCCTGTTCCTCCCTGTAAGATACTTGTATGTCTCTATTATATCCTCTCTCCCTCCTCTCCTCCAGGGAGTACATGTTCAGTTCCTTCAACCTGTCTTCATAGGACTTGTGATGCAATCCATGCATCATCTTTGTTGCCCTCCTCTGAACCTTCTCTACCCTGTCTATGTCCTTACGTAGGTATGGTCTCCAGAACTGTACACTGTACTCCAGGTGGGGCCTCACTAGTGTCTTGTATAGCGGAATTATGACCTCCCTTTTCCTGCTGGTGATGCCCCTGCCTATACATCCCATCATCCGATTTGCTTTACCTGCTGCCTTGTCACACTGTTTCCCTACCTTGAGGTCATCAGAGATGATAACCCCAAGATCCCTTTCCTGCTTGGTGCATGCTATATCCTCACCCCCCAACTGATATATTGTGCCAGGGTTTTTGTGCCCCATATGAATAATCTTGCACTTCTTTGCATTGAATTTCAACTGCCAAACCCCTGACCATTCTTCAAGTTTCTGCAGGTCGCTTCTCATTCTGTCTACACCCTCTGGTGCGTCTACTCTGTTACAGAGCTTTGTGTCATCAGCTAACAGTGAAATTCTGCCTCTAGGTCCTGCGCAATGTCACTGATGAAGATGTTGAATAGGACCGGTCCCAGCACTGATCCCTGTGGTACCCCACTGGTCACTCTTCCCTCTGTGGAGTGACAGCCATTTACCACCACCCTCTGTGTCCTGCCACCCAGCCAGTTACCTACCCACCACACATCATGTCCTGCCCACACCCATATTCCCAGTTTGTGTAATAGTCTTCTGTGGCACGGTGTCAAAGGCCTTGCTGAAGTCCAGATAGGCCATGTCCACCGCCCTCCTGATCCACACTCTAGTCACCCAGTCAAAAATTCAACGAGGTTGGTCTGACATGACCTCCCCTGGTGAAACCATGCTGCCTTGGGTCCTGTAGTCCATTGACAACCAGATGTTCTACCAATCTCTCCTTCAGTAGTGCTTCCATGATCTTCCCACTACTGAGGTGAGGCTGACTGGTCTGTAGTTCCCTGCTTCTCTTTGTTCCCACTTTTGTATAGGGACTACATCTGCTGTCCTCAGTCTTTGGTACCTCCCTGTTTCCAGTGATCGGCTAAACAGGATAGCCAGAGGTTCAGCCACCACCTCTTAGTTCTTTAAGGACCCTGGGTGCACCCCATCTGGCCCCATTGCTTTATCAACTCTTTACTTCCAGTTCCTTCAGGACCCTTTCTCGTGTAAAGGGACTTGTGTCCATTTCTGCACCATTCTCACCCTTGTACTCCCTTCAGACCCATTACCCTCCTCTTCCTCAGTAAAGACTGAGCAGAAATATCTGTTCAATATGTCAACTTTACTGTGTCATCCTCCACGTGGCCCCCATCCTCCCCTTCAGTCTCACTATCCTCCCTTTGTCTTTCTTTTTCACTTATGTACCTGTAAAGGTTTTGTCCTCTACCCACTGGATTTTGCAATGTGCTCTTCTGTCTGAGCTTTGGCTTCCTTACTGACCTCCTGCCTCCCTTTGCTTCTCCTGGTACTTCTCCTATCCCTTCTGCCTGTGTCTTTTGTATTGCCTGAATGCAATCTTTTGGCTTTCACTTTCTTTGCTACCTCTTTGGAAAACCATCATGGTCTCCTCTTCCTTTTCCTCTTGCTAACCTGCTTAATGCATAATTCTGTTGTTCTTGTAATCCCCATTTTAAATACTGCCCACTGTTCCTCAACCCCTGATTCCTGTCCCATTCCCCTTAATGCCTCTTTCAAGTATCTCCCCATTTTCCCAAAGTCTGCCCCCCTAAAATCCAGGATACGTGTTTTTGTGTGGTTTGGTTCTGCTCTTTCTGTGATTTCAAACCACAATGACTGGTGGTCACTGTTTCCCAGGTGCTCCCCCACTGTTACCCCCATCACACTGTCCCTGTTTGTGAGCACAAGGTCCAGTATTGCCTTCTGCTGAGTTGGTTCCATGACCAGTTGTTTGAGGAAGGCACCCTGAAGGGAGTCCAGGATAAATCTGCTCCTAGTTGATGCTGCTGCTGGGATGCTCCAGTCCACATCTGGAATATTGAAGTCTCCAACCAGTACTACCTCACTCTTGTCTGCCATCCTTTGGATGGCTAGCATCAGCTCCCTATCTGTTTCTTCCTCCTGTGCTGGTGGTCTATAGACCACACCTGTGTGGATGGCTGTCCCCATTTTCCTTTCCAGCTTAACTCACAGTATCTCTCCCCCATTTTGTTCCTCCTGGATCTCTGTGGCCCTTTGTCATTTTTCACATACAGTGCCACTCCTCCTCCCTTCCTGCCTGCTCTGTCTCTTCTGAATATGTTGTAGCTAGGTATGGCCATCTCCCAGTCGTGGTTATCATTACACCAGGTTTCAGTGATGGCCACAATGTCCAGGTCTGACTGCACCATGACAGCCTCCAGATGTTCCATCTTGTTGCTAAGGCTCCTGGCATTTGCACACATGGCTTTCCATGATTTGACCTCCCTAGACTGTTTCACAGTTCTACTCCAGCCCCTTCCTTGGTTGTCATTTATCCCTGGTTCTCCTTGCTGTCTGCCCTTCTGCTGAATTTTGCCCCTTTCTGCTTATCCACCTCTTTGGGCACTAATCTCCATCTTTGCACAATGCTTTGCAGAGATAGCCACTCTCTGGTTCATTGGTTCCACTGCTAGCTGTGGGGGTGAGCAAGTAGGTACCTCCTTGCTGGCCTGCCACCCCCTTTGCTAGTTTAAATGCTTGTCAATACAGCATTTAAACTTATCATTGAGTGCTTGGATTCCCCTCCAGGATGGATGCAGGCCGTCAGGCTTGAACAAACCTCCATCCCTCCAGGTGGGTCCCCAGTCACCAATGAATCCAAACCCTTCCTCACAGCACCAGTTCTTCAACCATGAGTTAAAGTTCCTGGTGCATGCACTCCTATGCTCTCCCTTGCCTCTCACAGGTAGTACTTCTGAGAAAGTGACAGAAGTAGCTACTTGCTTGAGACCCTTCCCCAGAAGGAGTGCTTATTACAGCAAACACGTGCCGAGTTTCCCTTCTACTGCATATGTGCCAGTGCCAGCCACTGCTCTTCTGCATTGCCACAAGCGAATCCCAGTTGACCAGACAGCCACTCTGACTCGACGGTAAGCACAAAAAAATAAAGAAACAAACAGCTGCCTCGTACTATGAAAATGAGAGTGAAAAAAAAAAAGCCTTTCTTCAAGCAGCCGTGTCTGACCACTGACGAAACCTGGTTGGACTGCAGCTGCAGGTAGACGTGTTCCCTTTATTTTATATAGCTGCTGTGGTGAAAAATCAAAACCCAGCAATTATATAAAATAAAATATGGGGTGGTGTAAAAACTCAAATTTTACACACACCCTCAGTGTTGAATGCCTAAATAAACCCCTCAAGGTTTATGTGGCATCCAACACCTCAGGTGTGTGTAAAATTCTTGTTACACACACCACCCCATACTTTATTTTATTTAAGCAGTGCTAAACAATCCACAGAGTGACACTATATTTACCACCACCAAACATCCATCTTATCAGAGTGCTACAGCTGCGCCTCTGCCCCTAAAGACAGGGTGGCTGTACTACAGCTGCCTGCCCCTGTGTCCACTGAAACTCCCTCCCCTGATTGACTCTGTCTTGTATCATAGAATCCATCTGTGGTTTGTAGTGGACCCCCACCTCAGAGTGCGATCGCAAGTATGTACATTCATGATCGCATTCTGTGACAGTCAGGCAGTGGCCAGCTGAGGAAGTAAGTGAAAGGTTGTGCTGGCCAACAGTCTGACCGTGGCGGTTCTGGTGAGTGTTACCCAGTGTGAGGGAGGAGGTGCAGTGGGTACTCGGTGGGTAAGGGTGTCAGTCACACAGAAGGGTGATCGGTGGTGCTCGGTAGGAGTGCTGCAAGTGCACCAGGGATGTACAGATATATGGCACCTGGGGCGATCGGGGGGAGGGGTCCACTAGGTACCAGGGAAAGATTCTATAATAGATGAGGAATAATTGAGGGGAGTCCACTAGATACTAGGGAAAGATTCAACAATACAGAGCAGGGGTGATCGAGGGGAGGGGTCCACTAGACTACCAAGGATTGTTTTCAGCTGACACCCTGCATTGGCGCTATGGGTCTGTTACGCCCATGCAAATGACCTCATAATGTGTGTGCGTATGGCCCTTTAGTGCCTTGCATGCCCAGTGAGCTCATTTGCATGCTTGGGCTGAATATAGCCCACAGGAGACCTAGTGCTATCCTGTTTCAGGCAGTGCTGTCTACTGTGGGCCATAACTGACCTTGGGCCATGTTAGTGCAGTGCATATCCATTTAGCACTGGGTCGACATAGCCCAATATTCAGTCAGCTCACTCCTGTTGGTGCGTGGTATCTGGCTCAATAATGCTCAGCGCTGGCCATGCGCTATTTGTGGCGTAGCACTACAAGCTGTGCTGCGCTTGTGGCCCACTTTGAATATTGAGTGGCAGATGTTATTCAGTGTATAAACTTGTTTCTATGTGAACAAAAAGAAGTGAGAAATTAGGTCTGTTTTGTAAAGCTTTCCTAAAATACCTCTTTGCAATTTTAATGTTGTATCAGTTGCATGTAAACTCTGTGGTGTAGTATAGTGTGGAGTCAACTACATAGAAAATCCCCAGTGTCGACCCTTTTGACATCATATATTTCTAGTCTATTTATGATTGCCAGTGTTCTATAGAATGTGTCACTTTTTTATCTGCTTCCTTACATAGAAACATAGACTTTGACGGCAGATAAGGACCACTTGGCCCACCCAGTCTGCCCATTTCCCTACCTACTGGATAAGCTGCAGATTCTAGTTAACCAACAGCCTACTTCCTGCAACCCCCCAACATAATTGCCTTGTGTCTGTCCCATGCATGTTTGAATTCCCCCACTGTTTTAGACCCAACAACCTCCTCAGGAAGGCTGTTCCATGTATCCACCACTCTCTCCGTGAAAAAAAATTTCCTCACATTACCCCTGAGCTGTCCCCCCTCTATCTTTAAATTGTGCCCCTTGTTCTTACCCATCTCTTTTTCTGAAAGATGCTCCTTTTTCTTAGTGAAACAGAAAAATATGCTATTGGTGTAATAGTAAAACTTGTTTCAAATCCTTGAATTTCTCTTACTGTATACTTTCGGAACTTACAGACCACTCACATACAGTCCAGCCACTCAAGATGCAGCAGTTTCTCCCCACTGCATCAGGAGTGGCTAGACTGAGTGGGGGTGTTGCTAAGCTTCAGGAATGATGCAGTGAGTATTTATCAAGGACTGTTAAAGAGAGTCACCAAGGTCAAACTTATGAGATTTGCACCACCTAGTTCGGTGCCTTACCTCCTAAACTGCTACTGCCGTTAATGTGGCCCCAAGTCTCCCAATCATTACTAAAATATAGTGCTCGTAAAATTTAATTTACCTGGTCTCCTGTTCAAAGATCCGCCCCCATGCTGTTCCCACACTCAGCAAAGTTATGATGTGATGCCAGGGAGAGCGCAGGGATGAGCTCCATTATAGTCTATGGGGGCTACTCTAACATCAAGTTTATGTGTTGCAGTGACCATCTGGTGATTTCTTAAGGGCACCGGGTGACTAACATGAGGCTTGTTAGTCACCCAGTGCCTTAAAATCACCAGATGTCCCTCTCAACTTCCCTCTTATCAAAAAGTAACTATAGACTATGATGATCGACCTCATTTTCTCCCTGGCATCACGTCATAACTTTGCTAATCATGGAGGCGGATCTTCGAACTGGGAAGTACAGGAGACCCGGTAAATTAAATTTTGTGAGCACTGTATTTTAATAACAATTGGGAGATTTGGGGAGACATTAACAGCAGCAGCAGCAGTTTAGGAGGTAAGGCACCAAACTAAGTGGTGCATACCGCTAACCTGGTAGATCTCTAAAGACATTTTTGTGTGTTAGCACCAGTGTAAATGGGCTCTTTTTTTTTCACATGGGGGAACTCCATTATAATTTGCCATTATAACCAGCCAGTTGTAAAGACACTCACATGCCAGGCTTCCCTAAGAGCCCATGTGCACACTGTGCAGTTGGAAAGTGAACGTACCAGATGGCACTTTCAACTCCCAGCCCACATGGAGCTCAGGCAGTGGCCTGCTTCGTGCCGATGAAGAGAGGGGACTTGGGGGGAAAAAATTGAACACAGCAATTATGAAACAAAGCCTGGGGGACTGTAAAACTCAAATTTTGTACACACTCTTGGTGTCTGGTGCTATTATAAGTCACTCAAGCTTTGCTGTCTGGGTTGATGAAGCACCCCACAACATGAGTGTGTATAAAATTCTTGTTCTCCCAGGCATTATAAAATTCTTGTTATACACAGTCTGCCAGGCATTATTTTACATATAATGAGGTGTCAGATTTTCATTTTTATTTGGGAAAAGGATGCAGCTAGAAAAATCGACACACTGCATCAGCAAATTCTACAGAAGGCAACCAATCATGAAATGTGTTTTTTAACCTAGGGGCACTTTGATCCCTAAAGGGATTTGACTGTGTCCTTTTTAACCATGGCAAAAATATATAAGGAACACCTATTTCTTGCAATTTGCTATAATTATCACTTTGTGTGCATGTTTTTAGTAGATTATTGTAGAAATGAATTGTGTGCATTTTGCAGGAATGATTTGGCAAGCATCGCAATTTTCTACCAAGACCTGAACCTAAGATCACTTTCAGAGAGCCCGGCAAACAGTGTAAGTAAAAAAAAAAAAAAAAAGCTTTTACAGAACAGAAACTGTCCTTTACATAAGAAGTGAATTCCACTCTTCCAGTGTTACTGTACCAAATATAGTGGTTTTGAATGGGCAAAAACTTTCAGTGTGAACTAGCAATACAGCAATTGTATTCAGGTTCCCCAGACGTAATAATAGAGGTAATGTATTAAATAATGTTGATTACAAAGAGTTAATGGTTTACGGTACTTTTTATATATATTTACTATGCTTTTCCCTATGGCCTTGATGGTCCCCCTGCAATCTGGCCACCCAGTCCAGTCACTCGCTGTCTCTAGGACTTGCCTCACATGTTCCCCCATGGATAAGCCCCCATGGGAAGGGCTGCCGAGGACTGTGCCTGAACACCCATGGCAGAGTTGAAGCTTTATGCAGGGCCTGTAGTAGGTGATGGACGGCATCCTGCATCAGTTGAGGGTTTTTCTGTCTTTCCTGTCCTGTCCCGTGATGTTGGAAGGGTCTAACTAATGCAGAGCATCATGCCACCGACAACCCCACCCTTGATCCATGGTTCCACTGCTTCTTCACCTGTGGTCACCAGGTGGCAGTGTTGCAGTGGAGACCATACTCCCTCCCACCCCTGAGGAGGCGAGCATTCACAGGATGATTAACTATCCTCCCCTGATTGGCTCCCCTGTTGAACCAGGCTCTTTCCTGAAGCCAGGTTGCCGGTGTCACAGGTGGTAGCATCTCCGTTGCGCCTTGATTTACAATACATTTTGATCAACAGCCTATAGAAATCCAGAGATCTACCCTTGCAGTGGTTGAGTAAACCTGAAGCCATTATGCCAAACGACAGGGTGGGACAAACTGGGTAGCCAGGTGACCAACTGCCACTAAGAAAATTGGTTTCTAGATTTTGAGTTACCAGCCAACTGGCCACCTGTCCACAAAGTGATTTTTAAGCCCTTAAAAATGACAGCCACTAAAAATATTGATTTGGCAACCAGATTTTGAAAGCTAGTGGCCAGAGTGACCACCAGTTCCAAACTGATTTGTTCCACCCTTCCCAGAGATGTGAATTTTATTCACAAAAGTTAAGGTTCACTGTTGCATCTCCAAAATCTCCTTTTTGAAATGGTGCTTAAAACTTCTGGGCATAATTTATCAAGGTTTGTGTTTATAGGAATTGCCCCCATTTACAGGGTCTCGAAAATAAAAATGCCAACATACTGGTTGAAAATAAGTGGGTTTGAGAGAAAATCATATCTCGTCACTTAGAGAAAATTAATTACATACAATGTGGATGTCAGTCAAGCTGTCTTAAATCTGTTTATGGTGCATTAAAATAAATGGGTTCTACGGGGTTGACTGCACTCAAAAGGCTCAATTCTGTAATAAATTTATAATCAGATTTTAAAGCGAGAATTTTGGACCAAGTAAAAAAAAATGAAGACATGAGCTACCTTTAAAGAGAATGAATCTTCTTCCAAATCTGGCATCTATAACATTACCCCACAAATTAAAACTATACCTTCGGCTCATAAGAGATCAGTGGATAGAAATAATTTGACCTCCTTTCTTTAGGTTAAGACATTTCCTTTTTTTTTAACTTTCTTAAAATTTAACAGCACAATATAATACAAACCAAGACAATCAAGAAAAAAAGTAGTCAATTTGTAACCCCTAGATGACGCTATCCCAGGGGCTACTACCCCTGCCTGATTTGCCACTAACAGGTTGAGGGGCCTGGATCCGATGGCAGGTGCCTCCACCCAGAGGTCAGGGTTTGCAATAGTTAAACTAACTTGGTCACAGCCCTCTGGGACACTGCAACCCCCCTTCTTCCCACTAGTGGCCCACACAGTATATCAGAATTACCTTCACAGTATACACTTACCCCCCAGGACTGGTTCAGGCACTGGGACCCCTGTAAAATAAGAAGATACAGTGCAACAATCACAGTACAATACTTTAACATAGACAAATACCTCAGACAGTATAACTTTGTTGAAACAAGCAGCTCTGATTTATTTAGGGGGATATAACAAGGACGGGGAAATCAGGTTAATTAGCTTATCACTTTACTCATCTATCTATGGCTCTGTGCACAGGCCTATCCCTACCAGTTACTGTCCCTGGGTACCCAAGCCTGAGTGGCTGGTCCAAACCGTGGCAGCCAGGTAGGGCCCTTTCACACAGAGAAAAGAAAATTAGTTAAACAGTCAGCAGTACAGTAATTCCATTTGGATTCAATGTGGCAATTCAACAGGGAGCGACCCTGAATTAGTACTCACGACCTCCAAACAAGATATAGGGTCCTTCAACGTCAGTGCAGGCTACTCTTGAGCTCCCACGAGACTCCACACATTTATATGACAAACTGCAACAGTAAAAAGTCCTTTAATGGCAGCAGGATTCACTTGAGCTACACAAGCCTCCTCACACATTTATATGGTAAACAGTAACAGGCAAAAGTCCTTAATGGCAGCAGGATTCACTTGAGCTACACAAGCCTCCTCACACATTTATGTGGTAAACAGTAACAGGCAAAAGTCTTTAATGGCGGCAGGATTCACTTGAGCTACAAGCTCTCACACATTTATATGGTAAAAGAAAGTACTATACCAGGCAGGCTGCTTCTCTATCCCGATCGCAATTACTGCACAATACCGGGAGAACACACAGCAGATTCAGTTCCTGACAGACCAAGCGCATTCAGCAATTTCTCCAGTCTTCTACAGGGTGAGCCTGGTTTCTACTCTTCAGATATCCTTTGATTCTCTTCACAGGACGATTCAGTCCTAACAAGCAGTTACACAAGCTGCAGACCGGAACTCAGGCCTTACACGATTTCTGACTAAAACTGCACACCGGAAAAGCACAGGGCTCTCTTCATCATAGAGCTCAACTGAAACTCCAGCAGACAAACTGGCACTTCTTTGAGTTCCTCCCAGTTCTTGGCTGGATTGGCTGTCACTCACAATAGACTGCCCCTTTTGGTCCAAAAAGGCGCTGAAGTCCAAACTACATCTCCCAGAGTCACTGCCCATACAGTCCTCTTGTGGCTGGCTCAGATTACGAGTCCAAGTTCTGATTCGGTCCAAGGCACCATTTTAGAGCTACCTTAACCCACACTGATTGGTCCAGTTCAGCAGTTCAAAACTAGAATGGGAACTAGGCAAACACAGTTCTGACTGCAAAGAAGCAGGTTAGACAAACTGTATTTTCATTATTACTCTAAATGATTTCTGGCAAACAGTTACATCTTTCAAATAGATTCCCTTTGCACTCCTAGTGACTGCAAAAATGGAGTGAATTGGCAGCAGCTCGAGTGGTACTCAAGCAGAGAAACACACAGTTCCCCCATACAAACTAATTATGTCTGCAAGCAGACAGCTCTTAAAGAGACAGTACCAGAGGCTCTAAAAACACTCACAGATAAATGGCTTAAATGCCAAACACCATTCAGGCTTGGAGCATTCAAGCAAGCTCCTGGAAGTCTTTTGGGAACCCCCATTTGCAGGGGGGTTACAAATTCAACATGTAAAGCTTAGTGTGGTATAGAATGCATTGAACCTCTACATATGTATTCACATGTCCCTCCCCATCAAATGCTCCAGTCCCAGTTGTACCATGCGTAATTATCCAATACCTGAGAGTAGAAATCTGAAACAGAAAAAACATTGAGAGCCTTCACCTCAAAGAAAAGTTAATGTTTCACACTCTGAG
Source organism: Neoceratodus forsteri (assembly GCA_016271365.2). NCBI lineage: Eukaryota > Metazoa > Chordata > Ceratodontiformes > Ceratodontidae > Neoceratodus > Neoceratodus forsteri. The sequence continues at coordinate 269,909,598 of JADMNL010000025.1, forward strand.
TCCAAACGATTTATAACAAAAGATTATAGATTCTTCCCCACTTACTGTAGAATTTGGTAAGATTATTACGGAATAAAAAGATTAATCTAGTAATTTGTAAGTTGAGATGAATATTTGAGGTACACTTATTCATACTTGGAAGCTGTTTATCACGCCAATGACGTACTATAAGTTGTTTTGTTGAAATAGCAGTCATAGATATTGGTGCTTTGTCATTTGGACCTTTAATCGAGTGCAAGTTCCCTAAAATGCAAATTTTAAAACTAAAGGCATGCTGTAGGGACACTTTGCAACCAAAGTCTGATTTAATTGTGTTCCAAAGGTACCATGCATTAGGATAATCCCATATAATGTGACATAGTGTCCCTTCCGCCGAGTTGCATCTGATACAGGATCCGGAATTTAATAGTCCAAGTTTAGGATAAGACATTTCCAAGTGCTATATTATTATATTATATGGTCAGTGTGTGCCTGAGACAGTGATGTCATCTGAGTATAACATCACTGTATGAAGTCCAGACTTACACATGACCGCATGACAGAGTCACAATCATGTGTCCCCTCCATAAGTTACCACCACTCCGAACTGCCACTGTAAAGGACCTCAGCGCCCCCACCGCAAACAGCAATTCTACCAGTGAGTGAAGCTGACCAAAAAACACAGCAGTACAGGACACAAAATAAATTACATTTTTATGGCATTTTTTTCTCCAAAGTGAGCAGCTTCACTAAACCATGCCATCCATAACTGCTGTTTGCACGTTTCAGAGACATTGTTCGACTTGGCGAAAAAAAAGGTGGCATAAAAGCTACATTCAGCCACTAGGTAGAGTCCTGTATACTCTTCATGGCATTTTAAGGCTTATCTGCCAAAGGTATAAAAAATCTGTGGCTCCAAATGGCTTTTCCATCCCCGCTCCACATTGTGAGTGTGATAGCGCATGCACGCTTCAGTGCCACGCTGCACAGTCGCTCAGTGACAGTCCTCGGGTTCCAGTTCCTTTTATGTCCCTCACCTTTTTCTGCTGTTCAGTTTCAGTACTTTCCAAAAATAAGGATACAGACAGCCCCTTTTTCCCCCAGTCTGCTACAGGTCCCAACTCCAATTTCACCTGATCTCATTGCACACAAGAAGACACCTATAAGCCAATGCAGAACAACCATTTATGGGCAGTGCGACCTGCTGAACAACACAGAAACTATTAACTTTTTTTCTAAAGGTATACCTCTAACAAAAAGTAAAAAAAAAAAAAAAAGATGATATAGATATATAAAATAACACAGAATACAGGGGTGGGTAAGGGTGGGCAAGGAGGTCCATGAAGGGAGGGCTAGGGGATGGGGAAGGGCAGCTGCCTGCTTAGGGAGCTAGCTAGCAGTTGAGCAGACTTTGATTGACAAGTAGGTCTGTTCTGCGGCACTTCGTATGTTCGTATGTAAAAGCCATCAGATATTAGTTATCGTACCTTAGGTGTCGCATGGAACAACGTCACTTTGGTGGTGTTGACCCACTTGCCCTGTGGCCTCGTGGCCCACACCCGAGGCATCACATTATCCCAGCACAACCACACCCTGTCGTGTATTATTGCTTAATTAGAATATAGGTTCACAAGGCTATCCCAAAAAAAGGTTTTGTACAGTGTAAATGTATAGAGGAACCTGAGGTTTTAGGCCATGTTGTGATAAGATGTATATGGTGTAGTGATTTATGAAAGCCATGGATAGAGTAATTTTCACCCAAAGTATATTGTAGGCCAAATGTTCCATTTCTTTATGTATTATTATGGAGGCACTCCTTAAGGAAAGGATAGTGCGACACCTGGAATCCATAGGAAAACAGGCTCCAAGACAGCATGGGTTTACAACAGGAAGATCCTGTCAAACTAATCTCATAGATTTCTTTGACTGGGTAACCAGAGTGGTGGACCAAGGGGGAGCAGTTGATGTTGCCTACCTTGACTTCAGCAAAGCCTTCGATACTGTTCCACATAGAAGATTGATTAATAAGCTGGGTAGGCTTAGGGCGTGTCAGAAGTTGGTCAACTGGGTGGCAAACTGGTTGACAGGCAGAAAACAGAGTGGCGATAAACGGTATACAGTCAGAAGAGATGCAAGTCACAAGTGGGGTACCTCAGGAATCAGTCCTGGGGCAAGTCCTCTTCAGTATCTTCATCAGTGACATTACAGATAGAGTGGAGGGTAAGGTTTGTCTGTTTGCAGATGACACCAAGATCTGCAACAGAGTAGATGATCCAGATGGGGTGGGCAGAATGAGAAGAGATCTGGATAAACTAGCAAAATGGTCGGAAGAGTGGCAGCTGGGGTTTAATGCAAAGAAGTGCAAGATCATGCTCATAGGGAAGAGAAACCCTGAAGCCACCTGTAGGCTGGGAGGGGAGTTGCTGGCAGTCACAAGGGAAGAAAGAGACTTGGGCATCATCATCACCGATGACCTGAAATCTTCCAAGCAGACCACTAAAGCAGTAGGTAAGGCTAGGGGGGAAGTTAGGGTGTATTAGTAGGGGTATCACAAGTCAGAATAGGGAGGTAATAATCCCTCTTTACAAGACACTGGTTAGACCCCATCTGGAGTACTGTGTGCAGTACTGGAGGCCATACCTTCACAAGGACATTAACCAAATTGAGGCAGTCCAGAAAGGGCAACAAATGGTGAGGGACTGCATCAGAAAACATATGAGGACAGATTAATGGAGCTCAAAATGTATACCCTAGAGCAAAGGAGGAGAGAGGTGATATGATCGAAACATTCAAACACTTTAAGGGCATTAAAAGGTGAAAGAGTCTAACATGTTTCAATATAAGAAAAATAGCAGGACAACAGAACACAGCATGAGATTAGAGGGAGGTCGATTAAGGGATAATGTGAGGAAGTTCTTTTTCACAGAAAGGGTGGTGGATGCATGGAATGGCCTACATCAGGAAGTGGTGGATATGAATACAGTGCAGGGCTTCAAACAGGCATGGGATATGCATAAGGGAGCAATACAGATGAGTATGAATAGATGGGTCATTGACAGAGCAAAGGCCGATGGCACATTTATAAGGTAGAAAAAGAAATGGGCAGACTGGATGGGCCTTGCGGTCCTTATCTGCCATCAACTTCTATGTTTCCATTTGATGCATTGGAATACAACCTTTGAGTGAAAAACTCTTTTGCAAAGGCTCCATGACAAAACATGCAATGAGGACAACAGTTTCACAAAATACAGGGTTGGTGAGATTACACAAAAGGTATAGCAGGCTAGACACAAGAATACAAGAAGTTGAACACAGTGATAAAGCAGGCCAAATAGGGCCATAGTTAAACAGTTCACTGTAAGTTGTACAGAAGTATACAATTTAACAAAAAAGTGGTGCAGCAGGCCAAGTGGGCCCTAATTATACAAGCAACTCATCTGACATACTAATACTGGGTTTAGGTGACCCACGGTCAAATACAGTGTAGGAGAAATCAACTATAAATAGGGTAGTCAGGATACATGTTTGAGTGAACAAAAGAGCCAAACAGAGCCAAGAGCAAGGATCAGAAGCATTCACGTTTGGAATGCTCAAGAAGATTTGTTTATTTATTTAGTTTTTGTTGACCGGGTAAGTGCACTAGACAAATCCTGCCTATTTTCAGGCACAACCCGGGGAAGGGGGGATACAGATGAATGCCAACTGACCTTGAACCAGATTAAGCTGTTGGTGGTATTTTGAGTGAAAGAGGGAAATTTGGCCAGGACACCGGGGAAATTCCCCTACTCTTTTCGATAAGTGCCATGGGATCTTTAACATCCACCTGAACTACCACCAATCCAGGCAGATGGGACCTCGGTGTAACGTCTCATCCGAAAGACAGCACCTCAGAAGTGCAGCACCCCTCTCATGCTGCACTACAGTGTCAGTACTGGGATATTAACCCAAGTGCCAGATGTGGGAACTGAACCCACAGCCCTCTGATCTCCCAGCCTCAGAGGCGAGTGCGCTACCTACTGAGCCACTGACACTGCAAAGATAGCTCTTGAGGGCCGATTTGAAAGGGCCAAGGGTGGGTAGCTGGGTGATAAACATTAGGAGTTCATTGAGCCACAAGGAGGCCCGGTATAAAAAGGCCCTTTGACACAATGATGTTCTGCAGTGTAGAACAGAGTGGGAGGACCTAGTGGCACTTCTGGAGACTCGGACTGTGGGTGCTATGGATACCAGGGAATCAAGACCAGGAGGGGTGGATTTGAGGGATATTTTCTTCGCAAGGATGCAGGTATAATATTTAAGTCTGGCATCCAGGTTTAACCATCCTGCAGACTTCAAGTTGCAGGTGTGAGTCAGTCTGTCGTGGCCCGTGACCAACCTGGAGATCTTTATCAGGGCATTTTCTAGACGCGCTCTGATTGGCTCTCCCCCCATCTCCATTGATTTTGAATGTAACTTGCCAAAAAAGGAGTTGTTCTTGCTTGGAAAAGGGCTAAAAATTGTTAAAATCTTGCTGCTTAAATGTTAAAATGTTTTTAAATGTGGAATCTCCTGGCTTGTGCCTACTGAGACTGTGTTAGTGATACAGCCCTTTCCTCCCTCTATAACTGCAAACCAGACTTCAGGGCACCGAGGAAATCGCTTTCCCATTCACTTGCAAATTATTTTTTTACACTGGATAGCTGACCCATTGTCTTGCTCCAGTACTAATTGGACCCTTCTCTCTCTCTTTTCTTCAGCCGAGAACCTCCAGGGCTCCCAGAGCTCAGACGCCGGGGAGGAAATCAAGTGCCACCGGGCGGTCTGCACTTCCAAAGCGCTGAGACCACTTGCTTGGACTACGCTCCCTGAGAGGTATGCGGCAAAGCTGCAAATTTTGCCCACCTGCCCATCCCCCCCTCCCGGACCTTTCTTATATAGACCACCTTGCTCCACCCCCTGCTGTCATTGGCCCTTCTCCTGCCTATCCTATTTCTCTTCCACGATTACATACACTGACCGTATACATTCTAGGCTACCGAACCTAGTGGCGTGCTGTTTTTCTCTGTGGCACTGCCAAACATTGAAGTCCTGCTTTCGGATCCTATCTCAAGGGGGCTGCCTCTCTAGTTCAGCTTCTCTACCTGGCCCCACAAATTGGAATTATGGCCGTGGTGTTTTGGCTCCAACTCCTCACCGCCATTTGTGCAGTTCCCTTTCTAGGAAACCCGCTGGGTAGGACCTACCTCAGTGGGGACTTATACCCTTCACCACAAGAGTGCTTACATATCAAGCCATTATTTAATTCATGAGCTACCCCTATGCTCCCGCACCTACACCAAATTGTGTTTCATACACGGGGTGCCTCTATAAGCCAGATGCCTATAGGAGGTAATCCACCATACCCACTCAGTAACTATATTCCCTGGAGTTATGCGGCAAGGGTCTTATGCTATGTTATCACTAGGGCAACATAGTACTAAAAACAGGTCCCTGTACTCCTATTCTGATGCTTCATGTAGCCGTCAAAGGACTAAAAACTCTAAGCTATCCCTTGTTGCCTTGAGGAAAGTTGTGCTCATCCTGTTACTCTGTTCAGGCAATGTTGAACTCAACCCTGGTCCAACAAAAGACCTTTCATCACCCTCAGAACTCACAAAATGAAAAGGAATTAGTTTTATGCATGTCAGTGCATGTAGCTTTTAAATTCATCTCAATCCAGGCTTGGGACACACACACCGAACCAGACGTTCTTGTGATCTCGGTAACTTGGCTTCGTCCATCCACCCCTGATAAGGAGGTCAGCATTCCCAACTATCTGCTATTCAGATCCGATAGACAAACCAGGGGTGGTGGGGTCCCCATCTATATTAAGGTCAAATTGATGGTCTCCTCCCTTGATTCCTCTTCTATTGCTAATGGATTTGAATCTATGTCCATAAAAATTGAAATTACACCTGCGATAGCCTTCTGTATCATAGGCTGCTACAGACCACCATCTGCTGGGTCGCAGCTCCTGTCTCACCTTTCGTCTATCATGGGCTCTAGTAACCTCGAAACAATTATACTAGGGGACCTTAACTATGACTGGCTGTCCAGTGCCTCGTTACCCCTCAAATCATTCTTTGACTCCTATGGACTATCACTACTTATCAACGAACCAACACGCATTAACAAGAAAAACCTCATGAATAGCACTCTGCTAGATGTCTTACTAGTGAATAAACCGCACTTCTTCTCCCATGCTGGCATCTTTCATGCCAATGTAAGCGACCATTGTTTCATCGCTGGTGTAAGAGCCAACCCTAAACCGACATCTACCACGAAGTTCTCTACTAAAAGATCCAAACGGAACTTTGACCCGCTGGCTTATATCAACAAACTGAAAGCCTCACTGCTCTGGCAGAACTTCTACCTTGCCAAATCAGTAAACAAAGCATATGACATCTTTCAGTAAATTATAACAAATGCCCTCAACACCCACGCTTCGCTGGTCAAAATCCGCATAAAGCCTAGAACATATCGTTGGTTCACTGCCGACCTTAAGACCACTTTAGTAAATAGAGACTTGCTTTGGAAAAAAGCCTGCAAATCACAACTAGCCAAAGATTGGTGCCTCTTCAGAACTGCCAGAAACTCCTGCACTAAGTTGATTAGAGAGGCCAAGTCTAATTTCTACCGCTCAGAGTTGGACTCTGCCTCAAAATGCCCACCAAATTTTGGTCCACAATAAATGAACTATCTGGACATATGACAGGAAATGCGCTCCCCTCAAAAATCTCATTGGACAATGTAACTATCGGTGACAAAAAGGAGATTTTACAAGCATTCAGTAACCATTTTGCTTCCGCAGGTCTAGCACTCGACAACTCGCCAACTTGCACCCTGCGCTCCCAGATGACTGTACTGCCCCCTGAATCCAATCTAACAAGTGCCGCCTTTTCCTTCTCACCTGCCTCTCTGAAAGAGGTTGAAGACCTTCTTCTACAGTTGGACACCAAGAAAAGCGCCAGCGCGGATTCGCTTAACCCCTACTACCTTAAGATTGCCTGGCATGTTCTAGCTGTGCCAATTACTCACCTATTTAATCTGTCACTGTCTCAAGGGTCTCTCCCCAATCTATGGAAAACTGCTCATATCATACCGCTTTTTAAATCTGGGGATCCCTGTGATCTAAATAATTACAGGCCAATTTCACTAATCCCCATTCTGTCAAAACTTTTAGAAAAAATTGTGAATGCCCAGCTGAGAGCTTTCCTAATAAACACAAACTTTTTAAACCCTAAACAGTCAGGTTTCTGAGCTAACCATAATACAATTACTACGCTGGCTAAGGTAACAAATGACTGGCAGCGTGATCTAGACAACAAAAAATTTGTCTCTGCTGTTTTCCTAGATCTCAGCAAGGCATTCAACACTGTCGACCATTGTTTGCTTCTTTCTTCATTAAAAGCTTTTGGTCTTGACACTACTTCATTGGACTGGTTCCATGATTATCTAACGGATAGGCACCAGCAGGTCAAGGCAGAGGGAGAGCTTTCCTCCCTCAGACCGTTAATCAGAGGTGTCCCACAGGGCTCAATCCTGGGACCACTCTTATTCACACACACTCTCGATATATATATATATATATATATATATATATATATATATATATATATTGACAGCATAGATATTGGCATTAAGGAGGCCAACATACACCTGTTTGCAGATGATACAGTACTCTACCTAAGCCGGTCATCACCTGAAGCTGCCTGCAAAGACTTGCAATTGGACTTTAATATCTTGCAACACCAGCTTCTTAGCAAAAAGCTGCTCCTCAATGCCAAGAAAACAAAGGCGATGATACTTTTACCTGGCAACCACATGGCACACCCTGCTGTTACTGGTACCCTACCCCCTATCACTACCTCATTAGGTGAAAACTTGGAGTTTGTAATGAAGTTCAAATACCTGGGGGTCTGGCTAGACCACAGACTCTCCTTTGTGGATCACTTGGAGGAATTGCTGAAAAAACTGAGGCAGAGGCTTGATCTCTTCTATCAGATAAACCACCTTCTAACCACAGAGGCAAAAAGGCAGCTCATCCAGTCCACGTTCATCTCCTTAATTGACTACACCGATTTCATTTATAGCCATTGCAACGCCTCATATCTGGGAAAACTAGACATACTATACCACAGAGCATTGCGATTCATTACCGGTCTCCCCTTCTCCACCCACCACTGCTCCTTTTATGCTGCCGTGGGGTGGACCTCCCTACAATACAGGCGAAATAGAAATGCAGCTGTAGGGACATTCAGAGCTGTTACCGGTAAATTACCACAGTATATTATTGATTTACTGCCTCTAAGCGGGCTCGGAAACTATACCCTAAGGAGCTGCTCCTTAATTTCCTTGAAGGTTCCTAGGGCCTGCACACGTTTTGGGAGAGCGCCCATAAGCTTCTCACTGCCGACTCTCTGGAATAAGCTGCAGAAATCCTTGAAATTAAGGTCCCCAATTAGTCTTGCAGTATTCAAGACCTTGTATGCCAAAACGGTCACAGAAGTATGCAGCTGTTTCCTCCATCTCTAACCGATCCCCACCTACGTACTATCCACCCTTTGTACTGCTCCTTGCCCACCACAATCGTTACCATTTAGGAATCCTGTACTGTAACTCCTACCCTGACACTACATCTGTGTTCCCAACCCCTAGCCGATCTGAGTTTTCACTCTCTGCATCACTCCCACCCATGCCCTCCTCACTCCCTTACCCCTGGATACCTGCGCTTTGTGTGAGGTTTCTGTTAATATTGTTACTGCATCCTCCTTTCTTTATAGCTCCCTTACCAATATCCCTTTTTTTCCTTCCCTGAACATGTTATGTATTTAGTTAGAATTAATACATTATGTGCTCAAATATTACACTGCTTATCTTATTGTTACATAGCTTATTTATTATGTATATACATGTTTTGTCTTCCTGCCTGTACATAAATGCATTGTATTTCGACCTTGTGTGATGCAGGTCCTCCTTGTAAATGAGCTTGCTCAATGGTTTTCGCCTGGATAAATAAAGATTTGATTGATTGATTGATTCTTAACCCAAGAGGGGGAGGTTGGATCAGCTGAGTCATATATCACCAGGCCATAGTCAACTAGGGAGAGAACAAATGATGAAACAGCCAGGTGGAGAGATTCAACGGACAGGAATTGTTTGTGCCAATAAAGCAGGCCAGTCCTCGTGTTGAGTGCGGTCAGCAGGCCTTGGATATGGTCATAATAGGAGAGATGGGTATCAAGGGTTAACCCCAGGTACCTGAAAAAGTAGACCTGCTCACTGGGGACATTTGCAGAATTACAGATGGTTAGGGATAGATTGCAATGTTGATTTTGGTAGTGGGTAAAGACCATTAATTTGATTTTGCTACAGTTGAGAATTAATTTATGGGCAACAAACCAGGATTCAAGGGTACGGAAGCGCTCTTGGAGCATGTTTTGGAATGTATTGGGATTGGGATGACATTTGAAGATAACGGCGTCATCTGCATAGAGGAGCATTTTACAGGGCAGGACATGGGAAGGGGGTTGAGGAACAGGCTAAAAAGGGGGGGACCAAGTATAGAACCTTGGGGAACATCAGAGAGAACGGGACAGTGAGAAGAAGGGGTGGAGCTGATCCTGACTTGTTGGGTTCGGTCGGTGAGATAGCTGGCTAACCAGGACACTACCTCAGAGGTGAAGCCCACAGGTGGGAGAGAGTGGAGCAGTAGAGTGTGATTGACAGTGTTGAACACTTTGGTAAGATCTATATAGACAGAACCTACCAATTTTCCGCTGTCGAGGGCACAGTGTATGTAGGACGTGTACTCGTCGCGCAGTAGTGGTGCTGTGTCCACTGTGGAAACCATGTTGGACAGGGGAGAATAGGTTATGGTTGGAGAGATAACTCAGTAAGCTGGTCAGAGACAACCTTCTCCAGTGCTTTGGAGAGGAGGAGGCAGAATGGAAATGGGGCGATAATTATTGGGGGCAGGGCGGTCTCCGCCCTTGTGCAGTGGTGTGATGACAGCACATTTCCAGACAGATGGGAATTGCCAAAGACAGAGGGATAGATTAAAGATTTTTGTAAAGGGCGGGGGGGAGAACCTCATCCAGAGTAAGTCTTAGTTTTAGGTCGAGGGTATCACCAGTATGCCTAGACTTGTTGATGAAGCTAGAGATATAGCTCCATTATTACTGTTAAGCCCAATCAGTGATCTACCTTGCATGTTTCTTAAAGCTAATCAAGCTTAGACACCTGTCTAGAATGCCAAAGTTATAACAGCCTGGCTTTGGGGTATCTAGGATAGACAGCTATGCTTAAAGGGAACATAAGCAATGTTGTTTGCATTTTTTTATATATTTGTTAAATTAGGCATGTGTGAAGTCATGTTTTATCACCCCAGTGTACTGTACTGTGTGTGTTCTGGAATAGTCCTATTTTTTCCTTATTTAGGGCCGCATATTAAAGTGACCCTTTTCCCACCAAATATTCATTTGTTAATTACATAGCAGTTCCAGAATCCAGTGACATCAGTTGGTTTGTGTCAGTATGTGCAATTTCATTGTAGTCTTCAGCTCAACTGATGTCATTGGGTTCTGGAACTAAGTAATTAAAATTAATATTGGTCAGGAAAAGGGCTGCTTTATGGTGCCCTAAATAAGGTAAAAATAGGACTGTTTCAAAACAAGCGCACAGAACAGTACACCACGGTATAAGACAAACTTCACAAATGCCTACATTTACAATTATATTAAAAATTGTGAACAATATTGTTTATGTTCCCATTTAAAATGTGGGTGCAGTGAGAAAGGTTCAAATGTGAATCTAGATACAACTCTTTTGATATATCTGTCAAGGTATAGGTGTTGAGCTGTGTGTGCACAGCTGCTCAGCTCAAAGTTGTAGTCCGCTCTAGAGCTGTCCTGACCTCCTGAGCCAATTCTTTGATCACATTCACAAGGCCCCTCTCAGCACCAGTGCAAGCTGTTCTAGAGAGGGGCCACAAGTCTGGGGCCATGCAGCTGCTTGGTGACATCAGTGGTGATGGCTGATGACACTTGCTCCCATTGCCCTGCCTTCCTTTAGTACAGGAGGTGCTGCTGATTGCTTTTCGGCATGTTGGTGGCCACACTTATGCTGAGGGAGAGTATCAGTAGCAGTAAGAACAATGCAACTGGCTCCAAGGTAAAATGCACAGACCCCCGTGACTGAAAATGAATAGCTCCACTCTGCTCCCTTGCACTTCCAGTTTGTACTGCAGAAATCCTGAGAGCCATAGTGGAGCTGGGTGGGACAAATCAGGTAGCTAGGTGGCTAATGGCTCCTAAAACAATCGGTTTGGCTACCAAATTTCTAAAGTTACCGGCCAACTGGCTACCTGACAGCAAAAGGATTTGTGAACCATCGAAAAGGATGGCCAATAAAAGTATTGATTTAGCGACCAAATTTTGAAAGCTAGTGGCCAAACTGACCACCAGCTGACAAACTGATTTGTCCCACCCTGTAGTGGAGCATCATGGGATGCACATGTGTTGGAGCAGTGCAAGGTGTGGTGCCAGTCCACACGTTAGCTTACAGCGCTTGCACTGTTGCATGTCTGCAACTCTACTGATGGGAGTAAGGAACGACTCAACTTCGATCGGTTAAGTGTCCACACTGCCACATTTACACCACAACAGCCCGAGTGCTCGGGTTGCTGCCATGTAAATGTGGCACTGTAAACAGACTTTTAAAGTGACTGAATGTCAACATGTTCTTAAAAGAACACTAAGGGCAAATAATAAGACAATGTTTTGAAACATGTTCTTAACTATTGGACAGTGCTGTGTGTTATACAGTGTGTAACCGATGCAAAAACATTTGTAGACCACATTGATCCCATAAAAAGGAGCGGCAACATTTGTTTCCAAACACAGATTGTAAAGGGAAAGTCTCCTCAACCTGTTACTTTCTGTGTACCTATGTAGTTTATAGGCATGAACAGTGCCCCCCCAAGTTGCTTCACTCTGTTCTGCCATGCTGTGAAAACCTGCTTGACTCCGTTGCAGTGGTCATGACCAAACTCATGTAAGGTATCCTGGAATTAATGATGTTTTAATTTTAAAGCTTACAATAGTTATACTGCATTAGTCTGTGATGTTGCTGTCCTCTGCAGGCCCCAAACCCAGGAAATCCTCAGGATCTCGTGGGGCTACGTTTATGAGGGATAGTATTTCTTATCTTTTGGATTATTCGACATAATCTCGGCAGCAATAACATCTGAAAGGGGTAAGGCACTGATCTAGCAGGTGCAAATCCAAATAAATTTAACTTGGTGGAACTCTTTAAAGTACATCAGAGTTAGAAAAAAATGGGTTTAGAGAAGATGGGACTTCGCAGGATGTAACAAAATTGACTGGGAGTATAACTTCTGCTGACTTGTGAAGGTACGCACCATCAACTCCATGATGCCTTGCTTGAGTGGGATCATGACCTTTGCAATTGAGTCAAACAGGGTTTCACACCAGGGCAAAACAGGGTGAAGCAAGCTCATTTATATTTAAATTAGGATGAAATGAGGGGGATGCAAGAGAGGGAATCATTCATGCCTTCAAACTACACAGGTATACAGAAAATAGGTTGAGGGGATTTTCCCTTAAGACAACAATAGTTTCAGGGATCTTGCCTCCAGCTACTTTCTAGATGGTCTGTTTGTCACCATATATGGCTGGAGGTACACACCCTGATGGCCAGTGCACAGTGGATTTTAGTATACAGCACATGCTACTGGTGGAATACTCTTAAAGGGACAGGTGTTCTGCCATATATATTGTTTCTGTGATGGTTCCTGGCTCTTTGAGAGTATGCTAATTAGTAACTGGCTGGCTTAGTAGCAGGGTGAGGAGCCCTTCACTTCCAGGTCAGTGGTTTGAATGCTAGTGAGATCAGCAGTAGCCGAACGCTATCATTATTTGACTTTCATTTTATTATCATCATTATGACTTTAGGGATGTTTTTTGTGCTGCCTCCAAATTCTCCTTAGCCTAACTGGACCACTCGCCTCATTCTTTCTGTTGTTTTGCTCTCAGTTCTTGTAGAAACATCCAGTCTTCCCAAAGTTACTCTTTGTTGCCTGATTGGCGTACTGCTGGTCAGGGTTCATCGACTTGCTCAAACCCACCTGTATCAACCCTGCCTACCTACCAACCTCTTTATCAGCAAGCCCCTGAAAATGTGCCACCCTATGGTGTTCCATTTATAGTCCTTGCTTCTACCACCCCCATTTGTAGTCTGTTACACTGATCTACCAGGACATACTAGGTGGGCCAAGCGGTCCTTATCTGCCAGCAGATTCTATATTTCTATGTTACCTCTTCCTTGAAGAACTTCCTCACACACCCTTCCTAAATATCCCACCACCAGTTTGCACTTTTGCTTTCTTGTCACTGTATATTTGTTCCTAGTCAACAGGTCCTCTGTGTCAACTTTGTTATACCACTCAGGAATTTGTACATCTCAGTCCTGTCCTTCCTCTCTCTCCTGGCCTCCAGCGAATACAGTACAGTTGAGGTTTGTCAGACTTTCCTCATTTATCCTACCCATGTATGAGTTCTGGAACTGAGCACAGAACTCCAGATGTAGCCGTGTGAGGATCCTGTAGAGGGAAAAATATCACCTCTTTCCTCCTTATATCAAAACCCTTGCCTATACGCCCTGATATCCTATTAAGTATTATGGTTGTTCTCTGACCTATGTGAAATACAGTATGCTGTGGGATCAGTCCTATCACTAGTGAATGTGTCAGCCTTAGCAGACCAACGCAAGTGTCATAGATTGACTCCCTTGTTACCAGTGTTACTCATGAGGCCAAGGATTAACTGGGCAAGGACCCCAAACTTGCTTCACACCTACATGGTGGCTCCTCCATGACAGGGTTAAGGCACATGTTGGGATAGTGTAGGGAAGTTTGTACTGGGATTGCAGCCTGCACTGTACCTGCCATGTTGATCTCCTGGCCATCCGTTTCCAGTGATGTCAATACAGTTCCTTCCACAAAGATAACATAACATTTAAAAAAAATCAAAATTGACAAAAGCTATGCCAATGACAATGCGCAGATTTATTTCATGAAACCAGAGAAATGTATTATGCTACCCAAGTAGCAGAGGGCAGGTAAGTACTTTATTGACTACTCTATTTCAAATTACGCTGGCCAGAAAAAAATGTCCTTTTTTTTTTCTTTCTTTCCGGAGCTCCGGCTGCAAGCCTGCTATCTGTTGTCCCCCCAGTGCCAGCCCCCGAAGATCAGACCCCCTCCCTTATGCACCCCACGACTTACCCGTCGCGGCAGGGTGGTGGGGAGCGACTCGACCCACCCCAAACGGATCCATGCCAAGGAGGTGCCTTCTCAAGGATGGCGCTGTGGGGCACAACTTCATTCTGCTGGGGCTCTTTTTTTCACTTTTCTCCCTGCGGGCCATGGCGTGCAATGACACCAGTGACTGGGTGCGCGCATGCTCCCGGGCACACCCCAATCAAGCGTCTGCCACGTCCTGCCCCCATGGCTTGCGGCTACATGCCACTGACCCCCAGCCTCCGCTAGGGGTCAGGCAAGCACCGGCCACCAGAACCCCCCCCCAGAGATGGAGAGCAGTCCATTGGATGCTCAATCCATCTCCTCCCTGCCAACCCATGGCAACCCGTGCCCGTTCCCAAACACGGGTCGCCAGCGTGGCGTGAGGTGTGGTGTCCAGCGCCTCAACCTTCAGCGCCACCGGGCCGACTGAAAAAAATTTTCTAGGATCATGGATATGTTGTTCATCCACACTTATTGGCATGTCTCTTTCCCCTTTAAATCTTGCCAGAAGTCTTCAAGCTGGCTCCTCCCACCCACCCGTGTGATATATACCTCGGATCTGCCCCATGACGTCAGATCTTCCTTTCAGCTGGAAGATAAAGGTTGCCTCCTTCATGTTCATGCATTTCGTAGGCCCTGGCTTTAAATACTTCAGTTTTACCGAAATTAAAACTCATCCAAGTTAGCGACTGTGCATTTGCGTCCTGGGTCACGGAAGAGAAATCTTCTCCAGGATTTTGCCAGTGTCCTTGCAGCCAGAAGATGTCGCGCACCAATCCCCATCTCACGTGCGTCTACTGCATAGGTGTCGGCCATGACACCTCGTCCTGCAGCTTTTGCTTGGCCTTCCATCCCAACGTTCTGGACGACCGCCTGGCACGCTTAAAGTTGGGGAGACTGGAGAAAAGGAATCCTCCAGTGAAGTCCAAGGAGGCTAAGTGGGTGGTCTCCACAGCCGTGGGTTCCGCCGAGCAGCTGGAACGCATGAAGGTGTTCAAAGAAGAAGCCGCCCGCACTTCGGACAATCAAAGCTTTTTCGTTCCACTCAACCTGGGCTCCACCTTCTCAGGTTCATTCAAGGAGTTGTGCCAGTCTCTCCCCACCCGGGGAGAGGCACCCGTGGGCTCGCACTCCTTCTGATCTTGTAAAAGAGATAAGGAACCGAGCATGTCTTCGTCTCGGCGAAGACGCTCTTGGGACCGAGAGATGTCTCAGTCCCAGGAGCACGCGGTCTCGACCTTGGTCGAGATCGCTTCCTCGGCTGCAGGCTTCATGGACCATCCGTCGAGCCAGCCGACCGAGGATGTGGCCGATGAGGTCGAGATTGTCCTCTACCCCATCGACCCACTGTCGCCAGCTCCAGTCGACAACTCTTTGGAAAGGACTCCGGTCCTTGTCTTCACCGATGAGGAGACCCAGCCTGCTGGTGTCCCCATCGAGGACCGGGTTCCGAATCCTCGGGTATCACTGGTCCTGACGGTGTTTCCCGAGCGACCGAGTTGGCCTGTCCGATCTCGGTCAAGGTCTAGAACCCATGGACATCCTCATCAGGATGGCCGAGGAAGAGCCACAAGCGCTTCCAAAAGAGGCGACACCACCGGTCATCCTCGTCCTCCTTGGAAGAGGAGAGGCTCCAACGGAAACTCCATCGGCGCTATGAGGACCTCATATGGCAACAGCTGATTTTGTCCAGGCACAAGCCAACTTCGACTTCTACCCCAGTCATTACTTGACTTTCACCTCCTAGGCCAAAGCCGACCCCCTCGGAACCAAAGCCATTAGTTCCTCCACCCGTGGGGCCAGCCCGTCCTCCAGTTCGGCCTATACCGATCTCTCCACCGATTAGTGTGGGGCTGCCACCTAAGCAGCCTATGGGAGGGGCTCCTTCCAAAGAGGACTGACCAGATACCAAGCTTCCCCGACGTCTGTTGGCCATGGTCACCCCGGACTGCCCTTGGCAGGTCGAGGGCGATTTGGGCGGTAGGCCACTGTACCCTGACTCTTCAGACTCGGATGTTACCGGGCTCCAATCTCGTCCTGGGGATGATGAGTCATCTGTTGGCACAGGGATGGAGGAAGGTCCTTCCTCCTTCCAAGGGATCCTTCATCTCATCTCTGATTCCACAGGGATGCCCCTGGAACCCATCCAAAAAAAGGCAGAGTACCCTCCCATGGACATCCTCAAGAGAGGGGATACCTCGACGGAGGCCTTTCCTGTGGCCGAGGCCATTGTTGGTCTGGCACTCAAACTGTGGCAGCATCCTGCCTCATGTCCAGCACCATCTGTCCGCATGGTCCACACATATGCGGTGCCCATGGGGTCCCTTGTGGGGTTCACAGAGCACCCTTCATCCGAGAGCCTGGTGACCACCTCTGTGTTCAGGCATACTGGCAGTTCTGCCAACACCGACTGATCTCCCAACAAGGAGTCCAAGTATTTGGACTACTTGGGGTGGAAGGTCTATGCGGCAACCTCTTTGGGTCTTCGTCAGGTAAGTTCGGCCGTCATCATGGCACACTTCTCCCATGCCCTTCTCGGGTCATTGGATGAAGTCCTCCCGCATCTCCCCACAGACATGCAGACCACGGTCAAGCAGGTCCGAGATCAGGGTCGTGCTGTTGCCAAACAGCAGCTCCAGATGGCCCTGGACATCGGGGACTCTTGTGCCCGCTCGATGGCCACTGCAGTTGCCTCTCGCTGCAGGGCTTGGCTGAGGCTGTCCTCCTTCCCAGCAGATACTCAGCACAACGTAAGTAATGTGCCTTTCCTTGGGACCAACTTGTTCGGCCCAGGAGTGGCCAGTCACCTACAGCACATAGAGCAGTCCAATGCCACCTTGGATGCCACTTCTGCCAAGAGTTCCTGGGGCAAGAACCAGCAGAAGAAGAAGCCCTTTCAGCACTCTTCCACTGCAGTTCAGCAGTCCTCCTTCCAGGGAGGACAGCAGCATCATCATCACCAGCAGGCTCAAGCTAGGTGCCCTCAGCCCAAGCCTGGACCCCAACAGGCCCGCAGGGGAGGCTGAGGCTCAGGTCCTGGAGCTTCCTCCTCCTCCAAGCCTGCTCAGTGATGGGGTGGGGGTTGCCACCCCTATTCCCGTCATGCCAGCTCTGGGTCTTCCCATGGGGGGCCAGCTCCACCACTTCCTTTCCACCTGGTCTGCTATCACTATGGACAGGTGGGTTCTCGAAGTGGTTGGTCAGGGACTGCCTCTAGAATTTGAGCAGTACCCTCCCAGCCAAGCCCACACCCCTCAGGAAGAACGGATTTCCGCATGCACCCAGTCAGCTCTTCGAGATGACATAGCTTAGCTCCTTTTCAAGGAGGCAGTAGCTCTTGTGGTGGATCCGTCTGCAGACCCAGGCTTTGTCTCCAGGTACTTGCTGGTGCCCCATTCTAGAGCTCCATGACCTGAATCAATTTCTCAGGTCATGCACCTTTCGGATGGTCACTCTGTCCCAGATCATACCAACCTTGGAGCAAAACATGCGCTTCTGTTTACTAGATCTGCAGGACGCATTCTTTCACGTCCCAATCCATCCATCCCATCAGCGGTTCCTCCGCTTCAGGGTCGAGGGGACCCTTTATGAATTCTGAGCCATGCTGTTCGGCCTGTCATCAGCCCCATGGGTCTTCACCAAATGCATTGCAGTGGTGACGGCCCATCTGGCGTTGGGGGGTCAGAATTTACCCCTACCTCGATGATTGGCTCCTTGCAGGTTCCACCCAACAGGAGGTGGAGAGGTCCAGGGATCTGGCCCTCCAAACCTGCTGCCAACTTTCCTCCTGATCAACGAAGCCAAGTCGGAACTCGTGCCTTCTCAGGTGATGGGCTTCATCGGGGCAGAGCTCGACTGTTGTCAAGCCAGAGCTCGGCTCCCAGCGGACAGGGTGGACGTTCTCTCCTCCTTTGCCCAATCATTTCTGGTTGGGCACTTGTGCCCTGCCTGGGACTTTCTGCACCTTCTGGGTTACATAGCGGCATGCACCTCAGTGGTCCACTGGGCCCGGTTGCACATGTACCCCCTCCAGTGGGAGCTGGCCTCCCAGTGGACTCAGTGCCATGGTCATTTTGACCAGCTCATCACTGTAACCCAGAAGATGTGGGATGTTCTCCAATGGTGGACCGCCCCAAACCAGTTGCAGGAAGGGTTCCCGTTTGTCCACCCCGTGCTGATGGTCATCCTCACGACTGATGCCTCTCTCATGGGCTGGGGAGCCCACATGGGGGACAACAGGGCCCCATGGGCTCTGGACCCCCGAGGAGTCCTAATGCCACATCAACCTGTTGGAGCTCAGAGCAGTCAGACTGGCACTGTCAGCTTGCGCTCCTCAGCTCCGGGGTCAAGTGGTTCAAGTCCAGACAGACAATACCACGACCATGTACTACCTCAACAAACAGTGCGTCATGCACTCCCGTCTGCTGTGCAAGGAGGCACTCTGCATCTGGACCATCGTGAGCCGGTTGGAGGCGGATCTCCTAGCCATCCATGTGGCAGGAGCCTCGAACCAGCTGACGGATGCTCTCAGCCGCATAGGCCAGACATCCCACGAGTGGTCTCTCCATCCAGAGATAGCTTACAGCCTGTTCTCCTGTTAGGGCAAACCAATGGTGGACCTGTTTGCCTCCAGGGAAAACACCAAGCTAAGGCTGTATCATGCCCACCCCCCTCAGCAGGGCTCGCTGCAGGGGGATGCCTTCTCGAGGCTGTGGACCCCAGGCCTCTTCTACGCCTTCCCTCCATTTCCCTTGATCCACAAGGTGTTACTCAAGGTGAGGAGGGACAAGGTGAAGGTGATTCTGGTAGCCTTAGACTGGCCACACCAGTTCTGATATCCAGATCTCCTCAGCCTCAGCTGCAGGCCCCCGGAGCTGCTTTGTACACGCCCGGACCTGATATCTCTGAACCAGGGGAAGGTCTTCCATCCGAACCTTCATTCTCTGCACCTCACAGCCTGGCACCTGAGTGGCTAGAGTTCCAGGCTTTGGGTCTTTCTGAAGATGTCTACACCATGGTGGAGGCATCTAGAAAGGAATCGACCAGGAAATGTTATGCCTTCAAATGGAAAAGATTTTTCATTTGGTGTCAGGGTAAGGGTCTGGAGCCCTCATCCTGTTATGTGGCTAACATTCTTGACTACCTTTGGTCTCTCTGTCTCTCTCCAAAGGGGGTCTACAGTCATCGACCCTTAGGGTGCACCTGGCAGCCATTTCTGCTAACCGGGCACGGGTCGGTCAGCCGACATTGGCGCAGGAGACAGTGGTCGGGCACTTTTTCAAAGGCCTGGATCACATATCCCCTCCGGTGCATGAACCTCCATCTCCGTGGGATCTACTGCTGGTACTGGCAAAGCTCATGGGCAAGTCATTTGAACCAATGCACAAGTGTGAGCTTCACACTTGTGGAAGATGGCCTTCCTGGTGGCTATCACATCTGCCAGAAGGACAGGGGCACTCCAGGCGCTTTAGGTGGACTCCCCTTAACTGGTCTTCCACAGGGACAAAGTTGTCCTGCGCCCCCACCAGAAATTCCTTCTGAAGGTGGTGTCAGAGTTTCACCTTAACCAGGTGTTGACTCTGCCAGTATACTACCCTAGTTACACCTTGGAGGCTGAGTACAGGCTCCATACTTTGGACCTGAGACGTGCTCTCTCCTATTACAAGGAGAGGACGGCGGAAATTCGTGGAGAGGTTCACCAGCTGTTTGTCACCTATGCTGAAGCCGCTTCTGGCAGACCTGCAGCCAAATGGACCATAGCAAGATGGATTACATCATGCATGGGTCTGTGCTATGAGTTGGTGGGCAAGGAGCGTCCCAGACGGATAAGAGCTCATTCTACCCGCCATACTGCTGCATCGGTGGCTGCATCCAGGGAAATCCCTATCCAGGAAATCTGTCGGGCTGCTACCTGGAAGTCAGCAAACACCTTCATCACCCACTACCATATTGACCTTGAGTCACACCAGGATGCTGATTTTGGGACCTCAGTTCTCCAATCTCTATTCCCTAAGTAGGGGTGTGCGCCTTGCCTCCCTCCCTCCTCCCAGAGAACTGCTAGGAGTCTGTCAATAAGTGTGGATGAACGACATATCCACAATCCTAGAAATAGGTTGTTTACCTGTAACAGTAGTTTCTAGGAGTAGTATGTGTTGTTCATCCACACGACCTTCCGACCTCCCTGCTGCAGAAGCACAACCTGGCTTCCAGCGGGCTAAGATCTGGTGTCATGGGCCGGAGCCGAGATATATACCACCCGGGTGGGTGGGAGGAGCCAGCTTGAAGACTTCCGGCAAGATTTAAAGGGAAAAGGGACATGCCAGTAAGTGTGGATGAACAACATATACTACTCCTAGAAATACTGTTACAGGTGAGTAACCTGCTTTTTTTGTTTGTTTAAATAATTCCAAAAGCAGAAATCATATCTGTGTCATGGAGTTCTATTCATGTTAATTATCTGAAAAATTAGTACATACATGATAATATATTAAATTATTATATATTTTCTTTCAGCAAACATTATGCCCTACTCTCAAACATGGGTGGACAGCTTGGACTTTGGATGAGTTGTTCCATAGTCTGTTTCTTAGAGATGTGGGAGGTTTTCTTGGTTGATATTTTAACTATTATTGCACGGTACTGGTTACACAGAGGAAGACAGTGGTGGAGGAAGAGGAAAGAAAGACAGATGCAGCAACCATCTCCTCCAGACCATGATACGGGCCATCACAATCCTGTTTGCATTGATGATGAAGACCCACCAACCTTCCATACTGCAATGCAGCTTCCTTGTGTTCAGACTGGTCCAGTGCCTTCAACTCCTCCTCCACAATATAATGCACTACGCATACAGAGTGTTTTTGATGAGCAGGTCTCTGATACTGAAGTTAACTAGAACCGATACATAACCAGTGGTGTATTATGCAATTGATATTGTGCTGACGGTGGTCTGTCAGGGTTTCAGTAGGGAGTGGACCACCACTCAAACCTTACAAAATAGAAATATGTCTGTGTTTATATGTAGGAAAACATATTGTATGACATATTGTCACAGTCCTCTCTTCACACTGATGCAGATTTAAGCAGAAACACCAACATAAGTAAAATATATCAGCAAATGTCTAGCAAGGCTGCAGTCACTGTAGCCTCAAAGCAATGTAACATTTCTCATGTTGCACAGAAGTTAGGTATTCCACCCTCAGGTGTTTCAGTTTGCCCTTTTAAAGCCTTTGTTTTCTGTAGACCAAAACTGGTGACATCCACAGAAGCTTTGAATTGCCTACTTTTGGCAACCTTATGATACTCATAGGTGAAGGACTTTATTAACAGACCTTTTGACAGGGATGGACAGGACAGAAGCACCTCACTTTACCACATGGTGAGGATCACCCCTGCTGACACATTCGGGAATGGTTGGAGGCAGCTATGCGTGAGTCTGTCTTGGCCAGAGAAGTGTACAGTAAGAGTAATTGCTACAGAGGGAGGGGGGAGTCATAAAGTTAGGAATTGTGGGTAGCTTAAAAGGGAACCCCAAGCCTCTCAAAGGAAGCCAAAAATCCTGAACCCTTCCCTTGGGTTTGGCCTTGTCCATGACATATGCTGTTGAGTAAATATAGTGGTAAGAAAAAAGGAGTACCTTCCACCAGACTGAGACCACCAAGAATAGAACACTATGAGTTTGTTTTCAAGTTTTTGACCAGTCAGAGCTCTATAGATATATTTTTAGGGACCCAGTGCAGGCCACCATATTGTAGAGTAAAATCTCTGTTTTTGAAGTGCGGTTCTGATGTGTAGAATACCAGTAACTTAAGAACTAGTGACTTCCCTATAACAAAGCTGTGTAAAACAACAGCTTGGCCTCCTCGCTGAGATAGACGTCATTCTCTGAGCTGTGTTCCTATAAGGTAGCACGGCAGGTGCTAATATTCAGTATTTGTGCGCGTGGCCTAAATTGTTGAGTAATTTTCAAGGATGAATACTGAAACAACTGGGCAATATCTCCACATTATTTTGCTACATTTTTTAGACTAATCTCTTGCCTGGTCTGGGAAAAGTAGACTACATTATTAGACTTCACAGAACATCCCTTTTTATTGAAGCAGTGTACTTAATACAGGATGATGTTTTAGTAGTATTCTTTATTGAACAGTGTGGCCAACATACTTAAATCGTATGTTAAATACTCTTTAAGTATGGCTATGATATATAATTATATACTGGTAGGCCTTAACAAAAAAAAACAGTGTATGCAAAAGTCTGCTGTAGGTTTCTGAATTTTGTAATTAAATAGTGCTGTAGGAAGCTGTTACTGCCTTGTTTAGCAGCAGACATGATCTATAACATGTATATACTGTACTTAAAGATTAGTTCTAGGGACGTGGATATGTTCACTTCACATTGTCTGGCAGGTTCCTTGCCACTTTAAATATTGCCGGAAGGTCTTCAAGTTGGCTCTCCCACCCACCCGGTGGTAAAACCCTCGGCTCCGCCCCATGACGCCAGATCTTCCTTACCGCTTGGACGCTCAGGTTCCCTCCTTAGCGCTCTGCGTTTTAGGCCTGGATCCACACTCTTCGGAATTTCCAAAACTAATTTTAAAATTTACAAGACTCCGGTCTTTGTCTTCCCTCGCGGCTGCGATGGACAAATCGACTCCCGGCTTCCATTGGTGCCCGTGTGGGCAGAAGATGTCCTGGACCGATCCGCACTCCACGTGCATCTACTGCCTGGGGCTTGGCCACAGTTCGCAGGCATGCAAATTGTGCAAGTCCTTTTTGGCTTCGGTCTTGGAGCTCCGCGCTGCCAGACTTCTTCTCGGGCGCCCTGAAAAACGGTATCCGCTGGTCAAGTCTAAGGAGGCACATTGGGCGGTGTCCGTGGCGGTGGGCACCGCAGAACAACTGAAGCAGTTGATCGCCCTCAAGGAGGAGGTGGCCCAGGCCGCTTCTTCTTTCTCTTCGGCCGTGGCATTTATCCTGCTCCCTTTGGGCTCCTTCTACACTGCTTTGTTTAAGGAGCTCTGTCAGTCCCTCTCCACCAAGGGAGAAGGGCCATAGGGACATACCAGTCGGTCCAAGAAGAAGGACTCTAAGGGTAAGTCACACCGTCGACATTCGTGGGAGCGGGAGAGCTCCCCTTCACCAGACCGTCGACTCTCGACTTCGGTCGAGGTTGCGGCCGCTGGCTTCATGGTGTCCCCGTCGGGTCAGCCGGTCGAGACATCTGTCGATGCAGTCGAGATTTTTCTTGACCCATCGGACAGTTTGTCGACTAGAGAAGCCGACAACCCTTCTTCACCGGTTCCCCCAGTGGTTACTGAGGACTTGCCTGTGCCTCCTGTGCCGAAGTCCCCAGTTAAGGTCCCTGCACCGAGGGAGGGGTGGGTTTCCCCCATTCCCTCTCTGACCCACCCTCAGAATCCCGAGGTCTCGGTCTTGGTCCTCTTCCAGGTCCAGCCAGTCCCGCCGACATTGGCGATCTTGGTCTCGGCACCATGGAAAGTGGCGTCACCACTCATCCTTGTTGTCTTCTTCGGAGGATAGGCTCCGGCGCAAGTTGCATCGGCGCTATGAGGATTTGATGTGGCAGCAACTTTTATTGACCAGTAACAAGCCGACTCCATCGCCTTCTCTGGCCATTAAGTGGCTGTCATCAGAGCGGCTGAAACAACCCTTCATGGTAATCGAGGAGCCGACCCCGGCACCGGTTATTCGTCTGAAACTGGCTGCTCCACCTATTGTGGTGGAACCTCTGCCTCCACAACCGAAGACTGGGGCCCTGACCAAGGATTCTCGGTCGGGTCAGGGCTTGCCCCATAGGTTGTCGGTCACCCTCACTCCTGATCATCCTCGGCAGGTGGAGGGTGGCTCAGGCGCTCGGCAGCTGTTTGCAGATTCTTCGGAGTCTGACGACGACTCCTCCCTGTTCTCCAGGCCGCTTGACCTGGAGTCTGCAGGGGGCCAGTCGGTGGACGAGAGCCCATCCGCGTTTTTAGGCTTGCTCCGGCTCATCTCAGAGTCCACTGGGATGCAGCTCGAACCCATTTCAAAGCGGGCCAAGTATCCCCTCACAGAGATACTGGACCGAGGGGATTCCCCTACGGAGGCCTTTCCTATGGCTGAAGTCATTGTTGGCCCAGCCCTAGAGCTGTGGCAGTGGCCAGCATCTTATCCCACGCCTTCAGCCAGGATGGCTCACAAGTACACGGTCCCCACCGGCTCACTCTCCGGTTTCTCGGAGCACCCCTCTTCGGAGGGGTTAGTGACCGGTAGTGTTTTCTGGGATTCCAGGAACGCTCGGGATGTGGACAGACTGCCTGATAAGGAATCAAAAAGGCTGGATTATGCGGGGTGGAAGGTTTTCGCTGCTTCCTCCCTAGGCCTTCGTCAGGCTAGCTTACATAGAAACATAGAATTTGATGGCAGATAAGGACCACTTGGCCCACCTAGTCTGCCCATTTTCCTATCTAACAGATAAGCAGCAGATCCTAGTTAACCAACAGCTTACTTCCTCCTACCCCCCACTAGGACTGCCTTATGTCTGTCCCATGCATTCTTGAATTCCCCCGCTGTTCTTGACTCCACGACCTCCTCAGGGAGGCTGTTCCATGCATCCACAACCCTCTCTGTGAAAAAATACTTCCTCACATTACCTCTGAGCCGTCCCCCCTCTATCTTCAAATTGTGCCCCTTGTTCTTGCACACATCTCTTTTCTGAAAGATGCTACCTCTTGACTTTGTTGATTCCCTTGAGGTACTTGAAAGTTTCTATCGTGTCCCTCTCTCCTTCTTTCTTCAAGGGTATACATATTAAGCTCCTTTAGTCTTTCTTCGTATGTCTTCTGGTGCAGACCCTGCACCATTTTGGTTGCCCTCCTCTGGACAGCCTCCACTCTGTCTATGTCTTTGTGAAGATGGGATCTCCAGAACTGCACACAGTACTCCAGATGGGGTCTCACGAACTGTGTCTGTACAGAGGGATAACAACTTCCTGTTTTCTACTATTGATGCCTCTTCCTGTGCATCCCAGTATCCCCCCAGCCTTCCTTACTGCCTTCTCACATTGCTTGCCCACCTTTAGGTCATCTGATATAATTACCCCCAGGTCCCTTTCCATTTTTACTGTTGTCAGTATCTCACCCCTCATTGTGCACTCTTCTCCTGGGTTTTTGTTTCCCATGTGCATTACCTTGCACTTCTTTGCATTGAATCTGAGCTGCCATACATTTGACCATTCCTCCAACCTTGCCAAGTCCCTTCTCATCCTTTCCACTCCATCTTGTGTATCAACCCTGTTGCAGATCTTTGTGTCGTCTGCAAAGAGACATACTTTTCCTTCCAGTTCCTCTGCAATGTCACTTATAAAGACATTAAAAAAGCTTGGCCATTCTGATGGCACATTTCTCACAGGCCCTTATGGGTTCCCTAGATGAGGTGATTCCTCTTCTCCCGGCTGACCTTCAGATGACAGTCAAGCAGGTGCGGGATCAGGGAAGGCTGTGGCAAAACAGCTCCAAACTTCATTGGACATTGGTGATTCTTGTGCCCGATAAGTAGCGGCCACAGTGGCCATGCACCGCAGAGCTTGGCTGCGGATCTCCACCTTCACAGCGGACACCCAGCACAAGCTGGCAGATGTTCCCTTCCTGGGCACCAACTTGTTCGGGCCGGGGGTGGAAGGCCATCTCTAGAGGATCGAGAAGTCCAGTGCCACCTTGGACTCGGTCATGTCTGCCCAGAAGGACAAAGACCGCCAGCAGCAGCGTAAGCCCTTTTGCCCTTCCGCTCCTGTGGCACATCCGGCCCAGCAACACCAGCACCAGGGCCAGCAGGCTCATACTTGGAGCCCTAAGGCCAAGTCTGCCGCTTCCTCAAGTAGGAAGCCTGGAGGCAAGGGTCCAGGAGGTCCCTCAGTGAGCCCTTCCTCCAAGCCTGCCCAGTGATGGGTTGAGGGGTGTCGCCCCCAACTGCGTGGGGGGATGGCTCCACCACTTCAGTTCCGCCCGGTCCGTTATCGCCACGGACCACTGGGTGCTAGGAGTGGTAGGCAGGGGTCTGCCTCTGGAATTCAAGCAGTTCCCTCCCTGTTGAGCCATTGCCCCACAGCGGGCAGTGGGTTCGACAGCCTCTCTTGTCAGCTCGTCGAGCTGACATTGCCTTGCTCCTCCAGAAGGAGGTGATGATAGAGGTGGCGGAACCTTCTCCAGACCCATGGTTTTTGTCCAGGTACTTCCTGGTTCCAAAACTGACAGGGGGACTGCCGCCCCATTCTCGACTTGCATGACCTGAACAAGTTCCTAAGGACGCGCACCTTCAGGATGGTCACTCTGGCTCAGATCATTCCATCCTTGGAACTAGGCTTGTGGTTCTGTTCACTGGACCTTCAGGATACGTTCTTTCACGTCCCAATCAGTCTGTCTCATCAGCGATTCCTCTGCTTCAGAGCAGAGGGATCTCTTTATGAGTTCTGGGCCATGCCTTTCGGCCTCTCTCCAGGTCCCAGGGTCTTCACCAGATGCATGGCAGTGATGACAGCATTCCTGCAGTGCCGAGGGGTCCGGGAGTACCGTTACCTGGATGACTAGCTGATTGCAGCCCTCTCCAGATTGGAGATGGAGTGGTCCAGGGATCTGGCCCCCCCAAGTCTGCTCTCAGATTGGCCTCCTCATCAACGAGGCCAAGTCGGAACTCGTGCCTTTGCAGGTGATTCAGTTCATCGGGGCAGAGCTCAACTCTCTTCGAGCCAGAGCCCGGCTCCCGGCGGACAGGGCCAAGGTCCTTTCCTCCTTTGCCCAGTCACTTGTGGTTGGGCAACTGAGCCCTGCCCGGGACTTCCTGCGCCTTCTGGGCCTCATGGCAGCCTGCACCAGCATGGTCCGTTGGGCCCGCTGGCATATGCGTCCCCTGCAATGGGGACTGGCCCACCAATGGTCACAGTGCTCCGGTCCTCTGGACCAGCGGTGACAGTGACCCAGAAGATGTGGGACAGCCTACAGTGGTGGCTCATCCAAGCTCATCTGCAGGAGGGTATCCCGTTTGTCCACCCCGAGCTGATGGTCACTCTAACGACCGCCTCTCTGATGGGTTGGGGTGCCCATCTGGGGGAGCTCAGGGCCCATGGCCTCTGGTCCCCTCAGGAGTCTCGATGCCACATCAACCTGCTGGAGTTTCGAGCAGTGCATCTAGCCCTCACTGCCTTCACTCCGTTTGTACGGGGTCAAGTTGTTCAGGTCCAGACGGACAACACCACGACCATGTACTACCTCAACCATCAGAGTGGGACGCACTCCTTGCCTCTGTGCAAGGAGGCTCTCCGCATTTGGTCTCTCGTGATCAGCCTGGAGGCGGATCTCCTAGCCATCCATGTGGCAGGAGCCTCCAACAGTCTGGCCGATGCCCTCAGCCAGATAGGTGCTGCATCTCACGAGTGGTCTCTCCTGCCGGAGGTAGTACAAGAACTGTTCTCCCATTGGGGAACCCCTCAGGTGGACCTATTGACTTCCAGGGAGAATATGAAGCTGAGGCTGTTTCATGCCCGCCCCCCTCAGCAAGGCTCGCTGCAGGGGGATGCCTTCTCGAGGCCGTGGACCCCAGGCCTTTTCTGCACTTTCCCCTCCATTTCCCTTGATCCACAAGGTGCTTCTCAAGGCAAAGAGGGACAAGGCGCAGGTGATTCTGGTAGCCCCAGACTGGCCTTGCCAGTTCTGGTATCCAGATCTCCTCAGCCTCAGCTCCAGGCTCCCGAGGCGGCTTCCAGCCTGCCCGGACCTGATCTCAGTCGACAAGGGGAAGGTTCTCTATCTGGACCTTCAATCCCTGCACCTGATGGCCTGGTTCCTGAGCGACTAGACTTCCTGGCCTTCGGTCATTCTGACGAGGTCCTCAACATCGTTGAGGCATCCCATAAGAAGTCGACCAGAAAATGCTATACCTTTAAATGGAAGAGATTCTCCATTTGGTGTCAAGACATGGGGTTGGACCCTTCTCCCTGTCCATTGGCTAGCATTTTGGACTACCTGTGGTCCCTTTCTCAGCTAGGGCTTCGGTCAGTGACCCTTAAGGTGCATCTGGCAGCCATCTCTGCTTACCGGGCGTGGGCTGGCAAGCAGTCGGTGGCGAAGGCGAAGGTGGTCGGGCGCTTTTTCAAAGGCCTTGATCACATATCCCCTCAGGTGTGAGAACCTCCACCTCTGTGAGATCTACTGCTGGTATTGGCTGAGCTCATGGGCAAGACATTCAAACCGATGCACAGGTGCGATATCTCCCACCTGTCGTGGAAGACCGCCTTCTTGGTGGCTGTTACGTCAGCCAGAAGGATGGGAGAGCTCCAGGCACTTTCCATCGAGTCTCCCTATCTGGTCTTTCACAGGGACAAGGTCATCCTGCGCCCCCACCGAAATTCCTTCCGAAGGTGGTGTCGGAGTTTCACCTTAACCAGGTGTTGACTGCCGGCGTTCTACCCCAGTCACACCTCGGAGGCCAAATATAGGCTCCATACTCTGGACCCTAGAAGAGCGCCGCTTATTATAAGGAGCGAATGGCTGAAGTTCTAGGAGAAGCTTGCCAGCTGTTTGTCACCTACGCTGAAGCCGCACCTGGCAGACCTGCAGCCAAGCAGACGATAAGCAGGTGGGTCACCTCCTGCATAGATCTCTGCTATAGGTTGGTGGGCATGGAGCCTCCCAAAGGGATAAGAGCTCATTCTACCCGCCATACCGCTGCTTCGGTGGCTGCTCTTAGGGACATCCCTATCCAGGAAATCAGCAGGGCTGCTACCTGGAAGTCAGCACACACCTTTATTTCCCATTACCACATTGACCTTCAGTCACACCGGGATGCTGGTTTTGGAACCTTGGTTCTCCAGTCCTTATTCCCTATGTAGGGGGTGCGCGCCTTGCCTCCCTCCTCCTGGAGAACTGCTAGGAGTCTGCCAGATGGTGTAGATTGAACAACATATCCACGTCCCTAGAAATACAGGTTACTCACCCATAACAGGAGTTCTAGGAGTGGTATGTGTTGTTCATCCACACGACCCACCCGACCTCCCTCTCCTCGACGCGCAACCTGGCTTCCAGCGGGCTAGATCTGGCGTCATGGGGCAGAGCAGAGGGTTTTACCACCCGGGTGGGTGGGAGGAGCCAGCTTGAAGACCTTCCAGCAAGATTTAAAGCGGCAAGGAACCTGCCAGACAGTGTGGATGAACAACATATACCACTCCTAGAACTCCTGTTACAGGTGAGTAACCTGTATTTTAAGAGCCTTGTACTGTGAATAATTGTCCTTTGGATTTCAGATTGTTTGCTCGTGTATTTTCAGACACTGAGAATGGAGATTCTGGTCACCCCGGAGTCTTGAGGGGCACCAACTGAAGGCTTACGCTAACTGTGCAAATGTGAGAGTCCAGTTTCAAAGTATTTCTTAAAGTAGTTGCATTTGCTAGTCTGCAAAAAAATTTAATCATACCAGTTTTTCTGACATCTTTTGGTTCATCCTCAGTTCATTTTATTTCTCTGATATTGTCAAAACAACTTTAAAGAGCAGCTGATACCTTAGGGAAAACTTTAGAAAACATAATAATTGGACACAATTCCACCTGTATTTTATATATCTTCTATAGCTTTCTCCTCCCCATTATTTATTATCAAAGAAATTCCACAAAAACAAGATCTTTATCACCTAGAGTTCATCTGACTCTATAGCTTGCCTCCTACTTTAAATCATAATGCTCTGTTGTGACATCACATTTTGACTTCATAGTCTGTTGCTATGGGAATAACTGTGATGTCACAAGAAGAGTATTATGACAGGTTGGGAGCAAGCAATGCAAACTGATGAACCCAAAAGGAAAGCTCTCCCGTCTTTATGCACATGACTTCAGTAATAAATAATGGAGTTAATAAATACAGAATTAATGAGAAATATAGGCTGCCTTGTGTCCGTATATTATGTTTTTCAAAGTTCTTCTCGAGGCATCAGTGGCTTTTTAACGGTTAATTGTGTAATTAATGACATGTCATAAAAGATTGCCACTACTCGCAGTTTTTAAAAATCTCTTTCGTTGCGGTCTCCTGCTTAATGTACATGATAGAGTAATGACGTGAATGTGTCAGTATGGTGTTACCACGTTTCCGATGGTAAACAGCACAGCACTGTACCACAATATTTAATTTTGTCATGACAGATGTGGCACAGAAGTGGAAACTTTCAAAAACTTAAAAATCCAATATCTTGGTCCAGGAATCAAAGAAAATGAAAAGAAAATTGGGTACCTTGATATTTTTTCCAGACAGACGTTGCTGAAAATAGTTATATGGTCACTAACAAACACTGCTGCTTTAAGTCTCAGCTTGAGGGTCATTATTACTGTATCAGATGCTACCACTGGTTCAGGAAATGTATTCCAGATGTCCACCCCTCATCCTGTGATGCTGATATTTCTCTTGGATCTTCTTCCTCTCTGTGGAATTGTGTGCCCCCGCCCTTTTGTCTGCGTGCATCCTGATGAGTTCCATTCAGTCCGAGGGCATTTTGATAAGTGACGGCCATCACCCCTTCTGATTCTTTGTTGCCATGTAAACAGACGTACTTTGTTGACCTATCCTCACAGCCCATGTTTTTGAAACCTTCATCCGCCTTGGTCCCTCTCCTCTGTATTTGGTCAACCATGTACATCTTTTTCCATAGGAACAAGGACTAGACTGCTACACACTGTATTTAAGGTGGGGCCAGAACAAGGCTGTATACAGGGGCATTGTATCTCTTGATCCACTAATGACATGTCACTTTGCATTCAGGGTGCAATTCATCTTTGGGTTAGCCCCATCTGTTATGCTTTTAAAATGTTAAGCATTTCAGTAGCTCTGCCCAGCTTCCTGCAAGCAGTCATGACTAATGCTGTGTTGCTTGGTGGTGCACACCCAGTTATGAAGAATCCCAAACCAAATGTTCAGTGGTAGCCTGCTCTGAGTGTAGCAACCTTTTTGGCTTGTTGCAGCATGCCATTGGACATTTGGTAAGCATTTTAGTAGAACAATTATCTCTTTGCCTTTCCCTGCAATATGTTTGTTCTTCAGATATTCCAGTCCCAACTCATTTTACTGTTGAACTAAGCTCTCCATATTGGAGACTTCTGCTATCATAACATTGCTAGGAGTTTTCTTATAGTTATACCACACTGAATAGATTTTTGCTTGCAAACAGTTGGCTCTGCGGACACTAGAAGGAATGGGTAAATATGACATTTAAATGTGTTGGACTTGAGAGAAGTATCAGTCTGGTCATTAGTCCTGTCACTATAGATTCCAAAGAGGTTCTTCTCTGGAAATGTACAGTTCTTGCAAATATAGTGCTCACTGTACAGCTAGTTGGGTATGGTAACTTTTGACAAAACCACCCATGGTGCTAATATTAACATAGAAACATACATACATAGAAACATAAAATTTGACGGCAGATAAGGACCACTTAGCCCAACCAGTCTGCCCATTTCCCTACTTAATGGATAAGTGTAGATCCTAGTTAACCAACAGCCTATTTCCTCCTACCCCCAGCCCCTAGAATTGCCTTGTCTGTCTCATGCATTCTTGAATTCGCCCCCCACTGTTTTTGACTCCACAACCTCCACACAAAGGCTGTTCCATGCATCCACAACCCTCTCCATGAAAAAATATTTCCTCACATTACATCTGAGCAGTCCCCCTTCTATCTTCAAATTGTGCCCCCTTGTTCTTGCACATCTCCTTTTCTGAAAGATGCTACCCTCTTGGACTTTGTTGATTCCCTTGAGGTACTTGAAAGTTTCTGCCATGTTCCCCCTGTTCCTCCTTTCCTCAAGAGTATACATATTAAGCTCCTTAAATCTCTCTTCATATATTTTCTGGTGCAGACCCTACACCATTTTAGTTGCCCTCTTCTGGACTGCCTCCATCCTTTCTATGTCCTTGTAGAGATGGGGTCTCCAGAACTGCATGCAGTACTCCAGATGGGGTCTCACCAGCTCTCTCTACAGAGGGATAACAACTTCCTGTTTTCTACTGGTGATGCCTCTTCCTGTACATCCCAGTATCCCCCCAGCCCTCCTTACTGCCCTCTCACATTGCTTACCCACCTTTAGGTCATCTAATATGACTACCCCCAGGTCCCTTTCCATTTTTGTTGTTGTTAGTATCTCACCCCCCATAGTGTACTCTTCCCCTGGGTTTTTGTTTCCCAGGTGCATTACTTTGCACTTCTTAGCATTGAATCTAAGCTGCCATACATTTGCCATTCCTGCAACCTTACCAAGTCCCTTCTCATCCTTTCCACCCCACTTTGTGTATCAACCATGTTGCAGATCTTTGTGTCGTCTGCAAAGAGAAATACTTTTCCTTCCAGTCCCTCTGCAGTGTCACTTATAAAGACATTGAAGAGGACCAGTCCTAGAATTGAACCCTGTGGTACCCCACTAGTAACCCCCCTTTCTTCAGAGTGGACTCCATTTACTATTACCCTCTGTGTCCTGTTCTCCAGCCAGTATTTTATCCAGGCTACCATCTTGGGACCCACTCCTAGGTTGGCTAACTTGTATATTAATCTTTTGTGTGGGACTGTGTCAAATGCCTTGCTAAAGTCTAGGTAGGCCATGTCCACAGTCCCTCCCTGATCTACTACTTTGGTCACCCAGTCAAAAAAATCTATTAGATTCGTCTGACATGACCTTCCTGCTCTGAATCCATGGTGCCTTGGGTCCTGTGCCCCTCTGGCCTCTAGGTACTCAACAGTTCTTTCCTTCAAAAGTGATTCCATCATTTTCCCTATCACTGAGGTCAGACTAACAGGTCTGTAGCTTCCTGCTTCCACTTTTGTGAAGTGGAATCACATCTGCCCTCCTCCTCCAGTCCTCAAGTACCACTCCATCCTCCCACGATTTGTTAAAGAGGGTAGTCAGTGGTGTCACTAGTTCTACCCTTAGTTCTTTCAGAATTCTGGGATGAATCCCATTAGGCCCCATTGCTTTGTCCACCTTCAGTTTTAAGAGTACTTTCAGAACTCTTTCATCTGTGAATGGGCTGGTATCAACCCCCCCCTATCCAGAGTGTTTCTGTTGTTTGGTTTAGGTACCTCCCCTTCTTCACTTGTGAATACTGAGCAAAAATGTTTGTTTAGTATCACTGCCTTTTCACAGTCACCCTCTGCGCCCCCCCATTAAGCCTCACTATCCCTCCCTTGGTCTTCTTTCGCACCCTGTTATACCTATAAAAGGTTCTATCCCCCTTCTTTACTGAGTTGGCTATCTTTTTTCGGTTTGGGCCTTTGCTGTAGTGACTGCCTTGCCTGCTTCCTTCTGCTTTAACTGATACAGTTCTCTGTCCTGCTTCTTCTGTGATTCCTTGTACTTCCTGAATGCTGTCTTTTTCTCCCTAACCTTCCGTGCCACCTCCTTTGAGAACCATAGTGTTTTTTATATCGTTTTGTTTATTTGCTTCACACAAAGGTTTGTTGCCTTAGTGATGGCAGTTTTGATTATTCCCCATTGTTCTTCCACCCCTCCTTCCCGCCCATTTGCTAGCGCATTCCTTGGGCACATACCCATTTTGGCTAAGTCAGCCCTCCTAAAGTCCAGGACCTTTGCCTTTATATTGTTACTGAAGCACTCGTGCCTCTGGAATGGATTGTACAGATAAAGTAACGGAAGTTGCAAACGTTCTAAACTTTTTCCCCTGGTTAGTACATCACTTGTATACTTGTGCTGTGCGATTTTACGGCCTGTCAGTTCTTGCAGTTGAGAACTGAACAATTCATCAGTAGGAGGAAAACAGACTCAAACGCAAAGTTGCAGAAAGTGACAGACTTTAATTCCTCACCTCAAGGACTTCAGAGCCCTGGCACTTTGACCATAGCTGGCCTTCATCAGTGAGCATGTCCTTACCTAACCGTGCTCTTTTGTACTGCACCAGATTAAAGGTACAGTACATATATTTCATTTAAATGTGTACAACATTCAATATACATATAAATACAACACTAGGTGTAGAGTGCAATATCCCAATAGTGATTATTTCATACAAGAAAAAATAGAAACGAATATTTTTGGTATGAAATCACTATTGGGGGTCTGTATAAAAGAGCTGTCACAGGTGGGTAAGGACCCCTCCCCATTGAAGGCCAGCTACGGTCAAAGTGCCTTGAAATCTTTGAGGTAATGAATTAAAGTCTGTAACATTTTGAACCTTTGTGTTTGAGTTTATTTTCCTTCTAAGAGTGCATTTTTCAGTTCTTGTGTTGTATCTGTTGGGACTAGCCATCTCTAGACAGCACCACTGCATTTTTCTGGATGCGCTGCCATCAGGTTGCACTATGTTACAGCTTGCAGTTGAAGATGGGTGTCTCCAAAGAAGGGGCGGTGTGGGCACTGTCTTGAATTTTAGCTGAAAATGGTAATGCCCTTAAAAGAGCTTTCTCTAGCTTGGGGTGGAGTCTGGGGCGGATTTTTTATCCAGTATACTTCCTCTGATGGTAAGTTATCCCAACCTTAATAACCACTAAAATTGGGATTATGTTACTCTAATAGTGGCAACGCTTAAAGCAGTAGTTCATGTTGCCTTCAAAAATATAGGCAATGCTACTTCTGATACAGTGAGAGAGCAATGAGGTTCCCTTACTGAACTGCGCTTTCAGCTACAAATTACTGTGGTAAAATAGTTTCTTTTTACCTTGTTATTTTCTTTCGATTTGCAAAAAAGATTACCCAGATCCGGCCCTGCTAATGCTTGATTGGGACAGACATCTGAAAATGATACCTATCCCAGTCAATCAAGACTCAGTCAGGAGACAGTTTCTTGCAGATCAGAAGAGTAAAGTAAAACACTACTGCATCATTATTATTAAACTAGAAAGTGAAAAAAGCACGATTCACTAAGGGAGCATCATCACTTCCTGAGACACCCCCACAGATGAGCTGCTGCATCCCACAGGATTATCCCAGTCAGAGTAATTTCAAATAAATAAATTACTGAATCGAAACATTGCAGATTTATTTTTATTTTTTGTTATGCTCCTCCCATGCCCCCTGGCCAGCAATTCCTTCGGGTCCCCTAGGGCACCCTTCTGCCTCCTGTTCCTGCTGCAGCCACCAACCCCCACATTGCAGGCCCCCCGAGTAACCTGGCATATCCCTTCGCCGGATGGGTCACCCTCCAGGGGAGAAGGCATCAGTGGGTCAGGCCAGCATACTACAACTTGGCCCGGGTGCTAACGGGGATGGTCCATTCTGTCTGGGGGCTTAGAGCTGGCGGGAGACCGGAGACCGTCATCCGGTCAGCCAGGGAGCCATATTTCCTGGTTTTCTTCCCTTGGGTACATGACGTCAAGGACATCTAGGTATGAGCCAATGTTGGTCACGCTCCCTGCTTCATGCCCTCAACATGCTGCCCTATCCCCGGGCTCTGCCAGAGGTTGCCCAATACCGGGTCACGAACCCCTCCTTCCCGGGACATGGCAAGCAGTCATGGGACACTCAAGCCATCTCCCCCCTGGCCGGCCCTCCAGTGACCCAGGTCCATTCCTGAACCCAGATCGCCAGCATCGTAAGCGGAAATCCAACTGCTGTGCCAGTGGGCCGGCAAATTGTTTTTTAATGGCTATCACGAATTGCTACTTGAAGCATTTTTTCTATACCATGTGATAGAGTTGCCAGTAGCCAGATGCAGAAAATTGAGTGAATACATTGGTGCTAGCACTGCAGATGTTTTTGCATTCATGGTGTCCTTTATTGCTGCAAGCCTTTAGTAAGTACAGCCCCCTGAACCCCAGATTTAGATTGCAAGGCATGTACATGTGAAAACCAAATCCAAAGAGTCTCTCCCATTGATGCCAGCAGTCTGTTGATACTAAATATTTCATGTACTATGCACTTTGTAAAATGTTGTTATAAATATTGTTCATTTTTCAGTTGTGTATGTTACAAAGAGATCCAGAGATTTTATTAAAACTATGTTGATTATAAATACATTATGTGTGTGTCCCGGTTTTCTTAAGATAATGTAAAATGCTGGATGGAAAAGATGACGTGTGAATTGCATTTTGAGCCCTGTTCTCAAAAAAGAATTTTGTCACGGACACGTAAATGGGTATACATTTTGAAAATAAGGCCCATATTTACTTTTCTTCCACGTACCCTAATCACCTCTGGGAAACTAAATGTTTTTCAGCTCGGTAGGTCAATCCTGGTCTAACACTTTAAAAAGTAACAAAATCTTGGCCTGCTCTGCTTATCCTGCTTAATGTTCTTCATCATTTTAATCATCTCCCATGTATCCCCCCAGAGATGAGCTATTTATAACTCAGTGTGCCTTTCCCGGCCAAAAGTTTTGAATACATCAAAAAAATGTCTGTGGTTCACCATTCCTTATTTACAAACACAGCTCCTCTGTCCTGGGGCACCCTTCCCACCATCTTTTGGCCTTTGGTAACTGCCTGCTATACTCCTAACAACAATTAACAGTCCCATGTGAGGAAGAGATGTCAGCCATTTACTGCAGGATGCTTATTAGCAGGTTGTATGACATGAGGGATGTTAGCAGGTAGGTGTGAAAAGCTCCTTCTGTCATTTAATGCAGCCCAGGGCATAGATGAGTTCGGTGAAAAGGAGCAGGGTGCGGAGAGAACGGTGGGGGGAGGGGGTCCTGTATGGCATCTTCCTGTGTAGCATTTACATTTTCACAGTGCTCCCTCACCCATCTTTCCCAAGATGAAGCTTTTTTTTTCATTGCTAGAGCCACTCACAACCAAAGACTCTAACTTGTGCTGGGATTGAGCCCCATCAAGTCAGGACACAAACAGCCTTGCTGATTCTTTAGGATGCAGTGGAGGTGGCAAAAGGGGTTTAATTCCAGCTGCCTGAGCTGCAAACCTGGAGACCTGGGTTTGAATCCCATCAGCCCTCACTTGCATACTGTGTGACCCTGAGCAAGTCACCTAACTTCCTTGAGCTCCTGGGTTGCAATTGGAAACAAGCTCGAGGTTAGTGTGCCTTTTCTGGTTAAGCCATTTTCCCTTTCCCTGAATGGTCAGCTAGTAGTAGCAAATCTTACGTGTGAGTCAGTAGGAGGCAGCAGAGCAGTCGGACGTGGGCATTTTCAGAGCGACTTGGATGTTTAAAGCTTTCAATTTTTCATCATACTTTTTCACTGAATGCATACATCCAGTATTTTGTGTTAATACAACACTAAAATCCATGTCACTGTTTCTCTCTTAGGTTCAGCACTTGAATTCATTTAGCAATACATTAACATTTCAAAGCAATCCTGTCCCTTCATCAGAATGTAATCAGTGCTAGAAAAATACACATACCGAAAGTGTTGTTTAGACTCAAATTGGAGTTAAAATGAATGTTATTTTATATTATTCTAATATAAAATATATAAAAAAATGTTATTATAGTGGGCAGGGGGAACAAACCTGATCTGTGGCCATCTATTCTTAGTGAGACTCTTATTTTCACTTATTTGGGGCCCTTTCTGTCTGTAAAATTTCTTCCTAAAGGTACCAGAGCAGCCTAAATACCAACCATACCTATGGATACATTAAAAACAGAATTTTTTTAGACAAGAGGGAAATAATATTATCAAGATAGTGCATGTTTGGATTTCATCCAGATCCCAATAAGGTATGCATATTTAAAAACACCAGAACTTCATGAAAATGTAAGTAATAACAATAAAAAATAAATATAAAGAAGTTAAGGTTTCTTTTTAATATTTATGAGGCTGCTACCTTTTGGAAGAAATTTTTCTTCAGAAAGTGCCTCCTCGGAGCCTTCGCTGACTTGCTGCTAATTTGGAAAAGTTATTATGGATTTGTAGGTGCAGTGAGTTTTGAAATACCAATGCAACACACGCAGAACAGAATCTGTTTCTTGAAACTCAGTGCAAATCAAGCTTTCCATAGAAGCTGATGTTAGATGATTTCACATTAATGTACGATCTGAGCAACAATGAATACCTACCAGCAGATGTGGGATTCAAAGTAAAGGATTTGGCACGATACAAGAAAACGCATTATAGCATGGGCTTTTGAAACTGAGGTATCTGACGGTACAGAACCATCAGGTGACCGTTGATTAATCCACGATATAAGCACAGCAAGTGGTGAAACTAGGAGGGCTGTGGCTAAAGCAAACAAAATGCTCAGGTGCATTGCCAGGGGGATAACCTGGAGGAGACGGGAGGTGCTTCTTCTTCTGTGCAACTGTCTGGTTAGACCACACCAAGAGTACTGCGTGCAGTTTTGATGCCCATACTTAAGAGGAGGATGACCAGGCTGGCACAGGGTCTGGGGGAAAGATCCTATGGGGAGAGACTTGAGGAGCTGAACTTGTACTCCCTGGAGGAGAGGAATGACAGGGGGAATATGATTGAGGTCTTTAAATATCTAAAGGGAGTGAACAGGTCAGCCTAAATAGGGTGTTCCAGCTGAGGGGAGGAGGGGGGCCACCAGGGGGCATTCCATGAGGCTGGTTGGTGGGAGGCTCGGGGGAGACTAGGAGACGTTACTTTACCAAGAGGGTGGTGGACCCATGGAACGCACTGCCTTTGGAACTGGTGGCTGTTGATACAGTGAATGGATTCAAGAGGGGCTGGGGCAGGTATAAGGTGAAGGCGAAACTTAGAAATGCCAGAACTGGAGGTGTAATTCTGATGGGGGATGGGGTTGGGGGAATTCACGGGGGGTGGGGCAGGGAGGGCAGCAATGGTGTCTTGATCGGGCACTGATTTGGACCTACTCTGCTGGCATCTGAGTATGTGTAGTATGAAATGCCCCCGAGTGATCAGTGAGCGGGCCAGATCTCCTTGTTGTACCAGCAATGCAGGGTGAGCGGCAGCCATTTTATTCCTTGCTAAGATATTGAGCGCCAACCCACAGTGAAACCTGTCATGTGTTGTAGCAGAAATAAGTGAGCCAGACTGCAGTGTGAAACATTTTAGTGCTGTTGTCTTAACTGTCTGGCACTGTCTCTGTGTGCCAAGTGTTGCTGCAGTTCCCCTTGCAGGCTGAGCTGTGGACTGTGGTAGGTATCTGCCCCCCCCCCAGCCACCGATATGTGCAGCCACAAGACAGAGCAGTGTAGCAGTCAGTATCCAGGCACACATACATGCCTGCCCATCCCCCCGCCCTGTGGATCACCTAATGTTCGGAGCAGTACACCACTGGAATTTTAATTGCCAAACTGCCGGTGAGAAGTAGTGATGGCAGCCGCGATCTGCTGTCACTGAACAGAGTGCACACCGGAGAGACAGACAGAACACAGTGTCATGCAGAGAGAGAGAGAGAGAAAGACTGAGACACTAGTTAATTGTAAGTTGCTGCACTCTTTGTGTGTGTGTTTGTAACGTCTCTCTCGATTTTACAAAGGAGTCAGTACAACACAACAAGCAATGGTGCTGTTCGCTGTGTGTGTGTGTGTGTGTGTGTCTCTCTCTCTCCCGCCTTGTATCTCCATGTCGCTGACCCTGTCAGTGTAAGACGCCATGAAGTGCCCTGTGTACACCGAGAAATAGAGAGTGACACAGATAGCAAGGGAGCCAAACACAGAGCTGACCGGTCTGCATCTCTCTCTCTCTCTCTCTCTCTCTCTCTCTCTCTCTCTCATTCAGTGAACGGGAGTTGTCCTGTGTGCCAGGTGCCTAACATGAAGTGGTGCAAATGGTAGACAAGAAGTAAAGGAACTCAGGCACTGCCAAATATGAAATGCAGAATGAAGATCTTCAATCTGAAGGATAGCTGTGTGAAATGTCTATCTGTTTAGACA
This sequence comes from Neoceratodus forsteri, assembly GCA_016271365.2. Lineage (NCBI taxonomy): Eukaryota > Metazoa > Chordata > Ceratodontiformes > Ceratodontidae > Neoceratodus > Neoceratodus forsteri. The sequence goes on from JADMNL010000025.1 coordinate 269,949,703, forward strand.
CTAGTAGATTTAGTTAGAGATATTGAAGTATTTCTAGCAAAACTGCACTGCTGTACAAGTCAAATGTTGTTATTTAAACCCTGATTATAGGTCACAGTGCCAGAAACTGTCATTATGTTGTTGGTTTAAGAATTTCAGTTCCAGTGTCAGTGGGAAGAAGTACAGGAACTCCGTTCCTGCTGCAAAAAAGGTACAGGAATGGAGTTCCTGTACGTTCCTGTTCACTTTCATCACTGCTAACATGCCGTTTGCGACATGAACCGATGTCATGATCCACCATGCAGTGTTGCTTGTGAAGAATGTTGCTACATTTCTTTACTGTCTACTTGCACTCCTCTGGTAATATGTAGTGTATTACGCCCCCTCTCCACCCCAACACGGTGAGCAGCCGTAGCAGTCACACTAAAAGGCATGTCAATTTAGCGAGCAACATAAACCAGTGCTAGAAAACTGCAGTGAGAAACAGCAAGCTTGCCCCCCTTCTGATTCATTTGATTTTTTCAGTTGCTCCCGTCATTATCAGGGAAGACTATGGAGAAAGTCAGCTACATTGTCAGTGGAAAATGTCCACTTCCCTGGCTCTGCCACAGGTGCGTTTCTTCCCACAGCCTTCAATAATTGAGCCGGGCATCTGTTGAGAGAGCGATCGCAAGGGACAGACGGATGGTAATAAGCCCAAATACATCAATGAAATGTTGTCCCACTGAGACCATGCACGGTATTGTCACTCTCGGGTGATGAGAGTGCATGCACGGGAACTTGCTGCCAAACATTTTCCCCCATCAGGTGCAAGACAGCGGGTGCCTGTTAGTGAAGCCAACACACAGGACATTTCAGCAGCTATGAGACACTGAGTGTGTCTCCCGGTGCCGCTCTCACTGTCTGTATCTCTCTGTTGTCCAGACGGGTGGCACAGTGCAACACTGAGTTCCCCAGACACAGCAGATTGCAGCAGTTTTGTTTCACAGTGACTCTGTATTGCTATGATAAATTTAGTTTTTGTAATGTGTGTACTGTGCTTCTGTTGTGTGCTGGGTGTTCCCAAACTTGGCACTCTCAGCAGTGCCTACATAGTGTAAGTCAGCACCACAGTAACTGTGGTAGTGGCAGAACACATAAAAAAGTTCCTATCTTTTCATGAGTTAGTCATGCTTTCCTCATGTTTTTTCCCACTCTGGTGACCACCCATGTTATAAGCGAAATAACCCACTCCAGGGTGTGTAGTGATTAGGGATCAATCAACATCCCGGGTGCTGTGAGGACACTCAGCCTGTGACCTTGTGCCTCACAACACACCCGGGGGGGGTTGATTAATCCCCAATAACTGCACACCCTGCCATGGGTTATTGCTTAATTTACATGCAGAACATATAGAATGAACAGAATAGGTACATCTCACGATCAGAGCGTGATCACATTTTGGAATAGTTTTCCACAGGAAGTTGTTGATATACCAGTTGCAGAGTGATTTAAAGGGGGGACAGTCAGCAAAAGGATCTGACATTCAAGTGAGGGGCTGGTCCCAGTGTGCACTTTGTGGGCAAAACATTTGGGTTTACTTACTGTTTACTCTAGTACAGTTGGATTGTATCAGACTAATTTTGCTTAGTTGTAGGGCAACATCTTTTCCTACAAATGCCAGAATCCCCTGCAGCTGACATCAGAGTAGTATGCAGAAGTGGGAAATTCAATAGCCTGCAGTACATGTTACAGCTTTTATAATCTCTGGTCAAATGTTTTCAGGGACTGCTTTTCTCCAGGGGCTAAGTACCATCCTCTGTGACTGTACTTAGCCCATAGAAGACAGCGGCACCAGCCAACAAAAGATCAGAGTTTGCATCATCTCTAACATGCACTGCAGGCTATTGAATCTTCTCACTGCTGCTGCCTACTGCTCTAATGTGATAATGCCTTTCTATGAAGCACTGGTTAGGCTGCACCTACAGTGCTGTGAGCAGTTTTGTGCCCCTCACAAAAATGGTAGTATTAAAAGACAGGAGGGTGTGCAGAGAAGGGCGTGAAACCTGGTGTCTAGTATAAAGAGTATCATCTATCAGGAGAGATTGAGTACAGGAGGTTAAGAGGTGATCTGTGTCTGGTGTATAAAGCACACAAGGATAGTGAGCTTTGGGAGTGAGTTGGTCTGGAAAAGAGGGAAAACATTAAAAGTACCAGGCAGGATAAATTACAGTTAAAAGGAGATATTTATAGAACAAATGAAAGAGGTGCATGGCTTAACCAAAGAGTGGTATCCATCTGGAATGGACTCCTGGACAATGTAGTAAATAGTAATATGATGGATATCTTTTTACAAAGAAAAAAAAAAACATTTACTCAATAAAAATAGAATAACAGATATTACCATTGAGAAATGGTGAGTCACTCAGCATGGCTAACACTACCTGACTTGTAAAAACCTATGAAATGTATGTTATCTGCAGGGGATTCTGGGATATGAAGCTGGAATGAGGGACTTAGAGGGGATGTGAGGAAATATTTCTTCATGGAAAGGGTGGTGGATGCCTGGAACAGCCTGCCAGCAGATGTGGTGGGTATTGAAATGGTAACAGGTTTCAGACGTGCATGGGATAGACACGGGGAACCATAGAAACAGGGAAGGAGGGAGGGTGGAGAACAATCAGGGTCCTCAGTAGCACAGTAGGTAGGAACTTTAGGGCAGCCCATGTGGCCCAGGAGGTCCTTTTCTGCTGACGACGTTTGTGTTTCTCGGTTTCTGTTTGTAGTAACAAAAGATGCCCGCCTACAACTGAGCAAAATTAGCTTGAGACAATGTAATACACTACAGTAAACAGTAAGTAAATCAAATGTTTCTGCACTCAAAGTGCACATTGGGACCAGCCCCACACTTGAGTGTAGTGATCCCTGGTGGCAGCTGGTCCCCTTTAGAAGAAGGCTGAAAGCTGGCCCAGTGACGTGGAAGGCTGTGGCACTGTGCACCTTACCTCCTCCCATGCTGGTGACCCAGGTTTGGGAATGAACCTGAGTTGTTGAGGGTCAACTGGGGGAGGGGGGTGAGGAACTGGACTGAGCTGCTGCAAGGTGAGAGGGATGTGGATTTCCCCGGCTCTTGGCTACCACCAGATGGAGGCTAGGTGGCAGTGCCAAGCCACAAGAGAGACCAAGTATTAGGTCAGGTGGGAGGAAATGGCCATCACTGGAGCCATGGAGCGCATGTGTGACTATGTTCCGGGGTCCCGGGATAACGGGGAGAAAATGGAAAACGGGGCACTGAGGCAGAGTAAATGAAGCCCTGAAGCCACAGGGCAGATAAAGATCCTCTGAGAGAGTACCAAAAGCAATGCATGCCTGGAGCGGAGGAAACGCCTAGATAAAAAAAGGCTGGATGATTATATGAATACCTGGGAGCAGTACCGTAGGAAGGGTGGGGCGGGTGGTGCACCCACCCCAGGCGCATGCCTCCAAGGGGCGCACTGCCTGCTGCAGTTTCAAATACAAATTTGTGCTTCTGTGAATTTAAAAAACATTTTTCATCATGGAATATATTGTAATAACTAATTTCTGCCAGCAGGGTTGCATCCCGGCCCCACGGAAGGACGGGTGGGGGGGTGTCACATGGTCCGCTGTCTCCTACAAGAAAAAGGCAGGTGGGGTCCATCCGGTAACAGACACTGCAGACAGTATATAAGGTATGGGCGCGGAAGACTCGGAATGGGTTTTTGAGAGAGAGAGGCGGTAGCTTTACCAGTAGCATAGACTAGAGACTGGAAAAATAAAAAAAGCAGCGAGGCGAGGGAGCAATAAAGAGTAAAAAGAATTAGTAGGGAGAGAGGAAAGCGCAGAAGTGGTAGAGCGTGCTGCGGAGACAAACAAAAATAACTTTAATTAGCAAGGCAAGGACCAGCACTATATACCATTCCTTAATATTCGGCGGGCCGGGGTGCAAATGAAGATGATTCGATTGATGATGATGAGTCAGTTGCAGCCTCTGCTGCCTGGTACTGGATGGGGAATGATGTTTTTTTTTAAATAATTAATGCGTCCTGACTCCCGAATGCCGATGTCGATTGACTGGGAACAATAAATCTTCCACCTCTTCCAGGCACTGGCAGCCAGCCATGCCTCAGGCCTGCGTGGCTGCATCCCGACCCTCCTTGGTGCCTCCCAGTCAGTCAGACGGACAGACATCATTCTCCAGTCCCAGGGCCGGGCCATGAATCTCCCCGAGTCGATGGGGTGGTGTCCATGCATCTGTACCCTCCTCAAATTGAACATTTACATGTCTGAGTGAAGAGTAGTGACTGACCATGAATGAATCCCTCCCTGCCTGGCTCCCAATGATTCTCCAGCTGATCACTGTGATGAGTGCTAGTGCTACGATGTGACTGACTTGACTTGTCTGTGTGAGCCACCCCACCTGGCTGTCTCTCTCTCTCTCTCATTCACTACTGACTCTCGCTCTTAGTTTTTCTGAGGTGATGTGAGAGAGAGAGGGGTGGCCGCGGCTGGCTGAGTCAGACAGATTGTCTGTGACGACTGGAGGTGGAGGGCGAGCGTGGAAGCTGCCTGAGCGGGGATGCCCAGCCTCCTCAACCTCTAGTCACATCATCATCAAGATGAGATTAGATTTTATTTTTTCCTTTAGTTTCCCAGGGTGTCCGGCGGCATAATCTCCCCTTCCCCCTCCCCCTCCAACGCCAGTCTCTAGATCCAGTAGATTAGATCGATGTATGTGCTTGCTTGAGAGCAGCCTGAGACCCTCTCATGACTGTTTTTTATTTTTGTGGTGGGGGATGATAAATAAGAAGTTAATTTATGGCTGCTGCAATAATCAATTGGCAGCAAGGCAGCATTGTTTGATTTTAGGGCCAGCCAGGAGGCACTAGGGCAGCAATTTGCAAGCAAATATATAAACGGCAGGCACAAGCACAGAACTGACTGACTTACAGTGACACACACACAATCAAACACACTGTAATTTGGACTGCTACTTGTTATGAATGATAGTCTTGTAATTTGAATTTGTGGGGCTTGGTCTGCCCCCCTCACCCCGTCAATTAAATTGATATTTCATAATTATTGATGGGGATGTGTGGGGGTGGAGGCGGAGCCCCCCATTTACAAGAATTACATTTACAATAGGAGACTGCTTGTTTAATTTCCCCATACAACCCGATGCAATAATCACAACTGGTCCAATGTCCTCCACAAATGCCGCAGTTGCCCCTGTTACATACTGTACATTCACAGCAATGCTTTTAGTTTTTTATGGTTTCTAGTCTTCTGTTTGTGGTATTCGTGATATTATTCTTTCTATAGGGCACCCTTCCCCTGCTACCAAGAAGTTGCATTTTTTACTTGGGGGGTTGTTGAGAGGAGCAACCCCACAGAAAGAATATCATGGAATATTACAAAACATAAATCAACCTCACAACTAGGCAGTTAAATTATTGTAGATCCTCATTGTCCTCTGCCTGTTTGGCAGCCTGTCACACTGAAATGTGCTCTAGCAAAAAGTCAGTAAGTTGTAATTATTGCATCGCGTTGTACGAGGAGATTAAACAAGCAGTCTTATTGTAAAATAAAATTCTTGCAATTGGGGGCCTCCACCCCCCTGTCAATAATTATGAGTTCCCTCATTGCTAGTTTTCTTTTTTTCCTTTTTTTATCTTTCTCTTTATACTCCCCTACCCGCAGCACCCCCACTCTTCGGGAGACACACATATGGCCTTATCAGTCCCTGCCCTCTTACCTGGAGCCTGGTGCGGTCCATCCCTATGTAGCCTTGGTTATGCCCCCAGTCGGGGTACAAGGTGGGGGCCCTTACACCCACAGTTGGATGCCATCACCAGGTCAGGTAGGGGCATTGGGGATCGGGGCCGTGGTGCTCCATCTACCAGGATCACTGCAGGGTGTTTTTCCATGTTTTCTTGGCATGCTGTGTGCCCTGAGGTCAAGACCCTGAGCGCCGATGTCCAGCACGTCACCCTTCACGCTGGCTTGGGCTTCCTGCACCTTGGGTCTCCACCCAAGGTCAGACTTGCGCTAAACCCTGGATCTCCCTTCCCCCTGGAGAAGGCAAGCTGTCTCTGGGATGCTCAGACCTCCTCCCCCGGCTGGTCTTCCAGCTCCTGGGCTCATTCCCGAACCCTGGTCGTTGGTGTCGCAAACGGAGATCCAACCACTGCGTCGGTGGGACAGCTTCTCACTGCTAGTTTTCAGTGATCGTGGAGGTGGTTGGACTTTGCAACAGGAGCATGCCCACAGCGTGATCACACCTCCACTGTAGTGTGTGGAGTTTCCAAAAAAGTGCACCACTGGTCCAACATCCTCCACAAATACCCTGCATCCCAACTGACTGGGGTCGTGGGGAAAAGGAAGTATTATCATGTAAATTGTAACTATATATAGGATAGTGTATGGTCACCCATACACAACAAGGCAATTCTTCACCCGAGTGTTTTCTATGATGGCTGATGATCTCGACAGCAAAGCTCGAGTGGTCCCTCTGCCGTCATAGAAAACACAAGGGGGAGGAGTTGCTGAGTTGTTTGGGTGGCCATACACTGTTCTATATAATGTATGGTGCCCCAAAATACAGGATCACTTCCATTTTTTGACCATCGTTTCTTCAAGAAAAGACCCAAAACTCTCCACACAGCAAATAAACCCCTCAGACCTTCTGGGGGCCTTGCAGCACCCAGACCGCCCATGCTTTATGTAGCAATCTTTCACAGTATATTTCAGAAATGCATTTAGGGTGGGTGGTTGATGGCATTGTTGGTCAGCCACTCATCCACAACAATTGCACCTGCACACTGTGATGCCAGCCAGCTAGAGTTTCCCACATCTCATACTCCATGGGAGCAAAATATTTCCTGAAATCATGGTAGGGAACATGTAACAAAAGTATGTTTTTTCTTCAAGAAAAGCCCCAAAACTCACCACAGAGCGTGTAAACTCCTCAGAGCTTCAGGGGGCCTTGCAGCTCCCAGACCCCCGGCTCTTTTCTTGGGGGTGGGGGTGCAAACCTAGTATCTCACCCAGGGCACCAAAATGTCTTCATACGGCTCTGCCTGGGAGGGTGTATGGGTCCCCACTATATAGTTGGGGTAGATTAGAAGCAGCTTTGGTGCACATCTACCCTCACAATACCTAAGCATCTAAACAGACTATCAAGGACAAAACACAAAAGCAAAGGAATTCCTTAAAAAGTGATACATTTTATTTCTCATATCTATGCCATACAAATACCACACCAAAATTATCTTGAAAAGAAAAATATACAAAAATATTTGAATTAAAATATAATCTGTTACAAATCTAAACTTCTAAAAAGAGGTCAGAACATGGGCAACATTTTCGCTAGTGGCTGCAGTTAGTTGGAGGCCCGGTACAGAGTTATTTACAAACATACGAACTTGCCGGCAGATAAAGGCCCACAGGTCTATCAAGTCTGCTCAATTGTGCAGTTCTTATCACTACAGCTGCCCCACCCCCCACTCAAACCCCTCTCTTCCTCCTCTTTTCTGGTCCTTCCCCCCTTTGTCTGTGGCTACATAGATTAGGAGGCCATAGTCTACCAGGGACAGAACTGAGGAGGTGATGGCTAGCTGGAGCGCCTCTGGGTGCAGGCAGTCCCTGTGGGGGTATAACCCTGCCCTTGACTCTATCCCAACCCTGCTTAAAGTTATCCTCTGTCTTTTGAGCGATGAACTCCTCCAGCAGTGCGTTCCAACCTGTCACCACTCTCTTTGTGAAGTAGTGCCTCCTCATCTCTCTCCTAAACCTTCCCCCTCCCAATTTCAGACTGTGCCCCCTAGTGAGCCTTCCCCCGCCTCTTTAAGTGGAACGATCCTCCTTCCCTGACTTTGTTTATACCTTTCAAATACTTAAAGGTCTCTATCATGTCCCCTCTTACCCTTCTGTCTTCCAGTGAGTACATGTTGAGCTCCTTCAACCTTTCCTCGTATGGCAACTCCCCTAGTCCCGTGATCATTTTTGTAGCCTTACGCTGCACCCTTCCAGTAATCTCACATCTTTTTGAGGTATGGGCTCCAGTACTGTACACAGTACTCCAAGTGTGGCCTCACCAGTGATCTGTACAGTGGCAAGGTGATCTCCCCCTTTCGAGAGGTGATCCCTCTGGCAATGCACCCCAGCATCCTATTTGCCCTTGCTACAGCTCTCCTACACTGTGCAGATACCTTCATGTCCCCTGTGATTATTACCCCAGGTCCCTTTCCTCCTCTGAAGCTGTTACCTGCACTCCCCCTAGCCAGTAGCTGTTCCTGGGATTTCTGGCTCCAAGGTGCATGACCTTGCACTTCTTAGTGTTAAACCACAACTGCCACTCCCTAGACCACTGTTCGAGTTTAGCTAGATCCTCTCTGAGTGCCTGCCTCTCTTCCTCATTGTCCACTTTTGCACAAATCTTAGTGTCATCCACGAACAGGCACATCTTACTCTTGACCCCCTCTGCAATGTCTCCAGTGAAGACATTGAACAAAACGGGGCCCAGCACTGAACCCCATGTTACTCCACTCATTACTGGCCATGGCTTGGCTGTCTTCCCCCTTACAACTACCCTCTGTTGTCTCCCCTGCAGCTAGCTCTCAACCCACCCTACCAGTTTTCCCCCTCTCCCATGTCCTTCAGCTTACTCATTAACCTCCTGTGTGGCACAGAATTGAAAGCCTTGCTGAAGTCCAGATACAGGACATCCACAGCATGGCCTTCGTCAACCGCCCTAGTGACCCAGTCGAAGAAGTCGATCAGGTTAGTTTGGCAAGATCTTCCCGTGATAAACCCATGCTGTCTCTCATCCTATAGGCCATTGCTATGAAGAAAGGTTATAAACCTTTCCTTCAGAATGGTTTCTATCAACTTTCCCACTATGGAAGTCAAACTCACTGGTTTGTAGTTACCCGGTAGGTCCTTGGGTCCACTGTTGTGAAGGGGCATCACGTGAGCCATCCTCCAGTCCCTGGGTACATTTCCCATCTCCAAGGAGGTGTTGAACAGGGCCGTCAGAGGGCCTGGCAACAACTCTGCCAGTTCCTTCAGGACCCTTGGGTGTACACCATCCAGTCCTGGGGCCTTCTCCATCCATAAGCCTTTAAGGCCCTTCAGAACTCTGTCCTCTTGGATCTGTTAATTGTAGCTAACACCTGTGGGCTACTTTCACCTGCACTCACCTGCATTCACGGGTTGTGGCATGTATTGTAATCTGCCATAAAACTATCCTTTTCCAATCATAAATGTTAGATGTTTTTTAACAGTTTATTTACTCAGAACAACCTACCTGAAATGCAGCATTTAATTTCCACTGGGGTCCTGCATCTACCAATTTCCACAACTGGGTGGAATGGAGCACTTAGAAGTTGTATGAATTGCACATGGTCATGCAGTGAATATTCAGCTCTAGCGGGATTTGAACCTGCAGCCTCTCGGATTCCAAGCCGGTGTTCTAAACACTAGGCCACACTGACTCTAATTTGATTTCATTTGATTGATTAATGGATAGGCCTAATGAGCTTAAGCCCATTTTCACAGGTGACATAGCATAACAATGCCATGATACAAAACAGTATATACCAGCACATACAGTATATGAAATTACATATTGCAATGTAAAATAATGCAATAATCAGATAATACATGCACATGTAGAAGAGAACTAATTTACCCAGTTCAATACAGTGATTTTAAATTGTAATCCCCCTCACAAATAAACACACACACCAGAAGGTAAGAAGTCCGTTGGCATATGTTATGTTAAAAATATTTGAAATGATAAACTGTAGCTTTAAATGTTTGCAAACAAATTGGTAATCCCAACTTGCATCTGCAAACTGCAAAATGTGATGCAAATATTTTTTTGTGGTGCCTCCAATCACATTTTATGTAACAGAGATTTTTGCAGCCATAAGATATTGATTTTTGTGTAGGCTTGCAGCGTATGCTGTTCAAACCGTAACAATTTTACAGCAAACATTACAGCGGTAATTCAGTGTTGCTGCTGTAATGTACCCGTGGGACCCCAGCACTGCTTTTTGCAGGTATTGCACCCCACCCCAAATCAACTCTTACTTGGAGTTGATAATCCTAAAGTGTGTGGGGTGCAAGGGGCAGACCGTTTACCTGATGGATTTATGCTGACGGCAACTTGCAGTTGACATAAATCTGTCGCTGTAACATCGGTCAGAAAATCTTTGTCAAACTGACATCATAGACCTGGCTTGCAGTCCATTGAATCATCAGGTTTGGCAATTAAGCATCATGGTTGCAATAATTCAGAAACTAAACTTAGCATGGCCAGTACATCTGTGAAGCAGCAACATTTATTAGTTGGCAAAATAAGCATATAACTTCTTAACAATAATATATACCTGCCAATAGTATATAGTTTCAATTTTCAGTATTAGACCCATCATCCGTATACAGCTGTTGTATTTCTCTCTGATATTTTTTTAACTCCTATTATTACTAATTTTATAATTGAATGAATCAATCATTAACAAGGGCTGCCACTGGCCATGTTTAAAAATCCCTTCCCTCAAGGTTACTTTTGACTGTGTATACTGGATTCATACCATGGCTGTATTAGGAGGATGCTGGCAAACACTTCTGATGGTAAACAGAACAGTACCACACCAAGCATAGGTGCCAACCGGGGGGGGGGGCCACTAGGGCCCTTGCCCTACCACTTTCATAAGTGGCCCTATCAGCTTTTGCATTATTACTAGGGGAGAGTTTACCCCTTACATCCTTGGCCCTACCACTTTTCAGATTGGTCCGGGACCAATGACACCAAGATGTTTAATTTATTCATAGTGAGCATGGCCAGAAAGCAGTTATGTTTAAAAACTCTAAACCCTGTATCTCCGTTCAGAAATGAAGAGTAACAAAAGGAAAAATGAACATATTGATGTGTTTGCCAGAAACAAAATATTATTAAAACTGTACAATAAATGTTTCTGCTATCAAATACGTCTGCTTTAAAGGTTGTTCATGTTAGCAGGTTTCAATGAAAAAAACCACAGCACCCAGGAAACAAAACTGCCAAATACACATCTTCTTAAAATAAAATAACTGGTTACTGGTGTGTGACCCCACCCCACCCAAAAAAAGCCTGGAAAAATCTCAAAACAGTTTACATCTTGGCAACAAGAACAGAATTCTTACTAACCCAGTGAATAAACACAGTATTGTTCTTACATTCTTGTGCAAATGACGGAATACCTAGATATCTGGAACTCAGCAGTTTGCACTGTCATAAAATCAGCAGCAAATCCGATCAGAAGACCATACTGTGTGACCCTGAGCAAGTCACTTAACTTCCCTGTGCTCCCAGGCCGCACCTGTGAGAAAGCTTTCAGCTTAGTGTGCTAGTCCTGGTTAAATAACTAACCAAAAAAAAAAGATCATCTATTTTGGTGCTCTTAAAGCACTGTCTGTCTGAGATTCCTGAGAAGCCTCTAGCACCTGCCTCTGCTGTGGTCGATAACTGCACTGGATTTATTCAATCTTATTTGCAAAACTACTAGCCACACAGTTTGAGATACCTTGGACCAGCTGAGCTGTAGTCTAGCTGAACATTACAGTTTCCTTGAGGGATGACTAATTCGGGACACTGTTTGGTTTTTTTTTTGTAATTCATTATAAATTTGATAACCGGTTAACTCCAAGAGTATAAATGCCCATTTTCAAGGAGGTCCTGAGCTGAGCTGTTTCAGCTGGGTTTATCATATCGATTTATTTTGTTTTATTTACTAGGTAGGTGCGCTAGACAAGACATTTGCCTATTTTCTGGCATGACCCAGAGAATCACAAAACAGGAGGTGAGCAGAATCGTACGGGTTGGGGGGGAGCATGCACAATTGTTTATCTCTAAGATGGAGACAAACTGGGATGGAAACATACCAGGATTAAAGGCAGACAAGGCAGGACAGGGAGGAGGAAACCACACTTTGTGGTACATGTGGGGACAAATGACCTAGCAGGGGAAATGGTGGAGGTAACAAAGGAGAGGACTGAGGAAGTGGGAAGGTTGTGTGAGGACACTGGGGAGTCTGTGGCATTCTCCGAAGTGCTCCCAGTGCCCTGCACAAGCACAGTGAGAAAGGAGAGGATTAGGGAGTTGAATACATTGTTGGTACAATGGTGTCAAACTAAGGGATATGGGGTTGTGGGCAGCTGGGGCAGGACCTGGGATAATAACTATCAGTTTACAAGGGATAGGCTGCACCTGAGTGGGGAGGGGAAGGAGGTATTAAAGCAAAGACTGGGAGGTATGTTGTGACAAAGGTGGATTTAAACTAGATGGGAGGGTGGCAAGTAGACAGCAGGTAGGCAGGGATCTGATAGAGTGGAGCCTATCCCCCCCCAGGCTAGCAGAGAAGGACTCAGGGTGGCCAAAAAAGGAAGGAGTCGAAGGAAGGAAATGGAGGCCAATGAAAGGAAGGGGGCAGGATGGAGGGTGGTCTTGCTGAATGCTAGAAGCTTAGGCAACAAATCTGCTGAGCTACAGGCTCTCTTAGCAGTGTGGAGGGTGGATATTGCAGCTGTCACAGAAACGTGGGCAACTTGGCACCGGGGCTGGGATCTGGCAATCCCAGGATACAAAGTATACAGGATGGACCGTAAGGAAGCGAGGGTCGGTGGGGTGGCAGTCTATGTGACGGACGGGATCAAATGCACAAGGGACGAGGGGAAAGAAAGTAGAACAGAGGCAATCTGGCTGCAACTCCTAGACTCGAGGGGCAGGAAACTGAGGTTTGGGTGGTATACAGGCCACCATCCCAGTCTAAGAAGCTTGACAGGGAAATTAGCAGGACAAATCAGAAAGTTATGTAGAAAAGGGAAGGTGGTCATCGTGGGGGAGATTTCAACTTGCCAGGGGTTGACTGGAGCATTCCAGTTACCTCCAGTGCTAGGGAGCAAGTGCTTCTGGACGCGATCCAGGAGGGTCTCCTGACACAGTTGGTTAGTGTACCTACTAGGCTAAAGAACACTTTAGATCTGGTGTTGTCGAATGGGGAGGCAGTAAGGGAAATAAAGGTGGAGGACCCACTAGCCGATAGCGATCACCAAATGGTGTGGTTTAATATCACGATGTGTGGGGAGCCAGAGAAATCAGTTACTCAGGTAGTAAACTTCGGGGGGGGGGCAGACTTTGGGAGGATGCAGGAAGTACTGAAAGGGAAACTAGAGGGCATAAGGCAGGAGATGGATGTGGTGCAGAAATGGGATATTATTAAAAGGGGGATTACAGAGGCAACAGAAGCCTGCACCAAGACACAGAGTAAGAGGAGCAGAGCAAGGAAACCATGCTGGTTGAACAGCGAGGTAGTGGAGATGGTGAGAGCAAAACGAGTGGTGCACCAGAGGTATAGAAGGACAGGGAAGAAAGTGGACAGGGAAGAGTATGCAAGACGGTCCAGGTAGGTGACCAGAAAAGTGAGAGAAGCCAAGCCCCAGAGGGAGCTGAGATTAGTACAGGGAATCAAATGGGGGGGGGGAGGACTTTTTCAGATACATCAGGGAGAAAAGGAAGTACAAGGAGGCAATAGTGAGGAGAAAAAGGGGTGTAGAGTGGACGGAAAAGGATGAGGAGCAGGCAGAAGCACTGAATGAATACTTTTGCTCAGTGTTCACAGAAGAAAAGGGATCGCTACCACCATGGGTTGGAAGGGTGGGGACAGAGGGAGAGGAGGCAATGGAAGAATTGAGACAAGTAGCGTCCTAGAGGGACTGAGGGCACTGAAGGTAAACAAGGCACCAGGGCTGGATGGTATCCACCTCAGGGTGCTGAGGGAGATGGCAGAGGTGTTGGTGGAGCTGCTGGCAGATCTGTACAGCACCTCACTGGAGTCAGAATGTGTGCCACTGGACTGGAGGATGGCACACGTAGTACCATTACACAAGAGCGGACCAAGGGATGAACTGGGTAATTATCACCTGGTAAGTCTCACCTCCATAGTGTGCAAACTCATGGAGACAATACTAAAGGAAAGACTGGTGTCGTACCTGGAGGACAATGGTCTCCAGGATGTGAGGCAGCATGGGTTTGTTTCAGGGAAGTCTTGTCCAACCAACCTGATACAATATTACGACTGGGTGACAGGTGAGCTGGATAAGGGTCATGCATTGGATGTTCTTTACTTGGACTTCATCAAGGCCTTCGGTTTGGTGCCTCATGAGTGGCTTGAGGGGGGAAGCTAACTGATATAGGGGTAGGGCCAAAAATGATGAACTGGATTACAAGCTGGTTGAGTGGCATGCTGCAACGGGTGGTGGTGAGAGGGGAGCTCTCAACTCCAAGGCTGGTGACGAGTGGGTGCCACGGGGCTCTGTGTTGGGGCCAGTATTGTTCGGGGTCTTCATATCAGACATTGCACATTGGGTGGTGAGCAAGATAAGTCTGTTTACTGACGACACCAAAATCGAAGTAGTGGTGAATGGAGAGGAGGGATGGAAGCACCTGCAGGGGGACCTAAGCAAGCTAGAGGAGTGGTCAGAGAAGTGGCAGCTGGGGTTCAATGCAAAGAAGTCTAAGGTTATGTACTTTGGGGTGAAGAACCCAAGGAGAGAATACTGGCTGGGAGGGGCTAAGCTGGGGATCACTGAGGAGGAGAAGGACCTAGGGGTAATGATAACAGGGACCATGGACAACCCTGCCTAGTGCAGGAGAGCGGCTGCAAAGGCGAACAAAATGCTGGGGTGCATAGTAAGGTTTTTTTTCGTCCAGGCAAAGAGAGGTGATCTTGCCCCTCTACAGGTTGTTGGTAAGGCTGCACTTAGAGTATTGTGTGCAGTTTTGGAGGCCATACCTAAAGCGTAATATCAGGCTACTGGAGGGGGTGCAGAGGAGAGCAACAAAGATGATATGTGGAATGGAAGGGACAGACTATGATAGCAGGCTGAGAGACCTGAATATGTACACTCTGGAGGATAGAAGGGACAGGGGGGACATGGTAGAGACATTCAAGTATCTGAGGGGAATCAATAAGGATGGGGCAGATGGGGTCTAAGTTAAGGAGGGGGAAGGTCACCAGGGGGCATGCTGTAAGAATAGAAGGGGGAAGATTTAGGAAGGAAATGAGGAGACATTATTTCACAGAGATGGTGGTAGCAAAATGTAATGCTCTACCAGAATGGGTGGTATGTAAATCTGTGAACAGTTTCAAAAGGGCATGGGACAGGGAACAGGGGGAGAGTGAGGGTGGGGTGGCAGTGGGATGACAAATGGAAGGAGGTGGGGCAGCTGCAAACTAGAGCTGCTAACTGCAGACTCGAGCAGACTTAGACTGGGTGGTCTGTTGTTGCTGTCACATTTGTATGTTCGTGTGTTCATATGGGTCACATTCTCACTCATTCAATCACTTTAGCGAGTGATGCAAAATGTGTGGAGTTTGCTCTCCCTCCGTTCCATCCCCACCAAATAGCACTATTCACAAATGTTGCTGCATGCATCTAACATGTCCTATGCATGCTGTTGACCTGATTTTTAAAGTGTGGTCTCTGCTTCTGCTAGCCCACAATTTAACTTTGCTATGAAGAGTGCTCACGGTAATCTGACATTTGCCAAAATACATGGCTGTCAAGTCAATCTGTTCTCCCCTTCTCTAAGTGCTGTCCATGTACACAAGAGAAAAATGAGCAGTTAACAAATATCTCTGTTTTCAATTAAAAAGTAAATCTTATGAGTTTCAGCTGTCTGTGGCACATGGAAGGAATGCAAATAATTACAGTAATTGAAAATAATGCTATTCACTGAAGTTTAATTTTCTCCTATATAATATAAAGGGTCAACCTTCGCCTGTGGTCACAGCCACACACACACATCTAAACACTCACCATTTCTTTACTCATCCACACTATTTGTCCGAATTACAAAATTAAAAGAAAAAACATAAAAAATGATGCAGTATTAGCACCTGGTAGTCTAGGTGTATGAGCAGGAGTCTACATTTCTGTCCCTGATGGGATGCACCTGAAGGTGTTTAAGGAGGCAGGTCTGCATTGCTGCCCTTAATGGGATACATCTGAAGGTGTTTAGGGAGATGTGGTTGCATTCCTGTCCCTGATGAGATACACCGGAGGGTGTTTGGAAGATGGGTCTGCATTCCTGCCTCTGATGGAAAGCACCCATGGGTGTTTAGGGAGACGGGTCTGCATTTCTGTCCCTGATGGGATGCACCTGAGGGTGTTTAGGGAGACAGGTCTGCATTCCTGTCCCTGATGGGATGCACCTGAGGGTGTTTAGGAAGACACGTCTGCATTCCTGTCCCTGATGGGATGTACCTGTGGGTGTTTAGGGAGCTGGGTCTGCATTCCTGTCTCTGATGGGATGCACCTGATGGTGTTTAGGTACACAGGTCTTTAGGGAAACAGGTCTGCATTGCTGTTCATAATGGGATGCACGTGAGGGAGTTTAGAAAGATTGGTCGGCATTCCTGTTGCCAATGGGATGCACCTGATGGTGTTTAGGGAGACGGGTCTGCATTCCTGTCCCTGATGGGATGCACCTGAGGGTGTTTAGGAAGACACATCTGCATTCCTGTCCCTGATGGGATGCACCCATGGGTGTTTAGGGAGACGGGTCTGCCTTTCTGTCCCTGATGGGATGCACTTGAGGGTGTTTAGGTATACAGGTCTTTAGGGAAACAGGTCTGCATTGCTGTTCATAATGGGATGCACGTGAGGGAGTTTAGAAAGATTGGTCGGCATTCCTGTTGCCAATGGGATGCACCTGAGGGTATTTAGGGAGATAAGTTTGCATTCTTCCCCCTAATGGGATGCATCTGAGGGTGTTTAAGGAGATGGATCTGCATTCTTGTCCCTGATGGGATGCGCCTGAGGGTGTTTAGGGAGATGGGTCTGCATTCCTGTTCCTGATGGGATGCACCTGAGAGTGTTTAAAGGGATAGGTCTCCATTCTTGCCCCTGATGGGATGTATCTGAGGGTGTTTAGGGAGATGGTCTGCATTCCTCTCCCTGCTGGGATGTATCTGAGAGTGTTTAGGGAGATGGGTCCATATTCTTGTCCCTGATAGGATGCACCTGAGAGTGTTTAAAGGGATGGGTCTCCATTCTTGCCCCTGATGGGATGTATCTGAGGGTGTTTAGGGAGATTGGTCTGTATTCCTGTCTGTGAAGGGATGCATTCAAGGTTGTTTAGTGGAGATGGAGCAGATCCTGGCAGGATCAACAGTTCAACAGTATGGTGGCTCGCCATGTAGCGGTAGTGCTACTGCTTGTGGTGGTGATGACCTGAGTTTGAGAATGAACTCCAGGTGTCAGAAGGTTATCCGAGGAGGAGGAGGAGGATCAAGCATACATAGGACTGCTCTCTGTCTTCATGCAGGGAGGGCTGCTGTGCCTGGGGTAGTACTGACCCACAGCGGCAGCTGGGACTTTGATACCCAGGGACAGCAGTTCAGAGGTGGGAGAAATGGAAGTTGCTGACATCCTGTATGCGGCTGTGTATGCAGGCTCATCTGGGTGGCATTACCCATCTGCCCTTCTGGGGAACATATAAGAGGAAGAAAGGCATGGCTGGTCAGCATGACAAGACTGACCCCTTGCAGATTCTGCACTCTGGTGTGCCTCTCATCTGAAGATCCTGTCTGCAGGCCAAGTGGGGGACACCCCGGACATAGGGGGTTAGCTGTGGGAAAGATGAGAAGTCAGAAGGTGAGTCCATAGAGGGACAGGGGGATGGGGCAGGAGTGGTCGGCCCCTGATGATGGGGCCAGTGTGGGGTGAAACCGAGAGCAGTAACTGGGAAAAAGTATCTCTTCAACTGCTGTATGGAAACTGGGAAAGTACTGGGGGACTGGAGGAAAAGGAGGCTCTCTGGCCTGACCACTGGGTTCTCTGTAGTATTGGAACCCACCATCCACCCTCCAAGACTGACAGGCACTGCCGAGTGGTAGAAGTCTCAACCCGGCCCACCTCCCATGTGGCTTCCCAGGTTTGCTGCTGACCCTGGGTCGTCTACACAGCAGTTTGATGAGCCATGGCTGGGCCATATGAGTACCACATACTTCCAATTTCTGAAGACTGATTAAACTGACCTTGCATGTGATATGATTAAAGCAACAGTGCAACAAAATTGGGCACCAAATGGGACCCTGCCTTTCTGCCACTAGAAAAGATTCCTGACACCTTCCAGTTTTATTTGGGGGTAAAATGTTAAAGTTCCACCTAAACTGGAGTATTTTTATAGATGTTTTTTCTTCATTTATTTATTTTTTTGAAAGAAAGAAGATGGCAGCCACTTTTGGCTTAGAAAAAGTGTGCTAATATTATTATTAATTGTAGCTGAAACTAGCCTTTTTGGAAGAACATTTTGCTTAGCACTGCTGCTTTGGAACACATACATGTGCACACGTGTGGGCCCACAATTCTGCCCCTGTGAAATTCCAATGAACATGAGGATTTCTGCCAGCGTTCACAAATCCTGCTGGTGAGGCTAGGAACTCCAGGTGAGAAGCCGGGTCACGCCTGAAGGTCTGTGACTTAATTTGGATTAAAAACGTTTCATGAAATCATCTTTAACTCATCCGGTCATGAATACCAACCTCTCCTACATAGCATGCAACAAATTTTTTTTTTATATTTTATTGTATTTCGTTTTTGTTAACCGGGTAAGTGCACTGGCTAAACTGACTATTTTCAGGCACGACCCGGGGGAGTACAATAGGTAAATACAAACAGGTAGCAATTCTGGAGATCAATTACAATACATACAGATGTAGGGTTACATAGCATGTCATCAGATAATACAGGGGTTAAAAAATAATACATTTTACATAAGTGCTGTACACATCAGCGGTACTATATGAGGTGAAAGAAGTAAAACATGTAGGAGCTAGAAGTAAAAGGAATAGGGTAGGTACGTGCTTGGGACTTCATGTTTTTGAAATCTTGCTGACTCCCCTGAACTCTTACAGTGAATTCAACAGAAATGGCACCGTTCAGAATGACACCACCCCCACTGGTCCAATGGTGGATTTTGTCATTTTGCATATCTCTACCACCCACACAGATAAGCATTTGGGAGTATTTAGAAAGACTGAAACTTGGTTGCCTGACACTTGAAATCTCAATGCCACAAGCCCGACACTGAAAATCCTGACAGTGGGATTTCACCTGTGTCGGAGTTTGTTATAATAGTTATAGGGGGTGCAGGGGTGAAGTCCCCAAAACATGAAAAACACATCTGCCGCCACTGTGGGGAATTTTTCTGTCGGACTTCCGGCATCTGGGTTATGACTGTTGGGCAACTGCCTGTCAGTCTTTCATAGTAAACCCGTGCACCTGCACTTACCTGAAAGACCTAAGAGTTACTGACTGGTCTAGGGTGTATGGTGCCACTGACCCCTCGGCAGCAACCTCTTACTTCCTCTCCACCTTTGAGGCCTTGCAAGACAAGCATGCTCCCAAGGTCACCCGTAGGGTGAGGGGGTCCGCTACCCTCTGGTTAAATGGGAATCTCCTAGCCCAGATGTGGAGAGAAATAAGTGTTGGGCTCGTTCCAAAGGTACCAGTGATCCCATGATTATTCAAAGGTACAGACACCTCAGGAACAAGTGCAAAAAGGCCATCAGGGCAGAGTGACTTCTGCAAGTCCGTCATACTAAGCTCTGCCAGTAATCCAGGAGGTTCTGGAGAGATATTAAATCCCTTGTCAGCGGATCCTCCCATCCGGGGGTTACGGACATGGTCATAAATGGAGTCTCCTGAAATAATCCCCATACTATTGCCAACTCCCTAAATAATCACTTCCCTGACCTCTCTGCCTTCACAACCCTCTTCTCACCTGATGAGGCTCTGTCCCACCCGCTTCCCTCCACTCTGCTGGAGGGTCACCCTTCTCGTCAATTGGTCCACCTCAGGGCTGTATCAGTTCAGGACTTGCAGAAACGCCTAGCTGGCCTCTCCCAGTACTCCAGTCCTGGCCTAGACAACCTGGAGCCTAAACTCCTTAAGCTGGGTGCTACACACATTGCCTCACCAGTAGCCTTTATCTTCAACCTATCCCTTGGTCTGGGGACCATCCCAGACATCTGGAAAGAGGCGAGGATTGTCCCTGTACTGAAGCAAGGAAATCCCAAACTACCTGACAATTATCGACTGATTGCCATTCTCCCAACCCTTAGCAAGCTCCTTGAAAACGTAGTGGCTGAGCCACTTTCGGAATATATCCACTCTCATGAACTTCTGCCCCCAGCCCAGCACGGCTTTCGTAAGGGACACAGCACCACCACAGCCTTAATCTCGGTTACATCAAGTATCTTGACAGCCATGGACCAGGGCAAACTCTCTGGTGCAATATTTATCGACCTGTCCAAAGCCTTTGACCTCGTTGACCACAAACTGCTTGGTGCACAGTTGTGGTCACTTGGCCTATCCCCCCATGCCATGAAATGGCTAATTGGTTATCTACATGGCAGAAAGCAGCGTACCTGCTTCAATAAAGCCCTCTCTGAGCCCCTACCGGTGACGTCCGGAGTGCCTCAAGGCTCAGTACTGGGTCCCCTCCTCCTCTTCTCCCTCTTCATCAATCAACTACCCATGGTTACTACCAGCTGTAGCGACACCATGTCTGCAGATGATCTGGTAATCCTGGCTCACTCCCAGAATGCCACTACCCTAAACCAGAACCTGACCGATGACTTTAACAGGCTATTGTCATGGGTTACTAGTCACAAGCTGGTCCTGAACCTGAAAAAGACACTGGCTATGCTCTTTGGCTCAATGGCTAAAATCAAAGCCTCATCAGCCTGCTTACACGTCACCAGCGCAGGTGGATCCTCACTACCCATAGTGAGCTCCATCAAATATCTGGGGGTAACACTTGACCCCCAACTTGACATGGGTAATCATATCCTTAACATCTGCAGGGCAGCAAACTGCAACTGGGTCTGGCCTATGGGCCAAGTATAACCTCACACCAGCAGCCAGGCTTGCCCTAGCGAAGGGTGTGCGCCTTCCCTCCCTCAGCTATGGGCTGCACCTATTTGCTCATTCTCCAAAGACACATCTCACCCGGTGGTACACTGCTTACAATAACGTTTGTCATTTTGCCTTGGCTGCCCCACCAACTCACCCACCATTGTGAGCTATATGAGAAACTCTGCTGGCTCTCACCAGCTAGATACCTTGATTTTGGTTTGGGATGCCCTCTCTGGGAATGTGATCAGAACTAGCACCCCCAGGGGCTGGCCCGGCTTCTGCCTAAACTGAATCCCACCCCCTACCAACTTAGGTCTCTCACATCAGGGATGCTCAAAGTCCCTCCTACCTGGACCCTCATGGGGGATCGGGACTTTGCCATAAGTGTACCCAGACTCTGGAATTTGCTGCCTGTGGATATCCGAGCTGCCCCCTCCTGAGTTTTCAAAATTCCGGGGTTTCCTAAAACTAGCATCAGAGTGTGACTGCCCCAAACCTCCCTAGAGTAAAGTGTCAAATTGTTTTGTCTGAACCTCCCCCAGGGTGTCTCCATTGAATTCCTGGAGATATTTTCCCCACTGTATCAATGACTTCTGACTACTCCTGCCTAAAAAGCCTTGGGCATTTTTACACCCATTATTGCTCCACGGTCATAGGCTAACCATGACATATTGCACCTTGGTCACTTGGTAGAAACTTGTACTACCAAGTGTTTCTGTTTCTGTCTAACATGTGCATATTTAGAAAAATGTGATGAGCTGTATATACCTGTCCACGATCCAACTTGCCTAGGGGTGTATCCGACAATGTTATAAGTTATATTATGACCAATCCAGTCCTTGAGCTATGCTCCACTCCTATGTATGATGACCTGTATATATCTGTCAGTGGAACTAGCTAGTCTAGAGTGTATAATCTGAAATGTGCTTACTACTGTATGTTTCCCCTAGCGTCAAATGATGTATTTCCCACATGTTTGTTTACTGTGACAAAAAACTGTGCTCTCTTTGCCATGTCTCCTTGACTGTTGTTCCTCATGTTGTACTCTCCCGGGTCGTTCCTGAAAATAGGCATAATACTTGTCTAGTGTACTTACCCGGTAAACAAAAGCTAAATAAATAAATAAATACCTGTTTGCTAGCCCATTAAACAAAAGCATCATTGAACTGTTAGTGGAAAACTGGTTTGTGGGTACTATGCAAGGAAATCACTTTGTGTTCACATTAAATGGGACACGATAGTATCGTCTTGAAATACTGGAACTGTAGATAGAAATATGCACCTTAGTCCTGGCAAGAAAATAATTATCATGGCCAAACACTGCCAGTGGTCTCGAACAGTATCCTTAAATCACCTCCTGTAGGCTCAAGAGTAACAATAGTGTGAGTGTGAGAACCATTCTAGCATGGAGCTGATTAAGTACCCCTTTCTAACAAAGTCCCCACACAACTTCCATATTAGGGGCATATAAAGGCAAAATTGCTAATAGCCAGGCAACCCACTGGTGGAAGGCCTTTATCAGACGAGGCTAAACTTTTAGTTTTGTACTTTTTCTCCTTGCCAGGTGCAGTTTCTAGGGAGGCACTGAGATAATGACAGGCTGGCTAGCTGTTAACCCTGGGTGTATTTAACGCGACTTGTTTTCTCTGATGACATTTATTAAATAGTTTCAACCAACAGTGTCACTGAGGTGTGGGCACAGATGGTACTTAGTACATGCCACAGTCATAAACACTGTTGCCATAGGCCAAAATGTTTATGACTCATGAGACCTAATTATTATGAGAACAGGGCTACATCCAACATGACGGTATTATTGCTATTATGCTGAAGAAATAATTTGTTGCAATACATGTTTATGTTTTTGATACATAGTATAGAGAATAATACTTGGGTGGGTCTGTGTGTCCAGAATTTTACACACACACCTGAAACATGTAATGGCACATAAACCCCGAGAGCAGAGCTCAAGAGGTTTATAAAAGCATCCCATGCCAAGGGTGTGTGTAAAATATTGACTTACACCCACCCACTCACCCATGTTTTGTTTTTTTTAATTACTGTTGAGCATTTTTAATAAAAGTGGTGTTCCCCCACTCCTCTCACTGCTCGCTCTGTCTGACCACTCACCTCCTCTCCTCGCGCACCTCACACCTCTGTACCTTCCCCAGGACACACCAACACTAAAATATTTTTTAAACTACATATAAAAAAATGCAAACTGCATCTCACCGATGCCAGCTTCTTGACACATGGAGCTGACACTGACTAGCATGTGCTGCCACCCACTCGCTAAAGCCAGTTCCATGTGACTTGATGCACAAATCAGTGGCCACGTCATGAATGGTACATGTTTGATTGACAGAGAGCAGTTACAAATGCCAGGTTGTAATGACTAATTACAACCGGGTGGTTGTAACACCATTTTAGTAGCCTGTTGTCAGAACATTAAGAATGCTCACCAGGAATTAGAACAGAATGAAACAATAATAGCTATGTAATGTGAACCCTTGTCACTTAGATAAGGACAGATTCACCGCAGGAGCTCATCCTGTCTAGTCTTTCTCTAAGCAATAAAGGACTGTGATAGCACATCTATAAACAATTTTCTGATGTTACTGAAAAAGGTGTTTTTAATATTTGAACAATTGGGAAACACATATTTACTTTAGCAATCCCACTCTTTAAAACCAAGACTGCTAGCTGATCACTAATAATTTTGCATTTCCACCTTAAGCATGCCCAGATAATCAGAATTCAATAGGACTGATCAGAATAGACTAAGACTGTACCTTGTTAGCTATACAGAATGTTGAAAGAATCATTTCCTAATGTAGTGGATCAGAATACACACAGGCCCGGATATTCAAACTGTGCCAGGCTGTGGCACAAGCCTTGGCGTAGCGCAACTTTGCTGCGCAGGGGCATTGACTGGGCGATATTCAACGGAGCTGCACCATGGCACAGCATCGTTAAATATCGCACCCTGGCCACCCGCAGTGTGCATGGTGCAGTGGCACTGTGCCAGCGCAAGTGGCCAGAGTGGAGCAGGGGGATGCACTAGCGCAAGTTCCGTTGCGCTATGCACAGCAACCGCGATATTCAAAAGTGTATATGCAAATGGGGCCATAATATATGCAAGGTGCAAATGGGGCCATTTGCATGTCATTATGGCCCATTTGCATGCAGGTGTGCTGATCCCTGGTGACTTGCGCCTGCCGCCCTGCCAGGCAGCAGCCATCGGGGACCAACGCCCCCTGCCTGCAGTGCGGCAATGTGTCCCACAGCCCGATCGCGGGCATTTGTAAAAGAAAAGAACTCCAATATCCCTGGTGGTCCAGTGGACTGCTGTCAGCCTGATCGTGGGCATTTGTAAATGAAAATAACTCCAATATCCCTGGTGGTCCAGTGGACCGCTGCCAGCCCGATCGCAGGCTTAAGTAAAATAAAAACAAATCCAATATCCCTGATGGTCCTGTGGACCACTGTCAGCCCTCTCCCTGTGGTCATAGCTAAGGTAAGCAATGAAGGGGGGAGGGATCTGGAAGCCTACCATAGGCTGGTCCCCTTTGTTTAACGGTTTCTCTTAAGCTTGTATATATTGAAAAGTCTCATCGTGGAACACTGTAGATTTCTTGGAGTTTGGTAAATGAGAGGACCCCTCTGGCGTCCATCAAGTGGAATATAAATTTTATACCCTTTTGCCTCCATTGAGCCGATGTACCCTTCTGTTCCCGAGAGGGAAATTGGATTCCGAAATTTAATAAATTAAAATAGGCACCTACTGGTTCCAGCTCTCTTAAATAGATGAGTCTCTTCCAAGTTTCTATAGTAGAGTTTGTACTGTAGATAAGTCTAGGTCTCTTATTAGCTGCAGCATATATGAATTGTAAAAGGTCGCCCCCTTCCTTTCTGACCTGGTTTCACACCTTCAATATCTCTTCAACTGTGCCATCATCAGGCACATTTACAGCAGTGCTGGACTGTACAGAGTTCTGTTAGTAGCGTGTAGCACACATCACTCTAACCACAACACAGCAAGTCCACACAGCTGAGCCAGGTAGTGCTGCGTTACTGGGGAGTAGGTGCAGGAAGGAGGTGGGTGGGTGGGTGGGTAGGAGGGTGATACTTTTAACACATGACCAAGTCACCTCATGGATAACATAGAGCACTATAAGTGTTACGAAATGCCTATATATAGGACTACAACACCTGCAGTGTTTTTACTTCCCCTCACCACAGTCACCCAAGAGGAGTGGTTTTGAATTGTTACACGCCGGTCTTCCCAGTGTATCTATATGAATCAGCTTGCAGAGAATTAGCAGCACTACCCCAATCAGAGTGGTGAAACATGATCAGTGTAACACATCTCAAGTACTGCTGCTTTTTTGGCCCTCTGTGACTATACATAGCCCAGGGAGGACAATGGGACCAGCAAACAAAAGATCAGTGTTTATATAAACTGAGTCATGCATTGCAGCCTTTTGAATCCTCCACTGCTGTAGCCCTGCTCTGATGTCAGGTGCAGGGGATTCTGGGCTTTGTAGTTATAGTAAATGTCAGCTTGGAAGGCAGCATAATCAGTCTAATGCAATCTACAATATTGTGGTAAGTAATAATTATAAAATAAAAGTTTTTGCACACAGAGTGTAAATTAGTACCAGACCCACACTTGTTGACTGTTCCCCTTTCAGATTAAAACATCCACCTCATTAATGAGACTCTTTACAAAACACAAAATCAGACCACATAAATATACCCAGAAAAGAGTAACTGCTAGCTTTGTTTTTCAAACTTGTTTCATTGTTTTACCTTCTTATGGCTGCCAGCATGTAACTGGCTTTGTTAGACGTTGAGAAAGTGACCCCTGTGATGATAGCCATCTGCTCGTTATTATTTTTATTATATTTTAATATAAATATATGTTTAGACGTCTGCTTAGAAACAGGCCAAGCAGTAGAGCCTCATGGGATATTGGATTTGTAAAAGAAAAATAAATGTGCTGGCATTGCTTGCTGTCACAGCTAGCTTATAAAAGCTGACTTCCTGGGACTATAATAAAACCAGGTTATAAAACAACCACTGCTTTGAAACCTAGGAAACTGGCCATAACAGACTGCATTTTATGACCTATCAGGAGATAAGCCAACTTCTGATAGATACCTGTGAAAACCCTCACACAGATAGAAGAAATAGCTTTCAGGATGTTCCTCTGAAGATCAAAGGGGTAATTCTGACCTGCCATTAAGCTGTGGCTCACTAATTAAAAAAAAGTATATGCATATTTTTTTAAGAGGGATGTTTAGCAAATGTGCAGATGCCTGTGACTAATTCAGTATACAGGAATGTGAGTGACCTCACAGCCAGCATCACCACAGAGCTGTGACCTCACAAGCTGGGTGGAACCCTTTCCTCCTCATGTTATTGTCAAGGCTGAGGGAACGTTGTGCTTTTTACTTCTGGGCTCCTGAGAGAACACACTCTTGTTCCAACTTTACAAGACTTGGCATTCTTGTGTTTGGACTTTTAAGAGACTTCTGACTTCTGGACTCTTAAGAGGCACTTCTACCAAAATTAGGTAATTTCAGCACCACTATTTACTAACTGAAACTGGGGTAGGATCAGTTACTCAGTAAAAAGCTGTTTGGTTTTTGTAATTTCCATTACTTTTATGACTGTATCATTAATGTTGTATGTTCTGTGTTTTGTACTTTATTTTTTTTTATTCTAGTAAACTCTGTTTTCCTTGAAATCCTGCCTGAGCCATGTTCTCGTTTTGAGTGTGAATGCTGGGACAGTGTTGATAATTCTGACAGAACTGTTAAGCACTTACAGTGTGTTACTATATGCAGCAAGGTAAGAAAAATACCAACATCTCAATTGAGTCAGAAGGGGGATTATGAACCAGGATTGTGTGTCCACTGGTGTGCTTGAGAAAAAGGGTTCATATTTGACACCAGGACTCGAGACTGGTAGTTGATCGGACCCAAAACAGACAGGAGGGTTACCCTGTTTGTCTCCTGTTCACATATCGCACTTCGCGAGGTTGGGCACTGTGGGAGCAGAGGGCCTGACCCCCAGAGTGCATTTGTGATAACCCCCATCACCACTACTGCAATTTTCCAGTCTCACCTGGGGTCAACTCCTACCATACAGTCCTTCTATGGGAATGTTTTGCCATTACCAGCAGTACCATTTTCTAATTTCTGTCCTTTTGTTTTCAACATTTTTTTATGTTCTTGCTCGCCGCTGACCTCGTCACTGCCCACTTTCCATCTCAGGCTCTCCGATCCTTCACTGTCTGCAATGTTCAGCTGAAGAAAGCCAATTCAAACTTTGGTCTTTTTGAGCCAGGTCACATTGAATAGAGATTCATTTTTATGTTATACTAAATGCTGTTTACATAGAGTATTCAGTAATTAAAGCGTAGGCAGGCACTCAAAATAGGTGTGTTTCCATTTCTTTATGTAAGGTTTTGTAAAATTTTGTAATAAAATATAATGGCTAGGGCCAGCCTGGTGGTGCTGAGGGTTGAGGCGCTGGACACTACACCTCGTGCCATGCTGGCAACCTGGGTTCAGGAATGAGCTCAGGTCATAGGGATCGGCAGGGGAGGACAGGATTGCGCATCCAGAGGAATGTTCTCCTGTCCTGGGAGGGAGGGGCGGCTAGATCTCAGGTGTCAGGTGACTCCTGGTGGTGACTGGGGGCACAATAAGCTTGTGGATCCTCTCATGGGTGATTGACTGTGGCGGTGACCCTGCATACATGTGCAGAAGTGCACACGCATGTACCGGGCACATTGCACATCCGAGCCAATCGGGGAGGGACTGAACAAAAGGGAAAAAGCCCTGAGCCCTGGTACGCGAAGGTGGGTCAAGTGGCCGACCACCATGTCCAATACCGGGTCCAGCATCCTGCCTCCGGTGCTCCCTCCACTGCCTGGTCAACCAGTTAGATTCCAGAAAGGTTGCCAGGAGGCATCGGCAGTCCCACCCTGGGGGAGGCTTAGATCCAGGGGGCCGGGAGACCAGAAGTGTGTGGAGCAAGGTACCCCCCTGCCGGTAAGGCAAGGATGGGACTTTGGGTGGGCTGGAGACAGTTGAACCGAGTGCCCCACTGGAGAGAGTCTAGGGTGGGCAGACTAGGTGGGCCAAGAGGTCCTTATCTGCCATCAAAGTCAAAGTCTATGTTAGGGTTCAGTGAAGAGGAGCATAAAGAAAGTTGACCAAAAAATATATATAATGAATAAATCTGTTGCTTGTGTGATTGTTCATGATAGATAACACTGGGTTGAGACATCAGAATCTTTGGCTGTATGCAGAAGTGGGACAGTGAACTGGAAGACAAACGGCCCTGATGTGAGTGGAAGTCTGATCCTTGCTTACATCACTGACAGTAAGCAGACTCGGGCTTCATGAGCTTTAAACTAGTGTGGTTGCACCGCTTTCAGTACATCCTGTCTGGGGCATGCATTCATGCCAGAGGATCAGCTGTTTACAGTTGGCGACTGTCAATTACAAGCTCAAGAAAGTGCCATCGACTGAACAGCTTATCTCTGACAGGATACCATCAACATACAGTTGCTCTCAATGTGTACTTTGATTATCACTCCAGGCATGTTTACTTGTTTGTTGTGGTCTAAATATATGTTTACAATTATTCTGTCAGATTGTTACTGTCCAGATGTTGTGAGCTGTTTTCACAAGGCAGGATAAACTCAATCTCAGCTCACCGTGTAAATGACTGTGTTGTCCGCACTTAGTACTGCAGCTAATCTATCACTGTAACCACTGTTTCTCTTATTTCACATTGTCTGCACCAGGAACAATTTGTTAGCGCTCTCCACTATGTAACGACTTGTATTATGCTGTCAAACTGTTGTCTATAACCACTGTTTTCCTGACCACTGTGCTTAGCCACTACGACCAAATGTTAGTGAATCCCCACTATGTATTACACTTATGTCTATGCTGTCTTCAACTATTGTCTATGTACCCCCTCCTCCAGGATGCATCTGGAATTGAGCATTAGCCTGCTCAGTGTGTCTTTCCTGGTTAAACGCTTAAATAAATAAATAAATAAATATGTCTTGGTTGCAGTTCCTAATACACAAATTGATGTCCATTTTCCCTTTCAGTCAATTAGGGTAATAGGTGCTGTCTAAACAAAATGATGCATTCATCAGTGATCATTTACAAGATAAATAATTCTGCTACATGGTCTGCAATTGGTAATTGTTATGTCTTGGAAGGTGTACCACAAAGCTGACTAGCCTCAGTTGTAGATTCAGTAAGTATCTGTCAGTCTGGTTCGTTGGCAGGTTTATGTTGTGTCTCTGTTATCAGTGACCCTTGAAAATTAATCATTTTCTAGTGTTTTAAATTCACTAATGTAATTAATTGCTGCACTAGAGAACAT
This sequence comes from Neoceratodus forsteri, assembly GCA_016271365.2. NCBI lineage: Eukaryota > Metazoa > Chordata > Ceratodontiformes > Ceratodontidae > Neoceratodus > Neoceratodus forsteri. The sequence continues at coordinate 269,979,070 of JADMNL010000025.1, forward strand.
GCACATTGATACTGAATCAGAATACGATCTCGAGAGTTAACATGCAGCTAATTCACACTCAGTGCAGCTGTCATCTCTCTCGTAATTTGCAGTGCAGAAAAACATCTTGGTCAGTTTAGCACGCATTTTAATTTGTTAAAAATGCGAACCGCAGGCTCATTCCTTCTTATTTGTGCACAGTCGTGCAGCTGAATCTGGTGTGCTCTACACTGACATTTGGTGACTGTCTGGTGTTACTGGCACTGTTCAAATAGTAACAATATACTCGTCTGGCTCGGTGGTGCTGAGGGTTGAGGTACTGGATGCCACACCTCGTGCCATGCTAGCGACCCAGGTTTGGGAATGGATTCGGGTCGTTTGGGGGTCTGGCTGGGGAGGTAAGGATTGAGAGTCACTGCTGTCCTTCCTCAGGGTGGGGGGTCTGTGCTGTGTGCATCAGCACAGCTAGAAGGGTTCACCCATGCCCGGGGTACTTGGCTGCCTCCGCGGAGGTGGAGGCGGCTGCCATGCCCATTGCACAGTGTGTGGGCGCAAGGGGAGAATAGCAGAGGAAAATACTGAGACCCAGCAGGACCCATGATGGCCCTGATGGGCTAGAGGACACATCCCTCTGAGGAGAGGTTCACAGCCCCTGCTGGGTCCGTGGCGGTGGACAAAAACAGTGCCAGGATAAAAAAATTAGTAACAATATAAGTAGTCTCTGGATTTTCTTGCGTTCTCGTCTTTTATTTATTTATTTATTTGTTTGTTTGTTTATTTCAGTTTGGGATTAATACCTTTGAGCCATGAGCTTGTTTACAAAGGCACCAAGTCAGACAAATAGAACATAAGCATAACAGAAAATGAAACATCAACAGTAGATGAAACATGAAGATACATTAGGGAACCAAAGATAACATGAAAAACAAGGTTACATGGTAGGCAATAATAAATGAGAAAGGTTGTGCAAGGCAGACAAATTACATTAAGGTTACAAAGTGTTTAGAAATTATAAAGAGAAAAATAGGCAGTCTATCGTACTTATAATGGCAGCTGAATGGGGTCAGCCATGTCGGAAGGATGAGTCTGTAAACAAGTACTTAGTTGAGGCAGGTAACCAGATTAAGAGGTATGGTTGGAGCTGACAGAACAGCAGCCTGGGAGGGCTTTGTCATTAGGAGTGGCGGGTATGAGGTGAAGGGTAGTGGTGGGGGAAACAGTGGTAGGTGGGCAGTGGTGGGGGGTGACGCAGAATTAGGGGTGGGTAGGGGAGGTGCGAAGAGGAGGTGTTGGGTGGAGGGAGGAGAGAGGAGGATGGGACAGAGGGGGTGGACAAGAGTGAGGAGATATGTAGAAAGTAGCTGTTTAGGTGGGAAAGGAGGAGGGGCATGGGTCAACCCGGTGCTTGAATTAGAGTGATCATGATACTCTTAAATTTATGGACAAGGGGCTAGTTCATGAGAGGGCACTCACATCCACAGGCAAGCGCTAGAAGTGCTCTGAGATCAGCTTTGAAATTGCTGATCTTGCTACATTCGATTAGGTCAGGGGGGAGATCGTTCATCCACTTTGGCCCTCTATGGGAGAGCGATCTCTGGTCATTTGAGGTATGCTTAAATGGAACCACCATCCCTCCCTTAGATGCACTCAGAATACTGACAGATGGCTTGTTAATTTTGAAAAGGCGATATGTGGATTCAGGTGCCTGCCCGAGCATAGCTTTCTTTGCCAGGATACAGGCCTGGTATTGGACTCAGAGATGAAGGGGTAGCCATCTGGTTGCTGTATAGAGATCACAGGTATGAGCCCAGCGGTCTGCTCCCAGGACATGCCTGCACACTTTGTTGATCAGGGTTTTTACCCTTTTGAGGGCTGTGTCAGATCCAGCGCTGTACTGTAGATCATGAAACCATAGTCAACAATAGATAGGATTGTGCAGCTTATGACCATCTTTAGGGTCTCAGCAGGCATGTAGTGACTGTGCCGATAGAAGACACCTAGTTTAGCATTGGCTGTTTTGACAATATGGTCAATATGTGTTGAGAACGAGAGGGCAGTGACCAAGTGAATGCCAAGATATTTAAAGTTATCAGCTTGTTCCAATGTGACCCCCTTACTACTCCATACCTTGAGTAATCCAAATTTCTTTTAGTTCTGAGGACCCGTGAACAGCATATTCTTGTGTTTTTTTATTTATTATTTATTTACTGAATCTTGGATTACAACACCTTTGAGCAATACAACTCATTTACAAAGGTTCCACGTCAGTAGTACAAATACAAAACAAGGTAAACAATGGATAAGTAACTAGCAGACATCAAGAATATACTTTAAAAAAACTAATACATCGAAAGCAATCAAAATAGCACTGAATGTTACTCAATATACAGTAGAGTGGGCTAGAAGAGAGGGCAGCCTGGGAGACCTTGTCAAAATCTAGGAGACAGAGTAATGGGGTGTAAGGTGGGGGATGGGAGAAACAAGAGGGAGAAGGAGATGAGTTGCACAGGACGTGGAGCGGAGCTGCAAAGGAGGTAATGGAGATCGAGAGATGAGGGGAGGGGGAGGGGATGGAGGGAAATGGAGTGACTGCAGAGAGAAGGGGGAGTTATGGTGAAGTGAGTGGGAGGAAGACAGATTAATAGTAGAGGGAGATGAGGTGGTATTTGGCTGGGGGAGGGGCAACCTAGTAGGCCTTGACGAAAACCCAAAAGAGAGAGAGAGTAATATGGGTGGGAGAGAGGTAAGAGGGAGAAATGAAGGGGGAAGGAGGGGAATAAGTTGAAAAAGAGGCGGCATGAGATAAGAGAATGGGTGGGGTGGAAGAGGGAAGGTGAGGAGGAGCAGGGGAAGAGCTTGAAGATGCACAAGCAGGGAAGAAGCAGGGGTGAGGGATGGAGGGGAAAAGGCTCGAGGGTAGGATTGGCATGAAGTACCAAGTGTTAAAAGTACCAAAAGGTATAAGTACAATGACAGCATAAGCAGAAGGTTTCTAAGGGCGGCAGTCACATATACTGTTTGCTAATAGATGCTGCCGGAGTTTGTGTTTGAAAGGGCTGAGTTTTGACTCAGCAGAGATGTCCCTACCCAGGGAGTTGAGCCAGAGGGGGGCTCTATAAGCGAAAAACTGCTGACCTAAGGTGGTGCAGCATCTGGGAACAGTAAAGACCTGAGTTGCTGAGCTGCGAGTACGTTGGTTACTGTGTCTAGGGCTAAGGAGCTGTTGGACCCCAGGGGGTAGCAAACCAAGGAGTGCCATCTTGGCAAGTAAGCAGATTTGATATTGTATTTGGCTGAATAATTGAAGCCACCCAGTCTGAGCATATAGGTCACATGTGTGTGAGGCGGGCAGCCCAAACAAGGAGTCTGCATGCTTTGTTAAGAGCAACAGTGATCCTGTGAAGGGATGTAGCAGAGGCAGAGATGTAAACAACCAGTCCATAATCGATGATGGTAATGACAGAGCTGAAAACTGCTATTTTTAGTGCCTTGGGAGTGAGGCTATGCTTATGCCTGTGGATTAAGCCAATCCTTATGTTGACAGCTTAAGCTACATTATCAATATGTTGTGAGTAGGTGAGTGAGCTATGAACAGTGACCCCTAGATATTTGAAGGAGTGGATGTATTCCAACGGGGTGCCAATGCAGTTTGTGATGAACAAGGGTTTGGACTTGTGTTTCTTACGGGCATTGTTGAAAAGCATCACTTTGGTCTTTTCATAATTTAGCACCAGTTTTTGAGTGCTGAACCACTTTTCCACTTCTGAGAAACTGTAGGATCTTAGGGATCAGGGTTACTACAGTAGTTCATGGCATCATCCGTGTAGAGCAGAATCTGTTCATGACAGGCTCGTGGGAGGTTATTCAAGAAGATACCGAAGAGAAGGGGCCCTAGTATAGATCCCTGAGGCACTCCAGAATGGACCGGCTTCCTTTAGGAGAGGACTATGGTTATCTTGACCTGCTGCGAATGGTTTTCTAAGTAGCTTTTGAACCAGCTAACAGCATCATTCTTCACCCCTGTGAGCGATAATTGCCCAAGTAGCAGTGAGTGGTTCACAGTATCAAAGGCTTTCGTCAGATTGATATAAGCAGCCCCTACCAGAAGGCCTTGGTCAAGTGCATTATGTATGATTTTATAGTTTAGCAGTAGTTTGTTTTTAGAGAACCATTCCTCAAGTCTGTGAAAGTTAGCTTCAAGTTCGAGTGTGATAGAGGGTAGGTTATTACTACTTACAGAGACAACCTGTAAGTAGTAATAACCTACATCTGCATACACCATGTGCGCTGGGCATGCCAAGGGCAGGGAGTTTATGAAGAGGCTGAAAAGGAGTGACTCCAATGTAGAACCCTGTGGGACTCCAAGATTCACCTCCCTTGGCTCGGAGAGAGTGCCTTAGACTTTGACACATTGGGTCCTGCCTGAGAGATAGCTCTTGAACCATGTAACCGTATCTATGGACAGGCCTGTCAAGAGTAGGTTCTGCAGGAGGATCTGATGGTTGATGGTATCAAAAGCTTTTGTGAAGTCAAAAAAAATTGACCCCACTGCCAGGCCATTATCAAAGGCATTGTATAATTTGGTAGTATAGTCAACTAGGGCAGTGATTGTGGAATGGTCTTTATGGAACCCGTGTTGCTGGGCACAGAGAAGGTTGTATTTCAGCAGACAGGCCGTAAGCTGGTCTGAGACAGTTCGTTCCAGGGCTTTAGACAGTGGGAGAAGAATGAAAATGGGCCTGTAGTTAGACAGGTTTGTGTTATCTCCAGATTTAAAGACGGGGGTGACATATGCCTTCTTCCACAAGTCAGGGAACAAACCTGACCTTAGTGAAGCATTAAAGACTTTAGAAAGTGGATCCATCAGTTCATTAACTGCTAATGCAGCCAGCTTTATATCAATAAGGTCACTCCCCGCACTTGTTTTCCCCAGTACACGTTTAATGTACTTTGTGGTGTCATTCCAGTTGAGCAGCTTGAAGAAGAATGGGCGGGCACTGCCACGGCTGAAAGTGTTGAGGTGGTGAGGCTAAGGTCTGTAGTTGAGGGGGTCAGGTAGTCACTAGGAAGCACCGAGCTTAGATCAGTGAAGGCCAGGTTAAATTCATTGGCTATGTCACCTGGCTTCTGTTGTGTACCAGTGGCGGTGACTATTAACCCAGGTTCGGATTTGGAGGTTTTCCCTGTGAGTTCTTTTACTGAGTCCCAGAACTCCTTTCCATGTCCCCAGCCCCTTTTTAGTAGATCACTGTAGTATGTTGCCTTAGCCTGCTGGATGAGTCTTGTACATCTGTTGCTGGCAGCCTTGTATGCTTCAGGATCACGTACTTTGCAGGATGCTTTGGCTTTCTGCCAGAGATTATCTCTGTCATGCATGAGCTTGAGGAGGGAGCCTGAGAGCCATGGGTTTGTGACCCTTCTAGTTTTTTCAGTTTTGTAGGGGGCAAAGATGTCACAGGCCTTGTTGACTAATGTGACAAAGCAGTTGAGGCTTGATTGCTATCACTAGCCTTATCTAAGGGAGACCAGTCCAGAAGCTTCAGATATTGCCTGAAGTATACCAGTTGCCCAGGTCTAAGGGAGCGGTTACAACCCTAGGAGTACTGGTGTTGGTCTTATTTGAGCATGTGCACATAACCAGGGAGTGATCACTGAGGGTGTCCAGAAGGACGTTAATCTCAGAGATATGCTCTTTGCTGCTAGCAAGAAGCCAATCAATTAGGGTGCTAGTACCAGTTTTCTGGTTAAATCTGGTAGCCTTGGTGACCAATTGGGTTAGATAGAGGCCATATACCTGATCTTGATCCATTAGGGCATCCTGGCTCTGCCAACTCGTGTTGAAATCACCAACAATAATATGCTCCCAGGTGTGCTTTAACTGTTCAAGGTTGCTTAGCACTTACTGAATAGCTGTTTTCTGGGTGCCAGGGGTTATGTGTACAGTAGATAGATGTAGCTCTTTGTTTTGTTGGCCCAGAGTGAGCTTCAGCCTTAGTAATTGAGCCTCCTTGGAGTGGAAACTACAAGGCAGTAGTTGGGCAGTTATCTCACTTCTCAGGTAGACTAGGCAACCTCCACCCGCGCTTGGTTATTCTATCCTGATAGAAAACTGTGTAGCCATTGATGGCGATGGTGGCATCACTGACCTTGGGTGAGAGCCAGGTTTCGGTAAGGGCTATGACATCAGGCTGTAGTAGTTGCACTCAGGCCTGGAACTGTGGAAGCTTGCAAAGGAGATTGTGAATGTTTAATGAGACTATCTTGAGGTGACCCAGTCTCATGTGTGGTTTGGGAATAGGTGGGCCCAGGTTCGGGTGGACATCTCCTGCAATCAGCAGGAGTATTAAGAGGAGCTTTCTTAGGGTGTTGGCCCAGTGTACTCAGCTATGCCTAATTGGTTTAGCTCTGTGAGGTGCAGTGCCAGGAACTGGCAAAGTGGTATGGCTGCATAGGAAGTCAGCTATAGGGATTATGTTTGGAACTGGGGGATTGTGAATTGATGGTGGGGTTTCAAAGTCATAATGTGGGCATGTGTCCACCTATGTTCCTCTCAGCTTGAACTCAATGGTGGAGGTGCAAACAGAACTGGAGACTGGGTTAGTTTTGTGACTGGCATTTTTTAAGCTCCTTCTAGTACAAGGTAGCAAATAAGAAGGGCAAGTAACATCATTCTCACTGTTGCCACCATGGTTGAGTATCTAAATCAGGTAATCTACACAGCCAGAGCAAAATTTCTGAACCAGTTTAAGCTGCAGTAAATTAACAGATTTGGAGTGGCACGAGACAGTAGCGAATTGGAGAGTATATGAGAGACTCCAAGAGCCAATAGTCGGAGGGTAGCTTGGCTGAAGGAGGGATAATAGAGCTACCAATGCGCCCAAATAGCCAGGAGGAAGGAGAAGCTTAGGTGTTTTTAATAGCCGTGGGGGACGGGTGGCGGGGAGGTCAAAATTTTCCCCTGAAGCAGACTTAGTGACTTAGTGCACAAAGTGTCCTCTGGTTCAGTCTTTCAGTAAAAGGCAGAGTGAGCCAAAAGCCAGCCGGCAGCAACCACTGAGGAAGAACACCAGCCAATCAGGGAAGGCCTCAGCAGGAGCCAGACCAATAGCAGCCATCCTCCGGAGCTCACGGCCCAATGTTAAAGGTGCAGAAAGTACTGAGAAGACAGCGAACCCTGTGGCCATCCTAGGGCATACCTTAAGCGGGATAGCTGGTGGGCTGGTCTCGGTGCACGGCCGGCGGCTAGGAATGGGAGGCCGCCACCGCTGAAGAGCGGGAACTTCGCCTTGTTCAGAGGCAGCAGTACTAGGGGGAAACAAACAGAAAAGCAGCTAATTAGTACTGGCCGTAGGTGTGGCCTGCTCTAAATAGGTGGGTGGTTCCCCAAGAGGGGAAACAAAAGGCAGAAAGAGGGCAGTGTGAGTGAAAGAGGAGGGGGATGGGTAGCTGCTGCCAAGCCTTATAAGATCAGTTTGCAGTTTGAGAAAGACAGAGAAAAATAAAATGGCACAGACAGCCGAGTTAGAGGTGGGTGGGCATGAAGAGACTCAGGAGAGGTTTTGGGGGGAAGAGGGAGATGGGAGAGATTACTGAAGCAGAGGGAGGTTAAATCAAGGGTTGGGAAAATACAAGGTTGCTAATGTGAGCACTTCCAGCTCAAAACACTGTTGAACACTGTTAAAATTACCTGCATTAAAATTCGTTTACCCCCCTCGCAGCGACATTTCGCCAGCGAGGTCCCCACAGCGACTACAGTGCCTAGCAGCGGTGGGAGACCTTCTGGAACCGGCGCTGTCTGTCGAAAGTCCTGCACCCCAATCAGCTCTGACTGGGTTGAGAATCCTTAAGTGGGGGAGTGCAGTGACCCCCTGAAAAAAAACAAAGAGATAATAGCGAGCGCAGCCGACGCAGAATGCGGTCGACCCCCCGGTGTCGCTGACAGGGTGTTTGACAGAATTTCTGTCGGACACCTGTTGTGGATCTGTTAAAATTAACCCAAATTCATTGGCTGCTACAAGACACCATATAAATGAAGGTCTACAATCAAATTTCTGCACTCTACGTAAGACTGTAAAACTCCGGCACTATCAGTACATCAATCAAAATCCCCTTCATATAATTAAAGAAAAGAAGTACAAAATTTGCAATGAAATTTTCCCCTGAAGCAGACTTAGTGACTTAGTGCACAAAGTGTCCCCTGATTCAGTCTTTCATTAAAAGGCACAGCGAGCCAAAAGCCAGCCGGCAGCAACCACTGGGGAAGTGCACCAGCCAATCAGGGAAGGCCTCAGCAGGAGCCAGACCAATAGAGGCCGTCCTCTGGAGCTCGCGGCCCAATGTTAAAGGGGCAGAAAGTACCACGGAGAGGGCGAGTCCTGCGGCCGTCCTAGGGCATGCCTTAAGCAGGAAAGCTGGCAGGCGGGTCTTGGTGCACGGACGGCAGCTAGGAATGGGAAGTCGCTGCCACTGAGGAGTGGAACTTTGCCCTGTTCAGGGGCAGCAGTACTTAAGTGGGAGAGTTGGCGGGCGGGTCTCAGTGCATGGCCGGCGGCAAGGAATGGGAAGCTGCCACCACTGAGGAGCGGGAACTTCGCTCTTTTCAGCAGAAGCAGTACGTTTTACTCTTTATTGTGTATTCCTATTTTTACTTACACTTTGCAGTTAAATTATAATTTTTTGCACCAAGACTGAGAAAAACAAAAACTCATGCAAGGTCATCTTACAGTGTTTGTGCTTTGTCTTTGAGGTTATTTATTATGACTGACAGTTGCTAACTTACTGTGATTATGGAAGCTGTTGTCTGCCTGTTAACTGAACACTAGACTTACTGTAGTATGTAATGAATACCAAAAAAATGTAGACAGAGGGTGAATTAGCTGCATGTTAACTCTCGAGATTGCATTCTGATTCATTATTGATGTGCATTTTCTCTAGTGTAGAAATTAATAACATTAATGAATTTAAAACACTAGAATGAGTTCTGTTTGTTTTTTGGTTTTTTTTACTATCCTTTCCTTTATACTCCTGGCAGGCTGGGCAGATGTATCAGCCCATTCTGTTCCAGCTCCACAGCCATCCACAGTCACACCTCCTTCTACCTTGAGTAGACCGTCGGTTCTTCATCAAGCAAGTGGGTAGTTCATACTGCCTCTTAACCTTCCACTGCTCTTCCCCTGCATCTGCTGCTTTCAGCTGCCCCACCTCACCCCCTCACCATGGTCACCTTCTTTCTCCTCTCCTCTGTCATAATATCCCTCTACCTACTCCCCTTTCTAGTCCTGGAACCCACCTTGGCACCTGATACTCCTTCCGGGTCCACCTCCTCCCCCGGCCACCCCCCCCCAACTACACTATGTTCACTAGTGTCTTCCCACTGTCTCCCCCCTCCAACTCAACACTCCTTCCTCTACCCCTCCTACTGCCCCCACCTGTCCCTTCTAGCCATGCCGCATATCCATTCCCTCACCATTCCAGTTGTTGGCACCAAGCTCACCCATCTATCAGATTTAGGTCTCAACCCTCGTAAGCAATTTCAGTCCACACTACTTAGGGCCCTTCTTCTACTCCTTATGCTGTTATCAGGCAATGCACATCCTAACCCAAGTCCTACCTTTCTCCCCACCCCAACAACCCTGACACTAAAGGTCTACGCATAGCTTCCATTAACATCTGCAGCTTGCAGAAAAAAATTGACTTCCTCCAGGGCTGGATGGCTCAACATCAACTCGACATACTCTCCCTTGTAGAAACCTGGCTCTCCAAAACTACCCCTGACACAGCTGTGTCCATCCCCGGGTACTCTGTCTTCCATGCTGACAGATGTGGTAAACATGGTAGGGCTGTGCCCTCTATCTTCGTGACACCCTGCAAGGTCAAGCTGCCCCCCTTGCCCAACTGGACCATGGTGCCCAAGCTCTCATTTTGAAAATTACCATCGGTAAAGTCACTGCCCCACTCTTTGTCACCTCTGTCTACATTTTACCTCGGAATCAAAAACCTGCCTTCCACTCTGTTCTGAACTATCTCTCCCTACTGGCCCCTAAGACCAAATGCATAGCTCTTGGGGATTTCAACATCAACTGGCAATCCTACTCTGCCGCACCCCTCAAAGATGCCATTGCCATTATGGATCTCACACAAATCGTCCCTTCCCCCCACTAGGTATAACCCTAAGACTGGTACAGCCTCTCTGATGGACCTGATGCTCACCAACCACCCCTCCACAATCACAAGTGTTTCAGTACTTCCCAGCACCTTGAGTGACCACTCCCCTGTGACCTGCACCTGGTCATATCAGATGATGAAACCTCCTCCCAAAATCATCTTTCAATGCTGTTTGAAACCTGGAAAGCTACTACCTCTCAAGCACCACCTCAGCACATGGGATTGGTCCCCCATCTACTATGCCCCTGATATTGACTTAGCTCTAGATTACTTTAATTTCCTCCTTTAACTTCGCCTGCGACATATATGCTCCCTTTACTAAATGCATTGTCAAAGGATCCTCCACCCCATGGATTTCCCAAACTCTCCTAGACCTGATGTGCCTCGGGGACTCCCTTTGGCAAACAGCCCTCGACTCGGGCAAACCAGCCGACAGACACCATTACTGTGCCATTAGGGATAAATGCACTTGGGAAATACATAAGGCCAAAGCAGAACACTAGAAGGCAGCTCTCACCTCCTCCTGGGGCTCGGGCAGAAAGCTCTGGGATAACCTCAGAGAACTAAACAGGAAATCTTTATCCTCCCCCCTCCTCCCATATTAACAGTAATGGCACTTCTACGACCGACCCCAAACTTATTGCTGACACCCTGAACTCTTCCTTCTCGGACCTTAGCAGTGTGCTCCCCCCACTTCTTCGATCCCCAAACCACCCCTGCACCCCTCACCCCATGCCCCCATTCCACCTCAGAACTGTCACCTCTACTAAAGCCAAGCCCTACCCACTTGCAGTTCAGTGGTGACACTCTGGACCTTAAACTTTTGTGCCTGACCCTCGATTAAGTCCTCTCCCCCCCCCTCACCTACATCATCAACTGCTCCCTTTGCCTTGGCCAATTCCCAGCCAAATGGAAAGCCACCATCATCAACCCAATCCACAAAAGTGGAGACTGTGCCACCGCAGGGAACTACCGTCCCATTTCAGTTCTCCCCCCTCCAGGGCTCTAGAGAGAATCATCTCAGACCAACTCACAAAACACCTCACAAAGTACAATCTCATATGTCCGGAACAACACGGATTCCGACAGGGCCACAGAACCACCTCAGCACTGCTGGAATTCTCAGCGGCCATGCACTCTGCCCTTGACAAAGGTTGTCTGACTGGGGCTCCATACTCTGGCCTCTTCTCCTCAGCCTGTTTCTTAACACCCTCCCTAAAGCATGCTTTGGGCAACTGCTCCTCTACGCAGATGACGCAGTCTTGTTCACCTCCCACTCTGATCCCCATCTGCTCCAACTCTCCCTATAAAAGACCTTCACCAACGCTGAAAACTGGTTTGCTGATCACTGTCTAGTGTTACATTACAAGAAACCAAAACTATTATGTTTGTTCACCACCAGAACAGGCACAAAGATCTACCCTTGCAAATTTTCAACTTCCAGCTGCAGCCCCTTGACCAGGTTGACTCCTTCAAGTACCTCGGTATCACCCATGACCCCTCCCTAAACTTCCACAAACATATCCATCACCTCAGCACCACTGCCAACACCAGAATTGGCCTAATCCACTGGTACTAGCACTGCCTCACACTGGAGGCTCTTCATATTGCTGTCTCCTCCTCTATCCTCTTCCTTATTGATGATGGGATCCTGGACTATGGGGCTGCCGACAACATGTCACTCCATAGAACTAGGGTTTCCCTTAACAAAGCTTGCTGCCTAGTCCTTGGTTGTGACTGTACCACACACCTGCTCCCTATACCAACTCTCCAACTGGCTTAATTTTGATGGCAGACTCAAATATCAAAGCTGCCTCTTGGCCAAAAAGATCTCCACGACGCTATCCTCCCCTGGACTCTCTGCCCTCCTGCAACCGGCTCCTCCAGTAAAAGCCACCCACAGTTCCTCTAAATCCCCTTTCCTGGTCCCCCATTTCAGAACCTCCCTTGGCCAGAGAACTTTATGCTACCGAGCACCTCTCTGGATGAACACTATCCCTAGCACCATAACCGCTGAATGTAAACGTGCCCATTTCAAATCCCTCCTCAAGGACCATCTCCAGATCACAAGCATTTGCGATTGCCACTAACTCTTGGGCACATACCCTTTCTCATAGTTTTTCTTCTACTTCTACTTCTCCCCCTCCCCCCCCCGGTCTACCTTTCCCGACAAAGGGTTTTCTTCCTGCCAGTATGACTCCCCCAACCCCTTGTTTATACCTTTGTTTCACATGACCTGTCCTCAATTTTACCTCCATTGTATAGAACCTGATTGCCACGGATTGACCTTGAACTTGTCTGTAATCCAGTTTGTACACACACCTACTGTGTATTGTATTTTTTGCTACTCTTCTGTATATTGTATATTTTTACTATATTTTGTTGTTGTTTGTCAATGATGTGGAGCCTTCGTAAAGGAGTCTCTGACCCAAAGGTGTAATTCAGAAATTTACAGTAAAATACAAATAAAAATAAAAAAATAAGCCCAACTCCCAATTTTCCATCTTGATTTTCTCCCCTTTACTCCCGGAGCCTCAGACAATGTCACACGTGCACGTAGAGGAGTGCATGCACACCTTGACCCAAACAACTCTGCTTCTCCCACCCCTGGCCTAGCACCTGGCTCCCCTCCATTGCCCGCACCGCCACCATGCCTCCACATGGTGACAGTCAAACATCGGGAGAGCCAACCTCCCCCATCCGGGAGAGGAGAGCTGCCAAGCAGCCGCTGAATCCACACCCAGCACTCCCCCCCCCCAGCCGATCAAGCAACCCCTGCTCATTACTGAACATGGGTTATTGGTGTGCCAGGACATAAGTCGAGTAGTGCCTCAGCCATCCACGCCACTGCACCGTCGATGTCTGCTTTTTTAATATACTATATTTTTCTGTATGTGTTTTGTAAATGATGTGTGATTTGATATGTAAAAGTTGATTAGTTGTGTTTTATGAAACACACGATCATACCTTTAAACATACCTTTTCCTAGTGTACTTACCTGGTAAACAAATCAATTGAATTGAAGAAGACTGATTTTTAATGGTCGCTGGTAACAGCCAGTCAACATAAACCTGCTAACGAACCAGACTGACAGCCACTTACAGACTCTGCAACTGCAACAAATCTGCTTTGTGGTACACCTCCCAAGACATGACGATTATAGATCTTGTACCAGAACTATTTATACCATAAACAACCTCTGAAAATTGCCTAGTTTTGTTCAGACAAAATGAAATACTCTAATTGACTTGAAGGGAAATATAGACATCAATGTGTGTATCAGGAACTGCAACCAAGACTTGAATTTTTGTTTGAATTGGTCTCTGTCAATAAAATCTCATCTCCCACCCTCCCCATCCTCGCCAGTGTACCTCAGGGCTCTATTCTTGGGTCATTTTTTATTTCCTTCTTCATCAACGACCTTCCCTCCATATGCACCCACTCCTGCATCCGCATGTACGCGGATGACACTGTCCTCTTTCTTTCTGGCCCATCTGTTCAAGCTGTCCAATCCCCCCCTTCAAAACGACTGCTCAGCAATCACAGCTTGGTTTGATGTCAACTGCCTTAAACTGAATACCAAAAAAACAGTTGCCATGACCTTAGGCTCCAAACAAAAACTTGCCAAACTTCCTCTATTCACATATCTGGACTGTGTAATGCAGTGCGGTCTGCATGCCCATTGCTACGCTGTGGACTAATGGGTGTACAGCCATACTATGCCGCTAGTTGTTGGTGGGCAGCCGGGTGGCCGGGTGGAGCAGCCACCCGCTGACCGTGGGAGGTGGTGGGGCCCAGTGGGCGGGTGGGGAGGGGGTACGCTGGACAACCAGGGATGGTTTGGGCGTTTCTTTTTATACTTATGCCCGGATTGGGTTGGAAGTGGTCCACTGGATCACCAGGGATATTGGACGTTTAATTCTTATACTTATGCCCATGATCGGGCTGGAAGCAGTCCACTGGACCACCAGGGATATTGGACATTTAATTCTTATACTTATGCCCACGATCAGGCAGAAAGCGGTTCACTGGACCACCAGGGATAGTGGACATGTTACTTTTACGCTTATGCCTGCGATCGGGCATTGGAGTGCGTTGCTGGTGGGGGCAGGGGCGTCGGTCCCGAGCGGCTGCTGTCTGGCAGGGTGCCAGGTGCAAGTCGCACCTGTATGCAAATGGGGCCATAATGACATGCTAATGGCCCCATTTGCACCTTGCATGCGTTATGGCCCCATTTGCATGTCCACTGCTGAATATCGCGGTTGATGCACCTAGTGCAACGGCATTTGCTCTAGCGCATTCCCCTGCTCCTCTCTGGCCACTTGCGCTGGTGCAGTGCCACGCGCAATGCAGGTGGTCACAGTGCCATATTCACTGGTGCTGCGCCATGGCGCAGCACCATTAAATATCACCCTGTCACCGCCCTGGTGCATTCCAGTTGCGCTGAGCCCAGGCTTGTGCCACAGCCTGGCGCAGTCTGAATATCCCAGCCCCTATGTACATGTGATAAACTATATACACAATTTATAATAATTTATAAAGTGACATAAAAAAGGATCAGCAGGACGATAGGGGCACTTTGATACACTAAGGAGTGTTGGTCAATGTTAGGTACTGTCGCAGTAAAGAGACTGCTCTATTTTTGAGATAATGCTGCAGGAACTTACATTTGTAGTGACTGATTCAGATATAACCCTGTAGTTAAAAGTGTAAGTTTAACTTGAGGACACCATCCCTGTGGAACATAAAAAAGGGATTCATAAGGTTGAGTTTTTTTTAAGAGTAGAACAGAATTTGGTTTTATGTGTTACCTTTCACACAGAATTTCTGCTGCCCTTTTTTTGGGGGGGAGGGGGCTGACACGGGTAACTCCTGATTTTGAACTGCCCTGCATCCTCCCAGATAGTGCTAAAACATCCTCATCTTATTTTCAGCAGGCCAGATGGATTTACAACAACTGGAGTGATCTGTGGAAGTGTGGGTCAAAAAAGTGATGCACTGCACCCTGACCACCCATATCTGATCGGTCCCCCTGGCCCCATCACCTGGCTCCTCCGAAGCCTATCTTCCCTCTGTTGCCCACTGTCACAGGACTTCAGAGGCATCTGGTTGCCAGTGTGGAGGCTGTGGGGACTGGGCTTCATCCAGCAGTCAGGGATTTTTTTCCGCAGGGATTGTTTTTTGCCTGTGTTTGCCCTGGGTTCACCTCACTGGTGGGCTGTTCCATGACTCAATCACTCTCTCTGTAAAATAAAACTTTCTCACAGCCCTCCTGAATATCCCCCCAGCCAGCTTCCTCTTCTGTCCCCATGTTCTTGATTCACCAGTCCAGTTCAATGTTTCCTCACAATATGCTTCGTTCTTTCCTTTCAGGAACTTGAAAGGCTCTGACATCTCCCGTCTCCCTTCCAGTCTCCAGACAGTGCACGTTCAGGGCCTTACGTCAGTAAATGTGTCATATATTATAACATCCTGTTAATGGCTCTTTTTATTGGGCCCCGTGCTCCCATGCAAACAATGAATCAGATCACTGTTTTGATTACTCTTTTTTTAGAGCACACACCTACAGTAAATAAGACAAACATGTCTTTCAAGAGGGTTGATCAAAATGGTTATGACATCTGAAATTCCCAATCTTTAGAGTTGCTGACTGTGGAAAAAAGAAAGAAAAAGTTTAATAAAAATGATAGTTACAAAAGAAGCATGGGTTACTGCACGTCGGCTGGCTTTGTCTCCAGGGCGTAGCTGCAGGGGTGTGGGGAGAGGTCCCAAAACAGAAACTAGCACCTGTCTCAGCCTGTCAGATGATGGCTGCCTGGTTCTGCTATGCCACAGTAAACCTAGCACACTGCTCCTGCCCCCCCCCCAACCCTGTGTCACAAACCTACTCAGCAGGTCAGGCCCTCAGCTCCCACAGTGCCAACCTCTGAACACAGTTTTGTGAACAGGAACAGAAACAGGATAACCCTCCTGTCTGTTTTGTGGGTTCGAATCACCCTTTAGTCTCAAGTTCTGGAGAGATTCAAACTGTGAACCTCTTGTTAGCGTACCCAATGTACAGGCTCAGATAACTCTGCTCTTCAGGGGATGACAGATATCTTTCACCTACGGGCACCTAACCAGGTGTACAAAATGAATCCTTTATAAACTCTATGAAAATACCTCAGATAAACTCTTACCTTTGGTATTACCAGTAAGCTATGCACGGTGTCAGCTTTAACCATATATGCTTCACTTGTCAAAGAAAGAATTTCAAAAGCACACCAAGCAGTCTCTTTAAAATAGATGTTTACTTTAAAATAGATAATATAATTTCTGAGCGCGTCTGTGCAGTAGCGCTAATACTGCACTCAGTCGGTGGCTGGCCATGGAGGTGAGAGGTGGGCTGTGCCAGTCGCTGGCTGGGGACGGGTGGGGGGATGCTGGGTGGGCTGACACAGCTGGGTGGGGGGTCACTAGACTACCAGGGAAACGAGGATTCTCTTCTTTATTTATGTACAGTTTGGGGGATGGGGGCCACTAGACTACCAGGGAAACAGGATTATTTTCTTTATTTATGTACAGTTCAGGGGTGGGGCAGCTGAACTACCAGGAAGCAGGATTCTTTCTTTATTTATGTACAGTCGCTGGCTGGGGACGGGGAGGATGCTGGTGGGCTGACACAGCTGGGTGGGGACTACTAGACTATCAGGGAAACGAAGATTCTTTTCTTTATTTATGTACAGTTTGGGGGGTGGGGGGGGCCACTAGACTACCAGGGAAATGGGATTCTTTTCCTTATTTATGTACAGTTCAGGGGAGGCACTAGACTACCAGGGCTGGATTATTGCAGCATATGCAGTGGGGGACTCGCAGTTTGGGGCACGGGTGGGGGGATGGCAGCACCGATCTGAGGGCTTCTGCTAATGGCAGTTTCAGGGGGCTGGGGATATGGGTAGCCCTGTGGAGCCCCACTGGGGTGTGCTTGGCAGGGGGGGAGGGAAATTGTCCATTGTTTGCTTGACAGCCGATGGGTCTACAGGATCCCAGGGGGCATCTGTAAGTTATACCAGTTAAATACTGGTATAACTTATGTTGCCGGATCTCCTCCGGGGGTTCTTGTAGAACCCTGATGTGGGCACTTTATGGCTGCCCTTCTAGAATGGGGTGCAACTGCTGCTGTAAACCCCCTAGCACCATGTTGCAGGGGGTTTATGTGGCGATCTGCTGTTTGCAAGTGGCCCCGCGCCATGTCGCAGGCCACTATGTACAATCGCTACATAAATGACTGTCAGCAAAGTTGCTAAATGTGCTATTATATTGGCTAGAATCAGTTACGCCAGGCGAAACCCTTCTAGAATAGGGTCCTACATTTTTATATTACAGAAATCATAGAGTAATCAGAACCAGCTGTCCAAGTGTCACAATCCTCCCCACCTAGACTGAATTTGGGGGCTCTATCCCCTGCATGGGATGAGCTTCCCAAATCAGTTCACTCCTCATAGACATGAGACAACTCATCTGAATTCTGATTTTTTGCTCCAGCCCTATGTAAGATTGTCATGTCATACCCTTGCAAAGCAAGACTCCATCTTAACAATCTACCATTAGTCTTTCCCATTTGTGTCAGCCAAACCAGGGGGTTGTGGTCAGTTTGTACCACAAAATGCTGCCCATACAAGTATGGCGCCAACTTCTTTAGGGCCCACACTATGGCAAGACTCTCCTTTTCTATGGGAGGGTGTGCCTGCTCCCTTGGAAGTAACTTTTTACTCAGATATGCTACCAGGTAATCTTTCCCTTGGTTGGATGTCTGACTCAGTACTGCCCCAATACCCATGTCTGAGGCATCAGTCTGAACTATTAAGGGTCTGCTATGGTCAGGACTTGTCAAAACACGAGCACTGCACAGTGCCTCCTGCAGTCTGGTAAAGGCTTCTTCACGGGCTGGTCCCCAAGTAATTTTCTTTGGCATCCTTTTCTTTACCAGGTCAGACAGTTGAGCAGCCAGGGCACTGTAATTGGGTACAAATGTTCTATAGTATCCTGCTGTCCCTAGAAAACTCCTGACCTGCTTCTGCATGTTTGGTCTGGGCCACACCTGGATCACCTCTATTTTTATTTGGTTAGGACAGAGCTGTCCCTGGCCTACCACATGCCCGAGGTATGCCACTTCTCCCATGGCCACCTGGCACTTCTCAGCTTTGACAGTGAGACCAGCCCTCTGTATCCTGCCCAGCACTTCCCTAAGGTGGGACAGGTGTTCCTCCCAGCTCACACTAAAGATGGTAATGTCATCCAGGTATGCCATGGTGTACTCCTCAGCACCATGTAACATCTGGTTCACCAACCTCTGGAAAGTGGCTGGGGCGTTCTTCTTTCTGAAAGGCATTAATTTAAATTCAAATAAGCCTATTGGAGTGATGAGGGCCGACCTCTCCCTAGCTCTGTCCGTCAACTCTACCTGCCAATACCCCTTGGTCAGGTCAATGGTCGTAAGGTAGGTCACCCCTCCCAACTTGTCCAGGAGTTCATCCGTCCGGGGCATTGGGTGGGCATCTGACTTTGTGACTGCATTCAGTCCATGATAGTCCACACAGAAATAAGTAGAGCCATCTGGCTTGGGCATAAAGACTACGGATGAGGCCCAGGGGCTGTGGGATCTCTGGATTACCCCTAAATCCAGCATTTCCTCCACTTCCCTCCTAATGCCCTTTTGGATAGCCTCTGACACCTGATATGCTGTGCACCATATGGGCATCTGTGTCCCTGTCTCCACATCATGCGTCACTATGGGGGTTAGTCCAGGTTTGGCACTAAACAGTGGGGCAAAGTCAGCTAAAACCTCCCTTACTTCCTGGATCTTGTCCAGGGTTAACTTGGGAGACAATTTAGCTGCCTCCACAGAGGACTCCCACTTACTTTCTTCCAACAAGTCCAGAAGGGGGTCTCCTTTATCCGTCCCCTCTCCAGGACTACACACTGCAAAACACCATGTCAGCCCTATTAGCATATGGCTTCATCATGTTGACATGGTACATCCTTTCTGTCTGTCTTTGGTCAGGTAACTTTATAATATAGTTCACGTCATTTACCTTCCTAACTACTTTGTACAGTCCTGCCCACGCAGCCTGCAGCTTGTCTTTCTGGACCGGAATAAGGACCATGACTTCCTGACCTACCATGTACGAGCGAGCTCTGGCTTTGCAGTTGTACCATACTTTTTGTTTCTGTTGGGCAGCTGCCAGGTTTCTCTGGGCCATCCCCATAAGCTCCTTCAGCATTTCCCTAAACCTAAGGACGTAATCCACTAAGGGAGTTCCCTGGGTGGCATGCATGCCTTTTAAGTCCTCCCAGATCAAGTCTAGGGGACCAAATACCCGGCGTCCATATATAAGAGTTCGAAGGGGGAAATCCTGTTGACTCTTGGGGCACCTCCCTGTATGCAAAAAACAGGTGGGGAAGGTATTTCTCCCAGTCCCTCCCAAGCTGTTCAGCAAACGCCTATAGCACAGACTTCAGGGTACCATTAAATCTTTCCAGAAGCCCACTGGCTTGGGGGTGATACGGTGTCATGCATCTCTGCACCACCCCACACTTCTCCCACAAACATTTCATCAGGTCCGACATGAAAGAACCCCCTCAATCGGTGACAACCTCCTGTGGGTACCCAACATGGGAGAAAATCCAAAGTAAGGCATCTGACACTTTGTCTGTTCTCAGTGAGGATAGGGCGACTGCCTCTGGGTACCGGGTGGCATAATCCTCCACAGTCAGGATGAATCTCTTCTATGAGGAGCTGGGGGTATTTAAAGCCCCCCACAATATCTGTTCCCACCCTCTGGAATGGCTTCTCCACTATGGGCAATGGAATCAGGGCGGCTTGGGTTTTCTTGCCCACCTCCCTTATTTCTTGGCACTGGTGACAAGACCTGCAATACTCCTTCACATGCTGGGTGAAGTTTGGCCAGCAGAAATTTTGGGCCAACTGCTGCGTAATGCACGTGATTCCCAGATGACCAGACAAGGGAATATCATGTGCAATCTTGAGCAACTGCTCACAATACCCCTAAGGAACGATAAGCAGCCTGCCTAGCACCCCTCCCTCTGTCTGCACAGCCTGAGTATATATCAGTCCATTTTCCCAATAAACCTTATGTCTGCCGTCACCTACCTGTGCTCTGTCAGAGTCTGCCCAAGCCTTCAGCTTCTCTAGACTAGTGTCACTTCTCTGAGCAGCTGCAAACTCCTCACACATTCCCAAGGCATGGGACAGGTCCCCTTCTGTCTCTAAACTAGGGTCCCTAGCACTAGCGTCAGGGCACTCAGGATCACTGTCAATCCCAACCATCTGACAATGGTTCACCCATCCCTCTTTGGAGTAACCGTCCTTTGCTGTGTGGTTAACTGCTACCGGGAAAATTTCTACCCCCTTTTCATTAGTCACCCCATCTGGAGACATAGGCTGGGGAACCAGCCTCCCAGTGGTTTCCACAATGGCTTCTGTGGGGTTCAGGGAACTACAATTTTCCCTTGCCGCTTGGCTATGGGTAACTGCACACACCATCCCCTGTTTGAGATTGTTTAGTTTAGTTCATTGTTCTAGGAATTACTGTAAAACTATTTAGTACCGTGTAATCTTTACATCGCGCTCCGACTTTCATGTTTCCTAAAACGCAAAATTAACATTGCGCTTCGCTACTGCCCAAATGCTGATGATCAAGTGCCATCTGTCAAAGTCAAATTCAGTGGTCAGCCATAGCTCTGTTTTGTGGACTCAGTGTTTTTTCTTTAGCTAAGCTGCAACATGTCCCTGGTGAGAAAACAGCTTTTGGAGTTGTCAACCCAAAAGGAGAAGTGTGTCCAGGGCTTCAGACAAGCAGGCATTCTCATGGTGGCAGCAGGGAGACTCAGCTGAACCATGCCACCCGCTTGCAAGACCACTATGGAGATCATGTGCTGGTCCAGCTCTAACCGGCTCATTGAATTCTCAAGGCAGTGGTGGCAACAGGAGACCCTGCCCAGTCACGCCACCTCGCTTGCCTGCAAGAGCCTCACCGAGATCAGGTACACTGCTCAGGATTCACTGGGACTCAGAGAATAGTTACTGATTGGCTCTGCTTACCAGTCTGGCCCGCAACATCATGTACCACATGGCACTAAGTTATGAATGGCAACGAATGAATGCTGTAAAATTAGTATTGCGCGATAAAGCTATAGCGCGATGATAGTGATATTTTTTTTACAGTGTCAAATTCTAGTTCTACAGTACTACCCTTGAGCCAATGGCTCTTTTACAAAGGTTCCACGTCAATTAAGTACAGAACAAAAAGGTTACATAGATAACACAACAATTTGTGTTGTGTCAATAGCAAGAAAACATAGACAATAAATATCAATCAATTGTGCAAAGGACATGTAATACCAATAAACACTTACCATAACAAAAAAGAAATCAAGCCAGTTTAGGGAAAAATCAAATAGGGGGAAAAGTACAGACAGAGAGGGTAAGAGAAAGGTGAGGGGAGCAGACAATAGCAAGAGAAAAGATTCTCTAACATGCCTTTGTTAAGTATTGGACCAGAGTGGGTAAATGATAGATAAGAGATTTAATCAGGGCAGTCACAGGAGCTGGAGGCAGCGAGGTGAGAGTATAGCCTAGATTTGAAAGCACCTAGAGAGGTGGAGGCAGTAATAGGAGTACTGAGGGCATTGAGCCAGCTGGGGGCACGATAGGCAAATGATCTTTGACCCTGAGTAGTCCGGCATCGGGGGACCTGGAGATGCTGATGTTCGGATCTTCTGGTAAAACAGATACTAGTGTTCAGGCATAACAGGTCTTGGATACAAGGTGGAGTGAGGCCCAAGGTGGATTTTTTTGCCATCAGGCAGGTAAGGTACTTTAGGCGGTTTGAGAGTCGCAACCAACCTGTATCAACGTAGAGTTCACATGTGTGAGTACGTCAATGTGCACCAGTGAGCAGTCAACAGGCCTTGTTTAGGGATGTTGTAATGCGACTAAGTGCAGTAGTAGAGGCAGATCTGTAGATAATTAAGCCATAGTCAATGATTGAGATGATAGAGGATTGAATGGCAATCCTCAGTGCAGATTGGGTAAGGAGCTGTCGGTTCTGGCACAGGATCCCAATTCGCTGATTAATAGTTTTCGCTGTACTATCAATATGAGTTGCAAAGGTTAGGCCTTGATCAAAGGTGATTCCAAGATATCTGAATATTGGCACTTGTTCAAGGGTATTTCCCAGGTACGTATTAATGGTGAGTGGTACTTGCCGTTTCTTGTTTTGCGGACTAGAGAAGAGCATGGATTTAGTTTTTTTGTGGTTTAGAACCAGCTTATGTTCAAGGAACCACATCTCGACCTTGGAAAAAGCATGCTGAAGGCTAAGGCGTAAGGGGTTCAGATCTTTATGAGTGGAAAGAATCACGGCATCATCGGCATAGAGGATTATTTGTTCAGGGCAGGATTTGAGGAGGGAGTTTAGGAAAAGGCTGAAAAGGAGAGGGCCCAAGATGGATCCCTGTGGAACTCCTGAGAGAACCGGTTTTGAGACTGAGAGAACTCCAGCTATTTTTACAGATTGAGAGAGCTGAGCGAGGTAACTTTTTACCCAGTCACCAGGACCCTGAGAGAGCCCAAGAGACAGTAGTTGTTTGACGAGTAGGCCATGGTGTACAGTATCAAACGCCTTAGTTAGATCAATGTAAACAGCTCCAGTTAGGTTTCCTTTGTCCATGGCATTGTGGATTGCTCCTGAGAATTCAAGTAGGGCAGTCGATGTGCTGTGCCCTTTCCTGAATCCATGTTGCTGAGTGCAGAGGATGTTATACTTTTGCAGATAGTCTGTAAGTTGGTCCGCCACTATGCGTTCAAGAGCCTTTGAGAGGGGTGGTAGTATTGATATAGGTCGATAGTTACCAGGCAGTGACTTGTCACCACTTTTGTGCACAGGAGTGACAATTGCAGACTTCCTTTACTAGGGAATTGGCTGTAGCAGAAGGAGAGATTGAAAATTTTGGTGAGGGGGAGCAGCACTTCCTCCAGAGTGAGGGACAGAAGTTTAAGGTCAATAGTGTTGCTGCTTGCTTGGGACTTAGAAATAGCCTTCTTTACATATTTATAGACTTCATGTGCCTTGACTATTTTGAAATGGAAGGGTGGTTTGGTTGGAGAGGCAGTAGTAGATGTAGAATTTGGAGAGTCAGCATCAGTGAAGAAATCGGATGAGAGGACACCACTAAGGTCTGTGAAGGTTTCATTTAGGGTGTTTGCAATAACCATGGGGTCTAATGTAATGGTTCCATCCACATTCATTATTGTAGGAGAGGACTTGGACTGCTTACCCATGATATTTCTTATATTGTCCCAGAAAGATTTCCCTTCACCCCAGGAGTTGGAGAGGGCATTCTTGAAGTAGGAGCTTTTCATCAAATGGATCTGTTTAATACAGTGGTTGTGAGCCTGTTTATAATTTTGAATGTCCATCAGAGAGTCTGTAGCTCTTGCAGTAGCCCAGAGGTGGTCCCTACCTTTGAGTTGTGCCAATAGCTTCGCCGTGAGCCAAGTGTTGCTAAGGATGACATCCACTGCTAAGGTTTTGGCTACAGCCACCTGTTGTGCAGTTCCCCCTGTTTCACCCCAGTCTAGAAGAATACTAGCGAGGGGCAATGTGTTCTCATCACCAGTAAAGTCTTGTACAGTGGCACATTTAGTGGTTGTAAACTGACCAGGCTGCACCAGATCCCCTTTTTCCAATGTCAGGGATGCCCCTGTGTCCCTTAACCCTTGCATCTGTACACCATTCACCATGACTGGGTGCATGTGTTCCCTCATGTTCACAGGCATGCTTCCAGGGACACTCCAACAACCCACTTCTTTCCTAGCACCACCTTGCATATTGCACATCCGTTTGGGACACCGTCTGGCAATATGCCCAGTTTCTTTACACAACCAACATTCATTTCTTTTCTCAGAGAAATCTTATCTCTGAAACCTGGGGCTAACTGGTTTCAGTGGAGGCAGTGAGGGTTTTAGCTGCCCTGAAGGTGCACTTTTCCCTTTCTGTGCTGCCACACCCGTCCCATTTGCTCTCAGAGCAGGTCTGCTCTTGGCATGGCAGTCCGAGAGTTCAGCAGCCTCTTGCACTGTTTTGGGATCTCGGTCCTCCAGCCAGGTTTTCAGCTCTACTGGGCATGCCCAGAAAAAACATTCTAACAAAATCACATTTTTAATTTTATCTACAGAGGTTGCTTCAATTCCTTCCCACCAACATTTTAAAAACTGACGTTGTTTCATGGCTAGCTCCTCGTATCTCATGTCAGAGCTTCTCCTGAGCTTACAGAATTTATCTCTGTATGATTTAGCAGTTAATTCAATTTTTTTTAACAGAGCAGCTTTAAGTTTGCTGTAATCATTACTGTCCTCATTGTCCATTTGACCCAATGCATCCTGCGCTTTCCCGGTAAGTAGCGGGGATAGCTGGAAGCTCCAGGACTCCCTAGGAATTTTAGCCTGAATACAAACTTTTTCAAAAGAATTTAAAAAGCCATCCATATCCTCCCTCTCTTTAAATTTGGCTATCAATTTGGAATTCAATTTGTAACCCAGTCCTGCAGTCCCAGTTAAACCCAAGCCACTTACCTGCTCTGGTGCTGGTGGTTGGAGTCGTAGCTTCTCCAGTTCATGTCGCCTCTGGCACTCACGCTCCTCACTGTCTGCCACCCACTGTTCACAGTCTGTCTCTCGCCATTCTTGCTCCGTCTTCTCCCCTGCAGCTTGCTGTTCTCACTCCCTCTTCTCCTCTGCAGCTCACTGTTCTCGATCCCTCTTCTCCTCTGCAGCTCACTGTTCTTGCTCCCTCTTCTCCTCTGCAGCTCGCTGTTCTCGCTCTCTCTTCTCCTCTTCGGCTTGCTCTTCTCGATTCTCTTCTCTCTGGAACTCCAGCTCCATAAATAAATACCTACTTTAGAAATGAGCCTCAACTCAGTGTGCCTTTCCTAGTCACTAATTTGCATATAAACACCTAGTGTAGAAACAAGCCTTGACTTAGTGTGCATTCTTAGTCACCAATTTACATGTAAATACACACCTCAGTACAAACAAGCATTGGCTCAGGGCCTTTCCTGGTCACCAATTTATGCATAAGTAAAGAAATTTACCTGCCAATATCCATATTTAGTTTGCGTCATCCATTCACACAAAATATCGAAAATTTAAAAATTTAAAATTTAAATACTGTACATTCTCAGGCTTGACTGGGCCTCCCCTTGAACAGTATGGGGCCTCCCTTGGGTAGGTATTTATTTATATGTAAATTGATGTCTGGGAAAGGTACACTGAGCCAATGCATGTTTCAGGTGTGACCTCAGTAAGGATACAAGAAGTTGCTTAACAGGGTAAGAGGGGGAGAGGTGATGTGGCTAGGTTAGTTGTTCCAGACAGAGAGGAAGTAGAGTAATAAGGGTCCAAAGAGTCAGAATAGTGGAGTGACAAGGATAACCTGGGATGCGGGGTTGGGGTGGAGAACAATAAGTTGAATAAAAAGAGAATATACTCAGTTAACATTATTAGTCCCGTTTGATTCCTGGTGCACTGTGCAAAAGTATGATTTTTTTTTTTCCTATGGGGAGGCACAAGATTTTTTCCAAATTTGAGGGAGGCTTGAAATCTGTTCCATGGCTTGCGCGAGGCTCACTATCACAAATTGTGAGAACTAATGCCCTAGAGCAAAGGAGGGAGTGAGGTGATATGATGAAAACATTTAAACACCTTAAGGGCATTAACAAGGTGAAAGAGTCTAACATGTTTCAATATAAGAAAATTAGCAGGACAACAGGACACAGCATGAGATTAGAGGGAGGCCAATTAAGGGGTAATGTGAAGAAGTTCTTTTTCACAGAAAGGGTGGTGGATGAATGGAACGGCCTACCTCAGGAAGTGGTAGATATGAATACAGTGCAGGGCTTCAAACAGGCATGGGATAGGCATAAGGGAACAATACAGATGAGTATGAATAGATAGGCCATTGACAGAGCAAAGGCAGATGGCACATTCACAAGGTAGAAAAAGAAATGGGCAGACTGGATGGGCCTTGCGATCCTTATCTTCCATCAACGTCTATGTGTCTATGTTTCTATTCTTGGCCCTACCACTCTTCAGACCATTCCACCACCAATGGAGCCAGTCCCCTATAGGGTGCCACAGTCTGCAGCTCTCAATTGCAAGGCAGCTGGCACTCCAGGTCCTTCTGCTAGGCTTGCAGACTGTGTGACCCAGAGCAAGTCACTTAACTTCTTTTTGCTCCCGGGTCGCACCCAGAAACAAGCTTCAACTTAATGTGCCTTTTCTGATTAAACAATTTCCCCTTTACTGGTTCAACAATTTCCCTATCCCTAATTCTCACAGGAACTTCCTGGGATCACAGATCTCCAGGTAGAAGGTCACCTGGGGGCCAGTGACCATCACATGGTATGGTTCAATTTGGCTACTACATCTAAATCATCCCATTCCAAGGCAAAAATATGGGACTTCAGAGGAGCTGACTTTGATAAGATGGCCAACAGAGTTAAGCTAGCCCTGGCAAAAAGAAACACAGGTGAGGAGGTACAGGCAAAGTGGGCAAGCATTAAGGATACAATACTTGAAGCAACATCCCATTGTGTTAGACAGAAAAGGAAGTGCAAAGAAGAAGGAAACCACTTTGGTTCTCAAATACAGTAGCAGAAAAGGTCAGAGCCAAAAGGCTGGCCTTCAGGAAATATAAGGGAACACAGCGGGATGAAGATAGGAGGCATACCAAACTGTCCTAAGGGAAGCAGGTAAGGCAGTAAGGCAGGCAAAGTCCCAAACTGAGGAAACACTAGCACGAACAGTAAAAGAAGGTGACAAGACTTTCTATAGATACATTAGTGAAAGGAGAAAGTCCAGAGGGGTATTACTAAACTTAATGAAGAAAAGGGAGCATGGAGGAGGAGGACCCTGTAAAGGCATCTATCCTAAATAGATACTTTTGCTCAGTATTTACTGAAGAGAAGGTAGGGCAGGGCCCAGGCTCGGCATCATGGACACAGGGGAGGAGTGAGGCACTACTCCTTCAAAAAGAAGGTCCTACAAGAGCTTGCTAAGCTCAGGGTGGATAAGGCAATGGGACCTGATGGCATACATCCCAGGGTACTTAAGGAGCTAAAGGAGGAACCAGCAGAGCCATTAGCAGAATTGTTTAGTGAGTCTCTGAGCACAGGAGAGGTCCCAGAAGACTGGAGAAGGGCTCATGTGATCCCGCTCCACAAGAGTGGTAGCAGGGAGGAGGCGGGGAACTACAGACCAGTCAGTCTTACCTCAGTAGTGGGCAAGATTATGGAGGCACTCCTTAAGGAAAGGATAGTGCAACACCTGGAATCCATAGGGGCACAGGATCCAAGACAGCATGGGTTTACAAAAGGAAGGTCCTGTCAAACTAATCTCATAGATTTCTTTGACTGGGTAACCAGAGTGGTGGACCAAGGGGGAGCAGTTGATGTCGCCTACCTTGACTTCAGCAAAGCTTTTGACACTGTTCCACATAGAAGATTGATAAATAAGCTAGGTAGGCTCGGGTGGGTCAGAAGTTGGTCAACTGGGTGGCAAACTGGTTGACTGGCAGAAACAGAGAGTGGTAAATGGTATACAGTCAGAAGAGATGCAAGTCACAAGTGGGGTACCTCAGGGATCAGTCCTGGGGCCAGTCCTATTCAACATCTTCATTAGTGACCTCGCAGATGGACTAGAGGGTAAGGCTTGTCTGTTTGCAGATGACACCAAGATCTGCAACAGAGTAGATGATCCAGATGGGGTGGGCAGAATGAGAAGAGATCTGGATAAACTAGCAAAATGGTCAGAAGAGTGGCAACTGGGATTTAATGCAAAGAAGTGCAAAATCATGCACATAGGGAAGAGAAACCCTGAAGCCACTTATAGGCTGGGAGGGGAGTTGCTAGCAGTCACAAAGGAAGAAAGAGACTTGGGCATCATCATCACTGATGACCTAAAATCATCCAAGCAGACCTCTAAAGCAGTAGGTGAGGCTAGGGGGTGTTGAGATTGTATTAGTAGGGGTATCACAAGTCGTAAGAGGGAGGTAATAATCCCTCTGTACAAGACGATTGTTAGCCCCATCTGGAGTACTGCGTGCAGTACTGGAGGCCACACCTTCACAAGGACATTAACCAAATTGAGGCAGTCCAGAGAAGGGCAACCAAAATGGTGCAGGGACTGCATCAGAAGACATATGAGGACAGATTAATGGAGCTCAATATGTATACCCTTGAGCAAAGGAGGAGAGAGGTGATATGATCGAGACATTTAAACACCTTAAGGCATAAACAAGGTGAAAGAGTCTAACATGTTTAAATATAAGAAAAATAGCAGGACAAGAGGACACAGCATGAGATTAGAGGAGGCAGATTAAGGGGAATGTGAGGAAATTCTTTTTCACAGAAAGGGTGGTAGATGCATGGAATAGCTTACCACAAGAAGTGGTGGCTATGAATACAGTGCAGGGCTTCAAACAGGCATGGGATAGGCATAAGGGAGCAATACAAATGACTATGAATAGATAGGTCACTGACAGAGCAAAGGCCGATGGCACATTTATAAGGTAGAAAAAGAAATGGGCAGACTGGATGGGCCTTGCGGTCCTTATCTGCCGTCAACTTCTATGTTTCTATGTTCTATGGCTCTAATGACAGTGTGGATGTCATGTATTGTAAGAAAGTTCAGCCCCCGCCCCCAACTCACAGTCTGGGGCAATTTATTTTTTTTTTTTTTTTTTTTATTACAGGGTCAATTGTGGAGAACTTTTTTGTGATGGGAATATACCACATTAAAATCTGCAAACCGCTGGAAAACTCTCTCATTCATCTTTGTTCATGCTGAATGTAGGCAAAATGTCAGAACATTTGATCAATAAAATCTTACAAAAATGAAAATGTTTTGGGAAACCTCGTACTGGTGTAGTTTGATGTAGGGATAGGGTATTTACATGACTGAACCATGTCAGACTGATTCAGGGGAGATAAGAACCTATGGGTCTATTGTAATTTGAGTGGCATCTAAGCAGCAATCTTTAAAAATCTATTTCCTCAAGGTATACCTCTCATCCTTCCAACCCCCAAATGTGAAACATTGTACTTTAAAACGTGGAACAAACAGGCAAAATTTGGAACACCTCATCAAATCACAAAGACAGAAGCTCGGAACCACACTGTGTAAATGTATGTTTTCATGTTCACAACGTTTTCTGTTTACTGAGAAACACATTTTTCACATTCACTGTTTGGATTTCTGCTTTAAAATTTCAGCTTAGAATGTGGAACAGTACCCACTCAATGTAGCACAGCGTTTTTTTTTAATTAGGTGAAATGAGGAGGGGTTCCTTCTATAATGTGGGAAGGTTGAGAGGTATGCCTCCAGGTTACTTTTTGACTTTAGAAACAGAATTTGAGGGAAGGAGAAGGAAGGTCCATGGAATCTGCCTTACTGTATGTTTTAAGAGCAGCTCACACCTTCAGGAAGGCTTTAAGGAAACACAACGTCTAGCCTAAAATCAACTTGTATTTTGCAGCTGTTCTGTATTTCTCCTTCCTATTATTTATTACTGAGATAATTTGCATGAACACAGGATCTTTGCTCCTGAAGAGTTCATCTACAGTATTCCTGTTGCTTATTCTGTACCAGAGGTCATAATGCACTGCTTGTGGCATCACAGTTACTCTCATGGCAACAGACTGTGATGTCATAACAGAAAATCATGACTTGAAATAGGGAGTAAGCTACAGAGGCAGGTGAACTGTAAGGGATAAAGACCAGGGCCTAGATATTCAAAGGAGATGTGCGGTGTAAAGTGGAGATGCACCACGCATCTCAGTAAATGAGCGGAACTGCAATATTCAAAGGGGAGAGATGAGCTGCAGATCTCCGGATGCGCCATTGCGCATCTATAATGTATGTGGTGTATGTGGAGGGGGTGTTCCCCTCAATATGCCACGCATTCCTTTATTCAGCCAAAATGTGCAGCGCATCTGCTGCACATCTCAGAGATGAGCTGCCCAAAGTTAGGCATAGAAAAAGCATGCCTAGATGGCCAGCCACACACAGGCAGTCTGCAGAACTGCAGTCAAACCATTTGAATACAACCCTTGGAGGTGCACCAGGACATGCTCCAGGCACCCACACAGAACAGTCATGTTGGGATGGATGAACTCTGAGCCACAGTTGCCATGTGTCACCACTGGCACCATCCAGAGAGCAACACCCCACACCCTGGACATAGACACCAAGCAGTTGCATGCCAGTATTGTCAGGTGCCCCCTGGACACACCAGAGGTGTGGATGGCCACAATGCAGCAAATGTACTGGGGGCCATGGCCTGCACCCGTGTTGCCTACAGGGTGCAACCTGGTGGTAGCACGCACCCAGGGTGCCATCTGGGGCAATCGTACCCAGTTAGTCTGGTGGATGTGTGGCAGCCTGACACAGGCCAGGGACTGACCTGTTTCACACACCCATGGTGGTACACCATAGGTGCACACAAGCGGGACCCACCCACTAGTGTACCTGGTCACCCCCTGCATACTGCCATTCCTTGCAGTCATCACCATGTTCAACTCATACGGGGGGGTGTGGGGCACTGCAGGTGACTTTACACTGCATATGAAGCTCATGTATCACATGCATGGGGAATACTGATCAGACTGTGTCACACTGTGCCCTCCCCTGTAGCATGTCCAGGTGGGCCCCTGTGACCACTGTCCGAGTAGGCCCCATGTACCCCTGTCCAACCTTGTACATGGCTATGGGGTGTAGCACTATACCCAGGCCAGTGCAGTCCACACTCCCACACACAAACATTCCATCACACCTGCCTGCTAGGCTTCAGTTCCTCCTGTTCACCTTTGTGGCATGGTGGGGCAGCCTTGCAAAGCTGGAACTGAACATGCCCAGGGTATGCAAATGGCCTGAATACATCCCAGTAATGTGATGCAAATGTGAGAGATGGGCTTGGAATATGCAATGAGGATGTTTGCATATCCTGGCTGAATACTGCTGTTTGGAGCACTGCGTAAGTAGCTTTGCATCGCGCATCTCCCCATGCTTTGTATATGGCTCAGGTCTCCTGCTGCACCGCGCATTCTTAGGATATTCAGATGGACATGCATGAGTGCATCTCACGGCGCATCTTTTTTTTTTGTTTCATTTTATTCTTTTTCCTGATGGTCCCCTAACCCCGTGAACGGGCTCGCCTGGCTCTGGGTACCATCTCCCTCATACTCGTGATGCCAGTGGCAGAACTGTCATGGCCAGAGGGGAGGCACCAGAATCAGTTCATCAGCGGGGGCCAGCATATTTTTCTTGTATGCTTCCCTCGGGGGTGGGGACCTGCAACCCTGTATGTGTTGGTGCTGACCGCTGAGGTACCCCTAGCCTCCGCTGGGGGTCTCTGGTGCGTTGGACACTCTACCCCACCTCCCCCCACAGTAGGAGAGCAGTCCTGTGGATGCTTCATCCTACTCCCCCCCAGCTGGCCCTCCAACGCCCAGATCCAGCCCCAAACCTGGGTCATCAGCATTGCAGATGGCAGCCATGCATCTGCGCCAGCGGGCCAGCCATGGCACATCTTCTGAATATCTAATTCTTTTGGGCCAGCGCATCTCAGATGTGTGGTGTAGGCACTTGTTCGACTTTGCAGGGGACCTTTGAATATCTAGCCCCATGCATTCATGCACAATTCCTCATTAATAAATAATGAGGAGAAATCTATAGAATATATATAGAATAAAAACTGAATTGTAGCTAAATCTTATGTAATCCCCCTGTTACCCGGGGTTACTAGAATCCCAGTAAGACCTAGTGGTAGGCAGGGAAGACAGCTTGTGAAACTCCAGTTAAATGGATTTCACACTGTCTCACTCTGTTCTCAGTCTCAGCTGAGACTGAGGGATGACATCACCATAGACCTCTCACAGCTGCATGAGCCACACTGGAGTGCTGCAGTTGGAAGTTAGGATAGAATGTTGGGGATTTTGAACAGAGTCTGTGTGCAGTCTTGGAAAAAGACAGCAGCACAGCAGTCTGTGTGCAGGCTCTCAGAGCTTTAAGCTCTGTTTTAGAGCTACTGTTAAGAAGGTGTGTGTTTCCACCATAAGAGGGACACAGAAACTTATTGCTGAAGTGGTGGATATTGCTGTCACTGGTCCAAGTGCCCCTTCCCTGAGGAGATGGGGGGAAAAGGTTTGCTTGTCTTCCAGGGGCAACCCTCCTGGTTCCGGCTAAGGGAAGAAGCTGCCTATTTTAAGTTGTGCTGCGGCACCAGAAGTCTGAGAAATTCCTGTGGAGGAATCGCCTGTGGGGCACCTGCAACCAAAGGGCGAGTTCGCTTTTACAGAGGGCCAGTGTTTTTCAGCTGGACTGTTGGAACATGGGGATTGGACTACTTAATCTGTAGGAGGTCTAGTGTAATAGACATTGCCGGTTAACTCAAGTAGGTTCAATTCCAGCACCAAAGAGTGAAGTAAAGTGGGGATTGGACTGCTTAATCAGTGGGGGGCCTAGAGCAATGGGCTATGCC
Source organism: Neoceratodus forsteri (assembly GCA_016271365.2). Lineage (NCBI taxonomy): Eukaryota > Metazoa > Chordata > Ceratodontiformes > Ceratodontidae > Neoceratodus > Neoceratodus forsteri. Next base: position 270,011,814 of record JADMNL010000025.1, read on the forward strand.
AAGTAAAAGTATGTTCAAGTCCAGCACAAAGGAAAAGCAAGACAAGTAGAGGAAATGTGACATACATTTAGCCTTAATCTACATTGCCAAGCTTTACAGTAGGAGGTATTTATTGTCCAGAGAAATGGCCAGATATGAATTGTGGAAGTGAGAGGTGGGAGACCCCCCATCAGTAGTAACCAAATTCACCTCTACGGATTTGCTCTGTGGCACCTTTACTTTCTCTCAGGTACTTGGCCAGTGCCTGAGGAAAGTACCCAGACGTGAGATTAAAAGAAGTTTCCCTGATAGAGCTGAGGTGCTCTTAGGTGGTTTAGGGAGCCACCAGCAAATGTTTCCATGACATACTGAAGGTGTCCAAGTGGCCGGCAAGGGAGCCGAGCCAGGGAAAACCCATATCAGTGTACAGGTTCAGGCTGTGTACCCAAAGCAGCGTGCAAGTCTGGGCTGTGTGCCCGGTGGGTTCAGAGCCTGAGGGCTGAAGTGTTGAAGAAGTGTTCTTGATTCTTTTAATCTGCATTACCATGAGTGTAGCCCCGTGGGGTCCATCTATGCTTTGTTTATTCTGTTTGGATGTGAATAAAAGCCACGCTTTAGAATCCCATTTCTGGTATTGGACATTACAGTTATTGCTTCCTGTGTCCGGAGTTACTTGGGTGCCCCTGTGCAGAGTAGCCAAGCCTAGCCTTTGTGCCGAGTGACCTATTCCTCCCCGAACCGAGCACACCTGGTACTGCTGTCAGATTCAAACAGCATACCACCTGTCATTTGCAAAATGATGGGGGTGGGGGTTACACTTATGTTTTTCAAAGTTTTCTTCAGGGTGTCAGCAGCGCTTTAAAGGTTGTTCAAGGGGAAGAGCTATTGATTTTATGAACAGGCATTATGGAGACACAAACCTTCACTGCAGAGACCTCTGAGCACCTGAGGCCAAGTAATATGCCAGTTTGTCTTTGGCTTATTAAGTCTGCTATGAAGTATGCTCTTTGTCACCCTGGCTTCCCCCTCCCCCAATCAATTACTATATCAGCAGCATTATTCTACTTGAATTCTACGTGGAACAAACAGGCAAAATGTCTGCGTAGTTTCTACTTGAGAAACTGATCCAACATGAAAAGATACAACTCTCTCTACTTTCACCATTTTATTTGGGGGTGGCTATTTCAGGGGTGTATCACTCTTGTGGTGAAAAAATGCTTCTTCGCATTAGGGAAAGGGGAACCTGTTTAACCAAGAAAGGCACACTAAGTCTATGCTTGTTTTCAGGTGCGACCTGGGAGCACAAGGAAGTTAAGTGACTTGCTTAGCATCACACAGTATGCAAGTGGGGGCTGTGGGATTCAAAACCCAAGTCTCCAGGTTTGAAGCTCTGAGCCCTAAACCACTGAGCTACACTGCCTCCTATACATTACTCCTCAAATGACACATGCTATCCTAACTTTATGCTTTAAGGAGTCCTCCTCCTCCTCCTCCTTTCTCAGCCCTTCCCATTCTCGCTTCCCTAAATCCCATCTCACCATCACTTATCATCTACAGCTACTGATTGTGGGGGATCATTTCTGAGGCACTCCACAGTCATGACATCATGGGTTGTGTGCACCTGATAGGTTGCTTCATGCACATGTGACTTTAAAGAAAGTCTGCCCCCCTTCTCGAGGGTTCTGCTTTCCTAGGATCAGTTCTAAATGTGCATCTTCAAGGTTGCAGCATACCCTATAGCTCCAGTGTGCTGATCAAATTTAAGTTTGCAAAAACGCAGGTAAGAAAACTACATTATATAGAGCATATGATATCAAAAGAGCTGAAAGCATCTGCTAATATAACAATATGAGCATAGAATATAAGTATTTTTAAATGCCTACAAAGTGACTAACATCAGTGTTAAATCAGGATAATTGTTATGACCAAGAGACAGGAAACTTGCATTGTGCAGCCTCGGACTGTGGGTTCAGCGAAGAAATAAGTTAGATTGCAGCTTAAAAACAAAAGCTGGTGTATATGAACTAGTTACCTGCACACCCCTTCCAGCGGTTCCAGGAACTAATCACCAGAAAGCATAATGACTGGGCAAAGTAAATGATTATCCTTGGTGACAGACAATAAAATAATGAAATTATTGTAAAATAAACCTGCTGCCCCTGCTAGCGGTACCTGTGTTTAGATGTACTGTGAAAAATTCCAACACAGCAGCTCCAGTGACCCTGCTAGCGTCCTGGACTCGGAAATGTACTTTATCTTGCTGGATCTCTCCAATAAATATACTGAGAGACTTGTAGTGTTGAAAGTTCATTTAAGAAACTCCCACCTAAATTCACTTGAACTTACAAGCACTCCAATGTCCAGTGGATCCCTAGAAACATTTCTGACCTGCTTTTCAAAATGGAGACACCATGGGTGGGATATTCAAAAGGGTTGCGAAATGCGCAATAGGGTTGCGCCTGCGCAAGTCCGAAAATGCGCCATTCTGCGATATTCAGCAGGAGGCAGTTGCGCCACTGAAAGCATGCTGAGCAACAGCGCAATGCTAATGAAGGCATGTGCAACCGAAGGGGGTTGAACCATGCATAAAGTGTGCAGTGCGATATTCAAAGGCTTACGCAATGCGCAACAGTGGATCAGGCAGAGGTTGTGCCATAGCGGAAATGAGCCAAAATAAAAAGGATCAAGGAAGAGGCGCAAGAACGCTACAGGGAAGCCACATGAGGCAGGGAGACAGACAAGGCTAGAAGGAGAAAAAGTGCAGGCCAGGGAGAGCAGAGGACAGAATAGAGGCAAGGGAAGGTGTGTGGGGCCACAAAGTGCAGAGGCCAGTAGGTGTACCCGGTGCAGTGGAGGTAGCAGTCAGGACAGCGGGGGGAACAGAGCAACAACAGCTGAGGGGGGGCACAAGCCAGGGACATGGACAGTGCCAGCTTCCACATGGAAGCTGTAATGAGGGGGGTGAGAAGGCATGCTGCAGGGGGACGTGGCTGTGGAAGGGCCCGTCGGCGGTACGCCCCCAAGAGGCAGTACTGAGCCCGCATCAGCTTTGAGCTCTACTCAAATGTCGAGATTGTGGGCCGGTACCACCTGAACAGGGCAATACTGAGGCGGCTCTGTGAGCTGTGCAGTGATGTGATGCAGGCACCTTCATGACGGAGTCACGCTCTGTCAGTGGAGACAAAGGTAACAGCCTGCATGTGCTTGCTCGCCACGGGTACCTTCCAGAGACCAACAGGGGACACCACAGGCATAACACAGTCGGCCACGTCATGCATCCTCACCCAATTCCTCAGCACACTGCTGCCACATGCTACGGAGTACATCCATTTCCCCAGCACCGCGGCGGAGTGCACAGCAAACATACAGGAGTTCCACAGGGTAGCACGTATGCCTGGCGTGCTAGGGGCGATAGACTGCACCCATATGGCCATTCACATGCCACCTGGCCCTGATGGGGCCACCTATAGGAATCGGAAGGGTTATGCCAGTGTCATCTGCCAGGTGGTGTGTGATGCCAGTGGGCGCATCATCAATGTCTGTGCCACACACCCTGGCGGAGCACACGATTCATTCATATGGTACCAGTTGGCACTGTGCCATTGATTTGAGAGTGGGGACATCCCCACAGGACATCTAGTGGGTGAGTATGCATGTAGGACTGACAAATCGGGGGAAAGGGTGGGCAAGCCACAGGTGCCATGGGTGTGGCACACAGGGTTAGGGGCAATATGAGCCTGAACAAGACACTAACCTCCACTATCTCCACACAGGTGACAGTGGATACCCACTCCGTCCCTGGCTGCTCACACCCTACCGGCAGCCCACGACCCCATCGCAGCAACGCTTCAATGAGGCACATGCCGCCACATGCAACATCATTGAGCGGGTGTTTGGGATGCTGAAGACGTGCTTCTGATGCCTAGACACCTCCGGTGGTGCCCTACAGTATAGCACCTCAAAGGCCTGTGGGATATTCCTGGCCTGTTGTATCCTGCACAACATGGCCAAAGACTGTGGGGTAGCCATACAGGTCGAAGGGGGGGACAGCGATGGGGACAACGGTAATGCCGGTGATGATGGGGATGGGCAGCCCCCTCTTGGATGACGTGACCGCCAACTGATCCGGCTGGCCCAGCTGCACCAGGACACCATCACAGAGGAGCACTTCACCCAACACAGGTAAGTCATGGGGCCATGTGCAACCAACAGTGGCTAGGGCACAACCCACATACACACAGAGGAAACACACCAGGGGTGCATGATGGCAAGGGAAGTAGCAGGGCACAGAAGCACACACATACAACCAGGAAGGGGTGAACAGTAACACGCCACATGGACAGACACACACACACACAATAGGCACAAAGTGCACAGGGGTCAGGTGCACAACAGAACAGGAACACAGACACTAAAAACACACATGTCCACAGGCCACCACGTCCACTGACTGTCCATGTATGTGTGTCAGATGCTTGGCACCTTCGCACTTTGGTGTACAGCGCAATGCAGGCATCATCATGCACATGCACCTGTGGACAGCAGTCGGGAAGGTGTGCACATGGTCCATGTGTCTGCGTGTAGGGCTGGGCACCCACTGGTGCACTGCCCACGGAAACACACATTGCACACAGGGCAGCACCAGACAGGGCCCGCACTGGAAGACAGCTCAGTCTTGTGGCACAGTGCCACGGCCACCTCGGATGCGTGGGCGGCCCCGCCAAGACCCAGTAGCACTGGCAGGCTGAGCACGGGCCTCATGGGGTGGCACCGATGGACCACCAAGGATTTCACTGCGTGAACGCGACCTTGCCCGCACAGGGGTCTGCAGCACACTGAACATAACTGCACCAGGGGTGCTTGGGATGCCCACAGCTGAACCCGGTATCGACAGGGTGGGTGTCACATGATGCCGGGAATGGGGAGTGGATAGCGTACTACGCAGTGTGAGCAGCACAGGGGCACCTGACTGTGTGCCCAATGTGGCCACGACAGTGACCAATGCCTGTGTCTGCCTGTCAATGGCGGCGGTCACATCCATCCGCAAATGGTCAATCCGTGACAGGATCCTCTCATTGTCCCTGCTGTGCCACTCCAGAGCCACACACAGTGCCTCCACGGACGTTGCAACCCGCATCTGCTGCTGTACTGATGCCTGCAGCAGGCAGGTGAGCTCGTCAAAGAGGTCGTCTGCCACATCGGCAACCTGTCCCTCAGGGTATGGAAGGGCCTGATGTACAGCACCCCTTGAGGGTGGGCGCTGCTCACCAGGATCAGGTATGGGCAAGTTCACAGGTGGTGCACCTACATCACCGCTGAACCCTGTACCCCCAGTCCCGGTGGGTGACTGCTGCCCCTCCACCTGCTGTGCCCAAGTGATCAGTTGTTCTGCTGCTGTGGCCGCAACAGTGCCAGTGACCTGCACAGCCCCAGGTGCTGTCCCACCGGTGCTAACAGGCACAGCCTGGGACTGTGCTGATGTGCTGGCACACACGTCGGAACCAGCTAGATCCATGGGCGTGAGCTGTCCTGCTGTGTGACCATTCTGTGACACACACATATCAATGCCCATAGCAGTCATTGCATCATCAATGGTGCAGGTCTGTGCCACAGCCACAGCGTGCTGGCATGCTTGCATGCCAGACCGCTGAGACACAGGAAGGGCACCCCCCACACCTGTCTCAATGACATCAGTGATGGTAGCCAGGCGTGCACACTGGTGCAGTGCATGCCGGCAACCTGCGGAGGTGGATGGTCCCTCCTCCAACTCCAGATGGCTGTCTGCAGTGGACAGGCCCTTCACCGCTGACCCCTGCAGACACATAGGATCTGTAACAGAAAGGAAGGACACGTTAGTGCATGTGATCTACCTTCCCCCCCTGACCATGATATACCATGCAGTGATGGGCTACCACCTGTCTGGAAGATACCTCCAGGAACGCCCTCAATGGCACTGCGCTGCATGCTTGCAGCGAGCCTGTCCTCTGCCGGAGTCAGCTGCACCACCTACGGTTGGCCCCCGCCTGTTGCAGCACGTGCCGCCCTGATGGCTGCCACCTTCTCCTTCACCCTCCTCCTGTCGGTTCCCATCTTCTTTTTACACTCCTGCACAGAGTGCTGGTGGCTGCTGTGCAGGTTGACGGCACGTGCCACCCCCTCCAATGCAGCAGCACGGGCCTGAGGGGTGCCCCGCCGTCCACTGAGAAGTGGCTTTTCATCCAGGTACTTCAAGAGTGCCTCCGCCTCAGCCTTCGTAAGTTAGGCCTCCTCTTCCACCCACCATCATCCTCCTCACCCAGTCCTTGCTCGGTCATTTCACAGCCTGTATGGGTGAGAGTGGTCACCTGTGACAGTGCAGTACACAGCAATTCCCTGAGGCCATAGTCCAGAACATCACAATGCATGCAACTCACCTATCAACTGCAGTAACCAAATATGGCCACTGCAGAACAGTGTCACATATTTATAGCGCAATCCATGCAAATTAGGTGTGGAGCAACTTTAATGAGATGCAAATCACGCTGCTGCGCCATTGAATGGCTGATCGGATGATTTGCATATGACGGCTGAATATCGCGCTGGCGCTTTTGTGACACGGTTGAACGTGCTGAGCCAATGCGCAGTTCCGTGACTGCGTAGTACACCGCACTGCGCATGCCCAGGTAGCTTACGCAGGCATCTGCCGTGCTGATGATGTGCTGTGTGCGGTAGGCAATTCAGGGCATGGCCACCATTGTGCCAGTGGTGCTACAGCGATGGTCACTACATGGTGCTGTGGCACAACTGCACAATAGTTCATTGTGGCAATGGCACACAGGCGACCAATCATGCTGAACGCATAGACGTCCGATGGCGTTGTGCGTGGCCATGCGCCAGAGACCCATGACCCTGTGCCCGACCTTTGCCCCCTTGGCGCTGTATGTATGGCATGTCTGCAGCTCTATCGCACTGTTCGGTGACAGCGCAATAGGGACTGACGGCGCTGTACCTACAGCACGATAGGGAATAGTGGCGTTGTATTGTGCAGCAATTCCACGTGGGGTTGCTGTGCTGCGGAGCGCCATATTGCCTACTATACATCTAGAGATGGCACGCAGAAGAGCCCCCCAGTGGAGTGCCCTCAAGCTGGCAAACTTGGTGGCCATTGTGGAGCCTCACTATTGCCCACTATATGGGGAGGTTCCCCTAGACAGGGCCAGGACACAGGTGTGGCAACAGGTGGCCACTGAGCTGGAGGCAGCCACTGGCCAACGGAGGTCCACGGAACAGTGCAGGCACTGCTATGGGGACCTGCGGAGGAGGGAGCCGGCGCTACTGGCATGTCTGCGGTCGCATGCCAGGAGGGGCGTGATGCCTCGGCCAGGTGGGTGATCCATCTATGCACCTGTATGGTCCATATGGGTAACACTGTCTATTGTGTCCAGCACATGGGGGAGGGTTGGTCTAGGGTTGGCTGTGGCGGTGTTAACAGGATATGTGATGTATGGGTCTGGCTGGGTGGGCAAGCACACTCATTGGGGCAGGGGGAATATGCTTTGGGATTGCACTGATGTGTTTCTCACCTTTTGTTTCCCACAGGCGTGGCGGAGTGGAGGAGGGCCACGGCTGAAGAGCAGGGAGTGGTGCCAGTGGTGCCCGAGCATGGTGGTGGAGAACCACAACAGCAGCAGCAGCCTGATGAGGGTGAGTGCCATGACAGCATGATTGCTTTTGCATGCTGTGTGACAGGGTGGGGGGCATGGCATGGCCACCATTCATGGACACCACTGCCACGCACGCAACATGTGACAGTCAGCACTGTCCAGTGGCACTGCATGTCTGGGAGTGCATCAATGGTGGTCCATGCGTGCACTGGGCACATGGCTGTGCCACTGCCTGCCCACCACGTAGCAACGTTACTGTACGGCCTTGGTTGTGCTGTGCTGGACATGGGCGGTGTGTGTGTGCAGTGGTACACATGGCTGTTGCTGCCTGGTTGGGCATGTCTTGTGCACATGGTCACTGTGGGTGGGTGCAGTCCATCACAGGAGTGGGGCACTTGGCAGTATGCCATGCATGATGGGTGGGCTTCAGAGATATGGACAGTCACACCCATTGACTCTGATCCCTTGTCCTAGGTGTCCGGATACTAGGACGGATAGAGAGGTCCATGCAGCAGCTGTTGCAGGTAGCAGTGGACTCACTTGTCATCCTGCAGGACCTACAGCAGCATGGGATGTGAAGGACAAGGAGGCCCCGGGACCAGCACCAGGCAGCAGGGGAGCAGGCTGGAAGACAGTAGCTGCCCATCACCTCCCCCCTTTTACTATCCTTCACACCCCACCTTCCCTCTCCCAGTTGTTCACCCCTGCCCCTTACCCACCCCTACCTTTTACCCGTACCCCCACCCCTGTTTTGTACATATGTATATAGTTCTTGTTGTTGTTATTCTTATTGTTGTTCTTTTGTAATACAGATATTTTGATATGAATACTGTGGTGGTCTCTGATTTGTAGCTGGCATAGGTGCTCAGTTGCAGTGGTGTGCATGGCATCTGGGGTGGTATAGTCATGGGTATGTGTGTGTGTGCGTGGGGAGGTGTCTCTGGTGTGGGAGTGGCTTTCAGTCGGTATCTGTGGTGTGTGTTGTTCCCTGTGCATTGCATTGCTGTGTGCAGTGTTCCATGGTGCCTGCTCTGTGTCCATTGTGCCCCTGTCAAGCTGTCCTTGGCCTGTGCAGCTGACACCCTTGCATGTCTGTGGCCTGCCAGGTCTGCTGCCTTATCAGTGGGTGCTGTTCCTGCAGGTCATCCACTGTGACCGTCACGATGCTGGGTTGCCACCTGTCACCGGTGGGGTGCATGTTTGCCTCGGGTGACACTGTGGCCTCCACAATTGCTGTCCCACCTCCATGCTGTGTCTTGTGTGTGTTGCAGGGGCAGTGTAGCACTGTCTGTGACTTGTGCTCCAGGTGTATGCTGGTGGCGTACAGGGCCACAGTACATGCACAGGGTGGATGTCACCCCTGTGCCATGGTGGAATGCAGGCTGTGTGTGCACAGTTTACATGTGCCCACACTGGGGGCTGGGTTGCCACACTACTGCATGCCTGTGTTGGTGTCCCAAGGGTATAGGTGTGTGTTTGCCCTGCACTGTGTTGCATCCGATGCGCTGCATGCTTCCACGCACCACTGTGGTGTCTGTGCTGGCTGCTGTGGCTCATGGTGGAGTCCGGCTGTGACACCTGTCTACTGTGCAGGTGCTTGTGTCAATGGCAGTGGTGTCAGGGCATTGCCCTTTCCCATGTGGGTACCACTTGTGGCGACACATGTTGGGTGTCTCAGCTGTGCCTCAGGGGGTTGTGCGTGTTGGCACTGTGTCTGCCGTTGTTGCATTGCTGTGTGCTGCCACCCACTGCTGGGTGCTCAGTGGTGGGTCTGGCTTGTATGGTTCTGTGGTACACGGGTTGCAGTGTGACGGAGGGAGGATGCATAGATTCCTGCAGTGATGGTCACTGCTCATGGGGGTGTCTTGGGGTCACAGTGCAGGGTGTGCTGTGCACAGGGGGGGCTGCTGTACACTGGGGTGGTCCGCCCCTCTTGTGTGGCAGTCTCAGCTTGCCAGTGGGTGTGCTGGGGAAACATGGCCTGGCTGTGCTTTGTTTGCTTGTCTCCATGGGCCGGTGGATATTCCATCCTTCCCCCAGTTATGCTGTGCTTGGGGTGTGGGGGTGCATAGTCAGTTCTGCAGTGTGTTCCTGTGCCCATCTGTGGCATGGGTGGTGGGCCCCTGCCTACCTCCCTGGTTGTGCAGTTCCATTGCTCTGCTGCTGGGGGCTCCCTGCTTGCGCTATGGCACCTCTGGACTGCTCAGCTGGGCTGCCCTTGTTGCGCTATAGCGCATCGTATCTGCTCAGCTTCCTCTTCCTGGTTGCGCTATGGCGCAGGTTGTGTGATATTCAGACATTGGCTGGTTGCGCAATTTGGCTTGCTCCATGTTTGAATATCGCGTCTATTGCGCATGTGCTCAATGGACTTGTGCTTGCTCCTGCTATTGTGCACATTTTGGACGCAGTTTGAATATCTGGGCCCATATGTTATTTTATGGCTCAGGCTAGGTTTAAATCCTCCGCATTTGCCTGGCCATGCCTGCAGCATCCATCCCTCTTGATCCTTTCCTCTCAAACCTCACGATAGGTTTTCTAATCTTGCAAGCATGGGAAAAAGCACTCTGATTGGCTCCCGATGCTCGCGAGACTACAGACACCATCTTAGTGGAGTACAGAGGGTGACATCTCCTCTCCTCAGGGAGATCTCTCAATGATAAATGGAGATAGGAACCCCAAGTGACTTAGCTTGGTGTCCCAAAAACACAACCACCGAGTGTTTTTTATGAGCAACATAGACTGGGGGCAAATAAATAAACAACAAAGCATGAGGGAAATCAATAAAATAGACTAAAAACAGGTTATGTGGCATTGAGAGGACAACCTTGTTCCTCGACTCCCCAACCCCCCTAATAGCCACTCATCCGTAAAGATACAGTACTATATTTACAAAACTCAGTCCTACTAAGACAGTAGGACATGATTCTTAAAGGCACAGTACACAAATTTAAGGCACAGCCCTACAAAACACTAGGGCATGGTACCAATTAAATGTGGGAGAGAGGACCACAGACACTTACAGTACAACTAATTTATGTTAAAAGTATGTCATAATCAGCAACATAAGATATCACATCATACTTTTCTCTCTCTCATTTAACCTACAGATTATAATGGGAAAAACAAAGTGCTGCAGGCAGTGCAATGTCCATATTGCCCACCCCCCCCACCCCTACTAAAAGAGTAGGGGAATTTTTTTTTATTATTATTGGAAACTGCAAAAAGCAAACTAAAATACAACAATGGAAATTCACACAAAAGAATAAACAAAGCATAAAAAACACACAAGTATCATAGTCATGCAAGTATGAAAATAGTTCCATAGAAAGCTGAAAATCAAGCATATCTGAAAACTGAAAGGATCTCCACCCCCACCCCCACTAAAAGAGTAGGGGAAAATGTTTTTTTTTTTTCAAAAAAACTTAAAAACAAAACAGATGATTTAAAAAACAAAACAGATAAATAATAGTGTTATGGCACACAAAATCATAATGCAAAACAATGAGAAACATAAATAAGTTTTACAGCATACATTCAAACACAAAATTTTATTTATTTATTTATTTAGCTTTTGTTGAAAATTGCAGTAGTATATTCCCAAAACTCAATAGGGTAAAAAAAAAAACAGCGGTAAGCAGCACACAAAAAAGAAAATTAAATCATAAACCAAGAGTGCCTAAAAGGACAATGAAATCCCTAAAAGGAAGAAGCAAGTATCATAGATTCAAGTACAGGCCCTGGAAAGACAAGGCAACACAGTCTGTGTACACTCAGTATCATATCCAATTTACTGAATCCAGCAGATACCCTTCCGTACAGGTGATTCTGTTCCGTCACTAAGGTGATTACTGACTGGGGAGAAAAAAGAAAATTTATGATGTAAAAAAGAAGTAGACAAAGGCCCAGATATTCAAAAGAGTTGAGCCATGCGCAATAGGGTTGCACCTGCGCAAGTACGAAAATGCGCCATTCTGCGATATTCAGCAGGAGGCAGTTGTGCCCCCCCAAATCACACTGAGCAACTGCGCAATGATAATGAAGGCATGCGCAACTGAAGGGGGAGGAACCATGCATAAATGGCACAGTGCGATATTCAACAACTTGCACCATGCGCAATAGGGGAGCAAGCGGAAGTTGCGCCATAGCGGAAATGAGCCAAAATAAAAGGGAGCAAGGGAGAGGGCACAAGAACACCACAGGGAAGCCACATATGAGAGCAAAACACAACAGGACACACTGGGCAGCAGGGACACACAGGACCAGGCAGGAAAGGGCACCTGGAAGCAATAGCCACAGGGAAAGGTGTGGGGAGACATTGCAGAAGGGGGAGGTACACCACACAGCAGTGAGGCAAGCACAGGCAGGTGTTCCCGGTGCAGGGGAAGTAGCAGTGAGGACAGCGGGGGAATACAGTAACAGCTGCCGGGGGATGAACACAAGCCAGGGACATGGCCAGTGCCACCTTCCAGATGGAGGCTGTTATGAGGGGGGTGAGAAGGTGGGCAGCAGGGGGGGTGTGGCCATGGAAGGGCCCGTTGGCGGTATGCCCCCAACAGGCAGTACCGAGCCCGCACCAGCTTCGAGCTGTACAGTGATACCGAGATTATGGGCTGGTACCGCCTGAATCAGGCAATTCTGAGGCGGCTCTGTGAGCTGTGCAGTGATGTGATGCAGGCACCCACACGACAGAGCCATGCCCTGTCAGTGGAGACCAAAGTGATAGCTTGCATGTGCTTGCTCATCACGGGTACCTTCCAGAGACCAACTGGGGACACCACAGGCATAACCCAGTTGGCCACGTCACGCCACCTCACCCAGTTCCTCAGCACACTGCTGCCACATGCTGCGGAGTACATCCATTTCCCCAGCACACCGGCGGAGTGCACAGCAAACATACAGGAGTTCCACAGGGTAACACGTATGCCTGGCATGCTAGGGGCAATAGACTGCACCCATGTGGCTATCCACACACCACCTGGCCCCGCGGGGGCCACATACATCAATCGCAAGGGCTATGCCAGCATCAACTGCCAGGTGGTGTGCGATGCCAGGGGGCGCATAATCAATGTCTGTGCCACGCACCCTGGGGGAGCACACGAGGCCTTCATCTGGCACCAGTCGGCACTGTGCCACAGATTCGAGAGTGGGGATATCCCCACTGGCCACCTAGTGGGTGAGTATGCAAACCACATGGACAATCATAGGGCCTGGGGGGGCATAGTCAGAGGTGACATGGGTAGTGGCCTACATGACCCAGGGCAGGGAGATGCTGATCATCAAACTAACCTCCACCCTCTACACACAGGTGACAGTGGATACCCACTCCGTCCCTGGCTGATCACACCCTACCGGGGGCCCGCGACCCCATCGCAGCAACGCTTCAATGAGGCACACACCACCACATGTAATGTCATCGAGCAGGTGTTCGGGATGCTGAAGATACATTTCCATTGCCTGGACACCTCCGGCGGTGCCCTACAGTACAGACGCTCAAAGGCCTGTGGGCTATTCCTGGCCTGTTACATCCTGCACAACATGGCCAAATGAATGTGGGATAGCTGTACAGGTCAAAGAGGGGGACAGCGATGGGGACTATAAGAATGCCAGTGACGATGGTGATGGGCAGCTCCCCCTTGGGCAACGGGACCCCCGACTGCTCCGGCTGGCACAGCTGCACCAGGACACCATCATGAAGGAGCACTTCAGCCAACCCAGGTAAGTCATGGGGCCATGTGCAACCACCAGTGGCTAAGGCACAACCCACAAACATGCATGGACACACACCAGGGGTGCATGCCGTCAAGGGAAGTGGCAGGACATGGAACCACACATACAACCAGGGATGGGTGAGGTCTAACATGCCACATGGATGGACACACACACACATGCACAACGCACCAAACTTGCACAAAGGGTAGGAGGCACACCGACCCAGAATGCCACTCCTAGCCACACACATGTCCACAGACCACCACGCCCACTGCCTGTCCATGTGCGTGTGTCAGATGCTGAGCACCATTGCACATTGGTGTACAGCGCAATGCAGGCATCATCGTGCACACGCAACTGTGGACAGCAGCCAGGAGGGTGTGCAGATGGACTGTGTGTCCGCGTGCATTGCTGGGTACCCACCCGTGCACTGCCCACTGAAAGACACAATGCACACAGGGCAGCACTAGACAGTAGCCACGTTGGGAGACAGGTCAGTCACGTGACACAGTGCCCTGGCCACCACAGATGCATAGGCAGCCCCGCCAAGACCCGCCAGCACTGACAGGCCGACCACTGGCCTCATGGGGTGGCACCAATGGTCCCCCAGGGGTTCGACTGTCCTCGCACAGTGGTCTGCAGCACACTGAACATGCCTGCGCCAGGTGTGCTTGGGATGCCCACAGCTGAACCCGGTGTCGACAGGGAGGGTGTCACACGACGCCGGGAATGGGGGTGGACAGTGTACTGCATGGTGTCTGTGACGCATGGGCACATGACTGCATGCCCATTGTGGCCATGACAGCAGTGAATGCCTGTGTCTGCATGTCAATGGCAGCAGTCACATCCTTCCGCAATCAGTCCATCCCTGCCAGGATCAGAACGGTGTCTCTGCTGCGACGCTCCTCTGCCCGCTCCAGAGCCGCATGCAGTGCATCCACCAACGTCGCAAGCCACATCTGTTGCTGGACTGATGCTTGCAGTAGGTGGGTGTGCTCATCCAAGAGGTCATCTGCCTCCTTGGCATCCTGTCCCTCAGGGTGTGCATGGCCCTGCTCAGCACCCCTTGAGGGTGGGCGCTGCGCACCAGGACCAGGTCTGGGCATGTCCACAGGCAGTGCACAGACGCCGCGCTGGACCCTGTACCACCAAGCCCATTGGCTGACTGCTGATGCTGCCCCTCCGGCTGACGCTCCCCACGGCTCAGTGGTGCCGCCGCAGTGGCCGCAACAGTCCCACTGTCCTGAACAAACACCAGTGCTGCCCCCACTGGCGCTGACAGGCACAGGCTGGGACTGTGCTGACACACAGGCCTCCATGGCAGCACCACCCACAGCCATGGCTGCGATGTTACTTGATGTGTGGCCATCCCATGGCACACACACGTGTCACTGCCCATGCCGTTAGTGACATCATCATCGGTGACGGACTCGGCACCGGCCCGAGTCACAGCATGCTGGCATCTGTGGACGCTGTCACACTGGGACATGGGCAGGACTTCCTCCGCACCTGTTACAACAACATCAGTGTGGACAGCCAGGCGGGCCCACTGTCGCACTGATCCATGTATACCTGTGGAGGTGGATGGGCCCCTCCTCCATCTCCGGCTGACTGTCCTCAGTGGACAGACCCACCAACACTGACCCATGCAGATGCTCAGGATCTGTAAGGGAAAACAAAGTCGCGTGACTGCATGTGACCTACCCTGCCCCCCCATAGATAGACCATGACTTACCATGCAGTGATGGGCCACCACCCGTCTGGAAGCCACCACCTGGAACACCCTCAATGGCACAGCGCTGCATGCTTCCAGCAATCCTCTCCTCCTGTGGGGTCAGGTGTACCACCTCCGGCTGTCCCCACCTGTCACAGCTCATGCTGCCCTGATGGCAGCCACCTTCTCTTTATCCTCCTCCTGTCTGTGCCCATCTTCTTTGCACTCCTGCATGGAGCACTGGTGGCTGCCATGGTGGTCAAGCACGTGCCACCTCTCCCATGCAGCAGCACGGGCTTGAGGTGTTCCCTGCCATCCGCTGAGAAGCGGTTCCTGATCCAAGTAGGCCTCAAACAGGACTCGGTCTCGGCCTTGGTAAAATTAGGCCTCCTCCTCCCACCACTGTGTTCCTCCTCTCCCACAACTTGCTCAGTCATTTTAGCCTGTAAGAATGGCAGTTGTTACCTGTGACTGTGCAGTCCCATGCATGTCCCTAAATCCACAGTCCACACTCCCAAACAGCATGCAACTCACTAATAGACTGCAGTAACCGACTATGGCCACTGCAGCCCAATGTTGCACTTTTATAGCGCAACCCATGCAAATGAGGTGAGGTGCAACTTTAAGTAGATGCAAATTGCAGTGCCGCGCCATTGCATGGCTGTTTAGCTGTTTTGCATATGACGACTGAATATCGCGCTGTTGCGCTTTGCGCAATTGTGTTGAACGTGCTGAGCCAAGAGCGCAGTTCTGTGACATGCGTAGTACACACCTCACTGTGCATGCCCGGGTTGCTGACGCAAGCGTCTGCCGCGCTGCTGATGTGCTGTGCGCAGGAAGCAATGCACGGCATGGCGACCATTGTGCCAGTGGCTCTATAGCGATGTTCACCTACATGGCACTGTGGCACTGGGCCATCATAGGCGCACTGGGGCAACAGCACCGTAGGCCGCTACTGGAGGTAGCACACAGGCAACCAATCACGCCCACGCATTGGGTTCCAATGGCGCCAGCGTGTCCGCGCGCCAGAGACCCTTGACCCTGTGCCCGACCTTGTTCTCAGGGCACCCGGGCGCGCGCTCAGGCATGGTGCAGCATTATCGCGCTTGTTCGGGTGACAGCGCGAGTAGGGAATGGCAGCGCTGTACTGGGCAGCATCTGCACATGGGGAGCCGTGCTGCAGAGCACCACATTTGCAGACTGAGCTGAGAGAATGGCGCGCAGGAGGGCTGCTCAATGGACACAGGTGGAACTGGCCAACCTAGTGGCCATAGTGGAGCCACACCATGGACCACTGTTTGGGGAGGCACCCCTGGACAGGTCCAGGAGCCAGGTGTGGGAGGAGGTGGCCACTGCACTGGAGGAGGCCACTGGATGGGGAGAACAGCTGAGCAGTGCCGCCATAGGTATGGGGACCTGCAGCGGAGGGACCGGACCTGCTAGCCCCTCTTGGGGACGTGCCAGGAGAGCCGCAGTGCCACAGGCCAGGTAGGTGTTATGTCAACACACTTTTACCTTCCATATGGGTATCAGGTTATGTGTCCAGCACATGGGGAGGGACAGTCCGGTGTTGGCTGTGGTGGTGTTATCAGGTGTGGGGTGGGTGGGTCTGGCTGGGTGGGAGGCACACACCTTGGGCAGAGGGGCTTTGCTATGGGATTGTACTGATGTTCCTCTCTCCATGTTTGCACCACAGGCCCAGAGGGGCGCCTGGCTCGTGAGCTGCGGCGCAACAAAGAGGAGAGGGAGGCCAGGCAGGGTGAGGGTCCACAGCGCCCAAGGGACCGGCGTGATGATGGTGAGTGCCGTACCTCCATGATTACCATTGCATGCTGTGTAACGGGGTGGGCAGCGGGGCATGGCCACCATCCATTGACACCACTGCCATGCACGCAACTTGTTACAGTCAGCACTGTCCAGTGGCAATGCATGTCTGGGAGTGTGTCGATGGTGGTCCATGCGTGCACCGGGTACGTGGCTGTGCCACTGCCTTTGCACCACATAGCCATGTCACTAAATGGCCATGGTGGTGCTGTGCGTGACTTGGCCAGTGGGTGTGTGCAGCATTCCGCATGGCTGTATGCACCTGGGTGGGCAGGTCATGTGGACGTGATCAATGTGGGTGGTCACACACCATCACAGAGGTATGTCCCACGGCCGTATGCCATACACAGTGGGTGGGCTGTATGGGGCTGTGCATTCACACCTATTGACTGTGCTTCCTTGTCCTAGGTGTCTGCCAGCTCAATGACATCCGGGAAGCACTGCGGGAGATCCTGCACATGGCGAGGGCGTCCCTGGATATCCTTCACCGGATAGATGAGACTGGGGTCCTCAGGAGGCACAGGCAGCGGAGAAGCCAGAGCGGGGAGCGAGGCTCCCATTAAAAGTCTCTCTGCCCCTGATATCCCCTACCCCCGTGGACCCACCCTCACACACCTCCTTTCCTGTCCCATTTGTCCACCCCTGCCCCTTACCCACCTTGTTTGTGGCCTTCCCCCCCCACCTTGTATATATTATTGTACATAGTTACCTTTTATATGTTGTTTTAATACAGATATTTTGATATGAATACTGTGGTGGTCTCTGATTTGCAGCGGGCTATAGGTGTTCAGCTGCAGTGGTGTGCATGGCATCAGGGTGGTGCAGTCATGGGTATGTGTGTGTCTGTGGGAGGTGACTATGGTGTGGGGGTAGCTATCAGTCAGTGTCTGTGGTGTGTGTGTTGTGCCCTGTGCACTGGATGACTGTGTGCAGTGGTCCATGGTGCATGCCTGTGTCCATGGTGCCCCTGTCAGCCCGTCCATGGCCTGTGCAGCTGACACCCATGCATGCTCTGTGACGTGCACGGTCTGCTAGCATGTCAGTGGTGGCTGTCCATGCAGGGCAGCCACTGTACCCATCACAATGCTGGGTTGCCTCCTGTCACTGGTGTGGTGCATGTCTGCCTTTGGGTGACACTGTGGCCTCACAGTTGTTGTTGACCCACCTGCATGCTGTGGCTTGTGTGTGTTGCAGGGGATGTGCACCACTGTCTGTGACTTGTGCTCCAGGAAAATGCTGGTGGCGTACAGGTCCACAGTGCCTGAGCAGAGTGGGTGGCACTCCTGTGCCATGGAGGATGCGGGTTGTGTGTACACAGTTTACATGGGCCCACACTGGGGGCTTGGTTGCCCTGCTACTGTGTCCCTGTGTTGTTGTGCCCTTGGATATGGGTGTCTGTCCATGCACTGTGTGGCATCCGGTGTGATGCATGTTTCCACGCACCACTGTGGGTGTCTGCGCTGGCTGTTGTGGCCAGTGCTGGGTTGGGGTGTGTCATTGGGAGAGTGTGCAGGGTGCTGTACCACTGGTGGTGGGGTCCGGGGCATGCCCTGTCCCGTGTGGGGTACCTCATGTGCCGACGCATGGTTGGTCTCTCAGCAGTACCTCAGGGGGGCTGTGCATGGTGGCACTGTGTATGCTGTTGTTGCATCGCTGTGTGCTGCCACCCGCTGATGGGTGCTTGTGGTGGGGCTGCCTTGCATGGTTCTGTGGTGCACAGGGTTGCATTGTCGGGGGGTGGCATGCATGGGGTTTCCTGCAGTGGTGGACGCTGCTCCTGGGCAGGGTGTCTAGGGGTCATGGTGCAGGGTGTGCTCTGCACTGGGGGGAAGGTGTGGCACAGGGTGGGCAGCCCTCCTTGTGTGCCAGTCACGGCTTGCCGGGGGGGGTGTGATGGGGCACCATGGCCCAGCTGTGGGTTGTTGCTGGTCTCCATGGGCCGGTGGTTATTCCAGCCCTCCCCCAGTTGTGCAGTGCATAGGGTGTGGGGGGGACGATGTCTGTTCTGCTGTGTGTTCCTCTGCCCATCTGTGGCATGGGTGGTGGGCCCCTACCTCCCTGGTTGTGCAGTTGCATTGCCGCTCTGCCACTGGGGGGCATCCCTGTTTGTGCTATGGCACCTCTGGACTGCTCAGCTGCACATCCTTGTTGCGCTATGGCACATCTGATCTGCTCAGCTTCCCTTCCCTAGTTACGTTATGGCGCAGGTGGTGCGATATTCAGTCGTCGGCTGTAGGCGCAGTTTGGCTGGCTCAGTTTTTGAATATTGCATCTCTTGCGCATGGATGCAATGGACTTGTGCTTGCTCCTGCTATTGCACACTTTTTGGGCGCAGTTTGAATATCTGGGCCCATGAATACATCCCTATGAGGGGAAAAAAAAACAACCTGAAACCACAAATGATTTCACATAATAACTTAGACAAACATGACAAGAATCACGAAACAAAGATGTCAAATCAGGGAAGCCAGTCAATGGAACCCCACAAGGCCTGAAAAACTTGAGGAGATAAAAGTTTCTGTTCAGAGGACTTAATCGTCAGTATAGCAGATTCAATCATATGAAATAGCTGTGATTCCATAAGAATAAGTTGTTGAATGGATAGACGGCATCTGACATTCCAAATAAAATATTTGAAACATGCCAAAATAGTCCAAAAAGTAGGAGTGTCATAAATCAGCCATGTGGAAGGTAAGATACCCAAACATAAAATATCAAAGTTGATGTCTGTAAAGGGAGAAGAACTCCAATGTCGACCAACCAATACCCAAAAGGACAGAATAAATGGACAAGTAAAATATAAATGATGCACCGTTTCTATTATAGTGGAACAGGAAAGTCGAGGGCAGAATCTATCTTTAAAACCTTTGTGCTTCAGGTTACCCTTAACATTCAATTTACACAGAGCAGATAACCACAAAACATCCCACATATGAGGGGGTATATGAGGGCAAACCAGCATATTGCCAATTTGGGTTTTTCTGAAGTAGAATAATCAGAAAAAGGGGAAGGTTCCAAAAATGTTTTATTCAAAATCAATTGATAAAGCTGTTTTCTAGTCAAAGAAAGAAAATGGTCCCTGGACAATGACCAAAGTTTAATCTTACTGAAACAGGGAGAAAAAACACCTGGAAGAGATACCACAGAACGTTGTCTATGAATTGCACCATGTAAAGGCCAAAACTGAAAAATAGGGCTAAGACTATCCATGACCCAAGGGATCCATAATTTGTCTTTAGTTAGTAGGACTGGACTCAGGTTCTTAAAAGCAAACATGGAAAAGAAAAAAAGTATCAGATGGACCATGCGAAGGTCCCCATGTTTTTTATCCAAAAATAAAACACCTCTCTTTACTGGATTGTCTACTACCCCAGATGCAGGAAAAAATTAATCCATACATCTTGGTTTCGAGCTGTAATTATAAGGGGTAAACAATACTAAGATGAAGAAAAAAGAAAGTAAATGTGTTTTAATCATATATATTCTTTTTGCTTTGGACATTCTCCATTTATTCCAGACATCAACCTTGAACTGTGCTTGCTGAAGTTTGGTTTGCCAATTTAAAAAAGCCATGTCCCCCTTCCCAAAAAGCACTCCAAGGATACTGCAGGGTTCAGAGCATAAGCGAACTCCTATGATTTCGGTCTGATCAAAAGATGCAGTTCCAATCAGCAAACATTTGCTTTTATAAAAATTTAGTTGGACAGCCGTGCATTGAGAAAACAAAGATAAAATGTGTCCAGCAGCAGTGCAGGAGGCAATGTCTGCTAACAGAAGACATAAATCATCTGCGTAGGTGCTGGATTGAATTTCAGGATCCAGGCTAGAAAAGGATAGGCCCATAATCATAATATCCTGGTTTAATCTGTGAATTAAAGGATCTAGGGGAAAAATATACAATAAGAGGCTAAGGGGACAGCCCTGCCATAAACCTTTTTGCACCTTAATAGATTTACCAATCCAGCCATTACAGTAAGGGCTAATAATGGCATTGTTATAACCCAATTTCAAACAGCAGATGAATTGAGGGGGAATACCATAATGCTGGAGACATTTCCAAAGATATTCATGGAGAACCTTATCAAAGGTTTTGCTTTGGTCCAATGGAAAAAGGAACCCAGTAAGTTCACCAGACTGACCTCTGCTCCATATTTCACAAAGCAAAATTTAATTATCAAAAATAGATCTACCAGGAATGCTACAAGTTTGGGATGGATGAATGTATGAAATCACCAGCCGCCAGTGCCAATCTGTTAGCCAACAATTTAGAAAGAATCTTATAATCGGCATTCAGCATCGAAATTGGTCTCCAGTTAGATAAAAGGGACCTATCACCTGTTTTATACAATAAAATGACAAGGCCTTCCCACATACTAGGTGATAGTTGTTCAGTATTCAACATAGTATTAAACAATAAAACCAATTCTGAAAGCAAGATATTTGAAATGTGTTTGTAGAGGTCATAAGGAATACCATCCAGACCAGGAGCAGAACCCATTCTCATGGAGTTAATAACTCCTTGAAGCTCCAAAGCAGTAACAGGCTGAAGCAATGAAGCTGACATAGATGGAGATAAATGAGGCAACTCGCAATTCTCCAACCATAAATTGATACCATCATCAATACCAATAGGGATGAGAAATGCCTGTGTAATTCTGCCAAAATATCGGAACAATTAGTGAGCACTGTACCCTGTTCTATAGTAAGAAAGGATATTATTTTCTTATGAAGTTGGGAAAGGCCAAACTGGAAGGGATTGGAGAAAGCTTGGGACCCCTGAGTCCCAAACCTCTGTTCAGCCAATAATGATTTGTATCTATCATATTGAATATCGGACATTTTTTGTTTAATTAAAGAAATTTGAGCAGAGAAATCCAATTTAGAAGTTGCTTGCTGAGAAAACAGATTGTGCAATTCTTGTTTATACAAAAGATACTGGTCCATTTTGTGTCTACCAATACATTGCCCTATTTTTTAAAAATAAGATTGGATGTCAGCCTTGGTGTCTTCCCACCAAAGTTGAACATCGTCATACAAAAAACAAACACTTTCTGGCTTGAAAAAGCCCCTGAAAGCCATCATACACCACAGGGGTATTTACTAGTGTGAGATTCATTCTCCAGTACCCTGGTTCCCTCCCCATTTTTTCAAAGTTGGAAACTGTGAGACTTAATAGAACATGATCGGAGGAGGGCACTGGTATAGTAGTAGATTGAATGATATCTAACGTTTGGGAAATAAACCAATAATCAATTCTAGTGGATAGAACCCCTCTAAAATAAGTTTTTGGAGGAATACACCCAGGTCTATCAAAAACATCTATCAGGCTACTATTGGTGAGAAGAGTATTTAAGCTGGAAACATCACAAAAGACTTTAGAGGTCTTAGACCCTCTATCAGTTTTATACCGGCTGCAATTAAAATCACCACCCAAAAGAACATAACTAGAGGTAAATAAATAAGGCTGGATGGCCTGGAATAAGTCAATCCGTGCCTTTTTGGTTTGGGGTGCATAAACATTGATACAGCGGAAAGCTGCAGAACGTAACAAAACATCTAACAGACAGGCCCTTCCAGGGACTATATCTACTTGGCGGACAACTGAAATATCAGGGTTATTCAAACAAATCCCAACACTGCTACACTCATCTTCTCCCAGAGACCAAATGGAAGCCCCATAGAGCCATGCTGAGCTAGCAGAGGCCACATCCTCTGAGGAATGCAATCGGCTATCTTGTAAAAAAAAAAGATATCCAAATGGACAGAGGATAATTGGGCATATATTACAGCCCTCTTCTCAGATTTAATGCTGTTAGCATTTAAAGAAGCTACAGCAATATTATATAATGAAACAGAAGAAGGGCATGCTTATCATCATTTCTTCTTTACCATAGCTCTGGAACCCAGTCTTCGAGTTTGGGGCTTGGAAGTTTGATCTTCCTGTGGAAGTTCACCCTCAGAACCCCCATCAATCTGGGAAGAATGGAAGGAGGCAGGATCAGACTCAGAGCCCAAATCACCATCCTCAAGGGGAAGACCGTCAAATTTATTTTGCACAGGAAGAGACTGTGATACCTCCCCACCTGGGAAGGATCACCAGGGAGTGACTCAAGGACAGGGTCAATAGGCAAAGGATAAGGTGGAATCGGAGGAACCTGTGGGACTAGAGGAGCAGAGGTAGACAGAACTGACTCCAGAACTGCAGGACCTGAAAAGGGTAGCTGTGTGTGGGGGGGGGGAGAAGCAGACAAAGGTCTGGTGGCCTATTTCAGAGCAGAATTAATATAGTAATCTTGAATGGCATAATCATTGTTGGAAGTATTGTGAGAGGCCCAGGGACAATCAGTGAAGGAATGACCATCTTCACAAAGACTGCACTTCAGAGGGCCACGACAATGAAACATAGAGTGTCCAAATTCCCCACACTGAGCACATTTAACAACCTCACAGGTGCGACTCAAATGCCTA
The DNA here is from genome assembly GCA_016271365.2 of Neoceratodus forsteri. Lineage (NCBI taxonomy): Eukaryota > Metazoa > Chordata > Ceratodontiformes > Ceratodontidae > Neoceratodus > Neoceratodus forsteri. The sequence continues at coordinate 270,035,151 of JADMNL010000025.1, forward strand.
GGAGAGCCACATTTATAACAGTGACAAGGTTGACCAGAATAGAAAATAAACCCCTTGTCATGGCCAATGTAAAAATAATTAGGTAGATGTCGCAAACCAGAGTCATCCTGATGCAAATTAACCTTCACCCTCCACCCCCCAGTCCAAAAGCCTTCATCATCAATTATAGGGTCAGGGTTACCCTGAATTTTACAGCGTTTTTCTAATCAATGCAAGATGTCTGTGATATTAACTCCCTCATTGCAGAAAAGTACAGTAATAACTTTAAAAGTCTGCTTAGTGAGGGGTATGGCTTGAAAGTGTTCCCATAAAGGGTTCGTTTTCATGGTAGCATATTTCAACCAAAACCTGTCCAAAATATCAGAAGAACGAAAACTAATGTCAAAGGAATGTTCCCCAGATAAATGTATGAGTGTGTATACCTCAGTAGGAGAAAAGTCCATTTGTTGTTTTAAAAGGACCTTCCCTACATAAAATCTGCTTGGGGTATCATCCACAGGACCTGTAAATCTAAGGCGAACAGCATAACGCCTCTTAGCCAAATCAACTGGTTTATGCAAGAGGCTAGCATAGGTAGGGGCTTCTATCTGCACCGGAGCAGGTATCTCAACATCCACATCAACAGTTATGGGTAGATCTCTCCCTAAGTCCCCCGCCTGAGGGGAAGACTCAGGAACTACAGCAGAGGAATCAATGTTAGAACCCAGTTCTGCAGAAAGTATTGGTGAAAAAGAAACAGTACCTGAATCAATCAGCAGAGCCAATGGAAGGGGCTCCACAGGAAAAGCAAAGGGGTTATCTGTAACAATCACAGCAGAAACCAATTCCTTATCTGTAGAGGCTGTAACAAATGCTGCAGCAGGCTGAGGGGATCCAGGGAGTGGCATCGCAGGATCAGGGATCCACGTACCCAAATCCCACCGAGTCCAACCAGCGTCTTGTAAGGCCGAGGCAGCCGACCAGGAGGAAGCATCAAGAAACTCCGCGGAAGGCAAGTCCGTGCCAGCAGCAGCAGGTACAGGTACATCCGAGGAACCAGTAAAAGCCACAAGAAGCTTTTTAATTTGGGTGGGCAGCTGGGAGGGTGAAGGCTGTTGTGAGCATTTATGTTTGGCCTGGTCATCCTCAGATTTGTGACAAGCAGCGTAATATTCCCTTTCGGCAGCACGAAGACGGGCTGCCAAATGTAGTAACTCCTCATCTGAAGAAGCATCATGGGGTCGTATTGGAAAATTCGCTTCGGGCTGTCGTGTAGGTGCGATACTCGTAGTCATACCAGGATTTGGTAAAACATCATGCTGGGGGAGAGGCTCATCACTCAAGACCGATTGCTGGCTACCTTGCAGGCACAATCCAGCTGTCTTCTGAGCCATCTCCTGTGCTAGAGCAGAGTTTCCATCTCCAACAACATCCATCGCAGAGTGCAAACCCCTGACGGACAGAGACACAGCACCCTCTGTCCTCAGAGTAGGGAAATTTCCCTGGTGTCCTGGCCAAATTTCCCTCATTCACTAAAAATACCACCAACAGCTTAATCCGGTTCAAGGTCAGTTGGCATTCATCTGTATCCCCCTCCCCCGGGTCATGCCTGAAAATAGGCAGGATTTATCTAATGCACTTACCTGGTCAACAAAAGCTAAATAAATAAATAAAATAAATAAATAAAATTCCAGCACTGGTGTGCAACATAATGGCCATGGTAGGATTCAACACACCGGCCCCTACACCAACCTCAAAATTAATTCTATCCCTGCAACCACTATCTAAGCAGGCAGACTACTTCCCAGTATGCGAATCCATTGATGAGGTGGTTATTAAGGAGTGGGAATCCACTGAGCCAGCTAGGATTCTGGAGAGCAGATCTTGGGATGAGATATACCCACTGCAAGCAGATAAGCTAACACTATGATGCACTGCACCCACAATAGACCCACAAATAACCTCTTTGAACAAAAAGACTGTTCTTTCTACACAATCAGCATTGGGGCTAAGAGACTCCATAGATAGGAAACTAGAAGAGACACTCAAGAAAAATGCTGAGTTGGCAGAACTAAGAGCAAGGGTGGCATCCACAGCCATATATGCTACAAGAGCACAACTGACGTGGCTACGAGAGGTCATGAAATCCCTCACCCCAAAGTCTACTGAGGCAGAGCTCCTGGAAAATGCTATTCTGTCTACAAAATATCTTGCAGACATAGCTGTCGATTCCCTAAAAATCAATTCTAGATCAGCAGAACTAATCAATAGGGCATGCAGTTCCCTGTGGATGAAACTGTGGGACGCAGACGGCAAATCAAAATCTGCACTACGCAAGTTACCATTCAAGGAGAACCTGATATGCAGACAGGGGCTGGGAAAAATACCTAAAGGGAAAAGAGAAGGGGCAAGCACTAAACAAAAAACAGCCCCTCCATACCACCTACTTACCAGCTAGACAGATTCCATTCTCATTCCTTTTGAGATAAAAGAAGAAGGAATGCCAACTATAGGGTCACAAATGATATACACCCTTTCACACCCAATGCTCATTTCAATAAGTATAGGGGTTGGGGAAGTGCACAAAGAGGCATAGCCAACTACACGATCCATAGACCCACTTCAAGACAATGACTATCAATACTACAAACAATCCCACATCACACCAGTGGAAGCCAGGCTGTTGCACTTCTCACATGCATGGGAAAGGTCCACAACAGACAAATGGGTGCTGGAAATAATAAGAAAAGGGTATGCCATCGAATTTGATCAGTGCCCAAGGTTAAACAGATTAATAAAATCCCCAATATCAAAACACAAGGTATCCATACCTCAGGTGCAAACAGTAATAAAAGACCTGTTTCTGAACAATGCAATCGCTCGAGTTCCCACACAAGAAGAAGGAATGGAGATTTATTCCATATTCTTCATGGTACCCAAAAAGAATGGAGGATTACGTCCGGTACTGGATCTCAAGTACCTAAACAAATCATTGAGGTACACTCCATTCAAGATGGAAACAATCAGGTCAACGCTCAGGGTCATCAGACCGGGAGGCTTCCTTACTTCAATAGATCTCAAAGACGCATATCTTCACATCCCAATGAGACCATCACACTTCAAATTCCTAAGATTCCAGATACTAGGAAGCCACTACCAATACCAGGTGTTACCATTCGGCCTAGTGTCAACACCACGTGTGTTCACAAAGGCGTCGATAGTATTAGCCGTAAAACTCAGAGAGAAAGGCATACACGTAATACCATATCTAGATGATTGGCTCATCAGAATATGGTCACACCAACAATCCACCAGAGAAACAAAACAGGTGGTAGAATGTCTACAGGAACACGGATGGGTAATAAATCAGGAGAAAAGCTGTCTCAAACCCAGCCATTCCATCGAACATCTGGGCTTGACCATAAACACAGTAAGAGAACTAGTATTCCCATCCAACACCAGAGTAACAGCAATCATCACAGCAACAAATCAGTTAATAAACGCCAAAGAACCAATGCTGCTACTTATCTCACAGGTGCTAGGAACTAATGTCATCCACCATAGACACTATTCCTTGGGCCAGGTGGAACATGAGGAACCTATTGTCGTTCACGATAAAACAAGGCCCAACATATGACCTAGCCATCACCCGAAAGGTCTCCTTACCCTCAATAGTACTAAGAAGCCTACAATGGTGGACAAACAAACACAGACTGACAAAAGGTATACCCCTCGATATTCAACCAGAGGTCGTCATAGAAACAGGTGCAAGCCTCACAGGATAGGGGTCAGTAATGAGACGATAAACAGCACAAGGGAAATGATCATTAACAGAGAAAAACCTTACAATAAATGTCCTTTAAATGAGAGTGGTATGTCTGGCACTGGTGTCCTTTACAAAACACGTCCGCAACAAACATGTGTTAATAAAATCAGACAATCAGGTCACCGTATCTTACATAAACAAGCAAGGAGGAACCAAAAGCAGAGCGATTTTCAAAGAGACATCAAAACTCATACCATGGGCACAAAGAAACCTAGAATCCCCAGCACCAATTCACCTAGCAGGAAAGCTCAACACCACCACAGATTGGCTAAGTCACCAACAGATACACCCAGGAGAATGGCACCTACACCCACAAGTGTTTGCACAAATAAACAGACGGTGAGGACCAGTGTAGCAGGACTTAACGGCATCCAGCAAAAACAACCAATGTCAAAAATTCTGGTCCAGATACAAGGACAATAAAGTACTGGGAATGGACTCATTGACAGCAACATGGACATTCCACATTGCATACATATTAGCTCCACTACCTCTGATCCCAGAAGTACTGAAAAAATACGCATCTACAGAGCCAGATTCATGCTAATAGCACCCCACTGGCCACGCAGAGCATGATTTGCCACCAAAGTATCAATGTCCCTGACCAGCCCATGGAGATTGTCGCACAGACCCAACCTTTTAACTCAGGGTCCGATACTACATCCGAACCCACAACACCTAAAACTATCGGGCTAGCTCCTGAAAGGGAGAGACTGCTGAGGGCAGGCAATCGCCTGATAGTTATAAACACTATAACTATGTCTAGACAAAATTCCACCATGATAACATATCAAAGACACTGGAACATCTTTGAGAAATGGTGCAAGCACCATAAAATAGACCAAATCACTTGTACCACACCAGACATATTCCTATTCCTACAGGAAGGCCTCCACTTGGGCCTGTCAACAGCATCCTTGAAAGTACAAGTAGCCGCCATTGGAGCGGCATGGGGTTGATTCAGGGCACAACACCGGGGGCCCATCAAGACATTGTCCAATTTATAAAAGCGGCCATAAACATACGCCCAACAGCGAAGACTATAACTCCCCGATGGGACTTAAGTATGGTACTAAGAACCATGGCTAGGGCTCGATTCGAGCCACCAGAATCAGTAGGGCTGAAATGGATGCAACTAAAGACAATTTTTCTTATGACAATTGCCTCTGCAAGACGGATGGGAGAACTACAGGCATTATCATGCAAGCCACCCTTTTTAACATTCCACAATGACAGGATTTCACTCAGATCTATCCTATCATTCATACTCAAGATAACATCACCATTCCATCTCAATCAAACAATAGAGATACCAGTGGAACTGCCATTGCAGGAGATACAAATAAATCCCCCACTAACTACACTGGGGATGAAAAGGGTACTCAAGACATACATACCCCGCATATAAGATATATGCCAAACTGACAGACTATTCATAATCTTACAGGGAAAAAGAACTGGCCATCCAGCTCCGAAGGCGTCAATCGCCACAACCCTTAAAACAGCGATCACAGAGTCCTACCAGGCAAATGGTTCAATAGCACCAAAGGACCTGAGGGACACTCCACAAGAGTGACAGCAACATCATGGGCAGAAAAGAATATGGCCACTCCAGAATAAATATGCGCAGTTGCCACATGGTCCTCTTTATACACATTCACTAGACATTATAGAATGGATGTGTCCCAGGACAATAAAACAAACTTTGCATGGGCTGTTCTTCTAGCACCAAGTACCAATAAGGTACAAGTCAACAGTCCTAGCCCACCTGGGTATAGGGACACTGCCACTTTATGACTCATGATGTCATGACTGTGGAGTGCCTCAGAGATTATCCCCCACAATGGTAGTTTACTCACCTGGTAAAGGTGATTGTGGGGGAATATATCTCTGAGGCACTCCACATCTCACCCAATAGTTGTGTTAAACAGCTAAATAAACAGGTGTGTGTGTATATGTATATATATATATATATATATATATATAGAGAGAGAGAGAGAGAGAGAGAGAGAGAGAGGACATTAGAGTGAATATTATTGGGAATTTGTACATTCCAATACCTCATAGAGTGTAGTAATAGGCAATAAAGATCATAAGTAACTGACACCGAGCAGACATTATATCATTTATTAACAATAAGACAGTATTACAAGGTTATTGTTACAGATACAGCTTTGGAATACAACAAACTGATCCTAAGAGAGCAGCACCCCCGAGAAGGGGGATGGACTTTCTTTAAAGTCACATGTGCATCAAGCAACCTATCAAGTGTACACAACCCATGATGTCATGGCTGCCTTGGAGATATAGTCCCCCACAATCACCTTTACCAGGTGAGTAAACTACCATTCTGCCCTGAACAGGGTGAATTGGTGCTTGCAACTCTTCTGTCTTTGTCAACCTTGCCAAGGCTTTCAACACTATGGTCTACCCCATCCTATTAGGATAGCTCATAAGGGCGGGTAACTCTTACCTGTCAGTCACTTTTTACAGTTCAGTTTTATTGAGTAAAAAACGTGCATAAAAATGTAATTTATAGTATGTCTATACAGTTAAAACATCAAGAAGTATCTAGCTAGACACGTTTATCCTCTCTAAAAATATTTTGTCTGCAAAAGATTTAATAGCAGATGGACTGACTCTATCCTGACTAAACAGCAATTTGATCATGTTACTTCCTACTATCAGTCAGGTAGTTTTGCCCGTACCTGTCGGACAGACTCAGTCACTCCAAGTAGGTGAAGTCCTATTCCCCCATCTGTTCAGGTGTCCCCAAGGGTTGCATTTGAGACCCAGTTTTGTTCTCCATTTTCCTTAAAGATCCCTTCTCAGCCTGTATTCCTTTGCAGATACATAATCTACTCAGACAAGACTGTACTTTTTGTCTCTTTAGCCTCACACCTCCCCAAACTGGAAGCAGTGGCGGATCTAGGGGGGTGATGAATGGTGCTACCACGCCCCCCATTGTAACTTGCTTGCTGCTGCTGCATTTCATGTTGTTGAAGTCTGATTTATTGATTGCACAAAAATTCATATTCAAAATTATGGATTACATTTATATTTTCTGTCAAAAATGTAAAATAAAAAAGATAATAGCAGACAATATAAATGATTAAAAATTAAACTAAAAATGCATGTCAAGTATTCACACCACTGCAGTACCCCCGCTATAAAATTCTGGATCATTCACTGGAAGTGGCATTCAGTGTAACTTTTTTTTTATATCTAGCTCTTTGGCTCCCTCCCCACCGCTACCTCTCTCCCTCCTCGGTGATGGGGGAAGCACATGAGCTCTGGTAGGCGGCTCCGGGCCCTTCTCTGAGGGGCTCAGTCTCAGGACCCCAACCTTCCCGCCCAACCCACCCCACCCGGCAATCCCTCATGTTGTCCCCCCATGACGGGGCCAAGGGCAAAGGCGTCAACCCCCCCCCCTCCGAGACCAACATCTAGACTTCGGGGGGCCTGGATCAGGCACTGTGGGTGCCATCAAGGAATCTACTAGCTCTGAGTTGCTCTGTTTGTTCCCCCACGCTTGTCACAGTTGCCCACATGCATATGGAGGCATGCGCACACAGCAACCCTTGGCACCCTCCCAGCTCGAGTCACTCCCCACCTGCACTACCACTGCTCCTCCACCCAGGGGCAACCCTGCAGCGGGAGTGGCTGGATCCCCACCCAAGAGTGGAGAGCAGCTTGACAGCCTCTCAATCCAATTCTTGGCCTCCATCCCCCCGCCGACCCTCGAAGGCCCGGGCTCGTTTCCGAACCTAGGTCACTGGCATAGCACGAGGTGTGGTCTCCAGCACCTCTACCCTCAGCACCACCGAGCTGGCATTTCAGTGTAACTTTGACAATGTTGAATTGGTTTGCTCTGAGTAGCTCTCCCTTAAAGCTGAAAAACAGTCTCCATGACCTCTGGCAGTAAGATGAGACTCACTAGACTTCAATACCCAGGTCTTCAGGACTCTGGACACTGGCTCCCCCTTGAAGCAATGCCCCAGTTCAAGTATCTCAGTTGTTTGGCCAAATCAGAAGCTTGCATTCTCCTGCCACATTGATGCCACCCATAAAAAAAAACTCCTTCCCAACTGCGGTTTTCTGCACTACCATGAATCCTGCCAACTCCCACACATGGTCTGCGGTGAGATGTTCCTCAAGATGACCCTCTCAGTGTTCTGACTGTGCAGATGTGGTATATCATGCTGTTCTCAAAAGTACCCTGATAAGACTGGACCACCTCTCATTCCTCCACACACTTACCCCCACTCCCTGTATTCAGATCTCTCCCATGCCTCATTCGGGGACAGGCACCTTTCCCACTGTGCCTCCACTCTATCCAAGCTCTGGTTAATCTCCATCCCCTGTTACCCCGCTGCGCTCCTCCAGTCCCTTCCTTCTACATCCACTCTTCCACCGGCTTTTGCTGCAGATTCTGGAGGAACATGAGCAAGTGTTTTTTTTTTTTTATTTTTTAGGAGAGTGGTTGAGCCATCAGTCTGCTGGATGAGGTGTTGGGTGCCATAACCATTGATGGATTCAAGCATGGCTGAGACACAGTAAAGGGCTACGTAGTTACTGGGGGAGCAGGAGGTAGTGATAAGTCAGGAAACATGGGGCAGGTAGTGCAGACAAAAAACCCATACAGAACCAATCTCAGGGTAAGATAGGGTATTATGGGCAGACTGGCTAGACTGACGGTCTTTTCCTGCTGTCATTATCTATGTTTCTAAGGGGTAGAAATCAAAGAGAACATTAGAAAGTATTTTTCACAGTGCCAGTGGTTGACAGCTTCAATGATCTTCCCATGCAATGAGTTTGATGCTGGGAGTACATCTATGTTCAAATTACAATGGGACATCTTCAAAGAGGTTATTAGGAGCAAGAGGTAGGAAAGAGTCAGGGTGGGTTCTGAGGAGAAGATAGATTTGGTGTAATACAGTGGCTGGGCACCAGGAGGGTGGGATCCAGTGTTGGAATTATTCTAAATTCTCTTCTCTTCTCTTTCCTTTCTCTTTCAGTATTCTGTGTTTTCCATCCTTTGCAGACACACCCATACTCTCCTCTTCCTTTTAGTTTAGATTTAACTGAAACGCTTTTCTTAAAACCTGGTTATTTGAATAAGTTGTAATCCAAATACTTTCAACACTGTGTCTCCACTATCTTTTTTTGCCTTTTGAGATATTTAAAATACTAGAATGTGAAGGACTTTTGTCCCAGACAATTACATACATATCTAACCCCTAGGTGGCACTATCCCAAGGGCTACTACCCCTGCCTGTTTGGCTAGTAGCAGGTTAAGGGGCCCGAGTTCTGAAATGGGGGCCTCCACCCGGAGGTCAGGGTTGGTAGTGGTCAAGCTAACCTGGGCACAGCCTTCCGGGACACTGTAACCCCCCTCTTTCCTTACTAGTGGCCAGAACAATACACAATAATCACTTTCACAATACTCCTGATACACCACACAAGTATCCACACTGTTTGGACTTACCACCAGGGCTTTCCTCTGGCTCGGCCCTGGGGACCCCTTAAAATGAGGTTATACACAGCAGATAACAGCAGTAGAGTACTCCTGCACAAACTGGAACCACAGTCAGGGTAACTGCAAAAAAAGACTTAGATCTGATTTATTTAAAGGACTTGAACAAGGGAGGGGTGTAATCAGGTTAATTTGCTTTAAGGCTGTAGCAATCAAGCAGTTATGAATGCACTTCAGGGTCTATAAACAGTCACACATTCTGGGTACCCAGATGGAGAATGGTGGGCTAGCCAGGAACGTTGTGGCTGGCTGGGACCGTGTGATGGAAGAAAACAACATGCACAAAACACACTATTTGTAATCCAGAGCCGGAGGGCTCAATTCGTGAAAACAAAACAACAAGACAATCAGATGACACACTTTTAGATTAGGCTGTTGTTGCAGGGAGCTACCCTGATGATTACTCACGATACCCAAGACTGGACACAGGGTAGATGAAAATCGAGACAGCAGGTGGTTAATCTGGAGTGCCAGGAGAAGCAGGGTCCACACGAATCGCCAAGGCATTGTTCCTGTTCAAGCGTGGAGCAGGGGGCTGATCCCCAGGCAGGTCTCTCGTCAATGGCTTTCTCTGTGCAGTGGGTAGTCTGGCTGGGCCAGTGTGGCAAGGCCCCGGCCAAATGGAGACATATTCCGATACAGTCCGTTTTGGGCTGGATACAGCTTCCTGCAAGCAGAACACAGTTCACACAGTGGAAAACCAAATCACGACCCACTAACAACTCATAGCACATTTACATGTTAGGACATTCTACTGTACCAAGCAAACCACTCTCCGGTCATGATTGCAGAGTCTCTGCACAAACCGGGGATTCAAAAGCAGCTGGAAATCTTGACAGGCCGAACGCATTCAGCAAAATCTTCGGTCTTCTTCAGGTATGAGCCTGGTAAAAAATCAGTGGCTTACTTTGTTCTCACAAACTTGGATTTAGTCCGAAATAATTCTCTTCTCTCCCTCTCAGGGGCAGCAGGCAGACATGCAGGACACAACTCAGGCCTTTCCACAGTTCTCCTGCGCAAAACTACTCGGATGGCTGCTTGACTGTCTCAAGCTGTTGCTTCTTCAGCTCCCAACTTAGATCTGACTCAACTGCCAACAAGCCTGGGACTTTCCCCAGAATCCAAAAGGTTCAGTTGGCTGATCTGTCTGTCAGTCACAACAAAGGCTCCCCTTTCAGGTGCAAAAAGGCGCCAAAAGCCCAAAACTACAATTTTTGACTCCAGACAGCTCCTGTAGTCTGGCTCCATTTTAGGTCCCACCAGTACTGATTCGTCCAATTTGGCAGTCCAGGACCAAGATAGTGGAGATAAACAAAACAGTCCTTGCTGCAAAGAAGGCAGGTTAGACAAACTACATTATCATTATCACTCAGCAAATAGTTACATCTTTCAACAGAGCTCCCTCTCAGATTACTTATGACTGCAATCCTGGCAGCTCTTAAAGAGACAGTACAACGAGGCTATACAGGCACTCTCTGGCAATCACATTTAAACTGCTAAAACGCAGGACACCAACCTGGCAGTGAGCATTTAGGCAAGCTCAAGGAAGACTTTTCGGGAACCCCCATTTGTAGGGGGGGTTACACCTATATACATGTATGTCTTACTTTTAGGCCAGTTATAGGGGGAGCATTTAATGTTGTGTACCCTGAGGAATTAGCATATTTTTTAACACTTTAAAGCACCTTAATAGAAGGACAACATAGCAATTGAGATATTTTGTACAGATGTTGCACTATGTCACTTTAAATGTTAACTGTTTCTTGTCATGTGATCTATTCTTGCTTTGTATTTTTATGGTAAAAGCACTGGGGAGCACTATCTTTGAAAAAGTCTCCTGTAGGTGAATGTCAAAGTGCACTTTACTACTCCATATCTGGTTTGGGTGAATGTTCATCTGCTGGCTGTTTAATAAAACAAGCTATTATTCATGACTAAGAGGTCTGCTGCATTGTTTTATACTCGTGCTGAGGTGAGTGCCATGACTGCTTTTGCTCCTGAATTACAGAGGAGTTTGGCCATTATCTGCCATTATGCCTTCTGTTGCTTGTTTACATTAAATCTGCAGGTGTGACTGAAAGCATATAACTATGTACTTTCAATCTATTATTTAAATCATACTAACCCAGTTAAAAACAATTGACTAATTGATTCAGATTTTAAGTTTTGCGATTGATGTTGCATGAGGCGAAATCGGAAAAAAGCTAGCACTCCAAATCAGGGGAGTAGCCAGCCTGTAGAATGAAGGCCTAGGCCTTCATTTGGATTCAAAAATGTTGACCAAATAAGCTTTAACTCAGCTGATCGTGGACACCATCCTGCCCTACATAGCATGTACCTGTGATTGGACCTTCAGTTTTTGAAATCCTGGTGACTTTCCTGCAAATAAATGCCACACTATCTAGAAATGTTCTTTGACAATCAGCAAAACAGGATTTAACCTGCAACATGCAAACCGATTATGTTACTGTTTAATCTGATTATGTGTCTATGTAAATGGTAAGCCTCTAATATAGCACGTAGTGTGCTGCTGCTGAGTCTGGAGGACCCCCTTGTAAACAAGATCATTCTGGCCACTTAGGGACACTAGAAAGCACCTGATGAAAAGCTATCAAATTTGGAAGATCATAAGGCTCATTCACATTGCGCCTTGCAGCAGCCACTGCTTTTTAATTGTTCTTAAAAATTATTTGGAAGTGGTAGAGAGAGAGAGAGAGAGAGAGAGAGAGATGAGTTCACACCTCATCGGTGTTGCTACTGCCCCTTTCCCTTCTGGCAATTCCAGTGATCCAGCGTTGTCCCTACTTTGGGTGTGGAATTGTGGTGTTGCAGGTGATTTTGATGTTCACATGGGACAGGAAACCACCAACACCACTCCACAAACCCAAGGAAAGAGGGATTATGGTGGCAATGTCACACAACAGAAAATCGCAGAAACAGTAAGGTTCACATGGGGCAGGGGATGCTGATCTTGCCACTGTGAAACACTGACAATGGCTCACAGTCCATACCTCTCAACCTTTTGACCCTCAAATGTGTAACATTGCCTGTCAGAATGTGGAACAAATGGCCAAAATGTGGAACACTTAATCAAATCTTTATCTAAGAAGCTCAAAACACTGTTAAAATGGTGCATTTATGTTCAGAAAGTCTGTTGCTAATTGAATAATATATATTTTGCATCATTTACTGTGGACTGTGTGCTTTAAAATGTTAACACTGAATGTGGGACAAGTCCTCACAATGCGGAACATGGAGCTTTTGTGAAGTAAAATGAGGAACGTTCCTCGTAATGTGGTACAGTTGAGAGGTATGTCACAGTCCCTCTGTGAACAAGCCTTTATATGCCTTGATTTAAATTGTTTTTCTTCCTCCACTAAATTCCAGAAACACAGCTATTATGCCTGGGGATGCACAGGCTTTAGGCTCGTTCACACTGCGAAATCTGAGTTGTTGGAGATGGTGCGCACTGGCAAGATTGGTGCCGCTGCCCCCGTCTGAGTGCCACCGTTTTGCATTTCCAGTGGCATTCTGTTGTGAGGGCGATCCCTCTTTCCTTGGGTTTGCATTGTGGTGCCCGAGTTTTGCACTGTTGCGTTGGGCTGTGTGAACAGCTGGCACCACACACAGCGCTTCATCCACCTTTGGTTAGAATGATCGAAGGTGGGCCGTCAGACCCGAGTTCAGCCGAAGGTTCCTTTTTGTAATCTGAACACAGCTGAACTCGGGAAAGTAACTCTTGTAGTAAACCGAGGGCTGAAAAGAGAAAATATGGTCTCTAAGTCTATCCCTGACACAGAGCATGCGTGTATGCATATGCGTATGCCCAGTGTCAGAGATGGAATTAGAGACTGTTTTTTCTAAGTTTCAGCCCTCGGTTTACTAAAAGTTACCTTCCCAAGTTCAGCTGTGCTCAAAGCACAACAAGGAGCCTTCAGCTGAACTCGGGTCAGATGACCAATCCTTGATCCTTCTGGTGCTGCAGCGCCATTTCTGTTCACGTTACCCTCCCCAACCCCAGCACACTCCCCTCCACCCTCTGGAGTACTCACTGACAGCAGAAACAGCTGCTCAATGGCCAGCTCATCTGAATGCTACTCCACAGTGTTGCAGAACAGATGGACAGCAATGATCTAGACGGCAGCAGTTTTTTTCTCGCAGTGTGAACAAGCCTTTTGAAAGGTCTGGAGCCACTCGCGCTAGTTTCTGTACTTGTGTTTTACATTATTTCAGGCAATTGGGTCTGTTTTACAGCGATAAGACATCACATAACTTTCAGCCCAAAGTGTCTCAATAAATCTCTGTGTACAAATAAACAATGTCGTAAGGATCTAATCTCAACTATAAACACACACTTGTTAAAGGGAAGCAGCACAATTGCCCAAAGGCTGTAAAACAGGTACTGTATACTGACTTTTTATGGTTCATGTCAAACTTATTACCACCATGACAAGACAGCCTGGGGGTACAGAAAAGGAACTGCCACTCACTTGTTGCAGCTTAGAGAGAAACTGATTTAAGATACTGCAAACCTCTCCAACCAGCTAGGACATGGGGGGGGGGAGGGCAGAGACAAGGTATGTTTCCCTTTACCTTGCCTTAGCAGGCAAGTCAGTGCCTCTGTCATGCTGCTGCCTCCTATCTGTTGTCTGGCCCAGCTGCCTTCTTCAAACTGTGGCCTGGATTCCAAATAGAATCACCACGAGCCAGCCCAAAATGTTGGTGAGAAAGGGACTCATACATGGGTTGGGGGGAGACATAGGCAGACTTTCCCAGCTTATGGCCAAAGTTCAATTTTTAATTTTTTAAGACTGCAGGCTGAGATGGGGAAAGCATCGAAACATGTGTCCTTTTTGTTCTAGGCTACTGCCCATGATGTATTCCCAGACCCCACAAGTGGCAGTTTCTGTGTTAGCCTCAGTTCCTTGGCCTGTAAGGGTGGTTGTTTGTGCTTAGTTTGTATGTATTTTCATGTTTTTCTTCTTTGAGTGCCTACACCATTTTTCTATACATCAGCTATGAAAATTTACTGGCTAGAGTTCCTGTACAACATCAATCACCGGGTATCAGCATTTTCATTTCAAATCAACCTTTGTCGAAACCATCGCAATCAAAACTAAAGAAAGCTTACATTCCACACACTAGAATACAGAAACATGAGCTGCACACAAGCATATGGCCTCACAGGGAGAGAACATTATGTAAGCAATAATACCCTCCAGGGTGGGCAGTATTGTGCTATACCGGACCGCCCAGGGGTGTAAGGAGGCCCAACACTGCAGGTGGAGGGCCTTATAGCCCCTGGAAGGTCCGGTATAGCACAATATCACCCACCCTGGAGGGTATTATTGTACTTAGAAATTGGGCAGTGTAAAAAAAAAAATGTTTAATAAAAAAATTTTGATGAAAAATTAGTTTAAAGTACGTTTTGTAATAAAATAGGTCCTCTGCCTGCATTAGAATGTTTTTTTTCTGATTTTTCTTGTCTTTTCAAAGACCCCCCTAACTGATGAAGTAGTATTTTGTTGTCTGAAGCCAGTGCTGTTGTGAGTGAGCACTACTGAGACAGCAATCAGGACCGATAGCTTAGCTGTTATTAAACTGGAGGTACTTCACTTTTATTTATATGTGACACAGTTTGCCAGAATGGAAATTTAAAAAAAAAAAAAAAAAAAATAATAATAACATGCTTGTCCTGGGTACAACTGCAAAGTAGTCAGGAGGGATGTGAGGGAATTGCCAGTTGAGCATGAACAGGACATTAGAAGCACACTCCCATTCTTAGCCTACTGTTAACTCATTGACCCCTGCTGCTCAGTCAACTCGGTAGTCACTAAATAAGGACAGGTAGCAGTGCAGCACGTTTATTATTCATTTTATGTAAAACCGATGACTGTGTATGGCAAAATTTAAGCTAGCTGCTAAGAAAATGGGATTGTCCCAGAGGCTAGTAGCAGGAAGACGTGTGGTGGTAAGAGACAACAGATGATCTGTAGAGTGCCGAGGAGGTACTGAACGGTGGTGAAGTATAGCACCAGGAGCATTTTAAGCCACCAGTAGCCTAGTTTTAGCTTGCTTTCTGCTCTACTGACAGCTTTTTTATTTGCTTCTGGATGGTAGATGTTGCTTCATTTAGAAATGTGTGGGTCGTTGGGTAATGTGGAATGGCCATATGGCACACCACAGGACTCTGCGTGGTTGTCTTGTCCATTGATGGATGCGTGCTGCTAGCTTGCGGTTTACAATTTAGTGGCTGGCTTTCTGGAGTGAAAGATACACCTATCTGCCTCAGAAGTTTTTATGGGTGGTGTCACTTTGTGGCATGTATTTTTGTATTAAGTCTTCTTTTGCTGGATTCTGGATTATGGGGGGGGGGCAAAACGGTGAACTGCCATGTAATTAGCTGCCGGGACAGAAAAAAATGTCGGCTGTGCCACTTGAAAATTGTGTTGCCCTTTGAAATTTGTGGTGCAGTCCTTGGCACCAGTACTTTGAAAACCTGGGCTCTGTTGTCTGATAGATGACCACCCTGGCAAGCCTATCAGCCAATCAGAGTCCGAGGATTTTTTTGACCATTTTTTAAAGGTATTTGCAAATCAGACCATACAGTATCCTTTGCATAAAACAGCTGATAAGACAAATATGCTTGACCCTGCTCCACTGTTTCTACATATTTTCATGGGGACCCTTGGGAGGGATACTTGGCACCATTTAATTGGAAATATGTATTGAGGTCTCCAAGCTCTGCTGAAAGATAAAATACAAACAATGCTAGACAGATGGAATAAGGAACTGAAGACCACCTATACTTATGATGTCTGGACCAAATGTACAGTTTTGACACTCAAAATAATATCCTTCACACAATGAAGAGAGTTTGCATGGCTGTGCAGGTACATATATTTTTGAACCCCTGGCATAATAGCAAAATTCACGATGCTTGACCTTGAGTATTGCTGATGTGACTCAGGTCACACATCGGTTGATCGATCCCACATATTCTGGTACTGCCCCACTCTGGCGGGATTCAGGCAGGAACTGGGAAGTCAACTGGGAAAACTCTCCATCAGTCCAGGTTTACTCTCACCATCAATGGTCCTCCTCTCCACCCCCCCCCCAATTTATTTATTTATTTATTTAAGGCATCAGAATTGCAACCCTTTGAGGCAGAGACTCATTTACAAAGGCTCCACATCAAATAACAATAGACACAGCAGGCTTACAGATAACATAGAATACAGTAATAGCAAGATACAATAGTGGTGCACAAGAATTCCTATACAAAGTAGTAGCTAGGGTTATACGTACAATTACTCAAGTAAGTAGGCAAGTGTAGAGCGGAGTGCATTTAAGCTACTCCTCCTTGGCCCACATATAAAAACATAGGAATGTGCCAGCAGATAAAGCCCTTCTGGTCTATCTAGTCTGCTAGAGTGTGTAGTTCCCACTGTCTTTACCGAGGGAACTTCCCCGCATGTACCCCTCTTGACCCCTCTCAAATACCTCCCCCCCCCCACTCCTGGCAACTTTCTCCCTCACCTTGTCCAAACCTGTCTTGAAACTGTCCACCATTTTTAGGGATACCACTTCCCCCAGCAACTCATTCCCTTTTCTTCCTCTAACTTGGTTACCTGTACACCACCCAACCAGTATATGGTTCCTGGGGTTTTAGCCGCCAAGTGCATAACTTTACACCTTTTAGCATGGAATCCTAGTTACCAAATGCTAGACCACTTCTCTAGCCTAGCTAGATCTTCCAAGCGTTCCTGTCTCCCCTTCTCCATGTCTACCTTCCCACAGAGCTTTGTGTCATCCATGAACAGGCAGCTCTTACCCTTTATCCCATTTGCAATGTCACTTACGACTATGATAACCAATACCAGACTGAGCACAGAGCTCTGTGGGACCCACTGGTCACAGACGTAGCATCTGAGAATCACCCCCTTCCCCGACTACCACATTTGGCATCTATCCTGCAACCGACTTGTCATTCACCCAACAAGCTTAGCTCCCACCCCCAGATCTTCTAGCTTCTTAACCAGTCTCCTGTGAGTTATAGAGCTGAAGGCCTTGCTTAAGTCCAGACACAGGACATAAACTGCTTGGCCCCTGTCCATTGTCCTGTTCATGAAGTCAATTAGGTTAGTCTGGCAGGACCTCCCTAACACAAACCCATACCATGTCACATCCTGGAGCCCAATATCCTCCAGAGAACTTACCAATCTCTCTTTCAGGATGGTTTTCATCAGCTACTACTGAGCTCAGGCTGAGCAGTCTGTAGTTCCCTGATTCATCCTTTGGCCTTCTTTTATGGAGAGGTACCACAAGCACAGTTCTCTAATTTAGGGGCATGATCTCTAACTCCAGAAAGATGTTAAACAGGTCTGCCAGGGGATCCTCCAGAACCTCCGCCAGTTCCCTTACGACCCTTGGGCCATTACTCAGCTCTGGATGCAGGAGGCCCCCCCACACACACACACACACATAGTGGAACAATGGGGTGTGGGAACTGTTAATAGTATTTATACAATAAGGGTGGAAAAATGTACTTTCTCACTCAGGAAAAGATTGCCCCAGTTCCAGACTAAAGGCCCTTTTACACAGAGCCCTTACTCAAAGTGCTGCAGTTTCCAACAGCTTGCTCTGCTCTGGCTGCACAGCTGTATTTTGGTTATACACACAGCAGTCCTGCAGCAGTCTCATGCCTCTTCCAGCATTTTTGCTAGCTTTCCAGCTGGCCAAGAGTCTGGGACTTGCTTGTGGGACTGCATCAGTGTGAGTGTGCGCTGTGATTAAAGAGCAGCAGGATGCAGCGCAAGATGGAAAACTGCAATGGTGAACCCAGGAACGCAGGGTATGCCAGTACAGTGAATGCTGCCCTTGGATGCGGTGCCACTCAGCTTTACGTGGCAGGCAAGGTAACATTCTAATTGCTCTGTACTGCTCACTGAGGTGTAGAGCAGATTGTGTAAAAGTGCCTTAAGTGGCAGTGTTGGGTCCTGTATATCATGGCTATCGATGGCTCATTTGTCCCCTAACTGTGGAATCAGTCTGGGCTCTGTCTCGTATTTACTTTACTGCTCTCCTACCTTCTCTTTGAGAATTGGGGCTGATTGTTCCTTTTCAATACTGCTGGTTCATGTTGGGCCGTAATACAGATCCAGAAACCAAGACACTGTTCTATGGAGTATCTGGAATACATACAGAACTCTGACGGATACAGTGAAAGATCACACTGAATCGGTTATATATGATTTATTAGCCGCTTTGCATGTTGTCATCTGTCAAACTGTACCTCTTGCTGTTATGTTGTTACAGTCTGTGTCTGTTTGGCAACCTGTCATCTGTTTTTAATAAAAAAATAAATTACTAAAAACCAGAAACATCAGCTGCAGCAGTACCAAGGGCCGTTAGCGCAGAATACACAAACCTGTCTGGTCCTATAAACTTCACAGGTCTCCTGTACTCTATTAACAAAGAACCTGGATGCTTCTATCCTGGGGCAGTAATTCACAGCCTCTTAGAATGGCTTCCTGTTGCTAAGTGAGCTATTAGCTGTTCCTCTTTGTTTCTTCTGAGTCCCATTGCCCTGGATATTTTTGTCCACTCCTACTCCTACTGTTCTTCGCACCTCTCTACTATTACTACCTCTGCCTGCCACCACCCTGCCCCCCTCCCCATATCTACCCCGCCTCTCTCCCTAGCCCTGGTCCACCACCTTCCTCTCTTACCCTCCTTCAACTCCCTTCCTCTCTCCCCAGTGCTCTGAGATCAGGCACAACAGCTGAATCTGGTTCAAGGTCAGTTGACATTCATCTGTATCCCCCTCCCCCGGGTCGTGCCTGAAAATAGGCAGAATCTGCCTAGTGCACTTACCCGGTCAACAAAAACTAAATAATAAATAAAATAAAGCATTTTCCTGTAGTGCACCCTAATTTTCCCTGTATTTTCACTGTAAAACTGGGATGAAATTCCTGTAGATTTTCCTGTATGCACAAATCAATGTAAGTACGCAACTGGTGTCATTGTGCCAGTCAATAAAATCACTAGGACAAATATTCAGGCTATTTTATGTGTTCTTATTTATTTTAAATATAAAAAAATCACCTACAACATATCACATAACTACTCTACAACTATAAGAACTTTATATGTAACAATATAATACCATCTTGAGGTTCTGGGGAAATGCTGGAACCTAAAAAGCTCAGTTCTCAAGGTTCACATGTCTCCAGAACCTCCTGAAGGTATTATAACTTTGTAATAATACAGTCCCTTATACAGTATTCTATTTATAGTATGAAATGCCTTAACTTCAAATTTATCCCTTACTCACAGACTGATACATTTTGTGTTCACCTCACAATGCATGAAAGGGGCATAGGGTTGCACAAAATGTGCATACCCCACCCTTGCTCCTGCACCCCACGGACAGGTGCACCCATACTGGCATTCACCAGTGCCGACCACCTATCCATGGCTCCTCCCCCAATGCATAGGACTCTGCAGGGTGGCCAGGGAAGGAGTCGTCCCTGGCAGACATCCAATGGGATGCCCCCCAGGACCCATAGTGGATCCCACACGTAGGGTGGCATGGGTCTGGGGCTGTGCATGCTGATAGCACACACCCAGACCAGTGCGGCACCCTCCAGTCCCAGTGCTGCCTCACATAAACTTTCTGGGCACTCGCCCATCCAGCTGCCCCTGCCACCTCCTGCTGCCCAACAGTCAGGAGCAGCACAGTGTGCCCTGTTCTGGTCCCCCGGTGACCGAATGCCTGTGTTCATGGGGGCATGCTGTGGGTTATGGCAGGGTCCCCCTAGTGTACTCTGCACCACCCTCTGCGCCCATGCAGCTAGCACTACACGTGTTAGTGAATACATGTAGTGCTGGCATGTCCCCAGAACGTCCCCATCGCGGAGCTGTCTGCAGACATGGGGGATCAGGTGCAGTGGGTCAGCATATGCCCCCTTCGTGCATGCCATGCAGGGGGCACAGGGGGTATGGAGTAGCTGCTTGCCCCAGATACGTGTGCATAGCCACTCCACACCAGTCGTGCATTGGGCCTACAGCTATGTGTACCTATAGCGCTCCATTAATAAACATTGTTTCAGTGTATTTTTGTGTTTTTCATTAGCATGCTTAAGCATCCCTACACACACACACACACACACACACACACACACACACACACACACACAGCTTTGTGCACCAAACTCTGAGGTAAAAACAAATATTCCCTTTTTTTTCATTTATTTTACTAACCTTAGGCCAGACCAGGGTCTATGGGTCCCTTCTGATCTCACACATATAATTCATAACTCCTGCTTATCTTGATGAAGACACCCCCATACCTTTCCTAGGCTCACAATTAAATAGAAACATTGTCTAATTTTTTTTCAAATAACCTCAACCTATAGGCAGGTCAGAAAAAGTGCTGCCTTAGTGATCTTTTTAAAAACACAACTCTGCTCTGTGCACCAAACAAGCCAAGTAGCACTTAAACACTCTTTGCATCCCCGTCACCCTTTAAAGCCCACCATCATCGAGTCTCTTTTGTCTGGCTCGCTTTTTGCACTTCATCTGTTTAAAATAGACAAATTTGCAAAGCAGAAGGTTTGTTTACCTTGGTGGTTGAGGGTGCTGCTTCCCTCAAGCAACACTTAAGCACTCTTTCTTGCACCCCCCCCCCAAAGCATAACACCATCAAGTGGTCATTCTTTTGTCTGACTCATTTTGCACTTAAAATGAGTTTAAAATAGATTAACCTGAGGCTGCCCACAAGAAGGCTTGTTTACCTTCAGTGGCTTAGGCTCTGCTAGTCCAGAACAGTGGCATTTGAGGTGCAGCTTGGCTGACTCAACGGTGTTGCTGTTTTGAGTGGGGCCACATGGCAGGTGTTTGGGTCATGCAGCAGCTCACTGGTTCCTGATCAGAAGATCTGAATTCATCCTCAAAAAGATGCACTGCCAGCATATTACCTTACTACCCCAGAGAAACACAGGCTGCAAATGGACCAACAGAATTGCTTAGTGTTGCAAAGTCAGCAAACTGAGCACCAATTGGAGGGCTCTGTCTGAATCTTGGCAGCCATGAGATTCATAGTGGGCATTTTCACGTAGTGTTTGTCCATTTCCCCTGATATTTTAAAAATAAAAGATTTCCTTCCTGTATCCTGTTTTTATAGTAAAAATCCCTTAAAATACAGGAATCCCTGTAGATCTGGGAGCACTGTCTCCCTTTTCTAATCTGCTCACCCCACCCACTGTTGCACTTGTTCCCCGATCCTTGCCTCCCACCCACCTCTCCTTCTTCTACCTCCCTCCCAGTAACCCCTCTACACCCACTCTCTCTTCCACTTTCCTACGCTACCTGGCACAATTCGCAGCAACTCAGTTTTTCCACTCTACCTTTCCCTTTGACAATGCCCTTCTGGCAGCTTTAACTCATGTAAATGTTATTTGTTGTGACTCATCATTCTTAAATGTATGCCTGATTGTGTTGTTCTGTTATTTATATCACCTGTAGTTTTAGACCATGTATACCTGCACTGAATTTTGTATTCAAACTGCTTGCCTGCTAATCTCACACAAACTGTACTTCTATTCTTTGTATACTGACATGGAACCTTTGTAAAAGAACCATTGGCTAAAAGGTATTTATCCAAAATTTTAATAAATAAATAAAATACTCAAAACTGGATTTGAAAAAGCTCATCAGAGCTGTGGGAGTCACAGCCCAGATTTGCCACCACCCAACAAGAAGGGATCATCTGAAGGGTACAGGTAGTTAGAAGAGCACCCCTTACACCTCCACCAACCCAACTGTGAACTTTGGTGACAAAAGGTGCCAGCCAGACCCTGAAAGGGCATGCTCTCGGGGTCATTCCTCTTTGCTGATGAAAACTGGGCTTTTAAAGGCTCACTGCCATTGCAGGGCCTATATTTGCCACTGCCAATCAGGGGGGCCCATCTGACAGGTGCGTTTAGTTGGAACAGCCCCCCCCCCCACCTCCACATATAACCTGCCTTGGAACTTTGGTGCCTTTTTGTTTGTGTATGTATGTATTTATTTTAGTTTTGGTGACCGGGGAAGTCCACTGAAACAATACAGTCCCTTTTTCAGGGTCGACCAGGGGTCTTGGTAAAATAGTAGAGAGACAATTGCAAGAATACATTGGTACAAAAAACAATGACAGAAAAGGAGATACAGCAAGTACAATGGCAGACATTGAGGTACAGCATAAACAATGGCAAAACATATAGAGATACAGCATACAGGTATTTACAAAAAATAGTCAAACAAGGAATAAGTACTTCAAAAACAATCAAAATTTCAAAGGTATATACAATAAACTTAGAGTCGCAACTAAGAGGTAAAGAAAGAAGGGGAGGAGGGGGACAGACAATGAGGAAGAGGGGGATGCAGGGCAGAACGCATGGAAGTAGCTGATGGAGAAGCACAGAGTTCAGTGAGGGGCAGGATAAAGGGGAAGGGAAGGGTGAATCATCAGTGGAAGCAGGAGCTGGATACAGTGACTGAGAGTGAGGCATACAGATTGGATCGAAACGGGAGAGAGAGAGAGAGAGAGAGGAGCCAAAGAGGACAGAGTTGGGGAGGGAAGTCCAGTCTGATGTTGCCGCAAAAGAGAAAGACCTACTGGCAGTGGCCAGATGTAGTTTCAGAGTAACTAGAAGTGGAGTGAGGCAGATCATAGGGTGCGGGGAGCTTGTCTTAGTCATATAGTCTCATGGAGGCAAGGAGCTGTGGATTTATGGACAAGCTTGAACATGAAGCTCAGGGAGGACTACTTCAGTTTTGCCTCATAGGGCAGCCAGCCCAGAGCATGCCTAGGGCATGGTGTCTGCTCCATGCAGCTAGTGCGCATGCCCGGGATTTCGGCTCCACTTTTCAACTGTGTTTTTTAGTTATAGTACTGCTCGGTTTTTGTTACGAAAGGTATAGTTCAATTTCGGCTGAAGAAATACACAATCTAAGTGCTTAGTTTATAGGGCATGCTAAAAATTGCACCTCGCGACTGCGCTCTGTTACAAATGCGTGTAGTCAGGATGGATGTGCTTCCAGAGGTCGGCTTACTTTTGTTCGGACTGCTTGGACATAAAATAATGAAAAAATAGAGGTAAATCGCTGCTAAATATTACTGTTGGCACATGCAAGGGCATTTGACTCTCGTTGTTTGTTCAGTAAGTGCCTTGGGGAACACTGATCAGAAATTAGCAAAAATGTTGGGTCAAAGCTGACAGTGTCCCTTTAATGAAAAGAGAGAATAATAGAGGACCCAAAATGGATCCCTGAGGGACACCATGAGTGATGGGCCTTAGGTAAGGGACTGATACAGCTCATTTAAGCCTTTGAGAATGACAGGACAGATAGTTATTAACCCAGTTTAGAGCACCAGAGTCGAGGCCAAGGAGATGTAGCTATTGGAGGAAAAAAACATGATTGACCAGGTCAAATGCTTTTGTGAGGTCAACAGATATGGCACCGGTAACAAAGTCTTGATCCATCACATGGAACCAGTGGTAACTTTTATCAGGGCTATTAGGGTGCTGTGATTCCTCCAGAAGCTATGTTGACATATGGAAAGTAGATTGTGATGTTCCAGATAGTCCTGAAGGTGGTTATACACTATTCACTCTTGAATTTTGGCTAACGAGCAGAAGATGGAAATCGGTCTATAGTTTTCTACTGCATTTTTAGGGCCTCCTTTGTGCACCAGAACAACCTCCGCCACTTTCCACTTATCAAGAATTGTACAAGAGAGGAATGATCAATTGAACAAGTCACGGACAGGATGAGCGAGCGCAGCAGCACCTAATTTAAGAAGTTTTGGCTCACGTGTGTCATGTCCAGGGAGCTCACTGATTTTAAGTTGGAGATAAGCTTCTGCACCTCTTTGAGGGAGGCTAATTTCAGATGGAAAGCAGGCCGAGCACCAATGGAGCTTGGTGGTGATTGGTTAGGGAGAGCAGAAGGGGGGTTATGAAGGAGCAAGGTATACTTGTGAAGATCCATAAAAAATGTGTCAAATACAGACACGATGGACATGGGGTCAGCAAGGGTGGCACCATTGACTACTATGGAGCAAGTGATATCTTCAGACTCCTTTTACCAGGGAGTTAACCTGCCTCCAGAATTCTTTTGGGTTGCAAAGGTGCACCATTTGAAGGGAGTGATAATGGAGACGTTTGGCTTTATGGAGTGAATTTTTGCACTTGTTTCAAAATTGTCTGTAGACTTGCCAGTCTTGAGGGAGTCCACTCTTTTTGTAGGTCTGCCAGGCTTTGTCACAGAGGGACAGAAGCGTTCTAATATCCTTAGTGAGCCAGGGAGCTTTGACTCCCTTGATCTACATTTTTTCAGTGGGGCATGGTAATTAAAAATGTGAGAGCGGGTCGAGACAAAGATATCCAGGGCTAGATTTACATTGGGATGGGTATTAATGGGGCACCAGTCAGCATCATTGATGGATGTAATAAAGCTGCGTACATCAAACCTAGACATGTCCTGAACCATGGAGACCTTGGGGGTCTGTTGGGATAATTGTTCCTCCAAATACAGAAAGTGGGGGAATGGTCACTGATACAGTCAGGGAGGACACCAACAGCTTTTATCTTCAAGGGGCAGTTAGTGACTACCTAGTCAAGTAGGGTATGTTTTCCAGACTTGGAGTTGTGATGGGTAGGATCCTGTAGGAGTTGTGCTGGGTTGACATCAGTGAGAGAGCCATGCAGTTTGTCTGCATCACTGTGGAGCCAGTCAATATTAAAGTCGCTACACAGGATAAGGTCATGGCTAGGGAGATTAACAAGAGAGGCGAGAAAGGGGGGCAGACCCAGGGGAGCTCTATTAGGTGGCAAGTATGCACATCCAATGGTAAATTTCTTGACATTTCAAAGTGTTATGGAGATGAAAAGGGATTCAGCAGGAGATAAGCTCACGTCAGGAGCTGGGAGCTCGAGTGCATCCAAATCAGAAATAAAGTAGATAAGGACTCCACCTCCCCTCTTACCTAACCTGTCATTTCTGAGGCAGTTATACCCACGTAGAGATACCTCATGTTGTTTAACAGTTGGTTTGAGACAGGATTCTGTGATACATAAGACGTCAGGAGACATCTGCATGGTCCATACCTCAAGTTCAGCCATTTTAGGGCGGAGACTTCAGTTGTTCATGTGTGCAATTTTTAGACCTTTTATCAGGGAGTATGGTAGTAGAGTAGCGGGTATTGGTGAGGGTTGGGCAAGGGGGCCCAGGGTTGAGCTCAATGTCCCCAGCACGGGCAAGAAGGAGAAGAACGGATAAATGCACCCAGGCCGAGGCACAGGCAGAAAGCATTGCAGTGCAAGTGGTATTACAAGGTAAGCATAAGTGTTTATGGAGCCAGAACCTAAGGAGAGCAGAGGCCGGCTTTGGAAGACATGGGATGTATAGCAGGGCATGAGAGGATTCCGGCTGGATGTGACACGGAGGGGAAGAGTACTATTAGGAGAAGAGTTGTTTAATGTCACAGTAATAATCTGATTGAGACAGCATCAAAGAAAGAGAAGGCAAGCAAGAGAGACTAGCCAACTTAGGTGATCCATGCCAGGGGCATGAGAAAAAAGGATTCACAGAGAAAATTACAGAGGGGCACAGATTAGCACAGGGATATAGGATAAGAGGAGGAGTGGACGGCAGTAGAAGGTAGAAGAGAGTGAGCAAGTCTGTGGGTGGCACTAGACTAGGGACAACACAAGGTGGCAGGGGGAAACTGGGCACAGGTTAAGGTACAGGGAACAACTAGCAGGGGAGCAGATTTAGACAAAACAGGTCAGCAATAAGTAACAGCACCACTAACTGTACGGAGTAGGGGCAACACAGATCCAAGTGGGACTGATCAGGGAAGCAGATCTAGAAAAGAGGTCAGCAAAGGCACAGCAAAACTAGCTGTATAGAGTAGGGGCAACTCAGACCCACGTAGGAGAGAAAGGCAGGTGCATCCTGACTGATACAGCACCAGAAGGAAGTTGATGTTTAGTAGCTGATTGCCTACAGGATAGGTTGTAGGAAGCCAATAAAAACAAAAGGAACACAAGGGTGTGGCCTATTGTGTATTTAATAGAGGTTGTGGTTGGGACGGACAGGTGGGACGAAAAATACAGATGTCCACTAAAAGCCGTAAAAGCTGTCAAGCAGAAAGCCGAGGAAATCCATTATGCACGTATATTAAAGGTATTTTAGAAATTAGGCACCTGCTTGACACTATTTGGGTAGGCAGTATGTATAGCGCAGTGGTTTGAGGCTCTGAGCTGCAAACCTGGAGACCTGGGTTTGAATCCCTCAGCCCCCACTTGCATATTGTGTGACCCTGAGCAAGTCACTTAACTTCCTTGTGCTTCCAGGTTGCACCTGTAAACAAGCTTTCAGCTTAGTGTATCTCTCCTGGTAAAAAGGAAAAAAAAATGAAAAAATGGAGGCGAGAGAACAGAGCTAGAGGGAGGAGGAATCCTAGCTGGGAGAATACGCTTGTCAGGAAATAGAGGAGCTGGAAACTCTGAGTTTGAGTGGCAGACAGGCAGTGAGAAATGGGTGGGCAGATCAAGTCGGGGGAGCAATACGAGATGGAAATGCACTTGGCAGGTGATAAGGGTGGCTGTCACTTTGACTTAGAGAAGCAGAGAGGCAGAGAAAGAGTGTGGAGAGATGAGAGAGCTAGAAGGAGGAGTTACACTAGATAGGGAATGTGCCTGGCAAGAGACAGTGTTGCTGTCACTTTAAGCTTGAACAGCTGGCCAGCAGTAGCCTTTAGGAGTGAGCTAGTAAGCAGGAGTGGTGTTTAAGTGTATTTTGACCAGGGGTGGGGGTGCATGGGTGGGGGGGGCCTTAAAAATCAGGCTCCTAGGGCTCCCTTCCTGGAGGTAATCAGTCCCTGAGGGTGAGTCCCTACCTGGGCTTCTGTGAGGGGCTGGTGGCTTCAGACCCGGAATGCAGACGGCAGTCTGGCAGGTCGGTTATGCACGTATGTATGTATGCATGCATGCCTGCATTTATTTCTTTAAAAGTTTATAACCAGGAAAAGCACCATGAACAGAAGCTCGTTTCCAGTTGCAACCGAGGGGAGGGGGTACAAGAGTTAGGCAAATACAACAAAGGTACAACAACATACAGCGAGTATACATCACAATTGGCAAGGTAAGGCAAATTTTATTTTTCTGGTGCCCAATCCCGGAGGCTCTGGGTGACGAACAACAGGAACAAACTATCAGTACAACAATAAAAATCAATATAAAAACAATAAAATATCAGTATACATAAATAAAACTGATAAATATAGTTCTGAAAACTGATGCTCAAACAAATAAGCCGGGTGCCCAAGGTGTACTAATGCCTAAGGTCCAGGAAGGCCTGATTAAACAAGAAGGTCTTGAGGCAGGCCTTGAAAACCTCAACTGAAGGGGCCTCCTGAATTGATGGAGGCAGTGAATTCCACAGGACGGGCCTGGCGATGCTAAATGCTCTGTCGTCGGCTGTTTTGAGCCTCATCCTGGGAATCGCCAGGAGGCCCCTAGATAAGGACCGGAGGGAGCGGACCAGGAAGGCAGGTGTAAGAAGGTCTGACAGATAACCAGGACCCAGCCCACGTAGAGCCTTAAAGGTGAGCAAGTCCACCTTGAAGAGAATCCTCCACCTGACTGGCAACCAGTGCAGCTCATGCAAGAGCGGAGTAATATGGCAAAATTTCAGCTGCCCAGTTAGCAGCCAAGCGGCCGTGTTCTGTACCAGCTGCAGCTGTTGAAAGTTCCCTCCAGAGACCCTGAGATAGAGCGTATTACAGTAATCAAGTCTGGATGTCACAAAGGCATGTACCAAGGTCGGGATGTCCACAGATGGAACTAGGGGCTTAACCCTGGCGATATTCCTAAGATGGTAAAACCTTATCCGGACAACGGATGACACCTGAAAATCAAATGACAATCCGCTGTCAAAGGTCAAGGTTTCACACTCTAGAGGAAGTTCTCAATGGCACAGATCCCAGGAATAACCTGGTTTCGGCACCAGAGAATAACCTGCTCCATCTTCTGTTCGACTCCACCACCAGCACCTCCATCTTGTCGGGGTTCAGTTGCAACCGGCTGGAGAATATCCAGTCATTTATCTTTGCGAGGCAGCGGTTTAGTACTTCCACCACACTAGACATTCCTGGGCCAAAAGAAAGATACAGCTGGGTATCATCGGCATAGCAATGAAAACCCAAGCTGTACTTTCTAATGAGCTCACCCAGGGGCAGCATGTACACAGCAAACAACATTGGTGACAGGTCTGAGGCCTGATGTACTCCACACGACAGGAGGCTAGAGGAGAAGGAGAAATTCCCCATCACTACTCGTTGCCTCCTGTTTGTTAAATATGACTCAAACCAGCAGATGACAGAGCCGGTGAGCCCACAGAATTCCCTGAGGCGGTTGAGCAACATACAATGGTCTACCATGTCAAAGGCTGAAGAGAGATAGAGAAGAATTAGAATTGTCCCCGCCCCCAATCTCTAGCCCTGAGGAGGTCATTGTGCACCCAAAGCAGTGCGGTTTGTGTACTATGCCTCGCACGGAAACCAGATTGGAATGGCTCATAGAGATCAAAGACCATGAGGTGCTCCTCAAGTTGTTACACCACAAACTTCTCAATAACTTTTCCCAAAAATGGGAGGTTGGAAATCGGGCAGTAATTCACCTTGATGTCAGGGTCTAATGATGTTTTTTTCAGGAGGGGACGAACCAGCACCTCCTTTAAGGCATCTGGAAAAATCTCCTCCGTCAAAGAGCACTGGACAATTAAGGTGGACACTGGGCCAGCAGTGTCAACATATCTCATCAAGAAATGCATCGGCACCGGGTCCAGTTCACAATATGTGTGCTTCAACTTGGCAGCAACCCCAATGACCTCTGACACCTCCACTGGATTAAACTCCCCCAAACCAGGTGTATTGCTCTCTGGACAGTCCAGACGATCACTGTAGGCCGCGGTAAGACTCATTGGCAGCACGCCCTGCCAGATGGCGGATACTCTGTCCAAAAAGAATTGAGCGAACTCTTCACACAAAGCATCTGAAAAAGTCTTTTTCAGCTGGAGACAGGCTGGGTTTAAGAGCCTGTCCACAGTCCAAGAAAGCACACAGTCAATTCTTTCTGGCAACAATTTCTCTGGACAGGAACTCTGCTTTCTTATGAGTGACTTCCCCCTGGTACTCACAATAATGTGAGCACAGGGCCAGTCTATCTGCCTCCAGGCAAGACTTCCGCCAGCAACACTCCAACCTCCAACCTACAATCTTCATCACCCTAAGCTCCCCATTAAACCAGGGGGACCTCAAGTAAGAAGATTTGGGTCATACATGGGCTGGTGTGAGGGAGTCGAGCACCGCCATCATCACCCTATTATAGGTGGCAACTGTGATGCCTGAACCTCCTACACATGCACTGTCCACACTAGATAGGTCTGCTACTGCCAGAAATCCCTCCGGGGTAAAACCCCTCAAAGGGCGATAGCCGACCATCTCTGCAGGGGGAGGGCTCACAGGGGGAACCCTAAGTGAGAACCCCACAGTGCAATGATCGGACCAACAGACCCGATCAATCTTGAGGTTACTAACCTCAAGCCCCAGTGAGAAGACCAGGTCCAACATGTGGCCGTCCCGGTGGGTTACAGTGGAAACCTCCTGTGACAGGCCCAGAGATGACATGGTCTGGAGGAGGTTATAGCCTAGCCTAGAATCCTCATCATTGGCCCAGGCATTAAAGTTCCCCGGGACCAAATACCTGGGGGACTCCAATGTCTTGCCGGCGACGAGGTCAGCCACCTCCTGCAGAAATTCCCCTGCTGCCCCAGAGGGATGGTAAATCAGGAGAATCCTGCAATCTGTGCCCAGACCCCGTGTACTGCCACACATTCAAATGAATGCAGTCTTCCCACAGAGTGCACGGAGAAGCCAAGCTCAGATCTAAAACAGATGGCTACTCCTCCGCCCCTGCGTTCCACTCTGGGGCAGTGCACCACAGAGTACCCGAGGGAGGGACGGTGGCCTCTAAAACCGGATCAGTGTTGTCACCTACCCAGGTCTCTGTAATGCATGACAGACTGACCGAGGAAATAAAATCTTCAATAATGGCAATCTTATTCCTAATCGATATGACATTGCACAGCACTGCCCTCAGGGGCTTGGTGGACAGTGTAGTCCTTCTGGCTACCTGCATACTCAGTCTGGTGGAAACCCTGGAAATAGGTACCTTTCACCTCTCACAGGGACCCGATGATATCCAGGGTGCCTTCTGCACCCAACCACCCAGTCCTACCCCCTCCCATAGTGCACAGCTCACCACGCCATACACAATCACTGTGCCTTCTCTTAATCCCTACCTCTTAACAGGGACGAGCTGTAGTGATGGAAATTGGGGGGTCAGTGAAAGGCCACAGATTGAATAGCTGAGATGCCCCGTACACTGTCCGGGCCCACCCCAGGCCCCCCAGTCCTCCCAGACACATAGAGTTCGACCAAACCCCCCCCCCCGGCAACTAATTTATCCAAGTCACTCAACTCAATCAGACCAATCACACCACTAATATAACAGACTTAACCACTTATTCACCATTCATGCCAAATAATAAACCCAATACCCAAATCCACCCAGCCCACAAGAGAAAGGAAAAAGTAAGGAACAGGCCTTAAAATATTTTCTAACAGCTACCATCCAGTAATCCTCAAGGTTCCAGAAGGCTCAACTTTAATGGTCTACACCATCCAGTCCCACCCCCTCCCCCAATTATGATAATCCAGGGGAGCAGGAAAGGAAGTCCAGAGAACCACTAATTATTATTTACAATTGTTATTTACAACAATTGTTATTTACAAAAGGGAATCACATAAATACAAACTAGACATATACAGTGAGTCGCAGTAAAAGAAGTGGGGACAGTCATGCTGAAGAAAGCAAGGTCTAGGAAGGATAGCAGATGCAGGTAATGTTAGGGGCTGGTCTGAGTAAGCACTTAAGAGCAGGGAAGGAGGGAGAGAGGCGGATTTGGGAGGGAAATCGTTCCAGAGGGAAGAAAATCTATAGGAGAAAGAACGTTTGCCAGCTGAGGTGTAGACATGGGGGAGGGAAAAAGTGTGGATGCAGCACAACCGCGAGTTGTAGTGCGAGGGAGTAGCAGGAGTAAGGAAAGAGGCAAGTTAGGATGGGAGAGACCCAAACCAGAATTTATCGATGAAGGTGGAGCAGTGCGAGGAATGCCTCTGCGCTAGTTACTGGAGGGAAAGGGAAGAGTACTGGTCACAGTGGTGAGTTAAGGAGGGAGTTAGAAGCGAATCTACAAAAGATGTGAAACAGAACATCAAATTTGCTGAGGGAGGTGGCTGGGGCAACGCTGAAAACTATGTCTGCATAAACAAGGCCTGAGAGGATCCCTTTAACTAAGAGATCACGTCTTACAGGGAGGGAGAGACTGGCATTCTGACGGTAGAGTAACCCAAGTTTGGGGCACAGTTTGGTGTGTAGTGCACTAAAGTGGGAGGAGAAATCAAGGGAGGGATTGAGCCAGACACCCAGGTACTTGAATATAAGGACATTGTCTAGCGGAGTGTTAGCTGCAGAGGAGAAGACTGGTAGGGTGGGAAGTCTGGCAAGTTTTTGTTTAGAACCAAAGGTCATGGCAACAGTTTTTTTAGTATTCAGTTTTAGGCAGTTGGCATCAAACCAAGCTGTGACCTCAGTGAGATCGCTTTGAAGGGGGGGGGTTGGATGGATTGGGTGTACGGGCCGGACAGAAAAAGGACGGTGTCATCCGCGTGCATGTGAATATTGGCATGGGTGCATACTGAGGGGAGATGATTAATAAGGAGGGAAAAGAGAACAGACCAAAGGATAGATCCCTGGGGCACACCAGAGAGGATGGGGAGTGAGGAGGATTGGACGTTGTTAATTGAAACTGACTGTGAACGGCCAGTTAGATAGGAGCTGAATCAGGACACTGAGGAAGGGGATAGGCCAATGGAGCTTAATTTATAAAGTAGGAGAGGGTGTGAAACAGAGTCAAAGGCCTTAGTTAGATCAATGAATATAGCTGAGGTGATCTGGCCAAGATCCATTATAGAGTAGATGGCATTAGTAAAGTAAAGGAGGAAGGAAGTGGTTGAATGGGATTTCCTGAAACCTTACTGGAACAGGGAGAGAGTGTTTGAAGTAAGTAGGAAGTTGTTGAGCCTAGAGAGGATTAGGGATTCTTGGACTTTGGTGAGGGAAGGGAGATGGGGCAGTAATTTACTGGGATAATGGGGTTGCCACCTTTGAAGAGGGGGAGGACTGTGGCAGACTTCCAAACTAAGGGAACAGTGGCTGAGGAGAGTGAAAGATTTAGGATGAAGGTTAAAGGGGTAACAATTGAGGGGGCTGAGATTTTGAGGAGCCTAGGGTGCAGACCATCAGGGCTTGACTTATCAGGGTTAAGTGATGTAAGAGCTCTTAGAACTTCAGATGGTAAGATAGGTGGTAATAGAAAACCTAAGGGCTGTGAGGGGGATTGGAAGGAGCAAGGTAGAGAGGTGGGGGGGGGCTCGGTGGAACTACACCGGATGTGAAATACTTATCCAGGGCTTCGGCAACAAGGGAGGGATCGGAGATAAGTGAATCTGCCTGGTGGATTGAAGGGAGGGATTCAGAGTGGGGGTGCAGGAGTGAGTGGAGATTGTGCCAGAAGGAGGACGGAGTACTATCTGAGGGGTGCAGATGAAATTTAAAGTCATCAGATTTGGCATGATGGATGCTTATGGTACAATTGTTGCAGAGGGCACAAAAGGTTTGAAGGTGGGCCTGGTCACCTGAGGTTTTAAAACGGCGTTAAGCACAATCACAAGCTCTGCACTTGGCCAAGATATCGGGGTGATCCAGGGATGGTGGGCACATTTTACTCTTGTTGTTTTCAGAGGGGCATGGGCATCCCAGATCTTAAGGAGGATGGATGGGAAGTGGATGAGGCCAGAGTCAACTGAGAGAGAGGAGAGGACCAGAAACCAGTTAGCAAAAGCCAGATCATGAAGAAGTTCATTTACATCAAGAGATTTATGGGGCAGATACTGGATGTATTTGGGGGGAGGAGGGAGGAGGGCGGGTCTTCCTAATGCAAAAGGTAGGACAGTGGTCGCTGAGCACATTGAGTAAAATGCCAGCGGAGCAAATGTGGAAGGGTGGGTTAAGAGCACCCAGTCCAGCAGGGAATGAGACTGAGTTCTTGGGTTGGGACGGGTAGGTTCTTTGTTCTGTTGGGTGAGGTTTAACACTTCAATCCACTGACAGGAATTAAGTGGGGAAGGGGAGAACCAGTCAAGATTTAAGTCACCAAGAAGGATTAGTTTACCTGCATTTGTTAGAGCAGAGGTGGTGTGATCCAAACCTTGAAGGGTCATATGACAAACTCTGAGTGGTCATGTGATTGGCCAGCTGCCAGCTGGGCTGTGAGCTCCCAAACATCACCCACTCCTATTCCAAACTAGACTTTAAAAGGCACACTGAAGCCATAGCTGTCTGGATTTGCCACCACAGAACAGGAGGGACCATCTAAATGATACAATGTAGTCATACAAGCCCCCCTCCACAACATTTGACTCGACTCTAAACTTTTGCGCCTTTAAGCATGAGCCAGGTCCTGGAGGGTCATGTGATTGGCCAGCAAGCAATCAGTCTGTGGGCTCTGGGACATCACCCACTGCTGCTCTTTATATTGTTAGCAGAACCAAGTAGCCCTTAGCACAGCTGTCAGTAACGCAAGGGCCAAAGCATAAGGACTTAATCTTGGGGAGTCAGCAGTCGGCAGGGAAACACTGCCATCCAGGGGCACCCTTACTAAGCCACCTTTGAAGGGCAATTGTGTCAGAACAGAAGACCCTAGTGACCTATTGTTTTTTTCCATTAGAGTGCTGCTCTGAACTTCTAATGCTCTCATTTATTGCAGCCATTTACGTCTCACTATGTCTAACTGTGGAATCATATTGGGTACCGCATATATCTCCACATACCTCTCTCTCTCTCACCTAATCTCAAATGGACTGTGGGGAGGTCTAGCTGAAACATGTCATTACAAATGTGTGTTAAATCTGATGCAGTATATTATCCTACAGGTCCTATCTTAAGTCTGTTCCTTTCCTTGAGAGTTCTCCATCAGTTCTACTAATATGTATTATCCTTTTTTTCTATAGTTAAACTGATCTCTGGCCCTATAAATGTTATATAGAAACATAGAAACGTGATGGCAGAAAAGGACTGCCTGGCCCACCCAGTCTGCCCAAGGTGCCTAGCTGATGGCTAGGACTTCATCCAGTGCCTTTCCCCTCTTCCCCCCGATACCAGACCCATGTGGCCATCCCATGCTCAAAACCCTTTACATGGTCTCCCCTACCACCTCCTCTGGGAGCCCATTCCATTTCTCTA
Organism: Neoceratodus forsteri; assembly: GCA_016271365.2. Lineage (NCBI taxonomy): Eukaryota > Metazoa > Chordata > Ceratodontiformes > Ceratodontidae > Neoceratodus > Neoceratodus forsteri. The sequence continues at coordinate 270,069,970 of JADMNL010000025.1, forward strand.
CCACTACTTCTGTGAAAAAGTTCTTCCTGGTGTTCCTTCAGAACCTGCCTTCCTCTACCTGTAATGCATGACTCCTGGTCCTCTTCCGCCCCCGTAGTTTAAAAAGTTTCTCTTCCGGCTTTCTGTTGAGGCCTTTAACATATTTAAAGGTCTCAATTATATTCCCCCATCCCTCCTCTGCTCAAGGGGGTACATGCCCAGTTCCATCAACCTAGCCTCATATGGCAAGTGACTGAGCCCTGCCACCTTCTTGGTTGCTGTCCTCTGTACATGCTCCAGCCTGTCCATCTCCCTTCTCAGGAATGGTCTCCAGAATTGCACACCATTCTCCAAATGTGGTCTAACCAGCTGCTTATATAGAGGGATGATGGCCTCTCTCCTCCTGCTAGTGAATCCCCTCCTGATGCAGCCCAACATCCTGCTAGCCTTGGCTACTGCCCTCTTGCATGGTTTAGCTACCTTGAGGTTCCCCGACACAATAATTTCCAGGCCCCGCTCCTCCTCAGTCACTTCCAGGGCCTGACAACCCAGTCAGTAAGTCTCTCTCTGGTTTTTCCTCCCTCAAAAGAAGTGGCGGGGAAGGTAAGGGAGAAAAGGATAGCATTCAGGAAGTATAAGGAAACACAGAAGGAGCAGGACAGAGAACTGTACCAGTTAAAGCAGAAGGAAGCGGGTAAGGCAGTCAGAATAGCCAAGGGCCAAACCGAGGAAAAGATAGCCAACTCAGTTAAGAAGGGACAGCAAACCTTTTATAGGTGCATTAGGGAGCAAAGAAAGACTAAGGCAGGGATACTGAGGCTGAACAAAGTGGAAAGTGGTTGGGCAGAGAGTGACAGTGAAAAAGCAGGGATACTGAATGGATACTTCTGCTCTGTATTCACAATGGAAAAGCAGGGGGAAATACCTAATCTGGTCAATAGAAGCACTCTGGATAGGAGGGTTGATATTAGTCCTTTCACAGAAGAATGGGTTCTGAAAGAACTCTTAAAACTGAAGGTGGATAAAGCAATGGGGCCTGATGGGATTCACCCCAGCATTCTAAAAGAACTAAGGGAAGAACTAGTAACACCACTGACCACCCTTTTTAATAAATCATGGCAGGATGGTGTGGTACCTGAGGACTGAAGGAGGGCAGATGTGATTCCTCTTTGGAAAACTGAGAGCAGGACAGAGGCAGAAAACTACAGACCTGTCAGTTTGACCTCAGTGGTAGAGAAAATGATGGAATCACTTCTGAAGGAAAGAATTGTTGAGTACCTAAGAGACCAGTGGGGCACAGGACCCAAGGCAGCATGGATTCACAGCGGGAAGGTCATGTCAGACAAATCTAATTGATTTCTTTGACTGGGTGACCAAAGCAGTAGACCAGGGAGGGGCTGTGGACATGGCCTACCTAGACTTTAGCAAGGTATTTGACACAGTCCTGCACAAAAGATTAATAAACAAATTAGCCAGCCTGGGAGTGGGTCCCAGGGTGGTAGCCTGGGTAAAACACTGGTTGGACAACAGGACACACTGGGTAATAGTAAACGGAGTCCGCAGTGAAGAAAGGAGGGTTACTAGTGGGGTACCGTAGGGTTCAGTGCTGATTAATAACACTGCTTCAGATGAAGTTTATATGCTGATGTTGCTTATACCTTAGACCTAAATGTTGCCGGTAATATTCGCACTCATTTTAAATTTGTGTATTATCAGTTTCAGCTAATATATCAAAAATAAAATGAGTGAGAATATTTGCTGCAATACAGTATGTCCACGGCAAGAATCTGATACAAGTAAATTTGAATCCACAGTTGAGAGCATAATCAATCTCGAAGGGTCGAGTGTTGAACCAGTTGAAGCAATCCAGAAGGTGAGGAATTATTTTCCGAGAAGGACCTGTGACTGAACGACTATTTCTCTATGTCCCAGAATAGGAAGAATGGTGGTCCATGTTCCAATTGACAAGCTATGCAAAGGATAAGGCCCTTGGTGATGAAGCAAGGAAGCTGGATGCAGGCTATGAGGCTGGAAGAGGGTGAAGTGGTTGGAACCTCCGGGTCCTGAGTGGAGCGAAGCAGGTAAGAGTACATTAGGCAACAGAACTCGAGAAACTCCCAGGCACTATCTGGGGCAAAGCAGGTTAATGCTGAATAGGCAATAAGGCCTGATGGACCTCCAGACCCCTAAGGGGCGAAGCAGGTACAAGTAGGTAGACAAGAGAAGCTTGACTGACCTCCAGGCTCCGGAGGGGCAAAGCAGGTCATTGTAAGTAGGCGATATAATCTCAAGGAACCTCCAGGCCCTGAAAGGGTGAAGCAGTTACGCATCAGTAATAGAAGCTTGATGGACCACTGGCCCCGTAGGGGTGCAGGTCATTCGAGGTGTGATGAAGAGAAACCTCCATGCCCCCGGCAGGGCGAGGCAGGTTGTAGAGTACAGTAGAGAGTGCAGCAGACATCCCAGAGGCTGAAGCTGAAGGGATGGTGGTAGGTATGAAGCAATGATTGCGTAAGCAAGAGTGGACCTGCACGTAGGTCAGTAGTAGTAGTAATAATCGGACCTGCACGGAAATGCAGACGTAGTAGCAAAGGAGTAGTACTGAATAGATTGTGTATGGTACATGGTGAAGACCATTGAGGGCATGTAAATAAGCAGGTAAATAGAAGAGCCTCCTGTTTACTGAGCAAAATAACCCTGTACAGGGCAGTATATACGTACGTTTGGGTGGGAGCCAGGTAGAGGCAGCAAGCTGGAAAGGTGAACTTATGAGATCGGGTATGACAAGTCCTGAACAGACGTCATGCTCTTGATGGTCAAAGGATGGCAGAAGAATGCAGTGAAGAGGACCAAATAGGATGAGTTGGGAACTTGACTAGATTCAATAAGCCTCATAGCGCTGGAGTAGATTAATGTCCGAGGCCTAAGTCATGAGATAGGAATGGCACAAAGGGATAGAGCATGGCTGAGAGTCCTGGCAGGAGACAGCAGTAGTAGTAAATCCCAAATAAACTAAAGCAGCATGGCAAGAAACATCCAAGGGAACGGATTGTGAATACCCAGATGTAGTCAAGATGTAGGTCCACAGCGGAGCAAAGAAGGATATCCTTAACGAGCACAAGTAGGTGCGAGCAAGCGAAGGTAAGCGGCTGCAACGTCCAGAACTTGATGAGTACAACTGAAGGCAAGACATGCTGGCAGTGCAGCCAATCCTGATGGAAAAGTCAGAGGTGAGTAAGAGACATGTAAATGAAGGCTTCTGGCAGACGATGATCCGATGTAAAGGCCCAAAGAAGGAGGAGAACAATCCAGAACAGGCAGGCAGAGGAAGCAGCAGGAGCAGAACCAGGTCCAGTCCAGGGAGAAGACAGACACCTCAGAGGCACAGGGACAAGGTAAGCAGATGGAATGAAGATCCTGAAGCAGTTTAGATCCAGAGTAGCCAGGAGAACAGTAGCTAGACAAGACTGAAGAGGATGGTCTGGCAGAAGGTGATCTAACATGCTGTGAAAGAGGAGAGAAATGAGCCATCTGAGCTGGACAGGATTTAAAATAGCATGAAGAGGGAAGCTGGCATGGAGTCAAATCCAATGTTGCAGGGGAGGCACAAGGATGTAGAAACAACATCCAGAGCCAACAATGGAGGGCTATGCATGAATGTCCCGGCAGAGACCAAGCTGAAGGTGACAATGGACGGAGGGACACCAGAAAGCAGGAATGAATGATGCAGCAGTGAGGCTCAGATGATGGTCAGCAGTAACAGAATCCGGAGCAGGTTGCAGAATGCCAAGATAGAGTGCACAGCAGCAGTGCACAGCAGGAGTCCAAGAGGACGGTGGCTCAGGAAGGCTAGGCCCCCATGCGGGCTTGCAGGACTCGGCCGAACCCCACAATGGTCAGCCGATGCAAGGGGAATAGGGAAGAAGCGATGCTAGGCCACCATGGAGACTAGCAGGAATGGCTGGACCTCTAGGAAGGGCAGCCGGAGAAAGGAGCAGAGAGAGAGAGAGAGAGAGGTAGCTTGGCCTCGATGAAGGCTAGCAGGACTGGCAGGGCTAGCATACTAATGGAAGGCAATAAGCAGAATGAGGCTCACTCTTCGAGAAGTCCACTGAAGTCCATGTCATCAGAGGAGTGGTGGGTTTTATTTCCTTCTTGGCAGTTTGTAATAAACTTGAAAGACTTGGTTATGAACAGATGGTTAGAGAGCACATGACAAGCAGCAATAGTGTTTGTACAATTGCTTGTGATGGATTAAGACCAGTGAAGATAGTATTACTGCATACATAAAACAAGTGATATACACCACAGAAGCAATGCATGAATGTCTGATTATTTAACTCTTGCAAAAGGTCATATTTTAACGCCAAGGTTTATGAAATACCCTACTAGTGAGGTATGCATTGTCATACAGCACTCTGCAATTAGAGCAGCATGACTTCAGAAACCCAATTAAATCAGTGTCTTTAGAGCACTACAAGAAAGGTGTGGGTGCATGTGTCGAGAACTGGTACCAGTCAGCCCATCCCAAAAATGGCTGTGGTTAGGTGAGGGTTTTCCCAGCAGGTGCTATGTGTGAGCAAAAGGAGAGGCACTGATCCGGACACAGAACGGAGATCAGATCAAACATGGAGGAGAAGCGACACCAAAGTATGGGCTGGAAGAGAGAGGATCCAGGAAGGAGGAGGCAGAGCACAGCAAGCCAACCCAACAAAAAGGGCAGCAGTCCAGTAGCGCGAGCTGGTCTGGAGGTGAACGAGGGACGAATGGGATGCAACTATGCCAAAGCTAGGAGCATGGCTGCTCAAAAAGGAGGGGGGGAGAAGCTATGAGCCATAGCTAGCGAGGAGCAGCGTAGAGAAAAGCAGCGGTGGCAGAAGAAGGCCATGGCTGCAGCGAGAGCACAGCAGGCCGAGAAAGAGCCTCCAAAAAGAAAAAAAGAGAAGGCAGGGAAAGAAATGTGGGGGGGGCAGAGACACTGCAAGGAGGGCAAAACAAGACAAACTGGCAAATGAACAGGAGACAAGAAAACGACAGGGGGGGCAAACAAGCAAGGAGGGGGAAGCAAGAGCAGCTGCAACCAGCAACAGCACACTAGCGAGTGCAACTCACTTTAAGCGGAGTGGACGGCACCTGAGGTATTATATAGGAAATGGGGAGGAGCTATCCCCCCCATAGAACTACAGGCATAGCCTTTCAGATATATATACACACACACACATATACACAGTATAATTGTTTAACAACCTTTTGTGTGTAGTGCCAGTCTTCACCTCAATAGCTACGCTTTGTGATCCTGTGCCACTGAACTGAGTTTGGGGGTGAGCTCAGTGACCCAGCTGGATGGGGAAGGGGAGAATGGTGCTGTTATGTGACACCCCCCCAGCCTGAAAATGAAAGATGCAGGATTTTCCACATCAGCCTATGTACCATGTGGTGAAGAGAGCTCTCCTCTGGATATAGGGCCTTGCACCTCTCCACCTGCTGGTGGCAGAGTGCCTCGTGCATTGGTTGACGGAAGTACTCTTTGTCCTGTGCATCTGTATCTATGGTCACTTGGAAGCACAGGACTGTAGCCCACCAGACAGCCCCATGAATTTTTCACGTCCGTTGCTGCATGGAAGTGCAGGGCCCTTAGATGGAGTCTTCCCATGGTGAAGAGCATCTGCATCCGTGCACTATCAACACCAAACACCTGCAAAGCACATAAGTTTGGCATTGACAAATGCTTGTTTAAAACACGGGGTCAACTGGAGTCAAAAACTTTGAAAAATAAAGCTGTGACTCAGGTAAGTGCGCCAGCACACATCTCTCAGTTTTGCTGATGCCCCTGCCAGAGTCACTACTTTACTTTTCAAAGCCTTTTTAACTCCGACAGACCCCCATTTTAAACAAGCATTTGTCAATGCCGATTGTTGTCTTGCTGGCATTGGCATTGGTAGTGCAGGAGTTAGAGAGATGCATAACAGGAATGGCAGTGAAGTATTGAACTGATGCCAACCCCACCCCACCCTGCAGAGACTGACATGCATTGGAGTGTGCCTTTGGCTCATCGGCCATAACGCTCACGCCATTTCACCTCACCCTACCTTGCACACACCAACAAGTGTCATTGTGTGCCTTGGGGTCAGGGGTGCAGTATAGGAGAATGGGGTAAACTTTAGGGCCAAAGAGTCCAAGGCACACCTTGATGCCTATCACTGGCTACAGGGTGGGGGTGAGGGTGGAATGCCATGAGCATTACAGCCGACAATCCAAAGCCACAACCCTGACACCTGTCAGTCTTTACAGGGTGGGGCGTTATGGTTGGAAACCCTAACACCTCAGGCGTTTGTTGGTATTTTCATTCCAAATTTTCAACATGGGCTTTTTGAGACCCCACATCATGAACAGTGGCACTATCAGTTCATTAGCTGAAAGGTGATTTTGTACAGTGACTGCACCATTTCACGCCACAGGAGTGAAAACACATTTTGGGCAGGATGTGAAAAATGACAGCTGTACTGTTCATGAGGAGGTGTAAAAAAAATGGCAATGTTGAAAATCTGGAGTGAAAATATGAAAAACTGGTGAAGTCATGAGTGTGTGAGCAAACTGTGCAATGCACGCCCGTAACGCAATTATTTTGGGGATTTTTTTAACTAAATTTTCAACATAGGCATTTTGGGACCTCTGCTCATGAACAGGGGCACTGTGATTTTGTTAATCTGTCCTGAAAGTTGATTTCCCACAGCGACCGCTCCATTGTGACCAGATATGCAACAATACATTTCAGGCAGGATGTGAAAAATGACAGCTGTACTGTTCATAAGAAAGTGTGAAAAAATGGCAATGCTAAAAATCAGGAGTGAAAATATTAAAAATTGTTAAAGTTACGAGCATGCGTGGAAACTGCGCAATGCACGCTCATAACACAGTCATTTTTTGGAATTTGTTCACCAAATTTGCAACATAGTCTTTTAGGGACCCCACCTCATGAACAGTGGCACTATCATTTCATTTAATCGGTCCCAAAAGGTGATTCCAGGCAATGACCAAGAAATCACCTTTCGGGACCGGAAAACAAGATGACAGTGCATGTGTTCATGAGATGGGGTCCCAAGAACTCCATTTTGAAAATTTGGAGCCAAAATTAAAAAAAATGGCTGAGATATCCACCTAAGTTGACCCCCATTGATGCCATTACACAGCTTACTGGCATTTTTTCATTTTGCAGTCTGGCTTTAAAGAGTCCAGACATGTTCCTGCTCCACTGAAGATCACAGCACTGGACCTCCGGAAGTAAGTGTGGGGTGGGGTGGTGTGGGGAGGTGGGGTGCACAGAGGGTTGGTGCAGGTTGGGGGAGGGAGCGCCACGGACAATGAGGGACCATTTTCTGTTTTTTTCAGGCACAAAAAAAAATTTGAACCAGACATTGCACAATGATTTGTTGGTCACACTGGGGTGGGCTCCCAGTGTACCACACAATGGGGTGAGGGGAGGAACTTGCCGACACGGTCGGCTTTGTGTGAGCTGTGGCACACTGGGGTGGGCTCCCAGTGTCCCACACAGTGGGGAGTGGGGTTGGGGGGAGAAACTTGCCGACACGGTCGGCTTTATGTGAGCTGTGGCACACTGGGGTGAGCTCCCAGTGTACCACACAATGGGGTGGGGGAGGAACTTGCCCGACCACAGTCGGCTTTGTGTGAAACTGCAGCACACTGGGTGGGCTCCCAGTGTGCCCACAAATGGGGGGTGGGGGACATGCTGACATGGGATTGCAAATTCCCTTTGATGTCGGCTTTGTTTAGAGATTGTGTGCCGCCGCCATGTTTATTGAAATGTTTCACCCGGAAAGGCACGTACAGGAGGCGCGTCATCTCTGCCGCTGCATGATGAGCTTGTCTCTCATTGCAGTGGCACATTTCTTTCAAGTTGGTGGCACTTTACATCATTTTTGCATCAGCGCTAGCATGCTGGCTAATTGAGGAATGAAGGACGCACTAAAGCATGCCCTGCATTCGCCAACACTGACACACCTCTCACTGTGCTATTAGTACCGCAAGATGTTGCTTATGCATGCACAAGACAGCATAAAAATGAATTACACTGCCAAACTCAGGAAATTATGTACTTTCAGGAACTAAGCTTTGCTGTTACCATTTAAGATACAAAGAGCTTGTGCATTTATGAGTTTACTGGTGTTTCATGCACCATACTGAGCTTATGAACGCACTCGGCAATGCACGCTGCAGCAGTGGTGGCTAGAAGGCCAGACCACTCAAACTCATAGTTATATATAACACTGTCAGTCCTTGCTGAGAGCCTATGCCTACTGGCAGTGTTCCCTGATCCCCCACCCACCCCAAGGATCTCCCCTTCTGATCCTCTGGTCAGCAAAAGTGGGTAAGCATGTCTCTCTCTCTAGAAGTACTGCAAACAACATTCCACTGTTTGTTGCTGCCTCTTGTTTCCCTCTCATCCCAAGAATGCACCAGATTTACCACCCCGCAGACCTCCAGGAACTGAGTAGCCAAGTGTCCTCACAGCACCCGGGGTGCTGATTAATCCCCAATAACCGAGCACCCTGTCATGGGTTATTGCTTACATAGTGTGCAAGAGGCAAAGCAGGTGCTTTGTAAGAGCAGCAGAGTTTTAAGTTCTGCAAGTTGAGCTGTAACGGCATCGCAGGAAGTAACATAATGCACAGCACCCGAGAGGCTGTTCCATAGACTGCAGAGTCTGAATGAGAAGCCAGCTTGGGCAAGAGACTAAAAGCAGAGGTGTTAGCTTCTTAGGTTGTGGGTGGATGTGGGTTACAGCTTATAGGAGAGGCGGTAAGAGGGAGAGGAGGTACCACAGGTGACCAGTATTTTGGGAGGACAGTAGCACCATGTGCGCGCCGATGGCCCTCTACTGACATCCAGCCTACAGTATAAACAAGAGAAAAGAGCAACAAGAGTTAAATAGAACATTTAGGCTAGAAAGTGTGAATTTAGGGGAAAGTGGGCAAAAGGAGGTAAAGAGAAAGTATAGTCTGGAAAGTGAGAATATACCATACACTGTGTTACCATAATCAAAGTTTGGGAGAGTTATTTTTGAGATGAACTCTCATCTAACAACGAAGGGCAACTAAAATGGTGCAGGATCTGCAAGAGAAGCCATACGAGTAGAGGCTAAAGGAGCTTAATCTGTATACCCTTCAGGAAAGGAGGGAGAGGGGGGACATGATAGAAACCTTTAAGTACTTCAGTGGAATCAACAAAGTCCAAGAGGGTAGCATCTTTCAGAAAAAGAGATGTGCAAGAACAAGGGTACACAATTTGAAGATAGAGGGGGGATGGCTCAGGGGCAATGTGAGGAAGTATTTTTTCACAGAGAAGTTGGTGGATGTATGGAACAGCCTTTCTGAGGAGGTTGTGGGGTCTAAAACTGTGGGAGAATTCAAGAATGCATGGGACAGACATAAGGACATTTTTGTGGGGGGAAGGAAGAAATAGGTTGTTGGTTAAATAGGATCTACAGCTTATCCTCTAGGTAGGGAAATGGGCAGACTAGGTGGGCCAAGCTGTCCTTATCTGCCATCAAAGTCTATGTTTCTATGTAAGAAAGACAGGATTTGTTGTGATACCTGGAACTGAGTCTTAGAAGATGTTCCTAGAACTCCATAGCTACTTCCAGTCCCCTGCACCGGACTCACATATCCTTCCTGGCACCCCTCTTGCAGCTCCTGCTGACGCAGCCTGTCTAACTGGACTCTGAGGTGCATATGATGTATTTTTTCTCTTTTTCAGGAGACACTAAGGCTGTGGCTCTGTTTGTGGCTCGGAGCTATATATACCTTGTAAAATTGTACTGTTCTTAGCCTTGGTGTCTCTATGTATATATATTCGTGTACATATCTTAACTGTGCTTACTGTCTACTGGTTATGTTCACATGGTTCTAGTTTGATTCTGTATACTGCCTAACTTGTGTCATGTTGTCCTCTGTATGAACCCATATCTCACTGCATCTGTATCTCATTGTACTCTCCCGGGTCGTACCTGAAAATAGGTATATAACTTGTCTAGTGTAATTACCTGGTCAACAAAAGCTAAATAAATAAATAAAAAAGAACAGATTGTATCAATGTGGTGGGTGATGTCACAGTTCTGGTTGAGCAACATACTCAGAACATCAAAATGGGTGACGGTCACAGGTAATGACGTTTGGGAATGCTGGAATCCTGGATATTCTGTTCCATGCCAAATAGCAGGGCAATGTTTTTAACCATGAAGACTGAGGTTGTTTTAAAGGAAAACTACACCCTCATATCATTTAAATTTTATTTGATTCCATTTCAACAGACAACTCCTTTCCTGTCGCTGTTAGGGCTATATGTGTTACCTTTAGTTTGTTTTTACTGATCATGGTAGCCCCTGTGAGTGCCCTGGGAATCTCCATTTCATGGTTGTTGAAATCTCATTGTCCAAGAGAACTGCATTAGCATATGAGAACATGCTGTCAGGTCACCCATTTATGCCATGTATCTATATGCTGAAAGAACAAATACCCTGCAAAAACTCTCTGGAAACTCATAAACTGAATGAAGTTTAAAGGGGAAAAAAACCTGCATTATAACTCAGTTAGTTTGCAAAGCTCACTGAAGGTAAATGTGGTATTTCACACCTTCTTGTAGCTTATTTCTTTGAAGACTAATCAAGAAGACAGGCAGACTGGGGAGTTTAAAACTCATTCATTCCCATAGACGCCATATAGCGTCGGAACCATCCATTGCTGGAATGGACCCAAAATAGCCACCGGGAGCAAATGAGTTTTAAAGGGTGATTACGCATCATGTTCTCATATGCTAATGCAGCTCTCAGGAACAATGAGAGCTCAACAACCATGAAATGGAGCTGCCCATAACAGTTACAGGGCCTAATATGAAATGTGAAAAGTGACCAACGCAGCTGCATACATCTTCAACAGCTACATGAAAAGAGTTGTCTGTTGACAAGGAAACAAATAACATTAAGAAGATATGAGGGTGAAGTTTTCCAAAAGAATAGTTTATTTGAATGTAGTACAGCCGTAAAGGTTAGAGCACCAAGCTGTGAACCCAGAGACCCACCAGCCCTTCTTTTAAAACCCACACTCACAACCTGCATACTGTGTGATCCTGAGAAAGTTAACTATCCTGTGCTCCCAGACTGCAGCAAGGTGCAAGCTTTGGCTCAGTGTGGCTTTCCCAGCCAAAAATTCTAAAGAAAAATAACTAAATGTCCTCTCGCATACCCGGGCCACCATGCAAGTTCAGTAACAGCCATATAAAATGAAACAAGAACCAGAACTGTACCATGCACCCTGCAGTGTCAGTGGCTCAGTAGGTAGCACACTCGCCTCTGAGGCCAGGAGATCAGAGGGCTGTGGGTTCAGTTCCCACATCTGGCACTTGGGTTAATATCCCAGTACTGACACTGTAATGCAGCATGAGAGGGGTGCTGCATTTCTGAGGTGCCGTCTTTCGGATGAGACGTTAAACCGAGGTCCCATCTGCCTGGATTGGTGGTAGTTCAGGTGGATGTTAAAGATCCCATGGCACTTATCGAAAAGAGTAGGGGAGTTTTTATTAGCACAATAAACATAAAGAACAACACTTGATCACAAAAAAAAATGATTACTGAAGTACAGAATAACAAATCATATGTTCCTTCCTAAATCCATATTGAACTCTCATTTACATTACAGCATTCCATTTTACATACAAGACCTACTCTTTTATTTATATTTAATAAAATGAAAAAAACCTTTCCACAGTTTTTTCACTGCTTCTGGTGCCATTCTTAACATATCTGCAGCATAGATTTTCTCCAACTCTTTAACTATTAACCTACTAAAACAGATATATGACATTTTCTTTTGATATAGAACCCATTGTGTTCTAGCTTGCCATAAAAAATATTTCAGACATCCTAAAAATAAAGTCAGAGTCCCGTTATATAAACCAAATGAGCCTATTGGGCTCACTCCAAGGATTAAAAATTCATATGTCATGTTTTTTAGCCACTTAAACTTCCATATCTCCGCTAAATAATCCCACAATCCCAAAGCATAAGAACATTCTAAAAAGAAATGATCCATGGATTCCTCCTTATTTATACACTGTATGTAGGGACATAATCTTTCTTTGCGGCTTTATATTTAGCATTACCCCTAACATTCAGCCTTCTAGAAATATTAGCCACTGCACTTCCCATTGACTTCTAGGCAACCTTGGATCATTTAATTGTGCCAGAATTCTGGGGTTTAGATTTAATGGACATTTTTTAAATTCAGGTTCTTGTGGGTATAATTTTTGCATTAAATGGTTGTACAACTCCCTTGTATTAAATGTTAGAGCATCGTTCTTCTGTATTCCCCATTTATACAATTTTTGAGCAGTAGGCCTGAAATGCTCTGGAATCTGTAAATATTTATTCAGTTTGGAGCTAGTAAAGACCAAGTCTTAAAATATTTCCCCATAATTTTTAAATTCCATGAATTATCCTTTCTTGAGTCTGCCTTTAAACCTTCCTTAATGGAGTTGGATATAAAAAACATGAGCTATACCACTGGGTCAATCATCCCAAACCACCCTGCTTAGTTTTAGATATGTAAAACCCTCTTTATCGGATTTGCGGTTGCCCCACAACATCTGAAAAAAAGGCTATATAACTTAGTTTCAAATTCTACCGTAATGGAAATATCATTGCCACAAATTGTATACTAGGTAAAAGGAATTGTTTTATTACTTGAACTCTTTTGATTTTAGTCATCCTCCATTGCTTCCATCTTATTACTTTTGTCTCAATTTTCTTAAGTACCTTCTCCCAGTTATCCTTAGGTATGTTCTGGGGACCAAAGGTAATCCCAGAATTGAAGTGGGTTTCTAGAGAAGTGAATCCTCTAACCATATGTCTGAAATGCTACTTGCCCCAATAATCAGTCCTTTTGTTTTGTTAATGTTCAGTTTAGCATTAGAAACTGAGGCAAAATCCTGAAAAGCATTCATATAAAACCCTTAATTTCTGTATTGTCCTCCAAACAGATCACAAGATCATCAGCATAAGCTTGAATAAGCAACTGTAAAGATTGCTTTCCTTATGATAAATTCCTTCCATTTTTGGGATGCCAAAACTGTTTGTAAAAAGGGTCTATTGCAAATGTATATAACAGGGGCTTAAAGGCACCCTTGTCTGACACCCATGATTAAGTGAAACCCTTCTGCCATGTGCCATTCAAAAAGGGGAATACCAACCCAGTATTATATAATTTCTCTATTAAAGTAACCAGTTTATCGTGAACCCCATAATACCTTAATGTTAAGAAAAGAAATGGCAAATGAACCCTTTCAAATGCTTTGTCAAGATCTGCTGCAACCAAACAGCCTGTTAACCCCATCTCGGAGGTATAATCTATAACATCTTTTATTAACATGATAGCAGACTGCATTTTTGTCTCCGGTAAACTACAATACTGAAAAGGTGAAATAGTTTGCTCTGCATATTTTTAAGTCTTTCTGTTAATATTTTGGCAAATATTTTGTAATCTGTATTAAGCAGGGTGATTGGCCTCCAATTAGCCATGTCTTGCTTGTCACCCGATTTGAAAATATAGGTTAGTAACCCATCCGAAAATGAGAAGTAGATAATATTTTTGTCCAAAAAATATTGGAACAATAGACCTAGACATTGGCTCAATTCTTCTGGGAAAGTTTTATACAAATTATGTGAGAGTCATAGATACATACATAGATACATAGACAGTGTCGGCAGATAAGGGCCTATGGCCCACCTAGTCTGCCCATTTGAGCTTGTAAGTTCAGTTTGTTTTCCTAGAAGTCTATTTCCCCTTACCCCTGACCTCTAGAATTCCTTTATGTCTATCCCATGCATTCTTAAATCCTGGTGATTGTTTCAGCCCTCACCACTTCCTCTGGCAGGGTGTTCCACTTGTCCACCACCCGTTCTGTGAAGAAATTCTTTCTCATGGTTCCTCTGAATCGTCCTCCCTCCAACTTCATCCCATGCCCTCTAGTCCTGAAACATCTTTTTCGCTTAAAAATAGTGTTTTCCTGCACCCTGTTCCTCCCTGTAAGATACTTGTATGTCTCTATCATATCCCCTCTCTCCCTCCTCTCCTCCAGGGAGTACATGTTCAGTTCCTTCAACCTGTTTTCATAGTTCCTTCAACCTGTCTTCATAGTTCCTTCAACCTGTCTTCATAAAGTCCATCTAAGCCTGGGGATATATTTAATTTTAATGACCTAATGGTCTTCATAATTTCTTCCTGAGAAATCCTGTCCCATTTTTCTGTTTTTTGGGCCCATTTCAAAGGAATGGGCAACTTTTCCAAGTACGCCTCAATGTTATGATTAGAAATACTGTTTTTGAGTTTAGTGAATTGAAATGTTCCTTTATTATCTCCCTTAAGTCCTTATCTGTGGTTACAACCCTCCTGTCTGATCTTTTAATTCTTTCAATCCCAATGAATCTCTTATTTCTTTGCACATTTCAAAGGGGTCCCCTATAGGTGATTTTTAACTCCGTTGATTAATATGGCCTGCATTGTTTTGCTTCTATCATACTGATACTCCTTCATTTTATTTTTCAATAAAGAGATTTGAGCTGAGTAGTCCCCTTAGTAGTATAAGCAATGGACAAAAGTCTTTGAAGTTGCTGTCTCAAGCTAAGGTAATTTAAAATTTGCCATTTTAATCCTTCTCCCAGAATTTTAAACAGGTTTCTTAAGTCTGATTTTGTATCCAGCCACCATTGACATATATCTGTATATAAAAAGCTACTGACAGTCTGGCCTTCAACAAATTCCTGGTTCCTGTTTGAATATAGTTCAGTTCCAGCAAAGCACTATTCAGTTTCCATCTATTATACCTTAGTTCTTGCTTTTCTAGAATGGAGAAGGTACTTAACAAAAATAAATGGTCTGAGAATTATGAAGGAATATCTTAAACAATTCTATTTGGACATTAGAAGAAACAAACATATGATCAATTAGTGAAAAGGATTTCCCTTTTTAAAGGAAAATTTGTTATTGTTCAAAGGAGTTGTTACAACTACTAACCTAGCCTCTTTAATAATTTTACTTAGGCGTTAGAATCACAATAAACTTTTTCCATCTTGTTTCTTGGTAAGATCTGGGACTATGCAATTAAAGTCTCCCCATAGTACCCTCATTGTCGTGAATAGGAAGGGCTGAACTAACTTTAAACAGTTCACTCTACCAGATTTGGTTTGAGGATTATATATATTTATGAAACGAAAACACACACCTCCCCACTTCCGTCCAAAATTAAAACTCTCCCAAGTATTAGATCTATCAGATTGTGCAATTGAAATGCAAAGGAGTTAAAAGAATCCCTAACCCATCTGCAGCATCCTCCCGAAAGACCAATAGGATGGGCCCCAAAGCCTCTCTTTTTAAATGATGCCCTCTGTTCAAGGTGAGAACATCCATGTCTCCTGCAAAACCAAATTGACAGGGAAAGCTATGAAAATAATGAAACAAGGCCTGCCTCTTTGCTTTATTTAATAAGCTATGTGTGTTCAAGGAACCCCAGAAACACTTCATTGTCTTTTAATACATTCCACACCCTTTACCTTTTTCCTTTTTTCTTTTTTTTATCTTTGTAGTTATCCATAACCTGAGATTTAGATGAAATACAGGATATTTGTGAATCAGAATCATCCCCCTCCGTGTTTCCCCAAGATGTAAACAATGCTGCATAAGTATTATTAGTCTCCACTTGAACATCTGGGGTTTAGGATGAAGATTTCTAGCCAATCTTCTCTGTGGGATGGTTACAAAGGATTCATTTGATTTTTTGGACATTTCTATTTTCCCTGTATTCTCATCAGAAAAACAGACAGGGGGAATACTTAAAATATTGGGGGGGCCCATTTCTTCCATTTTGAGTGGTCTTTTGCTTGTATCATCAGCCTGCATTTTTGTCTTACTGTCAGGATATTTTTTTCCCTCTGTTACAGTCTTTATTGAGGTAGAGCCTTTTCCCCTTCCCACTGTTTTACCAATTTCAGGTTTATAATCTGAAGGACTTAGAGTAGAAAGTGAAACATCCTTTATAGAAAGGGATTGTACCATGGCATCTTGAGCCTTCTGAATATATCCCTCTGACCCAGTGCTGTTGGATGAGTTATGTGCAGCCCAAGGACAGAACTTGAAACGTGACCTTTTGCTTCACACAAATCGCAACAGGACTGGTTGCACAAAACATAGTTACATGCCCAACCTCTCCACAGTTGTCGATCTGGGTTGGTCACAGACACTAGAAAGGTAGGTTTTGCTCCACATTTATAACAGGCCTGAGGCTGTCCGCTGTAAAAACATACTCCCCTGTCTTTCCCTAACAAAAAGGAGTTTGGAATATGTTCAATTCCGGCTTCATTTTGCCTTAACTTTACTTTGTATTTCCAGCCTCCCGTCCAAAACTGTTCTGCGTCCAGAATGGGCTCAGGTTCACTTAAAACTTCACATCTCTTTTTTAACCAAAATGTGATATCCTCAACCCAAACCCCTTCATTCCTGAACATTACCGCTACGAATTTAATCAAAGGTTTGGACAGTGGTATGACAATGAAGGGGGTCCATATTGGGGAATATTTAACTTGCCCATATCTTAACCAAAAAGTTCAAGGGCTTGCTGAGACCTGAAGCTGATATCGAAATTATCTTCTCCGAGATGTTTATGAAAGCATAGACATCTTTGGGAGAAAATGTAAAGAATCTTTTAAAAGAACTTTCCCACATAGTGTCTATCAGGATGTTCTTCCAGCCCACCTTTATATCGTAAACGCACTGCATTCCGCCTTGGTGCAGCTTCTCTTTGTACATTTGAAAAAGTTCCGACATTAAAGGCTTCTTCTCTGGAGTTTTTGGGGGTACTAGCAAATCCATGGAAACTTCTTTAGACAATGAAACCTTGTCGGAACAACTAAATCATTAAAATACACACATTTTCATGTTTCCCTCATTCAATGCTTTCCTTTGCTGCGCTATCCTTGGAGCCCAGTCAGGAGAATTCTGTGAGAAAGGTAACTGAGGGCTCCATGTAGGATCAGGCTGCCACCCACCTGAATCAGACCTAACCCAACCAGCCCCACTCAAAGCATTTTCAGGAGACCATAATGTTTGTTCCTTTCTTGGCTCTGATTTTGTTACTAAACCCAAAGAGTTAGCTTTTTCATCATCATGTTTGTTATTTTTCCCCTCAGAAAAAACAAATTCTGTGACCCCTGCTTGTGAACCTGCACCAGATTGGTATACTATGTTTTTACCCTCCAAAACTTCCCCCTGTGCAAAATTTTTATCAAGCACAAAACCTTTATATTTATCCAAAGTCACTGTAAAGTCAATTTTAGGCACATAAGAAGTGCTACAACTCTTTCCTTCTGAGTCTGTATTGTTGGCTTGTTTTACCTTCAAATCAGTAGGCTGGGGAGACAAACTTCGCAGGTTACAGAAGCCAACATTGAGTTCCACCTTTTCTGTTCATTTATCTTGCTAGAAGTGCTGTCCTCTTTCTGAAACGCACGTGGCCAAACTGAGACAGGCAAAACTTTAGTTTTACACTCCATTTCTTCAGCACAAGCAGGTTTAGCAAGCAAATCTTCCTTTGCAGAAAAAAACACAGTACCTGTTTGAAAACTGGCGCCTTTGACTTTAAACTCCTTCTCATTGGTCAGAGACCTATACTCAGACAGTTCCAATCCCTGCTGTCCTTCTTCATTTTCCATTAACCCTTCTTCAACCGCTGTATCTTCCATCATGTCCTCCATTTCCTCCATTGTTTTGTTACCAATGTTTAACGTAGTTTCAGGGTTCAAACCCTGCAGCTTCCAAGAAGAGTTTTCTCCCCCAACATTCTGTGTTTTAGGCACATTTAAAATCTCCTCCACATTTATAGAAGACGCCATATCAGGCAATAAATCTTCACTTATCTTGACCATTTCCTCGGAACGTTCCTGTTGTAAATCTTCTGTTGGGGACTCAGTATCAGAAACAATTTTAGACAAAGCTCCGGCTGCAGCCTCTAGCACAACTGGAGTGGGAGACGAGGCAACCTCTCCCACTCTGCAGACGTCCTCCTCCATCCTGGAAATCCTCAGAGTGGCCATTTTGCAAATGACCAGTCCCCCTACTGGCAGCAAGGCAGCAGCCGAGTAGGGGAATTTCCCCGGTGCCCTGGCCAAATTTCCCTCATTCACTAAAAATACCACCGACAGCTTAATCTGGTTCAAGGTCAGTTGGCATTCATCTGTATCCCCCCTCCCCCGGGTCATGCCTGAAAATAGGCAGGATTTGTCTAGTGCACTTACCCTGTCAACAAAAGCTAAATAAATAAATGATAAGAACACTTTACTTCCAATGACATTCTGTTATTATCTTCTACAAGACTCCACAGATCAAATGACTGAATGTCTCCAGACTTGTATACAACCCTGTGTGTATTTAAAATAATGTCATAATGCTTAAAACTATGATTTTAAAGCAGCAGTCCCTTAAACATTTTGTATACACAGTGTATTGCATTTTGCACTCCTTTCCGACCCCTAATGCTGATCCCTTTGGTTCCTTCTATTCAAGCCCTGATGTTAATCCATGTGGTTCATTTTTGTTTCCAAGCCAGTTTATATGGTGCCACATTATACCTCATTCACATATTTTTTGAGACAGTGTTGTCTACTGGTTAGAGCACCAACTTGGGAAATGGAAGTCACAGGTTCAAACCCTGCACATACTCACTGTGCAACCTTGAGCAAGTCAGTTGATTGCTCAGTGCACCAGTTCACTCAGCTCTGATAACGGGTGTGAAGCAGGCCTCACTTGAATATAACAAGTGCATCAGAGGTAGCTGGGCTATGTTTACAGTGTTAGACCTTTAGTTTTGTGCCTGGAGTTAGCCTTAATGTACCGCATGTCCTGTAATGTCAAGATGTAGTATTTGGTATATCTCATTATGCTCACAATTAATTATTTCAAATATTAAAAAAATGCTTATGCCGCCTCAAAATGGGAAAATGGGGTCATGTTACAAGGCGAGACAAAAAGCAGTCTAAACTTGAATAAAAACGTATAGGTACAGCATTTTCACAGTAACATAAACTGCTGTATATAAACAAAATTACTGAAAAATCAAATGTAACTTACAAATTTTTCAACTCAGAAGGGAAACTTGCCAGTTGGTTTGTCAGATTCAAATATCAAAGATCCATTCTGAACATTGAGAATAATGTTAATGAAGCCTAGTACCCTGGCTGTAGTATTTCTGGTCAAGAATCCGCTGTTACTTCTTCCCATGGTTAAGGTAGCTGCTTGTTTGTTTGTTTGATTGTTGCAACTTCATGTTTTGATTTGACAGCAAGGCAAAAAAGAAGGCTCCACTCCTTAAATGTCTGACGAAGAGGTTCAAAGTTATGTGTAATCCACAGAGGTGGTGTTAGGCACAAGCAAACCAAGCAGCCACTTGGGGCACCAGCATAGAAGGGGTGCACTAAAGTGGAAGGTATAAGCAGAGATCAGCTTGAAATGCAAAAAGTGGCACTATAAAAACAAAATTGTTGTTGTTCCCCTTGTAGTCATTGAACTCTTACCACTTTTTGGATGTGGGATGGGGCAGAAGGGAGGAGAGAGAGGAGTGGAAGTGGTGAAGGGGACACTACAGGTATTTTCGCTTGGGGCACCATTAGGTCTTAAGTCAATACTGGTAATCCACCTTGAAAATGCTGCTGATTGCAGAAGAGTGAGCAGCTCTCCTAAACCTCACATCAGCACAACTACAAGCAGAGTATATCTGGTGCTGAAGTGACTACGTACCTTTGGAGAGAGAAGAGAGAGGGGTGAAGTCCAAGATTATTTGAATCTCAGAGACTTCACGCATTACAACTAAAGTGGAAGAATGATCTTTTACCACTGTTTCTTGATAAAGTGGTGTCCAGACACAAAATATTGGACGATTTTCAAGGTAGGTAAAAAATTAATTGGAACCTTAGCTTGTTTTTTAGTTATGCTTTATAATTCCTCTGTGAAGCTGATGGGATGCTCTGGCCCGCCCTCAGAAGGACACGTACTGCGACCTGAACATGTTGGATCATCGTGGACCCTGTGAGCTCCCACACATTGTATGCCTGTTTTCTCCCCAGCACCCAAGCCATGCAATGGGCAAGGCAGCTGTCCCTGCCTCCACAGAAGCAGCCAGATGCCCTGGATAGATGTCTTCCCCTCATCTGGGTGACGTGCCTGTGCCGGCACCCAACCACCACCGGATGTCAGTCAGCAGCATGCTGCACTGTCCCCCTTCCCGAGGAAGGAGAGCTGTCTATGGATGCTGAATCCTTCCTCCCCCTGCTGACCCCCGAGTGACCCGAGTCCATTCCTGAACCCAGGTCACTGGTGTGGAGTGAGGTGTGGTGTCCAGTGCCTCAACCCTCAGTGCCACCAGACCGGCTTGAACCTTAGTTTTAGACCTTTAAGAAGTGGAGCCTTCTTTCTTCTTTTTTTTTTTTTTTTTAATTTAAAATCTGGAAAAATACAGGATAGGTGCCATGAGACAAATGACAATGAGAAGCAAGTCTCTTACAGAATGTCCCAAGGCATAAATGCAACAAATTACAAGACAATAAATATATAATCAAATAACACACTTACTCTAACTAGTAAAACAGTTGTAGACAGATTCTTCTTACAGCAGCAATTTCTAAACCATGTTTAAAAAATGACAAGAGAAGAAGAATTTCAAAGCTGAGGGCCGTAGGCAGATTATTCAAAAAAAAGGGGCACCATATGAGAAATATTCTCTTCCAAAATGTGTATGAAAGTTGGGTAAGGAAAAACGCACTGTGGCACATCTCTGAAACTGTATGCCTTTACCTAATGGTGATCCAGAGAAGTTTCTCTTCTGAACTGCTGTAATTGCCAAACAGATGGGCATTCTGGAATATCTCGGCTTCTCGCCTTGAGTCCAGAGGAAAGAAACTTTTCTTTTTTTTTTTAATTGACATTTTTGCAGTTTTTCTCCCTGTTTTTTTGTCCCCGACCCCATTCTCAGACGTGAGCATGTGCATGTGGAGGCACACGAATGCCACATTCTGAGACCGCCTGACTTGCCACCCCCTCCCACCTTTGCTGCCACTGGGCCTCCACCTGGTGGCAGCGGAACTACAAGGGGGGGCGACAACCATCCCTGGAGGGGACAGCTGCCATAGGGCTGCTCAAACTCGCTCCTCCCTCCCCCTCCCATGCTGGCATCCCAACAACTCAAGGTTGTTTCCGAATCCAGATCGCCGGCATAACGTGAGGTAAGGCATCCAGTGCCTCAGTCCTCAGCACCACCGGGGACAGCTGGAAAGAAACTTTACTAAAGTAGGGAAAAGAGCATGTAACTTGCAGGGTTGTAAATACAATTGTTCAGATTGAATACGTTAAAGTCTCCCAGCCTCTGCTTGTAGATTTTCTCCCTGTACCTATCATTAGTTTGGTTGGCCTTGTGTTGCTCTTTTTTTCTTTTTTTTAACTGCATTTTTTTGCCATTTCCTCTGGTGCATCAGCCCCTTGCACTAGACTTACAATATCCACCTCTTGCCAAGGACCACTGCAATGATAGGTGGTGACACATCTCGGTCGTGTGTGGGCCTGCAGGGGGTAACAGCTTCTCTCTTGGCAGACCGAGGGTTTTTCTGTTTTCTTCCCAGTGGGATACTTGGCCATGCCATGATGCGCAGGTCATACCACCAAGTGAGCATAGAAACTTAAAATTTGTTGGCAGAAAAGGACCACTTGGCCCACCCAGTCTGCCCAGATTTTTCCAGCCTATACTGTCTCAGCAGACCCTAACTGGTCTGTGACACACTCCCCACTTTTACCCATGCCAGCATCTGGGGCATCTCTGCCTTGCTTGATGGCTCTGAATGTGATACCATCTAGTCACCACTAGGTGGTACTCATGCTGTGGGGCACATATCCCCTTCCCCAAAGGAGGAGCACAGTCCCTGGGATGCTCAGTCCTCCTTTCCTCGGCCAGTGATGACCCGAGACTGCTCCTGAACCCAAGCTGCCAGCAACGTAAACAGTGATGTTACCACCACATCAGCAGGTCAGCAACATGTTTTGTACTTTCTTGACTGCCTAACTGTCCTTTTTGTAGTGAGGGGCCCAGAGCTAGATGCAGTTCTCCAGGTAAGGGGTTAACCAGGACCTTATATAGTGAACTGATAGGATTTCTTCCTGCCTGGCTGGTCCCTCCTTTTTAATGCACTCCAGTATACTTCCAGCCTTCTCGACTGCAGCTGTACGCTGCTTGTCCTACTTAAGCCCCTTGTCCGTTATGACTCCCAGGTCCTGTTCCTCCTTTAGTATAGTAAGTGGAGGCCCGCACACTGTGTGGGTCATATCTGTGTTTTCCTTCATGAACACAGAGCCTTGCAGCTGGCTCAGCTGAACGTGAGACCTCAAGAGTCTGACCAGTTATACAGTTGTTGAACCATAGTGACCACAGCACAGATCCCTGAGGGATGTGGCTGAATACTCCTCTCCACTTGGAGTAGAGTGATCATCCACTGCAACCCTGTGCATCCTGCTTCTAAGCCAGTTAGCAGTGCACTTTGTATATGGGTTGTGTCTGACTAGGAAAGGTACACTGAGCTGGGACAATTCTTTCTCAGGTGCGTCCTGGGGTGTAGATTTCATTGACCTGTTTTACTGACAGGCGGAATGCTGGCCAGGGCACTAGTAGAGTCCCATTCTCTTACAATAAGTGGCATGGGATCACTTTGTGTGTGTGTATTTGTTTATGCCCTTGTTCTGTGCCTGTCCCCATGTGCTTGGCCATTCCAGGTCCTTCACCCTGGCATCATCCAGATCTGACCTTTACCTCCCTATGTGCCCCCAGATCTTTCCTTCTATGGTGGGGTTGGGGTACCCCTATTGCCACCGCTGAATGGATCCATTTGCTTGTGCGAGGTGAACCTGAGTTTATTTTATTTAATTTAGTTTTTATTGACTAGGTAAGTGCACTAGACAAATCCTGCCTATTTTCAGGCATGACCCAGGGGAGGTGGATACAGATGAATGCCAACTGACCTTGAACCAGATTAAGCTGTTGGTGGTATTTTTAGTGAATGAGGGAAATTTGGCCAGGACACTGGGGAAATTCCCCTACTCTTTGTGTTAGAGGGCGCTGCAATTCCATTGGGAGTTGGCAGTGTGCTGGTTGACATCTGAGAGAGAGGACGTGCAGGAGGTTGAGGTGCTGATCACCTCCTCAGCTCCCTTCTGACGGTGTGATCACTATGGCGGATATGGATTTGGAGCAAGACAATGAACCATGTATTGGCAAAATGGACTGTGTACCTGTAGATGTTACTGCTTCCAGCAGTAATTCTCTGGTGGCAACTGAAGGAAGTCCTGTTCACGATGCTGCATCAATCCAACTGCAGCTTGCTGATATGGAATGGCTGTTCCTGATTGAAAGGAACCGTTTGCTGCAAGAGCTAGGACAGCGACAGGACGATTTTCCTTGTACACAGGAACGGGAAGTAGCACGGCCCCCCCGCTGTGCTGGACTTTGCTGAGAAGGCGCCATTTGGCAAAGATCCTGCGCTTATGGATTCCTCTGGTCCGTTATCTTGTTCATCTCCTTTGCAAGCTGTAAGTCAGATGGATTCGGGTGAGTCTTCCTTGCAAACCGATAGCACGGTACAGCCCTCACTATGTCCTCCAGGGTTGGCTGCAATTGTTTTTTCAGAATTAGACTCACATAAATCTCAAGACTTGGTTTTGAGTTCTACTGTGGGGCTCATTACAATTGGACTGTCACCGAAAGAAAAGAAGGGTAGTGCTGGGGGTTCTATGGGCCTACGCCACGAAAATAAAGGTTGGAAATCCTTTACAATTATTCCAGCTACCCCATCTTCTGCTCTTTCTTCATCAGCATTAGACTTTTCAGCCAGGGAGGCTGAGGCTCCTGCCACATGGGTTGCATCGGAATTAGAAGCAGCAGGGTGGGTTAAATCTTTAGATGGAAAGCGTTGAGATGCAAATGTCACTGCTCTGTCTGGAGTGAGGGAACAGGTACAACCTTTCTTAACTCCCCCTAATAATGCTGCAGAGTTCCTTATGATGTCAGGACAGCGTTCCCCAATAGAAGAGGTTTAGACATCTCCTAATACTGACCAAGATTTACTTTTACAAAATATTAGAAGATTGGAGGATGAGGATGAACAGCATAATGAGGTACCCCCCCACACACACACACACACTTCTGATGGTCAGCAGGTCCAAGTTGAGCAGCAATTACCTACTGGTACTGATTCCTCTCCCACAACCTCTGCTCAACAGACCTCTTCCACAGTATGGCATGATAGAGTAAATGAAAAATTGCTTCTTGCTACTTTCGGATTATTATCTGAACCCGCTGCCAGACGAAATGCGGTTCGCTTAAAATTCAGGCGGCCTATGGAGGAAGTCCCTAATCGACATTTTGTGTGACATGAACTTTTGAAGGGTAGTATGAAGTTTTATGCATATGAAATATATGCTTTAATACATATGCCTAAGGACTCTATATTTGATATAAGCTTTAAGCACCCTGTTGGACTAGAAAGGTTTTGGAAGCAGTTTCAGGCACTTAAAAACACTCCTTTATGGAAACCATTTCTGGGTATCCCCCGACGAAACCGGTTTCAAAGAAAATTACTGTTTTGTTTCGTAATGAGGGGGTTAAAGTTGCTGACATTACCTACTGGTTGCAACAACACTGTACTGTAAAAGGGCAACCTGACCCTATACTTGACGATGAATACCTCTGGACAGGGGGTTGACGTTATCTGATAGATATACATCTTGAAAATGGCCTCACTAAACATTTACCTAACTGTTTTTTTTAGGACGTGATAGGGGAGTGTTGTTTTATCAAGTCCAGCCCAGAGCTTGTTACAAATGTGGAGCACTAAATGTATGTGAGCAACAAAAATGTGGTCTTTGTGGGATTTGGGTCATGTTGGTGCTCATTGCAGAAGACCTATGAAATGTAACCTCTGCGACGAGCAAGGGCATACATTTCGGTCCTGTTCCTAGGCCTCACATAATCAACCTGATCCCACTCTCTGTGCAGAGCAGGACGTAAATGTGGCTAATGCCCAGAAGGAAAATCAAAAAATGCAGGACTTGCTCCTACAATCGTGTCCTTCTAAACTAGACTCTCAGCTTCAGTCTAACACTTCTTCAGCTACGCCTGTAGAATGAAGGGGGGAAGTTCATGGTGCAATGGAAATTTCCCATCCGGTCCCTCATAAACCTGATACTGATGGGGTGGATACTAATCTTATTGCTGCCTCCCCAGTATATTTTGAACCCTCTGATCCAGCTGTACTACCTTCTGTGAATGGCAACCCAAGTAATAAGATCATGCGCCAGACCTGCACAATTCCAGAGGGTATGGAGGTCACTTGCATGCCCCCCCCCCCCGGAAGTGCAGAAGGATGTTCCTTTCCAAAGGGTGACTCATTCAAAAGCTAATAAATCTGGTTCAGATGGTGTGCATCTGCCTACTGAACCAGATTTAGGCCCTGTTCAGAATTCTTTTGCCCCTCTACTAGACCAAGATGGTGATAAGGATGGTATGGATTCCGATATTTCTTCGGTTACTTCCTCACACACAAAGCCTGCCCCTGATATGGGGAATAGGGATAAGCCTAAACCAAAAAAGTGGAAAAAAAGCGAGTGAAGTTGACTGCACTGTGAAGTAGTTGATTTCCTTTTTTGCTCTGCTTTTCTTTCTTTATGGCAGAAGATATTTCCTTTCTTACTGTTAACGTTAACGGTATTAAATCTCGAAGAAAGAGACAAGTTACTTTTGCCAGTCTGAGAGAAAGTAATGGTAATGTCATTCTATTGCAAGATACTAGATTACATTCATTACGGGATTTAAGGGAAGCAGAAAAAGATTGGAGGTAGGGTGCTTCCTTTTGGTCATTGGGTGAGGATGTTTGTGATGGTCTAGGTATCTTGTTTTCTAATGTTTCTGCTTGAGTCTTAAAGGTCTTAGATATCTCTCCTGGCTGAGCTATGCTAGTGGATGTGGTAATTTCTCATTGCACATATCGTCTCATTAATATTTATGCTCCACAGTTGAAAGTGGATAGGTCGGTTCTTTTCCGACGCATTGCCCCTTATCTACATACATCTAAATTTGTATTGTGGAGAGGTGATTTTAAATATGGTCTCACCCCAAGAGTCTGGGGAAGGAAATCACAGAAGATATAGTGTGATACTAATTCACTATTGGACATATTAAAACGTAATCATTTGATTGATGTGTATGATTTATTAGGTTTAACCCCAATACATACTTTTTTTAAGGGATCCTTATCTTCCCGTATAGATTTTTGGTTTTTGTCTGAGAGGGTCACTTGTTTGAGGGTTATGGTATTGCCATTAGAGACCACTGATCATACGATAGTTAAGATACTGATAGGCCCCTATCGAAGACTCCAGGTGGGACGTGCCTACTGGAAGCTGAATGTGACCTTGTTACAAGATAGCATCACTCATTCACAGAGCCACCCCTTTTTTTTTTGGCACGTTCTGCTCTTTGTTTTTTATATGACAGCCCTATAGACTGGTGGAAAGACTCTAAGCGTGATTTAAAATTTTTATTTCTACAGATTTCTAAGACTAAGGTCAGGAATGCTTATTTAACATATTTAGGATATAGGGCTCAATATTTAAAACTTCTGGCTTAGGTTTCCTCTTCATCTGGTGCTGCGTGCCAACAATGTCAGGCAATTAAGAAAAAAATGATTGACTTCCTTAAAGAAAGGGAGGACAGATATATGTATCAACAGAAATACTTGGTTACAGGCACACGGCAACAGATCAATCCTTATGACCTTTCCTCGCAAGAACCTCATAGGTTTAGTATGACTGCATTATTGGATTCAGATGGGATGCTTGTACAAGATGTTGTACAGAATTATGTAAGGGGCATGTTTCATAAACCTGCCCCTGAGTTTTCACATTTGTTTTTACAACAACTGGTTATTCCTTCCTTGTTATCATCAGAAACTGAGGAATCGATGGCTCCAATTACTACTGAGGAAGTCAAACTAGTTATTGGTAAGTTATCAGTCTGTACAACGCCAGGTATTGATGGCATCCCTAATGAATTTTATAAATCCTACACAGATCTATTACTTCCATGGTTGCATTCTGTGTATGAAGCTACTTGGTCAAAAAACAGGCTGGCACCTAGTATGCACAATAGAATTATGATTTTTTTGTATAAAAAGGGAGATTCTAAAAATTTGTAAAACTGGAGACCTTTAAGTCTGTTAACTTCTGATTTCAAGATTTTGGCTAATATTTTATAACAACAACTTTCCAAAGTAGCTCACAAATTATTGATTTCCAAACAATCTTGTGCTGCCCCTGGTAGAAATATTACTCATAATCTTATTTATCCTAGAGAACTTATAGACCAAGGATTACAGCATAAATAGTCTGGTTATCTTCTATCATTAGATCAGGAAAAAGCATTTGATGCACTACGTCATGACCACATCTGGGCAGTATTACGCCATTATGGCATTCCAGATTTATTCCTTGATTTACTGAAAACATTATATGCGGCAGCACAGCTTACCCCTCTTATAAATGGTCATCTGGGCTTTCCCGTACCACTTCAGGTTGGGGTTCAACAGGGATGTCCTTTAAGTCCTTTACTATTTGTGTTTGGTTTGGATCCCTTACTGCGATTTGTTGAATCCGATGTTAGCATCTCGGCTATTGTAACTTTAGAAGGATTTACTTTTCAGAAAGTTTTAGCATATGCAGATGACTGTGTGTTTTCTGTGTCAGATTTAGACTCCGGTAGGAGAATCCTTACGATCCTGCAGAATTTGCAGACTAGTACAGGCATCAGGATTAATTATAACAAAAGTAGCTTATTGGTGTTGGGTACGGCTTTACAGATAGGCTCTTTTGTTATCCCTGTAGTTACTGGTAATCTGAAGTTACTTGGTATTTATTACGGTTCTCAAGAGGCTTTACTATTAAATTGGCATATGGTTTATGATGTAGCCTATCAAAAAGTGATTAAATGGCAGTCTTGGAAGATGACAAGGAAGAAACGGGTATTTCTTCTTAAATCATATATTGCACTGATATTTCTGTACGTCTCTCACATTTTTCCCTTACCATATAGTATGCATGCAAAAATCATGAGTCTTTTATTTCAGCTACTTTGGGGCAGTCGACTGAACCCTGTGAAGAGAGCTCATACTTACAGACCATGGAAGTCTGGTGGACTTGGAATGATGCAACCTCTTGTTTACTTCTTTCGTAACTTCTTTTATTGTTCTATTAAGCCCAAGTTTTAAAATGCTGATGTGATGGGACATATGTGTATGACATTGTGGGGTCAACCCTTCTTAACCGCTTGGGGAAGGGGTAAGTTGCACTCTTCAGACAAACAGCTTACTATTTATGTGAGGTTTACTTTAAAATACATTACAATGTGGAAAGTTGAACTTAGTTGGTTCATTTCTCATGAGAGGAAATCTTTCTATAATTATATTGTGACTTCTTGTTATTTTGAAGAACCTCTATTCCAGGTTTCTGAAGCTGTTAATACTGATTTATTGTTGGCAAGCGTAATAGAACCTAGAATCCTTAATAAAATGTGGGATATGATTTGGCTCTGTGGACAGCAAAAACTTAATTTTAAACATAATCATAAGCATAAACAGTTGAGAGTTCTCCAAAATAAAATGATACACATGCAAGATATTTTGTTTTCAAATCCAAAATGAATTGGATAAACTCTATAAATATGAACTGCGAACTTTGGGATCCGATGTAGGTCAATATTTATGGCATGGTATTGGATGGGTGGGATAGTATGTTTTGTTTTTCTTTTTAAAATATGTATTGTACAAAATTAGATTTTAGTTGTTTATTGAATGATTTATGTTTTTTTCTTCATTTTCTGTATTCTGTTTTTGGCTCCTAATAAAAATTCCCTACTCTTTTCGATAAGTGCCATGGAATCTTTAAGATCCACCTGAACTACCCCCAATCCAGGCAGATGGGACCTTGGTTTAACATCTTATCCAAAATATGGCACCTCAGAAGTACAGCATCCCTCTCATGCTGCACTACGGTGTCAGTACTGGGATATTAACCCAAGTGCCAGATGTGGGAACTGAACCCACAGCCCTCTGATCTCCCGGCCTGAGAGGTGAGTGTGCTACCTACTGAGCCACTGACACTTCTAGTAGCCAGGTGCAGGGCCTGCGAGCAGCTGGCATTGTCTAGCCAGTTGGATGTATTTCCTGCTATTCTCACATTATGTCCAGGATGTTGGTGGCAAGGGTGCACATGTGCATGTCGTGCGGCACCAGCCAACATCCACCCACCCACGTGCTGCTCCCAACTGCAATGTCACCTGTGGTCATCCAGGTGCCAGTATAGCAGCAGAGCTGGCTGCTCTCTCCCCTGAAGAGGAGAGCATCTTCAGGGATGCTTCAATTCCCCCCCCCCAGCCATCCCCTGATAACCAGAGTTCGTTCCTGCACTGGGGTCACCAGCATCATGAGCAGCAGCTCTACTGCTGCACTGATAGGCTGGCAAGAGTGCCATGGAGTCTTTAAACTTCCATCTGGACAGCCACCAGAAATAGGCAGAAGGGACCTTGGTTCTGAATCGCATCTGAATGATGGTAGTTCAACACTGCAACACCCCTAGTGCTACACTACAGGGTCAGTGTTGGGTATTCGCCCAAGTTCCTGGTGAGAGACTAGAACACATGACCTTCCAATCTTCTGGCCCCAGAGACAAGCGTGCAACCTACCAAGCCACTGACACTTCTGGCAGTGTCTACACTGTACTAGTGTAGTTTTCCTGAAGCTTGTTGAGTGCTAGTGTCAAATGCCTTTTGTCCCAGCTCATCTCCTTGGTCACCCTCTCCGAGAAGGTAATCGGATGGGTTTGGCTTGCTCTGCCCCTTGTAAAGCCATGCTGAGAGGGAGCAATAAACTTGGTCTCAACCAAGTGCCCTATTATTCTGTCCTTGATGATGGCTTAAAGGACCTTGCCTAGCACTGATGGCAGGAAGAATGTCCTGTTTTTGCCCAGCACCAACCCTGTGTCCTTCTTGAATGTAGGGAGCACACTGGCCTCCATCCAATCCTACAGCACCCCATCTGCCTGGACAAACACTTGGAAGATTATTGCAATTGACCACGCTGATCATTCCTTTAACCCCATATGATCCTGGGGTGCACCCACCTTTTGGACTTACCTGGCTTGCTCTTCACCTGGTAGTCAGCTGCCTAGGTGAGTGTGATGTCTTCTGCTTGCATCATGGTTAACCCTGATTCCATGTGCACTCCTAATGAGCTCTCTCTCTCTCTCTCTCTCTGTCTCCCTCCTCCCTCCCTCCCGCCCTCCTCTCTCTCTCTCTCTCTCGGCTCTTTGGTGAACACCAAAGAAAAGTATTCATTATGCATCTGAACCATCGCCCATAAGCAAAGTAAGGCAATCTTTAATTATAAAGCACCCAATCCCGAGGGCTCTGAGCACTGTACAGAAAATTGCAAACAGACACTATATCAAAACCCAACTTTAAAATACAATCAAATAAATAGTAAAAATGTTAGTCCTTGGAAAACAGAAGTTGCTGTAAAGTTTGATACCTCTCATCAGACCAACATATGTCTTGTACAATCATGGTGTAGTGCACATGAAAAAGGGACCTGTGAGGCCCCGAAAGCTTGTGTACTATACCTTCTTTGTGCAAGACATAGGTTGGCCTAATAATACTGTGATGTAGTCCATATTGCCACTCCCAAGTCTTCTTAACCAGATTGGACTCTCTCTTCAACTCCTTTTGCCACTTCGCTGTGGACTCCTCACCTCTCACTCACCACTGTGACCTTTATCACACTCTTGCCTTCCCCTCACTTAGTGACCAACGTCATGCCCATGCTGCAAAATTCATCCCAAAATTCTGGTTTGGATCTCTTCCTCATTACCTCTCCTCCTCTCTGTCTATCCCTCCTCCTCCCTCTCCAACTCCCTTAGATCACATGACTCCCGTACATTGGCACTCCCTAGTCATTCTACCTCCGTTGGTCAGGTTGCTTTTTCACACAGCTTCCCTAAACTTTGGAATGCCCTACCCCATCATATCAGACACTCCTCTTCCCCCTACTCCCTCTCCTTGGCGCTACATAATTTCTTCTCATCAAACTATACTTGCTCTTGGATACAACCACACAATCATGACAGGAGGTTCTGGCTTTCCTCTACTTATCACATGAAAATAATTGTTTTACTCATCCCCCTCCTCTTCTCTTACAGAACTGAGGATACCTGTAATCTGAAATTTGTTTGTAACCCCAATATGTTTGTAACCTACTATGTACTGAAGCATTTTGTATTAGGAAATTGTATGTTTGGTTTATTGTCCCCCTACCTTCTGCCTCAGGATGCACCAGGAGACAAGCAATTTAACTTGCTCTGCATGCCTTTCTTGGTTAAACTTTTCAATAAATAAATAAAAATAAAAGGTATCAAACATTCCAGAAAATCAAATAAATAAAAATGTCAGATAAATCATAAAATTAACTAATTAGAAAACACTTGTTCAAATAAAAATGTCTTAAGAGATGCTTTAAAGGCTTCCACTGTGCTAGACATACAGATACAAGCAGGTAGTTGGTCCAAAGTACTCGGGCAGCTACCCCAAAAGCTCTGTCTCCCGAAAGTCTTACATGGGAAAGGGGGACAACTAGCAGGCCTGCATCAGTGGAGCAGAGGGGGTGAACTGGGTGTTAGGGTACAAGGAGATCTTTCAAGTAGTCTGGTCCCAAACTGTGTAGGGCCTTGTAAGTTAACAAGCAGTTCTTGAAGGTAATGCACACCACAAAGGCAGCCAGCACAGCATCTGTAAAACAGAAATTATATTGTCACTCCATGAGGAGCCCATTATCAGCCAAACTGCAGCACTCTGGGCCAACTGCAGGTGGCATATCAGACCTCTGGATGACTCTAGGTAGAGAGCATTGCAATAGTCCAACCCAGAGGTGATGAAAGCATGGCTGATCATCACCAGGCCCACGTGAGCAAGATGCAGTTTAATCCTGGCAATGTTACAGAGATGGTAAAAGCCAGCTCAAACCACAGTCAGTGCCTGTTGTTCTAACATCACTCTGCAGTTCAAAATGAGCCCCAGGTCCTTCACCACATCAACGGCCATGAGAGAATGGACACCCAGTGAAGGGAGAACCAGCTCTACCACAGCAGCCAAGCCCCAGCATCCTGATTTGACCACCATGTCCTCTGTCTTTCCTGGGTTCAGACATAACCAGTTTGAGGTCATCCAGTTGTTTATCTTAGCAAGACATCATCCCAACACCAAGTCCGCATGATCTTCACCAGGGGCACAAGACCGGTACAGCTGAGTATCATCCACATAGCAGTGAAACTCAATGTCATACTGGATAATGATTTTCCCCAAAGGCAGCATGTACATAGAAATAACATGGGTGGGGGGCGAGAATCAAAGATTGAGGGACTCCACAGGACAATGCAGAGGTCCTAGAAGTAATGTTACCCAGGGCTACTTGCTGCATTCTCCCAGTTATATAGGACTCAAACCAGCAAAGAGATGTGCCTGTGAGACTCACCATGGCCAACTGTATCAAATGCTGATGAGAGATCCAAGAGGACCAAAACAGAGCAAGGTCCTCGATTTCTTGCTAGGAGGAAATCATGAGTCACCCTGATGAGAGCAGTCTCAGTGCTGTGATAGGCTGAAAGCCCAACTGGAGAGGTTTGTAGCTGGAGAAAGTCTCCAGGCAGTCTACCAGTTGCTCCCCCAGCACCTTCTCAATAACCTATCCACACAGAGAAAGACCTGTAGTTTGCTAGATCATCAGGGTCCAAGGAAGGCTTTCTTAGGAAGGGTCTAACTACAGCCTTTTTCAAGGTAGATGGGGAAAAAAACCTCCCTCAAGGAACCATTGACAATCTCAGTGAACACCGGGCCAAGGAGCTCACCACAGCCAAGAATCAGCCATGTTGGTCCTGGGTCCAGCATATAGCTGGTGGGGCACAAACTAAAGACTACCTGGCGCACCTCTGCCTCAGAAACAGGTTGAAATGCATCCCAGACAAGCAGATCTACATCACCAAAGGAGCAACCACTACCGCCCCATGACAGGCCACTCGAGGAAATACCCAATCTAATGGCTGAGACTTTGTCAGAGAAAAATCATCCAAACTCCTCACACTTCTGCAGAAAAGGCTCTACCGAGCCACATACAGAAGGATTTAACAACCTGTCAACAGTATGAAAGAGCTGTGCTAGAGGATTTTTCCCTGCAGCAATCAACCTTGACAGGAACTCTGTCTTCTTCCAGTCAATTGCCCATTAATACTCAGCATCATGAGTCCTCAATGCCAACCTGTCCTTCACAGATCAAGAAGTTCTCCAATAACACTCCAGCTCTGTCCCTTAGTCTTCAACTGATGCAGTTCCATGTACCAGCTCTGCATGTAATGGAGTCTAAGGCAGCCATGAGAACTGTGTCACAGTGCTCCATGCCCTTCTCAGAACCTGTGTACAAGCAAGCAACATAGTCAAGCCACCCAGTACCTCCTAGAGTTTATGAGGCACCAAATTATGTTTTGGATGGTGCCGGATGGTCCCCACGGCTGCAGAGAGAATAACCAAATATGTTACTCACAGCTCCGATTCTTTCAAGAGTTTGTCTAGGCAGGTGGGATGATGTAGGAATGGATGGAGGCCATTGTAGTCCCTACGTTCAATAAGGGAACAGGGTCACAGCTGGTTTGTGATAAATTTATCATAGTATCTAACAGCCACATAAACCTTTATCTAGAGGTTAGATATATCACAGTCACTTTCCTTGACCTTTGCAAAGAACAGACCCAATCAGAGTGCAGCTATTACAATGCTGATGGCATCATAATAGGCTTGTCCAGCCATAAAGCCAGCAGTTCAAATAACAGAAAAGCAGTAACATCTTCAAAGAAAAATCTGCTCTAAAAGTTATAACTAGTGTTGCTCAGATGGTATCCTGGAAATTAAGATACCAACAGATACCTCCCATTTGGCCAGATAGTTGCTGTGGTAGGATAACAGTGCTATCTGATCATAGATTCTTCCCTCTAGGATCCAGCTAGGATCCTAACTATCTGATCTAGAATCCCTCCCTGGATCTAACCTAGGATCCATCACCATCCCAGAATGCACCCGGAGATGGGCAACTTGTTGCTCAGCATGCTTTCCTGATGAAACATTTCAATAAATAAAATAAATAAAGCCATCTGACCCTGGATCCTCACTATTTGACCTAGGATCCCTGGATCCTAACTAGGATATCTGGATCCTATCTAGGATCCATCACTATCTGACCCTGGATCCTACATCTGTCTTTGCTAGGATTTCTACTAGGATACAAGGTAGGATACCAGCACTATCTGACAGATAGTGATAGGCTCCACAGAAGCACTATCTGAGCAACAGAAGTTATAACTGTTAAACCGATGCTGTATGAATTGAATACACAATGACCTGACTCAAAATATACAATTTATCTCCACTTGTGAAGGCACAAGGCTTTCATAGCTCACTCATGGCTTTGCCACTCATGAGTTATAGTCTTGCCCCCTCATACATGGCGATAAACTGCATATTTTAGGTCAGGCCATTGTGTATTCCTGTGTGTGTGTGTGTGTGTTTGTACTTGGGTGGGTGTGTGCACGTGTGTGCGTGTGCGTGCATGTGCGTGTGTATGTGTCAGGGAGAAAGCAAGAAGGCCACACATTAGAAACAAGGGGCAAAAGGTGATGGAAGGCAAATCAATGAGTTTGGCAGACTGATGGAAGATTTGTCAGCCAGCGAATGCAGATAAAGAGAAGGATCTCATGAAGTCACCCACTAAGGGACAGATTATCTAGTTAGATTGGGTAGACCAACCTTGTTGCAGGCATCAAGAAACTTAGAAAGGGACCTTGTTACTACCCTCAGACTAATATGAAGGGAATAGGAGGTCCCCAATTAAAAATATTTGCACTCTGAATCCATTTTTGCAGTTCTTACTTTTTTAAAGGGACACACACTGTCAACCCTTTTTGCATCCTATTTAGTTGAAAAGCCACATTTATGATCGCTTATCTTATTTATTTTATTTATTTAAAACTGGTAACCAGGTGAGCCACTGAACCACATGGCTCTTTTACAGGTAAGCCTGGGCAAGATGTTAAATGTGAGTATATGCATAAACAATGCGTTTATCATAGTAACAATTATACATCTTTAAAACATTAAAAACTGGTAAAAATAAGAACAGCCATAATTCATAAAATTGCAATAATAATGTGCTCGAAACTGCATAAGAAACTAGGGGTTAGATTTTCAATGGGAGATGCAGGGCTTCCATCAAGCCCTGTGTCAAACCCATTTTTGGGCTCAGCTGCACCAATCACATTTGCCACACCTGCACCTGATTTAAGTAGGTTGAGCACAATTGTGGGACTTTACCCGATTTACAGCAGCTCGCACCAAATATTTGGTGCAAGCCCTGTAGAAAGGGTACCCAAGATTGCCACAAGCTTGACCAGAACAAGTTGGTCTAATTTACAGCAGTTGGTGCATGGGATGGAAAATCCTGATTGCCATCCGGGAGGATGCCGCAAGCCCCATGCTCCACATGTTTGGTGCACCCAGACTTGTGCCATCCTGACCCATTTGAAAACCCGGCCCGTGACATATTATTGTTATGGGGCATTTGAAGTTGATGGCCTACCAAGGCAATCTACATAAAACATTTGCAACCTGTAATATTAAACAAGTAGTGCGTTAAGGTAGATTTGAAAAGTCATGGGGAATTTATCTTCATTATGTCTGAAGGAAACTTCTCTAAAATTCATTGATGTTGCTAGTTTTATTTACTTCCTTTCTAGTTAGAACTGAAATGCATGCTAATGGTGCAGTTATACCCAACCTTGTTTTGTTTGAAATCTTTGATCTACTCTTCATACATACTTCCCGAACTTTAGGAGCACCCCCAAACAGTGAAACCACTCATGGTGCAATAATCTCATCTCATCTCATCTCATCTCATCTCATCTCATCTCATCTCATCTCATCTCATCTCATCTCATCTCATCTCATCTCATCTCATCTCATCTCATCTCATCTCATCTCATCTCACTGCATCATAATTGCTGAACTCTGCTGGGATGCTCGTAAGTCCAGGAAAGTTGCGTGAGTATTGATCAAGAAATCTAAACAATTGTGTTTTTGTGTGGTAACATAATATAGTGGCCATTCTGTTGTTAATTGTTAAAAAGAAAAAAGGAACTAGAATCAAATTAGGAGCAACATCAGCAAACTTTACAGAATGTGATCAATCATTCATAACATAGAGAATAATGGATGGGTAGCCAGTTATAATGAGGGTTTTACACCCCTGAGGGGTGGGATGCTACATAAACCCCGAGAGTGATGCTCAAGGGGTTTATTAAGGCATCGCACCTGAGGGATAGTATAAAATATGAGTTTTAACTGGCTACCCATGCTTTATTTTGTATAATTTCTGGTTTCTATTTTTTGCCTGTGCAACTTACAGTTTTACTTAGAAAAGAGAATGTCATTATAACCAGCTGGTTATAATGACAGAATTATAACCAGTTTTTTCTATGTTAAAAAACAGAAACCAGTTATTATATGTGTTTTTTAA
Organism: Neoceratodus forsteri; assembly: GCA_016271365.2. Classification (NCBI taxonomy): domain Eukaryota; kingdom Metazoa; phylum Chordata; order Ceratodontiformes; family Ceratodontidae; genus Neoceratodus; species Neoceratodus forsteri. The sequence continues at coordinate 270,106,754 of JADMNL010000025.1, forward strand.
ACTAAGGACACTTAGGGCCTAAGGGTATAGAGAGTGTCCCTTTAATAATATTATGATGATAATGAGTGTGTTAAGGAATAATAATGAATATGTTAATGAATATAATGAATATTCATTATCTGGTTGATCCTGTGGACCCCCCACCTATGGTGCCAATTCAAAACATATCAAATTGACCCTGCAGTTGAGCCTCTGATGACATCTGCGGGGGACTTGGCTTAAACTCGCCTCTGAGGCTGGGAGATCAGAAGGCTGTGGGTTCTATCCCCACGCCAGGCACTTGGGTTAATATCCCAATATTGACACTGCAGTGCAGCATGAGGGGGTGCTGCACTCCTGAAGTGCCCTCTTTGGGATGAGATGTTAAACCAAGGTCCCACCTGCCTGTTCTGGTGGTAGTTCAGGTAGATGTTAAAGATCCCATGGCACTGCTTGAAAAGAGTAAGGGAAATTTCCCTGGTGCCCTGGCCAAATTTCCCTCCAGTCACTAAAATACCACTAACAGCTTAATCTGGTTCAAAGTCAGTTGGCATTCATCTGTATCCCCCACCCCAGGGTCCTGCCTGGAAATAGGCAGAATTTGTCTAGTGCACTTACCCGGTCAACAAACACTAAATAAATAAATAGGTCCACCATCTGCTTCTTAAATGTAGGTGACAGTACAGTGCTCCCTTGCTATACTGAACCGCTGTATAACGAAACCCTGCCCATTAGGAATGGAGCACACGGCTCCCGACAGACATCAGCTGTATCTGTAAACACTGCCGCAGCAGCGCTCGCAGTGAAAAACAAGACATAATGGAAATTGGATGAGTTACACAGACTTACGTGCGCATTCATCTAGCCGGTAAATTGGGCGCAGTGTCTAAGAAATGCTATACTGAAACTCTTATGTGAGGGTCAGTACTCAGGGTTCTGTTTCTATATCGATTTATTCAGTATCAGTCATTTTACCCAAACTAAAGTACAGGTGATGCACAGTAAAAAAATGCTCCGGTTTTGTTTCATTTTCTAGTTTGTACAGGAATCCGGGTAATCATTTATCTATCTTTAATTACTTGAATCTGCTTACTTTCAGTGCCGCTTGGAGCGGAGACCTGGTCATCAAAAACGGAACCCAGAAGATGGTTGGTGAGATGAGCGAGGTACAGTACTGCGACTAAATAATCATAGTAACCCCCAAAAAACTAAACTAAATTAAAAAATAAAATAATGCTGCCAATACAACAGCATCAGATAAGGGGTGTGTGCAATGAGGAGGAGAAGCAAAGTGTCTCTGAGCGGCGGGAGGGGGGCACCGGCATACCCCTCAACTGTGCCACATTACGAGGAACGTTCCTCATTTTACTTCACAAAAGCTCCCGGTTCCACACTGTGAGGACTTGTTCCACATTCAAAGCCAACATTTTAAAGCAAAAATCCATAGTAAATGATACAAAAAATATATTATTCAATTAAGAACAGACTTTCTGAAAATAAATGCAACATTTTAACAGTGTTTTGAGCTTCTTAGGTAAAGATTTGATTAAGTGCACCACATTTTGCCCATTTGTTCCACATTTTGACAGGCAATGTTCCACATTTGGGGGACAAAATGTTAAGAGGTATGGGGAGGGGGCGCAGGTGCGGCCCCACCTCTCAACCTTTTGTCACTGAAATGAGGGACATGGACATTTCTGGACACTCAAAACGAGGGACAATGAGGGACTCATCCTCTAACATGGAGATACAAGCTCAGAACACTGTGAAAACCATAGTGGTCACTTGTACAAAGTTCATTTTGGATTTAGTATTTTAGAATATTGAGTGTTTCTGTTTTAAAAAAAGGAATTTAAGGCACCTTCCCTGTGTGGGCAGCACCTTTTCCAGGAGAGACAGAGCAATTTTAAGGGGCAAAATGAGGGCTGTCCCTCGTAATGAGGGACACTTGAGAGGTATGTGCGCGGCATTTTATTTAGTGCAAGCTGAGTACTATATAAATCGACCATAGAAAAGATAAAGCTGCCATATAATCTACATCATTATCTTAATCTCTCCTAAAATGAAGAGAGAGAAGGGTAGAGGAACAGTGTTAGATAAGAGTGTAGTTTAGTTTAGTACAGCACATCACTGTAATGCACCGTTTACCCTGACTGTTCGAAGTAACCAGCAGGAAAGAGAAGCCGCCAGGGGGCCATTTCGACTTTTTTTTGGGGGTGGGACTGGTCAGAGGGGCTGTGGGTGGATCCAGGGGCTGAAAAACAAAATAAACAACAATGGTCTGCAATGGGGGAACAAGCTGCACTGGGGCAGTGTGCAGGGATTGAACCACAGCATTCAAACTGAAAAAAAATCCTGCACTCACCACCCGGTAAATAATGAAGCTGCTCATATTGCCCCAAAAGTGATCCTTTGAAAAAGTAGTTTTATTCCGAAATATTGTTACCACCTGTCCTGATTTTCACAGGACAGTCCTGATTTGGGCAGCTGTGTCCTGCAAAAAAAACATGAAAAATACTACATGTCCTGACATTTTAGTAGAAAAAAATATTTTCTAACTTTCCTCAAAATGTTGCAGAACACTATAATACCTTAACTAAAATATCTTAAAAGGATAAGAAACATCATAAACAACTAAAAAAAACTACAACACTTAGTCTTAATTCTGATTATTTAGAGAAAACAAGTCTGTTGCACTGGTCGAGGTTACAGATTGTCTTGTGAATAAACATGTTTCAGTAAGAAATTTCCCACTTTCGGCTTCTTAAAAGGTGGTAACTCCATTCCGAAAGGCTTCGGGTGATGTGTTTATGTTTACTGGTACAGGCATAATAAATTTACGCTTTTTGGGCAATTTTGTGAGCAGCTTAGTTATGTATGGATGGTGAGTGCAGGATTTTTTCAATTTGAATAACGAAAAGGGAACTACAACAAGCACAAGTTATGGCTCCCATTCTGTTCGTTGTAGCGAAGGAGCGCTATTATCACACAGTTCAGCTCTGCCACTGCTGTTACCCATCCCCCTCCCCAAGTCAAGTTGGTATGTTCCCGTGGATAAGAGGGCATCCTGCAACATACATGGTGATCTGGCTCAGCACCCTGCGATACCCCCGCTGCTGCTGCAGACTGAAGCTGCAAAGCCAAGCCCAGCGGCACCAATCAGTGACCCCGCCTCCTACTTGACAGGGCGGCCTGCCCTCCCCGATCATATTAGTGCAGCTCCCCACTGGAGGACAGGAGCCGGTCCTGCCAGTTTATTCCCTGCCGGGGAAATATGCCTGGTGTGTATTGAGCAACATTTCGGCTAAGGCGACTTCTCCAGCCCAGTAAATAATCGGGGGGTGAACTTGGAAACTCCTCGGGGTCGGATTCCGGAGAATAAAAGCGCCCCTCCCTGCCAAACAGGTGAGTCTGTAGTTTTATTACCTTTAAAGTCGTTTTGAACCTGCCAAGCAGATGTTGAGCTGGATGTACCCTTGCTGATGTCCTGCACACGGAAGAGGACAACTCCATTTGTTGTGAATCTTTAAAAAAGTTGCTAGCAGGCTAAAACTTTTATACAACCAACGCCATGGCTTGCCATGCCAGTTTCGGAACGGGGAGTCAAGTGATACAGGAGAGCCGAATGTAAACCTCGTATGGGGCATCTCCAGTTACTGGGCACTTATATTGGCACAAAAGGGTAGTCAGTGCTCGGAGGGGGCGAGCGGAATTAGCTGAAGATTGTCATATTCACATACAAACTCACTCTTTTACACACACACACACACACACACACACACACACACACACACACTAGCTCATATTGTCTTGTTCTCTGGGTACTGTAATTAGCCGCAGCTCGGCAGTACTGTGTATCCTTAATCCTTATATATACCGGGCAACTGCCAACCGCGTTGGGTATAAACTTCAGACCACAAAGTGCTTAGTAAGGATTTATATTTTAATAGTAAATAATAAACGCATATCGGTACTTGCATTAATGATCTGCAACGCATGGATGTAATTTGTATTGTTAGTTTAGTTATATGTACTATGTGTCCCAATGTTTACATTTATCTGCCATATTCCTGTCAAGTATACAACTGAACCCTTAATTTATTGTATCCATCCGATGAATGTAATCTGAGTAATTATATCTCTATGCTTATGTGTTGTAGTTATATAACTTTTATGATTCTTACCTTACTTATATGAAACAATGTGTGAATGTAGAGATCTCACTGGAAATGAGCTATGCTCAATTGAGTTTTATATCCCTGTGTTCATGATTTAGTGAATAAAAGTGGTTCAACTACATCTTAAAGAGCCCCTGACAGCATTAGAAAACATTTGAAAAAAGTAAGATTCAGGTGAGGTGAAATACCAGGCGAGCCAGAGAGAAGCCGGGGTAGAGGTAAGGAGGGCAAAGGCACAGACAGAGGAGCGAATAGCGAGAGGGGTCAAAAAAGGGGATAAGACTTTCTTTTGATATGTAAATGAATAGAGGAAGACTAGGCAGCGGATTCTCCAGTTAAGAACAAAAGAGGGGGAGGCACTACAAGAAGACAGAGAAAAGGCAGACCTACTAAACACCTATTTTTGCTCTATGTTGAAGAGGGAGGAAGGAGAAGAAGGCAGCAGAGCAGGAAATGAAATGGCTGGGGAGGGGGTGGAGATGAGGCTGCTCTCGTGGAGGAAAGATTGGAAGAACTGGGCTGCGCAGGTGGACAGGCAATGGGGCTAGATGGGTGCACCCAAGGGTGTTAAAGGAGCTAAAGGAGGTATTGGCGGTACCCTTGACTGCACTCTTCAGTTGGTCCCTGGAAATGGGGGTGGTGCCTGAGGACTGGAGGCAGGCAAATGTGGTCCCTCTGCATAAGGGGGGAGGGAGGGAAGAAGTGGGAAGTTACAGGCCTGTGAGCTTGACATCAATGGTAGGCAAATGCATGGAGAAGCTAGTAAAAGGCAGGATCACCAGCTACCTGGAGACAAATGGCCTGAGGAATCCAAGACAACATGGGTTTACTAGGGGCAGATCCTGTCAAACAAATTTGATAGAGTTTTTTGATGGGGCCACCAAGGAAATAGATCAAGGTAGAGAGATAGATGTAGCTTATTTGGATTTCAGAAAGGCTTTTGACTCAGTGCCCCATGGGAGGCTGCTGTGTAAAATGGCAGGACTGGGGATGGGGCAGAGGGTAGTCAAATAGGTGGGAAGCTGGCTGGGGAAAAGGAGGCAGAGGGTCATAATAAATGGGGTGGCATCCAGGGAGGGCGCGGTCATGAGTGGGGTCCCTCAGAGATTGGTGTTGGGACCCCTACTGTTCAATATATTTGTAGGGGACATCATGGAGGGCCTTGAGGCGGGTGTGAGTATGTTTGCGGATGATATCAAAATCTGCAATAGGGTGGACACAGAGGAAGGGGTGGAGCAAATGCAGAGAGACTTGAGGCATGGTCAAAAAGGTGGCAGCTTGAATTCAATACAGAAAAATGTAAAATCATGGATCTGGGCTACAGAAATCAGAAGGCAGGGTACTGTATTGAGGGCAGAGATCTGGAGGAGACAGAATAAGAAAGGGACCTAGGCATCATTATATCCAGGGACCTGAAGGTGGAAGGGCAGTGCGGAAGGGCAGTGGCCAGGGGGAGTGGAATGCTGGAATGCATTGGAAGGGGGATCACCAGTAGGAATAGGGAGGTCATAGTACCCTTGTACACCCATTTAGTTAGACGACACTTGGAGTAATGGAGTCCAGTTCTGGAGGCAGCATACTCTGAGGAAGGATGTATGGAGGATAGAGAGGGTTCAGAGGAGAGCAACAAAAATGGTAAAAGGGTTAGGCCACCTATCCTATGAAGAAAGGTTGTGAGATCTGAACATGTACTCCCTGGAGCAGAGGAGGGAGAGGGGGGGGACATGATCGAGACTTTCAAGTACCTTAAGGGTATAAACAGGGTGCCAGGGGGAGCATCTTCAAGATGAAAGGAAAACCGAGGACGAGGGGGCATGGCTTTCAGGTGGAGGGAGGGCAGTTCAGGGGTAACATTAGAAAATACTATTACACAGAGAGAGGTAGAAAAGTTAAACAGACTCCCAGAGGCAGTTGTTGGAGAGGAAATAGTGGAGGGATTCAAAAGAGCATGGGACAACCACATGGGAGTGTTAAGAGGGGAGGCACAGGTCCAAGCAGATAGCTGGGCAAATGGGCAGACTTGGTGGGCCTAGTTCGGTCCCTTTCTGCAGTCACACTTCTATGAATCTTTGAATCTCTATTCAACTCCATCCCATTTGTTTATTACTTCATATATTGAGTAATTAATTCCCCATTTTCTTTCTTAATACAAACATACAAAGAAGCCAGCAGAAGAAGGCCATTTGGTCTATCAAGACTGCTCACATTGCAAGGTCCACAGCTTGAGCTAATGTCCCTCCCCACCCTACTCCTACCCATGATCCTTACCTTCCCCCTATGCCCAGCCTCTCTTAAAGCTGCTCACTGTCGCGCATTCCAAGTGTCCACCACCCTCTCTGTGAAGAAGTGCTTCCTGACCTCCCTCCTAAACCTCCCACCCTCCAGCTTGAGACTGTGCCCCCTCGTGTTTTTTTTTTTTGTTAGTTGTTTAACCAGGACTAGCACACTAGGAGCACAAGGAAATTAAGTGACTTGCTCAGGGTCACACAGTCTGCAAGTGGAAGCTGTGGGATTCAAATCCAGGTCTGGTCTGATGGATGTCACCAGATTTGCAGCTCAGAGCCTTAGACCACTGTGCTAAACTGCCTCCCCAATTAACATGTTATGGTTGCCACTCAGCTTAAAGATACTGTCCTTATCAACCTTATTTTATTGGAATCTCGGATAACACCTTTGAGCTAAAAGCTCGTTTACAAAGGTTCCACGTCATAAGGCAATAGACAAGGTACATAGACATTACAAAACAGATAGGGGTATATACAACAGGCAAGTACATCATGGTACATACAGATACAGATTCAAGCAAGTACAGTTAAAATACATCAGGTAGGAGAGGTCAACTTTATTGCAACAGTATTAAGAGCATACCTAAGGTGGGCAAGCAGTTTATAGTGGTAGCTGAGCTTTAGAGCAAGCAGGCAGAGCTATGGAGGGTCAGAAGTGGTGGTGACCAAAGGAGGGAGGATGTAATAGATGAGAGCAGGGGAGAGTGGGGCAGAGACAAAGGGGTGCCAGAATAAAGGGGTTGAGTAGTCAGAGGGTGGGATTGGATAGGAATCTACCTAGGGTTATGTAAGTAGGTGATAGAGGCAGGAGCTTGGTAATGTGGGGAGAGGGATAAGGAAATAGTTTTTAAAAGTAGGGGGTGAGGTGAGGGAAACCGGGAAATTGGGGGATTAATATTTGTAGAGAAAGTAGGAAGGCAGGGAGGATAAAGAGGGACGTGGGGGTAAGTGTTCATTGGGGTCACATTAGGCAGGGGAGGAAATGGGGGGAGATGGATGCCATGCAGGACAGATAAGCTAACAATAAAAGTAGGATTAGGCACAGGTGAAGCAGTCACAGTTACTAAGAGTGGCCATGTACTGCAGCAGCTTGGCCTCAGTGGCGGCTCTACACCAGGGCACACCAGGCCACGTGCCCTGTTAAACAAATGCTGTGCCCCGGTTGGTGCCCCATATGTGGTGGAGCTTCCCCCACAGTAACAGTATATCAGTGCCCTGGCTGCCATCTGTTGTGCCCCAGCAGTGTCCTGGTAACTAGTTGTGGCTAGAGCCGCTACTGCTTGGCCTTAAATGGACGTAGTTTCATTTCCTCAGTCAGCTCAGAGTTAAGGGAATTTAGCCAGCAGGGGGCCCTGTATTCAAAGGACCGTTGCCCTAGTGAGGTCCATCGGAATGGGATAATGAAGGCAGCTTTACTCGACCCCCTAGTTAGTCTGGAGGAAGTGGAGTTTCTCAGAAGTTGCCTCACTCCAGGGGGAGCAAGACCTAGGGGGAATTTTTTAGCTAATAGACAGACTTGGTACTGAATTCTGCTATTCAGGTTTAACCAACCAGTACTTGAGTATAGTTCACAAGTGTGAGTTAAACGGTCCACACCCAGGACTAGTCTGCAGGCTTTGTTTAAGACAATCTTGATTCATCTAAGTGCTGTATCAATACCGGCTCCGTAGTCTACCAGTCCATAATCTATGATAGAAAGCAAGCAGCTGTTAACTGCAAGCTTGATGGCACTTTTGGTGAGGCACTGCCTATGCCGGTAGAGCTGACCTAGTCTGGCACTAGCTGCCTTGGCAACATGGTCTATGTGCTGGCTGTAGGAGAGAGAGCTGTCAAGGTAGACACCAAAGTACTTAAAGGTGGTGACCATTTCGAGTGTATCAAACTTGTTATTGTAGATATTGAGGTGATGTGACTTATGTCAGTTTTGATGGGAGGCAAACAACATTGTTTTAGTCTTAGTGTACTTGAGCAAGAGCTTAGACTGAAGGAACCATTTTTCCACAGCAGTAAAGTCGTCTTGCATGCCTTTTTCCAGCTCTTCTGGAGTAGAAGGGCACATGTAGAGAACAGCATCATCTGCATATAGAAGGATCTTATTCTGGCAGACTTTGGGGAGTTCATTTAGAAAAGGGTTGAACAGCAGGGGGCCCAAAATGGAAGCCTGGGGCACCCCTGTGTTGACATACTGATGGTTGGATAGAACGTGAAGAATCTTGACCTGCTGGGTCCTGTTAGAGAGGTAACTCTGGAACCAGCCTAGAGAGACAGAGGCTATACCAATGTTAGAGTTGTGTGAGAAGCAAGTCGTGGTTGACCATGTCGAAGGCCTTGGTGAGGTCGATGAAAGTGGCCCCCACCAAGAGCCCTCGGTCAAGTGCTTCATGGATATGACCAGTAAACTCAACCAGTGCCATTGAAGTACTATGTGCCCTCCAAAAGCCATGCTGTTCCTGGCATTGTAGGTTGTACTTATCAAGGTATGTACCTAACTGATCGTATAGTATCTCTAGTGCCTTGGAGAGAGGGGGCAGAATTGAGATTGGCCTTATTTATTTATTTATCCCTTTCAAGTACTTGAAGGTCCCAATCATGGGCGATACTGGAGGACTAAGGACCCCGCTTGCGTGAAAAATATATTTCAATACAATACGGTACTTACGGGGCCAACAACTTCACGCACACAGCTCCACAGATTAAAGTGGCATGCAAAGACACACCCAACATTGTCAGCGTAGCAAAAAGCTATCTATTGCACACTGTCTAGTCACGCAATTTGAAAAAGTACGAAATGCAGTATTGCACAACCTCAAAAAGGTCTAAAAAAACAAGACACTCAGTGATTCAGCATTGTATTAGTCTCTGTAAAATGTTTATCCCAAGGTGCGGACAGAAGCTGCAGCTGGTAATGAATTGAATCTCTGTAAACATTTCTTGTTTCTATGAGCCGATAGCCCTCAAAACATCTTACTTCAAACAATGTCATAAGTTTGATAAGTTATCAGAGAAGGACGAAAATGGGTTTATTTCAAATTCTGAAATAACTTTATGTGGGGGCGCTCCACTTCCCACACACCTCGGGTGCACCAATGAAGTATTTGTGCCGTTAAACATTATTGTAATATTTTTTTTTTGTATTTGGGGGGCTCCACCTCCCACACCCCCTGTTATTTTATTTTATATTATAATAGTTTTGTAGTTATTCCAATGTACCGCTCATGGTGGGTGTGTACTGCCGACCTCCGATGCTGTGGTGGGCGTAGCAGTGCTATGTGGACTGCATCTGAAAGTGCCGTAATTATCTGCGAGTGCAAGAGGGATCCTTAATCCTCCAGTATCACCCAATCATGTCCCCTCTCTCTCTCCTGTCTTCCAGGGAGTACATGTTCAGTGCCCTCAATCTGTACTTGTATGCCTTACCCTGCTGACCAGCAATCATCTTTATAGCCCTCCTCTGGACCTTCTCCAGCAGGTTAAGGTCCTTTTTGAGGTGTGGGCAACAGTACTGAACTCCATACTGTAGATGCGGCCTTACCAGTGACCTGTACAAGGGCAGTATAACCTCTTCTTTCCTACTACTGATCCCCCTAGATATGCACCCCAGCATCTTGTTTGCCTTTGCTGCTGCTGTCTTCCACTGCATGGAGTACTTCAGGTCATGAGTGGTCATCACTCCCCGACCCTTCTCCTCCTCTGATGCAGATACTCGGACTCCACCCAGGTAGTACTCCGTCCTGGGATTCTTTTTTTTTTTTTGTGAACTCTTATCACTGCTGATCCTGGAACTCTCTCAGGCATCCTCTCTCGTTCCGCCGCATACCACCTGCCTGAAGCCACCTCTCTGGGAAATTGAGGACAGACACTCCCCTGCCTACCTGCCCCAGTGGGGAACCCCTGCTACCGTCAAGACTGAGCAGACAGGGGAATGGAGAGCTGCTGAGCTGCTCCAGCATTGGGCATGTTGCGTGGCACTGGAGGTGCCATCGGCCATCCAGGGGTAGGGTTTTCTCCCAGTTGCCCTGGAGTGCATGATGCAGTGACTTCTCAAGACTTGACCATGCTGGCGTCTGCTGCCACTCCACCCTCTTGTAGGCATCACTGCTGCAGTGCTCCCCAACCTCCATGGGAGCCACTGGTGAGCAATGCAAGGCCCATAAACCCACCCAGGAAAGAGAGAGCCGTTCTCCCGACACTCGATTCTCTCTCTCCCCTGCTGACTCCCTGCATCCCGAGTCCATTCCCGTCACCGGCGTGGTGAGAGGTGTGGCGTCCAGTGTCTCAACCCTCAGCGCCAGTCAGCCAGCTTGTCCTGGGATTCTTGGCTCCAATATGCAATATTCTTACTGAAAATAGTTGCATGCAAACAAGATCCTTATCCCCTAGACTATATTTTTTCTGGCTGCTTCTCTACACATGACATCACAATCCCCTGTTTATGACATCATAATTATCTCCACAGCGACACATTTTGATGTCATAAACAGAATTATGATGTCAGGTGTAGGCAGGCAGTCAGAGCTAATCGGGCAGAGATGCTGTATTTTTGCAAATACATTTAGTAATAAGGGAATAAGGGTGAGAATTACAGAATAAAATATAAGCTACATTTATGCCTGAAGGTTACATTTTTTCAAAGTTGTCTCACCTTTGTCAGGAGCTCTTTAATATTAAAGAATGAACCTTTGGGGTGTTTAGATGGCTTCATAATCAATGTATTTACTTTGCTTTTCTCTCTTTCTTTCTTTCTTTCTTTCTTACCTCTCAACTGCTGTGAATTCCACATACAGCTATGACTTTTACAGTCAAATTTGCCCTTTGCTCGTCAAAGGTTTACTGATGTTCCTCATAATGTTAGAGCTAGTTCTGGACACACACACACACTATTAAATCATTGAACTAACCTGATAGAAACATTCCTTAATACTAAATGTATGGGGTCCACTAACTGTGAATACATTTTAAAATAAGAAAGTGTTGCGCACTTTGGCCATTTGCTCTGAATTTTGAAGGCCAGTGCTATGAATTTTAATGCTGAAAGGTTGAGAGGTATGCTTTTCACCTTTTCATCATGACGTTACTATACAGTGCTGGACTTGTAGCAGCTGCCACATGATTTATGGTAATGTGTGTGACATGTGATGTGTGTGCATGTCTGCTTGCAAGCGAAGTACTGAGTGTTGGTGAGTCTGCTAAGGCTACTGAATATGGCTAGGGGCAATTATTTCAGCTAGCAATTTATTTCTCAAAAATACAGTTGTACAGGATATATAGCGGGGCAGAGCCCCAAACACAGCAAAAACTGGAGCAAAGACACACGCTGAGTGTTTCTGAAGACTTTGCTCCCCAACTTGATGAAGTTATATATCATTGAGTCGAATTTCAGCTTCATCAGAGTACTCGGGGTGGGGGCAGAGTGCCCCACAGACAGAATAATTGCAATGATTATTTCACAACAAAACCATGCTTAATATCTCACAACTACATCACAGTATCTGGGTGGTGTGGGGGGCAGAGTGTCCCCCAAGAAAGAAAGAATAATATCACTGAACACTTAAAAACAGTTTCACTTCGAGTGACAGCAATACAAAAAGCTATGTTTTGTGATATGATTGTTTCTGTGGGGGCGCTCTGCCCTCCCTCCGGGTGCTGTGATGAAGCTGTGTAATATTTGAGTCTGAGTTTCAGCTTCATCAGAGCACCAGGTGGTATAAAAATTTGTACCTGCAGTTATTTGTTACTTACTTTTTTTTTAATGTAGTCTGTAGTGGTGTAGTTCTTGCAGCCGCCATCTGGCACGAGGGCACGAGTCGGCCCGTATGTACCATATTACGGTCAACTTTTCTGAAAAGCACAGGGCAATCTGGCATTACATAGTAATGCCTTTGTCATTTTATTTGTATTTTGCCAAGTACCGTTAAAAAAGAATCCACTTGAATCCTTGTATTGTAAAGTCAGAAACTTATTACTGGCAAGACTGGCAGTGTATTTCAATGTGAAACTGCAAGTTTGTTGTCAGATTTTTATAGCAGAATATAGAGGATAGTGTATGGGCAACAGTGAACAACAACAGTGTTGTTCACTTTGAGAGGTTGTCATGACAACCGTTGAAACCTCGAGAGCAAAGCTTGAGAGGTTTGAGGATGTCATGACACCTCAAGAAGTGAATGGCACTGTTGTTGTTGTTCGATATTGCCCATACACTGTCTTTTATAGTGTATGGGCACCAGAAAATCAACATTGGGACAATACATTTACCGTATGCCATTAATTTCTCTGTATTACACTCTCTGTCTTAGTCTCTGACTCACCACCGTGGCCGTTTCCCTGAGGTCCCGATCATTGCTAACTGTGCAGGTGCATAGAGGCGGTCCACTGCTGTGTACCATCAATGTGACGTACTCACGATGGTACAACATCGTGACGTCACATCAATGGTACAAGAAGCCAAGGGAAAGCTTGTTTTTCAGCGAATACAGCGTTCTAACATACACTGTAAAGCTCTCTATCACCAAAGCGTTACAGATTTAATAGAAATATGTGATTTTTCATAACCTATCTTTTGTTTTAATTTAACAGGCGATATCTACTTCCAAAGCACATTCTACTTGGTAAGAAGAAATATAAGTAAATTACTATTTAAAAAAATTTCAAATCAGAGATGGACCACAATAGTGCAAACATAACAAGCAGATAGCTGGGCAAATGGGCAAACTTGGTGGGTCTAGTTCGGTCCTTTTCTGCCGTCACACTTCTATGAATCTATATAAAAGGCAAATTTTGTTGCTGGAAGAAGTATCTATTTCTTTCTCAAAAGATGGAAGAAAACATCTTTAGTTTCTTACTGAAATACATTGGGCTCCTATTTGCCGTCAGTTTCTGACATCACAGTACCAAAATTCTATTGAGTTCTTTTTTACTGGCACTATGAAAAGCAAAGTTCTGGAAGGTGATCCACACCCTATTTACCCTCTCATCTCAACCCCCCCCCCCCCCGGTACTTAAAGTAAATAGCTCACTAGTGTCTGACCCACCAGCTGTAGCTGTGAAATTTAACTCCTGCTATACCTCCTGTGCCATTGAGCTACTGAAATCCCTCCCTCCTACCCATCCCCTCCCCACCCTCTACTGGTGTGTCCCCTTCATCACCCTCCCACCTTCCCTTCTCTTTCACTACTGTAACCCCAAACAATGCCCTAAGTTCCCTCCTCACCATCAACCCCTCTGACGACCTTGATCCAAAACTCCTCCCTCCTCCACTTCAGCCATTGCCTACTGCCTCTCAATAATCCTAAATCTCTCATTCTCTACTGCCTCAGTCCCCTCTTCATGGAAACATGCAGTGGTCCTCCCTCTACCAAAGGAGGTGATCCCTCATCCCCTGGCAGCTATCGCCCCATTTCTCTCCTCCCTACCCTTACCAAGCTTCAAGAACACATTGTCCTCTCCCAACTCACCTCTTTTCTATCTGACACTTCCTTTTTCACCCCCCTTCCAGTCTGGTTTCAGGAAAAAACACTCAACCACCACCTCTCTCCTATGGCTCACAGACTTCATCCTAACTGGGATGGAATGAACAATGGACAAATTGCCGCTGCCATTTTTGTAGGCCTGACCAAGGCCTTCAACACTGTCTCTCACTCCCTTCTCATCGACTCACTCCTGGCAGCTGGCCTATCTCCCTCCGCCACAAACTGGTTCAAGGCTTACCTTATTGGCAAAACCCAATCAGTTAAGATCTTGGGCACCACTTCCCCTCCCAATTAGCACTGGAGTCCCCCAGGGTTCTGTATTAGGACCCCTCCTAGTCTCCATCTTCTTAAATGACCATCCCTCTGTTTGCCCCCCATCCTCCGCTATACATATGTATGCCGATGATACAGTCCTGTATGCATCTGGCTCCTGTCCTGATGAGGTTACAACCAGCTTACAGCAAGACTTTGACAAGGTTCAGCTCTGGTTTGCTAACCATCAACTTTTTCTCAACACCAAGAAGACTGTCTCCATGACATTTGGTACAAGGAAGAGACTCTCTAGGCTTCCCTCTCTACCCAATTTCCACACCCTTGATAGGACTTTACTTGAGGACACATCCTCCTTCAGGTACTTAGGTGTTTGGTTGGACCAACACCTAAACTTCTCTGGACATATTGATGCCATCCAGAAAAAAATGCGTCCCAAGCTTGGTGCCCTGTTCAGGAACCGTAGTGGCATCCCTCCTACGGCTAAGCATGAACTTATTCAAAAGATGATACTGCCCATTTTCAACAACTGTGATGTAGTCTATGGTGCTGCCCCTAAGTCCTCCCTGGCCAGACTGGACACCCTGCTGCTTTGCCCTGGATGCTCCCCCTCGCACCCACCACTGTGATCTTTATCGTGCCCTATCCTCCCCTTCTCTTACAAATAGACAACTCTCCCACTGTGTTAAATTCACCTCCAAGCACTGGCTGGGTGAGGTCCCTTCCTACCTCACCTCCTCCTTTATAACACCCCCACCCTCCCATTCGCTTAGATCAACTGACTCTCGCACCCTGGTAGTCCCCCACAGATCCACCCAAATTGGCCAATCTGGTTACTTTCACTGCCTCCCAAAAATTTGGAATTCCCTCCTCCCTCAAATCTGGCACTCATCCTCATCCTCTGCCTACTCCATCAGCTCTGCCGTCAATAATTACC
Source organism: Neoceratodus forsteri (assembly GCA_016271365.2). Classification (NCBI taxonomy): domain Eukaryota; kingdom Metazoa; phylum Chordata; order Ceratodontiformes; family Ceratodontidae; genus Neoceratodus; species Neoceratodus forsteri. The sequence continues at coordinate 270,121,869 of JADMNL010000025.1, forward strand.
TTGCTCCTAGCTGCTCTTTCCATGTCATACTAACATACTAAAATGCCAGCAGAGGAGGCCTAATGGTCTTTCGTGTCTGCTTGATAGTCAGCACCCATACTGGGTGCCGACTTTGCTGTCCCCCCCACCCCTTGGGGTTTCTCTATCCCCAGTCCAAGATGTTCCCCTTGTATTGAACTTTGTCAGCTTCACCCTCCCCCCATACCTGTCCCAGCCCCTCTTAAACCCCTCCACAGTCTCTGCCTCCACCAATCCCTTAGGCAGTGCTTTCCACGGTCCAACCACTCTCTCAGTGAAGTAACACCACCTCCTCCTCCCCCCCGAGTATCCCCAGCTTCCACCCGTGTCCTCTATTTGACCCCCCTTTCCATTGCAGCACTCCAACTGAGCCTCCCCTATTAATCTCCTTTTTGTACTTGAAGACCTCTATCATGTCCCCCCTGTCCCTCCTCTCCTCCAGGGGGTATTTGTTGAGCTCCTTGAGCCTCTCCCTGGCCTGTGGGTCCTTTCCCCCAAGCCCCAGATCATTTTGGTTGCCCTCCTCTGGACCCTCTCCAGGAGTGCAATGTCCCTTTTTAAGTGTGGTCTCCAAAACTGCACACAGTACGCAAGGTGCAGCCTAACCAAGCAGTTATACAGAGGGAGGATCACTTCTCTCCTTCTGGAGGTAATCCCCCTAGCGATGCATCCCAGCATCCAATTGGCTTTGGCCACTGCCCTCCTACAAGTCTCAAAGTTGTTCATTCTGACATCCACCACCACCCCAACTCCCTCCCTCCCTAACTCACTCCTCTAAGCCCTGGACAAACCCTACCCCTCTACCATCACCTTCATTTTACCCTAAGCACACCCACCCCCCAGATTTCTAGCTCTCCTCCCCTTCCCCCAAATTGCTCCCCCTTACTGGCCTCCCTTGATCTCTCACAGAATGTAAGGGACCCTGAATGCCTCCATGGGTCCCTCTCCACCTCTCCCAGGGCTTGTATCTCATCTACCCTTCCCCCACCATCCTGAAGGGGTCTCTCTGGGACACTTCCGTATCCCTTTCTCTCTGGTCCCACCAGTCCCCTTGCAGTGTTCCTCGCTTCCTGAAGGGGTCTCCAGGGACACGACTCTTCCCTTCCCCCCACCTCATCCCTGCCTCTCTTTTTCCCCATTTCTTTCACGTACGTACTTGTTTACTTATTAAACCGGCACTTATTATTGTCCACTCTTTCTACCCCTCATGCGCAACACTGTTGCAACACGGTAACACCTGCCTTACAACTGTATGTTTATGTTAATGTTGATCTTATAACTTGAATGTTTAATGTCTCATTCCTATTGTACCCCTTCCCCCAAGGTAGCACCGGAAGACAAGTGACTCGTTGCTCAGTGTGCCTTCCCGGTGAAACATTTTAATAAATAAATGAATCAATAAAAAATAAAATCCCAATTGTTTCACTGCACAAACACATATTTAATTACAAAAGTAGAACATAATTACTGACACATCAAAAAACAATAAATAAAATAGTTGTCTGTTTATTAGAAGTGAAGTTGTGCTCTTAAATTGCCAGCTCCTGTCTCCTGGGCTGGGACAGTGAAGATGACCGTGGCAGGTTGCAACTGCTAAGTGACCAGGAACCATATGGGAGCTCGATGGGGTGGTGCTGGGGGTCAGAGTGGGACTGATAGCGTGGGATAGCATTGGGGAAATGGGCAAAGGGACAGCTGGTGTGTTGTGTGTAGCTGTGTTGTACAGTACAAATAATGACCTTTTTCAACAGTAGGAGAGAGATTGGGGGTGGGGGGGGAGCTGTTGCAAACATAGAAACATAGACTTTGACGGCAGATAAGGACTACTTGGCCCACCCAGTCTGCCCATTTCCCTACCTACTGGATAAGCTGCAGATTCTAGTTAACCAACAGCCTACTTCCTGCCACCCCCCACTACAATTGCCTTGTGTCTGTCCCATGCATGTTTGAATTCCCCCACTGTTTTAGCCCCAACAACCTCCCCAGGAAGGCAGTTCCACACATCCACCACTCTCTCCGTGAAAAAAATGTCCTCACATTACCCCTGAGCCGTCCCCCCTCTATCTTTAAATTGTGTCCTCTTGTTCTTACACATCTCTTTTTCTGAAAGATGCTACCCTCCTGGACTTTGTTGATTCCCTTGAGGTACTTGAACGTTTCTATCATGTCCCTCCATCCCTCCTTTCATCAAGGGTATACATATTAAGCTTTCTCAGTCTCTCTTCATATGATTTCTCATGCAGACCCTGCACCATTTTAGTTGCCCTCCTCTGGACTGCTTCCATCCTGTCTATGTCCTTGCGTAGATGAAGTCTCCAAAACTGCACGCAGTACTCCAGATGGGGTCTCACCAACTATCTGTACAGAGGGATAACCACTTCCCTTTTTCTACTTGTGATGCCCCTTCCTATGCATCCCAGTATCCACCTGGCTCTCCTTACTGACTTCTCACATTGCTTACCCACCTTTAGATCATCTGATATGACTACCCCCAAGTCCTGTTCCATTTTTGTTGTTAGTACCTCCCCTGCTATTGTGTACTCTTCTCCTCGGTTTTTGTTTCCCAGGTGCATTACTTTGCACTTCTTTGCATTGAATCTAAGTTGCCATATGTCTGACCATTCCTCCAACCTTGCCAAGTCCCTTCTCATCCTTTCTACACCCCCTTGTGTATCAATTCTGTTACAGATCTTTGTATCATCTGCAAAGAGGCATACCTTTCCCTCCAGACCCTCTGCAATGTCGCCTATGAAGATGTTAAAGAGGACTGGATCCAGTACTGAGCCCTGAGGTACTCCACTAGTGACCCCCCTTTCTTCGGAATGTGTTCCACTCACTATTACCTTCTGTGTCCTGTTGTGCAGCCAGTTTGCAACCCAGACTACCACCCTGGGACCCACTCCCAGGCTGGCTAACTTGATTATTAATCTTTTGTGTGGGACTGTGTCAAATGCCTTGCTAAAGTCTAGGTAGGCCATATCCACAGCCCCTCCCTGGTCTATTACTTTGGTCACCCAGTCAAAGAAATCTATTAGATTTGTCTGACATGACCTTCCTGCTGTAATCCATGCTGTTTTGGGTCCCAGTGCTCGCTTGGCCTCTAGGTACTCAACAATTCTTTCTTTCAGAAGTGATTCCATCATTTCCCTACCACTGAGGTCGAAACTTACAGGTCTGTAGTTTCTGCTTCTGCCTTGCTCCCACTTTTGTGAAGGGGAACCACATCTGCCCTCCTCCAGTCCTCAGGTACCACCCCATCCTCCCATGATTTGTTAAAAAGTGTGGTCAGTGGTGTCACTAGGTCCTCCCTTAGTTCTTTTAGGATTCTGGGGTGAATCCCTTCAGGCCCCATTGCTTTGTCCACCTTGAGTTTTAGGAGTTCTTTCAGGACACTTTCTTCTGTAAGGCAACAGGTGAGAGCCACAGAGTCACTCTCTGGGTGTAGATACATATGTGAGTAATCTTATCATTGGTTTAGCAGGAGGTGGAATTTGGTGTTCTGCCTCCGAGGCAATATTAGTTTAAGAAAAGTTGTCTCTTGCCATAAACTGTACAGCACTATTTTATTTATTTAGTTTTTGTTGACCAGGTGGGTGTGGTAGACAAAAGCATTGCCTATTTCCAGGCATGACCCAGGAGAGTTACAGACAAAGAGAACATCAAATTACCATAATATACTCCCTGGAGTGCCTTATTGTGATTATGAAATGGGTCCTCTTTAGTAAACTGGATGTATATTTTAAACATATTTTTGTTGAGCTACTTTCAGCTGGGCCATTGTGCTGGGATAACATACGAACATACTAAAAAGCCAGCAGATTAGGCCCTATGGTCTATCGAGTCTGCTCATGTATCAGTGCCTACCCAGGGCATCGTTATATTCTCCCATCCTCCATGTCCCCTAACCCCCAGCGGGGCTCTGGGATGCACCCTTCCCCCCATACCTATCCCAGCCTTTCTTTAACCCCTCCAGAGTTGTAACAGCCACCAGCTCCATGGGCAGCGCATTCCAGGGCTCCACCACCCTCTCAGTGAAGTAGCGTCTTCTTGTTCCCCCCTTAGCCTCCGCCAACCAGCCTCATTGAGTGTCCCCTAGTGACCTACAAGTCTCAAAGTTGTTCATTCTGACATCCACCACCACCCCCAACTCCCTCCCTAACTCCCTCCTCTAAGCCCTGGACAAACCCTACCCCTCTACCATCACCTTCATTTTACCCAGAGCACACCCACCCCCCAGATTTCTAGCTCTCCTCCCCTTCCCCCAAATTGCTCCCCCTTACTGGCCTCCCTTGATCTCTCATAGAATGTAAGGGACCCCGAATGCTCTCAATGGGTCCCTCTCCTACCCAGGGGCTTGTATCTCTCATCTACTCCCTTCCCCCACCATCCTGAAGGGGTCTCTCTGGGATACTTCCTTATCCCCTTCTCTCTGGTCCCACCAGTCCCCTTGCAGTGTTCCTCGCATCCTGAAGGGGTCTCCAGGGGCACGACTCTTCTCCTCCCCCCACCTCATCTCTGCCTCTCTTTTCCCCCATTTCTTTCACGCACGTACTTGTTTACTTGTTAACCCGGCACTTATTATTGTCCACTCTTTCTACCCCTCATGCGCAACACTGTTGCAACACTGTAACACTTGCCTTACAACTGTGTGTTTATGTCAATGTTGATCTTATAACTTGAATGTTTAATGTCTCATTCCTATTGTACCCCTTCCCCCAAGGTAGCACCGGGAGACAAGCGACTTGTCGCTCAGTGTGCCTTCCCGGTGAAACATTTCAATAAATAAATAATAAAATCCCAGTTGTTTCACTGCACAAACACATATTTAATTACAAAAGTAGAACGTAATTACTGACACTTCAAAAAACAATAAATAAAATAGTTGTCTGTTTATTAGAAGTGAAGATGTGCTCTTAAATTGCCAGCTCCTGTCTCCTGGGCTGGGACAGCGAAGATGACCGTGGCAGGTTGCAACTGCTAAGTGACCAGAAACCATATGGGAGCTCGATGGGGTGGTGCTGGGGGTGGGGGGGTCAGAGTGGGACTGATAGTGTGGGATAGCATTGGGGAAATGGGCAAAGGGACAGCTGGTGTGTTGTGTGCAGCTGTGTTGTACAGTACAAATAATGACTTTTTCCAACAGTAGGAGAGAGATTGGGGTGGGGGGCTGTTGGAGGCAACAGATGAGAGCCATAGAGTCACTCTCTGGGTGTAGATACATATGTGAGTAATCTTGTCATTGGTTTAGCAGGAGGTGGAATTTGGTGTTCTGCCTCCGAGGCAATATTAGTTTAAGAAAAGTTGTCTCTTGCCATAAACTGTACAGCACTATTTTATTTATTTAGTTTTTGTTGACCGGGTGGGTGTGGTAGACAAAAGCATTGCCTATTTCCAGGCATGACCGGAGAGTTACAGACAAAGTGAACATCAAATTACCATAATATACTCCTTGGAGTGCCTTATTGCGATTATGAAATGGGTCCTCTTTAGTAAACTGGATGTATTTTTAAAACATATTTCTGTTGAGCTACTTTCAGCTGGGCCATTGTGCTGGGATAACATACGAACATACTAAAAAGCCAGCAGATTAGGCCCTATGGTCTGTCGAGTCTGCTCGTGTGTCAGTGCCTAACCAGGGCACCATTATAGCTCTCCCACCCTCCCTACAAGGTCCCCCAACCCCCAGTGGGGCTCTGGGATGCACCTTCCCCCATACCTATCCCAGCCTTTCTTGAACCCCTCCAGAGTTGTAACAGTCACCAGCTCCATGGGCAGCGCATTCCAGGGCTCCACCACCCTCTCAGTGAAGTAGCGTCTTCTTGTTCCCCCCCTTAGCCTCCCCCCAACCAGCCTCATTGAGTGTCCCTTGGTGGCCCCTACCTCCCTCAGCTGAAGCATCCCCTCTAGGCTTACCCTGTTCATTCCCTTGAGATATTTGAAGACCTCGATCATATCCCCTCTGTTTCTCCTTTCCTCCGGCGAGTACAGGTTGAGCTCCTCCAGTCTCTCCCCATAGGGCTTTTCTCTTAGACCTTGTATCATCCTGGTTGCCCTCCTCTGGACCCTCTCCAGAAGAGCAATATCCTTCTTTAAATAAGGATGCCAAAACTGCACACAGTATTCAAGGTGTAGTCTAACCAGGCAATTATACAGTGGAAGGAGGACCTCTTGACTCCTCAAGGTTATCCCCCTGGCTATTTTACTTGCTTGGGCCGTGGCCCTTCTACACTGCTCCAGGTTATTCATTTTGGCATCCACCACCAACCCGAGGTCCTTCTCCCACTTAGAAACCTGCAGCACCTCCCTCCACCAATGTGTATACGTGAGACAGGTTTTTGGCCCCCAGGTGAAGAACCCTGCATTTCCCAGTATTACATTTTAGTTTCCAGGTGTGTGACCACCTCCCCAGAGTCTCCAGGTCTGGAAAGCCAGCTTCCCCTCCTCCCCATCCACCACTGCCCACAGCTTCGAGTCATTGGAAAAGAGGCCCATCCCACTCCTGGTACTGCCTCTGATGTCTGAGATATAGGTGTTAAACAGGAGTGAGCACAGGACCAATCCCTATGGGACCACACTAATGACTCTCCTGGAGGATGAGACCTCCCCCAAGTCATCACCTTCTGTACATACCCTGCTAGCCAGTTTCCTATCCACCTGACCATCTGCCCCCCACCCCATATCCTCAGCTTCTCCAGCAGCCCGGATGTGGCACTGAGTCAAACATCCTGCTGAAGTCTAGAAAGAGGACATCCACTGGCCTGCCCTGATCCAGTGCACTTGTCACCCCTTCATAGAACTCCACCAGGTTGGTCTGACACGATCTGCCCTTAACAAAGCCATGCTGGCGATCATCTAGGTAGCCCTGTGCCTTCAGAACCCCCCTACAGCCCCTCTTTTAAGATGACCTCCATTACTTTGCCCACCACCGACATCAGGCTAACTGGTCTATAGTTTCCCGGCTCCTCCTGCGAGCCGCCCTTGTGTATAGGTACAACATGGGACATCCTCCAGTCTTGAGGCACCCACCTCGACTTAAGGGAGAAGTTAAAAAAGTCCACCAGGGGTGCGGCCAGGGTATCAGCCAGTTCCTTAAGTATCCTGGGATGGATCCCGTCTTGGCCCAGTGCTTTTTCTGGCCTTAGGGCCTTGGGAGCTTTCCACACCCTCCCAATGGGGATTTCACCATCCCATTGCCCCCACTTTACATAGAAACATAGAAGCTGATGGCAGATATGGACCGTAAGGCCCATCCAGTCTGCCCATTTTCCTACCTTATGAATGTGCCATAGGCCTGTACTCTGTCAATGGCCTATCTATTCATACTCATCTGTATTGCTCCCTTATGCTATCCCATGCCTGTTTGAAGCCCTCTACTGTATTGATATCCACCACTTCCTGAGGTAGGCCGTTCCATGTATCCACCACCCTTTATGTGAAAAATAACTTCCTCACATTACCCCTTAATCGGCCTCCCTCTAATCTTATGCTGTGTCCTCTTGTCCTGCTATTTTTCTTATATTGAAATCTGCCAGTTCCCCTTCTCCCTTCCCCTTGCAGTGCTGCCCTCTCCATCCTCCTTGGTGAAGACAGAGGCAAAAAAGTCATTTAGTACCTCTGCCTGCTCCCCCACCTCCTCCACCCACTCACTCCCCATCCTCAGCCTACTAATCTACCCCTTACCTTTTCTTATTTCTCTGAGATACCTGAAGAAACCTCCCCCTCCTTCTAATCCCCTGTGCCAGTCACAGCTCCGCCCCCAGCCTTGGCTCCTTCACTCCTGTTGAAACTGTGTTACCAAATCTACGCCCCTCAGATATAGCCCCCGAGAACATTTCTGTATTACAGGCAGCCTTTTTCTCCCTCACCTGGACCTCCCTTGTCCACCAGCTCAGCCTCTTAGCTTGCCCCACTTGCGTGTCTCCTTCATGCAGGCCTTGGTAGACTCCAGGAGTCCCATTTTAATAATTTCCCACCAGACTTCCATTCCCATGCCTGGCCTGATCTCATTTAGGTAGCCCCTAAGGATCTGCTCCATCCCCCGAAGTCTCCACCTCCAAAATCAACCACTACATTTTTATGTGATCTGCCCCTCCCCCTAGGTCAAGGGAGAACCAGACCGTGGCATGATCACGTCTTGCCAGTGGGTCTCTAACAACTAGGTCCCTGATGAACTCACCATCTGACAGGACCACATCCAGAATGTGCCTCTCCCTCATTGGATCAGTCACCAGCTGGGCCAGAAACGCATCCTGGAAGATGTCCAGCAGGTGCTGGCATATTTAGGTCCCCCAGCACCACAGTTCTACCCTCTCCCCTACCACAGTGATTCCTAAGGTTTGCCCCCAGGCCTTCCTCCTGTTCCTCCCCCTGCCCGGGTAGTTAATATATACTACCCCCATCTTCATTTACTGATCCCCTGGAGCCTGCAGGGTGACCCATAAAGCCTCAACCTGCTCTTCTGCTTCCTCAACCTTGCTTATCCCTATGCCATCCCTAATGATAAAAGCTACCCCTTCCTCTGCCCTATCCCTTCTGCACGTGGTGTATCCTAGTAGGTTTAGGTCCCAGTCATGTCTGGAAGTGGCCTAAGTCTCAGTGACAGCTGCCACATCCACCCCACCCTCCACTAACAGCGCTGGAAGCTCTGACATCTTGTTCCCCATGCTTCTGGGGTTAATCAGAACCACCCTCCAACGTGCCCCCTTATCCCTCTTCCCCTGCCCTGACTCCCAGGTCTCTGCCTACAAAGACACCCTCATGCACTATCAGGTGCTCCTGGCCTGAGCCCCCTCCCCCAGCATGTGGGAGAAGGCCAATGCCTACCTGGCTTAGCCTGCCAGGGGCCCCAATCCTTCCCCCACCTCAAGTTTAAACCCCACCTGGAATGGATAAATTCTGCCAGTCTCAGCTGCAAGACCTCTTTCCTCTCTGAGCTAAGGTGGAGCCTGTCCCTTGCGTACAGTTTCTTATCACCCCAGGTTGCACTCCAGTCCCCCATCCACCCAAACCCCCTGGCTCCACACCATGCACCAAGCCATAAATTTACATCCCCTTTTTTTTGCATATTCTCCACACTGGCGCTAGGTACCGGTAGTATCTCCGAGAAGGAGAAGGAGACCGAGCACCTCACGTCCTGACAGACCCTGGCTAGCTCCCTAAACCTAGCCTGACTCTCCATCACATTGTTCCCCTCTATATCGTGTATACCCAGGTACACTAATATGTCAGGGATCCCACCGCACTCTTTCGCCAGAGCATAGACCAGGTGTTTGGCCTGATGCACCGTCAGGCCAGATATACTCTTTGTCTTAACGCCACAGGAAGTCTCCCCGCCCTTCCCACCCCACCTGATCCCCTAATCATGGAGTCACCCAAGAGAAGCATTCTTACCACCTCCTTTCCCTAGGTCTGCTCACTATCCCAGTTGCCCTCCTTCCCCTCCCCATGTTACCCTGTACATCCCTTCCCTCCCCCTAGTGCCAATTACCATCTTGTCACTTCCTCTCCAGCTCTTATTTCTCACTGACCTGATCTCCCTGGCCTCTTCCCTTCCTGCTATGGCACTCTCGTCCAACCCCATATTTCCCCTAGGAACAAGGCCCCCCCACCTTCAGCTCTTCCTCCTCAAAGACCTGTCCACCTCAGCCACTTTTCCTTCCCCCTGCTGTACCCAGGCCCATCCCCTTATCCTCCCCAGGGACAAGAGCCCCCCGCCCCCAGTTCTTCCTCCTCTCAGACCTATCCACCTCATCCACCTTTCTTCCTCCTATTGTACCCGGGTCCATCCCCCTATCTCCCCCAGGGGTAAGGGCCACCCCCTACCCCCAGCTCTTTTCCCTCTCAAACCTGTCCTCCACCACCACCACTTCCCTTCCCCCTACTGCACCCAAACCCATCTCTGTATTACCCCCAGGGACAAGGGACTCCCCCTGCCCTACTGGGGATTGCACTGGCCCCCTTCCCTTCCTCCTCTGTACCTCCCTCTCTCCTTGTATAATCTCAACCCCTTGTGTTATACCCACTTCCCTTACTAGTTCCCCTCTACCCCCCGGGCCTCCCCACTCCAAGCTCCCCCTTCCTTGCCATCCTCTCCCTTGCCCTCGGTGTCCTGACTCCCATCCCTCCTGCCGGTGCTCACACATCCTCCATATCCTGCTCCCCCTGAGCCACTATGCTGGGGAGTATCTCCTCCCCCTCCCTTGTCTGCTGAGCCTATTACCATCCCCTGCTTACCTGCCTCCAGAGGAGCCTCCTCCACACCAGATTCCTCCCCCTCGCTTGACAGTGCCAGGGGTGTGAATCTGTTGTTATGCTCTATGCCAATTGCCCTGACTCACCCTGCTGTCTCACACCATCTATCAGTTCTCTTTTGCCCATACCCCGACCCTGTTCTCCTAACCTCTTGCCAGACCCCCTGGTCCATATTCTGTTCAGGGCCAACCCAACACATGCCCCCTGATGGTCCCCTCCCTCCTCTAGGGTCCACTCCAACACCTCTCATTATGGTAGTGCGGTCCCATGCACTCGTGCCATCCTTATCCCATCTGTTCCTTCCCATTTTGAGTGCCTCATCTGAACACACTACCATTTTACCATTTCTTCCCCTACTGCCCTTCCCCCAACCCCCCGCACCACAGATCCAAGTTCCTTAGCACCATGGCCGACCCACACCCTACACACCCCGCTACCTTATCAAAGATATCAGCCCTCGTGCTCTGTAGACCCTTCCCCATTACTCTCCAAGTTGGCTGCCCCATCCCCATTTGTCCTAGCAGTGCCAGAGCACATCGCCCCCACTGATGCCCATCAGGCCAGCTACCAAATACAGACTGCCCTTACAGAACAGGTGAGAAAACTATCCATACACAGCAATGCATAGATACCTAAAATAAAATACTACCTTTAACTCGACTGCTTCAAGGCTTGCAGCCCCACCCCCAGAGTTCACTCCCCTCTAGTCATAGCCACAGGCCCTTTTATCTAGCTCCTCCCTCTTAGATAATTTAATAGAGGTTGGAGCCGGAGTAGGCAGATGGGACACAGACCCCAGTCACTACAGCTCCTCCTGGAAGATATGTCCCATTGCCAGCAGACCAAAAAGCCAGCACCGGTATCCAACTTCTCTGCTCCCCTGCAGCTCTCCTAGGCCCTGGCCTGCTCCCTTGCAGCAGGGAAAAGATGCTCTGCTCTGCTTGCTCCACTCCTGATGGGAAGGAACTTCAAACTTGCAGCCCTGACCCACTTCCTAGCAGCTGGGAAGGTCTCCTCTGTGGCCTCAAGAGCCACCGCTGATCTGCCACTAGTAGACCGGGGCGCCTTTTAATGCCTGAGCACTTTTCAAGCTACGCGCCTCTGGCTCTGATTGGAGCATTGGTCCTCTCTTCCAATTGGTGCACCACAGCTCCTCCAGGAAGATATGTCCCATTGCCGGCAGACCAAAAAGCCCATGCCAGTATCCACTTCTCCTGCTCCCCTGCAGCTCTCCTAGGCCCTGACCCCCGCTCCCTTGCAGCTGTGAAAAGATGCTCAGCTTACTCCGCTCTCACCACCCCTGGCCTGCACCCTTGTGGCTGGGAAAGATGCTCTGCTCTCACCGCCACTGGCTTGCTCCCTTGTGGCCCGGGAAGGAACTTCAGACTTGCAGCCCTGGCCCACTTCCTAGCAGCTGGGAAGGTCTCCTCTACAGCCCCAAGAGCTGCCGCTGATCCACCACTAGTATACTGGGGCACCTTTTAAAGCCTGAGCACTTTTCGAGCTATGTGTCTCTGGCCCAGATTGGAGTGCCGGTCCACTCCTCCGATTGGCTTACCACATCCCCTTTCCTGCATTAGGATTGTTTGCCACCGAATCCCAGTCACTACAGCTCCTTCTGGAAGATATGTCCCATTGCTGGCAGACCAAAATGTCTGCGCTGGTATCCAACTTCTCTTGCTCTCCTGCAGCTCTCCTAGCCCCTGGCCCAGTCCCTTGCAACCGGAAAAAGATGCTCTGCTTGCTCCACTCCTGAAGAACTCTCAAAGAGGTCCAGAAGCTTCTCTCTCAATTAAATCCTGAGAGCTCGTCCAGACATGACTCCCTTGAAGCAAAATTTCTTAAATTGGGTGCCCCTGCCCTTGCTCGCCTAGTTAGGGACCTACTCAACTGGTCTTTCATCTCCAGCTCAGTACCTCATAAATGGAAGGTGGCAGTGGTAAACCCAGTGCACAAGGGGGGTCATATTCTGTTGTAGACAACTATAGACCCATATCCCTCCTCTGCCATCTAGCGAAGATACAGGAGCACATTCTTTATAACCACCTACAGGACTACCTGGAATCTCACAACCTGCTATCCCCTCATCAACACGGTTTCAGAAGGAATCACAGCACTCTAACGGCCCTGATAAAAGTGACATCAGATATATTTCATGCCATGGACAAGGGTTGTGCCACTGGTGCCATCTTCGTTGACCTCACTAAAGCATTTGACCTGGTTAACCATGATCTTCTGCTTCACCAACTACATGTCTTAGGTCTGAATAAAAGTGCCCTAAATTGGGCAAGAAGCTACCTATCTGGCCACTCCCAAAGAGTTAAATGGGATGGCTTCTTTTCAGAACTTAGGCCGATAACCCATGGTGTGCCACAGGGATCCATTCTGGGACCATTATTATTCTCACTCTTCATAAACGACTTCCAACGATTTTGTGGTGGTGCCTTGGTACATCCCTATGCAGATGATGCAATTATCTATCAGTCATCACCCGACTATGATCAAATCAATCGAGAACTTGCCACTGACTTCACCTCCCTCGAGGACTGGTTCAACTGCAAGCAGCTTGTTCTCAATACCAGGAAAACTAAATGCATGCTCTTTTCCCCCAGTTCTACCTCCAAGTTTGCTCCTCTCACTCTTAACGTAACATCGGTTGTGGGAGATACCTTGGAGACCGTCCCATCTTTCAAATACTTGGGATTCACCTTGGGCCCATCGTTCTCTTTTAACATTCACATCTCCAATATAGTTAAACATATGCAGCAGAAGCTTGGTCTGCTCTACTGAATACGCCCATATCTCACCTCTGCCTCCTGCCTAAAAATTGCCTCCTCATCTCTTACACCCCTCCTATCATATGATGCCCCCCTGCTACTCTCTGCTAATACCACATCTCTCTCCCTTCTCTCCTAGGCTTACTATAGGATTGGTAGGTTCCCTTGGGAGGCTAACTCATGCTCACACCACTGTGACGTCCACTCCTCTCTGGGCTGGTTGCCTTTCGAAGCTAAATTAAAATATTTCTCCATGTGCTTAGTGTTTAAACTTGTCCACCTCTTTACTCCACCCTGCCTTAGAGATTTGATACACCTCCGGCAGGCACCTCAAACCCTACACTTCTCCACCCTCCCCCTGCTATCCCCCCAATCTACATCTATCTCTCTCCAGGCGGTCATTCTCATTTGCTGCTTTCTCTGATTGGAACGTCCTCCCTTCCCCACATCCTGACTTGTCCTTCTCTTCCTCTATTCAAGTCCAATCTGCATGCCTTTCTCACAGCCTCTCACTCCTGCTCCTGCTTCCGCTGAAGCTCTAAACCTTCCCTCCCTAGCCTGACCTCTGACCCCAACCACCTCTCCCATTTCCTCCCCAACCCACCCTCGTCAACCCTACTCTTCCCTTTCTTTTTTGTGCTCAAAATGTGACATCTGTTGCCTGTGTATAGTTAAAATCTTAATGTATATAGAACTTATAGCTATGTAGATATAGTGTACATAACTAGTTCTACATTATTGTATCCACTGCACAATGTATGTCAAATTTGATACTGTAATGTACTGACTCCCTGTACAATTGCTCTGCTCTACTGTCCCCAGGTGAACCCTGAAAAAGGGACTATAATTGTCTCAGTGGTCCTACCCGGTCACCAAAACTCAAATAAATAAATAAATAAAATAACTTCAGACTTGCAGCCCTGGCCCACTTCCTAGCGACCGGGAAGGTCTCCTCTGCGGCCCCGAGATCCACCCAACTGAAAGTACCCCTTGGCCAGTTAGGAGCCTGCATTCTTGCTACACATTTCATAATAAAGAATATAAGTGGACAAAGACTACCTGTCATCAATTAGTCAATCATATTTATTTATAAAAAGTGCAATTCCAGAAGACCAAAGCGCGTGTATAATTAAATCCCTTAAAAAGATATAGAATAAAATAGTAACAGTCAGCACACGATTCAATATAAAAAGACATCAGGTCATTCAAAATCAGGAAAAGCCATACTGAAAAGATATGCCTTAAGGGCATCAACAATATGGATTACGATTAATTTTTCCTGACTAGAGTGAGAGCTGTAGGTGTTCCAACCCTGGACCCACATACTGACATAGTGAAGAAGGATTCTAACATACTAACATACTAAAAGCCAGCAGAATAGGCCTGTCGGTCTTTCGTGTCTGCTCGGTATCCAGCCCTTAGCAGGCGCTCCCCCCCCCTTGTCCCCGTGAGGGTCAGTCTTGGCTTCAGTACCCCCATGCATCTGTCCCACCCCCTCTTGAAGCCCTCCACAGTGTCTTGCTTGACTAGGCTCCTGGGTAATGCATTCCATGGCTCTGCCACCCTCTCTGTAGAGTAATTCCATCTACGTTCTCCCCTATAGGCTCCTCCATCCAGTTTCCACTTATGCCCTCTGGTTTTGCCCCTTTGCTTTAGCCTGAACATTTCTTTGGCTCCACCCCTGTTAATCCCTTTCACATATTTGAAAACCTCAATCATGTCTCCCCTATCCCTCCTCTCCCCCAGTGAGTACAGCCCAAGGACTTGCAGCCTGTCTTCATAGGTCCTTTCCCCCATGCCCCGGATCGTCCTGGTTGCCCTCCTCTGGACCCTCTCCAACAGTACTATGTCCTTCTTAAGGAGCAGCCTCCAGAACTGCATGCAATACTCAAGGTGTGGCCTAACCAAGGCATTGTACAGAGGTAGGATCACCTCGCTCCTCCTGGACGTTAATCCCCGGGCTATGCAGCCCGGTAACTTGTTTGCCTTTGCCACCATTCTTCTGCAGTTCTCACTGTTGTTCATTTTGGTGTCTACCACCACCCCGAGGTCCCTTTCACTCAAAGTGACTTGCAGTACAACCCCTCCCAAGGTATAAACATGCCCTGGGTTTCTGACCCCAGATGCAACACCCTACACTTCGGGTTAAACCTCAGCCCCCACCTCCTTGCCCAGCTCTCCAGGGTGTCCATATCCCTCTGGACTGCCAGCCTTGTTTCCTCCTTGTTGGCCAATGCTCCCAGCTTAGAGTCATCTGTGAAGAGGCTCATCTTACTCCTAACTCCTGTCCCTATATCGGAGACATAGGCGTTGAACAGGAGTGGCCCCAGTACCGACCCCTGGGGCACCCCACTGACAACCTTCCTAGGGGAGAAGACAGTCCCTCTCACCACCACCCTCTGAGTTCTATCTGTAAGCCAGTTTCCCACCCATCTAAGCAACTGTCTTCACACCCCCATCTCCCCCAACTTTGCCAACAACCCAAAGTGGGGTACCGAGTTGAATGCCTTACTAAAATCCAGATATAAGACGTCCACTGGACTCTGTCTGTCCAGGGTCCCTGTCACCCAGTCATAGAAATCTATGAGGCTGGTCTGGCACGCTGTCCTTGGGACGAAACCATACTGCTTGTCATCCATGTGTCCCAGCCTATCCAGTTGCCTCCTGAGCATCCCTTTGATGAAGCCCTCCATTAGTTTGCCTACCACTGACATTAAGCTGACAGGCCTGTAATTTCCCATCTCCTCTCTAGACCCCCCTTTGTGGATGGGCACCACGTGAGCCACCATCCAGTCATGGGGCACCCTTCCTGTCTGAAGAGAAGCATTGAACAGCACAGCTAGTGGAGCTGCTAGTTCGTCTGCCAGCTCCTTCAGCACCCTTGGATGCAGCCCATCCGGTCCTGGTGCCTTGTCAGTTTTCAGCACCCATAGGGCCTCCCTCACGCTGCCCTCTTTGATTTCCCCCTCCCATGCCCTCTCCTCAGTAAAAGCCCCGTCCTCTTCTGGGCCTGGCCCACCTGGTGCCCTGGCCTCTTTCGATCCTCTCATCTCCCATTGCCCTATCCTCTCAGCTGCCCCCCCCCCCGTTTTCTGATTTAATGCAGTCCATGTCTCCCTCCCTAAAAACTGGGGCAAAATACTTGTTCAGTACCTCTGCCTGCTCCCCCGCCTCCTGAGCCCATCCATCCCCAGTCCTAATTCTGGGGATCTGTGCTCTCCCCTTCCTCTTTTCTCCTATGTATCTATAAAAACCCTTTCCCCCCTTCGTATATCCTTAGCCAGGTTGTACTCCATCCTCGCCTTCGATCCCCTCACCACCCTTGTGACCCTTCTAGCCAACAGCTCATATTCCCCTCTCTCCATTCCCCCCTGGAATGCTTAAAACTTGCATAGGCAGCCTTCTTACCTCTTACCGCCTCTTGCACCTCCCTGGTCCACCAGCACGGCTTGCTGGCCCTGTCATTTTTGCTCCTTACCCTTAGACACAAGCTAGTAGCCTCCTGTACCCCTTTTTTAATGGCCTCCCACAATCTATCTACATCCATGTCTGGGCTGATCTGGCTCAAGCTCCCCCTCAGTATCCTGCCCATGCCCTTGAAATCCGGCCCCCTGAAATACATTACCACTGTGTTTGAGTGGTTTTATTACCCCCCCAGGCACAGCATTAACCAGACCGTGCCATGGTCCCCTTCTGCCAGCGGGCTACACACCTCCAGATCCCTTATCTGGTCACTGTCTGCAAGGACAATGTCCAGTATCCTCCCCCCCCCAGTAGGCTCCCCCACTTGTTGGACCAGAAAGGCATCCTGAAACGCATCTAACAGCCTCTGCTCCCTGGCCACCGCTGATGTCATGGTGTCCCAGTCTGCCCCCAGCATATTCAGGTCCCCCATGACCACCATCCTACCCTTTCCCCGGTCACAGTGCCCCTTGATGTGCTCTACCAATTTTCCCTACAGATCCTCATCCATTGCGGGTGGTCTGTAAACCACCCCTACTTTTAATCTTTTTCCTCCCCCCAATTGTAGGGTTACCCAAATAGCTTCCACTCCCCCCTCAGCCTTTTCCACTCCACTTACCAATATTCCATCCTTGACTATCAGTGCTGCGCCTGCTCCTCTACCCACTTCTCTATCCCTCCTGAATATTTTATAGCCCTCCAAATTTAGGTCCCAATCCTTTTTCTGGGTGGCCCATGTTTCCGTAATCACTGCCACATCCACTGATCCTTCAGCCAGCATCGCCTGTAGCTCAGGTATGCCCATACTCCTGGCGTTGATCAGGACCATCCTCCACCCCACCCCCTCCCTGCACAGCTGATTTGGCCCTGCACACTTCCTATTTGACCTCTCCTGCACAGCTCTTGCATTGTGTCCATCGGAGTCCCTTCCCCTTTCACAAACCTCTCAGGGCCATTGTCTGCATAGATGTTTTTTTTCTTACTGGGGTGCATAGTAAAGAGGCAGCATAGACTATTGGACACAGCCCAGGTTTGTGAATCTGGAGATCACTTAGATATTGCATTATTAGGCCTGTTTACATGGCCACATTTGCACTGCCCAGCCTGAGCACTCAGGTGCTGCGGTGCAAATGTGGCAATGTGGACACTTACCAGATCACGGTAAGTCATTTACGTCTCCTGTCCCCAAGCTGCAGCACAGCTGGGGTCATGGTCCAGAGTGAGCTTTGTAAGCAGACCTGGACATGCTGAACTGCTGTCTCTGACATGAGACTGACACCCCAGCACCCACTCTTTGCTCCATTAGGAATCATTAGGCAGTTTTTTGCACATAGCATGATCCATGCAGAGGCTATTGACCGGTGAGGTGATGAAGTGGGACCGGCACCAGATTCCTGATGCTTTCATGCTAGCCACAGTTTGTCATGTCTAATAGTTTGGGGAATCATGAGGCTGACTGAGCAGGAAAAGAAACTCCTGCCTTTTCTTTAGCATAAGTGGATGTGAGGCGGTGGGGCACCATGTGTGTTCCTTGGTGAGCAAGTGCGGTTTGGGGGGGGGGTCTTCCCATTAGGATCAAGTGCCAGCTCAATGAGAGTGGGTAGCACAAAACAGATGGCAACACATAGAAACATAGAAGTTAATGGCAGATAAGGACCACAAGTGCCATCCAGTCTGCCCATTTTTTCTACCTTATGAATGTGCCATAGGCCTCTACTCTGTCAATGGCCTATCTATTTATACTCATCTGTATTGCTCCCATATGCCTATCCCATGCCTGTTTGAAGTCCTGCATTGTATTCATATCCACCACTTCCCGAGGTAGGCCGTTCCATGCATCCACCACCCTTTCTGTGAAAAAGAACTTCCTCACATTACCCCTTAACCAGCCTCCCTCTAATCTTATGCTGTGTCCTCTTGTCCTGCTATTTTTCTTATGTTGAAACGTGTTAGACTCTTTCACCTTCTTAGTGCCCTAAAGATGTTTGAATGTTTCGATCATATCACCTCTCTCCCTCCTTTGCTCCAGGGTATACGTATTGAGCTCCATTAATCTGTCCTCATATGTTTTCTGATGCAGTCCCTGCACCATTTTGGTTGCCCTTCTCTGGACTGCCTCCATTTTGTTAATGTCATTGTACAGATGCAGCCTCCAGTACTGCACTCAGTACTCCAGATGGGGCCTAATCAGTGTTCTGTAAAGAGGGATTATTACCTCCCTCTTACAACTTGTGATACCCCTATTAATACACTCCAACATCCCCCTAGCCTTACCTACTGCTTTAGTGGTCTGCTTGGATGATTTCAGGTCATCTGTGATGATGATGCCCAAGTTTCTTTCTTCCCTTGTGATTGCCAGCAACTCCCCTCCCAACCTATAGGTGGCTTCAGGGTTTCTCTTCTCTGTGTGCATGATCTTGCACTTCTTTGCGTTAAACCCCAGTCACCACTCTTCGACCATTTTGCCAGTTTATTTAGATCTCTTCTCATTCTGCCCACCCCATCTGAATCATCTACTTTGTTGTAGCAGAACTTGGTGTCATCTGCAAACAGACACACCTTACCCTCCAGTCCATCTGCAATGTCACTGATGAAGATATTGAAGAGGACTGGCCCCAGAACTGATCCCTGAGGTACTCCACTTGTGACTTGCATCTCTTCTGACTGTATACCATTTAGCACCACTCTCTGTTTTCTGCCCGCCCATCAGTTTGCCACCCAGTTGACCAACTTCTGACCCACTCCGAGACTACCCAGCTTATTAATCAATCTTCTATGTGGAACAGTATCGAAAGCTTTGCTGAAGTCAATGTAGGCAATGTCAACTGCACCCTCTTGGTCCACCACTCTGGTTACCCAGTCAAAGAAATCTATGAGATTAGTCTGACAGGACCTTCCTGTTGTAAACCCATGCTGTCTTGGATCCTGTGCTCCTATGGATTCCAGGTGTTGCACTATCCTTTCCTTAAGGAGTGCCTCCATAATCTTGCCCACTACTGAGGTAAGACTGACTGGTCTGTAGTTCCCTGCCTCCTCCCTGCTGCCACTCTTGTGGAGAGGGATCCCATGAGCCCTTCTCCAGTCTTCTGGAACCTCTCTTGTGCTCAGAGACTCACTAAACAGTTCTGCTAATGGCTCTACTAGTTCCACCCTTCGCTCCTTTAGTACCCTGGGATGTATGCCATCAGGTCCCATTGCCTTGTCCACCCTGAGCTTAGTGAGCTCTTGTAGGACCCTTTGTTTTGTGAAGGGACTAGTGCACACCTCCCCCATGTCCCTGGTGCTGAGCTGTGGTTCCTGCTCTACCTTCTTCTCTGTAAATACTGAGCAGAAGTATCTATTTAGGATAGATGCTTTTCCTTGGTCCTCCTCCACCTCCCCCCTCTATTGAATTCATGGCCTTCTTAGCATGGCTTGCATCAGCGCTGAGAGGGGGTCATTTAGATGTGATTGTGATATGGAGTAGGAGTTGGGAGCAGGTCCGAAGTGAACTGCAGGTAACAACGCAGTGGCTGTGTAAACATGGCTAATATGTGTCCTTGAGCAACTCACTGAACCTCTAACTGTTTCAGTCCACTCAGCAGTAAAAATGAGTAAAATTAGGACCCCATTTAAAATGGATATTGTATCTTAGCTGGACTATCCTGAGTAAATAAAAAAGTAAGTAAATATAGATTACTGATATAAATACTAGATGTGTAATATGCTGTAGTGGAATAGTCATATTTATACCATGGGAGGGAAAATAAGTTTGCAGAATAAAACTTGCTATTTTACCTGTCAACATAGCGGCTAGTAAAATAACATTGAAAAATCGTGCCATTTTACTTCTTGCTTTCTGTTATTTTACTAGAAGTTGTGTTATTCGAATCCCATGGCATGCATCAAATACTCTATAAGGTGGCTTAAAATATGATTGTTACTCAGTGCAGACTGTTTATGTCATTGCTTCGGTTCACCCAGCCATGTATTGTAAGGGAACAGTGACAGCAGCATCCTGTATGGAATAACAATAATTGTTTAAGCTACCTTATAAAATATTCCCTATTTATACAATGTAGGTGAGAGTCAGACTTTACAGATAAATTATTTAGTCACTGAAGAATTCTAAATGAAGGTAAATATATGTTATGGAACAGACCTAATAAAAATATACCTGATAGTTTACAAGTGGCCTGTGACCCCAAGACATCACCAGTGGCAAAGTCACAAGTGATGTCACATGGGTAATGAATCACAAGTAAAAATATTAGGCATATTTTTATTAGGCTCATGCAATATTTGAGTTATACAATGGCATGGGACTGTGTGGTAAAACAGCTGGATGTGCTGCTATGTCAATGAAGTTACAGTTCTATATAAATAACCTTATGAGTACAGTTACGTCTTGGAATGAACTGATGTCAGGCTTCTAGTCGGCAGGGCCTACAGTGAGAAAGTTTGCTTTGTCATCCACCCAGAGAGAGAAGATCATGATATTTTCACTGTAGGCCCTGTCAAGCAGAATTACAAAATGGGTTTTAAAAATCATGAAAACTGATTGTCTGAGGGCTGGCTTTACCAGTGCTATTATCTTAGCCCAACAGTGTTGGATAAAGATCCAGCATCCCCTTCACACTAAAAATCAATACTAATGAAATTTAAGTTAGTAAAACCAAAGAAACAATCAAAAACTGTATGCTGGAAAATGTAGTGTCAGTGCCCAAGCAAAAATGTTTAGGGGGTGGTCTGAAAGCCGTTCTTTGTGGTGATGCCATTTCTTATTCAAGTTATAAAAAGAAACAGGCGTGGGCAACCCAAAAAAAAACTTAGAACAGAGGATAGCAGAGTTGGAACCTAAGCACAAGATAGATAAAAATCCTAGCCACTTAGAGAACATAGAGAAGCTCAGATCAGAGATAGGGGCACTTCTTTCCCCAAGTTCACCTCGAAAATGAGCTTGCTCAACGGTGATCACCTGGTTAAATAAAGACTTTGATTGATTGATTAAATAAAGACTTTGATTGATTGATTGATTGATTACTCGTCACACTGAGAATAAAGTACACTTCATGTCTCAGAAATATTGAGACTGGCAATAGAGTCAGTTGGCTCTTAGCCCTCAGACTTTGCAAGCAGATGGCAGACAGATACATATGCAAAATCAGAGTGGACTCGCATGCCCATAGAGTAGAGATGCATCCCAAGAATATAGCCAACAAGGAATTTTATAAAATGGCAAGAAAAAAATCAAGAAATTTCTTGGCTGAGAGACTTCACCTGACTGTACATTAAATCTCTATAAATGCAGTCAGGTGCCAAATATCATTTCCCTCCCCAAAATACCTAATTAGAGCCATTTTATAAATGCAGTAAGCCCCTCCATAGTGTGCATCATAGGATTTTAATGCACTTCCCAGGGGTGTAAGGACACTCAGTCTTTGGCCTTGTGCCTTACTACACCCCTGGGACATACATTAAAATCCTATAATGCATACCCTGTCGTGGCTTATTATTTACTTATACTAACCTATATATGCAGGAAAGGGATCCAGATTTAATGGCCAAGACTTCCAACTTTATAGCCAAATTAACCCTACCCAAATTAACAGAGGAGCAAGCCCAACTTCTAGAAAGGCATTCTTCCAAGAAGAGCTTCAGGTTTTGATTCGACACCTGAAAAATAATAAAGTCACCAGCCCTGATGGCTACGTAGTCGAGTTTTATAAAGCCTTTATGGAAGATTTAACCCCACATTTGGTTAAGCTGTGTAATGAGTGCCACACCCTTGGGGGAGACCCCAGACAGTTGGAGTAATGAACATCTGACTGTGATTCCCAAAGTGGGTAAGGACTTATCTTCCAGCTGATTTCTCTGTTGAATCATGACACCAAATTATTTGCAAAGGTCATAGCCAATTGCCTCCAACAGGTTATGCCTCTGTTGGTGCACACAGACCAATCGGGATTTGTCCCCGGGAGGCCTCTCCATGACAGCATTAGATGCCTGCTTACCATCATGTCACATGTGCATAATAGCCTGGGGGAGCCAAAAGGTGGTGGTGGTAGCACTTGACACGCCGAGAAAGTGTTTGATCATCTTAACTGGACTTTCCTTGATGCTACTGTCCACAAATTCAAGTTTGAAGATAAATGTCGATTCTGGAGCAGGGCCTTATATGCAAACCCTTCAGTACAGGTGCATCTTGATGGCACTGTCTGAGCCTGTTCCCTATCAACTGGGGCACCCAGCAGGAGTGCCCACTCTCCCCATACTGTTAGCCCTTAGTGTGGAACTTTTAGCTGAAGCATTTCAGTGCAGAAGGGCAGGGCATCTGAGTTGGAGAGGTGGAAAATCACATATCATCATATTGTGATGGCAGCCTTTATATCTGCAAGACCTGATGAACATGCTCCCCAAAGCTATGACCATACTAAGGGAATACGGTCAGGTTTTCAGTTTTAAGGTCAACGAATCCACAGCTGAGATATGCTAATAGGAGGACTGATGACCCCTGAATTAAAACAGAGCACTAAGCTAAAATGGGTATCCAAAAGCTTTCATTATTTGGGTGTCCCTATCATGCCGACTTAAGTAAACAGTATCAGATGAACTACCAAAAAGTAATACAAGACATCCATCAGGATCACACTGGATGGCCCACCCTGCCTTGATCTGTAATGGGTTGGGCAGGAATTCACCCAGGTTACTCTTTTTGTTTGGGGTCCTCCCTGTCCGCCCTCCCTCTTAAATCTATTTAGAAATCACTTCAGACCTTTCCATCCTGGTTCGTTTGGGGTAGGAAAAAGCTCAGGCTAAGACGGAGTCTGTTGACCCAGGAGATGGATAAGGGTGGGCTAGGGATACCAGATTGACAAACATACTATCAGGCAGCTCAGCTTCAATATGTGGTCCCCGATTTGAGAGATGATCAGACGTTGGGATGGGTGGCTATGGAGAGGTCTGGCCGTGGGGTTGCGGGGGGGGGGAGAACAGCTTGGTAGTTCACTGTTGGTACAGCTGGTATCAACAGTTTCAACATCAAGTATGGTGGTGAAAACAGCTGTTATAACTCTGTGTAGGAGGCCAAAATTAAACTCAGTCCTAGATGGAGCTGAATCTTGAGGTGGGGGTGTGTGTGTGTGAAAATACTGGCAAAATAGAAATAATCCAAAATAAATTCTGTAAGAGAGCCTAAGTCTGCCTAGTTATATGTCTTCAGCTCTTCTTAGAGCAGAAACAGGTTCCAGTTCACTGGTTTCTCAGGTTCTTTTGGGCACGGGGTCATAATGTTGCAAGACATTATGCCGCATGGCAAAATCGCGCTGCCAATACAGCGCGATTTATGCCATGAGGCATAAGTCTTTTTTCTGTGGGGGGCTATGCCCCCCACACCCCC
Organism: Neoceratodus forsteri; assembly: GCA_016271365.2. Lineage (NCBI taxonomy): Eukaryota > Metazoa > Chordata > Ceratodontiformes > Ceratodontidae > Neoceratodus > Neoceratodus forsteri. Next base: position 270,145,755 of record JADMNL010000025.1, read on the forward strand.
GGACCCCCCCACTAAAGATTCTCAACTCCGGGGGGGGTCCAACTTGGGGAGCGCATAAGTCCGAAAATAATAAAATGTTTCTGGGACCGGGAATCAAACCCAGTCCCAGACCCTGCACCTGGATTCCTACTACTGTGACTCAATCCTGTGAGCCACCGCAGCTGCTCATTAGAACCTGCTCCCAGCAGAGGTCTTATCCTCTGCCTGGGAAACCGCTACTGGTGCAATACCACATACAACAGTATACGCAGTATTGCACCAGTAGTGGTAGCATACTGCGCTGTACCGGGTTAGCCATAATTTCATACGCTATTAAGCGTGCAACATTATGACACAGTAGGGGCCCTTTTGAGGGCATTGAGTTATCAGAAAAAATTTATGTCTTACCCAGAAACCGTTACCAAAACGAATCTGGCTGGAGTCTAAAGAATGGTCAGACCTGAAAAAATGAAGGTTTGGATTGCTGTTTAAAAAAAAAAAAAAATGGAAGGCCCTTGGTGTAGAGTCAGTATTTAACAGTACTTGGTTAGATAGGATTCACTTGGACAATTTCTGCAATTTAGCCAAATGGTTCAAGTTCAAGTTTATTTGCAGGAAATCCCGATTGAGCATGCTCATTTATAAGGAGGTCCTGGTAAGACAATACAATACATAGGTGCAGTACAATAAAATGAGTAAGTACAAAACAAGAGACAGGTAATTACAGTACAATATTTGACATAAGTGCATAACAAGAGACAGGTAATTACATATAGAATAAAGTATGGGTCGGGGTGTGTAACGAGATTTTACACACACCAGTTGTGGGATACTCTTCGCCTAGGGTTTTGTGAAAAGCATCCCACAACTCGAGTAATGTAAATCAGTTATTTCCGACGACCCCTATTTTATATAATTGCTGGGTTTCCTTTTGCCTCAGCAATTATATAAAATAAACAGCTCTCAGTGTATCCTACGGTTGGTCCTTTTAGTCCAGTGCCGAGATTTTTGTATTTTTAAACTGTTTTTTTTTTCGTTTCTTCAGGTCTTTGTGTGTTTCCAGGGTATAAGGGAGGAGAAAAGAAAAGAAAAGGACTTACCGCCGAGTTCTTGTGACGGTTCTGTTTCAGGCAACACGGAAGCAGTGCGTAGTCTCGGCTGGTCACACTGCTGCATGAGCATGCGCACAGGAAGGGAAATGGTGCATGTGTTTGCTGTTATAAATGCTCCTTTATAACGGCAAATTACGCCACGGTTTCCCTATGGGAAAAAGGTAGAGCCAGTTATTATAGTACAATATTTGACATAAGTAGATAACAAGGGACAGGTAATTGCAGTACAATATTTGACATAAATACATAACAAGAGACAGGTAGTTACAGTACAATATTTGACATAAGTACATAACAAGAGACAGGTAATTACAGTACAATATTTGACATAAGTACATAACAAGAGACAGGTAATTGCAGTACAATATTTGACATAAATACATAACAAGAGATAGGTAATTACAGTACAATATTTGACATAAGTACATACTAACATACTAAAATGCCAACAGAGTAGGCCTTATGGTCTTTTGTGTCTGCTCGATAGCCAGCACCCATAATGAACGCCAATTTTGCTGTCCCCCCCACCCTCTTGTGTTTCCCTAACCCCTGTCCAAGATATTCCCCCTATATTGAACTTACTCAGCTTCACCCTCCCCCTATGCCTGTCCCAGCCCCTCTTGAACTCCTCTACAGTATCTGCCTCCACCAGTCCCTTGGGCAGTGCATTCCATGGTTCCACCACCCTCTCGGTGAAGTAATGCCTCCTCCTCTCCCCCTCTAGCTTCCACCCGTGTCCTCCAGCGGCCCCCCCTTTCTTTTGGAACACCCCATCTGAGCCTACCTTATTCATCCCCTTCATGTACTTAATGACCTCTATCATGTCCCCCCCTGTCCCTCCTCTCCTCCAGAGAGTAATAATAATAATAATTTTATTTATAAGGCGCCTTTCAATTGCCAAGGCACTGTACATAAATAACAAATCAAAACAATAAAAATCATTAAAAAATACAATTGGATCAAAACAGTCATTTCAATCAATGTTCTAAAAATGCAGTTTCCCATAAAAAAGTATTCAAACCTCTCTTGAAGCCCTCAACCGAAGTGTACTCCTGCAACCGATGGGGTAGAGCGTTCCAAAGGGTGGGGGCCACATACGCAAAAGCCCGAGCGCCCGAAGATTTCAAATTCACCCTTGGAACCTCTAGCAACCCCTCGTTGGCCGAGCGGAGTGATCAATTTGAGTGATAAGGAACCAGAAGTTCTTTAGATAGACTGGGCCCAGATCGTGTAGAGCTTTGAAAGTCAGCAATCTGACTTTAAAGATGATCCGCCACCGAACTGGCAGCCAGTGCAGTTCGCGCAGCACCGGAGTAATGTGACAGGATCTATTAGAATCCGTCAAAAGCCAGGCTGCAGCATTCTGTACTAGCTACAGGCAATGGATTTCAACCCCAGAAAACCCTAGATAAAGGGAGTTGCAATAATCCAAGCATGAGGACACGAAGGCATGGACTAACGTTGGCAGGTCGGCAGACAGAACAAGATGCAGAAGCCTAGCAATGTTCCTACAATGGTAAAAGGAAGTCTTGACGACTGCCGACACCTGCGAATGCAGTGTCAGCCCGTCATCAAGAACTACCCCCAGGTTCTGCACCTGTTCAGAGGTCAGGAGAGAAACGCCTCCAAGAAAAATTCCAGAAGACGAACCAGCACCCGACCCCCCCCATCTGTCGACCCAGGTCCACAACCAGTACCTCAGTCTTATCAGAGTTCAACCTCAGCCAGCTAGAATTCATCCACTCCTGGATTTCTTTTAGACAGCTATTAAAGACCAAGAGAGCTCCCTCTTGGTCGGGGGCAAAAGAAAAGTAGAGCTGGGTATCATCTGCATAACAGTGAAACCTCAGCCCATACCTCCTTACAATGTCTCCGATGGGTAGCATATACACCGCAAATAACATGGGTGACAGTACTGAGCCGTGAGGCACCCCACATGACAAAGCCGTTGAATCTGAGGAAAAAACCCCGGACACAACTCTTTGTGATCTCCCAGTGAGGAATGATGTGAACCATCTTAAAACGGTTCCAGATATTCCACAAAACAACCTCAGACGTTCTATCAACACCATGTGATCTACATTGTCAAAAGTTGAAGTAAGGTTGAGGAGAACCAAAATGGAACGACTCTTCCAATCTCTAGCCATCAAGAGATCATTGAGCACCCGAACCAGAGCTGTTTCAGTACTGTCTTTTATGAAAACCAGACTGGAGGGGTTCATAGACGTCATGGATGGTCAAATGGTCTTCCAGTTGTGCAGCCACTACTTTCTCAATCACTTTCCCAACAAAGGGAAGGTTAGAGATGGGTCTGTAGTTTTCAAGACAGTCAGGGTCCGCAGTAGCTTTCTTCAAGAGGGGTGTCACCACCGCCTCTTTCAGGGAGCTGGGAAACTCACCAGATTCCAGGGAGCACCTGACTATCTGCATAAGGACTGGACAAATGATGTCAATACAACCCAAAATTAGGGAAGTTGGTCCAGGGTCCAAACTACAGCACGTAGGGCGCATGAGCTGGATGATCCTCATGACATCAATGAACTCCAGCTGACCGAAGGAACTCCAGGAAAACCGAGGCACCGTGATCTCACCCCGGTTCACGGCAACCCCCATAGAGCGTGATGGCAGCAGCTCGGCCCTAATGTCAGCCACCTTATTTATGAAGAACCGAGCAAGCTCATTGCACTCCAATTGAGAAAAGACTTTCCGAACTTGCAGAGAGGCTGGGTTGCACAGTCTGTCCATAGTTCGAAACAGCTGAGCTGGTCGATTCCGAGCAACCGCCATCTCCCTGGACAGGAACTCTGCCTTCTTATGGGTGATTGCAGATTGATAGACCAAATAATGATCCATCAATCTAAGGTGGTCAGCATCGAGGGTGGACTTTCGCCAGCAACGCTGTAATCTTCGCCCCTGTCTCCGCATCTCCCTCAACGTCCCATCAAACCAAGGGGACTTGGGCAGTGGTGTAGCAACTTCCCATAGGGCCAGGGTTCAAGATTATGTTATTGGGCCCCCCTCTTCCTGGGCCCCCCCCTCTTCTCAGGCCCCCTCCCCCATTTTGAGATCTAAAAACTTGCTAAGCTTATGTTAACCACTTTGGAAAAATTATAAATTAACTACAATTTCTGTTTCCGAGCCTTTTGTTCAGCAAAGTGGGAGGGCCAACAGTAGTAGTAGTAGTAGAGCATTATTTATAAGTTTGGGTTTTGATTATGTTAGTGTGGTCATCATTTGGATTTGCTTGTCATGCCTTTTGAAAATGGACCTACAATCCAAAATGCATTAAGGCGTGTTTCAGTTTTTTGGTATTTAATAAAGTTGGCCTTTTATTTCAGTTCTGAGAGCTGCACCTTTGATATAAGGTGAAGAGTGATAGATTCTGCTGCTTTGTATATTTTAAATTTATCTATGTGCACACCATCCCAGTGTGTGTCCCTATTCTGTTCTCATGATTACAATCACCCAGTTGTAATCTGATGTCACAACTAAGTGGTTGTATCCACTGACTGTCAATCACACTCACGTTTACCTCAGTACAAGCAAATCCAAATGACTGCCACACTAAAATAATCAGAACCCAGACTTATAAATAATACACTACTACTACTACTAATAATAAACAAAACAAGGGTGGATCTGTCACTCAGAATTTTACACACACCCTCAATGTGGGATGCTTCTATAAATCCCTTGTGTTTTGCTCTCTTACAAAATGTGTTGCATAATGTAGGGCAAGGTTAAAGCTGGAATGTACTGCATATATAGCATAAGGACTTCTCTTGTGTATACCTCTTGTATTATATATACTTTTTTTCTTTGTTGTTCTACATTTTATATCTCCTGTCTATGTAATTGCGAACTGTATGTGTATGTGCCTCAGGACCTCCTTGTGAATGAGCTTGCTCAACGGAGTCTTTCCTACAATAAACTTGAACTTGACAGAGGTGCCCATGTTTCAGGTTGCAAGGGGGTTTGCAGTGTGGTGGGGCTGCAACATCCAGTGCTTTGCTATTTTGGAACCCCGATCTTGGATGCAGCAAGGGATTCATCTCTGAGCATCCAGGAGGTGGTCTAAGGGACTTGCCCTAGTACCACACAATGTGGTGATTTGGGAAGGGGAATCTGAACATGATGAGCTGGGGCAGAAGGGCATGGGCTGCCTGGGAACATCAGGAAGACAGCTGGCATAACAGGGAGAGATGTGGTGCCCATCAGGAGTGTCCTTTGCAGATCCATGCACCTGATCAGATGGGACCACATTATGGAGGGTTGGCAGGGATGGAAAAGTGACATAGCCCCAGGTGGTCACAGCCCTGGCAGCTGCCCAACAGGTGCAAAAAGGTGAAACCCAGTAGGCTGGAATCTGGAGCTGCAGGTTGCAGGCTACTAGAGTACCAGTCTCCAGGCACCATCACAGTCCCCCTAGTACCCACACTCCACAAAGTCCCCCTGGTACCCACACTCCACAATGTGGCAGGCTGTCTCCCACCTACAGGGTTTTGCCTTAGTGCTTCTATGGGACAGCTGCCAGGGCTGCACCCACCTGAAGCTATATCACTTTCTGTCCCTGGCAATCCCCCACAATGTGGTCCCATCTGATCATGTGTATGGGTCTGTAAAGGATACCCCTCAATGGGTACCACATCACTCCCTATTACATCCACTTTCTCCCCAATACCCCCTAGGGCACCCTTGCCCCTTGTGCCCTGACTCCCTCCTGCCACACAGATTCTCCTCCCCCAACCCTCATGGACCCTCCATTGCTGTGCTGGGGGGCAGATCCCTGCAGCAATTCCCACAGGTGCACCAAATGTTGGGCACTAGCCTGCAGCAGTAGCAGCTCCTGGGCTTTTTGTGCAGAACCCGCTCCTTTTATACAACTGCATGCAGGGTCCCTGACACTCCTGCAGTCATCACAGCCTTATGGAGATGCAGAAACTTGGAAAGGGCTCTTTGAAGATCAATCCGCAAGTTTTCATCTAGATGCTCTTAGTAATAAAATGGAGTTGCTTTAAAGGTAGTTTTGAATCAAACTGAAACTGATGACAACAAATTCCAAAAAAAAGCCACTGAGGAATGGAGATTTGTGAGGATGTGAGCACATAAAAACACAATCAGCAACGGTGGATTTGAGCAGAGGTACATCTTTTAATGGATCACACTGGCCGGGAGGGAAATGGGAGTGGAGCCCAAGAATGGAATTTCTATTTTTTTCATTCATTAGCCCAGGACAGTCCAGCAGGATCCATTAAGTTGACCCCCCCCCCAAGCTGGCTGAGGCAGAGCAGAGGCACTTTTTTAATGAATTGCGCCAGCTGGGAGGGAGCAGAGCCATAGAGGATTGATTGAATTTTTATTTTCATTTATTATCCCAGCAGTATCCATAAATTAACCCTAAATAAGCTAAATCCTTAACCCTACCTAGTCACTGCCTTGCTGCAGCCTCAAGCCTGCGACCATCCGTCACCACCGTGACCGTCCTTGTTGGCTTATCTCTCGACTCCACCACTCTCTCTCACACGCTCACTGCAGGCCAGGGCCAGGCTGCGCTGCTGCTAACTGTACTCTCTCAGTCCGCGCCATACCACACCCTACTCGAACTGCTGATGAGAAGGTGTGCAGTTTGACAGGCATGTGCACTTGTTTTCTCCTCCTTCTTTTGCCACATGACTCACTCTGTAGGTACTAGTCGCATAGCAACCACGCAACCCCGGCTGAGAGGAAGACAATGCTGACTCCTGGCTTCAGAGGAAAAAGAAAAAATTGTCTGCAATGGCCGACTCGAGCAAACAAATTCAAGAGCCCCCTAAACACTCCAGGCCCGGGTGCGACTGCACCCTCTGCACCATTCTAGCTACGCCCCTGGACTTGTGGTGAAGGGAGAGGGGGCGAACACGAACTGGAGCAATGAAATCCAGAGCCCCCACAATGGCTGTATTATAGGCCAACATGAAGGTCTCTGGATCACTGCTTGCCAATGCGGTGGTCGAGAGGTCAAGCACTGCCGCAAGGCCTTGGGGATCTATATCTCACAAAGGGTGGTACCTAACCAACTCTGTAGGGGCAGGCCTTCTAGAAGGGGAGCTCCTCAAGCCTCCCCTCGTAGGTCCTTTTCCCCATGCCCCAGATCATCTTCGTTGCCCTCCTCTGAACCCTCTCCAGGAGTACAATGCCCCTTTTTAAGTATGGCCTCCAGAACTGCACACAGTAATCAAGGTGCGGCCTAACCAGGCAGTTATACAGAGGGAGGATCACTTCCCTCCTTCTGGAGGTTATCCCCATAGTGATGCATCCCAGCATCCTACTGGTCTTGGCTGCTGCCCTCCTACAAGTCTCAGAGTTGTTCGAGACTTGTAGTGTGTCTCCCCCCAGGGCATACACTTGGCCTGGATTTCTGGCCCCCAGGTGAAGAACCCTGCATTTGCCTGCATTGAATTTCAGTTTCCACTTACATGACCACTTCTCCAGAGCCTCCAGGTCCTCCTGCAGGGCTACTCACCCCTCCTCCCCATCCACCACTGCTCCTAGCTTTGAGTCATCTGCAAAGAGACTCATTTCACTCCTGATACCTTTCCTTATGTCAGAGATATAGGCGTTAAACAGGTGTGGCCCCAGGACCGATCCCTGGGAGACCCCACTGATGACCCTCCTAGGAGATGAGACTGTTCCTCCAACCACCACCCTCTGAGTATACTCCAACAGCCAATTTCCTATCCATCTGATCATCTGCTTCCCCACCCCATATCCCCCAGCTTAGCCAGCAGGCCACCATGAGGTATGGAATCAAACCCCTTGCTGAAGTCTAGAAAGAGGACATCCACCAGCCTACCCTGGTCCAGGCACTCATCACCCAATCATAGAACTCCACAAGGTTTGTCTGACAAGATCTTCCCAGGACGAAGCCATACTGTCTATCGTCCAGGTAACCAATTTGCTCCAGTACCCCCCTTAGCCTTTCCTTGACAATACCCTCCATCACCTTGTCCACCACCGATGTCAGGCTAACAAACCTGTAGTTCCCCTATCTCCTCTCTTGATCCACCCTTGTGGATAGGCATGATATGGGCCACCCTCCAATCATGGGGCACCCTTCCCGTCTGCAGAGAGATGTTGAAAAGCTCCACCAGAGGGGCCGCCAGGACATCGGCCAATTCTCTCAGCACCCTGGGATGTAATTCATCTAGCCCCGGAGCTTTCTCTGTCCTTAGAGACCTGAGGGCTTCCCTCACTCTATCAACCAGGATTTCAACCTCCCTGGCACCCCCCCCCGCCTCCTGCTCTGTCTGTCCCCCTCCTGATGGCTCCGGCCCACCACCCTCCCTAGACTCGGCAGGGATCCCAGTCTCTAAGGGTCACACCTCTTCCACAGGTTCATCACCTCTCCCCTCCCCTTATGGTGCGGCCCCCCATATGGTGCAGCCCCCCATCCTCCCTGGTAAAAACTGAGGCAAAGTACTCGTTTAGTACCTCGACCTGCTCCCCCACATCCTCTGCCCATCCCTTCCATGTCCTAATCCTGCTAATCTACCCCCTCACTTTCCTTTTTCCCCAATATATCTAAAGAACCCCTTGTTCTCTGTCTTGATTTCTCTAGCCAAGTTCTGCTCCATCCTCGCCTTAGCCAATCTCATCACCCTGGTGACCTTCCTGGTTATCAGTTCATACTCTCCCTGATCTCTCTCTCACTCTGTGAGTGCTTGTAGCGCTTATAGGCAGCTTTCTTTTCCCTCACCACCTCCTGAATCTCCTGGGTCCACCAACATGGTTTTCTTGCCCTACAAATTTGTGCCTCACCCTTGCACAGGACTTGGTAGCCTCCCATACCCCTCCCCCCAAATGATCTCCCACCTGCTGTCAGCATCCATGCCTGGCCTTATCTCATCCAAATAACCCTTAAGGATCCTTCCCATACCGCTGAAATCCGCATCCCTAAAGTCAATTACCACCATCTTTGTGCAATTTTCATCCCCCCCAGGTCCAGGAAAAACCAGACCGTGGCATGATCACTCCCCACCAGTGGGTCCCTCACTTCCAGGCCCCTAATCTGGTAGCTGTCCGCCAGGACCATGTCCAGTATCTGGGCCTCCCTTGTTGGCTCCTCCACCTGCTGGATTAGGAATGTGTCCTGGAAAACATCCAGCGATCTCTGCTTGACCAGTGGGTACGTCATACTCTCCCAGTCAGTCCCCGGCATGTTTAGGTCCCCCAACGCCACTACCCTGCCCCTGCCCAATCTACAGTGACTCATAACATTAGTCACCAGACTCTCTTCCAGATACTCCGTCAGAGTGGGGGGTCTGTATACCACCCCTATTTTTACCCTCTTGACCCCTTGCATCTGCAGAGTGACTCATATCGCCTCCACATCCTCCTCCGCCTCCTCCACCCCGCCTATACCAATGCCGTTTTTGACTATCAGTGCTAGCCCCCTTCCCTCCACCCTATCCTTCCTGAACATAGTGTAGCCCTCTAGATTTAGGTCCCAGTCATGCCCTTGGGTGGCCCAGGTCTCATTGACAGCTGCTACATCCACTGCCCCCTCAACCAGCATCACCTGGAGCTCAGGCATCTTATTTCCTAAGCTCCTGGCCATAGGCGTAGATTGTGGGGGGGGCAGAGGGCAAGCTGCCCCCCACTGAGAAATTAGACCAGGACTTTTTTAGGAGCCCAGCCACTGTTATCCGGTTATCAGTTTTTTTTCTTTTAATATTGAATGGGCTTAGGGCTATGCCCAGACTGCCTGCACCTCTCCGGAGGAGGTGGCGGTGCAGCGCCGTGTCTCTTAAACAAAAACTATCCCCTTTTCTGATTGGTTGCAAGCCTGCAACCATAGTAGCCTGCATGTTACAGCCAATCAGAGAGTGCTGCAAACTGGCGCCATCGTGTGAGCAGTACTCCATTAGTGGTGCCATTTAGTTGTCTGTGTGTCTTCCATGAAGGAGGAGCAGCAGCAGCATCCATATAGTGTAGGGCTGAGGAGAGATAGCTATTCGAGGATGTCGAGCAGCCGTCGTTGGTTGTCTGTCAGATGTCACCAGTGTCTCAGTCAGTCTAGTGTTCCCACCCCCCTCCTGTCCTGAACAGCCCAGTTTAAATATACCTCACCCGAGTCCTCTGACTACCTACTGTCTGTTTCTCGGTGCAGCCAGCTGTGCTCTGGGCTCTCCCGCTGCCACCTGAGCCTCCCATCCCTAAGAGCCTAGGAGGCCTGCGGCCACAAGGCCTCTACCACCAGACAGACCAGGCGGAGGAGCGAGTAGTACAATTACAGTGAGTCTGAGGCACAGCCAGGCTTTTCTGCACACCCAGCTCCTGTGTCCAGCAGGCCAGAAAAAGATTTACCATGTTTTTAGTGAGTCCCACACCACACCCGTTTCCCACCAGTTCCACAGTCCACCGAGAGGGATCATTCAGGTCTGTGAACAGCCAGGCCCAGAACAGTGAAGAAGCCGGCAGTCATGCAGGCTATAGCAGACCCATAATGCGACACGTTCATCTGGTGTCAGAAAAAATGAGTTACTGTCTCGCCGGGGGATTAATCGGGAGAGGAACGGGACTGTTGGGAGAGACTCACTACCTGACCTGCCTCTTCACCTTTCTGTGCCCTGCTGCATGCTGCCCTGTCTGTGCCCTTACTGATTTGGTGAGTAATTGCTGCAAGCTGGTTGTTGGAAATTAATACCATTCACATCCCAGAAATGAGTCTTTTGGGAGGGGTTGTCTTGGCCATGGCCATGTGTCTTGTGGGTGGGTGGAAGGTTTGCTGTCAGCTTGTGTTTCTTTGGGTGGAGGGGATTTGCTGGCTGTTGAGGCGTCCATGTTGGTGGGGTGGGTGGAAGGCTATTTGTTTGGTATGGTGTGGACACTGGTCATGTTGGTGGGTGGGGACACTCAGTTACTGTGCTATTGTTGTGGTGGGGTTTGTTGGGGAAACTCACTGGATGGTCTGTGTTTGGTGGGGCTGGGGGGATGGTCTGTTTTGTGGGGTTGGGGTCGGGGGAGACAGTCTGTGTGTTTTGAGGCTGACTCACTGAGAGGATGGTCAGTGTTTGGTGCTGGGGGAGGGCCTGCTTTTGGTGGGGCTGGGGGGACAATCAGTGTTTGGGGCTGGGGTGGTTAGTGTTTGGGACTGGGAGGGCGGTCAGTGTTTGGTGGGGCTGGGGGACAGTCTGTTTTCTATTCTGGGGTCTGGTGGGGTGGAGACACAGGCCATGATGATGTGGGGACACTGGCTGTGACAGTGGGGTGGTGACACTAGCCATTGTTTGGTGGACTTGGCTGGCCATTTGTCTGGGGGAACTGTCCATGATGGTGGAAAATGGGGACTGTCCATGTCTGCCTGCCAGGTGTCTTGTGGGGAGGGGGGGACTATTTGCTGGTCGGTTGTCCGAGGGGATCTTTCCATGTTGGCTTTTGGGGTGGTGAGACGTCGGTGATTGCTGATCAGGTGTCTAGGATGGGCTATCAATGTTGTTTGGGGACTCTCCGTGTTTGCAAGCCAGGTGTTTGGGGATTGTTCATGTTGGTGGGTGGGGAACTCTCGTTTGCTAGCTGTGTGTCGGGGTAGGGACTGTCCTTGGTGGGATATTGGGGACCGTCCATGTTTGCTGGCTGCCTGGGTGTCTGGTGGGACTGTCCTTGTCGGTTGGGGGGCATTCTATACTCGCTAGCCCGGTGTCTGGTGGGGAGGGGGACTGTTCGGGTGTCTGGGGACTGTCCTTGTAGGTGGGGTGAAGGGGACTGTCCATGTTTGCTGACTGGTTTCTGGTGAACTGTCCATGTTGGTTAGGAGACGGACATTCTGTGCTTGCTGACTGGTTGTTAGCATATAAACATAAGTAAATGCTAAAACATAATTTCCACCTCATCCTTTACCTGTCAAGGGATGTATCTCACTGACCTGTGCCCGCAGCTAGCATATGAACATTAGTAAATGTTGAAACATTATTTCTCCCTCATCCTTTACCTGGTTGTAAAAGTAATCTTTCACTTTTTTTGATTTCTCCAATCATCCACTGTGGAGGGGTGAAACAGACAGATTCCTTGGCCTTGCTGTCTCTGTCTTCATTGCCTGGCAAACACAACCAAATGGGTAGCTTTTTGTGTTCTCCCCTGTACAGTCTTACAAGACTAGCAAAAAAAAAATCTTGCACTAAAACATGCACCCTAAAGAAATGATTATACTACTACCTGGCTATTGTTATAGCGACTACTGACTGGCCATGATTTTTTTGGGGGGGATGGAACACTGGTCGTGTGTGTGGGTGGGGTTGCGGACACTGCTGGTTGTGTGTGTTGGGGGTTGGGGACACTGCTGGTCATATGTGTGTGTGTGTGTGTGTGTGTGGTGTTGCAGACACTGGTCATTAATGTGGGTGGGGTTGGGGATACAGGCATTGTGTGGGTGGGTGAAGGCACTGGCATTGTGTCAGTGGGGCGGGGTTGTAATTATATTCCAGGCAAACTGTGCTGACCGGTAGCTCAACATCTCTCTTTCCAGACAAAGAAAGAAACATAAACAAAATGCAGTATAAAATGTGGTTTTATTTATTTTTGTGTGCCTGTGATGGGGAGGCACAGACCTGGATGCCTGGAGAGGATACCAGATAAATGGAGCTGGAAATGGTGTTGGTTGGGTGGGTGGGAGAGTGGCTGTGCTGGTGCGGTGGGGAGAGTGACTGTGCTGGTGGGGTGGACACAGAGTGGAGAGTGGCTGTGCAAGTCCATCAGGGTGCAGAGAGTAGCTGAGCTGGCCAGTCTGGGTGGAGATAGTGGCCTTGCAGGTCTGGGGTGGGGAGAGTGGGCTGTAGCTTTTATATGGACATTTAATTCACTGTTGCTTGCTGTGCCTTCTGCTGCTCTGCCAGCTTTGTGCTGCTAATGCTGACCAGGGCGGACTGGTACATGCTGAAAAAATGGTTCTGGCCACTGGTGATGGAGGAGGAGGGGTGGACGGGCATGCTGGTACAGAAATATTTTTTCAACATGTATGCCAGTCTGCTGGTCCATGCCATGCTTACCTCCCTCATACAAGGGGCTCTGAGCACTAAAGATAAGTTTCTGTGTCAAAATTAGGAACTGTTGGAAAGTATGAAATCCTACAGTATAAAAATTGTGCATGTTTGTGTAGTTTCACCTTACTGTGTGGTTCGACAAGATGTTCTGTGGTCTCTGCTCCTCATTTAACACCCTGACCTGTGACCTAGCCATTCCCCCACCCCCCCGGGCAGGGGGAAAGGTCCGTTGTTTTGTGGTTTGTTGGGCATTCTAAAATACATTGTTTCATTTACTGTGTTGTACTGCCTGGACCTGCTATACCCTGTCTCTATCCTGAATGTAAACATGGTATAAAAAAAGTTCATTTTTTGGTGGTGTGTGTCTGTCTGTGTCTGTGTGTAGAAGAATAGAGACACGCGCTCGGACAAAAAAAACTGTATTAAACCACATCAGACTGAAGCAACCATGTTTCATTTGTGCCCTTCAAAACTGTCAGATGAGACGATTTTGAAGTAGTCTGTGGGGGAAGCATCCATGGCAACCTGGGCTACCACAACGCCCACCACACACTGTCATAGACGATGCTAATAAAACCACCAACCAAGTACTTACCTTTCAGGGTGGGTCCTGAGAGGCTGTGCACAGGTATCTGAGTCATTGTTCCAGCAAACTTCCTGTAGCGCCTGTTCTCTTAGGTTATGTGATGCAACCACTTTGTGCCAGGGCAGTCCGTGTTTGCTTGATGGGATTGTGTAACCCTGGGCATGGACAGAGATGCATATTCCTTAGGAGCCCATGGGGAGGAAGTGGTAGGGGTTGTGGTGTGACCACATCATGCCCATGATCATCTTGAACAATTAGGGGATTTACATTGTTCTGTTGCACTGTCCCAGGTACATCAGCATGCTTGTTAAGAGCACCGCCTGAGGGATATCAGCATGTCCCATGCTTATGTATGCAATGCTTGCTTGCTTGAGGAGAGCATTATCCTCTTTCCTTACCTTACCTAACCAGATTCAGGCATGTGACATTGAATAATATGGGATGGGATGGGATGGGAGACTAATGAATTAACTTGGTTATAACAAAGAAAAGCGTTAACACTGGGTGCAAGTAAGCAATAATGCCCGACTGGGCGTGTGTCATGCTGGGATAACGTCTTGCCTCAGGTAGTTGGGCATGAGTGCATCCAATACATAAGGCATGACGTTATCCTACCATGACACACACCCTGGAGGGCATTATTGCTATTATACAATGGCATGTTATACAGAATTAAAAAAAATTATTTTAAAGATGTTTTATTTGGTGTGGAAAAATACTTTTAAGAGAAGATACAAAAAACACACTAATGCTAACAATCATTAAGAGGTTCACGGAGAGGCTGAGACTAGACCTGTGATGAATCGGATGTACTGGGATAACATCATGGGTCTAGCCCAAGACTGACCAATCAGAGGCCAGCATTCATTCTTGTCATTGTATAATTGCATTTTTTTATGTAATCTTTGTAAATAAGAGCTCATGCTGTGAGGATGCACATGTTGGGATGTTTCCCATACCATCCATGTTTATAGGTATACTGAGTGCTTTAGCCATTTGCTGCACTTCCTTGAAACATGCTTTTGCACTCCTCAAGGGTGGGAGAGCTAGCTCAAGCAGACATTTCAAGAAGTTCAGGATCCACTATAAGGGCTGGACTTGGAAGGGTTATGTAAGCAGCAAAGAGGGGTGAGAGACTAGTGAGCTATCCACCTGGAGGTTCAGGTGGGGGCAAAATTAGGTCAAGACTGATTTGAATTGAAACTGAGGGGAGGTCCTGTCCTCTTGAGAAGGAAGTTAAGTTCCTTACATATTTTCAACTTTACAAGTAAGTCCTCACTCCAAAGGCAGAAGAACGAAGAACTGAATACAAAACAGATCTTGGTCAGTGTTTCGACTCTGGTCTCAGGAGGAGTTGGGCGAGAGCAGGCTGCAGTAAACTGGTGGGTGGGGAAGTGTCTGACTAGGCCTGGGCTGGTCCCTCCCAGGAGTTATTCAGCTGTAGTCTTAAATGTTTTTTGGGCATTATTTGATGCTGGTTGATTTGTTTGCATTACTCAAGCCATTTTCGTGATACGCGAAAATCAGGACTTTTTTGTTACTTTGCCCCCCCCTGTAAAAATAGCAAACTACGCCCCTGCTCCTGGCATTGATCAGGACCACCCTCCACCCCTTTCTCCTCCTCTCATATCCAACCTACGTGTTCCTGTGTGGCCACCTGCCCTTCCCCCCTGCACCCTGTCCATTGCCCTTGTTCCGTATCCCTCCATCCCCTTGGGGTTGGAGACCGAGTCCCTCTTTTTTCAGCCCACCTGGATCAGCCCCTCCTTCCGTCCCTCCACCCCTTCACAAGTTTAAACCCCACCTTTCCCGGACAAATACAGTTATTTTCAGCTTTAGAATTTCCTTCCCTTCCAAACTGAGGTGGAGCCTGCCCCTAGCACGCAGCCCCTTATCCTCCCAGGTTTCACTCTAATCCCCCACAAGCCCATACCCCCTAGCCTCACACCACTCCCTGAGCAATTGATTCACCACTCTAATTTTTTGCTTGTTCTCTGCACTAGCCATTGGCACTGGCAGGATCTTTGAGAAGGAGACCAAGCATCCTATGGTATGACAAACCCTGTCTAGCTCCCAAAACCTTGCCTGTATCTCTAGTTCACTATGTCTCTCGATGTTGCTTGTGCCCAGGTGTACCAGAATGTCTGGGGAACCTCCACATTCCTTCACCAGTGAATATACCAGGTGCTTGGCCTTGTGCACCATCAGGCCAGGGTTACTTTTGGTCCTTACCGGACCTTACATAACAAGAGACAAGTAATTACAGTACAATATTTTACAAAAGTACATAGCAAGAGACTGGTAATTACAGTACAATATTTTACATAAGTACATAGCAAGAGACAGGTAATTACAGTACAATATTTGACATAGCAATTTCTGTAATGAGAGGACAACAATATCAGGGAGCTTTGGGAAAGCAGGGGGTTACATACTAACATACTAAAACGCCAGCAGAATAGGCCTAACTGTCTTTCGTGTCTGCTTATTTGGTCAGCCCCCACCCTGGGAGCTGACCTTGCTGCCCCCCTCGCCCTCTCTGGCTTCTCCCTTCCCAGTCCCAGATATTCTTGCTGCACAGGACTTTGCTTCCAGAACCCTTCCCCTGTACCTGTCCCACCCCCTCTTGAACCCCTCCACCATCTCTGCCTCCACCAGCCCCCTGGGCAGCACATTCCATGGCTCCACCACCCTCTCAGTGAAGTAGCACCTCCACCTTTCTCCCCTAAATCTCGCCCCTCCAGCTTCCACCCATGCCCTCTAGTTGCCCACCCTCCTTCCTTCGGAGCACCCTGACTGCTCCTCCCCTATTTACCCCTTCATGTACCCGAAGACCTCTATCATATCCCCCGGTCCCTTCTCTCTTCCAATGTGTACATATTTAGCTCTTCGAGCCTCTCCCCATAGGTCCTGTCCCCCAAGCCCCAGATAATTTTGGTTGCCCTCCTCTGGGCCCTCTCCAGGAGCTTGAAGTCCCTCTTTAAGTGTGGCCTCCAAAACTGCACGCAGTACTCAGGGTGCTGCCTCACCAAGCAGTTATACAGAGGGAGTATCACTTCCCTCCTTCTGGAGGTGATCCCCCTAGCGATGCATCCCAGCATCCTGTTGGCCTTGGCTGCTGCCCTCCTACAAGTCTCAGAGTTGTTCATCTTGACATCCA
Source organism: Neoceratodus forsteri (assembly GCA_016271365.2). Lineage (NCBI taxonomy): Eukaryota > Metazoa > Chordata > Ceratodontiformes > Ceratodontidae > Neoceratodus > Neoceratodus forsteri. The sequence goes on from JADMNL010000025.1 coordinate 270,162,609, forward strand.
CCACCACCCTCAGGTCCCTCTCAATACTAATTATCAACAATCAAACAATAGGAGTCAGGTACAATGGGATACAATGGTGAGACAAGAGGTCGAACCCTGCACTGGTTGGGCAGTACAGAACAGGGGGGACAACAATAACCAGTGAATTAACTGAAGGGGTAAATCTAGGCAATGTGAAGTCATAGGATTGGAAGCTGGGGAGGGTTGGAGAAGCCGGGGTGGTGAAGTGCTAACAGCTGGCTGAGTCAAGGAGGGGAGACTGTGGGAGAGAAAATGGGGAGAGATGGGGTGATAAGTGCTCACTATCAGGCCAATCTGGACGGGATGACCTACCCACTGCGGCAGTGGCAGGTTTCCTTGAAAAACTTGTTGAGCAAGGATTTAAAGGGAGTTGACAGTGACTAGTTCTGTGAGCTTGAGAGAGGCTTGTAATTTGTTTCAGGAGGCCGGGATGGCATAGCTGATTGCTGCTCTGCCATGAAGTGTGCGTATTTTGGGCACATCTAGTAGGATGTGATTATTTTTATGCAAGGAATCTACGAAATAGGGAGGTGATGTAGGGCGGATGTTTATCCAGCAGAATTTTCAAGGCTCAAGTGCCAGTGTGAAGCACCCTTCTTGTATTAAAGAACAGAGAAAGATAGATATTGAAATGCAGTTAAATTTAGGGTGACTACAGAATTCTTATATGGTAACCGAACATACCTGTTTTAAAAAAAAAATCTTGGGTAGCTGAGAAATAGTTAAGCTTTTGTGCAAAACAAGAACATATGTATGAACTTACTAAACTGCGTTTCCCAATATATCTACAGAAATTATAAGTCCTGGAACAAAATAAATAACTATGCATGCATCTGTGGTGTCATGCGTCCAGATATTTTGACCCATTATATATTGTAAGAAACTTTGTGATGTTAGATGTGTATATTTGATGCCATTTTGGAGACGCATTCTTGTTCGGACAGGGCTCTAATAGTGATTTAATTCACCAGTAAAAAAAAAAAGATGCAGTTATGTTTGCACTGGCATCCTGTGCTGTGGGGGCTGCTAGGGTGTGTGAATGGAGCAAAAAGTAGCCTGCAGATGTTTCCACGAACTAGGTATTATTACTGGTACTATTACTTCTGTATTTACTACACTGAGAAACTGCATGCCTTGCACTTTTGTCAGCCTGTGTCTATTTTTAATTCTGGCTGTAGAACTGTACATGTTATTATATTTCTTGTATTTTTTTCATGATTGGATTTCTTTGTTGTATTTTTGTCTGTGATTTTAATATAATAATAGCCTTCAGCTCATTATTAATAAACATTGACTTTGTTGTCTAGTTGAAAAGAGACAGATATATTAGTTGTGCTGGGGCTTGTTACAGGGCCTGTTATCAACAGAGCGGTGTTATCCGCATACATGAAGATTGTAGAATTGGACATTAAGGGGGTCACTTACAAAGAAATTGAATAGGTGTGGGCCACTGGGCCACGTACAGAACCTTTGAGGACACTCAGGTACTCCTGCAAGGGAACAGAGAGGGCAGTTGCCTTCAGAGACTGATTGAGAATGACCTGTAAGTCCAGAGGAAAACCAGTATAGAGAACAGCTGGAGATGCCAGCGGCAGATACTTTGACAGTTTGGTAAATGGAAGAGAATGATCAGCCCCGTCAAACAACTTTGCTAGGTTGAAGAAGATAACACTTTACACATATGTTTGTATGCACCTGTGAGTCACATGGTATAAAACACGTTATTCTCAGAGCTGCTGTGCGATTGCCAGTAATATTTGCTGTTGATCTGTCATAATCATTTATTCTCACGGTTCACCTATTGTCACGTGTTAAAAAAAAAATCCAACATGCTCACTGTAAAGTATGGCAGTAACTGTGGCAGTGAGCTGTTCATGTCACTGTACTTGAAGTGGCTGGTAAACTTTCACTTGGAGGAGAAGTACCATGTTTAACTGACTACCCCCCAAAACAAAAGGTGGTCTGCTAAGTAGTGGAAAGATAATATAAAAAGACCCCCCCCTCCACATTCTACTTCATGTTAAGCTAAACATGCAGCAGCCCTGTCCCTCACTTAGCGTCATTGTAATGCAGGAGCAGAGTGACTAACCTTCCCCAACAGCGTCAGCTGCTCTTTGACCTCCCAGTACCTCAGGCCACCAGCTACGGAAATGGGTTGAAGCAGTAACTCCACTGAAAGCAAGATGTTGCATCTCAGTTGGGCTATCCTAGGTAAATAAATTGTAAAAATAAGCAAGTAATAAGCCACAACAGGGTGTGCATTATAAGATTTTAATGTATGCCCCAGGGGTGTAGTAAGGCACGAGGCCGAAGGCCGAGTGTTTTTACACCCTGGGAAGTGAATTAAAGTTTTATGATGCACACTCTGGAGGGGCTTATTATACTTATAAAATGGCTCTAGGTAGGTTTTCTGTGGAGGGGATGAAATTTGCCACCTGAATGTGTATTTATAGAGATTTAATGCATGGTCAGGTGATGTCTCTCTGCCAATTAAATGTGCAAATTTTTTCTTGCCATTTATAAGAGTGTGTGTAATTTTTTTTTGTTTATTTTTTTTTGTGAATTCTTTTTCCCACCTTCTCTCCAGCTACTGGGGCATCTCTCAGGAGGCTCACTCAACCTTTGCCTCCACCACCCGCCTGAACTCCTCCCCCAACCAAGGAATTGGGTGAGCTGGGTCCCCCCTCTTCCTCCGGGCCCTCATGAGAGGAGGCGGGTACTACGGAGAGTCAGGGTCAGGAGAGTGTCATGAGAGTTGGAGAGTCGATTCGGGGTCAGGGCCAGCACTGGGCATGTGAACATCGGTCACTGGATGCTCGCCGTCCCTTCCCAGCACTGGGGTATTTCCTTCATTTGGATCCTGGAGGCGTGGATCTACAATAGTGTCCAGTGCACATGGATGGATTTTGCACCCAACTGCAGGATGTCCACTGCCACCTCAATCCCCTCTGCAGGACCTTCAGTTGCGGCGCTGCCCCCAGCTTCCACTGGGAAATGCAAGTGTAGCAGGAGTCGGAACCCACCCACCCAAAGGAGAGGAGAGCAGTCCTCAGATGCTCAGTCCTCCCCTGCCCCTGTCGACCCTGTCAACCTGAGTTCATTCCCGAACCCGGGTCACTGGCATGGTGTGAGGTGTGGCATCCAGTGTCTCAACCCTCAGTGCCACCAGGCCAGTCTTCAAATGTATGTAATGTTAATGTGTGTAAGAAACAAAAATGATTAAATGGGAGATACATTATGGTGTGTAAAGATATTTTAAAAAGCTAGAGACATGTTCAGGGGAACTTTAACAAAACCTAATATTTAGACACAGTCCAGCTTGTATTTCCCATTAGTGCTGTATTCCTCCTCCCCATTATTTATTACTGAGGTCACTGGTATGAAAACAGGATTTTTGCCCCTGAAGAGTTTGTCTATTCCTGCTGTTTTCTCCCTACCTAAAGTCATACAGCACTGCTTGTGATGTCACAGTTACTTCCATAGCAACATATTGTAATGTCACAACAGAGGATTATGAGTTGAAGTAGGGAGTAATCAATAGAGGCAGATGGACTCTAAAGGAACTCTAAGGTATAAAGATCATATACCGTATTTCACCATTTTGAAGCCACGGCTTCTATTACATTTTTTTATTTTGAGCCACGGCTTCTAAATGGGGGCGGCTACTATTTGGGGGCGGCTTCAGTTGATAAGCTCTGACAGGCTACCATCTGCTGACTGCCACTGAACTGAAGAAATGCAGTACATACCATACAAAAAAGTGTTATAAACAGCTCTCCTGTTGAAAATACTGATCCCGATCCCGGGACCTGCTTTTCTCAGTTCTTTCTGCTCGCTCTTGCTCTCCAGTGTGTCAACCACAGTGCTGTGCTCTATACGGTCTTTGTTGTGGGGGACTCTCACTTTTTGGTGAAGAAACTGTCCCTGAAGAATTTTCCTATCAAAAGATCAGGTTTGTGTACTGGGAGGAAGGGTCTGTGTTATGCAGAAAACGCACACTGCTTTTAAAGAGATATCGCAGATGGCTAGCTTCAGATGTTGAAATCAGTTACAAAGATCAATATGCAGTAACCCAGGCAACCAAAATATTTCAGAGACCACCAAAACTGCCCCATAAGGTTACTTACTCAGTTCTCTTCTCTTAAGAATGTGCTTAAAAGTGAAGAGCATTGAATAAACTTGAATATTCTGCCATCTACCACTAGAAGAGAAAATTACATTTTGTAGGCAAAAATAATACAAACTGCAGATACCATAATACCAAGTACCAATATTAGATCAGAATGTCTTGTAGGAAATTAAGAGATTTTACCATTTCAATGCTACCCCCGCTTAGAAGCTTCAGCTACAAATCGGGGGTGGCTTCTATTAGTAAACCTTTTTTCAGCTGCGGCTTGTATTCGGGAGCGGCTTCTAAACAGGGGTGGCTTCAAAATGGTGAAATACAGTGTTCATGAAAATTTTCTTAGTAATAAATAATGGGGAGGAGAAATATACAAAATATAAATGTAATGCAGACGGAATTGTACCTAATTATTATGTTTTTTAAAGTTTTCTTTGAGGTGTAAGCAGCTCTTTAAATGTTTTCCTACTACCTTTAAAGAATTTGGGTAGATTGTTTTAGGGCCTAGGCTACTCAAGTGATGTGCTGAGGATGGCTGTCATAAACACTGTAAAGGTGAAGGTTACATTTGGGGTACTAGTGTCTGTTTTGCACTGCTTGCTCACTTTACGTTGCAAATAAAAGTTCAGTGGTGATTTGACACAGTAATCATCTGTGTGTTTTTTTCTTGTTTCACCTGTGTTAAATTTATCCCCCAATAAAATGAGCAAGAAAGGATGGGATGTATGCCAGTTGTTAAATCCTTAGAGCCTACCCCTTTAAATCTGTGCAGCCTGGGCTATTAATCATTCAGTGTTTTTCTCTGTTCTTTTCAAAAGCAACATGATGTTATAGATTGCATAGAAATTGTCAGTAGATAAGGACCGCTTGGCCCACCCAGTCTGCCCGTTTTTCCTGCCTACTGTAACACTACAGACCCTACTTGGTACCCCCCCCATTCCAACTAATAAAATTACCTTAAGCCTATCCCATGCATTCTTGAATCTTGTTACAGTTTTTGCTTCAACCACCTCTGTTGGGAGGCTGTTCCAGGCATCCACCACTCTTTCTGTGAAGAAGTACTTTCTAACATTTCCCCTGAATCTACCCCCTTCCAGCCTCATATAATGTCCCCTTGTTCTTGAGCATCTATTTTTCTGAAAAATGCTTTTCTCTTGTACCCTATTTAGATCCATGAGGTATTTGAAAGTCTTTTTCATATCCCTTTCTCCCTCCTTTCCTCTAGGGTATACATATTGAGGTCCTTCAGCCTCTCATAGGGTTTATGATATAGGGCCAGCGCCATTTTAGTTGCTCTCCTCTGGACTGCCTCTATTCTGTCTGTGTCCTTTCAGAGATGTGGTCTCTAGAGCTGAACACAGTATTCCAGGTGAGGTCTCACCAATGTTTTATACAACGGTGTAACTACATCTCTCTTTCTGCTTGTGATACCCCTCTGTATGCATCCTAGCATCCCACTAGCTCTCCCCACTGCCTTGTCACACTGTTTGGCCACCTTTAGGTCATCAGAAATAATTACCCCTCAGGTCCCTTTCCTGTTTGGTGGTTGTCAGTACCACTCCCACCATCTTCTACTCCACCCCTGGGTTTCTGTGCCCCAAGTGCAGGACCTTGTACTTCTTTGCATGGAATCTCAGTTGCCACACTTTGACCACACTTCGAGCTTTCTTAGATCACTATTCATTAGTTTCCCCGCCCCCCAGTGTCTACCTTATTGCAGATCTGTGTCATCTGTAAAAGCCATACCTTCCCTTCTAGGCCCTCTGCAATGTCATTACTAAAGACATTAAAGAGGACTGGACCCAGTACTGATCCTTGTGGCACCCTGCTGGTCACTCTTCCTTCCTCAGCGTGAACACCGTTTACCACCACCCTCTGTCTCCTATCCCTCAACTAATTTCTTACCCAGTTTACCACCCTTGGACCCACTCCCAGGCTGCCCAGCTTGTGTATGAGTCTTCTATGTGGAACGGTGTTGAAGGCCTTACTGAAATCTAGGTAGACCACATCCATGGCCTCATCCTGGTCACCCAGTCAAATAAATCTGTCAGATTTGCTTGACATGACCTTCCTGTTGTGAATCCATGTTGCCTTGGATCCTGTAAGTCCCTGGTTTCAAGATATTCCATAATGTTTTCCTTCAGTAGTGATTTCACTAATTTCCCCCACCACCTAAGTCAGGCTCACTGGTCTGCAATTTCCAACCTCCTTCTTGCTACCAATCTTATGAAGTGGGACTACATCTGCCCTCCTCCAGTCCTCAGGAACCACTCTTATCTCCAGTGAGTGTTGGGACGGGACAGTCAGAGCTGCAGCTAGCACCTCCAGGAGCTCTTTCAGGATCCTGGAATGTATCCTGTCTGGCCTGATTGCCTTGTGCACTTTCAGATTTGCAAGTTCCTTCATGGCTATTTCCATCGTAAATGGACTTGTGTCCACCTCCCTTCCCTCAGTGCTCCTGCCCCTATTCTGTGGTCCCTAAACTTGATTTAGGTTCTAAAAGTCAGTTAAGCTAAGAATGAAAAAAATTATCAGAGCCATCTTGCAGGTCATGACTCCAGTCATGCAGTGCATCATGGGGTTTGGTGCTGTAAAGCTGCGATTGGCTTTTTCCGAGACTCAATTCCTTTCAGATTTTCCCTATTAGGAAGGGAATACTGGGAAACCTTCACACACATAGGGATGGGTAGGGGACACTTTGCTTTTTAAAGGGATGCTGTGAACACCCTTAGACCACAAAGTGTCCCTAGTTTAAAGAGCTACTGACACCTCGGGTCAGGCAAATCATGGCAAGCAATTGCCTGACCCGAGGACATAAATCGTACATAGTTTGAATTTTTTTATGCAGGCATTGAGGAGAAATTTAAGTTATGTTACCCATAATCTCATTTCCTCATTCTATAAAGTCACTTGGCTCCTACCATAGCCCTGCCCCTAAAAACAATGTTTTGATGCCGCTAAGTAGCGATGGTGCTACATGACTACTAATGACCATAGACAGCAGTTAGGAGCAGCAGCACCCTATAAATTCAGGTCTAGTAGTTTACTTTGGAGGCACTTACACATGTTGAGAGGCCATATAAATATAATACTACCGCCCTACCACCACCTCCTCAACATGTACAAGTGTCTACAAAGTAAACTACCTGAATTTACAGGGTGCCGCAGCTCCCGACTGCTGTCTATAGCCATTAGAAGCCGTGTAGACCCTTCCCTACTTAGTGTTATCGAAACACTGGGCCAGATTCTAGAAGATTGACGCTGGGCTTGCACCACGCCCAGCATCATCTGCAATGTTTGGTGCAATGCAGCCCACCTCTACAGGGGCTGGCGCAGCTGTGACCCTTTCCTCATTTTACAGCAGCATGCTCCAAAGGTTTGGCACAAACCCTGTAAAATGGGTCCCCCTTGGACACAAAGGGGGGGAGCTGGTCTAACTTGCTGCATCTGGCGCACCCAATCCAGAATCGCAATCAGCACTGCATTTCTGCAGCAAGTCCCCTGGGCCATATATTCAGTGCACCAAGGACCTGTGGCAGGTGCAAGTCCTTTGAGAATCAAGCCCACTGTTTAAAGGAGCAAGGCTGCGTTGGGAGCTGAGCAGTTTCACTGATGCAGAAGTGAGACTGTGTGTAATGTAAATTAAATTTCTCCTAAATGCTTGCATAAAAAAATTCCAACTACATGTGATGTTGGTCTTCAGGTAGGCAACTCCTTGCCAAGAGTTGCCTGACATGGATTGAGGGCATACAGGTGTCAGCTGCTCGTCAAAAAAAAACGTGTTATGATTGATCACATTCTGTAGAGACCGCTGATGGAGCTGGTAGTTTGATTCTGATAATTTCTGTCTTTTAAAAAGTGAAAAACAGACTGCCCACCATACTGGTGTTACCACACAAAAATGTTTCTTTACATTCCTTGATCTACTCCCACTGCATCTTGGCTGGGCTTCAGAACACCCTGACACAGTCTAGCCACTCATTATACAGTGGGAGGAGAGGAAACTATTATATCATGAGTGGCTGTGCTGTTTGGGTGTTTATAATGTTCGTGAAGTATGCAATAAGAGCAGATCAGGGATTTGAAAAACAAGGTTGGGTATAATTATACCATTAACCAGATGAAACAACTAGCAACATCAGTGGATTTAGGGTGGGTAAACAAGCATAAAATGTGGGGTTTAACTAGAAATAACATGATGCAATAAACGTTGACAGTGTCCCTTTAGTGCAATGTTACATCTGATTTCAGTACCAGAGCTTGGTTTCAAGAGACAGCATTTCTGTTCATAATCTTGCTTAGTACATCACTGGCATATTCAGAATTCCACTCCTAACTGATGTCAGGGGCACACTAAATTAGTACAACTGTATTCAATTCTCCAGTACATTGCAGGTACATGAAATGTTCACCCACGACTGATGTCGGGGCACATAAAACTGTATTTGGTTATCCAGTCCTACAGAGACACTGAAACATGTACTGCCTACCTTGCAAACTGATAGCAATAATTATTATAATTATGTACATAGAACTCTACCAAACTTCTTCCTCTTATTGCATGTACATTTTCAAAAATGCTGTGACATGAGTAAAGGTTATTTCAAAATATTAGTCTCACCCAAAGTTGTTTTTATGTATTTAAATCCTTTTCTAGTCGCAACTCCTCCTGCCAGGCTCGAGATATCAGCAGAAAAATGAGGGGATCAGGGGATGCAGACCAACAGAGGGACCGAGGCAGGTACTCATGGTCACAAACACTTGACAGGTCTGACATGCAGGCTGGCGGGGATTGATTGATGGACAAAGGGGAGAGATTTGGTGAATCAGTGCACCACTGAGTGCTTACCCCTTCTGCCGCAGCTCTGAATGTGACCCACTAAGTAACCACCCCACTCCGGATATCACCTGCACCTGCTTGTCCCCATGCCACTCTGAATATAACAGTCAGTCCCTGACCACTCCATATGTAGCCCAGCAGTTTCTCAACTGATGCCAAGAGCCTGGGGTGCAGGAGGATGCTGTGACAGGCTGATAAAATAGCTAACATGGTGGTAGGCTGGTGGCAAAAATGTAGAAACCAATGCACATCTCAGTTGAGCATGGAATGAAAAATGAAATTCTACAAAGCGAATGATCTCTCCATTAGTAAAGTTAACACTCACCAGTCAGTGGCTCTGTCGGTATGAAAGTGTGTCAACAGATTTAGCTGCTTGTTGCAATGGAAACAAGTTCTCATGATTCGGTAGAAAGTCATACTGTGTGGTGCTGCACAGATATTTCTGAGTATACTTGCAACTTCATGTTGTGACATGCATGGACTTGTGGGTAGCAGAAGGGCTTCTGGGAAAACATGGTATGCATAATCCTGTCACACTCTGATTTTAAAGTTGTTGGTTTGTTTTTTTCATCTTGGGGCATGCAAAAATTCTGACTGTCCCTGGATTTCTAAATCAGGGGTAAGTGCATCAGCAAGTCTAACTGCAGGGATATGAGCCTTTCCCTTTAAACATTTGCAGCACATCAGTGGCCTAATAGATATAGGTTGACTGACTAGGCTTATGCCTTTGTTTCTTAAAGAATACCTAAACAATCTTTTTACACATTTTGTTTTAAACAAAATGACTCCATATGCTTGTAAAGAAGAGAATGCTGTTTACATTTATACGGAAACTGCATTTGTTAAAGTAGGATAAATGCAATTTCATAGCATTTGAAAATTGTAAACACGACCTCTCCTGACTCCAAAATCCTACTCTCAGAATCCTAAAATGGCTGCTATGATGATGTCATACATGAGGGAGATGCCAGCTGTGCAGATGTATTTTAGCTCTACTAACCGTATTCAAATGCAAATAACTTTAAAATGAAAAATGGTAGCATGGCACTGTAAACATGAAAGTTGTACAGCACAAAAATATCTACAAAATGAGTGGTATTTTATTTATACATACCTTTTAGTTTAAAAAAAATTAGCAAAAAAGCAGCAGCAAATTCAATTGTTTGTCACTTTTTCAACAAACAGATGCAAATTACTTTAAAACAAAAAATGATAGCATGGTACTGTGAACACAAACGTTGTTCAGCACAAAGATATCTACAAAATGAATGGTGTTTCATTTATATATACCTTTTACTTTTTTATAATTAGCAAAAAACAGCAGAAAATTCAAATTGTTTCACTTTTTACAACAAACAAATGCAAATAGCTTTAACATGAAAAACAATAGCATACTACTATATTCTGAGCACAAAAGTTGTTCAGCACAAAAATATCTACCAACTGAGTGGTATTTCATTTATAGCTACCTTTTAGATTTTTTTTTTTATAATCAGAAAAAAATAGCAGGAAATTATTTTTTCCCCACTTTTTTGGAGGTATGGCATAAATGAAATATGATACCGCCCTACTGAAAATATTGTTGATATGTTTTGTTCTCATGCCCTCCTCCAATTAACCAGACTGCAATTTGCTTTTCAAATAGTTCCCACCTCCCAAAAGGGGTGAGGGGGTACAAAACTGTTGTATGCCTAATGCTTTCATTTCTATTTTCTCCTGCTCTGTCAATACTGCTTTGCTGTGACAGTGTGGGCCACAAATTCTCATGTACCCACTTTACCGTTATCAGGCAAAGTGGTCTAGGGCATGCTGCATTTCTCATACAGCCACCCACCAACACTTCCTTTTCTTCCTTGCATTTAGTCAGTGCACATGAAAACTGCCTTCACCATACTACCCAGAGCTACATCTCACTCTGCGGCTGTTTCTCTTTTTTGGTTTAATTTTGTGTCATTCAGCTGTGTGCCATTTAAGTTAGAATGTTACCTCTGTTTCCAGGCAAAGAAGCCAGGCTCCTGGTGCTCCTTGGAGCAGACACCTGCTGACTCTGCCACATCCTTAGCATGCACATTCATGGTAACATAGGTGCCTTCAGCACCTGAGTGAAGACATCAGCCCTTCCCATGTAGTTGATGGCACTCAGCTGCACCTCGTACCTCACAACCTACCTCACAACCCACCGGGGGCATGCAGTAATTTAGCATCACCACGCACCTTGTCATGTGTTATCACTTACTTACAATTTACAATGTGATCCTATGGGAATTTTGTATCACACTTCCCAAGTGGCTGAAGGCACTCAGCTGTGCCTCATGCCTCACAACCCACCTGGGGCATGCAGAAATTGAGCCTTGCCATACACCCTGCTATGTAATATTGATCACTTCAAATTTATAATATTATCTTATTTGAATTATGTACTGTACTTTCCAGGTAGTTGAAGGCACCTAGCTTCACCTCATGCCTTACAATCCACCTGGGGCATTCAGACATTTAGCATTGCTGCACACCCTGCCATGTCTTATTGCTTGCTTACAATTTACAATGTGATCCTTTGGGAATTTTATATCACACTTCCCAGGTGGCTGAAGGCACTCTGCTGTACCTCGTGCCTCACAACCCAGTTGGGGCATATGGCAATTTAACATTGTTGCACATCCTGCCATGTGTTATTGCTTACTTACAATTTACAATGTGATCCTATGGAAATCATATACCACACTTCCTAGGTGGTTGAAGACATTCGGCTGCGCCTCATGCCTCACAATCCACCTTGGACATATGGTAATTTAGCATTGCCACACACCCTGTCATGTGTTATTACTTGCTTACAATTTACAGTGTGATCCTAAGGGAATTTCTTTACTGCATTTCCCAGGTGGTATGCAAGTGTGCATGTGTATCCATGGCTACAGAAACCCTGGACCATGATGATGGATGTCTCTTATGTCATTTGGAAAGAGTTATATGTTGTTTGTCTTACCTGATGATGAATGTCTGTGGTTGCTTGTGTTGCCTTTCCTCCTTTGGCTGCTTGGGCGGTGGGGGGGGGATGCAGAGTTAGTATTGAAAACCCTAACATTGCATTTCTATATTATTGCTGCTTTAATAGCAACTCAGACTGATACATTGATTTTTTCAAATAATATATAAGGGATATGCTACCCCCCCACTGGAATTATTGTTGATATTTTTTGTTCGAGTGTTGATTGACCCGACAACATCACAAGGGATGCCATCAGGTCAATTGGCATGAGAACAAAAAATATCAACAAGATTTACAGGGGGGGGGGGGCAGCATAATCCATTTATGCCATACCTCCAAAAAAGTGAAAAAAATGGAATTTCCTGCCATTGTTTGCTGATTATAAAAATTCTAAAAGATATCTGTAAATGAAACACCACTCATTTGGTAGATATTTTTCTACTGAACAACTTTTGTGCTCAAAGTACCATGCTATTGTTTTTGTTTTAAAGCTATTGCATTTGTTTGTTGCAAAAGATGGAAAACTGAAATTTTCTGCTGGTTTTTTTTTGCTAATTATAAAAAAACTGAAAAGATATATATAAATGAAACACCACTCATTTTGTAGATATTTTTTGTGATGAACAAACACCATGCTCACAGCACCATGCTATAATTTTGTTTGTTTTAAAGTTATTTGCATTTGTTTGTTGAAAAAGTGATACACAATTGAATTTTTTGTTGTTGTTTTGCTAATTCAAAAAAAAAAAACTAAAAGGTATCTATAAATGAAACACCACTCATTTTGTATATAGCTTTGTACTGAACAACTTTCGTGTTCACAGTACCATGCTATCATTTTTCATTTTAAAGTTATTCACATTTGAATATTGTTAATAGAGCTAGACTACATCCACACACCTGGCATCTCTCTCATGTATGACATCATCATAGCAGCCATTTTAGGATTCTGAGAGCAGTGTTTTTAAATCAGGAGAGGCTGTGTTTACAATTTTCAAATGCTATGTAAATGCATTTATTCTATTTTAATAAATGCAGTTTCAGTATAAATGTAAACAGCAGCCTCTCCTTTACAAGCCTATAGAGTAAAAAAAAATAAAAAGTGTAAAAAAGATGGTTTAGGTGTCCTCACCTTATAAGAAGTTACCTGGATTATTTGATTCAATATGAATACATGGGTTCAATGACTTTGAAGAGGACAGTGTGATTTTATACATAAGTGCACTGAAGTGGCAAAAACTCATCATTAAAGGGGAAATGTCCATTTCCCAAAGTCCCACACTGCAGTGTGGGGTAACCCCTGATTAGTAGTTTTGCATAAACAATGCAATTTTCACCTTTCTGGCATCTTAGTTTTTGATAGTTTGTCTGGTTGATCCTTCTGTTCCCAATCCCACCGACATACTGAATTAAGCGTCACTAGAAGTGCATCTCACAACCTCTTGTGGCTCTTCTGAGTCTGATGTATGAGCTGGGGAGCAGCTGTGGGAGCGTGTATAACATAGTGATATGGATGGAGCTATTAATAGCTCCATTTTGAGATCTAAAGGTCTAGGTGCTATACCATGACCAAGTATAGATCAACAGTTGACTAATCAGGGCTACCCATACTGAGGTGTGGGGCTTTGGGAAATGGACAGTTCCCTTTAAATAGAGAGTAATGAATGTGAAAGGGTGTGATAAAAGTTTTTTTACACACCCGAGGTATGTAATTTCCATAAACCTCAAGAACAAAGCTTGAGAAAGAACATTACATCACACATTGAGAGTGTATAAAACAAATACTGGGCTGGCAGTATAGCCTAGAGGTTAGAGGAATGAGGTGTAAACGAGCTTGATACATCCAGCAGACCAGACCTGAATTTGATTCTCACAATCTCCACTTGCATACTGTGTGACTCTGAGTAAGTCACTTAACCGCCCAGAGCTCCCAGGTTGCCCATGAAAACAGGCACTTTTGCCTAGTGGGCCTTAGCCGGTTACCAAAGACTAAAATAAGTAAATAAATCTCATTACATAACCCTTCCCGTATTTTCTTTTTATTACTGTTTTTATTATTACTGGTCTATGACACCATTGGTAACAAATGCCAAATATTTCAGTTTCACGGAAGTAATTGACTTGTGTTACTAAGTGTAGATAGAGCTGAAAAATAGTAAGGATTACAGGAAATTAAAGTTATTAAAGTGGTTAGCTTGAATTTTCAAAACAATGGGTCCGATTCCCAGATGGGATATGCATGTCGCAAGGTGACTTGTGCCAAACCCAATTCAAGAATGCATGGGACAGACATAAGGCAATTCTGGTGTGGTGGGGCAGGAGGAAGTAGGCTGTTGGTTAACTAGGATCTGCAGCTGATCTGTTAGGTAGGGAAATGGGCAAACTGGGTGGGCCAAGCAGTCCTTATCTGCCATCAAAGCTATGTTACTAAGTAAGAAATGTTGTCCCGACCACAGATTTTATTTCCCCAACTCTTCCAAAATGTATCATGGGATTTTTTACTTCCAATTGGACAGTCATCACAGAGAAGCAGAAGGGACCTCCATTACATATCACAGCCAACAGATTGCCCCTTCAATAGTACAGCACCCCCTAGTGGAGCATTGCCAGTGCCTTTGGAATCAACACAAGCCCTTGATGTGGTATCTGAACTCCTGACCATCCAGTTTTTCTGCCCTAGAGGTGACATATGGTGAAAATATTGTAAACCCTGGGAAGGACAACTGAGATTTAAAAGCTGTGCTCCCTAAAAATAGGATACTCAAAAAAAACAGTGTGATCTAGTGATCAGATCACCAGGTTGGGAAGTGGGAGATCGCAGGTTCAAACCCCTCTCAAGCCAAATACTCACTGTCTGACCATGGGGCAAGTCACTTAACCTCTCAGTGCTCCAGTCCATCCAGTAGGAGAAATTGGTAGAAGGACCAAACTGGAAACAAGATGTTGCATCTCAACTGGGCCATCCTGGGAAAATAAACAGCAAAAATACACTGTAAATAAATAAATAAATAATGTTTATGAAAGTACAGTCTGACGAGGATACTGACTCTTTAATAATGCTTTTAAAAAGTCTTTATAGTATATGGTTCAGTGTTGTGAGTGGAAGTCCATACACTTCCAGATGTGCATTGATGACATATACAGTGGCACATATGACCAGTCAGAGCAATAATAATAGTAGCAATTATGCATTTTTTGTGAAAAAAAAAAAAAAAAAGTATATCTAGTGTCCCAACCTTAACTCACTTGGTCCGCTCCTCCTGTGTATCTCCAAATGACTAGTGGTGCTGGAGCCGTAGGATATACATTGAGCTGGATAACGTGGTATATTTTTTTAAACCACCGCTATTTGTTATTAAAACTTGACTTCAGAAAGAAAAGCCATGACTCCGGACATGCTCATCAGCACTTTAAAAATAGTCAGCAGAAGATGACGGTGTCCCTTTAAGAGTCCTCATTCTCACTTGCATTATAAGTTACTCATAACAAAGATATCAGCAAGCCAGAAAACAGCCCAAGTAAACTGTTTGTTGGAAGATGAACTATTAGAAATGTTGCCAGTTCACGTAGCTATTACTTCAATCACAATTTAAATGCTTTCAGCCTTATCCTGTTTGCTGTTTTCTGTTTATTTGACCACAGTTAAACACAGAGTTAAAAAGAAGGTAAATGAAATAAAACAGCATGTTTATAGTAAATAGTGTATGGGCAACCATACACGACAAGGCTGATGTTTCCACCTCACGATGAGATGACATTGTACAGATCCCTCGAGCTTCGCATTCGTGGTCTGTGATGTCATCTTACCCCTCAATGGAAACACAGCCTTGTTGTGTATGGTTGCCCATACCTTATTCTATATATTTAAACAGGGTTAATAAATGTGTGCTAAGTGCAGATTTTATTGATTTCTCTCACACTTAATGCCTTTTCCTATGTTTTATGAGAGGGGAGTTGTGCACAGCACTCTAAGCCCTGTTGCAAGGCTGTTAAATTACAATAACCTTACATTATCAACCCTATAATTCCAAAATTCAGCCACTTGTGAGAGCTTTTTAAACTAAAGACGTATTATCTTCCAATGATCTCCTGCAAATGCATCAGAAGATTATGGCGGGTCACTTGAGATTAAATGTATTTTTTTTTTATTTAATTTTTTTAGCGGGATTAGTTCACTTTAGAAATGTCAAAACCTCTGAAAGCTGTGCAATTCTTATTTTTGTTAAAATGAATGTGAACCAAAAACTGGAAATATTTAAAGTTTGTTTTTATAAAAAAAGTTGTGATATAAAATATATTGCTGTATATCAAGTTATATAACACCCATGGAGATAAACATGAGATGATAAGTGAATTATTTGTATCTAACCTGAAGACATAATGATACCATGACAGCTTGTTGATTGTTTTGTTATAAATTATATTTTAAAGGTTTGGTATATTGCAGTAAAATACAGACCAATCGGAGAGTAGTAGCAGACACAATGCTGATAACATCACAATGTTTCTATGTGATAAGGGTGAAACTAAAACAGTGAGGAACACTTTGGTGAAGCAAAAATGCCAAATCCAAATACCACACACAACATTAAAAGCGAGCATCACAATAGTGAAGCTGCGCGCCCCGCACCCCCTCATTAAATATAACCAGCTCCGAGACTGCACATTACTACCAGCACCCCCAGCACACTCGCTCACATCATCGCTCTTTTGACAGTATTGCTGTCATGACACTTTCGCTCTTGTTGCAGGCTCTCAAACTGAGTCACTGTTGTTGCCTCGCTCAGTTTGAGTGACCCATATTATGCAATACCCATAACAGTTGCCTCATACAGCACTAAAGCCAGCAGTTAAAATCAAAGAGAAACAACTATATTGTCACACAAGCAGCAGATTTAAAAGTTATAACTAGAAAACGGATGATGTAAAACTTGATTATGTAGTGGTCTAACTCATAATATGCAGTTTATCACCTCTTATGAGGGGCATGACTTTCATACCTTACTTGTGGCTCTGCCACTCATGCGTTATGGTTATGCCCCCTCGCATGTGAAGATAAATTGCATATTCTGAGTCAGGCTGTTGTATTTCCTATATGTACCGTAATGCACAAAAACTGTAGCGACATGTATTGGCCATCTCAAGGGAATTTCAGGCTTTCATTAAAAAAAAAAGAAATGAGGTACCAAACCCTATTGGTTCTGACGTTTTCCCTTTAAACACATCTTTAGAAATGACTGTCTTTAGAACCATTAGGGCTTTGCACTTAGTTTTCTTTTAAATTAAATTTTGGAGTCAGGTTGCCATGATTGAAACACATCAATACAGCTTTCATAGAGCCAAATACTCAGTGAGTGACCCTGAGTAAGTCATTTAATTGTTTGGTGCTCCAGTTCACGCAGCTGTGTGCAGGTAGAAGCAGGACCTCACTAAAAATGAGATGTTGCATCTTTGCTGGGTTATCCTACGTAAATAAATTGCAAAAAAATGTATCTACAGATGTGTGTCAAACTGTATCCCTATACAGCATTTGTGTAGTTTACTGCATCAACCCATGTGTCATAAATAGTGATCCACGGATAGACTAGGTCAGGCAGAATCCAAGCTTTCATGTGAAAAATAATTATGTTCCTAGCCCGAACAGTTCCAAAGTTAGGTCATTTCCTAGAAATATTCATTAAAAAGGGTTAACTTTAGAACCATTAGGGCTTGGAACTTCATTTAAAAAAAAGGCATTTAGTCTGTTTGACACAGTCATGTCATGTTGATAAGCTTACATGTAGCAGTCTGTCTTCTCATATTAATTTTTTGTGCCTTCCCCTGCACCCCCCCCCCGACCTCCTACTCCTTCTGGCTGCTCAATGTCCCTGTCTGCCTGCCAGTCTCACCCTTTGCTGCTGCTTCTTGCCACCCGGCTTCCCAGGCTGTCCCTGCATCTTTGGAGTGTCTGGTTTATCCTTGCTGGGGCCCCCCTCCCTGGGGAAGAGGATGGAAGATACCTGGAGGTGGGGGATCCTTCAAGGTATGCAGGCAGGGGGGTGCTAGAGCGGTGCACTAGGGATACTGTGGCATGAGCAGGCTGAGACAGGCGCTAGTTTCTGTTTTATGGGCTCCTCCATACACTCCAATGGCATGCACTGCAGCAGTGCCCTGGAGGCAGAACCAGCCAACATGTGATCACCCATGTCGGCAAGGCTCCACACACCACCGGGTGTCACTCTCTGAGTGGTGCATCACAGCATCCTCCCTCAGGAGGAGACTATCCATGGGGATGCTCTGTCACTGTCCGTGTTGGCCTGCACTCCTGACCTCCTGGGCTCGGGGCTGAAATCTGGGTCACCAGCATGCCAAGCAGGTGTCCGACCGCTCTGCACCATGGAGCTGGCCTGCCTTCTCATATTTTTATTTATTTGTTTGTTTTTGATAAGTGTACTTGGCATAAAGATGTCTATTTTCAGACACGACTAAGGAGTGGTCGGGGTATGGCAGCTGGGTTTCAACGCGAAAAATTGCAAAGTAATGCACATAGGGCTGGCGGTATAACCTAGAGGTTAGAGGAACGAGGTGTGAATGAGCTTGATACATCCAGCAGACCACACGTGAGTTTGATTCTCTCAACCTCCACTTGCATACTGTGTGACTCTGAGCAAGTCACTTAACTGCCCAGTGCTCCCAGGTCGCCCCTGAAAACAGGCACTTGTGCCTAGTGGGCTTACCCAGTCACCAAAAGACTAAAATAAATTAAAAAAATAAATAAACATAAGTACAAAATGGGAAGAGTGGTACGGATGACCACCAAGCAGAAAGCAGACCAGGGGGTAATCATATCAGATGATCTAAGGGTGGCCAGGCAGTGCAACAAGGCAGTTGGGAGGGCTAGTGATTTCCTCAGGTGCATGGAGAGGGGTATCACTAGCAGAAAGAGGGAGGTGATATTGTCCCTGTATAGATCACTAGTACGACGCCATCTAGAGTACAGTGTCCAGTTCTGGAGATCACATCTCCAGAAGGACATAGACAAAGTGAAAGTGGTCCGGAGAAAGGCAACTAAAATGGTGCAGGGTGTGCATCAGAAGCCTTATGAGGAGAGAAACTTAAGGACCTAAATATGTACAACCTTGAAGAGATGAGGAAGAGGGGGGATATTATAGATACCTTTAAATACCTCATGGGGTAAATAAGGCACAGGAGGGAATTATTTTTCAGAAAAAAAGGTGCTTAAGAACAAGGGGGCACAGTAAGAAGCTGGAAGTGGGTGGAGTCAGGAGAGATGTGAGGAAGTACTTCATAAAAAGAGTGGTGGATTCCTGGAACAGTCTTCCAGTTGAGGTGGTAGGAGTGAAAACAGTGGTGGAGTTCAAGAATGCATGGGATAGGCATAAGGGGGTCATAGGAAAAGGGAAGGGGGGGTGAATGGACTGGAGATCAAGTAAGGTCTGTGGTACTATAGGCAGGGGAAAAATGGGCAGACTAGGTGGGCCAAACAGTCCTTATCTGCTGGCAAATTCTATGTTTCTGTTTTCTACCTGGAAGAGTACAATACAAAAAATGGTGGCAACGCAACAATAAAAGCAATGCTAATACCACAATGCAAGACAGGTTAGCGTGATCACAGTTGATAGGTCTCTGTTATGGAAACCCAGAAGCTCCTTGCAGGTCTCTCCTCTCACAGCGGAGTGGGGCACGACAGCCTTGAACCCAAACTGCTTAGTCTGGAGGCATCCTTCCTAGCCTGGTCTGTCGCTCACATCTTCAACACTTCTCTAATCTTGGGGATCATCCCTGACATATGGAAAGTGGCCAAGGTTGTCCCTGTCTACAAGCAAACCAACCAAAAAGATCCCATGAACTACCACCCTATAGCGATTTTGTCTGCGATCTATAGGCTCCTTGAAAAGGTAGTTGCCTCACAGCTCTCCCACTACCTTCAGAGTTATGAACTTCTCCCCCTGCACAGCATGGCTTCAGAAAGGGGCACATCACTTCTACTGCTGTTGCAGTGGTTACCTCCGAGATCAGGACCGCCACCAATCAAGGCAAACTGACCAGAGCCATCTTCATGGCTCTCTCAAAAGCCTTTCAGCGGTTCGACCACTCACCCTTAGCGCCACTCTTTGGTCTCTGGCTTCTCCCCGCCCATGCCTGGTTCTCTAACTACCTCTCTGGCAGGCAGCAATACACTAACTTCAACTGAGTCCTCTGACCCCTCTTTGGTGACCTGCAGGGGTCTCCCAGGGATCTGTCCTCAGACCCATTCTGTTTTCCCTTTTCATAAATGAGTTGCACTCCATCACAGCCCATGGGCGCACCACCCTATATGCAGATGACCTACTCATTCTGGCCAGCTCCCAGGACATCATCATTAACTCCACGTTGAACTTGGACTTCAAGCTTATTCAGACCTGGCTAGAGGACCATAAGCTGACCATCAAACTAAAACAGACCCAGGCCGTGCTCTTTGGCTTCATGGCCAAGACGAAAAGCTGCCCTGCTCCCCTAAATATCTTTGGCACAGATGGCGCCCTCCTGTGTGCCACGGATACTGTCAAGTATCTGGGCGTAACCCTAGACCCGTAATTGGACCTCACCCTGTATATTCAGAACATATGTAAGGCAACAAATGGCAAGCTCAGACTTGCCTACAGAGCAAAAAGTTGTCGCACCCCAGCCACATGGCTCGCCCTAGCCGGGGGGGGGGTGTCCTCCTACCCACACTTTGTTATGGGCCTGTATCCTTTGCCGCTGTCCTGAAAACAAGTCTCACAAAATGGGACACTGCATACAACAATATATGCCACTTTGTGCTCTCTGCTCCTTATCTCATGCATCGCTGTGAACTTTACTCACGGCTGGAGTGGCTCCCCCTGAAAAGCACTGCACCTTTGTCCTCGGCAACTTCATCGACAACATCGTCAGAACTGCCACCCCTTCTGCACTTACTCTACCCCTCAAATATCGAACCCCAGACCACCACCTATGATCCAGTGATTCACAGGACTGCCTGGTTCCTAAAACCCGTACTCTTGTGGGTGATTGGGCCTTCGCCATTTACGCACAGAGAGTGTGGAACTCCCTTCCTGCAACAACTTGTTCCTCTCTCTCTCCCATCCCTGCTTCAAAGTCTCTCTGTGGGGCTTCCTAAAATCAGCTTCCGCCTGTCTCTGTGCCTTACAGACCTTGGTTGTGGCTCCTTTTCTCAGTGGGGACTGTCACGGGGCCAAGGCTCCTGCTATTGCTGGCACTTAGATCCTGTAACTGATCGTTGTTTCTAATGTTATCAACATGCACTGGGTCCTTTCCCTGCCCACATGTTCCCTGAGGGGGTACTCCATCTATTGTACTCCTCCTGTTAACCCTCTATCCTTACCCCCCCCCAAGGGTATGAATTACTCTATAGTGTTTGCTTTATTGGCAATGTCTGTATTATACTGTTATCTATCTATCAATCTGTTATGCCTGAAGTTCTTGTATGTTATCTTGAGTCTGCCTGAGTTCTTGTATGTACCTTGTAATCTTCCCGGGTCCCACCTGAAACTAGGCACTTGGTTGTCTAGTGTGCCTACCTGGTTAACAAAAGCAAATAAATAAATAAATATATTTTTCTCATCTGTTGCCAGAAGTCAACACCATTTTCCATCGTGCCTGCTAACCTTTTAATGATGCCCTCATTATTTTACAGGTAGTCAAGCAAAATGTTCTTGAAGAGATGGTTTACCCATGTGCTCATCTGTTGTCAGACGTCAACACCATTTTCCATCACATCTGCTCACCTTTTAATGATGTCTTCATTATTTTACAGGTAGTCAAGCAAAATGTTCTTAAAGAGATGGTTTATCCGAGCTTTGCACCGGCTTCAAAAAGGGCCTGGATACGGATATAGTGAGTTATTTGTTTGGTACTGCAACAACACAAATACTCATGGACCCAAAAGACTTATCATTGAGGGACCAAAGAAGAAAACGTTATGGTCCCTTTTTACTGTAACATTCGCATGCTTGGTTTTCTGGCAATGGGGCCTCCTAATTCAGACATACTTGTCTTGGGGTGTCAGTGTGTCTCTCTCAGTAGGCTTTAGAGGTATGGATTTCCCTGCAGTCACAGTGTGCAACGTCAACCCTTTCAAGTAAGTTATATTGATGATGCCACAGTGTACAGAAGCTAATTATGCATTAAGCCATGGCCAGGGGTTAGGTTACTGTCTGTCAATCTAACCTTAGTGGGATCATAAGACACGAGGCATAGCTGAGTGTCTCATGTCACATGGTTAGATTAACAAAGTTTACCCAACTCCTGGAGTGCATTAATGTTATTATTAAGCTAAAAATGTTTTAAATAAATGCTTTAAAAGATAAAATTGTTATTGCTGTATTCCACATGAGGATTGCCAGCTATTACTGTAACCCTGTTAGTATGTTCTCAGCCAATCACAATGATCCATTTCCAAAATAGTATTATAATGCGTAATTATAGAAATGATCTCAGAAATGCTGCAATCTGATTGGCTGTCAGCATTCAGCGACTCCTACATTAATCTCTGTTACATTCTCACGTACAGCCTGATCACCATGGCACATAAATTCTTCCTGTCAACATTCCATTCCCTAGCACTGCTGAATGACTGGAATGATGCATTCTGATTCTGAATCGGCATTCTTGGTAGATTAACTATTTTATTCAAAATCTCCCTCATAATGAGGAAAGAAATTCAAAATGTACACTTCTAACACTTTTCTTTTGGAATATTTGTATAATAGCAATAAGGTATTCCCAGGAGTCAGGTTAACAGTTAATCACCCCCTAGGGGCAGTATGGCTCTCGGTTGTGCCTCATGCCACATTATACTCCTAGGGGGTGACTAACAGAATGTTACTCTGACCCCCCAGGTTACTACTGGGGTATGTGTAGCTTTGTGTAACTTGCCCTAGCTCTCTTCATACCTCATCAGCATTGTGTGAACTCACTCACTGTGATATCACCTGTGATCAATCTCACAGAAGGTGTGTGTCTCTCCTGCATCAGCTATGATGTCTTAATCAGTGAGAGAGTAACTAGTACTGTCAGGAAGAAACCTTTGAAGAAAAGAAAGAAAAAAAATGCTTCAGATATAAAAAGTTGATGCTTGGTACTTTTAAAGCGATTAGTGCATTTAGAGGGTGTACTAATCTCTTTTATGGAACACCAAACTGTACAGAGCTAGTCTACTGCCTGGAATTAATATAAACCTTCAAACGTAGTGAACTTGTTGTATCAGAAGTTATTTTTTTTTTTTCATTTTGCTAATTAGAAGGTGTTCTACCTAAAAATAGCACTTTACCTGGAGGCGGACATAGCTCATTCTATTCCTTGTCATACACCATAAGCCCTATGACCTCACTACCTGTGACATCACAACTAACCAAGAAGAGCCAGTCACACAGCTGTGAAATTGCTCACTTGTGGTGCCACAATAAGCGCGGTCACAATGCTGATAAGACAAGGAGGAATAGAACTAGGTAAGTTAGGACCTAGGTAAAGCACTGCTCTCTACATCACATCTAATACTATGCGGTAGAAAACCTATTGTGCAAATGGAAAAGAATAATGCTTAAGAAATAAACAGTAGGGCCAGCCCAATGACACAGTGGTAGCCTTACTGCTCATGATGCCAGCGACCTGGGTTCGGGAATGAACCCCCTGCCACCAGGGGACAACTATGAGCAAAGAATGGAGCATCCCAGTAGGCGCTCTTTGAGGGTCCTGTTGGCTCTACCACACTTCCACCTGTATGAAGGGGACAGTAGTGGAGCAGCAGACTAGGACAGAGAAGAGCTGAGTAGGCTGCGGACGGCACTACGCTAGTCCTGCCTGCATCCTTGCATGCTCAGCTCCTGAAGGAGAGGGAGAAACAGGAGGAAAAAGAACAGACCCTGTGCCCGAAAGACGAAGGGCGGCTACTGCTGCCGCTACATTCCCTTCCTCACCACGTATGCATGCTGACAAAATGAGAATCTTTCAAGGGTAAACCCCTTCCATCCTGACCGTAGGAGGGGGCATAAGCTATGGCTCTGTGGAGGATGGCACAGAGGACAGAGGCAAGAAGTGACTGGTGGTAGCATGGTGGGCCTTGGAGGGAATTTGGGGGTACAGTACAGGGGGAATAAACTAAAATTACAAGAAATAAAAGGGGGAAAAGTATTATAGATTGAGGGAGTGTCCCGACCAATCGGAACACTCCTTTCCCCTGTGCATGAAACCCTCTTATTCTGTGAAAAATGTCTCACGTGCAGATGCAGTGGAATGGGTATGTTCTGGGAGCAGGTTTTTTTTTTATGTATTATTGATCGCTCTCAATCAATAAAATATCGATACGTCCCCTGTCACCGCTGGTTTCTGTATGTGCACTGTACTTACAGTATGCACATCAAGGCACGTGCAGGCAGGAATGGGTGCAGGGCAATACAGCAGTAAGCAAATGACCAGACACAGGCTTTCTGGCCAGGAGAACAGCTAACAGAGGTGGGCACTGGGGCAATAAATGACACACAGATAGAATGAGTCCATAAAAAGCTCAAAAGAGAATTATCTTACAACACAGTGTAATTTTTTTAAATATTTGGATCATTTCCAAGAAGGCATGTGGGACTTCACAAACATAACAAAGATGAAGTCAGTTGTGGTCCCCGATATAATTAAAAACGGGACTGTAATTTCAGCTTAGCTTCTTATTATGGACAATCAGGTGTATTTGTTATAGAAATGCATGAATATTAGTTTATATGAAATAGTTAACACAAGCTATGTGTGCGGCCTTTTTTTATCATGGTTAAGCAACCGTGTGGAGTGCTGGGAGCTATTGGATGAGGTGGGTTTTTAGTAGACAAACGGAAAAAATAAAAAAAAGCAAAAATTTGGCATACTCTGAAGTTAAATAAGTTATAATAAATATAATGGGTTTCCACTTTTTACGTTCACTTGCACGCATGCACAAGGAACATCTTGAGAGAATGGGATACTTTGGAGGTGTGCCCTCCCTGCAATCCCCTGCTCAATGAGCAGGCATGGCAATCCTGCACCAATTGGGCCAGCGGTGCTGTGTATGACAGTGGTGGTCTTAAGCTTCAAAGAAAACCACGCAAGTCATACCAGCCCGCGTCACGCCCCCAATCTTGCTGCCACGCCAGAGAGCTCAACCCAGTATGGCAAACGTCCCGCGTCGTCTGCCTACGGGGGTGCCCAATCCCCCATTGGCTCCACGGCCCCCACCAGACATCCTTCTGCCATGCTGGGAGCCCACCCCAGCGTGCCAAATGTCCCGCGTCGTCTGCCGACGGGGGATCCCGTCAGCTCCACGGCCCCCCCCAGCCATCTTCTGCCACGCTGGAAGCCCACCCCAGCGTGGCAAACATCCCCCGTTGTCTGCCTACGGGGTGCCCAATCCCGTCTGCTCCACCGCCCCCAGCCATCTTCTGCCATGCTGGGCCCACCCCAGCGTGGCAAGCGTCCGTTGTCTGCCGACAGGGTGCCCAATCCCCATTAGCTCCGGCCCCCAGCCATCTTCTGCCACGCTGGGAGCCCACCCCAGCGTGGCAAAGCGTCCGCGTCGTCAATTGTAAAAAAAACCCTGTAAATTAAAAACCATCCCGCGGTCTCCCCCCCCTTCACAACCGCACCCACCACTCGCACCTGCCTCCCACCCCTCACCCCATACTTACCTCGAGCTCGGCGCGATCATCGGTGGACCGGGAACATGTCTGCACTCTTCAAAGCTGACCGCGAACTGAGGAAATGCCAGTAAGCCGTATAATGGGCTAGATAGGGGTTTTTCAACTTTATTGCATATCTCAGGCATTTTTTGGAATTTTTGCACCAAATTTTCAACATGGGGTTTTTGGGACCCCTTCTCATGAATGATGTCACGGTCATGGCGTTATTTGGGCCCGAAGGGGGATTTCGCAGTCACTGCGTGAAATCACCCTTCAGGCCCGAATAATGCCATGACAGTGACATCATTCATGAGAAAGGGTCCCAAAACCCCATGTTGAAAATTTGGTGAAAAATTCCTAAAAATGACTGTTTTACGAGTGTGCGTTGCGCAGTTCCTACACACGATCGTAAGTTTGCGAATTTTCAATATTTTCACTCCAGATTTTCAACATTGCCATTTTACCACACCTCCTTATGAGCAGTACAGCTGTCATTTTTCACATCCTGCCCAAAATGTGTTTCCGCCCATGTAGCGCACAGTGGCGCAGTCGGTGTGCGAACTCAATGTATGGGACACATTAAGAAAATCATAGTACACCGTTCATGAGCAGAGGTCTTAAAATGGCTGTGTTGAAAATGTGGTGAAAAATTTCCTAAAAATGACTGTTTTATGAGTGTGCGTTGCGCAGTTCCTATGCACGTTCGTAAGTTCGCGAATTTTCAATATTTTCACTCCAGATTTTCAACATTGCCATTTTACCACACCTCCTTATGAGCAGTACAGCTGTCATTTTACATCCTGCCCAAAACATGTTTCCGCCATGTAGCGCACAATGGTGCAGTCGGTGTGCGAACTCAATGTATGGGACACATTAAGAAAATCACAGTGACACTGTTCATTAGCAGAGGTCTTAAAATGGCTATCTTGAAAATTTGGTGAAAAAATTCCTAAAAATGACTTTTACGAGCGTGCGTTTATGAAACGACAGTGTCACAGTTCATGGGGTAGGCTCCCAAAAACCCTATGTTGAATATTTGGTGAAAAAATTCTCCAAAATGACTATTTTACAAGCATGTGTTGCGCTGTTCCTATGCACGCTCGTAAGTTCGTGAATTTTCAATATGTTCACTCCAGATTTTCAACATTGCCATTTTACCATACCTCCTTATGACCAGTACAGCTGTCATTTCTCACATCTGACCCAAAATGTGTTTCCACGCATGTAGCACACAATGGCGTAGTCGGTGTGCGAAATCAATGTTTGGGACAGATTAAGAAAATCACAGTGACACTGTTCATGAGCAAAGGTGTTAAAATGGCTATGTTAAAAATTTGGTGAAAAAATTCCCAAAAATTACTGTTTTGCAAGCATGTGTTGCACTGTTCCTACGCACGCTCATAAATTCACAAATTTTCAATATTTTCACTCCAGATTTTCAACATTGCCATTTTACCACACCTCCTTATG
Organism: Neoceratodus forsteri; assembly: GCA_016271365.2. Lineage (NCBI taxonomy): Eukaryota > Metazoa > Chordata > Ceratodontiformes > Ceratodontidae > Neoceratodus > Neoceratodus forsteri. The sequence continues at coordinate 270,189,731 of JADMNL010000025.1, forward strand.
AGCAGTACAGCTGTCATTTTCACATCCTGCCCAAAACATGTTTCTCGCATGCTAGCGCACAATGGTGCAGTCATATGCGAACTCAATGTAAGGACACATTAAGAAAATCACAGTGACACTGTTCATTAGCAGAGGTCTTAAAATGGCTATCTTGAAATTTGGTGAAAAAATTCCTAAAGGAAAATGACTTTTCTACGTGATGCGTTGCAGTTCCGCCGCTCGTAGGTTTGCGAACTTTCAATATTTTCACTACAGATTTTCAACATTGCCATTTTACCACACCTCCCTTATGAGCAGTACAGCTGTCATTTTCACATTCTGCCCAAAAGCGTGTTTCCATGTATGGCGCACAATGGCGCAGTCGGTGTGCGAACTCAATGTATGGGACACATTAAGAAAATCACAGTGACACTGTTCATTAGCAGAGGTCTTAAAATGGCTATGTTGAAAATTTGGTGAAAAATTCCTAAAATGACTGTTTCACAGTGTGCGTTAGCAGTTCCTACACACGTCGTAAGTTTGTGAATTTTCAATATTTTCACTCAGATTTTCAACATTGCCATTTTACCACACCTCCTTATGAGCAGTACAGCTGTCATTTTTTTATCCTGCCTAAACGTGTTTCCGCTTCATGAAGCACAGTGGCGCAGTCGGTGTGCGAACTCAATGTATGGGACACATTAAGAAAATCACAGTGACACTATTCATGAGCAGAGGTCTTAAAATGGCTGTGTTGAAAATGTGGTGAAATAATTCCTAAAAATAACTGTTTTACGAGTGTGCGTTGCGCAGTTCCTATGCATGCTCATAAGTTAGAATTTTCAATATTTCACTCCAGATTTTCAACATTGCCATTTTACCACACCTCCTTATGAGCAGTACAGCTGTCATTTTCACATCCTGCCCAAATTGTGTTTCCGCCCATGTAGCGCACAATGGCGCAGTCAGTGTGCGAAATCAATGTATGGGACACATTAAGAAAATCACAGTGACACTGTTCATGAGCAGAGGTCTTAAAATGGCTATGTTGAAAATTTGGTGAAAAAATTCCTAAATATGACTGTTTTACGAGCGTGCGTTTCGCAGTTCCTACACATGCTCATAAGTTCGCGATTTTTCAATATTTGCACTCCAATGACTTCCAAATACCTAAACAGCACATAGAAGCAAGCAACATTCGGCATTGACAAATGCTTGTACGTCTTTGTCACTGATTTTTTTAAGCCATGTCCAAGTGCCAAATACCACTGCAAATACCTGCAAGCGAACGTTCGGCATTGACAAATGCTTGTTTATTTCAGTAGACATACCTGCTCTTTAAAATGGTGCTTTGGGTCCAGATTTTCACAAGAGTTGTACGCTGTTCTACATACATACATACTGCTTATGCTTCCTCCTGATCTCATCCAAGTGCTCCTGCTGCTGTTTTCAAAAGGTGTGTACATTTGCGGCATAAAAGCCATGCTTTGTGGTAAACAAAATTACAGAAATGCAGTCTGCGTCATTTTATACTGCATTTGTCTTTGTTTTGCCACAAAATTCAGATGCCATTAGACTATCTGCCAGATGGGCTAACAAACAGTTCAGATGGCTTTGCAAAATAGCAGCGGGCTGATTTCAGAGGAATGCTTTTGAAGATCCTGTTCTTTGTGCTTATTTAACGTAGCAGTGCAGCAAAAAAGTTTTTCCAAAAAGCCTAGTTTTCAGCTTTAGCTAATACACATATTACCTTGGAAGGCAGTATAGTGCAGTGGTTTACGGCTCTGCACCACCAACCGGGAGACCTGAGTTTGAATCCCACAGCCCCCACTTGCATACTGTGTGATCCTGAGCAAGTCACAACTTCTGTGTGCTCCCAGGTCGCACCTGGAAACAAGCTTCAGCTCAGTGTACCTTTCCTGGTTAAACAATTTTCCCTTTCCCTAAATGTTAAAACTAGTCTTCTAGAGGATTCCTATCCTGTTTACTATATATATATATATATATATATATATATATATAGATATATATTTTTTTATCCTACCACTTATCTGTTTTACTGTGCTGTTTCTAACCCAAATGAAGTGGCCACCTTTGTTGTTCCTCGAGAAAAAAAAAATTAAAACATTTATAAAATGCAGAAATTCTGGTAGAATTGAACAATTGTATTAGCAAATGACACACGAAGATGTTTGGAATCTGTAACAGTTAAAAAATGTAGGGTCAAATTTTTTGCCTGACTTTGCTGCACTGCTACTTTGAAATGCACCTAAGCTTTTTTATGTTGTCTTATGCTCACAGCACAAGCAACATTTTGTGACAGCTTGCTAGAGCAGTAGGTTGTGGAGATGCAGCCATGTTGTGGCCAGTGGCACCTCTGCTTTCTTGGGCTGTTCTCTGTGGCACCAATGAATAAACACGCTGTCTATGACAGCAGTTCAGAAGCATGCCACCAACTTGAAAGAATTTCGCCGCTGCAATGAGGGAGCACCCCTTCATTTCAGGGCATGCCTTGTCTGCTGAAACATTTCAATAAACAGGATGGTGGGTGCCGCCATCTGCCTCTCTCAATCCTCAGAAAGCCGATGTCGGGGGTGCCCAATCCCCCTGTCGGCATGCCCCCTTCCCCAGTTCGTTTGCCAATGGGGGAGCCCAATTCCTGTTGGCATATGTTCCCTCTTGTTTTATTTGTCCACCAAGGGGGGTGCCCAATCCCCCTCGGCATCATGCCCCCCAAACACAGACGTGCTATCTTTGCTGATGGGGGGCCCAATCCCTGTTCGCTTCAGTCTCCTGTCCCCAAACAACACAGGTGGCACACTGGGAGCCCACCTCAGTGTGCCCAAAGCAAACCTGTAAGAAAAAACCTTCCTGCGATGTCCTTTTTTTTTGTTTGTTTCCCCTGTAACACAGGAAACGGTCCCTTGTGGTCGTGACGCCCCCCTCCCCCAACCCGCACCCACCCTCTGTGCACCACACCTCCCTTCACCCCATACTTCCCTTGGAGCCTGGCACAATGATCTTTGGTGGAGCGGGAACATGTCTGCACTCTTCAGGGCTGACCGTGAACTGAAGAAATTCCGATAAGCTGTATAATGGTATCAATGGGGGGAGGTTCAACTTAAATGGATATCTTGGCCATTTTTGCAACTTTTGGCTCCAAATTTTCAACATAGGGTTCTTGGGACCCCACCTCATGAACTTAGTCACTGTCATTTCATTATTCGGTCCTGAAAGGTGATTTTGCAGTCACTGCGTGGAATCACCTTTTGGGACCGATTAATGAAATGACAGTGTCACTGTTCATGAGGTGGGCTTCCAAAAAGCCTATGATGCAAATTTGGTGAAAAAATTCCCAAAAAATTACTGTGTTACAAGCGTGCATTGCTCAGTTTCCACGCACACTCGTAATGTCGAGAATTTTTTATATTTTCACTCCAGATTTTCAACATTGCCATTTTTTCACACCTCCTTGTGAACAGTACAGCTGCCATTTTTTACATCCTGCCCGAAATGTGTTTTCGCACATCTGGCGCACAATGGCATGGTCACAGTGGGAAATCAATGTTCGGGACAGATTAAGAAAATCACAGTGACACTGTCCATGAGCGGAGGTCCCAAAATGCCTATGTTGAAAATTTAATGAAAAAATTCCACAAAATGACTGTGTTATGAGTGTGCGTTGCGCAGTTTCCATGCATGCTTGTAACTGCGAGAATCTGCAATATTTTCACTCCAGATTCTCAACATTGCCATTTTTTCACACCTCCTTATGAGCAGTACAGCTGTCATTTTTCACATCCTGCCCAAAATGTGTTTTCGCACATCTGGTGCACAATGGCGCAGTTGCTGTGAGAAATCAACATTTGTGACAGATTAAGAAAATCACAGTGCCACTGTTCATGAGCAGAGGCCCCAAATGCTTTCATGAGGTGGGGTCACAAAAAGCCCATGTTGAAAATTTGGCGTGCAAATACCAACAAATGCCCGGGGCGTTAGGGTTTCTAACCATACCGTCCCACCCTGTAGAGACTGACAAGCGTCAGGGGTGTGACTTTGGATTGTCGGCTGTATGCTCAAGCCATTCCACCCCAACCCCCACCCTGCAGCCAATGACGGGCATCAAGGTGTGACTTGGACTCGTCAGCTCCAAAGTTCACCCCATTCTCCTTTACTGCACCCATGTCAACGTATTTCCTTATGGAATGGGGTGAGCGTAAGGCCCGATGTTCCCAAAGCACAACACAACACTTGTTGGAGTCTGCAGGGTAAGGTGAGGTGAAATGGCATGAGCGTTATGGTCGATGACCCAAAGGCACTCCTCAATGCCTGTCAGTCTCTGCAGGGTGGTGTGGGGTTGGCATCAGTTCCATACTCCACTGCCATTCCTATTATGCATCTCTCTAACTCCTACACTACCAATGCCAATGCCAGCACGACAACATTTGGCATTGACAAATGCTTGTTTTTTTTTTTTTTAGAAACACAAAATGTTAAGGACAAAAAAGGCCCAGATTCCAGTGCCTTCGCAATTGGTAATGAAATCTACCTGGTTGGTTGACAAGAAAATGTTATTTCTACATGTAAAAATTATGCACTTCCTTCCCTGCTTCTCAAAATTTGGAACAGCCATTTTGTACAACCACCTTCTATGGTATTTACTCTCAAACAGAGCATAAGTATATATATATATATATATATATATATATATATATATATATATATATATATATAAGTCGAAACATTATATGTTTAACCTTACTCAAAATGGCCCACTCAAACTGGATGAGTAACTTATCCAAAAACATGACTAAATAAGACCGCTTAAGTCAGCTGCTTGAATTAGCAAACACTTGTTCAAGCTTTATCTTTAAAAACAGATTCAGTGCATTATTTACAACAATAATTTTTACCAATTCTTATCAAAATGTTACTAATAGAAATGCATTTTCTTCCTTTTAGGTATTCCAAAGTGAAGCCATTGTTAAAGGAGCTGGATGAACTTGTTGACATTTTACTGGAACAGTTTTACAGTTACAGCACAAATGGAACACTACCTGTCGTATTCCCTGACATGAGAAGCAGTTACCTGACTGGGGACCCACCACCCTGGTACCAGATACCCCTAGTCATGATTGATGAGACAGATGCTGACAATCCCACTGTAACTAATGTCCTTGGAACTGATGCACTTAGCCCCACTAATAACTCCACAACAAACAGCTCCACAGAGGCACGGAGATATAAAGTAGCTTTTCATTTGGTAAGCTAAACACCTATTCCTAACTGATACTGCTAAAAGTTACTAAGTTACTCCATAAAGATAGCTCAGTGGCTCTTACTAGGATTGTAGTGTTTCATTAGCAATCCGTAAGTTACTCAGAGTGTCTGGTCTCATGAATTCAAACAGACTCAAACATTGTGATGCCTTGATCGGGTCCAGTTTGCCATCAAGACAACTTTGTAGCTGTCATCTAACTATCCCTAAGATCAGTTTACTCAAACAAAAATCCACAGATAGTTGCCCCAAAATACAAACTGAGAAAAATGTAGGTTATGTGGATTCCAAAACCCTTCTCAGGGATTCAGACTTTCAAATGACTAACAAGGAAATAATTGCAACACAATATGGTATGTCCAGAAAGTTCAGTACATTAGGTCCTTTGGACCATATTAATAAATATGCATTTCATTAGCTGCATAGGACATGAGAGTAATACATCAGAGCATAGGCGATGCCATGAAAGACCCAGTGCTTTGGAAAGGGTGGCGGCAGGTATAAATGTAGTTTGTGCCTATGTCAGCTCCGTGTGCAACTGCATCTGAAGAGCCCTACAGTGATTTTAAAAGATGCATCCATTTGTGACAGAAACTTTCAATTTGCAGTATACCAGTGACAAAAAAAATTACTTCACATAGTTTTAGCCACGATTGTGCTTTTTCCCTCAAAACTGGAATGCCATTTGAAGCAGTCTTGACATATTTCTGTTTTTAAAAAAAGTGGTGGATGCATTTAAAACAAATGTATTTAAATCCTGCCTCAGGACCTCAGCTTGTGCATCTTCTCCCATCCAGAAAGCCACAGCATGCATTATTATCTAACACAAATCAATAAAATAAAATTAGTAAACCTCTGGGAACCCTACTTCCCTCCTTTAATTTAACATTGCACCCTTATGAATGTCAAGTCATTCTCTTCTTTATTGTTGAGGACATCGCAGGGAATCGGATGCTTGCTCCTTGTAGTTCCTTTACACCTGAGCATTATTCAGTCATGATATATGGCATGTGACCTCATAGACCATTGCTATGTCCCCAGTATAACAAAATATGCGATCCACTGTGGCAAACACAGTTTAATATGTCATCCAGTTCACACTGTTCCAAGAGGATACTCATGAGTTCCTAGTATAAATAACTGAATTTGCACAATGATTGATTTGACTTTCTCTGTTGCTGTACACTGTCAGGTATGGCAACATTCCTTCATCTATTATGAGGTAAGCAGTTGAGCCCTCAAGGGAAGGAAAACTGAACACACTGGTTCTTAACAAACTGCTTAACATCATGTATGTTTAACAATTTGTCTTTTACCTGGAGAGCTAAGACACATCATCTCATTTTCAGTGAGATCCTGCTTCAACCTAGTTGTACATTTAGGAATGGGAAATACAGAGGATCCATTGACTTAGTCAAGGTCACACAGTAAGTTGATAGTTCTGTCAGGATTTGAACCTGTGATTCCCGACTTCACAATTCTGTGCAAAAAAAAAAAAACACCCACATGATCACACTTTTGTAGAGTAAGGTGAATAACCTGCCTGGTTGGAGCTTAGTAAGTCAAGGAAGATATAAAAATAGGTGTGCTGAACTACCTCAAAGTAATGGTAGTTTACTCACCTGGCAAAAGTGATTGTGTTAGAGTGTATATACCTGGCACTGCAGCTCCTTATAACCTGGGTTATGTTCACCTGATAGACTGAGAGATGCATATGTGATCTAGGATCAAATTTCAGATCACCCTACCTAAGCCCCAGCAGCTCCCGGTCTCACCAGCTAGATTCTTCCCAAGCTGTATGAAGAGTGAATTCACATATTTGTTTGTTTGCAGCCGCTGAAAAAAAATGGTGTGTACTCTCATCTCAAGATACAAAGCTAAAGTCACGAATATTTTTCTGTTCTTGTATCTGATTAATTGTCATCTCAAGTACCGAACAGCTCGCTCATCATACGGAGGGCACTGGAGGGCCACGCATATAGTCTAACACAATCACCTTTACCAGGTGAGTAAGCTACCATTGTGTTGTGAGCATATACAGGACACTCCAATTCCTTATAACCTGAGTTCATAAAAAGCAGTATTCCATCAGTCAGGAGGGACAGGGCTGCGGTATTCGCTACCTGTGGGCTGTAGTGGCTATTAACACTTTACTACAAAATGACACCCATGTGGGCCCATCAGAATCCAGTCTGTAGTGTCTCATGAACATGTTCATTGAGGCCCACATGGCCACAATGCATATTTCTGCTGCTGAAGCTTGGTTCATTTCTGCCCAAGAAGTTGCCATGGCCCTGGTTGAGTGGACATTGATGCCCTCTGGTGGTGTCATGTCCTGGAAATTGTATGCCTCCCTTTATTGGCCTCTTTAGCCATGCAGCTACTGCAGTTTTTGTTGCCACCAAGCCCTTTTTATGACCCTTAGATATCACAAAGAGTCTTTCAGATCTTTGGTATTTCCTTGTTCTTTCCAAGTACATTCACAGGGCTCGCTTTACACCTAGAGTGTCAAGGGCTTTTTCCCTCTCATTTGATGACATTGTAAAGAACATGGGTAATTCTATAGATAGATTGGTATGGCATGGTAACACCACTTTCACTGTGAATGCTGTGTTCTTATCACCACGCTGTCATGTATGAACTATAAAAAGGGTTCTTTTCGGGATAGGGTTCCTAATTTACCTATTCTTTGAGCAGAGCATACTGCTACTAAGAATGATGTTTTTAGTTCATTCCAGTATGTGTCAATTTCTGACAGTGATTTGAATGGGAGTGCTGTGAGCACATTTAGGACCAGGGTGAAGTTCCACTGAGCCACCATGACTTTAGTGCATGGTTTTATATTGCTGGTGGTCCTGAGGAACCTTATTATAGATGGATGTGCACCCAGAGTTTAGTCTCCCACTCTTTTCTTGTTGTTCACCGCCCAGCCATGTCTTGTTAGTATCTGAAGTACTGTTCTTGTGTCTCTTTCAGATTGGATGTGTGACCTGATCAAAATTAACCATTTGTCTAAGTACAATATAACACGAATGCCTCTTTCTCTCAAGCTTGCTGAAATGACCACTGATATTTTTATGAATACCCAGAGGGCTGATGGTAGGCTGAATGGTAAAGCTTGATACTGGAAGTGATGTCCCAGTATGTGAAATCTCAGATATTTGTAGTGTGCTGGATTAATGGAATGTGTAAATAGGCGTCTCTGAGATCTATGGATGTGAGAAAGTCCTCTTGATGGATGGACTTTAAGGTGGACTATATGGACCCAGGGTAAGAGTACACAATGAGGGGTGAGATACTGACAACAACAGAAATGGAAAGAGACCTGGGGTAGTTATATCAGATGACCTAAAGGTGGTCAGGCAATGTGAGAAGGCAGTAAGAAGGGCTGGGGTATACTGGGATGCATAGAGAGAGGCATCACCAGCAGAAAACAAGAAGTTGTTATCCCTCTGTACAGACAGTTGGTGAAACCCCATCTGGAGTACTGCATGCAGTTCTGGAGACCCCATCTCTGCAAAGACATAGACAGGGTGGAGGCTGTCCAGAGGAGGGCAACCAAAATGGTGCAGGGTCTGCACCAGAAGACATATGAAGAGTGACTAAAGGAGCTTAATATGTATGCCCTTGAGGAAAGAAGAGAGAGGCGGGACATGATAGAAACTTTCAAGTACCTCAAGGGAATCAACAAAGTCCAAGAGGGTAGCATTTTTCAGAAAAAGAGATGTGCAAGAACAAGGGGGCACAATTTGAAGATAGTGGGGGGATGGCTCAGAGGTAATGTGAGGAAGTATTTTTTCACGGACAAGGTTGTGGATGCATGGAACAGCCTTCCTGAGGAGGTCATGGAGTCAAAAACAGTGGGGGAATTCAAGAATGCATGGGACAGACATAAGGCAATTCTGGTCGGGGGAGGTAGGAGGATGTAGGCTGTTGGTTAACTAGGATCTGCAGCTTATCCATTAGGTAAGGAAATGGGCAGACTAGGTGGGCCAAGCAGTCCTTATCTGCCATCAAATTCTATGTTTCTATGTTTCCATTCTGAACTTTTGTATGTGGCTGGATCTGTTAAGGAATTTGAGGTCTAGCACTTGTCTTAGTTCCCCCATCATCTTTGGAACCAAAAAGAAGACAGAGTAGATTCTTTGTACTTGTTTGTTCTCTGGGACCTTCTGAATGGTCTGATTTACAATCAGTTTTCCCCAAATGTTGCATACCTGTTTGGGTGCCTCCCTTCTTTTTGATATTGGTGATAAGACCAGTCTGTTTTTGAATGTTTTTTTCTGTAAATTTGATAGTGTACCTTTCGGATATTACTTCTAGTACCCACTTGCCTGTTGTGATTTATTGCCAACTGTCTTTGAATAGTGTCAGGAGACCTCTGACTGGCATTAGATGTTGTTGGACGAGAGGTTGTATAAATGTGAGGGTTGTGGGACACTGAGAAGGTGAGTTCTCCCTTCTTGCTGAGGGTTCATAGTCATTGCCAATTCTGTCTGAAACCCCTTCCAGCTCTGTTGAATCTTCATCTTCCCTTGTCACCTCTGCCCTCAGACTTGTAGAGGGAGCTGGGATATTGTGGCCTGAACTGCAAGGTGGAGCCTTTGCCCCAAAACGAGTTGTTCCTCCTCCTCTGACTTTGTTGATTTCTATTGGGTTGAAATCTGTGGCAAAAAGATGACTGGTATGTTGAGTTGTACATGTCTTTCTAAAGGTCCTTTCCCTTGTCCTTCTGCTTGAGAAATTCTTTCAATCACTGTCTGAATAGTCAGACACCTTTGAATGGCAATTTCTACAATAGATTCTTTAAGTCTATATCCACTTCCCAGAGTTTAAGCCACAGTGAACATCTGGCCCTGTTTGCTACTGCTGCCACTCTGGTGTTTAGTCTGAGGGTGTCCACGGACATGTCCTCAAAGTATCTGGCTGTCAGGAGTGTGCAGTTTCTCAAGTCAGCTGCTGGGGACTTCAGTGCCAGATCCTTTACTGGCTCTTCCTGCCACCGAATCTGTACCCGTGTGGTGTAAATTGTCATGGTTGTGACTCTTGCTGCTAGACCTGCCATTTCAAAAACGTTCTTTAACAATTCTTCTAATTTTTTTTATCAGCTTAGTCCTTGAGATCAGATATTTCCCCCACTGCTAGAGCAGTCTTTTTACAGAGGGCCACTATTTGTGGGTCTATGGCTGGGGGTGGTACACCATAGCTTTAATTTATCATCCTGTATCTGGTACATGCGGTCAAGGGACCTTCTCTATTTTTTTTTTCTATTCTCTTTTTTTTAAGGAATCTTTATCGAATATCCAGAGTATCGTGTACAATCTTACTGGCATGAGAACAATGTAGGTCATACATTCTACCCAACATACATCTTATAGGACACCTATGTTTAGGGACTTATATATACATATTATGTTACAGCAAGAAGATGTTAATAAAGAGAGTACACAGTTAAATAAAAGTTTAAGTTCACTCTTATTAATCATAACTATTAGTAATGCTCTTGCTAAGGGGGGGTCCAGATTTCTTTCCAAACTTCCAGCTTTTTATAATACATAAAGTGCATTTTTTCTGTTTTGATTAGGTCAGTCATCAAATTGACCCACTGTTTATAACTCGAGGGATTACAGTCTTTCCATTCCAGTAGAATACATTTATTTGCTATAACTAAGCCAAGTTGTAATAATTCTGATTGTGCCACTGGCTGGGTGCCATTCCTGTTATATCCCAATAGGATAAGTGTAATATTAACCTTTAAATGTAATCCCGAGGCTTTTGAGATTGTCCAGACAATATTTTCCCAGAATGATGTCAATTTAGGGCAGTCAGAAATTACATGCGTGATATCTGCTGTGGCATAGTTACATCATGGGCATTTATCTAAAATGTTAGAATTCATTTTATTCAGTTTATTCGGCATATAATATGTTCTGTGGAGAATATAATATTTGAGGACATCAAGGCAGAATGCTGCACCAGGCTGGGGTGCTTGGGCAAACAAACAAAGAAGCCCAGCATTCACCACTACAATAAAAATGCTGCTCGCTGATTTTCCATCCAAGGTGCAAAATTTATTAAAGTGCCAGTGATAAGCACATCTTGACTAGTTTTGGACTAACCGTCCTTTATCAAAAGACATGATTATTATTGTGGTGGTGAGTTCTGGACTTCTTTGTAACTACTAATATTATATTTGATTTATGGCAATTTGGATGAAATTATGTCTGCATGCGGCCATCTTAAATTTCTGTCCATTCCAAATCTGAGAATATCGACACAACCTCAGATTCCCATTTAGCATGACGAATATGTAAATTAGTCTTATCAAATGACAACAGCATAGAATATTTATTTATTTCGTTTTTGTTTACCAGGTAGGTACACTAGCCATAACAATGACTATTTTCAGTTTTGTGCTAGGTGAATCAAGTGACATAATGTTATGAATTGGTGAGGGCATCTTGTTAAACAAGTGACTCAATTTGAGCAAGTCAGTTTCTGCGACTCAAGAATAGCACATGTCATTTGTGTGACCTGGTTTTAGCAGCGCATGTTAATGTCATCGCTATTCATAAAGGAGTGAACAATGTATGTTGTCAGTTGTACGAGCATGTAGGCTGTAATTTGTAGGGCCTTGTAGGGACAAATCTGAGCTGGCAGCGTAGTCTACAGGTTAGAGTCACCGCCTGTGTGTGCAGCTTTGTGCAGCAGACTTGGGTTCGATGCTTCTGGGTGCTGTGATTCCCCCCTCCTGACTTTGTTCCCCTCCCTGAGTTCAGGCCCCTTCCCCCCAAGATTTGGAATAGTAAATTTCCCTTCTCTAAGTTCAGTCCCCCAGAGTTAGAATAATAAATGTACCCTCCCAAGTTTGTTCCCTCCCAAGTTCAGTCCCCACCTCCTGAGTTGTAATATTTATCTGCTTCCCCTCCTGAGCCCCCCCCCATTGTGTCCTGTCCATTCCTGTGCCGTTCGTGTTTCTGCTGTTATGGTGTTTATGGTTTTTGTCGGCGCTATGTTTGCTTTGCTGTTTTTGGTTGTTGCAGTTTTGTCTTCACTGTTATCACATAGAATCTTGTTGGTAAGGTAATGTAACATTTATTGCCATTCAGTTACAACCATTACAACACAGACACATCTAAAGAACCTCTAAAATTAAAAAATACATCAAGACATTTTAACATTAAAATATGCTGCAGTGACCAAACTCATTTCCAATTGTTGAACAATGGCAGATAACAAATAACAGAAATCCTAGCCTATTTGTTCTGTCTGCTCTAATTACATAAATACCATAGATTTCCAGATGACAATTAACCAATATCTAATGCATTATATTATTACTAGATAATCCATTTACTACGCATGATTCATGTGTCAGCTAATGGAAGAAGTCCTATCCAAGTGTTGGAGCACCCCAGGAAAGGTGTCCAAAGCCCAGAGGAATGTCCTTAGAATACACTATCCACCATCACAAAACATCTATATCCTTTCGGATGTTTCCTGGAGAGTAAACTCCATCACCTGGTCTCTTTAAGTTTTGATAGGACTCACCAAAATTACTTCCCTCTAAATGCCTCTGTATAATTTCACTTTGAGTTAATACTTTTAAAACCCCAAAACTCACATGCTAGCAAAACGCAGGATAATAATTAGTTCTGTCTCATCCTGCATAATTTGACCCTTAATGGTTTCCCATCTCCATACACACCCTACTAAGAAAGTGCACTGGAACACCAGTATACTCCATTGGGATCACCCCCATTCTTTGAGCAAAATTTCCTAGATCCCAATAACAAGGCATGTAGGACCTATTAGGCAATTACATACTCAGTTAATTAGTTAAAACATTGACAACTACTTAATAGTTACCTTAACGCATTTTAAAAATTAGTATGCATAGCTTCCAAATTAACAAGTTCTTGGATAACTTGACTTCACAAAAGCGAGAAATGGAAAAAGAATAAGGAGTAAATACAACAGTTTTTTAACACTGTAAGATTACTAGGGATGGGTGGATAATCGTTCCGATAACTAAATCCGATCGGATAGCTTGATTTTTTACGCAAACTGATCCAATCAGATTGTTTTCATAGACCAGAACAGATCAATACTTCTACAATTAGTCCTACTTAATGCAAGTTCTGTTATTGGCAAATTAACAATACGAGCAACAGATGCTAGGTGCGAGGTGATTCGAGCAACAGGTGCTAGGTCCGAGGTGATTTGAGCAACAGGTGCTAGGTGCGAGGTGATTATCCAACTAGGCAGCCAGTTAACCATAACAGCGATTTGCATTGTTGAGGTAACATACTAGCAGCTAATTCAATTGATTTATTACTAGGCATTAACCTGTCCTATTAGCACATATGTACCAGTTTGTTGAATCTCATACATTTAAGTTACAGACCAACCATGCAAGCTGCAGATGCGAGGTCTGAGCTGTGGTGTATTGTGCCCAAAATGCGATTGAGTTACGAACTATCATAAAACAATGTCACAAAAAAGTTTAGTATGGGCATATTTTACATTGGATGGTGACTCTAGCTCTAAGGCAAAGTGTACTCTGTGCCGCAGTCCCACGTTCATAAGCAAGGGGTCCTCTGTCCATAGTTTCGGGACTTCTGGGCTTTTAAATCATTTGCGAAACAAGCACAGATCAGATTCTGCTGATATGCAAGGTGAAAAAGCACGAAATGAATTAGCAAGGCAAGTTGAATCACTACAGGAACCACCAGCTAAAAAGATAAAATGGGAGAGCCAGACTATTGAATCCTGTCTTGGTCGTGTGCTGAAAAAACTCACAAATGCAGTACCTGTCCACTCCACCAACCAGTGTGCCCAGTGAGAGACTCTATAGTATTGCTGGTGATATAATAACAGACAAGCGCTCCTGGCTCACACCAGAGAATGCGAACATGTTGTTATTCATAAAACAGAATTTGGACAATTTTTAAAAATTAAGTGTCCCTGTATTTTTTATGATTTCTTTACAGTACTTCATTAAATTGATTGTTCTGTCATTGTGTGTTGTTGTGTTTTTGGAGCAAACATTTTATCATTTCACTGTATCACCCCATCGCTATATCCAACCCGATAAATATCCTGATCCGGGCAGATAAATTGATGGATAAATCCATATCCGATATCCAGGGAAATTATGCTATCTGCCCACCCCTAAAGATTACCAAACTGTTCGGCAGACTTTTGTTGATTTCAAGCCCTATTTCTATTTAAAATAATTTTATTTTACTTTAACAATTTAAAATACTAAGAATAACCCTGGGAATTCCCAAAGTCCTAAGTTCTAAATCTGCATCCTGCAATCCACATTGATAAATAAGTTTAGAAGTAATAAAACAGTATGTAGTCAAAAAGTGAGGTTCTACGAGGTTCCATTTGTTTCTAGGAGCCCCATGTTTGATAAGCAGGAATAATGTCTAAAAGGCTGCTATATTCCCGGAAGGCCACATTTTAGATAGGAAAAAAACTCATGTGCCAAAAGCCATATTAATCTCCTTATACTGACACTCTACAGATCTGGTTAGAATTCTAAATAATCTGGTATGACATTCAGTGTACACTATTTTCCTCATTCTTCCTTAGGGTTCTCATTAATCCTGACAAAAAGACAGACTCCAGGGTCCCACGGCCTCAGCACTTGACTCCTTAAACGCCCCACACCCAAAAGGCAATCTATACCTCAGCTCCTCAAACAGGAGTTCCATTAATCAGATGTTTCAAATAGCAGTCCTGAGGCCCTGACAGCTGAGGCCCTAATAGTTGTACTGAGTCACCAAAAATATCAGTTCCATAGTTGGTAAAATATTTAAAGCAATGTCCGGGGCACACTACAAAACAGTTCAAACATGTCTCTGAAGAATGTGCCCATTACTTGGCAGATTTTATCGCTGAAACAGCGTTCTTTTTATATCTAGCAAAAAATGTGAAGTTACCTTTATCTTTTCATAAACCACAGGATTCTACTTTTATCCAGGAGTCTCTCCAGCTAATAAATCGTAACTCCTAAATCCAGTTCATAGTACTCATCTGCTTATAATAGCGTTATTGGCTTTCATGTCAATTTCATGTCAATTTGACCTTTTTGAGGCCATGTGTTTCCTCCTCCTGTTTCTCTGTACCAAGACAACTTTAGGCAAAGAGCACCTAGAGGGAAAAGGAAAAAAGAATGCTCTACTAAGCATAATAAATTTATCATATCAGTATGAAAGTGGACCCCTCCCAAGCCCTAGGCAATACAAGCCTACCTCTTCAGGGTAGATTCAGGCATTTAGGCACAAGCTGTGCAACTTCATCTTTGCACCTTTCCTGAGACCATCGCAGCATAAAGCCTGTTCCTTAGGAACCTCCACAACCATCTTCCTCATGGTCTCCACTTTGCTCTCCAAATAAGGAATCTTCACTAGTCGCCTGTTCTAGCAGCGGCTCACTGAGCAACACGGGCTGTCTCTACTATAAAACAAAACTCCGTGGTTCAAACGCCATCAAGATGCCAATTGCTGACTACAGACTCTGTGTTATAATTCCAAATAATGGAAAACCATAGCATATTAAAACAATAAGGCTAAAATTAGCATGTTTCGTTCACCATTTCCAGCAACAATAGTTTCAGCAATGAACAAATTAAGCTGTAAACCGCTGCTCGTTAACGTAGCTGCAGGGAGCAGAGCAGTACTGCAGCCATCTTGCCACTCCCAGCTCCATTATATGTGCCCCATACAGATTCGACAGACAGTGCCCACCCTCTAGAACCTTGGTAAGAGTGCTGAAGCTTTTAAGGAGCCATTTTTCTTATTTACAAAGTTGTTTAGTTGGAAATATTTAAATAAATGTTGATTTGGAATGTGAAATTCTGCTTCTATCTGAGAGTTTTAAGCAATCTGTCCTTAAAACCTTTAATGAATCCTGTTTGATCTGGGTGTATAATAGATGGAATGATAGCATTTAATCTGGTTGCAAGTACTTTTGTAAAGATTTTTAAGTCTGAGTTTAACAGACAGATAGGTCTGTAAGATGTATATCGCTCCAGGTGTTTCTCCTTTTTTCACAAAGACACATAAAGGCATTATAAAAAGTGTCTGGTAATGCATCTATATTTATTATTAAATAAAGAGGTCAACTTTGGTGCGAGATGTATTCCAGACATCTTGTATACATCAATTAGAATGCTTTCCAGCCCTGGGGCTTTACCAGATGCCATTTTCTTTATTGCATTCTGCACTTCCAATACAGTGACTGGAGATTCTAATTCTCGGGTTTGGTCCAAAGTCAAACTTGGCATATCACAACTTTGACAAAAATTGCAACATACCGTCTGGTGCCTGGTGTCTTTCAGAGGCATACAATTGCAAGTAATATTCAAAAGAGACCTGGTTTATTTGTTCAAGGACACTCACTATGTCTCCATTCAAATTAAGAGTTGAACTAACTACCCATTTGGGCTGTTCTTAGTTAATTTACAATGGCATTAATTTTTCAGGTTTATCAATCATATTGTAATAATATGATCTTGACTTCAGTTATTGGAATCCCTTTTGTAATTAATGATATGGTGTTCTTAATTGTGTTATAGGCTGTAGTAATGGTTCTGTCAGATGAATCTCATATATTCAATTAAGATTTTTTTAATGTTTGTTCTCACTAAGCAAGTTGTGATTTTACACTTTTATATTCTTTTATGGTATAAGGGATAGCGATACCTCACAAATAAACTTTAAAACAGTCCCATATGATTGTTTCCAAAGTATCTGAGGGGGAGGAGTTAAGTTAAAAAAAAACTCAGAATTTCCCATTTCTGTATATAGTATTGAATGCTTTTTCATTAATTTATGTAGGGTCTAAATGCCAAATAAGCAGTTTTTTAATCTAATTTTATTTTTAATGTGATGGGTGCATGGTCATATATTAATATATTGGGATACTGGGCATCTGTAACACTAAATAGTAATTCAGAGGATACCAGAAAAAAATCTATACATGAGTGTGATTGGTGTATCAGGGGTTTCCGTGGTGGTTGTCAAGTCATACAAGTAAAGAGGAGGCGAGGTCTTCAAAGTGCAGATAAATACAAGAAGTGCTACCAGAGAAGAAATAGTGTTAACAGTGCCTTCGTTTTTTCGATGAGACTATTAAAAAGCAAGTAACAAGTTGCTTATGTTACTTGCACCGTCATGTGCATCTTTACTTGTTACTCTAAATTAATACAAGCTGGGAGGGGTGCAAAGCCATCCTGTATGTGTTTATATAAGATTCTAAATGATCTTCACAGAGAGGAGAGTGCACCCAGGGTACAAGAAGATAGGAATGGGAAATTTAAAGACGAGGCAATTATGTCCAACTTCAATTGCTTAGTACACATGGATAAAACTAAATGTCCTGTACATTTCTTTTTTCTTCTTCCTTCATCTCTGTCTAATGTTCACAGGGTTCATCAGATTCTTCACATCCTGCCTGCATTTGATGTTGTCTCATATTAATAAGTGCATTGTTTGTTTACGGTTATTAAGTAAGATTCAAAGTTAATTGAGTTTCATTTGCCACAGGACCTGTTTCATTCCCTGGGTTAATATCCAGGACTGATATTGAATAGTTAGCCTCTGATCTTGTTGTGGTCGTAGAGGGTCAAATCTACTAGATATCACTAGCTGACCCTTCTTAGTAGGCTATTGCTTGTGCCTGTGCTGCTGGAATATCTACTACAACCAAAGCTTGAGAAGCGTCCATAGGGTTAGTAAAATATCTAATTCTACCATTCAGGTAAAATTTCAACTTGGCTGGTGGATGCAATGCATATTTGATACCATTAGATCTTAAAGTGACTTTAACCTGATTAAATGATTTCCATTGCTGCTGTGTTGTTTGGCTAAAGTCAGGATACGCATGGAATTTAAAAGTCTCGTATGTCAATCTTCCATCAATTCTGGCCTTGTGTAAGATATTTTCTTTTTCCTGAAATAATGAAAACCATCCAGACTATGACTTTTTATAGATGACTGCCTTGGGAGCATCTTGTCTGGAGGGTCACAATGTGCTCTGTTTAAATGAATAACCTCTTCTGGATACCTATGACCCCTTAAAATAGTGACCATTTTGTCAAAAAATTTAAGTGGATCACCAGTGCCTTCTACTCCATCAGGTACTTGAAACTATTTGAGGTTACCCCTCCTTGACCTATCTTTCTGGTCTTGTTTTTTTCCATTCGGAATTTAAGTTGGGTTTCATTGTTTGTAAACAGATTCCTCCAAGGGCTGTACTGGGTTTTTTCCACTGTAGCAACTCTCTCTTCAGCAGAATCTGTTCTAAGTGTAAGAGCTTCCATCTTGGAGTTTATATTTACTACTGAGAGTACCAGGCCAGACATTGTATTGCACATTTTTTCAAAACCACTGCTAATTTATTTACGCATGGCATGTAGGTCCTTTCCTGGGTCTGTGATCCAATCAATGGATTCAGAATTCTGCCTCATCTCTGTCTAAGTCTGGTTTACAGCCAGGGCAGTAACATTACTCTTGACCATATCACTTGAGAGGTCTAGAGGTCATTGTATAGGTAGCTGCCTATGAATGTTAATTGGTGGATTTGATGGGGTCACTGGCAAAGGTGATATTGCAGCCAATAGTACTTGCAATAGATTTCTGTCACATTCTGTTGGAATTCGGTGGAAAGGATTTACCGAATTCTCAGGGACAGTGGCCAAAACATGCTTAGCATAATTTATGACAGGTCCACAACCCCCTCTGTAATACTGGATCCATGATCAAAATTAGCAGAGGTAGTCAATGTTTTCATTAGTTCTGATTGTGCATCCTTCCTTGAGCCAACTTCTGCCTGTGGTGTAGCACTAGTCTGATGTGCGGTACTTAATTTTGTAGATTTGCCCCCATAACCTGCTCACCTTCACCCTCCATTGACTGTATGCTTAGCTTCGAAAGAACCCCTTCAGCATCCAATGTGTCAGGTAATACATTTGAATTTATTGAGCGATAGCTGGCAACTGTGTATTAGTATTGTTATATTTATTTTCTTGCTTACCCTTCTGTTTGGTTCTAGTCTCCATACTCTCTTACAGATTTGAGATGACAGCTCGTACCAAGACCACATTAGCAGATTGTTGCGAGCCCTGCAGTTCAGTTGGTAATAGGCTTCTTCTTGCATTTCCGGAGAGCCAGCAACTTTCATATTGGGGCCGGTGACGGCTGTGTCTGAGTGACTGATAGCAATTTCCTGATTTTTCTGTTATGTCCGCATTCGTCCCTGCCTGGCTCAAGAGGTCTGTTGTACTAGGGATAGGTGTATCACCCCATACTTGAAGCTCCTGCTGCTGATTCTGGGCTTGAGGTGCTGGCAGCAAAATTGACAACAGTGGCCACATCTTCTTGTGGAGCAGCTCGAGCGGCTTGAGTGCTGGCAGATGAGTTGCGGTTTCCACCATGGTACATCCTGCTCTAATTTCTCCTTCTTGATGGCGTTCTGTCTGTAGAAACTCTGATATATCCTTTGCTCTGTGTAGACCACATTTAGACATTGTGACCATGAATAAGTCTGATTGCTATTAGAATCAGTCCTGAGATGTGTGTCATACAAAAAAAGAGGGCTAATGCTTGCATCACAATAACCTGGTAGTTTACTTTTACCTCTTTTTATTTTATTTTTTCCTCTCCTGTCCTGTACTCCATAGCGGTGGAAATAGGTGTCAGCGCCGCAGTCAAACAGTCTCCCACAGCTAAGAAAGCATTTTACACAAGCGGTTGCTAACACAGTTTACCAACGTTGCTGAAAAAAAACAGTTCAGGCTTGAAAGTGTCCTAGGTAAACATAACTCCGATGTAGTATTGTGGTTTTATTGAAGACATCCCACACAGCTGGCCCAGTAGTGCAGAGGGTTGAGTCGCTGGACGCCACACGTCGAACCACGCCCATGACCCGGGTTCAGGAACAGACTCGGGACGCTGGGGTCTGGCAGGGGAAAGGGAGGATCAAGCATCCAGAGGACTGCTGTACTGTCCTGGGGTGACCTGGGTGGGAAGTCTTGCTCAGTAGTGGCACCCGGTGGAGACCGGGGCACTACAAGCAGAGGTGCAGGAGGGACAACCAGGAAACGGGGAAAAAACACCCTGGATTGGCCAGATGATGGCATCCGGTCTACCACACACCCAAAGACTTCCTGTGAGTTGGTCCCATCTCAGCAGCACCCGAGGCGGAGGAAAAAAATAGTGGGCTGGGCTGTCCCCCTCTCGTACCTTCCCCCTTGGAGGAGAGGGACTCACTCAGCGAAGGGTTGTGCTGAGCTACCTCAAGATAGGCTGCAAATATGAGGTGAGGGGTGCTCAAGGGGGTTGGGGGGTGTTAGTGACCTTGGATGCCCGAAGGAGTGGCGAATTCGGAGCCCAGAGGGGAGAAAATAGATCTCACACACACACAAAAAGATGACATCCCACACTACTTTAAATGTGTTTTTTTTCCAGCCATCACAGGAGTCCTGGCTTCACCTACTCCTTGCCGTCGGCCATCTTGGGTCTCTGAGGAACCTTTTCTCTAGGGTGCGTGCTGGGTCAGCTGCCTCTCATTCTTTCACTATTACATCCTTTATGGCTGGGCATATGAGGAAGTAATCAGTAAGTGCATATTTCTGCTAGATCATGGAATCTAACATGCACTGCAGGTGTGGATGTGCTAAACTGAAAGACCATGATAGGCCAGCTCGGTGGTGCTGAGGGTTGAGGTGCTGAACGCCACACCTTGCGCCATGCCAGCAACCCGAGTTCGGGAATGAGCCCGGGCTACTGGGGGTCGGCAGGAGAGAGAGAGAAGATTGAGCTTCAGGAAGTCTGCTGTCCTGTCCTCTCTCAGGGAGGGAGGGAGGGATAGCTGTCCTGCCTGTTGATCGCCCTCTAGCGACGGCTGGGGGAGATACAGGTCAGGAAGCTTGAGCCGACGTATGATGTCGGCAGAGAGAAGGGAATGCAGAAAACCATTAAAATGGATCTGGCATGCTCCATGATGGCCCCGCCAGTGCCCATCCCAGCACCTGGAATCTGGATTTGTGTTCTGGGTTGGGGCAAGCTGGCACTCCTCGCCCCGGCCCTGTCACAGGAGGGCAACCCATGGGGGATCACTGGAATAGTCGGGGGTGGGAAAAAGGTGGGGCCTGAGACTTAGTCCCTCTGAGGGAGGGGCCGGAGCCACCTGCCAGGCTCCCCAGAGAATAAAAAGGAATAATTAACAACAAAAAAAATAAGAAAGAAGGATCATGGTAGCCTTAATGGATGTCACAAGCTCTAGAACATAGTTAAAGGAACACAATTTGGATATTAAGGAGAGTTCTTCCACCAACATTTGATCTTCTTCCCCTCCTGATTCATGTCCCAAACCTTCTTCTGTGTTGGGATCTTGACATCCATCTGGGTTTGGATCCTCCTGGTCCTCTGGTGTTGGTAGAGTGGGATCATGAGAGCCCACCATGTCACTGGCAGGTGTTGTTCTTTTGGTTGGTGGAGTGTCTGGAGGTTTGGGATTATCCATTGCCTCCACCCACTCCATCATGTGTGCATAAAAATCTGTTGTGCCTCCATCATTGCCACTGTTGCTTTCTGGTGCATATCATAAAGAAAGCTGGATCAAGCTGCCATTCTGAATTGGTAGTTGCCCTTTTCTACTGGTGATGCTTCCAGGAGATGACTGTTGTTCAACAGATGATTCGGCTTCTTCTATATCACAGGTTAGGCAGTGAGGTCCATTCTAAGGAAGCTGGAGTGGCACTTTTCAGGTCTGGCACTTCCTCATCTTAATCATCTGTCAACAAGAATATGATATTGTGGGATGGAGTTAGTGATTGGTTCTGATAACCATATGCCAACTGTACAGATATACAGATTTGTTGTGTTGTGGTTGTCCTCTGCCTGTTAGCATGTGAAAACAAATCTCAAGGGGGTTGCAGCACTTCCAGTACTCAATGAGTGCTCAACACTTTGGGTAGTATGCTGTGTAAGCATATTTATCTCACTAGTAACTGTACATTCTAATTATCCTTGATAGGCTGTGGTTTCCACTCCGTAATGTGTGGTCGGAGCTGAAATGGCTTTTGGAAGTGATGGTATGACTTACTTCTGGTGACTGGACTAACAATCGTGAATCTGGTCCTCGTGGACAAAGAACAGATTACATATTGTTAGGAGCAAAATATATATATATATGTATTTATTTTATAATACTCTTTGCATGACCGGCCTGGTGGCGCTGAGGGTTGAGGCGCTGGATGCCACACCTCGTGCCATGCTGACAACCTGGGTTTGGAAACAGACTCGGGGTGCTGAGGGTCAGCAGGGGACGAGAGGATTGAGGGGCCAGAGGACTGTTCTCCTCTCCTGGGGTGGGTTCCTGGGGATGCATCGCTCTGTAGTGGCCTCTGGTGGAGATCAGTGACACTACAGAATTGGAGACGAAATAAGGGGAGGGATGTGGCAGTCTTCAGCACCGTGGATGAGCAGACATCATTGCACATCCACGCCCCAAGGGAAACTTACAGGAAAAAACACATTCACGACTGGATGATGCCTCTGATGGGGTCCTGCCAGCCACCGACAAATAATGCCCGTCTTGAGGGGCAGGGGCCCAAGGGTGATGAGGTCTCTCTCCCCTGTTCACCTCCTCTGGGGGAGGGCCCCTCTGTGGGGGGCAAGCCATGGTACTCTCTGCTTTTGATGAGGTTGTGGTGGAGGCTGGTGGTTGGCGGGTATGAGACCGCACGTAACAGGGCAGATTGGGGGAGCAGATGCCCGTCATGAATACGGGATACAAAAATAGAATTGACAAAAACAAAAAAAAATAATGCTGTATGCATAGGTGGGAAATCCTGAAACATTCCTGTAAGGAGGCCATTACATGTCATTCTAGGACCACTTGGCTATGTGTACAAGATGGTCATCGAGTGTTCCTCTGTGCAGAATTCTTTAGCAAGATGGTAATGGGAATGTTGTGCATGTGCCACTGCATCATGTGTCCATCCACCTTGATGTGCAGCATTTGATATCATATCAAACACTAAAACAATGTGCAGTGGGATGGTGGTGCTCACAAAAAGAATCAGGCACAGTCACCGCAGTAGTTGGGCATTCACCAGCATTATAAAGCAGAGGTGGGCTATTCAGAAGGGTTGCACATGGCGTAACACAGGTGTGCCATGCGCAACCCACTGATGTGCCCCGGGGCAATATTCAAAAGGGGAAAGTGCGTGGCACAAATTCCGATGTGCTGGGGTGCATCAGTAATGTATGCGGTGCAAGTAGGGGGACGTGCCCATGAACACCCCCACACAACCCGATATTCAGCCCCAGATGTGCAAAGTCCATGCAGGCGCAACCCCTATATGTGCCGCATACAGTTGTTCCAAAAAATAAAGGAGCAACAGCTGGCCACCCACAGATGAGCTGCCGTATTGCAGGGCGCAACATGGCAGCTGCCAGCTGTGGGTGGCCACCCGAGCTCCGGCGGCACCATCCATTGGGTAGTGCCCCCCCCATGCCCGATCACAAGCAGAAGTAGTAAAATACACAGTCTAAACAGTCCCAAATCCCTGGTGGTCCAGTGAACCGCTCGCAGCCCGATCGCGGGCATATGGAAGTAAATAAGTATGTTCAATATCTCTGGTGGTCCAGTAGACTGCTCACAGCCCGATCGTGGGCAGAAGTATAGAAAAAAGATTATATCCCATCCCTGGTGGTCAGCAGTACCCCACCCTCCCACTGAGCCCCGCCACCCGCTCCCCCCATCAGCAGGCGGCAGCTCCCCACCTGCAAGCCGCCCGCCGCCCGACTGACTGTAGTACAGTTTAGTGCCCATTGGTCCACAGTGTGGGCCAATGGGCATGCAGACCATACTGTACTACACAGTCCAGATATGTGAATGGATATTGGACTTAATAATTTCATACATATGCCCGCGATCAGGCAGT
Organism: Neoceratodus forsteri; assembly: GCA_016271365.2. Lineage (NCBI taxonomy): Eukaryota > Metazoa > Chordata > Ceratodontiformes > Ceratodontidae > Neoceratodus > Neoceratodus forsteri. The sequence goes on from JADMNL010000025.1 coordinate 270,213,955, forward strand.
GGGGCACTGTGCTGCTTGTGCAGGGGGGTCGGTTCCCGGTGGCTGCAGCCTGGCAGGGTGCCAGGTGCAAGTTGCTGGGGATCGGCACACCTGCATGCAAATGGGGCCATAATGACATGTAAATGGCCCCATTTGAGCCTTGCATGCATTATGGCTCCATTTGCATATGTATCTTTGAATATCGTGGTTCATGCGTGTAGCGCAACAGCACTTGCGCTAGCACATCCCCGTGCCCCTCTCTGGCCACTTGCGCTGGTGCAGTGCCACTGCGCCATGCACAATGTGGGTGGCCACAGAGCGATATTCAACAGTGCTGAGCCATGGCGCAGCACCATTGAATATCACCCTGTCAGCACCCTGGCACATCCTAGCGCGCTGCCCAGGCTTTGTGCCACAGCCTGGTGCAGTCTGAATATCTGTCTCAGGATTTCCACTGTATCCCATAGTTAAATTTTATTGCACATATACTGAAGAAACCCACATAATTCTTGGTACATGTGAAGAATTATGTGTTTTTTCTTCAGTATACGTCAATAAATTTTGTAACTGTGTTACCTAGTGGAGTCCTGGTTTATAATGCTGGTGAGTGCCCAGCTACTGCAGTGACAGCATCTGATATCACTTTGTCATGCTGAGACTGTAACAAAGGGCAGAGCTGGTGGTAATGGAAGCATTGCTCATGCACAAATGCATCATGTGGGTCCCATCATGCCAGTTCAACATCGATGTCATCGAACAACACTACAACGTCAGCAAAATGCCGACAGTGACCACGCTTCCCAGCAGTTGTGCCACTTAACCACCATTGCAGACAAAGCAATGGAGCACATCCTGGCTGTTTGCAGGGGGTCTTCTGCTGCCCTCCCATCTCGGGGGCTTCTAAAGGAAGGGCTGCAGGAGTGCTGATGCCAGCAGTGCTCCCACGCATGAGGGGGAAAAACTTGCATATGGGCATTTAAAAAGCACCAGTATTTGAACATTCTGCCCACACATGGTTTCTGCACTTATTATATATCTTACTGCCATTATCTGTATAATGCTTGTCATTATTTTTTGTTGTTTCTACCCATTGTATTTTTGTAGCACTGCTGTACTGTTTCTCTATTTGTACTATTGTACCCATGTTGCTGTTGTTCAACTGTTCTCCTTCTGTTGTACTCTCCCAGGTCGTGCCTGAAAATAGTCATTTTATGGCTAGTGCACCTACCCGATTAACAAAAACTAAATAAATAAAAAATGTTTGCGTATTGCAAAGCTTATTCTAGACAGGGGATAGTAAAAGCAGAGCCTGTAGGTTGTTCTACTCGATGAGTGCACTATTAAATGAAATAAGCAAGATTCAGATATCATAAGATGTTAATGAGAGTAAGAATAGGTCATAAATATGAAATTAGTGGATTAATGTAGAGTCTGCAAACCAGATAAAATTATATATCCAGGAGCTCTTACCTTGATCTTATGAATGAATTTATTTTCTGAGGTAGAAACTTGCTAAACATGGCAACTGTGCTGGAGTCTGGCACAAATTAAAGGAAAACTACACCCTCATATCTTGTCAGTTTTATTTGTTTCCATGTCAGCATACAACCCTTTCTGTGTAGCTGCTGGGGATATGTGTGTTTACCTTAGTTTATTTTCACTGTTCATACCAGCCCCTGTAACTATCCTGGGTGTCTCCACTTTCTGGTTGTTGAAATCTCATTGTCCCTGAGAGCTATATTAGCATATGAGAACATGATGTCTCAGCACCCTTTAGACTCCATAGTATGCCTGTCTGTTTAGAGTTCATCTAAACAAATTGCAGCACGGTGTGAAATTTATTTATTTATTTGCTTTTGGTTACCGGGTGGGTGCACTAGAAATAGCGATGCCTATTTTCAGGCACGACCGGGGAGTATACAAGTGAAACACATGACCAGTACAATGTGACGCAGCACAAGGGAGAGGTAGACAGTAGGACAACAGCAATGCAAACAGTGTGAGACAAGTAGATTGTTTTAGCGCATTCAACAAATATTGCCAGTTAAACTAGAGCAGTACAGCTACCCAGACAATATATACAAAGTTAGTGCTAACAGGTTCAAAGTAAATAGAAAGTGCCATCAAGTGACATGAGGTTTTCGGAGAGGAGAGATGAGGTAGAAGACAGGGGTAGAGGGGGTAGGAGAGGGAAGGTAAGTAGGGTAGAAGGTAGAGGTGCGTGGAGTGGACTATGGTGGCTGGAAGCATGTACAGGGGTTAGAAGCCAGTAGATGTTGACAGTGGAGTTTCTTAAAGTGGGCATGGATGGGGGCTTGGTGAATATATTGTGGAATAGCGTTCCAGTTCTTAGGTGCCAAGTAGGAGAAAGCACCTGTACCCATAGAGGTTTTGCATCTGGGGATGAAGAGAGGGGTGTCGTCATTTGATCAGAGACCATAGGCAGAGGTTTGGGAGTACAGAAGTAAGGAGAGAGATCTAGGTAGACCTGAACTGTGAATACCGTGTAGTAGAGGGCCAAAGGCTAGATGCTGATGGGCAGAGGAACTAGGCCATTTTAGGTCAGCATAAAGCTGACAGTGATGTTTGAAGAGCAGCGCCCCAGAGGCATAGCGGCAGATGCTGTTGTAGGTGGTGTCCCATCTGAGGAGCGAGGTTTTTGAAGCTCCTAGGAATGTGACTGAGCCATAAGTCAGAGCTGGAAGCAGATGGCGTGAGGGCATAGCTTGTACGGTAGGCCCCTCCAATTTTTGCATTGATGGACTTACAGGTGGAAGTGATATGAAGGTCGAAGTCCAGGGATTCATCAAGGAGGATGCCCAAGTACTTACTACCATGGAACCATTTGCGCTTGGGATTTGAAAGAAATTACGAGCTGATTTGAGTCTGGCAGGAGAGCCAAAAAGTATAGAGTGAGTTTTGCTCTTATTAAGTACCAGATAGTTATCACTTAGGCAGGTTTGAATGCAGTGGAAGTCTTCTGTTAGGGAATGAGTTATATCCAAGATGTTTCTTCCGCTACGGTAGATGACAAGATCATCCGTATAAAGTAAGGATGAACAGCCAGGAACCGCAGAAGGAAGGTGATTTATAAAAATGGAGAAAAGTAATGGGCCTAGTACAGAGCCTTGAGGAACTCCCATCTGCACAGGGGAAAGGTGAGAGATGGCAGAGTTGAAGACTACTGCCTGCATTCGGTTGGTTAGGTAGTTGTCGAACCAGTCAACTGTGTCAACAGAGAAACCCAGCAAAGAAAGTTTGGGAAGGAGAAGGGAGTGATTGACCAGGTCAAATGCCTTCGTAAGGTCAATGAAAATAGCTCCTGTCAGAAGGCCAGCTTCCATAACACCGTAAATATAATTTATAAAATACCACAGTTACCTTCATTTAGCTTTGCAGACTGTCTCATTTGTAATGCAGAGGTTTTTCTATTGAAACTGTATTCAATTTGTATTTTTCCTAGAGAGTTTTTTCCAGGACATTTGTACTTTAAGCACAGAGACTCATGGATAATAAGATTTAAAAATCAGAAAATGGAGACCCCCAAGACAGTTACAGGGGACTAGCATGAGCAGTGAAAACAAACTAAAGCAACCACATATATCCCAAACAGCTACATGAAAAGAGCTGTCTGTTGACATGGAAACAAATAACATTTACAAGATATGGGGGTGTAGTTTTTCCTTTAACTGGTGAGACCAGGAGCTACAGGGGCTTTGGTAGGGGTCAGAAAGTTGATCCTAGGTCACACATGCATCTCTCAGCCTATCAGGTGGACATAACCCAGGTTATAAGGAGTTGGAGTGCCATGTATACACTCACAACACAGTTGAGACAGTTGGTGAACTAATATCCTCCAGTTTATGGATACTGTCGATACTGTAACATCTTCTGGTGTTCTTTTCAATTAGATGTTTTGGTCTCAGCAAAATAAAAATTAAATTATTATATTGTTAAAATAAAATTGAGCTTTGTATACAAAACCACAGCTAGCAACTGTTACCAAATTTGGAATTCTAAAAAGGTTGGCATCACTGAACTGTGGTTTCTCACACATTTGCGTTGTATGAACTGTATTGCTGAAAGAAGATATTACCCTCCCTGCATTTTGAAGGCCCAGTGTCAGTAGCAGGGCATGTAGCCACCAGCAACTTGCTATAAAATGCTTCAAAATCTGTTTGGACTGGCCCAGTGGCGTAAAGGGCTGAGGCACTATACGTCTTACAGCTCCCATGCCTGCAACCCAAGTTCAGGAATGGGCTTGGTTGGTAGAGATCAGCAGGGAGGGAGGGAGGGCTGGGAGAGGATTGAATGGCCGCCTGGCAGCTGTCCTCGCCCAGATTGGGGTAGTAAGCCATCCCAGCTCTTGGCTACCACTGGGTGGAGGTCTGCTGGTAGCACCAACACTCAGGTGGCTGGCGGTATGCTGGGTGAGTGGAATGGGGTGAGCAGGTCAGCACATGTGCACCTCCACAAGCATTCACCATCCATGTCTGCCAGCCCCAGGGAGGGTGAAAGACAGGAGGAAAATGAACAGGGGAACGAGGCTTCATGAAGCCCTCCTTGAGGTGTTGTGGCCCACCCTATCGCTCCGGAAGAAAGGAGGAGCTATGGAGAAAGGTAGAAAGCCAGTCAATGGCACCCTGGAACAGGGCTGAAAAAACCACCCGGTCCCTCCTAGTAGCATGCAAACCTTTTTAAGAACTTGTTCTGGGAAATGACATGACAATGCATGCTTAACAAATATGTACATGGAAAAAACATGGCAGTAGTCAAAAAAGCAAGTATGCTTTCCACCTTTTCCTTGAAAACAAAGGTGTCTAAAGCACTTGGTGGAGACCTTAATTGAGTTTCACGAATAACAAAATATGCATCTCAGTCTGGCTATATGGATACATTATAAAATAAAAATATATTTCCCATATATAGAATTTTGACACATTAGGCAAGGCTCACATACCAGGCTGGCATTTTCTAGCATTGTGGGAAATGTTCACACTTTGTTTTCACCCATATTTGTGAAATACAGAAATGTTATTAATGGAATTTCTAAATTTTGGGATTTTTTTTTCAACATTGTGAACTTCTTTCAATGTGTGCAGAATGCAAAAAATACAAATTAAAATCTGTGGAAGTGTTTTCCCCCCACATTTCACAGATTAATGAAACACTGCACAGTGCAGAAAAATCCAAAAGGCAGTTTTGTTCTTCACATTTAGCAACTTTATATGCAAACAAAAGCAAAAATTTCACAGAAATTGTAAATTAAATTTTGCTGAATTTTCACAGTGCAGAATATCAAAATGGTTGCAAATTTTACATATTAAAAAAATGTATGCACAGCTCAAACATTTTCCCTGTAACTCAGTATTTTCTTGTAGTTTCTATAAACTAATTTTATTTCACAAATAAATGTGTTCATTGTTTCTAGCAACAATAGAAATGTATCAAAATGCTTCTCTAATGGAATGATACAATTTGCTGTCGAAACTACATACATTCCTGTAGGACCGGGACCCCTGCTTTGGGGACATTGACATATAATCCCTATGTCATGTGTCTTGCAACAGTATAGGTTTTTATGATATTTAAAATGGGAAATCCTTGACTTTACTGTTTAAACACCTAAGTAGAGAAATGCAGTTATTCAAAATTACTGTACTGTGACATTCCAGAGCAAGCACAACCATGTCACTGTACAACTACTGTTTCCCCTTCGGAAAAATAATAATTTTGAGAGCACAAACAGAACTTTACAAATACAGTGATCTGTTTTTTCTTTTCTACATTTCCTTTTCCGCCCCTCGGAAGAGTTGATCACCTTTCTGCACTCCCTCTTTGTGAGATGCACTTTCATACCTGAGTATTAAATTAGGGCCTTGGTATGTAATGGGTTTAAAACATTATCTTATTTGCTGCTATGTAACAGGATCCATTTTTGGTAGCTACTTCCTGTTCAGCTAGACTGTCTCAATTAAACGGGAAGTAACATTCCTTCGGCAGTTTGTAGAGCCTCTCCCACCCCCACCCCCAATGAAAAGCTCTTTCAGGTGGTGTATTGGAGCCATCAGTAAGTGTCAGCAGTCCAGAGATATTCATATCAAAATCAGCCAAAATTTAAAACAAGGCAACAGCAACACAGTGGAAACCTGAGACAGGAAGTGATGAGATACGGTGAAGGCCAGCTAAGATCTAATGAGGAAGGTCACCTCATCACACCTGAGCTGCTGCCTTGGGACTTGTGTCATGAAGGAGCCTGTGGAAACAATTACCAGGTCTCTGTGGTATCCACCAGTGTGGTGTCAGAGTGAGAGTAGGTCTCTGATAATGACAGCCATGTTGAATACCAGCCGAGCATTGAATAGTAATACCCTGACTGAAGGGTTTTGTTGTCTCAGACACCAGGGTGGGGATGGATGTAAAGCAAAAGAGATCTCTGTTCCATCTAGCCCTCTTTAGCACCCACTTCCCTGCCTACCAATATTCAAACGAATGGGCTTGGAAGTCCCTCAGAGATGTCCCCTTCTTTAAAATGCTAAAAGTTAAGCTTGACAACACTGGAACTCCCTCTTCCCCCAGTCCAGCCTTAGCATAAGCCCTAGAAAAAGGCAAAGCTAGTTGGGTGAGGGTGCATGTGAGCTTCCATGCAAACACTAAAATACTAAACTAACACACTATGCTTGACCTAACTCATCTCTACTCCTGAACTCCAGACAATCAAACTACAACTGGTGTACAAAAACTAAACGGTGTGCCATCCAAACATCATATATGTACAGCAACCAAATAGACACACAAATGAGAAATAAACCCTCCTTCCCACCAATCCAAAATGTTCCTCTACAAGACTGATCAAATATTGAAATGAAAGATTTAAAAGGTTGAGAAAAGCAGAGTATTCAATAAATAAAGTGACCAATGTGCCCTTCCCACCAATGGCCACTCAAACTCAATGTAACCCTACCCCAAATGACTATCCAAATTCCACGTGGTCTCCCGCTAATGACTGTCCAAAACTCCAAATAGCAACTCCCACCAATGACCCCCCAAAACTCAGCGTAGTCCCTGTCACCGATGACCAGCCAGCATTCAGTGTAGCCCTACCTGCCAGTGACTTTCCAAACCTCTTTGTAGCCCTTCCCACAGATGACCTTCCAACACTCAAGTTGCAGTGTCCCACAGGGAAAGAAGGAAAAAGCCCATATCCCCCAAGCAGCTCTGAGATGGACTATTAAACTCCTAGAGGGTGGGGCCTAGTGCAGAGAGGGTGGAGTCTTATTCCTGTGCAATTATTTCTGTTTCCTAGGATTTCCTTGAAAATGAACCCTGCTCAATACAGTATTTTCCTGGTAAAACAAATAACTGCAAATTTCTGTTAATTTTATGATTCTCGTAGTGCAACACAAATGGTACAGATTGCTTCTATAAGAATTTCAGCTCTAGTCTCGAGGCTGTCAAGGAATGGTACACCCTGCAGTACATAGATATCATCTCCAAACTCCCCCTGTCGCAAAAGGTAGAAATGGGCTACAGTGGGAAAGACTTCATTCTGACGTGTCTGTTTGGAGGGGAAGCCTGTAATTATGAGTAAGTAGTCAACATTTATTATTCCGTAGAGTTCATAGCATTGTTATGGTAGCAGTAATGTTTTGCAGCATTTATAGTTCATGTAACTACAAACATTTTGTACCAATATTAATTTTGTAACAAAACTTTTTTATGGGCCGGCCCAGTGGAATGGAGTGCTGAGGCATTTTGCCTTACCTCCTGCCACGCCGGCGACCTGTGTTCACAGTGTGAGCAGGTCACCAGGGGTCAGCTGGGGAGGAGAAGGATCGAGCATCCCAGGGACAGCTCTCCTTCTCCGGGGATAGGGGCGATCAGCTGTTGGTGCTTGCCTGGCCCCTAGTGAAGGCTGGGGGCTGGCACACCGACACTGTCCACGGTGGGCAGAGGCAGGGCAAATACCCAATGGGATGCACTTGGGAGCATGCGTGACACCGTCATTGGCATCATTGAATGCCCCATTCCTGAGGGAGAAAAAAGTGGAAAAAGGATCTCCCGGCTAGATGAAGGAGGGGCTCACAGGTCTCTTTCCCTGAATAGCTGCGTGCTGACCAGAACTGGATCCAGTCTTTGGTGAGGGCTTTGGGTACCCTGCCAACCCCACCAGGGGAGCAAGCCCTGAGGGAAGATGGTGGACGTCGGGGGAACGGGGACGGTACTCCCTCCCAAACGTAGGCCAAGGGGGTGGAAGAGAACATAACAAAAAAAAACTTTTTATACCATGAAATGCATGAATGATAGAGCTGAATAAAAAGTGTCATTCATTCAGCCCTGTTATGCACCTACTAGGTGAATCATAAGTTGTTATCCATTTAGTCCAAGTTATTGTCCATGTAGCTATCAACCATGTTGGTTCTCCTGCCATATCAACTTGATTTGAGTTGAGGCCCCTGCTATAAGCAGGACATTCCTTTGGGTGTCCAAGAATAAGTTTTTTGTTCTGTCTGACATGTTGCCAACACCGCAGACACACCACTCATGGTTTCTCTTGATCTGCCACATGTTGCAAGGCACCATTGTTGGCAAACTTTCAGAGTGAATAAAAAGCTTATTCCTGTACAGCCTGTGCAATATCCACTATTGATGCAATGGCAGTGTAAATACATTTGCCTAGATAAGTAGGGGATATTATACAGTGTATATATATATATATATATATATATATATATATATAGACATACTGTATACAGTATATTCCATCAAGCTTTTTACCCCACCAGTGACCCCGCTTCCATCCCCACCTCCCCAGGTCAGCACACACCACCCCCAGATATACCTGGAGCCATTCTCCCGCAGATTGCCCCCTGTGGTGAGGTTGAGGAGGGAGGGAGGGCTGACTTCCCACAAACAGTCCACATCTAGAGTCACTGCAGGCATCTAGGTGGTAGTGCAGACATGGGGAAATCCACGGAATGGTGATCCGCTGTTGGGTCCCCATTTCTGTTTTCTCCCTGGTTCCCCTGCTATGACAGCACATCAGGATGTACGTGTGGAGGCATGTACACTCTGTGGGATCATGGACCCTCCCTTCGAGTTGTTCATTCCTGCACTACCATCGGGCCTCCACCCGGTGGCAGTGAAGGGATGAGTCGGCCGGCCAGCCCTCGCCAGGAGAGGAGAGCAGTCCCTGGGATGCTCAATCGTCTCCCACTCGCTGACTCCTGGCAACCCATGTTCATTCCCGAACATGGGTCACCTACATGGCAGGAGGTAAGGCAATCAATGTCCCAGCCCTCAATGCCGCTGGGCCGGCTACTTCTGATTTATTTTCATAAGTGCTTTCAGAACCTGATGAGGCTCACAAGTGGCATAGCCATGACAAGTGAGGTTGCTGGGTTCTGAAAGCAAGAATGAAAATAAATCTAGTATTTCCGCTGCAGCAATTATACATTCGATTTATGCAATGGTCTTCATTTTTCACAGTTTGTGTGCTGCTACGTGCACAGGCTTTATTAGAGCCATATGTGCTTTTTGGAATCAGTTCTACTCCCATCTACAACAGCTGGCTATTTGCTCTTGTTTCTAGACCCTAATTATTGTAACCCCCTGCCTATGTACAAGAATGTTTCCTTGCACTTGTCACTTTCAAATACTGATATGTTGATTATACTCTTATGATTCTAACATTTCCCTACTAGTGAATATATTATTAAGTCTCCTCCTTTAATTGTCATACTCTGTATTTGAATCAGTTATTGTCATGCATTATATTGTTCTACATCGATTATCATGATCTGTATTGCTAAAGTGATTGTTTATGCACTGGTCTATTGGTTTGTACTCTCTCAGCTCATGCCTGAAAATAGGCAAATGTTTGTCTAGCACACTTTGACTGGTAAATACAAATGAAATAAATAAATATATGCATCCTTTTTTGTACTTTATGATGTTTTGTATGGTACTATTTGTGCTTCAGTAGTATCCTGCCAACTTTTTCTGTACATTGACCCATTGTTGCTTGTTCTGGTTGCTATGGTACTATCAGAATGTTGACACATAATGTTCAGAATCAGGTAGTGAGTGTCTGAGTAGCTGGTTCCAAATCCAGGTCCAGTTGAAATTTTGGATTTTTTTTACAAGTGATGGGACGACAGAGAATAAATTCTGATGACAGGTTAACCATGAGAATAAATGGTGATGATAGGGCAACTGAGAAAATGACCTATTTATTCTCTCAGTTGGCCTGTCATAAGCAAAAAAAAACGTTTTGGTGGGCACATTTATTCACACTACTGTTACATAAAGGAAGTTACTATATTTCTGCTTATAACAGAGTAACTGAAAGAATAAATAGGTTATTCTCTCAGTCACCCTGTCATCATCAATTATCCTCTCAGTCGCCCTGTCATCAGCATTTATTCTCACTGCTGACTTGTCATCAGTATTTATTTTCTTAGTTGATCTGTTATTACTTGTAAAAAAAATACAGTATTCCAACTGGATCTTGATTTGGAACCCGCTGTTCAAACAATCACAAGTTTGTCCAAAACATTAAATATCAACATTCTGGCAATGCCATGGCAACTAGGACAAACAACAACCATGGATCAGTGGTCAGAAAATGGTGGAAGCACACTGCCGAAGCACAAATAGTGCAATACAAAACATTATGAAATTAGAAACAGGAACATGTATCTAGCTCTAATAAAGCATATTCATGCACCAGTATGCAAACAGAGAAAACATAACAGCCTTGCATACATTCATATGTGTAATGGCTGCACCACAAATATCAGATTTAATTTTGTTAGTGCTTTCAGAACTTGCTGATCTCAGTCTTGGCTGCGTCATTTGTGAGGTTATTGTGTTCTGAATGCATTCATGAAAAGAAGTCTGATAATTTGTAGTGCAACCATGACATCTCCCTCTATCTATTCCATTTAGAGTACCCTTTTTCTTGAAAGATGACCCTTTTCCCCATTTTGAGGTTGTTTTAGCATATATTATGGATTTTAAACATATAGTGATGAGATTATTTGTTTATTGAAATTGTTTTACCGACTAAACGTACTGTACAGAGACACAGTAAGAATCTTGTTTAGAGATGTTACTGGGAGGAGTGGGAGGGGAAGATGGGAACATAACATCAGTCAGATGAAATGAAATATACATGCTGCACTGCATTGTATATATTTACAGTAAGAAGAACAAAACCAGCAAGGGGAGAGTCTATAATTTTACATACTGACAGCTGCAAGAACAATTCACAATGAGCAGTCAGGTGCAGTCACGATGGGATGCAAATAGAAGCTTGAGGAACATACAAACATATGAAGAAGCCAGCAGAAGAAGGCCATTTGCTCATATTGCAAGGTCCACAGCTTGAGCTACTGTTCCTGCCCCCCCACTCCTCCCATGCTCCCTACCCATGATTCTTACCTCCCCCCATGCCTATCCCAGCCTCTCTTGAAGCTGCCCACTGTCTTCAATTAAACCACCTCTTCTGGTAGCGCATTCCAAGTGTTCACCACCCTCTCTGTGAAGAAGTGCTTCCTGACCTCTCTCTTATACCCTCCCCCAGCTTAAGACGGTGCCCTCTCATGTTGTGGTTGCCGCTCAGCTTAAAGAGACTCTCCTTACCCGCCTTATTTATCCCTTTCAAGAACTTGAAGGTCCCATTCATGTCCCCTCTCTCTTTCCTTTCCTCCAGGGAGTACATGTTCAGAGTCCTCAACCTCTCCTCATATGTCTTACCCTGCTGACCCACTGTAGCCCTCCTCTGGACCTTCTTCAGAAGGTTAATGTCCTTTTTGAGGTGTTGGCTCCAGTACTGAACTCCATACTCTAGATGTGGCCTCACCAGTGACCTGTACAAGGGTAGTATAACCTCCTCTCTCCTACTACTGATCCCCCTATTCCACACCTATTCCTATTCCTAGTCCATTGGGACTGTTTGTCAGAGGGCATATTGGTGGGCAGGCATCTATCCAAGGCACAGCTGTTCCATTCTTGTGTGAGTTTATGGTGGAAAGCACGCTGATGGGATTTCTGTTTACATTTGAGAATAAGGAACAGGTTCCCAGTGTGGGAACAAAGATAGTAACTAAAAAGAGGAGCAGGGAGGAGCAGGATGCTTTGATGACTGACCTAAGTTCCGTCATCCCCACTAAGCCTACCCAGACCTCCTGCATGGTACCTGGTCCTGAAGCCTCTCGGATGCTGGACCCCGAACCAAGCTACCCTAAATTCTATTTGAAAATTGTATCAGTGTAGGACATCTTAAAATATATCAGTAAGGTATTTGGTAAGACTAGAGTTGGGAGTGACTCGACTGACGTGAAATTACTGTACAAGATGAAATAATCAGTCTTTTTATTTTCACTATGTTCGCTGGTTTCGTGTTAATGTGAAAATAAAAAGACAATGAAAATTAGGTGAAACATTATGCAATGGCAGTACTAGTGTTCCACCAGTGAAAACAATATGGCATGAACATGTCTGGTGTGCTCAGAGTGCTAAATATAGCGGGCATGAATTTAAGGTGATATACAGTACTTTCTGGGAGTAGAGGAACTTTTTTTTCCATCTCTAGAATTTTTAACTTTCCTCTGCATTACTCACAGTTCCCCAAGAAGTAGAAGTCTACTCTGATTACACCTGTATTCAAAAGTGACAGCCACTCTAGTCTAGCCAGTTACAGGCCAGTTTTTATTCTCTTCCCCCACCCGAGGCTCTGGAAAAAATAGTCTGTGACCACTTAGTTACGTATCTCAAAAAATACAGCATCCAGTGTGTCCAACAGCATGGCTTTCAGAAGCTCCACATCACCAATATGGCACTGTTGAAATACACCAGCCATGTGCACGAGGCACTTGACAGTGGTAACTTGGTCGGCGCAATCTACATTGACCTTACAAAATCTTCTGACCTGGTCAGCCATAAGCGCCTATGCAATAAACTCTTTGACCTGGGTCTGTCCCAGAACACCACAGACTGGTTCTACATTTATCTCACAAATCGTACTCAGCGTGTAAAGCTCGGAGGGTCCTTGTCTGATGTTAGGGGAGTATTTGCTGGTGTCTCCCAGGGCTCCCTCCTGGGTCATTCCTATTTGGCCTCTTCTTTAAAGAATTGCCTGATGCATGTCAGACAGCCAGCATTCTTCTCTACGCTGATGACACTTTCATTTATACCAAAAACCCTGACCTTGATTGCCTCAGTACCACCCTCCAAAGTAACTTCAAAAACCTTGGAAAGCTGGTTCTCCAACAACAAACTGGTCCTAAACTACAAAAAGGTGAAGACCATGTTATTCTCTGACTCTAGCCTTCTACAGAAAAGGAAAGCTCACCCTTTGTCATCTGGAAAGGGCTGGGACAAAATCTTGAACAGGTGGAAACTTTTAAATACCTCAGTGTAACCTTGGATGACACCCTATCATTTGCCCCATGTTGACAATCTAGCGGCCATGGTCAACAGAAGACTGGATGCCCTATACTGAGATCAGAATAACCTAACTGCGGAAATTAGATGCTGTATAGTGGCCAGTTCCATCCTGTCACTTGTGGATTATGGGCTCCCTGTATATGCAGCTGCCTTGTGACAGTGCTAAACAGAGTACTGCTGAGCTGTAGTAAGGCATGTCGCTTTGTACTTGGTGCAGATAATTGCACCCATACTTGCACCCTCTACGCCCTAACTAAATGGCTTCTACCACCCAGTTGAATAAAGCTATAGACCTGTCTGCTAGCCAAAAAGGCACTGCTGGGTTTCACTCCCTCTGCATTAACTAACTGCTTCCCACACCATTTCCAACCATTACAACACCAGGAGCATGAGAAGAACTGCCTTAGAACCTTCCTTCTGACACACTCATCTGGGCAAGTGGTCCTTTGCTGTTAGGGCCACAGGATGGCTAAACAAACTGCCTGATACACTGTTGAAGCTACCAGAGATGAATCAGTTTAGGAGCTCTCTGAGGACCGCCATTGCAGTCCACTGCAGTTGCAACCATTAACTCCTAAACTTAGTTCCTTTGTACTTATCCTGTGACCTTGTTGCACTGTGATCTGCCTTTATTTGCTCATTTCTGCATGTGATTTGTTATGCTTTTGATTACTATGTGCCTGATTTGACTACATTCCTCTGGAATTGCTTGCAGTACTTGTCTCATTTTGTGCCTGTAGACTCTGACGTGGAATCTTTGTAAATGAGCACCTGTGCTCAAAGGTTATCTGATGTACACATTAAATAAAATAAATGAGAAGGTTGTTGAACTCATATTTATATCTGTAAAGGCCAACACACTGCAAGCACCTGCAGTTTAACATGGGCCACTTCACTCAGTCATACAGAGTGCAGTGATGAATCCACACGGGGCACCTGAGGGTAAAACAGTGGAGGGAGTTCCAGGCACCCGAGGATAAAACAGTGGAGGGAGTTGCGGGCACCTAAGGGTAAAACAGTGGAGGGAGTTGCGGGCACCCAAGGGTAAAACGGTGGAGGGAGTTGAACAAGGTATCTAACTGGCTGACATTCTGGACAAGGGGCATAGATGACATAACCATAATTAATCACAAGCAGGATCACACACTCACCTAGGTATTTCCTCATACCTTGAGAGAGGCAGTCCCTTACCTGGTATAAAGCAGAAGTATTTGTTAGTCATTGTGTAATTTTTTTTCCATGGCAATAATGTATTTCTGGCAAGAATATCAACATAACCATTTTTTTTTCATTGTCTATCTTTCCTGAAGTGAGCTACAGGAGTCTGAAGTTTTTAAAAGTTCCCACAACCATGCCACATCCGGCATGAAAAAAACCCTAAATTTCTTGGTGCAGTGCTGTGCTGTTTCCCATCAGAAACATGTTGTAGCACCATCCTAATAAATCCACAGTATGAATCTGTAATGTACATTTCAAAGGTAACTTCACCAGAAGAGACTTCTAAAAGAAAATGTGAGTGGTGGTTATCCTTAATGCCTAATTACAGTTCGTTATAAGACCTGTTTTAAAAGTATCCAGAGGAGTGAAAAATACACTGGTAATGAATCTAAGGATGTAAGGCATACATTTGTGCACTAAAAAATATATAGGATGAATGTTTTTTGCCAACTCACAAATAGACATCTGTGAAAATGGGCTTTGCCCACAAACCTTTTCAGTACAAAATCAAATCAAATCAAAAATCAAATCAAATTAAACTTCAAGTGTGCTGATGATGCTTTCTCATTCATGTTTTTCAGTAACTTTACGCAGTTTTATCATTCTTCTTATGGCAACTGTTACGTTTTTAACTGGGGTCTGGATGGAAATGTTCTGATCGTCTCAAATCCTGGAGTAGGGTTTGGTAAGTAGCGGCTTGGAGTCCTGTTTATGTGCCTCCACCCACCCCAATGTGGGGGCTAACGTTTGCATTTAATGTGCCTGAACCATTATATAAAGTAATCTCTAGTCACTGCAATCAGTAGATTTATACTCTTTGTTTCTTATAATGTATGGTTCTGTTCATTTTATAATGGAATCCATATGCTAAAAAAACTCTACAAAACGATTCCCTATATAAAATAGGCAGGCGAACAAAATGCAGCATGTGTTTGTGTCTTGGGATGTGCTCTGGACCGTTGCTTTCTTTCTGTGTTTTATATTTACTGCTATAGAGTGGGCAATTTGAAAGACTGCCTTTATTGCTTTTCATTAACCTTTTTGTATTATGATGCCATGGTGTCTAAATATTCTCCGTGGACTTGGACAATGAAAGGAGGTCCATTGGCATAGTTATACATACAAGGCGAATAACTGTTTGAGTCCAGTTACCAATGTCCATATTCATGTATCAATATCTCATAAAGTGAATGAGCCAGATTTTCAAAGCATGGTGCGGGGCTTGTGTCAAGCCCTACGCCCCAACACTTAGGTTCCAGTGGCGTGCCAAACCTCTTTGCCGCAGCTGTGCCTGATTTTACAATCTCAGGCACAGCTGCGACAGTTTCCATGTTCTACAGTGGCTTGCACCAAGTATCTGGGACAAGCGCTGGGAAAACAGCCCGTGGGATTGCCACAAACTAGACCACAAAAAATTGGTCTAACTTGTGGCAATTACCACACGGGATTGAAAATCCCATTGGATTGATGCGAGTCCAGTGCACCTTATTGTCATCACACCTGGGGCTTGCAGCAATCTAAGGCTTTTGACAGTCCAACTCCATGTCTTTATTCCCTGTTTTAAGGGGTTCTAAATTTGTGAACGGGGATGTACAGTGGAACCCTGTTATAAGCACACCCTAAATGCCAAGCAAAAATGTTCTTGTAACCGGGATGTTCTTATAAAAGGGCTTCACTGGAATCAGTGAAAATCCATGTAGAATCTATGGTTTACATGATGAAACTGGGCTCACACTAATTTTTACAGAACCTGTTAATTATAAGAGCAATTAAATATTGCATTTTAAAAGAGCTTTTGCCCAAACAGAGTATTTTTGTAAAGGTCATTTAGTGTCACAAGTAACAATGAAGAAATGTGTGCTGTCTTCTTCATAGGGCATCTTTCACACACAGTGTTTGCCACTCCCTGTGGGGGAAAAAAAATTGTTCTTATAAATGGCCTTTACTGCTGTCGAAAACAATGGGCAGAAACTGGGACAGCCAAAACAAATATTCTTATAAAAGGAATGTTCTTAATCCGATGTTCTTACGAGTGGGATCCACTGTAATAGGTTTTTTAAAACAAATGTTTGTTTACTATCATAGTTAGAAGGAAGATGGCAGGTCCAGTTTGCGGAGAAAGCTGCACCCATGCTGAAAACCTCATGGAGGTAAAGAAGCAGGAGGTGGAAATGTACACTCAGTGCTCCCTTCTTCTGACACCCAGGGTGCCTAGGTAGTTGGGAGGGTACATTCCTTAGGGGAAAGGGGGCAGGGGAAATTGTTTAACCAGGAAAGGTACACTAAGCCAGAGCTTGTTTCCAGGTGCCCACCTGGGAGCACAGAGAAGTTAAGTGACTTGCTTAGGGTCACACAGTGTGAAAGTGGGAGCTGATGGGATTCAAACCCAGGTCTTCAGGTTTGCAGCTCAGTGCCCTTAACTACTATGCTATACTGCCTCCACAGTGCCTCCTTAGTACATCTTGTACTGAGTTTAGATGTCTTTCTATTAGCCCATCAGGATGTTTTTATTGAAATACAGATGGTTATAAAAGGGGTATATTCCTGCTGAATTAAATATGAGTTCTTAGGAAATAAATACATTGGAATTGTTGTTAAACTAAACACTTTCTGAATGCGTTAAATGAGGATCAACAGCCTTGCATGGAACCTTATTGAAAGCCCATAAATGGACCAGTTTTTTGATTAATTGTGTAAGAGCCAAGTAGGCTGGTTACAATAAGTATTTATAATTTAACTAATTTACATTTAAAACAAGGCATTGGATGCCACATGGCTTCATAGGTGCTTTTATTAGGTATACATTTAATATGTAACCAAATTCTTGTATTCATTTCTGTCTGGTTTGCTTGTATAAAAATAAATAAATTGAGCAGGCCAGGTGGGCCCAGTGGCCCTTATCTGCTGTTGCATTCTATGTTTCTATGTTCCTAAAGGAAGTACTCTCCTTCTCGGTACTGTTTTTTGCTGTATGATTGTAGAAACTGCAACACAAATAAAAAGCATGTTACAAAATATAATATACTGTATAAAGTCAAAGTTGCAAAAAAAAAATCATGCAGTCCACAACAGCAGTTTATAAGGAATCTGTTATTATAACTGTGAAAAGTATACATAGTTTTGTGCAGTGACTGTTACTACACTATAATCCATGTGATCATATAAAACCCCACTCACATTTATTTTAGCTAACTGGTGCTTTGCTTTTATATTAAGGGTTGCAATTGGCACTGGATGTCAATCAAGAAGAATATATTCCATTTCTCACAACACGTGCTGGTGCCAGATTCCTGCTTCATACCCAGAACACATTTCCTTTTGTTGAAACTATGGGCACATACGCCTTGGTAGGGACAGTAACATCCGTCGGAATACTAGTGGTAAGTCTGCAATTCCAGTGAAACACAGCAAATCCAATATAGTGGTTGCATGGGACTTCAGTCAGTTTATTTTTTAACTCACTGACTGGTTTGACTGGAATAAACCACACATGCCTGGCATTGCTACAGGAATAAGGATATCTTTGTTTACAAAACATTGTTTGAGTTTCCCCTTTGTAATAAAACTGTTATAGGAGTTGGTTAAACAGCCAAGCACAAATAATGTACTCATAACAGACGGAGCTACATTAAACTTGTTTATCCTGAACAGTTCTATTCAGACAGTGAACATAAAATCAGAGCCGACACTCGCTTGCTATGTCACAAGACCTCTGCTGTAAGATGGGGCAGGGGAGTAGGATTCCACTTTAAATACAATGTTGCATCTTGGCTGGGCAAACCTGCAGAAAAAAAAAATTACAACTAAAACGGCATTTTCAGAAAAATCATGTGATATTGAAGATTACTTGTTTTTCAGGAGAACTAAAGGATTCAAATTTTACAAATATTATTGAGACTGATAAAATAGGTAAAGAAATTGTAGCATTCTAATTGACCAAAAGCATCATGTGACCATCTGGTTATCACAGCAGAACTAGACATCTCTGATCTTATAGCAGATTTTTCATTCCATTTTTTTTATTTTCTGGACTATTTTGTAAGAGGACTAGTGCACTTCAGGGTGGTCTGTTGTGCTAGATATGGGGACATGTCCAGTGGTTGAAAGCCCTCAAGTGCACCTTGTGCTTTACAACTCATCACTGGGTCAATTTGTAAAGGTTGTAACATGGCCTGGGGACCAAGTCCCTGTCCACAACTCCCTGCTGTAGGTGAAAAAAATATGTGCACCTATAGGAATGCTGTTTTCAGCATTTATGCCTACATGCAACATTTTCCTTTTTATGGCTGCAGTGAGCATAGCCTTGCAGACATCTTGCAATCACTGTGGAGAAAAGAGAGCTTACTGGATACTGAATGGACTTTTTAAATAGTGGAGGTGAATGGCAATCACTGTGCATCCACCATACTATTTTGTCCATCAGTACCAGCAGAACACAACACTGTCTACTTTGTCCAAGATGGCTGCTGGAGTTTTCTGCCTATGCATGATGACTCGTGCATTCGCACTAAACTCCGTCTGCACAGTTCGCTGTATCCAAGATGGCCACTGGAGCCCAGTGTGCATGCGCAGAGAACTTCAGTGGTCATCTTGGACATGGCAGATTGTGGTGCCAGAGTTCAGGGCATGGGGTTATAATGTCACAAATGAAACTGCACACATCAAGACCGCACACCACAATACAGTGTGTGGCAACACCTGACTGTTTTTCTTGTGTTTCATGGGGGGGGTGCTTTGCCTCCATGCCTCACACCCCCAGAACTATTATAACCAATTCCAAGGAGATGTGGACACAGGGGCAAGAAATAAAATTGAAAAAAAAAAGATTCCCTAGAAGGGAATCTAACCACTTTTCCCCAACCCCATCCACTGCTGGGTCAGGTACTCTAGCCACTCCACTATGGGAGCGGCTCAGCCAAGCACCCAACTGGCAGTGACTACATCCACTTCCTTGTTGCTGGTGAGTGTCAGGGGGTAGCAATACTTTCTATCACCATAATTCCCCTGTCGTTGTAAAGCCACACGTGGTACTAGCAGTCTTGCTGTGTGCGGTTTCGTCCGTGATATTATGACCCAGTAGTGGAGTTCAGTGCTCCCTTTTCTTCAGAGTGATCTGCCAGACCTTGGCTGCAGTCGTATTGGCTCTCGCTAGAATTTGTTTCTCATAGCTGTGGGATAGATGCTGCACCTGGTAATACCAGGCATAGCATTGTTCCACAGCTGCACAATAAAATATGTGCAAATAGCCATAAAATGTGGAAGAAGTTGCAGAAAGGTGACCTATTTAAAACTGAGTGCATGCAGAAAATATTGTGGCTGCACAAGGAAACCCTCCCTTGCCTAACTTTTTTTCTGCACTGGCACAGTTTTTAGACTTTTGAGAAAATTTGGCCCCAGAAGTGTGCGTATATCTCTTTTTTTTTTATTTAGTTGTTTAACCAGGTATAGCACACTAAGCTGAAAGCTTTTTTACAGGAGCGACCTGGGAGCACAAGGAGGATTGAGTGACTTGCTTAGGGTCACACAGTATGCAAGTGGAAGCTATGGGATTCAAACCCAGGTCTGGTCTGCTGGATGTCACCAGATTTGCAGCTCAGAGCCTTAGACCACTGCGCTATACTGCCTCAACTGCCTCTGTGCAGTTGAAGACTGGAGTGTGTTATTCCTGATATAATATACTGCCAATTGTGAATAATTAAATTCAGTAAATAAATCTGTCAACATTCGAGGAGAATACTTTTTATTTTTGCTTGGAACACATTATTTCCAAGTACAGCATTTTTTTTCCAAATTTCCAGATGGGTCCTGCGCCTGTCCTGAACATGTTGTTTCCACTTTAGAATATGGAATTATAATACAGAACACAGACCAGATTTTACAATGGCATTACATGCAGTTTAAACAGCTGCTGACACCTTAAAGGAAACTTTAAAAAACATAATAATTAGGTACAATTCTGCCTGCATTCCATTTATATTTTATATATTTCTCCTCCCCATTATTTATTACTAAGGAAATTTGCATGAATATATGATCTTTATCCCTTAGAGTTTATTTAAGAGTCCATCTGTCTCTATAGATTACTTCCTACTTCAAATCATAACCCTCTGTTGTGACATCACACTCTGTTGCCATGGGAGTAACTGTGATGTCACAAGCAGTGCTCTATGACTTCAGATAGGGAGAAAGCAGCAGGAATAGATAAACTC
This sequence comes from Neoceratodus forsteri, assembly GCA_016271365.2. NCBI lineage: Eukaryota > Metazoa > Chordata > Ceratodontiformes > Ceratodontidae > Neoceratodus > Neoceratodus forsteri. The sequence continues at coordinate 270,234,813 of JADMNL010000025.1, forward strand.
TTTAGGAGCAAAGATCCTGTTTTCATACAGATGACCTCGGTAATAAATAATGGGGAGGAGGAATACAGCACTAATGGGAAATACAAGCTGGACTGCGTCTAAATATTAGGTTTTGTTAAAGTTCTCCTGAACATGCCACTAGCTTTTTAAAGTTTGAGCAAGATAAAACAGTAATTAAAAAAGGGGAACATAAACACTGCTGTTTACATTTTTTTTATTATAGCTATAAATTTGGGCATTGTTTTGTGTGTTTGTTTTAAAATAGTCTTTATTTTTTTCTTATTTAAATTAATACTGGCTAGATAAAGGCTGTGTTAACAACAAGACCCAAACTGGGGCCTATTTTTAACATAGCCTTTATCTAGCCAGTATTCATTTCTAATTAGTTAGCCATCCCGGAAACCTGTGACATCAGTTGAGCGGAAGCTCTGCATTGAAAGCTTCATTGTAGGATTCCTCTCAGCTTATGTCCCCGGGTTCAAGAAATTAAAAGTAGTTAAAAAAAATAAATATCAGGTTGGAAGAATGCTGCATTAAAGAGCAGCTGATGCCTTTGGGAAAACTTTGGAAAACATAATTTAGACACAATTCAGCTTATATTTCGTATATCACCTAAAGATTTTTCCTCTCCATTATTTATTACTGAAGCAATTCCCACCCAAATGAGGTCTTTATCCCTAGAGTTAATCTGCCATTATAGCTCATTCCCTACTTGAAATTATAATGCTGTGTTGTGACATCACAGTCTGATGCCGTGGGAGTCACTGTGATGTCACAAGCAGAGTATTGTGACATTGGGTTTAGAAGCAGCAGTAGGAGCGGATGATCCCTCAAGGAACAAATGTCCTGTTTCCATGCATATGAATTTAGCAGTAAATAATGGGGATATGAAATATAAAGCTAATGAGAAAAATAAGTTGTATCTGCTTTCTGACTAAATATTATGTTTTTCCAACGTTCCACTTGAAGCATCAGTGGCTCTTTAACAATGGACTATAAATAAGAGAAAAAATAGGACTACATCAAAACAAGCACACAATACAATACAATGGAGTTATTAAACGGCGTTCACACATGCCTAAATGTACAATTATTGGCTGGTCCAGTGGTATAGAGGGCTGAGGCGCTGGCGCCTTACCTCTTACCACGCTAACAATCCAGGGTCAGGAGCAACCTCTGGTGTCGGAGGGTCAGCCAGGGAGAGGAGGATCAAGCATCCCAAGGACTGATCTCTGTCAGGGAGGATGGGAGGGGATGACCACCAAGGTACTGGATCCTGGTGGTGGCTGGGGGCTGGTGCATGCTTGAAGTCCAATGTGTGGACCAGTGTGGGCTGATGTCGGACGTGCTGCATGCGGAAACATGTGCAGCAGCGTCCCTGATGTCCTTGCATGTCCATGCTGGGGTGGGGCGGGATCACAGGGACAAAAATACAATCCTCCGGCACGCGTATGAAGGCTGGAACGTCGGCACCGCAACGGATGCACTCAAGTTAGCACCTCCTGAGCCTGCCCCCAGGTCTTCCACAGCGTGCAGGTAAGTATCCAACGTGAAGCGACCTGGGAAGGGGAGGGTGAAGGGGTCTTGAGCTCTGACTGTGGCCAAGGCAGGAGCTGAGGAGACCGCACTGGAATGGGGGGGGAACCATAGGTACAACCCCTTCCCCCAAGCCGAGGAGGGAAAAAGAAATAAGCAAACAAATTTACAATTATATTTAAAAATGTAAATAGATACCAGCCCACAGGCACATCATTAGGGTTACCACTCACGACGCCAGTGACTCGTGTTTGAAAATGAGCCAGGGTCATTGTGGGCTGACTGGAAGAAGGAGGATCGAGCATCTCAGAAGAAACTCTCATCTTCTTGGGAGGGAGGGTAACATCCTGTGCTGCAATACTGCCACCTGGTGACCACAGGTTGTAGTGTGGTCAGAGGGCCAATGTGTTGGTGGGACATAGTTGATGATGTACCAGCATGCATAATGTGCATGTACCCATGACGTCCTCGACAGTGCCACCCAAAGTGGTTAGAAGTAACCAAGGACACACCCCACCATGACAGGACGAGAGCCCTGGTACCCTTGGTTCCAAGTTCCATCCCTACCACCTTGCACCTTGCTGAAAACTTGGGGGTCTCTCTTCTCCTTCACTAACCCCGCTGGGCTACATCTAGAGCATTGCCCAGCTTGTTGGGCCATGGGTGCCAAGGTATGAGGGTGGTGAATCAGGACGATTGGGCTGTGTGGTTACGGAAAGGCAGGAGAGGGGCATGGTGGCGACGGGCAGAAACAAAAAGTTAGAAAAAAGTTAAACACTGTGTGTCATGTATAAATAAAATGCATAATTGGTTGTAGTGGAATTACACATTTATCCTCGCACAAAAAGTGTAAAGACCTTCGTAGATACCTTGGGAGTTATAGGTCTTACCACTCATAGGTGGAGTAAATGTGTTATTTCATTGCAGCCTATTATGTGTTGTTAGTATATGTTCTGTTTGACAAACTGTTTGAAGCTGTCTTTGTATTTCTGTTAGGATGAAGTTCAGCGTATGGGACAGCCTTACGGTACTTGCACCACTGATGGTCTGGATGTTCCTATTGATAACTTATACAGCCAATACAACCTCTCCTACACGATGCAGGTAAAGACTAGGAGTAACCTTTACATAGACAGAAATAATTCTCTTGGTAACTAACTAATTAACTACATTCTAATTATAGTGCAACTACTCTGTAATTGCATTGCAGTTGCAATGCAGTTACATGCAACAACTATTACATATAATTAATGAATACCAACCCCACAGTTACATTGAAACTGACACTTAAAATAATGTGTGACCATACTTTTTAGGTTGTAAACCATTCTTTCTAATGCATCTACTATGGTACTTGTTTATTTGCAGTTTAAAAAAGTAGACTATATCTAGGGGATATGCAGTGGACTGACCTAATGCATGCCATTCATCTCCAAATGTGAGGGGCAAGATCATAAGTCATGGGTTGCGAAGCGAGAAAGTGGGATGAATGTCTTGCCCTCTCACAAGTGAAGCTAGATGTTGTATTTTGTGTTAAGCAGCAGTCTATGTTACTCATAAAGATTCAGTAAGGGGGCGACTGGTCTGTTAGCAAAAAATAATGATGGTAAAATAGTTCATTTTTACCTTAGTTATTTTCTGAGTTATAGATCACTAACGTGATTTCAGCCAAGCAAACCACAGAGCTATTGTGCCTTTTGTTCTGTGTACAGTGTGCTGTCATGCAAATGCATTAGGAAGGAGCATGTTCCACTTCAGCGCTAGGGCAGAGCACAACAAAATAAAATAAAAAGACTCTAAACTTATTATGAATCACTGCAGCAAAACTCAAGTGATTTATAACAAAATGATTGGACTGCTGAGAGATGTATCTCATGGTATAAGAGACTCCTCTTGTCTTGTTTGAACAGACCGAACTGCTCTGCTTCGCTTCACGATCTTCCCACCCAAACCTCATGAGAGTAGTCTCAGCAAGCAATAATACCCAACAGGGTGGGCGGTATTGGGCAATACTAGACCGCCTAGGGGCATATTATTGTACTTAGAAAATGGGCTAACTGTGTCATTTTTACAGGATTGCAAAAAAAGTAAACTAATTCACTAAACTTGACTACAATTCAAGTTTTTTCTCCTTCATTGGCAAAGTAGTCCCTCTACTACTGGCATTGGTAGTAGAGGGCAGTGTAATGTCTGGTACTGTGCTGTCTCACTTCACCCCCCCAAACAGTCTGTCCCCTTCTGTCTTTTTCATTTGTTGCTGTAACCCCATTGGTGCAGTTTATTTGTTTTATATTCAAAGTGCCAATGGAAGCGAGACTGGAATGCAGGGCCACAGAAAAGTGAGTTTTTCAGGTTGTGTAGTGACGTGCGGTCTCTCTCTATTCACCCCCCTAGCCATTTTTCTTTCCCTTTTTGTCTTTCTTTTAGCCCATCAATGCAACTCATTTATTTATTTTCAAAGTAACAATGAAAGCGAGTGGGAAATGCATGACCGCGCGAAAGTGAACAGATTTCTAGTTGTGTAGTGACGCACGGTCCCTGTCTCATGCATCAAGTTGCCATTCTTATCTTTAAAGTTGCTCTCTGTCCCTCCTGCTGGAGTGTGCTCCATTTTATGAAAACATGTATTTATTTATGTTATCAGGCAGCTGAATGGTGTAGCGTGTATGGCAGAGTGAGTGCTGCCCGCAACGAAGCGCTGCACTGGATGAGGAAGCACAGAAAGAGCAGGCGGGAATCCAGCAGTGTAGAGAACAGTGCGGGAGAAGGCTGATGGGGCAGTTGGGTGGTGAGTGAGGTATTTTGTGTGTTTTTCTTTTACTGAAGTGGTTAGCAGTTTGGGGGGGTGTCAAACAGCAGTTGGCACACCACGCGATGGGCTTGTTGTAACGACATGTAAGACTGGTTGCGAGTAGTGCTGAGCACGCGACATGCTAGCGCTAGTGATTTAAAAGGAATTTTTTTTTTCTTTCTTAGAGTAGATATTGAGACTAGTGTATTTGGGGAATCCTGCTGGGCGTGGGGCACTTCTCTAATTTGGGATGTGTTGGCAGCGGCACTAAATTAGGGACCCATGGGGACGCCAGTGTCACTCGCTAAATGAAACTAAACAAATGGCGCTGATTTCAACTTAAATAAGGCGGTTGTGCCCAATGAGCAATCAGGATGGCACAAGGATAGCTTAGGTGGTGATGTGGTCAGGTGACTGGCACTTTTTATTTACTGGGCGTCTATTGAAAGTTAATGTACCCCCTGGCTGGGAAACTAGCCAATCAGAACCCAGTAAATAAAAAACCCATTTTCTAATATGCCATAAGCAACATCCCTCAGAGGTCCTTTTACCTTATAGCAAAAGTGGCCTGGTCCACCTACACGGACTCCAAACAAATCCGAATTTCTCAGATGTCTGCCTCATCACTAGGAAATGTGATCCCAGGTGGCGGTGGTGGTGGATAGGTGATTAGGCAATGTGACCGACTCCTCCAGGCTGGGTATTGCTTTAAAATGTTAGGTCAGTGATGAATATTACCTCCATGATCAGAGATGCTGGGCTAGATTTTTAAAGAACTGTGGCATGGTGGGCTGCCTGATGGCCCCATGGCTAGCACTGTGTGCTTCTACATAGGCAACCCATAGAAACATAGACTTTGACAGCAGATAAGGACCACTTGGCACACCCAGTCTGCCCATTTCCCTACCTATAGAATAAACTGCAGATCCTAGTTTTACTAACAGCCTACTCCCTCCTACCTCCCACTAGAATTGCCTTATGACTGTCCCATGAATTCTTAAATTCCCCCACTGTTTTGTACCCCATGACCTACGCAGGAAGGCTGTTCCATGCATCCACCACCCTCTCCATGAAAAAATACTTCCTCACGTTGCCCCTGAGCTGTCCCCCTCTATCTTCAAATTGTGCCCTCTTGTTCTTGCACATCTCTTTTTCTGAAAGATGCTACCCACTTGGACTTTGTTGATTCCCTTGAGGTACTTGAAAGTTTCTATCATGCCCCTCTCTCCCTCCTTTCCTTGAGGATATACATACTAAGCTCTTTTATTCTCTCTTCATATGGCTTCTGGTGCAGACCCTGCACCATTTTAGTTACCCTCCTCTGGACTGCCTTCAGCCTGTCTATGTCCTTGTGGAGATGGGGTGTCCAGAACTGCATGCAGTACTCTAGTTGGAGTCTCACCAACTGTCTGTACAGAGGGATAACAACTTCTTGTTTTCTACTGGCGATGCCTCTCCCTGTGCATCCCAGTATCCCCCCAGCCCTCCTTACTGCTTTCTCACATTGCTTGCTGCCCAGGTTTGAAGCGAGCTCAGGAAGCCGGTTGGGCAACCCCAAGGGCTGGACAGGCTGTGCCACGTGGCAGCGCTTCCAGCTGAGAAAGGATGGCATCAGGTCCCGCCACTCTGCTGACCACTGTGGTTGGCCAGGGAACCAGCCTCTTCTGCAGGTGCACTCTAGAGCGTATAAGGCCATTTCAGCATTAGGCATGATGTCAGGGAGGAGGGTGGGGTCAGAAAATGGAAAACACCCATGGTAGCCGCAAGATGATTCTCTGAATCAATACAGCCCCCACACCACAAACAGGGCCCTGGGGACCTCTGGATTGTGCTTCTGGGGTGGGGATGGACCTTGCCATGGTGGGATAGATCCATGGGGGACCATCCCCAGGTATGTCACTGAGATGGCAGGTGATGGGGGTGGGCAATTGGAGAGGAAGGAAGATAGCTAGGTGGGACAGGGACAAAAAAGCAAGATGGAAGAAAAAAAGAATTGTGGCCTTTTTTTCCAACAGTTGCACTACAGTGCTCCCTCACTTATTCGCCTCTCGATTATCCACCACCCTCCATTATCACCATTCTTATCTCCCATCCCAAATGCATGCGCATGTTATCACACTCCGTTATCCGCCTCCCTCACTGTCCACCATTCACCATTCATTAATCATCCCGCTCACCCATATTTTAATAGTAATTGCCCTCTTTCTTCCGCCATCGCAGCGCAAAAGGTTCACAGCCTGTTTCTGATTAGCTGGTGACAGCTGCTCACGTTGGTCCACCGTCAGCTCCTCTACAGCATGAAAGACTGCTCAGTCATGAACAAGTGATAGAATAAATTAGCCTCACAGCACAGCGCTAGAATTGATTGTCTGATGATTGTTTAAAAACCTATCAGCTGGTAATGGCTTAATATTAATCATTCCACATTCCCTAGTTACTCTGGCTAGTCATTAGTGCATTAGTGCATCTATTAACTTTGTGGCAAGCTGTTTGGTATAAATCCAGGACTCAGGGTTTTATTGTTAGTGAGCTTGGAGTGAATGAACAAGTCAGTCGGTGCAAAATTATGGCAGGGTCGGCAAGTGGAAAGCGATCGCGTCTAGCTCTTACTGTGGCTCAGAAGAGCCTGATTCAGGGGCGTAGCTAGAAGGGTGCAGGGGGTGCAATCGCACCTGGGCCCACAAGGTTTGCGGGGCCCAAATCATAATTGTGATGTTTATTCAAAACCAGGGAGGCCCTATAACATATCCTTGCACCCTGGCCCTCTGGGAATTTGCTACGCTACTGGCCTGATTGTTAAGTTTTCAGCAGATAACCTGAAAGCACCCCATCAGGAGGTTGCTCGCCATTTTTCCACACTGTGGTGCCGGCCCATGGCCCGACGGACCATTGACAATGTCCTTTCAAGAAGAGAGGAGTGGTCCGATGCTGTAGCTGTAGCCGACGACCGAAAGTCGAAGAGAACACCAAAACACACTGATTTGGAGGAGGCGTTATTCCTCTGGTTCAGCAATGCCAGAGCCCATAATATTCCAGTCACAGACAAAATACTAAAGCACAAAGCTAAGTACTTTGGGGGTCAATTAAATGCGTCTGATAATTCATACTCCAATGCAAGCATTATTCAGTCTTTTAAAGGTCATTACAGAAGGCAGCACCTTCAGCATTTAACTGAATGCATTGACTCTGGGAAACCACAGGCACTTCTCCTTAGTGCTGCCATTAGGTTTATCAAAATCGCGTGGGATTCTGTTACAGCAGAGACGGTTCAAAACTGCTGGTTTCACACTGGCATAATTCCTAAGCCCTTGTCAGTGCCAAGAGTGATGCCAGAACTTACAGAGCAAGGAGGCACTGAATTGAATGATCTATAAGAACTGTATGTGGTACAACGGCTATAAAAACAGAAATGAGAATTTCAGCTGCTGAATCTTTGTCTTTTGAAAATGATTGTTATGTTTATGAAAGTGTCACTGATGATGATATTGTAACAATGGTAGCAAATTTAAAGGTCCCAGATAATTTCTTAAAGCCTCCAGAATCACAAGATGAAAATGATGACCCCCTAGACAGCGTAGACAGCCAAGAACAGGAGATAAAACCTCCTTCTGTAGTGGAGGCAAAGGAAGCAATAAACACTGTGCTTAGATTTTTTGAGTCTTATGAGCTTGTAGATGAGACAGATATTCAGAAGTGCATTTCCCTGCATTGCAAGATAAGACAACTTGCTTCTGTGAGAGCTTAGCAAATGTCTATTACTGACTATTGCAAGCTTACATAACTCCAGTTTGTAACTAAAACTATGCTACTGTGGTTTTGAACCTCATACTGCTCTGCTATACTATGCTGCTGTAATTGTGAACCTCATACTGGTTTGCTATAATAAGCTGCTATACTGTGCTTTTTGGCACTGAGAAGCACTTTAATGCACTGTTTTTAACATTTTTCAATACAAAATAAAGAGAACTGTATATAATTTATATGCAGAAACACAAAAAATGTGTCCATTGTGTCACTGTCACTTCTGTAAACACCCTGCTACCAGATACAATGTTCTGTATTTCACATGACTACATTTTGGTTTTCATTTTCAGGTACCCTCCATTATCCACCATCCTGCCTTATCCACCCAAAAACTGTGGCCCCAAGTTGGACGGATAATGGAGGGAACACTGTACTTGTGACATGACAGACCACAAAAAAAGCTATCTAACTTCATGGCACAGGTGCCACACATTGCACAGCAAAAATGGTGCATACCCCAAAAAATGATGCATGCTTCTAAAAATGGTGCATGCCTTCAAAACTAGTCCACGTCTCAAAAAGTGGCATGTCTCAAAAAATGGTACATGCCTGAAAAAATGGCACATGCCTCAAAAAAACAGCACATGCTTGAAAAAATGGTGCATACCTCAAAAAATGGCACATGCTTCAAAAATGGCACATGCCTCAAAAAGTGGTGCATACCTCAGAAATTAGGCATGCCTCAAAAAATTGCACATACCTCAGTTTTCTGCTGTGCAGTCTATAAAGTGTTGCAGATATATTCAAATGTTTTAAAATTGCTTGTAAACACTTTCGAGCATTTGTAGCAATGCAGCTCCAGCAGAGCAGAACTGCCGCAAGTCCTGCATCATTAGTGTTGAATACGCAGCCCACTGTCCTAGCATCACATGTTGACTTGGTGTGTAACAAGGAGACCTGACAGGATGACTCTGCCGAAGCTGTGGTAGCTTAGCTTGTCCCACTAGATTTCTCCATGATGCACCACCCTAGACTGGCATGGAAGTATGGCCTTCTTTCTTAGATACAAGCTGGAGTTTCAGTCCATCAGTGCAGTTGTAGCCTTGTCACTTGTGCTGCTGGGAACCTGGGTCCGGAATGATCACTGGCTAGCAGCGGGTGGAAGGGAAGGAATTGAACACCCTAGGGGATGCTTGGCTCCTTTGGTGTAGACAACTGTCTGGTGTTTGCCAATTGACTGCCTTCTAGCGGGGGTCCTGCTTAAGCAGCACAGCAACAGAGGAAGGGTGGCACACACCACCGAGCTTTAGCCGTGCCTGTTGTACAGTATGCATGCTGTAGAGGCATGTTGTGTTGTCATGCCACTGTGGGACAGAATATGTTGATGTGTCTTGCAGACCAGTAATGGAGTTAGTATGGCATGTTAGCAAAGAGTGGGCCCAGGGATCCCGCTGCTGCCCACAAGAGGGTGGCAGGCAGCCTAATTGCTCAGATGTTCACAAGCTCATGAAGAGTTACTTGTAACATTTTCATTTAAACTAATTAAGAGGTAGGGCTCAGTTGTGAAGGACACATAGTCTAGTACAGTTTTCCTTTATGATTAAAAAAACAATTTCAGGATGTTCAGGTCTTTACTACTAAATATATTCGCATGCAACCATGCTCTTTGTCCCTCTGACTCAGTCTGTTCCTCCTGATTTTCCTGTCTTAAAGTCACAAACTGGGATTTTCAATGTTCCTGCCATAGGCACAGCACCAGATTTTGGTGTATGCCTGTGGCAGGAGAAATACAGCAAAATGTCTGAATAATATTTTCAAATGTTTTGCCGTATTAATGGCAATTGATGCCACTTTGTTGTAGAATATTGACTCCTGTGTCAAAAATTGACTCTAAGGGTCCTGCTGTGCTGCGACTCTTACCCAACATGCATGATACGTAGGCCACCTTTTTTAGGTGGTGTAAGATGTTATTGCATTGCTCGTGCCATGGGTCCCTAGTGCACCTCTGAAATTCTAGGCCATCATCTTTTACTTGTGACATCAGAATCATTTCTCTAGCAATAGATTGTGATGTTATAAGAAGAGAGGATTATGACTTCAAGACAAGTATCGGCAATGTGAACAAATTAAATCTAAAGGAAAAAGACAATGTTTTAATGAAAATGTCTTCAGGAATAAAAAATGCAATATCCTGAAAGTAAAGTATTTGGGCAGTTTGTTGAAACTGAGTTCTAGTGATGCCAACAATGAGCTTTTTTGCTGGATGCAGAAATTGTCTTGTAATTTACAGAATGTGGGCTAGAGTCACAAGCTGTCAGAAATTCCTGCAGTTGCGGGAAAAACCTGGCACAAGTGGGTTGCTGCTTGTGGAGCCACAGGTTTCCGTTGTTTTCCCACAGCTGCGGGTATTCACAAAGGTGCAGCCGGATTAAGACCAGCTCCATGATATACGGCAGCTTGTGGGTGGTGTTGCCAGGGAAATCCCCGCAGCTGTGGAAAACCATTATGACTGGTTAGCAACTGGAGTTGTGGTGTGGGAACTTAGTCACACATCATTTTGTGAATCTAGCCCCATATGTTTTTTGATGTAGAATGAGATTACAGATGGTTTCATCATTACTTCATTCATTGTAACGACACAACTTAACAGCATGGCTGCTTTCCCATCTCCAGAGCTGCCTTTGGTCCTGCTTCCAGATTCAGATGGTGAATTCCTGTGGGTGTGCTTACTACCTGTATCCCCTTCCTGAAGGAGCCACGTACTGCAACAATCAGAACAATTCAGACTGGGGTCAGTAATATGCCAGTAGAACAAAGCATGTGATTTTCACATGACGTGCAGAACTTGGCACAAGAAAAACATCAAAGAAACATTTGGAAATCATACCTGAATCATTTGTAATGCAGCATAAAGTGTACTAGTTTCAGATTTCATTTCAGACATAAATTCTGTTTTGTACATTCCATTAACTTCCCTACCAGGGACCTAATTGGGCCCCATTGTTCTCAAACCTATCAATTTAATGAGAGTATAGTTAAACTTTGTTTATTTGATTGATTTTTTTTTTTTTATTTTGCAATTTTTGGCCAGGAAAGACATACTAAGCCAAGGCTTGTTTCCAGGTGGTATGTCATGGGAGCATGGGGAAAGTGACTTGCTCATGGTCATACGGTATGCAAGAAGTGGTTATGGTATTCAAACCTAGTTCTCCAGGTTTGCAGCTCATTGCTGTTAACCACTGCACTATACTGCTTACACTGATTTTTTTTATTTAAAATGTATTACCATTAGGGGAGCACTGGGCCACATGGCCCTTTTACAGGCTTGACCACCTTCGGAAGTAACAGACCTAAACAGATGCATAATTACAATATCACACTTACATAGCTGTTCTACAAAAATATATAGATCAGAAGGCAAAATGTAAATACAGTAAACAAAAATGTTATGATATATATATAGCGATAGGTCAGCACAATAAAATCATACTAAAAACAAGTACACCTATCATCCATAAAAATATATTCTTTATATTTGAGCTTAAAAAGATCAGGGTTGGTAATTTTTCTGATCCGCAAATCGGTGCTATTGTATAGTGTAGTGGCTGTATAATGGAATGATTTTTCAAACAAGGCATCTGAATGGATTCCACACCATTTGACCTCAGGGGTCATGCACAGTTTGATTGGCACAGATTTATAGATCCCATTTTACAGGTTCATTGAAAACAAGCACTACTTTTTAAGATTATGTTTTCTTTCACTGTATGGACTGAAAAAGTTATGTTTTTTTAAATGAAGCTATAAAAAGAAATTTGATGTTGACCCTATTAAATCAATAGGGTAGTTTTAAAAAGGTGTCATGGTAACCCTATGGTTAGTGTGTGTGTGTGTGTGTGTGTGCACTGGAAGGAGAGTCCAGGTCCATCGTTTTGTCTGCGTCTACCAGCAAGGCAACTCCTCCTGTGACTAGTCAGCAGATTTATTTATTTATTCAAAATTTAGGTAACCGGGATAGGCACACTGAGCCAAGGCTTGCTTCCATGTGTGACCCGGGGTAGGAGGTACAGAGTCTGGAGACTTTACAAACAGGAATACAGAGTCTATGCATCACACCAAAAACAATTACAAGTCAACAATTCTCACAAAATAGCCAACATAAGCAGAGTTTCAAATAGAATTCTGGGAGGAAGTTGTAATTCTGGTATACTGTTTCAGAAGGAGAATAACAAAGGCATGTCATCCTGAATTTTATCAAGTTAAGGTTTTTGTGAATTTGTGAGCACCCAAAGCGGCTAGACTCAACTGTGACTTTTGATTCTGGGTACTCTTATCTAAGTCTGCAACAACAACTCATGCTTATACCTGAACTGGAGAGTTACAGAGGGTGTGCGCTCACCACAATGAAAGTCACTGTTCATCGGAAGAATTTAAGTTGCACCATATTCCAAGACAGTTTCAAGCCTTCCCACTCGCTACACATATGGCATTTACAGGAAAACTGCAGCTTTTCCCAACACTTTGCTTACTGCTTAGGCTCAGTATGGAACGGAAGTGATAATACCCTGCTTGTGGCATCACAACCTGTTGCTGTGAAAATTACTACGACGTCACAAGCAGGACATGATGGGACTTCCACTCCAGCCCCAGCCATAACTGTGAGTGAACTGCACAGGACAAAGCCACAATATCCCTGTAAATACGCTTTGTAATCAAGAAGGGAACGGCTTGAAATTGAGATTTTCTTAGAGTGTTGGGCAGTTGAGTTCTGCTGATGCCAGCTGTGAGTTGTGTAATGGGGCTGGACCCCCGTCCCTTTTTTTCCATTAAAGGTTTATCCTCCTTATCTGCGTGCTGGTCACCGTCATCCCCTGCACCCAGACCCCCTCACCCAGCTTCCCTCAGGCTTACCTGGCTCGGGGCAAGGGAGTGCAATGTAACTTTTGCCATCTGAACTCACTGTGGATTGCTAACTAGCGTGCCAAAAGGGCTACATTCTGGCATGAAAGCTTGCCACGCTTTTATTTAAAATGTTTGACCAGGAAGGGGTACTTAGCTGTGATACAGAGAGTTGCATTCCAGGGGAAAGGGTAGTGGTGGACCAAATAACAATAACAAACAAAGTCATATAAACAGGGTCATTAGAACAGGATACCGGAATAAAGAAATAGTACAAAGAAAATGTTTTCAAGTGCAGTACACCGTAGCAAAACAGCAATCAGATGCTGAAACCTGAGATACAAAATGACTACAGGATGGCTGATAAATGAAGAAATTACAAAACAATGGATTAAAATGTTATAAAATACACAAAGTGCCAGTAGATATTGAATGTATTACAAGTTAGGACATGTACGGAACTCAGCAGCACAGCACTGTAAGATCCATTATAACATGGGGTAGGGGGAGACAGGTACCTGATTGGTACAGAGCCATCAAGTGATCATTCATTAATCCACGATATACAGCAAGTAGTGAATCGGCCCCGGTGACAGATCATTCAGTGGTTCCAATCTCATTTTTCACTCTTTGAGAGGCAGCCATTAATACCCTCGCTAAGAGAGTGAAAGTCACACAACAAGCAGCAGGGCAGCACTCAGCAGTGTGAGAGTTGTGCCTGCCATGCTTGTTGCTGCCTCCGGGTTTCCTCTTGTCCCAAGAATGCAGTAGATTCAGAGACAGTGGGTCGGAGATATGTGGGTGAGCACATGCAGTGAAGCAGAGAGCTCCAGCCCACTGTCAGCCCCTGCTGAGAGCCTGTGCCTACTGGCAGTGTTCCCTGATCCCTCAACCACCCCAAGGATCTCCCCTTATCCTCCAGTCAGCGAGAGTGGGTGTGCATGTGTCTCTCTCTGTAGAAGTACTGCAAACCACATTCCCCTGTTCATTGCTGCCTCTTGTTTCCCTCTCGTCCCAAGAATGCACCAGATTTACCACCCTGCGGACCTCTGGGAACCGAGTAGCCAAGTGTCCTCACAGCACCCGGGATGTTGATTAATCCCCAATAACCGCACACCCTGTCATAAGTTATTGCTTACATAGTGTGCAAGGAGCAAAGCAGGTGCTTTGTTAGAGCAGCAGAGGTTTAAGTTCTACAAGTTGAGCTGTAAGGGCATCATAGGAAGTAACATAATGCACAGGACCTGAGAAGCTGTTCCGCACAGCACCCAAGAGGCTGTTCCACATAGCACCCGAGAGGCTGTTCCATAGACTGCAGAGTCTGAATGAGAAGCCAGCTTGGGCAAGAGACTAAAAGCAGAGGTGCTAGCTTCTCAGGTTGTAGGTGGATGGGGGTTACAGCTTATAGGAGAGGAAGTAAGAGGGAGAGGAGGTACCACAGGTGACCAGCATTTTGGGAGGACAGTAGCACCATGTGTGCGCCGATGGCCCTCTACTGACATCCAGCCTACAGTATAAACAAGAGAAAAGAGCAACAAGAGTTAAATAGAACATTTAGGCTAGAAAGTGTGAATTTTGGGAAAGTGGGCAAAAGGAGGTAAAGAGAAAGTATAGTCTGGAAAGTGAGAATATAGGGGCAGTACCATACATTACGTTACCATAATCAAAGTTTGGGAGAGTTATTTTTGAGATGACCTCCCATCTAACAACTAAGAGAAACAGGAATTGTTGCAGTACAAGAAACTGAGTTTTTGGAGATGTTCAGAGCAGATCATATCACTGTGGTGGGTGACAAAGAAACATAGGCTTTGACGGCAGATAAGGACCACTTGGCCCACCCAGTCTGCCCATTTCCCTACCTATTGGATAAGCTGCAGGTTCTAGTTAACCTATATGACGTCACAGTTCTGGTTGAGCAACACACTCAGAACATCGAAATGGGTGTCGATCACAGGTAATGGCATTTGGGAATGTTAGAATCCTGGATATTCTATTTCATGCCAAATAGCATGACAATGTTTTTTGACATGAAGAATGAGGTTGTTTTAAACATAAAAGAATATTTTTTTTAATGCAGTACAGCCTACAGGTTAAAGCACCTAGTTGTGAACCCAGAGACCCACCAGCCCTTCTTTTAAAACCCACACTCACAACCTGCATACTGTGTGATCCTGTGAAAGTTAATTATAACTGCCCTGTGCTCCCAAAGCAGGCTTTGGCTCAGTGTGGCTTTCCCAGCCCAAATTTCTAAAGAAAAATTACTAAATGTCCTCACGTACACCCAGGCCACTGTGCAAGTTCAGTAACAGCTATTCAAGATGAAACGAGAACCACGACCATACCATGCACCCTGCTGATCAGAACTCTTTACTTCCAACAGCGTACTGTTACTATCTGCTACAAGACTCCAAAGATCACAAGAATGAATGTCTCCAGACTTGTATACAGACCTGCAAGTGAGTATTTAAAAAAATACCATAATACTTAAAACTATGATTCTAAAGCAGCAGTCCTTTAAATATTTTGCATACACAGTGTATTGCATTTTGCACTCCTTTCCAACCCCTAATGTTGATCCCTGTGGTGCCTTCTATTCAAGCCCTGATGTTAATCTATGTGGTTCATTTTTGTTTCCAAACCAGTTTATATGGTGCCACACTATACCTCATTCACATATTTTTTGAGACAGTGTTGCCTATTGGTTAGAGCACCAACATAGGAATGGGAGTCTCAGGTTTAAACCCTGCAAGAGCCAAATACTCACTATGGAACCTTGAACAAGTCAAGCTGACCTCTTAATGCACCAGTTCATTCAGCTCTGATAACGGGTGTAAAACAGGTCTCACTGATTATGAGCAGCTGCATCTGAGACAGCCGGGCTACGTATACAGTGTTAGACCTTTGGTTTTGTGCCTGGAATTAGCCCCTAATGTACCTCATGTCCTGTAATGTCAAGATGTAGTATTTGGTATATTTCATAATGCTCACAATTAATGATTTCAAATATTTAAAAACAAATGCTTAAGCAGCCTCAAAATGGAACAAGCATTTGTCAACGCCAAATGTTTGCTTGCTGGCATTGGCATTGGTAGTGTAGGAGTTAGAGAGCTGCATAATAGGAATGGCAGTGAAGTATTGAACTGAAGCCAACCCCACCACCACCCTGCAGAGACTGACAGGCATTGGGGTTTGCCTTTGGGTCGTCAGGCATAACAGCCATGCCATTTCACCACACCCTACCCTGCAGACACTGACAAGTGTCACGGTGCGCCTTGGGGTCTTTGGCCCTTATGCTCACCCCATTCCATCAGGAAATATGGTGAGATGGGTCCTGTATAGGACAGTAGGGTGAACTTTGAGGCTGAAGAGTCCAAGGCACACCGCAATGCCTCTCACTGGCTGCAGGGTGTGGAATAGTATGAGCATTACTGGCGAGAATCCCAAGTCGCACCCCTGATGCCTCTCAATCTCTACAGGCTGGGGTGTTATGGTCAGAAACCCTAACGCCTCAGGCGTTCATTGGCATTCTCACTCCAAATTTTCAACATGTTTTTGTGACCCCACCTCATGAACAGTGGCAATATCAGTTTATTGCTTGACTGATTTCGCGCGCAGCGACTCGCCATTAGGCACCACATGTGCAAAACACATTTTGAACAGGATGTAAAAATGACAGCTGTACTGTTCATGGGAGGTGCAAAAAAGCAATGTTGAAATTCTAGCGGTGAAAATATTAAAAAAAACTGGTGAAGTCACGTGCGTGAAAATGCGTACGCACACCGTAATAGCAATTAGTTTGGGGATTTTTACAGCAGATTGTCAACACAGGGATTTTGTAACCTCTGCTCATGAACAGTGTCACTGTGATTTTCTTAATCTGTCCCGAACAGTGATTTCCCACAGCGACCACGCATTTCTGCGCTGGAAGTGAGAAAACACATTTCGGCCATGGTGTGAAAAATGACAGCTGTACTGTTCATAAGGAGGTGTGTAAAAATGCCAGTGGTGAAAATCTGGACTGAAAATATTAGAAATCCATGAAGTTATGAGGGTGCGTGGAAACTGCACAATGGTCACTCGTAACACAGCCATTTTATGGACGTATTTCACCAAATTTTTAACATAGCCATTTTAACACCTCTGCTCATGAACAGTGTCACTGTGATTTTCTTAATCTGTCCCAAACATTGATTTGGCACACTGACTGTGCCATTGTACACTACATGGGCGGAAACACGTTTTGGCTGAGATGTGAAAAATGACAGCTGTACTGCTCATAAGGAGGTGTGGTAAAATGGCAATGTTGAAAATCTGGAGTGAAAATATTGAAAATTTGTGAATTTATGAGCGTGCGTAGGAACAGTGCAACACATGCTTGCAAAACAGTAATTTTTGGGAATTTTTTCACCAAATTTTTAACATAGCCATTTTAACACCTTTGCTCATGAACAGTGTCACTGTGATTTTCTTAATCTGTCCCAAACATTGATTTCGCACATCGACTACGCCATTGTGTGCTACATGCGTGGAAACACATTTTGGGTCAGATGTGAGAAATGACAGCTGTACTGGTCATAAGGAGGTATGGTAAAATGGCAATGTTGAAAATCTGGAGTGAACATATTGAAAATACACGAACTTACGAGCGTGCATAGGAACAGCGCAACACATGCTTGTAAAATAGTCATTTTGGAGGATTTTTTCACCAAATATTCAACATAGGGTTTTTGGGAGCCTACCCCATGAACTGTGACACTGTCGTTTCATAAATCGGTCCCAAAAGATGGTTCCACACAGTGACCGTGAAATCAACTTTCAGAGCCGATTAACGCCATGACAGTGACAGAATTCATGAGGTGGGGTCCAAAAAGCCCCATGTTGAAAATTTGGTGAAAAAATTCTCCAAAATGCCTGAGATATGCACTAAAGTTGAAAAAACCTTATTTATTACATTATACAGCTTACCGACATTTCCTCAGTTCGTGGTCAGCTTTGAAGAGTGCAGACGTGTTCCCAGTCCACCGAAGATCGTCGCGCTGGACTCCAGAGGTTAGTATGGGGTGAGGAGGGGGTGAGGGGCAGCAGGATGCGCAAAGGGTGGACGCGGGTTGGGGGAGATTGGGTCAGGACAGTCAGCGAGGGAAGGTTTTCTTCTTTCAGGTTTCTTTTTTTTTTTAACTTAGATGACACGGGACTTGTGCCATGCTGGGGTGGGCTCCCAGCATGGCAGGTGGAAGGCTGTTTGGGGGGCCGTGGGGCCAACGGGGGATTGGGCACCCCGTCGGCCATACGATCTGTTGCCATGCTGGGGTGGGCTCCCAGCATGGCATCTGGAACTCTGTTGGGGGGGAGCGCAGCACAGCCAACGGGGGATTGGGCACCCCCGTCGGCTATACAGTGTGTGCATGGAAGGGAGCACGAGCACGCAGTATGCGTGCGTGTGTGTGTGTGTGTGGGAGTGCACACGAGCACGTGCTATCTTATCACTGCTCACTGAAGCATAGCTCTCCCTTTCAACTGTACAGCCACTGCATTTTAAACTGCTGTCATAGACAGCTGCAGCTTTCATTGGAGAACTGCTGCCGCACCTGCAAACACATTGACTGAATTGGAAGACGGGTGCCGCACCTCCGAAAACTCGAATGATGGCACTATGTTTCTTGCACCTGCGTGCAAGCAAACATAAAAATGAGGGCATGTTACAAGGCGAGATAAAAAGCAGTCTAAACTTGGAAAAAAAACATATAGGTACAACATTTTCATAGTAACATAAACTGCTGTATTTAAAAAAATTACTGAAACATCTAATGTAACTTGTAAATTTTTCAACTCAGAAGGGAAACTTGCCAGTTGATTTGCCAGATTCAAATATCAAAGTTCCACTTTGAACATTGAGAACAATGTTAATGAACCCTAGTATCCTGGCTGTAGTATTTCTGACCAAGAATCTGCTGTTATTTCTTCCCACGGTTAAGGTAGCTGCTTGTTTGTTGTTTGTTTGTTTGTTTTGTTTTGTTTGTTTGTTGCAACTTCATGTTTTGATTTCTATTTATTTTTTGTCTTGGATTACAACCTTTGAGCTACAAGCTCGTTTACAAAGGCTCCATGTTAATGATAGAGAAAAGCAGGAAGGAAGGTGCAAGAATACCAAGCACAATAACATGTGTGACATTATATACAGATTTAAAACACTATAAAATAACATAACATATACAGATGGCATATATACAGTTATACAATGGCAAGAGAGAGAATCCTGTTCCCTGATTGGTCAAACTGGGAATGGAGCCGGGATGTTATCCCAGCATAACATCCCGGCTGTAGTCCCAGTATACTCAGGACCGCATAAGTAATTGAGAAAAAAAAATGCTCGGCAACCGTCCCCACGAGCAGCTTCATCTGTACTTCCTTACCCTGCTAACAATCGCGATCCCCGCCCACTCAGAATCAGCGCTCAGTGCTCTCTCACCCCCCCCACTAAACTCCCAAGAAAAACAGGAAAACCATGTCTTTGAGCAGTCAGCGTGCAGCTGTTGTCCTCGCTCGGCATAACTGTAAACTCGTGTTCCTTTTTTTTTATTATTTTTGGCATGTATCTTTATCGGCAGATATGGGGAAAACACATTCTCCTTATAACCTCCCTATCTCCTTTCCTGTAGCTTGTTAAATTCAATTGCCAGACATCCCTTTGAGAGCGGTGGTAGTGGGCTGTTGGCAGGAGAGTAACGAGGCAGGAGCTGTAAACGGCGGTCAAAATAATATCCCAGTACAACATTTAAATACGGTAGCAAAATGTGAAATACGACCACGACACAGTTCGGAGGGGGAGGCATGGCAGAGGGAAAGAAATGAAAACACATGGGGACCGAGGCACAGATACTGAAACAAAATCCATGTACTGCACTCAGACACTGCCACCTGTTGGATAGATAGAAAAAAGGAACTCCTTTTTGTGTAAATACACTTCCACGCAGAGAAATCAAGTAAAAAAACTTACAAAACACTTCTTTTTATTTATTTTCTTCTTTCAAGTTAAACATTAGCCATTGTACAATAGGAATAATGCCTTCCAGGGTGGGTGTTATGCTGGGATAACATCCCTTCTCGGGTGTTGGACACCCTCGGCCAGTGACCTCGGGCCCAACCACCCAAGGCGGGATGTTATCCCAGCATAACATCCACCCTGTCGGGCATTATTCCTTTAACATAGTACAGTCAAGGCAATATGGCAAAAATATGCGATAGAATAAGGTGCAAGAGGGTGAGGAGAGGGCAGCAGGAAGGGAGTTATTAAGGGGGGATACAAAAGCTGTCAGAGGAGACTTTATTAGAGTAGAGTAGAGCAGCAGTAATACTGGGGAGGGACAAGGCAGTCAGTAAGGTGACATTGTCAGTTAAGTGCTCAGATAGGGGAGAGATTGGTGGGAGAATTGGGCAGTGTACGCGACTTAAAACAAGCAAATGCTAAGGAGGAGTAGGAAGTCAGGAAGGGCAATGAGAAGAAGAGGGGGAGAAAACAGGGATAAGGAGAGGGAAATAGAATGAGGATGAGTTTAGGGAGGGCAGTCACATCTGTTGAGTGATTTGACTGGAAGGCAAAAAAAAGAAGGCTCCAATCCTTAAATGTCTGAAGAAGAGGTTCAAAGTTATGTGTAATCCACAGAGGGGGTGTTAGGCACAAGCGAACCAAGCAGCCACTTGGGGTGCCAGCATAGAAGGGGTGCACTAAAGTGGAAAGTGTAAGCAGAGATCAGCTTGAAATGCAAAAAGTGTCAACATAAAAACAAAAGTGTTGTTGTTCCCCTTGTAGTCATCGAACTCTTACCACTTTTTGGATGTGGGATGGGGCAGAAGGGAGGAGAGAGAGGAGTGGAAGTGGTGAAGGGGACACTACAGGTATTTCTGCCTGGGGCACCATTCGGTCTTAAGTCAATACTGGTAATCCACCTTGAAAATGCTGCTGACTGCAGAGGAGCGAGCAGCTCTCCTAAGCCTCACATCAGCACAACTACAAGCAGAGTATATCTGGTGCTGAAGTGACTACGTACATTTGGAGAGAGAAGACAGAGTGGTGAAGTCCGAGATTATTTGAATCTCAGAGAGTTTACGCATTACAACTGAAGTGGAAGAATTATCTTTTACCACTGTTCCTTGATAAAGTGGTGTCCAGACACAAAATATTGGGTAATTTTCAACGTGGGTAAAAAATAAATGTGAACCTTAGTTTTAGACATTTAAGGAGTGGGTCCTTCTTTTTGTGCCTTTTTATATATTTTGTTTTAATTTAAAATCTGGAAAAATACGGGATAGGTCCCATGAGACAAATGACAATGAGAAGCAAGTCTCATTTACAGAATGTCCCAAGACATAACTGCAACAAATTACAAGACAATAAATATATAATCAAATAACAAACTTACAGAAACCAACTAGTAAAACAGTTGTAGACAGATTCTTCTTATAGCAGCAATTTCTAAGCCATGTTTAAAAATGCCAAGAGAAGAGGAGTTTCTAAGCTGAGGGGACAGATTGTTCCAATAAAAAGGGGCCCCACATGAGAAACATTCTCTTCCAAAACATGTATGAAAGTTGGTGAAGGAAAAAATGCACTGTGGCACATCTCTGAAACTGTATGCCTTTACCTAATGGTGACCCAGAGAAGTTTCTCTTCTCAACTGCTGTAATTGCCAAACAAATGGCCTTAGGCATTCTGGAATATCTCGACTTCTCATCTTGAGTCCACAGGAAAGAATTTTTTCTAAAGAAGGGAGAAGAGCATGTGACTTGCAGGCTTGTAAATACAGTTGCTGAGACTGAATATGTTAAAGTCTTCCAGCTTCTGCTTATAGATTTTGTCCCCTGTGCCCCTCAGTATTTTTGGTAGCCTTGTGTTGCACTTTCTTTTTTTTTTAATCCGTCTTTTTCTCCAGTTCCTCTAGTGTGCCAGCCCTCTGCCCTAGACTTACAAGATCTACCTCTTGCCAAAGACCATTGTAATGATAGGTGGTGAC
Source organism: Neoceratodus forsteri (assembly GCA_016271365.2). Lineage (NCBI taxonomy): Eukaryota > Metazoa > Chordata > Ceratodontiformes > Ceratodontidae > Neoceratodus > Neoceratodus forsteri. Next base: position 270,256,794 of record JADMNL010000025.1, read on the forward strand.
CCATCTTGGTCATGGGTGGGCCTGCAGTGGGTACCAGCTTCTCTTTTGGCAGACTGAGTGTTTTTCTGTTTTCTACCCAGTGGGATACTTGACCATGCAATGATGCGCAGGTTGTACCACCAAGTGAGCATAGAAACTTAGGATTTGTTGTCAGAAAATTATTGTTTGGCCCACCCAGTCTGCCCCATTTTTTTCCAGCCTATACTATCTCAGCATACCCTAACTGTTCTGCGACCCTCTCTCCACTTTTACCCGTGCCAGCATCTGGGGCATCCCTGCCTTGCTTGATGGCCCTGACTGTGATACCACCTAGTCACTACTGAGTGGTACTCACACTGTGGGGCACACATCCCTCCCAACCCCCCCGAAGGAGGAGCACAGTCCCTGGGATGCTCAGTCCTCCTTCCCTCAGCCACCGATGACTCAAGACTGCTCCCGAACCTGGGTTGCCAGTGGCATAAGCAGTGATGCTACCACCGCATCAGCAGGCCAGGGACATGTGTTATACTTTCTTGACTGCCTAAATGTCCTTTTTGTAGTGAGGGGTCCAAAGCTGGATACAATTCTCCAGGTAGGGGGTTAACCAGGACCTTGTAAGGTGAACTGGCAGGATTTCTTCCCTGCCCCACTGGTCCCCCCTCCTTTTTAATGCACTCCAGCACTCTTCCAGTGTTCTTGACAGCAGCTGTCCATTGCTTATCCTACTTTAGCCCCTTGTCTGTTATACTGCCAGGTTTTTTACCTCCTTCAGTGCTGTAAGTGGAGCCCTGCACACTGTGTGGGTTCTATCTGTGTTTTCCTTCCCCAGCACAGAGCCTTGTAGCTGGCTGAGTTGAACGTGAGACCTCAAGAGCCTGACCAGTCATACAGCTTGTTGAACTGTAGTGACCACAGCACAGATCCCTGAGGGATGTGACTGAGTACTCCCCCTCCACTCGGAGTAGAGTGACCATCCACTGCAACCCTGTGCTTTCTGCCTCTAAGTCAGTTAGCAGTGCACTTTGTATATGAGTTGTGTCTGCCCAGGAAAGGTACACTGAGCTGGGACAGCTCTTTCTCAGGTGCATCCTGGTCTGTAAATTTCATGGACCTATTTAACTGAAAGGCAGAATGTTGGCCAAAGCACTGGGTAAAGTTCCATCTCTTATGATAAGTGGCTTAGGATATGTGTGTGTGTGTGTGTGTGTGTGTGTATTTGTTTATTCTCCTGTTCTGTGCCAGTCCCTATCTGCTTGGCCACTCCTGCTCCATCACCCTGGCATCACAGCAGTCTTACTGTCACCTTCCCATGTGCCCCCAGATCTTTCCTTCTATGGAGGGGTTACCCCCATTGCCACCACTGAATGGATTCAGGTGTGTGAGGAGGAACCTAAGCAGCCAGGTGCAGGGGCTGCAGCGACTAGCATCATCTAGGCGGTTGAAGGTTTTTCCTGCTTTTCTCCCTTTACCTCCAGGATGTTGGAGGCAAGGGTGCACATGCACACAAGTGCATGTAGTGTGGCACCAGCCAATGTCTGCCCAACCACCCACGTGCCACTCCCAACTGTACTGCCACTTGTGATCACACAGGTGGCAATATAGCAGAGGAGCTGGCTGCTCTCCCTCCCCCAAGGAGGAGAGCATCTTCTGGGATGCGTCAATCCTCTCCCACCCCCAGCCAACCCCCTGTAACTCGGTAATAAAATTACCTCTCTCAGGTTCTTGTTGGAACTGCACAAAAGTGAAGAAACAACAGACAAGTGGTGTTCAGCATATAAAGTGATTTATTTCTGGTGTATAAAGCAGGCTTACAACCAAAACATTGTGATCACTGGGAGAATACCTTCAGTCTTTCTCTTACCTATAGGCAGCAATATGTCTCTTCTTCGCAGAGAAAAGGAGTAATGCAAAAAGATCTTATAGCTCTGATAATCGTCATGACAACAGGTATAAAGATATATAAAAACCTTACAATTGGTCAGTGGCAAATAGCCTGACTGCTTACTAGCCTGGAAAGGCATACTGAGCTAGCAAAAATAACAGATAGCAAAACAATGGTCTTGTATATCCTGAAGGACACTTGTGGTTACATACATAATTGCAGTGCTGCACTAGCACTAAAGATGGCAGTAATGCCTAATTAATCATTATACAATAGTATAAATAGAAGCATCTCCCAAGTGTTACAAATAGAATAATAGCAAAAGCATTATGATTCTTAGTAAAAGTATATAGAAGTACAGTGTAACTCAGATCTTGACACTTATGCTTATATGACAAGTGCCTGTGCCCTAAGATTACTACATATACCTATAAGTATTGCTGTCTGCAAGGTAGGGGGCCAGTCAGGGGTGCTAGTCCATGGATAACATTTGCCCCCTTGTTGCCTCAGAAGGGGCAACACTCCCAAGTTAGTTAGTAGGGATGGAGCTAAAAAGTCGTTTAGAGGTCCGACGCACAAGCCTTGTAAAGGAATTCAAGTTGTCCTCAATGTTGTCTGAGGATACGTCACAGGCAGCACAGAGTGAATATCAGAAAGATAATCAAAAATGCTTGAATCACAACAAAAACTTTAAAAGTGAGTTCTACCCACATATTGCCTACGACAAGGCTCAAATCACCATTGTGGATAAGATCATTGAGTGCTTTAAAAACTTTAGATATATTATTACTAATATAAATTAAATCAGTATCTTTTCTAGCTAAAATAGATTTTTTTTTTTTAGTTGTTAACCAGGAGTAGCACACTAAGCTGAAAGCTTTTTTACAGGAGCAACCTGGGGGCACAGGGAAGTTAAGTGACTTGCTCAGGGTCACACAGTATGCAAATGGAAGCTGTGGGATTCAAACCCAGGTTTGGTCTGCTGGATGTCACCAGATTTGCAGCTCAGATCCTTAAACCACTGCACTACACTGCCTCCCGCCTTAAACCACTGCGCTATACTGCCTCCCAATATAGGTGATGGTTCCACTGGGGCAGATTGCAAAGAGAATGTCGAGAGATCAATGTGCACATTAAAAATAGGCAAATATTGAGACAGGGCAAGCAAGTATTGGGGATCAGTATCAATAACGTCTGGTTCAAGGAGAGGAACAGGCGTGATTACACTGTGATCAATAACAGTTTTCTGCTGTGGAGAAAAACAAAAGTTAGGTTTAGTAACTTGACATGTCTTGGTCCCATACGAAAATGTGGAATAATTAGTGATAATGCAATATTGACCATCAGAGGTGTAAGTGACTCTTGACAGAGGGTACATGCCAGTGATGTAGACCCATACCGGACATGAAAATAACTGATTGGTGAGCTGTGTAGTGAAGCGATGTACCTCTTCAAGGTAGCTTCGAGATGGTGCTGTTTCTGTGTCTTGTGCTGAAGATGCAGCAGGAGGGATGTCGTCATCTGGATCAACATCAGTAAGATTGGATGGCAGATCTTCACCCAATGTCAGTGCCCAGTCAAGGTGTTCAGGCGCATAGCCACATACTGGTTTCACTATGTCAAAAACATCACATTGGCACAAGAAATAATATCCTTTCTTGGTACAACAGTTCGTATGTAGGGCAACCCAAGCTTGGAGGACTGGATGATAAACCAACATTGAAGGTAATTCAGTTATCTCATGAAAGATGTCGTTTTCAAGATGACCTGTGGAATCAATACTAGCTAATCTGTAAAAGACAGAGGTAGCAGGATCAAAACGTGGTAAAGACACAGTAAAGGCAATGAACATATTTTCCTTGATGGAACAGGATTTGGTAAAATAACAAGGTGCTTGGTTAGGAAACCTAGAGACATAACCAATATTTCTAACTGTAGCCATGGAAATATTCAGAGTAGTTTTTAAACACATAATTATGCAACCTGTAGATTTGCAATGTGTGCAGTACCATTTACCCAATCTGAGATCATGTATCAAGTCTGGAATTTTGCCGGATTCCAAGTCCCTGAAGAAAGCGTTAACAGTGGACACAACATAAGCACCATAAGCAGAGCATAAAATTTCACGCCCAGTATATTGCTTGTCCGCCTCATGGTTATTCTGGAAAATAAGATCATTAAGTTTATGTTTGGTATCATTGACCCTTTGAGCAATCTCTTGCATATTGTACACAGTATAACATTCTTCATTACTGAGAGAATTTACACCTTGTAAAATAGGGGGCATTACATCATCGTTAAATAGTTTGTTGAAATTTAAGGGTCTGTCAGTGGCTCAGCAGGTAGCACACTCACTTCTGAGGCTGGGAGATCAGAGGGCTGTGGGTTCAGTTCCCACATCTGGCACTTGGGTTAATATCCCAGTACTGACTCTGTAGTGCAGCATGAGAGGGGTGCTGTCTTTTGGATGAGACATTAAACCGAGGTCCCATCTTCCTGGATTGGTGGTAGTTCAGGTGGATGTTAAAGATCCCATGGCACGTATCGAAAAGAGTAGGGGAATTTCCCCTGGTGTCCTGGCCAAATTTCCCTCATTCACTAAAAATACCACCAACAGCTTAATCTGGTTCAAAGTCAGTTGGCATTCATCTGTATCCCCCTCCCCCGGGTCGTGCCTGAAAATAGGTAGAATTTGTCTAGTGCACTTACCCGATCAACAAAAACTAAATAAATAAATAGAAACATTGTCTGCTCTATTCCAAATGGACATACCTGAGCCAAAGAGGCCAGTAATGGTGCAGGCTGCTCCAGTTATACCAGATACAGAACTGGCCGCACCAGCTATGTTAGTTGCACCCCGCTTGGTGCGTACACATGATTTTGGTTTAGCATAGTCTTTAGGGGCAGGTCTAAAGACTCCGACATAATCAGTGGTGTAAGGTCCACCTATAGGGTTGTTTGTGCATGTCTGATAAGCAGCAGCAAGATCAGTAAGCATCATACTGTAAAATTTAGAAGTACTGGTCGTAGAACAAAAAACAAATTCAGTCATATTCTAATGTGTAAGATTGAAAATGACAGGGACATGCATAAATTGTACATTATTAATGAGGGCTCCACGTAGTGATGTGGCGGTCAAACCACTAGGAGGGCTGTCCTCCTGAGGAGGGCAGGCAGTCAGGTCTTCTTGACTGGGTGGGACTACAGAAAGATAAAGAGCTTCAGAAGCTTGATAGTTTTGAAGACAGAAATCATGTGCCTCCTCTGGAGAGAGGCGGTCACAATAGGCAGGATCTATAAGAGCAGTTAGATTGTACCAACCAGTATGTCTAGGAGTGGCCTGTCTGAAGGAAAGTGTACCATTTTTAGAAATGTCAGTGTTGGACCAGCCATGGAATGTACCTTTGGACAGACGAACTACAAGGATTGTGTAGCCCATAGCATCAGTTTGCCATTATATGGAAAGCAAAGATTTATCTGGGGCAACCATTACAGCATCAAGAAAGGCATCCGAGCTTTGTGTTACTTTAATCATTTTGTTGGGAATATTAATCCGTACACCAGCAAGGGCTGAATGTTCGAGTTTGTCAAGGAAGTGTTGCAAGCGCTCCTTGTGAGTCTGTGGGGCTTTTTATGGGGGTGCAGTCACAGTCAGTAGTCCCACCAGTGGAAGAAAGGGGTGCAAGATAGACATCTTGCTGATACCTGTAGAAAACAAAAAAGGATTGGTTAAGTGCGGGTACTATTCCTCCCAAGTGGGTTAGGAAAAGTAACTTTAGTCACCTTTATACAATTTAAGTTGGTTAGCATGGAACCACTTGTCAGCAGTCTTTTTCTGCTTTTGTACTCCGACCTGATACATAGCAGGGCTGAACTTGTTGACAATGGGATAGGGACCTCCCCATTTGCTGGCAAAAGAATGAGTTGGTTGTATTGGAGAAACATAACTTGGTCTCCAACTTGCCAGTTGACTTCTTTGACATGCTTGTCAAAATAAGCTTTAGCTTGTTACTGAGCCTTACCCATTTGCTTGGCAGCGAACAGATGTATTTCCGTGATGTCATCGTGAAGCTTTTCTACATACTTGTCTACAGATACTCTATCTGCAGTAGGGGTGTGGAGATCAATAAACAGGTGTTCAGATAGTCTCATAGCTCTACCAGTCATAACCTCATAGGGTGTGCACTGAGTGGTAGCTGCAGGGGTTCCCCTAATTGCCATTATTAGCAGGGGCAAGAGGGAATCCCAATCATTGGGATCATCATCAATGAATTTGCATAACAACTGGTTTATGTATCTATTAGCTCATTCTACCTGGCCTGAGGATTGAGGGCTGTAAGGGATGTGACATTTTTGATCATCTCCAAAAAGTTAGGGTGTCTGTTGCTTTAGCTCAGCTGTGAAGCTACTGCCCTGATCTGAGTCTACTTTTGAAGGAAGGCCCCACCTGGAGAACAGTTGATCTACTAGGATTTTGGCAGTTGTCTTTGCCGTGTTGTTCTCAGTGGGAAATGCTTCTACCCACTTGGAGAACAAATCTGTAATAACGAGTACATACTTGTTGTTTTTACTGGAGTTAGTGAGAGGGCCAATGAACTCGATCTGTATCACATTCCATGGTTCAGATTGCCATTGGGGCAACAATTTGCCATTTCTTTTTACTGAAATCAGGTTGTTCTGAGCACACACTATGCAGTTGTCTACATAGTGTTCTACATCTTTGGCCATACCAGACCATGAGACGACTGTCTTAAGTCTCTGGAGGGTGTTTTCTGTCCCCTGGTATCCACCAGTGAGAGTGTCATGAACCATATGAATGAATTCGGTTCACAGAGATTGTGATGCAACCCACAGTTTGTCACCTGTATCCTGTTTGTGATATCAGATGTACTTCTGATCACTAGACAATGTATCTTATCTGAGTGCCTCTTGTATGGACTGCCCACCAGCAGTGGCTGTTCAGTTCCTTTATTCAGGAATTTGAACACCTCTCTTATTTCTGGGTCTGCTTTTTGTGCAGCAGAAAGGTCCAGCGGAGGTTCTGGTACCAGTTTCTTGCTGGAAGCAATGGCAGCTGTCACAATAGCTGCTATACATAGTGGGTGAGTCATTGTCCATGTCTCTGCCCTTGAACACCTACTTCTGTAAGTGAGTCTGATCGTTCATTAAATTCATGGTAAGGGTCAGATTTGCAGTAAGCCTTTACCTTGTGAATATACAACTTGTGAGGGAACATTTGTGTCAGGGTGTGTATATACACAAACAATTCTCTGTATTTGACAGGAGTGTCATCAGAGGAGGTAAAGTTGTTCACTTGCCAGAATGGGAAGAACTCAGTGAGTGATGAACACACCCAGTAAGAATCTGCAGAGATGATGGCGTCCTTGTCACCATGTGGCATGATCTCCAATGCACAGGCCACAGCTGCCAACTCAGTGTACTGTGAGGAGATAGTGCATTTCCTAGAAATGCACCTGAAATTGCCCTCATGATCCTGAATGAGCACTCCAAGCTCTGCCACCTGCTCTCCATCTACGTAAGAGGCAGAGCCATTTGTAAAGATGTGAAACATGGTGTTATCTTCCAGGACCTCTGGTGTGGCTGGTAAGAATGGCCCTGGGTCAGGTAGGTCAGGTGGTTGGAGGGCACAACCATGAGGTGTACCTGTGTAAAGCAGGCCATGGGCCAAAAGTGAAGGCATTTTAGCAGGTAGTACCTTGATGTCTCTATCTTGCAAAAGAAGAGACCAATGGGTCAGTCTGATGTTAGAGACTGATCCATCCTTCACTTTGTCTAAAAGCAAAAAGTTAGTTGGGGTGTGGCAGGTATGCAAAATGATGGGAGCATACCCAATGATGTACAGAAAGTGTTTAACAGCCCAGAGGGTTGCCAAGAGTGTCCTTTCGCAGAGACTATATTTTCTCTCTACTGGGGATAGCATCTGAGATGCATACGTAATGGGCCTGTAGTACCCATTGTACATTTGTGCCAGCACTGCAGACATTGCCACATCAGAGGTGGCAGTTTCCAAATGGAAAGGTAATCTTGGATTAGGGTTGATCAGTGCTGGAGCTGAGGCTAAGGCTTGTTAAAGCTGTGCCACAGCTTCAGTGTGGGTGAGACCCCATGTCCATGGGACATCCTTTTTCAGAAGTTCATACAGGGGAGCGGCCTTCAAGGCAAAATCAGGAATAAAATCCCTGGAGTAGTTTACCATTCCCAAGAAGTATCTGAGTGTTGCCATGCTGGTAGGAAGTGGCAGATCTTGCAAGCCCTGGATCTTTTTGACAGCTGGGCTTCTCCCCTGGTCTGTGATGTGCAGGCCAAGGAAAATTACCTCTTTTTCACACAACTGTGCTTTAGACGGGTTGCACTTGAGGCCTGTTCTCCTAAGGAGAGTCAGTAGTTCATCTAGCAGGGCCAAATGTTCTTCTTTGGTGGCTGTTGCTAAGAGTAAGTCATCCACGTATTGTAGGAGACACTGGGGTGTGGAAAATCCCTGCAGGGCATCCATCATGTCTAGATGGAAGAGGGAAAGGCTGTTATGAAAGTCCTGGGGTAGACAGGTCCAGGTGTATCGGCACCCATCAAAGGTAAAGGCAAATTTGTATTGGCTTTCCTGTGCAAATGGGAGTGACCAAAACCCACTAGAGATGTCAAGAATTGAGAACCACTTTTTGTAAGGTGTCAACAGCTTGAGCATATCAGGGGCTGATGCCTCAGTAGGGGCACAGCTGGGGGTAACTTGGTTAAGTTTCCTGTAGTCTGTTGTAAGTCTGCAAGCTCCATCTGGCTTTTTCACAGGCCAAATGGGTGAATTTACAGTGGAAACAGAAGTCCTAATCACTCTTTTTTGTATTAGTGATTGGATGGTCTCCCTCAATGAGGGTAAGGCTACAGCAGAAAATGGATACTGCATCTGCCTCACAGGATTGGATCCTGATATCTCAATGGTGGTGTGCACCCTACCACAATCATGTCTGTTGGTAGCAAACATATCAATATGTTCCCATAGCAAGGGTACAAGTTTAGGAAACAAGTCATAACTTGCAAACAGAGCCATGCCATCATACTCCTTGTTGTTATGGGAGATGGCTGCCACTGAATGGGAGTCTGTTATGGTGACAGCATGACATTGTCCCTTGATCTGTAGCAATAACCTGTTGGCTAGGTCCACCACACAGCCATGCTGTGCAATTAAATCAATTCCCAGTATGCTGGGGTGATGACGTAATACCATGAGGTCAAAGACAAAATAAGTCTTAAGGTGGCCTACCTGCACAGGGAGAGACACAAATTGATAAGTTTGTAGTTGGGTACCATCTGCCCTTTGTGCACTGATCTTCCAGCCGATAAACCAGGCAGATGTGGCTGGGTTCTCATCATGGAGAACAGACATAGCTGCTCCAGAATCCAGAAGCATATCCAGTTGGCGGCCCCCGACCATGGCCCTTACACAGGGCTGTCTATTTGTGTCAACAAGCAGGTCACTCACAATCTGGACTGGGGCCTGTAACTGTCAATCAGTGCTGCTCCTGGCTTCTTCTTCATCTTCTCGTTTCTGCGACCTAAGGCCTAGGGTAGCTGGTTGGGCCTCCCTATTGTGCTTTACAGGAAATGAATACTGTGTCTCTGACATCAGGGCTGCAATCTTGAACTGCTCAATTGGTGGTTCCCGAATCTCCACATTGGCCTGGCCAGTGCTCAATGCCATGAAAGGGTTCTTCCTCGGCTGCTCAATTGTTCAGTAGCCGAAGACAAGAAGGGGTTGGTACTGTTACTAGCCAGGGCCAGGGCCACCACAGAACGTGTGGATGTGGCTCCTTTACAGCACAGGCCTCTTCCAGTTGTTTTTGGAGGGCCTCATTCTCATCCTTTAGGTCCCGATAGCTAGGCCCATTACAGTACTTGCCATCGGAGTTTGAGTATTTTCCATTTCTGTTGTAGTTGTTATTGTTCCAGTTATTCTTATAGCTCCGGTCCCCCCCTTCTGCGACTGTCGGTCGTCAGAAGGGGTTTTCTGTTTATCATTGTTGCTTTGCACTATATAGTGGGTTGGGACAGAGCCTACCGTGGTGACTTGGGCTGGTGTGGCCTGCACTGTTGGATTTTGGATGGCAGTGGCCTTGTTGATGTTTTTACCGGAAGCGAGTTTACGGAGGTAGACCTGGAAGGCACGCTCCATCTTGGTGAGAATCTTATCAAAAGTATCAGACTGTGGGTAAACATTGAGTTCAACCTTTTCCAGGAGAGTCGGAGTCATATTCTGGATGTACAAATCCTTATACTCAATTTGATTTTTAACGGCGTTTTCACTTGTTAGGCCCTTGCCGGCCTTGTAGGTGAGCCGCAACTGTTGATGGGAAGTTGTTGGGCTTTCCTTCACATTTTGCTTGACCTTGTAGGCCAAGTGGGCTCCAACGATACCTGGGGAGTTGGCAGCAAGAAGTGCCTTTGAGATATCATTGTAATTGAGCATCTTGCAACTGTGGACGGACTCTGGGAGTTTGGACCAGAGGGTAGGCTCGATAGTTTGTCTCAGGACTTGGCACCTGGTACTCGGGTTGGAAAGAAAGCTTCTTGCAAAGGGAGCGCACCTTCTCCAAATGACAACTGAGGTTGTCAGTTGGGCCCATCTGTCTGATGCCTTGGGCAATTTGCTGAACAGAATGAGCGACCTGTAGGGGACTGGAGGTGGGCGTGTGGGGAGCGGTGTTTAGTTCCCATGACCCAAAGCACCATGAAGGGCAGCATCCACCGCTAAATCAGTGACTGCTTTGAATGCATTTTCTTGGGTTACAGCATTCTTGAACATGTGTCCAATCTGCTCCTGCATGGAGGAGTGTCCCTCAGGGGTGGCTAGTCTTATCAAGACATCCTGTACAATGCCTCACACTTCTGCACCATCTTCCCGGGAAAGGGGAGCCAGTGGAAGCGGGCTTCTACTAGATAGTGGTCAACCTCCCATTTCATGGAGGGCGCCATGTTTGTTTTGATGTGGCAGCATAGAAGACGTGCCCATGTGACAAGGGGGTGGGCTAAAACAGTTGCCATTTTGGGGATGGCTGGTAAAGGCCACTGCCCTGTGGGGTGGGGTCTTGGATGTGATGAGGTGGCCTATGTCCTCGTAATTGGAGTTGTCATCACCTGATGGCGTAATGTCAGTGGGTGTGTACTGAAAACCATTCGTGGCTTTTACATGGCCAGCGAGAATATCTCACTGATGGTGCATTCTTGCCAATTTGTCTCTATATTTCTTGTGACAAACTTGTGCAGTGCCCTGCTCAGTGCCCTTTGTAACCTCACGTTGCAATACTCGTTACGCGGCTCCAAATTCAACATTTTCCCAAAGCTCTTTGTCTAACTCATGCATCAACCTTACATTCTCTTCCTTCAATTCAACATTATCATTTCAAACTCTCATTTGTGTCACTCAAAATGTCATTCAAATAAGATAGCTGTTTCTTATCACATTTCAACCTTCCATTGTCATCTCTTAATATACACAATTCACGCTCAGAGTCTTGAGCAGTACAGTGCAGCAGTCTGTTATGGTGATCATGTAGTGACTGACCATCTCCTCTCTGAGTTTCTGTTCTTTTTTCATCAACTCTGACGCCTGCAAGCCCATCTCTTTTTTTAGAAAAGTGTTTTGCAGCTCAAGGGAGGCACATCATGCTATTAAACTTTCAACAGCCGTATGTAAAGCTGCGACCAAGAGACCTTTGGTGTGTTATTTCTCGACTTTTTGCTTCAACTCTAGATATTGATCAGAGATCGTAAGCAGAGGGTCTTCTGACAACTTTGCGTCCAGTGTGGAATCAGTCCAACCTCCATGGGAGATAAGATAGTTTCAGACGTTGAGTCTCAATTCTGTGCACAGTTCAGGCATAACAAACAAAGGGGTTACAGACAAACAAAGAAAGCAGTTGAAAGACTGGAGTCAAATCCTTGGCGCTGTCACCCAATGACTTTCTGGTCCCCGTGGGCAAATGGTGGTGCCAAGGCAGTACGCTGCTACTCGCAAAAGGAGTATACCAGTGGTCCAGTGTGGGTCTGTCATGCCCGAAGCCAAGATGGAACAAGTCCGTACAACAACAACCACTGCAAGTTTGAGTAGGTCTAAGTGGTCAAAAATGCACCACACTACTCGACATTCAGTTCAAAAGAACTCAAATGGAATCCTTACTTTGTACATTCCAACCTGCACATGATTGCCAAATGTAACTGGGTAATAAAATTACCTTTCTCAGGTTCTTGTTGGAACTGCATAAAAGTGAAGAAATGACAGACAAGTGCTGTCCAGCACATAAAGTGATTTATTTCTGGTATGTAAAGCAGGCTCACAACCAAAACAGTGTGATCACTGGGAGAATGCCTCCAATCTTTCTCTTACCTATAGGCAGCAATATGTCTCTTCTTCTCAGAGAAAAAGCGTAATGCAAAAAGATCTTATACCTCTGATAATCATCATGACAACAGGTATAAAGATATATAAAAACCTTACAATTGGTCAGCGTCAAATAGCCTGATTGCTTACTAGCCTGGAAAGGCATACTGAGCTAGCAAAAATAACAGCTAGTAAAACAATGGTCTTGTATATCCTGAAGGACACTTGTGGTTACATACATAATTGCAGTTCTGCACTATCACTAAGGATGGCAGTAATGCCTAACTAATCATTATACAACAGTATAAATAGAAGCATCTCCCAAGTGTTACAAATAGAATAATAGCAAAAGCATTATGATTCTTAGTAAAAGTATATAAAAGAACAGTAGAACTCAGATCCTGACACTTATGCATATACAACAAGTGCCTGTGCCATAAAATTAGTACATATACCTATAAGTATTGTTGTCTGTAAGGTAGGGGGCCAATCAGGGGTGCTGGTCCATGGAAAACACCCCGATGACCAGAACTTGTTCCCATGCTCATGTCACCGACATCACAAGCAGCAGCTCTACTGCTGCACTGATAGGCTGGCAAAAGTGACATTGAATCTTTAAACTTCCATCTGGACAGCCACCAGAAATAGGTAGAGGGGCCTTTGTTTTAATTCTCATCTGAAGGATGGCAGTTCAGCATTGCAGCACCCCTAGTGCTACACTACAGGGTCAGTGTTAGGTATTTGCCCACATTCCTGGTGAGGGACTAGAATACATGACTTTCTCATTTTCTGCACCCAGAGGCAAGTGTGCAAGCTACCGAGCCACTGACACTTCCGGTAGTGTCTACACTGCACTGGTGTAGTTTCCCTGAAGCCTGTCAAGTGCCACAGTGTCAAAGGCCTTGTGTAGACTACATTTATGGCCTGTCCCAGCCCTTCTCACTGGTCACCCCCTCCGAGAAGGTAATCAGATGGGTTTGGCTTGCTCTGGCCCTTATAAAGCCATGTTGGGAAGGGCAATAAACTTGATCTCAACCAATCAATTTTAATAATAATCAATCTTTTGTTAGAAAGGTTTGGTGAGTTGTTTAATCAGACTGGTGATCACCTAGCTCCTCTTAAAAAGATGAGAATTAGGGCAAATAAAAAGGAATGGGTTTTCAGAGATGTAATAATGTTGATGAGGCAAAGGGACAGAGCCTGAAAATTATTTAAAAAGATAAGAATTCTAGCTCATTATTGAATTATGAGATCCTTAGGAATAAATGTAGGCAGCCATCAGAAAAGCTAAAGTAGATTTTTTTTTAAATGAACAATTGTCATCCCTAGGTAATCCTAAATGAACTTGGGACACACGTAATAATTTAATGGGTGGGAAATCTAGTGAAACAGCAGTCACACTTCAAAGTGGAGATTAATTAGTCAGTGATTCCAATAGGTTAGTTCAAATGTTTAATGGATGTTTTGGGTACTTATCTAAATATCAAAGATAAAAGTTGTTAATAAATATCATGTTCTGGATGAGAATCAAAATTATAAACATCCTCTTTTTCATTTTCATATTTTGACACCGGAAATTGTTACCAATTATGTTTTGAAGTGTAACCCCAGACCAATAATTGGACAAGATAGAAGAGACTTTAGATTGTTGAAAAATGGGTATTGATGTATTAGCTATTCCCCTTACATTATTATTTAATTATTCATCATGTCATAATGTCTATCCTCAGATAGGAAGTTAGCGTTAATTAAACCCATTCACAAATCTGATAGTAAGAGTGTGGTTTCTAATTACAGACCCATTTCTTTACTTTCACCACTATCCAAAATATTGGAAAGAATTGTGTTTGATCAGATGCAGGTTTTCTTATCATAATATGATTTGTTGACTAATTGTCAGCATGGCTTTAAGATAAATCACAATACTGGAACGGCCTTGGTGGGGTTCATGAACACCATTCAGAGTTCCCTTGATACAGGTCACTCTGTTGCTGCAGTGTTCAAGGACCTCACCAAGGCCTTTGATCTAGTAGATTATACCTTGTTGTTGAGCACATTGAATGAAGTATTTTTTTCCAGGGATGTTATTTCATGGATAGGGGGTTATTTAAATAATAGGGAACACAAAACCATTATTGGCCAAGTCTGTTCTGATTCCCACCCAATTTCCTGTGGGGTACCACAAGGCTCAATTTTGGGTCCTTCACTGTTTTCTCTTTTTTGAATTCTGTTCCAACAATCTGTGATGGGTCTAAATTAATTATGTATGCAGATGTTGCAGTGATTGTCGCTGATGATTTAAAACCAGACATTGCATTAGTCAAAGTCCAACAGGACTTTGACATATTTCAAAGGTGGCCCTTGTCTCTCAACCTTGTGCTGAATTCAGGGAAAACTAAATGTATGGCTTTCACAGGTACTAGGAATGCCAGAGATATAAATGTACAGGTTACTGATTTGAAAGGGAACCCTATTGAGTTGGTGGAGAGCATTAATTATTTGGGGGTCACTTTTGATCCTTAACTAACTTTTGATTCTCAAGTCAGCATAATAATTAGGAAAATACATCACAGATTAGGAATGCTTTTTAGAATTAAACCCTTTCTTATCCCAGAATCTAGGAGACTTATGGGTCATAGTTTTCTTCTAAGTCTGTTTGATTATGGCCTGTTAATTTATTCAGGAACTACTGTTAAAACGATAAATAAATTACAGTCAACCTATCATAGAGTGTTGCAATTTATGACTAGTCTTCCAACTGGAACTCATCATTGTTTACTGTTAAAAGAGGCCAATTGTCCTTTCATAGATAGAATAAAAATAAAGTTGAGAATATTTGTGTTCAAAGGATCAGGGGGTTTACTCACTCAGGCTATTCAAGATCTCTTTCCCACTTACCAAGGCCCTTTTGAGACAAGGTCCCAGATTAGAGGTTTATTTAGAGTCCCCCTCTATAAAGAAATGGTAGGTCAGAGGTCAGTCATATTCAGGTCAATTACACTGTTCAATGGTCTTCCATCCACTGTTACTAATGCTGTTACTGTACGAAAGTTTAAGAACAACCTTGCTCAATGGCTGAATACATTATTTGATTGTAACTGCAACTGTTAATATTGAATTGTATCATAATGTCTGTTTGGTATGTATGTCCTGTATTATTTATAATGAGTATGTCTTAATGTTTTTATTGTTATATTTACTTGTTGCTTGTGAAAACGGCAATTTTGCTCATCTTGCTAACAAGTATAAAAAATTGAAATGAAAATGAAAAATGCCCTATTATTCTGTCCTTGATGATGGCTTCAAGGACCTTGCCCAGCACTGACGCCGTGAGGAATGTCCTGTTGTTGCCCAGCACCAACTCTTTTCCCTTCTTGAATGTAGGGAGCACACTGGCCTCCATCCAGTCTTTTTTTTTGAAATAATACTTTTATTGATTTTCTTTGCAAGGTATAACAAAGAGAAAACGAATAAAAAGAGAAACATTCTGTTGACAGCTCTTGATCACACAGGTCTACTTAAAAATATATAGAGTAAGAACTTACATACAGACAACTCCATTGATAGTTTAACTCCATTCTAGACATAACTCCTTAAACAATCAAAGACATTTAGCTATATTAATTAGTTGGAAAGGGACAGAGAAATAAGGGAGAGCTCAAAACAGATGAACCAGGCAGGGAAAGAAAAAGAAAAGAAATAGAGAAAAAAAAAAGCAAATCAGAAGAAATACAGGTTATATGCACATATTCCATTTACACCATATTAGAGATTGATTTCATTGAGTTAACATCAATACATGAGTGGTCTAAGTATTCTACAGAGTATTCGTGTACGTTTTCCCCCCTTCCTTCCAATTTAGAGGAGGACAAGTCCTACCAAAGGTTTTTATGGTAGCCTGGCCAAAACCTCCAAAATATTTATTTGCTCTCTTTGGGCCTGAAAATGAAAAAATGGTAGCCAACGAGCCTTAAACTTTTCCTTGCTTAACCTCACTCTGGCTGTAAGTTCCTCCATTTCCAGAATAGCCAGACAGTTTTCATACCAAGCCTCTGTTGAGGGGGCAACCAGGGTCAGCCAGCACTGTGAAATTGCTTTAAGGGCTGAGGCTACTAAAATATTAAATAGATAACGTTGGGCTGGAAGCTTGATCATCTGAGGGAATTCCCCCAACACCCAATGTACTGGGACATTAGGAAAATCCACCCCAAAGACTGATCCTATTAGAACCAAAATCTGAGTCCAATAGGCCTGGATCCTGGGGCATAACCAGAACATGTGCATATGAGTACCCCTCTCCCCACATTCCCGCCAGCAAAGATCTGAAAAGTGCTGACCATAATGCTTCATGATTACCAGAGTACGGAAGTATCTAGCAACCACTTTCCACCAAAACTCACGCCATATGTTGGATGCAGTCGTGGAGTGAGTGACTTCCATGTTTACCCAGGAGGATTCTTCAAGGGCCCTCCCGGACTCCAAGTTCCAAGCCTGTTTAACATTTTACAAGGGGTCTGATTCGAGAGCTGAGAACCGTCTAACAAACCTGGAAATCCGACCACAAGGTTGTGAATGACAGGTCTCGGTTACCATGAACTCCACTAGTGGATCATAGCTAACTGCAATAGAACCTTGTCTCAAGAGATCCTTATTTTGCAGAAAATGTCTTAACTGCAAATAATGGAATACATCACTTTCAGGGGAGTTTATATTCCAGGGATAGCTGTTGGAAAGATTTAATATTAGCACCTAAATACATCTGACCCACCCTCACCAGTTCCCCTCTGCCCCATCTCATAAAGCTCTGGTCCCAGACGAGGGGCAGAAAATCTAAGCATACTTTAATTGGTGAATTAGGCCCCAACTCCAGCCGAAGGGAGAGTTTCTTATTGATTTCTAGCCAGCAAGATATAATCACCTTGGTCCAAGGGTTGTTCACTAACAATCTCTGGATTCCACCTTGGTCCATAAACACCAAGTCCCTGATATCCCCCCCCACCCCGGAGGATTCCGGTCTCCCTATCTCCACCTACAGTGGCGGCTCTTCCATGGTCATGACAGACACCAGGGGTTGGACCTGAGCGGCTCAACTATACTTTTTGAGGTCAGGCAAGCCCAATCGTCCCTTCTCCTTGTCCCTAAGTAGGGAGTTCTACTTCATTCTGGGGGGTCTGCCAGCCCAAATAAATCTCAGCAAGGAAGATTTAAATGATTTCCAAAAACCTGCAGGGGGTTTAAATGGTAAGGACTGAAACAGAAATAGAAAACATGGGAGCACATTCATCTTTACACAGTCTGTTCTCCCAAACAGGGAGAGAGGTAGTTCCCCCACCTCCTCAAATCCTCTTGCATGGTCTGAAGGGGTCTCCCATAATTAATGGCATACAACTTTTGTAGGCCTCTGGGGATCCCAGATCCCCAGATACTTAATGCTGTCTTTTGCCCACTTATAATTACCTACGGAGGGAAGTATCCCATTCGGGGTCCTCCCTATGGCCATAAGCTCATTTTAGTGTCATTGATTTTGAAACCAGATACCTTACCAAAATTCTGTAATAGGGAGTTGATGAATGGCATCTGACTTATTGGATCAGTAATGTACAAAAGGGTATCATCTGTGTACAGGGACACCCTAACTTTGACCCCCTGTACTTGTATGCCCTTATATCCATCTGACTGCCTTATGAGAGCTGCCAAGGGCTCCATACATAGGGCGAATAGCAGGAGTGACAGTGGGCACCCCTGCCTAGTTCCCCTACTTATCCTTATCCTCCTCGATGTTACCCCATTTACCCTCACCATTAGCCCAAGGGTTCCTGTACAAATTCACTATCCAATTCCTAAAGTTATCCCCAAATCCAAATTTTCTCAGGGTGTAATCCAAAAAGACCCAGTCCAGGCAATCAAATGCCTTCTCGGTGTTTAAGGCCATAACCGCCCTAAGTGTTCCGGGTGGTAAAGCCCCTGAGGCAGACAAGATGTTGCGCAGGAGTCTGATATTATCCTGGATGTGCCATCCAGGTATAAAACCCATCTGGTCTCTATGAACTAGCTTGGGAATGTACTCCTGGAGGCGTGAGCTCAGGATCTTTGCAAAGATCTTTGCATTCTGATTAATCAATGAAATGGGATGGTAGCTCCCGCACTTCATCGGATCCTTGTCTGGTTTCAGTAAGATGGTAATCACCACCTTCTCCCAAGAAGCTGGGGACTCCCCCCCCCCCTTCGTGAGCTACACTGCAGACCTTGGTTAACAAGGGGGTCAGCTCTGTAGCGAAATGTTGGTAGAACTTGGCTACAAATCCATCCGGGCCTGGGGCTTTCCCTCTGCTAAGATTTTAATAACCTTTTTCACCTCCTTTTCAGTAAAAGGGATTTCCAATCTTTGACTCGAGTTTAGGTAATACAGCCCCTTTGTAAGAGGCTCTCCACTTACCCGACATGATCAATACCTCTTTCCTGGGCATATAGGTCAGCATAGTACTTGCAGAAGCTATCAACTATTTGCACGGGATCCGAGGAGGTGGATTGAGTCCCCAGCCCCCTAATCAAAGGGATACATCTTTCCGCTTCCTGCTTTCTCAGTCTGAGTGCCAAAAGACGGCTTCCTCTCCTCCCTATTTCATACTATCTTTGCCTGGTATACCTCAGGGAGTTTTCAGTTTTCCTCTTCATCTCAACATTGTATAATTCCCGGGTTTCTCTCAATTTGGCCAGGGTTGAGGGATCTCTATTCTTTTTATGCACAGCCTCCAAGGATGCAATGTCTTCCAACAGCCTTTCCAACTTAGCTTGATTACATTTATGTTTGTGAGAGGCATAACTGATAATTTGTCTCCAAGGAACTGCCTTCAAACCATCCCAAATAAATCGAATGTGTGTATCTTCTTCCCTATTTTCTATCACACACTGCTTATTGGAATCATTGATTTGGTCTACAAACACCTTGTCATTAAGCAACCCCGGGTCAAATCTCCATGGCCCCCTAGCTTTCACCCCATCCAAATCACCCTAGCACTAATCATTGCGTGATCGGAGAAAATGACTGGGTGTACAGTTATGTCAGTCAAATCTGGGGCATTCACCAATTGAGTGTAGAATCTATCCAACCTAGAGAATGACCCTGCAGAGTCAGAAAAGAAAGCGAAATCTTTAGTTTCTGGGTGCCGTTGTCTCCAATGGTCTACCCAGCCACCCTCTGATACTAAAGTTCTAAGGAGTCTGAAGCATGCCACCCCCCTTTCCTCTGAACTCTTGTCTAAAAGAGAATTTTCAACACAATTCCAATCACCCATCATGATTATCCAGCCCAGTGGGAGGGAATCCATTATGGAAAAGAAGTGTCGAAAAAATGTCCAAGATGATGGAGTAGGGGCATATATGGATGCTAGGTGGAAGGTGTGTCCCATATAGTCCCCCGAGATTACCACAAAGTGGCCGGACCCCTCCACTTGCACGTTGTGGACTTCAAGTAGTTGTTCTTTGCTTACTAATATAGCCACTCCAGCTCTGGAGGTGTCCAGATGGGAATCTGAATACACCCCCACCCACCCACATTCTCCTCAATTTAGAATGCTCCATCTGGGACAATTTGGCCTCCTGGAGACAAGCCACATCACTCTTTAGTAGACTTAACTCCTGGAGAACCTTTGCTCATTTAACTACCCCATTGATCCCCTTGACGTTAATGGAAATTATCTTAAGTGATGCCATAGATGAAGGTATTTTAAGAACCAGCACCCATATCTTCCATAATCCCCACTTTTATAACCCCTAATCTATGTTTTGCGTGTACATAAGCATATCTCTGTAAAAAAAGTTTTAGAGTAAAAAGAAAGGAAATCAAGAAATCATAACAGACAACCAAAGAAATAACTGAGGTTATACTGTAAGCTGGGTTTACTTCATCCAGCATGACCCAAAACATGGGCCCTAAATAAAACAAGATACTAGTTACTTCACTAGATACCTGGAAGCTCAAACAGAGCTTTAGAGTTGAGGCTAAGAGTGGAAGAGCCTCAGAAGGCTAGGTACACCAAGCTCTAGGCTGGTAGGAGGAAAGCGCCAAAAATGCACTGGGGATGAGCCCAGTGGTGCCGGAATGGTTTGAAAAGTGGTAGGGCCAAGGACATAAGGGTAAAGTTTCCCCTATTAAATATATTATCATGATAGCAAAAAGTGATAGGGCCACTTATGAAAGTGGTAGGGCCATGACCCTAGTGGCCCCCCCCCGTTCCGGCACCTATGGATGAGCCCCTGGTGGACCAGGAGACCAGACCCTCTCCTAATTGTAAAATCCAGTAGAGAAGGTGTTGGAGTAATGCACCTTGGGTAGTGAACAGAGTGTATGTTGCATACACTGTGCAGTAAGGACCTATTTCAATCACCAGCTTATTATAACCCCAAGTATTACGGGCACCTTATTACATCAAACTAACCACAAGAAATAGGGAAAGAGCTACCCAACAGTGCCCCAGGCTGAGGCACCAACAGAGTTCATAATAATCTGGTTTGACCTCCACTGAAGATACCTATAAGGGGCTGAAAAACCAACTCATGATGCACAGAGGAAGTTCAGAGGTGCTAGGGAGCCGCTCCCCACCCCCCATTTCAATTAAACAGAGCAAAACTGTTCAAACAGTTTAAACATTTCCCCTTAGCAGCCTACCTACCCCTGCATTGGGCTAAAATGTAACCAAATTAACTCTAAGTAATATATCCCTTAATACAAATATAATAATAAGTGACATAACATTGAAAACTGTTTTGTCCAGTATTTTAAATCTTTGATAACCTCAAAACAAAAAGGGAAGTAAATCTCATCTCAGTCCAACTGCATACACCATTTGGAGAGGCAGACTGCGCGGGAGAAAGAACATTGTGGCACCACCAGAAAGTTTGCCTTTAAACAATCCCACTGGAAACTAAAGGTGCAGTTAGAAAGGGCCACCATCTTAAACTGCAAACAGGACAAATATGTGCAGACCAACAAGGTAATCAAAACTGCTTACTATAACTGGAGAAATTAAAACTATGCATAGTTCCTAAGGATTCCTACTGCTTAAACCAATGAACTAGTTCCATCTCGATAGAGGGAAGCCCCACATCAGCATCGCAATTTGAGGCCATGCCCCCCCACCGGGAGCAAGCAGGGTGAACAAACAGAAGCCATAACCCAGTTAGATCCTCAGGTCTTCTTCACTTGTAGCCATCTAGACATGTCAGCATGCAAAGGCAGGAGGGCATCGCCTCTTCTTACCGCTTGCTTCCTTGAACCTGGGGCGATTGACCACAGGAGAGCCTCGATTTCCTTCTCGGCCTGCTCCTCCTTTGTATCTGGTGTGGGGTTCCCCTGAGATTCTAGATATGGAGTAGCCATTAAGAGGGAGTCGAATAATTTTGTTCCCTCCTTATCTTGCACCCACAACCTAGCGGGGTAGCTGAGGTATGCCTTGTGACCTCATCTCTCAGTGCCTTCACCACCAATAAAACGTTTTCACGGTTGGCCAGCATTAAAGGGGGAAAGTCCTGATCGAAATATATTTTCTGGCCATCAACATTGCGATCCCATTTGGCCCACACCAGCCTGAGAATTTTTTCCTTTGTGGAGTGTCTCAAGAATTTTATGATGACGGACCTGGGGGGGTGCACCCTGTTTAGGCTTAGGTGCGATAGCTCTATGTGCATGCTTGATCTCAGTTTTAAAGTCCTCCCCCAGGTCTAGCTCTGTTTTCAGCCAGGTATCCACAAAATCTTCCATGGAGAAGGGGTCTACCCCCTCCAAGATGCGAAAAATGCAGAAGTTATTATGGCAGGCTCTCGCCTCTGCATCCTCCGCCCGCATGATTAGTTCTTTCTCTCTTCTGTGGAAGTACGCAAGAGATCTACTGAAGTCCATATGTTCTGACTGAAGACCTTCCACATGCGTTTCCACGGAAACTGTACGCACTTCCAACTTTTTGAAATCTTTCTGTATTCCCGAAATCCGGGCTTCAATGCGGTGAAGGATTTTGAGCATTCTGGGCCCATCAGCTTTAGTGAAGGTTAAAGCATCCTCCAAACCTGAGCCCTCAGCTTCATCACCCAAAGGCCATGATTATAGAGGAACAGGACAAGGCAGGGCTTGGAGGCCTCGGAACGCTCCTGTCCCGAGTTTGACTACCAGCTTCCACAGGAGGCTTCTTCTTTGTACACCCCATGGTGACTGTAAGCATATGAGCTTTGTATGCCACAAAATTAGCCCAAAAAACATGCGATGGTGATCGATTGAACCAATAATTGCGCTCAAGGTATAGGAGCTCCGATTTAAGCTGCCATCAATTGCGAGACGTCAGCAGAAGTCCCTCTATCCTGTCTTACAGCACCACATCTGCCTGGACAAATGCTTGGAAGATTACTACAGTTGACCATGCCGATCATTTCTTTAGCCCCATATGATCGTGGAGTACACCCACCCTTTGGACTTATCTGGCTTGCTCTTCACCTGGTAGTCATCTGCTGACAGGAGTGTGATATCTTCGGCTTGCATCATGGCTAACACTAATTTCATGTGCCCTCCTAATGAGCACTCTCTCTCTCTCTCTCTCTCTCTCTCTCTCTCTCTCTCTCTCTCTAGGGGCCCTTTGGTGAACACCAAAGAGAAGTACTCATTATGCATCTCGACCATCGTCCATAAGCAAGGCAAGGCAAGGCCATCTTTATTTATAAAGCACCCAATCCCAAGGGCTCTGATTGCTGTACATAAAATACAAAATTGCAAGCAGAAGTTATATCGAAACACAACTTTAAAATACAATCAAATAAATAGTAAAAAGAGATTTTAGCCGTGTTAGTCCTTGGAAGACAAGAGTCATTGGATAGTTTGATACCTCATGAGGCCCAGAAAGCTTGTGTACTATACCTTCTTGTATACAGTATGTAGCTATGTAGTCATGCAAACAGTGTACCAATGAAACTATATGTTGTCATGTAATTGCATACCTATGTAACTATGTAAACATGCCACTGCATAAGGTGTCCCTTGAAAATGAGCATTAGCTCAATGCGATATTGTACCCGTTCATGTTCTAATGAATAAAATACTCACTACTACTTCTTTTACAAGACATAGGTTGGCCCAGTAAAAGATAGCCAACCTTCCAGCGAATCAAATAAATAAAAATGTCAGATAAATCATAAAATGAACTAACTAGGAAACGTTTGCTCAAATAAAAATGTCTTAAAAGATGCTTTAAGGGTCCCACCATGCAAGCCATATGGATATGAGCAGGCTGTTGGTCCAAAGTGCTCAGGCAGCTACCCCAAAAGCTCAATCTCCTGAAAGTCTTAAACAGGAAAGGGGGACAACTAGCAGGCCTGCATCTGTGGAGTGGAGGAATGATCTGGGTGGTAAGGAACAAGGAGATATATCAAGTAATCTAGTCCCAAACTGTGTAGGACCTTGTAAGTTAACAGGCAGATCTTGAAGGTAATGCACCACCACAAAGGCAGCCAGTGCAGCACCTGGAAAACTGAAATGATATGGTCACTCCATGAGGAGCCCACTATCAGCCAGGCTGCAGCATTCTGGGCCAATTGCAGGTGGTACATCAGACCTCTGGATAACCCTACGTAGAGAGTGTTGCAATAGTCCAACCTAGAGGTGATGAAAGTATGGACGATCGTCACCAGGTATGCATGAGTTAGATGCAGTTTAATCCTGGCAATGTTACCAAAGAATGAATAAATAAATAAATGTGTGTTTCAGAGATGGTAAAAAGCCAGATCAAACCACAGTTGATGCCTGTTGTTCTAACGTCACTCTGCAGTTCAAAATGAGTCCCAGGCCCTTCACCACATTAATGGCCATGAGAGAATGGCCACCCACTGAAGGGAGAGCCAGATCTACTGCAGCAGCCAAGCCCCAGCATCCCAGTTTGACCACCATGTCCTCTGTCTTTCCTGGGTTCAGACATAACCAGGTCAAGGTCATCAAGTTGTTTTATCTTAGCAAGACATCATCCCAACACCAAGTCCATATGATCTTCGCCAGGGGCACAAGACAGGTACAGCTGAGTATCATCCACACAGCAGTGAAACTCAATGTCGTACTTGTCACAGATTCACTCAGCAGGTCAGGCCCTCTACTCCCAAAGTGCCAACCTCTGAGCGCAGTCTTGTGAACAGTGTAACAGACAAGGTAACCCTCTTGTCTGTTTTTGTGAGTTCGGATCAACCTTTGGTCTCAGTTCTGGATGGATTCAAACTGTTAACCTCTTGCTAGCGTACCCAATGCACAGGTTCAGATATATCTGTCTTCGGGGGGCCAGATATCTTTGCCTACGGGCACCTAACCAGGTATTCAGAGATGAACCCTTTAAAACTTTAATAAAGACCTCAGATTTAAAACGCTTCTCTTTCCAGTTTGGTACCACCCTACAAGCTTATGTCTGCAGTCGGTTATAACCATAAATATTTCTTAGCAAAATAAAGCAATTCAAAGACAGACCAGGTTTGCTCTAAAATTAGAGGTTTTTACTAAAATATATAATAAGATGTCAAACATACAATACAGAACTCTTATAACACAAGACATACATAACTTTAAACAAAACAAGGTTTAAAACAGTGCAATTCCTACAACTATATTTAGATTTTGTCTAGCTTTCTAAATACCTGTTTTCAGTGCTCAGATGCTTTCTTGGTCAGTGTCAGATAAAAACTGTGTCTCTGTAGTGAAACAGAATAATCTTTACAAGCAGTATTTGCCAACCCCTTTTTGGATGACGTCATCCAGCTCCTCCTCTGTCAAAATATCTAAAAAAAATATAAATTTCTAACAACCACAGGATGTAATTTCAAAGTATTAATTCTGCAACCTTAGCATAACTCAAGTTTCAAATGACACTTTCTTTGATCTCATGCTGTACCCTCCTCACACAGGCTTCATATGAGCATTTATGACCGCTCACCTCTGTGTAATATCCTAGCTTCCCTGTCTAACGTCATAAACCTAGTTTATGATTTCTCTCTTAACAAAATTAACTTAAACAAGTCTGTAATTAGCTCAGAGAAACAGGATCCTTAATAAAAGTCTTCCAAGTAACACATTGTCTCTAAAAAAACTGAGTGTGTGTGAATTCACATACTGTCAGCCGTTTCCCATGGCTTTCATCTCTCAGCTGGAATCTGGGGGGGGGGGGGGATGAGTGAGGTCATTCCTAGAGCACCTGAATTTTCAGCAGAGACATTAATACATTTTATATTAAAGAAATATATAATACAGCACTCAGAACTGGCTGTCTATGTCACAGTACTGTCTAATGATCTCCCCCAAAGGTAGCATGTACATAGAAAACAACATGGGGGCAAGAATCAAGCCTTGAGGGACTCCACAGGACAGTGCAGAGGCCCTAGAGGTAAAGTTACCCAGGGCTACTTGCTGCGTTCTCCTGGTTATAGAGGACTCAAACCAGTAAAGAGCTATGCCTGTGAGACCCACCACAGTCAATTGTACCAAATGCTGATGAGAGATCCAAGAGGACCAAAATAGAGCAAAGTCTTCAATTTCTCGCTCAGAGGAGATCATGAGTCACCCTGACGAGAGCAGTCTCAGTGCTATGACAGGGCCAAAAGCCAGACTGGAGAGGTTTGTAGTTGGAGAAAGTCTTCAGGCAGTCTGCCAGTTGCTTCCCCACCACCTTCTCAATAACCTATCCCAGACAGAGACAGGCTGGTAATTTGCTAGATCATCAGGGTCCAAGGAAGACTTTCTTAGGAAGACTCTAACCACAACCTTTTTCAAGGCAGATAGACCCCCCCCCTTCCTCAAGGAACCATTGGCAATCTCAGTGAGGAGCTTGCCACAGCCATGAATCAGCCATGTTGGTCCTGGGTCCAGCATACAGCTGGTGGGACACAAACTAAAGACTACCTGGAGCACCTCTGCCTCAGAAACAGGTCGAAACGCATTCTAGACAGGCAGATCTACATCACCAAAGGAGCAACAACTACCGGCCCATGGCAGTTTACTCGAGAAAATACCCAATCTAATGGCTGACACTGTCAGAGAAAAATCATCCAAACTCCTCACACTTCTGCAGAAAAAGCTCTACCAAACCACAGACAGAAGGATTTAACAACCTGTCAACAGTACAAAAAGAGATGTGCTAGAGGATTTTCCCCTGCAGCAATCAACTTTGAAAGAAACTCTGTCTTCTTCCAGTCAATTGCCCATTGATACTCAGCATCATGCGTCCTCAATGCCAACCTGTCCTTCACAGATCGGGAAGTTCTCCAATAATGCTCCAACCTCTGTCCCTTAGTCATCGACTGATGCAACTCAGCACAGTACCATGGTGAGCTATGACAGGACATCAAGGGATGATAAGGTGCAGTGGAGTCTAAAGCAGCCATGAGGACTGTGTTATAGTGCTCCAAACCCTTCTCAGAACCTGTATACAAACAAGCAACATAGCCAAGCCATCCAGTACCTCCTGGAGTTTGCGAGGCTCCAAATTATGTTTTGGATGGTACTGGATGGTCCCCACAGAGGGGAATAACCAAACAGGTTACTCCCAGCTCTGACTCTTTCAAGAGTTTGTCTAGGCAGGTGGGTGCTGTGGGAATGGATGGAGGCCAGTGTAGTCTCTACGTTCAATAAGGGAACAGGGTCGGAGCAGGTTTGTGAGAAATTTATCATAGTATCTAACAGCCACATAAACCTTTACCTAGAGGTTAGATATGTCACTGTCACTTTCCTTGACCTTTGCAAAGAACAGACCCAATCAGAGAGCAGCTGTTATCTGATGACATCATAATAGGCTTGCCCAGCTCTGAAGCCAGCAGTTCAAATAATAGAAAAGCAGTAACCTCTTCAAAGAAAAATCTGATTTAAAAAGTTATAACTGTTAAACCGATGTTGTATGAATTGAATACACAATGCCCTGACTAAAAATACACATTTTATCTCCACTTGTGAGGGCACAAGGCTTTCATAAGTCATTCATGGGTTTGCCACTCATGAGTTATAGTCTTCCCCCTTAATATGTGGAGATAAACTGCATATTTTGAGTCAGGCCATTGTGTAATAAAACAATAACTTTATTTATAAAGCACCTTTCAAAACCAAGGCACTGTACAGAGTATAAAATGACCACATATAAATACAACAGTAATAATCATAAAATCCTCAAAAAATAACAGCTAATCCAATATAAATTTCCAGATTACAGCATAAAATTTATAGCTAAAACTATCATTCAACACTTTCTGGGAATGCCTGCCTAAACAGATAGGTTTTTAGGGCTGTGTGTGTGTGTGTGTGTGTGTGTGTGTGTGTGGTCAGACTTTTGCTGAGGCCTTCCCTGATTGGCTGGTGCACTTCCCCAGCAGTCACATATGTGGGTATGTGTGTGTGTGTGTGTGTGACCCGGTGAGCCACTCGACTGGCAGACAGCCAGAGACCCACAGACTAAAGCCCCTAAACAGGGCAAATTCTCGCTCCTTAGCGATGGCAGCTTCTCATATCAAGTTGCCGGCCATGCACCAAGACCTGCCCGCCAGCTATCCCATGCAAGACTACTGCCCCTCAACAGGGCGAATTCCTACTCCTCAGCAGCAGTAGCTTCCTATTTCAAGCCACTGACCATGCACTGAAACCTGCCCACCAGCTCTCCCATGCAAGGTATGCCCAGGGATGGCCACAGGACTCACCGTCTCCTCGGTACTTTCAGCATCTCTAGCATTGGGCCGCGAGCTCCAGCGGATGGCCACTATTGGTCAGACTTTTGCTGAAGCCTTCCCTGATTGGCTGGTGTGCTTCCCCAGTGTGCGCGTATGTGGGTATGTGCGTGCGGGTGTGTGCGTGCATATGTGCGCATGTGTGTGTGCATATGTGCATGCGCGCGCATGTGTGTGCATATGTGTGTGTGTGTGTGTGTGTGTGTGTGTGTGTCAAGGAGAAAGCAAGTAGGCCACACATTAGAAGCAAGGGCCAAAAAGGTGATGGAAGGAAATCAATGAGTCAGACAGATTGATGGAAGATTTGTCAGCCAGTAAATGCAGATAAAGAGAAGGATCTCATGAAGTCACCCACTAAGGGACAGATCATCTAGTCAGAGTGGGTAGACCAGCCTTGCTGCTGGCATCAAGAAACTTAAAAAGGGAAATTCTTACCACCCTCAGACTAATATGAAGGGACTAGGAGGTTCCCAATTAAGAACATTCACAGTTTGAATCCATTTTTGCAGTTCTTACTTTTTTAAAGGGGCACACTCTGTCGATCCTTTTTTCATCTTGTTATTTCTAGTTGAAAAGCCACATTTTATGATCGCTTACCTTATTTCATTTATTTAAAACTGATTATTGGGTCAGCACACTGAACCACATTGCTCTTGTACAGGTGGGCCTGGGTAAGATGTTAAATGTGAGTATATGCATAAACAATGCATTTATCATAGTAACAATTATACATCTTTAAAACATTCAAAACTGGTAAAAATAAAAATAGACATTAATTCATTAAATTGTAATAATAGCATGATCGAAACTGCATAAGAAGCCAGGGGTTAGATTTTCAATGGGAGATGCAGGGCTTCCATCAAACCCTGTGTCAAACCCATTTTTGGGCACAGCTGCACCAAACACATTTACCACACCTGCGCCTGATTTAAGTAAGTCGGGCACAATTGTGGGACTTTACCCGATTTACGTCAGCTTGCACCAAATATTGGGTGCAAGCCCAGTAAAAAGGGTAATTGGGATTGCCGCAGGCTAGACCAGAACAAGTTGGTCTAATTTACAGCAGTTGGCTCACGGGATGGAAAATCCTGATTGCCGTCCGGGAGGATGTCGCAAGCCCCATGCTCTATACGTTTGGTGCACCCGGGCTTGTGCCATCCTGACTCATTTGAAAACCCGGCCCGTGACATGTTATTGTTATGGGGCGTTTGAAGTTGATGGCCTACCAAGGCAATCTACATAAAACATTTGCAACCTGTAATATTAAACAAGTAGTGCGTTAAGGTAGATTTGAAAAGACATGGGGACTTTATCTACTTTATGTCTGAAGGAAACTTCTTCTTTAAAATTCCTTGATGTTGCTGGTTGTTTAGAACTGAAATACATGCTAATGGTGTAGTTATACCCAGCCTTGTTTTGTTTCAAATCTTTGATCTGCTCTTCATGCGTACTTCCTGAACTTAAGGAGCACCCCCAAACAGTGAAATCACTCATGGCGCAATAATCTCTTTCACAGTTCCTTTCTCCTGGACCACTCAAGGCCAGAAAACACACTCCTTTATGGAACCCAAGCTCTTCAACTCTCTTCCCG
This sequence comes from Neoceratodus forsteri, assembly GCA_016271365.2. Lineage (NCBI taxonomy): Eukaryota > Metazoa > Chordata > Ceratodontiformes > Ceratodontidae > Neoceratodus > Neoceratodus forsteri. Next base: position 270,286,356 of record JADMNL010000025.1, read on the forward strand.
TCCCGAACTAAAACTCTGTCCCTCCACAAATGACTTCAAACAAAATATCAGGAGACATTTCTCCCTCACACACTCCTACACCTGGTCGCAGCCCTAATCTGGCTCCCCTACTGCGCTGTTTTCCCCTCAGCCTTTAGTTATCCACCTCTGGCACTTACCCTCTCTTTCTAGCACTTGTACGACTGTTACTCCACCTCGGCTCGTTTTTTGATTGCACTTAAAGGTCTGTTTCCCACTGTTTATTGTATTATTGTGAACCCTCACAGAATGCTAATGTCACCTTTGTGTTTGTTACATCACCCAGGTTAGTTCCTGGTTGCCTTTTTGTCTATCCTGTCCTGATTGGATATGTACCTTGGTGTTAACCCTAGCTGTAAATTAAAAGTTTCAGGCTATGTCATGTCACGTGATTACTGTGTTTAACTGGACGCTTGTGTAAACGGGCAGCAATGCTCACACGCCTTTCCAGTATAACCAATAAAAATGAAATGATAATCTCCTCTCACTACATCATAATTGCTGGACTCTGCCGGGATGGGTTTTTTTTTTTTTTATTATTTTAGTTGTTTAACCAGGAGTAGCACACTAAGCTAAAAGCTTTTTTACAGGTATGACCTGGGAGCACAGGGAAGTTAAGTGACTTGGTCAAAGGTTACACAGTATGCAAGTGGAAGCTGTGGGATTCAAACCCAGGTCTGGTCTGCTGAATGTCACCATATTTGCAGCTTAGAGCCTTAAATCACTGCACTATACTGCCTCCCTAAGTCCAGAAAAGATGCAGTGGGTATTGATCAAGAAATGTAAACAATAGTGTTTTTTATGTGGTAACACCAATATAGTGTCTAGTCTTGTTCATTTTTAAAAAGAAAACAGGAACTATAATCAAACCACCAGCTACATTAGCAATCTTTACAAAAGGTGAGCAATCATTAAATGTGTTTCTGAAATGTGAATCCTCTGTGTTAAACTGCTGTTATGGTTTAAATGAGTATTTTATGCTCCCTCGCTATACTGAACCTTGGTATAATGAAACCCCGCCATTAGGAATGGAGCGTCTGGCTCCTGACATAAATCAGCTGTATTTGTAAACACCGCAGCAGCAGCGCTCGCAGTGAAAGACAACATAGAATGGAAATTTGATGAAACATAGACTTTAATGGCACCTATTGGATAAGCTGCAGATCCTATATAACCAACAACCTACTTCCTCCTACCCCCCCCCACCAGAATTGTCTTATGTCTGTCCCATGCATTCTTGAATTCCCCCACTGTTTTGGACCCCACAACCTCCTCAGGAAGGCCGTTCTATGTGTCCACCACCCTCTTTGTGAAAAAATACTTCCTCACATTGCCCCTGAGCTACATTACACAGACATATATATGCATTCATCAAGCTGGTTAAACTGGGTGCAGCGGCTGCAGAGGGACTGGAAAGAAAAGTATGCCTCTTTGCAGATGACACAAAGATCTGCAACAGAGTTGATGCACAAGGTGGGGTGGAAAGGATGAGAAAGGACTTGGCAAGGTTAGAGGAATGGTCAAATGTATGGCAGCTTAGATTCAATGCTAAGAAGTGCAAGGTAATGCACCTGGGAAACAAAAACCCAGGGGAAGAGTACACAATGGGGGGTGAGATGCTAACAACAACAAAAATGGAAAGGGACCTGGGGGTAGTCATATCAGATGACCGACCTACATCAGTGCTCCCAGGGTCTCACGTAACCGATCCCTTAGACCTGGGCAACTGGAATACTTCAGGCAATATTTAAAGCTTCTGGATTGGTCTCCTTTAGATAAGGCAGAGGATGGCAATCGAGTCCTCAACTATTAGCATGCAAGTTCCAAGCACATGCAAGCCCATCAAAAACGTGTGTTTATAAAATCATTGCTTTAATAAAAAAAAAACACTCAAAATGAAGCACAAACCCCCGTCTGACATGTTTCGGGCTTACGCCCTTTATCAAGTCCTCAACTACTTCATCACAATGTTCAACAAGGCCTGTGACATCTTCGCCCCCTTCAAATCTAAAAAAAATTGAGGGGGTTACTAACCCATGGCTCTCAGGCTCCCTCCTTGAGCTCATGCATGAAAGGAATAATCTCTGGCAGAAAGCCAAAGCATCCTGCAAACTGCCTGATCTTGTAGCTTATAAGACTGCCAGAAACAGATGTACAATACTCATCCGGCAGGCTAAGGCAACATACTACAATGATCTACTAAAAGGAGTTGTGGATGTGGGAAGGAGTTCTGGGACTCTGTAAAAACACTCACAGGAAAGACCTCCAAATCTGAACCTGAGTTAATAGTCACCGCCACTGGTACACAACAGGAACCAGGTGATATAGCTAATGAATTTAACCTGGCTTTCACAGATCTCGGTGCTTCCTAGCGACTACCTGACCCTTTCAACTACAAACTTTAGCCTCACCACCTCCTCGACTCTTTCGACCAACGACAAAGCCCCCCATTCTACTTCAAGCTGCTCACCCCAAATGACACTACCAATTATATTAAATGTGTACTAGGGAAAACAAGGATGGGGAGCGACCTTGTTGATATGAAGCTGGTTGCACTTGCAGTTAATGATCTGACAGATCCACTTACTAAAATCCTTAATGCCTCACTAAGGCAAGGTGTGTTCCCTGACATGTGGAAGAAGGTGTATGTGGTGCCCCGAAGGTGGTAAAATGGATGTTAATGTATGCTGGGTTTCCACATCAATAAAAAAGGGGTAAATGAAGCAACTGTGTCAATGACAGGGGCATAGTTACAAGGGTGCAGGGGGTGCAGTGGCACCTGGGCCCACGAGGTTCGAGGGGCCCAAATCATAATTGTGATATTTATTCAAAACTGAGGAGGGGCCCTGTAACATTGCCTTGCACCCAGGCCCTCTGGGAATTTGCTACGCTACTGGTCAATGGCACCAGTAACTTGCACACACATTACTAACACAGGTCCCAAAAAGGTGGATGGTGGCACCTGACAAAGAGAGGTGGGAGTCAGACATAGATTTCAAATACTGCTCAGGATTTTATTCATACAAAACGGGGAAAGGGAACACAGTCACAGGGATTACTTATCCCTACTCGCCTGTACGAGGAGAACTCTAGATCCAACAACTGTAACAGTTCCACTTTATGTGCGGTCTATACTCTATACCCTGTACATGGGTGACTCTATGCACACTTGCAATAATCAACTGTAACAGCTCTGCTTTATGAGTGGTCTATACTCTTAAGATCAGCAGCTCGATATGCAGTTTTCTAATACTACCCTGAGGTGCCCTTCTACCTAGGGCCTATTACCTGGAGTACTCCACTTTAAGGAACTCTAAAACGTATTACTACAAGACTCTACATCAGTCATTAAAGGCAGTTTATGCACGAATGAGCTTTCTCTTTCATCAAGAAGAAACTGGGTTGCAGGATATGAAACACAAGAGGAACACTTGCTGACTGGGCTAAAAACTAAGGGAATGCAGAGAGGATTTTGCACAGGCCATGAGTCTCTTGGCCACACCCCACCTCTCTATGGTTGCTGGAATTTCAGAACAATGCAAAGGCTTCCTTGGCTCAAAACCTACAGAGGGCTGCCAGAATTGAAACACAACAAACCCAGCCACAGCCTGCTTCTGGACTGCTGGGAGATGAAGAAGAAGATACTGCACAACTGGCCACAGCCCACTTCTGGATTGCCAGGAGAAGAAGATATGGAACACCCAACCACAGCCCTCTTCTGGACTGTCAGGACATGAAGAAGATGCTGAACACCCAGCCACAGCCCTCTTCTGGACTGTCAGGACACAAAGAAGATACTGAACACCCAGCCACGGCCCTCTTCTGGACTGTTGGGACACAAAGAAGATACTGAACACCCAGCTACAGCCCTCTTCTGGACTGTTGGGACATGAAGAAGATTCTGAAAAGAAAGTCTGTGGAACGTGAGAGCAACGGGGTTCTGGGCACCGAGGCCGGACGAGCCAAGGACTACGTAAAATAAGAAACAGGGCGATGATGCAGGATACTTTGGTAGAAGATCTGGACGGCACTTCGATATGGACAATAAAACAAGAAAATGGACAGTATCTTTGTACTAAGCCAGGCTGTACACTGGAAAACTGAAGAGTGGAAAATAATAAACAGGACATTGCAACTGAGATGACTGTGGCACGGTTCTTCAAAGATCTGCTGCTGGCTGCTTCAGAGATGCACTGAAGAGGAATTCTGGAGTACTTGCCGAAGATTGATCTGGATACACGTTGGTGAAAGGATTCCAGAAACTTGCTGAAGACTGATTCGAACACCTTGTAACACTGAAATGCTGGCAAGAAAGCAATACTTTGTGGCACTTTTACTGTTCGTAGTAATACTAGCAATGCAAATAAAGTCTCAGTCTTGTTGCAGTGGTCAGTTACACAATCTCAATGTCCAGACCACAATAAATATACAGGCAATTCACTTTTCTGGGTAAACCCTAGCTCTGGTGGACCTAACTAATGGGGTCCCTCTAACTAGATTAGGTTCTTCCTGTTACTGTGGTTCTGTATGGCTTGCTAGACTCCCTAAACATCTGGGGTTACTAATGCTGCTGGGCCCCTATACCATCTGGGGAATCTAAATGGCTAGCAGTGGCCCTAACTTGCCCCTTTAAGTAGCAGTGGGACTAACTCGCCCTTTTAGGTAATGGTGTAATGTGCAGTGGGCCTAACTTGCCCCTTTAAATAGTAGTGGGCCTAACTTGCACCTTTAATTAGCAGTGGGACTAACTTGCCCTTTAATTAGCAGTGGGCCTGACGTGCCCCTTTAAGTAGCAGTGGGCCTAACTCGCCCTTTTAGGTAATGGTGTAATGTACAGTGGGCCTAACGTGCCCCTTTAAATAGTAGTGGGCCTAACTTTCCCCTTTAATTAGCAGTGGGACTAACTCACCCTTTTAGGTAATGGTGTAATGTGCAGTGGGCCTAACTTGCGCCTTTAAATAGTAGTGGGCCTAACTTGCCCCTTTAATTAGTAGTGGGATTAAGTTGCCCTTTAATTAGCAGTGGGCCTGACGTGCCCCTTTTAATAGCAGTGGGCCGAACTTGCACCTTGGGTCCTGGGCTTCCCTCTCCCCTTTAGGTAAACATTTGGGCCTGTCCTGCCCCTTTAAGAACTAAGCCTCCCTTGGCTGGGCCCCTTTTAAATCACTGGGCCTCACTTACCCCTTTAAGTAAACATCTGGGCCTGGATGCCCTCACAAACAGTCACTAGGCCTTTCCTGGATAAGCCCCTTTAAATATCTGGGCCTCCCTTCTAGACGGTCCTTTTAAATCGCTGGGCCTGGCTTGATTTAGCCCCGCTAAATACCTGGGCCTCCCCGACTAAGCCCCTTTTGAATCTCTGGGCCTTTCTTGACTAGGCCCCTTTAAGCACTTGGCAACCCTTTAGCTCTGGCCCCTTTTAAATGCACTGGCTCCACAGTCTGGATGGGGTTCCCACCCATTTCATGACTATTCATGAGCACCTCTGAATTTTCACTGCTGGGCCTTCCCCCAGACATTGCTGCACCCACTGAATATTTATTTATGCAAATCGGGCCTTCCGTGGCCTTCTCCCCATGGTTCTGAGCCACCCTGTAGCTCCTTGCGCCTAGTGCTAACAAATAAATAAACAAACTTTTTCTTCAGGTCTGAGGCGGACAGCATATTGCAGCTTGCTGCGGCTGACTCACCACACCGAATCAGGGATGCAGACGAGAGGTGGGAGGTACTGCTTGCAGAGGGAGGGATTTTCAGGCAGGGATCAGACAGCAGAGGACTTTGTGAGGTCCTGGGGCAGCATGAACGATGTGGCAGTGCTACTGCCACCTCCATGGGACCGAAACTTTACCTTTTAAATTAAAATAATAAAATGGGGCACCAAGCCTGCACAGGGAAACAGTGGCACATTTTCTTCACTTTCTGGCGCCTCACCATGGCACCACGGCCTGAACACTTGACAGTAGGCTGTTTCTTCAGTGACTGGTGGTAGAGGGGCTCACGGCAAAGCCCTCAGAGGCAGCTTCAGCCCTCCTGGCAAGCTCTTCTCATCCCTCCTCTCTTTCTGTGTCCTCTCTCCTCCACAGTCACCACGCTTCTCCCTAACAGATAATTCAAAAAACGTGAAGTCTTGCTGTATTCAGACATAATGCAGTTAGCCCCAGCACTTGAACTGCCCTGGAGAGGAAAGAGTTAACTCTATGCAGAAGCCTTTAACATTGAGCTTGAGCTCGGTTTTCAAACCTCTGTCTGTGGTACTTACCAGTGTAACCGTCAGATTCTTTACTCCACCTAGCAATGAAGTCGCTCCGGAGATTCCTCTGCTCGGTTCGGTAAAAGTAAAGCGTTTGGTTTAAACTTGTTCTGTTTTGTTTTTTCGGATTTCCAGCCTCTGCCTATGGTATAGGTAGTGTGGTAGATAGGTAGTGACTGTATTTTATTTTAAATAACTTGTGGAAATTGTTGGTTTCTTCGGTTTCTTCCTGGTCGGTCGGTTAGGAACCGGCCATGTGTTTCCTTCTAATTTTAAATTTGTTAGAGTTGTGTTCCGGTACCGATCGGTTTCAAAAGAACCGGGCTTTTCCTTGGTTCTTTTTCAAACCCGTGACACGGTTGTTACCGATCGGTTGGTATTACCTGGCTTGAACGCTTCTATAGGGTAATTTTGGTAGGCTGGCCATGTCTGAGAAACCCAAAAAGAAAACCAGTCCCACTGGGTTTCAACACTGTACTGAGCATTGGGAGGCCTATGCCAAGGCTGACCCCCACCTCATCTGTGTTTATTGTCTGGGGTTTGACCACCTCCAGTCAGACTGCCAAATTTGCAAAAACTTTCCTAAAACCACTCTGAAAGAAAGACTAAGTAGGTTGAAGAAAAGGGAGTCCGAGAAGTCCGTAGACCCGGATGGCCAGCCCGGTTCGGTTACGTCCGAACCTGAGGAGGTGCCTACTGACCTAGGTGATACCTCCTCAGGCAAAAGGAGAGCTGACTCTGAGGGGTCGGTTCCGCCAAAAAAGAAAGGAAGTCCGCCGGTTCAGATCCAGTACTGCTTACTCCAACTGCGGATGAGATAGCCAAAGCGATTAGTATTGTCCAATCGCTTTGTCCAGTTCCGTCTGAACCAATGCCGCCGGTTAGGTGGTCGGTTTGGTTGAAACCAGCTCCTTCGGATTATGATCCGGATGCTTTCTATGAGGAGTGGGAGGGAGACGAAGACTACCCCGACGATGAAGACGATGCCTACGACGGTGGGGGTCTGGATGTGCCCACTGAACCGGACATCTCCCCAGACAGACCCTCTGATGTCTCCCCTCCCAGGCTTTTTGAGTCCCCTTCTCACTTCTTGTTTTACAAGAAGGTGGCTGAAACCCTCCAGCTCCCTTTGGTTGAAGCTGCTGAGGAAGAAGAGCCTGATTTTGTGGAGATGATGGACATCCAAGAGTCCAAAAGGTTGTCTATTCCCCTTTACAAGTCCTTGGTGAAACAGACACAAAAGATTCTACAGACTCCTAACTCTTTACCTCCTGTAGATAAAAGAATGGACAGGAGATACATGTTATCAGGCTCAGCTGTGGAGTTCCTTTATTCACATAGCAGCCATGTTGGGGAAGTGCAGGCTGCAGCCTGTGACAGGGAAAACATTCCTTTGGCTTCACACACCCCAGACAAGGACTCCAGGAAAGTCGATGCCATGGCCAAGAAACTATACTTGGCATCCTCTTTGGGACTCAGGCAGACAAATTATATGGCCTACAGAGCCAGGTACCAGAAGTCCAGGTGGGATACAGTTCTGGAACTGGCTAAAAAGGCCTCCCCCCAGCTAGCCAAAGAGCTGGAGGAGGTGGCTGCGGATGGAATTGAGGCATCCAAAGTACAATTTCACACTACGTTCGACTCCAATGATGTGGCATCCAGAATCATGGCTACATCTGTGTCTCTCAGAAGGCATGCTTGGCTCAGATGTACTAGCCTATCACAGGACACCCAATCTAAGGCTATGGATTTTCCTGTAGTTGGTAACTCTCTGTTTGGGGAGCAGACAGAGGCTTACATGAAGAAAATGGATGAATATAGAACCACTTACAGGAGTGCAGAGGCCAAGGAAAGGCAAGCCACTCCTCAGCAGCAGCAGTCCAGGGACAGGGGCAGGCCTTTTCACAGGCCTTTTTAACAAGCCCAGGCCTCCTCGTCTTACCCACAAAGGGTTTTTTTCCCGAGGGAGGCGTAGAAGGGAGATGAGTAGGGCTGCTTCTTCCTCCCAATCTAAGGCTCCTGTCAAGCAGACACCCTGAGGTGTCAGCCCGGGTCGACTCTCCAATCCCAGTAGGAGGCAGGCTGGCTTACTACTTTCAGGCCTGAAAGTCTGTTACCTCAGACAAGTGGGTCCTGGAAGTAGTAAGCCAGAGACTAGCCCTCAGCTTCAAAAGGTACCCAAAAAGCAGGGCCAAGTCTTTTCCACCTGCATCAGTTTCAGAAACCCTTGCCCTAGAGGCAGAGGTTTCCTCTCTCCTAGCTCTCAGAGCCGTATAGAAGGTTCCTACTCAACCCAGGGGGAAAAGGCCTGTACTCCAGGTAGTTTCTCACCCCAAAGAAAACAGGTGAGTGGTGACCCATCCTGGATCTAAGGTATCTGAACAAAAACATTTCAAAACCCTAATTCAAAATGGTAACTCTGGGAATAATCCTTCCCTCTTTAAGGCCAGGAGATTGGCTAGCATCACTGGACCTCAAGGATGCCTACTTCCATATCCCTATAAGGTGCTCCCACAGAAAATACCTCAGGTTCGAGTTGCCTTCAGGCCATTATCAGTTCAAGGCCATGCCTTTTGGCCTAACATCAGCTCCAAGGGTGTTCCAAAGTGCCTTGCAGTAGTGGTGGCTTCACCTCAGAAGACAGGGTATCACCATTTTTCCATATCTGGACAACTGGCTCCTAGTAGGGCAGTCTTCAGATCAGCTCAGATAAGCTCTGCAAACCACTCAGGACTTGCTCAGTTCCCTGGGGTTTCTTCTCAATCTGTCAAAATCTGTCCTCGAACCAGTACAGCTTCTCACCTTCATAGGGGTGGAATTGGATACTACCCAAGCAAAAGCTTTCCTTCCTCTGGCAAGGGTGAAGGCCTTAGTAGACTTCGCTTCCTCCTTTCGGCCTCAGGTTTCTCTTCCAGCGAGACAGTTCCTCCAACTCCTGGGCCACATGGCAGCCTCCACTGCAGTGTTTCAAGGAGCCAGATTTCAGATACAGGACATTCAGTTCCATCTAAGGTCCTTTTGGTCACAGTGAACAGATTCTCTCACCAAACTGATTCCAGTGACCCGAACTCTGGTCCAGGCTCTCCAGTGGTGGCTGGACCAGGACAACCTCAGACAAGGGGTTCCATTTCTCCCTTAACTTCCATCAGTAGTACTGACTACGGATGCTTCTCTCCTAGGCTGGGGAGCCCACCTGGGAGCCCTAATAGCTCAGGGGATCTGGTCCCCGCAGGAGTCTCTTCTTCATATCAACCTCTTGGAACTCAGGGCAGTTTTTCTAGCCATTCAGACCTTTTTGGATTCAGTCAAAGGCAAGGTGGTCCAAGTCAGGACGGACAATACTACCAGAATGTGGTACATCAACAAGCAGGGAGGCACTCGGTCCATGGCCTTGTGCACAGAGGCCTTGAAGATTTGGTCTCTGGCCTATTCCCTTCAGACTTCCCTGGGTAGCAGTTCATCTTCCAGGGAAGGACACATGTGCTGGCAGATGCCCTGAGCAGGATTTCACAGGGCATCACAGATGGTCCTTGAATCCTCACATTCTGAGGATCATTTTCTCCAAGCGGGGCATTCCAGAAATAGATCTATTTGCAGCACCAGACAATCATCAACTTCCTCTTGTTTTGCTGCAGACCTCCAGTCCTGGGGACAGTTCCCCAGGATGCCCTCATTCTGAAATGGAAGGGCAGGTTTCTCTATGCCTTCCCTCCTTTCCCTCTCATGTTCAGAGTTCTGATCAAGATAAGAACTCAACACTGCACAGTGATACTGGTGGCTCCAGATTGGGCCAGACAACCCTGGTATCCTCTACTGCTGTCCTTGGCTGTCTCACGTTCCCTGTCTCTTCCCAGGAGATACAATCTTCTCTCCTCCTCCCAGGGGCGGATCTGGTACCCCAATCTCCAGTCTCTCAATCTCAAGGCCTGGCTCTTGAAGAGTTAGAATATGCAGCTCTACATCTTTCTCAGGGAGTTCTGGATATTCTGAAGGTCTCCAGGAAATCTTTCACTAGAAAAACTTACAGTTCCAAATGGAAGAGGTTCAGTATTTGGTGCTCTCAGAAAGGTATTGTGCCTGATTCTGCATGCATTTCCACAACCTTAGATTATCTAGCTCATCTAAATAGTCTAGGACTTAGGCCTGCCACTCTGAAGGTTCATCTAGCAGCTGTCTCTACGTTCCTTTCAGCAGGGAAGGGCTCTTCCCTGGCATCTCATCCTGTTTTCAGGAAGTTTTTCAAAGGCCTGGTTCACATGAACCCTCCCTTTAGGGAACCTACTCCGCCTTGGGATCTTAATGTCTGCATTGCTCAGCTTATGCAGCCACCCTTTGAGCCTATGGCTTCAGCTGAATTGAAGTACTTCACCTGGAAAACTGTTCCTGGTAGCTATTACTTCTGCCAGGCGGATTAGCGAATTACAGGCCCTGTCAGTCGAACCTGACTTCATATCCTTCCATAGGGATAAAGTGGTCCTAAGAACTAATAGGAGGTTCTGGCCTAAAGTGGTATCGGATTTTCACCTAAACCAGTCTATGTGTCTTCCCATGTTTTTCACTGACCATTCTTCCCAAGGGGAAAGAAGATTACACAGTTTGGATGTTAAAAGGGCACTTAGCTACTACATAGAGCATACTAAGGCAAACAGAAATGACTGTCTTCAATTGTTCCTCACTTATGGTGAAGTGGGGAAAGGTAAGCCTGCCACTAAGAGAACTATTGCCAGGTGGATTGTTTCCTGTATACAATTTTGCTATGACAAATTGGGTAGAACGCCCCCTTTAGGCCTGAGGGCTCACTCGACTAGGGGTACAGCTACCATTCTAGCTGTGGCCAGAGATATACCCTTGTTAGAGATCTGTAAAGCAGCCACCTGGAAAACAGTACATACATTCACCAAGCATTACTCTCTGGACATCCAGGCTAGGAGTGATGCTAGGTTTGACACAGCAGTACTGCAGATCCTGTTCCCAAAGTAGGTTCTGCAGTCCCTCCTCCATAGGGAACTGCTTGGTAGTCTGCATTATGTCTGAATACAGCAAGACTTCATGTTGTTTGAAGAAAGAATTACTCACCATAGTAATGTTTTTTCTAATGGAGTCTTGCTGTATTCAGACCTCCCCCTGCCTCCCCTCTCAGAACCTGTTTTTGGGAAGTGGGTTGGCAGGCACAGTGTTGCACCTCAGGGTGTACCTTGTACCCTCCCTCTTGGTGGGGTAACTGTTGTGTTTTTCCTTCTTGTGTTGCATAGTTTGAATTGCCAATACCTTATTTCTTCTTGGGTTCTCGACTTGAGTCTTTTTTAGACCCCAAAAAGTATTTTGCCTTTTGGCTAAGTGTTCAAACAATTTCCGCATTTTAATGTTAAGTTAGTTGCTCGTAAGAATCTGACGGTTGCACTGATAAATACCACAGACAGAGGTTTGAAAACCGAGCTCGAGCTCAATGTTCCATGCTTCTGCATTGAGTTAACTCTTTCCTCTCCGGGGCAGTTCAAGTGCTGGAGGCTAACTGTATTATGTCTGAATACAGTAAAACTCCATCAGAAGAAACAACATTAGTATGGTGAGTAATTTTTTCTTATTTTTTAAAAATCTAACACTCTGGATTCTAGTTCTGGAAGGTATGGCAGGTGCCACACAGTGGGCATTCCATCTGCTCAGCCTGGCATTCTATTTGTTGCAGCATGGCATTACACTTAACTTTTGCATAATTTCTGAACTATTTACATTATTTTAGACAGAGTTTGAACAGGTGTTGATGCTGGTATCTTAAACTGGGCACCTGGGCATTTCTTGGGCACCTTTTTACTGTAATGAGGCACCTATTAAAGCTGAGCACTTTTCTGTTTTTCCTTTATGTGGTGCCCCCAACTCTGGGGCACTATATGTATGTCACCCCATCTTTAAATCTGGGGATACCACAATCCTAATTACAGGCCCATCTCCATTCCCCCCAACCCCCTGTCTAAAGCCCTGGAATCAATTGTCTCAGACCAGCTAATGGCATATCTGCTGAAATACAATCTTCTATGATCCCAGCAACGCGGATTCCGAAAAGACCATTCCATGATCACTACCCTAGTTGACTATACCACCAAACTGTAAAATGCCTTTGATAGTGGCCTGGCAGTGGGGTCAATTTTTTTTGACCTCACAAAAGCCTTTGATACTGTCAACCATCAGCTCCTCCTGCAGAACCTTCTCTCAGTAGGCCTGTCCATAGATACGGTTACATGGTTCAAGAGCTATCTCTTGAGCAGGACCCAATGTGTCAAAGTCAAAGGCACTCTCTCTGAGCCAAGAGAGGTGAATCTTGGAGTCCCACAAGGATCAATACTGGGGCCACTCCTTTTCAGCCCCTTCATAAACTCCCTGCCCTCGGTGTGTCCAGTCCATATGGTGTTACATGCAGATGACGCGGTCGTCTCTGTAAGTGGTAATAACCTACCCTCTCTCACACATGAACCTGATGCTAACTTTCACAGACTTGAGAAATGGTTCTCTAATATTAAACTATCGCTAAACTATTAAAAAAACAAGAGTATGCTGTGCTCACAGTTCCACAGAACCGAAAGAAATTTGGGAAACTGGAAGTATGGAGTTTCCTGAGGTACGGAGTAGTAATCGGGTTATACTGGAGCAGGCTGATAAGTTTAAATATCTTGGCATTCACTTGAACACTGCCCTCTCGTTTTCAGCCCATATCGACCATGTTGTCAAAACAGCCAATGCCATGGTCATCTCCCCCACCCACCGGAAAAAGGTACGGAGTTCTTCAGGCCAAGTCTAGGCAGGCCTTTACTAGGAGCTTGGAAGTTGGAAGCCCTGCCGCCCCCACTACCACCCTTGTTGGGCACTATATTATATAGTCTCAATCACATGATCAGCAAAAACACGATCAGCCTGTTTCTCCATAAGCAGTTTATCTGCTACTGCCACTAGTGGCCGCTGTAATATTACACAATGTATCTTCATCCTGAAAGTTAAACCACCATGTTGCTGGGCATAGGCATAGGAATGGGGGGGGGGGCGCGGAAGGGGTGGCAGACCCCCCCAAACTTTTTATTTATGTATGGCAAAAACTAGTTTAGAAAAAGTGCCCTTTGTACCCACTTAAGTGCCCTTCCAATCCTCAGCTTTTACTATCTCCTGGTACCTTTGTTGCTGAGTATAGTAATAATCTCTATTTTGGCCCCCCTGGTGTCACTCCCCCATCAACATGTCCTGAACTCCTGAAATGCAAGCTGACACCCATTACCCTGGCTACTTCTGCACCTCCCCAGACCACCACTAGTACAGGCCTACTTCCTGCAGGACAGCTCCACTGCAGGCAAACAGGCCCCACCATTCTTCCACCATCCTTTCATGCAGGACTGATAGTTCTGAATTACCTGCACACATCTCCTCACCAGTCACCAAACCCTCTCCCACCTCTCTCTGCAAGCTACCTCGGGCCCGGTCCAGCACAAAACTCATGGTCAGCCTCCTACTTCTCCTACCGGGGAACATTGAGCCTAATCCAGGTCTAACCCACACCCCAGATCAAACCCCTATCCCCCTCATTTAAAACTCCCTAAAGGCCTAAAACTTGTATATTTAAACATTTGTAGCCTCCTACACAAACTAACTTTACTACAACTGCTTGCCCTATCCTTATGCCCTAACGTCTTGATTATCTCAGAGACCTGGTTAAAGCCTCACATTAAGGATGCAGAAGTTGCCATTCCTGGTTACACAGTCATACACCATGACTGCTCTGGGAGCAAACGTAGAGGCGGTGTAGCCATTTACATTGCGTCCACACTTTAATTCACCAAAGTCTTATTACCTTCACCAGCGCAGTCTATTGATGCCTTATTGCTAAACTAACGTTCCCCCACACCATACCCATATTCATCACTGGATCTTACTGCTCACTGGATACTACCATGCCTGACATCCTAGCTCACCTCGGCAACCTAAAATCCCAGGCAGAGGGGGGCAAACTTCACATCCTCAGGGATTTCAACTGGAACTGGCTCTCCAGTGCTAGCTCTAAGCTACAAAACAGGATGGCTGCCCTCAACCTGTCCCAAATGATCTCTGAGCCCACACATCTGAACACCAAATCCCTTAACCATTCTCTCCTTGATTGGTCCTCAGCTCCCACCCACAAAATATACTAGCCTCTGGGCTGTTACTGGACTCCCTTAGTGGTCATCACATGATATTCTCAGTAAGAATAATCTTCAGGCCAAAGTCCCCTCCCCCTAAAATCCTCCTGACCAGGTCCTATAAATCCTTGGACCTTGCCACACTATTGAACACCCTGGTCAGCACAGACTGGTCTTACATCCCTCAGGTTACCTCCATCAACTCTGCCCTGGAATTTTTCAAGACCAGGCTCCTTGCTGTCTGGGATGACTATGCCCCTCTCAGATGACCCAAGGTGCAGGTTGCTCATCTACCCTGGATTTCAGCTGACATCATGGCCCATCTCCAAGCTCATGATCTGGCCTGGAAAACATACAAGGTCTCTGGCCTACCCACAGATCATCTTCAGTATTGAGTTTTACATAACACCTGCACGCATCTAATCAGGTGGGCTAAAGCCAGCTATTTCAAATCCTCTTTCTCCACAAACCTAAACCAACCAGCAAAGTTCTGGAAGGTGGTAAAATCTTTATTCTCCCCACCGTCCCAGCCTCCCATCCCTACTTTAGACATAAATGGTTACACCATTACAGATCCGCTAGCAGTGGCTTCAGAATTCAACCCGTACTTCACAAACTGCACAGCGTCACTGCTGTCTGCTCTCCCACCTGCCCCCAAATCCACCCAATCCTCTTCCAACCCTACAGAAGCCCCCTCACAAGCTCCTCCTTATTCTGCCTGGTTACCACAGAAGAAGTATTAAACGTGTTGCTCGCCCTAAACCAAACCAAAGGTAAATGCCCCACTGGTCTTGACTCAGAAATGTTGTACCTGTTAGCTCCTGCCATCACCCTCCTCTGGCAGCACTGCTCAATCTCTCTTTCTCTATATCCTCCATTCCATCCAAATGGAAGCATGCCACTGTCATCCCACTTCTGAAAGGTGGCGACCCATCAATCCCTGGAAACTACCATCCTATCTCACTTCTCCCCATACTAGCTAAGCTACAGGAACACCTTGTCCTCTCTCAACTCTCCTCCTTCCTTGACTCTCCATCCTTTTTCACACCATACCAGTCTGGTTTTAGGAAAACCCACTCCACTGCAACCTCCTTGCTTAGGCTCACTGATTCCATCCACACTGGTATGGACAATGGCCACATTACCTCAACAGTCTTTGTCAACCTGGCAAAGCGTTCGCCACTGTCTCCCATCAACTCCTGCTGGCCAAACTCACACTAGCAGGACTATCCAGTGAGGCACTAAACTGGTTCCAGTCCTACCTGATTGGTAGATCCCAATCGGTCCGAATCAATAACTCCATCTCAGCCCCCTCACTGTCACTCCTGGCGTGCCCCAGGACTCTGTCCTCGAGCCACTCTTGTTTTCAATTTTTCTAAATGACTTGCCCTTTGCCTGCCCTCACACATCTATTCACATGTACACGGATGATACAGTGTTGTATACTTACAGCTCCACAACCACTGATGTGTTCACCGGGCTTCAACTGGACTTCAACAATGTTCAGTGCTGGTTTCGTGCAAATCAGCTCTCACTCAATGCCAAGAAAACAGTCTCTATGACCTTCAGCACTAGGCAGAGACTCTCATGGATTACCTCCACCCCAGCTTTCCACACTCTGGACGGGTCTCCCTGGAGGACTGCTCCTCCTTCTGATGTCTCGGGGTTTGCCTCAAACAGCACCTCGACTCTTCTATGCATATCGATGCCATCCAAAAAAAGCTGCACCCCAGGCTGGAAGTTCTATACTGAAATTAAGGATGCATCCTGCTGTTGGCCCGCCGTGTCATTGTACAGAACATGATCCTACCCATTTTTGACTATGGAGATGTAGTCTACAGTGCCACACCCAAGTCCACCCTAGCTAGACTAGACCCACTATTCCACTCCTTCTGTCGCTTCCCTCTTAACTGCCTCCTACCACCCACCACTGTATCCTCTAACAGTCCCTGGATTCCCCCTCCCTCCAGTCCCATAGGCTTACTCACTGTGCAAACATAACGGCCAAGTACTGGACCCAGTCCCTTCCCACCTACCTGACATCTGTGCTATCTGCTCCTACCAATCCAGCGTATTCACTGAGAAACAATTATAGCAGGCTGCTAGTGGTCCGACACATGTCCACCACCGCCGGCCAACAAGCTTTCAATTATCGCACGCCTACTCTGTGGAGCTCCCTCCCCAGGGGAGTTAGATACACCTCTTCGACCAAGCACCTCAACTACCTCCTCAAAGCTCATTTCACCCCCTCACACCTGTATCTAATCTATGCATCTCCAAGTCCAGTCCATCCCCCTCATTCAGTTTGAGCCAGTATTGTGTGCTGTTCCAAGTTCTATAGTACTTATGTATTCGCAGCTTAAGTTCCACATGATGTGCACCTCCTGCTGCTGCACGGCATCACACTGTAACTTTATTGTAGTGATGTTGTTATCAGACTAGTGTAACCCCACTTGTTTGTATGTCTACTTCTCTAGCCTGTATTTTTGATGTTCCTGGATGTTTTTGATGTGGATGTTTTTCCTGTAATCAGCTTACATATTGGCTATGTATCCCCAGGATGCTTCTGGAATCGAGCAGTAGTCTGCTCAGTATGCTTTTCTGGTAAAATTCATAAATAAATAAATAAACTAGGTGTCCTCTGTCGACACCGTCACTACATGCCTGCTGAGGCCCTAAAGATGGTCACAAGCTGCACAGTCCTCTCTACCATGGACAATGGCCTTACGATCTACAGCGCTTGATCTGACACAGCCCTCAAAAGAGTAAAAACCCTGCTCAACAAAGCATGCAGGGTTGTCCTGGGAGCAGACCAATGGGCTCATACCTGTGATCTCTATACAGCAACCGGATGGCTACCCCTTCATCTCTGAGTCCAATACCAGCCCTACCTCCTGGCAAAGAAAGCTATGCTTGGGCAGGCACCTGAATCCACATTCAGTTCAGTTTATTGTGTAGGGATAGCATCCATTGAGCATGCTCATTTACAAGGAGGTCCCTGATACAAAGTACCAAACATCATAGACAATCTGTACAAGGATACATCATAGTAATACAGCAGGTATATCATGGTACATTGAATTATAGTACATCGTTTAGGACCTAGGAGAGGTAGAAGGCTGCACAAAGACGGAAGTAACCGACTTCAGGGGGGCGGATTTTAAGGAAATGGGAAGGATCCTTAAGGAGCATTTGGATGGGATTGGGTCAGACATGGACGCTGATAGTAGGTGGGAAATCATCAGGAGAGGGGTGCAGGATGCTACCAGCACCTGTGCAAGAGTAAGACGAAAATGCGGTAGGGCCCAAAAACCCTGTTGGTGGACCAGGGAGGTCCAGGAGGTGGTGCGGGGAAAGAAAGCAGCCTATAAGCAATTCAAGTGCTCAAGGAGTGAAAGGGATCAAGGGGAGTACGAGCTGATGGCTAGCAGGGCCACTAGAGTGGTGAGGGCGGCTAAGGCAAGGAAGGAGCAGAACCTGGCCAGGGAAATTAGGAGAGGGAGCAAGGGGTTCTTTAGATACATTGGGGAAAAACGAAGGGTGAAGGGGCAGATTAGCAGGATTAAATCAGGGGAGAGATGGGCACAAGACCCGGGGGAGCAGGCTGAGGTACTAAATGAGTACTTCACCTCAGTTTTCACCAGGGAAAATGGGGGTGCTGCATCATACATGGGAGGAGACAGAGATACTAAGGAGGAGGGGACCCCTACCGATCGGCAGGTCTGGGGAGAGGGGGAGGCATCACTGGCAGGTGGGGGGAGGGCTAAGCAGGGAGAAGGGGTACCGGAAGTGGAAATCACAGCTGAGAGAGTAAGGGAAGCCCTCAGCTCCCTTAAGATGGAGAAAGCACCGGGGCCGGATAAATTACATCCCAGAGTGCTGAAGGAACTTGCAGATGTCCTGGCAAAACCCCTGGCAGAGCTTTTCACCATCTTTCTGAGGACAGGGTGGGTGCCCCAAGACTGGAAGGTGGCGATATAAAAGTTGCCTATCCACAAGGGGGGAGATCAAGGGAGGTGGCAGGGAACTACAGGCCTGTCAGCCTGACCTCGGTGGTGGGCAAGGTGATGGAGGGCATTGTCAAGGAGAGGCTAGGGGGACCTGGATGTCAGGGTGCCTGGACGATAGACAGCATGGATTCATCCCGGGGAAATCGTGTCAGACAAACCTGGTGGAGTTCTATGACTGGGTGACAAGTGCCTTGGACCTGGGTAGACCAGTAGATGTCCTCTTTCTGGACTTCAGCAAGGCATTTGACTCTGTTCCTCACGTGGGCCTGTTGGATAAGCTGGGAGAAATGCGGGTGGGAAACCTGATGATCAGATGGATAGGCAATTGGCTCCAGGACTGGACCCAGAGGGTCGTAGTTGGTGGGATAGTCTCATCCCCAAGGAGGGTCATTAGTGGGGTCCCACAGGGATCAGTCCTTGGGCCTTCTGTTCAACACCTACGTATCTGACATAAGGACAGGAATCAGGAGTGAGATGAGTCTTTTGCAGATGACTCAAACTGGGGCGTGGTGGATGGGGAGGAGGGAGGGTGGCCCTACAGGGGACCTGGAGGCTCTGGAAGGTGGTCTAGAAAGTGGAAGCTGAGGTTCAATGCAGGAAATGCAGGTACTCCACCTGGGGCCAGAAACCCAGGTCAAGTGTACATCCTGGGGAATGCTACAAGTCTCGATGGCTGAGAGGGACCTGGGGGTGGATGTCAAGATGAACAACTCTGAGACTTGTAGGAGGGCAGCAACCAAGGCCAACAGGATGCTGGGATGCATCGCTAGGGGATCACTTCCAGAAGGAGGGAAGTGATACCTCTGTATAACTGCTTGGTGAGGCCGAACCTTGAGTACTGCATGTGCAGTTTTGAGGCCACACTTAAAGGGGACATTAACCTCCTGGAGAGGGTCCAGAGGAGGGCAACCAAAATGATTTGGGGCTTGGGGGACAGGACCTATGAGGAGAGGCTCAAAGAGCTAAATATGTACACATTGGAAGAGAGAAGGGACCGGGGGGACATGATAGAGGTCTTTAGGTACATGAAGAGGGTAAATAGAGGAGGAACAGTTGGGGTGCTTCGAAGGAAGGAGGAAGGGGCCACTAGAGGGCATGGCTGGAAGCTGGAGGGGGGAAGATTCAGGGGAGAAAGGAGGAGGTGCTACTTCACTGAGAGGGGGGTGGAGCCATGGAATGCACTGCCTAGGGGGCTGGTGGAGGCAGAGACAGTGGAGGGGTTCAAGAGGGGGTGGGACAGGTACAGGGGAAGGGTTCTGGAAGCAAAATCCAATGCAGCAAGAATATCCGGAACTGCGAAGGGAGAAGCCAGAGAAGGCGAGGGGGACAGCAAGGTCAGCACCCAGGTTGGGGACTGACCAAACGAGCAGACACGAAAGACCGTTAGGCCTATTCTGCTGGCATTTTAGTATGTTAGTATGTTAGTATGTTTATAAAAAATACATAAAGGCAAAAGTATCACATGACAGTAAGGTTACCACCACCTAATAAAAATCACCACGATCAATACAAGTAGTACAAAATAGGAAAACAGCAGGGATATCACAGTGTGTAGAGTAGGTTGGTTATAGCAATACATAGTGATAAATTAGAAGCATCACAGGAAGGAAGGAAGGAAGGAAGGAAGGAAGGAAGGAAGGAAGGAAGATGCATTCCAGTATACACAGGAATTTACAAAGACAATGGGAGAGGGATGGGGAGAAGGTAGACCCGCGAGGGAAGCTAAGTGAAGTTGCAGGTCTCACATCTCGCCTTTTCAAAATAAACAAGCCAGCTGTCTGTACTCAAAGTGCATCAAAGGGAGGGATGGTGGCTCCCTTTAAGCATACCTCAATTGCCCAGAGAGCGCTCTTCTATAGAGGGCCTGAGTGAATGAACGATCTCCCCACCTTATTGAATGTAACAAGATCAGCAATTTCAAAGCTGGTCTCAAAGCATGTCTAGCTCTCGCTAGTGTATGTGAGTGCCCTCTCATTAACTAACCCCTTTTCCTGAAATTTAAAAGTATCCTGATCGCTCTAATCAAGCACCTGAATGACTCCTGCACTTCCTCCCATTCGCCCCTGAACAGTTACTTTCTACATATCTCCCCACTATTGTCCACCCCCTCTGCCCCATCCCCCTCCTCACTCTCCTCCTCCCCCACCCCTCATTTCCTCTTTGCACCTCCCCTACCTACCTCCAAATCTGAAGTACTCTCCCCTTTCACTGCCCTCCTCTTACTGTTTCCCCACCCCTACCCATCACCTCTTACCCTCCACTCCCAATGACAACGCCCTCTCAGGCTGCCACTCAATTTTTCAGTTACAACCATACCTTTTAATCTGGTTTCCTGCCTCAACTAAGTACTAGCTCTTAGAATCATCCTTCCGACAGGGCTGACTCCAACCGGCTGCCTATATATGTAGGACTTATGGCATATTTTCTCTGTTTAATTTCTAAACAATTTGTAACCTTAATGTAACCTATCAATTTAGCACAATATTTTCTTTTAGTATGTTTACCACGTAACCTTGGGTTCCTAAAGTATTTCCCTGTATATCTACTGCTGATATTTCATTTTCTGTTATGTGCTATTGTCTGACTTGGAGACTTTGTAAATGAGCCCTTGGCTTAAAGGTATTAATCCCAAACTGAAAAAAAAAAAAAATCAGATAAGGGACTGTGTGATCGGGTGGAGAAGCAGACAAGTGTCTCTATGCGGAGATCGGATGGGACGGGGCAGGTGAACGGCATTTTATTTAATTCAAGCTGAGTACTGTGCAAATCAACCATAGAAAAAATAAAACTGCCATATAATCTACATCATTACCTTAATCTCTCCTAAATTGAAGGGAGAGAGGGGTAGAGGAACAGTACTAAACAGAGTGCTGTTTAATACAGTACATTACTCTAGTTAACCAAGTACCCTGACTGTTCGAAGTAACGAACAGGGAACTATAACAAACACACATTATGGCTCCCATTCTGTTCGTTATAGCGAGGGAGCACTGCATTGACACAGATTTCACCTCTGCAGCTTCTGTTGCCCATCTCCCTCCCCGAGCCAAGTTGGTAAGTTCCTGTGATTTTGGTGGATAAGAGGATATCCTGCAACATATATAGTGGTACGGTCGCAGCTGTTTTAATTTTGAACATGTGCTTTCTCAGTCTGCTTATGACTACAGTCACTTGCTGACACTGGTGGTGGAATGGTCTGAAAAGTGGTAGGGGCCAATGATACCTCCTTTGTTTGGTAACTCTATCAAAGTTTTATGTAACCCAATCATCCTGTGTATGAATACTGTTTTAGAAATTATTGTCCTACATAATGTTGTGCACTTAAAACAGCCAGATTCTGTTTCTGTATTGTTGTATCACAGTTTCTCTAACACTGCTATAACACTGATTCTTCACAATTACTGTATTCACCTGTATTAAGCACTTTCACTAATCCTTTGTATATCCATTCCACTGTATTGTGAACCTGTATGCTGCATCTGTTGTCTTGTCCCGGGTCACCCCTGGAAAAGGGACTTTTTTGTCTCAGTGGGCCTACCCGGTTACCAAAACTCAGTAAATAAATGTAAGGGATAAATCCCCATCCCCCTTCGAATGGTTCCATCTGCAGAGTAAGTTATTTCTCATCCAAATTTGTAATCTGTGTAGTAACTCTCCCCCACCACCACCGATTGACAGCAACTTCAAGTGCCTACAGCAGTTCATTGATACTCACCTGAAGGCCTGGCCCTTCCTTTTCATTTTTAAAGTTTGACCACTGTGCCTTAACTCAGCAGACCATGAACCCAACCTACACCCATCAACACTACTCAGGTCATCACTTTTCAAAATTCTCCTGACACCCAGCAAGCCACAAAGGGAGCAATTAGAAAGTAATACTGCTTACTTTGTATGCTGTCTTTTAAAGGAACAGTCCTCACTAGTAATACATTAACATGATTGCCAAAACTGATAGGGCCAGGCCCAGTCACTTATGACAGTGGTAGGACCATGGCTGTAGTGGCCCCCTCCTGTTTTCGGCACCTACACATACTGTTGGATGAGCTCACAGAATGACCTAGTTTCCAATCACTGATAGAATGTGGAGTGTAAGGGAATCTATGCAGACACGTTACTGAGCCACTGTCCAAAACTTGGGAATTTTGCCCACGCAGCACAACGTGACACTCAGAACAACTAAGCAGGATGTGAGTGGGCTTATCAGCAACTTTGTTTTGTTGACAGGTTATAAGCTTACTTGTATTCTATTTTACAGGCTGGTACAGGGTGACTTGATAGGGGTGAATTATGCTTTTGATAGAGTTCTTTTCTAGTTACCTCCTTGTATTGTCTTCCTAACTGCTCAGATTTGGCTCTGCAAATACAATTGTAAAATACTGTTTCAGTTCAAAGAACATTTTTAAAAGTATACCATTTGGTTAAAGGGACACTATCAACCCCGTTAGGCCTCAAAAGATCCCTAGTTTAAAAGCACATTTTATGATTGTTTACATTCTACAGAGACTGGTAATGCAGTTGGTAGTTTGATTCAGATCCCCTTTTTTAAGTGAAAAACTGACTGCCCACCATACTGCTGGTACCACATCAAAACATGTTTGTTTACATTTCTTGACCAGCTCTCACTGCATCCTTCCTGGACTTAGGAACACCCCAACACAATCTAGCCACTCATTTTGCAGTGGGTGTAGAGGAGACTATTGTATCATGAGTGGCTGAACTGTTTGAGGATGTTTCTAATGTTCAGGAAGTATGCACGAAGAGTGGCTCAATGACCGAATCAAAACAAAGCTGGGCATAGCTATACATTGCTATGCACTTTGGTTCTAATAAGCAAGGAGGCAGATAAAACAACCAGCAACATCAATGAATTTTAGAGAAGGTAAGCAATCATAAATGTGTATTTTTACCTAGAAATAATGTGATGCAAAAAGCGTTGACGGTGTCCCTTTAAGAAGCAAATATAAGTCTACATGTAACAAGTATTAAACTCCATGGCAATATTTACAACACAGGAGGCAGGGGATGCTGGCATCAACAAGACTGAGAGACATGCTCCTCAACAGCAATAAGACTAAAATCGGATTTACTTGATAGTACCTGCTACACACCAAAGCAAACAAAGTTTCAGTTCATCACACACATTTATGGCACAGATACAGTAGTTCCATTAGCAGCTCGTTCTCAATAAGAACACCACCCAGATGCACCAGTCCCCCTCCGCAGGACACACCCAGCGCTTGTCACTGAAGTGGGCTTTCTCAAAGGATCCTGTGTAGCCTTCTGATCGAGAACCTGCCGCTAACAGAATTCTCTCTGCCATAAATTTGTGCAAAGACCTGAAAGTTAGTTTGCTTTGCTGTGTTGTACTGAATAATCACTACTACCAAGTAACTCCGATTCTGGACTCTTATTGTTAATGAGCAAAGTATCTGTTGGTCTTGCTGGTCTCTTGCCTTTAGTATTATACTAGTACGTTTGTAAGCTGCAGCACAGCAGTTCCTGGAAGCGCCCCCCCCCCAGCAAACATTTAACCCTTTTTTAACCTTTTTATGAACATTGTGCCTCAAGTAAAACAAACTGTATAAACCCAAGAAAAGCATTAAAAAATAAAAAGTGTAAAAAAAAACTTCCTTTTGTTTTATTTTAAACAGACATCACTGTGTATTTTCATTTTAGAATAGAAGAGAATGTCTGATGATGTTTGTGAACGCTTTTATTTTTTAACATCTCTTGACAGTGAACTTCAGTTCAGGATATCAACTTCTATGGCAGACTGGCCGTCTGAGTCATCAGAGGTAGGAAGAGCTTTTAAAGACTGATGATACTGAGATCATTATGGGATCAAAGAGGACAGTCTGTAGCTAGGATTAATTACATTGGCCAGTATTGTATTGACTGTATTCTGAGCATTGATGGGCCCCACCACAGAACCTTGCAGGGCTCACCTGGTCCCTTAATTCCATATGGATAGAATGACATTTTTGTTTTTACCCATCAAGGCTTTTTGTCTCCTTATCATCAACCGGCCCCCGTCAGCTCCAGTCCTCCCAGCACCGACACTCGTCTTCCTCTGGGCCCCATCATGCACCTTATCTTGGGCTTACCTGTCTCTCCAGCAAGTCCTCCGTGGACTACATCCCATGATGGGGCCCTAGGGGCTAGTCAGGCCCCTCCAGAGCACTATCCAGATTGCCTAGAGGAGGAGCTTTGTTGGCAGTGCGGGGCTTGTAGGCGGGGCATGTTGAGGACCAGAGCGTCACCCAGTGCAGTTGGGTGTTTCCCTCCTGATTTTCATCCCCAGGCCGCCAATCATACAGTACTATACCACGCATGTTAGGAAGCAAGCATGCACATATCCATGTCTGAAGGTAGGCTCTCAATTTTATTTTTTTTATGATCATATTTTTGGCCCTTAGGCACTGCTGGGGGGGGGCCCCCTCATATCGGCTAAGTCCCAGCACATGTTGGGATCTGGGCATCATGGGACTCACATCAAGGTTTTTTTTCCCTTGTGCAACCCCCTTCCCCGCCTGTCCGAGGCAGGGCCAGTTGTGCAATGATCGTGGCATATGATCGGGCACACTCCCACACCTGACATGCAGAGGTCCGCTGATCCTCACGCTGACAGGCTTCCAGTGTGATCCTAGCTGCCGCACCCCCCTGCCAATGTTAGGGGTTGGTAGGCACCATGTACCAAGTTCCTTTCCTTCCCAGAGAAGGTGAGCAGTCCCTGGGATGCTCAGCCTCCTCCTTCCCCCCAGCCAACACTCCAACAGCTGAGATCTGCTCCCGAATCCCGGTCGTCCGCCGTGCCGGTGGGCCAGCTGGTAGGCCCTCCTTGAGTAAACTCTTGCTGTGCTTCCTTTCAGCTTCTGCCAGGTGGCAGGCAATTACCAGAGTGATGTGTCCCTGTGTGGAGGACAGTAGTCCTTAGAATGCTTCATCCTCTCTTCCTCAGCCACCCTCCATGTGACCCGAGTTTGCCTCCAAAGCTGAGTTGCTGGTGTAGAAGGCAGTAGTACCACCAGTGAGCTACTGTGCCAGCCTAGATCACCATGTCTTGTAAACTTACTGTTAACCATTGCATTTCCAGTTTTGAGTTCTTAAAATAGTGCAGCCAGACTCCTACCCACAAGGCTACACATTTTTAAGGTATCAGGCACCAACATGGAAATTCAGTTCCTGTTACCAATACTTGGATGACTGAAATACTAAAATACATTTGGTCATTGACTTAAGAGTTTTAGGGCCCTGTTGTTCAGTTCATTATGTGATGTCTTACAAGCATGTTTTGTTAATGGGGAACAGTCAGAACCAAGGGCCCCACACTTGAATGTGGGGCTGGTGCCAATGTGCACTTTGCGTGCAGTAATATTTGGGTTTTCTTACTGTTTACTGTAGTATAGTAGATTGTAACAGGCTAATTTGCTTAGTTCTAGGCTGACATCTTCCATTACTACAAATCCCAGAATCCCTTGCAGCTGACATCAGAGCAGTAGGCAGCAGTGGGAGATTCAATAGCCTGCTGTGCAAGTTAGAGCTTTTATAATCTCTGATCAGATGTTTTCCAGTTCTGCTTTTCTCCAAGGGCTAAGTACAGCCCTCTGTGACTGTACATAGCCTTGTGAAGGACAGCAGGACAAGCAAACAAAAGTTTGGATCTTATATAAACTCTAACGTACACTGCAGGCTACTGAATCTCCCACTGCTGCCTACTGCTCTGATGTCAGCTGCTGGGGATGCTGGGATTGGTAGTAACAGAAGATGTCACCCTACAACTAAGCAAACTTAGTCTGATACAATTTACAATACTACAGTAAACAGTAGAAAACCAAAATGCTTTTGCACACAAAGTGCACATTGGGACCAGCCCCACACATGAGTGTGGGGCCCTTTGTGCTGACTGTTAATTTACTTATTTATTTATTTATTTATTGGAATCTCAGATAACACCTTTGAGCTAAAAGCCCGCTTACAAAGGTTCCACGTCGTAAGGCAATAGACAAGGTACATAAACATTACAAAACAGATAGGGGTATATACAGCAGGCAAGTACATTATGGTACATACAGATACAGATTCAAGCAAGTACAGTTAAAATACAGCAGGTAGGAGAGGTCAGTTTTATTGCAACAGTATTAAGAGCATACCTAAGGTGGACAAGCAATTTATAGTGGTAGCTGAGCTTTAGAGCATTCAGGTAGAGTTATGGAGGGTCAGAAGTGGTGGTGACCAAAGGAGGGGGAGGACAGAATAGATGAGAGCAGGGGAGGGTGGGGGCAGGGACAAAGGGGTGACAGAATAAGTGGGTTGAATATTCAGAGGGTGGGATTGGATAGGAATCGGACCAGGGTTACCGTATGCAGGTGATAGGGCAGGGCTGGGTGATGTGGGGAGGAGAGGATAGGGAAAGGGTTTTTAAAGTGGGGGTAAGGTGAGGGGAAACTGGGGAGGGGTCAAAATTTGGGGGATTAGTAATTGTGAAGAGAAAGCAGGAAGGCGGGGGGGATAAAGAGGGACATGGGGGTAAGTGCTCAGTGGGGTCACACCAGGCAGGGAAGGAAGTGGTGGGGGGGGATGGGTGCTATGCAGGACAGATAAGCTACCAATGGTAGGATTATGCACAGGTGACGCAGTCGCAATTATGAAGAGTGCCAGGTACTGCAGCAGCTTGGCCTTAAATGGGCGTAGTTTTGTTTCCTCAATCAGCTCAGAGTTAAGTGAATTTAGCCAGCAGGGGGCCCTGTATTCAAAGGACCATTGCCCTAGTGAGGTCCGGCAGAATGGGATAATGAAGGCAGCTCCACTCGACCTCTTAGTTAGTCTGGAGGAAGTGAAGTTTCTTAGCAGTTGCCTCACTCCAGGGGGAGCAAGACCGAGGGTGGATTTTTTCGCTAATGGACAGACTTGGTACTGATTTCTGCTATTCATGTTTAACCAGCCAGTGCTTGAGTATAGTTAACAATTGTGAGTTAAACGATCCACACCCAGGACTAGTCTGCAGGCTTTATTTAGGACAATCTTGATTTGCCTAAGTGCTGTATCGGTACCGGCTCCGTAGACTACCAGTCCATAGCCTATGATAGAGAGCACGGAGCTGTTAACTGCAAGCTTGATGGCATTTCCGGTGAGGCACTGCCTATGCCAGTAGAGCTGACCTAGTCTTGCACTAGCTGCCTTGGCTACATGGTCTATGTGCTGGGTGTAGGAGAAAGAGCTGTCAAGGTAGACACAAAGGTACTTAAAGGTGCTGACCATTTCGAGTGTATCAATCTTGTTATTGTAGATATTGAGGTGATGGGACTTATGACGGTTTTGATGGGAGGCAAACAACATTGTTTTAGTCTTGGTGTAGTTGAACAAGAGTTTAGACTGAAGGAACCATTTTTCGACAGCAGTAAAGTCATCTTGCATGCCTTTTTCCAGCTCTTCCGGAGTAGAGTGACACGTGTAGAGAACAGCATCATCTGCATATAGAAGGATCTTATTCTGGCAGACTTTGGGGAGTTCATTTAAAAACAGGCTGAACAGCAGGGGGCCCAAAATGGAACCTTGGGGCACCCCTGTTTTGACATGCCGATGGTCGGATAGAACGTCAAGAATCTTAACCTGCTGGGTCCTGTTAGAGAGGTAACTCTGGAACCAGCCTAGAGAGACAGAGGATGTACCAATGTTAGAGAGTTGTGTGAGAAGCAAGTCGTGGTTGACTGTGTCGAAGGTCTTGGTAAGGTCAATGAAAGTGGCCCCCACCAAGATCCCTCGGTCAAGTGCTTCATGGATAGGACCGGTAAACTCAACCAATGCCGTTGAAGTACTATGTGCCTTCCGAAAGCCATGTTGTTCCCAGCATTGAAGGTTGTACTTATCAATACAATATCCTTTCTAGTGCCTTGGGGGGGGCATAATTGAGATTGGCCTGTAGTTGACCAGGCGGGTTCTGTCCCCACTTTTAAAGACTGGGGTGACCACCGCAGCTTTCCAGCATTGAGGGAAAATGCCAGTGGTTAGTGAGAGATTTAGGATCCAGGTTAGAGGGGAGAGTAACACATCCAGGGCGAGAGCCACAATCAATAGGTCAAGCGAGTCTCCACTGGATCTAGTGTTCCTGAGAACTTTTCCCAAGTATTTTTTTTCTCCTCAGTCGTAGAGGTAGAAGGGAGGTGCTGTGTGTGTTGGAGGGATGTCAGTACAACTAATGGCGGAGCTAGGCACAGGTCGGAGACAGTCAGGAAGAAGGACCCCACTAAGGTCTGTGAAGGCCTTGTTGAAGCCAGCTGCGATAGTTTTGGGATCCTGGGTAATCACACCCTCGAAGTTTATTTGCGATGGTGGTGATTTACTTGCTCTGTCTGTCAGGGTTTTTATATTGTCCCAGAATCTGCGGCGGTCTCGCCAAGAGTTGTCCAGTTCACTTTTAAAGTGAGATCTTTTTGCAAGGCAGATGGCTTGAGTGCACTTATTACGTACTGCTTTGTATTTCTGTATGTCAGAGGGGGACCCAGTGCTCTTAGCCCTATGCCGCAGGTTATCCCTGACCCCCTATGAGCTCAAGGAGCTGTGGTGTGATCCATGATTTGCTGGTTCCTTTGATTTTCCTCATTTTTAGAGGGGCAAAGGTGTTGCAGGCCGAGTTAAACTTGTTGATAAAGCACTCAAGAGCAGCATTCACATTGGCAGTAGCGTAGACCCCATCCCAGTCTAGCTGGCGGAGGTAGGGTTTTAGTGAGGCAAGATGTCCAGCTTTTATAATTCTGGCGGTTATTGTTTTTTTTTGGGGGGGGGGTTCAGGGTCTTGTTTGTCCAGGAACATAAGACTGGCGAGTGGTCACTCATAGAGTCGGCTAGCACAGTGGTTCTAGTTATTCTTTGTGGCCAGTTGGTTAGTACCCAGTCTATGAGAGTACTTGAACCGGTGCGATAGTTTACAGGAGTGGGGGATTGAACAAGTTGGACCATGTCTATGGGTGCTATTGCATCCTGGTAAGGTGCAGCATCTGGGGATAACCAATTTATATTAAAGTCCCCTAACATTATGATTTCAGATTGATGGCGATTACTAGATAAATAATCAAGTGCTAGTTTGAAACCAGCCTGTTGATCTTTAGGGGGTATGTACACCGAGATTATAGTTAAACACTTTCCCTGGGATCCAAGTTGAACCTGGATAGAGATAATTTGTGATCTTCCACCCTGGGGTGGGATGGGGAGTACCCTGCACTGAATTAAGTCATTAACATAAATGACACATCCTGCCCCTCGCGTCCCTTGTCTGTCCACCCTGAAAGTTGTGTAGCCCTCAAGCTGGATAGCTGAGTCAGGGGTTCGAGGAGTGAGCCAGGTCTCCATGACTAAGATGACTTCTGGTTTATGTTGAGCCACCCATACCTGGAGAGCATCACATTTTGTTAGCAGGCTGCATATGTTAAGAGATGCAATAGTTATTGCACCAGCCTTGCTGTCTGTTGGTGGTATTGAGGCACTAGTACTAGGGCTAGGGTTTGGGTGAATGTTCTCTGAGAGTAGAAGGAGTAGCCAGGCAATTCTAAGAGCTTGTAGCTTTAACTGTTTCATAAGACAGGACTTGCTGTGGGAGTTGGCTATTTTCTTCTTCGCAGTTGTGGTGACTATCAGTATATTCAGCTGAGCCAGCAGGATAACGGCTGTATGCTTAACTGTATCCCTTGCTCTTGTGGGATGGCAGAGGGGTGGCATAGTGGGATTGCCAGAGGTGGTCTGAGAGCACCTTGTAGTTGGGGCTGGAAGTTGGATTGCGTTCCACATTATTTTGGAGAAGAGTAAGTCAAGTGTATGATCCTGCCTATTGCTTAGGAAGACTTTGTTTGGTTGTTTGCCTTGAACACTATCAAGGGCAGCGGTGCAAGAGTTTGGTGGGCAGTGGAAGTTGATGAGGGCAGATAATACTACCCTAGCAGACAGGGAAAAGGTGGTCTGTTTAGAGAATGTTGGGCAGTAGAAGGTGCGAAGGGTTGGAAATGTGTAAGGATTACTGCCTTTTGAGGAAGTTTACTGGGTGGCAGACACCATTGGGCTTATTTCCAGTCCTATTGGAGTATTCAGGCAGGATGAGACTTTCCTGGCGTCCAAAATTGGCTCCACTGTCAGAAGGAGGATGTAGCCAATGAGGAGAAGGGGGACTGCGGAAGCCATCTCTTGGATTTATTACAATAGCTAATGAAACAGTACTGTCTAGAGCTGTAAAACCACAGCCAGGGAAACAGAGAGCAGGGCTTTAAGGAGAAAAGTGTCTTATAGTGAAGATGCCTTTAAGGGGAGGGCAGGATCAACAAAGATCAACAAAGGGGTTGGGGAGACAGAAAGTTTTAAGCTCAGAGCTCTTGTACCTGGAGCCAATGGGGCAGGATGGGGTAGTAGTGGGAGGAGTTTAAGTGTATTTAAGGGTGGCCTGGGAGGGGAAGGGGAGGTGGTCGAAAACTTTGGCAGCTGGAGCTGTGTATAGGCCATACCTGAATGCTTGATTCCAGGGGGCTGGTTACAGCAGGCTCCTTGGCGCTGAGAGAGGCACAGAGTGGTGTTCCAGGCATGCAGGAGGTGAACCGCGGGTGCGGTAGGTAGCCAAGTGGGCTACAATGATGCCTGAATGCTTGATTCCAGTGGGCTGGTGGCAGTAGGCTCCTTGGCACTGAGAGAGGCACAGAGTGGTGTTCCAGGCATGCAGGAGGTGTACCACGGGTGCGGTAGGTAGTCCAGTGGGCTACAAGGACACCTGAATGCTTGATTCCAGGGGGCTGGTGGCAGCAGGCTCCTTGGGCGCTGAGAGAGGCCTGGGTGGTGTTCAGGCATGCAGGAGGTGTACTATGGGTGCGTAGGTAGCAGGTGGCTACAAGGACACCTGAATGCTTGATTCCAGGGGCTGATGGCAGCAGGCTCTTTGGTGCTGAGAGAGGCACAGAGTGGTGTTCCAGGCGTGTAGGAGGTGAACCGCGGGTGCGGTAGGTAGACGAGTGGGCTACAAGGATGCCTGAATGCTTGATTCCAGTGGGCTGGTGGAAGCAGGCTCCTTGGCACTGAGAGAGGCACAGAGTGGTGTTCCAGGCTTGCAGGAGGTGAACTGTGGGTGCGGTAGGTAGCCAAGTGGGCTACAATGATGCCTGAATACTTGATTCCAGTGGGCTGGTGGCAGCAGGCTCCTTGGCGCTGAGAGAGGCACAGAGTGGTGTTCCAGGCATGCAGGAGGTGTGCCGCGGGTGCGATAGGTAGTCGAGTGGGCTACAAGGACACCTGAATGCTTGATTCCAGGGGGCTGATGGCAGCAGGCTCCTTGGTGCTGAGAGAGGCACAGAGTGGTGTTCCAGGCATGCAGGAGGTGAACCGCGGGTGTGGTAGGTAGACGAGTGGGCTACAAGGATGCCTGAATGCTTGATTCCAGTGGACTGGTGGCAGCAGGCTCCTTGGCGCTGAGAGAGGCACAGAGTGGTGTTCCAGGCATGCAGGAGGTGTACCATGGATGCGGTAGGTAGTCCAGTGGGCTACAAGGACACCTGAATGCTTGATTCCAGGGGGCTGGTGGCAGCAGGCTCCTTGGCGCTGAGAGAGGCACAGAGTGGTGTTCCAGGCATGCAGGAGGCGAACCACGGGTGCTGTAGGTAGCCGAGTGGGCTACAAGGACTGTTCCCTTTTAAGAGGTTTAGGGCCTCATTGTTCAGTTCATTATGTGACCATCACAAACATGTTTTGTTAATGAACAATAGCAATGGATGTCTAAATGGAGCCTAATCTACAGATGAAAGGGGCCTTTAATAGGCCTGATTGTAACAGTTAAGGAGGAATATCCATTTCTGTATTCTTTATTATATCGTCTACACTCTCAGACAAAAATGTGTCTGCAGTCCACAACATTGCTGAGCTATAGATAAACTCAGCAGCAGTTCTGCTGGGGGTATACTGGGATGTATAGGGAGAGGCATCAGCAGCAGAAAACAGGAAGTTGTTATCCCTCTGTACAGACAGTTGGTGAGACCCCATCTGGAGTACTGTGTCCAGTTCTGGAGATCCCATCTCCGCAAGGACATAGACAGGATAGAGGTAGTCCAGAGGAGGGCAACTAAAATGGTGCAGGGTCTGCAAGAGAAGCCGTATGAGGAGAGACTAAAGGAGCTTAATATGTATACCCTTGAGGAAAGAAGGGAGGGGGACATGATAGAAACTTTTAAGTACCTCAGTGGAATCAACAAAGTCCAAGAGGGTAGCATCTTTCAGAAAAAGAGACGTGCAAGAACAAGGAGACACAATTTAAAGATAGGAGGGCGGTTCAGGGGCAATGTGAGGAAGTATTATTTCACAGAGAGGGTAGTGGATGCATGGAACAGCCTTCCTGAGGAGGTTGTGGGGTCTAAAACTGTGGGAGAATTCAAGAATGCATGGGACAGACATAAGGCAATTCTTGTGGGGGGTAGGAAGAAATAGGCTGTTGGTTGACTAGGATCTGCGGCCTATCCTGTAGGTAGGGAAATGGGCAGACTAGATGGGCCAAGCGGTCCTTATCTGCCGTCAAAGTCTATGTTTCTATGTTACTAGGTGCAAGTAATAAGGGTGGGGCCAAAAATGAACAAAATAATCTGGCTATCTCAAGCGTGTTTAGTTCAATCCAACAAAACAAAAAGCCGCACTGAGATCGGGTGCCACTCAGCTAATATAGATCTATAAGGCAGAAAAAAGTAAGCTGAGTATGCTCAACCAAAAAACTGCATATAATACAATAGTTGTGCAGAAATTTACCTTTATTGAGTATTGCAAGCTTAAAAACAATATAGCACAGTGGTTTAAGGCTCTGAGCTACAAATCTGAAGACCTGAGTTTGAATCCCACAGCCCCCACTTGCATACTGTGTGACCCTGAGCAAGTCACTTAACTTCCTTGTGCTTCCAGGTCACACCTGTAAACAAGCTTTCAGCTTAGTGTGTCTCTCCTAGTTAAGAAACAACAAAAAAAAGACCCACCACATGCCGTCTGATATGTTTCACCTACCCAAAGCTTTTGAGAAAGGAGTGTGAAACGCATCAAGTGGCATGTGGTGGGTCTTGTTTTTAAGCCAGAAATATTGAATAAAGGTATGTTTGGAATGCTTTAAGGGTTTGCTGAAAATCTACTTGTTTAATCTGGCATTTGGGACCGCTTAGAATAAAGTTTGTTTTTGTTTGGGTCGCCATATGTACCCTGACCTGTTTTAATCTTATTGTGTTTAAGATTTTAAATTGTTGTCATTTACAGTGCCCGAGCTTTAGATGAGGCCTCAAATATAAATTGCTTTGCCTTGCCTTGTGTTTCTGTTGAAGTATGTACAGATTTCTGCTGGAGTGCGCGAGTTTACTTTGCCTTGCTTAGTTCACTTTGAGGACTCTGAAGTTTGTAAGCCCCAAACCACTTTAGATGCACATAACAGCTACATGGATCTGCATAACTTTTCACATGTAATGTTTTCTTACATATGAACATTCAAAGTGGCCAGTATGCACAAGTCCCTTTCCATCTGCGTGACCTGCTTTCACAACATGTATTACTGTGAGGAGTTTGGGGTTCATGAAATCAGAATATCATGACCATTGATCCTAGCTTCCAAAACTCAGACTCACCAACCTGTTCAGGACACCCCTACTTCTGATTAAGATTTCCACTAAGACTCACAAGAAATAACGAGTAACTATTTTTGGTCAAAAAATTTAGGGTTTCGTATTATTCACTGCTAGTGACTAACAAAAATGTTGGTGTTTTTAGGACTGGATTTTTCATGTTTTATCTTATGAGAGGGATGACTCAACTAATATAACTATGAAGAGGTGAGTTACTGAATCTAGCCTGATATTTGCATAAAAGTGCCAGATTTTTCTTGTTATCAATGAACTATATGATTAGCGTTAGGGTTCATTTGTTTTTTTTTACACCTTCCTCTGCTCCCTGAGCTTCCACTCCTTCTGGCTGCTCAATGTCCCTGTCTGCCCGCCACTTTCATCCTTCACTGCCATTTCCTACCACGTGGCTCCCCAGGCTATCCCAATGTCCTTGGAGGGTCCAGCTATCACTGGGGAGAGGAGAAAGTAGCATTCCTGGAGGGGGGGTCCTCTGATGAATGCGGAGGGGGCAGGAGCAGTGTGCTAGGTGGACGGCAGCATGGTGGAACTAGGCAGCCATCATCTGGCAGGCTGAGAAAGGAGCCAGTTTCTGTTTCCGGTACCCTCTCCACACCCCCTGTAGCGTGCACTGCAGCTGAACCCTGGAGGCAGAGCCAGCTGACGTGTGGTCACCCAATATTCTTTTGTAAATATCATTTTTATTAAACTTTTTTCATTTTTTTCCACAGTCAGCAACTCTAAAGATTGGGAATTTCAGATGTTATAACCATTTTGATCAACCCTCTTGAAAGACATGTTTGTCTTATTTACTGTAGGTGTGCGCTCTAAAAAAAGAGTAATCAAAACAGTGATCTGATTCATTGTTCGCATGGGAGCACGGGGCCCAATAAAAAGAGCCATTAACAGAATGTCATAGTATATGACACATTTATTGACGTAAGGCCCTGAACGTGCACTGTCTGGAGACTGGAAGGGAGGTATAATAGAGACTTTCAAGTTCCTGAAAGGAAAGAACAAAATAGATGGTGAGGAAATATTCAACTGGACTGGTGAATCAAGAACACAAGGACAGAAGGTGAAGCTGTTAGGAGGGAGAGTTGGGAGGGTTGTGAGAAAGTTTTGTTTTACAGAGAAAGTGGTTGAGCCATGGAACAACCAATCAGGGAGGTCGACCCATGGTGAACGCAGGCAGAAAATAAATCCCTGCGGAAAAAATATCCCTGACCGCTGGATGAAGCACCGTCCCCACAGCCCCCGCACTGGCAACCAGGTGCCTCCGAAGACCTGTAACAGTGGACAGCAGAGGGAAGGTAGACTTCAGAGGAGCTGGGTGACAGGGCCAGAGGGACCTCTCAGATAGGGGCAGTCATGGTGGAATGCATCATTTTATTGACCCAAGCTTCCACAGATCACTCCAGTTGTAAATTCATCTGGCCTTCTGAAAATAAGATGATGTTTTAGCACTGTCTAGGAGGATTCAGGGGCAGCTCAAAGTTAGGAGCTACCCTTGTACCAGCCCCCCCACCCCCAGAAAATCCAGCAGAAATTCTGTATGAAAGGTAACACATAAAGCCAAATTCTGTTCTTCTCTTACAAAAAAAAAAAGCTTAACCTTATGAATCCCTTTTTTATGTTCCACAGGGATGGTGTCCTCAAGTTAAACTTATACTTTAAAGAGTTTAACTACAGGGTTATAACTGAATCAGTC
Source organism: Neoceratodus forsteri (assembly GCA_016271365.2). Taxonomy (NCBI): domain Eukaryota; kingdom Metazoa; phylum Chordata; order Ceratodontiformes; family Ceratodontidae; genus Neoceratodus; species Neoceratodus forsteri. The sequence continues at coordinate 270,322,106 of JADMNL010000025.1, forward strand.
GCTACAAACGTAAGTACATTCAGCACAACCTCAAAAATGGAACGGTCTCTTTACTGTGACAGCACCTAACATTGACCAACACTTCTCAGTGTATCAAAGTGTCCTTTTTCTGTCACATAATAAATTATTATAAATTGTGTATATAGTTTATCACATGTACATGCTGAGTTTCTTTCTTTCTTTCCTTGTACCCTTCCCCCCACGAGTCACATCTGTAAATTAGATTATCCTTGTATCTCTTATTGTTTGCCTGGTGGAACAATTTTAAATAAATAATCAATTAAATAAAAGGCACAGAGTCTTTTAAACAACAGCACTATAAAATAATATAGAAAGCTTTTTCATTTTATAGATTAAATTAAGGAATACTAGGTTTCCTCTTCCATCCATCAGCAGTTTGGTTAAATATGGTCTGAGCATTTTATATGCCGGGTATTTCACATACTATCGGAACCAATTAAAAGTGTTAATCAAAATAACTGGAAACCTAAAGAGCAGGTAGATACTCAAAACAGGTGTGTTTCTATTTGTTTTCGGACAGTTTGTAATAAAATGTAATGTGTAAACCCATATCTTGGGTGATTATTCATTATAACTGATGCTGTGTTGAGTCATCAGACACTTGAGCTGTATGTGAAAACCAGACAATGAAATGAAAAAACAACAAACAATAGCTCTGATGTGAGCTGAAGTCCGAATCTTGCTTATGTCACTTGCAGTAAGCAAACTTGAACTTCACGAGCTTGAAACTAGTGTGGCTGTGCCACTTTCAACACGTCTCGTATGGCATGTGCATACATGAGGATCAGCTGTTTACAGTCAGCGACTGTCAATTACACGCTCAAGAAAGTGTCGTCGACTGAACAGCTGATCTCTAACAGGAGACCGTCACTATGCAGTTGTGTACTTTGATTATCACTGCAGGCATGTTTACTTGTTGTTAGCGGTCTAAATATACGTATACGTTTATTTTGTCAGATTGTTACTGTCCAGATCTTGGGAGTTGTTTTCACAAGGCAGGATAACTCAAGTTTTGGTTGAAGTTCCTGATACACAAATCAATGTCTATTTTTCCCTTCAAGTTAATCAGAGTATTTCATTTTGTCTGAACAAAATGAGGCATTTATCAGAGATTATTCATGGTATAAATAATTCTGGTACTCGGTCTATAATTGTTATATCTTGGGAGGTATACCACAAAGCAGATGTGCCTCAGTTGCTGTCTGAAAGTGACTGTCAGTCACATTTGTTAGCAGGTTTATGTTGTCTCGCTGTTACCAATGACTCTTGAAAAATCAATTGTCTTCAATTCAATGGACTTGTTTACCAGGTAAGTACACTAGGAAAAGGTATGCTTACAGGTATGACCCGAGTATTTCATAAAACACAGCTAATCAACCATTACATATTTATTTATTAAATTTTGGTGACCGGGTAGGCCCACTGAGCCCCGAAGGTCCCTTTTTCAGGGGCGACTTGGGATAACAATACAAGTTATAAGAATGAACAAGGACATAAGGAACATTAGAGGCATTGTGAGTTAAATCACACATTTACTAAACACATACAGAAGAATATATTAAAAAAAGCAGAAATCGTCGGCCCAGTGGTGTGGATGGCTGAGGCACTGTGTGCCTTACCTCCTGCCTCACCAGCTACTCGTGTTTGGTGATGAGTGCGGGTTGCTGGGGGTTGGTCACGGGGGAGGGCTGGGTGAGGATTGAGTGGCCGTTTGGCAGCTCTCCTCTACCAGATAGGGGAGGTTGACTCTCCCGACCTTTGACCCCCACCATGTGGAAGCATGATGATGGTGGTGCAGGTAATGGAAGGGAGCCAGGTGCTAGGACAGAGGTGGGAGAAGCTGAGTCATTCGGGCCAAGGCATGCATACATGCCTCCACGCACATGTTCAACCTTGGCTAAGGCTCAAGGGGTAAAGGGGAGAAAATCAAGGTGGCAAATTTGGTGTTGGGGCTTGAGGAAGCCCCACCCCCGCAAGCACCGATGGTCCACCCGAGGATGTAGGAGGTGTGACTCAGAATGGTCATGGAACCGGAACAGAATGGACTGGTAAAGCCGCCCAGCCTGCCAGGAATATAAAGGAAAGGATAGCAAAAAAAAAAAAAAGTAGAAATCATTCTAGTGTTTTAAATTCATTAATGTCATTAATTGCTACACTAGCGAAAATCCACATCAATAACGAATAAGAATGCAATCTTGAGACTTAACATGCAGCTAATTCACACTCGGTCTGCATTTTTTTGGTATGCATTACATACTAAGTCTAATGTTCAATTAACAGGCAGACAACAGCTCTTGTAATCACAGTAAGTTAGCAGCTGGCAGTCAAACGAATAACCTCTCTGTAACACAGAGCACAAACACTGTGAGATGACCTTACGTGAGTTTTGGTTTTTCTCAGTCCTGGTGCAAAAAATTATAATTTAACTGCAAAGTGCAAGTAAGAATGGCAATACACAATCAAAGACTGAAACACAAGAAAATACAGAGACTACTTATATTATTACTATTTGAACAGTGCCAGTAACACCAGACAGTCATCAAATGTCAGTGTAGAGCACACTAGATTCGGTTGCATGACTGTGTACAAATAAGAAGGAATGAGCCTGCAGTTGGCACATGTAACAAATTGAAATGCATGCTAAACTGACCAAGATGTTTTTCTGCACTGTAAATTATGAGAGAGATGACAGCTGCACTGAGTGTGAATTAGCTGCATGTTAATTCTCGCGAGATCGTATTCTGATTCAGTATTAATGTGCATGTTCTCTAGTGTAGCAATTAATCACATTAGTGAATTTAAAACTAGAAGATGGCTGGCCCAGTAGCGCTGAGGGTACAGGGGCTGGATGCCACACCTCGTGTAACGCTGGCAACCTGGGTTTGGGAGCGAGCCTGGGTTGTAAGGGGTTGAGGGATGGAGCAGGATTGAGCAGCCGCAAGGCAGCTCTCCTCTCCTGGGGAGGGATCTGGTTACCCCCACAGTACAACTGCCCCCAGTTGGAGGCCTGAGAGTAGTGCAGGTGAGTGAGCAGCACGAATAGGGAGGGTGCTGCAGAATCGTGGCATGCAAGTGCCTCCACGTGTGCACAGGTGGCTGTGACACGGGGGGAGAAAATGGAACTGGTGGGCTCCATGATGACCCAGTGGCATTCATGGTGATGGAGACGCCAGCTGAGGTTGGATGCAAGGGAGGGCAGAGCCTGCCCACCAGCTCCCCAAAGGGGCCAAAAAACGTAGATTAAAAAAACAACTAGAAGACAATTAATTTTCAAGGGTCACTGATAACAGCGAGACAACATAAAGCTGCTAACAAACTAGACTGACAGCCACTTATAGACTCTGCAACTGAGGCAAATTACAGACCAAGTACCACAATTATTTATATTGAGAACAATCTCTGATAATTGCATTATTTTGTTTAGATGGCACCTAATACCCTAATTGACTTGAAGGGAAAAATGGACATCAATTTGTGTATTAGGAACTGCAACCAAGACTTGAGTTTATCCTGCCTTACGAAAATAGCTCACAACATCTGGACAGTAACAATCTGACAAAAAAAAGATATATACATATATTTAGACCACTACGAACAAATGAACATGCCCGCAGTGATAATCAAAGACCACAATGACAGCAACTACACAATGATGGTATCCTGTCAGAGATAAGCTGTTCAGTCAATGGCACTTTCTTGAGTTTGTAATTGACAGTCGCTGACTGTAAACAGCTGATCCTCTGGCCCTGGCATGAACTCACACACCAGACAGAACATACTGAAAGCGGTGCAGCCACACTAGTTTAGAGCTCATGAAGCCCAAGTTTGCTTACTGTCAGTAATATAAGCAAGGCTTGGACTTCAAATCACATCGGGGCTGTGTTGTACGAGTAAAAGGTTCAATTATAAAGTTTGAGGAGATTGCTGAGGAGGAGGGGGATTAGAGAGATACTTCAGCTTTCACTTCCTGACCTGGCCTCATCACCCTTCTGCCAGTCCTCTGGTGATCACCCAGCCCCACCCATCATTAACCACTCCACTTCTGCCAACTCCAACAATGCTTCCCTCCCTGGTGGATGTCTTCAGGGTGTGGGTCTTCCTCCTTCTGTGACTCAATCATGATTAGGGTCAGATGGTGGGTTTCAGGGGTTGAGACCCGAGTGGGCCAGCCCTGGCTATCATTAGGTTGCAGTATTTTTCTTACCCATTTTATAATACAATATATACTGATATCCAGTAACAATATGTGTCTTGTGATGCTCTGATCAACAGGTAATGGCAAGTTACAGTAGCTGTTAAGAACTCATTTTCTTTAAATATGCTCCCATTTTTACAGGTTGTATGGCTGCTGTCTAACTTAGGAGGCCAGTTTGGATTCTGGATGGGGGGCTCTGTCCTGTGCATCATCGAGTTTGGAGAAGTCTTCATTGACTGTATATGGATTGCTGTTATCAGGTTTGTCAAGTGGTACAAGAACCGCAAGGAAAGGCAAGTACAGGCGCAGTATGCTGATCCACCTCCAACGGTGTCAGAGCTAGTAGAAGGTTACACCAATCAAGGATTTCAGCCTGACATCATCAACAGCTGCAGTCCGCAAGCACAGCCCCCTGACTTGTACTTACCAACAACCTTGGAAATACCTGGTACTCCACCACCGAAATATGACTCCTTGCGTGTTCATCCCATTGATACCGAACACCACAGTGATTCTGAGGACCTTTAAATATTCCTTGGTTCTAGCAAAAGGAGCGGATGGCTGTGGGTCATTATACTTTATAAAGATGTACTTATTGGACTAGAGAGCCAACATATGGTCAATACTTAATGTACAGTGATGGCCAATAAGCATTCCACCTGCAAATCACTGTGTTCTGAGCCAGTACATTAGGAAATGATTCTTTCAACATTCTGTATAGCTAACAAGTTACCATCTTAATCTATTCTGATCAGCCCTATTGAATTCTAAATATCTGAGCATGCTTAAGGTGGAAATGCAGTCTTGGTTTTAAAGAGTGGGATTGCTAATGTAAATACAATGTATGTTTCCCAATTGTTCAAATATTAAAAACTCCTTTTTCTGTAACATCAGAAAATTGTTTATAGAAGTACTATCTCAGTCCTTTATTGCTTAGATAATGGTTAGTCAGGATGAGCTCCTGAGGTGAATCTGTCCTTATCTAAGTGACAAGGGTTCCAATTATATGGGTATTATTGTTTCATTCTGTTATAATTACTGGTGAGCATTCTTAGTGCTCTGATAACAGGCTACTAAAATGGCATTACAAATGCCCAGTTGTAATTATGCATTACAACCAGGCGGTTGTAACTGCTTCCTGTCAATCAAACATGTACCATTCATGACGCGGCCACTGATTTGTGCATCAAGTCACATGGAACTGGCTTTAGCGAGTGGGTGGCAGCACATGCTAGCCAGTGTCAGCTCCATGTGTCAAGAAGCTGGCATCGGTGAGATGCAGTTTTCATTTTTTTTTATATGTAGTTTAAAAAATATTTTAGTGTCAGTTCTTCCTGGGGAAGGTGCAGAGGTGTGAGGAGCGAGAGGAGATGAGACGAGTGGTCAGACAGAGCGAGTGGTTACAGGAGTGGGGGAACACCACTTTTATTAAAAATGCTCAACAGTAATTATAAAAAGCAAAACATGGGTGAGTGGGTGGGTGTAACTCAATATTTTACACACACTCTTGGCATGGGATGCTTTTATAAACCTCTAAATCTTCGCTCTCGGGGTTTATGTGCCATTATACGCTTCAGGTGTGTAAAATTCTGGATACACAGACCCACCCATGTATTATTCTCTATATTATATATCAAAAACATAAACCTGTATTACAACAAATTCTGCCCTTCTTCAACATAATAGCAATAATACCGTCTTGTTGGATGCAGCCCTGTTCCCATAATAATTAGATCTCACGAGCCATAAACATTTTGGCCTATGGCAACAGTGTTTATGACTGTGGCATGTACTAAGCACCATCTGTGCCCACACCTCAATGACACTGTTGGTTGAAACTATTTCATAAATGTCATCAGAGAAAACATGTTGCGTTAAATACACCCAGGATTAACAGCTAGCCAGCCTGTCATTATCTCAGTGCCTCCCTAGAAACTGCACCCAGCAAACAGGAAAAAGTACAAAACTGTAAAAGTTTAGTCTAGTCTGATAAAGGCCTTCCACCAGTGGGTTCCCCTGGCTATTAGCAATTTTGCCTTTATATGCCCCTAATATGGCAGTTGTGTGGGGACTTTATTAGAAAGGGGTACTTAATCAGCTCCATGCTAGAATGGTTCTCACACTCACACTATTGTTACTCTTGAGCCTACAGTAGGTGATTTAAGGATATTGTACACGAGACCACTGGCAGTGTTTGGCCATGATAATTATTTTCTTGCCAGGACTAAGGTGCATATTTCTATCTACAGTTCCATTATTTCAAGACGATACTATCATGTCCCATTTACTGTGAGCACAAAGTGATTTCCCTGTATAGTACCCACAAACCAGTTTTCCACTTATAGTTCAATGATGCTTTTGTTTAATAGGCTAGCAAACAGGTAAGTGCGGGTGCACGGGTTTGCTATGAAAGACTGACAGGCAGTTGCCCAACAGTCATAATCCCGACAGAGAAATTCCCCACAGTGGCAACAGATGTGTTTTTCATGTGTTGGGGGGGGGGGGCTTCACCTCCCACACCCGCTTTAATTATTAGAACGAACTCCACCACGGGCAAACTCCCACTGTCAGGATTTTCGGTGTTGAGCTTGCAGCGTCGGGATTTCAAGTGTCGGGCAACCAAGTTTCAGTCTTTCAAAATACTCCCAGGTGCTTATGTGTGTGGGTGGTAGAGATATGCAAAACCACAAAATCCACCATTGGACTGGTGGGGGTGGTGTCATTCTGAACGGTGTCATTTCCCGTTTAATTCATTGTAAGAGTTCAAGGAGTCAGCAAGATTTCAAAACTTAAGTCCCAAGCATTGTTGCATGCTATGTAGGAGAGGTTGGTATTCATGACCAGATGAGTTGAAGCAGATTTTGTCAAACTTTGTGAATCCAAATTAAGGCACAGGCCCACAGGCGTGACCCGGCTTCTCACCTGGAGTTCCTAGCCTCACCAGCAGGATTTGTGAACACTGGCAGAATTCCTCATGTTCATTGGAATTTCACAGGAGCAGAATTGTGGGCCCGCACATGTGCACATGTATGTGTTCTAAAGCAGCAGTGCCAAGCAAAATGTTTTTCCAAAAAGGCTAGTTTCAGCTACAATTAATAATAATATTAGCACACTTTTCCTAAGCCAAAAGTGGCTGCCATCTTCTTTCTTGCAAAAAAATAAATAAATGAAAACATCTATAAAAATGCTCCAGTTTTGGTGGAACTTTAACATTTTACCACCAAATAAAACTGGAAGGTGTCAGGAATCTTTTCTAGTGACAGAAAGGCAGGGTCCCATTTGGTGCCCAATTTTGTTGCACTGTTGCTTTAATCATATCACATGCAAGGTCAGTTTAATCAGCTAGTCTTCAGAAATTGGAAGTATGTGGTTCTCATATGGCCCGGCCATGGCTCATCGCGCTGCTGTGTAGACGACCCAGGTTCAGCAGCAAACTCGGGAAGCCATGTGGGAGGTGGGCTGGGTTGAGACTTCTAGCACTCGGCAGTGCCTGTCAGTCTCGGAGGGTGGAGGGTGGGCTCCAATACTACAGAGAACCCAGAGGTCAGGCCAGAGACCTTCCTTCTCCTCTAGTCCGCTGGTACTTACCCAGTTTCTGAACAGCAGTTGAAGAGATACTTTTTTTGCAGTTACTGCTCTCTATTTCACCCCACGCTGACCCCAAGATCAGGGACTGCCCACTCAAGCCCCATCACTCTGGCCCCATATGGACTCACCATCTGACTCCTCATCTTTCCCACAGCTCACCCCCTATGGCAGGGACATCCCCTGCTTGGCCTGCAGACAGGATCTTCAGATGGGAGGCGCAACGGAGTGCAGAATCTGCAAGGGGTCAGTCTCGTCATGCTGGCCAGCCATGCCTTTCTTCCTCCTATATGTTCCCCAGAAGGGCAGATTGGTAATGCCACCCAGACAAGCCTGCACATGCAGCCACACAGGATGTCAGAGGCTTCCATTTATCCCACACCCGAATTGCTGTCCCTAGGTATCTGAGCCCCAGCTGCCGCTGTGGGTAAGTACCACCCCAGGCACAGCAGCCCTACCTCCATGAAGGCACAGAGCACGCCTATGGATGCTTGATCCTCCCCCTCCTCGGATTACCTTCTGACAACTGGACTTCGTTCCTGAACTCGGGTCATCACCACCGTAAGCAGTAGCACTACCGCTGTGTGACGAGTCACCACGCTGTTGCACAGATCTGCCAGTCTTGCCAGGATTTGCCCCATCTCCCCTAAACAGCTTTGGGTACATCCCGTCATGGACAGGAATACAGACCCATCTCTCTAAACACCCTCAGATGCTTCCCATTAGGGACAACAATGCAGACCCTTCTCCCTAAACACCCTTGAGTGCATCCTATCAGGGACAGGAATGCAGACCCATCTCCCTAAAGACACTCAGGTGCATCCCATCAGGGGCAGGAATGAAGACCCATCCCCCTAAACACCCTTGGATACATCCCATCAGGGTCAGGAATGCAGACCCATCTCCCTAAAGACACTTAGATGCATCCCATCAGGGGCAGGAATGAAGACCCATCCCCTTAAACACCCTTGGATACATCCCATCAGGGACAGGAAGGCAGATCCATCTCCCTAAACACCCTCAGGAGCAATCCATCAGAGACAGGAATGTAGACCAATCTCCCTAAACACCCTCTGGTGCATCCCATCAGGGACAGGAATGCAGATCCGTTTCCCTAAACACCCTTGGGTGCATCCTATCAGGGACAAGAATGCAGACCCATCTCCCTAAACACCCGCGGTGCATACAATCAGGGACAGGAATGCAGACCCGTCTCCCTAAACACCCTCAGGTGCATCCCATCAGGAACAGGAATGCAGACCTGTTTTCTTAAACAACCTCAGGTGCAGCCTATCAGGGACAGGAATGCAGATCCATCCCCTTAAACACCCTCAGGTGCATCCCATCAGGGACAGGAATGCAGACCCATCTCCCTAAACACTCTTAGGTGCATCCCATTAGGGGCAGCAATGCAGACCCATCTCCATAAACACCCTCAGATGCATCCCATCAAGGACAGGGATTCAGACCTGTCTCCCTAAACACCCTCAGGTGCATCCCATCAACGACTGGAATGCAAACTGATTTTCCTAAACATCCTCAGGTGCATCCCATCAGGGAGAGGAATGCAGTCCCATCTCCCTAAACACCTCAGGTGCATCTCGTTAGGGACAGCAATGCAGACCCGTCTCCCTAAACACCCTTTTAGGCATATTCCATTTGGGACAGGAATGCAGATCTACCTCCCAAAACACCATCAGGTGCATCCCATCAGGGTCATGATAAATGCAGGCCTGTCTCCCTAAACACCCTCAGGTGCATCCCATTGGGGACTAGAATGCAGACCCGTCTCCCTAAACACCCATGGTTGCATCCCATCAGGGACAGGAATGCAGACCCATCTCCCTAAACACCCACAGGTGCATCCCATTAGGGGCAGGAATGCAGACCCATCTCCCTAAACACCCATGGGTGCATTCCATTGGGGACAGGAATGCAGACCCATCTCCCTAAACACCCATGGGTGCATCTCATCAAGGACAGGAATGCAGACCCATCTCCCTAAACACTCTTAGGTGCATCCCATTAGGGGCAGCAATGCAGACCCATCTCCATAAACACCCTCAGATGCATCCCATCAAGGACAGGGATTCAGACCTGTCTCCCTAAACACCCTCAGGTGCATCCCATCAACGACTGGAATGCAGACTGATTTTCCTAAACATCCTCAGGTGCATCCCATCAGGGAGAGGAATGCAGTCCCATCTCCCTAAACACCTCAGGTGCATCTCGTTAGGGACAGCAATGCAGACCCGTCTCCCTAAACACCCTTTTAGGCATATTCCATTTGGGACAGGAATGCAGATCTACCTCCCAAAACACCATCAGGTGCATCCCATCAGGGACATGATAAATGCAGGCCTGTCTCCCTAAACACCCTCAGGTGCATCCCATTGGGGACTAGAATGCAGACCCGTCTCCCTAAACACCCATGGTTGCATCCCATCAGGGACAGGAATGCAGACCCATCTCCCTAAACACCCACAGGTGCATCCCATTAGGGGCAGGAATGCAGACCCATCTCCCTAAACACCCATGGGTGCATTCCATTGGGGACAGGAATGCAGACCCATCTCCCTAAACACCCATGGGTGCATCTCATCAAGGACAGGAATGCAGACCCATCTCCCTAAACACCCATGGGTGCATTCCATTGGGGACTGGAATGCAGACCCATCTCCCTAAACACCCATGGGTGCATCTCATCAAGGACAGGAATGCAGACCCATCTCCCTAAACACACTTGGGTGCATCTCATCAGGGACATGAATTCAGACCCATCTTCCAAACACTCTCAGGTGTATCTCATCAGGGACAGGCATGCAGACCCATTTCCAAAACACCCTCCTGTGCATCCCAATAGGGACAGGAATACAGACCTGTCTCCCAAACACCCTCAGGTGCTTCCCATCAAGGACAGGAATGAAGACCCGTCTCCCTAAACACCATCAGATATATCCCATTAAGGGCAGCAATGCAGACCCACTTCCCTAAACACCCTCAGATGCATTCCATCAGGGACAGAAATGCAGACTCCTGGCTCATACCCCTAGACTACCAGGTGCTAATACTGTGTTCTATGATGCTGGTTCGACAACACTTTCGTTGACCGGCATCACAGCAACAGGATTTATATCATCCGCAAGTTGCGGTCAACATAAATCACGATTGTCTCACAGTCCATTTATTTTATCAGGGGGCTTTGCCCTCAAACCCCCATGCAGGGGGCTCTGCCCCCTACATCCCCCATACTAATGATTATCATTTCCAAGTCAGAGTTGATTTGGGGATGGGGTGCAGGACCGGAAGAGAGTGTGCCCCTGTCTCAGGTGCACCAACACAGCGACCTGTTGGCGAACTGTCAATTTTGTCGACAGCGATGTAGGTTGCTGTGTTGGTGCCACTGTTTGTGGCATATACGCTAATACTGCATCATTTTTTTATGTTTTTTGTAATTCGGACAACTAGTGTGGATGAGTAAGGAAATGCTGAGTGTTTACATGTGTGTGTGACTGTGACCACAGGCAAAGGTTGACCCTTTATATTATATAGGAGAAAATTAAACTTCAGTGAATAGCATTATTTTCAATTAAATTTAATTTTTTGCATTCCTTCCATGTGACAGCTAAAGTTCAAAAAATCTACTTTTTAATTGAAAACAGAGATATTTGTTAACTGCTCATTTTTCTCTTGTGTACATGGACACCACTTAGAGAAGAGGAGAACAGATTGACTTGACAGCCATGTATTTTGGCAAATGTCAGATTACAGTGAGCATCCGTCATAGTAAAGTTAAAATGTGGGTTAGCAGAAACATGGGCCACACTTTGAAAATCAGATAAACAGCATGCATAGGACATTTTAGATGCGTGTAGCAACATTTGCGAATAGTGCTGTTTGGTGGCGATGGAACGGAGAGGATAGCAAACTTCACACATCTTGCATCGCTCGTTAAAGTGAGTAAATGAGTGAGAATGTGACCCAGTTTGTTTCCAGCTTAGAGATAAACAATTGAGTATACCCCTTGTGATTCTCTGGGTCGTGCCAGAAAATAGGCAAATGTCTGGTCTAGTGCACCTACCTAGTAAATACAAACACAATAAATCGGTATGATAAACCCAGCTGAAACAGTTCAGCTCAGGTCCTCCTTGAAAATAGACATTTATGCTTGGAGTTACCCAGTTATCAAATTTATAATAAATTACAAAAAATTACACACACAAAAAAAACAGTGTCCCAAATTAGTCATCTCGCAGGGAAACTAATGTTCAGCTAGACTACAGCTCAGCTGGTCCAAGGTATCTCAAACTGTGCGGTTAGTAGTCTTGCAAATAAGATTGAATAAATCCAATGCAGTTATCGACCACAGCAGAGTAATGGTGTAATTGTAGCATAATATCATACGTTTGTTAGGATTTGAGAATAAACCAGGAAATTAAAAGAATTGATGCAGTTTTCTTATTCCTTACCGCCTTTATCAAACTTTTTTCACTTCTGTGGTACAAATGTACTAGTATATTACAGTGACCTTCAAAGTATTTGTTTAGAAATACTTTAATTCTGTTTTTTTTTTAAACTTGTAATAGTATATCTGTCTTTTCTTTCTTTTTTTTTACTGATGAACAAATGAGTACTGGGTACCCCACATTCACAGGTGCTAGAGGCTTTTCAGGAATCTCAGACAGACCAGTGTGCTTTAAGAGCACCAAAATAGATGGTCTTCTGATCGGATTTGCTGCTGATTTTATGACAGTGCAAACTGCTGAGTTCCAGATATTTAGGTATTCCGTCATTTGCACAAGAATGTAAGAACAATACTGTGTTTATTCACTGGATTAGTAAGCATTCTGTTCTTGTTGCCAGGATGTAAACTGTTTTGAGATTTTTTGAGGTTTTTCTGGGTGGGGTAGGGGTCATACACCAGTAACCAGTTATTTTATTTTAAGAAGATGTGTATTTGGCAGTTTTGTTGCATGGGTGCTGTGCTTTTTTGCTGAAAGCTGCTAGCATGAACAACCCCTTTAAAGCAGAAGTATTTGTTGGCAGAAACATTTATCATACAGTTTTTTTTAAATAATATTGTGTATTTCTGGCAAACACATCAATACGTTCATTTTTCTTTTTGTTACTCTTCATTTCTGAACGGAGATACAGGGTTTTGAGTTTTTAAACGTAACTGCTTTCTAGCCATGCCCACTATGAATAAATTAAACATCTTGGTGTCATTGGTGCTGGGCCGATCTGAAAAATGGTAGGGCCAAGGATGTAAGGGGTAAACTCTCCCCTAGTAATAATGCAAAAACTGATAGGGCCACTTATGAAAGTGGTAGGGCCAGGGCCCTAGTGCCCCCCCCCCGTTGGCACCTATGCTTGGTGTGGTACTGTGCTGTTTACCATCAGAAGTGTTTGCCAGCGTCCTCCTAATACAGCCACGGTATGAATCCAGTATACACAGTCAAAAGTAACCTTGAGGGAAAGGATTTTTAAAAATGGCCAGTGGCAGCCCTTGTTAATGATTGATTCATTCAATTATAAAATGAGTAATAATAGGAGTTAAAAAAATATCAGAGAGAAATACAACAGCTGTATACGGATGCTGGGTCTAATATTGAAAATTTAAACTATATACTATTGGCAGGTATATATTATTGTTAAGAAGTTATTTTGTCAACTAATAAATGTTGCTGCTTCACAGGTGTGCTGGCCATGCTACATTTAGTTTCTGAATTATTGCACCCATCATGCTTAATTGCCAAACCTGATGATTTATGGACTGCAAGCTGGGTCTTTGATGCCGGTTCGACAAAGATTTTGCTGACCGACATTACAGCGACAGATTTATGTCGACCGCAAGTTGCAGTTGACATAAATCCATGAGGTAAACTGTCTGCCCCCTGCACCTCACATACTTCAGGATTATCAACTCCAAGTCAGAGTTGATTTGGGGTGGGGTGCAATACCCGAAAAAAGTAGTGCTGGGGTCCCACGGGTACATTACAGCAGCAACACTGAATTGCCACTGCAATGTTGTTTGCTACAAAATTGCCGCTGTTTGAGTGGCATACACTACAAGCATACACAAAAATCAATATCTTATGGCTGCAAAAATCTCTGTTACATAAAATGTGATTGGAGGCACCACAAAAAAAAATTTGCATCACATTTTGCAGTTTGCAGATGCAAGTTGGGATTACCAATTTGTTTGCAAACATTTAAAACTACAGTTTATTATTTCAAATGTTTTTAACATAAACATATACCAAACGACTTCGTACCTTCTGGTGTGTGCTCGTGTGTGTTTATTTGTGAGGGGGATTACAGGTTAAAATCACTGTATTGAACTGGGTAAATTAATTCTGTTCTACATGTGCATGTATTATCTGATTATTGCATTATTTTACATTGCAGTGTGTAATTATATATACTGTATGTGGTGTTATATACCGTTTTGTATCATGGCATTGTTGTGCTATGTCGCCTGTGAAAATGGTCTTACGCTCATTGAGCCTATCCATTAACCAATCAAATGAAATCAAATTAGAGGCAGTGTGGCATAGTGGTTAGAACACTGGCTCGGAATCCGAGCGGCTACAGGTTCAAACCCTGCTAGAGCTGAATACTCATTGCATACACCATTCCACCCAGCAGTGGAAATTGGTAGATGCAGAACCCTGGTGGAAATGAAATGTTGCATCTCAGCTAGGTTGTTCTGAGTAAATTGTTAAAAAAATCTAATGTTTATAGTTGGAAATGGATAATTTTATGGCAGATTACAACACATGCCACAACCCCGTGAATGCAGGTGAAAGTAGCCCACAGGTGTTAGCTATGATTAACAGATCAAATAGCACTGTTCCGGGTCTCTAAGTAATTGCAGCCACTAGTGAAAATGTTGCCCATGTTCTGACCTCTTTCTAGAAGTTTAGATTTGTAACAGATTATATTTTAATTCAAATATTTTTCTATGTTTTTCTTTTGAAGATAATTTTGGTGTGGTATTTGTATGGCGTAGATATGAGAAATAAAATGTATCACTTTTTAAGGAATTCCTTTGCTTTTATGGTGTTTTGTCCTTGATAGTGTGCTTAGGTGCTTAGGCATTGTAAGGGTAGACTTGCACCAAAGGTGCTTCTAGTCTCCCCCCCCCAACTATATAGTGGGGACCCATACACCCTCCCAGGTATTCATATACTCATCCAGCCTTTTTTTTTATCTAGGTGTTTCCTCCGCTCCAGGCATACGTTGCTTTTGGTCCTCTCTCAGAGGATCTTGATCTGCCCTGTGGCTTCAGGGCTTCATTTAGCCTGCCTCATGCCCCGTTTTCCATTTTCTCCCCATTATCCCGGGACCCCAGGACATAGTCACACATGCACTCCATGGCTCCAGTGATGGCCACTTCCTCCCACCTGACCTAATACCTGGTCTCTCTTGTGGCTTGGCACTGCCACCTAGCCTCCACCTGGTGGTAGCCAAGAGCTGGGAAAACCCACATCCCTCCCTGGGACAGGAGAGTTCTGCCTCAATCCAGCTCCCCCTGCCCGGTCGACCCCCAGTAACTCAGGTTTGTTCCCAAACCTGGGTCACCAGCTTGGGAGGAGGTAAGGTGCACAGTGCCACAGCCCTCCACGTCACTGGGCCAGCTTTCAGGCTTTTTTCTAAAGGGGACCAGCTGCCACCAGGGGTCCCTACACTCAAGTGTGGGGCTGTTCCCAATGTGCACTTTGTGTGCAGAAACATTTGATTTACTTACTGTTTACTGTAGTATATTACATTGTCTCAGGCTAATTTTGCTCAGTTGTAGGCTGACATCATCTGTTACTACAAACAGAAACAGAGAAACGTAAACATTGTCAGCAGAAAAGGACCTCCTGGGCTACACGGTCTGCCCTAAAGTCCCTACCTACTGTGCTACTGAGGACCCTGATTGTTCTCCAGCCTCCCCACCCTTTACTTATTTCTATGGTTCCCCGTGTCTATCCCATGCACGTTTGAAACCTGTTACCATTTCAGTACTCACCACATCTGCTGGCAGGCTGTTCCAGGCATCCACCACCCTTTCCATGAAGAAATATTTCCTCACACCCCCTCTAAGTCCCTCCTTCCAGCTTCATATCCCAGAATTCCCTGCAGATAACATACATTTCATAGGTTTTTACAAGTCAGGTAGCGTTAGCCATGCTGAGTGACTAACCATTTCTCAATGGTAATATCTGTTACTCCATTTTTATTGAGTAAATCATGTTTTTATTTTTTAAAGATATCACATATTACTATTTACTGCATTGTCCAGGAGTCCATTGCAGATGGATAAAACTCTTTGGTTAAGGCATGCACCTCTTTCATTTGTTCTATAAATTTCTCCTTTTAACTGTAATTTATCCTGCCTGGTACTTTTAATATTTTCCCTCTTTTCCAGACCAACTCGCTCCCAAAGCTCACTATCCTTGTGTGCTTTATACACCAGACACAGATCACCTCTTAACCTCCTGTACTCCAGGGTAAACACCTCAAACTCCCTTAATCTTTCCTGATAGGTTAGACTCTTTATACTAGACATCAGGTTTGTCGCCCTTCTCTGCACACCCTCCTGTCTTTTAATACTACTTTTTTTGTGAGGGGCCCAAAACTGCCCACAGCAGTGTAGGTGCAGCCTAACCAGTGCTTTATAGAAAGGCATTATCACATTAGAACAGTAGGCAGCAGCAGTGAGAAGATTCAGTAACCTGCAGTGCATGTTAGAGATGATTTAATCTCTGATCTTTTATTGGCTGGTGCTGCTGTCTTCCATGGGCTAAGTAGAGTCACAGAGGACTGTACTTAGCCCCTGGAGAAAAGCAGTCCTTGAAAACATTTGATCAGAGTTTATAAAAGCTATAATATGCACTGCAGGCTATTGAATTTCCCACTTCTGAGTACTACTCTGATGTCAGCTGCAGGGGATTCTGGGATTTATAGGAAAAGATGTCACCCTACAACTAAGCAAAATTAGTCTGATACAATCCAATGGTACTACAGTAAACAGTAAGTAAACCCAAATGTTTTGCCCACAAAGTGCACACTGGTACCAGCCCCTCACTTGAATGTCAGATCCTTTTGCTGACTGTCCCCCTTTAAATCACTTTGCAATTGGTATATCAACAACTTCCTGTGGCAAACTATTTCAAAATGTGATCACTCTCTGAGTGTAATATGCACCTCTCCTGTTCATTTTATATGTTCTGCCTCTAAATTGTTTATGTAAGCAATAACCCACGACAGGGTGTGCAGTTATTGGGGATTAATCAACACCCCGGGTGTGGGAGATAGGAAGAAATAGGCTGTTGGTTAACTAGGATCTGCAGCTTATCCAGTAGGTAGGGAAATGGGCAGACTAGGGGGGCCGAGCGGTCCTTATCTGCCATCAAAGTCTATGTTTCTGTAGGTTATTGTGCTTATAACATGGATGGTCACCAGAGTGGGAAAAAACACAAGGAAAGCATGACTAACTCATGAAAAGATAGGAACTTTTTTATGTGTTCTGCCACCACCACAACTACTGTGTTGCTGACAGTGCTGAATTACACTATGTATGTACTGCTGAGAGTGTTAAGTTTGGGAACACCCAGCACACAACAGAAGCACAGTACACACATTACAAAAAGTAAATTTGTCATAGCAATACAGAGCAACTGTGAAGCACAGCTGCTGCAATCTGCTGTGTCTGGGGAACTCAATGTTGCACTGTGCCATCCGTCTGGAGAACAGAGAGATACAGACAGCGAGAGCAGCACCGGGAGGCACACTCAATGTCCCACAGCTGCTGAAATGTCCTGTGTGTTGGCTTTACTGACAGGCACCTGCTGCCTTGCACATGATGGGGGGAAACATTTGGCAGCAGATTCCTGTGCATGCTCTCTCTTGTCACCCGACAGTGACAATACTGCACAAGGTCTCAGCGGGACAACACTTTGTTGATGCATTTGGGCTTATTACCATCTGTCTGTTCTTCGCGATCGCTCTCTCAACAGATGCCCAGCTCACTTATTGAAGGCTGTGGGAAGAAATGCACCAGTGGCAGAGCCAGGATGTAGATGTTTTCCACTGACAATGTAGGTGACTTTCTCCATAATCTCGCCTGTTAACGACAGGAACAGCTGAAAAAATCAAATGGATCAGAAAGGGGGCATGCTTCCTGGTTCTCGCTGCGGTTTTCAATCATTGGTTTATGTTGCTCTCCAAATTGACATGCCTTTTAGTATGATTGCTGCGGCTGCTCACCGTGTCTGTATTTGCGGGGGAGGGGGCACACTATGTGATGTGGACAGCCAGTTCTGTGCTGTATCATTTTTTTTTTTTTAAATAAAATGTATTACTGACTGTCTCTGCTGAAAGTCTGGTGCTCTAGAATGACCTCACTCACCCCCCCACATGTTTCAGCTGAAAGATGAAAGCCATAATAAAATGCTGAAAACAGCATGTGAGATCACATACACAGTTTTAGATACTAGGTGTTACATGGAAGGCCATAATCAAGGATATCCTGTTTGAGTTAATTAGATACATAGATACATAGACAGTGTCGGCAGATAAGGGCCTATGGCCCACCCAGTCTGCCCATTTGAGCTTGTAAGTTCAGTTTGTTTTCCTAGAAGTCTATTTCCCCTTACCCCTGACCTCTAGAATTCCTTTATGTCTATCCCATGCATTCTTAAATCCCGTGATTGTTTCAGCCCCCACCACTTCCTCTGGCAGGGTGTTCCACTTGTCCACCACCGTTCTGTGAAGAAATTCTTTCTCATGTTTCCTCTGAATGTCCTACCTCCAACTTCATCCCATGCCTCTAGTCCTGAAACATCTTTTCGCTTAAAATAGTGTTTTCCTGCACCTGTTCCTCCTGTAAGATACTTGTATGTCTCTATCATATCCCTCTCTCCCTCCTCTCCTCCAGGGAGTACATGTTCAGTTCCTTCAACCTGTCTTCATAGGACTTGTGATGCAATCCATGCACCATCTTTGTTGCCCTCCTCTGAACCTTCTCTACCCTGTCTATGTCCTTACGTGGGTATGGTCTCCAGAACTGTACACTGTACTCCAGGTGGGGCCTCACTAGTGTCTTGTTATAGCGGAATTATGACCTCCTTTTCCTGCTGGTGATGCCCCTGCCTATACATCCCAGCATCCTATTTGCTTTACTTGATGCCTTGTCACACTGTTTCCCTACCTTGAGGTCATCAGAGATGACAACCCCAAGATCCCTTTCCTGCTTGGTGCATGCCATATCCTCACCCCCACAACTGATATATTGTGCCAGGGTTTTTGTGCCCCATGTGCATTATCTTGCACTTCTTTGCATTGAATTTCAACTGCCAAACCCTTGACCATTCTTCAAGTTTCTGCAGGTCCCTTCTCATTCTGTCTACACCCTCTGGTGTGTCTACTCTGTTGCAGAGCTTTGTGTCATCAGTGAACAGTGAAATTCTGCCTTCTAGATCCTGTGCAATGTCACTGATGAAGATGTTGAATAGGACCGGTCCCAGCACTGATCCCTGTGGTACCCCACTGGTCACTCTTCCCTCTGTGGAGTGACAGCATTTACCACCACCCTCTGTGTTCTGCCACCCAGCCAGTTACCTACCCACCACACTACTGTCCTGCCCACACCCATATTCCCAGTTTGTGTAATAGTCTTCTATGTGGCACAGTGTCAAAGGCCTTGCTGAAGTCCAGATAGGCCATGTCCACTGCCTCCCCTGATCCACCTCCCTAGTCACCCAGTCAAAAATTCAATGAGGTTGGTCTGACATGACCTCCCCTGGTGAAACCATGCTGCCTTGGGTCCTGTAGTCCATTGACAACCAGATGTTCCACCAATCTCTCCTTCAGTAGTGCTTCCATGATCTTTCCCTACCGGTGGGGCTGACTGGTCTGTAGTTCCCTGCTTCCTCTTTGTTCCCACTTTTGTATAAGGGGACTACATCTGCTGTCCTCCAGTCTTTGGGTACCTCCCCTGTTTCCAGTGATTGGCTAAACAGGATAGCCAGAGGTTCAGCCACCACCTCTCTTAGTTCTTTAAGGACCCTGGGGTGCACCCCATCTGGCCCCATTGCTTTATCAACTCTTATTATTTCCAGTTCCTTCAGGACCCTTTCTCGTGTAAAGGGACTTGTGTCCATTTCTGCACCATTCTCACCCCTTGTACTCCCTTCAGACCCATTACCCCCCTCTTCCTTAGTAAAGACTGAGCAGAAATACCTGTTCAATATGTCAGCTTTACTGTTGTCATCCTCCACGCGGCTCCCATCCTCCCCCTTCAGTCTCACTATCCCTCCCTTTGTCTTTCTTTTTTCACTTATGTACCTGTAAAAGGTTTTGTCCCCTTTACCCACTGATTTTGCAATGTGTTCTTCTGTCTGAGCTTTGGCTTCCCTTACTGACTTCCCTGCCTCCCTTTGTTTCTCCTGGTACTTCTCCCTATCCCCTTCTGCCTGTGTCTTTTTGTATTGCCTGAATGCAATCTTTTTGGCTTTCACTTTCTTTGCTACCTCTTTGGAAAACCATAATGGTCTCCTCTTCCTTTTCCTCTTGCTAACCTGCTTAATGCATAATTCTGTTGTTCTTGTAATCCCCATTTTAAATACGCCACTGTTCCTCAACCCCTGATTCCTGTCCCATTCCCTTAATGCCTCTTTCAAGTATCTCCCCATTTTCCCAAAGTCTGCCCCTAAAATCCAGGATACGTGTTTTTGTGTGGTTTGGTTCTGCTCTTTCTGTGATTTCAAACCACAATGACTGGTGGTCACTGTTGCCAGGTGCTCCCCACTGTTACCCCATCACACTGTCCCTGTTTGTGAGCACAAGGTCCAGTATTGCCTTCTGCCGAGTTGGTTCCATGACCAGTTGCTTGAGGAAGGCACCCTGAAGGGAGTCCCGGATAAATCTGCTCCTAGTTGATGCTGCTGCTGGGATGCTCCAGTCCACGTCTGGAATATTGAAGTCTCCAACCAGTACTACCTCACCTTGTCTGCCATCCTTTGGATGGCTAGCATCAGCTCCCTATCTGTTTCTTCCTCCTGGGCTGGTGGTCTATAGACCACACCTGTGCGGATGGCTGGCCCCATTTTCCTTTCCAGCTTAACCCACAGTATCTCTCCCCATTTTGTTCCTCCTGGATCTGTGTGGCCCTTATGTCATTTTTCACATACAGTGCCACTCCTCCTCCCTTCCTGCCTGCTCTGTCTCTTCTGAATATGTTGTAGCCAGGTATGGCCATCTCCCAGTCATGGTTATCATTACACCAGGTTTCAGTGATGGCCACAATGTCCAGGTCTGACTGTACCATGACAGCCTCCAGATCTTCCATCTTGTTGCTAAGGCTCCTGGCATTTGCACACATGGCTTTCCATGATTTGACCTCCTAGACTGCTTCACTGTTCTACTCAGCCCCTTCCTTGGTTGTCATTTATCCCTGGTTCTCCTTGCTGTCTGCCCTTCTGCTGAATTTTGCCCTTTCTGCTTATCCACCTTTTGGACACTAATCTCCATCTTTGCACACTGCTTTGCAGAGATAGCCACTCCTCTGGTTCACTGGTTCCACTGCTAGCTGTGGGGTGAGCAAGTGGTACCCTCTTTGCTGGCCTGCCACCCTTTGCTAGTTTAAATGCTTGTCAATGTAGCATTTAAACTTATCATTGAGTGCTTGATTCCTCCAGGATGGATGCAGGCTGTCAGGCTTGAACAAACCTCCACCTCCAGGTGGGTCCCAGTCACCAATGAATCCAAACCCTTCCTCACAGCACCAGTTCTTCAACCATGAGTTAAAGTTCCTGGTGCATGCACTCCTATGCTCTCCTTGCCTCTACAGGTAGTACTTCTAGAAAGTGACAGAAGTAGCTACTTGCTTGAGACCCCTCCCCAGTTTCCTAAACTCTTCCTGAACTTCCTTTGGCTCCCCATTTGCCAAGTCATTAGTACCTAGGTGGATAATGACATCCAGCTCACCCTCCCATCTTGCTTTCCCAGTGATCCCCAGTATCTTCCTTCCATCCCTCCATGCCGTGGCACCTGGTAAGCACCTCACCTCCCTGTCCTCCCCCTCCTGTGTTCCTAGCTGGATCCCTCTTATGATGGAGTCCCCCACCAGGATTCGCTTCCTCCTCCTCTGGGGTCCACTGCTTTCCCCACTGAGGTCACCTCCTTGGCTAACCTCCACATCCTTTCCTTCCACTTCTCTGGGTACCTCTATTTGGTTGTCCTCATTTGCCAGTGTGGCATATGAGGTTCTTGAGTGGAATAGGATCTGGGATGTGCCTCTGCCTGACTGCTCTAACCCTCCCTGAGCCACTGTCATCCAAGTGCTCCTCGTTCTCGCATCCTTTGAGGCAGCTGCATTGGACTGGGTGGTCCCTGGATAGGGGTGATGGTACTCCTGACCCAGTTTACTTCCGCTCTGAGTCTGGCTACCTCATCCCGCAGTCCAGAGAGATGCATGCAGATAGGGCAGCACCTCAGTGTCCAGAAGGTCTGCCTGAATATGGCTGCCCCACAGCCACTGCATTGCACCACTCCCCACATTATACTGCAATTCCACTACTTGTCTGCTACTGAAGCTCTTAGTTCTCTTTTTATTAATTTACAGTACTAAAAATCCTGTAACTGATCCTCAGATATATTTTTTTTTTTAAGGAAAAAACCAATAAATAAATAAATGAGTCAAAACACTTGTCGTGCTGAGGGTGGTCTTTTTCCCCCTTATGCCCCTCCTACTTCACACCTCTTACTATACCCTGTGTTTAGCTCCTGTCAATCAGATTTATCAGGGCATATAATTAAGAGTTGGGGGAAGGGGAGAGAGGGGGTTTGAAAATTTGCAGCAATTAAAGACAGCACAGAATTACACCACCACTATGTTTTAAATTTTCAACAGCCCAAAAACAATTATAAGTAAAGACAACAAAGAAAGAAAGCATAGTGTCACTACAAGCCTACAATCTAAGTTTAAAAGAAAAATACCAATTACCAGTTACTCTAAAACACTGAATTGAATATGTTTCCTTCCTTCTCCTTCTGGCTTCTTCTGAGAAAATAAACCTCTGTTTGCTACTTTAACTGTGACTAAGCCCCACCTCCAGTTATCACGTAGCTGAGGTCAGAGGCCAGACAATTAACACCCTTCACCCAGCTACAGGACAGTCAGACAAGCCAAGATAAAATTTGCAGCAATTAAAGACAACACAGAATTACACCACCACTATGTTTTAAATTTTCAACAGCCCAAAAACAATTATAAGTAAAGACAACAAAGAAAGAAAGTATAGTGTCACTACAAGCCCACAATCTAAGTTTAAAAGAAAAATACCAATTACCAGTTACTCTAAAGCACTGAATTGAATATGTTTCCTTCCTCCTTCTGGCTTCTTCTGAGAAAATAAACCTCTGTTTGCTACTTTAACTGTGACTAAGCCCCACCTCCAGTTATCACGTAGCTGAGGTCAGAGGCAGACAATACCCTTCACCCAGCTACAGGACAGTCAGACAAGCCAAGATAAAATTTGCAGCAATTAAAGACAGCACATAATTACACCACCACTATGTTTTAAATTTTCAACAGCCCAAAACAATTATAAGTAAAGACAACAAAGAAAGAAAGTATAGTGTCACTACAAGCCTACAATCTAAGTTTAAAAGAAAAATACCAATTACCAGTTACTCTAAAGCACTGAATTGAATATGTTTCCTTCCTTCTCCTTCTGGCTTCTTCTGAGAAAATAAACCTCTGTTTGCTACTTTAACTGTGACTAAGCCCCACCTCCAGTTATCATGTAGCTGAGGTCAGAGGCCAGACAATTAACACCCTTCACCCAGCTACAGGACAGTCAGACAAGCCAAGATAAAATTTGCAGCAATTAAAGACAGCACAGAATTACACCACCACTATGTTTTAAATTTTCAACAGCCCAAAAACAATTATAAGTAAAGACAACAAAGAAAGAAAGTATAGTGTCACTACAAGCCTACAATCTAAGTTTAAAAGAAAAATACCAATTACCAGTTACTCTAAAGCACTGAATTGAATATGTTTCCTTCCTTCTCCTTCTGGCTTCTTCTTACAGCCGTAGTTGCTAAATCATATCCATTTTATGACATCGGAGGGAAAACCCAGGTTATTTCATAGAAGTGCAAAATCATAAAGATGCTTTCATGTCCTGGGAGGAGGAAGCTTATTATAAGATCAACGAAGTGTTATTTGAAGGACATGAATTATGCTGAACTTGCAGAATGTAATACTTTGAAAAGACATCCTGTTTTTGTATGTAACCCAGGCGGCCACAACTACCAGGTGGGAGTCTCCATGGGTCGGGTTGGTGGTATTTTTTGTGTTATTAGCGCTGTGCAGTGCCTCCATTGTGTAATCCCCTACCTGGGACCTGGGCTCAGGGAGAAAATTGTCACTCGGCATGTTGGCTAGGTTGGCTACTCTGCACAGGGGCACCAAAGTATTCTGAACACAGGAAGCAATAACTGAAAGTCCATACAAGGAGTTGAGATTCTAAAGTGTGGCTTTTATTCACAACAAAAAGGAACAATAAAGCATAGACGGACCCCCATGGGGCTACACTCCTGGTAATGCAGATTTCTCCTCAACAGACACACATCTTCTTTAATCTTAAACCCTCAGGTTTAGCAACACACAGGGCACTCGGCTCGAACATGACTCTTCTCTGGTTTCCCTGGCTCGGCTCCCTTGCCAGTCCTTGGACTACCTTCTTTCCTTGGCTCGACTCCCTTGCCAGCCCTTGAACTACTTATCCATTTATCATGGAGATTTAATGGTGGCTACCTATTCCACCCATGAGCACTTCTGGCTCCATCAGGGAATCTTCTTCAAACAATCCCAGGTCTGGGTACTTTCCTCAGGCACTGGCCAAGTACCTGAGAGAAAGCAACAAGTGTCCTAAAGCTAACCCATAGAGGTGACTCTGGTCATGCCAGATGGGGGGGGTCTCCCACCTCTTGCTCCCATAAATCATACCCAGTCATTCCTCTGGACTTTAACACTTCTTATCTGAAAACACTTTACTTTGTAAATTGTCTATAAATGTACGTCACATTTAATCTACTGTTTCTTCCATCCCACATCTGCTGAACTTTAAACATACTTAATGAATGGCTGTGTCCATTTCTCTAGACTCCCACAGAGTTAAGCAGTCCAATGCCCACAACTTTTAAAACTGTACTTGGTTGTCTTTTCCTGACCCCACAGTAGCAGTCACTTAAATTTATCTTATCCTAGGTGAAAACACATTGGCCCTTTAGCAGAGCAAACTCACCCTTTGGTTGCAGGTGCCCCACAGGCTTTTTCTCTTCCAAAACAAAATGAAACTTCCAGGTGCCTCAGCACAAATCCTCACAGGCAGCTTCTTTTTCCACTAGCCAGGCCAGGGGAATTGCCCCTGGAAGCAGGCTGATTCCTTTCCACCCATCCCCACAGGGATGGGGCCCTGAAACTTTGGAAAGCAGTCTCCACCACTTCAAACAGGCACTGTTGTGTTCCTCTTGAGGTGAGAACACATGCTTAAACTAAAAATATAGCTCTCTGGCAGAGCTAAGGGCTCTGAGGGCCTGCAGCTGTAGCACACCTCTTCACTCTACTGAGCCCACTACTGAACTACTACTGACTCACTTCAAAAACTCCTAACATTCTATCCTAACTTCCCTAGCTGCAACATTCCAAAGTGGCTTATGAAGCTGCAACAGTTCTGAAATGATGTCATCTCTCAGTCTCAGCTGAGACTGAGAACAGAGTGAGACAGTGTGAAATCCATTTAACTGGAATTTCACAAGGTGCCTTCCCTGCCTGCCGCTAGGTCTAACTGGGATTATTGTAACCCCGGGTAACAGAGGGGGTTACACTCACCCTGGGCCAGGAAAATGACCATCCACAGTCATCAGTTACCCGGCCTAGGCCATCCTACCCTATGTGCTACCTATATATAGGGGTGATCAGGCCACCTCCTACCATGTGCTAGGCACAGGCAGGCAACACTAAGGGCCCAGAGACCATCAGCTGACGCATCAGCCTCTACTCTACCTGCTGACTATGGGTACTCAGTGGCTCTGGAAGAACTGTCCAGAGCATAGCCCTAATAGATCAGTACTGCAGCCCCTACTGCAGGTCAGGACCACAGCCTGTCTATCCCCCCAGCCCTCTGGGGAAAATCTACCTGCCTTTAACCAAAAACCCAAAAAACAAATACAACAGGGGACCTCCCCCCCAACCTTGGACACCTGCAACCACACACCAGGAGCTAATACCATACACAATGCATTACTCCCACACTCCCCCACAACCATACCTGTGGAAGGAAAATTACATACAGTAACCACAACAACAGTACTTTAAATCCAAATACTTTTTAAAGTACAAGGGGAACTCCAATGAGATCCTCCTCCTCTTCTTGTCTTCTTCAGGAACACCTGCAAGAAAATAGAAAAACAAAACTCACCTAATCTGCATACACAGTGCTGTCTAAACCCATGCCATCTAAACACTGAAGAATCCCAAAAAGAATTTCTTTAGAAAAGTAGAAAAACAGTAACAGTATAAACAGTAGAAAAATAGAATATTTACGACACGCATTTGCAATTTTGGGGGGATGGAATGCCCTGAATGTCCCTTCTAGTGACTCACAACACCCAAAAGCAAGTCCAATAAAGAGTCTCTCCCCTGGGCCGGAGCCCGGTGAAGCAAAGTTCTAGAAGGCCAAAGTCCTGAAGGGTAGAGTCTTTGAGGGCAGTTCACACTTTTGGAGTCTGCTGATGTATGTACTGAAAATGTCAGAAATAGAAAAAGTCTGGACTTACCAGTCTCTTGAAGAATGGAAAACATACGACACCTGTGTCCCCGCCAAAGACTCTCCCTGGCAGCATTTTGTCAATACAGCTGGGCGGATATCTTCCGGAACAGGATAGCACATCTGGGAACAGCTGGACTGATGTCATCTCTGGAGCTGGAACCTTGGAACAGGAACAAAAAGGAAAACAGCAGGTCTGAAGTCATCCGATACCCAGGCAATGAATCAGGGTACAGCTGAGCTGGTGTCCTCTCTGGATTTGAAGTCATCTGGTGGGCCAAGTTGATGGATTCTGGAAAGCCAGTACACTGTAGAACTGCTGAATGTGGGGCACCCAGATCCTGGACATCCAGACTGGTGGAACAACATACTGTAGGTATGGCAACTGCTGGAATGGCAGCACTGGCTACCACTGCTCTGCTCTCCACTTGTTAGGCATGGGCACATTCGCAGGATGTTCTTGGCATTGTGGGAAATAGCACAATGGGTCAGGTGCAAGAATTATTACCCCATCTGGGTGCTCATAATTCACATTGTGAAAGGATTCATGTCCCTTGCTATCCACGATCTGAACAGTGGCTATAAACAATGTCCTGCCCACTTTCCATGTTTGGAACTTTTCTTGCAAGATTTTGTCTCTTACAAATCTGCTGGCACGAGGGTGCACATGTGTCATGGCCTCTTCCATAATCCAGGATTTCCTGCACCTTTCTATCTCCTCCCAGATCCTTCGAGGAAAGGTAGGAAATGATTCTCCATAGACTCCATTCACGTTCCTATGAACCAGTCTTTCCTCCTTACTACATTTGGTCAACCTGCGACCTCTGGCCTGGCTTGGGGGTGGCCAGTCCTGGTTCTGCCAGCTACACATTCTTAATGACACAAAAAATGGATCCCTGGCTGTTTCTTTCACAGCCAGGGCAGTGGCATTACCACTCTCTTCCATGTGTTCCTCTAAGCCAGGAACTGGAGGCTGTGAACCCACGCCTTCTTTGTCAGGCCAAATGGATTCCCCCTCATCATCTTCACTGAGAATCTGTGCCCAGGAGTGAGCAGTCATCCTCACTCCTGAGGTGGTCCACTCCTCACTGGGTGTGGAGGTCGAAACCTCCCATTCAATGGCCTATTCTGTCTCATCTTCGCCTATGAGACTTGGACTAGGTCCCTCTATCCACGGGTCTGCTGATGCTCCCTCTGCACTGTCTCTCAGTGACTTAGACTCAGACACATCAGTCATCTGTGCTGTCTGTTGATCTGCGCCCTCTAGATTTATGCCACACTTTACTGAACTTCCCTCTTCAGGTCCTTCCTGGTGCTGTATGCTGCCAATTGCAGGTTTCTGTAAATTTGTCCATGTGGGAGCCAAACGAGTCTTAGGCGCTATACACAAACCATATTTCTCTAGGCACCCAGAACAGTGAGGTACCATGAAGACGTCCCTTCCAGCATTTAAGCACATCACACATACTCATACTGGATATCCAGGAATCGCCACCCGAGGAGGCAGTCATCCTCCATAGTAGTACTTCTCAATATTTCTCAACTTGTTAACTTCTCCTATGATCATAGCCCGGGCATGATCCGGGTAGCGGGCTGGTTCTGAAGCCATGACTGCAGAGAAAACAAACACTCAATGTTATTACAAATCCCACTTGGTTGAAAAAACTTTTCATAAAATGGCTCCCTTGCTGCTGTGTTTACATTACTATCCCACCCTGTAATGGCGGCGGCAGCACTCCTGGTGCATCAACGTTCTGTAAATGGGTCAAGCCACTGCGCATCCGATTTACACACTCTACTGATAACATTAGCTCAAACTGCACAAACATGCACTGGTTGCTCTCTTAGCACATTTATATGATTTACCATGGACTTTTTACTTCCTGAAGACACTCCTCTAGCTTACAGTCCCATAAAGCCTCAGTATTTCATAGCACAGGACTGCCTGTATTTCTTGCTGCATCTCTCATACAGCTCACAGTCTTTTACATGGCTCTGAAAATTATACTGTTGCTGAACCTATAATTATGCTCACAGTCTGTTGCTTAGAATTCTTGTTTTAGCTTCTTTCAAACTTTTCACAGTCCTTCTTTGCAAAGTGACTACACTGCTACACACAGATTCAGCTGGCTTTTTGGTGAAATCACACAGTTTGAGCTATTTCTGTTGAATGGTACTCACTGTTATCAGTAGCTGGTTGTGTCGATAGAAAAATGGCCTACAGCCAATCGTGGAGGCCTCTGGAAGGAAGCGGTCTAGCAGTCCTGCCAAATGTCCCTCAGAACACCACACTCATAGTACAGATGATCGAGATGCGGATTGAGCCCGAATTTGAACAGAAAAGTCAGTTTTTAAACTTTTTACAGTGCTTTCAGTCACCGTGACACTCCTCCTGGCAAGCCAGTTTGCACACTCCACTCACTTTCCCTCTCGAATGCTGTGCAGTCGCTCTAGAGCTGGCTTGGGAGTAGGACTGATTTCAGTCTCACCAATCACACAACGCCATGCAAATGAGCCTCTTTCCTCTCGAATGCTCTTCTCCTCATGGAGATCGTCGAGCAGGCAAAATTTTAACTGCCAACCAAGCTTTTTAATTTTCAACTGTAGCTCCTCGGCAGGAGCCCATTTTAAACAGTTTTCATGGCCATTAAGCACAATAAGTCTCTCAGTCCCCACAGAAAGCATTTCCAACATCTAGGGCACAATTTTCCTTTTGCTACGCACAGTTTTCCACACTTTTCTTTGTCACAATTACTTTTAAAAGCTGGCAAACGCTGTAATTTGATGCAGGACAAGGGCATACACACTCTGGCTCTACTACTCCTTGGTAACAGTTGGCAATATCACAGCAGCACACAGACAACAGCATACAGTGGCACATTTAGTTGGCAATTGCTTCAGATTTTTGGGCTACCCTCTGCCAGATAGCCAAAACGCTAGCCATCACCTGAGCAACCTTTCTTTCCTTTCTCCCAAATTTTAACAGAATCCCTGTGGTAGCCTCCAATTTTGTAACCCAGGCAGCCACAACTAGCAGGTGGGAGTCTCCAGGGGTTGGGTTGAAGGTATTTTTTGTGTTATTAGCGCTGTGCGGTGCCTCCATCATGTAACCCCCTACCTGGGACCTGGGCTCGGGGAGAAAATTGTCACTCGGCATGTTGGCTAGGTTTGGCTACTCTGCACAGAGGCACCCAAGTATTCCGGACACAGGAAGCAATAACTGAATGTCCATACAAGGAGTTGGGATTCTAAAGTGTGGCTTTTATTCACAACAAAAAAGAACAATAAAGCATAGATGGACCCCAACGGGGCTACACTCCTGGTAATGCAGATTTCTCCTGAACAGACACACATCTTCTTTAATCTTAAACCCTCAGGTTTAGCAACACACTGGGCACTCAGCCTGAACTTGACTCTTCTCTGGTTTCCCTGGCTCGGCTCCCTTGCCAGCCCTTGGACTACCTTCTTTTCTTGGCTCGGCTCCCTTGCCAGCCCTCGAACTACTTATCCATTTATCATGGAAATTTAATGGTGGCTACCTATTCCACCCATGAGCACTTCTGGCTCCATCAGGGAATCTTCTTCAAACAATCCCATGTCTGGGTACTTTCCTCAGGCACTGGCCAAGTACCTGAGAGAAAGCAACAAGTGTCCTAAAGCAAACCCGTAGAGGTGACTGTGGTCATGCCAGATGGGGGGGTCTCCCACCTCTTGCACCCATAAATCATACCCAGCCATTCCTCTGGACTTTAACACCTCATATCTCCTCATAGCAGTGTCAGTGACTCAGTAGGTAGCACACTCGTCTCTGAGGCTGGGAGATCAGAGGGCTGTGGGTTCAGTTCCCACATCTGGCACTTGAGTTAATATCCCAGTACTGACACTGTAGTGTAGCATGAGAGGGGTGCTGCATTTCTGAGGTGCCGTCTTTCGGATGAGATGTTAAACCAAGGTCCCATCTGCCTGGATTGGTGGCAGTTCAGGTGGATGTTAAAGATCCCATGGCACTTATTGAAAAGAGTAGGGGAATTTCCCTTCTGTCCTGGTCAAATTTCCCTCATTCACTAAAAATACCACCAACAGCTTAATCTGGTTCAAGGTCAGTTGGCATTCATCTGTATCCCCTTCCCCCGGGTCGTGCCTGAAAATAGGCAGGATTTGTCTAGTGCACTTACCCGGTCAACAAAAACTAAATAAACAAATAAAATATCTGAAAACACTTTACTTTGTAGATTCTCTATAAATGTATGTCACATTTAATCTACTGTTTCTTCCATCCCACATGTGCTGAACTTGAAACATACTTAATGAGTGGCTGTGTCCATTTCTCTGGACCCCCACAGAGTTAAGCAATCCAATTCCCACAACTTTTAAAACTGTACTTGGCTGTCTTTTCCTGACCCCACAGTACCAGTCACTTAAATTCATCTTGTCTTAGGTGAAAACACATTGGCCCTTTAGCAGAGCAAACTCACCCCTTGGTTGCAGGTGCCCCACAGGCTTTTTCTCTTCCAAAACATAATGAAACTTCCAGGTGCCTCAGCACAAATCCTCACAGGCAGCATCTTTTTCCACTAGCCAGGCCAGGGGAATTGCCCTTGGAAGCAGGCTGATTCCTTTCCCCCCATTCCCGCAGGGATGGGTCCTTGAAACTTTGGAAAGCATTCTCCACCACTTCAAACAGGCACTGTTGTGTTCCTCTTGAGGTGAAAACACACATCTAAACTAAAAATATAGTTCTCTGGCAGAGCTAAGGGCTCTGAGGGCCTGCAGCTGCAGCACACCTCTTCTCTTTACTGAGCCCACTACTGAACTACTACTGACTCACTTCAAAAACTCCCAACATTCTATCCTAACTTCCCTAGCTGCAACATTCCAAAGTGGCTTATGCACCTGCGACAGTTCTAAAATGATGTCATCTCTCAGTCTCAGCTGAGATTGAGAACAGAGTGAGACAGTGTGAAATCCATTTAACTGGAATTTCACAAGCTGCCTTCCCTGCCTGCCACCAGGTCTAACTGAGATTCTTGTAACTCTGCAAAACATGGGGGTTACATGTATAAGATATATATCTTATAGTCCATCTTCTTCCAAGTTGTGTACTGGGTGTGCTTTGAAACAACTGAGAAGCTGCGTGGGATATACTATATTGGACAAGATATCTGTAACTAATCTCTCTCTCTCTTGCTTACATCTGAGCGAAGTTTTCCTCACTTTTACAATGGTATTGCTTTGCGTTTAATTATTTTAGTTTTTAATTCAGGAAGGGGTTTTTCAAAATTGCTTATCTTGTCAGCATCTTCAGAAGGGCTGAAATAACTGCATATTTGATTTTCCTTTGTGGCTAACTGGACTGATTACTAGAATTCTATGACAATCTGCATCAATATATTTTGCAACATTTGGTGGGGTTGTGTGATTTAAAATAGCAAAGGCTGCAGTTTGTAATTGGATGCCAGACATAGCCTGAGGTGGGGGAAATTGTCTTCACAAGTCAGAGGCCTGCATCACAGCCAATTGTCTAGCTTGACCATTTCAGCATTGTTCAATTACTATAAACTACTGGTGTTATCCTGTTTGAGACAGAAGTCCATCTTCTTCCAAGTTGTGTACTGGGTGTGCTTTGAAACAACTGAGAAGCTGCGTGGGATATATTATATTGGACTAGATATCTGTAACTAATCTCTCTCTCTTGCTTACATCTGAGTGAAGTTTTCCTCACTTTTACAGTGGTATTGCTTTGTGTTTAATTATTTTAGTTTTTAATTCAGGAAGGGGTTTTCAAAACTGCTTATCTTGTCAGCATCTTCAGAAGGGCTGAAATAACTGCATATTTGATTTTCCTTTGTGGCTAACAAACCACCAGGCTGTTTAGGGGCTGGAGAGGTTTACCTGTGTCTGACTTGGATGTCTGGATTTTTCTCTGTTTGATTAGCAGGGTACTTTCTCTGTCAAATTGTTGTGTAGGGTATCTTGCTGACAGGAAGGCACTCATCGCAGTGGTAGGTGAGAGCTTTTAGCTGATTGTTTTGTGAGGGCACAGTTTAGGCCCAACCCTTCCCACCCTCACCCCACCCACCCCTGGACATAGTTCCTTTATACCTGAGGTTCTGACATCACTTCCTCAAGAGTGCAAGGTGCATATCACTGTCATATCCTCTCTAGCACACTGCACTGACAATATAAGCATACACATTGTATAATATATATATTTCTATATAACCAATCACACACATGCATGCACACACACACACACACACACACAAATACAAACAAACAAAAAAAAAGTAGATAAACATGTGGGGAGTAGTGCAATGTAATGGCTGTGGGGCAGCAGTCTTCCGGGAGTCTTTCTGGAGGCTGAGATGCTGCCCTATTTGCAGACAACTATCTGCCCTGAGGGAGGAAGTTGCCCGTCTTCAGGCCGCACTGGACAGTAGGAAGGGAATCTCCCCCATCCAGGGAGCACTAGCGCCACCACCACTACCTCAGAGGTTGCGAAGAAAGCACAGCAGTTGGACCACAGTGGGCTCAGGGAGGGTGAGGATGGTGGAACACAGGCACACCAAGTCAATTGTTCCACTCCACAATCCATACACCATTCTGGGGGAGCATAGCTCCCCTATGGATGCACCCGCAGAGAAGACTGATGACAACTGTCACAAGGGAGGCCCACAGGAAGGAGGCAGAGGACACCACAGGGAAAGGAAGCAGCTCCTGGTGGGGACTCAATTATTAGGGGTATAGAACTGGGGGAGCTGGGAAACTGAGAGTAAGGTGCCTGCCTGGTGCCATGGCTTGAGGGACAGGAAGCACATCCTCAGGATCACGAGAACAGCTGCAAGGGAGTCTGAGCTGGACATAATTGTCCACCTAGGGACAAATGACTGGCTCATCATGAGATTAGAGCAGTGCAGGAGGACATTGCAGAGTTGGGAGGGCCTAAGACAAGTAGCACACACAGTATCCTTCTCAGAGGTGCTGCCTGTCAAAGGCATGGGGGAGGCGAGGGTAATTAGCACCATGCAGTTTAATGAATGGTTGAAAAAATGGTGCAGAGCACAGGGTTTGACTTTATTGGGGACTGGGGTTCCACCTGGAGGGACACCAGCCTATACTGGCAGGATGGTCTGCATCTGTCCAGGAAGGGAACAAGTCTTTTGAGCAATCGGTTTAAATGCTTCATTGGCAAGCTTTTAAACTAGTCAAAGGGGGAGGCACTGCTAAGCAGTAGGAAAATCCCAGCCTCTCCCTACAAAACAGGGTACTAAATGAGAAAAAGACTGAGGTAGAACGGTCAGTGGGGGATGCTGCAACAGAAGGTAAAGCCATCAAAAAATGGAGAGCAATGAGTACCAATGCCCATAGTCTTGGTAACAAGCTTCCTGAATTAGTGGCCTTGATGGAGGAGGAACATCTGGATATCGTGGCAGTCACAGAAACATGGTACACACAAAACCATGGCTGGGACGTAAACATACCAGGATACACTATCTACAGAAGGGACAGAGAGGGTAAAAGAGGAGGAGGAGTAGCTCTTTACATAAGGGAAGGAATAAACGCAACAGAACAAAAGGGTAAACAGGGAGGAGAAGAAGCACTGTGAGTAAATTTGGAGACAGGCAATGTCATCACAATCCGCACAGGGGTTGCATGCAGACCCCCTTCTCAGGGGAAGGAAATGGACAAGGAAATGATAGAAAGTATACTTAGAATGGCAGAAAAAGGGGAGATATTGCTGATGGGTGATCTGAATATGCCAGATGTTAACTGGAGTGCAGTTGCAGCTGCCACTACGAAGAGTGGAGTTATTCTAGATGCCCTATAGGGGGCATGCCTTAGACAACTAGTACTGGAGCCCACTCGAGAGGGAGCAATATTAGACTTGATTTTCTCAAATGGAGATGGAGGGAGGATCACAGATGTAGAAGTGGGTAGCCATCTGGGAACTAGCGACCATCGAACAGTATGGTTCACAATAAACACAGCAATAAAGTCAAGCCATACAAAGACAAAAGTACTGGACTTTAGGAGGGCTGACTTTGCCAAAATGGGTGAGTGTCTAAGGAATGCACGAGCAAATGGGCAGGAAGGAGGGGTGGAAGAACAATGGGGAATAATAAAAACTGCCATCACAGAGGTAACAAGCCTTTGTGTGAAGCAAATAAACAAAACAAAATGATGTAAGAAACCACTATGGTTCTCAAAGGAAGTGGCAGTGAAGGTTCAAGAGAAAAAGAAAGCATTCAGGAAGCACAAGGAATCACAGAAGGAGCAGGACAGAGAACTGTATCAGTTAAAGCAAAAGGAGGCTGGAAAGACAGTCAGAACAGCAAAGGCCCAAACCGAGGAAAAGATAGCCAACTCAGTTAAGAAGGGGGATAAAACCTTTTATAGGTACATCAGGGAGTGAAGGAAGACCAAGGGAGGGATAGTGAGGCTTAATAAAGGGAAGGGAGGGTGGACAGAGGGAGACTGTGAAAAGGCAGAGATACTAAACAAATATTTTTGCTCAGTATTTACAAATGAAGAGGTGAAGGTACATAAAACAAACAGTAGAAACACTCTGAATATAGAAGTTGATACCAGCCCATTTACAGAAGAAAGGGTTCTGAAAGAACTCTTAAAACTGAAGGTGGACAAAGCAATGGGGCCTGATGGGATTCATCCCAGAATTCTAAAAGAACTAAGGGTAGAACTAGTGACACCACTGACTACCCTTTTTAACAAATCATGGGAGGATGGGGTGGTACCCGAGGACTGGAGAAGGGCAGATGTGATTCCCCTTCACAAAAGTGGGAGCAAGGCAGAAGCAGGAAACTACAGACCTGTTAGTTTAACCTCAGTGATAGGGAAAATGATGGAATCACTTCTGAAGGAAAGAATTGTCGAGTATCTGGAGGCCAGGTGGGAACAGGACCCTAGGCAGCATGGATTCACAGTGGGAAGGTCATGCCAGACGAATCTGATAGATTTCTTTGACTGGGTGACCAAAGTAGTAGATCAGGGAGGGGCTGTGGACATGGTCTACCTAGATTTTAGCAAGGCATTTGACACAGTCCCACACAAAAGATTAATATACAAGTTAGCCAGCCTGGGGTGGGTCCCAAGATGACAGCCTGGGTAAAAATTGGCTGGAGAATAGGACACAGAGAGTACTAGTAAATGAGTCCACTCAGAAGAAAAAGGGTTACTAGTGGGGTACCACGTGGGTTCAGTATTAGGACGGTCCTCTTCAATGTCTTTATAAGCGACATTGCAGAAGGACTGAAGAAAAATGTCTCTTTGCATATGACACAAAGATCTGCAACAGAGTTGATGCTCAGGGTGGGTGGAAAGGATGAGAAGGACTTGGCAAGGTTAGAGGAATGGTCAAATGTATGGCAGCTTAGATTCAATGCTAAGAAGTGCAAGGTAATGCACCTGGGAAACAAAACCCAGGAGAGAGTACACAATGGGGGGTGAGATACTAACAACAACAAAAATGGAAAGGGACCTGGGGATAGTCATATCAGATGACCTAAAGGTGGGCAAGCAATGTGAGAGGGCAGCAAGGAGGGCTGGGGGATACTGGGATGCATAGGGAGAGGCATCACTAGTAGAAAACAGGAAGTTATTATCCCTCTGTACAGACAGCTGGTGAGACCCCATCTGGAGTACTGTGTGCACTTCTGGAGACCCAATCTCTGCAAAGACATAGACAGGATGGAAGCTGTCCAGAGGAGGGCAACTAAAATGGTGCAGGGTCTGCACTGGAAGACATATGAAGAGAGACGAAAGGAGCTTAATATGTATAGCCTCGAGGAAAGGAGGGAGAGGGGGGACATGATAGAAACATTCAAGTACCTCAAGGGAATCAACAAAGTCCAAGAGGGTAGCATCTTTCAAAAAAAGAGGTGTGCAAGAATAAGAGGGCACAATTTGAAGATAGAGGGGGGGCAGCTCAGAGGTAATTTAAGGAAGTATTTTTTTACAGAGAGGATTGTGGATGCATGGAACGGCCTTCCGGAGGAGGTTGTGGAGTCAAAATCAGTGGTGGAATTCTGGCATGCATGGGACAGTCATAAGGCAATTCTAGGGGGTGGGGGTAGGAAGAAGTAGGCTGCTGGTTAACTAGGATCTGCAGCTTATCCAGTAGGTAGGGAAATGGGCAGACTGGGTGGGCCAAGCGGTCCTTATCTGCCATCAAATTCTATGTTTCTATGTTTCTATATATATTTTTTATATATATA
The DNA here is from genome assembly GCA_016271365.2 of Neoceratodus forsteri. Classification (NCBI taxonomy): domain Eukaryota; kingdom Metazoa; phylum Chordata; order Ceratodontiformes; family Ceratodontidae; genus Neoceratodus; species Neoceratodus forsteri. The sequence continues at coordinate 270,358,969 of JADMNL010000025.1, forward strand.
TTCTGATAGAGGAGGAGCTAGTGACCTCACACAAAAAGGGCTGGCAAATACAGTTTGTTTAAGGAATATTCTGTTTTACTTACACACTTTTTATCTAGACTCTGACAACGACACATCTGTGAGCACTTTTAAACAGGTATTTAGAAAGAGAGTCAAGTCTAAGTACTGTAAGTAGGAATGTGCACTGTTTAAACCTTGTTCTGTTAAACTGTTCACAAGACTGTGCTCGGAGGTTGGCACCTTGGGAGTAGAGGGCCTGACCTGCTGAGTGGGTTTGTGACAGATTGGTTGGCAGTGGTGGGACAATTTTGGTATCACAAGCTTTTATTGTTTTGTGTCAGCTTGAGACAGTAAGCTCTCTTGCAAAGAAAGAAAAAGACAGAGTTTTATTTCAAAAAGGAAACAAAACTATATATCACTGAAGTACAGTCAAGTTCCTACCCATTTTATCTTTTTTCCCGAAAGTGCAAGTCAGGGTAGCCATAGTCAGGGAAGAAGATGGCTTCCGACTACAGCAGGCACACTGTAGATTAGTTGAAGCAGTTGTGAAGGGACAGAGGAGTCCTGTTCGAGGTGACAGCCAAAAAGCAGAACCTCATAGAGGCCCTGATGGTAGCAGATACCCAGAGCAGCAAGTCACAGACCATGACCGAAAGGAACCAGACCTCGAGTGTGGCAGGACTAGCGGCCTGGGCCGTGTCCAGATCCGGTGAGGAGGACAGCAGGGCCACTGTCCGTGAAGGGCCACAGCAGCAGGGGAAAGTCACCAGTATCCTGAATCCAGTGGTACTCAGGCTGCAAATTGAGTTGCGCAGGATGGAACTGGAGGCAGAGCGAGAACAGAGGGAGGCGGACCGTGAGGCAGAGCGAGAATGCCAAGAGGCCGAGCGACAACAGAGGGAGGCAGACCATGAGGAGCATGAGCACCAGTGAGCTGCAGAGGAGAAGAGAGAATGAGAATGCCGAGACGCAGACCGTGAGGAGAAGGCACGTCAGAGGCAACACGAACTGGAGAAGATATGACTCCAACCAGCAACACCAGAGCAGGTAAGTGGCTTGGGTTTAACTGGGACTGCAGGACTGGGTTACAAATTGAACTCCAAATTAATAGCTGAATTTAAAGAAGGGGAGGACTGGATGCCTTTTTAAATTCTTTTGAAAAAGTTTGTTTTCAGGCTAAAATTCCTATAGAGTCCTGTAGCTTCCAGCTATCCCCGCTTCTTACTGGGAAAGCTCGGGATGCATTGGGTCAAATGGACAATGAGGACAGTAATAATTACAGCAAACTAAAAGCTGCATTGTTAAAAAAAGTTTGAATTAACTGCTGAATCATACAGAGCTAAATTCCATAAGCTCAGGTTAAGCCCTGATATGAGCTACGAGGAGCTAGCCATGAAACAACGTCAGTTTTTAAAACGTTGGTGGGAAGGAACTGAGGCAAACTCTGTTGATAAAATTGAAAATGTGATTTTATTAGAACCGTTTCATTGGGCATGCCCAGCAGAGCTAAAAACCTGGCTAGAGGACCAAGATCCCAAAACAGTGCAAGAGGCTGCTGAACTCTCGGACCGCTATGCCAAGAGCAGACCTGCTCTGAAAGCAAATGGGGCAGGCGTGGCAGCACAGAAAGGGAAAAGCACATCTTCAGGGCAGCTAAAACCCTCACTGCCTCCACCGAAATCAGTTAGCACCCTGTTTCAGAGAAAATATTTCTCTGAGAGAAGAACTGAATGTTAGCTGTGTAAGAAAACTGGGCATATTGCCAGACAGTGTCGCAAAAGGCAAGCCATAATGCACAATGAGGTACTAGAAAAGAAGTGGGTTGTTTGTGTGTCTCTGGAAGCATGCCAGTGAACATGAGAGAACACATGCACCCAGTCATGGTGTACAGACGCAGGGGTTAAGACACACAGGGGCATCCCTGACATTAGTAAAGGGGGATCTGGTATAGCCTGGTCAGCTTATACCCAATAGATACATCACTGTACAAGGGTTTACTGGTGAAGAGAAAATGTTACCCCTCACTAGTGTTCTCTTAGACTGGGGTGAAACGGGAGAACTGTACAACAGGTGGCTGTAGCCAAAACGTTAGCTGTGGATGTGATTCTGGCTAACAATCTCCAACAGGGGATGGTATGTGCAGTTGCCCATAGCAAAAGCGGCAAGGGAAAATTGTAGTTCCCTGAACCCCACAGAAACCAGTGTGGAAACCACTGAGAGGCTAGTTCCACAGCCTGTGTATCCTGATATGGAGACTGATAAAAAGGGATTAGAAATGTCCCCGCTAGTAAGTGACCACAAAGCTACAGAAGGTTACTCCGAAGAGGGAGGGGTGACGCATTGTCAGAGGGTTGGGATTGACAGTGATCCTGAGGGCCCTGATGCTAGTGCTAGGGACCCTAGTTTAGTGACTGAAGGGGCCTGTCCCATGCCTTGGGAACATGTGAGGGGTTCGCAGCTGCTCAGAGAAGTGACCCTAGTTAAGAGAAGCTGAGGGCTTGGGCAGACTTGGATGGCACACAGGGAGGTGACGACAGACATAAGATTTGTTGGGAAAATGGACTTATGTATACTCGGGCAGTACAGACATAGGGAGGGACGCTAGGCAGGCAGCTTGTCGTTCCCCAGGGGTATCGTGAGCAGTTGTTCAAAATTGCACATGATATTCCCTTGTGTGGTCATCTGGGAATCACGCGCACTACGCAGCAGCTAGCCCAGAATTTCTACTGGCCTAACTTCACCCAGCAGATGAAGGAGTATTGCAGGTCTTTTCACTGGTGCCAAGAAATAGGGAAGGTGGGCAAGAAAACCCAATCTGCCCTGATTCCATTGCCCATAGTGGAGGAGCCATTCCAGAGGGTGGGGATGAATATTGTGGGGCCTTTAAATACCCCCAGCTCCTCAGGGAAGAGATTCATCCTGACTGTGGTGGATTATGCCACCCAGTACCCAGAGGCAGTCACCCTATCCTCACTGAGAACAGACAAAGTGGGAGATGCCTTACCTGGGATTTTCTCCCATGTTGGGTTTCCGCAGGAGGTTATCACCGATCGAGGGGGTTCCTTCATGTTGGACCCAATGAAATGTGTATGGGAGAAGTCTGGGGTGGTGCAGAGATGCACAACACCATATCACCCACAAGACAATGGACTTGTGGAATGATTCAATGGTACCCTAAAGTCAATGCTCCAGGTGTTTTTTGAACAACATGGGAGGGACTTGGAGAAATACCTTCCTGTTTTTTGCATACAGGGAGGTGCCCCAAGAGTCGACAGGATTTTCCCCCTTCGAACTCTTATATGGACGCCGGGTATGTGGGCCCCTAGACTTGATCCGGGAGGACTGGGAAGGCAAACACGCCACCCAGGGAACTCCCATTGTGGATTACGTCCTTAGGTTTAGGGAAAGGCTGAAGGAGCTTATGGAGACAGCCCAGAGCAACCTGGCTCTGCACAACAGAAACAAAAAGTGTGGTACGACCGCAGAGCCAGAGCTTGCTCATACATGGTGGGTCAGGAAGTCATGGTCCTTATTCCAGTCTGGAAAGACAAGCTGCAGACTGAGTGGGCAGGACTGTACAAAGTGATTAGGAAGGTAAATGACGTGAACAACATTGTGGAGTTACCTGACTGAAGACAGACAGAACGGATGTACCATGTCAACACGATGAAGCCATATGCAAATAGGGCTGACATGGTGTTTGCAGTGTGTAGTCATGGAGAGGGGATGGACGAAGGAGACCCCCTTCTGTATTTGCTGGAGGAAAGTAAGCTGCAGTTCTCTGTGGAGGCAGTTAAATTGTCTCCCCAGCTAGCCCTGGACCAGATCCAAAAAGTAAGGGAGGTTTTAGCAGACTTTGCCCCGTTGTTTAGCACCAAGCCTGGACTAACCCCCTTAGCAACTCACGATGTGGAGACAGGAACACAGGTGCCCATATGGCAGACAGCATATCGGGTGTCAGAGGCTGTCCAAAAGGACATTAGGAGGGAAGTGGAGGAGATGCTGGATTTAGGGGTAATCCAGAGATCCCACAGCCCCCTGGGCCTCACCCGTAGTCCTTGTACCGAAGCCAGATGGCTCAACTCATTTCTGTGTGGACTATCATGGACTGAATGCAGTCATGAAGTCAGACGCCCACCCGATGCCCCAGACGGGTGAACTCCTGGACAAGTTGGGAGGGGCAACCTACCTTACGACTATTGACCTGACAAAGGGCTATTGGCAGGTACAGCTGACAGACAGCTAGGGAGAGGTCAGCCTTCATCACTCCGATAGGCTTATTTGATTTGAAAATAATGCCTTTTGGAATGAAGAACGCCCTGGCCACTTTCTAAAGGTTGGTGAACCAGGTGTTAAATGGTGCTGAGGAGTACGTCATGGCGTACCTGGATGACATTGCCATATTTAGTACCAGCTGGGAGGAACACCTATCCCACCTTAGGGAAGTACTGGACAGGATACAGAGGGCCGAGCTCACTGTCAAAGCCGAGAAGTGCCAGGTGGCCATGGGACAGTGGCATACCTCGGGCATGTGGTAGACCGGGGACAGCTCCATCCTAACCAAATAAAGATAGAGGTGATCCAGGCGTGGCCCAGACCAGAAACCCAGAAGCAGGTCAGGTGCTTTCTAAGGACAGCAGGGTACTACAGGAAATTTGTACCCAACTACAGTGCCCTGGCTGCTCCCCTATCTGACCTGACAAAGAAAAATATGCCCAAGAAAATTACCTGGGGCCCAGCCTGTGAGGAAGCCTTTACCAGACTGAAGGAGGCACTGTGCAGTGCTCCTGTTTTGACAAGTCCTGACTATAGCAAAACCTTTATAGTTCAGATAGATGCCTCAGACGTGGGTATTGGGGCAGTACTAAGCCAGATATCCAGCCAAGGGACAGATCACCCCTTAGTGTACTTGAGTAGGAAGTTACTTCCCAGGGAGCAAGCATACTCCACGGTGGAAAATGAGTGTCTTGCCATAGTGTGGGCCCTAAAGAAATTAGAGCCATACTTGTATGGACAGCAGTTTGTGGTGCAGACTGACCACAACCCCCTGATTTGGCTGATGTAGATGGGGAAACACAATAGGAGATTGCTAAGATGGAGTCTTGCTTTGCAAGGTTATGATCTAAAAATCATACATAGAGCTGGAGCAAAGAACCAGAGCTCAGATGGGCTGTCTAGGGTCTATGAGGAGTGAACTGATTTGGGAAGCTCATTCCATGTAGGGGATAGAACCCCCAAATTCAGTCTAGGTGGGGAGGAATTGTGACGTGGACAGCCAGTTCGGAGTGCTGTATCATTTTTTTTTCTTAACATAAAATGTATTACTGATGGTCTCTGCTGAAAGTCTGGTGCTCTAGAATGTCCTCACCCTTCCCCCCCCCAGGTTTCAGCTGAAAGATGAAAGCCGTGAGAAAATGCTGAAAACAGCATGTGAGATCACACACACACACAGTTTTAGATACTAGCTGTTACATGGAAGGCCTTAATCAAGGATATCCTGTTTGTCTGAGTTAATTAGAGTCATAGTTGCTAAATCATATCCATTTTATGACATTGGAGGGAAAACCCAGGTTATTTCATAGAAGTGCGAAATCATGAAGATGCTTTCATGTCCTGGGAGGAGGAAGCTTATTATGAGATCAACAAAGTGTCATTTGAAGGACATGAATTATGCTGAAGTCGCAAAATGTAATACTTTGAAAAGACATCCTATTTTTGTATAAGATATATTTTTTTATATATATTCTGATAGACGAGGAGCTAGTGACCTCACACAAAAAGTGTTGGCAAATACAGTTTGTTTAAGGAATATTCTGTTTTACTTACACACTTTTTATCTAGACTCTGACAAGGACACATCTGTGAGCACTTTTGAACAGGTATTTAGAAAGAGAGTCAAATCTAAGTACTGTAAGTTGGAATTTGCACTGTTTAAACCTTGTTCTGTTAAACTGTTCACAAGACTGCGCTCAGAGGTTGGCACTTTGGGAGTAGAGGGCCTGACCTGCTGAGTGGGTTTATGGCACACTACACTGAATATTTCCAGAGGAGTGCAAGTAGATGGTAAAGAAATGTAGCAACAATCTTCACAAGCAACATTGCATGGTGGGTTGTGGCATCTATGTGTGTCGCAAGTGGCATGTTAGGCACCTGGCACACAGGACAACTCCCGTTCACTTAATGCAGAGAGAGAGAGAGAGAGACACAGACAGGTCAGCTCTGTGTTTGGCTCCCTTGCTATGTGTGTTGTGCTTTCTCTATATCTCTCGGTGTATACAGGGCACTTCACTGCATCTTGCACTGACAGGGACAGCGATATGGAGACACAGAGCGAGAGGGAGACAGACACACACACACACACAGCGAACAGCACCATAGCTTAAGTGCTGCACTGACTCCCTCTATGTAAAACTCCACCCTCTCCCCACTGATCGCAATGTAGAGGAACTCCAGAGAGACAGAGAGAGAGAGAGAGAGAGAGAGAGAGAGGCTACAGACACACACAGACAGAGGACAGTGCAGCAACTTACTATTAACTAGTGTCTCAGTCTCTCTCTCTCTCCCTCTGCATGACACTTTGTGTTCTCTCTGTCTCTCTCTCCAATTCACACTCTGTTCAGTGACCACAGATCACAGCTGCCATGACTATTTCGCACTGGCAGTTTAGCAATTAAAATTCCAGTGGTATACTGCTCTGGAGAACATTAGGTGATCCATGGGGCAGGTGGATGGGTAAGCATTTATGTGTGCCTGGATACTGATGGCTGCACTGCTCTGTCTTGTGGCTGCACATATCAGTGGCTCGGGGGGGACAGACACGTACCACAGCTCAGCCTGCAAAGGGGACTGCAGCAGCACTAGGCACACAGGGACAGTGCCAGACATTTAAGACAGCAGCACTAAAATGCTTCACACTGCAACCAGGCTCACTGATTTCTACTACAACACATGACAGGTTTCACTGTGGGTCGGCTCTCGCTGTCTTACCGAGGAAATAAATGGCTGCCGCTCACCCTGCATTGCTGGTACAGTAATAAGACCTGATCCGCTTACTGATCACTCAGGAACATTTCATATTACATACTAAGATGCCAGCAGAGTAGGCCCAAAATAGCACCCCGACTCCATCCCCCATCAGAGTTACACCTCCAGTTCTGGCATTTCTGTTTTACCTTCTCCTTATACCTTTCCCAGCCCCTCTTGAATCCCTCCACTGCATCAACAGCCACCAGTTCTGAAGGCAGCACATTCCATGGGTCCACCGCCCTCTCGGTAAAGCAACATCTCCTAGTCTCCCCCTGAGCCTTCCACCAACCAGCCTCATGTATTGCCCCCTGGTGGCCCCTTCCTCCCCTCAGCTGGAACACCCTATTTAGGCTGAACCTATTCACTCCCTTTAGATATTTAAAGACCTCGATAATATCCCCTCTGTTGCTCCTCTCCTTCAGGAAGTACAACATCAGCTCCTCAAGTCTCTCCCCATAGGATCTTTCCCCCAGACCCTGTACCATCCTGGTTGTCCTCCTCTGAACCCTCTCCAGAAGTGCAATGTCCTTTTTTAAGTACAGGCACCAAAACTGCATGCAGTACTCTTGGTGCGGTCTAACCAGGCAGTTGTACTGAGGGAGAAGTACCTCCTGTCTCCTCGAGGTTATCCCTCTGGTAATGCACCTGTTCATTTTGTTTGTTTTAGCCACAGCTCTTCTAGTTTCACCACTTGCTGTGCATATATCATGGATTAATCAACAGTCACCTGATGGTTCTGTACCATCAGGTACCTCAGTTTCTGAAACCCGTGTTATAATGTGTTTTCTTGTATTATGTGCCAAATCCTTTAGTTTGAATCCCATATCTGCTGGTAGGCATTCACTGTTGATCAGATCGTACATTAATGTGAAATCATCTAATGTCAGATTCTATGGAAAGCTTGATTTGCACAGAGTTTTAAAACATTGATTCTGTTCTGCGTGCGTTGCATTGGTATTTCAAAACTCAATGCACAACAAATCCATAATTATAACTTTTCCGAATTATCAGCATGTCAGAGAAGGTTCCAGGGAGGTACTTTCTGAAGAAGAGAAAAAAAAGCTTTTAAAGGAGTAGTACACCCTCATATCTTGTAAATGTTGTTTCCTTTTTCACAGGTAACTCTTTTCATGTAGCAGTTGGGGATATATGTGTTTGCTGTAGCTTGTTTTCATGGTTTATACCAGTCTCTGTAATTAGCCTGGGGTCTCCATTTTATGATTGTTTAATCACATTGTCCTCAAGTGCTGCATTAGCATATGGGAACTTGATGCCACAGCACACATTTGCACCATTAAAAGCACACATAACCATACCTCTCAACTGGACCACATTACAAGGAACGTTCCTCATTTTACTTCACAAAAGCTCCCTGTTCCACATTGTGAGGACTTGTTCCACATTCAAAGTCAACATTTTAAAGCAAAAATCCATAGTAAATGATACAACAAATATATTCTTCAATTAATAACAGACTTTCTGAACATAAATGCAACATTTTAACAGTGTTTTGAGCTTCTTAGGTAAAGATTTGATTAAGTGTTCCACATTTTGCCCATTTGTTCCACATTTTGACAGGCAATGTTTCACATTTGGGGGACAAAAGGTTGAGAGGTATGCACATAACCTGAAAAAACTCTCCAGAAACACACATATTGAATGCAAGTTAAAGGAAGAAGCCCTGCATTACATCTATAACAGTTTATAAAGCTAACTGAAGGTAAATGCAGTATTTCACACATTCCTGAAACTTGTTTTGTTGAACTGTAATTAGGGTTTCCAGTTTTAGGTGTTTATTAATCATGAAAAAAGGTGTTTATTTTTCAGCTTTTCTCGCTCCCTTTTCAAGTAGCAAAATTCTGTGTATTCCGGTGTAAATAAAAAAATCATTAGACAGTTTCAGTATTTATCTGTGTTTATTATAATATTTTTTAAAAAAAGCACAGTGTGCTTTGATGTTCATGTTCAATAAATATCAATAGTAATTAGAATTGCACATAACCCCATTATTAGCACATACTGTAATAACTTTAAATGCTACATTTGTTATAATAAATCATGCAATGCATTTTCAGTGCTTGTTTTGACATTTTCCCTCTCTCTCTCTCTTTCCTGGCTGTAAATGCCCTGATCTCTGAAAAGACCCTCTCTACATTAACACTAGAGACAGGCAGTGCAAGAATTGACAGAACACATTCACTCAGTTTTGGCCATTGCTTCATTTTACCCCTCTGAAATGTGTGCAGTTCTAATTCAATGTTAGTTGGCAAAGGTTCTGCAAAGTACTCATCAAACTGTACACATAGTAATTCAGTATCATGTTTGTTAAAAGTATCAACAATAAATACATAATTTTCAAAGTTAGAAGAGAATTCATTTTTTCTAAATGGATCAAACACTTGAACTGAGTACCACAGAGAGGATTCATTTAATTCAAATCCCATTGTTGGATTTGGGATATTTCTGGCCATTACAGCCTGCCATTTGTCATACATAGCTGTGTAGAAAATTTTAAAGCTCTCTTCCAGTACTTGCTGGGTTTCCAACAGCAGACACCCAAGAAGTGGACTTGCAGCCAGTCCATACTCAGAGCTGCCTCCATCAATTTTGCTCTCTAACAGAATTTTAAAGCTCACTCCAGCTATGTTAAATACTTGATGGACTTGTGTGTGTTCAGACTCCAGTTTTTTGATAATATCAATCAGAAGTCTCATATTCTCTGTAAGAAAGTTTAAAACGCAATACAGTGTTCCTTTTGATGTCAGTGTCTACATGCTTTCTAATTTCATCACATTTCTTCCCTTCAGCGTCTGCACTTAATAGAAATAGGGTAAACGGTCTCCACATGGCAAGCAAGCTTTCAAGCTACATCAGAACGTTTTCTAGGATCTGTAGTGGTAGCTGAGAGATGCTGTAATGAGAAAGAAGCATGCATGCAGCATGCAGATGCAGGTTCATGCAGATTCATAGAATTAACATAATGGGCAGACGAAGTATGAGAGAGGCAGTATCAGAGGTGCTTGATTGCAGCTACATTAGTAGAAGGTTTTCTACGATGTGTAGTGGTAATTTAAAGATGCTGTAATGAGATGCTGGAATGAGAATTAAGCATGCTGATGTAGGTTCATAGAATTAATATAATGGGCAGACTGGGTTAACTTGTTTTTATTAAATGAGTATCTCCAACTGAGTGTTGTTATGGAAAGACGCAATTCAGACTTGGGAATGTATTTCGGTGCTTTTCAGTTTAAACTGAAATGAAGAAAAACACGTCGGTGGGGTTTTATCGGTTAAAACCGGAAACAGGAAACCCTAACTGTAATTAAGCAGACAGGCCTACTGTGGAGTCTACAGGGTGCTGACACATCTTTGTTCTCACATGCTAATACAGCTCTCAGGGATAATGAGATTTCAACAACCAGAAAATGGAGACCCTCAGGATAGTTACATGGGCTGGAGTGAAAAGTGAAATTATACAATGAGGTAAATATAAACAACCAAATCCTGCACTCTGATTGGTTGGCTGGCACCTATCCAGTGTTATAAATCCACACCAGTATACTGACTGGAAAAGGTGCCAGCCGCCTCTCAGCTGCATCAGGAACTCTCCTTCATATCACTCCGAGCATGCCAATCCCCTGTCTGGCAGAAGTCCTACTTCTCGTTCTGCCAGATCCCAAACATCAAAGCAAGCAGCCACCAGAAAACCCGTCATACTGACTCATCGGTTCTTTCAAACAAATTGAAAAAACACCCCATCAACACACAATATCTTGACTGTTTTTTTTTTTTCAAAATCAATTCACCTCAGTAAGTTACTGACCCCCTTGTTAAGTTTCTCTCTCTCTCTCTTGCCGCTTCCTCTGCCTCATCTTTACTCAGCGGGCTCCACACTTCAAATCTGCCGCCAGCTATGACCTCTGTCCCTCTCCCATGGCAAACAAGTCAGATGGCAGAAAAACGCAACAAAAAAAAATGTTACATTTTTCCCCAGCCCAGAAGCGCAAGATGATCAGGGAAGGCTGTCATACATCATAGCAGCAGTGTACACTGCCTGGGATTGTTCTGTGCATGCAGCAGAAAAGGAGCCAATACTCCAAACACTCCTGTGCATGTGCAGTATGCCCTAGCAACCCAGGATAGCAACCATGCACAATTTGTTTTCTTGTGAAGCAACAAACTAAAGAAAAAAACCTTTAAATACATATATAAAAACATTTCTGTTCCATTATAAAAAACAGAAAACAAGGGACACATTGTATAATGGCAATATACCATTCCAGGGTGTGGTTATATGGGTGGATTTACCACTTCTGGTGTGGTTAAGTCACTTGGCTGCGACCTCATGACTGAACCACACCAGGCGTGGTAAATCCACCCATATACCCACACCCTGACGTGGTATATTGCTTAAATAAACTAAGGCAAGCACATATTTCCACAACAGCTACATAGAATTGTCTGTTGACAAGCAAACAAAAAACATTTACGAGATATGAGGCTGTACTATCATAGAATCATAGAATGCTGTCGGCAGAAAAGGACACCAGTAGCCCATTTAGTCCCCCCCCCCCCATATTTACATTCCCATTCCTCCTTTTTTGCCCTGCTAATCCCTTAAATCTGTCCTATGCCCTCTTGAATTCCCCCACTGTTTCAGCTCCCACCACCTCCTCTGGTAGCTTGTTCCAGGAATCCACCACCCTTTCAGCAAAATAGTGTGCCCTTAAATTACCCGTGACCTTTCCCCTTCCAACCTCAGACTATGGCCCCTAGTTCTATCCATGCATTTTCTCTTGAAGAGGCTCCTCTCCCCTGTTTTGTTTATTCCTTTCATGTATTTAAATTGTAATGCCCCAGAGTTGGGGCACCACAGTAAAAAAATTAAGCCTAGGGGTTAACGGGTGCCCAGGGTACCTGTGGTAGGAGTGGGCTGCAGGGTACAGTCCAAAGAGGCCCCTCTTAAGTAAATTTTCCCCTCCTGGTAAAGGGAAATGCTGATAAATAATAGAAAAGTGCCTTGTGCACTGTAAATATGGTCAAAAAAGCAGATTTTAATGCAGCACATGCAACAATGACTTGGATGGAATGCTGTGCTGAGCTGCTCGTGCACAGCATTCCAGTCCAAACCATTCTAGAACCAGAAGTTAGTTTGACAAATTTAACAGTTTTCTGAGTAGTTTCTGCTGGCTGTGGAGAAGAGAGAACACAGAAGGTTAAGGGGAACTGGGAAAATGGCTTACCTGTTGGTTGAAGCTGTTCCCCGAGGGCCATTCTGCGTGCCTGCTCTGACTCCAGCCAGTGAAGATCCCCAGAAGAGCTCCGTTTGGTCTGTGGTGCCATAGGGGCACTGAAAGTAAAAGAAAACGGCCGTTTGCCGTGGATTGGGCTGGTGAGCCCTGTCGTTTTATTATTTTGGCCCCCCGAGTATTTTTAAAGCTTAATTTTGGTCCCCCATTGGCGGCAGAGAATAGCCGCATCTCGACCGCATTGCTGTCGGCCGTCCGGAGCCCCTGTCATCCTCCCTGCTGCCTGTTTGCTCCCTCCCACTGCCAGAATGCCTCCGGCCTCCCGACTGCAGCTCTCCTCAACCCGGCCGAGGTAGTGAGTCAGACGGCAGCACGTAGAAGTGTGCTGGCTGTCCAACGTTTAAGGAAAGAGTGTTTTTTAAAAAAAATTAAACTGTTAGTGCTGTAGGCGCTTGGGGAAGCAGCTGAGCACCGTAGGACAGTTGGGTCATAAGGACCCAAACTGAATATTTATAAGGACCGGGCTAGCGACGCCCATGGGGAGGGGCCAGGGAAGCAAGGCCAGTCAAAGGCCTAATAAATATTTAGGAAGGGGGCTGATCTAAGGAGGGACCAAGATGCAGAGTGACAGCAGGCTCTCAGAGAGCCTTAGGAATTTAAAGGGGCCCCACTACAATAAATTAAAGGGGCAATTCAGGCACAGTTTAAAGAGGGCACCAGGCCCATGATTTAAGGAAAGGGCTACCAGGCCCACGTTTAAGAGAGGACACAAGACCCAAAATATTGGGAGGGCTACCAGGCCCACGATATAAATTAGGGCTACCGGGCCCGAAGTAAAGGGGGCACTAGGCCCAGGGTAATATAGAGGCTTCCAGGCCCAAAGTGAAGAGGGCACCAGGCCCAGAAGTAAAGGAAGGGCACCAGGCCAGTAATAGTAAAGGGCAGTCAGGCCCGAAGTGAAGAGGACACCAGGCCCATAGTAGTAAAGGGTACCAGGCCCAGTAAAGTAAGGGCATCCAGGCCCGTGGTAGTAAAGGGCACCAGGCCCAGTAAAGGTAGGGCATCCTAGCCCATAGGGAAGAGGGCAGCAGGTGTACGGGCAATTAGTGTAACCAGGTTAAATAGCTTGGGCAATTACATTACAGTGCTCAGGGGTAGCCAGATCCTAACGAAGATGGACCCCAAGTGGAAAAGGGTCCGATTAAGGGGTGCTTAAGCACACAACCTGTTACAAAGTGATTATCAGCTGTTGTACTGTTTCTTCGAACTGTTTATTCTTCCAGCATCTCCAGTGTTGTGTCTGTTGCATGAAGCACCGAGACTGTGTTGTATAATATTAGGGTTGTGGTCATTTGCCCCTGACAGTGAACAATTGCCCCAGAAGTGAACAATTTCCCCGTATTGTTGCAATTTGTCCCTGACAGTGAACAATTGCTCCGGAAGCGAACAATTGCCCTGGATTGTTGCAATTTGCCCCTGCTCCAGGCAAGTTGCCCCTGCCAGTGAACAATTGCCCCAGATTGTTGCAATTTGCCCCTGCTCCTGGAAAATTGCCCCTGAAAGTGAACATTCCAGTATATCGTGCTAACAGAAGTACCATTGTGCAGCATCAGGTTCTGATTCAATCTTCAGCCTCCATCAGCTCTTCACCACAGCAATCTTCAACCTCCATCGACTCTCCACCATAGCAATCTTCAGCCAGCAGAAGACTTCAGCAACTTCTTGCCCTTTCGTCCGCCGTAGCCGAAATCGATGTCCTTCGAGTAGTCACAGCCGCCAGTTCCTGATCAGCTTGGAAGAAAGACGACTGGAAGTGCCTCGTCCGTCCCTCCCAGATGCCCGCCGGTAGACAAGTCCATCGTAGCCAAGTGTGTTCGTGGCTGCCATTTTCTTATTTTGTTCTTCATCTTTGTGGAATCCTGATCTTCACCTTTTACTTCTTCTTGCTTGTGTCGTCCTGCATCGCCAGTGCAATCCTCAGGGTAGCATCTCGAGTTTGGTGGTCCTTCAAGCGGATCTGTCGCCAAAAGCAGCTCAGCAGTTCTTCTTCTCCATCCTTGGTAGTCCTCCTAGTGGATCCTTCACCAAGTCCGTTGTTCATTTGGCAGCCCTATTTGAGGGTAGGTGCCAGGAAAACCCACAGCAGTTCTTCTTTGCCCTTGGCAACCCTGGTCGAGGGTTGGTGCCGAGGGGAAAGCAGCAGATTCCTTCTACTGTGGCAATCCTGCAGGTAGATTGCTTGCCACATTTTGGTTCTTCACCCTTGGCAGCCCAGTTCAAGGGTTTTTGTGCCAAGAAAGAGCATTTCCCAAGTTAGTCAGTTCATGATCTTGTATTCCGGCAACCTTGGAGAGTGGGTTGGCCGTGGCCTCTGGTCTGTTTACCAATCTCTCCATTCCCTGTTTGCAACCTTTCATAGGTTTTCTGGTGAGCTTGGCACCAAGCAAGGGTTCCCCTTTCTCTTGACCCCTATTCTTCAGTTATGCATGAAGATGATGGACATCTTCATCTTATGGACTATTGAGAAAGTGAGACCATTTGTTGGTTGCGTATTGTATGCGTAGCACATGGCATGATAAAGTGATAAGTTATACTCTGGATGCATAGATCGCTAGGTGGGAAATTATAAGAGTTATAGATAAGAGTACTGTAAAGTGGCCTTAGGTCAATGTACATATAGAGAAATAGAGTGGTAATTGTTAGTTATTATCTATAAGTAAGAGTTATTCCCCAACTTTCCCTTGTGACTGTGTCTACCTTTCCCTGGTGTAAATAAAAGCCTGCTGGGCATCAAACTTTAGATTGTCTCCTACCTCTACTTAAAGGGTGTTTCCTAGCACCCAACTTTATTTGGACCACAGGGTTGTCTCACCAGTCCACCTGCTTGAGGTGACGCTGGGTGTGCATTGGGGACAGGTGATCTTCTAGGATAGCACCCCAGTTGATAAGATCACCACACCACAATAAAGAAACATTTTTGGTGTAGTCGGCAGGATTTAAATTTAAGGAGCTTAAAGCTGGAGCTTTTGAGATAATGATGCAGGTAGTATCCAGGTGTGGTAGTGAAATGTTCGGAGGGGATAACGCAGCTATTGGCAATGAAGATATAGGGATTGGGATGGAAGACAGAGAAAGTATACCTCCCTCACCCCCTCATGATGCCATATTACTTTGGAGCACCATGGCTTCCCCAGTTAATGGGACAGAAGGACGGAAATGGAGCAAGCAGTTTAGGGGAGTTCAGATCCAAGATGCAAGCCATGTTCTGACTGTATCAGGTCCCAGAAAGACAAAAGGTGGAGATACTAATCAGACTGTTAAAAGGGGCTGCCCACAGAGAGGTACAATCATTACCTGCAGGTGTGAAGACCACAGCTGACCAAATTTTGCAGAGGCTGCAACACATTTTTGATACTGTAGTGTCTAGTCTCATGATGAAATTTTTCTCTAGAACACAAAGTCCTCAGAAGACCCTTCAGGAGTATGCTCTAAGCCTCCAAGAGTTGTTGAGAACAATTGAAAGAGTGGACGCTCAAGAGATCACGGATCCAGATCGGGTGCTAACAGAAACGTTTGTAGAAGGGGCATACGGTGAAGCTCTAAGATGGGAATTGAGAATGTTGCAGCTCCAAGACCCGGATGCAGATTTCCTCGATTGCAAGGAAAAAGCCATAAAGGTACTGGATCAAGTCGAGCGTGAGAGGATGTAGTGACCTACCCACAGATGGTGATGCCTCTGAACGCAGCATGGCTGGGGTATCTGATGGAGAGAGTGGCATGAGAAGGCCCATGGCACAGGCAGCCAGCAAATGAGGAAATGGTAGGCAAAGAGTAGATGTACAGTCAAGAGTCCACCGGTGAGTACCCAGGTTATCTCGCAGACATCAGACACTTGTGCAGGTAAATGGCACAGGCACCGATCCATCCCATGGCTAACTCCTTGCATCAGAACTCAGATTTGTTGGAGCAAATAGCCACCCTGACACGAGCTATGTCGGAAGTGTGTCAGGAGGCCAAAGGGCTCAAAGAAGGCTGGAAAACAGAAGCTGCCCAGATGCAAGACGAATGAGGAAGACGTCTCAATGAACTCCAGTACAGAAGAAGAGGGGAAGGAAGGCGTCCTACTGATCAATTTGACGGTCAGGACAGGCCTATATACCACAAATGTGGAGTCAGTGGTCATATTGCAAGGCGGTGCCAGCAGTCTCCAGAACCTGTGGTGGTTTTAAACCAGGGAATCTTCAGGGACGGGGACCAATCCTCGGAGAGTGTTCAATCAGGTCCAAACTCAATAATGAACCGATCAAATTTCATTGGAAGGAGCCCAACTGTTCTGGTGTTGGTGGATGGAATTGAATTAATGGCTCTCTTAGATACCGGATCCCAAGTCACAACCATGCAGGGGAGGTATTTTTGCAGATACTGGAAGATGGAAGATCTTTAGCCACCACCTAAGTCATGGATAACATTAATTGCCAGTAACGGAGCTGAAGTGCCTTACTTAGGATACTTAGAGGCAAGTATCCAGCTGAGGAAGAACGTGCAGAAAGGTCAAGGCATCATTATCAGTGAGGCAGAGAGTGATAGCTTACCACCCCTTATCCTCAGGATGAATTTCCTTCAGCACTGCCTAGAAGACCTAGTGCAGGTTTTGTGAACCCAAGTGAAGAGGTCTCCATGTATAGAGAATAGAGCTTTGCAACAAACCATACACCTGCTCCAGTGTCACCAACAATTCGCGAGTAGCTCTGGCAAAATTGGGAAGGTTAGAGTTTCTGACACCCGGCCTGTCATTCTGAAGTCAGGTACTGAGACTACCCTATGGTGTAAGGCCAAAGTAGGACCTCAGGGCCAAGATTATGATGCCTTGGTTGAACCATGCCGGACAGAAAAGGAAGAGCCCAAATTGGTGGCTAGAAGTGTGGCTACGGTTACCAAAGGAAGGGTCCCTGTGCGAGTCATAAACTACGGGAATCATGATGTACGACTCCATAGAAACCAGCCGGTGGCTCAGTTGCATACGGTATTGTTGCAAGATATTGTCAAACCAGAGGATGAAGTTCCAGAGAAGACCAATATACCAGACATCAGAGAAGAAGGAGAGACCCTGTGTGATGCCGACACACCCGCCTGGATAAAAGAGATTAACCTGGGTAATCCCAAAACCACGGTGCAGCAGAAAAAGGATGTGATCCAAGTCTTACTGAAAAATTCAGAAACTTTCAGTCAGCATCCCCTTGACTTTGGGTTGGCACAAGAAGTGCAACATCACATTCATATGCAACCACATCCACCCATCAGAGAGAGATTTTGACCGATTCCCCCTGCCATGTACCAGCCAGTAAAGGAAATGATTCGGGAGATGAAGGAGGCCAAGGTGATAAAAGACAGTCATAGTCCTTGGGCTGCTCCCATCGTTCTAGTTAAGAAGAAGGACGGAAAGATCCGGTTTTGTGTTGATTACCGAAAGCTGAATAGCATAACGCATAAAGATGCCTACCCGTTACCGAGAATAGAAGACTCTCTCACTGCCTTACAGTCAGCTGCAATCTTCTCCACCCTAGATCTCACAAGTGGTTATTGGCAAGTGCCCATGGCCCCAGAAGACCAGAAGAAAACTGCTTTTATTACGCCAATGGGGTTATTCGAATTCACCCGTATGCCCTTTGGGTTGTGCAATGCCACAGGAACATTTCAGAGGCTGGTGGAATGCTGTTCAGGAAGTTGAAATTTTGACATTTTGCTGTTGTACCTTGATTACATCATTGTCTATTCTAAGACCCACCAAGAGCATCTGCAGCATATAGATGAGGTCTTTACCCATCTGATCCGATATGGCTTAAAAGTAAAACCTTCCAAATGTCATCTTTTACAGTCCGAGGTGAACTATCTTGGTCACATTGTATCTGCTAATGGATTGTCACCCGATCCAGAGAAACTATTAGCAGTGAAAGACTGGCCAGTACCAATAACAGTACAGGATGTCTGAAGATTTTTGGGTTTTGTTGGGTATTACTGGAAATTTGTAAGGGACTTTTCCAAAATAGCCTTAACCCTGAATGAACTCCTAAAAGGAACCAAGGTGGGACAAGTACCCAAAAGACAACCAGTCAAGTGGGTCAAAGAGCAACAAGAGGCTTTCGATCTACTAAAACAAATTCTTACACAAGCACCTGTATTGGCATATCCTGATTATTCTAAACCCGTCCGGTTGTATACAGATGCAAGTAATAAAGGGCTAGGTGCAGTGTTAGTGCAGGAGCAAGAGGGCATTGAGCGAGTCATAGCGTATGCAAGCTGTGGATTGAGAGGGTCAGAGTGAAATGATGCTTGGTACAGTTCATTTAAGATGGAATTTCTAGCCTTGGTTTGGACAGTGACTGAAAAGTTTAAGCACTACCTAGTAGTCACTCCGTTTAGTGTGTTTACTGATAACAACCCACTGGCGCAATTGAACACAGCGAGATTAGAAGCTCTAGAGCAGCGATGGGCTTCCAGACTAGCCAATTACCAGTTTTCCCTAAAATATCATTCAGGTAGATCTAATACAAATGCAGATGCACTATCCTGAAAGCCTAATCCAACAGAAAATGAGATTGATGAGACAAAGCTAGAGAATACTGAGATGCCACCTTTTCTTCAGGTACCATCAGAAATTGTTCAGGCCTGTTGTTACATCAATGCAAGAGAAGATGTAGAACCAGAACAAGAACCAGAGTGTGTAGACCAGCTGGCAAAACAGAGTAACCTGTGGGTAAAACTGCAAGACCAAGACCCAGTAATTAAGCAAGTCAAGTCGTATGTTGCAACGAGACAAAAGATACCCCCTCAAAAGCAAAAGAAGATGGATCCGGAAGCCATAAAGTTATGGAGACATAGGACTTGGTTGATCATAAAAGACTTTAAGCTTATTCGTCAGACCTGAAACCCCACCACTCACTGTGAGATCTCCCAGACCATTGTTCCAAAGAAAAGTGCATCAGTGGTGCTTGAAGCATATCATGACCGTTCTGGACACTTCGGTAATAAGAAAACAGAGGCCATAATCAGAAAAAGATTTTATTGGATTGGGATGAGAAGTGATATTATTAAATGGTGTAAAGAATGCCCAACCTGTAGCCTGAAACACCCCAATGGAAGCAACCAGTGAGCTCCTCTGCATCCCATAATAAGTAAAGCACCTCTGGAGTTAGTTGCTTTGGCTCACCTCAAACTAGAACCAAGTACCAATGGACATACATACGTCCTAACCATGGTAGATCATTATTCTAAGTTTATGGTCGTCAGTGCTGTTAAAGATTTGTCTGCTAGAACCACAGCTGAGACATTTGTAAAGCTTTTCGTTCGTCCTCTTGGGTATCCATCCAAGATATTGACTAATCAAAGAACCACATTTGAATCGCAGCTCTTCAGAGAACTCTGCACCCTATATGGCAGCAAGAAAATAAAAACCACTGCATATCACCCTCAGTGTAATGGACTGTGTGAGAGAACAAATCAGACCTTACTAGGAATGTTAGGAGCTCTTCCAGAATATAAACATCCATATTGGCCAGCATTACTCCCTGAACTTGCGTATTTGTATAACAACACGATCCACTGTTCTACTGGATACACGCCGCACTATCTAATGTTTGGTCACAATGGTAGACTTCCTATGGATCTGGTACTCGATGTTCAACCAAATGAACCACCTGTTACCGATTGGGTAAAAGAGCATAGCAAGAGATTACAGGAAGCCGGGCAAGTTGTAAACCAACGCATGGAACAAGTACGACTTAAGCAAAAGGTGAACTATGATGCTAAAGCCAATGGGACTCCATTGCAGACTGGAGAATGGGTATTGCTCAAAAGGACTCAGAAATGCAATAAATTAGCTACCAGATGGGAACCAGAACCTTTCCTCATTGTCGAGATCCCCTACCCTGACCTATCCGTGTACAAGATTGAAAAAGAGACTGATAGTGGCACAAAGATAGTGCATAGAAATCTTCTTAAACCTTGTACCTTCAGAGACAGTGCTCTAATCAATACTACAAGAAAAGCTACATCAGAGGAGAGGCAGAAGAACCCTACCCACCAAGTAAAGGAGATGGATTTACCGACAAAATGGTGTATAGATCCTTGTGTTAGATATTTGCATGTACGTTCAGAAAATTGCCCTTTGGCAGAACCTATAGCAATGCCAGACTCTCCTGATTTACCGGAACCAGCAGGTAGTCATGTAAGACCAGTAGCTTTTCAGCCACGTAGATCTCAGAGATGTAATTTTGGTGTACCTCCTAGGAGATACATTTTAGAAGCTCCTCAATAGCACCTTCCTTTCAGGGATAGTTCTGTTCAAAGTGATTCCCCATGACACGGTCACGTAGTTAAGCAAATAAAAAAGTTTTCCGAAAGTTATAGAAGCTTTAAGAATGTTTTAATTAAAGTACATAGAGGTTAAAGCTAAATGTTAAAGTGGTAAAAGATACTAGAAACACCTATAGTAGTAGTAGTAGTAATCTTTAAGAAATGTTATATAAAATTTTTAAAGGGAATACATGGGGACATGTATTTTTAGGCAGACCCGAATCTGTAATGCCCCAGAGTTCTGGCACCACAGTAAAAAAAAATTAATCCCAGGGGTTAACAGGTGCCCAGGGTGCCTGTGGTAGGAGTGGGCTACAGGGTACAGTCCAAAGGGGCCCATCTTAAGTAAAGTTTCCCCTCCTGGTAAAGGGAAATGCTGGTAAATAATAGAAAAGTGCCTTGTGCACTGTAAATATGGTCAAAAAAGCAGATTTTAATGCAGCACATGTAACAATGACTTAGATGGAATGCTGTGCTGAGCTGCTCATGCACAGCATTCCAGTCCAAACCATTCTAGAACCAGAAGTTAGTTTTAAAAATGTAACAGTTTTCTGAGTAGTTCCTGCTGGCTGCAGAGAAGAGAGAATGCAGAAGGTTTAGGGGAACTGGGAAAAGGGCTTACCTGTTGGTTGAAGCTGTTCCCCGAGGGTCATTCTGTGTGCCTGCTCTGATTCCAGCCAGTGAAGATCCTCAGAAGAGCTCCGTTCGGTCTGTGGTGTCATTGGGGCACTGAAAGTAAAAGAAAACAGCCGCTTCCCCCGGATTGGGTTGGTGAGTCCCGTCGTTTTATTATTTTGGCCCCCCAAGTATTTTTAAAGTTTAATTTCGGTCCCCTGTCAGCGGCAGAGAAGGGCCGCATCACGACTGCATTGCTATCGGCCATCCAAGGCCCCTGTCATCCTCCCTGCTGCCTGTTTGTTCCCTCCCACTGCCAGAACGCCTCTCACCTCCCGAATGCAGCTCTCCTCAACCCGGCCGAGGCAGTGAGTCAGACGGCAGCACGTAGAAGTGTGCTGGCCGTCCAACGTTTAAGGAAAGAGTGTTTTTTTTTTTAAATTAAACTGTTAGCACTGTAGGCGCTTGGGGAAGCAGTCGAGCGCCATTGGACAGTCGGGTCATAAGGACCCAAATTGATTATTTATAAGGGGCAGGCTAGCAACACCCATGGGAAGGGGCCAGGGAAGCAAGGCCAGTCAAAGGCATAATAAATATTTAGGAAGGGGGCTGATCTAAGGAGGGACCAAGACGCAGAGTGACAGCAGGCTCTCAGAGAGCCTGAGGAATTTAAAGGGGCGCCCCACTACAATAAATTAAAGGGGCAATTCAGGCACAGTTTAAAGAGGGCACCAGGCCCGTGATTTAAGGAAAGGGCTTCCAGGCCCACGTTTAAGAGAAGGCACAAGGCCCAAAATATTGAGAGGGCTACCAGGCCCACGATATAAATCAGAGCTACCAGGCCTGAAGTAAAGTGGGCACTAACCCCAGGGTAATATAGAGGCTTTCAGGCCCGAAGTGAAGAGGGCACCAGGCCCAGTAGTAAAGGGCAGCCAGGCCCAGCAAAGGAAGGGCACCAGGCCCATAGTAGTAAAGGGCACCAGGCCCAGTAAAGTGAGGGCATCCAGGCCCATGGTAGTAAAGGGGCACCAGGCCCAATAAAGGTAGGGCATCCCAGCCCATAGGGTAGAGGGCAGCAGGTGTACGGGCAATTAGTGTAACCAGGTTAAATAGCTGGGGCAATTACATTAGAGTGCTCAGGAGTAGCCAGATCCTAACAAAGACGGACCCCAAGTGGAAAAGGGTCTGACTAAGGGGTGCTTAAGCGCACAACCTGTTGCAAAGTGATTATCAGCTGTTGTACTGTTTCTTTAAACTGCTTATTCTTCCAGCATCTCCAGTGTTGTATCTCTTGTATGAAGCACCGAGACTGTGTCATATAATATTAGGATTGTGGTAATTTACCCCTGCCAGTGAACAATTGCCCCAGAAGTAAACGATTGCCCTGTATTGTTGCAATTTGCCCCTGACAGTGAACAATTGCCCCGGATTGTTGCAATTTGCCCCTGCTCCAGGCAAGTTGCCCCTGAGAGTGAACAATTGCCCCTGATTGTTGCAATTTGCCCCTGCTCCAGGCAAGTTGCCTCTGCCAGTGAACAATTGCCCCAGAATGCTGCAATTTGTCCCTGCTCCTGGCAAATTGCCCCTGAAAGTGAACATTCCAGTATATCGTGCTAACAGAAGTACCATTGTGCAGCATCAGGTTCTGATTCAATCTTCAGCCTCCATCAGCTCTTCACCATAGCAATCTTCAACCTCCATCGACTCTCCACCATAGCAATCTTCAGCCAGCAGACTTCAGCAACTTCTTTCCCTTTTGTCCACTGTAGCAGAAATCGACATCCTTCGAGTAGTTGTAGCCCCCAGTTCCTGATCAGCTTGGAAGAAAGACGACTGGAAGTGCCTTGTCTGTCCCTCCCAGACGCCCGCCGATAGACGAGTCCATCGTAGCCAAGTGTGTTCATGGCCACCATTTTCTTATTTTGTTCTTCATCTTTGTGGAATCCTGATCTTCACGTTTTACTCCTTCTTGTGTTGTCTTGCATTGCCACTGCAATCCTCAGGGTAGCATCTTGAGTTTTGTGGTCCTTCAAGCAGAACTGTCACCAAAAGCAGCTCAGCAGTTCTTCTTCTTCATCATCCTTGGTAGTCCTCCTAGTGGATTCTTCACCAAGTCCAGTGTTCATTTGACAGCCCTGGTCGAGGGTAGGTGCCAGTAAAACCCGCAGCAGTTCTTCCTCCTTGGCAACCCTGGTCAAGGGTTGGTGCCGAAGGGAAAGCAGCAGATTCCCTCTACTGTGGCAATCCTGCAAGTGGATTCCTTGCCGCATTTTGGTTCTTCACCCTTGGCAGCCCAATTCAAGTTTTTTTGTGCCAAGAAAGAGCATTCCCCAAGTTAGTCAGTTCATGCTCTTGTATTCCGGCAACCCTGGAGAGTGGGTTGGCCGATGTCTATGTTCTGTTTACCAATCTCTTCATTCCCTGTTTACAACCTCTCATAGGTTTTCTGGTGAGCTTGGCACCAAGCAAGGGTTCCCCTTTCTCTTGACCCCTATTCTTCAGTTGTGCACAAAGATGACAGACATCTTCATCTTATGGACTATTGAGACTGTGAGACCATTTCTTGGTTGTATATATTATGCTTAGCACATGGTATGATAAAGTGATAAAGTATACTCTGGATGCATAGATCTCTAGGTGGGAAATTGTAAGAGTTATAGATAAAAATACTGTAGAGTGGCCTTAGGTCGATGAACATATAGAGAAATAGAGTGGCAATTGTTGGTTATGATCTATAAGTAAGAGTTATTCCCCGACTTTCCCTTGTGACCGTGTCTACCTTTCCCTGGTGTAAATAAAAGCCTGCTGGGCATCAAACTTCAGATTGTCTCCTGCCTCTCCTTAAAGGGTGTTTCCTGGCACCCAACTTTATTCGGACCACAGGGTTGTCTCACCAGTCCACCTGCTTGAGGCAACGCTGGGTGTGCAGCTGGGACAGGTGATCTTCTAGGATAACACTCCAGTTGATAAGATCACCACAAAATGTTTCAATCATGTCTCCCTTCTCCCTTCTGGTCTCCACTGAGTACAGATCTACCTCCTTCAACCTCTCCTCATATGACAGCCGATGCATGCCCTGTACTATCTTAGTAGCCTTTCTCTGGACCCTCTCCACCACATCAATATCCTTACGCAGGTGCAGCCTCCAAAACTGAACCCCATACTCCAAATGCAGCCTCACCATGGACCTGTAGATGGGCATAAGAACCTCCCTCTTTCTACTCATTATGCCCCTCCCTATGCAAGCCAGCAATACATTTGCCTTGCCTACTGCTTTCCTACAGTGGTTCCCCACCTTGAGGTAATCCAAAATTACAATACCCTGGTCCTTCTGTTTTGACCCTTCTATTTCCTCCCCTCCTAGCACGTACTTGGCCATGTGCATCACTGAACACTTTTTGGCATTAAAGCTTAGTTGCCATGCTTCTGACCACTCCTCTAACTTTTTCGGTTCTCCCCTCATTGTCTCCACCCCCCGTGATGTCCATCCTGTTACAGATTTTTGTATCATCCGCAAACAGGCACACCTTCCCCTCCAGTCCCTCAGCTATGTCTGCGATAAATATATTGAACATTAAGGGCCCCAGCACCGACCCTTGGGGCACCCCGCTCATCACCCTGCCTTCACTGAAGTACACCCCGTTCACTACTACCCTCTGTCTTCTCTCCCGTACCCAATCTTCTACCCACTTTGTTATTTTCGGCCCCACCCCTATGCTTTTCAGCTTGTTGACCAACCTTCTAAGAGGAACGGAGTCAAAGGCCTTCCTAAAATCCAGGTAGACCACATTCACTGTCCCTCCCTGGTCCATCACACTTGTTACCCAGTCAGAACATTCTATGAGGTTCATCTGGCATGACCTCCCTGCTGTGAAGCCATGCTGCCTCTCATCCAGCAGCTCCTTTTCTTCTAGGTGCCTGACCACCCTCTCTTTGACCAGTGTCTTCATCACTTTCCCCACCACCGATGTGAGGCTGACTAGACGATAGCTCCCCACCTCTTCCTTGCTGCCACCTTTATAAAGCAGTGTCACATCCACCCTACTCCAATCCCCAGGCACCTGCCCTGAGTCCAGGGACAAATTGGAACAGCCTTGCCAGCGGTGCTGCCAGTTCCTCCCTCAACTATACTACTATACTGTGCTATACCTGGTTAAAAAAAAAAAATAATAAAATAAAACTCTCGGAGCACCCCAGGATGTATGGTGTCCAGTCCCATAGCCTTATCCATCCATAACTTCCCCACCTCCTCTCTTACCCTGGCCTCTGTGAATAGGCTTGTGTTAACACCTGCATCCTCCCTACCTCTCCTCCTTAACTTTGGTCCACTTCCTTCCCCTTGTGCTGTGAAGACCGAGCAGAAGTTTTCATTCAGTACAAAAAATGGCAGCGCCGCATTCAGACACTGGGTGTTCAATGACATAAAGTTACACTTTCAAAACCAGTCATGGCACTCACCACATGTAAGTAAATGAAGAAAGACTAAAAAAGTCCAATTTGCAGTTTGTAGAGTGTTTTCTGATCTCTGTGCCTTGCACCCGAAAGGACTGTAACTCTTTGCATGCACCAAGTAAAATCTACAAACTGCAAATTGGACTTTTTGGTCTTTCTTCATTTACTTACGTGTGGTGAGTGCCATAACTGGTTTTGAAAGTATTTATTCAGTATTCCACCTTCTCGAAGTCATTCTCCTCCTGTATGTCCTCATCTCTCTTAAGTCTATCTACCCCATGTTTAGCCTTCCTTTCCTCTCTAACATGCCTAAAAAAGGTTTTGTCTCCCCTTTTGGCTTGACTAGCTATCCTCTCTTCTGTCTTCACCTTTGCCCTCCTTATCATCTTTCCTGCCACCTTCCTCTTCTCAGCCCAACCATCTCCTCTGCCCCAACTATTGGTATGTTTAAAACTAGGCTCCGGGACTATCTCACTACCACCAGCTCCTGTGACTACCCAACTTAACCTTGTTCTCCACTTCCCTTTCTGCTCTAGTTGTCTCCCCCCCAACACTGGATTCTACCCTCACATCTTGGTATACCCAATGCTGCACTTTTCACCCTCTTGCCACCCTTTCTATATTCCTTCTCCCCCCCCCACCCTCTTCCCTCTCCCTATGACTCTGGCACTTCTTATCTGTTGTCTATCTTCTCTGACAAATGCCGCTGGCTGCCTTGTTACAATGCTACCCTTGAACTGTATTAATCTGTACTCTGTTTGCAATGTCCACATTGTTGTAATGCCTGTCTTGATGTTCCCCATAATTTGTATTTCTCTGACGTGGAACCTTTGTAAAAGAGCCATGGCTCAAAGGTATTTGTAATCCTAGACTTGATAAATAAATAAATAAAATTCTTCGCCTTGTAGGAATCCCTGTCTTCATCCCTCTGGGTCCTTTTTTTATCATTTAACATTTTTTCTCCTTGCAGCCACAGTCCCTGCTTCCAATCCAGCCACCACTCCACTCTGCCGCTGACCCCGAAGCTCACATGCCCAGCTGGCAGATGCAGCTACATCTGTGAAAGGGGCCCTCCTATAGCCCCTGCGCCCGGCGAGGAAACCAGTACCAGCACATGCCTCCAGGCATCATCAGCCAGCGGAGCTGCGACCATCAAGCTGCTGTGGAACCGTGCTGCCATATTTCCCCTGTTCTTCTCCCCATGGGGAACCTGGACATGCAATGACGTCCACGCACATACATGCAGATGTCTGCCACGTTCCCCCCCTCCAAGTTACACCGTTGCTTGCGGTACCTCCGGGTGTCCCCAGGGGTCGCTGCAGCATGGTGCAAAGTCCCCAACCCACCCCAGGACTAAGAGAGCTGTCTCCCGACGCTCAATCCCAGTCCTCCCCTGCTGATCCCCGATGACCCGAGCTCATTCCAGAACCCGGGTCACCAGTGTAGCACGAGGTGTGGCGTCCAGCACCTCAACCCTCAGTGCCACTGGGCCGGCTGCCTCTGGGTCCTTTTTATATGTAGAAAAAGACCTTCTTTTATCCCCAATCACCCTCCCTACCTCCTGAGTGAACCGTAATGACCTCCTCCTCCTTTTGTTCTTCTTGATCTTCCTGATGCAGGTTTTTGTGGCCCTTAGCAGCCCCTCCTTGATAGACCCCCACAACTCCTCCACGTCCTCCAGCTGCTTTCTACCCTTCATTTCCTCCCTGAATATTACTCTCATTCTGTCAAAATCCACCCTCCCGAAGTTCATGACCACAGTGCTCGATTGACACTTTTCCTTCCCTGTCCTCACTTTGAACCTCACTGTGTTGTGGTCACTTGTGCCAAAGTTATCCCTCACCTCCACCTCCTCCACACTTGCCCCATTTGTGAGGACCACGTCTAATATATTGCCACCTCTTGTGGGTTCCCTGATAAGTTGCTGCAGAAAAGCCCCTGTAGGGACTCTAGGATTTCCTGACTCCTGGCTGAACTTGCTGATGAGATATCCCAGTCAATATCTGGAAGGTTAAGTTCCCCAGCCAGCAGAAGTTCCCCCCTAGGTGCCATCCTCTGGATCTCCCACAGCATCTGTCTGTCCACCTCCTCACTCTGAATCGGGGGCATATAGAACACCCCCATTCTCAAAGATTCTCCTGATCTCTTGTCCAGCATGACTCATAGGACCTCCGCTTCTTCATGGTTCCCCTACCCTCTGTTACTCTGATGTCATCTGTCAGCACATCAATGCTATTAACATGGCACCATGGAATATTGGGAAGGATGGGAAGTTCCAGCTGCTAGTTTGCTTCGGCACTAGGGATCACTTACTACCACAGTGGATTGCAGCACTAGTGGAATGCCCTTCCATCACCAGGTTGTACAAAGAGAATGCTCTACTTCGAGATCACATGATGGTGAACTCCCTCATCCATGTCCTGCAAATTTTGGTGGAATTCAATGTCACTCTGGAATCATCACTGGCGAAAGGGATCGAAGTGTAACAGAATTCATAAAAACTGACAAACTATTTTTGCTCTAAAAAATATATAGATTGAAATGAGGGGACCCTCAGCAGGCATATACACTGCTGCTTGTGCGACACTATAAGCAACCAAACCACTGACCTGGCAGAGTAAAGGTCACATGGCTCTTGTGAGAATGGACTGTCGTGGAGTAGGTCTAAGAGCTGAATACAACACTGTAGCTTTCAAATCCAAGGTTTAGTAAACTCTAGAATACTGCCACATGTTAGATGAGTGTAAATATGTTGCCTTCTTTTAAGAAATGTTACTAACTCTGCAAAGATGATTTTACTAAAAATGGATGTTCTTGTACTGAAAAAAAGTATTAACCCATACGAACTGGGTGCTGCTAGTGAGCAATAAGCAGGAAATTGTGTACATAGACATACGGTTCAAATCTAGTAAGTTTTTCTTTGGGTATTAGTGAAGAAGAAACTGACAGTTATCAGAACATAGTCATACCACTGTTTCTTTGTGGTCGTATGACTTCTGTACATTTGTTTTTCCTCAATTCCTCTTAAAGTCGCACAGTGTTTCAGATGTTTGTGCAGTGAGCTCTGTTTTGGATGTTTTCTGTGTATTTATGCATATCACAGGGTTTTTTTTCCATCATATTTTTTGTTTAGTTCAAAGTTTTTTAAATATTTACATACATGTACTGTAGATAGCAAGGATATCATAACAATCAATTATTTGAAGCAAAATCGTTCAAAACAGCATTTGTTTACACAATTAGAGGTGAACTAGTAAATTAATGATGTACATTGCTAATCTACAGCATAAACTCATTTCATCTATCTAAAGAGGAAGTCCAGATATCTTAAACTCTATCATAAAAAGGAAAGAAGTAGTTCATAAACATTTAGGTATTAATATGTTAACTGAAGGAAGGGTCCCCAGATTTCCTCAAATTTCTCATTTTTTTCCAAAATAGTGTAGCTTATTTTCTCATTGTTGGCTACAACGGCCATCAATTTATTCCATTCTTTTACTGTTGGGGCTATTGGATTTTTCCAATGTTTCAGGATAATTCTTTTAGCTGCAAGAACAGCAGCAAGTAACCATAGTTTCTGGGAATGTCTAAGGATACAGTTTTCTCGAAAGATGCCTAAAAGGAATATCTCTGGCAAAAAATCAATATTTACTTTGATACACTTAGAAGTTATTCCATGTACTTCTTTCCATAAACTTAACGATTCCTGACAGCTCCATAGCATTTGTATTAAAGTACCTTCCTGTTTTCCACATCTCATGCAGCTAATATTAAATACATACCCCATTTCATACATCTTTGCTGGAGTGAAATAGCAGTGATACAGAATTTTGAATTGAATTAGCTTACCTTGTATCTCTTTACAGCTCTGATAAGCAAATTTCCAAGTATCTAGCCAATCTTTTCTGCTATTGTGTTGTTCACTTCTTTTTCCCATTTATCCTTAGCTGGTAGAGTCAGAAGGAGTGGGTCAGAATGATTAGAAAAGATTATGTAAATGCAGCTTGCCCCTTTTTTTAAATGCCCCACTTTATTAACTGTTCCCATTGAGGGTGCTTATGCATAGAAAAGTCTGAGTGAAGAACATGTTTTGACAGACACGATCTGAGCTGTAGATAATAGTGAAAGTGTACTTTTTGGAGTTTGTATTTTTCTCTTAGGTCAGAAAATGACATTAGAATGTTTGATCCTGTGTTTAGTAAATCTCCTAAGCGGCGCACCCCAGCATTTTCCCATGTCAGATTACTCAGTTTGGCTTTGTCCTTAAACAATTTTGGATTATCCCATAAGGGGGGAAACTGAAGTGGAGAGGATTCTGGATTAACATTTTTATTAATTATTTTTAGCAGTGTGATGGTTGTAGCAATAGAGCAATTATGTAAAACATTTGTTGATGTGGGGTAAGATATAAAATCAGCCAGTAAATTAGGAAATAAGATTTCTCTTTCCATATCCAACCATAAGGGATGGCAATTTGATGAAGAAGTACTTTGGAAGTGGAGAGAAACCTGCTTGAAGATGAAAGCCATCTGATAGTTCTCTCAACAAGGTAAAGCCAACCCACCTGTATCATGTGGAGCTTATAGTTTTTTTAGACTGAGTCTGGGTGCCTTATCTTTCCATAGAAAGGTTCTGATCAAAGAATATATCTTTTTTAAGTGTGATTTATTCATTAATATGGGGACATTCTGAAATACATAAAACAATGTTGGGGCTGTAATCATTTTGATGGCATTAACTTTCCCCCAGAGGGAGAGATTTAGCTGATCCCATTTCACTAGGTCTAACTCAATTTCAGTTGGTAAAGGTTTGAGGTTGATATCTAGTAGAGTATCTAGATTGGGGCTAATTTGCAAACCCAAGAAAGTAATTTGATTAGTTATTCAATCTGAGTCCCAGGCGTTAGTGACCTGGGGTGTTTGGGAGGGTTTCAGAAACTTCATCATGGCCTGTGTTTTTTGCCAATTTATTTGAAGTCCTGTCAGACCATGGAATACAAGAAGCAGATCCTTTAAAACTTCACAAGATTGCAATGGTTTTGTTAAAGTTAAAAGCAGGTCATCTGCAAAAGCGAAGACTTTGTGCATTTTCTTACTAGCTTGTACTCCATGAATGCCTTCATTAGCTCGGATATGTCTGATAGGAAGTTCTATTGATAAAATAAATAAATATGGGGATGATGAACAACCTTGTCTGGTTTGTTTGGATAGCAGAATTGTTTCCGATAAGATTCCATTTGTAAGAATCTGCACATTTGCCCGCTCATAGAGTATAGAAACCCATTTTCCAAATTCATTCCCGTAACCAAATTCTGTTAAAGTAGTCTGCATGTAAGCCCAGTCCAGGGAATCAAAAGCTTTAATAGGCCTAGTGAGAGAATTGCATAGGGGTGTTTATTAGTATTTGCAGACCAAATAACATTAAGAAGTCTTCTTACATTGTCAGATCCCCCTCTTCCTGGCATAAAGCCCACTTGTTCCTTGCCTATCAATTCTCCAATAACAATCTGGATTCAAGCTGTTAATATTTAGGCTAGGATCTTGTAGTCTGTGTTCATAGGTGAAATGGGGCGGTAACTTGCACAACCTAATGGGTCTCTTTTTTTTTTTTGGTAAATCAAAGTGATCATGTCTTGTGTCATAGACACGGGTAAACATTTCTTGTCCCAGACTTCTTCGAACATTGCTAACATAACAGGAATGATTTGGGGTTTTAATTTAGAATAGAATTCACCTGGTAAGCCGTCTAGGCCCGGGGCTTTACCATGGGGCAAAGAGGCAATAGCTTCCTCAATTTCCAGAGAGGATATTTGCTTATTTAGGATATCTTGCTGTAC
Source organism: Neoceratodus forsteri (assembly GCA_016271365.2). Classification (NCBI taxonomy): domain Eukaryota; kingdom Metazoa; phylum Chordata; order Ceratodontiformes; family Ceratodontidae; genus Neoceratodus; species Neoceratodus forsteri. Next base: position 270,390,499 of record JADMNL010000025.1, read on the forward strand.
TTTGAAGATTCTGGGGAGATTTGCTGATTCAAGAAACTGCAAGGCTGCATTTTTGTCTAATTGTTTTTTTCTCCTTATATAGTATTTGATAAAATTATCTGAAAACTTTGTTTATCTCTGAGTTTTTTGTTAGTAATTTTCCCGACTTATCCTTAATACTTGGGATGATGTTTTGTGAGTGTAATGTTTTTAATCTGGATGCCAGTAGTTTATCTGATTTTTCACCTGCTTCCCAGTATTTCTGTCTAGTCCAGAATAATGCATATTCTGCTTGCTCAGATAGCATTGCATTTATTTCATATCTAAGCTGAATTATTCTATAGGGAACCGAGAGGTCTAGCTTAGAAGATTGTTTCAACTTATGTCCCATTCTGAAAGTGAGTTTTATCTTTTAGAATTTTTTGTCTAGCCTTTTTAGCTGCTGCATAACCACTGATTCTGACTCTAATATAGATCTTGAATGTTTCCCATAAACAGCTTTTTGAAACCTCACCATTATAATTAATACTAAAAAAAGTTTTGGTTTCTTCCATGACCCAATCAGTGAATGTTTTATCTTGAAGGAGATGAACATTCATTTTCCATCTCATTTGTTTTTCTCCTTTTTCCCCCAAGTTACAAGTTTAATTTGATTATTCCATGGTCAGAGATAATAATTGGTTGCATAGTAGAGTCAATTACTAAATCAGTTAGGGAGGTGGCCATGAGGAACATATCTATTCTACTAAATGATAAATGTCTGTGTGAAAAGAAGGAATAATCACGGTCTTTAGGGTGGCAGAGGCACCAGATGTCTATAAGATTTAATGAGGATATGAGATTAGATAGGGTCTGTCGTGACTTAGTTTCCCGTATTGATTTTGTTGATGTTTGCTTGTCTAGCACTGGGTCAACAATTTCATTAAAATCCCCTCCCAAAATTATTTCATATTCTACTAAAGTACTCAAAGTAGCTGTTAAGGAAAGGAAGAAGTCAGCTTATCAGGAATTGGGAGCATAAACATTACAAATGGCTATTTTTTGACCGTCTATAGTTCCTGACAGAATTTGAAAGCCCTTTTCAAATTAAAATAGCTGTTCCCCTTTTTTTAGAAGAAAATGAACTGAATTCAACAAAGCTACCCAGTATCTAGCTAATTTGTTTGATTCATCTGCAGTTAAATATGTTTCTTATAGTAGGGCAATATCAGCCCTGATTCTGTTTAAATGTGTTCAAATTTTCTTTCTTTTAATAGGGGAACTAATACCATTCACATTCCAAGAAGCAATCTTATAAGTATGTAGGGCCATTAGAAAAATGATTGGGATTACTGTATTAAAAATATGGTCCTATGGCCCTTTTGATATATTACTTAAGAACTAGAGCAACGCCTACTAGTTTCTAACAAAGAACAATGTACACTAGTAATAATATGAAGACTATGTTTTCACCTGAACGAAGCTGTCTCAGCTATAAATATCTCAATTTCAGTGACTTGTTAGCTTCGGATTAAAAAAAAAAAGGAAACAGAGAGGAATGAAACACCAGGAATTATACTGGTAAATATAAGATATCTTAAATATTGTTTAACTAGAATGAGTTTGCTTCAAATATTATTAAGTGATTGATTAAGAAAAAAAATCTATATTATTAATGCTGCAATAAGAATACAATCTTAGCATAACTTAACTAGCTATTATAATTATCTTATCTATAATTAAGTGAAACTTAGCATAAAAGTCTAACTAGGATAGAAAGTAAAAGACTATCTTTTCTAGTAACAGTAGGATGTTAACTACTGATGAGCTTGAAACCACCGAACACCTAGTCCAATGTGGTGATGGAACCAGAAGCTCTGACCTTAGCTCTTAACTGTTTAGTGGGATGTTTAGTCCATCAAAAATTAATCACCATATACTTTGATAACAGTTATGAAGAGCAATAATTGTGATAACTTTATGATACTGGGAGTAAATCAGATATCAGTGTTCTAAACATTGAGTTAACAATCCAAAAAGCAAATTAGAAAGGAGAATAGGCATATGTCAGTCACAATTCTATGTGTATGCTAAAGAGAGGTTGTTTTTTATATCAAGCTGACCCCATTACAGGATTCAAATAAGACCTCCATGAAATTAAGATTATCCACCTTTGCGCCATCCACAATGGCACTAGTTAGCTCAACTCATTACTAGTTCGGCTAATTTCCCTCTCTCTATCTTGTCCATTTCCAATTGAACCTAGAAGTTGTTTCCCTTAAGAATTTCTGCAACATCTCCTTCCCTTATAAATCAGTGCATCGATCACTAGATGGCAATGGGATTGGAAAGGCAAAAAAGCAAAACCATTTCTATTTGCAAATATTAGCACCCAATCCATTTGCATAATCATCACCTTCATAGGATTAGCCTTTATCTGCTAAAATGATAATTGGGGGGGTTAGCGGAGCTCCCAGTAATCCTACCCAGCAAGCTCAGCAATATCCTATGAAATGAGTGAGTCGACATTTGCAAACTGATGCAGGACATAGCTGCAAATGACTACTGCTCAGAGCAATCCTTTGTCAAACCAGCATAATGAATACAAGATTCACAAGCCAATTCAATTATAATGTTGCCGATGCCCCGTAAATGAGGGAACTCTTTTTGTCTAGGTTTGAATAGGAAATTTGGGAGTCATTAGAGAAGAATAAGCAGCTGCATATAAGGAGACATATAATCCAATCATCGCATGACAGCGTGAATAAGGTGTAAAAATCTGAAAGCATATAGAACTTTAGCAGTTTTTTTGTTGTTGTTTTTTTTTTGTAACCTCTGTCCAGCACACCACATGACAGCAACTAAACAAACTGTAGCAGTGTTATTTTTGAGAAAACTGAACTATAAGCAATAATTGTTTAGAGAGAGCAAAACAATAATAATTAAAAAAATCCACTGCAACATTGTAGCACTCATTTTCTATATATTAGAAGTCTTAAAAACTAATGTATATATTGGTAGATAATATGCATTTTAACTCAAGTTCCAGCTAGCTTGTATCAGGTTAGACTCATACCCTTAAGCGGTGATTCATGAACCGCTTCATTCTCCATGACAGTAACACGAAGGTACTGATCTCATGGTTTGGAGTCATGTGGCAGAGGTGTCAAGAGAGCAAGACTGAAGATGTCCCTGTGGAATCTGAAAGTTCTTGACCAAAGGTTCCTTCACTGTGTTTGGGGGAAAGAGGTCTGGAACTTGTTGCAGTTGGGACACTATTTAGGGATTCCACTTCCTCTAGTTCAAACGAGTTGTCAAGGGAAGTATTACTGGGAGTCCTTTTACTGTGCTGCTTGATCCTGCTTCTACTTCTTTCTCTGTTTGCAGAGTGTCACTACTGTCTGCCTTGTCTTTGAGCAGCCATCATATACTTCGAGATACTATTAACTTTCCTGTATGTCCCTGGTTGGGGTAAGTTCCCCTTCTGTTGTTCTGTGATCACCCTTGTGGAGTAAGGTTGCTGTGTGGAGGATTTAGAAATTTCTCATGGAGCTGGTGCAGGGAAAGGGTAAGCTTCCATAGACTCAATAGGGCTTAACTGATCCTGCTTGGAGGATCCAGGCTTGAAAACTACTGTATATTGGAGTGACCACGTGCTGATTTTCCTGTTGCAGAGTGGCAGTTTATAGTTGGTAGGGGGTTTGATGTTGTATATTATGAGTCCTTAATCAGCTGAATGTAGTGCCAGGCATTTTCAACTGTGGCACACGAAACTACCCCTCCACCTTGTTCACTTATTTGAAACACAGCTGGGTATTTGAAGTTGGATTGAATGCCCATTATATGGCATTCCTGCCTAATTTCAAAGAAACCTTTTCTTTTATTGATTAATTCAAACGAAAAGTCTTGGAACAACATAACTTTATGACCCTGATATTGGAGTGATTTTCTATCTCTAGCAATTTTCAGAATCTCCTCTTTTATAGAAAATTTCGCTGTCCCGGTGGCATAGAAGGTTGAGGTGTGGGTGCCTTACCTGGACCCATGCCGGTGACCTGGGTTCAGGAACGGACTCAGATCACCAGGGTCTGGCAGGGGCAGGAGAGGATTGAGCATCCATAGGGACTGCTCTTCTCTCCCGGGGGTGGGTTGGGGAGATGTCAGTCATCAGCGGCTCCTGGTGAAGACCAGGAGCACTGCACAAAGGTGAAGGAGGGACGTACACAGAAAAGCATGAAAAAAACACTCCATGTCACACTGGATGATGGCTGCCTGGCTCTCTGAGCCCGTCAATGCCTCCGCAGCCTTCCACCTCAGCAGCATCTCCCTGAGCCAAGATGATGTGCTGGTCTGTGTTCTCCTGGCTGGTGCTTTCCCCCTCAGAGGAGGGGGCCCCATCTGGAGAAGGGAAACGCTGGGTTACCCAAGGAGATGGCTGTTATGGAGACCAGAGGCTCAGGGGTCAGGATGGATCGGTAGAAGTCTTGGCTCACTGGAAGGAGAGGCTGGCATGGATGCAAGTAGGCTAGAAAATAAATACTACAAAAAAAAAAAAGAAAATGTAAAAAAATATGCAATTATGGGCTGAGGGCATTTGTTCTGTGGAGACTTAGGACCTAGAGCTCTATGGGCTCATTCTATCTCTAATGGCTGGTCCCATTTAAGTAATTCTGGGATAATTGACTGCAAAAAATAAATCACATTGTTGCCTTCCCAGCCCTCCGGTACGCCAGTGATTCTAATATTATTCCTATGCCCCCTGTTTTCCAAATCGTCAACTTTTCCTAGTAGGTGCTCAATCTGTGTACACTGCTCTGTAGTTACCGAGTTTAAATACGAGACTGTCTCTTTAAGCTCATCATTTGCTGTTGTACTGATTTGACCTCATTTTTCATTAAATCTGATTCTGTTTGTAACTTAATCTTTGGCTGGTTCATCTCAGAGATATCTAATTTTAGCCCAGATAGAAGTTCTTTTATTTGAAGAATATCATTCTTACTTGCAATGTCATGTATAGGTAGCGCTACAGTCTGATGTGCGTTTCCATGGTGGTTTGCCATGGGCCTTCGGTTTTCAGTCAGTCTCCCATTCATAGTATGTAGCCTTTGAGACATCTCTAAAGAATTTGAAATTTGTGTGCTGATTCCAGAGTGCCAGCTCATATGAATGATTTTTCATTGCTGACTAATGCCCGATGACTACAAGTTACTTTTTTTCCCATAGTTATTTCTCCGTAAGTGTTATAAAATTAATCAAAATAAGATGGACTAAGACCGCACAAACTAGCAGGCATCCATTAGGTTCAATCACCAGCACGCGACCCCACATATCGCTGTTAGCAGAGGTGCAGTGAGAATGAACTCTGGATTCAAGAGCTGTTGAGCCTCCATGGAAACCTTGGGGTCCTGTCATCCCCTATGGCAAGCACAGAGGTCTGACATCTCAAGGATTTCTTCTCGAATGTTGGAGCTGACTGCAGCAACAGTGTTAATGTAGTGGCAGTGCAGCTCAATGAATTGCTATTCCTTATTAATGGGTGCAGATTATCTTATAACAGTGTCTGCAAAGTGACCAATAGTTACTGAGAACTTGTTTAATTGATTAATCATTCTTTGATTAAATTTAGTACACATGAGAGAAGAGCTAAATACTACCATTCTGGAGCCGCTGTGACACAGTGACATAAATGGACTTATAAATAATCCTGGTTTGAGCAAGGAGATGTTTACTCCCCCTTAGGCTTAAACAGGTGTTATCAGGTGTTCATACCCAGGCTAGGGGTCTCTGATCCAGTAGACTACAAAGTTTGTAAATATGTTTACAATGATTAGTCAGTCCCCCTTTCCCCAGCGTATTTATGCATGGGTGGGCCTGCATGTTTCTGTTTTAAACCCCTGTGCTTTTGCAAGACCAATGCCCCTCCCCTACAAAAAAAATTGAAGCAGAGCCCTAGTTCCCAGTATTGGTATAGCTACAGCATGTCTGGTAGTGGGCCCAGAGAGAGGAAAAAACAATAAAGGGAAGGAGATGGAACGAGAAAAAGAAAAGTGCTGAGGAAAAAAAAAGAAAGGTCAAAGAAATGGGGAGCAAATCACAGAACAGTGAATGGGAGTATTTGTCACATCAGCATTACTTGCTAAACAAATTCAGTTGTTTGTCAGGGGAAGCTCTGTTAGTAAATGGTTATGTGTACAGTTACCATACCTCTTAGGGTTATAAGCTAGTCAGGACTCGGGGGCTCTTTGGGTGAGAGAACTGAAAAGTGAAGCTGAGTAGTCTTGGCACCAAAAATTACTTCAAGAAAGCAGCTCTGGTGACCCTAATAAGTGTAACTGCCTAGTAGGTAGAGGCAGTACAGCATAGTGGTTAAGGACACTGAGCTGCAGACCTAAAGATTTGGGTTTGAATTCATCAGCCACCACTTGCATACTGTGTGACCCTGAGTAAGTCGCTTAACTTGCTCGTGCTCCCAGGTCGCACCATGAAACAAGCTTTGGCTTAGTGTGCCTTTCCTGGTTAAACAATTCCCCCTTTCCCTAGGATATCCCTGACATACAATGCAACCCCTTCCCCTTTTCTTTCTGACATATTCTTCCTGAAGATTCTGTATCCTGGGATACCCACCTCCCATGTGTGGTGCTCTGACCACCAGGTCTTGGCTACAGCCACGATGTCTATTGCTTCAACTGCTAGTATGGCTTTTAGCTCTACCATTTTACTTCGTAAGCTTCTGGCGTTTGCATACAGGCCTCTCCACCAGATGCCCCCACCCTCCTTTCTGGTGTCCCCTTAACTTACTATGACCCCAAGGCCCTGCCGACTGTGGTCATCTCCTCTTCCCTGTTACAGTCCCCCGCCCTGTCTGCCCCTTCCTGTGGGGGAGTGCTGACTAGACTGATCTTACCTCCCGTTCCCTCCTGTCCACCTAGCCTTGTACCCACCCCACCCAGCAGTTTAAACCATCACTCAAAACTCTGTCTATGTACCCTTGAAGATCTCCTCTCAGAACCCTACCCCCCCAACTGAGGTGGAGCCTGTCCTTCCAGTACAAGTCCTCGTCCTCCCACATGTCCCCCCCAGTCCCCTATGTAGGCGAACCCCTCCTTCTTACACCATTCCCTCAGCCATACATTGAAATCCTTAAACCTTTGCTTTTGGACAGAACTGGCACAGGGGACCAGCAAGACCTCTGAGACAGCCAATGACCTCACCTCCTCCTCGCAGCTTTTTGCCAGCACCCTGAACCTCCTCTGTACCTCCACCACCTCATTTCCAGCCAAATCATCTGTCCCCAAATGGACAACGAGGTGTGGCTTACCCTCATTACCCTTGCCCTTTCCCTGATTTTCTGCACTGCCTTCCCATGCAGGCGAGTAACTTTCTGGTGTTTAATCTTGAAAAGGGAAAAGGAAACCTTGTAGTAGTCTCAGTTCCTCTCCACTGACCCCTGTTTACTTTCTGTAACTTTCTGTGTTTCTGTCTCTTTTTGTTCTCTGTCTGCCTCGTCTGTAAAATCTGCTCTGCCCCCATAGAACCACTGTGGGCGCCTTAACCAATACCACCATCAGTTGAGCAGTCAGTGCCTTTTTTTTAATCTATAGTTTCCACTCCTCTGTTGCCCCTGCCGGCAACTTCAGGTGTTGAACCTCAGCCCCATCATCTATCTTCTGCAGGCCTTACCCCTGTTATTCTCTCGAGTCCTTGGTTGGTAGTGCAGAGCCTGCAGGGTTCCTGCCTTCATGCTGCCTGCTAAGGTTGTTTTCCATCTGCATTTTATTTCATTGTTTTTTCCTGGGACAGTGACATGCGTGCTAACACATGTTCATGCTATGGGCAGCTGTGTCGAGTCCCCTTCCTATGGCACAAACCTGTTACAACAACTAGGCTCCACTAGGTGGGGATGGTGCAGTGAGGTGCCAAGCCCTGTTCCCCAAAGGAGAGCAGTCCAAGGTATGCTCAATCCTCCATCCCCAGGCCAGCCCCTGAGTAGCACTAGAATACTAGAACCATCCCCCAACCATCAAATAAGCAGTCCAACACCACAGTGTATAAGGTGAATAAAGCATCCACTCCCTGATGACACGCTAAGCGAAACCGGTCGGAGCTTTTTTGTGTGAGGTGCTCCTGCTGGCATTCCTGTTAAAAAGTATTCCTTACTGTTGGCTACTACAATAAAACATTTTATGCACCTTATACACTATGGTGTTTAACTGCTTATTTGATGGTTGATGGATAGTGCTAATATTCTAAATTTGCCTTCAGTTGTTTATGTGCACATTCAGTCGTGGGGTGGCTTTTGTTCTTTGTTCGGCCCTTGAGTGACCCAGTTTCAGTTCAGAACCCAGGTTGGTAGTATGCCAGGAGGTAGAGCATCCTGCGCCCATCAGCCCTCCACCCCACTGGGCCGGCTCATAATCAGTGGCTTTTGACACTGATACCACAATGTGTCTGGGCTGCTACTAGAGACTGTGCAGAATTCTTACATTCTGATACACAGAGGATAATGTCTTATATACAGGTGATAACCATGGTGTAATCACCTTGAGTGGTTGCTAGGGCATCAGTAAACCTCGAGAGCACAGCTCGAGAGATTTACAATTGCCCTAGCAACCACGAGAGATGATTACACCGTGGTTATCACCTGTACATCAGGCATTGTCATTTATAGTGTATAGAACTCGACATGAGAAGTTACCCTTCGAACACAAGTAACTTAGCCTTACCTTATTAATGAATCTGCACTACAGCTACATGATTGTGTAGGAGAACAATTTATTAGGATACACGGACTAAATGACAGTGGGTCAAAATAGCACCAGAGTTAAAATCTGTATCAGACATAGAGATTGCTAGACTCAGTAACAGTAAACTGAGACAACTGGAATGTTATTAGAATACTGTACTGAGGCTATCAATCACATTCTGGGTGTGTAGAATACTGAATTACACTGGCATTCCATTTTGTAAATTCACTGCTATGACATAGATGAGATAGGTTTATAAGGTTCCGACATCACAACAGTGGGATTACATAGAGGATAATGTATGGTCATCGATGGTTAACCGGTTTGTTAACCATCGAGAGGTTGCCAGGGCGACCATGTAAACCTCGAGAGCGAAGCTTGAGAGGTTTATGTCGCCATGGCACTCTCGAGATTGGTTAAAAAAACAGTTGCTCATCGATGTACCATACATTATATTTTATAGTGTATGGTACTATTTAGGTTTTTAAGAAAAGAAAGCAGTTCCTTACTGCAGTTTTTTTTTTCAGTCACCGCCACTCTTCCCTCACCGCCGTGGCCGTTTCAATGCCATCCGATCCAGTTGTGCGCATGCCCAGACTGTTCCTGGTTGTTAACCCATCGATGTGACGTACCATCGATGGGTTAACAACATCGTGACGTCACAGCGATGGTAAAACGTTGTTATAAAAAGGTAGATTTCTACCTATAGCAATGTTCTACCATACATTATATATCGAATAATTGATAGGGAACTGTACACAACAAGGCAGTGTTTCCACCTTGGGGGTTGATGACATCATAGGGACCTCGAGAGTGAAGCTCGAGAGGTCCCTATGATGTCATCAGCCCCTGAGATGGAAACACGACCTTGATGTGCACAGTTCCCTATCTGTTATTTTATATAGTATATGGTTCCCCCCAAACTGTGGCAGTTTAATTTCACAAGGATTTGTCACAGTTTCTGTACCTTGTCCTGACACTGCCGTTTCCTCCCAGTCCTAGCTGCAGTCCTGCTCCACTGCCGACCCCAAGGGCAGCATTTCTCACTGTCGTCCAGCTTAGCTTTGTTCCCTAGGACCACTGATTTATTTAAAAAAAAAAAAAAAGACTATTGACAAACTGATAGTTTGGAAACACAGTGCTGACTATGGCAGTCCATGTCCAAACTATCCAAGAAGCTCGTGCCCAACTGCTCACTTACCAATGCCGCCATGTTGTACGGTATTTTTTGTGAAGCCCAATGTTTCAGCCAATTGGGAAACAGTTGAAGGTTAAGACGTTGTTTTACTATCATTGTGAAGTGAGAATGACAGTACAACAACTTTTTGACTTTTGAACTGTCCTACAACAGGATTTGGAAAACCATAGTTTTCCATCCACAATAAACCCTAACCATATACTATAAAGGAGTTCTGTGAAATTTTAGAAAATTCCAACTAACTCCACGGACTTCTGTCAGAAGCAGAGTTCTAAGATTCTGTAAGAGGAATGTTAACCATGGAGTTGTAGTACACAGTCTATATAAACCGCCAATTAGGTTTTCACAAACCATGGAAAATTAGTCTGTAATTTACATAATCCCTGGAAAACTAATCTGAGGATTACATTAAATGACTTTCATAATTCTGCTGAATTTTGTGAAAAATTCTGAAAAGCATTTCAAAAGCAGAATTGCCACTCTTCCTGAATTCCACCACGTTGATGGAAATTGAGCACAGAGCAGCTGTTCACTTTCATCAGTGTAGCACCTCATGAACTCAGCGGTATCAGCATGAGAAGCTGCTGACCGGTTGCAGCAGATGATGTCACTGGTTGGTACACCCCATGCAATCAGTGGTATCAGCATAAAGAGCTGCCGACCAATTGTAGCCGATGATATCACTGGTTGGTACAGCCCATGCAATCAGTGGTATCAGCATAAGGAGCTGCTGACCAGTTGTAGCCGATGATATCACTGGTTGGTACACCCCATGCAATCAGTGGTATCAGCATAAAGAGCTGCTGACCAATTGTAGCCGATGATATCACTGGTTGGTACACCCCATGCAATCAGTGGTATCAGCATGAGGAGCTGCTGACTGATTAAAGTCAATGATGTCACTGGTTTGAATGGTCCATGCCAGAAGCAATATCAGCACCAGGAGCCACTGACTGATTCTAAATGATGATGTCACTGGATGGAACAGCCCAGGCTAGTAGCAGTATCTACACTGAGCAACTGACTGATTCCAAATGATGATGTCACTGGTTGGAACGGCCCATGCCAGTAGCAGTATCTGCACCAGGAGCCACTGACTGATTCTAAACGATGATGTCACCGGTTGGAACAACCCAGGCCAGTAGCAGTATCTGCACCAGGAGCCACTGACTGATTCCAAACGATGATGTCACTGGCTGATACAGCCCAGACCAGTAGCAGTATCTGCACCAGGAGTCACTGACTTATTCTAAAAGATGATGTCACTGGCTGATACAGCCCAGGCCAGTAGCAGTATCTGCACCAGGAGCCACTGACTGATTCCAAACGATGATGTCATGGGTTGATACAACCCATGCCAGTAGCACTATCAGCATCAGGAGCCACTGATTGACTGCAAGTGATGATGTCACTGGTTCAGGCACATATAACAGTACAATGGAGAGAGGAAGATTAATAATAATAATAATAATTCTTTATTTATATGATGCCTTTCAACAACCAAGGGGCCTAACAAACAATTAAAACAAAAGAAAATAAATCATACATTCACATATTATAAATATTATAAAATGCAGATAAAACCAATAAACAGTATTTGAGTCATTCACTATATGCTTGGCTCCATAAATACATTTTAAGAGCCTGTTTAAATCCCTCCACAGTCATGCACTCCCGTAGTTGATGGGGTAGAGAATTCTAGAGGGTAGGGGCCACATGCACAAATGCCCAGGCTCCAGAAGATTTTAAACAAACCCTTGGAATCTCTAGCAACCCTTCATCAGCTGAGAGAAGCGACTGCCCAGGGCAGTAAGGAACCAGAAGCTCTTTCAGGTAGTCTGGGCACTGTCCGTGTAGGGCTTACTAAGTCAAAAGTCTGACTTTAAAGGTGATCCGCCACTGTACGAACAGCCAGTGCAGTTTGCGCAGCACTGGGGAAATATGACAGGACCGAGGGGTTCCCATCAATAATCAGGCCACAGCGTTCTGCACCAGCTGCAAGTGGCGGCTATCCACCTCAGGTAGCCCTATGTAGAGGGAATTGCAATCATCCAAGTGTGAGGACAGAAAGGCATGGACAAGCGTGGGGAGCGTGCCAGACAGAACAAGATTCTTAACTCTGGAGATATTCCTCAGATGGTAGAATGAGGATTTGATGACAGCCAACAACTGCAAATGTAGTGTCAGCCCTTCATCAAAAATTACCCCCAGGTTTCGCACTGGTTCAAAGGTCATGAGTGATAAGCCCCCAAGAAAAAGTCCCTAGGGTAAACCCACCCCCGACACCCCTATCCGGCTCCCCAGGTCCACAACCAACACCTCAGTCTTTCCCAAGTTCAACCTCAACAAGCTCAAATTCATCTAATCCTGGATTTCTGTGAGGCAGTTATTAAAAACTGAGAGAGTGCTATCCTGGTCAGGTGCAAAAGAAAGGTAGAGCTGGGTATCATCAGCATAGCAGTGAAATCTCAGCCCATACCTTCTTATCATGTCTCCAAGGGGTAACATGTACACTATGATGGAGGTAAGATGGACCAGTCTGTAGTTTTACGGGTCTTCCCAGTCCTCCCCCCCTTATGGAGTGGAACCAAATCTGCAGCCCGCCAGTCCCCTGGCACTGGGCCTGCCCACCAGTGCAGCAGTAATTCTACCACTTGTGATGCTGGTGACCCAGGTTTGAGAACAAACTCAGAGCATTAGAGGGCTGGCCATGTGGGAGGTAGGATGAGTGTCCCATGGACTGCTCTTCTCCTCCAGTGGGAGGTGTTGTAGGTACCCAGCACATGACTGACACCAGGCGGAGGTTGAGGGTACACCTTCCAGGATCAGGTTGCATGGGGAGGAGACAATGGCATACGTCTGCAGGGTATGCGTGGGAGCATGTGCTGATGTGGTACTACATTCACGTCTCCATGGGGAACCTATGAGAAGAAGCCCTAGAACCTGCAACAAATGAAGCTCCCTCTCCCTCCTTAATGACATTCCAGTGTTGGAGTCTGTTGGAATCAAGGTGGATTTCGGTCTCTCCCCTTGGGGAGCCCTTCCATAGGAGGTGAGCTATAGGGCCTCCAGTCAGGGCAGCTGGAGGGGGATGGTGGGTGGGGGTTGTATGGGGGTCTGATATAAGGTACATCCCTGCCTAATCCTGAAGAAGAAATAAAACTGATAAAAAAAATATTCCTTGGCACCACACCAGCCTCCACTGTGCATACGAACAATTCAGCCAGGGTCATATCCAGCTCTCATCCCAGCTCTCTAAGCACCCTCATGTGTTAATTGCCCAGTCCCAGTGCTTTATCTACCTTCAGGGCTATCTGTCTGTCTATCTATCTATCTATCTATCTATCTATCTATCTATCTATCTATCTATCTATGACTCACAAACACTCAGTATCTATCTATCTATCTATCTATCTATGACTCACAAGCAGGGACAGTGTTGTAAACATCAAAGTGGGCTGTCACCTGGGGCCCAGCGATCACTGTACAGTGTGGTTTAACATAAAGATGGCGGCAGAGACAAACCCCACAAGGACAGGGGTCCAGGACTTCAGGAGCATGAATTAAAAAAAATGGGTGGATGCCTCAGAGGCAACTTAGCAGGAAGGAATTGCCAGAGTAGGGCAAAGGAACTGTGGGATACATTAAAGCCCAGTTTACACTGCTGACTTTGCAGTGCATCAACCCATGCACACTGGTTGATGCGTTTCAAAGTCGGGTGTGTGGACATATTCCAGAGTGCCACAAGTGCAGCTTCAATTCATTTTCTGCACCAACTCAGTTGTCAGTACTAGTATCGGAGTGAGTGCAGCAACCGGCAGTGTGGGCACTTTGCTGCACTTGCTCTACGTCTTCCCCCGTGTCTCCTGGCATCCTCCCTGGCACTCACAACCCCTCCTCAGCACAACCTGCAGCACTCTGTGGGTGGACTGTGTAAATGATGGATTGCCGGCAGAGCAGCCACCACAGTGGGAAAGGAGCAGCGCAAATGCCAGAGTGCTATGGCTGTGTAAACATGGCTTAAGAGAAGACATAGTGAAGGTAACAAACCTCTGCATGAAGGAAGTGAGCAAAAGCAGGAGGAAAAGGAGACCACTGTGGTTGTTGAGGGAAGTGGCTGTGAAGGTAAAGGCTAAAGGGGTGGCATTCAGGAGGTACAAAGAGAGGGAAGGGGAGAGGAAGGGAAGGTGAGGGGAGGGATGGGGAGGTGAGAATGACTAGAGACATGAGAAAACTCTAGGAGTGAATGAAGGTATGGCAGCTGAGATTCAATGCAAAAAGTGCAGAATTATGCACCTAGGGCACATAAACCCGGGGCATTGTATAAAATGGGGGAGCGGTATTAACAGTCACAAAGCAGGAGAGCGATCTTGGGGTTAGGTGGCAGGACAGTACAACACGGCAGTAGGCAGAGCCAGCAGGATGCTAGAGTGCATAAGGAGGGGAATCACCAGCAGAAGGAGAGAGGTGTGTTACCACTTTATTGATAATTGGTGAGACCCCACCTGGAATACTGTGTCCTGTTCTGGAGACCACATCTCGGAAAGGACATACCAGGTAGAGGCTGTCCAGAGGAGGGCAACTAAAATGGTGCAGGGGTTACATCAAAAGTCCTATAAGAAGAGACTGAGGGATCTCAATATGTACACCCTGGAAGAGAGTAGGGATTGGAGGATATGATAGAGACCTATAAGTACCTCAAAGAGGATGAGCAAGGTACAGGAAGTGAGTATTTTTCAAAGAAGGTGTACCAGGAGAGGACAGCATGAAATGAAGCTGGAAGGCGGAAGTTTAGGAGGGATGTGAGGAAGTACTTTTTCACCCCCAAAACACACACACACGCACACACACACACACACACACACACACACACACACACACAACACATACTTTACTCACTTTGGGTAGGAGCCATTTCAAAGAACTCACCTAGAGACATGATGGTGTGACTGCTTCCCCTGCTCCAATTGGCTTGCAGCAGCGGGCTCTCTCCAGTTCAGGAAGGATGAGGATCAGAGTGTTCTGCAGGAATCCGCCCCTTGTGATAGCAACAGCAAATCAATCAGAGAAACAATGGATTAACCAGGCTGATCAAATACAGTTGATTAATGCCAATAATTCATCTCAACAATATTGCTTAACAAAATCTCTCTTACTTTTAGCACTGTAGTTCAGTTCACTCACAAATCTGCAGAGACTGAATCATTTTGCAGTTTTCCAAAAAGTAATAGAAATCATATAAAATACATAATAAACAAAAGATGCAACAATGAAAAAGGAAACACATATATATAAATAATAGTGGAAAAAATGGCCACATCATACTGTCATATACTCTGAAGCTCTTAACCACTGCAAGCCTTTGCATAGCAACAGTGAGTAAGTACATTTTTATTGATCGGCAAATGCCATTTTAGAAATTAAAAAAGATTAAAAAACATGAAAGAATCATATAATTTGACATACAGTACAATACAAATTAAACACATAGTTAAAACCAATAAGGCACATACATAGATTAATAAAACCTATATATTATTTTAATATTCTCTATCTGAGGGATTTACAGCAGTTTGTACAGAGCATTTCTGTCCCCAGCAGACAAGGACAACGGATAGGTACAATAAATAACATCTTATCACAGATTAAGGGAGAAATTATGTAGGACAAGTCGTGGTTGTGCCATTAGTACCACAGGATGTCAACACAGTCATTCTTTTCTTCTTGATCTTAGTAATGTTAATTAAATAAAGAGCTAAATATGTGAGTATTTCTAAATTTTCAGAATTGTATAATAGATCCAGCATAAACCTATCCGGAATATTGCAGGCACTTAAATACGTCTTCAAATATTTGCTCCTCAGGTTATCGTACCATGGGCACCTTAATGTAACATGCTTAAGATTCTCAATTTCTTGTAAGTTACAGGGGCAAAATTTAGAAATAACACACTCCTTATTTATCTTGCTTCCAATACCATGCTTGTAAAGATTTAAAATCTTAATCTGGTCAAAGCCACCCTTTGTTCGTTAGTTTTTATAATATTCAGATAGGGCTTTGAACTATGCTCTGTGGTATTAACCACTAGCCAGTTAGACGTTTTTATTTGTTTGAGTTCAACGAGATCTCTCTGTCTGGAAGTTGCATACAGTTTCTTTGTTATGAACCCAGTGTATGTTTTGCTTATTATAATATTTTATTTATCCCAGTACCTTAGATATGTTAGACCATTATTTTCCAAGAGCCTTTCTACTTTATTTAACCATCTAGTAGTATTATACCGAGATAATTTTTCTCCCCTTTATACATATTTTAATAAGTTGATCTGGGGAAGTGGTCTTTATTTTTACCCAGAAGTTAATTTGCCTTGCTTGAATTATACACCTAAGGTTAGGTTGACCAAGTTGATATCTAACCTATGTATTGGAGGTGCCTAACAGAACTCTAAGCAATCTTTTATATGCAGTATTTATGACTAATTCAATATGGGTGGTATTCGCAACACCCCAAACTTCAGCTGAATAGAGAACTTGTGAAATTACTTTGGCATTCATAGCACTTATAAATGGAACTACCGTGCATCCAACATGTAAGTAACTAAACCTGTCTAAAGATTTTATTGTATTTTTGGTTTTATTAATGATATATTTAATATGTTTGTTCCATTGCAAGTTACTCAAAAACCAAACCCCCAAGTATTCGTATTTGTTAACATATTTCAGTTTTTGTTTACCTAGATATATAGATCTGTAGTTCCTGGTACTTCCAAAGACCACAACTTGTGTTTTGCTAATGTTGGGCTTTAAATTATGTGTAATACATAGATTCTCCATCAAATTTAAGGCCCTTTGTAATCCCAACCTGCTAGTAGATATTATTATGAGGGCATCTGCATATGCAAGGACTGGTATCTTAGAATTTCCAGTTTGGGGGGCATGTTGATCATGGTTCTTGACTGCAACTATGTTTTCATTAATATATACACTAAAGAGCGTTGGGACCAGAACAGTACCCTGATGTACTCCAAGGTTTGTCTTAATTTTATCAGTCAGGTCCCCTGCTTTCGTTTACTTAACCTGTACCCAGGTATCTGCAAACATTCTTCTGATTAATTTAATTAGGTTACAGTATGATCTATACCTAATTCTTGCATTTTTTGCACAACAACAATCTTGATAAAGAATCAAATACAGATGAGAAGTCTACATAGGCTACAAAAAGTGGTTGCTTTCTAATAATGCAGTATTTTTCTAGCAGATGATAGAATAGAAATATCTGTGTAACAGTCCCTTTATTTAAAAAAAACAGCTTGTAATTGAGATACTTTGTTTTGTTCAAGCCAAGAATTTAATCTAGCCAATAGTTATTTTGTAAATAACTTTGCCAAGTTATCCAGTAAACTAACTGGGCTATAGTTACCAGGCTCTAATTTAGAACCTTTTTTATGAATAGGTAATACATAGTTACCGTACCAAGTCGGCAGAAAATATGCATACATTATAAATTTGTTAAATAAATCTGAAAGAACCAGACACCACCAGGTTTTATTCCATTTACAAAAATCTATTGAAAATTTGTCAAGTCCTAGAGATTTATTTTTCTTAAAACTGTCAATAGCCATTTCTATTTCATAGACTGTAAACTGTAGACTGTTTCCTACATATCACTGCATGCAGCCTCCTGAAAAAGCTTTCATTAATACAAGCCTGGGTTGCCCATACTTTGCCAGACTTTCTTGTAGTTTCCGAGACATGGCTCAAACCTGCCACAACAGACAGGGAGGTAAATCTGCCCAACTACCAAATATTCAGAGCAGATCGCCAGACAAGGGGTGGTGGAGTAGCTATTTATGTAAAGTCAAACATATCTGCATCTTGCCTTAGTGCAACATCGTTGCCCAAATAATTCGAATGCATATCCCTCAAAATAACTCTCTCCACTACGGCAGCTTTCAGCTAGTTGGCTGTTACAAGCCCCCCTCTGCTGACCACAAGCTTTTATCCCACCTGGGGAACCTAATCAAACCAGGCCCTGAAGAAATCATAATCCTAGGTGCTCTAAACCTAAACTGGCTCTCCAAGACAGCTGCACCTCTAGTATCATTCTGTGATACACATGGGCTTACACAACTGATAAATGAACCAACAAGAATCAATTTAAAGAATAGAAGTAATAGCACACTACTTGACATCATTCTGGTAAACAAACCCCACCTATTCTCACACACTGGAGTGCTTTTCAGTGACATAAGTGACCACTGCCTCATTGCAGGAATAAGATCATCCAGCAAACCAGCTACCCCAGCAAAATTCCTTCTGAGAAGATCCAAGAAAAACCTTAATATTGAGGGATATCTCCACGACCTAAGTCACTCTACATGCTGGCAGGAGTTCTATCTTACGCATTCTGTGGAAAAAGCACACCAGATGTTAAACAGCATAATAATAGGCGCCCTTAACACTCATGCACCAATCACTAGTGTTAGAACAAAAAGCAAATCTTACCGCTGGTTTTCAGCCGACCTTAAATCTGCACTGTTGGAAAGAGATAAGCTATGGAAACTGGCAAGGAAGACCAAGAACCCAAATGATTGGATGCTGTTCAGGAAGGCCAGAAATAGCTGCACCAAAAAAGTAAGGGATGCTAAGGCTGCTTTTTATATGGCTGAACTTGACGCCTCTTACCACAATCCTGCTAGATTCTGGGGCACCATCAAGGGGATTCTAGGGCAGGACTCTAGCACCTCTCTGCCATCCCAAGTGCACCATAATAAGGGTGCTATCTCTGATAAACGGGAAGTACTGGATGCTTTCAATAATCATTTCACAATGGCTCACCTTGCTTTTGACACCTCTCCAGCTAATCTACTGCGGGCACAACTAAACTCCCAGTATACTGAGGCTCAGAGGGCTGATTCTTCCTTCTCCTTCAAACCGGTATTACTGAAGCAAGTAGAGGACCTAATGCTGCAATTGGACACTAAAAAAAGCACAGGTGTAGACTCTCTTGACCTCTGTTTTCTAAAAATTGCAACTCATGTGCTTGCAGTTCCCTTAACACATCTTTTTAACTTATCATTAACCTCTGGCTCTATTCCTTTGATGTGGAAAACAGCCCAAGTGTTTCCCCTCCTAAAATCAGGGGACCCCATGGACCTCAACAATTACAGGCCCATATCCATTCTTCCAGTGCTATCCAAGATGCTAGAGAAATTAGTGAGCATCCAATTAAGGGATTACCTTGAAGTTAATAATCTCTTAAACCCAGCTCAATCTGGATTTAGGGCCAGGCACAGCACTATCTCTGCACTGGCCAAAGTCACAAATGACTGGCAAACTGAACTAGACAAAAAAAACAGTGTCTGTGCTGTATTCCTTGATCTAAGCAAAGCATTCGACACTGTGGACCATGAGCTGCTACTCTTCATTGCACTCCATAGGCTTAGACCCACCCTCTCTAAGTGGTTCAGGTGTTACCTACTGATAGGTCGCAGCAGGTGAAAGCTGAAGTGACCTATCCTCCAAAAACCACTTCTAAGAGGAGTCTGCAAGGATCTATCCTGGCCCTATCCTTTTGCCATTTACAGTAACAACATTGACTCAAATCTCACCAAGCCAATGTTCACCTCTTTGCAGATGACACTGTTTTGTATGTCAGTAATCCATCGCCTGCAATGGCCTGTGAAATGTTACAAGCAGAATTCTCCTTTTGCAACACCAACTACTTGAGAAAAAGCTCCTCTTAAATGCAAAGAAAACAAAAGCTATGTTCTTCTCCATTAATACCTATACTAACACCTCCTCATGAAGCAATCTTCCCCAGTTATCCACCATCCTTGGAGAAAGCCTGGACTATGTAGATAAATTCAAATACTTAGGGGTATGGATTGACAGCAGGCTTGACTATACATATCATATTGAAGAACTTCTAAAAAAACTTTGCCAGAGGCTCGGCCTATTCTTCAGAATTAAACATTTTCTAACCAGAGACTCAAGGCTGAGACTAATCCAGGCCTCATTTCTTTCACTTATCGACTATGCAGACTTCCTTTATGGTCACTGTCCTATTTCCTATTTAAGCAAATTGGATACCTTGTATCACAGAGCACTAAGGTTTATTACAGATCTTCCATTCAACACTCATCATTGCTTTCTCTATGCTGCAGATGGTTGGGCATCCCTACACCTCAGAAGGAACAGAAATGCTGCACTATGGATATACAAAGCTTTGTCTAATAAACTTCCAACCTATATTTTAGACTGCTTTACACTGGCCACAGCTAGGTCCTATGCCCTAAGAAGAAGCAACAACTTCATCACGCTTAAGTTACCCAAAGCCTACACCCAGTATGGGAGGTCTGCAATCAGCTACTCTCTAGCAATGGCATGGAATTCTCTTCAGAAGACCCTAAAGTTGACCAACTTTATACCTCTAGCATCCTTTAAAAAGCTCTGCATAAGTCTCTTCCCAGAGAAATGCAACTGCTACCACAAGGCCTAGTCCAGTCACATTCACAACCCTCCCCCTTTCAGTCAGCAGTTATTATTGGCAGCTCTCCCATAAATTATCCCCTTAGTTTTTCCCTCCCATGCAGCCCCCTTATTTGGTATCTCAGCGCCCTATCATACGTTTTTTCACAGTTTTGCTTCCCTTGACTAAGATCTCCACATCAACTCCTGGCATTTACCTCAACCCCAATTGCTCCTCCATACCTCCTACTACTAGTAGCCATAGCCCCTATCTGAATCTCCCACCAGCCCCTCCATGACATCCGTCAGAGGCTGTTTATCACCACTTTTTGCAGTCATTCAATCATTATATCTGTTTGTCTGCTTTAGTTTGCCCTGGAGCCTGTAATACCGGGTACCCTATGTTGCGTGCTTGCTTTGGCTCTATTGGGACTGTACATACTGGATTCTTCTAGGGTTTTTTATTGTATCCTACCTTGTCCTGTTAGGTGTTATCAACCTCTATCCTTGGATTGTATATATGTTTATATTACTTTATCTGTTTAAATACAAGTGTTTTGTATATATCTGCTACTGTACCATCAATTTGATCCTTGACCTTATCAGGTCCATCTTGTAAATGAGCTTTGCTCAATGATGTCCGCCTGAATAAATAAAGATTTTGATTGATTGATTGATTGATTGAAACCACTTGAGATCTCCACGGATTTCAGTGCACGCAGAGTCCATTTGCATTTTCTCATCCCAAAACATTTTAATAAAGTAATCAACCTATATAGTATGCCAGGAGTAATATAGTATATATTCTTGTTCTAGTTGTCTCCGCACCAGAGGTAACTAGCGTCCAAAATGTTTTGTCGCCTTTGTTAATTATTGCTTTGTACATTGTTTCCCATAGATATTGCTGATGTTCACATTTCTTTTTATTAACACGTAGTTTGTAATTTTTCCTAGCCAAATTAAGATCTATTATATTTTTCCTGGTGGGATCCTGCTTTGTAATGCTTAATTGTTTATTTAATTTTCTCTTTTCCTGTCTGCAGTATTTATAGAACCAGTTCACATATTTGCTGCCTGCCCCAAGCTTAATGTTGTTGTTAATTAGTGTATCTGTACACATACAGTACGTTTGCAGGATTATGTTGTAATAATTCTCCAGTTCCAAATCATTTTGTAAATATGTCATCATAAGTTCCATAAACCAGTCGACTGCTGCATCTATTTTATCTGCAGGAATCATATCCCATCTTAGTCTGTTATTCCTAATATTTACTACTTCCTTCCCAGGTTGTAGAGTAGATGTAGCAGTAAACCTATACAGTAGCAAAGGCATATAATCACTTTCTGTTCTCTGTAGTACCTTCAAATCCAAACATTTTATGAAATCATATATTGAGCACAAGGCAAAGTCGATAGTAGTAGACCCTCTTGTGTTTAGGCATGTAGCTTTTCCTTCAATATCTGATGGTAATCTGTTATTTAGTATAATTAACTGCAACAAACTGGGAATATTTACCAATTGTTGTTTTTTGTCTGTATTTTTCTTATCAATAGAATTCCTGTCTGGTATGTCCAAATGTGATGCCATTTCGATCAAGGCATCATTTTGTTTATCTTTAGGAAGCCTGATAAGTATCCCATGATTAATATCTCAATACATGAATTATCAGACATTATGGATATTATATTCTGTATCATTCTATTTATCAGGTCTTTATCATACTGTGATGTATCTGAAGGAGGGTTGTAAATGTTACCTAATAAAAGTAAATCATTCCAAATTCTAACTACTACAAGGATGTAATTTGATTTAATTATAGTATCAATAATCTTTATATGCTCATTTATTCTAAGATATATAATCAGGCCTCCCATATATGTCCCATTTTTGTAGTTTAAAGCCAGGGATTTGTATCTGGGAGTAACCATTTAACTCTCTTTCCCCACATCATCCAAACTGTGCCATGTTTTCTGGAGGAAGATGATATCACATTGATTGAGAAATTACTTAAATTCAACTCTACAAATTTGGAAATAATGCCTGCAATATTCCAAGATAAGAATCCTATTTGCTCTTTATGGTTTTCCAGAAAAACTACAGTAGAAGTATCCAAAGGAGAATCAACCATTTGTATAATAAGACTGCCACTAGACCCATCACACCCTGGTATCTCAGGAAGTCAGCCATTTTATCATTCAAAGCTTCATATCTATTAGTCATTTCCACACTGTAGAAAATAGTTGAATTTTCATAACTGTGCTCAACACGATTAGCAAATGTAATGTGTAGAGTATTCAAATCTACCATATGGATTCCCAGATTATCCAGGTTACAGCTTGCCTGCAAGATTTTTTTCTGTTAACAAGTGATTATTTAATGTTAAGGCAATCTGACTACTATGCTCCCCAGTTTTTATGGACTCTGTGTAAGTTTACAATATCATCTTCATAAAATTCCATTCCCAAAAAGTTAACCATTAATTGTTCAATAAGAGTGGTTAATTTTTTATTAGTTTCATAGCCCAACTGGTCGAGCCTAAAAATAGAGATTGTAGTATCAGAAGAAACAATTGGTACATTATATGAAAACGTAATACCCTGCAATGTATAAACATTTGCAAGCTTTTCAGTCAAGCTGAGCTCAGTTCGAATCCCCCTCTCTAACAGGCTAGAAGCTGAAACTGGATAATCCATATTCAGATTCAGTCTGTGAAGATAGTTACAATTCCCCCATATGTAGTCAGCCACTCTGTTATGTTGAAGGAACATCACTATCAGTTCTTCACCCAAACAGTCATAGGTCCTAATGGCCTTACTTAAATCTTCAGTGACAATATCAAGCTGGAGCCATTTGTTATACATCAGTTGACACAAGATCAGCAAAACTTGCTAATTTTCCATTTCATTTTTTGCAAGTCCTCTTAATACCAGCAAAATGTGTTCCTGGTCTAATTCGATATCCTCCAATATGGATATCTGTACCTGTTCCTGTTTCTCCATATTATTATCTATGGCTTGTACATCTTGTTTCTTTCCTTTTTTATCTACCATCTTATGTGTTACTTTCTTAGATCGTGTTCTGTTAGTACCATTAATAGTAGTCTGTATAGTTTTTGCTTATTGATTTCTTATCACATAAAGAAGCTTTGTTTTTTGACTTCTGCTTTACAGTTTCCCTTTTACTCGATTTTGGATTTTCGTTGTTATACACTGTCATTGTTTGCTCAGTCTTTTCCTTTGATTTGACCCTCTCTTTAGCCCTGTTATCTATTCTAGATACTGTTGTTGCACTATTAGCTGCTTGTTCATTATTTGATTGTTTTAGAGTGCAATTATTTTCCTGAATTTGTATACTCTCATTTAGAGATGTCTGAAATTCAAGTGTTTCTTTATTCCGAGCAATTTCACCCCTTAATTGTAACAGCTCATTTTTCATCAAAATAATTTCTTCCATAATTGCAATATTCGCTATGTGGGGTCCTTCAGTACCTTAATCAAGTCAATTTCCCCAAAAAGGCAATAAGAATGTTGGGGGCAATTAGAAAATTGGTTCTCAGCATGGTTGCGATCATCTTATTTGCTTTTGTTGTGCTCCTTATCTATAATCTCTTTCATGCCAACTATTGTATCTTGCAACTTTTGCCTAATTTCATTTAATTCATGTTCCCTACCTGGAATGTTATTAGTGGAACTCCTAGTAGCACATGTTCTAGGACTAGGCTCTGGAAGCTGCTGAAAACTATCTCTGGAATCTACAGAAACAATTACTATGGGCTCCAAGCCAGGGACTTCTTGAACAAGGTCATCTGGTTCCATATATGTGTTAGTAATCCCATTGTGTAAATTAGAGCTATGATTGCAAAAATCAGTGTCAAAAATCAGATTAGGAGATCTTTCCAATGATTCATCATTAAAAGACTTGTTTATTCTTTGCTTCTCTCTTATTGGTTATTGTATCAGATATCAAAATCTGTGTTGAAGTATCCCTTAAATTCAGATCCTGTATATTCTGTTTATTTATGTGTGCAATAATCAAAGTTTTCCCAGTCTTATTAATGTTAGATTTGTCCCTTGGTTTTTTTTTTGTTCTGGCAGGGGGAGGTACTATCTTTTTGTTGTACCCCCTCATTTTTATTTGCATGATTATTATTTCTTTTTACTTGTGTATTGCCTTTGCATTTTCCTTTCCTTCCTTTCTGAGCATTTTGTCCTTTATTGTTTAGTGCATCTAGTGCACCAGTAGTCTCTGTTGTTTCAGAAGTCTGTTTTACCTTAGTCTCCATCTCTGACTGCTTATTACTTCTGGTCTTCATAATAGAATGTAGTATCAATAAAAATGTTTTAAAAATATCTTCTAAAAAAGTACACCAAGTAGTGACCTATACAGCAATAAGCAAAATAATCTGAAGCATAAATTACAGTAAATGCCTATAAAGTATAATCCAGCAAATAAGTGCAAATGAGTTGTATCAAACTTTTGGCTAGATCAGTGCCAAGATAGAAATTATCACACTTAATTTTTAACATATATCAGAAGATAAAATGTATGCAGTTGTTATAGATGTGGTACAGTGGGAGTATCCTAAAGTCTTAATTGCCTACAAAGTGCACCACCACCACCCTTCACTGTGATAGTTGGCCAAATTCAAAATCACAAGGTCACCAACATAATCCACAAGTCCATAAGCAGCCGATATTCAGTGAAAAATGATTGCTGGCTTTTCCAATAAAGTATATTCCTATTACTGAGTTTTTTGAACCACATGCTCTTGTTGGTATTCTGTTTCAGCCACAGCCTTTTAACAAAAAGAAAGGGGAACAAAGGGGGAAAGAAAAAAGGAAAAGAGAAAAAATATAAAAATTCACTGAATGAATCAGTCAGTATTTGCCAAAAGTTAATATAAGGGCAAAATACTTACTCCATCACAGCTATGATGCACGTTTTTCAGCAGAGTCAAAATAAGTACTTTTATAGCAGCATTTAAATAGGACCAAAAACACTTAATTTAAATAAAGCACAATCTTCCACATGCAGTCCTGTATCAAGTAGGCATGGATTCACTTTACAATCTTATTCTGTGTGGTTTCTGTGAAAAAAAAAAACGCAGAGTAATAAAAAAGGAATGGAGAAGCCTCAAAGACAAAACAGAAAAAAAAAGGAATACCAGTTCTCGTATGGTAATACAGCTCTCAGGTACCATGAGAGTTCAACAACCACAAAATGGAGTTTCCAAGGGAAGTCACAGGTCCTAGTATGAACTGTGAAAACATACTAAAGCATTTGCATACATCCTTAACAGCTACATGAAAAGAGTTGTCTACTGACATGGAAACAAATAACATTTAGAAGATATGAGGGTGTAGTTTTCCTTTAACTTGCTCCCAGGATGGGAGCAGTGGTGGATGACCAAGAGGGGTGGCAGAGATTACAGAAAGATCAAAAAAGGCTGGAGACATGGTCTGACACCTGGCAACTTAGTTTCAATGCCAAAAAATGCAAGGTGCTGCATTTCAGGGCAAAGAATTCAAAGAGGAACTACCATCTGGGGGGGGGTGCAGCAAGCTGTGACTGAGGAAGAGAAAGATCTGGGGGTGCTCATTATGGAGAGCAAATAACAACTCAGCAAAGTGTAGAAAAGCAGCAGTAGTGGCCAACAAGATGCTGGGTTGTATTGCAAGAGGTATAGCCTCTAGGAGGAGGGAGGAAGGGAGGTGATTCTGCCGTTATACAGATCGCTGGTCAGACCCCACCCAGAGTTCTGCGTTCAGTATTGGTGCCCTTACCTAAAGAGAGACATTAAATTGCTGGAAGGGGTGCAATGCAGAGCAACAAAGGTGATCCTGGGTCTGGGAGAGTTACCATATGAGGTTAGACTGAGGGAGTTGAACATGTACTCTCTGGAGGAGAGGAGGGGGAGACGGGGGTATATGATTGAGACCTTTAAGTACATGAGAGGTATAAACAGGACAGGCACAGAGGGACTGTTCATGGGGAGGGTGGGGAGAGACACTCAGATTCATGACATGAGATTAGAGGGTGGAAGGTTTAGGAAGGAGATGAGGAGGCATTTCTTTACCGAAAGGGTGGTAGCATAGTGGAACCCACTACCAGAAGATGTAGTGGCCTGTAAAACAGTGGGATGCTTTAAGATGGGTTGGGATAGAGCAAAAGGGAGGGTCATGGGAAGGGGGTAGGGCAGGAGGGGCAGCTGTAGAGTAGGGGTGCTAGCTGCAAAATGGAGCAGACTCGATAGACTGAATGGCCTTTTTTTGGTGGCAGTTTCATAAGTGCATATGTACTCACTTTAGCTTAAATTACTGCTCTGGTCAGTGTTCTTATTCCATAAACTAACTATCTGTGGGGAAAGGAAGCAGAGGGTTGTTGATAATGGACACAGCTCCAAGTGGAGAAGGCTACTCAGTGTCATGGCCTTCCTCAAGGAAGGAAGCAAAGGGATGTGGGTAATGGGCACAGTTCCAAGAGGAGAGCAATATTCAGTGCCACAGCATTCCTCGTGGAAGGAAGCAGGGGGTTGTAGTAATGGGTACAGCTCCAAGTGGAGGGCAGTACTCAGCACTGTGGCATCCCCAAGGATTGGAAGCAGAGGGTTGTAGTGATAGGCACAGCTTCAAGTGGAAAGCGGTACTCAGTGCCATGGCATCCCTCATGGAAGGAAGCAGGGGATGTAGTAATGAGCACTGCTTCGAGTGGAGAGCGGTACTCAGTGCCATGGCATCTCTCAAGGAAGGGAGAAGAGGGTTGTAGTTAATAGGCACAGCTCTGAGTGGAGAGCGGCACTCAGTGCCATAGCATCCTAATAGAAGGAAGCAGGGTATTGTAGTAATAAGCACAGCTCCGGGTGGAGAGTGGCACTCAGTGCCATAGCATCCCTCAAGGATTGGAAGTAGGGGGTTGTAGTAATGGGCACAGCTCCAGGTGGAGAGTGGTACTCAGTACCGTGGCATCCCTCAAGGAAGGAAACAGGGGGTTGTAGTAATAGGCACAGCTCCAGGTGGAGAGCGGTACTCAGTACTGTGGCATCCCTCAAGGAACGAAACAGGGGGTTGTAGCAATGGACACAACTCTGAGTGGAGCACAGTAGTCAGTGCAACAGCAACCCTCAAGGAAGGAAGCAAGGTTGAGTGCAGTCAATTGCAAGGTGCAACACTTGGTGGAGGGGAGGCCAAAGGAAGGACCTACACACTATTTGGGATTCCTGTTGCTGCTGTCAAAGTGAAAAAAGGACCTTGGGTTCGTAATAGACCAGAGTCTGAAGCATGACAAGTAGTGCATGGCCACTGCCAAGAGGACCAGCAGAATGATAGGTGCATCTAAATTGGGGTGACTAGCAGAACAGGGGAAGTATTCAGTAATAACAACCAAGAACCCAGTCATTTCTGAGGGATTAATGACTAGGTGGGGGGGGATGGGTGGCCTGAGGTGCAGTTGAGGCCCACCTCCTGCCAGCTTGTTGTTAATCCAGGGAAGGGAAAGGGGAAATTGTTTAATTAGAAAAGGCACACTAAGCTGGACCTTGTTTCCAAGTGTGTCCTGGGAGCACAAGGAAGTTAAGTGACTTGCTCAGGGTCGCACAGTATGTAAGTCGGGGCTGTGGGATTCAAACCCAGGTCTCCAGGTTTGCAGCTCAGTGCCCTTAACCACAATGTTGTGACAAGCTTTGAGGTTGTTACTGCAGCTATAAGTCTAATCACAATAACAACTTTTGTTTTTACCTTTTTTACTTACTTACTTACAGGTTTTGAGTGGAGTGGCGTGAGTCATGTGTGCCGCACAGTGTTATTTGGCATTTGGATCGGCCATTTCTAAGACCTTAATGGCTGATGCAGTAGTCAACCAGGAGCCTTGACAGGCTCATTAATATTTAATTAGACTTATTACTTTACTTGGCCCTAGTCAAACCCCACCTGGAGTACGGCATGCAGGTCTGGGTGCCTCAGTGCAGAAAGGACATAGAGGAAGTTCATAGGTCACAACATAAGGCCATAGACAATGATCAGGGGTATGGGGAAAAAGCAATGAGGAGAGGCCAGGGGGCCCTGAACAGCTTCACCTTGGAAAAAAAGGAGGCTGGGAGGGGACACCTCAATCTCCTAAATACTCAGGGGTATACTCACACTTGAACACAGATGTTTGAGCTGGTGCATTCCAGCAGGACCTAGTGGCACACCCTAAAACTCTGAAATGAGCAATTCAGGGGTAACATTAGGAGACACTTTTTTTCCTCCCAAAGGGTGGAGAACCTGATGAACAGCCTACTAGCGCAGACAGTGGACATGCTGACATTCTCTACCCTAAAGATAACCCTGGGCAAATATTTTGCTTACCAAGGGAGTACCCTGGCTAGGAGAGCGAGTAAAGGATCCCTATAAATTAGTACATGTTTACGAGGACCGACAGCAGCACAGTACCATAACCAGGCAGGCATAGGCAGACTAGATGGGTTGGGTGACCTTTAACTGCAGGGATTTTCTATGTTTCTATCCCTGCTTTTAAAGCACAGAGTATCCACAATGGACTTTGAACCCCTTACAGCCTTAAACTATTGTGTTACAATGTGAAAAAAATTCAGAAAGTCTTTTAGACCCACGTCCTTCCTTAACTGCAGTAAGCACCCCTTTCTGCTGAATTTTCATGCCAGCTCAGAAAGTTTTCTTGAATCCATCTTATAGATATGTTCTTTGTTCTCTTCAGAATCAGGCATGCATCTGTGAGGTCAAAGGAGGTTTGATGGAAAGATCATATAGTCCATGTTAATGTACCACAATGGAATTTTAACATCTACACAACAAATTGCATTTTACAATGCATTAAGTCATTAAATCTGAACGTTTGCCCTGTCTGAGAATGTTAAAAGATATTAAAAGAATCTGGGTTACTAGTATGGCGACACCATACTCATTGTTTGCATCGATAATCCCCAGAGGTGTCAGGTTTGTCGACTGAATGTAGGTCTCTGTGTAACAGAGTAGGGATGTGTACTAGGACTGTTTGAAATTCTTAGAACTTCAGGAAATCTCAGCAGTTAGATTCACCGTAAACAAGTCCTTTTTGAGTGCTGCCCTTCTTCCTCGTCACTGGATTCACTGCAAAACTGGTTAATGTAACATCATGTTATGCCAGTCCATTGGCGCAGTGGTAGTGCTACCACTCACAACGCCAGCAACCCAGGTTCAGAAGTAAACTTGGGGTGTCAGAGGGCTGGCTGGGGGAGGAGGATCGAGTGACCAGAAGACTGCATTCTTCCTCTGGGAGGGAGGGAGGGCTTGCAGAACCCAGTGTCTGTCTAGCCCCTAGAGGCAGCTAGGGAAAGGCACCTGGGACTACCTAGAAAGGCAGGATGGGCAGGGCGGATGCCGATGCGCAGTGTGCAGGAACATGCAGCACACATCATGGTGCCATTGCACTCCACTCAACTTGGGGAGGAAAATGGGGAAAAAGCCAGCAGCAGCAGGATGGCGCCTGGACACCCACAGGCCCCACACCTGACTAGAGGGTCACACCAGTCCAGATGACTGGATCCAGTTTCTGATGGGGGATTGGAGGACCCTCATTGGCCCCATGGTGGGGAGCCCTGGGAGTAGTGGCTGGCAGATAAGTCTTGGTGGACATTGGGGTGACAGGGCTTGGGTGTCCGGGCAGATGAGGGCAATTCAGTAGAGGGGAGCAAAAAAAAAGGAAGCATCATGTTTTCAAGAGGGAAGGATGATGTAGAGCATCTGTAGGCAACTGAAGAACCAGACTCCCTTACAGAAATCTGAAGAGAGCTCAGGACTGAAGAAAGGAACCTAGGGAAATATAGCAGAGTGAATGGGGCAGAGATGATGAGAAAAGTACATAGGAGGGAAGAGGTCTGAAATGCAAGAAATGAAAGTATTTAAGCTGAGATGAAGAATGACATGGAAATAACAGAATATGAGTCATAGGAGGAGAAAGAAAACCTATAGCAGTTAAAGTTAGTAGAAGCAAGTTAGCCAAGTGAAATACAGACAGGAAAAAAGATGGGCCGATATATATAGTAGACATGTAACCCCCCTACAAATTTGAGGTTTACCTTAATGTCTTCCTGGGCTCTATCTATGCCCACTGCCAGGCAATGTCCTTCATAGATAGTGGATCCAAGAGTATTTGTTTGGTCCTGTTGATTTACATGTGAGTGCTATGCTGTGCCTCCGCACGTGTCCCTTTAAGACTCTAGCCTATATGTGTATAGTAAATGGTCTGGGCTGGGTCCGAGTGCATCAAAGCTCACGACTAGCCAGACACTGCTTTAATTTGCTCCACTTTGCTGTTGATAAAAAAGCAGAGGGAGCCTGCACTAGTACTGTAATTATTTACTGCTAACTTCTTGTTATATTTAAAATAGAGAGCTTGTTGTAACCTGCCTTCTTGCAGCTTTGTTTATCTGAATGGGAGCCACCATGTTAAGTCCAGGACTTCCAGCATTTGGACCAATGGGACACGGGGGCCTTTAAGGGTCCTTAGCTCACGTGCCTAGTGGGAAGGAAAATCTGTAGTTTTTAGGTTGGTGCCTAAACTGGACCGAACGGGGCACCCAGACTTTGACTGACAGCTCCCCCAGCCAACCGAATTGCTGGAAACCAAGGGAACTCCCCAGAACTGTTAGAGACAGTGGATCAGTTGGAGTTAGAGCTTGAAGTGTGAGCAGCTCGAGCTTTTGAGCAGCTGCTCCCTGGAAGGAACTGAAGGAAATCGGCAGGGGAGGCCTGACTTGCCTCCCTGCTACTGTTCTCCCACATTGGCTGCCTGATTGCAGTAATCGGACTAATTCCAAAAAGGAATCTTTACTTGTGGCAGAAAGCGCCAAGATGTTTGAAGGTACAACCTGATATTTGGATCGAGAGAAAACTTCTGTGAAGCGTTCAGCCCAGAGGTTGTTCAAGACTGATTTAATAATCGAGAGGTTTGCTCAGTGAATCTACTGCAATAGCAGCCGGACTGATTACTGAATTGAGAGGTAGAGAAGTTATCATTTTCCCTGTTAAATGTGCTGGATGTTTATCGTGGATTGTGGCCTGTTTTGCCAGTGACTGAACTGTGTTGCCAACTGGAGGCATTCATCAGCAAACAAACGGAACTTTCCCAGAATTTGTTTATTAAGCCTTGGACCTATGCCAATCTCAGCCCAAGCTGACCATTTCTGCACCAGAGACTATTTTTTTTTGTCAAGAGACCGACTTTTGGGATCTAGCCCCTAGCTGCGCAGAGACAACTTGCAGGTTGCGGCCACCTGGAGGGAAAGACCGAGAAGTGGAGGTGTGTTGTGTTAGCGCTAGTTCCCCATGCTCTTCGGTGAACTACATGAGGTCTCCATATTGCCAGACCCATCACAGTCAACTGGTAGCATGAGTAAATCCAGGGTAGCTCCCTGCAACAAATCTTTAATTATCTGTGGTAGCATCTAATTGCTTCTGTAATTTTCTGGGTTACAAGAGACTGGGCCAACCATCCAGGATTACAAATAATCAAAGCTCTGTTGATGTGCAAGCCAATTGCCTTTTTCTTTCCAGCAAGGGCCCCAACAACAGCTGCAATGCCAGCCACTCCCAGGTAATGCCTCTGGCTAGCCACTATAACATCCTGGGTACCTAGTGTTGTAAGACTGATTATTTGGGACTAAAAGTGCATGCAAAGTAATCTGAATTTAATCAGAATAGTAATCATTCATCTAGATTCAGGACCCTTCCTTGTTCACGATCCCCTAAATAAATCTGATTTACTGTTCATGTTTACCTGCTTATGAGCATATTATTAGTTGGGGTTACTGCATTAACAGTGTATACCTGCTGTGCTAACCTTGCTTTTACAGGAGTCCAGGGAATTTGCTGAAGGCCAGCTCTTGGCGGTAAGTGTAAACGGTGTGTGCATATTATTAATGTTAATTGCTGATGGTGTGTTACTTGTTGCCAGAAGTACAAGGTCACTAGGTGGGTTTGTGGATTGTTATAGCTTGCCAGAGGGCTGTAACAGGCTAGATAGATACCCCCAATATTGTTACTCTGGGGTAGAGGCACCTTAATATGGAATCCAAGCCCCTCAGCCTGTTAAGGGAAATACAGGCAGGAGTAGTAACTCTAGCAATAGTGCCCTCCTAGGGCTTACAGACAAAAGCAAGATTCCATCCCCTTCTAGATTCCAGAGGGTCCGCTTTCAAAGATTCTGCCACCAGTGGCCCAAATTCCAGAGCTGCATCAAACAACAGATGCTACTACTTCTGGGGAAGACAAATGAGGCCAAGAGGCAACTAAGTGACCACAGAGCCAAGAAACAAGCTGCTGCAAGGGGCGTCTAGCAGCCATTATGAATCTGAAGTAGTAATGACAACTAGGGAGGAAGAAATTCTGCAAGTCCAAACTTTGTCCGGAGGAGCTGGATAAGCAGAGGACCCCAGACCAGGGAGGGGCTGTGGACATGGCCTACCTAGACTTTGGCAAGGCTTTTGACACAGTCCCACATAAAAGATTAGTAGTCAAATTAACCAGCCTGGGAGTGGGTCCCAGGGTAGTAGCCTGGGTAAAACATTGGCTGGACAACAGGACACAGAAGGTAATTGTAAATGGAGTCCACTCTGAAGAAAGAGGGGTTACTAGTGGGGTACCGCAGGGTTCAGTACTGGGTCCAGTCCTTTTTATTGTCTTTATAAGTGACATTACAGAGGGACTAGAAGGAAAAGTATGCCTCTTGCAGACAGCACAAAGATCTGCAACAGGATTGATACACAAGGAGGCGTGGAAAGGATGAAGGGACTTGGCAAGGTTGGAGGAATGGTCAGAAGTATGGCAGCTTGATTCAGTTCAAAGCAGTAAAATAATGCACCTGGGAAACAAAACCCAGGGAAGATTACACTATGGGGGTAGTAACAACAACAAAATGGAAAGGGACCTGGGGGTAATCATATCAGATGACCTTAAGGTTGGCAAGCAATGTGAGAAGGCAGTCGGGAGGGCTGGGGGTACTGGGATGTATAGGAGAGGCATCACCAGCAGAAAACAGGAAGTTGTTATCCCCCTTTACAGACAATTGGTGAGACCCCATCTGGAGTACTGCGTCCAGTTCTGGAGACCCCATCTCCGGAAGGACATAGACAGGATGGAGGCAGTTCGGAGGAGGGCAATTAAAATGGTGCAGGGTCTGCAAGAGAAGCCATGTGAGGAGAAACTAAAGGAGCTTAATATGTATACCCTTGTGGAAAGAAGGGAGAGGGGGGACATGATAGAAATGTTTAAGTACCTCAGTGGAATCAACAAAGTCCAAGAGGGCAGCATCTTTCAGAAAAAGAGATGTGCAAGAACAAGGGGACACAATTTTAAGATAGAGTGGGGACGGCTCAGGGGCAATGTGAGGAAGTATTTTTTCACAGAGAGGATGGTGGACATGGAACAGCCTTCCTGAGGAGGTTGTGGGGTCTAAAACTGTGGGAGAATTCAAGAATGCATGGGACAGACAAGGCAATTTTTGTGGGGGGTAGGAAGAAATAGGCTGTTGGTTAAATAGGATCTGCAGCTTATCCTCTAGGTAGGGAAATGGGCAGACTACGTGGGCCAAGCGGTCCTTATCTGCCATCAAAGTCTATGTCTATGTCTATGTGGGGAACTCTGGGGGTCAGCTTTCTCCTAAACCATTGGCCGGCCCTGAATTTATTCTTTTTTTATTGACATGGGCAACTTTTCATTGACTAACAGGCTCATCCATTGGAGATATTGACATTTTAGAGCATGTACCCACCTTTTCTACTTTAATTTGGAGATGGAAAAGAAAATAAGAGGCACTTTGTCTTCTGTAAATAAATAAAGAAGCTGGCCTGGAGGCTAGCGTGACCAGTCCTTTCTCTTGACTGCTGCACGAGGACTGGTTTTCTCAAACATTGCCTTGGCGCATCGTTCGTGGTCTGTCTTCTCTCGCTCTCCACTCCCACATTGTGTTATTGCTCTTTATAAAATGGCAAAAAAAAAATCTTGAAAACTCATTGGCCAAGAGATGCCACCTGACCATGCATTTAATTCCTAGTACTATATAGTCATGTACCAGATCGCATTACCATAACAAAAAGGCCTCAGTATCTACAAAATCAGGGACTATTTCATGCATGTATTTTGTTATTTTAAATTATTATGGGGGGGGGGGCGTTGATGAGCAGCTAGTCAAGCAAACGTACTTCGCCCGAGCTCCATCCCGCCAGAAATTATAAAACATTTTTTACATGGCCAGATGCACATACTACAAAATATTATGCTCCAGAGTCCTATACAAAACACCATGGAGGGTTTTTTGGTGTCCGTCATAGGCAAACAACAACGAAATGTGGTGAAAATGTCAAAGAAGCAGCTGTCAGCTAATGCCACAGAGGGTCCTTGCCCCATCTCACTATCTGCCGCCAAGGTGTCCACGATCAGGCAGATGGTCTCCGATAAATAATGGCAATACTGAGCCTGAGACTAAATTGATTGGAGGGGAGTCTACAGGAAATAGTGGAGTAAATAACAACCCATTCGGCTAGACTCAGTGAGGCTGAACAACAGATCTCCACCATGGAGGACACCATAGGACCAGTCCCCAAAAAAATTGCCTGGCTGGAGCACGAGATGTAGGACCTCAAAGACTTTTTGGACTACCAAGACAATTATCAGCACTTGACTGACCTACATCTCAGGGGCTTACCAGAGGGCAAAGAAGGTGCTAGTACAGAGGATTTGGGACTGTAACCTTACCAGGTCTGCTAGGTCTGTCACCGAAGGGCAGGGGATACAAGCTTGAAAGGGTCCATAGAGCATTGCTGACGAAATTAGTGGCCAGCCAACCACCAAGACAAATTATCAAGCAGTTTCACCACTTTGAAGCCCGCCAGGCAGTTCTGTCTTCTTACCAGAATGTGAAGGAACTAACTTACAAGGGGAGCCAGCTGTTTACAGTATCTGTCAGGACTTCTCAGCAAGGCTTCAAAAGAAGAGGAAAATGTTCAGTTCAGTACTAAATAAACTGACAGAGAAAAATTGGACTTCACCTTCCTATACCTGGCCCTCCTGAAAAAAAAATATGAATGAACCAACAATTTCTTTCAGGAGGCAGACAAGGCTAGTGCTTTCCTCCAGGAGCTAGAAAACAAAGTGAATCCGAGATCTGTGATGCCATGAGGCTTAGACAGGACTTAAACTTGCAAGCTGAATACGCAGATTCCGGATTAGATGTGGGGTGTGTGGACTGGATCTGTGACTCCTGAACCCAGCAGCAGCCTCTCGCTTTTACGGACTTTTATCCAATTGCCTAGACCCTTTGGGAATCAACTTGAATGTTGGGAGAAGCTTGGGGACATCTGAGAAGCAGGATGCCTCAGGCCTGCTAAAGTTGTTGACAGCATATTGGCAGAGGACATGGCCATCTGAAGATAACTTAGACTTTCCTAGGAGGAACTGGCTCTTGGATGGCAGATTGGTGACTTGGCCTCCTCAGATGCTAAACAAAGGGCCCCCCCAAATCCAGTGAATGAGAGAGGAACGGTGGGTTCTGGACATGGGGGAGCTGCCTGGGATGGAGCTCTCTGGACCCCACTGTGATGCTTTTGCTGCAAGGTCTGCACTCCTCTCTCTGGGACTTGCTTGAAAGAGATCTGCATATTGGGTGATGCCTGAGATGTCCTGAAAGGCCTGGCGTTCCGTGCCTGCTGTGGTCCCCACCCACCCTGGTTGGTCTCTACTGCATGTACTGTTAGAACACAACCAGATTGTGATGACTTGAACTGAATGGGACTGCTCTGGCCCCTGGAAGGGAGGTTGGCATATTACCCAGTGCAGATGATCCACAGGGGAACCCTCCAGAGGACCGACAGCGGGACAGAGGAGTAGCAGGCATCAATAAGGCAGGTCTCTGGGGTGGGTTCTGCACGTTGGAGTTGGGTTGCTGCGTGACCTCTTCCCCACGTTTCTGCCCGGGCAGCCAAGGATTGACACATGTACACTATCAGGCTGACCTATATAACCCATGGATCAAGCACTAAGATACTTTGTAACACAATTTAATGATACATAGATACATAGACAGTGTCGGCAGATAAGGGCCTATGGCCCACCCAGTCTACCCATTTGAGCTTGTAAATTCAGTTTATGTTTTCCAAGAAGTCTGTTGCCCCTTACCCCTGACCTCCAGAATTCCTTTATGTCTATCCCATGCATTCTTAAATCCTGTGATTGTTTCAGCCCCCACCACTTCCTCTGGCAGGGTGTTCCATTTGTCCACCACCCGCTCTGTGAAGAAATTCTTCCTCACGCTTCTCTGAATCGCCCTCCTCCTCCAACTTCATCCCATGCCTCTAGTCCTGGAACATCTTTTTCGCTTAAAATAGTGTATTCCTGCACCCTGTTCCTCCCTGTAAGATACTTGTATGTCTCTCATCATATCCCTCTCTCCTCTCCTCCAGGAGTACACGCTCAGTTCCTTCAACCTGTCCTCATAGGACTTGTGATGCAATCCATGCACCATCTTTGTTGCCTCCTCTGAACCTTCTCTACCCTGTCTATGTCCTCACGTAGGTAAGGTCTCCAGAACTGTACACTGTACTCCAGGTGGGGCCTCACTAGTGTCTTGTATAGTGGAATTATGACCTCCCTTTCCTGCTGTTGATGCCCCTGCCTATGCATCCCAGCATCCTATTTGCTTTACCTGCTGCCTTGTCACACTGTTTCCCTGCCTTGAGGTCATCAGAGATGATAACCCCAAGATCCCTTTCCTGCTTGATGCATGCTATATCCTTACCCCCCAACTGATATATTGTGCCAGGGTTTTTGTGCCCCATATGCATTATCTTGCACTTCCTTGCATTGAATTTCAACTGCCAAAGCCCTGACCATTCTTCAAGTTTCTGCAGGTCCCTTCTCATTCTGTCTACACCCTTTGGTGTGTCTACTGTGTTACAGAGCTTTGTGTCATCAGTGAACAGTGAAATTCTGTCTTCTAGATCCTGCGCAATGTCACTGATGAAGATATTGAACAGGACCGGTCCCAGCACTGATCCCTGTGGTACCCCACTGGTCACTCTTCCCTTTAAAGAGTGACAGCCATTTACCACCACCCTCTGTGTCCTGCTGCCCAGCCAGTTACCTATACACCACACTACTGTCCTGCCCACACCCATATTCCCCAGTTTGTGCAATAGTCTTCTATGTGGCACAGTGTCAAAGGCCTTGCTGAAGTCCAGATAGGCCCTGTCCACTGCCCTCCCCTGATCCACCTCCCTAGTCACCCAGTCAAAAAATTCAATGAGGTTGGTCTGACATGACCTCCCCCTGGTGAAACCATGCTGCCTTGGGTCCTGTAGTCCATTGACAACCAGATGTTCCACCAATCTCTCCTTCTGTGGTGCTTCCATGATCTTCCCACTACCGAGGTGAGGCTGATTGGTCTGTAGTTCCCTCGCCTCTCTTTGTTCCACTTTTGCATAAGGGACTACATCTGCTATCCTCCAGTCTTTGGGTGCCTTCCCTGTTTCCAGTGATCGCTAAACAGGATAGCCAGAGGTTCAGCCACCACCTCTCTTAGTTCTTTATGGACCCTGGGTGCACCCCATCTGGCCCCATTGCTTTATCAACTCTTATTACTTCCAGTTCCTTCAGGACCTTTTCTCTGTAAAGGGACTTGTGTTCATTTCTGCACCATTCTCACCCCTTGTACTCTGTTCAGACCCATTACCCTCCTCTTCCTCAGTAAAGACTGAGCAGAAATGCCTGTTCAATATGTCAGCTTTACTGTTGTCATCCTCCACACAGCACCCATCCTCCCCCTTCACTCTCACTATCCCTCCCTTTGCCTTTCTTTTTTCACTTATGTACCTGGGTTTTGTCCCCTCTACCCACTGATTTTGCAATGTGTTCTTCTGTCTGAGCTTTGGCTTCCCTTACTGACCTCCCTGCCTCCCTTCGCTTCTCCTGGTACTTCTCCCTATCCCCTTCTGCCTGTGTCTTTTTGTATTGCCTGAATGCAATCTTTTTGTCTTTCACTTTCTTTGCTACCTTTTTGGGAAACCATAATGGTCTCCTCTTCCTTTTCCTCTTGCTAACCTGCTTAATGCATAATTCTGTTGCTCTTGTAATCCCCATTTTAAATACCTGTAATAAGTTTTCCCCATATCAGAAAAGAAAATTAAATGGCACAGTGAGCCCATGGATCTCACTGGCCCTAATGAGCTTGATGAAAGATGAGGAGAGTCTTTGGCACCGTGCCCTTAAATCTTGCCGGCAATGTGACAGGCAGAAATGCAAGGCTGCAAGAAACCTATGTACCAGAGAAATTCGCAGAGCCAAGCAGGAGTACTTTAAGAATAAACTCAACACCTGGGGAAATAGCTGCAATTTTGGGGAAAACATCAAAATCTAACAGGTAGGCCCAATAAATCATCCCCCTCTCTGACTGAAGTCAATGGCGCCACTATACAGGACCATAAACAAATGGCTGAAACCTTTGATGTTGCTTTCATGGACCTTAGTGGTGTGCTCCCCCCTGATTTTTTCAATGAGTCTCCACTGGAAGGTGATGAAACAATGGCTCCCCTCAACAACCCCCCTTTCTATTTTAGGAAAGTCACACATGCTGAAGCCAAAAAATATCTACCGAAGGTGCTTGATAAAACCAGGTTCAGTAGTGACACCTTGGACCTAAAACTACTTAACCTCTCACTTGATGCTTCTCTAAAACCTCTCACTAAACTCCTGAACTTATCCCTCACCTTAGACACTTCTCTCAACAATGGAAAGCCGCCACCATCACACCCATTTTTAAAAGCAGGGATAGGGCATTACACTCCAACTACCACCCCATATCAATCCTTCCCCCTCTTTCCAAAGCCCTTGAGCACATTGTCATGGACCAGTTGACATAGTGCCTTAACAAATATAATATTCAATGCCCACGGCAACATGGCTTCAGAAAAGCCCATAGCACAACAACTGTGCTACTCGAGTTTACTGATCACATCCATAAGGCCCTGGACATTGCTAACCTACTTGGTGCTATCTTCGTAGACCTTACCAAGGCCTTCGACACCGTCAGTCACCGACTCCTCATTCACTCCCTCCATGCCCTGGGGCTCTCAAAAGAGGTCACCTATTGGTTCAGCAGTTACCTACAGCATAGAAGCAAGTGAAAATTCATGAAACCCTCTCCAGTAGCCTCCCAGTGAGATCTGTACTAACATACTAACATACTTAAATGCCAGCAGAATAGGCCTAACGGTCTTTCACGTCTGCTCATTTGGTCAGCCCCCACACTGGGAGCTGACCTTGCTGCCCCACTCGCCTTCTCTGGCTTCTCCCTTCCCAGTTCCGGATATTCTCGCTGCATTGGATTTTGCTTCCAGAACCCTTCCCCTGTACCTGTCCCACCCCCTCTTGAACCCCTCCACCGCCTCTGCCTCCACCAGCCCCTAGGCAGCACATTCCATGGCTCCACCACCCTCTCAGTGAAGTAGTACCTCCTCCTTTCTCCCCTGAATCTTCCCCTCCAG
The DNA here is from genome assembly GCA_016271365.2 of Neoceratodus forsteri. Lineage (NCBI taxonomy): Eukaryota > Metazoa > Chordata > Ceratodontiformes > Ceratodontidae > Neoceratodus > Neoceratodus forsteri. The sequence continues at coordinate 270,430,397 of JADMNL010000025.1, forward strand.
CTTCCACCCATGCCTCTAGTGGCCCCCTCCTCCTTCCTTCAAGCACCCTACTGTTCCTCCATTTACCCTCTTCATGTACCTGAAGACCCCATCATGTCCCCCCGGTCCTTCTCTCTTCCAATGGCATATTTAGCTCTTCGAGCCTCCTCATAGGTCCTGTCCCCAAGCCCCAAATCATTTTGGTTGCCCTCCTCTGGACCCTCTCCAGGAGTTTAATGTCCCTCTTTAAGTGGCCTCCAAACTGCACGCAGTACTCGAGGTGCGGCCTCACCAAGCAGTTATACAGGGGAGCATCACTTCTGGAGGTGATCCCCTAGCGATGCATCCCCAGCATCCTGTTGGCCTTGGCTGCTGCCCTCCTACAAGTCTCCGAGTTGTTCATCTTAACATCCACCACCACCCCAGGTCCCTCTCAGCCATCGAGACTTGTAGCATTTGCCCCCAGGGTGTACACTTGCCCGGGTTTCTGGCCCCCAGGTGCAGTACCTTGCATTTCCTGCATTGAACCTCAGCTTCCACTTTCTAGACCATCTTTCCAGAGCCTCCAGGTCCCCCTGTAGGGCCACCCTCCCCTCTTCCCCATCCACCACCGCCCCCAGTTTTGAGTCATCTGCAAAGAGACTCATCTCACTCCTGATACCTGTCCTTATGTCAGAGACTTAGGCATTGAACAGGAGGGGCCCAAGGACTGATCCCTGTGGGACCCCATTAACGACCCTCCTTGGGGATGAGACTATCCCGCCAACTACGACCCTCTGTGTCCGGTCCTGGAGCCAGTTGCCTATCCATCTGATCATCTGGTTCCCAACCCCCATTTCTCCCAGCTTATCCAACAGGCCCATGTGAGGAACAGAGTCAAATGCCTTGCTGAAGTCTAGAAAGAGGACATCCACCGGTCTACCCAGGTCCAAGGCACTTGTCACCCAGTCATAGAACTCCACAAGGTTTGTCTGTAGACCTACAAGGATTGATCCTTGGCCCCCTCCTATTTAGCCTCTTTATTTATAACCTTCCAAAAGCTTGCAACAATAACATGATGCTCTATGCAGATGATGCTGTCCTTTTCTCAAGGCATAAGGACCCACATGCTCTATCTAGTGATCTGCAATCCAATTTTAGCCTGATCGAGAGCTGGTTTGTTCAGCACAAGTTACTTATGAATTATATGAAAACAAAGGTTAAGCTTTTCTCAACCCTCATAACAAACACAAAACAGTTAACCTTACCATTATTAACATCCAAAACCATACGCTTGAGCAAGTTCATGATTTCAAATACCTTGGGATCACACTTAATTGCTCCCTATCATACAGCCTTCAAGTCAACCATATGTCAAAGGCTATCAACTCTAGGCTAGGAGTCTCTTACCAGCACCACCACTGTATGACTCCTGAGGCCCTGAGAATAGCTTTGTCTACCATAGACTATGGTTTAGTAATTTATGGCTCCACTACTGACTCTATGTTAAAATGTATCTCAATTGCGCTGAATAAGGCATATAGGATTTTAACAGGTGCAGATAAACTAACACATACATGTGACCTCTACAAACTATCCAACTTGCTCCACCTAAAAGGCGGGATTGCTTACCAATCCTGTCTATTGGTGAAAAAAAATTGCCTTTGGCCTTACTCCCCCAGCAATCCGGCCCCTACTAATACTGGTACATAACCCCTGTAGCATGCGCAGCACAACCAAACAATCCTACAGTGTCCCTTTCTGTTGGACCACTCAGGCGCAACGTACATTCAGCTATAGAGCACCCACCTTTCTAAATGGCCTCCCCACTGAAGTTGCCAGAGAACCAAAGCTTGTCCCCTACAAGTTTAAACTTTGGCAGCACCTTGCCACTCTCAGCTGCTGTGATTGTACCCCTAACATGTCACAGTACCCATCTATGTACGTCGTTTGCACTTCCTCCCCCCTTTACACGCACACATCTGTTCCACCACTGTAACCTTTACTCTCACCTTCCAGTCTCTACTGACCCTTTCTACACACTCTTCCTAATTTACTGCAAAAACCTTCACCTTTTAAGGTCTACTAACATATATTAACACCCGCCACCTCTTCCCCTCTTGAGCAGTCACCCCTCTCCTTCATATTGCCATCACCTCTTACTACCTACCCCCCTCCATCAAACTGTTCCCCAAGTTTCCCACTCACTGAGTCCCCACCCCACCATCTATTCTCACCTCCTGCTACTGTTTCTGGGACCCCTAGCCAATCAGTGCCCCCTTTCATCTCCCTCCTCTCTCCCCTAAATCCACCCTCGCCTGCTCTATTCTCTCAGCACTTATAATATCACTACTTACTCTGTTTTGACAATGTCACCACTGTGACGGCTTCCTGGTTTTGACTTCTCCTTTTATTGTGCCTACCTCTACCTTTTCCTTGTTGTTGAATTATTATGTGTCTTTCTTACTTTCCTGCTTTGGAAATATGTTTTAATTTTACTGCTCTACCTTACTTGTATGTATGATATATGGTATACATCACTGTTTCATTGTTTACTTGTAAATGAAGCAGAACATTTGTCAAAGAATCCTTGGTTCAAAGGTATTGTGTAGCTCCTAGGCAGCGCTGTTCCTAAGGTAACTACCACTGCCTATATTTCTGACCACAGGTTGAGGGGCCTGTATTCAGTAGTAAGGTGCCTCCACCCAGAGTAACAGCAGTGGGGATATCTGTATAACCTGTTACAGCCCTCTGGGAAGCTATAACCACCCACCTCCTAGTGACTTTATACCTTTAACAGCAGTTAACACACATTCAGCCAGTGACATTAAAAATATGTACACACCCTTTGCACTTACCCTAAGGGTCTGGCCTTCAGCAATGTCCCTGAAACCCCCCTGTAAAAACAAGGTTAGCAAAGCAAACAGTTTCAGTTCTGTAACAAAACTAATAATATGTTCGTAAGCCAGGTTAAACCAGGTAGGGAGGCAATATAGCGCAGTGGTTTAAGGCTCTGAGCTGCAAATCTGGTGACATCCAGCAGGCCAGACATGGGTTTGAATCCCATAGCTTCCACCTGCATACTGTGTGACCCTGAGCAAGTCACTTAACTTCCCTGTGCTCCCAGGTCGCTCCTGTAAAAAAGCTTTCAGTTTAGTGCGCTACTCCTGGTTAAACAACTAACTAAATATGAAGTAACATTCAGATTTATTCAGGGGTCATGAACAAGGAAGGGGCATGAATTTAGTTAAATGATTACTATAATGATTGAATTCAGGTTCTTGGTATGCACTCTTTAGTCCCAAATAATTAGTTCTACAACACTGGGTACCCAGTATGGAATACTGGCTAGCCAGAGGCGTTGCCCAGGGGTGGCCAGCATTGTACCTGTTGTTGGGGCCCCTGATGAAAAGAAAAGGCAGTTAGCATGCACAACAAAGATTTGTTTATTTGTAATACTGGCCAGCTGGCCCAGTCTCTTGTAACCCAGATAATTATTAAGGCAATTAGGTGGTACCACAGATAATTAAGTGGCTTGTTGCAGGGAGCTACCCTGGGTTTACTCATGCTTCCAGTTGGCTGTGATGTTGCTAGCGACATGAAGATCTCGTGTAAATCACCAATGAGCATGGGGAAGTAGGACCATCATGACACACCCTCTCTTTGTGGCCTTTCCCTCCAGGTGACCACCACCTTCGAGTTGTCTCTGCACAGGGGCTGGATTCCCCAAACCGGTCTCTCGCCGAAGACAGTCTCTGGTGCAATACAGTTGGTCTGGGCTGGGTGAGCAAAGGCCCAAGCGTGATGAGCACTTTGGAAAAGTTCAGTTTGTTTTGCTGGTGAAGCCTCCAGCTGGCATAACAATCTAGTCACGGGCAGGCAGGCCTCGACCCACGATGAACATTCAGCACATTTAACAAGAACATCATTAACTTCTTCTAACAGGCCAGATATAGTTCGGTTGCTATTGCAGTCGATTTACTGAGCAAACCTCTCGATCCAATATTAGTCTTCTCAACTTCTGGACGATCGCTTCACAGGAGTCTAACTTCAGTCCAAATCTCAAGCAGTACTTTTAAATGTCTCCGGGGCGTCTGCTGCAGTTTCAGTCACAGTTTGGGTTAGTCCGATCACTGCAATCAGGCAGTCAAATGCAGGAGAACAGTGGCAGGGAGGCAAGTCAGGCCTCTTCCCGCCGATTCCCCAAAGCTCTGTATGGGAGCAGTTCCTCGACAGCTCGAGCTGCTCACTCTTCAAGCTCTAACTCCAACTGGCTCAATGTCTCTCACAGTTCTGGGGATTTCTCTGGGTTCCAGAGTGCTGGTTGACTGGGGGGGAGCTGTCAGTCACAGTTTGGATGCCCCCCTTCAGTTCAGTTTAGACGGCAACCTAAAAACTACAAAAACTACAGTTTTTCCTTCCCACGAGGCACTTGGGCCAAGCACCTTTTGAGGTCCCCTGAATCCTATTGGTCCACTTACTTGAAGTCCTAGACCTAACATGGTGGCCCCCAGTCATAAAGGCAAAGTTGCAAGGAAAGCAGGTTAAACAAACTCCCTAATTCAGATATAACAGCTAGTAAGGTAAGCAATAAGGCACGATGGGGTGTGCGTGGAACACATTTTACCACATGGCCAGGGGCGTAATAAGGCATGAGGCCGAAGGCCAAGTGACTTTAGCAGCAATCCGTGCGGTAAAATGTGTTCCATGCACATCCTAGAGTGCCTTATTGCGTTTATAAAATGGGCTCCTTTTTTTTAAAACTTTTTACAGTTGGGAAAAGCATGTTTATATGTAGAAACAATAGATTTACTTGTGTGCATTTATGATAAAATAGTTCTTCCACCCACTACAAATGATGTTATTGATGATGTAATTGCATTGTTGCCTACTTTCTTCTTCCTGTTTTTCCCCACATTTATGATATGGAATGTTTGTCATGTAATGTTTACCATGGAATACATGGATTCAAAATTCTTCTCAGTTCCACTGCTAGAATGTTACTCTCCTAACATACTATACACACACAACATAGAGGATTGTGTATGAGCAGTCATACATAACAGAGGATTGTGTATGATCGCTCATACACAACAAGGGTATTTTTCACTCGAGACGTTTCCTTGGTAACTGGAGACCTCAAGAGTGCAGCTCGAGAAGTCTCGTTGCCATGGAAACCCCTAGAGTTGAAAAATACCCTTGTTGTGTATGAGGGATCATACACAGTCTTTTATAATGTACGGTTGCTCATAAAAAGACTGCCCTTACTTTCGTTCAGATTCGTGTGTGGTTTTCGGTTTCTCTGGCCTGTTTCACCTCTGCGGCCATTGTTAGCGCATTACTGGTCGCCCGATCGCACATGCGCACCCAGCTTGCACGCATGCACACCCACCTTCTAGGTGTTATGCTGCACTAGCTACATAGCTAGTGCAGCACAACAGCTACGATGACGTAGCTAGTGCAGCATAACAACGCTGTTGTGAGCACGGTTTTCCATGCTCAACAGCATTCTACTATACACTATAAGGATATTCTTGTATCGAGAGGTTTCTTTGGTAGCAGATGGTACTCTGTTACCAAGGGAACCTCAAGATACAAGAATTTCCTTGTTTTGTATGACTGCTCATACACAATCTTTTATAGTGTATGGGCAGTCACAGCATAGACAATCACACAAAACCAGCTGGAGAAGACAACATAGAATAGACATTTTAACATTTTCTCTTTTTTTTTAACTGACACAGTGTGCTGCAGGTGGTTCTGCAAGTTCAAGTTTAACAAAACAGCAACTTCCAGCTTAACTGGATTGAGGAAAGCAACTATGTGGCAGAATTCCAAGTTGTTATGCTGCAGTAGTGACATAGCTAGTGCAGCATACCAGCTGTGATGACATAGCTACTGCAGCATAACAACTCCATTCTAGTTATGGATTTCTATCCATAACAACATTCTACCATACACTATAAATAGAATAATAGATAGGTTACAGTGAATTACAAGGCTGTAATTCCATCAAGAGGTTCTGGGGACATAGATAACCTCGAGAGCGAAGCTCGAGAGGTTTCTATGTCCCCAGAACCTCGAGATGGAATTTCAGCCGAGTAATTTACTGTAACCTATTTTTAATTTTTTGTAATATATGGATCCGATTCGAAAAATGTGCTGTTTTTTTAAATTCTGTGAACTGGGCTGGCCCCCTGTTGCACTGAAGATGTGCTCGCTTTGGGCCGACCACCCACAGTATTGAAGTTGTGCCCGACCCACATTTGTGACGAAAGGTTTTAGTTAAATTTGGTAGTCCTACCATTTAGTTTCTTTCTTTGTTTGGCAGGTAATCCGGTTTTGTGAGGAAATAAAATGAAAAAACGAACCTTACGTGGCTTCGAGTTTGCTCTCGCTAGCGAGGTAAAAGCTCTGCCATGTTTTCCATTTGGTTTGCCCACCTACTCAGAAAGTCTGCCAATGGCATTACACGTTGTCACATTGGGTGCACAAACTGGAACGTGGCACTATGGCAACCATGTTGTGTGACAGGGAGACTGGCGCATGCGCTGTGGAGTTTCAGTGATAATACTATCGTTTGAAGCTGAAACAACAGTATTATCAGCACAAACGATAGTATTATCAGCAGTGAACAATACTATTATCACTTGAGGAAGGGTAGTAGTAGTAGTATTATGGGAAAGAGAGCAGTGTATTACAGGGATTTTTTTATATGCTTTTTGGGGGTATTATTTTAACAATCCATATATTACAAAGGCCTCTGCTACAGCCAGAGACTCAATTATCTCACTGTCAGGGCAAGTAGAAGAGATTTCCCGATGAACAGGTAAAGATAGAAGGGTGATTTTTCATTGTCAACAAAGCAACAGTTGTAATGAAAACTATAAACATTAATTAAAGTTTCTAATTTGTTTATGTTTTGTAAGGAGAGTGTGATCATCAGGGAAACACCATTTAATTAATATGTTTTATTTTGTATGTGAGGTAGTTTTATTTTTAGGGCCCAGTGCAGGTTAATGTGATTCTTACAGCTGCAAGGCAAAAAACAATGGCTGCCAGTTGAATTCTTAACATTCTGTAACCCCCTAGGTGTCGCTACCCCAAGGGCTACTACCCCTGCCTGCTTGGCTAGTTGCAGGTTATGGAGCCTGGGTAATAAAACGTGTGCTTCCACCTGGAGGTCAAGGTTGTTAGTGGTCCACCTAACTTAGGTACAGCCCTCTGGGACACTGTAACCTCCCCTCTTTCCTTGCTAGTGGCCTAAACAATATACAGTAATCTATTTTGCAATGACCCTTGTTCACCATGCAATTACCCACACTGTTGGCACTTACCACCAGGGCTGGTTCCTCTGTCTCGACCCTGGAAACCCCCTGTAAAACAAGGTTATGCACAGCAAATAGCAACAGTACAGTATTTTTGACACAAACTAGAACCATAGTCAAGTTAAATGCAAAAAGAGTTAGATCTGATTTATTCAGGGGACTTGAACAAAGGAGGGGCGTAATCAGGTTGATTTGCTTAAAGGCTATATCATCCAAATAGTCATGCATGCACTTCAGAGTCCCTACACAGTCACACACTCTGGGTACCCAGGTAGGGAAGAGGTGGGCTAGCCAGGAACATTGCCCAGGGTAGGCCGGCATCGCAGCTGTCTGGGGCCTTGTGATGGAAGAAAGCAACATGTACAACACACACTATTTGTAATCCGGAGCCGGAGGGCTCAGTTTGTGAAAGAAAAGACAACAAGGCAATCAGATGACAACACTTTAGATTTAGCTGTTGTTGCAGGGAGCTACCCTGATGTTTACTCACGATACCCAACACAGGACACAGACACGACAAAACTGAGACTACTGGTTGATGAGCTGGAGTGCCAGGAGAAGCAGGGCCCACACGAATCACTGAGGTGTCATTCCTGTTCAATGCGTTGAGCAGGGGGCTGATCCCCAGGCAGGTCTCTCATCGATGGCTTTCTCTGTGTAGAGAGTAATCTGACTGGGCCAGCATGGCAAGGCCCAGGCCAAGTGGAGATGAATGCGGATTCAGTCCAGTGGGGCTGAATGCAGCCTCCAGCAAGCAGAACACAGTTCAGCACACAGTAGGGAACCAAATCATGACCCACTAGCAGCACACAGCACATTTGAAAGAAAAGACAACAAGGCAATCAGATGACAACACTTTAGATTTAGCTGTTGTTGCAGGGAGCTACCCTGATGTTTACTCATGATACCCAACACAGCACACAGGTAGGATGAAATTGAGAGTACAGGTTGATGAGCTGGAGTGCCAGGAGAAGCAGGGCCCACATGAATCACTGAGGCGTCATTCCTGTTCAATGTGTTGAGCAGGAGGATGATCCCCAGGCAGGTCTCTCGTCGATGGCTGTCTCTGTGTAGCGGGTAATCTGACTGGGCCAGCGTGGCAAGGCCCAGGCCAAGTGGAGATGAATTTGGATTCAGTCCAGTGGGGCTGAATGCAGCCTCCAGCAAGCACAATACAGTTCAGCACACAGTGGGGAACCAAATCGTGACCCATTAGCAGCACACGGTACATTTGTAGTAAGAAAATACCACTGTACCAGTCGGATGGCAGTCCGGTTGCAATTACAGAGTCTCTGCCCCAAACCGGGATTCCAGCAGTCACTGAGGTTCTGACAGGCCGATCACATTCAGCAAATCTTTGGTCTTCCTCAGGGTTTAAGCCTCTCTCTCTCTCTCTCTCTCTCTCTCTCTCTCTCTCCAGATTCAGTCCAAAAATATCCATAAGTTCCCTCTCAGGGACAGCAGGTAGGCAGGCAGGCCAAACTCACAAACTCAGTCCTCCCACAGTTCTCCCGCGTGAACTACGTGGAAACTGCTGCTCGACTATTTCGAGCTGTTCACTCTTCCACTTCCCAACTCAGACTGACTGTAGCTGCAAGCAGCCTGGGGATTTCCCCAGGATCCAAAAGCTCCGGTTGGCTGATCTGTCTGTCAGTCAGTTCAAGGGCTCCCCCTCCAGGTCCATTTGGGTGCCAAAGTCCCAAAACTACAATTCCTACAGAGTTTGGCTCCCACAAGGCCCCTGGGGATAGGTTCCATTTTAGAGTCCCCAAAGGTACTGATTGGCCCGTTCTGGCAGTCCAGGACCAAGAAGGTGGTGATAAACAGAACTGTCCATGCTGCAAAAAAGGCAGGTTAGACAAACTACAATATTGTTACTATCCTAGTAGATAATCAGCAAATAAGTACAGCTTCTCACAGAGCTCCCTCTGTGCAAGTAACAGTGGCAGAACAACACAATTATCTAGTAGCCCAGGTGGGACTCGAGCATAGAAACACTCAGCCCCCACCCAAATCAATTATAACTGTGCTATAGTAGGCAGCTTTTAAAGAGACAATACACAGAGGCTATACAGGCACTCTCTGGCAATACTGTTTAAACTGTTAAAACACAGGACACCCACCTGGCAGTGAACATTTAGGCAAGCCCAAGGAAGTGTTTTCAGGAACCCCCATTTGTAGGGGGAGTTACACCCTTCCCTGCCTGGAGAAAACTTTGCATCCACGTCAAGCCTATACCATCACAATATTGAATATGCAATATATATATAAGACATTCGTGACACTGGCATACTACGAAAATAATATCTGAAGCATCAGTTAACATGAACTTATCACATTACTATACATTTCACTATATCATATCTTCATTGACAATACTTATGCATGTTTCATACACGTAATACTGATTCCCTAATGATTAACATACTTTAGACATTACAATATTGATTCTTGTTGTAACTTCTTGTACATTAAACAATGTAGAAGGGGGCCCTTCCCTATCAGCTAACTTGGGGCTAGATTGGGCAGGGGTACCATATTGAGAAGGAAGAACAAATGACCTGGAGTTGGCCATTAAGCTCAGTTTGGGCAGCGAGCTCTTGCATAGATACATAGACAGTGTCGGCAGATAAGGGCCTATGGCCCACCCAGTCTGCCCATTTGAGCTTGTAAGTTCAGTTTGTTTTCCTAGAAGTCTGTTGCCCCTTACCCCTGACCTCCAGAATTCCTTTATGTCTATCCCATGCATTCTTAAATCCTGTGATTGTTTCAGCCCTCACCACTTCCTCTGGCAGGGTGTTCCACTTGTCCACCACCCATTCTGTGAAGAAATTCTTCCTCATGTTTTCTCTGAATCGTCCTCCCTCCAACTTCATCCCATGCCCTCTAGTCCTGGAACATCTTTTTCCCTTAAAAATAACGTATTCCTGCACCCTGTTCCTCCCTGTAAGATACTTGTATGTCTCTATCATATCCCTCTCCTCTCCTCTCCTCCAGGGAGTACATGTTCAGTTCCTTCAACCTGTCTTCATAGGACTTGTGATGCAATCCATGCACCATCTTTGTTGCCCCTTCTGAACCTTCTACCCTGTCTATGTCCTTACGTAGGTATGGTCTCCAGAACTGTACACTGTACTCCAGGTGGGGCCTCACTAGTGTCTTGTATAGTGGAATTATGACCTCCTTTTCCAGCTGGTGATGCCCCTGCCTATACATCCCAGCATCCTATTTGCTTTTACCTGCTGCCTTGTTACACTGTTTCCTACCTTGTGGTCATCAGAGAGATGATAACCCCAAGATCCCTTTCCTGCTTGGTGCATGCTATATCCTCACCCCCAACTGATATATTGTGCCAGGGTTTTGTGCCCCATATGCATTATCTTGCACTTCCTTGCATTGAATTTCAACTGCCAAACCCTGACCATTCTTCAAGTTTCTGCAGGTCCTTCTCATTCTGTCTACACCCTCTGTGTGTCTACTCTGTTACAGAGCTTTGTGTCATCAGCTAACAGTGAAATTCTGCCTTCTAGGTCCTGCTCAATGTCACTGATGAAGATGTTGAATAGGATCGGTCCCAGCACTGATCCCTGTGGTACCCCACTGGTCACTCTTTCCTCTGTGGAGAGACAGCCATTTACCACCACCCTCTGTGTCCTGCCACCCAGCCAGTTACCTACACACCACACTACTGTCCTGCCCACACCGATATTCCCCAGTTTGTGTAATAGTCTTCTATGTGGCACAGTGTCAAAGGCCTTGCTGAAGTCCAGATAGGCCATGTCCACTGCCCTCCCCTGATCCAGCTCCCTAGTCACCCAGTCAAAAAATTCAATGAGGCTGGTCTGACATGACCTCCCCCTGGTGAAACCATGCTGCCTTGGGTCCTGTAGTCCATTGACAACTAGATGTTCCACCAATCTCTCCTTCAGTAGTGCTCCCATGATCTTCCCCACTACCGAGGTGAGGCTGATTGGTCTGTAGTTCCCTGCTTCCTCTTTGTTCCCACTTTTGTATAAGGGACTACATCTGCTGTCCTCAAGTCTTTGGGTACCTCCCTGTTTCCAGTGATCGGCTAAACAGGATAGCCAGAGGTTCAGCCACTACCTCTCTTAGTTCTTAAGGACCCTGGGTGCACCCATCTGGCCCCATTGCTTTATCAACTCTATTACTTCCAGTTCTTCAGGACCCTTTTCTCGTAAAGGGACTTGTGTCCATTTCTGCACCATTCTCACCCCTTGTACTCCTTCAGACCCATTACCCTCCCTTCCTTAGTAAAGACTGAGCAGAAATACCTGTTCAATATGTCAGCTTTTACTGTTGTCATCCTCCACATGGCCCCCATCCTCCCCTTCAGTCTCACTATCCCTCCCTTGTCTTTCTTTTTCACTTATGTACCTGTAAAAGGTTTTGTCCTCTACCCACTGATTTTGCAATGTGTTCTTCTGTCTGAGCTTTGGCTTCCTTACTGACCTCCCTGCCTCCCTTTGCTTCTCCGGTACTTCTCCCTATCCCTTCTGCCTGTGTCTTTTGTATTGCCTGAATGCAATCTTTTGGCTTTCACTTTCTTTGCTACCTCTTTGGAAACCATAATGGTCTCTCTTCCTTTTCCTCTTGCTAACCTGCTTAATGCATAATTCTGTTGTTCTTGTAATCCCCATTTTAAATACTTCCATTGTTCCTCAACCCTGATTCCTGTCCCATTCCCTTAATGCCTCTTTCAAGTATCTCCCATTTTCCCAAACCCCTAAAATCCAGGATACGTGTTTTGTGTGGTTTGATTCTGCTCTTTCTGTGATTTCAAACCACAATCACTGGTGGTCACTGTTCCCCAGGTGCCCCCACTGTTACCTCCATCACACTGTCCCTGTTTGTGAGCACAAGGTCCAGTATTGCCTTCTGCCGAGTTGGTTCCATGACCAGTTGCTTGAGGAAGGCACCCTGAAGGAGTCCAGGATAAATCTGCTCCTAGTTGATGCTGCTCCTGGGATGCTCCAGTCCACGCCTGAAATATTGAAGTCTCCAACCAGTACTACTCACCTTTTGTCTGCCATCCTTTGGATGGCTAGCATCAGCTCCTCATCTGTTTCTTCCTTCCTGGGCTGGTGGTCTATAGACCACACCTGTGTGGATGGCTGTCCCATTTTCCTTTCCAGCTTAACCCACAGTATCTCTCCCCATTTTGTTCCTCCTGGATCTCTGTGGCCCTTATGTCATTTTCACATACAGTGCCACTCCTCCTCCCTTCTGACTGCTATGTCTCTTTGAATATGTTGTAGCAGGTATGGCCATCTCCCAGTCGTGGTTATCACTACACCAGGTTTCAGTGATGGCCAATGTCCAAGTCTGACTGCACCATGACAGCCTCAGATCTTCCATCTTGTTGCTAAGGCTCCTGGCATTTGCACACATGGCTTTCATGATTTGACCTACCTAGACTGTTTCGCTTTTTCTCTCCAGCCCTTCCTTGGTTGTCCTTTATCCCTGGTTCTCCTTGCTGTCTGCCCTCTGCTGAATTTTGCCCATTTTCTGCCTATCCACCTCTTGGGCACTAATCTCCATCTTGTGCACACTGCTTTGCAGAGATAGCCACTCCTCTGGTTCACTGGTTCCACTGTTAGCTGTGGGGTGAGCAAGTAGGTACCCTCCTTGCTGGCCTGCCACCCTTGCTAGTTTAAATGCTTGTCAATGTAGCATTTAAACTTATCATTGAGTGCTTTGATTCTCCTCCAGGATGGATGCAGGCCGTCAGGCTTGAACAAACCTCCATCCTCCAGGTGGGTCCCCAGTCACCAATGAATCCAAACCTTTCTCACAGCACCAGTTCTTCAACCATGAGTTAAAGTTCCTGGTGTGCACTCCATGCTCTCCTTGCCTCTCGCAGGAAGTATCTGAGAAAGTGACAGAAGTAGCTACTTGCTTGAGACCCTCCCCAATTTCCTAAACTCTTCCTGAACTTCCTTTGGCTCCCCATTTGCCAGATCATTAGTACCTAGGTGGATAAAGACATCCAGCTCACCTCCCATCTTGCCTTCCCAGTGATCCCCAGGATCTTCCTTCCATCCCTCCATGCCGTGGGCACCTGGTAGGCACCTCACCTCCCTGTCCTCCCTCCTGTGTTCCTAGCTGGATCCTCTTATGATGGAGTCCCCACCAGGATTCGCTTCCTCCTCCTCTGGGGTCCACTGCTTTCCCCACTGAGGTCAACTCCTTGGCTAACCTCCACATCCTTTCCTTCCACTTCTCTGGGTACCTCTATTTGTTTGTCTCTATTTCGTTTGCCAGTGTGGCATATGAGTTCTTGAGTGGAATAGGATCTGGGATGCCTCTGCCTGACCACTCTAACCTCCCTGAGCCCACTGTCATCCAAGTGCTCCTCATTCTGCATCCTTTGAGGCAGTTGCATTGGACTGGGTGGTCTCTGGATAGGAGTGATGGTACTCCTGACCCACTTTACTTCCGCTCTGAGTCTGGCTACCTCATCCCGCAGTCCAGAGAGATGCATGCAGATAGGGCAGCACCTCAGTGTCCAGAAGGTCTGCCTGAATATGGCTGCCCCACAGCCACTGCATTGCACCACTCCCCACATTATACTGCAATTATACTTCTATTCCACTACTTATTTGCTACTGAAGCTCTCCTAGTTCCCTTTTTATTAATTTACTGTCCTAAAAATCCTGCCACTGATCCTCAGATAATTTTCTTTAAAATAAAAAAAGAAACCAATAAATAAATAAATGAGTCAAAACACTTGTCGTACTGGGAGTGGGCTTCTTTCCCCTTATGCCCCTCCTACTTCACACCACTTACTATACCCTGTGTTTAGCTCCTGTCAATCAGATTTAACAGGGCATATAATTAAGAGTTGGGGGAAGGGGGGCAAAAATTTGCAGCAATTAAAGACAGCACAGAAATGCACCACCACTACATTTTAAATTTTCAACAGCCCAAAAACAATTCTAAGTAAAGACAACAAAGAAAGTACAGTGTCACTAAAAGCCCACAATCTAAGTTTAGAAGAAAAATAGCAATTACCAGTTACTGTAAAGCACTGAATTGAATATGTTTTCTTCCTTCCCCTTCTGGCTTCTTCTGAGAAATAAAACTCACTTGCTACCTCAACTCTGACTAAGCCCCACCTCCAGTTATCACGTAGCTGAGGTCAGAGGCCAGACAATTTGCACCCCTCACCCAACTACAGGGCAGTCAGACAAGCCAAGATAAAATTTGTAGCAATTAAAGACAGCACAGACTTACACCACCACTACATTTTAAATTTTCAACAGCCCAAAAACAATTCTAAGTAAAGAAAACAAAGAAAGTACAGTGTCACTAAAAGCCCACAATCTAAGTTTAAAAGAAAAATAGCAATTACCAGTTACTCTAAAGCACTGAATTGAATATGTTTCCTTCCTTCCCCTTCTGGCTTCTTCTTGGAAATGTAAACACCTTAATGGACCACATTGAGGCAGGTCCACAGGCCTCCCAGGGGAATCATAACTAAGACGTAGCACTAGCTTAACAGGTCGCCCAGATTTTCTGGGGGAACAGACACAGGCTCTGGGTAGAAAACACTGGCACTGATTTTTTCTTCTGTAGTGGGGGGGGTGCCTCTGCACTGGTTGAAATGTCCAGATTGGGAACACTGTCAGCTCCTGGCTCTGCAGACTCTGTTTCCACAACAATTTGCTCATTATTATCTTCTGACAAGGGCCCATGTTGCTTATTTGGAGGAGACTCTGGCACAATTAGGCTTTGCGGCACTGAAGGAGTGCTGTCAACACTTTCATATTTTACTTCAAGTTCTGGTATGTCACCAGGGAGACTCAGACCATCAGCCCCTTCTTTGGGCAAGCCAAACAGTTCTACAGGGCATAGAGAGACAGCAGTCTCAGATGTGATACTTTGCACCTCACTTTCAGGGTGCTCTGGGTACTGAGAAGAAGATGGGGGTTATGCAGTCCTGAAGGCCCAGCTTCATTTCCACAATTAGCCATAGGTTTACCTCGAAACAGCTGACTCAGTTCATCAGAGGGGTAATAGGCATTGTCACACTCACGATCATCAGAGGTGGACCGACAGTTACTATCATTCTGGGCCTGCTTTGGGGAAAGCTTTGACTGTAATTACTGGGGTCAGTGAACTCTGTCTCTGTTTTGCAGCAGTGTGAGTCACTGGCCCAGGGGAGGCAATGTCTGCTGGCTCAGCATCAATAATAACTTGACCGATGGGCAGTAAGTGATTACGGTGCATGGTTTTAACAGCTTTGGAGTTATTCTCTGGATGCACTTTGTAGGTCATCCAATTTGCCAACTACTATGTGAGGTAGATGGTGCTACCTGTCAGTGATTTTATGCTTTCCATGTAGTCCCAAATTGCACAGCAACACACGGTCCCCAGGCAGCAGTTCCTGAGCCTTCACTTTCTTATCGTGCCTCTCTTTGTTGGCAAGGTTTCTCTTGGTGGCCGTTGTTTGAGCCAGCTGGTATGCATGGTTTAATTGAGCTTTCAGTTTCTGGACATACTGTAAATAGTTCTCAGCTCGGACCTCATCTGGGGGGACCCCAAAGCAAACATCTACTGGCAGTCGGGCTTCCTTCCCGAACATGAGTCAATATGGAGAGTATCCGGTGGCATCACTCTTGGTGCAATTGTAAGCGTGTACCAAGGTGCTAATCTGCTGATTCCACTTGGACTTGTCTTTAGAATGGAGGGTGCTCAGCATGTCAAGAAGGGTGCAATTAAAGCGTTCTGGTTGAGGATCCCCCTGCGGGTGATAAGGGGTGGTTCTTGACTTCTGCACCCCCGCAGAGAGAGCATTTATTTGATTAACCTACTTTCAAAGTCTCTGCCTTGGTCAGAATGGATCTGCTGGAGGGCACCATAATGTACAAAGAATTTTTCTACTAGCACCTTGGCCACAGTAGAGGCCTTTTGATCTTTAGTCGGGAAAGCTTGTGCATATCATGTAAAATGATCGGCACCATAGTGGACAAAGAATTTTTCTACTAACACCTTGGCCACGGTAGAGGCCTTTTGATCTTTAGTCGGGAAAGCTTGTGCATATCATGTAAAATGATCGGTAACTACCAACACATTACCAGTGTTCCATTGGTCTGGTTCTAAGCACAAGAAATCAATACAAAGTAGCTCCATAGGGGCACTAGTAGTAATATTAACAAGGGGGGGCAGCCTTTTGAGGCAGGGTTTTCCTTTGGAGGCAACGACTACAAGTCTTGACATGTTGCTTGGCATCTGCCCCCATCTTTGGCCAGTAGAAGCAGGATCGCACCAAGTTGAGAGTTCTGCCAATACCGAGGTGCCCCATGTGATTGTGGAGGGACTTCAGTAGCAGCTGTTTAAACGCTGTGGGCTGTACCAATTGTTGTTTGTCTACTTGACCACCACAATCCACTGTCTCTCTGTATAACAACTGATTATGCAACTTTAACCTGGGGCCTTCTTTGAACAATAAAGCATTCCACAGGTCAGGGGAACGCAACTTAGACACATCTTTCCCTGCATGCAGGGCGTCAAGTGCTGGTTGAATCATTGGATCTTGGGATTGAGCCCACTGAATACTGTCATTGTTGAACTGAGGTAGTGCACTAATATCTAGAACAGAGAAATGTCAATAGGTAGCTGGATTGCAGGTATCAGGAGGGCCCAAGCAATCTACTAGACAATCTACTGTGTTCGCAGACATCTGTTCATCTCTGTCAAACTTTAGGCATACTGCTCAGATGTCAGGTTCAGACAATCTGACCCAGTTATTCTTGGAAGCTGGCCTTCATGACAGGGCATCAGCATCAATATGGTTCAGTCGCGGTCTGTATTCAACAGCATAATCATAGGTTGATAATGCAGAAAGCCACCAGTGCTCAGAGGCGTCCAACTTAGCTGAAGTCTGTACATAGGTTAATGGGTTATTGTCGGTCTTCACCAGTATCTTTGCCCCATAGAGATACTCATGAAACTGGTCCACTATGGCCCATTTTAGGGCAAGGAACTCCAACTTTTGCACAGGATAGTTTCGCTCTGACAGGGTCAGGCTCCTACTGGCAAAAGCCACTGGTCTCAAACCATCCTCATGGTCTTGATACAGCACAGCTCCTAGGCCCTGCAGACTAGCATCCATATGCAGCACATAGGGCTTGGTAGGGTCAGCATAGGTGAGGATGGGGGCATGGGTGAGCTAATATATGACTTTGTAGAAGGCTGCTTCACATTCAGGTGTCCAGCAGGGCCCAAAAGGTTCACCTGTTCAGAAATGCTCTTTCTCATGTTCTTTAATAGCCCCTTTTTTGTATTTACAATTGATAGGGGGTTACCCTGGGTAAGATTCAGGAGTGGTCGAATCACCTTTGAATAGTCTTTGATGAACCTGCAGTAGTAGCCGCAGAACCCCAGAAAATGTTGTAGTTCTTTTAAGATATGGGGCTGGGGCCAAGTAGTTAGTGATTCAACCTTACTGGGATCAGTGTCTATCCCTTCCACAGATACTATGTGCCCCACATATTTCACAGATGTTTGAAAAAAATGGCACTTGTCAATGGACAGCTTGAGGCTGAATTCTTCCAATCGATCTAGGACTTTAAACAGTCTGGTCTTATGCTCCTCTAATGTGCGTCCAAACACAATGACATCATCTAAAGTATAGCAGACATTCCAGCAAGTTCATATCTCCCACCGCACGTTCCATCAATCGCTGAAAGGTGGCTGTGGTGCCCGAAATCCCCTGTGGCATTCGTAGGAATTTGTAGCACCCCAATGGACAGATGAAGGCTGTTTTCTCATGCACCTCCAGGGCCATCGGAATCTGGTAATATCAGCTATGAAGATCCAATACCGAGAACCATTTGCTCCCATTCAGGCTATCCAGGGCATCTTATACATGGGGCATGGTGTATTGATCTGGGATGGTCCGCCGGTTCAGGATACGATGATCAACACACATCCTCACGGACCTATTCTTTTTATGCACAACCACAATGGGATGGCATATGGGCTCCTTGATTCTTGTATAACTCCAGCAGCGAGCATTCCCTGCAGGTGCCTCCTAACATCATCTATATCCACTGGGGCAAGGCGTCTGGATCTCTCGCGAAAGGGTCGGTCATCATGCATGCATATGTTGTGTTTGGCCCCAAAGACACATCCTATGTCCCATTCTTTTAACGAAAACACTTGGTCTCTCTGGGAGAGTTTCCCGCTAATTCGGGTCTTCCATTCGGCCGATAGAGGAGAATCACCAAAGTCAAATAGGTCTGGGGTCACCCTTTCCTTCTCACCAGAATGTTTGTTGCTGGGTAATACTGCCATGTCTGTGCAGTGTACCGTGTGGCTAGGGTGCACCCTCTGTTCACTTGGACCTCCCAATCTGACACATTTCAAATCTGGACCACTACTCGTTATGCATAGGCATGGGCACAGGCAGGTAGGATGCTGGGTTTAACCATTAGACCCTCTGGCAACTTTCCTTCACCTGCGGCATCTAACATTAATATTTTGTTCTTTACATCCTTCTTAAGTCGGACCTCCCCGTGAATGGTACACTGAGCATTAGGTGCTAGCACCAAAGATTCAGGATCCTTCTTCCACACAATCCTCACAGGCTCATCTCAGTCCACTGCGTCAGGTTTCTGCTGTAAATCATATGCTCATCTGATTAAGGCTGGAATTCTTAGGGCTCGCCCAGTCCATTGCCCTTGCTTCTCATGGCAAAGTTGTGCCAGTCTCCCAAACATATGGGCGGTTGCTCCAATTAACAGGGGAACCCTATCATAAAGTCCAGTGGGGCGACACACTAAGGCAAGTGTCTCAACTTGTTCATCTACCCCGGCCACAGAAGTAGGGAAGGACAGCCAGATATGAATATACCCTGAGTACAGATAAGACTTCTCGCGTAACCCCCACACATGTAAACCTTCCAAGGGTTGTAGGGGCACATCAGGCAGGTGCTTCTGGTACCAATCTTGGAATACTATAGTTACTTGAGATCCATTGTCGAGCACGGCCCAGGCAGACACACCGTTCACCATCACTGTAGTTTCCATTGAAGAGCCCACCATCTCGGACCACTCAGGTAACACAGACTTGGATGTCGACTTGGCAGCGGCCTTGGATGAATAACTTTTCCAGGCAGCCCCACCTTGCGGCCGGGTGTTATTCTGGTGAATCAAGGCTAGTAACCTAATTGTAACCTTTCTCAAATCCTCCGGTGAGTGACAGGTGAACCAGGTGTGCCCGTCCTCCCCTCAGTGAAACATAGAATTTGACGGCAAGTAAGGACCGCTTGGCCCACCTAGTCTGCCCAGTGGTAGCAAAAGATGAGTTCTCTAGAGTCTCTGAGTGGTAGTGGGTTGTCTCCCTGCTTGGGTACATTAGAGGCACCTCAGGGTCCTTCTTTGACTTGTGACTTGCGTTCTCGGCCCTCTGGACTTCCACTGAGGTTAGTGGTTTGTGTGGCACATAGTAGGTCCCTACCAGGGCCCTCAACTCTCATCCAGTAGGTTACCCTCAGTCCAGGTTTCAGAGGCGATGACGTGCACCCCACACCACTAGGCGGGACCGCGCTCTTTGACTCAGGAGGTGTCTGATAGAGGTTAGTGTCCCTGGCTGCCTCAGCAGCTTGTTGACTGACTCTCAACTCCATTAATTCTTTAATTAGTTCTCTTACCTGCTACACCTCAGTCTCGTCACTTCTCTTAGGGGTCTGGCAGGTATGGGCAACCCCCAGCATAGGCATCCCATCCCTCTTCATCATTCTCTGCTTCACGAATCTCTTTCATGAGGTGACAATACTCAGGAGGGTTAGTCTTCCTATCTTGCAATTTAAGCTTTAGCAGCATCACACTAGAGTACCTGGCTGATCTGAGAATATGGTCCAACCTGACCCGATTCAGTTCACTAGCAGGCACCCCTCCTTTCCTGTGGGCCCTCTGCAGCGCCCTCTCAATCCTGGTAACAAACATAGACAGCTTCTCATTCTTCCATTGCTTAGCAGATTTCAATTTCCACAACAAATCATCCCTGGACTTTGTGCTACCAAAAAAACACTCCAATGCAGAGAGGTATTCAGCCGCAGTAGCCTCTGGGCTAGTGGCTCATAGGAAGTGAATGGCCTCCAATGCAGGGCCCCTCAAACTCTCCATGAGTCTTTTCCTTTTCTCCCCCTCAGAGCACTGCCACTCCTGGACCGGGGGGTAGCATAGTCCATTCATGTTTCCAGGTCATCCTACCCTACGGGTACTGGAACTGTGCCCCAAAAAAGTCTAAGTCTACGGTAAGAGTCCAAATTAACAGAGGGAATCACTAGGGGGGAGGTGACCACAGGGGACACCCTAGGGGAGGCAAGAGATGCTATCAGGGACTGCAGTGGCATGGTTCTTCGGAGAGGTCCAGCATCCTTACTAACTCTTGTGCTGATCGCCCCTCAGATACTAACAATTTAAGCAACTTATCCTTAAATCCCTCTATACTGGGGGACACTCCTGGGGTGGCCGGATCACTGTGTAAATGGATGACCCTCCACCCCTTCTGGGACCCCTCTGACAGCAGGATGGAAGGTACTTTCTCTGGGTCTATGGGAAAACTGCAGGAGAGTAGGACCACCATGGTCTGGTCAAACAGGTCCGAATCCCTCTCCTTCACTTCATCCTTCCCTAAACACTTGACATGCTCCACAGCTTCTACAATAACAGTATTCGTGGTCCCTAATGGGACATTTATTAACAAGAGGGCCTGTCGGGGGTCTACCCCCTCAGCCTCACTTCACCCCATTATTCGGTGTACTAACAGCTTAAAGGGGGACGATCTTGAGCTTAGTCATAGCAAGCTCCTCCATTTTGTCACCAGTTCTAAATGTAAGGGGGTAATTCCCACCTCTGGCCACTAGAGGATGCTAATCCCAGCAGTGCCTCCAAGATGTAACCCCTGGGCAGCGCTACCCCAAGGGCTACTACCCCTGCCTGCTTGGCTAGTTGCAGGTTAAGGGGCCTGGGTACTAATACGGGTGCCTCCACCCGGAGGTCAGGGTTGTTAGTAGACAAGCTAACCTGGGTATAGCCCTCCGGGACTCTGTAACCCCCCTCTTTCCCTGCTAGTGGCCTGAACAATATACAGTAATCACTTATGCAATGACACTTATTCACCATGCAATTACCCACACTGTTGGCACTTACCACCAGGACTGGTTCCTCTGGCTTGACCCTGGAGACCCCCTGTAAAACAGGGTTATGTACAGCGAACAGCAACAGTACAGTACTTTTGACACAAATTAGAACCACAGTCAGGTTAAATGCAAAAAGAGTTAGATCTGATTTATTCAGGGGACTTGAACAAGGAAGGGGCGTAATCAGGTTGACTTGCTTAAAGACTATATCAATCAGTCATGCATGCACTTCAGAGTCCCTACACAGTCACACACTCTGGGTACCCAGGTGGGGAAGAGGTGTGCTTAGCCAGGAACATTGCCCGTGGAAGGCCAGCGTTGCAGGTGGTTTGGGCCCTGTGATGGAAGAAAGCAACATGCACAACACACACTCTTTGTAATCCGGACCCGGAGGACTCAGTTCATGAAAGAAAAGACAACAAGGCAATCAGATGACAACACTTTAGATTTAGCTGTTGTTGCAGGGAGCTATCCTGATGTTTACTCATGATACTCAATACAGGACACAGGCAGGACAAAACTGAGACTACGGGTTGATGAACTGGAGTGCCAGGAGAAACAGGGCCCACACGAATCACTGAGGCATCATTCCTGTTCAATGCATTGAAGCAGGGGGCTGATCCTCAGGCATGTCTCTCGTCAATTGCTTTCTCTGTGTAGCAGGTAATCTGACTGAACCAGCATGGCAAGGCCCAGGCCAAGTGGAGATGAATGCTGATTAAGTCTGGTGGGGCTGAATGCAGCCTCCAGCAGGCACAACACAGTTCAGCATACAGTGGGGAACCAAATCGTGACCCACTAGCAGCACACGGCAGATATGTATTAAGGAAATACCACTGTACCAGGCGGATGGCAGTCCAGTTGCAATTACAGAGTCTCTGCACCAAACTAGGATTCTAGCAATCACTGAGGTCCTGACAGGCTGCTCGCATTCAGCAAATCTTCAGTCTTCTTCAGGGTTTAAGCCTGGTCACAGTTCCGTGACTTTAATATCTCTCTCTCTCTCTCTCTCTCAATTCAGATTCAGTCTGAAAATATCCACAAGTTCCCTCTCAGAGACAGCAGGTAGGCAGGCAGGCCAAACTCAATCATCCCACAGTTCCCCCTCGTGAACTATGTGGAAACTGCTGCTCAGCTATTTCGAGCTGTTCACTCTTCCACTTTCCAACTCAGACTGACTGTAGCTGCAAGCAGCCTGGGACTTTCCCCAGGATCCAAAAGGTTCAGTTGGCTGATTTGTCTGCCAGTCAGTTCAAGGGCTCCCACTCCAGGTCCATTTGGGTGCCAAAGTCCCAAAACTAAAATTCCTACAGAGTTTGGCTCCCACAAGACCCCTGGGGACAGATTCCATTTTAGAGTCCCCAAAGGTACTGATTGGCCCATCCTGGCAGTCCAGGACCAAGATGGTGGTGATAAACAGAACTGTCCATGCTGCAAAAAAGGCAGGTTAGACAAACTACAATATTGTTACTATCCTAATAGATAATCAGCAAATAAGTACAGCTTCTCACAGAGCTCCCTCTGCGCAAGTAGCGATGGCAGAACGGCGCAATTATCTGGCAGCCCAAGTGGGACTCGAGCATAGAAACACTCAGCCCCCACCCAGATCAATTATAACTGCAATATAGGCAACTCTTAAAGAGACAATACACAGAGGCTATGCAGGCACTCTCTAGCAATAACGTTTAAACTGCTAAAACACAGGACATCAGCCTGGCAGTGAGCATTTAGGCAAGCCCAAGACTTTTCGGGAACCCCCATTAGTAGGGGGGTTACAATTCTATTAGCGTAATGGTTCCAGTGGTGATTAGTGCACATTTGCCAATAATTTTTATTTTATTTTTTTAAATTGTCTTTTTATTGATAGAAGGTGACAAATACATCCTTGTTCGATTACCTTAGGCATTACATTACTTAATTTCAGTAATTACATGTCTTGTGAAAATACATACATAGTATAAATATCAGTATGGAAAACAGAATACCTTAAAATCTATCTCATTGTTAAATTAATGCCCTCGATTCTCCATTTATATTGTTAAAGGGTTAGTGCTGCCCAAATGCATGGCCTTTTAAATATTTTGCAAGCATACACTATCTTGTTAATGAATGGTCCACACTCCCAGCCCATCCACCCCTCCCCGTCTCTTTTTTTTCTCTTTTCTTTCCTTTCTTTATTAATCAAGTCTACCCCCCTCCCAGGTAGTAAACCTTGGGAATGTAATCAGGGAACAAAATCTTGATCATGTCTAGAGTAATATAAATACCCACAGTCTCCATTGTTGTTCAAATTGTTTTTGTTTGTTATGGATTTCTGCTGTCAATGATTCCATATAATAGATGCTTGCTACCAGAGCCCTCCATTCTTGTACTGTTGGAACAACAAGGGAGTGCCATTTCTTAGTAATAGCCTTTTTGGCTGCTAAGATGAGTATAGGTAAAAGAATATGACATCGCCAAGGGGTTTGCCTGGGATATATAGAGAGCAGAACCATTTCCGGCATAAATTCAATGAACTCCCCCATACAGTCAGAAATTTCATTTTGTATGGAACACCAAAAAGGCATCAACAGAGGACAAGACCAAAATAAATGGGCTAGGTCTGCTAATTTACAGGAGTAATTCCTCCAGCAGGCCCATATGAGATTGGGAGGTATTTGGTTAACAAAGCCGGAGAGTGGAAATATCTGCTTCTACACTTCCAGGCAAATTCACGCCATCTAGTGGCGTGTGTAATTTTATATGCAGATGTAGAGGAATTTATCCATTCCTGTTGTTGTACTTCCAGATCCAAATCCTTATTCCAACTATCCATGATGGAAGTAGAAGAGTCACCTAACCCCCCCCTCAAAATCTTATAAAAGTGACCCACCTGATGTGCCCATAGGTTGCCCCTAATATTATTTTCGAGAAATCTCCAGGCCATAGGTAGTGGCTCCGGAAGTTGGATATTAATATCCCTTTGATGTAATAGATAATTCTTCACCTGGTTATATCTGTAGATATCATTATTGGGCAAACTAAATTTGGTTTGTAGAAGCTCGAATGAGATTATTCTGGATGGGGACAGGAACTGCTTAAAAAATTGTAGTCCCAGATGTCTCCACCTGGAGAAAGTATGATCTAATCTTGCTGGGAAAAAAACGGTCATCCTCTGATATTAAGGAATAAAGGAACAAAATTTCTTTAAATGTTTTGTGCTGTTTTAGTTTATACCATACCTTTATTATTTGGGCCGTGAATGGAGTGAAATCCTTCAAGTGAGGTGAGTGGTTCCCTGTTGTTAATGTGATCCGAATTATATCATATAGGTCGTTTATGGCAAATTCTAGGTCTTTCCAAGGTGAATGGTAGGATGGAGAAAGTCATAGAGCCAATATTCTACAGTAAGAAGCCATAAAGTAAAGCTTTAAATTCGGGAAGTTGTCCCTTCCCTCCCTCTGAAAGAGGCAATTGGAGTAGTGACAATCTGATTCTGGGTTTGCTACCCTGCCAAATATAATTTAAAATCATCCTGTCTCAAGATTTAAAGTAAAATTTGAGGGAGGGAGGGAGGTGGGACATTTTGAAATAGATATAGAAGTTTAGGGAGGATGATCATCCGGATAGACTATATTCTGTGGAAAAAGGACAACGGTAGATGTGACCACACCCTTAGATCTTTTTGGATTTGGATAGAAAGAGGTTCGTAGTTCAAAAGTTCTTGCAGTTCCAGCTTTTGAGGGATTATCACTCCCAAATACCGGAAATTAGTTGTATGCCATTTTATTGGATATTGACTTTCGAGAGACTGAGACGGGGGGAAAAAAGGGGAATTGGGTCTGTCTTATTTATATTTAACTGGAAACCAGATATTTTGTTGACGTTTTCTAAAGTTTGTCAAAGGACTGGAAGAGATGTTTCTGGGGACAAGGCGGTAATTAAAATGTCATCTGCAAATAATGCAATCTTGTATTCCCTTTGACCCACCGGAACGCTCTCTATTTTTGTATTATCTCTTATAATCTCCGCTAATGGTTCAATATATAACGCAAATAGTAAAGGGGATAGGAACACCCCTGTCTAGTGCCTCTCTGAATTTGGATTGGTTGGGATAAAGTGCTGTTGACAGGAATATAGGCCTGGGGCTGTGCATAAATGTTTTTGATCCATGTAATAAAGGAGTCTGGGAATGAAAATTTCACTAGCGTAGCCCATAGGAACTTCTAATCTACTTTGTCAAACACTTTATCTGCATCTAAACTAATCACTATGGAGGGTTTTTTTTTCTAGAATTAATATATTCTAGTAACAGCATTAACCGACAGAGGCTATCTGAGGTATTTCTTTGTTTAATAAAGCCCAATTGATCCTGATGGATTATTGTCATAATAATAGGTTCTAATCTCTTAGCCCAAATTGACATAAATATTTTATAATCTACATTTAGTATTGATATAGGACGATATGATGAAGGTAAAGAGGGGTCCGTATCTGGTTTAATCAGAGGGGATATAGTCGCGTAATTCCAAGAGGATGGGGGAGACCCTCCTTCTGCTATCTCTCTGCATGCAGGGAGAAACGTGGGGAGGAGATGAGGGGCAAAGACCTTGTACCATTCAGAACTGAAGCCATATGGCCCAGGACACTTAGAAGATTTTAATTGTTTTATTTGAAAAAGTATCTCTTCAGTCGAGTTATGCTGTTTTAAGTTTTCTTTTTGGGAGTCAGAAAGGGTAGGTAACTTAAGGTTAGCAAGTTGATTAGCTATGTCTTCTGTTTGACTCGAGTGGGAGGTAGGAGCGGCATAAAGAGCCTCAAAGTATTTTTGGAATATTTGTTTAATTGCTTCATCCTTGTAAGTGGGAGGATCTGTAACCGTTGGTCTTATTCGTAATATTGTTGAAGCTTTTTTTTGCTCCCTCAACTTTCTAGCCAACAATCTGGCACTACTGGAGCCTCCCTCATGGTTAGTTTGGCGTAAGTAAGCTAGTTGTCGTAATGTCTTATAATCAATTATTTTCTGAATATCTTGTCTTAAATTTTTAATTCTGTTTTGTAGAGTTTTATCTCCTTCTCTACATAGCATTTGATAGGAAGATAACAAATCTGCTAAATATTTCATCCTCCCTTGTATCTTTTTTTGTTTATAGGCAGCATAAGACAAGATCTCTCCACAGAGGACCGCCTTCAACGTGTCCCATTGAATTGTGTGAAGAACTGGAGATGAGAGGTTATCATTAATTATTTGTGGGATGCGTTCTCTACATTGGTCTAAGAATTTTTGATCTTTTAACAAAGAATTATTAAACCTCCAAAGTTTGTGTTTGTTTTGTTTCCAAGATCAATTTTAAGGATTAAGAGGTTATGTTCTGAGAGGATCCTTGGTTCTATTAATATGTCCTGTACTAAAGTAAGGTGTTCTCCGGTAATAAAAAATTAATCCAAGTGGGAGTAGGAGTTATGCCTGCCCAAAAAAAAAAGTGTATCCCAGATTAGAGGGGAAGATCCTTCTCCAGACATCCTCTATGACTAATTGAGACAGATTCCCCTTTAAATATTTAGCTGGTCCTGAGAGCCTTTGTTCTTTAGTGGCCGAGGAATCTAGGTGAGGATTAAGGGTAACATTGAGGTCGCCTCCCACAATCAAGACACCCTGTAACTTCTCCATCACTTTTGAACAAAGGTTGTAACCGTAGGAAGGGAAGACTGGGGTGGTAAATATACATTTACAAAGGTAATAACCTGGGAGTATAGTTTAGCCATCACAATTATGTAGTGGCCCTGAGGATCAGTAAATGTATCCTGAACTTCCAATGGTGTGGAAGAGGGAATCAGGATTGCCGTGCCCCTCTTACGGCCACTGGGGTGTTAGGAGGCCAACACCTGGTATCGTCCTCCCCAATGGAGTTTAGAATGTTCCATTTTGGATAAGTGGATTTCTTGTAGGAACTATAAGTATGCTTTCCATTTACCTAACTGATGCATGATCTTATATCATTTGATGGAAGAGTGTAGACCATTCACATTTTGAGAAAATATTTTTACCGGCACCCTAGCCATATTCCTGGGGAGTGAATCTTTCCTTTAATAGTGTGGCCAGTCATCTTAGGTTGTGAGGAAGGGCCCCCCCCCCCCGCCTCTAAAAATTTTTTTTTCCTCTCCAGGGTCCATAGGATCAGATTCAGCATCCCTGGAGTATACATTAAATCCTGGTGTAAGGCCCTCCCCATCCCCGACCACCAAGACCTGTATTGAGAGCACTTGTTTCTTCCATATTAACATATCACCCCCATTTTTTCTACAAAACCTCAAACTTAGTAACAGAGTAATAATTATTAACTTGTAACCATAAACAGTTGAAAAAATCAAAAACATTGACCTTCCCGTAGGAATAACTTTGTACATATGGTCTTCCACAGTTGGGGGAGATTCCATTATCTCCAACCCAGTGCCCAGCAGCAAGCTACTCTTCCCACTAGGAAAGTGCACAAAGCATGGATCCAAGCCCACTTGAGAGGGAATACCCTCTCTAGGAGTTAGTTCCTTCTTGGGAACCAAGTCCTGGTGTGGTGGAGCTGAAGCTTGTATAGTAACTCTCCATGAGAGGGAGGAGAGCCTTCCCCAACAGCTTTATCTTTGTTAACAGTTTATTAACCACTGTGGATTCTTTTTTTCTTTTTTTTCCTGTTTTCTTCCCTTTCTCTCTCTTCTCCCTTTAAATAAAAAAACAAACAAAAAAAACGGGGAGGGGGAGAGAGGAGTGAGGACCCAAATGACCTTAGTGGTATTTAAAATATTATATAATATCTTAACTGTAAACACTTCTGTTATCATCACAAAAGTCTCAAATTGAACTCATACCTCATACCCCCTCGCATATTCCCCTCCCTGTCCTGAGCTCCGCTATCCAAACCCCGGCAGCGAGTCCGATATAAGCAAGCCCTGAATCAACCAATCGCAAGGCATAGATTGTCTTAATCCCTTAACCTCAAATCCACAGCCAGGATGAAGGAGCCATGAGTTAGTTTAATTTATTCAGGGAAGGGGAAAGGAACAAAGAACGAACCGACCGTCCCCAGTGTGAGAGAGTATCTGAGGAGGGAAGTCCTGCAAAACACCTCACATCTCTCAAAAAAAGAGGTCAGCATTCTAACTGGGAAATTCCTGGGGTTGTTGTTGAATTTGTGTCATGCTTGGCTCCCATTAAGCCTGGGAAGGAGCCAAATCCTGTGTGTGCCCCTCCGGTCTCAGGAACCAAAAGATCTCAACCTCCTCTCTCCCATCACTAAATCCCTCCCCCCAGGCATCAGCAGGAGCCCATCAAGTAACCCAGTTAATAATTTTTATTTTCAATATGTGGAACATAATTGCCACATGAACAACAGCCAATCAGATTTCAGGATTTTCCCTTATCATTTTATAAAAATAAATAATAGCAGTGCTAGTTTGAGCTCCCTTTGCTCTATTATCGACTGCAGAATGGAGCAAATCAAAGTGGTATCTGGCCAGTCGCAAGCCCTAAAGCACTTGGACCCAGCCCAGACCATTTACTATACACATGCTGGCTGAATTCTTAAAGGGACAGGTGCGGAGGCACAGCATGGCACTTACACATAAATTAACAGCAGCAAACAGATTACCTTGTATCTATTACCTCTACAGGATGTCAGCCTAGTAGTAGGCATGGAAGGAGCCCAAGAAGACATTAAGGTAAACCCCAAATTGGTAGGGGGGTTACACTCTTCCCTGCCTGGAAAAACTTGGTGTCCACATCAAGTCTATACAAACACTCCTGTTTAAAATAGTACTATTCGTGAATATGTATAGGTTGCAACCATAAACTCTTATATACACATTACAGTTTTTCATATTTGATGCATCATCATAATACGCATGCTTTATTCATATTCAATAATACTGTACAAACAAGGGTGAGAAAGAATAAGTGCCTCAGCTGGGACTTAAACCCAGGCCACCATACCATCTACTGTGCTAACCGGCTACACCACGGAGACAACTGGAACCTGGGATGTCCCTAGGCACATTACTCTTTCTCAAATGCACAACACAATGGGAACACAAATATTTACTTCTAACAATCACACAGGAGTGTGGTGTGCATATTTTATGGAACACATACAAAGAGTGAGAAAGAATAAGTGCCTCAGCTGGGACTTAAACCCAGGCCACCTGGAATACCATTCCAATTGCGCTAACCAGCTGCATCACTGAGACAACTGGAACCTGGGATTTTCCTGGGCACATTACTCTTTCTCAAATGCACAACCCAATGGCAACACAAATATTTACTTCTAGCAATCACACAGGAGTGTGGTGTGCATGTTTTATGGAATACTGCTTAGGCATTTTATATTTTACTTTCATACAAAACACTTTTGGTGCGCCCTTTGCAAGGCCCGTACTACACGAGTCACAAAAACAGACAACTGCTCATTCTTCCACTGCTTGGTATACTTAAACTTCAACATCAAATCCTCTCCTGACTTGGTGCTACCAAACACTCCTTCTAAAGCAGATAAGTGCTCAGCAGCAGTGGCCTCCAGGTTGGTGGCCTGGAGAGACTGGATGGTTTCAAGTGCAGGGCCCCTTAATCTTTCCATAAGTCTCTTACGTTTTTCCCCCTCAGAGCATTGCCACTCTTGGACCAGTGAAGTGGCATAGTCCATCCAGGTTTCCAAATGATCTTCCCCCATGGGGACAGGGAAGGCACCTGAAAACAGTTTGAACCTGCAATAAGAGTCCAGGTGTACAGGGGGTACCACTATAGGGGTCACTGCAATGGGTGACAGCATAGGTAAGGGTGGAGAGGCAGGAGTAACCCCCCACCCCCAGAATCCTCCAGGGCCCTTCAGAAATTCTCAACAGTCTGTCCCTCAGCAGCTAATAGTTTTAACAATTTCTCCCTGAATCCTTTCACTTTTGGGAAACCCCCCAGGAGAAGATGGTTCACTATGCACATGGATAACCCTCCACCCCATTGGGGATCCTTCAAGCATAATGATGGGGTACTTCTTCTGGGTCTATAGGAACGCTACATGCAATGAGGGCCATTATGTACACCTTCAGGCTGATCCATATAACACATGGATCAAGCGCTAAGATACTTTGAAATACAATTTAATGCTGCCTGTGATAAGTTTGCCCCTTATCAGAAAAGAAAATGAAAGAGCACGGTGAGCCCGTGGATCACACTGGCCCTATTTAGCTTGATGAAAGATAGGGAGAGTCTCTGGCACCGTGCCCTCGAATCTGGCCAGCAATGTGACAGGCAGAAACACAAGGCTGCAAGAAAACTATGTACCAGAGAAATTTGCAAAGCCAAGCAGGAGTACTTTAAGAATGAACTCACCAACTCCTGCGGAAATATCCGCAATTTTTGGGAAAATATCAAAAATCTAACAGGCAAGCTCGGATTTCCGATTCAGCCTCATGGGTAATGGCAGCTTAGAGAGTAAGCTTGTACCTTCCCTGGTTTTGATATTCTCCCCAATTGCCATCTAGCACTCTTTACTACAAAATGTTCTCACCTAGGAGCATCGGAGAATGCCTAGAACTGAAAGGGGCTGATTAGAGATTATCGGACAAGAGATGGAGGAAATGGGTGACAGATCCGAGTCAGAGGCCTCAGTAGCTTCAGATCAGCAGGATCCTTCTACCCACAATACTAAGCGTCCACCCCCAAAAAATATGCGTAAACAACCAAAAACCAAAACCAAGAAAGCTAAACTGGATTTAATTTATAAGGAAATCCTTACTTTTTCTAGCTGAAATTAAGGAAATATATGGTGAGCTGCACTGCGATGTCATGCAGCTAGAACAATGCATGGATGACCAGGAGCAGCTGGGGATGGCCACAGAGAATAAGGTCGATGAGCTACAGCAAGCAGTACAACAGCTTAGGGAGACACAAGAGCAAATAATAGACAGGCAGGAAGATTCCAAAAATCGAGCACGCTGAAAGAACATCAGAATCTACTGCATACCTGAAAACTCTGAGGGATCTAATATTAAGGACTTTATCGAGGCTTTACTACACACTGCCCTGGAACTGCCACGGGATTTTGACTTGCAGCTGGAAAGAGTGCATCGTGCTTTAACGCCAAAGCCTATCTCCCCTAATGTCCCTCCGAGGTCAGTAATTCTTCGTTTTAACAGTTTTGCTACTATAGAACAAGTACTGCTCATGGCCTGGAAATGTCAAAAAATCTTCTACGGTCAGTCACGTATTTACTTTGACCATGACTATGCCCCAAAAATGAATCGACTAAGAAGAGCTTATCTTCCATTACTTCCAGTTATCAAGGCTGCGGGACATAAATTTACAACCCCGTACCGGCCCGATTGGTAGTCCAATTGCCTTCAGGAAAGTGGGTTTTCGCTACTGCCCAAAAATGAAGGAGCAACTTTTAAATTAGGTCTGCACTTTCTGGAGAAATTCTAGACCTCAACGCTTAGAGCAGCACCCTGATGGTTAGCAAACTAAAGCAGGAAGGCAGAGAGGAAAGCAGCATGACTTGGGGGCAGTTCAGAACACCCTGGCTGTATATCACAGAGACTCTGAAAGCAAGAAAACCTGAGAATACATACATATGACTTTCTTGGCAATGTTTCAGGTTGGGTTGGGTTTATTGGGGGGGGGGGTGCATACCCTTTTGGTGATGCCATAACTCCTCACCACGCTGAACTGACTCTAGGCCTGAGGTGGGTCCTCTAATTTTGGACTGACCCCGAGCTGTCTGTTGAGCTAGTTATGGAGTGGAGTGATAACCTCTCCTCCCTCCAACAGAAAGCAAATGCTTTCAGTTGTTACCTTATATTAAAGTGGAACATTACTTATCAGACAATTTATATGCAAGTCAATGCGGTTAACAACTGCTTACGCTAATAGTACGGTTACTGACATAGCACCTGTCTTTCAGCTCAGGACCCCTTTTCTTTTTTCTTTCCTTTTCAGAGACAACCGGGGGGAGGGAAGAGATGGAACCCTCTGAGGGATAGTTACTGATGTGGGGTTTCTCCTAATTTCCCCCCTAATATTTTTTTTCCTAGTTCAATTATCCATATTTTATGGGAAACAGAATGTTGATTCCTCGAAGGCCTGGCATGTTAGCCCAGGGATTCCCTTCACTGATAGGGAGAGTCCAGATTTGCCAAGAGAAATATCTTTTGGAACTCTGGAGACTTTGAATTCTCTCCCCATATTTGGAAGTCCTTAGGTTTGAAAGATGACCAAATCTGTTACAGATGTTAAATATGTTCAAGTTTTTTAAGTTCTTGTTGATGTTTACAACTGGGAAGTTTTTTACCCAGATAGTTTATTATCTCTCATCCACCCGGTTATTAAGGTGTGATGCTGTTAGACTTAATAGTATAAAGAGATACCCCTGTTATATTTTGAAACGCAGTGATATACTTGCCAGGGTCCGATGCGGAGATTATGTGCCAGGCTATGTCTACTTTATTGACAATATCCTGTTTACAATTATTCAGAATGAGACTGTGACTTGTGATATCAATGTGCAATTGACTGCTTTCCCATTTCTGGATGGGCAGTCCGAAATTATCGGGGATGATTTAACCTTCGTCTATTCCCCATGGCTTTGGAACTGCATAAAATCTTGTCCATGAATATTAATGGCATTAGCCATCCATTAAAGAGGGCTAAGCTACAGCAATATCTGCATCTGCAGCAGGCTGACTGCGTCTACCTCCAGGATATGCATTTATCACAAGGTGAACATGCTAAGCTCTCTGCAGGGGGCAGATATGCGGTCTTCTCCTCTAGCAAAACTGGGAAAAGACGTGGAGTGGCAACCTTAATTCCTAATACCACTCAGTTTGCTAAAGAAAGGGAATACTCAGACAAAAATGGACACTTTGTGATAGTGCAGGGTCGTATGTTTGAGAGTGAGATTACACTAGCTAACATCTACCTCCCCCCCGGTGCCCCCTGCCCCCTTTTACTTAACCATTTTATAAATAGGCTGCTTGAGATACAAAGGGGATTCATGTTGATTGGTGGGGATTTTAATTTAACTATGTCTCCACAGAGAGATTCCTCATCCCCTAAACGACATAGACTCACTCCCATTCAAAAGCTTTTCAAGGCTCAGATTCCTAAGTTGTGACTTCTGAACCTCTGGCGTCCTTTTCTCCCCTCCTTGGAAGGCTATACTTTTTCTCCCCTAGACATCATACTTCATCCAGGATTAATTACTTTTTCACCCTCCACGGAATTCTTAGATAGGGTACAGGATACCTCTTTAGAGGCTCGAATATTATCGGACCATGTGCCCCTCCTGATAAAGGTAGACTTAGGTAAATCCCGGAAAACATCTCTGTGGAGGCTAAACCTCTCCTTATTAAAAGATTCGGAGTTCAAAACTAAAATGTCCGACCATATCACTCAAATCCTAGATGAAAACATTGGCCCTACTGTCTCAGTCACACTTCTCTGGGATACTATGAAGACAGTGGTGCGGGGAGATATTATTTCATACTCCTCTAGGCAGTACAAACAGAGAGAGAATCCAGATATAGGTTACTTCAAGATGCCTTAAAGGAGTTACAGGGTAAACATGCACGAGGAGAGCAGGTATCCCAGGATGAGCTCAGTCAGACCCAATCTGAAATACAAAGTATATTAGACCATAAAACACAGAAGTCCCTCCAGTACCTTAAAAAGTTTTATTATGAGGGTGGCCCTAAAGGCACCAGAAATTTGGCCAAAAGAACCAGGGGTTTTAAGCAGTCAGTCACAATTACACGGATTAGAGATCCTGAATCGGGAACCATCCTACACCAGGGACCGAGGATTATGGGAACATTTTAGCAATATTATAAAAAATTGTATTCTGAACTGACCTCCTCATCCCTCAACTCAATTCATAATTTTTTGGCATCTATTAACGTCCCTAAGCTGTCTAGACCACAACAAACATCCTTGATGAGCCCTATTTCCATTAAGAAAATTCAAATGGTTATTCACAAATCTAAGAATTTAAACTGTCCCGTCGGTAGCCTGTGAGGAGGGCACATGGGGAAGGGCGCCGTCCGTAACAGCGACTCTTTCTCTTCGAAATCCCTCATGGCGATGGGAGGGTAGGGTGACCGGATTGGGGGGGGTGGATGAAATGGGTGACAGGATGTCAGTATATGTACGCACATGGGGGGGCCAGCATGGTGAGCATGAGTTGGGAGAGGCGGAGGAGCTGTAGGGGTGGCACTGCAGTGGGTTGCCAAGCTGCATCATGACGTCGGGGGTTGGCCTGTGGTTGGGTTGGGTGAGGTACCAGATTTGGGTCTGGGCGCTGGTGCGATTTTATTGCACCAGGCCCGAACCTTTAATTTTACACGCTTTCACCCCCAACATGCACCCCCCCTGGAGTTGAGAATCCTTTAGTTGGGGGTGTAGGGCGAAACCCCACTCACAGAAAGCATTGAAAGTTATGTCCCGTGCCGTTGTCCAGGTGTTAGGTGTGTCAGAGTGTCAAAACAAGTGGCACTCTGACTGTGACGATAATGGCGACGCTTCTTTAGGCTTTCGCCGTTATCACATAGAACCATCCTGGCCCAGATGGATTCGGGCTGAGTGGTATAAAGCCTTCCTTCCTAAGATGCTCCAACCTATGAGACAGGCCTTTCTGGAGGTACAAAGGGGGAGGCCCCCTCCAGTCTCCTGGTCTTACGCAGCTATCTCTGCTATTTTGAAGCCAGGTAAGGATCCACTTTCATTGGATTCATACAGGCCCATCTCAGTCCTAAATAGTGACTACAAGTTCTATATGGCAATATGGGCAAGTCAGCTGGAAAATCTGTTGCCTCACCTAATCCACCCGGATCAAGACGGATTTCTTCGGATGAGACAAACTGCAGACAATGTCCAGAGGACAGTCCATTTAATGGATCACATGACTAAATCAGCCATACCCTCAGTCTTGCTCAGTCTGGATGCCTATAAAGCCTTCAACAGGGTTTCCTGGAGATTTCTGTGGAAGGTCTTGGCTTCTTTTGGCTTTCCCAGGGAATTCATCAGATGGCTGGAGCAGATTTACTTTTTCCCAAAGGCATACATTAAGATCAATGGAGGCATCACTTCTCCCATCACTCTAGAGAGGGGCACCAGACAGGGATGCCCCCTATCCCCACTCTTGTTTGTCATTTACCTTGAGCCCCTCGCTATGGTGCTTAGGAACCCAATGAGAGTATCGGGCATTCAAGTGGGCAATCAGGAATGGAAAGTAGCCTTGTATTCCGATGATATTGTACTGTCACTGACAGACCCTGAGGCTTCCATACTGGCTGTCTGGGATATCTTGGAACAATTTGCCCAGGTATCAGGCTATAAAATAAATTCCTCTAAAACAGAGGTCCCTACATTCAATTTCACCCCCTCCCATGATTTAAAGACAGGGCCACCCCTTCGTTGGCGCAGTACCAATATAAAGTATTTGGGGATATACTTGCCACAGCAATTATTAAATCTTACTTTGATAAACTATGAACCCATTACACAAAAAATAGAATCTGACTTACATCTGTGGTCCCAGCTCCATCTACCATTCTATTTAAGGGTAGACCTTATTCGAATAAATATTCTCCCTCACCTATTATACTTGTTTTGAACAATGCTGTTTTTTTCTGACTCTATATACTTCCCCTCCTGGAACAAAGCTCTCTCCAGATTTGTCTGGGCCAGCAAGAAGCCACGAGTTAAATGGTCAACATTGTTGCTCCCTAAAGACAGAGGGGGCTTGAATCTGCCAAATCTTCAGAAGTATGCGATCTTAGCCAGAATTTTTAATTGGAGCAATCCAACCTATAACTTACCCTGGAAAAGTTTAGAATTTTCTCTAAATAAGATACAAGATGTGTCTGACCTCCTGTCCTCAACTCACCTCCCTTCTAAAAGAACACCTGCTTATTATAGGGGCACACAGTCTACTTTGGAGGTATGGTACAAACTTAAATGCTCTGCTGAGTTAGAGAAATTATGTTTCTGTCTGAACCTACTCAGCTCAGTCGCCTCTCTCCCCTCTCCACAGATTGAACAGACATTGGTTACCTGGATGCAAAGAGGCCTGTCGTTTATCTTCAATATATTACCTGTAGATACTGAAGGAGTTATTCCTTTTAACAAGCTTCAAGAAACCTTTAATATTCCACAACATGATTTCCAGGTTTATTCACAAATCCAAGAAATTATACTGCAGAAAGGAGTAGGATATCGTTCCCTGCCCAATCCCCTTCCCCTATTATTGCATTTAGCTATGGCCACTAGAAAAGGGCAAATTTGGCCACATTTTATTGGGCTATTATATAAGGAACTGCAGGAATTATCTAGAAACTTGACCAGAGGAATTTTAGAAGCCTGGAATAGAGTGCTCTTAATCCCAATCTCAGAGGAAGATTGGGGGAAATATGTCAAATTCTCAATGGGTGTTCTAGGCACCCCCTATTGGCGAGAGTTTGCATGGAAGACGAGGAGTAGATTCTTCCACACCCTGGCGAAGTTGGCCAAATTTTCATCTGCAGCCTCAGGCCGATGCTGGAGAGAATGTGGAGAGCCTCTTGCAGGCCATACCCACATTCTCTGGTCATGCCCACAAATAGCAGGGTTGTGGAGATACATCTCTGGGGCCTTATCAGAAGTGGTAGGGGCAGAGGCAGTGTTAACACCTCAACTAGTACTCCTTTCAGTTCCCCCAGAAGATCTCCATATATCAAATGGGTCCCTATTATGTACTTATATTTTGGCAGCTAAAAAGGCCATCACTAGACATTGGGGACAGAGAGCCCCTCCTACTATCCAAGACTGGTATACAGTTATGGGGGAGAGTTATATTCCTGAAAGGCTTATAGCTAGAAGTTCAGACAGATGGACACATTTCGAACTTAGATGGCGGGAATGGGTCTTTTATATTTCACCTTTAGACCCCACTTTTGTGCCATAAACAAGGCCAGTAACTTTGTTTTTAAGATTAATGTGTCACCCTAGAGACTTAAGTGAAACATAAAACCCCTCATGGTATTTGTTTATTATTTATTGCTCTATGTTAAAGATTTCATGACAAGTGAACTTTTCTTTTCCCATGTATTTTCAGACTATGTACACTGACTCGATTACTGAAATATGCATTTCCATTGTCACTGCTTACTTAGACCGCAATAGTATAAGTAGACAATATTGTTCTTGGAATTTATACAATATGATATCTGAATGACATGTATCTCTACCCTGTTATGGATTATTATGATCTATTTTTATGAAAACATATAATAAACATACAATATAAAACAAAATCTAACAGACAAGCTCAATAAATCATTCCCCTCTCCGACTGAAGTCAATAGCGCCACTATACAGGACCATAAACAAATTGCTGACACCTTTAATGTCGCTTTCATGGACCTCAGTGGTGTGTCCCCCCTGATTTTTTCAATGAGTCTCCACTGGAAGGTGACAAAACAATTGCTCCACCCAACAAAGCACCCTCTTTCTATTTTAGGAAAGTCACACATGCGGAGGCCAAAAAATACCTACAGAAGGTGTTTGGTAAAACCAGGTTCAGCAGTGACACCTTGAACCTAAAACTACTTAGCCTCTCACTTGATGCTACTCTAAAACCTCTCACTAAACTCCTGAACTTATCCCTCACCCTTAGACAGTTCCCTCAACAATGGAAAGCTACCATTGTCACACCCATTTATAAAAGTGGGGATGGGGCACTACACTCTAACTACCACCCCATATCTATCCTTCCCCCTCTTTCTAAAGCCCTTGAGTGCATTGTTGTGGACCAGTTGACAGAGTGCCTTAACAAATATAACATTCAATGCCCACAGCAACACGGCTTCAGAAAAGCCCATGGCACAACAACTGCCCTCCTCGTGTTTACTGATCACATCCATAAGGCCCTGGACAATGCTAACCTATTTGGCGCTATCTTCATAGACCTTACCAAGGCCTTCGATACTGTCAATCACTGACTCCTCATTCACTCCCTCCATGCCCTGGGACTCTCAAAAGAGGTCACTTACTGGTTCAGCAGTTACCTACAGCAAACCCTAAAGCACTTGGACCCAGCCCATGCCATTTACTTTACACTATACTATATCAAGTCAAGGTCTCAACATCACGATTTCTTACTGCCTTTAATTCTGGACTTAAACCTCAACTATTGCCTGAGGTGTCATTTGAATCCTCCCTTCTGTCATTGTCCAAATCAAGGTACCAACATCACGATCTGTCTTTGCCTCAAATATTGGACATTAAACTCCAACATTGCCTGTGGCATCTGTCGTGTTCTCCCTTCGAACAGTCCTTCCTCCCTAGGCCATCATGTCCAACTCTCTCCTATCTCGGCTGACCTTCCCTCCCCACTCCCTATACCCCCTTCCCCTTCCCACCCTACTTGCCAGGCCATGCCTACAGGACTTATCAAAGGACTCTTACATCTCAATCTTCTTCATACTTTGACACTAGAGGAACTGCCACTCCTGCTCACTATGACTCCTCCAATGATGTTTACTGTATAAACTTTAGCTCATTACCTTACATCCATATATCTGTATCCATGCAATTTGTATTACCTGGGCTGGCAGTATAGCCTAGAGGTTAGAGTAATGAGCTATGAACGAGCTTGATACATCCAGCCGACCAGACCTTGGTTTGATTCTCACAACCTCCACTTGCATACTGTGTGACTCTGAGCAAGTCACTTAACCACCCAGTGCTCCCAGGTCGCTCCTGAAAACAGGTACTTGTGCCTAGTGGGCCTTACCAAAAGGCTAAAATTAAAAAAATAAATTAATTGGCACTACCTCCTGTTAAACCTATTGCTATGTTCTGGTGCAAGTATCTTGTCGCATGCGATGGTTAACTGTTATTATTACTATGTAATTGTTATGTACATTCACTCAACCTGTGATGTCTTAACCCTGTTGGCAATTGTTTTGCCCCAGGTCCATCTTGTAAATGAGCTTGTCTCAATGATGTTCCACCTGGCAAAATAAAGATTTTGATCGATTGATTGATTGATTGATACACATACTGACTGAATTCTTGAAGGGACCGTTACGGAGGCACAACATGGCACTCTCAAGTAAATCAGCAGAAGAAAAGAGGTAACCTGGAATCTATTACCTCTACAGAATGTCAGCCTGGCAGTGGGCATGGAAGGAGCCCAGGAAGACATTAAGGTAAACCCCAAATTGGTAGGGGGGTTACACTTGTACTTCCTAGACTTCAATAAATAAAATAAAAAATAAATAAAACACAAAGTGTGTGTGGGGGGGAGACATCTTTCTACTTGCATCGTTGATTATGTTGAAATAGTCCGGGTACTTGACTGTTTTTGTGCTGGGAGGCAGCCAGGTCTGGTACACCAAATCACCACATTAAAGCTGCATGTTGTAGTGGTAGGGGTTTTGAAATGTGCCAGTCCTTGGGCCTGTTGCTGACTATGGAAGGCACAGGGAAGATTAGACTAGATGGCATCTCTATGAGCGTGTCCATCTGCGGGTGGTCTGTGGGTGTAGGAAAAGCCCCATTTTAGCTCTAGCCTCCTTAGGTACTGTATGTTTATTTGTTTATTTAGGGAATCAGAAATACCTTTGAGTCAAAGACTCCTTTACAAAGGTTCCACGTCACGTATAATGCTTACAGAGCTAAAACAAACAATTTGACAGAAAATAAAGTAATACAGGGAAATGTTACAGACTTCATGTGTATGTGCCACTCAACACTCACTGGGGTGGGGGGGCTGGTCTGGATTTCCATTCACACCTGCACACATCCATTGGCAGGGTGCCCGAGATGTGGAAAGCAGATAGGTTGGTCGGTTGGTATGGGGAGGCACGGGAGAACCAGGTTGTATTTTACCACCTAAATGCGGTAACATCCACAGGGTGCTGGGGCATGGGTGAGCAGTACTGAGCCACCATTATCTGGTGGCCCTAGAGCATGTCAGATGGGTAGGAGTGGGCAGCACACAGAGGTGATTCTTTCCCCAGCCCTTGGTTGATTGGTGGGAGCGGGTTGTAGAGGGAACTACTGTGCTTCCAGACTTGGGGTAAGACGGAGCAATTTGTGAAAAGGTACCCATCGACATAGAATGTAAACTGGAGCTTAATATTAAAGGTGGCCATGTAAATAAACATAGAAGATGTTCTGGGGTAGGTGGGGGGAGGGGACGCTCATGCAGACTAAGAGTATACTATTACGGCGATACACCAGTGTCAACCTACTAGGCATAGGGTCACTAGGAAGTTGACTCAAATATTTCATATAGAGATCCAACTAGTTTATGTGAGATGGGGGGTGGATATAATGGGAATACTTGATGTTTGTTTTACTTACTCTGATACTGTTTTGTTGATTTTATTCTGATGTGTTGTATTTTACTGGATGTTCTCTGTTTGAATTGTTTATACAGTTTTAAGCCTTTATGTTTCTGAGTGTTATCCTGTCTATACCCGACACTCAGGAGACATGCAGCTCCTTACAATCAGATATGAAGATGGGGAACCGTCACTTTCATGATGGGAGTTCTGTCGTGTGAGAGCTCGGGTCTGTTTTGGCTGGTGGGCTCCCTTCACTAGGGGCTAATTTATGTTTATGCTTAGAAATAGGGCCAAATTAACTATCTGCTTCTGGAATGTCCAGGGTATCTCGTCCCCTATCAAGTGTAAGAAAATTTACACGGTACTAAAGAGATCAGGGGTGGGAGTGGCCTTGCTCCAAGAAAGACATATTACCCAGCATAAGCATAATAAGCTGATCAGGGAGTGGGTGGGACAATGCTATTCTGCCTCCTTTAATGAACATAGGAGAGAGGTTGCAATTCTCATTCATAAGGGGTTAACATTTATTAAGGAGAGTGGTGGCAGACACCATTAACGGTAGGCATGTCTTCATTGGCAGGAGTTTCCTGGGGAGGACTATTACATTCAGTAATGTCTGTGTCCCGGCACAGAGAAATCCTGTGTTTTTTGACCAGCTCCTGACCCTCTTGTAGAGAGAATGGTTTCAAGGGTTGATTCTAAGGGGGGGATTGTAATTGTAGACTTGACCCACGGCTGGACCGCTCCACTGCCGATGGTAGGTGGGACTGTGCGGTGGAGAGATGGGATGCAGGATTTGCTGAGCTAGACCTGGTGAACACATGGAGGGAGGCTAACCCAGGATCTTGGGAATTTACCTTTTTCTCTAACCTGCACTGTACGTGGTCCCGTATTGACTCTATAATGGTAGCAAGATGCCTATACCACCGGCTAAGCAATATATACTGTACATCAGCCCAATCTCTGTCTCTGATCATTCCGGGTGTCAGTTAAGCTGAGCCTGGGGAGAGAGGACTTCTGTTAGGGGGATGGAGATTCCCCACATACATGTTGACTAATCAAAAATTTAGAGAGTTTCTGATTGATAGATGGGACTTCTATCTGTCCACTAATGTTCCCTCAGCCCCTTCTAAAGTAGAGCTGTAGGAGGTTGGAAAAGCAACCATGCACGGTAAAGTGCTGGCTTACATGGCCACGCCGCATAAGCAGAAGCTGGAGCGGTTACAGTGGCTTGAAGAGGCTACCAAGAGACTTGAAGTATTGGCCTTACGAGACCTCCAGGAGAATATGCTGAGGGAGCCGAAAATAGCCAGGGAGGCTCTTAACAGACAGTTTACTGGCACAGCGAATAAGGCCCTTATATATGCTAATCAGAACACTTTCGAGTGGGGTAACAAACCCAGTCCATTACTGGCAAGACTGGTGAAGAGGAGAGGTAAGCCTAACAGGATCTCAGTGGTCAACGATGGAACAAGCAAGCTAACGGTGGAGATTAGACTAATTAAAGGAAGTTTCCGATGAAAGTACCTGTACCTCAGCGATGCCTTTGTTTTTTGTGCTTCTTTTATCCTGTCCTCCATATTCCGTCATAAAAATAATGTTAAAGTATATCATTTTAAACTTGTCCCCATCGCTAACCCGGAAGCCACGCTTTCTGTTTACATTCTCATGCAGTCCCAGCTCGTGCATGTGCAGTAATGTGTAGTCATCCTTGTGATGTATTGCAAGGTACTTGTATCCAGAAACAATGGCAGATAGTAGCTCAAACAGTGGGAGAAGTTCTCCTGAGTCTTATTTCGATTACTCTTTCAGTAGTGGTAGCGATCAGGATGAACTGTCTAATGCGGTGTCACTTGCTGATCCATTTAGAAAGGACCCTTATGTCTCTGATGACTCGGAGGGTACTGCAGATGCCGAGGAAGCTCAGGGTGATGGAACTAATCCAAACGAATATGGAGGAGAAGGACGAGTGGGCAACACTGAATGGTAATCACCATTTAATGTGTTGTCAGTCATCACTGGCTGTATCTTTTACCCTGTACTAGCTGTAAGACATTTTTTTTTTTTTTTTGCCCCTCCTCTCTCCGCTGGTCGTCCGCCCGGTCACAGACCCCTTCGGCTGCGGCATCCCCATATGAGCCGTACTCCCGGGACCCCGGATTACCCCCAGAGGCGGAGGGGCATTAGCACCATCCTTTGGGCACCATGAACAGGGATAGGGGGCGGGTGTCGGCCTGGGGAGCCGATAACAGCTCGGTAGGGCATCATTTGGCGGCGGGCGGGCTGAGATTTTTCCCTTAGAGGGGCGGGAGCGTGCAATGACGCCAGCGCCATCCGCCCCTTAGAAACCTTTCTGTCCCGTATGCTGAGGTACTCCTGGCCTCCACCAGGTGTCCCCATGCATCGGCAACATCATCGCCCTCCCCGGAGAAGGAGGCAGTCATGGGGCCTCGATCCTTCTCCCCGGCGACCCTCCGACGACCTGAGCTCGTTCCCGAACCCACGTCGCCGGCATCGCAAGCGGAAATCCAACTGCTGCGCCGGCGGGCCGGCTGTTGCTGTAAGACATTTTTGAGACATTTCCTGAGCACATCGAAATGTTTCGTTGAATCAGTGGAACATTTTGTCATGGTGTCATGTCTTTGAGTGCAACTCTAGGTGTTACATCAGTGTTACCCCCACATTTGTGTTACCCTTCCATCAGTCTGTTTTCACCTGTATTTTATTACCACTTGTTTAGTAATTTTCCTGGTGTTTACAGTGTTTATACCTACATTTCTTTACTGTGACCCGCGTTCTTTGGTCAACATAAGTCCCTGCAGAGGGTATACCACACTGTTGCTGTTCCCTGTGGTATCTCTGTGTGCTGTTCAGTTTTGGCATCTGTCATTTGTTTTGTATTACACATCCATAGAAGTATAGAAACATAGAATTTGATGGCAGATAAGGACCGCTTGGCCCACCCAGTCTGCCCATTTCCCTGCCTACTGGATAAGCTGCAGATCCTAGTTAACCAGCAGCCTACTTCTTCCTACCCCCACCCCCTAGAATTGCCTTATGACTGTCCCATGCATGCTTGAATTCCACCACTGTTTTAGACTCCACGACCTCCTCTGGAAGGCCGTTTCATGCATCCACAACCCTCTGTGTGAAAAAATACTTCCTTAAATTACCTCTGAGCCTCCCCTCTATCTTCAAATTGTGCCCCCTTGTTCTTGCACACCTCTTTTTTTGAAAGATGCTACCCTCTTGGACTTTGTTGATTCCCTTGAGGTACTTGAAAGTTTCTATCATGTCCCCCCTCTCCCTCCTTTCCTCGAGGCTATACATATTAAGCTCCTTAAGTCTCTCTTCATATGTCTTCCGGTGCAGACCCTGCACCATTTTAGTGCCCTCCTCTGGACAGATTCCATCCTGTCTATGTCTTTCAAGACTGGGTCTCCAGAACTGCACTGCAGTACTCCAGATGGGGTCTGACCAGCTGTCTGACAGAGGATAATAACTTCTTGTTTTCTACTGAGATGCCTCTCCCTATGCATCCCAGTATCCCCCAGCCCTCCTTGCTGCCTTCTCATTGCTTGCCCACCTTTAGGTCATCTGTATAGACTATCCCCAGGTCCCTTTCCATTTTGTTGTTGTTAGTATCTCACCCCCATTGTGTACTCTTCCCTGGGTTTTGTTTCCCAGGTGCATTACCTTGCACTTCTTAGCATTGAATCTAAGCTGCCATACATTTGACCATTCCTCTAACCTTGCCAAGTCCCTTTTCATCCTTTCCACCCCACCTTGTGCATCAACTCTGTTGCAGATCTTTGTGTCATCTGCAAAGAGACATACTTTTCCTTCCAGTCCCTCTGCAATGTCGCTTATAAAGACATTGAAGAGGACTGATCCTAATACTGAACCCTGCAGTACCCCACTAGTAACCCCCCTTTCTTCAGAGTGGACTCCATTTACTATTACTCTCTGTGTCCTATTCTCCAGCCAATTCTTTACCCAGGCTGTCATCTTGGGACCCACTCCCAGGCTAGCTAACTTGTATATTAATCTTTTGTGTGGGACTGTGTAAATGCCTTGCTAAAGTCTAGGTAGGCCATGTCAC
Organism: Neoceratodus forsteri; assembly: GCA_016271365.2. Classification (NCBI taxonomy): domain Eukaryota; kingdom Metazoa; phylum Chordata; order Ceratodontiformes; family Ceratodontidae; genus Neoceratodus; species Neoceratodus forsteri. The sequence goes on from JADMNL010000025.1 coordinate 270,475,302, forward strand.
AGCCCCTCCTGATCTACTACTTTGGTCACCCAGTCAAAGAAATCTATCAGATTCGTCTGGCATGACCTTCCCTGCTGTGAATCCATGCTGCCTTGGGTCCTGTGCCCCTCCGGCCTCTAGATGCGACAATTCTTTCCTTCAGAGTGATTCCATCATTTTCCCTACCACTGAGGTTAAACTAACAGGTCTGTAGTTTCCTGCTTCTGCCTTGCTCCCACTTTTGTGAAGGGAATCACATCTGCCCTCCTCCAGTCCTCGGGTACCACCCATCCTCCCATGATTTGTTAAACAGGGTAGTCAGTGGTGTCACTAATTCTACCCTTAGTTCTTTTAGAATTCTGGGATGAATTCCATCAGGCCCCATTGCTTTGTCCATCTTCAGTTTTAAGAGTTCTTTCAGAACCCTTTCTTCTGTAAATGGGCTGGTATCAACTTCTGTATCCAGAGTGTTTCTGTTTGTTTTAGGTACCTCCCCTCTTCCTTTGTAAATACTGAGCAAAATATTTGTTTAGTATCTCTGCCTTTTCACAGTCACTCTCTGCCCACCTCCCCTTTATTAAGCCTCACTATCCCTCCCTTGGTCTTCCTTAGCTCCCTGATGTACCTATAAAGGTTTATCCCCTTCTTAACTGAGTTGGCTATCTTTTCCTCGGTTTGGGCCTTTGCTGTTCTGACTGCCTTCCCAGCTTCCTTTTGCTTTAACTGATACAGTTCTCTGTCCTGCTCCTTCTGTGATTCCTTGTACTTCCTGAAAGCTTTCTTTTCTCTTGAACCTTCACTGCCACTTCCTTTGAGAACCATAGTGGTTTCCTACATCGTTTATTTTGTTTATTTGCTTCACACAAAGGCTTGTTACCTCTGTGATGGCAGTTTTTATTATTCCCCATTGTTCTTCCACCCCTCCTTCCTGCCCATTTGCTAGTGCATTCCTTAGGCACTCACCCATTTTGGCAAAGTCAGCCCTCCTAAAGTCCAGTACCTTTGCCTTTGTATGGCTTGACTCTATTGCTGTGTTTATTGTGAACCATACTGTTCGATGGTCGCTAGTTCCCAGATGGCTATCCACTTCTACATCTGTGATTCTCTCTTCATCTCCATTTGAGAGAACCAGGTCTAAGATTGCTCCCTCTCGAGTGGGCTCCAATACTAGTTGTCTAAGGCATGCCCCCTGTAGGGCATCTAGAATAACCCCACTCTTCGAAGTGGCTGCTGCAACTGCACTCCAGTTAACATCTGGCATATTCAGATCGCCCATCAGCAATATCTCCCTTTTCTGCCATACTAAGTATACTTTCTATCATTTCTTGTCCATTTCCCTCCCCTGAGAGAGAAGTCTATGCTCTAACCCTGTGCGGAATGTGGTGCCATTGCCGGTCTCCAAATTTATCCACAGTGCTTCTTCTCCTCCCTGTTTTCCCTTTTGTTCTGTTGCTTTGATTCCTTCCCTTATGTAAAGAGCTACTCATCTTCCTCTTTTACCCTCCCTGTCCCTCCTGTAGATAGTGTATCCTGGTATGTTTACGTCCCAGTCATGGTTTTGTGCGAACCATGTTTCTGTGACTGCCACGATATCCAGATGTTCCTCCTCCATCAAGGCCACTAATTCAGGAAGCTTGTTACTCAGACTACGGGCATTGGTACTCATTGCTTTCCATTTTTTGATGGCTTTACCTTCTGTTGCAGCATCCCCCACTGACCTTTCTACCTCGGTCTTTTCTCATTTAGTACCCTGTTTTGTGGGAGAGGCTGGGATTTTCCTGCTGCTTATCAGTGCCTCCCCTTGACTAGTTTAAAAGCTTACCAATGAAGCATTTAAACCGATTGCTCAAAAGACTTGTTCCCTTCCTGGACAGATGCAGACCATCCTGCCAGTATAGGCTGGTGTCCCTCCAGGTGGAACCCCAGTCCCCAATGAAGCCAAACCCTGTGCTCCACCCCATTTTTCAACCATTCATTAAACTGCATGATGCAAAGTACCTTGCCTCACTCATGCCATTGACAGGCAGCACCTCTGAGAAGGATACTGTGTATGCTACTTGTCTTAGGCCCCTCCCCAGTTCTACAAAGTCCTTCTGCACTGCTCTAGTCTCATGTTGAGCCAAGTCATTTGTCCCTAGGCGGACAATGACGTCCAGCTCAGACTTCCGTGCAGCTGTTCTCGTGATTCTGAGGATGCGCTTCCTGTCCCTCCAAGCCATGGCACCAGGCAGGCACCTTACTTCAGTTTTCCCTGCTCCCCCCAGTTCTATCCCCCTAATAACTGAGTCACCCACCAGGAGCTGCTTCCTTTCCTTGTGGTGTCCTCTGCCTCCTTCCTGTGGGCCTCCCTTGTGACAGGTGTCCTCAGCCTCCTTAATCTCCTCTGTGGGTGCATCCATAGGGGAGCTGTGCTCCCCCAGAATGGTGTATGGATTGTGCAGTGGAACAACTGACTGGGTATGCCTATGTTCCACCATCCTCACCCTCCCTGAGCCCACTGTAGTCCAACTGCTGTGCTTTCTTTGCAACCTCTAAAGTAGTGGTGGTGGCTCTGGTGCTCCCTGGATGGGGGAGGTTCCCTTTCTACCATCCAGTCTGGCCTGGGGGAAGGCTCCCTTACTGCTGTCCAGTGTGGCCTGAAGACGGGCAACTTCCTCCCTCAGGGCAGAGAGTTGTCTGCAAATAGGACAGCATCTCAGCCTATTACACATCCATGTTATTATTGTCACTGGGAGTAGTATAATTACAGAGTATTTACAATGCTTTTGCTTTGTCATGTGTGAAATCATGACAGCTGAAACATTGCATCTACCCTTGTATGCCTGATTGGTGCTGGCATGGTTTTGCGTCCCTCACACTGGTGTGAACTGACAAAACTGGGTTCATTTCTCATTATCTCTATCTGTTATGTCCTTTTTCACTGCATGCTGTCTGTGCAACGTTTGTCTCTGTCAGGACAGTGGAAGTGTGAAACACTCACACTGTCGAGCTCAGTATTGCAGACCAGTGTTCTTTGCTTCTGTGATGTTACATATGTGTTCCCTCTATTGCTTATTGTTTTCCCCTCCCTGTAGTTACTTGTGTTTCACCTTACCACCATCCACCTTACATCATAGAGTCCCTGTCACAAAGCAATGGTTGCAGAGCTAGTGGCACAAATGAGACCCGCCGCCCATTCATCCTGCAGTGCAAACCAACCTTTGAAATGCACTTCTTGTACTTTTACTACCAAATTCCTTTTCCCCACCTCCCCAATACTGTACCCGAAACCCCTCCTGGGAATGCATTACCTGTATTTCCACACCCCATTCCCTCTCCCACACACTGTGCTTCAGATGCCAATGGTCAAAGTGCATTTGTTGCCCATCAGTTCACCAACTACCCCATCATAACTTGATTGTTTGACATTCTTTTGTGCTTACAAACTCCGCTTAATTTGTCCTTGTGTCACCCGCCCCCCAATACCAGCACCATCTCAACATCATTACACCCTGGTTGCAATGTATTGTTATGTTGTTACCACTGTCATCATTTAACCCCTTCCCCCCACTACCACCAATAACATTTGACTTCTCCATTCCGAATGCATGTCTTGTACCGCTATACACACATCCCTCCTTCTACACATGCACAGGCTTGTACTGCTTGGTACATATTCTGCACTGCCCACAGTAGTGATATGGTTATCCCGGGTCACCTGAGGTACAGTGCGTGACACATCAGGTGGATTGTAGGTTGTTGATGCGCGCATCAAATACCTGCAGCATTGGCTTTGTCATTCAGTCATAATAGTTGCAATGTATTTGTCTTTCAGTGGTGTACTTCTCTTAACACTGGTTGCATTTGATATGGGTGACCGTTGGACATCATGTCTGCTCCCTTGGCTTTATGTTTGCACTTACTCCATGATCTCCTTGGGAGCTTAAGCAGCAGGCAGGTAGGAAAGAGGGCTGGAGTTATATTCTGTTTTAAATGAAATATTTGAATAGTTTGTAAGTGAAATTAGTTTTATGTGTTAAAAATTATTACCTTGAATTAGAACTGTTACATTGTAACTTTGGTGGCTTGGGGATAGTTGTTTGGCAGGGATACTTAGAGGAATTTAAATGTGTTGTTTGCCTGGTGTTTGGTAACAGCCCTCCCACCACCTGTGTTTGTATGCCTTCTTAAATACTGAAAAGCCACTGGGGTTGGGATTGAAGGGCTAGTATTTCTGTTTGGGACTGAAATTCAAGCAACAGGAGCTGGTGGGCCTGTGACATCATATGGTACCTGATGTCTGCTTACACACACTGTTAGTGGGACCGAACACACACTGGACTGTATGTGTTTGTGAGACTTAGGAACGTTATTGGTGGAGTTGAAATTGGGTTTGTAAATAACTACAGTCAGTATAGAGAGAAACTGTACTCAGGGAAAGGGACTGAGAAAAGGGGTGTGCTATTATAAACAGAGGGGATAATCAGGGTGGCCATATTCCACCATGACAGGCATCTTTGGAAGGGTTGTAGGCTGCACAGGCTGTGGGATGGCAATAATTCTAAATTGGGCCTGGAGAGAGAGGCTGCCCACTCTGTGAACAGCTATCTTGTATCAGGAGTGAGGTTATATTGGTTAAGGAGTAAGCTGTGGGAGCTGGGGGGTGTCCAAGGATAAGGGGTGTGGATATGGGCAGCAGAAGGGTGGGGCTGAGGGGAGGCTGGGGCAACGCTCTGAAATTACAGGACGTTATGTTACAGCAAGCAGGAGGGGGGATATTAGGGACAGAGGACCCTTAGATAGGGAAGTTGATGCTAAGGAGAAAGCGTACAGGGTGAACATTCTGAATACAAAGAGACTGGAGGGGGAAGAGTCAGGAGGGGCTGTTGTGCGGAAGCCTAAAACAGCAGACTGTGGGAAGGGAGCTCCTAAGGTGAACAGTGCAAGAGAGGAAGAAGAGGGTCAGTTTAGAGATGCAGTCAGGGGAAACTCGGGTTACTTGATGGAGGCTGACATAGAGTGTCACAATAAATTTGAGCTACTAAGCAACCTAGAGGGGGAGGAAGGGGTTGGTGGAAATGAGGAAACTTATACAGAGGCCGGGGGGAGGGAGTCGGATACCCATAGGGCATCACAGACCAGCTATGGAAAGGATAGACATAGTCCCAGAGGGAGAAGGGGAAACATATATGTTAAGCAAATGGGGGAGATGCAACATATTCCAGACATGAGGAGGAGAGCATGATTGAGAGAAACTGGGAGACAAGGAGGTGGGAGAGAGCCCCTTCAGCAGGAGGTCAGTACCAAGGATGGGGCCCTAGCTAAAGGGACCCACAGAGACCTCTGGAGTCAGGGGTACTATTACAAGGGGAGGATGGTGGTGTGGGGAAGGGAAACCATCAGGGCCAGGATAAATGGTTCAGATAAGAGAGGTTAAAGGGACACCTATTCAGAGGGTTTCAGTTAAGTGGGCAAAATAGCAAGGGAGGCAGAAAGGGGAGGGTGACAAGGGGGTCTCTAATAAGGCAGGAAGACTCCCATGAAATTGAGATCATGAATAAAGGGGGGGAAGGGGGCTGAGAGGGCATAGTGGAGGTAACCATAAGGATGATGGCGGTGTTAAGGTTCTGTTACTGGGAGACTCGATGATTAGGGGTATCCATTGGGAGGGACAGGGGGTGGATGCCATAGCCAGGTGAAGGTAGTGAGTATCTCTGGGCTGACAGTGCACAGAGCAAAGTTCATGGTGTATGAAATGGTTAGGGATTGTGGAGGAAACCGGTTCCTGGTGCATTTGGGAACTAATGATCTAGAGGAAATAGCATTTGGAAATCCAAGCAAGGTTCCAAGAACTTGCCAGAGTCTGTCGGGATAATGGATGCAACATTTCCTTTTCGGAGATATTGCCAGTACCAAAGGCCTCAGTGGAGAAAAAAGAACTACAGAGGTTAATGACTGGCTCAGGAAGTGGGGTGAAGAGAATGGGTTGGGGGTGTTAGGGAACTGGAATGGAGTTTGGGAGGATAAGGGACTATATGCCAAGGACAGGTTTCATCTTGCCCCATTAGGGAAGGAAGTCCTTAAACAGGGGATGGCTGACTACATACAAGAAAGGTGGGGTTTAAACTTGTAAGAGGGGAAGGGATGAGGGAGGGCTGACCAAGCCCTCCTCCAGATGAGGAGTAGCCTTCAAGCCCAAGAGGGGGAGGGGGGAAACAGACTGGAGGTGGAGGTTTCAGGAGGAGCAGGGGGAGGATGGAAGTATAAGGAATCTGGGTGGGGTTCGACAAAGAGGATCAGGGATAAGGGGTGGGGGTTGGTGTTAGTAAATGCCAGGAGCTTGGGAAACAAGTTGCCGGAGTTCCAGGCCATGCTGTTCGAGGGGTGGATGTGGCGGCGGTCACGGAGACGTGGGCCAACAAAAACCACGACTGGGACCTAAATGTACAGGGGTACACTACGCTTAGGAAGGATAGAAAGGAGGTCAGAGGGGGTGGAGTGGCTATGTTCATTAGAGATGATATAGAAATTGCTATGGTAGAAGAGGCAGAGGGAAACGTGGAGGCCTTATGGGTCACCTTACGATCCCCAGCAGGAGATAAGGTCAAGCTGGGAGTAGATATAGGCCCCCGGGATGAGTGATGTTCTAGAGGATGGTTTGCTGGACAACATCATTGCCCAGTGTGGTCCAAAAGGGGAAGGAGTGGTGTTGATGGGGGACCTTAATATGCCAGGTACAAACTGGGGAACCATGTCCTCTAAGGTGGCCAAGGAGCAGAGGCTGCTGGATGGCTTCCAGGATGTGTTCTTAACACAGCATGTGATGGAGCCCACAAGGGAGGGGCATGTCCTGGATGTGGTTCTGGCAGATGGGGATCTAGTGAGGGACATGGTTGTACAGGACCCCTGACTGGGAGTGACCACAATACTGTCTGGTTTCAAATAAGCATGGGGAGTGGGGGTGAGATCTAGGACACTGGCAGTGGACTTCAGGGGGGCAGACTTTATGGGCATGGGAAATATTCTCAAGGATCACTTGAAGGGGATTACCTCAACGACAAGTGTGGAAAGGAGATGGGAGGTCATAAAACGGGGACTTCATGAGGCAGTCAGGATCTGCGCTAAATTGAAACGTAAGGGAGCAAGGTCACGTAAACCATGCTGGTGGTCCAGTGAGGTACAGGTAGCAGTCAGAGAAAAGAAGGCGGCCTACAAAAAATATAAAACAACAAGAGGGGATAGGGATAAGGAAATGTACCAGCTTGCATCTAGAAAAGTCACCCGTATGGTGAGGGGAGCAAAGTCCAGTAAAGAGCAGCAGCTGGCACAGGGAATACATGGAGGGAAAAGGGAGGCGGAGAAAAACTAAGGGCCATCTCAGCAGATTGAGATCAGAAGGAGGGTGGGTGGAAGAGGCAGGACCAGGCAGAGGTATTTAGAGTACTTTGCCTCTGTGTTCACTAGGAGGGGATGGGATATCTACAAAGCAAGGCATGCGGGATAGAAGCGGCAGGGAGTGGGATCAGGGGAGCAACAGAAATGGAGCAAGAGGAGGAAAGGTACCCCAGGGTGTCACATCTGGATAAGGATAAAAAGACCAGTAAGGGAGGGGCGGATGATGCTATCTCCACCAAAGGGTGTGGTTAGCCCTCAAGGCCCTAAAGAAAACAAATCTCCTGGGCGGAAGGCATTCATCCGAGTACTATGGGAATTGGCGGACATACTGGCTGCACCCTGGCGGAGCTTTTCAGCAGGTCACTTGAGACAGGGAGGGTACCTAGGGATTGGCGAGAGGCACATGTGGTACCAATCCATAAAGGGGGGTCGAGGGAAGTACCAGGTAACTATAGACCCATCAGTTTGACCTCGGTGGTGGGAAAATTAATGGAGAGTATACTAAAGGAACGATTGGGGGTGTACTTGAAGGAGGTGGGAGGTCTGGATAGTCGGCAACATGGGTTTGTGCCAGGTAGATCATGTCAAACCAACCTTGTGGAGTTCTATGAATGGGTAACATCAGAACTGGACAGGGGTAAGCCTGTGGATGTATTATTCAGCAAGGCGTTTGACTCTGTCCCCCACAATGGTCTGGTGGAGAAACTGATGGGGTTAGGAGTAGGCCCTTTGATGGTCAGATGGATTGAAAACTGGCTAGCTGGACGCACTCAGAGAGTAGTGGTCTGTGGGGAGCTCTCGAACCCTAGAGAGGTTGGTAGTGGGGTACCACAGGGCTCGGTCCTGGGTCCGATCCTGTTTAATGCATACATATCGGACATCAGGGAGGGTATAGGGTGTGAAATGAGTCTCTTCGCGGATGACTCCAAGATGGGAGCAGTAGTTGAGGGAGAAGAGGGGAGGTTGGCCCTGCAAGGGGACCTGGACACCCTGGAAAGCTGGGCTCACACATGGAAATTAAATTTCAATATCACCAAGTGCAAGGTGTTGCATCTTGGTCGGGGAAACCCTAAACACAGGTACACCCTGGGAGGGGAGGCGCTGGAGGCCTCAATAGGGGAAAAAGACCTAGGGGTCATGGTGGATACATGTATGAATAACTCTGAGCAGTGCAGGAGAGCAGCAAGCAAGGCAAACAGGATGTTGGGATGCATCGTAAGGGGGATCACCTCTAGGAGCAAGGAAGTGATTCTGCCGCTGTACAATGGACTGGTTAGACCACACCTTGAGTACTGTGTACAGTACTGGAGACCACACTTGAAGAGGGACATACAGCTCCTGGAGAGGGTACAGAGGAGGGCAACAAAGATGATACAAGGGCTAGGGGATTTGACTTATGAGGACAGACTTGAGGAGCTCTGCCTGTTTTCATTGGAGAAGAGGAGAGGAGGCAGGGGGACATGATTGAGGTCTTCAAGTACCTCAAGGGAATAAATAGGGTAAACATGGAGGGATCTTTAGACTAAAGCAGGGAGGTATCACCAGAGGCATGGTTTGAAGTTGGAAGGTGGAAGGGTGAGGGGAAAAGAGGAGGAGGTTTTTCACTGAGAGGGTGGTGGACCCTTGGAATGCACTGCCTGGTGAGCTGGTTCAGAGATCCACAGTGGAGGGCTTCAAGAGAGGGTGGGACAGACACAGAAAGTGGATGTATCAGATGATGGCCTGTCCCGGGGGGGTGAGGATGGATGATAGGGGTTTCTGGAGAACAAGGGATGGGAGGGTCTCGGCATCCAACTAAGGATCTAGGTTCGAGCAGACTCGATAGACCGTAAGGCCTAATCTGCTGGCAAATAGTATGATGTAAAGTGCTACATAGTAGATGATCACTTTGCCCTGTTAGCTCCTATTGTCCCTCTGAATCCTGTAAGCAATGTACAGTTTTAAACGTGATTCTGCAAAGCAGTTGGCCGCACCATGTCCCCATAGTGCCACAAAACAACAACATGCAACGACAGCAGGTCAACAACTTTGCACTGTTGCTAATACAGGATTACATGTTCTTAGAGGCGTGTGGTCACATTACATAAACAAACATTTAGTTCATTACTGCTACATGTTTTCCTGTGCCATCAACCTACTGATGGCACTGTGCAACACTGATGTTGTCTGGCTAATGACAGTAAGCTGTGCTGTATGACAACACATATCTGTACAAACAACAAGTACTGTTCAATGTTTATAGCTACTGTATTAATGCCATACATCTCGGTGTGTCATACAAATGTTTGTGTTTCAAGACTGCCATATGTTTCTTAATCACAGTGTTCTACTATGTCTTGGAAACAGCGAGACATACTGTGTTTTTCAGTGTCGAACGTGAAGGGCCTCGCCGTGGCGACACCACTTTCCACTAACACTTCCCGAAACTTTTTTTCCTTTTTTGTTTCCATATGTGTGTGCTGATTAATTGTCTGCCTTAGTTCTGTAATCAGTGCATCAGCTGAATGGGCTATACATGCTACGCCACAGTGACCTTGTCTCCCGCAAGAGTGGTTGGCACCGTTGTTTACCATGGTGTAAATGTGTTTACTCGATGGAAGTTATTTTCATTCGTAGGGTTACGATGTTGTGCTTGGCTGTATCATGGTGGAGGCTGGGTTGCATGGACATGCATGAAGGTGACATAGGAACATACCAGCAATGTGCTAAACAGGTACACCACTATGCAGGCAAACACCTACGCCAGGTACCTTGGTTCCCTGCCATGAATACTGTCTGGATCTTATGCCTTTTACACCATCAGTGCCCTCTGCACCTGTCACAATGTATTATCCTCAATCTTTCCATCCCCACCCCTCACCTACCACACCGCTCTTCTAGTGGATGCCTTCATTTGTCATCAACAGTGACATGCTGCGTAACCTACTTACACTGTCATCTCTCTGCAATGTGATGAAACTGTTTCCAGCATGTGTTAACAATCCTTTGGGTGAGTAACACTTTTTTCCCCTACACATATGTCTCAGCAATGGTATCACCTCCATATTGCATGTTTTTTTTTTTGTACACTTTATTTATTCACCCTACCTCATTGGACTCTCTCCAGCTGTGACATGGGGCTACTCTGACTGTTCCTGTCCACCTGAAGGTCTGGCGTCCTCTCTGGTACTGCCCCCCCCCACACCACATCTCCAGAACCCACCTGGATCAGAGTCCCATGGGAGCAAGGACCACCAACTCCTACTGACGCTCTATCTGAATGTCTGGTGGAGACGGATGTGAGGAGACCAGGACAGCACCTCAGCACGGTGTAGGACATGGTGTCAGCACCACTAGATCAGCCTTCACCTACCAATGGGAAGGTTTTTTTTCCTTGGTCTGTTCCCCCAGTGCTCAGTCATGCAATGGCATCTGGGCACTGAGTGCTGATGACCGGCACAGTTCCACCCCCACATGCGTGAGTGCCACATTTCTGGCGCACCTCCAACAGCTGCCAGAGGCTGCTCCTGTGTGGCATATCCCCCAGAGCCCTCTCTGAGGAGGAGAAAGCAGTCCTCTGGACACTCGATTTCTTCCCTCCCCTGCCAACCCCTGGTGGCCCGAGTACATTTCCGAACCTGGGTTGCCAGCGTGGCGTGAGGTGTGGCGTCCAGCACCTCAACCCTCAGCGCCACCGGGCTGGCTTTCCATATTGCATGTTGATGCATGGTTTCTACATATCAAAGTGGATTATCATGCATATTGATTTTGAAATGTGGTGCGCAACCTTCACAATTATTTTATTGTTTTTATCTTAACAGGTGCCTCTATGGACATTGTCCAATTATGGAGGACAAGCTTGAGTGCCTGTGCTGTGTTGAAATTGAACACATCACCTACCGACGGGAGGATGATAATTTGCCTTGCATCACCCTGCATCCTAGTTTTCACAATATGGTATTGGATCCCCACATACTCCAAACCGTGTACTATGCCTATCACCAACAATAAAATGGTGAAAATGCCCCGCACTCCATATATGAGTGAGTAGAATTACATGTGTACCATTTATTAATGTCCAGCATTTGGTTAATACATACCTTACGGTCAGTAATACAGCATACAAAAAAGGTAATGTTTCTAATATTGACAATAGTATGAACAACTGACCTTTTTTTTTTTACTTTCTTTTTAACCCCCTCTTTCTGTTCTGCACACGGTCCCTCTCTCTCAGAACCCCCAAGCACTTAACACCAGTTGAGAACCAGGTGGTCTGTTCCTAAGGTGCAATGCTCCACTTTTTACCTCTAGAGACCATGGATATCCATGGGCATGGCGGTGGAGGACCCCTCAATGTCCCCCAAATCACAGTCATGGAGTGCACTCTGTATAATCTGCCCCCAGTTCCTCCCGTTTACGTGCTGTGGTGTGTTCATGGCCTTAAGCGTGTGCAGAGAAATTTTCATTGTTCTGTGGTCCACTCCCTCCGACAGCAGCATGCAAGGAGGACCAGTGAGACAGATGCATGCTGAGACACGTATCTGCTCCTGTCCTCAGCCAACATAGCCCACCCTGCTTGCATGTCTTCCCATCTTCTCAGCACCACGCATGGTCACCAGGCGGTGGTGGTATAGCGGCAGGGCAAGCTACCCATCCCTCCCAGGAGAAGGAGAGCAAGCCATCATGTGATCAATCATTCTCCACTCGGCCACCCTCCAGTGGCCCAGATCCATTCCCAAACCCATGTCACCTGCACAGCGTGAGGTGTAGCGTCCAGCACCTCGACCCTCAACCCCACTGTACCGGCACGGGTGCCTGTTGTAATGTGCAACCATGGAGCACTGGGAAGGTTAATTGACTGGTTCACAGTCACACAGTGTGCAATTGGAGTTTGTGTGAATCAAACCATGGTCTGTCTGCTCGATGTGCCACGGTCATTCACAGCTCAGTACTTTATCCTGTATGGTCTGCTGCCATCACCATTTTAATGTTCAAGGTCCATTGACATCCTTCCTTCCCTTTTTTCTACAGGAAGTACCATTACACTGGTTACCACCAGTTTGTAAGGTGGTGCTGGGGATACCTTGGAAAAGATGTTTGTGTGGCCCTACCAGTATGCATCATACAGAAAATATGCAACACCTACCCGAATGCCCCTGGAGAAGCTTATGCCCACTTTAAGCCTGAACGAATTAACCCTCCCTGATAATGTGATGCTGTTGTTTTGGTGGTTAATTATGTTTATTCAACTTAATTTGTTTCAAGTGTTGATGTTCTTTTCAATATTGTGCTATAGTAACAGATGTTGATTCATGCAACAGACAGTAACATCAGACAAAGAAACATTGAACTGTGAAGAGAAATAAATGACATCTATTTGACAGACCTATGTTGTGAATTTGTTGTTCAGTGTTGTACAGTACAATAAAGGGAATTCGGTCATTCCATGTCCATGACTTCTCACGATAATGTCATTGCGTGATCAGGTGAACATTGCTTTTCCTTCTCAGCACATGTTTGACTAGTGTCATGGATTAATCTTCAGGTTAACAAATGAGCAGAACAGTCACATAGAGGCACAGTTGGAGGTTGATGGAATTGGAGGCAGATTTATTTAGTCTTATGTTTGACTGAGACAGATGGATTCAGGGCACAGGGGACAATGTTTGGGGGGTGCATCTATAATGACAGCTGGAGTGAGGCTGAAGGTGTGTGCACAGGGGGTGGAATGCAAGACATAACCATGCAGGCCCATGCCAGCCACGGGTGGTGACATGACAAATGTGGCCAGGGCATCTGGACTGGGTAGAAGGTGATGGATTGCAGATGGTGTGGACTACTGGGAAAAAGAGGAAGGTCAACAAGGGGGCTGACATCAAAGTAAGGGGAAGATGGGAAGCACAGTACAGTACAGGGGGTAAGTCGGCCTGAAATATGCACCTACCATTGTCAGTGACTATTGCTTGAATCAACCATGAGTAGTACATGGATGAAACAGTGGTTACAGGTGGGATAGGCGTGGGGGAGGAGAACTGAATCAATGGTGGGACGAGGGGGGGCATAAGGACAAGTGGGTATTCAAGAGGATGTACGGGAAGGAAAGCTGAGGTTGTAGACCACCAGTGTATGGAAGTGGATGGGATGGCGATGAAGCACTGAACTTGTCAGTGTAAAATGGAACAGCAAGCTGAGGAACTGCAGAAGCAGGGCCGGCCTTCAGCATTCTGTGCCCCAGTGCAGCTCCCTGGTGGGACACAGCACTGCATTTCATGCGGGCCCACACCCACATCTGTCATTGTCACCTAACTAACCCTCCTTTACTGCATTAATAAATCAGTACTAGGTCTGCTAGTTTAACCAGCATCCTTTAATTAGTGCGATTCACTGCACTGACTTATTTCACTTCACAACAATCGTGAGTTAACAGACGGTAGTATATAGGGTAGCAGAGTTTTGGAAGGTTGGAGGGCACTGAAGGTGAATAAAGCACCTTGGCCAGATGGCATCCACACCAGGGTGCTGCCGAGAGGGCACTGGTTTTGGCAGAACTACTTGCGGACTGGTCCAGCACCTCCCTGAAAACGGGAGAGGTGCCTCAGGAGTGGTGGATGGCCCATGTGATACTGTTACATAACAGCAGTACAAGGGATGAGCCAAGGAACTATATGCCAGTCAGTCTGACATCCATAGTGGGAAAGCTCATGGAGACAATGCTGAAAGACCAGCTGGTGGCATCTCTGGAGGGCAATAACCTGCAGGATGGGAGGCAGCATGGGTTAATTTCATGGAGATACTACCAAACCAATCTTATACAGTACTATAACTGTGTTATGAGGGAGCTGGATGGGGGCCATGCTGTGGATGTGCTGTACTTGGATTTCAGCAAGGCCTTCAATTCAGTGGCCCATGGTTGACAAGGGGTGAAGTTATCCTGGCTGTGAGTGTGGACAAAGATGGCACATTGGATCTGAAACTGGCTATGGGGTCAGCTACAAAGGGTAGTGGTGGGGGTGGAAGTCTCAGAGCCTACATCTGTGACCAGTGGTGTGCCGTAGGGCTCAGTGCGGTGTCCGGCACTGTTCAGGCTATTCATCTCAGACATCTTGCGGGGAGGGGGGGTGAGCAGGATTACCCTGTTTGGCAATGACAACAAGATGGGTGCAGTAGTAAAAGATGAAGAGGGATAGATGCAACTATGAAGGGACCTGACCAAGCTGGAGGAATGGTCAGGGAAGTGGCAGCTTGTGTTCAGTGCCCAAAAATTCTTGATGTTGCATTTTGGCACATGGAACACAAGCAGAGAATACTGGTTAGGTTGTATCAAGCTGGGGAGCACCAAGGAGGCAGTATAGTGGAGTGGTTTAAGGCTCTGAATTGCAAATCTGGTGACATCCAGCAGGTCAGACCTGGGTTTGAATCCCACAGTTTCCACTTACATACTGTGTGACTCTGAGCAAGTCACTTAACTTCCCTGTTCTCCCAGGTCGCACCTGTAAAAAAGCTTTCAGCTTAGTGTGCTATGTGTATTTATAACAGCAAGCATGAACAATGCCACTTCATGCAGTACAGCAGCAGCAAAAGTAAACAAGATGCTAGGGTGCATAGCACGTGTACTCACATCCAGGTGCGGGGCAGTGATCTTGCCCCTATATAGTGTGCTGTTCAGGCTGCACTTGGAGTACTGTATGTAGTTCTGGAGGCAGTACCTGATGCATGATGTCAAGCTGCTGGAGGGAGTACAGCAGAGGACGATGAGGATGATTCATGGTATGGAGGGTATGTATTATGAGATGAGGCTAAGGGAACTGAATATGTATGCAGTGGAAGATGGGTGGAAGAGTAAGGGACATGATCGAGACCTTCAAGCACCTTATCGGTATCAAAAACTAGAGGGGGGTGAAGGGGGTGGTGAAACTAAGGAGCATGAGGTAAACTAGGGATCACAGGCTAAGAATATGGTGAGGGAGATTCAGGAGGTAGATGAGGAGGTATTACTTCACAGAGTGAGTAGTGGTAAGATGGAATGCACTACCAGAAGGGGTGATATCAAGCCAAAAAGGTGGCTGGCTTTCAGAATGCTTAGGACAGGGTACAGGGCTTGGTAAGGGTGGGACAGGAGGACAACAATGGGAGGTTAAAGGGGGTGGGGTGAGGGGCAGCTGCCTGCTAGTGAGCTAGCTGCACAATGGAGCAGACTTTGATAGACCAGTATGTCTGTTCTGCTGGCACCTTCATTTGTGCGTATGTACAATTGGAAAAGTATCTGACTGTGCCAGGAGCTATTCATTTCTGTAAGTACAGGGTTATCATCACTGGACACTTACACCTCTGATAATCCAATTTGGAAACCACTTAAACAACTTAACTTTTCTGTAGGTGTCAGTAAGACAGAATACAGAGGATTATCATGAGACACCAGTAACGTTGCCTCTGGTCAGCTTTTTACCTGTTGATCAGGTTTTCATGGTACCTAGAAGCACATCCGGTTTTGCTCTGTGATGGTCAGGTTTTTGAGTCATTTTTGAGTGCTCACATAGTTTTTAAACAGATTTCGTCATATCATTTATTTTTTTACCTACATGTCCATGTTACAAATAATTCCAGTCCCCCAATGCCTATTGTGCTTTTCAATGGAAGTGACATGCTCTTTTACTGACCAGTCCTCATCACTGTATCTTTCTGAACCGACTGACAAAATTTGCTTTTGCCACATCACGGTCAACATTCGCAGAAGCTGCTGTCAGTGGAAGGTGTTGCACAGATTCCGTCATTGTTGCTCCAAGCTGCACTTGTCTCTCAAGCGAAGAAATAACCAGAGCTACTTCTCTTAGCACTGTGTCCATATCCTGCAGTAAACAAGAGCTGTATTACTACCCTTACACCAAGAAACAGTCAACATGAAAACTACATTTCTCATTACAATAAAAATTACAAATGTAATGGTTCTCCTGTGCTAAGTCATGGTTGACATAAGCAGTGCCCCACTTACATCGCAAAAGATGACGACTGTTCAATTGTTGGCTGGTCTCTCTGCTTTCTGTTGACAGATTTAACATACTGACATAGTAGCATACTAAGAAGCCAGCAGATTACACACTACGGTCTATCGAGTCTGCTTGATGATCATTTCCTTCGCATAGCACGTTTTCACCACACCACTCCCTACAAGGTACACCACCACTGCCCCCAAGTGGTGCTCTGGGATACACACCACAGTATACATATTCCAGTCTTTCTTAAACCCTCCATAGTTGTAGCATCCACCAACATCCCCTGCACCACATTCCAGGGCTACAACACCTGGTCAGTGAAGTAGCGTCTCATTGTTTCAACCCTCAGTTTTCCCCTTGTCTGTGACATTGACTGATTCTGGATGACTTCATAGTGACATACATCACAGTGTATTGCAACCATAAAAAGACACGCATGGAACTCACTGTATGTTGATCATTTTTTTAATGGGCGCACTGAAGGTTCCCCCTTTTTGGCCTTGGAGAAGTACACACAAAGCTTTGGTGTACCTCTATTATCCAGCACTAACTCTCATTTGCTGTTTTCATTGTAATGCAAAGCTGCAAGAATAAGCCTGAAACATGTAAAAGAAATTATGAAGTATGCTATGTTCCATGATCTGGACACATAAACATAGGGAACTACAAATGTGTCCTGTTATCAAAAATTATTCATGCACATACAGAGAGGTGCATGATGGAAGACAAATATTTTTCTAACTGTAGTACCCCTGATGTTCATTTTATTTATTTATTCAGAAAATCGGATTTACATACCTTTGATTCAGGGACTCATTTATAAAGACACCCCATCATGAGAAACACAACATCATTACAATAGTACAATTCATACATGAGAAACATGGCTTGGCTTAGAGAGTAACCAGTTTTACAGACATTCACTGATGATACAACAGTAGTAATAGTTAAGATACAGTGGAACACACTTTAGGTACATAAGTACCATGTCAAATGATAACAACATGACAGTAGTTACAGTAGACAGTAGCTGAGGTAATAACCACAGGAATTCACTTGAGGCCCACCCAGTGATACCAGTGAGGCTACAGGTAGTCATGGTGACCATAGCACGCCTGAGAGGTGCTTGCCCGGGAGGGGGGTTATGTGCAATTGCAGCAGCGGGAGTTAGTTAGGTGGCTTCTGAGGGCTGCCTTGAAGGGACCTAGCTGGATAGAGTCAGCTATGTTGGCTGGGAGGGAGTTAAACCAGGTGGGAGCTCTATAGCTGAAAGATCTCTGGGCCATAGAGGTCCTTACCATAGGGACAGTAAGGGAAGTCTTTACAGCACTGCGGGTGGCTACTGAGGGGGATGCCCACTGGAAGGAGGTGGAGACTCCGGGAAGGGAGATCCCTAGTAGGGTCTTTTTTACAAGGAGGCAGGTTTGGAAGCGAAGCCTTTTTTCTAGGTTGAGCAAGTTGGTGGAGGAGTACAGCAGACATGTGTGGATGAGCCTTGGGGCACCAGTCAGAAGTCTGCAGGCCTTGTTTAAAGACAGCTGGATTTTAGCAAGGGCAGAATTAACGGCAGCAGCATAGACGGGCAGTCCATAGTCTACTCGCGACAGGACATGTACATTGTACATGAAGTTATGACTGTAGAATTATCAGTGTGTCATTGACATTGACCTTTCCCTGCACGGTTCAAACAGTCAGAATTACTCTTTTAAACTCCTTTTTCACAGTAACCAATATCATTGTGTGGTGTTTCTTGTGTATACTTGCATGTTTGCCAGCACACAGTATGTGTGATGCCATGTGCCTGGACAGTGCAACATCACTGTTCCTTTCTGCTGCGTATGTCATCATGTGTTGGTGCTGACCACAGAAAATATGACAGGACTGTGTGCATTCACAGGTATCATCATCGTGGTGGTTGTCAGGTGATTGTCAGATAGTGATGCCATGAGCCACTTGATTGTGGTGCACGTACAACATAAATAGGGCATTGACACTGAAGCGTGATGAGCCACAGGATCCAGTGGTAATGGCTGCAGTTGTTACCGTCTGTGACGCAATAATGTAAGTACAGTAAGTTACTGTAATTACTGCCAGTGCCACATGCAAAAATAAATACTTGTTGATCATTTTCACTGAGGTACCCGAAACAGTGGAACAGTAGTACCATGTCTCAATGATTGCACGGTGTTCCACGCTGTGAAAATTTCCTTCTAGTTATGGTTTTGCTAACACATAATTTGTAGTAAAAGTTATTAGAATTCTGTTACTGTACATCAAAAATGTGAAGCACTGTGCATTACATGTCTGCAGCACATGCTGTCAAAACTGAAAGCCGTGTGCTTTGGTGCAAAATGAATTGCAACACTATGGAAGGCCTCCACAGATGTCGTCTGGTGATGTGGAGAGAGGTGTGATATATCCTTGATAAGTTGCCTGTTTTCATTCATTTATTTATTAAGAAATTCAGAAAGACCTTTGAGCTAAAGACTTTTTTTACAAAGGTTCCACATCAGTAAATAACAACAACAATCACAAACAACAATACAGTTCATGTGGAGTATACAATTGAAAACAGAGCTCCATACTGAGAGGAATAATCAAACAGTGGACACTGCATTAGCTATGAACAAGCAAATTGATAGCAGCAGAATGAGGGCTAGAAGTCAAGGGTTTATGTGCGTTGCAGAGAGGTGTACAGAGAGAGAGAGACCCCCCCGAAGATTTTAACTGATCCAAGGCTGGGCTAAAGGAGAGGACAGCCCAGGACGGCGGGGGGGGGGAGTGAGGGTGAGAAGAGAAAGGGGGAAGCAACCTAAACAGGCTTTGTCATCAGTACACAGAGGGACAGGAGGCAGGGGGAAGGACTGGTGGGCAGTGGGCGGGGAGGTGGGAGGGAGGGGGAAGGTGGGGTGGCAGGGTATGGGAGGCAAGAAGAGGGGGTGGGATTGCCAGGATGGGAACCAGAGAAGGAAATGGAGCTGAGGAGGGATCAGATGCTATAAATGAGTAAGGAACTCACTGAGTCTGGTAGCAGGTTCCCAAAAGGTGGTTGTGATTAGGTGTCCAGAGAGCAGGCACACGCGTTGCAGGAAGTAAGGTGGTGCTTGAGTTCAAACTTGAAAAGGGAGAGGCTTTTCATATTGTGAGTGAACTCAGGAATCTCATTTAGCCAGAGGGGGGGCACTACAGGAAAATGCGTGTTGATCAAGTGCAGTTCATCGGAACGGTACCAATAGTGCCCCCCTGCTTCGTGCTTCTGGTGCCGTATCCTGAGTTCAATTTGGAGAAAATGGTGGTAACGCTTGAGGGTGCCTTACCTAGTAGTGCTTTCATTCCAAGAAGGCAGGTTTGGAATTTGATCCTACCCCCTAGAGGCAATCAGTTCATCTCTTCATATAGAGAGCAGGTGTGGGTGAAGCGGTCAGTGTCCAAGGTGAGTCTACAGGCCTTATTTAGTGCGGTATGCACCCTTTTTAGCACAGTGTCTGTGGCTGCCCCATAGACTACCAAGCCATAATGGTTGGTAGGACAGAGCTAGAAACAGCGAGGTGGAGTGCCGCCAGAGTGAGGTATCTCCTGTGCCTGTACAGCAGCCCCAATTCTGTGTTTACAGCCTTGACCGCCAAGTCAACATGTTGAACAAAGGACATGGTGTCGTCAAGGGTGACTTCCAAGTATTTAAAGGAGTGTACTTGCTCCAAGGGCGCTTGGACATTGTTGGAGATGGAGAGGGTGGGGGCCCTTTTCTTGAGCTGGGAGCTAGATAGGAGCATGACCTTAGTTCTTTTGTAGTTGAGCAGGAGCCTATGTTCACAGACCCAGTCCTCTAGTCTGTTGAAGGAGTGCTGGAGTGAAGTTTCAAGAGACTCTATTCGTGTATCGCAGCTGAAAATGGTGGCATCATCTGCGTACAGAATAATCTTGGAATCACGGACTCCTAGGAGATCATTTAAGAAAAGGCTGAAAAGTAGGGGTCCCAGAATAGACCCCCTGGGGAACACCCAGTGAGACCTCTCTGGAACTGGACACAAGTAGTAAAACCAATTGCTCAGTGGCAGACTCACCTATAAGTTTTGAGAGCATGGAGTATCAGTATCAGCAGTACAGTACTATATTCTTCATTGAACAGTTCTGTATCTTACAAGGGTAGTGTACATCACTACAGTAATAAAACAAAAGAACAGCCAGCCCTGTGGCGCTGAGGGTTGAGGCGCTGGAAGTAACACCTCGTGTCATGGGTCGGAACGGTAGAGGATTGAGCGGCCGACAACTGCTTTCCTTCCTCTGGTCCAGGGGGGTGACTACGTCACTCTGCATTGGCAACTGGTGGTGGCCAGAGGCACTACGGATAGCATGCATAGTCAAGGGCTGCAGTGCAGCAAGCATCTGCACGTAAGTGCACTGATGCCATTAAACGGCCGGCACCGAGAGGGGAGAGAAATGGCAGAAGTTGTGGGGCAATCATGGTCGCCCCCAGACATGAGAGGTGTGCCCCACAGGTACCAGGATACAGGTCCCCTGGGGGGGTCTCTCTGCATGCTGTCCTGTGTGAGGAGAGCGTGTCACTGAACAGACCTGGTCCAGGGGTGCAGGTGACAACAGACAGATGACTCACAGCACTCTCTGCAGGGGGAGCATAAAAAATGTCATGTTAAAAAAAAAAAATAAAATAACAACAATCATACTGATGTAGTGTACATGTACAACACGATGGTGTGACACTCGTACTTCCAACACCATGAGGAAGGCACATTACTATCTTCCAGTGTTGTGATTATGTACCTTGGCAAACGAAAGATAACAATTATGCCTGCCAGGTGGTGGCAAGGGATCCGGCGCTGGAAGCCACACCTTGCGACACCATGGCGACTCTGCTTCTGTTACTGGCAAGGTCTGATGTGTTTCTGCAGGGGGAAGAGGACTGAGTGCATGGAGTGCTCCTATCCTTTACCTGTGTGTGTGTGTTTGGCTGCGCGTGATGTTACGCGATGGTGATGAACAGTGGTGGAGTCCCCATGACCAATGCCAGTAACACCCAGTGTTACCTCTGGTTTCTCCCGCCTCATGGTCACTCCACTATATTCCCAGACCGAGTGCCGGAGGAGTTGGCAGTCATACCATGGTGGACTCGGAGTCGGAGCCAGTGTGTCGTCGAATCGTAGGTGGTTGTTGGGCACAACCCTCAACTAGGGAGCAAGTTGGAAGGAATAAAGTTAGGCAATAAATAAAGAATCCAACAAGAAATGCTGACAATTAACAAAGGTGAGGATCAACAAGTCATTGTGAACACATGTTGACTTACAGGGAAGAAGCCATTTATTTTTCCTTTCTTTCCCTTCCATCGGTCCATGGTGACATGCAGAGTAAGCTTCACTATGTCCGTCATGGATGTTTTGAATGTGTCTGATCATACATATCCACTTTCCCTCCATTATAGCCTTATCACAATCCAGTGTGGTGGCTGGGGCCCAATAAACATGGTTATTAATTGTTTTCTTCCAAGGATTTATTGACTCTGTCCCATGTTGCTTGGTAAGTTCCTCCACCTTCTTCCAAAGTCCTGTAATAACAGTACACAAATTTATTACCAGTGGCATGAATGATCATGTGATACTGTCGTCATCAATGTCACTATATAACATGTGGTGTTACATAATATCAACCGTGCATAGATATGTCTGCAATCACCTTCCGAAAAGTTGTTGAACATGCATTATTGCACCCTCTTCTGCAATTTAGAGTGATCAAGTCTGTGTACCAGTTATGGGCATTGAAACTCACCTTTAGCAATGTGCCAAACATCAAAATAATGTTTAGTACCTTCCATTAGTGGCGCTGAGGCCAACCATGAATTTATTTGTCTATGACGGTCTGTGATGATACTGTCCACTTTCAGACGTTGATTCTCAACTATGTTATTTAATGATGTCTTCAGCCCTTCTATCTCCATCCAAGCAGAGTTCTTCCATTCATTGCTCAGCGGTCGAGAAATTTTAAGGATACTGCTACTTGTGACACCATGGTTTGTCATGCATTTTTATGTTGGCTCACGCGTGCATGCCAGCCAACATATTGCAGTAGTAGCAGATTTGGAGGTGCGGTCACTGTTGGCGAATGCAGGGCACGCATCAGTAGGTGCAACCCTCATTCCCCAATAAGGCAGCTGCAGGTGCTGACACCAGCAACACGTAAACTGGCCACCAGATCAAAGAAAAGGTCCGCTGCAATGAGAGTCAAGCTCGTCATGCAGCGGCATGCCTTTCCTGGTGAAGCAGTTTAATAAACATGGTGGCATTGACTGCCTCCACGCAGTGTGACGACTTCAGGGGTGCCCAATCCCCCTGTCGGCATGCCCTGACCCACTTCATTTGTTGACGGGGGAGCCCACTCCCCATTGGCATTATGCCCCTCCCTCCCATTTCACATGTGTGCTGAGGGGTGCCCAATCCCCCTCAGCAGCAGGCACCCCCCCAAGCAGTCTTTCTTTGCCGACGGGGGGCCCAATCCCTGTCGACTTTAGTCCCCCCCATCCCAGTTTAATTTGTCAATGGAGGCCCACTCCCCATCTGCATAATGTCCCACCCCCATTTGTTGTAAAGGAGGGGGTGCCCAACCTCGGCTCTTGTCCCCCTTCACCTTGCTATCTGCCGACAGGGGTGTCCCAATCCTCCATCGGCTACAGCACCCCCCCAAACACTCAGGTGGCACACTGGGAGCCCATCCCAGCATGCCAAATGCCCCTGTAAAAAAAAAAAGTCCCGCAATGTTTTTTTTTTAAACCTGTAAATCAGAAAACGGTCTCTCGTGGTCTGTCCTGCTCCCTCCCTCAGCCCGCACCCACTCTCTGCACACCCCACCTCCCCACACCTCCCTCACCCCATGCTTTCCTCCAGAGCCTGGTGCAATGATCTTCGGTGGTCCAGGAACATGTCTGCATGCTTCAAAGCTGAGCACGAACTGAAGAAATGCCGGTAAGCTGTATAATGGCATAAATAGTTTTTTTTTTAACTTTGGTGCATATCTCATCCATTTTGGGGAATTTTGGCACCAAATTTTCAACATGGGGTTATTGGGACCCCTCCTCATGAATTCAGTCACTGTCATGGTGTTATTCAGTCACGAAAGGTGATTTCACGGTCACTGCGTGGAATCACCTTTCAGGACTGATTAATGAAATGACAGTGCCACTGTTCATGAGGGGGGCTCTCGAAAAGCCTATGTTGCAAATTTGGGGACAAAAATCAAAAAAATGGCTGTTTTACAAGCATGCATTGTGCAGTTTCCACGCACGCACGTAACTTTGTGAATTTGTAATATGTTCACTCAACATTTTCAATATTGCCATTTTCTCACACCTCCTTATGAACAGTACAGCTGTCATTTTACATATCCTGGCCAAAATGTGTTTTCGCACATCCGGCGCAGAATAGCGGGGTCTCTGTGCGAAATCAGTTTTCAGGACAGTTTGACAAAATGACAGTGACACTGTTCATGAGCAGAGGTCTTAAAATGTCTATGTTGAAAATTTGGTGATGAAAGTCAATAAAATGACTGTGTTACAAGCCTGTGTTGTGCAGTTTCCACGCACCCTTGTAACTTCGCAAATTTGCAATATTTTCATGCCAGATTTTTTCACACCTCCTTATGAACAGTACAGCTGTCATTCTTCACATCCTGCCCAAAATGTGATTTCACACCTGTGGCGTACAATGGTGTGGTCACTGTGGGAGATCAACTTTTGGGACATATTAAGAAAATCACAGTGCCACTGTTCATGAAGGGATGTCCCAAAATGCCTATGTTGAAAATGTGGTTTAAAAAAAAACAAAAATAATTGGGTTACGGATGTGCATTGCGCACTTTCTATACATGCTCATGACTTCACCAATTTTTCATATTTTTGCTCCAGATTTTCAACGCTGCCATTTTTTACACCTCCTTGTGAACAGTGCAGTTGTCATTTTTCACATCCTACCCAAAATGTGTTTACTTACCTGTGACGCCAAATGGCACAGTCGCTGTGCAAAATCACCTTTCAGCTAACAAACTGATACTACCGCTCTTAATGAGGTGGGGTCACAAAAAAACCATGTTGATAATTTGGAGTGAAAATACCAACACATGCCTATGGCATTAGAGTTTCCAATTTTAACACCCCACCCTGTAGAGACCGACAGGCATCAGGGGTGTGACTTGGGATCATCAGCTGTAATGCTCCTGCCATTCCACCCCTACCCCCACCCTGCAGCCAGTAACAGGCATCGAAGTGTGCCTTGGAGTGTTCAGCCAAAAGGTTTACCCCATTCTCCTATACTGCACCCACCTCAGCATATTTCCTTATGGAATGGGGTAAGTACAATGCCCAAGGACCCCAAAGCACACCACGACACTTGTCAGTGTCTACAGGGTAGGGTGAGGTAAAATGGCATGAACATTATAGCTGATGACTCAAAGGCACACCCCAACACCTGTCAGTCTCTGCAGGGTGGGTGTGGGGTTGGCGTCAGTTCAATACTTCACTACCACTCCTATTATGTGTCTCTAACTCCTGCACTACCAATGCCAGCGAGACAACATTCGGCATTGACAAATGCATGTTTGTAGCTGTGATAAGTCCACACAGTGACACTGACACATAACTGTAATAATGTTATCATGTGAATTGCATGATTAAAACAAACTTTGAGATACCGAACAAGCAATATTGGTCACATCAACAAAGTAATGCATACATTGTTGTTTTATTGTAATAATTAAAGTACATTTGAAACCTATCTGACACCAGCTACCACTCACACGTAGAGTGCTGGCTGCCATCATTGTAGCCGTGATTTACTGATAAAAACTATGCTGTACCTTAATGATATGCCTCATATTTTTTTTGTTTTTTACAGTGGAGCCCTCTGCAGTGTGATTGTACATGTTTTCTGCTGCCACGACAACACACTCCAGCAAGTAATTTTGTCTGGCCAGGTAGAGCGCAGGGGTGCTCACCATTGAAATAAATGTGGCTTAATTTATCATTAGTTTTTAAAGTATAAAAATGGCCACTTGGCGATTAATGAAGGGCGATGCTCAATTAACATGGGCCATGTTACTTGAGCTTTGTCCTTCATTAATTGCCAATTGTCCATTTGGTGCTTTAAAAACAAATGATAAATCAAGCCACATTCATTTCATTGGTGAACCCCCGCGCGCTCTACCTGTCCACACATCACTACACGCTTGAGCTCATTGGCGTTGTGGCAGAACACAATCACAGTGCAGAGGGCTCCACTGTAGAACTAAAAATTACAAGTCATATCATTAAGGTATGTATAGCTGAAGCGAGATACAAACAGTTTGTACTGAATATACCAAAATAAACAATGCAGAACAGACAATATCTTATTTAATGAAAAACATTCCTATGATATATCAACAAAGGGGCTGTATTACAGCTACGCTTCTCCCAGTTTACTCTTGATGGGCGTTTTTTCACCCATATAAAAGTAGGGGACAAGGTGCCACTGACTCCCTATAGGAGATTGCACCCAGCAAGGAGGAAGATACTGATGAGAACAGAGACTCCTGCATTAGAACACTGCAGGGAGACCCTTCGTCTACCAGTCCACACAACAGGTTAATACTTTTTTAATTTCTTTCTTAAATGTTAAGCTAAACAGCATTTACATTTTAATACTCTTATTTGTAGCACATAATCATAAGTCTTGCAGTCCAGCCGCCTAAGTCCTTGGGACAAGCAGATTCTAAGAGCAGACTTAATTTCTTTAAGTCAGGAGTTTTTTTTTACAGTTTCCTATATTTATTATACTGAGTTCCTTTCACGGTGCACATAGTCCACGAAAGAACAAACTAGATGAATACCTTGGGTTTTATTAGAAACCTGCTAACTCTTTAGACACCTACAATTTGGTGTTTAGTTTATTTGCAAGAGCCGCTCTTGGGTGGCGAGTGTACAGCGCGTCTTGTGTGAACCTGAGAGAGGGAGCGGCTCAGCCCGTTTCCCCTCTCAAAATATAGGGTCAGCTACTGTGTGTCAGTTCATTTATCAGCACACACACACTAAGTAGCTTAACAAATACTGCGGAAAAGCGGAGGTGCCAACAGGGATCTGAAAAAGAATTAAAATAGTGTGAAAGGGGGGTTTAAACAGGGGAGACACAGAGACGCTACAGTGGGTGGCCATTCCACTGTAGGTCTACAAACACAGATATAATACAGACAGAAGAAGTACAGACAGAAGAATAAAGAAATGCTGTTGCGCAACTGACTAAAGGTTAGAAGGTGGAAAAAGAAAAGAATTTCAGACCTTTTAAGCGGCACAGACGGGGGGTCTCCACCACCATATATCCCCCTATTTAAGTACAAAGCAGCATGGTTATGTTGGTTTGCTACCACAGTCCCTTAGTACAAATTCCAAGGGAATGGGATGGGACTTCCACCCACCCTTACAGAAGTCCTACCCCAGGGCACCCTAAATATTAACACACACATATTACACCTTCACAGCATAATACATCACAATACATCATCATTTGCCCTGGGGTTGACAGGTAATTACATACCGATGAGTAACCTTTGAAATCTATTAACTTGCACTGTATCTGGATAAAAAAATCGGCGTTTTTATACTCATTACCAGGTCTATGTTAATGTCAGAATGATATGGTTGCAGTGCCAGATACCAACAGAAAATGCATGCATTTTTGTCCTTCATCTGGTTAAGCCAGCATAAAGAGTTATGATCAGTTATTAGTGTGAACCAGGTCCCCCATAGATAAAATGTTAAGGCCTCTGTGGCCCACTTGATCGCCAAACATTCTTTTTGGATGGTAGCATATTTTTGTTCTTGAGGAAATAGCTTCCGACTAAAATACAATATGGGATGTTCCTCCCCGTTGACAGTCTGGCATAATACCGCACCCAAACTGGTTTCAGATGCATCAATCTGCACTTCAAATGGTTGACTGAAGTCTGGTGATTGCAATACTGGTGCTGTACATAGGATAGCTTTTATGGTCCTAAAAGCTTGATCACAGACAGGGGACAAGGAACCTTATTGGGTATTTTGTTTCTAGTGAGATCAGTTAGGGGAGCTGCAATAGTGGCGAAATCAGGAATGAAATGCCAGTAGTATCCAGCTAAGTCCAAAAAAGATCTGAATTGTTTTTTAGCCTCCAGGACAGGACACTGGGCTACTGCCTCCACCTTCTCTATTTCCAGGTGTACTACTCCATTACCTAATATGAAGCCTAGGTACCTTGTTTCCTTCATAGCTGAGATGCATTTAGAGGAGAGGGATTGATAGTTACACCTGCTGACTCAGTAGTTTGTAAAACATTAGACAAATGTATGAGGTGAGTTGCCCAATCTGTACTGAATATCACCACATCGTCTAAATAGGCAGAGCAGTAGGGTGAATGGGTAGTAAGCAACCAGTCCATATACTTCTGAAAGGTCGCAGGAGCTCCATGCAAACCAAATGGTATATAAGCAAATTGGTATAAGCCATGAGGGGTACTGAAGGCAGTTTTCTCTTTGGACCATTCTTCCAAGGGGATCTGCCAATATCCTTTTGTTAGGTCGAGTGTGGATATATATCTAGCCTGGCCAATACAATCAATTATATCATCTACCCTAGGGATGGGATAGCTATCGAACTGGGACACATGATTAAGTCTGTGGAAATTGAGACATAAACGGATCCCACCCTCTTTTTTGGGGACTATCACCATAGGCGATGACCAAGGGCTGGTGGAAGGTTCAATGATTTTGAGCTTGCTCAACTTTTCTATTTCCTGAATGACATCAGCCCGAATTCTTTCTGGGAGTCTATAGGCTTTTTGCCTTATTGGTTCTGAGTTGGTTTTAATCACATGGGCTACACCAGAAGCCTTACCAGGGTTAGTCGTAAATGTAGTGGAATTACGCTGAAGTATTTGGTTCAAATCTTCACATTGCTGTTGGGAAAGATTGGGATTTATGTTAATATCTCAAATTGTCTCAGTGCTCTCTAGCCTTTTATAGGCTAATTCCAGCTCTGTCTTAGGACTATGAGATAAAACGTACAGACAAGGGTTGGGGTCAGGCCTCTCATACCGTTTCTTTAAAAGATTTGCATGGTACAGTATATCTGCTGACAAGACCGTTTTTCGGGGGTTTCTATCTGATTGGTGACAGGACCAGTATGTTTTACAACTGTATACATACCCTGCCACTTCAGTGGAAGGCAGTAACAGTAAGACCTTTTCCCCTGGTTGGAACACTTTTTCCTAGGTTTTTAGATCATAACACAACTTCTTTTTGTCTTGAGCTACTATACCTTGTTGGTGTGCTTTCTGGGTATAGGTGACTAAACATTTGCATACGTTAACTAAGTAGTCTAAAATGTTGTTATATTTTACTGTAGTTTCCCCTCCCCAGGCTTCTTTAACTATATCAAGCAGTCCATGTGGGTTTCTCCAATACAACAAGGTAAATGGAGAAAACCCCATGGATGCTTGAGGGACCTCCCAATAAGCAACTAACAATGGCAAATAATGATCCCATTTCTTCCCTTCCTCATCCACAAACTTCGGGATCATCCTCTTAAGTGTTTGGTTGAACCTTTCAACAAGACCGTCAGTTTGTGGATGGTAAGGCATAGTTCTGACAACAGTAATCCCTAATGATTTATAAAGTTCTGTGGGAAGGGCTGCATTGAAATTAATACCATGATCAGTGAGGATCTCTTTTCGTATACCCATCCAACTACAGAACTCTATAACCTTTTCTGCTATTTTCAGGGCTGTGGCTGTTTTAAGGGGGGAGGTCTCCGGGTATTTGGTGGCATAGTCACAAAGGACAAGTATAAATCGGTTCCCCTTACTATTTCTCTCTAGGCGGCCAACCACATCCATTGCTATTCTTTCAAAGGGCTAGGTAACCAAAGGCAAAGACATTAGAGGTACTTTTTCTTTTTGTTTTACCTGGCCAATCTGCTGGCAGGCAGAACAACTCCTACAGTGTTCTGCAACATCATCCTATAAACCAGGCCAGAAAAAGTGTTGCAGAAATCTAGTAGATGTTCATTCCTTCCCCACATGTCCAACACTTGGTATATCATGGGCCAAGAACAGTAAATCTTGTCTATATTTCTGTGGAACTAACAATTGCTCTACTTGTTCTTGAGAAACAGGATGTGTACAAATCCTGTATAATATCTCTCGCTGTTGAACAATCTGAGGAGTCCTCCCTGGTGTCTCTTTCCCAAGCTGTAAAAAAAAAAAGGGTTAAGGGTGACATCAGCTTTTTGTTCAACTTTAATATCAGCAATATTGTATTGAGGCATTGTATCATTACTCCCACAATGTTTGTGTTTCCAATCCCTCTGTAGTTTCTTCTTTTCTGCTTTAGATTTTTTGGGGCCCTTGTTCTCTTCAAAAATAGAATCCTCGGGAATCAGGGGTCATTCTGTATTTGCTTCATTGGGTCCTGGTAGTTACAGCTGATAAATGACTATCACAGAATGTTAACAAGTCACTGAAAGTAGGGAAATCCGGTCCGATGATAAGGGCTACAGGTAAAGTTGGAACCACACCCAGAGTCATATCATAGGTCTGTCCATTGATACATATCTGAGTTCTTGTGGTAGGATACTGATGAACATCACCATGGATGCAGATGACACCGGTTGTTTTTGCAGTGTGTAACTCAGCAAAAAGTAAATCATCTCTAATCAAACTTTGCCTGCTCCCTGAGTCCATCAGACCTTCTATAGGTTTCCCATTGACCAGAACCTTAATAAAGAATTTCCCCAAATTCATAGATGCAAGGTAGGCTGGTTCCTATTTCTTTTTGGGAACAAGTGTGCAGTATGTCCTAATCCATGGCAATAATGACATTCAATGGAAGGATTAGGGTATTTAACTGAGACATCCCGTCCATCCCCTCTGGTTTTAACAGTCCTGGACCCAGATGATGAAACAACAGAAGATCTTACTGTTGTATTAGTGGTGACTGCAGTAGGGGAGGTAGTGTTTGTTCTCCAGTAGCCCTTCTGCACTGGTTGCTGAGCCAAAAGGAAGTCCTCTGCAAGGGTAATTGCTGTCTCTGCATTCTCTGGATGGTGTTCTCTTATCCATAACTGAATATCAGCAGGCATTATTTGGATAAACTGTTTTAATACAAATTGCTCAATAACAGTCTTTACACTCTTTACCTCGGGTTGAAGCCATTTTATGCACAAGTCATTAAGCAATGTATAAGTCTCCTGGGGTGGTACATGGGGCAAATGTTTCAGGTTTCTGAATCTCTGTCTATAGGTTCCTGTATTAATACCGTACCTTTTTAGAATCACCTTCTTTACATCTGCATAGTCACTGGAGGTCTGACTGTCCATACTGGTGTAGGCAAGCTGTGCCTTGACAGTTAAATACAGTGCCAGTCTAGCCACCCATTGAGTTGGAGGCCAGTTGCAGGCTTGGACCACCTGCTCAAAGGTTGTCAGGTAGGCTTCTATGTCATCTGAAGTGGTCATCTTGGTAAGTTTAATGTCTCTCGGATTTGTTTGGGTAGCTTCCTGACCTGCCCCGATGATCTGTAGGGCATGCATGATGTCTGTTCATCTCTGATCCTGTATCCCCATTTCTTGCTCGCTCTCTCCTTTAAGTCCACTTCTCTTTGGCATTCCAGTTCCATTTGCTTTACAGCCATCCATCTCAGCAAATCTCTGAGATCCTCAGGGGGTTTTGCACTCAATTCTCCTTCTGGTTCACTCATCCTCGGTTCAGGTTTAGCCTCTGCCGTGTCCAGAGAAATATCCTGCTTTACCTTGGGACAGATAGCAGGAGGCAGTCCCGTGAGGAGCGGTTCACCAGAACTAGCTGTTTGGGTCCTGGTCAGTACCCCTGGAAGAGCAGTGGTGTCTTCCAGTTTGTGGGCCATGTACCCGCTGAAAACTCACCTGTGACCTGGATACAAAGTGCAGTATCTCTCTGTTGGAGTCCACTCGGCACCCATGGACCTCCAATCTACCCCAGTCCTGGTACCAAATGTAGTGGGTAGATTAAAACAGATCACTCTGGAAACAGCAATTAAGGTACAACATAACAAAAAGGCATGATTTTTATTAAAAAAATAAATAAATAAAATAAAGCAACACTAGGCTTGTATCAGCGTACTTCGAGAATCATAAGAACACAAAAGCAAAACAACGAAAAGAGGCACAGCTTAACTGTCACTGTACTGACAGATAAAATACTCTGTGCTCTATCTCTCACTAGAGATTCAAGTTGGGAGATCCTAGCAGAAGCTCTCCCTAACCACATCTGATCTTATAGCTTGAGCTGACTTCTTTTATAGGCAGAAACTCCACCCTCTGGCTATAGCCCCACCTCATTTTTTACATATTTTCTATAGCTAAAGTGAGGTACGAACACTTTGTACTGAATATACCAAAATAAACAATGCAGAACAGATAATATATTTTTTAATGAAAGGCATTCCTACGATATATCAACAAAGGGGATGTATTACAGTTATGCTCCTCCCACTTTACTCTTTGATGGGCATCTGTCACCCATATAAAAGTAGGGGACAAGGTGCCGCTGACTCCCTATGGGAGATTTCACCCAGCAAGGAGGAAGACACTGATTGGAACAGGAACTCCTGCATTAGAACATTGCAGGGAGACCTTTCGTCTACCATTCCACACAACAGGTTAATACTGTTTTAATTTCTTTCTTAAATGTTAAGTTAAACAGCATTTGCATTTTAATACTCTTATTTGTATCGCATAATCGTAAATCTTGCACTCCAGCCACTTAAATCCCTGGGACAAGCAGTCGCTAAGAGCAGACTTAATTTCTTTAAGTCAAGAGTTTGTTTTTACAGTTTCCTATATTTATTATACTGAGTTCCTTTCACGGTGCACACAGTCCACGAAAGAACAAACTAGACGAATACCTTGGGTTTTAGTAGAAACCCGTTAACTCTTTAGACACCTACAATTTGGTGTTTAGTTTATTTGCAAGAACCGCTCTTGGGCGGTGAATGTACAGCACATCTTGCGTGAACCTGCAAGTGGGAGCGGCTCAGCCCATTTCCCTCTCGAAACATAGGGTCAGCTACTGTGTGTCAGTTCATTTATCAGCACACACACACCCTAAGTAGCTTAACAAATACTGTAGAAAAGTAGAGGTGCCAACAGGGGTCTGAAAAAGAATTCAAATAGTGTGAAAGGGGGGTTTAAACAAGGGATACACAGGAGACGCTACAGCGGGTGGCCATTTCACTGTAAGTTTACAAACACAGATATAATACAGACAGAAGAAGTACTGCCAGAGGAATAAAGAAATGCTGTTGTGCAAAGGACTAAAGGTTAGAAGGCAGAAAAAGAAAATAATTTCAGACCCTTTAACTGGCACAGAACTGGGGGGGGGGGGGTGTCGTCTCTACCATCACACATACTTTTTATCAGTAATACCAGGATAGAATTACGGTTGATGAGTGCAGCCACTACTATGTGTGAGTGGCTGCCTTACATTGCAAATTTAATTTAGGAATGCTTCTCTTACTAGAAATCTCATGACACAATACCTGCACAAGACACACGTCTGTTACTTTGCTTATGCGGTGCTCCAGCATAGTGTAGGACCCAAATTTCGGAGTATGTCCAGGGCTGTCAGACCTTCCATCCCCTCCTAATATCAGCCCTACATTCATTTGTCTGAGTTGGGTGAATAGCTTGCTCTGCTTGCCTTCCCATGCTGAATGCATGACAGGTTAGATTGTTGTTCTCACATGATCCTGCAATGTTGATCTGCTGCTGCATGGTATCTTCAGGTACTGAAATAATCATAGAGCCTTTGAAATTGGACATCCAGAGACAAGAATCATTCCAGAGAGAAGTATGTTTCCCAGTGGATGACGTTGAATGCATGGCTGGCTATTCCATGACTTTTTGTGATTGCAGTCATGACATACAGAAGTGATAGTCACAAAGGTTCCCTGCTTCCAGTTTGGGTCGTCAGAAGAAAATGAAATGTTGTTCACATCATGGCAGAGCTCACAGTACCAGAACAGCTCCTCTAAGGATGACCAGAAAACAATAAATTTGTCCTCATCCTCCAGTCCCTGTGGCACAGCTTTCTTTGGAGTGCTGAAAAGATAGTGAAAAGAAGAATAACTAACCAATGAATGGTAACGCAAACAACTCGTGTTAATTCAAAATGTACCAACATGATGTACGGTATAAGATCAGAAAATATTAAGACACCATGCCTCATAATTTCAATGTCGCTGTCATGTTCTGCCTGTTGAATGGAAGTATTTGAAGGTATATACTCTGAATCCTGTAGATCTTCCACTGTGATATCCGGACTGGACATTGGAGATGTGTCAGTGATTTCAGCAGCACTTGATAATGTGCATTGAATTCCGACTGATGCGACCGATGGTAATTTGGCCATGGTTCCTGAAATGAATATAAGACTGACATTGGGATTCCACCCTGATAAAAACTGAAATGTGTAATCAGGAATGTTGATGATAATATTCACCTTTGCTTTTGGTGAAAAGCTTGCAGTTTGTCTGTAGTTTAATAGACTTTTTCACTGGCGGAGCCAACGTCAGCATGTCATCAGAACCAACTTTAACCTCGTACTGCTGTGTTGCGATCATGTCTTGTTGATGTGTTTCATCAATCAGCATAATGTGGTATTGCACCTCATCAGTATCTGGGACAAGGCACTGCATGTTAGGTATGGTCTGAACTTCATGGTCACTGGTTACATTTTGTGTGGGTACCTGTTGGAAAAATATTAACTCACATGGGTAACGTACATAGCTGACCGGTGACATTTGAAGACACGAATCATAATGCAATGTGCATGTAGTGGAAGCATGCAGCAGTGGTGATATTTCAAATACTAATGTTGGGCACTACCTAACCTCAGGAATAATACTGCTGTGTGTGTTTCCTGAGTCAAGGGATAATGATGTTCCAGGTGCTGAATCACAAAGGTCACCATAAGAACACTGTGAGAAGGTCTGAAACAAAGAATAGTAATGGCTCAGAACAAAAATGGGTTGATGGACGATCATAGTACTGTTGAAGAAGATGGTGTTGGGTGAAGCACTATGCAGTGGTTTACACATGCATGACATATGGCCGGATCAGTGTAACTGAGGGCTGAGGCACTGGGCTTCTTACATTGCAGTACGCTTGCAACACGTTTTTTGAAATGATCTGTAATAGCAGGGTATCTGCCTTGTGTGTTACTGTTTGAGCAGGATTGAGTTGCTGTCTGCAGCTATCCACTCCCTGGTTTGCTGCTAGCTCCTCTGTGGCACCACTCGCACACTGTGGATAGCTTCCAGTTGCATATGGTCGGAAAAAACTATGAAAGGGAACAAGAGATACATGCTGACAAATGGTTAGTGGGTGAAGGATCGGTAGGTGTAAGAAACAGTGGGGGTGATAGATCAGAGGACAGTATGGTTGAAATTGCAGATTGGCATGTAGAGGGGTGCATATAGCCAGATGGTGCTTCAGTTCACAAAGTTTGACCTGACAAGGAGCGGTGAATTGGTACAAGGGTTCCTGAGCATATTTCAAGAAGTGACCAGGGAGGTAAGGGCAGCCAAGGCATACAGGGAACTCAGGCTTGAGCAGGGCATTAAAGCATTGTAAAAAGACGTCTTCATGTTCATCTGGGAGAAAAGGAGTTTTAAGGCTAAGACTGCAATGCTGAACAGTGATGGGGATGGGTCAAAAACTGAGAAGCACTTAAGGACTACTTCGGCTTTATTTGCACTAAGGAGAAGGGGGGGTTGTGGTGGAATATCCAAGGGCGGATGGGGGGAAGATAAGACCAGAGGAGGTGGTGGTGACTGACAGGAAAATCACACATGGTCAGATGATACGGTTTTGAAGGTCACTGAGAGTGTACATGGCACTAGGGCAGGATGGGGTACACACCAACGTAATGAAACACCTTGCAGAGGTCCAACATGTCACCTTGGCAGACCTATGTAATGCTGCAGTGGAGTCAGTGTGTGTACCTCAAGATTGGAGGCTAGGTCACATTCTTCTCCTGCAATACAGCTGATCCAAGGATGAACTGGGGAACCATAGATCATTGAGCAGAATGTCCTTCTGGTGAAAAGTAATGGTGCCAATCCAGAAGGAAGGGATGGTGACCCTGATGGAAGGCAATGGATTACGGGACAGTAAACAGCATTTGTTTGTCAACGGCACATCCTGTCAGACTAACATAGTGGAATTGTCTGACCATACTTGAAGATGACACAAAGAGAAGGATATGTGGGTGCTCATTATCAGATCAATGAGTGAGTACAGGGGTCAAAATTAAGTTTTGCAGCCACTAGCCAATAGGGCTACTGACTGAGAAAATCCACTGGCCAAACAGACTTTTGTAGTGGTCCACTTGGTGTATATACTGAAGTGTTTCCTTCTCCAGTACAAACCCGCAGGGCTAGTTCAAGGAACATCTTAGTATCCGCATGCAAAATATACCAGCATTTGCCTAGCGGGCTGGTTCCAGTTTCAACCCCTGGAAAATGAATGGTGTAGGAAGGCAGCAGCAATGTCAAAAACCTTTTTGGTCAGCATCACAAGGGGGATACAGCTGAACAAAAGTAATCAAGAGAACAGATTCATACAAATTTCTAATTAAAAAGTGCCACTTGGTGATGATGTCGGCATCACAGGTAATGAATGAAATCAGCCCACACAGGTGATGATACTGGACTGCATACTGCTCCATATGGAAAGTGAATTGAATTTGTGCCATTCAGTGCGAGACTGTAGCAATGTTACCCAAGGACAAGTATAAATAACATTATGAAACTGTCAAACGTCATCTACCTGACTGCCTCTTTCAATTGACTCATCAATCTCCAGATCAACATCATAAGATGCAACATTGCTGCCGGTGCTGTTGGCCGATGCATAGTCAGACAGAAGCTGCAGTCAGTGAAGATTCATATGGTCAATAACATTTGCAAAGATTGGACCTGTACTACATTGAATAATTACATGGTCTACAGTTATCATGCTCTCCCCCAACCCAGGACAGAAGAGTGTACACCCATGCACATAATGGGTTCTCAAGGGTCATGGTTTTGGACTCACTACCTCCTACCAAACTCAAGAAGCTTGTTGCTGCCTATCACACTGTGGTTGTTATTATGCAGTCCTCATGCCCCTTCCCCAGGGCAGGAGAGTGTACAGCCATGCACATAATGGGTTCTCAGGGGTCCTGGTTTTGGACTCAGTACCTGCGACCAAACTCAAGAGGCTTGTTGCTGCCTATCACACTGTGGTTGTTATTATGCAGTCCTCATGGCCCCCTCCCCAGGGCAGAAGAGTGTACAGCCATGCACATAATGGGTTCTCAGGGGTCCTGGTTTTGGACTCAGTACCTGCGACCAAACTCAAGAGGCTTG
Organism: Neoceratodus forsteri; assembly: GCA_016271365.2. Lineage (NCBI taxonomy): Eukaryota > Metazoa > Chordata > Ceratodontiformes > Ceratodontidae > Neoceratodus > Neoceratodus forsteri. The sequence goes on from JADMNL010000025.1 coordinate 270,512,078, forward strand.
TTGTTGCCTATCACACTGTGGTTGTTATTATGCAGTCCTCATGCCCCCAGGGCAGGAGAGTGTACAGCCATGCACATAATGGGTTCTCAGAGGTCCTGGTTTTGGACTCATTACCTGCGACCAAACTCAAGAGGCTTGTTGCTGGTTATGGCACTGCAGTTGTTATTAGGACTTCTGGTGACATCACAGAGGGGGGTAGCTGCTTAGTTTGGGTGCTCTGGGGCCGCTCAAGAATTTTTTAATAAAAACCAGCCAAAGTAGTTTCTTTATTCTCAAAAACAAGAGTTACTATCTTTTGTCTATGACTACCAACAAAACGAGGGGGAAGCCCACCCATACAGGGCGAATTAAAAACATGGTGGACCGTGAGAGGAATCAAGGCTTGCTCTCAGAATTCAGACCAGGGTCTCCTGTCTCCAGTATCGCCGATTCTGAGGAAAACTTCGATCTAGGAGAGCAACACATGATCATGACTAAACTAGACAGCATTATCAAGGCCTTGCACCGGGTGGAGTCGTCGGTGGCCGACCTACGAGCCAATATGAAAAAAGTTGAATCTCGTACTACAGCAGCTGAAAATGCAGTCGGGAACCTAGCAGACTCCACCAGTCAGCATGACAGAGCAGTACTGTACCTCCCGGCGTGGGAAAGAGAAATGCAGAATAAAATAGACAATCAAGAGAACAGAACCTGCAGAAATAACTTTAGAATCTATGGTTTCCATGAAGATCTAGAAAGTTCATTTAAAACTATGGAGGACTGGTTCACACACATATTAAGGGACATTCTGCTGATACCAGAGAGTACCCCCCTCCCCATAGAAAGAGCATATCACTTCTTGGCCCAAAAACAGAGAGATCAATCAGCTCGACCCCATTCCATAGTGGCTCGGATGCTGAATTATCAGGATCACCAACTAATATTAAAAACAGCCTGGAAGATGAAAGATTTGCAGACAGACAACCCAAAAATATTCTTTGACCAGGACTTTTCAGACATATTAAATGATAAACGACAACAAGTTTGAGAGGTCATCAAACAAGCATGGGAAAAGAAGGTTAAAATTTAGCTTTATTACCCTGCTTGTCTCAGGATACACACGAAGAAAGGCCCAAAAATGTTCGACTCCCTCAGAGAAGCAGCACCAACCCTGCAGCAGTTGGGCCTACACTGTCCAGTTCTACAAGCAGACATCCTGGAATTTGAGATTTCGAGAGCAGCCTGGCACAGAGCAGGGAAGCCTAAATGGTTTCAATCCACAACAGTATCTTGGCCATTGCATCTGAGTCGAGACCTGCAAGAGATAATGGCTCGAGATGGACTACTTACACGGGAAGATGTGGATATTCCCAAAGGCAGCCAAACTTGAAGAGACTCTGTTTTAACTGTGCAGATTTTTGGGAGAGGCATCTGTTTTCTTCTCACCACATGTTTGCGGGCGAGCCAACGCCCTTGCCAAGAGGACTATCAGGACTTAATTCAACTTAGCTGAGGCGGCCTTTCTGTTAGTTGGAAGACACCTGGGCTGGTCCTTCATCGAAGCATATTATAAAGGGGTTACCGGGACTGAACAGAAGAAACTGGTAAAGGGCGGGGGGTCAGGGGATGTTGGCTTCCTCTGCACATGAGGAATTTCTGGATAATTCAATGGTATTAAAGGGGAAAGTAAAGTTATGACTTCTTAGACTGGCTAAATACTTAATCTCACATGGATGGTCCGCTTACAGAATGGAGAATACAGGATTACAGGGGTGATATCCCCTTCCCACCTCTTTCACTCTTAGGGGACCCTCCCCAGCTGGATTCTCTTCTTCCCTCCTTCTTTTCACTTAGAACTCCCACACTCAATGCTGGCTAGATACAGACTATTAAGGGATCTAGATCGCCCCCCCAGGTATTGGTTTCTCCATTACAAACCGCAACATATAGTTGCACCCTCAGAGTGACGTCTACTACACCACCTGATCTTTTTAGATCAGACCTGTTGAACTTACAGGTACAGAAGAGTGAGCTACACAACCCTACCTTTGGGTAGGTTTCCATCTATAACACCTATGAAGTACAACAGATTGTGTATTACTGTGTTTTTCTTGTTGTTAAGTATACTGTTACCACTAGGAGGGGTTTATCTCCTTCCAGTTCTTATTGTTATGTGTACAAATGTTTATCTTTCAGAGTTACACACATCAGTTGGGCGTGAACCTGTTTATACATGGCGTATTAAGGTACCTAGAACAGGATGTTTAAAGAAATTTATGTGGGCCGGGTGGAAAGAGAGGAATCTTGGGGAAGGACAGGGTGAAATTTGGTTTGCCATAAAAAGCCAATAGATGGGCTTGCTAAAAATTACATCCCTGAATGTATAGGGCTTTAATTCACCTATTAAAAGAACAAAAATCCTTCACTATTTAAATCAACTCCACGCTGACATCTGTTTTTTGCAACAGACGAGATTGTTGGAAATAGAGCATGCAAAGCTCAGACACTCCTGGGTTGGTAAAGTGATTGGCTCTTCACGTATCTCAGGGAAAAAAACAGGGGTTGCAATTTTAATCCAGAAGAACATTCCTCTGGAAATTTTGAAGGTGGATACTTCAAAGAATGGCAGAGGGGTTCTTCTTACAGGACAGTTATTTTCTCAGAAATTGCATCTAATGAACATTTACACACCTAACATTGATGACTCACTATTCTATTGAAGTCTTTTTAATAAAATTTCAGGTTTAGGGGAGGGCATGATAGTACTAGGCAAGGATTTTAATTGTGTTATTAACCCTAGGTTGGACCGGTCCTCACAGAACAGTAAAAGAAATAAATGAATGAACAGGGTGGTAAGGGGTGGGGTGCTAGAACTTGCACTACTGGATATCTGGAGAGAACTGAATCCAGCCTCAAAGGATTTCACCTTTTATTCAGATCCTAATGATTCTTACTCCCAATTGGATTATTATTTATGTAGTAATGGGGACATATACAAAATGAAAGATTTCTCCATTTGCCCCAGAGTGGTTTCTGATCACACAGCGGTAACTCTGAGAGCACAATTGGGTGACTGGGGTAAACAAACATCTTGGATATCTAACTCTTCCCTTCTTGGTAGACAGGACTTCCAGGATCAAATGGGGGGGGGCTATACAGGAATATCAACGACATAACAGGGTAGACAAACCTGGGCCACGATGGTACTGGGATGGTCTTAAAGTGGTAGTCCGTGGAGAAGTAATATCATATGCTTCTGGGTTAAAAAAGCCAACAAATGGAAAACAAGTGGCTCTGGAATCCCTACTGGAGCAATTGGAAAAAGAACATAAACACCATAGGACTAAAGAAAACCTAGCCAAATTAAATAATGTTAAGAAGGACCTCCAAAATCTTATTGACTCACAAATAGAGGGCAAGTTACGGTATCTGAACCAAAAGTACAGTGAGTATGGTAACAAAGCAGTTAGGCTCCTTGACTTTAGGCTACAAAGGGATCAAGCTGGCAGGTCTGTAAAAAAAAAAAAAAAAACTGTAAATACTGGGCGAGGAGAAATGGACACCACTTACTTCACCCCCCAAAAAATAGCAGAAGCCTTTGAGCAGTATTACTCGGATTTATATTCAAAGGCCCCTGAAGGGTTGGACTCCCTGCAGAGGATACAAGAGTATCTAGAAGAAATCCTACTTCCCAGGTTGGACGAGGATACCAAACTGAAGTTGGATGCACCCATCACATCCCAGGAGGTTATCAGTTCTATTAAAGACATGAAGCCTGGCAAATCTCCAGGCCCAGACGGCTTTAATATTGAGTTTTATCAGACATTTAAAACCCAGTTATCCCCTATCCTGCTCCAACTTTTTAAATCCTGTAAGGGGCAAGACGATTTTCCTCATTCATGGAGGTGAGTGTTTATCTTGGTTATTCCCAAAGAAGGTAAACTCCCTGAATGATGTGCCTCTTACAGGCCTATATCCCTCCTTAACATGGATTTAAAAAGTTTTACTAAAATATGGGCCAATAGAGTAAACACTGTATTGCCAGATCTGGTTCATCCAGACCAATCTGGATTTATTCCCAATAGGCACCTCAGGGACAATATTCAAAGATGTCTTAACATTTTGCATAGGGGTAAACAGTTTAAAGGACAACAATTAGCTATAGCGATCGATGCAGAAAAGACATTAGATCGCCTTAGTTGAAACTTTTTCATGGGGTTTTGGAGATGTTTGGGTTCGGGGACCAAATAAGAATCTGGATTAGGGCCATTTATTGCATCCCATTGGCTAATGTCAGGGTGAACGGCACAATTTCTAATAGTATCAACCTATTTTGTTTGCTCTTTGTATGGAGCCCCTCGCGGCAATTATTAGAATACATCGGGACTTGGAGGGTATCAGGGTGGGGGGGTAGAAAGTCAAATTTCACTTTATTTGGATGACACTATGCTATATCTTAGGGACCCCATTAGAACTTTCTCGATCTTATACTAAATACTTAATACATATGAGAAGTTGTCAGGTTTTAAAATTAATAATGACAAAACAGAAACCCTGCTGGTGAGTGGTTTCCCCCACTGCAGAATCGAAACAGTTGATCCCCTTTCATTGTGTCTCTAACAGTATGAGATATCTTGGCATTTATATACCTTCAGTTAACTATGGGAGATTGATTAAATTGGTGTTTACAGATTTAAAGCGATGGGAGATTCTTCCCCTATCATTGATGGGGAGGGTTTGCCCATGCTGCAGTGACAGTCATCATGGAGATATCCCTGACAGCGACAGCCACAGTGCCGACTGTCGGGACTGCAGTGTAGGGGATGCCTCCCCTCCGTCTGTCCTTCGGGGGGGCTCCGCCCCCACCCCCCCCCAGTCTCTAGGATTCTAACTCCAAGTTGGAGTTGGACCGGGGGGGGGGGCAAATACCCAGCGAGGCAGTCCCAACCGCCATACAGACCACCAAAGCGACTGGCGGATTTTGCCTGATTCCTGTCGTTGTGGTTGTCTTTGCAATCTGGGAGTCACTGCGGCAATGGTATATGGATGGGGAGATTCGACACCATCAGGATGAATGTCCTGCCATGTTTTTTGTATTTATTTAGCACCCTTCCACTAACCACCCCAGGTTTGGAATGGAAAAAAAATAAACAGGGCCTGACACTGCTTCGTCTGGGCTGGCAAAAGGGTTAGGATCGCATGGAGCACATTGATGAAGGCTAAAAATCAAGGAGAGCTGGGCTTGCCAAATTTGGAAGCTTATTATCTCACGGCTCAGGTAGTTCCTTGGTTGGCCCACTTGAAACAAGACTCTAATAATGTGTGGATTTTGCAGGAAACAGGAAGTGACCCAGAGATACCGCATTTTAGATTTTACAGGACCTACGGAGAGGTTAAAGGGTATGAATATGAATAATCCCTGGATAGCACAAACATATAAGAACGGGGCTGTGGTGAGGAGGTTGGCCGGGATTGAAACCCAACTTAACAACAGGACAGCCATTATAAATTGCGCATATTTTACTCCACCCGTACTGGACCATTCCTTTATGGGCTGGCAGCGTTGAGGTCTGACTCGCTTTGCCCAATTTTTGAGTCAGGGCTTGATCAGGACTTTCCGCTCCCTTCAGCAGGAATATTCTATACCTACTTCACATTTTTTCAGATACTTACAAGTCATCTCATTTCTCCATTCTGGCTCGAACACCTTTGATGTCCAGACAGACCCTCACCCATTGGAACAGGGGATTTGGCAGGCAGTAGATGACCCAAAATAATCACATCTGATATCCCAGTTAGTATCTACATACAGCATTACAGTGAATGTGAATCCATTAACTGCACAGAAGGACTGGAAGAAAGAAATGAGGTTACAACTAGACACTTTAACTTGGAGGAGGATCTGGGAGGGAGGGCTCCGCACTTCAGCCTCTAACACCTGGCGGGAGTTCAGGTGGAAGGTACTGGTCAGGCTTTTTAATACCCCATCTAAGGCAAAATATTACAAAGTGGGACCACGGAGGCCTGCTGGAGAGGTTGTGGAGGGATTGGAACCCCCTATCACATCTTTTGGGATTGCCCAAAACTTATGCCCTTCTGGAGGGATGTGGGAATTTACTTTCAAGAAATGTGAAATTTTAATGTACCAATGGATTTCCCATTGATGGTGTTGGGCTCTTTTCCAAAAGGCAAGAGATCTAATGCTAAGATTTCCTTCCTGGAAATACAATTAGCAGCTGCTAATAAAGCCATCACCAGAAGATGGTTAAATCCTGATCCTCCGGTACTGAAGGAGTGGCTGGCTATAATAAAAGACATAGCAAGGATGGAGAAAATTACAGCAGAACTTAGACTAAGGGAGGACAAATACAACACTATATGGCTACCCTTTATGCATGTGATGGAGAAGGTCGAAGGAATCCCAGTTCTTTCACAGCAGGCCTTCCCCCAATAGCCCCCTGGCTCACCCTGTTCTAAGGTGAAGGGATATAAATGTTTTATTAAGTATACCCACTTGAACCCAAAATCTTGAAGTTAGACTGCAGATACATTACATCAGCCATGTTTTATTAGTTGTTATTCATTTTCCTTATTACAGTGGTTTTTCTTTTTATTATTCAGCTTTTAAGATTAAGTCAAAAGTTAGGGGAGTTTTTCTTCCCTTGTTTTATTCTTAATTATAATAATGCATCTTTTAAAGGTGGACACTAGAATGTACCCTGGCTAGAAGGACTAATCTGAAGTACCAGAAGGACGAGAAAGGAATTGCACAGTACACTGGTTCTTGCAGATACTAAAGCTGAGCTGGATTCTACCAAATAGCGTGGAACAGGTCTGGAACAAAAAGAGACATTATAAACTTATGGACTTCTAGTGCAATTGTACATTTTTATTTCTTTCTTTATTTAATAGTTTTTGTTGATCGGGTGGGTGCATTAGGCAAGAACCTGCCTATTTTCAAGCACGACCTGGGAGGGTACGCAAAGCAGTACTTTATGTCACGTATTGACTTGTCATTCTAATAGATCAAGTTTCTGTCCTGATGGTTGTCACTAATGTGTCCTACCCGAATAAACCTGAAGTTTAAAAAGGCCTCGTGACAAGGTCAGCAGGGCAGCAAAGGCACTCTCTTCCTACCTCTAACATAGTCCGCTGAGGAAACATGCACAATATTAGTAGCAAGGACTACGGGTCTGAAAAAGATCACTCTTGGAGGAATGCTTTGCATATGCACTCGTAGATTACATTTCAGACTTCTTAGGATATAGGTTTATCAGGATATACATTTATTAGAATATGGACTTATTAGGATAGAGATTTGTTAGGCAATAGTAATTTTGGTATATTGCATGATTTAGTCAGGTCACTTCTGTTTTCTTAGGTTTCTTAGGTTTCCTCCGGCTGATCGTAGCGACCGGGTTGGTACCATAGCCCACTGGGCTGGACATGCCTACAGTATATATCAAAGGACTCTTACATCTCAATCTTCTTCGCACTTTGACGCTAGAGGAACTGCCACTCCTGCTCACTATGACTCCTCCAATGATGTTTACTGTATAAACTTTAGCTCATTACCTTACGCCCATATATCTGTATCCATGCAATTATATTTAAATGGTACTACCTCCTGTTGAACCTTGTGCTATGTTCTGGTGCAAGCATCTTGTTACATGTGATGGTTATATGTTATTATGTTGTTATTTATTACTATGTAATTGTTATGTACGTTCACTCAACCTGTTATGTCTTAACCCTGTTGGTAATAGTTTTGCCCCAGGTCCACCTTGTAAATGAGCTTGTCTCAATGATGTTCCATCTGGCAAAATAAAGATTTTGATTGATTGATTGACTGTGGATGCGGTCCCCTCCACAAGCAACCCGCCCGCCCAGGACAGGGTAAGAAGGCGCCTGCTGCACGCTCTCCTCCTTGGCTCGCAAGACTGATTGGAGCCCACTGGGCTGATACAGCAGACGCAGTCCCCTCCACAAGCAACCCAACCACCCAGGACATGGCGAGAAGGCACCTGCCTCCCCCTCTCTCCTTGGCTCGCAAAGCTGATCGGAGCCCACCAGCTGGTACCATGGACACGGTCCCCTCCACAAGCTACCCACCTGCCCAGGACAGGGCAAGAAGGTGCCTGCTGCCCGCTCTCTTCCTTGGCTTGCAAGGCTGATCAGAGCCCACCAAGTTGGTACTGCAGACATGGTCCCCCCCCACAAGCAACCCGCCCACCCTTGAAAGGGCAAGAATACGCCTGCTGCCCGCTCTCCTCCTTGGCTCACAAGGCTGATCGGAGCCCACTGGGCTGGTACTGTGGATGCGGTCCCCTCCATAAGCAACCCTCCTGCCCAGGACAGGGCGAGAAGGTGCCTGCTGCCCACTGTCCTCCTTGGCTCACAAGGTAACTGCTAGTCCCTGACCCAGGACAAGGGAAAGGGGATTTTAGTGCTTTCTTCCCTTTTCTAATTGAATACCTGGCACCCATCTCTGTGGGACCTGAATGGTTTCAGATGGCCCCAGAGTGCTGACATTGGTTTCCTGCCGGACGCTGCAGCCAGTGCTGAAATCATTGGACTAGGGTATAAGACTGCAGAGAAACACTGATCTTACTTTTCTTCTTTTAGCAGCTGTATAGTAAAGCCCTGATCTTTTAGCTTCCAGTTCATTCAGTTGCACAGTTCTCTGAGCTGCACACTGCAGCTCTGCTACTTGCTTGTTTTTCTTGTCAGCTGCTCAGTCCTCAGGGCTGCACAGCCTGACTTGAATCTCAGCCTGACTTGTGTCTTCTGCTGCACTGTTTTCAGCATTTGCCTACCCTGAATTGGTTTCTTTTCGATCCACCCCCTCCCCCACCTCCTTCCTTTATGATTTTTTTTTTTTAATTAATTTTAACTGGATAGGCCCTCTGAGCCCCGAAGGTCCCTTTTTCAGGAGCGACCCGGAGTAGTTGCAAAGGAGGAAACACAAGACGTACATCATATTGGGATCCAGATCACAGAGTACAACAGGAGATGAATACAGTTAGGTTAAGAGCCGGGTTACAGAGGTAACATTTTAATTACAGTAGGCTTAGTGTTACAATCGGAGTTTATTAGAAAGGGGTTTTGTAGTCATTGTCAATCCTGTGACAGGGCCTAGGTATTAGTTCCCAATGGGAGGGGAGGCAGAGGAGAGAAAGGAATGCGCCTCAAGGATTTTAACCACCATTGCAAAAGCAGTGACTAAGGTCCATATGATAATCCCGCAGGCCCTTACAGAAAATCCCTAGGGAGTTAGCTTCCTGAAGGTGACTGGGGAGCTTATTCAATAGCACAGGGGCAGCATGGGTGAAGGATTTCTCACCAGTTGAGGTTCGGGCCATGGGTTCCTCGAGGAGCTGTTGCCCATTGGAGTGGAGCAGCCTGCTAGTGTGTTTTTTGGTTAGGAGTCCAGTTAGGCTAGCTGGGGGTAGGTCAGAGAGGAGCTTATAGGTGTTGCAAAGTAGAGGATACTGGAGTCTATGGTCAAAGGAGGGCCAGGTAAGCAAGGCAAGTGCATCACAATGGTGGCTCCATGGTTTGGCTTTCATGGCAAAGCGCGCAATTTTATGGTAGAGGATTTGTAAGCTGCTGAGTCTATGCTTTGCCATTCCATACAGGATTGGGGCAGCATAGGTTAGTGTAAGGAGGAGGAGGATGCTCCTGGCAATTGCTACCCTAGTTTCAGGGATCATTTGGGCACTAAGCTGGTAGAGAAGGCCAAGTTTCTGGTGGATGTTTTTCATTACATGATCCACGTGGTATTTTAGGGTGAGGTCTTGGTCCAGCACTAGGCTGAGATATTTGAAGGATTCTACCAATACAATGGTAGAGCCTGACGCTGTGTCTAAAGGGAGTAGGGGGCTGCGATCATGGCCTAGAGATCTAGGTCCAAACATGACAGCCTTTGTTTTTTTGGCATTTAGTACCAGGCATTTTTTTATTAGCTAGGATTCGACCAGAGCAAAGTCGGCCTGGAGGTGCCATCCCAGTTCATCAGTGTTTTTTGTTGATCTATAAAGGACCACATCATCTGCATACTGGACCACTGAGCAGGTCCCACAGTGATTACTAAGGTCATTGACATACAGGGAGAACAAAAGGGGGCCTAATATTGAGCCTTGCGTGACCCCTGTAGTTATCGGGCACCATCCAGAGAGGGCACCCCTCCACTTGACCCTCTGGAAGCGGTCAGTCAGGTAGCTGCTGAGCCAGTTATTTGAGTGTTGATCAAGACCGAATTTACTTAATTTTGCTAACAATAGGGAGTGGTCGACTAAGTCAAAGGCCTTGGTCAGGTCTATGAAGATAGCTTCAGTAGGGGAGCCGTCGTCTAGTGCCGAGAAGACATCTGAGGTGAATCTGATGAGAGCAGAGTCGGTGCCGTGGTTTTTGCGGAAGCCGTGCTGGCTGGGAGCCAATAACTGGTTCATTTCCAGGTAGTCTTGAAGTTGGCAGTAGACTAACCTCTCCTGGATTTTAGCCAGAGTGCAGAGTAGGGAGATAGGCCAATAGTTTTCTATCAGCTCCCTGAGGCCACCCTTGTGGACAGGTACCACAGTAGCTTGTTTCCAGGCTTTGGGAACTGCTCCCTCCCAGAGAGACCGATTTATAAGCCAGGTTATAGGTAGGGCAATTGCTGGGGCTGCAGTCTTGATAAGCCTCGGGTCCAAGCCATTAGGTCCCACTGTCCCTGCTGGTTTGATGGAGTGTAGGAGGGGGGAAGCACTTCAGAGGAACGTACCGTCCTAAGGTGGAAATGCAGGAAAGGGGGATCATGGGCTTTGGTGATCTCCCTATTCTGTTTCTTGTGAGGTAGGCTTGCTCGGTAGGTGTTGAGATCAGTGAAAAGTCGGTTAAAGGCAATGGCACCCTCCTCAGCTTTAGTTAGAGCTTGACCATCACATGTTATCTGGCCTTGGGAAGTTTTCTTCTTGCCTTTGATTAGGTAATTTATGCAGGACCAGAAGGTCCTGGGGTCTGAGAGGTTAGTCTGCTGTAAGTTTTTAATATACTCCCGCTTAGCCTTTTTTAGTGGTAACCTTACATTGATTCCTCAGGGATCTGTAGTTGGCAAGGTCACCAGCGAGGGATGAATGCCTATGTTTTTTCCAGGCCTTGTCTCAGCTTAACATTAGAGATTTTAACTCCCTAGTAATCCACCTATAACACTGGCCTTTGGTTCGTATTTTTCTTGGTGGGACATGGAGGTTGGTAGCCGAGGAGAACATGTGCTGGAAAAACTCAGTGGCAGCATCCAGACTGGGCAAGAGCTTAATTGGAGACCAATCTATCTGGTTCAGGTAGTTTTGGAAGGAGGCGGCAGAGAATTTCAAGAAATCTCTTGGTGCAAAGAGTCTGGGGGGGTGTCTTGTCAGGCTTGTTTTTCCAGACACAGAAAATTAGTGAGTGGTCACTCAAGGCATCAGCCATCACGCTGGCAGCCTGAATATTGGCCGGATTGGTGGAAAGGATCTAGTCAAGGGTGGAGTGGTTCCCTGATCTGGTATTGTGCCTTGTGAGCTCAGTTATGACCTGTGCCAGGTGTGCGTCAAGAAGTGCCGCACTCAATGTTGACTCATTTCCCGCTTCCCAGTTTAGGTTGAAGTCACCTAGGATCAGTAGCTCCGTGTGAGCTACACTCCCAAGAGCTTTTGTTAAGTCCCCTAAGGCTTGTTGATTGGCTTTTGGGGGGTTGTAAATGCATCCTATTGTTAGATGCTTTGCATATCCTAGGATGACTCTTATGAAGATTGATTCGCTGCCAGTGGAATCAAATTGTAGATGAGGAGCTGATGTGGCGTCCAGTGTGGATCTCACATATATGAGGACCCCTCCACCTTTATTTGTCTCTCAATCTTATCTAAAGGTATTGTAGCCAGCCACATCCACCTCATGGGTAAGGATATGGGGCTTAAGCCATGTTTCTGAGATGGCCAACACATCCGGGTTATAGTGGGCAACCCAAGATTGAATTTCATGTATCTTTGGGAGAAGACTACAGACATTCATGTGAGCAATTTTTAAACCCTTCTTGTGGCCCCAGCTAGGGTCCTGGGGGGAGCCTATGACACTGTTTGGAACTAGTGGGCCTGGGTTAGTTTCTATATCCCCTGAGCAGAGCAGCAGCTTTATAGCAACCCAGCTGAGTGCTTTGAGTCTGCTGAAGTTGGTAGCTGTTGGCCGTTTGTGTCTAGAACCAGCAAACATATAGTAGCAGGCTCCCTTGTAAGTTAACCCATGCATTATGAGCTGGCACTCTGGTGAGAGGATTGCAGGGCAATCATTGAGGTGAGATAGGGGGTAATCCATCATACCCCAGAGTGGGTTAGGGTGGCAACATGCACCCAGTTGTGAGTCCACCCAAGTAAGTGCCCCAATATATATAAGGGCCAGGGTGAGGCTCCAGCGAGGTAGGGCAGAGCAGGGGTTTACCTTTTTTCGATGGGTCTCCATCATCTAGGTGGGGGACTAGCGGAGGTTGTGGCAGCTGAGGGCTCTATCTTTAAAAAGGGACAAGTGAGTTCAGGTTTCTAGGGGAGGTTGTGGGCTCTTTAAAGTATTGTGGCTGGGATACTGTGCTGTTTTTAGTTTTGGATTAGGAGCTGTATGCACTGTTTTGGCGTCCTCTAGTGGTGAGAGAAGATAAGCTGCAGGTTAGAAAGTAGGCTGATAGTTTTTTTTTTTCTCTTACGTGACACTCCTGCTGTCTACGTCTATAAAAGCGACTGTTGAGCAAGGGTGGTGGTGGGGGCGGTGGGGCAGCTGACACAAAGCGTTGGCGGGGCAAACTGGGACACACTCGTGCCTACTGCAGTCCGCCGTTTATCGTACCTGAATTCTCTGGGCAAGGGGCAGGTTCTCTGGCAGCTGAGGCATCCAGCTCAAGGGAGGGCACTTCGGTCCAGGCCCTCGTGACCACTCGCAGAGGGGAGTCGGGGATGTTTGTTTGTTTATTCGCTTAACGGGTAAGCACACTGGAAAACTAGTTCCTTTTACAGGTACAACCCACATAAAATTACATATATTCAATACAAAAGACATACATAATGTTCTGCGGAGATTCAGAGAAAAATAGCTTCCATTAATACAGGTACAGGGGGGAGGGTAGTTCAACTAGGGGAAGGGGGTGGCAAGCTGGGAAGGGCAGACTACTTAATTTCAATTTTCTCTTTTTTTTTTTTGGTTTCTGCTCACTCACTCTCTCTCTCTCTCTCTCTCTCTCCTAACCTGGCTACACTTACCAAGTTACTGCAAGGCTGCAAGCTAAAAAATGGCTGAAGAACTTCGGGGCTCCACACCGCTGTAATCAGCGGAAGTTACAATAAAATTACAGTTATTAAACAATTCAGCAGCTCCTTTACTGTGACTGCAAGCTTGAGCTAATAGGGCTGGATAAAAATCCTTTATTAAATACACTACCAGAGCTGAGAGACCTGCCCACCTCCTACTTGGTTACACTTCACTTTCCCTCTTAAAGGGGAAGTACCTAAGAGATACAGCAAAGCTCTTAAAGGGGTAATACTTAGATCCACAATACCAGGATTTCTTTATCTCCATTAGAATAAACTCCACTATTAGTCCCTCCCTTCAGACACAATGACTACAGTTATCACTGTGCTCATCTTACTCTCCCTACTTACCATAACTCACCCTACAGGTATGGGTACTGATGCTAACACCCACCACCCCCTATTTCTCATAAACGAGAATTAGCTTTGTGTATATGGCACTACAACTATAAGTGTCAATTCTAAATTCCCACATTTCAGCCACCGAAACATGCAGTCTCCCTACAAATCTGGGAGCACCAGGAGGAGTTCCCCCACCTTCCACCTCCAGCCACCTCTTTTTTTTCCAACCTCTACTGTGCACACTGCAAGACTCGGCAGACTTGCACAAGCAGAAAACTCAACCTACTTTGTAGCAGACACCTAAAAAACTGCTGGAAATGCCTACTACTACTTCAGCTCATCTCAGGCAACATTCACCCAAATCCAGGCACAGCCCCCTCAACCTCTCTGGGCCGTGTCACATCTGGTGCCCTGTCTCTAGCCAGCATTAACATATGCAGCCTCCTCTACAAATTAGATGCCCTTACCACATGAGCTAATCTGCACCACCCCAATGTCATAGCAGTACAAGAGACCTGGTTGAAACCTGATACTCCTGACACTGCCATCACAATGCAGGGCTATACTGTTTTTAGGAAGGACAGAATCTCCAAAAGGGGAGGTGGATGTGCCCTATATATCAAACAGCCTCTCATGGGTCAAGTCCTAACACTCCCTGAGTCCAGGGTTGAAGTACAGATCCTTGCCACCAGAATAATGCTTGGCAAACACAACAAAATATTAACAGTGGCATCAATTTATATCCCACCAAATTTAACAACTGTAGACCTAATCCCCCTCTTTGACTATATCAGAGACCTAGGTCATAAGTCGGAAATCATACTACTTAGTGATTTCAACATCAGTTGGTTCTCTAACAGTGAAAACCACTATGAGGATGCTCTAACAACCACTAATTTCACACAGCTGGTACAGTCAGCCACTAGGGTGAACTACAAATTAGGGAACAGTACTCTGCTGGACTGGGTAGTCACCAACAGACCAGATCATATTACCCACACTGAAGTCTTACCAAATTCAATTAGCGATCACATGCCTGTCCTATGTACCTGGTCTAACAAGTAAATCAGACCTTCGGCTTGGACCATTAACAGCAGGGTGCTCATCAGAGGGCACCTAGTACCTCTAGAGATGCAGCTCTGACAGATGAACTTGTCTCAAATCGACGCAGCCCCGGATATCAATACGGCCTTGGATTATTTTTTTACTACCTTCAACACAGTGTGCGATTTCCATGCCCCTCACAAAACAAGAAAGGTCAAGGGTTACAGCAATCACTGGATTACACATGTCCTACTCAAGCAAATGAAATTGCACGATCACCTCTGGTACCGAGCCAGGGCCTCTGGCAACCAAGTGGATATACAGGCGTACAAAACAGCAAGGAATGCCTGCACAAGAGCAACTTGGGCCAAAAAGACAAAATGCTATCAGGAATCCTTAACCAATTCCTGGAAAGATGGATGCAAATTTTGGAGCAACATCTCTCTGAGGTGACAGGGAAGGTTCCCAAAGAGACCCCGTCCATGCTCAACATAAATGGCACTACGACCGTTGATCCTCAGACCATAGCTGACACTTTCAATGAGGCTTTTACAGAGCTTGGTCATGTCCTACCCCCTAACTTCTTCAACCCAACCCCCTCTTCCTGCAATTTGCAGTCAGCAGAAAATATGAGGTCACACCCACCATTCCACTTTAAAGTGGTGAGCAAAGAAGAAGCAAAGAAGTACATTCTCAAAGTACTTGGGAAAACTAGGCTAAGTGGGGTTCACTTGACCTAAAGCTCATCACCCTCACTTTTGATGAGGTACTGTCCCCCTTGACAAAGATCCTTAACCGCTCCCTCATGCTCTCCCAATTCCCACAAAAATGGAAAGCCACCTTAGTTACACCAGTACACAAGTCTGGGGACAGGGCATTGCATGGGAACTACAGGCACATAAAATCCTCCCATCACTTTGCAAAGTGTTAGAGTGAATCATGTCTGATCAATTGGTAGAATACATAGAGAAGTATAATCCTCACTGTAGTCAGCACTATGGGTTTCACAAAGAGCACAGCACTACTACTGCCTGCTTGAATTTTCAAACTAAATACATCGTGCCTTGGATCAAGGTCAATTAGTTGGAGCAATGTTCATTGACTTTTCCAAGGCATTTGATACTGTAAATCACTCCCTACTTATTGAACAATTATCTGATCTAGGTTTATCCATGGACACCACCAATTGGTTCAACAGCTACCTCAGCGGACATACTCAACTAGTCAGGATTGGTGATACACTCTCCGCAAAACAACCGGTTCGTTCAGGTGTCCCACTAGGGTCTATCCTAGGCTCACTACTTTTCACCATATTCCTAAATCAGTTTCCAGTGTCCTGTCATGGCTAGATCCTACTCTACACAGACAACATGGTTCTTTACTCAAGTAATACTGATCTCACACTCCTGGCTAATCAATTGCAGACTAGCTTAACCAACAATGGGGCCTGGTTCCACTCTCAGAAGCTAGTCCTTAACTACACAAAAATAAAAAGGAGATTGGATGTTGTTTCACAGTGCATAAATCAGGTTCTGCTCCCACCAGCTGAAAATCAGAAATAGCTCAGGCATTATCCTAGAACAGACTTAACGTTTCAAGTATTTAGGTGTGACAATTGATAGCACTCTGTCATTCTCCAGCCATACTGACAATGCTACCAAAACAGTGAATACTCATATTGGGCTACAATACAAACACAGACACTGCCTTACCCTGAAAGCCCTCAAGCTTGCTATACATAGTTCAATAGTCTCAGTAATTGATTATGGGCTTGAGATCTATGGATCTGCCTCTGACACCACCCTGCGCCGTGTCACCGCTGCCCTTAACAATGCCTGTCATCTTCTGACTGAGGTCACCCACCTGACACACACATGCGACTCATATGAACAAGCAAACTGGCTTCAGCTCAAAGGCAGACTATCCTACCAATCATGCCTAACAGTGAAAAAGGCCTCCTTCAGTCTCTTGCCTCCTGATGTAGTCAATGTTTAGGTCGCCAAACCACATCCGGCATACTAGACACACCTTGAACCACATGTTCATAGTGCCTCACTGCTGTACCAACAAAGGGCAAAGCTCATTTGCATACAGACCACCACTGTGATGTAATTCACTCCACTGTGATGTTACCAAAGACCAAACATTGGGCTCCTTCAAAAAGAAACTTCGCCAAGCACTAGTTGCCAATGCCTCCTGTGACTGCCACACATAAAACAACTTGGGTCTGTTTCCTCTCCTTCGCCCACACCCTACCCCACCCTTCCTCCACCCTATCATCCTACCCTTGCTACTACCCTATAACTTACATGCCTTCCTGAGGTTCCCATTAACCAATCCCAGCACCAAACTCTGCTTGCTGCTCCATAGAGGGTACCATCAGTTCCTGCACTGATTGCCCCACTGGAGAGCACTCTTAAACTGAATGACACAGCCCATGTTTGTCTGCTGATATTCCCCTCCTGGCAATGCCCACCCCCACTCATACAATGCCTTTGGCTGTATCCTACTCTGGAATAATGTTAGGCCCTAGCCCTTAGCTTCTGTCTATCCTGTAAGACTATGTCCCTAGTTGTTATCTTTCCCTTATTTTGTCTCTGACAATGCCACTTGGCTGTATCTTTTTCCTCCTGTATCCGGATCCTAACCCTAATGCCCTTCCTTACTAGTTAAGCTTACTCCTAGCCGCTGTATGTCTGCAAAATACATGTTTTTGTAACTTAAATCCATATGTGCTTATTTTATTGTTACCTTTACTCCTAGGATCACCATGTATTTTCTCACTATACTGTTTGTTCTATTCTTTTTTATGATGTGGAGCCTATGTAAAAGAGCCTTTGGCTCAAAGGTATTAATTCCAAGACTGAAATATTAATTCCAAGACTGAAATAAAAAGGAATTGTTATTAGGAGTACTGTTAGACTTACATAATAGATATTTGCTCATTGCTTGTGCTATACAAGAACAAGCATTTGTCAATGCCGAATGTTTGCTTGCTGGCATTGGCATTGGCAGTGTAGGAGTTACAGAGCTGCATAATAGGAATGGCAGTGAAGTATTGAACTGAAGTCAAGCTCACCACCACCCTGCAGAAAGTGACAGGCATTGGGGTGTGCCTTTGGGTCGTCAGGCATAACGGCCACGCCATTTCACCACACCCTACCCTGCAGACACTGACAAGTGTCACGGTGTGCCTCAGGGTCTTTGGCCCTTATCGCACCCATTCCATCAGGAAATACATGAGATGGTGCGGTATAGGAGAATGGGTGAACTTTAAATGGAGAGTCCAGGGCACACCTTGATGCCTGTCACTGGCTGCAGGGTGTGGAATGGTATGAGCATTACAGGCGAGAATCCCAAGTCACACCTCTGATGCCTGTCAATCTGTACAGGGTGGGGCATTATGGTCGGAAACCCTAACACCTCAGGCATTCACTGGCATTTTCACTCCAAATTTTAAACATAGGTTTTTGTGACCCCCACCTTATGAACAGTGGCAATATCAGTTCATTAGCCGAAAGCTGATTTTGCACAGCGACAACGCCATTTGGCACCACAGGTGCGAAAACTCATTTCGAACAGGATGTGAAAAATGACAGCTGTACTGTTCATGGGGAGGTGAAAAATGGCAATGTTGAAAATCTGCAGTGAAAATATTTAAAAAAATGGTGAAGTCATGAGCGTGCATAGAAAATGCACAACGCTCACCCATAATGCAATTAGTTTGGGGATTTTTTACAGCAGATTGTCAACACAGGGATTTTGGAACCTCCGCTCATGAACAGTGTCACTGTGATTTTCTTAATCTGTCCCGAACAGTGATTTCTCACAGCGACCACACATTTCTGCACTGGAAGTGCGAAAACACATTTCGGCCATGGTGTGAAAAATGACAGCTGTACTGTTCATAAGTAGTGTGGAAAAATGCCAGGGTGAAAATCTGGACTGAAAATATTAGAAATCCATGAACTTAAGAGGGTGCGTGGAAACTGCGCAATGGTCACTCGTAACACAGTCATTTTATAGACTTTTTTCACCAGATTTTTAACATAGCCATTTTAACACCTCTGCTCATGAACAGTGTCACCGTGATTTTCTTAATCTGTCCCGAACACGACCAAGACCCCAACCGCGCCATTGCGGAACATCGCTTTGAGCAAGATGTGAAAATGACAGCTGCACTGCTCATAAGGAGGTGTGGTAAAATGGCAATGTTGAAAATCTGGAGTGAAAATATTGAAAATTCACGAACTTACGAGTGTGCGTAGGAACAGCGCAACGCATGCTCGTAAAACAGTCATTTTGGGGAATTTTTTCACCAAATTTTCAACATAGGGTTATTGGAGGCCTACCTCATGAACAGTGACACTGTTGTTTCATAAATCAGTCCCAAAAGGTGGTTCCATGCAGTGACCGCGAAATCATCTTTCGGGCCTGATTAACAAAATGATAGTGACAGAATTCATGAAGAGGGGTCCCAAAAACCCCATGTTGAAAATTTGGTGAAACAATTCCCAAAAATGCCTGAGATATGCATCAAAGTTGAAAAAACCCTATTTATTCCATTATACAGCTTACCGGCATTTCCTCAGTTCGTGGTTGGCTTTGAAGAGTACAGACATGTTCCCGGTCCACCGAAGATCGTCGTGCCAGACTCCGGAGGTAAGTATGGGGTGAGGTGGGGGTGTGTGGGGAGGCTGGGTACACAGAGGGTGGAGGGATGGGGGTCAGGACAGTCAGCGAGGGAAGGTTTTTTTCTTTTCAGGTGCTTTTCTTTTAAGGAGGACGACGCGGGACTTGTGCCATGCTAGGGTGGGCTCCCAACGTGGCAGCTGGAAGGCTGTTTGGGAGGAAGCGGAGCCGATGGGGGATTGGGTACCCCCATTGGCCATACGGAATATTGCCATGCTGGGGTGGGCTCCCAGCGTGGCACCTAGTAGTCTCTTGGGGGGAGAGTAAACAGTGGAGCGGCGAGGGGTGGGCACCCCGTCGTCATGAATGTTGCCACACTGGTGTGGGCTCCAGCATGGCACCTGGAACTCTGTTGGGGGGAAGAGTGCAGCAGAACTGACGGGGGATTGGGCACCCCCGTTGGCCATACAGTGTGTGTGCTTGGGGGGGATGCATGAGCACGCACTATGCGTGTGTGTATGTGGGAGGAGCACATGAGCATGAGATATCTTATCGTTGCTCACTGAAGCGTAGCTCTCCCTTTCAACTGTACGGCACTGCATTTTCAACTGCTGTCATAGACAGCTGCAGCATTCATTGGCAAACTGTGGCCGTACCTGCAAACACACTGGCTGAATTGGAAGACAGGGTGTCACACCTCCGAAAACTTGGATGATGGCACTGTTTCTTGCACATGCGTGCAAGCAAACATAAAAAAGATAAGTTTGTCATGACATATTGTAAGATGTTGCCTCATAAGAATTGTGACCATCATTTTTTCATGTGTAACCCCCTTGCAAATGGGGGTTCCCAAAAATCTTCCAGGAGCTTGCTTAAATGCTCCAAGCCTGAATGGTGTTTGGCGTTTAAGCCATTTATCTGTGAGTGCTTTTAGAGCCTCTGGTACTGTCTCTTTAAGAGCTGTCTGCTTGCAGACATAATTAGTTTGTATGGGGGGACTGTGTGTTTTCTTGCTTGAGTCCCGCTCAAGTTACTGCCAAATCGCTCCGTTTCTGCCATCGCTAAGTGGGCAGAAGGAGCACTCTTCAAAGATGTAATTGTTTGCTTGTAACCTGTTAGAGTAATACTGAAAATGCAGTTTGATTTAACCTGCTTTCTTGTAGCAAGGACAGTGCAGAGCAAGCTCCCTCATGTTGGTTCTGAACTGCTGAATTTGACCAATCATGGTGGGGATCCTTTAAAATTGAGCCTGCTCTGGGCGAATCAGAACTTGGACTCTCTCTGGAGCCTGCTGTAAGAGATTGTAAGGCAGTGACTCTGGGAAATGTAGTTTTGACTTGGCGCCTTTTTTCCACCAACAGGGGAGTTTATTGTGAGTGACAGCTAAACCAGCCAAGAACTGGGAGGAACTCAAAGGAAGTGCCCGTTTGTCTGCTGGAGTTTCAGTTTAGCTCTGGCAATGAGGAAGGAGCCCTGTGCTCCTTCGGTGTAGATTTTAGTCGGGAACGCATGTGGTAGCTCCAAGTTTCGGTCTGCAGCTTGTGCAAGTGCTGTTTGGACTGAATCCAACCTGTGAAGAGAATCAAGGGATCTGAAGAGTAGAAACCAGGCTCACCCTGTAGAAGACTGGAGAAACTGCTGAATCGCGCTCGGTCTGTCAGGAACTGAATCTGCTGTGTGTTCTCCCGGGTATTGTGCAGTAATTGCGATTGGGATAGAGAAGCAGCCTGCCTGGTATAGTACTTTCCTTTTACATATAAATGTGTGTAGTGCTTGTGGGGACTCGCGTTTCAAATCCCCTGTACAGTGAATTGAGTGCATGAAGCTGGAAATAAATCCCCAGCTTAATCCAGACTACATCCATTTGTGCCAAACTGCATTGGGGTCCAGTCACAAGGACCTTGCCCACATGGTCTGTTCCTCCTGGCAATCCAGGACAACCTGCCTGCCATCCAGTTCCCAGCACTGAGTTTGTGAGTACAAAGCAGGGTAGCTCCCTGCCATCTGTTTATCGAATTGCAAGTGTGTTATATAATTGTTGTGTTTTATTTCTTCATGAACTGAGCCATCCGGCTCCAGAATACAATTTGGGTGTTGTGCATGTATTCTCCATCTTCAGGGCCCCAACCAGCTGCACCAAATAGGCTAGCCTCTTATTGCCTGGGTACCCAGTAAGAGTGACATTTGGGACATTTGGGATTCTGAAATATGTGCACAGTACTGTGATTATTAATGTGTTTAAACTAATTAACCTGATTTCCCCCTGTCCTTGTTATATCCCCCTAAATAAATCAGATCTGTTTGTTTCATCAACGTTACACTGCCTGAGGTATTCGTCTATGTTAAAGTATTGTACTGTGGTTTTTGCACTGTATCATCTTGTTTTACAGGAGTCCCAGTCACGCTGACCGAACCAGTCATTGGGGTAAGTGTATACTGTGAAGGTAATTCTGATATATTGTGTAGGCCACTAGTGGGAAGAAAGGGTCGAGTGTCCCAGAGGGCTGTGACCAGGTTAGTTTAACTATTGCAAACCCTGACCTCTGGGTGGAGGCACCCGCCATCGGATCCAGGCCCCTTAACCTGTTAGTGGCAAATCAGGCAGGGGTAGTAGCCCTTGGGATAGTGCCACCTAGGGGTTACACATGTACTTTACATTCTGTAGTTTAGTAGGTAATTGTAGTAATAATAGGTATAATAAAAACTGCCTGACTTTTGTGAATGTTCCCTGGATTTGTGTTATTACATATGTAACCCCCCCTTCGGGAGGGCTTCGCTGGCTTCCTTGGGGGAGCCTGTTCTTGCTCCCATCTCTCCCGCTGCCTCCCACCACCATGTCCAGGTCCTGAGGATCCCTCCAGTCTCCTTTTGGCCCCATTAGTATTTCCTTAGCCATTTGAGGCTGACAGAGCAAGAACAGACTGCACATATGTGTACTAGCACCTGTCTGGTCTTCCCACCACTGCTGCAGCTATTCGATTGCCTCCCTGGTGGTCACAACCCCCAGTATAAGTTAATCAGGGGTTGCCCAAAAGATGGCCAGAGAAGTTGTGTAAAAGACGCATATAAGCGCTTAGAAACTGGGGACAAATTTACATATTCATAAGTATGGCATGAATACTAATGGGCTAAACGCTGCTCCAAGGGGACTAGGTGAAATGGAGCAAGCAACAAGAAAACAAAGGGGGATATGAGTGTATTTCAGCAGTCACTATACAGGGAACAGAGACTGCTACAAATCCCAGGGGCAAATACTGGCACAAACTGTAATATTTGGCTGCAGGAAAACTTTAAAAATAGGACTGCTGTGGGACTGTGTTGAACTGTGTATTAAGCAGCCATCTATGCTACCATGACCCCTGTGGACAGCCAATCAATATCTTGGGCACCCAAAAGCTGGTTATGATGGCTTATGAAAAGAGGTGTGAACTAATTCTAGGCACCAAAGACCTTTTCTAATTAATAATCGATCTGGGCTAATGACTATTAATATCTTTGAGGGACAGCAAGAACCAACCAATCAGAAGCAGAGACTCTCAAGTGAAACCCCAGGGACTTTGGACAGTTGGGACAGTCTGTGTTGGGCTCAGTGCTGTGTGTAGACAAGACAGGAGACCTTTTACAGGACTCAAACGTTCAAACAGTGAATTCTTTGAAGACTGGAGTAAAGGATTTCTCTGTTTAAAGGAACTGTGGTATTACAGTGGAATGATTAAGGCATTTGGTGAAAGCTCCTGCTGTTTGGGTGATTTGATGTTGCAGTGAGCCTGCATCAGGGTGGAGAAACCCTGAGCTGTGAAAGGGGAAAACTGGAACTGTGTGTGCCGGCGCTAAAGGTTGGCGCTGTACCTGAATCTGAGGACTTTGGAAGGAAAAAGGTTTGCAAGTGTGCAGTGTATCAGGAGCATGTAGTTTGCTGAAAACCAGCTGTGGAAAGGTGGAGATTTGATCTAGAGACAGCAAGTCACTAGGCAAAGGCCACTGGAAAGGTGGGAATTCAGAGAACTTGAATGCTGCATGACGAAGATGTTTGTTCCTGCCCAGGGGAAAGGTGGATGCTAAAAATTCTCACAACTGCAACTGGGAGCCAGGTAGGGCTCCTGCAACCCCCTACTGAATGAGGTAGACTTGGCTGCAGGGGGCCATGGGTATGTGCCTGAGTGCTAGAGCACTCTGGACCTATTAGGGAAGCCAGACTGTGGAGTGACTCCTGGGTCTGGGTTTCTTGTGGCCTCATGCTTGGGCTCTGTAATCTGGCCTGCAGAGTAGGCTGAAGGGGATAAGCTGCAAGAATCTTCAAGCAAGTCGGAAAGTAACAAGCTTCAGGAGTCTTCAAGCAAGTCCAAGGTCGACCAACACTCTTCTGCCCCATCTGCTTGCTGCCTTCAGTGCTATTGATTAAGTGATCCCTGGACTTCCAGAACCCACTGTACCAGTAGCTGAATCCCAGTGCTTCAGGACCATGAGTAACCCAGGGCTTGCCCTGTCAAAAGGGGAGTAAAAAGTTTAAGAATGTTCGCATCCTAGGAAAAGTTACTTACAGGGCCCCAATGTTGGCCAACCCATGGCATCTAGCAGGCCTGTGTTACGTCTGGGTACCCAACTAGGACATCAAGACATAAGATGTTTGCATTGGTACCAGTGAGGGTGGGAATGGTATGTGTTCTGGCCCAGGGCATTGTTATACTCAATAACCAAATTTTCTTCTTAACAGCAATCCTGTTCCCGGTACCCCCTTTCCTAGCTCTTCCCTGAAATAAAACTGTGGTTTGTTTGTTGTAATTTCTGTGTGGTGGGCATTTTGTTGGTGTTAGCTGTCGAGTATATGTGGAGTACAGTATAGGTGAACATTGTGGTATCCAGTTTGCGGGGTGGTTGGAAAGGGAGGTGGGTAGGTTCAGCATCCCAGGGGACTAAGGTACAGGGCTTGCTCTGCTGGTCACTCAATAGTCCTTGAGTTCTAGTGTGACCATCCTGGTACAGAAAGAGAGGTAGGGGCGTGCAAACAAGCTCCAGGAGGCAAAACCTAGAAGCGGAGAGGTACGTGCACTTTGTTAGAATGGTAAAACAGAGACTGGATTTTACAGAGACAGAGAGAAAGCCCAAAATAGAAAATGTGTTGAGAACCCACTTCCCACATTGGAAAATCCTAAAAAGGGATGGATGGAAGGAAGGAAGTAAGTAAGTAAGGGAGGGAAGAAGGGGAATTGGACTTTCTGGTGCATCTTCCCAAATATGAGGTGAACTAATACATCAAGTTGGAGGCAGAGGCGCATGGACTTTTTAATCTTGGTCCAGGAAGGATAGAGGTTTGTGCTTCATGGGATCAGTTTGACCATTTAAGTTATCTATTTATTTCAAAAGCTGTACAAGGAAAGACATACTGAGCTGATATCAGCTAATTTCCAACTGCATCCTGAGGGGGCGGGGTTATGGAAGATAGACCATGTGGAGTGGGTGCTAGTAGAAATCTTCCAGCTGCTTGGCCTACCAATATGCCAGTGGGGTCACACACGTGTGCTGTACTCTGCTAACAATCTTTTCTTGTTGCCCAGGTTTTTTCTTCAAAAAGTTTGTCTGCCCAATGACCTAGGACTAATGGATAGGTGGCAGAAGGTTGTAAGGGATAAATATCATCACCTCCCCTTGAGTGAGCCCCTCCACCACTCAATTTATTTTGATAACATTTGTAATTGTTGGAGTATCCCCCCCACACACACTTAATTGGCAGCAGCTCACTATGCTTAGTTCTTTGATGCCCCAGAGTGACAGCAGCTCCGTATACAGACTTTTCTTCAGTCTGTGACATACATCCCCCTGACCTCACCACCAACAATAGACAGGAGCATCCTATGCAGGTTCAGGTTAGTGGAAAAAGACCCTCCTGGGTGGAAAGAAGATTCTGATATGACATTCCAAACCCTGCCTTCATTGGTAAGTCTCCTCTCCAATGCCATGGTTATAAAACCCCATCACCACGGAGAGATTGTGCAGAAGTGCAATAATGGGGTGTATCATGTCCCACTGGTGTTTTGTGGGGTACCGTCTTGGTAATTGGCACTGATCTCACCTTTTTTTTATGTGCTGCTAAGCACACCAATTCAGAGATGTCATCAGGCAGAAGCTTGAAGGCCTGGACCTTCATTGTCAGTCGTCAAGTTGGCCTACTGTGCCTCAACTCGGCACTATGTCAAGACTGCGCAGTCAAAAACAGCATGGTCAATAACCGTGCTACGTGGTGAGTACAAAACTGCACAATCCAAAACCATGCTAGATTAGATATAGTAACTCCGAAACCACATGGTGATATTATGGCCGCGCAGTTTTTGACCACACGTATTTGCTGTTGCGGTTTTGACCAGACACCCCTTAACTCAGCAGGCCATGAAACCAGCCCACCCCCAACAACAGTGCTCAAGACTTCACTTTCTGAAATCCTGCTGACCCCATGCATGCCATTAAGGGAGTGATTAATAAGTAACACTGTTTACCGCCTTCTTAGTATTACATTAACTGTATAGTGAAAACTGAGAGGAACGGGCCCTACCACCTGTTGAAGTGGCTACTGGCTCCCTAGTTCTGGAATCTATGAGCTGAGGGTAGGGTGCAGTAAAAAAGGATCAGTGTCAGAATTTCAGGTGTGCCACCTGCGGGTGAAAATGTAACATGCTGTGCTGTCTCTCTGAACGGAGTAGCCAAAGAAGGAAGAAGAAGGTGTGAGCTTGCTTAATAAACCCCTACTGCTTGACATGAAGACCTGGGGACAGCGCTATAGTAGATTGTTTCAGATTGATTCTGCTGACTTCCCGGCTAACATCTCCTATAACTACAAATCCCGGAACAGTCTGCAGTGCATGTTAGAGATTTTATATCTCCAATCAGATGTTTTCCGGGTTTGCTTTTCTCCAGGGCACTACTCAGTCATCTGTGACTGTACTTAGCCTGAGGAGGGTAGTGGGACCAGCAAACAAAAGATCAGAGCTTATATAAACTCTTACATGCACTGTAGGCTATTGAATCTCCTGCTGTTGCAGTCCTGCTCTGTTGTCAGCTGCAGGGGATTCTGGGATTTCTGGTTATAGCTTTTTTTTACCTCATAACTACAACCATGTTTTTCCCAATATTTTGCAAGATCCTTTGCTTATTCGTGTCGATGGTTCCTGGATTTAAAACATACAAATAATAATTTTCTTATTCCTTCATTTTTCTTGACAAATGATTAATGTAATCCATTTACAATACATACAGTATGTACCATTCTGTTCTAATACCATATATTCCAGTTAAATAATAATGAATATTGATTGATTTAAAAATGTGTGACCGGGAAAGGCACACTAAGCTGAGGCTCATTTCAGAGTGCGACCGAGATAAATAAATGCAACATGCAAATATGATGGTGCAATGTAAAGTGCATCCAGTGAGCTGAAGTAAAGTGGTAAGAAGCATTAACAATGGTACAATATATAATATGGAAATGGAATGGTACATGTTTTGGTTTTTTTGTTTTTTTACCAGGAGAGACACACGAAGCTGAAAGTTTGTTTACAGGTGCGACCTGGGAGCACAAGGAAGTTAAGTGACTATGTGATTAACGACTGGAAGGCCTCCAGCTGGTTGTGACTGAACCCCGATAAGACAGAGGTACTGGTGGTGGAGTCGAACAGGAGGCGTGATAGGATGGCCTCTGGGGCAGATACTGGCTTAATTCTAGGGTCTGTCCCATTGATGGCCTCCTTTAAGGTGCATAATCTTGGCGTGGTGCTAGACAGCGGTTTGGCAATGGAACATCAAGTGTCATCTGTTGTCAGGGCTAGTTTTTTCCATCTGAGAAACATTGCCAGGATTAAGCACCTGATTCCGCCCCGGACCTCCCCACTTTGGTGCATGCATTTGCAACATCTAGGCTTGACTACTGTATTGCGCTCTGCCTCGGGCTGTCTGGAGGCACTCTCCATCAACTTCAGCTGGTGCAGAACACAGCTGCCAGGTTGTTGACTGGACAGTCAAAATACTGTCAAGTCACCCTGGTGCTGCGGAAATTGCTCTGGCTGTCGGTTCAATGGAGGGTACTTTTTAAGGTGGGTCTTCTCACCTTTGAGGCCCTACACAGACTGGGCCCTTGCTACCTGGTGGACCTTCTTACACGCACTGCCCCAGCTCGCTCCCTGCAATCCTCCTCGAGGGGCCTCCTGGCGATTCGTAGGATGAGGATGAAAACTGCCGGCAATAGAGCTTTTAGTGTTGCCAGCCCCATCCTATGGAATTCACTCCCGCCACTGGTGAGTGAGGCTCCCTCGGTGGAGTCACTTAAAGCCCACCTTAAGTGTTATCTGTTTAGCCAGGCCTTCTTGGGTACTGGATGAGAACATAAACTGTCAGTCCCTTTTAAAGTAAAGAGGATGATTATTTATATGTAGGATACTGCCTTTTTTATATGTGATTATTTATTATAGTGTGAGTTTTATATATATATATATATATATATATATATACTTTTAATTCAAATTTTGTGTGTTTGTATGGCCCAGAGCCTCTGGGATTAGGCGACAGAAAAATAAAATTGCCTTGCCTCAGGGTCACACAGTATGCAAGTGGGGGCTGTGAAATTCAAACCCAGATCTCCAGGTTTGTAGCTCAGAGCCTTAAACCACTGCACTATACTGGCTCCTAAAGTACATCATGTAGGTTGTACTGTATAATAATTGAAGGAACTAATTGCTTTCCTCCCACAGCTCTTCCAGTGGATTAGTACTGTAACTGGGGGGTAGAGCTGACAAAGTCTTTATAACTTCCAGCAGAGGGAAGGGTTAAAAGGTCAGGTTAGTTGGTGTTATTGAGGTGGAAGACTAGGTTTGCTGGCAAAGACACCTAGCTTCACCCAAGCTCTTTTCTTCTAGGTTTGCTTGTAAGAAGAAGAAGAAGATTAAGGCTTCTTTTAGCTAGGCAGATTTACTGTGTGTTGCTATTTTCTTTTGTGCTCGCAGGTTTTGGTACTGTTTTTAGCTTACATTTTATTGCTTTATTGTTCTCTGATTCAAATTTCTGCTGCATTATTACAAGGTGGGCCTACATGTTTGTTACTGTTTTGTGCTTATCGAGTACTGCTGTAATCTTCTCTGATTCAACTTGTTTTTTGCAAGGTATATCTTCTGTTAAAGTGTTCTGCAGGTTGTGCTTACAGGTGTTACTTTTTTACTGCTTTAGTTTTCTCTGTAGCAAGGTGTTTTTTGCAGGGTATACTGTGAAATTGTTACAGGTGGTGCTTACAGGTTTTGTGACTTTTGTTCATCTATCATTAGGCTAAGCAAAATTACTGTTTGCTACTACTTTATATTTTGCTGAAGGGTTTTTGTTTTGGCTCAAAGGTGTTGTAGTCTCCTTCTCACACTGAAAGAGCCAATTGCTTTCCTCCCACAGCTCTTCCAATGGATTAGGAGTGTAACTGAGGGATGGAGCTGGCAAAGTCTTAGTAACTTCCAACAGAGGTGCAACCCCTCTACAAATGGGGGTTCCCGAAAGTCTTCCTTGGGTGTGCCTAAATGTTCACTGCCAGGCTGGTGTCCTGTGTCTTAACTGTTTAAAAGCTATTGAATGTGAGTGCCTTGATAGCCTCTGTGTCCTGTCTCTTTAAGAGCTGCCTATATCGCAGTGTATAATTAATCTGTGTTGGGGCTTAGTGTTTCTAAGCTCGAGTTCCACCTGGGCTGCCAGATAATTGCTCTATTCTGCCATTGCTAGTTGTGTAGAGGGAGCTCTGTTAGAAGCTGTACTTATTTGCTGATTATCTAGTCTAATAATAATGAAATTGAAGTTTGTCTAACCTGCCTTCTTTGTAGCATGGATATTTCTGTAAATCACCACCATTTTGGTTCTGGACTGCCAATGTAGACCAATCAGTACCTTTGGGGGCCCTAAAATGGAGCTTGTCCCCAGGGGTCTTGTGGGAGTCAATTTTTGTAGGAATTGTAGTTTTTCCACCTTGGCGCCTAAATGGACCTGGAGAGGGAGCCCTTGCTGTGACAGACAGGTGAATCAAAGAATCAAACCTTTTGAATCAAAGGGAGAGTACCGAGCTGCCTGCAGCAGAAGTCGGTCTGAGTTTGGAGTTGAGATACTCGAGCAGCTGCTTCTGCGTAGTAGCACGGGAAACTGGTGGGAAGGCTGTGCTAGGCCTGCCTGCCTTGTCTTCCCTTGTGAGGGAATTCATCTATTAAAACAAATCGGACTGCATCCGAAGAAGTTTGTGACCAGAATTATCGAATTGGGACTGCCTTTTTGCCTGAAGACGACCAAAGATTTGCTCCACGCGATTCGGCCTGTCAGGATGTCTGAAGCCACTGCAGAATGTACGGTTTTGCTCAGAGACACTGAAATTGCAGCTGGACTGTCATCCAAATTGTGGTACTGCTTTTCTTTGCTATCTGTGTTCTGGATGCTGTAAGTGGGTCATGATTTGGTTCCACACTGCTTAATTGTGTCACGCTTGCTGGAAGGTGTATCCAGCACTACCAGACTGTCATCCAAATTGTTTCACCCAGTCTGGGACCTGCCACCTTGGCCCAGCCAGCTGCTCATGCCACAGAGAAGAACATCGACGAGAGACCTGCCTGAGGATCAGCCCCTTGCTCAACATCACGAACAGGAAGAACACCACAGTGAATCGCGTGGGCCCTGCTTCTCCTGGCAAACCAGCAAGTCATCCTGAAGTCTCCATTTCATCACTCCTGTGTCCTGTACTGGGTAGCATGAGTAAACACCAGGGTAGCTCCCTGCAACAACAGCTCAATCAAAGTGTGTCATCTAATTTAATGTTTGGTTTGATTATTACGAACTGAGCCGCCTGGCTCTGGATTGCAAATTGTGGGTTATTGTGCATGACTTGTCTTTCCATCATAGGGCCCCGACCAGCTGTAATGCTGGCCTACCCCGGGCAACGTGTCAGACTAGCGCACCTCGCTACTGGGTACCCACAGTGTGCGTGACTGTGTTGAGGGACTCTAAAGTGCATGCCTTGTAGCCTGATTGAATCAGTATCTAAACCAATCAACCCGATTACACCCCTTCCTTGTTCATTCCCCCTGAATAAATCAGATCTGACTCTTTTTGTACTCAACCTGCCTGTGATGCACTTCTGTACAAATAACACTGTGATACTATTGTTTTCTGTGTTTAACCTTACTTTACAGGGGGTCTCCAGGGCCGAACAGGGGGAACCAGCCCTGGTGGTAAGTGCAATCAGAGTGGGGATATATCTGCTGATTGTGGGCTATTGTATTTGTGTGCTCTGTTCATTGTTTAGGCCACTAGAGGGGAAAGAGGGGGGTCACAGTGTCCCAAAGGGCTGTACCCAGGTCAGCTATGCTACCACTAACCCTGTCCTCCGGGAGGAGGCACCCGTTTTCAGTACCCAGGCCCTTAACTCATTGCCACCACAATAGCTCTCTGAAGTTGCACCACTTGTCTCCTGTATACTGTTAATAGTAAATCCTGGGCCTTTCTAAGCAAAATCAAGCTATAGTCAGCATGCCACAAACAAATTCTAATAGCTCAAGAACTGTAAGTGCTAGACACAAAGTATGAGGGGCAAAGTTATTCAGCACAAAATTACCTTTCCAGTGGTGGTATGCAAAGAATAATATGTAATTTCATTTTTTTCTGTGCTGGTTGAAACAGCAAAATGATATTTTTTTTTTCACTAAAACAGGCAACATAAGCCATACACACCATACCATAAACAAATACAAATAACTCCTAAAGTATACATGATATACACAGAATATCACTGGCAAAGTTGTTCAGCACAAAATTACCTTTCCAATGGTGCTATGCAGTCAAAAATATATTATATTCTGTAACATTATATATTAAAATATATAAGTGACTTCTCCAGAGGCTGCCAGGGCACACAGGAAGTCAGTAACCGACTTCTGTAGGTGTCCTCAGGACACTCCAGTGTATTTTACTGACACGTACAGGTGTCGGCTAGGAGACAATGAGTTAATCTGCAACTAGTCACACAGGCAGGGGTACTAGCCCTTGGGATAGCGCCACTTATGGGTTACAGAGGGAAGAGTTAAAAGGTCACGTTAGTTGGTGTTTTTGAGGTGGAAGACTAGGTTTTCTGGCAAAGGCACCTAGCTTCACCTGAGCTCTTTTCTTCTAGGTTTACTTGTAAGGACAGAGCAAGGAACAGCATTATCAGAGCAAGGAAAAATATTAAGGCTTCTTTTGGCTAGGCAGATTTACTGTGTGTTACTATTTTCTTTTGTGCTCACAGGTTTTGTTACTGTTTTTTGCTTACATTTTACTGCTTTATTGTTCTTTGATTCAAAAGGTTGTTTCAGGATGTACGTTCTGCTGTATTATTACAGGGTGTGCCTACAGGTTTGTTACTGTTTTGTGCTTAAAGATTAATGCTGTAATCTCTGATTCAGCTTGTTTTTTTGCAAGGTATATCTTCTGTTAAAGTGTTCTGCAGGTTGTGCTTACAGGTGTTACTTTTTCAGTGCTTTATTTTTCTTTGTAGCAAAGAGTTTTTTGCATGGTATATCTTCTGTGAAATTGTTACAGGTGGTGCTTACAGGTTTTACAGTTTTATCTATCATTAGGCTAAGCTTTCAGGGCTAATTACAGAAGCACATACGAGATACAGACTGAGGGATAGAGACTGCATTTGTTGTTGGTTAATTGTTTCTGCTCTTACCTCCTTGTTTCTTTCACCCGTGGTTCTTCTTTTTTGGCAGGGGAAGAGTATAGTAGCAATTAGCGAGACATGGTTCACCAGTAACCACACTTGGGAGACTTCAGTACCTGGCTATGTACTGCTCAGAAGAGACCAAGGTGCAAAAAGTGGGGTGAGCGGCCCTTTATGTCAATGAAAATATCAAAGCTACAGAAATTCAGAATACACATAAGGAGCCAGAAGAACTGTGGGTCAGCCTGGAAACAGGAAATGGGACAACCATGCAAACTGGGGTTGTCCACAGGCCTCCAGACCAGGGGGAGGACATAGGCACATTACTGTTAGAAGATGTACAAAACATGACAGCTAAAGAGGAGGTTCTGATAATGGGAGACTTCAACATGCCAGATACAGATTGGTCAATACCAGCAGGGACATCCACCAGACCTAGACACATAGTGGATTGCCTGCAGGGGAATTGCCTCAAACAATTGGTACAACAACCCACAAGAGACAGGGCTATCCAGGATCTAGTACTGATTAGCGGGGAAATTATCACAGATCTCCAGGTAGAAGGTCACCTGGGGGCCAGTGACCATCACATGGTATGGTTCAATTTGACCACTAGAACTAAATCATCCCATTCCAAGGCAAAAATATGGGACTTCAGAGGAGCAGACTTTGATAAGATGGTGAATAGAGTTAAGCTAGCCCTGGCAAGATGAAATACAGGTGAGGGAGTACAGGCAAAGTGGGCAAGCATTAAGGATGCAATACTTGAAGCAACATCCCATTGTGTTAGGGAGAAAGGCAAGAGCAAAAGAAGGAGGAAACCATTTTAACTCTCAAAAACAGTAGCAGAAAAGAGCAGAGCCAAAAGGTTGGCCTTCAGGAAATGTAAGGAAACGCAGCAGGACGAAGATAGGGAGGCATACCAAACTTCCCTAAGGGAAGCAGGGAAGGCTGTAAGGCAGGCAAAGGCTCAAACTGAGTGTAACCCCCCTACAAATGGGGGTTCCTGAAAAGTCTTCCTCGAGCTTCCCTAAATGCTCACTGCCAGGCTGGTGTCCTGCGTTTTAGCAGTTTAAATGTGATTGCTAGACAGTGCCTGTATAACCTCTGTGTACTGTCTCTTTAAGAGCTGCCTGGATTGCAGTCATAAGTAATCTGAGAGGGAGCTCTGTTGAAAGATGTAACTATTTGCTGAAAATCATTAAGAGTGATAATGATAATGTAGTTTGTCTAACTTCCCTTTTTTGCAGCAAGGACTGTTTTGTTTATCTCCACTATCTTGGTCCTGGACTGCGAATTGGACCAATCAGTACTGGTGTGACCTAAAATGGAGCCAGACTACAGGAGCTGTCTGGAGTCAAAATCTGTAGGAATTGTAGTTTTGGGCTTTTTGCACTTGAAGGGGGAGCCTTTGTTGTGACTGACAGGAGGATTAGCCAACTGAACCTTTGGATCTTGGGGAATTTCCCAGGCTGCTGCAGCTAGTTTCAGTTTTGAGTTGAGAAGTGAAGAAGTAACAGCTCAAGTGATTCTTGAACAGCAGTTCTGTGTAGTTATGCATGGGAGAACTGTGAAAGGGCTGAGTTTTGGCCTGCCTATCTGCCTGCTGTCCCTGAGAGGGAAAACAGAGTTTATTCGGACTGAATCTGAGTTGTGAAGACTATTTAAGCCACTGGACTGTGACCAGGCTTTAACCTGAAGAAGACTGAAGATTTGCTGAATGCGATCGGCCTGTCAGGGTTTCCAGCTGCTTTTGAATCCCCGGTTTTTGCAGAGACTTTGCAATCATGACCGGAGAGTGGTTTGCTTGGTACTGTAGAATTTCCTTACATGTAAATGTGCTGTGTATTGAAAGTGTGTCATGATTTGGTTCCCCACTGTGTGAACTGTGTTCTGCTTGCTGGTACCATAGAATCCTTTACATGTAAATGTGCTATTTATTGAAAGTGGGTCGTGATTTGGTTCCCCACTGTGTGAACTGTGTTCTGCTTGCTGAAAGCTTTATCCAGCCTAATCGGACTGAATCCATGTTCATCTCCATTCGGCCTGGGCCATGCCACGCTGGCCCTGCCAGACTACCCCACTGCACAGAGAAAGCCACCGACAAGAGACCTGCCTGGGGATCAGCCCCCTGCTCCATGCTTGAACAGGAATGATGCCTCGGTGAATCGTGTGGGCCCTGCTTCTCCTGGCACTCCAGATTAACCACCTGCTGTCTCAGTTTTCGTCCAGCCTGTGTCCAGTCTTGGGTATCATGAGTAATCATCAGGGTAGCTCCCTGCAACAACAGCCTAATCTAAAAGTGTGTCATCTGATTATCTTCTTGTTTTCTTTTCACGAACTGAGCCCTCCGGCTCCGGATTACAAATAGTGTGTGTTGTTACCCTATGTGCTGCATATGGACGCTAGTCTGCAGGGTCTAGGAGTGGTGCTGTATCAAGACCATAAGGATGGCCTGAGACTAGTAGCTTTCGCCAGTAGGAGCATGACCTCGTCCAAACAAAACTATCCTGTGCATAAGTTGGAGTTCCTTGTGCTAAAATGGTCCATCGTTGACCAGTTTCATGAATACCTCTATTGGGCAAATATATTGGTGAAGACTGAAAATAACCCATTGACCTATGTACAGACTTCGGCTAAGTTAGACGCCACTGGGTACCAGTGGCTTTCTGCATTATCAACCTATGATTATGCTGTCGAATACAGACTGGGCCTGAACCATATTGATGCTGACGCCCTATCACGAAGGCCCACTTCCAAGAGTGATTGGGTCAGGCTGTCTGAACCTGACATTCGAGCATTGTGCCAAAAGTTTGATAGAGATCAACAGATGTCTGCGGACACAGTGGACTGTTTAGTAGATTGCTTGGGCCCTTCTGACACCTGCATTCCAGCCGCTTATTGCCAATTCTCTGCTCTAGATATTAGTGCACTACCTCAATTTGGCAATGACAGCATTCAGTGGGGTCAATCCCAAGATCCTATGATTCAGCCAGCACTTGATGCCCTGCGTGCGGGGAAAGTTGTGTCTAAGTTACGTTCCACTGACTTGCAAACTGCTTTATTATTGAAAGAAGGCCCCAGATTGAAGTTGCTCAATCAGTTGTTGAATAGAGAGACAGTAGTTCATAGTGGCAAAGTAGACAAGCAACAATTGGTCCTGCCCACGGCCTTTAAAGATTTGGTACTGAGGTCCCTCCACAATCACATGGGGCACCTCGGTATTGACAGAACCCTTGACCTGGTACGATCTTGCTTCTACTGGCCCAAAATGGGGGCCGATGTTGAACACCTTGTAAAGACTTGTAGTCGCTGCCTGCAAAGAAAAGCCCTGCCTCAGAGGGTTGCCCCTTGTTAATATTACTACCAGCACCCCCATGGAACTAGTCTGCATAGACTTCTTGTGTTTTGAACCTAATCAGCGGAACATTGGCAATGTGTTAGTGGTTATGGATCATTTCACACAGTATGTACAAGCTTTTCCCACCAAAGATCAAAAGGTATCTACCGTGGTCAAGGTGCTAGTGGAGAATTTCTTTGTCCACTATGGTGCCTCCAGCAGATTCATTCTGATCAAAGCAGAGACTTTGAGAGTTGGCTAATCAAAGAAATGCTCTCTCTCTATGGGGGGTGCGAAAGTCAAGAACCAACCCCTATCACCCACAGGGAGACCCTCAACCAGAATGTTTTAACCACACCATTCTAGACATGCTGGGCACCCTCCATCCAAAAGACAAGCATAAATGGAGCCAGCAGATTAACACCTTGGTATATGCATACAATTGCATGAAAAATGAGGCTGCTGGGTTTTCCCCCTACTGCCTCATGTTCGGGAGAGAAGCCCGGCTGCCAGTTGATGTCTTTTTTGGGGTCTCTCCAGATGGAGTCCGAGCTGAAAACTACTTGCGATATGTACAAAAACTTAAAGCTCAATTGAACCATGCCTATCAACTGGCCCAGACAATGGCAGCCAAGAGAAATCTAGCCAACAAAGAGATAAAAAGTAAAGGCTCAAGAGCTTCGACCTGGAGACCATGTGTTGTTATGCAATTTGGGACTGCATGGTAAACACAAAATTGCTGATCGGTGGCACCATCTTCCCCATGTAGTAGTTGGAAAGTTGGATGATTTACCTGTGTACAAGGTGCGCCTAAAGAACAACTCCAAAGCTGTCAAGACCATGCACCGTAACCACTTGCTACCTATTGGTCAAGTCACGATTGAGGCTGAACCCCAGAAATTGAGCCCCCTGGTCTGGTGACTCATGCTGCTGCAAGAAAGCGTCACAGTCAACCTACCCCAGTGGTCACAGATTTAAGGTTTCCTCCACAGCATGCCCAGAATGATAGTGATTGTCAGTCCACTTCTGACGAAAGTGAATACGACCATGCCTATTACCCCTCTTATGAACTGAGTCAGCTGTTTTGAGGTAACCCCCTGATAAATTGTGGGGATGAAGTGAGGCCTTCTGGACTGCCTTACCCCCCAGCTTCATCCTTGGAGCCAATGCTCCCAGAAAGTGAAGTGCAAAGTATCACGTCTGAAGATGTTGAGTCTCTGTGAATTGTGGAACTGTATGATTTGCCTGAAGAAAGGGCTGAGGGTTTAAGTCTTTCTGGTGACATACCAGAACTTGAAGAACACTATGAAAGTGCTGACCACCCCCCTTCAGTGCCTCAAAGCTTGATTGTGCCTGAGCCTTCGCAAAATGAGTCAAGTGTTGTAGAAACAGAGCCTGCAGAGCAAGGAGCTGACAATGCCCCAAGTTTGGACATTCCCACCCAGGCAGAGACACCCCTCATAAGTGATGAGAGTCCCCAGACCAGTGCTGAGAGTACAGAGACTGTAGTTGTCCCCCTCAGACAGACTGGCCAAGCGCCGGCCTGGTGGTGCTGAGGGTTGAGGTGCTGGACACCACATCTCGCACCACGCCGGCGACCCGGGTTGGGGAACAAACCCGGGTTGTCAGGGGCAGGCAAAGGAGGACTAGGATCGAGCGTCCATTGACGGCTGTCCTAGTCCTGGGGTGGGTTGGAGAACATCGTCACACAGCAGCGACCTCTGGGGATACTTGGAGGTGCTGGTGGCATGGCAGCAGCTGGGGGAGGAGTGCGTCGGATGTCGGCACGCTGTGCCTGACGTCATTGCATGTCTGCATCCCCGAGGGACAGAAAAAGCAGAGGAAAAAGTGGCTGGACGTGACAGTGCAGCTTGATGGCCGTGCCATGCACTACCCGGAGGACTTGCGAGGAGTCCAGTTGGGGAGGATCTGAGGCTATCCTGGCTAGGAGTGGCAGAGGGATCCCTCCAGTGGGACAGCACCACGGCTGTACCGGACTCTCATGGGTGCGGTATGAGCCACTCAGCTCTCCAGGTGGGCAGGGCCAGTGGCTGGATGCCCCAATCCGGTCTCGCCGTGGAAAGGCAATAAAAATGGATGCGATAAAAAAAAGAAAGACTGGTCAAGCTGTCAAGCCAGTAGTACGCCTCAGTTATGATTCTCCTGGGAGGCCAGTGGATTTGCCTCTCAATGTGGTGCACAAAGGTGTTTCATATTTCACCAAGCTCACTGCCCAAATTGAGCTTGACAGCCAATTCCAGGTTACTTGTCTTTCCCTCTCACCATGGTGCCCCTGCTCCCTCTAGCCCCAAGTTAGCTGATAGGGAAGGGCCTCCTCTTGCATTGTTTAAGGTACAAGAAGTTATTACCTGATTCAGTATAGTAATGTTCAATTTACCTGTGTGAAATATGCACAATGTGTTGTCAGACTGGATATAGTATCATGAAGTGTAGTGAATATGTATAGTAAAGTAATAAGTTTATATTAACTGATGCATGATGGTACAGACTTGATGCGGACACCAAGTTTTCTCCAGGCAGGGAAGGGTGTAACCCCCCCCCTACAAATGGGGGTTCCTGAAAAGTCTTCCTCGAGCTTGTCTAAATGCTCACTGCCAGGCTGGTGTCCTGCATTTTAGCAGTTTAAATGTGATTACCGGAGAGTGCCTGTATAGCCTCTGTGTACTGTCTATTTAAGAGCTGCCTGGATTGCAGTCATAAGTAATCTGAGAGGGAGCTCGGTTGAAAGATGTAACTATTTGCTGAAAATCATTTAGAGTGATAATGATAATGTAGTTTGTCTAGCCCACCTTCTTTGCAGCAAGGACTGTTTAGTTTATCTCCACTATCTTGGTCCTAGACTGCGAATTGGACCAATCAGTATTGGTGGGACCTAAAATGGAGCCGGACTACAGGAGCTGTCTGTAGTCAAAATCTGCAGGAATTGTAGTTTTGGGCTTTTTGTGCCTTTTTGCACCTGAATGGGGAGCCTTTGTTGTGACTGACAGGAGGATCAGCTGACCAAACCTTTGGATCTTGGGGAATTTCCCAGGCTGCTGCAGCTAGTTTCAGTTTTGAGCTGAGAAGTGAAGAAGTAACAGCTCAAGTGATTTTTGAGCAGCAGTTCTGTGTAGTTTTGCATGGGAGAACTGTGAAAGGGGAGAGTTTTGGCCTGCCTGTCTGCCCGCTGTCTCTGAGAGGGAAAATAGAGTTTATTTGGACGGACTCCGAGTTGAGAAGACTATTTAAGCCACTGGACTGTGACCAGGCTTTAACCTGAAGAAGACCGAAGATTTGCTGAAAGCGATCGGCCTGTCAGGATTTCCAGTTGCTTTTTAATCCCCGGTTTGTGTGGAGACTTTGCGATCATGACCGGAGAGCGGTTTGCCTGGTACAGTAGAATTTCCTTACATGTAAATGTGCTGTGTATTTATAGGGGTTCGTGATTTTGTTCCCTACTGTGTGAACTGTGTTCTGCTTGCTGGTACCGTAGAATCCTTTACATGAAAATGTACTATGTATTGAAAGTGGGTCGTGATTTGGTTCCCCACTGCACAGAGAAAGCCACTGATGAGAAACCTGACTGGGGATCAGCCCATGGCTCCACGCTTGAACAGGAACAACGCCTCGGCAAATCGTGTGGGCCCTGCTTCTCCTGGCACTCCAGATTAACCAACTGCTGTCTCGATTTTCGTCAAGCCTGTGTTCAGTCTTGGGTATCATGAGTAATCATCAGGGTAACTCCCTGCAACAA
This sequence comes from Neoceratodus forsteri, assembly GCA_016271365.2. Taxonomy (NCBI): domain Eukaryota; kingdom Metazoa; phylum Chordata; order Ceratodontiformes; family Ceratodontidae; genus Neoceratodus; species Neoceratodus forsteri. The sequence goes on from JADMNL010000025.1 coordinate 270,551,176, forward strand.
CAGCCTAATCTAAAAGTGTGTCATCTGATTGTCTCATTGTTTTCTTTTCACAAACTGAGCCCTCCGGCTCCGAATTACAAATAGTGTGTGTTGTGCATGTTGTTTTCTTCTGTCACAGGGCCCCAACCAGCTGCAACATTTCTGGCTATCCCACAATTCTCCATCTGGGGACAAAGAGTGTGTGACTGTTTATGGACCCTGAAGTGCATGCATAACTGTTTGATTGATAAAGACTTTAAGCAAATTAACCTGATTACGCCCCTCCCTTGTTCAAGCCCCTTAAATAAATCAGATCGAACTCTTTTTTGCATTTACCCTGACTGTGGTTCCAGTTTGTGCAAGAGTGCTGTACTGCTGTTATTTGCGTGTATAACCTTATTTTACAGGGGGTCCCATGGGCTGGGCCAGAGGAAAGCCCTGGTGATAAGTGCAAACAGTGTGGGTACTTGTGTGGTGTATCAGGGGTATGTGAAAGTGATTATTGTGTATTGTTCTGGCCACTAGTAAGGAAAGAGGGGAGTTACAGTGTCCCGGAGGGCTGTGCCCAGATTAGCTTGACCACTACCAACCCTGACCTCCGGGTGAAGGCACCCATTTCAGAACTCAGGCCCCTTAACCTGCTACTAGCCAAGCAGGCAGGGGTAATAGCCCCTGGGATAGTGCCACGTAGAGGTTACACAAGGAAACACTAGCATAAACAGTAAAAGAAGGGAACAAGACTTTCTATAGATACATTAGTGAAAGGAGAAAGTCCAGAAGGGGGATTGCTAAGATCAAAGAGGATAAGGGGGAGTAGGTGGAGGAGGACCAGGGGAAAAACATCTATCCTAAATAGATACTTCTGCTCAGTATTTACTGAGGAGAAGGTAGGGCAGGGCACACAGCTCAGCAACATGGACATGGGGGAAGGGAGGTGTGCACGAGTCCCTTCACAAAAGAAAGGGTCCTACAAGAGCTCACTAAGCTCTGGGTGGACAAGGCAATGGGACCTGATGGCATACATCCCAGGGTGCTAAAGGAACTAAGGATGGAATTAGCAGAGCCATTAGTAGAACTGCTTAGTGAGTCTCTGAGCACAGGAGAGGTCCCAGAAGACTGGAGAAGGGCTCATGTGATCCCGCTCCACAAGAGTGGCAGCAGGCAGGAAGCAGAGAACTACAGACCAGTCAGTCTTACCTCAGTAGTAGGCAAGATTATGGAGGCACTCCTTAAGGAAAGGATAGTGCAACACCTAAAATCCATAGGAGCACAGGATCCAAGACAGCATGGGTTTACAACAGGAAGGTCCTGTCAAGCTAACCTCATAGAATTCTTTGACTGCGTAACCAGAGTGGTGGACCAAAGAGATGCAGTTGATGTCACCTACCTTGACTTCAGCAAAGCTTTTGATACTGTTCCACATAGATGATTGATTAATAAGCTGGGTAGGGTCAGGGTGGGTCAGAGGCTGGTCAGCTGGGTGGCAAACTGGTTGGCGGGCAGAAAACAGAGAGTGGTGGTAAACGGTATACAGTCAGAAGAGATGCAAGTCACAAGTGGGGTACCTCAGGGATCGGTCGTGGGGCCAGTCCTCTTCAATATCTTCATCAGTGACATTGCAGATGGACTGGAGGGTAAGGTCTGCCTGTTTGCAGATGACACCAAGATCTACAACAGAGTAGATGATCCAGATGGGGTGGGAAGAATGAAAAGAGATCTGGAAAAAGTGGCAAAATGGTCAAAAGAGTGGCAACTGGGGTTTAATACAAAGAAGTGCAAGATCATGCAGATAGGTAAAGAGAACCCCTGAAGCTACCTATAGATTGGGAGGGGAGTTGCTGGCAATCACAAGGGAAGAAAGAGACTTGGACATCATCATCACAGATGACCTAAAATCATCCATGCAGGCCACTAAAGCAGTAGGTAAGGCTAGAGGGAAGTTGGGGTGTATTAGTAGGGGTATCACAAGTTGTAAGATGGAGGTAATAAACCCTCTTTACAAGACACTGGTTAGGCCCCATCTGGAGTACTGCGTACAGTACTGGAGGCTGCACCTGCACAAGGACATTAGCAAAATGGAGGCAGTCCAGAGAAGGGCAACCAAAATGGTGCAGGGACTGCATCAGAAAACATATGATGACAGATTAACGGAGCTCAATATGTATACCCTAGAACAAAGAAGGGAGAGAGGTGATATGCTCGAAACATTTGAAACATCTTAAAGGCACTAACAAGGAGAAAGAGTCTAACATGTTTCAATATAAGAAAAATAGCAGGACAAGAGGACACAGCATGAGATTAGAGGGAGGCCGATTAAGGGGTGATGTGAGGAAGTTCTTTTTCACAGAAAGGGTGGTGGGTGTATGAAACGACCTACCTCAGGAAGTGGTGGATATGAATACAGTGCAGAGCTTCAAACAGGCATGGGATAGGCATAAGGGAGCAATACAGATGAGTATGAATAGACAGCCCATTGACAGAATAAAGGCCTATGACACATTCATAAGGTAGAAAAATGGGCAGACTGGATGGGTTTTGCGGTCCTTATCTGCTGTCAATTTACATGTTTCTATGTAATTGTATTAATCATTTATCAAGAAATAAGTGATGAAGTAATAAGAAAATGGATTATTACATAAGAAAAATAAAAGAAAGGAGACCTCTGATCCATTTTCTAAACTACGCCTCATGTCTCTGATCCCCCAAAAGGTTAGAGTGTTACTTTCTTTCTGATGCATCCTGTACACAAGCCAAGCACTCTTCTGTTCTGGCCTCCTCAGCCCCATCACCTCTCTTTTCATGAACTTTCCTCGACTTCAGTTCCCCACTACTTTCCATTCGTGATGGGGCAGCAGGGATCCCACTGTATGTCATAATCCAAGCTCACAGGAGGGGCATGTGACCAGTGCAGGGCCTTTGGATGGCTGGATCTTCATCCTGCTGCTGGCTGGGGATTCACTTTTTTTTTCAGATTCCAGTTTGTGACAACAGCATGTTAGGGTGCTCAAGCTCACGCACACAAGCATGTCTAGTGCATTACAAGTCGTCATCCCCCCCACCCCAGAAACTGCTCTATGTGCACCACAACCACATGTGGTAGCTCAGGTGGCAGTATTGCATCGGATCCAGCTGCACTCCCTACCCAGAGGACTTGAGCTTGCTCCTCCTCCTCCCCCTGACAGGCCCCAGTGACTTGAGTTTCTTCATGAACTCAGATTGATGGCATTGCAAGTGGTAGTACTACCACGGGGCCATTCAGTCAGCGTGCCCTAAGGCTAGATTAATTGGTGGTATCCCAACCACTGGACATGCCTCAATGCTTTAAAATCAAGTTTATCATCCACTTACAACAGGGTCCCAGCAGCTCTTTGGATCAGGAAATGGACATTTTCTGCCAGCTTGCCTTTTAGTCCCCTCCTGTTTTATTTTTGATTTTATTTAGCATGCTTTTTCCTCCGTTTTGCTGCCAACTAGCCCCCTTTGGTCCTACCCCTTCATCCAGCCCCATCACCTGCCTTCTCCAGGACTACCCCCATGCAGAGACTTAGTCAGGAATCTGGAGGAGAGTACCGTGGTCAGTGGTGATGGGGCTGCGATGAGGGGTGGATGTCCTACTGCTGCGGTTAGTGGTTTCCCCCTCATTTCTCCCATTTTCTAGAATGCCAAGGATGAGGACACTCCCACTACTGGTGCACACAGTTGTGTGCACTTTTGTTAAAGTATGGTGGCGTCCTCCTTCCCTGACTTGATGGCTCTTGTGGACCGCCACCTGTAGGCACTCAGATGGCGATAGTGAAGTGGAGCTCGATCAACCTCTGTGCTCAAGGTGAGTCCCTTCATGTTTTACCGCTGTACTTATTTCTGTTTTGTCACTCCACAGACATGTGGGGGGGGGGGACGCAGTCTCATGCATTCTGTGGCCAGCCAGCCAAGGTGGTAAGAGGAGGGTCTCTGCTGGACATTGCCCATGTCTCTGTTCTCTAACAAAGACAATTTTATTTGCGTGGGTTGGGTGCAACATTGGGGGGAAGGGTGATGGGTAGTGATTGGGTAAGGGATGACGGTTTGTCTTGGTTTGCGGGGTGAGTGTACCGTTGGGGATGCTGCTGAAATCAAACAGGGATCAGGGTGGGATGTGGGTATCACTAGTAGTGATGCTGTTGACCTAAAACAGGGATTGGAGTGTGAGGGTGGGACCCCTAGCACCAGTGATGATTACTTACTTTACATTGGCATTGAGTGATGGAGGAAGCAATGAATTCTGCACTGCGCAATACTTCTGAACATACAGCCACACAGAGGCATTGTGCAGAGCTGCCAATAGCCACATAATGCCATGCAATCACCTCTTAGTGCCTTGCACGCCTTGTGCAGTCAGCAGCATCCTGCCATTTGAATATGGTACTCGGGAACAAAGGCGCCAACCCATTTGGGATGCACTAGCCCCCATTGGGATGCATTTTCCCCTTTTGATTCTGGGTGTTAGTTTATAGCACAAGGCTGATGAACTCTGCGCATCAGCACGTTATATGTTGCTGTCACAGCCCAAAATCCATAGATGCAGTGCACCCACTGGGCAGGGCACTCTGTAAGTATGAATATCACTCCTTAAAGACAGCATGCTAATAAGCACACTGCACCGCCAGTAGTGCAGCGCAATGGGCTGCATTTGAATACAGGGCCCACTATGATGAAATCATTTTCTGCTAACCAATACTTCTGCTTTAAGGTATTTCTGTTGTCCTTTTCAAATGACTTATTATTCGCGTTCTCTTTTAGATTTGTGTGATTAACCAGATATATAAGTGTTTGTTGTGAGACATGTCTACGTTCATATTAGCAATCTTTTTTTTTTTTTTTGCAGCTAGTCATGTTTCTCAGATGCCCAAGCCACACTCCCCAAGTCAGCCATCCCAGCCTTGCTTCCCCATTTTCCACCAGATAACTGGAAGTTTTCAATAAAAAGAATAATAATTTGCAAGAACACACTGTTAGTGAGTGCAAGTCTCAATTTCTTTGATTTTTTTTTTTTTGTAGAATGGCATTTTATTGCTGAAATCTGCCCCATGTTTACATAATAATTCTAGAGCTACATTGATTCATGCTTTTGTCTTTTTACGATCAGATTACAGCAATGCTGTAGGCCACCCACTAGCTGTGTGCAGGTATGTAACAGGATACCAGCAACTGATACTAATCACTGCTGTATCAGTGCTGTCAGCTGAAGAAATTCAATCACATTATCCCCATTCTTTGTAACTTACTGTAACAATGCTGCAGTTTTATCAACCTTTGTTCTACCTTTGGGGCAGCATTATGTCTGAATGAGCAGGTAAACCTGCTGTCACCATTCCACAGCTTTGAAAGAAGTGCTCTGTGACTCATTGACATAGCATAGCTTGGAAAACTGTAACAGCTACAGTTATGTACGGTATGTACTCTGCCTCACCATTCTCAAATATGTTTTCCCTTAGCAATGTGAGAAAATTCAGATTTCTTCCTAACAATAAACCTTTTTAGTACTGTGTACCCATATACAGCAACTAGCTAACCATTGTCATTTTAAACCATGCTGCAGGTTGGAACGTTTCCCATATCACAAGTGTTATTTATTAACTAGTTGTTGCTATAATGCTAAATTATAGCATGAATAAATGAGAGCCACCCATCATGATAGTTGGAATAAATAGAACAGGTGATTTTTGTTTCAGTCTTTCTTACTGCAGTCATCGTGTAACTACTCTGTGAATGCTTATGTAATAGCACTTATTTCATCATATGTAGTCAACTATTCGGAATGGCCTTAATGTGTTTTGCATTGTATATAATGTACTTTTTTCCAAGCTCTGTACAAGTTCTTGGTGAGTACCAATGTAATTTTACCTAATGTATGTAACTAATGCCATTGTGTTCCCCTGCACATGCTCTCTGTATCTGATGTAATATCATGTACACTGCTATATGTAACTAATTCCAGGTCACCCCTGCAAAAGGGACTCTATCATCTCAGCATGCCATCCTGGCCACCAAAATTCAAATAAAATAAATATGTTTGTTTTGACCTGAGCACAGATGCCCTTTTTTCTCCTTTGTCCCCCATCCCTTTCCTCTTCTCCATGTTTATAGAGCATGCCACTGCAGCCAGCCTTGGCCATGATAGTTTGAATGCAGGAGCGTCATTTAAGGGTAGTCAGGGGTTGTAGCTGAGACTGCAATGATTTCTTTGCAATCCCTATGATGTCCAAGTCAACCCCTAGGAACCCCTAAAACCAGGTTTTGCTAGCATTTATTTATATAAAATCGGCGAACTTTGCAACCCCCGTGATTCCGGTGAAATGATGCTATTGTTTTGGTGGTGGTCTCCTGCAAGGTCCTGTCGATTCCTGCCAACAATTCGGATTCAAACAGTTATTGGAAGATGACACACACTAGATGCAGAGTGGAGGGAATCACATGGAAAGGCAGAAGGAGAGCTTGTGGATTGGGGAGTAATAAGAGGGAGGTCCCTATTGGGGTTGTGTGGACCAGGAGATGCCTAGGGGTTAAAAAAGGGCTAGATGCAACCCGTGTTCACAGTGCTAGTGGATCGTTGGGGCCGGACAGGGTGGGAGAGGATCGAGTGTCTGGAGGACAGCTGTCCTCTCCCAGGGAGGGTGGGAAACAGAGGCCAGTGTTTGCTTGAGACTTAGAGGAGGCTGGGTGTTGTCACGTCTGGCCCAGTACAGTAGGGCACAGAGATGAAGCAGCCAGCGGGCATGCTGCATGTGGATGCATGCATGGCACACCCACTGTCAGCATTGCACGCTCCGCCACCGATGGAAAAACAGGGAAAGCAGCAGCCAGGTTGAGCGGCTTGATGACAAACACACCATCTCCAAGGCCACCGCCTTACTGGATCTGGTCCTGGTGGGGCGTTAGAGGGCTCCCCGCCACCCCTCTATGGGGGGGGCAAGTCATGGGGGTAGCAAGGTGGTGGCCCAGTGTGGAGATGGGTGTGGGACAGATGGTGGCCGGAGGAAATAGGATGCCCAGAACTAAGGACCCAACCAGTGCCAAGGGGAACATAAAGTAAGTAAAAATAAAATGTAAGCCCCCTGCAAAAGTGGGGCTTATATTTCCACATTTACTGTACCCCCCTTCCCCCTACCCTCCCCCCAGAGCTAGGAAATGGGTTTAGTGCTCTAGGGATTAGTGCTCTGGATGCCTCATGGTCACAGGGCAGAAACAGGGTATATAAGGGAGCTGACAGGAAGTATCGTGGCCTTTCCAGCCCAGCAGTAGGCCTGGGGCTTGGGGGGAGCTGGAGAGTAGAGTCAGGACAATGTGGGCAACATGAGGGAGCTCTGTGGTCCAGGAGGGCCAGTGGGGACCCCCCCAAAATAAAGTGCGGTCAGGACAGTCTTTGGTGCTGCAGCCAACAAGGAGGAGGGATATGGAGCTCCAGTGGGGACACAGGTAGTCAGGTGCTGCATCACTGGGGGTTAGGGCATTTAGGGAGGGTTTTAGCAAGCCCATTCAGAAGATGTAGGAGCCCATTAGTAGTCCAGTTTTGGTGTTTTCCCAGGTCACCAGGGCTGGGAAGGCTGTGGCAAGCCTTTCTTAGGAGGAGAATCGGTTGCAGAGGTTCCCCTCATATCCAGTGTGGCAAGGCGGCCTAGGGGGTCATAGGAGCTGGGGAGTCTTTCACCCATAGGTGGGGCCTGTTTGGAGGGACAGGTCCTGGGGCACCAGTCCAGTAAGGCAGGGTGGGCTGTGGACCCAAAATATGGTAGGCCTTGGAGGGTGGTCCCCGTGCTGGTGGCTTAATGCAAGCCCAGGAGTTGTAGTAGGGATGTGGCCCTGGCAGGGAAGTGGTAACAGCAGAACAACCCCGGAGAGAAGTGGGGGCCATGGAGGGCTGAGATGGAGGCAAATGATCAGTGATATGCCTCAGCCTGTATTGTAGAGGCAGTCATTTGTAAGGAGGGTCAGGCCTGGGTCATTAGGAAAAGTCCTGGATGCCCTGTGGAGTAGGTCTAAGTCACAGGGGTCCAGGTGGGAGAGGCAGCTCACTTTTCCAAATTACTAACATACTAACATACTAAAATGATAGCAGAATAGGCCTAACAGTCTTTCATGTCTGCTCGTTTGGTCAGCCCCCACCCTGGGAGCTGACCTTGCTGCCCCCCCTTGTCCTCTCTGGCTTCTCCCTTCCCAGTCCCAGATATTTCCACTGCACAAGACTTTGCATCTGGAACCCTTCCCCTGTACCTGTCCCACCCCCTCTTGAACCCCTCCACCATCTCTGCCTCCACCAGCCCCCTGGGCAGCACATTCCATGGCTGCACCACCCTCTCAGTGAAGTAGCACCTCCTCCTTTCTCGCCTGAATCTCAACCCCTCCAGCTTCCACCCATGCCCTCTAGTTGCCCCCCTTCCTTCAGAGCACCTTGACTGCTTCTCCCCTATTTAACCCCTTCATATACTTGAAGACCTCTATCATGTCCCCCCGGTCCCTTCTTTCTTCCAATGTGTACATACTTAGCTCTTCGAGCCTCTCCCCATAGTTTCTGTCCCCCAAGCCCCAGATCATTTTGGTTGCCCTCCTCTGGACCCGCTCCAGGAGTTCAATGTCCCTCTTTAAGTAAGGCCTCCAAAACTGTACACAGTACTCGAGGTGCGGCCTCACCAAGTAGTTATACAGGATGAGTATCTCTTCCCTTCTTCTGGAGGTGATCCCCCTAGTGATGCATCCCAGCATCCTGTTGGCCTTGGCTGCTGCCCTCCTACAAGTCTCAGAGTTGTTCATCTTGACATCCATCACCACCCCCAGGTCCCTCTCAGCCATTGAGACTTGTAGCATCCCCCCCCCAACCCCGGTGTACTCTTGGCCCGGGTTTCTGGCTCCCAGATGCAGTACCTTGCATTTCCCTGCATTAAACCTCAGCTTCCACTTTCTAGACCACCTTTCCAGAGCTTCCAGGTCCCCATGTAGGGCCACCCTCCCCTTCTCCCCAAATTGTAGAAAAAGGGGGACAACTAGTGCCACAGGGAAAAAAGGGATCCGTGTTAGAACAAGTAAATGGAAGGTCTGGCTTACTGGATCATTATATGCCAGGAGATTGCAGGGATCCAGGTTCTTGGGTAGAGCACCCAAGACGGATAAGGTAAAAAAGCGAGTGTCCTTCAGGTGTCTGTTAAAACAGTTGTCCTGCTGTCCGTCAGGTCCAGCATGGTGTAATAAGTTTGTAGTCCCATGGAGCTGTGTATATAGTCTTGCTGAAAGGGAAGGGTAACTCCTGTATTGCTTCAATCATTTGCTATGCAGGTGATAATAAAAGCCAGTTGTGGAGAAACAATGGTTTGTGCCTCATTCATCAGTGACAGGGGAGTTTTAATGACATGAAATACTTGTCTCCTCTCCCATTGTTGTAGTTTGATTAATTTGCCACAAGTTGTATTCCAGGGGAGTGAATTCAATCCCTGGGGCTGCAGGGGTTCCACGGCATCTCCAGGGAAGATTCAGGAGATCTAGGTCCGGTGGGCAGCTCGGGGAAGATTCAGGAGGTCCAGGTCCGGTAGGCAGCTCAGGAAGAGCGCAAGTTTTTCTGAGAAGTCTGGCGGTAACTCAGAAACTGTGAAGACATCAGCAGGTAAGGACCATCAGTTTTACATGGTCCACAGGTTTTTTTTTTTTTTGTTTGTTTTTTTATTTTAGTCTTCGGTAATCGGGTAAGGCCCACTAGGCACAAGTGCCTGTTTTCAGGGGCGACCTGGGAGCACTGGGTGGTTAAGTGACTTACACAGAGTCACACAGTATGCAAGTGAAGGTTGTGAGATTTAAACCAAGGTCTGGTCTGCTGGATGTTCCAAGCTCTTTCACAGCTCGTTACTCTAACCTCTAGGTTATACTGCCAGCCTGGGTTCTATGTGATAATGGCAACCACCGAAAGGCAATCGCCATTAGGGTGACTATACATCCCCCAGCACACAGCAAAAGGGCGCCGGGGACTTAGGTTTTACTGTCTTATGCAGGGGGCTGTGACCCCTGCACACACACACACCCACGGGGGGCTTTGCCTCCGGTACCCCCCACTAAAGGATTCTCAACTCCAGGAGGGTGTATGTTGAGGGGTGCAAAACCGGAAAAAAAAATTTGGGCCGGGCGCAACAAAAATGTACCTGGGCCCAGACCCAAACCCAGCACCCTCAGAACCCCAACCCTAGAACCCACCCCACCACGCCATATAGATTGCCAACTCGACTCACCGTGGCACCACCCTCACTACCTCCTCCCTCCACCCCTCATTGAGCTTGCTTGCTTCCACCCACGCATGTATACATGTAGCGACATCCTGTCACTATATGTGTGAATCCCCCCATCCGGTCACCCTCCCTGATGGGTAGCCCCAATGACATGCACCACGACTGAGCCACCATTTTTGTAGACACCAAATCACAGTTGCCTATATCACATGATACTGTCCACGAGTCATAATGTCTCGTACGCTAGTTCTTGAGTGGCCTTTTCCTTCCATCCTGAACCACCTGCAATGATTTAACGTTATGCCCCTAGACGGGGCAGGAAGGGAGGGGCTACACTCTGGGGGCTCGTCCGGGATGTTCCCGAACCTGAAAAATTGCCACCAGACCCCGAGCCACGCGGTCCGCTGTGTGCAGGCTTCCCAGCCTTTTTGGGCCCTGTTATGCACTTTAAAATTGCTGTGGGGTAGAGCCTGGAATAGGTATTAGGCCTGGCCTGCTGGAGTGGTGTGTGTGTGACTTGCCGGTCACGTGAGCCTCAGGAGAGGTCCTGATTGGAAGATGGGCAAAAAGAGTTATAGCAGCTGCACAAGGAAGTGCCATCTTGGGGGACTAGAGTGAGTAAGCTGAGGGAGAGAGACCAGAAGCAGAAAAGGCAAATAGCTCTAGCGAGAGCAGAGAGAAAAAGAGATCACTGTGGGAGCACATTGCTGGAGAAGTAGGCAAGTGAACTGGGATGCATTATTTTGGAGCAGAGAACTGTAGGCTCCAAGTGACTGTGCAACTGAGAGGGAAATGAAAAGCAAGCGCAGGCATCCCAATGGATTGACAGCAAGTAGTAGCAGGGGAGGTGCAGAGAGGCCTGAAGCAATCCCTTAGGAGGAACCCCTGACTACAGTTTCAGCCTCACTTCTTTCCTGGCATTTGAAGGCTGGGGGACAATGCAAGGGACATGAACATTATGTGAGGTGTGGATTTGTGGGAGAAGCAGTAACCAAGCTGCCCATATGCCCTTACTGCTTAGTAGTCCACCGGTGCCAAATAGAGGGATGTATGCTCCCAGTTCCACTGCCAGTTTATTCATCCCATGGTCACCAGCCAGTGGGGATTCAGAGGGGTTTGAAAGATTGTCCCTGGGAGAAAGCATACATGTCCAGGTGGATGAAACCCAAAGCGAATCCCCGGATGTGATAGTGGAGGCTGGGGAAGAGGAAGGTTCAGGAGTACCAGAAAGAGACAGAGGTGATGGAGAGCATAAACATCTGCCCAGCTCTCTGCCACCTGCTACCAGCTATCCCACTGGCAGAGGAAGGGGGCAGAGGTCTCAGACAACTGGTTGGGGATCCTCCTGGGCCTGGGGGACCCTCAACATGGCCCTTGTCCGGCAGTGACTCACCAGCATTATCCAGCAAATTGGAGCCTGCCTTGGGTGCCAAGTGCAAGACCAGATCTAGGGAGAGTGGCCATGAACCTGTACCTGCACCACGTTCAGCCAGTGGACAGGTTGGTGACCCCTCAAAACCCAAGGGAGCTGAGTGAGGAGAAATATGTTGCCAGCCAGTTCCAGTTCCAAGACCACATGGTGGTTAGGACAATCCCTAGGCCATACCACCGCCAAGTTATCACCTTTAAAGATGCCACCCCACAGCTCCCAGTCCGGACCAAGACCCTCCAGACCTGGATAGATGGGTTAAACTCAAGTGACCCATTGAATTTGAAATATTGACAGGGGATATGACAACCCAGAGGTCAAGCAAGGAGAACCAGCGTGAGGGACCTGCCCAAATGGAGTCGGGCCGAAAGGTGGGTTCACAGGAGATTGCAGGTAGAATATCTGAACTTGAACTATCCATACATGCCAGAAAGGATTTGGGACATTATTGAAGAAATGAGGGAGGACTGGATTCTTAAGGAACAACTGGAAAGGCTGAAGAACCGTCCAGGAGGAGGAAGTGTCCCATCTCAGGAGTTGTTCCAAAGGGCGCGGTTGATGTGCCGCACAGGGACTTGGTCAGGACTAACCATTTTCAGACACTTTGCTATGGTCCAGGATTTAACTGGGACTCAAACGAAGTATTACATTTTGGACCAGGATTCATTTGGAGAGGTGACCACTGAGCCGGATCCAGCATATTATTTCCCTCCAGGTGGGGGACCTGCAACCTAGGCCTCTGGGACTAAGAAAAACTTGTGGACTGCGCCAGGATAATTGCTCTCCGGAGATGATGTGGTGACTCTCAATTGAACAAGCTCTTAAACTGAAAATTTTTATAATTGTAATACCTCCCCAAATGTGGCTTACCTTTTGTGTATGCCTCCGGGGGTTCTCCCGCTGCCTCCAGCATCCGCCCGCTTCCTCCTGACACTGCCTGCCACCTGCCCAAGTACACAGTTTTCCCCTGCTTTCCCCAGTGCAGCTCTTGTGTTATATTAGCCCCGTTTGGGCTTAAAATCCAAATCGCGAGTCACCGGCATGTTCCAAAGCCACCGGTGACCATGCATGAACAGCTTTAAAATACAGACCACTCGCTTTACGCTCAAATCGAGTGGTGTCGCTTGGTCCCGGTGCCCCTGCTGAGGTAAATGGGGGCCAGTGACCTCATAGGGGTTGAAGAAAAGCCCCGAAAGGAAGGGGAAAAAAATAAAGTTTTAAACAGGGCACAAAGTGGGGCTCATGAATATTAATGAGCTATGCATACATATTAATGAGGAGCTAACTACCACCTAGGGGCACAGAATTGTGGTGGCAGTGACAGCAAAATGAATGGGAGTTGGTATAATCTAATGAATGCATTTAAGAGAGAACTGTTGGGGTTACATAACTGAGGGGCTATTATTTAATAAAAGTAATATTGCTGGCTGCACCAGGACTTTATGTGTGGGGACTTGTAATAGACTGCTGAAAAACTGCATATACAGCAGCTATCAGCCAATCAGAAGCCAGGATTAAACCAAGGGCCTCCTCAGACAGTGCCAAAGACTTGTGGGGAAAAAGGAGTTAAACTTTTGGGTGCTCAAATCTTGTCCAATTAAAATACTTAAACTGATTCTGACAGCTTGGGCAGCCAATCAGATTACAAGAACTTTGCTCTTTATTTAAGGAGGGACAGTTTGAACTGGGTCAGTCTAAGAGCAGTTCGGATGAGTCTGGCCAGAGCTCCAGAAGGGTAAGGAGGCTCCCTGTAGCTCGGGGAATTTGGGGAAAGACCTGCTTTACCTCTCCTTGGCCGAAACCACTGCTGTATAAGTGTTGGGACTGCCAAGTCTGCAGAACAAGCTGAGATTCTCCAGGAAAGGGAGAAAGGAGAGATTTTCCCCAGAGTAAACTGCCAGATTGAAATTGGGGTCAGAGTTGCTGAGAGATCCCAAATCTGCATTCCGGTGAGAAAAGCTGCTTTTGCCTCTGGGACTGCATCTAAAGTTATTGCCTGTGGTCACCGGAATTGTCTCCAGCCAATTCACCAGAGGGAGACCTGAACTGTTGTGTGCCAGCTTACACTTACAGGACTGCATTTTGCAAGTGAGTAAGCTGTGCGGCCTATCACTGAACTGTATCCAAGTTGAACTGGTGATGCCAAGTAATGTGCCTAACAGACTGTTACTGCCTGTAAAAACCAAGCTGCCAGATGACCAGAGAAGGGAATCAGCTCCTGTAGAGAAGTTCATCATGGGTTGCAGCCATCCTTAGGGGCTACACCTTGACAAGGGGGTGAGTCGTGTCAGCTCAGTGCCAGTATCCTGGTCCTTGCCAGAAAGGATGAAGTCCTGCAGCCTGCAGCCACATCCTGCCTCAAGGAGAGCCATCCTGGAAATCAGCCCAGATCCCGCAGTCCAAGGTTCAGTGTGTAAAACAGAGTTCTACCCTGCAACACTAACTTGTTTTTCCAACTGATTTGCCTTTTAAGTTTGCTTGGTGGTGTAAACTGTTCTTTTCAGGCTATCGGGCCTAGGGATTACAATTTCTGGTTCTTCAAAAGGTGGTTTATGTTGTTACAGCCAAGTGCAAAAGAAAGCTTAATCATTTATTTAAGGGCTCCAACCAGATGCAATGCCGGTTGACCCACTGCAACACTTCAGGCCTGCAACCTAGCAAATCCTGGGTACCCAATGAAGTTAACTGGACAGTCCAAAGGGGTTAATGCATTTGGCTGAATGTTATACAAAGCCAGAATACTTCTAAAACCAAAAGTGCCAGTCTATCTTTAATTTGCTTCCCCTATCCCTTGTTTAAACCCCTAAATAAATCTGTTTGTCAGTGTCAGTGGCTCAGTAGGTAGCACACTCACCTCTGAGGCCGGGAGATCAGAGGGCAGTGGGTTCAGTTCCCACATCTGGCACTTGGGTTAATATCCCAGTACTGACACTGTAGTGCAGCATGGGAGGGGTGCTGCACTTCTGAGGTGCCGTCTTTCGGATAAGACGTTAAACCGAGGTCCCATCTGCCTGGATTGGTGGTAGTTCAGGTGGATGTTAAAGATCCCATGGCATTTATCGAAAAGAGTAGGGGTACTTTATTAAGCAAGAAACACAACATCACACAAAATAGGAAAAAGTAACAGTTGAAACATTACAAAAAATATCTGAAGATTGCAAAAGAAACAAACGAAAAATTAACAAAAAGAAAAACCTTTCCATAAATGAATGACATAAGATCTGGAAAAATTTTTTCCATCCTGAAAACGAACAGTTTGTAAGTCAGCAACAACAGCAGAGAGAATAACATCAAAATTCGTATGAAGTTGTTGCAACACAAAATAACAACGAGCTTGCCATAAATAATATTGCAAGAGTGCAAAAAAAACATTCAACGTACTTCTATGGTATCGGCCCCAATTCCCAGAATAATCACCTAATACCAGAGTACTGTAAGAAATTAACCGTAGGTGTGGCATATTCCAGTGCCTAGCTGCAAATTCCCAAAACCTCTGACTAGCAGGACAGTCGATAAAGAAATGAGACTGGCTTTCTTCAATATTAATACAATCTGGTCTTAAACAATATCTATCAGTCACTGGTTTATACTTTAGATTTCCCCGAACTCCTAAACGACCATGAGCAGAGATCACATGATATCCCAAATTTTAACTGGAATTCTATTATCAGTCAATTTACCAAATGCATACTTCATAGTAGATGGGAGCAAGATGGAAATAATATTACTTTTGTACATCATACGATGTACTCATAAAAGGATTTTCTATGTAAAGAACGTAATTTATGTAAGGGAATCTTCCATTTGAACAGTTTCTTCAAAGCCGAGACACCATAATGTGGTAAACCATCTGATAATAATATTCTAGGGGGAAAAAGAGACCATTTAAAAAAATATTTGTGCCATATAGATTTAATCCAGAATTGCCAAGGAAGAGACGGTGCACACCAAATGAATGAAAAGGAGGAAAATAAAAAACAGAATGAAAAAAATTACAGGATTAATCATATGTAATCCACCTTCTCTATATCTGAGATAATGTATTCTCTCTTCACAGGTTTAATCTATTGCCCCATAACATCTGAAAGAAAATACTATAAATCCTAGTTTCTAAAAGCGGGGTGGAAAAAGGTGACTTAGATAAAGAAAAATGGGCAAAACAAATTTTTTAATGATTAAGACTCTTTTTTTTTTTCCAAACTTCCAGCTCTTCCACTGACGAACTTTAAGTTCACCTAATCCCAACTGCTTTTCCCAATTATAGAATTCCATATTATCTATCCCAAACCAGACACCCAGTATTTTCTGAGGCCCAGGTACTAAGGGAATATCAAAACAGTTCGATAAGTCCGGAACAAAGGGACCCAATTGCATAACAAAACTTTTTGTGATGTTAAGAGAGGCGCCAGAGTATCTACTAAAGAAAGAAAAACTCTAGAGCTTTTCTCAAAGAGGTTGAGTCAGCTAAAAAGAAGGTGGCGTCATCCCGAAGGCAGTAACTTTAACCATTTCCAGGTCTGCAGAAGGAGCAATACCTGAAATAGAGGTGTCACAAATAATGCTTCTAATCACTGGATCCAGAATGAAAGTGTATAATAAGGGGCTTAAGGGACATCCTTGTCTGACACCTCGGGAAATTTTTACTTTCTCCCCTAACAGGCCGTTTACTATTGGAACTGAGACTGCGGATTTATACAACTGAGAAATCCAATGTACAAAAGTATCAGGAATTCCGTAAGCAGAAAGAACAAAATACAAATAAGAATGACTGACTGCATCAAACGCTTTGGATTGATCCAAGGCCGCAATCAATTCTGAAGAAAAAAAATTAGCTCGACATGCAAAAAGATCTCGAAGCAAAAAGAGATTATGCTGGATTTTCCTAGTTTTTATCGCACACGTTTGTGCAGGGTGAACTAAAAGCCTAGCCAATTTCTCCAATCTATTATTCAAAATTTTAGATAAAATCTTATAATCACTGTTTAGTAAACAAATTGGTCTCCAATTTGAAAGCGAGTTTTTATCCCCTTTTTTATAAATGAAAGTCATTAAGGACATTGAAAAATCTTGGCAGGAGATCCCTGATGACAGATAACAGTTAAACACAATAGGAAGAAAAAAACCCATGTATTCTATGCATTTTTTATAGAACTCATTAGGTATCCCATCTATACCAGGGAAGATCCGAGCTTCAATTGTTTAACGACTTCAATCACCTCAGAAGTGGAAATAGGTAGTTGTAAAGACCGGACCAGATCACAAGGCAGATGGGGAAGAGAAGAAAAACTGTACTTGAGAGAGAATCCGTGAAAGAACCTGTGGGGATGAAAATAAGTCTGAAGATAATGCTGTACTACATGTAGCATACCTATATCAGTGGTAATAAGCTCATTATTAGCATCAAGTAAACCAGTCATGATAGTATTCCGTAAGTGTGTTTTACATGCATGAAAGGATCAGCCATTGGAGAGTTTTGAAATTAAACGAAATTCCAGATCCAAAGACTTGGCTCTATTGTATTGATATGTTTTCATTTGCTGCTTAATATTCTTTATTTGAGAAAGAAAAAGGTCATGATTGTTTGGAGGAATGACATGAGTCTATATAACTGGTTTCTAAGAACTAAATATGTCCTATATTCATCCTGCACCTTAGTCTTACCAGGTCTGAAATAAATGTTTAACCTCAAGTTTAAATTGTTTCCACCACTCATATGGGGAGGAAAATAGAGCCAAAGTAGAAGATTTTGCAGCTAAAAAAAATTCCAGTTTAGAGAAAGAAGCAGGGTCTGAGAGAAAAGAAGTGTTCAACCTCCACCGTGACATGCAAGAATGTAATCTAGGAGGAAGATTTCGTAAAGACAAAGTACAAAATAAGATATGGTGATCAGAGAATTCCACCGGAACTGCAATACAAGACAAAACCTGAAGATAGTGTGAAGTAAAAAACATATCTATCCTAGTGGCAAATGTATGTCTATGGTAAGTATTACCATTAGTAGAGGTGTAAGCTACGAAGGCGTCCGTAAGCCCAGCATCCGTTACCACCTCTAATAATGCATTTGATGCGCAATAAACCTTTTTCCCTTGTGTTTTACGGAGCTGAATATCAAGGGAACAATTAAAATCTCCTCCCAAACTAAATGTTTCCTGGTGAATAAATATGGTTTAATGTCTGTAAACAGCGCCGACCTGTTTTAGTCTAGGGCTATAAACATTTAGAAAGCGAAAAAGATATTCACCCCATGAGCAGTCTAATATAAGAGCTCTACCAGGTGATAAATCAATAACCTCGTGATTTTAAAAGAAGAATCACCAAATAATATAACTACTCCATCAGCGATTTCAGTACCAAAAGACCAAAAGATGGGCCACAAGTCCATAATCTTTTCAATCTGTGTTCCTCAGAAATGGAAGACACCTTGTTTCTTGCAAAATATAACATTCAACTTCAGGAATGTAAGATATGAAAATATGGATATGTGCCTTTGAAAGGATTTTAGGCTACACACATTAAAAGAAGCAAATTTCAAAGAGGCCATGGGATGACTTATGAACTACGCTTTTGGCTTACTTTCCTTTTCTTTCCTTTTTTTTTCTATCTTTAGCAAGCTCTGTAGATTTACTATCGTCCTCGTCAGTTATAATTTCAGAATGATGAGAGGCCTCAGACTCCATATCTGAGTCTCTAACTTCATCCTGAAGGGGGGAAAAGAAATTTTCAGTTACCACTGGACTGATTTGGGGCAGTTTTGAGGATGCTCTAGTGAACCTCCTGCCTTTAATGGTTTCAAAAGGGGGTGGCATAATAGAGACCTGACTCTGGCTGTCTCCTGATGGAGGGGACCGATGTACAGTATCCTGAGGGTCAGTAACCACAGGTGGCACAGACTTAGCAGCATCTGGGAGTGAGCGGGTAAAACAGAAGCTTGCTTTGGGGAGGGGTACCCTTGTCACCCGGAGTTTGCAATTTGGCCTGGGCATTTCAAGCAAACCATCCTGGTCTAAACCGTCAGAGCAATTGTGCCCTAGCCCAGGGACATTGATGGAAGGCATGGCCCTTTGCTTCACAAAGATTACATTGGAAGATATTTGTAGCACATGTCCACTGAATGCCCAAAACCCACATAAAGGACACTTCATCATATCCATAGACACTACTGATGTGTCCCTATCCCACATTTATAACAAGCCTTAGGTTGCCCCCATAAAGCAAACTCCTCTATCCTTTCCCAAAAGAAACTGTTCAGCAAATGAATAATCTCAGAATTGACTTGTAGCAATTTCACTTTAAATTTCCATCCCCTGTCCAATGCCTTCAATATCCAAAAGGGCTTCAGGTGGCCCCAAAACCTCACATTTGGATTGCAACCATCGGTAAATATCATTGACATTAACCCCTCGTTTCTGAACATAATTGTGACAAACCTAATCAATGGTTTAGTTAACGGAATGGCAAAAAGGAAGCCACACCGGTGATTTTTGGTTAGCATATTTGTCCCAGAATCTGTTCATAGGGCATTAGTTTGAAAGCTAATGTCAAAGAATCTTCCCAGAGACATGAATGAGGGCATACACATCCTTGGCACAAAACCCATTTAGACTGCAGAAGTTGTTGAAACACATAGTATCTATCAGGTGCTCCTGCAAACCCCTCTATATTTCAAGCACAGCGTTATGACGAGGCTTGTTCCAACCGACTTGAATAACTCAGACATTGTGGGTTTGGAAGTGTGGCTTGGTAAGGGGTAGTAGGGCCGAGAACCAGCAGAAACATCAGGAGTTCAGTCACAAGTCCACCCTACCCTCCCTCGGAAGTAGATGGCTGTGGGAACGCTGTGAAATTAGCTCAGGTGTCTTCCTACCTGAAAGCGGAGTCCAGTCCAAATCAGGAGCCCAAACTCCCGAAGCATTCCTCTTCCAACCGGCCTCCATAAGCGCCACTTCTTCCGACCAGTCTGCAGAGCCGCTGATACTTCCTCCTTCCTGCAGCCCGAATTGTTGCTTCACTAAATGCGTCGTACACGGTGCATCGCTATTCGCGGTCCTCCCGGAAACCATCTCCCGTAAGAGCAGTTCCTTCCCCTGAATTTGCGGCGTATTAAGATCTCCGGTAGCCGAATCTCCGTCGCTGGGCAAAGGAAGAACAGGCAATGGATCCGAAATAGAAGGCACCGCAGTAAGTGTCGAAAAAGGCTTACTCTCATGTTGAACTGGCGATTGTGGTAAAGTTTGAGCTGCTAAAAGCGAACTTGCAATAGCGTTTTCCCCTAGCATAGCAAGAGCAACAGAGCTCTCTCCCCTGCATTCCTGCACTCCTCCTCCATCCGACCTCAGGAGCGTCTGCCATGTCGGGTGCTGGCGTCAGCGAGTCCCTACCAGCCACTGACCAGCAGCCAGTAGGGGAATTTCCCCGGTGTCCTGGCTAAATTTCCCTCATTCACTAAAAATACCACCAACAGCTTAATCTGGTTCAAGGTCTGTTGGCATTCATCTGTATCCCCCTGGGTCGTGCCTGAAAATAGGCAGGATTTGTCTAGTGCACTTACCCAGTCAACAAAAACTAAATAAATAAATAAAAAGTTTGTTGTTTATATGTTAACCTGGTCCATGAGCATATTATTACTGAGTGCTGATTTATTGCAAGCAACTGAAAGGTTCTGTGTTGTTATTGCTGGTAGCTGTTCTTTCCAGGTGCACAGGCTGAATGCAGTGTTCCAGACCCTGTTGGTAAGTGTGGTCACTGTGAGCATATTATTAGCACTCTCCATTAATTGGGTCATTGAATTGCAAAGCAAGGTGTTTGTTGTAATTTCAAGTGTGGGGCCACTAGATGGGGCAGTGTGTAGGTATAGCTTCCCAGACGGCTATATCATTTCACGTTCTAACCCACTAAATCATGACTCTGGGTAGAAGCCCCATATTTGTAGTTTTACTGCTGGTAGTGACACCACAGTGATCCTTCATAGCAAACCCAGGCCCCTCAGCCTGCAGTCAGAGAAGCTGGCAGGGGAGTAGGCATTGGTATAATGGTGCCAGGGTTACATATTTGGAGGCACCGCTGGGATTAGCACGCCTAGTGGCCAAAATCAAAAATCACAACTAGGAATTTAATAGGTACTCCTGAAGAAATGGCTGTGCATCAGTTGGTTGGTTGGTGTACGGAGCACGAAATTGACCTCCAAAATGCTTTGTTAGTATTTGATATACCCCATGGCACTAGTAAAGTCACAATAGAGGGGGCACTTTCAGAACTTGAATGTCTGGGAAAAGCTGTAGTGGTAAGTCAACATGCTGACTTGACTGCCCAAATTCTATTGGCTTTAATGGAGTGTAGCAACCCTGTGGACAGCACTAAGGTGCCCAAAACTATTGCCGTTGAAGGGTTCCCAGCCAGCTGGAGGGTGATAACTAAAGATAGTGAGGATCCCTGAGAGAACGAGCCCCCACCCTTATCTGAGACCTTTGCGGAGAAGTTTGCCAAATTGTTTCTGGATGAGGCAAAACCCTCAAGGACTTCAAAAAGTTATTCCTGATGCTGGGGGGTGTTCCTTCCACGACACCTATGTCAGTTCCAGTACCTGCTGCCACACCAGCGCTGGTACCCATGCCTGTGCCCACAGTTAGTCACGACTCTTACTGCAGGCTGCAAGGGTTTTCAGGCATTCTACCCACATTTAATGGGGAAGATGACTGGGAGACATGGATAGATTATGTTGCCCCCCTAGTACCCGAATGGCAATGTTCTGAAGTGGAGAAGAGAAAAAGGTTGAGTGAAGTCTCCGAGGTCCAGCTCTGGCTACCCGGACGCAGATAAGGATCTTTGGTGGAGGGTTAAAACAACTCATCAATGCCAAGGGGAGCCCTTGTCGGTGTATGTACCTTGGC
Organism: Neoceratodus forsteri; assembly: GCA_016271365.2. Lineage (NCBI taxonomy): Eukaryota > Metazoa > Chordata > Ceratodontiformes > Ceratodontidae > Neoceratodus > Neoceratodus forsteri. The sequence continues at coordinate 270,572,715 of JADMNL010000025.1, forward strand.
TTGAAAGGGCCTTACAGAAATGCCTTAGGAAAGGTAGTGTGGCTCCAGACAAGCTAGATCAGATTAGGTTGGACCAGATACTTGAGTCTACCCCATTTTCCAAATTATTGTTGCTTAAGTTACGGCTGGCAGACCGGCTGAATTTGCCTCCCCCCATGATGAATTAATGAAAGAAATCTGGGGGTTGAACAAAGGAGGCCACCCTGGAGGCCCCTTCATGTATCTGCCGCTGCTGCCCAGGTTACGGATGGTGATCATATGGGTGAAGTTCAAGGGCGGAATGTAGCACCGGACGAGCACTCAGAGACTGTTATGGATACCTCAACATGGGCAGATCTGCTGAAAGGAATCAGAGAAATGAAAGCTAATGCCCTTACCAAGGTTGCTTCCATGGATAAAGACTACAACCCCCCCTCAGAGTGTTTCTGCTGTGGAATTGGGGGTGCACACTCAAGTGCCCCCCTGCCGATGGCAGCACAAAGACTGAACTAGGTGAATTGACTACTATACTAAGAGAACTTCTGAAACATAGTGCGCTGCCTTCAGCATGGCAAAGAGAGAAGGAGGCAGAAGCAAGACCCCTTACTGTCAGTGCTACGGCTCCAGCACCAAATATGCACTCCTCTCCATCCCCTAGCAGTGAATGGAGACCAGCCTCTAATGTAATGTTACAGCCAAAGCAAACCGAAGAAAGTATATTTTGTCACAATTGTGGGAAGGATGAGCATATGAAAAAAGATTGCCAGTCTCAAACGGACCTAGAAAAACTGGTCAGCAAACTACAGGGGGAGCTCCAAAAATTAAAGCAATTGCAGAGGCGTGCAGGAAATGATTGCAACGAAGAGGTTAAGGCAATCCCAAATCCAATTTCTTTGTGGCTAGGTTATCTGTCAAAGTTCCTGCTAATGTTCCTCTGGACTGGTCCCAATTGGTAGGCCCTTCCATGGACACCACTGTACATATAGATGGAATCCTGGCTCGAGCAGTTTTAGACAGCGTGTCTCAAGTCACAATAATTTCCAAGACTGATATGAGCAGCATTTATCTGACCACCCATTACAACCTCTCAATGAACTGCATGTTTGGGAGTTGAGTGAAAAGTCGTATCCATATCTCAGTTACTTAAAAGTATGGCTTTCTTTTCCATCCTCTGTGGCTGGTGTGGGAGATTCTGTGGAGATGCTAGCCCTGGTCTGCCCCTCCACTGGGCTTCACAAAGGTATCCCTGCACTGACTGGCACCAATACACACATGTTTAGGTGCCTGGCCCAGTTATGTGAAGAAAGGCAGAAGAAGAAGACAGGAAGAGCCCTGCGTGTTCATGCCATGATCCAAAAGGCCTATCAATCAATTAATCAATCAAAGTTTTTATTTATCCAGGCGATCACCATTGAGCATGCTCATTTACAAGATGAACCTAATACACAAAGTAAAAGTATAACAAACACAATCCAAACAATGTACAATGTATACAGTTACAAACATTACAAAAACAGTTATACAGTGCAAAATTAGTAAATATTAGTAATCATATACAAGAATGAGGGATAGCTTGGGCTAAAGGTCCAGTTCGGTGAGGGATAATTATGGCCTTTCCATAAGCTGAGGGGTGACATATAATGGTTTAGGTGTTTTTGAGAATCATGCCTATCCTCTGGGAGCCAGGCAGGCAGTAGATTAAAGGGACAAACAAATGCACCCCGAGCAGAGTGACAAAGATGAACCTGTTGGGATAGTCTGAAAAAAAGATCCTGCTACTAGCACATTACCACCACCCCCAAATGCAGAATGCAGCATCATTGGTGAAATGCAGCTGTGAAAAGATGTGACCAACAAAATTCTGATGCTGGATGCCCCAGATGAGTGAAAATTACCTGAAGGACTGCTGATTAAGCCCAGTGTGCTTCTGGCTTGGGCACATGCTTATGCCTGGAGAGTGGTGGTACAGATACAAAATGTTATTGACCGAGACATCACAGTACACAGGGGATGCACCCTGGCTAAAGTCTACTGTGCCAACACTGCTGTGCTCCCATCCAAGTGTAAAACTGAAAAAGGGTGTGAGGTATCGTCTGACATGTTCAGTTTGGGAGATTCACCTATTCCAAACAGCTGGAAAACCAGAATCAGTAAAGTGCTGGCTCAGAGAACCAAAGTATTCTCCTTCAAGGAATGGGATGTTGGGTGTGTCACAGGTGCTGAATACCACACTCGCCTGCACGACGAGAGACTCTTCAGGGAGAGGTCTAGACGTTTAGCTCCTGCCGGCATCAACAATGTCAGAGGTCTGCTACAAGAGATGTTAGTTGCTGGCATCATACAAGAATCATGCAGCTCGTACACCTCCCCAATTGTTGTGGTGGTGCGAAAAAAGAATGGCTCTTTCCGTATGTGTGTTGATTACAGGACCCTTAACAAAAGAACCGTGCCTGATCAGTATACAATGACATGCATACAGGATGCCCTGGACTGTCTAAATGGGAGTAAATGGGTCTCCATCCTTGACCTCTGAAGCGGATACTATCAAATCCCAATGGCTCCAGAGGACAGGGAGAAAACTTCATTCATTTGTCCCTTGGGTTTCTATGAGTTCCTTCGCATGCCCCAAGATATATCAGGAGCACCTGCAACCTTTCAACGATTAATGAAGCGTGCCGTGGGAGATATGAATCTCTTGGAATGTCTCACCTACCTTGATGACATCATAGTCTTTGGCAAAACTCTTGAGGAGCATGAGGCTCACTTATTCAAAATGTTGGACAGACTTGAGGAGTTCAGTCTAAAATTATCAATTGACAAATGCCAGTATTTCCAGAGCGCTGTCAAATACATAGGCCACATTGTGTCATCAGACAGCATACAAACAGGCCCCAATAAGGTGGAAGCATTAACCAGCTGGCCAAAGCCCAACAACTTAAAAGAATTTCAAAGGTTTCTTGGATTCTGCAGCTATTACTGCCGATTTGTCAAGGACTGCACCAAGGTATTACGCCCCCTGTTTAACTTAATTCAAGGGTACCCAACTAATCACAAAAAGTTTAAAACAGGTTCTGAGAAAGAGACTGTAAAAACCTATTTCAGATCCAATGAGCCATTTGGACAGAGATGGACTACAGATTGTGACACTGCTTTTGAAGAAATAATATACAGATTAACTCACGCTCCTGTACTCGCTTATGCTGATCCATCAAAGCTCTATGTGTTACATACAGACACCAGCCTGAGTGGCCTCGGAGCCATACTTTATCAAGAGTACCTAGAAGGATTATGGCCAGTAGCTTTTACTAGTAGAAGTCTGATGCCTTCAGAAAAAACTATCTGGTACATAAATCAGAATTTCTCGCTCTCAAATGGGCAGTAGTTGACCAATTTCATGAATACTTGTATGGTGCCAAAATCTTAGTCAAAAGAGATAACAATCTGTTAATGTATGTACAAACAGCAGCTAAATTAGATGCTACCAGGCCCAGATGGCTTTCCATTCTGTCAACATAAGATTTTGCGATGAAGTACCGGGCAGGCTTAAATCACGTCGATGCCGATGCTCTCTCAAGAAGACCTGCTTCTGACCAGCAATGGGTACATAATTCTGAACGATCTGTAAAAGCACTATGCCACAAGTTCGACCAGGAGGAAGCTATGTCCTCCAAAGCTGTAAACTGCCTGGCAGATTGCTTGGGACCTCCAGAGACTTGTATACCAGTTGCTTACTGTAATTTTGTAGCCTTAGACTTTAGTGCTTTACCACAACTAACTACAGCTGACATCTGGAAAGAACAGTACTATGACCCCCAGCGATCCGACCAGTAGTCAATGATTTATAGAAGGGGGAAGATGTCTCCAAGATATGGTCCAGTGATCCCAAAACTGCTTTACTTCTTCGAGAAGGACCTAAACTCAAGCTTTGAGAGCAGCTATTATACAGAGAACTTACTGACAGTCAACTTGAAGTTGTAAGAAAACAGCTAGTATTGCCATCTAAGTTCAAAAATATTGTATTAAAAGCATTGCACGGCCCGCCGGTGCAGCAGTAGCACTACTGCTTGCGACACCGATGACCCGGGTACAGTAGCGAGCCTGGGTCATTGGAGGGCCAGCCGGGGGGAGAAGGGTTGAGCACCTGACGGGCTGCTCTCCTTCCCCTGGTGGGGTGGTGGGCAGCACTCCTCACCGCAATACTGCCACCACCTGAGTGACTTCAGGTGGTGACGGTGCACCTGAGGAGGCAGGAAGTTAGGGAGGGACAGACATCTGCCAAGGACAGGAGTGGAGGTGCATCTCTGCGCACCTCCAGCTCATTGGTCCTCCACACATGCAGACATCTGGGGGTGGGGAAAACAAGGAAAAACTCCCCGGTGACACCTGTAGACAGGTCCCTGCACCAGCTGGGGGTTGTGGTGGCTTCGGCTCCTGGAGCATGCTCTCCCCTGAAGGATGGAGGGGGAAGGGGAGACTCCTCCACCCCACAGGGGGCAAAACCAGAGGCTTGAGAAGAAACAGGAGAGCGGGACACTCATTAGGCAGCCAGTGCCGCTCAGACCCCTCTGGTGCTAGCTGTGAGGTGCATTAGGGACCCCGAACAGAGGGGTTGCAGAGGAAGGTAGGTGGAAAAAGAATCCAAATGGGACATCTGGGTAGTGAAAGAACTCTGGATCTAGCCCATTCATGCTTCTACTGGCCTAAGATGGGCCTAGACATTGAGCAATATGTTAAAACCTGCAGTAGGTGTCTTCAGCGCAAAGCTCAACCATAAAGAGCAGCCCCTCTGGTCAATATTACTATAAGTGCACCAATGGAACCCATCTGCACTGATTTTCTTAGTTGGGAGTCAGATTAAAAAGGCATTGCTAATGTGTTAGTAGTCACGGATCACTTCACAAGATATGTGCAGGTCAATCCAACCAAAGGCCAAAAGGCTTCAACTGTAGCCAAAGTTCTTGTTGAAAGGTTTTCCGTACATTATGGTGCCCCTTCCCCCCAGCGTATCCATTTGGATTAAGGCCAGGATTTTGAAAGCAGACTTATTAAAGAACTGTTGTCCTTATGGGATGTAAGAAAATCCAGAAGAACTCCCTATCATCCACAAGGAGATCCTCAACCAGAGAGATTTAATCGCACCTTACTTGATATGTTTGCCACCCTGCACACAAAAGACATGACAAAGTGCAGCAAACAAATAAGCGCACTTATCCATGTCTATAATTGTACAAAGATTGATGCTATTGTTTTTTTACCGTACCGCCTCATGTTTGGCAAAGAAGCTCACCTTCTGGTTGACATACGTTTTGGAGTGTCTCCTGATGGTGTTCAGTCAGAAACCTACCTGCAGTATGTCTAAAATTTAAAAGCTCATTTAGATCATGCCTATCAGCTTGCCGATACCATGGCAGCAAAGAGAAACCTGGCCAACAAAACTCGCCATGTCAAACATAGAAACATAGACTTTGACAGCAGATAAGGACCGCTTGACCCACCCAGTCTGCCCATTTCCCTACCTATTGGATAAGCTGCAGATCCTAGTTAACCAACAGCCTACTTCCTCCTACTCCCCACAAGAATTGCTTTATGTCTGTCTCATGCACTCTTGAATTCCCCCACTGTTTTTGACCCCACAACCTCCTCAAGAAGGTCGTTCTATGCATCCACTACCCTCTCTGTGAAAAAAATACTTCCTTACATTGCCCCGAGCTGTCTCCCCCCAAAATTGTGCCCCAGAGCTCCAACCAGGTGACAGAGTACTAATAAGAAACTTTGGACTTCCTGATAAACACAAACTAGCCGACCGCTGGAGTCACATCCCATGTATAGTAGTCAGTAAGTTACATGAGTTGCCTGTGTATAAAGTGCATCCAGAAGGGGACCCTCATGCTGTCAAAACCATTCACAGAAATCACCTGTTACCTATCAACCAAACAGTACTCAATAACGTTCAAGAAACTGAAGCTCCTCAATGCCCTGTAACTAGGTCTGCTATTAAGGCCAAGCAACAAAATCAGCAAACTTCTGCTTCCCAACCTGTTGACCCTGGCAGTAATGTCTCCAATCCTGCAAACACTGTAAATGCTGAAAATATGGAGTCTGAAAGCGATGATGAAAGTGAGTTTTGTACTGCCTTCTACCCAACCCTTGAACTTGAAGGAGTGTTTCAGGGATTTCCCTCCGTTAACTACGGTGATGACTCTGAAAATCCTGTGGTTCTAACCAATTCCAATTTATCGATTGGACCTGCACTTCCAGAAAGTGATGCCCACGGTGTGGATCTTGAAGAGGATAATCCCTTTGTGTGGTGGAATTAACTGAAATCAGTGAACATTAACACAATGAAGCAAGTAGTAAACCTCCAAGTGACCATAAAAGTGTTGCTGAACTAAGTGAGCTAAATGAACTGTTCCGTTCTAATGACAGTACTGTTGTTCAAGAACCAGACAGATGTGTCCTGGATCATTCCGACTTTGCAGAAATACCTCTAACAAATGACAGTGAGCCTGTCGAGCCAGGGAGTAACAGTGATACCCGAGTTAAAAATCCAGAGATCGATAGTGGCGCTCAACTCAAAGGGCCTAAAATTAGTATTGAACAACAAGAAAGTGCAGTGGAACCCATTTCTTCTGAAACTGTTTCACTGGTGGACAATGAATCGGGACTGATCACCCCAAATGCTGAAGTGGAAGTGCAAGTGACAGTGCCAACTTTGCCACATCACTCAGAAAGATCTGTAAAACCAATCCTAAAGCTCACGAATGACACTCCAAGACACCCTGTTAACTTGCCCATGAACGTTGTGCATAAAGGTGTATATGTTACGCCCACTGCCTCAATGCAAACCAAAACCTCCACCCAAGCTAAGGTGCCCATTCAGTGTAACAAGGGGTATAGAGGTAAAAAGAGGGGAATAAGGTGAAATGCTCTGGTAAAATGTGGTAAATGATAACTTTACTAAAAATGTGATTCTAAACTGTTGATGTATGCAATGAAAATTTAAAATGTCATGACATTATCTTTTCAGTTATTATAGGACATCCAATGACTAGGACTAACATGATAGCATGCTACCCTGTAAATAGTTACTATATACCTAACTAGGTTGTCATATAAAAAATTGCTATTCAGATATATATGTTTATAAGAGTATTAGCCAAAAGGTATACCTTTAGTAAAAGTGTACTTACTAATGTGTTTAAGTGTTTACCAGTCTATTATAGACTTGGCATGGATTCCAAGCTTTCTAGACAGGGGAGAGTGTAACGCCACCCCAAAATGGGGCTTGCCTTTTGTGTATGCCTCCCTGGTTCTCCTGCTGCCTCCGGCATCCGTCTGCTTCCTCCCGGCACCTCCTGCCACCTGCCCAAGTCCACAGTTTTCCCCTGGTTCCCCCAGTGCAGCTCATTGTATTATTTTAGCCCTGTTCAGGCTTAAAATCCAAATGGCAAGTCACCAGCATGTTCCAATGTTCCAAAGCTGCTGATGACCGCACATGCGCATGGAAGTGCTTTAAAATACTGAATGCTTGCTTTGTGATCAAACTGAGTGGTGTCTCTTGGTTCCAGTGTCCCTGCTGAGATAAATGGGGGCAAGTGACCTCGTAGGGGTTGAAGAAAAGCCCCAAAAGGAAGGAAAAAAAAGTTTTAAACAGGGCACAAAGCAGGACTCATAAATATTAATAAGCCATGCATACGTATTAATGAGGAGCTGCCTGCCACCTAGGGGCACAGAATTGCGGTGTCAACGACAGCAAAACCAATGGGAGTTAGTATAATCTAATGAATGCATTTAAGAGAGAACTGTTGGGGTTACATAACTGAGGAGCTATTATTTAATAAAAGTAATATTGTTGACTGCACCAGGACTTTATGTGTGGGGACTTGTGACAGACTGCTGAAAAACTATATACAGCAACCATGTTTGCAGCTATCAGCCATTCAGAAACCTGGATTAAACCTAGGGACTTCTGGGACAGTACCAGAGACTTGTGAGAGTAAAAAGGACTTACAATTTTGGGCGCCTAAATGTTGTCCAATTAAAATACTTAAACTGATTCTGACAGCTTGGGCAGCCAATCAGATTACAAGAACTTTGTTCTTTATTTAAGGAGGGATAGTTAGAACTGGGTCAGTCTGAGAGCAGTTTGGATGAGTCTGGCCGGAGCTCCAGAAGGGTAAGGAGGCCCCTGCAGCTAGGGAAATTTAGGGAGAGGCCTGCTTTACTCTCTCCTTGGCTAAAACCACTGCTGTGTAAGTGCTGAGACTGCCAAGTCTGCAGAACAAGGTGAGATTCTACAGGAGAGGGAGAAAGGAGAGATTTTCCCCATAGTAATTTGCCAGATTAAAATTGGGTTCAGAGTTCCTGAGATATTTCAAATCTGCATACTGGTGAGAGAAGCTACTTTTGCTTCAGGGACTACATCTAAAGTTAATGCCTATGGTCACTGGAATTGTCTTCAGCCAATTTGCCAGAGGGAGACCTGAACTGCTGTGTGCCAGCTTACACTTCCAGGACTGCATTTTGCAAGTGAGTAAGCTGTGCGGCCTATCACTGAACTGTATCCAGGCTGAACTGGTGATGCCAAGTAATGTGCCTAAGAGACTCTTGCTGCCTGAAAAAGCCAAGTTGCCAGACGACCAGAGAAGGGAATCAGTTCCTGTAGAGAAGTTCATCGCGGGTTGCAGTCATCCTTTGGGGTTACGCCTTGACAAGGGGGTGAGTTGTGTGTGCTCTGGACCCTGTATCCTGGTCCTTGCCAGAAAGGATGAAGTCCTGCGGCCCACAGCCACATCCTACCTCGAGGAGAGTCATCCTGGAAATCAGCTGAGAGCCCGAGGTTCAAGATTCAGTGAGTAAAACAGGGCTCTCCCTTGCAACATTAATTAACCTGTTTTTCCAACTGATTTGCCTTTCAAGTTTGCTTGGTGGTGTAAACTGTTGTTTTCAGGCCATCAGGCCTAGGGATTACTATTTCTGGGCGTTCAAAAGTAGTTTATGTTGTTACAGCCACGTACAAAAGAAAGCTTAATCATTTATTTAAGGGCTCCAACCAGCTGCAACACCGGTTGACCCACGGCAACACTTCAGGCCTGCAACCTAGCAAATCCTGGGTACCCAGTGAGGTTAACTGGACAGTCCAAAGGGGTTAATGCATTTGGTTGAATGTTATACAAAGCCAGAATACTGCTAAAACCAAAAGTGGCAATTAATCTATCTTTCATTTGCATCCCCTAACCCTTGTTTAAACCACCAAATAAATATGTTTGTTGTTTATATGTTAATCTGGTCCATGAGCATATTATTACTGAGTGCTAGTTTAAGAGGCTCTACGATGCCGGTTTGACAACATTTTCATAGACCGGCATCACAGCAACGGGATTTATGTCAGCCTCAAGTTGCAGTCGACATAAATCCCGATAGTCTCCTGGTCCATTTTCTCATGGGTGGCTTCACCCTCAAATCCCCCCCCCCCCATACTATAGATTATCAACTCCGAGTCAGAGTTGATTCAAGGATGGGTGCAGGATCGGGAGATAGTGTGCCCCTGTGTCAGGCGCACCAACACAGTGACCTGTCAGTGAACTGTCAATTTAGTCGACAGGGATGTAGGTTGCTGTGTTAGTGTCGCTGACTGTGGCACATACTCTAGTGGGCATGCAAGCAACTGAAAGGTTCTGTGTTGTTATTGCTGGTAACTATTCTTCCCAGGTGCACAGGGTGAATGCAGTGTTCCAGACCCTGTAGATAAGTGTGGTCACGGTGAGCATATTATTAGTACTCTCCATTAATTGGGTCATTGAATGCAAAGCAAGGTGTTTATTGCAATTTCAAGTGTGGGGCCCCTAGGTGGGACAGTGGGTAAGTATAGCTTCCCAGAGGACTACACCATTTCACATTCTAACCCATTAAATCATTTCTCTGGGTGGAGGCACCATATCTGTAGTTTTACTGCTGGCAGTGACACCACAGTGACCCTTGATAGCGAACCCAGGCCCCTCAAACTGCAGTCAGAGAAGCAGGCAGGGGTAGTACCCTTGGCATAATGGCACCAGGATTACAGTTACCGTTTTATATATCATGATAAAATATGTTTCTGAGAGATTGGTGTAAGAATGTGTGTGTGCGTGTGTGAGAGTGTGGATTGGGGTTCTGTACACAGAGAAACTTATTTAAAATGTTGGTGGGAGGTATCTAAGAGGATTGTCTGCTACATCATTAATAATGTTAGCATAAACCTTAAGGAAAAATAATCTTTTTGAAAATGCATAATCATTATAAGAAACGTGATTGTTATTTACTGTTTAAAAAGGAATAATGATGGCTGTGACTAGCACTTTAGATTTATCTCCTGTCGCAGGTTGGGTTTAGAAATTAGGTTTTAGGAAATAGTATAGGGCTAGGTAAGTAGGTTGGGTGGTGTTTAGTGGCCAAACATGGTGAGTTTTGTTTTCCAGAGGACTGAGGAGTGCGCATACTTGGCCTGATGGAAGTGGACCATCACTGGATCCTTGCCATCATTCCCAGGAGGGAATGATTTCCTGGATGAGGGAAGAGTGTAAGCCCCCTGCAAAACTGGGGCTTATATTCCCATGTTTAGTGCACCCCCTTCCCCCTACCCCCTGATCTAGGAAATGGGTTTAGTGCTCTGGATGCCTCAAGGTGGCAGCAGAGGGCAAAAATAGGGTATATAAGAGAGCTGACAGGAAGTATCATGGCCCTTCCAGCCCGGGCAGTAGGCCTGTGGCTGGAGGGGGAAGGCTGGAGAGCAGAGTCAGGACAATGCAGGCAACATGAGGGAGCTTGGTGGTCCAGGAGGGCCAGTGAGGAACCCCCCTAAAGTAAAGTGCAGTCAGGACAGTCTTTGGCACCACTGCCAATGAGGAGTGGGGGGATGGAGTTCCAGTGGAGACACAGGTAGCCAGGTTCTGTGTCATTGGGGGTTAGGGCATATAGGGAGGTTTTAGCGAGCCCATTTGGAAGATGTAGGAGGCCATTAGTAGCCCAATTTTGGTGTTTACCCGGGTTGCCAGGGCTGGGAAAGCTGTGGTAGGGTCTTCTCAGGAGGGGAATCAGTGGCAGAGGTTTCCCTCATACCCAGTGTGGCAGGGTGACCTGGGGGGGCTTGAGGGAGCAGAGGAGCCTTTCACCTATAGGTAAGGCCTATTTGGAGGGACAGGTTCTGTGGCGCCGGTCCAGTAAGGCTCAGTGGGCTGTGGACCCAACATTTTGTAGGCCTTGGAGGGTGGTTCCCATGCTGGTGGCTTAATACAAGCCCAGGAGTCATACTAGGGATGTGGACCTGGAAGGGACTCCCCGTAGGAAGGAGATGGTAACAGTGGAACAACCCCAGAGAGAAGTAGGGGCAATGGAGGGCTGAGGTGGAGGCAAGTGATCAGAGATATGCCTCAGTCTGTATTATAGAGCCAGTCATTTGTAAGGAGGGTCAGGCCTGGGTCATTAGGAAAAGTCCTGCATGCCCTGTGGAGTAGGCCTAAGCCACAGGGGTCCAGGTGGAGGAGGCAGCTCACTTTCCCACACCAGAGAAAAAGTGGTTTGACCAGTGCCACAGGGGAAAAAAGGGACCTGTGCGAGAACAAGTAAATGGAAGGTCTGGCTTACCAGATCCTTGTATGCCAGGAGATTGCATGGATCCAGATTCTTGGGTAGAGCACTGTCCCAAAAGAATAAAGCTGCGCTCCAGATAGAGTAGGTGCTGGAAAAAACACCAGACAGAAGAATTAAACAATCCAGCATTCCAGACTTCAGAAAAATTCAGGGAGAGTATTTATTCCAAGTTTTATTCTAAAATAAAAAAATACTTACAGTTGTAAGCAATAAAATTACAACAATGTGAACTGCTGACACAATCACTTCTTTTCAGCCTCTACGCTTCAGTGCAATGCTACCCCTACAGTGAGTAATTTTTTCTTCTAAACCCAGGAATCCCTCACTTAAACGGAAAGTCCCCTCAGCCTATTTTGTGAATATCTGTGTAGTTTGTAGGCATGAACAATGATTGCCTCTCTTGCATCCCCCTAACTTCATCCTAATTTAAATATAAATGAGGTTTCCATGTGACATACTTCAGATCAGCAGTTTACATAGGCTGGAATGGAGCTTGCATAAGCTGGGCAAGGAAGACATTGAAGTCCCATGATGAGACTCGGTGCCTTACCGCTGTATACAGATGACCGAAACTTTAAAAAAACCTTCTGAAAACAGGTTGTGAGGTCAGTGACTTTCCTTTGCCTGCTGTTATGTGAGCTGACCCTACTGCTAAGTGCATCTTTCTTGCACAAAATAATTTATTCAACCTTTAGTGCACACATATAGTCAATTCCATATGGAGGTTCACTTATAACCAGGTACATGAGTTACAATCTTATAATTTCCATTAAAACAGATTACAGTCTTATATTTTATACCCAGTTCCATATACATGAATTTATGCACCCCCCTACAATGTCTTATACAAATCTGTACCTCTTAAATCAATCACTTAACTAATACATATATGAGGTGCTATGCTCAGATGTCTGTTTGGACAATGCCATTACATTTTATATGTCTACTCAGCCCCACAGAACCATATTCTCTTGCTGGGACAAATCTGCCAGGAAAGGGGCCCATTCCCTAGTAAACAGACCCAGCTTATCTTTCACAAGGAGGGAGAACTTTTCCAATCCCAAAGTATGTAGCACAAACATCGCCAACCTTGTACTGTGGGAACCATAAAGGAAACCCAGGTGTTTTGTATACAATGTCTGGCTAAAATCGGTAATACTCTTACCCATCTCGGGAGAGGGTTCCAATCTCCTTCTTCATCTATCTCTACCCCAAACAAACATATCACTGGTGTAAGTGGAACCGTCTTACCCCACATCCTCCCTACTTCCAATACCACCGATTTCCAGAACTGCTGTAATATACTACAGGCCCAAAAACAGTGTATGTAAGTGCCAATCTCTTGCCCACACCATCCACAACAAGGTGATATAGCTGGGTGAAATTTTATGTACCATAGCCGAGGGTCTATATACCCTATGTAAGAATTCAAAGAAAACTTCCTTAAATCTATTACAGAGTAAGAGGCCCATATGCATAGGCAACAATTGCAGCCAGTTCCGATCCTCCATCTGTATATCCAAATCCCTTTCCCAAAGTCTCGGATTTTGGTAATCAAATCTGGTAAACCCTGTCTGGTATCTCTCATCACTTTCCCTGTGAAACCTTTAGGTTCCAACCTGGCTAACTGGATAACTGTTTCAATTCTCCTCAGTTCCCCTATCCCCGGCCCTTCTCTACGTAATCCTGCTATATATGCTCTCACTTGGAAATACCTAAACATGTGTCCTCTTTCCAAATTCAACCTTTGTTGTATATCTGAGAAGGAGCAAATCCCCCTTCCACTGCTGAGATCCTCCAAGCTCCTTATACCTCCTTTTTCCCACCTCCTGAAACCAGTGTCTTCCCATCCTGGTAAAAATATGGGTTCTTGGTAATCGGAACTAAGTACGTATCTACCTCATTCACCCCCTCCGCTTCATTATTCGACTCCAACTATTCAATGCTGTTTCCATCAGTGGATTCCGAACCTCCTTCCTATTATATGCCCTTTTTCCCCTTCTCTCTAAATATGCCTAAAGTCTGGCATCACATCCCCTTTGCTCAAGATCAAGCCACTGTGCCGCTGAGGGTAAGTGTACCCAATTACTGACATACTTCAAGTGAGCTGCAAGGTAATAAGACTCAATATCTGGAAAATTTAGACGTCCTTTCCCTGCATCCATTTTGAGTCATTACAAACTAACCCTGGGGCACTTTCCTCTCCAGATAAATGTGGATAACAAACCTTCCAACCTCTTAGTATCCTTCCTAGTCAATCCCACATGTAACATCTGTAATAGATACACCAATCTAGGGAGGATGTTCTTTTTAATTAAATTTATCCTCCCAAGCCACAAAATCGGTAGAGAGGTCCATCTCCTCAAGTCAGTTGCTATCATCTTCAAAACTCGACCATGATTAAGACTATAAAGAGAGCCCAGAGACCACCCAACCCTGATGCCTAAGTATGTAAAATACCCACCTACTCTTAAATCCCCAATCCTGATTTAGCCCTGTATTTTTAGAAGTCTCATGACTTCAGACTTATCTACATTAAGTTTATAACCTGAAAAATGTGTGAAGGCCCCTACTAGCTGCAAAAGGGTGGGCATAGACCTCTCAGGTTCTGTAATAAACAGCAGCATATCATCCGCATACATTGCGAGTTTGTGCTGATCTCCTGAGAAGTCCCTCACCCCTTGGATATTCTCACTCTCCCAAATAGCAATTGCCAAGGGATCTACCGCTAAAGCAAATAGCAACGGAAACAGCGGGCATCCCTGCCTTGTACCTCTGCCTAGCTCAAAACCTCCAGAGAGCATCCCAGTCACCAACACCTTTGCATGGGGGATCTATACAGTGCACGCACCCACCCCACAAAAGTATCACCCAGACCAAACCGGGCCAATGCTTCAAATAAGTAATCCCACTCCACACTGTCAAATGCTTTTTCAGCATCCATTGAAATTACACAGGTATCCTCCTTCCGTTTTTCTGTCCCCCACATCACATTTAAAAGTCTCCTCATATTATGATAGGAGGGACGCCCCTTGATGAACCCGGTCTGGTCTGGGTGAACTATATCAGGCAATACCACCTCCAAATGACCTGTCAGCACCTTCGCAAAAAAAATGTTTGCGTCACAATTTAAAAGCAAAATGGGACAGAAAGATGCACATTCCAACACATCTTTTCCCACCTTAGGAATCAAACAGATCACTGCCTCAGAAAAGGTGTCCGGTAATCTCAAAATCTCGCCCTCTGTTTGCTGAAAAGTGTCACATAATGGCCCAGCTAACTGCTCTGCCAAACATTTATAGTACTCCACCGGGTATCCATCCGATCCACTGGCCTTACCACTCTGGAGCTTCTGCATAGCTCCTAGTACCTCAAGCCTAGTAGTGGGACCATTGAAAAAATTTATCTGCTCTCTCGTCAATTCAGGCAATTTCAGAGCCTTCAGGAATGCTTCTCCATTCCCCTTCCCTCCTTCCCTCCCTCCCTCCTTCGTATGCAGGGTTTCATAAAAAACTTTAAAGCACTCTCTTACCTGCTGAGGAGACTTATGCAGCACCTCCCTACTATTCCTGATGGTTGCAATGTGGGTTGCAGTTTTCCCATCCTTCATCAATCTAACCAACAAAGGTCCTGGCCTGTTTCCCCACTCATATAACTTCCTTTTACCAAATAACCAAGCAGTCCTGGCCTCCCCACGAGCAGTGTATTCAGTGCTTCTCTAGTCGCTTTCAGCTCCCCTTGGACTACTGTACATCCTCCTCCCCATTCATAGCCCTCCTCTCCAAGTCTCTCACTCTGGTTTCCAACTCCATTCTCTGCTGTTGCTTCTGTCTCTTTACTTTAGCCACATATTTTATGATCATCCCTCTCATATAAGCCTTTCCGGCTTCCCAAATAATTGCCTTACTAGTAGGGACATTTATGTTAGCCATAATATATTGCTCCCATTGGTCTCTCAGATACTCCTTAAAATTCTTATCACCCAATAAATGAACTGTGAACTTCCAAGGGGGTGGATCCTCCCTTCGTTTGTTCATTTCCAGTGAGAGGATCACCATGGCGTGATCTGAAATGTGGACCGGGCCATGCTTAACCCCCCTCACCCGCCCATTCCATGCCTGTGGGAGAAAAACATAGTCAATCCGGGACCATGTGCCATGCGGATTTGAGTAAAAAGCATACTCCCTTGCTCCAGGGTTTGACTCCCACCACCCATCCACCATTCCTAAATCAACCATCCCCCTACGCCATTGATGAATTGCTTCATGCTGTCGACCTTTTCTTTGGGAGTGGTGCAATAAATGATCCATGGTGCAATTTAGGTTGCCTCCCCATAATCAGGCCCAGGAACTGTTCTTTAATCATGAGCGAGAGAAGGGCCATATAAAAAGAGGCCTCGAACACTGTCGGGGCACATACTGAGCCAAAAGTTACTTGCTCCCCCCATAGTTCCCCCACCACAAATATATATCTCCCTCCCGTCTGATCTTTGACAACACACTGTACCTGGAAAGGAAGAGGTTTATGCAGAAGGACAGTGACTCCTCTCTTATGCGCTTTAAATGATGCTGCGATGCATTTTCCCACCCATCCCTGTGCCAATTTCCCATGTTCCACTGCAGTAAGATGAGTTTCCTGTAGTAATGCTACATGGGTTCCCTGTCTCTGTAGGGCCGTAAGGAGACTAATTCTCTTAACTGGGGTCGCTATCCCTCTGACATTCCAGGAACATACACTTAAGTTTTGTTAATTAGCCATTAAGAAAAAGACAATTTGTGTTCATATTATTTCCCCCATCATTCATCGAGGTTCTTCTCTCCCATACAGCCTTTAGGGCACTTAGTTTCTGGTAGCAAATCATGTTCCTCAGAGATATTTGAAGCACCTCATTGCAGTAATCGTAACTCTGTGTGCAACAATATTTAAACAGCAAAACAGTAACATAAACAAGAATCAAACTATTAAAAGTATAGGCGAACATGCCCTCCCCAACCTTTTTAACAATCAGATTACCCAAACCCCTTCCCCCCTTGTTTTCTTTCCAAATAACTTGTCCACTTTGTCCCCATTTCCCCAGGTCCACACACAATCCCCAATACCCCATCTCTGACACTAACTGCCAACACTGCGTAAGTGCCAATAACATCCTTCTATGCAGCTGTGCCTGCCCCCACCCACCCCCCAGGTATATATTCTTATTGCCCTTCTAAACTCTGATCCCATCTTACTTCTCCCATAACCTGGAGTTTCTTAACTTGTGCCCTCCTGAATATTATTTTGCAATCTTTCAGTGTAAAATTCCCACACATCGACCCCTTCCCTCCCATAGCCTTCTCCAGATATCCCTCTATATTGCTTTTGTTATAAAATATCCCAGCAAGGAGAAGAAACAAACAAGCCTGTCCTCAGAAGAAGTCATCATATGGCCTTGACGACCTCTTCTTGTAGTCTGTAATCCCATCACACGCACCCTGCACCTCCATATACCAGAGAGAGGGAAAAGAGCCAAACCAAGTCCATCTCAACAGGAGAAAACAAGCAAGAACAGTGGCGCTCCAAGTCATGTAAATGCAGACTCATATAGTTTCCCCCAATCGAATATCTAGCCCAATGGCAGTCCAACCACCCGATCTTCCAGAGCCTAATACTTCAGATTGAGACTTATACTTCACCCTGCCTTTTTGCGCAACTCCTCCACGAACTTCATCGCTTTCTCTGCTTCCAAAAATGAGTATGTTGCACCCTCATGCTTCACCTTAAGTGTGGCTGGGTAAATTAGAAAGTTCTCTGTTTTGAGCGAGTGGAGAATAGCCATTGATTCATTGAATTTCTTACGCCGATTCAAAAGCCTTGCTGAGTAATCCTGGGATAGAAAAATACGACGGTCTTCCATTAAAAGCTGCCCCTTTTCTCTGTAGGCTCATAACACTGTTTCCTGGTTTTGAAAATGGTGAAATTGCATGATAATTTGGTGAGGCGGTTGTCCCGCCAGGGGCCTAGCATAACCGCCCGATGCGCCTGCTCCAGCTTCAATCTCCCATTTTTGAATGTTAGGCCCAACAGCTTTGGCAGGGTTTCCGAACAAAAGTTCAGCACATCCCCCTCTTCCATCCCTTCTGGCAATCCACGCAGTTGGAGATTTAACCTTCTGTGGTAATTCTATTGATAATCAGCTGCTTCTTTCATCTCCTCTAATTCTTTTTGCAGAGCTAAGATCTGTTCTGGCACCCCCTGCAGCTCATCCTCCGGCCAAGATATCCGTTCCTCTGCCTCTGTCAGTCTTGTTCCTTGGGCTGCTTGCTGGGTTAGTACCTCCTGGAGCTTGTCATCGATTCTGGTCTCTAATTTACAGAGTCATGGTTCCAAGGCCGCAAGAACATGGCCTGTCAGCTCTCGATCCAATGCACTCACCTCCGCAGCTGATAAGGAGACTGCTTTATGGCTTTTGCCCTGTGAACAGGCCGCATTTTTCTTTGAGGTTTTGCCAGTTGCACTCTGGCTTTTGCCAGCTCCCCGATGTGAGATATTCCTCCATACCAAGACAGTGCATAATCTTATTGTAAAACAAACCATCACCAAAGGCAATTTTAAACTTTTTTTAATTTATTTTTACTTCGGCAAGACAGAGCGAGGTGCAGGCACATCTGTTCTCTTCAAGTGCTCATTAGCACCCCCTCTAAGTGCATCTTTAGTGTTGAAGGCCTTAGGCCTAAAGACTGTAGGTGTACCAGGTATTCTAAGACTATAGGCAACCTTGCCTCCATTGGGATTATTCTTCTGGGATTACATCAAATTGTTTCCATTTAGAGGAATATATTTTCCTGGTTGCTGGTTTTCTTGGAACCTTAAGCACCTGACTTCCTCCGAGAAGTCTAATCCAGAATATTCTAACTCTTCAAGAACCATGCTGTCAGGCGTAATGTCCTGGGGTTGGGGATTGTTATCCTGCCTTGGGATAAAGTCAGCAGAATGTGACTTATTGGCAGGCTGATTGGAATCTTGCAGGACAGGGCTAAGAGCACTGAGTACCAGGTCTGTGCTGCCTAGCCTGACGCTATTAGGATCATTGTTGCAGGTGCAGTCTTATGAAGTTCAGTACTTGAACAGGTTCTACATGGGAGTTCTGCAACCTTATTAGGAATCCTAGATTCTCCAATATGGTTTTTACAGTATGAAGTGAGCACCTTCTCTCTTCTTCTCTTTTCCTTGAGAATAGCTAGCCATCCAAGTAGGGATGAATCACCACACCTTGCCTTCTCAGGTATAATGCAACTACAGCCAAGTCTATAGTTGAGTGCTGGTGCTGCAATAACCCCTTCTGCCCCTGCCCCATAGTTGAGTACTGGTGCTCCAGTAGCCCCACCTGCTCCTACCCCTATAGTTGAGCTCTGGTGCTGCAGTAACCCCTTCTGCCCCTGGCCCTAAAATTGAGTGCTGGTGCTGCAGTAACCCCTTCTGCCCGAGCCACTATAGTTGAGTGCTAGTAGTGCAGTAACCCCTCCTGCCCCTGCCCCATAGTTGAGTGCTGGTATTCCAGTAGCCCCACCTGCCCCTGCCCCTATAGTTTAGTGCTGGTGCTGCAGTAGCCCCTTCTGCGCCACCCCTATAGTTGAGTGCTGGTTCTGCAGTAGCCCCTGTTGCCCCTGCCCCTATAGTTGAGTGCTGGAGCTGCAGTAGCCCCTTCTGCCCCTGCCCCTATAATTGAGTGCTGGTGCTGCAGTAGCCCAAGCTGCCCCAGCTCCTATAGTTGAGTACTGATACTGCAGCAGCCCCTTCTGCCCAGCCCCTATAGTTGAGTGCTGGTGCTGCAGTAGGCCCTTCTTCCCCTGCCCTATAGTTGAGTGCTGGTGCTGCAGTAGCCCATTCTGCCCCTGACCCTATAGTAGCCTCTTTGAGGTTGGTATTTACAAGGGACATTTGGGGTATAGGCTCTTGGGAAGTATTCTCTGCCTCTTCCTCCCCTTTCATAAGGCTGTAGGAGGTAAAGGCTTTTTCTTTTCATTGTTACTCTTCTAAGCTCCTTCTGCCCCTGCTTCTATAGTTGAGTGCTGATGCTGCAGTAGCCTCTTCTGCCCCAGCCCCTATAGTTGAGTGCTGGTGCTGCAGTAGCCTCTTCTGTCCAATCTCCTATAGTTGAGTGCTGATACTGCAGTAGCCCCTTCTGCCCCAGCCTCTATAGCTG
This sequence comes from Neoceratodus forsteri, assembly GCA_016271365.2. Classification (NCBI taxonomy): domain Eukaryota; kingdom Metazoa; phylum Chordata; order Ceratodontiformes; family Ceratodontidae; genus Neoceratodus; species Neoceratodus forsteri. The sequence continues at coordinate 270,592,504 of JADMNL010000025.1, forward strand.
AGTGCTGGTGCTGCTGTAAGTCCCCCTGCTCTGCCCCATAGTTGAGTGCTGGTGCTGCAGCAGCCCCTTCTGCACCTGCCCCTATAATTGAGTGCTGGTGCTGCAGTAGCCCCAGCTGCCCCTGTCCCTATAGTTGAGTGTTGATGCTGCAGCAGCCCCTCTGCCCAGCCCCTATAAATGAGTGCTGGTGCTGCAGTAGCCCCTCCTGCCCCTGCCCATATAGTTGAGTGCTGTGCTGCAGTAGCCCCTTCTGCCCCTGCCCCTATAGTTGAGTGCTGGTGCTGCAGCAGCTCCTTCTGCCTCTGCCCCTATAGTTAAGTGTTGGTGCTGCAGTAGCCCCTCCTGCCCCTATAGTTGAGTGCTGATGCTACAGTAGCCCCTCCTGCCCCTGCACCACTAGTTGAGTGCTGGTACTGAAGTAGCCCCTTCTGCCCCTGCCCCTATTGTTGAGTGCTCTTGCTGCAGTAGCCTTTCCTTTCCCATCCCCTATAGTTGAGTGCTGGTTCTTCAGTAGCCCCTTCTTCCCCTGCCCCTATAGTTGATAGCTGGTGCTACAGTAGCCCCTCCTGCCACTGCCCCTTTAGTTAAGTGCTGGTGCTACAGTAGCCCCTTCTGCCCTGTCCCTATAGTTGAGTGTTGGTGCTACAGTAGCCCTTCCTGCCTCTATAGTTGAGTGCTGGTGCTTCAGTAACCCCTTCTGCCCCTGCACCTATAGTTGAGTCCTGGTGCTACAAGAGCCCCTTCTGCCCCTACCCCTATAGTTGAGCAATGGTGCGGCAGTAGCCCCTGTTGCCCTGCCCCTTTAGTTGGCTGCTGGTGCTGCAGTAACCCCTTCTGCCCCATCCCTATATTTGAGTACTAGTGCTGCAGTGGCCCCTTCTCCCAATGCCCCTATAGTTGAGTGCTGATGCTGCAGTAGCCCCATCTGCCACTACCTATATAGTTGAGTGCTGTTACTACAGGAGTCCCTTCTGCCCCACCCCATAGTTGAGTGCTGGTGCTGCAGTAGCCCCTTCTGCCCCTGCCTCTTTAGTTGAGTGCTGGTACTACAGTAGCCCCTTCTGCCACTGCCCCTATAATTGAGTGCTGGTGCTACAGTAGCCCCTCCTGCCTCTGCCTCTATAGTTGAGTGCCAGTGCTGCAGTGGCCCTTTTTCTCCCTGCCCCTATAGTTGAGTGCTGGTGCTGCAGTAGCTGCTTCTTCCCTGCCTGTATAGTTGAGTGCTGGTGCTACAGGACCCCTTCTGCCCCCACCCCATAGTTGAGTGCTGGTTCTGCAGTAGTCCCTTCTGCCCCTATACTTGAGTGCTGGTACTGCAGTAGCTTCTCCTGCCCCTACCCCTATAGTTGAGTGCTGGTGCTGCAGTAGCCCCTCTTGCCCCTGCCCCTATAGTTGAGTGCCAGTGCTGCAGTAGCCCTTTCTGCCCCTGCCTCTATAGTTGAGTGCTTGTGCTGCAGTAGCTCCTTCTGCCCTGCCCCTACAGTTGAGTGCTGGCACCGCAGTAGCCCCTCCTGCCCCTGCCCCTATAGTTGAGTGCCAGTGCTGCAGTAGCCCCTTCTGCCCCTGCCCCTATAGTTGAGTGCTTGTGCTGCAGTAGCTCCTTCTGCCCTGCCCCTATAGTTGAGTTCTGGTGCTGCAGTAGCTCCTTCTGCCCCTGCCCCTATAGTTGAGTGCTGGTACTACAGTAGCCTCTTCTGCCTCTGCCCCTATTGTTGAGAGCTGGTGCTGCAGTAGCCCCTTCTGCCCCTGCCCCTATAGTAGCCTGTTTGTGGCTAGTATTTATAAGGGGCATTTGGGGTATAGGCTCTTGGGAAGTATCCCCTGCCTCTTCCTCCCCTTTCATAAGGCTATAGGAGGTAGAGGCATTTTCTTTCTTATTGTTACTCTTGTAAGTGGTTTTGTATTCATCCACTTTTTAGGACTCTGGGTTACATCTACAGCACTATTGGGATTGTAGCTCTAAAACGGCTGATCTTGGAACTCCCTTTTTTGGACATTTGGATGTATTCATCCACAGCTGCAAAACAGTGCACTCCCCCTCTGATTTTTATTTGCTGCTCTATGTTAAAGGCATCTGAAAGGAGTAGGGATGCAACTGTATTGTACCTCAGAACTTCTCAGGATATTAACAATAAAACCATTTTTAAACAGCTGTTTCTATCATCTGTGCAGCTCAGTCTAATAGATTTATTCTATGTCTTTCAGCAACCTAGGGTTAACTCATTATATGTTGTCTTGAATTTACACACACACACACACACACAGAGCAGCATGTACTCTAAGTTCAAAGAGGACTGAATTAGCAGCGTGTCAGTTTTTGATGACAGTGCTCCCAGATCTACAGGGATTCCCATATTTTACAGGATTTATGGGTTGAAAACCAGATAGGGAAGGAAAACTGTATTTATTTATTTATACCGGGAACCGTTGCCCAAGATTTAAAGCCCAGATGCAGTAAACTTAAAACAAACATTTATTCACATCAGATAAAATGTCTCAAGCTGAGTATGTTGGAAAACCATCAATTACTTTCACAGCAAGGGCAATGCCTGTTTTACAAAGATAACAGATAAAGAGCCTGTCAAGAAAGAGAGGTCTCTGGATTTATTTAGACACCTGCCGAAAAACGCTTAACTGTTCACAGTTCAGGAAATAAAGTACCTCTTGTTCTCTTGATTTTACGCACATGTATAATTATCTGATTCCTTATGTTCCCATATGGAGTTATAAAAAAGTTAAAACAACTGAGAAAGAAGTTTGTAGGGGGCAACAGTTGAGTTTTTGTTGTGTTTTTGGCCACCAAGTCCAGCCAGTGGAACATAAATGTATTGTTTGTGGTTAGAATGAGCAATCTATACAGTAAGAAGGTCTGAACAGTAATAGAAACATAGAAACATATACTTTGACAGCAGATAAGGACTGCTTGGCCCACCTAGTCTGCCCATTTCCCTACCTACAGGATAAGCTGCAGATCCTATTTAACAACAGCCTATTTCTTCTTACCCCCCCCACAAAAATTGCCTTGTCTGTCCCATGCATTCTTGAATCTTCCCACAGTTTTAGATCCCACAACCTCCTCAGCAAAGCTGTTCCGTGCGTCCACTACCCTCTCTGTGAAAAAAATACTTCCTCACATTGACCCTGAGCCGTTCTCCCTCTATCTTCAAATTATGCCCCCTTGTTCTTGCACATCTCTTTTTCTGAAAGATGCTACCCTCTTGGACTTTATCGATTCCACTGAGGTACTTAAAAGTTTCAATCATGTCCTCCCTCTCCCTCCTTTCCTCAAGGGTATACATATTAAGTTCCTTTAGTCTTTCCTCGTATGGCTTCTCTTGCAGACCCTGCACCATTTTAGTTGCCCTCCTCTGGACTGCCTCCATCCTGTCTATGTCCTTGCGGAGATGGGGTCTCCAGAACTGGACGCAGTACTCCAGATGGGGTCTCACCAACTGTCTGTACAGAGGGATAACAACTTCCTGTTTTCTGCTGGTGATGCCTCTCCTTATACATCCCAGTGTACCCCCAGCCGTCCCTACTGCCTTCTCACATTGCTTGCTAACCTTAAGGTCATCTGATATGATTATCCTGAGGTCCCTTTTCATTTCTATTGTTGTTACTACCTCTCCCCCCATTGTGTAATCTTCTCCTGGGGTTTTTGTTTCCAAGGTGCATTATTTTGCACTTCTTTGCATTGAATCCAAGCTGCCATACTTCTGACCATTCCTCCAACCTTGCCAAGTCCCTTCTCATCCTTTCCATGCCTCCTTGTATATCAACCCTGTTGCAGATCTTTGTGTCATCTGCAAGAAGCATACTTTTCCTTCCAGTCCTCTGCAATGTCACTTATAATGACATTAAAAGGACTGGACCCAGTACTGAACCCTCGGTGCCCGCTAGTAACCCCTCTTTCTTCAGAGTGGACTCCATTTACAATTATCTTCTGTGTCCTGTTGTCCAGCCAATGTTTTACCTAGGTTACCACCCTGGGACCCACTCCCAGGCTGGTTAATTTGACTATTAATCTTTTGTGTGGGACTTTGTCAAATGCCTTGCTAAAGTCTAGGTAGGCCATGTCCACAGCCCCTCCCTGGTCTACTACTTTGGTCACCCAGTCAAAGAAATCAATTAGATTCATCTGACATGACCTTCCCGCTGCGAACCCATGCTGCCTTGGGTCCTGTGCCCCACTGGCCTCTAGGCACTCAACAATTTCTTCCTTCAGAAGTGATTCCATCACTTTCCCCACCACAGAGGTCAAACTGACAGGTCTGTAGTTTTCTGCCTCTGTCTTGCTCCCACTTTTGTGAAGGGGAATCACATCCGCCTTTTTCCAGTCCTCAGGTACCACATCATCCTCCCACGATTTGTTAAAAAGGGTAGTCAGTGGTGTCACTAGTTCTCTCCTTAATTCTTTTAGACTTCTGGTGTGAATTCCATCAGGCCCCATTGCTTTGTCCACTTTCAGTTTTAGGAGTTCTTTCAGAACCCTTTCTTCTGTGAAAGGACTGGGATCAACCCCCCTATCCAGAGTGCGTCTGTTAATTGGATTAGACACCTCCCCCTCCTCCTCTTTTGTGAATACTGAGCAGAAGTATTCATTCAGTATCCCTGCTTTTTCACTGTCCCTCTCTGCCCACCCACCGTCCATTCTATTCAGCCTCACTATCCCTCCCTTTGTATTTCTACACTCTCTGATATACCTATAAAAGGTTTTATCCCCCTTCTTAACCGAGTTGGCTATCTTTTCCTCAGTTTTTGTCTTTGATATTCTGACTACCCTCCCTGCTTCCTTCTGCCTTAACTGGTTCAGTTCTCTGTCCTGCTCCTTCTGTGTTTCCTTATACTACCTAAATGCTATCTTTTCCTCCCTAACCTTCACCGCCACCTCTTTTGAGACCCATAGTGGCTATTTCTTTCATTTTTATTTGCTTCACAAAAAGGCTTGTTGCCTCTGTGATGGCAGTTTTGATGTTTCCCCATTGTCGCTCCACCCCTCCTTCTAGCCTGTTTGCTAGTGCTTTTCTAAGGCACGCTCCCATCTTGCCGAAGTCAGCCCTCCTGAAGTCCAGAATCCTCACTTTTGTATGGCTTGACTCTGTAGCTGAGTTTATCATGAACCACACTATCTGGTGGTCACTTGTTCCCAGATGACTACTCACTTCTAGATCTGAGATCCTCTCACTGTCCCCATTTGAGAGTACGAAGTCTAAGATTGCTCCCTCATGAGTGGGTTACAAAACTAGCTGTCAGAGGCATGCCACCTGAAGGGCATCGAGAATGGCACTGCTTTTGGATGTGGCTGCAGCAAAGGTGCTCCAGTTAACATCTAGCATATTAAGATCCCTCATCAACAGTATCTCCCCTTTCTCTGCCATCCTAAGGATGCCTTCTATCATATCCTTGTCCTTTCCCTCCCCCTGACATAGGGGTCTATATACAACCCCTGTGTGGATTGTAGTGCCATTTCCAGTCTCTAAGGTGATCCACAGTGCCTCCTCTCCTCCCTGTTTATTCTTCTGCTCAGTTGCTTTTATCTCTTCCCTTACATAGAGAGCTACTCCTCCCCTCCCTGTCTCTCCTGTAGGTTCTGTACCCTGGTATGTTAACATCCCAGTCATGGTTCTCTGTGTACCATGTTTATGTGACTGCTACAATATCCAGGCATCCCTCTTCCATCAAGGCCACCAATTCAGGGAGCTTATTGCCAAGACTATGGGTGTTGGTACTCATTACCCTCCATTTCTTGATGGTCTTACCCCTTTTTGCCCCATCCCTGTCCTTATTGTGTATGTCATTTTCTCCATTTATCCCTGCCCTTCTCCCTATTGACATCTCTGTCTTGGTGTTTACCTCACTTAGTACCCTGATTTTTGTGGGGGGGCTAGGATTTCCCTGCTCCTCGCCAGTGCCTCCCCCCTTGGCTAGTTTAAATGCTTGCCAATGAAGCATTTAAACCTCTCACCTAGGATTCTGGTTCACACCTGGACAGATGCAGACCATCACGTTAGTATAGTCCTGCATCCCTCCAGGTGGACCCCCAGTCCCCAGTAAAGCCAAATTCCTGAGCTCTGCACCAGTTTTTCAACCACTGATTGAATCCCATAGTGTGGAACACCCTAGCCTTACCTGTGCCATAGACAGACAGCACCTCCAAGAAGGTTATCATGCGTGCTACTTGTCTAAGGCCCCTCCCCAACTCCACAAACACTTTCTGCACTGCTCTGATCCCTTTCTTAGCCAGGTCATTTGTCTCTAGGTGGACAATGACATCCAGCTCCCTCCCTGTGCAGCTGCTCTGGTGATCCTGAGGATTCGCTCCCTGTCCCTCCAAGCCATGGCACCAGGCAGGCACCTTACCTCCCTCTCCCCTTCATCCCCCAGTTCTACCTTCCTAACAATGGAGTCCCTCACTAGGAGTTGTTTTCTTCCCCTGTAGGATCCCATGCCACCCTTCTGTGGGTCTCCTATGTGGAGGTTCCCAGCATCCTCCTTGGTCTCCACTGTGGGTGCCTCCATAGAGGAACCACACTTTGCCAGAACAGCATATGAACTGTGGAGAGGTACAACTGGAAGGATGTGCCTCTGTTCCACCACCCTTACCTTCATTGAGCACACTGTGGTCCAACCGCTCCTCTTTCTTGGCAACCTCTGAGGCAACGGCAGTGGCCCTGGTGGTCCCTGGGTGGGAGAGGAGGTCCCACAAATCCTGGCCAACTCAGCCTGGAGATGAGCAACCTCCTCCCCCAGCCCAGAGAGGTGTTTGCAGATGAGACAACACTGCATCCTCCAGAACGTCTCCCGGAAGACTGTTTCTCCACAGCCATTGCACTGCACTACTCCCATCATGTCTTATTTCTGGTCCCCTAACTGTTGTTTGAAATATTTACTCTTTCCTCTGTTTGTTTATTTATTTATTTTTCTCCCTACTTTCATACTGCCCCGTGCCCTTTAAGCTCCTGATCTTCCTGTTCTGAGACAAGAAGTTCCCATATTTCTCAGTAGTCTCCTTACTTGCTCAGAGTCAGACCTCCAGCAGTAGGGGGGGATGAAGAGCTATTCTTATCCTTCTAGGACAGTGAGTCTTTGGTGGTTCTGTGACCACTCACTTCCTGCTCTCAAACAGGAAGTTCCTGTTGTCAGTCAAATCCTGTGCCTATAAAAGTGGAACTGGTTTAGGCTGGGGGTGGAGGGGAGGGAAGGAGGGCATTATAGTCCCAGTAGGTAATATTTTTATTTACTAGTGATATAATCTTGCAGAATTTCTATACGAGGTCCTGATCAAACAAAAGGAAACAGAAGACAGTTTTTTCTCATTTTATAATATGATGTACTGAGTGTGTATTTAGTTGCAGGGTCAGGGCCTTGAAGAAAATAATAACATTTATGTAACTCATTCAAGATTCCATCAGGTGATCAGAAAAAAGTCTGAGAGAAGTTGTGTAAAAACTAACAAATGAAAGATGCAAAAAATAGCATCTGGGTACGTGTGTATATGTGTTCTGTGTATATATATATATATATATATATATATATATATATATATATACACACACACATACATATATATATATATATATATATATATATATATATATATATATATATATATATATATATATATATATATATACATATATGTATATATATATATGAAATACAAAATCACACATGCCCCACAATGCAAAGCATCATGTGCTGCATATGCAGATCACCACAGAATATCATGCTGTTCAACTTTAAGCCCAGAAATGCATGGTGCCAAAGGCCTCTCACACAGTTTGCAAAGGGTGCCAATAGGAATTGCAAACTGTGTGAGAAGGCTGCCCCCCAACACCATGCAAAAACAAACCAACATAATATTGATCTATGTAACCATACGTGGCTGTATGTCAATTTATTTCTTTGAAACTTTCAACTTCCCGGCCAAATGCCCTTTGGGGTAACCATTGCCTCAGTGCTTGCACACAGAGTTTCTTTGTCTCATATATATATATATATATAAAGACAAAGAACCTCTGTCTGTAAACACTGAGGCAAGGAAACAAGGACTTTGACTGGGGCCAAGTTTCAAGAAATACAAAATCACACATGCCCCACAATGCAAAGCATCATGGGCTACATATGCAAATCACCACAGAATGTTATGCTGGTCCAACTTTAAGCAGAATTGCATGGTGTCGAAAGGCCTCTCACACAGTTTGCTAAAGGTGCTAACAGAAGACATAGACACGTGTTTGGCCCTACCAGGACTCATTAGTATGCCTCGTCTGTTTGACACCCCAGTGGAATGGACCAGCTACCCTATAGGCATATATATATATATATATATACATATACATATACATATTTATATATATATATGGAAACCTCTCTAATTTATTTGCAATAAATTTGTTTACAGGAATTGCTATCTTTTGAAAGACTGGCTGACTTGTGATTACTAATTTTGAGTATAGTTCATGAAATAATGAGTGCGATGTTTTGCTATTTCATATATTCATATCATATCATATTTCATCTCAGAGTCAGTGGCTCTGCAGGTTGCACACTGGCTTCTGAGACTGGAAGATCAGAAGGCTGTGGGTTCTATCCCCACACCAGGCATGTGGGTTAAAGAGCTAGTGTACTGCCTAAAACTATTAGATTTTAAAAGCAGTCAACCATTACCTTTTGTATCTGAGGTATTTTTCTTTTCCATTTGTTTAATTAGAAGATTGTTTACCTGATGTTAATATGTGTGATGTGTGGAACAACACTCTGTGTGGCAGCTGACACAGTTAGCTATACTGCTCCCAGTACATCACCAGTATTGTGACCTCACTGCTGCTTAGGAACAGCAATTCAGTGACTACCAGGTCATTCACTTGTGATTTCACTGTCAGCAAAATCACAATGCTGATGATGTAGTGAGGGGCTGTAGAGCTAGATATGTCAGCTGCTATGCTAAGAGCTGTTCCACACCTCCACCACAGCATTGTCACATAGAAGACTCTCTGATGGGCAAAAGGAAAAAGAAAGGTACTTTAGAAATAACATTTTATAACTGACTGCTTCTTAAAATGTATATTATTTTCCTGTCTGCCTGGTTTGGCTCCACTAGCTCTTTAAATCCCAATACTGACACTGTGGTGCAGGTGCTGCACTCCTGAGGTGCCGTTCTTTCTGTCTGCCTGTTCAGGTGGATGTTAAAGATCCCACGCACTTCTTGAAAAAAGTAGGGGATTTTCCCCGGTGTCCTGGCCAATTTTCCCTCATTCACTAAAATACCACCAACAGCTTAATCTGGTTCAGGTAAGGATTTATGCCATGTTACAATTTCAGCTGGTTATCATTTGTATGCCCACCCCCCGTCACCCTGAGAAAGGAACTTCTAGTCTCAGTGGGCCTACCCGGTCAACAAAATTCAACAAATAAATACATTCCCCCATTATGCCTTATGGATTCCATGTAAATCCAAATCATTCCAAGGCCATCTTGACATATCATTTTAATACCTAACAGCAAATCAGAGCCCTTTTCCTGATAAAAGGCTGCCAACATATTACATTTAAATAAAGAATGAAGTCACAAATAAGCAACTAGTGGCTTATGGAAAAATCTACAGGGATTTAAACCAGGATTTGATGCTGCCTTTACAGGGAAAATACAGGAAAAATGAGGGCTTGTTACAGGAAAATGGTTATTTGGATCTGGGAGCACTGTAATGATTGTGACGAAACAGCACTATATGCCACCAACAAGAAAATAAGTTTGGTAATTTGGTAACTCTTCACAGCCCTATCGGCTCTGGCTAGATTTTGTTTCATGTAGGAGTCTGCTTTGCCACCAAAAAGTGATTTTCCCTCAAAGAAGAAATCCGTGGCTTTGATCTGAGCGTCTTTAATCAGGAACATCTCGTTAAGGAGGACGCTGCATGATCTAATGCTTTAGCAGCAGTGTCATTAGTGTCTACAGCAGTGTTGAAATGGTATTTAGTGGCATCTAAGGTTGATCTTGCTATGGCAATTAAGTCCTGTGCCAGCTCACCATCTGCTTTATCAGCAAGTGCCAGAATTGTGTTAACAGAAAAGACGGTTCCATCGGGTCACCTTCCTCCTCCTGTATGTGGTATTTTTCTTCCTTCTCCTCCATTGGAGGCAATATAGTGCAGTGGTTTAAGGCTCTGAGCTGCAAATCTGGAGACATCCAGCAGACCAGACCTGGGTTTGAATTCCCACAGCTTGCACCTGCATACTGTGTGACCCTGAGCAAGTCACTTAACTTCCTGGTGCTCCTGTAAAAAAAGCTTTCAGCTTAGTGTGCTACTCCTGGTTAAACAACTAAAAAAAGAAGATGAGGAATAAACCTTTCTAGCCATTGCATCCAATTTTGTTAGACTCTTTTTCAGGGGGATGTGCTAACAGGAAGATTTTTGCTCTCTCACAAGCAGTAGCCTGGACAACGCCTTGATGAACAGGGTGAGCATACAAGGTTTTGCACCCCCTGTCCATCCACCTGATACGTTCTTTCATTTTTTTATCAATGGCTGCAGCTGAGATAAGTGCAGACATGATTTTGGATATGGTCTTCTGAAGTGATTTGTGTATGGTGACTAGCAACATTCTTGCAGGTGCAAACACCATCATATCCTTAAATTCAGCATCCTCTTCATCCTCCTCAGTTTATTGAGGGGAATATTGAGGATATCAAGCATTTATCTGACAAATAAGGAAAAAGGACAGTCCTCATAATGCCTTAGAGGGGAGCCAAATTCTCATTCAGGTGTGCCGTCTGGTTCCATCGGGTCACCTTCCTCCTCCTGTATGTGGTATTCTTCTTCATCCTCCTCCACTGCAGTCAAATAAGTTGGAGCCTGAGCCTGGGGAAGGGTGTGGCAGTCACATTATTAAAAATTCCCATGTCCTGGATCACCTGGAAAAATTCCACATCTTTGATATGTCCTCAGATGAGGGTATTTTTTCTGTCATCTGTCTGCGCCTTTCTCCAAGTAATGTGGCTGTGGCACTGTTTTATTCAAGTTTCTTTTTAGTCACTCAGTCAAAAAACACCTTTATTGATCAGCAATATGCCAATACAGCTTAATACAAAAAAAGTCAATATAAATTTGACCATATATAACAAAAATCCTGAGCAATTATTAAAGAGTAAATTACATACAGTATATCAGGCTCTTCCATATAATAAATTATACGCATACAGGTAAAAACAGTAATCCACAATATCCTAACAATTTACATCTTAGCCCCAGATATTCAAAGATTTCATATACTTAACAAGGTTGCGTGCAACTCAAAATCATTCTGCGATATTGAGAAGAGGCCATGCGCCACCGGAAAACACGCTGAGCCACAGCGCAATGGAAATGAAGGCATGCGCAATCAAGGGGGGCGGGTCCATGGCTAAAGTGGCACGCGACATTTGAACACTTGCGCATGCACAAGAGTGGCTCAGCCGGAGGATGCGCTTGTACCGGATGAGCCAAATAAAGGCTCAAGGAGCGGCGCAAGAACTCTAGCAGGCCGCAAACCGGGGAGAGACAGAGACAGAGAGAGAGAGACAGAGAGACAGAGACAGGAGCAGGAAGGGCAGAGGGACAGTGGGTCCTGGAGGACAGAGAGGCCAGTGGGGGTGCCGGTGCAGTGGAAGCAGCAGTGGGGGCAGTGGGGTAACACAGGAACAGCAGCTGGGGGGCAGGAGCCAGGAGATGGACAGTGTCAGCTTCCACATGGAAGCTGTAATGAGGGTGAGACAGCATGCTGCAGGGGACGTGGCCGTGGAGGCCCGTCGGCGATGCAACCCCGACAGAGTGTCGGGCCCGCATCAGCTCACGAGCTGTACAGCGATATTGAGATTGTGGCCGGTCACCGCCTGAACAGGGCATACTGAGACAGCTCAGTGAGCTGTGCAGTGATGTGATGCAGGCACCCTCACGACAGAGTCATGCTCTGTCCGTGGAGACCAAGGTGACAGCCTGCATGGCCTGCTTGCCACGGGCACCTTCCAGAGGCCGACAGGGGACACCACAGGCATTACGTAGTCGGCCACGTCACGCATCCTCACCCAATTCCTCAGCGCACTGCTGCCTCATGCTGCGGATTACATCCATTTCCCCAGCACCGCGGCAGAGCGTACAGCAAACATGCAGGAGTTCCACAGGGTAGCACAAATGCCTGGCGTGCTAGGTGCCATAGACTGCACCCATGTGGCCATTCGCATGCCACCTGGCCCCGACGGGCAAGCATATTGGAACCGAAAGGGCTTCTCGAGTGTCAACTGCCAGGTGGTGTGTAATGCCACTGGGCGCATCATCAATGTCTGTGCCACACACCCTGGCGGAGCACATGATGCCTTCATATGGCACCAATCTGCACTGTGCCATCGATTCGAGAGTAGGAACATCCCCACGGGTCATCTAGTGGGTGAGTACACATGTATGGAATGCAAACTCTGTGCAAGGGTGGGAATGACACAGGTGCCATGGTAGTGGCACACAAGGATATGGGCAATATGGACCTGACCTAACACTGATCTCCACTATCTCCACACAGGTGACTGTGGATACCACTCCGTCCCTGGCTGCTCACACCATACGGCGCCCCACGACCCCAGCGCAGTACGGTTTCAATGAGGCACATGCCGCAACACGGAACATCATAGAGCGGGTGTTCGGGATACTCAAGGCACGCTTCCGATGCCTGGACACCTCCGGTGGAGCCCTACAGTACAGCCCCCAAAAGGCCTGTGGGATATTCCTGGCCTGTTGCATCCTGCACAACATGGCCAAAGACCATGGGATAGCCGTACAGGTCCAAAAGGGGGACAGCGATGGGGACGCCAGTGGCGCCGGTGATATGGGTGATGAGCCGCCCCCCCAGGGATGGAGGGACCCCCGACTGACACGGCAGGCCCAGCTGCACTGGGACACCATTGCAGAAGAGCACTACGCCCAACACAGGTAAGTCAAGGGGACATGTGCAGGCAACACTGTCTATGCGCAAACCACAGGCACACAGGGGAACACACCGTGCATGAAGGTCAGGGGAGTTGAAGGGTCTAGGCATACCAACACATCATCAGAGAGGGGTGAGCACTCAAATGAACACACACACACCAGGCAGCATACAGGGGCAGCAGCACAGCACTGCGAAATTACACGCTATCACACAGCACCACCAACCACCCTCACCACCTGGACTGTCCACGTCGTGTCAGGACCTGGGAAACCTTGGTGTACAGTGCAATGCAGGCATCATCATCCACACGCACCTGTGGACAGCAGTTGGGAGAGTGCAGGTGGTGCGTGTCAGTTTGGTGAGCAGAGCACCCAGCAGTGCACTGCCCACCATGACACACATTGCACACAGGGCAGCACCAGACAGGGCCTGCATTGGGAGACAGCTCAGTCAGGGAGCACTGTCCCACGGCCACCACGGATGCGGGGCAGCCCGCCATGGCCTAGCAGCACTGGCAGGCTGCGCGGGGCCACATCGGGTGGCACTACTGCACCACCAGGGGTCCCAGTGCGTGACCGCGACCTTGCCACTCAGGGGTCTGCATCCCATGAAGAAACTTGCACCAGGGGTGCTCGGGATGCCATCAGCAGAACCCAGCGCCGACAGGCCTGGTGTCGACGCACGCCGAACGGGAGTGGAGGCGACTGTGTGGGTGCGTGGTACAGGGTCACCAGACAGTGTGGTCACGCGGTCGCCACAGAGACCACTGCCTGGGTCAGCCTGTCGATGGCAGCGGTCACATCCGTCCGCATATGGACCATCTCGGCCCGGTCCCGAGCACACTCCCTGCTATGCCGCTCCATGGACACAGTCAGTGCCTCCACAGACCTTGCAACCCCGCACAGCTGTACCGACTCCTGCAGCAGGCGGGTGTCTGGCGTCAAAAGGGTACTGTGCCCCAATGGCATCGTGACCCCAGGTGTGGATGGTCCTGGTGCACAGCACCCCTTTGAGGGTGGCCGCTGTTCGCCAGGGACCAGGTATGGGCTGATCTAAGGGCGGTGGACAAGTGCCACTGCCTGACGCTGTCCCCCCAGGCCTGGTGTGCAACTGCTGCTGCCGCCCCTCCAACTGGTGAGCCCCCAGGTCCACCTGTTCCACCCCTGTGCTGTCAACAGTGCCAGACACCTGCTCAGCCACCGATGCTGCCCCACCGGTGCTGACAGGCCCAGCCTGTGACTGTGCTAGCATGCTGGTACACAGGTGTGGAGCTGGATGGCCCAGGGGCACGTGCTGGCCTGCCATGTGTCCCTCGTGGGACACACACCTCTCACTGGCCATTGCAGGCCTGCCATCATCAATAGTGCCGGTGCGTGCCACTGCCATAGGCACAGCATGCTGGCACACCTGCATGCCAAACTGCTGTGACACAGGCTGTGCACCCCCTGCACCCGTATCACTGCCGGCGGAGTTGTCGGCCCAGCCGGCCTGCTGCTGCAGTGCGTGCAGGCTGCTGGCGGAGGTGGAAGGTCCCTCCACCTGGTCCAGCAGGTCTGCCTCACTGTCAGCACCCACCACCACCATCTCCTGCAGACGAACAGGATCTGAAACAGAAAGAGAGTACATGTGAGTGCATGTGAACAACAGCCCCCCACAACATCACCATGACATACCGTGCAGTGATGGGCTTCCACCTGTCTGAAATCCTCCGCCAGGAACACCCGCAATGGCACTCGGCTGCATGGCCGCAACCAGTGTCTCCTCGGTCGGGGTCAGCTGTGGCAGCACGTGCCCCCTGAAGGCTGCCACCTTCTCCTTCAGCCTCCTGCGGTCAGTCCCCATCTTCTTGCGGCATTCCTGCACGGAGCGCTGGTGGCTTCCGTGCAGGTTGACGGCCAGAGCTACCCCCTCCCATGCAGCTGCACGCTGCTGAGGGGTGCCCCTCCGCCCACTCAAAAGCGGCTCATCCTCCAGGTAGGCCTGGAAGAGGGCCTCGGTCTCTGCTGTGGTGAAGTTTGGCCTCCTCCTACGCCCGCCGTCCACAGCCTCGGCCTGGTTCTCGTCATTCATGCTGATCTGTATGGGTGGAAGTGGACACCTGTCACTGTGCAGTCCACAGCATTTCCCCATGAGCATAGCTGCAGGCCGGGGGGGGGGCCGAAGCCCCCCCCCCCCTTCCTCGCTGCATGGCAGATACTGATGGAAAGGGTGCCCTCTGCCCCTTTCTAAGTGTCCTCATCATGCTCAGCCCCCTCAACCTGTGACATCCTCCAGCACCCCTGTCCATGAGCATTGTCCTGAGCATCACACAGCATGTAATTCACCTCTCAGCTGCAACAACCAAATCTGGCCGCCACAACCCAGTGTCGCACTTTTTATAGCGCAACACATGCAAATGAGGTGTGGCGAATTTTAATGACATGCTAATCGTGCTACCGCGCCTTTGCATGGCTGATCGACTGACGGTATATGTCGGCTGAATATTAAGTGCGATTTGGCGCTTAGCGCAATAGGGAAGGTCCGCCGAGCCGATGGCGCATGTTTCTGGCTGTGTGCTACACTGCATTACGCATGCCCAGACGGGTTACGATGCGCCGATCGCGCTGCAGACCTGCTGGCAGCGATGGCGATTCTGGCCATGGCCACCATTGTGCCAGTGGCGCTACAGCACTGGGCACTATATGGCGCTGTGGCACTTCTGCGCGATAGTCCACTGTGGCACTGGTGCTCTGCTTAACAGTCGTTGCAGGATGCCTATACATCCTATGGCGCTGTGCGTAGCCTGCGTCATTGCCGTGACCTGTGTATGCCCTCTGACCCCTGGCGCTGTGGGCATGCCATGTATCGTCCTGACTGCGCTGTCTGGTTACAGCGCCATGTAGTGACGGCGCTGTGTGAACAGCGCGATTGAGCCTGTGCTGGTCTATTGCGCAACAACCCACGTGGTCACAGCGCAGCCGGGCGCCATATTGCCTGCTGTAAAGTTGGGGCCATGGCTCGGAGGAGGGGGTGTCCTGGAGCCCAGTTGAAGTGGCCAACCTGGTGGCCCTAGTGGAACCCCACTGAGGGACTATATGGTGAGGCCCCTCACTGGACCTAGGACCCATGTGTGGCAGCAAGTGGCCACTGACCTGGTGGGGTCACTGGCGGGGCCGGTCTGCGGAGCAGTGCCGGCACCGGTACAGTGATCTCCGCCGGAGGGACCCGGAACTGTTAACGCGGCTGCGTTCCCGTGCCAGGCGGGGCCTGGTGCCTAGGCCACGTGAGTGTACCATCTATTCACCTATATTCTCTGTAGGGGTGTGTGTGTGCCTGGGTGGCTGTGCATCGGTGTGTCAGTGTGTGCAGCTGTGCAATGGATGGTTATGGCTGTGTGGGCAGGCAGTCTTACTGGGGCAGGGGGCACTCTGCTTTTGAGTCACACTGATGTTTGTCTCACCATATGTCTCCCACAGGCCGGATGGTGAGGGCGCCAGACGAGGCTGATGTGGGCCATGCCAGGGCCCCAGTGCCACAGGCCATCGGGCATCAGCAGCAGCAACAGCAGCAGCAGCAGCGGCAGACCGAGCTGCTGGAGGAGTGTGAGTATCATTACGTCATGGATGCTATTGCATGCTGGGGGGGCAGGACCACCAACCATGATGGACACAACCAAATGGGAGGTCGTGAGTTCCACTAGGACGAAACACTAGTGAGTCCCCACACTGGAGTACAGTGTACAGTTCGGAAAACATACCTGCGTATGGACAGGGACTGGGTGGAGAGCGTTCACAGGAGGCGACATGGATGGTGCATGGATTGCATCACAAGTCCTATGCAGACCGGTTGAGGAACTGAACATGTACTCCCTGGGGGGAGGAGGGTGTGGGATATGATGGGGACATACAAGTATTGTACAGGGGAACAGAGTGCAGGAAACAATATTTGTCAGTGTAAAGGATGTTCCAGGACTAGAGGGCATGGGATGCAGTTGGAGGGGCTCGTTTAAGAGGAACATGCTGAAAGTGTTTCTTCACATAATGGGTGGTGGTGAGTGAGACACCCTGCAAGAGGATGTGGTGGGGGCTGACTTGGTCACGGGATATCTGTATGTGTGGGTTCGCCATGAGGGACTTCTGGAGGTCAGGGTGAGGGGACGGACTTATAGGACAAGAGAGTGATCATACAAGGCCAAATGGCCAGACTGGGTGTCCCATAGGCCCTTATCTGCCGACACTGTCTATGTATCCATGTATGTAGGCGTGACACAGGTGACCTGCATCACAGTGCAGCATCACGACACGTCTGTGTATGCATCACAGGTGGTCCAGGCATGCACTGGGCACATAGCTGTGTAACTGGCATCGCACCACGTTGCAACATCACATGACAGCCTAGTTTGTACTGTGATTGACATGGGCAGTGTGTGTGGGCGGTGGTGCGCATGGCTGGTGCCACCTGTTTGTGATGGCCATGTGCATGTTCACTGTGGGTGGGTGCATGCCATCACATGTGCAGCACATTGGGTTAGATGGGCTGCAGGTTGGGTGGTGTTCAGGGTTGTGGTCAGTCTCAGCCATTGACTGTGTTCCCATTTTCCTAGGCCTCGTGTGCTTCAGCGCATGGCGCATGATGTGCGGCGCCTGACCCAGGTTGTGGTCGAAACCGAGCTCCTGCAGCCCCACAGCGCCAGGGGAACGTACAAGTAGACATAGGAGGACGACGGCAAGGAGGAGCAGAGCCTGCTGGGTCAGAGCTCCACCTTTCATTTGACCTTCACCCATCCCTTTCACCCTGCCTTCCTCTCCAAGTTTTTCCTCCCTTGAACACCCCTGCCTTTTACCCATCCCCCAACTTGTACATAGTTATAACTTTATTGTTCACTGTTTTATTCAATATACATTTCTATTTTGGTACAACTGCTGTGTTGGTGTCTGCTTTGCAACTGGCTCTGGGTGCTCCATTGCAGGGGTGTACATGCCATCTGGGCTACTATGGTCCTGGGTATATGTGTGTGTGTGTGTGTGTGTGTGTCCATGGGGAGGTATCACCAGCATAGCATTGCCTTTCTGTTGCTCTTGCCATCTGCTGCCACCCACTGCTGGGTGCACAGGGTGGGTCTGGCTGGTCTGCTTCTCTGCAGCATGGGGTTGCCGTGTGGCACGGGGGGTGCATGGTGTTTCCTGCAGTGCCTGTCACTGCACATGAAGCGGTGTCTTGGGGGCCGCAGTTACTGCGCTGTGCTGTGTCTGCGTCACGGGGGACTGATGTGCACTGTGGTTGTCAATCCCGGGTGTGGCACCTCTGCCTGCCAGTGGTTGTGCGGGGTATCATGGCTCTGCTATGCTTTAGTTGGCTTGTCCCCATGGGCACGTGGATCATCCGTCCCACCTCCAGTGATGCTGTGCTTGGGGTGTGCCAGTGTGGTGTGGGTTCTGCAGTGAGTTCCTGTGCCCATGTGTGGCATGGCTGGCGGTGGGCCCCAGCCTGCCTCCCTGGATATGCAGTTCCATTGCTCTGGGGGGCTGTGCTTGGCTATGGCAGCTCTGCACTGCTCAGCTGAGCTTCCATGGTTGCGCCATAGCGCAGCATTTTGGCTCAGCCTCTCCTACCTGGTTGCGCCATGGCGCAGTATGTGCGATATTGAGACGTTGGTTGCTTGCGCAATTTGCTCTGCTCCATGTTTGAATATCGCACCTGTTGCGCATTTGCGCAACTGGTTTGTGCTTGCTCCTGCTGTTGCGCTACTTTTGAGCGCAGTTTGAATATCTGGGCCCTTGTGTAAATGTTGGAACAGGGCTAGGACAGATGCCTTTCCTAAAGGCATGTAAATCAGAGTTGCTCTGATAATCACAAATCCTAATGAAAG
This sequence comes from Neoceratodus forsteri, assembly GCA_016271365.2. NCBI lineage: Eukaryota > Metazoa > Chordata > Ceratodontiformes > Ceratodontidae > Neoceratodus > Neoceratodus forsteri. The sequence continues at coordinate 270,611,308 of JADMNL010000025.1, forward strand.
AAGAACCAGTTGGGACAAAAAATGCATGTGACCATGTGGAACCCCAGCATAATTTATATTTGGAGACCCATAAGGACAGTCAGTGTCAGTGGCTCAGTAGGTAGCACACTCGCTTCTGAGGCCGGGAGATCAGATGGCTGTGGGTTCAGTTCCCACATCTGGCACTTGCGTTAATATCCCAGTACTGACACTGTAGTGCAGCATGAGAGGGGTGCTGCACTTCTGAGGGGCCGCCTTTCGGATGAGACGTTAAACCGAGGTCCCATCTGCCTGGATTGGTGGTAGTTCAGGTGGATGTTAAAGATCCCATGGCATTTATCGAAAAGAGTAGGGGAATTTCCCCGGTGTCCTGGCCAAATTTCTCTCATTCACTAAAAATACCACCAACAGCTTAATCTGGTTCAAGGTCAATTGGCATTCATCTGTATCCTCCTCCCTTGGGTCGTGCCTGAAAATAGGCAGGATTTGTCTAGTGCACTTACCCGGTCAACAAAAACTAAATAAATAAAATAAAAGCATTGGAAAATGCAACAAGCTGCATGTAATCCAAACAGGAAGAAGGTAACCTCCCCCCCTTTTAATTTGGAAATCTCAAATATGGCAAGGTGCCCCTTAGGGCTCAGTGTAGCTGCAAATAATTGCACACCTCGGCTGGTCATACAAAAGGCTTTTTTGAACAATTTTAAAACTTACCGCGATTACACATAGAACTCAGGCTAGCCACTACTGATGACTCTGACTGGTTTCATACAACAGCATGTCATCAGGGGGGATGGCTTACAGGTACCTGATGCAGCTTTAAAATGGCAACACTTAAAGTCACAGCACAACAATGCGTGCTACATATGTGCAATAATTGCAAACGTGCTCAGTGCTACCAGACATACAATTTAAACAGTATTGAATACATAACCCTATACATTAATGTACACAAACCTAAAATCAAGTGACAACATTTCAAGCAAAGCAGGATATAAACAGCACACTTAAATAATAAAGTTCATATTAATTCATGCCAGCTCCAGGGTACCTGTATGGTTTCAAATATCCCCAAAGCTCAAATGTTGCGAGTTCATAGAAACTGTAGTGAGGACATGGATTTTGTGGTCAATGGGTCTGAAATGTGTACCAGATTTTTGAACCGTGGCTATGCTTACCACACAGTAGATAAGGCCTCTAAGTAAGCATTAAGTCACTCGAAAGGCTGGGTCTACTGTGGAATTAATCCATGGTTGAGGGGGTTGGGGCACAAGGCAGCACGCTCTTGTAACATGGTAAACTGTGTATTGCTAATGTTATGTGAGTAAAATAAGAGACACTGATTATGTTTTTAAAGAGTCTATGCTTTGTTGTGAAACATGCAGACAACAGTTTTTTGGGAACTTGTTAACGGACAGAAAATTTTACATACATATCTTACAAATATCGTGGCTATTATTATAAGTCTTTTACAAAATGTTTGCTAGGAAGCTGCAAGGTTTATAAGCTGAGAAAACATTTCTAAAATTTGTGCACACTTACTGTTTCTTTTCTATGCTGCTCGCTAATCCTGCTTTTGGGATCTTGCTGTGCTGCTTTGTGGGAAGAGTGACATCACGGACATCACATGTGCACACAGCTCACTGCAGCAAGCCAGGAGCAACAGTCGGCCGTTTCTAATTTTATATTGTGGTGGCCATCTCTAATTTTAAGACATATAACACTTGCCGGTTTTTAACACTTGCCAGCTAATACTGAAAAACAAACAAATCAGCTTAGCAACTTTTAAACATACTAACATACTATTTGCCAGCAGATTAGGCCTTACGGTCTATCGAGTCTGCTCGAACCTTAGATCCTTAGTTGGGTGCCGAGGCCTTCCCATCCCTTGTGCTCCAGAAACCCCTATCATCCATCCCAACCCCCCGGGACAGGCCATCATCTGATACATCCACTTTCTGTGTCTGTCCCACCCTCTCTTGAAGCCCTCCACTGTGGATCTCTGAACCAGCTGTCCAGGCAGTGCATTCCAAGGGTCCACCACCCTCTCAGTGAAAAACCTCCTCCTCTTTTCCCCCCTTACCCTTCCACCTTCCAACTTCAAACCATGCCCTATGGTGATACCTCCCTGCTTTAGTCTAAAGATCCCCTCCATGTTTACCCTATTTATTCCCTTGAGGTACTTGAAGACCTCAATCATGCCCTCCCTGTCTCTCCTCTCCTCCAATGAAAACAGGCAGAGCTCCTCAAGTCTGTCCTCATACATCAAATCCCCTAGCCCTCATATCATCTTAGTTGCCCTCCTCTGTACCCTCTCCAGGAGCTGTATGTCCCTCTACAAGTGTGGTCTCCAGTATTGTACACAGTACTCAAGGTGTGGTCTAACCAGTCCATTGTACAGCGGCAGAATCACTTCCTTGCTCCTAGAGGTGATCCCCCTTACGATGCATCCCAACATCCTGTTTGTCTTGCTAGCTGCTCTCCTGCACTGCTCAGAGTTATTCATACATGCATCCACCATGACTCCTAGGTCTTTTTCCCTATTGAGGCCTCCAGCGCCTCCCCTCCCAGGGTGTACCTGTGTTTAGGGTTTCCCCGCCCAAGATGTAACACCTTGCACTTGGTGATATTGAAATTTAATTTCCATGTGTGAGCCCAGCTTTCCAGGGTGTCCAGGTCCCTTGCAGGGCCAACCTCCCTCTTCTCCCTCAACTACTGCTCCCATCTTGGAGTCATCCGTGAAGAGACTCATTTCATACCTATACCCTCCCTGATGTCCGATATGTATGCATTAAACAGGATCGGACCCAGGACCGGCTCCCAAGGGTACCCCACTACCAACCTCTCCAGGGTTCGAGAGCTCCCACAGACCACTACTCTCTGGGTGCATCCAGCTAGCCAGTTTTCAATCCATCTGACCATCAAAGGGCCTACTCCTAACCCCATCAGTTTCTCCACCAGACCATTGTGGGGGACAGAATCAAATGCCTTGCTGAAGTCCAAGAATAATACATTCACAGGCTTTCCCCTGTCCAGTTCTGATGTTACTCATTCGTAGAACTCCACAAGATTGGTTTGACATGATCTACCTGGCACAAACTCATGTTCCCGACTATCCAGACCTCCCACCTCCTCCAAGTACACCCCCAATCGTTCCTTTAGTATACTCTCCATTAATTTTCCCACCACCGAGGTCAAACTGATGGGTCTATAGTTACCTGATACTTCCCTCGACCCCCCTTTATGGATTGGTACCATATGTGCCTCTCGCCAATCCCTAGGTACCCTCCCTGTCTCAAGTGACCTGTTGAAGAGCTCCGCCAGGGGTGCAGCCAGTATGTCCGCCAATTCCCATAGTACTCTCAGATGAATGCCATCCGGCCCAGGAGATTTGTCTTTCTTTAGGGCCTTGAGGGCTAACCACACCCTTTTGGCAGAGATAGCATCATCCGTCCCCTCCACCTTACTGGCCTTTTTATCCTTATCCAGATGTGACACCCCTGGGGTACCTCTCCCTCCCTCTTGCTCCATTTCTGTTGCTCCCCTGATCCCACTCACTGCCGCTTCTATCCCCTTTGTGCCTTGCTTTGTAGATATCCCATCCCCCTCCCTAGTGAACACAGAGGCAAAGTACTCATTAAATACCTCTGCCTGGTCCCTTGCCTCTTCCACCCACCCTCCTTTTGATCTCAATCTGCTGAGATGGCCCTTAGTTTTCTCCCCTTTTCCCCTCCTTGTATCCCCTGTGCCAGCCACTGCTCTTTACTGGACTTTGCTCCCCTCGCCATAAGGGTGACTTTTCTAGATGCAAGATGGTACATTTCCTTATCCCTATCCCCCCATGGTCCTGTACTGTGCAACAACAAGGTATGTTTAAGGACAACAAAATGTTACTGAAATGGTTGGTCAGTTGGAGCTTGGCTTCTCTGAGGGCTATCATAATAATTAAAATTTACCACACCATTTATTTATTTATATATAATTGTTGGGGTACATGTTATCACCTAGCTCATGGCCCTAGCTCAAGAGGGAGCCCCTAGTCCCATCCCCTGATGTCCACCAGCCGGCGCCGACCAATACCCCCAGGCCCCCCCCCGACATTGCTGGCAGGGCTCCCCAAACCCTGCCAAAGACTGGATCCATTGTGCCCGGTGCCATGGCTAGTCAGGAACAGGACCTGCAAGGCATCTTCCATCATCCAGCCGGAGCATCTTTTCTTCTTCCAGTGTACACCCCTCAGAGGCAGAGCATGCAATGATGCTGGCGCCAAAAATGCGCACGCTCCCATGTGCATCCCATAAGGCATCTGCCCCACCTCTGACCCCACGTAGGCAGCATCAGTGTGCTGTCCCCAGCCTCCACTAGGGGTGAGATGTGCACTGACAGCTGAGCGCCCCTCCTCCCCAGAGAAGGAGAGCAGTCTCTGGGATGCTCAATCCTTCTTCTCCCCTGCCGACCCCTAGTGGCCCGCACTCATTCCCAAACACAGGTTGCCGGCATGGTGCGAAGTGTGGCATCCAGTGCCCCAACCCTCAGCACCACTAGGCTGGCTTACTGCACCATTTATGGCAAACTTGCTGAGGTTTAAGGGGTTCCATTTACTACCACTGCTACAATTTATTTCGAGACCTGATGCATTGCACTTTGTCGGTGTTTCAGGTTTTGGATTTAGGTCACTGCTGGTGGAACTAGGTGTTTCCACTGGCTTACTGGTGCAGGCAGTTGGGATTTGATTACTGGTGCTGGCGCTAGGTATTTTGACTGCCTTACTGGTGCTGGCAATTGGTGTTTGGGCTGGTGGGCTGTTTGTGGCAGAATTAAAATTGCTACTGCTGCTGGGATTCAACATATGGCTTCACAGGATGGAGGACCATTTCTGATTGTCATTCACAGAGGGAGACCAATAGTTCTTTAGACTCATTTCACATCGATAGCCCATGACCGACATGATCTCCCTAGATGCCAGACCAGTCTCAGATAACAAATGGACTGCTGTGCTATGAATATAGGGGTTAGTGTATCCGAGGCTAAGGTCAGCATCTATGGAGACCTGAGACATCATTTCTCCTAGATAGTTTTACCCCACTGGCTGTAATCCATACCAGTATTGCTTTTTATCTAGTTTGTGTTGGGGTGCTCTCTTTGGATGAAGGTAAAAGGCTGGTGAGTTTGGAGGGCAGCGATACAGATATTCTTTGTAAAGGACAACAGAACAATTTGCACTATCAGGTTGGGCATATAGAATACCAAGTAAGGCATCACAGTTCTGCTCGCTAACCAAATTATGATTCTTTGTGGATTCGTTGAATTGCACTGATATGTACTCTCTGCCATTTTTATTGCAAATGAGTCATGTTTCAGTTTGCTAAGCCTCTCTCTTTCTCGGTGAGCAAAACCCAACTGCAGTTCAAGCCATAGTCGGCATACTAAGCCATACACTGGCTGTGGACTCAATTTGGCACAGTTATGGATTTGATGCAACTCTCCATCAGTAATCCTTGGGTGATGGGTGGTCACATGTTGCCCTGCATGGCGATATTCTTTTAAGGCTGCGACAAACACATTGTTCGCCATGTGAAACTCAGGGTCTACTAATGTTTAGTTTCTGGTGCACCTCCACACTATTGCGGTATCACTTTATTCCTGCACGAATACCAGTGAGTGAACTGATAGTATCCTGTCTACCATCTCCACTATGCACTGACCCATAGGAATGGTGAAGTAGTTTAGCAAATATGTCAGTTGGGATCGTTTTTAAATCTACTGTTTCATTCACAGATTTGAGCCAGTCAAAGAACACATTGATAGACCAGGACGTGTTCTTGTGAGTATTTTTCTAATTTTCCTTTTTCTCTAACTGATCTAAATCATCTGCTGTGATCATGACATGTCACGTGGTTGTTTATAACTTACACATGCTTGTAGCTGAGCTTTCACTGACCTCATTAAACTTTGTGTTAAGCTGCAGATTGCTAAGAGGTGGTGCTGATTTAGTTACTGTACTAATAGTTGCATTATCTGCGTACTAGTTGTCCAGCCACCATGGAATGTCTGTTTCTAGGTTACAGACACTTGCAGTAGAAAACTGAGTGACCTCCTTGAACTTTCTATTCCGATGCGGATTGCTGTCAGTTGCCTTATCTCTGTAGTGGGTGTCTACCCACCGTATAATGCCTACAACTCCACATAATGGAAACGTAGCATTAAACTGCTCCATTTTGATTTTTCTTGGTGAATGACAGACCACGGAGCGGGTGGGTGGGAAATACAAGACATCGTTTACTGCTCCTGTTCACTTTGGTGGTTTGGAAAGGTACTACATGAGCAACCATGGTCTACTTGGAAATTAGACCACAGTTGCTCTGTGACCATCTGTTGTATTTCCACCAATGGCAATGTTGCATTTGAGATTAACAATTAATGCAATGTTACAAATATTCTTTATGAATGCTTCTCTTGTCTGAGCCAGTAATGGAGGGTTTTATGTATTTATTTATCCATTTATCTACACAGCATTTACCTTCTAGTTATTAGCCTGCCTCTTATTTTCTCTATTTTTCAGCCTACTAACTTATTGTTGTTTTCTTACAGAACCACTTTGAAAAATATTTTGGAACCTCCTCTGGTATGGGCAGCCATGAATGAGTACCCTGGAGTTAGAATAAATGAAATATGAACTTATTATTTAAGTGCGTCTATTCTGTCAATGTCCTCCTGGATGGTTAAGTATTGTAAGATGACTGTAATTGTCCTCTAAGTATGTATTTGTCTTGTATTTGTATTTGTCCTCAATGGTTATGTAATAAAGAAGTTTAAAAAAAAAATGAAAAACAGAAGACCAGATTGTGAATGAGAAAGAAGAAGAAGTAAATCATCAGCATATGCCAATGCAGATACAGCCAGTGATCCAATTTTGGGTGAATCAGATGGAAAACGCCCAATAGCTTCAAGGAGATTATCCATATAGTTATTGAAAAGAGTAGGGAAAGACCCATCGGCACAGCGGTAGCACTACTGCTTGTGACGCCATCAACCCGGGTTCGGGAACAAGCCTGGGAGGACGAAGGGCCGGTCAAGAGGAGAAGGCTCAAGCATCCATAGGACTGTTTGCCTTCTCCAGGAGGGAGGGGGGATTTGGCTTGGTGCTTGGCTGTCCTCTGGTGGAAGCTGGAGGTGCAGCAAGCCCAGAGCAGAGAACAAGGGGTTGAGACGTGGTGGACGTCGGTGGTGACACCATGACATCAGTCGCACACCACATTCAGAACAGGGAAAAACAGCACCAGAATGCTGAGAGGAAGGAAAGCCAGTGCAGACCTTAATGGCTCCCTCTTACATGGACTAATGGGGCCCAATGAAACAAGAAGCATTGGGGTGTCTAGGCCCCACCTTGTACCCACCTAGGGGGTATAGCCACAGCTCCATGGGGGTTTGCCGCAGAGCCAGGTAAAGAGGTGAAGCAGGGTAGCCCTTGCGTGTCTCCCAATGGAGTGGGGTTCTGGTGTGAAAGAGGAGGCTAAAAATAGAAAGAAAAAAAAAAGAATAGGGAAAGGGAAGGGAACATTTTTTAACCAGGAGTAGTACACTAAGCCACAGCTTGTTTCCAGATGCAACCTGGAAGCACAAGGAAGTTAAGTGACTTGCTTAGGATCACACAGTATGCACCTAGGCAGCTGTGGGATTCAAACCCAGGTCTCCAGATCTGCAGTTCAGAGCCTTAACCCACTGTGCTATAATGCCTCTGAACAGCCATAAACAGACATCCCTGATGAACCCCTTTATTAATTGGGTGTTCATTGGAGATATTGCCAAAAGGGCCTAATCTCATTTCTCACTCTAGCCCAAGTCTCACTATATAGTTTAGAAATAACAGATGTAAGGGCATACTCAGTGCCTTTATCCAGGATTAACTGCCACAATTTACTTCTTATAACTGAGTCAAAAGCCGAAGAAAAGTCAATAGAGGCAACATATAACTTCTGGCCTCGAATCAAATAGTATTTTTCCCAGAGGTGTCTTAAAATAAAACAATTATCTATAGTGGAGCAGTTCTCCCTAAAACCAAACTGAGAGGGTTAAAGTCCGCCATGAGCAGTGAGTTGCTCGTGTAAGTGAGTAAGAATGATTCTGTAAAATATTTTCTGAGATACAGCCAGCAAACGAATTGGCCGCTACGTTTTAGGATCTGACTTATTAACTTTTTTTTTTTTTTTACTTTATGTTTTATTTTATAGTAAAACAAACAAACAGTTCATTTCTAAGCACAGATATTACATAAAATTACATTTAAGTTTCCATAGAGGGCACCACTCCTCCTAATAAAAACAATATGAACCATCTTATAGTTTACAGATACATCTTCTGGAGGAATACCACTAGAGAAAAATTTACTGTTTCTCATAAAACTCAGTATAAAAAAAACAAGTACTGTATTAGAGCCCATGAGCCGCATGGAAATTATCTACATGTCTATATAAAGAAATTCCAAAGTCCTTCACCTATGGTACCGGTTACCATGCACTTACAAGTATAAGCACAGAATATATGCAAACCAAAATTTTATCAACCTGAGTTTAGCCTTCTGGTGCTTAACTAGCAAATTAAAAAATAAATAAATAAATAAACAAGATTTGCCATTATATAAAAGTGTAACTTAGAGTCAGTCAAAACCAGTCTGAATACAGAACATAGGAACTTTCACAGTCCAACATTTTCTTGCAAGAAGTAGAAAAACGGACCCCAACTTAGGCAGCTAGAAAGAGGCAACTGTTAATGTCCTGAATAATATTCTTAGCCAAACACGGTCTGCGATGTGGTGAGCTGCTCAAGTATAAATTGCCTTTTGCTAACTTGCAGTGTGCCAGAGAAGAGAATCTCCAAAAATTACCAGAGTTACCTGATTTAGCTTCACCCACCTCCCTTTAGTACCTTCCCATGAATTCTCAAGTCTCCACTTTATCTGAAGACTGATGATCCGATTCAGTCAGGCATAAATATGGGATCGTGTTCCTACGACCCCATTTTAGAGCTTCTGCTAGATCCAAAAACAAATAGACCTTCCCGCGATGGGCAATCCTCAATCGCACAGGAAAATTCATTCCATGAGGGATAGAGGCCTCCCTCAACATTGCTCATACCCCATTGAACCTTTTCCACTTCTGGCAGGTGGTGTAGCAGATGTCCAGATATAAACTGATCCTGTGCCCATCATGAAGAAGAGCTCCTTTGCCTCTTGCTAGATCCAAAATGTAGTCCCTGGTCCCTGCTCCGTCTGTAACCATGATGATTGTTCTTGGGGTATCCTGATCCTCTGTCCACCTACGTGATGTAACCCAGTAGGCCCGTTGGAACTGTAGAATGTTTTGTTGGGCTTCCACTCCTAACTGTTGTCCAAACCATTCTTGAGAAACAACAAGAGACTGTCTCTTTCACTGTCCTCCAGCATACCTAATACTGTGATATTGGGGGCTTGGATTTGATTCTCCAATGTCTCAATGCGGGCATTCCAAAGTCCACTCTCCTCTATCACTGACAACACTGCTCCCATGGCGGGATCTGCTGTCTTGGAGGCATCCAAAGGCGTAGTTTGCGCTCCCTCCATAGTTGCTTCCAAGGTTGCAACCCTATTACTCAGGCCATCAAACTTATCGGACAACAGAGTCACTGATTTAATTAATTTGGAGAGTTTAGCCCCTACAGTTTGCAAGGTTTCCTCTGTTGCTTCCCCAGCATTTTCGTTGGGTCTGCCTTGCATGGACTGAGTAGCAAGGGCTGGTGGAGCATTTTTAGCTTTTGCTCCCGAGCCTTGGTTCTGATCTTTTCGTGGATTCCCCATTATAATCAGGGAATTTTCCACTACAATTCCTTGCCACTTTTAACATAAATTAGTTGCTGAAAAGAACACTTTTATAAGTAGTTTGCTAGTTTAAGCAGGGCAGTTTGATCAATTAGGCATCATTTTGCTCGGGCTCCACCGTGCCCTCCGCCCCACTTTTTTTGAAAATTGGAAAAAATTCTGCACCTCATGAAGAATCAGGAAAATAAACCTTCAATATAGCATCTATTAAAAAAGGAAGAAAAAAAATCTGCCTAAATTAAAGGTGCCTGCATGTAAACCTCAGTGGAAATCAAATCTAGCCATGGGCCTTTTTTTGCATTTTAAAGAAGTGACTGCACAAATCACTTCATGTATAGAGAAAGAATCAATTGGACAGTATGTAAGAGTATAATAATTACATTGTAATAATGGGTCATAGAACAATGAGGTAAAGTGATCTACCCAGGAATCTTCCAAAATATATGTATTTATGGTATCCGCAACATTAGATGTTCCCTTAGTAACCGAAAGCCAGAAGGCTCTTGTATCATTTTACTAATAATATTAAACAGAGACTCCCATTGTTTACAATAATACTCATGCATTTTTCTTGAGGAAAATTTCTGTATGATTTCCTTTCTCTTTTTAAGAGTCTACAGTTAGATCTAGAAGGTTGTAGCTTAGTATCCTTTACCAGTGCTAGCAACCTAGCTTTTTCACTCCTACAGGCCTGATCAAGCCACCCTTTGTTACCTTTGGTATTGTCTCTGCCAACAGTATAGAGGATAGCTCGTAAATTGGAAAACAAAAGTTCCAGGGATCTATATATTTCTGGAGACGTAACATAGTCATAATCAGATTGTAACCATAAGTTTAAAAATGCATGTGATGTATGATAAATATCAGATGAAATTTCATCTGTCCATCTGATTCTCTTTCTATATCTGATTTCTATTTTTGATAAAATATGCCTCAAACGGATCTGACACAAAAGATACAGCAGAAGTCAAATTTGATGACCATCCAATAGCCAACGGTAGATGATCGCTATCAGTTTTATTGATCAAGTTAAGAGTAGCCCAGCACTGAATTTGTCTATCCCAAATAGCGTAATCAATAATGGTTGTTCCCAAAGGAGAAACATAAGTCCACTCCCCTTCCTCACTGCCAGATAGTCTGCTATAAAGCAGGTAAAATTATATTGCTGCATAAATCTAATAAAATCTGAACCTGCATGGTTTGTCTTAGTATCCCTGGCCTTTCTACCATGCAAGACCTGCACATTACATATTGATGCTACAGCTGAATTGTCCAGGAGCCAATCAAATGTACCATCCTAGCACTGAAATCTCCCAGAATCAAAATGGGAATATTCACATATTTCTGATATAATTTCTCTAAGAGGTTCCTGATGGCGTTCCATGGATTATCAGTAACAAATATAAAGGAAGGAGGTGGAATATATAGAGTCAAGAGCAAAAAATCAAAATTAAACATCCTAAGATAAAGAACTATACAGAAATCCATAGTATTAACAAACTGAGCAGAAAACTGCTTATCAACCTTAACATAACACACAAGGTCCCCCAACGCCCTACCTAGCTTATGATGTCTTTTTGCGGGAATCTGAAAGAGTTCAAAATTATTAATATCAATCGCCTGTTCTTGTACGTGCCAAGTCTCCCGGAAGCATAGTGTCATGTAACATGAGACAAACCTTAGCCATTCCTGATCTGCCCATTTAAAGAACCAAGACCTGCAATATTCCAGGAAAGTAGATGGTTCTGAGTTTCCTCAGCCACAAGGCTACAGGGAGCATTTGTAGAAAGTAAAGTGGAAGATTTAACCATGAGTCACTGGTAGCCTGCAAGTACTTGAAATCTGTTAGTAAGTGGTTCCACACCAGGGGCTGATTCAGCCCTGAATTAATCTGGTGCTGAGATACAACATGGGAAGCACATACAGAACTCATTACTACGTGAATATCTAAACTGTCTAAAATATGACATTTCTCTAAAACTCTCTCTGCAGTTGACCTAGATTTGACTAGCACATTAACATGGGCACCATCATGATCCTCCCTTCTCCTGGCTCTTAATATTCCCTTGTATCCCCATAGAATTTGAAGATAATTCGAGAAAAATGAACAAATTGATTTAGTTAATTTAGCATCAGATTCCCTTCAAGGTTTCTTAACACCAAAAATACTAAGGGAAAAAGGTCCAGTATCCTGCAAAACTTTGCTTGCAGAACTACGGGCCTCTTTCCTGTTTACGTATGTTAAAATTATATTACATTTTTCAGGTAAATGACCATTATTCAACAAATAATTTCCAATCCTATGGTTTGCACAATTAATCTGGATACAGTCCAATCCCAGCTCATCCCCAGAGTGACAAACTTGAACTATATCACCCACTTCTATCTGGACTTTCATCTTTTTTTTTTTATTCTTATTTTATCCCCTGCAGACTGGCCCCCTTTCACTGCCCCCCCCATCGCCACCACTGGGCTACTTACCAGCCATTGCCCCTCACCAATTTGAGGTGCCAGTTGACCTGGTGCAGTGGGGAGACCGGCTTCATCCTGCTGGTTGGCTTTTTCACCTCAAATGTTTCCCGCTCCCGAGCATGGAGCCAAGGCATACAATGACGTGAATGGCCGAGCTGCACATGCTTCCATACGTGGCACTCTGGGTGTCTAGTTAAGCTCTGCCCCTTGTGTGGGTTTATTGTGCCAGCCCCCAGCCACTGCTAGGAGCCAGTCAAGCAGAGGACTCCATCCCCACCCCTCCCAGGGAGAGGAGAGCTATCCTCTGGATGCTTGATCCTCTCCCTTCCCAGCTGACCCCCGATGACCCGCTCACACCGTGAACATGGGTCACCAACATGGCAGAAGGTAAGACAATGCTGCCTCAACCCTCCACACCACTGGGCCGGCTTAGACTTCAATCTTGGAATGAAGAAAGGAAGCAACAAACTCTAACAAGGTTTCACCTTCCTCCAGCCCCTTCACTTTAAGACCATACAACCTCAGGATACCAAGTTCCAGGACCAAAGTTATGGGGGTTCCGGAGGGAGAGAATCACCTCCTTGCATCAGGGTTACACTTGACAGAACCCAGGCTATCGCCTGTCTCCTGGTGCACCCTTCAAGCATATTCTGGCTCCTGTGTTGAAAACTTATTGACATTTGGAGGCTCCATAACTTTTGAAAAATGTTTACTAGTAGGGGGTTCCCCTAAATATTTGCCTAACTTGCCCACATCACCTGCCTTCCCCACCAAGGACTCATAATCTTCATTAATTGCAATAATATCAGCACAGGTGGCCTGGAGCTTGAAAGCCAAGGAACCACTTTTCTTAGACGAAAGTAAGGAAAAATCTTTAGATAGCCCAGCCTCCTAAATGAGCACTAGCTACTTTACCACTGGAGAAATGCCAGAATTAGAGGATCCAGTACCATTCCTGCACAACGCAATTCCTGAAGGGGAACAGCTGGGTCCTCCAGGGGCCTTCAACTTCCCCCTTCTCTTAGACTTTTTAGTTACTTATTTCTTTTTTTGGCAGAGCTTTTGAGGAACTCACATCAGGAAAAATAAAAGAGCTAAAGTATGGTCTTGTATCAGGATCTGGCTCTGGATCCAAATCCTCCATGACAGCCACTGAAGACAATTCTCCTGAGAGATAGGCCTCATGGTGTAATCCCATTATATCATCCATTCTAGCACCATTAATGGCTATATCCTCCATGTCTCAAGTTCACTACGAATGACAAATTGCTTCATTAAGATTTGCAGCATGAGGGTTGCTCATTAAATTAATAATATATTCACTCAAGTGAGAAGGGAATAAGGAAGAGGTTCAATTCTACCATCAGATAACAAGAAAGCTTTAAGAACCTCAGGAGTAACACTTGAAGTTTGGATATTAGCATTAGAATGTAATTCAAACTGAAGCTCTTGAGCAATTTCTATATCAGTCTGCAATAATTAAGACTCGTCCAATTTTTTCAACCCTATTATAAAATGGGCATCAAGTTTTCTGTGTCCTGATTGGCTGAGAGGTACCTCTACCCATGTCCTTATCAGGATATAATGTGCCAACTGACACCTCTTCAGCCAGTCAAGACACAGAACAACACATATCACTGTGCCACCTGCCAAGCTCTCCATTTTAAAATCAGAGTTCGCTTGCTGTCACCAACTTGAACCCCCCCACACACACACATGCACACCCACAACCAAGTATACTGCACCATTTTCCATCACTTCATTGTGCAAAAAAAAAACTCAGACACTAACCAGTACTCTGAAGGACAATATCTGCACCAATAATCAATGCCACTGCTCTCCCGCAGTCTGTCATTTCATTTTCTCCAGCTCAGTCCTCTGCTCCGTTCCTCCAGAGTGTCATTTCTCCAGCTCTCTTCTCCACTCCATTCCTTCAATTTCCCCTTCCTTGCACCTATCCGTTCAGTCCTACCCTTGTCAGCCTTTTGACACTGAACAAAAAAAAACAATATCTTTCCTCTGGGCCTTTGCTATAACGGGAACCGTTTCAAAACCACAAACACAGAAATGGCTCTGTATGGTGGCCAGCATGAGACACGCTTGCCCAGACTGTACCAGGCATCAAGTAAAAAAAAAAATGAAATAAAAGTTGCTTTGCAAACGTTTTTTGTGCCAATATGAAGAAACTTTCCTTTTGCTAGTTCTTCAGGAGGCAGGATGCCACACTACTAAATGCTGCGGGGTTATGGAAAGAAGTCCACAGAACTGATAAGATATCTAACAGCCTTAAAGTAAACAATGGTGGGTTTGTTTGGTTTTCAGGTGGGGGATTAAAAGTTTCTGGAGAAGGTGCAGTATAAACATACCAATGTGTATTGCTGTATATATATATATATATATATATATATATATATGTGTGTGTGCGTGGGGGGGGTAAAGCCATTCATTGGCATCATGCAGTACATAAACTGCCTCATTGGCATCACACAGTACATAAATTGCCTGAATAGGAGGGACTATTTTACCACTTCAGTATGAAAACCTTAACATTTTTAAATATTTTACTATTTTGTTTTTCTTAAATAATAAGCGCAATAACACACTCCGAGGTGTGGGTTATCTCCTGATAAGAGCATGCCCAGGTGCATAAAGCACTCAGTGTAAGCGCCTTGTGCCTCATAACACACCTGGGCATGCTCTTACAGTGTCAGGAGATAACCCACACCTCATCATGTGTTATTGCTTGCTTATGGTATTATGAAGATCTGAAATAACTTCAGCCATAACAGAACTGGATAATTTACTCACAGGCACTTCCATTTTCCACTACTTCAACTTCTTGGATGATCTATGAACCAGAAAGCTGCAAATAAATATTAGCCAAAACACTTGCTTTTTTAGGGGACTCATAAGAGTCAGCATTTGGCTATTGACTAGTTTCTGGTGCAGCCAACACCGAAGCCAGATCTGGAAATTTAAACAATGAATCAGAAAGATTATCTAATATTAGATTCACATTCTGATTAGAGGACCAGTCACCAAAGGACTTATTACTGAAGTTGAGGTTAGTTGCTTAGAATCCATTCTACTCTGACAAAGACAGGAGGAATTATGTAATATATTTATGTTTTTATTTATTTATTTAACATAAAACCCTGTAGGCAGGGCCTATTTTTTAAGGGGTTTATAGTAAAATACAACAGAAGGCAGCAAGTACAGATATTTCCTTGTATATAGTACAACGCAATACAATACAATACAACGCAACACAACACACAACACAACACAACACAATACAGTAAGATTACAGTTTAACAACAATAAACACTTATTGGCACAGGCAAAATACATTATGCAATTAGTGCTACCACAGTAACAAATCAATACATGGGTGTCGTGATAGCATAACACATCAAGTAAGGTGCAACATAATGAATAGACAAGATAGTCAGTGGTAGCAGTTGCAAGATCCAGGTAGGGTGAGGGAGGAGAAAAAGTGCAATCAGTTTTTGGTGAGAGAGGCAGTTCATTCCATTCCAAAGGCTCTAGGGGCTATTGGTTTTTCTGCAGGCACTCTTGCCAATAAATTGAGCATTTGCTTTAAACTGTTAAACCACGAGTGCAGAGCTTCATTTATTTTAAAATATTTAAAACAATTCTCAAAAAATACAATAGAATAAGAGCCCAACAGTATAAAATGTTTTAAAAACTGCCCAAAGGTCAAATTGTGGTTTCCTTTTACAGGAAATGATCAATTAAGTGAAAGGGTACAGGCAGAAATGGAATGTGAAAACACTCAATTTCCTGCAATGTAAAATGAAAAAAAAAACACTATTAAAATAAACAGGTTAGTGGTTAATTTTTTTTATAAAATGGGATGAGGAAATCTGGCTTTCAGATTGGTTATTACCTGTGCATGAAATCTGTTCCATGCACAGGTACTAACCAGTACTGAAAAACAGGACCGCATTACAGAATCAGTGTGCCTTTGGAACGTTCATATTTTGAAAAGCCACCATTTTTTAATCTCACTAACACGGTTCATCCATACTTTTCAGCCAATCAGGGAAAGCTAAGTGAGTTGCCACTTCATTTTTACTACCTACACTTTCACCCGAAATACACAACAAACAACAAAAAATGACAGCCCCTCGGTGACAGTCTCTATTTATGTCCCGCTTACCGAATGAAAGTATCTCTTAAAAGAAGTTCCTGTGGCATACCTGCTTCAACCATCTAAAAAATATAATCACTCTCCTACCCCCTCCTCCCTACTGACCCTTTAACTTGAAATGCACAGTTTCAAACAGAAAATAAAAAAGAAGCAAATGAATCTTTGTACCCTTCCTCCGGCTCATTCACCGGTTCCCTAATCCGCCACAACTTCTGCTGCATTTGAGAGCAACACACCCACACACATACACGGGCAACAAGGATGTATACAGCATCTCTCAGCTGAAAAAACTGTAGTATTTCTGCCCATTAGACTTCCTGCCAACCTGCACCTGATCACGCTTAAGCCCCGATATAGGTAAGGAAACTATTTTTTTGTTGTTGTTTTTATTTTGTTGACCACACCACTCACTTGCCTGGATGTAGGTGGGTAGAAAAGTAAGTTTGCCGATTGCTATACTGCTGTCAAAATGCGACTCATCCCCCCATCTCCA
This sequence comes from Neoceratodus forsteri, assembly GCA_016271365.2. NCBI lineage: Eukaryota > Metazoa > Chordata > Ceratodontiformes > Ceratodontidae > Neoceratodus > Neoceratodus forsteri. The sequence goes on from JADMNL010000025.1 coordinate 270,628,279, forward strand.
CTGCTGCCTGTGCTCCAGTTTCTGTTTGCAAAAAGCAGAACTTTTTAATCTAAATCAGCCCACATTTCTTCTTAAATTAAGTGGACTGCAGTGAGAAGTTTTGGTTGGCAACACTGCTCCAGCTGACACCGATCTCTGAAACCAATATGTAAATGAGGTCATGCACATTAATAAGCAATTCAATGATGTCATTTTGCAGTTAGCGGAGGGATTATTTTATCATAAGTTTCATAACTTAGTATAAGAAAATCATTTTTCTGCATATAAACATGAATTTTCTAACCGTATGGAGTAAAAAAAGAAAGGAGCCCATTTTTAAATAGTAGCCAAAAAAGAAAAATGGTAGCCAGTGGAATGGTCTTCATTTCCTTGAACTCAAAACGGGAACTAGAGAGACCAGACCGTACAATTTTTATACCCTAACACAGAGTGAATCGAGTAACTAACTAGACAGATAACTGAACACATTAATAGACTTTATAATAAATAAGTCAGCAGGAGACCATGTGATACCGGAACTAGGTTCGGGGGCGACTCTTCTCTCCAGGGGGAGAAACAAATTTGGTTCACTGCCAGAGTTGAACTGCAGAGTTTGAAAACAGTATTCAAAATTCCAGAATTAAGATAGGTTCCATCTCCCAAGTGAGATTGCTGGGGTTAGAGTGCACCTTAAAGGGGACAGGAAATGTGTGCTAATTGGCAGCAGTTAGTAATTTTCTTATTTACAGAGGTAAAACTCATACCTCCAGATGATCCATAGAGAACTGTACCTGAATAAACACTGGTCCAAAAAACTGTGTTTACAACTGTTTTCTTTTTATGGACAATATTCTGTTACAGTACTCTTTATGGAACTAGTACTTTGGAGTTGTTACGATGTACATTTTGTGTATAGACCGCTAATTATGAGTAGTTGATCTATCAGAATCATGCATAGAATTCTGTACACAAACTATTTTGTAGTCAAAACTCCAATATACTGGTTCCAAGAAGAGAACTGTAACAGAATGCTGCCCATAAAAACAAAACCAGCCAAACTATGTTTTTTTCACATCACATTGTATTCAGGTACAGTTACATATGGATAATTTAGGAGTATTAATATTACTTCTGAAATTAAGAACATTATACAAAGTTACCAATGATAAATAATTTCCAGTTCTCTTTAATCAAAGGAAGCTGCTTGCATACTGTATGACCTTAAGCAAGTCACTTAACCTCCCTGTACTCTCATGTCTCACCTGGAAATGCACTTCAGCTCAGTGTACTTTTCCCGGCCAAAACTTGTAAAACAAAATAAAAGCAAATAAAAAGCCAATTTAGGCAGTGCATGTTATTTAAAGAGCTAGTGGATCCAAAATAGGCAGATATGAAAATAAAACAATTTTAAGAAGTAGTCAGTTGTAATTTTTTTTTCTGAAGTATTTTCTTTTTCCTTTTGCTCATTAGAAAATCTTCTACGTGATAATATTGTGCTAGATGTGTGGAACAGCTCTTAGCCTGGCAGCTGACAAATCTATCTCTGCCCCCCTTCCTCACTACATCATCAGCACTATGATCTCACTGACAGTGACATCACAGGTGACTGACCTGGCAGCCACTGAGTGGCTGTTCCTAAGCAACAGTGACGTCAGTGAGTGAGGTCACAATGCTGATGATGTAGTAGGGAGGCAATAGGGCTAGATATGTCAGCTGCCAGGCAGAACACTGTTCCACACATCACGCCTACTAATACTGTATAAGGTAAACAATCCTATAATTAAAGGGAAAAGAAAAAGTTCATCAGATATAAAAAGTTTTAGACAGTACACTAGCTCTTTAAAGGAAGCACATTTAAGCAGTGGCATTTTAGAATAGGGAAGGGACCTAGTCAATGGGCAGTTCACTGAGAAGTCAAGTGACTGAGTTTATTCACCTCGGAGCTTTGAAATGAGAACCGAGAGTACCCCACTCCCTTTGCAGATTTGCTAAGTAAGTACCCAACTCAGGCAGAAAGAAAACTAATATTTCATTAGTTCAACTGCATTCCAAATCACTAAAAGATATATATATATAAAGCTGTTTGCCCCGTGGCCACCTACATCTTTCTTCAGTTCCCCCCAGCTCTCGATTCCATCATCCTCTCTCCCCCCCTTCTTCAGGCTTCGGGGACCGTCACTAACAATCACTAACAACAATGGGGAGACATAGGATTTTTGTGTTTTTCTCCCCATCCCTCCTAGAGCAGTGGCAAACACAGGCAAGCACGTGTATGTGGAGGCATGTACACACTCTTAGAAACCACGTTCCTTCCACCCTCCCAACATCAGTCTCCCAGACCTCCCTTGATTTGACATCCAGCCTCCACTGGGTGTCAGTCGAGAGTGAAGTGACTAGCCTCCCTGATCTGGGAGAGGAGAGCAGTCCAGCAGCCATTACAATCCTCTTCCAGCCCTCTCCCCGCTGACCCCCTGTAGCCCGAGCTTGCCTCCAAACATGGGTTGCCAGTGCGGTGCAAGGTGTGGCATCCAGTGCCTCAACCCTCAGCACTACCGGGCCGTCTAATCTCAAAAAGCTTTCAAAGACTCAATGTATTAAGTACCAGACCTGGCAAAGATACTGTACAACATAGGATAGGTCAGGATTTCCTCAAGTTTATGTCTGTAAAAGCAGTTTTTTTAAATGAACATTTAAGCTAAGTCTACAAAAGACAAGTCAAGGTTCCAGTCACACTGGAAACTAATGCAATGCAAAGAGAAACGCTTCAGTGACACTTTATGTCTTGACAATTCTTATGGTTATACGAGTGCCTTTTTAAGTTATTTGGGTGTGAGAAATTGGAAGTGAATCTTTACATATAAACAGATAAATCATGTTAAAGGCTTTAAAAAAAGAATAAAAAAAATTCAATGTTTTACTCTTTAAAAAAATAGGGATACCACTGTATGGGAAATGGATTATAGCAAAAGAACTTGGAACTGAACGTTAGAATTGTTGAGCTCTTAGCATATGAGGCTCTTTAATGGTAATACGAGTGCCTGGAGAGTTTAATAAACAATCCTGGTTAGCTGAAAGTGATGCCATGCTTCATCATTTGTAATGCTGTGCTGTTAAAGAGCTAATAGAAAGGAGAGGTCATCAGCAAATACAGAACTGGCAGCAGGGAGGGCTAGTTTGATGCTGGGGTGCATAGGGAGGGGTATCACCAGCAGGAGACAAAAGGAGGGGATATTTCCTCTGTATAGGTTGCTGGTAAGACCCCACCTAAAGTATTATGTCCCGTTCTGGAGATCACATCTCTGGAAAGACATAGACAGAGTGGAGGTGGTCCAGAGGAGGGCAAATCCTCCTAAACATGCATGGGACAGGCATAAGGAAACCCTAAAAGTGGGAAGGAGAGGAGAAAGTCATTGACCGAGTAGGGTCAGAGGCCATGGGTAGGGCTTGCGGGCAGACTAGATAGGCCTAGCGGTCCTTATCTGCTGACAATTTCTCTGTTTCTATGTTTAACTAAAATGGTGCAGGGTATGCATCAAAAGCCCTATGAGGAGAGACTAAAGGACCTCAATATGTACACCCTGAAACAGTGCAGGGAGAAGGGGGGATATGATAGAGATCTTTAAATACTTCATGGGCACAAATAAGGTACAGGAGGCAAGTATTTTTCAGACGAAAAGTTGGTCAAGAACAAGGGGACATGCTATGAAGCTGGAGGGGGGTAGATTCAGGAGAGGTGTGAGGAAGTACTTCTTCACAGAAAGAGTGGTGGATTCTTGGAAAAGCCTTCCAGCAGAGGAGGTGGGGGCAAAAACAGTGGTGGGGTTCAAGAATGCATGGGATAAGTACGAGGGAATCATATTAGAAAGGAAAGGGGGAGAAAGAGCTGTAGATTGGGCCTGGTCTGTGGTAATAGTGCAGGTAGGGAGAAATGGGCAGACTGGATGGGCCAAGTGGTCCTTATCTGCTATCGGATTCTGTGCTTCTAAGTAACTTATGATAAGATAATCGGTAAAACTAAACACTGCTATGGAGCTCTAATTGGTCAGTTTAAAGTCACTGAACCATGTTTTCTCTGGGGGATTTTCTGCCCCCTCTGCCTCCACTGCCAGCTCCCTCTGGAACTCTCTGGCACCTCCCCAGCCCCTGCTACCTACCTGCACTCATCATTCTCCATGGTGCCTCAACCCTCCCCTGCCCAGGGTACAAGGTGGAGGGGATACATCCCAGACAGGCGCAACATCAAAAGGCAGGTGAGGGCCAGCCTGGGTAAACCAGTGTCCCCGGGAAGCCGGTGCTGGGTTTGTGTTCCCCTGGAAGATGCCAGTGTGTGAGGGGGACCAATGTGCAAGCAAATGCAATGTGTGGCGGAGTGTAACAAGTGGACTCAATGCTTTTCTTCATGACTTGACAGTATCCCTGTCTTTGGGAGCAGGTTTTTTTTTTAACTTGCTTCACTGCTCATTGTTGGGTTTGGTGAGGCAGTGACATCACAACAGCATTGTTCCTATTCACAAAAGAGATACGTCCACATCATAGTTTTAAATATAGATTATACAAAGGCAAGAAAGAATCCTGGCTTCTGATTGGTCCGTTGGCCATCACAGCAGGGATGTTATCCTGACATAACATCCCTGCTGATTGTTTGTTGCATTTGTTGGCTGACTTGAGTTGTTGCTTCTTCTTTTAAAAAAACAAAATATTTTTCCACACTAACAAAAACATTTTTTTAAATATTTTTTTTTTTATTCTGTATAAAACAACAAGCTATTGTATAATAGGAACAGTGCCCTCCAGGGTGGCTGTTATACTGGGATAACATCCCTTCTCGGGTGTTGGACACCCTTGGCCAGTGGCCTCGGGCCCAACCACCCAAAGTGGGATGTTATCCCAGCATAACACCCACCCTGTCAGGCATTATTCCTTTAATAATGTATTGGTGGGTGTGTGTAACCAAAATTTTACACACACCCGAGGTGTGGGATGCTACATAAACACCGAGTTCAAAGCCTGAGGGGTTTATAAAAGCATCCCACACTGATTGGATGTGTAAAATTCTGGCTGCAACACACCTACCCATAACATTATTTGATTTAATTACTGGTCATCGTTTTTTATGGGATCATCCTTAAAAAAATCAAACAGTGAGAGAGTGCTAAATTGCTGTAAAGTGTTTTTATTTCAGTAAAGCTTAACATGAAAGTAAAACTGCTTCTTTGTAATAAGTGAAGACATTCATTTTTCAATTTTTTTAAACACTAACTTGTTTTAGAGGTAACTTAATTGAGCTTAATTGACAGCTACTTATTATAGCTGCCCAGTTATAACTAAAAATATCAACTGGGCAGTTATAGCACAGGATACAACTCTTGCTTTCTGTGTATAAAAAATGTTAACCAGTAATTGAAATACATTGATACTGTTATACTGAATGCATTTGCTAAATCTAATACAGCTGCCACTGAGAAACTGGAACCTGCACTGTGAATGTTTGTGTTGCCACTGGGTTGTGCATTTGAGAAAGAGTAATGTGCTTGGGGACAGCCCAGGTTCCAGTTGTCTCAGTGGCGCAGCTGGTTAGCGCAATCAGAACAGTATTCCGGGCAGCTTGGGTTCAAGTCCCATCTGAGGCACTTACTTCTTTCTCCCCTCAGTTTGTATGTGTTCCATAAATATGCACATTGTACTCCTGTGTGATTGTTACAAGTAAATACTTGTTTTGCCATTGGGTTGTTCATTTGAGAAAGAGTAATCTGCTTGGGGACAGCCCAGGTTCCAGTTGTCTCAGTGGTGCAGCTGGTTAGCGCAATTGGAATGGTATTCCAGGTGGCCTGGATTCAAGTCCCAGCTGAGGCACTTACTCCTTTCTCTCCTGTTTGTATGTGTTCCATAAATGTGCACACCACACACCTGTGTGATTGAGACAGTTGAAGTTATTGTTAATCTTAGTGGCTGGAGATAACAAGCATTTGTCAATGCCGAACGTTCGCATGCAGGTATTTGCAGTGGTATTTGGCACTTGGACATGGCTTAAAAAAATCAGTGACAAAGAAGTACAAGCATTTGTCAATGCCGAATGTTGCTTGCTTCTATGTGCTGTTTAGGTATTTGGAAGTCATTGGAGTGCAAATATTGAAAAATCGAGAACTTACGAGCGTGCGTAGGAACTGCTCAACGCACGCTTGTAAAACAGTCATTTTTAGGAATTTTTTCACCAAATTTTCAACATAGCCATTTTAAGAGCTCTGCTCATGAACAGTCTCACTGTGATTTTCTTAATGTGTCCCATACATTGATTTCACACACCGACTGCACCATTGTGCGCTACATGGGCGGAAACACATTTTGGGCAGGATGTGAAAAATGACAGCTGTACTGCTCATGAGGAGGTGTGGTAAAATGGCAATGTTGAAAATCTGGAGTGAAAATATTGAAAATTCACGAACTTACAAGCGTGCATAGGAACTGCGCAACGCACACTCGTAAAACAGTCATTTTTAGGAATTTTTTCACCACATTTTCAACACAGCCATTTTAAGAGCTCTGCTCATGAACAGTGTCACTGTGATTTTCTTAATGTGTCCCATACATTGAGTTTGCACACCGACTGCGCCATTGTGCGCTACATGGGCAGAAACACGTTTTGGGCAGGATGTGAAAAATGACAGCTGTACTGCTCATGAGGAGGTGTGGTAAAATGGCAATGTTGAAAATCTGGAGTGAAAATATTGAAAATTCACAAACTTACGAGTGTGCGTAGGAACTACGCATAGCACATGCTATATGAAACAGTCATTTAGGAATTTTTCACCAAATTTTCAACATGGGGTTTTTGGAACCCCTTCTCATGAATGATGTCACTGTCATGGTGTTATTTAGGCCTGAAGGGTGATTTCACGCAGTGACTGTGAAATCACCCTTTGGGCCCGAATAACGCCATGACAGTGACATCATTCATGAGAAGGGGTCCCAAAAAACCCATGTTGAAAATTTGGTGCAAAAATTCCAAAAAATGCCTGAGATATGCAATAAAGTTGAAAACCCCCTATCTAGCCCATTATACAGCTTACCGGCATTTCTTCAGTTCGCGGTCGGCTTTGAAGAGTGCAGACGTGTTCCCGGTCCCCCGATGATCATCGCGCCGAGCTCCGGAGGTAAGATATGGGGTGAGGGGTGTGGGAAGGCAGGGTGTGCAGTGGGTGGGTGCTGGTTGTGGGAGGGGCGGGAGACTGCGTGGGACGGTTTTAATTTACAGTTTTGTTTTTTACAATTGACGATGGGATGTTTGCCACACTGGGGTGGGCTCCCAGTGTGGCAGAAGATGGCTGGGGGCCGTGGAGCCGACGGGATTGGGCACCCCGTCGGCAGACAACGTGGGACGTTTGCCACGCTGGGGTGGGCTCCCAGCGTGGCAGAAGATGACTGGGGGGCCATGGAGCCAATGGGGATTGGGCACCCCATCGCAGACGAAGCGGACGCTTGCCCCAGCGTGGCAGCAAAGATTTGGGGCGGATGACGGTGTTGTGTATGACAGCGGTTTCTTTGAAGAGAAGACCACCGCTGTCATACACAGCACCACATCTGATTGGTGCAGGACTGCCACGCCTGCTCAATGGAGCAGAGGATTGCAGGGGAGGGACACACCTCCAAAGTGTCCCATTCTCCCAAGACATTCCTTGCGCATGCGCGCAAGCGAACGTAAAAAGGCTATTACTAAACTATGGTTTACTACTAAATTGCCAACCTAGGCACTATGGGAGGGATCAAATGGAGACATCTACCAGTTAGAGAAGCAGTCATACATTTACATGAGCTGCCCTGCTGTTGTTGCAGAAATCTGGCAAAGGTGGGTTTCATATAAACTTACCTCAGACACAGTTTTCATCTTTTGATTTTTTTATATAAGTATTAAGTCAAGTAAGGTATATCTTTGATGTTTTATATTAAGGTCCTGTGCAGTCCCACTGTTTCTACTTAATGAGTCTGACTGGGCAGGCATGCCTTCCAGACGCTCATGGTAAAACTGATTCCCACAGAATACTGTATTTACCACATGATGCCCAATATGTGTTTTCTGTTCCTTGTCTGTTTCTTGTTTGAATGATTGTGCACTGAAAAACTTATTTAATAATATTTTGATTATAGAGAAGTCGCCCATCTAGAGGGGGTTGTTGCACCCAAATGCCTCACTGTGGGGAGTAAACCGGGGCAAGGGGGGGGCAAGGGACCCTTCTAGGGTGCAGGTTGGTGACGAGACTGGGGAATTGTCAGCAATGGGGACAAGTCAGGATAGAAGGAGTAAAATAAACAGAATCAACAAAGGGTAACAGCAGATCTTACCACAATAATAGTGACTTCCTCAATGGGCAATCTTAGTAAAACAACGCACAAATAAATAATTTCTTTATCATTATTACATAGGAGTATAGAAATTCTGAAATAGAACCAGACCTAGCTGTCCAACTAGTCTATAACTGGTTCTCTTGACAGTGTCATTTTTTTTTAATTTTATTTATACATTCAGAATTTCACCTTTGAGGACAACTGCTCATTTACAAAGGTTCCACATCAATGGTAGCTTGAAGAGTTTAACAAAGCAATACAATATATGACATATCAATCAAAAGACATTAACTTAGGCAGCCGCACACAGAGGAGCATTGTCCTAGATACAATGAAGGATAGAAGTGAGTAAATACAAAAGAGCTCAGGTAATGGCTGTTCTAAAGGAGCATTGTCTGGGACAGAGCAGGTAGTTCAGATGAACTGCACTGAGCCTGTACGGTCATTTCCTCTGTTAAACCAGATTTGTAAATACTAGTGCCAATTCTGCTACTGCTTCATTGGTACAGGCTTTCTAGTTATCCTATGTTTCTGATTTACACTCAGGCAGTAAGTGCCATTTAAGAACTGTGCAATGTAGGTTATGTCCAGGGGTCAACCTTAACTTTTTTTTGCACTAGCCAGCCAGACAAGTTGATTAAAAATTGCACTAGCCTGCAGATGGTTGCACTAGCCCACAGTAATAATGGTCAATTTTGATTGGTTATACAGGAAAATGCAAGCCAAGAAATACTCTGATTATTGCATATTTATGCTGCTCCCACACTGCTTCCTGCCCCAGCAAAAAAAAAAAAACTGCAGTCCAGTCACACGCAGTGTGTAGCCCCATGGTTTTTTTACCATGTGCCCCTTGCTTCCTCTTTCTTCAACCCCTCCCCGCCAAAGCAGAGAATACCACAATAGCAAATTTCAATCAGGCAGTTTTAGCTCTGCACACACAATAGCCAACATCATCATGCCTGTCACCACAGTCCAACCCTGACTTGCAGGGCAATGCACAGAATCAGGCAGAGAAAGATACTCTCATCCCCTACCCTGTGATTAACCAGAACTGCACTTCTGGAAGTTTTCTTACACTGCGAAGTGAGCCAGGGAAAGTTCTAGGATTTCTTTGGAGAGAGTTAAACAAACACAGGGGGCTGAGATGTAAGAAACTTTGACATATCTGTTTATATATACCAGGTACAAAAATATTGATTTAACATGCTCTTCCCTAACAAAAACAGATTTTTCATAACAGTGTCCTTTCATCAGTCAAAGGGGAGCAGTATACAGGCATGATGCTGTACTACCTCTCTTTCTATATAGGATGATCTGTACACACCAAGAATACCTATTTTAACCTTTCAAATTATATATTTTACCAAGGTTTTGCATAGTACCATATATGCTCCAAAGTATTATTTTTAGGATGAAATGACATGCTGGGTGGTACTGCATTGATGGCATTGACTGGTGTGATCCATTAAGAGGAACTGTGAACCATACACCAGTCAGTAATGGCAGCTGTGGGCCTATGGATGGCCACTTCAGAGCCTAGTCTGCAGTGGTGTCCTGAGAAAGTATAGAGTGGACAGACCACCTGGCTGAGCAGACCGTGTGTACATGATAGCATTCTTGCACTGCATTGTTGGATACAGGCACTCAAAAGGTTGGGAAATGAGGCACACTGGTTTTAATATTGTGGGACAAATCAAAGACAAGTTCAGCAAACTAGAAGCTAGTTACTTAACCGCACTCTGTCCTTGGTTGCAGCATTCACACTAGCTGAATGTCCTAATAATTGAGTGATAATGACTCACATTGAGTCTTTTGTTGGATCCCCCTCTTAAATTGCCAGATAATTGCAGCTGTTAATGAGCTGTTAATCACACCAGGCCACCTGGAACACTGAGGGAGATTAGGAAAAGGACTACAGCCTGCTAAAGTAGGGACTTTTTCAGCTTCATTAACAGCCATGAAAAACCTGCACTAGTCAAGATGGACAAGTAGTGGGTTAGCTGCAGTAGCCCTGGCCAATTTGCACTAGGTTCAGGGCTAGTAAAACAATGTTAAGGTCGAACCCTGGTTATGTCCTTGTTCAGCTCCTCCATTGTTGGCACAATGCATCAGTGTCCTGCTATAGAACTCTGGGGCTCAGAGGGACATAAACTACATCATATAGTTATGAAATAGCACTTATCACCAGAGTATAAATCACAAAAACCCACTGAAGTCACTTACGGGGATCTATAGAAGAAACAGCAACAGAGCTAGAACCAGTATATAAAAAGCTAACATACTAAAATGCCAGCAGAATAGGCCTAACAGTCTTTCGAGTCTGCTCGATTGGTCAGCCCCCACCCTGGGTGCTGACCTTGCTGCCCCCCTCGCCTTCTCTGGCTTCTCCCTTCCCAGTTCCGGATATTCTTGCTGCATTGGATTTTGCTTCCAGAACCCTTCCCTTGTACCTGTCCCACCCCTCTTGAACCCCTCCACTGTCTCTGCCTCCACCAGCCCCTAGGCAGCGCATTCCATGGCTCCACCACCCTCTCAGTGAAGTAGCACCTCCTCCTTTCTCCCTGAATCTTCCCCTCCAGCTTCCACCCATGCCCTCTAGTGGCCCCTCCTCCTTCCTTCAAGCATCCCAACTGTTCCTCCCCTATTTACCCTCTTCATGTACGGAAGACCTCTATCATGTCCCCGGTCCCTTCTCTCTTCCAATGTGTACATATTTAGCTCTTCGAGCCTCTCCTCATAGGTCCTGTCCCCCAAGCCCCAAATCATTTTGGTTGCCCTCCTCTGGACCCTCTCCAGGAGTTTAATGTCCCTCTTTAAGTGTGACCTCCAAAACTGTATGCAGTACTCAAGGTGTGGCCTCACCAAGCAGTTATATAGAGGGAGTATCACTTCCCTCCTTCTGGAGGTGATCCCCCTAGCGATGCATCCCAGCATCCTGTTGGCCTTGGCTGCTGCCCTCCTACAAGTCTCCGAGTTGTTCATCTTGACATCCACCACCACCCCCAGGTCCCTCTCAGCCATCGAGACTTGTAGCACTTCCCCCAAGGTGTACACTTGGCCTGGGTTTCTGGCCCCGAGGTGGAGTACCTTGCATTTCCCTGCATTGAACCTCAGCTTCCACTTTCTAGACCATCTTTCCAGAGCCTCCAGGTCCCCCTGTAGGGCCACCCTCCCCTCCTTCCCATCCACCACCGCCCCCAGTTTTGAGTCATCCGCAAAGAGACTCATCTCACTCCTGATTCCTGTCCTTATGTCAGAGACGTAGGCATTGAACAGGAGAGGCCCAAGGACTGATCCCTGTGGGACCCCACTAATGACCCTCCTTGGGGAACGCCAACTACAACCCTCTGGGTCCGGTCCTGGAGCCAATTACCTATCCATCTGATCATCTGGTTCCTCACCCCCATTTCTCCCAGCTTATCCAACAGGCCCACGTGAGGAACAGAGTCAAATGCCTTACTGAAGTCTAGAAAGAGGACGTCCACTGGTCTACCCAGGTCCAAGGCACTCATCTCCCAGTCATAGAACTCCACAAGGTTTGTCTGACACGATTTCCCCAGGACGAATCCATGCTGTCTATTGTCCAGGCACCCTGACTTTTCCAGGTCCCCCCTAGCCTCTCCTTGACAATGCCCTCCATCACCTTGCCCACCACCGATGTCAGGCTGACAGGCCTGTAGTTCCCTGCCACCTCCCTTGATCTGCCCTTGTGGATAGGCACTATAAGCACCACCTTCCAGTCCTGGGGCACCCACTCTGTCCTCAGAGAGCTGGTGAAAAGCTCAGCCAGGGGTTTCGCCAGGACATCCGCAAGTTCCTTCAGCACTCTGGGATGTAATTTATCCAGCCCCAGTGCTTTTTCTGTCTTAAGGGAGCTGAGGGCTTCCCTCACTCTCTCTGCTGTGATTTCCACTTCCGATACCTCTTCTCCCTGCTTAGCCCTCCTCCCTCCTGCCAGTGATGCCTCCCCCTCTCCCCAGACCCGCCGATCGGTAAGGGTCCCCCCCTCCTCAGTATCTCTGTCTCCTCCCATGTATGATGCAGCACCCCCATTTTCCTTGGTGAAAACTGAGGTGAAGTACTCATTTAGTACCTCAGCCTGCTCCCCCGGGTCTTGTGCCCATCTCTCCCCTGATTTAATCCTGCTAATCTGCCCCTTCACCCTTCGTTTTTCCCCAATGTATCTAAAGAACCCCTTGTTCCCTCTCCTAATTTCCCTGGCCAGGTTCTGCTCCTTCCTTGCCTTAGCCACCCTCACCACCCTAGTGGCCCTTCTAGCCATCAGCTCATACTCCTCTCGATCCCTTTCACTCCTTGAGCACTTGAATTGCCTATAGGCTGCCTTCTTTCCCCGCACCACCTCCTGGACCTCCCTGATCCACCAGCAGAGTTTTCGGGCCCTACCACATTTTCGTCTTCCTCTTGCATAGATGCTGGTAGCATCTTGCACCCCTCTCCTGATGATTTCCCACCTACTATCAGCATCCATGTCTGACCCAATCACATCCAAATGCTCCTTAAGGATCCTTCCCATTTCCTTAAAATCCGTTCCCCTGAAGTCAGTTACCTCCGTCTTTGTGCAGCCTTCTAGCCCTCCTAGGTCCAGGCAGAACCAGACCATGGCATGGTCACTCCCCACCAACAGGTCCCTTACCTCCAGGCCCCTAATCTGGTCACCCTTACCTCCAGGCCCCTAATCTGGCCACTGTCTGCCAGGACCACATCCAGTACCCGCACCTCCCTGGTCGGTTCCCCCACCTGCTGAGTAAGAAACGCATCTTGAAAGACATCCAACAACCTCTGTTCCCTGGTCACAGAGGATGTTATAGTCTCCCAGTCTGTTCCTGGCATGTTTAAGTCCCCCAACTACACCACCATTCCTCTGCCCAGCCTGCAGTGTCTCCCAACATCTGCCACCAGACTCTCCTCCAGCTCCTCCGCCAGGGCAGGGGGTCTATACACCACTCCTATTTTTACTCTCTTGCCCCGGCCCCCTTGTTATCAAGGTGACCCAAATCGCTTCCACGGTTCCCTCTGCCTCCTCTACTCCCCCTATGCCAATGCAGTTTTGACTATCATTGCTACCCCTCCTCCCCTTCCCTCCCCCTGTCCTTCCTGAACATAGTGTAACCCTCCAGGTTCAGGTCCCAGTCATGTTCTGCAGTGGCCCAGGTCTCAGTGACCACTGCCACATCCACTGCTCCCTCAGTTAGCATTGCCTGGAGCTCAGGCATTTTATTTTCCAAGCTCCTGGCATTTAGCAGGACTACCTTCCACCCTTTCCCTATACTTCCATTTCTCCTGCTCATGTTCCCATGGGGATTCTGTTTTCCCCTGATCTGCACTTTACCGATCGGCCTTTTCCCGCAATCCTCCAGCTTCCCAGGGGGGTGGAGACAGAGTCCCTCCTTTATCGGCACCCCCTTGACAGCCTTTTCTCCCATCCCACCCCCCTTCACAAGTTTAAACCCCACTTTTCACCAATGAACTCCTCTATTTTCGACTTAAGGATTCCCCTTCCCTCCAAATTGAGATGGAGTCTATCTCTAGCATACAGCTCCTTATCCTCCCAGGACTCCCCCCAATCCTCCATCAACCCATACCCTCTGGCCTCACACCACTCCCTGAGCCACTGGTTTATCTCCCTAATCTTCCTTTTGTGCTCCCCACTAGCCCTTGGCACGGCAGGATTTCTGAGGAAACTGTGCATCCTATGTCATGACAGACCCTGGCAAGCTCCTGAATCTTGCCTGTATCTCTAGCTCGCTATTTCCTCAATGTCATTTGTACCCAGGTGGACCAGTATGTCGGGGAACTCCCACAATCCTTTGCCAGCTGATATACCTCGTGCTTAGCCCTGTGCACCGTTAGTCCAGGGAAGCATTTTGTTCTAACTGGCCAGGCTTCTCCCTCCCTATCCTATTTGATACCCCTAATCAAAGAATCCCCCAACAGGAGCACTCTGACCGCTCCTTTTCCTCCATTCCCCTTCCATGTCCCTCATCCTTTCTACCAGCCCTCCACCCAGCCAGCTCCTTGTTCCTCCCTATCTGGGTGCCATGCCACCCTCCTCATTTACCCTGGCCACCCCTTCCCCTCCGATCCTATGCCTCTCCTCCTCCTGAGTATCCTTCTGTACCTTGCTAACTCCCCCCTCACTGCTCGCAACTGGTCCTTCTCCCCCATCTGCTAAACTAGCCTGTCTCGTCCTCCCTTCCTTGCTGTCTCCATTTAGTCCCTCCTTGCTTGTCGTGCTCCCCTGGCCTAAACCCTCAGCTCTTTTACTGAATCCTCCTTGTACTTCTGGTCCTTCTCCTTTACCTTTCCTCCCAACTGGTCCTTCTCCTTGTGCTTTCCTCCCTCTTCCCCCTGCCCCTCCTGCTCTGATTCACTGCTCCCCACATTTTCCTGCATTCCAGGTTCCCCCCTGTTCTTCCTGCTATCTGGCCCCTGCCTCCTGCCCCCCACTTCCTTTCCGTCTCTAACCACCCCTGTCGTGGCTACATCACCCACCTCATCCTCGAGCAGAAGAAGAGAATTGAAGCGGTTACTGAGTGTAAGGTCTGATCCACCTCCCCGCCTTGCTTCCTTCTGTCCAGCCCTGGCCATCTGCCTACTTCCCTGAGAATGTTGTCCCTCTGTCCCTTCCTTGTGAGGGTCCCCAGTTACCTGCATGCTTCCTTGATAGTGTCCTTTTGGACCCCCTCTGCCAGGGTCCCTATGTGACCCCTGAGTATTCTCCTGCACTCCTTTCCCTATCCGCCGCCCCCAGTGCTTGGTGCAACCCCATGGGAAAGCCCTGCCCCTTCCCAACCATACTTTCCCCTTCCCTAGCTGTCTCCCTAATCCCCAGCAACCTCCTCCCTAAGCTGTGCCGCTGGCAGCACACTGGGCAACCACCAAACTTCAAGCCCAGTCCAGTATCATTGCTGCTCCACACCCTGTGCACCCCACCACCCTCCCAAAGATGCCGGCCCTAATACCATGTGGTTCCATCCCCTTCCAAGTAGATTTCCTTGGGTGAGCCACCAGGTTCTCCCAGTCCAAGATACACCCCTACTGCCTAATCAGGTCACCCACTAATCTTAGATACAGTCCCACAGTACACTGGTAACCCTGTTACTAGGTGCAGTACAACACAGTAAACTTATAAGGGAAATGAACAACTCCCTAAGCTCCTCTCTCCCAGCCTTTAAATCCAACCTCCAGTGGCTAGAACTACATGAGCTGCACCTGCAGCCTTTTCCTCCAATTGCAGGGCAGGTGTTCCCCTATAAATTAGCAGAACTCTGGGGAGGGTCTTGGGCAGACACCCGACTTGAGAGAGAGTGTATCATCCCTGTGTCTTCCCTCCAAGCCCAGCAGCCAAAGAACCAGGCCCATGCAAATCCCACCAAATAGGTTTTAAATCAGAAGAAATAGGCCTCCACCAGCGCAGCCTGTTACACAGTGAAACATCCAACAAATGAGCCCACTTACAGCCACCAAACCAGTTTTCAAACTTCCAACAGCCCCCAAAACAATACCCTGCTAGCCCCTTAGAAGTAAGAAAGAAAAGAAATAACCTTCTACCAAGTAAAATCCACAAGAACCCTGTAAAAACAACAAGAAGCAGCTACTGTCCTGGAACACAACTGATCCTGTCCCCTTCCAGTTCCTTCTGAGAAGACAAAGCAGCCAACACCACAAACCTGATTCAGCTCTGCCTCCAGTCAATTAGCTGTTTCTACTGGGAAAATAACTTCCAGGTTCAGTGCAGTTCAGGTTGTGGGCAGAGTGGTGTATCATTATCATCCATTATGGGCTCCAGCTTAGAGAAGAAAATCCTCTGGGAATTGGAGGCCCAGCAGTGCTGACTATTTCTACCATACTGCTTTATTTTAACCATAGAATCATAGAATGTGCGGGCATCTAGTCTGCCCTATTTTCCCTGCCTAACACTACACCCTGGACCCTATTTGGTCACAGGTGTCCCTCCCTCCTCCCTTACTTCTGATTATTATACCCATGTGCCTATCCCACACATGTTTGAAGCACCCCACTGTTTTCGCCACCACCATCTCTTCTGGCAGGCTGTTCCTGGTGTCCGCTACTCTTTCTTTGAAGATGTGTTTCCTCTTATCCCTCTTAAACCTGCTCCCCTTCAAGCTTCATTGCATGCCCCCATGTTTTGGTGCACTTCCTCATGCGAAAGAGATTCCCGTCCTACACCTTGTTCAACCCTGTGAGGTACTTGCAGGTCTCAGTCATGTCCCCTCTTGCTCTCCTCCAGGGAGTACATGTTGAGTTCCCTGTAGCCTCCTTGTACAAAAACATAGAAACATAAAAAGTGTGGCAGATGGGGATCAAAGGTCCACTTAGTATGTCCAGATCCTAGCCCCCTACTCAGATACTTTTTGTCACTATCTCCTTGTGCCTATCCCAAGCCAGTTTAAATCCCCATACTGTTTTGGATTCAATGACTTCGGCAGGTAGGCCATTCCATGGATCAACCACCCTTTCTGCGAAGAAAAACTTGCATGTTGCCTCTGAATCTAACCCCCTCAGTTTCATGTTGTGGCCTCTTGTTCTCATGGAGTTGTTAATGAGAAAGAGCTCCTGGTTGGGGACTCTGTTTATACCCTTTGGGTACTTGAATGTCTCAATCATGTCCCCCTATCTCTGCACTGCTCCAGGGAGTACATATTGAGTTCCCATAATCTGTGTTTATAAGACAACTCATGGAGACTGTGAATATTTTTAGTTGCCCTCCTCTGCACCGTCTCCTGTCTGTCTATGTCCTTCCTGAGGTAAGGCCTCCAGAACTGGACACAGTACTCAAGGTGGGGCCTCACAAGGGACATGCACAGTGGTAGGATTACCTCCCTTCTTCTACATGAGATGCCCCTACCTATACATCCTAGCATTTTGCTGGCCCTTGCTGATGCTTTTTCGCACTGGTTGCCCACTTTTAAATCATCTAAAATAACTCCCAGATCTCGCTCCTGCAAGTGATTGCTAGTCTCTCCCCCCAGGTGGTAGTCAGTACCCGGGTTGTTCTTACCCAGATGCATGACCTTGCATTTTTTTGCATTGAATTTTAGCTGCCATATACTTGACCATTTTTCCAGCTTGAGAAGGTCACTTGTCATTTGTTCTACCCCCTGTGCCATATCCACTCTGTTGCAGAGCTTTGTGTCATCTGCAAACAGACATACCTTCCTGCCCAACTCATATGTGATGTCACTGATGAACACATTGAAGAGCAAAGGTCCCAGGAGGGACCCTTGTTGCACACTGCTGGTCACTTCCCTGGCTTCTGATGCTGCCCCATTTACCATCACTGTTTGGGTTCACTGTTGAAGCTATCTTCCTACTCATGATACCACTTCCTTCCCTACTTCTGTATTCTTGAGTTTATTTAGCAGCATTCTGCGTGGGACAGAATCAAAGGCTTTACAAAAGTCTAAGTAGGTGACATCCAAGGCACCCCCCGGTCCACCACCCTAGTAACCAAGTCAAAGAACTTGTTCAGCTTTGTCTGGCAAGACCTTCCTGCTGTGAACCCATGCTGCTTGATGTCCTGCTGTTCAGTTTCCTCCAGAAATGCTATTATTTTTTCTTTGAGCAGCAATTCCATCAACTTGGGGAAGAGGGGAGGGTGGCCCTACAAGGGAACCTGGAGGCTCTGGAAAGGTGGTCTAGAAAGTGGAAGCTGAGGTTCAATGCAGGGAAATGCAAGGTACTGCACCTGGGAGCCAGAAACTCGGGCCAAGTGTACACTCTGGGGTGGGAAATGCTACAAGTCTCGATGGCTGAGAGGGACCTGGGAGTGGCGGTGGATGTCAAGATGAACAACTCAGAGACTTGTAGGAAGGCAGCGGCAAAGGCCAACAGGATGCTTGGATGCACCGCTAGGGGGATCACCTCCAGAAGGAGGGAAGTGATACTCCCACTGTATAACTGCTTGGTGAGGACACACCTCGAGTACTGCATGCAGTTTTTGAGGTTACATTTGAAGAGGGACATTGAACTCCTGGAGAGGGTCCAGAGGAGGGCAACCAAAATGATTTGGGGCTTGGGGGATAGGACCTATGGGGAGAGGCTTGAAGAACTAAATATGTACACATTAAAAGAGAGAAGGAACCGGGGGGACATGATAGAAGTCTTCAGGTACATGAAGGGGTAAATAGGGGAGGAGCAGTCAGGGTGTCGAAGGAAGGAGGGGGGGCAACTAGAGGGCATGGGTGGAAGCTGGAGGGAGATTCAGGGAGAAAGGAGAAGGTGCTACTTCACTGAGAGGGTGGTGGAGCCATGGAATCGCTGCCCAGGGGCTGGTGGAGGCAGAGACGGTGGAGGGGTTCAAGGGGGGGTGGAACAGGTACAGGGGAAGGGTTCTGGAAGCAAAAACCAGTGCAGCAAGAATATCCAGGACTGGCAAGGTAGAAGCCAGAGAGGGAAAGGGGGCAGCAAGGTCAGCTCTCAGGGTGGGGGCTGACCAAACGAGCAGACACGAAAGACCGTTAGGCCTATTCTGCTGGCATTTTAGTATGTTAGTAACTTTCCCACCACTGAGGTAAGACTAACTGGGCCTAGTACCCTGCTTCCTCTTTGCTACCACTCTTGTAGAAGGGGATCACTATTGCCTTTTTCCAACCTGTGGGACTGTCCCTTCCCTCAGGGATCTACTCAACAGGTCTGCTAGAAGTTCAGCCAGTTCATTACTCAGTTCCCGCAGTATGCATGGGTGGATTCCATCTGGACCCATGGCTTTATCCACGTTCAGTTTTTTTAATTCTCCCTTTATCCTTTCTGTCATGATTGGCCTTGTGTCTACCACCCTTTCTGTTTCTTTTGTCCCCCTTCGGATTGGGTCCATTGCCAGGCTTTTCCTTTGTAAAGACAGAGCAGAAGTACTCATTCAAGACCTTTGCCTTTTCTATGTCTTCTTCCACCTTTTTCCCATCCCTGTTTAAGAGCCTCACAATACCTCCTTTGTTTTTCTTTTTGTCACTTATGTACCTAATGAAGGTTTTGTTGCCGTCTTTTGCCCCCAGCACCAAGTCTTCCTCTGTTTGTGCCTTTGCTGTTCTGATCACCCGATTTGCCTCCCACAGGCTACTCCTGTATGCCTGCCTGTATGGTTTCTTATGCACCCCCTCACCATTTTGGTAGCCCTCCTCTGAACCACTTCCACCTTGTATATGTCCCTGCAGAGGTGTGACCTCAGAACTGGACACAGAACTCTAGGTGAGGTCTCACAAGTGAATGATACAGAGGCAACACCACCTCCATACTCCTGCTAGAGATCCCCCCACCCTATGCACCCCAGCTTCTGGCTCGCTTTACCTACTGCCTTGTCATACTGTACTGCCACCTTGATATCCTCAGGTACAGTATGATCACCCTGAGATCCCTCTCTTGCTTGAGAACTGTAGGTAACTCCCTCCATCTTATACTCAGCCCCTGGCTTTCCTCTCCGTAGGTGCATGACTTTGCATTTTTTGGCATTAAATCTCAGCTGCCACTCCCTAGACCACTGCTCTAGTTTCCCCAAATCCTCTGCATCCTCTCCACCACCTCCTGGGTATCCACCCTGTTGTTGATTTTTGTATCGTCAGCAAAGAGGCACAGCTTCCCTTCTAGTTCCTCAGCAATGTCATTTATGAAGACACTGAAGAGGACAGGGACCAGAACCAATCCCTGTGGAACTCCACTGGTCACACCTCCATTCTCCAAGTGACTTCTGTTTACCACCACCCTCTGCCTCCTACCTGCCAACCAGTTGACTACCCAGCTCACCACCTTCTGCCCCACCTCTCACCTGCTACTTTTTTTTTTTTATTAGCCTACAGTATGGTGCAGTGTCAAAGGCCTTAGTGAAGTCCAGATAGGCCACATCCACTGCTCTCCCTGATCCACCTCCCTAGTTCCACAGTCAAAGAAATCTTTGAGATTTGTTTGACATGACCTTCCCCCTGTGAAGCCATGCTGCCGGTGGTCCTGCCGCCCATGTGTCTCCAGGTACTCCAACAGTCTCTCCTTCACTAGGGACTCCATTAACATACCCACCACTGACTGGTGGTCTGTAATTGCTGACCTCCTCTCTGTTGGTGCTCTTGAGCAGAGGGACCACATCAGCCCTCCTACAATACTTTGGAATCACTCTGTCTCCAATAAGGCACTAAATAGTGTTGCCAGAGGGGCGTCCAGCATCATGCTCAGTTCCTTAAGTACCCATGGGTGGACCCCATCCAACCCCATCACCTTGTTTTCCTTTCGGGCTTCCAGCCCCCAGTGGACTCTCTCCTGTAAATGGACTTGTATCTACCCTCCCTCTCCCCCAGTGTCTGTTAATGCATGCTGACCCATCCCCCCCACTGTAAAGACCAATCAGAAGTCTTGTTTAAAATTTTAGCTGTTGTTTATCATCACCCTCAATCTGCATAACCAATATGCCCCCTCCCATTTCTCTCATCACCTTATCCAATTTTCCTTAGAACTCGTATCCTACAAGGGGGGGGGGATACAATTATGATCTGAAATATTTAGGTTACCATTTTTGCATGTCCCACTACTCTTTGTTTTTTCTTTTCCTTCAATATTCCCTTTCTGTTCTTTCTTTTAGAGATACACTTTTCTTCAGTTCTTCCGTTTGACTAACTTATCCTTTCATCTTTTAGTTCAACCTGTACAACCTGTACAAAAACCTTCAGTTTTGTCCATCAGAGAGGAGAAAGTCACTTCCTTTACCTGTATATGTGTACTACTTTAGCTGTTTGCAAGTGTGTTCACACACTGGCAGCTGCCACTGTTGTGAGTGTGCAAGGGAGCCAGCCAGCAGCATACAGGGAGCAAGGTGGTGGGTGAGTGGAGTGGGCAGGAAGCAGCATGGTGGCACCAATGCATGCCATGCAGTCATGCTCGCTGCCAGTCCAGAATCTGATTTTGCATTATTCACTAATTTTCACAACTTGTCCAAACAGTGCTCACATCTTTTCACAACTTCTAACCTCCAACCCCACAACTGCATCTCTGTGGGTGGTGGGGAGCGTCTACACAAGAGTCTACAACACCTTTACCATCTCCACTTCTAAGCATTGCCATGAACAAATGCCACTGCACTTGGATCACCTCTGTAATGAAATGGGAGACACACATACTGATCCACTCACTGTGGATCAGAACCTCTGCACTGACTTCTGACCTCAGTATCACAGTGGAATTTACATGTTAAGCACCCCTAAAGATTTAAAAAATCTTTCTCGGTGCCAAATTTTATGACTAAATGCAGTTTTCATTTCTGCTAAAAATCTTATCTTAAGATATTGGCAACCCAGCAATCACAAGAGGTAAAAAGGGGCTCTCAAACACAGCTTGGTTGGCAGCAGGTATTTCCAAAGTCAGCCATCTGGTCAACCAGGACTCTGGAGTTTTGTCTTCCTTTCAAGAGATCAGGGAAAACTTCAGGCTACCGAAGTACCATTTTCACTTTTACTTATCTTTAAGAGAGATATTGGGGGAAAATGTGCTGTCAGATGGTTATATTCTATCCCAAAATACTGAATGGAGTTAAATGGTTAAACTAGGTCCCTAAGGAAGGGTGCTAGCATCACTTATCAATCAATCAATCTTTATTTTACAAGGCAAAACACCATTGAGTGAACTCATTTGCGAGGTGAACCTGGAAGGTACACATAAACAGTACAGCAAAATAAGAGGTACACATTAGTGAGGAACTACAATAATTAGTATAAAGGTACAACAAGGCGAGAGTTATGCAAGTAATACATTGTTTACACAGCAAAATGTACAATAAATGCAGAGAAAATATTTACAACATTATATACAGTCTATACATGAAGATTCGAAGGAGAGATCAATGAAAAAGCACATACTATCTATCAATAACACATCTCATAAGATGCAGTGAAAGGGGAGCAGCTCTAGGATGTGATGTAGATACATTGAGGGAGAGGTTGAACAGAAGAGAAAGGACAAGAGGAGATATGCAAGTAAGAAAAGTATAGGATAAAGAGGAGCAGGAGGGGAGAAGTATTGTTGTACTACTATACACAGTACATCAGGGAGTACAATTACAGGATTCGGTGAAGGCACGGGCGAACAAGGTTTTAAGTAAGCATTAATCCATGATGAAGGTGGCATCTAATGGGGAATTAATGCATGGTTGGGACCGTTGTTGCCAAGTGCCTACAACGGACCAACCATGCATTAATTCCCCATTAGATGCCACCTTCGGAGTGGATTAATGCACTTGTAACATGGCAAGTGCAACACTAGTATTTGACAGATGCTGTTTTCTTTTGTATACAACACTAATGAGGACACATATTTATTGCACATCCAAAATTATGCTTCAGCTGTCTTACTTTTTAAGCCTTTGTGTGAGTGCAAGCGTAAGCGTGCACGTTGATCACCCCACCTCGATTAATATAGTGGCGACTTTTTTTTTTCATTTGAACTCTGGTGTACATGTCAATATTCTCATAACATAATGCTTGCACCTGTGACTTTCCTACTTGTGTTGTGCTACTCTATTTCTCTTTGCTCGTTTCTATGTGATACCGTTGGTCTGCTGCATTGTGAGCAACATCTGTTCCATGCATACCTTAATATGCTCCGAGACTGACAGTTCTGTTCTCCGCTGGCTGTGCACTGTGACCCTGACTATTCCCACCAATAGGTGGTGCTTTCAGAAGACCAGGGAACTTCTGTTCTATTTTCTCATTGCTGTCTTTTCTGCCCGCATGCTGTTCGACTTCACATCTCATCCGACAATCATTACCTGCCTCGCAGAACTCGCACCGCCCACCACGGCACAGT
The DNA here is from genome assembly GCA_016271365.2 of Neoceratodus forsteri. Classification (NCBI taxonomy): domain Eukaryota; kingdom Metazoa; phylum Chordata; order Ceratodontiformes; family Ceratodontidae; genus Neoceratodus; species Neoceratodus forsteri. The sequence goes on from JADMNL010000025.1 coordinate 270,651,421, forward strand.
TTCCCCTTGTGGAGCTCTGTTTTCTGCTCCCCATTCCTCTCTGTACTATTTTACACTTCACAGACTTCACCGCAGACCCCCTTTTCCCTGAACTCTGACTCATCAGTCTGACCGATAGGTGGCGCTTTCTCACACTTACACTACTTCTCCTGTCCCTCGCACTGATGTATTATTCCCCTGTGCTTTGAGCTGTTCTTTTCCATTACTGGCCAGCTTCTACAATATGAACCAAGAAACCACGTTTCTGCAATGTAGTACAGTTGCCTGTTGTTTGCTCTGTCCCATTTTCTACAGTGTCAACACTACACACACATTTCTGCACTTTCTCTGTTGGCCCTGCCGCTTCGTTTTCATCCTATGTCTTTATCGTGCCACCTATTGGTCGAAGTATGTGCACCACATTCATTACTTACATAGTTCTGTGAGCATGTTCACACTCTCAGAATGGCATTATTGCTGTGGATCTTGACAAGCAACATGTCATTATCGTGCCGTAATGCTGTGTTGCTCTTGTACCACCTGACGCTCTTGTGCCAAATATGTTCCTTGGTTTTAGTTGTGTTCTTTTAGCCATGTTACAAAGGTAGATAATTTTACAAGAGTGACTAACTTGAGGGTTTTCTAAAGTTTGTTCCACAAGAAGGGAAGGAAATGGCTTATAGATGATATACCAACATGGGTTCTAACTTTGGGAATGGTTAGAGCTAAGTACGGTAGGCTTCTAAGGGCATAGCTTCCAGGTGAGCACATAGAAGACAGTCTGTAATATACTGGGGAAGATTTCTTATAATGGCTCGTTATGTCCAAAGGGCTGCATTTTATAGAGAGCAGTGATGAGTAGAATAAGGCACTCCAGTGATAAATCTAATTGCCTGGTGGTAGAGGGTGTCACGTTTTGATAAGGCAGCACTAGTGCCTTGTCCGTACAGAAAGTCACCATAATCCAGAAAGGGGAGGAAGATGGTTTGGACAAGTCTGGATTTAGCTTCCAAAGTGAGTGAGTAAGTAAGTGCTAAATTCAGAAAAAAATTCTGAGTCTCTGTTTGAGTTTTTTTAGTTAATTCCTCTATGTGGTCAGAAAAGGACAGTTTAAAGTCAATCCAAACACCCAAGTATTTAAATTTAGGCACAAATTCTGGCTGCTCGCCCAGGAGTGTGGTGATTTGGGGCAATGCACCTGTGGTGGTAGTATGAGAGTTCTTACGGGAAGGTGAAAAGAACACTGCCTTGGTTTTCTTAGCATTGAGTAACAGCTTTAGTTGTAATAGGTTTAGCTGGAGATGGTTAAACTCAAGTTGTAGGTCTAGGCATCTTGTTTCGAGAGTAGGCCTGGCAACATAAAGGACCATGCTGTCTGCAAACAGATGTATATAGGTGGATTTTATGTTGGAGTGAATGTTGTTGATGTAGATGGCAAAAAGGAGTGGACCCAAGATAGAGCCCTGTGGCATGCCTCTCAAGGAGGGTTTTTAGTGGGGAGAGGTCTCCTTCTGCTTTGACCTGTTGAGAGCATCTAATAAGGCAACTGTCAAACCATTTGATGGCCATAGTGTCAAGGTCACAGTTACAGAGGATGTCCAGGAGCAGTACATGGTCCACCGTGTTGAAGGCCTTACTTAAGTCCATGAACAAGGCACACACGTAGTGTTTATTATCCAGGACATGCAGCCAGTCATTTGAGACTTTGGCAAGCGCAGAGATTGTACTATGACATGATCTGAATCCTGATTGAGCTGGTGTGAGTAGATTAAATGAATCAAGGTAGTTTCTAAGCTGTTGGTTAATAAGTTTTTCTAGCATTTTGGAGAGGGTAGGAAGCAGAGAAATAGGTCTATAATTATTAAGGTCACTAGGCTCACCTTTTTTGAAAAGCAGGATGATATGGGCCATTTTTCAAATTGTGGGAAGAGTTCTTTGTGCAAGCAGCCAGGAACATTCAGTATACACCTTTTTCATCCCCTCCAGGAACATTCAGTATACAGCTTTTCCATCCTCTCCTGTACTGATAAATAGATACTCTAAAAAAGGTAAAACAGAACATCTAAAGGGCCTAAATACACTTGGGGATTTGATGCCGGTGATGCAGGAGTTAAGTCAGACAACAGAAGGGCTAAAGAGAATAGATCTTACCCTTGCAGAGTGTTCTGGACATACAGGACTACAGATATCTGGGCAAACTAATATGGTAGTCACCACTCAAGTGCATGCCTTTAGGGATAATCATGATAAGGAACAATTCACAAATGAGGGTAATTTCATCTCCTGCACTAATCTCTCTAAGCAAATGCTAGAGATTGCTAAGAACCATTATTATGCAAATATAATGATCTTGGAGAAGATTGCAGCACTAAAAGAGGAAGTATCTACTCTAAGAACTGACATTTTTAGGAACAAAATAACATTAGATCAGGTTCTTAATAAGATTGATCAGGAAAAATTAGAAGTGAGCTTGCAAGCTATTTTAATAGAGGACATTCCTTCTGAAAATAAATTTGTACAAGTGAATTTGCCAACTCCATTTATGAAGGAGAATTGCACAGATATTCAGAGGTATAAAGGGCAGATGAAAATAAGGAAAAGAGCAAGAAATACAAATAAAAATAAATGTAGTAAGTCAAAGAAACTGAGTAAAAATAAATTAAATGTACTAGGAAACATTGCAGATGGAAATAATAGGGAAGAGATTGTACAGGAGGAGTATATTCATGTTAAACAAAATGTACATGATGTGACTAATGCTGATATCACTGAACTAACCCCAAGTGATTTGCCTCTGGTCGGTCGGGAGGTCACTGTCCCAGGATTTGAACCCGATTACATTCCATCTCAAATTGGACAAGGTTTGCCTACAATGGGTCTGTTTTCTTTTAATAATCTATTTAATGAAACTGGGGAAGGAAATTAGTACTTTTTTGAGACTTACAGTATAAAATTAATACCGGATTAAATGGAGGACATATTTACAAGTCACATAAAATTCAGTGTGGGTGTCAATCAGGATGAAAGGGACTTCCAAGTTTTAAACCTCTCTAATCCTAATATCCCAGACTGAGTTATGATCTATACAAAATCACCTGTACTTGTTTCAGAAATATGGTCTAAAGAAAACTTAATGCTGTCAAAGGGGATTTTGCTAAGTGAACCACAGATACTTCAATCTTTGCAGAATGCAGAAATAAGTGGACCAAGTGTAGAGTCAGTCAAAAAATGGGATTTAGCTTTATAAACACTTTTAAAAGTAATCAATAATCATGAAATAACCAATATATTGAACAAAATTACAAGACACTCTTAATTTTTGGTTGGAATATGAGGGGTGAGAGGAATCCAAGAACAGCTGGAAGGGGAAATTATTTCTTTCTTGTCCCATTCACTTGATTTAGAACTGGCTCCACAAACCCTCTCAAGTATCAAGATATGGAGGGATGAAATTGAAACTTTCCAAATAGATTTGGTCTTTGCATCTGCTAGACCTGTGTGGGCCATTTTGGAAAAGGCCATAGTATTGGACATTTGCAAACAGGATTCAGGCCTGCACCCGGGAACTGTGCTTGGCGAAAACAAATAAACCAAAAAAAGTCAGATGCCAGCGCAAGTTACAACCACATTCTCACAAACCACAAAGGCTGTCAATTTCGCCACCCGAAGGGAATAAAGGAAGCAAGAAAAACTTTCTTAGCGTGCTAAAAAGTGCTTCATTTTATTTTGAAATGCATCCTGCTTCCACGAAAAGCTGACCATTCTTACAGCATAAAAGTTCCTCAAGGAACATAGTATTGGACAAGCTGGGCATTTTGGTGACTACGCCTGGGGAATTCTTTAGAGAATGTATTACTTTTTTTGGAAATAATAGACTGCAGAAGGAAATCCCCAGAACTGAGCAAGTTTGACAGTTGGTGCAACAATTTCAAGTAAGGCAAAAGCTTAACATATTATCTTGGAACAGAGAAGAGCTTTCATTAAAGGTCGCAGATAGTGATACTTGCTCCTTCTTGGAGACCTTTGATATCTTATGCTTCCAAGAAACTTGGAGTCTAGCACCAGAAAGTAATATGATACCAGGTTTTGTCTCAGTTGGGATACCAGCTCAAAAAAGCAAAAAGTTAGGTAGACCTAAAGCAGGTCTTACTACCTTTGTCAAAACCTCCCTAGACTTTGTAATAACAGAATGTAAATCTGAGGGAAATTCAATTTTGACTGTGAAACTTTGTAAACATTCTTTTACATTAATAATTTGTAACATTTATATTCCTCCAAAGATCAAAAATAAGGAGGACCCATGGCATCAATTTAAAGGGGACATGGATATCACACTGCAGCAAAATGCTCACCTTCCAGTATATATTCTGGGTGACTTTAATGCCCAGATTGGGGAAAATGAATCAGATGAAGATTTTCATATTGATTTTATAAGGAATATAGTGGAACTTAATCCAGGACTTTTGGCATAAAAAAAATTTGAGGACAAAAAATTAAACACTAGAGGTAGACAAGTAGACAATTATTTTAGAGAGCAAAATGTTATTCTTGTTAATGAAACTTCAGGAAGCTATGCATCCATGGGTCCAAAAGGCCATTCAACAATAGATCTAATATGGACCAACATAGAGGGGGCCAAGATGATATTGGAGATGGGGATCTTGGATCATCCAAAATCAGCACATCTTCCTGTTTACACAATTTTAAACACAGAAATTCCTAGCTGGAACTCATGTGTGATTCCATCATCTATGGAAATTATAAATCTTAAGAGAATCAAATTGCATAATCATTCCATACACACTTTTCTAGAATTGTTTTCCTACGATTTCCCAGCAGAACAACGACAAGCATTACTTTCAAATAGTAACTTTGACAACATATTAGAAATCTGGGACAAGTTAATAAACTATATTAAACCTTTCTGTAAGACAGCTACAACTAAGGTAGCAAATCCATGTTCATGGTTTAATAATAATTGTGAAAAAGTGAATTCTACTCTTAATCAGAAAATAAGAGAAGGAAGAATAAAACTGAACAAAAAATTAAGGAATTAAATCAAGCCAGGAAAGAATATAATAAATTCTTGGAACATGAAAGAAACTACTACAAGTTGCAGTGCGATAAGTTGCATAGTATAATATTGAAAAGGAATACCAAAGCCTTTTGGAGGCTGGTGAGCAGTGGATATGGCCAATACTCTAATAGAATCCAGACACACATTATATCAACAACATGGGAGAGGTATTTTGAAACCTTATACTTCTCAGAAAAAGAAATGACAGGGACAAATAGCTAAATTATAGAAACATCTGAACTGTTCCCTATACCCCTATGTCTCAATAATAATGAGATTTGTTCTGCGATATTTTCACTTAAATCAAATAAGGCCCCAGGACCAGACAGTGTAATTGGGGAAATTTATAAAACTTTTATACAGTGGTGGGTCCCAGTTTTAAGAATATTTTATAATGCGATAATACAAGGTCAAGATATTCCTTATAGTTGGCTGGGAAGCATCGTCTATTCAATGTTGAAGAAAGGAGATCCTTCAAATCCAAAGATGCATAGATCAATTAGTCTGATAGATGTCTCACGGAAAATATTCTGTAAAATTTTGCTTCGCAAACTTCAAGATTGGATAGATGAAGATGGAATTCTTAGTGAGTATCAGAATGGTTTTCGAGCAGCAAGATCCACAGTACAGCACTGTTATGTTCTAAGACGTCTAATATGGAAGTACACAATGGTAGAGCATGGCAAACTATATTGCTGTTTTATCGATCTGGCCTCAGCTTTTGATAAAATCAGTAGAAATTTGCTATGGGAAAAATTAAAACAACTGGACATGGACATTTCTTTGTTAAATGTAATAATTAGATTTCATACAAATGCTTGGATGCAGGTCCAATATAATCAATGTGGAACACTGACATCCACTATCAGGACAAATGTGGGTGTTAGACAGGGGTGCATATTGGCTCCAACCCTGTTTAACCTATATATAAATTCGATCTTGCAAGATCTGGAGGATACAGATTTTCATCCTCCAAAAAATGGGAAAATAGGGTGTCTCTTCTAGCTTATGCTGATGACATTGTCTTAATTTTTACTTCTTTGTTGGGTCTTCAGAGAAAACTTAACAAATTTGCTGTTTTATGTGACAAAAATGGTCTATTAATTAATAGGGACAAAACTAATGTAGTAATATTCGGGAATCAGTCTAAGAATTTACTAGGGTATTCATAGGAAAAGCCAAAATAAACACGGTTAAAACATATGACTATCTTGGGGTATGTTTTTCCCAAAGTACAACTTAGAAGGAACATTGTACTCTTATTATGTCAAAAACTAAAACTGCATCAAATGCCTTCAGGTTATTTAATTCAAAAATGGGAAGGGCCTCTATATTGGGCATATCGAAAGTAATAAATACAAAAATCAAAGCAAGCATAATTTTTGCATCTGAAGTTTGGGGAAACTCTAAGTTGGAAGATACTGCACGCGTAATCAGCAAACTTTATCGTAATGTCCCTCAATCTGTACCAGAGTAAGTCCTAAGTTTTGAATTAGGGCAGTTTTCTTTGGAGTCATTAGTCCTGGAGAAGCGTCTCCTATTTTTGATAAAGGCATTTTTGTTACCTGAGCAGAGAATTCCTAGATGGTGTTTAGAGTTAGAAATCTACTATGCCTCCTTGAATTTCATAGCGCCTAGTATACAACTTATACAGAAAGAGCCTTATCCTAGGGGGACTAGGACATGTGCTAATAGATATATATTGTAAACCACTGGAATAAATCATATCCCTGGTCAAGCTCAGAGTCAGAGATACAGCTAGAGTGAGGGATATGGAAAGGATAGCTACTTTAACAAATTACAGATGGTATAAAATAATGAAACAGAATCATGGTTTGGATCCTTGTCTAATTAGATTAACCAACTCCCAATCCAGGCGTTTGCTTACCAGATACACAACAGAGCTATATAAGGCAAACTATACATACTATAGTCAAGGTAGAGGGAATATAGATACCCCACTTTGCCCATGTGGGAACCAACTGGAAGACAACTTGAAACATTGTATTATTATTATGTCCTCTTTATAATTTAAATAGGAAAAAATGGTTGGGGAAATCTTGGCTGGCATTGACCTCCTTTCCGACCAGTTGGCACCTTTTTTCTTTAATAATGCAAACATGTTTACATTGGAGAAATTAGCGAGTTACTTGTTCACTCTTCAGCTGTGATCATTTGCACACATCAGAAGTACATGTACGTCTATTTAAAAATATATTGTAATAGAGACTGTATGTGTGGATGATATTGATATTTATGACTGTTTTTAGAATTTGTAAAAGCTTTTGCTGATCAAAATAAAAGACTTGACTTGAAAAGGTGAGTGATAGGAACCACCAGGACATGGTAAATAATTTTTAGAAAGTAGGAGTCAATGAGGTCGGCACCAGCACTTTTCAAAGTATCTAATTTAGGTAGCAAATCCTCTACTTGTTTCAGAGAAACATGCTTCATGCATAGGGGAGGCTGGGGTCACGGGGGCTTGGTCAAGGCCACAGAGCTGATCACGTAGGTTGTGGGCAGAAGAACCAAAAGTCAGCCCAGCTGTAGTGAAATGGTTGTTGAGCAGATTTAGTATTTCATGTTTGTCTGTAAAGGTGGAACCACCGGTAATGATTTTTGCAAGAAGGGAATTTGAGGACCTATGTCCCTCAACCTCCTTCAGAGTCTTCCAAAACTGGATGGAGCAATTCGTGGATAGATCTAGTTTGTTGTTAAAGTATCTGGCTTTGGCTGTTCTAGTGAGCTTCGTACACTGATTTTTAGCAACTCTGAATACTGTTCAGTCTGAAGGGAGTTTAGTCCTGTGCTTTTTTTTCATAGCGTGTCCCTGTGAAGTAATGTGGTCGTAAAACTTTACTGAGAACCATAGGCATGAAGTTTTGTTTGTTCATACTTTCACTATGGGTGTATGCTGATTAAACGCGTCAAGAAGGATATTGTGAAACACATCATAGGCTTCCATCATGTGCCAGATAAATATCTTGCCAATGAGAGTGTTGAAGATCTGAAAGGAAGGCATAGTGATCCAGGTTGCAATGACTCCTTTTGAAAATGAATCTAGAGGAGGATATCAGCTTTGATAAAGACTGAACACAGGCGATAGTGCAGTGATTGCCCAGGTCAGTAAAGAAAACACCCGATTGGGTGTACAGGTGGAGTTTATTCACTAAGATAATATCTAGTAGGGTATTGCAGGCTGGATTTTTAGTGTTTGGATGGGTGTATTCCGTAATGAGCTGTGAAAGTCCAAAAGCATCACAGAGTTCCTTAAGGGGCGTGGAGCCAGCAAAAAGTCAGTCAAGGATGAGGTCGCCCAAGATTACAACTTCTATGCAGGAAGAATCGAGGGCATTGCTCAGATGGTTTAGCACCTTAAGCCCAGCAGAGGGAGGTCTGTAGCATCCAATGACATGAAGTGATTCCAAGGGACAGAGTTGGACCTTGATTGTGAGGCTTTCAAACTCTTTTGGTACCATGGTGGTGTCAATGATAGAGGCAGGGAATTTGTCTTGAAGATATATAGCTATCCCTCCCCCTCTATCATGCCTGTCCATTCTAAAGATCTTTTAGGAGGGAATGTTTATTTCAAAATCCTGGGTGGAGGGTTTAAGTCACGTTTCGGTGACCACCAGGACATCCCGGGTGGTGAGATTTAGCCATGACTGCACAAAGTCTAATTTTTTTAAGAGGCTGCAGGTGTTTATATGGAGTAAGCCCACCCCCTTTAAGTGAGCCAGTTTAGATGGCGCATTGATAGGGGAGGTAGGACCGGGATTTAGTTCAACATTGCCTGAGCAAAGCAGCAACAAAGGCAAAAGCTTTTTAAGGGCACTTAGAAGTAGTCTAAGAATTCTAGAGTGACACCTTTTAGAGTTATAGGCTGGGAGAGAAGGAGAGTCCATAAGGTAATGTCTAAAGGAACCCAAGGATGCAAGGAGAAGCATTTGGGCCTTAATAGAAGTCGAAAGTTATGTATAGGATGCAGGGGAAACAGGCAAATCGCGACACCATAGGTAGCTAGTGATAAATCCACCATATTGAATAGTTTGCAGAAATATATGCCATAGTTGAAAGTGAGTTTTAGAAGAGGAAGGGAGGAGGAATTAGTCAACGAATAGTTGATTGAGACTATTTGTCTAGGTTTATAATTGAGGTTTAATGTAGGAAGAAGCATGCCAGCTAGGCAGCAGCGAAGAAGGATGTTAGGCTTCATTTCCAAGTCCTTAGGATATGGCACTTGTGATCTGACATCTATAAGGATGGTATACAGTGTACAAGGCAACCATAATTGAGAGCTTACAAAAAGGGTGACTCAGCCATGCGCCTGTGTACAGGGCTACCTGGCAGGGTAGTGAGCGGATACCAGGGTGAGTGAGGTAGGGTGAATGGATGTACACACATATACATGCATGCGTGGGGGGAGGGAAGGTATGTGGGAGGGGGTGTGGCTGGCAGCTGCCAAGCTGGACCGCTAGCATGATGGGGTGGGTGGTCGCTTGGGAGGTGTAGGGTGCAGGGTTCAGATCCAGTGTGGTGCATTTTTGTTTGTTTTTTGCCAGCAGGCAGCTTTGCATTTTTCCAAGTTTTTCACCCCCCTGGAGTTGAGAATCCATTAGTGGGTGGGGAGGTGCGCATTCAAAAAAAACACCCGTAGGTTTAGAGTGCCCTCTTCATCCTCACCACAAGTGTGAATTTCAGCGATGTACACTCGCCATAACAGCGATCACTATTCTACGATCACCATTATAACATGGACCCTATAAGGATACTTATGCCAAGAGAAGACTCGAGTAACCCTTAAGCAAAGAGGTATACTGTGGCCACCAATGAGAGTACACCTCTATGGAAGGGGTGAGGAGAAAGCATATTTAAAAAAGTAGGGGGAGGAGGGGGGGTAGGTGGGTGAAAATTCAGAGAGGTGGAACAGAGCTGAAGGGCTGCAAGAGCCATAATTAGGAGCCCTGGGGAAGACACAAGACAAAATGCTTGTGGAAGTAGCCAATCAGGAACAAGCCCTGCTAAAACAGCCCAATAGAAGGCTGATTAAGGCTTGCTAGCAGCCAATTGCTTTCTGGTTCCCAAGTCCAGGGAAGCAGCGGATCCATACCTGGTTTCTTGGCTTAGCGGACAGGGAGGGCTGGAGGTATGGCTGATTACTTCTATCCATTGTCAGTCACCCAGGAGGCAAATGGGAGCCCAAGCAGTGCTAGCATGTGGAGAAGAAAAGAAAATTTCAGCAGTTAAGGGACAACAAAAGGGACAATAATGTCTGGATCGGGGCCGGGGAAAAACATGTAATCTAAGTGCTATACAGGCTAAATTGTGTGGTGGGGTGAAAGTAGGCTTGACAAAGGAAGGGGGGAGATCAGCTAGACAGAAGGACAAGAGGCCATAGGCGCCAAGTGAGGTAACTAGAATTAGTATGGAGAGAGAACAGATAGGAAAAATACAGATGAGAAACAGCATTTAGTAGGGAGAAGAACTAGGGCAACAAAAGGTGTCCGAAAGCAGGAGAGACAGCGCAGTTTAGAACAGAGGAGGAGACCACAATAACAGCAGTGTATTAGAATTAATAACTAGCATCACAGTCTTGCATAAGTCTTCTACAAAGCAACAGTAATGATACAGAAGGCTGAGCTATACTGCAGCTAAATAAATCATTTAGCATATTTCAACAGTCCCAAAGTTCAAATTCAAATCAAAATGCAGAAGGGGATACAGTCATTTAGCATAGTTAAACATTACTAACCAGAGATTTAGGGTCTTCTTGTTTAACATGGAAGGCCAAAGAATCCTGGGAGGAGGATCTGTCCTTCAAGCTTACTTTGAATGACTGAGAAGATGCCTGGGAAATGGGCAACAGAAGTTACAAGGAATTGCAGGGTAGGCAAATCCAGTTCAAAGTTTTACATAGGTTTTATTTAAGCCCCAATAACATGCATGCATGCATTGGGATGCCTGAATACATTACGTTGTTGGAAATGTAACTGTACGAAAGCTGACCTTGCACATGTATTGTGGAATTGCCCCAAGCTGTCTAGCCTTCAGGACACAGTTAGTAAGATGTGCTCAAGGGTTACAAATACCCACATTCCACACTCTCCACTTACATTTGTTCTGGGTATATTCTCTGACTATGTAGACCTGAGCATGCATCAAAACATATGGGCATGCTGGGCCTCACTGAGTGTCAAACGACTTATTTTAGAGCACTGGAAAGACCCACGTACACCTTCATTACCAGAGTGGTATAATCAAATGGACTTCATTTCCAACAATGAAAGAATCTATTATTCCATGCAAGATAGGCTATACACATACTATAAGATATGGTCACCCTTTGTGGAATTGAGGAAAAAAAGAAGAAAGAATCTGGAGGATGCTGAATGTTATTATGCTAGCCAATGGTTTCAATTGCTATTTTCCTTCACTTTTCAAGTGTTCCTGAATAATCAGATTTAATAATACTTTTTCAGCATGCAGACTGTTTAGAGTCCTGAATGTATCCTGAATGTTGATGTAATTTACTTTCTTCTGTAAGTCTGTTTTTGAATGTATTTCTGAGAAGTTCATCTATGTATTTTGAAATTTAAGCACAAATAAAAACGATTAAGGTGAAAGAAAAAGACATTGGCAAGAAACTGAACATCCTAATATCTCTAGGACTTAATGACTAGAGTAAGTTATAAGAGATTGGCCTACACAAACTTGAATTGTTTAGATAAATGTTACGAAATATAGAACCCAGTCTTGCATTCTGAATTTTGTAAACTGCCTAATGCCTGAGACTCATCATTATTTTGCATTGCATGTATATAATCTAATTATTTTCATACCATCTGATATTGCTTTTCGTAATTCGCTTGTTTGAGGTGTTTCATGTTGTTTTTCAGTTGTATCTTCTGAAAATCTTCAATAACAAAGTTAATTATACAAACCTCTGCACTGATTATTAGGGTGCAGAGGGAGGTGTAAGCAAGCCTTAATACCCCCTTTCAGATCCATTCTGTCCTTCCAAAGAATCAGGTAACCATGAAAACGAAATGCCATAAGTGTAATTCTATGCCTTAAACTCTGTGAAAGGAATTCCGATTACTGTGAAAATCTGTACCATCTATCAGTTGTCTGACCATCTTCATTCTGCACCAGCAGGACCAAAAAAAACAAATCTTCCTTGACACAGAATGGTCTGTTTAATGTAAATTACTGTGCCTCCAGGCACATAAGAGCTTCAATCATCTTGTGCAACATGTAGCACATAATTAGATGTTTACATTCGGAATGGATCCTACAATTATAGACTGATGCATCGCTTCTAGCTGTTTTGCTCAACCTATATGGATGAAGCAGGTTTATCTGCATGTAGCATCTCAAATTTAGTAACATGGCAGGGTTGAGAATTCTATGTGCATCCCTGTGTAAGATAATTATGCGATAAGGCATGATATGGCGTGGGTTACTGAGGGATTTACCCATGCCTTATATGGTGTGGCATGAGGCAGAGCTGAGTTCTTTTAACTGCACAAGAAGTGGGTAAATCCCCCAATTACCCATGTGCTGCATTGCCTTAGTGTGATTATACAATCGGCAAGTAACAGAATTAAAGAATTTGTGTTAAAATATATGTCTAATTAAACTTTTACTGAAAATCCTTCTTCCCACCACAAAAGAGCTCCCTTTTGGGAGAGGGGAAAAATGAAGAGAGCACCTAGAGTGAGGGATCCCAAATAATCAGCTGAGTTTGTATTTGTTCCTTTTTTTGTGACAACTGGTTAAATAGACTGGACCAGATGTCCTTTTAAAGGCACATCACGGGCCACAGAACAGCAACAGTACAGTGATAAAACATTTATCATATTGGGTATGAGTTGAATGCAAATATGGTAAGCATATGGGGCCGGATATTCAAAAGGGTTGCGCAATGCACAATAGGGTTGCGCCAGCGCAAGTCAGAAAATGCGCCATTCTGCGATATTCAGCAGGAGGCAGGTGCGCCACTGAAAACATACTGAGCAACAGCGCAATGATAATGAAGGCATGCGCAACTGAAGGGGGTGGAACCATGCATAAAGTGCGCAGTGCGATGTTCAAAGACTTGCGCAATGCGCAACAGTGGAGCAGGCGGAAGTTGCGCCATAGCGGAAATGAGCCAAAATAAAAAGGAGCAAGGAAGAGGTGCAAGAACACTACAGGGAAGCCACATGAGGCAGGGAGAGAGACGGAGAAATAGGGAGAAAGAGGGCAGGCCAGGGAAACCACAACACAGAATAGGGGCAAGGGAAGGTGTGTGGGGCCACAGAGTGCAGAGGCCAGTAGGTGTACCCAGTGCAGTGGAGATAGCAGTCAGGACAGTGGGGGGAACAAAGCAACAACAGCCCGGGGGGCACACAAGCCAGGCACATGGACAGTGCCACCTTCCACATGGAAGCTGTAATGAGGGGGGTGAGAAGGCATGCTGCAGGGGGACGTGGCCGTGGAAGGGCCCGTCGGTGGTACGCCCCCAAAAGGCAGTACCGAGCCCACACCAGCTTTGAGCTGTACTTAGATGTCGAGACTGTGGGCCGGTACTGCCTGAACAGGGCAATACTGAGGCGGCTCTGTGAGCTGTGCAGTGATGTGATACAGGCATCCACACGATGGAGTCATGCTCTGTCAGTGGAGACAAAGGTAACAGCCTGCATGTGCTTGCTCGCCACGGGTACCTTCCAGAGACCAACAGGGGACACCACAGGCATAACACAGTCAGCCACGTCACGCATCCTCACCCAGTTCCTCAGTGCACTGCTGCCACATGCTGCGGAGTACATCCATTTCCCCAGCACTGCGGCGGAGTGCACAGCAAACATACAGGAGTTCCACAGGGTAGCACGTATGCCTGGCATGCTAGGGGCAATAGACTGCACCCATGTGGCCATTCGCCCACCTGGACCCGATGGGGCCACCTATATGAATCGGAAGGGATATGCCAGTGTCAACTGCCAGGTGGTGTGTGATGCCAGTGGGCGCATCATCAATGTCTGTGCCACGCACCCTGGGGGAGCACATGATTCTTTCATATGGTACCAGTCGGCACTGTGCCATCAATTCAAGAGTGGGGACATCCCCACAGGACATCTAGTGGGTGAGTATGCATGTAGAACTGACAAGTCGTGGGCAAGGGGGGGTAAGCCACAGGTGCCATGGGTGTGGCACACAGGGTTAGGGGCAGTCTGAGCCTGAACAAGACACTAACCTCCACTATTTCCACACAGGTGACAGTGGATACCCACTCCGTCCCTGGCTGCTCACACCCTACCAGCGGCCCATGACCCCATCGCAGCAATGCTTCAATGAGGCACATGCCGCCACACGCAACATCATTGAGCGGGTGTTTGGGATGCTTAAGGCACGTTTCCGTTGCCTAGACACCACCGGCGGTGCCCTACAGTATAGCCCCTCAAAGGCCTGTGCGATATTCCTGGCCTGTTGTATCCTGCACAACATGGCCAAAGACTGTGGGATAGCTGTACAGGTCGAAGAGGGGGATAGCGATGGGGACAACGGTGACACCGGTGACGATGGAGATGGGCAGCCCCCCTTGGATGATGGGACCCATGACTGATCCGGCTAGCCCAGCTGCACCGGGACACCATCACAGAGGAGCACTTCAGCCAACACAGGTAAGTCATGGGGCCATGTGCAACCACCAGCGGCTAGGGCACAACCCACGTACACACATGGAAACACACCGGGGGTGCATGATGGCAAGGGAAGTGGCAGGGCACAGAAGCACACACATACAATCGGGGGGGTGAACAGTAACACACCACATTGACGGACACACACACACGCACACACAATAGGCACACAGTGCACAGGGGTCAGGTGCACAACAGAGCCAGAACACAGACACTAGCAACACACATGTCCACAGGCCACCACGTCCACTGACTGTCTATGTGCATGTGTCAGATGCTGGGCACCATCGCACTTTGGTGTACAGTGCAATGCAGGCATCATCATGCACACGCACCTGTGGACAGCAGTCGGGAGGGTGTGCAGGTGGACCGTGTGTCTGTGTGTAGGGCTGGGCACCCACCAGTGCACTGCCCACCAAAACACACAATGCACACAGGGCAGCACCAGACAGGGCCTGCACTGGGAGACAGGTCAGTCTTGCGGCACAGTGCCACATTCGCCTCGGATGCGTGGGCAGCCCCACTGAGACCCAACGGCACTGGCAGGCTGAGCATGGGCCTCATGAGGTGGCACCGATGGTCCACCAGGGGTTCCACTGCGTGAACGCGACCGTGCCCGCACAGGTGTCTGCAGCGCACCGAACAAACCTGCACCAGGAGTGCTCGGGATGCCCACAGCTGAACCCGATGTCGACAGGGCGGGTGTCGCACGATACTGGGAATGGGGAGTGGATAGCGAACTGCGCGGTGTGAGCGACACATGGGCACCTGACTGTGTGCCCATTGTGTCCACGACAGCGACCGCCTGTGGTAGCCTGTCAATGGCAGTGGTCACATCCTCCTGCAAATGGTCAATCCGTAACAGGATCCTATCGGTGTCCCTGCTATGTTGCTCCACAACCAGCTCCAGGGCCACACACAGTGCCTCCATGGACGTTGCAAGCTGCATCTGCTGCTGTACTGATGCCTGCAGCAGGCGGGTGTGCTCGTCAAAGAGGTCGTCTGCCACCTCGGAAACCTGTCCCTCAGGGTATGGAAGGGCCTGATGTTCAGCACCCCTTGAGAGTGGGCGATGCTCACCAGGGCCAGGTATGGGCAAGTCCACAGCCGGTGCACAGACGCCACCGCTGAGCCCTGTACCCCCAGTCCCAGTGGGTGACTGCTGCTGCTGCCCCTCCACCTGCTGTGCCCAAGGGATCGGCTGTTCCTCCACTGTGGCCGCAACAGTGCCACTGACCTGACCAGCCACCGGTGCTGCCCCACCGGTGCTGACAGGCGCAGCCTGGGACTGTGCTGACATGCTGGCACACACGTCATAACCAGCCAGGTCCATGGGCGTGTGCTGGCCTGCTGTGTATCCATTCCGTGACACACACATGTCACTGCCCATAATGGTCATTGCATCATCAATGGTGCAGGTCTGTGCCACAGCCACAGTGTGCTGGCATGCTTGGATACCAGACTGCTGAGACACAGGAAGGGCCTCCCCCACACCTGTCTCAATGATATCAGTGTTGACAGCCAGGCGGTACCACTGTTGCAATGCACGACGGCTACCTGCAGAGGTGGATGGTCCCTCCTCCAACTCCAGATTTCTGTCCGCAGTGGACAGGCCCTCCACCGCTGACCCCTGCAGATGTGCAGGATCTGTAAAAGAAAGTAAGGACATGTTAGTGCATGTGATCTACCTCCCCCCCGGACCATGATGTACCATGCAGTGATGGGCTACCACCTGTCTGGAAGCCACCTCCTGGAACACCCTCAATGGCACTGTGCTGCATGCTTGCAGCAAGTCTGTCCTCTGCCGGAGTCAGCTGCACCACCTCCGCTGGCCCCCGCCTGTTGCAGCACGTGCCGCCCTGATGGCAGCCACCTTCTCCTTCACCCTCCTCTTGTCGGTACCCATCTTCTTCTTACACTCCTGCAGAGAGCGCTGGTGGCTGCCATGCAGGTTGACGGCACGTGCCACCCCCTCCCATCCAGCAGCACGGGCCTGAGGGGTGCCCCGCCGTCCACTGAGCAGTGGCTCCAGATCGATGTAGGCCTCGAAGAGTGCATCCGTCTCGGCCTTGGTAAAATTGGGCCTCCTCTTCTGCCCACCATCGTCCTCCTCACCCAGTCCTCACTCGGTCATTTTTCAGCCTGTATGGGTGACAGTGGTGACTTGTGACTGTGCAGTACAAAGCAAGTCCCTGAGACAACAGTCCAGAACACCACACAGCTTGCAACTCACCTATAAACAGCAGTAACCGAATATGGCCACTGCAGAACAGTGTCGCAGTTTTATGGCTCAATCCATGCAAATTAGGTGTGGAGCAACTTTAATGAGATGCAAATCATGCTGCTGCGCCATTGCATGGCTGATCGGATGATTTGTATATGACGGCTGAACATCGCGCTGTTGCGCTTTGCGCAATAGGGTTGAACATGCTGAGCCAATGGCGCAGTTCTGTGGCTGCGTAGTACACCGCACTACGCATGCCCAGGTAGCTTATGCAGGCGTCTGCTGCGCTGATGATGTGCTGTGCATGGTAGGCAATTCAGGGCACGGCCACCATTGTGCCAGTGGCGCTACGGCGACGGTCACTACATGGCACTGTGGCACAACTGCGCAATAGTTTGCTGTGGCAATGGCACACAGGCGACCAATCGCGCTAGATGCATAGACGTCCGATGGTGCTGTGCATGGCCTTGTGCCAGAGACCCATGACCCTGTGCCCGACCTTTGCCCCCTTGGCGCTATACGTCTGACATGTCTGCAGCTCTATCGCGCTGTTCGGTGACAGCGTGATAGGGAATGGCAGCACTGTACCGACTGCGCGATAGGGAATGGCGGTGATATATTGCGCAGCAATTCCATGTGGGGTTGCCGCACTGTGGAGCACTGTACTATAGCACTGGAGATGGCACGCAGGAGAGCCCCTCAATGGAGTGCCCTTGAGCTGGCCAACGTTGTGGCCATTGTGGAGCCACACTATGGCCCACTCTTTGCTGAGATGCCACTGGACAGGGCTGAGACCCAGGTCTGGCAAGAGGTGGCCAATGACCTTGAGGTGGCCACTGGCCACAGGAGGACGGCTGAGCAGTGCAGGCACCGGTATGGGGACCTGCGACAGAGGGAGCCGGAGCGACTAGCACGTCTGCGGTTGCGCACCAGGAGGTGCGTGGTGCCTCGTCCAGGTAGGTGATATGTGTACACACCTGTACGGTCCATATGGGTAACACTGTCTTATGTGTCCAGCACATAGGGGAGGGATGGTCTAGGGTTGGCTGTGGCAGTGTTTACAGGGTATGGGATGGGATGGGATGGATGGGTCTGGCTGGGTGGGTGGGCACACACATTGGGGCAGGGGGAATATGCTTTGGGTTTGTACTGATGTGTTTCTCTCCTTTTGTTTCCCACAGGCTTGGAAGAGCGGAGGAGGGCCACAGAGCAGCAGCGGAGGGTGGTGGAAGCTGAACAGGTTCGTGTCAGGGAACAACCCCAACGCCAGTGACAACCCGATGAGGGTGAGTGCCATAACACCATGATTGCTATTGCATGCTGTGTGACAGGGTGGGGAGCAGGGCATGGCCACCATCCTGTGGTACACAAGGTTGCAGTGTGACAGTGGGCGGGTATGCATGGGGATTCCTGCAGTGATGGTCACTGCTCATGGGGGGTGTCTTGGGGTCACGGTGCAGGGTGTGCTGTGCACGGGGGGGGGCTGCTGTACCATGGGGTGGTCCGCCCTCCTTGTGTGGCAGTCTCAGCTAACCGGTGGGTGTGCTGGGGCACCATGGCCCAGCTGTGCTTTGTTTGCTTGTCCCCATGGGCCGGTGGATATTCCATCCCTCCCCCAGTTGTGCTGTGCTTGGGGTGTGGGGGTGCATTGTCAGTTCTGCAGTGTGTTCTTGTGCCCATCTGTGGCATGGGTGGTGGGCCCCTACCTACCTCCCTGGTTGTGCAGTTCCATTGCTATGCTGCTGGGGGGCTCCCTGCTTGCACTGTGGTGCCTCTGGGCTGCTCAGCTGGGCTGCCCTTGTTGCGCTATAGCGCATTGTATCTGTTCAGCTTCACCTTCCTAGTTGCACTATGGCGCAAGTTGTGCAATATTCAGACATTGGCTGTTTGCGCAATTTGGCTTGCTCCTTTTTTGAATATCGCGTCTATTGCGAATGGGTGCAATGGACTTGTGCTTGCTCCTGCTATTGTGCACTTTTTGGGCGCAGTTTTAATATCCAGCCCAATGAATGCAAGGACAGATACACCTGTGGGAGAACATTTCTTGAAAGCACATAACTCTGACCCTAAGGGCATGACATTCATGGGATTAGAGTGGCAAACACCAATGAAGTTCGGAGGTGACAGAACAAATGAGTTACTTAAGAAAGAAAGTAGGTGGATATACAGACTCAAGACTGTTAAACCAGATGGTCTTAATGACCAGTGGGATCTGAAACCTTTTTTGAAAGATGTCCGAAAATAGTTGAAAAAGTAACAGAATATTTCCTTCTGTGTGAATATTTGTGCTCTGTCTTTGACACTCATCTTGTTTTGTTTTGTTTTGTCATTTCAGTATTTGGTGTGAGATGTTATCTGAGTGGATCCCCATCAAAATGGTTCCCCTTCTCCCATTGCTGGTCTGAAGTGGACGGTGATCACAAACATGGCATTCATGTGTTTGTATTGTCGCCACTGTTATGAATTTCATCTTCACTTCATCTCATTTTGTGTTTTGCCATGAGCTATTTGTATGTTATTTAGTTACCTCACCTGATACTGTGTGCTCCATTTCATTCATTTTATTTTTTTAATTTGTACTTACCTAGAGTGTTTTATTACCTTTCCTTTTACATATGATTTATACTGAATTAACTATATTTTTTGGATTTAAGAAAGAAAGGAGGAGATATAACTCTTAGTTCTTACACATTTAGAATTGACAGCTTTGTTTAAACATATAACTATTCATGTTCTAAATTAATGTACAAAGTGTCAAAAGTATAAAAAAGTGTAAACAATTGTAAAAAACTATAAATAGCCTTGCATAGTAATTTAGATACATATATTTTATAACATATTTTTTCTTTTGGTCTGTATTTACAAACAAAACTTTTCTTGTTAAGAACTTCAGTATACATTTTGTAATTAATTGTTTCATTAGAACATTAGAGTAAGGGAATATATATAAGACAGAATGGGGTACTGAAAGAGTTAATTCTCCCTTAATTATGATGTCATCACTATGATTGTATATAAGTGTGGTTGTTTGTAAAGTTTGGTTATAACCCCCTTTGAAGGCGTAGAGCGGAAGCGCAGGGGTCTGGACTTGCCGTTTGGATTAAAATCACTTGCAGTATATTTGTCTGTGTCCTGGAGTGCTCATTACCTTGGCTTTTGTGTGAATTATTGAGGTTTGCACCTCACGCTGTGAGCACCCGCTTGTAGTGTTGCGCTGTTTATCTGTTGGATTCGATTGTATTACCCACCGGAGATTAGCCTTGTTGGGCCTCCAGCCATAAGGAACTAGATTAGACCAGCACCAGGCAGACAAGGAGAGGCACAGGGCTAAAGACAGGATGCATGGAGTAAGGTTTTAGGCACAGCATCTGATATAACACTTACTGAAAGCAAATGGGGGAAGGAGGGAGGGAGGGTACGGCATGACCTAATGGAGGAGATTCTCTTGAACATCTACTGTTATGGTAAGTTTTTACATAACTGTTCTAGCTCGATTGAGAACATCTCCTCCATTAGGCTGCACCTTGTGGAATGACTCTTAAGCAATGCAAAGCAGCAGGGAGGATGGTACAGTCTGATATGTAATCAGGACAGAAGGCCTTGCAGTACAACAAGCCCCGAATCAAAACATCTGTGAGAGACTATGTCCAGACTAAGGTTTAGTGAAAGTGAACAGTGCTCCATGTATCTGAAGCACAAATGTCAGCAGCAGGGACTTTTTTTTAAATAAGCAATAGAAGTGGCCATACCCCTTGTGGAGTGACCACAAACAACACCAGGAAGTTCCTTACCATGCATCCTATAACAGAATTAATTTGATGTGCCAGCCATTTGGACAAGCACAGTTTAGACACCGGAGCGCCCTCTTTCCCGGGGCGAATAAAACAAAAAGAGACTGTCTTTGTGAAAAATCGTAAAAGGAGGCTCACACATTAAAGCCTGAAACTTGGAAACACTCTGAGCAGAGGGCATTGCCACTAAAAACAACATTGTCCATGTCAGGAAACATAAGCCACAACTTGTGGCTGGCTCAAAAGGAGCCAGCATCAATTTCTCAAGAATGAAATTCAAGTCCCAAGGTGGGACTGGATTATGGAAAGCAAGTTTCATGTGAAGAATACCACTCAGAAACATGCAGAACACCTCTAGCTGGGCAACCTGTGACCAGCAATAGGGGCACAGAAAGCTGGTACAGTGTCCAAATGCACCTTAATACAGGCATACTGCAGGCCAGAGTCAGACAGAGGAAGCAAGTATTCCAACATAGCATTCATAGGACATGTAAAAGAGTCCATATTCCAGGAAATAGACCACAAAGTGAAGCGCTTCCATTTCAGGGAATAAGAATGACTCGTAGAAGGCAACCTAGCCACAAACAGGACATTGGCAACCTTAGGGAATACCCCAAAACATGTAATGGCTATGTTTTCAAGAACTATGCATTCAGGTGCAAGAAGTTTGGGTCCTGATGGCCCAGGAGCCCTTGCCCTGTGACTACAGACCTCGACACAGAGGTAGAGGTACAGGAGGCTCCACTGCTAAATGTTGGAGTGACAACCATATCTGGTGAGGTCAGAATGGAGCAATGAGGATGAGAGTGGAACTCTCCACCCACAGCTTGAACTCACAGAACCCTCTGTATTACAAAAATGGGAGAAAATGCTTATAGTAATTTCCCGTTCCAGGATAGGGACAACACGTCTTACCAAAAAACTCCAGGCCCTGCAGCGAGTGAGCAGAAAAGAACAGTTACATAGGAACTTGCAACACCAGTAGATCTTCGAGAGAATCTCTTGCAGCAAGCCACACACCAGGAACCTCTGCCATCAGGCACCAGGATCACATGGCCGTGTGATCCTGGAGCATGACGGCGGAGGTTCCTAGTGTGTGATCTGCTGTAAGAGATATCCTCAAAGATCGGGGCAGTTTTTTGATGTGTGGGGATGCAAAAAGGTCCAACTCTAGATGACCCATTCTTGTGAAGAGGTTATTTACCACGGAGGCCAGCAGTTCCCATTCATCAACCATCGACTGGGACCTGCTTAACCTGTCTGCCAAGACATTTTGGAGATCTGGGGGAAACACAGCTGACAGGTGAAGGCCATGAGACATAGCCCAATACCATACTCTCACTGCTTCCTTGCATAGGGGATAGGAGTGAGTTTCTCCTTGTTTGCTGATGTAATGCATCACACAGACATTGTCCATTTGGATTAGCAGAGGACCGGGGTACGGAGGATTCTGAAAGGCCTGGAAGCAGTAAAGAACATCCTGCATTTCCAGAACATTTATGTGCAGCTCAGCCCCCACCTTTGTCCATGAGTCCCGTGTCTGGTAAGGGCTGAGATGAGCATCTCAACTGCAGCCTGAGGCATCTGTGGTGAGGATCTGTACATGAGCTGATACAAGGAATGGAATACCCTTCAGTAGGTTTCTGCAATCCATCCTCCACAGCAACGCCCTGCAAAGAGGAGATGTGATGAGAACCATTTGGTCCCGCTCATCTATCAATTGATCCCACTGGACCCTAAGCATCCACTGAGGTATCCTCATATGAAGACGTGCCAGTGGCACAGTCACTGTGGCCGCAGCTATGAGGCCCAGGAGATGCAACACTGGTTGTACACAGACATAGTGGCTCCTGTATACCAAGTATGCCTGAGCAGTCAAAGTGCCTGCTCTGTCTTGTGGCAGGAAAGCACATCCCTTCTCTGAGTCCAAGATCGCCGCTACATGTGGCAGTCTTTGACATGGAGCTAACATAGACTTTGGCACATTTACTGTGACCTCCAAGTTGTTGAACAACTGCTGTGTCCGAGACAGGGTATGTGGCAGAGTTTCCCTAGTGCTGGCATTCAGGAGTCAGTCATCAATATAAGGGGAAACATGCAGGTCTTCACCACAAAGGGCTGTTGCAACTACTGCCAAACATTTGATAAAGACCCGTGTCACAGGAGACAAGTGACAAGCCAAAGGGCAATACCTTGAATTGGTAGTGTTTGCCCTCCAGCACAAAGCGGAGGTATTGCCTGTGGGAGTTCCTGATCTTTACATGAAGGTATGCATCCTTCATGTTGAGAGAACAGAGCCAGTCCCCCATTTGCAGTAGGGGAATCGGAGCCTGCAGGGATACGAGTCAAACCTTTTTGCATTCAATATATAGGTTGAAATCGCTGAAATCTAACACAGGATGCAGATCCCCTGTCCATTTCAGGACTATATAATATCTGGAATAGAATCCTTTGTTTATCTCCTGAGGAGAAATCAGTTCTATGGTACATTTTTGAAACAAAGTCTGAATTTCAGGGACAAATGGCCCAGGGGATAAAAGGAAGGAGGTAGAGGATGATCTGCAAGGATTTGTAACAGATTCAGAGCATGCCCCTCTTGCAATTATCTCCAGAACCTACTTGTCTGTAGTGATCTCCTGCCATTGTTTCAGATGCAGGGAGATCCTGCCTCCCCCATTCATCCCAGGAGGTAACAGCTGATGAGGGGGGAAGACAGAAAAGTCAAGTGGAACTGGTGACAGCAGGGCCACCAGAACTGATTCATTTGGGTGCTTTTTCATGGGCACTAAGTGAGAAGAGACCCATAAGGGGATCACCACCCCTATCATGGCCTTGCTGATTGTAGGCAAGACTACTTTGGGCAGCAGGCTGAGATAAGGAGCCCTGACCATAACCTCTAGCAGAAGTGGGATAAGGGCCTTCACAGATCTTTCAGTCATTTTAGAAGTCTGAAACCCAAATAAGGCAACTTCAACATCACAGCCAAACAATTCTGACTCTCTAAAGGCAGCATTCAAAACTGCCTCCTGTAGATCACTGGCAATGCCAGCAACTCTGAGCCAAGAATATCTTCTCATGCAAATGCAAGAAGCTGCACCCTAGCAGAAGCATCAGACAGATCATAAGCTGAGCACAGCAAATGTCTGCCAACCACAGCACCAGCAGATAATGTTTTAAGCAAATAAGTCTTGGCAGAGCCACCAGGCAAAGCCTAGGCAGCAGTACAAGCAATTTTCTACAGGTTGTTCTGATACTTGATCATGTGGTCCTGGTAGTTTGGAGTCCTAAAGTCCAGTGATGCAGAGGCAGAGGCATAAGTATGCTTGCCCATCACATCCAGTTTCCATGATTCCTTTTCAGAGACAAAGTTCTCATGAGTCTAGAAACTCTAGACCTATCATGAGCAGCCATGATGACCACAGAGTCAGTTTCAGACTGGTTAGCATAATAAGGCTTAACTGATGGTGCAGGATACTGCTTATCAGCCCTTCTAAGGACTGCAGGCAGTGAGTTTGGTTTGTACCATACAGCAAAATTATCATCCTCTAATGAGGTTATATACAGTAGGTGGAATGACAGTGGATGGGGAACAGAGAACTTCCAAAAACTTCACGAATTTCCGTTTTGTATAAACTTCCTGTTCCACATCACAGCCCATGGCAGACTACATGTGCTGCATCATGGCTTGGAAAGATGGGTCTTCAGGAGGGGGATTTTGGGGTATAAACCACTAAGTCCTCACTACAGGATGAGAGGGTAGAATTAGAATGAGGGGGACCCTCCACAAATTGTTCTTCACCCTCATATTCTTCCTTTAAATCCACTTTTAAGTTCATGAGGTCAAGACTATATTCCATTTCGTTGTCGTCGGCATGAGCGATGATGGGAGCTGCAGAATGGACCAGTGATGTTGGCTGAGAGGCAGGAATCTGTGGAATGCTTGTGGAATCCATCAACAGGGGCTGAGCACCAGAAGACCTCATCAGCAGAACTCCCCTGCAATTACAATCCTGGCAGAATGCGTTGAATCATTTCATAGACAATGCCAGCACAGCCTGGGAGTCAATGGCACCATGAAAGGGTCCAAGACTATCTGCATTGACAGGTCTTGTCCTGATGATGATGGCGTCATACTGTCCATAGTAGGTATGGCAGCACCTAAGTCAAGCCCTGACCTTGGTGTCTCAATGATGGTCGGGGGTTGTAGTCAAGGCCACTGGAACGGGAGGTGAAAAGAATGTACCTTTTCTCAATGGTGACAGGGACCTCGCTGGTGAAGCAGACTTGTCCTTGTCTCTGTGTTTGTGCTTATGGTCAGATGATGAGGAGGCCTGAGATGATCACTGTTCCTTGTCCTTATCCTTAGACTTGGATGGCTGCTTCTCATCTGATGGTGAGGGAGAAGCAGATTTTGAGCCCTCTTCCTTCTACATGGCTTGGAATGCTTTTAATGCAAGGACATTTTCTAGAGCTTTCTTATGTCATCACCTTGTAGCTTGGTTGAAGCTCTGGCAAATCTCACATGTTATCATGTTGTGAGACAGGCCCAGACAGCACACACAAACCATGTGTGTGTCTTCCATATAAATTTTATAGCCACACTTACAATATTAAAAACAAAGGCTCTTGGGGGCATGGTGTAGCTCTGAACCAAGATGGATGTGTAGTTCAGAGACTCTCATACCCACCAGACAAACCATCCAGAATCATCTGAAAATGGCAGCATAAAAATTAAAAAAACATACTTACAGAGACAGCAGGAGCACCAGTGAACGTCCTTGGCTACTTAATATTTAATTAAAACCTGAACAGCCAGAGCTGAGCATCGAGGGCCATCAATTTTCAGGCCAATTTCCCTGCTGGCATGACGGCAGAGACTGTGTGCAACACGGGACCCCAGGAGCATTCAGTCCATGTTTGCACAATTGATGACTAAAATGGAATAAGTAACCTCCACCTCTAATCAAACCACCGAAGTGGCGATGAAGAGGAGCCGAGGCTGGGGTCCAACAGATTTGTAATGCTCCGCTCTCCCTCTCCGGACCCTCTAACCCCAGACTTGGAATCCATGGACGCGGCAGGTGTCCCCCCAGAACCCACAAAACAGGCATCCACTTCCTGGGAAGAGAGGGCTAAAGCTGCTTTAACTACTGAGACTGTTGTCATGGAGACCTACAGCCTGGAGCTGGATCCCCCGAGCACCCCACCACCATTGCTGAAGGGGACAATGCAGAACTAACCAAAGATCGGGGATGAAAAAATCAGATAAGTGCCTTTGATGAGTTGGTTTGAGATGGGGGGGGGAGTTTAGGGTATTTAGTGGGGACCGATCCACGGTGTTACATTGGCCACCCCACAGGCTCCTGGTATGGGGCGATGGTAGGCCACGCACCCCCCCCCCACTTTCTTTCTGCTCCATCTTGGCCTCTTGTGAGCTGTTAGCAGAGCACATAAAGAATTGCACAGCCATACTTTAAGATGTTTTAAAGCTGATGAATTTCTGTACTTGTGAAATGCCGCTGATGCACAGAATACTTAAGAATGCTGAGGTCCTGAAATGAATATTACTGAGAACCAGAGGAAGGATGGGTCACAGTAACCAAAGACCCAGTTTGGGTTTTAGGCTCTGTCTCCCAGGTACCCACCCCCAATTTTTCTGTTTGTTTATGTTCTGTAATTCCTGAGTGCCACAGGTCATGCACACTGCTAGTTTGGTTGCAGGGTGGTGCTGAAATATATAGGGACCTGACGGATACACCATGGTCTTTTGCTAGTTCCTATCAGCATGCACCTCTACAAGGTTTTAAGGTACAGACACCCTGAAATTAGTGGTTGCTGTGGGAATATGGGGCAAGTCTAGTTAGTCTCCAACTCCTCAAGGCCCCCCCTCCTATAATCTCTTACATCCAGGGGAGGTGCAGACCCCCCTCCTCCTTATTGGTATGTGTTTTCATAGTGCCCCTAAGGGGATACAGCAGCACCATAGGCTCCCACTTCCTATAAGAAGCAATTCTCCAAACCATATCATAATCAGATGCTGGCAGACAGATGGGAGCAGCCATTTAGCAGATGGTACCCCCTCTCCCAACTCTCCCAGCCCCTTAGATCCCCCAGCGACATGATACCCCAAGTGTGGGGAACATTGCACCTCTGGTTCCAGAACCAGTTTAGTCCCCTTACAACCTGCTGCCATCAAGATGGGATTAGGATCTCGCCCGCAGACCCCTTCCCTCATTACCCCATCTCCGGGAACCCTTGTTGGCTTTGTCAGTTCCTACTACTTGGAGAGAAGGAGGAAAAAAGATACCACCCCCAGAGACAGAGAGAGAGAGATGATGAGCCCTGGGCGACCACGGTTGCCAGGCTCCGATCCCCTTTACTCCTCAATGCTTCAGGCTGTGGCTTCTGTATATAGTTATGGTTATGTAGATAGTAGTGTTGTTAAGGTTAATGTGATGCTGTGTACTGGTTATATAATGTCGTACTGCTTGTTTGAAGGTTTTATATCAGAGTGCTCTTACTGAGGATAATGGTTATGGGTATACCACTGGCTGATCCAAGGAGGCTAGACTTGACTTTTGAGCCCTCTTTGTCACTTGCACCCTTTATTTGCATGCTCCCTAGGTCTGGATATGGGTGAGATCTCCTGCTCCACTTGGAATGTGAGAAGGCTAAATACTCCAGTCAAGAGGAAACAGGTGCTCTCTCACCTCAAGAAACTTAAAGTCAGACCTCAACTTCCTTCAAGAAACCAAGCTGACCCAGGTAGACCATATGAGATTAGCAAGGGATTGGTTGGGACAGGTGTTCCACTCCTCAGTCCCAACCTGTAAAAGAGGTGTAGCTATTCTGGTTTATAAGAAATTAAGGTGGACCCCCATAAAAACAGTGCAATTCTTACTACAGTACTTAGTCTCTAAATACCTGCTTAAAAGTGCTCACAGATGTTTCGTTGTCAGAGTCTAGATAAAAGTGTCTCTGAAGTAAAACAGAATATTCCTTAAAGCAAACTGTATTTGCCTACCTCTTTTTGGGTGAAGTCACCTAGCTCCTCCTCTGTCAGAATATACTGTATATAAGAAAATGTATATTTAATAAAAAAAAAAGATGTCCTAATAAGACATTAAGATTCTATGACTTCAGCATAATTCAATTTCTCATATAACCCTTTGATGTAGAGGGTCTGCTGTCCCTCACAGACATCAAAGAAACATTTATGACTTCGCACCCTTGTGTAATAACTTGCGTTTTCCTCCAACGTCATAAAAAGGGATATTTCCTTTCCTGTCAGCTGGCCAGTTAATTAAGCTAGATCAACAGGATATCCCTTATTAAGGTCTGTTCTACTCTGTCATTAGCTTCAGGCCTGCCATGTAACATCTTGTATCTAAAACCAGTGTGTGTGTGTGATCTCACATGCCGTTTCTGCATTTTCCCATGGCTTTCATCTTTCAGCTGAAACCTGGGGGCTGATGTCACTCCTAGAGCACCAGATTTCAGCATTTCTCATGAAAGACAGTCCATAACCCATTTTGATATTACACAAAAATGATACTACAGCACTCAGAACTGGCTGTCCACGTCACAAAGACTACCTTTTCCTGGGTGGTAATGTGCACCACGCTAAGTGTTGTGCTAAGTTGTGCAAAACCACTTTGCGTGGTGCTAGTCACTGAATATAGCATTGCACCTGTATTCATGTACACACTCCCTTAGTTTGCCCCTTGCATACATTATGATTTTGCCCAGCGCTAATGCAGTTTGCGCATGCTATTTGGTCTTTTGAATATAGCAAACCCGTGCTAAACCTGCGCAAACGGTTTGCACTCAGTGCAAAGTTTTGAATGTCTGGTCCTGAATGTCTCTCTCTGTCTAAACAAGTATTTAAAAGACTATTTATAGACTGAAACAGCACAAAGTTACTCTATTCTTCCATAAGGAAATGACGCTGCAGAAATAGGTATAACCTGGTGTGCAACAAATCTTAACAATATTAACTAATCTGCACATATTTATATGGAATTTTTGTTGTGGGTTTATACATAAGGGCCCAGATATTCAAACTGTGCCCAAAAAGTGTGCAATAGCAGGAGCAAGCACAAGTCTATTGCGCCCATGTGCGAGAGACGCGATATTCAAAAACGGAGCAGGCCAAACTGCGCCTACAGCCGACGACTGAATATCACACCACCTGCACCAAAGCGCAACTAGGGAGGGGAAGCTGAGCAGATCTGATGCTCCATCGCGCAACAAGGGATGTTCAGCTGAGCAGTCCAGAGGCGTCATAGCACAACCAGGGATGCCCCCCCAGCAGCAGAGCAATGTAACTGCACAACCAGGGAGGTAGGGGCCCACCACCCATGCCACAGATAGGCACAGGAACACACAGCAGAACAGACATCGTCCCCCCACACCCCATGCACTGCACAACTGGGGGAGGGCTGGAATAACCACTGGCCCATGGAGACAAGCAAACAACCCACAGCTGGGCTATGGTGCCCCATCACACCTACCAGCAAGCTGTGACTGGCACACAAGGAGGGCTGACCACCCCGTGCCACACCATCCCCCCAATGCAGAGCACACCCTGCACCGTGATCCCCAGACACCCCCCCATGAGCAGTGACCACCACTGCAGGAAACCCCATGCATGCCACCACCCCCACTGACACTGCAACCCTGTGCACCACAGAACCATGCAAGCCAGCCCCACCATGAGCACCCATCAGTGGGTGGCAGCACAAAGCAATGCAACAACGGCAGACACAGTGCCACCATGCACAGTCCCCCCGAGGTACTGCTGAGAGACCAACCGTACGCCGGCACATGAGGTACCCCACATGGGACAGGGCATGCCCTGGACACCACCACCAGTGGTACAGCACCCTGCACAGTAGTCCAATGACACACCCTGACCCACCACTGGCCACAACAGCCAGCACAGACACCCACAGTGATGCATGGAAGCATGCACCACACTGGATGCCACACAGTGTATGGACAGACACCCACCCATACCCAAGGGCACAACAACACAGGGACGCAGAGGTGGGGCAACCAAGCCCCCAGTGTGGGCCCATGTAAACTGTGTACACACAACTCGCAGTCCTCCATGGCACTGGAGTGCCAGCCACCCTGTGCAGGCACTGTGGACCCATACACCACCATCATTCACCCAGAGCACAAGTCACAGACAGTGGGGCACATCCCCTGCAACACACACAAGGCACAGCATGGAGATGGGACAACTGTGGTGCCCACAGTGCCACCCAAGGCAGACATGCACCACACCAGTGACAGGAGGCAACCCAGCAATGTTATGGGTACAGTGGCTGCCCTGCAGGGACTGCCACCACTGACATGCCAGTGGACTGTGCAGGTCACAGACATGCATGTGTGCCAGCTGCACAGGCCATGGATGGGCCGATGGGTGCACCATGGACACAGAGCATGCACCATGGACCACTGCACACAGTCATCCAGTGCACAGGGAACACACACACCACAGACACTGACTGATAGCTACCCCCACACCATAGTCACCTCCACACGGACACACACACACATACCCATGACCGCACCACCCCTGATGCCATGCACACCACTGCAGCTGAGCACCTATAGCCCGCTGCAAATCAGAGACCACCACAGTATTCATATCAAAATTAAATGTATTGAGCAAATATATAAAACTCAACTATATACAATATTACAGAAACTATATACAAGGTTGGGGGAGGCCACAAACAAGGTGGGGATAGGTAGAGGGCAGGGGTGGACAAATGGGATGGGAAAGGAGGGGTGTCAGGGTGGGTCCAGGGGGGTAGGGGAATCGTGGGACCGATGGAACCCTAGCGGGAGTGCCTCTCCCCACTCTGACTCCTCCTGGCTCTGTGCCTCCTCAGGACCCCGGTCTCGTCAATGCGTCTGAGGATGTCCAGCGACACCCTTGCCACCAGCAATATCTCCTGCAGTGCCTCCTGGATTTCACGTAGATGGTGGGTACCTAGGACAAGGGAGCACAGTCAATAGATGTGAATGCACAACCCCATACAGCCCACTCACTGTGCATGGCATACAGCCGTGGGACATACCTCTGTGATGGTGTGTGACCACCCGCAGTGATCATGTCCACATGACCTGCCCACCCAGGCGCATACAGCCATGCGGAATGCTGCACACACCCACCGACTAAGTCACGCACAGCACCACCATGGCCGTTTAGTGACATGGCTATGTGGTGCAAAGGCAGTGGCACAACCATGTACCCAGTGCACGCATGGACCACCATTGATGCACTCCCAGACATGCATTGCCACTGGACAGTGTTGACTGTAACAAGTCATGTGCATGGCAGTGGTGTCGCTGGATGGTGGCCATGCCCCACTGCCCACCCTGTCACACAGCATGCAATAGTAATCATGGATGTATGGCACTCACCTTCATCGGGCCGGTCAAGTGGGCGGTGAGGGCCCTCGCCCCGCCTGGCTGCACCATGATCTTCCCGCCGCCGCTCTTCACGCACATGGCAGCGTTCCTCCAGGCCTGTGGGGCAAACATGGAGAGAGGAACATCAGTACAATCCCATAGCAAAGTCCCCTGCCCCAGGTGTGTGCCTCCACCCAGCCAGACCCACCCACCCCACACCCTGTGAACACCACCACAGCCAACCCCGGATGGTCCCTCCCATGCGCTGGACACATACAACACTGTTACCCATATGGAAGATAAAAGTGTGTTGACGTAATCCCTACCTGGCCATGGCACCGTGCCCCTCCTGGCACGTGCCCACAGGCGTGCCAGTAACTCCAGCTCCCTCCGCCGCAGGTCCCCGTATCTGTGCCTGCACTGCTCGGCGCTCCTCCCCCATCCGGTGGCCTCCTCAAGGGCAGTGGCCACCTCCTGCCACACCTGGCTCCTGGCCCTCTCCAGGGGCGCCTCCCCAAACAGAGGCCCATGGTGTGGCTCCACAATGGCTACTAGGTTGGCCAGTTCGATAGCAGACCACTGGGCTGCCCTTCTGCGTGCCATTCTGGGTTCTGTATTTGGCAATATGGCGCTCTGCAGCACGGCTCCCCACGTGCAGATGCTGCACGGTACAGCGCTGCCATTCCCTATCGCGTTGTCACCGAACAGCGCAACAGAGGTGCACCCATGCCTGATGCATGGTGCCTAGGGGGCAAAGGTCAGCCACAGGGTCAAGGGTCTCTAGCACATGAACACGCACAGTGCCATTGGAACACAATGCGTGTAGCGCGATTGGCTGCCTGTGTGCCAGCACCATAGCGGCCT
Source organism: Neoceratodus forsteri (assembly GCA_016271365.2). Taxonomy (NCBI): domain Eukaryota; kingdom Metazoa; phylum Chordata; order Ceratodontiformes; family Ceratodontidae; genus Neoceratodus; species Neoceratodus forsteri. Next base: position 270,683,464 of record JADMNL010000025.1, read on the forward strand.
ACCGCGCAGTTGGCCCATTGTACCTATGATGGCCCAGTGCCACAGCGCCATGTAGTGACCATCGCTATAGCGCCACTGGCACAGTGGTGGCCGTGCCCTGCATTGCCTACCATGCACAGCATGTCATCAGCATGGCAGACGCCTGCGTCAGCAACCTGGGCATGCGTAGTGAGGTGTGTACTACGCATGTCACAGAACTGCACCATTGGCTCAGCACGTTCAACACAATTGCGCAAAGCACAACAGCGCGATATTCAGCCGTCATATGCAAATCATCTAATCAGCCATTCAATGGTGCAGCACTGCAATTTGCATCTAGTTAAAGTTGCTCCTCACCTCATTTGCATGGGTTGCACTATAAAAGTGTGACATTGTGCTGCAGTGGCCATAGTCGGTTACTGCAGTCTATTGGTGAGTTGCATGCTGTTTGGGAGTGTGGACTGTGGATTTAGGGACATGCATGGGACTGCACAGTCACAGGTAACAACTGCAATTCTTACAGGCTACATAATGACTGAGCAGGTTGTTGGAGAGGAGGAACACAGTGGTGGGAGGAGGAGGAGGAGGCCTAACTTTACCAAGGCCGAAACCAAAGCCCTGTTTGAGGCCTACCTGGATCAGGAGCCACTTCTCAGTGGACGGCGGGGAACACCTCAAACCCGGGCTGCTGCATGGGAGGAGGTGGCACGTGCTGTGACCCTGCATGGCAGCCACCAGTGCTCCATGCAGGAGTGCAAGAAAAAGATGGGCACAGACAGGAGGAGGATAAAGGAGAAGGTGGCTGCCATCAGGGCAGCATGAGCTGTGACAGGTGGGGGACAGCCGGAGGTGGTACAGCTGACCCCACAGGAGGAGAGGCTTGCTGGAAGCATGCATCGCAGTGCCACTGAGGGTGTTCCGGGTGGTGGCTTCCAGACAGGTGGTGGCCCAACACTGCATGGTAAGTCATGGTCTGTCTATGGGGGGGCAGGGTAGGTCACATGCAGTAACGCGACTTTGATTTCCCTTACAGATCCTGAGCATCTGCATGGGTCAGCGGTGGTGGGCCTGTCCACTGAGGACAGTCAGCTGGAGTTGGAGGAGGGCCCATCCACCTCCACAGGTATACGTGGATCATTGTGAAAGTGGGGCCGCCTGGCTGTCCACACTGATGTCGTTGTAACAGGTGTGGAGGAAGCCCTGCCTGTGTCCCAGCGTGCTGGTGTCCATGGATGTCAGCATGCTGTGACTGTGGCTGGTGCAGAGTCCATCACCGGTGATGATGACGCTAACATCATGGGCAGTGACATGTGTGTGCCACGGGATGGCCACACAGCAGGGCAATTCACGCCCATGGCTGTGGGTGGTGCTGCTGTGGAGGCCTGCATGTCAGCACAGTCCCAGCCTGTGCCTGTCAGCACCAGTGGGGCAGCACTGGTGTCTGTTCAGGACAGTGGGACTGTTGCAGCCACTGCGGTGGCACCAATGAGCCCTGGGGAGCGGCAGCCAGAGGAGCAGCATTAGCAGTCGGCCAATGGGCTTGGGGGTACAGGGTTCAGCGACGGCATCTGTGCACCACCTGTGGACATGCCCAGACCTGGTCCTGGTGCACAGCACCCACCCTCAAGGGGTGCTGATCATCAGGGCCATGCACACCCTGAGGGACAGGATGCCGAGGAGGCAGATGACCTCTTGGATGAGCACTCCCACCTACTGCAAGCATCAGTCCAGCAGCAGATGTGGCTTGCAACATCCGTGGATGCACTGCGTGTGGCTCTGGAGCGGGCAGAGGAGCGTCGCAGCAGGGACACCGCTCTGATCCTGGCAGGGATGGACCATTTGTGGGAGGATGTGACCACTGCCATTGACAGGCATGCACAAGCATTCACTGCTGTCATGGCCACAATGGGCACACAGTCAGGTGCCCATGCATCGTGGACACTACGCAGTGCACTGTCCACCCCCCATTCCCGGTGTCATGCGACTCCCACCCTGTTGACACCGGGTTCAGCTGTGGGCATCCCAAGCATGTTCGGTGTGCTGCAGACCCCTGCGCGAGCACAGTCATGTTCATGCAGTGGAACCCTTGGGGGAGCATCGGTGCCACCCCATGAGGCCAGTGGTCAGCCTGTCAGTACTGGTGGGTCTTGGCGGGGCTGCCCATGCATCCATGGTGGCCGGGACACAGTGTCGTGTGACTGACCTGTCTCCCAGTGCGGCTACTCTCTGGTGCTGCCCTGTGTGCATTGTGTGTTTCAGCGGGCAGTGCACGGGTGGGTACCCGGCCCTGCACGTGGACACACAGTCCACCTGCACACCCTCCCGGCTGCTGTCCGCAGTTGTGTGTGCATGATGATGCCTGCATTGCACTGTACACCAATGTGCAATGGTGCTCAGCATCTGACACATGCACATGGACAGGCAGTGGGCATGGTGGCCTGTGGACATGTGTGTTGCTAGGGTTGGCGTTCTGGGTCGGTGTGCCTCCTGCCCTCTGTGCACGTTTGGTGCGTTGTGTGTGTGCCCGTCCATGTGGCATGTTAATCCTCACCCATCCCTGGTTGTGTGTGTGCTTCTGTGCCCTGCCACTTCCCTTGATGGCATGCACCCCGTGTCCATGTGTGCTTGTGGGTTGTGCCTAAGCCACTGGTGGTTGTACATGGCCCCATTACTTACCTGGGTTGGCTGAAGTGCTCCTCCGTGATGGTGTCCCGGTGCAGCTGTGCCAGCCGGATCAGTCGGGGGTCCCGTTGGCCAAGGGGGGGCTGCCCATCACCATCGTCACCGGCGTCCTCATCGTCCCCATCGCTGTCCCCCTCTTCAACCTCTACGGCTATCCCACATTCATTGGCCATGTTGTGCAGGATGCAACAGGCCAGGAATAGCTCGCAGGCCTTTGAGGGGCTGTACTGTAGGGCACCGCCGGAGGTGTCCAGGCAATGGAAACGTGCCTTCAGCATCCCGAACACCCGCTCGATGACATTATGTGTGGTGGCATGTGCCTCACTGTAGCGTTGCTGCGATGGGGTCGCGGGCTGCCGGTAGGGTGTGAGCAGCCAGGGACAGAGAGGGTATCCACTGTCACCTGTGTGTAGAGGGTGGAGGTTAGTTTGGTGATCAGCATCTCCCTGCCCCAGGCCATGTGGGCCACTACCCATGTCACCTCTGGCCATGCCCCCCCAGGCCCTATGACTGTCCATGTGGTTTGCATACTCACCCACTAGGTGTCCAGTGGGGATGTCCCCACTCTCAAATCTGTGGCACAGTGCTGACTGGTGCCAGATGAAGGCATCGTGTGCTCCCCCAGGGTGCTTGGCACAGACATTGATTATGCGCCCCTAGCACCGCACAACACCTGGCAGTTGATGCTGGCATAGCCTGCGATTGATGTCGGCCCCTCGGGGCAGGTGTGTGTGGATGGCCACATGGGTGCAGTCTATTGCCCTTGCCACGCCAGGCAACGTGCTACCCTGTGGAACTCCTGTATGTTTGCTGTGCGCTCCACTGCTGTGCTGGGGAAATGGATGTACTCCGCAGCATGTGGCAGCAGTGCGCTGAGGAATTGGGTGAGGTGGCGTGACGTGGCCAACTGGGTTATGCCTGTGGTGTCCCCTGTTGGTCTCTGGAAGGTACCCGTGGTGAGAAGGCACATGCAGGCTGTTACTTTAGTCTCCACTGACAGGGTATGGCTCAGTCATGTGGGTGCCTGCATCACATCACTGCACATCTCACAGAGCCGCCTCAGAATTGCCCTATTCAGGCGGTGCTGGCCACAATTTCAGTATCAGTGTACAGCTCAAAGCTGGTGCGGGCTCGGTACTGCCTGTTGGGGCATACCGCCCGGCGAGCCCTTCCACCGCCACCCCCTACTGCACGCCTTCTCACCCCCTCAACTGGCCTCCATCTGGAAGCTGGCACTGGCCATGTCCCTGGCTTGTGTTCACCCCCCGGCAGCTGTTACTGTATTCCCCCCGCTGTCCTCCCTGCTACTTCCCCTGCACTGGGAACACCTGCCTGTGGTGGCCTCTGTGCTGTGTGGCACTTCCCCCTTCTGCACTAGCTGTGGCTCCCCATGCCTTCCCTGTGCCTCAGTGTTCAGAGTGCCCTTTCCCTGGCCTGCCCTGTTTGTCCCTCCTGCCCTGTCTGCATGCTTAGGGTTCTGCCTAATGTGGCTTCTCTGTAGCGTTCTTGCGCCTCTCCCTTGCTCCTTTTTATTTTGGCTCATTTCCACTATGGCGCAACTTCCGCTTGCTCCCGTTGCACATGGCGCAAGTCATTGAAGATCGCACTGAGCCATTTATGCAAGGTTCCTCCCCCTTCAGTTGTGCATGCCTTCATTATCATTGCGCTGTTGCTCAGCATGATTTCGGGGGCGCAACTGCCTCCTGCTGAATATCGCAGAATGGCGCAATTCCGGACTTGTGCAGGCGCAACCCTATTGCGCATGGCTCAACTCTTTTGAATATCTGGGCCAAGGTGTAAAATATAATTATTTGGTGGCGAATTTGAATGGGGTACACATAAGTGGTGATAGTGTGCCTAACACAATAAAAGGTTTTGTATGTGAGGGATATAAGTTTCCAAATTCTATTTAATTGTTGTGCAGCTTACACAAAAAACAGGAACCTCTGATTTTTTGAGGTATGTGTTACTTAGGGCTTTATCATGGTGTTTGTTCAAATGTCATAGCAGATTCATCTGTTATTAAGATTATCTTTGTGTTTGAGAACTGGAGCCTGTGAGATGCAATATTTAATTATCCTATTAGTATATATTTTTACAAAAAGAATATTTGTTTTAGTTCTGTGTGTATGAGAGTTGTGCTTTTATGCACTAATTATATGATATATAAAGCTGGCTCTAAAATAAATTCTTTTTTTAGAGAAAAGAGAAGGAGAGATAAAAATGCTTTGGGGAATTGGAGTGCAGGAGAAAATATACAAGAGGGGCACATGGTGAGATAGTGTGCTACATTCATGAAGACATATTTATGGTTTAATAAGTGAATGAAATTATTTTTTATGTTTTGTATAGACACAGCGTACTTCACTGATGAAGAGCAGTTGCTTGAAACATTTGAGTTATATGGTGCCATTGCTTTTGTGAGAAAAGAAAAAAGATTCAGAAGAAGCAACTTTATATTCAAAAAGTATAATAAAGAACATTTATATTTTTATTACACTGGGTGAGTGGGCTTTATTTTCTACCAATCAGTATTCATAGGATATGATTAACCCCATAACCTGAGATGGTTGACAGATGGTATCACATACCTGCGTATCTGTAGAGTTAAAGATTTCTCCCAGTTATGGGACTTAAACCTCAAACCACTCCTTACTGAGATAAGTACACAATTCGAAAGATGGAAGCTACTGCATCTTACAATGGCAGGGAAAGTTGCCGCCATTAAGATGGTGACCTCCCCGAAACTTCTGTATGTTATATCACACCTGGCACTATATCTCCCCCCCACCCCCCGGTATGCTCAAATTGATAAGATCATCAGCAACTTTATCTGGAAGGGTAAGAAGACCAGGTATAGCCACAAGCAGCTTAGGGCACATTGGAAATCTGGGGGGGTGTGGAACTTGCTCTAGTTTGAGGGATATATTATGGCCTATAGCACTGCGCAAACTATTCAATGGTTTTGCCCCATTCCCAATCCTCCCCACAATGGTTCCAGATGGAAGAGGATCAGGTGGGCCTACAGGTCCTGTCCTCAATGCTTTATAATAACCCTCCCAGGGTCCTCAAGTCACATCCAACCATAGGCCCCCTCTATTAGAAACTGGACAAAAACCCTCAGCAGGCTAAAGACAAACCCAGCCCCCTGAAATATACCCTGCTGTGGGGAAATTGGCTTATTCAGATTGAGGATAAGCCCATCTCATGGTATCAGTGGGTAGGAAAGGACATATCCTGCATTCATCAGGTACTAGACCCAGCTAATGGACAAGTTGCCTCATTCCAAACCCTCAAGATGCAGTATAATATCCCCCAGTCTGACTTCTGGAGATACCTGCAGATGAGGAGCGCAGTTCAGACACATCTCCTCAAGTATCCCAGCAACCATCGACCAGGCAGCCTACAAGGGTGGCATCTTTTAAAAAAGGGTGGTTAGTCGGATATATTCAGACATTAGGAATAGCATTCCCAGGAATCCAAGATAAAGTGGGAGAAGGCCCTACACACCTCAATCATCATCAACAGTGGTAGGCTTGTTGGACCTCTGCACATAATATTCCAAGACCCCAGGAGCCAGCTCATACGGGATAAAAAGCTTCATTCATGGTATAAGACCCCAGAAGTGCATTGTAAAGCTAAACTCCTGACTGCTGCTGGAAATGCTTGTCAGGTACAGGAGATCTCCACCATATACTCTGGGTATGTCCTGACATACAACCCTTCTGGACACAGATGTGGTCCTTAGCTGCAGAAATCACCCACAGACCCATCCCATTCACTGCGGAATTCTGGATACCAGGGTTACCCCCACTACACCCCATATCTCAGCCCTCAAGAGCACCTGGCTAGCCCTGCTCAGAATGCAGGCTAAAAGACTCCTCCTATGTAAATGGAAAACCACATGTATCCTTATACTATCTGAATTACTTAACTCCCTCATGGCAATAGCCTATTTAGATAAGATCTCTCAGAAAGTAGAAGACAACATGGCCACTTACTACAAGTGCTGGAACCCCTTTATGGCCTATATTTATTTATTTTTATTTATTTAAATTTCAGATTAACACCTTTGAGCCGGAGGCTCTTTTACACAGGTTCCACATCATAATACATATACAGAGAGAACACATCATAACAAGTAACAATGCATATGAAGAGACACAGTAACAAACTGAATATTACTTTAGATTATTGATATGGACAGGAAGTAAAAAAACAATCATCAAAATAAGTAGCTGTAACGAGGAACAGAGCAGTGGTATGGCCTTGTCAAACAAAGTGAGCAAATAGGTGGCCAACTGGCAATGGAAAAGTATGACATGGACAGGAGGCTGACAAAGGAGGAGGAGAAGCTGTGCCAAGGCGACAGATTGTCCGTGATAAAGTAGGTGGTGTAAGTAGGGAGGAGAGGGTACAGTGTAAAAGTGCTCAGTGGATGACAGGAGACTGGGTACACAAGAATCCAATCCACTGGGCAGAAGAGAGGGTTGAATGGGAATAGAATGGGTGCTGTAGGGCTGGGTAGGAAGTAGGCTAAGGGGCATCAGCCATTTAAGTGAAACAATCACAGGAAGCTTTACCCATGAACGACTCATGAAGCTTGTGTTTAAATAAGCCCAGTGTGGCTGTGTTAGCAATTTCACTGATCATGGAATTATACCACTTCAGGGCTCTAACTGCAAACGAGCGCTGTCCTTGCATAGTGCGGCAACAAGGAACTTGGAGGGTTGAAAAATTAGTAGTTCTTGTGTGGAGGGTGTTGCAGGAGGGGCTGAGGAGGTTCTGCACACCTGGGGGCAAGAGGCTGAGGGAAGCCTTCTTTACTACAAGGCAGGTATGATAAAATAATCTATCCTGAAGCTGTAGCCAATTAGCCTGCTCATAGAGGTCGCAGGTGTGCATCCGTGGAGCAGCCCTGATAAGAAACCTGCAGGCTTTGCTCAGAGCAACTGAGATACGTCTTAAGGCAGTGTTGTAAGCAGATCCATAGAGCACAAGCCTGTAGTATATTATGGAGACAATCGAGCTCTGGATTGCTTGTTTAAAAGCTTCAGCAGTTAGGCAGTGCTTATGCCTATAAATGAGACCTATGTGGGTATTCACAGATTTGGCTACGATGTCTATGTGACTGGCAAAGAATAGGGTGCCATCCAATGTCACACCAAGGTAATTAAAAGTTGAAGTCTGTTCAAAGGAGAGGCCTGAATGATTGTGGACTGTATGCTGCTTGGATTTATGCTTATTGTGTGGACCATGGAAAAGCACAGTTATTGTTTTTTGTAATTGAGCAGTAGTTTCTGCACAATGAACAAATCCTCTACAACCATACAACTTTTCTGGAGCTGGTTCTCTAGAAGGGTTGGATCAGAGTTCTTCGTGAAAATTACTGCATCATCAGCATACAGGAGCATTTGTTCTGGGCAGTAGGCAGGTAGGTTGTTGAGAAAAATGCTGAAGAGTAGTGTTCCCAAGATTGACCCTTGGGGGACTCCAGAATGGACAGGTAGCTTAGTCGAGAGTGTCTCACCTATCTTGATCAGTTGTGAGTGATCTGTGAGGTAGCTGTTGAACCATCTTAGGCCATCAGTTGATAGGCCTAGCTCAGCTAGCTGTTGAAGCAGTAATGGATGATTGGCCATATCAAATGCCTTGGTAAGGTCAATGTAGGTGGCGCTGATAAGATGCCCTTGATCCAGTGCTTGATGGATATAGCCTGTAAATTTGAGAAGTGCAGTGGTGGTGCTGTGACCCTTTCAAAATCCATGTTGCTGGGGACATTGCAGGCTGTATTTCTCCATGTACTCTACCAAATGATCGGCTGCAATTCTTTTGAGTGCTTTTGATAAGGGGGGAAGAACAGAGATGGGCCTATAGTTACCATAGAGTGCCCTATCTCCACTTTTATGGATGGGGGTCACTTGAGCTAATTTCCATTTGTGGGGGAATTTTGAGAGCATGAGGGACTTGAGTATCTTAGTAAGGGTGGACAGGACATCAAGCGTAAGGGCAATGAGTTTCAGGTCAAGGGAGTTTCCATTTGCTCTGGACTTTCCGAGCACTTTTAGTAAGTACTTTTTTGCTTCACTTTCAGCCACGGCTTTAAAATAAAAAAGGAGGATGCACGTGCTCAGTAACTGGCATAACATTGGCGCTGTCATAGGAGGTGGAGTCATGGAAGTTTGAGGGTAGGATATGACTGAGGTCGGTGAATGCCAAGTTAAAGGTATTGGCAATAGTTGTAGGGTCATGGGTTGTGATGACATTTATATTAAGCATGGAAGGCATGACTCTAGAGTCTTTCCCAGTTATTTCCTCAAGGTTACTCCAAAATGTCCTTCCATCTTTCCAGGAGTTGGCTAGGGTATTTCTGTAGTAGTTCACTTTTTCCAGACGGATAGCTCTGGTGCATGCATTTCTTGCTGCCTTGTATGCTTGGATGTCTATGCTCCTGCCTCTAGCCCTTGCTCTATACCATAGTTGGTCATGAGATTTTATTGGTTTCAAGAGATCAAAAGTAATCCAGGGATTGTCAGTTCCCCTGATTTTCCGTTTTTTAAATGGGGCATGGACATTACAAGATGGGTTAAAACTTTTGATAAAAAAGTCTAGGGCTGCATCCACGTTCACAGCAGTGTCAATGTGTGACTAATCCTGTTGTTGCAGAAGTGTTTTTAATGGCACTAAATGTCCTCAGATAAGTACCCTGCTATTAATGGTCTTTGCAGGGGGTTTAATGAAGCTGTTTGTCCAATGACACAGAATGGGTGCATGGTCACTTATTGTATCAGGGAGGACTTCAGTAAGCATGATATGGTTGGGGTTGTGTGTGAGCACCCAATCCAGTAGCATACTGGTCCCTGTTCTGTAGTTAGTCCTTGTGGGTGATTAAACCAGTTGTGTGAAGTTAGCTGCAGCCAAGGCATCCTTGCAGTTGCTTGCCTGGGGCATGAGCCAATTTAAAATTAAAGTCCCCCAACATTATGACCTCAGAGTTGTGTTTTAAGTTATGGATGTTGTCAAGTATAGAGTTTAGGCCCAAGTCTGACAGTTTGGAAGGGATGTAGACCAATGCTACTGTCAGGGCCTTGTTGTGGGCCCTGAGTAGTAGTTTGATTGCCAAGAACTGTATCTCAAGCCTGGGGCTAGGCATAGACAGAGCATGCCCCATAAGGTCCTCTTTCAAATAAATGGCACATCCACCACCTTCTTTTGTAAGTCTGTCCTGCCAGAAAACTAAGTACCACGGGATTGCAATAGCATTATCAGGGATCGTTGGGTACAGCCATGCCTCGAGCACTGATAGGACGTCTGGGTTATGTTGGGAGACCCATACCGTGAGTGCATCAAGCTTCTTGAGTAGGCTACAGACATTGATGCAAGCAAGGATGAGCGCCCCCATTCTGTGATTGCCATTGGGACTGTTCTGAGGCAGGCCAGGATTTGGGTGGATGTTACCAGAGATAAGCAGGAGGAGGAGTAGTAGTAGACATTTTACTAGTTGCTTGAGTAATTTGACTTGAAGCAATTGCTCCCTTTTTCCTGTAGGGTGTTTATAGGCTTTATGCTCCACTGTGTAGACAGTAGTAAGCAGCAGTGGAGCGCAGTACAGAGTGGGTGTGCACCTCGGGGAGATTGGGAGTAACCCTGGTGTAGGGTAAAAGACCCAGTGCAGAGTGTCGGCACTGGTGACAGTCCCATAGCTATTTAGATGGTATTTATCATTGGTAGCTGACAGTGCAAGGGGTGCGCACATACTGGTAAAGCCATATCGTGATGCCAATATGTAAAGGGTCAGGAGGAAAGGCAAGAGGAGGGAGGTCGCCATGGTGGCAGATAGTAGGTCAAGCACTGAGGGAGCTGAGTGTTAAACTATAAGACTCACTGGGAAACACTGGTGTTGATGGTAGCAGGATTGGATAGGATGGAGGGTTGAACCCTAATGTCGTTATGGAGCAGTCCATAGTACTCACTTGCAACAGGGGTGGAGATGGAAGCAGAACAGGTCTGGTTAGTACACAGGCATGGGTTCATTGCAAGAGGACCAATGGGAGGCTAGGGAAGGCAGGAGGGAAGGGCAAGAGTGTGTTTAATAGAGGTTAGGGCCAGGGAGGGTGGGTGGAACAAAATATTAGTGTAAAGACTCAGGCCTTGCAGCAAGCAAAGCAGTTTTCAAGGAAAAGCCGTGGCCCCCAGGTAGCCAGAGTCCTTGAAAACAGAGACGATCCAAGCAGCCAATAGTGGGCCTACAGTAGGGAGTTGCAGCCAACAGATGGCAGCTTGATGGAACAGGAGCCAATCGGGGTGGGACTGCTGTCGGCTGAAAGCGTACCTGAATGCAACTTGCAGGCAGGTAAGGAGAGCATAGACAGCCGGGAAGGAACTGAGCTGCTATGGCCGGGTGGCCTGGAGTGTCCAGGAGGCCTTCACCTGAAAGAGGGAGAGGGAGAGGGTTAGGCTCCTCTTAAGGGTAAGAGCTGAGAAAATAATTTAATCGGTAGGAGTGACAAAGGTGACAACAAAGGCTAAGTGGAGAGAGGCATGGACAAAATGGCGGGGAGGGGACAGACAGAAAGTTCAAGGGGTGCTTGGCTGGATGGCGCCAGAGGTGAGAGGAGAACAATGGGCTGGGCTGGTAGACAATAAGTAATTTAAAGAGCAGGAAATTAAGCACAGGTCAGGCTGATCAGGCAAGTGCTGGGGGGATGCAGGGAATGTTCCTAGGCGTAAGACTTCCACGCCAAGAGAAAGCACAGTATTTTGGGAGAATTACAAGTGGAGGGGTAGCTTCAGGGCAGAAACAGGCTGGACCCCAGGAAAGGTATAGGCTGATCCCCTAGCTACACAACCTTTGACTTTCCCTGTCCTTTAGGCAAAGCACCAAAGTTAAGGTATCCTTGTTCCAAGGCAAGTAAACCTAGTTAATGTGTAGGCATCACACTGTTGTTATCAAGATGCTTTGTGGTTTCATATTATTTTTCCAGGGCAGAAGAATAGAGTGCCTCCGTAATGCAGCCCACACAAGACGTGACAGTCACCTCTTGGAGACGGCATAAAAAGAAGCCCCCCGGTAGGTCCTTGTCTGGTTCTTTTTGGTTTAGACTGCCTTGTTCTATTAATCTATATCAGTCATTCTGGTAAATAACCAGCACTGAATCAACTCTCTTAATAACTGTGTACCAGGATAAGGCTTAGACATGTAAGGCATATGTGCCAATGTTTTTTGTCTATTCCTCTGTATTGTTTTTGTATATGGAAAAATCAATAAAAAGTATTAAAAAAAAAAAGGCTCTTTCAATTTGGGCAGCATACAAAGATGGCTACAGTTACCTAAGTAAAAGCAAAATAAACGGCAATGACTTGGTTGATGGCATTTTCTTTAGTAGGTCTGAAAAGGATGATCGATGGTGGGAGAAAAAACTGAGGAAGGATGGGGACACCCACATTATATATGCATCAACACTGCACATCACTGTGGGCGGTCTCCGTCTAGCAGAAAGTTTCTGAGTGGTCCTGACACTGACAGCTGACAGTTCCAAAGGTGTGCCTTAATGGAGGAGATATTCTCGATGAAGATACGGGGTATACCATAAATATGTCCACAGTATGAATAACATGACTTCAGATACCACTGTATATAGTGAAATCATCATATTAGAACATCTCTACACCAGGACCTTCAAGGAAAGGATGCACCAGAAACCTAGTGTACCACTCTAAGGTCACCACATACTTTCCATTCATCCTCCAAGGGAGTAATGGGCAAGAAGCCGGCTGCTTCCAAATATGGAGTGTAGGGTCCACTACAGCCAGAGTGGTAGGGAGAGCTACCCCTGGAGAATACTACTTTTCAAGGATTTCCACAATGGTATAGGTTTTCTTCTTCTGGACCTCCTTCAATGGAGTGTCCAGGGTCAAGGACATCTTGTCCAGGAGTGAGGCAAAAGAGGAGTCATCTCCCACCATGACAGCTCAACTGGAGCACAGGCTGTAAAAGGAAACTATAGTAGACGGTAGACATGTTGGTGTCCAAGTCAGGATACAGAGAACTCGAATGTCTGCATAGGGAATGAATAAGTCACTTGATCAGGATCACCACTGAAGACCCATTGCTAGCCTGGAGTCTTTGGTTGGAGCACCCACCCATTCCTTAAGTAGTGCGAGCACTAACTGAATGGACCACTGTGGCACACTGGCAGTGCAATGTCAGTGGCAGAGCCAGTGCCAGTTAGGATGGGACAGTGGATGATAGGCCATTCATGCCCAAAATGGAGGTGGACCAACTGTCAGCAGCAGTCAACACACCTTTTGGACTAAAGATTCAAGGTCTAATATTGCCAAGCTATGTCCTCCAGTTGACGTGTTCAGTGTTGACGATGGGCAGAAAATGAGCTTGACTGTCTCAACCAGATATCATTTTCTTCATGTTGCTAAAGACTTCCCATCCATCCATCTCGCTTAATACATTCATATGTATGCAGCTATGCAAATGACAGTTCTTTTTACCGCTGGTGCCTTGGTATCTAGTTGGAAATGTCACTCCAGCTTGATTTACAAATGTTGCTTCATTGAAACACAGACTCTGATGGCAGGTAAGGACCACTTGGCCAACCCAGTCTGCACATTTCCCTACCTATTGGATAAGCTGCAGATCCTAGTTAACCAACAGCTTACTTCCTCCTACACCCACTAGACTTGTCTTATGTCTATCCCATGCATTCTTGAATTCCCCCACTGTTTTTGACCCCACTACCTCCTCAGGAAGGCTGTTCCATGCGTCCACCACCCTGTGTAAAATACTTCCTCATGTTGCCCCTGAGCCATCCTCCCTCTATCTTCAAATTGTGTCCCCTTGTTCTTGCACATCTCTTTTTCTGAAAGATGCTACCCTCTTGGACTTTGCCGATTCCCTTGAGGTACTTGAAAGTTTCAGTTATGTCTCCCCTCTCCCTCCTTTCCTCGAGGGTATACATATTAAGCTATTTTAGTCTCTCTTCATATGGCTTCTGGTGCAGACCCTGCACCATTTAGTTGCCCTCCTCTGGACTTCCTCCATCCTGTCTATGTCCTTGTGGAGATGGGGTCTCCAGAACTGCATGCAGTACTCCAGATGGGGTCTCACCAACTGTCTGTACAGAGGGATAACAACTTCCTGTTTTCTACAGGTGATGCCTCTCCCTATACATCCCAGTATCCCCTCAGCCCTCCTTACTGCCTTCTCACATTGCTTGCCTACCTTTAGGTGATATAACTACCCCCAGGCCCCCTTCCATTTTTGTTGTTGGTTCCCCCTTCCAAGCCACCATGACATTGTTCTAAAAATGATCTTACCAATGTTTGACTATGTAGATGTGGTTAACAGTGCTGTCCACAAAACCATCCTTGCCACACAGGACCTGCTAGCACTCCTCCTGCCATTTTTTCCTGAACCCCACAGCCCTTACTCATCATTGTTCTCTATACCAGTCTCTCTTTTTCCCCTCCCAGGAATCCTGCCAGCTCACCCATTGCTCCACTTTTCCAGATAAATTCTGGTTCTCCACTTTTTCCTTCTACTTATCCTATCCCTTCTTTCATCGATCCTGTCCTTCTACTACCTTCACTTTCTGACACTTGGACATTCCTTTATCTCTCACTGTAAAGCCTCTATTGGTCAGTTTTCTTCTTTCAACCACCTTCGTTACCTCTGGAACAGCCTTCTACTTCCCATTCACCTTTTTTCCCTTCCCTTCCAATAAAAACCCTCCTTAGAGACCTCTATGCCCCTGTCTAAATCTGTCTACCCCCCACCACATGAGATAATCACCCTATCCTCCTCCCATCACCTTACCTCACCATAAGCACCTTAAGCACCCTGCCACTAGTTTTGGCCGGCATTTGATCTATTATAGACTCCACCACTGTATTTACTTTTACTACCGTATTCTTCTGTTTTTTTTTTGTAATTTTGCACCTTGCTATTATTTGCACAATCACTAATTGTTTAACTTTTACTCTACATGTTCAGTCCCTCCCCCACATCACACGCGGAAAGGAGCACCAGCTCAGTATTTATTTATTTAGCTTTTGTTTATTGGGTAGGTACACTAGACAAGTTGTATGCCTATTTTCAGGAACGACCCGGGAGAGTACAACATGGAATACAGATACATCAGAACATAACAGCAAGTAAAGCAAGTACATCGATGTATCTGGACAATTAAAAAAACAACAATTCTTGTGTTAATTGCAACACACTGATCTCCAACACAGACACACACACACACAACCAATAGACTCTCAGAAATGTAGACTCGCTTTAACAGAGTAACACAGAGAAACGCACGTACTAAATGTTTTCACCCACCCTTGCAGCTAATCACCGAGTGAAAAGCAGCAGCAATATGGCAAGCACCTGCCTTTTCAAGCAAGGATTTTATTCTGGCCCTCCCTGTACCAAAAAGCAGAAAACTCACATTATAGGTCTGGCTTCCATCTTTCTACAATTTTATTAATCCTCAGGTGTTTTAATTTCTTGTGTGGAACGCAGTATCCATCTCCCAGCCAATCTTCCTTTGGGCACATGCTGTTTTGTAACCCAGTGCCAAGTCATGTTCAAAGTTAGACACTCCTTCTCTCTTACCTCAAATAGAGCATTTACACAGTATGGGCATTCTGAGAACTCTTCAGCAGTCATGTTAGTGCTGAAAAGCATAACCAGCAAGTTTTCTCACTGGATACTGAGTCAGTAAGCTCTTTCATTGACCCGTATGTAAGGAAGGCTGGGATACATTTTTCTGCTCTCTCAGTGATTATAGATGTGCAATGGACACGAAATACAAAAGCTGTTATGACTGATATGGGAGGACATACCCCCACCCCTCAATGCTGCTACTCAAAGAAACTGAAGCATTCCATTTATCTGTAAGGCTGCAAATCAGAATGGTTAACAGCTCAATAGACCAGCTTGTATGGTGGATTACCATGACATGTTGCTCTGATTGGGGTGATCACCATGTAGCCAGGACTGCATTTTATGGCTAAGTTGTTAAAAATCTATTTCCCCGTTCTAGGGTGATACCGATATGTTTGACTTGTCTATGGCAAGCAAACATAAACAAGATGTAGTCAGAGCCAAAATGACTGCTAATACATTAATCTGACAAGGGATATAGAATTAATATGTGACTAGGACTGTAATGAATAGAGGTGCGAGGTCAGCAAGGGCAGTCAGGTCACAGACAGGATGGGATCATATGCATTTTAGATTTTAAAACTCTCCAGCACTCCTTTCTTCTGGGTCCTGTCAGGGATGACAGCTGTGTTTGATTTATCAGCTTTTGGTAACCAGGTAAGTGCACTAGGCAACAGTCTTGCCTATTTTCAGGCACGACCCAGGAGAGTACAACAAAATAATACAGTGATGACATAAGCACAACACAGTAAAAATCAATACAGTCACAACAGTATGGGAGGAACACATAAAATATAAGCAGCTAATCAGTACACAATATGCTGTAACAACTAGATGAAATAAAATATAAATAGCTAAACAGTACACAATATGCTATAACAAACAAAAACTAGATGCAACAAGATAGGTAACACCTGGACATCCTCAAAACAGAAGAATTAGGGAGGAGACACACAGTAAGTTACAGTTACAGATTCCAAGTGCATAGAGGGGAGAGAACAGTGACCGCTTAAAGGAGTGGTGGAAGGGGGAGAGTTTAACCTGGGTGGGAAGTGAGTTCCAGAAATTAGTGGCTAAATGAGCAAAAGCCTGTTCACCCATTCTAGTAGCGCACGGCCGGACTGATAGCATGGGGACAGATGAGGACCTGAGCGAGCGGACACGTGTGATGGGGTAAGCAAATCCCTCAGGGAGGATGGGCTAGGGGGTCTAGTGAGTGAGTCAATAAAGCAACCTAGGGAGTAAGGATGAAGGTCTTTCGGAGATAGCCAGTGTAGGCCGGAGTAGAGCCGGCAGTGATGCGTCAGTCGGGGGGCAGATAAGGCGAACCTACATATATTGTTGTAGGAAGTGTCCCATTTGCTGAGCACACTAGTATTGATATTGAACAGAACAGGGAGGGCATAAAGAAGTTGCGGGAGTAGCACGCCTCTTGCTACTACTAGCCTAGCAGAGGGGTGGAGAGTGCCGCATACCTATAGGACTCATGCCTAATTTGGTATTAACCTGTCGGGCAGGCCTCGTTGATATGCAAAGAAAAATCGAGGGCAGGGTCAAGTGTGACACCAAGGTATTTGAGAGTAACAGTATTCGTAACCGGCGTCCCCTCCTGACTGCAGACAATGAGTTTAGAGGATTTTGAGTGAACATTTTTAGATGATCTGAACAGCATAGCCTGAGTTTTACCTATGTTAAGGATTTGCTGTTTAGCAGAGAGCCAAGATTGGAGAGATTGAAAGTCCCGAGTGAGGGTATGGTTAATGACAGCAACAGATTTGGCGGAATGGTGGAGCACTATATCATCTGCATACATGAGGTGGCTGCTGTGAAGGGACGTACTATGAATGTCATTTAGGAAGAGGGAAAAGAGCAGAGGACCAAGTATCGAACCCTGTGGAACACCATGGGTAATTGGGATAGGGGAGGAAAGAGTTTTGCAGTAGGAAACCGCCTGGGAGCGGTTATCCAGGTAGCTACCAAACCAGGATAGGGTGGAGTCGGAAGCACCAATGTCTCTTAACTTGGACAGCAGAAGCAGATGGTGAACCATATCAAAAGCTTTGGATAGGTCAATGAACACTGCACCTGTAAGCAGGCCCTTATCCATGTTGATTTTGATGTCACTCATGAGAAGGGTAAGGGCTGTGGTAGTGCTATGTCCCACCCTAAAACCATGTTGGGAGGGAGACTGAAGATTATAGTTACAGAGATGCTCAGCGATCTGTTGATGGACGAGTTTCTCCAGGAGCTTACTAAGAGTGGGGAGTAGAGAGAGATTGGGCGGTAGTTGAACAGAAGTTTAGCGTCTCCCTTCTTGTAGACAGGGATAGTTCTAGCAAATTTCCAGATCAGAGGGACAGTGGCAGTCCTAATAGAAAGGTTGAAAAGCCTAGTTATGGGCCTAGCAAGCCAGGCCGCAAACAGCCTGATAATCCATGGGTGCAATCCATCAGGGCCAGGGCTGCCGCTAGAAGGAACAGTTTTGAGTAGGTCCAGAACATGCTGGTAGGAGACCAGAGCCAGCACCAAAGACGGAGGAGTAGGGGAGCAGGGAGGAGAGGCCAACCCCAGATTGGGGAGCACTGGAGAATCTAAAGTAGGTAGAGAGGAGAAGAGGAAGTTGAAAGCATTGGCAATGGTGAATGGGTGGTTACAGTGGACATCATTAATGTACATATTAGTAGGAGTAGTAGGCTTGTTGTTCCCAAGAATTTCCTTGATTTGAGACCAGTATTTTTTTGGACATGTAGTGGAGGCGTTTAGGAGGTTCCTGAAGTAGGAGCTTTTGGCCAAGCGAATCTCCTTTTTACATTTATTATGCAGAGTTCGGTAGGCGTCAAAGTCAGTGGGGAGATGGGAGGACTTCCAGACAGACCATAGTTTATCCCTGAGTTTCAGAAGGTGAAGCAGGGGGCGTTTTAGCCATTTGGTGGTTTTCCCTTTAACCCTTCTTGTGGTAATGGGGATATGTTTGTTTTGTAGAGAGAGTAGAGAGCTGTTAAAATAATTTGTGGCAGTGTTTATGTCATTAGTGGTGTAAAGAGGGGACCAGTCAATAGAATTAAGATCCTGAACAAAGTTATCTAAGTTTAGGTTGGAGAAGTTGGAAAAAGTTAACACTTTGGAGGGGAAGGCGGGGGCCGAGTTATCCCAAATGCAGAAAACAGGGTAGTGATCACTTATGGAGTCTGGAAGAACACCAGCAGAGGGAAAGGCATCCTTTCTATTTGTCAGGATCCAGTCATGTAGGGTAGCACTAGTACCACCAGGGGATATTCTAGTGGGCTCCTGTACAAGTTGAGAGAGATTAGCCTTGCTACTCATAGAGGATAGGGTGTCCGCGTAAGGGCCAAGCCAGTCGAGACTGAAATCCCCAAGACAGACAATATCATTATTCATGGTCACGGATTAAAGATAATCCATGAATTCATTGAAACCAAGCCTGGTTTTTCTGGGGGTATATAAGTACAGAAAATGTGTAGTTTCTTTATGCCCCCAAGCAGAAGTAGGGAATGGAGTACTTCACAGTTGGCTGGGGGGGAGCTGGCATTAGAGTGATGTTTAGCTGAGGTTTATAGTAGAGAGCAAGTCCACCGCCTCTTTTGGAAGTGGGGCGGTCAACCCGTACCAGGTTATACCCAGGGAGGGAGCACTGGGAGTCATCATAGGAAGGCTTAAGCCAGGTCTCAGAAATGGCAAGGATGTCAGGGTTGTTGGTACAGGTCCATGCTTCCAGATCAGGGCGGTTGTCCAGTAGACTCCTAGCATTAATGTGGGCAAATGAGAGGCCAGCAGATTGGGACAGTCATGGAGAGTAGGGGGCAGGGAGGGATTGTTGGGCAGAGTAGGACCTGGATTTGTCTCTATATCCCCAGCAAGGGGAAGGGAAATGGCAACAGTCCAGAGAGATGCAGTAATATGCTTGCTCCTTTTTGATCGGCCTAGTATCTCACTCTGAAACCTATATTGATAGCAAAGGCCTGCTGCAGTTGAAATGATGCATGGGGCTTGTTCATGCCTCTTTCATTATTCTCACGCTGTTGTTCTAATTTACAATTTATTAAAAAGCTCTTGGGATTTTGTTGTTTCCTCTTTTTTAAGATTATGTTTGTCGGTTGAGGGGTGGAGGTAGCGTCAGGGGGAATGAGAAGGACCATGTGTTGGTATGTGAAATCAAAGTGTACTACCCTGTCAAGGTAATAATGATAAAGGATGGTAAGAAAGTCAGGGAAAGGGGGCCAATGCACAAAGGAGCAAGCATAAAACACACCACTGTCATTCAGGGACTAAAATCTTTCAAAACAGGCTGTCTATCCAGTAGTCAGCCTCTCGGTTGAGTGGCACAGAAACATAGAAATTGACAGCAGATAAGGTCCGCTAGGCCCATCTAGTCTGCCCATTTTCCCTGCCTACCGTAACAGCTGCAGACCCTGCTTGATCTCAGGCTTTACCACCCCATTCCAATTGCTAGGGTTCCTCTATGCCTGTCCCATGCATGCTTGAATTCCCCCACTGTGTTTGCCTCCACCACCTCTGCTGGGAGTCCATTCCATGCATCCACCACCCTTTCTGTGGATAAATACTTCCTCATGCTATCCCTCAGTCTACCCCCCTTCCAACCTCATATCATGCCCCCTCATTCCTGGATATTTCCTTTTCTGAAAGATGCTACCCTCCAGCACCCTATTGATGCCTTTTAGATATTTGTAGGTTTCTGTCATATCTCCCCTGTCTCTCCTCTCCTCCAGGGTGTTCATATTGAGGTTTCCCAGTCTTTCCTCATATGACTTTTGGTGCAGGCACTGCACCATCTTTGCTGCCATTACAAGGCATAAAATAAATGGGTTCACATCGCAATTTGTGACCCAAGAATCAGGAAACATGAGTCAAATGTAACAATGATTAGCAGTCATTGCTAATCATTGCCAACTGGCCCTGGGTCCTTTAAAAATGCCCTTTTGGGCCTTTTTGGATGCATGTTTCTTTAATTTTTTTTGTTGTTGTTGTTGGTTTTCCCCCTCCTCCTCTCCGTGCCATACCCTGTCTCCTGATTGGCCAGCTGCCCCCCCCCACCCAGTGTATGCGCGGGAGAAACGTTTGAGAGCATCCTCTTGGAGCCCAACACCCCAACAAGCAGGTCCAGGAGTTCCAACTGCAGCAGAAAAGGTAAGTTCCAGCCTGTTACTTTTATTTACTAGACTTTTTTTTTTTTAGGTGGTGTCCGGTATTTAATGTTGTTTTTTGTTTTGCAGGGAGGAACATTGCCAGGTCATGGGCCACACGAGAGGAACCGCAGGGCAGTGAGGAGCAGAGGAGTCAGACTGAGAGGGGACCCAACTGGGACCAGACAGGGCAGGCATTGCGGCGTGATGCAAATTCAGCACTGGAGCAACTGGCTCAGCAGCAGCAGACCTGACGATTGCGATTCTTCAAAAAAGTAAAAACTTTTCAATTCATGTTGTCGGGGAGCCTGGAGGAGGAGTGAACTACAGGAGGACAGGGACTGGGCAGTGGCACGACTCTGGGGGATGGATGGGCATTGGCAGGCATGTCATAGATTCTGGCCTGCAGCAGGGGGGGCTGCGGCAGATGATCACGGGATGCTCAGCTGAACAAGCAGATCAATGGGAAAATACATTAAGTACTGTGCCCTGCAAGTTGCAGTGATTGGGAAAGTCATTTAAAAGTAACGTGCCCTGCTTTTGCAGAGGTCGTTCAAAGACTTAAGTAAACCACAAACAAGTCATTGTGCCCTGCAGTGAGTGATGGGAAAGACATTTAAAAGTAATCTATACCCTGCCTTGCAGAGATGTGAAACAATAACGAAGTGTTGTACTCTGCATCTTTTGCAGTGATTGGAAAAGACATTTAAAAGTAACTGTGCCCTGCATTTGCAGAGATGGGATAAGACAAGAACTAAACCACAGTTGTGCCCCTGGTAAGCTGCAGTAGTTTTTGCAGTGATGGGAAAGACATTTAAAAGTAAATTTGTGCCCTACCACTCTGCCCTTGCAGAGATGAAAAGTTTACGTGTTGTGCACTGTAGTTTCTGTAGTGATTGGAAAATCATTTTAAAAGTTTAATGTGCCCTCCTTTGCAGAGATCAGAATTAAGACACTAACAGAAACAAGCAGACCAGTGGGAAAGGACTGCTCTGCATAGGGGACAATAACTAAAACCACAAAGTGTGTCTGTTTGGGGCATGGTTTTTAACAAGTGTACCCTGCTTACAGAGAATGGGAAAGACATAAAACCTTCACAACAAATATGTGCCCATATGGGAAAGGACATTTAAAAGTGGTGTGCCCTGCTTAGTTTGCAGAGATTTTTAACTTGATGACTTGTGCCCCTGTTTAATTTGCAAAGATATGTGCCCTGCTGTGTATTTGCTGATCCATGGGGAAAAAGAGAACTGTGCCACCCTGCTTTACTGGACGGTTTCACACTGTGGACTGTCATATCTTAAAGCAGCAGTACAATGTAACAAAAATCTGCACTTTTTCGACTGGTTATTCCCTGTGCTCTGCTAAGCATGTCCCTGGTACTCTTTCCCACTGGCAATGTATTATCACTCTATAATGTGCTCAGCTATCCTTTGTTTATGTTTACATTTCTGCTGCCCTGCTCCATTGACTAGACAGCACTCGCCATATTTTCTGTGGCACTACAACGGCTTTAGCGGCTCACTTCTTGGCTGGGTAGTGCTGCTGCTTTAAGTTTATTGGCAGCCCACAGAGGGCGAAAATTTAAGTAAATACTGTGTCCCTGCTGTTGCTTGATCCATGCTGGAAAGAACTGTGTTGCAGTGCTGCACTGTGGATGTCATTAAGTTTATTGGCAGCCACAGCCGGGGGGGAGGGGGCTGGGGGTTAGAAGCAAATCTGCTGAGCTGCCCATTATTCTTTAATACTAAACCACTGAAATGTGTTAGTTCATACCCAGGGACAGCACCCTTGTTTTGCTAACTTCAAACTTTTTAATAATTGCAGTCTGCAACATGGCTGGAGTAAAATTAACTGCAGAAGGATGGCACCCAAAATATGATCCAGAACAAAACTGGCTACAGATAAGAAGTGAGGGAGACTTTGCAGTACGTGTTAGCTGCAAATTGTGCTGTGAGTACAGAGATGAGCTACATGGGTTGAGGAACTTCAGCGAGGCATTAATTGCAGGGATTACAGGCCCCCAGCCAAAAGTTGACACCATCCGGAAACATCCGCTGACAGAGCAACACAAGAAAGCTGTTAAAATTTTGAAATTTGGTAGAACAAGGTCACCACTTGATATATATTGCTATATCACAATTGGTAAGTTTAAAATAGTGAGGGTAGGAGTTTGGACCCAGACCTAAAACACTTTTAATTTATTTGCAGGGAGAGCTTTCAGCAATGCAGAGGAACAACATATAATGTTTCTAGGCAGGCTGATGGAGATCCTGTATATGATGGCCAAAG
This sequence comes from Neoceratodus forsteri, assembly GCA_016271365.2. Lineage (NCBI taxonomy): Eukaryota > Metazoa > Chordata > Ceratodontiformes > Ceratodontidae > Neoceratodus > Neoceratodus forsteri. The sequence continues at coordinate 270,706,252 of JADMNL010000025.1, forward strand.
AGGACATCCCTGTTGAAAAGTTTGAAGCGATAGCAGAACAAGAGAAGCGCCATGGAGTTCGTTTAGGCAATAAATACATTAACGCGGTTAGTGGGAAAGAACTCACAATGTGTATTGGCAAGAACCTTGAAGAAAACCTGCTGGCAACTGTCAAAAATGCAAATTATTTTTCAGTGCTTATGGATGGTAGTACTGACAGTGGTATAATTGAGAAGGAAATGAAAATTACGTACCTACCGTAATTCTTGATCTTCTCTTGTATCTTCACCATTCATTACTGCTTGGGTTAGTGCCGGAGGCGCGCACCCGCTACGGGAGTTTTTTTTTGTGGGAGTCGGCTCCAACGGCGCCGCCCTTGAGAGGGACGCACTGCGTCATGCGCGAGGGGTGGCCGTTAGGTGCCGCAGACTCCTCCTCCATCTCAGTTCTGGTAGCCAGAAAGGCGAAAACAAAGGATAAGGAAAAAAGGAGAGCAAGGCAAGAGAGCCAAGGGACAGAAAAAGGAAAGGATATAAACTGAAAAAGGATTAAGCCGGTAGAGGACAGACAGAGGAGAGAGAATTCCTACCCTAAGGGACCGCAGGGCCTCCTTTCCGGGGCGGCTCTAGGGGAGGAACAGATAGAGAGAAAGAGAAAAGAAGAAGAAGAAGAAGAAGAAAAGAAGGCATGTTGAGAGGGGAGAACAGTGCCCATAGAGGCATTGGTTGAGAGGCTTATAAGCTCGAGACTAAAAACCAGGGAGCAAGAATCCCTGCTGATGGGACTGAGAGAGGGTTCGACTGAACCACCTGCACAGATCGGACATGAAGGGTAGATTTTCTAATCTCTCAACATGTCAAGTCCCTACATCCTAGCTGAGAGCTCACAGACTGCCCGGGCAGAAAATCTGTTCCGGAAGAGAGCGCCCACCTAGGAAGGGGAATATGCCCCTTAGCACCCTATTAAGTGCTAACACAGAAGTGTATGGGGAAGGAATATGCCGTACAAAAGGCAGCTCTGTATGAAAGGATAGAGTGGGAACTCAATCAGACTCCCTTAAGGCAAGGCAAGAGCAACCGCTCAAGGCTAAGAAGTGCAATGCACCCGCCAGAATGAGCTGAATAATAATAACACCTGCCAGGGGGAGAATCTAAATTTCTTTGAGGCTGAGCCAGGCACGGTCTCTTAACTGTGAACTGCGTGACGTGATTAAGGTGCCCAGAGGTCGCACCCTAGGGGCAGTCAGAAAGAGTTCCCTCAGAATAAGTGAAACACAGCCCTGCTCGTTCCTCTTTACCTAGAGGAAAAAAAATCCATTCCATAAGAACGGAAAATAGAATGTTTTTTTTTTTTTGGCATAAAGGCCAAAGGAAGGGAGAGGAATGAGATGGGAGGGGGAGATGCCACAGAAAGAGGCCACTGAGGGGAAGGTGGGTGGGTATCAGTAATGAATGGTGAAGATACAAGAGAAGATCAAGAATTACGGTAGGTACATAATTTTCATATCTTCCCTTGTCACTCTTCACCATTCATTACTACTTGGGTGAGTACTCCCCATAAAAAGGGGGTAGAAACCCTGAGGAGCAAGACCCCCGGCTTCCTGTTGGTGAGGAACAGAAGGGGAAGACCCTGGGCTAATCAAGAGAAAAGCCTATGGGGGAGAAGAGCTAGGAGGTGCCCCCCCAAGGACGGGGAGATGGAGGAGGAAGCCCCTGCAGAAGTCTCCTAGCTCTGGAGGAAAAGAGACAGGTCCCCGGAAAGCAGAGCAAATCACCCTACACTGGGCCAGGGGTGACAACCTTGATAGACGAAGCCATGCCATCCATCTAATTCAGATCGCTGTTCCTGCAAGCCTGGAAGCCACCTCATTGGCGTCATAAGATGCCCTTGCTTGGTGTCTTGCCAGCTCCAGGCCTATAGCAGAGAGGGAAATAGCTTGTCTGGTTTGCTCTGTATCAGGCATTGATGCTAAGATTTGGGAAAGCATCGACCACAAATGCCTACTGTAGGCAGCGTGATGGGCCTGATGAGATGCAATGCAAGTCATCGCACAAGAGGAAGAGAACACTCTTCGCCCCCACCGGTTGAACCGTGAAGAATCTGAGTCCGATTGGACGGTCGTGCGCCAGTAGTGCCCGGAGGAGTCTCAAGGTATGCCAAACCCGAGGTGGGTTGGGGAGAGTACCTAGGGATTCCAGGCGTAACAATACCTATGTGCAGTCTGCCGGGCTGGAGAAAGGGCGGCTGGCGACTGCCAGGAATGGATAGACACCTTCTGGAAGGGAATAGGCCAGGATAGTACCACCAAGTGCTGGGCACTGAATTCACCAAGGAATTCACACGTCTCCCGTTCAGTATTGTCTCACCTAACATAGGAAATTCAAAGATCCCTCACCATCCTCGAAAGGAATCACTGATATTCAGTGAAATCAGCATCGGAGGAGAGATGAGCAGTGGGTTCCTCTCCCTCAGAGGAGGGAGACGAGGATGATGGAGAGCTTGAGTGTCCAGAGGACTCTTGCGGTGGTGGGGATAGGCGAAAAACCCGCTCATTCATGCACCTAACACATGAGGGGAAGGCCGCCGCAGAACCTCTGAACGCCTCCCAGGATAACGGGCCCGTGGGACCGACATGGCCTGGGAGAGCAGGGGGTGGCTGCAGAGGAATGGGAGATGGGCACCTACAGAGAGGTAACTGTCCTCTGCTAGGGCTCTGGAATCCAGGGAACGGAGCCTGAGCTGGCGGGATCCCGGACAACAGACCAGGTCGCAAAACGGAACCCTGGGGATTCAAAGCCTGGAAGAGCCCAGAAGGGGCTCCTCCCCTATGGCGAACCTGGGACTGCATGGATCCAGAAGGGCAGCCCACAGCAACGCCACCAGAGGGAACCCCGGGGTCCAAAAGGGAAAGACAGGGCCCAGCGCTACGGCTCTGAGCCACACTCCGAGGGGTGGCAGGCAGAGACCGAGACGCCTGAACCCTGCCCCTCAACCCTTCGGACTCTGAGAACGCCCTCCTCCTCGACCCCAGCGACCTCCCACCCCGAGGGGGTGCAGCAGCACCAGGGTCGGTAGCTGCCACAAGCCCCCCAGGAGGGAGAGCCCTTCCCTCCCTCCATCCACGCTCCATCACCCCCCAGGGACCCCAGACCACCCCCAGTCTGGGAGTCCTCAGGGGAGGACGGCAGCGGGGACAGAGGAATAGGTGCGCTGGGCCGCCTAGCACCTCGTGCCATCAGAGACCCTGACTCTGAAGAGTCAGGTTGTCAGGACGGGTCCATGTCTGAATTATCAGCCTCTGAGCCCCTCCCTCCCTCCATCCACGCTCCATCACCCCCCAGGGTCCCCAGACCACCCCCAGTCTGGGGGTCCTCAGGGGAGGACTGCAGCGGGGACAGAGGAATAGGTGCGCTGGGCCGCCTAGCACCTCGTGCCATCGGAGACCCTGACTCCGAAGAGTCAGGTTGCCAGGACGGGTCCATGTCTGAATTATCAGCCTTTGAAGAGGAAGAGATCAGCTGGACCACAATACTAGCAACCCCAGGGGTCCCCGGTGAAATGGCGCCGCAAACGGCGCCGGTGCCAGAGACAGCGCTGGACGACCTCGGACCCCCAGGCACCTAAGCCCGGCCCGCTCTGCTGCCCAGCCAGACCCACGGTACCGCCATCGGCGCTGGGACCCTGCTCGGCGCTGCCAGAAGAGCGAACTGGGCCCGCCAAAGGCCAACACGGCGCCACTATCGGTGCCATCTCGATCACCGGCGCTGGGATCTGAAACGGCGCCGGAAGGTGGCGTAGAGGGTCCACCGATGCCGGGCCCAGCAGGTGTGGGCCTCGACACTGGGGGAGCCCGCACTTCCAAGGAGGTGACTGCCGAGGCGGTGTCCCTGCCGCGGCCCCGTGAGGGACCTAGACGTTCCTCCGACACCGCAAAAGAAGCTTCCTCTTTGGCAAGAGAAGATGAGGAAGCCTCCTCCTCTACAGACCGTATAGGCCCGAGAGGCCCCGAACCTGACATGATGTGAAAAAAATTAGACTAAAAATAGCAAAAAGCTCTCGGCGCCGTCGAAAGTAGAAATAAACAGAACGGTCTTACCGGGTGACGGCGTCGAGAGAAGTACGAGAAGGAGTCTGGCTGGAATGACGCAGAAGGCCTAACTTCAACTACCGTGCAGCAGGTGCAGCCTCGACGGTGGGAGAAACAGAACTGAGATGGAGGAGGAGTCTGCGGCACCTAACGGCAGCCCCTCGCGCGCCAGCGCGGTCTGCGTCGCTCTTGAGGCGGCACGCCATTGAGCAGACTCCAAAAAAAAAAAAAAAAACAACTCCCGTAGCGGGTGCGCGCCTCCGGCACTAACCCAAGCAGTAATGAATGGTGAAGACTGACAAGGGAAGATCTGGTTTACATAATTTTTGTAAATCCCATCAATGGTCACGTGGAGACTAACTTTTTATGAATGAAGGCTGTAGCAGATGGCACAAGTCAGAGACTGAAAAACCTCATTTTACACATTTTTACAGAGTATGGCCTTAATATAAAAAACATGGTTGGGTTTGGGGCTGATGGGGCATCTGTCAACACGGGTGTGATACGGGGTCTTGCTGCTCTTTCAAGGGAAGACATTCAGTGGTTAGTTGGTGTTCTTTGTTTCTCACACAGATTAGAATTGGCCATAAAAGACACTTTGGATAACACCTATTTCAATGATGTTTCAAACTTTCTGATCCAACTGTTATATCGCTATCAGAAAAGTTCTAAGAAACTCAGAGAGTTACTGTCCCTTGGCCAGGCCATGGAGATGTCTGTTGAAAAGCCCAAGAAGGCCCATGGCACACGTTGGGTGCAGCATAAACTTCTTGCCACCCGTGCTGTTACCAAATCATTCCCTGTAATTTGTGCCCATTTAGAATCTATGGCCGCAGATCCAACTCATGACCAGGCCAAAGCCAAGGGAGTGCTGCAAATTATGACTAAATTCCAAATGGTGGCACACCTGTTGTATTTTGAACTGCTGCTTCAGCCACTTGCCAGGTTCTCACTAGCACTTCAAAAAGAAGTAGTTGAAATGCCAGAGCTACTTGGCTCTGGTGAAACTTTGAGAAACACTCTTGACCATGCTAAGCAGAGTGGTTCAATAGGTGGCAATGGACTTGACATTCTCTTAAAATATGGGTCTAATGTTCTTTCAGGAGCATGTGCTGAAGTGACTTATAATGGTGTGAAATTAACACAATTTAGTAGCCAAGTTGTTAAAACCTTTAAACAGCAAACTAAGAAATACATTACAAACATTGAGAACTGTTGTGAACAAAGGTTCAGTTTGACTGATAAAAGTAATATCTATAACTGTGTGTAACCCCCTTGTTCCCAGGGGTTACTAGAATCCCAGTTAGAATCAGTGGTAGGCAGGGAAGGCAGCTAGTGAAATGCCAGTTAAATGGGTTTCACTCTGTCTCCCTCTCTTCTGTCAGTCGCAGCTGAGTGCTGAGAAGGCGATGTCATTCGGAACTCTCGCAGCCGCATAAACCACAATCCTTTGTGCTGTGAGTGAGGGAGATAAAATCTTCACAGTAGTCTAGTAGTGGAGTTTGTGGAGCAGGCTGCAGAGTGCAGCTGCAGCTCCTCAAGCAGCTCTGAAATACAGCTGCAGTTTTTCCCTGTCCTATTTTGTTTCTCACCCAGTTGAAGTGGTGGGAACCTGTTTCTTTGGGTTTTCCTGTGCTTCATCCCAGGAGGGATAGAGCAGGACTCCATGATTCAGGGGCAATCCTCTGATCCTCCCAGGATTTTGGAAGGTGCCTTTTGACAACTTTCTGTCAGTAAAATGTTTTTTGTTTGAAGTTTGCCCAGGAGTACCTGCAGTTTTAAAGATGGATTCTCTGACAAAGGGACACTGTCACCTTAACCTTTCCTTAAAAGTTATCTGCCTACAGTGGAGTCCATGTACAGAACTTTTAACTTTGACACCCCCTATGGTGTCCCTGTTAGTATGTTAAGTGTGATATACATTTCAAGACAGCATCTACAGTTTTACAGTGTGTGAGGTGTATTTTACCAGATGAATGGCTGAGTATAAACATGGAAGCAAAAGGTGGGAGACCCCCATCTGGAGTAACCAGTTTGCCTCTACGGATTCTGAAGGGCACCTATGTTTTCTCTCAGAGCATGTGGCCAATGCCTGAAGAAACAGTTCTTCCCCAGTGAGTGGGATTTTCTACAGTTTGCCCCAGTGAGTGGAATTTTCTACAGTTACCCCTTGTATGTGGGTCCTACAATGTTGAGCCTTTAGTGCTCTATGTGGTCTGTGTACCACATCCATCCTATGAAATATGGGAAAGTGTCCTAGTACTGGCTGGATGTGCCTAGTCGATAGAAAAGTGTGTTCTTCTGGTGGCTAGTCCATGGTTCAATTTCTTATCCTGTGATAAATGGGAATTTGTGAAGTCCTGTACCCTAAAAGTCTGAAGATATACCCTGTGTATAATAACCCTTGGGGGTCCATCATTGCTTTGTGTTGTTCCTACTTGTGTTATGGAATAAAGCCACACTCTAGATTCCCAGCCTGGTATGGACATTCTTGTTATTGCTTCCCGTGTAGAATTACTTTGGTACCTCTGTCCAGAAGTGCAAACCTAGCATAGCCCTGAGCAAATGTTTTCTCCCCCGGGACCTGGGTTGCTGGCCATGCATTGGTACCACCAGATGTGTGTCAGGTATTTAGTGCCACACCTGGTTGTGTTCTGCATTGGTCCCATCTTGTCTATGGTGGGCAATCAGACACAGTTTTTCTGGTACCTTTTGTGTACCATCTCTTCCTGTAAATGGTAATGTTTCATATGTAATCCCCGCCCCTCTCTCTTTGTCATGCCCCTAGAGCTTGTGTGTGTTTGGTATGCTGAGAGGTGTGCCCTTCTAGTTAAATAAGGGGGCTAGTGGGGGGTTACAGGTACAAAAGTGTTAGATATCAGCCTTTGGCCAACAAACAGAAAGGAACTGGAGCTGTATGGTAACGGTGACATTACTGCAGTAGCTGACCACTTTTCAGCACTTTTGCAGCATGACTGTGACAGCACTCTACTACTTGCAGAATGGCAAGAGTTTAAGATATTTGCTCAAACCAATTTCATCAATCTTTCTGCCTCTGCTAACTGATCAAAGCTGACGTGTGATTTCCAAAATTCTTCTCCAAATCTGTTGAAGCCTGTCAATGTGTTGAGAGTATTTCCTGTGTCTAATGCAATTGTAGAAAGGTGTTTTTCAATTATGAACAAGGTAAAAACTGACTGGAGAGCAACTCTGGCAGCGGATACTGTAGAAACAGTGATTCACATTAAAAAGCAGGGCGCACCCTCCAGCTGAATTCAACCCAGACAGGGCTGTAGACATATTTTTTAGTGCTAAACCAAGATGTCCTGGTGATTTGGCAGCTCAGGATGATGGACCACTCCCAGGTCCCCCCCCCAAAAAAAACAGGCCATAATTACTGGCTTACATGCCTGGTGAAGAGTAGCACCCCAGTCCTTGTGTTGGAGTTTATGGTCAATGACTGTCTCAGGTGGAGTAGTTTTATATGGGGTGGGGGGTTCATTTTAAATTTATATTTCTCATGACTCACGATCACACTTCACAAATTTCACAGTCTGCTTTGGCAGACATCCTTCTCGGCTCTTAAAACCTATTTGTGCTGCTGCACAATTGCTGTATTCTCTGAATGGCTAAATGAAACAGTATCAGTCTCAGAAACTTGTGTACAATGTGTATTTTATCAATACAGAGCAAGATAAGTAGATTTCATGGGGTTTTGAGCAAAAATAGCAATTTTTGGTAATTGTTAATCAACTTCGGTCAACTGCTAATCATTTTTTACTTTGATTAGCGAAGGCTGCTAATCAAGTCTCCAACACTAATTTATGCCTTGTGTTATTTGAACTGCCTCCACCCTTTGTCCTTACGAAGATGTAGCCTCCAGAACTGGACACCATATTCCAAATGAGGCCTCACAAATTATCTGCACAGTGGCATCACCAACTCATAGTTTAGTTCAAGTTCAGGAGGCCAAGGCCTTTTGAGAACTTGCCATCAAGTTCTATCGGTGGAAAAAGTATTTGTTATCACCCATGTGGTCATCCAGACTTTTTTTAAATGTGTCCATATCTTAATTTCAACTATGTGATTTGGAAGTGTATTCCATGCAGTGATTATGCGTTGGGTATACCACTTACTTCTCGTGTGTTTTAAATGTATCTCCTTTTAGTTTGTATTTATGTGTTCTTGTGTTAACTTGTCCACTGTGTTTTTCCAACACTATGGTTTCCCTTAAGAATTCATTATGAACAGCACTGCAAGTTAGGCAGAGATCGCCCCTAAGGTTTCTGTAATGAATAGAATATAATCCTAATTTTTTAAGCCTGTCCTCATATTCTAGGTGTCTCATGTTGATGATTCCCTTAGTAATATGTCTTTGGATGCTTTCTGTCATTTTTTTTACCCTTTACTGTTGTTGGGGCACATAAAGGTGCACAATAGTCCATGAGCAGCCTTCCCAAACTTGTGTATAGAGAGACTATCACCCTTTGTTCTCTACTTTTAATATTCCTAAATATACAAGATGCAATATTGTTGCATTTCTTGACTGTTGCCTGTGTGTATATGTCAAAGGTTATATTATCTATCATCACTCCCAAATCCTTTTCACTGTTTGCTTCCTGTAGTATTACTGTATTTATTTTATATTCCTTATAGGGATTGTTTTTTCCCCAGGTGCATAATCTTACATTTAGTTTCATTAAAGGTCAGTTTGTTGTCATGCGACCATTTCTCTAGTGCAAAAATGTTCTCCTGAAACTCAATTGTGGCTTGCGAGTTATTAACAATACAGCCAATCTTACAGTCGTCAGCGTACTTTGACATCCATGCTTTGTTAGATGTCTGCATGGTGGAGATCAGAATATTAAAAAGTGTGGGCCCCAGCACTGAACCCTGAGGGACCCCACTTTTTACTAAGCCCCAATTAGACTTATTACCTTTTACCTCAACCCTCTGCCTTCTACTGTCCAACCGTGCTGTTAGCCAATTTATTGTGTTGCTGTGTAGATTAAGTTTATACAATTGGTGAATCAAGATGGTATGTGAAACCATATGGAAAACTTTGGAAAAATGAAATATCTACAGGAAGGCCTCTATCCAGTGCTATGCTCACGGGTTCAAAGAAGTTGAGTGGGTTTGTCAGACATGACCTACCAGCCATGAATCCATGTTGTGTTAAGTCTTGTTGTTTACCTTGTTCTATATGTTCCACTATACGTTTTTGAATTAGTTTTTCAAGCAATTTGCATACCACTGAGGTTAGGCTGAAGGGTCGGTAATTAGCTACATTACTCTTACTAACGGATTTATGTATGGGTGTTACAGTTGCGTCTTTCCATTCTGGGATTATACTTTCTTCCTTTAATGACGCATTGAAGAGCAGTGTTAGGGGGGTCTAAAAGTTCATTTGTTGTTTCCTTTAGGAAATTTGGATGGATTCCATCCGGACCTGGTGAGCTATTTTTCCTCAGTGTCCCTAACCCCTTTGTAGCTTCTTCTTTAGTGAAGATATAGGATAGTGTATGGTTACCCATACACTACAAGGCTAGTCTTCCACCGAGTGGATACAATGCCGACTGATGACCTCGAGAGCGAAGCTCGAGAGGTCTCCAAGTCGGCATTGTATCTATGAGGTGAAAGAATAGCCTTGTAGTGTATGGGTAACCATAAACTGTTCTTTATAGTGTATGGTACCCAAAAAAAAGACAAAGAGACTCACATTTCCATATTTTCACTCGGTTCTGCCAAGGTCGTCGATTCACAACTGCCGCTGCCCAGCACACTTACGCGTCCCTCTCACACAACAAGGGACAAATCAGGATGTCTGCTGTAGTCCCTTGTATTATGGTGTCCTCACTAACACAGAATGAAAAGTCGTTCTGCGTTAGTGAGGACGTCACCACTGTAGCAGAACAACTTTTTGTGGTGTATGGATTTCCATACACAACCGCATTCCACCATATACTATAATGCAATGTTGTTAGTACTTACATTGTTTCCTGCAACTAATTCCTTAGGTATGAATACACTTAAGAAAGTGTTTATTGAATTCTTCTAGTTTTACTTCAACAGTGATAATTCCTGTTTCTGTTTGTATAGATGTGATCCCTGTTTTAGCCCCTCTCAGTGACCCAACCTAGTTATAAAATCTTTTTTTATTGTCTTTAGTACCTGTGGCTAATTTGAATTTCATGTTTTGTTTTGCTTTCCTTATACTGGACTTTATTTTATTTGCCATTTTTATATGCCTGCCAATTGTTTTCTGTTTGTTGTTTTTTTTGTATTTTTTGTACAGCTTTTTCTTCTTTCTTATTAGTTTTTTTAATGTTGTTTTTCCACCATAGTGGCACCCTACGATTATTTGTATATTTTTTCCTGACAGGGATCCAAGTTTTGGTGCAATGTGCAATTTTATTGAAGATTTTATCCGATATGTCATTAAGCGTAAGATCTTTCAGGTTACTTTCCCATTCCCAGTTCCTTAAATAATCCCTTATCTTATTATAGTCTGCTTTGAAATAATCTTTATTTATTTTATTTATTGAATTTTGGTAACCAGATAAGCTCACTGAGACATGGCAGTCCATTTTTCAAGAGTGACCTGGGAAGAGCAGAACAGTTGAACAGTGCAGAGGTTGATACAACATTAGTACAGGATACAACATTTATACAGAATAACACATTCAACAGCAAGTGCAGTATTAGAAATACAAGTTGAACAGGAAAAAGTTACTTTGGTAAGCAGGTACAACACTTCGAGCAAAGATACACAGGTTAATGCAACAGGGGTACAATTCAGCATAAGATAATTGAAACTATGCCCAGGCCGCAAGCTTGTATCCCTCTAGTCCACAAACACTGGTGGATGGAGACAGAGATGCAGAGGTAGGTCTTGGGAGTCAATAATTAACAGTCAGTGAAGAGTAGGTAAACTCAAGGAGTTACCAAAAGCATGAACAAGTAGGGGTTTCAAGGTGGGATGACGTAGCACTTCGGAACTGAGTAATGGAGGGGCAGGCCAGGATTGGGGGAGGCAGAGAGCTCCAGGAGTACACAGCAGAGTAGGCAAATGATCTCCGAGCTGAGGAGAATCTAAGGTTTGGAACAGCTAGAAGGGGCAGTGAGGCTGACTTCAGTGCTCTATGGGTGAATTTGCATTGTATTATCACAGATAGGCAAGGGGGGGTGAAGCGATAGACTCTTTTTTGTATTAAGCTAAGGGTAATATATATCACAGTTTAGACTCAAAGGGTAGCCAGCTGAGAAGGATGAAGAGAGCAGCAGTGGGGCACCATACAGGAGGAGAGGCAGGAGAGTGGCCTCTGCTATCTTGCGACATGACATCAGAGAGAGGTACGGACGGATTCTATAGAGGACGCCTAGCCTCTGGTTGAGAGATTTAGTAAGGGTTGTGACATGTACATCCAGCGAAAGGAAGGGGTTCAAGGTGATTCCCAGGTATCTGAAAGACTGAACCGATTCAAGGACAGCTCCCTGAGCGTGATTGAATGGTCAGGGGAGGGAGTGCTTGAGAAGCGGAGTTGGCAAAAAGCATACTCTTAGTTTTTTTTGGTATTTAGGACCAGTTGCTTGTGGGTAAACCAGTCCTCAAGGGAGTGAAATTCAGATATTAGCAATTGGTTGATCCAACCTATGTCAGAAGAGGATCTGTAGATCCTTTAACCTAAGTTACACCTTTCTTCATAGTTTGTGACATTTTAATTAAAAAGTGTACCATGTTGTGGTCACTGTCGCCAAGTGCTGTAGAGACTAATGGTTCTGATATTTTTTTCTGGTATGTTTGTAAGTACCAGATCCAGGATGTTATCTTTTCTGGTGCCTTTTTTTATTTGTTCCAGATTATGATGATATACACTCCAGGAATTTTACTTCATTAATTACTTGTTGAACATTCTTGTGTCGTCCAATTAATGGTTGGATAATTAAAATCCCCCATTAAGATGCAGTCACATGTCACATCCATATCTTGGATTGCTGAGGTAAATAAAGTATTTTCTTCTGCATTCAAATTAGGGGCCCTGTATCCCAGGCCCACCAGGAGAGTTCTAGCTGGCAACAGAATGTGTGACCATAATTGTTCAGTCTGTTTATTTCTGTTATTGGTTGACCCTCATGAGTCTTGTATTTTGATGATACATACAATGCTATGCCTCCTCCTTTTTTAAGGGGACGGTTTTAGCTATTTTGCTATAACCTTCAATATCAGTGTTCCAGTCCTCATCACAAAAAATAGGTTACTCGCCTGTAACAGTAGTTCTAGGAGTGGCATATGCTGTTCATCCACACTTTTTGGCATGTCCCTTTCCCCTTTAAGGATCGCTGGAAGGTCTTCAAGCTGGCTCCTCCCACCCACCTAGGTGGTATATCCCTCGGCTCCACCCCATGATTCCAGATCTTAGCCTGCTGGAAGCCAGGTTTTGTGCGTCCGTAGCCGGGGAGGTCAGGTGGGTCCGTGTGGATGAACAACATATACCACTCCTAGAACTACTGTTACAGGTGAGTAACCTGTTTGTCTAGGAGTGTGGATATGTTGTTCATCCACACTTCTTGGCAGACTCCTAGCAGTTCTCCAGGAGGGGGAGGCAAGGTGCACCCCTCCCCCACAGAAATACTTACTTGGGAAACAGAGACTGGAGAACTGAGGCCCCCAAACCAGCATCCCAGTGTGACTCAAGGTCGATGTGGTAATGAAGGTGTTTGCTGTCTTCCAGGTAGCAGCCCGACAGATTTCCTGTATGGGGATCTCCCTGGAAGCAGCCACTGATGGAGTGGTATGACAGGTAGAATGAGCTCTTATCCCTCTGGGAGGCTCCTTGCCCGCCAGCTCATGACACAGACTGATGTAAGATGTAATCCACCTTGCAGCTGTCCATTTTGCTGCAGGTCTGCCAGAAGTGGCTTCAGCGTAGGTGACAAACAGCTGGTGAACCTCTCCCCGAATGTCCGCCATCCTCTCCTTATAATAGGCGAGAGCTCATCTCAGGTCCAAAGTATGGAGCCTGTATTCGGCCTCTGAGGTGTAATTCGGCTAAGTACACCGGCAGAGTCAACACCTGGTTAAGGTGAATCTCTGACACCACCTTCGGAAGGAATTTTGGGTGGGGGCATGGACAACCTTGTCCCTGTGGAAGACCAGATAAGGGGAGTCCACAGAGAGCTCCTGGAGCTCCCCTGTCCTTCTGGCACACATGATAGCCACCAGGAAGGCCATCTTCCACAACAAGTGTGACAGCTCACACTTGTGCATCGGTTCGAATGGCTTGCCCATGAGCTTTGCCAGTACCAGTAGTAAATCCCATGGAGGTGGAGGTTCACGCACCGGAGGGGATATGTGATCCAGGCCTTTGAAAAAGTGCCCGACCACTGTCTCCTGTGCCAATGTCGGCTGACCAGCCCGCGCCCGGTAAGCAGAGATGGCTGCCATGTGCACCCCAAGGGTCGATGACTGAAGACCCCCTTTGGAGAGAGACCAAAGGTAGTCAAGGACGTTAGCCATTGGACAGAACAGAGGGTCCAGGCCCTTGCCTTGACACCAAATGGAAAACCCTTTCCATTTGAAGCCATAACATTTCCTGGTTAATTCCTTTCTGGATGCCTCCACCACGGTGAGGACATCCTCGGAATGACACAAAGCCTGGAACTCTAGCCGCTCAGGTACCAGGCTGTGAGGTGCAGGGATTGAAGGTCCGGATGGTGTACCTTCCCCTAACTGAGAGAGATCAGATCTGGGCATGCTGGAAGCCGCTCCGGGGGCCTGCAGCTAAGGTTGAGGAAATCTGGGTACCAGAACTGGTGCAGCCAGTCTGGGGCTACCAGAATCACCCTCGTCTTGTCCCTCATCAACTTGATGAGCACCCTATGGATCAAGGGAAATGGAGGGAAGGCGCAGAAGAGGCCTGGGGTCCATGGCCTCGAGAAGGCATCCCCCTGCAGCAAGCCCTGCTGAGGGGGGTGGGCATGAAACAGCCTCAGGTTGGTGTTTTCCCTGGAGGCAATCAGGTCCACCATTGGTTTGCCCCAGTGGGAGAACAGGCTGTAAGCTACCTCTAGATGGAGAGACCTCTCATGGAATGTCTCGCCTAAGAGGCTGAGAGCATCTGCCACATGGATGGCTAGGAGATCTGCCTCCAGACGGTGCACGAGTGTCCAGATGCAGAGCGCTTTCCTGCAGAGCAAATGGGAATGCGTGCCACCCTGTTTGTTGAGGTAGTACATGGACATGGTATTGTCCATCTGGACTTGAACCACTTGACCCCGGAGATGAGGAGCGAAAGCTGACAGTGCCAATCTGACTGCTCTGAGCTCCAACAGGTTGATGTGGTAATGGGACTCCTCAGGGGTCCAGAACCCGTGGGCCCTGTTGTCCCCCATGTGGGCTCCCCAGCCCATGAGAGAGGCATCGGTCATAAGGACGGCCATCAGCTCGGGGTGGACAAATGGGATCCCTTCCTGCAACCGGTCGGGGGAAGTCCACCATTGGAGAGCATCCCACATCTTCTAGGTTACAGTGATCAGCTGGTTGAAATGACCGTGGCACTGAGTCCACTGGGCGGCCAGCTCCCATTGGAGGGAGTGCATGTGCCACTGGGCACAACAGACCACGGAGGTGCACACCGCCATGTAACTCAGAAGGCAAAGAAAGTCGTGGGCAGGGCGCAATTCCCAACCAGAAATGATTGGGCAAAGGAGGAGAGAACCTCTGCCCTGTCTGCTGGGAGCTGAGCTCTGGCTTGACAAGAGTCGAGCTCTGCCCCGATGAAGTACATCACCTGAGAAGGTATGAGTTCTGATTTGGGAGCAGGTCTGGAGGGCCAGATCCCTGAACCTCTCCACCTCCTGTTGGGTGAGACCTGCTAAGAGCCAATTATTGAGGTGGGGTAAATTCTGCCCCCGACACCTGATATGGGCTGCCACCACTGCAATGCATTTGGTGAAGACCTGTGGGGCTGATGACAGGCCGAAAGATTTTTTTTTTTTATCCCCCTTCTCTCTGCTGTGGTGGAACTTCTTCTGGGAATCCCTAGACTGAACTCTCCTAGTCCCTCCCCGGGTATCTACCATGGTGTTGCTCGGACCTACCTCCATGCTGCCTCGGCCTACCCCCCCAGGCGGGGAGGAGGGGGGTATCCCCGTTAACCCCCTCCAGTCCATTAGTGTGCGTCAGGTGGTCCATCTGCGGCATCCATCGGTAGCCCGGTTATGGGTTATCTGGGGCAGTTGGGTCCCTCTCACGTCCTCCACGCCAGGCACCTTTTTCCGTTTTCTGTCCCCTCCCACAGGGACGTGAGCACTCTGGGAGACCTAGGGGCATCGCCACGGCGTCTTGCACTTCCAGTTTCGGCCCCGTCCTCCCTCCCTTCTATGCAGTCCCGCTGCACCTCCACCCATGGTCACCCAGGTGGCGGTAGAGCTGCGGGACAAGCATCCCCTCCCTCCCCAGAGGCGGAGAGCAGCCGTTGGGCGCTCGATCCTCTTCTCCCAGCCGGCCCTCCAGCTACCCAAGTCCGTTCCTGAACCCGGGTCACTGGCGTCGCAAGCGGAAATCCAACCGCTGCGCCGGCGGGCCAGCTCAAGGCCGAAAGATTTCGAAGCCAGGGCCTACAAAATTCGGAAGCACGAAGGAGGCAACCTGAATCTTCCGGTGGAAAGGAAGATCTGGCATCATGGGGCGGAGCCGAGGGATATACCACCTGGGTGGGAGGAGCCAGCTTGAAGACCTACTGGCGATCCTTAAAGGGGAAAGGGACATGCCAAGAAGTGTGGATGAACATATCCACTTTCCTAGAAACCAAGTTTCTGTGACTCCACAGATATCTATGTCCTGTTCTTTTAATATGTGTGACAATTCGTCCAGTTTATTAACTAGGCTATGTGCATTAACGAGTGTGACCTTTAGGTCGGTATTTCTCCTAGCATTTTTCCTAGTGTGCTTATGTATGTTTTTATTTTCATTCTTTAGTTCTGCTGTGAGATTTTTAAAGCAGACTGATTAAGAGAGAGATGTCTCTCCCCGTGAGATATCAGTTTAAATGGCTTTCAATATAAGACTATGAGACATCATTTGTTTTCTGAACAGTCTGTTTCCTTTCCTGCTAAGGTGCAGGCCATCCCTACAGAAAAGCACCTTTTTGCTGTTAAATTCTTCCCAGTGAGTTATCCATCTGATATTTTGTTTTATGCACCACTTCCTCAACCATTCATTTATATTTTTTACCTTAGTGTTTTGTTGTTCATTTGCATTTCAACTAATTTATTAGTCAGAGACACGAAATCTTGATTTATTTTAGCTATTGAGTCTTTAAAGATGTTATTTACGCCAGCATGTATTACTACTGTAGGATTATCCCTGCATGTTGCAGTATTGTATCTAACATTCTAGTTATGTTGGAGATCTTTGCCCCACTAAAGCTTGATACGGTCCTGTTTGATTTGTTCCCATTGCATACTGCTCGATCCCAATGTTTAACTATCGAGTCTCGTAGGATGTAGATTTCTTTACTTCCAGTTCCTCCATTAACTTCCATATCTGTGTCAGTGCTATTGTTGGCGTTCCTTTCTGTGGTGGTATTTATATGTACAGTAAGTGACAGTGATGTATTATTGGCCTCAGCATTGCTATCGATTAAATCATGATCCATGCTGGTTGATGTTTCTTGGACCTGGGGTATTTTTCTTCAGATGAATGGCTTAAGATAGCAAAACAATTCATAGTTTGTAAGAAAAATTACTAGCCTTTCTCCCTTTTTTGCAACTCTGCTGCTCTGGACTGTATACCAGTCTTCATCACTTACCTCTAAAGGTTATTCTTCACTTATCCTTTTTTTGGTGATTGTTGGAGTTGGACAAGTAGCATTTTTGTTGTGTTACAGTTGTACATAAAGGGGGTATCATCAGTGCTATAATCATTGTTAGTGTATTTGTCAGAGTCTGGTATTTTTATGGTTGACTGAGTATTTGAGCTTCTTGCCTGAAGTCTCAGGGCCATGTCCTGCTGACTGGTTTCTAATTAAGTAAGGTGTAAATTAAATAGGGTTATCTCCTGTAACGGTTCATTATTCTTTTTACATTTTTCACATATGAAGTCTGTTGTTGGGGGATTAGGCACAACTGTGTACATATCACAAGATATACATTTGACCCCAATATCTCCTTCGAGAGTCATTATTGTATTGGACATTATGGTGGCAAATTAATCTGTGTTAAATTAAAACCAGTGTTGCTTTGGCTATGATAATCCTATTAGTTTTACCTTAAAAGAAATGCTAGGACAGCTCCTGGAGATTCTTTGTGGCTCCCACTTAATATTTGCATTTCCTTGACATGCTACAACACGCTAAGCGCATAAGATGAGCGTGTCTTTGCGTGTGACACCACACGCCATGCTTGCAGCTAGGCGAGTTAAAATAGTGCAGTGTTAACCCAGAAACAGATACCAGGGTCAAACAGTAAAACTACCAATTTAGCTCAATAAGCCTTAAAAAAAGCGAGCAACATCCACTCATGAGTGGAAATGGCACGCTTGAAGCTATCAGTGCCTAAAGATTCAATAAAATATTTCCCCTTGAAGTGAGCTGTAGTTCTATGTGAATTCCTAAGAGACTACAGCCCCTCTTCCTACTTCCGTGAAAGGTAGGGCTCCAATTGTCACACTGGATGTTTGAAAATTACAACACACAGTTTTAAAATGCAGAAATCAGCCTGCACCACACCTCTCAGCTAGAGGTGTGTATTCAAGTGCTCCCACTGGATTCCTGTTTAGTTATGCCGCTCGCAGCTAGGTGAGTTAAAATAATACAGTGTTGATCCGGAAACAGATACCAGGGTAAAACTACCAGTTTAGCTCAATAAACCTTAAAAAAAAAGTGAGTGACATCCACTTATGCGTGGAAATGGCATGCTTTAAGCTACCGGTGCCTAAAGATTCAATAAAATATTTCCCCCTGAAGTGAGCTGTAGTTCTATGTGAATTCCTAAAAGCCTACAGCCCCTCTTCCTACTTCCATGAGAGGTAGGGCTCCAATTGTCACACTGGACGTTTCAAAATTACAACACACAATTTTAAAATGCAGAAATCAGTGTGCATCACACCTCTCGGCTAAAGATGTGTATTCAAGTGCTCCTGCTGGATTTCTGTTTATGAGCTAGCAACTCCTTCCTTCTGCTGGTGATACCTCTCCCTATGCACCCCAGCATCCCACTGGCTCTCCCCACAGCCTTGGCACACTGTTTGGCCACCTTTAGGTCATCACATATGATTACTCCCAAATCCCTTTCCTGTTTGGTGACCATTGGTCCCCCCATCATGTAATCCTCCCCTGGGTTCTTGCACCCCAAATGCATGATTTTGCACTTTTTCACATTAAATCTCAGCTGCCATACTCTGGACCATTCCTCCAGTTTACCTAGGTCCCTCCTAATTTTTTCCACCCCTCACGGAGTGTCCACCCTGTTGCAGATCTTAGTGTCATCCGCAAAGAGGTACACCTTCCCATCTGCAATGTCACTTATGAAGACATTAAACAGGACTGGGCCTAAGACTGATCCCTGTGGCACCCCACTGGTCACCCTCCTTTCCTCAGATTGAGCACCATTTACCATGACCCTCTGTCTTCTATCACTCAACCAGTTCCTAACCCAGCTTACCGCCTTGTGAGCCACTCCCAGGCTGGCCAGCTTGTTCACAAGTCTTCTATGTGGAACCGTATTGAAGGCCTTACTGAAATCCAGGTAGGCCACATTCATCGCTCCCCCAATCCATGACCTTAGTCACCCAGTCAAAGAAATCAGATTTGTTTGACATGACCTTCCCACTGTGAATCTATGCTGTCTCGGATCCTGTGCTCCGCTGGATTCAAGGTGTTCCACGATCCTTTGTTTAAGTAGTGATTCCATAATCTTCCCCATTATTGAGGTGAGGCTGACTGGTCTATAGTTTCCAGTCTCCTCCTTACTGCCACTTTTGTGAAGAGGGACTACATCTGCCCTCCTCCAATCTGCTGGAACCACTCCTGTATTGAGTGACTCAAACAGCATGTCGTCACGTGATCAGCAAGTAGGTAAGCCAACTCTGGGGAGTACACATAGTAAAGAACGCTGACAAATTGAATTGAGGATGGAGAAAAACACTATTTTCTTCTAGGATCCTCTCAGGGATGACACTAAAAGTTGAGTAGTTAGACAAGACAATCGTAAGCAGCATGTTTGATTAACCTGAGGGAGTATAAAAAAATTCTTTCAGGAGTGCTAGAGAGTTTTAAAATATAAAATTTACCAGCATTTACCATTGTAAGTTGTCCACCAAACATGCTGAGACTGTCTAAAAGTATATCGTGAGTAGGTGTGGGCAGATAGCCACTCTGACATTACAACCCAATCAGTATATTAAGCTGTCAGCCTTGATCGGGTCCACTTGGATTTAAGTTTACGACGGGTATGTTAGTTACTGAAGCTGTGCTCGCAGAGAAAAGGAGACAAGTGTTAAATGCTCAGCGCATGCATGGGCTGTCAGTCTGTGAAGCTGTAGATAAAAAGGTGAGAGTGATCTGCTGTAGCTTTTAAGATCAACGATAAAAGTTGAGAGAGACTTGCAGTTTAAAATACCAAGGAACAAGAATGGCACATAAGTCTTGTTTAGAACTACTTCAGAGTCCGGGCTGATAGTGATTCAAAGGCTAAATGTAGTCTGTGCCCAACTCCTATATTCATCAGCAGAGGCTCATCCATAAAAAGTTATGGTACATCCAGTCTTTTAGACCACCTCCGAAACAAACATAAATCTGATTATGCTAAAATGAAACCACAAAAACTACAAATAGAGGGGGCTAGCAGCACCACCGATGAGTGTCCCCAGTGAAAGGGTGTTCAGCGTTGCTAGAGACATTATCAGCGATCGTCGGTCTCGACTGTCAAGAGAAAATGCAAACATGCTGCTGTTTCTCAAACAAAACTTGCATACATTTTAAAAGTGATGCTGACTGAATTAGCCAAGGAATGTGAAATGTGTCCCAAATGGTGATTAACATTTAGTGCTGCTGACAGATAATTTTTGCTATTTTTTTAAACCGCTGTGTATGTATGTGTATCTGGTACTTGACAGTCTAACTGACATTAGTTAAACAAGGGGGATACCGTACATAACAAAACATTTGATTATGCATTTCATCGTGTATTTGACAGTCCAATTGACATTAGTTAAATAAGGGGGTAATTTTATCCTGAACTTGATATTCAATAAACATTTTTTTTATGAGCTAGCATTTAAATCCACATTCCTCTGTGTAACATTCTGCACCATGAGCAACTTAAGCTTTTACCAGTGCTATTTTCTGATTTTAAAACTACGATTATTTATTTTTTCTTTCAGGTTTTATAACAGGTTGCCACAGCACACAGTTCAGTTATCTGACCAGATAATTACTCTGATCTGGTAGGATAGTATCCATATGTTATCCGGATACGATATCCGGCGATTTTTTGACATCTGCCCAACCCTAATAAAGTGACTAGTCCTATAAACTGAAAAAAGCTAACAAAATGTCATAGGATTACAGGCATAATAAATAGAATGCATCCAGCTGGTATTTGAACACTGAGACAATCGTGAGAACAAACCGACACTTTACTTTTCTAAAGCGTGAAACCAGCGCTGCTCTGAAACTCACAAGTGCAGTTGTGTAGCATTAGGGTCCTTTTTGTAGCAGTGTATTTTAAGTTGTTGCTTTACTTCTGTATTTCACCTGTCACAATATATCGACAGAGAAGGTGTTCCAAATCCTACTTTTTCTGGTTTCACGTTTCAAAAATGTGAAGTGTCAAGTTTGTTCTCATGATTGCCTAAGTGTCCAAATACTGTACCAGCTGAAGGCATTTTATTTAGTATCAAACAGTCACAAATCACTACTCCTCCATCACTGGCTGGAATCAGCACCTAGATGTATAGTCTGGGTTAATGAATTTAATTCATTTCATATAGACTCATAAAGGCAGCAAAGGGAAAACAATCACCACAGAACTTTTTAATTTGATAAAATGGTCAGAGGGCTTCAAAAGATTTTTCAGTAAAATCAAAGTAGTTCATTAGGAAGCATGTTTCAAAGGTAGTGCAAACTTGATTTATAAATTGATAGCTTTTTTTTTTTCAGACACATATTTCAACAGAACCACCTTATTAGAGGTTTAAAAAGTTTCTGTGCAAATTGTACTGACAGCAATCTTACTTTTGTATAAAACTTTGACAGCAGGAAAAACGAGAGTATACTGTAGTATTTAAAACATGCTTCCATGCAAATCAAGCAAAAAGATTGCATCAAACATAGTTCTGACTCAATTCATAAACCACAGCTATAGATACAGCTCTTTGTTTTAATTGCCATTGTACAGCAGAACAGTTTGAATTATGCATTAGATATCTGGAATGCTCCTGGGCGAATATCATTCAAAACACACTAATGTTTATGAATCTTGTAACAAAGTGACCAAAATCTTTTTATAAAGTTTGAGGTGCTTTCATTTTATTACATTTTTGTTGCTCAGAAAAGGACGGCTAGACAATTCTGCCTATTTTCAGCCTTGTCACAGAGGAGGGGGGAGCTACAGGTGGGAACCAACTGAAATTGAACCAGATTAAGCTGTTGGTGTTTTTAATGAATGGGGGAAATTTGGCCAGAACACTGGAAAAATTCCATGCACATGGTGCTCAAAAGAGTGGAAAAAGAAATTCCGTACAGAGCATATACCGTATCCAGTAATTTAAATCTCTAAGAAATGTTTACTCCAGCTATTGGAATTCACAAGAAATTGAAAGCAGCGGTAGTGAAGAGATCTTTCAATAGGAACGGGGGAGGGGGGGGGAATGCTCTGTGGATGGTCACACATCGAGTTAAATAGACCGACCATTTAGTAATGGGAAGACCTCTCTATTGAGTCTTACTCCATAATGTTGAAAACCACCCTGCCCCACAAAATGTGTGGCTGTGTTTCATCACGCTAGACTTTATCGGTAAATAATGCCCAACAGTTCTCTCACAAAATCAGCCTCACATAATATGCTCTGGTCGTAAAAAATGATCCTATGAAATTTCTCAGGATGTTATAATAGTGACTCTCTAGTAACCAACTGTATTTTGGCAAATAAACTTGCTTAACATGAAACCGTCAAGAAGGGCAAACACTTAGCTGTGACTTCTGCACTAAATGAGTACTTCTGCTCAGTATTTACTAAAGAGAAGAGGAAGGTGACACCAAAGGGGGGAGAAATGGCAGAAACAGGAGGGAAGGGGGTAACATATGGGGAAATCATGGAGGGCAGAGTTCGGGAGGGTTTGAAGGCACTGAGGGTGGATAAGGCGCCAGGCCCAGATGGCATCCACCCCAGGGTACTGAAGGAGCTGGCAGAGGTCCTTGCAGGACCTTTGGCAGACCTATTTAATGCCTCACTGCATTTGGGGTGTGTACCTCAGGACTGGAGGATGGCTCATGCGGTACCGCTCCACAAGAGTGGCCCCAAGGATGAACCGGGAAACTACATACCAGTGAGCCTCACATCCATCATGGGTAAGCTAATGGAGACTATCCTGAAGGAGAGGCTGGTGGCCTTCCTAGAGGCCAAAATACTACAGGACAGCAGACAGCATGGCTTCAAATGGGGCAGATCCTGCCAAACCAACCTGGTGGAGTTCTATGACTGGGTAACTAGGCAACTGGACAGGGGCCATGCAGTGGATGTCCTGTATCTGGACTTCAGTGAGGCATTCGACTTGGTGCCGCATGGAAGGCTGGGAAGTAAGTTAGTAGACACAGGGGCAGGTGCAAAGCTGGTGAGATGGGTAGGGAACTGGCTTCAGGGAAGGCAACAGAGGGTGGTGGTGGGTGGGGACTCACACCCATGGGTAGTGACAAGCGGTGTTCCACAGGGCTCGGTGCTGGGACCAGTGTTGTTTGGGATATTCATTGCAGACATATCATTGGACATCAAGAGCAAGATCAGTCTGTTTGCTGATGATACCAAGGTAGGAGTAGTGGTGGATGACCTAGGGGGATGGCAGGGGTTGCAGGATGATCTGGCAAAGCTTGAAACCTGGTCAGACACCTGGCAACTGGGGTTTAATGCCAAAAAGTGCAAGGCACTGCATTTTGGGATGAAGAACCCAAGGAGGAGTTACCAGCTGGGGGGAGTGCAGCTAGCCCAGACAGAGGAGGAGAAGGATCTGGGGGTGCTCATTACAGGGTCAATGAACAACTTGGCACAATGTAGGAAGGCAGCTGCAGAGGTCAACAAAATGCTGGGTTGTATTGCATGGGGTATATCCTCAAGGAGGGAGGAGGTGATTCCGCCACTGTATAGGTCATTAGTTAGACCGCACCTGTTGTACTGCGTGCAGTACTGGCACCCGTATCTGAAGAGGGACATTAAGTTACTGGAGGGGGTGCAGCACAGGGCGACAAAGATGAGCAAGGGGCTGGGGGACTTATCATACGAGAGGAGGCTGAGGGAGTTGAACATGTACTCACTGGAGGAAAGGAGGGACGGGGAGAAATGATTGAAACCTTCAAGTACATGAAAGGAATAAACAAGACAGGTACCGAGGGGCTGTTCAAAGTAAGTGAGGGGAGGGACACCAGGGGCCATGATATGAGACTGGAGGGAGATGAGGAGACACTTTTTTCCAGAGAGGGTGGTGGCTGGGTGGAATGCGTTACTTGCAGAAGTGGTATCCAGTAGAACAGTGGACTGCTTCATCAGGGGATGGGACAGGACAAGGGGGAGGGTCAATGAAGGGGAATTGTGGAAGGGAGGGGCAGCTGCAGAATAAGGGGTGCTAGCTGCACATTTGAGCAGACTTGCTAGACCTCTAGGCCTTTATCTGCTGGCAAATTTCATATGTTCGTATGTTCTGCTTTCAGCCGCTGGATAATGTCAGTGTTCCAAAAAAAGTCTTGTGAGACTGTTAAAACACGAAAAATGCTGTGTCCTATGGAATCACATGCAAACACTGAGAGCTTCCCAAATGCTGCCAGTGGTCACAGCGTTTTTCACCTTTTAACAGTTTCACAAGACTTTGGAACACTGACATTATCCAGCAAAAGCAGCAACTACCATTTTATAGAAGAGACTGAAAGCAGAGGTCACAGCTAAGTATTTCCCTTCTTGACAGTTTCATATTAAGCAAGTCTATTTGCCAAAATACAATTTCACAGGATCGTTCTTACGACCAGAGCATACAATGTGAGGCTGATTCTGTGAGAGAACTTTTGGACATTATTTACTGATAAGGCTAGCATGATTAAACACAGCCCGAGTTATTTAGTGAGACTGTGTTTATGACCAGAGCACAGTATGCTAACCTTTTGAGAGAAATGTTTGGCATAGTCCTGCTGTAGTCTACTAATGCCACCACACGTGATCATAGGATCATCGTTAGATCTTAACATTTTGTGGTGCAGGTTAATTTTCAACATTCTGGAGGTAGACTCGATAAATTAAGAGAGGTATTCCCGTTACTAAACACTCAGACTGTTTAACTCGAGGTGTGACCATCCACAGAGCATTTTACTTCTGCCACCCCTCCTCCTATGCTCCTACTGAAAGCTCTCTTCACTACAGCTGCATTCAATTTCTTGTGAATTCCAACAGCTAGAGTAAACACTTCTTAGAAATTTAAGATGCTGGGTACGCTATATGTTCTGTACGGATTTTTTTTTTCACTTATTTGAGCACCATATGCATAAAAGCACCTCAAATCTTATAAAAAGATTTGGGTCACTTTGTTGCAAGACTCATGAAAACGAGTGTGTTTTAAATGATATTTGCCCAGGAGCATTCCAAACGTCTGCTGTATAACTCAAACTGTTATACTGTACAATGGCAATGATAAACAGGGGTGGGGTGGGGGCGCAGACAGAAAGTGTACTAATTCATGCAAAACTATTTGTGATTCAGCTCCACTGGGTAGAAATGCAGAGCAAACAAAATGCTGCTCATTCGGTATCCGGCCACAACAATGCCCCAAAACAACAGCCACACCCCCATGATAAGAGAGCTGATCGAGCCTTACTGCTTGCTACTGGGGTACACACTGTAGCCACTATAAGATTGCCGATGTTGTATATTTCTCTTTACATTATTTTATTTTGCAATGCAGTGCAGCTGTTCTGAGAAATGCAAGGGGAGAGGGGGGAGAGGGAGAAAGCCATGCTGTCCCCAGAGTCCCTTTTAAGCATGATGTCAGCAATTTGTCAGCATAGCTCCAACGCTATGCAGCCATAAAAAGTACCATGGGATCTTAAAGTGCCACTTGAAAAACAACTGGAGATGGGCAAAAGGGATCTTGGCTTGCCATCTCATCCTAAGGATGCAGCCTCCAACAGTACAGCAGCTCCCTAGTACTACACTGCAGTGTCAGCATTGGGCAAGAGCCCAAGTGCCAGCTGTGGGACCTGAACCCGTGATCTTGTGGCCCAGAGGAACTTGCGCCACCAACAAAGACATACACAGACATTTAATGTCACAACAGCTGCTGTAAGAAAAAATTTGGAGAACTAGACCAGAGGCAAATAAAAATGAGAATATAGTGTATGATGGTACGTTGTCATACACTGAATTCCATAATTTTCAAAACGTTGTTATGCTGCACTAGCTACATCAGCTACTTTGTTATGATGTACTAGCAACATAGCAAGTGCAACATAACTTAGAGCATTGATAAAGAGCTGGCGCAATCTTCCTCTACTTGGCAGCGCCAGTGTTGGGAGCTCGTCCATTGAAAACAAAAAAAAAACAAAGTAAACTTAAAATATTTAACAGCAGCAATTTTCTTTTACTTATTTTACCATCCTACACTATAAAAAAACAGCAGTTACGTAAGAACTTACCATAACTGTAGCTCTTCGAGAGAGGTTCTGCAGTAGGTCTTCTCAGAGTAGGACTGCACCCCCTGGCATCAGAACCACACAGCAAATTTCTAGCTAGCAATCTATAGGAGGGGACAACCCCTGGCATCACATGATGGATGTCAGTATGACTGTATAAAGGGGGCGATCCCCACGCCTGCCCTCCAGTTCTCCTGCCGGAGACCTCGGAAGAGGAAACAGGAGAAAGGAGTAACAAATCCTGAAGCCCTGAGCTGTTAAAAAAGAAAGCCCTGGGAAAGGAAAAGAGGAAAGATACAGGAGCTGGGGAAGATGGGAGGGAAATCGAGACCTACTGCAGGAACCTCTCTCAAAGATCTACTGTTATGGTAAGTTCTTACGTAACTGCTATATCTTACTCCAAGAGGGTTCCTGCAGTAGGTCTTCACAGAGTAAGACTGAATACCAAGCAGTCAAAGAAAAAGGGAGTCAGGGACTAGGTTTCGGGAGCGTCTGCCAACTAGAGGTCTGCTTAGGATAGGAGGCCTTGTAGGACAGTGAGGCTGAAACCGGCTCTGCGCCTAGAGGCAATGTCCAGACTGTAGTGCTTGGTGAAGGTATGGACGGAAGACCAAGTGACCACTGCACAAATATCCACAGTGGACACGTTCCTCAGGAAGGCTGTTAAAGCAGCCATGCCCCAAGTTGAGTGGCCTTTCACGTCCCCCGGAGTGGGGCTTCTTGTACTTGTTGCAGATGTACGAGATGCAGTTAGCCAACCATTCTGACAAACCCTGTTTGGAAATGGCCTTGCCTTGACATCTGGAAGCGAAGGTGACAAACAACTGGTTAGATTTTTGTTCCTATTTGGTCCTAGTGATGTAGTATCTCAGAATCCCACGCACATCCAAAATGTGCAAAAGGTATTTCCCCCTTGGTGGAATACTCTGGGAAGTATACCGGCAGTTCAACATTCTGATTCAAAGTAAATTTCAAAACTACCTTCGGAAGAAAAGAAGGGTTAAGTTCGCAGAGCCACCCGGTCTCTGTGGAAAATCAAATAAACCTCCTTACAAACTAGGGCCTGAGGCTTTGAAACTCTTCGAGCAGAGGTAACGGCGACTAAAAAGAGTGTTTTCCGGGATAAGTAATGCATGTTGCAACTTGCTGCTGGGCTCAAAAGGGGGCAAAGTAAGTTTTTCTAAAATAAAATTCAAATACCAGGGGGGAACTGGATTCCAGACTGGACGTTTGAGGTGGAGGATCCCCTTAAGAAAAGTTGTGGAGACCTCCAACTGAGCGATGGTTTTGCCTGCCACTGGAAGCTGGCAGGCTGAAACCACAGACAGGTGTACCTTCAGTGAGGAATAGCTGAGGCCCAATTCAGACAGGTGCAAGAGGTACTTGAGGATCTGGGGTGCCGAGCAAGGAAAAGGGTCCAGACCTTCGGCTGTGGCCCACAAGAAAATCTCGTCCATTTCATAGCATGTGTGGATCTCGTGGAGGACTTTCTGGCCTCCACTAGGACCTGAGCGACTATAGAAGATATGCCGAAGCATGAGACGGCAATGTCCAAAGGTGCCATGCATGCAGGTGGAGAGACTTGAGGCTCGGATGCACCAGGCTGCCCTGCTCCTGAGACAGACGGTCCTGGGAGAGAGGAAGAAGTACAGGGGGTTCCATCATCAGCTGCTGCAGCAGAGGAAACCAAATCTGCAGAGGCCACAGAGGGGCAATGAGAATCATGTGGGCCCCCTCTGCTTGGATATTCAGCAGAACCTTCTGTAGAATAGGAAAGGAAGTGAAAGTGTACAGAAATCTCCCTGTCCAAGATAGAGACAGCACGTCTCACCAGAAAACACCATGCCCAGGAACGAGCAAGCAAAAGCTGGGTAGTTTTGCGCTGGATGGGGAGGTGAACAGATCTATTTCTGGCCGATGCCACTGAAGGAAGAGATCTTCCACTACTTTCTGCTTTAGCTCCCACTCGTGAGCCTGTGCGACAGTGCAGCTGAGACTGTCCACCAGGACATTGTGGATTCCTGGGACATGGACTGCTATCAATATCAGGCCATGCTGGACTGCCCAGTACCACACCCGCATCACCTCCCTGCAAAGGGGGTACGATTGGGTGCCTCCCTGTTTGTTGATGTACCAGACCATGGCCATGTTGTCTGTCTGGATCAGAAGTGTTCCCAGAAGTAAGAGGGACTGGAAGGCCTGGAAAGCATAGAGCACCGCCCTCATCTCCAGTATGTTGATATGCAGATACGCCTCTATGGGAGGCCATGTTCCCCGAGTCCAGTGGTGTCACAGGTGGGCTCCCAAACCATGATCCGAGGCATCTGTCGTGAGGGTCTTGGAGGGGGCTGGGGATGGAAGAAAACCCCCAGAGAAAGGTTGGATAGATCCTGCCACCAGAAGAGATCCCTCTTCAAGCTGTCTGAGACTAGGACCTTGTGATCCATGTCATCCAAGCACTGATCCCACTGGACCCGGAGGGACCATTGGGTCACTCGCATGTGCAGTCTGGCCAAAGGGACTGTGGGTATGGAGTTGCCATAAGACCCAACAGGCAGAGAATAGAGCGCACTGAGGCCTGGCGAGAGGAGGAGACCAGCGCCGCTTTTGAATCAGGGTTTCCGCTCTGTCCACAGAAAGAAAGGCCCTGCCCTGGACTCTATCCAACATCGCTCCAATGAACTGGAGATGCTGGGAGGGTGAGCACTGAGACTTGGGATAATTCACAGTGATGCCAAGTCTGAGAAAAGGTCCAGGGAGGTGGAAAGAGAATCGATCAGACGGTCCTGAGAAGGTACTGACAGCAGCCAGTCATCCAGGTGAGGGAACACATAAATCCCCTTGTGGTGCAGGGCCACAGCCACCATGGTCAGGCACTTGGTAAAAACCCGAGATGCTAAGGAGAGGCCAAAAGGAAGGGCCTTGAACTGATAATGGTTCACCTGAGAGGAGAATCTCAGGAAACGGCGGTGGGTCGGGATGATTGGGATGTGCAGGTAAGCATCCTACATGTCCAGTGAGCACAGCCAATGGTTTTGTTGGAGCAGGGGAAGGAGTCCCTGGAGGGTCAGCATGTGGAACCTCATGTATTCGATGAAGAGGTTGAGCAGACCAAGATCTAGAATAGGTCTTAGATCTCCCGTCTTTTCGGGCACTAGAAAGAAGTGAGAGTAATATCCCCCTTCTTTTCTGCCCTGGTGGAACTGGCTCTGTGGTGGACTTTAGCAACAGAGCTTGGATTTCCTGATGGACCAGACTGAGATGGTCTGATGGGTAAAGGGACCTTCCTGGCGAATTGCCTGGGGGTCTCTCCAGGAACTCGATGGGGTGTCCTCTTGCAACGAGCTGGAGCACTCAAGTATCTACGGTTATTGCCTTCCATCCTTCCAGGTGGAGGGCATACCTTCCCCCTACTGGCTCCTCCAGAGATGCGTGAGGAGGTGGATGGGACCCCCTCAAATCGAGATGCAGAGGGGGGAGCCACTTTGCTGCCAACGCCGGCCTTTTGGCACTTTGCCTGTGGTGTCTGGGTACCAGAACCGGTGGCACAACGCTTGCCCTGTCATCTGCCCTGGTTCTGCCAATTCCACCTCTTCTGGGGGCGATATAAATTCTGCTTGGTATCTGGCCCGAGCAGTACATTGAGCAGACATCTTAAAGAGACCTCCCACTCTCTTGCAGGTCTGTTATTATGTCTTTAGCGATGCCCCAAAAAGGACAGGACCCCCTGAAGGGGGCATCCAGCAGGGTGCTCTGGACATCTTGCACCAGTCCTGCAAGATGGAGCCAGGCCAGACACCTCAGGCAAATTCCAGTAGCAATGCAATGAGCCACGGAGTCATAAGTGGCCCATAAGGCATGGCGGCAGGAAGATTTAAGTCTTACTTTGTCAAGCAGCCAATTTCTGAGGTCCTCATCCAGAATGGCCCGGAGTTCTTTTTCTAAGTCAGATGGAGCGGACTTCTGAAAGAACATCATGTGAGCCACGTAATTTAAAGATATAATTGTAATATAAATATACATATATGTTTACGGGTTCGGGGAAGGATGAGGTTACCTGGCACAAAAGACCTACGTTTGGCTACTCTGCACAGGGGCACCCAAGTAAATCCAGTTACAGGAAGCAATAACTGTAATGTCCAGAACCAGAATTGGGATTTTTCAGTGTGGCTTTATTTATTAACTAACTGAACTTAAACAAAGCACTGCATGGTCCCCCAAAGGGCTACGTTACTGTATGTGCAGATTAGAGGTTAAAACACAGCGGTCCATTTGAGGAATGAACACATTACTACAATTGTCTGACTTTGGACCCAACAGGCACTCAGCCCGGACTTTGCATGCGCATTGGATACATAGCCCGACTGGCCCGGCTCCCCTGCCGGCCACTCGACTGATGGTCCACTTGAAGAATGAACCCAAACTTTACTTGGAAAGACATCCCATCAAACAAGGAGACTCCCAAACTGTGGCTCCCCACACCACTTGAAGTCTGCGACTCCTAGAGAGATTTGTTTTCGTACTTCCAATCGAAACTCCCATCAAACAAGGAGACTCCCATCCAACAAGGAGTAATTTTCCCATCCTGTGGCTCCCCACACCACTTACAGTCTGCGACTCCTAGAGAGATTTTCAAGTTGCGACCCACGTCTGGGTACCCACCCCATCACTGGCCAAGTGCATGAGGCAAGTAGCAAAACACAGAAGAAACCGTGAGAGGTGGACCTGGTTACTAAAGATGGGGGTTTTCCCACCTCCACCTCCCACAGCCCATACCCGCCACTTCTCTGGACACACAGAAAACTTTAGACTTTAAATGTAGATTGAACGGTGGATAACCTGAAGCACCCCCTCTACAGCGAACTTTAAATCCATTTAAAACTTTAAACAGTTGACTGCCCTATTTGTTTGTCCTAGTTGACATAGTCCTCCCAAATAGCAGTCCACATTTACTTGAAATCCAACTGAAGAAAACAAGATGTTTGCCCCTTCCAATGGAGCCAAACACTCACCCATTCGTTGCAGGTGCCCCACAGGCGAAGTACTGTAACCTTTGCTGTTATACATGAACAGACTGAACTTAAATCAGGCAGCTTTCTTCCCAGGGTGGGAGAAGGGGATTGCCCCTGGAACCCACAGAGAACTTTCCTCCCCCCCCAGAGGGAGGGGGGCACCGAGACCGGGGGAGCGGTCTCCACCACTTTAAAAAAGGCAAAATACAGGAACACTTCCTTTTTTCTGAGTGAAAGATCACATTGCAGACTAATGCTTCCTTCTTGCTTAAGGACAAACAGAAGAACTCCCTTTGAATTTCCAAAAGTTCTAAACTTCACTCCCTGAGCTGGAGATTCCAAAGTGGCTCATGCAGCTGCGACAGTTCTATAATGATGTCATCTCTCAAGTCTCAGCTGTGACTGAGGACAGAGTGAGACAGTGTGAAACCCATTTAACTGGAGTTTCACAAGCTGCCTTCCCTGCCTACCACTAGGTCTTACTGGGATTCTAGTAACCCTGGGTAACAAAGGGGTTACACTGCGCCATGACCAGGAAAATGACTGTCCCCAGTCATTATGCACCCGCCTTGGGCCATCCCACCATGTGCTACCTCGGAGGGGGTGATCAGGCCCCCTCCTACCATGTGCGAGCACAGGTAGGCAACACTAAGGGTCTAGAGGCCTATAGCTGATATATCAGCCTCTACTCTATCCACTTACTATGGACACCTAGTGGCTCTGGTAGAACCGTCCACAGCATAGCCCTGATAGATCAGCACTGCAATCCCTACAGCCGCTCAGGACCACAGCCTGTCTATCCCCCCTAACCCTCTAGGGAAGACCTATCTGCCTCTAACATAATATCCCAAACAAAACAAAACCCAGGGACCTGCCCAACCTTGGGCGGCCTGCAACTACAGCCATTACCAATAATAACACAGTACATTTAAATTCTACACCATAAGCACTGACGAGGGACTCCGATGAGCCCCTCCTCCTCTTCTTGTCTTCTATTCTGTCTTCCAGGAACACCTGTAAGAAAAGACAAAAACAAAAACCAAAAAAACATCCTAATCTGCATGTACAGTCTATCTAAACAACAACAATGACAACAACAACCCTTACCACACAGAAAAAGCACTGAACAATCCCAAAAAAGAAAAAGATTTTTTTTTGTTGAAAAAGGTAAAAAAACAGTATTTACATTAAAGTACAATGACATTGATAACAATACACCTTTGGGGGGGGGGGGATGGAATGCCCTAAATGTCCCAACCAGTGACTACAAGGCCCGAAGGCCAGTCCATCAGAGTCTCTCCTGGGCCGGAGCCCCGTGAAGCATAGTTCTTTAAGGCAATAATCCCGAAGGTGAGAGTCTTTGCGGACAGTTCACACACTGTTTGAAGTCTGTAGTGTAGGGTGTGTATTGCAATGTCATAAAGATAGAATAAAAATATTTTTTCGGACTTACCAGCCTCTTGAAATACTCAGATTTCACAAACCTGGTCCCTTCCGAAGACTCTCCCTGGCAGCATTTCTTCTGATACAGCTGGGCGGACATCTTCCAGGAACCCACAGGAGTACACATCTGGAAACAGCTGGGCTGATGTCATAACTGGAGAAGGAACCTTAGAACAGGAACAAAAAGAGAAACAGCTGGTCCGGCGTCATCCGATTACCAGGCGATGAACAGGAAACAGCTGGGATGGTGTCCTCTCTGGATCTGAAGTCATCTGGTGGTACCAGTAGATGGTTGCTGAACAGGATAGTACACCGTGGACTGAAGAATATGGGGCACCTGATTCCTTGTTTATTCATATTGGCAGTTCAATGAGGGCACTTCACAGTCTTAATGTGGCAGTATTGACTACCACTGCTCGGCTCTCCATTTTGTAGGCACAGGCTTAATTACTGGGAGGTCCTTGCACTGAGGCCAATAGTAGAGGGGGTCAGGGGCTTGAATTATTACTCCGTCTGGATGCACATAATTCACACAGTGGGAGACTTCGCGTCCCTTTCCGTCCACTATTCTCACTCTGTCCATAAACAGTGTCCTGCCTCTCTTCCACTGTGTATACTTTTCGTGGAACAGTCTATTCTTTACATGCTGGTTAGCCCCAGGATGCACGTTTCATTGCTTCATCCCACATCCAGGATTTCCTGCAGTTCTCAATCTCCTCCCAGACTCTCCGAGGAAAGGTAGGAAAGGTCATACCAAAGATTTCATTGGCCTTTCTACAAACCAGTCTCTCCTCTTTACTTGCTTTGGTCAATCTGAGACCACTGGCCTGGCTTGGGGGTGGCCAGTCCTGGTTCTGCCAGCTTCGCATCCTCAATGAAATTAAAAATGGATCCCTGACTTCTTCTTCTTCTGGTGAAGCCAGGGCAGTGGCATCACCACCATCTTGAACATATTCCTCCGAGGCAAGATCTTGAGGCTGTGTACCCGTTCCTTTCTCACAAGGCCACGTAGGTTCCCCCTCATCTTCCTCTTCACTGAGGATCTGAGCCCATGAGTGAGCAGTAGTTCTCACCCCTGAGACTATCCATTCATCACTGGGAGCGGAGATCGACACCTCCCATTCAAAGGCCTCCCGCATCTCATCTTCACCTTCGAGACTTGGGCTAGGCCCCCCCACACAGGGGACTATTGATGCTTTATCTGAACTTGCCTTCTGAGATCCAGCATCCAATGCTTCAATTTCAGATTCAGTCTCTAATTCTGCACTCTCTAACTTTGTGCCACACTCCCCCGGAGGACCTTCCTCCACAGGCTCCGCCTGATGCTGTGTGCTGCCAACTGCAGATTCTTGAAGTTGTGGCCATGTGGGAGCCAAACGAATTTGAGGCGCTTTATACAAGCCATATTTTTGTAGACATCCAGCACAGTGAGGAATCATGAAGACATCCCTTCCAGCTCTCAAGCACATCTGGCATACACACACTGGATAATTAGGAATTGCCACATCAGGAGGTAGTTGCCCTCTATAGCACCAATTTTCAATACTTCTCAATCTATTTACTGCTGCTGTTACTGCAACCCGGGCATGATCCGGGTAACGAGCTGGTCCTGAGGCCATAACTGCAGAAAAACAAACAAAAGTTCACTGTAACTGAAAGTCCCACTTTAATGAACACACTCTGTAGCTTTAAAATGGCTCCTCTGCTGCTGTGTTTACTTTACTACCCCACTCTGTAATGGCGGCGACAGCACTCCTGTGCATCAACATTCAGACTCTGGGTCAAGCCACTGCGCACCCGATTTACATCAGCTACTAATAACTTTTACTCAAACTGCACAACTTGCTCTGTTCTGACTGTTCACACATTTACAGGATTTTCCTTGGACTTTACACATGCTGGCAACATTCATTTAATTACAGTCCCTTTTAAAACTTCAGGTTTCAGCACAGGATTGCCTGCTTCTACTAGTGTTGCACTTATTTTACAACCCACAGTCTCTCTATGGCTGCAAACTTTAAACTGAGGCTACTTTCATTGCTATGCACACATTTAATGGCTTTACAGACTTGCACTTGCCAGCAGGACATCACACAATCGCTACTTGCAAAGCGACTATACGGCTGCACACACATTTTATATGGCATTCTCTGAAAATCACTGATTTGAGCAGTTTTAATGCGTTTACTCTCTGTTATTGTAGCAGATTGCTGCGATGGGGTAAAACGGCCTGCAGCCAGATTTTGAAGGCCTCAAATTGCAAACGGGCGGGCAGTCTCCGCGATCGTAGTATTAACCACACAATTCACTGATCCCACGATCGATAAGTGGGTTGAGCCCGATTTTCAACTAGAAAGTCACTTTTTACTGTTTACAGCGCTTTGAACACTTCGTGAACGCTCCTCCACTGCCAGTACACGCTCTACTCTCTATCTCCCTCTCGAATGCTGAAGCAGACTCTGAAGAGCTGGCTGAGGGCCGGGACTAATGGCAAACTGACCAACCACACGACGTCATGCAAATGAGCCTCTTCTTCCTCACAAGGGCTCCTCTCCTCACAGCGATCATCGAGCAGGCAAATTTAAACTGAAAAGATGCACTTTTTTTTTTTCTCTACTGACTCCACGGCGGGAGCCCATTTCAACCATGTCACATTGCCATTAACTCTGCAGTCTTTAGCATTGCACAGAAAGCATTTCCAACGTCCACGGCATAATTTCTCTGTTGCTACCCCTAGTGTTCCACACTTTCCTTCACAGAACTTTATTTTAAAACTGACAAACGCTGTAAACTATGTTGATGCAGGACAAGGACACACACTTTGGCTTTACAGCTCCTTGGTAAACAGTTGGTATTTTTTAAACAGCAGCACAAGATTCACAGCACACAGCACACACTAGGGAAATTGCTTCACTTTTTTGGGCTACCGACTGCCAGATAGCCAAAACGCTAGCCTACTTGCCCAAGCACCTTCCTTCCCAAACAAATCCAAAGCGGTGCCTCCATTTTTGTAACATATATATACATATATGTTTATGGGTTCGGGGAAGGATGAGGTTACCTGGCACAAGAGACCTAGGTTTGGCTACTCTGCACAGGGGCACCCAAGTAAACCCAATTACAGGAAGCAATAACTGTAATGTCCAGAACCAGAATTGGGATTTTTCAGTGTGGCTTTATTTATTAACTAACTGAACATAAACAAAGCACTGCATGGTCCCAAAGGGCTCACGTTACTATGCGTGCAGATTAGAGGTTAAAACACAGCGGTCCATTTGAGGAATGAACACATTACTACAATTGTCTGGCTTTGGACCCACCAGGCACTCAGCCTGGACTGCATCTTGCCATTGGATACATAGCCCGACTGGCCCGGCTCCCCTACCGGCCACTCGACTGGCGGGTCCCGAAGAATGAACCCAAACTTTACTTGGAAAGACATCCCATCAAACAAGGAGACTCCCAAACTGTGGCTCCCACACCACTTGAAGTCTCGACTCCTAGAGAGATTTGTTTTCGTACTTCCAATCAAAACTCCCATCCAACAAGGAGTAATTTTCCCATCCTGTGGCTCCCCACACCACTTACAGTCTGCGACTCCTAGAGAGATTTTCAAGTTGCGACCCATGTCTGGGTACCCACCCCATCACTGGCCAAGTGCATGAGGCAAGTAGCAAAAACACAGAAGAAATCCGTAGAGGTGGACCTGGTTACTAAAGATGGGGGGGTTTTCCCACCTCCACCTCCCACAGCCCATACCCGGCCACTTCTCTGGACACACAGAAAACTTTAGACTTTAAATGTAGATTGAACGGTGGATGACCTGAAGCACCCCCTCTACAGCGAACTTTAAATCCATTTAAAACTTTAAACAGTTGACTGCCCTATTTGTTTGTTTGTCCTAGTTGACATAGTCCTCCCAAATAGAGTCCACATTTACTTGAAATCCAACTGAAGAAAACAAGATGTTTGCCCCTTCCAATGGAGCCAAACACTCACCCATTCGTTGCAGGTGCCCCACAGGCGAAGTACTGTAACCTTTGCTGTTATACATGAACAGACTGAACTTAAATCAGGCAGCTTTCTTCCCAGGGTGGGAGAAGGGGATTGCCTCTGGAACCCACAGAGAACTTTCCTCCCCCCCCCCAGAGGGAGGGGGGCACTGAGACCGGGGGAGCGGTCTCCACCACTTTAAAAAAGGCAAAATACAGGAACACTTCCTTTTTTCTGAGTGAAAGATCACACTGCAGACTAATGCTTCCTTCTTGCTTAAGGACAAACGGAAGAACTCCCTTTGAATTTCCCAAAGTTCTAAACTTCACTCCCTGAGCTGGAGATTCCAAAGTGGCTCATGCAGCTGCGACAGTTCTATAATGATGTCATCTCTCAAGTCTCAGCTGTGACTGAGGACAGAGTGAGACAGTGTGAAATCCATTTAACTGGAGTTTCACAAGCTGCCTTCCCCTGCCTACCACTAGGTCTTACTGGGATTCTAGTAACCCCGGGTAACAAAGGGGTTACATAATGATGCAGGTAGAGGAGGCATAGATCTTGCAGCCATATTGGTCCATTTGTTTGGACTTCTTGTCCGGTGAGGAGGCACTCAGGTGTTTAGGCTGGGCTGATCTATCATGGGCTGCTGTAATGACAATAGAATCAGCTTTCGGTTGAGTGGTCAAATGGGAAGCCTCTTCTGGTGGGGGGAGGGGGGGTAAGACCCATCAGCTTTTTTAGAAACTGCAGGAATAGATGATGACTGTTGCCATATGGTAGAGGTTAAGTTCTCGTGCGGTCCCATCCATGGAGGAATGGAGAGGGGTCTCCGTATTGGTGAAGTCCAAATGCTCTGCCAGCCTCTTTCTCTTGGGGTCCATCTCCTGGGATGTCCAACCACAGGCCTGTTGAATGGACTGGAGGAGTTCCGCGAAGGATGGATCCTCCGATGCAGACTCTGGTGACTCCTTGGGCCGAGGCTCTATCGGGGAATGAGGCTCTGACTGGCCCGCCAAGTCTAAGTCCGAATCCGAGTCTGAGGACTCTGGTCTGCTGGGCAAGGGAGTAACATCTGGGGTCGCCTCCATGACCCTGGCACCTAAAGAAACCCCCACTGGACCTCTGTCCAAATCCCTATCAGATCTCCGGTCCATAGGGGATGGGCTTCTTGGCCTGCGGGTTGGGGTAGACACCACGACTGGTTGGGGCTGGCCCAACTGTTGCAAAAGTTGGGACTTAGCATTCTTCCACCAAGCCGGGATAGTTTCTTGAAGTTCTGGCTGGGCCGGGGGTGGGATGGAGGTGGAGGTGACAGAGGCTGGTAGCACAGGTACCCTGTGGCATAGAGGGGATAGCCAGGCATCTGGTACAAGTAGCGATATGGATTGTATCCATGGTACATGTGACCCTGAGTCGGGTATCCTGGCGTCGGCCCTCCCAGCATTGGGTAGTAGGGGAACAGAGGTGGCGGATAACCGGGACAGTTGCCTATGAGGCCTGACAGAGATGGGGCAGAGGGCCCAGGGAGCGGCATTGCTGAAGGACCACTGGAGGCAGACGGGTCCATCGGCAAGCCTGGTGTTGGGGCAGGAGCCCCAGAAGGGCCAGCAGGGAGCCCTGGCATTGGAGCAAAATGTCCCTGGCCCAAATCCATATCAGAGGGAGGGTGGACCGGGGAGTAGCCTGGCATTGGGGGTCTGAAGGTGCCCAATGTCAGATCTGAGACAGGCGAGGGGGGTAAGGTGATAGGCACCCCCATCAATGGGTCTGACAAGGAGGCAGGAGTCTCAGAAGGAAAACCTGATGTAGGAGAATTCTCCTGGACAGCAACACTCGATTCCCTCGGAGGCTGGGAAGAAGAGACGTCAGGCAGGGTCAGTGAGGTCTGGAAGGGAGAATCCTCGCAGGACTGAGGGGAGCCTGGAAGCTTGCTCTGCATGACATCGGAGGCCACACGGGGTATCCGATGGGAGAGCAACCGCCGAATGGACGTCAGGTGAGCCAGCAACCAAATTATCGGCGTCAACCTGGCGGGTGCCAGAGGAGTCAATGTCAGACTTACAGGGAGAGGTCAGGCCGACAACAGATGGGATGCTGGAGTCAGGCAGGATGACTGAGGCTGAGCACCCGGCGGCAGAGCAGGGGGTGCAACTTATCAGCCGAGCAGACAACAGGCTCTGAAGGAAGATCCCGCGGAGAGAAGGCCCCTGACTGCCCACTGACCAAGGTGGGGGGAAGGCGTCTGATCCGCTGGGGCAGATGGAGACCTAGGTGGTGGAGTACTCACCGATGTGGAGGCCCAACCCGATGTGGCGTCGGCTGTCTGGTGACGTTGAGAGGGAGAACAGTCCCGCTCCCGGCGTTTCTCCTTATTCTTTTTCTCTGGAGTGGGAGAAGAAGAGCGTTCCCTCAGCTCTTGAAGCTCTTTTTCCGTAGATGCAAGGCGTTGTTTCAAAAGGTGAGCATCTAGGGCCTTCTGGCGTCGGAAGGGCGTGGCCTGGTTGAAGGATTGGCAGATTGGGCAATCTGCTGCCTTGTGTTTAGGACCCAGGCAGAGAACGCAGCAGGAGTGGTTGCCCCTGTGCGGGATCTGCATGCTGCACTTAGAATACTTTCTCTTCGGTCTACGTGAAGACATACACCACGGTTGATGGATAAGTAAATGGAAAAAACTAATACTT
This sequence comes from Neoceratodus forsteri, assembly GCA_016271365.2. NCBI lineage: Eukaryota > Metazoa > Chordata > Ceratodontiformes > Ceratodontidae > Neoceratodus > Neoceratodus forsteri. The sequence goes on from JADMNL010000025.1 coordinate 270,745,335, forward strand.
AAGGCTAAAGATGGCGGTCGACTGAAGCTGTTCTACCACGAGGTCCGACGATTCAGGTCAATGGAGGGTGGGTGTGGGGACCGCCCCCTTTATACAGTCACGCTGACATCCGTCATGTGATGCCAGGAGCAGTCACCCACTATAGATTGCTAACTAAAAGTTTGCTGTGCGGTCCTGACTCTAGGGGGTGCAGTCCTACTCTGTAAAGAGCTACTGCAGGAACCCTCTTGAAGTAAGATCAATGAATGACTAACGATTGGCAACAAGCTATGCTAAGTGCATCTCGAGGTTCCTATGGCAACCAAACCTCACAAGCTGTGCTCTCAAGGTTCAAGCGGTCGCCATAGGAACTTCTTGATGAACTAACCAGCTTGTTACCAATAGTCATTCATTACTCTATATTATCTACACCTTCAGTTCTCTGTCCTCTAACGTGAAGCGCTAACAGTTGCATTTAGATTTTTCTTCAGTGTTACACTGTTTAGGAAATTTACTAACAAAGGGTATACTCCTTCCCTTTCAATAAACAGTTTCACAGCAACAGTTCAGGCCCTGTCAACTCAGATGATAGAAATTTTAATGACAGATTTTTATTACTGTTTTAGAAACCTACAGAGAAAATGCTTCTACATTTCACAGAATCCATAAAAATATGATCTCTGGAGTTTAACAGTTTAAAAAAAAAACAATGTAAAATAAAACCACCACCACCTTTAAAAGATTAGAACATTTTCAATGTCTTTTTTCTTTTTGATGCATTATTTGTTGAACAAAATAATATACAGGAGTAAAGCCAACATTTACTAAAACCCGCTTCACCAAACAAAAAATCTTCAGTTCCTTAAATTACGATTTGCTCCTTCATCCAACCACTGTCCCAAACTCCAGATTTAATAATCAATGTTCCTCATAGCTGCAATAGTACTGGACAGTCTTCTAGGTAAGGGTTTTGCAGTTTGTCTGTAGTCTTCTGACTTGGCTTTCAGAAGAGCAATAATCTGTTGAAGTGCTCGTGACGGCTGGAGTCCTAGTGCATCCATGACGTTTATGAGATAATCTAAACGAAGATCAAAAATAAGACACTGTTATACAAAATGCAGACTTAGGCTAACTTTAATTCTAAGACAGTGATAGAGATGCAATGGAGTACTGAAAACAAAAAATTAATTTGTAATTTTGACCAGGAAAGGCACACTAAGCTGTGATAGCTTGTTTCCAGGTACGTCCCAGTGAGTGGGGTGCAAGGACCTGTTTTATTGACAGGGAAATTTTGGCCATAACACCAGGGGAAACTCCCCCTATTGTTCACTGATAAGTGCCATGGGATCTTTAACTTCCACCTGTCCATGATCAGAGACTATTATAGTTTAATAAAATTCTGATAGTCAACCTAAAGCTATGTAGAACTAAAAAGGAAATGTGTTTTTGTAGAAACTAGTTTACTATTATAGTATTAGACTTGATGCCTTACTTAAACTGTTGTTAAGGATGCTCCATACTCTTTATCCCTGTTTACATGAGGGTCCACATGTCACAAGCAGAGAGACTACAATGTAATGAACTGTTCTTATAGAGAACCACAGCATGGTACATATGGCAAGAGACACTCAGGTGAAATTCTGACAGAAGAGAAGTAGAAGGACCATGTGTGGATTCGAACTCTCAGCCTCTCGTTTATCCGGCTGTTGACCCTTCCACTATACTGCGAAGCCGGCACAGCAATGCAGCTCAGCTGTTTAGCTCTAGAAGCTAAAGGCCTTCCTGGGAGGCAGCCCTACTTATAATGTCTGCTTCAGACACAAACTTATCTCAGAGGCAACTCTGCCTCTGAGGTCTGCCTCCAATGCAGGGCTGCCTTGAAGGCAACTTTGGTTTAAGAAAAGTATCTCTTGCGTAGATATATAAGATATACAATAACCTAACTCAAAACATGATATTTATCTTAAATTGTGAGAAGCCAGGACCATAACTCACGAGTGGCAAAGCAACAAGTGAGCTATGAAAGTCCTGCCTCCTCACAAGTGGGTTATAAAAGTCTTGCCCACTCACAAGCGTGATATAAAAGTCCTGCCTCCTCACAAGTGGGTTATGAAAGTCTTGCCCACTCACAAGTGTGTTATAAAAGTCCTGCCTCCTCACAAGTGGGTTATGAAAGTCTTGCCCACTCACAAGTGTGTTATAAAAGTCTTGCCTCCTCACAAGTGTGTTATAAAAGTCCTGCCTCCTCACAAGTGGGTTATGAAAGTCCTACCTCCTCACAAGTGGGTTATGAAAGTCTTGCCCACTCACAAGTGTGTTATAAAAGTCCAGCCTCCTCACAAGTGGGTTATGACAGTCCTGCCCCCTCACAAGTGCTGATAAACTATGTATTTAGAGTCGGACCATTGCATAATCTATACATCAGTTTATTAGTTATAGTGTTTTAGTCTGCTGATTGAAAGCATAACTGTTTCTTTTTGACTTCAACTGCTGGCTTCAGAGCTGTACAGTGCTACTGTGACGTCATCAGCATTGTGAAAGTTGCTGTTTGACTGAATCATTATTTCACTGAAATGTAACTTCAAGAAAGCAACTCTGACAACACTAACAACAATATTGCATATCTCAAAGTTAGATACAAATATATCACTTATCTTCTCATTTTCATCTCCACTTGTGTTGTACAAGAGATTATCCTACTCTTTCCTTAGGCCAATCTTGAACAGATTCCTTACCTCTTACTGGGAATTATAGTCTGATTATAGTAGAACAGCGAAGATCGCGATCTTCGTTCACTGTGCTATACATATGCACCCGTCTCTCAGCACAAATGTTGGGGCTGCGAATTTCTCTGAAATTGCTGTTGAATGGGTTTACATAAAAAAATTCTGAACACTGATTTTAATATAACAATTAGGTTCATTTAGGTGAAATATGAATTCAAAAATAACTAAAGATAGTTTCATTACAATAATTATTTCTGAACTAGCTGTTTGCCTAAATGGACATTTATATTAAAGATTAACGTTCAGAATTTTGTTATGCAAATGTAATTCGTATCGCATTTAATTATTACATCTTACAATGTGTAATGTCGTAGCAAGCATAGTTCTTAAAAAGAAATGACAGAGTATGAAGCAATGCAGACATACACAGCATCACTTAATAGCAGCATAACATTATTATAGATACTAGAAAGCTGGTATAAAAAGCAAGAAAAGTACACAACTGGGGTCGAAAACCAAACAAGCCCCTCCTCAGTAGCAATCCCTGTTCCTACACAGTCCGTGCTTATTTTTTAAGCAGGAAAGTACATCACTAAGCTTTCAGTTTACAGAATGTATTCTCCTTAATTAAAGAGTATATGCATGGTGGAATGTTACCCATGTATTCATTAAGGACCCTGTGCTCCTCTGCATGTAAATATATGGGGGAGACAGGAAGATGACTTTAACTGGGGATTAAAGAGTATCTATATTGTGAAGGCACAATATAATAACATGGCAGCTACACAGACCAGTTATTTCGGACAGGTTTCAACATTTTAAGGTAAACAAGCTTCTTCTGGGAGCACCCATACAATGAACATACATATCTTTGTTAAGACACATCTGAAACAGTCTCCTTGCTGAAGACAAGTCACATTCCAGGATGGTCATACTCTTTAATTATGGACCATGCAATTTGTAAATAGGGCATTTACTGCTAAACACTGCTGCTTTAATAAATTTACTGACTACACAGGAACAGAGTGCCACAGAGGAGGGAGCATGATTGTTTATTGTCTCAAATTGTGTAGCTCAGAGCTCACCACTATGGGCACAAGTTTCAAATATGTCTCTCATTCTGGGACTACTATACAAATAATTTGAAAATACAGGTCGAAGATTCATTTAGGTTTTGCATGCCAATTTTCATTTGGGGGGGGTGTTAACCATTTTTTTCCTCTACCACACCAGCTGAGCCTCCTTGCTTTGATGCCACTAACCTTCAACCCAGCCACAAGTCCCTTGCTAGCCTGCCCTGCCCACATTGTGGTAGGGCCCTACCTTAGGGCTCCTTGTTGGATGTACTTACCTCTTACTTGGCAAGATACTGTGGATTTCCTGGGAACCAGATGGCAGATCCGGGGCAAGCCAAGGACCAGTAATGGCTGTAGGTAGCTGATGTGACTTCACCTGCTTCCTGTCTGACACTTTACTACCCAACCGTTTTCACCCTCTTGAGTGTGCTCGTTGACATCCATAGGCCCTATCATGAACAATACACTGACATCCATGCCGAGCTCCCAACCCTACTCTACAAACTGTGGAGGATTTCTGGAGAAAAGGAGCGTGGATGACAGGGCTGGACAGTAGCCGATATGAACCAGAATGAAAAAAAAACATGAGGGTTACTCACCTGTAACCGTAGTTAAAGGAGTGGTATATGGTGCACATCCACACTTCTGGCAGTCTTCCTTTCCCCTTTAAATCTAGCTAGAACGTCTTCCAGCTAAGCTCATCCTAGGCTCTACCCTGTAATGTCAGATTTTGCATGCTGGAAGCAGGGATCCTTGTGCCACCCGTCAGAGCAGGTCAAGTAGGTTGTGTGGATGTGCACCACATACCACTCCCACAACTACGGTTACAGGTGAGTAAGAACAGGTTACTCACCTGTAACAGTAGTTCTAGGAGTGGTATATGTTGTTCGTCCACACTGTTTGGCATGTCCCCTTCCACTTTAAATCTTGCTGGAAGTCTTCAAGCTGGCTTCTTCCACCCAGCCGGGTGGTATATACCTCGGCTCAACCCCATGACGCCAGATCTTCCTTTCCGCTGGGAGATGCAGGTTCCCTTGGGGGCTCAGCATTTCGTAGGCCCTGGCTTTCAAATTGTTGGTTTTACCAAAAATCAAACTCGTTCCGAGTTAGCAATTGTGCTTTCGTCACATCGACTATGGAGGAAAAATAGTCCCCAGGATTTCGCTGGTGCCCTGCGGCAGAAGATAATCACGCCTGATCCCCGTCATGTGTTTTACTGCCTAGGTGTCGGACATGACACCTCATCGTGTGTTTTGCTTGGCCTTCCATCCCAATGTCCTGGATGACTGCAAGGCACGCTTAAAGCTGGGGAGACCGGAAAAAAAAAACCCGCCAGTGAAATCGAAGGAGGCTAAGTGGGCGGTTTCCATGGCCGTGGGCTCCGCCGATCAGCTGGAACAGATGAAGACATTCGAGGAGGAAGCAGCTCGCGCTTCGGCCAATCGAAGTTTCTTTGTCTCACTGAACCTAGGCTCTACCTTTACCGGCTCCTTCAGGGAGATGTGCCAGTCTCTCCCCACTTGGGGTGAGGCACCCTCAGGCTCTCACTCCTCCCGCAATCAGAAGAGGGAGAAGGACCTGGAGTCTTTATCTCAACTGAGACACTTGGGACTGGGAGAGGTCCCAGTCCCAAGAACATGCGGTCTGACCTCGGTCAAGATTGCATCCTTGGCTGCTGGCTTTTCGGACCTTCCATCTGGCCAAGGGACAGAGGAAGTGGCCGATGAGGTCTAAATTATCCTTGACCCCATTGACCCCTTGTCGCCGGCTGTGCCCGACTTGCTGGAACGGACTCCGGTCCTGGTCTTTCCGGATGAGGAGATCAAGCCTGCTGGTGTCCCCATCAAGGACCCGGTCCCGGACCCTCGGGTCTCACCGATCCTGGTGTCTCCCGATTGACCGAGTCAGCCTCCCCGATCTCGGTCTTGGTCCATGACCCCCTCGGACGATCGACCGAGGAAGAGCCATAAGCGCCCAAATAAGAGGTGATGCCACAGGTCCTCATCCTCCTCGGATGAGGAGAGGCTCCGGTGGAAACTCTGTCGGTGCTATGAAGATCTTATGTGGCAGCAGCTGATCTTGACCGGGCAGAAGCCGGCTCCACTGCCTACCCCGGCCATCACTTGGCTCTTTTCTCCTAGGCCGATGCCGACCCCCCGAAGCTCAGTTCCTCCACCCGTGGGGCCACACCATCTCCCGGTTAGACCTACTCCAGTCTCTCCACCGATTCAGGTGGAACCACTGCCTAAACAGCCTGAGGGAGTGGCGCCCTCGAAAGAGGACTGACAGGACACTGGGCTTCCCCGACGTCTGTCGATAACAGTCACCCCAGACTGCTCTCAGCAGATTGAGGGTGACTTAGGCAGTAGACCACTGTATCATGACTCTTCGGACTCAGATGTCACCGGCTTGCACTCACATCCTGGGGATGAGGAGTCGTCAGTCGGCGCAGAGATGGAGGAAGGGCTTTCCTCTTTCCAGGGCATTCTCCGCCTCATCTCCGATTCAACCGGAATGCCCCTGGAGCCTATCCAGAAAAAGGTGGAGTACCCTCTCACCTTCTTAAGAGAGGGGATACCCCGATGGAGGCCTTTGCAATGGCTGAGGCCATTGCTGGCCCAGCCCTTGAACTCTGGCAGTGTCCTGCCTCCTGCCCAGCACCATTTGCCCACATGGCCCGTAAGTATATGGTGCCCATGGGGTTCCTTGCGGGTTTCACAGAGCACCCTTTGGCTGAGAGCATGGTGACTGCCTTTGTGTTCAGGCGTACTGGTAGTTCGGTAGACACTTACCAACCCCTGGACAAGAAGTCCAAGAATATGGACCACACTGCCCATCAGATCTATGCGGCTTCTTCTTTGGGCCTTTGTCAGGCCAGCTCGGCTGTTATTATGGCACACTTCTCTCGTGCCCTTCTTGGGTCACTAGACAAGGTCCTCTCTCATCTCCCACCGGACATTTCTTGGGGGGTGGATACGGTGCACTATCCACACTTTCGGCACACTCCTAGCAGTTCGGAAGGAGGGGGCAAGTGCACACCCCGACTTGGCAAACAGGAATTGAAGAACTGAGGTCCCAAAACCAGCATCTCGGCATGACTCAAGGTTAATGTGGCAGTGGGAGATGAAGGTGTGTGCCGAGTTCCTGGTAGCAGCCCTGCAGATCTCCTGGATTGGACAACCCTGGAAGCAGCCACCAAGGCAGCAGAATGTCTGGTGGAATTAGCCCCAAGCCCTATGAGAGGCTCCCTATCAGCCAACCTATAGCAGAGGTTGATGTAGGAGACAATCCACTTGCCAGTCGTCCGCTTAGCTGCCGGTCTGCCAGGTGCGGCTTCAGTGCAGGGGACAAAAAGCTGGCGAACCTCTCCCCGAACTCCAGCCATGCGCTTCTTAAAGTAAGTGAGCACATGCCTCAGGTCCAAAGTATGGAGCCTGTGCTTGGAGTTCGAGGCTGCAGTTGTGAAGTACACCAGGAAGTTAATCACCAGATTAAGGTGAAACTCCGACACAACCTTCAGGAGGAACTTCGGGTTGGGGCACAGGACAATTTTGTCCTTGTGCAACACCAAATATGGAGACTCCACCCACAGTGGCCAGAGCTCATTAATCCTTCTGGCAGAAGTGATAGCCACAAAGAAGGTGCTCTCCCATGACAAGTTTGACATGTCACACCTGTGCACTAGTTCGAATGGTATGCCCATGACCACTGCCAGTATAAGCAGCAAGTCCCAAGGTGGTGGCGGTTCATGTACCGACAGGGACAGGTGGTCAAGGCCCTTAAAGAAGCACCTAACCACCTTCTCCTGCACCACTGTCAGCATACCAGCCCATGCCCAGTATGCAGAGACGACTGCCAGGTGAACCTTGAGGGTCGTCGACCTCAGGCACGACTGATAGGTAATCCAGAATGCTAGTCAAAGGGCAGGCCAGGGGATCTAGCTCCCTGCCCTGGCACCAAATGGAAAAACTCTTCCATTTGAAGGCATTGCACTGGCAGGTCGACTCTTTCCGGAAGGCTTCCACAATGTGGAGAACCTCTTTGGACAGACCCAAAGCCTGGAACTCTAGCCGCTCCTGAACCAGTTCATCAGGTGCAGGGACTGAAGGTCTGCATGCAGGACCCTTTTTTTGTGACAGAGCAGGTCCAGGCTGTGGGGCAAGCACCACAGAGGCCTGCTGCTGAGGCTGAGGAGATCTGGGTACCAAAACTGGCGTAGCCTGACTGGGGCTAGCAGGATCATCTGTACCTTGACCAACAATCTGTAGATCAGGGGGAAAGGGAGGGAAGGCGTGAAGGAGGCCTGGGGTACCAGGCCTTGCGGCGGCATTGCCAGCAATGTCTCTAATTGTGGGGCATGGACACAAAATAAGCTCAGCTTTCGTTCTCCCAGGCGGCGAACAAATCGAGCAGGGGCATGCCCCACTGGGAGAATGGATGGTTGGCCACCTCCTGATGCAGGGACCAATTATGAGAGGCCTCGCCCACCCGGCTGAGGGAGTCCACCAGCTAGTTAGAGGGTCCTGCTACATGAATCACCACAAGATTGTCATCCAAGCTGCGCACATGGGTCCAGGTGCAGAGGACCTCCTGACACAACCGAAGGGAGTGTGTTTCACCCTGCTTGTTCAGGCAATACAAGGTCATGGTACTGTCTGTCTGGACCTGCACAAACTGACACCCCCCCCACACACAAATGGAGCAAATTCCATCACAGCAAGGCACACTGCATGTAGCTCCAGCATGTTAGTGTGGTAACGTGACTCCCTGGGATTCCAGAGCCCGTGGGCTCTGTGGTCCTCTAGGTACGCTCCCCTATCCCACCAGACATGTGTTGGTTGTCAGGGTGACTATTGGCTCTGGGCAGAAGAATAGGACTCCTTCCTCCAGATGTTCTGAGATAAGCCACCACTGGAAGGCATCCCACATCGGTGGAATCACCATAACTGACTAGTTTAGGTGACCCAGGCGTTAAGACCACCGGTGGGCAAGCTCCCACTGCAGGTGACACATCTGCCACCAGGACCATATGACTACACTGGTATAGGATGCCATGCATTCCAGCAGCCACAGCGGCCAACCTGAAATGATCAGGGAAAGGAGGTGATCTGATGCCCGGTCCACACAGTGCAGACCTTGGCTCAGAGGAAGCCTAGCTCTGCCCCAGTGAAGTGGATAACCTGCAAGGGGTTGAGTTCGGACTTGGCTGGGTTGACCAAAATGCCCAAGTCTCTGTAGGTCTAGAAGGCCAGGTCCCTGAACCATTCCACCGCCTCCCTGGATGGCCAGGATATCAGTCAGTCATCCAGGTACAGAGAGACCCAGACTCCTCGGTGTCGCAGAAATGCTGCCACAACTGCAATGCACTTGATGAAGACCCTGGGAGCCGAGGAGAGGCTGAAAGGCATGACGTAGAACTCATAGAGAGCCCCTTCTGCACAGAACTGGAGGGAGGTACCGCCAGTGGGATGGACAGACTGGAATGTGGAAGAAGGCATCCTGGAGGTCCAGAGAGCAGAACCACATACCTTGCTCCAAGGATGCAATGATCTTGTTCAGAGTGACCATCCAGAAAGTACAGTTACTTAAGAACTTACCGTAACAGTAGATCATGGAGAGGAGCTCTTGCAGCAGGTAATACCATTAGGACTGAGTCCTAAGCAATACCCAAGAAGAGATCCAGGTCAGAAGGGTGGAGGATAGTAGTGCAAAGCTGTAGGCATCTAGAAGAGGAGTCCCTGAAGGACCACTAGGCCGAAACCTGCTCTCCTTCTGGAAGCAATGTCCAGACTATAGTGCCTAACCAAAGTGTGCACTGAACTCCAACTAGCAGCTGCACAGAGGTCTGCTGAGGAAATGTTCCTGAGTGAAGCGAAAGATGTCGCAATCCCTCTGGTGCTGTGATCCTTGACCGCTCCCGGCAAGGGTTTGTTGTACTACTGATAACAGAACGTAATACAATTCACGAGCCATTTAGTCAGCGTCTGTTTCATCACTGGTGCCACAACTTTCCTTTGGGGAAAAGAGACAAACAACTGGTCTGTCTTTCTGGAGGAACTGGTCCGGGCAAGGTAGAAATGAAGAATTCTATGTAGATCCAGAGTATGTAATAAGGACTCCCCTCTATTTGAGTACTCTGGATAGTAAACTGGTAGTTGGATGTCTTGGTTCAACGTGAACTCAGACACTACCTTCGGAAGAAACAGGGTTTGTACGCAGGGCTACCCTGTCCCTGTGAAAAAGAAGACAAGGCTCTTTACACATCGGAGCCTGCAGCTCGGAAATCCTCCGAGCAGAAGTACTAGCAACTAAAAATAACACCTTCGAAGAGAGGAGGCGTAGCTCGCAACTTGTGGCTGGTTCAAAGGGGGGGCAAAGTAAGCTTTTCCAATACAAACAGGAGGTCCCAAGGTGGTACAGGGTATCTTCTGGGAGGTTTAATATGCAAGATTTTCCTTAAAAAGGTCTTACATAGGTCCAGCTGTACCAGAGTCTTCCCATTCAGTGGTGCATACTAAGCTGATAGCGCACAGAGATGCACCTTAATGGACGAGTAGCTAAGGCCCAAGTGCGAGAGGGAGAGACGATACTCCAATACAGAGTCCACTGGACAGGTGAGGGGATCTAGAGAACGGGGGAATGCCCACAAACAGAAGCACTTCCACTTGGCATATGTTGCCCTGGTAGAGGGTTTTCTCACTGCCACAAGCACCTCTGCGACTCTGATGGATACTCCAAATCTAACCCTAGCTAAGTCCGCAGGAGCCATGCATGCAGATGCAGTGACCGGAGGGCCGAATGGACCAGTGTCCCTTGCTCCTAGGAGAGCAAGTGAGTGGACAGGGGCAATGGAGCCGGCAGTTCCCATGCCAGCTGTTGCAATAGTGGGAACCAAATCTGCAGAGGCCAGAAAGGCACAATCAGGATCATTCGGGCACCTTCTGCCTGCAACTTGAGCAGGATCCTCTGAAGAAGAGGGAAGGAAGGGAAGGCATACAGAGACCTCCCTGTCCAAGACAGGGACAATGTGTCTCACCAAAAAAACACCAGGCCCTGGATCTAGCAAGCAGAAATTAGTCAGTCTGGTGCTGTGTGGGGACGCAAAGAGGTCCAGTTCTGGCCAACCCCTCCTTTCAAAGAGGTTGTCTACGATTTCTTGCTGTAGCTTCCATTGATGGCTCTGAGATCAAGAGCATCTTGTGGATCCCTGGAACATGGACTGCTGTGAGATCCAGATTGTGATCCACTGCCTAGGTCCATACTCTCACTGCCTCTCTGCACAGGGGATAAGAATGTGTGCCTCCTTGCTTGTTGAGATGAAAGACTACTGGGGTATTGTCCGACTGGACCAGGAGGGCACAGGAAGGAGTACCCCTTGAAAGGCTTGTAGGGCATACAATACGGGTCTCATCTCTAGAATGTTTATGTGGAGAGACCCTTCCATGGAATTCCAAGAGCCCCTTATCTGGTGAGATGACAGATGTGCTCCCCATCAGAGTCCTGAGGCATCTGTCATCAGAATTTGTTGTGGGCTGGGCAGCTGGAAGGGAACCCCTCTGTCTAGATGAGCCTGGGTGACCCACCAAACCAGGGACTGATGGACCGCACTGGAGACTAGGATGGGCTCTTCGAGCCTGTCTGTGCCTTGGTCCGCTGGACTCTGAGATGCCACTGCAGGATCCTCATATTCAAACAAGCGAGGGGAACTGTGGCTATGGCCTAAAAGTTGCAGAACCACCCTCGCTGAGACCTGATCTGAGGCCATCACCCTGTGAGCGACCTCCCATAGCCTGACTGCCCACTCTGCAGGAAGAAAGGGAGGCTTTCCCTTGGATGGTATCAAGGACTGCTCCTATGTATTGTAGCCTTTGAGCAGGCCATGGGTGTGACTTGGACAGATTTAGAGTGATGCCCAATGCCCGAAACAGACAAAGTCTCCTCCACTGTTTGACGCAGTTGGTCTTCTGATGAAGCTGTGAGAAGTCAATTGTCCAGGTAGGGGTAGACAAAGTGACACCCTCTCCTGAGGGCTGCCGCCACTACTGCTAGGCACTTGGTGAAAACCCTTGGTGCTGATGATAGGAGGAATGGAAGCACCCTGAACTGGTAGTGCCCTCCTTGGAAGGTGAAGCGAAGGTACTTTCTGTGGGATGGCAGGATCTGTATATGCATATAAACATTCTGCATATCCAGGGAGCAAAGCCAGTCTCCGTGATGGAACATGGGCAACAGGGGGTTCGCTAAGGTCACCATTCTGAACCTGTTGTATTCAATGAAGGTGTTCAGCTGGCTCAGATCCAGAATGGGACGGAGGTCTCCCGTCTTCTTCGGGACTAAGAAGTGGGAGTAATACCCTTTGTCTCTTTGGGCGTGGGGTACCTCCTGGATAGCTCTTTTTTTGAGCAAGGCCTATATCTCTGCCCACAGCAGAGCCACATGGGAGGGGGAGCAGTGGGAGGGGATGGGAGGATTGTCCGGTGAAATCTGGGTAAACTCCAGAGAGTATCCCCTTTCAACTATCTAGAGGACACATTTATCTGAAGTGATACTGGACCATCCTAATTGGTAAAGGGAGAATCGCCCTCCTACCACCTCCCCCTGCGCTTCCTCCAGATGAGTGGGGGTTGGTAGGGAGTCATGCTGTGGCGGAGGGGGTGGACAGGGGAGGTCTGGGCGCCTTGGCATTTTTGGGGCCCTGGGCGCTTGAAGGAATGGGGGGGGGTGCCTCTTCTTTTAAAGCCTCCCTTGTGCTGTGGTTGGCATCTTCCCTGCTGCCCCTGGTTCTTCCAAAAGGGACGTCGCCGAGTTACCTGCAGTTCTGATCTGTACATGCAATGGACGTCAGATACTTTCTTGCCTGAATCTTGTAGCCCTGTTATGAGTTTTTCTGTTTCCATGCCAAAGAGGATGGGTCCCTGAAAGGGTGCATCCAAGATGGCATCCTGCAAATCCTGACGGAAACCAGAAGCCTTCATCCAGGTGTGCCTGCTCATACAGATCCTGGCTGCTGCTGCCCTTACCGCTGTGTCTGCGGAGTCATAAGAACTTCTCAGCCCGTGTTTGTCCACATCCATGCCTGACTGGAAGACAGCTAGGAGCTCTGCCTTGCCCTCTGAGTCTGGCTGTGCTTTGGCCAGGTCCATAGCTTTTGAGCAAAGTGACTTCTGGTACGTGACCATATGAGTCAGGAAATTCAGTGATCTGCCCGTGCAGGTAGCTGAAGAAAGTACAGTTACGTAAGAACTTACCGTAACAGTAGATCTTCGAGAGAGGCTCTTGCAGTAGGTAATTACATATAGGACTGACGCCGGCAGGAGGCAGGACCCCACGGAACAATTTCTAGCTAGCAGTCCCTGGCGAGGGACCACCCCCACGTCAGGTGACTGGTGTTAGGAGCGTCGGTATAAAGGGGTGGTCCCTGACGCCTGCCTTCCAGTTCTTTCCCACCATGGGCCAGAAAGGCCGGACGAGGAGTGGATATTTCCCTCACTGGAAAGGAGCTGAAAAGCATAGGGGGGATGGAGGCGGGAAGGTATTTTCTGCAAGAGCCTCTCTAGAATCTACTATTCTACGGTGAAGTTCTTCGTGCACTGTGCTATCTTACTTGAGAGGGCTCTTGCAGTAGGTAATTACATATAAGACTGAATCCCAAGCAGTCTGGAACAAAGAGAGGCACTGAGAGGAGGAAAACTACTCCAAAAAGCAGTTCTAGCTGTGCAAGCCTCAAGATAGGAGGCCTTGCAGAACTGTCAGCCTGAAGCCTGCTCTGCGGCGAAAGGTAACATCCAAACTGTAGTGTTTAGTAAAGGTATGGATGGAAGTCCAGGTGGCGGCAGCACAGATGTCTGCCGCAGACACATTCTTGAAACAAGCCGCTGAGGCAGCTACTCCTCTTGTGGAGTGGCCTCTTACTTGACCTGGGCGGGTCTTGTATTTGTCATAACAGAAAGTGATGCAATGTGCCAACCACTTACATATGCATTGCTTGGAAACAGCATTGCCTTCCCTTTTATGAGCAAAAGAAATGAACAACTGATCAGTCTTTCTGAGATCCTTCGTCCTGTTGGTGTAGTATCTCAGAATCCGGTGAACATCCATAGTATGGAGTAAATACTCCCCTTGATTAGAGCACTGCGTGAAAAAGGCTGGTAACTCTATGGACTGATTTAGAGTAGACTCTGCTACTACTTTAGGAAGAAACTTAGGATTTGTGCGAAGAGCAACACGTTCCTTGTGAAAAATCAAGTACGGGATTTTACACATCAGGGCCTGGAGCTCGGAAATTCTCCGAACAGAAGTAATGGCCACCAGGAAGAGAGTCTTCCACGAAAGAAACTTCAAATCCACAGAAGCTGCAGGTTCGAAGGAAGGGAGAGTAAGTTTCTCGAGAACAAAGTTCAAGTCCCAAGAAGGAGTAGGAGTACGGATGGGGGGCCTCAGATGGAGGACCCCTCTGAGAAATGTCTTAGAGACCTCCAATTGAGCGAAAGTTTTGTCTGCAAAGGGAACATGATAGGCTGAGATGGCCACCATGTGTACCTTCAGAGAAGAATGACTGAGACTTAGGTCAAACAGATGACGTAGATACTCCAGCAGAAGCCCCGCTGAGCAGGAAAAGGGTTCCGCGTTCTTGGAAGCGGTACAGATAGTGAATCTTTTCCACTTCATGGCGTAAGTGGATCTGGTGAAGGGTTTCCTGGCCTCCACCAAAATCTCCACCACTTGGGGAGACACCCCAAAACGGGATTGAGCTAAGTCTGCAGGAGCCATGCATGCAGCTGAAGGGATTTGAGACCTGGATGGACCAGGGTCCCCTGATCCTGGGTCAGCAAACCTCGAGATAGAGGAAGAGGAAGAGGAGGATCCTCTGAGTATTGTTGTAGAAGAGACCAAACTTGCCTGGGCCAGAAAGAAGCAATCAGAATAATTTGTGCTCCTTCTGAAGTTAGTTTCTGCAAGACTCGTGGGATAAGTGGAATTGGGGGAAAGGCATAGACGAATCTGTCCTTCCAGTCTAGAGACAGAGCGTCACTCCAAAAAGCGCCTCGCTCTGGAACAAGCGAGCAGAAGGCGGGAAGTTTTGCGCTTGGGGCAAGTAACAGGTCGACCTGTGGTGTTCCCCAAAGTCGAAGATACTGTCTAGGACCCCTTGGTCCAGTTCCCACTTGTGAGTCAGAGCAGAAGAGCGACTTGGCTTGTCTGCCAGGGTGTTGTTGACTCCCGGAATGTGAATTGCTGTGAGGTGAAGGTTGTGTTGTGTTGCCCAATCCCAAATCGCCTCCCTGCAAAGAGGGTAGGACCGAGTCCCTCCCTGTTTGTTGATGTACCAAACCACACACATACTGTCAGTCTGGACGGCTAGGTGGCCGGGAAGGCTGTATTGGTGAAGGGCTTGGAAAGCGTACAACACTGCCCGAAGCTCGAGCACATTGATGTGGACAGCTTGTTCTAGCTTGGACCAGGAGCCCTGGGTCCGATGAGGGCCTAGATGGGCTCCCCAACTTTCACCCGAGGCGTCTGTGGTTAGAGTCTGGGAGGGGGGAGGACGAAAGAAAGGAACTCCCCAAAACAGGTTCTCTCGAACCTTCCACCATTGCAAGTCTCGAAGCATCGTCGAGGAGATCAGAACTGGATGATCTAGGTCGTCCGCTAATTGATCCCATTGGGAGCGTAGAGTCCACTGAGAAATTCTCATGTGGAGTCGAGCGCGAGGAACTGTCGGGATAGCAGCCGCCATGAGCCCGAGAAGGCAAAGGACCGACCTGGCAAAGACCCTTCTGCGGTCGGACAGCAGACTCGTTTGGGTCTGGAGGGTGGACGCCCTGTCCGGAGGCAGGAAGGCCTTGCCCGTGGTCGAATCGAGAATCACCCTAATAAACTGCAGTCTCTGGGATGGGACCAGATGAGACTTGGAATGGCTGATGGTAATACCCAGGCAGGCAAAAACCTGCAGGGTAAGGGAGAGGCAGCGCAGGAGTGCCTCCCTGGATGAGGCCACCAGGAGCCAATCGTCCAGGTACAGGAAAACCTGCACTCCCCTGGTACGCAGGTGGGCTGCCACCACTGCCAGGCATTTGGTAAATACCCGGGGAGCCGAGGATAGACCATACGGGAGCGCCTTGAATTGGTAGTGGACCCCCTGGAACACAAAACGAAGGTATCTGTGGTGGGACGGACAAATGGAAATGTGCAGGTAAGCATCCTGTATATCCAGAGCACACAGCCATAGACCCGGCCGGAGGAGGGGCAGAAGGCTCTGCAAAGAGAGCATCCTGAACCTTTTGTATTCTATGAAAAGATTCAGGGAACTGAGATCCAGAATTGGTCTTAGATCTCCTGTCTTCTTTGGGACCAGGAAGAAATGGGAATAGTAACCCGTCCCTTGCAGATGAAGGGGGACGGGTTCTATTGCTTGTTTCAGCAGAAGATCTGAAATTTCCTCCTGGACCAAGAGAAGATGTTCCCTTGAATAAGACGACTTCAGAGAGGGGTGGCGAGGTGGTTTCTGAAGAAACTCTATCGAGTGTCCTTCTGCGATGAGCTGGAGCACCCAAGAATCTGTGGTTATCCTCTCCCAGCCCGAAAGATGGAGGGAAAACCTCCCTCCTACCGGTTCCTCCTGGGAGTCCGGAGGCTATGGGAGAGGGGAGGAGTCAGGTGGTGTGGGGCAGCGCCGCAGCTGAAGCACCCGCTGCTTTTTTGGGTGGGGGGGCTTAGCAGCTGCGGGGGCCCAGCGTTTTGTGGCCCAATTTTCCTTGTGTCAGCCGTTCCGTCATGTAAAGGGACGGTTGCATCTGATGGGATGGTACATGGAATCAACTGACTTCAGTGCCGCCCCTTCTCTTATAAATCAGTGATGATGTCCTTGACATCACCCAGCACCGACCCCGAAGGTTGCTTCCTGGATGCGATTGCACCTCCGGGACCAACCCTGACACGCCGGAGTCAGCATGAGCCAGAGGCTTCACGCGAAAGCTGAGCTCCATCCAGCAGTGTCCACTGCATCGTATGTCACACGAAGCATGTGTCGACTGGCCGAACGAGCAGAGCGGACAAGATCAGCCAACTCCTGCTTGACTTGGTAGGCAGCAGGGAGTCCAATCTGGCTTCCACCTGGGTCAGAATGGCCTTCTGGTAGTCCTCCATATAGCCGACATAATTCAGGGCCCTGATCCCCAGCGTAGAGGAAGCATAGATCTTCCTCCCATACTGGTCCAGAAGGCGGGATTCCTTATCAGGCGGCGATGAGCTGAGGTGTTTTGGGTTGGCCGACTGGCCGTGAGCGGCGCTAATCACAACCGACTCAGCACGAGGGTGAGAATCCAGGAAATCAACACCCTCAGGAGCCTGATATAGCCTGTTCGACTTCCTAGGAAGTGGGGCTAAAGCCGATGGCTGTTTCCATATGATGGTAACGAGGTCGGCATGAGGCTCTGTCCAGGGTGGCACCAAGGTAGGAGCTGTCACGGGCAGATCCAGATGTTCAGCGAGTTTCAGATGCCGAGGATCTGGTTCCAAGGAGTGCCACTTATGAAACTCCTGGATTTTCCTAAGTAACTCCATAAAAGAAGGATCTTCCAGAGGAGACTTCGGAGGAGTTTTTGGCCTGAGCTTCGACGGACAGCGTGGCTCGTCGTCTCTCTCGGAGCAACCGTCGGAAGAGTCCGAGGGTGAAGAGGAGGAAGAAGAGGAAAAAGACTCCCTTTCCCGACCCGGGGCAGGAATGGGCCCCTTGGGAAGAGTGTTCTGCCCCTCTCTGGACCCAGATGGAAGAGCCCTGGAGTCCGGAGGTGGTGAGGGAGTGTGCCGCCTCGGACGTACGGGAACCTGAGACGGCAACGTCGTCAGAAGGCGGCTCTCGACCTCTTCGGTGAGCTGAGCCTTGGGCTCAGCCCACCAGGAGGCCAGAGTCTCCTGCAGGTCCACCGGCGGCTGTGAGGGTGGTGGAGGAGGAGGAGGTGGGGGATAAGGATACGGGTTGTACCCATAAGGAGAGTATCCAAAACCAGGCTGCGGAAAGCCCGGCGTCGGGTATTGTGGCGTCTGAAAAACCGGCGTCGGATAAGATGGAGGGTACCCTGGAGCTGCTGGAGCAGACGGCCCGGCTGGCGGCCTCACTGGCAGGTCCACATTGGAGGCCCCGGAGGGCGGAGGGGCATCCGGAAGCGGGATGTCTTCCGGAGTCAGTAGAACCGGCGTCGGGGCTGGTGTTGGAGGCCTTGGTGTCGGAGGAACCGGCGTCGGAGCCGGCGTCCGGGGAGCCGATGTCAGATCCGGTGCACCAACCGGAGGACGGTCTGACGGAGGAGGAAGATTCCCAGCGTTGCCCGGGTATGGAGGGGAAAAATCGCCGGGGTCAGGCTGGGGGGACTCTGGGTCCCCAGATAGCAGCGAAGGCCGCGGGAACCGGGTACAACGGACATGGGGGGCTTGGGTTCGCCGTCTTTCGCCGGCCGGATGTCGGAGGAGCCGACGCGGCGGCTTGAGAACAAGCTCCCGGCAGGTGCCGGGGGAGCCAGCATCCTGCTTATGGGAGCCATCACCGGAGGCAGGCCGAGTAGAAGGATCGGCCTTGTCCGGTGGAGTGGAGGCCGCGCGCCGCCCGGAAAGGTCGAGTGTCTTACCGGCTTTCTTCGCGCGGATGTCGGAGGAGCCGATGTCGGACTTACCGGAGTCGCCCATGCCAGTAGGCCGCGAGCCTGTGGCCAAACCGGGGGCAGAGGCCTCCAATTGCCCGGAGGCACCCGCAAGGCCCGAGCGGGAGCCAGACGGGCGGGCCGACGCCCCCTCGGAAACCTCCAAGGCGGCAGTCGAGGAGCGGTCCCCCAAAGGGGACGTTACCTGTGTCCCAGCAGCTCCTGAGGGAGATGCGGTAGAAGAGCCCTTGTCCTGGTGCCTCTCCTTATCCTTCTTCTTCCAATGGCCTTCGGGGGAAGTGGACGCCTGCCTCAGTTTTTTGAGCTCCTTCTCCACTGAACTCATCTTTTTCTTCAAAATATGGGCTTCCAGGGATTGCTGCCACCTTTTCCGGGTAGCCGCATTGAAGCTAAGGCAGTGCTGGCTCTTCTCGACCGGGTGATCGGGGCCTAGGTAGAACAGGCACAGGGAATGGCTGTCCTTGTGCGGTAGTTGGGCGCTGCATGAATCGCACTTATTTTTGTGCTTGGAGGGTATAGGGGACGACATACACCGACGAAGGTACCTGGCGTTAGTCGAAAAAACAAAAATTTCGGTGGCGGCGAAGATTGGGCTGGCCGAAGCACAAACTTTTCTGCGAGCAGTCTATAGCCAATGGGCGGAAAGAATTGGAAGGCGGGCGCCAGGACCGCCCCTTTATACCAACGTCTCCTGACGCCGGTCACCTGACGTGGGGGTGGTCCCTCGCCAGGGACTGCTAGTTAGAAATTGTTCCGTAGGGTCCTGCCACCTGCCGGCATCAGTCCTATATGTAATTACCTACTGCAAGAGCCCTCTCGAAGTAAGATCAGACTTTGCGGCCCATCCGGTCCAGCATTTTAGACTCTGGATCTGGGGGCTGAGCGCTCATGTGCCTCGGCTGCTGTACTCTGCCATATGCAGCTGTAAGCACCATGGAGTCAGGTTCTGGTTGTTTGCTTAAGTAAGGCTCTCCTTTGGGTGTCCTATAGAGCCTGTCTGCTTTCCTTGACACTACCACAGTGGTAGACGGATGCTTCCAGGTCAATTTCATAATGTCCCGGAAGGGTTCCACCAGTGGGGGGACGACCAAGAGTTTTAGGTCCGTAGCCCCCAGGAATTTTGCCAGACAGCGGCGTTCAGGATCCAGCTCCTGTGTGTCCCACTGATACAGGGCCTAGATATGTCTCATGATGTCCACGAAGGACGGGTCATCTGGGGGTGACCGTGGCAAGTCCCTTCTCGGATCCGAGGAAGGTAGGGGTAAGTTCGTCCTCAGAGGAATACTTTGAGGAGCAGTCTTCGGTATCTTCCCCCTGAAGAAGAGGGCTTACATCCGCTGAAAGACGGGACAGATGACAGGTGCCTCTTCCTGCGACTTGTACCTGGTGGCCGCCGATCATCATCCTCAGGCGGAAGACGCTCTGTCGGCGGAGAAGGTTGTCTGGGCCTCTGAGGTGACTGTTCCCTGGGTGGTGGCTGGACCGGGGATGGGTCCCTGGGCTTTGGGAGTAAGTCCCCTTTAACAGTGTTCCACCATACTTTGAAAAGCACCCCCATTTCCACCAGTGGGATGACTGAAGATGGGGGTGTCAGATTTGGTACGTTAGAGTGGCCTGGCATCGGACCCTGTGGCTCTTTTGGTACAGACGTCTGGTCCTGAGGCACCTTGTTCACGGGTGCCTTGGGCGTCAGGTCCGATGGGGCTTTATCTGGTGGCGCAGAGCCTCCTTGTGGCCTGGTGTCCAGCTCCTTGGAAGGAGGCGGGGGAGATGTTTGGGTATCCACAGGGCCGGGTGCCTTATCCTTTGGAGCCTTGGGTACCTGGGCTGACATACAGTCCTCCGGAGCAGACGGCTGCTCTTTGGTTGGTGGCGCCTGGTCCATTTCAGACGCAGAGTCGGAGTTGTTGGTTGTCTGTCGCCCTTCAGAAGCCCACGTCACCCTTTCCTTAGGTGGAGGAGGAGGCGTCTGGTACCTGATAACCTCCTGGCATCTAGTGGAGTCGTCCGACCCCTTGTGCCTGTCGAATGACCCGGAATGCTTAAGGGCAATGGGCTCTGACGTTTTGCCCGAAGCAGACGCCTGTCCCTCTTGCGTTGACCCAAGCGTACGCTTGTGGGGCTTAGGTGCTAAGGGGACTTGGGCAGATGAATGCCCTTGAGATGAAGACCCCTTACCTTTGGAGTGTGATGAGGCGGAAGTCTTCTTGGAGGAAACCCCAGAAGTGGCCGTGGTACCTGGGGGAACTGACTCCAACCTCCAACCAGAGGTGGAGGAAGCAGAAGTCCTGTGAGGGGACTTTGGGCAGGATTCCAACCTGGCTCTCTCCTTATCCCTATGGTGGTGCTTCCTGCCTGATCTTTTCTCCTTTGGGGGGGGGGGGGACTCCCTGACTGAAGAGGAAGAACTTTGTCCTGACTGGGTCCTCTGCATGGCACCACTTGTTGCTCCAGCAAGTAGGCCTTGAGTGTCTTGAGGTGGCGGGTGTGAGTTTTACTGTTGAATTTTTGGCAGTGCGGGCAGTTGTCAGGCTGCTGGACGGGGCCTAGGCAGATCAAGTAGAGTGGCCATCCCTGGCCGGGATCTGCTTACTGTACCTCGACTTCTGCCACTGGAGAACGATGAAGACATGCACTTGACGGAGAAAAAAATTACTGAAAAGACAACGAATGATAAACTGCGCAAGGTGCAAAATGATGGTCGACTATGAAGATGGCGTCCGTGAAGCTGATGTTAGCGGGTCGACAGCAGGAAAAGAACTGAGGTGGTGCCGGGGGACCGCCCCCTTTATACCATATCTGATGTCAGGCAGAGCTGACATCTGGGGCGGTCCCCCGCCATAGACTGCTAGTTAGAAGTTTTCCGTGGGGTCCTAATGCCTGGCAGCTTAGAGCTAATGGTATTACCTGCTGCAAGAATTCCCCTCGATGTGAGATCTTGCGCTTCCTCAGGAATTGATCGAGATCATGAAGATCCAGTATGGGGTGCCAGCCCCCATCCATTTGGGGACCAGGAAGCACCTGGACATGAAGCACTGACCAGCTGTGGCATCTGGAACACAGGATACAGCTCTTTTCTCTAGGAGCTGAGCAATGTCTTCCTTGATGGCAGACAGTGTGTCCTGTGACACCACTGACTCCCATGGAGTGTGGGCTCAGTATGGCGGGACAGTCTTGCAGTCGAAAGGCAATCCACTGCCCCAACTTCTAGCATCCATTAGTTTGAGGTGATAGTGGGCCAGGTGTGCCAGAAATGGTGAAGCCAACCCCCCACGGGGAGCTGAGGCAGGGATGGGATGGGAGGAGGCAGATAACCCCTGACCCATCATTGAGCATCCTTAGTGAGGGTACTGGCACCAGCTGCCTGAGGGGCCCCGCCGCCCAACCCCCCAAGCTTCTTGGAGCCCCAGGGCACCAGATTTGTGATTGCCCCGGCTGGGGCTGCTGCTGTTTGGGCTGCAGGGACGGAAAGGGCCTAACCTGAAAGGGCTTTTTCTTCAGCCACTTTCCTGACTGATCTTTCTGTGAGGACATCACAAAATTAAAGGTGGCACTGAACTTTTCGATCCTTGTAAGGTGCCCATCCACCCCTAGGCCAAAAAGGTCGGTCACCAAGAAGGAGACATCGCCAATTTATGCTAGGGGTTGGCTGTAATGGTGGAAATTCATAGCCAGGCCTTGCAGCAGATTGCGACTGCTGCTGCCACGGACCGAGAGCAGGAGTATCCCATGTCCAGTGCTGTCTGAAGCTGATGTTTAGCCAGCGCTTGACCCTGGTCTCTGACCACCTTAACTGCCAACTGCAAATCTGCTGAATGGCAGTGAAGGACATGGTCAAGGATGCCCATCAGAGAGTGAATGAAGTTGGCCATCAAAACATAACTCACCTGATGGAGACCCAGGGAGGACGCAGTGTAAACTTTCTTGGATGCAAGGTCCAGCTTCTTGGACTCCTTGTTGGGGGGTTTATCCACATCCGACACTGCTGGTCTTACAGAAGACAAAGTCAGCCATCAACCCTTGGCTGACGGGTGGTCCAAGAAACCAGCCAGGGAGCCGCTTAGGACTGCATACTTGCAGACCGAGGGTGATGCACAGGTGGCCGGATGCTGCCAGAGCTCTAGTGCAGGTCCCAGAATAGCCTCCACCACCGGGAAGGTGACCCCCAGGGAATCATCCCAATCCAGGATTTCCATGAGGGGGTATTTGGTCTGCTTCTGGACTGGCTCCAAAGGGATCTCCATTGATTTGTTTATCAACTGGAGAAAAGCCCTGAAGGACACTGGCCTGTGGTTGGTGGTCAGCTCTTCAGTCGATTCATGGTCAAAACCTGGGGTCCTCGAAAATTACACGGAGGACCCATTGGAGTCCGAAGACTTGGCAAAGACCACCCTCAGCCGTTTTTCCCCATGAACCACCCTGGACTCATCCAAATGGGCAATCTCGACCAACAGCCAACCAGGAAAGTCAGTAGCCGGTCAGGAGGCCTTGAGAGGGGCTCCCTGTAAGGGCTAACTGGGCAGTAGTTCCACCAAAATCAATGCAGAGGCCAGCACTGGAGATACCAGGTGTGGCAGGACCGGGCAGGCCAGACCGGGGGTGACCAGTGAAGCGTAGTGGCTGGGGGAAGAGGCCTACCCTGCTCGTGGACCCACCGCTGCCACATCAGCTTCTCATAGCACTGACGCAGCCTGCAATGAAGCCTTTCCTCGTCTGAAGGCAAAGAAGAAGAGGAGGAGGAGCACCGATGGCGCTTTGGGGCCAAGGGTCAAGCATGGGAATGCGAGGAGTCCCTCGACTGAGACCTAGATCTCACCCGACAACTGAAGCGCTGGCAGTGAGGAGAAGCAGGCGGAGCAGTCATGTACAGAGCAAGCACCAGCTCCTGCCATGGGATCCCAGAAGGAGATAACTCCTGGGAGGAGACAGTCTAGTCTAGTCCTGTCCCTCCCAGGAAAGGGTTGACATGACTGAGTCATCCTCAGTCCCCTCAGACAATGGGTTAACTTGAATTGAAAAAGATCTTGACCAGCTGGTCAGCCTACGTCACGGGCAACAAGCCCGCTGGGGGTACTGTGGAGCTAGCGACTTGACCTTTGACCAACACTGGCTTTACCAAAGCCAAGCCCTCGATGGCCATCAAGTGGCTGAGGGAATCATGGAAGTGGGAAGAGCATACTTGTTCCTGGTCCCACAACTGACAGCAGGATTTTTTTTTACCTTTGTCTTGTCACTACGGGAACAGCCCTTTCCGAGTATCTGGAGAGAGTGGCACATCTCTCTGAATGTACCCATGAAGGATGCCCCAATGCTGGCTCCGACCGAGAGCATCTGCCACAGCATGGGCCACTTCCTCTTGCATGACCGCAAGCTGGGTAGCCAAGCCTGCCGCCACAGACACTGCCTTATGCGAATCCTTCGAGTGGACCAGGGCTGACCAAGGAGGAGGCGGGCATAACAATCTTTAAGCAATGAGGGCAGGAGAGATATACATAGGCCACATGCTTGAGCATCGTGCTCTGCCTCAAGGCAGCAAATGCACGATGAATGCGAGTCTGTCTGGGTAATTTTTCGGTTGCATGTGATGCAATGCTTGAAACGGAGACTAGACCAGGCTTCTTCACGATCAGTGATGATCGCAGAAACCGAGAGAAACTTGAAGCAAAGACAAATGCTGATGGTGAACTTAGAAATAGCTTTCTGGGCCTACATCGCTCACACGCTGCGAAGGAGGAGACCAGACTCTTCCAGCAGATAGGAAGATCTCATGTCATGGGGCGGAGCCAAGCAGTATACCATCTAGCTGGATTTAAAGGGGAAAGGAAGACTGCCAGAAGTGTGGATAATGCACCATATCCATGTCCCTGGAAACCACAACTGCAGAAAAAAGCTGGGGTTCCCTCATGGTTTCCCCAAATCCAACAGTTTTCCTGATGCTGCCTGCCCAGACCGGGGAAGAGACATACTACTCTAAATGAGGTCTTGTTCCCTCGGTGCCCTGTCACTGTGTACTCTGCAGGGATTTCCACCAACAACATGGGGGGAGCCTTCTGACTAAAACCCTCAGTGCTATCCTTGACTCATCGCTGGCAGCTTTGGCAGACTGGGAACCAAGACACCCCCACCCACTGTCACCATCATTTGCCCACCCCCAGTCATTCTCACTGCTGCTACTTGCCCCAGCAGGGGTATGGGCAGCATGGGAGGCGGCCATACAATGGCTTCCAGCAGTGTTAGTCTAACCCACCACTAAACATGTGGGTACTGACTCCTGCAGCTGCCATTGTCTTCATTAAGTCAAGTACTCTGCCCCTTCCTTGGTATAGCACTTTTTCACAGCGACCCTACAAAATGCTGGTATTATAATATCACTGCTCAGCATAGAAGGTCCCCCCATCAGGCTAGGCTGTAACACTGCAGGTGAATTCAGGGTGCAAGCAGCCTTCAACTTTTTTTTTGCCATATAGCTCTTTGCTCTCCAGATCCTAACCTCCGCCTGTCTTCAGGCCAGGCTCTAACAACCTCCCAGTCCTTTAACCTCCCCCCTCCACTGTTCAGGCCAGCAAGGAACCTTGTGGTGCGGGGCCAGAGTAACAGCAGCTGTCATACAGGTGGCATGGGAGTTTTTTGTTTTTATTCTCATTTGCTAGTCTCTCCCACCTTCCGCTAATGCTGGGCAGTGCCCCTTCAGGACGTACATACAGGCAGCAACACACCTTTGGAGGAGGCGAGCTCCCCAGCACACCTCCAGGAAACGCTGCGGCGGCTGAACCGCAGTGCTATTCCTCCCTAGCTGGGAGTGCTTTCACAAGGAAGCGCCACCTCAGCCCCCCCGACCTGGTTCCCCAAGTCTTCTCCTGAATCCAGGACACAGACACAGGGGCGCAATGCACCACCCACTGATCCATCGGGTGGCCCCACCCTCGACCTTTTAGAGGTAAGGGGAGTGGGGCTTTTGTGGTTGGGTGTTTTTTTTTTTTGTTTCTTAACCATTTATGGTGTTGGAGGAGCCATATTAATATTTTGGAACCATGTCAAACCTTAGTTTACAATTTTGCCCTAATGTTATTATTAGCTTTTATTGACATAGCTGCGCCTATTTTCAGGTGCGACTCAGGAAATGACAAGCAAGGTACAATACAATAACGACCGACACAGCAGATTAACAAATACAACAGTGTGGAAAAGAAAGGTAAAAACATAAATATCAGATATAAAATTTATGAAAATACATGAGCTGGTCAGATGAGCAAGAAAGCTACTCAGAGAGCAAATGAAAATGTACGGTCAGCTAGCACAGTCTGCCTAGAATTGAGAGAAGTACTGTACATAGACTGGTTCCATTTAGATCACGCTGATGGCAAGATTAGACAGCCTGAAGGCAAGTGACGCCCAGCAAAAGTCATGTGCATGTGCAGGTGCAGCTAGAGTTGGCCTTGAGGTGAACCCACAGAGACTTTTTAAACTGAAGGTGGGAGGGGGAGCTAACAACTGCAAATGGCAAGGAGTTCCAAAATTTGGGTGCAGTAGCACTAAACGCCTGGTCCTCCATGAGGGTGGATGTCTTGGGGACACTAAGAAGAGATTTTTTATTGGCTCTCACGGGTTAGGACAGGTGAGAGGGTTTGAGCAGGGCCACAGTGGAAGCAGGGGTGCCAGTCTTAATTATTCTGTCAGTGAAGCAGACTAGAACAAAGTGACAACTATTTTCAGGGGATGAGCAGCCTGGGCAGCTGTAGAGGTCACAGTGATGGGTTGCTTGGTTTAGTGAGAGGGCAAATCTGCAAATGTTGTAGTAGGCGGACTCCAACTTGGAAAGCAGCAATTTGGAGGCATTAGTGACTGAAATAAGCCCATAACTGAGGGAGGGGAGTAGGACTCCCCTGACAAGGGCTAAGTGGGCAGTAGGCGTAAGGCAGTTGATAACATGACATGCCAAACCAAGCTTGGCATTGACAGTCTCACAAACACTGTGAATGTGGAGAGAGAGAAATCAAGATGCGGATCGAGTGTAACCCCAAAGTAAAAAGAATGGTGCCACATTTGGGGTGTTTCATCCGTGCACCTGATTGACGGGAGTGGGGCAGTTTCCAAGTTTGGCAGGTGACCCAAGAAGCATGGTCTGAGTCTTTAGCATTCATTACTAACTTGTTTTGGATAAACCAGGCTTGCAGTTTGCGGCAGTCCTCTGTTAGATGGGAGTCGATAAGCTTTACAGCCTTTGAACTGTGGATGAGCACCAGGTCATCAGCATACAATGTGGTGCTACACGC
The DNA here is from genome assembly GCA_016271365.2 of Neoceratodus forsteri. Taxonomy (NCBI): domain Eukaryota; kingdom Metazoa; phylum Chordata; order Ceratodontiformes; family Ceratodontidae; genus Neoceratodus; species Neoceratodus forsteri. Next base: position 270,772,046 of record JADMNL010000025.1, read on the forward strand.
AGTGATAATGACAGGGAGGCTGTTTATAAACAGTGAAAATAGAATCGGCCAGAAGTTCTAGTTGGCCTGAAAGAGGCAGAACAGCTAAACCCTATATGATTCTTTTTAAGAACCTTACTTGCAGCACTGATGTTAAATGCTTCATAAAAACACATGCAGTGCAACAATCTACAAACAAAAGGGATCACATCTGTTACTAATGTCCGATTTTGAAATGGAGTGCAAAATCTGTCAAATTTTATATCAATTTTTAAACAAAACAGCCAAGCCTGTCTCTGACCATGTTTAAAAGTATACTACTGAAATAGGAAGAGTAAGGGGTGAAACATGGTCTCCCCCAACCCCCCCACATTGAGCACAAGTGTGACAGCAGAAAGATTAGGAGACACAGACACAACTTTGCCAGGGGGACACTTTTACATAGACTAGTATTTCATAGGAAGTCAGGAAAACTTGCGATTTTATGGGTGAACCTTGGGGAAAACTCCTTGCATAGGGACAGAAAAAAAAAATGGTTACTCACCTGTAGCCGTAGTTCTAGGGAGTAGTACATAGTTCATATCCACACATTGGCAGTTCTACTCATTTGCCAGAATATCTTCAAGCTAAGCTACTCCCACCACCCGGGTGGTATATCCCTTGGCTTTGCCCCATGATGTCAGACCTTGCATACTGGAAGCAGGGATCCATATGCCACTTGCTGGGGAGGCTAGGCGGGTGGTGTCGATGTGAACTATATATCACTCCTAGAACCACAGTCACAGGTCAGTAACCAATTTTTCTAGAGGTATGGATATAGTTCATTATTCACACACTGGCAGATTTTTAGCAGTTCTCCGGGGGTAAGGTGTGCACCCCTATTTGGCGAATAGAGTCTGGAGAATCAAGATTCCAAAAGCAGCACTGTGGCAAGTGTCAGTGGCTCAGTAGGTAGCACACTCACCTCTGAGGCCGGGAGATCAAAGGGCTGTGGGTTCAGTTCCCACATCTGGCACTTGGGTTAATATCCCAGTACTGACACTGTAGTGCAGCATAGAGGGGTGCTGCACTTCTGAGGTGCCGTCTTTCGGATGAGACGTTAAACCGAGGTCCCATCTGCCTGGATTGGTGGTAGTTCAGGCGGATGTTTAAGATCCCATGGCACTTATCGAAAAGAGAAGGGGAATTTCCCCGGTGTCCTGGCCAAATTTCCCTCATTCACTAAAAATACCACCAGCAGCTTAATCTGGTTCAAGGTCAGTTGGCATTCATCTGTATCCCCCACCCCCGGGTCGTGCCTGAAAATAGGCAGGATTTGTCTAGTGCACTTACCCGGTCAACAAAAGCTAAATAAAATATATAAATAAAAAAGACTAGGTTAGTGCTGTAACAGGAGATGAAGGTGTGTTCTGACTTCCAGGTAGCAGCCCTACTGATCTCCTGTAAGGGAATGTCTCTGGAAGCAGCCACAGAGGCAGCGGTATGTCAGTGGTATCAGGCCTAAGCACTACTGCAGGCTATCTATCAGCCAACCTATAGCCGAGGTCGATGCAGAATGTTATATACTTGCCAATCATCCGCTTTGCTGCTGGTCTGCCAGGTGTGGCTTCAGTGTATATTACAAACAGCTGGTGAGCCTCACTCTAAACTCCAGCCGTACCCTTCCTATGGTAGGAGAGCGCTCTCTGAAGGTCAAGAGTATGGAGCCTGTAGTCAGCCGCCGAAGATGCATTGTCAAAGATTGCTGGTAAATTTAACACCTGGTTAAAGTGAAACTCTGATACTACCTTTGGGAGGAACTTCGGGTGGGGGCGAAAAACGACTCTGTTCCTGTGGAAGACCAAGTAGGAAGGCTCCACCGAGAGCACCTGGAGCTCACTGATCCTTTCTTTTTTATATTTAGTGTGCTTTATCTCCTGTCTGGCCAGCCCCCACTGGTCCCAAATTCCAGCACTCACCCTGGGACTTACCTCAACTCCTGAGCACCCTGGCTTGCCCCTCAGGGTGGGCCACTGGGGAGGGCCCTTCCCTTGACAGAGACTGAACAGTACAGCAGGAGCGAAAACCCGGTTGGTGGTGCGGGGTCTGTGGCGTGGGGGTGGACGCCATCATGTTTTGGTCGGAACACCCCTTTTTCTTGTTTCTTCCCACGAGAGGCATGGCATGCAATGACGTTGGTGGCATACACGTCGAATGTCTGACATGCCTCCTAATCATGCTGTTGGATCCCGCTTCTGCAAGGGCAGCTTCTCTCCCTACCCCCTCCCGAGAGTGGTCCATAAGATGCTTGATCCCCCCCCCCAGTCCTCCAACTTCCCAGGCTTGCTCCCAAACCCAGGTCATCGGCATTGTGAGTAGTAGCACTCCTGCTGTGATGGCGGGCTGGCCCCTCACTGATGCTTCTGACTGACTGATGGTCTGGCTGCAGGGCCGTCACCTGTTGTCTGGTCAGCAAATCTGAATGTAGAGGCAACCACAATGGAAGCCTGCTGCTGAGACTAAAGAGATATGGATAACAGAACTTCCATGGCCAGTCTGGAGCTATCAGGATCATCCACACCTTGTCCTTCCAGGCCTTGACCAGCACCCTGTGGATCAAGGGGAAAACGTAATGCACATGAAGCCCTGGTTCCAGGGTATCACAAAGACATTCTCCATCAGTGTCCTGGACTGAGGGTGGTGGTGGGGGGGGGCACAAAACAGTGTCAGTTCTGAATTCTCCCAGAAGGCAAACAAATCCACCAGAGGAGTACCCCACAGGAAGAAAAATCAGTTACAAACTTATTGTATTGATAGATCCTTGGGAGAATTTCCTTCATTAGGCCACATCTTTGGAAGTACAGCCACCAGGCACTAGGACCACACATAAACCTTTGTCAGCCAGGGGCCACCCACAACGATGTCATGCATCAGCGTCTATAAAAATGTGGGCGGCCCCATCACACCTCAATTCCCTGCCGAAGATTAGACTCAGAGGGCCTCCCACCATGGGGAGCCAGGAGATCAGACCAGCACCAGACAGACAAGGTGAGACATGCTGCTGGACAGAAAAGACATGGATCTAATATCTATTATACTCCACAGAAACTGGCCAGGATGGGTGCAGTGTCTTCTCCCCTCTGTACAAGATGCAGGTTGCAGCCGGGGGACTCTCTGCATATTTTTTGGACAAGCCCCAAAGTTGCCCCGCTCTGGACTACCATAAAACAAAGAGCTGACCCACTTTTAGGGCTTTCAGAGTTGTTCACACCTGAAATATGTCTCTTGGGGGATTTTTCTGCTACTACAGTAAGGTGTAGGAAATATTATATGGCACTAATTTCCATGTCTGTTAAAAAAGTGGTTCTCAGGCATTGGAAAGACTCTGATAACTTGTCTTATCTAGAGTGGCTCCAGGAGCTTCTTGCAAATCTCAGAACAGAGAGAACCATTGCAAGTCTTTCCAATAAACTTAAGAAATTTAACACGATATGGGGATCTCTTCAAGCCCTGTACTCCTTGCAAGTGTGAAACACAGCCTTAAAAAAGCACATGATGTTACCCAGTTGGTATACTGCTGCGTCAGAAATGGGAGGGAGGGGCCATAGGGTGGGGGTGGTAGGAGAGAATGAATCAGTTCAATGTGTATGGTAATCATATTTTACTACGCTAAACGTTTTCTTTTGGATTTATTCTCTGTATTGTAATCTTTAATAAAAGTTGAATGAAAAAAAAAAAAAGAAAAGCCATGGATCAGGTTCAGGCACAATATCTGATGTAACCTTCACTGAAGCAGAAAGGGGACAGAAGGAGGGATGGCCTGGCCTAATGGAAGAGATTCTCTCAAAGATCTACTGTTATGGTAAGTACGCAACTGTTCCATCTCCTCCATTAGGCCACAACTTTGGAATGAGTCCCAAAAGCCAGGGGGAAGCTGGTATAGTCTGATGTATAAATTCAAGACAGCAGGCCTTGCAGCAAAGCAGGCCCAAATCCAGCATGTCTCTTAGCGACTATGTCAAGCTGCAATGTTTGGGAATGTGTGGACAGTGCTCCACGTGGCTGCAGCACAAATGTCAGCTGCAGAGACATTTCTGAAACAAGCAACAGACGTGGCCATACCCCTTGTGAGGTGACCAAGAACAACACCAGGAAGTTCCTTACTGTAATTTCTATAACAGAATGTAATATAATGTGCCAGCCATTTGGATAGGCGCTGTTTAGACACGGGGCGCCCTCTTTTCCAAGGACAAACAAAACAAAAAGCTGAGAGGACTTTCTGCAGTCCTTGGTACGAGCCACATGTCTGCACCTCTGAAATCTTACCAGCACCAAAATATGGCTACTACAAGAATAAGTTGATAAAGCAGGTAAATGAGTGGTTACGAAAATGGATACTCACAAATGGTATAGCATGTTTGCATCACTGGGAAGTGTTTGAGAACAGTTACAACTACTTTAAATAGGTTGACCTACATCTAAGCAGACTGGGGAGCAAAATCCTTGGCAAGACAATACATAGTTTCATTTACAAACATTTAAACTAATATCCCTGGGGTATAGGGAGAATATAACAAACACCGTACATGCATACGGAGGTGGTATCACTACCCCAAAAAATGGTGACAAGTGTTGTCCCTCAGGGGTCCGTACTAGGACCAGCACTTTTTCCGATTTTTATATCTGATCCAACACACGACATCCTCAATTGGACAATAAAATTTGCTGATGACGCAAAGTTGGGTGGACCATGTGCTTCACTGTCTGATTTTTATGACATGCAAAGAGACCTGGACAAAATAACAGATTGGGTGAAAAATTGGGACATGAAATTTTCTTTTTTTGTTTAATTTAGTTTAGTTTATTGTTCTAGGAATTATTACCTTTGAGCCAAAGTCTCTTTTACAAAGGTTCCACGTCAATTAAGTACAGACAAAAGGTTACATAGAATGGCACTACAAATTGTGTTGTGACAATAGCAAGAAAACAGACAGTAAATATCGAAACATTTGTGCAAGGACAGGTAATACAAACAAACACTTATCATAAAAAATCAAGCCAGGTGAGGGAAAAATCAAGTTAGGGAAGTGTACAGATAGAGAGGGTAAGAGAAAGGGTGAGGGGAGCAGACAATAGCAAGAGAAAAAAATATCCTCTTACAAGCCTTTGTCAAGTAATGGACAAGGGTGGGAAAATGAATAGATAAAGATTTAATCAAGGCAGTCACAGGAGTTGGAGGCGGCAAGGTGAGAGTATAGCCTAGATTTGAATGCACCTGTACAGGTAGAGGAGGTAATAGAGGTGTTAAGGGCATTTAGCCAGCTGTGGGCACGATAGGCAAATGATCTTTGACCCTGGGTAGTCCGGCATCGGGGGACCAGAAGAGGCTGATTTTCTGATCTTCTGGTGAGACGGATACTAGTGTTCTGGCATAACAGGTCTTGGATACATGGTGGAGTGAGGCCCATGGTGGATTTTTTAGCCATAAGCCAGATAAGGTACTTTAAGCGGTTTGAGTGTTGCAACCACCCTGTTTCAGCGTAGAGCTTGCATGTGTGAGTACGTCAATGAGCACCCGACAGGCCTTGTTAAGGGATGCTGTAATGCGTCTAAGTGCGGTAGTAGAGGCAGACCCATAGACAATTAAGCCATAGTCAATGGTTGAGATGATTGAGGATTGAATAGCAATCTCAGTGCAGATTGGGTAAGGAGCTGTCGGTTCTGGTACAGTATCCCAATCCGCCGATTAATAGTTTTCGCTGTACTATCAATATGGGTTGCAAAGGTTAGGCCTTGATCAAAGGTGACTCCAAGATATTTGAATATTGCAACTTGTTCAAGGGTATTACCCAGGTACGTGTTGATAGTGAGTGGTACTTGCCTTTTCTTGTTTTGCCGGGCTAGAGAAGAGCATGGATTTAGTTTTTTTGTGGTTTAGAACCAGCTTATGTTCAAGGAACCACGTCTCGACTTTGGCAAAAGCATGCTGAAGGCTAAGGCGTAAGGGATTCGGATCTTTATGGGAGGAAAGAATCACGGCATCGTCAGCACAGAGGATAATTTGCTCAGGGCAGGATTTAGGAAGGGAGTTTAGGAAAAAGCTGAAGAGGAGAGGGCCTAAGATGGATCCCTGCGGAACTCCTGAGAGAACAGGCTTTGAGTCCGAGAGAACTCCAGCTATTTTTACAGCTTGAGAGCGCTGGGCGAGGTAACTTTTTTACCCAGTCACCAGGACCCTGAGAGAGCCCAAGAGACTGTAGTTGATTGATGAGTAGACCATGATGTACAGTATCAAACGCCTTAGTTAGATCAATGTACACAGCTCCAGTTAGGTATCCTTTGTCCATGGCCTTGTGGATTGCTCCTGAGAACTTGGCAGCTAGATAGCTTGGCAGAAGACACCAGGAGAAAGGACTGCTGTGTGACTGAACTTCTCTGCTGGGACTAAAGTAGAAGAACTTTTGTATTTGGACCTTTAATTTAGGCTAAAAAAACTAACATACAAAACAAAAAAAAAAGTGTGTGTTTGGGTTAACTGAACTGAATGGGTAACTGAAAAGTCATCTAGGTGTAAATCTCAGGTGACTGAAAGGACTTAACTGCTGTGAGGTTTAAATTACTTGTAGAAAGATCTGGTAAGTAGGGGGAGTGGCTTAGCTAGAAGGAAGCTACATTTAAAGACTGCCTTAGAAAGATTCAGCTAATAGCTTGGCAGAAGGCACCAGGAGAAAGGACTGCTGTGTGACTGAATTTCTCTGCTGGGACTATATTGCCGTCCTTCCCTCCCCTCCACCCAAAGCTAGTTCTATGTTTATAGGCTCAGGATTTGACTGACAACAGGAACTTCCTGTTTAGGGGCAGGAAGTGAGTGATCACAGAACCACCAAGGACCTACCATCCTAGAAGGGCAAGAGTAGCTCTCCGGCCCCCCTCTAGCTGCTGGAGGTCTGCCTCTGAACAAGTAAGTGGTCTACTGAGAAATATAGGATATTCTTGTCTCAGAACAGGACAATCAGGAGCTTAAAGGGCACACAGGCAGAAAGTAAGGAGAGAGAGAAAAAGAAACAGACGAAAGAGTAAGGATTGCAAACAGTTAAGGGGGCCAGAAATAAGACATGATTGGAGTGGTGCAGTGCAGTGGCTGTGGAGCAGCAGTCTTTCGGGAGATGTTCTGGAGGATGTGGTGTTGTCCCATCTGCAGGCACCCCTCTGGGCTGAGGGAGGAGGTTGCTCATCTCCAGGCTGAGTTGGCCAGGATTTGTGGGACCTCCTTCCATCCAGGGACCACCAGTGCCACTGTCGTTGCCTCAGAGGTTGCCAAGAAAGAGGAGGTTGGACCACAGTGGGCTCAGGGAGGGTGAGGGTGGTGGAACAGAGGCACATCCCTCCAGTTGTACCTCTCCACAATTCCTACTGCATTCTGGCAAAGTGTGGTTCCTCTATGGAGGCATCTACAGTGGAGATCAAGGAGGATGCTGGGAACCTCCACAAAGGAGACCCACAGGAGGGTGGCAGGGGACCCTGCAGGGGAAGGAAACAACTCCTGGTGGGTGACTCCATTGTTAGGAAGGTAGAACTGGGCAAGGGGAGAGGGAGGTAAGGTGCCTGCCTGGCGTCATGGCTTGGAGGGACAGGGAGCGAATCCTCAGGATTGCCAGAGCAGCTGCACAGGGGAGGGAGCTGGATGTCACTGTCCACCTAGGGACAAATGACCTGGCTAAGAAAGGGATTAGAGAAGTGCAGGAAGAGTTTGTGGAATTGGGGAGGGGCCCTAGTCAAGTAGCACGCACGGTAACCTTCTCGGAGGTGCCACCCATCTATGGCATAGGAGAGGCTAGAGTGTTCCGTACCATGGGATTCAATCAGTGGTTGAAAAACTGGTGTGGAGCTCAGGGATTTGGCTTCATTGGGGACTGGGGGTCCACCTGGAGTGATGCAAGCCTATACTGGCATGATGGGCTGCATCTGTCCGGGAGGGGAACCAGGATCCTAGGTGATAGGTTTAAATGCTTCATTGGCAAGCTTTTAAACTAGCCAAGGGGAGAGGCACTGGAAAGGGCAGGAAAATCCTAGCCCCAAACAATCACGGTGAAAGTGTGGCAAACACCAACATGGAGGTGTCGATAGGAGAAGGGCAGGGTAAATGGAGAAAGTGACAAAGGCAAGAAGGACAGGGATGGGGCAAAAGGGGTAAGGCCATCAGGAAATGGAAGGTAATGAGTACCAATGCCGTGAGTCTGGGCAACAAGCTCCCTGAGCTGGTGGCCTTAATGGAAGAGGGATGCCTGGATATCGTAGCAGTCACAGAAACATGGTACACAGAGAACCATGACTGGGATGTTAACATACCAGGGTACATAACCTACAGGAGAGACAGGCAGGGGAGAAGAGGGGGAGGAGTAGCTCTCTATGTAAAGGAAGGGATAAAAGCAACTGAACAAAAGAGTAAACAGGGAGGAGAGGAGGCACTGTGGGTCACCTTGGAGACTGGAAAGGGCACCACAATCTGCACAGGGGTTGTGTACAGACCCCCATGTCAGGGGAAGGAATGGACAAGGATATGATGGAAGGCATTCTTAGAATGGCAGAGAAAGGGGAGATACTGTTGATGGGAGACCTGAATATGCCAGATGTTAACTGGAGCACATTTGCTGCAGCCACATCCAAGAGCAGGGCCATTCTTGACGCCCCTACAGGTGGCAGGCATTAGACAGCTAGTTTCAGAACCCACTGTGAGGGAGCAATCTTAGACCTCATGCTCTCAAGCGGGGGCGAGAGAGGATCTCAGATCTAGAAGTGGGTTGCCATCTCGGGACAAGTGACCATCAAACAGTGTGGTTCACGTTAAACTCAGCTAAGAGTCAAGCCATACAAAAGTGAGGGTACTGGACTTTAGGAGGCTGACTTTGGCAAGATGGGAGAGTGCCTCAGAAAAGCACTAGCAAACAGGCTAGAAGGAGGTGGAGCAACAATGGGGAATTATCAAACTGCCATCACAGAGGCAACAAGCCTTTTGTGAAGCAAAAAACAAATCAAACGAAAGAAAAAGCCACTATGGTTCTCAAGAGAGGTGGCTGTGAAAGTCAGGAAGAAAAGATAGCATTCTGGAAGTATAAGGAAACACAGAAGGAGCAGGACAGAGCTGTACCAGTTAGGCAGAAAGAAGCAGGGAGGAAGTCAGAATAGCAAGGCCCAAACTGAGGTAAAGATAGCCAACTCAGTTAAGAAGGGGGATAAAACCTTTTATAGGTACATCAGCGAGCGAGAAAGACAAAGGAGGGATAGTGAGGCTGAATAGAATGAGCGGTGGGTGGGCAGAGGGGGACAGGGAAAAAGCAGGAATACTGAAACGAATATTTCTGCTCAGTATTCACAAAAGAGGAGGAGGAAGTGCCTAATCCAATTAACAGAAGCACTCTTGATAGGGGGTCATCCCAGTCCTTTCACAGAAGAAAGGGTTCTGCAAGAACTCCTAAAACTGAAGGTGGACAAAGCAATGGGTCCTGATGGAATTCACCCCAGAATTCTACAAGAATTAAGGAAGGAACTAGTGAAACCACTGGCTACTCTTTTAATAAATCATGGGAGGATGGTGTGGTACCGAGGACTGGAGGAAGGCGGATGTGATTCCCTTCACAAAAGTGGGACCAAGACAGAGGCAGGAAACTACAGACCTGTCAGTCTGACCTCTGTGGTAGGGAAAGTGATGGAGTCACTTCTGAAGGAAAGAATAGTTGAGTACCTAGAGGTCAGTGGAGCACAGGATCCAAGGCAGCATGGGTTCACAGCGGAAGGTCATGTCAGACCAGATCTAATAGATTTCTTTGACTGGGTGACCAAAGTAGTAGACCAGGGAGGGGCTGTGGACATGGCTACCTAGACTTTAGCAAGGCATTTGACACAGTCCCACACAAAGATTATTAGTCAAATTAACCAGCCTGGGAGTGGGTCCCAGGGTGGTAGCCTGGGTAAAACATTGGTTGGACAACAGGACACAGAAGGTAATTGTAAATGGAGTCCACTCTGAAGAAAGGCGGTTACTAGTGGGGTACCGCAGGGTTCAGTACTGGGTCCAGTCCTTTTTAATGTCTTCATCAGTGACATTGCAGAGGGACTGGAAGGAAAAGTATGCCTTTTGCAGATGACACAAAGATCTGCAACAGGGTTGATAACAAGGAGGCGTGGAAAGGATGAAAGGGACTTGGCAAGGTTGGAGGAATGGTCAGACGATGGCAGCTTGGATTCAATGCAAAAGTGCAATAATGCACCTGGGAAACAAGAACCCAGGGAAGAATACACAATGGGTGGGAGGTAGTAACAACAACAAAACAGGAAAGAGACCTGGGGTAATCATATCAGATGACCTTAAGGTTAGCAAGCAATGTGAGAAGGCAGTAGGGAGGGCCGGGGGTATACTGGGATGTATAGGGAGAGGCATCAGCAGCAGAAAACAGGAAGTTGTTATCCCTCTGTACAGACAGTTGGTGAGACCCCATCTGGAATACTGTGTCCAGTTCTGGAGACCCCATCTCCGCAAGGACATAGACAGGATAGAGGCAGTACAGAGGAGGGCAACTAAAATGGTGCAGGGTCTGCAAGAGAAGCCATATGAGGAGAGACTAAAGGAACTTAATATGTATACCCTTGAGGAAAGAAGGGAGAGGGGGGACATGATAGAACCTTTAAAGTACCTCAAGGGAATCAACAAAGTCCAAGAGGGTAGCATCTTTCAGAAAAAGAGACTTACAAGAACAAGGGACACAATTTAAAGATAGAAGGAGGGCGGTTCAGGGGCAATGTGAGGAAGTATTATTTCACAGAGAGGGTAGTGGATGCATGGAACAGCCTTCCTGAGGAAGTTGTGGGGTCTAAAACTGTGGGAGAATTCAAGAATGCATGGGACAGACATAAGGCAATTCTTGTGGGGAGCAGGAAGATATAGGCTGTTGGTTAACAGGATCTGCGGCCTATCCTGTAGGTAGGGAAATGGGCAGACTAGATGGGCCTAGCAGTCCTTATCTGCCGTCAGAGTCTATGTTTCTATGAACTCAAGTAGGGCAGTCGATGTGCTGTGCCCTTTCCTGAATCCATGTTGCTGGGCGCAGAGGATGTTATATTTTTGCAGGTGGTCTGTAAGTTGGTCCGCCACTATGCGTTCAAGAGCCTTTGAGAGGGGAGGTAGTATTGAAATAGGTCGATAATTACCAGGCAGTGACTTGTCACCACTTTTGTGCAAAGGAGTGACAATTGCAGCCTTCCATTTACTAGGGAATTGGCTGGAGCAGAGGGAGAGATTGAATATTTTGGTGAAGGGGAGCAGGACTTCCTCCAGAGTGAGAGACAGTAGTTTAAGGTCAATAGTGTCACTGCTTGCCTGGGACTTGGAAATAGCCTTCTTTATATATTTATAGACTTCATGTGCCTTGACTATTTTGAAATGGAAGGGTGGTATGGTTGGAGAGGCAGTGGGAGATGTAGAAATTGGAGAGTCAGCATCAGAGAAGAAGTCAGATGAGAGGACACCACTAAGGTCTGTGAAGGTTTCATTAAGGGTGTTTGCAATGACCATGGGGTCAAGGGTAGTGGTTCCATCCACATTCATTATTGTAGTAGAGGACCTGGACTGCTTACCCGTGATATTTCTTAAATTGTCCCAGAAGGATTTCCCTTCACCCCAGGAGTTGGAGAGGGGCATTCTTGAAATAGGAGCTCTTCACCCGGTGGATTTCTTTAGTACAGTGATTGTGGGCCTGTTTATACTTTTGAATGTCTGTCAGAGAGCCTGTGGCTCTCGCAATAGCCCAGAGGTGGTCCCTACCTTTGAGTTGTGCCAATAGCTTTGCCGTGAGCCAGGGATTTGAGAGTGCTTTAATTTTGCGCTTTTTTTTTTCCTGGAGCATAGGTGTCACAGGCAGCGTTGAATGTAGTAATAAAGTGATCAAGGGCTAAGTCAACATCTTGAGTATTGTAAATCAGGGACCAGTCTTTCTGCCTAACATTTTCCTTGAGATGAGTAAGGTTGCCATAAGGTAATACTCTACTTGAGATGGTTTTTGGAGGCAGTTTTCTGAACTTATTTGTCCAGGTACATTTTATAGGAGAGTGGTCGCTAAGAGAGTCTGGAAGAACAGCTACATTGTTTATACCGGCAGGGTGGCTGGTAAGGATCCAGTCTATGAGGGTGCTAGTCCCTGATTTGTAGTTTTTCCTAGTAGGAGTTGACCATCTGTGTTAAGTTTGCTGCTAGGATGGCATCCTTATTTGACCCTGTATCAGGTGCAAGCCAGTTGATATTAAAGTCACCAAGGAGAAGGAGCTCGGCGTCAGAAGGTTGTGACCTTACGAATTCGAGGACAGTCTGCAGGCCGGAACCCAGATCTTTAGGTGGGATATAGACAGCAGTAACCGTGAGGACTTTGTTATGGGCACCAAGGAGTAATTTGATAGGAAGGAGTTGCACTGAGGTTTCAGTGGTGGTATACATAACGGAGACAGGTGAGGTAGTCCTTTACGTAAATTGCACATCCACCACCCCTTTTTGAAGTCCTATCCCGTCTGAGTATCTTGCAGCCTTGTAGAGATATGGCATGGTCAGGAGTGTTAGGTATCAGCCAAGTTTCAACGATGGCCAGGATATCAGGGTTGTGTTGGCTGGCAAAGGTTTGAAGAGAGGCCAGTTTTGGGAGGAGACTGCAAATATTTAGGGTGACAATAGTGAGACCCCTCCCCTCCGTTTTGACAGGCTTTGTTGTACTGTGGGAGATGGGGCCAGGATTAGGGTGAACACTTCCTGACATCAAGAGGAGGAGGAGCAGGAGTTTCAAAGTCAATTGTCGTAATTCATAGTAGATGGAAATACACCTCTGCAGCTTGTGTGACTTAGTCCAGTGCAGGCGTCTAGAGTCCCAGAGCAAGGTAGTGGTCAGAAACAGAGGACGAATTGCCCCCTGACCATCATCGTGACTTATCATTTGCAACCAGTCCATTGCCGAAAGGTACCATTTGTGAGGGTAGAGGGAGATTGCTATCGTACCCGATGAGAGGTAGCTGGCCTGGAGGGCCGGAGTAAAGGGTGGAGAGGGATAGGAGGAGGTTGAACATGGATAAATGCAGAATAATTCAATTGGGCAAGAAAAATCCAAGACATGTATATTTCCTAAATGGAAAAGAGCTTGTATCATCTGAAAATGAAAAAGATTTGGGAATTTGTATATCTAGTGATTTTGATTCTACAGAACAAGTGAACCAAACTATAAATAAAACCAGGAAAAACATAGGCTCCAAAAATGAAAGGGTGCTAATGCCTTTGTACAGGTCCTACACACATGGAATATTCGTCCCAGCTTTGGTGCCCCTTTAAGAACTCTTAGATAAATAAAGCTGGAAAGTGTGCAGAGGAGAGTCACTAAAAAATATAGCACATTTGAAAAATCAAATATACAAGGAAAGTCTACTCCATCTGAATTTGATGACTTTGGAAACAAGAAGACTGAAAGGAGACCTATTGTTCCTGTTTAACATCATAAATGACCCATATCTTCTGGTTGAAATAGGTACTGAATTCAAACCCCCTGTTAGGGAAACCAGAGGCCATCCCTTGCAGATTATGGGTAGACCATTTAGGACTAAAAAAGCAAATGTTTCTATACACAGAGTAGTCAACCTATGGAACAATCTGCCAGTTGATACAGTAATTAGTGAAACCAAAAACCAATTTAAGTCTAGATTGGATAAATACATACATGGGGGGGTAGGTTAAGTTATTATGATAGCTGAATTCTACAGGCGCATGTATGGGCACACCTCCTTTTGGCTCCTTACTTCCTTTCGTATAATAGCATCTCAGCATTTTATGCGCATCCAAAGTATGGAGCCTCACCCAGACTGGCATGCCAAGGAAGGTGGATCGTTTGATTTAATGTAAATTCAGATACCACTGTTGGTAAAAACGTAGGACTGGTATGCAAAGAAACCCTATCTTTGTGGAAAATCAAATAAGGAGGCTCACATATGACAGCCTGCAGCTCTGAAGTCCTTCGAGAAGAAGTGACTGCATAAGCCACAACTCACGGCTGATTCAAAAGGAGACAATGTTATTTCTCAAGCACATAATTCAAGTCCCAAGGCAGGGCAGGACTGTGGACTGGAGGTGTCAGATGTAGGATACCTCTCAGAAAAGTATGGGACGCCTCTAACTGTACAACTGTATGACCATCAGTAGGAGCAGGAAAGGCTGATACAGCAGCCAAATGCACCTTAAAGGAGTAGTCCACCCAGAATTTGCAAAAAACATGTTATGCAGAGTGTTTCGATATGTATGTTAAGTCCTAGTGTGCCCTTCCCTCTGTCTGCTATTAGGAGTTTTTCCTAAATTAGCCTGCTAGCTGTATGGTAGTTTTACGAACCCTGGGATCTCCATCACAAATAGGTTTATTGGCTTTCTTTCTCCTACGATGCACTCTGTCTCATGTGACACTGATGCAGCCATGCCCTTAGATTTAGCATGTGCACTGCTTTAAAATCAGTTTAAAATCAGTTCACAACAGCAGGTAACTGTTCTTATCCAGGGAGCACAAATGGCAACAATTACAGTTTAGCGCATACAGGTACCTGAGAGCAAGCTAACTGGGGTTTCTGTAAGAAAACAGCTGCTAAATAGCTCTAATTCATTATTTGTGTTTCCGGTGTGTGTCAGGTCTAGCTAGCAGTAGTAAGTGTTTTCATTTTAAAATGTTATTTCATCAAACTACACACAACTATAAAAAGCACAGAAATTGCCCCAGATCATCAATGCTATAATTAGTAAAGACTGTAGCGGTTTTCTTACAGAATACCTACTCAGCTCTCAAATATTTGCTAAACCATAATTGTAGGTACCATCATTCTACTAGGAACTGGGAGTTAGGGCTGATTTTGCTCTGTGACATCACTTTCATTATTTATTTTTGTTTGTTTGTTTTTTTGTTACAAATGTGAAGTGTCTTTTTAATAAAGTATAAAAATATGTATGTGAGTTATTTAGTTTGGAGAATATTTGTTTTATTATTCGAAAAAGTGTGATACACTAAATGTGTATTGCAGTGAACCATTGTAAAATGGAATCAATGTGTAGCTGGAATAGTCACTGCCATCCTGTTGCTTTCATGCCATACCACAGGCAGGAGAAAAGCTGACTTCAAAGTACTTTGCAGTTTCTAGGCTGCAGCTTCATACCATACACTTCATTTGTAAAAATAAATAAATAAATATGAAAAACTTGTCACAGAGCAAAATCCGCACTAACTGCTAAAAGAATGCTGATACCTACATGTACAGTTTAGCAAATACTTGACATCTGAGTGGAGTTTCTGTAAGAAAACAGCTAGAGTCTTTATTAATTATAGGTAGCATTGATGATCTGGACAGTTTCTGTGCTTTGATGGTTGTGTATAGTTTGATAAAATTTAAAGTTTTAAAATGAAAACACTCCTGCTAGCTACACCTGATGCAAATATAAAACAAAAATAGTGAATTAGAGCTATTTAGTAGCTGTTGTCTTACAGAAACCCCAGTTAGCTTGCCCTCAGGTATCTGCTAAACTAACTGCTGCCATTTGTGCTCCCTGGATAAGAACAGTTACCTGCTGCTGTGAACTGATTTTAAAGCAGTGCACATGCTAAATCTAAGGGCATGGCTACATCAGTGTCACATGAGACAGGGTGCATCACAGGAGAAAGAAAGCCAATAAACCTATCTGTGATGGAGATCCCAGAGGTCGTAAAACTACCATACAGCTTGCAGACTAATTTAGGAAAAACTCCTAATAGCAGACAGAGGGAAAGACACACTAAGACTTAACATACATATCAAAACACTCTGCATAACACATGTTTTTTTTGCAAATTCTAGGTTGACTACTCCTTTAAGTGAGGAATATTGCAGACCAGAGTCTGACAGTGACAGCAAGTGCTCAGCACAGCATTTACAGGACATGTAAATAGGGTTAAAATTCCTGGAAGCAGCCCACACAGTGAACTGCTTCCATTTGAAGGAATAAGTATGTCTGGTAGAAGGTTTTCTGGCCACAGCCAGAACCTCAGCAACCTTAGGGGATACCCCAAAATGTGCAGTGGCTATTTTTTCAGGAGCTATTCATGCAGAGGTAGGGACTTTAGATCCAGATGGAACTCAGACCACTTGTCCTGTGATGACAGACCCCAACACAGAGGCAGGGGTATAGGAGAGTCCACTGCCATCTGCTGCAGGAGTGGAAACTTTATCTGATGAGGCCATAATCGAGCAATAGGAGGAGAGTGGCACGTTCCATCTGCAGCTTGAACAGCACCCTCTGTATTAGTGGAACTGGGGGAAATGTGTACAGGAATGTCCCTTTCCGAGAGGGGAAACAACCTGCCTCACTTGAAAACTTAGGCACTGGAGTAAGCAAGCAGAAATGTGGCAGTTCTGCATTGTTTGGGGACGCAGAAAGGTCCAACTCTGAACAACGCCACCTTGCAAAGAGGTCCTTTACCATGGAGGTCAGCACTTCCAGTTTGTGCATCTTGGACTGTGACCTGCTTAGCCTGTGTGCATTTTGGAGACCTGGGAGATGCATGACTGACAGCTGCAGGCCGTGGGACAGAGCCCAGTACTATACTCTCATTGTTTCCCTGTATAATGTAAAGGAATGAGTGTCCCTTGTTTGCTGATGTAACGCATCACACTGGCACTGTCTGCCTATATTAACAGAGGACTGGGAGTCAGATGCTCCTCAAATGCTTGAAGGTTGTACAGGACAGCACTCATCTTCAGGAGATTTATGTGTAACTTGGCCTTCACTGTGGACCATGACCCCTGTGTCTGGTAAGGGCCAAGGTGTGACCCCCAGGAGGAGATGGAGGCATCTGTGGCAAGGATCAGTATAGGAGCTGGTACAAGGAATGGAAATGGAATCTATGTACTTACCGTAATTCTTGATCTTCTTGGCCTCAGTCTCCACCACTCATTCACACTAATGGGATTATGCAGGAGGCGCTAGGACCCTGTAGGAGCTAAAAATCTTCAGGAGGGCTGGTGCCAGGATAGGACCACGCATGCGCAGCACTGCAAGGCTAGCTCACGCCCGTACAGGCTATCCTGGCGTCGATCCTCCAACCACCTCAGTACCTTTTCAACCAAGGAGGTGCAGAGTAACTAGTGAAAGAAAAAACTCACCCTAACCTCCGGGCATGTGAAGGCCCAGATGACCCATGCAAGAAAGGTCATTTGAACGTCTTCACAGCCCAAACAACAAGGCAGTGAAGATCAAAGAAACAGAACGAGTGAGCTTGGGGGATGGTGGGTGGGCGTGTGAATGAGTGGTGGAGACCGTGTCCAAGAAGATCAAGAATTACAGTAAGTACGTAATTTCCACATCTTCCTGGACTCAAGTCTCCACCACTCATTCACACTAATGGGAGAGTACCAAGCTAAAACCAACTCACCTTGAGTAGGCCGGTTGGAGACAGGGCTCACTCAGAAAAGAAGTCCAAAGGACTGTCCTGCCAAATAAAGAGCCGTCTGGAATGGACATCCAGAACATGCTGCTTTACAAAGATACGCACAGAGTTCCAACTCACTACCTTGCAGAAGACTGCAATGGGTACATTACGAATCTCCACCAGGAAGTCGCAACCGCTCTGAAAGAGTGGTGTGAACCCGGCCTTTCAATTTGGCCTGTGACAAGGATTAGTAGTGTTGAAGACATGCTACTAACCAAGCCCAAAACATCTCAAGACAAGAAGTTGACCCAGCCGAGGCATGCTGAAGATACAATAATTGTTTAAAAGTGTAGCTCTTTGTTCTGTCGATGAGAATCGCAGCACCGTCCTAACATCCAGAGAGTGAAGGGAGTGCTCCCCTCCCTTCTGGAGTTAAAGCAAAACCTGACTAATGGTAAGACAGCCAGAGACAAATGTCTACTGGTTCAAGCTAGACTGAAATGCGCAGATGTGTACCTTCACTACCAAGTATGGTCGACCTGTGAACGACAGGTCCAAGAGGCACTCCAACACCTTACTTGGTGGGCAACCGAAGGGTCCAGGTGGGATTTGCCCACCAAAAGGAGAAGAGTTTCCACTTAGCCCCATAAGCCTTTCTGGTGGAAGGCCTATGCATGACTTAGAAGACATCTGCGATGGTCTGGGAAAAAAAACAGAGCTTACCCACTTTCATTTCTTCCGGGCCCGGCATGGAGATGCCGGGAGCACAGGCTAGGATGGACCAAAGTCTCAGTGCCAGAGTGTCCACTCATAGACGTAGTCCCCTCGGGGGAACTTCTGACTGGCTACATATAAAACAAATCCATCTGTTGAGGTTGGGCTGGGGTGATGAGAATCATCCTGCCCCCCCCACCTCCCCCTGAGCATACAACTTTATCAGCAGTCTGAATAAAGGGAAGAGGAAGAAAAACGTACAGGGGTTATCGAAGATTGCAGTGAACACATCCTGACAGAAAACACCAGGGTCAGGATTTCTGAAGCATGACAGAGGTAGTTTTGCGTTTAAAGGGGATGCAAAAGGACCAGGTCCGAACTGCCCCATTCGTCAAAAACGACTGCACAAAATCTGAACTGACGCACAGTACTCAAGGTACCACTCTTACAACTTCAAGGTCCTACTGCAGAAATGGGTAGGGGGACACCCCACCCTGTTTGCTGATGTAATACATCATGGCTTTGTTGTCCTGAAGTAGGAACACTCTGTGGCAGGGGGCATACTCCAAGACTTTGTTTATAAGATAGCTTTCATCTCTAAGAAATTTATGCAGAAATGAGGTCTCCCTGGCTCTACACCTAAGTGTGAAGGTCTTGACAGTCAGCTCCCCAGGAAAGATTTTGTCCCAAGCTCCGCAATTGTGAATGGAGGATTTCGGATGCGTGGTCGGAGACCACAGTTCCCTGCAGGGGATGCCATGAGTCCCAGCTTCCGCTCAACCGAAGGAGCCCGAAAGAGTTGTTTTCCAAGGTGTTATGAATCATTTGAAGATGTTGTTTCTCCCATCATCTGGAACAAAAAGCGATACCCTGGAGGTACCCAGGAGGGCTCCTAAGAAGAGCAGCTGCTAGGAAGATGAAGCTGGCACCTTACCCAAGTCAGGAAAACCCCCCTGAAGAGAACTGAGAAGCTGTGGTAACTGCCTCCTGTGTCTCTTGCCTGGAGAGGCTAGAAGGAGCCAAAGTTTCAGGAAGTGACTACTTGAACGTAGAGGTTCTAGTGAACTTCTTCCTGAACAGGAATTTGTTTAACCTTCCAAGGTTGACAAAGATGTATGTCGCCTGTTATCTGGGAACCAGAAGCAATGGAAATAGGCAGCCAAGAGAGTGTGACTGAGAGGTGGACAGACTGAGCTGCTGTCTGGGTGGAAGGTCTGGGGAAATCTGCAAAACTGGGACAGTATCCCTCTCGGACAATCCTGATGACCCATATATCCAGTGTAATGGACTTCCCACTGGCTGTAAAACCAAATTAGATGCCTCTCCTACCGCTGAGAGGCATCCCCCTCTGACAGCTGAAGGTGGGACCTGGGCTGGACCCGCAGGGGTTGGTACAGGGTTGGGGCCCTGTGTCCTCTACTGGATCGGTTCCTGATAAAGGTGCCAAGGCCTTTACCTTGAAAGCACTACCTGTATGAGAATGTCCAAGGTCCCATCCCTCTGAGAGGCAGCAGGCGCCACCTATTGTTTAAATGGCAGCCGTGTTGTTCTAAGTGGCCCCAGAACTTAACCTGAGGGCTGAACAGTTAAGCACTGTCAAGGAGACGTAAACCACCTGCAGCCAGCAGCAGCTGCCTTAGAGGCAGAGTCGCAGGGGCCCATTAAAGCTTTCAGCTGATTATTGGGCTATAAGCCTCTAGCAATGAACAGTTAGATTTCAGGAGGCTCTCAACCATTGTATTATGTTCCATAGGGTGTACTCATACTGAGGAATGTAGAAACTCGTAGAAGTCTGCCTTGGTCCACAAATGAAGACCGGAATGTTATGGTGGACTCCATATCCCTGAGGAAAAACTAACTGGGAAGAAGATCTTCCATCACACTAATACAGAAGGCTTGCATTCCATCCCATAAAATGAGCCAACCACTGCAGAATAGGGAGAGACTCATCCAGATCCACTTCTACCCCAGAATAACCTCTAAAAAGGCAGGTCTAGGCCAGGAACAAGAAAGACACCGCCACCTGGAGCGGTGAACAGTTCTGCGCCATCCGCGGCACCAGCACCACATTCGGCACCTGCACCACTGATGGCGCCGGCACCACATGTGGCGCCAAAACTGCTGCTGGGCTCAGACCTGAAGAAAAATAAGGGGAGAAGGAAAGCAGTACCCGTGCCGGCCACTGCAGGGAGGGGAGGTAGGTACGAGGAGTTGGCATCGATGGCGTTGGCACCAGAGAGGGCACCGCACACATCTCGGCCCAACCGACCCAGCCACAGTCCAATGGCTCTAAGGCCTGAAGGCCCTGGAACCAGGACCACTGCCAGGACAATTGGGCAGAAGCCATACCCCCTGCTCTAAAAGAGAGACCCAGAGGTGAAACTGCTCACTGGAACCTCATCAAGGACAGAGACAGGATCTGGTGTCGAAGACTGCGGCCATTGAGCCACAGAGGAACCCACCGGAGTCAGTTCAGGCCTACCGCACTCCACCGACGATTCCCGCACAGACGTACCAGAGGGCAACCTTCAGCAGTACCAATTCTTCTGGCACCAAATGGAGTAAGAAGAGCTTGAGGTCAAGCGGAGCTGGGTCTATCCCCCCCACCCCCAAGCACCGGACTGCCCATGGTCAGAACCCCCTTCCAAAAAGGGCAGCGGACCAGACACAGCCCCACTGCCATTGCAGCTTTCAAACAAAGTCTCCCTACTGTCACCGCTACCATCAAAGGTTGACTCCAAAGATGGCAGTCCGAGAATAACTTCTACTTCATTTTCTTCTACTTCTTTTTTTAATAAAAGAACACTAAAAAGGTAAGTTAAGCAAATATTGAACGGTTATAAGCTGCCGTCGTATAGACGAAGAAAAAGCTCCCGGCAGATGAGCAACATCGTCATCGAAACGCACTCGATGGTGGGAGAAAAGGAACTGAGACAGTTGGAGGGTCGACGCCAGGATAGCCTATATGGGTGCGAGCTAGCCTCGCGGTGTGACACATGTGCAGTCCTATCCTGGCACCGGCCCTCCTGAAGATGTTTAGCTCTTGCGGGGTCCTAGCACCTCTGGTGTAGTGCCATCAGTGTGAATGAGTTGTGGAGACTTGAGTCCAAGAAGACTGTCCTTTAGTGAACTGTCGCATTCTATTCACCACAGCAATGCTCTGCACAGCAGATTTGTGATGAGCACTATTTGGTCCAGCTCATCCATTAGCTGATCCCACTGAACAATGAGTGTCCACTGAGGGATTTTCATATGTAAGTGGGCCAGTGGCACAGTCACAATGGCCGCAGTCATGAGTCCCAGATGATGTAACATTGTCCCTGCTGAGACACAATTACTTCTGTATACCAGCTGTGCTTGTGAAATCAGATGTTCTGACCTGTCTTGTCTCAGAAAAGCACATCCCTTATCTGTGTCCCAGGCTGCCCCATGTACTGCAGTCTTTGGCAAGGAATCAATACAGATTTTGGCACATTTACCATGACTCCCAAATTGTCAAACAACTGTCTTGACGAGACAGGGTATGTAGCAGATGTTCCCTGGAGCTGGTCTTCAAAAGCTAGTTATCCAGATAGGGGAAAACATACAGGCCTTCCTTGCGAAGGTCTCCTGCCACCACTGCCAAGCATCTGGTGAAGATATTTGGTGCAGAAGACGAGCCAAAGGGCAATACTCTGAACTGGTAATGCTCCCCCACCAGCATTTCATATCTTGACATGGAAGTATGCATCCTTTATGTCTAGGAAGCAAAGCCAGTCCCCTGGAGGCGGAGGATGATCTGGAGGGGTTTCTATCAACTCCAGAGCAAGTCGTCTTGCAATTATCTCCAGAACCCATTTGTTGGTTGTAATCTCCCACTATTGGTTAAGATGCAGAGAGATTCTGCCCACCATAACCACACCTGGAGACAACAATATAGGTGGGGGTGTATGCTCAAAAGTCATGTGGAACGGGTGGGCGCACAGCCACTGGCACAGAGTGCTTTAGAATGGGTATGTGAGGGGAGGGGCCCCAGCAAGGGGCCACCTCTCTTACCTCAGCCTTGCTGATGGCACGGATGACCACCTCTAGCAGCAGGCTGACGAAAGGATATCTGTCCATATTCCCTGGCAGGAGTGTGATAAAGGGATTTGACACACCTCGTGTCATTTTGGATGTCTGAAGGAAAGCACCTCCTCAACACCATAACCA
Organism: Neoceratodus forsteri; assembly: GCA_016271365.2. Lineage (NCBI taxonomy): Eukaryota > Metazoa > Chordata > Ceratodontiformes > Ceratodontidae > Neoceratodus > Neoceratodus forsteri. The sequence goes on from JADMNL010000025.1 coordinate 270,794,368, forward strand.
AACAGTCCGGTCTCTCTAAAAGAGGCATTTAAAACTGCACACTGCACATCATTTGCATAACCAGCAACCCTTAGCCAAAAATACTTTCTCATGCAGATGTCAGAAGCAGCAATCCTGGCAGAGGCATCAGACACATCATATGCTGAGCGGAGCAAATGTTTGCCAAACTCAGCCCCAGAAGTTAAAAGTTTTAAGCAAGTCATTCTTGACAGAGCCTTCAGGCAAAGTCAGGGCTGCAGTTTTAGAAGGTTTCCACAGGCTGTTTTGATAGTTTGCAGTTAGAAGGCCTTGTAAGACAGAGGCATATGTGCGCTTGCCCATCACATCCAACCTCCAAGACTTCTTGTCAGGAGGCAAAGTACTCATGTGTAACTGCTCTGGACCTATAATGAGTGGCCATTATGACCATCGAGTCTGTTTCTGGCTAGCTGGAATAGTAAGGCTTAGCAGATGGAGCAGGGTACTGCTTATCAACCTTTCTGGGTACTGCAGTCAGTGAGATAGGTCTGTACCATGCAGCAAAGGTGGCATTCTTCAGTGCCAGATATACTGGTGGAATGACAACGGAGTGAGTACCAGGGACCTCCAAAAATTCCGTAAGGTTTCATTTTGTGGAGTCTTCTTCCTCCACAGCAAAGCCCATGGCAGTTTGTATTTGCTGCATCATGGCCTGAAATGTTAGGTCCTCGGGGAGGGGGAAGAGAACTAGTGTATACACCAGTGAATCCTCATTGCAGGATGAGAAGATAGAACTGTTCCTTGGCACATACCATTCTCTCTCACAGTCCTCCTCTAAATCCTCTTCCATCACGAGGTCAGGATTGTATTCCACCTCGTCATTAACGTCTCTGTTGACAACGGGAGCTGCTGAACATGCCAGTGACATAGGTTGCAACTGTGAAAGAAGGATTTGCTGTGTGCTGGAATATGACATCGGCAGAAGCTGGAAGCCAGTAGCCCCACCATCAAGATAACAGTCTGAACAGGCAAGCCAGGCAGATTGTGTTGTATCATCTCAGTAAATTACACCAGCACAGCCAGAGAATCAATGATACCCTGGACAGGGGCTGTGACTGCCTTCATTGACAACAAGCCTTGACCCAGTGATGATGGCGCTGTACCATCCATTGTAGGTACAGCAGTGCTTGAGCCAAGCCCCAACCTTGGTGTCTCATCAATGGGGTGGCTGTCATCAATGCCATCGGAGTGGAAGGTGATGCAACAGATTTACCTGAAGGCTGCAATGGTGACTGGGACTTGGTGGCGATGTACTTTTCTTTGTCCCTGTACTTATGTTTGTGGCCAGGCAATGAGGAGGCCGGAGATGACAACCGCTTCTTGTCCCAGTCCTTCAACTTCAGTGGCTGTTTGTCTGCCGACAGTGAGGGCAACACTGATTTTGGGCCTTGATCCTTCTGCATGGCTTTTAAGATTTTAAGGAGAAGGAAGTTTTCTAGAGCTTTCTTGTGGTGTTGCCTTGTAGCTTGGTTAAAACTTTGGCAGATCTCACAGATCCTCACATTGTGAGACAGGCCCAAATGGCACACACAGACTGTGTGCGAGTCCACTTTAAAATGTCATCTCTGCATGTATACAAAGGGGAATGTTGCACGTATGCAAAGGGAATGACCTGGAACTGATACAGAACCACTTCTGTGCAGAAATGAAGGTACCGCCAATGGGATGGATGGACTGGGATGTGGAAGAACACGTCCCGGAGGCCCAGAGGTAGAACCATATCTTCTGCTCTATGGATGGTATGAGCTAGTTCAGAGTTATCAACTGGTACTTGTGTTTCCTCATGTACTGATTGAGATCATGCAGATCCAGTATGGGGTACCAGCCCATCTCTGTTTTGAAACCAAGAAGTGCCTGGACATGGTACCCCTGACATGCTAGGACATCTGGGACATGAGCTACAGCCCCCTCGCAAGGAGCTGAGCAAAGTCCTCCCATAAGGCAGACAGCGTGACCTGTAACGCTGAAGATTACACTGGAGCATGGGATCAGTAAGGTGTGAGAATCCTGAAATCTAGAGGCAGCCCTCTGCCAACCACCTTGAGAACCCACTTATCTGTAGTAATGATGGACCAATGTGGCCTGAAGTGGCAAAGTGACACCCCACAGGGTGCTGGGTCAGAAACTGCGGGAGGTTGCCCCCCCCCCCCAACTACTCACTGGGCAGCTTTGGAGGGGGCACTGGCTGTTGGGGCTGGAGTGGCACCACTTCCCCACCCCTGCCTCTTTTTGACTGTTGGCCAGATAACTTGGCTTGGGACATCAGGCTTGATATTGCCACTGCTGGGGCTGCTGCCAAGGCTGCTATGGCTGAAAGGCCTTCTTTTTCAGTTTCTGAAACTCAGGGTCCTGCTGGGATGAAACCACAGAGTGCAGGGTGGCACTGAACTTCTAAATCTTGGTGAGATGTCCTTCCACATCTTTGCCAAAGAGGTCAGTACCCAAGAGCGGGACATCGGCCAGCTTGTGCTGAGTATCCACTGTGAAGGTGAAGGGTCTAAGCCAGGCCCTGTGAAGCATCTCAGTGGCTGCTGCCATGGCACGGGCGCAGGAGTTGCCCATGTCTAATGTAGTCTGGAGCTGGTGTTTAGCCAGCGCTTGACCCTGGTCTCTGACCATCTTCACCAGCAGCTGCTTGTCAGCAGGAAGGTGAGGAGGACATGATCAAGCACTCCCAACTGGGACTGATCAAAGTTGGCTATCTTCATGGCGTAGCTCGCTTTATGGACACCAGGAGAGAAGGCATCGTAGATGTTCCTCACTGCATGGTCAAGCTTCTTTGACTCTTTATCTGGGGGGTTTGTCCATGTCCCCTTGGTTTTCAGACTTCTAGAAAGCTGAGTCTATACAAGACCCTTGGCCAAAGGATGGTCCCAGAACCAGAAAGGACCAAGTAGGGAGCACTTTCTTGCAGACTATATGAGTAAAGGGTACCAGGCAGGATGCTGGATGCTGCCAAAGCTCCAGGGCCAGTCCCAAGATGACCACAGTCATAGGAAGGGAAACCTCCAGGGATTCATCGCTATTGAGGATGGTCCATGGGGATAAACAGGCCAACAGTGAACTGGGAACAGAAGCAGTTGACAATGGTGAAGCCGCCTTCAGTGGAATCAGTTTTTCCACTTCTTGTAGTTTAAGAAAGATTCTAAAGCCTTCTTGTGACATTTCCTGGTTGCCCTGTTAAAGCTCTGGCAACTCAGCAGGCTTTAACATCATGGTTTGTACTGAGGCAATGGAAACAGAGTGGTCATCTTTGTAAATCTTAACATCGCCGCAGTGAGAATAACGGAAAAAAAGTACTTGTCTTTCAGTGGTGGCATAAAAAACAGGTCACTCCCCTGTAACAGTAGTTCTAGGAGTGGTATATGATGTTCATGCACACTTTCTGGCAGTTGCCTTTTCCTTTAAGACTGGCCAGAACGTCTTCAAGCTCGCTCCTCCCACCCACCTGGGTGGTAACTCCTAAACCTCCATTGTGGCTAAGATCTTGCCCGCTGGAAGCAGTGGTGTGTGCCACAGCCAGGGGAGGTCGGGTGGGTCTGTGTGGATGAACATCATATACTACTCCTAGAAAGTACAGTTACGTAAAAACTTACCGTAAAGCACAGTTATATAAGAACTTACCATAACAGTAGATCTTCCAGAGGAGCCCTTGCAGCAGGCTATAACCATTAGGACCAACACCGCAGGCACTAGGACCCACCGGAAAACTCAGCCAGCAGTACCCAACAGGGACTGCCCCCCGACGTCGGCTACAGTATAAAAGGTGGCAGACCCAGCTCCACCCCAGTTCCCCTGCCAAGACCCACGAACGGGCCCTAACGAGAGAAAGAGATGAAGCCTGAAGATGATGATCTGTACACCACATTCGGGGTGTGGAGGGTGGGAAAGCAGCGCTTGTTGCAAGAGCTTCTCTCGAAGATCTACTGTTACGGTAAGTTCTTACGTGACTGTACTATCTTACTTCGAGTGGGAGCTCTTGCAGCAGGCTATAACCATTAGGACTGAATCCCAAGCAGTCCCGCGCCAAGGAGGAGCCTAGCCCCGGGAGGTGGAAGATGGTGGGATGCTGAAACAGCAGATCAAGACTGAAGTCCCTGAAGGACCACCAGGCCGAAGCCGGCAGGGCACCTGGATGCAATGTCGAGGCTATAGTGCTTCACAAAAGTGTGCGCAGAGTTCCAGGTAGCAGCCGCACACATGTTCCTAATGGAGACATTCCGCAGAGCGGTAAAACTCCTCTGGTGAAGTGACCCCTGACCGGTCCCGGAAGGGGTTGATTGTGCTTCTCATAGCAAAATACAATGCAGATGACAAGCCAATTGGAAATCATTTGCTTGGACACCGGTTTACCCAAGTGCTGTGGCGCGAAGGCCACAAACAGTTGCTCTGATTTATGGTGTGCAACTGTGTGCTTAAGGTAGTACTTCGGCACCCTGTGAACATCCAGAGTGTGAAGAAGCGCTTCTCCTCTATTAGAGGGAGAAGAAAAATAAACTGGAAGGTCAACCGACTGATTGAGGGTCAACTCTGAGACCACCTTAGAAAGAAACTTAGGATTTATTCTGAGAGAAAACCCTTCCCTGTGGAAAATTAAATACAGCTCTTTACACATCAGAGCCTGGAGCTCGGAAACTCTTCCAGCTGAAGTAACAGCAACTAAAAAACATACCTTCCAGGAAAGATAACGCAGCTCACAGTCAGCTGCGGGTTCAAAAGATGGAAGAGTAAGTTTCTGCAACACAAACAGGAGGTCCCAGGGGTGATAGGATCCCTAATGGGAGGTCTCATGTGTAGAATTCCCCTTAAAAAGGTGTGGACCACATCCAATTGTGCCAGGGTTTTGTCCCCCACAAGGGTGTGATATGCAAAAATGGCCCACATGTGCACCTTTATGGAGGAGTAGCTCAAGCCTTGTTAGTATAAGGAGAGGAGATACTGCAATGCTGAGTTCACCATACAGGTAAGGGGGTCCAGATGGTGAGACGATGCCCATAAGCAGAAGCGCTTCCACTTCACTGCATAAGTGAAGTGAGTAGAGGACTTCCTCACTGAAACAAGCATGTCCGCCACCTCCTGGCAGACCCCGTACCTGGACTTTGTTACGTCCGAAGGAGCCAAGCATGAAGATGCAAAGACCTGAGATCGGGATGGACCAGAGAGCCCTGATCCTGGGACGGCAACTGTGAGCATATTGGCAGCGGGACTGGAGGTTCCGTGAACAGGCGCTGGTAGTGGGATTAAATCTGCCGAGGTCACAGAGGGGCGATTAGAATCATCCGAGCCCCTTCGGCCTGTAACTTCAAGAGAACTCTCTGTAAGAGAGGAAAGGAAGGGAAGGAAGGCATAACTTGCCCAACAAAGGGACAACGTGTCTGGCCAGAAAACACCAGGTGCGGGCTCTTGCGAGCAGAAATTTGGCAGTTTGGCATTGCATGGTGACGCAAAGAGGTCCAGCTCTGGACGACTCCATGTGTTCAAGAGCTGGTCTGCTACTGATTGCAGTAGCTCCCACTCGTGCGCCTTGGACTGAGACCTGCTTAGGCTGTTGGCCAGGTCGTTAAGGATGCCTGGAACGTGCACTGTGGATAGAGAGATGTGCCGCTCCAGTGCCCAGTACCAGACTCTCATCGCCTCCCTGCACAGGGGGTAAGAGTGAGCGCCCCCTTGCTTGTTGATGTAGAAGACATGTTGTCCATCTGAACAAGAAGAGAGCCTGGGACGAGGTCCTCTTGAAAGGCATGTAGCGCACTGAGGACCACTAGCATTTCCAAGACAATGATGTGGAAATCGTGCTCCATGGGGGTCTAGACACCCTGTGTTTGGCATGCCCCCAGGTACGCCCCCCAACCCAAATCTGAGGCATCCGTTGCTTGATTGATTTGGGGGATCCGGACAGAAAGGGAACCCTTTTTCTAAATTTAGAGGGTCCAACCACCAAAGAAGCATCCTCTTTACTGGCTCTGTGACCCTGACCATGTGATCCAGGTCATCTGAGCAATGATCCCACTGCACCTTGTGCATCCATTGTGGGATTCTCATGTGGAGGCGGGCCAGAGGAGTGACAGGAATGACTGCCGCCATGTGCCCCAGAAGTCTGAGGAAGGTCCTGGCCTGGACCTGATGGGTTACAAGGACCGATTTTGCAATCTCCCACAAGCGATCACCTCTCTCTGGGGGTAGAAAAGTCATGCCCTGTACCAAATCCAGGACTGCTCCTATGAAGAAGAGTCTTTGGCTGGGCTCCGGGGAAGACTTTGGAAGATTCAGGGTGATCCCCAACTCTCGGAATACAGTATAGGTGTCTGAGAGAGCCTGAAGAAGGCGTGACCTTGACAGAGCTGCAAGCAGCCAATCATTGAGGTAAGGGAAGACAATGTCCCTGGTGCCTTAGAGCCGCAGCCACTACTGCCAAGCATTTTGTGAAGACTCGAGGAGCGGAGGAGAGGCTGAATGGGAGAACCCAAAACTGATAATGCACCCCCCTGGAAGTGGAATCTCAGGTACTTCCTGTGAGGGGGAAAGACCCCTATGTACATGTACGCATCTTGCATGTCTAGGGAGCAGAGCCAGTCTCCTTGATGCAGCAGAGGAAGCAGACCTGGAAGAGTCACCATCCAGAACCTTCTGTATTCTATAAAGTAGTTTAAAGAACTGAGGTCCAGAATGGGACGAAGGTTTTGGGTCTTCTTTGGAACCAGGAAGAAATGGGAGTAAAACCCTTTCCCCTGCTGCTGCAGAGAGACTGGCTCTATCACCCTTTTCCACAAGAGGGCATGAATCTCTCCTTCTGTGAGTGGAATGTGAGAAGGAGGGTATCTCGAGGACCTTGGTGGAGTGTCTGGGGGAGGATCTCTGTGAACTCCAGCGTATGTCCCCTCCTTATAGTATTGAGGACCCACTGGTCCGCAGTGATAGAGCTCTATCCCTTCAGATGAAGGGAGAAGCGACCCCCTACTGCCTCCCCTGGAACCTCCTCTGGGGGGTCAGGAGGGAGTCATTGAGCAGAGCCAGGAGTGGGCAGAGGCTTGGGAGGACTTGGGGCCACGAACAGTAGCGCCTTCAGGCAGCTGGTTGCCGGCTCTCCTTTTAAAGCCACCTCTCTGGCCTCGTTGGGTGCCACGGGCTTGGGTACCTGAGGGCTTCCAAAATGGCCGTTTCCTCGCCTTCCTCTGATGGATTTCCCCTGACTCCTGGAGACGAGAGATGAGTGACTGTCTCCTGCACAAACAAGACGGAACCCTGGAACGGGAGTTCCCAGTTTCCGGACTGCAGATCTTGGTGAAAGCCGGAGACAGACCCCTGACACTGCTGCTCTGGCCGCTGTGTCTGCAGTGTCATACAAGGCATGGAGAACATGTGTGCCTACGTCTGAGCCCAACTTAAGGACATCCAGAATCTCCATCTTCTGTGCAGAGTCTGGCAAGGCATTAACAAGCTCCTGTGCCCGTTCCCAGAGCGCATTCTGGTACTGAACCAAATGCGTCAGGACATTAAGGGACCTAATGGAGCAGGTGGAGGCAGAATACACCTTCTTGCTCACCTGGTCCAAATAACGAGACTCCGGGTCAGGAGGCTGGGAGCTAAGATGTTTCGGCTGCTTAGACTTATGAGCAGCCGTGATCACAGATGAATCCGCCTGAGGGTGCTCTGTCAGGAAAGACTCATCCCTCGGGGCCCTGTACAGCCTGTCTGACTTTTTAGGAACTGCCAGGACCGAAGCTGGGCACTTCCAGGTAAGTCTGGCAAGATCCTGGAAGGTGTCCACACTAAAGGAGGCACCACGAGAGGCTTGGGCTCCTTTTGCCTCAGGTACTTGGCTAGTTGACAGCGTTCCGGATCCAGGTCCTCTGTATCCCATTCACTGGAGGCCTGGATGTGCCTCATGACGTCCATGAAGATTTTATCATCAGGAGGCGAGCGGGGCTGGTCCTTTTCCCCTGGGAAACCCCTGATCCATGAGAGGGAAGAGGAAGCGGAAGAGGACGACCGGCTACTAGGTGAGGAGTAGCCAGACCTGTCCCTATGGCTGGCCCCGCTTGAGCGTCGGTGGCTTTTTGACCGACATCGGTCCGAGGACGGACGTCAGTAACGAGACTGAAGATGGAGTGAAGATGGGCATCGGTCCGGGGACCGACGTTGGGAGTGGGCCCGCCCATCGGAACGGGAACAGCTCCTAAGGTGAGACCTGGACCGGCATCAGCTACCTGACCTCTGTGAGCACCAGTGTCAGCCAACGGACTGAGATCTGGAATGGGCCCTGGAGGGTGAGTGAGATAGCGGCCTCTCGGGGGGGTCTTCTTAGGGGAAGAAACACCCTCCGGTTGTGGTTTGCCCGATAGGTCCGGTACCAGTGACAGGGCCGGCTTCAGGTGGGGAGGGCTGTTTTTGAACTTGACCCCACCAAAAAGAAAAAAGTTCCTGGAGCTCCTCCTTGGAAAATACAGAGGCCGCCGTCCCCGGAAAGGAGACTATGAGATCTGAAGTGTCCAGCAGACCTGAGGGGGAGCCCCGTGGGGAGGAAGACTTGGGAGATGCAGACGGTGCCCCTTCTCCAGTAGCATCATTATCCTTCACACCTTTTACTGGCATCAGCACTGGGACCGACGATGGTTTCTCGCAGGGGGAGCACTGGAGTGTCCTCGGACTCCAGAGGCGTACCCTTATCGGGTGAAGACAGGACCTTGGCGGGGCAGGGCCGTAGCTTGTGTCCCTGAGGCCTTAGGGGTGATCCTGAGTGGCGTCACTTAGGTCTAGCAGGCTTCCCCCTGACATACCTGCTTTAGGCTGTCCCTTCTTGGTAGAAGCAGAATCCTTCTTGGAGTGGTGCTCTCCAGAGCCCGAGGAAGAGCGAGGCTTCTTGGGGAAGACCGAGAAGGAGATCGGGACCTGGACCGGTGGCAGGACCGACTATGGTCCTTGTCCCAGGACTGCTTGTACTTGTACTTATGCTTGGCCTTCTCCCCGGAGGTGTGCAGATCCATCTTCTGCTCCAAAAGGAATGCCTTGAGAGCCTTCAAACGGCGGATCCTGGTCCTGCTTGTGAAGACCTGACAGGTGGAACAGACCACAGTGTCGTGGTTAGGCACCAGGCAGAAGACACACTTAGTGTGGCTTTCCTTGGATGGTATTTGACGGCTGCAACTGCATTTATTCCGATGAGGTCCTGAAAATGAGACTAATGACAGGGACGACATGCGTCGGATGAAAATCATCGAAAACTCGAAGAATGAGGTCAAAAATCCGTTCTTATTTTGCTGGCAACTGGCAGGCTAAGATCTTCCCCAACATGAGCGGGTCGCGGCGGGAAAAGAACTGGGGAGGAGCTGGATCCGCCCCCTTTTATACCATGGCCGATGTCAAGGTGGAGCCAATGTCAGGGGGAGGTCCCTGCTGGGTACTGCTGGCTGAGAAGTTTTCCAGTGGTTAGTAGTGCCTGCGGCATTAGTCCTAATGGTTACAGCCTGCTGCAAGAGCTCCCACTCGAAGTAAGATCAGCAGATCTTTGAGGAGTCTCTCTTGTAGTAGCCCCGACCCCTGTGGAACTCTCTACTTTGTTGAATTAGAGAGGGCCTGTCTACTGAGATCTTTAAATCTATATTAAAGACTTATTTATTTCAAAAGGCTTTTGGGGATAACGTTTAGTTCTGGAATTGCTGTTTTCATTCTATATTTTATTAAGTTTGATGTTTTATACTGTATATGTACTTTGACCTGTGGAAAAGCACTTTAAAAATAAATTTGACTTTGACTTTTGACTTAAATACTTTTGGGTATCCAGCAGAGGTCGCCGTGGTGCACGGTAGCTCTTCTAGCAGTTTTTCAGCAGGGACCACCCACACATGACATCAGCTTCCTGTTTCCTATATAAGTGCGGGCGGTCCCTGGTATCCTCAGTTCCCCTGCTGGATTCAACTCGCAAAGTGAGGACCGAGGGGAAGCTGAGGTACTAAAGGAGTCCCAACCCTAGTCACTGGGTCAGAACTTACTCTCTTAGAGAAGGAGGCCGGGAACAAACCTACTACAAGACACTATTCAAAGATTTACTGTTCCGGTAAGTCTTTACATAACTGCACTATCTTCCACGGAGTGGTCTCTTGCAGTAGGTAATACTTTTGGATGAATCTCAAGAAGTAATGCCCATGTGGGAGGACAGTTATGACAGGAGACCTTGTAAGACTGCATGGCCGAAGGCCATCCTATGTTGTGAGGCAATATCCAAATTGTAGTACCTTGTGAATGTATGGATCATGGACCAGGTAGCTGCATTGCAGATATCTGAAATGGAAGCTCCTTTAAAGCAAGCCACAGTGGTGGCCATAGCTCTAGTGGAGTGGGCCTGGACAGGTAAAGGTTTGTTGTATTTTTTGTAACAAAATGAAGTACAATGTGCCAACTAGGATGAAAGAATACGTGTCGCAACCGGGAGGCCATTGCGATCTAGGGCAAAAGAGACGAACAGTTGAGATGTCTTTCTAATCAATTGAGTCCAATTAGTATAGAAGTGTAGTATACGATGGACATCTGAAGTATGTAGTAGATGTTCATCCTGATTGGAGTAGTCAGGATAGTAGACCAGAAGCTCCAAGGTCTGATTTAAAGTATGTTTGGATACTACCTTAGGAAGGAAAGAATGGTTGTTATGAAGGACCACCCAGTCTTTGTGGAAAAGCAAGTAAGGTTTCCTACTCATGAAGGCATGGAGCTCAGAGACAAGTCGAGCGGCAGTGACAACCACCAGAAATTGAGTTTTCCATGAAAGACAATGCAGTTCACAAGTGACAGCTGGCTTAAAAGGCTCAAGGGTCAATTTTTCTATCACAAAATTGACATCCTACGGACGAGTGGGTCTTCTAATAGGAGGTTTAATACGCAATATTCCTTTCAAAAACATCTTAGCTAGATGTTGGTACAGTAACCTTCCATCCAGAGGTTCATGGAAGGCAGAGATGGCGGCCAAGTGGACTTTGATGGAAGAATAACTTAAACCGGACTCAGACAGTGAGACCAGGTAGTACAGAACCCTTGTCAGTGGGCAAGAATAAGGGTCCAGAGATCGAGATGCTGACCAAATGGAAAAGCGTTTCCATTTGGAATTGTATGTTGCTCTTGTTGTTGGCTTACAGGAGGCCAAGAGAATATTGGCCACAGAAGCGGATACTTGTAATTGAGTTATGAAAGCGTCCTCAGGAGCCAAGCGTGAAGGTGTAGAGCCTTCAGGTTGGGGTGTAGGAGAGACCCTTGACCCCGAGTCAAGACGTCTGGTCTGATCAGCACTGGGACGGGGTCCTGTACTGACAGTTGTCAGGGTAGGGAAACCATGTCTGGCGAGGCCACAGTGGGGACTATAAGTCATCGTGGCCAGCTCAGCTGTAATTTCAGTAGAGTCCGTTGCAGGAGAGGGACGGGGGGGGGGCATATAAGAAGAGACCTGTCCAGGGCTGGGACAGGGCATCTATAGATTGTCCCTTTCTGTTCGGGATAATGGAAAAATACCTGGGAAGACAGTAATTCTCTGTGGAAGCAAACAGATCCATTTGTGGAGTGCCCCATAAGTTGAAGATTTCTTGGAGCACTTGTTTGTGAAGTGTCCATTCGTGAGTTGTGGACTGGCAACTCAGACGGTCGGCTAACTGGCTGTAATGTCCCGGAAGGTGGACAGCTGTTAGCATCAATTGTTGCCGTATGGCTTCTTGCCAAACTGCAAGGGTTTCTCTGCTTAGGGTGCAAGACTTTGCACCACCTTGCTTGTTGAGGTAGAACACTACTGCAGTGTTGTCTGATTGGATCAGGAACGATCCTGGTTCGAGGTAGGGACGGAATACCTAGAGGGCTAGATGGACGGACCACTCTCATCTCTAAAAGACTGATGGGGAGAAGCAGGCCATTGGCCTTGGGTCCGATAAGGACTGAAGTGCGCTCCCCAGCCCTGTAGGGAACCATCCTTTGTCAACGTTTGCATGGGGGGTGGGTGGAAAGGCATTCCCCAATTGAAATTGATTCTGATTGTCCACCATGTCAGGGTAGACTTCAGAGAGGGAGTGACCCTGATTTTGTCTTTGAACTGTCCTGTTTTCTGGGACCACTGTTACTGGAGGGTCCACTGAACAGGTCTCACGTGGAGATGGGCGAATGCCACCGTAGGGATGGCAGCATACATGTGACCCAGAAGGTGCAGCATTTTTCTAGCTGTGACTATTTTCCCGAGTCTGCATATGTAATGGCAGAGCTATAAACGTGTTCTGCCGGGCAGGCGGGAGATAAGCCCTAGCAGTAACTGTATCTAGAACAGCTCCAATGTATTGGAGAGACTGTGTCGGATTTGGACTGGACTTTGGCCAACTGACAGTGATTCCTAGATCTGCAAACAGTTTTAAGGTAGTATCTAGACAGGCAAGTGTCACAAACCCACTCAGAAGGTCAGGCCCTCTACTCCCAAAGTGCCAACCTCTTAGCGCAGTCTTGTGAACAGTGTAACAGACAAGGTAACCCTCGTGTCTGTTTTTGTGAGTTCGGATCAACCTTTGGTCTCAGGTTCTGGAGGGATTCAAACTGTGAACCTCTTGCTAGCGTACCCAATGCACAGACTCAGATATTTCTGTCTTCGGGGGCAGATATCTTTGCCTATGAGTACCTAACCAGGTAAACAGAGATGAACCCTTAAAAACTTTAATAAAGACCTCAAATTTAAAACGCTTCTTTCCAATTTGATACCACCATTCAAGCTTATGTTTAGTATCTGCAATAACCATATACTTTTCTTATAACTAAAAAGAAGTCAAAGACAGACCAAGTTGGTTCTAAAAAAGAATTTTACTAAAATAGTTAAAAATATGTAAAACTCAAAATACAGAACTCTTATATCCCAAGACATACAAATCTTTTAAAAGAACAAGGTTTAAACAGTGCAAATTCCTACTTACAGTACTTAGATTTGAAATCTTTCTAAATACTTATTTACAAGTGCTCCAAAGATCTTTCCTCAGTCAGAGTCTAGGTAAAAGTGTGTGTAAGTAAAACGGAGTATTCCTTAAACAATTGTATGGGACAACCCATTTTTGTGTGAGGTCAGCTAGCTCCTCCTCTGTCAGATTATGTATAAAAAAATATATATATCTTAGGTGCATACTGTGTGACCCTGAGCAAGTCACTTAACTTCCTTGTGCTCCCAGGTTGCACCTGCAAACAAGCTTTCAGCTTAGTGTGTCTCACCTGGTAAAATAATTGGTTAAAAAAAAAAAAAATACCAAAGTATTACATTCTGCAACTTCAGCATAATTCATGTCCTTCAAATGACACTTCTTTTGATCTCATAATAAGCTCCCTCCTTCCAGGACATGACAGCATCTTATGATTTTCGCACTTCTATGTAATAACCTGGGTTTTTCTTCCAACGTCATAAAATGGATATGGTCTAGCAACTATGGTTGTAATTAACTCAGACAGACAAGATCCTTAATTAAGGCCTTACATGTAACACATGGTCTCTAAAAACAGAGTGTGTGAACTCATTAAGGTAGCATCTACAGAGGCAGGCAGAGCTACTTTGGAGTCTGCTTTTATTAGCCAATCATTTAGATATGGAAAGATTAAGTGCCCTTCTCTTCGTAAGGCTGCTGCTACCACCGCTAGGCACTTGCTGAACACCCTGGGGGCTGATGAGAGGCCGAAAGGGAGTGTTCGAAACTGGGAAATTTGAACCAGTAGGTGGAAACGCAAAAATCTGTGATGGGCAGGGTGGATGGGAATATGAAGGCAAGCATCCTTCATGTCTAAGGCGCAAAGCCAATCGCCCTGTTTCAGGATCAGCATGATGGCAGGTATAGTGATCACGTGGAAACATTTGTACTGAAAGTAAAGATTCAGTTGTCTAAGAGCCGGTATTGGTCTGAGGTCTCCCGTTTGTTTGGGCACCAAAACGAAGTGGGAGTAAAATCCCATTTGATGTTCCAGAAGGGGCACGGTACAACGGCCTGTTTGGTCAAAAAGGCCATTAATTCCTCCTGTAGGATGGGTATATAATCTGGAGGAAAATGAATCTTCCGTGGAGGGCAAGGGTGTGGGGTGGAAAGAAACTCCAGAGTATGACCCTTCTGTATAATCTTTTTTTTTTTTATTAAACTTTGTTTATTGTTTTCACAGAAACATACAATTACTTTCCTAACAATCTATCTCACATTCAGATTAATAAGCATGAGGGCACCACCCCTCTTAATACACTCAACGTGAACATTGAAAGTTACCAGATACATCAGTGGGGGGTAATTCTGAAAGTGAGATAAAACAGATTATATCAAAAAGGCTGTTACAAAACCCATGAGCAGCATGGTGATACTTTAAAACAATTTTCTTCACAAAGTCTCCGGATCCTAACCCTACCAGAGGGTATGATTATTTGTATTCACCATGTAATCTCTTAGTTATAACACCAAAATGGTGCTCACCTTAGAGCAAAAGATCTTATTTGATCTCCGTAGGTCTTACAAGCCCCAACCCATCCAGCTACGTCCCAGAACAAAGTGACATCCATTATAACATAATCAGAGAAATATTTCAGCAAGGTAATATTTTTCGAACAATTGAACGGTAAAAATGCTCTCATACCACATACTCAGAAAGAGTGTTTCATTATTCAGCAATACGCTACAATTATGTGTTAGTATAAGTCTAACACAAGCTTCCAAAAGAAGAGTTCATATCGGAATTCCAGGGCAGTCTGTTTTAAATAGTCTGGTGGAACAGAAAGTTTAACAGACAATTTTAATTAAGGTAAACTCTGCCCTTAAAAGTACCTGACTCATCACAGCACATTTACAGTGGTACTTCATGTTGGGTCATCCTCTCTTTGGAGACCGACTCACCTTCCTGACGCCAACGGATATGATCCCGAGTGTTCCTCTGGGCCCATTTCATGGCATCTGTGGTGTCCATAAAGACAAAGATTTTCTCTTGGCGGGCAATCTGTAGACACGCTGGGAAGTTCAAGCCATGCGAAACCCTGGCCTCACACAGCAGTGCTTGGACCCAGTCAAAGCCCTTACGTTTCTGCCTTGTGGCATTGCTCAGATTGGGGAATATCTTTATCTGCTTACCATCCTGCAGCAAGGATCTCTTTACTCTGGCCAAGGCTAGCAAGCGATCTCTTGAACCCACTCCATCCGTTACCACCACCACTGTCCTAGGGGTTTCAGGGTTTTTCAGGGCGACCCCTAGGAGTGATGCAATACACTTTTTGAAAGCGCTGTACTTCTGTGAGCACCTCCGCACCCAATTGCTGAGGAAACCAGTACCTAAGGAACATCAAAAGATGATCACCATCGAAGCCTTCCAGGAATCCGATGAGGCACAGATTGTGGGATCTTGCCTGGTTTTCCAAGGTCTCTAATCGAGACTGCAAGTGAGAGTCTTGACTGCTGTTCCCATAGCGGCCTCCGCTGTCTTTTTAGCCTCTAAGGATGTGGTGGTAACTGTGTCTATCTGGGTCTCCACAGCTGTGACCTGATGAGTTACAGCATCACATTTGTTTGAAAGACCGGTAACCAATTTGATTAGGACATTTAATTTAGCCCCTAAGGTTTTCAGCATCTCCGCTGAGGTCTCCTCTGGCTGCTCTTGGTCTTGGGCCTGTGCCACCCACGTGGTGGAAGCTCCCGAAACATTTTTAGAACTTGCTCCTTCGCCTTGTCCTTTCTCTCTCCGATGATGCAGCATTTTAACAAATTAGAACTTTCGTAACAATATTTTAACATTCAAACCCAAATTTAACCGCAGTTTATGTTAAAAAAACTTGAGTTTTTAAGAGCTGGATTACGGAGCTCTGAAGACCCACGGCCATATCGCTCGGGCTCCACAGCACCCCTTCTGTATAATCTGAAGCACCCAACTGTCGGAAGTGATAATTTGCCAGGCCTCCAGAAAGAGGGAAAAACTACCCCCTACAGCCTCCGAAGCCTGGTCGAGGAGGTGAGGGAAGTCCTAGAGGGTCACTGAAAGGCAGGCTGCGCAGCTCCATCTGAAGGGTGGGAGCGGGAACCCCGGGTGGTAGAGATGTTGCCTCTGTTGGACTGAGCACGACCTCTGAAGCCACCTTTATTATTACCTCTGTATCTTCCACCTCTTTTGGAATAAGAGGAGTGTTGAGTACAGTAGGTTGCAGCTAAAGTATGATACATGCCATGAACCGCACGGAGGGGTCTGCCTGATGCCTGTAAGTCATCCAGTAAGATTTGAGTACCTGGCCCGAACAGCTTGGACCCGTTAAAGGGGGCATTAGCTACTTTATGTTGCATATCAGGTGCAAAGTCTGAAATGCAAAGCCAGGCATGGCAACGCAGAGTGATGCCAGTGGCTGACAGTCGGGCTGAGGTGTCTACGGCATCATATCCCAACCTGAGAAGGTGACGGGAGATAGAGCTACTAGTTGTTACTGTAGCCAATAATTTATCCCTGCCTTGTGAGGGAGGGAGTTTACTGATAAGCTCAATGGCAGAGGACCCAAGGGTATGCTGATATTTAATCATATGATCCATATAATTCAGGATTTCTGATATTCATAGCACCTGAGGAAAATACCTTTTTCCCCAGATAGTCAATTCTTTGAGATTCCTTATCAGAGGGTAAGGAGCTCATGTGCTTGGGTTTTTTGGTACGGTCATGAGCAGCAGTAATGGCCACAGAATCTGCCTCTGGAATAGTAGACAGAAAGGGGTGGTCCAGAGGAGCCTGATATAAATGATTCACTTTGTGGGGAACAACTGTAATAGCTGAGGGCTGATGCCAAGTGGCCAGCATGGCTTTCTAGTAAATTGGTATTAGTGGGGGAACCACTAAAACAGGCTCCTCAGGTAATTCAAGATATTCTGCCATATCCTTACGTTGTTTGTCATGTTCAGTAGTGGACAATCCCATGACCTTTTGGATCCGAGTCATCATCTCACTAAAGGTTGGGTCATCTGGAGGTGAGGCTGCCCGAAGGGAGAGACAGATCCTCATCCAGGGAAGAGATTTCAGAATAGGGGGATTCAGGATTAGGAAAATTCAAATCTTGAAACTCTTCGTCCTCAAGATCACCGGTGAAATTAGGTGGCAAATCTTGGCCATCTGACAAATAGTCCTCAATAAATGAAGGAGGAGACCAGAGTAGCATGGTATCCCTGTCACTGTGAAATCTTTTAGGCGGAGGACAGCGAGGAGATCGGGTAGGATCACCCAGCTCTTCAGAAGGCTGAGAATGCCGCATGACATGCAAGACCTGTCAGACTACGTTGGTGAGGTCCCTTTACTGGGAAGGAGGAGGGGTGAGAAGGGGGCATGTTGGGAAACAAGGGGGGGTGATAGAGGGAATGGGATGCACAGTATGAGCAGGTCTCGCACCTGGGTGGTAAAGACCAGGGTCCCGATCTCTGTCCGCCTGACCCCTATAAGAAGCCACCTGTGTTGGTGGAGGGGCAGTCAATAAGGCATAAGCCATAGGTTTCCCCGAGGAATGCAGGGTGTCATCGATGGGCCTGCAGGGGAAAATTAGTTATTTTCTCTTAAGTTGTCAGATGCCGTCAACGAGAGAGAAGCCCCCGTCGACTGAGCAGCAGTATATTTAGCTGCATGTAGAGCACTGGAAAGTGTTGTCAATGAGAGGGTATAAGCCTCCATTGACGGAGCAGTTACTATTTGAACTGCGTTCACAGTGCTGGAAAGCGCCATCGATGAAAGGATATGAGCCCCCGTCAATGAAGAAGTTGTTAAAGGACGACCCGTTGATGGAGGGACACCAGAAATGGTGGCCATCGATGGGCGACGAGGCAGGGAGTGTGAGGAGGGTTTCTCCTTCTCCTTTTTCTGACTGGAACAAGAACCAGCAGAGGGGAAGCCCTTGGTACGAGCCCCCTGGTTCTCCAAGAGGCACATTTTTTGCTCTATCAAAAGGTGTTGAATTTCAAGCAACCTTCACTGACGAGTTGCCTGATTAAATTCCTGACATAAACTACAGGAATTGGTGTCGTGTGTGGGTCCCAGACACCTTACACAAAGTGTGTGATTGTCAAAGCGGTATATCTTCCTACCACGATGGCAGGAACTTAATAAAGCTTGTGTCTTTGACAAATCTGTAGACATTCGTCTCGGTTCCAAATTTCTCGTTGATGACTGCTACACAAAAGTTGCACTAGGTGCTGTGCGAGCTGAAGACAGTGGGAAAATGAACTGAAGATACCAGGGACCACCCACACTTATATAGGAAATAGGAAGCTGATGTCATGTGTGGACGGTCCATGGTGAAAAACTGCTAGAAGAGCTGCCGTGCACCACAGCGACCTCTGCTGGATACCCAAAGTATTACCTACTGCAAGAGACCACTCCATGGAAGATCTACTGTTACAGGTGAGTAACCCTTTTTTTTTTTTTTTTTTAGGTACGTAGATATGATGTTCCAGCCACACTTTCTGGCAGACTTCTAGCAGTTCTCCGGGAGGAGGGGGCAAGGTGCACACCCCCTACTTAGGGAACAGAGATTGGAGAATTGAGGCCCCAAAACCAGCATCCCGGCATGACTCAAGGTCGATGTAATGGGAAATAAAGGTGTGTGCTGACCTCCAGGTAGCAGCCTTGCAGATTTTCTGGATAGGGACATCCTTGGAAGCAGTCACCAAGGCAGTGGTATGACGGATGGAATGAGCCCTTAGCTCTACGAGAGGCTCCCTACCCACCAATCTATAGCACAGATCAATGCAGGAAATAATCCACCTGCCAATCATCTGCTTAGTTGCCGGTCTGCCAGGTGCGGCTTGAGCGTACGTCACAAACAGCTTGTGAACCTCTCCCCGTACTTCAGCCGTGCTCTCTTTGTAGTGAGTGAGTGCTTGCCTAGGGTTCAGAGTATGGAACCTGTGCTTGGCCTCCAAGATGTGGTTAATGAAATACAATGGAAGATTAATCTCCTGGTAAAGTGAAAGTCTGACACAACCTTTGGGAGGAACTTCGGGCTGGTACAAAAGACAATCTTGTCCCTGTGAAAGACTAGGTAAGGAAACTTTACCAAAAGCATCTTGAGCTCACTGATCCTTCTGGCTGATGTGATAGCCACCAGGAACACGGTCTTCCAAGACAGGAGAGATATCTCACACCTGTGCATCAGTATGAATGGCTTATCCATGAGCTTTGCCAGTAACAGCAACAAGTCTCAAGGTGGTGGTGGTTCATGCATCGGAGAGGAAATGTGATCGAGGCCTTTAAAGAAGTGGCAGACCACCTTCTCCTGTGCCACCGACTGCTGACCGGCCCATGCCTGGTAAGCAGAGATGGCTGCCAGGCACACTTTGAGGGTCGTTGACTGAAGGCCCAACAGAGAGGGACCACAGGTAATCAAGGATGCTAGCCACTGGACAGGACAGACGGTTCAACCATTTGCCTTGACACCAAACTGAGAACCTCTTCCATTTGAAGACGTAGCACTTCCTGGTCGACTTCTTCTAAAATGCCTCCACAACAGTGAGGACATCTTTAGACAGACCCAGAGCCTGGAACTCTACCCACTCAGGAATCAGGCTGTCAGGTGCAGGGACTGAAGATCTGGATGAAGTACCTTCCTCCAATTGATGGACAGCAGGTCCAGGTGGAGAAGAAGCCGCCTCAGGAGCCTGCTCCTGAGGCTGAGGGGATCGGGGTACCAAAACTGGCGTGGCCAGTCCACAGCCACCAGGCTCAACTGTGCCATGTCCCTCCTGGCCTTGAGAAGCACCTTGTGGATTAAGGGGAGTGGAGGGAAGGAACAGAAAAGGCCTGGGGTCCAGGGCTTCGAGAAGGCATTCCCCTGCAGCTTTCCCTGCTGAGGGGGATGGGCACAAAACAGCCTCTGCCTTGCATTCTCCCTGGAAGCAAACATGTCCACTTAAGGGGTGCCCCACTGGGAGAACAGACTGTGTACTACCTCTGGGTGGAGAGACCACTCGTGAGATGCCTCGCCCACGCGGATGAGAGTGTCCGCCAGTTGGTTGGAGGCCCCTGCCGCATGGATGGCTAGGAGATTGGCCCCCCCAGGCTGCACACAAGGGTCCACACACAGAGAGCTGTCTTGCAGAGCGGCAGGGAGTGTGTCCTGTCCTGTTTGCTGAGGTAGTACATGGTTGTGGTATTGTCCATCTGGACCTGGACCACCTGACCCTGAATGTGAGAAGCAAAGGCAATCAGTGCCAGCCGAACTGCTTGGAGCTCCAGCCAGTGGAAGTGACACCAGGACTACCAAGGGGTCCAGAGCCCGTGGAGTCTGTGTTCCCCAAGGTGGGCACCCCAGCCCATGAGAGGCATTGGTCGTCAGGATGACCATCGGCTCTGAGTGGACAAACAGGATCCCTTTCTGCAGATGTTTTGGGACTAGCCACCACTGGAGAGCATCCCATATCCGCTGGGTCACAGTGACCAGCTGGTTGAAGTGACCCCTGTGTTGAGACCACTGGCTGGCCAGCTCCCACTGCAGGGAGCACATTCTCCAATGGGCCCAACAGACCCCCCATGCAGGAAGCCATAAAGTCCAGCAGGTACAGGAAGTCCCGGGCAGGGTGCAATTGCCAACCAGAAATAATCAGGAAAAGGAGAGAGTCTCCGCACTGTCCACCGGGAGTTGGGCTCTGGCTCTGCAAGAGTCAAGCTCCACTCTGGTGAAGCTGATCACCTGCGAAGGCATGAGTTCTGACTTGACTTCATTGACCAGGAGGCCAAGGGAGACACAGGTCTGGAGGGCCAGGTCTCTGAACCGCTCCACCTCCTGACTGGAGGGACCTGCAATCAGCTAGTCGTCCTGGTAGGAGTAAATCCGGACCCCTCAGCACCTCAGGAAAGCTGCCACCACTGCAATGCACTTTGTGAAGACCCTGGGGGCTGAGGACAGGCTGAATGACATAGCCTGGAACTAGTAGAGGGCCCCTTTCTGCTCGGAAGCGGAGGAACCTTCTTTGAGACAGATGGATCAAGACATGAAAGAATCTGTTCTGTAGATCCAGGGAGCAGAACAACATGTTTTGCTCCGGAGATGGAATGATCTGAGAGAGAATGACCATCCTGAAGGTGCGCAACTTGAGGAAACTTGTTCAGGTCGTGCAGATCGAGAATGGGGTGCCAGCCCCCCCGCCACAAACATCTGTTTTGGCAAGCAGAAGTACCTGGAGACAAACTCTGGGTGTTCCAGAGGATCCGTGACAGGAACCACGACCTCCTTGCAGAGGAGCTGGGTGATACCTTCCCGAAGGGCTGAGAGAATGTCTGCGGATACCAAGTCCTCCTGTGGGGGGCGGGCTCGGCAAGAAGGCTACTGCTCGAACTCCAGTGGCAGACCCTGACCGACCACCTCGAGAATCCACCTGTCCATGGTGACAGCAGACCAGGTGGAAAGGAAGTGGCTGAGCTCACCCCCCATGGGAGGCCCACAGGAGGCATGACGGGCATGAGGGAGGTACCCCTCATCCCGTCACTGGCTAGGCTTAGAAGCAGAGGAGGGTGAGGCTGAGGAACCACCAGGGCCTCTCCGTCCCAACTTGCGGATGACCAAAGCCACAGACTTCAGCCGAGGTCACCAGACCTGAGCCTGCTACCCAGCTGGTTTGGCGCAGGTGTAGAGGTGGACCAAAAGGGATTCTTTTTCTGCTGCTTAGAGCCCTTGGGGTCCCTCTGAGCAGATGTCACAGAGTCCGAGGTGGCACTGGACTTCTCAATGCGGGTGGTGGCCCTTGACCTTGGGCCCGAACAGGTCGGTGCCCAGGAAGGGGGACATCCACCAGCTTGTGCTGTGTATCTGCCATGAAGGTTGAGATCCGCAGTCAAACCCTGCAGCACATGGCCACTGTGGATGACACAGAGCGGGCACAGAAGTCCCCAATGTCCATGGCTGTCTGAAGCTCTTTTCTTAGCCACAGCCTGGCCCTGGTCCTGGTCCTGCTTGACCGTGGTCTGGAGGTCTGCTGGTAGATGAGGAAGCACCTCACCCAGGGTGCCCAACAGGGCATGGGAGAAGTGGGCCATCAGGAGGGCCAAAGCTCACCTGGCAAAGGCCAAACAAAGAGGCAGTGCAGACTTTTTTTGGTCGCATGGTCCGACTTCCTGGACTCTTTATCAGGCGGCCTGTGGAGATCCCCACGTTGCCAGAGTGCCGGAACACAGAATCGGCCACCAAGCCCTCAGCTGAAGGGTGTTCTGTGAATCCCGAAATGGAACCTGTAGGGACCGCATACATGCGGTCCATCCAGGCTGACAGTGCCAGGCAGGAAGTGGGGTGCTGCCAAACTTCCAAGGCAGAGCTAAGGATGGCATCTGCCACTGGGAAGGCTTCCCCAGGGAAGTCTCCCCAGTCCAGAATCTTGGTTAGGGGGGTACAGAGCCCATTTCTGGACAGGCTCCATCTTAGGACCCGTAGATTCAGACATCAGGCACAGGAGGCCTGTAAAGGAGGTAGGGCCTTCATCCATCGACAGATTCCCCCCCCCCCACCGACTCCAAGTTGACCTGATGGGAGTGTAAGGAGGAACCCTCAGACTCTGAGGAGTCATTGAAGATGGGTTAACCACTAGAATCCCTGCTAACCCTCCACGGGCGGTCAGGAGTGACAGTGATCAACAGCTGATGGGGAAGCCACGAGGTCGGCTGATACTCCTTGGATGGAGTGCTGGATTTTGACTGTTTAGGGGGTGGTTCCACAGGAATTGGTGGAGACGCTGCAGTCAGCTGAGCTGGGACCGGTCTGGTTGGCTCCTGAGGCGGAGAAGGCATCGGCTGTTGAGTTGAAAACCAGGTGATGCAGTGGTAGAAGCCGGGACCGGCTTCATACCAGAAAACACCAGCTGTTGCCACATGAGATCCTTGCTGCGTCGACACAACTTGTGCCGAAGCCTCTCCTTACTGGAGGAGGACAAGGATGAAGAATATCGGCGGCGCCGTTTACCAGAGCGTCAAAAGTAGAAGCGCCAACATCGGCGGAAACTGCTCGACCCCCAGGAGTAAGACTGGGACCTCGACCACTAGGGAGACTGGCGGTGGGGCTCAGAAGGTGTTGGCGAAGACTGAGGCACCTCCAGGTCCTGGTCAATGATTAGAGGCAACGGATCAGCAGACTAATCCTTCCCACCCATGGTCTGGGTCAGGACCGGAGTCCTGGATAAAGAAGTGTTGCCTCCTCAGTCGACAACTGGTCGATCGGCTCGAGAAAAATCTCAGCCAGAAGATCAACCAGTGTCTCGGCCAACCAGCCTGACGGGGTTACCGTGGAACCAGCAGCCTGGGCCGAAAATTCAATTGAAGTCGGATCTGGAGAAGCATGGGAATCGGAGGCCCTGGACTAAGAGTGTTCCCGATCCCACAATTAACGTTGAGACCGTTTTATGGTCTTTTTTTTAAGATTCTGATTTGTTTCCTAATGAGGGGCCCTGAGCGAGAGTCGGTAAAGCCTGACACAAATCCCTGAAAGCCCTCATGAAGTAGGTGCCCAGTGAAAGCGGCATGAAGGCGGAAGCTGAGGAGGTGTGAGCTGCGGCCTGGGCTGCTGCCTCCTCAAAGGCCGTTAGCTGTTCAGCAGACCCCACAGCTGCAGAGACCACCCGGCGGGCATCTTTTGATTTAACTGACGGATTCCGTTCATTTGGATGACCTATGGTAAGTCGCACACGACGGTCCTCAAGAACGGCAGGGTCAAAAGTGCGACAGATATTGCAGACCTGGAGATTGTGTTTGTATCCCAGGCAGTAGACACACGTGGTGTGCAGATCCATTCAGGACATCTTCTGCCCGCAAAGGCATCGTCGGAACCCCGAAGCAGATTTGTCGTTGGCCATCACAGTCCAAAGGTAGAAGCAAGAAAACGTTTTAAACACTTTTGGAAGAAAATCCGAAGATTTGGTAGCAAAGTACCTACTCAGAGCGAAAGCAATAAGGAGGGAACCTGCTTCTTCCAGCAGAAAGAAAGATCTGGCGTCATGGAGCAGAGCTGGGGGAGTTACCACCCTGGTGGGTGGGAGAAGCCAGCTTGAAGACGTTCCAGTCAGTCTTAAAGTGAAAGTTAACTGCCAGAAAGTGTGGATAGAACACCATATTCATGTCCCTAGAAAAGAAAGTTTTAAAATAACACACTTAGAAGTAGCTGTGTTAGTGAATACTTGCAAAGTTTGACAGTGTTCTTCAGTAGTGGAGGACCGACAAGCAGTTGACTGTGGGAGAAAGAACTGGGGCATGCTGGAGGCACCAATGTTATACAGGCACCCATGAGGCACATCAACATGGGTGGCCCCAGCTTGCAAAAAGTTTCGGGTGGTCCTGATGCCGACCGCTTAAAGCTCTATACTGTGGCTCAATGATGGGAGATGTCCTCAAAGATCTCTATATACCGTTTTGAGGGAGGTGCCAAACAGACTAGAAATGGTTCTGATAATATCTCACTTAAACTGATAATATTCAAATTAATTTTACTGTGATATGCTGTTGATAATTATGTATTAACACACAGATTCAAGCTAAATCAATGCTAGGTAAGTGCTGAGTTTTAATGTTGATAAGTGCTGTGTGATCCATATGGGTAAAAAGAACCGTGAACAAAATACTTTATAAATGGAGTAATAGTGCGAAAATCAGATGAAGAAAAAGACCTGGGTATTCTAGTAGACTGCAACCTAACATATCAGTCCCACTATAATAAACTAATTATAAAAATTAAACAAGTACTGTGGAATATAAAGAAAAACTTCAGGAGTCGCAGTCAGTGGGTGATTCTGCCACTGTACGGAACTTATGTCATACCCATACTGGACTATGGAGCCCCGCTATGGGGACCCATAACAAGGGGGGCAGTGGTTAATGTTGAAAGGGTGCAGAGACAGACCACCAAAATGATACACAACTTAAATAAGGCTCCTTATAAACAATGTTTAAATAAATTACAGCTGATGTCACTGGAGACAAGAATTAAGAGGGGACCTATTGCTATGTTATGATGCAATGCAGGATGATTATATACTAAATGAACTAAACCTTCAATTTAAAAATGACAAGAAGGGTACTAGGGGCCACCCACTCCAGCTGAGACACATTAAACATAACACCAATAGGAGAAAAGCTTTTTTCACCCAGAGAATGGTTGCCCCTTGGAATGAATTACCAGAGGAAATTATTTGTTCAAGAAGTAAGGCCCAGTTTAAATGCAACCTCGACTCATATTCTGAAAGGACACAATCTGATTTATTATGGGTGAGATGACAGGAGTGTCAATGGGCCAAAAGAAAGGCCCCCTTAGCTCCTTACCTCTTAGTATGAATCTCAGTAGGTTTTGCACTGTGTTTCAATAAGTGGGACAGGCCAGTTTCTATTTAAAACCAATTCTGGAGTGATTATGTTTAAACCTGGAAGCATATAATACTTGTGTAAATGTATTTTTGTGCACCATGTACAGTTATGTGTAATCATGTACTGTACCATCGTCGGCGTGATAGTTGGCCATCGTGGGCAGGATCCCACGGTAAACATGCCTCTGGGCTAAACAGGCTATCCTATAAACATATCTTCATGCAACTAAGTAAATAAGGGCACTGTATTTTAATTAGAAAGGGTTTGGACCCATAAAAGGGGACTTTGAACTGTAAGAGCACAATCAAATGCCCCCACCCTCAGTGTAACTGCAAAAATATTTGACAGTGCAAGGCCGTCTCTGTGCAGTGTAGGGTGGGTGGGAAGTATTTGCGCTTCATCATATTCAGATCATCTTTTATCACAGAGTTGCTTTTTCTCCAGGCATACCAACATGTTATTTTCAAGGCTTTTAATTCTAACCCCAGGAATCAGTCATTATGATTAAACAAATGCAGTCAGCCTCCTGTGTTGGACTGCCTGGAGAGATGGAATTATATGCAAATGATGGAACTCTTAATTGGCTCATGCCACTTTCAAACTGCTGCCCTAGCAACTACTGCACTCTGAGTGCTTCAGATGCTTTACTCCGCCTGCCTAGTGAAGACGTCCCAGAGAGCTCTCCTTCAACCTCTTCAAAACCTGATTATCTGTTTGATAAGTAGTGTTTTTACTTTATTTTTCAGATTGCTGCCTTAGTTTTAGTTTATTTTGTAGTTTGTGTAATTTTTATTGTATCTAGCGGTTCCTTCACGTTCCTTGGAACCGAGGGTTCCACTATTTCTAGTGTGGATTTTACCTCAATCTTTTGTATTTGTCATTTTTTGTGGTAGGTTCCTAACTGCATACAATTATTTAAATTTTATATAAGATTTCTTAGTATTGGTGTCAGGAACCAAGTAGCGCTCAGTTACCGGAACTGTTATGTATTTGGTGTATTCGGTTCCCAGGAACCGATAATTTCTCATATTTTCTTTAACGATTCCTGCACAATGTCAGAGGATCCTGCTGTTAAGCCTTAAAAACGCACAGGAACCACTGGTTTAAATTGTGTGAGTCTTGTGGTCAGATAATAGCCAAAGCAGACAGACATTTTTTGTGTATTTTTTGCCTGGGTACTAGCCATAACTTTGTAAATTGTGACATTTGTAAAACTTTTTACCCTAAGATTCTTAAGAAAAGGTCAAAAATATTAGAAGAGATGGACTCTGCTTCTGCTGTTACTGGTGAAACTAGTTCCTCCACCTCTGGCACAAGAAAGGATGGAGGTAAAGCTAAGAATCCTGACAAAGGATCAGATAAGTTTGAGCAGGGAAAGTCAAAAAGACCAGTGGACTCAGAGTCTGAACCTGTGCCAATGAAGAAAAAATGTAAAGAGAAGCATGTCGCTGCACCTCCAGCCGAGAAGGCTAAGGAGCTACCGGCTGGCAAAACTGGTATGCCCTCGGCTGAGGACACTGCCAAGGCCTTACAGGTCTTGCAAGCACTGCAAGCTGCAGTCCCAGTTCCAATACCGACTGCCCTGTTCCTGTACCGGTTCCACCCCCTCAGGAGCCACTGGCTTCCTTTCCTGAGGAGGAGGAGTTTAATTTTGAGGAGGAACAGATAGACACTGAGGTTTCTCCAGAACAGGAGTTCGGTCCCCCCCCCACCAGGGGTCCAGAGGATTATTCCTCACACTATGCTTTTGTTAAAAGCATGGTAGAGGCACTTAACCTCCCTCTGCAGGAGAAAGAGGAGGATGTGGAGGAAGCAGAATTCTTGGATATGATGAGGTTAACCCCAACAAAACGTTTATTACTGCCTATGCATAAGTCCTAAAAAAAGGCAGCAATGCAAGTATTCCAGAAATACAGGTTACTCACCTGTAACAGGAGTTCTAGGAATGGTATATGTTGTTCATCCACACTCATTGGCAGGTATCCTTGCCGCTTTAAATCTTGCCGGAAGGTCTTCAAGCTTGCTCCTCCCACCCACCCGGTGGTATAACTTCGGCTCACCCCTATGACGTTGGATCTGCCGCTGGAAGCTAGGGTTAAAGGGCCGGGCCGGGAGGTTTGAGAGTTAGATGAACAATATATACCATTCCTAGAACTCCTGTTACAGGTGAGTAACCTGTATTTCTAGGGACATGGATATGTTGTTCATCCACACTCATTGGCAGACTCCAGCAGTTCCTCGGGAGGAGGGAGGCAAGACACACCCCCAATACTTACTTGGGAAAGAGAGATTGAGAACCGAGGCCCCAAACCAGCATCCCGGCGTGACTCAAGGTCGATGTGGTAGTGGGTAATGAAGGTGTTTGCTGACTTCAGGTAGCAGCCCTGCAGATCTCCTGGATAGGGACGTCCCTGGAAGCAGCCACTGCAGCAGTAGTGGCGGGTAGAATGAGCTCTTATCCTCTGGGAGGCTCCATGCCCACCAACTTATAGCAGAGATCTATGCAGGAGGTTACCCACCTGCTTATCGTCCGCTTGGCTGCAGGTCTGCCAGATGCGGCTTCAGCGTAGGTGACAAACAGCTGGCGAACCTCTCCCCGAATTTCAGCCGTGCGCTCCTTATAATAAGCGAGGGCCCTTCTAGGGTCCAGAGTATGGAGCCTATATTCGGCCTCCGAGGTGTGATTGGGGTAGAACACCGGCAGAGTCAACACCTGGTTAAGGTGAAACTCCGACACCACCTTCGGAAGGAATTTCGGGTGGGGCAGGGACAACCTTGTCCCTGTGGGAAGACCAGTAAGGAGACTATGGAAAGCCTGGAGCCTCCCATCCTTCTGGCTGACGTGATAGCCACCAAGAAGGCGGTCTTCCACGACAGGTGAGAGAGAGCACACCTGTGCATAGGTTCATTGGTTTGCTCATGAGCTTTGCCAGTACCAGCAGTAGATCCCACGGAGGTGGGGTTCCCGACTGGAGGGAAATGTGATCAAGGCCTTTGAAAAAGCCAGACCACTTTCTCTCTCTCGTGCCACTGACTGCTTCCCTGCCCGCAGCCTGTAAGCAGAGAGATGGCTGCAGGTGCACCCTCAGGGTCGTCGACCTAAGCCCTGACTAGAAAGGGACCATAAATAGTCCAAGATGCTTGCCAAGGAACAGGAGGAAGGGTCCAAGCCTTGTTCTGACACCAAATGGAAAACCTTTTCCATTTGAAGGCATAGCATTTTCTGGTCAATTCTACGGGACGCCAACTACATTGAGGACCTCGCCGGAAAGACCCAAGGCCTGGAACTTCAGCCGCCAGGAACCAGGTCAGCTGTGCAGGGATTGAAGGTCCGGATGGAACACCTTCCCTGATTGACTGAGAGCAGGTCCGGCGAGCTGAAAGCTGCCAGGAGTCCTGGAGCTGAGACTGAGGAGATCTGGTACCAGAACTGGCGAGGCCAGTCTGGGGCTATCAGAATCACCTGCGCCTTGTCCCTCCTCGCCTTGAGAAGCACCTTGTGGATCAAGGGAAATGGGGAAAGGCGTAAAGAGGCCCGGGTCCACGGCCTCGAGAAGGCATCCCCTGCAGCGAGCCCTGCTGAGGGGGCGGGCATGGAACAGACTCAGCCTGCTCTCCTGGAGGCAAACAGGTCCACCTGAGGTGTGCCCCAATGGGAGAACAGATGCTGTACTACCTCCGGCAGGAGAGACCACTCGTGGGATGCAGCCCCTATCCGGCTCAGGGCATCGGACAGGGTGTTGGAGGCTCCTGCCACGTGAATGGCTAGGAGATCCGCCTCCAGGCTGCGCACGAGTGACCAAATGCGGAGAGCTTCCTTGCATAGAAGCATGGAGCGCGTCCCGCCCTGGCGGTTTAGATAGTACATGGTTGTGGTATTGTCCGTCTGGACTCGGACCACTTGACCCCGGAGGAACGGAGCAAAGGCGGTGAGAGCTAGGCGGACCGCTCGGAGCTCCAGCAGGTTGATGTGGCATCGGGACTCCCGCGGGGACCAGAGGCCATGAGCCCGGTGTTCCCCAGATGGGCACCCCAACCCATCAGAGAGGCATCGGTCGTAAAGAGAGACCGCCGGTTCGGGCGGACGAACGGGATGCCCTCCTGCAAATGATCTGGAACGGTCCACCACTGGAGAGCTGCCCACATCCCCTGTGTCACTGACACAAGCTGGTCCAAAGGATCGCAGCTGCCAGACCACTGGCTGGCCAGTCCCCACTGAAGGGGACGATGTTCCAGCCGGCCCAACGGACCACGCTGGTGCAGGCTGCCATGAGACCCAGGAGGCGCAGGAAGTCCCAGGTAGGCGCAATTGCCCAAACCAGAAATGATCGGGCAAAGGAGGAAAGAACTCGGCCCTGTCCGGCGGGAGCCGCGCCTGGCTCAAGAGAGTCGAGCTGCACCCTGATGAATAGAATCACCTGCTTCGCCTCGAAGTTCTGACTTGGCCTCGTTGATAAGGAGGCCCAGTTGAGAGCAGACCTGGAGGGCCAGATCTCTGACCACTCCGCCTCCCTTCCTGAGGGGAGCTGCTATCAGCCAGTCGCTCCAGGTAAGGGTACACCCGACCCCCGGCGCCAAGAGGGAATGCTGTCACCACTGCCATGCATTTGGTGAAGACCCTGGGAGCTGGAGACAAGCCGAAGGGCATGGCTTGGAACTCGAAGAGGGATCCTTCCGCTCGGAAGCGAAGGAATCTCTGGTGAGACGGACGGATAGGGACGTGAAAAAACGCGTCCTGCAAGTCCAGAGAGCAGAACCACACGCGCTCCAAGGATGGTATTATCTGAGCCAGAGTGACCATCCTGAAGGTTCGAGACCTTAGGAACTTGTTTAGGTCGTGTAGGTCGAGAATGGGGCGCCAGCCCCCCGTCCGCTTCGGAACCAGGAAGTACCTGGACACAAACCCTGGGTCTGAAGGAGGATCCACCACCTCTCTTATCACCTCCTTCTGGAGGAGGAGAGCGATGTCGGCTCGACGAGCCGCCAGTGAGGCTGGGGATCCCGAAGCCCCCCGAGGGGCGACGGCTCTGAAGGGTGGTGCCTGCTCGAATTCCAGAGGCAGGCCTCTTCCCACCACCTCCAAGACCCACCTGTCCGTGGTAACAGCGGACCAGGCGGAACGGAAGTGCCGGAGCCGTCCCCCCACGGGGGGACCCAGGGGTAAGGTGACGGGGATGGGAGACACCCTCAGCCCGTCACTGTGCAGGCTTGAGGAGGGACCGCCGAGGGACCTCCTGGGCCTTTTCCTCCTGCCTCCTGTTAGAGGAAGCCGCGTTTGGGTTTGGGATGCCAAGGTCGAGCCTGCTGGCCCTGACGCTGCTGGGCCGGGCGCCGGGGCACAGAAGGACGAAAGGGCTTAGGCTGTGGCTTGCGCCTTGTCCTTCTGAGCGGAAGAGACCGAGTCCAAGGTAGCATTGGACTTCTCGATCCTCTGCAGGTGACCTTCCACCCCAGGGCCGAGAGGTCAGTCCCCAAAAGGGAACATCTGCCAACTTGTGCTGGGTATCCGGTAAAGGTGGATATCCTCAGCCAAGCCCGCCGACGATAGCCACTCGGCCGCCACTGATCTGGCACATGAGTCCCCTATATCCAAAGCAGTCTGGAGCTGCTGTTTGGCCACTGCCTCGCCTGGTCCCGCACCTGCTTAACCGTAGTCTGCAGATCGGCGGGAAGATGAGGATGACCTCATCCAGGGAGCCCAACAGGGCATGAGAAAAATGTGCCATGAGGATGGCCGAACTGGCCTGAGACGGCCGTTAGAGGACGCAGCATAGACTTTTCGCCGACATAGTCCAATTTCTTGGACTCTTGTCAGGAGGTTTGTCCACATCCTTGGCGCTAGCCGGGCGCTACCGGAAAACGCTGTCGGTAACCAACCCTCAGCAGAGGGGTGTTCAAAAACCGGACAGGAACCGGTAGGGACCGCGATACTTCCTGGCCATCCTACGACGGGCGCAGGGCAGGAAGCAGGGCGCTGCCAAAGCTCCAGTGCCGGACCCACTATGGCCTCGCCACCGAAAAGCCTCCGTCGGAGAATCCCTCGGTCCAGAATCTCTCGTGAGGGGATACCTGGCCCGCTTGGAAACGGGTTCGAGCTCCATCCCGGTGGACTCCGAGATGAGCCGAAGCAGTCCTAGGAAGGACGACGGGCTATCGTCCATTGACTGACCTCCTGAAGACTCCAAGTCCAGTCGCTTGGAGAAAAGGAGGAATCATCTTCGGACTCGGAAGAGTCCTCGAAGAGCTGCCTCTGGCCTGAGCCACCCTTCACCTGCCGAGGTCGGTCGGGAGTGAGGGTAACTGACAGCCGATGGGGTAAACCCTTAGCCGACCGAGAATCCTTGGTCGGAGCCCCAATTGGTGGCTGTGGAGGCGGAGGTTCCACCGGAATCGGTGGAGCAGCTGGTTTTGGCCGAACAACCGGCCTGGGTATAGGCTCCTCGGATAAGTCGAGGGGTTGTGTCGGCCGCTCCGGTGACAGCCACTTAATGGCCGGGGAAGGCGACGGGGTCGGCTTACTCCCGGCCAGGAGGAGCTGTTGCAACATAAGGTCCTCGTACCGTCGACGTAATTTACGCCGGAGCCTCCCCTCGTCCGAGGAGGAGGACGAGGACGAGCAGCGACGCCGCTTACCGCGGTGCCGAGACCGAGACCGCCTATGACGGTGGGATCGGCTGGACCGCGAAGAGGTCCGAGACCGAGACCGAGAGTCCCGGAATTTCCGAGGTCGGTGCGGGGAGGTGTCGGCCGGAACCGGCACTCCCTTCGGCTCGGATGGTCCATCCGAGGGCTCCGGAACCGGAGGCACAGGCGAGCCCACGGGATCCTCAACCCTCCCGGGGAACCGGGAGAGGGATCGGCTGCTAAAGGCGACAGCCTGTCAATGGGTCGAGAAAATCTCGACTTCATCGGTGGGAGTCTCGGTCAACTGACCTGACGGGACACCGTGGAGGCCAGTGGTCGAAGCGTAGCGGTCGACCGAAGCCGACGGTCGACGACCCGGGGAGAGGGACCTTTCCCGCTCCCAAGAGCGTCGACGGAGGGACTTACCCCTGTCCCTCTTTTTGGACCGAGAATAAGGTCCAGTAGACGTAGGCCCTTCTCCCTTAGTGGAGAGGGACAGACAAAGCTCCTTAAAAGAAGCCGTGTAGGAAGAGCCCAGAGAGAGCGGGATAAATGCCGCGGCCGAGGAAGATACGGCCCACGCCGCCTCCTCTTCGAGGGCGACCATCCGCTCGAGCTGATCCGCCGAGCCCGCCGCCGCGGACACCGCCAACCGGGCCTCCTTGGACTTCACCGGAGGGAAACGCTTCTCGGGACGGCCCAGTTGCAATCGGGCAGCACGGTCTTCGAGGACGTAGGCCGAGAAAGATGAGCACAGGTCGCAAGCCTGCGGGTCGTGCTCAAGGCCTAAGCAGTAGACACGTGGAGTGTGGATCCGTCCGAGACATCTTCTGCCCGCATGGGCATCTCCGAAACTGGAGTCGATTTGTCCATCGCAGTCGCGAGGGATAAAGACTGAAGTCTTTTCGTAAAATTTATTTTAAACCGCGAACGGAGAAATAGGAACCAGTCTCAAACGCAGAGCGTTAAGGAGGGAACCTGAGCTTCCAAGCGGTAAGGAAGATCTGACGTCATGGGGCGGAGCCGAGAGTTATACCACCCGGGTGGGTGGGAGGAGCAAGCTTGAAGACCTTCCGGCAAGATTTAAAGCGGCAAGGATACCTGCCAATGAGTGTGGATGAACAACATATCCATGTCCCTAGAAATATCAGCTTGCTAGGACAACAGCTGATTTTCTGTTCAGCCACCCTGACTCTGAAGGGTTTGTGCAGGCTGCTGCTTGCACAAAGCCAGAATTCCCTTGGCTACCCATCTCCCTGTTAAGGATACTCGGAAGATGGACACAATGGGGAAGAATGGGTATATGGCTGCTTCCCTCATTCTTAGACAGGCCAATTATATGGCCTATGTAGTGCAATACCAGAGGGCACTCTGGAATGCAGCGCTAGCTCTGGCTGACAAACTGCCTGGTGAAGTGGCAGTGGACTTGCAGGATACAGCAAAGGTCGCTTTCGATGCCACAAAATACCAGTTTCACATGGCTGTGGACACTAATGACTCCGCAGCCAGATTGATGGCACTTTCTGTCTCCCTTAGATTTGCCTGGCTCAGGACCACAAACCTGACCCTTGACACCCAGGCTAAGGCGATGGACTTTCCTTTTGAGAAAAATTCTCTGGAGATAAAACAGAGGCCTATATGAAGAAGGTAGAAGAATATAAGGCCACCTACAGAAGCAATTCTAAGGATAGGCCATCCTCATCTTATAGATCCCAGACCAGGGAGGCAGGGGTAGGGGATCCTACTCCAGATCTTTTTTCCAAGCTCAGGCCTCTCAGCTACATCAACAGCCTAGAGGATACTTCAGTGAGAGGGGCAGGAGAACCATGAGGAGACCTCCTCCCTCCCCAGTGAATCAGGCAGTGTCCACTTAGAACCCCTGACAGGCTAGTACAGGTCGCATCCCCTGCCAAAAATCCACCAGTGGGTGGCAGATTGGCTCATTTTCTTCAGGATTGGTATACCATCACCACAGACAAGTGGGTCCTGGAGGTACTGAGCCAGGGTTTGGCAATCAGCTTCAAATCTCTCCCCACGCTGAGAGCAAGAACATTTGCACCAGTCACATCTGCAGACAAGACACTACTAGATGCAGAAGTGAAACACCTGCTAGCTATCAAGGCAGTGGAGCCTGTGCTCCTAAACCAGTGGGGCAAAGGCTTCTACTCCAGATACTTCCTCACAAAGAAGAAAAAATGGGATTGGTGACCTATCCTGGATTTAAGACTTCTAAACAGACATATTCTGAAACCAAAATTCAAAATGGTCACTCTTGCTCCGATCATTCCCACTTTACAAAAGGGAGACTGGTTAGTCTCCCTAGATTTAAAAAAGGACACTTATTTTCACATCCCCATCAGACCTTCTCACAGAAAGTTTCTTAGTTTCAGACTGGCCTCAGGCCATTATCAGTTTGCAGCCCTTCCTTTTGGCCTGACTTCTGCACCAAGGGCATTCACAAAGTGTTTGGCCGTGGTAGTGGAGTTTCTGAGAAAACAGGGAGTATCAGTCTTTCCCTACCTGGACGACTGGTTAGTGGTGGGTCCATCTCTACATCTGGCAGAGCAGGCCTTAACACTAACAAAGTCTACTCTGGAATCCCTGGGTTTCCTCATAAATGAGCTGAAGTCATAGCAAACACCAGTTCAGGTACTCGAGCTCATTGGAGCAGAACTGAACACCAGTCTGGGCAGAGCTTTCTTGCCACAGGGCAGAGTAAACAGTATTTTACGAATTGCAAACTCATTTGTACCAGGAAAACCCAAGCCAGCCAGAGACTTCCTCAGGTTTTTGGGCCACATGGCAACTGCCACCACAGTGGTACTAGGTTCCAGATTCCAAATGAGGGACATCCAGTTCCACCTGAGACACTACTGGCCACAGAGGACAGACCTTCTGTCCAAGTTGGGGCCAGTCACACACACTCTCCTACAGGCACTGCAGTGGTGGCTGGACAAACAAAACCTTCAGGTAGGGGTTCCTTTCACAAAGTAACAACCTTCCTTGGTTCTTACAACAGATGCATCCCTTCTGGGTTGGGAAGCACACATGTTGGATTATACAGCAAATGGCACATGGTCTACTCAAGAATCCATGTTGCACATAAATCTTCTGGAGCTCAGAGCAGTGTACAAATATTCTGGAGCTCAGAGCAGTGTACCTAACCCTGCAGGCATTTGCTCCACATCTTCAAAACAAAGTGGTGCAGGTCAGAACAAACATCACCACTACTGTGTATTACATAAACAAACAAGGAGGAACCAGGACAGCCCCACTGTGCACAGAAGCAATGAGGCTGTGGTCCCTGGTCTACTCCATGAAGGTATCCCTTTCAGCCATACATCTTCCAGGAAAGAACAATGCACTGGCAGACTCTCTCAGCAGGATAAGTCAGGATCATCACGAGTGGTGTCTGAATCCTCAAATTCTCAGTTCGATTTTCAGGCGTTGGGGCACTCCAGAGATAGAGCTCTTCGCCTCTGCAGAAAATCACCAGCTTCCAGTTTATTGTTGCAGGCATCCTCTCGGGGCACACTACTCCTGGATGCATTGGCACTGGATTGGACAGGGAAGTTTCTGTATGCCTTCCCTCCTTTCCCACTGATATTCAGGACCCTACTGAAATTGAGGTCCCTATAAGCAACAATGATACTGGTGGCACCAGACTGGGTGAGGCAGCACAGGTATTCGCTTCTGTTGACTCTGTCAGTGGTACCTCCAATTCATCTGCCCAGGAAACATAACCTGCTGACTTCCTCTCAAGGCAGGATACTGTACCCCAACCTGAAATCTCTAAGGCTCAAGGCCTGGCTCCTGAGGACTTATGAGTATGCGGATCTTAAACTGTCAGAACAAGTTTTGACAGTACTTAGGGGTTCCAGGAAACCTTCTACTACAAAGAGATACTCTGCCAAGTGGAAGAGATTCTCCATGTGGTGTGCAAGTAAGGATATCGACCCATCCAGGGCTGGCCTTGCCATTCTTCAGGATTACCTGACACACCTACATTCTTTAGCTCTGAAGCCTTCAACCCTCAAGGTTCATTTGGCTTCAGTTTTAGCTTATCTGTCAGTTGGTAAAGAGAGGTCCATGGCCTCTCATCCAGTTTTCAGGAAATATTTTAAAGACCTTAACCTTTTGTACCCTCCTTTGAGGGAACCAGTTTCGGCCTGGAATCTGAATATCTGCATTGCCAAACTCATGGATGCCCCATTTGAACTGATAGCAACAGCAGACCTTAAGTATATCACTCGGAAAACTGTGTTTTTGGTTGCTATCACTTCAGCCAGAAGAATCAGCGAGTTACAAGCCCTGTGTATGGATGCAGATTATATCTCTTTCCACAGGGATAAAGTGGTCCTCAGGACCAATAGAAAATTTCTTCCCAAAGTGATGTCTGATTTCCATTTAAACCAGTCCATCACTTTACCTGTCTTTTTGAGAGAACTCCCGTTCTCCAGAAAGGAGGCTTCACTCTCTTGATGTCAAAAGGGCACTTAATCACTATATTGACAGAACCAAGTCTTACAGACCAGACCAGACACAGCTCTTTCTTACCTATGGAGAGGTAAGTAAGGGTAGACCTGCCACAAAACGGACAATTGCTCATTGGATAGTGGCATGTATTCAGTTTTGCTATAGTAAAGAGTGCAAACGGGCTCCCCTAGGCCTCAGAGCACATTCCACCGGGGTACAGCTGCTTCAGTGGCAGCTTCAAGGGATATCCCACTCCTGGAAATCTGCAAAGCAGCTACATGGAAAACAGCACACACATTCACAAAGCATTACAGCCTGGATCTGCAATCCAGAAATGATGCTAGGTGTAGTACAGCAGTGCTGCAGAACCTGTTTTCCTAAATAGGTTTTCTGCCCAACCTCCAAAGGTACTGCTTGGTAGTCTGCATTTGTTTAATCATAATGAGTGATTCCTGGGGTTAGAAGAAAAAATTGCTCACCATAGTAATCTTGTTTCTTCAAAGGGATCACTCATTATGATTAAAGCACCCTCCCCTACTGAAAAAACTATGATCTTTGTTCTGCATCCCTGTTTTGGGATATGTTCTCCATATAGGTTAAGTTAGAGACTCACCTTTTCTGTTAACCAGTTAGTTCCCTTGTGGTCTCAAGTTTTTTAGGTTTATTTATTGGGATGTTTTTTGACCTGAGAGAACAACAAATGATAATATATAAATATTATCATAGTTAATGGGTCTTACATAGAGGATAATGTATGGTCCTCTGTCGGTAACCGGGCAGTTAACTGTCGAGAGGTTGCCAGGGCGACTGTGTAAACCTCGAGAGCGAAGCTCGAGAGGTTTACGTCGTCATGGCAACCTCGAGACGGTTAACAATGACCGTTGCCGATAGAGAGGACCATACATTTTTTTTATATGCATGGTCCCAATGAAAAAGGCTGCTTACTTTTTGATCACTAGTCACCGCGTGGCTGTTCAGTCCTTCCTAACGCTGCTGTTCATCTGTCGGGTTCCTCGATTGGCGCACATGCAAGAGACATCATGCCAGTTATCACCGATGTGGGTTTTAGCACGATAGGTTAACAACATATCTACGTCACATCGATAGGTTAACAGCCTTAGGAAATGATGATTTCCTAAGGTTAACAGCGTTCTACCATACATTATACCCAGTTTAGGCTACGTAAGAATCTGAAGCACTCAGAGTGCAACAGTTGCTAGGGCAGCAGTTTGAAAGTGGCGTGAGCCAATTGAGAGTTCCATCATTTGCATATAATTCCATCTCTCCGGGCAATCCAACACAGGAGGCTGACTGCATTTGTTTAATCATAAAGAGTGATCCCTTTGAAGAAACAAGATTACTATGGTGAGCAGTTTTTTCTTCCTGCATTGCATGCATTTTTCATAATCACTGCCTCTGCCTTACCTATATCTGTAGTAAGTTGTTTAGTTGAATGTGGAGTAATTTCCGGGATCTGTAGCACAACTTCACAATATGTCTGCATAGTTGCCCTGGCAATGGAGCCTAACCAGCAGTCAGCCATGTTGTCCAGTTCTGGCAGTTCATCTCTTAAAAAAAATTAAATTTACCGTTAATTTTAATATTACTGTAAAATCCCTTTGCAGGGTTTCTCATACTTCTATGAAACGCAGAACACATTTAAGGGAGACGGGGAACCCTTAACAAGAGAATATTGGTTTTGTTTTTAATAAAACAGAGACCTGACTTAAGCGAACATACAATTTCAGTGTTTTATTTTAGAAAATTAATTTCTACTGTTTTTAAATGCTTGAAACTAATCTCTGTGCTGGTCTGTCAGGATTCCACACTTACAGAACTGTTTCAGTTAACTGTGTTGAAAATTATCCTGTTTCTAGCACATTAATAATGCAATTTATGACTCCATACAGTAAAATTAAAAATATTAGAAATCAACAAGTTTGATTCTGTTGTGCTGGTAATAAATTCCAAATCTGTCTATCAGGGCTCACATAATGCCCCTTTAAGTCCACCTTTTGGCCATGTACTCTTAAACAGACCCTGTCAACTCCCCACAGGCTATGGCCCTTATGAACTAAGATGGAGGTTGATTGGGTTTTAAATCCGCAGGTTGCCATGGCAACTCCGAGCATGAGTGTGGTTACACTCCATCTGCCGTGGCAACCCTGGTGCCTTTGAGAGCTGCAGCTGCAGTTGACTCACCTGTAACTAAACCGTACAGTGTGCAGCAAACAGCTCTCTGAGATAGCACAAGAAGCACACTTATCACTAAAAGTGTACTTCACACGACTTTACAACTAAGAAGCTGATTGGATGAGAGATCTGAAGTGATCTACAGTACTGTTTACAAGCAAGGAATGTGCTCGACACAAGCGAATGGGGCACATGTGTTTTGGTGCTGCCACATCAATATGGCGTCCCGTGTTATTTGTTTATCTGTTTGTTAAAAAAATGGATCTCACTGTGAGATCTCAAACAAAGAATTTAGAGGCCATCAAACCTCCACATTAGTTTAAACTGAACATTAACTGTTCACTTAACCAATAGGAAAATGCTGCCATAATTATGGAATTATTTCAATGATCAACATTTTGGGATGGAAAATTAAGGGAGGCTGTCACTCAACCATCTTAGACTGTTCACAAAAATCTAACCATCACGGCGGTCCCATCCACCAACCCAACAGATGGGTCAAAGGACCTCAATATGAGCACTGCTCATCACTGACATAAACTGAAAAAAACAAAAAACAATTCCTTACTTAGAATTTAAAAGACGTGCTTGT
The DNA here is from genome assembly GCA_016271365.2 of Neoceratodus forsteri. Lineage (NCBI taxonomy): Eukaryota > Metazoa > Chordata > Ceratodontiformes > Ceratodontidae > Neoceratodus > Neoceratodus forsteri. Next base: position 270,833,579 of record JADMNL010000025.1, read on the forward strand.
CCAGTATTTCAAATTTCAACTTCCCAGACTCTTCTAAAGAGTCATTAGAATGTAAACAAAAATCTGAATTTTCTATAGAAATGCCTCACAACTCTTAATAAGTATGACCACTTCACCAACTACTGGAGTTAAAAACATTTTAGTCGTCCCGCCGGCGCAGTGACAGCGCTACTGCTCATGACATTGGTGACCCGGCTTCAGGAATGAGCCTGGGGAGTTGGAGAGTCGGCTGGGGGTGAGGGCTTAAGCATCTGAGGGACCTCTCCCTCGCCTTCTCCAGGGGGAGAGTGGGGTGAGGCTCAGCGCTTGTCTGGCCTCTGGCAGAAGCCGGCGGCACAACAAGCACCAGCCATGACTTGAAGGGGAGGTGTAACAGACGTCGGTGTATACACCCTGACGTCACAGCACACATCATGCCTCCAGAGAAAACTGGAAAAAATGGCCCCAGGACACCAGGAAGATGGAGTGCCCGGCACCGATCCGGATCTCCCCTGCCTGTCCCACAGCCTGGCATCCCGACGAAACTCCAGAATTTCGAGGGCAAGTTCACCCCACCTCATCCCTGTTGGGGGTAGGGGGTTATAGCCATGGTTTCATGGGGGACAGCCTTGGTCATTGGGCTTCAAGTAAAGAGGGGACAGCAGCTGTGGGGATGCCTTGGTGACTCCGGATGGGTCAATGTGCTGGTGGTAGGGGGAATATAAATATCAAGTAAAAAAAAACAAAACATTTAGCTTCCAGGCACAATTTATAATGTTGTAAACAAAAAAAATATTCTACTGCCTGGCTAGTACACCTGGACAGAGAAAAGCTATGCTCATACCTTGCTCTGGCGGAAATGGAAGTTTCCCAGCATGCAGTGCCAGTTCTAGTGCAGGATCTTCCTGAGTCACAAACGGTTCCAGGTGAAGAGGTAGGGACATTATATACTGCCCAATCTTGAATACAAAGCAAAAATAGAATTCCCATTATTTTCTAAAATGAGAAGGAGGAGGAGAAGCAGTAGCAGGAGGAGGAGGAGGAGGAAGAGGTGGAGGAAAAGAAGAAGAAGAAGAATTCAGGTGAGACAATGGATTTAGCTATAATTATCATTTAGGTAACCATGACCACCTTTCTCTGGAAACTACTGAAATTTAATCGGTCAATTTCAGACACGCACATGCAACCTGGTAAGGAAAAGATGTCAGTGTCTTACCACTCCACCAACAGTCAGTACATGAATATTGGTAGCTCAAAGGATGTGAGGGAGTGTGTGACACGCTTACAATGTTTTCCAGCCCCATGGTCCAGACAGAGCACAGTGCATTTCCAGGCAGGTGCCCTCGGTTCAGAAGTAGGTTTGAAGGTCCACATCCAGCAAGACAGGGCTGGGAAGAATACTGTGTATTGCAACACGTCAAAGTCCAGGGGATGAGGAAGGGAGGCACAGTTGTCTGCATTCACAATGACTCCTCATTGTTGGCAGGGGAGTCAGCCCCCTTGTAAGGGGCAGACACGAGTGCCACTGCTACATGCAGTGAGGCCAGAAGTGAATGTGTGCAGGGGGCCATGGGAGACGGGTAGCCAGACGTGGCTGTATGCAGGGGGAAGAGTGTGGTCAGATGTGGCTGTGTACAGGGGGCAGTGGGAAGAGGGTGGCCAGAAGTGTCTATATGCAGAAGGCCGTGGAAGGAGGGTGGCCAGAAGTGGCTGTGTGCAGGGGCTGTGGGAGAAGTGTGGCAAGAAGTGGCCGTGTGCAGGGGGGAGTGGGAGAAGGGTGGCCAGACGTGGTTGTGTGCAGGTTGGCCATTGGAGGAGGGTGATCAGAAGCGACTATGTGCAGGGGATGGTGGCAAGAGGGTGGCCAGATGTTATTTTTATTTTGTTAACCAGGTAAGAACACTGGAACAAGTTCTTTTTCGGGTCTGACCCGACATGAAAAACATATACACACAAATGCAAAACTGTGCATTTAACACACTATACAAAACATGTACATGCACCCAATTCCTTTAAATAGCTGTTTCAAACCGACTTTAAAACTTTGTAAGGAAGAAGCAGATCTTAAACTTTCTGGTAACATGTTCCAGAGTTGGGGAGCAGCAGCTAAAACAGAGTTAAGCTAGTCATGGCAAGAAGAAATACAGGTGAGGGGGTACAAGCAAAGTGGGCAAGCATTAGGGATGCAATACTTGAAGTAACATCCCACTGTGTTAGGGAGAAAAGAAAGAGCAAAAGAAGGAGGAAACCACTTTGGTTCTCAAAAACAGTAGCACAAAAGGTCAGAGCCAAAAGGCTGGCCTTCAGGAAATATAAGGGAATGCAGTGGGACGAAGATAGGGAAGCATACAAGGCAGTAAGGCAGGCAAAGGCCCAAACAGAGGAAACACTAGCACGAACAGTAAAGGAAGGGGACAAGACTTTCTATAGTTACATTAGTGAAAGGAGAAAGTCCAGAGGGGGGTATTGCTAAGATCAAAAGGGATAAGGGGGAGTGTGTGGAGGAGGACCAAGAAAAAGTATCTATCCTAAATAGATACTTCTGCTCCGAATTTACGGAGCAGAAGGTAGGGCAGGGCTCCCAGCTCAGCACCATGGACACGTGGAAGGGAGGTGTGCACAAGTCCCTTCATAAAAGAAAGGATCCTACAAGAGTTCACTAAGCTCAGGGTGGACAAGGCAATGGGGACCTGATGGCACACATCCCAGGGTACTAAAGGAGCTAAGGGTGGAACTAGTAGAGCCATTAGCAGAACAGTTTACTGAGTCTCTGAGCACAGGAGAGGTCCCAGGAGACTGGAGAAGGGCTCATGCGATCCCGCTCCACAAGAGTGGCGGCAGGGAACTAGAGACCAGTCAGTCTTACCTCAGTAGTGGGCAAGATTGTGGAGGCATTCTTTAAGGAAAGGATAGTGCAACACCTGGAATCCATAGCAGCACAGGATCCAAGACAGCATGGGTTTACAACAGGAAGGTCCTGTCAAACTAATCTCAGATTTCTTTGACTGGGTAACCAGACTGGTGGACCAAGGAGGTGCAGTTGATGTCGCTTACCTTGACTTCAGCAAAGCTTTCTACACTGTTCTACATAGAAGATTGATTAATAAGCTGGGTAGGCTCGGGTGGGTCAGAAGTTGGTCAACTGGGTGGCAAACTGGTTGGCGGGCAGAAAGTAGAGAGTGGTGGTAAACAGTATACAGTCAGAAGAGATGCAAGTTACAAGTGGGGTATGTCAGGGATCAGTCCTGGGGCCAGTCCTTTTCAATATCTTCATCAGTAACATTGCAGATGGACTGGAGGGTAAGGTTTGTCTGTTTGCAGATGACATCAAGATCTGCAACACAGTAGATGATCCAGATGGAGTGGGCAGAATGAGAAGAGATCTGGAAAAACTGGCAAAATGGTCTGAAGAGTGGCAACTGGGGTTTAACGCAAAGAAGTGCAAGATCTTGCACATGGGGACGAGAAACCCTGAAGCTACCTATAGGTTGGGAGGGAAGTTGCTGGCAATCACAAGGGAAGAGAGAGACTTGGGCATCATCATCACAGATCACCTGAAATCATCCAAGCAGATCTCTAAAGCAGTAAGTAAGGCTAGAGGGATGTTGGGGTGTATTAGTAGGGGTATCACAAGTCGGAAGAGGGAGGTAATAATCCCGCTTTACAAGACACTGGTTAGGCCCTATCTGGAATACTGTATGCAGTACTGGAGGCCACACCTACACAAGGACATTAACAAAATTAAGGCAGTCCAGAGAAGGGTAGCCAAAATGGTGCAGGGACTGCATCAGAAAACATATGAGGACAGATTAACAGAGCTCAATATGTATATTCTAGAGCAAAGGAGGGAGAGAGGTGATATGCTCAAAACATTCATATATCTTAAGGGCATTAACAAGGTGAAAGAGTCTAACATGTTTCAATATAAGAAAAATAGCAGGACAAGAGGACACAGCATGAGATTAGGGGGAGGTCAATTAAGGGTAATGTGAGGAAGTTCTTTTTCACAGGAAGGGTGGTGGATGCATGGAACGGCCTATCTCAGGAAGTGGTGGATATGAATACAGTGCAGGGCTTCAAACAGGCATGGGCTAGGCATAAGGGAGCAATACAGATGAGTATGAATAAATAGGCCATTGACAGAGTAAAGGCCTATGGCACATTCATAACGTGGAAAAAAATGGGCAGACTGGATGGGCCTTGCAGTCCTTATCTGCCATCAGCTTCTATGTTTCTATGTAACAATGAGATCCAGCATTAGATTTTATGTGATATGGTCTACAGAAAAGTCCCTTTAAATGATCTCAGGTTTAAAGAGCAACTATCGCGTTCTTTCTCGAATTCCCCCCAGAGAAGCCCAAATAACCCTTACCTGCCTCGAAATCGAACTGGATTTAAATTTCTTTTATGAAGTGCCCTGATTTAGGAAGGGAAGATCTAATTTGCTCCATGGAGCTCCGTCCTGCATGATCCCTTCCACTTCCTTGTACCTCTGAACAGTGCACTCCACCCTGATCCGCCCAGCGCTACTATGTTTGTGACATAAAAGTGCGGGGAGGCGAAAGCGGCGATCCATTGCATTGTATGGGGCTGCATTTTAAAGTTTCAATTATGTAGTTTGATAGAAGTCGAATAAATCAGCTGCACCCCAACAGGACCTTGTTAGTTGCGGCAGCCACATTTATTCACGCACCATCAAAATAATTGAACTTTCATAACAACCCGCTAATCTGGATCAGCTCCGCAGCTCCCTATGACACAAGACACAAACAAGTAGATCAGAGGCGGAGTGAACTGTTCAGAGGTACAAGGAGTGGAGGGATCACAGACAGAGCTCCACGATGCAAAATTACGATCCCTTCCCTTCCTAAATTGGGGTACTTCATAAAAGAAATTGAAATCCAATTCGATTTAGGGGCAGGTAAGGGTTATTTGGGCTTCTTGGTGGGACTGGGTCAAACGTTGCTCTTTAATGAGGAATCTCAATTTAAACCAAATTATTTAATGGAAATAAACCTTTAGAGAAAAGGGATTTAAAAATTAAGCAACCAAATAAATATGCAAATCTAGTTTAAGGGGCTAACCAACCATGTTGTGAGTACAAGCAATGATGTGTACGTAAAGGAAGATCCAAAACAAATTGACAGATGTTATTGTACACAACTGATAGAGTCTTGCTTTCTTTCACAGCCAATTTGAAATACAGACCAGCCACATAGTCTAAATGAGGTAACAACATCCCTGCAGCTATTGATCTTCTAGGATCAGTGGAAAAATATTTTTAAACTTGTATAATACAACCACAATTTATGATTTACTGATCTATGTACAACCTTTACCTGGGGCAAAAAGGTTAAGTTATGATCGAGCATGTGACTGTGTGCAGGGGGCTGTGGGAGGAGGGTGGCCAAAAGTGCCTGTGTGCAGGGGGCCACAGGAGGAGGGTGGCCAGACATGGCTGTGTGCAGGGAGTTGTGGGAGGAGGGTGGCCAGAAGTGCCTGTGTGCAGGGGACCATGGGAAGAGGGTGGCCAGAAGTGACTGTGTGTAGGGGTCCATAGGAGGGTGGTCAGACACGGCTGTGTGCAAGGGGGCCATGGGAAAAAGGTGGCCAGAAGTGTCTGTATGCAGGGAGCTGTAGGAGGCGGGTGGCTAGAAGTGGCTGTGTGCAGGTGATCCATGGGAGGAGGGTGGCCAGAAGTGCCTGTGTGCAGGGGGTTGTGGGAGAAGGGTGACCAGAAGTGGCTATGTGCAGGGGGCTGTGGGAAGAGGGTGGTCAGAAGTGCCTGTGTGAAGGGGCTATAGGAGAAGGGTGGTCAGATACGGCAGTGTGCAGGGGGCCAAGGGAGAAGGGTGACCAGAAGTGGCTGTGTACAAGTTCAAGTTTATTGTAGGAAAACTCCGTTGAGCAAGCTCATTCACAAGGAGGTCCTTTCACACAGACAGGTAGTTAGAGATTACATAATTGAAAAAAACTGTACAAATTCAAGTACAGAATTATGGGCAAGCATAACATGTTGCATAAAAATGACAATGACAGAAAAATGCAAGTACAGAAAAAAGATACACAGTGCTTGTTTCCGAGTATCAAGGCAGCTAATTTCTAGGTAAGTAAGAGGAAGCAGTGGGCTAGAGTTAGAGCAGTGAGCTGGGATTTAGAAGCAGCTGCACATATCTTTTGTTTTTGCTGCAGCCAACCTTTTAAATAGGCGGACAGGGACAGTACCGGGAAGCTTCAGTATGCCTTGGAGCTGGTTCCAGATATTTGGGAGTACACTCAATATGGCCCGCTTGCCGAGTGAGGTGCGAGTTCACGGTACATCGAGGAGGAGGAGGTCATTTTTCCTAAGAGAGTATGTGCTGGAAATATGGAACAGGGTTGTGAGATAGTTCGGGAGCTTGTTCAGAAGTAGCTTAAGAGTCCAGATACCAGCATGAAGTGTGCATCTAGTTGAGAGTGAGGTCTAGCCAGCGGCTAGGTACAGATCGCAATGGTGGGATCGGTAGGGTAGGTTTGTCATGAACTGTATGGCGCAGTGGTAGAGGACATCTAGTTTGTTGAGTCCTGAGGCCACTGTGAAGGAATAGATTAGATCTGCATAGCTGAGTAGCGGCAAGAAAGTGGTCTGGACCGGCCTAGTTCTGGTATCCAATGGAAAGAGGGACTTGTTACAGAAGAAGCCTAGCCTAATTTTTTACCTCTTTGACAGATTGTCAAGGTGGTCATGAAAGGAAAACTTGTTGTCTAGCCACATACCAAGATATTTGAATTTGGAGGTGATTTCAAGGGGTTCACCTAGTGAGGTAGTGATGAATTCTTTGTGCGTGTTTGCAAGAGAAGTGGAGGTGGTGTTTGGGGCAAAGATCATGGCCTTAGTTTTCTTGGCGTTGATTTCTAGTTGCACAAAGACGGCTTGGAGTACATCTCTCACTTCAGCCAGTGTATGGCCTGATGTATACAGTACGGTATCATCAGCAAAGAAATGCAGATGGGACTGGGATATATGTGCATCAAGGTTATTGATGTACAGGGAGAAGAGGATGGGACCTAATATGGAGCCTTGTGGAGGATAGGGGTAGTGAGGTCGAGATAGCCTAGTTTAAGAAAAAAAGGTTCTATACCATCATCCCCTGCACTTTTTCGAATGGCTATGTTAAGAAGTGAATCTTTGACTTTTTTTAGCTAAGCCGGCACAACTGGAGCATGCGGGTCGAAGTTTGTGAGTCAATGTTATTACAGTCTTGGTTGCTACCACAGGTTGCATAAGGCGAAGAGTCAAAAGCTAGGCCAGCAGTTACAAAGTGATTGTTGATTTCCTCGAAGAGTAGGCATCTGATTTCCACAGCCCTACCATTGCTGGGGATCTTCAGAGGGATGGAGGGGGCTACAGGCCAACCTTCGATTGACTTGAGTGTCTTCCAGATTTTTTGGGAATTCCCTTTTGCCTGTTCAAGGGTGGAGACATAATAGTTGGCTTTGCTTGCGCGGATTTGTTTAATGCAGGTGTTTCTAGCTGTTCTGAATGCTTGCCAGTCAGCTGGGCTTTTGGATTTTCTAGCCTTAGCCCAGAGTTTATCACGGCGTAGGAGTGTAGCCTCAAGATCTGATGTAAACCATGGGTTGGATGTTTTACGCACCCAGACTTTGATCAAAGGGGCATGCTTGTTGGCCAGCGCAGTGAGGTTGTCGTTAAGGATAGTGACCGACTCATCGATAGTTTTGGCAAGGTAGAAGTCTTGCCATCTAATTTTACTCAAGTTGGATAAGTAGTCCGATGCATTAAACTTGCGAAAGGACTGCTTAGTTATGAGTGTTGGCTGCTGTCGGGCTATAACTTGTGATCTTGTACAAACAACCACCCCATGATCACTCAAAGTGCACGGGGAGCCATGGCAGTAGGGCTTCTGCTCCCTGGTGTTCGGCTCCCATGCCCACCAATTCTCAGCCACTACTCTTTCTTTTGTCCTAGAACCTGTTCTGCTCCCCGCTTATATGGTGCTTTGTGTAATTTTCACTATATCCCTTAACCTTTTCTTTTCTCCCCCTCCCTTTACAAGTCTGCCCTCCTCGAGCTCCCCCTCAGCAAGTGGCCCAGCTCCTGCCGGCGACTCAACACTGAAGTGCCCACCTGCCTTGAAGTCCCGGAGGTATGCACAGATCTCCGGGGGAATTTTTGGCTTGCAAACCGCCTTTCTTGTTTAAAACTGAGCATCCAGCTGCTCCCCCATTGGCCACGGCTCTGCCTCTATCCACAGCAATTGGGCAGTGCTGGTTTGGCTCTGGATTTAAACAGAAAGACGCTTTTTGAGCGTGATCGTAAACGTAAATCTGGGGCATATAGTGTACTGCTTTTTAAGCATACTTTTGGGGCCAATTTTTCTCCCGCCCCCACCTCCGGCACTTTTTAAATCCACTCGTAGCAAAGGAGCCCAACCCTCGCACACCCTGATTTGCCTCTTGCTAATTAACAGTGGCCTCCCTCTTAAAGGGGCATCCTTAGTTTTGCTCCGATACAAGGCTCTACTAGGCTCCTCATCCCTGCTCTTCCTCCAGCTCTCGTACTAACCAGGGAACACTGCTCCACCTTCCTCTACTCAGCCAAATAGGATTTGCCTCTGTTTAAAAAGGGGGTTCCCTGAGCTGTTATTTTCTCCGTTTAATAATTCCTCTTTTTCCTAGAGTCTCAAATGAGCATGCAACTCGGTCTCAGAGTAAATTAAATTTTTCAATACCTTCTTACAGGAAATCCATTGGCCAGAGGTAATTTTTATTTACGACTCCACACCGTTTTAACTCTCTCCCTCCTCACATTACCAATTGCACATCATTATTTTCTTTAAAAAAATCTTTATGGACTTGGCTTTTTGATAATGCTGAATGGAATTGTTTTGCGTGAATTTATGATGTTGACTGTTGATGCCTTTTTTATTACTTCTTGATTGTATAACTATTTTGTATTTAATTTGCTTGTATGTATATATTGTATTTAATGTTTTTACGTATACATGTTCACTTGTCGCATATGAAAAATGGGCAGATATGCTCAGTATGCCTATAAGTATAAAATAAAAATTAAAAAGGGTGTTCCATGAGCTGTTAGTTTCTCTCCTCCTTACAGAGCTCTACAAGGCTCTTCAAAGCTCCTCTCCCCTGCCAAATAGGATATCCCTCTGTTTAAAAGGGGGTTCCCTGAGCTGTTCATTTCTCTGTTAATTTTCTCTCCTCCTAACAGGGCTCTACAAGGCTCCTCTCCCCTGCTCCTCTCTAACTCAGGAACCCTTTTCCACCTTCCTCTAGCCAGCCTACTAGGATTTTCCTCCTTCTTAAAGGGGGGGGGTACCCTGAGCTGTTACTTTCTTTCCTCCCTCCCCCTCTGGCATCCTGCTCCTCTGCTCCTCTCCCTGGAGCCTGTAAGAGTCACCGCTGCACCAAATTGCCTCTCACTGGAACCTCCCCTCTTACCTCCTTCTCTCTCTCCTCATAACCTGCCTCACTGGGTGGAATACCACCCCATCCTCCTCTCCTCCCCCTTTCCCAAACCTCTCCACTCCCTCTCAACACCCCTGCTTTTCTCTTCCCCCCCTTTCCCCTCCGCCACACACGCCTCCCTGTCCTTCCCTGCCAACTCCTCCCCCCTCTAAATACCACCCAGTCAGTCTCCACCCCTGCATTTCCAATTGTCCACTCCTCCCTCCATGCTGTCACCAAAAAGCTCACCCTCCTGCTTGAGTGCACCCGTTTCCTATTCAGTTCTCAAGTTACCTCTAAACACCTCCCTAGAGTAAGACCAAACAAGATCTACATCCACGTTTACAGTAGACTTAGGAGACTCCTCCTCCTTCTTCTCATCTCTGGATCCATCCACCTCAACCCTGAACCCATTACCTCTTCAATTGCCAATGACCCATCCCACCCTCGAACACCAGAGAGCTCAGATTTGTACACCTCAACATCCAGAGCTTAATGGCCCAAAAAGCTCTCCTTGAATCCTGGCTCTCCGTAAACCATTTTGACATCACTGCCCTCACCAACTCATGGCTCACCGACAAGATACCCTCCACGGAAATAAACCTAAACGGTTAATCCCTATACAGAAAAGACAGACACGGTAAAAGAGGAGGCGGCTGTTTGCTCTGGATCTCTAGTCACCTTTCGTTGACCGAAGTAGCTCTTCCCCTTGAAACCCGTTGCTTGAATCACTCTCTGTCACCATCCTCCTTGGGAACAACAAGCTAATCACCATCAGCTTAGCTTATTTCCCCCCGGCTCTCCCCCCAAAGACCTAGACACCTTCCTCTTCCTCAAGAACTCTCTCACCCTTGGACATGGATGGATTATCCTCTGTGATTTCAACTATAACTGGTTATCCCCCCTAGTCCACCCTGACCAGGGAGTCTGTTAACAGCAATGGCCTTCATCAGATCATTAGCTCCGCCACACGCACAAACTACAAGTCTGGCTATGAATCTCTCATTGACTGGATCCTTGTTTCTCACCCTTACCATGTCACCTCTCCTGGTGTAATGCTAGACTCCATCACTGACCACTGCGCTGTCTACTATGGTTGGTCAGCTAAAACACCACGACACGATCACAAATTTATCCTAGCAAGACAACAAAAAAAAACTCAATCCTGCAGTTTGCTTCTGCAGTTGCTGCTACTGACTGGTCATTCACGGAATCAATTACAGATACTGACGCTGCCCTCGATGAGTTGAGCAAAAAATTTGTCTCTATCTGCAACACTCTTATACCCATGAAAAATACTAGAGCTAAGGACCACAGCCATGAATGGTTCTCCACCGACATTCGAAAACTCATGAGGGAAAGAGACAAGGCCTGGGCCAACTAGAGGAAAATAAACTCCCTCACCTTCTCAAACTCTATAAAACTCACCACAACTGATGTAAGTCCGCGTTACGTACTGCTAAGACCAACTACTTATCTGACAAACAGCATGACTCTCTGGCTAACCCCAGACATAAGTGGAACATCCTGAACCACCTCATTGGGAGGGGGCATCACCACGAACAATTCACCCTTTCCAACAGCTGCCACCTGGTCACTGATCCCATTGAAACTGCAACACTATTCAGTAACCATCTTGGTGAACTGGACAAGTATAAACCCAATCTCCCTCCTTCCCCCACTCCCTCTCCTCAATCCTCCTCCAACCCACACCTTACTTTCCACTTCCGCATCCTCACACCCACTGTGGCTGTCAAATTAGTTAAAACAAACTAAAGTCCCTCTATCGGCCAGGACAATATTAACTATAGGATCCTGAAGATGGTCTGCAAATCCCTTGCCGTTCCCACCTCACAAACATTCTTAATTACTCCCTCTGCTCAGGCACTATCCCTCTCTTATGGAAATGCACCATTATTACACCCCTTCATAAATCCGGCCCAAAAGACGACATTAGCAACTACAGACCCATCTCCCTCCTTGCCCCCCCAAATCCTTGAAAAAATTATCCACACCCAAACCACTGACTTCCTCAAGAAACACAATCGCCTCACTGAAGCACAACATGGTTTCTGAGAAGACCACAACACCAAGACTGCCCTGATTAAATTCACTAATTTTATCAACAAAGCCTCAGATGATGGCCTTTACACTGGTTCGGTTTTCGTTGATCTCACGAAAGCCTTCGACCTTGTAGACCACAATGTCCTTCTTACCACCCTCTCCTCTGTTCATTTCTCCCCCGAAGTGGTCAGCTGGTTCCGTAACTATCTCTGTCACAGGTCCCATCAAACCACCACGAACAGCGTTCTGTCAGACTCCTGTTCCATGAAAAAGAAATGTGGTAGCCGTGTTAGTCAAGTCAACAACGTAGAGAAAAAAACAAGAAATATGTTGCAGGTGATACCTTTTATTGGACTAACAAAATTATTTCTAAGACTAGCTTTTGAGAGATAAAACCCTCTTTCTTGGGTCAAATACATAAATCAAATCATAAATTCCTTCAAATGCGACGTACCTCAGGGATCAATTCTCGGTCCTCTCTTATTCACCCTCCTAGTCAATTCCCTCCCTGACATCTGCCAACACACTGAACTTATCCTTTATGCAGATGACGCGGCCCTATACTGCAAGGATAAGAACCCCTCCTCCATCCGTGACAAGCTTCAGCACAATTTTTTCGCTCTGTACTCCTGGTTTACCTCCAATGGACTTGTACTTAATTCTAAGAAAACCAAATCCATGGTATTCGCCAACCACCTCAAATCCACTGCTTTTGATCTCACCATCCTTGACAATGACGGAAACACCATTGAAAGAGTAAATGAATTTAAATATCTCGGTCTTTACCTTGACTGCCATTTGAATTTCAGCAACCACTCCAACATGCTGATCAAGAAGCACATCAAAGAAGCGGCATGCTCTACAGAGCTAGGCCTTTCCTCACTGCTGAATCAAAACAACTCCTTGCCAGCAGCTTTTTACTTCCACTTTTTGAATATGGAGCCCTTGTCTACATCCCCCTCTATCCCAGAACAACTTTAACAAGCTCCGCACCATAACTTGATCCGCTTTGTCACTGGTCTGCCCAAACGCACCCACCACTGTGACCTCTACAGCCTCTCCGACTGGCTCCCCTTTGAGGACAGGCCCAACAACAAGGTACTTATCTTTTTCCATAAGCTTTCCCTCAGCCCCCCCCCCCAGCATACAAGCCATTTTCCCTCTGTCTGTGCCCTCTAGGACCACTCGACGCTCCTTGCCCCTCGCCCTCATCACTCCTTTCTGTTGTAGCACCCACGGCCAAAACACCCTTGCCTTCCTCGGGTCCCAAACTTTTCAACACCCTTCCCCCCTCCCCCATTCAGTGTCGTTCAAATGCCTCCTTCAAACGCAACCTAAAGACACACCTTTCTCTTTCCTCCCACTGCAATTTGTTTCCCCTCTTAATATCTCCCCTTGTCCACTCCTCCTCCTTCCCCCAGTTTCTCCACTATTCAGCACTTCCCCTACACTCCACACTTAATCTTTTTTGTCTAGTTGTATATCCCTCTGCACTCTAGATGACCTGCTCACTCGCATCTAAACTTGGTCGGCCACGACCAGTTCCCCAACTCCCTCTACCCAGTTCCCAGCTCACTCTTTTGTCCCCATATCCTGTTCCAGAGCTTATTAAAAGATTTATGTCAATTGTTGAAACGCAGCCACATGCCAATTTATTTGTTTTTCATCTTATTATACCTGCTACTGTTCATTTTGCCTTTTTAACTTTCTCCTCAGTTTTGACATTGCTGCCTGCCATCTACTGTATCATCCTCTTTTTGATGTACTATATCCTGCCTGAATTGGTTCTAGTAACTTGTTTGTATTAGTTGTATCACTGGACGCTTGTGAAAATGAGCAGCTTTTACTCACAAACTGCCTTTCCAGTATAATAAATAAACTGAAATAAATTGAAAATAGTATGGCCAGAAGTGCCTGTTTGCAGGGCACCATGGGAGGAGGGTGGTCAAACGTGGTTGTGTGCAGGGGTCCATGGGAAGAGAGTGTCCAAAAGAGCCTGTGTACAGGGGGCCATGGGAGGAGGGTGGCCAGAAGTGGCTGTGTACAGGGCACCAATGGGGAAGGGTGGCCAGATGTGGCTGCGTGACGGGGCACCTTGGGAGGAGGGTGGCCAGAAGTGCTTGTGTGCAGGGCTCCATGGGAGGAGGGTGGCCAGAAGTGCCTGTGTACAGGGTACCATGGGAGGAGGGTTGCCAGAAGTGGATGTGTACAGGGAACCAGGGAAAAGGGTGGCCAGAAGTGGCTGTGTGCAGGGCATCATGGGAGGAGGGAGACCAGAAGCGCCTGTGTGCAGGGCACCATGGGAGGAGGGTGGCCAGAAGTGACTACATACAGGGAACCATGGAAGGAGGGTGGCCAGAAGTGCCAGTGTGCAGGGGGTCATGGGAGGAGGGTGGCCAGAAGTGGTTGTGTACAGGGCACCAAGGCAGAAGGGTGGCCAAAATGCCAGTGTGCAGAAGGCCATGGGAGGAGGGTGGCCAGAAGTGCCAGTGTGCAGGGGGCCATGAGAAGAAAGTGGCCAGAACTGGCTGTGTACAGGGCACCATGGGAGGAGGGTGGCCAGAAATGCCAGTGGACAGGGGGCCATGGAAGGAGGATGGCCAGAAGTGGCTGCGTACAGGGCACCATGGGAAGAGGGTGGCCAGACGTGCCAGTGTGCTGGGGGCCATGGGAGGAGGGTGGCCAGAAGTGTCAATGTGCAGGGGGCAGTGGGAGGATGGTGGTTAGAAGTTGCTGTGTGTAGGGGGCCGTGGGAGGAGAGTGGCAAGAAGTGTGGCCAGAAGTGGCTTTGTGCAGGGGGCTGCGGGAGGAGGGTGGCCAGCAGTGCCAGTGTGCGGGGGAGTGGGAGAAGGGTGGCCAGAAGTGGCTGTGTGCAGGGCGCTGTGGGAAGAGGGTGGCCAGAAGTGGCTATGTACAGGGTACCATGGGAAGAGGGTGGCCAGAAGTGCCACTATGCAGGGGGGCGTGGGAAGCGGGTGGCCAGAAGTGCCAGTGTGCAGGGGGCAGTGGGAGGATGGTGGCCAGAAGTTGCTGTGTGTAGGGGTCCCTGGGAGGAGGGTGGAAAGAAGTGTGGCCAGAAGTGGCTGTGTGCAGGGTGCTGTGGGAGAAGGGTGGCCAGCAGTGCCAGTGTGCAGGGGGCCATGGGAGAAGGGTGGCCAGAAGTGGCTATGTGCAGGGGGCTGTGGGAGGAGGGTGGCCAGAAGTGGATACATACAGGGCACCATGGGAGGATGGTGTCCAGAAGTGCCAATGTGCAAGGGGGCCATGGAAAAAGAGTGGACAGAACGGGCTGTGTGCAGGGAGCTGTGGGAAGAGGGTGACCAGAAGTGGCTGCGTACAGGGCACCATGGCAGGAGGGTGGCCAGAAGTGCCAGTGTGCAGGGGGCCGTGGAGGAACGGTGGACAGAAGTGGCTGTGTGCAGGGGGCCGTGGGAAGAGGGTGGCCAGAAGTGGCTCTGTACAGGGCACCGTGGGAAGAGGGTGGCCAGAAGTGCCAGTGTGATGAGTGCTGTGGGAGGAGGGTGGCCAGAAGTTACTAAGTCTTTATTTATAAAGTGCCTTTCTAAAATCAGTGTGCAGGGGCCCATGGAAGAAGGGTGGACAGAAGTGGCTTTGTGCAGGGGCTGCTTTACAGGGCACCATGGGTGGAGGGTGGCCAGACGTGCCAGTGTGCAGAGGGTCATGGGAGGAGGGTGACCAGAAGTGTCAGTGTGCATGGGGCCATGGGAGTAAGGCGTCCATAAGTAGCTGTGTGCAGAGGGCCATGGAACCAGGGTTGCCAGAAGTTCCTGTGTGAAGGGGGCCATTGGAGGAGGGTGGATCAAGGGTCTTCAGAGAAGAAAAATTCTCTGCCCTGACTGGATGAAGAATGGTACTTTTGAACCCAGCACCAGGAAGCCTCAGCCCTATCAAATAAGGACATTAGAAAGGAACTCCGGGACCCTCTCAAACCTACCTATAAACCATGGAAACTCTGGGCTGCAGTGTACTGAGAGTTAGGGCTGGAAGATTCTGCACCAGTGAACATAAATGACTTGTTTGGGAACAGCCTCCATCATCCCTATGCTGAGAAGGAAGTCAAGGTTCTGCTCTGGAACAATGGATCAATACGTTCAAGGACCATTCTAACTCCTTCACCGATTGCCATGTGAGGGGTCACTTATTGGGTACACTTTCCCCTGTAGTGATGAAAAGCCAAAGGGCATTACATCGAACAGATATAGGCTGTTGTCCACCTTAAAACATAGGAAATGACTGTGGTGCTGCAGAACTGATTCATAGAAGTAAGTGTCTTGAAGGCCCAGGGAGCAGAATCATGCTCCTTGCTCCAGGCACAGAATATCTCATTCAGTGTGACCACGCAGGATTTGCACTTTTGCCAAAAGAGGTTTGGAATCCATAGGCCCAAGATGGGGCACCATCTCTCCCATCCATTTGGGTAAAATGAACATAAAGCCCTGTTGGGTTTGTCTACCTGGCACCTTCTTGATTTCAAGGAGAGAAGTTTCTGCAAGGTGATGCCAGATAGACACTTGAGCCAATAACAGGCTGAGGGGCACTGACTTGAACTGGTATCATCCAGCAGAAAGCAGAGGAACTGCTGATGCAATAGGTCAAGGGAGAAAGAACCAAGCCTTGGCCTTCTGGAACGGTATGGTCTGGCAGAGGGTAACAAAAAGGAACTTTCTCCTGTGCATAAACTTATTTCCCAATCAACAAAAACAAAATAAAAATAAATAAATAAATAATTTAAGATGTTCAGGTCAAGAATGGGATGCCAGCTCCCATTCATTTTGGTATTTAGAAGTAAAGAGACACAAATCACTGAGAGGCCAAGGCATCCAGGACAGATTTGACAGCACTGCGATACAGATTTGGGCAACCTCGTTCTGCTGTGTGGACAGAGTGTCCTCAGACAGCACAGACTCCAACAGCCCATGGGGGTGACATGGATGGAGCATCTCGAATTCCAGAGAGTTATGACCCCATGACTTCCAGAACCCACTTGTTTAAGGTGATGGTGGATCATCATGGCAGAAAGTGGGAAAGGCGACCCGGTGTAGCATAGTTTGCGGGGGCAGAGAAATGGCACCCCTCAGCCTGCCACTTCTTACCCTCGGAGAATGCTCCAGAGGACTGGCTCCCAGAAGCACCCCACCACCACCTTTTTTTGTGACTCCGATAACCGGACTTAAGAGGACTTGGCCGGCCAGTAATGCTGCTGCTGATATCCAGTCCCATTAAAAGCACTCTAAATGCCGGCCCTGTGGCACTGAGGGTTGAGGCGTTGGATGTACACCTCACTTTTCTTGCGGTGATTGGAGTCGGCAGGGTGGGGAGAGGACTGAGCGTCCGATGGACAGCTCTCCTCTCCTGGGGGGGGGGGTTCTGCTCGGTGCTTGTCTGACCTCAGGCGGCAGTTGGAGGTACAGCAAGCATCGCAGCTTCCAGGTGGACCGGGAGTAGTGACGTCGGCTATGATTCCATGATGTCCGGTGCACGCTGCTCTCCACGAACAGGGAAGAAGTGGTGTGCCTAGTCTCCGAGATGATGGAGACCGCTGCAGAGACCCTCATGGCTCGTGTACCTGCCCGACGTCCCCGAATCTGACGCACGCAAGATTCTCGGGGTGCAGCTGCCCCGCCCCGTATCCACCTGGGGGATATAGCTACGGCTCGATGGGGACCCGGGGATAGAATCGGGCAGGTCGCA
Source organism: Neoceratodus forsteri (assembly GCA_016271365.2). Classification (NCBI taxonomy): domain Eukaryota; kingdom Metazoa; phylum Chordata; order Ceratodontiformes; family Ceratodontidae; genus Neoceratodus; species Neoceratodus forsteri. The sequence continues at coordinate 270,850,802 of JADMNL010000025.1, forward strand.
AAAGTGGGGAGACTGCTACTTGTGTCTCCTGAAGGAGTGGAGACTAGGACACAAGTATAGGAGGTAAAAAGATACATATATAAAAAAAAAGCACTCTAAAGGCAGCCCTGCTGCTTGGACTGCTGCACAGACATTACAGAGACCAAGGTGTTATTGGACATCTGAATGCAAGTGAGATAATCTTCCAACTCCGTGATGAAGTGGTCGGTGCCCAAGAAGGGCAAAACTGCAAATTTTTGCCAGGTCTCTGGGGTAAACTGGGAGACTCACAGCCAGGCCAGCCTGTGCATGGACAACTGTGGCTGCCACTGTATGTGATAAACTATCAGCCAAGTCCAAGGCCATCGGGAGTTGGTGATTCAAGACAGACATCCCAAGTCACTAACAGCATGCGCCTCGGCTGGCTATCTGCCAGAAGCAGCAAAACCATGTAAGGAAGCTTATCAGAAAACATGCGGCCAAATCTGGTCATCAAATCTGCGTAGCTGGCCTGCTGGATCCCCAGGGAGCCAGCTGCATATACTTAGTGACCAAGGAAGTACTGCTTCTTGGACTCCGTATCTGGCAGCTTATCCGACTCACCCTGGCCTTGTGGCAGACAGCATCGGCCTCATGAACCTCAGAGAAAGGATGTTCCGTAAAGCCAGATAGCCCACACATACGGACTGAGTACTTAGATCCATGTGGCATAGAGGCACCAGGCACTAAGCCTAGTGCTACCAGACAATGAGCCCAAAATGGCCTATGTGGCCGAGAATATCCTCCCACCCCCACCCCAACACCACTACCAGTAACTATTCTTGTTCTAGGACATCCATGAGGTATGACTCAGCTTCTGGACCTCCTCCATGGGAATGTCCAGGAAGGCAGACATATGGCGCAGCAGGGCCATAAAGAAGGTTGAATCCCCTGGAGTGGAGCAGCTTCTAGGCTGCATTAAAAAAAATACATTAAATTAAGAAAACAGTAGGACTATTTCAAAACAAACACAAACCAATGCACGGGAACTGCACAAGCCCAAATTTACAATTTCGTTAAAAAATGTGAACAGGGTTTATATTCCTTTTAACGGTTTCTCTTTAAAGAGCATGTGCCTTGTAAGGAAATACATATGAAACAATGAACGTGTGTGGCCTTAAGATGCCTTGGTAATCTTTTATTTGGCTTTTGTTTGTTTATTTGCTTTTTCATTACTTTAGTTTTATTTTGCCAATTAACAGTTAAAAAGAGTGCAGCTGAATTATTATATTTGTAATATATGGATAAGCCTCAATAATAGTGTACTAAGTCATACAAAACTTTCCCAGTAATACACTACTGCTCTCTCAGTAATACTATCCTGAGAGGTGATAATACTATCATTTTTGTTGATAATACTACAGTTCAAAGGTCATCTCCAACTGTAGTATTATCAATAAACTTCAACAGCACGAGAGCAGCTACCAGCGCATGCTGAGCGTGTTGGCATTTCACTTAAACTGTTTTCTGACAGAAAGCCGGCTCACCGCTTCCAGCTTATAGTTTAACTTCCTACTTCCAGTTTTGTGGTTTACTTAATGCAGTTCTTCTTCCTGCAGCAACTGTCCCACACACCCAGCAACACAAGGTAAGAAAATAAAATTGCCTTGGATCCATATATTACGAAAAATAACAAACAGATAAGTGTGTTACAAAGAGGGATTAACCCACAACAGGGTATAGGTTTACTGAGCATTAATCCACGCTGGGGGGTGGGTTGGAGTCACGAGGCGAAGCTAAGTGACTTCAACCACCCAGGTGTGGATTATTGCTCAGTAAACACATACCCTGGAGTGGGTTAATCCTCTTATAACATGGGCAATGTTTTGTTAGATTTTTACCTAAAGAAATAGTAAAATAAAGCCCTGTGAACGTACAACTGTGGATATATCAGGGATTAATCAATGGTTAGGTGACCTGTTTGGACGAATCAGAAGACAGTATTTTAGGAACCCATGTTATAAGGCAGTAATACCATCTCAAGGTTTTGGGGACTTTGGGAACCTCTCTAGCTTCGCTCTCAAGGTTCCGTGTCCCCAAAACCTCCTGATGGTATTAATGCCTTGTAATACACACTCATCTATCTATTATTCTACTTATAAAGTCAGAAACACTACTGGCAAGGCTGGTAGTATGTCAATGGGAAACCCCAAGTTTGTTTTCAGATTTATATAGAGAAATAAAGCTTTCCTCCGCTAAAATAATATACACTTACAGGGAATACATAACGGGTTGTGGTGGAATAATGCACTTATCTCCACTACAGAGTTGTAAGACTCATACCACATGAGGTAATTATGAAGTTCTTACCGCAAATGTAGAGATAAATGTGTTATTCCACTGTTACTCATGATGTTTTCGATACATACCACACCATTTGTAATGTTTTCATCATCGTTTTACTTTGTTTTAGCTCTAAATTGCCTTCTTTCTACTGTAAACTCCCAGACTCTGTTCTCTGCATTCGATTTCCATATTCTAAATGGAAATAACATGTTCTAAGTGAAATCAAATTTATTCTAAGTTAACGTAAATATTTATCCCAAAATATCATTTACAGTATTTTCCCATTGTTTTTACCACTGGTGTGGTATATAATAGAAATATGTAATTTTTCATCATCTGTGAGCTGTTATGATTTAGCAGGTGGTATTTTCTTCCTAACTAGATTTTACTCGGGGGAAAAAGAAAACAGAAACCAATTACTGTTTTCAAAAAAGTGTAAAATCATTTAAATGTGTACCACCTTATTGGCCAGATAGATATAGAGAATAATGGATGGAAACCAGTTAATAACAATGCTGTGTTCCCATTGAGAGGCTGTCACGACAAAGTACAGTTATGCAAGAACGTACCATAACAGTAGTTCTTTGAGAGAGGCTCTTGCAGTAGGTAATCACCTTGAGGACTGTGCTCCCTGGTGTCAGAACCACACGGAAACTTTAGCTAGCAGTGTCTGATGGGGGACCACCCACCTGGCGTCACGTGACAGACAACAGCATGACACTATATTGTGGGCGGTCCCCACGTCCGCTCTCCAGTTCTCCTACCTCCGAGAAGGAGCGACATGAGAACGGAAGAAGAGACTCCTGGAGCCCAAAATGAACTCATAGGAGAAAAGCAGCAAAGAAACTAGGGGGATGGAGGGGAAAAAGGTTACATACTGCAAGAGCCTCTCTCGAGGATAGTACAATTACGTAAGAACTTACTGTAACAGTAGATCTTCGACAGGAGCTCTTGCAGCAGGTAATACCATTAGGACTGAAGCCGTCAGGTGTCAAGACCCCATGGAAAACTTGCAGCTAGCAGTCTTGAGGCAGGGGACCGCCCCTGACATCGGCTTTGCCCGATGTCAGACGTGGCATAAAGGGGGCGGTCCCCTGGTGCCACCTCAGTTCTCCCGCCGGAGACCCGGCCAGAAACAAACTGGAGAACCGAGCAGGAAGTCCCCACCATGGTCTGGTGATATAAATACCCAAAAAATACTATCCTGGGGGATGGAGGGTGGGAAAGCCACTTGCTGCAAGAGTGCCTCTCGAAGATCTACTTTTACGGTAAGTTCTTATGTAACTGTACTATTTGTCTTCGAGGGTGGAGCTCTTGCAGCAGGTAATACCATTAGGACTGAGTCACACTCAGTACCCAAGGATAGGCCCAGGTCTGATAGGGTGGTGGGAAATATGCTGAAAAACAGGTAATGAAAACCATCTATGAGAGAGAGGGCCCTGAAGGACTGCTAGTCCGAGACCTGCTCTCCTTCTGGATACTATGTCCAGGCTGTAGTACCTAATGAAAGTGTGGACTGAACTTCACGTGGCTGCAGCACAAATGTCAGCTGAAGAGACATTCTTGAGTGCTGCAAAGGAAGAGGCCACTGCTCTGGTGGAGTGGCCCCTAATAGCACCCAGAAGAGGTCTGTTATGGTGCTGATAGCAGAACGTAATACATTGTGCCAGCCAACAGGCTAGTGTTTGTTTAGAAACAGGATCTCCCAGCATTCGCTTAGCGAACGAGATGAACAACTGGTCCGACTGTCCAGAGGAGCAAGTCCTGTGGAGGTAATGCCTCAAAATACGGTGAACTTCTAAAGTGTGCAATAGTGCTTCACCTTGGTTAGCAAACTCTGGATAATAAACCGGAAGGTTGATGTCCTGGTTAAGCATCAGCACGGACACCACTTTCGGTATAAATATAGAGTTCGTGCACAGATTCACCCTGTCCATGTGAAAGACTATGTAAGGTTCCTTACGCATCAGGGCCTGGAGCTCGGAAACTCTTCGAGCAGAAGTAATGGCTACCAAAAGGAGGGTCTTCCATGAGAGGAATCGCAGCTCACATGAGGCTGCTGGCTCCAAGGGAGGAAGAGTGAGTTTCTCTAGGATGAAAAGGAGGTTGCAAGGAGGAACGATGTCCCTCTTGGGAGGTCTGACATGTAAGACCCCTCGTAGAAAAGTTTTGCTGGCATTAAGCTGTGCCAGAGATTTATCTCTGATAGGGTCATGCTTTGCGGAGACCGCACACATGTGCACCCTGATGGATGGCTAGCTCAATCCGAAGTCCAGAAGGTGACGGAGATACTCTATCATGTGCCTAGCTGGACAACCCAAGGGATTTAGAGCACGGGCCGTAGCCCACAGACAGAAGTGTTTCCATTTCAGAGCATACGTGGCCCTGCTGGAAGGCTTCCTTGCTGCAACCAGTATCTCAGTCACCCTGCTTGACACTCCTAGTCTCTCTTCCGCTAAGACTGCAGGAACCACGCATGCAGATGAAGAGACTGAAGAGCAGGATGGACAAGCGTCCCCTGCTCCTGCGAGAGCAAGTGGGTGGAGAGTGGCAACTGAACTGGAGGCTCCAGAGACATTTGTTGGAGCAATGGATAACAGATTAGAGGAGCCACAAGAATCATTCTGGCTCCCTCTGACTGCAATTTGAGCAGCACTCTCTGAATGAGGGGAAAAGGAGGGAAGGCACACAGGAACTTCCCTGCCCAAGAGAGGGACAATGTGTCTCACCAGAAAACACCAGGCCCTGAAACGAGCAAGCAAAAACTTTGCAGTCTGGCGTTGCACGTGGACGCAAAGAGGTCCAACTCTGGACGGCCCCAGTGACCGAACAGGTCATCTGCGACATCCTGGAGCAGTTCCCACTCGTGGTTCGGAGAGGTAGAGCGGCTGAGACTGTCGGTGAGAACGTTCTGAACCCCGGGCAGATGGACAGTATGAGGTCCAGTCGGTGTTCCACTGCCCAGTGCCACACTCTCATGGCCTCCCTGCAAAGGGGGGTACGAATGAGTTCCCCCTTGTTTGTTGATGTAGAACACTACTGGTGTATTGTCTGTCTGCACCAGGAGAGGACCCGGTGAGAGCTGCTCTCCGAATGCGGTTAGTGCATTCAACATATATTATAACAGGAGTTCTGACATCACTTCCCAAAACTGCTAACAACATACACCTGTTCATATCCTTAAACGCACAGCACACTGAATAGGGGATAAAAACACTCACAAGCTTGCACACACTAAAACAAGAAAAAAAAAAAGCACCTGTAACAGGAAGGGACACAGACATGTGGAAAGTGGTGCAATGCACTGGCTGTGGAGTGGCAGTCTTCCGGGAGACATTCTAGAGACTGCATTGCTGCCCTATTTGCAGGCACCTCTCTGGTCTGAGGGAGGAGGTTGTTCGTTTCCATGCTGACCTGGCAAGGATTCGGGAAACCACCACTACCTAACAGGTTACCAAGAAATAGGAGTGGTTGGACCACAGTGGGCTCAGGGAGGGTAAGGGTGGTGGAACAGAGATGCATCCCTCCAGTTGTGCCTCTCCACAATTCATTTGCCACTCTGGTGGAGCATGGTTCCTCCATGGAGGCACCTGCAGTGGAGACCAAGGAGGATGCTGGGAACCTCCACAATGGAGACACACAGGAGGGTGGCACAGGACCACACAGGGGAAGGAAACAACTCCTGGTGGGGGACTCAATTGTTGGGGGGGTAGAAATGGGGGAGGGAGGGGAAAGGTAGGTAAGATGCCTGTCCAGCGCCATGGCTTGGAGGGACAGAAAACGAATCCTCATGATTGTGGGAACAGCTGCAAGGGGGAGTGAGCTGGATGTCATTATCCACCTAGGGACAAATGACCTGGCTGAGAATGGGATCGGAGCAGTGCAACAGGAGTTTGTGGAGTTGGGGAAGGGGCCTTAGACAAGTAGCACACAAGGCAACTTTCTTGGAAGTGCTACCTGTCTATGGCAGGGATGAGGCTAGGGTACCCCGCACCATGGGATTCAATGACTGGTTGAAAAACTGGTGCAGAACTAAGGGATTTGGCTTCATTGGGGACTGGGGTTCCACCTGCAGGGATGCAGGCCTATACTGGCGCGATGGTCTGTATCTATCCAGGAGGGGAAGCAGGATCCTAGATGATAGGTTTAAATGCTTCAATGGCAAGCATTTAAACTAGCCGGGGCACTGAAGAGAACAGAATCCTAGCCTCCCCCAAAAAATAAGGGTAGTTAGTGAGGTAAACTCCAAGACAGAGCAGTCGATATGGAGAAGGGCAGGGGTAAATGAAGAAAAAGACAAAGGCAGTAAGGACAGCGATGGGGCAAAAATAAATGAAGCCCCCAAAAAATGGAGGGTAATGAGTACCAATGCCCGTAGTCTAGGTAAAAAGCTCCCCGAAATGGTGGCCTTGATGGAAGAGGGATGCCTGGATATCGTGGCAGTCAAAAAAACATGGTACACAGAGAACCATGACTGGGATGTTAACATACCAGGGTACACAATCTACAGGAGGGACAGGGAGGGAAGAAGAGGAAGAGTAGCTCTCTATGTTAGGGAAGGGATCAAAGCAACAGAACTAAAGGGTAAACAGGGAGGAGAGGAGGCACTGTGGGTCACCCTGGAGACTGGAAATGGCTCCACAATCCGCTCAGGGGTTGTATTCAGACCCCTGTCTCAGGGTGAAGAAATGGACAAGGAAATGACAGAAGGCATCCTTAGGATGGCAGAGAAAGGGGAGATATTGCGGATGGGGGACCTGAATATGCCAGATGTTAACTGGAGCACCTTTGCTGCAGCCACATCCAAGAGCAGGGCCAGTCTTAAAGCCCTTACAGGGGGGCATGCCTCAGACAGCTAGTTTTGGATCCCACTCGGAAGGGAGCAATCTTAGACCTGATACTCTCAAATGGAGATGGAGAAGTGGGTAGCCATCTGGGAACAAGCGACCACCAAACAGTGTGGTTCACGATAAACTTAGCTGTAGAGTCAAGCCATACAAAAGTGAAGGTACTGGACTTTAGGAGGGCTGATTTTGTCAAAATGGGAGAGTGCCTCAGAAAAGCACTAGCAAACAGGCAAGAAGGTGGGGGAGAGCAACAACGGGGAAACATCAAAACCGCCATCACACAGGCAATAAGCCTTTTTGTGAAGCAAATAAACAAATGAAAATGAAAGAAAAAAACATTATGGTTCTCAAAAGAAGTGGCGGGGAAGGTTAGAGAGATAAAGATAGCATTCAGGAAGTATAAGGAAACACAGAAGGAACAGGACAGAGAACTTACCAGTTAAAGCAGAAGGAAGTGGGGATGGCAGTCAGAATAGCAAAGGCCCAAACCGAGGAAAAAATTGCCAACTTGGTTAAGAAGGGGGATAAAACCTTTTATAGGTACATTAGGGAGCAAAGAAAGACTAAGGCAGGGATACTGAGGCTGAATAAAGAGGAACGTGGTTGGGCAGAGAGAGACAGTGAAAAAGCAGGGATACTGAACAAATACTTCTGCTCAGTATTCACAATGGAAGAGCAGGGGGAGATACCTAATCCAGTCAATAGAAGCACTCTGGATAGGGGGGTTGATATTAGTCCTTTCACAGAAGAAAGGGTTCTGAAAGAACTCTTAAAACTGAATGAAGCAATGGGGCCTGATGGGATTCGCCCCAGAATTCTAAAAGAACTAAGGGAAGAACTAGTAACACCACTGACTACCCTTTTTAATTAATCATGTGAGGATGGTGTGGTACCTGAGGACTGAGGAGGGCGGATGCAATTCCCCTTCACAAAAATGGGAGCAAGACAGAGGCAGGAAACTGAAGACCTGTCAGTTTGACCTCAGTGGTAGGGAAAATGATGGAATCACTTCTGAAGGAAAGAACTGTTGAGTACCTAGAGGCCAGTGGGACACAGGACCCAAGGCAGCATGGATTCACAGCGGGAAGGTCACGTCAAACAAATTTAATTGATTTCTTTGAGTGGGTGACCAAAGTAGTAGACCAGGGAGGGGCTGTGGGCATGGCCTACCTAGACTTTAGCAAGGCATTTGACACAGTCCCGCACAAAAGATTAATAAACAAATTAGCCAGCCTGGGAGTGGGTCCCAGGGTAGTAGCCTGGGTAAAACACTGGCTGGACAACAGGACACAGAGGGTAATAGTAAATGGAGTCCACAGTGAAGAAAGGGGGGTTACTAGTGGGGTACCGCAGTGTTCAGTACTGGGGCCAGTCCTTTTTAATGTCTTTATAAGTGACATTGCAGAGGGACTGGAAGGAAAAGTATGTAACTTTGCAGAAGACACAAAGATCAGCAACAGAGTTGATACGCAAGGTGGGGTGGAAAGGATGAAAAAGAACTTGGCAAGCCTGAAGGATTGGTCAAATGTACGGCAGCTTAGATTCAATGCGAAGAAGTGCAAAGTAATGCACCTGGGAAACAAAAACCCAGGGGAAGAGTACACAATGGTGAGGGTGAGATACTGATAACAAAAATGGAAAGGGACCTGGGGGTAGTCATATCAGATGACCTAAAGGTGGGCCAGCAATGTGAGAAGGCAGTAAGGAGGGCTAGGGGGATTCTGGGATGCATAGGGAGAGGCATCACCAGTAGAAAACAGAAGTTGTTGGCCCTCTGTACAGACAGTTGGTAAGACCACATCTGGAGTATTGTGTACAGTTCTGGAGACCCCATCTCCGCAAAGACAGACAGGGTGGAGGCTGCCCAGATGAGGGCAAACAAAATGGTGCAGGGTCTGCACCAGAAGACATATGAAGAAAGACTAAAGGAGCTTAAGATGTATAGCCTCGAGGAAAGGAGGGAGAGGGGGGACAAGATAGAAACTTTCAAATACCTCAAGGGAATCAACAAAGTTCAAGAGGGTAGCATCTTTCAGAAAAAGAGATGTGCAAGAACAAGGGGGCACAATTTGAAGATAGAGGGGGGACGGCTTAGGGGCAATGTGAGGAAGTGTTTCTTCACAGAGAGGGTTGTAGATGCACAGAACAGCCTTCCTGAGGAGGTCGTAGAGTCAAAAACAGTGGGGGAATTCAAGAATGCATGGGACAGACATAGGGCAATTCTAGTGGGGGGCAGGAGGAAATAGGCTGTTGGTTAACTAGGATCTGCAGCTTATCCGTTAGGTAGGGAAATGGGCAGACTAGGTGGGCCAAGCGGTCCTTATCTGCCATCAGATTCTATGTTTCTAACACTGCTCTCATTTCCAGAATATTGATATGTAGAGAGCTCTCTGTGGCAGACCAAGACCCCCAGGTCCTGTGATCCCCTAAATGAGCCCCCCAACCGGACAGAGAGGCATCTGTGGTTAAAGTCTGAAGAGGAGAAGGTCTCCGGAAAGGAATACTTCCCGCTAGACTGTCGTGACGGAGCCACCATTCAAGAGAAATTGTACCACCTGAGAGATCTGGATTCAGAGATCCAGATCGTCCACTGATTGGTCCCACTGAACCTTGAGGTGCCATTAGTCCTCATATGGAGTCTGGCTAAGGGTTCTGTGACTATGGCCGCTGCCATATGGCCTAAAAGCTGTAGAATCACCCGGGCAGGGGAAGAGGGGGTCTTTTGGAGCCTGCTGGTCAAAACCTGAAGGTAGTCTGCCCTGCCTTGAGGCAGAAAGGCTTTCCCCTGTCCAGGGTGTCCAGGATGGCCCCTATGAACTGCAACCTTTGTGTTGGGCAGAGGTGTGACTTCGGCCAATTTACTGTAATCCCCAGGGAAGAAAATAGAGCCTGCGTCTCTCGCAGGGCGATTAGGAGCTTCTCCTCCAACCGAGCGGAGAGGAGCCAATCGTCCAGGTAAGGGTAGACAAAGAGGCCTCTCATGCAGAGGGCCGCCGCTACCACCGCCAGGCACTTGGTGAAGACCCTGAGGGCTGAGGAAAGGGTAAAAGGGAGTACCCGGAATTAGTAGTGCTCATCTCTGAAGCTGAATCGCAGAAGCGTTCTGTGGGACTTCAGGACCTTGATATGCATGTAGGCATCCTGCATATCTAGGGAGCACAGCCAGTTCCCTTGCTGAAGCAGGGGAAAGAGGCCTGCCACAGTGACCATGAAGAGGAGAAGGTCTCTGGAAAGGAATACCTCCCACTAGACTATCGTGACGGAGCCACCATTCAAGAGAAATTGTACCACCTGAGAGATCTGGATTCAGAGATCCAGATTGTCCACTGATTGGCCCCACTGAACCTTGAGGTGCCATTAGTTTTCATATGGAGTCTGTCTAAGGGTTCTGTGACTGTGGCCACCGCCATATGGCCTAAAAGCTGTAGAACCAACCGGGCAGGGGAAGAGGGGGTCTTTTGGAGCCTGCTGGTCAAAACCCGAAGGTAGTCTGCCCTGTCTGGAGGCAGAAAGGCTCTCCCCTGTCCAGGGTGTCCAAGATGGCCCCTATGAACTGCAACCTTTGTGTTGGCCAGAGGTGTGACTTCGGCCAACTTACTATAATCCCAAGGGAAGAAAATAGAGCCTGCGTCTCTCGCAGGGCGATTAGGAGCTCCTCCTTCGACCGAGCGGAGAGGAGCCAATCGTCCAGGTAAGGGTAGACAAAGAGGCCTCTCCTGCTGAGGGCCGCCGCTACCACCACCAGGCACTTGGTGAAGACCCTGGGGGCTGAGAAAAGGCCGAAAGGGAGTACCCGGAATTGGTAGTGCTCGTCTTTAAAGCTGAATCTCAGAAACATTCTGTGGGACTTCAGGACCTTGATATCCATGTAGGCATCCTGCATATCTAAGGAGCACAGCCAGTCCCCTTGCTGCAGCAGGGAAAAGAGGCCTGCCACAGTGACCATGCGAAATCTCTGGTATTTTACTGAGAGGTTGAGCTGGCTCAGGTCCAGAATTGGACGAAGGTCTCCCGTTTTCTTTGGGAACAGGAAGAATCTGGAGTAATAACCTTTCCCTTTCTGGGCCTGTGGAACCTTCTGTATGGCTCTTTTCTCCACAAACTGTTGAATCTCTGCTTCTAGGAGAAGGCTGTGATCCAGTGGACAACGTGCCGGGGAGTGGGGGGGTTGTCCGGCAGGACAGAGATGAACTCTATCGTATACCCTATCCGAATGGTGTCCAGAACCCATTGGTCTGCAATGATACTGGACCATTCGAGCGGGTAAAGCGCAAACCACCCTCCTACCTTCTCACTCTGCCTGTCCACTAGGAGAGGAGGGCAGCAGAGGGAGTCAGGCTGAGGGGGTGGAACCTGAGCCCTAGGAGTTTTGGGCTGTTTAGGGCCCTGGGAACCCTGAGGGGCAGGGTGAACCCGCCTCATGAATCCCTTGCTGTGGGACTGCTTACTCCCCGAGCCTGCACTTGACCTCTACGAAAAGGGCGCTGGTAGGGTTCCTGAGACTGGGATTTGTACATGCGGTGTACATCTGCCACCGCTTTCCCTGACTCCTGTAATTGTTTTACCAATTGCTCGACTTCGGGGCCGAACAAGACGGGCCCCTGAAAAGGGGAATCCGGGATGGACTCTTGCAGGTCTGGCTGGAAACCCGTGAGCCGGAGCCAAGACTGCCATCTCATGCAGACTCCCGAGGCAGCTGCCCTGGAGGCCATGTCTACGGCATCGTATGAGCACCGGAGAGCGTGTTTTTCCACATCCAAACCCGACTGCGCACACGCTAGGATTTCTCGTTTGGAGTCAGAGTCAGACATAGCTTCCACGAGGTCCATAGTCTTTCTCCACAGTGACTGTTGATATGTGATCATGTGGGCCATAAAGTTCAGTGACCTGATGGCCCCAGTGGCTGAAGAGAAGACCTTATGACCCCAGCCATCAAACTTCTTGGAGACGGGATCAGGCGGTTGGGAACTCAAATGTTTTGGTTGAGACCCCCTGCCATGAGCAGCTGTGAGGACCAAAGAGTTAGCCTTTGGCTGTTCGGCCGGGAAGGGTTCAGACTTTGGGGGCCTATAGAGTCTGTCTGCCTTCCTGGGGACTGCTGGAATGGAGGATGGTGTCCTCCAAGTCAGGGGTGTAACATCTTGGAATGGTTCCACAAACGATGGAATCACCAAGGGTTTGGGTTCCTTCTCCCCGAAGAACTTGGCCAGGCGTTTACACCCTGGATCCAGATCCTCTGTGTCCCACTCATATATGGTCTGGATGTGCCTCATGATATCCAAGAATAAGGGAACATCCGGAGGGGACCTAGGTGAATCTTTAGGTTCCAGGGAGTGGGGAAGGAATTCCCCATCTGAGAAGTCTGAATCTATGCCACCCTTATCCGAGGAGGATGTGACAGGAGGGGAGGAAGGAAATGGAGATGAAGGCAGTTTCCTTCTTTTCCCCCAGGATGTGGACTTGGGTGCTCATCCTAGTGCCCCTGAGGTTCTGGGAGGAGGGGCCAAGGGTGACAGAGGAGTCTCTGGGGGTCTGTACAGAAGGTCCCCTTGCACAGTATTCCACCAAGTAGTAAACAGACTTCCAATGTCTGCTACTGCGACGACTGCAGGGGCCGGCACCGGGTCCGACGGGTCGGGCGTCTGCTTCTTAGGTGCGGGCGTCTGGGGTTCTGGTTCGACGGGCGTCGGGTCCGGGACCCCAGCGTCAGTAGGCAGATGACCGGTATTGCCCTCAACTGGAGAGGCATCTGGTGTGGTCTTATCAGGCGTCTGGGTCCCTCGGCAGAGGGGCGGACGGCTGGTCCCCGTCCGGCGACCGCTCCGTGTCTGGCATCGGGGAGCGGGTTGACAGGGTAGGTGACCGGCTAGGTTGGTGCTGGTCTGGAGGAGGGTGCACCTTAGCCTGAGGGGGAGGCGTCCGAGCCTGGGCGACCTCCTGCCTACTGAAGGGTTCTTTTGCCCTTTTGCGTTTCTCAGAAGAACTGAGCCTGTCCTGAGCCCTGGACAGGCTTTCCTGAGTCGACCCTGAGGATTTTAGAGGTCGAGGAGCCAAGGAAGTGTGATGATGTCTCGACGAGGCTGACTCCCGGTGTTTGCCCTGAGAAGGACAGGAGTGGACTTAGTCGTACGGGAGGGTTCGGACAGCTGGGCCGGAACTGAACCGGATCTCTTACCGGATGATGAAGATGGCGCCTGCTTTGCTGGTGACCTGAGGCGGGATTCAGACCTGGCCTGATCCTTTTCCTTGTGGTGATGTTTCCCCCAGATGACCTGTCCTGGGGTGGGGAATCCCTGGCGAGAGAGGATGAGCTGGCCCCTGATCCTTGCTGCATGGCCGCAAGTTTCTTCTCTAGAAGGAAGGTCTTCAGAGCATGGGCCTTTCTGGCATGAATCTTCTGATTGAATTTTTGACAATGTGTGCAGGCGTTGGGCTGGCGTTCCAGGCCTAGGCAAAGGAAGCAGGCTGCATGGCCGTCTTTGGCCGGGATCTGTTTCCCGCACGCACACTCTGACTTTCGCTGCGGTGGTGAGGGCAATGACATAAACGAAGTGATAATAAGAATTTCGAAGAATAAACAACTGAACTGACGTTCGATGGCTGTCAACTGCCGAGAGAGGCGTCCGTGGAGCTGAACCATGCAGGTCGACGGTGGGAAATGAACTGAGGTGGTGCCAGGGGACTGCCCCTTTATACCACGTCTGACGTCGGGCACAGCCAATGTCAGGGGCGGTCCCCTGCCTCAAACTGCTAGCTACAAGTTTTCCGTGGGGTCCTGACGCCCGATGGCTTCAGTCATAATGGTATTACCTGCTAGAAGAGCTCCACCCTCGAAGACAGATCTACTGTTACGGTAAGTTGTTATGCAACTGTATTATCTTACTTCGAGAGGGCCCTTGCTGTAGGTAATCACCTTGAGGACTGAGTCCCAAGCAGTGTGAATCAGAAGGAACTGAAACATGGGAAGCAGGAAAGGATCTGCATGAAGGAAGAAAGTTTAGGACAGGAGTTCTTGAAGGACAGCTAGGCCAAAGCCTGCCCTGCACCTAGAGGCAATGCCCAGACTGTAATGCTTTGTGAAAGTGTGGACAGAGCTCCAAGTAGCCGTGGCACAAATGTCAGCGGCTGACACATTCCTGAAGCAAGCAGTAGAGGCAGCCATGCTTCTGGTCGAATGCCCCTTAACCTCCCCTGGGAGAGTTTTACTATACTTCTGGTAACAGAAAACAATACAGTTTGCCAACCATTTGGAAAAACACTGTTTGAGAACTGCGGCGCCTTCCCTCTTGGGCGTGAAAGAAATGAAGAGTTGGTCTGATTTCTGGACAGACTTGGTTCTGTTAGTGCAATAATGCAAGATTCTATGAACGTCCAAGGAATGCAGAATCGCCTCCCCCTGATTGGAATGCTCAGGATAATACACTGGCAGTTGAATTAACTAGTTCAACGTAAATTCAGAAATCACCTTCGGTAAAAATTGAGGGTTGGTACGCAGAGCCACCTGGTCTCTGTGAAAAATTAAATAAGGCTTCTTACACATCAGGGCCTGAAGCTCAGAAATCCTTTGAGCAGGAGTAACTGCAACTAGAAAGAGCGCTTTCCATGACAAATAGCATATATCACAAGAACTAGCCGGTTCAAAGGAGGCATGGTCACTTTTTCCAAAATAAAACTGAGGTCCCAAGCTGGCGTGGTTTTAGGTGGCAGATTCCTATCAGGAAGGTTTTGGAAACCTCCAGCTGAGCCAAGGTTTTGTCTCCCACCAAGGTGTGGGGAGGCAGAACCAGCCGACAGATGGACCTTCGGTGAAAAGTAAATCAAACCCAGGTCACAGAGGTGCAGGAGATGCTCCATGACTTGAGAAACGAGGCACAAAATGGGTCCCAGCCCTTTAAGGAGGCCCAAATGGAGACACGCTTCCACTTCATGGCATATGTCGTCCTCGTAGGAAAGCTTTATAGCATCTACCAAGACCTGCGCCACTCTGGAAGAAACTCAAAAACGCGAAACAGCCATGTCCTGACATGCCACGCGTGAAGGTGAAGGGACTTCAGCCTTGGATGTACTAACGTGCCCCTCTCCTGAATCAGGAGATCATGGCAAAGGGGCAGGGGAACTGGAGGCTCCACTGCAAGCTGCTGAAGAAGAGGAAACCAAACTTGGCGAGGCCAATATGGGGCAATCAGAACCACGTGACCCTCTCCGCTTGAAGCTTGAGCAGTACCCTCTGTAGAAGTGGGAGGGAAGGCATACAAAACCTCCCTGTCCAGCAGAGAGATAGCATGTCTCACCAAAAAGCACCATGCCCAGGAGCAAGCGAGCAAAACCTGGGTAGTTTTGCACTGTACGGGGAGGCGAACAGATCAAGGTCTGGATGACTCCATAGGTTGGATATGTCTTCAATCACCACTTGTTTGAGCTCCCACTCGTGGGCTCGAACCCTGGTGCGGCTGAGATTGTCCACTAGGACGATTTGCACACCCGGGACATGAACAGCTGTGAGGCGAATTCGATACAGTACTGCCCAATTCCACACCCACATTGCCTTCCTGCAGAGGGGATATGAGCGAGTGCCCCCTTGCTTGTTGAGGTACCAGACTACGCACGTATTGTCTGATTGGACTAATAGTGGGCCTTGGTGGAGTAAGAGCTGGAAGGCTTGAAGACCATACAGCACTGACCTCACCTCCACCCCATTTATGTGCAAAGAGAGCTCTGATGGAGACCACAGCCCTGGAGTCCTGTGGCTCCCAAGGTGAGTGCCCCAACCCATCCCTGAAACATCTGTAGTCATGGTCTGGGTGGGAGGAGGGGACTGGAAGGGTACCCCCTTGGTGAGGTTGTTGAGATCCTGCCACCACAGAAGATCCCGCTGCATTGAACTGGAGACCATGACCATGTGGTTTAGGTTGTCCAACCTCTGATCCCACAGCGCTCTGAGCGTCCACTGGGAAATTCGCATGTGGAGCCTGACTAGAGGAACAGTGAGGATGGCTGCTGCCATAAGGCCTAGGAGTTGCATAAACGACCTGGCCGTGACCCGCCTGCTGGAGGCTATTAGATGAGCCTGCTTCTGCAAACTTTCTGCCTGTTGTTGAAGCACAGGTCAGGAAGCATAGGAAAACCAGGAGCATTTGTAAAATTCACAAGTGATTTATTATCAGTAACATAAAAAAATAAAATTGTTCAGTACAATTATTTATAAAGGCAGTATAAACAGAGAAAGTCCATCTGGTTTCTTCTCAGTTTCCAGTCTCAGTCTCTCTCAGTCTCTGTCGCTCTCTTTTGCAAAACACTACAGCTCCTTTTTATAAGTCTATGCAGGAGAACACTGAGAATATTGCATGCTTCTCAGTGTTCTTGTCAGTTTCCAATGTTCTTGTTAGTTTCAGCAGGTGCAGCAAAAAGAACATTGTGACCCAGAACTGACCCTGTTGTTTACATCTTCTGCAAAAGGCTTAAAATTGCATCTCAGGTTAACACCTTGAGTTCCAAATAGCTTTGCAATCATTTCAACAGTATAACTATATACAGTTTTAAACAAAGGGATACCAGTATCAATTTCATTTCCAAAAAATAATTCACATATATTTTTATACCGGCAGACATGCAAGGGGGAAGAAAACACAGAACAGCAAGTGAGGGTAGAGAGTGAGAGGCAGAGAATTGCAAGACCGTCTGGGTGATCAAATCCTAGGTCTCACGAGAAAATGTGGTTGCGCAATGAGACAGAAAAGGAGAGGATACAACAGATCCTTGCATTTAAACTCTTTCTCCATAACAACCGGGACAGGGCCATATTCAACCCCGTCACATACCCCCCTCCTTAAGTGGGAACTGGTTTTACAAAAACTGGTTTCCAAAACTTTCTAGTAATTCTCAATTAACATAAGCATATGACCTTTACAGTTCTGTGCTGCATAGCAAACAGAGAAGTTTCAACTCCCATTTTTTCAACCTTCAGAATTTTCAATTCCTGATCCATATCTTGACAGAACATCAACATTGACATTCTCTTTCTCAGATGTATGTATCACTTTAAATTGAAATGGCTCTAGTACCATATACCACCGTGTGATTTTAGAATTTGTATCCTTCATTTGGTTAAGCCAACAGCAAGGACTGTGATTTGTTACAAGTACAAAGTCAGCTCTTAGTAAGTAAAACTTAAGGGACTCCATGTCCCACTTTGACGCAAGGCATCCTTTTCAATGGTGGAGTATCTTTTCTCCCTGTCATGCAATTTCCTACTTATGTAAAGAATAGGATGTTCTTTTCCATCTATATTTTGATTCAGGACTGAACCTAGACCTACCTCTGATGCACCTGTTTGTAACAAAAATGGTTTCTCAAAGTCTGGGCTTCTTAAAACAGGGGCTAAACATACCGCAACCTTAATGGCTCAAAAAGCTTTGTCACACTCTGGTGTCCATTATACATTATTCGGGAACCGTTTCTTTGCAAGTTCAGTGAGGGAAGTAGCTAACTCAGCAAAGCTGGGGACAAATCTCCAATAATAACCAGCCAGCCCTAAAAATGACCTGAAATGTTTCTTGCTTTTAGGGACAGGGCTGTTAGCTACAGCTTCCATCTTAGAAACCTCTGGTTTGACTTCTCCATTTCCCAAAAAACAGCCCAAATATCTGGTTTCCTGCATGCCCAATGCACACTTGGTAGGATTAATTGTCAGACCTGCCTTTTTGATCGGCTGGATAACTGCTTGTAGGTGTTCCAGGTGGCTTTTCCAGTCTGGACTATACACCATAACATCATCCAGGTACGCAGCACAATAACCAGTGTGAGGGAATAAAATTACATCCATGTACCGCTGAAATATAGGTGGTGCACCATGTAAAATGGCATGGTGGAGAACTGATAAGACTCCAACAGGAATGACAAATGCAGTTTTGTCTCTGGATTCTTTAGCTAAAGAGATTTGCCAGTAACCCTTGGTGAGATCAAGGGTACTGATATACTTTGCACTCCCTAGTCTGTCCACCAAATCATCTATTCTGGGCACAGGATAACTGTCATATTCTGACACTTGATTAAGTTTCCTAAAATCAAGGCAGATTCTTACACTCCCTTCCTTTTTGTTTACAATCACCATTGACAATGACCAAGCACTTCTCGACTATTCTCTGATTCCCAATTCTCTTTTATTGTATTTCCTTAACCACATCAGCTCTTAACCACTCTGGTAATCTGTATGTCTTTTGTCTAACAGGGCGAGAATTCCTTGTCACTATTACATGCTCGACCCCTTTTGCTCAGCCTGGTGCTGTGGTAAAAGTACTGTTAAATGTCTTTAGCAAGTTACAAATTTCTGCAGTTTGTTTGGAGGTTAAGGAAACATTCACCTTTATAGCATCAGCAGTAACAGTTTGTTCCAGTCCATCATAAGCTACATGCATATCTTCTTTATCAGTTTCTGGTAAAACCAGTATAACAGCTTTTGGTGTGTTTTCAACCCATTTCTTGAGGCGGTTAGCATAGTATACCTTAGTAGGATTTTTCTTATCAGGCATCTCAATCTCATAGTTAAGTGTGCCAGTACATCTAAGCACTTTATAAGGCCCTTGCCACTTCATTAGTAGTTTATTTTCTGTAGTGGGTAAAAGTAGCAAGACCTTTTCACCCTGGCTCAAAAACTTTTTCTTTTAATCCATAGTCATAATACACCTTCTGCTGGTTTTGGGCCTCTTCCTGATTACTATGGACGATTTCAACATATTTTGCCAGCTTCTTTCTCGGGGCACACATATAAGATGTAATAGATAGTTTCTGATGGGGGTTATCTTCCCATGTTTCCTTTATTACATCTAGTCACCCTCTAGGTTGTCTACCATACAGCATTTCAAATGGTGAAAACCTGTTGATGCCTGTGGCACTTCTCTGAAAGCAAAAACCAGGTAAAGCAAGTATTGGTCCCAGTCTTTCCCGTCCCCTTTTACAAACCTTTTTAACATGCATTTTAGGGTTTGATTAAAACACTCAACAAGACCGTCTGTCTGAGGGTGATAAGGGGGAGGTTCTTATGGCAGTGATACCTAGTAGTTGGTACAGTTCCTTCAGTAATGCAGCACCAAAATTACTACCCTGATCAGTAATAATCTCTTCAGGTATGCCCACCCTGCTGAGAATTTTAGCAAGCCCTGCTGCCACCTTTGGGGCTGTGACAGTACGCATTGGAACTGCCTCTGGGTATCGAGTACCATAGTCATATACTAACAGAATGAATCGATTACCCTTTTTACTTTTGTCTAAGGGGCCAACTACTTCCACTGCAATTTTCTCAAAAGGCACATCTATCAAGGGTAGGGGCACCTTGTCTTTTTTAGTCACTGGGGCTACTTTCTGACACTCAGCACAAGAACTACAATAGATAGCAACAACTTCATGAATTCCAGGCCAGTAAAATCTGTACAGCAATCTGCCGAGGGTGTGATCCTTCCCCGAATGACCATCATGTGCTATCTGTAACAACTCAGATCTATACTTCAGTAGTATAACCCATTGTTCCATCTGTTCCTGTGTCTGAGGTTTAACCCAAACTCTGTACAGTAGCCCATTACATTTTTTAAACATAGGTTCACCCTGTATTGAGTTCACCCCCAGCTCCTTAAAATAACCCTGCAGAGAAACATCATTAGCTTGCTCTGAAAGAAAATCACAATCAGTTTTCAGTTTAGTTTCAGCATTTACATATGCTAACTCCTTATGTCCATCAGTCTTTTGCTGCCGCTGTTTCTTCAGGTGACGACTTTCTTTCCTGGACTTCTAAATCTTGGAGAAGTGCTCAAACAAGTCTGAATCAAAATCAGTGAAAGGAAAAGAGTCCCCACCATCTGAGATTTTATTTTCCTGAGCTCTTGTCACCACAGCTGCTGAAACATCAGGATTTACGCCCTCTTTGATTAACTCAGTAAATCCTGGAAAGTCATTTCCAATAATCACAGGTACAGGTAACTTAGGTACTACCCCCACTTTCATTTGGTGTAACACCCCATTAACAGTCAGAGACACTTGGGTGGTGGGATAGTATCTAGTGTCCCCATGGATGCAGACGACACCAGTACCTGGTCCTTTTGGACACTGTTTTCCTAGCAATTCAGTATGTACTAGGGTCTGTCTGCTTCCCAAATCTGCAAGTCTCTTCACAGTCTTATCTCCCACTTTCACATCTGTTAAGTACTTACCCCAATTTGCTAAGGACAAATCTGCTCCAGTGTCACTCTTCTTACTATGGCAACTTCTTGCAATATGACCTGGCTTATTACAGTTACAGCAAATAAAGTCTTTGGGCACAGATTTCTTACCCCCACCAGAGTTCTTATCAGACTTGGAGTTTAAATGGGAAAAATAGTGTCTTAGTGGTACTTGACTGTTACCTCTCTGCTGTGGTGTCTGTCTGGCCATTTAGTAGTCTTCATCCAAAGAAACAGCCTTTTCCCCACCTTCTGGTTGGTGTCCTTTCACCCAAAGCTGTACATCTGTAGGCAGGATGTTGATGAATTGCTCCATTGCAAATGTGTCGATGATCTGTGGGACTGTTTTGCCCTCTGGTGGAGCCATTTTATCAAGAGTTCTCAGAGTCGGGTGAAGGCTTCTTGAGGATTGTCGACTGTGTTGTACTTCAGAGATTGAAATCTCTGCCTGTAGGTCTCTCCTGAGATGTCATACCTTCTCAGGATTTCGGTTTTCACCAGGTCATAGTTTTCTGACTGTGCAGTGTCCATACTACTGTAAGCAAGTTGGGATTTCCCTGTCAGGTAAGGTACCAGTCTTATTGCCCATAGCTGCTTTGGCCACTGGCAGGCTACGGCAACCCTTTCAAAAGTTGTCAGGTATGCTTTGACATCATCAAAGGGACACAACTTTGTAAGTTTAATGTATTTCAAGTTGCCCGTGTCCTGTTGCTCATCTGGATCTGTGCCAGATCCTCTGCCTTTTTATTTATTTCATTTCTGATTGCCGGGTAAGTGCTCTAGACAAACAAATTGCTTATTTTCAGTCAACCGCTGCTCCTGTCGCCGCATCTCTTCTCTCCTCTGCTGCTCCTGTCGCTGCATCTCCTCTCCTCTGCTGCTTGAGTTGTTGCATTTCTTCTTTTCTCTGTTTCTCCATCTTTCTCTGTTGTATAGCCCACCATTTGAAAAAGGCAGTCAGACTTTCAGGTTCTGTCACTGCCTGTTCTTTTTCTATAACTGGTGCAAGCTGTACAGTTTCAGTTTGGACTTCTGTCTCTGCTAGTTTGGCTGTCATTCTCCTGGTAACCACTCCTGGGCTTGCTGCTGCAGAAGCCATACCTTTCTTTTATGTTTCCCTGGTACTAGGTCTAGTACCCATGCACAAAACTCCTGGCTTAGAGTATGCACGGCATAAATCCCACTTAGGTTGACACCATCTGTTGTCGAGGCACAGGTCAGGAAGCATAGGAAAACCAGGAGCACTTGTAAAATTTGCAACAAGTGATTTATTATTAATAGTAAAATAAAAAAATAAAATTGTTCAGTACAACTATTTACAAAGGCAGTATAAACAGAGAAAGTCCATCTGGGTTTCTTCTCAATTTTCAATTTCAGTCTCTCTCAGTCTCTGTGTCTCTTTTGCAAAACACTGCAGCTCCTTTTTATAAGTTTGAGCAGGAGCTCGTTAAGAAAATAGCATGTTTCTCACACAGTGTTCTTGTAAGTTTCCAATGGTCTTGTCAGTTTCAGCAGGTAAAGTAAAAAGAACATTGTGACCCAGAATTGACCTGTTTATATCTTCTGCAAAAGGCTTAAAAATTGCATCTCAGGTTAACACCTTGAGTTCCAAATAGCTCTGTAATCATTTCAAAAGTATAACTACATACAATTTTAGCTTCACAGTTATTTCAACAATATAACTATATACAGTTTTAAACAAAGGGATCCCAGTATCAATTATATTTCCACAAAATTATTCACATATATTTTTATACTGGCAGATATGCAATGGGGGAGAAAAGACAGAACAGCAAGTGAGGGTAGAGAGCTACTGAAAGGCAGAGAATTGCAAGACCGTCGGGGTGATGAAGCCCTAGGTCTCATGAGAAAATTTGGTTGCGCAACCAGACAGATAAGAGACAGAAAAGGAGAGGATAGAACAGATTCTTGCATTTAACCCCTTCTCCATAACAACTGGGACAGGGCCATATTCAACCCTATCACACCGCCCTGTCCAAAGGGAGGAAAGCCATGCCCTGGGCCATATCCAGCACCGCTCCAATAAACTGGAGGCACTGGGAAGGGGCAAGCTGGGACTTGGCAAGGTTGACAGTGACTGCAACCTGCGTAAAGACGTCCAGGGCAGCTGAGAGGGAAAGTTCCAGCTGCTCCTTCAATGGAGCTGACAGGAGCCAGTTGTCGAGGTAGGGGAACACACAGTGGCCCTGGCGCCTCAGGGCCATTGCCACTACCACAAGGCACTTGGTAAATACCCATGGTGCCGAGGACAGGCCAAAAGGGGGGTTTGAACTGGTAGTGCTCCCCTTGAAAGGCAAACATGAGGTAACAGCGATGGGCCTGAAAAACTGGGATATGCAGGTATGCCTCCTGCACATCCAGTGCACAGAGCCACTGCCCCTCATGCAGGAGGGGCAGCAGACTTGGGAGGGTCAGCATTCGAAACCATTTGTACTCTATGTACAGGTTTAGAGCACTGAGGTCCAAAATAGGAAGCAAGTCTCCCATCTTTTTCAGGATCAGGAAGATATGGGAATAATACCCCTTTCCTACCTGGCTTGTCGGAATGGGCTCTATTACATTCTTTTATAACAGAGCCTTGACTTCTTTGCTTAAGAGGGGAATGTGTGCCTTTGGATAAAAAGACACCCCAGGAGGCCTGTCTGGGTTTTTTCCAGAAATTCCAGAGTATGGCCCTGTCTGACCAACTGGTAGACTCACAAATCGGTGGTGACAGCCTCCCACCCTGCCAGATGAGTGGCAAACCTTCCGCCCACTGGCTCCTCTTAAGAATGGGGGGGGGACTGTGAGTCAAGAGAGGGAAGGAGGGTTGGGGAGAGCCGCGCATGAGACCCTTTGAGCTTTGGCTGGAGGGGCGGTTGCTGCCGTAGGGGCTCGAGGTTTTGGCTGATGTCTGGCCGTGTGCATCTGTTTCTACTGCTTTTTAGCCTGGGGACGAATAGGCTATTTGGCCTGAAATCTAGGGCGGTACATGGTGTGGACCGAACTTAGGGCCTTGTCCTTATCCAGAAGGCAAGTAATGATGTCTTGGGCATCGCCTCTGAAGAGGATAGAGTTCCTAAAAGGAACATCCTGGATGGCTACCTGAACATCTGGTGCCAATCCAGACACTCTTAGTCAAGAATACCTCCTAAGACTGACTGCTGTGGCAGTGCCCCTGGCTGAGGAGTCCATGGCATCATATGTGGCCCTCAGCAAATGCTGACAGGTGACCTTGATGGACCTAACAGTGTCGGCCAGGATGGTTTTGGACTCTGAGTCCAGCATAGCTTCAATGGCAGGTTCCAGCTGACTGAAGAAAGACTTCTGGTAGACCAGCATTGGTGCCACATAGTTCAAGGCGCGCATGACCAAAGTGGAGGAGGAATTAAACTTCCTCACGAATTGGTCCAGCTGTCTTGACTCCTAATTAGGAGGAGAAGTGCTCATATGTCTTAGTTTAGAGAACCTGTCATGAGTAGCTGCAATGACTACTGAGTCTACCTTGGAGTGAACACTGATGTGGTCTTTACCCTCTGGTGTTCTATATGTCCAGTCTGCCTTTTTGGCTACTGCCAGGATTGAAGAGGGCATCATCCAAATGGTGGACACCAGGTCTTCATGCGGCTCTAACCAAGGAGGTGTGAGGACGAGAGCTGCCTCCTGGATGTCCAAATGCTCAGCAAGCCTCTGGCGTTTTGGATCCTGAGCATCGGATTTCCAATCGTAGACCTTCTCAATCTTCCTAAGGAGGTTTGTGAAAGAAGGGTCCTCAGGTAGGCATTTTGGAGATTCCATAGGCCTAGGTTCCTCTGTGGGAGGAGTTTCGAACTCTGACCCTGCAGAGGAAGAGGAGTCTGAATCAGAGCCCGGATCCGAGGACTCCTAAGACCGGACATCAGGATGGGGAGCTTCCCTAAAGCTGGAAAGGGTTCTGTCTGATGACCGCCATGTTGCAGGCTCCTTTCTCAGGCCCAAAGTCGGCCGACATATGTCCGGCATTGGAGTACACCTATGCGTCTGGTCCAGCAGACTCCGGGTGACATCCCTAGGGGGGTGGGGACTATCCAGCTCCGACACAAGCTGAGCCTTAGTCTCCGACCACCAGGACTGAAGGAGAGCCCGAAATTCCACATGAGGAGGAGGAGGCGGAAGGGCAGAAGGAGCTGGTAGTCCAGAGGGTACCCCTGACAGAACCCCAATGGTGGGTAGCCTGACATATGGTAGGTGTGCACTGGGTAACCTGGAAAGTGGTAGGTGGGCGAATACCCCAGCATCTAAAAGCCTGATGGCAGGTACCCTGGAGGAATGTAGGCTGGAGGAAAAGGTGGCGTTGGGTTCCCCGATGTAGGGTAACCAGATGGAGGGCCTGACAGCGATGCCGGGGGACGCGAGAAGGACCTTGAGGAAGCCTGAAATCTGGCTCTGAAGGACCTAAGAAAACCGGGTTGGACGTCGAACAAGCCCAGCGTCGATGTCCCTGTCAGAGATCTGGCGAAGGAGGGCCCAAAGGGATCCCTGGGAGAACCGATGTCAGATCCGGAGGTAAGCTAGGGGAAGGTGTCATCTGACGTATGACCCCACCCCCATCCTCCGTGCTCTGAAGATCTGGGGAGGGCGGAGAGAGCTCTTCCAGAGGAGAGAAGAGGGTGACCTGGTGGGAAGATGCAACCAGGGAAGCTGTGGTAAATTCGGCAACTGTACATCGTCGGGGCCCTCGCCAGACCCCGACGTAAGCTGATCGGTCGGGTGGACGTTGAAAGGACCAACAACCGGCTTATCGTCCTTAGTGCTCGGGCAGGTGTCAGAAGGACCGACGACTGGCTTATCGACTGTTGCTGGCAGGCACAGGAGACCCCAGAGCTCGACTTCACAGCTTGGGCTGGGCACTCATCGGTGGGACAGACAAGCGACTTACCGACCCCACCAGACAGCTTAGACCCACCAGCTGAAAGGGGCCTAAGAGCAGTGGAGACCTCAGAAATAGCCAAGGCGCCTGCAGCCACTATAACCAGCGGCGGTGGAGGTTCCCAAGGACTACTCCTGGGTAGGCGGGGCAGGCTTGGAGGCAGCAGCCGACTTCCCAGAGGAAGAGGACTGCTGCTCACCCGAGGGGCCAGAGGGCAGCCGCGGATGACAGGGGGACCTGTCTTGGTCCCTGTGTTTCTCTTTGTCCCTCTTTTTTCTGCTTATGCTTGTGGGAAAGGAGGAAGAGCTTATGAGTTGCTGGAGCTCTTTTTCTATCGTGGCCATTTTTTGCTTTAGTAGATAAGCCTCGAGGGCCTGCTGATGATGCTTCCATGTGGCCTGATTGAAACTGGAACAGGCCTCACAATCTTTGACCTTGTGCTCCGGGCCTAGGCAGAAAAGGCAGAGGTAATGAGAGTCTTTGTGCAGTAACTGCGTGCTGCATGACCCACATTTATTTTTATGCAACTCGGCAGAAGACGGTGAAGACATGCACAAAATAAAAATAAAACACAGTAAAGGAAGAAGAACTGTAGCGACGATCTCCGCGAGGTCCGATATGCTCAGGTCGACAGTGGGAAAGAACTGGAAGGCAGACGTGGGGACCGCCCACTATATAGTGTCATGCTGACATCGTTCATGTGACGCCAGGTGGGCAGTCCCCCATCAGACAGTGCTAGCTAAAGTTTCCATGTGGTCCTGACGCCAGGGGGCACAGTCCTCAAGGTGATTACCTACTGCAAGAGCCCTCTTGAAGTAAGATCTTTCGATCTCGAGGTTTACAGTTGGCATGACGACCCCGAGATGGGAACATGTGTTGTTGTTAAATGGTGCCCATCCACTGTCTTTATAGTGTATGGGCACTAGTTAAAACACATTTGCCCTACTTTTTATGTTGTCTTGCACACAGGTGCAAGCAACATCTTGTGGTACTACCACACTGAGAGATGTGTCAGTGTTGGTGAATGTAGGGCACGCTTTAATAGGTGTGTCCCTCATCCCCCAATTAGCGACCATGCTAGCGCTGACGCGAAAATTATGGAAAGTGCTATCAAGCTGAAAGAAATCTGCCGCTGCAATCAAAGACAAGCTCGTCATGCAGCAGCAGATGGCACGCCTTCCCAATGTGCCTTTCCTGGTGAAACTGTTCAATAAACATGGCAGCTCCTGCCATCTGCCACACACAATCCCCATATCGACATCGGGGGGTGGCCAATCCCCAGTGTTGTCATGTTCCCCCACCCACACTTTCTTTGCCAATGAGGCCCAATCCCCATCGGCATCAGTCCCCCCTCAGCCCCCCACCCCAAACTCACAGGGCACACTGGGAGCCCACCCCGTGTGCCCAACATTTTTTTAATTCACCTGTAAAGAAAGAAAACTGTCTCTCAATGTCCGTTTTTGTTTTTCCCTGCAAAAGAAAACAGTCCTCATAGTTCCCGCACCCCCTCCCCAACCGGCGCCTCCCTCCCGCACCCCTTACCCC
The DNA here is from genome assembly GCA_016271365.2 of Neoceratodus forsteri. Lineage (NCBI taxonomy): Eukaryota > Metazoa > Chordata > Ceratodontiformes > Ceratodontidae > Neoceratodus > Neoceratodus forsteri. The sequence goes on from JADMNL010000025.1 coordinate 270,877,615, forward strand.
ATACTTACCTCCGAGGTCCAGCGCTCGCGATCGTCTGGAGTGGGGCGCTTCTGGACTCTTCAAAGCCAAACTGCAAAATGAAGAAATAAGCTATAAGCTATACAATGGCATCAATGGGGGGATGTTCCAACGTAGGTGGCTATCTCAGCCATTTTTTTTAATTTTGGCTCCAAATTTTCAGCATGGGGTTCTTGGGACCCCACCTCATGAACACATGCTTTGTCATCTTGTTACTCGGTCCTGAAAGGTAATTTCTCGGTCACTGCGCGGAATCACCTTTCGGGACCGATTAACGAAACAACAGTGCAACTGTTCATGAGGTGGGGTCCCAAAATACCTATGTTGCAAATTTGGTGAAAAAATTCCAAAAAACGACTGGGTTAGGAGTGTGCGTTGCTCAGTTTCCATGCATGCTTGTAACGTCCGACAATTTTTAATATTTTCACTCCAGATTTTCAACATTGCCATTTTTTCACACCTCCTTATGAACTGTACAGCTGTCATTTTTCACATCCTGCCCAAAATGTGTTTTCGCACATCTGGCACACACCGGGGCAGTCGCTGTGGTAAATCAACTTTCTGGACAGAGTAACAAAATCACAATGCCACCTGTTCATGAGCAGAGGTCCCAAAATGCCTATGTTGAAAATTTGGTTAAAATAATCCCCAAAATAATTGCATTATGGGCGTGCATTGCGCAGTTTCTACGCATGCTCATGGCTTCACCAATTTTTCATATTTTCACTCCAGATTTTCAACATTGCCTTTTTTTTTTTTTGTTACACGTCCCCATGAACAGTACAGATGTCATTTTTCACATCCTGCCCAAAATGTGCTTTTGCACCTGTGGCGCCAAATGGCACAGTCACTGTGCAAAATCACCTTTCAGCTAATGAACTGATTGTGCCACTGTTCATGAGGTGGGATCCCAAAAAGCCCACGTTGAAAATTTGGAGGGAAAATACCAACAAACGCCTGGGGCCTTAGGGTTTCCAACTGTAACGTCCCTCCTTGTAGAGACTGACAGGCATCGGGGTGGGACTTGGGATCGTCGGCTATAATGCTCAAGCCATTCCACCCCCACCCTCACCTTACAGCTAGTGACAGGCATCAAAGTGTGCCTTGGAGTCTTCGGCTCCAGAGTTCACCCCATTCTCTTATACTGCACCCATCTCAGTGTATTTCCTTATGGAATGGGGTGAGCATAAGGCCCGAAGACCCTAAGGCACACCACGACACTTGTCGGTGTCTGCAGGGTAGGGTGAGGTGAAATGGTGCAAGCGTTATGGCCGATGACCTAAAGGCACATGCCAATGCCTGTCAGTCTTTGCAGGGTGGGGGTGAGGTTGGTGTCAGTTCAATACTTCACTGCAATTCCTATTATGCATCTCTCTTAACTCCTGCACTACCAATGCCAATGCCAGCAAGACAATATTTGGCACTGACAAATGCTTGTTCTTTTCGTAGTGCCGCTCTCCATCTGGGCCAACTTTCACCACAGCGGCCGTTCGTCCGAAGCCCTATGTTCAAGAGGTGCACATGCACAGTGCCGTTCGTGTTGTTATGGTATCGGAGTGACATACTCATGAGGGTATAACAGTCTCTTGATGTCACACCGATACCATAACAAGGATAGCAATTCATTGAATTCCATCCTTAACAACACCCTCCGATACATCAGCCATAAGGTCTTCTACCAGCAATGTTCTCTGTGTGTATATCTGGCATACATCATGCCTTCTCAGCATGTTACCTTCTTTATTTTCATAAGTTTACCCAGACAGAATCACTCATGAGTGGTGAAGCCACGAGTCAGCGCATCCATCTATACGAACGAGTAAAAACAAATGATGTGCATACTGAGAGAAGGCATGATGTATTCGATTTAGCAGGCATCTTCTCAGACTATCAGTGACCACTCCCTCATCTTCTCTATATGGAAAAATAACACCCCAAAAAGACAGCCTAAAATCGTTCTTACACGAGATTTCTCCAAATTTGATGAGGAGTCTTTCAGGGCTTCCATAGCGGAAGTCGACTGGAATCAAATCAGGGTGCTCCCATGACAGATAATGCCGAAATTTCTTTATTCATGACTTTCTGTCAGTTGCTAATAGGTATGTCCCTCTTTGAAAGCTCAGGGTTAAAGGTGAATGTCATGAGTGGATATCCCCTGAGCTAAAAAAGCTAATGAATCTGAGGGACAAGGCCTGGGGGCTCCTTAAAAGTACAGACCTAAAGGCAGACTAGGATAAATACAGGAAACTATGAAATCTATTCAAGAAGGATGCAAAAATAACAAAGAGAGAATATATCAGGAGACTGCAGGATAATGATGTGGCTGATACCAAATGTTTCTGGTCACAGTTTAACTTCTTATTGAAAGGGTGTGCATGCTCAGAAGGAAACAGTGTAGCTAATGGGCAGTGCATTAGTGAACCCCTTCCTATAGCTAATGCCTTCAACAGTTTCTTTATTGACTGAACCAGGTTCAAACCTGCCTCCACTGAACCCCGGAACAGTATGACACACGAGACCAACAACCCCATTTCCATTTCAGGCTAGTCCGGAAACAAGAAATGTTCACCTTATTAAGATAAATTAAATCTGGTGGCTCTGCTGGGTTTGACAATCTGGAACTCCGGCCACTCAGAAGTGCAGCCCCTGTGATTGCTCAACCTGTCACCCTGCTCTTCAACAGATCCTTCATTGAAGGCAAAGTACCTGAAAAATGGAAAGTGGATCTGGTGTTCCCTGTCCACAAAGGAGGCCTCAAAGAACCAGCTGGAAATTACTGCCCCATCTGTCTTCTTAGCCTTCTGGCCAAGGTTCAAGAGAAGCTTTTTTATAATCAAATACAGGATTATCTGGAGCTGCACCTCCTGCCCACTACTCACTGACAGGCAGCATGGTTTTTGGAAATGGCATGGTACCGATACTGCTCTGATTAAACTGACCACAGACGCACTGGGTGCAATGGACCAAGGGGTGCTAACTGGAGCTGTCTTTATCGACCTTACAAAAGCCTTTGACTTGGTCAGTCACAGACTGCTTCTACATAAGCTAAAATGACTGGGCTTTGACAGCCCGCCAAGTCACTGCTTCACACACTATCTGACCAACAGGTATCAGAAGGTTAAAAGGAAAGGTACCCATTTCGGTCTGAAACCTATTACTGATGCTGTTCCCCAGGGGTCTATCCTGGGTCCGTTGCTACTCGCCATATTCATCAATGTTAAAAACTGTGGTGGGGGGAACTTACTTTTCTATGCAAACAATGCAGTTCTATAGAGAAGCTTCACTGATGTAAATATGATCAATACCCAGCCTGCCACCGATTTCTGTACTTTGGAAAAATGGCTCTAGGACAACAAGCTGGTTTTAAATGTAAAAAAAAAAAGAAAGAAAAACAACAAACAAGACAATTCTCTGGCCAAAAACACACTAGTACGGACAAGCAGCACCTGCTCTCACTAACCACTTCCTCTGGCACACGTATCGAAGTGGCTGACAAACTAAAGTACCTTGGTGTCTATACAGACCAAAAATTCACCTTTAGACCTTAGGTAGCTCATATCATACTAACATACTAAAATGCCAGCAGAATAGGCCTAACGGTCTTTCGCGTCTGCTCATTTGGTCAGCCCCTACCCTGGGAGCTTACCTTGCTGCCCCCCTCGCCTTCTCTGGCTTCTCCCTTCCCAGTTCCGGATATTCTCGCTGCATTGGATTTTACTTCCAGAACCCTTCCCCTGTACCTGTCCCACCCCCTCCTGAACCCCTCCACCGTCTCTGCCTCCACCAGCCCCCTAGGCAGCGCATTCCACGGCTCCACCACCCTCTCAGTGAAGTAGCACCTCCTCCTTTCTCCCCTGAATCTTCCCCCCTCCAGCTGCCACCCATGCCCTCTAGTGGCCCCCTCCTCCTTCCTTCAAAGCACCCTGACTGTTTCTCCCCTATTTACCCCCTTCATGTACCTGAAGACCTCTATCATGTCCCCCCGGTCCCTTCTCTCTTCCAATGTGTACATATTTAGCTCTTCGAGCCTCTCCTCATAGGTCCTGTCCACCAAGCCCCAAATCATTTCGGTTGCCCTCCTCTGGACCCTCTCCAGGAGTTTAATGCCCCTCTTTAAGTGTGGCCTCCAAAACTGCATGCAGTACTATCACCAAAACTATACATCATAAAACTGGACTGCTATATTGCCATGGTAATGTTTTTTTCCCTGAGACGAGGCTTGCCATTGCAAACAGTGTCCTACTTCCCACATTGCTGTATGGTGCCCCTATACTTCAGTTCCTCAGGAATTCAGAGACAAACAGGGTTTAAGATCTGTACAACAAAAATCAGTTGTTTTGCAGCTGATGCCTTCCCCAGGAAACCGCTGCAAAGTCCTCTCCTACCTTAACTGGCCCTCCCTGGGGGGGAAGATGACGTACCCCCTGTTATGCCTTACACTAAAGCTCACCAAAGTTTATACCCCTCCGAATCTGGCTGGTATACTAGTTCCCAAACCTGTGAGGCGCTTACGTTGGTCCTCTAATTGCTACTTGCTTGAAGTCCCCAGGGTAAAATCAAGTACAGGTAAGAGGTCCTTTGCATACTCTGCGCTGTCTCACTTGAACTCACTTCCAGTTGAACTGCAAAACTCCTCTTCCCTCAGGGGGATTTAAAAAAGGGTTGAAAACCTTTCTACTAGAAAGCTGTCACTGCTCCTGCTATCGCTGAATGATGGCCATAACTCCCTGTCCTCTTACCATGTTGCTCACAGAGATGTTGTGATGCTAATCCTTGCTCTGTTCTATTCTCCCTGTGTTATAATGTCATCTGTGCCTAACCTGTATGGTACCAAGTGATTTTATTAAGCTCTTTAGTTCCTACAGTAAACTGTATTTGCCTTGTATTTTCCATGTCTGTAGATCAGAACTATTAATGTACTCAAATACCATGTAATGTATAGTATGCACCATACATGTCTATTGTCTGCCTGTAACTAAGCCACCATTGTATTAGTCTACTGTCACATATCGTTTTTTAAAGCAGCAATACTAGTTAACAAAAATTTCAATAATTTAGTTGGCAGTTGGGACAAACTAAAACATCACTGTATCTGATTTTCTATCATCGCAGCACAGGTATCAGAAAAGCTGGGTAGGGTCAGCACACCTACAGACTACATATGGCCTGCAAAGACGTCAAAAAACATTCTATTCACAGTGCATTGCTACCCGGAAACCACCACAGACTTGCTGAGATTTGGAACTGCGCCAGACGCTAACACTGTTTGCTGATACTGGAATTTTTGCCATACTATGGTTTACAGGACAGAAATGCTGCTACGGGGCACTGACCTGACAGCACTGTGAGTTACACATGAATCTTCTAGAGCTGTGAATAGAATTTTTTTTATGTCTTTGCAGTCCATAGCTAGTCTGTAGGTGTGTTTGGGACTTCTGGGTGCACTTGTTTACCGCAGGACAGTGGATTATTTTCATGGACTACACCCGGGTTGAAGGTGATCCTCATTTGTACCAAGATGTGCTGACCCTACTCAGCTTTGCTGGTACCTGTGCTCTGATGATAGATTTTTACACTCCCGGGTATGTGCACCCAGTATAGGTGAGCCCCCACAACTCTTTGTGCTTCAATATCTGATTTTCTTTTTATTTCATTCCTGAGGCAAGAGAGGGGATTCCGAAGTTTTTAAAAGTACCTGCTCCTTTGCCGGGTCCACCATCATGGATGTAAGCAGATCTGGGTGGTGCTGAGCTGCTGACGATCAAAAACATTTCCTGGCGACATGCTGACATCTGCGTTATGAATACAGTGACACAGTGGGTGCAGCTGAAGAGTGACTGTCAAGGATGAGATTTTTAAAAGATGCTGGGGGCTGCCATCTTTATTGTAGAGGCATGCAAATTACACATTTTGTAATTAAACACGGTCTTAAAAACTGCTGACTGAATTTAAAATATCCCAGTGAAGAATCTAAGATAGTGTATGGTGGAACGTTGTTAGGGATGGAAATCCATCCTTAGAATAGGGCTGTTCTGCTGCAGTAGCTATGTTATCGTAGCGGTTATGCTGCACTAGCTATGTAGCTACTGCAGCATAACAACATCGAACCCATTCAGGAAGCGGCGGCAGCGGACAGAGCAGGACAGTTGGACAGCGACGTGGAGGCAAAACAAAAAAACTGTTTAGCCCATTTTTTTTTTGTGTAAAAATAGAAGTTTATCGTGGTCCCTCTAAGACAGCGGTACATCAAGCTGTGGCAGCGAGAAGGAAAAAGTCAAGTGGGAGCACTGCCAGCAAGCAGCACTGTGGCAGTAAGCATGACAGCGTCGGTGGTGGAGCAACAAGATCCCAAGCTAATGATACCTGAGCCGAAATCTGCTCCTCTTCTGCTGGCCTCTTCTCCTCCAAAAATAAAAATCATACACTATAAAAAATAATGGATGGGTGATCATCCATAACCAAGGCTGTGTTTCTTCTCGAGAAGTGAAACCATCACAGAAACCTTGTGATGGTTTCACTTCTCTCGATGAAACACAGCCTTGTTATGGATGGTCACCCATCCACTATTCTCTAAATTATCAGGAATATATCACCGCTAAACAATAGTAGGATGACATTTTTTGCTAACTAACTAGTACTGCTGCCTTAATTAAATCTGGGTCGCCTCTGAAAAAGGGACCTCTGGTTCTAGTGAGCTCACTGGGTTACCAAAATTCAATAAATAAATATCTCACCCGGAAGCATTACAGTTACTTTCGGGATAACAGTACAGACTAGTGGTTAGAGCATGGTGCTGAAAAAAACCTGGAGACCCAGTGAACCTGGAAAATACATTTTTAAAAAGTCACATCTCTAATGACATAGTAAGTGTGGATATAACACAAGAAGTGTGGTTTGTTCCATTGCAGCTACTTGTTCATTAATTTATTTATTTATTTGACTATTACTTATTTTCTCATGGCTTAGTACTGTATTTTGTATCTATTTTTGGTCCTTTTTTTTTGTACAACACCTTGAGTCCCTGGGAAAGGGTGTCTTATTAATAAAAGTGCCCTGCCTTGCCTTCCTGGAAAATACTTTTTAGTTTTATACATATCTGTGTATTTATAATAAGAAACCTGCTCATTAACAATGCTTACACTAGACACATGTGAAAGAATATATTTCTATCACATGTAATCCAAAGTAGTAAAATGTTAGACAAATCCTTACTTCAGCCTAGAGCACAGTTATCAGGTTACCATGACAAGACTGAAAGCAGCCCTAAGGCAAAGATTCTTACATTAGTGATGTACTCCAGAGGTGTGAGACTGAATGTTGGCAGGTCCTCGGTTAGAGTATCACCCATTCCACTTAAGTTCCAGCTCTGGGAAGAACAACAGCACAATCGGTTAAAGCCAGTTTGTGTCTCCTTAGTTTGGTGTAAACTAGAACAGAGTTCTTGTCACAGATCATTTACAAGCATGAACTGGTTTGGGCACCTGCCACAGTATATCATCCCCTTCTTGACATGGGAAAGTAAGAATACAAAACTATTAATACCTATAAAAGCATGTTATCTACACTTCAAATCATGTACTTAGTTCCAGCTTTTTCTTCATAACCATGCAAGTGTGTCTTGTTAAAGCACAAGAACAAAGTATTTACAAGTTAGAAATCTACCTTCAAACACTTATTAAACAGCCGAACCCCCATTCAGATAAACAGTACAGATGCTTGCACATGAACCCACAACAAAGATTAAATCTTCAGACAATGCTCAAACTGTATCACAGGATAAGAGTTCTTAAAAGTCGGTAATCTAGATAGTCACCACTGATTGGTTTTAAGGAGTCTGAACTAGCCAGTGGAAAACCATCCATGAGAGAGGGGTAAATTGGCTACGCATGATTTTTTAAGTGCATGACAAGAGGTTACTGCCTATTACCGTTCTCATATAATGGTCCTTCAAGATTTAGATTTATTGTCTCAGAGATATGAAAGCAAGATAAAAACTTCCAAAAGTAGGACCTACCCAGTGATACTGGGCAGTACATATTGTGGTTCAGGTCAACACCTGGCTGGCACAGAGGTAGGGTGTTCAATCTCTGTGAAAGTGAGTGTTGATGCTAGGACCAATTAGTGCCTTACAAGTAATCCAGTAGGTAACAGTCGGAAGAGAAAGCAAAAATCAGAGCCGAAGACCAATTAAATGGACATTTTTACATGAATGTATTGTAAGTCCTGCGCAAGAAAAATGCTGTGCACTAAGCCCCAGCATTTCAACTGTCATGGTCTTCACCAGGAGGCGTGACGCAAGAACAGCATTTTTCTTGCGGAGGCTCACAATATATTCATTTAACAATGTCCATTTATTGCTCTTTGGCTCTGATTTTTGCTTCCTCTTCCGACTGTTACCTACTGGATTACTCCCAGAGTGTGTGTGCTGGCAGCCCAGGTCAGCACCGGCTCAGCATCCTTGAGCGCTCTTTCTACTTTTTGGATTCTATCACCAGTCAGCGCCTTAGAATCCCCCGCCCGCCCGCCAGGGAGCAGCACTGGCACCAATTCAGGTGATGTTAGTGTACCTAATCAGCTGCAACAGTAGCCTCAAAAAACACGAGGGGACAAGAAATTGGAAGGAAAAAAGGACAAGAAAAATATTTTGTTTTTGAAGCCTCATATATCTGAAAGTGAAGAATTACTGAACATAAAAAATTACAAATACCGTGCAAATGCAAAGCACAATGAAAGACCTAAGACTGGTTTGGCAAGAATTAGAAACGATTAGAAAATGGGTTGTGGAAATCCTTGATGTTGATTGGCTAAGGCACCAATCACGCAGTCAAGTATCAAGCAAAAGAGACCAGGAATAAAAAAATACTTACCATAGTAATCTTGTTTCTTCCCAATGATACTCAGGTATTTATAACTTCTGCAGTGTCCCTTTAAGACTGAACTGCCCGGAAAGATGGAATGCTATGCAAATGATGGAATCTTTGCGCATGCTATTTTTCAAATGCTGCCTTGAACTAACTGCCCTGGTTCTAAACCCTCAGATTTCCCTGGAGCCTGGAAAGACAAACCTCAAAAACTATACATATATATGTAAAAACTGTAATAACTGGAATTATAATGATTAATAAAATAACACCCAAAAGCCCCCAAGAGGAGGACAAAACCCCCAAAACCGGGGCTCATAAAATGCAACACCACCCCTGAATGTCAGAAATCATCTGAAGGGGAAGAAAAACAAGAACCACCCAATTTACAAACCATAGTGCCGGATTGTGGCACCTATATAGTAAGTCAGAAAAACATTCCCAGGAAGGCAGAGGTTACCAGTTCTTGAAGGGGAGGCAGGGTGGGATGTTATGAATACCCGAGTATCACTGGGACGAAACAAGATTACTACGGTAAATAATTTTTTCTTCTAACCCCAGTAATACTCAGGTATTCATAACTTCTGTAGACTACGAAACAGTATCTTTGGAGGTGGGCACAGAATCTACTTTGGAAACAGACTCTGCAGAACTGCTGTGCCAAACCTGGCATCACTCCTGGACAAGATATCCAAACTGTAATGCTTTGTAAAAGTGTGTACTGTTTTCCAGGTAGCTGCTTTACAGATGTCCACTAATGGAACATTTCTGGCAGCTGCTAAGGTAGCAGCTGTGCCCCTTGTGAAATGGGCCCTCAATCCTGTTGGGAGTTCCCTTCCAGCTTTAGAGTACCAAAACAGGATGTACTGTACTATCCAGCGAGAATTGAACCTTTTATATGCTGGGTTACCCTTTCCCATACCCCCAAAAGTCAGGAACAGCAGTTTTCTCTCCTGCCTATGGTCCTTAGTGGCTGACATGTAGTACCTAAGAGCTCTCTTACCATCCAAACTGTGGAGCCTCCATTCACCAGAAGTGGAGTGATCAGTGAAAAAGTCAGGTAAGGTAATGGTTTGGTTCAAGTGGAAATCAGAAACCACTTTGGGGAGAAATTTCTTGTTTGTTCTCAGGATCACTTTGTCCTTGTGGAAGGAGATGTAGTCCTGACATATGCAAAGAGCCTGGAGCTCGCTGATCCTTCTAGCTAAAGTCATTGCCACTAGGAAAACTGTTTTCCAAGTGACATATTTTAGATGAGCTTTAGATATGGGCTCAAAAGGGGACCCCATGAGTTTGGCTATACACACACTGAGGTCCCATGTTGGCACTGGTTCCCAGTGAGAGGGGTGCAAAATGGGAAAAGGCCCTTAAAGAACCTCTTAAAGATAGGGTCTGATGCTACAGAAATTCTACGCCTGGCTGAAATGTAAGCAGATGCTGCAGCCAAATGTACCTTCAGGGTACTGGGCTGAAGGCCCAACGAATGCAAATAAGTAAGATAATTCAGAATGGCTGGTACCCCAGCCTGTGTTGGCATAATATTCTGGGTGGAACACCAAACAGAAAACCTTTTCCATTTTGCAGCATAAGATTTCTTAGTGGAGGGCTTCCTGTAACCCCTCAAAATGTCCAGGACACCTTCAGAAAGGTTTAGGCCAGCATATTCTAGGTCCTCAAGAGCCATGCCTTGAGCATGAGGGATTTGAGGTTTGGGTACAGGAGCCTCCCCTGACTGGAGGTTAACAGGTAGTGCCTCCTGGGAAGGTGTATCAGTTCGCCACAGACATGGAGAGCAGAAGAGAGTACCATGGCTGCCTGGGCCAATCTGGAGCTATCAAGAGCATGGATGCTGACTGGACCTGAACTTGAGCAAAACCCTGTACACCAAGGAGAAGGGAGGAAAAGCATTCAGATGTTTCCCTGACCGATCCAGAATTAGAGCATCCAAGGAGACTGTTCCCCGCTCTGGTGGTCTGAGACAATATTTTGGCAGGTGATAGATCTGGTGGGATGCAAACAAGTCTAGCTCTGGAGTGCCCCACCTCCTGAAAACTACTTGCACCCACTTACCTGTTCAGAGTCCATTTATGATGGGCCTGACTGATCCGACTCAAGGTACCTGCCAAGGTGCTGTCCTTGCCAGGTAGATGAATGACCTGTAGGGAAGCTCCCAAGGAGTATGCCAGACTCCATATTTTCATGGTTTCTGTGCAGAGAGGACTTGACCTTGTCCCTCCCTGCTTGTTAATGTAGCACATGGTGGTGGTATTGTCTGTTCTGATCTGTACCACCTTTCCCTGTAGCAGGGGTGTGAGGGCCTTCAGTGCTAGCAATACTGCTCTGAGCTTCAGCAGGTTTATGTGCAAGAGTGACTCTGCACTTGACCATGTGCCTTGGGTAGTGTGATCTCTCAGATGGGCTCCCCACCCCAGGAGTGATGCATCCGTTATGAGAATTACTGATGGAGGCTCCTGTTGGAAAGGAACCCCTTCTCTCAAGTTGCTTTCCTCTTTTCACCATTCGAGAGCATGTAACAGAGTTCCTGTTACTGGAATCAGTTTTGAAAGAGGGTCTCTTTTCTGGCACCAGTGAGCTCTGAGGTGAAACTGGATGTCACTCATCTGGAATCTGGAGCACAGTACTGTGCCAGTGGCAGCTGCCATGTGGCCCAAGAGCTGAAGAAACTGTCTAGGAGTTTTTGATTAGTTCAGGACGAATGAGCCTGCTAACTGCTGGATGCTCCTTACCCTGTCCAGGGGCAGATATGCCCTGCACTGCAGGGTATTTAACTTGGCTCTTATGAACTACAATACCTGAGCAGGCTGAAGGACCGACTTTTTTAAATTTAGATTTATCAGGAATCCTAGGGACACCACGAGCTCTAGAGTGAGTTGAGCTGATCCCTGACATGCTGATGTGATTTTTCTACCACCAGTCAATTGTCTAGGTATGGGAAGACTGTGACACCCTGCTTTCAAAGGTGTGCAGCTACCACTGCCAACCACTTTGTGAACACCCTCAGTGCTGAAGTGAGACCGAATGGCAGGGTTGAGAATTGATAATGATCTGAAGGGAGTCTGAACCCAAGGTATTTTCTGTGAGATTCCCTTAAGGGGATGTGGAAATAGGCATCTTGTAGGTCCAGCGAGGCCAGCCAGTCTCCTTTTTGGAGGGTTGGCAAGATCAGCGCCAAAGTTACCATTTTGAACTTTGGGTTTGTGAGGTATCTGTTTAAGACTCTGAGGTCTAAGATGGTCAGACACTCCCAATTTTTCTCTGTAGTAAAAAAGTATCTGGAATAAAATTAATTTCCCTTTAAATTGGTTGGCACTGGTTCCACTGCTTGAGACTGAAGCAGTTTTTGAACCTCTGTTTCCAGGAGTTTTCTCTCTAGATTTGAGGATGGCTTGAAAACTCGAGTTCTTAAGGGCGGAAGGGATTTGAAAGTTAGAGGCAGTCCCTGGCTCACTACTTCTAGGACCCACCTGTCTGTGGTGATGTCCCAGAGGTGTGAACAGTGAGCCAGTCTGCCTCCTACAGGCAGTAGGGAGGCAGCCTGTACAGACACGTCAGGATGCCTGCTTTGCTTGGGGCTGAGCTATAGCCTGGGAACCATGCCTGGAACCCCTTCTGCCCCTACTCCTGAAGTATCCCTGCTGTGGACACTGCTGGTATGGGGTCGTAGTCATGACCTGAAAAAAGGGCCTGCTTTGAAAGGATCTACCCCTGCCTCCCCTTCCATAGGGTCTATTAGATGGGGAAGCTTTCTCTTTTGCAGAGTTGCTTCTGTAGGTGGCCTTATACTCATCCACCTTTTTAGTGCCTTGGTCTGTGTATCCTGGGTAAGGTTCGTGGCTGTTAACCAAGCAAACCTTCTCTGAGCCACAGTGTTTGCCATCCACCTGGCAGCTGTGTCATTCGAATCAGCAGCCATTTGAAATTGATATTGGGCTGCTTCCAGAACAAATCTAGCTGTTTCAGCTAGGTCAGCTGAAATAGGAGACTGCACCTTATCTGACATTGCAAGGAGTGACTGCCAGAGAGATTTCTGGTATTGTGCGGCATAGGCCTGGAAGCTGGTTTGCCTGATAGCCAAAGAGACCAAAAGGTAACCCTTTTTGGCCATGCTGTCAATTTTCCTTGAGTCCTTGTCTGGGGGATGGGAGGCTAGTGGTTACTGGAACTCTTGCCTTGTCACAGGCTGCCACTTGCACTACCCTCTGGTGGTGAGGGTGAGAGAACAAAATTCCAGCACCCTGCCTTTCTAACTGATACTTTTTATCCAACCTCTTTTCCAGAGGTGGAGCAGTGTTTGGTGTATGCAGTATCTTTAGGGTGTCTTTTGTTAAAGAACTTGTTAATAGGAAGAATAAACTTTTTAGTGTGTGTTAACTCTATAAGTTCCATGTATTCATCCTCAATAACTTCACTTGTGGGGCTGTCCAATGCATCCACCATCCTTCTTACAAAAGTAAAATGAGAGGGAAAATCCTCTGATGCCCTAGGAGCACAGCCAAATTCTTGTTCAGGAGAAACCTCTGGTTCAATGGGGTCCCCTTCCTCCTCCACATCACTATCCAGATACTCTTCTTGCTCATAAAGAGAAGACTGAGAAGAAGAGCCAGTCTGTTTGGCTGGAGTCTGAGGCAAAGGAGCAGTCAGCCCTTGTAAAGCCTGGATAACATGAAAGGCCTGTGCAATCTCATCTGTACTTGGCATTTTTACTGTAGGCCAGATGCCCCCAATTGCTTCTTAACAGGGGGGTTCTGTGTGTTTTGTCTTTTTAGATTTCTTTGAGGGAACCAGACAGTCAGCTGGTTCAGCGAGCCTCTTTGAAACTGCTTATGCACCAGTCTCAGGAGTGGCAGTTACAGATGTTGTGGTCAAAGTGATTTCACCCACAGGAGCAGAGGGTGTCGGCTGGTCAGAGCTCGAGGGACCCTCAGAAACAGACATCTTTTTCTTAAGCCTTTCAAGGCACTTTTCCACTGTTTTTTCATGAAAAGTTTTACAGATATCACAGTCTATTTTCAAATGTTCAAAGCCCAAACAGACAACACAAAGACTATGCTTGTCTGCTTTGGCAAAAATCTCACCACAATCAGTACAAGGTTTGAAACCGTGTTCGCCTGTTCTTCTTTTTGGTTTTTCAGACATTCTGAGTGAGAAAATGAAAAATATATGTAACCACTAAATAAGAAGGATTTTAAAACCTCATTTAGCACGTGCAGTCGGTTCCTGAACTGAGAAAATCCTGTCGGAACCGGGAACCGAGCTGAGAAATGAACCAAAGCTAGCTGTTCACGAACCGGGATTAGCAGTTCAAATTTAAAATACAAAAACTTAAATTTAAATAAAACTAATAGAGTTCCTTAGTCAGGGAACTCCAAAAACAATAAAGAAAGCCCCGGTTCACCACCGGTTATACCGAACCGGGAGAAACTGAGAAATAAATTATTTAACACTAAAACAACAGTTTAATAAACAAAAAACAATTGCTAAAGGCAGCAAAGGAAAAAAGGTAAATAATACTTATGAATTTTTATAAGTGTTATTGTGTCAGGACAAGTAGATGAGGAGAGGATCTCTGAGCGTCTGGTCTTGACAGGCGGAGAGTGAAATCTGAAGGTTTAGAACCAAGGCAGTTAGTTCACGGCGACATCTGAAAAATAGCACGCACAAAGATTCCATCATTTGCATAGCACTGCATCTCTCTGGGCAGTTCAGTCTTAAAGGGACACTGCAGATGTTATGAATACCTGAGTATTACTGGGGTTATAAATAATGATTCCCCATCTCTACCTATTTATCTTCCAAATCACTGAGCTGAAAGAAAATTTAAATTGCCACCAAGATTTTCCTCTCGCTGAGCAAGAGAGAGAGAGAGAGAGAGAGAGAGAATACCCTCCGAGTAAAGCTATTGGTTAGCAGGCTTAATACACAAACATGTTTTTACCAAAAATCATCTGGCACACACCATCCAAGTATTCTGATATTACTTTGGGGTTTAAACAGTTTTTCAATTTTAAAGTAACAGTGCTAGCACGTCACACTCTCAGTGCTAGTAGAGACTGCTTTTCCGGCTCACTATGGCTCCACCCCTACTACGCTCCCCAACCCCATCACTGTCCACTGCAGTTAAGTGGGTAGTGTGTCTCATGCTCCCACTCAATTGCAAAATACGCATTCCCTGACAGCAGCACATCCCACATCGTATTTCCTTTTAAAAAAAAATAAGAATCCATGTTGCTGAAATTCAGTGTGGACTGCAGCTC
Organism: Neoceratodus forsteri; assembly: GCA_016271365.2. Taxonomy (NCBI): domain Eukaryota; kingdom Metazoa; phylum Chordata; order Ceratodontiformes; family Ceratodontidae; genus Neoceratodus; species Neoceratodus forsteri. The sequence continues at coordinate 270,892,769 of JADMNL010000025.1, forward strand.
TGCACCAACTCACCAGCGAATCGTGCAGCCCGAAATAAGTCTGTACTACGACCGTACTGTCAGCCGATCACAATCCTGCACAGATACAGAAACATCCAGGTCAGGGGAAGTCTTCTCCCAAAAATAAACAATCACATAAACAGGACAGCTGTGGGGAAGGGGTGGCTGTGGAAGCTGGCAACAAGTGAACATGCCTCACAATGGACTGAAAAAAAAACAGTTTCAAAAACAGTAGTGCCCTCAGCCAGCCCAGTGGCGCTGAGGGGTAAGGGGCTGGACACCACACCTTGCGCCATGCCGGTGACCCGGGTTCGGGAGCGAGCCTGGGTCGGCTGGGGGGATTGAGTAGCTGTAAGGCAGCTCTCCCCTCCTGGGTGGGGACCCAGCCGTGCCCGCTGCAAGGCTGTCCCCGGGTGGAGGCCTGGATGTAGTGCAGTCGGGGGCGACTAGAGTAGGGAGGGTGCCACAGGTTGCTGTGTGTGCATGCCTCCACGAGTGTGGCCAACTGCGGCAAGGGTTGGGAAGAAAATAGTGAAAACTGGAGCCGGCAGTCTCAATGATGGACCCGCAGCACCTGCGCCCGCCCCCCGGAGTCTAGATGTTGGTCTCCAGGAGGGCTGGAAAGTCAACGCCCTTTACCTTGGTCCTACCATTGGGGGGGGGGGCCCGTAGGAGACTACTGAGGGGTTGGGGCAGAAAATGTGAAGGTCCAGAGACTGGAGCCCTTCTGAGGAAGAGCTGCCTGCCAGCTCCCTGCATACCCTGTCGCTAAGTAGGTGGGAGGTGAAGGGGGGGTCAAATAGCTAGATTAAAGAAAAATAAAAAAATAGCAGTGTCCTCTACTGGCAACTGTGCCAGTGACGTCACTACTTTACATTAAAACTTTTTTTTGTATTTTAAGACTTTTTTGATTTGGTAACTATTTTACAAAAATGTAAGCAGGTACCCGTTTTCTAAGTGAATTAATGCCCCCTCCAGGGTGGGTGGGTGATATGGACTATAAAAGTCCTTCCAGGGGCTGTAAGGCACTCCGCCTGCAGTGTCTGGCATCATTACATCCCCGGGGCGGTCCGATATAGCCCAATACCACCCACCTTTTTTGGTATTATTGCCTGCATGGTACCAAAAGGTCTTGCAAACATTCTGCAAGGCTGAAAACAGCACACACAGACATGTGTTTCAGCCTTGTTCTTCACAGTAACTTGCATATACTTGCCATGGTGCTCTGCATTAGTGGGGTATGAGTACTCTGGTATTGCTTTGAAACTTGGCTTTATTACCAATGCACCCACCCTCTCACCTCACCAGGGTAACCCTTGCTTTTTAGTGTTTGCTTTGAAGTGCTTGTCTTCTGAATTACAGAGAATGTTTACAATGATCAAATCCAAAACGCACTCCAAGTTATTTAATATCATTTTTACTGCACAATTATTTTGTTGGTCTCTGTTGTCACCACAGGGAATCCATGAAATAAGACTTTAAACTCTAGCATTAAATGTACCTTTGCACTATTCAAAGGTTTACATTCCCATAAAAGGAGTGGCTTATTTATGTTATTCTTTTTCCTGGCTCACAGCCCTGCATTCAGATTAGGTTCTCCCTTCCTCAGTTCCTCTCCACTTAAGGTACATATGCACAAGTAGAGGCGAAACCCCAGCAGTGACTAAGGACGGTAGATCAGGCCTGGGTTCCCCCAAACGTCATGTGCAGAGGGTGAATTACCTCAGTTAGATCCACCTGCCCCCTCGCTACAAATGCTGAACTACTCTGCCACACTGGGACCTCATATCTCTGGCTGGTGAGAAACCTGTATCTCTGCAAAGAACACAAACTCAATGTGGGTGTGGTGGGAGTGCTGTTGCAGGAGGACGTCTTGCCCACTAGCCCTGGATCTCATGTATGTTGCTTTCCTAATGCTACTCTAACATGGCCTGGTTGACAAGGGAGCACGGAGGTCCAAATTCAATCTAGGTAGCTGGCCCAGTGGCCCTGATGGCTGAGGCACTGCTGAGCACCTTACCCCATACAACGCCAGCCATCTGAGTTCAGGAATAAGCTTGGATCGCTGTGGGTTTGCAGGGGGAGTGGGCTGGGAGTGGATGCAGCAGTCGCCAGGTAGCTCTCCTCTCCTGGGTTGGGGAGGCTTGCCAGTTCGCCTCTTGGCTGCCACCAGATGGTGGTCTTATACAGCGCCAAAGGCCCAAACAGCAGACATAGCTGCGTCACTGGGCCGGGGGGGGAGGCTGGAGGTTCCAGGTCATCAGTGTGCCTCTGCGAGCATGCACCACCTGTGTTTTCTCTGCTCAGTCAGGGGCAGAAAATGGAAAACAGAACCTAAAGATAAGCCAGTGTGCCGCACCCCACTCTAGACCCATACCATCAGCTGGGCACTTCAGGGCACAACCTGCATGTGTTTACTGGAGGGAAGATGGCCCTCCCCTCCCAGCCCTGCCACAGGAGGGAATCTGTGGGGGATCCTAAGCAACAGTTAAGCCCAGAAGAGGCGGCTGCCTGTCTGGGGAAGGCAGGTTCAGAAATATATATTTTTTTTACCCACGGGGATTTGTGAAAGGGAGTAAAATCCACTAAAAGGAATAAACTGTCTCTTTTCTTGCATGTCCTCCAGGCATTAATGACATGTCTTCCTTAGAAGTTGGATTAGAACTTGTAAAATCGAAACCTCAAAAATTCTGCAGTCACGTAAACGGCCAAGGGTAAAATGCTGTGTTTACATGGCCACGTCCCATCCTGCTGCGGTCGGTGTCAGCACTGCCCTCACCTCCAGAGGCCATTTCTTTTTGCATTTACACGGCCCCTCTCAGCACCGATGCAAGATGCGCTGGAGAAGGGCCGTGAGTTGGGGGTTGGTCGGCTGTCCTTAGATGAGGATGCTGGGAGGCACTGGAGCTACATAGGAGCAAGCAGAGAAGTCCGTCTACACAACTGCTTACATGACTGCTCCGACCTGTGTTCCCAGGACTGCAGTGGCTCCTGAAGTGGTGCAGTGAACGACTTGTTGTGATCAGGTTAAGCGTCAACATGGCTGCATTTGAACTAAAGCAACCAGACTGTTTGAACTGCTCCAGTGTAAAAGTGGCTGTGTAAACAGCCCCTTAGGGACAAGGATATGTTACTTCCAATAGCCCTGTTAGAAGTCTGAAACATTCACTGCTTAAAGGAGTCCTAAACCCACACCTACTGTAAATGTTATATGTGTATCTGTCAACAGTTCCATTTCCGTAACTGTTAGTGGCATGAAACGTTTGAGTGCTTCGTTTTTACTGTGAACAGTAACCCCCTGTAACTCTCCTGGGTGTGTCCATTTGCTGATAAGTGAAATTGCCATAGATTTTTACAGCTGCATTAGCATATAAGGAGATGATGTCACTTAGTCCACTAGTCTTTACAACCTGTCTGCTAATTCAGAACAACAAAGCAGGCAGCAGAAAAGACATGAAACAGCCTGGTTACCTACCTTCAGTTAGTTTCAAAACCTTAACAGTCGTAGAGCAGGTTATATATTCTTAATTGTTTTCACTTTGTTTCTTCCCAAGATTGTGACAGCAGTGGCCCCACAAGCAGTTCAATTAAACTCAGCAATGCAATCAAGCATAAGGGATAATCCCACCCCAAACATCAAGAATCAAATCAAACTTTAGGGAATGATCTATATGCTACTAGTGGGCATACTGATAATGCACAGAAATAGGTGAATAAGGTTAGAATTTAACCTTAGCTTATTGTAATGTTACACTGCATGGCTGTTTAAGCTAGGGAAAGACTACGTCACAATCTCATGAGACTGGTGCATCCTGCACAACAGGATCAGAAAACAGCAGCAGAAACAATAAGAAAATGGAGATCCCCACGTTGAAAATGGAGGTACGCATTCTTTAAAAAAAAAAAAGTAGTAAACAAAACGCTACTACTGGCACAGAGAGCAAAGATATACTGAACTGGGCAGATTGAAAACATATCCCTTTGAACTTTTTTTTTTTTTTTTTTTTTTTTAGGGCTCCTTTAACCTTGAAACAAAAATATCCCATTAATAGAATGCTGAAAGTAGGGCTCCGTGATGTGGGCGACTTTAGTAAGCATTGTTAATTATCACGTTTGGCATTTTGTAGTTTGTGTTTATTAGAGCGTTTGACCGGTACAGGGGCTATTCTGTCTCCACAACTACTCTTTTTGTTAGATTCTCACAGGTACGTCAGCTGTGGAGTGGATTATATTTAGTTTTGGGGGGTTCGGAGCCCCCTGCAAAGTATCATGCTGGGCACAGGTAGGTTTTCAGACAACATGCAGTCTAGCGGTGGTTGACATGACTGCATATTGCACATACTGCTGTCGCCCTGCTGCTTGCCCTCTTTTTTACCTAGCGCTTTTACTTTTTGCTCTAAAGTGGGGGAACCTGAAACACATGGCTGCATAGGTGCTTCTGAGTTAAAGCAAATTTTACTAGTAAAAACAACGAAGGGAATAGAAGTATTGTAAATATATGAAATATAAGCTGGACTGTCTCTCAATATTGCAACCTGGTAAAGCTTTCCCAGTGATGTCAGTAGATCCACAATACAATCCATGTATTTGCCTTTCTTAGTAGCAAGTCCTCACCTCCATTCTAGGAACCAGTGACAGCTGCTGTCTGATGCGAAGGAAGACAGAGTCAAAAGCCAGCTGGTGAGCCTGTTGGTTCAGACGCAGGAGTGCAGAGCGGGGCTCAGCCAACAGATTGTTGTTACCTGTTCCTTTTTCCTGACAAGAAAACAAGACAGCGGAGTTAGTGCAATCCATCAACAATTACAACAAGTAGAACTCTTACTATAATGAAGTAAGAGAAATATGAGTAATGTCCATCTTGGGCTCCCTCTCCTGACCACTCGGGGCTTCCCGTCTGCCATGGGTGGCTGAATGTATGGGGGAGGAACCTACCAAGGAGCTGAAAGCAGACCCCCTCCTTGGGGGAGGGGGGCAAGCCAAGGGAGCAACGCAGCAGTGCGTCTCGGGTGGCCCATGGAGTCCCAGTGGATCAGGTAAGAAGAGCCTCGAGGAACGGGGGTAGGGACTGCTGGCAGCAGGTGGAAGGAGGTCCTAGCCAGAGGGCAAAGGGGGCATAAAAGAGAACTGAAAAGAAAGAAGCAAATCACAGTTTCTTTTTATTTTTTTTAACTAGTGCTCTCTGCTCCCCTTTTGCTAACCTGCCCCTATCTGGACCAGTCCTTTCAGTCCTGTCACCCCGCATATCTGGGTCTTACCTTACTCTGGTTTCTGCCACAGGATCCACTAGAAGTGACCCAATCACTAGTGCTAGGCCTGTGGGGGGACCAGGCTTCATCTGGACATGGGCATCGTTTTCCGCATTTTTTGCCTCTTGGGGACACACGCATGTGAGTACGAAATGTGCATGTTGCACCTCCGCAGAGAGGTCTTGCGTTACTCTGGTTCCTGTCACAGTATCTGTTAGAGATGCACAGTCACTGGATGGAAGCCTGCGGGGGATCGGGCCATCATCCAGTTTGCATGTTCTGCATTTTCCGCTCCATGGAACCACACACATGCAAAAAACGAAATGGGTGTGCTCCGCCTCTGTGGAGATGCCCATGTGGACTGTATGTGGGATCCTTTCCCAGTACAGTCTCTCTACGCTGCCAACCCTCGACTCCTCCATGTAGCAGACAGACAACCACATCGACATGCTAACCCCCCTCCCTGAGGAAGAAGAGCCAACTAAGGGATGTTCAATCATTCCTCATCAGCCAGCCCACTAGCGACCCGAGTCCATTTCCAAACTTGGGTTGCCAGCATAGTGAGCAGTGCCGCTACTGCTGAGCTACTGGCCTGACCAGCAAATCATAATTTCTGCCAATTAACTTCATACAATGACGCGAAACTACAAGCAGCGGGCTTTGTTGAAAATTGCCCCACTTCAGTGATGCCAGCGACCCGGGTTGGGAACAGACTTTGGACATTGGAGAGCCGGGCCGGGGAATTGAGCATCTGAGGACTGCTCTCCTTCTCCAGGGGGGAGGGTGGGGAGCGAGTCGGCACTACACTGACACCCAGTGGAGCAGAGGCTGGGTGTACAGCATGCGCTGACGCCAACACATTAGAAGGGTAGGGCGGATGCTGGCCGTCACTGCACGTCCCTGTTCTTGCAAAATCCAGGAGAAAAAACTGCCACCAACCCACCTGGATGATGCTCGCTCTTCGGCTGCGATCAGCTCCCAAACTGACTCCCGACCTATCCAGTCAACTGCGGCACCCTAAGAGGGGTTTGGGCGCCGTGACCCCACCCTGGGGATTAAGCCAGGAGGTAGCGGGAGGGCAGCTGATGTGAAAGTGGCAGTCTGAGGGGTCCGTGACCGAGCAGATGGTAACAGTGGTAGTTGGCAACAAAACAAAGAAAAAAGAAAATTGCCCTACTTGAGTTTTGAAGTTATGGGTTCAAAGTGTGCATACTTACAGTGAGTGCTCTTTCTCAGCTGGATCTCAGAAATATTTGGAATAATTATTCAGCAGTTACTTCTTGCAAAAGTGAAAATAAAAATAATACATTTTCTGTATTTCTTCCACTTCAATAATTTGAGAGACCATAGCGTCTGCATATCGAATCCTCTTTTAATTCTATCTGTATCCCACAATGCCTACCCTTACCTTTAAAGTGTAAAGCATTTCCATCAGGCTGGCATACTCGGCAGCATTTCCTTTTAGAAGGTAGTTATAGTCCTGCCATGGGTTCCTGGTGGCATTCTTCTTGTCAGCACAGCCTGCTTCCTGAATGCCAGTAAGACTGCGAGGGCTATAGGAATCGGACAGGTACTTCCCAGCTATCAATAAAATCCTAACAATATGAAGAGACAAAATATCTCATATTAAAAGAAGGGATATATTACTTCATAAAGAATATTTGTCCAAAGTTACACTTTTGTGCCAGAAATAAAAGCAGTATGACACTGCTCCTTATAGAAGTACAGACAGTTAACACAAATATGTGTTCTCAAAACAGGGCACCCAGGGCACTACCAGTGATGTTTCTGGGGTGGGCAGCAAATAGGGGGTACCTTCCACATGAGAAACTCCTCATTTCAGGCTTTCATGAGGAGGAAGAAGCATAAGGAGCTGGATATCATCCTGCTGGACTTCAGTCCTAAGGGGAATTCCGGTTTCTAGACATTTTGGTCAAAGCCCACCATCTGGAGGGTTCAACTGCCTATTACAGGAGCATTCCAGCCACTGTCACAGATGGCAGTCTGAGAATCACAACTGAGTAATGGGGGCGGGGAGGTGGAGAGCACTGGTGTGATACTCCTGTAACTGGCCTATTTTCATTTTTCTACCCCAAACCCATCATCTCACGCTGGCTCTCCTATTGCTTTAAATGGGAATGGACATGCCGATGGCTTTGCATCAGACATCTGTTTCAAATATCGTAATGTTGGCGGATACTTTGTAATGTGCTAAGCATTGCCCGCCCGCTGGCGCAGCGATATAGCACTACTGCTTGCAGAACAGGCAACTCTGGTTTGGGAACAAACTCGGGATGTCAGAGGGTCAGTCGGGGGGGGGGGACAGAGCTTCCCAAGGACTGCTCTCATCCTTCAGGAAGGGAGTGGTGCTGCGCATGGGATAGCACTGCCCCCTAGCAGAGGTTAGGGACCACTGCACCAAGGCAGCAGAGGAGGGACAGAAGTACAGTGGGTCACATACGGGAGTATGCGTGGCGCCGCCACTGACATCATTGCACACCACTCCTCCGTGCCACAAGAGAGGGAGAAGGGAGGCACATAAAGGGGAAAACATCCTGGCTGGCATGGATAATCAACACACCTCACACGCCCCGCACTCGGTGACTCGGTCACAGCACTCTATTCTTGACCGGTGGGTTGAACATGCTCCTCACCACTCCCGCAGCGGGGGTGGGGGGTGGGACTGCAGAGGAAGGCCAGGTAAGTCCTGGGAGAAGCTGGGGTGATGAGGCGGGGGGTGCTGGTGAGATGGAGAGCCATGCCTGGACAGGGGCAGAAAAAGAACAAAAAAAAAGGGCCATGCATTCCCACATGTACAGCACCTTGATACTGAACCTTGTGCTCAATAGTATCATACCTTGCAACACAGAAATAAATGCAAACAGAACAATTCCTACCCATGCTTCTCCTACCCCGGGTCACTAGATGCTTGCTCTGACTTCCAGTTCCAGATATGAAACAACCTCTGACTGGAGTGCTAACCTGAGTCATGCTGACGTGCTTAGTACTGGGTCACTGTGCCGTACCCTACAGTGCAAAATACTTTCAAATGTAAAACCCTTTTGCATACCTGTTTGCTAGCTGTTGTTCATAGTCTTGACATTGGCGTAAGAGTTCTCCACAAGTTGATATTATTCTAAACAAAATAATAAAGTATGTGTACTGCATTAATTGTGTTTTGTTTGTTTCCATGCAAAATCAGAAATATTTGTCAAAGCTCTGCAGCTCCAGCAATATTAACCATTTTATCAGGAGTCTGGGGAACGCAGTGCCGGTTCAGAGTCTCACAGTAGTTCAACCAGTGTAAAACAGTAATGCAGCCATGTGCAGGGTCACCATTCCATGGAATCAACCAGCTCATATAAGAAAGACCTTCTACAGTATCAAGCATTTCATACATATATAAACCTTTATCCCCAAAATGCCACAAGAATCCAGCAAGGTGTGTGGGCATTACTAGGTTAATGAAGATAAAAGTAGGCAATTTGTGCCCATCAGGCTCGTCTCCCACACCAGGTGGGCAATTTATGCCAAGGTAAAGTTGGAATGAAAGAGTTCATCAAGGCCTTTTTTAAAATCAAATATGTTTTTTTGGCCCACTAAGTCTTGGGGTAGTCTATTCCAGGCCTTCACTGTTCGTACAGTGAAGAAATGATCCCGTTTTGTCATATTTGCCCATGGGACAACAAGCTGATTGTTATGCGACCACAGTGAGGTAGATGTGGATGAGTACAAATGTGACTGACTGAAAAGGGAAGAAGGCGTGAGCCAGGTTACTATAGGCCAGTGAGCCCGACCTTGACTGCAGGAAAAATACTGAAGACACTTATCAAATATCAGGTTACAGGAACACTGTCAACCTTTTCTGCTTCATGTTATTTCTAGCTGACAATCCACATTTTATGATTGCTTGCCTTCCTTAAAATTCATTGATGTTGCTGGTTGTTTATGTGTTTCCTTGCTTAGTAGAACTGAAATGCACGCTAATGGTGTAATTATACCCAGCCTTGTTTTGTTTCAAATCCTTTATCTACTCTTACTGCATACTTCTTGAACATTAGGAGCACCCCAGTGTGTAGCCAGTCATGATGCAATAGTCTCCTCTCTTTCCATTGCATCATGGGCAGCTTGACTGTGTTGGGGTGTTTCTAAGTCCAGGAAAGATGCAATGGGAGTTGATCAAGGACTGTAAACAAACATGTTTTTGTGTGGTAACTCTGGTATGGTAGGCAGTGTCTTTTTTTTCAGTTTTAAAAAGAAAAACAAACAAAAAAGTAGCCAGAATCAAACTACCATCTACTGTACAACCATATTCTCTACAGAATGTGCCTGATCATAATGTCTTTTTTAGAGACGATTTAAGGCACAAGGTGGTTGACAATGTCCCTTTAAGTAACAATTTACTGATTACACAAAGACAATGTGGGTATGGATTCATGGGACAATTGAGACAATTTACAGAGGGGCTTAAATATACTAGAAGAGTGGGCCAACAAGTAGCACATGAAATTGTGCGAGTATGGGCAAGGCCCCAAACATTCAGGTCAGAGGTACTATTTAAATAGAAAAGAAACAGCTGCAACAGACCACAAAAAAACCTGGAGGTCATCACTGGTGGACGCTGAAGTGGCCCCAGCAATGTGCAGCAGCAGTGGGTTGAGTAAATCGAATGCTGAGCTGCATTAAAAGGGACATAACATGCTATGAATGTGAAGGGATGCCGCCCCTGTACAGTCTGCAAGTAAGGCTGCACTTGGTAGTGCTGTGTGCAAACTCAGGTCGTCGACATTGTGTTAGCCCCACTGCTATGTCAACTGGCCAGCAGAAGTGTTGAATCTTTTAAACTCTGGCTGGATCAGTTACTCATGCAGAATAACATTACTAGGAGTGGGGTGGGGTCCCCAAGGTTTCCAATTTTTTTTTAAACCTAATTTGGTGTGCTGTAGCTGTCTAAATGGCAAGAGATAAACACAATGGAACTCCCTTTAGTCTCCGTTACTTATCCCTTGCATTCCAACAATGCCACACAAAAACAGCTCACTCAGGGTACATGGTTCACATCCACACTCTGGCAGTTCCACTGGAATATGTTAATTTGCCAGACATCTTTAAGCTAAGCTCCTCCCGCCACACGGGCGGTATATCCCCAGACTTTGCTCTGTGACATCAGATCTTTGGTGCTGGAAACAGGGATCCACACACCACTTGCCAGCAGGGGAGGCCAGGTGGGTTTTGTGGATGTGAACCATATCCCAGTCCTACAACTATGATTACAGGTGAGAAACGTGCACACACCACTTGCCAGCAGGGGAGGCCAGGTGGGTTCTGTGGATGTGAATCACATACCATACTCCTACAACTATGATGACAGGTGAGAAACTGTTTTTCTAAGGGTGTGGATATGGTTCACTATCCAAACTCTGGCAGACTCCTAGCAGTTTTCTGGGAGGAGGTGGCAAGTCATGCACCCATCTGGTGAACAGAGACTGGAGAACCAAGATCCCAAAACCAGCACTGCAGTGTGACTAAAGGTTGATACAGTTGTGGGAAATAAAGGTGCTTGACTTCCAGCTTAGCCACCCTACAGATCTCCTGTATGGGAATGCCCCTGGAGGCAGCCACTGAGGCAGCGGTATGTCTGGTGGAATTAATTCTAAACCCTACAGAAGGCTTCCTACCAGCTAACCTATAGCAGAGATCGATGTTGGATGTGATCCACCTGCCAATCATCTGTTTTGCTGCCAGTCTGCCAGGTGCAGCTTCAGCATATGTCACAAACAGCTGGTGGGCCTCTCCCCGAATTCCAGTCATGCACGCTACAAAATAAGAGACTGCCATCCACAGAAACAGGGCATGGAGCCTGTGGTTGGCCTCAGAAGGTGAATCAGTAAGGTATACTGGGAAGTCAATCAGCTGGTTAGGGTGAAACTCTGCTACAACCTTCATGAGGAACTTCGGATTGGGGTGAAGTACGACTTTGTCCCTGTGGAAGACCAGGCAGCGAGACTCCACCAAGAGTGCCTGGAGCCCCACTATCCTTCCAGCTGACGTGATGGCCACAAGGAAGACTGTCTTCCATTACAGGTGTGGTATCTCACACCTGTGCACAGGCTTGAAAGGCTTCCCCATGAGCACAGCCAACACCAGCATTAAGTCCCATGGTGGAGGTGGTTCATGCACCAGAACAGGTGGTCCAGGCCCTTGAAAAATCACCTGACCACCTTTTTCTGGGCCACTGTCAGCTTACCAGCCTGCGCCCGGTAAGCAGAGATGGCTGCCAGATGCACCTTATGGGTCATTGCTCGCAGGCCCAGCTGAGAGAGGGACCACAGTTAGTCCAACATGCTCGCTACAGTGCAGACAAGGGGATCAAGCCACTTACCCTAACAGCCAATGGAGAACCTCTTCCATTTAACGGCACAGCACTGGCAAGTTGACTCTTTCCAGGAGGCTTCCACGATGTGAAGCAGTTCATTCGAAAGACCCAAGGCCTGAAACTCTATCTGCTGAAGAACCAGGCCATGAGGTGCAGAGACTGCAAGTCCGGGTTCAGGACCTTTCCCTGTTGTCGGGTCTGCATACCCAGGTGGAGAGGTAGCCACCGCAGAGGTCTACTGCTGAGGACATCAGAGTACCGGAACTGATGAAGCCAGTGTGGAGCTATCAGGATAATCAACACCTTTTCCTTACCGGGCTTTGACCACTACCTTGTGGACCAAGGGGAAGGAAGGGAAGGCATACAAGAGGCCTGGGGCCCAGGGCACTGAAGCCATCCTTCAACAGTGTCCCAGCCTGTAGGGGCAGGCACAAAGCAGCCTCAGTTTGGCATTCTCCCAAGAGGCAAAAAGATCCACCAGAGGTGTGCCCCACAGTGAGAACAGGTGGTTCACCACCTTCTGATTTAGGGACCATTAGTACAATGTCTCTCCTACCCAGCTGAGAGCATCCAGGAGTTGAGTGTTCTTTCCTGTGACATGGATTGCCAAGAGATCTGCACCCAGGCTCTCACACAGGGCTCCAGGTGCGAAGAGTCTCCTGACACTAGAGAAGGGAATGAGTTCCGCCCTGCCTCTTCAGGTAGAACATGGTCATGGTGTTGTCCATCTAGATCTGCACTACCTGACACCTGACAAGAGGAAAGATGTCCGTCAGTGCCAGTCTGACTGCATGGAGTTCCAGCAGGTTTATGCGGTGAGGGGACTCTGGGGATGACCAGAGCACATGGGCTTTGTGGTCTGCCAGGTATGCTCCCCTCCTCACCAGAGACACGTCTGTCCTAAGCATGACAGTCGGTTCTGGGCAGACTCAGGAAGCATGCCGAGACAATGCCTGCACCCAGCCACATCGTGCTGCCCAACCAGGCAATACACGCACATGTCATGCAGGTCAGTGGCCGACATCCTCTGCCAGCCCTGAATACAGAACTTGAACCGCAGCTTTCGTCGCTCCATCGAAGATCAACAGGTGGAGTAGAAGGAACCAAGGAAATAATCCGAAGAACTCGGAAAACGTCGAAGACAAAGTTCACCTATGGTGCACTAAATCCTAAGTGGAAGCCGCAAAGGAGGTGACCCGTTTTTCCAGTGGAAAGAAAGATTTGACATCACAGGGCAGAGTTGGGAGGATGTACCACCCAGGTGGTGGGAGGAGCTTAGCTTGAAGATGTCTGGCAAATCAGACTGTTCCAGTGGAACTGCTAGAGTGTGGATAGTGAACTATATCCACACCCCTAGATATCCTTTTACATAGAAACACAGAAACATAGACTTTGACGGCAGATAAGGACCACTTGGCCCACCCAGTCTGCCCATTTCCCTACCTACTGGATAAGCTGCAGATTCTAGTTAACCAACAGCCTACTTCCTGCAACCTCCCACTATAATTGCCTTGTGTCTGTCCCATGCATGTTTGAATTCCCCCACTGTTTTAGACCCAACGACCTCCTCAGGAAGGCTGTTCCATGTATCCACCACTCTCTCCGTGAAAAACAATTTCCTCACATTACCCCTGAGCCATCCCCCCTCTATCTTTAAATTGTGCCCCCTTGTTCTTACACATCTCTTTTTCTGAAAGGTGCTACCCTCCTGGACTTTGCTGATTCCCTTGAGGTACCTGAATGTTTCTATTATGTCCCCCCTGTCCCCCCTTTCATCAAGAGTATACATATTAAGCACTCTCAGTCTCTCTTCATATGGTTTCTGCTGCAGACCCTGCACCATTTTAGTTGCCCTCCTCTGGACTGCTTCCATCCTATGTCCTTGCGTAGATGAGGTCTCCAAAACTGCACACTACTCCAGATGGGGTCTCACCAACTGTCTCTATAGAGGGATAATAACTTCCCTTTTTCTACTTGTGATGCCCCTTCCTATGCATCCCAGTATCCCCCTGGCTCTCCTTACCGACTTTTCACATTGCTTACCCACCTTTAGGTCATCTGATATGACTACCCCCAGGTCCCTTTCCATTTTTGTTGTTGTTAGTACCTCCCCTGCTATTGTGTACTCTTCTCCTGGGTTTTTGTTTCCCAGGTGCATTACTTAGTACTTCTTTGCATTGAATCTAACTTGCCATATATCTGACCATTCCTCCAACGTTGCCAAGTCCCTTCTCATCTTTTCTACCCCCTTTTGTGTATCAACTCTGTTACAGATCTTTGTGTCATCTGCAAAGAGGCATACCTTTCCCTCCAGACCCTATGCAATGTTACCTATAAAGATATTAAAGAGGACTGGAACCAGTACTGAGCCCTGAGGTACTCCACTAGTAACCCCCCTTTCTTCGGAATGTGTTCCATTCACTATTACCTTCTGTGTCCTGTTGTGCAGCCAGTTTGTTACCCAGGCTACCATCCTGGGACCCACTCCCAGGCTGGCTAACTTGATTATTAATCTTTTGTGCGGGACTGTGTCAAATGCCTTGCTAAAGTCTAGGTAGGCCATATCCACAGCCCCTCCCTGGTCTATTACTTTGGTCACCCAGTCAAAGAAATCAATTAGATTCGTCTGACATGACCTTCCTGCTGTAAATCCATGCTGCTTTGGGTCCTGTGCCCCGCTGGCCTCTAGGTACTCAACAATTCTTTCTTTCAGAAGTGATTCCATCATTTTCCCTACCACTGAGGTCAAACTTACAGGTCTGTAGTTTTCTGTTTCTGCCTTGCTCCCACTTTTGTGAAGGGGAATCACATCTGCCCTCCTCCAGTCCTCAGGTACCGCCCCATCCTGCCATGATTTGTTAAAAAGCGTGGTCAGTGGTGTCACTAGGTCCTCCCTTAGTTCTTTTAGGATTCTGGGTTGAATCCCGTCAGGCCCCATTGCTTTGTCCACTTTGAGTTTTAGGAGTTCTTTCAGGACTCTTTCTTCTATGAATGGACTGGTGTCAACCCCCCTACCCAGAGTGCTTCTATTGTCTGGTTAGGTAACTCCTCCTCATCTTCTTTTATGAATACTGAGCAAAAGTATTCATTCAGTATCTCTGCCTTTTCACTGTCTCCCTCTGCCCACCTCCCCTCTCCTTTATTAATCTTCACTATCCCTCCCTTAACCTTTCTATGCTCCCTAATGTACCTATAAAAGGTTTTATCCCCCTTCTTAACCGAGTTGGCTATTTTTTCCTTGGTTTGGGCCTTTGCTAGTCTGACTGCCTTCCCCACTTCTTTCTGCTTTAATTGATACAGTTCCCTGTCGTGCTCCTTCTGTGATTCCTTATACTTTTTGAATGCAGCCTTTTTCTCCTTAACCTTCCCTACCACCTCTTGAGAACCATAGTGACGTTTTACTCCGCTTTTTCTTCTTTATTTGTTTCACACAAAGGCTTGTTGCCTCTATGATGGCAGTTTTGATTTTTCTCTATTGTTCTTCCACCCCTCCTTTTTGGTCATTTGCTAGTGCATTTTTCAGGTATTCACCCTTTTGTCAAAGTCAGCCCTTCTAAAGTCCAGTATCCTTGTTTTTGTATGGCTTATCTCCATGGTTGTGCTCATTGTGAAGCACACTGTGCAGTGGTCGCTTGTTCCCAGATGTCTACTGACTTCTAAATTTGTGATCCTCTCTCCATTTGAGAGTACCAGGTCTAGTATTGCTCCCTCCCGAGTAGGTTCCAACACTAGCTGTCTAAGGCCTGCCCCCTGCGGGACATCGAGAATGACCCTGCTCTTGGATGTGGCTGCAGTACATGTTATGCAGTTAACATCTGGCACATTCAGGTCCCCCATCAACAGTATCTCCCCTTTTTCAGCCATTTTGAGAATGTCCTCTATCATTTTGTTGTCCATTTCCTCCCCTTGAGACGGGGTCTGTATACAACCGTGTGCGGTTGTGATGCCATTCCTTGTCTCAAGGTGACCAAGTGCCTCTTGTCCTCCCCTTTACTTTTTAGTTCTGTAGCTTTGATTCCTTCCCTTATGTATAGAGCTACTCCACCTCCTCTTTTACCTTCCTGTCCCTTCTGTAGATTGTGTACCCTGGTATGTTGACATCCCAGTCATGGTTCTTGGTGTACCATGTTTCCGTGACTGCCACAATATCCAATTGTTCATCTTCCATCAGGGCTACTAGTTCAGGAAGCTTGTTTCCCAGAATACGGGCACTGGTACTCATTGCCCTCCATTTAATGTTGGCTTTATCCTTTTTTCCCCCATCCCTGCTCTTATTGTCCTTGTCTATTTTTCCATTTACCCCTGTCCTGCCCTGTGTTGAGCTCTGTACCTCGGTGTTTACCTTACTACCTGCCATGTTTTGTGGGGGAGGCTTGAAATTTCCTGCCTTTTATCAGCGCCTCCCCCCTTGGCTAGTTTAAAAGTTTTACTCACTTACTTGCCCTTTGCATCTCAACAATGCCACACAATTCCAATTAGTCAAGTACTTGTCACTTGCATCCCAATAAGGCCACAAAATTCCTATTACTTGCTTACTTGTCCCTTGATCCCAACAATGCTACACAATTTGAATTACTCACTTACTTGTCCCTTGTATCCCAATAAGGCCACACAATCCCTACTACTCACTTACTTGCCCCTTGTGTCCCAATAATGCCACACAATTCCTATTACTCGGTTACTTGTCCCTCATACCCCAACAATGCCACAAAAATGAAAATTATGTACTCATTGTAATACCTGATCTTCCAGAATATCTTCACCATTCATTGACAATGGGTCTACGCTGGAGGCACTAGGATGCCGCGGGAGCGACTTCAAGAGCTTTCAGCTAGGGGGCCGACGATGATGATGGTACCGCTCATGAGGCTGATGCATGAAGTGGTGCTCATGGACTGGCTAGTAACCAACGTTGGCCCCCTGATTATCTCCATTCTGTTTGCCAGGAGAGGAAGAAAGTAGGGGGGAAAAAGCGAGAAGGAGCAAGATTGTCAAAGGGATGGAACAAAGGATCTAGGATATAAATGGAACAAAACAATAAAAATCCGGCTACCAGAAGGAGGAAGAAGAGAGGACGAGTGGTAGAAGGGTGAGAGGGTGACCAGGACAATCTAGGCAGGATGGAGAGGAAGCTCCCCATGAAGGGGAAGGAATAATGAGGATCTGCATGCTCCCAGCAGTCTAGTAGTGTTTCCAGGAGAGGAGGTGGAAAGGGTCCTGGGGATGCAGAGGAACACAGGCTTGACACCCCGCAAGGGAAGTGAACTGACTGGGAAGAGAAGATTCCTGCTAAGTAAAAAGTGAAAGAAGAACATAAGAAAGAGGAAGGAAGTTTGGGCTGGCAGTATAGCCTAACTTCCTTCCACTTTCTAGGCTGGATGTATAGCCTAGAGGTTACAGTAAGAAACTGTGAATGAGCTTGGTACATCCAGAAGACAAACCTGGGTTTGATTCCTACAACCTCCACGTGCACATTGTGTGACTCTGAGCAAGTCACTTAACCTCCCCAATGCTCCCAGGTCGCCCCTGAAAACAGGCACCTGTGCCTGGTGGGCCTTACCAATATTAAACAAAGAAAAAAAAAAAAAAAGGTTGCTTCTTCTCTTTTTTGGGGTTATAACAGAAAATTTCCTTCCAATTTCCCAGAGGTTTATCTAAGGGGGAAAGAGGGGGAATATACTGGAGCTAAGCTGACTGGAAAAGCTAAATGCAGGATGTCCTGCTGGAGGGAAAAGAAAAAGGGTGACAATTTTGCTATAGGATAAGGAGTTACAGCCAATTCCGCTTCCATCTGAAGAACATTTTCCCTAGTCTTTTTTTGTCAAAAAAACAAAACAAAACATAACAAACAAGAACAAATGAAAAAAGGGTATAGGAAAACCCTTATGGCAAAGTACAAAAATTTTGTAGATGCCTTTCTCAAAAGAAAACAAGGAAATAAAGGAGAGCCTCCCAGGCTCTCCTAGAAGGGAAAGTTGGACCTCCCAATTTTTTTTTTTTTTTTTTTTTTTTTAAGTTTTGTTTATTTTTTCTTTTGTTTTGAGGAACTCCAGAGGTGAACTAAAGACCCCCCAAAAAACATTTGCCTTTTTATTCTTTTGCTCAAAACTCCAGACAAAAAAGGAGCAAGGGGCCAAACGAGAGAGGGAGCGGTAGAGGAAGAAAGAGAAGAGAAAAAGAAACAGGGTAAGCTACGCAGATACCTGGTCATTTGCAGGGGATGGTGGGAGGATTGTGGTAATGAATGGTGAAGATATTCTGGAAGATCATGAATTATGGTGAATACATAATTTTCATATCTTCCAAGAAAAAATCTTCACCATTCATTTCCGGTGGGTCTGAATATCAAGCTTACCACCCAGAGGGCAGTGCTGGTTTACCCTAAGGGAAATGGTTATTTCCTCAGCCTCCGGGGGGGGGTAACTACAAAGAGGCAGGGGCCCCTTACAGGCCTGGTGAGGCCCAAGACTGATCGGGGCAGGAGGAGGGTCCCGTGGCCAGGGAGCAGGAAGGTGCCCTGCAAGCTCATGCCTGCCTGGTCCTGCAGGAGAATAAGTGGGCCCACTGGAAACGCAAGGCAATCCCCCTACACCGGGCCTAGGATGACAACTGGAAAGACAGAACCTCTCCTTCCGCCTGATGCAAACTGAAGTTCCCACTATCCTAGAGGCTACCTCACTGGCATCATAAGAGGTCCTCACTTGGTGCTTCACCAACTGCAGGCCCTGGGCGGAAAGAGGAATGGCGTGTCTGGTTGCCTCATAATCAGGCAGAGATGCTAGGAGCTGACTGAGCGTCAACCACGGATGCCTGGTGTGCTGAGATGCACAACATGATGCAAGCCACCAAGAAAACTCTGCAAACCCAGGCATCAAACTCCATAGAGTCCAACTCTGGGGGACGGTCACGCACTGGCACCTATGACGAGAAGGGGTGTCGGGGAGCTGGACCCCAGAAGAGGGATGTGGCATGGCTCCTGGAGACCCCAAGGGTGGGCAATACCTGTGTTGGGCATCACTCAGGGCTGGAGAGAGGGTATAGGGACGGAGTCAGTCATCACTAGACGCTTCCAAAAAGGTCCAGGCCAGTATAGTGGAGACATGGCTGTACTCTCCAAGGAAGGACAGCATCGGATTAACAGGATTGCGGCCTGAAAAATAGTAAATTCGCAGCTGTCTCATCATCTCCAAGAGGAATTGCTGGTATTTGGTGTACTCGGCATCAGAGCAGATGTGCTGGGAGGTACTCTCTTCCCTGGAGGAGGAAGATGAAGAGCTGGAGTCAGGGGGTGGCGGTGCTGCAGTGGCAGGCCGGAAGATGACCTGATCTGCTGACCTGAGGTATTGTGGGAAAAGCAGTTACCAACGCCCTGAATTGTTCCTAGATCAGGGCCCCCGAAGGACCAATAATGCCAGGGAGAGAGAGAGAGGAGGTGGCAGAGAAGGAAAAGGGTCAGGTGGACCAGGCCAGGCCCTCTGTCAGGGCTGCAAGAGCATACAGGAGACCTGGCCGAAGACTTGACTATCATAGAGTGCTCAATCATAGAGGAACAGTCTCGGTGATGCCCTTGGGGGAATCCCACAGGTGGGGAGATTGGATCCGTAAAGGTTCCACAGGGTGTCTCCCATCCCAACCAACGACAGGATCAGACTGTTCCAGTAGGGCCCGAGGACTCAAGTTGGCAGTACGACTCCTGCCGGTGCTGCCACTTACCCTGGACACAGAGGGAGCTGCTTAACAAGGCCTGCCAGCCCCCACCTCACCTGAAAGGGCACTGCCCTTGGGCTAGGCCACAAAGCGAGCTCTACAACAATCGTCAGAGCTGAAAGGCAAAGTTGCATAAGGAATGGCACTGGAACCCTCCTTAGCACCATAGACAGTGCCAGAATCCTTGCCTGTTGCAGCGGTCGGCACCGCCTACCTTCTTGGTGCTGGAATCAGCATCAGAACCGTCTCCAGTGCTGCGGATGGTGCCAGAAGATGAAAGTGGCCAGTGCTGCGACCGACACCAGACAGAGAGGGAGCTCCTGATGATAATCACAACTTAGGCCTAGAACTAGGTCCAGGAAAACCCCTCTCATCCCCTGGGTCATTTGATTGCTCAGGGGACAAGATCCTGAAGATCTCCAAGGGGCTTCTAACACCAGGGAATTTCCCTCTACCAGTGCCGCAAATGGTGTCAGGAGGGGACTCAGTCTTGCAGTCAGCACCACCTCACTCAAAGGCAACGGCCTTAATGCCAGGAGCTGGGGCAGTGCTAGACTGCAATTCCAAGGAGCCCAACAGTGTAGGCCCAGCGTATAGCTCCAACCTCAGCACTGGGCACATTCGTTGCCCTGAAGGGGCCACAGACTGGGAGGGGTGTACAAGAACCCTGCCCCAGGCTCTCTGTTTCAATGTGACAAGGACTAGGAGAGGCCTGGTCTCCCTCAGTACGTGTAGTACTGGGGTTGGGCCCAGGGAAAGAGCCCAGGGACCTTACTTTGGAGTCTCTTGTGTGTCACCTGCCACCAAAAGTGGGGGGCAAGCGACCCCACCTCATCACGTGGATTTCAAAAATGCAGTAGTCTATTCAAATGCAGGTGTCATAGTGATTCATGGCATGCTCTTCTCCAAGGCAGGTCTAGCAAGAGTCATGACGGTCCCAAACAGATACAGACCTCCCACAAGGCACCAACACATGGGGGAAGGCTCCTCCTTGTTCCTGGATTTGTCGACACCATATTTTTTCTCACTTTTGGCTCCCAATTTTTTGTTTGTCTCCTTTTACAGTGCCAGTTTTTTTTTCTGTTTTTGTGTTATTTTCTGCTTTTGCAGTCATGTCGGGATCATGGCTGCAAAGCGAGCTCTTCAACAAAAAAGAAAAAAAAAGATGGCGCCATAAAAGGAGAGAAGAAACAAAATTGGGAACCAAAAGAGGTGAGAAAAAAATAATGGTGTTGAGCTGAATGGCAATGAACTGAGTGACACAGCGAAGCTGACAATACTCCCACGGAGTTGCAGCCTCAACAGTGGGAAAAACAGAAATGAGATCATCAGGGGGCCGGCGTCAGTTACTGGCCAGTCCATGAGGGCCATATAATTCATCAGCCTTGGGGCGGCACCGTCACTGATCTGGCCCCCTTGTTCAAAGTTCTTGAAGTTGCTCCCGTGGGGTCCTAGTGCCTCCAGCAGAGACCCACTGGTAATAAATGATGAAGATTGATTCTTGGAAGATCTCCTCTTACTCACTTACTTGTCCCTTGCATCCCAACAATGCCACACAATTCAAATTACTCACTTACATGTCCCCTGCACCCCAACAATGCAACACAATCCCTATTACTCATTTACTGGTCCCTTGTATCCAAACAATGCCATACAATTCCTATTACTCACTTACTTGTCCTTTGAATCCCAACAATGCCATACAATTCCTTTTACTCAGTTACTTGTCCCTTGTATCGCAACAATTCCACACGATTTCTATTACTCACTTACTTGTCCCTTGCATGCCAATAATGCCACACAATTCCTATTACTCACTTACTTGTCCCTTAAATCCCAACAATGCCACACAATTCTATTACTCACTTATTTGTCCTGTGTATCACAACAATGCTACACAATTCCTATTACTCACTTACTTGTCCCTTGTATCCCAACAATGCCACACAATTCCTATTACTCACTTACTTGTCCCTTAAATCCCAACAATGCCACACAATTCTATTACTCACTTACTTGTCCTGTGTATCACAACAATGCTACACAATTCCTATTACTCACTTACTTGTCTCTTGTATGCCAACAATACCACACAATTCCTATTACACACCTACTTGGCCCTTGTATTTCAACAACGCCACACAATTTCCAGTACTCATTTTCTTGTCCCTTGTACAATGCTACATACAGTAATTCCTAATACTCACTTATCCAGAAACAAATGATTTGATACCTTTTATTGGACCAACATGGATGTTACAGAAAAGAACAAAGTGCTTTAGCTTTCGAACCAACCAGGTCCTTCTTCAGAAGCTTTGTGGCAGTTTTTTCAAATATCCCATATTATTAACACCAGATTATATAGAAAAGCAGAAATAATTCTCATTGGTTTAACATATACATTTAAAACATAATAGAAGATTACGTCAGAGAGCTAATTAACACCAGTATGCCTTTAACTGAGGAGCCTCAGAAGGGCAAAGGTTATCAAGAATTCTCTACAGCCAGAGAGTTCTTGTCACATAAATTTTAAAATGTCTCAGTATGCCAAGAAAGCATTCTAGTGATAAAAAAACCTTGGAGTGGCATTCTCTCTAATACATGTAAGATGAGCTTACAACTTACATTCCAATTGTCCTGGTATATTAAAGGACAGATAATGAGAGACAAAATCCTGAAATTAGGTATAACTGCAAGTTGAAAGCAAGCCTCAAATTAACCTACACATATAAACATGATGCATGAAAGTATCACTTGTAAGTGTAAGTAAAAAAAAAAAAAAAAAAAAAATACTTGTCGAGAATGCCACTCCAAGGTTTTTTTTTATCACTAGAATGCTTTCTTGGCAACTCTCTGGCTGTAGAGAATTCTTGATAACCTTTGCCCTTCTGAGGTCCAATAAAAGGTATCAAATCATTTGTTTCTGGATCTGTTTTTAAAAGGACCAATACGGCACCTACAACATTTTTTTAATACTCACTTACTTATCCCTTCTATCTTAGCAATGCACCACAATTCTTATTACTCATTTACTTGTCCCTATATCCAAACAATACCACACAATTCCTTGTCCCTTGAATCCCAACAATGCCAAACAAGAACAGGTTACTCACCAGTAACAGTAGTTCTAGTAGTGGTGTATGTTGTTCATCTACACTTCTTGGCATGTCCCCTTCCACTTTAAATCTTGCCGGAAGTCTTCAAGCTGGCTCCTCCCACCCACCTGGGTGGTATATACCTCGGCTCCGCCCCATGATGCCAGATCTTAGCCCGCTGGAAGCAAGGTTGTGCACTCGAAGACGGGGAGCTTGGGTGTGTGTGTGTGTGGATGAACAACATACACTACTCCTAGAACTACTGTTACAGGCGAGTAACCTGTCCTTCTAGGAGCGTGGATATGTTGTTCATCCACACTTCTTGGCAGACTCCAAGCAGTTCTCCGGGAGGAGGAAGGCAAGGCGCACACCCCCTACTTAGGAAATAAAGATTGGAGAACTGAGGCCCCAAAACCAGCATCCCGGCGTGACTCCAGGTTGATGTGGTAGTGGGTAATGAAGGTGTCTGTGGACTTCCAGGTAGCAGCCCGGCAGATTTCCTGGATAGGGATGTCCCTGGAAGCAGCCACCGATGCAGCAGTATGGCGGGTAGAATGAGCTCTTATCCCTCCGGGAGGCTATTTGCCCGCCACCTCATCGCACAGACCTGTGCATGATGTACTCCATCTTGCAATGGTCCATTTGGCTGCAGGTCTGCCAGAAGAGGCTTCAGAGTAGGTGACAAACAGCTGGTGAACCTCTCCATGAATTTCTGCTATCCTCTCCCTATAATAGGAGACAGCACATCTCAGATCCAGGGTATGGAGCCTGTACTCGGAGTCTGAGGTGTAATTTGGGTAGCAAACCGGCAGAGTCAATACCTGGTTAAGGTGAAACTCTGACACCACCTTCGGAAGGAATTTTGGGTGGGGGTGCAGGAAAACTTTGTCCCTGTGAAAGACCAGGTAAGGGGAGTCCACGGAAAGCGCCTGGAGCTCCCCTGTCCTTCTGGCTGATGTGACAGCCACCAGGGAGGCAGTCTTCCATGACAAGTGTGACAGCTCACACTTGTGCATGGGTTCGAATGGCTTGCCCATGAGCTTTGCCAAAGCCAGCAACAGATCACACGGAGGTGAAGTTCACGCATCGGAGGGGATATGTGATCCAGGCCTTTGAAGAAGCGCCCGACCACTGTCTCCTGCACCAATGTCGGCTGACCAGCCCGCGCCCGGTAAGCAGAAATGGCTGCCAGGTGCACCCTAAGGATTGATGACTTGAGACCCCCTTTGGAGAGAGACCAAAGGTAGTTGAGAATGTTAGCCACAGGACAGGACAAGGGGTCCAAACCCTTATCCTGGGACCAAATGGAAAATCTCTTCCATTTGAAGGCATAACACTTCCTGGTTGATTCCTTTCTAGATGCCTCCACCACGGTGTAGACATCTTCGGAAAAAACAAAAGCCTGGAACTCTAGCCACTCAGGTACCAGGCTGTGAGGTGCAGGGATTGAAGGTCCGGATGGAATACCTTCCCCTGGTTCAGAGATATCAGGTCCAGGTGTGTACAAAACCGCTCCGGGGGCCTGCAGCTGAGAGGCTGAGGAGATCTGGGTACCAGAACTGGCGCAGCCAATCTGGGGCTACCAGATCACCTTCCCCTTGTCTCTCCTCACCTTGAGTAACACCTTGTGGATCAAGGGAAATGGAGGGAAGGCGCAGAGGAGGCCTGGGGTCCACGGCCTCGAGAAGGCATCCCCCTGCAGCGAGCCCTGCTGAGGGGGGCGGGCATGATACAGCCTCAGCTTTGTATTTTCCCTGGAGGCAAACAAGTCCACCATCGGTTTGCCCCAATGGGAGAACAGGCTGTAAGCTACCTCTGGATTGAGAGTCCACTTGTGGGATGTCTGGCCTATGTGGCTGAGAGCATCTGCCAGCTGGTTCGAGGCTCCTGCCACATGGATGGCTAGGAGATCCACCTTCAACTGGCTTACGAGGGTCCAGATGCGGAGCGCCTCCTTGCACAGCAGACGGAAGTGCGTGTCACCTTGTTTGCTGAGGTAGCACATGGTCGTGGTATTGCCAGTCTGGACTTGAACCACTTGATCCTGGAGCTGAGGAGCGAAAGCTGACAGTGCCAGTCTGACTGCTCTGAGCACCAACAGGTTGATGTGGCATCGGGATTCCTCGGGGGTCCAGAACCCGTGGGCCCTGTTATCCCCCATGTGGGCTCCCCAGCCCATGAGAGAGGTATCGGTTGTAAGGACGACCGTCAGCTCAGGGTGGACAAACGGGATCCCTTACTACAACTGGTCTGGGGCAGTCCACCACTGGAGAGCGTCCCACATCTTCCAGGTTACAGTGATCAGCTGGTCGAAATGACCATATCACTGAGTCCACAGGGTGGCCCGCTCCCATTGGAGGGGATGCATGTGCCACCGGGCCCAACGGACCACAGAAGTGCACGCCGCCATGTAACCTAGAAGGCACAGAAAGTCCCGGGCAGAGCGCAAGTGCCCAACCAGAAATGATCGGGCAAAGGAGGAGAAAACCTCCACCCTGTCTGCGGTAGCCAAGCTCTGGCTTGACAGGAGTAGAGCTCTGCCCCGATGAAGCCCATCACCTGAGAAGGCACGAGTTCCGACTTGGCCTCATTGATCAGGAGGCAGAGCTGGGAGCAGGTTAGGAGGGCCAGATCCCTGGACCTCTCCACCTCCTGTAGGGAGGAGCCTGCCAAGAGTCAGTCATCGAGATAAGGGTACATTCTGACTCCTCGACGCGGAAGGTGGGTTGTCACCACTGCAATGCATTTGGTGAAGACCCGTGGGACCGATGACACGCCGAACGGCATGGCTCAGAACTCGAACAGGGTCCCCCTGACCCTGAAGCGGAGGAACCGCTGATGGGACGGATGGATTGGGATGTGAAAGTGTGTGAAAACACGCATCCTGTAGATCCAGTGAACAGAACCACATGTTTCGCTCCAGGGATGGCATGACCTGGTTCAGAGTGACCATCCGGAAGGTGCGAGGCCTGAGATATTGATTCAGGTCATGGAGATCTAGGATGGGGCGCCAACCACCCATCCGCTTGGGCACCAGGAAGTACCTGGAGACAAAGCCTGGGTCTGTTGGAGGATCCTGCACTGGAGCTACTGCCTCCTTGCGGAGGAGCTGAACTACATCGTCTCAAAGAGCCGACTGGGTTCGTTCAGAAATCCATTCCTCCCGAGGGGCGCGGGCTCGGCTGGGAGGGTACTGCTCGAATTCTAGAGGCAGTCCCTGACCGACCACTTCGAGAACCCACCTGTCCCAAGCGATAGTGAACCAGGCGGAAAGAAAGTGGTGGAGCTGACCCACCATGGGAGGGCCCAGAGCTGGCGTGACGGGTGTAGGGGTGGCCACCCCCAACCTGTCACTGAGCAGACTTAAAGAAGGAGGAGGCTGTGGGACCTGCGCCTCGGCCTCCTTTACGGGACTGTTAAGGGCCCTGCTTGGGGCGAGGGCGCCAAGCTTCAGCCTGCTGCTACTGACCTCCTTGAGAGTAGGTCTGTCGGACCGCAGGGGAAGAATGCCGAAATGGCTTCTTCTTTCTCTTCTGCTGGTTCTTATTTGAAGAACCCTTAGCAGAAATAGCATCCAAGGTGGCACTGGACTGCTCTATACGCTGAAGGTGACAGGCCACTCCTGGATCGAACAAGTCGGTGCTAGGAAGGGCACATCAGCAAGCTTATGCTGAGTATCCGCCGGGAAGGAGGAAAGCCTCAGCCAAGCCCTGTGAAGAGTGGCCACTGTGGCTGCTAATGAGCAGGCACAGAATCCCCAATGTCCAAGGCCGTCTGGAGCTGCTGTTTTGCGACAGCACGGCCCTGGTATGGACTTGTTTGACCGTGGTCTGCATGTCCACTGGGAGATGAGGGAGGACCTTGTCTAATGACCCGAGAAAGGAATGAGAGAAGTGTGCCATAATGACAGCCGAGCTGGCCTGACGAAGGCCTAAGGAAGAGGCCGCATGGACCTTACGGGCAGAGTAGTCCATATTTTTGGACTCCTTGTCCAGGGGCTGGTCAGTGTCGGCCGAACTACCAGTACACCTGAACACAGAGGCGATCACCTGGCTCTCGGCCGAAGGGTGCTCTGTGAACAAGGGACCCCATGGGCACCACGTATTTGCGGGCCATGCAAGCAGACGGTGCTGGGCAAGAAGCAGGACACTGCCAAAGTTCAAGGGCTGGGCCAAAAATGGCTTCAACCACTGGAAAGACCTCCATCGGGATGTCCCCCCTCTTGAGGATATCAGTAAGGGGGTACTCTGCCTTTTTCTGGATGGACTCCAGGGGCATTCTGGTGGAATCAGAGATGAGGCAGAGGATGCCCTGGAAGGAGGAAGAACATTCCTCCATCCCTGCCATGAACGATTCATCATCCCCAGGATGTGAGTGCAGTCCAGTGACGTCCGAGTCCGAAGAGTCGAGATACAGTGGTCTCCCGCCTAGGTCACCCTCAATACGCCAAGGGCGATCAGGGGTGACCATTATTGACAGACGTTGGGGAAGCCCAGCATCTGTTCGGTCCTCTTCGAGGTGCCTCCCTGAGGATGCTTAGGCGGTGGTTCCACCAGAATCAGGGAGAGACGGGATAGGCCAAACCAGGATATGGGCCGGCCCCACGGGGGGAGGAATTGGTGGCTTCAGTTCCAGAGGGGTCAGCGTCGGCCTAGGAGGCGAGAGTAAAAGTGATGGCCAGGGTAGGCGGTGGAGCCGACTTCTGCCCGGTCAGGATCAGCTGCTGCCACATGCGGTCTTCATAGCGCCGACAGAATTTCCGCCGAAGCCTCTCCTCATCCAAGGAGGATGAGGACCTGTGGCAACGCCTCTTTTTAGAGCGCTTGTGGCTCTTCCTCGGTCGTTCGGCCGAGGGGGTTCTGGACCTCGACCGAGATCAGAGAGGCCGACTTGGTTGGTCAGGAGACACCGGGTGAAAACCGCGGGTCCGGAACCGGGTCCTTGATGGGGACACCAGCAGGCTAGGTCTCCTCATCAGGGAAACTAGGACCGGAGTCCGTTCCAGAGAGCCGGCCACAGCGGGTTGATCAGGTTGAGAATAATTTCGACCTCGTTGGCCACTTCCTCTGTTCCCTGGCCAGATGGAAGATCCGTGAAACCGGCGGCCAAAGATGCGATCTCGACCGAGGTCGAGACCATGTTTTCCTGGGACTCGGACCTTTCTCGGTCCCAAGAACATCTTCACCAAGACGAAGACACAGGGTCCTTGTCTCTCTTCCGAGAGCGGGAGGAGTGCGAGCCTGAGGTGCCTCACCCCAGGTGGGGAGAGACTGGCACAACTCCTTGAAGGAGCCCGTAAAGATGGAGCCAAGGTTCTGCGGGAGGAAGAAGCTTGGATTGGCTGAAGCGTGAGCTGCTTCCTCCTCAAACGTCTTCGTCTGTTCCAGCTGTTCGGCGGATCCTGTGGCCGTGGAAACCGCCCAACCTCGCCTCCTTCGATTTCACAGGCGGGTTCCTTTTCTCTGGTCTCCCCAGCTTCAAGTGTGCCTTGCAGTCGTCTAGGAAGTTGGGATGGAAGGCCAAGCAAAAACCGCACAACGAGGTGTCATGGCCGTAAACGCACATGAGGTGAAGATCGGTGCGCGACATCGTCTGGCCGTAGGGGCACCATTGAAATCTGGGGGAAGATGTTTCCTCCACGGTAGATGCGACGAAAGTACAATCACTAACTCGAATGAGTTTAATTCTCGGTAAAAAACAACGTTTAGAATCCAGGGCCTATGATATGCTGAGAGCACGAGGGAACCTGTATCTTCCAGCGGAAAGGAAGATCTGGCGTCATGGGGCAGAGCCGAAGTATATACCAGCCAGGTGGGTGGGAGGAGCCAGCTTGAAGACTTCCAGCAAGATTTAAAGTGGAAGGGGACATGCCAAGAAGTGTGGATGAACAACATCCGCAAGGGTCCGTCCTTGGTCCGTTACTATTCATCCTCTTTCTAAATTCCCTCCCCAAGACCTGTTCCGGGAACCTTTTCCTCTATGCGGATGATGCCGTACTCTATACGTCCAACACTGATCCTTTACAGCTCCACCTCTCCCTCCAGTCCTCCTTCAGTTCTGCAGAAAAATGGTTAGCCTCCCATCGTCTTGTCCTGAACTATTCCAAGACTAAGGTTATGTACTTTTCCCACCCACTTAATACTAAAAAGGAACTTTGTCCACAACTGAGGACTGCCAACCATACCCCCCCTTGACCAGGTGGACTCCTTCAGATATCTTGGCTTAACACTCGACCCTGCACTCACTTTCCACCAGCATATCCACCTCCTATCTACTGCCCTCAATGTGCGGCTCGGGCTCCTCTATCGTCTCAAACACTGCTTTACCCCAAATGCATTAAGGCTAGCTGTCTCCTCCTCATTCCTCTCCCTACTAGCTTATGGCCTAGTCATCTATGGGGCAGCTAACACATCGGCCCTCAGCAGACTATGTGTCTCCCTAAATAAAGCCTGCCGCCTCACCTTGGGCTGTGGACCGGCTAACTCATACACGCGCTCTGTACAATGATACCAACTGGCTGAACCTTGACAATAGGATTAGGTTCCACACATGCCTCATGGCAAAAAAATTGCCCTTGGTCTCTGCCCATCAGGTCTCGCTCCACTAATAAGACCGGCCCAGTCACTTAAGCACACTTGTAGCTATGGTAAGCACCTCCTCTCTGTCCCCCATTGTTGTACATCCCTATACCAGAGGTCCTTCAGCTACAGAGCCCCATCCTGGATGAACAGTCTGCCCACTCCGCTTACAAATGAAAACAGACTAGGATCGTACAAAACCGCCCTCAGAGCCCACCTACAGTCTTCGAACCACTGTGATTGCCACCGACCTATCCTTCATCTAAACGACCGGCCTAGACTGCGGCCGGCAGCCCCCTCATACCCTTGCCACTAACTGCGTCCCACTTGTTTAGCTCTGCACTGATATGCCATTTGTTTTGCATGTTTGCTCTAACTTGCCCTAGTTTTCTTTCTGCGAGACCCACAAATGCCTCTGTAACTACTGATAATGTAACTACCTATGTACTGCTGTACTGTTATGCAACCTCTCTTCTTGTTTGTAATATTTGTGACGTGGAACCTTTGTAAAGGAGTCTTTGACTCAAAGGTATTTCCGAATCTCCAATAAAATAAAATAAAAAAAAATAAAACATATCCACGCTTCCAGAATTCCTATTACTCAGTTACTTGCCCCTTGTATCCCAACAATGCCACACAAGTCCTATTACTCACTTACCTGTCCCTAGAATCCCAACAATGCTACACAATTCCTATTACTCACTCACTTGTTCCCTGCATCCCAAAATGCCACACAATTCCCATTACTCAGTAACTTGTCCCTTGTATCCCAACAATGCCACACAATTCCTATTACTCACTTACTTGTCCCTTGAATCCCAACAATGTCACACAATTCCTATTACTCACTTACTTGTTCCCTGCATCTCAACAATGAAACACAATTCCTATTACTCACTTGTCACTTGAAGCCCAACAATGCCACACAGTTCCTATTACTCACTTACTTGTCCCTTGTATCCAAACAATGCCACACAATTCCTATTACTCACTTACTTGACCCTTGTATCCCAACAATGCCACACAATTCCTATTACTCACTTACTTGTCCCTTGTATCCCAATAATGCCACACAATTCTTATTACTCACTTGCTTGTCCCCTGAATCCCAACAATGCCACACAATTCCTATTACTCACTTGTCACTTGAAGCCCAACAATGTCACACAATTCCTATTACTCACTTACTTGTCCCTTGTATTCCAACTATGCCAAACAATTCCTCTTACTCACTTACTTGTCCCCTCTATCCCAACAATGCCACACAATCCCTATTACTTACTTTTCACTTGATCCCAACAATGCTACATAATTGTATTTTTTTTATTTATTTATTGGGACTTCAGAATTACACCTTTTATACCATAGGCTCTTTTATAAATGTTCCACATCGAAAGTTCATAAAAAAGACAATACAAAAACATGGGAATTGGTTTACACAGTCCAGGGTTACTTAACACAAGAAACAGTACGGCAAGACATAGTAGCTAGGCTAGATACAATAAAAAAACAGAGAATATCTTTACAAATAGTGGAGTACACAGACACAATTATACAGAGAATTATAATGCAGCAAAATTAAGCCTTATCATCGGAGTAGAAGAGTTTCAAAAGTAACACTGACTGAAGATTCAAACTGATATAGGCATACGAGAGGGGGGCGCGTAAGTGTAGGGAGGTAGTTTAGGGTGTAGGGGGGATGGGAGGTCAGAAGACATTCAGGACCTGGGCTAGTGGATAGGGGAGTAAGAAGGGGGGGCAGAAGAGTTGGAGAGCTAGTGCAGGGATACAGCAATTGAGGAGAAAGGGGGAGGTGACGCAAGAGAAAGAGAAAAAAGGTGTAGGGGGATTATGGGAGGTGGCTAGAGGCACAGAAACAGAGAAAATGGAGCTGAAGGAAGACAGGGGTGTCAACCCAGGGTAATTAAGTGAAGCAGTCACATGAGGCCAGAGTCACAAGGGTATGAAGTGAGCAAATTGCTCACTTACTTGTCCCTTGTATTCCAACTATACCACACGATTCCTACTGCTCACTTACTTGTCCCTTGCACCCCAAAAATGCCAAACAAATCCTACTGCTCACTTACTTGTCCCTTGCATCCCAACAATGCCACACAATTCCTACTGCTCACTTACTTGTCCCTTGCACCCCAACAATGCCACACAATTCCTACTGCACACTTACTTGTCCCTTGCATCCCAACAATGCCACACAATTCCTACTGCTCAGTTACTTGTCCTTTGCATCCCAACAATGCCACACAATTCCTACTGCTCACTTACTTGTCCCCTGCATTCCACAAATGCCACACAATTCCTATTACTCGCTTACTTGTCCCTTGCATCCTGACAATGCCACACAATTCCTATTCCTCACCTACTTGTCCCCTACATCCCAGCAATATCACACAATTCCTATTACTCACTTACTTGTCCCTTGAATCCCAACAATCACACAATTCCTATTACTCACTCACTTGTCCCTTGATCCTAACAATGCCACACAATTCCTATTACTCACTTACGTGTCCCCTCCATTCCAACAATGCCACACAATCCCTATTACTCACTTACTTGTCCCTTGATTCCAGTAATGCCACACAATTCAAATTGCTCACTTACTTGTCCCTTGTATCCCAACAATACCAAACAATTCCTATTACTCACTTGTCCCTTGTATCCCAATATCACACAGTTCCTATTATTCCCTTATGTGTCCCCTCCATTCCAACAATGCCACACAATCCCTATTACTCACTTACTTGTCCCTTGATTCCAGTAATGCCACACAATTCAAAATGCTCACTTACTTGTCCCTTGTATCCCAACAATACCAAACAATTCCTATTACTCATTTGTCCCTTGTATCCCAATATCACACAATTCCTATTATTCCCTTATGTGTCCCCTCCATTCCAACAATGCCACACAATTCCTATTACTCACTTACTTGTCCCATGTATCCCAGCAATGCCACACAATTCCTACTGCTCACTTACTTTTCCCTTGTAGCCCAACAATGCCACACAATTCCTATTACTCACTTACTTGTCACTTGTATCCCAACAATGCCACACAATTCCTACTGCCCACTCGTCTCTTGTATCTCAACAATGCCACACAATTCCTGTTGCTCATTTACGTGTCCCCTCCATCCCAACAATGCCACACAATTTCTAATACTCACTTAATTGTCCCTTGTAGCCCAGCAATGCCACACAATTCCTACTGCTCACTTGTCTCTTGTATCTCAACAATGCCACACAATTCCTATTACTCACTTACTTGTCCCTTGTATCCCAATAATGCCACACAATTCCTACTGCTTACTTGTCTCTTGTATCTCAACAATGCCACACAATTCCTGTTACTCACTTACATGTCCCCTCCATCCCAACAATGCCACACAATTCCTGTTACTCCCTTAATTGTCCCTTGCATCCCAACAGTGCCACACAATTCCTATTACTTACTTGCGTGTTCCATGCTTTTTTTTTTTTACCTGACTGAATTCTGGAAAGCTGTCCAGTCTTCTTGAAAAAGCGATCTATCAGGCATCTCCTCTAATCTACATTTTGTTCTTATTGACTGTAGTGTGTTTGTAACATCAGATACATACCTGCAACAATGAAATATCCAAAGCATTACAACAGAGTACACATCTTTTCGTATTTACAATTTTTGACCAGGAATGGCCCAGGGAGCAGACAGCTTATTTACTAGTGCATTGTACGTGGTGGGTTACATGGACCCATTTTACTGGTGGGGAATGTTAGCTAGGACACTGTAAAAAACAGCCACCAGAGGTGGGCAGAAGGACCTTGGTTTAATGTCTCATCCAAAAGATGGTACCTCACAAGTGCAGCACTCATTTAGAATATTTTAATGTTAGTTTGTCAAAAGTAGACAAGACTGATATTTAGCAGTCATCCTTTCTGCGTATTTATGAATTTTAGTATTACAAGCTCACTACAAATTTCCACATGCTTCAGGGATCTGAAACACAGAGTTAAAATGGTGTCACATAAATATATACCCATGATCCAAAGGAGGCTCTAGATCTAAAGAGCAGGAGGAGCTTAGCTTGTAAGAAATGCCATTACTGGTCCAGAAAAAAAAGATAGTCCATAAAAAAAAAAAAAACACAGAATTTAAGAGAGGCTTTAGCACCCCCACTCCAAGCCGCCTTAGGGCAGCACCAGGCATAATTTAATGAAGGACAGGCTTAAATTGCTATAGATTTTCATGCACAATAATAGCACCCAGTCTTTTCATTAGATTGTTAACATACTTATGGAAACAAGAGTCTTGTAAACCTTCTTTCTTCTCCCCATTTGTTTTGCTCCCCCTAACTTCAGGGAGCTTTCCTGTCTCATGTACTGTTAAGGCAGGATTGTGTATAAGCATTTGCCATGGGAATGTGTGTCAGCTCTACAGACGCTACCCCCCAAATGACTGAGAGGATTACCTCTGCCTTCTTTAACACTGGACCTAGGAGATCAGAGCTGTTCTCAAGTTCGAAGCCAGGCAGTGCAAAGCGATACAGCTAGGCAATCAGGCAGAACCTCACTCATTGCAACTTTACTGACTGACTAAAATTTTTGAACAGGGAAAACCAACTGAGCCAGAGCTGATTTCCAGGTGTGACCTGGGGGACAGAAAGCATTGCATACATTTACAGAAATTAAAACAAGACATGCACAAATATAGATAATAAGCTGTTGCTTAGACAAAGCAGAATCATTAAGACATTATACAGTAAATGAGGGTAATTTGCCTGTAACTGTAGTTCTAGGAGTCATATACGGTTCACATCTACACTTCTGACAGTCTACCTTTAAGAGCTGATTTGCCGGACCGTCTTGAAGAGAAGCTCCTCCCCACCACCCAGGTGGTATATCCATCGGCTCTGCCCCATGATGGCAGATCTTGCAAGCTGGAAGTAGGAATCTGTGTGCCACTTGCCAGGGGAGGTCGGGTGGGTTGTGTGGATGTGAACCATATGCCACTCCTAGAACTATGGTTACAGGTGAGCAACCCTCATTTCTAGGGACGTGGATATGGTTAACTTATGCACACTTCTGGCAGACTTCCAACAGTTCTCCAGGAGGAGGGAGCAAGGCACGCGCCCCTATTTGGTGAACACAGATTGGAGAACTGAGGACACAAAACCAGCATCCTGGCGTGACTCGAGGTCAATGTTGTAATGGGTGATGAAGGTGTGTGCTGACTTCCTGGAAGCTACCCTACTGATCTCCTGCATGGGACTGTCCCTGGAAGCAGCCACCCAGGGAGCGGTATGTCTGGTGGTATGAGCCCTGAGCCCTATGGGAGGCTCCCTGCCAGCCAACCTAATGCAGAGGTCGATGCAGGAGATGATCTATCTGCCAACTGTCCTCTTAGCTGCTGGTCAGCCAGGTGCGACTTCAGCGTATGTTACAAAGAGCTAGCGAGCCTCACCTCAAACTACAGCCACGCGCTCTCTGTAATAAGAGAGCACCTGTCCCATGTCCAAAGTATGGAGCCTACTGTCGGCCTCCAAAGAGGGATTGGTAAAGTATATCGGAAGGTTAATCACCTGGTTAAGGTGAAACTCCAATACCTATAGTGTTTCCCAGTATAGCCAAACTCGGTAAAAAGAAAATAATTATTAAGGGAGTACTGTGATCAATCAAAGGCAAGATACATATGGAAACAGATTGGTGCAAAGTAGGACCCACTCACACAGTTTCAAATATATAAAGAACTTTAGAGAAGTTAATAGTGCATCAAAAGTATTTATTATATGCAATACAGTGCAATTCAGACATTTCGGAAAAATCCTTCAGTGAAATACTGTATCTAGAAACAATTTTTTAACAAATATATAATTATTTTCTATAAATACATAACCACTTTACTTCAAAATATTTCATAAACCAAAAGGCTGAAAGAGGTTCATTTTCATAAATGCAAATGCAGGTATTAAATATACCTGAATTTACTGAACAGGCTGTGATGACTGCTTTATTATATATTTTTTGTATAAATACGTCAAACCATATTGGGTTATTATCATCTCTTTATATATTTCTATATCTCAAGTGTTTAACATGTAAGTTTTTCTTTTTGCATTTATGAAAATTCATTTGACTTTTGGAAATGTATTTAGCTGCTATGATTACATACATATTTGACAAGCTAGAAAATAGTTTTTTTATTTTTTTTAGACAAAGAAAATTTGTTGCATCTTGAGTCTCATTAGGTGAGAACATTTTTCAGCCTTTTGGTTTATGAAATATTCTGAAGTAGTTATTATACATTTATAGAAAATAATTATATTTGTTAAAAACAATTTGATTTTAGATAGTGTTTCACTGAAGAAGGATTTTTCCGAAACGTCTGAATTGCACCGTATTGCATATAATATACCTTTGATGCATTATAAACTTCTCTAAAGTCCTTTATATATTTGAAACTGAGTGAGTGGAAACTCCAATACCACCTTCATGAGGATCTTTGAGTGGGAGCAAAGGACTACCTTGTCCTTGTGGAAGACTGTCACCGGGCATGGGTTTAGGATAACACAATTTCAGGCAGACCACAAATCAGGTGCATAAAAAACACTTGGTTGCGTTTATTATTTTATTTTCATCAAGTAAAATATACAAAAAGCAAAATGGTATTTCAGACAACTGCTTAGCTTCAACAGTTTCAAAGGCGTTTTCTTCAGCCTAACAGTTTGAAAGCACACGCTACCAGGAGGTCTTTCACCTTCCTCAGTCAGCATCCAATTGACCACCCTATCTATCCTCTTTTAGCACTGAGGTGGGGCTTTTTATAAGCTCACTAGAAGTGGGAAAATGTTTCCCCTGCCTTTTGATTAACAGCAGACATAACATAAAACTAGCTACTAGGGGCAACTGTTGCTCCATACAAAACAGTTATTTGGCAGCCACCTGGAGCACAAACATAACTTGTTTACGACATTGGAAAGGTCACAGTCTAGGTCAGAACATTCTGTGCTCTCCTAAATTCTCCTGCAGGGTCAAATTACCTCATGCTGTCTGTTGTAAAATATATTTCAGAAGGGGGCTGCCAACATCTAGAAAAAGCAGACACCCTTAACCCATTGACCATAGCCAATGCTTTTAATAACGCATTCACTGACCTGGGCAGTGTCCTCCCACCAGATTTCTTCAAGGACATCACTGAAAACACTGAACAGTGGGCAGATGATTAGCTTCCTGCACCACCTCCTTTCTATTTCAAAGAGGTCCCATTGTATACGGTCAGGAAATACCTAGTAGAAGTACTCGGGAAGTCAAGGCATAGTGATGATTCCTTAGACCTCAAATTAGTTGCCCTTACCATTGAAGAAATACTGGTACCCACTGCAAAGATTCTAAGCCTCTCACTGAGACTGGCACAATTCTCACAAATCTGAAAGTCAGCCCTTGTTACCCCTGTCCACAAAAGTGGAGACCACACTATACACACAAACTATAGACCTATCTCTATACTTCCACCTCTGTCTAAGGCACTTGAGCACATAGGTGCGGATCAGCTGGTGGAGTATATGGAAAAATACTCGATCCAGTGCTCCCAGCAGCATGAATTCAGAAAGTGACAACACTGCTAGAATTCACTGGTTTCATTAACTAATCTCTAGGTCAAAGTAGATTGGTGGGTGCAGCCTTCGTAGACCTCACAAAGGCATTTGATATAGTGAACCATGCTCTACTTCTCAAGCAATGGTCCTCAATTGGCCTCTCAGCAGATTCTGTGTCCTGGTTCAAAATCTATCTTGTAGGCCGCTCCCAATGGGTTAAGATAGCTAATGTCACCTCTGACCATCAACATGTCCACTCTGGAGTACCACAGGGCTCCATACTGGGTCCACTTCTCTTTAGCATCTTTCTTAACAATCTCTCTCGCTCCTGTCACCAGCAAATCCTCCTCTACGGGGATGACGCAGTCATATACACTAGCAACACTGACCCTGAACCATTGGACCACCAACTTCAACTCAGCTTTGAGGAAGTGGAGGACTGGTTCAGGAAACACAAGCCGATTCGGAACTACAAAAAAAACAAAAGTCATGCTGTTCAGCGGTGTTTGCAGCAAACACAGATCCAGTGCCCTAACCATCAGGAACTCCTCTGGCGTCCCGCTTGAACAAATTCAACATTTCAAGTATCTAGGGGTAACTGTGGATAGCTCACTATCATATGCCCAGCATGTTGAGAATGTTACCAGGTCTGCCAGTATCAAGATAGGGTTACCCCATAGACAAACACAATCCAACGTCTGAAGCCCTTATACTAGCTATCTACAGTTCCACAGTATCCATTGTTGACTATGGTCTTGTTATCTATGGCTCAGCTTCCACCACTACCCTCCGCAGAATATCAGTGGCACTCAATAAAGCATGCTGACTTCTTACTGGAGCAGCATGCCTTATCCACACATGTGAATTGTATGCGCAAACAGGTTGGCTTCAGCTAAATGGGAGGTTTCACTATCAAACCTGCTTGCCAACTAAAAAGGCACTTCTCGGGCTCCTGCCTTCAGGTGTTACAAACTTACTCCACCCTTCTTGCAGCTCCCAGCACACGCGTAGCTCAATTACCCAACTCTTCTCTGTCCCAAGATGTCGGACTACTCAAGGGCAACAATTGTTTGCATACAGAGCACCACTATGGTTTAATGCGCTGCCCAGTGATATCTCTTCCTTACCAAAACTGGGACCATTTAAAGGCACTCTTTGTTAGCATCTTACAGCTAACAGTTCCTGTGATTGTTTCAATTGACATGGCACTACCTCAGCAGTACTGACTCATCGTTGTGTACCTACTTCTTCCCCTTTCTCTGCGAATGACCACTTTCACCCTAACCGCTCTGCCTTATTTCCTGCCTCCTTCCCCAATCCTTCTTTCACCTCACCCTCCACCTTCTTTCCACTGTTTATCTTCACTTATCTGAACTTTTGTTCACCCAAATCTACCTGTACCTATTTGACAAAGCACCTTGGGCTGCCTCCTTTTATTAGGTTATTTTTGCTTTCCTACCGATTCATAGTTTTAATTTTAGTTGCAATGTTAATGTTATATTGTAATTTTAAATACTTTGTCAAAATTTATGCAATACAATCTGTTGTATGTCTGTCACCCTTCTCACTGACGTGGAACCTTTGTAAAAGACCTGTTATGTGCTCAAAGGTACTGTAATCCAAGAATGAATAAACAAACTTTTGTTATTCTTCTATTAAAACTACCCTCTTAGTTTTGTTTTATGACAAGAAAACAATATACAAGTTCAATATTCTTTGAGGGTTTTGACTGGTTTCTAGTTAGTTTTTAGGTAATATGCACAGAAAGAAATCTTTATAAACACTTCAGCAATTAATTTATAACCAGCCAACCAGCATGTTGGACATTATACAAAACACAGAAACTGTTTGGGGAAGGGTTTCAGTTGATCCCAGGGATGTCCACTATTACAGGGGTCACCATGTCACACATCCCCCTGCATAAGAGGGCAACCATTCTACAGTTGTCCAAATCGCAAGTAACACCCTGGAAGGGTGTGGAGCTTTGGCCCACTCACAGGTCCCTTTCAAAAAAAAAAAAAAAAAAATTTGTAAAGTATCCTGTTCATAACAATACAAATACCTTGAGACATTTTAAATTATTCTGAAATTAGTCTCTCTGTTAGTAGACTACAATATCATCACATACATTTAGGAGAAAGAACCAC
This sequence comes from Neoceratodus forsteri, assembly GCA_016271365.2. Classification (NCBI taxonomy): domain Eukaryota; kingdom Metazoa; phylum Chordata; order Ceratodontiformes; family Ceratodontidae; genus Neoceratodus; species Neoceratodus forsteri. Next base: position 270,931,509 of record JADMNL010000025.1, read on the forward strand.
TAACGGCAGTTTTATGCCACCTACTGACTTTCTCTGACCAGTTACATTTGACCGTCTGGACCATCCAGCACCCAGTATAACTGCCTTCGGGGGGGAGAACTACCTTGCTCCTCCCCCACTTATACATTTAAAGGTAGTCTAGTAACATACCACGCTGTATGCCTAACAGCCTGTCCCTAACCTCTGGGTTTACGTATCAAATTTTATACACTACTAGTGATGCTGGCTACCATGTAAGTCCCTCCTGTTCTACGTGGGAGTCTCCCCCTCCTCCAAGGGTGCCATCTCTTGCCCTTCACCCTCTGGGTTGCTCCTCCCACATTACTATCAGGAGTCGCTATCTGTCTGCCCCTATAAAGTACACTTACATAAGAACTTACTGTAACAGTAGATCTTCGAAAGAGGTTCCTGCAGTAGGTTATCACACATAGGACTAGCGCCACCCAGTGTCTGGACCACACAGCAGACTTTTCCAGCAATGCATGGTGGGGGACCTCCCATCCATTGTCATGTGACGATGTCAGCGTGACCCTATATAGTGGGCGGTCCAGACATCCACCCTCCAGTTCTCCTGCCGGAGTCCCCGAAGGAAACACAGGAGAAGAAACAGGTTCTGGAGTCCCAAATAAAATGGGAGAAGGACGGAGGGAGGGAAAAATATGACCTACTGCAGGTACCTCTCTTGAAGATCTACTGTTACGGCAAGTTCTTACGTAACTGTACTATCTTATTTTGAGAGGGTTCCTGCAGTAGGTCATCACAGAGAGGGCTGAATTCCAAGCAGTCCCTCCAAAGAGAGACCGAGAGAAACACAGGAAGAGGATAATCCCAAAAAGTAAAGGACAGAATGGAACCAGCTTAGGACAGAAGGCCCTGCAGCACAGCAAAGCCAAATCTGGCCCTCCACCTAGAAGCAATGTCCAGACTGTAATGCTTGGTAAAGGAACGGACTGAACTCCAAGTTGCTGCTGCACAGATTTCCACTGCAGAAACATTACGGAGAAAGGCTACAGATGCAGCCATGCTTCTAGTGGAATGACCTCTCACAGACCCCAGCAAAGGTTTGTCATACTTCTGATAACAGAAGCGGATGCAGTTAACTAGCCACTTAGACAGGCACTATTTGGAAAAAGCCTTCCCCAAGGATTTGGGGGCAAAGGAAACAAAGAGCTGGTCGTCCTTATGGGAACCTTTGGTCTGGTAAATATAGCACGTTAGGACATGGTGCAAGTCCAAAGTATGCAACAGTGCCTCACCTCTATTCCCAGGAGCCGGATAACAGACTGGCAGTTCCACTGACTGATTCAGCGTGAAATCCGACACCACCTCAGGCAAGAACTTGGGATTTGTTCTGGGAACTGCCCAGTCTCTATGGAAAATCAAATAAGGTTCCTTAAACACCAGGGTCTGAAGCTCGGAAATTCTTCAAGAAGAAGTAACAGCAACTAAAAATAGTGCTTTCCAAGAAAGATAGTGCAAGTCACAGCTCATCACTGGTTCAAAAGGAGGGAAAGTGAGCTTCTCCAACACAAAATTCAAATCCCAAGGTGGTGTAGGGCTGTGGATGGTGGGGTTTCAGATGGAGAATCCTTTTCAGAAAGGTTCTGGAGATTTCCAACTGAGCCACAGGCTTAACTTCCACAAGCACGTGATAGGCCCAAATGGCACACAGATGTACTTTTAGAGAGGAATAAGAGAATCCTGAATCAGAAAGATGAAGCAGGTACTCCATGACATGTGGGGCTGAGTGAAAGGGTCCCAACTCTCGGAAGCCACCCAAATAGAAAAACGCTTCCACTTCATGGCGTAAGTGGATCTGGTGGAGGGCTTGCGAGTCTCCACTATGACTTGGGCTACTCTGGTGGAAACCCCAAAACAAGATTTCACTATGTCTGCAGAAGCCATGCATGTAGGTGCAAGGTCCTGAGCCCTGGGTGCACAAGCTGACCCTGATTCTGAGTAAGGAGGTTGTGCATCAATGGAAGCGGAACCGGGGGTTCCCTTGCCAGCTGCTGAAGAAGAGGGAACCAAATTTGTCTCAGCCCGAGAGGAGCAATTAGAATCATTCATGCTCTCTCTGCTAGTAACTTGAGGAGCACCCTCTGGAGAATGGGAAATGGAGGGAAAACACATAAGAATCTCCCTGTCCAAGAGAGAGACAACGCGTCGTACCAGAAAGCACCATGCTCTGGAACGAGTGAGCAAAAACTGGGAAGTTTTGCGTTGTATGGGGAGGCGAAAAGGTCGACTTCCGGAACCCCCCATCTCTGAAACAGAGAATCTGCCACTTCCTGATTGAGTTCCCATTCGTGAGTGAGGGTGTAAGACCTGCTGAGACTGTCCACCAGGATGTTTTGCACTCCTGGAACGTGCGCTGCTGTGAGAGACAGATCGTGCTGGACTGCCCAGTCCCACACTCTCATCGCTTCCCTGCAAAGGGTGTACGATCGACTGCCTCCCTGCTTGTTGATATACCAGACTACCGACATGTTGTCCATCTGGATTAGCAGTAATCTAATTGGGAGAACAGGCTGAAATGCTTGAAGCGCGTACAGTACCGCCCTCATCTCCAACACACTGATGTGTAAGGACATCTCCAAGTGGGACCAGAGTACCTGAGCTTGGTGGTCCCCTATATGAGCCCCCCACTCCAGACCGGAGGCATCTGTGGTTACAGTGCCTGGGGGTTGGCTCCAAATGGAAGACCCACAGTCAGGTTTGAGGGATCCTTCCACCACTGTAAATCCTTCTGGAGAGCTGAGGAAATAAGGTTCGGATGGTCCAAATTGTCCTGAAGCTGAGCCCACTGAACCCGTAAGGACCACTGAGAAACTCTGTTGTGGAGCCTCGCAAGGGGGACCATGGAAATGGAGGCCGCCATCAAACCCAGCAACCAAAGGACTTCTTGGGCTGGGAGGGATCTGGAAGATGCTACCAGAGTGGCTTGTCTGATAAGAGTTTCCCTCCTGTCTGAGGGAAGGAAAGCTCTGCCCTGGATTGTGTCCAAAACTGCCCCTATGAATTGCAGTCTCTGAGTAGGGGCCAGTGAGGATTTGGGGATGCTGACTGTGATCCCCAACCTGGAAAACAACTCCAGGGTGACTGAGAGAGCCTCCACAAGAAAATCTCAGGACGGAGCTGAAATCAGCCAATCATCCAGGTAGGGAAAGATAGCTATGCCCTGGCGTGGCCGGGCCACAGCCACCACTGAGGCACTTCATAAAAACCCGGAGTGCTGAGGAAAGGCCAAAGGGGAGGGCTCAAAATTGGAACTGTTCCCCTTGGAAGGAAAAACGCAGGAAGTTGCGGTGGCTGGTGAAAATCGGGATATGCAGGTAGGTATTCTGCATGTCCAGAGTACACAACCAATGAGTCTCCTGAAGAAGAGGCAGGAGGCTCTGGAGGGCCAACATTCTAAATTTCTTGTACTCGAACAGATTGCGTCTGCTGAGGTACAGTATGGGTCTCAAGTTGCCTGTCTCTTTTGGAACCAGAAAAATGTGGGAGTAAAACCCCTGCCCTCTGTGATGAAGAGGGACCAGTTCTATTGCTTCTTTTACCAGCAGAGCCTGCACTTCCTCCTTTACAAGAATGGTCTGGTCGCGAGAGTAGGCTGACCTTCACGGTGGAGACTCTGGACAAGGTTCTAGAAATCGCATTGTGTGTCCTTTGGACACTAGTTGCAGGACCCAAGCCTCGGAGGTGATGCTCCACCACTCCTGCGTGTGGTAAGCAAACCTCCCCCCCCACACGGCTCCTTGCACTGGGGCTGAGGAGGAGGAGGAGGAGGTGGGGCGAGGGAGTCAGGAAGTGGCAGGACGGGCAGGGGAAGGATCTCCTGTGCGTCTCCGATTTTTGAAGGCAGGCGGGGAAGAGAAATTGCCCGTGGCCTTGCGTTTGCCCTGATGACAGTTCTGGGCTTGCTTGCACTGCCTCCAGGTCCTTTTCCAAAAGGGCTGCTGACCCTGTGGGCCCAATCGGTACATGGAGTTTACGGACCTAAGGGCCTGACTGCGATCCTGAAGGTCCATAATGATATCCTTGGTGTCGTCATCAAAAAGCACCGAGCCCCTAAAGGGGGCATCGTGGATTGCTGTCTGGACCTTGTTGGCGAGGCCAGAGATGCAAAGCCAAGTGTGCCGCCGAAGGGAGACAGCAGTTGCTGAGGTACGGGCTACTGTGTCAACTGGGTAGTAAGTTGCCCAGAGAGCATGCCTGCAGGAAAGTTTGGACAGGTGGATGCCCTTGGCGATCTCCTCTTTGAGGTCCGAGTCATCCAGGGACTGGATTCGGGCCTCGAGCTTGGACAAGGTGGCTTTTTGGCGAGACACCATGTGGGCTACATAGTTGAGGGAATGCAATGCCCATGTAGCCAACAAGTAGACCTTCTTTCCGTACTGGTCAATCTGCCTGGACTCCTTACCCGGAGGAGAAGTGCTCATATGCTTAGGTGCTGTGGAGCGATCATGAGCAACAGAGATAACCACGGAGTCTGCCTTTGAGTGCGTACTTAGGAAGGGAGCCCTGTAAGTCCTATCCACCCTCTTTGGAATGGCTGGGATGGAATGAGGCAGTTGTCAGATCGTATTGGTGAGGTCTTCAAGAGGTCCCATCCAAGGAGGAACAGGAATCAGGGACAGAGACTCTAAATCGAGGTGCTCGGTAAGCCTTTGTCGCATGGGATCCTGCTCCTCAGATTTGCAATTATAGAAATGTTTTATGGACCTCAAGAGGTCTGAAAATGGAAATTATGTACCTACCATAATTCTTGATCTTCTTGGACGAAGTCTCCACCACTAATTCACACTGATGGGATCTACGCCGGAGGCGCTAGGACCCAGTCGGAGCAAACTTTTTGCAGGAGGGTCGGAGCCAGAGATGGAGCTGCGAGGAGCGTCGCCGCGAGCCTCGGCTCGTGCGGCAATGACTATCTCGGCGTCGACCCTCCAACCGCATCAGTACCTTTTTTTCCGAGGAGGTGCAGCATAACTAACCTAGAAGGATAAGCTAACAAAAAACGGACATAAGATAGTCCAGAAGACCCGTATAAGAAGGGTCAAGAAGGAAGTCTTCACACCCTAAAGATTGAGGGAGTGAAGACCAACAACAGAGGTGAGCTCGGGGGATGGCGGGTGGGCGTGTGAATGAGTGGTGGAGACTTCGTCCAAGAAGATCAAGAAGTATGGTAGGTATGTAATTTCCTTATCTTCCTGGACATAGAGTCTCCACCACTCATTCACACTGATGGGAGAGTACTGAGCTAATAATCCCCCAAAAGGGCGGCAGGAGAAACCAAGAGCTCACAAATTTAGGACAGAAGTCCATTAAAGATGGTTCTGCCAAACGAAATGTGTCGCCTGGCATGGACATCCAGGGCACAGTGTTTGACAAAAGTATGCACTGAGCTCCAGGTAGCCGCACTGCAAATATCTGCAATGGGCACATTGAGGATTTCCGCCAGGGATGCCGCGACTGCTCTAGTAGAGTGAGCGTACACTCTGCCCTCCAGCTTAACCTGAGCCATGGAATAACAGTGGCGAAGGCATGCTACCAGCCATGCTGAAATGCATCTGATAGCGACAGGCTGACCCAGCCGGGTCTCGCTGACGGAAACAAACAGTTGTTGAGCTTTGCGAATTTCTTTTGTTCTATCTAAATAGAAATGCAGAGCTCTTTTGACGTCCAAAGAATGAAGGGTACACTCTCTTTCATTTTGGAAGTTCGCAAAGTAAGTAGGAAGGATCAAAGGTTGGTTTAGATGGAATTCTGAAACAACCTTAGGGAGAAACTTAGGATGGGTCTTAAGAACTACTTTGTCTCTATGAAACACAATATACGGAGGGTCTGTGACCAAGGCATGTATCTCAGAGACCCTGTGGGCCGAGGTAATGGCCACCAGGAAGGCCGTTTTCCAAGTGAGAAATTTCAGCTCACAGGTAGCTTGAGGCTCAAAAAACTTTCGAGTGAGCATGTCTAGTACAAGATTAATGTCCCAGGCTGCGACTGGACATCTGATAGGAGGGTCTGGTATGCAGAATTCCCTTAAGAAACCTCTTAACCACAGGTAACCGAGCCAGTGACAAGGAAAATACTGGCTCATGATAAGCTGAAATGGCACAAAGGTGAACTCTGACTGTAGAGTATTGCAGATCTGAATTTGAGAGGTCTAAAAGGTACTCTAGAACTTTATTGGGTGGGCAGGAACAAAAAGATTCAAGAGTTTTGCACACCAGAGAAAGCGCTTCCATTTGGTGGAGATGCGTTTTCTAGTGGTTAAGCTTGTGTTCAGGCAGAAGAATATCTGAAACTCTGCGAGAGACATTGAACCTGTTCATCTCTATCTCTTTAGGAGCCAAGCGTGAAGGTGAAGCGATCTCAGATTGGTATGGACCACAGGCCCGAGTCAGAAGGTCCATCTGAAGGGGAAGCGCTTTCAGAGGGGTTTTCGACATACTGTTGAGTAACGGAAACCATATTTGTCAAGGCCAGAACGGAGCAATGAGGATCATTTTGTCCCCCTGGGACTCGAACTTAAGAAGTACCTTCTGAATTAGAGGAAGAGGCGGAAAGGCATATAGAAAGTGTTTTGTATACTGCAGCCTGAACGCATCCTGACAGAAAATGCCAGGCCCTGGATTTCTGGGGCAGAAGAGAGGCAGTTTTGTGTTGAGTGGGGATGCAAAAAAGTCCAGGTCTGGAGTTCCCCACTCTGCGAATAGTGACTGAACTACGGTTGAGTCGAGAGACCATTCATGAGGGTCTGTCTCTGTTCTGCTGAGACGGTCTGCCAGTTTGTTCTGCAATTCCAGCAGGCAGACCACTTGAATTAGAGCCTTGTGTTCCAAGCACCATTCCCACACTCTCATTGCTTCCCTGCATAAAGGGTAAGAGTGAGCACTGTCCTTCTTGTTGATGTACTACATCACTGCTTTGTTGTCTGTTTGAAGGAGAATGTTCTTTTGACAGAGAATGTCCTTCAAAGCCCGGACTGCATAAAGGATGGCTCTCATTTCTAAGATATTTTTGTGAAGCTGGGATTCGTCCTGAGTCCACGTACCTTGGGTGTGGAGATTCCGACAGTGAGCTCCCCACACCATCAGGGATGCATCCGTGGTAATGAAAATCTGATGATCTGGGGGAGCAAAGGGATACCCTTGCAAAAGATTGTCCTCTTGCGACCACCAGGTGAGTGACCTCTTCAGAGATTCTGTCACCTTGATGAGAAAGGACTGAGGATGAGTGGTTGGGGACCACTGAGTACTGAGCATCCATTGAGAGGTTCTCATGTGGAGGCATGCTAGGGGTACAGTGAACACTGAGGATGCCATGAGACCCAGCATCCGTTGCATTAAGATAGCTTGAACTGAGCTGTTCTCTCTGATGTATTGGGCCATCTGTAGGATATCACTCCTTCCGTCCTCTGGTAGAAAAGCTTTCGCACAGGTGGTGTCCAGAAGAGTTCCTATGAAAAGGAGCTACTGGGAGGGCTGCAACTGCGATTTCTTGAAATTTAGCAGGACTCCCATGGACGTGAGACTGAGGCCGTGGCTACGTCGTCAAGAGTTCCTTGCCTGGAAGGGCTTGCTAGAAGCCAGTCATCCAGATATGGGAACACTTGTATTCCGATCTTTCTGAGGTGCGCTGCGAGAATTGCACAACACTTTCTAAAAACCTGCGGCGCCAAGGATAGCCTTAAGGGCAGGACTCTGAACTGATAATGCTGGCCCAAAGCCATGAACCTTAGGTATTTGTGATGCCTTGGGTGAACAGGAATATGTTGGCAAGCATCCTGCATATCCAGGGAGGCTAGCCAGTCATGCTGATGAAGCAAAGGTAACAGGGTTCCTATCGATATCATTCTGAACTTCTCCTTGGGAAGAAATTTGTTCAATTTTCTGAGGTCCAAAATAGGGCGCATGCCCCGGTTTCGTTGGAACTAGAAAGTAATGGGAGTAGAACCCTGTGTTCCATTGATCCAAACTACTTCTACTGCCCTGTTGTGCAGAAGGCCTTGTATCTCTGAGGCAAGAAGTTCTGACTGAAGTATTGACAGTTTTGGCTGCCGTTTGGGGGGACAATTCGGAGGGTTCTCTGAAAGATTGAGGGAATATCCCTCGCGCATTATCCGGAGGACCCATTTGTCCGATGTTATGGACTTCCACTGGTTGTAGAATTGAGTCAGATGACCTCCCACCGCTAAGAAGGAGTCCCCCTCGGGCAGCTGAGATGGGACTTTGGCCAGAAACTCAGAAGGCGGCACTGGGCACCTTGTGCTTTCTGTTGCGTTTTCTTTTAAGGCTGAGGGGCTTGGTTTTTATTAAAACCTCCTCTGCCTTTGCCTCGAAAGGACTGACGGTTGTGAAACTGGTGCTTATTAACACCCCCGAAAAGGGGCAGGAGCAGGTCGAGCCAATTTAATGGCCGATCTGCTCTTTTGTGTGGCCTCTAGAGCTTGTTTTACTTGAGGACCGAAGAGATACACACCGTCAAAGGGCAACGCCATGACCTGTTGCTGGGCATTATTCGTGAAGCCTGAAGTGCGCAGCCAGGAATGACGGCGGGTACAAACACCCACTGCCGCCGCTCAGGAGGCAGTATCGAAAGCGTCCATAGCCGCTTTAACCTGTTGGTTGTTGGACTCGATACCCCTGGTTATGGTTTGAAGAAGCTCTGAATTAGCGTCAGACTCCGGTAGAGCTTCAACCATTTGTTTGAGTGAATGCCAAAGAATATACTCATATTGAGATAAATAGCCCTGGTAGCTGGCTATACGCATACCCAAGGTGGATGCAGCAAAGACTCTCTTACCTAAAGTATCTGTCTTACGAGATTCTTTGTTTATGGGTCGAGCCGTAGTAGTCTGAGGAGGGATGACCTTATCATTCTCTGCCAAGGCTAAAATAGGGTCTGCAAAGGCTTGAGAGGCCAAAATGGTTCGATCCTTGGGAGCAGCATACTTCCTATCTATGGACTTAGCCACAGAAGGAATGAGAGCAGGATTATTCCACACCATTTGAGAAAGCGTCACAAAGGAGGGCTGTACTGGGGGAGTTAAATCCATAGGGATGTCCGGAACATGAAGGTACTGGAGTCTTAAAAGCTTCCCAGGATCGATATCCATAGTCTGGAGAGAAAGAGTGGAATTCAGATTTTTCAGCAGAGACTTAAATGACAGCCTCCAGCCATCTCCCACTCATCCAGTGAAGAAGCCATATCAGAGTCTCCATTTGGTCACTGGGTACATCTTGTCCTATCCATGGTGCCTCGCCCAGGTCACCATCTCCATTAGGCACTGTCCTCATCTCACCTGGCACGATGCACCTCTGCCATGTATCCCCGGTACCAGGTCTGGCACCAACTGACTGGACTCCCCCTGTTTCCTTGGACGTCCAGACAGATCCCACTTCTACCGATACCGTATGTCACCGGGTGTGGGTTTAGAATAACACAATTTCAGGCAGACCACAAATCAGGTGCATAAAAAAGTATGGCTGTGTTTATCATTTTATTTTTATCAAGTAAAATATACAAAAAGTGAAATGGTATTTCAGACAACTGCTTAGCTTCAACAGTTTCCAAGGCTTTTTCTTCAGCCTAACAGCGTGAAAGCAGACGCTACCAGGAGGTCGTTCATCTTCCTCAGTCAGTATCCAACTGATCGCCCTATCTATCCTCTCTCAGTTCTGAGGTAGGGCTTTTTATAAGCTCACTAGAAGTTGGAAAATGTTTCCACTGCCTTTTGATTAACAGCAGACATAACATAAAACTAGCCACTAGGGGCCACTGTTGCTCCATAGAGAACAGTGACTTGGTAGCCACCTGGAGCACAGACATAACTTGTTTGCAATATTGGAAAGGTCAGGACCGAGGTCACAACATACTATGCTCTCCTAAACTCTCCTGCAGGGCCGAATTACCTCATGCTGTCTGCTGTAAAATATATCTTAGAAAGTGACTGCTAACATCTAGAAAAAGGAGACACAAACTTTTGTTATTCTTCTATTAAAACTACCCTCTTAGTTTTGTTTTATGGACAAAGATCAGAGAAAAAAACAATACACAAGTTCAATATTCTTTGAGGGTTTTGGCCGGTTTCTGTTTAGTTTTTAGGTAATATGCACAGAAAGCTTTATAAACACTTCAGCACTTAATCTATAACCAACCAACCAGCATATTGGACATTATACAAAACATATAAACAGCTTGGGGAAGGGGTTTCAAATGTATCCCGGGGTGTCCACTATGACAGGGGTCACCCTGTCACAAAGACCAAGTAAGGAGACTCCACTGACAACGCCAGGTGCTCACTGATCCTTCTGGCGGAGATAACAGCCACCAAGAAAGCGGTTTTCCACAACGAGTGTGACATCTCACACCTGTGCATAGGCTCGGAAAACTTGCCCATGAGTAATGCCAAAACCAGAAACAAGTCCCAAGGTGGTGGTGGTTCGCACACTAGTGGTTCAAGTGGTCAAGGCCTCTGAAGACACGCCTGACCACCTTCTCCTGTGCCACCGTTGGCATACCAGCTCGCACCCGGTTTGCAAAGATGGCTGCCAAGTGCATCTTGAGAGTTGTCGATCTTAGCCACAGCTGGGAGTGAGACCAAAGACAATCCAGAATGTTAGCCAAGGGGTAGGCAAGGGGATCAAGCTCCCTGCCCTGACACCAGATGGAAAATGTTTCCATTTAAAGGTATAGCACTGGGCTAGGACTCCCAGGAGGTCCAGAACCCATGGGCCCCTGTGGTCCCCAAGAGCGCGCTCCTCACACTACCAGAGATGCGTCTGTTGTGAGAGTAACTGTCTGCTCCTGGTTGACAAATGGGATTCCTTCCTCCAGATGTTCTGTGATGAGCCACCACTGGATGGCATCCCACATCAGCTGGATCACTGTGACTGGCTGGTCCAGGTGACACAGGCGGCTGGACTACTGACGACCCAGTTCCTACTGTAGGTGCTGCATCTGCCAGCGGGCCCACTAGACCATGCTGGGGAAGGACACAAGGTACCCCAGCAGCTGTAGGCAGTCCCAGGCACAGCGCGAGCTGACAAACTTAAATGATTGGGCAAAGGAGGTAAGATCCACTGCCCAGTCCACAGGGGAGTTGGGCCTTGGTCTGATGGGAGTTTATCTCTGTCCCAATGAAGTGAATCACCTGCAAGCGGTTCAGTTTGGACTTGGCCAGACTGACCAGAAGGCCTAAGTTTCTGCAGGTCCGGAGGGCCAGGTCCCTGGACCACTCCACAGCCTTCCTGGACAGCCTGGCGATCAGCCAGTCATCCAGGTAGGGGTACACCCTGCCGTGCACTTGGTGAAGAACCTGGGCATCGACGAGAGGCCAAATGGCATGACCTGGAACTGGTACAGGACCCCTTCTGTGAGGAACTGGAGGTACCACCAGTGGGGCAGATGGACTGGAATGTAGAAGAACATATCCTGGAAGTCTGGGGAGACGAACCACATGCCTTGCTTCAGAGGTGGTATTATTTGCTTCAACGTGACCATCCTGAACTTGCGCTTTTTGAGAAGCTGGTTCAAATCATGAAGATCCAGTTTGGGGCACGAAACGTCCTTCCGTTTCTGAACAAGGAAGTACCTGGACACAAAGCTCTGGCCTGTCACTGAGTCTGGGACATGGGCTATTGCTCTTTTCTCAAGGAGATGAGCAACGTACTCCCTAAGGGAGGATAGCATGTCCTGTGACACCACAGACTCCATTGGATCATGGGGTCAGTAAGGTGGGTGAACTTTGAAGTCAAGAGGCAACCTTCTGCCCACCAATTCTAGGACCTACTTGTCTGAGGCAAGTATGGATTAATTGTGTCAGAGGTAGCGAAGCTGACCCCACAGGGAGCTGGGACAGGGATTGAATGGGCAGGAGGTAGACACACCCCCAACCTTTCACTGGGCAGCTTTGGAGGGGGCACTGGCAGCTACTGTTGGAGGGGCACTACTATCCCTACCCCAGCCCTTTTTGGGGGTCTGACCAGCTACTTGGTCTTGAGGTGTCAAGCCTGAGACTGTCCCTGCTGGGGCTTCTACTGCCAAGGTTGCTGTGACAGAAAAGACCAAAACTGAAAAAACTTCTTCTGTTTCTGCCCTTTCAGGTCATTCTGAAAGGAAATTACAGAATAAAGGGTGGCACTGGACTTCTCGATCCTAGTAAGCTGTTCTTCCACCGCTGGGTCAACAAGGTCGGTGCCCAAGAAGAAGACGTCAACCAACTTGTTCTGGGTGTCCACCGTATAGGTGAAAATCTGCAGACAGGCTCTGCAATGCATCGTGACGGCCACTGCCATGGCACAGGCGCCAAGATCACAAAGTCCATGGCTATGTGAAGCTGGTGTTTGGTCAGCACTTGACTCTGGTGTCGGACCACTTTCGCCACCAGCTACTTGTCAGCAGGGAGGTATGGGAGGACATGATCGGGCACTCCCACCAGGGAATGACCAAAGTGGGCCATCATCAGTGCGTAGCTTGCCTGATGGAGACCTAGGAAGGACACCACGCAGACCTTCTCTGCCACGTGATCAAGCTTCTAGGACTCCTTGTCAGAGGGCTTGTCCTTATTTATTTATTGAATTCTCGGAATTACAAACCTTTGAGTCAGAGACTCCTTTACAAAGGCTCCATGTCAGACAATAAATGGTTACAGACAGGTTGAGATATTAAAAATTAGACAGATTTCAATACATAATAACATAAACTGAGTGAGGCCCAGTACTGCCGGACTCGTACCGAGTCGGCGACCAGACCCTGGAATGAGAGTGGTCTGAAAATCCAGACATGGTGCCAGGAAGGACCATGTACTTGTGGACCATACATGCAGAGGGTGCCGGGCAGGAAGTTGGGTGCTGTCAAAGCGCCAGTGCCGATCCAAGGTTCATGCAATTGTCCAGGCTGTGTGGGTGTTGACGTGCAATATGACCACCACTACACATTTAGTCACTTCACTACCAGTCTAGCATTGCTTGTAAAGCGCTTTGGGACACACTGTGTATGAAAAGCACTGTATAAACGCTGATTATTCCTCCTCCCCCCCCTTCCTTCGATGGCCTCAGCCACTGGGAAGGCAACCCAAGGGGATTCATCCCTATTCAGGATCTCTGTAAAGGGGTATTTGGCACTTTTCTGGACTGACTCCAAGTTAACCTACACGGACACAGAGGAGAGCCCCTAAAGGCATGGGCCTGTGGTCAGTGCTCAATTCTTTGGCCGAATCATGGTCAAATGAATGAGTCCATGAGGACTGCAGTGATGACTCATTGGAGTCACCCAAAGAATCTTCAAAAACTGCCCTTGGCCCTTTGCCACCATGCACCACTCAGGACTCATCTGAGTGCATCATTTCCACAGACAACCAACCTGGCAAGCTGGTAGTCAGATGGGAGTCCATGGAAGGGGCTCCTTGCAAGCGCTGTAGTGGAGACAATTCCACTTGAATTGGTGGAGAGATTCACGTTGCACATGGCTGTCTCAGCAGGACTGTAACAAGCTGGACTGGTGATGACCAGGTGACTGCAGGGGGCAAGAGTAGACCCCTACCCAGCTCAGCCAAGTCCCACTGCTGCCAAAGTAGCTTTTCATAGTGCCGCCGCATATGCTGATGGAGCCTCTCATCATCCGAGGACAAGGAGGAAGAACAATGCTGATGGTGATGCCTCCCAGTCGAGCGAGACTGAGAGTGCAAAGAATCCTTCAACCTGGATCTCGAATGTTGACATGGCCGGTGACAAGGAGATACAGCCAGGGGACAGTGTACACTACCTGTATTGGATTCAGCCATTCTACCCCAGAGGGAGGCAACTCCTGACAGGAGACAGTTGAGTTCACCAACTGCTTCTGGCCCTCCTGAGTAAGGCCTGACAGGACTGAGGTCCTGGAGACTGAATCTTCTTTGATCCACTCAGACAACAACATGATCAAAAAATCTCAGCCGCCTGTTCAACCTATGTAGAGGCCAACAAGCCCGATGGGGTCACTGTGACGCTAGCAGCCTATCTATCAACCAAGCGGACTTGGCTGAAGCTGAGCACTCGACAGTCGTTGGGCAATCGGGGAGTTGTGGAAACAGGAAGAATGCGCTCTTTCCCCTTCCCATGACCGAAAGCAGGACTTCTTAGACATTTTCAACTTACAGTGGCAGGTAGGACCCTCCCCGAAGGTCTGGAGGGTCCTGCACTTTTCACAGAAATTACCCATGAAGGGAGTTCCGACACTGGTCCCTAATGGGAACAGCACCAAGACTGATGAGGTACCTGCTGCGGCCTTGGCTGCCACCTCTTCCACAGCTGAGCCGCAGACCCCGCAGCCACAGGGACTGCCTTGCAAGATTTTTTTTATTTTACCGGTGGATCCCATTCAGCTGACTCCTGAGAAGAAGATGAGCACAGCAATCTTCAAAGGAAGTGGGAAGCATTGCTTGACAGAGGCTGCAGATAGTAACCTCGTGTTGTTCACCCAAGCAGTGAATGCATGACATGTGCAGATCCATCCGTGACATTTTTTTTGGTTGCACTGGACACAGTGCTTGAAGCCAGGATTGGGCTTGGAATCCCCGCATTCCATGTATGCATCATTAGACAAGAGCAGACCCAAAGAAAAATATCCAGAGGAGAAGACTGTAACAATAAAGTTTGCCATGTGGCACACTAAGACTTTTGAGCCTACACCACGCACAGAGCTGTGAAGGAGGAGGCCTGACTCTTCCAGCGGAAAGAAAGATCTGACATTACAGTGCAGAGCTAAGGGATATACTACCCGGGTGGTGGGAGGAGCTTCACTTAGAGATGGTCCGGCAAATCAGCTCTTGTATTTAGTGTGCTTTATCTCCTGTCTGGTCAGCCCCCATCGGTCCTAACTTCCAGTGCTCAGCCCCGCAACTCACCCCAGGACTTACCTCAACTCCCAAGAACCCTGCCTTGCCCCCCCAGGGTGGGGCCACTGGGGGTGGGCCTTCACCTAATGGACACTTATTGGTACAGTGGGAGTGACAGCTCTGTCGTTGGCATGGGGGCGGACATTATTGAGTGTCGATCAGGTCACCTTTTTCCTTGTATTCTCCTTGGGGAGGTGTAGCGTGCAATGATGTTAGTGGTGTACATGCCGAACATCTGACACGCCTTCCAGTTGTAACCAGTCCCAGATGTCTGACCCTGGCTTCCATAAGGGGTCGGTCACAGCTGGTGCCCCCGAGGAGAGATAGTCCGCAGGGATGCTCGATCCCCAACTGATCCCAGCCGTGGGCTGGCCAAATCAGCTCTTAAAGGGAGACTGCCAGAAGTGTGGATAAGTGAAGCATATCCACATCCCTAGAGAAAACATCTGACAGTACTTCACGCACAGCTACAAATTAAGCCAGTTGCAGAAAAATGTTGGCAACCAAGTTCTGTAGAGCAAGAGGAACAACAGCCCAAAGGGCAAAAAGTGGCAGTGTAAATACTGAGGTAGGTTGTGCTAAGGAGCGTCCATGGGAGGGGGGGGGGTTCAGGATCGACAGGGAGGACACCAGAAAAGGAAACAGAAAGAGGAGACTTACGACGAAGGCATATCTAGGGACACGCACAGAAACAGCAGTGACTCATGAACTCACAGAGAAAGGCTTTCAAGGAGTGAGGAGAGGAAGAGGAGCAGATAGGGGGTGGGAGGTGTTCCAGAGATCGGTGGGGGGGGGGGATATTTACTGGAATTTTAACTTCTTGGGTCCTTTATGAGAGGTATCTCAGTTTTTACTCTCCATGTGTGCTGTTAATGAGATTTTCTTATGTCACCCTGCTTTAGTTTGCTTACTTCTGACACATGGGCTTTGGTGCACCTGTCCTTTATAAAAACCAGCCTGTTCCACAGTATCGATCCTTTGATCCTCAGGATTGATAAACAGCAACAGAACAGATGTGATACAGGCTCTTTATAGGTATACAAGTAATGATGTGATATTTACTTTGTGAAGAGAGCTTTCAAGGCTTTGAGAAGCCCACAAACTCCAATCCCATCAGTTAGTTTCATACATCTGTCCACAGCCCCTGAAGCCAGTCCAAAAAGTTTGGTTACTGAGTGACTCAGCTCCTGAACGCAGTCTATCACTTCACCATGCTCCTAGAAATAAAAAATTGAAATGTTAATGGCAAGACTCTGTCCTGATTATTTATTTATAATAACCGAGGACTGTTTTTTCCATAGGGAAATCCAGTTATAATTTG
This sequence comes from Neoceratodus forsteri, assembly GCA_016271365.2. Lineage (NCBI taxonomy): Eukaryota > Metazoa > Chordata > Ceratodontiformes > Ceratodontidae > Neoceratodus > Neoceratodus forsteri. The sequence goes on from JADMNL010000025.1 coordinate 270,947,711, forward strand.
CCTTTATAACTTTCTGGTTATAATGGTAAACTTGCACAAAGTTTCTTCGCTCCTTGCATGAGCCCGCTGCATTTTTGCTTGTCCCACACACGCCCTTCATCTGTGCTTTCAAACTGACCAGCACAGAGATTGGTTTCTATTTATATAATTCCTGTGATGAAAAAAATGCTCCACAGCAATTACATAAAACAAGACACGGGGTAGTGTGTAAAAACTCAATGTTTACACACACCCTTGGGGTTGCATGCTTGAATAAACCCTTCGAGCTTCGCTCACTGGGTTTATTTAGCAACCAACACTTCAGGTGTGATAAAATTCTCGTTATGCACACTACCCCAATGTATTATTCCATGTATTACTTGTAGACCAGGTAAACTCACTGGAAGATATAACCTCTTTTTTACAGGAGTGACACAGATCCATTAAATACACAATAGTTAACACCCAGCAGTGAAGAACAAGCTGATTCAGGCATCGAGTGGGTACTGTGGCATCATGGATCATGACAGTGAAGCCTGATTGCTTTATATAGTGTCACAGTACCCACGAGGTGTCCGGGGCAACTTGTTCTTCACTGTTGGGGGTATGTTATTTTTTTATAACACTTTTGACCATTTTACGACTGTAATAATCCACTTTGTGTATGTGTCAGTACTGTAATAACCTCACTTCCTGGGTATGTGAAGGCCCTCAGCTGTGCCTCAGGCCTCACAACCCACCCAGGTCATTCTGTTATTACAATGCTGCCGCACTCCCAGCCCATGGATTGTTCCTTATATAATAAAGGGGTTTTCATGTTTTATAAGAACATATTACAGTGTATAGTAGAGCATTATTCTGTATAGAGTTTCATCCATTTCAAAATGCTGTGGCACCACAGTTCAAAGGTCATGGAGTGTGATTGTACCCTTCTGTGGTACAACAGCATTCTAAAACCTCTAGAGACTGCACAAATCTGAAGAAATCATTAATTTTTACAATCCCACCATCCCCTGCTCATGCCGAGTAGAAGGTTCCACTGGACGAATAGCCCAGGGTTCTAACTGGAATTCCAGTGTGAGGGTGGCCAGGGAATGTGTGTAACACATGCAAATTGGGCTCATGGAGCAACACTGTGAAGTAGAGCTGTGCCGGCTGACAATGTGCAAATTGTGGGTATTCCGGCCTGTTTGTACAGCGGGCCGTTGGCGTCACAGAGAGTTAAACCATACCTTACATTTCAAAAATTGGCAATTTTTTAATTAATGCACTTTTGCTTGCTTGCCAGTCCGCCACAACTACTAGTAACAGCAAAGGATTTGGGGCCATACTGTTTGAGGCACTAGTTGATGCACTGATTTAATTAAAATGTTGCTTGCTGGGATAACTCCATAATATGCAGATTCTCATTTTCACACAAGTCTCACAGAACAGCATACAATCACACAGGAGAAACAACCAAATAAATAAAACATACAGATTAACAAATGGGAAGGAGATGGGCACTGTATACGTAAGGAGATAGATAGGAATTTCTTTACTGGCTGACCGGCTGGAGCCTTGGTCTGTATCAGATGACAATGTAGACTATTATGTCTCTGGGAAGTGGTGTATTAGGAGCTTTATTTTCATACCTAAGGCATGTGAGATGTATCAGCCTCATGAAGTCATCTCATACAGACAGTATCCAAACAGAAAACCTCTTTACTACTTTCTATGTTTTACTTTTTATGATTACCAATGTTTAATTATTAAAAACCACATGGACTCTGCTTACTTGTAGCTGCTGCTTTGCGCTTCTGACAGAGCACACACTGAGATTCCCTGCTATGATCTGAGTAACAGTTTTAGCTATTTACTGAAATGTTTGGAAAGAAAAGCACACCAAGCCACCCAGGGGAGCCGGTCCACCTGAACAGCAGTAGCGTTACTGTTTGAAATGCTGATGACTTGGGTTTGAGAATGAGTCCAGAGAGTCAGAGGGCTGGCCGGTGGCAGGGTTGTTGGCGCTCTGAGCTTGAGTGACATCCAGTGGTGGCATGGTATATCTACAGGGGTGGAGACAGCAGCGGACATCTACAAGGCATGTGTGGGAGCAAGCACGCACGGGTGCTGATGTCACTGCACGTCTGCGTCTCTGGGGGAAACCAGAAAAGAAAACCCTGAGCTGCAGCCACACAGTGATTCTCTCGCTCTTCAGCCCAAATGACACAGCCACTAAGTCTCGGATGGAACGTAGGTAGATCTCGGTCTCTCCTTCGGAAGCCCCACCGCTGGGGGTAAGCTACGGGGACTCCACTCTGGGCAGCTGGTGGGGGATGCAGGTGGGGGTGTTCAGAGGTCTGATATGGGGTAAGCCCTCGCTTGCCAGCATGACGATAAATAGAATTTGGGGGAAAAAAAAAACACTAAGCCTTTCAGAGCGCATTTCAGGCGTAGTCTGGGGAGAGAAGGCATATTATACATTTACTGAACTGCAAACAAGAAATGTAGAAATATATAGCTGTTCTCCTGGGACATTTCTTTGTGCATTCTGCAGCATAGGAAGACTACACACTACGAATGGCTTAAACTGAGCTCCAAAGGGGTGGGAGTACTGGTGCACAGGATCAATAGAATGATGGGGAAGCTTTAAACTTGGACAAGGTTAGGTAGGAGTAGGTGTAAGACAACACCCATGCTCAGCCTAGTACAGGTAGTGCCGGCTCTAGGCACCTTCGGCCTCAGTGGTGACTAGGGGCCCCCTACTTATGGGTACCTCAGACAGAAGCTGAAGTTCAGGTTTGTTTTAATATTTATTTATTTATTTAAAACGTTTCACCAGGAAAGGCATACTGAGCAGAACTGCTCATTTCCAGATGCATCCTGGGGGGATGGGGGAGTGGAAACAGACAATAACAATACCGATTACAAGTTCAACAGCATTAGTACATTGCAGTTAAATCATACAGGCAGTAAAATGTTACATTTGGGCAGACAGATTGCAAATGTTACATTAGGGTAGTCAGAGTGCAGATTAAGTGAACTGATAGGAACATGCTACAGTAGGTATTTTCAATGGCTACACACAGAGTAAGGAAAGAGCGTCTGGCAAGTAGCCAGAATAGAAAGTGCAGAGATTTTGGGGGGTGCAGGAACAGTTTCAAAAGGAGGAGATGAAGTGATTTAGGAGAAAAGAAGGAAAGTGGAGTGTGGGGTCATCGTGTACGGGCAAGGGGAGGTCATTCCAGAGCTTAGGGAACCAAAAAGAGAAGGCAGCCTGACCGATGGCTGTCGATCTGGGAGGGAGGGCAAAGGTCCGATGACTGGTGTTATGTAAGGGGTAAGAGGATGGGGGGCGGGAGGAAAGAGTAGGGGTGAGGTAAGAGGGAAGGTACTTGAACCAACAATTAGCTACAAAGCTTGCACAGTGAGCGAGGCTCCTGTCTTCGAGATAGGGAAAGGAGAGAGATTTACAGAGGTCACAGTGGTGTGTGTGGGGTGGATAGCCAAGAGCGAAGTGACAGAATGAATGGAAGAGGGTATCCAGTCTGGTTAGGGAAGACTTGGGAGTGGCACTGTAGACTATATCACCATAATCGAAGGTAGGGAGGATAATTTTCTGGACAATCACACGGTGGGCTGGCAAAGGGATGCATACACGGTTCTTACATAGTGCTCCACGCTTGGGGTGCAGCTTCTTGTGAATTTATCTATTTAGCTTTTGTTTACCAGAAGGGTGGCATCCACATGTCCAGAAAAGTCGAGGCGCTGGTCAAGCCAGACCCCAAGATATCTAAAGGTGGTAACCTCCTCTACTGTGGATCCGTCCAGGGTGTGGAAGGAAAAGGGGGGGGGGTCTAGAGAGTCTGCCTAGTGCTGAAGGTCAAGGAGACAGTCTTCTTGGCATTTAGGAACAACTGATTAGAGTGGAACCAGAGCTGTACATTGTCAAAGTCCAGCTGGAGTCTGGTGGACACATCAAAAGGGGAATGACCAGAAGTGTACAGGACAGTGCTGTCCATGTACATGTGCATGGAGGTAGTGGTACATTCAGTAGGAAGGTCATTTAAGAAGACAGAAAAGAGGAGCGGGCACAGAAAAGAGGAGCAGGCTGAGGACAGAGACTTGTGGGACTCCAGTCCTGATGGGCAGCGGGGGATAGGGAGTTGCCTACCTTAACTAATTGAGACCTACCCTCTAGGTAGGAGCGGAACCAGCTAGTGGCAGAGGCAGAGATTCCTGTGGTAGCTAGTTTATCAAGGAGGAGGGGGTGGGATACTATGTCAAAAGCCTTGGCTTGCTCAACAAATATCTCAGTGGTAACAAGACCCTGGTCCATAATTGTGTGAACAGAGTCAGTAAGCTGAAGGAGGGAGGCAGAAATAGAGTGGAGTTTCCAGAAACCAGACTGGAAAGGGGTGAAATGGGAAGAGGAGTCAAGGAAAGGAGAGAGCTGGTACAGAATTATGTGCTTCTGAAGTTTTGTGAGGATGGGGAGTAAGGAGATAGGGCGATAGTTGCTTGGACTGGAGGGGTCACCCACTTTGGGAAGGGGTACGACCATGGCATGCTTCCAAACCACAGGGACAGGGGTTAGAGAGAATGAGAGGTTTAGGAGAGAGGCAAGAGAGGAGGCGACAACAGAGGTGGAGAGATGTGAAAGTTTGGAGTTGGGCCCATCTGGGCTCTTGCCCTTGCCAGGGTTTAGGGCTAGGAGGGCCTGGAGATCATCTAAAGGGGATATGGGAGAGAAGAAAAAATTACTCACCTTAGTAATTATGTTTCTTCTAATGGAGTCTTGCTGTATTCTGACATACTGCAGTGATTCCCAACCTATGAACTGCCCCGGAGAACAAAGAGTTAACTTTCTATGCAGGGCATAGAATGCTGAGCTCGAGCTCGGTTGAAGCATCTGTCTGGAGTGTTTCAAACTCAAACAGTCAGATTCTTACGAGCCCAACTAACTAAAAATTCTATGTGGAAATTGTAAAAATTCCTACTAGGCAACTGGCAGAAAAAGCTTTGGATTCCCAAGGAAGACTCAAGTCAGAAAACCCAAAAACCAATCTAATACAAATAACAGTAATAAATGAGCACCCAAACAAAAAGGAGGAGGGTGTAAACAAAAAACACCCCTGGGGTGCAACACTGCACCTGCCCACCCACTTCCCAAAAACAGGTTCTGAGAGGGGAGGCAGGGAGGGAGGTCAGAATACAGAAAGACTCCATTAGAAGAAACATAATTACTAAGGTGAGTAATTTTTTCTTCAAACAACATGAAGTCTTGCTGTATTCTGACATATTGCAGACTACCAAGCAGTACCTCCATGGAGGACGGACAGAACCTACTTTGGGAATAGGCTCTGAAGTACTGCTGTGCCAAACCGAGTATCACTCCTAGCCTGGATATCCAGAGAATAATGCTTGGTAAAGGTATGGACTGTTTTCCAGGTGGCTGCTTGACAAATTTCTAAGAGAGGGATATCCCTGGCAGCAGCCAGGGAAGCAGCTGTAGCTCTTGTGGAATGAGCCGTACCTCTAGTGGAATGAGCCCTCAGGCCTGAGGGTGGAGTTTTTCCCAGTTTTTCACAGCAGAACTGTATACAAGACACAATCCACCTGGCAACAGATCTCTTGGTGGCAGGTTTGCCCTTACCCACTTTTCCATAAGTGAGGAACAACTGGAGGGAGTCAAACCTGTGACCCTTGGTACGCTCCATGTAGTAACTAAGGGCTCTTTTAACATCTAAACTGTGTAGCCTCCTCTCTCCTGAGGAAGAATGATCAGTGAAGAAAACAGGAAGAGACACAGACTGGTTTAAATGGAAGTCTGAAACCACTTTGGGCAAGAACCTTCTATTGGTTCTAAGGACCACCTTATCCCTGTGAAATGAGATAAAATCAGGTTCCACTGACAGGGCTTGCAATTCACTGATACGCCTGGCAGAGGTAATGGCTATCAAGAGCACAGTTTTCCAAGTCAAGTACTTAAGCTCTGCTGACGACATAGGCTCAAAAGGGGGTTGCATAAGTTGAGCAATGCAAACATTCAAATCGCAGGCAGGGGCAGGGTCTCTAAAAGGAGAACTGGTGTGAAGCAATCCTTCAAAAAATTTACACAATACAGGATGAGAAGATAGTGAGGAAGACTTCCCCATGGACAAAAATGCCGAAACAGCTGACAAGTGTACCTTGAGAGTAGCTGGTCTGAGGCCTAGGCCCTTAAGATGGACCATATAATCCAGAACCATAGGCAATCCATCAGTGTCTGGAGAAATATGCTTCTTATAAGACCAAATGCTGAATCTCTTCCATTTGGATTTATAAGTCTTTCTGGTGGAGGGCTTTCGAGAAGCCTTGAGGATAACCAGAACCCCTTGGGAAAGATGCAGATCTGCAAGCTCTTAACTCTTCAAGAGCCACGCCTTGAGATTGAGAGACTGAAGACTGGGGTACCAAATCCTCCCCTGAGAGGATGTTAGCAGGTTGTAATTCCTGGGAAGAGACAGGGGAAGACAGACTGCTAAGGACAGCAACAGGGGGTACCAGGGATGTCTGGCCCTATCTGGAGCAATCAGAATCACTTTGCAAGGTTGAGACCTTATTTTGACTAAAACTTTGAACAGGAAAGGGAAGGGGGGGGGAAGGCATACAGAAACTTCCCTTCCTAATTCAGAATCAGGGCGTCCAGGGGGACTGAGCCCAAGACTGAAGGTCTGCAACAAAAGAGAGGAAGTTGGTGATTGTCTGGGGCTGCAAAGAGGTCTATCTCTGGAGTGCCCCACCTTAAAAAAAATCACTTTCAACACCTGAGGGTCCAGGGACCATTCGTGATGGCCCTGAGAAATCCTGCTTAGTGCATCTGCTAGCACATTGTCCTTCCCTGGAAGGTGAACTGCTACCAGAGAGGTTTGCAGGGAATAAGCCAGGGACCACAACTTTATGGCTTCTGTGCACAAGGCCGTGGACCGAGTGCCTCCCTGCTTGTTGATGTACCATATGGTGGTGGTGGTGTCCATTCTGACCTGCACCACCTTGTTCTGCACTGACTGAGAGAAAGCTTTTAGGTCCAGAAAAACTGCCCTGAGCTCTAGGAGACTGATATGGAGAAGGGATTCTTGGGGGGGAATCACAGCCTCTGGGCAGCGAGGGACCCCAGATGGGCTCCCCAGCCCAGAAGAAAAGCGTCCATGGTAAGGACCACTGAACAAGGCTGAGTAACAAAAGGAACACCTTGTCTTAAATTGTCCTGATCCTGCCACCATTGGAGGGTTTGGATGAAGGTCAGAGTCACTGGGATCAGTTTGGTAAGAGAATCCTTCATCTGAGACCAAAAAGCTCTCAGGTGGAACTGAATATCTCTCATCTGGAATCTTGCCCCTGGACAACTGCTGTTGAAGCTGCCATGTGGCCCAAGAGCTGGAGGAAATGCCTTGCTGGCCGAGATACCTGAAGGCTGAAGGAAGAGGCTAGTTCCATAAGAACCCTTGCCCTTTCCAAAGGAAGAAAGGCTCTTGCTCTGAGTGTGTCCAATTCTGCCCCTATAAAGGTAAGAAGTTGGACTGGTTCGAGAACTGACTTGGGAAGGTTGAGAAGAAACCCTAGAGAAGTGAGCACTTGCTGGGTCACTTGCAGGTGAGACTTGACTTGGTCTGGAGACTAACCCACTATTAGCCAATCATCCAGATATAGAAAAATGAAAATATTTTGCCTTCTTAGAAAGGCAACTACTACTGCCAGGCACTTTGTAAAAACCATTGGGGCTCAGGTTAGGCCACCAAAGGGCATTGCTCTGAACTGATAGTGGCCCGAGGGCAACTCGAACCTGAGGTACTTTCTGTGGGAGCACCTGATGGGAATGTGAAAGTAGGTATCTTTGAGGTCCAGGGAGGCTAGCCAGTCCCCTGGCCTTAGAAAGGGAAGGATTATTCCCAGAGTTACCATCTTGAACTTTGGTTTTAAAAGATGTTTGTTTAGATATCTTAGGTCTAGGATGGGTCGCCACTCCCCTGTCTATTTTGGGGTCAGGAAGTACCTGGAGTACAGTCATTTGCCCCAGTGTAGGATAGGTACTCTCTCTATGGCTCTTAAGGCTAGAAGAGAAGAAACCTCTGCTTCTAGGGCAAGGGTTTCCGAGAGATTTGCAGGTGGAAAAGATCCGACTCTCATCTTTGGAAATTTTTTGAAGACAGGAACCAGTCCCTGGCTTACTACTTCCAGGACCCACTTGTTTGATGTAATAGACATCCAGTCCTGGACAACGTAAGCCAGCCTGCCCCCTACTGGAATAGGACAGTCTACCCGAGTAGGCCCATCAGGGTGTCTGCTTGGCAGGGGCTTTAGACTGAGGAGTGGATGCAGCCCTGCTCATCCCCCTTCTGCCTCTCCCTCTGAAGAACCCCCTCTGAGAAAAGGAAGAAGAGGCCTGTGCTTGGTAAAAAGGCCTTTGAAAAGGCCTGCCCCTGCCTCTAGACTGCTGCCTTTGAGGGGTTGCCTGCCTCTCCTTGGCCTGAGCACTCCTGTAAGTGGTCCTGTACTCATCCATTTTCTTCATGTAATTCTCTGTCCGCTCCCCAAACAGAGAATTACCCACTACAGGAAAATCCATGGCCTTAGCCTGGGTGTCCTGCGAGCCAAGCCATCCTCCGAAGAGCTACAGATGTAGCCATGACTCTTGATGACATATCATTAGAGTCCACAGCAGCATGAAACTGAACCTTAGATGCCTCAATCCCATCTACAGCCACCGCCTCCAGCTCCTTGGCTAGCTGGGGGGAGGCCTGTTTTGCCAATGCCAGTACAGTGTCCCACCTGGACTTCTGGTACCTGGCTGTATAGGCCATGTAATTCGCCTGCTTGAGTCCCAAAGAAGATGCCATGTACTTTTCTTTGCCATGGCATCAATCTTCCTGGAGTCCTTGTCTGGGGGGTGTGAAGCCAAGGGAATATTTGCCTTGTCACAGGCAGCAGCCTGCACTACCCCAACATGGCTGCATTGGTGGTATAAGAACTCCGTGTCTGAGCCTGAAAGTGTATACCTCTTGTCCATTCTTCTATCCACAGGACGTATAGTGTTAGAAGACTTAAGGATTTTTTGCGTCTGTTTCCCAAAGGATTTGTGGAGGGGAACAGTCTCCTGGACTCTGGGATGTCCATCATTTCTACATAATCAGGCTCCTCTTGATCTTTCACAGCCTCCTCCATAGGAAGCTGGAGAGTTTCAGCCACCTTTCTGTAGAACATAAAGTGAGAAGAGGATTCAGAAAGCCTAGGAGGGGAAACACCTGAAGTTCTGTCTGGGGACATGTCCGGTTCCACAGGTACATCCAGACCCTCACTTTCACCATTATCATCCTCAAATTCCCCTTCCTCTTCAAATTCCAGTTCATTAAAATCTTCGAGGGAATAATCTTGAACCGGGGGAACCAACCGAACCGAACCCCTGCCAGAAGGAGCCGGATCAGTAGGAACCAGGGAGTGCAATTCCACAATATGAATCGCTCTGGCTATCTCTTCGGCGGTCGGAACATGAACCTCTGGATCTGAACTGGTCGATTTGTCTTTGTGTTTTCTTTTTGTCAGAACCGATCCCTCGGAATCGGCTCTCCTTTTTCCCGAAGAAGTATCGCCCTGGTCAGAGGGCACTCCTTCTGGTTCGGTCGGAACCGAACCGGGCTGGCCATCCGGGTCAGCAGACTTCTCAGCCTCCTTTTCGCTCAGTCTACCTAATCTCTTCTCAAGGGTTGATTTGGGAAAGTTTTTACATATTTGGCAGTCTGAATCGAGGTGTTCAAACCCCAGACAATAAACGCAGGTGGTGTGGGGATCGGCCTTAGCAAAGACCTCCCCACACTCACTGCAGTGTTGAAACCCAGTGGGCCCGGTTTTTTTCTTGAGTTTCTCAGACATGACCAACCTAACCAACTTACCCTTCTTATGGCAACCACCTGGTAAGACTCCCTTATCGGTTCCCAACCGTGTCACGGGTATTGGAAAAGAACGTATTAAACATCTTTTTTTTTTTTTTTTTTAAACCGATAAGAACCGGTAACCACACACTAAGTAAAAACACAGATTTCACTATCAAATGGCCGGTTCAGCCGAACTGAGCCGCACTTTTACAAGTTCCACACAGAAAAACAGAACAATTCCTATCTAGTACTCACGGCACCACAGACAGAGACTGAACCGATTATGCGGAAAACTGTTTCGGTTTAAAAAACCGATGAAAACTGAAACTTTAACCGACTTTCGAACCAAGCTGAAGGAGAAATCTCCGCAGCGACCGTTCAGTAAGGCGGAGTAAAGAATCTGACGGCTTGAGTTTGAAACACTCCAGACAGAGACTTCAACCGAGCTCGAGCTCAGCATTCTATGCCCTGCATAGAAAGTTAACTCTTTGTTCTCCAGGGCAGTTCAAAGGTTGGGAATCGCTGCAATATGTCAGAATACAGCAAGACTTCATGTTGTTTGAAAGGGAATGAGGGGGACAGAGTGGAAGTGCGGGGGTGGGTGAAGGGGGGAGGAGGGGTGAGAAAGGAGAGAAGAGAGGAGGCACAGGATGTGAAGAAGTTATTAAATTCAGTAGCCACAGCAAGTAGATCAACCAGGAGGGTGTCACCTGCCCTGAGGACTGGGATGGGTGGCTGAGTACGAAGGGAGAAGAGGGCTTGTATGACCCTCCAGAACTTGGAAGGATGGTTGATGTTTGCTTGAAAGGAGGAAGAGAAGTATTCGGCTTTGGCGAGCCTGATGGCCGTGGTGCATGTGTTCTGGAGGAAGCAATACTTGTTGAAGTCAGCAGAGCACCCGATGATCTTGTGTGCACCTTCCATGCCTGATTATGAGCATGCAGGAAAGCTAGAAGTTCAGCTGTGAACCAAGGGACCCTCTTACCCTGGTTCTTCTGAGGGAAGCATGCTGATTCCAGATGTCCAGGAACTTGAAGTAGCTGAGGGCTGAGTCTACAGAGGAGGCGGAGAAGATGGGTGCCTAGTGAGTATCTGCCAGGTCCTCATAGAGAGGAGCCAGATTTAAGGATCTGAACGAGCGGGTGAATAGGAGTTTTGGGGGCGCTTTGGGATGGTGAATTTTACGGACGCAATAGATCATGTGGTGATCGCTAAAAGCATCAGGAAGACTACCAGCATCAATTATGCGGTGCAGATGGGAAGTGAGGGCCCAGTCTATGAGGGTATGATTGTGGGATTTAGACATTTGGGATTTGTAATTAATTGGGTCAGACTGAGGGATGCAATGTCAGTGCAAGTTCTGGCATGAGAAGGGGGAGAGCCAATTTAAGCTGAAGTCACCTAGGATGTACAGTTCGCCAGTGGAGGCATGAGTGGTAAGGGTAGTAAAGCTAGGGCGTAGCTACCGATACGCCAGACACGCCATGGCATGCTGCAGCTATGAGCTGGGGTAGCAGGAGCCAGCTGGTCTCTCACTCTTGTCGCATTCCTTTGTTTGTGTTTTTTTTTCCCCCGCGGGCTTTCCCGGACACTTTTTGTCCTTTCTGAGGTTTTGAGGGAGATGGGGTGGGGGGATGGGGTCTCTAAAACTTAAGCTGCCTGCCTGTGAGTGACGCGGTTGCGTACTACCCCCAGCCGGAGGACCTGATTGAGAAATATGTTGTGGTCTCTCAATCAGGTCTGCTAGCCAACAAAGGAGGCATGCCTGTTGTTAGTAAGGGGCGGGTCGGGGTCTGGCAGGCTCTTTAAATGCCCTGATGCAATCACAGTGTGGTCTGTTGGAAGTTGGACTCGGGTCGGGAGACGGGAGAGAGAGAGAGAGAGAGAGACAAGACAAGACAACAGGACAGGACAGGATGAGAGACCAGCCAGCAGCACAGCAGAGTCGGGTCCGTCCGGAGATTGTAGTGGGTCGTGAGCAAGAAAAAGTTTCCACATTCCATCCGGAATCCGGCGTGGCTGTGAAGGAGTTCGTTCATTGCTGCTGTTCACTGCTTGCTGCCTAATCTGTGGTCGACTGCCGATGTCCGTCTGAGAGTCTCTGAAATTGAATTTCGGAGAGAGAGAGAGTGAGCAGTGAGGTGGTCGGAGGAGGAGACAACTGTCTGGAATGAGAGCCGCCGTGTCGCAACCCCGATACGCTTAATGCCAGCCAAGTTCACCTACCTACGATTTTGGACTTGTGGTCAGTGGAAAGACTAGGAGGAGACTGCCCTGAGACTGAACTGCACTGCTGCAGGAGAGAGTCCCAATCTTCAGCGACTTGAGGTAAGGCCAGAGAGTAAGACTAGTTGTTGTTGAGTGGACTCGTGGTGGGCAGGTACGTCATGGGTTTGTCGTTTCTTCCCCACCCCAGTCAGGACGCCGACCGGTGTTGTTAAATCAGGGGTCAGTCGGGGATGTGGACATGGACACTGGAGTCTGGGCACTAGAGTGATTCAAATTTATAGCATCAGTCAGATCATGGGACTTTTGAGTCAGTACCATGGTGTGTGGTGCCCCCCCACCTTCCTTCTCTCATGTCCCCCTCCTCTACAGTACCTTCCTTCTATCACACTCCCCACCTTCCTTCTATCACAACTCTCACCTTCCTTCTCTCATGTCCCCCCTCAGCCTTCTGGCTTCCAGTGAGTACATGTTTAGTGCCCTAAATTTATCTTCATAGGATCTGTCCTGTTGGCCCTAAATATGCCTGATCTCGAACAATAAAAATCCAGTCTTTCATGTAGTCTCAACAACTGATCCTTTCTCTAATATGTTTTAACTTTTACAATTTTGCTGTATCAGTACCTACAGATTTATTGCCTAGCATATGGCAGATTAGCTAGTGAAATGTCAGTCTTATTTGAAGCCTTGAAATGAGAATTTTGAATTAAGGAATAATAACTGTACTAGAACTGTTTGTTTTTACAATTCCATGATTATATACTGTATTTCTACAAGACTTGTTTATGTAGTAGCTAAGGAGATAAAGTGATCCCTGATATTTTGTTTGTGTTTTTCCATCCCCATGGGATCTTTCCAAAGCTGCATTTAATTAACTTATGTTTTGCATATTTAATAATGCCAAAAGTAACTGTAATCTCCAGTCGAGATGTGGGGTTGTATTTTACTTTCTGACTCAAGCACTTTAGTTTAATTTTCACTGGTGCATACAACATTACTTAAGCTCGTGGCACTAGTTGACTTTTTTTTGCTTTCATTAAATATTTTTGATCTGCTTATTAAACTTTGGATCTTTCAAACTTTCCTGCAGCTTCTAGACCAGCTTTTCTCCCTCTCTCTCGCCACTGTCTACTCTCACATGGGCTCTCTGTGACAGAATATGCATTTTTTTTTATATCAATGGCATGTGCTTCACCCTTTTGAAAGTTACACTTATGTGCAGTCAGTCAGTGCACTCGTGTTAAAACTCTCCGACACCTACCAGCATCCTGCTGTAATTACAGGAAATTAAATATTGCAGTGCGGGTTTATTTTTTTGTTGTAGAGGTTTTAGATCTGCATCTGCTCACCTCACACTCCTTGGATCGGAGCTTTGTGCTGACTAGTACAGTCAAGCAAGTTAGCAAGGCAATACTGAAAAGTGCAGGATACACCAGCAATTTGCTGTTGCACCTAAATCTCTTGCCCCTAGTAGTGCCCAGAGTCCTGATGGTGAGGGCTGCACTTTAAGGACAGTTCAATGCTTTTGTGTACTGTATAACTTGTCTGTCAAACCTTTCTTATGTTAGTCAGTATTGGAGCCTTTTACAGCATACATACTGTCTTAATGTATAGCACTTCCTTTGATGCCATTAAAATGGGACTTGCAGTACTCTTATTTTCAGCTTATATTTTTATAACCCATATTTTGCATGTCTTCCATTATGCTTTTCGGGAGAATGTTTCCTAAATATTAATAACGTTTCACTCAGTTACTCTTGACTATTTGTTTCTCTCTGCCCCATTATAGGTAGAGCTGGGTAGGCAGTTGAATGGCTACCTTGATGTGGTACAGAGGCTTGTCACAATGCAATATTGTAACCAAAAGCCAGTCTGTTAGTCTGAAACCTGTTGGCGTGGTATGTCTGGTGCGGTGGGAATGGACTTCTGTGGGACTGGCTACCCTGATGATGAGATATAGGCTGGTCACAGTAAAATATTGTAAGCAAAAGTCAGTCTGTTACACCTTTTGGTGCTGTGACTAGTGGTGTGCTGGTGTATATAATACAGAAAATGACATGCTGGATGAGAGTGAGGGGGTATGAATGGGGGAGGGGTAGCTCACCCTAATGGGGGAGGTAGCATTGACTCCACACTTGGTGTGCAGTTCAGAAATTCTTGGCTACACCCCTGTGTAAAGAGGTCAGCAATCGATGAGGGTGGGAGGCCCAGGCAGCAATATACGCTGGCCACAAAGACGGGAACGGAGAAAGGGAGGGAGAGGTTTACGAGTATCAACTCAAAGACAGAGGGGGAGGAGACAGAGAGTATAGGTGAGAACTGGATAGGGAGGAGATACACATGGCCACACCATCACCCCTGGTGGGCCTATCCTGTTGGATAATGGAGCAACCTGGGATGGAGATGCCATTTACAGGGATTTTTCAGGACAGCCATCACTCAGAGAAGATCAGTATATCAGGCTGGAGGTTTAGCATGAGTGGCGAGAAGGGTTAACTTGGGCAGGAGGCTTCTGATGTTAAGGTGTGCTAATTTCAGGCCTTTAGGGAGACCAGGGAGGGGTGAGCAGGGCCATGCATTTTTATTCCCTGTGTACTGTTGATCACACAAGGGGACATCAGTGAGCTGGACAGAACCTTCCAACTTTACATAAAAAGTATCCATAATAATTCCACAAGAATACTCGCTAAGGTATACTCAAGGACCACCAATGACTATCTCTGCTGAGGGTCTCCAGAAACTTAAGGCCGGCTCTAGGTACAGGCAGGTAAAAAGGTCAACTTTAAGAGACCCAAAGCAGGAAGGGGAAGAAACAGTCAGTCAGTCCTTGGAGGAGCTGGGGGATGAGTTTCCTGAGGCAAGCTATGATAGTAATATCTCGGGGTGGGGAAGGGGGTTACTCACCTGTAACAGTAGTTCTAGAAGTGGTATATGTTGTTCATCCACACTAGTTGGCATGTCCATTTCCCTTTAAATCTTGCTGGAAGGTTTAAAAGCTGGCTTCTCCCACCTGGGTGGTATAAGCCTCGGCTCCGCCCCTTGACACCAGATATTGCCCACTGGAAGCAGAGGTTGTGCGTCGAAGCCGAGGAGGTCGGGTGGGTTTGTGTGGATGAACAACATATACCACTCCTAGAAAGTGCGGTTATGTAAGAACTTACCGTAACAGTAGGTCTTCGAGGAATGTCTCTTGCAGTAGGTTATTACTCTTGGGAGGTTCCAGCAGAGGGCACTGTCACATAGCAGCTTCTTCAGCAGTCTTTTACCAGGGACCGCCCACACAACATCACTTCCTTGCTGCTTATATAAGTGTGGGCGGTCCCTGGTATCCTCTGCTCCCAGCCGATTTCAGCTCACAAAAGTGAGGACCGAGGGAAACAGAGGTACCAGTTACCAGTAAGTCTCAACTCTAGTCCTTAGATCAGGATTTTTCCCTGTTAGAGAAGGCAGGGGGACGGAGGGCAGGATTGTACGTACTGCAAGAGACATTCCTCGAAGATCTACTGTTACGGTAAGTTTTTACGTAAACGCACTATCTTCAATGGAATGGTCTCTTGCAGTAGGTTATTGCACTGAGGAGAGTTCCCAGCAATTATGTCCATGTGGGAAGACAGTTATGACAGGATGCCCTGTAGGACGGCTCAGCCGAAGGCCGTTCTGCGTCTTGAGACAACATCCAGATTGTAATGCCTTGTAAAGGTATGGATGATAGACCAGGTGGCTGCATGGAAAATATCAGTAATTGAGGCACCCTTAAAACAAGCCGCAGTGGCCGCTATGGTCCTAACGGAATGGGCTTGGACATGACCCGGTAAGGGCTTATTGTGTTTTTTGTAAAAAAAAAAAAAAAATATGGTAATGCAATGGGCTAGGCAGCAAGAGAGGGTGCGTTTTGCAGCCGGAAGAGCCTCATGACCTGGGGCAAAGGTGACAAACAGTTGTAAGGTTTTGCGAAGGGACTTTGTCCGATCAGTATGACAACGAAGGATGCGATGAACATACACCTTATGCAAAAGATGTTCACCCAGATTGGAGTATTCGGGGTAAAAGACCAGTAACTCCAAGGAATGATTCAAGGTTTGTTCAGAAACAACTTCAGGCAGAAAGAAGGGTTAGTGTGAAGCACGACCTGATCCTCATGGAAGATAAGGTTCTCTGCACAGTAAGGGCATGAAACTCGGAAATTTGTCGAGCAGACGTGATAGATACTAGAAACAGTGTTTTCCAGGAGAGGAAACACAGGTCACAAGTGGCCGCTGGTTCAAAGGGCTCCACTGTTAGTTTTTCAATCATGAAATTCAGATCCCATGGAGGAATGGGACATCGAATAGGAGACTTGAGATGCAATATGCCCTTCAAAAACATCTTAGCCAGATGGTGTTGATACAAAAGCCGGCCATCCAATGGTTCATGGAAGATGGAGATGGTGGCTAAGTGGACTTTAGCAGAAGAATAACTAAGACCCTCCGAGGACAAGGAGGCCAAGCAGTTCAGGACCTTCATGAGAGGGCAACAGTAAGGGTCCAGTGACAGAGAAGTGGACCAAATGGAGAAACATTTCCACTTGGAATTACAAGTATCCATGGTAGCCTGCTTCAGTGTGGCAAGCAGAACGTTAGCTACCTAAGAAGAGACCTGTAGTCTGTTTATGAAGACATCTTCAGAAGCCAAGCACGAAGATAGAGGTTCTTCAGATTGGGATGCAAGAGGGAGCCTTGGCACTGTGTCAAGAGGTCCGGCCTGAATGGCAACGGAACAGAAGTTGCAGTTGCAGAAGTGGGGACCAAGCCTGTTGAGGTCACATGGGAGCTATGAGAAGCATCGTCGCCGGCTCCATCTGTACTTTCAGTAAGCTTCGGAGTAGGAGAGGCAGTGGGGGGAAGGCATATAAGAGTCCTGTCCAAGGTTGGGACAGGGCATCTGTAGAGTGTCCCCTTGTGTTCGGGATAATGGAGAAGTATTTGGGGAGCTTGTGGTTTTCTGGGGATGCAAACAGGTCTATTTGTGGAGTGCCCCAGAGATGAGAGATCTTGCAGGACTGAGCTGAGCAGCGTCAATTCGTGAGCCGAGAACTGACGACTCAGAAGGTCCACTAACTGATTGTGATGGCCCAGGAGATGAGCTGCCATGAGCGTCAATTGTTGTTTGGTTACTTCGTGCCACACCTTGATTGCTTCCATGCAAAGGGAGCGAGAGCATGTCCCCGCCTTGTATGTTGAGGTAATAGACTACCATCATGTTGTCCAATTGAATCAGTAGATGACCTGGGGTCAAGTGCGGAATGAAGGCGTGCAGCGCTAGGAGGACTGCCCGCAGTTCCAGAAGGTTGATATGGTAATGAGAATGACTTAAAGGCCATGCGGCCAGAGTCTGGTACAGACCAAGATGGGTACCCCACCTGTCTAGAAAGGCGTCTGCTGTCAGAACTTGCTGAGGAGGAGGGGAGGCGCGAAAGGGCATGCCCTAGTTGAGATTGCAGTGGAGTGTCCACCATGTTAGAGCATACTTTTTTTTTTTTTTTTACACTTCTTTTTCCCTCCTGTCACGGCCTGCGGAGCCTCTCTCAGGCATCCTGCCTGTTCCTGCCTGCCTGAGGATCTCTCTGCCCTAAGCCTCCTTCCCCCCCATCTCCCACAGCCAGTACCCCCAGCTTAACCCCCTCCAGGGTGGTGCCGCCCTTCCTCTTGGGCACACTTTCAAGTCAGACCCTGGTTGTAGGCGAGGGGCCCGAGTGGAGGAACTGGAAGGACAGGCGAGACAAATCCGGCAGTGGGCATCCCTGATGCCATGGTGCATGGCAACCCTGCCAACGTTGGCCACGCTGATTGATGTGCTGTCTTGCGTACTGCAGCACCCCCAATCTCCACAGGGAGCTGCTGGTATGCTGGACAAACCCAAACCATTCCCCCGGGGAAGAAGAGCAGCCCTGCAGGTGCTCGATCCTCGCCCTGTCCTTGCCGACCCTCGAGCTCACTCCTGAACTCGGGTTGCCAATGTGGCGCAATGTGTGGTGTCCAGTGCCTCAACCCTCAGTGCCACCGGGCCGGCTATGTCAGATCATACTTGAGAACTGGAGTCACCCTTATGGGGTCTTCGAATTGCACCACTGCTCTTGCCCGACCCACTGAATGGGACTCATCTGAAGGCATACGAACTCCACGGTTTGGATGGTGGCGGTCATGTGCCTTAGGAGGCGCAACATGAGTCAGACAGTGACTATCTTTCATGACTGAATCTGTGAGGCCAGGCCAATTAGGGTATCCTGATGAGCAGGGGGCCGATAGGCCTTGGCTACAGTCGTGTCCAGTAGAGCTCCGATATACAAGAGCGATTGTGTCGGATGAGGGTTGGACTTGGGCCAATTTACTGTAATCTCTAGATCGTGGAACAACTGAAGGGTCTCAGAGAGGGAGGGTAGCAGATGTTCCCTGATGTCTGCTTTTATTAGCCAATCATCTAGATAAGGGAAGACGAAATTGCCTCTTTTTCTCAAGGCCCCTGCAACCATGGCGAGGCATTTGGTGAAAATCTGTGGTGCAGAGGAAAGGCCGATGGGCAGAGCCTGAAATTGGTAATTTTGGCCCAGCAGGTGGAAGCGTAGGTATTTCTGATGGGCTGGATGCATGGGTATATGCAAGTATGCATCCTTCATATCTAATGTGCACATCCAATCTCCTTGGCGCAGGAGAGGCAGGATGGATGTCAAGGTAACCATCTGAAAATGTTTGTACTGGATGTACTGATTTAGGTTTCTCAAATCCAGTACTGGTCCGAGGTCTCCATTTTTCTTGGGTACCAGAAAGAAATGGGAACAGAAACCCTGTTGTTGTGACAATGGCACAGGAACAATGGCCTGCTTGGTTAGCAAGGCAGTAAGTTCCTCCTGGAGTATAGGCAGCTGTTCTTGAGGATAATGAACCTTCCGAGGAGGAAGTGGAGGCAGTAATGAAATTGGTTCCAGTGTATGTATAGTTTGGATAATCTGGAAGTACCCACGCATCTGTCGTTATTTGTTTCAGAGCCTCTAAATGAAGGGCAAAAACGACCCCCCACTGCCTCCGAGGATTGGAGGAGGAGGCGAGGGGAAAGCCCTAAGAAGTCACTGAGAACTGGAGTTGCCAGCCCCTCCAGAGGGATGGGCATGGGGGGGATGCGCGGGAAGCTGAATTGCCTCTTGTATTTTGACCGTGGCCCCTAAAAGTACCTCGGTGAAAGGACTTATAATGGTTACCTCTTTTATTGTAATGTGAGTATTGGTTCCGTGGTGTATGGTACATGCCCCGAACCGTTCAGCGGGTACATCCTGAGGCCTGGAGGTCATCCAAAATTATTTGGATACCAGGACCAAACAGTTTGTCACCACAGAAAGGTGCATTGACTACTTTATGTTGGGCGGCGGAGGGCGATGCCAGTGGCCAAGAGCTGAGTAGAAATATCAACCACATCATAGCCTGACCTAAGAAGGAGGTGGGAAATGGACATAATGGTTGACATGGTTTGCAGCAATTGTTCCTTATCCTGGGAAGGAGGTAATTTGTTAAGGTCGTCTATGGCCAAGGTACTCGGGGTACACTGGAATTTCACCATGTGGCCATATAGTTTAAGATCCTTAAATTCATGGTGCCAGAGGCGAAGACCTTCTTGCCCAGGTAATCAAGTCACCTGGATTCTTTATCTGAAGGTAAAGAACTCATATGTTTAGGCTTTTTAGCTCAGTTGTGAGTGGCCGCAATGACCACAGAGTCAGCTACAGGCACTGTGGACAAATATGAATGGTCCAAAGGGGCTTGGTACAGCCGGTCAGCCTTCTGAGGGACAGCCGTTGTAGCCGAAGGCTGGCGCCATGCATCAGAAATGGCGTTCTGATAAGTAGGTATTAATGGAGGAATGAATAGGACGGGGTCCCGGGGTAGCTCGAGGTACCATGTCCCGTCACTGTTTATCCTTTTCTGTAGTGTAGAATCCCATGACTTTCTGAATTTGAATCATCAAATCATTGAAAGAGGGGTCGTCTGGAGGAGAGGCAGCCCGAGGGACTGGTAGATCCTCATCGACGGAGGAGACCACGAAGTACGGGGAGTCCAGGTCAGGAAAGTCTATATTTAGAAATCCCTCCTTATAAATGTCCTCCAGGAGGTCCAGCCACCAGGTCGCATTCATTGGACAAGTAATCCTCTAAAAGAGGTGGCGGGGGAGACCACGTGGGAGCCTCCTGGTCAGTATGGAGCCGCTTTGGGCGGAGGAGAGGCAGAACATGGGAAAGATTAGCCAGCGTCTGAGTAGGAGACTGGCTATATCCCATGGATTATAGTATGGTGAGTACAATGTGTTCAAGGTTGGGTACTTGTGTCGGCGGGATTTCCACGTGTCGAGGCTGGCTGTTTGTAATAATAGGTGTCAGAGAGGGTATGAGGCGGTGGGGGGTCAGGATGAGCCGCGGAAAAATATCACCCTGGATCTCTCTTGGAGTCAGCCTCACCCATATAGGAAGGCATCTGAGAAGGTGGAGGGGTGTTAAGCATGGCAAACAATGTTGGTTTGCTCTTAGGAACTCCCATCGCTGACGACAGGGCAGGAGAAGAATGCATGGTGTATGGGACAAAAGACGTCAATGAGAAAGGGGCTCCCGCGTCGACGGGGCAGCCATTTGCTTGGCTGCAAATCCCATAGTGATCATCGATGAAGTGAGGGAAGCCTTCGTCGAAGGAAGGACAGCAGAACACGCTGTCCTGAGTGCCTGGGCAAGCTCAGTTGACAGGGGAAGTGCTCCAGTCGATGAGGAAGGCACAAAACATTGTTCCGTCAATGGCAGAAGAGCCCCCGTCGATGAGGAATGCATAAAAGAACACTCCGTCAATGGGAGAAGAGACCCGCCGACAAGGAATGCATTAAAGATCGCTCGGTCGATGGGGAAAGAGCTCCCATCAACGAAGAACGCTCAGTCGACGGTGCACATATTGCATAAGTCAACGTCGACGTCCATCATGGAAGGGAATGAGAGGAGGGTTTCTCCTTCTCCGTTTTGTGTTTAGAACGAGACCTAGTGGTGGGGGAGCCCTTGGAATGAGTTCCCTGGGTCTGCTCTAACAGGGAAACCTATTGTTCCATCAACACACTGTTGATTTCTTGCAACTGTCGTCGACGAGTTGCCTGGTTAAATTGTTTGCAGAAAATACAGGATGTGGTGTTGTGTGTGGGTCTCAGACACCTAACACAATATAGATGATTGTCAAGCTTGAAAATCTTCCTGCCACAAGAGCAGGAACAAAGGCTTGCTTGCTTGTATATCCTTTCTTAGACAGTCGCTGTTTTCAAGTCTCGTCCATGACTGCTTTCACAGAAGATTAAGCTAGCTGCTGTGCAAGCTAAAACCGGCGGGAAAATGAACAGAAGATGCCAGGGACCACCCACACTTATATAGGCAGCAAGGAAGTGATGTCATGTGTGGAAGGTCCCTGGTAAAAGACTGCTGAAGAAGCTGCCGTGTGACAGCGCCCTCTGCTGGAACCTCCCAAGAGTAATAACCTACTGCAAGAGACCATTCCGTAGATCTACTGTTACAGGTGAGTAACCTGTTTTTCTAGGACCGTGGATATCCACACTAGTGGTTCTATCTACACTAGTTGGCAGATTCCTAGCAGTTCTCCAGGAGGAGGGAGGCAAGGTGCACACCCCTACTTAAGAAACAGAGACTGGAGAACTGAGGCCCCAAAACCAGCATTCTGGTGTGACACAAGGTCGATGTGGTAGTGGGAAATGAAGGCGTTTGTTCATTTCCAGGTAGCAGCCCTGCAGATATCCTAGATAGGGACGTCCGAAGAAGCAGCCACTGACGCAGCAGTATGGCGGACAGAATGAGCTCTCATCCCTACGGGAGGCTCCTTGCCTGCCAAATGGTAGCAGAGATCAATGCAGGATGTAATCCATCTGCCAATCATCCACTTTGCTGCAGGTCTGGCAGGTGCAGGTATGCCCACTTCAGCATAGGTGACAAACAGCTGGTGAACCTGTCCCCGAACTTCAGCCGTTTGCTCCTTATAATGAGAGAGCATTCATCTCAGGTCCAAAGTATGGAGCCTGTACTCGGCCTCTGAGGTGTAACTGGGGTAGTACACTGGCAGAGTCAACACCTGGTTCAGGAGAAACTCCGACACAACCTTCGGAAGGAACTTGGAGTTGAGGCACAAGACAACCTTGACCCTGTGGAAGACCAGATAGGGAGACTCAACAGAGAGCGTCTGCAGCTCCCCAGTCCTTCTGGCTGATGTGACAACCACCAAGAAGGTGGTCTTCCATGACAGATGTGACATTTCACACCAGTGCATTGGTTCAAATGGCTTGCCCATGTGCTTTGCCGGTACCAGCAGTAAAACCCACGGAGGAGGTGGTTCACGCACCGGAGGGTAAATGTGGTAGACGCCTTTAAAGAAACACCAGACCACCTCTTCCTGTGCCACCGTCTGCTGACCAGTCTGCAACCGGTAAGCAGATATGGCTGCCAGGTGCATCTTAGGGGTCGTAGGCCGAAGACCTCCTTTGAAGAGAGACCAAAGGTAGTTGAGGATGCTAGCCACCAGACAGAACGAAGGGTCCAGGCTCTTGCCCCCGACACCAAATGGAGAATATCTTCCATTTGAAGGCATGGCACCTCCTAGATGCCTCAACTATACTGAGTACATCGTCGGAGAAACCCAAAGCCTGGAACTCTAGCCACTCAGGAACCAGGCTGTCAGGCGCAGGGATTGAAGGTCCGGATGGAATACCTTCCCCTAATTGACAGAGAGCAGGTCAGGGTGTGCTGGAAGACGCCTCGGGAGCCTGATGCTGAGGCTAAGGAGATCCGGATACCTGAACTGGAGGGGCCAGTCTGGGTCTACCAGGATCACCAGTGCCTTGTCCCTCCTGACCCTGATGAGCACTTTGTGGACCAAGGGAAGTGGAGGGAAGCCACAGAAGAGGTCTGGGGTCCACGGCCTCAAGAAGGCATCCCACCCTGCAGCAAGCTCTGCTGAAGGGGCGGTGGGCATGAAACAGCCTCAGCTTTGTGTTCTCCCTGGAGGTGAACAGGTCCACCTGAGGGGTGCCCCACTGGGAGAACAGACTGTGAACTACCTCTGGATGGAGAGACCACTCATGGAACGCCTCGCCCATACAGTTGAGTGTGTCCGCCAACTGATTCGAGGCTCCTGCCACATGGAAATCTAGGAGATCCGCCTCCAGTCAGCTCACGAGGGTCCAGATGTGGAGCGCTTCCTTGCACAGAGGCCAGGAGTGTGTGCTGCACTGTTTGTTAAGGCAGTACATGGTCATGGTATTGTCTGTCTGGACGTAAACCACCTGACCCCAAAGGAACACAGTGAATGCAGCCAGTGCCAGACGAACTGATCAGAGCTCCAGCAGGTTGATGTGACATCAGGATTCTTCGGGGGTCCAGAGTCTGTGGACTCTGTGATTCCCCATGTGGTCACCCCAGCCTGTGAGAGAGGCGTCAGTCATCAGGATAATCATTGGCTTGGGGCAGACAAATAGGATTCCTCCCTGCAAATGTTCCAGGGCGGTCCACCACTGGAGGGTGTCCAACATCTTCTGTGTCACAGTGACCAGCTGGTCGAAATGACTGTGTCACTGAGACCACTGGCTGGCCAGCTCCCATTGAAGGGGGAATGTATATGCCACCTGGACCATCGGACCACAGAGGTGCAGGACACCATGTAACCCAGAAGTCGTAGGAAGTCCCGGGCAGGGTGCAATTGCCCAACCAGAAATTACTGGGCAACATAGGAGCGAACCTCCACCATATCCACTGGGATGAACATACAAACATACGAAATTTGCCAGCAAATAAAGGCCTAAAGGTCTATCAAGTCTGCTCGAATGTGCAGCTAGCACCCCTGGAGGGAGCTTGGCTCTGGCTCAGCAAGAGTCGAGCTCTGCTCTGATGAAGCAAATCACCTGTGAGGGCATGAGTTCTGACTTGGCCTCGTTGACCAGGAGGCCAAGGCTGAGGCAGGTTTGGAGGGCCAGATCCTTGGACCTCTCCACCTCAAGTCTGGTGTGACCCGCTATGAGCCAGTCATCAAGAAAGGGGTACACCACGACACCATGACACCGAAGATGGGCCGCCACCACTGCAATGCATTTAGTGAAGACCCTGGGGGCGGATGACAGGCCCAACAGCTTGGCTTGGAAATCATAGAGGGTTCCCTCCACCCTGAAGCAGAGGAACCTTTGGTGGGACAGATGGATCGGGATGTGAAAGAACACATCCTGCAGATCCAGGGAGCAGAACCGCATGTTCTGCTTGAGAAAAGGTACGATCTGGGACAGAGTTACCATCCAAAAGGTGCAAGACCTGAGAAACTGATTCAGGTCGTGCAGATCTAGAATGGGGCGGCAGCTCCACCATCCGTTATGGGACCAGGAACTACCTGGAAACGAACCCTGGGTTGACCGGGGATCCACGAATCTGACCACTACGTCTTGGTGGAGGAGTTGTGCAATGTCGTCTCTAAGAGAGAACCGAGTATGGGCGGATATCATCTCCTTCCATGGTGCGCGGGCTCGGCTTGGAGGGTACTGCATGAATTCCAGAGGCAGATCCTGGCCAACTACCTCCAAGACCCACCTGTCTGTTGTGACAGCGGACCAGGCGGATAGGAAGCGGCACAGCTGGCCCCCCATGGAAGGACCCAGAGTGGTTGTGATGGGCATGGGGTTGGCTACCTCCATCCTGTTACTGAGCAGGCTTAGAGAAGGAGGATCCAGCGGGGGACTGCCAGAACCCTTCCCTCCGGGCTTATAGGCTGCCGAAGTCCCTGACTTGGACCGAGGATGCCAAGGCTGAGCCTGCTGCTGCTGCCCAGATTTGTACTGGGGCTGTTTGGCCGCAGGGGCAGAAGACCGAAAAGGCTTCCTTTTCTGCTTCTTTCGAACCCTGGTGTTCCTTCTGGGCAGAGGTAATGGAGTCCAAGGTGGCACTGGACTTCTCGATAAGTTGGAGGTGACCCTCGACTCCTGGACTGAACAAGTTGGTACACAGGAAAGGAACGTCCACCAGTTTGTGCTGGGTGTCTGCTGTAAAGGTTGGGACCCTCAGCCAGGCCCTGCAGTGCATGGTGACTGCAGCTGCCACCGAACGGGCACATGAATCCCCAATGTCCAGAGCCGTCTGGAGTTGCTGCTTGGTAACAGCCCGGCCCTGGTCACTGACCTGCTTGACTCTGGTCTGAAGGTTCGTGGGGAGATAAGGAAGCACCTCATCCAGACAGCATAGGAGGGCATGGGAGAAGTGGGCCATAATGACAGCTGAACCTGCCTGTCAGAAACCGATCGAAGAAGCAGCATAGGCCTTTCTGGCGGAAAGGTCTAATTTCTTGGACTCTTTGTCCGGAGGTCTATCCATGTCTCCTGAGTTGCTAGTGCACCAAAGTACCAACTGAGTCAGTCACCAACCCCTCAGCTAAGGGATGTTGTTTGAACCCCGAAGGAGAGCCCGTGGGAACCGTGTACTTGTGGGCCATGTGGGCTGAAGGCGCAGGGCAGGGGGCTGGGTGCTGCCAAAGCTCCAAGGCCGGGCCAACAATGGCTTCGGCCACTGGGAAGGCCTCAGATGGAAAATCCCCTTTCCTGAGAATATTAGTTAGGGGATATTCGACCCATTTTTCAACAGGCTCTAGAGTCATCCCTGTCGATTCAAAGATGAGACAGAGGATGCCCAGGAAGGACGTGGGACCTTCCTCCGTCAAAAGATTCATGGAATCGTCATCACATGGACGCAAATTCAGGTCTGAATCCTCAGACCCTGAGTCTGGGTACAGCGGCTGATCACCAGAGTCACTCTTGACCCGCCGCAGACGGTTAGGAGTAAGAGTGACTGACAGCCTGTGCGGAAGACCCTAAACAGGCAGAGACTCCTTAGCAGGAGCCCTTGAAGAAGGCTGCTTAGGTGGCGGCTCCACCAAGATAGGTGGAGAGGCCAGCTTCGGCCGAGAAGGGAGTGTCTTCACCAGCTCCATGGGCAGACAGACGGTGTCGACTGGCTCTGGAGGAGTCAGCATCAGCCTGGAGGGCAACAGTCAAGTGATGGCTAGAGTGGGAGCCGAAGTCGACTTTGGAGCAGTCAGCATGAGCTGTTGTGACATGAGGTCCTCGTAGCAATGGCGCAGCTTGCGTCGAAGCCTCTCCTCACCCAAAGAGGATGAGGACAAATGGCGCAGCGCCATTTCTGGGAAGCATCGCTTGTGAGACTTCCTCAGCATATCGATTAGGGGTGTCGGGAGATCTCAAAGTCGACTGCTGGAGGACCGCGGGCCCTCCGGAAGGGGCCAGGGAGAACCGTGGCTCCTTCAGATCAGGGACAGTGACCACGGGTGGAGCACCAGCTGGCTGGGTCTCCTCCTCCTCGGTCGGAAGGATCGGAGTCCTAAATAAAGAATTGTCGGCCTCATCAGTAGACAACGGGTCGACGGGGTTGATTATTATTTCGACCTGGTCATCGACCCGTGTCTGAGCCATCTGGCCTGATGGGAGTACCATGAAGCCAGTGGTTGAGGTCACAATTTTGACCGAAGTCGAGATGGGAGACTCCTGGGACCGGGATCTCTCTCTGTCCCAAAAGCGTAGACGATGTGAAGACTCTTAGTCCTTTGTCCTTCTTACGGGACCGGGAGGTGTGCAAATTGGATGGGCCCTCTCCTTTCATTGGGAGAGACTAGCACATCTCCTTGAAAGATCCGGAGAAGGAAGTGCCCAGTTTGAGCGGAACAAAAACCGATACTGAAGAGGATCGCTCAGCATCACGAGCTGCCTCCTCCTCGAAGGCTTTCATCTGCTCCCGTTGGTCGGCGGATCCCACGGCCGCAGAGACCACACGATGGCATCTTTAGATTTGACCGGCGGGTGCCGTTTTTCCAGTTGTCCAAGTTGCAAACGTGTGAGGCAATTATCCAAAACTGCCGGATGAAAGTCGCAACAAAAATCGCAGGCATGGGTGTCATGCGTATATACCAGGCAGTAGACGCACATGGCATGCGGGTCAGTATGGGACATCTTCTGCCCGCAGAGACACACTTGCGGAACACTGGCGAGGACTTGTCCTCCATCGCAGTCGCTACTGCAAATTTACACGGAGAAACTCTAACGAGTTTGATTTTTGGTTAACTACCTGAAGGATTAAGGGCGGGGCCTACTCAACGCAGAGCGTTAAGGAGGGAACCTAAATCTTCCAAGCGAAGAGGAAGATCTGGTGTCAAGGGGTGGAGCCGAGGCTTATACCATCCGGGTGGGTGGGAAAAGCAAGCTTTTAGACCTTCTGGCAAGATTTAAAGGGAAAGGGGCACGTCAACTAACGTGGATAGAACAACATATCCACGATCCTAGAACTTACAAATTAGCTTTGACAATAGAGCAAACATTCAAAATGCTTGAATATATATATATTTTTTTAAACAGTACTAAGAAACGGTGAATCCCAAGGGTTCATTTTTGTTTGTTGCCATGGTCTATGGCTTACTGCATATCTGTACCTCTAAAAAGGCAAAGGAAGTGACATTACCAGAGGAACTGCACTCAGCTCAATAAGTAGATGGGACTCCTCAAGGTTTCCATACTGCAGCTGATACGATTTATATGGACCATATACAGCTTCCACCAACTCCGCAACTTTCACCAAGTTTGTCCCATCTGGAATGAAACATAAAAAGTATAACTGCGAGGAGATCAGAAATGGAAACAATGTTTTTTAAATGTTCAGCACTGCAGCGACAGCTACACTAGACCAAAGTTATTTAGCAAACTGTGAAAGTCCCTGGAGGGGTGTGGAAGGCAGGAATATACAGGTTACTCACCTGTAACAGGAGTTCTAGGAATGGTATATGTTGTTCATCCACACTGTCTGGCAGTTTCCTTGCCGCTTTAAATCTTGCTGGAAGGTCTTCAAGCTGGCTCCTCCCACCCACCCGGGTGGTAAAACTCTCGGCTCCGCCCCATGACGCCAGATCTAGCCCGCTGGAAGCCAGGTTGTGCGTCGAAGCCGGGGAGGTCAGGTGGGTCATGTGGATGAACAACATACCATTCCTAGAACTCCTGTTACAGGTGAGTAACCTGTATTTCTAGGGACATAGATATGTTGTTCATCCACACTGTCTGGCAGACTCCTAGCAGTTCTCCGGGAGGAGGGAGGCAAGGCGCACACCCCCTACTTAGGGAATAATGACTGGAGAACCGAGGCCCCAAAACCAGCATCCCAGCATGACTCAAGGTCGATGTGGTAGTGGGTGATGAAGGTGTGTGCCAACTTCCAGGTACCAGCCCTGCAGATTTCCTGGATAGGGACATCCCTGGAAGCAGCCACCGATGCAGCGGTATGGTGGGTAGAATGAGCTCTTATCCCTCTGAGAGGCTCCATGCCCGCCAACCTATAGCAGAGATCTATGCAGGAGGTGACCCACCTGCCTATCATCCGCTTGGCTGCAGGTCTGCCAGGTGCGGCTTCAGCCTAGGTGACAAACAGCTGGCTTACCTCTCCCCGAACTTCAGCCATCCGCTCCTTATAATAAGCGAGCGCTCTTCTAGGGTCCAAGGTATGGAGCCTATATTCGGCCGCCGAGGTGTGACTGGGGTAGAACACCGACAGAGTCAATACCTGGTTAAGGTGAAACTCCGACACCACCTTTGGAAGGAATTTTGGGTGGGGGCGCAGGACAACCTTGTCCCTGTGGAAGAGCAGATAAGGAGACTCGATGGAAAGCTCCTGGAGCTCTCCCATCCTTCTGGCTGACATGAAAGCCACCAAGAAGGCGGTCTTCCACGACAGATGAGAGATGTCACACCTGTGCATTGGTTCGAATAGCTTGCCCATGAGCTTGGCCAATACCAGCAGTAGATCCCACGGAGGTGGAGGTTCTCACACTGGAGGGGATATGTGATCAAGGCCTTTGAAAAAGCGCCCGACCACCTTCTCCTGCACCACCGACTACTTCCCGGCCCGCGCCCGGTAAGCAGAGATGGCTGCCAGGTGCACCTTAAGGGTCGTCGACCGAAGCCCTAGCTGAGAAAGGGACCACAGGTAGTCCAGAATGCTTGCCAAGGAACAGGAGGAAGGGTCCAGGCCCTTGCCCTGACACCAAATGGAGAATCTCTTCCATTTGAAGGCGTAGCAATTTCTGGTCGACTCCTTACGGGACGCCTCAATGACGTTGAGGACCTCATTGGAAAGACCCAGGGCCTGGAACTCTAGCCGCTCAGGAACCAGGCCGTCAGGTGCAGGGATTGAAGGTCCAGATGGAATACCTTCCCGTGACTGACTGAGATCAGGTCCGGGCGGGCTGGAAGCCGCCTCGGGAGCCTGGAGCTGAGACTGAGGAAATCTGGACACCAGAATTGGTGGGGCCAGTCTGGGGCTACCAGAATCACCTGCGCCTTGTCCCTCCTTGCCTTGAGAAGCACCTTGTGGATCAAGGGAAATGGGGGAAAGGCGTAGAAGAGGCCCGGGGTCCACGGCCTCGAGAAGGCATCTCCCTGCAGCGAGCCCTGCTGAGGGGGGCGGGCATGAAACAGTTTCAGCTTCGCATTCTCCCTGAGGCAAACAGGTCCACCTGAGGCATGCCCCAGTGGGAGAAGCATCTTGTACTACCTCGGCGGGGAGAGACCACTCGTGAGACGCAGCCCCTATCCGGCTTAGGGCATCGGCCAGGGTGTTGAAGGCTCCTGCCACGTGAATGGCGAGGAGATCCGCCTCCAGGCTGCGGACGAGAGATAAAATGCGGAGAGCTTCCCTGCACAGAGGCATGGAGCGTGTCCCGCCCTGGCGGTTTAGGTAGTACATGGTCGTGGTATTATCCTTCTGGATCCGAACCACTTGACCCCATAGAAATAGAGCGAAGGTGGTGAGGGCTAGACAAACTGCTCGAAGCTCCAGCAGGTTGATATGGCATCGGGACTCCCGAGGGGACCAGAGGCCATGCGCTCTGTGCTTCCCCAGATGGGCACCCCAACCCATCAGACAGGCATTGGTCAATAGAGAGACCGTCGGCTCGGGGCAGACAAACGGGATGCCTTCCTGCAGATGTGCTGGAACGGTCCATCACTGGAGAGCGTTCCACATCCCCTGGGTCACTGTCACTAGCTGATCCAGCGGATCGAAGTGCTGTGACCATTGGCTGGCCAATCCCCATTGAAGGGGATGCATGTACCAGCGGGCCCAACGGACCACGCTGGTTCAGGCCGCCATGAGACCCAGGAGGCGCAGAAAGTCCCGGGCAGGGCACGATTGCCCAACTTGAAATAATTGGGCAAAGGAGGAAAGAACCTCGGCCCTATCCGCCGGGAGTCATGCTCTGGCTCAAAGAGTCGAGCTCTGCCTCGATGAAATTTATCACCTGCTTTGGCACGAGTTCCGACTTGGCCTCGTTGATGAGGAGGCCAATCTGAGAGCAAACCTGGAGGGCCAGATTTCTGGACCGCTCCACCTCCGCTCTGGAGGGGGCTGCGATCAGCCAGTCGTCCAGGTAGGGTTACACCCAGACCCTTGACGCCTGAGAATGCTGTCACCACTGCATGCATTTGGTGAAGACCCTGGGAGCTAGGGAGGAGGCCGAAGGGCATGGCCCGGAACTGTAAAGGGATCCTCTGCTGTGAAGCGGAGGAATCTCTGATGGGACGGACGGATTGGGACGTGAAAGAACGCGTCCTGAAGGTCCAGGGAACAGAACCACACGCCTCGTTCCAAGGATGGGATTATCTGAGCCAGAGTGGCCATCCTGAAGGTCCGAGACCTTAGGAACCTGTTCAGGTCGTGAGGGTCGAGAATGGGGCGCCAGCCCCCCATCCGTTTTGGGACCAGGAAATACCTGGACACAAACCCCGGGTCTGGGGGAGGATCCGCCACCTTCCTGATCACCTCTTTTTCGAGGAGCAGGGCAATATCGGCTCGGCGGGCCGACAGCGAGGCTGCGGACCCCGTAGCCCCCCGAGGGGTGATGGCTCGGAAGGGTGGGGCCTGCTCGAACTCCAGAGGCACGCCCTTTCCTACCACCTCCAACACCCAGCGGTCCATGGTGATAGTGGACCAGGTGGAAAGGAAGTGGGGGAACCCAGGGGGGAGTAACGAGGCTGGGGGCGACACCCCTCAACCCGTCACTGGGCAGGCTTGGAGGAGGGACCGGGGCCTTCACCTCCCTGCTTCCTATTAGAGGAAGCTGCAGGCTTGGGTTTGGGATGCCAAGCGAGCCTGACGGCCCTTGTGCTGGTGCTGTTGGGCCGGACGTACTGCAGGCGCAGAAGGACGAAAGGACTTGTGCTGCTGCTGTCAGCGGCCTTTGTCCTTCTGGGCGGAGGTGACAGAGTCCAGAGTGGCATTGGACTTCTCGATCCGCTGGAGGTGACCTTCCACTCCAGGGCCAAAGAGGTTGGTCCCCAAGAAGGGGACATCTGCCAATTTGTGCGGGGTATCCGCCGTGAAGGTGGATATCCTCAGCCATACTCTGTGGTGCATGGCCACCGCTGCCGCAACCGATCTGGCACAGGAGTCTCCTATGTCCAGAGCTGTTCTGAGCTGCTGCTTCGCCACCGCCCTACCCTGGTCCCGAACCTGCCGGACCGTGGTCTGCAGGTCAGCTGGGAGATGAGGGATCACCTCATCCAGGGAGCCCATGAGGGCGTGGGAGAAGTGTGCCATCAGCACGGCCGAGCTGGCCTGGCAGAGGCCAAGGGAGGACGCAGCGTACACCTTGCGCCCGGCGTAGTCCAGCTTTTGGACTCCTTGTCGGGGCTTGTCCATGTCCCTAGCGCTCCTGGAACGCCGAAAACGCTGTCGGTGACCAACCCTTGGCAGAGGGGTGTTCCAAAACCCGGCAAAGAGTCGTGGTAGGGACCGTGATACTTCCTGGCCATCCTGTCGAGGCACAGGGCAGGAAGCAGGCCACTGCTAAAGCTCCAAGGCTGGGCCAACAATGGCCTCAGCCACCGGAAAGGCATCCGTGGGGGAATCCCCTCGGTCCAGTATCTCAGTCAGGGGATACTTGACCGTTTGGATACGGGCTCGAGCTGCATCCCGGTGGACTCCGAGATGAGCCGAAGCAAACCCATGAAGGACGATGGGCTTTCGTCCAACGACTGGCCCCCGGAGGACTCCAGGTCAACCGGCCTGGAGAACAGGGAGGAGTCGTGTCGTCGGACTCAGAGGAGTCCGCGAAGAGCTGCCTAGGGCCTGAGCGACCCTCCACCTGCCGAGGACGGTCGGGAGTGAGGGTGACCGACAACCTGTGGGGCAGGCCTTGACCCGACCGAGAGTCCTTGGTCGGCGCTCCCGATTTCGGTTGTGGAGGCGGAGGTTCCACCACAATCGGTGGGGCAGCAGGTTTCAGCTGAACAACCGGCCCAGGCTTGGGCATCTCTACTACGGCAAGGGGTTGTTTTGGCCTCTCGGGTGACAGCCACTTGATGGCCTGGGAAGGCGTCGGCGTTGACTTGCTCCCAGACAGAAGTAACTGCTGCCACATCAGGTCCTCATAACGTCGACGCAATTTGCGCTGAAGCCTCTCCTCTTCTGAGGAGGAAGATGAGGCCGAGCGGCAGCGCTGCTTACCTTGGTGCCGAGACCGCGACCGCCAATGTCGGTGGGATCCGCTGGACCGAGAAGAAGTCCGAGACTGAGATCCTCGGTGTTTCCGAGGACGGGTCTGGGAAGGAGCGGGGGACACCTGCTCTTCCCTCAGCTCGGACACCTTAGCCGGGGACTGCTGCACCAGGGGCACAGGCAGATCCTCGGTCTCCACTGGGTGAACCAGTGAAGAAGGGCTGTCAGCTTCACCAGTCGACAGCCCGTCCGACGGGTCAAGAAATATCTTGACCGCGTCGACGGGAGTCTCGGCCAGCTGGCCTGACGGGGACGCCGTGAAGCCAGGGCCTTAGCCGCAACTTCAACGGAAGCCAAGTGTTGACTGTCCAGGGAAGGGGACCTCTCCCGCTCCCACGAACGCAGACGATGGGACTTACCCTTAGAGTCCTTCTTTTTGGACCGAGAGGAATGTCCCGATGGCCCCTCTCCCTTCATGGAAAGGGATTGGCAAAGATCCCTGAAAGAAGCTGAATATGAGGTACCCAAAGAGAGTGGGATAAATGTCGCGACCGAGGAAGAGGATGATGCGGCCTGTGCCGCCTCCTCCTCGAGGGCGATCATCAGCTCGAGCTGCTCAGCCGAGCCAGCCACCGCGGTAACCGCCCAATGGGCCTCCTTTGACTTAACCGGTAGGTAGCGCTTCTCGGGGTGCCCTAGCTTTAACCGGGCAGCGTGGTCCTCCAGAACGTTGGCCGAGAACGAACAGCATGACTCGCAGGCCTGCGGGTCGTGTTCTAGGCCAAGGCAGTAGATGCATGTGGAGTGCGGGTGCGTCTTGGACATCTTCTGCCCACAAGGGCACCGCCGGAATCCGGGAGTCGATTTGTCCATCGCAGCCGCAAGGGAGAAAGATGACTGAAGTCTTGAAAATTTTAAAATGAGTTTCGGGCAAACCGAAGAATTAGGATCCAGTCTATCACACAGACCGTTAAGAAGGGAACCTGAGCTTCCAAGCGGTAAGGAAGATCTGGCGTCATGGGGCGGAGCTGACAGTTTTACCACCCGGGTGGGTGGGAGGAGCCAGCTTGAAGACCTTCCGGCAAGATTTAAAGCAGCAAGGAACCTGCCAGACAGTGTGGATGAACAACATATCCATGTCCCTAGAAATTATTATTATTGATCAGATGCAACACAAGTGTCTGTCTGTTACAGTCTGAAGCCAATGTAACTTCCAGGCTTGCCTATGAATTCTCATCTCTGCAAACCATGCTTTTCCAAGCTGGAGCAGACCTGATCAGATAATGCACTACCAACTCTCTACTTCCAGTCCAGTAATAGCACCAGCAACATAAAAGTGGCACCAACCACCCAAATCATGGATAAAATATTTAAGGTCCTATTTTTAAGTGTTTCTGTGACTATGTAACAGGATAGCAAACTGGGCGGCTTCCCAGGGAACACTTTCAAAAAGAACACTCCAGGCACTATTTAAATCGAATGAAATTGACTTTACTTTTCCAGCAACAGAAATACAAAGTCCTTGTATTCAAGCTTAAAGGGACACTGTCAGCTTTCCCTCAAAGTTTTCAAGCCCATCTCAGCAGTGTGCCTCTTGGCACACTCGTGTTCCACAATGACTCTAGAATATTCCTGTACATCTAAAAAGTAATCATTTTTACCTGTTTTTCTAGTTTTTGCAGAAGTAGCAGCTCAAGTGGTCCGTGTTTAAATCACCCGTCCACTGGAAGTATACAAACGTCGAGAATGCGCATCTGTCAGGGAGCGCAGTCCCAAAGTGCCACTTTTGACATGTTAAAAAAACAGTTACTCTTCTACATTCTCATTCTAAATCCTTCTTGCCATTTTTTTTGAAAAATCAAGCACTGAGAGTGCTGCTACATACATTTTAAAATTGGACCCGAAATCCCACACATGTGCAAGACCGGCACGCTCCTGCGCATGCATGGGATCTTTGCTCAGGACTATCTTGTGCATGTGCAGGATTTCGGGTCCGATTTTAAATTCTGCTTGTTCCCGAAGGGTGCCTGTCTGGGTTGTATGTGATAATTACGACCGTAAAGGGCTCCTGACTCCCAGTAGCACAACAAAAAGCAGCGCGAGGCTTGCATTTTACATTCATGCAGGGCTTCACAACCCGCACCCCTACTTAAAAATTCTCAACTCCAGGGAGGCATGTCGGGGCGAAAAATAAAATTCGGCCGGGCGCAACAAAATGAACCTGCACCCTGCACCGCACTCCAGCACCCTACCCATCAAAGCTGCGAGCCGACCCGCTACACCATGGGGTCAGGTCGGCAGCCTACCACAGTGCCACACCTCAAATCCTCCCACCCTCACTGTGTGTGTGTGTACCTGTAGTGACTTCCTGTTGCTACGGTCGCCAACCCACCAAATCCAGTCGCTGTAGCTGCCTGGTAGCCATTGTGCACTGCGCCGAAACTGAGTCATCCTTTTGAGGGTTGCTCAATCACGGTTGCACACATCACGGTATACCCCTGTCTGCAGCACCCCAAAGTGCTGCTGCATGGGGGAGGTGGATTGAGGGACACAGGAAAGAAATACAACTGGATGGCTAGCCAAGGTCCTGAAGTGGATCCCCTGCTACATGCGAGCAGGGGATTCTAGGAAGGCGTCGGAGGGTTGAAATTTCAAAGGATGGGCTAATGCTCGAGTGGCTGCCCCCAGCTTTTCCCTTCTATTCAGGGGGCTGGGGCAGTGCTGTAGATGGGGATGTTTTCCCACAGCCTGCAGGGCTTCTCTAAGGGAAGCACGTGAAAGATATAGCAGGGTCTCTGCCTGTGTATTCTGCATCTCCCTTGCCCAGCACACCATGCCTTTGTGAATGGCGCAAAGTGGAGGCACACACCCGGACCAGCTGCACGCATAGCTGCGTGACTGGCCAGGGGACTGAGTGCACAAAGAGCACAGGGCCCGTTTCGTGAAATGCCACCAGCAGTCTTCGTCAATCGGTCTCAGGGTTGCCTATACGCTGCAGATCCGTGGCACGTACATAATATACCATTGTGACCACAGACCCCATAGGGAGAGAAAGAGAGAGAGAGAGAGGGAGACAGGTTTAAAAGTGAGTTGCTCAGAGTCACACAGTGAACTCACCACTCTTAAAAGAAATCCAGGCTCCAAATAACGAGTTTCTGAAACAATCTTTACTTAAGGACACATTCCAAGGAAATGTAAATGCACTGCAGACAGCATACAAAACACCCCTTATGCACACTGAGCTCAAACACAGGCAGCTCAGGAAACTGGTGCCAGTGCAAAAAATGTAAGACACCACAAACCACCTGCACTGCACTCATGACTCTAAAAACAAGTTCAGGCCCCAAATAAGTTTCTGAAAATGACAATTACATGCTCATCATAACTGTCGATTGTCCAGAATATCTTCACCATTCATTCACACTAAAGGGTCTTAGCCGGAGGCACTAGGACCGCAGGAGCAGTCTTTTGCAGCTTGAAGGGCACAGACATTGGTGATGGCTTCGCTTACTAGGTCAACATACAGACATCATGCATGTGAGTCAGCCAGCCAGTAACCGACATTGGTTCCCTCCC
This sequence comes from Neoceratodus forsteri, assembly GCA_016271365.2. Classification (NCBI taxonomy): domain Eukaryota; kingdom Metazoa; phylum Chordata; order Ceratodontiformes; family Ceratodontidae; genus Neoceratodus; species Neoceratodus forsteri. The sequence goes on from JADMNL010000025.1 coordinate 270,983,960, forward strand.
TTCCTTAGTTCTGTTTCCAGTAGAAAGAAAATAGGTGGGATCTAAAAAAGAGAGAGGGGGCTATACAGTCTAGCCCAAAGGGATAGGAAAAGGGTAGAGGATATAAAAAGAATAAAATAAAGCCCGACTACCGACTCAGAACTAAGTGTTGGGCCGACAGGGTGGCACACAAGGGTATCGGGTATAACAATCAGAGCCTATTATCAGCTACCTGGACAGGAAGTCAGAGATAAGAAATGGGCAGCAGCCCTGGCATATAGTCCTGGCTTGTACACAGGGGCCCCGAGACGGGCCTCTGTGCAGTTAAGATGGCAGCATGCAGACTCAATTAACAGGTTTTGTATTCCCAAGAGGAAATGGGATTTTAGTAGGGTAAAAGCCACAAGGCTCCAAAGGCACGAGAGACAACTGTGACTGGATAGAGACCAGGAGCACAAACACTTCTTGCCACTCCAAAGGAATAAGAAAGAGAAGAAACAAACTCAAAGAGAACTCCAACCACCTGGGGAGTAAAGTATAGAAAAACATACTCCAACAAGCTGAGAAGTATGGCACGGAAACACTGAGAACCTGCCTCGCCCTGTAATACAGGAAAAACAAAGCAGCACCTTACCTGAAGTGCCAAATACTTTTCACCTGGCACAAGGATAAGTGTGTGGACAAGGTGAGGTCACGGTGCGGTCAGCAACAATAGGGATACTCCTAAGAGACATTTTTAAGAGGGGAAAGGGAGGAACTAAGTCAGATGGGACAGAATAACTCCCTAGCAAAACATTTATTTTTTTTTAGTTGGGGATAGGGTAACACCCTCAAGCCATTTTGGGTTTTTAATTTGGGAACAGAATATTCTCACTTAAGGAGGGAAAGGAAGAATAACCCATCTCCCAAGTGGGAGTAGCAAGAAGTGTGCCAGTGTGCTGAGGCACAAGAGGGTGAGCTGCCTAGAGGCCCTGGCTTTCACTTGACCAGGGGATGGTGAGTAGGCATGTGAATGAATGGTGAAGATATTCTGGAAGATCAACAATTGCGGTGAGTACGTAATTTTCGTAACTTCCAGGAATCAATCTTCACCATACATTCACATTAATGGGTCAGAGTACCAAGCTTTCCCGAAAAGGAAGAAGCTGGCTCACCCTGAAGGACAATGTCCCTCAGCCCTCTGTGTGGGGGAGAACCACTTGAGGGCAGGTACTCCTTGCAGGTCTGGTGGGACCAGAGACTGGTCAAGGGCAGATGGAGGCTCCCATAGCCCGGGAGCAGGAGGATGCTCCCCACCGCTCATGCCTGACCCTATGGGAAAAGAAATGAGTTCCTTGGAAATGCGAGTACCTTATGCCAGGCCAGAAAGTGCCAACTAGGACAGGTGAAGCTATGCCATTTGCCAAATGCAGACTGCTGTTCCTACCACTCTGGAAGATATCTCACTGGTGTTGTACGACGCCCCTGACTCGTGTCTCACCAGCTCCAGGCCCTGGCAGAAAGGCAAACAGCTTTCCAGGTTAATGTGTGATCAGGCATCAAAACTAGGACCTGACCTAGCTGTGACTACAGGTGCTTGTTATAAACTGCCACGTGGGCCTGGTGTGCAGCGCTACACATGATGGTGCATGCCACAGTGAAAACTCTCCTTCCCCAGGCATCAACTTCAGCAGAATCAGGCTCAAGAGGATGGTCACACACAGGGTGTTAAAGCCCAGCAGGGGTCTGCAATATCAAAATCCCCGAAGTGGGATGAGTTATAGCTCCTGCAGACCCCATGGGATTGCACTACCTGTGCTGGACGTCCTTTGAGGTTGGAAAAGGGGGGGTGGGGAAAGGACGAAGCCAGACAGTCCCAGATGCCTCCTCAAAGGCCCAAGGCCAAGGAGAGATGACAAAGAGTCATCACTGAAATCCCCAAGGAATTTCTATGATAAGGAAACAGGATTACAGCCTACAAAGGACCCCACATTCAACTCCTTCAGCAGCTCAGTGAGGAACTGCTGGCATGCAGAGTACTCGGCATCTGGAAACATGTGGATGAAGAAGTCCTCACCCTCAGAAGTGCAAGTCAGAGAATGAATCTGAATTTTAATTTTGGAAACCGGGTAGGCCCACTAACACCAACAGTCCCATACAGGAGAGGGGAATCTGGACTCAGGAAACAGTGGTGCTGGGGCCACTGGTTTGAACTGGGCCCAGTCAGACTGCAGGTGATACTGGTGAAAGACACCAGCCATTCTCCTCTACAGGTGGCAGGCCATGGGCGCAAGAGGACTCATAATACCTGGCAGGTCAGTGGAAGGTGGTAGAGTTCTGGAAGGGATGTAGAAGCCAGAGGCTCCAGGCTCTCTGCCAGGACTGCAGGAGTGCTCAAGTGACCTCTCCCTGGAGGAGGACCTGGCAACCCCGCCCAAGTGGAGCTAAACAAACTCAGAAGTGCAACCCAGACAGTGCCCTTGGAGGAAAACCCCCAGATGAGGAAAGCGGAGCCATACATGCCCCATGGGGTGCTCCGGTCCTCATTAGTGACAACGTCAGCTGGTACTGGGAAGAAACGAACCACCAGGCCACTCCCCTCCCCAGAATGAGTCAACTGTCCACCAGACCCCCTGGACCTCCGACGTCTTGGCGTGGTAAGCACAGGGAGGATTCTGGTCTGCCTCAGTAACAGAAGGACTGGAAAGGGACCTAGGTGAAAGGCCCAGAAACCTCACCTTGGCACTGCAGTTGCAATGCCAGCCCAGCCTCCAAAAGTACAGGGGGAAGGAACGACCTCTCTTTAAGATGCAGAATCTGAGAACTCTCTTATCCATGGAGAAGCAGGCATCGCAATGGTCCATGTCACGGTCAGGGCCAAGACAGGAGTGGCACTTCGGGTGTCAGTCCGATGCTTCAAGAGGGCCCCCACTGAGCATTGACGTATGGGGGGGGTGGGCGTAGACTTTCTTCTTCTTCTTTTGCCCCTTAGAACTCTGCATCCTGATGGATCAAAATCATAAAAAGAGGAAAGGACAGAAATTCAGCGGCAAACTAAAAAAAAAATAAACCATGACAAAAACAACACCGAAAATGGTGGCGAAAAGGCGTTCAGCATCAAAAAAGACAGTAAGCGGCAGTGAACTGGGTAAAAATGCCGATGACGTAGTCGTTTTGACTTCCGCTGCTCTCACGGTGCACACTCTATGGCAGGAACATCGAAACTGAGGAAGGGAGGGGGTCAGTGTTGGTTACTGGATGGCTCACGTGCACAATGTAAATACGCTAGCCTTGTGGACGGTGCCAGCACCAACGCTGGTCCCCTCCTAGCTGCAAAAGACTTTGCCCTTGCGGAGCCCTAGTGCCCTCCATCTAAGATCCATTAGTGTGAATGAATGGTGAAGAGTAATTCCTGGACAACCAATCTATTTTTTTTCTATACAGGTGTTTTTCATCTTTGTGTCTGAGGGGCGGCTGCATCAGCCTAGTACCCAGATCTCTCAAACTGGGCCCCCGCCTTGCTCAATGAGCTTACCTGGTCACTAGTTCTCCCTGTGAGTTCCCCTCTTGTGGCAGGCCTGCAGAGGGAGGGCCATCTCCCCCCCCCATACAACAAATCCTAGGTGAACCAGCTCACTGCCTGTGTGGCGGTGCAGCTCAGTGGCAGATGGGTTGGGCTTCACTAACCCCCCCCCCCATTCCGCTTTTCTGTTTTTTTTTCCCCACCCTGCTGCTGAGCATCAGACTCATGTATGGGGTCTGACACTCCCAACAGTCCCGTCCCTAGGCTGGGCTGGCAAGTCTCCCCACCCCAGAAGAGGAGAGCAGTCCTCTGGATGCATGAACCTCTCCCACCCCAGCCCACCTGAGTTCATTCCCAAACCCTGGTCAGCCCTCATCATCACAAGGCCGGCCAATCTTTACTTAAGGACACATTCCCAGATGATGCACCAAATGTCCCCTGTGCACATGCGTTCCCTTGGAATGTGTCCTTAAATGGAGATAGTTTCAGAACTCACCTTGTGGAACCTGGATGTATTTTTTGAGTGATGAGCACAGTGCAACTTTGATTCCTGTTGTGTAACAGTTTTAGTACTGGCACAGATTTCCTGAGCAGTCTCTCTCTGGTCTCCAGTCAAATATTGAGTAAACTGTGGCCAGTCTGTTGTTATGGTGAGCATTATGATGTCATGTAAAAAAGCACTGAGAGGTTAACAGGGGACAGGCAAATGTTTTCTATATAGATTTTTTAGACAGACTACCAAGAAATGTTGCAAACCTTGGAAAGCAACATTGATAATTTACAAATGTATTCTCTAGTAAACTGTAATAGCCGAAACATCTCAATTATGAAAGTACATGCTGAAGTGCAGAGCTGCTCTTTAAACAAGATATTTCAGTTCCGAGCTATAACTTGTGTTCTGCAGATGCTGCAACATAAAATTTCCCCAGATCGCAACAGAGAATGGTAAGCAAGCTGTTGGCAGCAGTGCAGCTCTGGGTTGGAACACACCAACTCCTGCCCACAGATCAGCAGTCATTTGCACGGCGAAACAGGTTGATTTCACAAAGCAGGATTACTGCAGGACCTCAGTTAGAGAATGAGAAAGGGAACACTCTGGGGTTTGGCATCGCTACACCACTTGGGTGTGAAGTGCATGGATGAAGCCATTTCTAGTGTATCCACACATAGGAGCTGCGAAGCAGTGCAGGAGCTGGAAGTGCTGGAAGCAGCCTGGTTCCCCTTCCCCTTTTAGTGTCGACTCCAGAATCTTGCTATAATGTGTGGCTTAAAGTGAAGAAAAAAAAAAACTTTTCTGAATGATATTAAGACTTACACTAATGCAGTAGTTCTCACACACTGTCATAGTGAGCCCCCGCCTTGAAAAAAATCTTGAGCGCCTCCCCAATACAAAAATAATTTTGGGCCTCCCCATTGTTAGAATTATCGTACTTGCACAGTACACAAGGATTACAGAAACACTCCGAGTAGTCTAGTTTATTCTCATTTTTTAAACTTATTATTCACTCCCTCTGTATAACCCCCTCCCCATGTCAGCCTACTCACTCCACACTTCTGGGTTTTGGACCCTATTTGCTGTACCCCTTGTTGCAATACCTCCATGAGTCAGACTGCTTTCTTTGTCAGTTTTACCTTGTTTTTAAATACCTTCTCAGGGACCATTTTGCTTTGTCCTGGTCTTGCTGCTAGCACCTCTCACCCTAGCCTCTGCATTTGTGCTTTTCTGCAGCCAGTATAACGGGTCAGTTGTTACCTTGTACCTATTCATTTGTATTATTTTGCATTTTGCTTTGCACAGTTTCCAAGAACTGTACTTCCTCCATTCAGCTTTCCCCATGTCATACCAGGAAACAAGTATTTGTTGAGTGCAAATTTCCTGGTCACCCATTTTGTATATAAATTTGCACACCATTATTCACTTTAGTTTGCTGCATCCTATCATACAAAGCATCCAAAATCTGGCATTTAACTATAGTACATTTTAAGGCTTGCTTGAGTCTATCCTGGAACATGTTGGGGCCTCACCATTTGAGAAACCCTGCACTAATGTATGCCATTATTTTATTCTTCAAATCCCTGCTCTCTACGGACAGAAATGCCAAATTTAAGAAATGATGTGGACATTTTATGAGGCAAAATCAGGGACACTTCAGCAATACAGTAACTGATGATATTCATGACAATTAGCCACAATGCACATTTAGGTATACATGATGACCAGCACAGAAACATCCAAATTAAAAACACCACAGACTGCACATCTGAGTGAGTGGCTTCTTTGGCTGAATGACAGCTCTCAGACTGGAAACCTGGCAGGGACTCCTTTAAGATAATTTTGTTCGACAGTCAGAGAGAAGGAGGGCACTGAAGGTGCAGTAGCCTGAGGCTCTTACCAAGAGGATCAAGTGTAACGCATGTCATCAAGGCACAGTTCAGGAAGCACAGGAAAAACCATGAGCAGTTGTAAAATTTGCAAAAAGTGATTATTAGTACTAGCAGTAACATAAAAGGAAAAAATTACTCACCTTTAGTAATTATGATTCTTCTATTGGAGTCTTGCTGTATTCTGACTAATGCAGTTAGCCCCAGCCTTTAAACTGCCCCGGAGAACAAAGGGTTAAACTTTCTATGCAGAGCATAGAATGCTGAGCTCGAGCTCGGTTCATGTCTCTGTCTGTCTCCCTTTGAAATCTAACCGTCAGGTTCTTACGAGCAAAAACTCACTATGTGGAAATTGTAAAATTTTTACTAGCCAACTGGCAACAAAAAGTTTTGGACTTCCAAAGGAAGACTCGAGTCAGGAAACACAAAACACAAAACCAATTCAAATAAGAATAACAACAAAATAAACACCCAAACAAAAAAGCAGAGGGTGTAAAGGAGCACCCCTGAGGTGCAACACTGCGCCTGCCCATCCACTTCCTAAAAACCAGGTTCTGAGAGGGGAGTTGGGGGGAGGTCAGAATACAGCAAGACTCCAATAGAAGAAACATAATTACTAAGGTGAGTAATATTTTCTTCAAACAACATGAAGTCTTGCTGTATTCTGACTAATGCAGACTACCAAGCAGTACCTCCATGGAGAAGGGACAGAACCTACTTTGGGAAAAGGCTCTGAAGTACTGCTGTGCTAAACTGAGCATCACTCCTAGCCTGGATATCCAGAGAGTAATGCTTGGTAAAGGTATGGATTGTTTTCCAGGTGGCTGCTTGACAAATTCCTAAAAGAGGAATATCCCTGGCAGCAGCCAGGGAAGCCGCTGTACCTCTTGTAGAGCGAGCCCTCAGGCCTGAGGGTGGAATCTTTCCCAGTTTCTCATAGCAGAATTGTATACAAGACACAATCCACCTGGCAATAGTTCTCTTGGTGGCAAGTTTGCCCTTTCCCACTTCTTCATAAGTGAGGAACAACTGGAGGGACTCAAACCTGTGACCCTTGGTACGCTCTATGTAGTAGCTAAGGGCTCTTTTAACATCTAAACTGTGTAGCCTCCTCTCTCTCCTGAGGAAGAAAGATTAGTGAAGAAAACAGGAAGAGACGCAGACTGATTCAAGTGGAAATCTGAAACCACTTTGGGCAAGAACCTTCTATTGGTTCTAAGGACCACTTTATCCCTGTGAAAGGAGATAAAATCAGGTTCCACTGACAGGGCCTGCAATTCACTGATACGTCTGGCAGAGGTAATGGCTACCAAAAACACAGTTTTCCAAGTCAAGTACTTAAGCTCTGCTGAAGACATAGGCTCAAAAAGGAGGCTGCATAAGTTGAGCAATGCAAACATTTAAATCCCAGGCAGGGGCAGGGTCTCTAACGGGAGGATTGGTATGAAGCAATCCTTTAAAAAATTTACAGAATACAGGGTGAGATGATAGTGAGGAAGATTTCCCCACTGACAGAAAAGCAGAAACAGCTGACAAGTGTACCTTGAGAGTAGCTGGTCTGAGGCCTAGGCCATTAAGATGGACCATATAATCCAGAACTGTAGGAAGTTCAGCAGTATCTGGAGAAATATGCTTCTTGGAACAACAGATGCTGAATCTCTTCCATTTGTAGTTATAAGTCTTTCTGGTGGAGGGCTTTCAAGAAGCTTTGAGAATATCCAGAACCCCCTGAGACAGATGCAAGTCTGCAAACTCTAACTCTTCAAGAGCCATGCCTTGAGATTGAGACTGAACATTGGGGTACCAAATCCTCCCCCTGAGAGGAGGTTAACAGGTTGTAATTCCTGGGAAGAGACATGGGAAGATGGACTGCTAGGGACAGCAACAGGGGGTACCAGGGCTGTCTGGCCCAGTCTGGAGCAATCAGAATCTCTTTGCAAGGTTGTGACCTTATCTTGACTAAAACTTTGAACAGAAGAGGGAAGGCATACAGAAATTTCCCTTCCCAGTTCAAAATCAGAGCATCCAGGGGGACTGAGCCCAAGATTGGGGGTCTGCAACAAAACAGAGGAAGTTGGTGATTGTCTGGGGCTGCAAAAAGATCTATCTCTGGAGTGCCCCACCTTGAAAAAAATCACCTTCAATACCAGAGGGTCCAGGAACCATTCATGATGGCCCTGTGAGATCCTGCTCAGTGCATCTGCTAGCACATTGTCCCTCCCTGGAAGGTGAACTGCTATCAGAGAGGTTTGCAGGGAATAAGCCAGGGACAACAACTTCATAGCTTCTGTGCACAGGGCAGTAGACCGAGTGCCTCCCTGCTTATTGATGTACCACATGGTGGGGGCGTTGTCTGTTCTGAACTGAACCACCTTGTTCTGTACTGACTGAGAGAAAGCTTGCAGGGCCAGAAAAACTGCCCTGAGTTCTAGGAGATCGATATGGAGAAGGGATTCCTGAGGGGACCACAGTCCCTGGGCAGTGAGGGCCCCCAGATGGGCTCCCAAGCCCCAAAGGGAAGCATCCGTGGTAAGGACCACTGAATGAGACTGAGTGGCAAATGGGACCCCCTTGCCTTAAATTACCCTGATCCTGCCACCACTGAAGGGCTTGGATCAAGGTCAGAGTCACTGGGATCAGTTTGGTAAGGGAATCCTTCTGAGACCAAAAAGCCCTCAGATGGAACTGAATGTCCCTCATCTGGAACCTTGCCCCTTGGACCACTGCCACAGAAGCTGCCATGTGGTCCAAGAGCTGGAGGAAATGCTTTGCTGGTCGAGATACCTGAAGACTGGAAAGAAGAGGCTAGTTCTATAAGAACCCTTGCCCTTTCCAGGGGAAGAAAGGCTCTTGCTTTGACCATATCCAGCTCTGCCTCTATAAAGGTAAGAAGCTGGACTGGCTCGAGAACTGACTTGGGAAGGTTGAGAAGTAATCCTAGAGAAGTGAGCACTTGCTGGGTCACTTGCAGGTGACTTGACTTTGTCTGGCGACTGGCCCACTATTAGCCAGTCGTCCAGATATGGAAAAATGGAAATCTTTTGCCTCCTTAGAAAGGCAACAACTACTGCCAGGCACTTTGTGAAGACCCTTGGGGCTGAAGTTAGGCCAAAGGGCACTGCTCTGAACTGATAGTGGCCTGAGGGCAACTCGAACCTGAGGTACTTTCTGTGGGAGTACCTGATGGGAATGTGAAAATAGGCATCTTTGGGGTCCAGGGAGGCAAGCCAGTCCCCTGGCTTTAAAGAGGGAAGTTTTATTCCCAGAGTCACCATCCTGAACTTTGGTTTTAAAAGATGTTTGTTTAGGTATCTTAGGTCTAGGATGGGTCGCCACTCCCCTGTCTTTTTTGGGGTGAGGAAGTACCTGGCGTACATACCTTTGCCCCAGTGTAGGGTAGGTACTCTCTGTATGGCTGTTAAAGCCAGCAGAGATGAAACCTCTGCCTCTACGGCAAGGGTTTCTGAGAGACCTGCAGGTGGAAAAGATCTGTCTCTCATCTTCGGAAATTTTTTGAAGCTGAGAACCAGTCCCTGGCTTACTACTTCCAGGACCCACTTGTTTGATGTAATAGATATCCAGTCCTGGACGAAGTAAGTCAGCATGCCCCTACTGGAATAGAAGAGTCGACCCGAGCAGGCCCATCAGGGTGTCTGCTTTGCAGAGGCCTTAGGCTGAGGAGTGGATGCAGCCCTGCTCATCCCCCTTCTGCCTCTCCCTCTGAAGAACCCCCTCTGTGAAAAGGGAGAAGAGGCCTGTGCTTGGTAAAAAGGCCTATGAAAAGGCCTGCCCCTGCCCCTAGACTGCTGCCTTTGAGGAGTTGCCTGCCTCTCTTTGGCCTGAGCACTCCTCTAGGTGGTCCTGTATTCATCCATTTTCTTCATGTAATTCTCTGTCTGCTCCCCAAACAGAGAATTACCCACTACAGGAAAATCCATGGCCTTAGCCTGGGTATCCTGTGAGAGGCTAGTACATCTAAGCCAAGCCATTCTCCAAACAGCCACAGATGTAGGCATAACTCTTGATGACACATCACTGGAGTCCACAGCATCATGAAACTGAACTTTTGATGCCTCAATCCCATCTGCAGCCACCTCCTCCAGCTCCTTGGCTAGCTGGGGGGAGGTCTGTTTAGCCACTCCCAGTACAGTGTCCAACCTGGACTTCTGGTACCTGGCTGTAAAGACCATATAATTTGCCTGCCTGAGTGCCAAGGAAGATGCCATGTACTGTTTCTTTGCCATGGCATCAATCTTCCTGGAGTCTTTGTCTGGGGGGTGTGAAGCCAAGGGAATGTTTGCCTTATCACAGGCAGCAGCCTGCACAACTCCAACATGGCTGCACTGTTGATATAAAAACTCCGTATCTGCGCTTGAAAGTGTTTACCTCTTGTCCATTTTTCTATCAACAGGAGGTATAGAATTTGGAGACTCCAGGATTTTTTTTGTCTGCTTCCCAAAAGATTTGTGAAGGGGAACAGACAGTCTCCTGGACTCTGGGATGTCCATCATTTCCACATAATTAGGCTCCTCTTGATCTTCCATTGCCTCTTCCATAGGAAGCTGGAGGGTCTCAGCCACCTTTCTGTAGAACACATAGTGGGAAGGGGGCTCAGAAAGCCTAGGAGGAGATACACCTGAAGGTCTGTCTTGGGAGATGTCCGGTTCCACAGGCACATCCAGACTTTCACCATCACCATCATCATCTTCAAACTCCCCCTCCTCCTCAAACTCCAGTTCATAAAATTCTTCAGGGGTATAATCGTGAACCAGGGGAACAGACCGAACCGAGCCCCTGCCAAAAGGCGCCGGATCGCTCAGAACCGGGTGAAGCGATTCAACAATCTAAATCGCTCTGGCTATTTCCTCGGCGGTTGGAACATGGGCTTCTGGATCCGAACCGGACGATTTCTCTTTGCGTTTTCTTTTTGTCAGAACCGAACCCTCAGGATCATTTCTCCTTTGCTCAAATGTCGCCTGGTCGAGGGCACTCCTTCTGTTCAGTCGAACTAAACCGGGCTGGCAATCCAGGTCAGTGGACTTCTCTGCCTCCTTTTCCCTCAGTCTACCTAATCCCTTTTCAAGGGTAGATTTGGGAAAGTTTCTACAAATTTGGCAGTCTGAATCGAGGTGTTCAAACCCCAGAAAATAAACACAGATGGTGTGGGGGATCGGCCTTAGCAAAGACCTCCCCACACTCACTGCAGTGCTGAAACCCAGTGGGCCCGTTTTTTTTTCTTGGGTTTCTCAGACATAATAACCTAACTAACTTACCCTTTTTGGCAACCATGGCAAGACTCTTATCGGTTCCTGACCGTGTCACAGGTCTTGGAAAAAAACGTACCAAACATGTTTTTTTTTAGAACCGATGAGGACCGGTAACCACACACTAAAGAAAGACACAAGATCAACAAATGATCGGTTCGGCCACACTTTTACAAGTTCCACACAGAAAAACAGTACAAAACCTATCTAGTACTCATGGTACCACAGACAGAGACTAAACAGACTATGCGGAAATAAATTTCGGTTAAAAACTGACAGTAAACCGACACTTCAACCGACTTTCAAACCGAGCTGCAGGAGAAATCTCCGGAGCGACTGTTCAGTAAGGCGGAGTAAAGAATCTGACGGTTAAATTTCAAAAGGAGACAGACAGACAGACATCAACCGAACTCAAGCTCAGCATTCTATGCTCTGCATAGAAAGTTTAACCCTTTGTTCTCCAGGGCAGTTTAAAGGCTGGGGCTAACTGCATTAATCAGAATACAGCAAGACTTCATGTTGTTTGAAAAAAAAAAAAACTTGTTCAGTATAACTATTTAAAAAGGCAGAATAAACAGAGAAGATCCATCTGAGTTTTCTTTCAATCTGTGTCCCTCTTGCAAGAAATTGCAGCTTTGTTTTTATAACTCCTTGCAACCCCCCTTCTTAACAAGCATCATGTTTTTTTCTAAAATGTTCTTGTAAATTTCAGGCAGGTGCAGCTAGAACACAATGTCCCAGAACTGAGGCCCCTTCTCCACAGCTTCTGAAATCGGATTTAAAACTGCTCTCAGATTAACCCCTTGAGTTCCCAATAGCTTTCTGCAATCATCTCAAACTATAATTATATACATTTCAACAGTGACACTACATAATTTCTAAACAAAGGGTTCCCAATATCAGTTACATTTCCGCACGATGATTTGCATTTATTTTTATACCAACAGATATGCAAGGGGGAAAAAAACAGAACAGCAAGTGAAGGCTGAGAGACAGAGAGAGGCGAAGAACTGCAAGACTGTCAGGGTGATCCAGTCCTAGGTCTCACAGGAAAATTTGGTTGCACAGACAGAGAAGAGACAGAAAAGGAAAGAACAGAACAGATCCCTGCATTCAAACTCTCCATAACAACTGGGACAGGGTCCTATTCAACCCTGTCACATACACCCCCCTCCTTAGGAGGGAAACTGCAGTTACGTAAGAACTTATCGTAACAGTAGATCTTCGAGAGACGTTCCTGCAGTAGGTTTTCACATATAGGACTGTGCCCCCTGGCGTCAGGTTCCAACGGCAAACTTGTAGCTAGCAATCATCAGCGGGGACCGCTCCCGTCAGGTGACGCAACGTCAGGCCCGCACCCATCCTCCAGTTCTTTTTCCACTGGAGACCTAAAGAAAGGCAAGTAGAAAGGAAGGAGTGATAACTCCTGGGACCATGTATCCTATCCAGACCCAAGGGCTAGGCAGGATGAAAAATAAAGGAAACATTCCAGGAGCTGGGGGAAGGTGGGTGGGAAACTAGACCTACTGCAGGAACCTCTCTCGAAGATCTACTGTTATGGTAAGTTCTTACGTAACTGCAGTATCTTACTTCGAGAGGGTTCCTGCAGTACGTCTTCACATATAGGAATGAATACCCAGCAGTCCAAAAGAAAAATTTGGAGGCAAGGTTCCAGGACGAGGAAGTGTCTGCCAATCAGAGTACTGTCTTAGGACAAAAGACCTTGCAGGACCTCATGACCGAATCCAGTTCTGCGTTTAGAGGCAATGTCCAGACTGTAATATTTAGTGAAGGTATGGACAGGCGACCATGTTGCCGCTGCACAGATCTCTGCCATGGACACATTTCTGAAAAAAGTGGTAGAGGTAGCTACACTCCGAGTGGAGTGACCCTTAAATGCCCCTGGAAGGGACTTTCCATGTTTCTGATAAGTAAAGTGGATGCAGTTAGCCAACCACCTGGATATGGCCTGTTTTGAAATGGCCTTACCCTGGCACTGGGGAGCAAAGGCCACAAAGAGCTGATTTGACTTACAGCTCTCTTTAGTCCGGGTTGTGTAATACCTTAAGATCCGGTGCACATCTAAGGTGTGCAAAAGATATTCCCCCCTGTTGGAATGCCGAGGGTAACAGACCGGCAATTCGACACTCTGATTGAGAGAGGTTTCCGAAACCACCTTTGGAGGAAAGGATGGGTTACTCCTATGGACCACTCTATCCTTATGAAAGATCAAATAAGGCTCCTTGCATACGAATGCCTGAAGCTCTGAGACTCTTCTGGCTGAAGTGACAGCAATTAAAAACAATGTCTTCCACGAAAGGAAGCGTATGTCACAATTTGAAGCCAGTTCAAAAGGGGCCAAAGTAAGTTTTTCTAACATAAAATTAAGATCCAGGGAGAACAGGGGTTCCAGACTGGAGGTTTTAGGTGGAGGATACCCTTTAAAAAGGTTTTAGAAACCTCCAGTTGAGCTAAGGTTTTGCCCTCCACTGGGAAGTGGTAGGCTGACACCGCAGAGAGATGGACCTTGATGGAGAAATAACTAAGGCCCGTCTCCGATAAATGTACGAGGTTCTCTAACACCTGGGTGACTGAGCACAAAAAAGGGATCCAAGCTCCTGGCTGTGGCCCAGATCGAAAATCTTTTCTACTTCATGGCATAGGTGGATCTGGTAGATGGTTTTCTGGTTTCCACCAGGACTTGAGCAACCTGGGAGGAGACTCCATAGAGGGAAGGCGCTATGTCCACAAGTGCCACACATGAAGTTGGAGAGATTGAAGACTCGGATGCACCAGGGTGCCCTGCTCCTATGTCAGAAGGTCATGAGACAATGGTAGGAGTACCAGAGGTTCTAGAGCCAGCTGTTGTAACAGTGGGAACCAAATCTGACGGGGCCAAAGAGGGGCAATCCGAATCAAGTGTGCTCATTCTGCCAGAAGTTTCAACAGAATCTTCTGAATGAAAGGAAAGGGAGGAAAAGCATATAGAAACCTCCCTGTCCAAGAGAGAGACAGTGCATCTCGCCAAAAAGCACCACGCCCGGGAACGAGTGAGCAAAAGTTGGGTAGTTTTGCATTGAATGGGGGAGGCAAATAGATCTACTTCCAGCTGACCCCATCGAAGAAACAGGTCTTCGACTACCTCCTGCTTTAATTCCCACTTGTGAGCCCTGGCCACTGATCGGCTGAGACTGTCCACCACGACATTGCATACGTCTGGGACATGGACTGCTGTCAGGGACAGGCCATGCTGAATCGCCCAGTACCAAACTCTCATTGCTTCCCTGCAGAGAGGGTATGAGCGAGTTCCTCCCTGTTTGTTGATATACCAGACTGTGGACATGTTATCCGTCTGGATAAGAAGTGATCCCAGTAGAAGTAGCGACTGGAACGCCTGGAGGGCATAGAGGACTGCCCTTGTCTCCAGGACGTTGACGTGGAGCAGATGCTCCTGAGTGGACCAGGACCCTTGTGTTTTGTGGTCCCTCAGATGGGATCTCCAACCCATGTCTGAAGCATCTGAGGTGAGAATCTGGGCAGGGGCTGGGTAGTGGAAGGGAGCTCCCACTAACAATTTGGAAAGATCCTGCCACTAGCGAAGATCTTTTTGGAGGCTGTTGGAGCTCATGACCTGTTGGTTCATGTCGTCCATCCTCTGGTCCCACTGGACTCGGAAGAGACCACCGGGTGACCCTCATATGTAATCTGGCCAGGGGTACCGTGGAGATGGCAGCTACCTTAAGTCCCAGGAGACGGAGCACAGCATATACTGGGATCCACCGAGCCTGGGCCACCAGGGTGGCTTGAGAAACTAAGGTCTCGGCTCGATCCAATGGCAGGAAAGCCTTGCTCTGGACTGTGTCTAGTACTGATCCAATGAATTGGATGCGCTGAGAAGGTACTAGCTGGGACTTGGGGAAATTGGTTGAGATGCCCAGCTGGACAAAAAATTCCAGAGTGAAAGAGAGACTCTTTCAGGCTGTCTGGAGAGGGTGCTGAGAGGAGCCAGTGGTCCAGATACGGGAATACGTAAATGCCCTTGCGGCGTAGAAATGCCGCTACCACCGCCAAGCACTTTGTGAAAACCCGGGGAGCTGAGGATAGGCCAAAGGGTAGTTATCGGAATTGGAAGTGGTTCTCTTGGAAGGAGAAACAAAGGAAGCGGCGGTGGGCTGGAAGGATGGGGATATGAAGGTAGGCATCCTGCATATCCAAGAAGCACGGCCATGAGTTTGGTTGGAGCAGGAGAAGAAGACCCTGAAGGGTTAGCATGTGAAACCTCTTGTACTCGATGAAGAAGTTGAGCGTGCTAAGATCCAGGATCAGTCTCAGACCTCCAGTCTTCTTTGGTACTAAGAAGAAGTGGGAGTAAAATCTCCTTCCCAGTTGATCTTGAGGGATGGGTTCTATGGCCGCTTTTTGCAGGAGGGCCTGAATCTCCTGGAAGACTATGGGAATCTGATCCCTTGGATAAAAAGGACCATCCCTGACGGTGGGATGCAGGGATCTCTGTGAATTCTATTGAGTGACCTTGTTAAATGAGTTGCAGAACCCATAAATCTGCAGTGACGGCCCTCCATCCCTCCAGGTGGAGGCCGAACCTCCCTTCTACTGGTTCCTCCTCGTCGACTGGCGGTAGCAGGAGGAGGGGGAAGGAGTCAGGACGCTGAGGGGAGAGAGGAGCTTTGGCCCTGGAGGCAGGCTTGGGAAATTTTGCCTGAGGGATTGGGGAACGTCGTTTGCCCTGGGTCTTCTTCCATCGTCTTTGGTGGTGAAAAAGCTGCTTCTTTTGTCCCATCCTATACATGCAGCGTACGTCCCGCACTGATCGTCCGTTCTCTTGCAGCCCTGTTATGTCCTTGGTGTCGCTGCCAAAAAGGATGGAACCCCTAAAAGGGGCGTCCAGGAGGGAAGACTGGATATCCTGTGCCAAACCTGCGATCCTGCACCAGGAAAGGCGCCCGGATGAAGATCCCCGTAGCAGCAGCCCTAGCCACCGAATCTACAGAGTCGTACGTGGCTCTACGAGTATGACGACAAGAAGATTTGCTCATACGGACTTTGTCCAGTAGCTTGTTTCTGAGCGTCTCATCAGGTATATCCTGGAGGTCCCTCTCGAGCTCAGAGAGGAAAGCCTTCTGGAAGGCCACCGTATGTGACACATAATTAAGAGACCAGATGGCACAGGAGGTAGAGGAATATATCTTCCTGCCAAAATGGTCTAATTGCCTTGAGTCCTTATTGGGAGGAGAGGAGCTCAGGTGCTTGGGTTGGGCCGACTGGTCATAAGCAGCCATAATGACCACGGAGTTGGCCTTAGGATGAGTTGTTAAATGAGGAATCCCTTCTCAGGGGAAATATGTGCGATCGGCTTTTCTGGATACAGCTGGAATAGAGGAGGGCTGTTGTCAGATGGTTGTGACCAGATCCTCATGGGGTCCCATCCAGGGAAGGATTGGTAGAGGGTCTGTAGTAGCCAGATCTAGATGTTCCGCCAGCCTCTTGTGCTGGGAATCTATTTCTTCTGAGGACCAGCCTCCTGCTGCCTGAATAGTCCTCAGAAGGTCACCAAAGGAAGGATCTTCTGGCGGTGATCTGGGAGTTTTCTTAGGTGGGACTTCAATTGGAGATCAAGGGTCCAAAAGGTCAGCCACTGGGGATGGACGGGTCCACCTCAGAGGAGCCCACCGGCATGGAACCTGAGGCTCGTCCTGAAGGAACCGGTGGAGGAGGTGCTCTAGGCAGAGGAATGTCACCCACCAGATTATGTCTCAGTTCAGAAATGAGCTGGGTCCTGGCATCCTGCCACCATGCCGGGATCGCATCCTAATCAGTCAGCGATGGAGGAGAGGGGAGGAGGAAGCTGGTAGCCTGGGAATCCTGGGTATTGCAGTTGTTGCCATAAAGGGTACTGGTATCCTGGCAATCCCAGAGGGTAACCATAAGCAGAAAACCCAGAGTATCCCAGCGTCGGTGGCACAGGGCCTGGCGTCAGATAATGTGGTGCTGACAGAGGCCCATCTGGTGGCGGATAATGGGGATCTGGCCCTGGAAAACTGCCTGAAGGTTCTGCAGGGCCAGCCGAGGGAGGTGCCAAAGGGCCACTGGGTGGTGTGGGATCAGGAAAGGCCCCCCAAGGGTCCCGAAGGAAGGGGTTCCACGTTAGAAGGATCCTGGGCCGGCGACGGACTCCTGTCCGTGGACGGCAAAAGACCAGACGAAGGGGGTAACTCAGGTAGAGACCCCAAACGAAAGGTTCAAGAATGATCTTGAAGGCAGGGACAAGGCAGGATCGGGTGGTGAATCCCTGAGGTGAAGCATCCGAAGGGATGAAGGGTCTCCTACCAGCACGCTCGTGCCGATGTCAGGGTCCTCACGGGAGCCCAATGGGTGAGACAGAGAGTCCAGGCAGACGACAGAGGATCCATCGCCAGACTTATTGGACCTGACCAGGCTGGCAGCAGCCGAGAGGCCGCTGCTAGGCTTAACGGTCGTGGCTGTGCGCCCATCGACAATGTCGGAGGGCGACTTACCGGTAGTGCTGGGTGGAGGAGACGAAATAGAAACCTCGAAAGAGGCTACCCCTGGCTGCCCGCTCACCTTAGCAGGAGGAAGAAGGTGCAGCCAAAGAAGCAAACAGGTACCTGAAAGTACTCTCAGTTTTGAGGTGTAAAGCCTTCTACAGCAACTGACGGACTCCTCTCCTGGCCTTCTCCTTATCTTTCTTTTTTCTAGGGGCCAGTGACGACGACCTTTCCCTTAGCTCCTGAAGCTCCTTTTCCATCGATGCCAGCCGTCGAGTAAGAAGGTGGGCCTCGAGGGTCCGCTTGCGTCTGGTCCGTGTGGCCTGATTAAAGCCCTGATAGATGGCAAACTCGTCCGAGTTGTGCTTGGGACCTAGACTCGGAAGGCAGCGGGAATGGTCGGGCCCCCAGCGGGACTTGAGCACCGCACTTAGAGCACTTCTTTTTTTGGGCGAGCCTACATACACCTCGGGTCTGTGAAATGGATGATGAAATGGATTTATGAAGAGAAAACTTTGAATAAAACGCGGGTGTTTGATCACTGTTCTTACACGAGAGCCAAACGAACTGAGGCGACGGCGGGAAAGAACTGGGGGGGGGGGTGCGGGACAGGTTTCCAAAACTTTCTATTAATTCTCTAATAATATTAGCTTCTAACTTTCAGAAATTAAGCATATGTACAGCATCCTTTTTTTCTATAACAGCACAGCAAACAGTAAGGTTTAAATTCATACATTTGTTTTTCAACCTTCAGAACTCTCAAAACTCACAATTCCTGATCCATATCTTGACAGAAAATCAGCATTGCTATTTTCTTTACCAGATTTGTGTATCACCTTGAATTTAAATGGCTGTAATGTCAGGTACCACCTTGTGATTCTGGAATTTTTATCTTTCATTTGGTTAAGCCAACAGAGAGGATTGTGATCTGTTATAAGTACAAAGTCAGTTCCTAGCAAATAAAACTTAAGGGACTCCATGGCCCACTTTGCTGCTAGACATTCCTTTTCAATGGTGGAGTACCTTTTCTCTCTGTCGTGTAATTTCCTACTTATGTATAGAATAGGATGTTCCATCCCTTCTATGTTCCGACTCAGGACTGCACCTAGGCCCACCTCTTTTATTTTATTTCGTTTTTGTTGACCGGGTAAGTGCACTATATAAAGTCTGCCTATCTTCAGGCACGACCCAGGGAAGGGGGATACAGATGAATGCCAACTGACACTGAACCAGATTAAGCTGTTGGTGGTATTTTTAGTGAATGGAGGGAAATTTGGCCAGGGCACTGGGGAAATTCCCCTACTCTTTTGGGGGGGAGGGGACTTTGCGTCCGAGATGGAGGAGCCAGAAGTTGATCTGGCTGTGGAGAAGATGGCTAGTTTGCGTCCCCTGCATGATGGCCAGCATAGCGTCTTTGAGGCTGAGACCTCGTCAGTTTCTGGCAACAGCTCTGAGATTCCGCAAACGATAGCTCATAGCTCTGGGGTTCGATCGACTCATCTTTGCAAAAATTAGAGTGCTGAAGCTCCACTAACAGGGAACCTAACATCGCAATTGCACCTTATGGAACACACTTATGTTCTTTCTACTGAACAGCTTTCGACAGGTATGCCGACTCACTCTTTGCATGAACCTTTGGTTCCGACTCTCTGTGTGGCTGCGACGTCCTCTGCCAGTTTTTTTCTGAATGATGCTGATGCTTTGCGGTCTGGTAGTGGCAGTTATGGAGTGAGATTCGCTCAGTCTTCTAGAAGGGAGGAGTGGAAGGGTAAGACTATGTTAGAGAGGGCGGGATGGATCCAAGATTCAGTCGGGACTTGGCTCCCTGATTCACAGATTCCGCTTCCGGGTTCATCCCCAGTCATTCTGCAACCTCGCACTGTGAACGCTGGAGCTGCAGGAGTAGCAACTGAAGGTGCGGATGATAGGATTCCCAGTATTTCTGCAAGGCATGAAAAACAGTCTGTACGTGAAGTGGACATGCAAAATAAACAGAAGGACACTGCCTGTGGTTCCACACAAGGTATGAGACGGCTGAAAGGTGTGGACCCGCAGCAGGGGGCCTGGGACTCTCAAGGTATTTCTTACTCCCTGGTACTGTCTTTGAACAATATCCTAGGTGAGGAATTGTCCACTGTAGTATCACCCCACATAGACGCTGTTACAGACACTGAGGGGCATGATTTACTTACTGATGCAGATATGCTTTTGGATGGGCAAGTGCCTGTAAGCAACAGAGTTACCTATGCTAGGTTGTTGAAAAAGCCTTTAGAACAGGCTACAAGATGTTTTGCGGTACAATTAAGATATATAGGTGGTTTAGAACTGCCTCCAGATAGAGCTTATCCGGGGAAATGTTTAGTTAAACAAGACATGGGTTTTACACCTTCTGAGGTGTATGCATTGATACATGCTCTGAGAGAAGCCTCTTTTGATTTAGGTTTTCGTTCTTCCTTATTGTTGAATAGGTTTTGGCTTCAGTATAATGCTCATAAATGTAACCCCTTATGGGCCCCTTTTCAAGTGATTCCACTTACGAAGCCAACCTTTAAGGTAATTACCATCCTCTTTAGGAACAAAGGGGTAAATGTCACAGATATTCTTTATTGGTTGGGAACCAAGTGTGATGTTAAGGATACGCCTGAACCTATAGTGGTTGAGGAGGGTTTTTGGACAGGGGGATGGAAAGTTAAAATTCAGCTTCGACAGGATGATTTTGGGATTAAGCATTTAGCCATTTGCTTTTATTTGGGGAAGGACAAAGGGGTGCTCTTTTATCAAGGACAACCCAGACAATGTTATAAATGTGGCTCACCAAGACACCTCAGTAATTCTTGTGAGATTCAGAGATGTTTGCATTGTGGTAGTCAGGGACATAACAGCTCAGGGTGTACGGTTCCTCGTTTGCCACTTATGTGATGAAGTAGGTCATTCTATTTTTTCTTGTCAATGGGCTTCTCATAATAATGGGAATGGAGACTTTGCTGAACAAGATTTTTACATTAATAGGGCTACTAGAAAGAACAGTGGCGTTCATCTCCCTTCCCCCCAGACGTCAGGGTGCAGCTCCCTACCCACCCCTGAGCAGCCTGTGGCACCTACCCCTATATCTAGAAGGGAAGCTACGGCCCCTCCCCCCTCATTAGTATACAGGAGAAGTAGCCGCTGTTGTTGACACATAGGGATCTGGTTTCACATCCCTCTTCTATGACATCGGCGATTGATCTGGACGGGGGTCTCCAGTGGGAGGGGTAGAAGTTGTAACCCTCTCCAGTCGGCAGAATGGGATGATTGCCCTTGACCCTGCCATGCCCCCACCCCAAGCCCCCTCCTCTTCAGACACTGCTTTTACTACTGTGGTTTTTAAATCCCATCCGGTGCCTGGGCAACCGGTTGTAGAGCTTCCTTTGCAGAATAAGTCTGAGGTCTTACAATGGGGTGACTCTGAGATGGGTGATGATTTGGCTGGGATGTCGGATAATTCCTCCTGTGTAGGGGAAGTTTCAGATCATGAGGAGAAAGATTCTCAATTAGTGGGGAAAGTTAAGAAAAAGCGCCGTTTGGGGATTCATTATCAATCAATCAATCAAAATCTTTATTTATCCAGGCAATCACCATTGAGCAAGCTCATTTACAAGGTGGACCTGCTGTGCTCAAGGACAAATATACATACATACAAATAGGTGCAGTATACAAAATGATAAACAGGATACAAACAAACAAAGAAATAAAAGATAATCTTACAGCAACATGTTAGGCGCAATATGTACATTCCAATTGTTCACAGAGAACCTACATGTGTTACATATTATTATTGCAGTATTTACAACCTTCATGTACACAGAAGTTGAGGCATCATGTTTATTATTGCCTACATGGAAGGGTACAAATATTTTCATTTCAGCCCTCAGTAACTGTTTATATACTTGGGTGAGGGTCCTAGGTTACAGAGGGACCCACAGTGAGGACTATATCTCCTGCTACATAGGCAGCAAGATAGTAGAAAAAGAGGTGCTAAGGTTCCGAGGGCCAGTATGGCAGCAGACTAGTGACTAGTGGAATGGGGAAAGCTAGAACTAGGTTCATGACTGGGTATGGGGAACCAGAGAGGTAACCATCCACAGGGCTGCTAGTGACTATGGAAACACTTGCAGTTTTCAGCGAATGCTTTGTCATAAATATTCCTAAAAAGGGTAATACTGACAAGAGATCTAAGTCTCAATGATTTTTGTATCTTATTCCACAGTGTGGGCAGTGCGTGACTTATGGCAGCCCTACCAAAATGGTTACTGATCCTGGGGATTTTCAAGGAAATTAGTGAGTGTCTTTGTAGGTCATAGTTACTCACTGGATTTAAGGGGAGATAGGCAACAATGTAATCTGGGAGCTTGCTGGTGAGGGCTCGAAGTGTCCAGAGGGCTGCATTTCTACACCGCCTGTATTGCAGAGAAGGCCACCCTACTGCTGAATATAAAGAGCAATGATGTGTGGAGGATGGGAGATCGGTTATGAATCTTAAGGCTCTATGGTACAGGACATCCAGTTTTGCAAGGTGTGAGATGGAGCATTGGTTATAGATAATGTCAGCGTAGTCAATTAATGAGAGGAATGTAGATTGAACAAGCTGTCTTTTAGCTTCTGTGGTCAGGAGATGTTTAATTCTGAAGAAGAGGCCAAGCCTCTGCCTAAGTTTTTTTATCAGAACTTCTGTGTGCTCCAAAAAGGAGAGTTTATTGTCAAGCCATATGCCCAGATATTTGAATTTGGGTACAAATTCAAGCTTTTCGCCTGGTAAGGTGGTTATGGGAGGAAATGTACCAGCGGCAGCAGTATAGGCCCCAGTGCTATGTGGTGAAAAGATCATGGCCTTGGTTTTCTTTGCATTTAGTAGTAGTCTTTTATGGAGAAGCTGGTTCTGCAGTGTATCGAATTCCTTTTGTAATTCTGAGCATGCAGCTCAGGAGAATCATGGCTTAGATAGAGCACCGTATAATCGGCAAACAGGTGTATACTGGCTTTCTTGATTCCCACATCCAAGTTGTTAATGTAGATGGTGAACAGTAGAGGGCCCAGTATGGATCCTTGTGGGACTCCTCTTTTTAATGGTTTGAGTGGGGAGAGCTCACCTTCGGCCTTGACTTGTTGCTGCCTGTCAGAGAGGTAGTCCTGGAACCAATCCAATGAGATTGAGTCCATACCTATGGATTTTAGGGTTGAGAGAAGTAGGCAGTGGTCAACAGTGTCGAAAGCCTTGCTGAGATCTAGAAACACCGCACAAACAAATTTTTTTTTGTCAAGGTCCCATTGCCAATCATTAGTGACTTTGGCCAATGCCGTAATAGTGCTATGCTTTGCTCTAAAGCCAGACTGCATAGGATTAAGCAAGGAGTCGTCGTCTAGGAATGATCTCAACTGTATATCCACAATTTTTTTCCATCATTTTGGATAGCATAGGTAAAAGAGAGATAGGCCTATAATTATTTAGGTCACTTGGGTCTTCTGCTTTAAATAGTGGGATGACATGAGCAGTTTTCCATTCTGCGGGGAGAGAACCTTGGGCTAGGGACAAGTTGAAAAGGTGTGATATAGGTGGGGCAAGTATATGGTATGCAATTTTCATAAAGTATGGGTCAAAGGAGTCAGCTCCTGCGCTTTTTCTAATATCTAGCTGCAGCAGAAGGTCTTCAACCTCCTTAATGGTAGTTGGGGAAAAGGAGAAGATCATATCTTTATTACTTGGTTCAGGTGGCTGGGCTTTGAGCTGTGGACGTAGACTGCTTACTGGTGCATTATCGAATGCCACGCCTGCAGTGGCAAAGTGGTTATTGAAGGCTTGAAGAATCTCGGTTTTGTTAGTAATAATTACATTGTCAATGGTAATTTTGGAAGGTAATCCACTACCTGGTGAATGTCCAGACAGTTCCTTTATGGTAGACCAAAATTTGGCGGGGCTATTGGATGCAGATAGCAATTCCTTTTGATAAAAGTTGGCTTTGGCCTCTCTGACAAGTTTCGTGCAAGCATTCCTAGCTACCCTAAATAGACACCAGTCTGCTACAGCATGCGATTTCCGGGCCTTTTTCCATAGCTGGTCTCTTTTGAGTAAAGCTTTCTTTAGGTCCGGAGAGAACCAACGGCACATTCTGGTTTTTATTTGAGTTTTGGTTAATGGAGCATGTTTATTCAGGGCACTATGATTTTGTGGAAAAAATCATATGCATCATTTACCGATTTGGCCAGGTAGAAATTCTGCCACAGTAGAGAATTTTTTAGGTCGTTGAAGTAGGCCAGAGGGTCAAAGTTTCGTCTAGATCTTCTGGTAGAGAACTTTGATGTAGCTAATGGTTTAGTGGTTGTTCTTATGCCAGCTATAAGGCAGTGGTCACTAACATCCGCTGGGAGGATACCCGCATGAGAAAAATAGTGCGGTTTATTGACAAGGAGGACATGGAGGGTGCTTCTCATTGGGTTTTTATTGTTAATGCGAGTTGGTTCGGATATAAGTTGGGAGAACCCATGGGAATCACAAAATTGTTTTAATGGTAGCGATCCATTAGATAACCAGTCGTAGTTAAGGTCGCCTAGTACAATTGTTTCCAGAGATGTCTCGTCCATTTGTGATGAGAGATGTGTCAGGAGCTGTGGTCCTGCTGCTGGTCATCTATAGCAGCCTATTATTCAGAAGTGCCACAGTTTTGATAGTTCAACCCTAAGAGTCAGGCATTCAAAGCCCCAGCAATGGAAGTAGTATCTAATACAGATACTGCGATTTATTTTTTAACATAATGGCTACTCCTCCCCCAGTCTTTCTGTCAGCTCTGGAAGAGGCGGTAGTCGTGATGTTGACCTCACTGTCTGGTGTGGATGCCCGAAGCCAAGATTCCGAGATCACAAGAATGTCTGGGGCAGTATGAATAATCCATGTCTGGACGGAATCCAGCTTCTTCAGGAGGCTGCAGACATTAGCATGCATGAAACTGATACCTTTTAGAATAGCAATGTCAGATGGTGAGGAAATCAACTTTGTGGGGCCAGGATTAAGTTCAATGTCTCCTGAGCATAATAGTAGGAGGAGCAGAATTCTTTTTAGGTTGGCAAAGAGATTTTTAAAAGCACGGGTCTTTTATGCTTATTGCCGGCTTTGTTGTTTGGATCCGGATACTGACACGTCCTCTTGTGTTGCCCTAATATTGCATAGCTTAAGGTCCAAGCAGAGTAACACCAGACTGTGCAGTGTTTAGGTGGCTGAAGTTTGGGACCAATTTAAGAAAGAAGAAAGCAACTGACGCCAGTAACTCCTGAAAGATTTTTCCTTACGGTTGGCATCGCTTAATGCGAACAGCTTAAAGTCTGAAAAGAAATGGAAATCAACTTTTCAGTATTTTCTTTCCATGACTATTGATATTGTCCTCTTCCAGGAAACACGGCTTTTTTCCTGCTCCGACATTCAGAAAGCAAAGGCTGAATGGATAAGAGGTTCCTCCTACTGGTAGGTGGGACCTGATACTTGTAGTGGGGTTGGGATCTGCCTTGCTAACAACACGATAGCTGTTACTAGAACCCAGGACATCATGCCGGGTAGGGCCATGTTAATGGATTTTATGGTAGAGCAACAAGCCTTTCGTTTAGTAAATATTTATGCTCCACAGGAAAGAGCGAATCGCACAAAGTTGTTTAATACCTTACAGCCGCGTATTGATGGCACGTGTAGTCTTATGGGGTGGGGATTTTAACTGCAGCAGATTTAAAAGGGACTGTGGTGTTAGGACTGAGAAGGTATTTTGTGATGCTGCATTGCTGAATAGAATTGTTTCTCAAACTAATTTGATCGATGTTTTTCACACCACTCACTCTACTACGCAATACACCTATCTTAGAGGTCGTCTTAAAACCAGGATAGATTATTGGTTTATTTCATCGTACCTTCCCATTCAAAATTCTAGGATGCACCCGATGGCAACTTCTGACCATCTATTGTTGGACATCACTCTATCCTATTCCCCGGAAATAACATTGGGGAAGGGTTATTGGAGATGTAATACTTCCTTGTTAGTGATTCCTGATATAAAAAGTGTTTTATTGGACACAATTAATGCTAGGCTTTCAGTTGTATGTTTATATCATAGTATGATTAACTGGTGGGAACAAACGAAGGTGGATTTAATGAAATATTGCAAAAGCACGAGTTGTTTGCTGGGGGTATTCAAGAAGAAAAAACTACTCACCTTAGTAATGTTGTTTCTTCTAATGGAGTCTTGCTATATTATGACATATGCAGTATAACCCCAGGTTAGAACTGCTCCGGAGGTGAAAGAGTTAACTTTCCATGCAGGGCATGGAATCTTGAGCGCGAGCTCGGTTGAACACTCTGTCTGTTGAAGCTCAAACTTAAACTGTCAGATCTTTACGAGCAAAACTCACTAAGGTTCTGTGTGGAAGCCAGAACCTACACTAGCCACTGGCTGCTAACTACAAAAACACATTTTTGTTCTTGATCCCAAAACAAAGACTCAAGTCGGGGGATTCAAGAAAGAAAAAATAAGCATAACACCTAAGCACCCTAGAAAGGGTGAAAATAAAGTGGGCATCAACGAAGTGCCAACATTGCACTGCCCACCCACATCCCAAAAACAGAGGTTCTGAGAGGGGCAGGCTGGGAGGGAGGTCATAATATAGCAAGACTCCATTAGAAGAAACAACATTACTAAGGTGAGTAGTTTTTTCTTCAAACAACATGAAGTCTTGCTATATTATGACATATGCAGACTACACAGCAGTACCTCCATGGGGGAGGGACAGAACCTACTTAGGAAATAGGCTCTGAAGCACAGCTGTGCCAAATCGAGCATCACTCCTAGCCTGGATATCCAGGGAGTAATGCTTAGTAAAAGTGTGAACTGTTTTCCAGGTAGCTGCTTGACATATCTCTAGGATAGGGATGTCCCTGGCAGCAGCCAGAGTCGCAGCTGTACCTCTGGTAGAGTGAGCCCTCAGGCCTGAGGGAGGAACCTTAACCAGTTTTTCATAGCAGAATTGGAACAAGAGACAATCCACCTGGCAATGGATCTTTAGGGCAGGTTTCTTTACCAACCTCACCATAAGTGAGGAACAATTGAGGGATTCAACCTGTGACCCTTGGTACGCTCTATATAGTAAATAAGGGCTCTTTGACATCTAAATTGTGCAGTCTCCTCTCACCAGAGGAGGAATGGTCAGTGAAGACACAGGAAGAGACATGGATTGATTAAGGTGAAAGTCTGAAACCACCTTAGGCAAAACTTCCTGTTAGTCCTGAGGACCACCATATCTCTATGAAAGGAGATAAAATCAGGCTCCACTGACAAAGCTTGTAGCTCACTTATGCGCCTGGCAGAGGTGATGGCTACCAGAAACACAGTTTTCCAAGTTAAGTACTTAAGCTCTGCTGAAGACAATGGCTCAAAAGGGGTTGCATAAGCTGAGTGGATGCAAATATTAAGATCCCAAGCAGGGGCAGGGTCCCTGAATGGGGGGTTGGTGTGAAGCAACCCTTTAAAAAACTTGGAGAACACAGGGTGAGCTGATAAAGAAGAGGGCTTACCTGCTGATAAGAAGACAGACACAGCTGCCAAGTGCACTTTTAGGGTAGCTGGTCTCAGCCCCAAGGAATTCAAATGCACCAAATAATCCAGGATCGTGGGCATGCCAGCAGATTCTGGGGAAATATGGTTTACCAGCACACCATATGGAAAATCTCTTCCATTTTGAATTATAGGTAGCCCTGGTGGAAGGTTCCTAGAGGTCTTCAATATATCCAATACACCTTGGGAAAGGTGTAGGTCAGCAAACTCTAACTCTTCAAGAGCCATGCCTTGAGATTGAGAGATTTGAGGTCTCGGATACCAAACCTCCCCTGGGCACAGGTTAACAGGTTGTGATTCCTGGAAGACATAGGGAGGGTGGACTGCTAAGGACATGAGGAGGGGTACCAGGGCTGCCTGGCTCAATCTGGAGCAATCAGGATCATCTTGCAGGATTGAGATCTGATTCTGACTAGCACTTTGAAAAGAAGGGGGAAGGGGGGAAAAGCATAGAGAAACTTCCCTTCCCAACTGAGGAGGAAGGCATCCAGAAGGACTGAGCCCAACACTGGGGGCCTGCAGCGAAAAAGGGGAAGTCGGTGATTGTCTGGGGCTGCAAAAACATCTATCTGCGGGGTGCCCCATCTGGCAAATACTACCTCCAGTACTGGGGTCCAGTGCCCTTCGTGATGGCCCTGGGAAATCCTGCTGAGAGCATCCGCTAGGACATTGTCCTTGCCTGGGAGGTGAACTGCGTAAGGGAGGCGCTCAGAGAATAAGCCAGAGACCACAACTTCATTGCTTCGGTGCACAAGGCCATAGACCGAGTGCCCCCTTGCTTGTTGATGTACCACATTGTAGTGGTATTGTCTGTTCTGACCTGAACAACCTTGTTCTGGACAGATGCGGAAAAAACCTGGAGTGCTAGAAAAACTGCTCTGAGTTCCAGCAAATTGATGTGGAGCAGAGATTCCTGAGGGGACCACAGCCCCTGGGTGGAAAGGTCGCCCATGTGAGCTCCCCACCCCAAGAGGTATGCATCTTGTGGTGCACAAGGAATGAGACTGGGAGTGAAGGGAACCCCTGTCTCAGACTGTTCTGATCCTGCCACCACTGAAGGGCCTGGATCAGGTTCTAGTCACTGGAATCAATTTGGTTAGGGATCTGTCCTTTGAGACCAAAAGGCTCTCAAATGGAACTGAATGTCCCTCATCTGAAATCTCGCTCCCTGCACTACTGCTGTAGAAGCAGCCATGTGCCCCAGGAGCTGTAGAAAATGCCTTGCTGGTCGAGAGACCTGCAGGGTGAAAGAAGAGGCCAGAGACACCAGGGTCCTTGCTCTTTCCAGAGGAAGGAAGGCTCTGGCTTCTTTTGTGTTCAGTTCTGCGCCTATGAAGGTGAGAAGCTGGACAGGCTCCAGAACTGACTTTGGAAGATTGAGAAGGAAACCTAGAGATGTAAGCAGTTGCTGGGTTACTTGTAAGTGTAGTTTGACCTGTTCTGGAGACTGGCCTACAATGAGCCAGTCGTCCAGATAAGGAAAGATGGCAATCTTTTGCCTTCTTAAATGAGCAACTGCTACTGCCAGGCATTTTGTGAACACCCTCGGGCCGAGGTGAGGCCGAAGGGCATTGCTCTGAACTGGTAATGGCCTGAGGGCAGTTCAATCTGAGGTACTTCGATGGGAGCTTCTGATTAGAACATGGAAGTAGGCATCCTTGAGGTCCAGGGAGGCTAGCCAGTCCCCTGGCCTTAGAGAGGGTAAATAATCCCCAGGGTCACCATTTTGAACTTTGGTTTTAAAAGGTGCTTGTTTAGATACCTGAGATCCAGGATGGGCCGCCATTCTCCTGTCTTTTTTGGGGTAAGGAAGTACCTGGAGTACAACCCTTTGCCCTGGTGTATGGGTGGAACCCTTTCCACAGCTCTGACAGCCAGGAGGGAAGAAACTTCTGCTTCCAGGGCAAGTGCCTCTGATGGGTTTATAGGTGGAAAAGACCTGGCTCTCATCTTCGGAAATTTTTTTAAGCTGAGAACCAGTCCCTGGCTTACTACTTCCAGGACCCACTTGTCTGATGTTAAAGACTTCCAGTCCTGGACAAAGTAAGCCAGCCTGCCCCCTACCGGTAGTGGAGAATCAGCCCTGGCCACCCCATCAGGGAGCCTGTTTTGCAGGGGCTTTGGGTTGGGGGGTAGAAGCAGGCTTACTAGAACCCCTTCTGCCCCTTCCTCTAAAGAACCCCTCTGGGCATAAGCAGAAGAGGAGGCCTGGGCTTGGTAAAGGGCCTATGAAAGGCCTGCCCCTGCTCGGGGCTGCCTTTGAGGAGTGACTTGCCTTTCTTTGGCCTGTGCACTTCTATAGGTGGTCCTATACTCATCCATTTTCTTCATATAATTCTCTGTCTGCTCCCAAACAGAGAATTTCCACAACAGGAAAATCCATAGCCTTAGACTGGGTATCCTGTGACAGGGCAGTCATCTGAGCCAGGCCATTCTATGAAGAGACACAGATGTAGCCATGACTCTTGATGAAACATCATTAGAGTCTACTGCAGCATGAAATTGCACCTTGGATGCCTCAATACCATCCGCAGCCACCTGCTCCAGCTCCCTGGCAAGCTGGTCAGGGGCCTGTTTTGCTAGGGCCAGGACAGTATCCCACCTGGATTTCTGGTACCTAGCTGCATGCTTCATAATTTGCCTGTCTGAGTCCCAAAGATGCTGCCATGTACTGTTTCTTTGCATGGCATCCATCCTCCTGGAATCCTTTTCAGGAGGGTGAGAGGCTAGAGGAATATTAGCCTTGTCACAGGCTGCAGCCTGCACTACCCCACATGGCTGCACTGTTGATAGGAACTCTGTATCAGAGCCTGATAAAGCATACCTCTTGTCCATCCTTTTATCCACAGGAGGATAGAATGAGGAGTTTTCAGAATTTTACTGTCTGTTTCTAAAAGATTTGTGCAAGGGAATAGACAGTCTCCTAGACTCTGGAATATCCATCATTTCCACAAAATCAGGCTCTTCTTGATCATCAACAGCTTCCTCAACAGGAGTTGCAAAGTCTCAGCAACTTTCTTGTAAAACAAAAAATGAGAAGGGGACTCAGACAGCCTGGGAGGGGGCACTCCTGAGGGTCTGTCTGGAGAGATGTCCGGTTCAATGGGCACATCCAGACTTTCAAAATCACACTCACTCTCCTCATACCCCTCCTCCGGTTCATAAAAATCCTCAAAATCATAATCTTGAACCGGGGGAACCGTCCGAACCGAGCGCTTCCCTAATGGTGTCGGTTCGGACGGAACTGGGGAAAGAGACTGGACAATTTGAATAGCTTGGCTATTTCTCAGCTGTTGGAGAAAGAACTTTTGGCCCCAAACTAGCTGACCTTCTAGTCCTTTTAGTTGGAACCGGCTCCTCAGAGCTGGCTCTTCGCTTGCCGAGTATCGCCCTGGTCAGAGGGCACTTCTCAGGTTCGGTTGGAACCGAACCGGCAGGCCATCCGGTCAGCGGACTTTTGGCCTCCCTTCCCTGAGCCTACCAACTCTCTTTTCCACGGTGGCAGCAGGAAAATTCTTACAAATCTGGCAGTCTGCATTGAGGTGGTCAAACCCCAGACAATATACACAAGTGGTGTGTGGGTCAGCCTTAGCAACGCTTCCCACAGAGGCCACAGTGCTGAAACCCAGTGGGTCTGGTTTTTCTTTGGGTTTCTCAGACATAGTGCCAGCCTAACCAAAACTTGCCCGTTAATGGCAATCCGCCAACAAGACTCTCTTATCAGTTCCCAACCGTTCACTTACGTGGAAAAAAAGCGTAATAAAATCCGGTTTTTTAGAACCGATAAGAACCAGGAACCGCACTTCAAAGGACTAGAAAGTAATTTTAAACCTAATCTGATCGGTTCAAACCGAACCGAAAAGACGCTTACAAGTTCCACACAGAAGAAAATAAACAAAAGCCTATCTATTACTTACAATACCACAGACAGAGCTTGAACCGACGATTGCGGTTAAATTTCGGTAAAATAAACTGAGAATTACACTTTAAAACCGACAAACGAACCGAGCAGCAGGAGGAATCTCCGTAGCGACTGTTCAGTGAGGCGGAGTAAAGAATCTGACAGTTTAAGTTTGAGCTTCAACAGACAGAATGTTCAACTGAGCTCACGCTCAAGATTCCATGCCCTGCATGGAAAGTTAACTCTTTCACCTCCGGAGCAGTTCTAACCTGGGGTTATACTGCATATGTCATAATATAGCAAGACTTCATGTTGTTTGAATAAAAGATATGGTCAATTGCAAGATCAACTTTCTTTGTTGATTTCTTTGCAACTTGATGGTAGCCATGATTTTTTGGAGCAGATCTCGTGTATTAAACGGGAACTGACTACTTTACAATGTGACAGAAATAAGTCCATAGAATTTGAGCAACAGTTTGGCGTTACGGGTAACCAAACACAGGCTAATCCTTATGAAAACTGCATCTCGCAATCTAATAAGAAATATATTTCATTGTTGACATCAGACGACCATGTCATTATTGGTAACTTGAACATTATGACGACGGTTGAGAATTATGTTATTTGGGACAGCTCATGTTCTCCCTGAGAATGCCGTACATTGGTTACATAAGTGTAACTTACCTCAACTATCCCATACTGTTAAAGAAATGCTTACTAGAGAGATCATGATACAAGAGCTAAGAACCATTATAGGACAGTTACAGGTAGGGACAGCACCGGGATCTGATGCTTTGCCAAACAGTTCTTATAAAATACTACTTGAAAATATGGGGCCTGAGCTGACGACAGTGTATAACATGATCTTGTCCAGTAAGGTGATGCCTCAATCAATGTATCAAGGACTTCTTCTCTTAATTCATAAAAAAGACCCTAAAGATAACCTGGATAATTGGAGACCGCTTTCCTTACTGAATTCAGATTTCAAAATTCTGACTAAATTGCTTAATAATAGATTGTCGTCAACTTTGGCATAGATTATTCATTATTCACAGATGTGCGCTCTTCCAGAACGAAACATTTCTGATCTTTTGATCCTATTATGAGAAATAGTTGAGAAGGGTGATACTGGAGAGATCTCATGATACGTAGTTAACCTTGATCAATCCAAAGCCTTTGACAGAGTCTCACATCAGTATTTATGTACCTGTCTAGCACAATATGGCTTCCCATTAGAATTCATTGACTGGAT
Organism: Neoceratodus forsteri; assembly: GCA_016271365.2. Lineage (NCBI taxonomy): Eukaryota > Metazoa > Chordata > Ceratodontiformes > Ceratodontidae > Neoceratodus > Neoceratodus forsteri. The sequence continues at coordinate 271,016,384 of JADMNL010000025.1, forward strand.
TAGACTGTGTTATGCCCAAGCCCAGGTGAGACCTTATGTGAACAGAAGGTTAGGGAAGGAATTCCCGATTAAAACAGGAGTATGACAAGGGTGCCCCTTGAGCCTGCTTCTTTATATTTTGTCATTAGATCCATTGATTAGGAGAATACATTTACACCCGGACATACAAGGATTGTCAGTATCCAGTCAAGACTCTGAAATAAAAACACTGGGGTATGCAGATGATGTAAGTAAGTATTGTTCTGGTGGATGTGAATTCGTCAGTCCCTCTGGGACAACTGCTGGAAGAGTTTTCTGTCATTTCGGGATCATTGATTAATTTTAAAAAGAGCTCCTGCCTTACTGTGGGTAGAGATTTTTCACGACACCTATATATACAATATACCAAAAAATGCTATGGGGATTAACATTTTGGGTATCTTCTTTGGGGTCCCTAATGTTGCATTATATAATTGGGAATATTTATTGAACATTGCCTTGGGTAGAGTAGCTAAATGGAATAGGTGGAGAATGAGCAAAAAAAAAAAAAAGAGGGTATTTATGATTCACACCTTTTTACTGTCAATGTTTCTTTATTTCAGTTATATATTTCCACCACCGAAACAAACTGAAACAAGATTATATAGTTGTTTCTTCCAAGCGATATGGGGCAGTAGGTTGAACCCCATAAAAAGAGGTATACTATACTTGGATGTTAGGGCAGGAGGATTAAAATTGATAAACCCCATTTCCTTTTATCATAACATTTTTTTATATGCCAATGTTATACCCTACTCCAAGAAAAGCTAATAATATGGGGCCCATGGGTAAGGGATACTTTTCAGCAGGTTTTCCACACGTGGGGGATGTTTGATGTTATTCCTAGACAGAGTCAATTCAATGGAATTCCACTATATTTTAAGGAATGTGTCAGCAAATTGAAAGTATGGAAAGTCAGTTTGGGCGTGATTAAATTAATGAATAGGAAACCGTTTTATGCTGATGTTCAGCAGAAATTTTTCACACAACTGCCAGACTTCATGTCTAGGTCAGACAGAGAGGTTCAGAGTATTACAGCCTTATTACTGGAACACAGGATTTCTCCTCTGATGTGGGATAACACTTGGTTGTGTGTACATGGGAAGCTTCCAGTTAAAAATAGCCATAAGCACAAAGAGGTTTCAGAAAGGAACTGTCCGAGAACTGGTTGTGAGGCTGTACCTGAGACTGTGGATCATTTGTTCTTTCACTGCTATTTTGTTCAGTCCTTCTGGTCTCTAGTTTATGGCACATGGGTTTGGTTCCCATGTTGGTTGGGCACCTCCTGATGCTTTATATTATGGGATATTTCCTACACATAATCTCAAATGTGAAGTAGGGACCTTGCAGGTTATTATCACATGTATTAAGTATTGGATTTGGCAAGCCAGATGTCAGCTTACTTTGCAACAAAAGGACTGGTCGCCAGAACAATTGTTCAATATGATTAGAAACAATATTAGCACTATTAAATATCAGGAATGTATTAAATGTAGTCTGAATGAGAAGAAATGGACACGTGGACATTTCTGAATAAGATGAATATCGACTAATTGTTACTAGTTTTCTTTTCTGTGCCATGGTCTCTTATCTGGTTAGAGAGACCTGCTCCTATGTTGCGGACATCTTTTTGATATGTTCTCCTTGGATGTGCACCGCATTGCATGAGGGGTGGGGGTGGGGTGTGGCTCCTTTCCGTTTTAGGATTAGTAGAAGTTTTCTGGCTTTATATGACTGCACTTAGAGAAAGAGTTGTATGATTACACTGTTTATTTCATTTTTTTCTCCAATTTGTATGTTCCTTTGTGTGACTTAACACTGCTGTGTATATGCTTTTACTGTTTTCAACACACTGTCCCCTACTCTTTTCAGTGTGTGGGGGGGTGGAGATCCTTTCAGGATTTGGATATATTTGAGTTTTGCAGCTTTATGAAAGTGTCTTCATGGTTATATGTATGCAACATTTATTTGCTTTTCTTTCATGTGTATTCACACTATTATATGTTTATTTGATTTAATTATTTCTATTTAATGAATTCCCCTACTCTTCCAGTAGGGATGGGGGATGGAGTTCTTTTCGGATTTAGAATGTTTCTGGTTTTTACAGTCTTCTCAGACAGTGCTGTCATATTTTGTTTGCCTGAAAGACTTATCTGATTTTTCGTACTTTGTATATTCTTTGGTGTGTCTGCAACATCATTATGTTATTTATTTTGTTTTAAGAATTTCTAAATTGATATTCGCCTACTCTTTTGGTAGGGATAGGCTGAGTGTTATATATGAATATGGATTATTTATCTCTTTTGTTCATGAAGGTTGTAATATTTTTTTCTGTTTTTGATTTCTTTTTATGAATTAGTATGATGACATGCAGTTTTGTATATTTTGTTTTGAGTTTTTAATACAAAATTCCCCCTACTCTTTTAGTGGGGTTGAGGTAGGGGTTATGTGCTCCCACAGACTGTTTATGTTTATTGTTTTATTTTTATGTTTTCCAGTTCTCTCATTATGATGTTGTAGGATGTGATACAATTTTGTATATTTTGTTTTAAGTTTTGAATAAAAAATTCCCCTACTCTTTTCGATAGGTGGCGCTGAGGGACTGTGGAACTCCTGGAGACAGCCAGTGTGCTGATGGAAGGAGACAGTGGTGGAGCTTAGTTACAGGCAGTAATCGAGGGGGAACGGTACGGCTGGGATGCACCCGTGTGGTGGCCAGCAAATTGTACCAAACCCCTCGTACCCCAGTTTTTCATTCGGACAGTGCTAGAGACACCGATGGTCCGACGCTTACCCGTTCCACCAGTGCTTCCGAAAAACATGTACCTGCAGCTTCTGTTTTGTGTCTCGGTCTGACGGCCTCAATTCCCATTGCTAGTGCTACGCAATCGGATCCTGAGTTGCGGAAGCCTATGGTTTGCCTCGAGGAGAAACGGCAGCTTTGGAAAATGGCTGCCGCAGAGTACCGAGTTGCTCAACTTGCTGCAGAGGAGGACTTCAAAAAGAAGAAACGACCTGAGGTAGATTCACCCTCGGGTCCTACAGGCATTGATGCTAAAGTTCATAAAGGCCTTATACATATCGATTCTGTGACTTTGCACTCCCCGCCACAGTCTTCTGGGTGTACTATGGCGGCAGCTGCTAATAACTGGTCCCCTGATATTGCACCTGAACATGTGGGCTGGCTAAAACTGGACTTGGGCCAGTGGATTGCTGACCCTGCGATATCGATCCCAGGCATGGAAGGGGTGGCAGTGACACGACCTTTGGCTTCTGATACCTCTCAGCTAGAGGTCAGCATGCCTGTACTGCCTGCTGCTGGACCTAGCATAAGCTTAGACCCGGCTGTTTTGGCAGGTGATGTGACTCTTCCTGAACCAGCCCATGCTCCAGCTGTTTTGGACACTGGGGTCGATCTTTCCCCATTAATTTCACCTGACCAACGCTTGAACCCCCCCATTCGACCTCCGGCTGCTGTCTCAGATGCCAGTATAGTACAGGACAACCAGAGTGGTGATATTGTGGATGATGAGGACTCTGTACAGAATGCGAAGGATCCACTGTGTCTTTCGACCCCGGCTGCCACTTATGCTAGTCTCTTCCAGAAACCAATCTCCCTAGCTAAAAGACAGAATGCTGTGAGACTGAGGTTTCTTGGGCCTATGGGTTCTATGCCTGATAGGTTCTACATGGGCAAGGTTTTGATCAAACAGATGCTGGGTTTTACTCCCAGCGAAGCGTATGCTTTAATCCATACACCTGGTGATAACACCTATGATATTGGTTTTCTAACACCTGATATTTTGAATAGATTCTGGATGAAATATTCGCTCTTAAAAACCAACCCTGCCTGGTTTCATTTTTAGGCCATCCCCTTACCAAAACAATCCTTTAAAGTTACCACTATATTGTTTCATAATGAAGGGATTAATGTGGAAGATATTTCATACTGGTTAGAAAAAAGGTGTACACACTTCAAGGTAATCCTGAACCTATTCTTGATACAGAGGGTTTCTGGAATGGGGGTTGGAGGTACAAAATCAACCTTAATCAAAATGAGGATGGGTTACATCTCCCAAGCTGTTTTTATTTTGGGAGAGACGAAGGCTTTATTTTCTATCCGGGTCAACCTTGCCATTGCTACAAATGTGGTTCAGGCAGAAATGTGTTCAGTGTGGTGAACTGAGGCATGTGATGTCCAACTGTCACCACCCTGCTAAATGTTCACTATCTGAAGAAGCTCACTCTTAAGTGGATTGCCCCTGGGCTGCCCAGAATAAAACGAATGGAGACTTTTGTATTCAAGATTCAAGATTATTACCGCTGTGCATGCGGCCCAGAGACAGAAACCCACACCCCCACCCCCGGTAGATCCTCGACCTTTGTTAATGTGGACCGGGCGGACCCTTCAGAGCTGGCTGTGGCTGCTCTGCTGCAAGGCGTAGAGGTCTCCGTTCCTACCCCGGTGGTGCATCCTAGGGTTCCTTCTCCTGCTGCATCTCCTGTTATCTCTACTTTAATGCGCCCACCACTTCCACCAGAGGAGTCTTACACCCTCGTAACTACCTGGCGAAGTAGCCTAAGATCTGGGAATTCTAGAATGCCCTTGCCCAAACAAGAACATGTACCCTTACAGAATGCCTTTTCAGCTTTGCAGGAGGATACTGGTACTGAATCTGACTCGACTTCTGTTCACTCATCTCAACCTGAAGAGTTGTCTGACTCCGAACTGCCTCCTGATAATATTGACTCTGTTAGGAAGAAGAAGGCTCGTTTAGGGGTATGAAAATGGACTAGAAAGAAATTTGGCTTTCACTGATAGTAGATTATGGCCTACACTAATTGCTACTGTTTCTTATTGTTGCTGCCTACGCTGTATAATATATGTGTTGCTTCGCTCAATGTCAACAGTATCCAGTCTTATAGGAAACAGGTGTTGATATATTCCCTTTTTGATGGTGGGAAGCAGGATGTGGTTTATTTAAAGGATACTCTCTTACATACTCAGTTTGAGGTGGAACAGGCCACTGAACAGTGGAAATGGGGTCTAACGTATTGGTCGGTTGGTGGAGATTTGTGTTCCGGGGTAGGTATAGCGGTTAATAATCCTACGGCCCATTTGGTCCAACTTGTGGATATTGAGCCTGGCCGTGTATTGTTGTTGGATATGATAATCAATGATTTACATTGTAGATTTATTAATGTCTATGCCCCTCAAATCAAGTCTGCCAGAACTGCTTTGTTCCGAACTATTCAACCTTATTTGTTTACATGGAAATTCGTTTTTTAGGGGGAGATTTTAATTGTAGTCTGTATCGCACAGATAGAGGGCTACGGACCTCAAAATTGTATTGTGACGCTGTCTCAATGATCTGTTACTTCACACGGGATTGGTTGCTGTTTTTGCTTTGACAGGTAAGCCACACAAGATGTTTTTTCAAGGTACTAAGGCAACACAAATAGATTTTTGGGTCCTTTTGGATTCTTTAACTGTACTAAATGCTCAAACTTTGCCAGTTGCTCCTTCTGATCATGCTATGCTTGAAGTCACGGTAGGTAGCCATGAAGTTATGCACAGAGGACCGGGTATTGGAGATTGAATTTGGAGTTACTCACGCTCCCATCTGTAGAAGATGGATTCTTGGCCTTATTGCAGGCAAGAAAATCAGTGGTTAGTCTATATGATACTTATGGGGGGGAAGAAACAAAGTTAGATATTAAACAGTATTTTTGGCAAACTTAATGGGAAATACAACTCTGATAACTACCTAAAGTTACGGAGGCAGTTTTTATACTTACATTTTCAGGCTGCACAAGGAAATCAGATGGTTATGCCTAACTTGGGTAGGATTCAGAAATTGCTGAATTTAACCCAATATAACCGTTTTAAAACTTTGGATGTGGAACGTAGGTTTGGTTCCCAAGACAGTAAAGCCTTTATGGATCCTTATCAATTTTGTGCTCAGCAAAGACACTGAAAATATATTGCAGAGGTTTGTGATACTACAGGGAAGTGGTGCATGATTAAAGGAGATTTTATGCAAGCTATGGATCGCCATATACAACATTTATTTGGTCGCCCTGTTGTACCTAGTCACCCTCATTCTTTGTGGTTGGCCCAGGTTTCAGCACCCACGCTTGATAAACATAGTAAGGATATGTTGGTGGCTGACCTTACTCCCCTTGAAGTATCAGCTAGTTTGCTCAAACCAAGGCGGGTATGGCTCCATGGAATGATGGTATGCCTTATGAGATATATAAGATTGTCTTTACAATTTTGTTACAAGAGTTTACGGAGGTTTTACAGGAGATTCTCAATTCAGGGATGTTACTGGATAGTATGACTGAAGGTCTGGTAGTTCTTATGTATAAAAAAGGTGACAGGGCTACGTTAGCGAACTGGAGACCGATCACGTTACTTAACACCGATTTTAAAATTTTGACAAAATTACTGAATAACAGGCTTATGTTGCATTCTGATTTTTTACTACATGATTCCCAGAGCTGTTCGATCCCAGACAGAAAGATTACTGATGGTCTAATCCTGTTACGTGAAATACTGCATAGAGGTACTACTGGAGAGCTCACTGGTCTCATTTTTAGTTTGGACCAGGCGAAGGCCTTTGATAATGTCAGTCATGACTATCTGTGGAGCTGCTTGGCCATGTATGGGATTCCCGCAATGTTTATTGATTGGATAAAACTTGTTATAAGTTTGCTACAGCACAAATTTATTGTAATGGTTGGTTAGGTCGTAAGTGTAGTATTTTAAAAGGGGTTCGACAAAGATGCCCTTTAAGTACTTTATTGTATTTGTTTACTATTGATTTGTTGCTTAGAATTGTGCATAGTACTGTAGATATTCACGGTGTCTCCTTCTCCTGTGATGACCCTGAAATAAAATGCACTGCTTATGCTGATGATATTTATTTCATAGTGGGAAATTTACCAAGGGCAAGGACCTTGGAATGAGTATTGGCTGATTTTACGGCTCATACTGGAGCTTCAATAAATTATGAGAAATCTTACTGCCTTCCCCTCAGAATTGAGGATGTTATGGATACTACGATAATTGGTATTCCAGTGATAACAGGAACGTCTCTATTTTAGGGATTTTGTTTAGTACCGGAGACTTGGCATATCAGAATTGGATGCTAAAATTCCTAGACGCTCAAACCAAAGTTAACTTATGGAATGCTTGAAGATTATCTAAATTAAAACTGATTTGTATGAGTAAAACATTTCTATTACCTAGTTTTTGTATTTGAGTATGGTATTTAGTTTTCCCTCAACGCTGAAAACCAAAATGTATAGTCGTTTTTTTTCTTGCATTTGGGGAAGTCGACTTAACCCAGTAAAGAGAAGTTTGTTGTTGCGGGATAAAAGACATGGTGGTTTGAAAATGATCCAACCGGTGGTATTTTTCTTCACTATGTTTCTCTACTCTAACTTGCTTCCTTTGGTATCCCTGAAAGTTAAAAGGTGGACTCCTTGGGTTTTAGATTCCCTAGGACCTATTTTTTCTATTTGGCCTACACATGCTGTTCTACCTAGACAAAGTTTCTATTTCTCACTTAACTGATACCTTGAGGACATGTTTTGGTAAAATTAAATTGTGGGGTATTGCCAAAGATTATCTTGTTAGTTGTACTCGGAAAGCATTGTATGATTATCTCATACAAAAATATTTCCAGGAGACGGCTGTCTTTGATTCCTGTCCTTTGACCAACTGGTTATTAATTGGTGAGATGTTAGTCTCCCCCCAAATCCCTGTGTTTATGTGGGATGTTACCTGGTTGGCCCTGCATGGCCGTTTGAATGTAGGAGGGAATCTTAAACATAAACAGCTCTCTGAGAGATACTGCCCAAGATATACCTGTTCTGCCATAGTGGAAATGATGGAACACTTATTTTTAGATTGTCCTTTCATTCAACAGTTTTGGCAGACGCTTCAACACCACTGGCCTACATCTCCGTTCTGTCCTATGACATTGAACATTTTGTGTTTGGGTACTTTACCTTTTTTGTGGACAAAACATGATAGAATGACTTTATTGTTATTTCTTGTTTGTTTTAAATTTTATATATGGTTTGTACGGTGTAGGCTGACTATACAGCAGCTGCAATTTACTTCTGAAGAGCTATTTTTTTATGATTGAGAGCTCAATTACTGATTTGAGACAACAAGACTTTGATACGGTAAATTCTACTTTTTCAGCATAAATGGGCCTCAATCAATTGGCTACAACAGATACTGGAGGCCAGCCAGGGCACCTCCTCTTACTATGTTTTTTATTATCTTCCAATAGAGAGAGGGTAGGAGTATGCATGTCATGATGTATCATTTTGAGGTATCACTTATATGTATGACATATTATGCCTTGCATTTATGATTCTTTCCATTTTATGTTATATTCCTGTTTTTTTGAAGCATGAAGCAATACTCTGTTGATTTTCTGTTTTGTCTCCTTTTCTATTTTTGTATGACATAATACTGATTTGTTTATGTGTTCCTTCGTGTTATGAATAAAACATTTCCCTACTCTTTTGGTAGGGAGTGGTATATTTTCAGTACTGTATTTTGTTTAGGGTTTACATATGACTAATATATTCCTTTGTTTTTATGGAATTTTTCCTGTATGATTTGCTTTTTTAAGTTTTGTTTATACTGTATGAAGTAATACTTTTTTGTGTTTAGTTCTATTTCTTTTCTATGACTCTATATGACGTCTTGTTGCTTTGTTCGTGTGTTTTTTGCTGATATGAATAAAAAATTCCCCTACTCTTTTCGAGAAGTGCCATGGGATCTTTAACATCCACCTCAACTACCACCAGAACAGGCAGATGGGACCTCGGTTTAATGTCTCAGCTGAAAGACGGCACCTCAGGAGTGCAGCACCCCCCTCATGCTGCACCGCAGTGTCCCAGTATTTGGATATTAACCCAAGTGCCTGGTGTGGGGATAGAACCCACAGACTTCTAATCTCCTGGCCTTAGAGGTGAGTGTGCTAACTGCTGAGCCACTGACACCGACGACTCTGATGCATCTGTTTGTAACAAAAATGGTTTCTCAAAGTCTGGGCTTCTTAAAACAGGGGCTGAACATAATGCAGTCTTAATGGCTTGAAAGACTTCATCACACTCTGGGGTCCATTTCACATTATTTGGGCAGCGTTTTTTCACGAGTTCAGTGAGGGGAGTAGCTAACTCTGCAAAGCTGGGAACAAATCTCCGATAACCAGCCAGCCCTAAAAAATGACCTGACATGTTTGTTTGTTTTAGGGACAGGGCTGTTAGCTACAGCTTCTATTTTAGACATTTCTGGCTTAACTTCTCCATTTCCCAACACATAGCCCAAATATCTGGTTCCCTGCATGCCCAATGCACATTGGTAGAATTAATAGCCAGACCTGCCTTTTTTATAGCTTAGATAATTGCTTGTAGGTGTTCCAGGTGGCTTTTCCAGCCTGGACTGTACACCATGACATTATCCAGGTATGCAGCACAATAATTAGTGTGAGGCAATAAAATTACATCCATGTACCGCTGGAATGTACTGTAGGTGGTGCACCATGTAAAATGGCATGGTGGTAAACTGATAGAATCCAACAGGAGTGGCAAATGCAGTTTTGTCTCTGGATTCTTTAGCTAAAGGGATTTGACAGTAACCCTTGTTGAGATCGAGGGTACTGATATACTTTGCACTACCCAGTCTGTCCGCCAAATCATCTATTCTAGGCATAGGATAACTGTCAAATTCTGACACTTGATTAAGTTTCCTAAAATCAAGGCAGATTCTAATACCCCCTTCTTTTTTGTTTACAATTACCATTGAAGATGACCAAGCACTCCTTGACTCTTCTATGATACCCAATTCTTTCTTTTTTTTTTTCGTATTTCCTTAACCACGCCAGCTCTTAACTGCTCTGGTAACCATATGTCTTGTGCCTAACAAGGCGAGCATTTCTTGTCACTATCACGTGCTCGACCCCTTTTGCTCGGCCTGGTACTGTGATAAAAGTACTGTTAAATGTCTTTAGCAAGTTACGAATTTCTGCAGTTTGTTTGGGGGTTAAGGAAACATTCACCTTTACAGCATCAGCAGTTACAGTTTGTTCCAGTCTATCATAAGCTACATCAATATTTTCTAATCAGTTTTTGGCAAAACTAGCAAAGCAGCTTTTGGCATTTTTTCAACTTATTTCTTAAGGAGGTTAGCATGGTATATCTTAGTAGGATCTTTCCTGTCAGGGGGCTTAAGTCTCGTAGTTAACAGTGCCAGTATGTCTAAGCACTCTATATGGCCCTTGCCACTTCATTAACAGTTTATTTTCTGTTGTGGGTAACAGTAGCAAAACTTTTTCACCTGGCTCAGAAGCATTTTCTTTTACCCCATGGTCATAATATACTGTACCTTCTGCTGGTTTTGGGTCTCTTCCCGATTACTATGGGCAATTTCAACATATTTTGCCAGCTTCTTTTTTAGGGCACACATATAAGACATTATAGATTGTTTCTGAGTGGGGTTATCGTCCCATATTTATTTTATCACATCCAGTGGCCCTCTTGGCTGCCTAGTACTATACAGCATTTCAAATGGTGAAAACCCTGTTGATGCCTGTGGCACTTCTCTGTAAGCAAAATGTAGGTAAGGCAAGTACTGGTCCCAGACTTTCCCTTCTCCCCTTTTACAAATCTTTTTAACATGCATTTTAGGCTTTGGTTAAAACGCTTAACAAGACTGTCTGTGTGACGGTGATAGAGGGAGGTTCGTACGGCAGTGATACCTAGTAGTCTGTACAGCTCCTTAAGTAATGCAGCACCAAAATTACTACCCTGATCAGTAATAATTTCTTTAGGTATGCACACACTGCTGAAAATTTTTGCAAGCTCTGCTGCTGCTTTTGAAGCTGTGACAGTACGCACTTGAACTGCTTCTGGGTATTGAGTAGCAAAGTCGCATACTACCAGGATAAATCCATTACCCTTTTACTTTTGTCTAAAAGACCAACCACATCCATTGCAATTCTCTCAAAGGCACATATATCAAGGATAGGGGCACCAGGGGCACCTTGTCTTTTCTAGTGACTGGGGCTACTTTCTGACACAGCACAGGAATTACAATAGGTAGCAACATCTTCATGAATTCCAGGCCAGTAAAATCTGTACAGCAATCTGGCAAGAGTGTGATCCCTCCCTGAATGACCAGCCATAGGAATATCATGTGCTATCTGTAACAACTCCGTTCTATACTTCTGGGGTATAACCAATTGTTCTGTCTGTTCCTGTGTCTGAGGTTTAACCCAAACTCTGTACAGTAACATATTACATTTTTTAAACATTGGTCCACCCTGTTTGGTTTCACCCCCAGCTGCTTAAAATAACCCTGGAGAGAAACATTGTTGGCAAGGCTTTCGAAACCCTCGACTATAGTCTGCTCCTCTCTTCTCCTCCCTACAAATCATAGGTGTGGACCCCTCCTCTCTGTGTTGGTTCACTGACTATCTTACAGGGCGCCTTCAACAAGTTAAAGCTAAAGGTGGCCTGTCTCCCTTAAAAACTCTTCAAAGAGTGGTACTCCAAGGATCTATACTAGGGCCCTTATTATTTGCAATCTACATTAATAACATCGACCACTGTATAAAAGAAGCCAGCATCCATCTGTTTGCAGATGATACAGTTCTCTATGTGAGTCGCCCAACACCCGAAGCTGCCTGCAATGATCTACAGTCTGAATTCAACCTTTTGCAAAGCCAACTTCTCCAAAAAAAGCTACTCCTCAATGCCAAAAAAACTACAGCGATGGTCCCTCTCCATTCATCCATACAGCTAACACTGTGTCCAGGGACAGTTCCCAAATTACACAGTTCTAGGTGAAAAACTAGAATTTGTTACAAAATTCAAGTATCTGGGAGTCTGGACAGACCACAGACTCTCCTTCATTGAACACATCGAGGACTTGCTAAAACGACTCCGGCAAAGGCTTGGCCTATTTTTTAGAATCAACCAATTCCTCACCAGAGATGCCAAGCAACAACTGGTCCAATCCACTTTCCTATCACTGGTTGATTACGCTGATTTCCTGTACAGCCAATGCCCCAACTCTTACATGGCAAAACTGGACACGCGCTACCATCGAGCACTGAGGTTTATAACGGGACTTCCCTTCGCCACGCATCACTGTACCCTATATGCGGCAGTGGGGTGGACATCACTAAAGCTCAGGCGACACAGAAATGCCGCTTTCTGGACCTATAGAGCCAACTCTAATAAGCTGCCTTACTATATCTCCTTCTGTCTTCCCCTGAGTGTAATCGGGAAATACGCGCTAAGAAGTTACTCAGTTATAACACTTAAAGTACCCAAAGCAAAATCCCGATTCAGCAGGGCAGCTATAAGCTTCGTGCTGCCTACCTTATGGAACGATCTGCAAAAAACTCTCAAATTAAGCACTCTAATCTGTTTAAATGCCTTCAAGACACTATATTTCCATACAATCAGAGAAGCGTGTAACTTCATCCACTCAGATCCAGTACCGGTGCCTGCACTGGCATACAGCCCCGCCTAGACCCAACTTTAAGTACTGACCCCCCAGCCCACTCCTCCCAAGCCTACATGTCCTATCTTCCATATCCCCTTGACTTATTAACTCTATGCCCTACCTTCTCCTAATTTTTCCTACATCGGATAGGAGCTCATTACCCCTGGGTTGTGACAACGTCCCTGCCCCGTATTTTATATCATACAATCCCAGGGCCCACACACTCAGTTCCTCCATCCCCCATCTCTATATCCCATTTTCCCAGCTCCGCTCTGTGCACCGTGCCCTCCTAGCCTTTCTCCCCCACCTCCCTCCCTTCCCCCTACCTCCGCCTCTACCTTGTGTATTTTTGTTTCCAACAACCTTATATAACCTGTCTTATAACTGTCTGTAGACACTTCTGTGTATGTAGATACCCTGCAATCTGTACAATGTCTGTATAATTCTATGTACATATGAATTTCTTTTTTCTTTTCTGTAAAATGTATTATCTGTATTACCTTGTAAATACATGTGTTGACCTGTACAAACAATTGTTCACGTTCCACCCAGGTCCATCTTGCAAATGAGCTTTTGCTCAACGATGACCGCCTGGTTAAATAAAGACTTGATTGATTGACTGTTCTGAAAGAAAATCACAATCAGTGATCAGTTTAGTTTCACCATTTTCATATTTTAACCCCTTATGCACATCAGTCATTTTTTGCCACAGTTTCTTCAGGCATTGTCTTTCTTTCTTTCCTGGATTTCCAGATCTTGGAACTGTGCTTAAACAAGTCTGAATTCAAATCAGGGAAAGGAAAAGTATCCCCACCATCTGAGATTTTCTTTACCTGAGCTCTTGTTACCACTGCTGCTGAAACTGCAGCGTTCAGTTCCTCTGAGATTAACTCAGTAAATCCTAGACAGTCATTTCCAATAATCACGAGTACAGGTAACTTGGGTACTACCCCCAATTTCATTTGTTGCGACACACCCTTAATGGTCAGAGTCACTTGGGTGGTGGGATAGTATTGAGTGTTCCCATGGATGCAGATGACACCAGTATCTGGTCCTTTTGCACAGAGTTTTCCCAACACCTCAACATGCACTATGGTCTGTCTGCTTCCCGAATCAATGAGTCCCTTTACAGTCTTGTCTCCCACCTTCACATCTGTTAAGTACTTGCCTCAATTTGCGAAGGACAAATCTGCTCCAGTGTCACTCTTCTTACGGCAATTTCTTGCAAGATGACCTGGCTTATTACAGTTATAGCAAATCTAACGTATTTGGGCACAGATTTGTTACTCCCACCAGAGTTCTTACCAGACTTTGAGTTTAAATTGGAAAAAGAGCGTCTTACTGGTGCTTGGCTGTTACCTCGCTGCTGTGGCATCTGTCTGGCCGTTAGGTAGTCTTCGGCCAAAGAAACAGCCCCTTTCCCCACTTTCTGGTCGATGTTCCTTTACCCAAAGCTGCACATCTGTAGGCAGAGTGTTGATGAATTGCTCCATGGCAAATGTGTTGATGATCTGTGGGACTGTTTTACTTTATTTTATTTATTGAAGAGAATCAGAATTACAATCCTTTGAGTCATAGACTCCTTTGTAAAGGCTCCATGTCGGAACAAAGAAAAAACATAACATTAAACAGTACAATACATAGGCCATACAGCACAAGGATATGTACATTGGCAGGTTACAGCATCAGGGATCTTAAAGTAGATCCTGGGTCATAGTTATGAAATATGGCAGGTAACAGTTTCGGAAGGTCATTAAATGAGCCCCCGAGTCATAGTTTATATACAGTGAAACTGAAGGACCTGGGAAAGTAATCATGAGATACAGCAGAATATTTTGTCCCTTTCTTTTGCAGGCTTCCTCACTTCACTAGAGCTACAACCCTACAATATGCCTCCTTTTGAGATTCAGAGAGGGAGGGGAGTATCATATACAGTCACAAGCTGTGGAGTCAAGGAGGAGGGTCTTGAGACCGGCTTTAAATTGGCCAAGATTGGGGACCAGGGAGATGGAAGACGGTAGGCTGTTTAGCCAGAGGGGTGCATGACAGCGGAAGGACCTTTCACCTAGTGAGGTCCTACAGTGGAGGACTAGGAGTGCGATACTGGCAGAACGTCTAGGGGCCCTTCTGTGTGGGACTGACTGGATGAGGGGGTGGAGGTCTTTGGACACTTAATTCTGAAATACCTTTTTGGCAAGGAGGCAAGTGTGATACTTAAGCCTGCCTTCGAAGTTCAGTCAGTCCGCAAGCTTGTAAAGCTCACATGTGTGGGTTAACCCATCACATCCAGAGACCAGGTGGCAGGCTTTATTGAGGGCTAGATTGATGTAACGTAGGGCAGTTCGATCGCAGATCCATAGATCACAATGCCGTAGTTCACCAAGGATAGGACATAGGAAGACACAGTGAGTAGTATGGCCTGTGGGGGTAGGCAATGCTTATGTCTATATAGGATCCCTAGCCTGGTGTTAACAGAGGAGACGTGTTGAATGTGTGTGTCGTAGGTGAGGGAGGTGTCCAACGTGACACCCAGATATTTGAAGCAGGAGACCTGTTTAAGTGGGAAGCCTAGGGAGTTTGTGATAATTAGCGGGGAGCTCCCGAGTGGGCTTTGGCAGTGGGCAAAGATCACTGATTTCGTCTTGTTGTAGTTCAGTACTAGGCGGTGCTCAGAGAACCAGGTTTCAAGTTCTCTGAAAAAGCCCTGCAGGGCAGTTTGGAGTGAGTTAGGATGGGGATGTTTCCAGAAAACGATGGCATCATCGTCTGCATAGAGCAGGAGTTTCCCACTGCAGGATTGAGGGAGGGAGTTTAGGAAGAGAATGAAGAGCAATGAGCCAAGTATGGACCCTTGCAGGACCCCGGTTAGGACTGGACTACTGGAGGAGAGGGTGGCATTAATTTTGACCTGTTGAGTCCAGCCAGTCTTTGAGCCAGGAGGTGGCATCAGGGGAGAAATTCTAGTAAGGAAGGGAGTGGAGAAGCAGCGCGTGACTGACTGTATCGAACGCTATCGTCAAATCGACATAGATTGCACCAGCCACGGACCCCTGTTCCAGGGCCTTGTGTATCTAAGGTGTAAATTCAAGGAGGGCAGTGGTAGTGCTGTGACTCCTCCTGAAGCCATGCTGTTCGTGACAGAGGATTATGTTTGTCCAGGTAATCAGTGAGCTGGTCCGACACAATTTTTTCGAGTGCCTTGGGGGTAGGACTGAAATGGGTTGATAACTACTGGTGGAAGTGGAGTCACTACTCTTCAAGATAGGTGTTATTACTGCTCTTTTCCATGGCATGGGGAATTGGCTGAGGCGTAGGGACAAGTTAAGTATTTTGGTGAGCTGGGGCAGGATCACATCCAGCATAAACTGGAGTAGTTTGAGGTCCAGGGAGTCATTGCTATAATATGAGTTCACCAGGACTTTGGTGAGGTAGCATTTTGCTTCACTGCAGGAGAAGATTCGCAGCCGGAAGAGTTGGAGGGTCAGTGGTGGCTGAAGTGTCCGTAGCCTGGGTGGCTTGGAATCGGGTCAAAGAAGTTTTGGGGGAGGATATGACTGAGGTCTGAGAAGGCGGTATTAAGGGCATTGGAGATAGTAGTGGGGTCCTGAGAGATGGCCCCATCAACTAGAAGCTGTGCAGGGGCAGGGGATACAGTTTTCCTGCATAGTTCCTTAATATTGCTCCAGAATGTTTTCCTGGAGCCCCAAGAGGAGGTGAGGGCTTGTTTATAGTAAGTAGCTTTGGCTAGCCAGATAGCCCAGGTGCATTTGTTTTGCCCTTTGGTTGGAGCCATTTTATCAGGAGTTCTCTGAGTTGGGTGAAGGCTTCTCAACAATTGTCAATTGAGTTGTACTTCAGAGATCGAAATCTCTGCCTGTAGGTCTCTCCTGAGATGTCATACCTTTTCAGGATTTCGCTTTTCACCAGGTCATAATTTTCTGACTGTGCAGTGTCCATATTGCTGTAGGCAAGTTGGGCTTTCCCTGTCAGGTAGGGTACCAGTCTTATTGGCCATTGCTGCTTTGGCCATCGGCAGGCTGTGGCAACTCTTTCAAAAGTAGTCAGGTATGCCTCGATATCATCCAAGGGACAAAACTTTGTATGTTAAATGGCTTTTAAGTTGATTGTGTTTTGTTGCTCGTCTGGATCTGTGCCAGATCCTCTGTCTTGGATAGCTTGCAAGGCACCCAGCCATCGCTGTTCTTGCCACTGCATCTCTTCTCTCACCTGCTGCTAGGTCCAGTACCCATGCACAAAACTCCTGGCTTAAGAGTATGCATGGCATAAATCCCACTTAGGCGGACACCATCTGTCATCGAGGCACAGATCAGGAAGCATAGGAAAAACCAGGAGCAGTTGTAGAATTCACAAAAAAGTGTTTATTAGTACTAGCAGTAACGTACAAAAAATAAACTTGTTTAGTATAACTATTTACAAAGGCAGAATAAACAGAGAAGATCAATCTGAGTTTTCCTTCAATCTCTGTGTCCCTCTTACAAGAAATTGCAGCTTTGTTTTCATAACTCCTTGCAACCCCCATTCTTAACAAGCATCCTATTTTTTTTTTCATTGTAAATTTCAGGCAGGTGCAGCTAGAACACAATGTCCCAGAACTGAAGCCCCTTCTCCACAGCTTCTGAAACAGGGCTTAAAAACTGCTCTCAGGTTAACCTCTTGAGTTCCCAAAAGCTTTTTGCAATCATCTCAAACTATAATTATATACATTTCAACAGTAACACTATATAATTTCTAAACAAAGGGCTCCCAATATCAGTTACATTTCCACATAATGATTTGCACATATTTGTATACAAGAAGATGTGCAAGAGGGAAAAAAGACAGAACAGCAACTGAAGACTGAGAAACAGAGAAAGGCAAAGAACTGCAAGACTGTTAGAGTGATCAAGTCCTAGGTCTCACAGGAAAATCTGGTTGCGCAACCAGACAGACAAGAGACAGGAAAGAAAAGGACACAGAACAGATCCCTGCATTCAAACTCTCCATAACAACTGGGACAGGGTCCTATTCAACCCTATCACAATGCAAGAACACACAGGCAAAACATAAGTACATTCAATGAGGAATGTCGTCGACTCCAAATGTGTGACGACACAAAATGTAATCCACGAACAATCACATATAAAAGCAAGGAGAATTTTGTCAAAATGCAGCCGGGACACAGTCGGCCTGCTGGTGTAGCAACAGCACTACTGCTCACAATACTGGCAACCTGCATTCAGGAATAAGCGTGGACCGTCAGGGTCGGAAGGACTGAGCATCCCAAGGACTGCTCTCTTTCCTTGGGTCTTCAGGGTGAGAAAGGGATGGATGCTCCTCCCACTTCATGGCTGCCACCTGGTAGAGACCGGGTGAGAGAACAGCTGGAAACACTAGAACAGGAAGGGGTAGCCGACGGACACCAGGCACACATGGGTGTGTGTAATTACTCACTGACACCCCCTGGTAAGGAAAACCAGAGATGGAGGAAAAAGTCTGGACTGACTCTACACTGCTACCCCCCACAGGCTCACATGCGACTGACATGGCAGCTCACCCACCACACTGCAGTCCTGGATAACTGGTGGAGAATCAGTAAGTCTGTGAGAAGGTTGGTGACTGGGCTGGGAGGTGTTGATGGACAGAACCAGGGACAGAAAACAGCTTGATTAATAAAAGTGGAGCTGGGAAAAAGCTCCTTGTTTTCTACGTACTGCTCAGTTATACAATTTTGGGTCTTCACACACATGGAGTCTTTATCATCAACCCTCATCAAGTGCACTTACATTTCACTTGCGTTTTCTAATAATTGTGTCTATCCTGCAGTTGTTTGAAGCAGGTGTGATGTCCTCTAGCTACTGTAGAGGACAAAATATTTGTTGACCCCTTATTTTCGCTATATTCACTATTCCGATTGATCAGCAAAAATTAAGGGCCAGTGAATATTATGAGACATGAGTGAAGAATGCACGTATGCAGTTTAAAATAATACCATAACTAACATAACTACTGTGTAGTACTCTCCTGGACTCAGTACTATAACAGTAACATTAACAGTAATTTAACAGTACCTTGTCTTCCAGGTCAGTCAGGTTGAACAGCACGCCAAGAGCTGCGATCGGGTAGCAGAGCGGCGAACCAAAAGTAAGGAATCGACGACATTGTGTGTGATACCAAAGTGCAAAAAAACTTTACTAGTGCAACTCCAAACATAAGAACTGAAATGAAATCTTAATGTCCAAGTAGTAGTCCAGGTAACCCTTTTAATAGGAATCATCATACTGGCCGGATTCGTCAGTGGTCCCATTGGCTTCCGCATTCCCGACCGGGTGGTCCTCCCTGTCGGCGTCTGACATCACACTCACCCCCGATACTCCTGATGTTCCCATCACTCCAGATGCTGTTCTATAATCCTAGAAAAGGAGGACACTACATGCCTGACAACAGGTACAATACATAACAAAAAGATGCATTTAGGATGTTTTGGGAAGTTTTATATGGTACTTACCCGCACTAAACAGTTGGTGCGTGCATGCAGAATGCCAGCCACAGTGACACCTCTAATGCAGTCATCCCTCCATCCGCACAATTCGACAAAACTCTGCTCTAACCACGGTGTCTTTCTTTCAGATGGTGGTGTTTAAAGTCTATTTTAAACTCCTGACTCCCTTTGGCAACAGTCTCGGCCACCAGCCCGGCATAAAAGTTTATAAAATATCGCCGCAGGCTGTCTTTAAACAGTTTATTCAGGCTAATATCGAGGGGCTGCAATAGATCAGTGCAGGAGGCTGGTATGAAGAAAGGAACAATGTTAGCCTCCTCTAAAAGATTTAAAACAGAGCTGGTGATGTGGGCTCTGAATAAATCCATCAGCAGAGCTGTTTGTTCACTAGGTAAATCCAGTTTTTTTTTATTGTAGAGAAGTATGGGATTATGACATCTTCGATGTACTCTAACATCGTAAACTCATTGGCCCAGTGCTTGGTAGAGTGCGTTATGGACCAGCTATGTGGAAATTTACGGGCAGGGTGGCGTACCATCGTCTTCTCCTTGTAAATCACCTGAGGGGGAAGAAAATCACCAGACAGTGTACACCCCAGTAACATTGATACCTGCCGTTTGTCCCCTAGCCCAGCTACTGAAACTTGACAAGAACCATTGGCTGCCATGGTCCACTCGGACACTGGTATCATGCTGACACCCGTTTCATCAATGTTTATTAAAAGTTCTCTGGGAATGAGATCCTGGGCCACACATTTAGCAATATGGCTTAGAAATGAAGTCTTCAAGTTGAGGAAATCGGATGGTGTTTTTCTAGCAGTTTTTGTGCCTTTTCTCTTATTGTACCCAATCTGATTTAGGAATTTCCAACCCTATTTCCTCGTCAGTTCCTTTAATAGTTGAGGGGCACTTGTTTTAACGATTCCCTGGGCAATGGCAAGAACCGCAGGAGCATCAACAACGCCCTCAGAGTGCAGAGTACACACAATTTTCTTAAGCTGTTCAGCAACATCTGTCACTAGCAGCATCGGTCTACCTCTGCGCTTTCTGGGCAACTCGACAGTAAGGTGTGCAGGGTTTGGTGTGGTTTTTAGATGGTCCAGGTAGTTCTTCATGAACTTCCTAATGGTGCTTTCATTTATGTTACTTTTGGTTTTGGCCTTATGCAAACGCACAGTGGCCATCACACCATTATCAGCCGCATACCTGCCGTATTAAAAATGTGTCTCCGGAGTATACTGCTGGTAGGTCTCCAGACATCTCCTCTTGGCAGGCGGGAGGGCACATGAAAGTTCCTGGGCTACAGCTCCAGCAACTGGTGCTGTTACACCAGATGAATGCGCTAGACTGTCAGGATCAATTTCGCAACATCAAGCGGATAATTCCACTTTACTGGGCTTTCAGATTTCTCAGGCTTAGCCTTCAACCAAGACAGCAAAGACATTTTTGCAAGTCAGCATAAGAATGCAGCCAGAAACTCGCAGTAATAGCTACAGTACTAACAGGCTGCAGACTGATCTGGAACACTTTCATTAAGATAGTGTTACACATTAATTAGCAGATGCGGTGCCAAGGCGCGTGCACTAATTCTAGAAGCCGCGAAAATGTTTTGACAGCTAAAAGCATGATTACTAAGGAACGCATATTCATTGTCCTCTACAGTATATCTGACTCATCCTGGTGTTGCCTAATGTACAGAGTTTGCTCAGAAACCTTTATAAAGCAACCCAATTCACTGAACTCCCTACTGTATACGAGATCAGGATGAGCCATTGCAAAAGAGGGGAGTGTGTAACCTGGTTACACTTTACATAGACACTGTTAACGCAAACAAGTAGAACGGTTTCTCTACCTGTACAGCAAAGCTTCAGTTTTGTAATATGATAGCTCCGGTTTGATATATGGTTGGCAGAGTATCTGGATGAACATGGTCTCCAGAATGTGAGGCACAGGTTTATGGGAGGGAGGCCATGCCACACAAATCTGATTGATTTCTTTGACTGGTTCACTAAAAACAGTGGACAGGGCTCAAGTGGTGGACACCCTTTACCTGGACTTCGGCAAGGCCTTTGACTCTGTACCCCACAAGAGACTGATCAGCAAGTTGGTGGATCCCGGGGTCAGAAAGAAGTTGACCAGATGGGTGGTGATAGGGGGTTAACTACCTAACACCAGGGAGGTCGTCAGTGGGGTATCACAGGGCTCGGTGCTTGGAGCGGAGCTGTTCAATGTCTTCATCAATGATAACAGGGAAGGCATTAAGGGCAACATCTGCATTTTTGCGGATGACACCAGGGTCTGTGGGAGGGTGGACAAAGCAGAAGGGCTACAAGACCTAAAGGAGGATCTGGAAAAACTAGCGAGGTGGTCCAGAATTTGGCAGCTTGCCTTCTATGGAAAACAATGTAAAGTTATACACACTGAAGCCAAGAACCCAAGGATTGAGTACAGCTTGGGAGGAGTCCAGGTATCAATATCAGAGGTGGAGAAGGCTCTGCTAGTGACGATCACTAATGACCTGAAGCACTCCATGCAGTGTAGAAAAGAAGCAGCAAAGGCAAATAAAATTGTGGGCTGTATTCCCAGAGGGATCAGCAGTAGGAAAGGAGATGTTAATACTGCCCTTGTACCGGTCAATAGTGAGGCCACATCTGGAGTACAGTGTGCAGTACTGGTGCATATACCTTGAAAAGGACATTAACCTGCTGGAGTCAGTCCAAAGGAGGGCAAAAAAGATAATCATGGGCCAGCAGGGCAGAATGTACAAGCAGTGGCTGAAAGCCCTGAACATGGACTCCCTTGGAAGAGAGGAGGGTCAGGGAACAGTATGGTGAGGGCAGGTGCAAGACAGAACAAAGTGAGATCATAGGAGTGGCTTGACAGAGGTAAGAGGGAGCTAAATGCATAGAGGACTGTAGAGAGTTTAATCACAAACTGGTTGGTGGAAATAGCTTGAACCAATTTCTAGTGATGCCTTTGCTAGGGCCAGAACAGAAGATGCAGATTTGTAACACTAGACAGCTTATCTTGTAAGAAAAAATTACTCACCTTAGTAATGTTGTTTCATCTAATGGAGTCTTGCTATATTATGACATATGCAGTGAGTCCCAACCTTCGAACTGCTCCGGAGGTGAAAGAGTTAACTTTCCATGCCAGGCATGGAAAGCTGAGCTCGAGCTCGGTTGAGACTCTGTCTGTTGTTCTTCAAACTCAAACCGTCAGATCTCTACGAGCTAAACTCACTGAGGTCCTGTGTGGAAGCTGTAAACCTACACTAGCCAACTGGCTACTAAACATAAGAACACATTTTTTGGTCCCAAAACAAAGATTTAAGTCAAAAGACCCAAAAAATGAAAAACACAACACCAAGTAACCCCAAGAAAGGAGGGGTGAAAAACAACAAGGTGGGCACCTACTAAGTGCCAACACTGCACTGCCCACCCACATCCCAAAAACAGAGGTTCTGAGAGGGGCAGGCAGGGGGAGAGGTCATAATATAGCAAGACTCCATTAGAAGAAACAACATTACTAAGATGAGTAATTTTTTCTTCAAACAACATGAAGTCTTGCTATATTATGACATATGCAGACTACACAGCAGTACCTCCATGGAGGAGGGACAGAACCTACTTAGGAAATAGGCTCTGAAGCACAGCTGTGCCAAACCGAGCATCACTCCTAGCCTGGATGTCCAGGGAGTAATGCTTGGTAAAAGTGTGAACTGTTTTCCAGGTAGCTGTTTGACATATCTCTAGAATAGGGATGTCCCTGGCAGCAGCCAGGGAAGCAGCTGTACCTCTGGTAGAGTGAGCCCTCAGGCCTGAGGGAGGAACCTTACCTAGTTTTTCATAGCAAAATTGGATATAAGAGACAATCCACCTGGCAATGGATCTTTTAGTGGCAGGTTTCCCTTTACCAACCTCACCATAAGTGAGGAACAGTTGGAGGGAGTCAAACCTGTGACCCTTGGTACACTCTATGTAGTAACTAAGGGCTCTCTTCACATCTAAGCTGTGCAGCCTCCTCTCGCCAGAGGAGGAATGGCAGTGAAGTACACTGGAAGAGATATAGATTGATTAAGGTGGAAATCTGAAACCACCTTGGGCAAGAACTTCCTGTTAGTCCTGAGGACCACCTTATCTCTATGAAAGGAGATAAAATCAGGCTACACTGACAAAGCTTAATTCACTTATGCATCTGGCAGAAGTGATGGCTACCAGAAACACAGTCTTCCAAGTCAAGTACTTAAGCTCTGCTGAAGACAAAGGCTCAAAGGGGGGTTGCATAAGCTGAGCAATGCAAACATTAAGATCCCAGGCGGGGCAGGGTCCCTGAAAGGAGGGTTGGTGTGAAGCAATCCCTTGAAAAACTTGGAGAATACAGGATGAGCTGAAAGAGAAGAGGGCTTACCTGCTGAAATAAAAGCAGACACAGCTGCCAGATGCACTTTTAGGGTAGCTGGTCTCAGCCCCAAGGTATTTAAGTGGACCATATAATCCAGGACTGTGGGTAAAACAGCAGATTCTGGGGAAATATGCTTTCCAGAGCACCATATGGAAAACCTTTTCCATTTGGAATTATAAGTAGCCCTGATGGAACGTTTCCTAGAAGCCTTCAGGATATCCATTACACCTTGGGAGAGGTGTAGATCAGCAAACTCTAACTCTTCAACTCTAACTCTTCAACTCTTCAACTCAAACTTTAACTTGTTGAAGGCGCCCTGTAAGATAGTCAGTGAACCAACACAGAGAGGAGGGGTCCACACCTATGATTTGTAGGGAGGAGAAGAGAGGAGCAGACTATGGTCGAGGGTTTCGAAAGCCTTGCCAACAATGTTTCTCTCCAGGGTTATTTTAAGCAGCTGGGGGTGAAACCAAACAGGGTGGACCAATGTTTAAAAAATGTAATATGTTACTGTACAGAGTTTGGGTTAAACCTCAGACACAGGAACAGACAGAACAATTGGTTATACCCCAGAAGTATAGAACGGAGTTGTTACAGATAGCACATGATATTCCTATGGCTGGTCATTCAGGGAGGGATCAAGCCAGGCCTTGAGATTGAGAGATTTGAGGTTCGGGTACCAAACCTTCCCCTGAGCACAGGTTAACAGGTTGTGATTCCTGGGAAGACACAGGGGAAGATGGACTGCTAAGGACAGTAGGAGTGGATACCAGGGCTGTCTGGCCCAGTCTGGAGCAATCAGGATCATCTTGCAGGGTTGAGATCTGATTTTGACTAGCACTTTGAACAGGAGAGGGAAGGGGGGAAAGGCATAGAGGAACTTCCCTTCCCAATTGAGAACTAAGGCATCCAGAGGGACTGAGCCCAACACTGGGGCCTGCAGCAAAAAAGGGGAAGTTGGTGATTGTCTGGGGCTGCAAAAAGATCTATCTGTGGGGTGCCCCATCTGGCAAATATCACCTCCAAGACCAGGGGGTCCAGTGACCATTCGTGATGGCCCTGGGAAATCCTGCTGAGAGAATCTGCCAGGACATTGTCCTTGCCTGGGAGGTGAACTGCCGTAAGGGGGGTGTTCAGGGAGTAAGCCAGAGACCACAACTTCATTGCTTCGGTGCACAAGGCCGTAGACCGAGTGCCCCCTTGCGTGTTGATGTATCACATTGTGGTGGTGTTGTCTGTTCTGACCTGTACGACTTTGTTCTGAACAGATTTGGAAAAAACTTGAAGTGCTAGAAAAACTGCTCTGAGTTCCAACAGATTGATGTGGAGCAGAGATTCCTGAGGGGACCACAATCCCTGCAGTGAGGTCGCCCATGTGAGCTCCCCACCCAAGAGGGATGCATCTGTAGTAAGGATTAAGGAATGAGACTGAGGACAAAGGAACCCTTGTCTCAGATTGCTCTGATCCTGCCACCACTGTAGGGCCTGGATCAGGGTTTGGTAACTGAGATCAATTTGGTTAGAGGTCTTTCCTTTGAGACCAAAAGGCTCTCAAATGGAACTGGATGTCCCTCATCTGAAATCTTGCTCCCTGCACTACTGCTGTAGAGGCAGCCATGTGCCCCAGGAGCTGTAGAAAATGCCTTGCTGGTCGAGAGACCTGCAGGGTGAATGAGGAGGCCAGAGAGACCAGGGTCTTTGCCCTGTCCAAAGGAAGGAAGGCTCTGGCTTTCTCTGTGTTCAGCTCTGCGCCTATGAAGGTGAGGAGCTAGAACTGACTTTGAAAGATTCAGAAGGAAACCTAGAGAGGTGAGCAGTTGCGGAGTTATCTGTAGATGTAACTTGACTTGGTCTGGGGACTGGCCTACTATGAGCCAGTCGTCCAGGTAAGGGAAGATGGCAATTTTTTGCCTTCTTAGGGAAGCAACTGCTACTGCCAGGCATTTTGTGAATACCCTTGGAGCAGAGGTGAGGCCAAAGGGCATTGCTCTGAACTGGTAATGGCCTGAGGCAACTCGGAACCTGAGGTACTTTTGATGGGAGCTTCTGATGAGAATATGGAAGTAGGCATCCTTGAGGTCCAGGGCTAGCCAGTCCCTGGCCTTAGAGAGGGTAGAATAATTCCCAGAGTCACCATTTTGAATTTTGGTTTTAAAAGGTGCTTGTTTAAGTATCTGAGATCCAGGATGGGCCGCCATTCTCCTGTCTTTTTTGGGGTAAGGAAGTACCTGGAGTACAACCCTTTGCCCTGGTGTAGGGGTGGAACCCGTTCCACAGCTCTGAGAGCCAGGAGGGAAGAGACCTCTGCCTCTAGGGCAAGTGCCTCTGGTGGATTTGCAGGTGGAAAGGATCTGGTTCTCATCTTGGAAACTTTTGAGCTGAGACCCAGTCCCTGGCTTACTACTTCCAGGACCCACTTGTCTGATGTCAGAGACTCCCAGTCCTGGACAAAGTAAGCCAGCCTGCACCCTCAGGTAAGTGAGAATTGGCCCTGGCAACCCCATCAGGTGCCTGCTTGGCAGGGCTTTGGGCTGAGGGTGAAGCAGGCCTGCTTGACCCGTCTGCCTCCCTCTAAAGAACCCCTCTGGGCATAAGCAGAAGAGGAGGCCTGGGCTTGGTAAAGCGGCCTATGAAAAGGCCTGCCCCACCCCGGAAGCTGCCTTTGAGGAGTGGCCTGCCTTTCTTGGCCTGTGCACTCCTATAGGTGGTCCTATACTCATCCATTTTCTTCATGTAATTCTCTGTCTGCTCCCCAAACAGAAAATTACCCACAACAGGAAAATCCATGGCCTTAGTCTGGGTATCCTGACAGGCTAGTACATCTGAGCCAAGCCATTCTGCGAAGTGCCACAGATGTAGCCATGACTCTTGATGACACATCATTTGAGTCTACTGCAGCATGGAATTGCACCTTGGATGCCTCAATACTATCAGCAGCCACCTGCTCCAGCTCATTGGAAAGCTGGCCAGGGACCTGTTTTGCTAGAGCCATAACAGTATCCCATCTGGATTTCTGGTATCTATAAACATAAGCCACATAATTTTGCCTGTCTGAGTCCCAAGGATGCTGCCATGTACTGTTTCTTTGACATGGCATCAATCCTCCTGGAGTCCTTGTCCAGAGGGTGTGAAGCCAAGGGAATATTTGCCTTGTCACAGGCTGCAGCCTGCACTACCCCAACATGGTTACACTGTTGTGTAAGGAACTCCGTATCAGAGCCTGACAATGTGTACCTCTTGTCCATTCTCTTATCCACAGGAGGTATAGTGTGAGGAGTTTTTAGAATTTTAAATGTCTGTTTCCCAAAAGATTTATGCAAGGGAATAGACAGTCTCCTAGACTCTGGGATATCCATCATTTCCACATAGTCAGGCTCCTCCTGATCATCCACAGCTTCCTCCATAGGGAGCTGGAGGGTTCAGCCACTTTTATAAAACATAAAATGAGAAGGGACTCAGAAAGCCTAGGAGGAGACACTCCTGAAGGTCTGTCTGGGGAGATGTCGGGTCAATGGGCACATCCAGACTTTCAAATCCACATTCACTCTCCTCATACTCCTCTTCCCCCTCCTCCGGTTCATAATATTCCTCTAAATCATACTCTTGAACTGGTGAAACCGGCCGAACCGGGCGCTTACCTGATGGTGCCAGTTCGGTCGGAACCGGGGAAAGCGACTGGACAATTTTAATTGCTTTGGCTATTTCTTCAGCGGTTGGAGAGGAAAGTTTTGGCTCCACACCAGCAGATTTCCTAGTCCTTTTTGCTGGAACCGACTCCTCAGAATTGGATCTCCTTTTGCCCGAAGAAGTCTCGCCCTGGTCAGAGGGCACTCCCTCTGGTTCGGTTGGAACCGAACCGGGCTGGCCATCCGGTTCAGCGGACTTTTTGCCTCCTTTCCTGAGCCTACC
Source organism: Neoceratodus forsteri (assembly GCA_016271365.2). Classification (NCBI taxonomy): domain Eukaryota; kingdom Metazoa; phylum Chordata; order Ceratodontiformes; family Ceratodontidae; genus Neoceratodus; species Neoceratodus forsteri. The sequence goes on from JADMNL010000025.1 coordinate 271,043,754, forward strand.
AACTCTCTTTTCCAGGGTAGCTGCAGGAACATTTTACAAATCTGGCAGTCTGCATTGAGGTGGTCAAACCCCACACAATAAACACAGGTGGTGTGGGGGTCAGCCTTGGCAAAGACTCCCCATAGACACTGCAGTGTTGAAACCCAGTGGGCCCGGTTTTTCTTTTGGGTTTCTCAGACATAGTGCCAGTCCTAACCAAACTTACCCGTTTATGGCAATCCGCCAGGTAAGACCCTCTTATCGGTTCCCAACCGTGTCATGGGTCGTGGAAAAAAACATAATAAAATCCGTTTTTTTTAGAACTGATAAGAACCGGTAACCACACTCTAAATCACAGAATAAGATATTTTAAACAACCTGATCGGTTCAAACTGAACCGATAAACCGTTTACAAGTTCCACACATAATAGAATTAATGTAAAACCTATCTAGTACTCACAAATACCACAGACCGAGTCTGAACCGACCGGTTGCGGTTTAAATTCGGTCAAAAACTGAGAAAAACAATATTTTACCGACAAAATGAACCGAGCAGAAGGAGAAATCTCCAGAGCGACTGTTCAGTGAGGCGGAGTAAAGAATCTGACGGTTTGAGTTTGAAGAACAACAGAGTTTCAACCGAGCTCGAGCTCAGCGTTCCATGCCTGGCATGGAAAGTTAACTCTTTCACCTCCGGAGCAGTTCGAAGGTTGGGACTCACTGCATGTGTCATAATATAGCAAGACTTCATGTTGTTTGAAAAAGGCAATCAGCAAAAAAAATTCTTTAAAGCTTTTGGTATGTTTTCAGATTCTTTTCCAAAACACCCCCAAAAATCCTCAACTAACATCTTACAATATTTTCCCAACATACTACATGTCCAGAGTTTACAGGTGACTGGACTTCTGCTCAGTTTTTGTTCTCTTGCTGTCTCACTAAAGGTGTAAAATGTGGGCGTTATCCTGGATAGTGAAGTGACACTAAAGGCTCATGTGTCGTCCATGGTCCTAAATAGTTTTCACCATTTTAGGAATATCACCCAGATTAAACCATTTATCCCACCCAACATCTTGCCCTCACTGGTACATACTTTTGTGCCATCCAGACTGGATTACTGCAACGCCTTTTAACTCAGACTCCGCAAAGAGACCCTGCATCACCTGTAGCTGGTGCAGAAAGCTGCAGCCAGGTTGCTGACTGGCTTCTCTAGGTTCTGTCACATGACCCTCGTCTTGCGCATTCAGTACTGGCTGCCAGTGAGGTTGCAGATTTCTGTAAGGGTTGGTTTGCTGACCTATAAAGCCCTATACGGACTGGGCACTAACTACCTACAGGACCTCATTAGACCTCCCACCCTCTCCATTCCTCTAAGGCGGGCCTCCCTGCAGTTCCCAGGGTTCGGCTGAAGTCTTTGGGCGAGACAGCCTTTGATGTAGCTGGACTGACCCTGTGGAACTCACTTCCAAGGTCACTGAGGGAGGCCCCCCCCACACAGGAAGCCTATAAGAGGGGTCTGAAGTTCCATCTTTTAACGGCAGCATCTAACTTACTTTAGTTTACTGTTTATAATTATTTTGACTGACTTTACTATCTGTTTAAGTTAGTACTGAAATCTTAATATCAATCATTTTGTATCTTATTTGTTATGTTTTCCATGTAATATTTGGCATTTTATGATGTACAGCACCCAGAGCCTACAGGAATCAGTGCTTTATAAATAAAAGTTTGCTTGCTTGATTGCTTACAGTACATGTATGGTCAGCTTGCGACACACCACAACATTTCCAGCACTTTCCAGAATATCCTTGATCCTACATCGAGTTCCACTCTCCTCAACAACTATTGCCATTTCCTTCCATTTTCTAAAAATTCCATATTACCTACACCGTTCCATGCTATTAATCCGAATGGCCAGGAATGGTGTCACTGATGTCACTACTCAGACAGTATGAAAACAGCAGCAACTGCTGAGGAGAAAGGGATTTAGGGCAGTGGCAAAGGCAAAAAAATCAGACTGTTAATTTAACATAAACAGGTCATAACATATCAGAACATTAGACTCTAAAAGGAAAACAGAAGAGCATCTCAAGGTGTAAAAAACTGTTTCCTATTACTATCTTGCAACTGAAAGTAGCTTTTCCTATAGTACCTCGGTTTTAAAGAGCTGCTGACATGATCCGGGCAGGCAACTCATTCCGGGAAGTTGCCTGCCCGATTAGCTAAATGAACTAGCTTTAAAATTTTTTTGCCGACGTTAAATATCTAAATTTTACATTAGAACGCCCGGCTTGTACCTTCCGTGTACAAGCCAAGCAGCCATCTGAGTGCTGCAGCCCCATCCCGAAAAACAGCTCTTTGATGACGTGAGGTATGGGACAGGCTGCAGGCGCTCAATGTAGGGAGTAATAGGCTAAAAATAGGATCGGAGAGTGGGTTGTCTAACTGTACTAACACTATCTTTGCTGGCAGTTCTACACGTATGGGGCTAATATATCACATATATTATAGCCCCATACATGCATAATTGCCAGCAAAGATGTTAGTACACTTAGACAGCCCCAATTGCCTGGATCCTCTTCCCATCCTACTGCTCCCTACATAGAGCGTGCCTGCAGCTCCGTCCCATACCTCACGTCATCAAAGAGCTGTTTTTCGGAGTAGGGCTGCAGTGCTCGGACAGCCGCCCGGCTCATACACGGAAGAAACAAGCCAGGCATTCTAGGGTAAAATTCAAGTATTTAACATTGGGAAAAAAAGTTTTAAAACTAGTTCATTTAGCTAATCAGGCAGGCAACTTCCCAGAATGAGTTGCCTACCCAACATGTAAAATCGTGTCAGCAGCTCTTTAAATATTGGATCTCTTTCTATTATTGTTCTCTGACTTATACACTGGTGCTAAATAGGGGATATGGAACGGCATGCCTCAAAATATGCAATCTATCTTCAAGTGTGAGGGGCAGGATCCTAACTCTTGAGTGACAGGGTCACGAGTCCTGTCCCCTCAGGAGTGATGATAAACTGCATATTTTAAGTCAGACCACTGCATATCCAATTTACACAACATTGTTTTAATATTTATAACTTTTAAATCACAGTTTGTTTGAAAACGCAACTGTTTCTGTTTGATTTGACTGCTGGCTTCAGTGCTGCACATAGCTATTGCAATGTCATCAGCACTGTGCACGTTGCTGTCTGAATGGTTCAATATTCCATTATGATGTACCCAACTCTGCTAGAAACCAACTATGACTTACCCCAAAATACAAGATATCATTACACCTTGTAAAGTGGGTCCAAAATTATCAGGTTTATGCTGCAGCATTTGTCTCCGTATCTGTTGTTTAAATGGACACTGTCAAAATTGTAAACGTTAGAATACTCGTTTTGGCGGTGGACTAACTTTGTTGTGCTCAGGAGACCGATGTCTATTAGAAAATTGTTTGGGATGACAATTGTTAAAAAGGAAAAAAAAATCTCATCCATGCAAAGTTTTTTATCAATAACATTTTATCAAGCTAAAAGTGTATAACGACCATCATTAAAAATGCCATCAATACATCATAACTGAATCATTTAAAGTTACACTAAAAATAAATGGATAAACAGATAAATCTTTCAGTAAATAACTATAAGTCCATACACAATTACCACAGAGAAAAATCGTAAATATTTAAGGGATATTACTCCACCATTCTTTGAAGCACACACTTTGTGGTCCTCTCAGCGGTGCACATGCAGGATTGGGCGATCCACTCAGTATATAGTCGGGATGGCAAATAATACAAAATGACAAAAAACCTCTCTAAATGCCATGTTCTGCTAAACAAACACCTTTTATATGATGCTCTGTAACAGAGATATGAGCAGGTAACGTTTTTAAAAGGAGCTAAAAGCTGACAGCGTCCCTTTAAGTGCCATTTCAGAACGCTATGTTATACTGTAGCACAGTTCTATAGTAGAACACAGGTGCATTGTGGCAACAGTGGAAGAGCTGGGCAAGCACACAGACTACATCACACCATTCTAAAATGGTCCTTACCACCACTGAATGAGTCAGAAACACCCACTGAATTCACTAGAAGGCCAGTAAAGCTGGAACAAGAATGGAATGTGAACCAGCACATTATTTGACAAATAGCTTCTATAGAAAATATCGATTTACAGGTTAAAAGCAGTTCTCTGTTAATGACAATAAGCACTTGACTGTGACCCAAACTGAAATACATACGGTGCAGTATAGGCATTTTGTAAATGTCAGTGCCAAGAACTAGTTCAAGAGAACGGAATGAGGAAGTACTCTTTATTTTACAACTTCTTCAACCCACACAGCCCACCTGAGACACATCATCTCATTTTCAGTGGCGCCTTCTTTAATGCAACGTTACTGTTAGGAGAACTGAAGCACAAGTTGTACATCTACCAAGTTTTTTTAATTGTGAGATCACAGCAAGTTTGAATTTAACCTTTTATTAGCGTGACCTAATGACAGTCACTAAAGACTGTAAAAATACATATTCAGATCTGCAAAAACCACGCGTAAATGACATCTGAGAATCAGCTCAAACAGTAATGAAGATATCCATCCTGTAAGTGATATTCTTTTTTTTTGTTATTACACTTTTTCCCCTCCTACGCCCCGGCTGGCCCTCCTTCCTGCCAACCCTCCCAGCCCCATCACCCCGCTTCTCCCTGGTCTTACCTCTCTCTGAGTCCCCCATGGCTTGCCCTCCATGGCAGGGTGATGGGGAGTCCCTCGACCCGCTGAACAATGGCTCCAGATCTAGGAGGTGCCTGAGTCAACACTGCAGGGAGGTTGGTGATCATGCTGCCAGTCAGGGTGTTTTCCATCTTTCTTTCCTCTCTTGTGCTGCCACTCTGCCCTTCCACGAAGGGAACGCCAGCGTGGGGACTACGTCTCCAATGTAAGAGTGCACTGGCACACTCATGTGGTATGCTGCTCGGCGCATCCCACCAACCCTGTGTGCCGCACACCCTACCAACCACACATCTGTAGGTGGCAGTGCTGCAGTGGGATGTGGAATCCCCACCCCCACCCCGACAACCCAGGCTCATTCCCAAACCCGGGTCGCTGGCACTGCGAGCAGCAGTACTACTGCCACACCAGTGGGCCAGCCACTGTAAGTGGCATTCTACACAAAGTGACTAAGGATAGACAAGACGTAATAGTATACCTGTGATTGAAACATATAGAGTATATGTAGCCTTACCAAGATGAGAGAGCATGGCAGCTTCCAGGCCTTTAGCAAAGTGGGCAGTGGTCTCGTAGAGTTCTAGCAGAGTGGAGAGTTTTGCCTCCTGCCCAGCTCTCTCCATTTCTGTGAGGATACACACTGGGATTGAGGGCACCATGGCATTCAACGTCTGGATCAGCAAAACAGTCACAACTTCATATGGGTTCTTAAAGACCTAGAAAGTAAGTTAATTTTTATTACCAAACAAAAACGATTTGGCAAAAGAAGTCTGCAGGTCCATTTCTACAACCCCCTCTTTCCTTGTACCTCTGTGACAGCAAAGGAAACCAATCATACTTGAAGTAAACGGCACATACAAACTTTGATGCATGGCCAGCTGGTTATGATTATTGTATGATATTGGTAGTATAAATAAATGGTCACTGTATGAAATGTCAGTCTGAGAGATTTGGCCCTTTTAAATTACAAGGTGTCAGCAGCTGAAATCACAGGATGTATTACACTGATCAGGAGATCTCTGTAATATAATCAACTTCCTTGAGAAATTGCATTTTATGGCCTTTTTATGACCTCATGCTTTTGAAGTTGGAAACTAAATATACATTTTATTACAGGACAGGATGTCATTTAGTGAATTCCTGTTGGCTATATCACACCTAAGCTATGGACTATAGGGCTGTAAACCTCAAAGGAACTGGTAGATCAAAGTCTCATAATTTGGGAAATTTTTTTTGCTGATGTCACATTATTTAATATACTTCCTGACAGAAAATAATTTTTTGTAATTTTGTATTCTAAAAGGAGAAGCTAGATGACTCACAGAAGGGGGTGTGGAGAGACAGAGTTTAAACTGATACTTGTGTCTGAAATGTGGCACATATCTTTGTGGGCTCTTAAGAATCAAAGTTCTCTCTAATTTAAAGGCACTTATAGAGGTAATACATTACATAGAAAAGATCTAAATGTATTGTGGTAGGAGTTTGTTCTGTAGTTTTCCTTTTTTTTTCTTTTATGGGATTGTGATGCTCTTTGATATTTGTTCTGTATTTTATCTTACTGTTTTTATCCATTTTTAATAAACATATTCTTCAAGATTCTGCCTGGGTCTCCTCCGTCATTTCTGCATGTGGAGTGTCTGTATTTTTAAGTCTGACAACTGTTCAAGGGCTTGATGGTGCTACTAAGCTTGGTGAAAGGTAAGGATATACCCAAGGTCTCTTATAGAGTTTCATTTTGGATACCTGGTTAGGTGCCCTTAGGTGAAAGATATATTGCATCCCCCGAAGAGAATATTATCTGAGCCTGTACATTTGGGTACGCTACCATAAGGTTCACAGTTTGAATCCCCCCAAGAAACTTGAGACTAAAGGTGATTCAGACCCAAAAGCAGACAGGAGGGTTACCCTGTCGGTTACCTGTTCACACTATTGTGCTCTGAGGTGGGCACTGTGGGAGCAGAGGGCCTGACCTGCGGAGTGCGTTTGTGACACAAACCAGCTAAGAAACTCAGAGAATTCAACGGCAACCAAGATGGAACATCTTGAGTAGTTTAACAGTTTAGTTTATTAAAGTAAATTTCTAATATTTTTGTGTAAGTATTTGGGCTTCATAGCCCATTACCTTAAAGAGTAACTTTCTACTGGGTGCCCCCAAGAAACACAAATAGCCGTTACCTGCCCCTAAATTTAATCCTTCATAAAATTCCTTTACAGAAAGTCCCCATTTTGAAAGGGAAGGGAATCATATTTTTGCTCTGTGGGAACTCCACTGCGCCAATCCCTTCCACTTCCTGGTACCTCTGCCTAGACTGACCGGCCCCAATCCACCCCCGTGCTACCACGTTTTGTGACATCATTATTTGAGTAGCGCGGGGGAGAGTGTCCATTGACGTTAATGTGGCTGTTTTAAAAAGTTAAATTTAGGTAATTTAAATGGCCAGTTAGAATAAATCATGGCCACCGCTTAACTAACAAGGTGAAGGGATCAGCATGGCGGAGCTCCCACAGGGCAAAAATATGATCCTTTCCCTTCCAAAATAAGGACGTTCTGTAAAGGAATTTTATGAAGGATTTAATTTGGGGGCAGGTAAGAGCTATTTGTGTTTCTTGGGGGGAGATTTCGAAGAGAGCACGACAGTTGCTCTTTAAGACAGCGCCAGCTCATTTTTGTTACAAGTTCCACTTTTAAGCAAGTAGTTTTTGGAAAGAAAGGGATCGAAAATGGAACTAAAGCCACGGCCAGCCAATCCCTTCCACTTCCCGGTCTGCCAGCTCCGTCCCCGCTCTCAGATGTTTTTATGACATCTAAGCAGGGAGAGCACGGAGGCACACCCCATACAAGTCAATGAGGTCATTTTGCAATGCTTATTTTTATGTTTATGCAACCTTGGAGAAAAATGAAAGTCACCACTCAATTAACAGGGCCTAAATGGAACCATGGAGTGGAACTGTCCAGAGGAGAAAGTGGGCTGCAGCATAATAAATATAAGCTTCAGAATGTGAGTATTACAAGATGTTCATAAACAGAAAAACTATTTTGTGAGTGAGTGGTAGATGTTGCAAGATATTTTATGTTTATGAAATAGCAGGGACACTGTTCCTTTGGAACTGAGTAACAGCAGCTGAGCAAAATGGGACCATCTAGAGCCTCTCAGTTGAAAAGGGCATCTGTCAGGTTTCAGTCTCCTGTTTTGAACAAGACTATCGTAGTTTAGCCAACTATAGGGAAATTACCTCAATACTCTTCAAAATGTTCTTTTCTGTAACTTTCAGTGAGTTCAGAATTCCTATAAAGACACTGTATGAACAAGAGTACTTATTTTATACAGTAGATGTTCAAATATTTGCGTCATGGAATCTGAGGAAAACCAAGCTAAATGTAACAGAGAGAGAAAACAGAGCCACAAAAAAGTATGGATAGAAAGACTGGAAAATGTTCTGACTGTTACTGTTGGGACTCCGATCCAGGCCATAGTTTGTTTTTTTTTTGTTTTATTATCTTTTCTTCTGTCCTTCGCAGCCACCTCAGGGGTTATGACCCCTCCCTCAGAGGGGTTCATCCTTCAGTCCGACCCCCAGCTCATCCACTCCCGAGGTCCCCCCGCGGATTCCCCCTCCACAGCAGGGCCAGGTAGGAGGGTGCCGGCGTACCTCCACCACCCTGGTACATCAAACCTGGTGGCGGGGGGCAGACTCGTTGGCACAATCGGACCATTATTGTTCCTGTGGGGATTGCTGCATTTTCCATTTTTCTCCAACCCCGCCCTTTTGACATGAGAACGTCGGCTTCAAGCCTCCCGACCCGAACTGCCCTTCGGCTACCACCAGAGGGCAGTCAGCAGGCAGGATGACTAGTCCCCTTCCCCGAGAAAGGAGAGCAGTCCTCCGGATGCTCAATCTTCTCTCCCTCCTGCCGACCCCTGGCGGCCCAGGCTTGTTCCCGAACCTGGGTAGCTGGTGTGGCATCCAGTGCCTCAACCCTCAGTGACACCGGGCCTGGGCCACAGTTTTTTTAAAACAATAAAATGCATAAAAAATATTTTTCTAATCTGAGGATGCCTACCTGCCTCTCATTCTTTTACTGATTCATGCCTTCATTCTTTTCCCCTAGACCTATGCAACTCCCTTCTCTTTGGTCTCCCAGCCTAAAACTTTGCATATTTCAACACATTGAAAACACCGCAGCCAGTCTCCTCACTTGTTCTACAGAATATTAGCACAACCCTACCATCCTCCAAGACTTACACTGGTTGTCCATTAAAGGGACATTGTCAAGCCCCTCAGACCTCAAAGTGACCCTAATTTAAAAACCACATTTTATGATTGTTCACATTCTGTAGAGGCTGTTGAGGCAGCTGGTAGTTTGATTCCGATCCATTTTTTCTTTTAAAGGAAAACTGTGCAAATCCTCTGGCTGTGGCCCTGTTACTCACTGTGGATCAGTTACATTGGTAATTGCAGCATAGATATTGATTTAATTATTGTCAGCAATCCTTATTTATTTTCACCTATATGCGCAGCGCCATTTCACAGTAAGTAGCAGCCGAAGCCGCAACATGTATGCTAATGAGCACTCTGTGCTCGTGCACGCTCTGTGCTCATGCACGCTCTGTGCTCGTGCACGCTCTGTACATTCTCAAGCACACTGAGCGTGGCCCCATGCTGGGGATTTCCAAGAAGGAGCAGAAAGTGCCGCGCTCAACTGTTAGCACTGCAGACACAGAACTCTATTCTTTTTATTTTTGCCTCGGTTGCAGTATATGTATTGCAGTGGTGCCTTTGTAGCACATTCTGACTGCACACAGAGAAAGATGACCCCTTTGTGCAAAATATGTCAGCACTGCCTAACCCCCCCCCCCCAAAAAAAAAAAAATCAGCAGGGAAGATTTACCAAAGGTTTCTCTGTCAGTGGATGCCGACTTCCTTCGCCGGACACTTGTTTCTCTGGCTTGTCATCACTTTTTCCCACTTTTTAAGTATCTTATATTGGCATCACTGTGTTCCGTTGGGGTTTGCCGATTGTCAGGGAGTTTGTGCAGTCTGAGGGCTGGCAGTGATGACAAGGTGCAGATGTTTGGACACATTATCCTAGCTGCTGCTCATTGCTATACTCTATGGAAATAGGGGTCATATGTTCTAACTGGATGCAAATGGAAACTGCTGGCAGTTTCTTTTTTATGTCCCAAAAATGCACACTGTTTTCCATATATTTTATTTTTTTTTTTGGTTACATTGCATGATGCAACCCTAACACTGCAGATCTGCACACAAGCCACCACTGAACCTGTTGGATATTGCATGCATTTCCAGGCAGCTTACTTCGCATTTTCCGTATCTAGTCCCCTGAATCCACTCGTAAGCCTGTCACTTCCTTTTGTCATAACTAGCCAGTGCCACTGTGCCATCGTGGATGATATGCCAGGCATTACAGAGCATAGTAGCAGGTGGGAAATGGAATAAAAAAAATACCACACACTGAGCACTGCTACCGAGACCCCCATTATTGAGCCAAGAATCAGCATGTGATATTGTCAAAAAAAGAAACGCAGCGGGCTGCATAGAGACTTTCACACAAGAACTTAGAAACAACCTCAATATGCGATGATACTGTGAAACTGGGGAGGACATGACAGCCACAATATGTTAACAGGTGGGCAATGGTAGAAATGAAACCGAACCACATGACTTTAGGTTGCACACTCGCCTCTGAGGCCGTAAGATCAGAAGGCTGTGGGTTCTATCCCCATACCAGGTATTTGGGTTAAATTCCAATACTGACACTGTACTGTAGCATGTGGTTTGCTGCACTCCTGAGATGCAGTCTTTCAGATGAGATGTTAAACCGAGGTCCCTTCTGCTTGTTCTGGTGGTTGTTCAGGTGGACGTTAAAGATCCCATGGCACGTCTCGAAAAGAGAAGGGGAATTTTTATTTAAAACTTCAAAAAGATCAGAATACATTACAAAAAATCAAGGCAAAAACAGTAAAGCAAATATGTATTGATGCATACATCCCCTTCTGGAAATATTGAAACTTATTTTAAATAGTAACATTAAATAATAAAACCTTTAAACTAAAGAAAATGCATATTAATTCATACAGTTCCTATAAGTCCCCGCCCCCCCCATAAGAGTAGGGGAACTGATATTTAAAACTTCAATAAGCCAATAAATACAAACCAGTGTTAACTCCCACTACAGTATACAAATCGTAATAAAAATCAAATTAGTATTACATTCATACATTATCCCCATAAATCCTTCAAAAAACATCAACATTTCCCCAATACATTTGCCACTTCTCTAGTGATAAAATTTGAGATTCTTTTGTCCTAATACGTATAATTTCTGTCAATCTAGAACATAATAATTACTGAAAATAAATCTACTGTTTCTGCAGAACCAAGCTACATCTAGCTTGCCAGATCCAATATAGAAAAGAAGCCATCAGTAACTATACCATACTACCACTGAGTCTCTGCCAAGGGGAAAAAACATAGCCTCGATACAATAAAGCAGGGGTTAAAGGAAGTTGCAATCCCCAGTTCTTTTTTGCAAAGTCCCAAAAATCTATAGTACAGAGACATTCAAAATACAAATGGTCCATACTTTCTCTGATACCTACACAAGTACTGTCCTGGGACACTCCCTGTCCGCTACCTCCTTATGTTTTTAGTTCTCTTTCACATTTACCCTCCCATGTACCTCCAACCATACAAAGTCCTTCATTTTAGCCAGAATTCTGGGGTCACTTAAGTATTTACAAACGCCCTTTTGTTCTGGGGTGGACAAATGTTCAAACGGGAATTCCTGAAACCACGTTTGTAAGACAAAGTGGTATATGGCTTTCCGAGAAAGAGTTAAAACCTGTGTAACGGACATTCCCCCCAGTTTAATACAATCAAAACAATATGTTGATAGATTTAATTTAGTTACTCTTTTGTTTTTATGGGTAAAGGAGTTCCTAGACTATTGTCCCAAGATTTCTTCTAGGGATGGCCTAGCCCATGTGATCCAAACCCCCTCATTGTGTCAAAATTGGGCCTAGATTCGAAGACAGAAAAATACTCCAGAAAAAAAGTACTAGGTGTAACACACCCAACCCTCCTTCTTTAACTGGTATTTAAGTGATTGACCGTTTTACTGGATTCAGTCTACTTCCCAAGGGACAGGAGAAGAAACAAGAATAAAGGGCAGTCTCCAGTTTCCATGGAACTGGAAACACATAACCGAGAAATAAAAAAGTAGAAACCAAAAAGTATTTTATCACATACAACCTCTTCAATTTACTCATATGCCATTTGTTCCAACCCACAACTTTCCGTTTCCCTTTTTCCAGCTGTAGTGATCAATTAAATTCTGCCATATCCCCTGGGCCAAAACAGATTCCCAGTAATTTGCAGGGTTCAGTCTCAATGTCCAGGGAAGCCATAGTGTTACCATCCGGGAGTGGATCTGTAAGGAATAAACAATGGCTTTTATGCAGATTCACTTTTGCCCCAATAGAGTAAGATAGGGCCACCATCAGCTGGATTGCTATCTCACCTGAAACACTATCCGCAACTGTCAAAATCATGTCATCTGCATATTATTTATTTTTATTTAGTTTTTGTTGACCGGGTAAGTGCACTAGACAAATCCTGCCTATTTTCAGGCACGACTCGGGGGAGGGGGATACAGATGAATGCCAACTGACCTTGAACCAGATTAAGCTGTTGGTGGTATTTTTAGTGAATGAGGGAAATTTGGCCAGGACACCGGGGAAATTCCCCTACTCCTTTCGATAAGTGCCATGGGATCTTTAACACCCATCTGAACTACCACCAATCCAGGCAGATGGGACCTCAGTTTAACATCTCATCTGAAAGACGGCACCTCAGAAGTGCAGCACCCCTCTCATGCCGCACTACAGTGTCAGTACCGGGATAGTAACCCAAGTGCCAGATGTGGCAACTGACAAGATTTTAACCGGAACAGAAGTACCACAAAGGATACCTTGTATCCTAGGGGATCTTTGCACTATCCGAAGCAAAGGATCCAAGGATAGAATATATAAAAGGGGACTAAGAGGGCACCCTTGTCTGACACCCCAATTATTTTATTCTCATATGGAATGCTGACTGCCCCCACGTATACCAACTGTACCCATTTAATAAAGATCTCTTGGAACCCATATCCCCGTAAAACTGCCCACAGCCATTCATGGTTCACTCGATCAACAGATTGGGATTGATCTAAGCACAACAGTAATCCTTAAGTGTCCCATTTCTGCCCTATATCATACATTTCCTATAATAAAAATATGTCTGTCACCTTTCTACCAGGAACAGAACAAGCCTGACCCCGATGTATGATTGTTTCCAACACTGCGGACAGCCGTTTCCCCAACAATTTGGTCAAAAGTTTAAAATCTGAATTTAATAACGTTATTTGTCTCCAATTGTTCAATTGATCTCTATCTCCTGATTTAAAAAGAAAGGTCAATAAACCCTCATACATCTGGGGATGCATCTGATACTCCTCCAAAATAGCCTGGTACATTGCCAACATTTCTGTTGATAAATAATTCCATAGGAATTTGTATATTTCTCCGGGGAGCCCATCAGAGCCCGGGACCACCCCATTTCGCAATTCTGATATAACCTTAGCCAATTCTTCGATAGCCAATGGTCTTAATAGCAGTATGTTCTGCTGAGTTGACAATTTTGGGAGTTCTGCTGCATCTATCAAATGCCTTATCCGATCTACAGATGGGTTGGTAACCTTCTGCTGTTGTTGTAAAACATCTTCCATCACTTGCATAATACCCTCATTCCCAGTTTCAAGTACCCCCGTACTGTTTTGCAGAGCTATAATCTGACGGTTCCTTAACCTATGTTGACAGTCATCAAATGGGTTAGACTGGTGTTCGTTACCCCGAGTCCCAAATCGCTGTTCCGCCTCCAGGGAGTTTTGTCTATTGTATTGAAAAAGGATCATCTCTTTTTTAAGATCCACTATTTGCTGGGTATGATCAGTTGCCAGAGTCCTTTGTTCAGAAAGCAAGGTATACAATTGTTTGCGTAACTGCATATATGTCATATATATTCATCCTCTGATTTTACTTTAAGGTATGAGGAGATACATAATTTGGAATCATTCCACCGCTCTACAGGAGAATTACACAAAAAAAAAAAAAAAAAAAAAAAAAAAAAACACTGATTTTCTATCAGAACAGATAGAACATAGATCAGAAATTACTTCTGGATCTTTTAGCAGACTAACATTTGCCCTCCAGAGACCTTGCCCGGGAACTAGTGCGGGAGAAGCAGCCACACAAATACCAATTAAGACATGATCAGATGTCTCCATTGGATATGTGTCTGTGTGTGGAATAGGAAGCTGTTTCAATGAGAACCAATAATCGATCCTAGTGGACAGTTTACCTTTAAAAAAAACGTATGTGCTGGGCATTGTACTACAGACCCATGTGCATCCTTTAAGCCAGATGTTTTAACTAATGTACCCAACAAATGTGGATCATGATAAGTTTTATTCTGGGCTTTTGTCCTATCCATCTGAGACAATCCAGTATTGAAATTCCCACCAAATAATACCTGCCAGTCTGTAAATAAAAAAAGGTCCTACTATTTTTAAGAGGTTAATTCTTGAAACCTTTGTCTGAGACCCATAGAAATTTATAATCTAAAATGTAGTACTTGAGAATCCTATATCCAAAATTAATATCCGCTCTAGTACTAAATCAATTAATTTATGAAGGCTAATATCAGGATTTGAGAAACAAATACCCAAACCACAACATTGGTCCTCTCCTATCGACCAGTAAGAGTCTCCATTCACCCATGTCTTGCGGGCAAGTTCAATGTCACTGGTGGTATGTAGACGTATATCCTGTAAGAAAAAAATGTCACAAAGCAAAGTAGATTAAAAAAAAAAAAGTCGCCAGCCGTTTAAACTCTGACTTTATATTGTTGACGTTTAGGCTTGCAAGCCGTAAGTTCATATGAAAAGAAGGAATTAAAGTGACAGTTTCTTTGAGCTGGATATAGTTATCCTCTTCTCTTTGGGAATCCCTCTACCATTTTCACCGGCACCAGAAACATCGGCCACCACATCACTCTGAACCAAGTGGACCGAGACGTCCGAGTCCCTTTCATCCATTCTGTCCCCCCCCCCAACTTTGGAATAGTTCAAATCTATTTTCTAATGGAACATCAGCTGTTTTAGAACTTTTCAAATTTAAAGAGCCGTGTGACCTGGTTTTCTTCATTTTCTTCACTTCCTGGAAAGGAGGACCAAGTTGGACCAACTGAAGTGGCTCTTGCTGCGCAGGAGGGGGAGAGGGGCATAATTGTCTCTAAATGAATCTGCTGGACTTCTACTTCAGGATCAATCAACTGTGTTGCTCTAGACATAGGGGGGTGGGGATCAGCCGACATGGACCCCGCTGAAATACTGGGCTGCACCTCACTGTGGTGGGGTGATCTAGAACGTCTAGAACCCCTAGGTGGTTGAGGCTGTGAAGCTTGAAAAGCTCTCTATGCTTTATTTAAATAAAAATCCTGCACAACTGTATCAGAGGAATTGTGAGCCACCCAGGGACATGATCGTAAAGAATGCTTATCGTCCCCATAGAGATTGCATGTGGGGAGATCATACAACCATTTCCAGAGTGGCCCAAGACACCACATCTGAAGCATTTCATCTGGTCACAGTCTGTATTCAAATGTGTCAGGGACCCACAATGATAACAGGATTTCGGATGCCCCTGATAGAACAACATCTCTCTATCCCGGCCAAAAAAAAAACATTTTGACAAATAGCGAATCCCCTTATCAGGGTGTTTCAGCCCAACCCGAAATGTCCACCCCCCCAGTCCAAAAGCCGTTATCATCTATAATAGGATCCGGGGTTCCTTCAATGTTGCATCATTTTTCTAGCCCAAAAATGATATCTGTTGTACACATTCCCTCATTCCGAAACAGAATTGTAACCATCTTAGTAGTGGGTTTTGTTATTGGGATTTATACTGGGTATTCATACTGGGTAATGGAATGGAAGAAGGCATCATAGCCCATTATACCGTTCCCCGCATGGCGGGCTCAATTCAATTCCTTATACATACTAATCTATCTCTCTCTTAAACTGATCCAGTGTATTACTAAGAACAATATATTCTAGTAGGACTTTCCATATTCTAGCTGTTCTCTTTACAAAAGAAAAGTATCTTGAATTTGTTTTGACCATCTCTACTTTTATTTGGAGCTTAAGTGCTCTCAACCCTTCTGGTTTATTCATCATTTCCAAGCCTAGTTCCTCTACTAACTCAGGATCCTTCATAAAGTTAAATAGCTGTGGTAAATGCCCTCTCTTTCTTCTATCCTCCAATTTGAACATGTTCAACTCTCTCAACCTCTCTTAGTACCCATTATTTTTTTCTGTCCAGATCATCTTTGTATATGTTCTTTGCACTCTTTCTATTCTATTTATTTCCCCTTTCGTATATGGACTCCACATTGGTGATCCATAATCCAAATAGGACTTTACATATGCCCTGTATGGTGGAACTAGGCATTGTTTAGACTCATTTATACAACGTCTTTTTATATTTATCACATAGTTCGTTTTTCTAATAACCTCTGACCTCTGTTCCTTAAATGTCATACCCTTATCTATTATTATTTCACAGTCCTTCTCCTTATCTGTATCCTCCACCTTACAGTTATTTAAATAATATTCATGTTTGGGATTTCTGCTCCCCACATGCATCACCCTACACTTCTCTATACTGAATGGCATCCTGTTCTCCCTTGCCCATTCTTCTAATTTTTTCAAGTCAGCTTCCATTCGTTGGATATCTTCCAGTGAACCCACCTGCCTCCCAACTTTACATCATCTGCAAATTTTACCATGAAATTCTGTATACCATAATGAATATCTTCTATATATAAAGAAAACAATATGGGGCCTGGCACCAACCCCTGTGGTACTCCACTCGTCACCCCTGCTTGACTTGTCAATACTCCTCTTATCCTCACTGTCTGTTTCCTTTCTCCCAACTAACTCTGCACCCATCTTGTTAGTTTACTATCAATTCCTATTCCCTCCATTTTAGCAATGAGTTGGTTATGTGGTACTTTATCAAATGCTTTCTGGAAGACAAGAAAGAAAATATCCATTGGTTTATTTTCATAATTATTATTTATATGTTCATAAAATATAAGTTGATTAGTCAAACATGACCTATCTTTTTTGAACCCATATTGTCTAATATCCTTCACTTTTAACCCCTAAAGATTTTCCTCTAGCTTGTCTTTCAGAAAACATTCCACTACCTTACACAAAACATCAGTTAAGCTAACTGGCCTATAATTTTTCATAGAGGTTTTTAACCCTTTTTTTATATATAGGTATTACTACTGCACTTTTCCAATCTGCCAGTACCTCCGCTGTGGAAAATGATTTGTTTATCAAATATGCTAGTGGGGCTGCTATATATGTACTTCCTTCCTTCAACATTTTAGGGTGCAATGAATCAGGCCCTGAGGATTTATAAGGTTTTAACCCTTTTAATAATGTTTCTATATGCTATATACTAACACCCATTTCCAAATCACTATTTATATTCTCCCTGACTAAAATAATATCTTTTGCCTTTTCATCATATACAGAACAAAAATACTGATTCAGATGTTCTGCCATTTCTAGTGGATCAGACACTTCACTACCATTAACAAACAGGGGTCCTAATTGATTTGACATCTTCTTATTATTGTTTATATAAGAATACAACCCTTTTCCATTGTCTTTCTAAATACTAAATTTATTTCCAATCTCTTTCTATTCTTATTTTGGTTTTTAACATCTTCAATATTTTTTATACTCCATATTAGCCTCCATGGTCCCTAAGTTTTTCATTTTATTATATGCCTTTTTTTTCTTTACACAACCTCATTATTTTATTCATACACCACATAGGTTTATTTCCCTTTTTTGTGTGCAGCTTCTTTTTAGGAACATATTTATCTTCTAACTTCTGTAGTTTTTCTTTTAATATTTTCCATATTTCTTCCATTGTTTTATCTTTAAATAAACCCTTTCAGTTCCATTCTGCCAGTTTTGTCTTAATATTGTGAAAATCTGCTTTACTGTAATTTCTAATAACCATGACCCCTTTTTGAATTCTTAATTTTCTTTTAATGTAAAACTGAACTACCCCATGATCATTACTGCTTATATTTTCTATAATACTTATCTTTGTTATTAATTCTTCACAGTTTGTTACTATCTAATCTAAAATATTTTATCCCCTTGCTGATTTATAAACAAGCTGTGTTAATCCTATCTCTTCCATCATTTCTAAATATCTAGTATGCATAATATTTTTTGCAGTTCTCTTAACCCAATTAATGTTCGGTAAATTAAAATCCCCATAATGACTACATCACCTTGCATAGCTACTTGTCTAATTTCTTTAACTATGTATTCGTCCTGGGTTCTACTAGAATTGAGTGGCCGATAGTACAGACCTAGCAACATTTTGTTTTGAATTTGGGAATCATGTACTGAGACCCATATTGAGTCTATATCTTACTGTTAATCATATTTGTTATATATTACACACTTAATTCCTTGCTTTATCTATATTGCAATTCCTCCTCCTTTCCTATTCATTCTTTCCTTTGAGAACATGTCATATCCCTCTATTTCTCTATTCCATAAAACATCTTTCTCCCACCATGTCTCTGTTATACTACAGATATCTATACACTCTGTCTTTAATCTTATTTCTAATTCAGCTTTCTTAATCATAATAAGGCTCCTAGCATTCAGAGACCATACTTTCAACCCATTATATGATTTACTAGTAGTTTCTCCTTTTCTTTTGTTGATCATTTTGCTTTCTATTTAGTATTATAGATCCAAAACTTATTCTCCTATCTTTTTCTACCCCTCTTCCCTGTTGTATCGGTTTAAATGAATGTCCAGCACTTTTTTTTTTTTATTTCCATTCCTAACTTTCCGCTTCCCTTTTTGCTTAAATGCAGTCAGTCTTTACAAAAATAACCTGGATCACTTTCAAATTGAACCCAATGTGTTAAGCAACCTATCCCTTCTTTTAAAGTTCATTCTCTCAACCAGTTATTTAAGTCTTTTATCTTTCTATGAATAACCATGCTTTATGTAGGTACTGGGAGAATTTCAGAAAAGTATGTTTTACATCCAAGTCTACTTGCTTCATCCTTTATATTTCTAAACTCTTGCTTAATATAATTTATATTCTGAATGTTGATGTTATTTACACCCAAATGCAGGACTAATAAGTTTTCCCCAGTTGTAGCTTTTATAATATTGGGCAACGTTTCCTGAATATCCCTCACTTTTGCTCAAAAAAAATAACTAGTTATACGTTCCTTATTTCCCCATGATGTATACCTGTCTGTGTATTTTAGAATTGAGTCTCCCAAAACATAAGCATTAGCATCACCTGTTTGTCTTATATTACATTCTTCTTCTCCTTGTATTTCAATTTCTGTATTTCCCATTTCCCTATCTTCCATCTCTACATTTTGACTTCTTCCCTCTTGTATTTCAGTTTCTGTATTTCCTATTTCCATTTCTCCCATCTCTACAGTTTGTCTTCTTCCCTCTTGTCAGAAGGACCTGACAGAATAACGCAGTACATGCTAGTAGCTACAACCACCAGCAATCCTTTAAAATGACACCTCTGTGAGATACAGAGACCTTCGTTTCTCACTCCACACTCAGCAAGTTGCCAAAAAGGGAACCCATAGAGGAGAATCACACACCAAACAGTATCTATTCCAAAACCTGTCTAACAGCTGGGCTGAACAAAAACTGGTATCAAAATTTGAGTCTCCTGGTGTATGTATGAATGCATACACCTCAGCTGGGGTAAAATGTAAGGATTCTTTAATCAGATTTGATCATATATAATACCTGTCGGGGTAACTCAAGGCCCCCTCCCCCCCAATACCTCAGCCAAACTACATATCAGCGTTTAGCTGCTACAGGGGGTTGCTGAAATAGACTTGCATAAGTTGCAACCCTTTCTGCAGATATGAGATCAATAGGAGGGACTGATTATGAGACATTTACATTGTCAGTTATGTGTAATGGAATGCCTGTACCAGAGACTGTAATGTCCTCATTCTCCAAATATTCATCCACTGCGGAATCCTGACACTGAATGTCAGTAGGAGATGGTGAATTCAGAAGTGGCCCCACAGCTCCCAAAACTTTTTGCATGGTTTGGACCCGAGCGTCTGACACAGTATCACCCGAGGGCTCCCCAGCTACCTCTAGATGTTGTACCGCTGCACTCAAAACTGTCAAAGGATGCTCCAATTCTGAATGATTCAGCAGCTGTGGCAGACTCCCTGGGAGTGGGACCACAGGATCCAGGACCCATCTTCCGTCACTTAACAACCAGCCAACTCCTCTAAGCACTGTATCAGGGCACCTTTCTTCCAAGGAAGGGACATCTTGAGAATCGAAAAAACCTTCTGCACAACTTGTTCCAAATTCATTTGGGATGAGACATCAGGCAACAGAATACGCTTACCTGACATACTTGCTGGGCTTGCAGTGCCATGTTTCTGTTTTTTTTTCCTCCGCCAGTTTTTCCTTCTTCCGACAGAAATCATTTTCAGCTTCCAACGACAATTCTGTCAACAGTTTCTTTTTCACATCAAGGTTCTGCTGTAATCACAATTCTTCCATAGAAATCACTGCCAGATTAGACCCCGTAAGTATGGTACCATTTATTTGCACACCTTCAGAATTAGCACACTCAGTGGTGACATCATCAAACCGAATGGCGGCTTAGCTTTAAGCTCTGCGGTGGTGGTGTACAAAATCAACGTTAATCCAGTGTTAATAGACATTTAAACTAACTCTTTGCCAAGCCTGCGGTACAACAATGAGTCAGGCAGTGAACTCGTGGGGCAGAAGTGCCAAAAAAACCCCAACTAAGTGCCGATTCAGACCTGATTGCAGCCCGAGTGTTCCACTATCTAGGGCCTCGGAATAGGCGGCGGGCACTGAGAGAGAGGAAGATGAAGAGACACTCTCAAGGGGGAGTTCCATGGATGGTCGAGCGACGGCCCATATTGTGAAAATGCTGCAACAGACTGATAACAACGTCAAAGATATTAAACAAGATTTAGCTGTTGGAGAGAAGAGCGCCAAGATCTTGAGTCGGGCCTTGATGAGTTCCACGAGATTCCTTGCGACTTAGCAGGGCAGTGATATATTGGCCAGAAGGGAAGAGAGCTAACGGCCAGGGCCGAGGATGCGGAATCGAGGGGGAGGAGGAAGACGATCAGAATTTTGGGGTTTCCAGAGGGATCGGAGCAGGACAATCCGGTTGAATTTGTTAAATCCTGGCTTCACCAATAGTTGGATATACCTGATACAGAGCCTCTTGAGTTGGAAAGAGTACACCGGGCCTTAGGCCCCAAGCTGAAGAGCGATGCCCCCCCCTCGCTCAATCTTAGCTAAATTCACTCAGTACCCAGTCAAAGAGATGGTGCTGCATAAAGCATGGGGTAAACGAGATCTAAATCTAGACGGGAAAAAGGTATACTTGGACCATGACTTCCTCCCGGATACTATGCAGAAGAGGAAAAGGGTCCTTGCAGTCATTAAGCAGCTGAGAGAAAAGCAAATAAAAGCCTACCTGAGATATCCGGCAAAACTGTTAGTGCAATAGTCTACAGGCAGCAAGTTGTGTGACTCCCTTCTACAAGCCAGAAAGCCACTTCAAAAGGCTGGAATTGCACTCCCTGACCTGCAACCAGATATTTGGGACCAGACTCTGATGCATTTAAACTGGTGCGTCGGACAAGCAAGGGTGCAGAGCGAAGAATCAGGATCAAGGGCAGATGATCAATTGTGTAAGGACTTATGCCAGCTGGGGAAAGGCCTCATGTGAAGAAAGTGACTTGATGGTGACTAGGACGGACACTTTGGTTTATCTCTCTATCCATTAATTTGAATAGACTGATTCAAAATACTATACCTGTTTATCAACTAGTTAAGTATGGGGGCTGTATGGCCTTTTGCTCGCCGTCCTGGGAAACTTAGTACGGTAATTTGAATTAAGAAAGGGCAGTCGGCGAGAGGGAGAAAGTAATTAATTTTGTGCTGGGTCTCGGCCTGAATACCCGGGAGGGTCTCAGAAGTAAGTTAACAGATGGGTCTCTCTCTTGAGAGGGCGGAGCCGGGTTATGTAGATGGCCCTGATTCAGGTACGAATCGTGTTTACTCCCATGATTTATGCCGACTAGCCCTGGACCCGATAATCCTTTTATGTATTGCACTGGTTAAGGTGAATGCAAAGAAATTAAGTATGGTTAAGTGGGGGGGGGCCTCTGCTCGGTAGTGTAAGCTAATTCTGGAGGATCCGCTGTGATACTGACAGTGGGGCCCAAACGGTGCCAGATGAGGCCAATCCCCTACCCTATCTTATTTTATCCCATCTTATTTTCTTTTCCCCCCCCCTTTTTTTTTGGTTTGGTTGTTCCCCCCTTTTTTTGGTTTGATGCCTGGCTGAACACCGGTTTGAGTGGGAGTCTGGTGGGTGAGGACGGGCAGGGTGCGGCCTTGTGGTCCTCTCGTCAACCTACCAGTCTCAAATGACACAGTTATTACAGCACCAACATCGTAAGTAAGTTCAGGGGACAGGTATCCCTGCGGAGGTTGGCCGATCTCGGTCCAGTTATCTGTCTTTCCCATGGATTGTGCCAACTCTTCCAAGGGCTTAAGCCTTCCTGCTGAAAAACCACCCCGGGAGATCGCCTTCCCTGTTACCCTTGGCTAGGGGGGTAGAGGGCTACAGTAGCAGCCTATGCTCCTGGGCGGAGGGAGCTTCTCTCCGATCACAGTCTGATTGGACTGCATTGTACATAGTTTACTTTAGGTAATGCAGTTTACTGGTAGGGGTTTTATGTTTGTATATAGTTTTTTGGAACTGTTGGGATGGGATGATGGGGATTGGGGGGATATTTGTGTGTGGGGGTGGGAGACCCGTGGTGAAGGTGTCCTTCAGATTATTTGTGGAGTTATGCTCACTGTCCTCCAAAGGGTGGGGGGTGAAGGTTGGAGTATCAGGCAGAGGAAAGTGTGGGGACTGATGAAATTATTGAAAGAATTACTATGGGGACCCTAAAACTGGTCACATATAATGTCAAAGGACTGGGCTCTCCTGCTAAGAGGCATAGCATACTGCAGAATTTAGCGAAAGTGCATTGTGATATTTGTCTCCTGCAGGAAACCGACCTTTCAGTACCGGAACATAAAAAATTACGTCGTATGTGAGTAGGGGAGGTCTATTCTTCATCCCATAAGAACCCAAAGAAGGCTGGGGTGGCTATTTTAGTGCGAAAGGGCCTAGGGCTGGTCCCGTTAGATTTTCTTTCGGATGAGGAGGGCAGATTGGCAGTCCTCTCCGGGAAGATCATGGAGAAGGTTATCCATGTTGTCAACATATATGCTCCCACGCCTGTTAATCCAGAGTTTTTTAGGTATGTGTTTGGAGTAGTAGCAACTCTCCCAGAGGGCCATCTGGTTTTGGGAGGGGATTGGAACTGTGTAGAAGAGGCCAGGTTAGATAGATCAGGTAGTCAGGGAGGTAAGGAGAGAGGTGCAGGACCCAGGACATTATCCCATTTACGAATGGAACTGGGATTGGTTGACACGTGGAGAGATAGTTACCCCTCCAGCAAGGACTTTACCTTTTACTCTCACCCGCAAGATTCATATTCAAGGTTAGATAGATTCTACATGCCTAACTCAAGGGTGGACTCTATTGTAGACCAGCAGATATACCCTATATACCTCTCTGACCATGCAAAAGTCAGCCTGTCCATTTCTCTTGGCGGGCAGACTAAGCAATCTCTGTGGCGTCTAAATGCGGGGCTCCTCAAGGACAAGGATTTTGCCTCCAAGATTAATGAGATGATCGGAAACTACCTTAGGGAAAACACAGGGTCGGTGTCAAAGGTGAAGTACCTCTGGGACGGGCTAAAAGCGGTGGTGAGAGGTGAGGTAATTTTGTAATTAAACAACAACAAAAAGGGCCAGACAGCAACAACAAGAGGTCTTAGAGCAAAAAATTAAGAAGCTAGAGGGGATCCATAAAAAAGAAGGAATGAGTAGTGTATTAAAGGAGCTTCAAGTGGCAAGGGAACAATTGCAGCGCCTTCTTATGCTAAGAACTGAAAATACCCTCAGGTTTACAGCGCAAAAATATTATAGTGGGGGTAACAGAGCAGGCAGGTAACTCGCCTTTAGATTAAGGAAACAGGAGGCGGACAGGTTTATTTCTGGGGTGCAGGAGCCCAAAGCCCCAGAGACACATATAACAGGAGCCTCCCAGATAGCGGAATGTTTCAGAAAGTTTTATGAAAATTTGTATAAGTCTGACACTGGGGCGAACCAGCCCGATCTGATCAGGCACTTCCTCCAGGGTCTCAGGCTGCCCAAGCTCCTGCGGGATCTTGAAAAAGATTTAGATAGACCGTTCTCTCTACTGGAATTAAGAGAAGTGATTAAACAATTGAAGCACAATAAAGCACCAGGCCCAGATGGTTACATAGCGGAGTTCTATCAAAAGTTCAGTGACCAGATATCCCCTTTACTCCTCGAAGTCTGTAATGGAGCCCACATTCCTTCAGATGCCCCAGACACCTGGGCGCAAGCCCTAATATCTGTTATCCCGAAGCCGGACAAGGATTTGTCCCAGTGTGGCAGTTACTGCCCTATATCGCTGCTGAACCTGGATGCCAAGATCTTTGCTAGAATGATAGCAAACAGGCTCCAATTGGTGGTGACCCAGCTGGTCCATCCAGATCAGACGGGCTTCATGCCAGGTAGGCACCTCCATGACAATGTCAGGCGGCTGCTCACAGTGACAGCCAATGTCCAGTCGGGGGGGGAGAAAACAACAGGCGCTAGTGATTACGCTGGACGCCAAAAAGGCTTTTGATCGTCTTGAATGGGGCTATCTTGGTGAAGTCCTTAAGAAATTTGGATTCGGTCCCAAGTTTCAAGCTTGGGTGGCACCTTATATTCTAACCCTCAAGCTAGGGGTCAGATTAAATGGTTTATTCTCTCAACCTTCTCTATCAGAAGGGAGCGGGCAGAGCTGCCCCTACTAGCCCTTCTTTTGCCCTAAGTATGGAGCCACTGGCTGCAGCCTCTCGGTCTCACGAGGGCATCGTGGGGATTTCAGTGAGTGGGGTGGACAACCGCATTTCTCTGTACGCAGACGACACCCTCCTATATTTAGGTGACCCTCAACGTTCCCTACCAACTGCGATGAATTTATTGAGGGAGTTTGGCTCCATATCGGGCTTTAAGATAAATGAATCCAAATCAGAATTAGTTTCTTTAAGAGCGGAAGTCTCGCCTAAGGTCAGGACTAAGTCTGATTTAAGGTGGAACACCACTAGTTTTCGTTACCTAGGAGTATATATCCCGAGGAACATGGGCAAACTGTTTCAGGTTAACTATCTGAGATTGCTGGATGGTGTGAGGAAGGACTGTGCCAGGTGGGCGGCCCTACCACTTAGCATCTCCGGTAGGGTGGAATCGGTAAGAATGAATATCCTTCCTAGGATGCTGTTCTTGTTTGATGCTGTTCCTTTAAGTCCCCCGAAAAAATTTTGGGTAGATTTACAAAAGGTGATAAGAAATTTTATCTGGGCGGGAAAGAAGCCTAGGTTGAGTTGGGCCCTGCTGAAGTTATCTAAAGGGAAGGGAGGTCTGGGAGTTCAGGATTTTAAGAGGTATTTTAAAGCGGCCCAGCTACAGACTAGTAGCCTATATGTCTCCATGCCCACCAGTGCAGAGTTGAGCCAAATAGGATTTACAACTCTTGCATCCGTATTCCCTTTCATCAATCTCTGTAATAAAGAAGAATACCAGGTAATCCATACCTACCTAGCCCGGGCTGCAAAACAATAAGTCACGCCAGACACCAGATAGTGAAAAATCGGACTCTGGACAAAGCACTGGTGTTAAGACAGAGAAAATTAGAGGCCGAGTTCAAATTAGCGGAAAAATCCAGTATTCTTGAAATGGCGGAAGCTAGAATTTGTGCAATTTTGCACAGTTATTCAGTGGGGATATTGTGAAAGTCTCTGCACAGATTCAGCGAAGAGTTTAAAATCCTTCATCTGATTTCTTTTGTCTATCTGCAAATCAGACACTATTTGCATGTGGAGGAGGGGCAGATAGGGAAGCTTAGGTCTGGTGTCAATGACCCTCTTGTAGAATTGCTTTTAGAGTTATTAAGGGACTCACCGCAGATGATCCACTTGATCTCTAAGATATACGCAGCAGGTGAGCCAATTGATTCGAAACCTAAGCAAAGGATCCAGACACTCTGGGAAAAGGAATTGGGTCTAAGAGAAGGGGAGGTAATTTGGAGGATGGCACACAGAACTTCAGCGTCAATTTCATGGAGGGAATTTAGGTGGAAAGTACTTACAAGATTTTTTAGGACACCAGTGCTAACCAAACACTTTGGCCAAATTCATTCAGAGGATTGCTGGAGGGGATGCGGGCAGGTGGGGACTCATGAACATATTTTTTGGGGATGCCCGAAAATTAAAAGTTATTGGGAGGGTATTAAACATGGGTTGGAACAGATTTTCAGGTGGAAATCTGGACCATCCCTGCTCACTTGCTGTTAGGGGAACCCCACAAGGTCTGGATAGGATCTAAAGCCAATTACCTGTTCCCACTCTATTGGCAGCTGCCTAGAAGGCCATTACCAGGTTGTGGCTTTCTAAAACCCTCCTAGTGGAGAGCACTGGATGTCATGTTGTAATCAAATTAAACTAATGGAGAGGCTCACAGCGAATTTGAATCTAAAGCCAGACATACACAGATCTCGATGGCTCCCATTTTTGAATACTTGAGTGGAGAGGAAGAGGGAACCACTATCGTTGATATTCTGGCAAGAGAGGCTCTGGATTAGGAGGCTGGTTAAGGGCCAAATGGAGGATTGCCTGAGAAACAGGGTATCCTGGATAAAATAGTGAACCCTAACACAACTTTGGAAGGTTCTCCTCCTGGTCTGGGGAGGGTAGGAGGAGGAGTGGCGGGGGTTTGGGGTATAGGTGTGTAGTATTGCTTTTTGGTTTTGTCTTATTTGGGCCTTCCCACCCCATTGTTCGGATGTGGGGGGGGGTCCTCCCCCTTTTCTGTTACGTATTCTTATTTGGAGGCTTGGGGCTAGACTTTGAAGGGGTTATGATTTCAGAACACTGACCCCAGAGGTTTGTCGGGTCATAGTTGAATAGTCACTTAAAATCTGTATTAGTTAAGGAAAGGTCTGATCAATTGTTTTTGACGGTACACTTTGTTCTTTTTAAGTCAGCTAAAATGTACTATGCCTCCATGTGTCCCCTCCTCTTTTCTTTTCTGTACCCTGCTGTTACTTGGAAAAAAAAATAATAAAAATTGCAATTTCAAAAAAAAAAAAAAAAAGAATTAGCACACTCCATTTGCGACTCCGATAAATTCAGGGCATCCATCTGGTTAGTACCCTCAGAAATTCCAGTCATTTGAGTATACTGCGGTTCATTCACAACTGGTAACCCTGATACTATTGTTCCTCCAGGAGCACCTTCTGTCTCAAGCACCACCGATTCCACACTGGGATCCTCCATGTTCTGTCAATGGGCCATTAGTGCCACCTGCCGACAGAGTAAGGGAATTTCCCCCGGTGTCCTGGCCAAATTTCTCCCATTCACTCAAAGTACCACCAACAGGTTAATCTGGTTCAATTTCAGTTGGTTACCATCTGTATCCCCTTCCCCCCCGGCTGCCCCTGAAAAAGGGACTTCTAGTCTCAGTGGGCCTACTGGGTCAACAAAATTCAATAAAATAAACTTCAGATAGCAATTTATTTAAAAAAGGAGAATTATCGTGGATGTCAGAACCATCACAGTATGGACATGCGTGCGCATGGGTAGTCGGGTGCAGGCGAACAGAGAACAGCGTGGCGGCAACATGGAGTGAATGTGGTCTGGAAGGTAGCTCGTGACTGCGCGCAGACAGTTTTTCTGGTGTGGTGGCAGTTTTGAAATGACACTTCCAAGCTCATACAATGGCTAGACGTTGAGGATTACAAAATAGTGGAAAATGTCATCATCACAGTAAGTTTACAATACTTTGAGCATTATGGATAAGGGAACTTCATTCATAGGCTGTGGTGCTTCAGAGGCTCGTTTTGGACAGTTTTCCTTTAATAAGTGAAAAACTGAGTGCCGAAGTGTTAACGACTATGTGTAGAACCAAGATGGCTGTTGTTGAGGAGTAGCAGCGCTAGCAGGACTTTGTGAAACACTCTTCGCTTTGTTTAAACAGGTATGCCACCTCTGCCTTAACAAAGCCTTCACATACCTTTCCAGTATTTCTTGTGCAGCCACCTGGTTTGGGCATAGTGCTGTTGTCATGGTTTTGTTCCCCTGCAGCAAGGAGTGTAGAGTCCGAGTGGTGCAGAGCCACCGAAGGCTGAGGGTAGAGCGAACTTCCCTGTGGAGGGTCGTAGCGCTCCAGCACTCCCCCCCACAGAGACTTTTCAAAATTCTACTGCATTTGAGATTGCTCCTATCTGTTTTTATCTGTGACACTCACCGCCAGTGATCAGTACCAGCCTGCCTGATGGAATCTATGACTGCTGACTGCTCTGTGGAAGCGAAATTTTTATTAAATGTCCAGGCAGTTTTCCCTCTGGAGGAGTATCTGAACTCACTGAGTACTCACATACTATTTGAGTAGCTAAACATTGAGATTCCCTGAGCGCATGCTTAAGGTTTGAGTCAGGTTAAGCCGTGCTGAGCTGTTTTGTGTCGCTTGGTGTGTGTATTCTTTTTCATTTTTTTCTTTCTATATTTTTTTTTTTTTTACTTTTTAATTCTTTTTCATTTTTTATTTTTAAGATGATTTTAGTAATTTAGTGATCTAAACTTGCCTTTTTCCTTTTAGGGGACTGGTTGGGTATAAAACATTGTAAAGGTCTTTAGGATTTTGTTTGTATCTCCGAATCCCCAAAGGAAAAAATAAAAAAACTAAATTAATCCAGATTGATACCAGATTCTTAACCTTTGTTGGTTGAGTCCTGGAGTTTTGGAGTAATACCTGGATTGATTGACTAATTGATGAATTGACTGTGCTGGTATATATCCGATTGAGAAAATGGGTGTTAGATTGTTATATCTGTGCTCTGGCACTTTGGTACTTAACACCCCGAAGGCAACTGGGGCTACTTTGAAAGGGCTGATTTGATTGACTGGCTCAGTCATTGCAGACTGATTTCTTTCTGCTTATGCCCTGATTTAAGGAGCATGTGTGGCATTTTCTGATTAGCAGTACTGGGTTCTGTTTAGGGAAGACGCTCTTCTTTGTTTCCCTTTTGTGTAACTGTCGGCTCCTTAGTATTTTGGTGTTTCATACAACGGCTATTTTTGTAGCGACCATAGTGGTATAAAAGTACCACCACCCACTCTAATTGTCCCGAGTGTGATTTTAGGAGCTGTCCATAGTGCTACTTAGAGTTATTTTAAAAACTCAGTAACCACTTGAATTTTTGCGATAACAGCCAGAGTCTGAATTTAACGGGAAGCATTTTAGAATTGAGCACTGAGAACTGAGTACGTTTTTTAGCTTTTGTACTGTTTTTTAATATTCACCTATACTTCTGGTGCTCATTAAATTGATAAAACAGAATCACAGTTTTTTTTGTCCCTTTTTTTTTTTATTTTTTTTAAGAGTATTTTTATTCTCTTTTAGGGAGAGGAAGAAGCTGTGTAGATGCACTAAATGGTATAGACGTATAAACACGCATAACCTCGTGCACAAAAGTGAGTGCTGGTTACTTTGGTGCACTGGAAGTTTGGATTTATATTTGGAGGAGCTCTGGAAGATGCAAGTAAGCTGACTCGACTTGCTTTCTTGGGAATCCCGCGAGCTTCTTTAAAGGCGGTTCTCAAGTATTTTAAATTATTTCGGGGATTCTGGGACTTTAAAACCTGAGATCTAGAGATTTGGTGGCATTATTCTTTTTTTCTACTACTTTCTCCTCTTCTTTCTTTTTCCTTCAGCACCCTACATATAGGATTGGCTGGACTGGCTGTGAGAAGAGAGTGGAGAAAGGAAGGTTGGAAAATAAGGGACTGAAGAGGAATCAAACCTACATTTTAGATACAGCTGGATTTTCTCAGAAAAACTTATATGTGCTTTGTTTTTCGCATATTTTTTGTTTACAATGGTTGTCTAAATTTTATCCAATTTTTTTTTACTTTTTATTGTTACAAGCGTGGAACATTGTGCTTTATGTTCTCTTTTTTAGGATTTTTAATAAGGGAATATACTGTACTGTTAGTATTGTTAGCACTGTAGGCGAATTGGGTTACAGCATTTATATTTATTGCTGCTAATTAAATATTCAGAGTTCCATAAGGAAGTGTGCCGGGGGTAATAGAAGATGTTTCTTTTATGAGCTCTTGGGCTCCCAGTCAACTATATTCTCGAACAGCTATTATTTAAAAAAAAAAATAAAAAAAAAAAGCTCAGCTAGCTTCTAGAAACATACCATCATAATATTAATCTCCACTATTAAGGATATTGAATAGTG
Organism: Neoceratodus forsteri; assembly: GCA_016271365.2. Lineage (NCBI taxonomy): Eukaryota > Metazoa > Chordata > Ceratodontiformes > Ceratodontidae > Neoceratodus > Neoceratodus forsteri. The sequence continues at coordinate 271,074,114 of JADMNL010000025.1, forward strand.
TTGTTCTTCATTATATTTTGAAACTGCTTCTTGTGATTATTACCTTATTACTTGATATATACTAGAAGCGGTAAAATGCTTGCTGTAAAGGAGGATACAAAAGGAAATGCATCTGATGGGAGACAAAGAAAAAAAATAATAATGGATGCGTATTTAATGATACGCTATGCATTACCTCTACCCCAACTGAGCAAAAAATGTTTTCATATGCTGAGGCACTAAAGAACATTAACAAAATGGCCTCGGACTTGGTTGATGGTCTGGGACAAAAATTATGCACCGAAATTGGTGAACTCACTAAGATTATTGAGCCAGCTAGTAATTTAAGTCAGGAGGAGGAGGAGAAGGAGAAATTAATAATTATTCAAAAAACCCATAAGGGGGATCGGCCCGGTGGCACTGAATGCCACATGTCACTCACGCGGCAACCGGGTTCAAAGAAACTGACTGGTCGGCGGTGGGCGGCCGGGGGAGAAGGACTGAGCGTCAATGGTTTGTTCCTTCTCCGAGGGAGAAGTACAGCTTACTCTGCTGCAAGACCGCCACCTCCTGGGTAACCAGGGGAGGTTGTTCATAAGGGAGGACAGGCAGCAACACAAGGGGTTGATGCTGGCAGGGAACTGGGGCGGACGCGCGTCTCAACGTGCGCCTGATCCCTTGTTCCCACTGCACACTGGCATCAGGGGCGGAGAAGAAAAATCCTTCACCTCTCCTAGGTGATGATCTCTCTAGCAGGGCGTGCCAACACCGACATCAAGGCAGACTCCGCTGTGCCAAAGCCCTCTCCCTGAAAAACCTTCGGGGGAAAAGATAAGGGGGAGTCTTTCCTCACCCTGCTCGGGGGGGGGGCAATCCGAGCCATCAAGGTTGTAACAGGGGAGTCGAACGGGAGCACTCTAGGGGCAGACCTTGAAGTCGGGTAGATGGTTAATGCTTGTTGTATTGAGAGCTCTGATTGAGTGGAGAGTGAGGGTAGAAAGAGGTGGTGGGGGATACAAAAAAAGTAAAAAAAAAAAAACATAAGGGAAAAGAATAAAAAGGGGAGTCCTTGTAAAGGCAAGGATGATAGAAATGAAGGCTAACAAATTGTACAGAAAAATATTACTGATTTTTTCCAGCTAAATTTAATGCAGGAAAAAACAATGATCAAGGAGTTTTAGAGACTTCTCAGGAAGTACTGATAGAAGAGAAAACCGATAACTCTGCTGCTGCCCCCAAGAATGAACAAGAAACAAGGTTAGAACTGTTCAACCCATTAGACATTTCTTCTAGACTCTCTGAAAATTTAGGTAATATCTGTCAGGAACTAGTTTCTGGGGCTTTTCCAGAAAGGGATAATATTTCTATATTGGCAGGCTCACCTCCCACAGTTCTTGAGAAATTAGATAAGGAAGTAGAACAAATAGCTATAGAGGAAGATCTTTTTGCTCAATGTCCAGATACGATGTCAAAGTACACTATTAAGGCACTGGCACACCTTGTTATGGCAAATGTAGTGCTACTGGAAGCATTAAGAGATCTAAAAAATAATATACATAGCTCCATTAACACTTTATTTACAAAAATGCAACAACTGGAGAATAAGATGAATGAAGTCATTAGTCAAAGAAGGATAGGAAAACTTTCTTTTTCTTCTATTTATATTCCTGATACTCCGCTAAAAGAAAATGGGAAACAGAAGGGCCCCCAGAAACATAAGAAAAAGAAAAAGGGAAAAAAAGGGAAATCTAAGATACTAGTAACAAACATACTGTACAAATGGCAAAAGAAGTTGTTGTAGAAAAAGGTAATAGCTCCTGCCCTGTCAGAGGGAAAACCCCTGAGATAGTTGAAAATATTTCTAGGAGAAGAGAGAGGAAAAGCTGATGAAACAGAATAGTGGTCGCAACAACTTTTCTAACACTAAATTAACTCAAGAAACAGGTGAAAGTAAAAAGCTTCTTGTTGGAAATAAAGTTTGAGATTTGATGATATGTTCCAGAAAGCAGATGAAACCATGGAGTCCCTTATGGATTTTATTGAGTATTTAACTACATCAGAATTAGGTGTGTACCAGGCAAAGGGTAATATCATGGCATGCAGGGATGAGAATCACGAACAAAAACTAGTCTATGCGCTCGTCTCAGACATGAATTTGGCAAAGTCCATTTGGTCCAAAACTTCTAGGCTTTCTTTCTTAGGCTTAAGTTTATGGGCCCCTATTACCTGGAAAACTACTGCTGCCCATGTCAATCAATGGCATAGGACTGGAACATACTTATGCTCAAACATCTTCAAACAAAATCGAATACAATTGAAATGGGACTTTTGAAATCTGTCATTGGATAGTAAGAAGTACAATTCCTAGGTACTTTCTCTATTTGATGTAGAAAAACTTCCTGGTGAAAACAAAGATGTTCTAAGTTCTTATGTAAACTCCTCAATAGGTTCTTATCTGAAGAGATCGTCTGGAGAAAGCTGTATAAGCCATGTAAGACGAGTTTTCCCAGACAGACAGGGTAGCCAAATAGACTTCTGTTGCTCATCGCCTAAATTATTTTCTCCGGTAAAATGTAATATGGAGATTTTTGATAAAGCAAGTATCTTCGTAGTGGATTTGCTTAATTCTCCAGATTTGGGAACTCCAGCTGTTGATATAGAACAATGACTGAGAACTGAGGATGAAAGTACTATAGCAATTTCTGGTATTGTTGAATTAAGTGACCATCATGTAAAGTTATTGTCTTGGAACATTGCTCGATTATGTAGTAAAATAGAAGACCAAGAATGTATGGGATTTTTATCTTCATGAGATCTTTACAAGAGACATGGGCGTTGGATAATGTAAACGTCAATAGATACCAAGTAGTTGCAAATCCGGCAATTAAAATTAAAAAATGTGGCAGACCAAAAGGAGGGTTGGCTATATATGTTAAAATAGGGCCTAAGATGTCCATTCTCAAAGTAATTAAAAATTCACAAAACTATATTTTGGTTGTTGTTCTTGTTAACCAGGCCATGCTGATTTTGGTCAGTGTATACATTCCCCCGTCTAATGAACCAGATGGACTCAGGAACATTTGGAGTTCCTTGGCTGTAGATATTGATACTGTTTTCCAGAAATACCCCAAAGGTATTCTTTTAATAGCAGGAGATCTTAATGCTCATATTTCAAACTATGATGATTTTCAAGACTTGGAGAGTCAGTTAAATCTTAAATACTGTAACAGTAGGTGTAGTAAGGATAAAGGGGTAAATGATAGAGGCTGAGGATTAACTAGATTTATTGAAGAAAATGCCCTGATGGTTCTGAATGGAAGAATAGAAGGAGATCGGGGGGGGGGGGGTTACTTTTTTCTCTGGGGTTGGACAGAGCACAATAGATTATGTAATAACTAACCCAGAGAGTTTTGTCTCATTAAAGACTTTGATGATATCTGAAAGTGATCATGTGGCTCTGAACCTGCAAATTATGACTGAAAATAATGACGCATCTCATGATTCACCCCCGCAATGCCCCTTGGCACAATTGAGCTCTGAAGGAAAACAGCGCCTGAAATTCAAGTCTATAACTGGAAAAGAGGTGGAAAATTTACTGAGAGAATTTGAAAATAAGAAGGAAGAACATTTTTGGGATAATATAGAGTGGGTTGAAGCTCAATTAAATAAACTAAACCAAGACCTGAGGAAGATTATTTACACAAATTCTAAATCAGAATCCCAATTAGAAATCAAAACCTAGTTTGACAAAGAATGTAAAAGCGAAAAAAGAAGCCTTAGGAAATTAATTAGATGGACTAGAAACCATCCGACTAGAACAAATCATTTTCCTTTAAATAAGGCTAGAAAACAATATAATAAATCCCTTCACACAAAAAGGCTAACTTTCCATAATAGGCTATGGGAAGAGATGCATCAAATCATTCTGAATAAAGATGTTAAGGCATTTTGGAACATGGTGGCGAAAGGAACCGATCAATACCTGCCGTCACTACTGGTATATGTCCACCAAAAAACCTGGGTCAAATATTTTAAAGAAATATTTTGCAAAACCCTTCCTATAGAAGATTTTAATATTGCCCCCTCGGATAGTTTATTGAAGTTAGGGACTCCAATAGTCTTCTCTGCTGAGGAAGTCGAAGCCTCTATAATGATGTTAAAAAACAATAATGTTCCCAGCCCAGATTATATTCCTCCCACAGTTTATAAAGAATACAAGTATTTTTGGATCCCTCTTCTCACAGTGTTTTTCAATTTATGCTCAACCCATAACTTTATCCCTGTTTCCTGGACTTGTAATATTATTGTTCCTATTCACGAAAAAGGCTCTATTTATGACCCAAAGAACTTTCGTCCTATAAGCCAGTTGGATATAAATTCTAAAATATTCTCTAGACTATTATTAAACAGACTTAACAACTGGGCCGAATCAACTTCTCAAATTTCTATCTTTCCGGCAGGATTTCGGGACGTTTTTTCCATGACAGACGATGTGTTTTGTTTAGCACATTTAATTGAAAAGTATGTGCATCTGAGGAAATCTAGGTTGTATGCAGTCTTCATAGACTTTGAATCAGCGTTTGATTCCATAAACGGTAAAATTATGGGAACTTCTATATCAGAAGGGCATGGATCATCATTTACTTAGATTAATCCAAAAACTGTACATTTATTAGATATGATTCCAACTGCAGCGTAAAACAAGGTTGTCTTTTAGCACCCCTTTTATTTAATTTGTATATTAATAAACTAATGGTATATCAGGATTCTGAAGTCTCTGACTCTCCAAAAATTAATAATATGCCAATCCATTCATTGGCATATGCAGATGATCTGGTGATGTTCTCCCTGACCAGATCTGGGCTACAGGAGAAAATTAACATTTTGCTTAGGAAGTGTAGCTTTTTAGAACTTCGAGTAAATATATAAAAAAAAAAATACTGGCTTTCGGGAACAACAACCAGAAACTAAAAGGATGTAGATTTAAAATTGGCCAAGAAGATATTGATCTGGTTAAAGAGCATTGTTACCTGAGTATAAAATTGGTCTCCTCATTCTCTTGGTCTGCTCATATTACGAATCAGATAAACAAAGCAAAATTAGCTGCTTGTTAGAGGTGAGCAAGCCAGAGCAGGATCAAACTTAGTGCTTGGCTCGGTTCACCCTGACCTGTATAAACAATTGAGAGACAAAGTCAAGCCGAGCCAGTAATGGTCAAAGGAAGCATTTTTATCAACCTCAGCAGTTAGTGTAGTGTCTGAAACACTCAACTCCTTTGTCAAGAACAGTCTGCAGTAGCCAGGGCTCAGCTTGTGTTTTGACTCATTGGGCCAGATTCTCAAAAGGTGACTTGCACTGATTGCCAGCGTGCCAGGGACCATGCGCCCGATTCTCTATCTGTTGGGTCCTGGCAGCAAAGTCCTGCGGCTAGCGGCAAACTTGGCCTGGCACCAAACAGACGGCGAATCAGGAAGGCTTGCTGCAAGTCGTGGGTCAGCTATGCCGCAACGGTACCATGGAAAGGTGCCTAGTGGCTAGCGCACACACACCCCAGACCATGATCCCCAATCGTACATAGAGTGGTAGTCTAGTGCCCCCTTCCAAGCCCCAATTGCCCATCATTATTGTTACAAAATCCCGGGTAGTCTAGTGCCCCCCTCCCCAAAGCCCCTATCGCCCATCATTTTTACAAAATCCCTGGTAGTCTAGTGGCACCCCTCCAGCCCCGATCACCCATTATTATTTTCACAAATTCCCTGGAAGCCTAGTGGCACCCCCTTCCCCCCATGCCCAATCTCCCATTATAAAAATTAAAATATCCCTGGTGGTGGTGCACCACTCCTGACCCAATCCCCAGTTAAATGACATTCTACAATTCCTGCTGGTAAAGGACCCCCCACCCTGCAGTGCCCTAGCACCCCACTCCCCCCATCCCCTAACCCAGCAGGTGACTGGCACAGCCCACCGCTCACCACCACGGCCAACCAGCGACTGAGCTCTGAATCAGCGCATACTTTATATAGTATGCAACTACGTGCTTAGTGATTGACAGCTGCTATCCATCACCTGGCATCCTCCTAAAAGCCATTTTCACTCTTCAGGCCAGTACAACCGCTCCCCCTTAGCAGAGGTTGAGCCCATCATGGTACCAGTATGCGGCCCATCAGCCTGACATCTGGCACCACTATGCGGCCCATCGGCCTGGCACCATCCTGACACCAGTGTGCAGCCCATCAGCCCGATATCTGGCACCACTGTACGACCCACCAGCCCATCATATCTGGCACCACCGTGCAGCCCATCAGCCAGACACCTGGCACCACTGTGCGGCCCACCAGCCCATCACCTGGCACCACTGTGCGGCCCATCAGCCTATCACCTGGCACCACTGAGTGGCCCACCAGCCCATCACCTGGCACCATCCTGGCACCGCTGTATGGCCCATCAGCCTGACACTTGGCACCACTGTGTGGCCCACCAGCCCATCACCTGGCACCATCCTGACACCAGTGTGTGGCCTATCAGTCCAACATCTGGTACCACTGTGCGGCCCACCAGCCCATCACCTGGCACCATCCTGGCAACACTGTGCGGCCCATCAGCTTGACACTTGGCACCACTGTGTGGTCCACCAGCCCATCACCTGGCACCATTCTGACACCAGTGTATGACCCATCAGCCCGACATCTGGCACCACTGTGGGCCTACAAGCCCATCACCTGGCACCATACTGGCACCACTGTGCAGCCCATCAGCCTGACACCTGGCACCACTGTTCACCCACCAGCCCATCACCTGACACCAGTATGTGGCCCATCAGCCTGACATCTGGCACCACTGTGCGGCCCAAAAGTTACCTCTGGTTTCTCCACTAGCTCACGGGCATCAACTAGTGTTTTTCTCAAATCCATTCCATCTGTAGTCCTACACCGGTCCATGTCACTATTAGCTTAGATCAACCTCGCATCAGAATGTATGTCCAGTGATACTTCAACTGTTTGTGAACACTATTCATCTGTAGTAGGGTGATCCCTGCCATAGTGGACACCCCTGGGACAAATTGATACCCTTTTCCCAAGCAGTTTATGATCTTACTTCGAGTGGGAGCTCTTGCAGCAAGCTATAACCATTAGGACTAACGCTGCAGGCCTTAGGACCCACTGGAAAAATTCCTAGCTAGCAGTACCCAGCAGGGACCCCCCCCCCCCCAACAGCGGCTCCACCATAACATCGGTCATGGTACATAAGGGTAAGGGCCACGGCTCAACCCCAGTTCTTTTCCCACTACAACCCACTCACGTTGGGGAAATTCTGGCTATCCAGCCCAGCAAAAGAAAGAAATTAGAAGATTTTGGACAAATTTTATTCTCCTTCATCAAGTTTTTCGACAAGTTTCTTATCGCCCTCGTCCCCGACTACAGTCCAACATATGTTTCTGGGCCCAAGAGCAATAAGTGCCACTGTGGCCGCCAAATCCCTTTGCAAGACGGCCACACCAAGTACGTTTTCTGCCTGGACCCAGACCATGACTGCATGACCTGCTCCATCTGTCAAGGCTTCACTAGCAGGACAAGAATTACGCACCTGAAGGCCCTAAAAGTCCATCTTCTGGAGAAAAATATGGATATCCTGCACACCTCAGGGGATAAGGGCAAGCATCAGGACAAGTCCCACAAGTGCTCCCATGACAAGGACTGTAGCCAGTCCCATCATCACTCCCAATCTCGGTCCCGCTCCCACTCTTCCTCCAAGAAGGCCTCTCCCTCTTCAGGCTCAGGGGACCGTCACATGCACCCAGAAGGCTCCAAGGTGCTTAACCCTCCTGCCAAGAAACCAGCGACAGCTAAGGCAGACACATTGGGGGGAAAATCAAAATCTAAGGTGGCTCCTCTAAGAGTTACTTCCCCAGACCTTTTCAGTGCAAACTACGGCATCGCCTAAGAAGGTCTCGACCTTGCCCAATGAGAGCAAGCCGCCAGGCGAGAAAGTTACCCTGGCACAGACTCCCATGAAACCGACATCGTACCCCGTACCGACACCGGTAGAGACTATCGTGGTGGCAACCTCAGGTACTCCAAAATCTTCCACCTCGCACGTTTCTGTGGGAGATTCCCCTTCCCACAACCTACTTGACCCGGCTTTCCTGCCTCCCTTTCCAAGGTCGGCAGGCTCAGTCTTTACCAAAGATGAACTACAGGTGCTTTTCACCTTCTGGTGGAGTCAGGTGAAGAAGGAACAGCCTCCACGGAAGCCGGACCCGAAAGCGGACCTAACCGACCAGACAACGCAGATCCTGAGGGCCTTCCCGCTCCTTCCCGATGGATGACCCCTGAGCGGCCGTTGCCGCGCCCACCCTCGAAGGTTCGTTCCCGGTCCCAGTCTGCGATCTGTCGTCTGCACCCCTCCAGATCAGGCAGCCTTCATCGGTATCGGTCCCGGTCCAGGAGCCGTTCCCACTCTTCTAGGTGGGCCTACTTCCACTCCTGATGTTGGTCTCTTGACCGATGTTGGTCGTTGCTCCGTCGTCAGTCCCTTGGCAATGCCGGTCCTCGGACCCGATCTTGAGTCCGGTAGCTGATGCTCGGTCCAGGAACGCAGCTCAGGGCGTTCAGGGCCTGGAAGGACATCATCTACCCCTCCTTCCTCCTCATCCCTCTCAGAGGTTGGGGGGCTCCCGAGAGAAAAGGCCCAACCCTGCTCGCCTCCTGACGATCTAACCTTCATGGATGTCATGAGGCACATCCAGGCCTCCAATGAATGGGAGACGGAGGACCTGGATCTGGAACGCCGCCAACTGGCTAAATATCCGAGGCAGAAGGAGCCCAAACCTCTAGTGGTGCCTCCTTTAGTGGACACCTTCCAAGATCTCACCAGAATAACTTGGAAGCACCCAGCTTCAGTCCCGGATGTTCCAAAAAAGTCAGACAGGCTGTATAGAGCCCTAAGGGATGAGCCTTTCCTGACAGAACACCCTCAGGCGGACTCATCGGTCATTACGCCTACCCACGACAAGTCGAAGCAGCCTAAGCACCTCAGTTCTTAGCCTCCTGACCAAGAATCCCGCTACTTGGACCAGGTGGGCAAGAAGGTTTACTCTGCCTCCACCTGCTCCATTAGATCCCTCAACTTCCTCACTCATATGGTCCAATACCAGAATGAGTTATGGGAGAGAGAGGACAGGAGCTAGCTAATGCCTTGCCAGACTCCGCACAAAAGACGGAGCTTCTGGACATCTTAAAATCGGGCTCGTACATAGGCATGCATGTTCTTTGTGCCTTGTGTGATAACGCAGATACGGCGGACAGAGCGTCAGCGTCAGGTGTCTGCCTCCGGCGCCACGCCTGGTTGAGTCTCTGGCTTTCACCGGAATCTGCAGTCTGGAATCCCGGACCTCCCATTCCAGGGTTCTGTCCTTTTTGGGCAGGAGACAGAGTCTCTTATCTCTCATCTCCAGGAGTTAGGCAAGTCTATCTGGTCTGTCTGGCAAATGTACAGAGGGGACCAGAGACAAGTGAGACAACGGCCATTTCGGAAACCCTCAGGTGCTCAAGCCCGTGGTAACCAACAGGCCAGAAAGGCAGCTTCAAAAGGAGGGCCGGCAATCAGCAACCTGGAGGCGCTCCTTTTTGTGGCAACAATTCCTCCCAAGCCTCTCTGCCCACTCCCGGCTCCGCCAATGACTTCCTCCCGACCCCCCCCCCTCCAGAGGAGGTACCAAGGGAGGCAGTAGGGGGTCACTTCTCCCTTTACCTGAAGGGTTGGAGCTCCATAACAGCGGACCAGTGGGTCCTAGACATCATAAGAAGGGGACATACGCTGGAGTTCATCGAAATTCCCCCAGATACTCCACCAAGGTCCTCAAGATATCCTTCTCCGCGCATACCTCTCATAGAAGGAGAGATTCAGGCCCTCCCGCAAAAAAGGGTGATAGAACTGGTCCCTCTACAGCAGCGGGGAAAGGGATATTACTCCCATTTTTCCCTATTTCCAAAAAAAGACACAAGATCTTCGACCCATCCTGGACCTCAGCTCTTTAAACAACTATACAGAGTACCAAAGAATCTGGATGGTTACCCTTCCAGGTCTTATTCCTCTGCTGCACCAGGGAGACTGGCTCTGCTCCCTAGGCATGCAAGATGCGTACATGCACATCAGGGTCTCCCCCCCCCCACAGGAAGTACCCGAGGTTCCACTTCAAGGGGGAACATTATCAGTTTCGGGTTCTTCTGTTCGGCCTCTCCTCCGCTCCTTGAGTCTTCACCAAGTGCTTGGCAGTGGTAGCTGTGGCTCTAAGGCGCCAGGGACATGATGTCTTTCCTTACCTCGACAATTGGCTCCTTGCGGCCCCATCAAGGACGTGCCTCATCCAGGCTCTCGGAGACTCCTATACTTTGTACCAAAAAGTGGGGATCACCCTGAATCTTCCGAAGTCTTCCCCAGAGCCCAGCCAAATACTTGTTTCCATAGGGGTGGTCCTGGACTCAATCCAGGGCATCGCTTTTCTACCTCCAGAGAGGGGAGATCGCCTTCGGGAGATAGCCGTATCAGTCTTAGTAACCCCTCAGGTCCAAGCCAGGACCTTCCTCAGACTTCTGGTGCACATGGCAGTAGCCATCCCTGTAACTCCCTTGGCTCGCCTCCACATGAGAGTCCCACAGTGGATGCTCAGGGTGCAGTGGGATCAATGCTCAGAAGACTTAGATCACATGGTCAAAGTCACAGAGCCGGTCAAGAAGACCCTACATCGGTGGCTGGACCCTCTCAATCTAGAGAAAGGGGTCCCCTTTCGTCAGGAGCCCCCAAATCAGACCCTCATGATGGATGCGTCAGATCTGGGATGGGGGCGCACTTAGAGGCCTGCCAAAAACAAGCGTTCTGGACCCCAGAGGAGCGTGACCTTCACATCAATATCCTGGAGATGCGAGTGGTCCTCAATGCGCTGCATGTCTTCCAAGAGGACCTTGCCCCAGGCTCTCTCCTAGTTCAGATGGACAACATGGCGGTCGTCTTTTATATCAACAAGCAAGGGGGAAACACACTCCTACCCCCTATGCAGGGAGGCGATGAGAGTCTGGTACTGGGCGCTGAAGCGTCACATCTTTCTGACCGTAGTGCACGTTCCAGGCGTCCTTAATGACTTGATAGACAGCCTAAGCAGGTCTCAGTCCAAGGCGCATGAGCGGGAGTTGCTACAATCAGTAGTGGACCAGCTCTTCGACACATGGGGTCATCCAGAGCTGGACCTCTTTGCGTCCCCACGCAACACCAAACTGCCAATTTTCTGCTCGCGAGAGCCCAAGCCTGGTGCTTTCTGGCCAGACGCGCTGTCCCTTTGTTGGGCAGGGAGGTTTCTTTACGCCTTCCCTCTCATTCAGAGAGTACTGTTGAACATACAGGCAGAGGGGGCTCGGATAATTCTAATCGCCCCACTGTGGCCTCGGCAGATTTGGTTCCCACTACTTCGGTGGTTGTCCTCGGAACCTCCAATACCGCTGCCAATATGCTCACAGTTGCTGTCCCAGGATCGGGGCATGCTGGTCCATCTGGATCTCAGGTCTCTGCACCTTCATGCTTGGCTCCTGCAGATGTAGAAAGGTCAAGGTATGGGGTCTCCCAGGAGGTGACAGACGTCCTCATCTCGGCGAGAAAGCCCTCTACTCGCGCCACTTATGCTATGAAGTGGAGGCATTTTTGTCTCTGGGTTACGTCTCACCGTCTGGATCCCCTTAGCTGTCCGGTGAACTTAGCATTACAGTATCTCCTCTCCTTATACCAGGAAGGCTTGAGCTACTCTTCAATAAAGGTGCATATGTGGGCCATCTCTGCATATCATGTCCTCTTGGAGGATAGAACCTTGGCTCAACTGGACATGGCCCTCACCTTTTTATGAGGGATTCTGCATATGAGACCTCCCATCAGGGATCCCATCCCTTCCTGGAACCTGCTGTTTGTGTTGGAGAAGCTCACGCTCCCCCCGTTTGAACCAGCAGCTGAGTGTGAGCTGCGTTACCTCTCCTGGAAGGTTTTTTTAGTTGCTGCTGTTACTTCAGCTCGAAGAGTTTCCGAGCTCCAGGCTCTGATGTGTAAAGAGCCTTATTTAGTTTTTCACAGGGAAAGAGTTTCCCTCAGAACAAATCCTAAGTTCCTTCCTAAACTGGTCTCGGAGTTGACCCTCAACCAGTCGGTTGACCTTCCAGTTTATTTTCCTTCTCCTTCTAATACGAGAGAAGCTCTCCTTCACACACTGGATGTTCACAGAGCGCTGAGATACTACCTCAAGTGCACAGCTGCACACTGTAAATCGGAGCAACTGTTTGTGGCCTTCGTGTCACTACACTTGGGCAATCCGGTGTCTAAGTAGACGATTTCTAAGTGGCTTGTCCACTGCATTGTGTTTTGCTATGACAAGCACAACAAACCCCTTCCGGGCCCAGTTAGGGGTCACTCCACCAGGGGAATCTCGGCTTCTTTTGCCACCTTAAAGAATGTCTCTATAAGAGACATATGTACAACCGCCACCTGGAATTCTGTGCACACTTTCGTGAAGCGCCACAGCCTGGACATTGCATCCAGATGCCATGCCGGTTTTGGTTTGCCAGTCCTTCAGGGACTTCTTTCCTAAGTTGCTGTGTTTCCAGCATTTCCATCCTTCCACCTCCTGGGGTTAGGCACCTCCTTGGTGTGGGACTGCTTGGGATTTAGTCCCAATGGTTACAGCCTGCTGCAAGAGCTCCCACTCGCAGTAAGACAGTACCCTTACGTAAGAACTTACCGTAACAGTAGATCTTCAAGAGGAGCTCTTGCAGCAGGCGCTTTCCTGCCCTCCATCCCCCAAGTGAGGTGTTCAGCACATCATCTACAGGCTTCGCTTCTTTCTCTCGTTAGGGCCCATTCATGGGTCTTGGTGGGGGAACTGGAGTGGAGCCGGGGCCCGCACCCTTATGTACCGTGACCCTGCTGGGTACTGCTAGCTAGGAATTTTTCCAGTGGGTCCTAAGGACTGCGGCATTAGTCCTAATGGTTATAGCCTGCTGCAAGAGCTCCTCTCGAAGATCTACTGTTACGGTAAGTTCTTACATAACTGTACTTTTTGTAAAATGTCCAATATGCTGGTTGGCTGGTTATAAATTAAGTGCTTATAAAGCTTTATGTGCATATTAACCTAAAAACAAAACTAAGAGTACAGTTAAAAAATGAGAGGGCTGTCTTAATGTAACCCCCCCGTTACCCGGGGTTACAATAATCCCAGTTAGACCTAGTGGTAGGCAGGGAAGGCAGCTTGTGAAACTCCAGTTAAATGGATTTCACACTGTCTCACTCTGTTCTCAGTCTCAGCTGAGACCGAGGGATGACATCATTTTAGAACTGTTGCAGCTGCATAAGCCACACTGGAATGTTGCAGTTGGAGGTTAGAGTAGAACGTTGGGGAATTTGAAGTCAGTCTGCTGCAGTCTGTAGTAGAGGAAGGAGGTGCTCTGCTGTAAGCAGGCCCTCAGAGTCCTAAGCTCTGTCAAAGAGCTATTTTTTTGTATAGGTGTGTGTTCTCACCATAAGAAGAACACAAGAAGAGCCCAGTGAAGTGGTAGAGACCGCTTTCAGTGGTTCAGGGCCCCATCCCTGTGGGGATTGGGGGGAAGGAATCGGCCTGTTTCCAGGGGTAACCCCCCTGGTCTGGCTATGGGAAAAAGAAGCTGCCTGAGTTAAGTTCGTGCTGAGGCACCAGAAGTTCTGGATGAGATTTCTTTGACGAGAAAACGTCTGTGGGGCACCTGCAACCAAGGGGTGAGTTCGCTCTGCTAAAGGGCCAATATGTTTTTACCTGAAACAAGATGAAACTAAAGTGACTGTTACTGTGGGGTCAGGAAAAGACAGCCAAGTACAGTTTGGAAGATGTGGGGATTGGACTGCTTAACTCTGTGGGGGGTGTAGAGTAATGGACACAGCCACTTATTAAGTATGTTCAAGTTCAGCACAAATGGGATGTAAAGACAGTAGATTGAATGTGAATACATTTAAAGAGAATCTACACAGCAAAGTATTTTCAAGGATGAGGTGTTACAGTCCAGAGAAATGGCGATGTATGAATTATGGGAGGCGAGAGGTGAGACCCCCATCAGTAGTAACCAAATTCACCTCTGGTTTGCTTTGGGACACCTGTTGCTTTCTCTCAGGTACTTGGCCAGTGCCTGAGGAAAGTACCCAGACGTGGGATTGATAAGGAAGATTCCCTGATGGAGCCTGAAGTGCTCATAGGTGGTTTAGGGAGCCACCAGTAAATGTTTCCATGCTATATGGAAAGTGTTCAAAGGGCTGGCATGATAGCCGAGCCATGGAAGGAAGGTAGTCCAAGTGGCTGGCAAGGGAGCCGAGCCAGGGAAACCGAAAAAGAGTTGAGATAGGGCAGAGTGCCCAGAGTGTTTCAAGACCTGAGGGTTTCAGTGTAAAGTGGATGTGTTCTGATCTCCATAAATCTGCATTACCAGGAGTGTAGCCCCGTGGGGGTCCATCTATGTTTTGTTATTCTGTTGAATGTGAATAAAAGCCACACTTTAGAATCCCACTTCTGGTATTGGACATTACAGTTATTGCTTCCTGTGTCCGGAGTTACTTGGGTGCCCCTGTTGCAGAGTAGCCAAACCTAGCCAATGTGCTGAGTTACATATTTCTCCCTGAACCCAGCCCATGTAGTGCTGTCAAGATGGAAATGGCATACCTAGGTGGGGGTTACATTAATATAAGAATAACAAGAACATGTGTCTGCTTTTTCTAGATGTTAGTAGCCCCCTTCTAAGATATATTTTGCAGCAGACAGCATGAGGTAATTTGACCCTGCAGGAGAGTGTAAGAGAGCACAGAATGTTCTGACCTCAGCGCTGACCTTTAACAATGTTGTAAACAAGTTATGTAATGTGCTCCAGGTGGCTGCCAAATAACTGTTCTCTATGGCACAACAGTGGCCCCTAGTGGCTAGTTTTATATTAAGTTTGCTGTTAATCAAAAGGCAGTGGAAACATTTTACAGCTTCTAGTGAGCTTATAAAAAGCCCTACCTCAGTGCTGAGATAGGATATATAGGGTGGTCAGCTGAATACTGACTGAGGAAGGTGGAAGACCTGGTAGTGTGTGCCTTCACACTGTTTGATTCATGCTAGGCTGAAGAAAAGACTTAGAAACTGTTGAAGCTAAGCAGTTATCTGACTTACCATTTTGCTTTCTGTATATTTCACTTGATAAAAATAAAATGATAAACGCAATCTTGCGTTTTTATGTACCTAATTTGTGTTATCCTAAATTCACGCCCGGTGACTTCACCACTACGAGGATATCACACCAAATCACTGGACAGGTGATGAACTTGAATGTGCAACATTTCTTGACCAGATCCTTTGCCCTTATGTAAACTGCAGCACCCTTGGTTATGCATCCTCTCTGATCACCAGCACAGCACTTCCGAAGGCTGTAAGCTGGTACTGAAAAGCCTCCACGCTGTAAGCATGGCAGTGCTCGAGACTGACTTGGCATTTTCTCTAACTCCAGGGCAATTCTCCGAGTTTTCTCCTAGGTTACATTATTTG
The DNA here is from genome assembly GCA_016271365.2 of Neoceratodus forsteri. Taxonomy (NCBI): domain Eukaryota; kingdom Metazoa; phylum Chordata; order Ceratodontiformes; family Ceratodontidae; genus Neoceratodus; species Neoceratodus forsteri. Next base: position 271,089,667 of record JADMNL010000025.1, read on the forward strand.
CTACGCAACCCGCATTGCTATGTTTTCCCAAACAACCAATGTAAATCTATGGGAACAATTTCCCTGTGGATGGCTCCAGTTCCCTGTAAGATACAGTAATCCCTGTAGATCTGGAAGCTCTGCCACGGCACTCTCACTTTGTGTCTGACAGAGGCTTGACTGGCAGGTGCGCATGCTTCTTCAGGATTTGCAACCCTGCTGCTGAAGTAGATGTATACTTGCTGGAATTTCAGCAAACATACACCTATTCACCGACGATACAGTGCTGTATATAAACAGGCCTACTCCGGAGCTTGCATGTAATGACCTCCAAATTGAATTTAACCAATTACAGAAAGATCTTTTGCACTTAAAGCTCCTGTTAAATGCCAAAAAACAAAGGCTATGCTCCTCGCTCCATCAGTCAATGTGTCCAAACTTCACACCCCGGGGACGGTTCCTCAAGTATTCACTCTACTGGGTAAGCCCCTGGAAAATGTGGAGAAATTTAAATACCTGGGTGTTTGGATAGACTATAAACTGTCATTCATAGCTCGTATAGAGGAACTATCAAAAAAATTAAAACAGAGGCTTGGAATTTTTTTTCGAATCACATGTTTACTTACACAGGAAGCAAAAAAAAAGGTTACTTCAAACTACCTTCATGCCGATTTTTTGTATGGACATGGTATGAGCACAGCTCCTTCCAAACTTGACTTCCTCTATCATCGGGTGCTTAGATTTATTACCGGTGCTCTTTTTTCCACTCACCACTGTATACTGTATTCTTCTATAGGTTGAAGTTCACTCAGTTACAGGCAGCATACAAATGCAGTCTTATGGACTTACAGAGCCATCATAAACCTGGCCGCCCCTAGTCCTTACCTTAACTCTTCACCTGGCCGCCCCTAGCTCTTACTCTAACTCTTCACCTGGCCGCCTCATCCCTTACCCTAACTCTTCATCAGGCTGCCCCTAATTCTTACCCTAACTCTTCATCTGGCCGCCCCTAGCCCTTACGCTAACTCTTCACCTGGCCGCCCCTAGCCCTTACCCTTACTCTTCAAACAGGCGGCCCCTAGCCCTTACCCTAACTCTTCACCTGGCCGCACCTAGTCCTTACCCTAACTCTTCACCTGGCTGCCCCAGCCCTTATCCTAACTCTTCACCTGGCCACCCCAGCCCTTACCCTAACTCTTCATCTGGCCGCCCCTAGCCCTTACTCTAACTCTTCACCTGGCTGCCCCTAGCCCTTACCCTAACTCTTCACCTGGCTGCCCTTCTTCTTCTCTTGTCTCATTCGCTGCCTTCTCCTTTGTTTCTTAAATCTCATCTTGGAGATCATCTTCTTGTTTATCTGCATAATTTGTATACATAGTATGTAATGTACACAGATCAAGACTGTATAGTGCATAAACTTGACTGTACCTTATGTGCTGCCTTGTCCATCTATGTAAACTTCCCTAGTTCTGTTCCTCATTTGTTGTATGTAACTTTATGCGGCCTGGTTATGAGGCACCTTGTTACTATGTATAACTGCTGTAATTATTGAGAACCCTACCCAGGTCCACCTCAATGGTGTTCTGCCTTTTATAATAAAGAACTGACTGACTGATTGATCCTAACCTTAACTCTTCACCTGACCGCCCCTAGCCCTCATGAACGCTTCACCTGGCTGTCCTTGAACTTCTTACCTCAACTTTACCAGGCCACCCCTAGCCCCACTTAACGCTTCACCTGGCTGCCATAGCCATTACCCTACCTCAACTAGCTGCCCCTACCTATTACCCTAACTCTTCACCTGGATGCCCAAGCCCTTATCCTAACTCTTCACCTGGATGCTCCTAGCCCTTACCTTAACTCTTCACCTGGTCACCCCTAGCCCTTACTCTAACTCTTCACCTGGCTGCCCCTTGCTCTTACCCTAATTCTTCACCTGGCTGCCCTGAGCCCTTACCCTAACTCTTCTCCTGGCTGTCTCTAGAACTTACCCTAACTTTTCACCCGGCCGCCCCATGTCCTTACCCTACTGCTTCACCTGGCTGCCCTAGCCCTTACCCTAACTCTTCACCTGGCTGCCCCTACCCCTTACCCTAACTCTTCACCTGGCTGCCCCTAGCCCTTACCCTAACTCCTCACCTGGCTGCCCCTACCCCTTACCCTAAATCTTCACCTGGCTGCCCCTAGCCCTCACTCCCAACAATTCAACTGGCCACCACTTAGCCTCACTTGAACTCTCTACCCAACACCCCAGCCCTTACCTCATCCTTTCCACCTGGCTGCTCTTAGTCCTACCCTAATGCTGCCCTAACCCCTCACCCTAACTCTTCACCTGGCTGTCTTTAGAACTTACCTAACTTTTCACCAGCCCACCCCTAGCCCTTACCCCAACTCTTCATCTGGCTGCCCCTAGCCCTTACCCTGACTCTTCACATGGCTGTCTTTAGAACTTACCCTAACTTTTCACCAGGCCACCCCTAGCCCTTACCCTAATGCTTCACCTGGCTGCCCCAGCCATTACCCTACCTCTTCAACTAGCTGCCCCTAGCCCTTACCCTAACTCTTCACCTGGCTGCCCCTAGCCCTTACCCTAACTCTTCACCTGGTCGCCCCTAGCCTTTACACCTAACTCTTCACCTGGCTGCCTAGCCCTTACCCCTAACTTCTTCATCTGGCCACCCCTAGCCTTACCCTAATGCTGCCCCTAGCCCACTGTGAACTCTTCACCTGACCGCCTTGTAGCCTCCTTACCCTAACTCTTCACCTTGGCTGTGTCTCCTAGCCATTACCTAATGTTGCCCCTAGCCCTTACCCTAACTCTTCTCCTGGCTGTCCCTAGAACTTACCCTAACTTTTCACCTGGCCACCCCTAGCCCTTACCCCAACGCTTCACCTGGCTGCCCCAGCCATTACCCAACTCTTCAACTGGCCACCCCATGTCCTTACCCTAATGCTTCACCTGGCTGCCCCTAGCCCTTACCCTAACTCTTCACCTGGCTGCCCCTACCCTAACTCTTCACCTGGCTGCCCTAGCCCTTACCCTAACTCTTCACCTGGCTGCCCCTACCCCTTACCCTAACTATTCACCTGGCTGCCCCTACCCCTTACCCTAACTCTTCACCTGGCCACCCTAGCCCTTACCCTAACTCTTCACCTGGCTGCCCCTACCCCTTACCCTAACTCTCCAGCTGGCTGCCCCTAGCACTTACCCTAACTTTTCACCTGGCTGCCCAGCCCTTATCCTAACTCTTCACCTGGCCGCCCCTAGCCCTTACCCTAAATCTTCACCTGGCTACCCCAGCCCTTACCCTAACTCTTCACCTGGCCGCCCCTAGCCCTTACCCTAACTCTTCAACTAGCGCCCTAGCCTCACCCTAACTCTTCACCTGGCTTCCCTACCCCTCACCCTAACTCTTCAGCTGGCTGCCCTCAGCCCTCACCTCAACTCTTCACTTGGCTGCCCCAGCCTTACTCTAACTCTTCAGCTGGCTGCCCCTAGCTCTTACCCTAACTCTTCACCTGGCTGCCCTAGCCTTTACCCTAACTCTTCGTCTGGCCACCCCTAGCCCTTATTCTAACTCTTCACCTGGCTGCCCCTAGCCCTTACCCTAGCTCTTCACCTGACCGCCCCTAGCCCTTACCCTAACTCTTCACCTGGCTGCCCCTAGCCCTTACCCTAACTCTTCACCTGGCTGCCCTTCTTCTTCTCCTCGTCTCATTTGCTGCCTTCTCCTTTGTTTCTTAAACCTCATCCTTGGAGATCTTCTTCTGGTTTATCAGCATATTTTGTATATATAGTATGTTTTGTATATAGATCAACACTGTATAGTGTATATACTTGACTGTACCTTGTGTGCTGCCTTGTCCATCTATGTAAACTTCCCTAGTTCTGTTTCTCATTTGTTGTATGTAACTTTATGCGGCCTGGTTATGAGTCTCATTGTTGCTATGTATAACTGATGTATGACTGCTGTAATTATTGAGAACCGTACCCAGGTCCATCTTGAAAATGAGTTCTCCTCAACAGTGTTCCTCCTGGTAAAATAAAGAACTGACTGACTGATTGATTGATAAGTTCAGGGGTTAAAGCTGGCTCTGGCCCAGAATCCAAATGCTAGCAGATTTTGTATTGCACTAGCAAAATTTTCCTTTAACTAGAAACAGAGAAGAATAAGAAGAGAAAAAGACCACAGGTCCACCAAGTCTGTCCTGAAGCCCTCTGACTGCTTACTTCCTAATAACCCTCTTAACGAGCTGCTGACGCCTCCAAGGGAACTCTGAAGACATAACATTTAGAAACACGTTTCATCTTATGTTTCACATTAGCCGTGTATTTCTTCTCCCCATTATTTATTTCTGAGGTCATTTGCATGAAAACAGGACTGTTGCTGCTTAAGAGTTTATCTACTCCGACTGCTTATTCCCCACCTGCTGTCACCATACTCTGCTTGTGACATCACAGTTATTCTCATGACAACGGACTGCAACATCACCACAGAGAGTGATTATTTCAAGTAGGGACTGAGCTATAGGGGCAGATAACAGAATAATATTATTCTGCAGTGTTCCTCTGTAATAAATAAGGGAGACAAGAAAACGATGCAAGTTGTGTTGTGTGTAAATATTATGTAACAACCCCCCCCACTACTTTGCAACATAAGCTACCCCTTGGCACCTTCGACTGGGCACCCAAACTACTTTGGACACTTTATGGTACCATCCCTAGCTTTGGGAATGTATACCAGGCTCATTGCCTCTAGAAGTCAAAAAGGGACGGGGGTGTACAAAAGCAAAACTACACAAATGACCAATTTAAACCCAGGTCCTGAGGAGAGAACTTCTGCCTAGGGCTATGCTAGGTCTGTACTTCTGGAGGGGTACCAGGTAATTCCACATAGGAAGCAGTAACAAGAATGTACAAACCAAGTAGGGGTTCTAGAGTGTGGCTTTATTCCAAAGATAGTACATTAAACCAAAGGTGGACCCCAAGGTTCACATATCGTGGCACAAGGCAATGGCAAAACAACAGAAATCTGTAGCAGACAGAAACTCTAAATATCCCATATAGCATAGGACCTTGAACTCTCTTCAGTGGCAATGGCCTCAGCTGAACACACATTTTCTTCTAGTGGCACTGGCCACGACTGAGCACACAATCCCCATATGGCATAGGACTTAACATTTTGGCAATGTGGCAACTGGCCACGACGGATCACACTAGTGCTCAGAATTAGCACAACCCACACCAGGGGGTAAACTTTCTCTTCAGGCATTGGCCACCATGTCCTGAATAAGCAGGCACCCTTATGGAACCTGTAGTGCTGAACTGGTCACTTCAGATGGGGAGCTGTCCACCTTTCGCTTCCATGGCCATACCCAGCCATTCTTTCAGAGTTACACCTCAACATTTCTAGTAAAACAGTATGAAATATACATCCTGGAATGCAAAAGGAAAAACACTACTTCTGAGTGTAGAACTAAAGTCCTGAACAATATACCAAGTCTGTCTGGGGACCCCATGATTGTCAGCCAACTTTAAAAGCATGAGAACAGTCTCAAATTAGAACAGAACTAGTGTATATATCCCTTTATCAGAGTACACCCCAAAAAGCAGGTACTTTCCTCTTGGGAAGCACAAAGTCAGATTACTAACAGTTGGTACACAAACAGGCAGCTTCAAAATAGAGGATTGCCCCTCGGATCCATCTTAGCAGTCCTTCTCATCTCACAGGGGATGAAAAATCAGGAACTCCTGCTAGACAACGGTTTCCACCACTTCCCTTGGTAGGCAGATGTTTCTCAGCACTAGGGTGAGAAACTAGGCTCTCCTCACAGAGCCCACAATGCAGCTCCTCACTCCTCCAACTGTTCACACTAAACTCCACTCACTGACTAACTGAAGATTCTAACACTCCCCACTCACAGCCAGCTGCCATGGCTTATGCTGCTGCGAGAGTTCTAAATGACATCACCTCTCCCCTCTCAGCTGAGACCAAGTAAACAGAGAGGGAGCAGGTGAAAAAAACGTTTAACCAATTATTCACCAGCTGCCTTCCCTACCAAGCACTGGCACTGATGGGATTCTAGTAACCCCAGGGGACTGGGTGGTTACAATTATATAATGTATGGGGAGCCCTTATTATTAACTGAAATCAAGCAGATTACAACCTTGTTATGCAATCAGTATAACATCACTGCTGTTAAACCTTCTTATGTCAAATCAATAATATAACAAAACAGAATGCTCACAACAATCAATGTTCCGTTTTGAGAATGGTGATCACTAGTAGCTATAAGCATTGAAACTGAAATTCCATTTCCTTTTGTTCCCTCTCCACCAGTTACCTTTGCCGAGGAACAGTCCACTCAGGCCGTGATCTGCTGTATGAAACTCGGCCAACTAGAATCTGTGGTGGCTACATGGTGACGTTAGCATAATGCACTTCATCCAGTCCCCATGTGTTCAGCGCCGACAACGTAATCTTAGCCCATACACTATGAAATATAATGTATGGTCTTTGGTTAATAACCACCCTGAAAACACTTCCCGAGGTTGCCATGACATCTGAAAACCTCTCAAGCTATGCTCTCAAGGTTTATAATGATGTCATGCCAACCTCTCGAAGTGTTTACAGCGTAGTTATTAACCAAAGACCATACACTAGCCTTTATGTTTTTCAAAGTTTTTCCAGAGCATCAGCAGGTCTTTAAACACACACGGTCAACCCCCTTAGGCCCCAAAGTGCCTCTAGTTTAAAAAAAAACTGTTACTCACCTGTAATAGTAGTTCTAGGAGTGACATATGTTGTTCATCCACACTAGTTGGCATGTCCCTTTCCCCTTTAAATCTTGCCGGATGGTCTAAAAGCTGGCTCTTCCCACCCATCCGGGTGGTATATGCCTCAGCTCCGCCCCTTGATGCCAGATCTTGCCCACTGGAAGAAGAGGGTTGTGCGTCAAAGCCGGGGAGTTTGGGTGAGTTCGTGTGGATGAACAACATATACCACTCCTAGAAAGTACAGTTACGCAAGACCTTACCGTAACAGTAGATCTTTGAGGAGTGTCTCTTGCAGCAGGTAGCACAATTGGGTCATCGCCAGAGGTTGCTGTGGCGCACGGCAGCTCTTCTAACAGTCTTTTCCAGGGGCTGCCTACACATGACATCACCTTCCTGTTTCCTATATAAGTGTGGGCGGTTCATGGTATCCTCAGTTCCCCCCGCTGGATTCAGCTCGCTAAGAAAGGACCAAGGGGAAGCCGAGGTACCATATGTATCCCAACCCAAAAGTCACTGGACCAGAATTTGTTCTCCTACAGAAGGAGTGGGATGGAGGGTGGGATCGTACCTGCTGCAAGAGACACGCCTCAAAGATCTACTGTTATGGTAAGGTCTTACGTAACTGTACTGTCTTCCACAGAGTGGTCTCTTGCAGCAGGTAATACACTTGGGTTTACAGATTGGGGTTCATCCCAAGAAGGGTGGACATTATGACAGGAGGCCTTGTAGGACAGCACGGCCAAAGGCTATCCTACGGCATGAAGCAATGTCTAAGTTGCAATGCTTTGTGAAAGTATGAATTGTGGACCAAGTAGCTGCACTGCAGATATCTGTGATAGAGGCCCCTTTAAAGCAGGCTGCAGTGGTGGCCATAGCTCTGGTAGAATGGGCTTGGACAAGTCCTGGTAATGTCTTCTTGTTATTTGTGTAACAAAATGTTATATAGTGTGCTAGCCAATTGGAAAGGGTCCGTTTAGTGACCGGAAGACCTTCCCTGCTTGAAGCGAAGGTAACAAAAAGTTGAGAGGTCTTCCTAATCAATTTAGTTCGATTAGTATAGTATCACAATATACGATGGACATCTAGAGTATGCAAGAGGTATTCACCTCGACTGGAGTGTTCAGGATAATATACTGGTAACTCCAGGGATTGATTTAAGGTGTGTTCAGACACTACCTTAGGTAGGAAGGAAGGGTTGGTACAAAGTGTCACTCTGTCTTTGTGAAAAATTAAGTAAGGTTCTCTACACATGAGGGCATGAAGCTCAGAAATACGCAGAGCTGAAGTGACAGCCACTAAAAATAGTGTTTTCCAAGAAATAAAGCGGAGGTCACAAGTGGCCGCTGGTTCAAATGGCTCAAGAGTTATTTTCTCTATTAGAAAACTGAGATCCCACGGAGGAGTGGGTCTTCCGATAGGTGGCTTAATATGTAACATTCCCCTCAGAAACATTTTGGCTAGATGATGCTGATACAGTAATCTGCCATCAAGAGGTTGATGGAAGGCCGAAATACAGACCAACTGGACTTTGATAGAGGAATAGCTTAATCCTGTCTCAGCAATCAAGGCCAGGTAGTCCAAGACTTTCATCAGTGGACAGGAATAAGGAGCCAATGACCGGGAAGCAGCCCAGGTGGAAAAGCGTTTTCATTTAGCATTATATGTTTCCCTGGTCGCTGGTTTACGTGAGGTCAGTAAGATATTGGCAACAGCGGAGGACAATTGTAGATATGCTATGAAAGTGTCCTCAGGAGCCAAGCGTGATGGCGTAGTGCCTTCAGGTTGGGATGCAGAAGGATGCCTTGATTCTGAGTCAAGAGATCTGGTCTGACTGGCAACGGAATGGGTTCTTCCACTGAGAACTGTTGAAGAAGGGGGAACCACACCTGCTGGGCCCACAGAGGGGCTAGGAGAATCATGGTGGCAGGTTTGAGTTGTAGTTTCAATAGAGTCCGTTGCAGGAGAGGGACGGGGGAAAGCATATAAGAAGAGTCCTGTACATGACTGGGACAGGGCATCTATACACCATCCCTTTTTGATGGGGATAATGGAATAGTATCTGGGGAGATGGCGATTGACTGGGGAGGCAAACAGATTCAGTTGTGGGGTCCCCCACAGATGAAAGATTTTCCGAAGCACTTCGTAATGAAGTGTCCATTCGTGTGTGGACAACTGGTGACTGAGAAGGTCGGCCAGGAGATTGTGACATCCTGGTACATGGATGGCTGTCAGTATAAGGTGTTGCCGTATGGCCTCCTGTCAGACTGCAATCGTCTCTTTGCATAGAGAACGTGACTTTGTATCTCCTTGTTTGTTGAGGTAGAACACTACTGTGATGTTGTCTGACTGAATCAGCAATGGTCCCAGAGACAAGTGAGGTTGGAAGGCCTGGAGGGCTAAGCAATCCACCCTCATTTCCAGGAGATTAATGTGGGGATGAGGGGTAGAACTGGTCCACTTACCTTGTGTCCTGTAAGGACCAAGGTGCGCACCCCACCCTTCCAGGGATGCATCCATAGTTAACGTCTGCATGGATTGGGAGGGGGGACTGGAAGGGCATGCCTTGACAAAGGTTGGGAGTGACTCCGATTTTGTCTTTGAACTTTCCTGTTCTTTGAGACTACTGGTTCTGGAGAATCCACTGGACTGGTCTCATGTGAAGATTGGCAAATGCTACCGTAGGGATGACAGTGGCCATGTGTCCTAGGAAACATAACATTCGTCTGGCTGTGATTACTTTCTGGGTTTGTATCTGAGAAGCCAGAGATAGAAGCTTGTCTTGTCTGTCGGCTGGGAGGTAGGCCCTGGCAGAGACCGTGTCCAGGACCACTCCTATATATTGGAGCGACTGAGTAGGGGTTGGATTGGACTTCGACCAATTAACCGTAATCCCTAGAACTTGGAATAGAGTTAAGGTTGCTTGTAGGGAGAAAAGCAGAGGTTTTGGACTCTACCTTGATGAGCCAGATGTCCAGATATGGGAAGACAAAGTGCCCGTTCCATTGTAGGGCTGCTGCTACTACCGCTAGGCACTTGGTAAACACTCTCAGGGCAGATTAGAGGCCGACGGGAGTGCTCAAAATTGGTAGTGTTGTCTCAACAGGCGAAAACACAGGTATCTGTGATGCACAGGATAGATAGGGATATGTAGGTAGGCATCCTTCATATCTAGGGGACATAGCCAATCCCCTTGTTTCAACATTGACATGATGGAATTTAGGGTGACTGTGCAGAACCTTTTGTACTAGATGTATAGGTTCAATTGTCTGACGTCTAGTATTGGTCTGAGATCTCCGGTTTGTTTGGGTACCAGGAAGAAGTTGGAATAAAACCCCTTTTGGTGTTCAGCAGGGGGTACCGGGTAGACGGCCTTCTTGGTTAGAAGAGCCTGTAGTTCCTCCTGTAGAATAGGAATATGGTCGGGTGGGTAATGGATAGAGTGGGGGGCCTCAAAAGTGTGACCCTTCTGAATGATCAGAAGTACCCACTCATCCGATGTGATTGTTTTCCAGGCTTCCGAGTAGAGGGCAAAACATCTGCCCACAGCTTCCGAGGCCTGGTCGAGGAAGTGTGGACAGAGCCCCAGTTGGTCACTGGGAGGCGGGCTGACCAGCCCCACCAGGAGGGTGGGAGCAGGAGCCCTTGGTGGCAGAAGTGTTGGTTCTGGTAGACTGGGAATGACCTCGGAATCTGCCTCTATGTGAGCCTCCGTATTTTCCACCTCTTTTGGAATAAAAGGAGGATTGAGGACGATACGATGACTGGGATGTATGGTACATGCCATGTACCATGAGTAGAGTTCTTCCTGAAGACTGGAGATCATCTATCAGTGTTTTGGTACCTGGACCGAAAAGTTTAGACCCATTAAAGGGGGCATTGACCACTCTATGCTGTACATCAGGTGTAACGTCTGAGACGCGCAGCCAAGCATGGCGGCTCAAGGTAATGCTGGTTGCTGACCTGCAAGCCGAAGTATCGACCACATCATATCCTGAATGAAGTAGATGTTGGGAGGTGGAACTGCCAGTAGATATTGTAGCTAGTAATTGTTCCCTTTCCTGTGAAGGAGGGAGTTTATTGACTAATTCAATGGCAGAGGACCAGAGCGTACGCTGGTATTTGACCATATGTCCCATATAATTTAGGATTCTGAGATTCATGGCACGTGCTTGGAATACCTTTCCCCCCAGATAGTTTATCCTACGGGAATCTTTATCAGGAGGTAAGGAGCTCATGTGTTTTGGTCATTTAGTACGATCATGAATGGCAGCAATCACTACTGAATCCGCTTCTGAATCCGCTTCAGGAGTAGTGCATAGAAAAGGGTGATCCAGAGGAGCCTGGTAGAGGCGATCACCTTGATGGGAATAGCCTTAACAGTGGAAGGCTGGTTCCAGGCTGCAAGCACAGCATTTTGGAAGGTTTGTACAAGTGGAGGTACCACTAAGACTGATTCCTCTGGTAATTCTAAATAATCTGCCATATCCTTATGTTGTTTGTCATGTTCGGTAGTGGAGAATCCCATGACCTTTTGAATTTGGACCATCATCTCATGGAAGGATGAGTCATCCATAGGAGAGGCAGCTGCTTGTCTGGATAAATTCTCATTTAAAGAAGAAATATCCGAAAGAGGGGACTGGAGCTGGAAATCTAGGTCCTGGAACTCCTCATCCTCCAGATCTCTGGTAAAATCTACCAGGAATTCAGCCTTGTCTGATAAGTAGTCATCCATGTACAAGGGAGGTGACCAAGGTGGGGAAGGATCTCTGTCACCCTGGAAGCATTTAGGCAGAGGAGTAACGGAACAGCAAGGGTGACTCGGCTCCCCTGGATCAGAGGGATGAGTATGCCGGATGGCATGCAAAACCTGCTGAACTACTGAAGCAACGTCCATTGGCGGATATTTGGGGGGTAGGGAAGGGGGGTTTGTTGGAAACCAAGGGGATTGTAGAGGGGACTGCATGCGTACTCTGAACAGGTCTTGCCCCTGGGTGGTAAAGCCCAGGGTCCCGATCCCTGTCCACCTGGCTCCTGAGGGGAATACACCTGTGAGGATGGAGGAGTGGAATGTACTGCAAATGCAGTAGTTTCCCCATTGGAATGCAACTCCTCGTCGACGGAGCCACTGGGGAAACATGATTAGAATGTTGAAATGAAGTCACTGTCGACAGGACATCAACAGAACCCACGAGGGGTTCTTCATAGACTGCTGTTAAAGCACTGGAAAGCACTGTCGATGAGAGGGTATAACCTCTCGTTGATGAGAAGGCAGCAAGTGAACGCGTCATCGATGGTGGGGCACCTGTAATGGTGGCCGTTGATGAGCATTTAGACACAGAGGTCGAGGAGGGCTTCTCCTCCTTTTTGTGCCATTTATGAGAATCAGTGGACGGGGAGCTCTTGGGACGAGTCCCCTGATTCTCCATGAGAGACAATTTCTGCTCCATTAAATGGTTTTTGATTTCCTGCAGTCGTCATCAACAGGTTGCCTGGTTGAAATCCTGGCAATGTATGTAGGAGGTGGTGTCATGTGTATGTCCCAGACACCTTACACAAGTGGTGTGGCTGTCGAAAAGGTAGCTCTTTCTACCGCAATGGCAGGAACAAAATACCACTATCTTTCTTGTAGATTATTTAGATGTTCGTAGTTTTGCTCAAATTCTCGTCGATGACTGCTACTGAAGTTGCACTAGCTGCTGCGTGCGAGCCGAAGATGGTGGGAAAATGAACTGAGGATACCAGGTAGTACCCACACTTAAATAGGAAACAGGAAGGTGATGTTATGTGTGGGCGGCCCCTGGAAAAGACTGCTAGAAGAGCTGCCATGCACCAAAGCGACCTCTGGCGACGACCCAAGTGTATTACCTGCTGCAAGAGACCACTCCGTGGAAGATCTACTGTTACAGGTGAGTAATCTGTTTTTCTGGGATCATGGATATGTTGTTCTATCCACACTAGTTGGCAGACTCCTAGCAGTTCTTTGGGAGGTGGGAGGCAAGGCGCACACCCCCTACTTAGGGAACAGAGATTGGAGAACTGAGGCCCCAAAACCAGCATCCCGGTGTGACTCAAGGTCGATGTGGTAGTGGGAAATGAAGGTGTTTGTTGACTTCCAAGTAGCAGCCTTGCAGATATCTTGGACAGGGACGTCCCAAGAAGCAGCCACTGACGCAGCAGTACGGCGGATGGAATGAGCTCTTATCCCTACGGGAGGCTCCTTGCCCACCAACCAATAGCAATAGCAGAGATCACTGCAAGATGTAATCCATCTGCCAATCGTCCACTTTGCTGCAGGTCTGAGAGGTGCGGCTTCAGCGTAGGTGATAAATAGCTGGCGAACCTCTCCCCGAACTTCAGCCATATGCTCCTTGTACTAGGAGAGCACTCGTCTCAGGTCCAAAGTATGGAGCCTGTACTCGGCCTCCGAGATGTAATAGGTGTAGTACACCGGCATCTGGTTCAGGTGAAACTCCAACATAACCTTCAGAAGGAAGTTCGGGTTGGGGTGCAGGACAACCTTGTCCCTGTGGAAGACCAGATAGGGAGACTCGACAGAGCGCCTGGAGCTTCCCAATCCTTCTGGCTGATGTGACAGCCACCAAGAAGGTGGTCTTCCACGACAGATGTGACATCTCACACATGTGCATCGGTTCAAATAGCTTGCCCAGGAGCTTTGACAGTACCAGCAGTAAATCCCATGATGATGGTGGTGGTGGTTCACGCACTGGAGGGGAAATGTGATGAAGGCCTTTAAAGAAACGCCAGACCACCTTCTCCTGTGCCACCATCTGCTGACTGGTCCATGCCCAGTAAGCAGAAACGGCTGCCAGGTGCACCTTAAGGGTTGCAGACTGAAGACCCCCCCCTTTGGAGAGAGACTAAAGGTAGTTGAGGATGCTAGCCCCCAGACAGGACGAAGGGTTCAGGCCCTTGCCCTGACATCAAATGGAGAATCTCTTCCATTTTTTTTTTTTGTCAACATAATTTTTATTGAGACATGAGGAAAATTGATAGCATAATAAATGACATCCACCAGAATCACAACAATCCACATCTAACAGATTACACAGATGGTACAGACATAAGCTTTGTCACTACATATAATTAGTAGAAATGGGCCCTGAGTAATTACTACCATATTAATGACATACCACAGCTACAAAAGTTTCCAGCATCCTAGTTTGGAAAAATGTCTGCCTCGACTGCTGCCAGTAGAGAACCCCATATTTGCAAAAACTTCTCTAATTGACCCAGAGCAGTGAACTGTGCTTTCTCTATCAACATACATTGTTTCAGATTGTTAACCCACTGCTGTATGCTAGGGATAGTCTGTGACAACCAATTCTGTGCAGTTGTCTTACGTGCATTCACCAAAGCTAAAGACCATAACATTTCATGTTTTGCCTTGCTCGGATGATCTGGATCAGACCCCAGTAAAAATTCAATTGCAGAATGAGGTGGGGCAACACCCAAAACCTTGGACATTATGTCATGCATTCCATTCCAAAAGGGCATAATTTTAGGACACAATAAGGCCATATATATAAAGTCTGCCTTACCAGCCTGACATTTAGGATATAAATCAGATCTGGAGGGGCTCATCTTTTTAAGCTGCACTGGTGTATAGTATGCCTGGTGTAAAAAGAAGAATTGCACCTGTCGGAGCTTATTGCTCCTAGAACAGGTAGCCAAATGCTTGGATGCACGCTGCCAGGTGAGTTCATTAAACTCAATGCCCAGATCCACCTCCCACTTCCCCATAATTTTATTCAAGGGCTCTGTATCATACCCTCTAAGGCACTGATAATAGACTGTTAGTGGTCTAGATCTAGGTTGAGGAGCAAATAATTCCTCTTCCAAAGCTGAGAGAGGAGCCCACCCAACCCTAGGACTAAGGGCAGCTCCCAGAATGTTCCTTAAGCAGTAGGAAATAAAAAAGTCTTCCCCCTGTATATTCCACATATCCTTAAGGTAGGCAAACGGCACTGTGTGACCACCCACATAAAGTTGGTGAACCCAGCGCAGCCTCTTAAGAGCCCTGTTTCTTAGTCTATAGGTCATAGCTAAGGTGGATGCAGGCTTCATTCTAACTGCCTCTGTTATAAGAGGCATGTGAGTGGGCGCTATTGGTCTACAAATCGTATGGTGTGCACGTGCCCAGGCCTCAACTATAGCTGAAGCAAATGGATTAGGATAATCTGGTGTTGTCCCACACTAAAGCACCTCTGCCAAAGCTCCCCCTTTTATTTTCAAGTCAGTGCCCAATTCTTCAAGCTCCAACCATCCAATAGTGGTCTCATCTGTGCCCACTGGTAGAGTGGCAATTTGAGCCGCCTGATAATAATACTTGAAATTTGGCAGACCAAGACCACCCCATCGGGGAGGTAGCTGTAGTATTGATCTTTTCACCCTGGAGTTTTTACCCCGCCATAAAAATCTGTGAACAATAGAGTCCAACCTCCGTAAGTGACATTTAGAGAGCTTAATTGGGAGGGACTGATATAGATATAGTAATCTAGGTGGAACCATCATGTTTATCACACCCACCGTGCCTAGCAATGAAACCGGTAATGCCGTCCACCTTTCACAGTCCAGAGCCAGTGTTCCTAGCAAGGGTTTAAAGTTTAACTTATACAAGGCATGTGCACTTCCTGACATATAGATCACCAAATATTTAAGTTTAGACACCACCTGTAAGCCATTCAAATGTTGGATCAAACACTGCCTCTGTAGTTTTCCTATTGGGAGGACTTCACTCTTGGTCCAATTAATTTTATGGCCTGAAATTAACCCATATTCAGAAAAAAACAGATGTACAGAAGGGAGCTCGACAGATGGAACCTGGAACTAGAGTAGGAGATCATCAGTGTATAGAGCTACTTTTTGCTCAGTCTCAGTCCGAAAGCCTCGGATGCCTGAATTATTACGAATAACTCCGGCTAAAGGTTCTAAGGACAGAACATATAACAGGGGCGATAGGGGACAACCCTGTCTGGTCCTCTACTTAAAATAAGCTGAGAGGTCAGGCCTCCATTTACCACAATTTGGCGATGAGGCTCAGTATAGAGTCCTAATCCGAAGTGAAATTCAGGCAATCCCATTTTGCCCAGTGTGGCAAATAAGTACCCCCACTCCCACTCGGTCAAAGGCCTTCTCTGCATCTAATGCAGAATAGCAGCCCCATGTTTATTCTTAGATTTCTCCCAGTGGTGAGCAATATTCAAATCGTCTAATGTTGTGCTTCCATATCTGCCTTTCACAAATCCAGTCTGGTGGAGTGCACAACACTAGGCAATAAGGGTCTAACCTAGAACCAGACACGCGCTAAGATCTTGTAATCAGCGTTTAGCAGAGAAATAGGTCTGTAATAAGAACACCAACTGGGGTCTTTACCAGGTTTAGGGAGAACTGTAATGGCTGCCGACCGAGTGGAGGGGGGCAGAATTCCCATGGACCTACTCACATCCAACATGTCAGTCAAGGGGACAAGCAGCATATCTTGGCAACACTTATAGAAATCAATTGGTAGGTCATCCGGGCCGGGAGCCTTGCCACACTTTAGCCTCTTAATAGCCAGCCTGCTCTCCTCTTGATCGACTGGGGTCTCCAACATTTCAGACTGAGCCTCCGAAAGTGTTTTTAATGAGGCCTTGTCCAAAAAAGCATTGATCAGCTCAGATGAAGGGGAGAAGTCCGTAGTGTACAGCTGTTTATAAAAGCTCTCAAAGGCTCGACCTGTTTCCTCAGGGTTATCTACCAAGTCCCCATTTGAAGTGTGTATTTGTGTTACTGTCCTCTCCCCCTCCCTCCTACGTAACTGCCAAGCCAGCATCTTTCCCTCTCGATCCCCATCGAAATACTGACCAGCCTGGGAAAGCAATATACCTCTTTCTAGTCAGGCACCACAGGCCAAATTATACTGCCACTTCAGTTTCTGCAATTTATTGTATAGCATTTGATCAGGGTTAAATCTATGAGATTGCTCAACTATCTCTATCTGAGATCTCAACTCTTCTAACTCCTTAGCTCTGTTCCGGGTTTCACGTGCTGTATATGAAATGGTATGCCCTCTAATATAAGCCTTCAAAGCCTCCCATCTCGTAGAGTTAGAGGTGTCCCCTTTTCTATTAAAGACAAGGAACTCCTCAATATGTTCTTTAATAAAAGCGGACATAAGCTTGATCTTTCAACAGCAAGGGGTCCATTTTCAGGACTACTCACAACAAGCTATATGCCCACTTTAAGACCAACAGATACTGCAGCATGGTCTGATATCAGAATGGGAGAATATCTGGCCTCTCAAGATGGGTATCATATCAGTATTAATTAACACCTTATCGATACAGGCATATGATTTATGTGCAAAGAATAAAACTATAATCCCTCCAGTTGGATACAAATGCCTCCAAGCATCAATCATACCAACCTCCTGCATTAACATAGTCAATTGCCCTTGCATTTTTGTCAATGGTGCAGGTGTGGTGCTAGACCTATCTAGGGGCGGTGTCTATTATACAGTTGATAAGGCATCCTAAAATCCATAGAGCCTCCCAGGCCACCAGGTCTAAGGAAAGTCTCAAAATAATTCAGGATCCTCTACATTAGGAGCATATATTGAGCCAAAATTATAAGTACCAAACCCTGGATACATTACCCTAGCAAGGTCATATCTACCATGCGAATCCAGCTTAGATTCCAATATCTTAAAGCGAGAGCCCTTAGGTAGCCAAATAGCTGCGCCCAGAGCCTTGGAAGAAAAATTAACTAGAAACCACCCCCATATAGGCCTCCGTTTTCGACCCCTCCAGGCTACTGACCCGATTCTCCAGCTCCTCTAAGCGCGTATTGTGGCTAGCTGAGGTTTCAGAAAGTGCGGTTACGTAAGAACTTACCGTAACAGTAGATCTTCGAGAGAGGCTCTTGCAGTAGGTAATTACATATAGGACTGATGCCGGCCGGCAGCAGGACCCCAAGGAAAAATTTCTAGCTAGCAGTCCCTGGCGAGGGACCACCCCCAAGTCAGGTGACTGGCGTCATACGACGTCGGTATAAAGGGGCGGTCCCGGACGCCCGCCTTCCAGTTCTTTCCCGCCACAGGCCAGGAAGGCCCGGACAAGAGAGAAGAGGATGTTTCCATTCCTGGAAAAGGAGCTGAAAAAGCCTAGGGGGATGGAGGGCGGGAAGGTATTACCTACTGCAAGAGCCTCTCTCGAAGATCTACTGTTACGGTAAGTTCTTACGTAACTGTACTATCTTACTTCGAGAGGGCTCTTGCAGTAGGTAATTACATATAGGACAGAATCCCAAGCAGTCTGGAACAAAGAAAGGCACCGGGAGGAGGAACTACTCGAAAAAGTAGCACTAGCCATGCAAGCCTCAAGACAGGAGGCCTTGCAAAACAGCCAGCCCGAAGCCTGCTCTGCGAGGCAATGTCCAAACTGTAGTGTTTATAAAGGTATGGATGAAGTCCAGGTGGCGGCAGCGCATGATGTCTGCTGCAGACACATTCTTGAAACAAGCCATGAGGCAGCTACTCCTCTTGTGGAGTGGCCTCTTACTTGACCCGGGATGGTCTTGTTGAACTTGTCATAACAGAAAGTGATGCAATGAGCCAACCACTTAAAACAGGCATTGCTTGGAAACAGCATTGCCTTCCCTTTTGTGAGCAAAAGAGACGAACAACTGATCAGTCTTTCTGAGATCCTTCATCCTGTTGGTGTAGTATCTCAGAATCCGGTGAACATCCATAGTATGGAGTAAATATTCCCCTTGGTTAGAGTACTGCGTAAAAAAGGCAGGTAGCTCTATGGACTGATTTAAGGTAGACTCTGCTACTACTTTAGGTAGAAACTTAGGATTTGTGCGAAGAGCAACTCGTTCTTTGTGAAAAATCAAGTAGGGGATTTTGCACATCAGGGCCTGAGCTCGGAGATTCTTCGAGCCAAAGTAATGGCCACCAAGAAGAGCGTCTTCCACGAAAGAAATTTCAAATCTGCAGGTTCGAAGGGAGGAAGAGTAAGTTTCTCGAGAACAAAATTCAAGTCCCAAGGGGGCAGGAGTACGGATGGGGGGCCTCAGATGGAGGACCCCTCTGAGAAAGGTCTTAGAGACCTCCAGTTGAGCGAAAGCTTTATCTGCGAAGGGAACATGGTAGGCTGAGATAGCTGCCATGTGAACCTTCAAGGAGGAATGACTGAGACCCAGGTCGAACAGATGACGTAAGTACTCCAGCAGAAAAGCCACTGAACAGGAGAAAGGCTCCACGTTCTTGGAGTTGCCCAAATAGAGAATCTCTTCCACTTCATGGCATAAGTGGACCTGGTGGAGGCTTTCTAGCCTCCATAAAATCTCCGCCACTTTTGGAGACACTCAAAGCGGGATTGAGCTAAGTCTGCAGGAGCCATGCAGTGGTTGAAGGGATCTGAGGCCTGGATGAACCAGGGTCCCTGATCCTGGGTCAGTAAACCTCGAGATAGAGGAAGAGGAAGAGGAGGAACCTCTGAATATTGTTGTAGAAGAGAGAACCAGATTTGCCTGGGCCAGAAAGGAGCGATCAGAATCATTCTCACTCCTTCTGAGGCTAGTTTCTGCAATACTCGTGGGATCAGAGGAATTGGGGAAAGCATGAGCAAATCTGTCCTTCCAGTCTAGAGACAGAGCGTCGCTCAAGCGCCTCGCTCTGGAGCAGGCGAGCAAAAGCTGGGAGTTTTGCGTTTGGGGAGAAGCGAACAGGTCTACCTGCGGAGTCCCAAAGCTGAAAGATATCATAGTACCCTTGGTCCAGTTCCCACTCGTGTGCCAGGGCAGAAAGCGGCTTAGCTTGTCTGCCAGGTGTTGTCGACTCCTGGAACATGAATAGCCATTGAGGTGAAGGTCATGTTGTGTTGCCCAATCCCAAACCCTCATTGCCTCCCTGCATAGAGGTAGGACCAGTTCCTCCTGTTTGTTGATGTACCACACACGCACATGTTGTCCGTCTGGATGGCTGGGTGGCGGAAGGATGTATTGGTGAAGGGCTTGGAGGCGTACAACACATTCGAGCTCGAGCACATTGATGTGGAGCTTGTTCCAGCCTGGACCAGGAGCCCTGGGTCCAATGAGGGCCTAGATGGGCTCCCCAACCTTCGCCTGATGCATCTGTAGTCAGAGTCTGGGAGGGGGGAGGATGAAAGAAAGGAACCCCCCGAAACAGGTTCTCTCGAACCATCCACCATTGCAAGTCTCGCACCATCGGCGATGAGATCAGAACTAATTGATCTAGGTCGTCTGATCCCACTGAGAGCGAAGAGTCCACTGAGAGATTCTCATGTGGAGTCGAGCTCGGGGGACCATTGGAATAGCAGCCGCCATGAGTCCCAGAAGACGGAGGACCGACCTCGCCGAGACCCTCCTGCGCCCTGATAGCAGGGAAATCTGGGTTTGAAGAGAGGCTGCCCTGTCCAGAGGTAGGAAGGCCTTGCTCACGGTCGTATCGAGGATAGCCCCGATGAACTATAGCCTCTGGGAAGGATCCAGATGAGACTTGGAATGGTTGATGGTGATACCCAGGCAAGTGAAAACCTGCTGGGTGAGGGAGAGAAAACGCGGGAGATCCTCCCTGGACGAGGCCGCCAGGAGCCAGTCGTTCAGGTAAGGAAACCTGTACTCCCATTGTACACAGGTGGGCCATACCAGTCAGGCATTTGGTAAATACTCGGGGCCAAGGATAGACCAAGAGGAGCACCTTGAATTGGTAGTGGTCCCCCTGAAATGCAAAGCGAAGATATTTGCGGTGAGAAAGGCGAATGGGAATGTGCAGATAGGCATCCTGCATATCTAGTGCACAAAGCCATTGACCCAGCCGAAGGAGGGGCAGAAGGCTCTGCAGAGAGAGCATCCTGAACTTTTTGTATTCTACATAAAGATTCAGGGAACTGAGATCTAGAATAGGTCTGAGATCTCCCGTCTTCTTTGGGACAAGGAAGAAATGGGAATAGTAACCCGTCCCTTGAAGATGAAGGGGTACGGGTTCTATCGCCTGCTTCATGAGAAGAGCCGGATTTCTTCCCGGACCAAAGGAAGATGTTCCCATGAATAGGACGACTTCAGAGGTGGGTGGCGGGGTGGTTTCTGAAGAAACTCTATGGAATGCCCTTCGCTATAAGCTGGAGCACCCAAGAATCCGTGGTTATCCCTCCCATCCCAGAAGGTGGAGGAAAACCTCCCTCCTACGGTTCCCTGGGAAGTCCAAGGCGGTGGGAGAGGAAAGGAAGTCAGGTGGTGTGGGGCAGCGTGGCAGCTGAAGCACCGCTGTTTTTTGGGCGGGGCTTAGCAGCTGCGAGGCCGAGCGTTGGTGGCCCGCCTTCTCTGTGGTTTGCCTTTGGCGAATCCGTCTCGGAAAGGGATGGGCGCTGCTGTTGTTGGGGATGGTACATGGAATCCACTGATTTCAGAGCCATCCTTCTCCTGAAAATCGGTGATGATGTCCTGACATCACCACAGCTCCGACCCCCGGAAAGGAGCTTCCTGAATGGCGGATTGCACTTCCGGGACCAACCCTGACACGCGGAGCCAGGCATGACGCCGTAGACCCACGGCGAAAGCGGAGCTCCGCCCGGCAGTGTCCACTGCATTGTATGTTGCCCGCAGAATGTGGTGACTGGCCGAACGAGCAGAATGGACGAGGTCAGCTAACTCCTGTTTGACTTGGGAGTCAGGCAAGGAGTCCAGTTTAGATTCCACCTGAGTAAGGACAGCCTTCTAGTAATCCCCCATGTGGCTGACGTAGTTCAGGGCCCGAATTCCCAGTGTGGAGGAAGCATAAATCTTTCGTCCATACTGGTCCAGAAGGCGAGATTCCTTATCAGGAGGGGACGAGCTGAGATGTTTTGGGTGAGCCGACCGGCCATGAGTGGCGCTGATCACGACCGAGTCGGCCCGAGGATGACAGCCTAGGTAGTCGACACCCTCAGGAGCCTGGTATAGCCTGTTCGACTTCCTTGGAAGTCGAGCTAAAGCCGATGGCTGTTTCCATATCGTGGTGACAAGGTCGGCGTGAGGCCTCTATCCGAGGTGGCACTAAAGTAGGAGCTGTCACGGGCAGATCCAGATGTTCAGCAGTTTCAGTCGCTGAGGATCTGGTTCAAAGAGTGCCATTGATGCACCTCCTGGATTTTTCTGAGCAACTCCGTAAAAGATGGATCCTCAAGAGGAGATTTCGGAGGAGTCCTCGGCCGGGGCTTCGACGGAGAGCGGGGCTCGTCGTCTCTCTCGGAACATCCTTCGGAAGAGTCCGAGGAATCCGAGAGTGAAGAGGAAGAAGAAGAATAAGACTCTCTTATCCAACTTGGGGGAGGAACGGGTTCCTTGGGTAGTACCCGTAAACGCATGTCCTGCCCTTCTCTGGACCCAGACGGGAGAGCCCTGGAGTCCAGAGGTGGAGAGGGAGTGTGCTGCCTCAGATGTACGGGAACCTGGGGCGGCACCGTCGTCGTAAGGTGGCTCTCGACCTCCTTGGTGAGCTGAACTTGGCCTCGGCCCACCAGGATGTCAGAGTCTCCTGCAGATCCACCGGCGGCTGTGGAGGTGGAGGAGGAGGGGGGAAAAGGGTACGGGTTATACCCATAAGGAGAGTATCCAAAACCCGGCTGCGGGAAACCCGGTGCCGGGTACTGTGCCGCGTCAGGTGCGGCGTCGGGAAGACGGTGTCGGGTACTGCAGTCCCGGATGCGATGGCGTCGAGGATGAGGCAGGCGGGTACCAGGAGCTGCGGAGCAGATGGCCCGGCGGCGGCCTCCGGCGGGTCCACATTGGAGGGCCCGGAAGGCGGAGGGCCCGTCGGAAGGGGGACATCCGGGAGCAGGATGTCTCCTGGTGCCAGCAGAAAAGGCATCGGGGCCGGTGTCGGAGGTACCTGCAGAGGTGCCGGCGTTGGGGCCGGTGCCCGGGGGGGCCGACGTCAGATCCGGTTCCAATGGAGGAGGGTCTGACACAGGAGGAAGATCCCCTGCATCATCCGGGGATGGAGGAAGAAATCCCGGGTGAAGCTGGGGCAACTCCCAGATGGCAGCGAGGCTGCGGGAACCGGGTACAACAGACGTGGAGGGTCTGTCGCCGGTTCTGCCGCTGAGCGTCGGAGGAGCCGACGTGTGGTTTGAGGGTGAGCTCCTGGCGGGCGCCAGAGGAGCCAGTGTCCGGTTTACGGGAGCCATCCCCGGAGACGGGCCGAGAGGAAGGATCGGCCGGGTCTGGAGGGGTAGAGGCCGCACGCCACCCCAAAGGGTCGGGCGTCTTACTGACCCTCTCCATGTGGACGTCGGAGGAGCCGACGTCCGACTTAGTGGAGTCGCCCACGCCGGTAGGCTGCAAGCCTGCGGCCAAACCGGGGGCGGAGGCCTCCAAAAGCCCGGAGGCGCCCGCAAGGCCCGAGCCAGACGGGCGGGCCGATGCTGCCTCCGAAACCTTCAAGGCGGCCGTCGAGGAGCGGTCCCCGGGGGGGGGGACGTTACCTGAGTCCCTGCGTCTCCCGTGGGAGACATGGTAGAGGAGGTCTTCTCCCGGTGCCTCTCCTTGTCCCTCTTTTTACGATGTCCTTCGGGGGAAGTGGACGCCTGCCTTAACTTTTTTAGCTCCTTTTCCATAGAACTCATCTTTTTCTTGAGAAGAAGGCTGCCAGGGACTGTTGGCGCCGTTTTCGGGTAGCCGCATTGAAGTTAAGGCAGTGCTAGCACTTCTCGACTGGGTGATCGGGGCCTAGGCAGAAAAGGCACAGGGAATGGCCGTCCTTGTGTGGCAGTTGGGCACCGCACGAGTCGCACTTGTTTTTGTGCTCGGAGGGTGTGGGACTGACATACATCTACCTATGACCCGACGTTGTAAGAAAAAATAACCAATTTTGGTAAAACCTACTAAAGATAGGGCTGGACGGACACGAACTTACCATGAGGTGCTGCAACGAGCTAACGGGGGAAAGAACTGGAAGGCGGACGCCTGGGACCGCCCTTTATGCCGACGTCGTAGGATGCCGGTCACCTGACATGGGGGCGGTCCCTCGCCAGGGACTGCTAGCTAGAAATTTTTCTGTGGAGTCCTGCCGCCGGCTAGCGTCATCCTATATGTAATTACCTACTGCAAGAGCCCTCTCAAAGTAAGATAGGCCCGTTACCACCGACTGCAAATGTGATATTTGAGAGGTAATATTATCAAATCCTGCTTTCATGTCATGTTGCATAAGTGCTAAGGTGGCGGGTACTGCAGACAGGGAGCGCTCAATTTCAGTCAAACCTTCTTGCACCATACTGGAGTCCAAGGGGCCTTCTGATTCTGCCACAACTCGGGATTTCAGTTTAGAGAGATCTGACGTGCCAAATAAGAGCTTTGACTGCTTGTTTTTACTCCTGCTAGACGCCATTAACTCCCCAACTGGTGCCGCTACTTGCAAATATATTTTGGCCCAAGGTGCTCCCAAATTTGATAAATTAAACTGAGTGCAATCAGGAGCTAGGCTACGCTGCGTCTGCCATAGTCAGCGTCAAGCCATGCCCCAGGGTACCATTTTTTATCAATCTCTTCCATTTTAAGGCATAGCCCCTCCTGGTCAGCTCCTTCCTAGATGCCTCAACTACACTGAGTACATCATTGGAGAGATCCAAAGCCTGGAACTCTAGCCACTCAGAAACCAGGCTGTCAGGTGCAGGGAGTTAAGGTCCGGGTGGACTACCCTCCCCTGACTGATCGAGAGACGGTCCGGGCATGCTGGAAGACGATTCTTGAGCCTGGTGCTGAGGCTGAGGAGATCTGGATACCAGAACTGGCTGGGCCACTGGGGCAACCATGATCACCTGTGCATTGTCCTTCCTGACCTTGAGGAGCACCCTGTAGATCAAAGGAAGTGGAGGGAAGGCAAAGAAGAGGCCTGGGGTCTACGACCTCGAGAAGGCGTCCCCCTGCAGCGAGCCCTGCTGAGGGGAGCGGGCATGGAACAGCCTCAGCTTTGTGTTTTCCCTGGAGGTGAACAGGTCCACCTGAGGGGTGCCCCACTGGGAGAACAAGCTGTGAACTACCTCTGGATGGAGAGACCATTCATGGGATGCTTCACCCACATGGCTGAGAGCATCCGCCAGCTGATTTGAGGCTCCTGCCACATGGATGGCTAGGAGATCTGTCTCCAGACAGCTCACGAAGGTCCAGATGTGAAGCGCTTCCCTGCACAGAGCCGGGAGTGCATGCCGCTCTGTTTGTTGAAGTAGTACATGGTTGTGGTGATGTCTGTCTGGACTTGAACCACTTGACGCCAAAGGAACAGAGCAAATGCAGCTGGCACCAGCCGGACTGCTCGGAGCTTCAGCAGGTTGATATGGCATTGGGATTCCTCAGGGATCCAGAGCCCATGGACTCTGTGATTCCTCATGTGGGCACCCAGCCCATGACAGAGGCACTGGTCGTAAGGATGACCATCGGCTCAGGATGGACAAATGGGATCCCTCCCTGCAGATGTTCCAGGACGGTCCACTGTTGGACAGCATCCCACATCTTCTGGGTTACCGTGACCAGCTAGTTGAAATGACCTAGACACTGATACCACTGGCTGGCCAGCACCCACTGAAGGGGACGCATATGCCACCGGGCCCACTGGACCACGGAGGTACAGGCTGCCATGTAACCCAGAAGTCGCAGGAAGTCCCGGGCAGGGCGCAATTGCCCAACCAGAAATGATCAGGCAAAGGAGGAGAGAACCTCCGCCCTATCCGCCGGGAGCCTGGCTCTGGCTCGGCAAGAGTCGAGCTCTGCCCTGATGAAGCAGATCACCAGCGAAGGCACAAATTCTGACTTGGCCTCATTGATTAGGAGGCCAAGACTGAGGCAGGCTTGGAGGGCCAGATCCCTGGATCGGTCTACCTCCATTCTGGAGGGACCCACTATGAGCCAATTGTTGAGATAGGGGTAAACTCTGACCCCTCGATGCCGAAGATGGGCCTCCACCACTGCTATGCATTTGGTGAAGACCCTGGGGAGCGAACAGCATGGCTTGGAACTCATAAAGGGTTCCCCTCCAACCTGAAGCGGAGGAACCTTCAGTTAGATGGATGGATTGGGACGTGAAAGAACGCAACCTGAAGATCCAGGGAGAAGAAATGAAAATTACGTACCTACCGTAATTCTTGATCTTTCTGTGTATCTTCACCATTCATCACTAGTGGGTACTGCGCCGGAGCTAGGACCCCACGGGGACTTTTAATTTTTTAAACATGGGCGAAGTCGAGCGAGAGTAGCCGACCAAGGCTGAACGCTCAAGTGGCGCTTGAGGGTTGGCCGTTAGTCTGTCAACTCTGCCCCAGCCCCAGTTCTGACACGTGAGAGTGTAAGGAAGGGGGTGGGTTGAGGCAAGACAGCCTAAGGGATAGATAAAAGGAAAGGAATAATAAACTAAAAGGAGAAATAAACGACTGAGAGGATAGAAGGAGAAATTAAAAAGGAAATTGGGGAGAGGGGGCCCCAATCTCTGGAAGGAGAAGAAGGAGGAAAGGGACGAGACGTAAGGGGGGGGGGGGAGAACAGCACACTCCCAGGAGCGAAATGTACTCTGACATATTTAGAAGACTATAGTCCAGCTTTGGACTATTAAGCTCAGCTGCAGGAGGCAATCAGGAGTTGCAAGCAGCCTAGGTCTAGAAGACCAGAGAACAGAAGGTGCAGGCTGGGGGTGTGTCTCACGCTCTCCCCCCTCCCTGCCAAAAAGGGAAACTTAAACAGCCAAAGGCATGAGGATAAGAGCTAAAATATGAGACTCTAAATAACAGACACTTGAGTAAAAAAGGGGGAGGAGGGGCCCTCACTCCACCAAACTCCCCAGAAGGGGAGAAGAGAAGGAACCCCTCCACCCAAAACCCCATAAACCCCCCAAGGATTTTACCTCTGCGTGTCTCCAGTCCCCGCCCGCCTAAACGCAAGGGAGAGGAGAGTGAGGAAAGAGAAGAGACACAGGGGACAGGGAGGAGGAAGTCCAGAGACTGAGGCCCACAGGGGGAAGGAGGGTGGGATTTAGTGATGAATGGTGAAGATACACAGAAAGATCAAGCATTACGGTAGGTATGTAATTTTCATATCTTATCTGTGTCAATCTTCACCATTCATCACTAGTGGGTGAGTACCGAGCCCCACCTAAAGGGGGCCCTGAAGTACCCTAAGGGGCTAGGTCCCTTAGCCTCCAGTGGGTGAGACACCAAAGGGGAGAACATTTACAGGCCTGGGGAGGCCTGGGCGAGACGGGGATCCCCCAGTGGGGGAAGGAGGGTGCCCCGAGAGCCTCCGTCTCACCCTTCAGGGAGAAGAGATGGGTTCTCCGGTATGCGGAGTAAATCACCTATCCCGGGCCAGGGTGATAACTGGGATAGGCGGCCATGCTGCCTCGTCAAGGCAGATTGCCGTCCCTACCACCTGGATGCCACTCCTGGTCGATGCCACGATGCCCTTGCTTGGTGCCTTGCTAGCTCCAGGCCCTGCGCAGAAAGGACAATGGCTTGTCTGGTTTCCTCAGAGTCAGGCACTGAGGCTAGGAGCTGACCTAGCCTAGACCACAAGAACTTGTTGTAGACTGCAAAGTGGGCCTGATGTGCTGCGATAGATACAGAGATCGTGCGAGTAGAACTTTCGTCTCCCCAGAGAAGTCGAAACCCATGAGAGTCCGAGTCCGGGGGTGGTGGTCACGGTAAGGGGGGCGAGGCCCAAGGGGTGTATAGGAGGTCAAGCCCAAAGGGGGATGAGGCAGAGAGCCTGGAGACCCAGGGGGAGCACAATACCGCTGGCGTAAGTCCCTTAGGGCTGGAATGGTAGAGAAGGGACAAAGCCAGAGCCGATGTGATGCCTCCTGAAAAGGAATAGGCCAGGCAGGAGCCACCAGGTGGGCTGCACTGTACTCGCCTAAGAAGGCGCACATCACATGCTCGAGATTGCTGACTGGGACAGGGGTAAGATGAAGCTTATATAACATTCTCGCAAGGAAGCGCTGATAGGAGGACAGATCAGATGCTGGGGAGATGTGGAGCAAAGGTTCCTCTCCCTCAGTAGAGGGAGAAGAGGATGAAGACAAGCTTCCAGGTTCATGGTCCAGCTGCACGGGAGCGTGGTGGAACACCTGCTGGTCCAGGGCATGGAGATAGGTGGGAAAATGTGCTGCAGAACCTCTGAACTGTTCCCAGGTGAGAGGTCCGTGAGGACTGGGAATACTTTGGATCACTGGGGATGGAGACAGAGGCTCAGGGGACAGGATCCTGGCAACAGAAGAACGGTCTCTTGCCAGGGCAAGGGGGCCAACAGGAAACTCTTTGCAGGGAGGGGGAACCGAAAGCCGCTGCAGCTAACAGCCGTTCAACTGGTTCGTAATGGTCGGAGCTGTGCCCAAAGGAAGAAAGCCCCTCGTGAGGTAACCGGGACTGTGCAAGTCCAGATGGACAGCCCCTGACCTCAAAAGTTAAAAGTCCCGGCCCGCGCTTCAGCTCCTCCCAGAACCCAGCTGGGCTCTGGGGAGGGCATGCAGCGCCACACCTCTACCTCTCAACCCTTCGGAATCAGAGAGTGACCTCGTCCTCGTAGCCACCAGCCTAGGTAGCTGGCAACTCCGGGTAGCCTCTGAGGAGTCCACCCAGGGAACCGTACCCTTCCCCTCCTGGTGTGCCCCAGGCTGCCCCAAACTTGGACTGTCCAAACACACTAAGGAGAGGGGTGCCCCAACTGGAGGAACAGCAGCGCCAGCGACCCCAGGTTGCACAGCAGTAATCACAGGGACCACCACTGGCTGGTCAGACCCCTTGACCCTAAAGTACACCAGCGACAACTGATCCCCAGAGGGAGCCTGAGTGGGGGCCGAGGTGCTGGAAACAGAGGGGTACGAAGATTCCGAAGAACCTGGGAGCCAGTCTGGATCAGATGCAGAGTCCGTCTCCGAAGAGGCAGGCTCCGAGGTCCAGTGCCAGACAACTCCCCGAGCCCCTCCAGTTCCTGGACCCTGAAGTGGGACACCCTGAGATTCGGTGCCGCCAACAGCGCCAGAGGGAAGCACAGCCCCACACCGACACATGAGCGGCATGGGTTGGGCACGACCTCAAGCGCAGCCCTGCGCTCCCAGCCGCCAACCCAAACATGGCACAGCGCCGACCTCAACACCCACCTGGCACCAAAGCGGCATCAAGTCAGGCGCGGGCCTCGAACGCCGACGCCACACAACACTTTGGCGTGGCAGGGCCGCCCCTGACCGTGACGCTGACCCCATCCCTGGCGCTGGCCGACGGTAAAGGTCGAGCCCGCGCAAGCCCAGAGCCAAGTTTGAAACTTCCAAACACCACCCCAGCACCGCCGAGAACTCCGACGCTGCAAGCACCAAGAGAAGGCCAGATGCTGACCGCGACGCCGCACTCAAAGCCCAGAGCGCTGCGAACAGCGCCGGGGCCAAGAGCAGCACCACGATATGGCGCCGAGGATGGTGCCAGCCCGGCACCAAAACACGACACCGAGGGAGCCTTCGCCACTGAAGAAGCGACTGTCGATGCAATGCCTCCCGACTGACCCCCAAGGGGGCCGGCCTGGGCCTCCTGCACCGTGGAAGAAATCCCCGCCGTGGCAAGGCTAAAAGAGGTGGGGGTTCCCTCCTCCATGGGCTGTATAGGACCAGGAGAGGACCCGGAGGAAGGGCCGAGAATCCTCACCTTTGCCCGGCGACTGCGCATTCAACCTCCGAAGGTCGGCAGCATACGTCCGACCTTCAACACACGAGTCTCAACAACACGGTGGTCCATAGAGAAGCAAACGACGCAGTTATCCATATCGTGGTCGGGCCGAGGCAGGAAAGGCAGTGGTCATGCTGATCCGTCACAGAACAGAGGCGGCCACAGGGACACCGACGCATAGGGGGCTGCCTCATTTTAGATGTCGTCTTGCCCCCCACACGAGACATGACCGAATGGAAAATAAACTATAAACAGTACTTGACGTCACTTAATAAAAGGAAAGGTCTTACCGGTACTTGAAGCGACGTCGAGCAGGCCAGCAGAACCGAGGCAACTATAATTTTGAACGCAGAATCGACAGACTAGGCCGCAAAAACTCGTAGTCTCTCACATGAGGTACCACACTCGTAGTAAGTAAGTAAAGTTTATTTAAAAAATGCTTTTCCAGAGATCAAAGCGCTTTACAAAGAACAAAAAACAAACAATACAATATTAACAATATAAAATCATAGACCATAAGCTTTGGTAAATAAAAAAGTTTTCAACTCCATTTTAAAACTCTCGACAGTCAGGAAGCTTCGTATCCGACGAGGTAGAGAATTCCACAGGGCCGGAGCTGCATATGAAACGCACGAGCTCCAGATGTTTTCAAACGAACCCTGGGAATCTCTAGCAATCCCTCGTCAGTGGATCGGAGTGAGCGAGAGGGGCAGTAGGGAGTAAGGAGATCTTTCAGATACTGTGGTCCCTGTTCGTGTAAGGCTTTATAGGTCAGTAACCCGACCTTGAAGGTGATTCGCCATTGTACCGGCAGCCAGTGCAACCTGCATAAAATGGGTGTAATATGACTATACCTAGATATTCCAGTCAAAAGCCTGGCTGCTGTGTTCTGCACTAGCTGCAGGTGATGAATTTCAACCCCTGGTAGCCCCAGGTAAAGGGAATTGCAGTAATCAAGGCGAGTGGTCACAAAGGCGTGGACCAGAGTAGGAAGGTCAGCCAGAGGAACCAGGTGTTTTACCGGGGCACTATTCCTCAGATGGAAAAAAGAGGACTTAATGGCTGACACCTGTGATTTCAGGGTCAAACCGCTGTCAAAAATAACACCCAGGTTCCGCACCTGGCCTGAGGTCAAGAGCTGGGCATCACCAAGCCAAAGGCCTGATGGTACTTCAGCCCTATGACCCACCACAAGGCGATCTGGGTCCACAACCAACACATCCGTCTTATCCGGGTTTAACCTCAGCCAGCTGGCGCTCATCCAGTCATTGGTTTCGGCTAGACAGCTGTTAAGCAGAGAGAGACTGCATCATCCTGACCAGGAATAAAGGACAGATACAGCTGGGTATCATCTGCATAGCTGTGAAAACCCAGACTGTAACGCCTAATAATATCTCCTAATGGCAGCATATAGACTGCGAACAACATGGGCGCCAAGATGGAGCCTTGCGGTACCCCACAGGACAGAGAGATGGTATCAGAGGAATAAATCTCCATAGTAATCCTCTGAGTCTGCCCCATAAGGAAAGATTGAAACCAATGTAAGACTGTAACAGACAGTCCACAAAGAAAGCGCAGGCGCTCCAACAGCACTCCATGATCCATAGTATCAAATGCTGCAGAGAGATCAAGGAAGACACTCGACGGCGGGAGAGAAAGAACTGGGGCTGGGGAGGAGTCGACAGCAGCTAACGGCCAACCCTCAAGTGCCACATGGAACGTTGGCCTCAAGGGCGGCGCCTGCTCTATGTCGACTCCGCCCATGTTTAAAAAAAAAAAAAAAAAAAAAGTCTCCCGCGGGGTCTGAGCTCCGGCGCAGTACCCACTAGTGATGAATGGCGAAGACTGACAGATAAGATCCACATGTTCTCCTCGATAGATGGTATGATCTGGGACAGAGTTACTATCCTGAAGGTGCAAGACCTGAGAAATTGGTTCAGGTTGTGCAGATCTAGAATGGGGTGCCAGCCCCCCCCCAAATCCGTTTTTGGGACCAGGAAATACCTGGAAACGAACCCTGAGTTGACAGGGGGATCCGTGACTCTGACCACTACCTTCTTGTGAAGGAGTTGGGCGATGTCGTCTCTGAGAGATGACTTCAGTGTGGGAGGATACCGTCTCCTCCCATGGGGCTTGGCTTGGCTTGGTGGGTACTGCACGAATTCCAGAGGCACTCCCTGGCTGACCACTTCCAAGACCCACCTGTCCATCATAACAGCGGACCAGGCGGAAAGGAAGTGGCGGAGCCAAGTCTCCATGGGAGGACCCAGAGTGGGTGTGATGGGCATGGGGGTGGCTGCCCCATCCCGTCACTGTGTAGGCTTGGAGGAGGAAGGAACGGCAGAGGAGCCACTGGGGCCTCTCCCTCCGGGCTTACAGTTCGCCGGAACCCCTGACTTGGGCCATGGGCACCAAGCTTGAGCCTACTGACCAGATTGGTACTGGGGCCGCTTGGCTGCAGGGGCAGAAGACCGAAAGGGCTTCTTCTGTTTCTTAGAACCCTGAGGTTCCTTCTGGGCAGAAGTAATAGAGTCTGAGGTGGCACTGGACTTCTCGATACGCTGGAGGTGACCTTTGACTCCTGGACTGAACAAGTCGGTACACAGGAAAGGAACGTCCGCCATAATGGTCAAGACTCTCAGCCAGGCCCTGCGGCGCATGGGGACTGCAGCTGCCACTGAATGGGCACAAGAATCCCTGATGTCCAGAGCCATCTGGAGTTGCTGTTTAGCAACAGCCCGACCCTGGTCACGGACCTGCTTGACCATGGTCTGAAGGTCCACAGGGGAAATGAGGAAGCACCTCATCCAGAGAGCCCAAGAGGGTATGGGAGAAGTGTGCCGTAATGACGGCCAAGCACACTAGTCAGAGACCAAGTGAGGAGGCAGCATAGACCTTTCTGGCCGAATGATCCAATTTTTTGGACTATTTGTCAGGAGGTCTAGCCGTGTCTCCTGAGTTGCCCAAGCGCCGAAACACAGACTCGGTCATCAACCCTCAGTCGAGGGGTGCTGTGAAAACCCCGAAGGGAATCCGATGGAAACCGAATACTTGCAGGCCATCTGGGCTGAAGGCGCAGGGCAGGAGGCTGAGTGCTGCCAAAGCTCCAAGGCCGGGCCAACTATGGCTTCGGCCACTGGGAAGGCCTCAGAATCCCCTTTTCTGAGGATATCAGTTAGTGGGTATTTGGCCCATTTTTCAATAGGCTCCAAGGGCATCCCTGCTGATTCAGAGATGAGATGGAGGATGCCCTGGAAAGACGTGGGACCTTCCTCCGTCGATGGACTTATTGAATCATCATCGCACGAACATGAATTCAAGTCTGAATCCTCAGACCCCGAATCTGAATAGAGCGGCCGACCACAAGAGTCACTTTTGACCTGCCACGGACAGTCAGGAGTGAGGGTGACAGACAGCCTGTACGGGAGGCCCTGAAGGGGCTGAGACTCCTTGGCAGGGGCCCCTGAAGGAGGCTGCTTAGGTGGCAGCTCCATCAAAATAGGTGGAGAGGCCGGCTTCGGCTGAGCTGAGAGGGTCTTCACTGGCTCCACAGGTGGAGCGGCTCCCGGCTCCGGAGGAGTCGGCGTCGGCCTAGAGGACGACAGCCAAGTGATGGCCGGAGTGAAAGCCGGGGTCAACTTCAGACCAGACAGCATGAGCTGTTGCCATATAAGGTCCCCATAGCATCGACACAGCTTGCATTGAAGCCTCTCCTTATCCGAGGAGGACGAGGACACCGCTTCTTGGAGCGCTGCTTGTAAGACTTCCTAAGCCTGTTGGTCGAGGGTGTCTGAGACCTCAACCTCGACTGTCGGAGGGACAGATGGGGGTGCTCGGAAGGGGCCGGGAAGAACAGCGGTTCTTCCAGGTCAGAGACAGAGACTACGGGTGGAGTCCCAGCGGGCTGAGTCTCCTCCTCAGTGGCCGGCAGGACCAGAGTCCTAAACAAAGAATTGTCGGCCTCATCAGTCGACAGTGAGTTGACGGGCTCAGTTACTATTTCAACCTGGTCATCGTCCCACGTCTGAGCCGGCTGGCCTGACAGGGGTACCGTAAAGCCAGTGGCTGAGGTCGCAATTTCAACCGAAGTCGAGATGGGAGACTTCTGGGACCGCGATCCCTCTCTGACCAAAGAGCATCATCGACGCGATGAATCTTCTCTCAATCCTTTGTCCTTTTTTCGGGACCAGGAGGTGTGTGAACCGTACAGGCCCTCTCCTTTTGTCAGGAGAGACTGGCACATCTCCTTGAAGGATATGGAGAAGAAGGAGCCCAGTTTGACCGGAACAAAGACTGAAACTGAAGAGGATTGCTCGGCAGCGTGAGCCGCCTCCTCCTCGAAGGCCTTCATTTGCTCCAGTTGGTTGGTGGATCCCACGGCTGCGGAGACCACACAATGGGCATCTTTGGATTTGACTGGTGGGTATAGTTTTTCCGGTTGTCCGAGCTGCAAACATGCGAGGCGATCATCCAAAACTGCAGGATGGAAGGCGCGACAAAAATCGTAGGCCTGAGTATCATGCGCATGGCCCAGGCAGTAAACGCATGTGGAGTGCAGGTCAGTATGGGACATCTTCTGCCCACAGGGACACTGGCGAAACCTGGGCGAGGACTTGTCCTCCATCGCAGTCGCAATTGCAAATTAACCCGGAGAAACTCTAATGAGTTTGATTTTTGGTAATCTGTCCAAAGGATTAAATGCCAGGGCTTACTCTACGCGGGAGCGGTAAGGAGAGAACCTGAATCTTCCAGCGGAAAGGAAGATATGGCATCAAGGGGCGGAGCCAAGGCATATACCACCCAAGTGGGTGGGAGGAGCCAGCTTTTAGACCATCCGGCAAGATTTAAAGGGGAAAGGGACATGACAACTAGTGTGGATAGAACAACATATCCACGATCTTAGAACACATTACAATTGGTCCCATTCTGTACTGACTGCAGATACAGATGGTAATTTGAGTCAGAGCACTGTTTTCTTTTTGTAACATCTATGTTGGTACAATAAAAGGTATCAAACCATTTGCTTCTAGATTGTTTATTTTTAGAACTGAAAAACAGACTGGCCACCAAACTGGTGTTACCACACAAAAACTTGTTTGTTTACAGTCTTAGTCTTAGCCAACTCCCACTACATCTTTCCTGGCTTTGGGAACTCCCCCATCATAATCTAGCCCCTCAAGATGCAGTGGGAGCAGAGAAGACTATTGCATCATGAGTGGCTGCACTATTTGAGGGTGTTCTTAATGTTCAGGAAGTATGCAATAAAAGTAGATCAAGGATTTGAAACAAACAAGGTTGGGTATAGTTAC
The DNA here is from genome assembly GCA_016271365.2 of Neoceratodus forsteri. Lineage (NCBI taxonomy): Eukaryota > Metazoa > Chordata > Ceratodontiformes > Ceratodontidae > Neoceratodus > Neoceratodus forsteri. Next base: position 271,124,433 of record JADMNL010000025.1, read on the forward strand.
ACCATTAGCATGCATTTCTGTTTTACTAAGACACAAAGCAGATGAAACAAAGCAGCAGCATCAATGAATTTTAGGGAAGGTAAGAAAATCATAAAATGTGGGTTTTCAACTAGAAATAATTTGATGCAATAAGGGTTGTCGGGTGTCCCTTCAAAGGTGTCCTGATGTGTTTTGAGCCCAGCTGCAGTCCTGGCACGGGCCACATCACATAACTAGTCCTGTTGGCTTGTACTGGAGAAGGTAACATTTCAATAAAATTTCAATAAGAACACCCAGTCGGGCTGGTGGAAAGTCTGTGGAGCCAGTGTGTTTTCTGGGTCACTAGCCCGGCTGGCTAGTGGTTGCAAAACTTAATTGTGACACCTGTGAGGTTATAGATATTTTATAGCGATCCAAGGAAAGACTGCAGTGGCTGATGAATGGGCTCTGTCGCTAATGAGGCTGCTGAAGCAACAGCAGGCACATGGCACATAAAAAGGTCTGCTGCTCTGCTCCTCACTATGGGCTCTATGCACTATTAGAAAATTGGTGTTTTATTTACTGGGCTCTGATTGGCTGGTACCTCTGCCAGGGAGGTACATTAACTTTCAATACACACACCACAAATGAAAAGTTCCACGCTGGCATGCCTCAGTCAGAAACAGGTATCTCCGTGCCAATTCGAAATTTATTATATATTTTTTTTTACTATTGTATTTTTTATGCTCCTCCTAACTGCCCCCTTCTCTCCACTCTTTCATACTACCTCAACCTGTGTGCGATCCTTCTCCTCATCAGAGTCTGCTCCTAGAGTACACAGTTCACTAACCTAGGTGCCCGGATAACCCCCGGGTAGGGTGAGGAGGCATTCTCTTGCTTTTACCTCCTCCAAACCATACATGCTGTGACGTGGACTGGTATAGCGGAGTCCGCCCGATGAGCCTGAGGACCCACACACAGCGAGGAGTTGTCACCTAGGAGAGACAAGGGTGTTTTTTCCTTGTTCATTCCCAGACGTTGGCGTGCAATGAGAACTAAGGAGCATGAAAGCACGCTGAGACATGCCCTCTGCTCCACCCCTCTGCCGACGTCTGCCCTATCCCGATGCTGCTACTCCCTCCTACCGCACTTTCCACCTGGGCTCCCCTAGGTGGCGGTATTGCGGCGGAAGCGTGCAGATAATCCCCCAGAGAAGGAGAGCAGCCGTTGGGCTCTCGATTCTTCTCCTCTCCGGCCGACTCCCAGCGGCCCATGCTCGTTCCCGAACACGTGTCGCCGGCATGGTGCGAGGTAAGGCATCCAGCACCTCAGCCCTCAGCACCACCGGGCTGGCCTTCCAATTCGAATGTTAAAGCTGACTAGCCACCATCATTTTCCTGCTCGGTAAGTGAGACGAAACACTGAGTCAGCCCCAATACACAAACACAGCACAACCCTGCCCACCACACTGAACTGCCAGTCTCTGTAAAAAAACAAAAAACAAAAACTCATAAACCACTTCATTTTTAAAGCAGTATTGAAATGTACCTGCTTCTTGCAGGCTTAGTTTCCATTTCCCTACTTCCTCAGTTGACCTTCGTTGTACAAAAATCTACAGACCTTCCGTCCCTAGAAGCCTGCTCCACAGTGCGACCACCCGCCCGCCACCACCGCACCACTGATTTCAGATTCATTCAGTGCCTTCTGAAATAAGGCCTGTCACTACCACAGTTCAAAACAGAGCATACACAACAGACATGTACCTGTTCACAGTACGCTTACTTTTCCTTCAGCTCGCCCGACCGCCACCACTGTTCCTCGGCCAAATTGCCCGAGCAAACAATCAATAAATGAATTGTTTACTAAATGAATAAAATGCAGTGGACGAATCAATGCATGTAAAAAAATAATAATAAAACAGTTAACAAAACAGTTTCAAATTAAGCCCTTTGAGTGTCTGTGGGAGAGCAGGAAACCATAACAACCAGCTCAAAAACTAACAAGTACTGAGGCTCCATTAGGACAAAAGTCCACAGGTTTAAAAAAAAGCACAGCATTCAAATGCAGGTGGAGGAACTATTTTATTTAAAAAAAAAAAATCAAAGTAGTAAAAGTTTTAACATTTAAATATAAAAAAAATATTTTTTCAAACATATAAATTACAGTGGCCCATTGTCTAAGCACAGTAATACCCTCCAGGGTGGGCGGTAGTGGGCATTGGGCCTTATTATGCCCCTGGATGGTCCAGTATTGCCCCAAAACTGCCCACCCTGTCGGGTATTATTGCGTACATGTGCACCGGGTATGCGCAAGAGGCGTATACCTGGCATGCACAGCTCCCCACCTGTGGACAGGCGTGCACCGGCTGGCACTCACTATTGCCAGCCACCTGTCTGTGGGACCGCCTCTCCCAGCACGCAGCTACGCGAGGCGGATTGCATTACACAGGTGGGCACCCAATCGAAGTGGATCTCCTGCTGCATGCGAGCAGGGGATCCTGGAAAGGTGTTGGACTGTTTCTTTTTGTTATACTATGGACAAGTGCCCGACTGGCTGCCCCCAGCCCTCCCTATCAGCCCGGTGAGCTGGGCAGTAGGATTGAGGGTGTTCCTGTCCTGCTGCAGCTGGTGGTTGTCCATTGCGGCGGGCACATAGCCTTTATGGCAGGGTCCTCCCTGCCCTATCTTGCACCTCCTGTGCCCAGTACCCCGCACCTTAGTGAATGGCGCAGAGTATGGGCACACCTCTAACACTTCCCCAGATTGCCCGTGGCATGTGGCTATGCAGGTGGACAGGGGATAGAGCACGCAAGGGGCTCATGCACCTTTCATGAATACCGCCGGGGGTTCAATGGACCCCCGCTGCATGGCATTCTGACTTGGGGTTGCCTACGTGCCTCTGCACAGGCAACCTGCACTTTTGTACATAGGAATCTATATGCTTAAATGCCCTCATAGAGTTCTGCAGAGGTATCTACACTGGAGATCTCATGCAATAGCAACCATGCGGTACATCACGGGCCACAATAAGCCTGGGCTGGACAGCAGGAAGAGGTATGTCGTGAGTGGCTGGGGATAAAGATATAACACGTAAACGATAAATGACTGCAGAATAGGAAAAACCCTTTACTGAGACCTGAAATCCCAAAATGCAATTGTCAGTTTGTTATGTAATACAATGCAAAATATGTTATTCAGTATATCAGATGTACTTAATCTTTTGTCTTGAATGCAATTCAAAACATGCTCTGCAATGTATCAGATGTACTTAATCTTTTGTCTTGAAGGTTGGATTCTGGGTTTATCCAGTCTGAACTTAAATTAAACCTGATTTACCAATGCTAAATCACTGCAAGCAGTACGTAGCTAGTGGATATTTACTAAACACTTAGTTTGATCGCTTTCTGATTAGCATTAATATAAAGGATTAGTGCCAAAACAGTCATTTCACATGATTAAAATAGAATAACCTTGACCTTTTTAACTTAAAAGAGCTTCTGACACCTCTGGTAGAACAGTGACAAACATTGCATTCTGCAACAATTCAGCATATATGTCACACACAAGCGCTATACTTATCTCACACCCTTTCTTTATTACTAAGGACACCTGCATGAGAATACGGTCCTGTACGCCATCTACAACTGTTGATTGTCTATACCTGAAATCACAGCCCCTGTCTGCAACATCTAATCTCTTGTTGTGCATGTGATTTTGAAGATGTCACAGAGAGTTACAGTGATATCAGATCCCTAAGCCACCAAGGACGTCGCTGACACCCCCCCGCCCAGAAGGGAGGGAGACCAGGTCGCAAGGGCCTACTCGGGGAGCCCTCCCTGCAGAGATTAGCCAGATCCTACCCCCCACCGAAGGGAGGAAGACCAGGTCGCGAGGGCCTACTCAGGGAGCCCTCCTGCAGAGATTAGCCAGATCCCTCAGCCACAGGGGCGTCACTGACACCCCGAAGGGAGGAAGACCAGGTCATGAGGGCCTACTCGGGGAGCCCTCTCTGCAGAGATTAGCCAGATCGCTAAGCCACTGAGGACGTCGCTGACACTCTCGAAGGGAGGGAAGACCAGGTCAATGAGGGCTCACTTGGGAGCCTCCCGCAGAGATCAGCCAGCACACTGGAGACCACGACCACGCGGCCGAGACAAAAGTCCCGAGATACAGGCTGTGGCCGAGACAAAGGTCCTGAGATAAAGGCTGTCGGTCCCGATAGCTAGTGGCGCCAACCACAGGATTCAATTTATTGTCCCCATATGAGTGCTGATAGTTTTTTGAAAATGTATTTTGCCTCCGTTAGCGCAGGATATTTGGGAGCAACGCAGGACACCTTACTCGCCTTGGAAGTATTTGCTATGTAACTATATTTAGCAGGCGTGCCTTAAGTTGATTACGAGGAGTGCCTTAAGTTGAAATTTGGCAAATGTTACAAGAAACTGCATTACACCCCCTGTTAAAAATATAGTGACTCGCTGGGGCCTGCTGTAAAACACCTAAATTTACAGGCACAGCTGATATAGCAACCTGGAAGACTATGTTGTATGGCACCTTAAAAGTAATAGGACATACAAAATTAGATAAAGTAAAACACAAAACCCAGATTACATAAATTAAAAGCCCGCCCTCTTGTACTCACCCCCTTCCACTGCGTAGCATCAAAGGTGCTCACCCAATATAATCCTCGACTCTCTTCTTATTCCTCCTCAGATCCCTAAGCCACCGAGGACGTCGCTGACCCCCCCCCCCCCGAAGGGAGGAAGACCAGGTCGCGAGGGCCTACTCGGGGAGCCCTCCCTGCACAGATTAGCCAGGTACGCTGAAACGCCACGACCACGGGGCCGAGACAAAGGTCCCGAGATAAAGGCTGTTGGTCCTGATAGCTAGTAGGCCCCGCTGATGCTACGCGTCAGCTCCCCACCGCCCCCGTCACCACCCTTGGTGGGCTCCGGCTAATATACTGAGGACCACGTGGCTGCGTGAGCCTATCTGCTCACTTTTCTATTTGCAGCTTCTCAGCTGCTGCAACTAGAGGCCGCCTAAGCTGGGTTGTCTATCAAAACATACTGATGCTGCGTTCTCAACAGAAATGATCCACCAGCCTAGTATCTGATCCCTGCAGTCCAGCACAACAATTGCCCATATCAATATAGGGAATTGCAGGAGAGAGGGGCTGTGGCCAGTGTCAGGGATCTTACCTGATAACAAAGATACAACATAGCAGGCTGAAACACCTAACAGGACTACAGTACTGCCCAAACGTAGGGAACCCTGCTCCCTCAAGTATCACCGCCTGGTCATGGAAACGTGATGGAATAAATTCCGCAGCAAAGTAGCCCAACCATCACACCAGCAGTGATGGTGCTTGCAGCTGAACCTGCACCCAGCTAGCATTGGATTACCGGCAGTGTTACTCCTGTATATAGTAGCACTAGCTTGGGTGGATGCCAAAATAAGTGACTGCCACGACCCTAACCTGTATAGGGGAGCACAGGACAGTCACCTACTACACCTCACACATTGCCCCACTCCCACAATCCCGCTCACATTGATTACCAAGTACGGATTTACTCACAAGGGAGCCTGCTATCTCATTTTCTCCGGTCTGACAGGTGATCGATCTAAACGATCGTACCGTACCCGGCAGGGGGTCCTCCGCCTCATCCTACTATTACTGATATTGAGGGCTGGTGATATCCACCCCAACCCTGGGCCTCCACCATCTAACTCCACACTGGGATCCTCCAGGGACCCCACATGGTGTCACACCAAAGGTCTAAGGGTGGCCCACATGAACATCTGCAGCCTCCGACCTAAGATACCGGAGGTGCAATCATGGGTAGACACTTACAAACCCGACATGCTAGCCATCTCCGAAACATGGCTGAAGCCTCAGATACTCCCTCATGAAGTGGAACTAGACCATTACAACTCCTTCCAAAAGGATAGAATAGGGAAAAAAGGTGGGGGAGTTCTCATATACGTGACCTCCTCCGTGGTAGCTTCCTTGTCCCCTGTTGATAAGCTAAACGCAACTGGACTTGAATCCATACTCATCCAACTTGTCCTGGGTGGTGCTAAGCACCTCACCATAGAATGTATCTATAACCCCCCCACGGGGAACTGCTGCACTCCAAACCCTCATCAGCCCAATAGCAGGGGCTCGACTCACGGAGTTGCTGGTACTGGGGGACTTCAACTTATAGTGGGAACCCGCTTCCGAGCAAAAATACAAGGCCATATTCCTAGACGCTAATCTAACCCAGATTATCACTGAGGTCACAAGGCATAACCAAAAAACAGGGAAACACTTTATCCTGGATTGGATACTTACCTCCAAACCCACCAACATACAAGTGTCGGGTGTAATGTCGGATGCCCCAAGCAATCACTCACCCACCTTCTGCATATGGAAAAACCGACCTCCAAGGATCCCACCCAAGCTCATAGTGGCCAGGGACTTCTCTGGTTTTATGGCAGAGGCATTCCAGACAACCCTAAGAAACATAGACTGGTCACCAGTGAGACACCTAGGGAGCATGGACGAGGCAGCATAGTTTTTCCAGAGCACGTTCTCAACAGTGGCTAACACGCATGCCCCAATTAGGACCAGACGAGCCAAGGGCCTCTGCCACAAATGGGTATCACATGAGCTGAAGGCACTGATGATAACCCGGGACAAGGCCTGGAAAAAGGCAAGGAGTTCTGCAACTGCCTCAGACTACTCTGCCTATAGATCTCTGTAGAATCAGTGCCAAAGAAGCTCCAAGAACGCCAAAAGGGACTACATAAAATCCCTGCAGAGGCAAACACTAACTGATCCAAAGTCCTTCTGGGCAAACATCAACTCCCTGATAAAAGGTGCTAAACCACGCCAGCAGGGTAACATAACCTACAACGGCACCACTCTCACGGATGGAGAGGAGGTCGCTATAGCCTTCAACCGCCTCTTCACCAACCTCGGGGCGCTCAGATCCAACCCTACATGCGTCTCGCAGAACCCAATGGTTGCTGAAGCCAGGGACTCTCCGATCGCTAATTTTCATCTGCGGATAGTGCAAACCAAAGAGGTGCTAACCCTCCTACAATCCTTAAAACCCAGCGGATCACCAGGACCTGACAGACTGGATCCTAGGCTGCTAATGGCCGCTGCCCCAGCCATCGCACTGCCTATAACGCAGTTAATAAACAGATCCCTGCAGGAAGGTACTGTCCCACTAATATGGAAGCGGGCTCATGTAGTCCCAATCCACAAGGGCAGAGCAAGGGAACCTATAAGCAACTATAGGCCCATCTCCATCCTATGCCATTTAGCTAAGATCCAGGAGCGGCTAGTTTACGGCCAACTTAGTGACTACCTGGAAGCCAACGCGCTACGAGCCCCCACACAACATGGCATTAGACCAAAGCACGGGACTGATACTGCCCTCATCAAATTCACCTCTGATGTCCTGACAGCGTGGGACAAGGGTACCCCCACTGGAGCCGTGTTCATGGACCTCTCAAAGGCCTTCGACCTGGTGGATCACTCACTCTTACTAACCAAGCTTAGCCAACTGGGGCTGGATCAGCACTCCCTCAACTGGTTCTGCAATTACCTCACTGACCGCACACAACAGGTCAAGTGGAAAGGGGCCACCTCCCAACCCCTACCGTTAACTGAAGGGGTACCACAGGGCTCAATCTTGGGCCCGCTTATGTTCTCCCTTTTCACAAATGATCTCTATGGACATTGTGGGGGCAGCTCCTTAGTACAGTATGCAGACGATGCAGTCCTGTACAGAATGGGGGATCACCCATCCGACCTTGGACACCCGCTCCAAAACGACTTCACCAAGGCTGAGACATGGCTAGTCGAGAACCGCCTGGTCCTCAAACCCACCATGACCAAGGCTATGCTGTTCGGGCCAAAATCACTGGGCCTCTCCAGGGATCATCTTCTACCACTCTCTACCTTGTCCGGCTCCAAAATAGAAGTGAAATACCTTGGCCTCACACTAGATCAAGGGCTCACCCTAAAGCCCCATGTGGACACCGTAACAAAAAACATCCACCAAAAACTGGGCCTTCTCTATCGCCTAAGCCACAACATGATACCAGAGACTAGACTGGCCATCTCAGAAAGCATCCTTCTCCCATCCTTAACCTATGCCGCCCCCACCGTACTCGGCATCGCTAAAATGGACTACAGTAGACTTACAACCCTATACCATAAAATAGCCCACTTTGCCTCTAATTCCTACCCTAGGACCCACCATTGTGAAGCCCTCACAGCACTCAACTGGCCATCCCTATACAACAGGCTCCAGTACCCCCTACTAAGCTGGACTTATAAGCTCCTAGATGCACATCCTCTGGCAGGGCTAAACGGACTACTTACCCCAAAGCCGCCCAGACGACCACGCCGCTCCTCGAATAAAAAACTCCTGGAAATCCCCCTGACCTGTACGGTAGCAAAGAGTAAATTCTTTACTCACCTAGCTCCGGACTCATGGAACAATCTCCCCAGCCATCTCCAGGAGGCACCGTCAATAGCCCTCTTTCAAAGGGGGCTGCGTGCTCACCTTATCAAACCAAGCCCATGCTACGGCTCAAATAGCTAAGACAGCGGCACCTCATGTCAACTCGAAATGACGTGATATTGCTCCCCTACAACGGTAACGATCAACGACTGCACAAGCGGGCACCCAACCCCGTAGGCATTCAAAGCGCTTATCACCCTCACTCCCATCTGTCATCACTGCTGTACTCTAGGCTGAAAGGTATTTGCTGCCCTCTTCTGTAGAATAAGCAAACTGAACACATAACCCCGTATTATCTGTACCACTCTGATACACTGTACTCAGCTGTGTAACATACCTCCGGCATAACATGTACTGTTCAGTATTGCTGTATTAGATGTACTACTGTATCAGATGCACTGCACTGTACTAATACTGCACCATCTAATATCATGTACCTCCTGCCTTCTTACACAGAAACTGGAAAATTGTATACTGTCCTAATTAACCCTGTACTATATGTCTGACACTGTGAAATCTGTCTGTGTGTTCAAACCATATGTAACAAACCCCGGGTCGCCCTTAAAAAAGGGACCTTCGGGGCCCAGTGGGCTCACCCGGTTAACAAAATTTAACAAATAAATAAATAAATATCAGCTGTAGACCAGCAATAGATAAAAGACCAAGTGTGGGGAGCCTGGAAATGCTACCGCTTGCTTCGACGGCGACCTGAGTTCAAGGAAGAGTTCCAAGCACCAGGGACAGCCAGGGCAAAGGAGAAGCTACAGTCCTGGTGCACATTCTCCTCGTCTGAGGAGGGCAGACAGTAAGCTACGCTTCGCTACTGTTGCCTGGGGATACCTCTGCGGCAGTGCAACCGGCAGCCATGGGGGGGGGGGGCACTGTCTGATGTCGGCATGAGAGTACTTGCTGGCATGTTATGGAGGGCAGGACCTGGGAGAAAAAGGAGAAAAAAAAAAAAAGACTAGAAGTACCAGAATGAAAACTGTCCCTGAAAGTCCACAGTGCTGACCGTGGTACCTCAGATCTCGACACTGGAGGCCCCTTGCCAGCCCCAACAAAAGAAGTGACAGCCAGGTGGGGACATGCCATTGTGAACCTGAGACAAGGTAAGTTCTGGAGAAGGCATGTGATGGGGCCACGGACCGGTCCGAATGGGGGGGGCAGGTTTGGAGGCAAGGTGGAGAAATACAGAACGGAAAACACAGTACAAATGAACACATTTCGTTTTATTCAACTATCCTCCATTACCAGGTAAAGGACTGGAGAAATCAAATACCAAATAATAAAATGCTGTATATGTTCACTTCTGTCTAAATATTACGTTTTTCAATGTTTTAAAAACAATTTGGTGGTTGCACACAGCACAGTTCGGAGTACTTTTAAATACTTCAGATGTTCTAGGGCACCAGACCAGTGCTGGACAGTGCAAACATGGGAGCCAAATTATGCATTCCTATTGCCAGAAATTAGTTTTATAGAAGTTTTGTCTTTTGTCAGTATTTCAAACACTTTCTAGGTAGTCTTCAGCACTAGGATACAAAATGGAATCAATTTCAAGCATTAAAAAACACTTTAAAAGCCGGCCCGGTGGTGCTGAGGGTTGAGGCACTGGACACCACACCTCGCGCCATGCCGGTGACCCGGAGTCAGGAACGAGCCCAGGCCGGGGCTCAGCAGGTGAGAGGATTGAGCGCCTCAAGCACTGCTCTCTCTCAGGAGAAGGGATAGCTGTCCTGCTCGCTAATCGCCCCCAGCAACAGCTGGAGGGGAATACGGTCAGGAAGCTTGAGCTGACGTCGAGTCAGTGGGGGCGGGGAGAAGGGAGGAGGAAAACTAGGAAATCAAGCCTGGCAGGCTTGATGATGGCCTGCCACCCCTGAGGCGGTCCCGATTGGGTCCGGGGCGGCGGCAACCTCCTGCAGGACAATTCATGGGGATTTCTAGGTATGGCAGTGGCAGAGCCGGAGAGAGAGTCCCTCTGTTCTGAGGGCCGGTTGCCAGCCAGAGGAGCAAAAACTGTATATATATATATAAACACTTTAAAAATTATAGCTGAACAAAAACAGCAAATTGTCCTAAAAATCCACACACACCCCTTTTGGGTTATTATGTATTTTTAAATCTGTAGCAAATTCTGAGCGGTGGTTAAATTGGAAGCGTTTACAAGGTGAACTGTATGTATTCTCTATGTTTGTAGGAGGTGGAACTGTCATCCCTAGGAGCTGGAACTCTCCATAGTATTCAATGGAAAAAAGGTGTCGGAGGAGGTGGAATCGAGTTCCTGTGAGTTCCTGCCCAATTTAACACCTCAGCAGACAACATGCAACCCACACGTTGCATGTTTTCATACAAGCGACAGAACTGCTACACTAAGAAGACTGGTACACTGCTATTTATAAAACTACAAACATTGCATGCCAGCTTATGAGCAACTCTTAAAAAAAAAAAAAAAAAAAGTTACAGTGCACCCTCTACTATCCACCCACTTTTGTGCAAGACAAAAGTTGGCTGATAATCGAGGTTGGTGAATAATGGGGGGCAATGGCAAAATGAGAAATTGGTATGAGACAAAAGTGGGTGGATAATAGAGGATGGCGGACAATGGGGGTGTGTGGATAATCTAGGGAGCACTGTACTTGCTCACTGTAGCAGTAGATCTTCAAGAGAATATCTCATCAAGCCACACCTATGGAACTGTGAGCTGCCAGACATTAGGACCACATGGAAACTTTTGCAAGCAGTCCACTAGCAGACGCCCATGATGACGTCAGACGTCGGCTCTCCCATATAAACGTGGGCAACCCCTTCCCTCCTCCGTTCTCCACCGGACAGCATGCTTGGAGGACCTCCCTGTAGGGAACTAGGAGAGAACCTAAGGCTCTGCTGACCAGGCAAGGCAGACAGCAGCAGACAGACCGTCATGGAAAAGGAGACAGCACTCATCAGAGTATCAGGCTCTGATAGGGGAATGGAGGGTGGGATGGCATGGCCCGATGAGATTCTCTCAAAAATCTACTGTTCTGGTGCGTACATAACTGTTTCATCTTCTTCAAGGATATCTTTTTCATCAGGACACACCTATGGAACGAGCACCAAGCAGTACTGACCATAAACAGTCTTGGTGACAGGAGCCTACAGGCCTAAGAAAGGAGGCTTTGTAGAACAGCTAGGCCAAAGCCATCCCTTTTTTGAGAGGCAATGTCCAGACTGTAGTGCTTAGTGAGGCTGTGGACAGTACTCCAGGTGGTAGCTGCACAGATTTCAGAAGCAGACACAGTTTTGAAATATGCACCAGATGTGGTCATGTGTCTAGTGGAACGACCATGAACAACCACAGGAAGTTCCTTACAGTACTTCCTATAACAAAAAGTTATTCAATTTGCTAGACATTTGGACAGGCACTGTTTGGAAACTTGGGCGCCCTCTTTCCCAGAAGCGAATTAAACAAAAGCTGTGAGGACTTCCTGCAGTCCTTCGTGCCCTGTATATAGTACCCAAGTATTTATTAATTTATTTTATTTATTTGAGTAATCAGAATTACAACCTTTGAGCTAAAAGCTCATTTACAAAGGATCCTCGTCATAAAGGGAGGGGAGAATACATGAGTTTAGGAGTCAACAGCACCTAAACAGGCATTGTCAAAAACACCATAATGTGATCAGTAGCAATCAATAACATTGATAATAGCAACATAACATAGGCAACAAAGGCAAAAGCAACACATAACCAGAGCATGGGTACAGGGTACATGGGGATACAGTACACACAGCAGGGCAGACAATAAAGTGCATAAGTCAAGTTAGGTACTAGTTGGAGAAAATCAGAGGTTGAAGCTATACAGGAGTTTGTAGGAAGGAACAGGAGATGTGGCTGAACATCATTCCTGATTCCTAAATTGGCTACTAGGCTACATCCAGAGGAGTAAGCATAGCTGTGGTAAACAGTCGGAGTAGTGGGAACTAATCAGGAATAGGTAGCAAAAGAGGAATCGGAATACAAAGTTGAGAGCTAACGGAGTAGGTGAGGGGAGTTAGAGGAGTACATGGTAGGTAGGCTGGTAGGGCAGAAGTAGAGCAGGAAGCTTCAGGCCAATTTGTAGAGTGTAGAGTGCAAGATGAACCTTGGCAGGCCCTGGGTTCAGGAGTCAGGTAAGAGCCGGGTTAAGAGTGGTGGTAGCAGCGAACAGGTGGGGAGATTCTATGTACTGTACATCTAAAGTATGGAGCAATGCTTCCCTTGGATTGGCATGCTCAGGTGGATGGTTTGATTTAAAGTAAACTCAGACATCACCTTTGGCAAAAATGTAGGATTAGTATGGAAAGATACCCTCTGTCTTTGTGGATAATCAAATAAGGAGGCTCACCCATTAGAGCCAGTAGCTCTGAAATCCTTCTAACTGATGTAACAGCAACCAAAAACAATGCTTTCCAAGAAAGTGTAGGCTACAACTCACAGCTAGCTCAAAAGGAGTCAAAGTAAGCTTTACCAACACAAAATTCAGGTCCCAAGCCAGGACTGCATTACGAATGCCTCTCAAAAACGTACGGATCACCTCCAGCTGGGTAACCATATGATCCTAACAGGCACATGGAAAGCTGAAATAGCAACTAGGTGCACTTTAATAGAAAAATACTGCAAGCCTGCATCTGACAAGGACAGCAGATACTCTAGAACTTGATTTACTGGACAGATAAAGAGGTCTAAATGATGAGAAGTGACCCACAAAGCAAACCACTTCCACTTCATGGAATAACTGGTGGCCCTGGTAGAAGGCTTTCTAGCAGCCACCAAAATATCAGCCACCTTTTGGGAAACTCCAGTTCTAGCAATGGCTATATTTTCAGGAGCAATGCATGGAAGTGAAGTGAAGTGATGTGAGATTGAGATGGACTAGGGTTCCCTGTTGCTGTGAAAGAAGTCCCTGGCATAAGGGTAGGGGTACTGGTGGTTCCACTGCTAATTGCTGCAGCAGGGGGAACCAGATCTGCTGAGGTCAAAGGGGAGCAATGAGAATTAGTGTTGCCCCTCCATCTGAAGTTTGAGTAACACCCTCTGAATTAGAGGGAAGGCATACTGGAAACACAGGTTACTCACCTGTGACGGTAGTTCTAGGAGTGGTATATGTTGTTCATCCACACTTCTTGGCATGTCCCTTTCCCCTTTAATTCTTGCCGGAAGGCCTTAAAGCTGGCTCCTCCCACCCACCCGGGTGGTATAACCCTCGGCTCCATCCCATGACGCCAGATCTTAGCCCGCTAGAAGCCAGGTTGTGTGTCGCAGCCGGGGAGGTTGGGCGAGTTAGTGTGGATCAACAACATACACCACTCCTAGAAAGTACAGTTACGTAAGAACTTACCGTAACAGTAGATCTTCGAGAGAGGCTCTTGCAGTAGGTAATTACAAATAGGACTGAAGCCGGCAGGCGTCAGGACCCCACGGAAAAATTTCTGGCTTGCAGTCTCTGGCAAGGGACCGCACCCACATCAGGTGACCGACGTCAGTATAAAGGGGTGGTCCCCCATGCCCGCCTTCCAGTTCTTTCCCGTCAAAGGCCAAAAAAGGCAAGACGAGAGAGAAGCGGATGTTTCCTTCCCTGGAAAAGGAGCTGAAAAAGCTTAGGTGGGGATGGAGGGCGGGAAGGTACTACCTACTGCAAGAGCCTCTCTACTATTACAGTAAGTTCTTACGTAACTGTACTATCTTACTTCGAGAGGGCTCTTGCAGTAGGTAATTACAAACAGGACTGAGTCCCAAGCAGTCCAAAATAAGAAGAAGCAAACGGGAGGAAGAAACTACCCAAATGTAGACACTCTGGCTGAGAAGGTCTTAGGAAAGAAGGCCTTGCAAAACAGCCAACCCGAAGCCAGCTCTACGGCAAGAGGCAATGTCCAAACTGTAATGTTTCATAAAGGTATGGACAGAAGTCCAAGTTGCGACTGCAGAGATGTCTGCTGCCTACACGTTCTTGAAACAAGCAGCAGAGGCAGCGACCCCTCTGGTGGAGTGGCCTCTGACTTGACCCGGCAGGGTCTTGTTGTACTTGTCATAACAGAAAGTGGTACAATGAGCCAACTATTTAGATAGGCATTGCTTAGAAACAGCCTTGCCTTCTCTTTTATGAGCAAAAGAGACAAACAGTTGATCAGTCTTTCTGAGATCCTTTGCCCTGGTGGTGTAATATCTCAGAATTCATTGAACATCCAAAGTATGCAAGAGGTACTCCCCTTGATTGGAGTGCTGAGTAAAGAAAGCAGGCAGCTCAATGGATTGATTCAGCATAGATTCCGCTACCACCTTACGGAGAAACTTAGGGTTGGTATGCAGAGTCACACGTTCCTTGTGGAAAATCAAATACGGAATTTTGAACATGAGTGCCTGGAGCTTGGAAATCCTTCGAGCAGAAGTAATGGCCACTAGGAAGAGAGTCTTCCATGAAAGGAACTTTAGGTCTGCTTAGGCTGCCAGCTTGAAAGGAGGCAGAGTAAGCTTCTCAAGAATAAAATTCAAATCCTAAGGAGGGGCAGGAACATGAATAGGGGGTCTCAAGTGGAGAACCCCACTAAGAAAAGTCTTAGAGACTTCCAACTGAGCAAAAGTTCTGTCCCCAAAAGGAACATGGTAGTCGGAGATGGCAGCCATGTGAACTTTCAGAGAGGAATGACTGAGACCCAGGTCAAAGAGGTGGTGCATGTAATCCAGAAGCCACCCAGAAGAGCAAGAGAATGACTCGAAATCTTTGGAAGCGGCCCAAATAGAGAACCGTTTCCATTTCATGGCATAGGTAGATCTAGTGGAGGGCTTTCTGGCCTTCACCAGACTCTCAGCCACCAGCGGGGAAACCCCGAATCGAGCTTGAGCTACATCTGCAGGAGCCACACGTGCACCTGAAGGGACTTGAGGCCTGGATGGACCAGGGTCCCCCGATCCTGGGTCAGCAAACGTTGAAACAGAGGAAGAGGAAGAGGAGGTTCCTCTGAATACTGTTGCAGAAGAGAGAACCAAACTTGCCTGGGCCAGAAAAGAGCGATTAGGATCATGCGAGCTCCTTCTGAGCTGAGTTTCTGTAAGATCCATGGAATCAAGGGGATCGGGGGGGGAAGGCATAGACGAATCTGCCCTTCCAGTCTAGAGACAGAGCGTCTCTCCAAAAAATGCTACGCCCTGGAGCGAGCGAGCAGAAGGAGGGAAGTTTTGCGTTGCAAGGAGACGCAAACAGGTCTACCTGTGGTGTTCCCCAGCGTAAGAAGATATCGTCTGCTACCCCTGATCCAGTTTCCACTCATGAGCGTGAGCAGACGACCGACTGAGGTGGTCTGCCAACGTGTTCTCAACCCTCGGGAAGTGGATTGCCATGAGGAGAAGGTTGTGCTGCACTGCTCAATCCCAAACTTGCATCGCCTCCCTGCAGAGAGGGTAGGAACGAGTTCCTCCCTGTTTGTTGATGTACCAGACTACACACATGTTGTCCGTGTGGACAGCCAGATGCCTGGGGAGCAGATACAGATGCAGAGCCTGAAGAACATGCAGCACGGCCCGAAGCTCGAGCACATTGATGTGAAGTGTTTGTTCGAGCCTGGACCAGGCACCTTGGGTCCTGTGAGACCCCAGATGGGCTCCCCAACCCTCGACGGAGGCATCTGTTGTCAGCGTCTGGGAGGGGGGAGAAAGGCAGAAGGGAACCCCCCCCCAGGCAAAGGTTCTCCTGAACCATCCACCATTGCAAGTCCCGAACCATAGGATTGGAGACCAGAACCTGATGATCTAGGTAATCCACCAGCTGATCCCACTGAGACTGAAGCATCTACTGAGAGATTCTCATGTGGAGCCAAGCGCAAGGGACTGTCAGAATAGCAGCCACCATGAGCCCAAGGAAGTGAAGGACTGACCTGGTGCTGACCCACCTGCAGCTGGACAACAGGTTGACCTGAGCCTGGAGTGTGGCCGCCCTGTCCAGTGGCAGGAAAGCCATGCCGGAGGTCGTGTCCAGGATCGCTCCGATAAACTGGAGCCTCTGGGATGGGATCAGATGGGACTTGGCCTGGTTGATGGTAATACCCAAGCTGGTGAAAACCTGCAGGGTACGGGAAAGGAAGTGCAGGAATTGGTTATGCAGGTAGGCCGCTACCACCGAAAGGCATTTGGTGAACACTCAGGGCGCCGAGGAAAGATCAAATGGGAGGGCCTTGAACTGGCAGTGGTCTCCCTGGAATGAAAAATGCAGGTATTTGCGGTGGGAAGGGCGAATAGGGATATGCAGGTAAGCATCCTGCATGTCCAACGAGCACAGCCACTGTCCCGGCCGAAGGAGGGGCAGAAGACTCTGCAGAGAGAGCATTCTGAACCTTTCGTACTCCACGAACAAGTTCAGGGAGCTGAGGTCAAGAATCGGCCTCATGTCTCCTGACTTCTTCAGGACCAGAAAGAAATGGGAGTAGTAACCCATCCACGAAGATGGGATGGTATGGGCTCTATCGCATCCTTCAGAAGAAGAGAGGATATTTCTTCTCGGACCACAAGAAGGTGTTCTGGGGAGTAGGACAACCTGTGGGGGGGGGGGGGGGTGGTTCAAGATGGTTTCTAAAGAAACTCTATTGAGTGTCCTTCTGCAATCAGCTGGAGCACCCAAGTGTCTGAAGTGATCCTCTCCCAACCCGGTAGATGGAAGGAGAATCTCCCTCCTACCGGTTCCTCTGGGAGGCCCAGAGGCTGTGGGAGAGGACAGGAGTCAGGAGGTATGTGCCAGAATGAGGATTTAAAACAGGCAATCCCCTTAGGTGCTCTATTTCACTGTTCTTTCTCCTTTTTTTTCCTGACTATCCTTTCTTTTCCCTATCAGGGTGAGCCAACCTGATATCTATTTTCTTTTCTTTTCTATCCCCTATTTGTTAAAATGCCTGTGTTCCCATTTAACAGAAGCTCCTGAAAAATATAACTGGTGCCTTAAAGAAAGAGCAGTGGTTCCCTGCTGCTGCAAGCAGTATGCTGAATTTGGTCCCAGCTGTGCGATCGCAATGTGCGCACATTCGCACGATCGCATATTTGTGCTGGCGATCGTGTGCACGATCGTGAAGGAAGAACGGGGAGAATAAGGAAATGATTGTTTAACCACCAGGAGTGGTTTCTTATAAAGAGGACGTAGCTCTGAAGTGGAAAAATTGATGCAGAGTTCCAAAGAATGTACAAAATTTGCCCGTTGTTTCATGCTCCTGTGTCTTGCAGCGAGTGTGTAGACTGAGCTAACTCAGTCGGGGAAACACAGAAAAACATTCCCTTAGAAAAAAATGGAAGGGAGTTTAAGCATATAGAGCCCTATGATGCCCATGTAAAGAAATGCTGCATGTATCAGGTACAGCAAAGAAGCTAGCTTTGCTGTCAAACAAAACAGGGCTGAAAATGAAATGGGAGCTGACAGCTGAAAGTTTTCAGCCAACAGCTGTTTTGCAAAGCTAATTATGGTACAAGAAAAGTTGTTTCTCAAATAAAAAAGAAAGTATTTGTATAAATTACAAGCAGTTGTTATTTGTAGCTTATAAAGAAATATATGCCCTGGAAATTGCCTTCTGTTCCGTATGTTTTCTTTAAAAAAGGTTTATTTCTCTTAAAAAAGCAGTAGGTTCCTAGCGCTTGCAAGAGTAAACAGATAAGGAGAGCGCCCTTTTCTGCTTACATTTTTCAAGCCTAGTGATACCTACTGAATATTTTTCTTCTGGTTTAAAATATTACGATGAGCCAGAAATAAAAGAAAAAGGGTCATTACCTAGTGTTGTTTCCAGAGGTCCTGCTATAGGGCTGGCAGCCCCTGAACCGACTGTATTTATGGGAGAAGCAGTCAGTGACGTCACAGTAGGGGAGGAGTCAGCTCCCAAGTGTGACGTCATGCCCCTGTAATTAAGGTTTTATTTAGCCTTTTTCTTCAGAATAGAGACTCCTTAAGAGCCTGTATGATGGACATAGAGAATAGCATTAGGCTCGGACATTGTTTTATGAAATGCAGGGGTTTAAAATAAAGTGTCCCTGCTAATTGATGTTTTCACCTGACCTCTGACGTCACGTCAGGCTGCCATAAAAGGATGTCCACCAGAGGGCTAGAGAGATAGATAGGAAAGAGAGTATGGAAGATGGTCAGTTGCTTTCTGATCAGAGACTGAGCAAGAGCTAAGAAGAGCTGAGTGTGGAGGTTTACACAATGTCAAGGAGGAAGATCTCAGGAATTCTTTTGATTTTGATGCTTAATGGAAGAAGAATGATGTCCTGATGATTTACATTGGTGTGAAGAATTAACACCCTCTTATTTTCCTTTTTGTAAATATCCTTTGTTTTATTTTGCTTTTTGGACAATAAATTGACAAACGCAGAACATGCATTTTTTTTTATGCACTATATTACAGTTGTCTGTCTAAATCCGTTATAAAAAATCCTTGCTACCACAACGTATGAGGTAGCGTCATGGCTGAAGCTCCCACTGCTTTTTTGTTCGGGGGGGGCTTGGCAGCCGGAGGGGCCCGACGTTTGTTGGCCCACTTACCCTGAGGTTTCGCCTTGGCTGAGAACGTCTGCGAAAGGGATGACGCTGAGCTTGAGAGAGCCTGTACAAGAAGTCAACAGACTTAAGAGCAGTACCCTTCTCCTGCAGATCGGTGATGATGTCCTTGACATCGCCACTGAACAGCACTGAACCCCTGAAGGGCGCGTCCTGGATAGCAGACTGCACCTCCGGGACCAAACCTGACACCCAGAGCCAGGCATGATGATGCAACCCCACGGTGAAAGCTGAGCTCCAACCAGTAGCGTCCACTTCGTCGTACATGGCACGAAGCATGTGCCGACTGGCCGAACATGCAGACTGGACTAAGCCAGCCACTTTCTGTTTCGTCTGAGACTCAGGAAGAGATTCCAGTTTAGTTTCCACCTCGCTAAGGATCGCCTTCTGGTAATCCCCCATATGAGCAATGTAATTCAGGGCCCTGATTCCCAGAGTGGAAGAAGCATAGACCTTCTTCCAGTACTGGTCCAGAAGATGGGATTCCTTGTCGGGTGGTGACGAGCTCAAGTGCTTGGGGTTAGCCGAACGGCCGAGAGCGGCGCTAATCACGACCGGATCAGCTCTGGGGTGTGAATTCAATGAGTCAACACCCTCCAGAGCCTGATACAGCCTGTCTGACTTCCTCAGAAGGGGGGCTAATGCTGACGGTTGCTTCCAAATGGTGGACACAAGGTTGGCATGAGGCTCAATCCAGGGTGGAACCAGAGTAGGAGCGGTTTCGGGCAGATCCAAGTGTGCAGCGAGTTTCTTACGCTGTGAATCCAGCTCCAAGGATTGCCACTGATGAACAGCCTGGATTTTATGCAGCAACTCCATGAAAGAAGAATCCTCCGGAGGGAACTCCAAAGGAGTCATTGGCCTAGGCTTGTCACGAGTGTGTGGCTCGTTGTCCGGATCAGAGTGGCCGTTGGAGTCATCAGAGGTCTCCGAGGAGGATGAAGAAGAAGAGGACTCCACCTCCTGGCGCGGGGGAGGAACGGACCCCTTGGGAAACCCTCGGGGAAGCATATCCTCCCCTGCCCTGGAACCGGAGGGCTCGCCTCTGGTGTCCAGAGGTGGGGATGGAGTCTCCAGACTCTGGCGTTGGGAGTCCGGAACTGGTTCCGGCGTTGGAAGACGGCTCTCTACTTCCTCGTGAGCTGAGCCTTGGCCTCAGCCCACCAGGAAGCTAGACTCCCCTTCACATCCACCGGCGGATGAGGGGGCGGAGGAGGAGGAGAGGGGTACAGATACTGGGGGTATCCATACAGCATGTATCCGTAACCAGACGGTAGAAAACCTGGCGTCGGGAACTGGGGCACCGTGTACTGTGACGTCGGGTACTGGGGTGCTGGATACTGCGGACCTGGGTAGGACGGCATCAGATATGCCGGGGTCGGATACCCAGGCACCAGGGGCTCTAAAGGAGCAGAGGGCCCTGGAAACGGCCCAGTGGGTGGGTCCAGAACGGGAGGCCCGGTGGGCGGTGGACTCAGCATAGGGGCGGTGTCTGGCAAGGAGATGTTGCCGGGTGTCGGGTAGGCTGGCGTCGGCGTCCGAGGATCCGACGTTAGGTCATCCGGCCCAGCGGGAGGGAGACCCAACGGCAGCATGCCAACATCCACCATGTCACCCAGGGAAGAAGAGTTACCATCCCCGGAGTCTAGCAAGGGAGACGCTGGGACCTCGGAATGCAACGAGTGTTGCGGTGAGCTCGGGACAACGGATAGGCCCGAAGGGTCCAGCGTCGGCTCTAATGCCGAGCGGCCGTCGGAGGAGCCGACATCCGGCATACTGGCAGGATCCGGGCATACATCATAGAAGCCGGTGTCCAACTTATCGGACCCTGCGCTCGGCGAAGGCCGGCAATGGAGGGCGCCTGGCAGGCGCGTGGAGGCTGCTGCTGCCCCGAAGGGTCAGGCGTCTTAACGGCCTTACCCGGGCGGGGTTCGGAGAAGCCGACGTCTGGCTTACCAGGACCGCTCAGACCAGAAGGCTGCACGGCAGCGGTCTTACTGGGAGCGGCTGGCTCCTTAGACCCAGAGGCTCCCGAGGGGCCCAAGCGCAAGCCCGACAGGAGGGTCAATGCCGCCTTGGAAGCCTCCAAGAAGGCCATCGCGGAACTGTCTCCCGTGGGAGATGTCACCTGCAGCACCATGACCCCAGCTGAGGTTGCAGCGACCGTAGAAGAGGAGTCTCAGTCTCGGTGCTTCTTTTTGCAGTGGCCCTTTGGAGAAGTAAAGGCCCACCTGGGTTTTTTCGGTTCCTTTTCCATAGAGGTCATCTTGAGTTTGAGAACGTGGGCCTCCAGGGACTACTGCCTCCGCTTTTGGGTGGCCGCGTTAAACTGTTGGCAGAGCTGGCACTTCTCTACGGGGTGGTCGGGGCCTAGGCAAAAAAGACACTGGGAGTGTCCGTCCTTGTGCGGGAGCTGGGCGCTGCAGAAATCGCACTTCTTTTTGTGCTTGGAGGGAGTCGGGGACAACATACATGGCAGCTGAGGTAAAGGCTGATGAAATTTGAAGAAAAAGGTTGAAAATAGGTGGTAAAACTACCGACGATTGACTGCGAAGCAGTGAACTTAACCGTGAGGCGCTACACGAGCTAATGGCGGGAAACAACTGGAAGGCGGGCGTGGGGGACCACGCCTTTTTACTGACATCACCTGACGTGGGGGCGGTCCCCCCACTAGAGACTACTAGCTAGACATTTTTCTGTGGGGTCCTGATGCCTGCCGGCTTCAGTCCTATTTGTAATTACCTACTGCAAAATCCCTCTCGAAGTAAGATCTACTGTTACAGGTGACTAACCTGTGTTTCTAGGGACATGGATATGTTGCTTTATCCACACTTCTTGGCACACTCCAAGCAGTTCTCCGGGAGGAGGGAGGCAAGGCACATACCCCCTATTTTGGGAACAGAGACTGGAGAACTGAGGCCCCAAAACCAGCATCCCGGTGTAACTCAAGGTCGATGTGGTACTGGGTGATGAAGGTGTTTGCTGTCTTCCAGGTAGCAGCCTGCCAGATTTCCTGGATAGGGATGTTCCTGGAAGCAGCCACCGACGCAGCAGTATGGCAGGTGGAATGAGCCCTTAGCTGTACGGGAGGCTCCCTACCCGCCAACCTATAGCAGAGATCAATGCAGGAAGTGATCCACCTGCCAATTGTCCACTTTGCTGCAGGTCTGCCAGAAGCGGCTTCAGTGTAGGTGACAAACAGCTGGCGAACCTCTCCCCAAATTTCCGCCATTCTCTCCTTGTAAAAGGAGAGATCTCGTCTCAGGTCCAAAGTATGGCGCCTGTACTTGGCATCCGAGGTGTAGTTCGGGTATAACACAGGCAGAGTCATCACCTGATTGAGATGGAACTCTGACACCACCTTTGGGAGGAATTTCGGGTGGGGGCACAGGACAACCTTGTTCCTGTGGAAGACCAGGTAAGGAGACTCCACGGAAAGCACCTGGAGCTCCCCAGTCCTGCTGGCTGATGTGACAGACACCAGGAAGGTGGTCTTCCATGACAAGTGTGACATCTCACACTTTTGCATTGGTTCGAATGGCTTGCCCATGAGTTGTGCCAAAACCAGCAGTAAATCCCACCGGAGGTGGAGGTTCATGCACTGGAGGGGATATGTGATCGAGGCCTTTGAAAAAGCACCAGACCACCTTCACCTGTGCCACCGTCTGCTGACCGGCCTACGCTCGGTAAGCAGAGATGGCTGCCAGGTGCACCTAAAGGGTCGAAGATCAAAGACCTCCTTTGAACAGGGACCAAAGGTAGTCTAAGATGCTAGCCACTGGACAGGACAGAGGGTCCAGGCCCTTGCCCTGACACTAAATGGAAAACCTTTTCCCTCTGAAGGCATAGCGCCATCTAGTCAACTCCTTTCTGGATGCTTCCACTACTGCGAGTACATCCTCAGAGAGACCCAAAGCCTGGAACTCTAGCCGCACAGGTACCAGGCTGTCAGGTGCAGGGACTGAAGGTCTGGATGGAATACCTTCCCCTGATTGACTGATATCAGGTCCGAGCATGCTGGAAGACGCCCCGGGAGCCTGTTGCTGAGGCTGAAGAGATCTGGATACCAGAACTGGCGGGCCAGTCTGGGGCTACCAGGATCACCTGTGCCTTGCCCCTCCTCACCTTGAGAAGCACCCTGGGGATCAAGGGAAATGGAGGGAAGGCGTAGAAGATGCCTGGGGTCCACGACCTTGAGAAGGCATCCCCCTGCAGCGAGACATACTGAGGGGAGCGGGAATGAAACAGCCTCAGCTTGATGTTTTCCCTAGAGGCAAACAGGTCCACTATTGGTTTGCCCGAGTGGGAGAACAGGCTGTAAGCTACCTCTGGATGGAGAGACCACTCGTGGGATGTTTCGCCTACGCGGCTGAAGGCATCTGCCAGTTGATTTGAGGCTCCTGCCACATGGATGGCTAGGAGAACTGCCTCCAGTCGGCTCACGAATGTCCAGATGTGGAGCACTTCCCTGCACAGCAGCCGGGACTGTGTGCCACCCTGTTTGTTGAGGTAGTACATGGTCGTGGTACTGTCTGTCTGGACTTGAACCACTTGACCCCAAAGCTGCTGAGTGAATGCAGACAGCGCCAGTCTGACCGCTCTGAGTTCCAACAGGTTGATATGGTATTGAGATTCCTCGGGGGTCCAGAACCCATGGGCCCTGTTGTTCCCCATGTGGGCTCCCCAGCCCATGAGAGAGGCATTGGTCGTGAGGATGACCGTTGGCTCAGGGTGGACAAACAGAATCCCTTTCTGCAGATGATGAAGGATAGTCCACCACTGGAGAGCGTCCCACATCTTCTGGGTCACAGTGATCAGCTAGTAGAAATGACCTTGCACTGAGTCCACTGGTCAGTCAGCTCCCATTGAAGGGGGCGCATATGCCACCAGGCCCATTGGACCATGGTGGTGCAGGCCACAACGTACCCCAGAAGGCACAGAAAGTCCCAGGCAGGGTGCAAGTGCCCAACCAGAAATGATTGGGCAAAGAAGGAGAGAACCTCTGCCCTGTCCGCCAGGAGCCGGGCTCTGGCTCAACAGGAGCTGAGCTCTACCCTGATAAAGCACATCACCAGCGAAGGCATGAGCTCCGACTTGGCCTCGATGATCAAGAGGCCAAGCTGAGTGCAGGTGTGGAGGGCCAGATCCCTGGACCTCTCCACTTCTTGCTGGGTGGAACCCGCTAAGAGCCAATCATCGAGGTAGGAGTAGACTCTGACCCCTCGATGCCTGAGGTGGACTGCCACCACTGCAATGCATTTGGTGAAGACCTGTGTGGCCGATGACAGGCCAAATGGCATGGCTCAGAACTCGTATACGGTTCCCTCTGCTCTGGAGCGGACGAACCGCTGGTGAGATGGATGGATTGGGACGTGGAAAAATGCATCCTGGAGAGCTAGTTCTAGTCAGCAGAACCACATGTTCTGCTTCAGGGATGGTATGATCTGGGACAGAGTTACCATTCTGAAGGTGTGTGGCCTGAGAAACTGGTTCAGGTCATGCAGATCTAAAATGGGGTACCAGCCCCCCCCCCCGTCCACTTTGGGACCAGGAAGTACCTGGAAATGAACCCTGGGTTGACTGGGGAATCTGTCACTCGGGCCACTATCTCCTTCAGGAGGAGTTGGGCTATGTCGTCTCTCACAGCCGACTGAGTGTGGAATGATACCTTTTCCTCCTGTGGGGCGTGGGCTCGGCTGGGAGGGTACTGCTCGAATTCTAGAGGCAGACCCTGGCCAACCACTTCTAAGACCCACCTGTCTGTGGTAACAGCAGGCCAGGGGGAAAGAAAGTGGCGGAGCCTGCCCTCCACGGGAGGACCCAGAGCTGGCATGACGGGAATAGGGATGGCAGCCCCTATCCCATCATTGGGCAGGCTTGGAGGAAGAGGGTCCAGATTGGAAGCTGCCTGAACTCCGACCTCCTCTGCGGGCCGCTGGAGGCCTGGACTTGGGCCGAGGGCACCAAGCCTGTGCCTGCTGTTGTTGCCCACCCTGAATGGAGGGCTGCTTGGCCACAGGCACAGGGTGCCGAAATGGCTTCTTCTTCTGCTGTTTCTTGGTACCAGGGGCATCTTTCTGAGCAGAAGTAGCTGAGTCCAAGGTGGCACTGGACTGCTCAATCCGCTGAAGGTGACCATCCACACCTGGGCGGAAGAGATCAGTGCCCAGGAAAGGCACATCAGTGAGTTTGTGCTGGGTATCCGCCGTGAAGGTTGAAAGTCTCAGCCAAGCCCTGTGGCGCATTGCAACTGCCGCCGAATGGGCGCATGAGTCCCCGAGGTCCAGGGCCGTCTGGAGTTGCTGCTTGGCAATGGCCCAAACCTGGTCCCGGACCTGCCTTACCACAGTCTGAAGGTCCACGTGGAGGTGCGAGAGGACCTCATCCAAGGAGCCCAGCAGGGCATGAGAGAAGTGCGCCATGATGACAGCCGAGCTTGCCTGACGAAGGCCTAGTGAAGAGGCAGCATAAACCTTCCTGGCAGAGTGGTCCCATTTTTTGGACTCCTTGTCCGGAGGTCTATCTGTATCTGCAGAGCTGCCTGTGCGTCTGAACACAGAAGCGGTCACCAACCTCTCCACCGAAGGGTGTTCCGTGAACCCTGAGAGGGACCCAATGGGCACTGCGTACTTGCGGGCCATCCAGGCAGCCAGCGCTGGGCAGAGGCAGGGTGCTGCCAAAGCTCCAAAGCCAGACCAACAATGGCTTCAGCCACTGGCAAGGCTTCCATCAGGGCATCTCTTCTCTTAAGGATATCCGTAAGAGGGTACTCTGCCCGTTTCTGGACAGGCTCCAGGGGCACCCCCATGGATTCAGATATGAGGCAGGGAATCCCCAAGAAGAATAAAGGACCTTCCTCCGTTGACAGACTGCCCACCAACTCATCGTCTAGCAGACCAGAGTGCAGGTCGGAGTCGTCAGAATCCGAAGTGTCCAGATAAATCGGCCGGTCACCAAGGTCCCCCTCTACGCGCCTGGGGTAGTCAGGCATGAGGGTGACCGATATCCTGCGGAGAAGACCCGGAACAGTCTGAGCTTCCTTCGAAGGAGCCCCTCCCATGGGCTGTTTAGGCAGCGGCTCCACTACTATCAGTGGAAAGGTCGATTTTGGCCGAACCGGGGCGGGTTCTCCTAGCTCCTCAGGTGGAGGAACCAAGATGATCAGTTTTGATGGAGCCGGCTTCAGCCTAGAAGGTGAAAGCCAAGTAATGGCCTTTGCGGGAACCGTAGCTGGTTTCTGGCCGGACAAGATCAGCTGTTGCCACATGAGATCTTCGTAGCGTCGACGGAGTTTCCAGCGAAGCCTCTCCTCATTCAAGGATGGCGAAGATCAATGTCGGTGTCACCTTTTCTTTGAGCGCTTATGCGCCTTCCTTGGCCTATCAGACGAGGGAGTCCGAGACCTCAACCTCAATCAGACTGGCCGACTGGGTTGCTCTGGAGACACCGGGGGACCAGTGATTTTCCAGGATCAGGGATTGGTTCCTCCATGGAATTGCCAGCAGGCTGGGTCTCCTCATCGGGAAGAGGCAGGACTGGAGTCCTGGTAAGAGAGCGGTTGGCCTTATCAGGCGACAACAGATCGACAGGGTCGAGACTGATGTCCACCGCATCGTCAATCGAGATTTCGACCAGCTGACCAGTCAGCAGAGCCGAGAAGCCCGCGGCTGAAGTAGCAGTCTCGATCGAAGTTGAGACTGGAGATCCCTGGGGCCGAGATCACTCTCGATCCCAAGAACATCTTCACCGAGACAAAGAATCTCTCAGTTCCTTGATCTTTTATGGGACCGGGAGACATGCAAACCTGATGGTCCCTTGCCCTTGGTGGGGAGAGACTGGCACATCTCCTGAAAGAAGCCCGAGAAGGTGGAGCCCAGATTGAGTGGAACAAAAATCGGCAGAGAGGAGAGCTCCGTGGCCCACGCTGCATCTTCCTTGAAGGCCTGCATTTGCTCTAACTGCCTGGCAGAGCCGGCAGCCGCGGAGACCACCCACCGGGCCTCCTTCGATTTCACCAGTGGATTCCGTTTTTCGGGCCTACCCAGCTTAAGACGTACGAGACGATCGTTGAGAACGTTGGGGTAAAAAGCGAGACATCTCGAGGCCTGAGTGTAATGGACGACACCCAACAGTAGACGACGAGAACCGGTCTCTCATACGACATTTTCTGGCCACACGGGAACCGACGGCAATCAAGGGAAGATTTATTTTCCATGATCGAGAAACAGAAATCGCAATCGCTAGCTCGAATGAACTTAATCTTCAGAAAATCCAAAGGAAACAAAGTCAGGGTATACAGAACGTGGGAGTGGTGAGGAGGCAACCTGAAACTTCCAGCAGAAAGGAAGATCTGTCGTCATGGGGCGGAGCTGAGGGTTATACCACCCGGGTGGGTGGGAGCAGCTAACTTTAAGTCCTTCCGGCAAGAATTAAAGGGGAAAGGGACATGTCAAGAAGTCTGGATAGAAAGTACAGTTACGTAAAAACTTACCGTAACAGTAGCTCTTCGAGAGAGGCTCTTGCAGTAGGTATTCATGTATAGGACTAAGCTGCCAGGCGTCAGGACCCCACGGAAAAATGTCTAGCTAGCAGTCTCTGGCGGGGGGATTGCCCCCACGTCAGGTGACCGGCGTCATGCAACATCCGCCTCCCAGTTCTTTCACGCCAAAGGCCAAAAGAGGCAAGATGAGAAACAAGAGGATATTTCCCCCCATGGAAATAAAGCAAAGAAAACTTATGGGGATGGAGGGCCGGAAGGCTAAACCTACTGCAAGAGCCTCTCTCAAGATCTACGGGTTACGGGGTAAGTTCTTACGTAACTGTACTATCTTACTTCGAGAGGGCTCCTGCAGTAGGTATTCACATATAGGACTGAGTCCCAAGCAGTCTGGAACAAGGAATGGCACTCGGGAGGACAATTGTTACCCATAGCATGGAACCTCAGGGCTGAACGGGTCTCATGAAAGGAGACCTTGTAGGACAGCCAACCTGAAGCCCGCTCTATGGCGAGAGGCGATGTCCAAACTGTAGTGTTTCGTGAAGGTAAGGACAGAAGTCCAAGTTGCAGCTGCACAGATGTCTGCCGCTGACACATTTTTGAAACAAGCTGCAGAGGCAGCTACTCCTCTAGTGGAGTGACCTCTGACTTGATCCGGAAGGGTCTTGTTGTACTTGTCGTAACAGAAAGTGACACAATGTGCCAACCATTTTGATAGGCATTGCTTAGAAATACAGGTTACTCACCTGTAACAGGAGTTCTAGGAATGGTGTATGTTGTTCATCCACACTGTTTGACAGGTTCCTTGCCGCTTTAAATCTTGCCGGAAGGTCTTCAAGCTCGCTCCTCCCACCCACCCGGGTGGTAAAACTCTCGGCTCCGCCCCAAGACGCCAGATCTAGCCCGCTGGAAGCCAGGTTGTGCATCGAAGCCGGGGAGGTCGGGTGGGTCATGTGGATGAACAACATATACCATTCCTAGAACTCCTGTTACAGGTGAGTAACCTGTATTTCTAGGGACATGGATATGTTGTTCATCCACACTGTCTGGCAGACTCCTAGCAGTTCTCTGGGAGGAGGGAGGCAAGACGCACACCCCTACTTAGGGAATAGCGACTGGAGGACCGAGGCCCCAAAACCAGCATCCCAGCGTGACTCAAGGTCGATGTGGTAGTGGGTAATAAAGGTATGTGCCGACTACCAGGTAGCAGCCCTGCAGATATCCTGGATAGGGACATCCCTGGAAGCAGCTACCAATGCAGCGGCATCGTGGGTAGAATGAGCTCTTATCCCTCTTGGAGGCTCCATGCCCGCCAACCTATAGCAGAGATCTATGCAGGAGGTGACCCACCTGCTTATCATCCGCTTGGCTGCAGGTCTGCCAGGTGCGGCTTCAGCGTATGTGACAAACAGCTGGCAAACCTCTCCCCGAACTTCAGCCGTCCGCTCCTTATAATAAGCGAGTGCTCTTCTAGGGTCCAAAGTATGGAGCCTATATTCGGCCTCCAAGGTGTGATTGGGGTAGAACACCGGCAGAGTCAACACCTGGTTAAGGTGAAACTCCGACACCACCTTCGGAAGGAACTTCGGTGGGAGTGCAGAATAACCTTGTCCCTGTGGAAGACCAGATAAGGAGACTCGATGGAAAGCACCTGGAGCTCTCCCATCCTTCTGGCTGACATGATAGCCACAAAGAAGGCGGTCTTCCACGACAGGTGGGAGATATCGCACCTGTGCATCGGTTCAAATGGCTTGCCCATGAGCTTGGCCAATACCAGCAGTAGATCCCACGGAGGTGGAGGTTCTCGCACCGAAGGGGAAATGTGATCAAGGCCTTTGAAAAAGCACCAGATCACCTTCTCCTGCGCCACCGACTGCTTCCCGGCCCACGCCCGGTAAGCAGAGATAGCTGCCAGGTGCACCTTAAGGGTCATCGACCGAAGCCCTTGCTGAGAAAGGGACCATAGGTAGTCCAGAATGCTTGCCAAGGGACAGGCAGAAGGGTCCAAGCCCTTCCCCTGACACCAAATGGAGAATCTCTTCCATTTGAAGGCATAGCATTTCCTAGTCGACTCCTTACGGGACGCCTCAACAACGTTGAGGACCTCGTCGGAAAGACCCAAGGCCTGGAACTCTAGCTGCTCAGGAACCAGGGTGTCAGGTGCAGGGATTGAAGGTCTGGATGGAATACCTTCCCCTGGTTGACTGAGATCAGGTCCAGGCGGGCTGGAAGCCGTCTCGGGAGCCTGGAGCTGAGACTGAGGAGATCTGGATACCAGAACTGGCGGGGCCAATCTGGGGCTACCAGAATCACCTGCACCTTGTCCCTCCTCGCCTTGAGAAGCACCTTGTGGATCAAGGGAAATTGGGGAAAGGCGTAGAAGAGGCCCGGGGTTCACGGCCTCGAGAAGGCATCCCCCTTCAGCGAGCCCTGCTGAGGGGGGCGGGCATGGAACAGTCTCAGCTTCGCATTCTCCCTGGAGGCAAACAGGTCCACCTGAGGCGTGCCCCAGTGAGAGAACAGATCTTGTACTACCTCTGGCAGGAGAGACCACTCGTGAGACGCAGCCCCTATCCGGCTTAGGGCATCGGCCAGGGTGTTGGAGGTTCCTGCCACGTCAATGGCTAGGAGATCTGCCTCCAGGCTGCGCACAAGGGACCAAATGCGGACAGCTTCCTTGCATAACAGCATAGAGCGCGTCCCGCCCTGGCGGTTCAGGTAGTACATGGTCATGGTATTGTCCATCTGGACCTGAACCACTTGACCCCGTAGAAACGGAGCGAAGGCAGTGACAGCTAGACGGACCGCTCAGAGCTCCAGCAGGTTGATATGGCATCAGGACTCGCGAGGGGACCAGAGGCCGTGCGCTCTGTGTTCCCCCAGATGGGCACCCCAACCCATCAGAGATGCATCGGTCGATGGAGAGACCATCGGCTCGGGGCGGACGACCGGGATGCCCTCCTGCAGATATGCCGGAACGGTCCACCACTGGAGAAAGTTCCACATCTCCTGGTACACTGTCACGGGCTGGTCCAACGGATCGCAACGCCGTGACCACTGGCTGGCCAGTCCCCACTGAAGGGGACGCATGTACCACTGGGCCCAACGGACCACGCTGGTGCAGGCCACCATGAGGCCCAGGAGGTGCAGGAAGTCCCGGGCAGGTGCAATTGCCCAACCAGAAATGATTGGGCAAAGGAGGAAAGAACCTCGGCCCTGTCCGTCGGGAACCGAGCTCTGGCTCGAAGAGAGTCGAGCTCCGCCCCGATGAAGAGTATCACCTGCTTCGGCACGAGTTCCGACTTGGCCTCATTGATGAGGAGGCCAATCTGAGAGTAAACCTGAAGGGCCAGATCTCTGGACCGCTCCACCTCCGCTCTGGAGGGGGCTGCAATCAGCCAGTCGTCCAGGTAGGGGTACACTCAGACCCTTCGGCGCTGCAGGAATGCTGTCACCACTGCTATGCATTTG
Organism: Neoceratodus forsteri; assembly: GCA_016271365.2. Lineage (NCBI taxonomy): Eukaryota > Metazoa > Chordata > Ceratodontiformes > Ceratodontidae > Neoceratodus > Neoceratodus forsteri. Next base: position 271,155,426 of record JADMNL010000025.1, read on the forward strand.
GTGAAGACCCTGGGAGCTAGAGAGAGGCCGAAGGGCATGACCCGGAACTCGTAAAGGGATCCCTCTGCTATGAAGCAGAGAAATCTCTGATAAGACAGACAGATTGGGACGTGAAAGCATGCGTCCTGAAGGTCCAGGGAACAGAATCACACAGCTCGTTACAAGGATGGGATTATCTGAGCCAGAGTGACCATCCTGAAGGTCCGAGACCTTAGGAACCTGTTCAGGTTGTGCAGGTCGAGAATGGGGCGCCAGCCCCCCATCCGTTTTGGGACCAGGAAATATCTGGACACAAACCCCGGGTCTGGAGGAGGATCCACCACCTTCCTGAGCACCTCTTTTTCGAGGAGCAGGGCAATATCGGCTCGGTGGGCCGACAGCGAGGCTGCGGACCCCATGGCCCCCCCCAAGGGGCGACGGCTCGAAAGGGTGGGATCTGCTCGAACTCCAGAGGCAGGCCCTTTCCTACCACCTCCAACACCCAGCAGTCCGTGGTGATAGCGGACCAGGTGGAAAGGAAGTGGCAGAGCCGCTCCCCTGGGGAAACCCAGGGGAGTGACGAGGCTGGGGGCGGCACCCCTCAACCCGTCACTGGGCAGGCTTGGAAGAGGGACCGGCCAAGGGACCCCCTGGGCCTTTACCTCCTTGCTTCCTGTTGGAGGAAGCCGCAGGCTTGGGTTTGGGATGCCAAGCGTGAGCCTGCTGGCCCTGTTGCTGGTGCTGTTGGGCCAGTTGTGTTGCAGGGGCCAAAGGATGAAAGGACTTATGCTGTTGTTGATGGCAGTCTTTGTCCCTCTGGTCGGAGGTGACCGAGTCCAGAGTGGCACTGGACTTTTCGATTCGCTGGAGGTGTCCCTCCACTCCAGGGCCGAAGAGGTCAGTCCTCAAGAAGGGGACGTCCGCCAACTTGTGCTGGGTATCCGCCGTGAAGGTGGATATCCTCAGCCACACCCTGTGACGCATGGCCACCGTGGCCGCTACTGACCTGGCACAGGAATCACCTATGTCCAGAGCAGTCTGAAGCTGCTGCTTCACCACTGCCCTACCCTGGTCCCGTACCTGACGGACCGTGGTCTGCAGGTCGGCCGGGAGATGAGGGACAACCTCATCCAGGGAGCCCATGAGGGCGTGGGAGAAGTGTGCCATCAGCACGGCCGAGCTGGCCTGTCGGAGGCTGAGGGAGGACGCAGCGTACACCTTGCAGCCTGGCAAAGTCCAGCTTTTTGTACTCTTTGTCGGGGGTCTTATCCATGTCCCGAGCATTACCAGAACGCCGGAAGACGCTGTCGGTGACTAACGCTCGGCAGAGGGGTGCTCCGAGAAACCGGGCAAAGAGCCGGTAGGGACCGCATACTACCTGACCATCCTGGCCGAGGGCGCAGGACAGGAAGTAGGCCGCTGCCAAAGCTCAAGCTGGGCCAACAATAGCCTCAGCCACGGAAAGACCTCGTGGGAAGACCTCGGTCCAGTATCTCGTCAGGGAGATACTTGGCAGCGTTGGACACGGGCTCGAGCCGCATCCGGTGGACTCCGAGATGAGATGAAGCAGACCCAAGAAGGACGATGGGCTATCGTCAATGACTGGCCCCCGGAGGACTCCAGGTCGACCTGCCTGGAGAACAGGGAGGAGTCGTCATCAGATTCCGAAGAGTCTGCGAAGAGCTGCCTCGGCCCTGAGCCACCCTCCACCTGCCAAGGACGGTCGGGAGTAAAGGTGACCGACAACCTGTGGGGCAGGCCGTGACCCGACCGAGAATCCTTGGTTGGTGCCCCAGACTTCGGTTGTGGAGGCGGAGGTTCCACCACAATCGGTGGAGCAGCCGGTTTCGGCCGAACAACCAGCCCTGGAACGGGCATCTCGACTGGGGCGAGCAGTTGCTTCGGTCGTTCGGGCGACAGCCACTTGATGGCCGGGGCTGAACCGAGTCGGTTTAGTCCCGACAACAATAACTGCTGCCACATAAGCTCCTCGTAACGTTGGCGTAATTGCGTGAGCCTCTCCTCATCAGAGGAAGAGGGCGGAGGAGGAACAATGTAGCCGCTTACTTCCAGTACCGAGCAGAGCCCGCCGATCGGCGGAGCAGCTTGACCGAGATGAAGTCCGAGACCCTCGGGAGACCAAGGCAGGTCTGGTAAGGGCGGGGACACCCGCCTTCCTCGGCTCGGGCACTTTATCCGGGGACTGCTGCCCCGAAGGCGCAGGCAGATCCTCGGTCTCCACCGGGGAAACCGGTGAAGGTGGGTTGTCGGCTTCACCAGTCGACAGCCCGTCCGACGGGTTGAGAAAAATCTCGACTGCGTCGACGGGAGTCTCGGCAGGTTGGCCTGACGGGGACACCATGAAGCCAGCTTCGACTGAAGTCGACGGTTGGCTGTCCGAGGAAGGAGACCTCTCCCGCTCCCACGAACGCCGACGGTGGGACTTACCCTTTGACTCCTTCTTCTTGGGCCGAGAAGAATGTCCCCAAGGCCCCTCTCCCTTCGTGGAAAGGGACTGACAAAGCTCCTTGAACGAAGCCATGTACGAGGAACTCAGAGAGAGTGGGATAAATGCCACGGCCGAGGAGGAGGAAGATGCGGCCTGGGCCACCTCCTCCTCGAGGGCGATCATATGCTCGAGCTGCTCAGCCAAGCCAGCCGCCGCAGACACCGCCCAATGAGCCTCTTTGGATTTTACCGGCAGGTAACGCTTCTCAGGGTGCCTGAGCTTCAATCAGGCAGCGCGATCCTTCCAGGACGGTGGCCGAAAAAGAGCGGCACAACTCGCAGGCCTGCGGGTCGTGGTCTAGGCCTGGGCAGTAGACGCACGTGGAGTGCGGATCCGTCCTGGACATCTGCCCGCAAAGGCACCTCCAAAAGCCGGGACTTGATTTGTCCATCGCAGCCATGAGGGATGATGAAGACCGAAGTTTAGAAAACTTCAAAACTAGTTTCGGACGAACCGAAGAGTTAGGATCCAGTCTAAAATGCAGAGCGCTAAAGAGGGAACCTGAGCTTCCAGGCGGTAAGGAAGATCTGGCATCATGGGGCGGACCCGAGAGTTTTACCACCCGGGTGGGTGGGAGGAGCCAGCTTGAAGACCTTCCGGCAAGATTTAAAGCGGTAAGGAACCTGCCAGACAGTGTGGATAAACAACATATCCATGTCCCTAGAAACCGCATTACCTTCTCTTTTGTGAGCAAAAGAGACAAAAAGCTGATCAATCTTCCTGAGATCCTTAGTCCGAGTGGTGTAGTAGCTCAGGATTCTGTGAACATCCAAAGTATGCAAGAGGTACTCCCCTTGATTGGAATGTTGGGTAAAGAAAGCGGATAGCTCCATGGATTGATTCAGTGTAGATTCAGCCACCACCTTAGGAAGAAACTTAGGGTTGGTGCATAAAGCCACACATTCCTTGTGAAAAATCAAAGTATGGGATTTTACACATCAAGGCCTGAAGCTCGGAAATGCGCCGAGCAGAAGTAATGGCCACTAGGAAGAGTGTCTTCCAAGAAAGGAACTTCAAATCAGCTGTAGCTGCTGGCTCGAAGGGAGGCAGAGTAAGCTTCTCCAGGACAAAATTCAAGTCCCAAGGAGGGGCAGGAATGCGGATGGGGGTCTCAAATGGAGAACCCTCTAAGGAAAGTCTTAGAGACTTACAACTGAGCAAAATTCCTGTCTCCAAAGGGAATATGGTAGGCTGAGATAGCCGCCATGTGGACTTTCAACGAGGAATGGCTGAGACCCAGATCGAAGAGGTGACACATGTAGTCCAGGACTTTATTGACTGGGCACGAGAAAGGCTGTAAGTCTTTTGAGTTTGCCCAAATAGAAAATGGCTTCCACTTCATGGCGTAGGAGGACCTCGTGGAAGGCTTCCTGGTCTCTACCAAAATTTCTTCTACTAAAGAAGAGACTCCAAAGCGGGCTTTAGCTACGTCTGCAGGAGCCACGCATGGAGATGAAGGGATTTTGAGACCTGGATGAACAAGGGTCCCCTGATTCTGGGTCAACAATTGCTGCGACAGAGGAAGAGGAAGTGGAGGTTCCTTTGAAAACTGCTGCAGAAGAGAGAACCAAACTTGCCTAGGCCAGAAGGGAGCAATGAGAGTCATTCGAGCTCCCTCCGATCCGAGTTTGTTCAGGACCCTCACAATTAAAGGAATGGGAGGGAAGGCATAAACGAATCTTTCCTTCCAACTGAGAGACAGAGCGTCCCACCAAAAAATGTCTCACCCTGGAGCGATCAAGCAGAAGGCGGGAAGTTTTGCATTTTTGGGGAGAGGCTTAGAGGTCTAACTGAGGTGTTCCCACCGCTGAAAGATGTAGTTTACGACTTCTTGATCCAGCTCCCAGTTGTGGGACCTGGTTGAGGACCGACTGAGTTGGTCTGCCAGTGTGTTTTCCATTCCCAGAACGTGAACTGCGGTCAGGTGAAGGTGGTGTTGGGCTGCCCAATGCCAGACTCTCACTGTTTCCCGGCACAGAGGGTAGGAACGCGTTCCTCCCCGCTTGTTGAGGTACCAGACTATGCACATATTGTCTGACTGCATGAGGAGATGAATGGGGAGGATGAAGGAGAGTAGAGCCTGAAGGGCATAAAGAACTGCTCTCAGTTTAAGCACATTTATGTGCAGCTTTTGTTCGAACTTGAACCAGCTGCCCAGAGTCCTGTGAGACCCCAGATGGGCACCCCAGCCTTCTCCTGATGTGTCCGTCGTCAATGTCTGGGAGGGCAGATGGATGCAGAAATGAACTCCCAGCACAGGTTCTCTTGAACCATCCACCATTGCAAGTCCCTGATCATGGGATCTGATACTAGTACATCTTGGTCCAGATTGCCCCTGGTTTGGTCCCATTAAGACCGAAGCATCCATTGAGAGATCCTCATATGGAGCCTAGCGAATGGGATTGTCAGAATGGCAGCCGCCATTAGCCCGAGGAGGCGGAGGACTGACCTGGCTCCGACCCTCCTGCAACCGGACAAAAGACGAGCCTGGTTCTGGAGGGTGTCGACCGTGTTTGGAGGCAAGAAGGCTTTGACGGTGGTCGTGTCCAGAATCACCCCTATAAATTAGAGATGTTGGCATGTGACCAAGTGGGACTTGGCCTGGTTGATGGTGATACCCAGGCCCGGTAAAAACCTGCAGGGTAAGGGAAAGGGAGTGCAGGAGTTCCTCCCTGGATGGGGCCGCCAGAAGTAAATCGTCCCGGTACGGGAATACCTGTACTCCCTCGGTACGCAGGTGGGCCACTATCACAGACAGGCATTTGGTAAACATTTGGGGGGGCAGAGAAAAGACCAAATGGGAGGGCCTTGAATTGGTAGTGGTCCCCGTGAAAGCAAAACTGAATGAATTTGCGGTGGGAAGGGCATATGGGGATATGCAGGTAGGCATCCTGCATGTCCAGAAGGCATAGCCACTGTCCCTGCCGAAGTAGTGTTAGAAGGCTCTGCAAAGAGAGCATTCTGAAGCGTTTGAACTCCACGAACATGTTCAGGGAGCTGAAGTCTAGGATGGGCCTCAGATCTCCTGTCTTCTTTTGGAACTAGGAAGAAATGGGAATAGTAACCTGTTCCCCAAAGATGGGTGGGAACTGGCTCTATTGCTGCCTTTGAGAAAAAGGAGATAATTTCCTCTAGGACCAGAGGAAGATGTTACGGGGAGTAAGACGACTGGGGGTGGGGGGGGGGTCGTCTTCGGCATGGTTTCTGCAGAAACTCTACTGAGTGTCTTGCCGATATCATCTGGAGCACCCGAGCGTCTGATGTTATTCTCTCCCAACCCAGCAGATGGGAGGAGAATCTCCCCCCTACTGGTTCCTCTGGAACCTCCTGAGGCAGTGGAAGAGGCAGGGAGTCAGGAGGTGTGGGGCAGCACAGCAGTCGAGGCTCCCGCGGCTTTTTTGCTAGGGGGAGTCTTGGTTGCTCGAGGGGCCCGACGTTTGTTTGCACGTTTGCCCTGTGGTTTTTGTCTTTGTCGGTTTTGGCAACGAAAAGGACGCCGCTGCCCCTGAGGGGGCCTGTACATAGTCTGAATAGACTTGAGTGTAGTACCCTTCTCCTGCAGTTCGGTAATGATGTCCTTAACATCCCCATCAAACAGCACCGAACCCCTAAAGGGAGCATCCTGTGTGGCGGATCTCAGGGACAAACCTGACACGCGGAGCCAGGCATGATACTGTAGGCCTACGGCGAAGGCCGAGCTCCTTCCAGCTGTGTCCACCGCATTGTAAGTGGCATGAAGCATGTGCCCACAGGGCGAGTGAACGGAACGGAGAAGGTCACCCACTTCCTGCTTAGTCTGTGACTCAGGAAGGGAGTCCAATTTAGATTCCATCTGGCTAAGAATGGTCTTTTGGAAATCCCCATATGTACCACATAGTTAAAGGCCCTGATGCCTAGGGTAGAAGAGGAATAGATCATCCTGTACTGGTCCAGAAGCTGGGATTCCTTATCAGGTGGAGACGAGCTGAGGTGTTTAAGATTGGCGGAGTGGCTGTGAGCGGCGCTGATGATGACCGAATCTGCCTTGGGGTGAAGGCTAAGAAAGTCTACACCCTCTGGAGCCTGGTAAAGCCTGTCTGCCTTCGTCGGAAGGGGTGATAACGCAGATGGTCGTTTCCAAATGGTGGAGACAAGATCTGCGTGAGGCTCTATCCAGGGTGGAATCAGTGTGGGAGCAGTCTCGGGCAGATCCAGATGAGCAGCGAGTTTTTTACGCTGTGGGTCTGGCTCCACTGATTGCCACTGATGAACTTCCTGGATTTTTCTCATTAACTCCAGTAAAGAAGGGTCCTCCGGAGGAGATTTCGGAGGGTCCCTCAGCCTAGGGCAATCCGGAGTATGGGGCTCATCTTCAGGGTCAGAGTGGCCGGACTCCAAGTCCGTGACCGAAGATGACAAAGAGGAAGAAGACTCCTCCCTATGAGGGGGAGGGACGGCCCCTCTGGGGAGTTCCCTGGGGTGCGTATCCTCCCTGCCCCGGGCGCCAGAGGGCTCTCCTCTGGTGTCGGGTAGGGGGGAGGGAGTCTCCCATCTCCGACGTAGGGGATCCTGTATAGGGTCCGGCATTGGGAGATGACTCTCAACCTCCCTGGTCAGCTGAGCCTTGGCCTCAGCCCACCAGGAGGCCAAGGTCTCCTTCAGACCCACCGGTGGCTGAGGAGTGGGCAGCGAAGGTGGGGGATACGGATATTGAGGGTATCTGTAAAAGGAGTATCCGTAACCTGACGGCAGGTAGCCCGGCGTCAGGTACTGAGGGGCCGGGTATTGCAGCTCCGGATATTGCAGTGTCGGGTATCCCGGTGCCAGGGGCTCTGACGGAGCAGAGGGACCTGGCAGAGGCCCTGCTGATGGGCCAGACGGTGGAAACGTTGGCCCCGTGGGCGTCAGGCCCGGCGTGGGTATACCGTCAAGCGGGTCTGATGGTCCTGACGGAGGAATGAGCTTGTCATCAGGTAAAGGGACTCCGGATGGCGTCAGGTCGACCAGCATCGGGACCAGCCTCTGAGTATCTGGCGTCAAGGGGTCCAGTACAGGAGGATGGAGCCCTCTCAGCAGTGTCTCAATGTCCTCGGTGACGACCGGGGAAGGAGGGTTATAATCCCCGGGGGTCAGTCGAGGGGACGCGGGGACCTCAGAGGGCAACGTGGAGAGACAATGCGGAGAGCCTGGGGCGTCAAGACTGTTCGATGGGGTCTGGCGCAGGCTTCTTGGCCGGGTGGGCATCGGTTTAGCCAGCATCCGACTTATCGGACTCCCTGCCCGAGGAAGGTCGCGAAGGGGATGTGGCCTTGTCGGGAGGTGTTTTGGCTGGGCGCTCCCCCGAAGGGATAAGCGACTTAGCAGCCTTGTCTGGGCGTGCATCAGTGGGGCCGACGTCCGATTTACCGGACCCGTTCTGACTGGAAGGCCGCGAAGAAGAAGAAGCCTTCACGGGAGCAGAGGCCTCCTTTGCCCTGGAGGTTCCTGAAGGGGCCAAGTGCGAGCCAGATGGAAGGGGCGACGCCTTCTTGGTAACCACCAAGACAGCCACTGTGGAGCGATCCCCAGGAGGGGAAGTTACCTTGAGTGCCGCGACACCAGCCGGAGTCGCGTTGCTGGGGAAACCGATTCCCGCTCCCGGTGCTTCTCCTTGTTGCGCTTTTTCTTACGATCTTTGGGGGAAGTAGACGCCTGCCTAAGCTTTTTTAACTCTTTTTCCATGGAGACCATTTTGTTCTTAAGGATATGGGCTTCCAGGGACTGCTCTCTTCTCTTGCAGGTAGCGGAGTTGAACTTCTGGCAGTGCTGGCACTTCTCCAAGGGGTGGTCTGGGCCCAGACAGAAGAGGCACAAGGAGTGGCTGTCCTTGTGTGGAAGTTGGGAACCACACGAGTCGCACTTGTTTTTATGCAATTCGGAGAGTGTCGGGGATGACATACACGGTAGATTGTTTGAAAAAATCAAAAATTAGAGAAAATGGGGTCGAAAAGTTCGAAAACTTAGAGACCAACAAATGACTGACAAGCGCTGTTCTACCATGAGGAACTTTAATAAGCCGACGGTGCGAAAGAACTGGAAGGTGAGCATGGGGGACCGCCCCTTTATACCAACGTTGCGTGACGCCAGTCACTTGATGTGGGGGCAGTCCCCCACCAGAGACAGCTAGCTAGAAATTTTTCAGTGGGGTCCTGACGCCTGGCGGCTTAGTCCTATATGTGAATACCTACTGCAAGAGCCTTCTCGAAGTAAGATCAACATATCCACGTCCCTAGAACCTCCCCTTCCAAGAGAAGGACAATGCATCTCACCACAAAACTCCAGGCCCTGGAACGAGCGAGCAGAAAAGTGGCAGTTCTGTGTTGTGTGGGGGGACACAAAAAGGTCCAACTCGGGACAACCCCATCTGTCGAGCAGGTGTTCCACCTCTAAGGTCAGCAATTCCCATTTGTACACTTTGGACTGTGATTGGCTTGTCTGCCAAGACGTTTGGGGTGCCTGGAACATGTACTGCTAACAGTTCTAGAGCCCAGTACCACACTCTCACTGCTTCCCTGCACTGCGGGTAAGAATGAGTTCCTCCATATTTGTTGATGTAATACATCACACTGACACTGTCCATCTGTACTAACAGAGGACCCAGAGATAGGCCAGTCTGGAAGGCCTGTAGGCCATACGGAACAGCTCATCTCTAGAATAATAATATTAATAATAATAATTTTATTTATATAGCGCCTTTCAATATATCAAGGCGCTGAACAAGTTAAAATCATAAATTCAAATTTCAATACAAGACATCAAAACATATAAAAATACATCATAAAAACATAATAAATTACAATAAGATTCCAATCATATTACAATTAACTTAGCTATCCAAGAAGGCCATTTTCCATAAATATGATTTCAGATCTTTCTTAAATATCTCCATGGAGGTGCACTCCCGTAACCGGCATGGTAGAGAATTCCAAAGAGTGGGTACAGCATGAGAAAATGCTCTGCTGCCTGAAGATTTCAAACTCACTCTTGGAATCTCCAACAACCCCATGTCGGTCGAGCGGAGCGATTTGCCAGGGTAGTAAGGGACCAGTAGGTCTTTCAGATAGGACGGACCCTGATCGCGAAGGGCTTTAAAGGTCAATAAAATGACTTTGAAGGTGATCCGCCACCGTACAGGAAGCCAGTGCAGTTCGTGCAGCACCGGGGTAATATGACAGGACCTACTTGTCCCAGTCAAAACCTGGGCTGCAGCATTCTAGAACATTTATACGCAGTGTGCTCTTCAACCTGGTCCATAAATCCTGCATCTGATAGGGCCCCAAACGTGCCCCCCAGCCCATCGCCAAGGCATATGTGGTTAAAATCTGGCAAGGGAATTAGCAAGTTACTGGGTTCCATCCACCACTTGAGCACCTTATGTACAGGAGAGGTTACTAGAACCCTCTGTTACAGACTGGCCGTGAGTTGGTCCCCCTGTACTCAAGAGTCCAGTGAGGGATCCTCATGCGTAGTCTGGCCAGAGTTACTGTGACTACTGCTGCTGCTATTAGGCCCAGAAGTTGAAAGAATGTTCTGGCTGTGACATATCATCCGTCTGGGCCATCCGGGCATGTGCAAGCGGACGTTTGGCTCTGTCCCGAGGTAGGAAGACTGAGCCTAGGGCTGGGTCCAGAAGTATCCCTATGTACCATAGATGCTAGCAAGGGATCAGGACAGACTTTGGTACACTGACAGTGACCCCCAGGACACTGAACGGTTCTCTTGTTCGAGCTAGGGTGTGCAGGAGTTGCTCACTGGAGTGAGCTTTCAGTAGCTAGTAATCCAGGCAGGGAGATACATAAAGGCCTTGCTTGCAAAGGGCTGCTGCTACTACTGCCAAACATTTGGTAAAGACCCGTGGTGCAGAGGACAATCCAAAGGGCAATACTCTGAACTGCTAGTGTTCCCCCTTGAAACAGGAACCTCGGATATTTCCTGTGAGGTTGTCAAATTTTGATATGAAGGTATGCATCCTTCATGTCTAGGGAACAGATCAAATCCCTTACCTGTAGTAGTGGAAGTAGGCCCTGCGGGGTAACCATTCTGAACTTTTTGTATTCTATAAAAGAGTTCAGATCCCCAAGATCAAAAATAGGTCTCAGATCTCCTGTCCATTTTGGAACTAGAAAATACCAATACTAGAACCCTGCGTTTCTCTGTTCTACGGGTACAAGTTCTATTGCTCTTTTCTGAAGCAAGGTGTGGACTTCCTCCAGGAGCAGCAGAATGTGATCTGGAGGATAATGTGTAGTCACTGATGAATGATCTGGAGGTAGTTCTAGAAGTTCCAGAGTATGTTCTTGGGCTACTATTCCCAGGACCCAGGCATCTGATGTCACTTCCTTCCACTGGTTCAGGTGGAGGGAGAGCTGGCCGCCAACAACCACCCCTGGAGGTAATGGTGACTGGGGGTGTAAAAGGAGTCAGGCAGAGCAAGTTGTGGTGGCTCCTGCAGCAGCACCACCTCTAGGGGCTTCTGAGTGGGCACCTGGAGCAGCTCCCAGGGTAGCCAGCACTCCTGCTCCTTTACCCTCACCTGGTTGTCTGGTAGGGGTACAGTGTCTAGTACCAACCGGACAAAAAGGCACCCTCTATCTTTTCCTTGGCTTGGTATGATAGAGGGAGTGGGCTGATTTCAGGGTTCTGCCTGTGGCCTGTAAATTAGTGAGGATATCTTGAACATCTGCACCAAACAACTTGTATCCTCTAAAGGGGGGCACTGAGAATGGACTGTTGGATGTCATTTGCAAAGCCAGACACCCTTAGCCAGCAATACCTTCTGACCTTCTAAGGCCTATTCCTGATACAGCTGCCCTAGCTGAAGCACCCAATATATAATAAGCTGTACGTAGTAGGTGTTTTTCTACTTCAGCCCCAACTGTTAGGAGCTTTAAGAAGCTCCTGTTTTGGTGCACATTCTGGGAGAGCTTAAGCAGCTGCTCTAGCTTTTCTCTAGAGTGCATTCTGGTATTTGACCATATGAGTGTGGTAATTTGCAACTCTAAGGCCCAGAGAGGCTGGGGCCTAGGTTATTTTACCCAACACATATAACCTCCTTGATTCATTATCAGGAGGAAGAGAGCTAAGGTGTTTGGTGCATTGGAGCTATCATGGGAAGCATTTATGACTACAGAATCTGCCTCAGGTTGGCCTGCAAAGACAGGCTTACCTGAGGGGTACATGTGCATCTTGTCTGCCTTTCTGGGTATGGCAAGGTTCACATTAGGCCTATGCCCAACAGCAAAAGTGACATCCTCCAGGGCAGGGAGGAGGGGTAGAATTACTATGGGAGGGTAATCAGGCAGTTCCAAGAAGTCAATTAGCTTCTTCTTGGTTGTATCCTGTTGATCCAAATCAAATTCCATGGCAGCTTGTAGTTGCTGCATCATGATTATGAAGGATGGGTCCTCAGGGGAAGACCTAGGGGTGTAAACCACCGAGCCCTCACTGCATGTTGATACTGTGGAACTAATCCTCTCATAGGGACTTTCCACATAATCTTCAGCCTCCTACTCATCATCCCGCACTGTAAGATCAGGACTGTACTCTAGGTCGACGTCAGTATGGTTGATGGGATAAAGAAAGCACGCTGGTGAGGTCGTCAGCGCTCATCGGGGGGGCTGAGGCACGGCCCTAGCAAGTGTCGGCATGGATTTGGCTAAGGGACCCCGACGACTGAGCTCCTGGTATGGGGAAGGGGGGGAAGGAGGCAGAAGGCATTTGAAAATGTCCATAAATTACGAAAGTACTGCCTGTACGTCGGCACCCGTGTAGTCGGCTGGGAGATGGGGGTGGGGGTAAAGGGTGGCCACTAGCGTCAACAGAAATGCACCAGCCGTGCTAGGCCTGATAACGCCTACAACCTGCCTTGATCTGGAAATAAGGTCAATGGTTGGGGCAGCAGGTGGCATTGCCACTGGAGCAGTCGATGGCGCTGAAGTGGTCAGACCTGTATGGAGGGGCAACCTAGAACGGACTGGGGGAGGTTTTGTCCTTTTCTCACTCCCACTCCTTATGTTTGTGTGACCCGGATGTATTCTCCCAGGATTTAGACAATTCGGATCCCGAGGAATGTGCCAGCACACAATAGAGCTCTTTTGCTGGAGCTCCTTCTCCATTCAGGCTACCTGCTGGTTTAGAAGGTGCTTTTCTAGAGCGCCTTTTTGGCATCGCCAGGTGGTTGTGTTGAACCCTCTGCAGATCAGGCATGCCTGAATGTTATGGTCCGGGCCAAGGCAGCACACACAGACATTGTGGTATACCAGAGTTTATCTTTTCACCGCATTCACAACAACAAAACAGTTTCGACAGCTCCTTAGTCGACATACATGCCATCAAAAATCACTAAAGAAAGTGATTACTAACTGTGGTGAGAAAAACAAGAAAACCGGGGACTATAACAGTGTCATTTCCATTCTCGGTCCAATGAGTATGGTCAACGGCGGGAAAAGCACTGAGGAGGAAAGGGGCCACCTGTGTTTATATGGGACAGCTGATGTCTGATGTCGTCGTGGGCGGCCCCAGTGGACTTTTTTTTTTATTTATTTATTGAAATCTCGGATTGATACCTGTGAGCGTGAGCTCATTCAATAGGTTCCACATCAGAGGACAATATAGACAAAGTACAGTTGGTTTTACAGCAGGAATACATTACAGGATCACTAGGTCATTAGAAAAATAATAGTAATAAGTTACTAATACAATCTTTAAATGCAGAGTTGGTAGAGCTAGTTAGAATACATGGCAGGATAAATGGCAGATGCAATTAGTATAGATCTATTTTACACGTAGTGGAGGCACTGTACAAAGTATGCCTGAGTCAGTAACTCTCTCAGCTTACCAAGGTCAGTAGAGTGAAAAGGGGCCAGAGGAAGAGAGGGGGTGGGGAGAGGGAGAACAAGGAGGGATAAGCTGGGACAGAGTAGCTGTGAGGGGGAAGCTAGAAAGGAAAATGTAAAAAACAGGTGAGTGCCATTGGGTAGGCAAGGAGTAGATCGGCTGTCCTTAAGGTGAGGGCCTGAGAGGGAGGACCTTAGTGATAGCATTCACAGGAGGCCTCGGCTATTAGGTGTTGCCGCAAGAGATGCTTGAAATGACCCAAGTTAGTTGCAATGGACATGCCAAGGTGCAGCGAGCTGATCCAGAGTGGGGCTCTGTAGGCAAAAGCACACTGTTCAAGTGCAGTGCGACACCTAGGAGTTCTGAAAATCTGATTGCTGGAACTTCTGGTGGTGCGTGGATCTAGCGGAGGATTAAGGAGGGCTTGAACACTCGGAGGCATCATATTTAGACTGATTTTGTTTGCTAGCAGGCAGGTTTGGTATCTGAGCCTACTAACAAACTGTAACCAGTTTGCCTGGGAATAAAGGTCACACGTATGGGTCTGACGCGCAGCACCAATAAGAAGGCGGCACGCTTTATTCAGAGCTGTTTTGATGCGTTGAAGGGCAGTGTCCGTAGCTGATCATAACATAGTCAGCGAGTGAGGTTACAGAGCTAAGTATGGCTAGTTGCAGCGTTTCCTGTGTTAGGTTTTGCTTATGCCTGTACAGCATACCGATCCTCCTGTTTATGGGTTTTGCTGTAATGCAAAAGTTTCTGTGTACTACTAGTGCCTGGTGGTTTTTGGTTCCATAAGTGTGGCCTGATGAAAGAGATATCCTTGAAGAAGATCTGAATTTTTTTTCAACCCTGCTAATATCCATACAACAACATTTTTTGTTAGCATGTACTGAATGTTATCCATATAGCAAAAGAACAGGCAACAGGTATGAAATGAAACCGATCAATATGATATATAGGTGTCAGCATGGCACATCTGCTGCTGGGTTAGAAGGTCGTGAGTTCTAGTCCAACACTAGCATTGGGCTCAAACCATAGGTGCTGCTGTACTTTTGGAGTGTGCCGTCCTTCAGATGAGACGTTATATCAAGGTTCCATCTGCATTTTCTGGTGGCTGTTCAGGTGGACCTTCAAGTTTCAATGCCACTTCTTGAAAACAGTAAGGGAATTTCCTCGTATCCAGGCCAAATTTCCCCCGTTTGTTAAAAATACCACCAACAGCTAAATCTGATTCAATATGTCAGCTTGCATCTGTATCTCTTCTCCCCACCCCCCATCCCCGGACAAGGTTGAAAATAGATAGAATTGCTTAGCCTCCCTTTACCAGTCAACAATAACTAAATAAATAAATAAAAATATAATGCTAGCCAAAACAAATTTATTTTATTTATTTAGTTTTTGTTAACCGGGTAGGTACACTAGCCATAAAATGACTATTTTCAGGCACGACCCGGGAGAGTACAACAAAAAGAGAACAGTGAAACAACAGCAACATGGTACAGTAATACAAATAGAGGAACAGTACAGCAGTGCTACAAAACTACAATGAGTAGAAACAACAAAAAATAATGGCAAGCATTATACAAATAATGGCAGTAAGATATATAGTAAATGCAGAAACCACAGACCCGACCTGTGGAGTGAAAGGGTTAATAAGAGAGTAAGGTTATATAGAGAGAAAAGTGAGGAATGTTCAGACATAACAAGAAAGACTGATAGAAGGAAGGTCAGGGTTGGTGATTGGCAAAACAACAGTGGATGGTAAGCAACAAGGTTCGAGAAGGAAGAGAGCTAGTAGTCAAGAAGTTATTTACAAAGAGAAGGAAAAATATGGGTAGGGGAAGAGGAGCCAGTCTTGGAGCTGGATTAGAGCAGGGGTGACATTACTGGTAAGTCTCAGGAGCTTCAGGTTGGGTCAAAGCATGTACAAGCATCAGCTAAGGATAGATAATGACGATATTCACTTTTAAATCTAAAGTGAGACTGAGACGGCCGGAGGTTGAGAGGAAGAGCATTCCATAGCCTGGGAGCAGAGAACTGGAAGGTCCTTGTGCCTTTAGTCGTCCGACATCTCGGAGCACAGAGCAAGGATCTGTCAGCTGATTGCAGGCCATGGGAGGATGGTTGAGGGACCAGCAACGCCGCCAGCTGGGATGGGTTTTTTTCCCGGATGATCGAGTCCATTAGTGATCCAAGGTAGTATTGTCTACTGGCAGAGGGCGAGAGCCAATTCAGATCCTTATAAAGAAGGCAGTGATGTTTGAGTCAAGGCGACGAAGAGGCAAATCGGCATATACTGTTATAAGTTACGTCCCATTTTAGTAGGGAGGTTTTATGGGCAGAGGTAAGAACAGAGGCACCATAAGTAAGGGTTGGGAGTGGAATACCTCGGGCAATTGCTAATTTCACTAAGGGTGTAAACATGTAGCTCGTTTTGTAAGCTACTCCCAGTTTCGAGTTTACAGCTTTGCACAAGGACTGAATGTGAAGATTAAAATTCAGGGACTGGTCCAGCAGGATCCCAAGGTACTTGAAGGAAGTAACATTTTCAAGTGGAATTCCTCCTGGACGAAGACCCTCCAGCACACTAGAACAGGCCTTAATCTTTGGTGCGGAACCTAGGAGCATGGCTTTCGTTTTCTTTTCATTTAGTACAAGCTTACAGTCTAGTAGCCAGTCTAAGACCTTACTGAAGTCTGAGGTAAGTGATGTGTTTACACAGGCAATACTAGCAGAACTAGTATAGATGATCAGGTCATCAGCGTAGAGAATAGCTGAGCAGGATTCCAGGACCTCAGCTGCATTGTTGATCAAAACTGAGAACAGAAGGGGCCCAAGGATAGAGCCCTGGGGGACCCCAAGGTTGAAAGTAGACGTGTTGGACAGGGAGGAGTTAAATTTGACAGCCTGCAACCTGTTTGACAGGTAGCTACAGAACCAGTCCACAACAGGGGTAGAGTAATGGAATTTATGGAGAGTGGCGAGAAGCAGGGGATGATCTACAAGATTGAAAGCCTTAGTGAGGTCAATGAAGATGGCACCTGTGAGTTTTCCAGAATCCATGTTGGACAGAATATCAGTAGTTAGTTGAAGAAGCGCTGTGGTGGTGGTGGTGCTATGTCCTTTTCTGAAACCATGCTGGGTGTCCGAGAAGAGATTGTAGCATGTAAGGTAGTCAATGGTCTGTGATACAACTATTTTCTCTAGGATCTTGCTAAGGACAGAGAGAATTGCAATAGGTCTGTAGTTGTCCATGTCCTTTGGGTCACCGTTTTTAAAGAAAGGCGTAACTCTTGCAGATTTCCATAAGTCCGGCACAGTGCTATGGATAAGGGATAAAGTGTAGATTCTGGCAATGAGAGAGACAATGAATGGAGCAGCCAGCTTAAAGAGACGAGGTTCCAATGAGTCAGAACCAGCGCTGATACTGGTAGATATGGATCTCAGTAATTTCAGAACTTCTGCTCTTGATATAGCCTTGAAATAGAATAGTGCAGCTGGAGGAGCATCATACGATAGGGCAGTACAATTGTCTAATGGTAGCGTGGTAGGTAGATTGGAGTGCTATCCACTAGGTTGTAAAGCCAAGGTATGGTGTGACAGATCAGAGAAAAGATTGTCAAAACTGTTTGAGATGGTCCTAGGGTCATTACAATGTGCCCCATTTATGGTCATTTCATCAGGAGTGACAGACTGCGAGGTACCCAGAAATGTTTTGACATGGGCCCAGAACTTCCTCGGGTCGCAGGCTGAGCTTTGTAGAAGGTCCTTGCAGTAGCTGCTTTTAGCAGCTCTAACTTGTCTCTTACATCTGTTTCTTAGTTCACGATATACAATAAGGTCTGACTGTAGGCCAGTTTGTTTGTAGCGAATCCAGAGCTTGTCCCTCCGGCACAGATTAGCAAGGAGGTCTTTATATAGCCACCTTGTCTGTTTTCCTCTGACCCTCCTAGTAATCTTGGGGGCATGTTTACATTGAATGGCAAGAAATTTGTTCATGAATATCTGTAGAGCAACCTTCACATCCTTTGTTTGATAGATACCTGTCCAGTCGATATTGGAGACATCATAGAGAAATGCATCCTGGTCAATATGAGCTAGATTTTTAAACGTGATTAGTCTTGATGGAGGAGATGGAGACGCAGCCATACATAGGATACAAAAAGTGGGTCAGTGGTCTGTTAGTGCATCCGCAAGGATTCCTGCTTTCGACACATGTTCCATACGGTTAACCATCACCCAGTCCAGGAGTGTACCCATTTGATGGGATGATGTGGCTCTAGTTGCTTCAGAGATCAACTGGTGAAAATTATAACTAAGCGTGAGTGATTGCAAGGAGATTTGAGCTGACCCTAACCAACTGAGGTTAAGATCACCTAGGATGACAGCCTCATTATGATTTATAGTCTCCGAGGTGATGTCAAGGAGTTCTTGAAGACCTACTATGCCCCCAGCAGGGGGATTATAAGCACAGATAATATGAAGCTTCTTTTCCCCCAATACAATAGTTGCCTGTATGAATTTGCACACTGCGGGACAGGCAGATGCCGGGACAATAGAGATGTTGAGGTGGTTTTTGAAGAACAGGGCAACTCCACCTCCACGCCTGGACGAGGATCTATCCCGCCGGAACAGGGAATAGTTAGGCAAGGAGCATACGTCATCAGGTATACTGGGTTTTAGCCAAGTTTCTATGAGACAGAGTACATCAGGACTGTAGAGTTTCACCCAGGCCTCGAGTTCCGCATGGTGACAGGTAAGACTTCTGATATTGATATGGGCAACTAATAACCCTTTCTTGGACATGCCAGATAACTCAGTTGGGGAAAAGAAACAAGTAGGTGACCTGGATTTAGTTTGACGTCCTCAGATAGCAGAATAATGATCATGGCTAGGAACCAGAGCCCTGCGCAGTGGCAGGTTAAGGTGAAAGCACATCTCTGTGGCAGCTTCCTCCTGGCATATAGAGGGTAATAGATGCTGCCTCTAACAAGGAGAATAGGGTTAGGTTGAAGATCAGGCTTTGTCTCCGCAACTAAGTTAGAGAAACTATAGTTGTGGTAAGCCTCTGAGGAGTCTTTTAACGTTTGGTTACATGGGAGAGCCCACATGGCAGTATCCAGGCTGAGTAAAAGGAGAAACGATAGGAGTGCCCATAGCAGACTATACTTCGCCATAGTGTCACTATTTTACCTGGGTAGGAAGGCTAGTGGTATACTGAGACAGAGGATTAGCTCTCTGGGATAATGCAATAGTGTGTGTAAAATTAAGACTGCCAAGGGTGACTGTGTTACACCGTTTTAACCCTTGGCCAAAATCAGAGATAAAGCAAAAACAACGAAGTGTTTCCTGCTAGCGTAGCAATTATTTAGAAGAAGTGGATCAGAGAAGCAGAAAGTAAAGCCTCGCAAAAGTTAATTAGGAAAGCACACCAGCCGGAGGCTCTACTTGTGGTAAAGATTAACCAAAGATGCATTACAGAATGTGAGACTGGTGTCATAATACTATCTGACATTTATATTCCAACTAATCCCTAGCAAGAAAAGCTAGTTTTGTTAAATTTACTGTACAACAAGGCTCTGTCTCAGATCAGAAAGGCTGTACTTGACGAATCCTCCTACACAAGAATTCTTCAGGTAATCATCAACCTGCTTCCTGGAAAAACAAACACCAGACCTGAAAGGCTTTCCAGCAAAATGTTTGCAATACTTTATGCAGTTATGACCTCCATATTTAGTCAGTCTTTAAAGAGATTCTGGATAAAAGGGACCACCCTGTGACAAAGAGAAATTTTTATTTCTTCTGAACTTTGGATCATAAATGTTTTACCAAAGCTTTGGCATGAAGATGGTCAGGCCTCCTATGACTCTTCTTAAAGTGATTTTCCAATCCTAAGGTATCACTTTCAGGACAGTACCTTAGGTTGGTGAGAGTACATCTCTGTAATTTTTAAAGTGTTATTCTCAGTCTGCATTTACAAGGAAGGGATGGCCCTGATGAGGTGGCCGGCCAATCCCTTCCACTTCCTGATTGATGTACATGCCCACACGCTCAGGCACATTATGACGAGCAGTAAGGGAGAGCAAGGGGGCATGCCCTATTGAAATGAATGGGACTCAAGTTTCCTTATTTAATACATTATGATGGTGAGTTAGAGGTTAATGAAGGCCACCGCTCAACTAACAAGGCCAGTGGTGACCTTCATTAATCTCCAACTCGCCATCATAACGTGTAGGAATGAAAATTGAGTCCATTCATTCAATGGGCAGCCCATACTCTCACTGCTCCCTCGCTTTACGCCTTGAACACGTTGGTTAGACTAAACATCAGTCGGGAAGTGGAAGGATCAGCTCACCACCTTTCACATAAATATAGGCTGAGAATAAAAGTACAGATTACACAAGAACTTTTGTAACAGTTAATCTTCAAGGTAATCTCTGTCATCAGGTCATACCTATGGAACGTAGCCGTCAGGATCACATGGAGGCTTTTTCTGCAGCTGTCTACTAGGGGCTGCCCATGCCAATGTCAAGCTCCAACGTCACACACCCTGTATTAAGCGCGGGTGGTCTTGCTCCCTCCTCAGTTCTTTCCCAAGCCGGAGGCTACGGAATACAAGAATCCCACCAGGGAACTGAGGAGAGAAAGAAGGTGCCCAGCTAGTAGAGAGGCTGGAGCAATAAAACAGCCGAGCTATAAAGAGAGAGAGAAAAGGGGATGAAGGGAGGGTGAGATCAGAGTGGTACTCCTCCCCTTGACATCGGCCTGTTCTGAGGCAGGGACTGATGGTTGGACCACTGTCGGTCGAAGCACCAATGGCTCTCTTGAAGGCATGGGATGGATGGGTCGAACTGGCATCGATGTCGAGGCAGCACCCAATGGAGATGGCGACGAAGGCCCTGGCCATGGAACAAACTGTTGTATGAGAATTGTGGTGAGAGAGAAAAGAATGGCATTGAGGTCAACGGTGGGTAAAGGAAGCGTCATTGACACCAGCATCGACGGACGGGGTGTGGAACCCAGCTCTGACGAACCACTGGTAACCATAGAAGTGATGGGGCCCAGTGCCTGAGAACCTCAAGATTTGAGAGGTGTCGACGGGGGGGCTGGGGCCAACAATCCAGAGGCCAACAGCCCCTCAGAAGCCCTGTGAAGGCTGGGAGAAGACTCCTCTGTGGGGGGCCTGACAGGAGCAGAGGCCTGCACGGAGCAAGGTGTCGACGCCGGAGCAGTCATCAGAGTGATCCCAGGTGAAGAGGAGGAAGAATCCAACAGGAAACTAGAGCGCTGTCAGGGGGTGTGGTGGAGAGAGAAATGGTTCTTGGGCTGGTCCTTATCCCTGACGAGAGTGTTTCCCAGAGGACTTGTCCCGGGCCTTGGTGGCTTGAAAGCCTGAAGAAGATGCTGGTGACTGGGAAGGGGTGGGGCCACTGACTGCATGTTGCTCCATGAGGAACTTCTGCAGGGCTTTCTTGCGTTGGTGCCAGGTGGTAAGGTTGAACTTCAGGCAGAATGGTGCACTTGAAATTCTGCTTTTCCTTTCTGTAAACTTTGTTATAGATAATAAAAATGTTAAATATGAAAAAAGAACTTCCAGCAGAACTCGCAGGTGAGAACGTCGTGGCCAGGCCCAAGACAGCAGACACAGAGTTCATGGTTGTCGGTTAAAGAAATCTTCTTTCCGCAGCGACGGAAGAGAGTCAATGAGGGATTCGTTCTCAACATACAAAGACAAAAGGAATCACTTTAAAATAAAGTGATTCGAAGGCAAATATCAAGTACAAAAGTAAGTAAATCTGAACTGAGTGATGAGGCTTCCATTGAGTCCATGTGCAAATGGTCAATGGCGGGACAGAACAGAGGAAGGTGCAGGGCTGCCCATACTTATATAGGGTGTGTCATGTCGGAACCTGACGTTGGTGTGGGTGGCCCCTAGTAGACTGCTGCAGAAAATGCTTCCATGTGATCCTGATGGCTAAGTTCCATAGGTGTGACCTGATGACAGAGATACCCACGAAGAAGATCTTTAGAAATTACAGAAATGGACTATCGCCAACATGATCTACCAAAAATGGCAAGTCCTGCATCAGCACCAAAAGATCACAAAATCACTTTAATGATATATTATTTATTTGTATTTTTTTATCAGGAAAAACAAGCACTAATCCTTGACAGTTTGTTGCTCAGTACATCCCGGGATGACAAATTACTTACCATAGTAATCTTCTTTCTTCCCAGTGATGCTCAGATATTCATAACTTTGTGTAGTCAGCCTGGTGGGTTGGACTGCCCGGAGAGATGGAACACTTGCAAATGATGGAATTCTTTGCACGTGAGCATCTTTCAAATACTGCCTCTACCAACCGTATTGTTCTAAGCCCTTCAGATTTGTAAGAAGCCTGGAAGTCAGGCAATATGAAAAAATTCGACAACTAATTAATTAAAACATTTTTTAGGATTAGCCTAATAAAACAATTTACTTCAAAAAAACTCCAAGGGAGGGATTATATCTATAATAATGGTGTTCACCAGACAGTGAGAAAACTATTAAGAGAGACAGAAAACTCTGTTAAAGTCTATCTAGCATAGAGAAGTGTACCCAGAAGGGTATGGCTATGTGGCACTAGCATGCGGAATGCAGAGGCTGAATTTCAGGAAGGGGAGGATGGGAGGGAGTTACGAATATCTGAGCATCACTGGGAAGAAAGAAGATTACTATGGTAAGTAATTTTTTCTTCTAACCCCAGTAATGCTCAGAATATTCACAACTTTGTGCAGACTACCAAGCAGTACCCACTGGAGGTGGGCACAGAACTTATTTTGGAAACAGACTTTGCAGGACTGCTGTGCCAAACCTGGCATCACTTGTGGACAAAACATCCAAGTTGTAATGCTTTGTAAAGGTGTGTACTGATTTCCAAGTAGCTGCTTTACATATGTCCAATAATGGCACCTCCATAGCAGCTGCAAGAGTGGCAGCTGTTCCTCTTGTTGAGTGAGCCCTCAGCCCAGCTGGGGACTCCCTACCTACTTTAGTGTAGCAGAATTGAATACACTGGACAATCCACCGAGAAATGGATCTTTTTGAGGCTGGTTTGCCCATTCCGACATCCCCATATGTAAGGAAAAGTTGTTTCTTGTCTTGCCTATGGCCTTTAGCAGCTGTCATGTAGTAGCTGAGAGCTCTTTTCACATCTAGACTGTGGAGCCTTCTTTCACCAGAGCTTGTATGGTCTGTGAAGAAGACAGGCAGAGTGATTGATTGGTTCAGATGGAAATCTGAAACAACCTTGGGAAGGAATTGTCTGTTTGTTCTGAGGACTACCTTATCCCTGTGGAAGAAGATGTAGTCCTGCTCAACAGAGAGCCTGAAGCTCACTGATTCTTCTTGCTGAGGTAATTGCTCCCAGGAAAACTGTTTTCCAGGTAACATACTTTAAATGGGCTGTAGCCATGGGCTCAAAAGGAGCCCGCATCAATCTGGCTATACATATATTAAGATCCCAAGCGGGCACTGGTGCCCTGTGAGGAGGGTGCAAATGTATCAGGCCAGTAAAAAATCTTTTGAAAATGGGATCTGATGCTACAGACACCTTTGTCCTAGCAGAAAGGTATGCAGATACTGCTGCAAGATGAACCCTTAGAGAACTGGGTTGTAGACCTTGTGAATGTAAGTGAGTCAGATAATCCAACACCACTGAGACCCCTGGCGTCATTTGGGGTGAAGTTTCTACCAGAGCACCAGAAGGAGAATCTTTTCCACTTAGAATAAGTTTTCTTAGTGGAAGGCTTCCTATAACCTTTCAAGTTGTTCAATACAGCTTCAGAAAGGTTCAAGTCCGCATACTCTAATTCCTCAAGAGCCATGCCTTGAGGTGGAGGGACTTGAGATTTGGGAACAACAATGTTCCCTGATTGGAGGTCAGAAGATTGTGCCTGAGAGGCAAGCTTATTGGCTTGCTCACTGACATGGAGAGCAGAAGAGAGTACCATGGCTGTCTGGGCCAATCTTGAGCTATCAAGATCAGAGAAGTTGAGAGGGATCTCAGCTTCAGCAGTACCCTGAAAACCAGAGGAAAAGGGGGAAAGGCATAGAGAAGCTTGCCTGACCAGTCCAGTACCAGGGCGTCCAGAGGGATAGTGCCCTGGGCTGGTGGCCTGCAACAATACTGAGGCAACTGGTGGTTCTGGTGGGATGCGAACAAGTCTATCTCTGAAACGCCCCACCTGCTGAAAATTACCCGCACCACCTGCTTGTTCAGTGTCCATTCATGATGGGACTGATTCATCCGACTCAGTGTGTCTGCCAAGATAGTGTCCTTTCCTGGCAGATGGATGGCTTGCAGGGGACACCTTTAGAGAATATGCCAGAGTCCAAATTTTCATGGCTTCTGTGCATAGGGGACCTGATCTGCTGCCACCCTGCTTGTTTATGTAATACATAGTGGTGGTATTGTCTGTTCTGACTTGTACCACCTTGCCCATCACCAGTGTAGAGAAAACTTTTAGTGCCAGCCGCACTGCTCTGAGTTCCAGCAAATTTATATGCTGGAGGGACTCTGCCTCTGACCAGGTACCCTGAGTTGTGTGCTCCCTTAGATGGGCACCCCAGCCCAGAAGGGATGCATCTGTTGTGAGGACTAGTGAAGGATCCTCCTTCTGGAAGGGGACTCCTTGCCTTAGGTTGGATTCCTTTTTCCACCACAAGAGGGCTTGTAACAGAGGCCTTGTCACTGGAATGAGTTTTGAAAAGGGATCTTTTTTCTGACTCCAATGATTCCTGAGGTGAAACTGGATGTCTCTCATGTGAAACCTGGAACCCTGCACTGTGCCCGTGGATGCAGCCATATGACCCAAGAGCTGCAGGAATTGCCTGGCTGTTTTTTGACTGTGCAACTTGAAGGAATATGCTATGGCCTGAAGGCTTTGCACCCTGTCTAGTGGTAAAAAGGCCCTGGCCTGCAGAGTATTGATCTCTGCCCCTGTGAACTGTAAAGTCTGTGTAGGGGCGAAGACAGATTTTTTCTGGTTTACTATGAAACCCAAGGACTCCAAAAGATCCTGTGTGAGCTTTAGAGAGGTTGTAACTTGTTCTGGTGATTTGCCCACCACCAGCCAGTCGTCCAGGTATGGGAAGACAGTCTCTCCCTGTCTTCGAAGAAATGCCACCACAGCTGCTAGGCATTTTGTAAACACCCTTGGTGCCGAGGAAAGGCCGAAGGGCAGGGTTGCAAACTGATAATGACCTGATGGAAGTCTGAATCTGAGATATTTCCTGAAAGATTCTTTTATGGGGATGTGGAAATAAGTGTCCTGTAAGTCCAGATATGCCAGCCAGTCCCCTTTTTGGATTGTTGGCAGAATCCGAGCCAAAGTTACCAGTTTGAACTTTGGCTTTTTCAGGTGCTTGTTTAAAGCTCTGAGATCCAAAATTGGCCGCCACTCCCCATTTTTCTTTGTTGTTAGGAAGTATCTGGAGTAAAAACCTCTTCCTCTCAGAGTTGTAGGGACTAGTTCCACTGCTTTGAGCTGAAGCAGCTTCTGAACCTCTACCTCTAGCAACAAAATTTGTGCTGGGGTGGGGAGATGGAAACCCTGGGTTTTTTTTGAGGAAGAAATTTGAAGTCCAGAGACAGACCTTTGCCCACTACCTCCAACACCCACATGTCTGTGGTGATGGTTGACCAGAGGGTGAGGAAATGGGACAGTCTGCCTCCAACAGGTAGGGAGGAGTGGCCTGCGTCTCAGGGCTTCTGTTTAGGCTGGGGTTGAGGTTGTGCCTGAGCCCCATCGCCACCTACCCCTTGAGTAGCCCTGTGGGGGGTACTGCTGGTATTGGGGCATGGCTACTGGCTGGAAAAAGGGTCTTGACAAGAAAGAACGACCCCTAGCCCCCCTTCCATAGGGCCTGGTGAATGAAGAAGCTCTGTCTCTAGCAGAGTTACTTCTATAAGTAGCCTTATATTCATCCACCTTTTTCATATAGGCCACTGTGGACTCCCCAAAGAGCACACTTCCTTCTAATGGAAAAATCCAGGGCCTTTGACTGGGTATCCTGAGTGAGGTTTGTAGTCCTAAGCCAAGCAAACCTCCTCTGAGCCACTGTGTTAGCCATCCATCTGGCTGCAGTGTCATTTAGATCAGCAGCCATTTGGAATTGGTACTTGGCCCTCTAGCCCAAACCTGGCAGTTTCAGCCAGGTCATCTGACAAAGGTGGGGTGGCCTTCATGGACATTGCCAGTACCGACTGCCACAGGGATTTCTGATACTGGGCAGCATAAGCTTGAAAAGTAGCCTGTCTCATGGCCAATGAGGCTGATAAATGGCCCTTTTTGGCCATACTGTCCAATTTTCTGGATTCCTTGTCTGGTGCGTGTGAGGACAAAGAGACTTTAGCTTTATCACAGGCAGCTTGCTGTATTACCCCTTGATGGTCAGGATGGGAGAAGAGAAAGTCAGCTTCCTCCCTATCCAGCTGGTATTTTTTATCTATTCACTTGTCAATTGGAGGAATAGAATTTTGGGTCTGCAGGAGCTTCATAGCATCCTTCTTGAAAAATGTATATACCGGGAGGAGGAGGGCCTTTGTGGGTGCTAGACCCATCATATTAAGATACTCAATCTTCTCATCTTCCACTTGTTCTGTTGTGGCAATATCTAAAGCAGCTGCCATTTTCCTTACGAAGGAAAAATGAGAGGAAAAATCCTCAGACACCCTGGGAAGTGAGCCAAATTCCTGCTCAGAGGACACCTCTGGAGGGATAGGTTCATCCTCCTCATAAGGCTCCCCATCCTCTTCAAAATAGTGCCGGAGCAGGGGGCAACACAGTAGCAGCAACCTGGGGACCCTGTGAAGGGGCAGGAGGCTGAGGGATGATGCCCTGCAGAGCCTGAATAATTTTAAACGCCTGAGCTATCTCCTGAGCTGAAGGCATTACAGGCAGCTGCGCAGAAGTCCCTGGTTTAGCAGGGGAGGATTCTGCATGCTTGAGTTTCCTTAATTTCTTTGAGGGAACCGAAGAGTCAGCAGCTGGTTCTCCTTCTGCCCTTTTTCGCACTGCATCAGGGGCAGTAGCACTTGGTTGCTCAACCACAACAGACTGGGGTGTCAGCTGGTCAGAGCCTGAGAGACCCCTAGGAAACTTTTTATTAAGCCTTTCAAGGCACATTTCAACAGTTTTTTCTGGGAAAGTTTTACATATCTCACATTCCTGGTCCAAATGTTCAAAACCCAGACAAGCTACATATAAAGTGTGCTTGTCTGCCTTGGCAAACATATCTCCACACTATAAACAGTTTTTAAACCCGGGCTCCCCGGTTCTCTTCTTAGGTTTCTCAGTCATGGTGAAAAACAAGATGAAAAACCCCAACCGCTAAATACTAAATGCTGTTGCGGTTATTTAAACAGCTTAAAAAGGTTTTTTTTTTTTGGTTTTTTTTGCGGTCGGTTCCGGAACCAATAGGGAACCGGAGGAACCGAGAGAGGAGATAAAATGCGAACCGGTTCAGCAGTTCTGTAACCGATAAAAAGCGGTTACAACTAAAGTTTATAAGGACCAAAAATTAGCGATAATGTATTGGTTCTTTAGTCAAAGAACCAAAATAAAGTTAAACTAACTCGGATCCCTCACGGTTATGCTGAACCGTGAGGAACCGAGAAAAACAACTATTTAAATAATAAACTAGATGTAAACTAACAATCAGCAGAGGCAGTAAAAGAAACTAAATATACTTATGATTTTGGTGATTTTTTCTATCTTCTTCACGTGAAAGAGGGCGACAGAGATTCCGAGCGACCAGACTTTCAGGCGGAGAGAAAAATGTGAAGGGCTTAGAACACTACAGTTGGTAGAGGCAGTATTTGAAAGATGCTCACGTGCAAAGAATTACATCGTTTGCATGTGTTCCATCTCTCTGGGCAGTCCAACCCACCAGGCTGACCAACCCACCAGGCTGACTGCAAAAGTTATGGAATATTCTGAGCATTACTGGGGTTAGAATACATGTACCTGTTTTATTGACCGGGAACTGCTGGCCATGACACCGGGGAAATTCCCCTGCTTTGAGCCGCTGGCGATCAGTGGCCAGTAGGGGAGTTTGTGTGTTGTTGTAGCAAAGATGGCCACTGTGGCCAAGTCGTCGGAGGTGAAGGAGGTTGTGTCAGTAACGGACACAATGTTGGAAAGAGCGCAGTTGGAGGAGTCGTTCAGACGAAACGGAGAGGATGTGGAGGACACAGATATTTTTTCAGATGCAGTAGCATCAACGGAGGTGTTGGAGGAGATGCCGGTGGAAAGTAATGGAGTGTGCAAAGGCGCGAGTTCGGAAGATCCAGGGGCTAGTTTAAAAGTCCCAAAGCAAGTGGTGCCTTTAAAACTGGCAAACAATGGCGAAAGGTGTATCGGGAATGCGGAAGCGTCGGGGAGAACAAGAGATTTAGAAAAATTATTGGCGTTATCGTGGAGGAGTTTGGAGCTTAGAAAACATTGGCAAGTGGAGAAAATGAAAGATTTGGCGTTGGAGAAAGCGAGGGAAGCGGCAGAAAGAGGTCGGTCGGCGATTCAGAAGATTTGGAGCCAGAAAGAATCGGAGATCGTGGGGACTGGAAAAAAAACATTTAATAAAGGGGCTGTGAGTACTGTGAAAACGAAAAAAAGCTTCCCCACCTTTAAAATTAATAAAGAAACTGGGTTTGTGTTCAAACCAACAAACAAGGATGTGGTGGGAGTCGAAGAAGAACCTCATGTGATTTATCAAACTAACAAAGGGGTATAGGATGGGGTAACTGAATTCAGTTTCCAAAATAAAAATAAAAATAGCAGTAATATTATTGAACAACAGGATTTAAATGTGTTGCAAGGGTCTAAAAAGGTGAACAAAGATATGCCAGCTTTGGTTAATATATCTGCTACAGAATTACAGTCTTTGGAGCATGATGGAAAGTGGTCTCCACAGACAGCATTATTAGCTGCAGGATGGAAGAAAATAGGGCAAGGAATTTGGACACCAGATTCAACTTGGGATAAATCCTGGGAGTTAGATAAAGGGGGGCCAGTGTGGCAACCTGGAGGGGGAATTAGTAAAACAGGCTTAGTAGAAAGTAAAACAGAACTAGATGTTTTGCAAGATAGGGAAATGGATAATAAAACGAAAAAGTGAGTTAGAGGAAGTAGAAAAGCAAAGTACTATTGAAGGGGAAGGGCCTAAACCTGAGAAACCCCTAATGTCCAGTTTATTTTCACAGTGCAAAAGAGAGTCAGCTCCAAGGAGGAATGCAGTTCGCATATGATATAAAGGAGGATTAAAGGAAAGACCAAATAGACATTTTGTGGGTAAAACTTTAATAAAAGAATCTTTAATGTTTTCCCCAAGAGATGTTTTTGCATTTATTAACATTTCAGGAGAAGACAACTATGATGTGAGTTTCTGGTCCCCGGCTTTATTAGAGTTATTTTGGGAAAGGTATAACAAGGTTAAGTTTTCTCCATTATGGGCCCCCTTTTTAGTTATTCCATTGTCAAAACCACTGATTAGGTATGTAACAGTAATGTTTAGAAACGAGGGGGTACATGTGGATGATATTGTTTTCTGGTTGTCACAGAAGTGTGAGGTGCAGAGCGACCTGGAGCCAATCCTAGATTCTGAGCAATTCTGGACAGGAGGGTGGAAGTTTAAGGTAAAACTAAGACAAACAGCTACGGAGTAGAGCACATCCTAACTCATTTTTGCTGGGTAGGGATAGGGGAGTATGCTTTACAGTGGGCAGCCTAGAGAGTGTTACAAATGTAGGGCACGGACAATACGTATCAAGTGCTTGTGATCAGCAAAATGTGATAACTGTGGGGAAGTGGGGCATGTTACCATGTTTTGTGAAAATGCAATTAAATGTGATTTGTGTGAAGAAAAGAATCATGCATTTTGGGAGTGTCCGTGGGCTGCTCAGAATAAGTTTAATTGTGGAAACTTAGATAATATCATTTCAAAAGCACAAGATGCTAGTGAAAATCAGCAAGGAATGGAGAATACTGCAAAGGACCTTTCCAATGTACAGAGCACTGTAGAAGCTTCAGTAAAAGAAGAGGTGAATGAGGCCTTGATGGCACCTCCTAAAAGAAGGGGAATGGGGTTGGTAACAGAAAGTACTGAGCTTTGCAACCAGTATGTTACATAGCCCCAAATGAGGAGTCTGTAGTTAGTAATGTATTGCCTGTGCAACAGCCATTACCTCCAAGAAGGTCAAGTAGATCTTCAAAAACTTTGATAAATACGGAACCTGAAGTTATAGAAACTAAAAATTCTTATGCGGCCTTATTTTGGGGAGATTCAGAAATGGAAATAGGATATAGATTCACAGGTGTCAATACAAGATACAGTGGCACCTGTGAGGAGAGATACAAGGAAAAGAAAAAGAAAGAAGGAAAAAATAAAACCAACATATTAGGTTTGGATAGTAGGTTGGAAGCAAAATAATAGTATGTTATAGGGCTACCTTAATACTCATAGCCTGTTGAAGGCCTCAAAAGAGACAAGGGTATTTCAGTTAATTTATGATTTAAATATCTCGGTGTGTTTTCTTCAGGAAACTTGGATGTTATCACTAAACCAGATTGCTTTATTTAAAAGGATTGGCCGTGGGACCCTCTTTCTGGTCATTCGGACAGGATAGGGCAGATGGTGTGGGGATTATTTTAATTCCTATAATTTTACTTTAACAAATTAATAGAATTACATTCAGGAGAATTTTGATAGTGGAGGGGAAATGGGGTAGTAACGTTCACGTTTCATTAATATTTATAACCCACAATCAAAATCTGGGAGGGTAACGTGTTTTGGTGAAATTCAACCATATTTGATATCCCACATACCTATCCTTTGGGGAGGGGACTTTAATTATAGTATAGGAAGGACAGGGAGAGAGGGCAGACTGGATGGGCCTTGCGGTCCTTATCTGCCGTCAACTTCTATGTTTCTATGTTTCTAGGTAGGGAAAGGTAAGGGAAATAAAGTATACTGTGACACAAACTGTTTAAAAGAAATTATTAAAACAGCAGAATTAGTATCCTGTATAGATAACAGGATTTCTGGGCCTAGAGGGACATTCTTTAAAGGAAGGAAAAGTTATACAATTGATTATCTTTTTATTTCAAAAAAAATTCCAACAGATAATCCACAGATTATACCAGTAGAATTTTCAGACCCGCATTGTTAGTAGTAAAAGTAGGGAAATAAAGAGACACAGCAGACAGAGAACTAGGTGGAAGTTAAACACCCAGCCTTCAAGACAAAATTGCTATAAATTCTATCAAATTGATTTACAAGCTAGATTATCCGTAAGTTTTTATATCAGAATTTAGGGGAGTGGTGGCTGGAAACAAAAGAGGACTGTATTTATGGTTCAAAAGTTTGGAAGAGACGTCAGAATTCAGAATTTTTAGATTATTTAAAACTGAGAAGAAAGTACAGCAATTAATAACATGGGCAAATGATACTGAGAGGATTTTCAGAACAAATTGCAGAAATCAAAGCTCAAATGAGGAAGTTGCAATATGACAGGTCTAAGACCTCACAGGCGTATGAAAATTACAGACAAAATCAGTGTTCAGAGACACTTTTGAGTTATGTAAATCTTTAAAACCAGGTGTCATTAGACTTTTTAAATCATGGTAAGGGGATAGTGGATACAGTGCAGGAGATAGGAGATAAAATAATAGAACATTTTAGGGAGATGGAACCACATAAGATGAATAATTTGTATCAGGTGAAGCAGTTTCTGGGACCAGCCATTATAAATGAACCAGATGCAGAAATTATCAAAAGTATGAAAGTTGCATTCACTAAGACAGAAATTAAAGAAGTTATAAATTCATTAAAAAATAATGTTTCTCCAGGTCTAGATGGACTATCAAATTTATTTTATAAGAAATTTCAGGAAGAAATAGTAAGTTGTTTGGAGAAGGTCTTTAATTTTTTCCTGAAGGAAGGGGTAAGCCATGGAGCCTTTGCAGAAGGCGTGCAAATTTATATATATAAATCAGGAGATAAGGGAGAATTTAAGAATTGGAGACCGATAACCTTATTAAATTCTGATTATAAAATACTTTGACTTTGATCAACAACAGATTGAAGGTTTTGTCAGAAAGGATGTTTACGCCTGTACAACACTGCAGAATTCCTAATAGGAGAATTCATTCTGTTCTGTGTTTGATTAGAGACATTATTGAACAAAGGAATGAGACTGAGGAGAGGTGTACATTTTGTCACTAGATTTGGAAAAAGCCTTCGATAGAGTTAACCATTTTTCTTATTCGCCACTTTAGAATTTTTAAGGTACCAGAAGGTCTTTAAATCTAATTAGGGACTATATATCAATGCTAGGGTATTTCCAAGCATTAAAGGTGAATGGGGAGGGATTTATGATGAATTGTGGGTAAGGCAGGGATGTCCACTAAGCCCCTACTTTATAATTTTCACTGGAACCATTACTTAGATTAGTATGTTTATCACCAGGGTGGCCGGGGTGAGAATTCTGGATCCAAGTCATTTATTAACATTCAAGCATATGCACTTATATATGCTCTTTTTTTTTCTCAAAAGTCACAAGTAAAGATTTTTTCAGCTATTTGTGACTTACATAAATATAGCCAATGCAAAGATTAATTTCAAAAATCAAAAGGGTTATAATAGGTGAATCTAGTATAAACCGGTGGTTTGTAATGTAATCAATGGTCTTCTGAACCACTGTTAATTTGGGGGGTAAGTTTGGCCTCAGAATAATCCAGAGGATAACTGGAAATTAGTGTTGGAGAAAATAGAAGTCAAGATTAATAGATGGAAAAAGTTTAAATTCTCAAAAATTAAAAGAATTCAAGTGTTAAAGCAATTCATTCTACCAAGATTACAATACTTAGCTGTCTTATACCCCCTGCCAGCTCAATATGAGACAAAATTATATAGTATTTGTTTCCAGTTGTTATGGGGGAACAGATTGAACCCAGTCAAAAGAAGGTTTACTTATCTGGATAGAAAACAGGGAGGATTAGGGATGATAGACCCGATTGTTTTTTGTTTTTCAATCTTTTTGTCCTTTTCTTTAAAAAATAGCTTAGGAGCGTCAGGTAATCAAGGGAATTTATTTTTCAATAACATAATGAAGAGGTATATATCTTCTTGGTTGCACTGTGCACCTAAATTATCACAACACTTACCCTTGCCAGAATATTTTAAACCCGCTGCAAAAAAATCATATAAATGGAAAATCACTAAAAATCAAATATTAAAAAATTCAGCAAGAACTCTGTATAAGGAACTAATGTCTTTGAATTATTCAGCAGAGCCAGTCTTTAAAAATTGCTCTAGAGAACAAAATTCGGATGTCTTAGATCAACTGAATAACCCAAGGTTGCCAGATTATATGTGGGAGAGTTTATGGCTTATGATGTATGGAAGAATAAATATAAGAGGAACAGCGAAGTATAAGGCAAAAGAAGAGAGATCTTGTCCTTATTTAGAGTGCATAAATCAGGAAGAAACAATAGAGCATTTTTTTCTACAGTGCTCATTCCCATAGAAATTGTAGGTATATTTGGCAAAAATATGGAAATTTCCATGGTTGGCTAAAATAAATTATGATATTCTGGTAATTGGGAGTTTTCCCCCGTCTTTACTAAAATATGAGAAAGGTACTTTGAGAGTGTTTCTGGCAAGTTTAAGATATTGTTTATGGTAAACAAGATGTCAATGAGTTAACCAAAGAAAACCCTCATTAGAAGGATTTTGCAGTTATGTAATTAATATTTTGAATAAAGTTTTTTAACAGAGTTACAAATGTTTAATGTAAATAAAGTAAGGATGTGATGGAAGGGTTTTCACATATTATCAAATATAAATAATATATAAGGGGGATGAGAGGTGGTAAAGAGTAGTAGAAGAAAGTAAAATGAGTTTCTTTAACTAGTGTTGTGATTATAGAGGAGAGTGATAGAATACAAAGGTAGTGGGGAGTTAAAGGAGTGGTGTTATTTGTTTTTTGAAGGACAATTAACTTAGAAGTTAGAAGTGTATAATATTGTGTTTTTGAAGTAAATAAAGGTAATAGTTTATATTGTAAAAGATAAAGCGGGGGGTACAACTAAGTCAATTGTATATTTTATGGATGTATAAAGGAGGCGATATGATATAATAGACAAGATTATTGTTGTATGTATAAAGTTGTATTTATGTGTTTATTACAATAAAAATTACCCCTACTTCCTGTGAGCAGGGGGACCCTTTTGTCGGTGACTCCAAGATGGCTGCTGTTCCAGATCCTGGGGGAGCTGCCAGAACTGGTGAAGAACGGATGGATGGGGCTGTGCGAGCCCAGGAGAATTTACAAGACATTATGAGTTTTCAAGAGAATGGAACCGCTAAGGGGACGGCTGGAATGCACCAGGTGGGTGGCCAGCAGAACGTCCAGAGCGGTGGTCCC
Organism: Neoceratodus forsteri; assembly: GCA_016271365.2. Classification (NCBI taxonomy): domain Eukaryota; kingdom Metazoa; phylum Chordata; order Ceratodontiformes; family Ceratodontidae; genus Neoceratodus; species Neoceratodus forsteri. The sequence continues at coordinate 271,189,239 of JADMNL010000025.1, forward strand.
ATCACAGAAAGTCCAGAGAATCAGTTGAATCTTGAGCAGAAACAGCAGTGTTTAGCTGCTGAGTTGCTCCATGTAAGCGAGCAACTGACGTCTGAGCGACTGCGTCAAGCAGAAGATCGGAAGCGGAAGCGCTTAGACATATCTCCGGGCACAGAAGTCTCAGGGGGAGTCGCGAAGCTGCTAACAGCGGAGGATGCTTCCAAAAAAACCCTGAGCCATTTCCTTTATCACCGCAGCGGGACTGGAGTACGGGAGAAGCGGATTCTTGGTCTCCCGATAAGGCCCTGCTTGCAGCAGGTTGGATTCCTCTTTCTGATGGGCATTGGAAGCCCAATACTGGACCTGCCTCTCAAATACAGGAGCAGATGAGTGCTGTTTCTGATTCTTGTGCTATTAATTCCCCTGTATCTACTTCCCAGTCTGACTTTATTTCTGCTTGTCACTTAGATATTAAAGCGCCAGGCCCTGAGGAAACCCCAGTTGTACCTATTGTTTCTGATCCCACACTTGCCCTCCATCCTGGGGATCCTGTTAAATCCTCCTATGCTAGTCATTTCCACAAACCAGTGGAGCTAGCAAAATGAAGAAATGCAATTTGTCTACGTTATGTAGGCCCTTGCGAAAACCCCAACAGATTTTTGTGAGCAAGTCCTACTGAAAGCGAAGCATAGGAGTTCTCCTCAGACTCACTCTCTCCTTACATGTACAGGGGAGTTCACCTTTGATAACAGCTTCCGCACTCCTGCGTTGCTGGAAACTTCTTGGTGTAGATACATGAATCTAAAACCAATCTCTGTGGTCGGACTTTATGAGTTTTCCCCTTACTAAGCAACCTTATGTAATTACTATTTTATTTAGAAATGAGGGGTTAATATAGTGGACATTGTACACTGGTTGGGGAAAGAGATCGATGTCCTGGGTAATCCCATACCCATTCTGGATACTGAAGGGTTTTGGAATGGAGGGTGGAAATTCATATAAGTTGCACCATAATGAGCAGGACTTGATACATTTGCCTAATTGCTTTTTATTGGGAGATAACGGTTTTCTATTTTACCCTGGACAGCCACAGGTATGTTTTAAATGTGGCTCATCTAGACATATAAGCACCTCTTGTGACATTCTGAAGTGCTCTTATTGTGGAGATATGGGTCATCCTAGTGCCCGCTGCTTTAAACAACCTAAGTGCAACTTTTGTGATGAACTAGGTCATATCTTTGATGATTGCCCCTCTGCTGCACGAAATACAGAGGACGCTGATTTTGGAGTCAGGATCATTATATCCGTCTGGCGGTAAAAGCAAGGCCCAGGTCCTGTGGTGACCACATATCCTCCACTTCAGGGTACCTGCTGAGTGGGAACAGTCCTGTATCAGGCCCCTTGACTGAGGAGGAAGGCCAGGCACCCCAGTTACTTGACATTGGCCCCTTTACATGAGGGTAATCCTACTGATCTTCTTAATATCCTGCATTTGAAACCCTCCCCGAATCCACTGCCAGTGGTTCAGGCTTTGTTTTGGTACAGGGTAAGAAAAGGAAAATGGCTACAACTGAAAGGCAAACAGAGGAAACCTGAACTGGTGACCCTGTGGAAGATGCTAATAAATTCACTGTGTTGCCTGACATTTCAGGACCTAGACCCTGACTTTATCTGTTGCAGCAGTAGTGGTGGCAAACTCTCAGGGATTGCCTGGATCCTGCTGATCATTCGACTCAGGGCCCAAAAGTGGAAGAGTAACAGGAGCCTCGAGTAAAGTAAAATGAAGAGCCCTGCCTGTTTAACTCTATGGATCCCTTTTCCTTTGAGTGGCTTCTTTGAATGTTAACAGCATTCAACTCTCTGAATAAAAACAAAAGTACTTTTGTCTATTTTTGCATGCTAACCTGGATTGTATTTTTTCAGGATGTCCGGTTACACTCAGCAGCTGAGGAGGTTTGCAGCTCGGATGCATGGCTTTAGGGGATAGTATTTGGTCCCAGGGGAGGATCAGTGTTCAGGGATTGGGATATGTTTTTCTTTTAAGGTTAAGGTTGTGCGTCATTTAGAGGTGCAGCCAGGCAGAGCTTTGATACTGGATATACTATGGGCACACCAATTGATTAGACTTATAAATATTTATGCACCTCAAACAAAGTATGAGAGTACTGCTCTTTGCTCTCTCTCCTTATTGCAGACATCCCATTTGATAGTTTTAGGAGGGACTTTAATGTTAATTTGGCCAGTGTTCTACTCCTGTCCCAAATAAAAAAATATACTGTGATGCTCTCAGTGCCTGACTCACCTGATTAGCGATCGTGCTTGATAGATGCCTTTGGTTCTCTCCGATAACAGGGCGTAGCACATTTTTTGTGGTCCACGGGCCTCTATAATTGATTATTTTTGTAACTGGTTTTATAAAAGTCGAAATGGCTCTCCTTCAAGATGTAGCTACTTCTGATCATAAGCTGTTAACATTAGTCCTTAGGGATGTCCCTGAGGTACGAAGGGGGCCAGGGACCTAGAAATTGAATACTTCATTATTGTCTATTCCAGTAGTATGTGAAGGATTTTTAGCAGTACTGCAAGCAAGAAAATCTGTGTTTTTTTAATATGATGATAATACTACTTGGTGGGAAGACACAGAAGAGGAGATACTTTCCTTTCTTCGTACAATAGGGCGTATTAATGGGAAATTTAAATATGACGAAATAACCTCTTTGAGGAAAAATATTGCCTTCTGGACGTCCTTCCGCCCTAATTTAGGAGCGGAGGACTTGCAGAAGATTAAATATCCAAAAACTTTACTGGCAAAGAAACAGCTTGAAGCCCTTAAATCTTTAGAATAGCAGCAGAAGTATGGCACGAATGGAAAGAGGAAAGACACACTGCCATGACTCTATGCAACTTTTTCGTGATTGCCATAATCTGGAGTATGTGAATACCTCTTCTGGTAATACTGTGCATACAAAAGCAGATATTTTACATGAAATTACTACTCATTTCTCTCAGGTTTTTGATAGCCAGAATTTATCGGTAGGAAAATGAGACAGTGGTTGGGTGAACTTAATTTACCCCAGCTACCTAAGGATGTTGGGAATCTTTGACTGAACCTATCTCACACACTGAACTAAAAAATGTAATTTGGTCACTTAAACCAGGTATTACACCTGGATCTGATGGCCTCCCACAAGAAATTTATAAAAGTATTTGGGATGTTTTAGGACCTGAGTTTTGTATGTGTTTAAATGATGGCTTATCCCAACAGTAACTCCCTAAGAGTATGTTGGAAGGCCTTTTGCTCTTGATTTTTAAGGGAGGGAATCGGAGAGATATAAGACAATGGAGGCCGATTTTGCTTCTGAATACCGATTATAAAATTCTTATGAAAGTTCTTAGTAATAGATTGGCTAGTGTCATAGATCTGGTAGTGCATCTGTCCAAATATAGTAGCATCCCATGAAAACGGATTCAGGATGCTTTAATTTTGATTTGGGAAATTCTACATAAGGGAGACAACCAGGAATTATTTGGTCATTTGGTATGTTTAGATCGATCTCAAGCCTTTGATCGGGTTGAATATAACTATTTGTGGGAAACATTACGGTCCTTTGGATTTCCATCTCCTTTTATCAGGTGGTTACAGATTTGTTATACAGGAATAAGTCTTATTCCTAGTGTTAATGGTTGGGTAGGTAATGCAGTTTCTGTTTACAGGGGGGTGCGGCAAGGATGTCCTCTCAGCCCCTTATTATATGGCCTATCTATTGATCCTTTATTGCATGCATTATATAGGACGGAAGCAATAACTGGACTTTCAGTGGGATCAGAGGATAAGCAGGTGGTTGCTTTGGCATTTGCGGATGACCTGGAACTTTTTTTGGCAGACAAATCTTCTGCAGTAGCCGCTCATGACCTCTTATGTGACTTTACTAATCTTTCCGGATCTAGAATCAATACACAGAAGAGTGGGATCCTGCCCTTAGGGTATGATGCCAGTGATGTCTCCCCTTGTTTGAGGAATTCCTATAGATAGGACCTATAGAAAAATATTGGGTGTTTATTTTGGTGGGGATGATCCCCAGCGGTATAATTAGGAACAACTTTTGATATCAGCTGCAGGAAAAGTAGCCCGCTGGAATAAATGGCAGATGACTAAAGGGAAGCTTATCTTTTTAATTAAAACTTTTTTATTGTCCCATTTTTGTATTTAGCCGCTGTTCCCTGCCCCCCCCCCACCGTTAAATATGGAGGCCTCAGTTTATAGTGTTTTTTTTCAATGTTTATGGGGTAGCAGGTTGAATCCTGTCAAGAGAGGGGTGACTTATTTACCTATAAATGAGGGGGGCTTGGGTATGTTAAACCCGGTAGTTTTCTTTTATGTAACTTTTATTTTTTTTAATTTTGTTCCCTTTTTGATGATTGGTATCTGGCTATTCCACTCCCTCGACAGACACGGGTGGCTCACTTGCCAGGACACTTCTTGAGTGTAATAAGTAAAATAAAAGCATGGAAACTTCAGAAAAATTCTCTTTGTATACTTTCAAAAAAATCCATGTACAATTGGATAATGGGAAATTTTTATTATGTCTCCCCCAGGTATGTCACTTTATGGGCTACCCGACACTCTCTGATCAACTCCTTTTTATCCAGCAAAAGACGTCCATATTTTATGAGAGACTTTATTTGGTTATGTACCCACCACAAATTGGGGGTTCAGGGCAATTTAAAGTATAAAGGCATTAATGAACGTACATGTCCTAGAGGGAATATTTGTATGGAATCCATAGAGACTTTTTCTCATTTTCTATTCGAGTGCCCATTTGCTATGACGTTTTGGGAAGTATTTCACAGGACATGGCCTTTAAACCCCTTTCAGGATCAACCTTCATGGATTTGGCTCGATGGGGTGCTCCCTGGAGCATGGGCCAAATTTGATGATGTTACTATCCAACTATTAATGAAATTTTATTAGTTATCAGCTATGGTTAGCTAGGTGTGGTTGGTCTCTTCGGCAACAAGTCTTGACAGGAGAACAAGTAGTTTTGTTATTACAGAAGGCAATATTGAAGTGGCAGGTTATGGAGCAGCATAAAGTTTTATCTGATTTGTATAAAGTATGGTGGAGGAATATGTCCTGGTTAGATACAGGGTGAGGTTTCTTTGTTAGGTTGTTTTCCGCACGCTTGGAGAGAACCATAGGTCTTTTGTTTTCTCGTGATTTTGTATGATGTAATACATTCTTGCTGATTTTGTATTTTTTTTTTCCATAAAATATTCCCCTACTCTTTTAGTGGGGATGGGTGGGACCTTTTATGTATTAGGATATGCTTTAGGTTATTATTAAGTTATTTTCAGACATTATATGGCTTTAATGCTTATTTGATTTCTTTACAATTTGTATTTTCCTTTTGTGCGAGTTCTCACTGCTTTGTATATTTTTTTGATTTTTGAAGTTTATAATAAAATTTTCCCTTACTCTTTTAGTAGGGGTGGGGATCTTTTCAGTATTAGGATGTATTTTGAGTTTTACAGCTTTCTATGGAAGTACTTTAATAATTGTATGACTGAAATACTTATTTGATTTTTCTTATGATTTGTATATTCTTTTGTGTGAATTAACATTTTGTGTATTTATTTGCTTTTTGAAGTTTCTAATAAAATTTCCCCTACTCTTTTAGTGGGGATGGGATGGGATGGGGGTTATGTACCAATAAGGATTATTTTTGTTTGTGTTCATGTATGCTGTATTACTTATTTCTGTTTTTGATTTCTTTCATTATGATTTTGTATGAAGTTATATGATTTTGTATATTTTGTTTTAAGTTTTCAATAAAATATTCCCCTGCTCTTCTTCATTAAGTGTCATGGGATCTTTAACTTCCATCTGGATGTTGACTAGAGATGGGCACAAGGAACCTCGGTTTAATGTCACATCCTAAGGAGGCCCCCACCCTACTGCACTAGAGCATCAGTTAAGAGTATTAACCAGAGTACCTGACGAGGGGCTTGAACCCACGACCTTCGAATCTTCCAACCCAAGAGGCATACATGCTACCTACTGGACCACTGACATTAATGTCATATCAATCACACCAAGCTAATTGTTATGAAAGTAAGAGTTTATGTCATTTACACAGCTGCAAGCCAAATTCAGGAACCGATTCAGCTCTGCCAATCTGGCACTTAGGATCTGTCACATTCTAGCCCAGGATGCTTATGTTTTTACTAAAGAACCCCTTAAGACTCTTCAATTCAAACTCTGTCAAAAGGTCCGACTTGTCAAAAGCAGCGCAAAGGCCGGTCCGGTGGCTCTGAGGGTTGAGGCGCTGGACATCACACCTCGTGCCACGCTGGTGACCCGGGTTCAGGAACGAACTCGGGCTGTCGAGGGTCGGCAGAGAAGGAACTGAGCATCTGGAGGACTGCTCTCCCTTCCCGGGGAGGGATTTGGACAGTACACCGTTCATGGGCGGCCCCTGATGGTGGTCGGAGGCAGCTCAAGGTACAGGCGGCATCACAGAAGCAGGAGAGGAGCTGCGGCAGATGTCGGCATGCTGTGCCACTAGATGTCATTGCATGTTCGAGCTCCGAGGGCTATCCAAACAGGAAAAAAACCTCTGGTGGCCCATGAAGATGACGGAGGCCCCGGGGATCTGCCCACATCTTGCCGTCGGACCTGCCCATATTGGAATCTCCTGCGGCCGACCCAATCTCACGGTAGGTCCGTCTAATTACAGACAGGCCACTAAGGGTGGGCAGACCCTCCCCCCGGGGGGGGGATCCTGGGGGCTGGACTTGCCGTGGGGTCGGGAGGGAGTCTGATGTGGGGGGTTTCAGACTGGGAGTAGAAGGCAGTGTCGAAAGAGTACTCTGGAAGGATGCCCTGGTCATCCAGAATGCAAAAATAGAATGTACAAAAAAAAAGGCAGCACAAGGGCAGCATGGGAACCATCAGCATTGCAAGTCTCTCTTGATGCAGTCACTCTTTTATTGTAGCCTTGCCCTCGGCTATGCTGCAGGTACATTTGCACAGTTGTTCCTAGTTACTTTAGTGGCGCATCCTCTACTTTCTGTGTTTGGCCACTACTGGTGCTGCCATCAATGTAATAAATGGGAACAGTAGTCAGCTACCTCATATTATGCCTAGATCACCAGTATCTAACTCCAGCACTCTAAACATGTTGTGTCACCTGACCTCAGCCGCGACACACATGTGGAAGGTGGTGTCCTCCAAGATGCAAACTGCCACCGGGGGGGGGGGTGCTACAGGTTAACAAATGGCAGCCTGCCCTTCCCAGACAGCAAGTAGTTAGCCTCCTCAAATACCTGCTCTCAGTCAACTCGGTGAGTAACATGCCCAAGGCCACTGCCTCGAACATATACGCCTGGGATATATATCAGCGTGGCTTACTGCCACTAAACCGTTGGGCTTGCCTTGTGTTTTGTTGCTTCATATAAGTATGCACCCCCCTGCCTTTTGCACAAAAATCATCAGTGAGGCAGCAGCAACTGCAGTTGCTATGCCAGTGTTGTTTCAAAGATACTACTGTTCACCAGGCTCTGGGATCAGGCTGTTAATTCCCACCAACCTCTAAATATCGTGTTTGCTAAGACCACTAAATGGAAACTTCCTCTGTAAAATGAAATTCCAGGAGGTCTGGCCACAAAATTGGGGGTCCAGTGAAAGAGATGGTAGTATTTCTCAGAAACTCACAAGTAGCACCAATACAGTCGAGAAACCTTGTAAATTAATCACCCTGTTTCCCCCAGACAGGATTCCAGATACTTGTGAGCTTGGCAACAAGTTGAGAATGTTTTTCTCTGTTTCATGCTCTTCGATAGTTCCTGTACCTGACTACTCCACTGGAGCTGGGAATGCCACGTAGCGAGAAGCGTATCATAGAACTCAGTCAGCTGCCGGTGCAGAGTTAAATCTGTCTGACACAGTTCCTGCCAAATTGCAACCAGATGTCCCTGCAGCAAGAAACAGAACCGCAATTAGACTTGCATATCACTTGCTTGCCCTAGCATATACTTCATATCATAACAGAATACTGTAAACTACAATTTCAAATGTCTTCCTCTAAAATATTTTCTTTAGGGCAAAATGATGCAAGCCACTTAAACTGTCATTTTCCAGCTTATCAAGATCATATTTTAATACCCATGTTTACACATACATGAATTAGAAAATTCAAATTACATTTGCTCCACCAGCTTTCTTCGAAATATCACACAGACAGCATATTTTAATTAGTTTCCATAATGACAGGTGATGGCTTCAGAAGAATATAGTAATACTATAGTTTAGGTCTTAGATGTACTATTCTATTTCCAAAGTCTAATGTATCACAGAGTGGCCCTTAATGAAACATAAAGAAGTCTTACAAATCAGAGGCTTGATTTTTCTGAGGGTCGGGGGCAGACATAGGATGTGTAACTTGCCGGGAAGAAAAAAAAAAAAAAAAAAAAAACAGTGGCAACCTTGCTATAATGGTTTACTTCTACACAGGATCACCTTACAAATGAGCTGATCACAATGGAGTTTGTTTATCCTGGTAGTATGAATAAATACACAGCTGCCTTATCCATTCCACCCCATGATTTAGTGTCCTGAGCTCCCAACCAAAACCTTGTTTGGTTTTTTTTGTTTTTTTTCTAATATCCGACATCCTTAGATTCATCCCTCAGTGTATTTTAATGTTCTCAGATATTTTTAAAACCCCTTTTATGGCCAATTTTGTATTTAATGTTTCAAGTCATTAAAGATGGAAGCCACTCACAGTTTTTAAAAAACCTCTTCCATTAAGGAACCCCTAACAGCATTAGGAAAACATTGAAAAAAAAAAAAAAAAAAAGATTTATGTTTAACTCCATCCCATTTTCTTTTTTCAGTAATTAATTCCCCCCTTTCTTTATTACTGAAAACAGTTGCATGAAAATACGATCCCTGTCCCCTAGACTATATCTACTCTGCCTGATTTTCTACACATGACAGCACACTCTCCTGTTTAAGACATCATAATTATCTCCACAGCAACATATTATGATGTAATAAATATAATTATGATGTCAGGTGTAGGCAGACAGCCAGAGCTGAAAGGGCAGAGATACTGTATACATGTATATACTCTTAGTAATAAGGAAATAAGGGTGAGAATTACAGAATAAAATACAAAATAAAAGCTACAGTTATGCCTGAATACTACATTTTTTAAAACCTGTCTCAACTATATCAGGAACTCTTTTAAGATTACCTGTTAAATGTACATGCAAGATTCTTACTGTACATGTATTAGGACGGTGTTACAATATGGTTTTGCATGGTAAATAGCACAGCAGTGTATCAAGATATTTCATTTTTCCAGGGCAGACATGTCAAAATCCCATAAATAAAAAAATAAAATGGGTATATTGATTTTGTTTTTCCAAAAATGATTACTGGTAATAAAAAAAAATTACACAGTGACTAAAAAAACCCACTGCCTTCGAGACCACTCTTATGGCTGCAAGAGTGGTCTCACATGCATTCTTAGGGTATGAGGACTGAAGGTGTGCAGATCTGATACCCCTAGGGTGGTGTCAGTGGCATTATTAATGTATTACTGAGCAAGACTGATCAATAATATATTACAATTTTAAAACAAACCTGCCCCGAACGTGCTGTTACCAGGGAAACTGCGTATGAGAGGTAACCAGTGGGGTCCTGCAGGACTCTGTGATGGGGCCGGTGCTGTTCAATGTCTTCATTACTGACATTGGGGATGGCATTATGGGCAAAATGTGCCTATTCGCGAATGACACCAAGCTCTGCGGGAGTGTGGACACAGCTGAAGGGATACAGGTCCTACAGGAAGATCTGGGAAAGCTGGGAAGGTGGTCCAGGATCTGGCAGCTTGGCTTCAATGCCAAGAAATGCAAAGTTATGCATACTGGAGCCAAGAATCCCAGGACAGAGTATTACCTGGGTGGAGTCCAAGTATCTGCATCAGAGGAGGAGGAGGATCTGGGAGTGTTGATCACTAGTTACCTGAAGCACTCCATGCAGTGCAAGAAAGCAGCAGCAAAGGCAAACAAGATGCTGGGATGCATATCTAGGGGGATCAGTAGTAGAGGAGAGGAGGTTATACCGCTCTTGTACAGGTCACTGGTAAGGCCACATCTAGAGTATGGAGTTCAGTCCTGGTGCCCACATCTCAAAAAGGACATTAACCTGCTGGAGAAGGTCTAGAGGAGGGCTACAAAGATAATAGTAGGTCAGCAGGGTAAGGCATACGAGGAGAGACTGTGGGTACTGAACATGTGCTCCCTGGAAGACAGGAGAGAGAGAGAGAAAGAGAGAGAAAGGGGACATGATTGGGACCTTCAAGTACTTGAAAGGGATACATAAGGTTGCTAAGGAGAGTCTCTTTAAGTTGAGTGGCAACCGTAACACAAGGGGGCATAGTCTTAAGCTGGAGGGTGGAAGATTTAGGAGGGAGGTCAGGAAGCACTTCTTCACAGAGAGGGTGGTGGGCACTTGGAATGCACTGCCGGAAGTGATCATGTTGTTGAAGACAGTGGGCAGCTTTAAGAAGGCGGCTGGGATAGGCATAGGGGAAGGTAAGGCTCATGGGAAGGGAGGATGGGAGGAGTGGGGAGGGAGGGCAGGGACGTTAGCTCAAGCTGTGGGCCCTGCAATACGAGCAGACTTGGTAGATCAAATCGCTTTCTTCTGCTGGCTTCTTGGTATGTTCACATAATAAGAGTGTCTTGCGTACAGAGAAAAAGTGCGCTTCAATTGGCCAGGTGCTCTCCTTTGACCTATAACAACTGTAAGAGGGTTCCTCGAGCTACCAGTTCTAAAATTCTGAAGTTCTAAATTCAGTTGATATAGTACACTTCCACAGATGGGTTTCCTTTATTTTCTATTAACTAAAGCATTTTGATTTTAAACACAAGTTCCATTGTTTAAGACACTTTTAACATGGATTTATAATATGCTGATATGCACGGGTCCTGTGCCTCTTACGGTTATTAATTTCTTCATAAATCCCTTCTATGCCCGAACTGCTCAGCTTCGATTTGCAGTTTTCACAGCCAAATAACTTGAGAAGTCACTCTTCTACCACAAAATATACCAACACTGTAAATATAAACCAGATAAATGCAACACAGATTCTGAGCTGGCAATCTGCAGATTGCTACTGTCAGCAGTTTGTCAATGGAGGCCCCACATTTCTCTGCTCTGTGCACAGGCTACACACAGCTGTGCCAGGAAACCATGTTCACAGCAAAGCAGGACCATCATGCCCACCCACACAGCCTGGGGCCATGTGCCCCCCTCTATTCCCACCCCAAGAACTGATTTTTCAATGGAAGAAGGGCTATAAAAGCATAACTTAGTGCCCTCCTTTGATCAAATTTTAATTTATGTACCCCCAAGAAATTTTCTTGGCATGGCACCCCTGCAAAAGAAGCCATAAATCACTGCAAAATGAGGAACATGTAGCAAAACAGTGCTTTCTTTAAAATTCCTGAACATGTGGTGAGAACAATAGAATCCACAGGAACCCACCCACCCACCCCAGTCCAATCGCTGTCATACTTTCCCTTATCTGCGAGAATTATGTCGGTTTTAAAAACTGGGCCCTGAACGTTGATACATACAGAAGCCCTAAGATCCCTAAAGTCATGGACAAATATCAGACTGGGACCATCTAAGGGTAAGAGTGGCATACTGTATGGTAGAAAGTTGTTCTGCATGGAAATCCATGCCTAGAATAGAGTTGTTGTGCTGCAGTAGTGACATCACTACTGCAGCACAAGTGCGAATTTCCTCTAGCCCATCGAGCTACAACCTGTTTTGCTTTTTTTAACCTGAATTTACAGAAACAGCTGCAGCTGCTAGCTACACATTGACTCAGTAATATGTGCCTGCCAGCAACCCTCAATATGCCTTCCCCATCAGCCGCCAGTTCACTGAAAGGAAGCGGAGTGTCTGAAATGAGCATGGATACCCATACACTATAAAAGAATGTACGGGTATCCATAAACAGACAAGCATGTGTCTTTGTCTCATGTTTTTCTATGGCAATCAAGGAACCACAGAAACCTCTCAGTACAGACAAATGCTTGTTGTGTAGGGCTACCTATACATTATAAATGTTCTCTGCCATAAAATAATTTTTGAGTTGTTTTGTTTTTTGTACAAGGACATACACAGAAACATAGACCATTATGGCACAAAATGACCAGAGGCCCATCCCGTCTGCCCACATTTCCTATAATCCCTGGAACCTTCCTTGGAACCTGTAGTGCCCCAGAGTTCCTGGTGCCCTCCAGAAATGGGCATCCAGGTGTTCCAGGTGCCCCAAGATAAGTAAGTGCCCAAGCCACTATATATGTAAAAAAAAAAAAAAACGCCGAGCTTTCATTTAAAATGTTTTTATTTCTTTTCCCTCTACCTGCTCATTCTTATACCTCTCCCCATCGCCAGGTGCAGGGAACCTGCGCTCGTGGTTCCCAAGCGCGTGGGGCAGGCAGGCAGTGTTGGTCTCTTGAGGATTCCGGAATGGAATCCTCAGCTCATTTTTAACAGCAACTGCTGTTCAGTCCAGTAAGGGAAAATCGAGGGAGCAGCAGCAGCAAGAATGATGTCAGCAGCTCTTCCTCCATCTCCCTGCAGTCAGTTCCCAGGTCCAACAGTGGTGGTGGTCAGTCTGTCGGGAAGGGGCAGTGGCGGCGAAAGGCTGTCCGCTCTGCCGAAGTACAGCACCAGCAGTAGTCCAAGGAGTTCGTGGGATGAGGCTTGTCCAGGTCTCCTTCACATTCCGGCCCAGCGGTCCCGGCCCCAAGGTAAATGAAGTGGGGGGCAGGGTGAGTGGTGGCAGCACCATAGCCGGGTGCTGGCCACTGGCGAAACTTCAGTTTTATTTTATTTAACAAAGAAGAATGAATTGTTTCGCCTCCTGGCGCCAATGAAGACTGCTCAGTCGTTTGGGGCAAACCAGGCCCCAGAGGACTGCCCATGGGGCAGACTTCCCAAAAATGCTCCATGGAGCCAGAGGCGGTGGGGGGCGGTCCATGCCTCTGTCAGCACTGCCTATAGGGTGGGTCCAGTAACAGAGCCCTATTCAGGCCAAGTTAAAGGGGCAGGGACTATGAAAATGATTTAATGAATATGGATGCAGGCACTCTAACAAGAGACAGTACACCTGTTATATGCGCTGCCTATGTTTACTGTGCGTTACTTAAAGACTGACCGGAAAATGCATTTAAAAGACTGACTGGTGTTGTGGGACCCTGATAATTGAACTGTGTTGTCATATATGTGTGTGGAGCCACCAAGAGGCTGCACACAAGCCCTACTGCTCCAACGTCAGGGTTCCCAAACTGTGTGAACTGACCACTCATGATCTTTGTTGAAATAACCACCACCACCACCACAAATGTTGGAAAAGTACTTTATTGAGCTGCCACTCCAGTTTGCGGGTGGTATCCAGCATCTCCCAGCCCAGATGTTCCAGACCAGCTTCATCCACACCAGTTCCTTCAGGAGATTCCTCAATGTTCTTGCATCCCAGTGACCCAGGTATGATCCGAAAGGCAACTTTCTTCTGTTCTTCTTTCTTGAAGGGTGACCTGTTTCGGTGGTCCACATGTGACCTGCTGCCGGTGATCCTCACCACCTCAGTTGTATATAGTTCTTCAGCCCAGGAGGGGTAACGAATACTGGTGGTCTACTACAGGCCCGAAGCCAATGACAAGTATCCTTGGAACTGTCCTTTTTCTCTCTTCTTCAGCTTGAGTGTCCCTCCTGAAGAGGAAACCGTCTTGGACATAAAAAGAGGCCCTCAACCTAGTTTCCCTCCCTTTAATGAACGCACGCAGCAGTGGCTGAACCATAAATGGACTATGAAGCTGCGTCATTTCTCATGTACTGTATTACAAAACAATTTAGGATGTTAGTCTTGATTTTAGTTGCTGTTACGAATATTTTATAATTTAGTGTGTTAGTAATGATTTAGCTGATGTTACAAACATTTTAGAGTATAGATGCTTAGTATAGATGATGTCGTTACTTTAGAAGTGTTTAATAAATATCTTTGGTTGCATTCGAGTTAACTACTTTAGAAGTGTTTAATAAATATCTTTGGTTGCATTCGAGTTAGCTTCACACCTCTCTCTTGTAGGTTCCCGCTAGAGGCGATTGGCCTGGGTTCCTTTCCCCTAAATTCCCGATGCCCGCTGGCTGGGCATCACCTGAAAATCCACCTCCGGATGGGTTGGCATAATCAGATTTAATTTTTCCTCCAAAATCTGTTGGGTGGATCTGTGCTCTGACCTAACCTGTTAAGAGTGCAGTCAGTGTTAGCAGCCCTCCTTAGCCACTTCAAACCTATTGTTCCTCCAGGGAACTAACCCTCCCCTTCCTGTCCCCGTTCTCCTCCCTGGTATTGTCACCCCAGGCAACCACTATTCCCTTCATTCTATCCCATGCCTGCTTGAGTCCCCCGACTGTGTTTGCACCCACCGCCTTGGCTGTCAGACTGTTCCAAGGTTCCATCACACTTTCCGTAGAGAAGTACTCCATCATGTTCCTCCTGAACCTCCCCTCGTTAATTTCCACTCGTGACCATGAGTTAGTATTCAGGGTAAATAATTCCCCTCAGTTTACCTTGTTAATTCCTTTAAGAAACTTGAAGGTCTCTATCATATCTCCCCTCTCCCTTCTGGCTTCCAGTGAGAACATATTTAGTGCCCTGAGGTGCTCCTCTAACCTGCTGGCCCTGAATCATTTATGTTACTCTGCGCTGCCCTATCCCTGTCCTTTCTTGAGGTGAGAGCTTCAGAACTGGATGCAGTACTCCAAGCACGGCCTCACCAAGGATCTGTATAGGAGAAGTATTATCTCTTTTTTTTCTGATATCAATACCCCTCCTGAAACATCCCTGCATCCTGTTAACCTTGCTATAGGCCTTGTTGCACTGGCTCATTTGTTAAGGGGTTACTGATGGTAACTCCTAGATCCCATTCCTCTTCTGAAGTGCCAAGTCTCACCCCACCTATCCAGTACTCCATCTTGGGGTTCCTTTTCCCTAGGTGCATTACCTTGCATTTTTTGGCACTGAATTTTAACTGCCAGACCTTTGACCACCCCTCTAGTTCCTGTAGGTCCCTCTGCATATCCCTTTTTTCCTAATCACTATCCATCCTCCCACATAGTTTTGTGTCATCTGCGAAGAGACACAGCTTACCCTGGATTCCCTCACCAATGTCACTAATGGACATGTTGAAGAGAACTAGACCCAGGTTAGATCCCTGTGGAATCCTGCTCGAACCTCCCTTTCCTCTGATTTTACCCCATTGACCACCACCCTCTGCTGCCTCCCTTCTAGCCAACTACCCACCCAGTTCATTACAGTTTTAGCCGCACCCAGGTCTTCCATCTTTTTGAGCAACCTTTTGTGTGGTATCAAATCAAAAGTCTTTCTGAAGTCCAGAGTACAGCAGACCCACAGCGTGGCCCTTGTCTACTTCCTTGGTCTCCCAGTCAAAGAAAAAAAAATCATTTTAGTCTGACAAGTCCTTCCCACCACGAAACCATGATGTTTACTATCCTGGAGCCCGTTGCTCTCTACGTAGTCCATAAGGTTTTGTTTGATTAGTGATTCCATCAGCTTTCCCAAGACAGAGGTCAGACTGACAAGCCTGTAGTTCCCTGGTTGCTCCGTATCCGCCCACTTGAAGTGGTACAACACCTGCTATTCTCCAATCCCTTGGAACTTCCCCAGACCTAAGTGAGGTGTTGAACAGCCCAGCCAGTGGTTCAGCCAGTTCTGCTGTGAATTCCCAAAGTATCCTCAGATGCAACGCCTTACTTTAAACGCAATACCTTAATGGCTGCCAGCCCTTTCAAGGCCCTCTCACTAGTAAGTACTGGCTGCCTCATTTCCAGGTCTCCCTTAATGGCTGCTTTGATGTTGCTTTCTGGCATGGACCCACAGTCCTCCCTAGTGAATACTGAGCAGAAGCACCATTCTGGATGGCTACCTTTTGCTCATCCTCCTCTATCACCCTACCCCCTTCAGTTAACCCTGTGATGCCCCACCTTTCCCTTTTTTGTCACTGATATATCTAAAAACCTGTTTTTCTCAATTCTTGACCCCCTCCACGATACGCAGCTCCATGTCTGCTTTTCCTTCCCTGACAGCCCTCTTTGTCTCCCTATTTTTCTGTAGCTAACTCTCCCATTCTGTCTCCCCCTGCTTTCCTTGTATTTACAGAAAACCTTCTTTTTGGCCCTAACCGTTTCCCTAATCCTAGCTGAGAACCATAGTGGCCTCTTAAACCTGTTTTTTTAAGATACTGTTCTTATGCTTGCCTTTGATGCTTCGAGGATAGCTCCCTTTATTGCCCCCATCATGTCCTCCACCTTTATTAACTTATCCCTGACCAGTTTTCCTCAACCTATCAAAGTCCACCCTTCTAAAGTCAAGGACTTTGGTTCTTGATTGAAGGTTGTCAGCCCTGAGGGCCAGTTCAAACCACACAGAGTTGTGGTCGCTGTTCCTGAGGGCCAATTCAAACCACACAGAGTTGTGGTCGCTGTTCTCTAGCGGCTCCCCTACTCCCACAGCACCCACCATCTCTGAGTTGGTGACCACAACATCAAGGATTATGTTCTGCCTGGCAGGTTTCTTAATAAGGTGCACCAGTAGACAGTCTTAGACAGCAGCCAGTAATGTCTGACACATGGCACTCTTGGCCACCGGGACCTCCCAACTGACCCCAGGCAGGTTCAGGTCACCCAACAGTACTACTTTCCCCTTTGCTGCCCTTCTTAAGTTCCTCCTCGAGTTCTCTGTCCCTTTCCTTCAGAGCTGAATTTCCCTTCTCACAGTGATTCCCTAGCTGAAACTCTATTTGTAAAAATACTTCTCGGTAATACCAAACCCCTTACCACAGGGGGTGTTTACCTCCTGCCTCAAGACGCTGCCTCCTCTCTGGAATCCCTAACAAATAACCATGAGGACTACTCCATGGGTGAGGCCATACTCCTAGGGGATTTCAATCTCCACTGGCCATCCCTTCTCACCTCCTCTACAAAAAATCCACTACTTGGCTCTCCATTTACACAGGTCATTGACCTCCCCACAAGACATAACCCCAAGACTGCAAACCACTCTCTCATTGACTGGATCCTCGTCTCCTGCCCGGGCCGTATTTTGTCGGCAGGGATTATGGCTGACTCTGAGTGACCACTCGCCTATATTCTGCATCTGGTCCAATAAGCCTCTAAAAATCACTGCTAAGGTCACTGAAGCGAGAAATTACAGCAGGTTCACGGTGGCTGACTTCTGCTCCGACCTAAGGAAAACTGACTGGGCCCCTATTGTCTCTCTCCCCACTCTTGTCGAGGCTCTTGAATATTTCATCCAGGCCTTCTTGTCTGTATCTAATATTCACGCCCCAATAAAAAAGCTCAGAGTACAGGGTAAATGCCATAAATGGCTGAACCCGAGCCTCAAGCAAAACATGCTTCTCCGGGACAGAGCATGGGGCACCTTCAAGTCCTCTGGAAACTCTGCAGACTGGGAGAAGTACAGAGAGCTGAGAAATCTGTGTAAAAAATCCTCGAAACAGGCCAAAGCTCAGTACTTAAACGACCTCCAAACTAGGCACCTACGTGATCCCAAAAAATTCTGGGGCCACATAAACGTGCTCCTTAAGGGTTCCACAAGTAAACAAATGGACTCTATCCTGGAAGGTGACTCACTGACTAATGTTCCATCCAAGGTTGCTGAGGCTTTCTGTGCCTCCTTTTCTATCCCAAATGGGCCTCCCCTCCCTGCCCTCCTCAGGCCTGCCCCTCACCCTGGAGTGGCATGGGTGCACCCACGACCTGGTCACCTCAGACTGGTCAATCAATCTGAGGTACTATCTCTCCTACGAAAAATTAATCCTACCTCCTCCCTGGGCCATGACCGGCTTGAACCCCGCCTACTGAGGGACACTGCCCCGGCAATCGCCCGCCCTGTCACCCTCCTCATAAACAGGTCACTTTGGGAAGGAATAGTCCTAACAACGTGGAAGGTAGCGACCATCGTCCCAGTCTACAAAAGTGGGCCCCGTGACAAATTGGGAAACTACAGACCTATCTCCATTCTCAGTCCCCTTGGAAAAAATCAGGAAAGATTAGTCTCTAACCAGCTACAGGTCTACCTGGAGCAGCACCTCCTCATGGCTGATGTGCAGCATGGTTTTAGGAAGGGCCATGGTACCGACACTGCTCTCATCTGGCTCACAGCTGACATCCTTGCCTCTATGGATCAAGGCTCTCTAACGGGTGCCCTCTTCATTGACCTATCCAGGGCCTTTGACCTTGTCACTCATAATCTCCTCCTCTCTAAACTCCAGCTCCTAGGCCTAGATGACCACTCTCTCTCATGGTTCGAGAGCTATCTTAACGAACGTTTCCAAAAAGTTTGCTGGAAGGGCACACAGTCTGGACCCAGGCCCATTGCCGCTGGGGTGCCCCAGGGCTCAATCCTGGGCCCACTACTTTTTTCACTCTTCCTCAATAATATTGAGGGAAACTGATCCCTCAGCAAACTCATTCTGTATGCGGATGACACCGTCATATGCTGCAGTGACCCCCAACCTAGTGTCATCACCACAAAACTGCACGACAGTCTCTCAACTCTTGAGTCCTGGTTCTCCACAAACTCTCTGAAGCTAAACGAGGAAAAAACCAAAGCCATTCTGTTTGGCTCCAGACATCTGGGCTCAGACAGAAGTCAGCTGCTCCAGATCAGCACAAACCAAGGGAAAAAAGTTGAGGTCACGACCAGTTTCAAATACCTTGGGATCCATCTTGACCAAGAGATGACCTACAGACCCCATATCTACTCCATAACCAGGTCCATCCACCAAAATCTCGGCCTCCTCTATCGTCTGGGGAACTCACTATCCTGCGTTACACACCGAGCAATTGCCAGCTGCAATCTTCTCCCCTCCATTCTGTATGGCGCTCCTCTACTGCAGTCACTCAGAGGGACGGAATTCAATAAACTTACCGTCCTCTATAACAGAGTGGCTCGCTTCGCCACAAACTCCTCGCCTAGGAGGCATCATTGTGAGGCACTTAAGGAACTTAACTGGTCCTCTCTTCGCCAAAAACTAGCCAACCCTGTCACCTGCCTTGCCTTCAAGTTTGCTACCCTTGGTCCCCCTCCCCATCTTAATGGACTACTCTCCACCATAATACAATGCCGAACCCTACGATCATCTGCAAATCAGCTCCTTGACATCCCTCGGATTTGCTCCAACCAAGGCAAATGCTCCTTCAAATTTGCTGCCTCCCACCTATGGAACTACCTACCAGCTAGCTTGACTGGCTCATCCACCCTTACCCAATTCAATTCCGGGCTCAAAGTATATCTTCTCAATCTCAGCCTTTGTGGCTGTAACCGTTAGCTCCCTAGCCCATTTCTCAGTTCCGCTCACACTGCCTTGAACCTCCCTTCTTCCTGGATGTATCTAATATGACGTTTTTCTGTGACTGTCTCAAATCCCTACTAAACTGATGTGTAACCTGGCGTCATGTACTGCTAAAAGAGCCAGAACATTAACCTACTTCTACCCTGTAACCTGTTGCTAATGTATATTTGTGTAATTATTGTAACTACTGTAAAGAATGCTATTATGTGTCTTTTTTCTGTAAAGAATGCTATTATGTGTCTTTTTTCTGTAAAGAATGCTATTATGTGTCTTTCTCTGTAATTAATTCCGGGTCGCCCCTGAAAAAGGGACCTCTGGTCTCAGTGGGCTTACCCAGTTACCAAAATCCAAATAAATAAATAAATTCCTCCCCTTGCCCTGGAGGCCTATAGATCACCTCAAGCACACTTTCCTGCCTGAGCTGCACCCATACTGACTCAGCCTCCCCACAGCTACCCCAAATATTTCCATCTTCTGCCACTATAATACCCTCCCTGAAAAAAGGGCAACTCCTCCTTTTACCAGTTCTTCTATCCATTCTAAAACTGTAAACACCCATGGACTCAGGTAGTATATATCACAAAGCAAAACAGATAGGTTAAATAGGTTTGGGGCTGGCAGTACAGCCTAGAGATTAGAGTAATTAGCTGTGAATGAGCTTGGTATATCCAACAGACATGGGTTTGATTCCCACAACCTCCACCTGCATACAGTGTGACTGAGCAAGTCACAACCTCCCCAGTGCTCCTGGGTCACCCCAGAAAACAGGCACCTGTGCCTAGTGGGCCTTACCTGGTTACCAAAGAATAAAAAAACAATGCTTCATTGGCAAGCTTTTAAACTAGCCAAGGGGGGAGGCACTGAAAAGAGGCAGGGAATTCCCAGCCTCCCCCCACAAAACAAGATAGTTAGTGAGATTAACACCATGGTAGAGAGGTCGACAGGGAGCAGGACAGGGGTAAATGGAGAAAAAGGTAGTAAGGACAGGGATGGGGCTAAAAGGGTTAAGACCATCAAGTATAAGGAAACACAGAAGGAGCAGGACAGAGAACTGTACCAGTTAAAGTAGAAGGAAGCGGGGAAGGCAGTCAGAATAGCAAAAGCCCACACCAAGGAAAAGATAGCCAACTCGGTTAAGAAAGTGGATAAAACCTTTTATAGGTACATTAGGGAGCGAAGAAAGACCAAGGGAGGGATAGTGAGGCTTAATAAAGGGGAGGTTGCGTGGGTACATACGAACATACGAAATTTGCCAGCAGATAAAGGCCTAGAGGTCTATCAAGTCTGCTCGAATGTGCAGCTAGCACCCCTTATTCTGCAGCTGCCCTTCCCTTCCACCCTTCCCCTTCATTAACCCTCCCCCTTGTCCTGTCCCATCCTCGTTTGAAGCAGTCCACTGTTCTACTGCATACCACTTCTGCAGGTAACGCATTCCACCCAGCCACCACCCTCTCTGTAAAAAAGTGTCTCCTCATCTCCCTCCTGAACCTTCCTCGCTCCAGTCTCATATCATGGCCCCTGGTGGCCCTCCCCTCCCTTACTTTGAACAGCCCCTCTGTACCCGTCTTGTTTATTCCTTTCATGTATTTAAAGGTTTCAATCATGTCACCCCTGTCTCTCCTCTCCTCCAGTGAGTACATGTTCAACTCCTTCAACCTCCTCCATATAGTAAGTCCCCAGCCCTTGATCATCTTTGTCGCCCTCGCCACCCTCAGTAACATTAATCCCTCTTCAGATCTCGGACGCCAGTACTGCCGCAGTACTCAGGTGTGGTCTAACTACGACCTATACAGTGGCAGAATCACCTCCCTCCTCGAGGATATCCCTTGTAACACAACCCAGCATTTTGTTGGCCTTTGCAGCTGCCTTCCTACATTGTGCTGAGTTGTTCATTGACCCTGTAATGAGCACACCCAGATCCTTCTCCTCCTCTGTCTGGGCTAGCTGCACCCCCCTAGTTGGTAACTCCTCCTGGGTTCTTCATCCCAAAATGCAGCACCTTGCACTTTTGGCATAAAGTCCAGTTGCCAGGTGTCTGACCAGGTTTCAAGCTTTGCCAGATCATCCTGCAACCCCTGCCATCCCCTAGGTCATCCACCACCACGCCAACCTTGGTATCATTAGCAAACAGACTGATCTTGCTCTTGATGTCCCATGATATGTCTGCAATGAATATCCCAAACAACACTGGTCCCAACACCGAGCCCTGTGGGACACCGCTCGTCACTGCCCTTGGGTGTGAGAGCTCCCACCCACCACCACCCTCTGTTGCCTTCCCTGCAGCCAGTTTCCTACCCATCTCACCAGCTTTCCACCGCCCCTGTGCCTACTAACTTCCTTCCCAGCCTTCCATGTGCACAGAGGTCGAATGCCTTACTAAAGTCCAGATACAGGACATCCACTGCATGGCCCCTGTCCAGTTGCCTAGTTACCCAGTCATAGAACTCGACCAGGTTGGTTTGGCAGGATCTGCCGCGTGTAAGCCATGCTGTCTGCTGTCCTGTAGTCCTTTGTCCTCTAGGAGGGCCACCAGCCTCTCCTTCAGGATAGTCTCCATCAGCTTACCCATGATGGATGTGAGACTCACTGGTCTGTAGTTCCCGGTTCATCCCTTGGGGGCCACTCTTGTGGGTGGCACCACATAAGCCATCCTCCAGTCCTGGGTACACACCCCGAATGTAGTGAGGCATTAAATAGGTCTGCCAAAGGTCCTGCAAGGACCTCTGCCAGCTCCTTCAGTACCCTGGGGTGGATGCCATCTGGGCCTGGCGCCTTGTCCACCCTCAGTGCCTTCAAACCCTCTCGAACTCTGCCCTCCATGATTTCCCCATCTGTCACCACTTCCCCTGCTTCTGCCATTTCTCCCACCTTGGGTGTCACCCCCCCTTCTCTTTAGTAAATACTGAGCAGAAGTACTCATTTAGTGCTTCCGCTTTATCGTACCCTGCTTCCACCCAACCCCCTCCTTCCTAATCCTTACTATGTGGTCCTTACAGCTCCTTTTCTCCCTGATGTACTTAAAGAAGTCCTTCTCCCCCTTCTTAATGCCTTGTGCCAGCCTGAGTGCCGTAGATGCTTTGGCTCCCCTTACTGCCCTTGTCACCTCCTTCGATTCTGTCAAGTACTCCTCTCTGTCCTCCCCCTCCCTGTTTTCTTGTACTTCCTAAGGGCAGCTCTTTTCCTCCTTACCTTTTCCATGACCTCCTTGCTCAACCAGCTCGGTTTCTTAGCCCTAGCCTTCTTGCTCTGGGCTTTGCAGCAGGTTTTGGTTGCCTCCACTATCCCCAACTTTATGAGCTCCCACCTCTGGTTAGTATCCATTCTAGATTGAATTCTGGCCAGGTACCCTTTTACCACTTCCCCCATCCTCCCAAAGTCGGCCCTCCTGAAGTCCAGCACTCTTGTGCCAGATTCCACTCCTTCTTTACCCATATCCAATGTGAGCCATACTGAGTGGTGGTCACTCCCTGACAGCGGTTCCTCCACTGTAAGTTCTCTCACAAAGTCCCCATTTGCCAGCACAAGGTCAAGGGTATTCCCTAACCTGGTTGGTTCACTGACCATTGCAGCAGGAAGCTGTCCTGGAAGGCATCCAGCAGTAGCTGCTCCCTTCTGTTCCTGGTTGTTGGGGTGCTCCAGTCCACTCCTGGCATGTTGAAGTCCCCACAATCACCACATTACCTTCTCTGGGTCCTCCTGATCTGTCCCGCTAGTTCCCTGTCTAACTCCTCCGTCTGAGATGGTGGCCTGTACACCACTCTCATTCTAAGAATCCTATTCTTGGAATCCTGGATTTGCATCCAAAGTGACTCCGTACTACCCTCCTCCCCTTCCTCTCTTACACACTTCAGTCCTTCCTTCACATATAGAGCCACTACCCCTCCTTTCCCAATCACCCTGTCCCTACGAAATAACCTGTACCCTGGTACTGACAGGTCCCAGTCATTATATTGGGTGGCCCATGTTTCCGTGATGGCTGCAATGTCCACCTCTCCCTCTGCCATGAGAACCTGTAACTCTGCAGTTTTCCTCCCAAGGCTCCTAGCATTAAGGGTAACCACCTTCCACCCTCCCCCCATCCTGCCCTCCTTTCCTAGCATCACCAACAGTACTTGCCATTTGTCCTTTGTCACTGTTATGGGGGATAAGCTCATATGATTTCCCAACCTGTGGTCTCTGCATATCTCTTCCCCAACTGCCACCCCCCACTCCTAGTTTAAATTAGGGGTAGGGAGTGACAGTGAAAAATCATGGATACTGAATGAATACTTCTGCTCAGTATTCACAAAAGAAGAGGAGGGGGAGGTACCTAATCCAATCAATAGAAGCACTCTGGATGGGGGGTCAATACCAGTCCTTTCACAGAAGAAACGGTTCTGAAAGAACTCCTAAAACTGAAGGTGGACAAAGCAATGGGGCCTGACGGGATTCATCGCAGAATTCTAAAAGAACTAAGGGGAGAACTAGTGACACCACTGACATACTATTTAACAAATCATGGGAGGATGGTGTGGTACCTAAGGACTGGAGAAGGGTGGATTTTTTATTTAGTCAGTCATAGGAATTACAATCCTTTGAGTCATAGACTCATTTACAAAGGCCCCAAGTCAGCATAGTCATACAGTCAGAGATAGTACATTAGTGGGACATCACATTTCATGTATTTACATATAATAGCCAAGGTGGCTGAAAATCTATACATGTAGTAGCTAGGGTATTGATATTATTACAGTGGAACAAGTATAATACAAGTGCAGCCTCTGGGGCATTGTTGTATAGTAGTAACAGTGATCTATACAATAGTGAGACAACACAGTTTAAGCCAAGAATTTACATATAATAGCCTGGGGGGCTGTTGACCTATACATTTAGTAGCTAGGGTATTGGTATTAGTATAGGAGGTATAATTACAGTGTAGGTGCAGCCTCTAGGGCATTGTGAAATAGTAGAGACAGAGATCAGCAGCAAAGATATCCTATACAGTTAATCCTATACAATTGGTAGCAATGTCAATGGGGAGCAGCCTAGTGCTGCTCTGTGCAGGTCAGTTAGAAGGATTAGCAGTTGCACTGGCAATGGCGCAAGGAGAGAATGTGTTTTTTTTTTTGTTTTGTTTTTTAAGGATGGTCTTGAAGTGTCCTAGATTGGGAATGGAGGTTATGGCAGAGGGGAGCTCAATGTACCAGGCAGCAGCTCTATAGGGGAATGATCTCTGAGCTAGGGAGGTTCTGACCCTGAGCACAGTCCACAGATGTTTGTTGGCAGAACGAGTGGTCGCAATGCAGGAACACAAGAGTAGTGAGGCAGAGACCCCCACTGGAGTTAACCCTAGGTGGATTTTTTTGGTGAGGAGACAGGCTTGGTACTGTAGTCTTTCCTCAAGAGTGAGCATGTTCATTAAGGGCTGGATACCGAGCAGACACAAAAGACCAACAGGCCTATTCTGCTGGCTTTTAGTATGTTAGTATGTAAGAGCGTAGAGGGTGCAAGTATGGGAGCGTTTATCTGCGCCTAGGAGGAGTCGGCTCACTTTATTGATGGCTATGTGAATTTTGTTTAGGGTGGTGTTGTCCTCAGCAGCCAATAGTCAATGAGAGAGAGGATAGAAGAGGTGACAGCCAGATTGAGAGCCTCTGACATCAGGCAGTCTTTGTGCCGGTATAGGAGGCCGATGCGGGTATTAATGGCTAAGGTCGGGATGTTAATGTAGGCATGGAAGGATAGGGAGGTGTCAAAGGTAAGGCCGAGGTATTTATAGGTGAGTACTTGTTCCAGGTGGAGGTGAGCGTGGGAGAGGATTTTTAGTTCAGTGTCCTTGGCCTTGCTCTGCCAGTGGGCAAATAGCATGGCTTATCCAATAGGATGGGATTCCCCTTCATAAAAGTGGGAGCAAAGTTGAGGCAGGAAACTACAGACCTGTTAGCTTGACCTCAGTGGTAAGGAAAATTATGGAATCACTTCTGAAAGAAAGAACTGTTGAGTACTGGAAGCCAACAGGGGCGGGGCACAGGACCCAGGCAGCATGGATTCATAGCAGGAAGGTCATGTCAGACGTATCTAACAGATTTCTTTGACTGGGTGACCAAAGTAGTAGACCAGGGAGGGGCTGTGGACATGGCCTACCTAGACTTTAGCAAGGCATTTGACACAGTACCGCACAAAAGATTAATAAACAAGTTAGCCAGCCTAGAAGCAGGTCCCAGTAGCCTGGGTAAAAAATTGACTGGACAACAGGACACAGAGGGTAATAATAAATGGAGTCCACGCCGAAGAAAGGTGGGTTACTAGCGGGGTACTGCCGGGCTCAGTACTAGGGCCGGTCCTCTTTAATGTATTTATATGTGACACTGCAGAGGGACTGTAAGGAAAAGTATGCCTCTTTGAAGATGACACAAAGATCTGAAACAGGGTTGATACACAAGGGGGGTTGGAAAGGATGAGAAAGGACATGGCATGGTTGGAGGAATGGTCAAAAGAATGGCAGCTTAGATTCAATGCGAAGAAGTGCAAAGTAATGCACCTGGGAAACAAAAACCCACGGGAAGAGTACACAATGGGGGGGTTACTAACAACAACAAAAATGGAAAGGGACCTGGGGGTAGTCATATCAGATAACCTAAAGGTAGGCAGTTAATGTGAGAAGGCAGTAAGGAGGGATGGGGGGATACTGGGATGCATAGGGAGAGGCATTATTAGTAGAAAGCAGAAGCTGTCATCCCTCTGTACAGACAGTTGGTGAGACACCATCTGGAATACTGCATGCAGTTCTGGAGACCCCATCTCCACAAGGACATAGACAGGATGGAGGCAGTCCAGAGGGCGGCAACTAAAATGGTGCAGGGTCTGCACCAGAAACCATACGAGAAGAGACTAAAGAAGCTTAATATGTATACCCCTGAGGAAAGGAGGGAGAGGGGGACAGGATAGAAACTTTCAAGTACCTCAAGGGAATCAACAAAGTCCAAGAGGGTAGTATCTTTCAGAAAGAGAGATGTGCAAGAACAAGGGGGCACAATTTGAAGACAGAGGGGGGATGGCTCAAGAGCAACGTGAGGAAGCATTTTTTTGCAAAGAAGGTGGAGGATGCACGGAACGGCCTTCCTGAGGAGGTTGTGGGGTCAAAAGCAGTGGTGGAATTCAAGAATGCATGGGACAGACATAAAGCAATTATAGATGGGGGTTAAGAGGAAATAAGCTGTTGGTTAACTAGGATCTGCAGCTTATCCAATAGGTAGGGAAACGGGCAGACTGGGTGGGCCAAGTGGTCCTTATCTGCCATCAAAGTCTATGTTTCTATGTTTCCTGTTATTTGTACCCATAGGATCAGACATTGCTTAATAGTGTTATGTCTGTACACCAGCCTTCCTGACTACTGTATTGTTGCCTGCTGCCTTGTTACTCTACTGATCTATTCTAGTTTACCCATAGGATCGGACATTGCTCAATGCTATGTTTGTGCCCAGTCCTTCCTGTAAGCTGTATTGTTTTCTGCTGCGTGCTTGATCCACTGTTCTGTAACCTCCAGAGTCATGCCTGAAAATAGGCACTGTATTGTACAGTGCACCTACCCAGACAAAAACTAAATAAAATTAGGTATACAGTAACATAACCATGATACAGATGAACTATGAACTGAAAGTATTACTCTTCCCCCTGTAATCCGTGAAATAGGGTGGGATGCAACAGTGCAAAATTCTATGATATAATAATGACATTATGCGAGACGAGGTAGTGCCAGTATAGTCAGGGTTGGCCGGGCAGTTTAATGTTAAACCTCAAACTTTGCACTTTGATAAACTTTGCAACCGTTCAAAGGATTTGCCCGAAATTCTGCTTGCTTTGTGGCTAGGGTAAGGTCTGCCCCCCCCCCCAAACTATTTTTCCCTCCTGTTGCCATTGGCTGGGACCCCATCGGTCGACCTGCCTGATCCCCTCCTGCCGAGACTCACCCGAGCTGTCTCTCGTCTCCCTCACCCGCGACACACCTCTGGAGAATCCCCAATCCACGCCTCCGGGAGCGGGGCTGCCTTTTGCTCCTCAGCACTCCCTCTTCTAATGCTCCTCGGGCAGAGGTGATAGGCAAGATGAGATCTGGTGGGCAGGGTCCAGAGTTGGAGTTGGGGCAGTCGACGTCTTCCTTCCAGTCAACAGGTGG
Organism: Neoceratodus forsteri; assembly: GCA_016271365.2. NCBI lineage: Eukaryota > Metazoa > Chordata > Ceratodontiformes > Ceratodontidae > Neoceratodus > Neoceratodus forsteri. The sequence goes on from JADMNL010000025.1 coordinate 271,216,858, forward strand.
TTTTCCTTATTCGTGAACGTGATCCCCCCTCCCAGAAGTACGGACATGCAATGACATCCAGCGCAGGCTTGAGCATGCTCCTGCGCCTCTCCCGTGGACCTCTGCCGATGCTCCTACCCATCACCGACATGATCCACTGGCTGCTGCACCCCCAGCCCCCGCTGGGAGTCATTAGCACCAGGGAATCCTTTACCAACCCTACCCAGGAGAGGAGAGCTGTCCTCCGGATGCTCAATCCTCTCCTCCTCTGACGACCCCCACCCACCCCGCCAGGGTCTGACATTGGGGAATCTATTCCCAGTGTCCTTATTCTATTTTTTATTTGCCAACAGTGGGGTGCCCAATCCCACTGTCGGCGTTGTAAGCCCCACTCCCGTCAGTGTTTGACACTAGGAAGTCCACTCCCAGTGTCAACAAAAATCTTTTTTTAAATAATTTGTTGAAAGAGGGGGTGTACAATCACCCTATCGGCAATGTAAGCCCCACACCCACTCTGCCAGGGTCCAACACTGGAGAGCCCACTCCCAGTGTCCTTGAAAAGTACTGCCCCCCCCCCCCCCAAGCAGTACAGGACTGTGGGGAGCCCACCCCCAATGTCCCCAAACAGTGTATACTATTTTATTGTAGCCCTCCCTGAACAAAAAGAAAACAGTCCTCCGGCGTATTTTTTTGGGGGGTCCTGGAAAAAAGAAAACAAACAGTCCCTCATCATCTCCCTGAGCCCCTCCCCATCTCAACCCTCCCACTGAGTAGCCCATCACCCCACATACACACTGCCCTATACTTACCTCCAGAGATCGTCCACTGTCATCTTCTGTGGACTGGGACACGTCTGCACTCTTCACAGCTGAATAGCAAACTGAAGAATCAAGGTAAGCGCCATATAATGGCTGTCAACATGTTGATATCTCGGCCATTTTTTTGTATTTTTGCACCAAATTTTCAACATGGGCTTTTTGGGACCTCACCTCATGAACACTGGCACAGTCATTTTGTTACTCGAGCCCAGAAAGTGCATTTTGCAGTTGCGTGCAAAGTCATCTTTCGGGACCAATTAACGAAATGACAGTGCCAGTGTTCATGAGGTGGGGTCCCAAAAAGCCCATGTTGAACATTTGGTGCAAAAATTCCTAAAAATGGCCAAGTTACGCATGCCCGTTTAAATTTTTCTACACGCATGTGTAACTTTGCCAATTTTTTATATTTTCACTCCAAATTTTTAACATGCATATTTTTTCACACCACCTCATAAACAGTACAGTTGTCATTTCTTACATCCTGCCTGAAACATGTTTTCACACCTGTGGCAAGGAATGGCACGGTCCTTGCATGAAATCACCTTTCAGTACCAAGTAACAAAATTACAGTGCCACTGATCATGAGCTGGGGTGCCAAAAGGCCCAGGTAAAAAATATGGGGCAAGCGAGTGCACAGATCAGCAGGATTAGGATGGGATGGATGGGCTCAGGAAGCAGAGGAACAGGCAAAGGTGCTAAATGAGTACTTTGCCTCGATCTTTACAGAAGGAGGTGGGGATCCTGCCATCCTGACGGGAGGGAAGGGCAGCCCACAAAATCAGGAGGTCACATGGAGTCTGGAGGACTGAAAGAGGCTAGGATAGAGGCTGGGCCAAATCTAGAAGGGGAGAGTTTGCATGAGGGGGAGGGCTGGAAGGGAGAAATCACAGTGGATAGGGTGAAGGAGGCCCTTCAGATGCTAAAAACTGATAAGGCGCCAGGGCCAGATGGGCTGCATCTGAGGGTTATGAAGTAACTGGCGGCACTCTAACACCTCTCTGCAGACAGGATGGGTGCCTCAAGACTGGAGGGTGGCTCATGTGGTGCCTATCCACAAAGTGGGGTCTAGAGATGAGATGAGATGGGGAATTGTAGGCCTGTCAGCCTAATGTCTGTGGTAGGCAAAGTAATGGAAGGCATTCTCAAGGAAAGGCTTGGGAGGCAGCTGGAAAAAGTTGGCGCACCTGGATGACAAACAGTATGGTTTTATCCCAGGGAGATCGTGTCAGACCAACCTCGTGGAGTTTATGACTGGGTGACAGGGGCCAGGGACCGTCATAAGCCGGTGGATGTCCTATACCTGGATTTCAGCAAGGTTGATTGGTACCCCACAATGGCCTGCTAACAAAGTTGGGGGGATGGGGTGGGGGGCAATTGCTCAGGTGTGTAGAAAATTGGCTTATGGGGTGAATACAGAGGGTAGTGGTTGGTGGGATAGTCTCCTCCCCCAGAAAGGTCATCAGTGGGGTCCCCCAAGGTTCGGTATTGGGGCCACTCCTGTTCAATGCCTATATCTCGGATATGGGGAGGGGGGGTTAGGAGTAGGCTAAGTCTCTTTGTGGATGACTCAAAACTGGGAGCAGTGGTGGACAGGGATGAAGCAAGAGAGACAGTCCAGGGGGACCTGGATACCCTGGAGGGGTGGTCAAGGAGGTGGGGATTGAAGTTTAATGCAGGGAAATGTAAGGTTCTGCATCTGGGGTCAGAAACCCGGGCCATGTATACACCGGGGGTGTCACTGCAAGCCACATCAGGCGAGAGGGATCTAGGGGTGGTGGTCGACGTCAAAATGAACAACACTGAAAATTGTAGAAGAACCGCAGCAAATGCAAACAGGATACTGGGCTGCATAGCCAGGGGAATTACCTATAGGAGGAGGGAGGTGATACTCCCTCTGTATAATGCCTTGGTCAGGCCGCATCTCAAGTACTGTGTGCAGTTCTGGAGACCTCAGCTTAAGAAGGACATAGCACTGCTGGAGGGTCCAGAGGAGGACAACCAGGATGATTCAGGGCATGGGGGGGGCCCCTATGACGACAGACTGGAAGAGCTTGGGCTGTACACACTAGAGGAGAGACAGGGGGACATGATAGGGGTCTTCAAATATGTAAAAGGAATAAATAAGGGCAGAGCCAAGGAAATGTTCAGGCTAAGAGGAGGAACAACCAGGGAGACACAGTGGAAGCTGAAGGAAACACGAGGAATGTGGCGACACTACTTCACCCCGTGAGGGTAGTTGAGCCATGGAATGCACTGCCCAGAGGTCTGGTGGAAGAGAGCACAATGGAGGGCTTCAAGAAGGGATGGGACAGGTACAAGGGGAAACTGAAACCGAAGAAGACCCTCTCTGGGGCTGGGGGCAGCGGGAAAGTGAGCACCCATTAGGTGGCTGGCTACCGAGCAGACACAACAGACCGTTCGGTCTATTCTGCTGGCTTTTAGTATGTTAGTATACCAAAAAAATGCCATAGTTATGTGCGTTCATTGAGATTTTCCTACGCATGCGTGTAACTGACAATTTTTCATATTTTCACTCCAAGTTTTCAACATAGCCATTTTTCACACCACGTCATGAACACTATAGCTGCCATTTCTCACATTCTGCCCAAAATGACGCTCCGCACTTGTGGCGCGGAATGGTATTTTGCCGCAGATTAAGAAATTTTCACCTATGGAGTTTATGAGGTAGGGTGATAAGAAGACTATGTTGAACATTTGGGGTCAACATGTGAAAAAAATCACAAAGTTATCACGGCAAAATACAAGATTCCCTACAGGAGGCAAGCCTCAAGACACCTACTGGTTGAACCCATCAGGGACAGGGCGATTCTGGACCTAGTACTGACCACTCGGGACAGAATCACAGACGTACAGGTGGAAGGTCAGCTGGGATCCAGCGACCACCACTTAGTGAGATTTAGCATGGGACACAGTCGAGTCACACAAAGACAATGGTCTAACATTTTAAGAGACCAGATTTTGCTAGAATGGGTAGATGTATCAAAGAGGCCCTGGTAAGGAGGGATATATGAGGAGGAGTTCAGGAACAGTGGGAACATCTCAAAGGAGCCACAGAGGAGGTGACGAACCAATGTGTCAAGGTGGTAAACAAAGGCAAGAGGAGGAGGAAACCGCTATGGTTCTCGAGAGATGTGGCAGACAATGTTAGGGCCAAAAGAGCGGGTTTCAGGAAATACAAGGAGCCCAAAGTGAGGAAGACAGGGATGTGCACTTAAAGAATCTAAAGGAAGCAGGGAAGGCTGTAAGGAGCGCTAAGGCACAAACTGAGGAAAGATTAGTGCAGGCAGTGAAGAGGAGGGAAAAGATATTCTACTGGTACATCAGCGAGAGAATGAAAACCAGGGAGGGAACTGTAAGGCTCAGAAGGGATACAGGGGAGTATAAGGAGGGGAAGACATGGAAAAGGCAGAAATACTGAACAAATACTTTTGTTCGGTGTTCATGAAGGAGCAGGAGGGTCAGGGACCACAGCTGGGCAACAGACAGGAAGGGGGGGGGAGTTAGACACAAGTCCACTTACAGCGGATAGAGTCCTGCAGAAGCTCACAAAACTGAATGTGGACAAAGAAATGGGGCCAGATGGCACACACCCAAGGATATTAAGGGAACTGAGGAAGGAGCTAGCAGCACTTCTGGCAGCCATGTTCACAGAGTCACTCAGCACAGGATGTTTGGGGGGGGGGGGGGTTGCTGACAATCACTAAGGAAGAAAGGGACCTGGGGGTTATCATTACAGACAACCTAAAGGTGTCAAAGCAGAGTACGAAAGCTGCAGGAAGGGCCAGTGGCATGCTGGGGTGCAAAGGCAGAGGTATCACTAGCAGAAGGCGGGAGGTGGTGATGCCACTGTATAAAAACACTGGTAAGGCCACACCTGGAGTACTGTGTGCAATTCTGGAGGCTGTACCAACCACCACACAGTGAGGTTTAGCAAGGGGGCAGAGACACAGTCGAGTCACACAAAGACTGCAGGGAGGGCCAATGGCATGCTGAGGCACATAGGCAGAGATATCACTAGCAGAAGGTGGAAGAAGGTAGTGATTGTATAAAACACTGGTAAGGCAGCTGGCCCAATGGCGCTGAGGGCTGAGGCACTGGATGCCTTACCTCACACTACGCTGATGACCAGGGTTCAGGAACGACCACGGGTCACCGGGGAGCTGGCATGGGGGGGGGGTTGGAGCGGGAATGAGCTGCCATACGCAGCTCTCCTGTAGTTTCGCTCCTACCAGGTGGAGGTCCAGTGGGAAGGGTAGGTGAGAGGGGCGAGAGTGAATGCCAGGGGTGGGGTGGAAAGAGCTGAACAAGTACCCGGCGTGCGCCTCCACGCATGTATGTGTCTGCCGAGGTCCCAGGGCTGGGGTGGGAAAAAAACATAAAAATTACATATGAAAGAAAAAAACACATTGGTAAGGCCGCACCTGGAGTACTGTGTGCAATTTTGGAGGCTACATTGACCACCATATAGTGAGGTTAGATATGGGGAGAGAGACACAGTCGAGTCACACAAAGGAGATGGTCTTAGATTTTAGGAGGGCAGATTTTTCTAAAATAGGCAGATGTATCAAAGAGGCCCTGGCAAGGAGGGATATAGGAGGGGAAGTTGAGGAACAGTGGGAACACCTCAAAGGAGCCATAGAAGAGGTGACAGACCAATGCATCAAGGTGGTAAACAAAGGCAAGAAAAGGAGGAAACCGCTATGGTTCTCGAGAGAGGTGGCAGACAAGGTTAGGGCCAAAGGAGCGAGTTTCAGGAAAGTGAGGAAGACAGGGAGGTGTACCTAAAGAATCTAAAGGAAGCAGGGAAGGCTGTAAGGAGCGCTAAGGTGCAGACAGAGGAAAGATTAGTGCAGACAGTGAAGAGGGGGGACAAGAGTGGAGGGAGCAGGCTGACATGACTGAAACATTCAAGTACCTTAAGGGCATTGACAAGGTACAGGGGGGAGACATCTTCCAATATAGGAGCAGTACAAGAACAAGGGGGCATGATATGAAATTGGAAGGTGGTGGGTTGAGGGGAAATGTGAGGAAGACATATGGAATAGTCTGCCACAGGAGGTGGTGGGAGCGGGCACAGTGGAGGGATTTAAACATGCCTGGGACAGGCATAAGGGAACCTTAGAGATGGGGAGGAGTGGTGTAAAGCCATTGGCCAGGTAGGGTCAGATGCTGAAACAAGGGTAGGGCTTATGGGCAGACTGGATGGGCCTGTCGGTCCTTATCTGCCGATAATTTTTATGTTCTATGTTACAGTGAGGCTATGACTATACTATTATACCAAACTCTGGAGAGCCGCCGCCTCGCGGAAGGAGCAACACTACAAGCACAGGGAAGTCGGAGCATTTAATAACTTTTACAGCTGCTATATTCATTTTACTGCTGCTGTTTCAATGTGCTGGCTGTGGGGTTTGTGAATGGAGGACCAGGAGGTGGAAGGAAGCAAAACAAAAGAGATTGAGGGAGGAAGGGAGGGATGCAGGAGATGCACTGGAGGGCAGAAGGATGGATGTGCAGCATCTGGAACTGGGGGGGCAAGTGTGAAGGGAAGCAGCAGACAGTCTTGGAAAGGATAGCATGGAGGAGGAAAACAAAGAGAAGTCGTGAAGTTCAGGAACGACACAAGGAGGCACTGGCAAGGGGGTGTTATGGTAGGGGGTGGGGTAGCAGGTCCAGGAAAAGGAGCAAGACAGTCTGAAGTTGGAAGGGGGCAGATTCAAGAGTGAAATGAGGAGACATTATTTCTCTGAGAGGGTAGTTGCAAGGTGGAACATGCTGCCACAGCAGGTGCATCGTTGCTGACAGTGGGGAGCTTCAAGAGGGGCTGGGACAGCTTCAAAGGGAGTCTTCAAACCGTGGGTATGAAGGAAGCAGAAACAGTGGGGGGTGGAGGGCAACTGCAGTCCAAAAGGCTGAAGTGCTGCAGACTACATAGATCGTAAGGCCTGTATCTGCTGGCAATTTTGTATGTTTATATGATCATCATACAATCTGAAGAAGTAAGGAAATTCATTGCAAAAAAACTCTTAATGCATCAGTTAGGGTCGTTATTAAAGTGACAAAAGCAGGGAAATGGTGTGTTAGGGTGTCCAACCCCAACACCCCACTCCCACCCTGCAGACACTGACGAGCAAGGGAGTGTGCCTTAGGGGTCCTCGACCCCTCGCTCAGCAATTTCACCCCCCACTCCCACTCTGCACACACTGACAGGCGTCAGGAGTGTGCCTTGAATCAATCAGCCAACGTTCACCCCATTCCATAATTAAATAACCGGAGATGGATACAGTATAGGAGAATGGGGAGCATTAGGGCAGATGACCCCAAGGCACACTCCTGATGCTTGTCTGCATATGCAGGTGGGGGGTGGGTGGAATGGTGTGAACATTAGGGCCGAGGACCCCAAGGCACACTCCCGACGCCTGTTAGTGTCTGCAGGGTGGGGGTGGGATGTTAGGGTTGGAAACCCTCATACACCATTCCCCAACTTTTGTCGCTTTTACTAACAACCCTAACTGATGCATTAACGAAGTTTTTTGCAATGAATATATATTTGGCCGTTGACAAACAACTCTGTCTACTTGGGTTGTTCTCCAAGTAAGTAAGACCATAGTACCAGTACCCCACTGAGAAGGTATAGATTATTCAGGTATATCAGAAACATTAGCCTCTATTTTAAGCGCTAGCGTTTGAACTCTTAACGGTCTGCAAACAACTTGTACATGGAAATTCCATCTTCCTGAGGGCAGTTATACTGTTTCTGCACCATCTCGTCCACCAATACCGTGCACTTTCTTTTTTGAAAATAAATCTTTATTCTGCAGTGATTTACCATGTGGGACAGGCTTCCCAAATGGTATTGACCTGTGGGAGCTGCTCCCTGTCAGGGCCCTAAGGCACTGATTCGTTGGATTAAGGATTATCCCATCGGCCCCTTTTACATTCCAGTTTAAGATTTACACATTATGCGTTACATTAGACTGACACTGTAGTCCACAATAGTGAATTCTCAGTAAATACTCACACACAAAAAACTTAGCCATGAAAAATAAGAAAAGTACAGAAACCTTGTGGCACTTGTAGTAGTAGGCGAGAAGCTGTGGCATCCGATCAATTTCTGTGAACACCTTCACAAACACTTTGGCATTTTCTGAAACAGCAGGAAATGAAACATACACATTAACATTCTTATTTAATAATGTTCGTTTGTCTTTCTCAGGGTTAGAAGCACAGTACTTGCTAAAGTGAAATTATTTAAATACCTGATAATGTGCTAAACCAGAAAATGTAGAAAACATTCAAGTTTAATTGCTATATATTTCAATAGTTACTGGCTCGCAAGGAAGTTAATCTGACTGGGGATGCCTGATGGCCCAGCAGGCCGTCTCCCGTGGCATGACACAGTTTCAGGAGCTGGACCAAGCAGCCAAGAGGGCCACATGACAATGTTCCCAACCAGGAAGGGATGGCATTGTGGTTCCGCTGCCACTGCGACCCTGGAAGTGAGTCACAGAGCTTGCCTCTTCCGTAGGGACAATACTGTACTATTGTGAGACCTGAAGGGGCACTGCCCAGCATCAGGAAGGTGGGAGGGGTTAACTGGAGACTGGGGAGAAACCAAAAATCCTTTCTGGGAAGTCTGATGTGGTACCACCCAGCCTCAGGGAGGTAGGAGGGATTACAGGGGACTGGGGAGAAAACCAGAAAATCCCTATGGGAGGCTGACGGGCTACCACCCAGCATTGGGGTGTGGGAGGGGTTACAGGGGACCAGGAAAAAAACAAAAATCCCTACGCGAGACTGACGGGGTACCACCTTGCATCGGAGAGATGGGAGTGGTTACAGGGGGCTAGGGAGAAAACCAAAAATTCCTATGTGACGCTGATGGGGTACCACCCAGCATCGGGGAAATGGGAGGAGTTACAGGGGACCACAAATTACTATGCGAAACTGACGGGATACCACCCAGCATCAAGGAGGTGGGAGGAGTTACAGGGGACCAGGAAAAAAACAAAAATCCCTATGTAAGGCTGACAGGGTACCACCTAGCATCGGGGAGGTGGGAGTGGTTACAGGGGACTGGGGAGAAAACCAAAAATCCCCACGTGAGGCTGATAAGATACCACCCAGCATCAGGGAAGTGCGAGGGGTTACAGAGGACCACAAATCCATATATGAAGTTGACAGGGTACCACCCAGCATCGGGGAGATGGGAGGGGTTACAGGGGACTGGGGAGAAAACCAGAAAATCCCTATACGAGGCAGAGAGGGCACCGCCCAGCATTGGAGAGGAGGGAAGAGTTACAGGGACTGGGGAGAAACCCAGAAAATTCCTATGTCTCCCTTTATGACGGCCTCACACCATGTGGATACCCACTGGCTCTGACAGTGGGGGAAGTGTCAGATGGGGCAGGAAGGTTACTGCTATAAGGGCCATATTCAAAGCGCAGGCGGTGGTACTGGGGCAAACAGCAATTTGAAAGAAAGAAAAATTAATCCGACTGCCTGTTTGTATCCAAAAGGTAGAGGATTCTTTACTTAAAGAGCAGCGAGATTATGGCATACCTTACCAAAGCAAATAATATCTGCAGATACGGTTAATGCATTTAAAAGAAAACTTGATGAATATCTCTTGGATTTCAATTCCACAAAGTGGCCTCACTAAGCCGGGAGACAGACTTGATGGACAACAGCCTTCTTCTGTCTTACTACCAAGTATATACCAACTTTAAAATAATACAACTTCATTGTTTTATATTGTTTGCAGTAGTTTAAGGTCCCACTTACAGTATGTTTCACTTCAATGGTGCACGTCAGTTTCTGCCACACTTAGTACCAAACTAAGTCACACCAGAGATCCAAGCCACCAGCAGAAAAATTCCAGGTGGCATCAGCAGAATTGAGCTGTACTACACTCCAAAAAACTTGGAATTTCAAGCCTTTCCATTCTTCACTGATCAGGGAAGTTACTTAAAAACAGGAGTTCCCAATCCCCCACCCGTGCACGTCCACAGCAGAGGCTTGTTTGCAGCTGTAGTCACATGCCCTGCGTTTGACAGCCTCGTAATTTCCAGTCATGTAACTGGTGGGCAAGGAGTACAGGAACTCAAAACCTGGCAAATATTAAAGTATGAAAAGTATATGTTCCTATGATGAAACCTTCTATTGGTCAAATATGATTATCATATACTCTGCCTGTAGTTTTCAATGCCTTGCCATCAATGACAACGTGTGTCAGCAACTCTTTATATACATTCAGATTAGCCCTAAAAAAGCATTTTTTCTCCAGTAAGAGATGTAAATGCTTCTCTGACTAATCTGTTAACATTGTTATTGTATATTTCTGTTTGACTGACTACTGTATTTTATGTAATTTTGTTATTGTATTTTTTTTATAATTTGTTATTTATTCTGGTCGCTCATATAAATGGGTCTTTGGCTCATGGAGTTGTCCAGATTTTAAATAAACAAAACAAACTCCGACTTCATCTCATTTCAACTAGTCGTTGTGACTGCCTCACCTAATCGGGGGCCCACCGTTCACTGCCCTCCACTTCAGTCTTGACAGCTATCTCTCCCCGCCTTGCCTCCTTCTACCTGCCTACCCCCTTGCCCCCTCTCCCTTTCCTCCCCCGGGGCATTTCCTGACTTCTATCCCTCCTCTCTCTCCTCTTTAGAGCTCTTACCCTCACCCTCTACCCTCCAACAATGGCCTACCTGCCTGCATACCCCCTTCCCTCTCACCTGCAGAGCTTATTTCCAAGATTGCCCTTGGCTGGTTATGTCATGCTACCTAACATTTGGCACATTTTGAATTACTGGAATTTCCTAAGCCTCAGTCTCTTTACTTGTTATTGTGTAACTATGTATTATTATGTTGACCTTTGTATGTATGTATACCCCCCATTCCTTCGACGTGGAACCTTTGTAAACAAGCAGTTCCTGCTCAAAGGTATTTGTAATCCTAGACTTCAATAAAAAAAAAAAAATTAAAAAGCAGATTCTCATTCTAAAGGAGAACTCTTTCAAATCAAGACAGATCTGTCTGTAACTATGCTAATGGATCCAGTTAGAGACGTCAAAGTATTTCAAAATAAACTGCGGTGTTGTTAGTCGCATTTTGAGATAGAAGTTGGAACCCCCCTGATTTTAAGTCACAGGCCCAGAAAATGTCATTATGCTACTGTTTTTTTTTTTTTTTTTTGTTCCACTATAAGAAGACAGGGAGATTAAGGTTTGTGGGTGCCGAGATAACTTCCCTCTAACTTAGGTGTTTTTACTATATTAATTATTAATATGAATGTGATGAATAAACTGTATAATGCCTATAATATGATATGTTTAAGTATAGTTTATGCTATATAACAATGTAATGCATAACTGAGATTAGGTTGCCAGTAGAAATGAGCGTGACAGTTCATATGACTTATCCTGTTTATTTTAATAAACAAAATTTTGATAGCTTTATTGACCGACTGATTAAATATTTGTGAGAAGAAGTAAAGTAACCCTGTTCCTGCTGCAAAAAGGTACAGGAATGGAGTTTCTTTGTGTTCCTATTAAATTTCATCACTGGTCATTTCATAGTTTCATAGTAGAATTACGAGTTTGTATGGCCAAGGCCCATAAGGAACTCGCCACGAAGTAGTCACTGGTGGAATTTATATTTCATGTTTCCCATGTACTCATCTAGAAGTGTCTTAAAGGATTCCACTATATTGCTAGTAACAATATATGATGGAAATTACTTCCATAATGGAGGTGCCCTTTGTGTAAAGAAGCTCTATCTTCTTTGTGTCTTGCTGAGTGAACATTTTATTTTATCCTTATGTGATCTAGTATTACTCTCACTTGGGTGCTTCTCGAGACATATATCTAGTGTCTCCCTTTATGTCAGGTAGTGTATATGTGGTCCCCTCTTAATCTATACTCAAGAGAGTACAGGTTGAGTGACCCAAGCCTATCCTCATAGGTTTGATTTGCAAACTGTTTTGTTCTCCTGGTTGCCCTACGTTGGACCCTCTTTGCCATGCTTAGATCTCCTGCCGACGTTGATGCACAAAAAGGAGCACAATACTCCAGATGGGGTCTAACAAGACCTGTATAGAGAGGCATCAAAACTTCAGCTTTTCTACTTTTCAGATGTCTGTGTATGCATCCAAGTATGGAATAACATTTTTAACAGTTTTCTTTGTATGTATATTGAATTTTAAATCATTAGTCATTATTACACCTAAATCTTCTCCTATGTAGTGGTTTGAATTACTGTGTCATTAATAAAGTACAGTTACATAGGAACTTGCCGTAACATTAGATCTTCGAGAGAGGTTCCTTCAGTAGGTCATCACTTACGGGACTGGCGCCACTTGGTGACGGGCTGCACGGCAGACTTTTCCAGTAATCGCTGATGGGGGACCGCCCACCCGTCACGTGACAGACGTCAGTGTGACTGTATATAGTGGGCGGTCCCCATGCCCGCCTTCCAGTTCTCCCACCAGAGCCAGGAAAAGGCCTGACAGCAGAAGCAAACAGGATTTGGAGACCCCGTGAAACACAAAATGAGGGAAGGAGGGAGGGAAAAATATGACATACTGAAGGAACCTCTCTATATATAGATCTACTGTTATGGTAAGTTCCTACGTAACTGTACTATCTTACTTCGAGAGGGTTCCTTCAGTAGGTCATCACTTACAGGACAGAGTCCCAAGCAGTCCCTCCAAAGAGACCAAGAGAAACTAGGGAGGAGGAAAAAACTCCAACAGAAAAACTGGAATCCAGAATGGATCCAGTCTAGGACAGAAGGCCCTGTAACACAGCTAGGCCGAAACAAGCCCTCCGCCTAGAAGTAATGTAAAGACTGTAGTGTTTGGAAAAGGTATGGACAGAACTCCAAGTGGCTGCGGCACAGATATCAGCTGCAGAGACATTTTGCAAAAAGGCAGCAGAAGCAGCCATACCCCTAGTAGAATGACCTCTGATGGTACCTGGCAGAGGTTTTTCATACTTCTGGTAAAAATACTTAATGCAGTTGCCTAACCATTTGGAAAGGCTCTGCTTAGAAACCGTTATGCCCTTTGATCTGGGGGCAAAAGAAACAAAAAGCTGACCACAGATACAGAATTCTTTAGTCCAGTGAGTGTAGCACCAAAGAATCCGATGTATGTCCATGGTATGGAGGAGAGCGCCTCACCTCTGTTAGAGAGGGACAGAGAGTATACAGGAAGCTCTACTGATTGGTTCAGCATGGCTTCTGATACCACCTTGGGAAGAAACTTCGGATTCGTTCTGAGGACTGCCCGGTCCCTGTGGAAAATCAGATAGGGCTCCTTACTAACCAGTGCATCAAACTCCGAAATCCTCCATGCTGACATGATGGCAACCAGGAACAACACCTTCCAGGAAGGGAGGCACAAATCACAGCTCATAGCCGGCTCAAAAGGAGGAAGGGTGAGCTTTTCCAAAACAAAGTTCAAATCCCAAGGAGGAGCTGGGTTGTGGATGGGGAGTTTCAGATGGAGAATCCCGTTCAGAAAGGTTTTCGAGACTTCCAACTGAGCCAGGGGTTTACCATCCACTAGCTCGTGGTACGCCGAAATAGCCAAAAGGTGGAACTTCAACGTCGAATATTAAAGACCGGAGTCTGACAGGTGAAGGAGATATTCCATGACTTGAGGAGCAGAACATGAGAAGGGGTTCCAAACCTTGGCGGTCGCCCAGATGGAAAACCATTTCCACTTCATGGCATAAGTGGAACGAGTTGAGGGTTTTCTGGCCTCAATGAGGACCTGAGCAACCTGGGAGGAGACCCCAAAGCGAGAGATCGCTATGTCTGCAGGAGCCATGCATGAAGATGTAGAGTCCTGAGCCCCGGATGTAGCAGTCGACCTTGATCCCAAGTCAGGAGGTCGTGAGTCACTGAAAGTGGAATGGTGGTTCCCTGGAAAGCTGTTGCAGCAGCAGGAACCAGATCTGCCTCAGCCAGAGAGAAGCGATGAGAATCATCTTTGCCCTCTCTGCTTGAAGTTTGAGGAGGACCCTCTGGAGAATGGGAAATAGAGGGAAGGCGTACAAAAATGTCCCTGTCCAAGAGAGAGACAGCGCGTCGTGCCAGAAAGCACCATGCCCCAGAACGAGCGAGCAAAACTGGGAAGTTTTGCATTGAATTTGAAGGCAAAAAGGTCAATTTCCGAACGCCCCAATGTAGGAAGATGGATTCCTCCACTTCCGGATCTAATTCCCAATCGTGAGCTAGGGTCAGAGATCTGCTGAGACTGTCCGCCAGGACATTTAGAAGGCCTGGCATGTGCATGGCCACGAGGGCCAGATTGTGCTGGACCGCCCAGTTCCACACCCGCATCGCCTCCCTGCACAAGGGATACGAGCGGGTTCCTCGTTTGTTGAGGTACCAAACTACCGACATGTTGTCCGTTTGGACCAGCAGTGATCCCTTGGGAAGGAGGGTCTGGAAGGCCTGGAAGGCATACAGGACAGCCCTCATCTCCAGAACGTTGTTAGGTAACGTAGTCTCCAAGCTGGACTACAGTGCTTGGGCTTGGTGCTCCCCATCCCACCTTCAAGGCATCCATGGTCAAGGATGCTGAGGGAGCTGGGTTCCTGAAGGGAAGACCCAAAGAAAGATTGCAGGGATCCCTCCACCAAAACAATTATTTCTGAACCACTGAGGAGACCAGCACTGGATGGTCCAGGTAGTCCAGGAATTGATCCCACTGCAAGCGCAAGGACCACTGAGTGACTCATGTGGAGCCTCGCGAGGGAAACTGTGGTGATGGAGGTCGCCATCAGGCCGAGAAGGTGCAGGATCTCCCGGGCCGGGATGTTCCTGGAAAAAGCCACTCTGGAAGCCTGACAGATCAGTGTCTCCAACCTGTCTGGAGGATGAAAGGCTCTGCAATGGACCGTATCCAAAACTGCCCCAATGAACCGAAGTTTCTAGGCAGGGGTCATAGAGGACTTGGGAATACTGACAGTAATCCCTAGCCTGTTGAATACGCCCAAAGTGAAAGAAAGAGTTTCTAGTGAAGAGTCCCTGGATGGGGTTGAAATCATCCAGTCATCCAGGTAAGAGAAAACCGCAATACCAATGCAGCGTATGAAGGTCGCAACTACTGCCAGGCACTTGGTAAACACCCGAGGTGCCGAGGACAGGCCAAAGGGGAGCGACTGGAACTGGAAATGTTCCCCGTGGAACTGAAACCGCAGGAACTGGCGGTGGCTGGGGAAGATGGGTATATGCAGGTAGGCATCCTGCATGTCCAGAGCGCACAACCAATGGTTCTCCAGAAGGAGTGGAAGGAGACTCTCGAGAGTCAGCATCCGAAATGTTTTGTACTCGACAACCTGGTTTAAGTTGCTTAAGTCGAGTATGGGTCTGAAATTCCCAGTCTTTTTTGGAACCAGGAAAAATTGGGAGTAAAACCCCTTTCCCCTTTTCCGGAGGGGAACGTGCTCTATTGCTTCCTTGAGCAAGAGACTGTTCAACTCTTCTTGGACGGGAAGAGCCTGATCCCTTGAATAGGAGGATCTTTTTGGTGGAGTTTCTGGAGGAAAGTCTAGAAACTCTATCATGTGTCCGACAGACACTAGCTGCAGGACCCATCCGTCGGAGCTGATCACCCTCCACTCCTGCACATAGTGGGCGAGCCCCAACCCCACCTGCTCCCCATCGGGAGACCGAGGAGGCAGTGGGGATGGGAAGTCAGGAAGTGGCTGAACGTTTAGGGGGAGGACCCCCTGCCCATCTCTGGTTCTTGGAGGCAGGAAGGGTGGCTGTACCCGTGGCCTTACGCTTTCCCTGGCGACATACCAGGGCTTGCTTTCTCTGCCTCCAGGTCCTCTTCCGAAAAGGCTGCTGCTGTTGGTTGCCCGATCGGTACATGGGCCTCACCGACCTGAGGGCAAGCCCTCTGTCCTGCAGGTCAGTGATAATGTCCTCGGTGTCCCCACCAAAGAGTACCAAGCCCCTGAAGGGGGCATCTTGAATCACCGACTGAACCTCATTAGCAAGTCCAGAAAGGCGAAGCCAGGAGTGCCGTCTAAGGGCAACGGCAGTTGCCGAGGTGCACACCACAGAATCGACTGAGTCGTATGTGGCCCACAAAGCATGCCTTCAAGAGAACTTGGAGAGGTGAAGGTCCTTGACAAGTTCCTCCTTTAAGGTCGAGAGATCCATGGCCTGGACCCGAGTCTCTAACCTGGCCAAAGTAGCTTTCTGATGAGACACCATATGGGTCACATTGTTAAGGGACTGAAGGGCGCATGTGGTCGAAGAATAGATCTTTCTCCCGAACTGGTTCATCTTCCTTGACTCTTTGTCCGGAGGAGAGGTGCTCATGTGCTTGGGTGCGGCGGAGCGGTCATGTGCATCAGAAATGACAACAGAGTCAGTCTTAGGGTGCGTTTTCAAGAATGGGGCATCCTGTGGCGCCCGCTAAAGTCTGTCCACCTTCTTGGGGACAGCCGGGAGGGAATGAGGCATCTACCAGATGGTAGAGGTGAGGTCATGATGAGATCCAATCCATGGAGGAAAGGGCACCAGAGACAGAGACCCTAAGTCCAGATGCTTGGCAAGTCTCTGTCTCATAGGGTCCTGATCCTCTGACTCCCAGTCAAAGAAATCTTTCATAGACCTCAGAAGGTCTGAAAAGGCAGGGTCCTGTGGTGGAGATTTCGGGGAAACCTTGCCTGACTGGCCCTCAGGCTCCTCCAGGACATCCCCCACAGAACTGATGGCCCCCTTATCGTCGTCGTCGGCCCCTTCATCAGGGCAGTGACAGATATCCAGAAGTGAGACATCCTGATGAGTCTTCTCCAAGACTTGCAACGTAGCCACAAAAGAACTGCTCGGGGAAGGGGACCTAGGAGACCACGGGAGAGGGAGCCTCGTCTCTGGGTCCAACACCAACTCTGACCGAGCCCCCTGCCACCAAGACTGAATCAGGATCTTGAAGTCCGGTGCAACCGAAGGAGGTGGAGGGTGGTGGAAGAGGGTGGGGCTGGGGGCAGACACTGTGGGGGTAGGTAACGATAGCCTTTGGAATCCCTGGTAATGAGAGTAGGGATTGAACCCAGGGTAAAACTGTCCATAGTGACTCCAGTCCAGAGGGGGGCCAGCCAGGTAGTGGTCCCCAGGAAACCCCAACGGGTAGTGAGGGACAGTTCAGAGTCTGGAGTAAATCCCAGTCATCAGGTCTGGCAGTAGGGGTACCCACGTCGGACCCGCCGTAGTATATATAGGCTGGGGGTCCGGCGTCGGGACAGCCCACGTCAGAAGGACCAACGTCGGAACTGGCACTACCCGATCCGGCGCTGCAAAAAGGGGCCGGCATCAGAACCAGGCGAAGGGGCCTTGACAGCAGGACCAGATCTGGCATCGGGGCCAATGGCTGAGGCTGATCGATAGGTCCTGGCTGAGAGACCGTCATCGGGACGTCTGGGATCGGAGACAACAGCTGGGGCCGACTGCTAGGTCCCGGTTGAACAACAGTCGTCGGGACATCTGGCGCAGGAAAAAGATTAGTCGGGTCCTCTGGCGGGATGTTGGCCGAAGTCGGTACTACAGGGATACCGCTCGGAGGAGGGGCCTCCACAGGGCCTGCCTGCCGAGGGAGCTACTTCCTTGACTCAGAGGAGAACATGGAGTTGACCCGTGGAGTCAACTCATCGAGAGTTCTCCACTTTCTCGCCGCAGGTACCGCTGTTGAAGTGGAGGGCAGGCGAAGGGAGGGGGCGGGCCTTCTCCCCTGGTTCTGCGGATGTTGGATGAGGTGCCGTTAGGCTAGCGAGAACCACACCTGTGCAGCCATCAGGGGCAGGCGTTTTAGCAGGTGGCGTCGGGCCCCGGCCGACTTATCGACGGGTGCCTGATGGGTCCCCAGAGGCTGGGAAGCCGACTACCAGCTGCCGCGCAGTGCGGAGGACCCGGGGTCAACTTATCGGCTGGCGGCGGTGCCAGTCATAGAGGAGCCGACTATCGACTGACCGGCTACGGTGCCTGGGCTTACGATCCGATTTTCTGGGGCGGCTGGTGCTTGCTTCGTCGAGGGCCACGTGGATCCTGGAATGCTGACGCTCCCTAGACTTCTCCTTATGCTTCTTCAATGGAGAAGATTTATCTGCAGAGGACTCTCTCAAACGGTCTATCTTCTTCTCTAGAGAATCCAAGCGGGCTTTCAAAAGATGGGCCTCCAAAGCCTGTTGTCTCCTTTTCTTAGTGGCCTGGTTAAAGGTCTGGCACTCCAGGTAGGAGGAGACAGGGTGGTCTGGGCCTAAACAGAGGACACACTTGAGATGACCATCTTTGTGTGGGATCTGAGTGCCACAGGACGAGCACTTCTTAGGTGAAGACATCAATGAAGACAATGAAAAAGGAGAGAATTTTAGCGAAGGAAATTCTGACGCAAGACACTTCCACGATGATCGCTATATGGAAGTCTGCAATGTGACTAACATGAGGCGATGGCGGGAAAGAATTGGTGGGCGGGTGTGGGGACTACCCACTATATACAGTCATGCTGACATTGGTCACGTGACATTGGTGGGCAGTCCTCCATCAGGGTATGCTGGAAAAGTCTGCCGTGCGGCCTGACGTCAGGTGGCGTCAGTCCCATAAGTGATGGCCTACTGAAGGAGCCCTCTCGAAGTAAGATTGTAGCTTACCCCCATATTATTTTTACCAAAATGCATTACTTTCCACTTGGCCTCATCAAATGTCATCTTATTTTCCTTTGCCCACACACTTATTTTAGTGAAGCTATCCTGAAATATGGCAGCTGATTCGGAGTTATTAACTATGCATCCGTCTTTGCAGTTGCCTGCATATTTACTAATCCAGACATGGTTGTTCGTCTGCATAGCTGACACCAGGATATTAAGTAACAATGGGCTCAATACTGAGCCCTGGGGGACCCCACTCGTCACATGGCCCCAGTCTGATTCATATTCTCTCAGTACCACTCGTTGTTCCTTTCCGTCAAACCATGAGGATATCCACTTAATAATATTTCTGTTAAATTTTATTTTAATAAGCTGTTCTAGTAAGATCTTGTGCGACATGGTATCAAACCCTTTTGCGTAGTCCAAGAATATCACATCTACAGGCATACCACCATCCAAGGCCTCACTAACAGGTTCAAAGAAACAAATAAGGTTAGTAAGGCATGATCTCCCAGGTGTAAAGCCATGTTGTGTAATATCACAATATTCTCCTTTATTAACATGTTCTATCATTCTTGATAGTATTAGTCTTTCCATGATTTTACCTGTCACAGATGTCAGGCTAATAGGCCTATAGTTCCCCACCGGTTGTTTACTTCCGCCTTTGTGTAGGTATGATGTTAGCACATTTCCATTCCTTTACGGTACTTCCATATTTAAGAGATGTATTTTATAACATTGCTAATGGTCCAGTCAGTTCCTTGACAAGTTTTTTAAGGAATTTAGGGGTTATTCCATCGGGGCCTGGGGAAGGGTCTTCTTTAAGATTTGTTATTATATCCATCACCTCATCTGCTGTTATATGAATGAGAGAATCATAACTATGAGGTTGTTCTACCTCACAATATTCCTTTGAATGTTAGACATCCATAGAATATGTGTTTAGTTCTTTGGTGGGTTCCCTTTCCTCTCTGTTATGACTGTATCATTTACCTTCAGTGGTCCCACACTGCCCTGATTGCCTCTTAGGGATCCAATATAGTCGTAAAAGCCCTTTTTATTACGTTTTGAATTAGTAGCTAAACAAACTTCCAGTTCTTGTTTTTGTTTTATAATAAGTGTTTTGGATATTTTTACCAGCTTTTTGTATTTTGTGAGATGATTTATGTTGAGATTGTCTGTATTTTTGATATGCCCTCCTTTTTTTACTTCTGCTTTTCTTTATTTCGTTTGTCCACCATAAAGGTATTTTATTTTTTTTGTTGTATTTGTTCCTCAAGGGGACCCATATATTTATACAGTGATTGATCTTGCTATTGATTATATTCCATTGTTCCACTAGGTTTAGGGTTTTTAAATCCTCAGTCCAGTTCCAATTTCCCCAAATACTGTTTTATGTTGTCATAGTCTGCCTTATTATAGTCTCTTATTTTCATAATTCCATTATTAGTACGTCTAATTGTAATTTTTATAGTAAGCTCTATCATATTATGATCACTGTCACCAAGGGGTGGCAGTATACGAGGTTGTGTATATATGTTTTTAATGTTAGTCAGGATTAGATCGAGTGTATTATTATCCCTTGTTGGCTCCAAGACTAGTTGTTCCAGGTTCTGCTGGAATGTCCTCTCCCAAAATCTTTTTTCTAGGTGTCCCTTTGCCTCTAGTGTTGCCCACTTAATTTTGAGTACATTAAAGTCTCCCAATAAGATGTATTCATTAGTGACTTCCATACTCTCTATTTCACTAAGGAAGGTCTAATTTTCTTCTGCCCCTAAATTTGGAGATCTGTATCCCAAACTCAGAGTCGGTATTTTGTTATAGAAGTGTAGATCCTCCCAAAGAACTTCAGTCATCATCCTTTTGTTTTTTCAGCTTACATTTTATGTTTTCTGATACATATAATACAATACCTCTCTCTTTTTTATATATTCTGCTTTTGATGTATTTAGTATAGTCTAGTATATCTGTGCCCCAATCTTTTTCTGTGAACCATGTTTCACAAACAGAACAGACATCTATATTTGTGTTAAACAATGTATATACCTTAACTCATCCATTTCATTGTTCAAGCTCCTGGCATTAAGTAATAATATATGTATTTATTTTTGTCTCTTTTGTTTACGATCATTTTCAGCAGTCCTTATCTTTCTTTCTTGCATTTGTTTTATACATTTAGCCTGTTTGGCTTTTTCCTTGGCTCCCACCCCCCATATATTCAGTTTAAGTAATTATTGATGTATTTTTTTACGTGGGTTCCTAAGATTTGGCTGCCTATTTTGCTGAGATGTAACCCATCTCTACTAAAATACTCTCCATTGATGCTGAATTCTTCCCAGTGCGTTATATAACCAATCTTTTCTTTCAAGCTCCACAATCGTAGCCAGTTATTTACTGCTTTTAATTTTAATGTTTGTTTATGAGTTGCTCTAGGTATTGGCAAAATCTCAGAGTATGCGCAATCACAGCCCAGTTCCACTAGTTTATTAGTTATATCCGCAAATTCCTGTTTTATTTGTTGTTCAGATTGTTGGAATACATTGTTTGCCCCAGCGTAGATTATCACTAAGGAGTCATACTAACATACTAGACGCCAGCAGAGTAGGCCTATTGGTCTATCAAGTCTGCTCGTGCTTTAGCACCCTGATTGGGTACCACAGCCCTCTATCCATCTCCTTCCACTGTTACTCCATCCCCCAGTCCTGCCCACCCCATGCAAACCAGCCTCTGCTTCACCCCTTGCCTATACCTGTCCCACCCTCTCTTGAATCCCTCCACCGTAGCTGCCTGTACCAGCTCCCCGGGCAGCACATTCCACGGTTCCACCACTCTCTCGGTGAAGTACCTCCTCCTCCTTTGACCCCTAATCCTACCTCCCTCAATCTTCCGACTGTGTGCTCTGGTGATTCCACCCTCCTTCAGTCAAAATATCCTACATTGGCTTACCTTATTTACTCCCCTGAGGTACTTGGAGACCTCAATCATGTCCCCCCCGGTCCCTCCTCTCCTCCAGTGAGAACAGGTTGACCTCACCTAGTCGTTCCTCATATGTCTTATCCCCCAGGCCCTGGATCATTCTGGTTGCTCTCCTCTGAACCCTCCCCAGGAGCTGGATGTCCCTCGTTAGGTGCAGCCTCCAGAACTGCACACAGTACTCAAGATGTGGTCTAATCAGGCTGTTGTACAGTGGCAAAATCACCTCCCTGTTTCTTGAGGTAATCCCCCTAGTGATGCATCCCAGCATCCTATTTGCCCTGACCACAGTCCTCCTGCACTGCTCTGAATTATTCAATGTTAACATCCACCAAGACTCCTAGGTCTCTTTCCCCTGCTGTGGCCTGCAGCTCATCCCCGCCCTAGGTGTAGCACCTTGCATTTGGATAAGTTAAATTTCAATTTCAGGTGCAGGACCACCTATCCAAGTATCCAGGTCCTCTTGCAGGGCCAATCTCCCCTACTCCCCCCCACCACTGCCCCCAGCTTAGAGTCGTCCGCAAAGAGACTCATTTCACACCCGATACCTTCCTTGATATCGGAGATATAGGCGATAAACAGGAGTGGCCCCAGGACTGATCCCTGTGGGACCTCACTTATGACCTCCCTAGGAGACGAGACCACCCCTCCGACCACTACCCGCTGAGTGCGACCTGAAAGCCAATTTTCAATCCACCTAACTGTCAATGGGCCTACCCCCATCGCCCCCAGCTTCTCCCTTAGGCCAATATGAGGGAACAAATCAAATGCATTGCTGAAGAACAGGAACAGTACATCCACTGGTCTCCCCCTGTCGAGTGCTGATGTCACCCACTCATAGAACTCTACCAGGTTTATTTGACATGATCTACCTGGCACAAACCCATGCTGCCGGTCATGCAGGTAACCGTCTCCTCCAAGAAACCTCCCAGCCTTTCCTTAAGTATGCGTTCCATTACCTTCCCCACCACCAATGTCAAACTGACGGGTCTATAGTTTCCTGGATCTTCTCTCGATCCCCCTTTATGGAGGGTCACAACATGGGCCTGCTTCCAATCCCTTGGCACCCTTCCCTGTCTGGAGCGACAAGTTAGAGATCCATCAATGGCACAGCCAAAACATCCACCAACTCCCCAGTACTCTGGGATGAACAGCATTAGGCCCCAGAAATATATCCTTTTTTAGGGACTAGAGGGCTTCCCACACCCAACCAATAGGAATATCAGCATCTGCCCCTCCCCCATTCAGTAGAACCCAGCCTATCTCAGCCTGACCTACCTCCTGCGGCTTGTTCTTCAGCAGGTACCCCAATAGTCAGGTCTGCTGAGCCTTTTGTGTCCTTCAACCCCTTTTTTGGAAGTTCCCCAGCCTCCTCCCTAGTGAACACTGAGGCAAAGTACTCATTCAGTACCTCCGCCTGCTCTCCAGCCCCTTCCACCCACCTCCCAGCTGTCCTCAACCTACTGAGCTGGCCCTTGACTTTCCTCCACTCACCAATATACCTAAAGAACCCCTTTTCCCCACCCATTATCACCCTCGCCAGCCTCTGCTTTTCAGGCCTTTGCTCCCCCACCACCACCACCACCACTCTGGTGACTTTCCTGGTTGCAGGACAATAGTTCTCTCTAGTCATGTGCTCCATTTTTCAGTATTTCATTAGTCATTTTATTAATGTCAGACACCTTTGCCCCTCTGAAGCATGATAAGGTTCTAGTTTCTTTGTCTTCGTCACATATGGCTCTATCTAACATTCTGACTAAAGAATCACTCAATAGATAGATCAGTTTTCTGTTTGTCATTGGTTCACTTTCCATAACTGTATTCTCAATTTCTCAATGCATCTACACTCTCCATTTGGGTGTTTATTTCCTCAGGTTGTTTATCTATATCTTTGTCTGGTTCCAGCATTACCAAGGGCACTGTGTTTGTTGTTTCTGTTCTATAGATCCCTGTATCATTTGAGTAAATCTGTTTCCCCCTGTGCATTACAAGTGCTTATTTTTGGTTCCTTTGTTTGAGCCAGTGGATCAAAGCTATTTTAGATGGAGATATTAAAGGCATCAGCTGTCTTCCCCTTCCTTCTTTTAGTGACTTTTGTACTCTGCACCTGAAACCATTCATCTTCTACATTACTACTGTAGGTATGTCCTCTTCTCTGTGTCTTTTTTTGGTTGTGGATTTCTTTTTCTGTGATTTACTTTTCTTAGAATGTGAGTCTTGGGGCGACGTGGTGTTGGTGACACTATCCATGTTATTATATAATGTATGTTCACGGAATCTATTTGCCATATCCTTTTGGCTTATTTCAAGTTCATTTAGTCTTATATGAAACACGTTTGTGAGAAGAGCTAATTCTGAATTCTCCTTGCATTTTGTGCACGTGTATTGTTTATTACATATAATGTCTGTGTCCAAGCTATACATATGACAAGCCTCACAGATAACCCCGATTTTTCCATCAGTGGTTTTAATAGTATTCTCCATCCTATCTATGTATATACCAGGAGTGTAGTCTGCGGAATATGGAGTCATAGCTATAGTATTATTTGTCATGCCCTTCACAATCACTCCCTGTGTACTTAAGGTACATTAATATTTATTACCGTAGGTTTCTGTTCGTAAGTTCCCTCAACTCACCTCCATGCTGAACACGCAAAACACGTGCAGCTGCCCATGTCTTTGCACACATCTTCGTGCGAAGCGTGCTCGCCGCAGGACTGTATATTATAGTTGTCTATAACCCGGAAATAGTCCCGGGGTCGCCGTAGAAGTAGGAGATAGGTTTTGTTTAAAATAAATTAAAATATATCCCCAAACCCACGAGAATGTGGGTAAGTACAAGAGACTGTTCCTGCCTCAAGTTCTACAAAAATCCCCTTTGTCTGAACTGAGTTGTAGTTCACAGCTACAGTTGCCGTACTGCAGCTCCTCTTCCTGCTTCCGTACAAAGTCAGGGCTCCAGGTCACATATTAACAATAAAGTTATAGCGTGTAATCAATGTTTCATTTAAAAAATACGCTTGTGCAGAACTCAGGGAGATCTCTACTCTCTCCTGAAGTCACAAAATACAAGAGACGGATCCCACAAAAGCAGGGCCTTATGACTTCGGTTCCAGGATCCACCTTAGCAGTAAGTGAACTGTAAAGGACAAAGAACCAGTTAAAGACACAATGGTTTCATGATGAAAAATGTTTGGATTGCTTTGCACGTAAGTTCTGTGGAAGCCAACTACATTTTGTGCCGCTGACTGGAGACCAACTTTAAATGGAACACAAGTCACAGCATTTAAGAGAAATGGCACGCCGCTCAATTCCCTTCTGAAGCGTAGAGTAGACTGGGTGACAGAATTAGTTAACTGGAATAATTATGCATGATTCTCTGATGATTTCATACATTTTTCTGATCGAAAGTCACGCTTTGTCACATAAAAGGAGCTCCCTCAGTAGCTAGGTTCTTCCCTTGAGAGAGTGAGCTTAAATGTGCACAGAGCAAGTTCTTGACCCTCAGCATCACTGATTGGCTGCTGTAGGTCATGTGGCTTGCCAACAGCATGGGCATTCTAACTGCTCCTTGAACACACTTTCTGCACTCAACACCACCCACCAGTTCAACTGGGCTCACTAAATGATGCCCCCTCTCCATGGTGAACCTTACTGTTTTGCCTCCCGCACTGTACAGGTATTGTAATTTTTCTGCACCTTTCATATGTTACCTGTACATTATTGCATTTATAACAACAACTGGGTTTCCCTTTTTCACGCAGGGAAATCATGACACAATTTGCAGCAATAAAGGAGTGTTTATTATGGCAAACATGCGCACAGTTTCCCTCACTCTGTGCATGCGCCCACCCAAGCTCCTCACTTCTCGACTGCTCTCTACTTTCCTTCTTAAACTAAATCACCACTCGGACTCGGTGGTAAGTAATTTCAAACAAACCAAAATGTACCACAACGACGGAACTTTAGACTTCCCACAAAATAAAATAAAAAAAGAACAACTTTTAAATAAATACTAAAAGGCGACCGCGGACCGCCTGCTATAATATAACCAGACCGCAGCCGCAATGCAACTTCTTTTTATTTTATACAATTGCTGAGACAAAAAAGGGAAACCCAGCAATTATATAAAATAAAATATGGGTCAGTGTGTGTAAATTTGAAGTTTACACACACCCTCGGGGTTAGATGCTATTCATAAACCCCTCAAACTTCGCTCCAGGGGTTTATGTAGCATCTAACCCCTTGGGTGTGTATAAATTTCTTGTTAAACACACCAAGCCATACTTTAGTCTATATAACATAATATAATATAATATAATATAATATAATATAATATAATATAATATAATATAATATAATATAATATAATATAATATAATATAACATAATATAATATAATATAATATAATATAATATAATATAATATAACATAATATACACCTGTTTTATTGTTATGGATGCTATGTTTGAATATGCTGCACCTACGGATTTTCACTATATTTTATTTGTGTTTACTTCACCTTTGTATTGATGTATTTTTTTTTTTTTTTTTTTTTTAACACTGTTACTCCCTGCTCCTACTTCCCCAGGATGCATATGGATCATCTCAATACATTCTTCCTGGTAAATCTTTTGAGATAACTAATTAACTAAATAAATAATAAGTGTCTGCTCCCATTAAAAGTGCTGCGGCATGACGCCAAAGTGTCAAAATGCCAAAGGGAAACTAAGTTCCTTTGCACCAGCTTCACCAGTGTCAAAATGCTGGATTTTGGCACGTTCATCAAATATGTATTCGGCACTGACTTATCCCTCATTTGCATGTGCTAAAAGCCCTTAGTGCCTGAGTTTGGAGTTTAGAAAATGGAGCCTCTAGCCCTCAACTTGGGAAAAAAAATTGTTCTACAATTTCAGGACACTGGCTGCTACACCAGACAGATGCAGACAATTTGGTTACCTGAGATTTCAAATTAGCTGTGAGATTTGTGACTGGCGGATAAAAGGGCTAACTAGCAAAAACATCAACTCAGGGCACTGCTCTAACTGCCATCATTAAAAGTGCTCCGGCACCACCATTTTTACCTTGCCACATACCACGGGAGACCCCATTTTGTTCAAGCAACTTAATTATACTGCACAAAAGTCACGGATTGGTCTGATGACCATTTAAGTCACATATGTGATTTATTCAAGGCACACTTTTAGAACACTGCACATGGGTGATTATACATATTTATTATGTTGCTTGCACGCGTGTGCAAGAAACATAGTGCTATCATCAGAGTTTCCGGAGGTATGGCACCCCGTCTTCCAATTCAGTCGGTGAGTTTGCAAGCGCGGCCGCAGTTCTCCAATGACTGCTGCAGCTGTCTATGACAGCACTCGAAAATGCAGTGGCATACAGTTGAAAGGGAGAGCTCCGTTTCAGTGAGCAGAGCTCTCCCCCACACATGCCGCGCAAGCATGCATGTGCGTGCTGATCAGCTATGCCCCACACGCACACACTGTATGGCCGAGGGTGCCCAATCCCCGTCGGCTCCATGCCCCCCAAAGCTGTCGGGTGCCACACTGGAGCCCACCCCAGCCGCAAAATGTTATAGCCAACGGGGTGACCAATCCCCATTGGCTCCAATGACTGCACGCCCCCCACAAAACCTTTTCCAGGTGCCACGCTGGGAGCCCACCCCAGAGTGGCAAATCTTTATTATAGTCGACGGGGTGCCCAATTCCCCCATCAGCTCCAGCCCCCAAACAGTCTTTCCAGCTGCCACACTGGGAGCCCACCCCAGCGTGGCAAACGTCCTCGTCGTCTTAATTAAAAAAAACCCTGTAAATAAAAGCGGTCCCTGGCAGTCTCCCTGCCTCCACCTGCACCCACCCACCGCGCACCCTGCCTCCCCACACCCCTCACCCCATACTTGCCTCCGGAGCTCGGCGCACCATCATCGTGGACCGGGAACACGCTCTGCACCTTTCAAAGCCGACTTAACTGAGGAAATGCCGTAAGCTGTATAATGGAATAAATAGGGTTTTTCAACTTTGTTGCATATCTCAGGCATTTTTGGGATTTAGTTCAAATTTTCAACATGGTTTTTTTGGGACCCTCTCATGAATTCTTGCACTGTCATGGCATTAACCGGGCCTGAAGGGACCTTTCGGGGCCGACTAATGAAACAACACTGCCAGTGTTCATAAGGTGGGCTCTCAAAAAGCCTATGTTGAAAATTTGGTGAAAAAATTCCTAAAAATGACTGTTTTATGAGCGTGCGTTGCGCAGTTCCTACGCATGCTTGTAAGTTCGCGAATTTTCAATATTTGCACTCCAATGACTTCCAAATACCTAAAAAGCACATACAAGCAAGCAACATTCGGCACGGACAAATGCTTGTTTTTTATGAAACTATTTCCATCTGTTTATACAAACTAAATGAATCATCAGTTTTACTTTTGTTTTCAACTTATTTATACAGTTTTAAATCATCTGAGTTTACAAAAACCAGTTGAATTACATTAATTTAAGAAGGAATAAAAATAAGGAAATCAATATTACACCTCACCTCAGTTTTATTTTTTTTTCTCTCTTTTGACCCCTCTCAAACCAGCCAGCCCCCAGCCACAAGCGATCCACCCCCAACCCCACCATATGCCGTCTCTGGGACTTCACCCCCTTACCCTCCATTCCTCCACTGCCTGCCCCCTGTGGCAGGGCTGTTAGGGTTCCCCAAGCCCACTGGGATGTCTAGCTCAGTTGGAGGTAGGGTGCCCACTAGGTACTGGGCACCCTGCCTCCTCCACAAGGCCCTTGAGATGTTTAGCGCGGTTGGATGCAGGGTGTCCAGTAGGCAGTGTGGAGTCTACAGGGGGTTGCCACATCATCTTGCTTGGTCTGGGTAGTGTTTCCGTTGTCCCCCCTGAAGCTCCTCAGCACCCCATGGGAATGGATGGCAGTGGCGCTAGTATACAATCATGCTCTCATTGCCATCAGGAGGTCCCCGGCCACCTACTGCAGCGCCTGCTTGCACCACTACCTATGATCCCCCAGGTGGCGGCAGTGTGGCAGCGCTCAAAACCCTCCATCCTCAGAGGACAGCATCCTATGGGATGCTCAATCATCCTCCCCCAGCCAAACCCCGATGACTTGGGCTTGTTTCTGAACCCGAGTCACTTCCATGGCGATCAGTAGCACTGCTGCTGTGCTTATGGGCCAGCTATCAGCTTCATTTTTTTAAATAAGAAAAAAATATTGGGGGGGAGACTTTCTCCATTTCTCTGGCTGCTAGTTCAATCACACAAGTGGCTAAACAAAACAATTCTAGAAATTCCACAGATCTGCATGACCTCAGCTAGCAGCATCTGAAGCAACGTGAGCTATGCAATCTAGACACAGATCTAAATAGCATAGCTGGAACCCTCAGCAGGAGTTCAGTTTCTTGGCAAAGGGCAAAAGTTAATCAGACGGAGAACAAGAAGTTTAAAACCATGTTTACTTTCCCATGGTCCAAACTGAATATTACTGAAGCGGTTACCACATATATATGGCAGCTCCCTTTAATAAAAGGAAGTTTGCCCCATTGAGAAAACTTAGAAAACATAATATTTAGGTATTCATTTATTTGAAACTGTACACATGAGCTGCCACCGGCCATCAATGCAGCAGTAGAACTACAGCTCACAATGCTGGAGACCAGAGTTCAGGACTGAGCCTGGGCTGTTGAGGGACGGCCAGGGTGAGGACGATCAAGCACCCCCAAGGATGCTCTCTTCCTCTGGGGAGGGAGAGAGAGCAGGAGGTGGTAATGCTGCAGGCAAGAAGACTGGGAGGGGGGACACTGGCCAATGTCTGCATGAGGCAAGCTTGCTTGTCTCCAACCGGACCTCTTAGTGTGCCAGATGTCCCAGGGGATGGGACTGAAAAATCATAAAGTACCTACCCTATGTAGAATGAACTCTGTATGCTCGGGCCCAAACGTCAGTGAGTGGTCACCTTGAGGAACTCAGGGAACTCCTGCCCCCCGCAACCACGAGGGATGGGAGGCTGGAACAGAATGGCTGGGCCTGCAACTTGGGGAGAGGGGAATGGAAACCTGAAGGGTAAGTGCCTGGCATGCTAGAGGGGTGGGGCTGAACCAACTGTGTGAGGGGGGCCACTGGAAGAAGAAACAAATAATTAAAAAAATAAATATATAATTGTACACACTGGGATAATATCGATGAAATACACTATCTCCTTCTCATAGGAGTCCAAGGGGAAGCAGGTACCAAAGGTTACATAACCGTGTACAGTACATAATCTCACAAAATTCATATTAAGACAAAACACATTCTGTGCTGTACATATTGTGACTACAGTACAATGCTTATAAAAAGCTACCTATGCACAGAACATACAAAAAACACTAAAACAAGTGGCCTACTGTACAGTTAAGCAATACGCCACAAGGGGGTGTGTGTTATCCGGGGATTTACCACGGCTGGGTGGTTGCTCATGGTAGCAGCTAAGTGGGTGAAATCCTAAGCCATGATAAATCCCCCAGTAACCGACATCCTCCAAGTGGCTTACTGCAATTATACCAAGGTTCATTTTTTTTTTTTTACTATAATAAAATACAAATATTAAAGAGGTTGCTTTGTTTTTTATTTTTATTCAACTTACTCCTGTGCTGCAGATGATTCATTGGATTATAGTCTCATCAACAGCCGTTGATTATCAGAGGATTTACACCAGTGGTAAACTGCCAGTCTGATGATTTCATTGGCGATCCCACTTCCCATCCAGTCTGCCCATAACCCCTTCCCCCCCCAGAAGACCCCCTCTCTCCTTTACCAGCCCGCCCCCTGCCCATTAGTCCCATGTACCCATCCCAGGCTCTTTTCTATCATATCCACCCCCATCACCCAATCTGGCAGACTGTTCCATGGCCTTACCACCCTCTCGGTAAAGAACCTCCCCCTGATGTCCCCTTTCAATCTTCCCCCTCCAGTTTGCAGGTGTGCCATCTAGTGGAGTTGCTCTTACTCATTCTGAAGATGCTGTCAACCCTCACCTTGTTTATGCCCTTCAAATACTTGACTGTCTCCACCATATCCCCTCTCTTCCTCTCTCCTCCAATGTGTACAGGTCCAGCTCTTCCAGCCTCGCCTCATAAGACTTCTCCTGCAGCCCCTTCACCATCTTGGTTGCTTTTCTTAGGACCCTTTCCAGCTTGTCCTTGTAACCTTTTAGGTATGGCAACCAGAACTGGACCCCATATTCCATGTGTGGTCTGACCATGGTTTTGTATAGTGGCAGGATCACCTCCCTCCTCCTGCTTGTGAATCCCCTCCTTATGCATGCAAGCATTCTGAGTGCCTTTCCCGCAGCTCTGTCACACTGACCCAGACTTTCAGGTTGTCAGAAATAGTGATCCCCAGGTCTCTTTCCTGTTCCATTACCTCCAGCTCCTCCCCCCAAGCCGGTACTTCGTCTTTGGGTTATTTCACCCTATGTGCATAATTTTTCACTTTTTTATACCGAACTGCAGCTGCCATCTTTCTGACCACCCCTCCAGCCTAACCAAATCCTCCCTCATATCCTCCATCCTCCCTTCCGCCTTATCAACCCTATTGCTACATATCTTCATATCATCTGCAAACAGACACGCCTTCCCCCAAAGACCCTCCATGATCTCCTCAATGTATATATTAAAGAGTATGGGTCCAGCACAAACCCCTGGGGAACCCCACTCGGCACCTTTTCCTCCTCAGAGTACACCCCATTCACCACAACCCTCCGTGTCCTCCCTTCCATCCAGTGTTCTAACCAGCTTGTGAGCTTGCTCCCCACTTCCAAGCTATCTATCTTGCCTATCAGTCTCCTGTGGGGGATAGTGTCAAATGCCTTC
Organism: Neoceratodus forsteri; assembly: GCA_016271365.2. Lineage (NCBI taxonomy): Eukaryota > Metazoa > Chordata > Ceratodontiformes > Ceratodontidae > Neoceratodus > Neoceratodus forsteri. The sequence goes on from JADMNL010000025.1 coordinate 271,248,200, forward strand.
CTGAACTCCATGTAGGCCACATCCACCCCCGTCCCAAATCTCTGTCGCTCTGTCAAAGAATTAAATCAGATTGGTCTGGTAAGACCTACCACCTGTGAATCCATGTTGACTGTCCATTAGAAGGCCCTCCCCTTCTAGGTATTTTATCAGCCTTTCCTTAATAAGCGCCTGCATCAGTTTTCCGACCACAGAGGTTAAGCTAACCGGGTGGTAGTTTTCCAGCTCCTCCCTTCCTCCCCCTTATGTACGGGTACTACCTCAGCCTTCTTCCAGTCCCCAGGAACCTTTCCCTTGTGCAGTGACAGGCTAAATAACCTCGTGAGTGGTGTTGCCAATTCCTGTCTTAATTCTTTGAGCACCCTCAGGTGAATCCCATCCGGACCCATTGCCTTATCCGCACACAGCTTTCCTAATTCTTCCAGTACTCTAGCCTCCATAAAGGGACTTGAGTCCACCTCCCTACGCAGTCTTCCCCTACTTTCCAGTTTCAGCCCCTTCCCCTCCTCCACCGTGAAGATCGATGCAAAGTATTTATTCAGGACCTTGGCTTTTTCCATATCTCCTTCCACCACTGCCCCCCCCCCGAGCTTCACAGTCCAGTGCTTCTCCTTACCTCTGTCACTCATGTATCTGAAAAACCTTGTCTTCCTTTTGTGCCTCCTTTGCTATATGCTCTTCCGTTTCAGCCTTCACCCATCTGATCACCTTCCCCACTTCCCGCAGTTTTTTCTTATATACCTCCCTGTCAGCCTCCCTCTGCAATGCTTTAAATACCTCGAACACTCCCCTTTTTTCCCTAACTGCACTCCTCACTTCAGCTACGAACCAAAGTGGCTTCCTCCCCCTCTTCTTCTTGCTAACCATCCTAACACACAGTTCTGTCACCTTCAGTATTCCTCTCTCTATCTCCCCCAAGAGCTCCTCCACATCTTCCAAGCCTTCCTTCCCCTCTAGTTCCTCCTGAACCATTGCCCTCATCCTCCTAAAATCTACATTTCTAAAGTCTAACACTCTGGTGTTGGAACTGCTCTTATCCTGACCTTTTCTGATTCTAAAGTTTATTGACCTATGGTCACGGTCGCCTAAATTTTCCCCAACCTCCACCCCCTCAAAACTGTCTCCATTTGTCATAACCAGGTCGAGCACGGCACTCCCCCAGTTGACTCCATTACCAGCTGGCTGAACTTCTTGCAAGGCTTTCAGCAACTCCCTACTCCTTTCTGTGGATGCTGCCACGATGTCCCAATCCACGTCCAGTAGATTTCGATCTCGCACCACCACAACTTCCCTTTGCTGGCCATCTCCTGCATCTCCCTTGCCATCTGCCTGTCTACTCCCCCGATTTGGTGGTCTGTAGACCACCCCTACCTTTACGGTCCACCCCACCCCCATTTTGCTTAAAGTGACCCATAGGCTATCTACTGGTCCATCCCCTCCCCCCGTGCATCATCGCCCTAATCCTGTCTTTTCATAAAGGGCAACCGCCCTTTGCCTGTCCTGTTCATCCTGAATAAATATTTTAAGAGTAATTTAGACAAAATTCAGCTTACATATTTTGCATATATAATTTTTACTACAGTTATTTTAATTGTGACTTTATTAACCCTTGCAGCGTCACGGACTGATAGCGGTCCTAAATTCTTACACGTTCAAATTCTGTCGGCAGCCTAAGGGTTAATGTAATGTATTACTGCACCTTCCTCATCCCCTTACCCCAAGACACACCTGGAAATAAGCCATATAGAGCAGAATGTTTTTCCCAGTGAACCTCTTGAAATAAATAATAATATCCCCTGCCACATTTCTAGTGCTCAGCGGTAAAAACTTTTGGGGTAATCCTCCATCCATCGGACGATGCACAATCATAAATCTTTGTGAGTGTCTGAGGCCAATCCCCCTGGCTCTGTCCAGAATACTCCAGTTTAACTTTGTGCATCGTTGGATCAGGTCACGATCTAAATCGCTCCCTGTAATCTAAGGTAGTAATCTGACTATATTTGCTATTTTCTCACATTCCCCCTATCTATCTAGACCATCGACAGAGAGTGCGTTACAGGTCTTATTTTTGTTTCAGACTTGAACTGCAAAAAAAAAAAAAGGAAACAAAGCAAAGGATGAGCAATGAGTGGGCATTGCCAGCAGGGTCTGGAACTCTGCAGGGGTCCCTGGGTTTTATTCTCTGCGGCAGAGTGCCATGACTGGGCTTCAGTGCAACCAGGGAAAGATCAGACCCACAGCATACCGAAGGGGCAGGAATCAGGGGAGCCAGACCCTCAGGTAGCATCTGTCTCACCCTTCTGCCCAGGTTGGGGACCCTCCTGTACTGTCCTCTACAAAGCTCGATGGTCCAGCCAGGTGGGGATAGTAAGCCGGCGAGTCAATTAACCTCGCAGTGCCTAGCCTGTTCAGGGTACACTGCTGTATTCCAACTCACCCCGCACCTCCTTTTCCACAGAGCCTAAGAGCTGAAAAGCAGGGGAAACTGCTCCGGAGCACTTACCTCCAGGGAGTCAAATGGACATGTGGTGCTGATCGTATCCTGACTCCCGGCACTCTCGGAGGATCCCCGTGTCAGCTCCTGATGACGCCAGGATGAGCAGTAGATAGCCTTGATTTTTGACGGGAAGCACCATTAATCAAGTGGGGCGAGACCGCTCCGCCAGGCACAGACTCCCCCACATTCCTGGCATTCGCCATGTTTTCTCCCAGCAGCCCACGAGTCCCCGAGAACATGTGACAGTTCTCATGATACTTGGCCACAGGGATAGGCTGCGCCCATGTTCGGCAGAGTGCAGGTGGGCCAGGTAAAACACTGCATGGCTGGCAAGGATAGGGGCTAAGAAACTACAGCCCAGAGAAGATAATAAATGGATATTTTGCCCCGAGATGCCAACCCTCATAAGAGTTCGGGGAACAGCCCACCCAAATCCTCACAAGAGCGGTAGCAATCTTAGTGGAGGAAGCAAGGGCCACTGTGTTGAGGATGGCAATAGCAGCCAAAATAGGAATAAAATGGCACCTGGCACATTCCGGCGCCCATTTTGGGCGAGTTACATCTAGCTCACTTAATGGCACATTACCACAGATTGCATTTCATTGCTGCTGCACGTAGCTGTCTGGATACAGCATGTTTCTAATGCAGTTTTTTTTTTTTGTCTGCTACACACAGCTCGAACTCCTCACAGTTCTTCACTGCCATGCCTGCCTGCCTGGAATGCGGAGCGAAGCTCACGGATTCTCATGTGGGAGAAGCCCTGTGCACATTATGCACCGTTTCGGAGTCTAGCACCCTTCCACACTCAGGCCTGGATGTAGTGATGGCCCATGAGGAGTCATCGGCCCCCATGGCCCCAATTACACTGAACATGGCACAAGCAGAGCTCTTGTTATTCCAGTGGCTGGGGAGGCTTCTGGCTCAGCAACCAGACAGCAAGTCCCAGATGGTGGCCAAGTGACGTGCTGAGCTGTCGCAGGCCCAGCAGCCACCAAAGCAGCAGCACAGGCAGAAGATGGCATTGGTTCTTCGGAGGAAGATGAGGGGGGAATCAAGACCCCAGCCAAGCAAGCTGTGTCCACAGGAGGATGTGGCAGAGTTAACTAATCTGATACGGGAAGCCCTGCAAGTTCTGACTGAGCCTGAACAGCCACACGCTTCTACGGACCCCCTCCTCTTGTTCAAAGCCAAACCGGTGCAGCATTGCTTTCCCACCTGCGCAGCCCTCAATGCTATCCTGCTCAAGGAGCAGAAAGTGTCGGAACCATCCCAGATCCCAGAAAAATGGGCCATGCAAAAATGTTATCTTCTTCCCGAGTCCTACAGGACAGTCTGGCACACGGTCCCCAAGGTGGACACCCTGGTGTCGACGTTCGCCAGATGTACTGTCATACCAGTCGAGAGCGCAGCAGCACTAAAGGACCCTATGGACAAGAGGGTAGAGTAATCGCCAAAACGGATTCACGAGGTAATGGGAATGGCCATGTCCATGGATAAGGCCATGTGGTACACTGCAAGAGCACTCCTGTGGTGGGCAGAGACCATCACAGATGGGCTACCGGAGGACTCCCTACTAGAAGAGCAGGCAGACTGTGCCATGCAGGCCGCCCGGTATATGGCAGATGCCTCCTTGGACACCATTAAGTTTAATGCTAGGGCTGCGGTCCTGACCAGTAGAGCCAGATGGGCATTATGGCTCCAGCTCCGGCAGGTAGACACTGAGTTGAAGGTGACCCTGATGAAGCCTCCCAGCAAAGGGGGACATCTGTTTGGGGAAGCTCTAACCTCGTTCCTTAAGGACAGGGTGGGCACAAAGCAGATGGCAGAAGAGAGGGACCTTTTGCTCCCATCTAGCTGCCCCTTTCACTCCAAATTCAGAGGGAACAGGAACCAGGCAAGATCAGACGCAGCCAAGGCCCAGAGAGGCGGAACCCTGAGATCCCGTTTTCAGTTCCGAGACCCTCAGCCCAAATTTAAGGGAAATTTTGGCAAACAACGAGGTTTCAGAGGCAACAAGCTTGGCGGAGCCACAGGCACCGCTAACAGCCAATGAAGCCAGTGGGGCACTGGTGACCAGTCCTCCCATGGGGGGGTCAATTACAAATGTTTGCCAACCACTGGGCCCACATTACCATGAACAGGTGGATCAGGGAAGTAGCGTCCCATGGCTACGCCATAGAATTCAAGTTCAAGTTTTCAAGTTTATTGCAGGAAAACTCCACTGAGCAAGCCCATTCACAAGGAGGTCCTGAAGAATGTATACAGACAAAGGAAACTACATACATAAAATATTGGTACATAAAAGTATATGGTACATGTGGTACATAGTGCTCAAAATAAGACATAAAAATGTAAGATTTATAAACATAACCTGGAGAAATCATTAAAAGTAGAGAAACTACAGTCAAAATAGTTGGAACAAGAGCAATAGGATACATAAGGTGAAGGGAGTGTATAAGACAGGTGCAAAGGGGAGTGGAGAGGAAGAAGAGAGGGAGGATCTTATGAGGGAGGAGGGGGAGGGAAAAGGAGGAAAAGTGTGAAGGAATATTGAAAGGAAGGATGACTGAAATAAAGAGTAAAGGGAGGGTGGGGGAGGAAAAGGAGAGGTAAGTAGAATTAGGGAGGGGAACCGAGTTGTTGATATAAAAGTCAACGGTCAAATAAGGACTAGAAACAGCTGCAGGCATTTTTTAATTTGGTCGCAGCAAAGGTTTTAAAGAGACTGACATAAACAATGCTAGAGAGTTTCAGTACAGACTGGATCTGGTTCCAGATAGTTGGAAGTGCGTATGAGATGGCACGTTTACCAAAGGAGGTACGAGTCCTAGGCATGTCTAGAAGGATAAAGTCAGACTTTAAGGGAATACGAACTGTGGGAGATGCGAATAAGGGATGTTACATAGCTCGGTAGTTTGTTCAGGAGGATTTTGAGACCCCAAAGCCAGAGTGAATCAAATGTCTGGTAGTAAGCGACATCCAGCCGACAGCTGCATACAGATCGCAATGGTCGGTTCGAAAAGGAGAGTTAGCAAGGAACCGTACTGCACGATGGTAGAGAATGTCCTATTTGTTCAAGTTTAAGGCTGAAGTAGAATTGAAGATTATGTCACCATAAATCGAGTAAAGGCAGGAATGTGGCCTGAACAAGCTGAGTTCTAATCTCAATAGGGAATAGAAACCTGTTTCTGAAGAAGAAATCTAATCTGGATTTTAACCTGCTGGTCAAGTTATCAGTATGGTCGTTAAAGGTGAGTTTATTATCTAGCCATATACCTAGATATTTGAATTTGGAGACAACCTCAAGAGATTCACCTAGAGAGGTGACAAAGTCATTAGGCAGGTTTAGAGAGGCAGTGGTGGTGGTGTTGAGAGCAAAAATCATGGCCTTAGTTTTTTGGCATTAAGAATTCATACAAGAGACAATTCCACACAGACCGATGATTTCTCCTACACCCCAGGACCCTGGCAAAGTGGAGGTGATCCAACAGGCTATCTACTACCTCCTCAGTAACAGGGCGACTGTCCCATTCAGCCCCCCAGGAGAGGGGCACAGGGGTGTACTCTACATTCTTTATGGTCCCAAAGAAAACAGGTGGATTTCATCCCGTTCTCTATCTCAAGTTCCTCAACAAATTTGTGCACTACAAGAGATGCAAGATGCAAACTCTCCAGTCGACCCTGGCAGCAATCCAGCTGGGTGATTTTCTGACCTCCATAGACCTCAAGAACACCTACCTGCACATTCCTATTCGACCCAGTCACCAGCACTTCCTCTATTTTCAGATATTCGGAGATCACGTCCAGTACTCATGCCTACCATTCAGGTTGGCACTGGCACAGAGTCTTTACGAAGACGCTTGTTGTACTGGCAGCACACCTCCGAAGGCAGGGGACACACATTATCCTGTACCTGGACGATTGGCTCATCCAAGCCAGGCACCCGGATCAAGCCAGGAAGGACACAGAGACAGTAGCCCAGTGCCTCCAAGACCGTGGCTGAGTGATAAACTGGGGCAAGAGTCAGGGGAAACCTACACAGGTACTCAAGCACCTGGGCTACTCAAGCACCTGGGCGCCCAGACTGACACACTCGCTGGCCGGGTTTACCCCACAGAGGAAAAAGTAGCCAACATTCAGTGCCTGTCGGAGGCAGTACGGGCTCAGCTGTACAGACCAGTGCGCCTACATCTCCAGCTATTGAGGTTTATGGTGGCAGTGATAGCAATGGTACTTTGGGCCCGATTACAAATACGTCCGCTCCAATGGCACTTGTTAAGACACCTGGGATCAGTCCACTCAGGACTTTGCGTTCAAACTCGCTCTTAGTCCTGACACACTTCGGATTCTCACCTGGTGGGTGGACAGGCGCAACATGCTGAAGGGGATACCCCCATCACCTCCGCCCGGGGTGACCATCATAACAGACGCCAGTCTCCACGGCTGGGAGCCATGCTGGGGCATCTTGCAACACAAGGCAGATGGTCCCCAACAGAACAGAGCTGGCCCATCAACATTCTGGAGATTAGAGTGGTACACAGGGCCCTGCTATTCTTTGTGCCTCTGATTCAAGGTCAGTCAGTGACAATCAGGACCGACAATCAAGTTACAATGGTGTACCTCAACAAGCAAGGTGGCACCCGCAGAAGGGCTATGGTTGGGGAGGTGCTACAAACTCTGCACTGGCCAGAGAGACACCTGCAAGGGATATCTGCCACTTATTTGGCAGGGAAGCACAACCTACAGGCGGACTGGCTCAGTTGAGTTACTCTCGATCAGGTGGAGTGGCAGCTGCACCCCCAGGTATTACGCACCATCGACCAGAAGTTGGTGCTGCCTCATGTGGATTTAATGGCATCCAGCCGCAATAATCAGCTGGCCCAGTTCCATTCCAGATTTCCAGCAAGCCGGCCGAGGAAATCGACACAATGGCGGCAAGCTGGAGTTTCATGAAAGCCCAAGTATTTCCACCGCTTCCAACGACTGCCAGAGTGCTGGTCAAAATTCGGGATACCAGATCCTCGGTACTAATGGTGGCACCAGACTGGCAGAGAAGGTCATGGTACTCCCTTCTACAAGCGATGCTGATCGACAACCCCTGGCGCCTCCTTCCTCGTCCGGACCTGCTATGGCAGGATCCCAGCCTACATCAAGACCCTGTCACTTGACAGCCTAGATGCTGAAAGGTCGAGACTGGTAAAAGGACGATACCACCCCCAGGTGGTAGAACGTCTGCTGAACACTCAAAGACTTTCCATTAATAAGACATATCAGCGTCATTGGCAGATTGTTTTGTAAATGGTGTTTGGCGAAAAGCTGGTCTCCTTCAGTGGCGGGCCTTCCCCAAATTCTGGAGTTTCTTAATGATGTGGCTGAAAAAGTGTTAGCCTACTCATTAAGAGTGCAGGCATCGGCCATCTCTGCTATACGGGATCCAATTGTTACACGAGGTCCCTGCACCCTAATTGATACCCTCAGGGGTACTCTGTAGACTGCTAATGTTTAGTCATAAGGCTATACTAATATTTAGGGCTAAGGGCGTCTACCGTACAAGAGTAGATGTCAGGATAAATGCATATTGTTGTAATCCACTTTGCTTGCTAAATGCACACATATTATACTATGTATTTTCTGTTTATTTCTTACTTGTCAGATGCCAAGACACCTGCCTTGAAGTAATTATAATATGTAAGGCAACATTGCCATCCTTTGGTGATGTGCACCACTACACCTTGTTATGTAAGACTCTGTATAAGAACTTCTTTGTTCTAAAACTGATGACTTTACAGAATTATATAATGTTATCTTGGACCATGGAGCCACCTCTAATTTAGCCAATAGGGCTCATCTCTGTAACTAGAAATGTTTCTATCTTTTAGCAACCATAGTAATTATCACAGGTATATAATGTTATGTACAGGCTCTACACCTCGGAGACCCGAGAGATCCCAAGAGACTACAGAAAAACCTTGAGGTGTAGGAAACACTTAGCACTGGCTCCCGGTTCGTATTGGTAAGAACTGCTTAGGGCAACAGTGATTTATCCCTTTTGTAGTAATAAACTTGTTTATTACCCGAATGCAACTTGTTTGTGATTATTTGCATTCCCAATATCGTCAAGAATCTGAAAGTGAGGTTTAGACCTCAGATCTTATCTGACTACGACGGACGAGTTCCGTTGATCGGATCACCTTTTTGTCTTTTGTTCTGGTAAAAAGAAGGGCCAGGTGGCCTCTAAAGAAGCCACTGCAGGTTGGATCAGGAGGACCATTGTGGAGGCCTACAAAGGGGTGGGTAAAGAGCCCCCTCAGGGTATTAAGACTGCATTCCACTCAAGCCCTGGCTATCTCCTGGACTGAGAGGGGCGGTGCTTCCATGCAGAATATCTGTGCAGCAGCCACGAGGTCCTCTGTACACACTTTTGTCTGACATTACTGGCTCGACGTGGAATCTGCAGCTAGGACCAGATCTGGCAAAGCTGTACTTCAGGCTGCAGCAGGTGGTCAACCATAATGTGGTTTATGTTGTCCCACCCATGGGGTTTACCTGGGTACTGCTATAAAGAACCAAGAGGTTATTACTTGCTGATCACTAGAAAGCTGGCAGGGGGTAATGGTATTTACTCACCTGGTAAAGGTGATTATACCTGCCACCTTTATAGTGCTCAGAGTTCCACCCTGGAGGGACGAACCATGCCTGCTACACTTGGAAGTACTTGCCGGTCTAGGTCTCCCTTGGGATTATAATGCCTTGTTTTCTATTATGGTTTCTATCATGGAGTAGTGTGCCGATGTATTATGGCACACCTGGCTGTTTTCGTTATTTTAAGTGCCTTCTCTGTTATTTCTCCATGTAATTTATGGCAATATTGTATAGAAGGGTGGTTCTGTATTCACTACCCGTGTATGCCTTCTGTACTTCCTGTAAAAGTTTTTTGTGATTCATTCAGTAAATTTAACTAGTTTTTCACTGCACATCTGACAGGGGTCTTATTCCTGGTGGTAGAGTGCTGTTTTTTTTCTGTTTTTAGTGTGGGGTTTGTGTTGTGTTGTTTTTCTTCTCTCTGCTAAGGAAATGTCATACTGGAGTATTCTGGACGGAGCCAGGGGGATTGGCATCTGGCACTCACAAAGATTTATGATCGTGCATCATTCAATAGATGGAGGGAGGATTACTCCAGTGGTTATTACTTGCTGAGCACTATAAAGATGACTGGTATAATAGCCTTTACCAGGTGGGTAAATACCATTGTCTGCATTTCTCTTCTGTTTGTGCTTAATTACCAGGTGGGATCCTTGTCCCCTAGATTTGCTTTCATTGCAAAATCCTTGGCTGACGTTCTAATCCTCTGTTTTTGAGATATAAAGGACAGTTCACACAGCCGCATTTGCACCACAGCAACATAAGCGCAAGGTTTTCTGTGCTGCAAATAGGGCCATGTGGACACAACCAATCATTGTAAGTTGGTCCTCTCTTCTCTCCCTGAGCCACTGCACAGCTGGGGATGCTTTCCAGAGCAAGTGGTGTAAGCAGCCATGCAGACAGGCTGCACCATTCGCTCTGACATATGGGAGATGCTCTCCTTGCAGCCGACGCTGCCAGGCAACCAACCGCCCACAGGAATCATGTTCCCCTATCTGCCACGGCCTGTATCAGTGCAGAGAGGGGCCATCTAAATGCAACCGCAGATCGAAGCAGGAGGTCGAGGCAGCACTTGAGCAGATCAGAGCTTGAGTCAGAGCAGCCGTGAAAACAGGCCAAAGTGCTTTTGCAACTAGGAACTTTAGGGTTTACAATTTGGGGTGGGGGGATTGTGCATTTTGCATTTTTTTTTTTTGGCCCCCAGACACAGTCCCATGCAGATTTATTTATGGTAGAGGCACTAATGTTCAGACACGCAAGGTTAGTCGGCAAAGACAGCCATGATAGTGTGCACACTGCACCCATCATAGGCATGGTAAGCAAAAGCGGGGGATTGTGATCTTTGATGACAGGGAGGGCAGGCTAGCCTCAGGTCCAGAGTACTGAGGATGGCTCCGTATGGGGCAGGCAGTGACTTGGCAGCAGATGGGGAAAAGGGACATTATTTAAAACTGGTCAGTTCCGATGACGCAGGTCGCAGTGTAGGCAGGACTCTCCTCATTGTTGGTGGCATGGTTCTCTCATGAAGAGAAGAGGCTGCAGATACCTGGCAGGGATGGGAGAAGTCATGGAACGTGGGTGAATGCTGTGCCTTTGTTTATTACAATCATTAGGATGGATGCAATAATTTGAGGAGTGGAGGGCTTTTTTCATGCACCCCACCATCAGGAGTCTGAGATCCCCGAAGAGGAAGTCTGGCAGGACCTATGGCGAAATTTTAAGCCCTGGTCTTGCCTTTTAAATTACTTTCCTATTTTGGATTACCCTTACCCAGACTACTGATATCATCATGCTGGTTCCGCCTCCTTCTATGCTGATGCACAGCTACTGTATACTGATGAGTTCTAATATCATTGGCGGCAGGGGAGGACAGGCTAGCCTCGGGTCCAGAGTACTGAGGAAGGCTCCATATGGGGCAGGCAGGCTAGCCTCTGGTCCAGAGGCACAGTTCTACCCATCCTGGACTATGGTAATGTGGTATATGGTGCAGCCTCTGAAACCAGCCTGCACAGGGTCCATACTACCCTCAACAATGCATGCCACTTTGTTTTAGGTGCAGATCACTGTGGTAGGGTCAGTGACCCCCCAAAAACACTGATATGCTCACATGGATACAGAGCATATGCAATTACCTGCCTGTGTATTGGAGGTAGTTTGAGAACATTGTGGGCTAAAATATTAAAAAAATCTGTTGCAACAGTCTCCTGCTCTTCTAATCTCTTCCTTTTACTATCACTCCTTCTCTGTCATTCCCCTACTCAAGCTTGGCCACCTTTGAGCAGTCTTTCTGTCCCGTTCCTTAATTCCAGCTCGTTTTCATTAAATATTAAAGTCCCAATGTTCAGAACGTTCTGTGCTTGCAGTACAAGTCACACAGATTAATTTTTCTTCTCGAATATGTGCGACGTTGGCATGAGTGACATCATGCGATCATGCAATGTGCCAAGAGATGCCGGGAAAGAGGTTGTTATGCTTTCATTATCTGGTGAAATTATGAACAAGTTAACAGTCTTTCTGCTAGTTTTTAGTATGAGAGGCTCAGAGTTATGGTATATCTCAGAATGTTAACTGAGAATCATTTGAAAAGTGGCGTTTGTTTGTTCCTTACATCAAAAGGTTAAACTAGTACTTTTAAAAGGGAGAAGGCAATGCATGCCACATTTAAAAGGAGATAGATAAAAAAATGTTTAACTTAAAAGGACCAAAGTCTCCTAATGTGGTACAATAAAAACAGACTAACAACTTACTTGTAAAGTGCTTCCAGCCTCCTCTCAGTCCAAACTCCTTATAGGACTGGGCGGCCCTTGTTGACCCACTTTTATGATGCAAGTTGGGGGAGGAGTTAACTAAGTCATGTGCTCCTCCACTTGTATAAAAGGAAGTGAATGTGAAATGTTGATTCAGTGTGTGGTAGGAAGGCAAACCTACCAGATGCCTAGCCAGATTCTAGGTGCCTTTTTGGCAGGAATTTTTATTTCTTGTTAAAGATATGATTTCCTGTGCCTTATTCTTTGAAAGTTATATTCAAGTTCCGCTTTAAGTTCATTTTATTTTTTTCTGCTTCTAATAAATTTCGAAGTATTGGATCCTGACTGCTTTCTGGACTTCATTGGACACCCCCACGTGCACATCACCTTACACACATGTGCAACCTTTATATTGGGACACGATGGCTTCCTCTCATGGACAGAATCAAGCTCCACTCCTGCCTTCCAGGGAAGAAGGCATTTCTAGGTCTCGCACCCCCTCCTTACAAGCCTTATTCCATCCGGTCCCTGCTGAGCACTCCACAAGAAGTGTTACAAGACACACCCTGGCAGTACCTTTCAGAAGAACTGCCTTGCGGAGGCAAGCCTTTGCAGTAAGGGCCCCCACCTGGCTAAATGAGCTCCCCCAGGCCACTACTAGCCTTACTCGCCTTGGCCAGTTCAAATCTGAAATTCAGAAGTCCATCTCCCCCTCCAGTACAATGTTGCTGTAAAGAACACCCCAGCCATTTCTAGCCCTCCTGGTGCCCCTGACACATAATGACTTGGCTTTGGCGACCCGTGGATCCTAAGAATTTCCCACTAATCCCCACCTACCCACCCCCTGGTCCTCCATTCCCCCAGCCCCTCACCCACTTAGTCCTCCTGACCCTCCATACCTCCACCTCCACACCTGCTTAGCCCCCCCGACCCTTAAGCTATCACCCGCCACTGTGCTCTCCCCCTCACCTGTCTAGCCTGTAGCATGCTCTCCCTTAATGACTGTCCTTTTCAGAGGGCAGCTTAATTTTTCCCCTCCGGGAACCTATCTAAGCTCTATAGCTGCATTCTGGGAATTCTCATACTTTGTACATAGTTGGAATCTGCACTTTATTCACCTAATCTGTTATGGGACTATGTTGCTCTGTATTATGTAATTAAGTGCTTTTGCAATGTATTCTGTCTCTCTCCATCCTTCTATCTGTAATGCTGTTTAGCCTTTTTCTGTTGCTTGCACGCGTGTGCAAGAAACATAGTGCCATCATCGGAGATTTCGGAGGTGTGTCACCTCCTCCTCCTCCTCCAATTCAGTCAGTGTGTTGGCAGACGCGGCCCCTGTAAGCCAATGCATTTTGGAGCTGTCTATGACACTCTCCAAAATGCAGTGGCATACAGTTGAAAGGGGGAACTACACTTCAGTGAGCACCGATAAGATATCGGCTGCTCACGCGCAGCTCTCCCCAACACACGCAGACGTCACGCCCCGCAGACGATTGTATAGCCGACGGGTGCCCAATCCCCGCCGGCTGAGCCTGCGCCCCCCAGTAGTAGGTGCCACGCTGAGAGCCCACCCCAGCGTGGGCAAGCGGTCCTCGGCCGGTGGGGTGCCCTAATCCCTGCCGGCTGAATGCCCTCGTTTTGTGCCACGCTGGAGCCCACCCCAGCGTGGCAACCAATGCCATGGCCGACGGGGTGCCTAACTAACTCGCCAGCTGAACGCCTAACGCCCTTAATGCTTGGGAGCTCACCCCAGCGTGGGCAAACATCCCACGACGCTTTTTTTTTTTTTAAACCTGTAAACGAAAACGGTCCCACGGCACGCCTCCCAAACCCTCCCACAACCCGCACTCCAGCTCTTCCCACACACCCCCACATACCTATACCATTCGACTCGCGCATGACGATTCGGTGGACCGGGAACACGCCTGCACTTTTCAAAGCCACCGTAACTGAGGAAATGCCGTAAGCTGTATATATGGGCTAGATAGGGGTTTCAACTTTGTTGCATATCTCAGGCATTTTGATTATTGCCAAATTTTCAACATGGGGTTTGGGGACCCTTCTTGAGTGATGTCACTGTCATGGAAGAGCTGACGTCTAAGGGTGATTTCCGCCGCAGTGACTCATAAATCACCTTCGGCCCGAATACCGCCATGACAGTGACATCATTCATGAGAAGGGGTCCCAAAACCCCATGTTGAAAATTTGGGCAAAATTCCAAAATGACTTTTACTGAGCGTGGTTGCGAGTTCCTATGCAGGCTCGTAAGTTCGCTGAATTTCAATATTTTCATCAGATTTTCAACATTGACATTTTACCACACCTTCTTATGAGTAGTACAGATGTCATTTTTCACATCTCACCCAAAATGTGTTTCCGCCCATGTAGCGCAGAATGGCGCAGTCGGTGTGCGAAATCAATGTACGGGACAAATTAAGAAAATCACAGTGACACTGTTCATGAGCTCAGGTCTTAAAATGGCTATGTTGAAAATTTGGTGAAAATAATCCCTTCAGATGTTCTGCAATATTACTAATGAAGACATTGAACAGAACTGGCCCCAGGACCGATCCCTGCAGCACCCCACTGGTTGCCCCCTCTCCCTAGACTGCATACCATTTACCACCACTCTCTGCCTCCTGTCTGTTAGCCAGTTTCTAACCCAGTTTACCACCCTTTCCCCCATGTCCAGCCTACCCAGCTAGTTTATCAGCCTCCTATATGGGATGGTGTCAAAGGCTTTGCTGAAATCAAGGTAAGAGTTGTCCGCTGCCCCACCCTGATTCACTTCCTTTGTCACCCAGTCAAATAAATCAACCAGATTTATCTGACATGATGTCCCCACTGTGAATCCATGTTGTCTATGGTCCTGGTTCATGGCATCTAGATGCCCCACTATCCTTTCTTTAAGCAATGTCTCCATGATCTTCCCCACTACTGAGGTGAGGCTGAATGGCCTATTGTTCCCTGCCTCCTCCCTGCTGCCAGACCTGTGTAGAGGGACCACATGTGCCCTCCTCCAATTCACTCATGTTGAATGACTCAGTGAACATGGCTGCCAGAGGTACTGCTATCTCCCTTCGCAGTTCTGTTAATATCCTTGGGCGTATGCCATCTGGTTCCATCGCTTTGTCTACCTTCAATTTAGTGAGCTCCTGCAGGACTCTTTTGTCCACCTCTTCACCCCCTTGGCAACTGCTGTACTGCTGTGGCCCTTGCCCCTCCCACTCTTCTGTGAATACTGAACGGAAAGACACAGTGGATGTCTTGGGAGGAAGGCATGAAACTGTCAATTCCAAATACCTAAACAGCACATACAAGCAAGCAACATTCGGCATTGACAAATGCTTGTTAATGATGTGTAACTGGCAATGCCTTCTAGCTGCTTCTGTTTTTCTCCACTGCCCATGTACTTGATGTTCCCCTACCCTCTGTTCGACGAGGATCCTTTGTAAATGAGCTTTTAGCTCAAAGGTTGTAATTCCAATTTTACAATAAACAAACAAATACAGACAAGCACGTGTTGATGGTTTGCTGTTCTTAGCCTCTGCAAATTGTTTGTAAGGTCGTTTGGCGCCATAAAGCCAAAACAGACCATTCTTCTTCATGCTGATTTGCATACGCTACTCATGATGCTTTGAACTAGGAAGTACATGCAATTCTGCACACAGCTAGTTATTTTTTGTTATTTTGTGTACCTTGCGTTGTATCTGAAGAGGGGGTATGGCCATCAGTAAAACAGTTTGCACTACATTCCAAAAAAAAAACTAAATGTGAAGCCTTCCCATTCTTCGTTACTATATAGGCAACTACAGGCTGGTAAGTGCCTTATCCCACCATGCTAGGCAAGGTCCTGGAATCCATTATTATCAGACAGAACGTGGTGGTTGAGGCCATGGTTCTCACCGCCCCCCCCCCCAAGCATGGCTTTATGTGGGGCAGATCATGCCAAGCCAACCTAATCCCCTTCTTCGAGTGGCTGACTATGGAGGTGACGGGGCAGAGCTGCAGGCTTAGTCTAGCTGGACTTCAGCAACGTCATTGATACCATGAAGTGTTACAAGTTTCTGGTCATTGTACCACTGTGCAAAATATATATATCACACACACACACACACACACACACACACACACACACACACACATACATACACAAGATGGACTGCTAACTGGCTTAGCCACAAGAAGCAAATGATAGTGGTGCACAGGGCAATAAATGGAGAGAGGCAGTCAGCAGCATCCCTTAGGGGTAAATGCTGGGACCACTACTGTTCAACATTTGTATCAATTATCTTAAAAGATTATTTGAATTTGACAGTTGATAATGTTCTTATTTTCAGAAAGGACATTCATACCCCCCAATGATCCATATTTTACTGTAACTAAAAAAAAGCTGATGCAAAAATGTGTTATGTGTTGTTTTCTTTTGATGTGAAATATTCTATACAGTTCTCTTTAAGGAACCAGTTATTTGGGGTTTTGACTATGCCATGGTTCGCATACAGAACTCTGAGCACCGTTTCAATAGGTCAGCAGTTTATACTTTGCATTATAACATGAGTAGGGAAAATCCTGGTTGGTGTGCACCTATGTCTTAGATCTGTCTAAGGCACTGCTTAAGAAAGTGCTGTTAATCAGGGCACAGCACATTAAGAATATCAATGCCCTTTTTCAAACATTCCTGATTGCCATTACTAACATGACTGCTGCCTTTATGCACTAAATAATCCAGACCCTGAAACTAAAACTCCCTCAAAATTACAAATTCATTAACTGTTTTGTTTAAACACAAAGAGGAAAGTAAATGTAACCTCAAAAGAAAAAAGGGAGAGTGGCAGAAGAACAAAAACAAAACAACTCTCTTACAACCCAACCTTTCACACTTTCGTTTGGGGACTCTGTATTCCATCCTCTACATCAGCATAGAGTATTAGGTAATTTCATGCGTTCCTAATTCCATGCAAATATTAACACAGAACACTTCCATGGAAAAATGAGACATTTGGGGATGGTTTTATGTGTACTGAAATTACAGCTGCATAGGTTGTGGCACTGGTATGTTATGCTGACTAATCTGCTGCAATATTTGTGGGGAAAGGCATAACTCCAGTTACGACCAGATAAGACTTGTTATACCTCCATATTATGACTTGTCACATACTTGAGGCACTAGGACACTGAGAATAGAATACACAGTCCTCGCCCCATACCTGCAAGGCATACTTCTCAATCAACCTGCATCAGAATGGAAAACAAAGTTTCAAAATTCTGGGCAGTGATGACAGTGTAGAGAGGAAGGATGTGGTAGGTAGGTAGGTAAAACTTTATTTTTAGATAGGAGAAGCAGCATGTGATTTGGACTGTTAGGTCCAGTTTGCAAGACAATCCTGTATATGAATATCAAAAGTTTCACATAAAATGACAATAATCAAAGTACAGAATAAACAACATAAAATATTTTTGATATGAAAAATTTTAAGTATAACCGAGTTCAAGTGCAACAATTACAGAATACAAATAGTGTAAACTTTAGTGATAACGTGCTAAGTACAATGGCAAGAGAGACAAAAAAGGTAGTTTAGTGATGTTAGGAAAGCCCCATCAGGGCTCGAAATATAGGCTTAGCCTTTCTGTATTTCCGTGGAAATGCAGAAAGACTGCTGGAAATGTAGCTTGTCTTTCTGCATTTCCGACTGGAAATGGAAAACTGAGCAGTGATTAACAATAATTCCTTTGACCACGCGGTCGTGGAGGCAGTACAGAGCAGCAAGCTGACTGCACAGTCATGGAGTCCCCAGAAAAGTAGTGAGTGGAGCGTTCCTTTGTATGCTCTTGAGAGGGAGCAGTACAGCTCTTACTTTCTCCATTTTGGGCTGGGGACAGGGAGAGTCTTCCTTGCTGCGGCCGTAGCATCAGGGGTTGGTCCTCCTGTAGTCTTGCGAGGTGGGTTGGACTCGGGTACCACGGCCAGCTATGGGGCCCTTCACATGCAGAAGTGAAGCATGTGACCCCGCCATACCTCCCGATTGGCCAGTTGTGATCTTTCCTTGCTGTGCTGACCAAGGGATAAAGAAGCAGTCAGTTGGCAGTCAGCGAAGAAGGATCTCCGTAGCATGCTCTGCAGACTTACGGTAAAAAGCTTGATAAAATTTATTTATTTCATTGTGTTCCACTAAATTTGTGGATCTTGTAGGGAAAAAACTCAGGCAATGGGGGGGGGGGGGATACTTTTAGGGACCGGCACATGCTTTATTTTTTTTTGAGGGGACACACACAAAGTAATCACAGGGGGAAAAACAACTAGGTAGAAGTATGGAAAGAGATCAGGGAAAACCGTGCAGTTTCAGCATATGTTTGGATAAGACTGAGCCCAGGGGAACAAGTTCTGTCTGTGGCATGTCTTGACACAGAAAAAACGAAACCTTAAAAAAAGGCTCTGCAGAAAAGGGGAAGGGGAAACAACTCCTGCCTGTACAAAAAACAACAAAAACAATTAGGGGCCAAAAATGTCCTGTCTCAAGGCTTACTATCTGGCATAGTGTGTGTGATGTGGTGTGGGACGGGGGTCCTTAGACCTGTAGCACAATTGAGGGGAGGGAGAATGGCAGCTGTGCAGAAAATAAAGCAGGGTAAAAGTCCTGCGTTAACACCAAAAACAAGAGGGCAAAACGTCCTGCCTGAAGGTTTAACAACAAAATTGTTGGTAGAGTGTAGGGGCAAAAGTCCTGAGGCTAAGTTGGGGGGAAAACAAAACAAAGGCCCTGCAGAAAGCAAAGCAGGGTAAAAGTACTGACTGAACATCCGGGGCACAATGATACATTTCCACATAGAAAATATTGTTTTAGAAAACACAGTAGCGTGGTGCAGGAACACAAGTTAAGCTTCCTCATCAATTTCAGAGGAACTGTTGATATGTTTTGCCCTCGTTGTTTTTTTTTTTTTTTGTGTCACCAAAAAGAGAAATTAATTGGGGGCAAAATGTCCTGTCTGAATAACACAACCTGTCAAGCAGTTCCTCTGAGGAGGAGAGTGGACTTAACTTGTGTTCCCGAACCGCTTTTCTGTGTTTTCTAAAACAATATTATTTGCTATGTGGAAATGTATTATTGTGCCCCAGAAATGTAATCTGCACCACATGCATTTCCAGAGGAAATGTACCCTCAAGCCCATTATTTCTAGCCCTGCCTATGTACAGATTCCACACGTAATAGTGATGGTAATTTATTCCAATATACAGCTGCTCGAGAAATTATGTTTTGTTTACCCTGTTGGATTTTAAGTGAACAGACCTAGTTAGGTCTTTCTTTTTTAAACAGTAGAAAAAAGAATTTGTGATCTGTTATGTTCAGGATAGTATAATTTGATTTTTGTGAATTAATTTAACCCAGTTTCTGGAAAACTCAATGTCAAGTGATTGCCATCCCAGGTTCTTTAGTAGCAAACAGTGATGCACCCTGCAGCTGCACTGCAAGACATATCTCGCTATGTTATATTGTAATTTATCAAGCCTATCCAGCAAACTTTTGTTTGCTGTCCAGTAGATTTGTTCACAGTATTTTAAAGTGGGCAGGATACATTGTTCAGCTATTCTTCTCCGGTCTTGGAGTTTTAGACCTCTAGTTGGTTCTCCTTAACACCCCTAGTTTCTTAGTTGTCCTTCCAATACTCATGTGGTCTCTGTAGGTTAATTGAGAATGAACAGTTACTCCTAAATAGGAGTAAACTAGGCACTAAGTCAATCTGAGTTTGATTACTAGTACAAATCTGTAGAGGAGAAACATTTTTGTTTTTTGTAGAAAAATTAATCACTTTAGTTTTTTTTTTAGTTCATTAATAGCTGTGACTAACACACATCCCCAACAAAAGGGTGTTGAATAAAAGGTGACAATAAGTAACGTTTGTAAGAGACTGTCTTGGATTTGACAGGAGTTTGGAAAATATACTGTTCGTCAAAATGTATATCTCAAGATGTTTGATTTGATTTCTTTGGCTAACCAGGTTAGCTCACTGGAATAGACATCCTTTCAGAGGACTGACCTGGAATGTGTCAGATAGCTTTGTAACATGGGTAAAATAAGGGAACAGTACAGAAGACAAGCAATTGGTGTAATCGCGTCAGGTGGTAGCAGAGCAACACAGCATTATTCCAGCAATAATGCAGTGTTGCTACTGAAGTACCTGAATCAACCACGGAGGAGACATGAGCACTGTGGTAAAATGCACACACCGAGAAGGAGACAAGTTGTCTGTCCCACCCACCCACTTGAATGCTGGTAACACTGGCACCGATCCACCAAACTCAGTCTAATCATACTGTGCACCTATAGCTATGGAAGTCTGTTGTTGGTTCCTCGATTTCTCAACTCGGGCTGTCTTGTGATGGGTAAGTTGGCGAGCAGCTGCTGTTGTGCCGTATGCGCCCGTACCGGCTCTCCATGGCACCCTGTGTGGCTCATGCTCCTGGTCTGTGTGACAGATGCCTCGCGAAGGCATCTCCTGCTGCTACTCCAGTTGTGTGCAACAGCGGCTCACTCTCTGAAGGCCCACCGAACCGCAAAGTGCAAATATCAGCCACTAGCCTGACCCAATGATATAGCTGCTAACAGCTATAGAAACAGACGTAGAAAATCAGCACACAGTGCATGAAGCAGAAGCTTAAGCCCACTAAGCATGCACGTAGACCACAGAAACAGAGCCTTTGAAAATATGCAGATTACTTAGTGAGTTAGATGCAGAAACAGAAAGAGCAGTGTACCGGAGTCCTCCCAACGACCCTAGCACAAAAATAGCCAAGTAGATTCACATGAAACATCAAACAGTAGTTTAAAGAAACGTTTCTGCCGTTGTCTAGCAAATGTTATTCCAGGCACATCTGTATGTAAAAAAGCATCTTCTAAATTACTGGAAAGTGCACTCAATATTTATTAAGCAAGTAAATACAGTCTGTATAACGTGTAATAGAAAACTATAAATAAGTTTGTTACATTCATAGCTATAGCAACACCATGTTACAAGCGCATTAAGCCACTCCGAAGGTGGCATCTAATGGGGAATTAATGCATGGTAGGGCCGTTGTAGGCACTTGGTCCAAACCATGCATTAATTCCCCATTAGATGCCACCCTCCTCGTGGCTTAATATTTACTTACATGTCAGAGTCATTACAAAAGGGAAAGGGAACATTGTTTAACCAGGAGTAGCACACTGAGCCGAAACTTGTTTCCAGATGCGACCTGGGAGCACAAGGAAGTCAAATGACTTGCTCAGGATCACACAGTATGTACCTAGGCGGCTGTGAGATTCAAACCGAGGTCTCCAGATCTGCAGCTTAGAGCCTTAACCCACTGCACTATACTGCCTCCAAGAGAGAACAATTATTCAGCTAAATACAGCTGTAGTCATTAAGCTAAAATCGCCTTTGTCTCATCAGTTGTAAGCACTGGTGGAAAAATATACTGCCCAGTACTCAGAATCTGCTGAATAACTTCTTGACTGTGAATGTGCAATTGTACTCATATTCGGGTAAGCATTCTTCAAGATTTAACATTAAGCAGCCCAGCTATTCCCAAACCAGAACTCGCACAAAATTAAGTCATTCCTGATAAGATTCCGAAACTCAAAGGAAGTATTACGAAGATATGTCTTTGTCAAATTTGATTACACTAGAATAACTGGTTTGCATATGTCACGGATCCTCCCTTTATCCTTTTTTTTTTTTTGTCTCCCCCCGTCCTGTGAACGTTGTCTGCATGAGCTGGCAATATTTTGTTTTATTTTCTCCTTTTCTTTAAGACTGTTGCAACAGCACTATAATTTCTTCCCCTTCTTTATTATATTATTTATTTTATTATCTAAGCGTGCGTGTAGTCTGGCCAACTACGCGTCATGTTCTTGGGCAAAATTGTTTTTCTTTAATTCTGGATTCTTTTGCCTAATCCTGTGGACAGCGTTCCTTCCCCTTTTGTTGATGTTTTCTCCCCCCCTCTCAAACATTGCGAAGCATTTTCGCTGTACGCATCTTGAAATCGTATCCGCTACCCCCTTTATGGTGGCGTCTTTCCCTCTCGAACGTGCGCACGTTCGAGAAGGGATCGCTATTTCGGAAGACTGTTTCCTTAATAGTTTTTCTACCTCTCGAAGATGCGAGAGGTTAAGTGTTGTTAGGTGCAGTCCTGAAAACCGAAGGAAAAAAATGAACTACCTTTTGAAACTCCTGTAAATTGTTGCTCTTCTGAGTGAGTCGCTTGCTATTTCGCAATACTAACACTGACTTTACTTTGAGAACACCGCGCTGTCTGCTCGCCTTCTACTAGAGATAGTATGGCGTTTTGAAGCGATGAACAACCCATTGTTTTCTTTAAAACCCTGAATTGAAATAAAACTCAGTGCCTGGTAGAGACAGGAACGTTTAAAATAAAACAAAACATTATTTCTTTTTCTCTGCATTTAAAATAGCCAAACCAGAACTAAATTAATATTGTAAAGGGATATAATACTGAAGTTCAAAAATGTAGACAAGGGATTTTAAACTGCTATTATAGCCAAGGTATATTAAAATGCTTTATTTTATTGTTTGTTCTGCTTACTTGAGCTGTTTCATTTCTCAAAACGCTCTTCCTGCTTCTCCCTCAGTTTACTTCCTTGTGTGTCTAAGAGCCGCGGCCCTTTCTCATTAATATTTATAATGTTTAAAGGAGGAAGGAGTGTACTCTGTGAAGATAATTTCTTTTTGTTTGAGGAATTTATGTTTATAATATTGGAACTCATTTATATAATCCTCCTATTGAGTTGTTGTATTCTAAGATAAATATAAAGCAGTCTAGGTTAAAAAAGTATATATTTTATTTTAAGGTAGGAGGAGTTCAGGTCACATGTCTATTCCCCTATAAAAGGACTCAAATGTTACTGACAGTCAGTCTTGTGATGGCCTTCTAGACAGCAACATCACTCTAGCTGCCTTCTAGAGCTTTATGGATGGGAACTGCTACATGTTTGTTTTTATTTTGTTCGGCTGAAGTTCGCTGTGTATTTGGTGGCTTCAAATAAATGCCTGGATATCTGAGTTCCAGTCCATCATCTTTGGAGTTGTGTTTTTGTCTTCCATCCCAACCCTTCCACAGTTGGTGTGAGAAGTGGGATCCTGAGGTCAGTTTTGGCTCCCTTCCAAGACAGTATTGGACCAACCCAGGGATGGAGAAGGATACCAGAGATGAGGAAGCAGTAACCAGACCCAAAGGTGTCCTGACCAGGACAATGGTGGATAAGTGGGGTGAATCATTATGGTCGGGACTCCCTGAACAGAAGCCTGACAGATCCAAGGCAGAACATATGTTACAAGAGGAAGTTGAAACTCCTCAAGGAGCAACTGCTGGGGATCTACCTTCTGATTCGATACCAGGAGAGGAGCCCCCTGAACAGCTACACGAATTATTACGCTGGCTCTGTATAAAACAGCTGGCTGCAGACAAGGAGAGGGAAAGGGAACAAAGAGTGAGAGAGAAGGAGCAGGAAAGAAATGAAAGACGGTGGCAAGAGACATTGAGGGCCATTCAAGTTATCAGTACTAGCAGAAACCCTACAGCCACACCAGAGGTTCCAGAGGACATTAAACTCACTAAACTGACTGAGCAGGACGATATTGAGACATATTTAACCACTTTTGAAAGGATTGCGGGGGGCCTGTGGATGGCCCAGAGCACAATGGGTCCTTCGTCTAGCTCCTTACCTCACTGGGAAGGCACAATTGGCTTATGGAAGCGTGGATAGTCAATTAGTGGGGAACTATGATGAGGTTAAGAAGGAAATATTACGAAGATATGATATCAGCGCTGAAACTTATAGACAAAGGTTCGTACATTACGATTCCAACATGTAGATCATCCCAGAGAAATATATGTACGCCTGAACGACCTATGCACCAAGTGGTTACAACCGGGAACTAAGACTGTAAATCAAATAATGGAGGCCATTGTGATGGAACAATTTATAAGGATATTGCCACAGGATGTACAGCTCTGGGTTAAAGAACACCATCCTGACACCTCGGAGAAGGCCATTTCTTTAGCTGAGGACTATTTGACAGCTCATCCATACCGGAAAAAGACACCATCAACTGGAACTCTGTGGTGAGATCTAATACTTTTTACCTTCTGCTGTTTCACCCTCCTCTGGGCTCAAATACAAATATTAGTTCCCCTAGCAGACAACAGATAATCCGGGGTGGAATTCGTCCAGCTAGGCCACCCCTATCAGAACTCATATGTCGGGACTGTCATGAAAAAGGTCACATTGCCCGGTTTTGCCCAAAAAAACAACCTGGGGGTGTTCATTTAGCACTAGCTAATTTAGGAGCATATGTCATCCCTGTACAAATTGGAGCACAAACAGTCATGGGGCTTATTGACTCAGGAAGCAAGCAGACCTTAGTTCGTCAGAATTGGTTGAAGGACAACCCGGAAGACTGTACAAACAGGGGTGATTTGCATTCATGGGGACATACATAAATACCCAACGACATCTGTGGAATTGCAGACTGTCCACTCAAAAAGGGTGTTAGATGTTGGGATAGTACCATTATTACCAGTCCCAGTATTACTTGGTCAAGATCATCCTGATTTTGAAATACATCCATCAGCTGCTACCACACGGGCACAATCTAAGGATGTTGAAACCTACCCTCTACCTGTTTTAGATGATGATGTGTTTGGAGCCCCAGGAAAAACCAGAAAAACAAAAAAAGAACGGAGACAAGACAAAATACAGTGGACTAAAGAACATTCCTTTAGAGTAGATAGTAAAGAAATTGAGAATGCTGATTTGACAAAAAAATGTGATTTTGAAAGTGAAAAGAAAACAGATGAAACTTTAACCCCCTTGTTTTCACAGGTATCTCAGGAGGGGATGGAAGGGCATACCTGTTATAGGGTGAAACACAATTTACTCTATCATGTTTGTACTCACCCTAGAACAGGGGAACAGGTAGATCAATTGGTGGTACCTAAGAAATATTGGACACAATTGCTACAATTGGCTCATGATAGTCCTCTTGCTGGGCATTAGGAGAGACCGTACAACAGCAAGGATTTTATACCGATTTTCTGGCCAGGTATCCATAAAGATGTGGAACAGTACTGTTTGTCTTGTCCTGAATGTCAGCTAGTAGCCAGGATAGGAAAAAGGGATACGGTTCCACTACAACCTCTGCCAATTATAAATCAACCTTTTGAGTGTATAGCAATGGACATAGTGGGCCCCCTACAGAAAACTGAAAAGGGGAATCGTTTTATTTTGGTAATTTGGGATTATCATACCAAATATCCAGAAGCCATCCCCCTACGAACTATATCTGCCACAAAAATAGCTGAAGAACTCATTAAGATATTCAGCCGTCTGGGCATCCCTAAGGAAATACTTACGGATAGGGGAAGTAATTTCTGTTCCCAGATATTGAAACAGTTATATCAGTCCCTGAATATACAGGCCATACACACTACACCCTACCACCCTCAAACGGATGGTTTGGTGGAACGTTTTAACCAAACATTGAAGCAAATGTTAAAAAAATATACCCAAGAGGAAGGGAAGGATTGGGATCAGTATTTACCTTTCTTAATGTTTGCTTATCGAGAAGTGCCACAGGCTTCGACTGGATACTCGCCGTTCGATTGTTATGCGAGAAATCCGAGAGGTCCCCTTGATATAGTAAAAGAACAATGGGAGGAAGGTAGAGAGATAGGTCCCACAACAACACTTGAATTTGTTAACAAGCTCAGACAAAAATTAATTAAATATGTAGATTTGGCCCACAAAAAGGAACTTCAACAGCAAACAAAACAAAAATTATATTATGATCAAGGGGTGGGTCAAAAATCCTTTCAGACGGGGGATCGTGTTTTACTACTTCTCCCTTCCTCAGATAATAAGCTCAAGATGAAATGGCAAGGGCCTTATACAGTAAATAAGCAGTGTGGTCCGGTAACTTACGAGATAGAAACTCCTGACAGAAAAATAAAAAGAAAAGTGTACCATGTTAATTTATTGAAAGCCTGGCAAGAAAGGACCACCAAGGCCTGTTATGTATGTCCCGAACCAGAGGAAAGTGAATTAGAAACAGCTTACAAACTATTGGACAAGAAGACGTATAATCAATATTCGTAAAAACCCTGATTTAACTGATACTCAATTGCAAGAACTTGAGCTTATTTTACAGCACAATCAGGATGTTTTTACTAATATTCCTGGACGTACCAACTTGATTTCTCATCATATAGAAGTTCTAAACTCAAACCCGATACGAATAAAACCTTATAGAATCCCTGAGAAATTGAGACAGGAGGTGTTAAAGGAAGTAGACAAAATGCTAAAACTAAACATCATAGAACCATCTAATAGCGACTGGTCGTTTCCCATGGTAATTGTGAATAAGAAGGAAGGGGGAATACGTCTTTGTTTAGACTTTCGAAACTTAAATGCAATTTCTAAGTTTGATAGTTACCCTATGCCTCGTATCGATGACATAATCGATCGGTTAGGAAAAGCTCACTATTTGACTACGCTTGACCTATCTAAGGGGTACTGGCAAATCCCAATGGATGAAACATCCAAGGAAAAAACAGCTTTTAGTATCCCAAAGGGTCTTTTTCAATTTACTATGATGCCTTTTGGGCTACACGGTGCCCCTGCTACGTTTCAAAGACTGATGGATAAGCTCTTACAACCTCACACTAACTACAGTGCAGCTTATCTTGATGATGTCATCATTTATAGCCCCACATGGGAAGACCATAAAAAACATCTGGGAGCAATCCTTCAGACATTGAAACATGCAGGACTTACTGTTAACCCGGAAAAATGTGCCTTTGCTATGCAAGACACCAAATACTTGGGATTTGTGATAGGAAAAGGTTGTATAAAACCAGAAATCAATAAAGTCGATGCTGTAGCAAATAGTTCAAGACCCCTAACAAAGAAACAAGTAAGATCTTTTTTGGGACTGGCAGGCTATTACAGACGATTTATACCTAATTTTGCCTCTATAGCCAGCCCCTTAACCGACCTTACAAAGAAAAAGAATGCCACTAAAGTAAACTGGACTCCAGAGTGCGAGACAGCTTTCTGTACTATTAAAGCCTTATTATGTGCCGAACCCATATTATCAAGTCCAGATTTCACTAAACCTTTTATAGTACAGACTGATGCCTCGGCTACTGGTATAGGAGCTGTTCTGTCCCAAATAATAGATGGCCAAGAGCATCCTATAGTATATATAAGCAGGAAGCTACATGCCCGTGAAACAAAATATGCTACCATCGAAAAGGAGTGCCTAGCGCTACGTTGGGCCGTGGAAACTCTTAAATTTTATCTATGGGGATCTCAGTTCGAACTAATAACCGATCATAATCCCCTTTGCTGGCTTATGGCAATGAAAGATAAGAATCCACGTATTTTACGATGGTATCTCACTCTACAACCTTATCATTTTACTATAAAACATAAAGCTGGATCCACGCACAAGAATGCAGATTACTTATCCAGATTCGGTGCAGGTATACCCAGCCCAGAAAAATAAAATCAGACCCCGGGGTAAACATAGAATTGGATTAAATCTGATAATGAAATGTTTATGTTTTGGAAATATTAAAGAATTCATTATACTTTTAAGCATATTGAGGGACCCCGGGGTGGAGCTTTAAGAGTGGGTGGGCTTAAGCTCCATCCCTTCATTAGATGAGGGATCTGAATTTATTCCAAAAATAACATTCAAAGAATGTTTTTTTGGTCAAGATAGGGGAGGTATGTCACGGATGCCTCCTTTATCCTTTTTTTTGTCCCCCGTCCTGTGAACGTTGTCTGCATGAGCTGGCAATATTTTGTTTTATTTTCTCCTTTTCTTTAAGACTGTTGCGCAACAGCACTATAATTTCTTCCCCCTTCTTTATTATATTATTTATTTTATTATCTAAGCGTGCGTGTAGTCTAGCCAACTTCTGCGTCATGTTCTTCAGGCAAGTTGTTTTTCTTTAATTCTGGATTCTTTTGCCGACTCCTGTGGACAGCGTTCCTTCCCCTTTTGTTGATGTTTTCCTCCCCCCTCTCAAACATTGCGAAGCATTTACGCTGTACGCATCTTGAAATCGTATCCGCTACCCCCTTTACGGTGGCGTCTTTCCCTCTCGAACGTGCGCACGTTCGAGAAGGGATCGCTATTTCGGAAGACTGTTTCCTTAATAGTTTTTCTACCTCTCGAAGATGCGAGAGGTTAAGTGTTGTTAGGTGCAGTCCTGAAAACCGAAGGAAAAAAATGAACTACCTTTTGAAACTCCTGTAAATTGTTGCTCTTCTGAGTGAGTCGCTTGCTATTTCGCAATACTAACACTGACTTTACTTTGAGAACACCGCGCTGTCTGCTTGCCTTCTACTAGAGATAGTATGGCGTTTTCGAGCGTGGAACAACCCATTGTTTTCTTTAAAAACCCTGAATTGAAATAAAACTCAGTGCCTGGTAGAGACAGGAACGTTTAAAATAAAAACAAAACATTATTTCTTTTTCTCTGCATTTAAAATAGCCAAACCAGAACTAAATTAATATTGTAAAGGTGATATAATACTGAAGTTCAAAAATGTAGACAAGGGGATTTTAAACTGTTATTATAGCCAAGGTATATTAAAATGCTTTATTTTATTGTTTGTTCTGCTTACTTGAGCTGTTTCATTTCTCCAAAACGCTCTTCCTGCTTTCCCTCAGTTTACTTCCTTGTGTCTAAGAGCCGGCCGGCCCTTTCTCATTAATATTTATAATGTTTAAAGGAGGAAGAGTGTACTCTGTGAAGATAATTTCTTTTGTTTGAGGAATTTATGTTTATAATATTGGAACTCATTTATATAATCCTCCTATTGGAGTTGTTGTATTCTAAGATAAATATAAAGCAGTCTAGGTTAAAAAAAGTATATATTTTATTTTAAGGTAGGAGGAGTTCCAGGTCACATGTCTATTTCCCCCCTATAAAAAGGACTCAAATGTTACTGATAGTCAGTCTTGTGATGGCCTTCTAGACAGCAACATCACTCTAGCTGCCTTCTAGAGCTTTATGGATGGGAACTGCTACATGTTTGTTTTTATTTTGTTCGGCTGAAGTTCGCTGTGTATTTGGTGGCTTCAAATAAATGCCTGGATATCTGAGTTCCAGTCCATCATCTTTGGAGTTGTGTTTTGTCTTCCATCCCAACCCTTCCACAGCATAATAAGCCAAAATGCAACAAATAAATCATATGTCAGAACTTGCACATAATTAGGCTACCGTGAACCAAGTTCTAAAACTCTTATAAAGTAGTTCTCAGATAGGTTTTTTACTAAGTTTGATCATAGTTGGATAAATGGGTCTTTAAGATATAACAACATGTTGTGTAACAAGCAATCAACAGCAATTAATTTGTTTACCATGGATTACATACACAAAATTTAATGAAACTCTACTTACATTTGATTACATCTGGATAACTAGATCTCAAGATACCACCAAAACTGCAACAAATCACAAGCCAAGAACAACGCATAATTAGGTCAACCTAGCTAAAATGCTGGCACCAGAAAATGTCTGTGGCTAATATACAGATGTACACAGATGACACCGTCCTTTTCACCTTGGCCCCCTCTATCTCAGCCATCGATTCCCAGCTCCAAGCCGACTTCCACTCAGTTCTTTGCTGGTTCTGTAAAAACCTCCTCAAGGTAAATGATAACAAAACGGTCTCTATGATGTTTGGAACCCCTCAAAAATTTGCCACCCTCCCCTCTCACATTCACCACCCTCGAAGGCTCTGTATTCGATGTAGTCCCCCCTACTACAAGTCCCTGGGGGTATGGCTCGACTACTCCAAGCACACTGAGCACATTCATGCTAAACTATGCCTTAAACAAGACGCTTTGTATAGAAACAAGGAAGCCCTCTCCCTAAGTACTCAGCATCAGCTCCTTACCAAAATGATTATCCCCTCCTTTTACTATGCAGATGTAGTATATGGTACTGCCCTAGCCTCCTCCCTAGCCAGGCTCGACTCCCTCTACAGTGCTTTCTGCCACTTTGTTTTAAATGGCCCTCTTTGCGCACACAACTGCTCCCTCCCTTTAGCCAGCCTTGGAGTGGGTCCCAAGGTGGTAGCCTGGATAAAAAACTGGCTGGACAACAGGACACAAAGGGTAATAGTATACGGAGTCCACAGTGAAGAAAGGACGGTAACTAGCGGGGTACCGCAGGGTTTGGTACTGGGACCGGTCCTCTTTAATATCTTTTTAAGTGACATTGGAGAGCACCTGGAAGGAAAGGTATGCCTCTTCGCAGATGACACAAAGATCTGCAACAGGGTTGATACACAAGGTGGGGTGAAAAGAATGAAAAGGGACTTGGCAAGGTTGGAGGTATGGTCAAATACGTGGCAGCTCAGATTCAATGCAAAGAAGTGCAAGGTAATGCATCTGGGAAACAAAAACCCAGGTGAAGAGTACACAATGGGGGTGAGTTAATAACAACAACAAAAATCGAAAGAGACCTAGGAGTAATTATATCAGATGACCTAAAGGTGGGCAAGCAAAGTGAGAAGGCAGTAAGGAGGGCTGGGGGGATACTGGGATGCATAGGGAGAGGCATCAACACTAGAAAACAGGAAGTTGTTATCCCTCTCTACAGACAGTTAGTGAGACCCCATCTGGAGTACTGCGTGCAATTCTGGAGACCCCATCTCCGCAAAGACACAGACAGAGTGGAGGCTGTTCAGAGGAGGGCAACCAAAATGGTGCAAGGTCTGCAGCAGAAGACATATGAGGAGAAACTAAAGCAGCTTAATATGTATACCATTGAGGAAAGGATGGAGAGGGGGACATGATAGAAACTTTCAAGGATCTCAAGGGAATTAACAAGGTACAAGAGGGTAGTATCTTTCAGAAGAAGAGATGTGCAAGAACAAGGGGGCACAATTTGAAGATAGAGGGGGGATGGCTCAGAGGTAATGTTAGAAAGTATTTTTTCACAGAGGTTGTGGATGCATGGAACAGCCTTCCTGAGGAGGTTGTGGAGTCAGGAACAGTGGGAGAATTCAATAATGCATGGGACAGGCATAATGCAATTCTAGTGGGGGGCAGGAGGAAGTAAGCTGTTGATTAACTAGAATCTGCAGCTTATCCATCAGGTCGGGAAATGGGAAGACTGGGTGGGCCAAGCGGTCCTTATCTGCCGTCAAATTCTATGTTTCTATGTTTCTCTACTCATCCCTTTCCCTTACCTCTCTCCACTACCGACGGCTACTCCACTCTTCTCTTTTCATCTCTAAATTCTGGCTTGGGTTCTTACTCTCCTACCTCTCCTATTACCTCCCTCCCCTGAGGCCTCCTATCCTCTCAGGTCTAGGGACTCCCACAGTTTCTCCCTCCCTCGGCCCCCCTCCTGTTCTGGCTCAGTTACTTTGTCTTTCAGACTGCCCTCACTATGGAATACCCTCCCTTTTCATGTCAGACATTCCCTTTCCCTCCCCCTCCTAAAACATGCCTTATTCCACTCATCTGTGCTCCCGGACTCCTGCCCATCAAAGCTTACCTCCCCTTGCGCGCCCCCCCCTCCGAACAATCCCATTACTCAGCTTATACAGGTTTCTCCCTTGTACTTTATTCTCAGCCTATATTTCCTCGTAGCACTTTCTCACCTCCATCGTCCGTCTCCCTCTCCCCCCCACCCCAAGAAACTTTGTTGATCAATGCTGTTATTACTCCATTGATAGCCTTAATAAGTAATACCGGTATTCTCTGTTATACATTTAATGTTACCTAGATCGTTGTATTACCTTGTTCATCTACTCCTATTATGTATTCTGTATACCGGTAACTGTTTCAAATTATGATTGTAAATCTCCCCGCTCCCCTTTCCCCTGGGTCGCACCTGGAAATGAGCCTAGGCTTAGTGTGCCTCTCCAGGTAACCAACGTCAAATAAATAATGTCAATACCAAGCATGATAATGGATGGATGAGAGGTTCTCTCAAGACACAGTCAACAGCTGTAACAACCAATCACAAGCCAGAAGCCCCCATTGCTGATAGTCTCAAAAGATCACGAAATACAGGTTACTCACCTGTAACAGGAGTTCTAGGAATGGTATATGTTGTTCATCCACACTGTCTGGCAGGTTCCTTGCCGCTTTAAATCTTGCCGGAAGGTCTTCAAGCTGGCTCCTCCCATCCACCCGGGTGGTAAAACTCTCGGCTCCGCCCCATGATGCCAGATCTAGCCCGCTGGAAGCCAGGTTGTGCGTTGAAGCCGGGGAGGCCGGTTGGGTTGTGTGGATGAACAACATATACCATTCCTAGAACTCCTGTTACAGGTGAGTAACCTGTATTTCTAGGGACATGGATATGTTGTTCATCCACACTGTCTGGCAGACTCCTAGCAGTTCTCCGGGAGGACGGAGGCAAGGTGCACACCCCTACTTACGGAATAAGGACTGGAGAACCAAGGTCCCAAAACCAGCATCCCGGCATCACTCAAGGTCGATGTGGTAATGGGTAATGAAGGTGTGTGCTGACTACCAGGTAGCAGGCCCTGCAGATTTCCTGGATAGGGACGTCCCTGGAAGCAGCCACCGATGCAGCGGTATGGCGGGTAGAATGAGCTCTTATCCCTTTGGGAGGCTCCATGCCCGCCAGTCTACAGCAGAGATCTATGCAGGAGGTGACCCACCTGCCTATCGTCCGCTTGGCTGCAGTTCTCTCAAAGGTGCGGCTTCAACGTAGGTGACAAACAGCTGGCGAACCTCTCCCCAAACTTCAGCCGTCCGCTCCTTGTAATAAGAGAGCGCTCTTCTAGGGCCCAAAGTATGGAGCCTATATTTGGCCTCCGAGGTGTGATTAGGGTAGAACACCGGCAGAGTCAACACCTGGTTAAGGTGAAACTCCGACACCACCTTCAGAAGGAATTTCGGGTGGGGGCGCAGGACAACCTTGTCCCTGCGGAAGACCAGATAAGGAGACTCGATGGAAAGTGCCTGGAGCTCTCCCATCCTTCTGGCTGACCTGATAGCCACCAAGAAGGCGGTCTTCCATGACAGGTGAGAGATATCACACTTGTCCATCGGTTCGAATGGCTTGCCCATGAGCTTAGCCAATACCAGCAGTAGATCCCACGGAGGTGGAGGTTCTCGCACCGGAGGGGATATGTGATCAAGGCCTTTGAAAAAGCGCCCGACCACCTTCTCCTGCGCCACCGACTGCTTCCCGGCCCACGCCCGGTAAGCAGAGATGGCTGCCAGGAGCACCTTAAGGGTTGTCGACCGAAGCCCTAGCTGAGAAAGGGACCAGGTAGTCCAGAATGCTTGCCAAGGAACAGGAGGAAGGGTCCAACCCTTCCTGACACCAAATGGAGAATCTCTTCCATTTGAAGGTATAGATTTCCTGGTGGCTCTTCACGGGAAGCCTCAACAATGTTAGGACCTCATCGGAAGAGACCAAGGCATGGAACTCTAGCGCTCAGGAACCAGGCCGTCAGGTGCAGTGATTGAAGGTCTGGATGGAATACCTTCCCCTGATTGACTGAGATCAGGTCTGGGCGGGCTGGAAGCCTCCTCGGGAGCCTCGAGCTGAGGCTGAGGAGATCTGGGGACCAGTACTGGCAGGGCCAGTCTGGGGCTACCAGAATCAACTGCGCCTTGTCCCTCCTTGCCTTGAGAAGCAACTTGTGGATTAAGGGAAATGGGGGAAAGGCGTAGAAGAGGCCTGGGGTCCATGGCCTCGAGAAGGCATCCCCCTGCAGCGAGCCCTGCTGAAGGGGGCGGGCATGAATCAGCTTCGCATTCTCCCTGGAGGCAAACAGGTACACCTGAGGCATGCCCCAGTGGGAGAACAGATCTTGTACTACCTCCGGCAGGAGAGACCACTCATGGGATGCAGCTCCTATCCGGCTTAGGGCATCGGCCAGAATGTTGGAGGCTCCTGCCACATGGATGGCAAGAAGATCCGCCTCCAGGTTGCGCACGAGGGACCAAGTGCGGAGAGCTTCCCTGCACAGAAGCATGGGCCCTAGAAGGATGGAATGATCTGAGCCAGAGTGACCATCCTGAAGGTTCGAGACCTAAGGAACCTGTTCAGGTCGTGCAGGTCTAGAATGGGGCGCCAGCCCCACATCCGTTTCGGGACCAGGAAGTACCTGGACACAAACCCTGGGTCTGGTGGAGGATCCGCCACCTTCCTGATCACCTCCTTTTGGAGGAGCAGGGCAAAGTCGGCTCGACAGGCTGCGGACCCCGTAACCCCCCGTGGGGCGACGGCTCAGAAGGGCAGGGCCTGCTCAAACTCCAGACCCTTTCCTACCACCTCCAACACCCAACGGTCTGTGGTGATAGTGGACCAGGCAGAAAGAAAGTGGTGGAGTCATCCCCCCCACAGGGGGGAACCCAGGGGGAAGCCACGCGGCTGGGGGCGACACCCCTCAACCCTTCACTGGGCAGGCTTGGAGGAAGGACCGGCCGAGGGACCTCCTGGGCCTTTTCCTCCCGGCTTCCTGTTGGAGGAAGCTGCAGTCTTGGCTTTGGGGTGCCAAGGACGAGCCTGCCGGCCCTGATGCCGTTGTTGCTGGGCCGGACATGCCGCAGGGGCAGAAGGGCGAAAGGACTTATGCTGCTGTCGGCAGCCTTTGTCCTTCTGGGCAGACGTGACGGAGTCCAAGGTGGCATTGGACTTCTCAGTTCTCTGGAGGTGGCCTTCCACCCCAGGCCTGAACAAGTCGGTACCCAGGAAGGGGAGACGTCTGCCAACTTGTGCTGGGTATCCACCGTAAAGGAGGAGATCCGCAGCCAAGCTCTGCGGCGCATGGCCACTGCGGCCGCTACTGACCGGGCACAGGAGTCTCCAATATCGAGAGCCGTTTGGAGCTGCTGTTTCGCCACTGCCCTTCCCTGATCCCGCACCTGCTTGACCGTAGTCTGCAGATCAGCCGTAGTCTGCTGTGAGATGAGGGATCACCTCATCCAGGGAGCCCATAAGGGCGTGGGAGAAATGCGACATCAGTACAGCCGAACTGGCCTGACTGAGGCCGAGGGAGGACGCAGCATATACTTTATGCCCGGCACAGTCCAGCTGTTTGGACTCTGTCAGGGGGGCTTTTCCACGTCCCTAGCGTTCCCGGAACGCCGGAAAACGCTGTCGGTAACCAACCCCTCCGCAGAGGGGGGTGTTCTGAGAAACCGGACAGAGACCCGGTAGGGACCGCATACTTCCTTGCCATCCTGGCCAAAGGAGCAGGACAAGAAGCCGGCCGCTGCCATAACTCCAAGGCTGGGCCAACAATGGCTTCAGCCACCGGAAAGGCCTCCGTGGGAGAATCCCCTCAGTCCAGTATCTCCATGAGGGGGATACTTAGCCCGCTTGGATACGGGTTCGAGCTGCATCCCGGTGGACTCTGAGATGAGCCAAAGCAGACCCATGAACGATGATGGGCTCTCGTCCATCGACTGTCCCCCGGAGGACTCCAGGTCAAGGGGCCTAGAGAACAGGGAGGAGTCGTCGTCAGACTCCGAAGAGTCTGAACAGCTGCCTAGGGCCTGAGCCACCCTCCACCTGCCGAGGACGGCTGGCAGTGAGGCTGACCGACAACCTGTGGGGCAGTCCCTGACCCGACCGAGAATCCTTGGTCAGAGCTCCCGATTTTGGTTGTGGAGCCGGGGGTTCCACCACAATCGGTGGGGCAGCTGGTTTTGGCCGAACAACCGGCCCAAGTTTGGGCACCTCGACCACCACGAGGGGTGGTTTCGGCCTTCCGGGTGACAGCCACTTAATGGCTGGGGAAGGCGACGGCGTCAGCTTGTTCCCGGTCAGAAGGAGCTGCTGCCACATTAAGTCCTCGTAGCATTGACGCAATTTGCGCCGAAGCCTCTCCTCCGAGAAGAAGGAAGACGAGGAAGAGCGGCGCCACCGCTTTCCTCGGTGCCGAGACCGAGACCGCCGGCAGGATCAGCTGGACCGAGAAGAGGTCCGAGACCGAGACCGTTGGTGTTTCCGAGGGTGGGTCTAGGAGGGAGCGGGGGAAACCCGTTCCTCCCTCGGCTCAGGAACCTTAACTGGGGACTCCAGCACAGGAGGCGCAGGTAAGTCCTCGGTTTCCACCAGGGGAACCGGTGAAGAAGGGTTGTCGGCTTCTCCAGTCGACAGCCTGTCCGATGGGTCGAGAAAAATCTCGACTGCGTCGACGGGTGTCTCGGCCGGCGGACCTGACGGGGACACTGTGAAGCCAACAGCCTTAGCCGCAACCTCGACCGAAGTTGAGTGTCGACTGTCCGGGGAGGGGGATCTCTCCCGCTCCCGCGAACGTCGACGGTGGGACTTACCCTTCGAGTCCTTCTTCTTGGACTGAGAGGAGTGTCCCGATGGCCCCCTCGCCTTTCGTGGAGCGGGATTGGCAAAGCTCCTTAAAAGAAGCTGTGTAGGAGGATCCCAAGGAGAGCGGGATAAATGCCACGATCGAGGATGATGAAGATGCAGCCTGGGCCACCTCCTCCTCGAGGGCGATCATCTGCTCGAGTTGCTCAGCCAAGCCAGCCACCACGGAAACTGCCCAGCAGGCCTCCTTGAACTTCACTGTGGATAGCGTTTCTCGGGAAGCCCAAGTTGGAGCCGGACAACCACGGTCTTGAGGAAGTTTGCAGAAAAGACCTGCACAACTGTGAGCCTGCGGGTGGTGTAGTCAAGCCGAGGCAGTAGGCGCACATTGGAGTCTGGTCGGTCCTAGACATCTTCATGCCCAAGATGGGCACGCCGAAACCGGAGTCGATTTGTCCATCGTAGACAGAAAGGAAGAAGTAGGACCGAAGTCTAGAAAACTTTAAAATTATTTTCGGGTGAACCAAGAGTTTGGATCAGTCTAGATGCAGGCGCTAAGGAGGGAACCTGAGCTTCAAGCGGTAAGGAAGATCTGGCGTCATGGGGCAGAGCCGAGTTTTACCACCCAGGTGGGGCGGGAGGAGCCAGCTTGAAGGCCTTCCGGCAAGATTTAAAGCAGCAAGGAACCTGCCAGACAGTGTGGATGAACAACATATCCATGTCCCCAGAAATAATACTAAAGTATGCCAGTACCAAGCATGATGACATTTACATAGCTAGATTGTTAAACTAGTGTTTGGTTGAAAAAAAATGACTGACTGACCACAATCCGAGACTGCCTCAACCCCCCTGAAACTTACTGATCGTACTAGGTTCTTAACTGTCGGCAGTAACAGGTGAAAATGCCGTAGCTCCAGCTCTGAATGGTACACCCTTACGAGCTTGGATGTAGGTAAACACCTAGGATAGTCCCACTCGTCTGCGGGCTGACTGCCGAGCCTCAGGTGTCTACCATGATTTAATGCAGCTTTTTTTTATCTGAAAGACATCTCTAGGTTGAAGCCATATCTTGCTAGTGAGGGCCTGGTCACTTTGGTACATGCTTTTGTGATCTCATACCTGGACTACTGCTGTGCTCTATACCTAGGGCTACCTGGAGATCTGCTGATGCAGAATGCTACAGCCAGGCTAACAGCATCTACAATACTTGCTACCCACAAAGCACCTGTGTTGCTTGACCTGCAGTGGCTTCCAATTAGGTGGTACATCACCTTCAAAGGCAATATAGCCTAGAGGTTAGAATAAAGAGCTGTGAATGAGTTTGATACATCCAGCAGACCTGGGTCTGATTCTCACAACCTCCACTTACATACTGTGTGACTCTGAGCAAGTCCCTTCATCTCCACAGTGCTCCTGGGTTGCCCCTGAAAACAGGCACTTCTGCCTAGTGGGCCTTTACCCAGTGAACAAAGAATTAAAAAAATAAAAAAAACCTCTGCCTGTATCATCGCCTCTTCCGGTAGCGGTTTGGTAGTCCAAACATTCCACTAATCAACCTTAATGCAAAATGGCTGCCTCAAAGCAGAAGAGTTAACTTTTATGGTCCTGAACAGGCCCTCATTACCTCTCAGACCTCTTGAGCCATATGCCCCAACTAACCTCTTCTGCTCCACTGATGTGGATCAGTCATCTGTCCCCAGATCCTGCCTGAAGACCTCTAGGGATCCATCATTGGCAGTGACAGCTCACTGTTATGTTATTGTTCATTGTCATTGTTCATTGACTTATGCTGCTTCTGGCTGTGGCGGAACAGGGAGCAGGACTTGGGACTGTGCGGGAAGTGCTGCAGGCTGCAACCTCGCCTCCCTCCACTGCCACGCACAACAAGTGACTCATGGAGCCCCGAGACACAGTGACTCAAGCAGGCTGCCCTCCGCCGGGAAGAGCAAAGCA
The DNA here is from genome assembly GCA_016271365.2 of Neoceratodus forsteri. NCBI lineage: Eukaryota > Metazoa > Chordata > Ceratodontiformes > Ceratodontidae > Neoceratodus > Neoceratodus forsteri. Next base: position 271,286,385 of record JADMNL010000025.1, read on the forward strand.
TGGCGAAGAAACAGAAAGGGCGGGTTGTCATCGAATCAGACAGTGAGGACAGCGGCAGTGACGAGAACCTCGACCAGCCACCTCACGTCTCAGGAAGGAGCTGCGATTGCTGATCGGAGCGGAGGTTGCTGGCCGCATCAGCAGTGGTAAATCTTGCTGGGGGCTGCAGTCTGAGGAATCGGAGCTGCATCGGCAGCTGCACTGAAGAGGACGGCTTTGGGGCTGCACTGGCAGCTGAATTAGGCACCGGACTTCCCGGTGGCTGCAGTCGGCAGCAGGCCAGGGTACTACAGGAGCTGGTGAGGAGGGCATCAGAGGGGCTTCCCGGCGGCTGCAGTCGGCAGTGGGCCAGGGCCTGAGGGAGCATCGGAGGAACTTCCCGGCGGCTGCAGTCGGCAGTGGGCCAGGGCCTGAGGGAGCTGTTCTACAGGAGGACCAATATGAAGAGAGGGCACCAATTTTTGAACAGCAGCTGGGCTACATAAGTTTTGCCCAGCCACCTCATGTCTCAGGAAGGAGCTGTGATTGTGTCCCACACCACCCCCCGGCCCGACCTCTATTACATGGTCTGTGTGGGCGGATCCTTGGGGGAGGGCATGGTGTGACTGGCTGAGACTGAACATTAAGAAGTTTGGATTTGTTTAGGATTGAGAGGGAAAGGCATATGATTCATATACTGTGTTCATGTAAATTGTGTGTGGGGTATATTATAAATTGGTGGGGAGCTGATTGAGGAGAAAGGGCATAGATACATATATTGTGTTGCTGGAAAGTGTGTATGGGGTTTATTATTAATTGGTGGGGGGCCGGTGTAAGACTGACAGTGTAGTATTGGTAGTAAGGGCTTGTTCATACCAATAATGAGGGGGGGCTTGGGGGCATCCAGTTCGGGCATCTTCAGAAGGGTGATTGGGTGTGTGGGGCAGCCATAATTTTAAACTGGGTGTGGTGGTTTGGAGGGTGCCCAATGTGTTTTCAATTGGAGGGTTTTAGGGAGAAGATCAGGGGGATCAGAAGGCAGCTGGAAGTGGGGTGGGATGATGGATGGGGAGGCAAGGAGGGATATGGATCAGGTGTGGGTAGACATGGGCAACATCAAAATGGCATACCTCCGGGGATAACAGGACAAGGCAAATGGAGCATGCCTCGAAGGATAGGTGGATCACATGGAAACTCTGGTGGTGTGGGAGGGCGGAATAAGCAAAATACGAGAAGTATACCGCAGGGAGAGAGGTGCTCAAAGGAAGCATCTGAGGGAGGAGGAAGTAGGAGAGAGCAAAATGGGAGCGAGCATCAAGCAGGGAGAGAGCTGCTCAGAGGGAGCATCTGAGGGAGGAGGGAGGAGGAAGTGGGAGAGAGCAAAATGGGAGAGAGCGTCAAGCTTGCTAACCATTTCACCATATTATACCCGAGAGATGACGTGGAGGAGGATGGTGGGAGGGGGGTACATGAGGATAGGGAGGATTTGGACAGTAGGCAGAGGAGGGAGGGAGACAGAGGAGGGAGCCTGATCCAAAGGAAAGGACGGAGGAGGGAGGGACTTGAGCCTAGGGTGGAGGTAACTGTGATAGATTCGGGAAACCAAGTGAAGACAGGGTGGAAAGAGGTAAGATTGGGGACAAGCCGGTGTCTAGACAGGGAAATTCTATCAGTGAGGAGGGGGAGGTAGAGAGTTCTCTAGTTAGGTCAACCTTGAGACATAAATCACTGGGGGAAGTGGAGGATAGGGTAGGGAGTATTATAGCTGAAGGGGAGAGGTGCAGGTCTGGGGGGGCAGTGGGAGGCTACTCAGGTGGGGATTGGAGGACTATAGCTCAGGAAGGGAGATGGGGCAATCTCTGGACCCTGGAGACTGGGGGGGCAAGGAGTAAACTGGTAGTGCAGGGAGTATCAGTATAGTAGGGCTTGCATATGAGAGCAGCCCTCCGGGTGTTGGGGGAGCAAGCAGGGTGTCGTCGACAGGAGGAGAAGCCAGGAAGGTAATAAACAGGTTAGTAATGACCCTCAAGTTGAAGGAGAGGTAGGAGTAAACAAGGGTTTGATGATAGAAGGAAGAGTCTGGAAGGAATAGAGAGGAATAATAAAGTGGGGGGTGAGGTGAAAGTGATTTTGCTGGGGGATTCTATGACAAGGGGTATCCATTGGGAGGGGGAGAATAAAAGCAGCCCTGTCAAGGCTAAATGTATACCAGGTCTATCAGTACATAAGGCTAAATTCCACCTATACTCGATGACATTGGATTTTGGGGGATCCCCAGACTTCCTAGTACATTTGGGGACAAATGACTTGGAAAGGAATAGTGAGCTAGAAATACAGGCTAGATTCCGGGAGCTGGCAAGGGTTTGTCACTCGATAGGAAGCAAAATTTCTTTCTCTGAGATTCTGCCGGTACCAAGGGCAACTGGTGAGACCAAGCTAAAACTTAGGGGGGTGAACAAGTGGCTCAGGGATTTGGTGCAGGGTAGAGGGGTATGGGCTGGTAGGTGACTGGGGGGTCACTTGGGAGGACAAGGGGCTATATGCCAGGGATAGATTACACCTCAACATGGAAGGAAGGGAGATCTTGAAATTAAAACTTGCTGGATTTATAAGTGAGAGGTGGGGTTTAAACTTGTAAAGGGGGGTCACATAATAAATTGACCCAAAGGGGGATGTTTGAGGGTACAGATCTTGGGCATGCGGAGGGTGAGAAGGAATATGATGCGGATCCAGGTCTAGGGCATGTGAGGGGTGAGAGTGAATATGTTGAAAATTCAAGGAATACTGGGAAAAGAATAGACAGCGTAGGGTTGGGGGGGCTGGAGAAAAGGGAAAAGTCGGGGTGGAGGACAGTCCTGATTAATGCCAGGAGTATGAATAATAAAATGCATGAGCTCCAGGCTATGTTGGCTGAGGGAAAAGTGGATTTGGCAGCAATTACAGAGACATGGGCCACTCAGACAAATGACTGGGACCTAAACTTAGAGGGCTACAAGATATTCAGGAAAGATAGGGATGTGGGAAGAGGGGGGGAGTTGCGCTGATTGTCAGGAATGATACAACGGTTTGTGGAGTTGAGGAGGCTGGAAGGGGTGTGGAGGCGATTTGGGTTACCCTGCAAATAAGGGGAGGGAAAAAAGTGAAGATGGGGCGGTTTACAGGCCCCCTGCAATAGAGGAGGATCTGAATGATAAGTTGGTTGAGAACATCAGGGGTCACTGTGACCTTGGAAAGAGTAGGATGGTGGTTATGGGTGATCTTAATATGCCGGGGGCGGACTGAGATACCATGACATCCTCTGTAACTAGGGAACAGAGATTGATGGATGTCTTTCAGGATGTCTTCCTGGTACAACAGGTTGGGGAACCTACTAGAGAGTGGCGGATATTGGACGTTGTACTTGCGGATAGTGAACAAATAAGGGGACTGGAGGTGTGCAGTCCACTGGCGGGTGGTGATCATGCTACGGTTTGGTTCCTGCTGTATCTGGGGGGGAGAGGAATATCGCACTCATACAGTAGTGGTTGATTTCAGGGGAGCGGACTTCGTGGGTATGGGTAAGATCCTAAGGGAGAGGTTGGACATGGCAAGACTGGATATGGATGCTGAAAGTTTGTGGGAGACCATTAAACAAGGGGTGCAAGAGGTTACTAGGTCCTGTACTAAAGTAAGGCATAAGTATGGAGGAACTAGCAGGCCATGCTGGTGTAACAGGGAAGTGCAGGGAGTGGTGAGGGGAAAAAAGGCTGCCTACAAACGTTATAAATCCTATGGGGGGGATAAGGAGTGGGGGGAGTATGAATTATTGGCCAGGAAGGTTACCAGATGGTGAGGGGCGCTAAGGCAGGGATGGAGAAAAATCTGGCTAGGGATATCTGGGGGGGGGGATTCTACAGATACATAAGAGAAAAGTGAGGACACAGATCAATAGGATTAAGATTGTGTGGGGATGAGCTCAGGATGCAGGGCATCAGGTAGAGGTGCTAAATGAGTACTTTGCCTCAATCTTTGCAGTGGGTGACAAGGAATCCCTACAGCCTGATGGGTGTGATGAGGAGACCGCAAAAGTGAGAGGTCAGTCTCAGTCTGAGACCAGAGGATGGAAAGAGGATAGGGAACAGGCTGGGCCAGCTCAAGAAGGAGTAGGACGGTTACATGAGGGAGTGGATTGGGGGAGAGAAATCATAGTTGATTTGGTGAGGGAGGCCATTCGGAAACTAAAAACAGATAAGGCACCAGGGCCGGATGGTTTACACCCGAGGGTTTTGAATTAATTGGCGGAGGTACTGGCAGCTCCACTGGCAGCACTCTTTAACGCCTCTTTACAGACAGGATGGGTGCCACAGGATTGGAGGGTGGCTTATGTAGTGCCTATACATAAGGGAGGGTCTCGGGAGGAAGTGGGGGAATTATAGGCCTGTCAGTCTGACGTCTGTGATAAGCAAAGTAATGGAGGGCTTTATCAAAGAGAGGCTTGGGAGGCAGTTGGAATGGTTAGGACACCAGGATGATAAACAATATGGCTTTGTCCCAGGGAGATCGTGTCAGACCAACCTTGTACAGGTTTATGACTGAGTGACAGAAGCCTTGTATAGACATAGGCCAGTGGATGTCCTATACCTTGATTTCAGCAAGGCGTTTGATTCAGTGCCCCATAATGGATTGACAGCAAAAATGGGTGTGATGGGAGTGGGAGGACAGGAACTCAGTTGGGTAGATAATTGGCTTTCGGGGCATCTACAGAGGGTTATGGTGGGTGGGATACTCTCCTCCCCCAGAAAGGTAATCAGTGGGGTCCCTCAAGGTTCAGTACTGTGGCCACTCTTGTTCAATGCCTATGTCTCGGATATAGGGAAGGGGGTTAAAAATAGGCTGAGTCTCTTTGCGGATGATTCAAAGCTGGGAGCACTGGTGGATTGTGAAGAAGTGAGGGAGTCAGTCCAGAGGGATCTGGATACCCTGGAGGGGTGGTCAAGAAGGTGGGGACTGAAATTTAATGCCGGGAAATGTAAGGTACTTCATTTGGGGGTAAAAAACCCAGGCCATGTATACACCCGGGGTTCACACTGCAAGCCACATTGGGAGAATGGGATTTAGGGTAGTGGTTGATGTCAAAATGAATAACTCTCCGGCCCGGGCGCGGCGGTCTGGATTTCGACACAGCGGCGACCCGGGTTTGGGAACGGGACCCGGGTCATCGGAGGGCCGGCCGGGAGGGAGAGATGAGCGTCCGTTGGGCAGCTCTCCTACTCCGGGGGAGGTGTGGGTTGCACCAGTGCGCTAGAACTCCTGGCGGAGGCGGGAGTACTCACGTAGCCGAGGCTCGGCGTGGGGAAGGAGGCGGACGTTGGCGTCGACCTGCATCCCGCCTCCTCTGGGAGAAAAAGGAGGAAAAAGATGGGCGGGCAGGACCACCCGATAGATGAAGCCCTCCCTGGAGAGCCTCGCATTGCCACCCGTCGCTGCAGGACCCCAACCAGTTACAGTTCCGGGGTCACGAAGGTGGCCCGCGGCCCCACCCTCCGGGGGGCAAGCCGGGGGTGACCGAGGGTCCTCAGCAGCAATTGGCGGTGGTGGAGGTCTCCGGGGGCCGTGACCAGGGCGGAAAGTGTACCGGTGGTCCTGCCAGGGGGAAAAAGCATAATAAATAAAAAAAAAACAAAAAAAACAAAATGAATAACTCTGAAAACTGTAGAACAGTAGCCAAAGCAAACAGGATTCTGGGCTGTATAGCCAGGGGTATTACGTCCAGAAGTAGGGAGGTGATCCTCCCTCTGTATAATGCCTTGGTCAGGCCGCAGCTTGAGTATTGTGTACAGTTCTGGAGACCTCATTTGAAGAAGGACATAGTGCTGCTGGAGAGGGTTCAGAGGAGAGTGACCAGGATGATTCAGGGCATGGAAGGGAGGCCTTATGAGGAAAGGCTGAAGGAGCTTGGGCTTTATTCACTGGAGGGGAGGAGAGGAGGGATAGAGGAGACATGATAAAGGTTTTCAAGTATGTAAAAGGACAACCAGGAGTGGAGTAGGCTGTTTAAGTTAAAGAAGGAGAGCTACAGGGGGTCATGAGTGGATGATGGAGGAAATTACAGGGGGAGCGTAGGAGGCATTTTTTCACTGAGAGGGTGGTGAAGCCGTGGAATGCGCTGCCTGGGTGGCTGGTGGAAGAGGGCACAGTGGAGGGCTTCAAGAAGGGGTGGGACAGGAATAAGGGAAATCTGAATAAAAAGATGACTCTCTTGGGGGCTAGGAGGGGTGGTAAGGCAAGCAGCCACTAGGTTGCTGGCTTTCGAGCAGACAAGACAGACCATTTGGCCTATTCTGCTGGCTCTTTAGTATGTTAGCATGTTATGGAATGCACTGCCACAGTGCATTTGTACCAGCCTATCAGTGGAGCAATTTTAGAAAAGCTCTTAAGAGTCTCTTAGGGCTGGCAGTACAGCCCAGAGGTTAGAGTAACGAGCTGTGAATGAGCTTGGTACATCCAGCAGACTTGGGTTTGATTCCAGCAACCTCCACTTGCATACTGTGTGACCCAGAGCAAGTAACTTAACTGCTCTAGAGCTGCTGGGTCACCCCTGAAAACAGGCCTTGTGCCTAGTGGGCCTTACCTGGTTACCAAAGAAAAAAAAAAAGAGTCAGTGTCCAATTAGTATCAGTGGCTCAGTAGGTAACATACTCACATCTGGGGCAACACTGTTAAGGTCATGGGTTCTAGTCTCACACCAGGAACCTGGGCTAATACTAATACTGTGGTGTGGCATGGGAGTGGGGTTGCACAGATGAGCTGCCATCCTTCGGATGAGATGTTAAACCTAGGTCCCTTCTGCCCATCTCTGGTGGCTGTACAAATGGAAATTAAAGATCCCATGGTGTTTAGTGTAATTTTTCTTCAGTGACCAGGTCAACACTTCCCCTGTCAATAAACAGGTCCATGTAACCCATCCCACAGGATTTCATTTTTATTCGTTTTATGGGATAGCAAGATGAGCTAAATAGCCCATTTTCACAAGTGACCAGTTTAAAACATGGAACAGAGCAAAACAATTAGCCTGGACACAGGCGCCGGCAAGTTACAATAGTGCAATCCGGTGTAACAATTTACAATGGTACAATCAGGTATCACATTGCAGCTAGAACAGAGCATGGAACAGAGCAAAACAATTAGCCTGGACACAGGCGCCGGCAAGTTACAACAGTGCAATCCGGTGTAACAATTTACAATGGTACAATCAGGTATCACATTGCAGCTAGAAGGATAAGTTATGCAACAGTATAATCTCAGGTAACAGAGTTAATCAAGAACAGTTGCACTGCTTTCTGCTTAACAAGAATTGAAAGAGGTTAGTGCCAAAGGTAAGGACAATCATTCCAAAGCTAAGGGGGGCACGTAGGAGGTTGTGTCCGATGGCCCTGAAGGAAAGATCTTTTTGTCCTGCAGGAGTGTTTCTGAAGGGGGCGTAAGAATGTGAATCTGGCCTAGGAGAGAGTCCCCAGCTTGTTGGTTGAGAGGGGGTAGCCCGAGCAAATACAAGAAGGAACTATGCCAAATGCCACCTTATACAAGGGCATGCCAGACAAATGGGTGAGGCGATCACATCCAGTAAAGGCAGGCTGCAGATTCACCGGAGTTAGCAATGGTGGTGCGGTAAGGTAGGTCGGTTATAGAAACATAGACAAGGATGGTAGAAAAAGACCAGAGGTCCATCCAGTCTGCCCAATTCCCTATATTCCCGGAAACCTACTGTTCCTCCAGGGTACCAACCCTCACCCATCAGCTCTCTATTCTCCTCCATGGTCCTGACACCCCTAGGTAACCACTACTCCCTTCATTATGTCCCAGCCCTGCTTGAAACCCCTGACTGTTTTTGCACCCACCACCTCAGCAGACAGACTGTTCCAAGGTTCCTCCACCCTTTCCATAAAGTAGTACTTCCTCACATCCCTCCTGAACCTACCTCTGGTTAATTTCCATTCGTGTCCACGAATTGGTATTCAGGCTAAATAGTTCCCCGCAGTTCACTCTGTTAATTTCTTTAAGGAACCTGAGGGTCTCTATCATATCTCCTTCTCCCTTCTGGTCTCCAGTGACTACGTATTTAGTGCCTTAAGGCACTCCTCATAGGATCTGCACTGCTGGCCCTGAATAATGTTTGTCCATTTATCATTATTTGTCATTATTTTGATCTTTTATAAAGTGACAGATGCTGCTGTACACTGTGCGTACTTCAGTGAGGGCCCCAGATGGAGCAGCAGCATACAGAAGGGAACCATAATCAACTACAAACAGCAGCAGACAGTGGGCAAGTAGCCTCTTTAAATCTCATTGGTCAAGAACCTTTCCAGGATTCACCTGGGAAACAAGCTGTCACAATTCAGTGTGTCTTTTCTGGTCAGAAAAGAAGGGTGAGTGGGTGAATCCCAAGATAGGGGCCCTTTTAAAAACATAGCAGGGTGAGCAGAAAAATCACAAGCTGTGGGCCCCTTTAAAAAAAATGCAACAGGGTAAGCAGGCAAATCCTAGGTCAGGGCCCCTCTTAAAAGTCACAGCACTCAAAGCAAATTCTGGGCTAGGGGCCCTTCATGACTGCCAAATTATGTGGTTAGACCATAAAGCACATTCAGTAGCCAAACATGGTACTGGACACCAAAATAACACCTACAGAACAGTGAAATGTAACATCAATGAGTAGAATTAATAGAAAGACAGTACTAAACCAGAGATACTGGTGTCTGTTCAGTTGGGCAGCAATGTGTCATTTCTACTTTAACGTGAGCGCCATCTGCTGTAAAATTGTAAGATTTGAGCCCAGCACTAATTAACTCCATTCTAGGAGATGCAAAACAAAGATCCAAATAAAAAAAAAATATATAGAAAGCACCATAATGTCAACCCAGGTTCTTATCCACATATATTTTTTATAAATATATGTGACAATACAGCTATAGATACATACATATACAATTTATCCTACGCACATTGACACATGCATACTGTACACACACACGCACATATACACACACAGATATCACAAACATGCACATACAGCAGAAAGTAAATTACTAGTGACTTTTAAATGTAATTAATTTAGTTTAGTTACACAAGATAGCCCAACCAAGATGCAACATCTTGTTTGCTGTGGTATTCTGCTAGGCTGTGCTGTATGCAATGACATGGGTCTTGTTTGTGAGAGGCCATTCAACACCATACACTCCTGCTTAAAGCACAGCCAGTCTAAATTCTGTCATGATCATTTATTTATTTATTGAATTGATTCACCAGGAAAGGCACACAGAGCAAAACGATGCTCGTCTCCCGGTGCGACCTGGGGGGAAGGGAACAAGGGGAGGATAACACGCAGATTATCAAATAACATAATAGCAATATACATATAATAATCATAATCACATAATAACAATACATATATTTATAAATTACAATTTTGGCAGTTGCACAGGAGGAGTATTTGACAGCTAAAGATAAAATGCACTAAAAACGAACATGTACAGCCATACAAATTAAATACAAAGCATATATACATATGATGGAGCACAGAATTGGTGCAGTAGATATGTTTTAAGTTAGGGCTGGGTTGGCCAGAGAGAGACCAGGGCGTGTGCGGGTAGGTGAATACGTCCACTGCCATGGATAGGGCGGTGCCACTGGGCGGACAAGGAAATTGGGAATATGGGGGAGATTAGTTGTGTGCACAGACACAGCTAGCAATGAAGTAGTTCGACAGTGTAGTTGCTAGGGAACGGGTAGAGGAAGAATGACGAATTTGAGGGGGGAGAACATTCCAGAGTTTCGGGAGTCGGTGCGAGAAGGCAGTTTGTCCAGCGGAAGTCTTACAACTTGGAATATTTAGTAGGCAGGAGTCAGTGGACCTGAGGGCGTGTTGGGGGACCATCATCAGTAGCGAGGAAAGGTAGGACGGGAAAGCGCCAAGCCAGAATTTTGAGACAAACTTGGCGCAGTGCAGTTTGCGATGATTATCTAGGGAAGGGACGGCGAGGGAGCAGTAAAGGTCGCAGTGGTGGGAACGGTGGGTGTCATCTAGAGCGAATGCACGATGGGATGCATATGCATCACATGGTGCTTTACATTACTGATGTATGAGTGATTCTGTTTATACACAAACACACACAAAGCAATAATGTATACTGTGCAATTTTTTCTTCTTTCAAGAGTGTCCAGTTAGATTGGCTTTATCCATTAATGCACCATTTAGGGTTAAGACTGCAGGGAGAAAAGTAGGGAAATGTGATTTTAGGGTTTCCAAACCCTAAAACTCCACCCCCACCCCGGAAAGGAATCAGCGGTGGAGTCTTCCCTGGTGCTGTCAACCCTAAAGCTCAACCCACTGCGGTAGAAGGAGGCTCAGATGTATATGTTTCAGGAGTGTACAGAAAGGGGTGAGCTTTAGGGCTGACAATGCCAAGGAAGATTCCACCCCTGATTCACTTCAGGGGTGGGGGCAGGGTTTTAGGAAACCCTAAAAATCACATTTCCCTACTTTTGTCACTGTTGTCTTAACCCTAAATAGTGCATTAACAGAGTTTTTTGCAAAGAATTTCCTTATTGAGATAGTATAATCATATCCTGATTTGACTATGGGCGCACAGGGCCCTCTGGGCCCCGCACTCCCATCCCTCCATAGAAAATTTCAATGTATCCGAATAGCTTTGCCATTTTTACATATTTAGACCCCAAATTTTCAAAACAGCCTGCTTATGACCCCACCTCATAAACGAGGGCACTGAAAATTCTTAAATCCCACCCAAAAGGTGATTTCGCCAAGCGACTGCAAAATTGCCTTTCCGGGCAGATTTGTCGCAGAAAATTACATTCATTGCCATATTTGTGTAATTCCACTTTCATTGTTCATGAGATGGGGTGTCAAAAAGGCCATGCTGAAAATATGATGTCAAAATATGCAACAATGGCAAAGGTATGCCACAAAGCTGAAAACCCTATTGAAATACACTGAACAGCACTTACCTTACTTTCTCATACAGCAGTCGACCTTTCCAGTAGTAAGACGTGCCTTCGATTACAGAGTGGATCTTCACCTTGGGACCTGTTCAGGTGACTGAGGATGTGTGGGGAGGGTGTTGAGTGAGAGGTCGGAGTGGGGAGGGGTCAGATCGGCAAGGGACCATTTTCTTTTTTAAAGGCAGGACTGCGACTGGAGGGTAGGGTGCCTCTAGACACCAGGGAAAGAAACAAAATGGGGTGACTTCCGGCGTGATGGCTGCCTGATAAGGTGATCTAGCTGGCGGCTCCCTTGTTACCCCCACTCAAACAGCTTATTTCGTCGGGTCTTACCGTCTCATCGACAAAGGTACATGGGGAATAGCGCAGTAGTTACACCGGCGTTGGCTATTTAAAAGAAACAAGTGAAAATGGACGTGGAGATGAAAAAAGCAGCGCTGAAGCACACCCCGCCGACTAATCCGAGTAAGGACAAAACGGCTAAGCAGGCCAAGGCGCAAGCAGACGACTCGGTCTCTCACTCCTGGCACCAGGATGCACTCAATGAGAAGAGATTCCTGGAGGAACTAGCACCTATGAAAGACACCCTACTAATGCTAGCCTCGGAATTGCGCAGCATGAGGGTTTCAATTGATCAGCTTACTACTCGGACCTCAGATAACGAGGCCCGTATATAGTCGCTCAATGACTGGAAGCAATGTTTGGAGCCTGAAATGGTCCACATTAGACAAAGGCTCAAGAAAGCAGAAGATAAGCTGGAGGACCTCAAGGGGCGTTCGAGGCAAAATAATCTTGTTGTGCTGGGCCTACCTGAGGGGAAAGAGGGTACCACACCTATATTGTTAAGCCCAAAGCTCTGTGAAAATTAGTAGGGCCTTCTCCTAATGGCCCTGCATTATGATCTAGCCAATGCACACGCTCCTTACAACCTATGCCGCCTACAGGTTCTCCTTCTAGGCCCTTCTTGTTCAAATTGCTAAATTTTTTGGATAAGCAGCATATCCTTGCAAAACTCAAGGATCTTCAAAAATCAAATGGGAGGATAAGAAAATAAGAGTGGCGCAGGACTTACTGTATACAGTGCGCCAAAAAAGATCAGCTCTCCATCCTGTGGTCAACAAGCTCATATCTGCGGGAATAAAGTTCAGGGTCAGGTATCCAGCAACCCTGCAAGTATTCCATGAGGGCCGTTGGCATTCTCTTGAAACTGTAGAAGCTGCAGCTGAATCCTGTAAGCGTGTTTCCAGACCTCTTCAAATGACAGACTGCGGCGACATCTAGTGGTCATCCGGTGGTACTACAAGCGCCTGGTCTGAGGGTTGAGTTTGATAGTTTCTGTATGCATCCTTTGTGAAAGAGAAGGAGCAACGTTGTGCACTGTGTCCTTTCTAGAGTGCTAACATTAAGTTGGGAATGTTTTGAGAGCCCCAGGGCACGGTGGAAGGCTCCCAGCCACACCAAGTTAAAAATGGGGTGGGGGTTTCTTCATGTTTAATGCGTTGTGGGAAGTTACCTTTATAATCAAACCTTATGTTGGTATCTTTGGTCTGTTTGGGTTAACTATAGATTAATAATTGTAATAGCTTAAACCCCTAGCACAGGGTTATAAGATTTTGTCGCTGGGTAGCTTTGCCCTGAGTCAGATAGTTTAGCATGGTTGTATTATACAGATATTTAAAAAGCTTAGAGTCACTGCAAGCCCAGGACCTGTGTTCTATCTGAAATCCCCCCCTGTGCAAATCTCACTGGGGACTGTTTGTTAATTTTTAAAGTGCATTTCCAGTTGTAACTGAATTACCCCCCTGTGAAAAACTCATTTAGGGACTGTTTAACTTCTCCATTAGCTCCTTATATTGTTTTGCCACTAGAGGGAGCCTGATTAAGTTTGAACAATTTGCTCCCAATACCTCACTTGTCACATTTTACTGCTCTCTAGTAGCTGTTTTCACTTGGTGATCACCCCCTCATCACCCCCTCTCCAATCGTCGAAAGCTATCCCGCCATTGTGCACTCCCCAGATCAGCACTCCTCCTCCTGCTCCTGTCAGGCAATGTCCACCCCAATCCCGGGCCTGGCAGCACTGGTCCCCCCTGAAATCTCCTGGGCTTGCTTCTATGAACATCTGTAGCCTCCTGAAAAACTGGACTCTCTACACTGCTGGGTGGCGCTTCATAAACCTGATGTTGTTGCCCTGGTTGAAACCTGGCTGTCTCCCTCCACTCCTAATTCTCATGTCTCTCTCGGCTACACTCTCCACCAGTTGGACCGTGTCCAGCAGGAGGTGGGGGCTGTGTCTTCTATTTGAAGGATTCTCTCAGTGGCTACCACTCCCCGCCTGACCTCGACCATAAGGCCCAGGCACTTACTCTAAAGCTGTCCCCTGACCCAGCTAGAGGCCCATTATTCCTAACCGTAGCCTACATACCCCAAGAACCAATCCCAGGCCCTGGGCCCATCTAATTGAATACCTCACCTCCCTACCCAACTCGTCGGGACCAAATCTTGGTGGGCGACTTGAATATAAACTGGCTCTGCCCTAGTCCTCCTCCCACCGATGAGGGCTTTGATTCAATTGACCTAACTCAACTGGTCACACAGCCTACTAGAAAAACCCTAGGGGTGGACAAGCACCCTCCTGGATGTGGTCCTCACCAACAGGCCAATCGCATCCACAACATCCAAATCCTCCCTGACTGCCTCAGCAACCACTCCCTGTGCTTTTCAACTGGGAAACCCCTCAGCCCTCATCCCGGTCAAAACCACCTCGAAGGCGGCTTAGGCCTGGGGATCCTCAGAGCCTTAAGCTTCCTTGCCCACACTGGTTGGTCCCCTCTGGAGGGCAACCAACATTGACTTGGCCCTGGCCTTCTTTGTAAGCACTTTCAACTTTGCCTGTGATATCTTTGCTCCCATAACTGCTAGGAGGTCCAAAGTGAAACATGCCCTTGGATCACCCTGCCCTACTGTGGCAACTTAAGCAGCGACAATCTTTTGGCACCTTGCTGTTGCTACTGGCCGTTCAGCTGACAGGCAGTCCTATGCTGCAGCCGCCAACCAGTGCACCTGGGCCATCCGCAAGCAAAGGCGGAATACTACCAAGCCTCTCTTACCTCCTCCTGGGAGACCCCAGGTGCTTCTGAGGACAATATCAAGCAACTGAATGGTCACTCCCAGTCCCCTCTCCTTCTCTTCTCAACATCAATGGTACCGTCTCCTCTGACCCTGCCCTCATTGCCACCCACCTCAATAACTCCTTTACCGACCTTAGCTCAGTACTTCCTGGTAACTTTTCGTCCACCTCCTCCATCTGTACCACCACCCATTGCCTCCCCCCTTTCCACCTGCGTGGTGTCACCATGCAGAAGCTGGGCCTTACTTGCTAAAAGCCTAAAGGTAACACCATCGGTAATGACTCACTTGATCCCTGCCTTTTACGTCAGGTCCTGGATCAGGTCCTCTCACCTATTACGTGCATTTTCAACAAATCACTCTGTCTCGGACAATTCCCCTCTGCCTGGAAGATTGCCACAGTTACCCCTGTCCATAAAAGTGGTGACAGGACTCTTCCGGGCAACTACCGACCCATCTCAATCCTCTCCCCCCTCTCTAAGTCGTTAGAGAAAATTGTGGCATCCCAAGTCTCTGACTACCTCTGTAAGTACAATGTTCTCTGCCCTGAACAACAGGTTCAGAGCAGGTCATAGTACCAATACAGCACTCCTGGAATTTTCCAACTTCCTCCATGCCTCCTTGGACTCTGGTGCCCTGGCTGGTGCTATATTCATTGACCTGTCTAAAGCATTCGATACCGTTTGCATCCTCTTTTGCTCTCCACCCTCGACCTAATAGGCTTTGCCTCAGGACCTGTTTCCTGGTGCACCAGCTATCTCTCCTTCCGCTCCCAATGTGTGAAAGTCAATGGTACTCTCTCTGAAACATGCCCCATTGCTCTGGGGTGCGCAGGGCTCAATTCTTGGACCCCTACTATTCTCACTCTTTCTTAACTCCCTACCCAGCAGTTGTACGGGTAAGATGCTTCTCTATGCTGATGATGCTGTTCTCGTTGCCTCCCACAATGACCCCATGCTGCTACAGAACTCCCTCCAACTAGTGTCTGACTCTGCAGCTACCTGGTTCACTGAGCACAGACTTATCAACCTTAAGAAAACAAAAACAATGCTCTTCTCCCACCCCCAAAATAAGTACAGCAAGTTTCCCTTAGCTGTCCACTCCACACCCAATCTCGTCATTGACCAGGTGCAGTCCTATAAATATCTTGGTATAACCTTTGACCCTGCACTTTCATTCCATGGACATATATCTGCCCTAAATTCTCTCGCCAACTCACTGTAGGCATTCTTTACGGCACAGAAATGCCTCCTCCTGATGCCCTCAGCCTGGCTGTCACCTCCTCTGTCATGTCTCTCATTGACTATGGCCTTCCGGTCTATGGCTCAGCAGATCAGACTGCCCTCAACAAGGTTCGGCTCACAGTTAATAAGGCCTGCAGACTTATCACTGGTGCTCCCAGACTCACTCACACATGTGAGCTGTACACCCTGGCTACCCTACTCAACCTGGAAGAGCGACTCATGTATCAGACATGCCAGCTCACCTTTAAAGCCCTCGTGGCCTATCCCCATAGGCCTATCAACTCCATTGCCGTGCTGCACTGACCCTGATCACGCGTAGCTGTCAAGAGCTACCCTAGTTATTCCGAGCCAGACCTCTCAAGGTCAGAGGCATTCCCCTACCGTGCGCCCCACTGGTATAACCTCTCCTGCCAGTGTCTCAAACTCACTAACCTTAGCTTGCTTTAAGCCCAGGCTCAGAAACTTCCTGCTTAGCTCTCGCAAATGCAACTGCCGCTAGCCTAGTGTAAAAAAAATATATATATATATACTCTGTTTGACAATGCTCACTGAGCGGCCCCCCTTTCCTTTCCTTTCCCTACTAATTCCTCCTCCCCTATCTCCCTCCCTTCTACTCCCACCAGCTCTCCCCCGACCATAAGTTTTGCACCTTTTGTTATCTTTTGCTTCGTTGGAGATTGTATTCTATTGTAACAAAATTGTAATTGAACTGTAACTTTTTTGTTTGTAAGTACTGTGTCCCTTGTACTACTGTTCTGATGTCCTCTTTGTGTCGAGGTACCTTTGTAAATGAGCCTCTAGCTCAAAGGTTTCTAAACTGATGTTTAACTAAATAAATAAATAAATAAATAAATATTATGAGAGTAATAATGCAGAGTGTCAGGTGGAGAATGTTCACTCTCTGCATTGGTATACTTAATAATTTTAGTGAACCACACTGTGTGTTGTTTCTGATTGGGTTTGAGTTGGGGGGCAGACATAGTAGAAGTGCTTAGCGGACAGCATGGACGTAATAATGCCAAGCATGGAGGTTGGGGTACAGTCATTAGGACTGGGGAAAAGGTCTGTATGTTACTGTTAGGGGTTGTTTGTACATATGGGGGATAGTGTGGGTGGAATGGGAGAGGGAGGTATAGTTGGGATTCTTTACGTGTGTGTTTGGAATGGGTGGGGTGGGGTGTAGTGAGGGGATCCAGAGCCCTCTCTAGTACAGCTATAAATGGTGCACCTAGAATACACTGTTACCCAAATAGATATCCTAATTACTGTATCTCTATTATGAAAATCATATCGTGGAATGTTAAAGGAGCTACATCTCAGGTCAAACGGCTTCAAATACTCAAGCATTTGGCTGTATTGAAATGCCATGTTGCATTTCTACAGGAAACGCATATGTTGGAGGCTGATAATCTGTTTCGAAGAGGCATTTTTGGGACGGCGTATACTGCAGGGACCTCCGCAACACAACATGGAGTAGTGATATTGTTGGCCGCAACACTCAGTTTTTAGAACTGCAAAAGGTGATGGACCCACATGGTATATTTATTTTCTTAAGGGGAATTTTAGACAGTACGGAGGTACTCATTGGCACGATTTATGGTCCTAATAAAGACTCCCCTGAATTTTTGTTAACATATCCTTAATCTTAGCTCCCTTTAGTGGGTTACCCATTATTCTAGCAGGGGACTGGAATTTAGTTAATGATACTTCCCTAGATAGAGCCTCTTCAGTAGGACCTAACCTTTCTCCGGCCCAAAGATCTTTACGAGATCTTACAGATGTTTATGGGTTGATTGATCCCTGGCGTCTACTGAACCCTTGTACTAGGGCCTATACCTTTTATTCACCTGTACATAGATCCCTCTCCCAGATTGATTTCTTTCTGGTTAGTCAGAAGGTGATCACAGGGCTGCTGGGATGTGGGATCACCCCTAGAGTGCTATCTGATCATTCCCCAATTTGGCTGGAAATCAACCTAGCCCCAAATACCCAAAAAGACACTATATGGAAATTGAATTCTCAGCTCCTTGCCCAAGAAGATACAGTAACTCAGATTAAAGATCTTATAAAGCAATTCATGGGACACAATGAAGGATCTATTCCAGCTTTTGACCAAATACGGTGTACATTGAAATGTGTTCTGCGGGGGGAATTTATTAGAATCTCAGCCACCAGAAAGCGTAAGCAGGCTAAAAAATCCAAAGCTCTTTTGGAGGAAATTAGGATCCTGGAGGCCTCACTGTCCAATCCCCCCCCCATTGAACGAAGAGATGTTGCATCTGGCGGTGCTGAGAAATGAGTATGCAGAGATCCTAAGGGAGAGAGAAGAATATGCTCTCTTTAAAACCCAAGCTAAGTACATTGAGCAAGGGGATAAAGCCAGTTACCTCTTGGTGATGAGGCTTCGGAGGCAAGAAGAGTCTCGTCTTATCCCTTCTGTGTCTTCCCTGTCTTCTAATGCTATCCTAACCACCCCTAGGCAAATTGCCAAGGAATTTGAGCAATATTATACACAGCTTTACAGTTCCCCTGACTTTGCTCCCCCAGCCAGCGAAGTCCGGGATTATTTGTTGGCTATACCTCTACCTTCGCTGGATATAGCCCAGCAAAACTTTCTGGCACGCCTCGTTTCAGAGCAGGAGGTCAAGGAGGCCATCAGATCCCTCCCAAAAGATAAGGCTCCGGGCCCGGATGGCTTTCCATCCAATTTCTATAAAGTTTTCGAAGTAGGCCTGTGCCCTATTCTCCTTCGTCTGTTTAAATTCATATGTGAGAATGGGGTTACAGACTCGACCCTTTTGGAAGCAATTATAGTGGTGCTGCCGAAGCCAGGTAAGGCAAAAGACAAGGTCACGAATTATCGCCCCATCTCATTGATGAACTATGACTTTAAAATCTTTGCTAAGATCCTAGCATCCAGAGTGGCCAAAGTCTGGGAGAGACTTTTGAGCCCGGAACAGATTGGATTTGTGCAGGGGAGAGCTTCGTCGGACCATATTCGTAAATTGGCGCATATCTTCTCCGTATCCAGGGAGGCAGATAAACCAATGGCCCTTGTTTCCCTGGATAAAGAGAAGGCATTTGATAGAGTTAGTTGGTCTTTTCTTTTTGATACCCTGGCTAAAATGGGTTTCCCAGCCCCTTTTATATCCTGGGTTAGATCCTTATACTCCAGTCCTAGTGCGAAAGTTTACTGCAATGGTGTTTTTTCTTCTACTTTTCCTCTAAAATCTGTCACTAGGCAAGGTTGCCCACTATCCCAGTTACATAACTTATACTTAGAGCAGTTGCTACGCCAACTGAATGCCTCCCCACTATTACAAGGTATTAGAATAGGGTTGTTTCGTTTAAAATGATCAGTTTATGCGGATGACATTCTCCTGCATGTCACCGATCCCTGTAGTTCCATTCAAGCAGCCCTGCAGATTATTCAAAAGTTTAGCAAGGTATCTAATTATAAACTTAATCTTAGCAAAACAGAAGTGATGCCCCTGAATTCTTTGCTTTCTAAAAAAGAGACTGCCTCGCTAGCCATGGCTTGGACCACCCGTCTTAAATATTTAGGAATAATACTATCTACCTCAGTAGCCTTAATGAAGAAACTGAATTTAGACAACTTAGTAAAGGGGATTAAGCTAGACCTAAGCAGATGGGCTTCTATGTATTTGTCCCTCCAAGTATGGGTCAGTGTAATTAAAATGAACGTCATGCCGAGAGTGTTCTACCCACTTAACATGTTGAACGTTCATCTCCCCCTAACCTGGTTCCGTAGGCTCCACAGTATAATCTCTCAATTTCTATGGCAGCACAAACCCCCACGAAGGGCATATAACCGCTTAAGCGCCCCAAGACAACTAGGGGGCCTCAAACTCCCTAATTTTTATCATTATTATTTAGCTAGTCACATGGCTAAATACATGCGCTGGATTGTTACCCCTCCAGATGTGGAGAACCTCTCTAATGTTCCCATCTGGCTACAAGTGGAGCAACAATTGCTAGCTGGACTTTCCCCGGAGTGTCTTCTGTTTTTAGCTCCAGGTAAACTGCCTAGCAATGTGCATGGCTCGGTCATATATACTTCACTAAAGGTCCATCTACAGTTCTGTAAATCCCTGAAATATAACGACCAACAGGACCTATCGCAGCCCATTTTTGGTAATCCCAACTTTATATTGGGAAACTGAAAAATTGCCGCTCCCAAAGATTGTGCAGACCCTCAAGCCCGAGTTTGTGACCTTGTGGTGAAGGGTAAATTAGAGGCGACGCCAGAGTTGTTAGAACATTTTCAGCTTCCCAATAAATACTCCTGTTTCGTGTTCCAGATTAGACACATGTTGTTAAACTGGTTCGGCTCTGGTGCCTGGAATACACAACAAGTGGCTCCCTTTCAGGAGCTTCTTGCATGTGTGAAGCAAACACATGCAGTCTCTCATCTGGTCTCGGTATTATATAGGAAACTTAATCCTGATGTATCGGGTTACATAGAAACACAGAAACATAGACTTTGACGGCAGATAAGGACCGCTTGGCCCATCTAGTCTGCCCATTTCCCTACCTACAGGATAGGCCACAGATCCTAGTTAACTAACAGCCTATTTCTTCCTCCCCCCCACAAGAACTGCCTTATGTCTGTTCCATGCATTCTTGAATTCTCCCACAGTTTTAGACCCCACAACCTCCTCAGGAAGGCTGTTCCATGCTTCCACTACCCTCTCTGTGAAATAATACTTCCTCACATTGCCCCTGAACTGCACCCCCTCTATCTTTAAATTGTGTCCCCTTGTTCTTGCACATCTCTTTTTCTGAAAGATGCTACCCTCTTGGACTTTGTTGATTCCACTGAGGTACTTAAAAGTTTCTATCATGTCCCCCCCTCTCCCTTCTTTCCTCAAGGGTATACATATTAAGCTCCTTTAGTCTCTTCTTGTATGGCTTCTCTTGCAGACCCTGCACCATTTTAGTTGCCCTCCTCTGCACTGCCTCTATCCTGTCTATGTCCTTGCGGAGATGGGGTCTCCAGAACTGGATGCAGTACTCCAGATGGGGTCTCACCAACTGTCTGTACAGAGGGATAACAACTTCCTGTTTTCTACTGCTGATGCCTCTCCCTATGCATCCCAGTATACCCCCAGCCCTCCTTCTGCCTTCTCACATTGCTTGCTAACCTTAAAGTCATCTGATATGATTACCCCCAGGTCCCTTTCCTTTTTTGTTGTTACTACCTCCCCCATTGTGTATTCTTCCCCTGGGTTCTTGTTTCCCAAGTGCATTATTTTGCACTTCTTTGCATTGAATCCTAGCTGCCATACTTCTGACCATTCCTCCAACCTTGCCAAGTCCCTTCTCATCCTTTCCACACCTCCTTGTGTATCAACCCTGTTGTAGATCTTTGTGTCATCTGCAAAGAGGCATACTTTTCCTTCCAGTCCCTCTGCAATGTCACTTATGAAGACATTAAAAAGGACTGGACCCAATAACTGAACCCTGCGGTACCCCACTAGTAACCCCTCTTTCTTCAGAGTGGACTCCATTTACAATTACCTTCTGTGTCCTGTTGTCCAGCCAATGTTTTACCCAGGCTACCACCCTGGGACCCACTCCCAGGCTGGTTAATTTGACTATTAATCTTTTGTGTGGGACTGTGTCAAATGTCTTGCTAAAGTCTAGGTAGGCCATGTCCACAGCCCCTCCTTGGTCTACTACTGTGGTCACCCAGTCAAAGAAATCTATTAGATTTGTCTGACATGACCTTCCCGCTGTGAACCCATGCTGCCTTGGGTCCTGTGCCCCACTGGCCTCTAGGTACTCAACTATTCTTTCCTTCACAAGTGACTCCATCACTTTCCCTACCACAGAGGTCAGACTGACAGGCCTGTAGTTTCCTGCCTCTGTCTCAGTCCCACTTTTGTGAAGGGGAATCACATCCCCCTTCCTCCAGTCCTCGGGTACCACACCATCCTCCCATGATTTATTAAAAAGAGTAGCCAGTGGTTTCACTAGTCCCCCCCAATTCTTTTAGAATTCTGGGGTGAATTCTATCAGGCCCCACTGCTTTGTCCACCTTCAGTTTTAGGAGTTCTTGCAGAACCCTTTCTTCTGTGAAAGGACTGGGATCGACCCCTATCAAGAGTGCTTCTGTTAATTGGATTAGGCACTTCCCCTCCTCTTTTGTGAATACTGAGCAGAAATATTCATTCAGTATCCCTGCTTTTTCACTGTCCCCCTCTGCCCACCCAACGTTCATTCTATTCAGCCTCACTATCCCTCCCTTTGTCTTTCTACGCCAGCTGATGTACCTATAAAGGTTTTATCCCCCTTCTTAACTGAGTTGGCTATCTTTTCCTCAGTTTGGGCCTTTGTATTTCTGACTTCCCTCCCTGCTTCCTTCTGCCTTAACTGGTACAGCTCTCTGTCCTGCTCCTTCTGTGTTTCCTTATACTTCCAGAATGCTATCTTTTTCTTCCTGACTTTCATAGCCACCTCATTTGAGAACCATAGTGGCTTTTTCTTTCGTTTTGATTTGTTTATTTGCTTCACACAAAGGCTTGTTGCCTCTGTGATGGCAGTTTTGATGATTCCCCATTGTTGCTCCACACCTCCTCCCAGCCTGTTTGCTAGTGCTTTTCTGAGGCACTCTCCCATCTTGCCAAAGTCAGCCCTCCTAAAGTCCAGTACCCTCACTTTTGTATGGCTTGACTCTGTAGCCGAGTTTAACGTGAACCACACTGTTTGATGGTCACTTATTCCCAGATGGCAACCCACTTCTAGATCTGAGATCCTCTCACTGCCCCCGTTTGAGAGAAAGAGGTCTAAGATTGCGCTCTCACGAGTGGGCTCCGAAACCAGCTGTCTGAGGCCTGCCACCTGTAGGGCATCAAGAATGGCCCTGCTCTTGGATGTGGCTGCAGCAAATGTGCTCCAGTTAACATCTGGCATATTCAGGTCTCCCATCAACAGTATCTCCCCTTTCTCTGCCATTCTAAGAATGCCTTCTATCATATCCTTGTCCATTCCTCCCCTGACATGGGGTCTGTACACAATCCCAGTGCGGATTGTGGTGCCTCTTCCAGTCTCCAAGGTGACCCACAGTGCCTCCTCTCCTCCTGTTTACTCTTTTTGTTCAGTTGCTTTTATCCCTTCCTTTACATGAGAGCTTCTCCTCCCCTCTTCTCCCCTGCCTGTCTCTCCTGAGGTTGTATACCCTGGTATGTTAACATCCCAGTCATGGTTCTCTGTGTACCATGTTTCTGTGACTGCTATGATATCCAGGCATCCCTCTCCCATCAAGGGCACCAGCTCAGGGAGCTTGTTGCCCAGACTACGGGCAATGGTACTCATTACCCTCCATTTCCTGATGGCCTTATTCCTTTTTGCCCCATCCCTGTCTTTCTTGCCTTTGTCACTTTCTCCATTTACCCCTGCCCTTCTCCCTATCAACACCTCTATGTTGGCGTTTGCCGCACTTACTACCGTGATTTTTTTTGGGGGGGGGGCTAGGATTTCCCTGCTCCTTTCCAGTGCCTCCCTCTTGGCTAGTTTAAATGCTTGCCAATGAAGCATTTAAACCTATCACCTAGGATCCTGGTTCCCCTCCTGGACAGATGCAGCCCATCATGCCAGTACAGGCATGCATCACTCCAGTTACTCTAGCTATTGGGCACACACTTTCCCGAATGACAATTTCCCATGGGACAACATATGGAAAGGAGTCTATGTATATACCGCTAATGATCACTTAAGATTAACACAATTCTATATATTGCACAATATCTACTACACCCCTGTTAAATTGTATGGGATGGGCAGGTTGCAGAATCAAGTATGCTTTAGGTGTGAACAGGAACCAGGGACGTTACTTCACATATTATGGGACTGTCCCAAAGTGGCCTGCCTTTGGAGAACTATCCAGGATAAGGCTGACCCATTGCTAGGGCTGCAGGAGCATTTTTCACCACAAGTCTGTATTATAGGAGACTATACCACTGTTCCTGTTAGAGAGAGGCAGTATCACATGGCCATTATATCCCTGTCTGTTAAAAGGCTTGTCCTCCGCTACTGGAAGGATCAACATGCAATCTCCTATCTCGAGTGGGTGAAGGAGCTTTTATATAACTTAAGGGTAGAAAAAGCAATTGCAAGTCTTCGCGGTAAGCTCCCCCTGTACAAATCCAGATGGGAGAGGCTGCATATGCTTTGGTCTCTGATCCCTGTCTCTCAGGGAACCTCTCAATAAGATAGAAGTGACTGGGGGGAGGCAGTTGAGTAGACAATGTAGTATATGGTCATATCACATGGAGCCCTTGGTTGTACTAAACTAGAGATACTATCATAGATGGTTCCTTTGCCTTTTTACTGTTGAACACTGGGGTAGTAGAATTACCTAGCAGTGGTGAGCTGCACCCTAGGCACGGGTAGATATGGCTCTGGTAGGGTGGGGGGGCTAGTAGATAGGGGGTAGGCGGGGAGGTGAGGGGAAGGGAATGTTTGTTTGTTGGTTAGGGGGTATGGTTATGTTAATTTCATTCCCTGCAATTCTCATACTATAACATTAACCTGTATTGTATGTCTAGTTAATGCTCCATGCCCTGTAACTATTGTTGGATGGTTATACGTTTGTTCTGTTGTTTTATTATTGCTGTATAAAATGAATAAAGCATATTTAATTTGAAAAAGAAACAAAATGGCGACCAGAGGGTGGGGGGTGCCACAAGACACCAGGGAAATAATAAGCAATATGGGGACGATGATTGGTGAGTGGGGGGTGTCACTAGACATCGGGGGGAAAAAAGAAAAAACATCAACTACATGGTCCAGTATGCTACTGCAGTCTAACAACAATAATTCTGAGCGATCAACAATAATGTCTCAATTTGATTTTAGTGAGTATTTATTTATGACGTAGTTTAAACGGGACACATTCAAACTATTTTTTCAGCATTCAGCATATATTTTGGTTGGCTGACCCATTTGTGGTAAATTTAGCTAGATGTCAATTATTTAGAGTGATTGCCAATAATGTATTTAAACCCACGCTATATTTATTTACTTACGTTGCTGCTTATTAACTTTATTGATGCATGCTAAATATAGCAAATTAATTAATACAAATAAGCAATATGCCATTAGCATGGATTTTTGATCTCCCAGCTGTTCAATCTACATTTGTCGTGCTTCCTTTTTCTACTTCCCTCAAACTATATTTTCCCTTTGTCTTCTGACTTTATGTCTTCTACAACCCCAAAATTCCACATGTACTTGATTTGGTAACTGCTTTGTACTTGAATGAATATCAATGTGGCATGTTCTCCTACGTCCACAACTGCGATGTCAAGGAGAACGACATTATGCTGATCCTTTACATATGTCAAACGAAACTAAATTCAATACTGGATCGCAGTGTGGTTGGAGTCGGAAGTGCCTTACATTGACCTAAAAGAGTCATTTACATTGACTGTAAATTTGGAAGTAACTTTTCTTGTGCTTTTATGGTAATCGTCTACTTGGGGTATAGCACTTAATTTATGTGATTAGATATGTATTTCAATGCCTGAATTTTACTAAGCATTTTGATAATGCAATGTTTTATATTTACGTTTTTCACAGTTTTGAATATTATATTTAGTTTTGCATGAGAATTTATTCATCTTGTGTTTGTTTTTCTCACGAAAAAGGATTGGCACCAAACGAAAAAGGATTCCTTTTTCAATTCATACAGCTATTTTGAACTGCTTACTGAGAAAGCGAGCCACGAAAAAGAATTGAAAATGTAACAAAAAACACATTTGGGGGTCATTTTTCCAACAGTTAAGTGCAGAACCCACACAATGGGGTCCTGATGAGCCAGACAGATATGTTGGTCTCCCTCCCTGATGTAATTTATGTGGCTTTAGAAGGTTTTTTTTTTTTCCGGGAAAAAAAAAAACAGAAACAAGATGTCAGCAAACAAAAAATACAGGTTACTCACCTGTAACAGGAGTACTAGGAGTGGTATATTTTGTTCATCCACACTTACTGGCAGGTTCCTTGCCGCTTTAAATGTTGCCAGAAGGTCTTCAAACTGGCTCCTCCCACCCACCCGGGTGGTAAAACCCTCGGCTCCGCCCCATGACGCCAGATCAAGCCCACTGGAAGCCAGGTTGCATGTCGAAGCCGGGGAGGTCAGGTGGGTTGTGTGGATGAACAACATATACCACTCCTAGAACTCCTGTTACAGGTGAGTAACCTGTATTTCTAGGGACGTGGATATGTTGTTCAATCCACACTTATTGGCAGACTCCTAGCAGTTCTCCGGGAGGAGGGAGACAAGGCGCACACTTCCTACTTAGGGAATAAGAACTGGAGAACCGAGGTCCCAAAACCAGCATCCCGGCGTGACTCTAGGTCAATGTGGTGTGAACCACCTGCCTATCGTCCGCTTGGCTGCAGGTCTGCCACGTGCGGCTTCAGCGTAGGTGACAAACAGCTGGCGAACCCCTCCCTGAACTTCAGCAGACCGCTCCTTATAATAAGAGAGCGTTCTTCTAGGGGCCAAGGTATGGAGCCTATATTCAGCCTCCAACCAGCAGAGTCAACACCTGGTTAAGGTGAAACTCCGACACCACCTTCGGAAGGAATTTCGGGTGGGGGTGCAGAACAACCTTGTCCCTGTGGAAGACCAGATAAGGAGACTCAACGGAAAGCGCCTGGAGCTCTCCCATTCTTCTGGCTGACGTGATAGCTATCAAGAAGGCGGTCTTCCATGTCAGGTGAGAGATGTCACACCTGTGCATCAGTTCAAATGGCTTGCCCATGAGCTTAGCAAATACCAGCAGTAGATCCCATGGAGGTGGAGGTTCTTGCACCAGAGGGGATATGTGATCAAGGCCTTTGAAAAAGCGCACGACCACCTTCTCCTGCGCCACCGACTCCTTACTGGCCCACGCCAGTAAGCAGAGATGGTTGCCAGGTGCACCTTAAGGGTCGTCGACCGAAGCCCTAGCTGAGAAAGGGACCACAGGTAGTCCAGAATGCCAGCCAAGGAACAGGAAGAAGGGTCCAACCCTTTGTCCTGACACCAAATGGAGAATCTCTTCCATTTGAAGGCATAGCATTTTCTGGTCGATTCCTTATGGGACGCCTCAACTACGTTGAGGACCTCATCGGAAAGACCCAAGGCCTGGAACTCTAGCCGCTCAGGAACCAAGCCGTCAGGTGCAGGGATTGAAGGTCCAGGTGGAGAACCTTCCCCTTGTCAACTGAGAGCAGGTCCAGGCAGGCTGGAAGCCGCCTCGGGAGCCTGGAGCTGAGGAGATCTGGGTACCAGTACTGGCAGGGCCAGTCTGGAGCTACCAGAATCACCTGCACCTTGTCCCTCTTCGCCTTGAGAAGCACCTTGTGGATCAAGGGAAATGGAGGGAAGGCATAGAAGAGACCCGGGGTCCACGGCCTCGAGAAGGCATTCCCCTGCAGCGAGCCCTGCTGAGGGGGGCGGGCATGACACAGCCTCAGCTTCGCATTCTCCCTGGTGGCAAACAGGTCCACCTGAGGGGTGCCCCAATGGGTGAACAGATCTAGTACTACTTCCGGCAGGAGAGACCACTCATGAGATGCAGCGCCTATCCGGCTGAGGGCATCGGCCAGACTGTTGGAGGCTCCGGCCACATGGATGGCTAGGAGATACGCCTCCAGGCTGATCACAAGAGACCAAGTGCAGAGAGCCTCCTTGCACAGGGGCAAGGAATGCGTCCCGCCCTGTCGGTTGACGTAGTACATGGTCGTGGTGTTGTCTGTCTGGACCTGGACCACTAGACCCCGTACAAACGGAGTGAAGGCGGTGAGGGCTAGTCAGACTGCTCGAAGCTCCAGCAGGTTGACGTGGCATCAAGACTCCTGAGGGGACCAGAGGCCGTGGGCTCTGAGCTCCCCCAGATGGGCACCCCAACCCATCTGAGAGGCGGTCACCAGAGTGACCATCGGCTTGGGGCGGACAAACGGGATACCCTCCTGCAGATGAGCTGGAACAAGCCACCACTGTAGGCCGTTCCACATCTCCTGGGTCACCATCACTGGCTGGTCCAGAGGACCGGAGCGCTGTGACCATTGGCGGGCCAGCCCCCATTGCAGGGGACACATATGTCAGTGGGCAAAATGGACCACGCTGGTGCAGGCAGCCATGAGGCCCAGAAGGCGCAGGAAGTCCTGGGCAGGACGCAGTTGCCCAACCAGAATTGACTAGGCAAAGGAGGAAAGGACCTTGGCCCTGTCCGCCAGGAGCCAGGCTCTGGCTTGAAGAGAGTCGAGCTCTGCCCCGATGAACTGAATCACTTGCGATGGCACGAGTTCCGACTTGGCCTCGTTGATGAGGAGGACAATGTGAGAGCAGACCTGGAGGGCCAGATCCCTGGACCGCTCCACCTCCAACCTGGAGGGGGCTGCAATCAGCCAGCCGTGCAGGTAAGGGTACACCCGGACTCCTCGGCACCGCAGGAATGCTGTCACCACTACCAGGCATTTGGTGAAGACCCTGGGAGCTGGAGAGAGGCCGAAGGGCATGCCCCAGAATTCGTAAAGGGATCCCTCTGCTATAAAGCGGAGGAATCGCTGATGAGATAGACGGATTGGGACGTGAAAAAACGCGTCCTGAAGGTCCAGGGAACAGAACCACATGCCTGACTCCAAGGATGGAATGATCTGAGCCAGAGTGACCATCCTGAAGGTGCGAGACCTTAGGAACTTGTTCAGGTCATGTAGGTCAAGAATGGGGAACCAGCACCCCCCCCCGTCCGTTTTGGGACCAGGAAGTACCTGGACACAAACCCTGGGTCTGGAGGAGGTGTCCGCCACCTCGCAGATCACCTCCTTCTGGAGGAGAAAGGCAATGTCGGCTCGGACGAGCTGACAGAGAGGCTGCGGAGCCTCGTAGGCCCCCGGGGCGACGGCTCAATGGGGACTGCCCGAATTCCAGAGCAGACTCTCGCCTACCACTTCCAATACCCAGCGGTCCGTGGCGATAGCGGACCAGGCAGAAAGGAAGTGTCGGAGCCATCCCCCCAAGGGGGGAACCTGGAGAGGAGTGAAGAGGTTGGGGGTGACACCCCTCAACCTGTCACTGGGCAGGCTTGGAGGAAGGGCCGGCTGAGAAGCCGCCTGGGCCTTTTCCTTCAGGCTTCCTGCTGGAGAAAGCAGCAGGCTTGGCTTTGGGGCACCAAGCGTGAGCCTGCTGGCCCTGATGCTGGTGTTGCTGGGTTGGACGTGCCGCAGGGGCTGAAGGACGAATGGGCTTACGCTGCTGCTGGCGGCCTTTGTCCTTCGGGGCAGACGTGACCGAGTCCAAGGTGTTATTGGACTTCTCGATCTGTTGGAGATGAACCTCCAACCCAGGCCCAAACAAATCGGTACCCAGGAAGGGAACGTCTGCCAGCTTGTGTTGGGTATCAGCCGTGAAGGTGGAGATCCGCAGCCAAGCTCTGCGGCGCATGGCCACTGCAGCCGCTACTGACCGAGCACAAGAATCAGCAATGTCCAACGAAGTTTGGAGCTGCTGTTTAGCTACCGCCCTTCCCTGATCCCACACCTGCTTGACCGTCGTCTGAAGGTCAGCCGGGAGATGAGGAATCACCTCATCCAGGGAGCCCAAAAGGGCGTGTGAAAAGTGTGCCATCAGAACGGCCGGGCTAGCCTGACGAAGGCCTAGGGAGGAAGCAGCGTATAACTTCCACCCAGAGTAATCCAACTTTTTGGATTCCTTATCGGGTGGTTTGTCCACATCCCGAGCATTCCAGGAACGCTGGAAAACATTATCGGCCACTAACCCTTCCGCAAAGGGGTGCTCCGGGAAACCGGAGAGTGAACCGGTAGGGACCACATACTTTCGAGGCATCCTGGCCGAAGGTCCGGGACAAGATGCTGGTCGCTGCCACAACTCCAGTGCAGGGCCAACACTGGCTTCAGCCACTGGAAAGGCCTCTGTAGGGGAATCCCCTCGGTCCAGTATCTCCGTAAGGGGATACTTGGCCCGTTTCTGAACTGGTTCAAGCTGCATCCCAGTAGACTCTGAGATGAGCTGAAGCATTCCCAAAAATGAGGATGGGCTCTTGTCCACCGACTGACCCCCTGCAGATTCTAGGTCAACCGGCCTGGAGAACAGGAAGGAGTCGTCATCAGACTCCGAGGAGTCTGCGAACAGCTGCCGAGCGCCTGAGCCACCCTCCATCTGCCGAGGTCGATCGGGAGTGAGGGTGACCGACAACCTATGGGGCAAGCCCTGACCCGACCGAGAATCCTTGGTCAGGCCCCAATCTTAGTTTGTGGAGACGGAGGTTCCACCACAATGGGTGAAGCAGCCGGTTTCGGCTGAACAACTGGCGCCGGTGGCAGCTCCTCGACTACTACGAGGGGTTGTTTCGGTTGCTCTGGTGACAGCCACTTTTTTTTTATACTTCATTTTTATTAGTATCATCAGATTCCATTACACTGTTTATATTATTTCAGACATCATTATTTTATACATCCTTATCTAGAGACCTGGAAAGGTCCACTAGAATTCTAATCATTACTAACAGTTTCAACTGGTACTACATCATTTAAAAAAAAAAAAACACCATCATAGTACCTGTACATTTCCATCACCTTTAGAATTCAAGCCAGAAAAAAAATAAATTATAGACTACGCCCTCGTTACAAAGGTAGTTTAAACAGATGGAAGCTAAGGGAAAAAAGGAAATGAACAAGGGACAGGGTTATAGCAATTGGGGACATGGGGGGGTATATCCGACCCAAGCAAAGGTGACATCAAGGCCAGCGCCTAGTTGCCTGGAATAGTATCAAAAGATCGATCCCTCTCTAGATTCCCTAACTAAGTAGTTCCCATCTTGCCCATCGATTTACAAACTGTGAAGCCCTCTGAGTTAGCGAGAAGGAAATCCTCTCAAATTTTAACGCTGTTTACTAGGTCGCTCCATTCCGACTCTGTAGGTGACTGGGGGGAAAGCCACTACCTGGAAATCGCCTTACAGGCTGCCGCCACCAAAATATTCCAAAGATACTTGGCCTTCTTACCTACAACCCCTTGGGGGTGTAGTCCCAGAATTATATGTTCCGGTCCCATAGGAACCTCAATATTAAAAATTTTCTGTAATTGGTTTGATATTACTCCAATATTGATTGAGCATAGGGCAATGCCAAAAATATGAGCTTGAGATGCCCCTGATTACTACATTTCGCCAACATAGTGGCTAGATCTCTGGATTCCACTTAGACACCTGCCCGTATTGGAAGTACCTGCTTTTAGTTTCCATAAAATTGCCACCCCAGAGAGGAGGAAGTAGACCAAGTATTCCTTATAGATAATAACCATCTTTCTTTATATATGTTTAACCCAAAATCCTTTTCCACTTCTCTTTTATATATGTGGTGGAGCAATGTGAATCCATAATGAAAGCTTTATAAAGTATAGAGATTGCATGTTCCCCCCTCTCTGTCCCCCATATCCCTTCAAACACCATCGTCGGGGGTATTCCTCCCCCCCGAATCTAAAAAAGATTTATGTAAACATTTTGTTATGTAGTCTCTGATTTGGTAGTAGAATATCAAGTCTCCCTGCGGCCAATTAAACTTTCGGATGCATTCTTCAAAAGTCAGAATCTGCTCCCCTTTCATTAGCTGCCGCGGACCCAACATCCCTGATCTCTGAAGTCGCTTAAACCAAGGGTTCCCTTGAGCAGGTGTGTGAGACGAGGCTCAGGGACCAAGCCTGGTATTTCCAGAGGTATACCTTAGTAATTCCATGCAGGCACCCCAGTGCCTGCAACCCATCAGAGCTGCCACAGTGCCCGAATACAGTGGGGAGATCTACTTACTGACGTAGCTGGCGCAAACACTTGGGGACCAGAGGAGGGAGAACAGTGGGTAGCTAGATCCATGGCCTTCCAACTAGCCTGGTAAGTGGGGTGTTGTAATAATAGAGACCCTCAATTGAGTCGCCATCCAACTCCTCTAAACAACGGACACCAACCCCCTTCAAAGATAGAGAGTTTGCTTTCTAATCCTAGGATGCTTTTCCTGCCCAAATAAATTTCAACAGCATCCTTTGCCAGGTCGCCAACCTCTTTTGAAATTAAGCAGGGCACACATTGAAACAAAAATAGGAACCTCGGTAACAGGTTCATCTTAATAGATTGAATTCGGCTATACAGAGGGAAAGGGATCACAGACCACCTTTCAATATCTGTTTGTATTTGTTTTATTAAAGGGGGGAAATTTAGGTCGTATAGCTGAGAGTTGCTAGATGATAACATTATTCCCAGATATTTCATAGATGGGAGGTCCCAGTTTAATGGGTATTTGTCTCTTAAGAGTTGGGAAGGGGAATAATTAAAAGTAATGGCCTCTGTTTTATGAGTATTCAGGATGTACCCTGAAAGTTCTGAGAATTCCTTTATATGTTGAAATAGATACGGGATAGATGACTCAGGCTCTGTGATATATAGCAAGATGTCATCTGCATACAATGCAAGCTTATGTTCGTCCCCATCTATATTTATTCCTTTAATATTTAAGTTCTCTCTGATATTTTGGGCTAAAGGTTCCAGATATAAAGCAAAGAGGATGGGTGACAGCGGACAACCCTGACGTGTTCCTCTACATAGTGGGAAGGAGGGGGAAACATGGCCATTCACTCTAATATATCCTTTTGGTGTACAGTATACTTTAAAAATAACATCAATAAACTGGACGGGGAGACCAAATTTGCTGAGTACTGCACGTAGGAAAGGCCATAAGACTTTATCAAACGCTTTTTCGGCGTCAAGACTATGAAGATGGAGGGTGTCCGAAGCAGTACCCAAATAGTCAATTAGATGGGTAGTTCTCTGAGGTTGTCCTGTGCCTGACGATTCGGATGAAACCCGTCTGATCAAGATTAATCAGACTAGGTATTACATTTTGCACACGTTGGGCCAGAACGGACATAAAAATTTTATAATCTGTATTTAGTATGGAGATAGGCCGATACAAAGGACAAAGCGTGGGGTTCTTCCCCTGTTTGGGTATAACTGAAATGATGGCTTGTTCCCATGAAGTTGGTGGCTTTTCTTCAGTTTGCAAAGTCCCATTACAGACTCTAAGTAGGAGTGGTATAACCTGATTTTTAAAATGCTTATAAAACTCCCCCGGGCAGCCCATCTGTAACCGGGCACTTAGAAGCCTTCAGTCTCGTGACCTCTCTTTGCATCTCTTTCCATTAATGGTTAGCAGATCTACTTTGGCTTGATGGGTCCAACGAGGGCAGTGAAATACGTTCCAAGTATTCAAATATATTGTTCTCTTGCTGCAGGGTGTGGGAGTGCGGCATATAGTGAAGTATAAAATTCTCTAAAGGCCTCTACTATTACCGGGTCTTATGTAATTTCTGCCTAGAGCTGGGGTGTATCAGGGTTGAGATCCGTGCTCTCACACTCTGGAGACGCGTTAGCTGCCAGTAGACGAGTGGCTCTTGGGCCCCTCACTAGTACTTTTGTTTAAGGTACAGGACCTTCTGCTCCACCTGATAGTCCAACAACTTGTTAAGGTCAGCTTTAGCTTGCTAAGCTTCTTGAAGGTTTCTATGTTATACTTACTCTTTAGCTGGGACTCACAACTATCCATCTCCCCTTCAATTTTGTTTTTGGGTTTCTCTTTGCTTTTCTTAATAGCCGATATAGCAATAAATTTACCCGCTATAGCCTACAAGTATCCCAAAGCAAAGCCTCGATATTCCTGGGGAGTCATTGTCAGCCACTGCCTGGGTTATTGTATCACTGACCGCCTTTTTCACCTCTGTGTCTTGCAACAAGGACGTGTTTAATCTCCAGAATGTACGTTTAACAAAGTCCCCTAGGTGAAATTGGCAAAAAACTGGTGCGTGGTCTGACAGTGCTCTATCCCCTATCCAACTATCTTTTATTTGACCAACTAGCTCTACTGGGAGTAAAATGTAGTCCAGTCGTGAATGGGATTGGTGTGGAGCCGAAAAAAAGGTATAGTTTCTTTGCTTTACATGGGTAAGGCGCCATCCGTCCTCCAGTCCCAGTTCAGTAAGCAGTTTCCCCACCTTTTTTATACAAACCTGGTTGCGGCGGGGGACCGCAGAGGAAGAGTCCAGCCTCAGGTTCAAGACCAAATTTAGATCACTACCAATAATTACCTCCCCCTCTGCCCATTCCTGTAATCTTAAAAAAATTTGTCGATATGTCTGAAAGTCCGAGCCAGGGGGGACATAAATCGATGCCAGAGTCAGTAACCTCCCAAAGAGACGCCCCTTCAGGAAGGCATAATGCCCTTCTCCATCTGTCAGCTGTGCTGTTTGCTCAAACGGCGTCTTCTCTGCACACGCCGAAGTGCCAAAACCAAACTTCCCCAACTTCTGATGCTCCTTCAATGAGAGATGCGTTTCTTGCAAAAACAGAATGTCTGCCTCACTCTTCTTGAGAAAGGAAAGTATTTTGTTACGCTTTATTGGGTTAGTCAGCCCGTTTACATTGAAGGAGCAAAAGGTGGTAGGTCTAGCTGCCATTTCTAACTCGGCAGGGACTCTTCCTCAAGCCCAACCCAGATATTTCTCACTTCCCTCCACCAGAATTCCTTGCTGTCACCCAGTTCCAACACCTACAGGAACCCTTTAGGCAGGGAAACAGGGTCTAAGTACTGGAAGCAACTCTATAGAGGGCTCGGGGGGGGGAGGAAAACAAAGGGGATCAAACAGAGAAGGTAATGAAGCAAAAAAGGGAAAGGTAGTGGCGTAGTCTACTACAACAAATCTATAGCTTTTGTTAACTAAAGCTCTATACTTCACTAAATGCAACAACAATTTCCTGTTATTTTAAAACCGCGTGGCTTCCAAGGTGGGATCCAAAACCTAGGATCCCTTGCCCAACCTCAAAAAGCCACCAAAGTGGGAGCTACGAGGGTTGAAGAGAGGAATGCCCTGATTTAACAGAGCTCTTCAACGAATAACTC
Source organism: Neoceratodus forsteri (assembly GCA_016271365.2). NCBI lineage: Eukaryota > Metazoa > Chordata > Ceratodontiformes > Ceratodontidae > Neoceratodus > Neoceratodus forsteri. The sequence goes on from JADMNL010000025.1 coordinate 271,320,704, forward strand.
CAAAGGAGTAAATTCGAGTGGAAGATCGCCGCAGAGTCACCTCCGCTCCTTACACCTCTAGAGGAGCGTACAACAAGGTCGTATATGAGCAAAAAATATGCCTCATTGCTCCCCCAGGGACGGTTTAAATTTAAACACTTACTTTTTAAACATTTGAAATACCCTTCCTTTTCAAACCAATATGCTGGAAGGTCATATAATATAATTTAACCTTCACCAATAGTGGTCCGCGGCAAGACAACTCGGTGCAGACCCTTAAAAGAATAAGAATCCCAGTGTTCAAGTCTAATAGGCCTCACAGCCGTTAGCAGCGCCTTGTCAGGTCTATACATCGTCACCACAGGGAAGTGCTCCTCATCTCAAGCCAAAACTTATTTCAGTTTCTTCTTCTGTCCTACTCAAGTACCATCCGGAGAGGAATCGCTCATAGATCTGGAGCTCCCTACTCGCTGCAGCCGTCCCAGGGCTTCTCCTACTTTCCTCAGAGTTGCCAGTCTCCCAAGTCCACTTGCAGACTGCGGTAGAAACCCCACCGAAAATCTCTGTTTATGCACCCGTTCTGTATCCGTAGTGGGAATTGGAATTCCCCTCTTCAACTCATCCAGCACTTTTACAGGAGAAAGATACAACTGAGAGCCTTCTTCCCAAAACACACGCAGCTACGCGGGAAAAGGAGTTTGGACTCTTATACCCTTAGCCCTCAGTGCTTTCAGTATCGGTACATATAGCTGCCTTGCTTGCTGCACTTCTGGGGCATAGTCATGGTCCAGAGTTATTCTAGATGAAAGGTATGTCAACTCCTTCTTACCCCAAGCCCTACGAAGGATGTCTTCTTTAGTTTTGTAACTACTTAACTTGAAGATAATTGACCGAGGGCGGGCTGACTCCCCAGATGGTTTCTGGCCCAGTGAGCGGTGGGCCCTTTCAATGGATAAGGCATAGTTAGGTGGTAGCTCTAAAACATCTTTCAGTAGATTTTCTAAGAATGCTGTCATTGGGGGTTCCTCAGCACCTTCAGCGAGACCGTATAGCCTGAGATTGCTGCGCCTTGAGCGACCCTCCAGATCGATGCACTTACTTTGCAGGGCCTGGGCCTGTTGGAATAACGCTTCCACTGCATTAGAAAGGTGCGTATTGTTCTCCTCCAGAACTTTTATTTGCCTTCTGCCACGTTAACTTTGGTATCTATGTTAGAGATTTGAACTGCCAGGGACTGAAACTCTCTCCTTGATTCCATGACGAGACTCACGAATCTCCCGAGTATATTTTCATACCTTGTGCGAGATAAGAGATCCGTCTGCCTCTGTGTCATAGCTGGAGCCTCTCGTGCTGCTATGTGAGCGGCTTCTGCGCGGCAGGACTGTGCGGTCGTTTTTCTTCTCCAATAAAGTCTTTCCTCTGTGAATTGCTTATTTTACTTGACAGAGATGGTCCCCGCTCTCTCCTACGACCTTCTTTAGCCATTTTGCTTTTGTACGTTTAAGGAAAAGGGTAACTTTGTCCCTGGAAAGCGGAGGTGTGTTCCTAAGCTCTTGTCTGCTCCATGGCGGAACCGGAAGTCTGGTGACAGCCACTTAATGGACGGACAGTAAGAGCTGCTGCCACATCAAGTCCTTGTAGCGCTGACGCAACTTGCGCCGGAGCCTATCCTCTGAAGAGGGCCGAAGAGGATGGGCGGCGCGCTCCGCTCCATGGTGCCAAGACCAGAGACTGCCGCGTCGGCAGGACTGGCTGGACCTGAAGAAGACAGAGACCTTCAGGGATTCCGAGGTGGGTCAGAGGGGAGCAGGGAAACCCACCCTTCCTTGTAGAGGGGGCTTAACCGGGACTCGGCACAAGAGGCACAGGCAAGTCCTCGGTAATCACCTGGGGAACCGGTGAAGTAGGGTTGTCGGCATCACCAGTCGACAAACCGTCCGACAGGTCGAGAAAAATCTCGACCGCATCGACGGTTGTCTCGGACTGCTGACCTGACGGGGACACCGTGAAGCCAGCGGCCTTAGCCACAACCTCGACCGAAGTCGAAAGCAGACGGTCCGGTGAAGGGGATCTCTCCCACTCCCACAAACGTCGACGATGGGACTTACCTTTTGAGTCCTCCTTTTTGGACCGACTGGAATGTCCCGATGGGCCTTCTCCCTTGGTGGAGAGGGACTGACAAAGCTCCTTAAAGGAAGCTGTATAGGAAGAGCCCAAGGAGAGCGGGATAAATGCCATGGCGAGGAGGAAGAAGAAAGCGGTCTGGGCGCCTCCTCCTCGAGGCGATCATCTGCTCCAACTGTTCCATGGAGACCCGCTGCCACGGACACGCCCAGTGGGCCTCGCTCGTCTTGACCGGTGGATACCGTTTTCAGGCGCCCAAGAGAGTCGAAACCGCGGTCCTCCAAAACTGAAGCCGAGAGGAGCTGCACAATTCGCAAGCATGCGATGCAGGCGTCAAGCCTCAGGCAGTAGATGTACATGGAGTGCGATCGGTCTGGGACATCTTCTGCCCACAGGGGCACCGATGAAGACCAGGAGTCGATTTGTCCATCACAGCCGCGAGGGAAGACAAAGACCGGAGTCTTGTAAACTTTAGAATTAGTTTCGGGTTAACCGAAGAGTGTGGATCCAGGCTTAAAACACAGAGCGGTAAGGAGGGAACCTGAGCTTCCAAACGGTAAGGAAGATCTGGCGTCATGGGGCGGAGCTGAGGGTTTTACCACCCAGGTGGGTGGGAGGAGCCAGCTTGAAGACCTTCCAGCAACATTTAAAGCAGCAAGGAACCTGACAATAAGTGTGGATGAACAACATATCCACGTCCCTAGAAAGGATTTTTTTCCCCCTCACGAAAAAGGATTGCTCCCATATAAAACATGATTCCTTTTTCATTTCATACAGCTATCTTGGAAGTGCTTATTGAGCATGCTCAGAACCAATTTTTAAAATTTTCAAAATTAAATAACTTTAGAATGGATTCATATTTTTTCACCAAACAAGCAAAATGCACTTCTGTGGGCCAGCCCCTTTCTACTCTGAAAATTTCAGACCAAAATACCAAACTTTGTGGGCAGTAGCCAAGTTCAAAGAAAAAAAAAAATTGCAAACCTAATGGGAAAACGCACATAAAAATTCAGTTTTTGCACTAACCAGGACTCAGTATATGCATATCCGACCAAAACGAAACATGGCACATCCACAGATCTACCACACAAGACCATGCATGCAAAATGGCATGGCATGGCAAAATGGCATGCAAATCCATTGAATGGCAATAAAGTTATTAAAGTGCAAAAAGAACAGTTACGTAAAAACTTACCGTAACAGTAGATCTTCAAGGGTGTAATCAGGTTACACCTATGGAGTTTAGCCATCAGGCACTAGGAGCCCACGGAAGCTTTTCTGCAGCAGTCTACTAAGGGTCACCCACGCCAACATCAAGCTCCGACGTCACTCACCCTATAAAAACGCGGACAGCACCACTCCCTCCTCAATTCTTTCCCTAGCTAGAGGCCATGAGAGAAAGGAGCCCCATTAGGGAACCGAGGAGAGAGAGAAAAGGTGCCCAGCAAGCAGAAAGGCTGGAGCAACAGGACAGCTGAGCTGGTGAGAGAGAGAAAAAAAGGGGAGGGACGGCATGACCTAATGACAGAGATTTCTTTAAAGATCTACTGTTACGGTAAGTTCTTACATAACTGTTCTATCTTCTTTAGGGATATCTCTGTCATCAAGTCACACCTATGGAACGAGTCCCAAGCAGTGCCGCTAGCAAGGACAGTCTGAGTGGCAGGAGGACAGAGGCCTAAGAAAGAAGGCCCTAAAGCAGAGCAAGACCAAAGCCTGCCCTTCTTCGGGATGCAATATTCAGACTGTATTGCTTGGTTAAAGTGTGGACCGTACTCCAAGTGGCAGTAGCGCAAATCTCGGCTGCAAACACACCTCTGAAACAGGCAACTGAAGTGGCCATGCCCCTGGTGGGACGGCCCTTAACAACCCAGGAAGTTCCTTACTGTACTTCCTGTAACAAAAAATAATACAGTTGGCCAACCATTTGGACAAGAACTGTTTTGACACTAGAGTGCCCTCTCTACCAGGGGTCAAAGAAACAAATAACTGTTTGGACTTCCTGCAGTCCTTGGTACGGTGTGTATAGTAACGCAAACTTCTACGCACATCCAAAGCATGGAGTAATGCTTTCCCTGGATTAGCATGCTTCAGATAAAAAACAGGCAGGTGGATGGATTGGTTGAGGTTAAACTCAGACACCACCTTAGGAAGAAACGTAGGATTAGTACGCAAAGAGACACTGACTGTGGAAAATCAAATAAGGCTGCTCACACATGAGAGCCTGTAGCTCTGAAATTCTTCAAACAGAAGTAATGGCAACTAAAGATAAAATGCATTCCATGACAGAAAGCAAGGCTCGGAAAACATGGCTCACTCAAAAGAAGGCAGGGTCAGCTTCTCCAAAACAAAATTGAGCTCCCAAGCTGGAACCAGGTTATGGATGGGAGGCTTCAAGTGGAGAATGCCTCTCAGAAAAGTACGGGCCACATGAAAAAATTACTCACCTTAGTAATGTTGTTTCTTCTAATGGAGTCTTGCTGTATTCTGACTATATGCAGTTAGCCCCAGCACTTGAACTGCCCCAAAGAGTAAAGAGTTAACTCTATGCAGAAACATAGAACGTTGAGCTTGAGCTCAGTTTTCAAACCTCTGTCTCTAGCACTCTGAATTGTAACCGTCAGATTATTACGAGCACTAACTAATCAAATTAACAGATGGAAATTATTTCAACTTTTGCAAGCCAAATGGCCACCACAAATTGTTTTTTAGGATCAAAAAGACTCAAGTCGAGAACCCCAAAAAGAAAGCTAAATATAAAATCAAAGTAGGTAGTGAAATTAAAAACATTAATAAACCCACAAGATAGGGCAAGCCAAGTACACCTCTGTGGTGCAGCACTGTGCCTGCCCACCCACTTCCCAAAACTACTAGGTTCCAGGAGGGGAGGAAGGGAGGGAAGTCAGAATACAGCAAGACTGCATTAGAAGAAACAACATTACTGAGGTGAGTAATTTTTTCTTCAAACAACATGAAGTCTTGCTGTATTCTGACTATATGCAGACTACCAAGCAGTACCCCCCAGAAGGAGGGAGTCACAGAACCTATTTTGGGAACAAGCTCTGCAGCACAGCCGTGCCAAACCTAGCATCACTTCTAGACTGAATGTCCAGAGAGTAATGTTTGCTAAATGTGTGAACAGTTTTCCAGGTGGCTGCTTTACAGATTTCCACTTAAGGTATATCTCTAGTTGCTGCAAGCGAAGCAGCTGTACCTCTGGTAAAATGAGCCCTCAGGCCTGAGGGAGGTTCCTTCCCAAGCTTTGAATAGCAGAATTGGATACAGGAGACAATCCACCTGACAATAGTTCTCTTGGTGGCTGGTTTGCCCTTTCCCACCTCGCCATAGGTGAGAAATAACTGAGAACAGCCATTCCTATAAGTCTTAGTATGCTCCACATAGTAACTAAGGGCCCTTTTCACATCAAGACTGTGTAATCTTCTCTCCCCAGAGGAAGAATGATCAGTGAAAAATACAGGCAATGACATAGATTGGTTCAGATGAAAGTCTGACACTACTTCGGGAAGAAACTTTCTGTTACTTCAAAGGACCACCTTATCCCTGTGAAAAGAAATAAAATCAGGTTCCACTGATAAAGCCTGTAACTCACTGATCCTCCTGGCAGAGGTAATAGCTACCAGGAATACAGTTTTCCATGTCAAGTATTTCAGTTCTGCTAATGATAGAGGCTCAAAAGGAGGCTGCATAAGCTGTTCTATACAGATGTTCAGATCCCAAGAAGGAGTAGGGTCTCAAAAGGGAGGATTAACATGCATCAGACCTTTGAAAAACTTCTTGAAGACTGGATGAGAGGCTAGGGAAGAGCCCTTCCCAGCAGAAATGAAGGCAGACACAGCTGCCAAATGTACCTTAAGAGTAGTAGGCCAGAGGCCTAAGCTATTAAGATGCACCAGATAGTCCAATACAGTAGCAATGTAAGCTAATTCTGGCTGAACAGGTTTCTGGGAACACCAATACCCAAATCTTTTCCACTTGGAATTGTAAGTTTTTCTGGTAGCACGTTTTCTGTTAACCTTTAGAATATCTAAGACTGACTGAGAAAGGTTTACATTTGCATATTCTAACTCTTCAAGAGCCAGGCCTTCAGCCTGAAGACTGGGATAGAGGATCATCCCCCGAGAGGATGTCAGCAGATTGAACTGTCTGGGAAGACACAGAGGCATCGTCACTGATAATGACAGTAGTAGAGGATACCACGGCTGTCTGACCCAGTCTGGTGCCACCAGAATCACCCTGCAAGGCCGAGATCTGATTTTGCTCAGGACCCTGAATATCAAAGAGAAAGGAGGAAATGCATACAGGAACCTGCTTTTCCAATCCAATAGTACAGCCTCCTGGTGTACAGAGCCTAGGAGAGGAGGCCTGCAACAAAAGAGGAGGTTGATGATTGTCCGGGGCTGCAAAGAGATCCATCTCTGGAGCTCCCCACGTCTTGAAGATAACCTGAAGGACCAGGGGATTCAGAGTCCATTCGTGATGACACTAAGACATTCTGCTGAGAGCATCTGCTAAAATGTTGTCCTTCCCTGGGAGGTGTACAGCCACCAGGGAAGCCTAAAGGTTATAAACCAGAGACCATATATTCATGGCCTCTGTGCACAAGGCTGAGGACCGAGTGCCTCCCTGCTTGTTGATGTATCACATGGTTGTGGTATTGTCTGTCCTGATTTGTATGACTTTCCCCTGAACCACAGCTAAGAATGTCTGCAGAGCTAGAAAGACAGCCCTCAACTCTAGAAGATTTATGTGAAGGAGGGACTCCTGGTGAGACCAGGTTCCCTGAGCTGTAAGCTGATCCAGGTGGGCCCCCCAGCCTAGGAGAGAGGTGTCTGTGGTGAGAATCACTGAAGGAGCACGACTGACGAATGGAACATGTTGCCAAATGTTGTCCTCCTCCAGCCACCACTGGAGTGCCTGAACTAGAGTCTGAGACACTGGAACCAATTTGGAGAGAGGGTCCTTTTTCTGAGACCAGTAAGATCTGAGATGAAATTGAGTATCTCTCATCTGAAACCTTGCTCCTTGGACCACCGCTGTGGAGGCTGCCATGTGGCCCAGTAACTGAAGAAAATGTCTGCCTGGACGAGAAACTAGAGGATGAAAAGATGAAGCCAGAGTGACTAGAGACTGGACTCTTGAAGGAGGAAGGAATGCTCTTGCCTGGGTAGTGTCTATGTATACCCCTATGAAAGACAGCAGCTGAGTTGGTTCCAGAACAGACTTTTCTAGGTTTAGAATGAAGCCCAAAGACTCCAGGAGCCTTTGGGTGACCTCTAAGGCTGACTTGACTTGGTCTGAGGACTGACCTACTAGGAGCCAGTCGTTCAGATATGGGAACAGAAGGATACCTTGTCTCCTGAGGAATGCCACCACCACTGAGAGGCAGTTGGTGAACACCCTTGGAGCAGATGTTAGGCTGAAAGGCATGGCTCTGAACTGATAATGGCATGAGGGCAATTCGAACCTGAGGTACTTTCTGTGGGAATGTCTGATGAGTATGTGGAAATAGGCATCCTTGAGATCCAGGGAGGCTAGCCAGTCTCCTGGTCTCAGAGAGGGAAGAATTACTCCCAGAGTCACCATCTTGAACTTTGGTTTTAAGTGTTTGTTGAGGTACCTTAAATCTAGGATGGGTCGCCACTCCCCTGTCTTTTCTGGGGTAAGGAAGTATCTGGAATAAAGTCCTTTTCCCCTGAGACAAAGAGGTACCTTCTCTACTGCTCGCATGAGCAGAAGAGAGGAGACTTCTGCCTCTAAGGCCTTTGTCTCCAAGGGGGAAGAGGGGGCTGAAAGATCTTGCTCTCATTTTTGGGAACCTTTTGAAACTGAGAACAAGTCCCTGGCTCACTACTTCCAAGACCCATTTGTCTGAAGTAATTGACTCCCAGGCCTGGGAGTAGTGAGCCAGCCTGCCCACTACAGGAATTGGGGAGGTGACCCTGACTGACACCTCAGGGTGTCTGTTTGGCAGGGGGCTTGGACTGAGTGGATGATGGGGTACTGGTCATCCCTTGTCTGTCTCTTCCCCTGAAGAACCCCCTCTGCTGGTATGAAGAGGAAGCCTGGGCTTGGTAAAAAGGCCTGTGAAAAGGCCTGCCCCTGCCAACCCTAAACTGCTGCTTCTGAGGAGTGGTCTGCTTCTCTTTTGCTGCAGCACTCCTGTAGGTGGTCCTGTACTCATCCATCTTCATGTAAGCCTCTGTCTGTTCACCAAACAGAGAGTTACCAGCAACAGGAAAATCCATGGCCTTAGTCTGGGTATCCTGTGACAAACTGGTACATCTGAGCCAAGCTAATCTCCTCATGGAGACAGATGTAGCCATGACCCTGAATGCACATAATTCGAGTCAACAGCAGCGTGAAATTGGACCTTGGATGCCTCAATACCATCTGCAGCCACCTTCTCCAGCTCCTTGGCTAACTGGGGAAGGGCATTCTTAGCCAGTTCCAGAACCATATCCCACCTCGACTTCTGGTACCTGGCTGTATATGCCATATAATTGGCTTGTCTGAGTCCCAAAGAGGATGCCAAGTATTGTTTCTTGGCCACGGCATCCACTTTCCTAGAATCTTTATCTGGGGGGTGGGATGCCAGGGGAGTATTAGCCTTGTCACAGGCTGCAGCCTGCACTACCCCAGCATGGCTGCAATGAGTAGTAAGAAATTCTGTTCCAGGACCTGACAACGTATATCTCCTGCACATCTTTTTATCCACAGGAGGTATAGAAGTTGGAAACTGCAAAATCTTTTGTGTCGGTTTCCCCAGGGATTTATGCAGAAGGACAGACACTCTCTTCGACTCTGGGATAGCCATCATTTCCATGAAGTCAGGTTCCTCCTGGTCTTGTTCAGCTTCTTCCACTGGGAGCTGAAGAGTATCAGCCACTTTCTTGCAAAACAAGAAATGGGAGGGGGACTCAAAGTCTGGGAGGAAACACACTGGAAGGCCTGTCTGGGGAGATGTCAGGCTCTACTGGCTCATCTAGGCCTTCATCTTCCTCTTCTTCATACTCTTCTTCTCCATCCCAATCGCCCTCATAGAAAGCCTCTGGATCAATGTCAGAAGCGACTATGTCCGACCAAACCGAACCTCTGTGAACCGCTGCCGGTTCAATCGGAACCGGGAAAAGCGACTGTACTATAGTAATCGCTTTTGCAATCTCCTCAGCGGTCGGATCATGGGAAGTCGGATCTGAACCGGCTGATTTACGTTTCCTTTTGCTAGGAACTGATTACGCAAAATCGGGTCTCCTTTTACCCGAGGAGGTATCGCCCAGGTCAGTGGGCACCCCCCTCAGGTTCAGTCGCAACTGAACCGGACTGGCCATCCGGGTCAGCGGACTTCTCGGCCTCCCTCTCCCTCAGCCTACTCAAACGTTTTTCCAGAGTGGCTTTGGGAACGTTTTTACAAATCTGGCAGTCTTCCTTGAGGTGGTCAAACCCCAGACAGTAAACACAGACGAGGTGAGGGTCGGCCTTAGCAAAGGCCTCCTTACACTTGGTACAGTGCTGAAACCCAGTGGACCGTTTTCCTTTGGGTTTGTCAGACATGCCGGAATACTGAAAAGTTACCCTTACCAGCTTTTACGCCAGGCAACTAAAAACTGATCGGTTCCAACCGTGTCATAGGTCGGTTAAAAAAATCCAGAAAATCGAATTTTTTTTTTTTTTAGGAACCGATGAGTACCGGAAACCACAGAAATATATTTGAACAAAACACAAATAGAATGGGATTCGGTTCCAAACCGGACCAACCGGAAAAGAACCAAAGGCAAAAACAATTTCCACGATAATACCAGAATCACAACAAACTACCTACTACTAGTAAGAAGACCAAAAATAAAGAAGCAGTTAGGTAAAACTGACAGATTTAAACTATACCGAACCGAAGTGCATGAGAGATCTCCGGAGCGACTTCACAGTTAGGCGGAGTAAAAATTCTGACGGTTAGACTTCAGAGTGCTAGAGACAGAGATTTGAAAACCGAGCTCGAGCTTAACGTTCTGTGCTTCTGCATAGAGTCAACTCTTTGCTCTCCGGGGCAGTTGAAGTGCTGGGGCTAACTGCATGTAGTCAGAATACAGCAAGACTTCATGTTATTTGAACCAGCTGTGCCACCGTACGGCCATCAATGGGCACATGAAAGACTGACATGGCAGACAGGTGCACTATAAGGAAGGAGCATTTGAGGCCCGGTGGTGCTGAGGGTTAAGGCGCTGGATGCCACACCTTGCACCACGCCAGTAACCAGTGTTCGGAAATAAGCACAGGCTGTCAGGGTTGGCAGGGGAGAGAGAGGATTGAGCATCCAGAGGACTGCTCTCCTCTCCGGGGAGGGAGGACTGGCACTCCCGCCAAATGACTACCCCCAGGTGGAGGCCAACGGGTAGTGTGGGTCAGGGGGACCAGACATAGGGAGCTGTGGGACTTCTGTGGAAGTGCGTGTGCCTCTACGTGCACGCATCCTGCGTGTGTGCCACAGCAACAGGGAAGGGAGAAAATGTGGAACTATCCTGCAGCTGGCAGAGTAACAACTGACCCTCCGCAGGCTCCACACCCAGCGACCGGGAAGAGGTAAGCCTCGGTAATACCGGGGGGGGACAGGGCTGGGGAAGTTAGTCAGAAGGGGGCAGAAGGAGCATAAAGGACTTATTAAAAAATAAAGAAAGGAGCATTTGAAACCGGCATCAGACAAGGACAGGAGATGCTTCAAAACCTGGTTCACCGGACAGGTGAAAGGGGCTAGCTGGTGAGAAGCGGCCCAGATAGCAAACCGCTTCCACTTCGTAGAGTAAGTGGCCCTGGTGGAAGATTTTCTGGCAGCCACCAGGACATCAGCCACCTTCTGAGACACTCTGAACTGAGCAATGGCTATGTCCTGAGGAGCCATGCATGCATGCAGATGGAGGGACTTGAGGTCTGGATGGACCAGGGTCCCCTGTGACTCTGTCAACAGGTCCCGGCAGAGGGGCAGGGAAACTGGAGGTTCCACAGCCAATTGCTGCAGTAATGGAAACCATATCTGATGCGGCCAAAATGGGGCCACCAGAATCAGGATGGCACCCTCCATCTGTAGCTTGATGAGAACCCTCTGAATCAGAAGGAAGGAGGAAATGCATAAAGATGCTTAAAAAGTCTTCTGTGACCGAGGACAGCTGCTCCCACTCGTGCACTTTGAACTGTGACCAATTAATGCTATCTGTCAAGGTGTTTGGGGCACCTGGCACATGGATGGCTGACAGTCCAAGACTGTGATCTAGAGCCCAGTACCATACCTTCATTGCTTCCTGGCACAGGAGGTAGGAATGGGTCCCCTCTTGCTTGTTGATATAATAAGACTACACCGAGACTGTCCGACTGCACCAACAGAGGACCCAAGGACAAATGGTTCTGGAAGACCTGTAATACATACAGAACTGCCCTCATTTCGAAAACGTTTATGTGGAGGTGAGTCTCCCTGTAGGACCGGCAGCCCTGGATCCGATAGAGGCCTAGATAGGCTCCCTGACTCAAAGCATCTCTGGTAAGGATTTGTTGAGGGTTGGGGATAAGAAAGGGGACTAAGAGATTGGCCAGGTTCATCTAACAGTGAAGCACTGAACTGGCAAGGAGACTAGGACCAGCTGATCTAGATTGCCTGAACCCTGATCCCACTGAACCCTGAGGATCCATTGCTAAATCCTCATGTGCAACATGGCCAGAGGGACCGTCATAATGGCTGCAACCATGAGGCCTAGTAGCCTGAGGAAAGTTCTGGCTGGAACATGCCGGCTCTGAGCCACCTCCTGGACCTAGGCAATAAGGTGGTCCACCATGTCTGGAAGAAGGCCTTGCCCCGAGTAGAGTCAAGGACTGCCCCTATATATTGTAATCTCTGAGAAGGGGTCAGCACAGACTTGGGTCTATTGACCATGATGCCCAAGAAGTGGAACAACTGCAGGGTGCATTCCAGAGTGAACAACAAGAGCTCCCTGGACTGGGCTTTCAGTATTCAGTTGTCCAGATATGGAAACACATAGAGGTCCTCATGCCGAAGGGCTGCCACTACAGCTGCTAAGCACTTGGTAAAGACCAATGGTGCACAGGATAAGCCAAAGGGCAGTATCCTTAACTGGTAATGCTCCCCCTGCAACAGGGACCACAGGTAATACCTGTGAGGGGGACAAACCATGATATGCGGATAGGCATTCTGCATGTCAAGGGAGCATAGCAAGTCACCCTGCTTAAGCACCATCCAGCTTTTTGTACTGGATAATAAGTTTCAGTTCCTTGAGGTCTAGAATAGGCCTCAAGCCCCCTGTTCTCTTGGGATCTAGGAAGAACCTGGAATAGAACCCCTTATTCATTTCCCGCCTGGGCACTGGTTCTATGGCCTGTTTGCCCAGCAAGGTGAGGATCCCTCCGAGTACCTTTGGTGGTCTGGAGGGTAAAACAGGGGGACTGGGGGAACATCTGGAGGCTGTCCTAGAAGCTCGCAAGCATGTCCCTGTCCAATTATCTGCAGGATCCAAGCATCTGTTGTGATGGTTCTCCACTGGAGCAAATAGAGGCAGAACCTGCCTCTGACCACCACCTCCTGGCTCAAAGGAGGAGAAGAGGGTCTGGCAAGGAGTCAGGCAGAGGCTGAACCAGCGGCAGGGGCCACACTACTGCCTCTGGACTGTTTTGCCGAGGGTCCAGCAGAGGAAGAGGGAGCAGGCAAGGCTGAGCTGGCTCTGTGTTTACCCTGAAGTTTGCTGCCAGGACCCGACTTGTTGAAAGGCTTCCGAAAGGAGGACCGTGGTCTACTCCTGGGCTGGGAATGATATAAGGAGTGGACAAACCAAATGGCCCCACCAGAAACCTGCAGCTCATTAATAATGTCCTGCACATTTGTACTACGAAAGTCTATGACCCACAAAAGAGGCATTTAACACCTTTCGTTGAAGTCACTGGCAAAGCTGGAGACCCGCAGCCAGGAGTGCTGTCTGAGGCAAATGCCAGAGGCAGCTGCCCTGGCTGTAGTGTCAACCATGTCATAGGTGGCTCTGAGGAGGTGCTTGCTAACATTCTTTGAAACCTGTAGTACCTGGAGAAGCTCCTGCTTGTGAAAACCCTGAGGAATGGTCTGAGCAGTCACTTTGCCTTTCCTCCAAAGAGTACTCTGGTACTTAATAAAATGAGTCAAATAAGTGGCAATCTGAAGGCCAAGGGTGGCTGAGGCAAAAATTATTTTGCAACACAGATTCAACCTTCTGGACTCCCAGTCAGGAGGCAGGGAGCTACGATGCTTTGGGGCCTTAGTCCTGTTGTGGGCAGCTTTAATGACCACAGAGTCAGTCTCAGGCTGGGCCGCATAGAAGAGCAATGCTTGAGGAGCCTGATAAAGCTCGTCAGCATTCCTGGGCATAGTTGGCACCATACTTGGTCTGTGCCAGGCTATTGTGGCTGCATCATTCAAGGCTGGCAGCACAGGAGGAAAAATCTTAGGTGGAGACTCAGGGATCTCCAAGACATCCACCATATTCCTCCTGGTTTCATTCTCCTCCTTAGTTTGGAACCCACTGTGGAGGAGAGCGGTTTCCATGACACTGAAAAGGAAGAGTCCCGGGGAGGACCTGGGGTGTGCTCGACAGACTTCTCACTCCCAGAAGAGAGAGTGGGTCTATCAGGCGTTCCCTTCAACTTCCTCATCCTCCTCTTACTCAGGGAGGATAAGATCAGGATGGTACTGTCCTTGGACGTCAGACTGCTCTGGAGCAGGGACCGACAAATGCCACAATGATGACTCTATAGGGGCGGCGCAGGCGTGGCCTAACAGGCATCACCACTGAAACAGCCGACGATGGCCCGGCCGTGTCACTAACTGTTGGATAAGAGAAGTAGTAATGGAGGTTAGAATGGCATTGAGGTCAATGGCAGAGAAGGGAAATGTCATCGATACTGGCTTCAATGAAGGGGGTGTGAAGCCCTGGTCCACCGACAAACCACTAACTGAAGAGGTAGCGGGTAGGCCTGGTGCCAACGGATCTCAAGGCTCAAGAGGTCTCAACAGCAGGGCAGGGGCAGATGACCCTTCCATAGCCCTATGATGGGCAGGACAGGAATCCATCATGGGTGATCTGGAAGAAGCAGAGGCCTGCACAAGGTGAGGTGCCGAAGCTCTCGATGGGGCGATCCCAGGAGAAGAGGAAGAATCCAGCAGGGACTTGGATCTCCGACCAGGGGAGTGGTCCTTGGGCCGTTCCTTATCCCATCGAGAGTACTTCCCTGAGGATCTGTCCCGGGCTTTGGTGGGTTGCAAGCCTGTGGACAATGCCATCAATGGGGTGGGGTGGGGGCTGCAGAAGACCCCTGCTCTCAGCTAGCTACCTGTTGCTCCATTAGGAATTTCTGCAGGGTTTTCTTTCATTGGCGCCGGGTAGTAAAGTTGAATTTCTGGCAGAATTTGCAGGCCAGGATGTTATGGCTAGGCCCAAGACAGCAGACACAGAGCTAGTGTTCATCCATGGAGGAAATATTCTTTCCGCAGTGACAGTGACGAAAAAGAGCCGACAAAGAAATAGTTCTTAACATACAAAGGAGAAAGAAATAACCTTTAAATAAAAGTGATTCTAAAACAAAAGAAAATAAGAGATAAGTAAAATTGGCAGTTGAACTGTGCAAAAAAGCTTCCGTGGAGTCCATGCGTGAATAGTCAATGGCGGGAAAGAACTGAGGAGGGAGCGGGGACGCCCACGCTTTTACAGGATGAGTGACATCGGAGCCAGATGATGGTGTAGGCATCTCTTAGCAGACTGCTGCAGAAAAGATTCCATAGGATCCTAGTGCCTGATGGCTAAGTTCCACAGGTGTGACCTGATGACGGAGATATACCTGAATAAAATACTAAGGTTTAACATAAAACTGCTTACTCAACCCTAAATAAAGTGGCACTATCGTGCCACTATAGTATATAAAACAGGCTACTCATCTGTAACAGTAGTTCTAGCAGTGGTGTATGTTGGCATGTCCCTCTCCCTTTAAATCTTGCGGAAGGTCTTTACACTGGCTCCTCCCACCCACCCGGGTGGTATAACCTCGGCTCTGCCCCATGCGCCAGATCTTAGCCAACTGGAAGCCAGGTTGTGCATCCAAGCCGGGGAGGTCGGGTGGGTCAGTGTGGATGAACAACATATACCACTCCTAGAACTACTGTTACAGGTAAGTAACCTGTTTTTCTAGGGATTTGGATATGGTGTTCTTATCCACACTTGTTAGCAGACTCCTAGCAGTTCTCCGGGAGGAGAGAGGCAAAGCGCACACTCCCTACTTAGGAAACAGGGACTGGAGAACTTGGGCCCCAAAACTAGCATCCCGGTGTGACTCAAGGTTGATATGGTAATGGGTGATGAAGGTGTTTGTTGTCTTCCAGATAGCAGCCCTGCAGATTTCCTGGATAGGGATGTCCCTGGAAACAGCCACCAACACAGTGGTACGGCGGGTAGAATGAGCTAATATCCCTCTGGAAGGCTCCTTGCCCGCCAACCTATAGCAGAGATCAATGCACGATGTAATCCATCTGCCAATCGTCCGCTTTACTGCAGGCCTGCCAGGTGCGGCTTCAGCATAGGTGAAACAGCTAGCAAACCTCTCCCCAAACTGCCGCCGTCCTCTCCTTATAGTAGTAGAGAGCACACCTCGGGTCCAGACTAGGGAGCCTGTACTCGGCATCCGAGGTGTAGTTCAGGTAGAACACAGGCAGAGTCAACACCTGATTAAGGTGAAACTCTGACACCATCTTCGGGAGGAATTTCGGGTGGGGACACAGGACAACTTTGTCCCTGTGGAAGACCAGATAAGAAGACTCCACCGAGAGTGCCTGGAGCTCCCCAGTCCTTCTGGCAGACATGAGAGCCACCAGGAAGGCCTCCTCCCACGACAAATGTGACATCTCACACTTGTGTATTCATTCGAAAAGCTTGCCCATGAGCTTTGCCAAAACCAGCAGTAAATCTCATGGAGGTGGAGGTTCACGCACTGGAGGGGATACTGTATGTGACAGAGGCCTTTGAAAAAGTGCCAGACCACCTTCTCCTGTGCCACCGTCTGCTGACCGGCCTGTGCCTGGTAAGCAGAGATGGCTGCCAGGTACACCTTAAGGGTCGAAGACCAAACACCCCCTTTGGACAGAGACCAAAGGTAGTCTGAAATACTCGCCACAGGACAAAGGGCCCAGGCCCTTGCCCTGGCACCAAATGGAAAACCTTTTCCATTTGAAGGTGTAGCACTTTCTGGTAGACTCCTTTATGGATGCTTCCACTACTGTGAGTACATCCTCAGAGAGACCCAAAGCCTAGAACTCTAGCCGCTCAGGTACCAGGCTGTCAGGTGCAGGGACTGAAGGTCCAAATGGAATATCTTCCCCTGACTGACTGATATCAGGTCCGGGTGTGCTGGGAGATGCCTCGGAAGCCTATTGCTGAGGCTGAGGAGATCTGCATACCAAAACTGGCAGGGCCAGTCTGGGGCTACCAGGATCACCTGTGCCTTGTCCCTCCTCACCTTGAGAAGCATCTGTGGATCAAGGGAAATGGAGGGAAGGTGTAGAAAGAGGTCTGAGGTCCATGGCCTCAAGAGGGCATCCTCCTGTGGCGATCCCCACTGAGGGGTGGGGCATGAAACAGCCTCAGCTAGGTGTTTTCCTGTAGGTAAACAAGTCCACCATCAATTTGCCCCAGTGGGAGAACAGGCAGTGAGCTACCTCTGGCTGGAGAGACCACTCATGGGATGTCTCGCCTATGCAGCTGAGAGCATCTGCCTGTTGATTTGAGGTTCCTGCTAAATGGATGGCTAGGAGATCCACCTCCAGTCAACTCACAAGTGTCCATATGCTAAGAGCTTCCCTGCACAGCAGCCAGGAGTGTGTGCTGCCCTGCTTGTTGAGGTAGTACATGATCTTGGTATTGTCCGTCTGGACCTGAACCACCTGACCCCGAAGCTGCTGAGCGAATGCTGACAATGCAAGTCTGACCGCTCTGAGCTCCAACAGGTTAATATGGTATCGGGATTCCTCGGGGGTCCAAAACCCGTGTGCCCTGTTGTTTCCCACGTGGGCTCCCCAGCCCATGAGAGAGGCATCGGTTGTGAGGATGACCATCGACTCTGGGTGGACAAATGGGATCCCTTCCTGCAACTGGTCTAGGACGGTCCACCACTAGACAGCATCCCACATCTTCTGGGTCACAGTGATCAGCTGGTCAAAATGACCTAGGCGCTGAGTCCACTGGGTGGCCAGATCCCACTGAAGGGGGCGCATATGCCACCAGACCCATCGAACCACAGTGGTGCAGGCCTCCATGTAACCCAGAAGGCGCAGAAAGTCCCGGACAGGGCACAAGTGCCCAACCAGAAATGAATGGGCAAAGAAGGAGAGAACCTCCACCCTGTCCACCGGGAGCCATGCTCTAGCTTGGCAAGAGCCAAGCTCTGCCCCAATGAAGCATAACACCTGAGAAGGCACAAACTCCGACTTGGCCTCCTTGATCAGGAGGCCAAGTCGTGAGCAGGTCTGGAGGGCCAGGTCCCTGGACCTCTCCACCTCTTACTGGGTGGAACCTGCCAAGAGCCAATCATCGAGGTAAGGGTACACTCTGACCCCTCAATGCCTGAGATGGGCTGCCACCACTGTCATGCATTTGATGAAGACCCGTGGGGCGATGACAGGCCGAATGGCATGGCTCAGAACTTGTATAGCATTCCTCTGCCCTGAAGCGGAGAAACTGCTGGTGGGACGAACGTTGGGACATGAAAGATTGCGTCCTGGAGATCCAGTAAGCAGAATCACATGTTTTGCTCCAGGGATGGTATGATCTAGGACAGAGTAACCATCCTGAAGGTGTCGCCTGAGATACTGATTCAGGTCATGCAGATCTAGAATGGGGCGCCAGCCCCCCTCCGCTTCGGGACCAGGATGTACATGGAAACGAACCCTGTGTTGACTGGAGGATCTGCCACTCGAACCACTGCCTCCTTGAGGAGGCGCTGGGCTATGTCGTCTCTCAGAGCCAATCGAGTGTGTGCTGATACTCTCTCCTCCTGGAGGGGTGCAGGCTCGTCTGGGAGGGTACTGCTCGAATTCCAGAGGCAGACCCTGGCCGACAACTTCTAAGACTCACCTGTCCGAGGTAACAGCGGACCAGGTGGAAAGAAAGTGGTGGAACTAGCCCCACATGGGAAGACCCAGAGCTGGCACGAGTGGCAACCCCATCCCGTCACTGGGCAGGCTTGGAGGAGGAGGGTCCAGGGCCTGAACCCCAAACTCCTTGTCTGGGGGCCAGTGGAGGCCTGGACTTGGGCAGAGGGCACCAAGCCTATGCCTGCTGTTGCTGCCCACCATGAAAGGAGTGCTGCTGGGCCTCAGCAGCAGGGTGCCAAAAAGGCCTTTTTCTTTTTCTGTTGCTTCTTGGTGCCAGGTGCGCTTTGACCAGAAGTGGCTGAGTCCAAGGTGGCATTGGACTGCTCGACTCGCTGAAGGTGACCATCCACACCTGGGCCAAAGAGATTGGTGCCCAGGAAAGGAACATCAGTGAGTTTGTGCTGGGTATCTGCCATAAAGGTGGAAAGCCTCAGCCAAGCCCTGCGGCGTGAGGCAACCACAGCTGCCACCGAATGGGTGCAAGAGTCCCCAAGGTCCAAAGCCGCCTGAAGTTGCTGCTCGGCAACAGCATGACCCTGGTCCCGGACCTGTTTGACCATAGCCTGGAGGTCCTCGGGAAGGTGCGGGAGAACTTCATCCAAGGACCCCAGAAGGGCATGGGAGAAGTGCACCATGACGACGGCCGAGCTTGCCTGACGGAGGCCTAGAGAGCAGGCTGCATAGACCTTCCTGGCAGAGTGGTCCAGTTTTTTGGACTCCTTGTCTGGAGGTCTACCGGTGTCAGCAGAGCTGCCTGTATGTCTGAACACAGAGGCAGTCACTAACCCCTCAGCCGAGGGATGTTCCTTGAACCCCGAGAGGGACCCAATGGGCACCGCATACTTGCAGGCCACCTGGGTAGACAGCGCAGGGCAGGAGGCAGGATGCTGCCAAAGCTCCAAGGCCGGGCCAACAACGGCGGCCACAGGAAAAGGCTTCCGTGGGAGTATTCCCTCTTTGAGAACATCAGTAAGAGGAGTGCGCCCATTGCTGGACAGGTTCCAGGGGCATCCCATGGATTCGGAGATAAGGCAGAGAATCCCTTGAAAAGACGAAGTGCCCTCCTCCGTCGACAGACTACCGACCGACTCATCATCCAGCGGGTGACAGTGAAGGCCAGTGTCATCAGAAACCGAGGTACCCAGACAAATCAGTCAACCACCAAGATCCCCTGAACGTACCTGGAACGATCAGGCATACGGGTGACCGATATCCTAAGAGGAAGACCGGGTCCGTTCGGGAATCCTTCGTGAGCCCTCCGAGGGCTGTTTTGGTGGCGGCTCCATCACTATCGGTGGACAGGCCGGTTTTGGCCGAACCAGGGCAGGTTTTACCGGTTCCATGGGCGAGGAGCAGATTTTATCGGTTCCATGGGAGTCGGCTTTGGCCTAGGAGGCAAGAGCCACGTAATGGCCGGGGTAGAAACCAAGGAAGGCTTCTGCCCGACAGAATGAGCTGTTGTCACATCAAATCTTTGTAGCATCAATGGAGTTTCCACGAAACCTCCTCTCATCTGAGGAGGGCGAAGATGAGCAGTGACATCGCTCTTTTGGTGCACCTGTGCGCCTTTCCTCGGCCTGTCAGTCGAGAGAGTCCAAGATCTCGACTGATCGGACTGGCCGACTGGGTCACTTTGGAGACACCAGTGGAACCAGTGATTTTCCTGGATCTGGGACTAGCTCCTTGATAGGATTTCCCAGCAAGCTGGGTCTCTTCATCGGGGATAAACAAGACCAGAGTCTTGTTAAGAGAGTCGTCGACCTCCTCGGCCGACAACCAATCAACAGAGTCGAGAGTTAACTCAACTACATCTTCGATCGAGACTTCAGCCGGCTGGCCCAATGGCAGGACAGAGAAGCTGGCAGCTGAGCCGCACTCTAGGCCGAGGTCAAGGAGGAGATTCCTGGGACCGAGATCGCTTCTCGAGCCCAAGAACGCCTTCACCGAGATGAAGAATCTCGGTTCCATGTCCTTTAATGGGACCAGGATGAATGCAAGCCCGCAGGTCCTCACTAGTGGGGAGAGAAGGCACATCTCCGAAGAAACCCGAGAAAGTGAGCCCAGGTTGAATGGAATGAATATCGCCGAGAGGAAAGCTCTGCAGCAAATGCCACCAATTCCTCAAGTCCTGCATCTGTTCCAATTGCTCGGTGGACCCGCAGCCGCAGAGACCACCCACCGAGCCTCTTTGGATTTTACTGGTGGATTCCGCTTTTCAGGCCTGCCCAGCTTCAAATGTGCGAGATGATCGTCGAGGATGTTCGGTTGAAACGCGAGGCAAAACTTAGAAGCCTGTCCATGATCGACACCCAAGCAGAAAACGCGACGTGGAGTGAGGGTCTGTGCGTGATATTTTCTGTCCGCACAGGCATCGGCGAAACTGGGGAAGATTTATCTTCCACCATCGAGAGCAGACTACTACAATCGCTAACCCAAAGAAGCGTAATCTTCAGCGGGTCTGAAATTTTTGAGCCAGGACCTACAACACGCGATAGCAGAGAGGAAGCAAACTGTATCTTCCAGCGGAAATGAAGATTTGGCGCCATGGGGCGGAACCGAGGGTTATACCACCGGTGGGAGGGAGGAGCCAGCCTGAAGACCTTCTGGCAAGATTTAAAGGGAAAGGGACATGCCAACAAGTGTGGATAAGAACAACATATCCCCATCCTAGAAATTTATATAAACACATGGATGGAACTTTTCCTATAGAAAAGCCCATCATTTATTTTCCTGTATACCTGTGACTAATCTATCAATTAAAAGTATACCAATGATTAATCTATCAATTAAAAGTATATCAATGACTAGTCTATCAATTAAAAGTATATACCTGCACTTATTTAACAACTACAGCTATAAACCTACACTTATTAAACTATTAAAAGTATTTATACAATAGGGGTGAAATGATATGCCATTCTTTATTTCAGCATAACACCACCACCATGAGATATCACACTCTGCTGACATCACCAGAGTGTGATAACTGAAGTTATCTCCAGTTATCACGTCCCTATTGTATAAAACGGATACATGATGTGTACTTGTGTAATATTGAAAATATTTTCACTTCTGCAGTGACCTCTGGATACTCACTCGTGGCTTCGCCACCGTGAATATCCAGAGATCACTCTAAAGAAGTGAAAATATTTTCCATATCACACTCATGCCCATGATGGCTCCCCTTAATACCTGCACTAATAAAAAGTACACACCTGCACTGCCTTAAATGGGACACCAATAATAACACAACACAGCATTAGGAAGCTCACCAAACCAATTAAACTGCAAAATAACCTGGAAAAAAGACACTTAGACAAAACCCTCTGAAACCCAGAATTCTCTCAAACTCCTACCTCCACTCACACTACACACCATTCCCTTCCTGCTGCAAGACACCTTCAGGTGCCATAACGTGATTGCAAGTGCAATTGCCGATTTCCATAACATTAACCATTCTGATGCATTATATTCCAACAAAACAATGGGTAAGTGCAGAACACTCGGAAGCATACCCATCACAGGGCTAATTAGGGAAATAAAGCCACTTGCCCCTTTGAGCTCATGGCCTCATAACCCTAATTATCCCCCTTGATGGGCATACATCCTTGTATTCCTACCCATTAATTTATAATGTGTGTGTGTGTGTGTGTGTGTGTGTGTGTGTGTGTGTGTGTGTGTGTGTGTATATATGTATATATATGGGATACATGATGGGCATGAGTGTGATATGGCAAATATTGTCACTCCTGCAGAGTGAGATATCCAAGCTCACGATGCAGGAGTGACAATATTTGCTATATATCACCATCTGCCCATCATGTATTCGATATACAATAGGGCCAAGAGTTTCAGAAGTTTTGTTATGCTGTCTTGTGTTCTGTTCCTGTTTACGTGTTTGCTCATTCTGTGTGTGAGCTTTTCTGAATGGGCTGGCAGTGTTATAAACTCAGAGACACATGAGTGTGTTTTGCAATGCTAAATGAGTTAGTTTTAGATAGGAATGAGAAACATTCTTTTGTGAAGCTGTATTGTTTAGCAGTCTGGCTGCAGTGAAGTTAAAAGCATCACAGTAATTGTAATGAACTGAGAGGCAGAGTGTCAGAACAGCCGATACTGTTTTCAGTGGTAATTAAGTTAGCTGCAGGCAGAGTGCAGAGTGTTCTGTGAAATTATGCTCTTTAGGATTCTGGCTGCAGTGAAGCTGAAATTGTCACAGTAATTGTAATGGGTGAGAATCAGAGTTTGAGGAACAAGTGAGTGTGTGTTTCAGTGGTAGTTGAGTTAGCTGCAGGCATTAGTTTAGACTGGTCTGTGAAGCTGTGCTGTTTGGAATTCTGGCTGCATCAAGTTGAGAGCATCACAGTAATGAGCTGGAAGTTTGGGGGGGGTAGGTGTGTTTTGTAATGCTCACTGAGATAGCTGTAGGCAGCAGTGAGACCTCTCAGGTAGTTCTGCATTTGTGTCTATGGTAACAGCACAGGTGTTTCTTTCATGCTGAGGGGAAAGCTGCCTAGGGTGATGATATCAGTGACCTTTGTGACCTGTGTGTGTAAATGTCTCATATCATCACAGCAGAGCAGAGGTAAAAATATCACACTGCAGTGGATGATACGCTGTTTTATCTCACTCATTTACCACTCACCCCTATTGTGTGTGTGTGTGTGTGTGTGATGTATATATATATATATATATATATATATATACAACACAACACTACACACACACACACACATATATGTATTATGGTAGCACAGTAGTGCTACCATAGTTAGAAATTGAGAGCCATTTCTATGTTAAACCCCAAAACTTTGCACCTTAATAACTTTGCAACCGTTTGATGAATTTGCCTGAAATTTGGAATTTATGATCAAGAACCATAGGCCTTGGGATCTGCCAAGTTTCGTACTGGTCAGATATACAGCTGTGGAGTTATTAAGTGTGATCTGTGCGTGCGTTTATGCTTTTCTGGAATTCTGTGGTCGCGCCTACAGGTCGTACGGTTTGCGTGACCGGCCCGAAATCTTCAGGGAATGTGCAGCCGGGGTCCCCGATGTGCCTTTCGAAGATTTCGTGAAAAAATATTAAACGGTTCAAAAGTTATTCAAAAAACAGTTTCCCATTATAAGTCAATGGGAAAAGTTAACAAAAAGTTCAACACTTTCGCAAATGCATTTTTACTTTCGCAAATGGGCCTGTTACTTTCGCAAATCGGCCATTTTGTTTTCAGTTGGTGATCAGAAAAATGGTTGGCATTTAAATTTGGGACCCTCTAGCAACCTAATTTTTTTGTATTCACCTAGTCGGGCCCTGAGGATGCTTGCCATGTCTTTATTTTGTGGTACAACACCCCAGAAATATGTTTTTCAAATTTCTGGAAAAAGTACTACATAAATTACTTCGTCTCACGAAAGTGTATGAAACTCTAGCAGCTTTCATAAATGCGACAGTAATTTTCTAGTCTGTGGGAAATGACAGCAATTCTTTGGCACTGCACTGCAAAATAACCCGTTGGGAGTTTTGGGCTGAAATTTGGAGGAGCATGGCCGACATCTCACAGATGTGCCTTTCAGTGTTGTATTGAAAAAAAATTACAGCGGCAAAGTTATGGCACTCCAAAGTTGACAGTTTTCCCATAGGATAACATTACGCCGAAGCATTACAGGAATCCTTTGGCACCCTGCTGCAAAATAACGGTTTGGTCTTTTTCCTGAAATTTGGAGGAAGACAGCCAACAGTACACAGATGTGCCTTTCAGTAGTTTGGTGAAAAATATCACATGGCGGCAAGATAGTGACACTCCAAAACTGAGTTTTCCCCATAGGATAACATTCGGCGCCCGACACTTAACAGAAATCATTTGGAGCCCTGTTGCAAAATAACGGTTTGGTCTTTTTTCCTGAAATTTGGAGGGAAGACAGCCAACAGCCCACAGATGTGCCTTTCAGTAGTTTGGTGAAAAAACATTACAGGGAGGCAAAGTTATGGCGCTCCGAACTTTTCTTTTTTTCCCATAGGATAACATTACGGCGTTGGCCGCGCCTTTCAGGGCCCGTATCTCGGAAACGGTGCGAGATACGGACTTTTCGTCGGAAAATTTCTTAGCCCCTAATGGGGCTAACATTCAAATTAACCAGGACAGTTGTAAATAATATGACTTTTAAATTTTTTTCTCGTAAATCGGTTCCTGAGATATAATGTATTTAGTATTCCAAGATCTCATTTTCTCCTGATACTCATTATTTTGCATACATTATTTGTACTCACTGTCTTTCTCAATGCAGGTTTGAGGGAAAACCAGCCTGTCGCTTACATTACTGTTACTGTTGCCCTTTCCGCACGGATCCATTACCCGTTCACTTACCATTGACGTCTGCGCCACCATGTGCGTTATCCTTTGCGTTTTCATTTGCGCTTGCGTTTCTGTTATTTTTTGCCATTTCTGTCTACAGTACTGTTTATCTTACTGTTTCACTTTACATCACCATGCCCACTGACATTTCTGTTTGCAGGCACCATGTTACTATGTGACAACACATCACGTGGCAGACCATTCCCGTCTATGCCACCATGTGCGTTACCCTTTCTGTTCTCATTCGTGCTTGTGTTACCATGTGCGCCACTGTTAGCATTTCTGTTTGCGTTGCTGTCCCTGTTAGTATGCCACAACACATCATGTGGCGGAGCCGCAGGCCCGAAGACCAGCGCTCCACTCAATACATCGGGCCCAGCGGCTCCGCCGCTGCATTACATTCACTATTTCTCGTTATCATTCTCAAAGAAGGAAATTAGGCAAAACTCCGTTTAATGCATTAGTTAGGGTTGTTCCACAGCAACAAAAGTGAGGAAATTAGCTGTTAGGGTTGAAAACCCCTTGGACCCCACCCCCCCAACCGGCATTGGGGTGCGCGTGGGATCATGGGTCCTAACTCTCACCCATTCTCTATACTTCTGCTTTACACATGTCATGGGGTGAGAGTTGGGGCTAGCGATCAATCGCGCTAATGCGGAGCGAAAGTGGCGAGGCTCAAGGGTTTTCAACTAACAGCTAGCAATGTAACAACAACTGTCATTAACGAGTTTTACCTCTATATATATATATATATATATAAATAAATAAAACGTTATATTAGAGTTGAGTGCAAACTTCTATGTTAAACCCAAAAGTTTGAACCTTAATAACTTTGGAACCGTTTAACAGATTTGCACGACATTTGGCATGCATAATTTCTAGGGAAAAGTCTCTTGACAAGCCAAATACTGTGTGAATCGGTTTTGTGGTTTCTGAGATGCAGAGTGTCAACAAATTCTAAATTTACCATTTTGTTTACATTTCTTTGTTCACCTGTATCTCAGAAATGGTTTTAGGTTTTGCTCTGAAATTTTAAGGGTAGAAAGCCTTTGGGTCACAGATGTGCTTTTTGAAGGTTTGCTGAAAAAACATGAATCCATTCAAAAGTTATAAAACATTTTCTTTTCCCATTATTTCCCATGGGAGAGTTTCTATGTCAATTATGACATCAAGGTTGGTGTCGCACACTTATTTGTGGACTTGCATCTCTGAAACAGTTTTAGGTTGTGCTCTGAAATTTTCAGGGTACAAAACCTTTGGGCCACAGATGCCCCTTTTGAAAGTTTGGTAAAAAAATATTAATCAGTTCAAAAGTTATTAAAGTTTTCAATTTCCCATTATTTCCTATGGGAAATTTTATATGTCAGGCACGAAATATATGTTCAGAATAGTGGCATGTGCAAAATAGGCATAGGCTATTTTTTGTACAAACCACATTTTGAAAAAAATACATAGAGTTGACTATTCAGCTCTGGTGGTGCAGAGGGCAGAACACTGGGATGGGACATGCAGGGTCCTACGTTCGAGATCCCACTCAGGATCCTGTTTCTATTTATTTTGTTGAAATTGCCAATATCGGGGTGCCCAATCCCAATGTCGGCATGTGTTCTCTCCTCGCACTACTGTGGCACAGGGAGCCCACCCCAGTGTGCTGAAATACAAATTTATATGATTTATATGGTTTTGCCGACATCGGGATGCCCAATCCCGTGTTGGCATGTATCCCTCCACTACTGTGGCACACTGGGACCCACCCCAGTGTGCCAAAATATAACTGAAATGTTTCTGACACCGGGATGCCCACTCCCAGTGTCAGATGCCCCCAAGCCCGTGTACTGCAATTGCCGACATTGGGGTGCCCAATTCCCATTTCGGCTTGTATACCCCAACACACACACACACACACACACACACTACGGTGGCACACTGGGAGCCCACCCCAGTGTGCCAAAACGTATTTTGTAATGACTTCTGAAATAAAGAAAACCATCCCCCAATGCTTTTTTTTTTTTTTACCTGTAAAACAGAAAACGATCCCTCATCGTCTCCCCAGCCCCCAATCCCCACTCTTCCACTGAGCACCAAATTTCCCCACCCCACCCCATACTTACCTCTGGAGGTCGGGCTGCGATCTTCTGTGGACCAGGACACGCCTGCACTCTTCAAAGCCGAACCGCAAACTGAAGAATCAAAGGTAATAAGTGCTGTATAATGGCAGTCAGTAGGGTTTTCAACTTATGCTGATATCTCACCATTTTAGGAATTTTAGCCCCACATTTTCAACACGAGGTTCTTGGGACCCCACCTCATGAACACTGTCACTGTCTTTTCGTTACTCGGTCCCAAAAGGTGGTTTCACGGTCGCTGCACTGAATCACCTTTCGGGACCAATTAATGAAACGACAGTGTCACTGTTCATGAGGTGGGGTCCCAAGAAGCCCATGTTGCAAATCTGGTGAAAAACTTCCAAAAAATGACTCAGTTACGAGTGTGCATTGCGTGGTTTCTATGCACATTCATAACTTCGCCAATTTTTTATACTTTCACTCCAGATTTTCAACATTGCCATTTTTTCACACCACCTCACGAACAGTTCAGCTGTCATTTCTCACATCCTGCCGGAAATGTGTTTTCGCACCTGTGGCGAATAATCAATCAATCAAACTATATTTAACCAGGCAGTTACACTGTTGAGCAAGCTCATCTGCAAGATGGTACTAGGCACAGAGGACAAATTCGTTTACAGTATTCAACATTATTTCAAACACAGCAGACATACGAGATCATTAGGTAACTGGAGCAAGATTTGAATAACGAGGGCTATATACATATACAACCAATTCATCATATATTGGTTAGAGACAGTGGAGGACAAAGGGAGGACAGGAGGGCAAGACAGTAGAGGCCCCCAGAGGGGTTGTCACGGGAAAGAAGGGAGGGAGCTAGGAGGGGGGTAGTTACACTAAAAGGAATGTCAATCGACAGGGGAATAAAAGGCCATGGAGGTCTAGGAGCTAGGGGAATATTCAGTCCATATGCTAGTGATTACCTGATTAATTTATTTTATTTTTTCATTTATTTATTTATTTAGCTTTAGTTGACGTTAAGTGCACTAGACAAATCCTGCCTATTTTCAGAGCACGACCGGGAGGGGATACAGATGAATGCCAACTGACCTTGAACCAGATTAAGCTTTGGTGGTATTTTTAGTGAATGAGGAAATTTGGCCAGGACACTGGAAATTCCTACTCTTTTCAATAAGTGCCATGGGATCTTTAACATCCACCTGAACTACCACCAATCCAGGCAGATGGGACCTCGGTTTAACGTCTCACCCGAAAGACGGCACCTCAGAAGTGCAGCACCCCTCTCATGCTGCACTACAGTGTCAGTAATGGGATATTAACCCAAGTGCCAGATGTGGGAACTGAACCCACAGCCCTCTGATCTCCCAGCCTCAGAGGCGAGTGTGCTACCTACTGAGCCACTGACACTGCTAATCACTGGCACATGTGAATAAGTGAATAATGGCACAGTCACAGCGAAATCCCTTTCGGGACTGATTAACAAAATGACAGTACCAGTGTTCATGAGGTAGAGTCCCAAAATGTCAGTGTTGAAAATTTACATAGAAACATAGAATTTGATGGCAGATAAGGACCACTTGGCCCACCTAGTCTGCCCATTTCCTACCTAACGAATAAGCTGCAGATCCTATCTAACCAACAGCCAACCCCCACCAGAATTGCCTTATGTCTGTCCCATGCATTCTTGAATTCCCCTGTTTTTTGACTCTACGACCTCCTCAGGAAGGCCGTCCATGCATCTACAACCCTCTCTGTGAAGAAATACTTCCTCATATTACCTCTGAGCCATCCCCTCTATCTTCAAATTGTGCCCCTTGTTCTTCCACATCTCTTTTTCTGAAAGATGCTACCCTCTTGGACTTTGTTGATTCCCTTGAGGTATTTAGAAACATAGAAACATAGAAGTTGACGGCAGATAAGGACCGCAAGGCCCATCCATATTTGAAAGTTTCTATCATGTCTCCCCCTCCCTCCTTTCCTCAAGGCTATACAGCTTAAGCTCCTTTAATCTTTCTTCATATGTGACATTGGTGACAAAATTCCTAAAAATGGCCATGTTACGAGCATACATTGCGCAGTTTCTACGCAGGTGCACAAATTTTTAATTTACAATATTCTGACTCAGATTTTCAACATGCTCATTTTGTCACACCACCTCATGAACAGTACAGCTGTCATTTCTCAAATCCTGTGGAAAATGTTTTTTAGCACCTATGGCGAAGAATGGCACAGAATCTGTGCAAAATCACCTTTTGGGACCGATTAATGGCATGACAGTACCGTTGTTCATGAGGTGGGGTCACAAAAAGCCCATGTTGAAAATTTGGTGAAAAAATCCTAAAAATGGCTGAGTTACAAGCGTTTGTTAAAAGTTTTCTACGCATGTGCGTAACTTTGGTAATTTTTTATATTTTCACTCTAAATTTTCAAGATAGCCATTTTGCATACCATCTCATGTAGACTGGCCCTTAATAGGGATACAAATAAAATATCTGAAAAATTAAGGAAATTCACTGCAAAAACTTTGTTAATGCACCATTAGGGTTGAAGCCTAAAAAGTAGGGAAATGAGAACTTAGGGTTCCCAAGCCTAAAACCCCACCCCCACCCTCGGCTTCCAACCCAAACACCCCATCCCCACCCTCGCCTTCCAACCCTAAGGCTCCACCTCCACTCTGCGTACAGGAATAGGTGTGAGGGGTGTGCCTTGGGGTTGTGAACCCTAATACTCACCCCATTCTTTTATTCTGTACCCAGGTTAGGTTATTAACTGTTGAAATGGGGTGAGCATTGGGTGCACAACCCTCCATCTATTCCTGCATACAGGGTGGAGGTGGGGCCTTAGGGGTTGGAGGCGAGGTAGGTGTTTTGGGTTGGAAGCTGAGGGTGAGGGGGTCTTAGGCTTGGGAACCCTAAATTCTCATTTCCTACTTTTTAGGCTTCAACCTTAATGGTGCATTAACGATGTTTTTGCAGTGAATAAATTATATACAGCAGTACACACACACACACACACACTTTGCAGACACATTTGTTACTACATTGTGGGGTTCCAAAACCTCAACAGGAGGGAAGAAGCATTTTTTCAATCCTAAAACCCTCCATAGCCCTTAGCCTGGTAAATGTTCAGGAGACAGCAACTCAGAATCCTGACACTCACAGGAGTGAGTTCAGTCTCCCAACACACACTTGCCGTGTTGCAGTGTCTGGACACAGGCAATATCAACAGGGATAAGGTGGATGTGACATACTGCTACCCTACCCTTGTCAGGCACTACAAGAAAGGAGAGGATGCAGATGCTTGGAGCTGCTCCCATGGTGTGGAGGGCGGTTACTAACAGCTTGGACAGCATGGCTGTGTGAACCCAGGTTCTGTTCCCGGTCGTGGCAACTTTGGCTCCCTGCATTCCACCCACATAACTTTTTTATTTTTTATTTTATTTTTTATTTTTTAACTCTGAGGTCCGCTCTTCCTGGAGTTGGTTATTTTAGTTACAGGGGGTGTGGGGGCAGAGCCCCCCCTGTGTGAGGTGTGGGGGGGTAAAGCCCCCTGCATTAAATGCAAGTCCCTTGTGGGATCCTGCATTTCGGTCCGGGGTACCTATCGGGATGCCGAAATTCAGTCTCCTGAACTCGGTCTTGTAGAGTTCGGGATACTGAGTTTTGGGATTCCATAGGTAATCCCTTAGCCTCATGACCAAAGGCCATGCTACAGATCCAGGGCCATGCCCCACTCACTACACATCATTCCCTCCTTGCTACAAGAGACCTTCAGGTGCCATAACATGATTGCAAGTGCGATTTCTGTTGCTCACGGCATCAGACGTAACTTTGTGCAAAGCAAGGGATCAGTCATAACTTCCTACGCCCAGACCTGTAGCTTGAAGCAGCAGAATCATGGGGCTGGGCTCCAGACCCATAGACTCAAGCAGCACAGGTGTGGGACACAGCCCTGTACCTGTTGCTTGGGTCACAAAGCCAAGGGCTGGTGGAGGTGCACTAGCGGTAGGGATGAAAAAACCTTGACACCACATTTTCTACCTTTTGGGACTACAAACCCCTAACAATGCTTTCATGTAGCTTTCTGCTATGAATATCCTTATTGTTTAAGATAGAAGTGTCATGGCTTGCTCACGTCCCTTCAGGCTCTGCATGAAACAGCATGCGTAGGACCCTTCATAAGTCCTTACTTGCTTCGTGCAAGGCCCAGTGAGTTATGAGTCTAACTTGCTTACACATGGCCCTTCAAGCCCTGTGTGAAAACGAGTCCTAACTTGCTTCACATACATACAAACATACACAAATTAATATATTCACATCTATCTACAGTATACATATATATATATCTATATATATTTATATATGCAAGAAAAACACCTGCCAAGGTGTCCAGGTGTGCTCTGATATACAGACACCTTGGGTGCCTTGTGAGGCATGAGGCGTATGTCGAGTGCCTTCAACCACCTGAGAAACCTGTACATCATCATGCCTGGACACCTTGAAGGGTGTTATTCCTCTTATAAAACAGATCCTAAATAGATTTTTGAAGTGTAAACAGTCATTTAGTTCTAAACTGTCTGGGCGTGCTCTGAAAACAGGACTGCCAGGTGATGCTCCCAGCCAATCAGACTGCTAGAATTTCATTACCTATTGTACATCTCTATTTATAACAAGCATTTGTCAATGCAGAATGTTTGCTTGCTGGCACTGGCATTGCTAGTGCAGGAGTTAGAGAGAAGCATAATAGGAATGGCAGTATTGAACTAACGCCAACCCCCACCACGCAGAGACTGAAAGGCGATGGGGGTGTACCTTTGGGTTGTCAGCCATAACGTTTATGCCGTTCCACATCACCCCACACTGCAGACACTGACAGGTGTTGCAGTGTGCTTTGGGTCTTCGGCCCTAATGCTCAACCCATTTCATATGGAAATAAGCTGAGATGGGTGCAGTATAAAAGAATGGGGTGAACTTTAGGGCTGAAGACCCCAAGGCACACCTTAATGCCTATCAGTGGCTGTAGGGTGGGGGTAGAATGCCGTGAGAATTATGGCCGACAAACCCAAGTCACACCCCTGACGCTAGTCAGTTTCTACAGGGTGGGCGTTATGGTTGGAAACATTAACACCCCGGGCGTTTGTTGGTTTTTTCACTCCAAATTTTCCAAATGGGCTTTTTGGGACTCCACCTCATGAACAGTGGCATTATCATTTCATTACTCAATCCTAAAAGGTGATTTCGCACAGCAACTACGCCATTTGGTGCCACAGGTGCGGAAACACATTTTGGTCAGGATGTGAAAAATGACAGCTGTACTGTTCATAAGGAGGTATGAAAAAAATGCCAATGTTGAAAATCTGGAGTGAAAATATGAAAAATTCACAAAGTTACGAGCGTGCGTAAAAAATGCGCAACACACACCTGTAACGTGGTCATTCTTTGGAATTTTTCCACCAAATTTACAACATAGGCATTTTAGGACCTCTGCTCATGAACAGTGTCACTGTGATTTTCTTAATCTGTCCCGAATACTGATTTCCCACAGCGATCACGCTATTCTGCGCCGGACATGCGAAAAACACATTTTGGCCAGGATGTGAAAAATGACAGCTGTACTGTTCATAAGGAGGTGTGAAAAAATGCCAATGTTGAAAATCTGAAGTGAACATATTACAAATTTGCGAAGTTACAAGTGTGCATGGAAACTGCGCACGCATGCCCATGCCGTGGTCATTTTTAGGAATTTTTTCACCACATTTTCAACATAAGCATTTTAGGACCTCTACTCGTGAACAGTGTCACCGTGATTTTCTCAATCTGCCCTGAACACTGATTTTCCACAGCGACCACGCTATTCTGCGCTGGACGGCGAAAACACATTTTAGCCAAGATGTGAAAAATAACAGCTGTACTGTTCATAAGAAGGTGTGAAAAAATGCTAATGTTGAAATTCTGGAGTGAAAATATTGCAAACTCGCGAAGTTACAAGTGTGCGTGGAAACTGCGCAACGCACGCTCGTAACAGTCACTTTCTGGAATTATTTCACCAAATTTGCAACATAGGCTTTTTGAGAGCCCACCTCATGAAGAGTGATACTGTAGTTTCATTAATTGATCCCAAAAGGCGATTCCACGCAGTGACCGCGAAATCACCTTTCGGGACTGAATAACGCCATGACAGTGACTGAATTCATGAGGAGGGGCCCCAAGAACCCCATGCTGAAATTTGGTGCCAAAAGTCGAAAAAAAATGGGTGAGATATCCACATAAAAAAACATTTATGCCATTATACAGCTTCCCAGCATTTCTTCAGTTCGCGGTCAGCTTTGAAGAGTGCAGACGTGTTCCTGGTCCACCGAAGATAGTCGCGCCGGGCTCCGGAGGCAAGTATGAGGTGCGAAAAGTAGAGGGTGGTCGCGGGGTTGGGAGGGCCACCAGACTAACAAGGGCAGTTTCCTTTTTTTTTAAAATAAAATGAATCCGGACTTTTGGCATGCTGGGGTGGGCTCCCAGCGTGCCACCTGAAATTTGTTTGTTTGGGGGTGGAGCTGATAGGGACTGGGCACCCCGTCGGCCATACAGTGTGCTTTGGGGAGGGGACTTGGACGTTTGCACGCTGGGTGGGCTCCCAGCGTGCCACCTAAGTTTGTGTCTTGGGGGGGTAGTGTGGGCCGACAGTGATTGGACACCCTACGGTCATACGGTGTGCTTTTGGGGAGAGTGCATCAGCCGAGGGGATTGGGCATCCTCGACACACAACAAATGGGGGAGGGTGCATCATGCCAACAGGGATTGGGCTACCATGGCAAAAGAACTGGAGAAGGAGCATGCCGACAGGGGACTGGGCAACCATCCGGCTTCCCAGGGACTGTGAGGCGCGGCTGTCCGTTGGCTTCCTGGGAACTGTGAGAAGCTGGCCGGAGAAGCCATCGCCATGTTAATTGAAACGAGATTCACCAGACAATGCAGTTGAATTGGCTGTTGCAGTCAGGGACCGCCTGCAAACACAGCTGATCATGATGGGGCACTCCCTGATTGCAGCGGTCAATCTCTTTGTGCATAGTGGCATGCTCATTAACTGTCACTACTGGAAGCAAGGGGTTTCCTGCACACACGCACGCAAGCAAACACAAAAAGTGCACAAAATACAAAACAGCCAGATACAGATACTAGTACCCAGTTTTATACTTCAGCCATGCTGTGTATAGTAACTTGCATTGAGGACAATAGGCTAGAAGGAGGTGTAGAGCAACAATGGAGAATTATCAAAACTGCCATCACAGAGGCAACAAGTCTTTGTGTGAAGCAAATAAATCAAACGAAGAAAAAGCCACTATGGTTCTCAAAGAGGTGGCTGTGAAAGTCAGGAAGAAAAGACAGCATTCCGAGTATAAGGAAACACAGAAGGAGCAGGACAGAGAGCTGTACCAGTTAAGGCAGAAGCAAGCAGGAAGGGAAGTCAGAATAGCAAAGGCCCAAACTGAGGAAAAGATAGCCAACCCAGTTAAGAAGGGGATAAAACCTTTATAGGTACATCAGCGGAGAAAGACAAAGGAGGGATAGTGAGGCTGAATAGAATGAACGGTGGGTGGGCAGAGGGGACAGTGAAAAAGCAGGGATACTGAGACGAATATTTCTGCTCAGTATTCACAAAAGAGGAGGGAAGTGCCTAATCCAATTAACAGAAGCACTCTTGATAGGGGTCGATCCCAGTCCTTTCACAGAAGAAAGGGTTCTGCAAGAACTCCTAAAACTGAAGGTGGACAAAGCAATGGGTCCTGATGGAATTCACCCCAGAATTCTAAAAGAATTAAGGGAGGAACTAGTGAAACCACTGGCTACTCTTTTAATAAATCATGGGAGGATGGTGTGGTACCGAGGAGTGGAGGAAGGCGGATGTGATTCCCCTTCACAAAGTGGGACCAAGACAGAGGCAGAAAACTACAGACCTGTCAGTCTGACCTCTGTGGTAGGGAAAGTGATGGAGTCACTCTGAAGGAAAGAATAGTTGAGTACCTAGAGGCCAGTGGAGCACAGGACCCAAGGCAGCATGGATTCACAGCGGGAAGGTCATGTCAGGCGTATCTAATAGATTTCTTTGACTGGGTGACCAAAGTAGTAGACCAGGGAGGGCTGTGGACATGGCCTACCTAGACTTAGCAAGGCATTTGACACAGTCCCACACAAAAGATTAATAGTCAAATTAACCAGCCTGGGAGTGGGTCCCAGGGTGGTAGCCTGGGTAAAACATTGGCTGCACAACAGGACACAGAAGGTAATTGTAAATGGAGTCCACTCTGAAGAAAGAGACGTTACTAGTGGGGTACCGCAGGGTTCAGTATTGGGTCCAGTCCTTTTTAATGTCTTCATCAGTGACATTGCAGAGGGACTGGAAGGAAAAGTATGCCTTTTTGCAGATGACACAAAGATCTGCAACAGGGTTGATACACAAGGAGGCGTGGAAAGGATGAAAAGGGACTTGGCAAAGTTGGAGGAGTGGTCAGAAGTATGGCAGCTAGGATTCAATGCAAAGAAGTGCAAAATAATGCACCTGGGAAACAAGAACCCAGGGGAAGAATACACAACGGGTGGGGAGGTAGTAACAACAACAAAAAAGGAAAGGGACCTGGGGGTAATCATATCAGATGACCTTAAGGTTAGCAAGCAATGTGAGAAGGCAGTAGGGAGGGCTGGGGGTATACTGGGATGTATAGGGAGAGGCATCAGCAGCAGAAAACAGGAAGTTGTTATCCCACTGTACAGACAGTTGGTGAGACCCCATCTGGAGTACTGTGTCCAGTTCTGGAGACCCCATCTCTGCAAGGACATAGACAGGATAGAGGTAGTCCAGAGGAGGGCAACTAAAATGGTGCAGGGTCTGCAAGAGAAGCCGTATGAGGACAGACTAAAGGAGCTTAATATGTATACCCTTGAGGAAAGAAGGGAGAGGGGGACACAATAGAAACTTTTAAGTACCTCAGTGGAATCAACAAAGTCCAAGAGGGTAGCATCTTTCAGAAAAAGAGACTTGCAAGAACAAGGGGACACAATTTAAAGATAGAAGGAGGGCGGTTCAGGGGCAATGTGAGAAGTATTATTTCACAGAGAGGGTAGTGGATGCATGGAACAGCCTTCCTGAGGAGGTTGTGGGGTCTAAAACTGTGGGAGAATTCAAGAATGCATGGGACAGACATAAGGCAATTCTTGTGGGGGGGTAGGAAGAAATAGGCTCTTGGTTAACTAGGATCTACGGCCTATCCTGTAGGTAGGGAAATGGGCAGACTAGATGGGCCAAGCGGTCCTTATCTGCCGTCAAAGTCTATGTTTCTATGAATCAGAGGATACCTATAAAGCTAATACTAAGACATGCCGTGTCACTTTTTTTCTACTGGCAGTTAAATGGCTATACATACATGCATAGAAATTGTCGGCAGATAAGGATCGTTACATGTAGGCCCATCTAGTCTGCCCATAAGCCCTAAACTTGTATGCAGTCACCAGATCCAGTGCTGAGGGCAATAAAATGAGGATTGTTAAATGATTTTATTAAAAATAGTCTGATGACTGCCTTACACAGCATCAATACTGTAAGGTAGGAGTCAAGTTACTACATATACAGGATCACCGTGTACTCTTAATATAAGTTTCAAGTTTATTTGCAGGAAAACACCACTGAACACACTCATTTACAAGGAGGGCCCTCCTAATATAATAATAATAATAAGGTGATATAAGCCCTTATGTGATTTATTTTGACATCTGAAATCTCAAGATGTAGCCAATATGTGATTGTGTCAGATGTAGTAGTACCAGGGGTTAACTCTTCTGCTTATGTTTCTAAGAAACAATTACTTAAAAGCATTGCATACTGCAACAAATTTAAATTTTTCACAGTTCCAGTAGGGCAGTGCCTATACTGATCAATGCCTCGTAGGACTTTTCCCAATTTGTAGAGGATCATTTTCAGTTTCCCACTGCAGAAGTATAGTAAAAGAAATCTAGACTCCTCTTAACTTTTCCACCAGTTGAATGCGTATAGAGCTATCTTTTGATTATAACATCTATGTCCCATCCTGCCTGTGTGCTGCCTAATCCCCAGCCCCTCAGACCACCAACCCTCTGCACTGGTACCCCAGCTAGGCTCTTGCCCCCTCGCCGCCCCAGTGCCTCACTCTACCTCTGGGTATGTGGCATTGCCCCTCATTCAACCTTGGGGAGGTCATATATCTCCATGTTTGCCCCTGGCTTGTATGTTTGGAAACCTGTTGATTGTTGATATGTTAATCCCGTTTGCTGTGTCCTACTGCTTTATAATTCTCTGTCTTATCCCACTGTTGGAGTATGTCGCTCCGGATAGTAATGTTTGACTATGTATTTCTCACATGTAAATACCATTGTTGGAGTATGCTGCTCCAGATTGTCACGTTTACTATGTACTTCTCCTATGTAATTATCCTGTAATTCTCCCGGGTCGCACCTGAAAATAGGCACTTGTTGTCTAGCGTGCCTACCGGTTACCAAAAAGCAAATAAATAAGTCACTGGGTGGGATTAAAAACAAAAAAACAACATTCCTGAAGCCATAATGATTTGTATGGATTGGTTCAGCTGATCAACTGTCTACACTTTGTGCATGTGAGACACACATGCGTGGAGTGCTGGACCACTTAGTAATTAAATGAGAATTGTAAATCTCTGGCTCTGTCAGTTCAGAGCTGAGCCCCACTGTTACAGTCCTGACCCCCTGCTATCTCTACAACATACAGCTGGTATAAATCTCATCTCCCCTGCTCCTCTTTGAATCAGCATGGGAAAATTAACCCCTTCACACCTGAATTCTTTCAGCCTGAAAGACATATACATGGCTCTTTTTCAAATTACTTCTAAATTAATTCGGGTGAGAAGGGGTTAAAAAGGGCAATCTACTTTGGCCAAAAAAAACAGCAGTGGTGGCAGCCCCCCTCGCTTCCCCGGTTCCGTCGCCTGTGGGCTACCTGTTACATAGCCAGATGCTGTTGGTGCAGTGTCCATTCTTACTTTAAGTATTGTACAGAAATTTGGGAGCTGCTGCTTCTGTACTGTACTTCCGGTAAAGAATGCAGCTGTAATTGGCTGCTGCAGTCAGGGACCGCCCTGCAAACACAGCTGATTGTGACATCAAGTTTCTTTGAGCATAGTGGCATGCTCATTAACTGCCTCCTACTGAAGCAAGGTGTTTCTTGCGCACGTGCAAGCAAACACAACAATGAGTAAGAAAAATCTGTGAAGATCCCGACTCCTGACTGGATGAAACACACCACATGACTGTGCATTATTAGAAATATAGAAGTTGATGGCAGATAAGGACCACGTGGCCCACTTAGTCTGCCCTTTTTCCCTACATAATGTTGTGAGCTTTAGGGTTGACAACCCCAAGGAAGACTGCACCCCTGATTTGTTTCAGGAGCGGGGTGGGAGTTTTCGATTGGAAACCCCAAAGAACAGGTTACTCACCTGTAACAGTAGTTCTAGGAGTGGTATATGTTGTTCATCCACACTGTTTGGCATTGTCCCCTTCCACTTTAAATCTGCCAGAAGTCTTCAAGCTGGCTCCTCCCACCCACCCAGGTGGTATATACCTCAGCTCAGCCCCATGATGCCAGATCTTAGCCCGCTGAAAGCAAGGTTGTAAGAGTCCGCAGCCGGGCAGGTCGGGTGGGTCCATGTGGATGAACATATACCACTCCTAGAACTACTGTTACAGGTGAGTAACCTGTTCTTCTAGGAGCGTAGATATGTTGTTCATCCACACTGTTTGGCAGACTCCAAGCAGTTCTCCAGGAGGAGGAGGGAGGCAAGGCGCACACCTCCTACTTAGGAAACAGAGATTGGAGAACTGAAGCCCCAAAACCAGCATCCTGGCGTGACTCAAGGTCGATGTGGTAGTGGGTGATAAAGGTGTTTGCTGACTTCCAGGTAGCAGCCCTGCAGATTTCCTAGATAGGGATGTCATGGAAGCAGCCACCGATGCAACAGTATGGCCCGGGTTGAATGAGCTCTTATCCTCTGGGTGGCTCCGTGCCCGCCAACTCATACACACAGACCTATGTATGGCGTGATCCATCTTGCTATGGTCCGCTTGGCTGCAGGTCTGCCAGAAGCGGCTTCAGCGTAGGGTGACAGAAAACAGCTGGCGAACTTCTCCGTGAATTTTCGCCGTCCTTTCCTTATAATAGGAGAGAGCATGTCTCAGGTCCAAAGTATGGAGCCTGTACTCGGCATCCGAGGCGTAATTAGGGTATTATACTGGCAGAGTCAACACCTGGTTAAGGTGAAACTCTGACAACACCTTCGGAAGGAATTTCAGGTGGGGGGGGCAGGACAACTTTGTCCCTGTGAAAGACCAGATAAGGGGAGTCCACCAAAAGCGCCTGGAGCTCCCCTGTCCTTCTGGCAGACGTGACAACCACCAGGAAGGCAGTCTTCCATGACAAGTGTGAGAGCGCTCACTTGTGCGTGGGTTCGAATGGCTTGCCCATGAGCTTTGCCAAAACCAGCAACAGATCCCACGGAGGTAGAGGTTCACGCACCGGAGGGGATATGTGATCCATGCCTTTGAAAAAGTGCCCGACCACTGTCTCCTGCATCAAT
Organism: Neoceratodus forsteri; assembly: GCA_016271365.2. NCBI lineage: Eukaryota > Metazoa > Chordata > Ceratodontiformes > Ceratodontidae > Neoceratodus > Neoceratodus forsteri. The sequence continues at coordinate 271,360,051 of JADMNL010000025.1, forward strand.
GTCGGCTGACCAGCCCGCACCCGGTAAGCAGAAATGGCTGCCAGGTGCACCCTAAGGGTCGATGACCTAAGATCCCCTTTGGAGAGAGACCAAAGGTAGTCGAGAATGTTAGCCACAGGACAGGACAAGGCATCCAGACCCTTACCTTGACACCAAATGGAAAACCTTTTCCATTTGAAGGCATAACATTTCCTAGTCGATTCCTTTCTAGATGCCTCCACCACAGTGTAGATATCTTTGGAAAGACCCAAAGCCTGGAACTCTAGCCGCTCAGGTACCAAGCTGTGAGGTGCAGGGATTGAAGGTCCGCATGGAAGACCTTCCCCTGGTTGAGAGATATCAGGTCCGGGCGTGTATAAAGCCGCTCCGGGGGCCTGCAGCTGAGACTGAGGAGATCTGGATACCAAAACTGGCGCGGCCAGTCTGGGGCTACCAGAATCACCTTCACCTTGTCCCTCCTCACCTTGAGTAACACCTTGTGGATCAAGGGAAATGGAGAGAAGGCATAGAGGAGGCCTGGGGTCCACAGCATCGAGAAGGCATCCCCCTGCAGCGAGCCCTGCTGAGGGGGGGTGGGCATGATACAGACTCAACTTGGTGTTTTCTCTGGAGGCAAACAGGTCCACCATTGGTTTGCCCCAACAGGAGAACAGACTGTAAGCTACCTCTGGATGGAGAGACCACTTGTGGGATGTCTGGCCTATGCGGCTGAGAGCATCCGCCAGCTGGTTCGAGGCTCCTGCCACACAGATGGCTAGGAGATCCACCTCCAACCGGCTTACGAGGGTCCAGATGCAGAGCGCCTCCTTGCACAGCAGACGGGGGTGCGTGCCACCCTGTTTGTTGAGGTAGTACATGGTCGTGGTATTGTCCGTCTGGACTTGAACCACTTGACCCCGGAGCTGCGGAGCGAAAGCTGACTGTGCCAGTCTGACTGCTCTGAGCTCCAACCGGTTGATCTAGCATCGGGACTCCTCGGGGGTCCAGAACCCATGGGCTCTGTTGTCTCCCAAGTGGGCTCCCCAGCCAATGAGAGAGGCATTGGTCATAAGGACGACCGTTGACTCGGGGCGGACAAATGGGATCCCTTCCTGCAACCGGTCTGGGGCGGTCCACCACTGTAGAGCGTCCCACATCTTCTGAGTTACAGTGATCAGCTGGTTGAAATGACCATATCGCTGAGTCCACTGAGCAGCCAGCTCCCACTGGAGGGGGTGCATGTGCAACCGGGCCCAACAGACCACTGAGGTGCACGTCGCCATGCAACTCAGAAGGCGCAGAAAGTCCCAGGCAGGGCACAAATGCCCAACCAGAAATGATTGGGCAAAGGAGGAGAGAACCTCTGCCCTGTCCGCCAGGAGCCGAGCTCTGGCTTGACAAGCGTCGAGCTCTGCCCCAACGAAGCCCATCACCTGAGAAGGCACGAGTTCCGACTTGGCCTCGTTGATCAGGAGGCCGAGTTGGGAGCAGGTTTGGAGGGCCAGATCCCTGGACCTCTCCACCTCCTGTTGGGTGGAACCTGCCAAGAGCCAATCGTCAAGATAAGGGTAGATTCTGACTCCTCGACGCCGAAGGTGGGCCATCACCACTGCAATGCATTTGGTGAAGACCCATGGGGCCGATGTCAGGCCAAACAGTATGGCTCGGAACTCATACAGGGTCCCTTTGACCCCGAAGCGGAGAAACTGCTGATGGGACGGGCAGATTGGGACGTGAAAGAATGCGTCCTGTAGATCCAGTGAACAGAACCACATGTTTCGCTCCAGGGATGGTATGATCTGGTTCAGAGTGACTATCTGAAAGGTGCAAGACCTGAGAAACTGATTCAGGTCGTGGAGATCTAGAATGGGGTGCCCCCCGTCCGCTTGGGCACCAGGAAGTACCTGGAGACAAAGCCTGGGTCTGATGGAGGATCCGGCACTGGAGCTACTGCCTCCTTGTGGAGGAGCTGAGCTTGTCGTCTCGAAAAGCCGGACTGGGTGCAGCAATCCATTCCTCCCGAGGCGTGGGCTCGGCTGGAGGAGTGCTCTCGAAATCTAGAGGCAGTCCTGATCTAGCGGACCAGGCAGAAAGGAAGTGGCGGAGCCGACCCCCCATGGGAGGACCCAGAGCTGGTGTGATGGGTATAGGGGTGGCAACCCCCAACCAGTCACTGAGCAGGCTTAGAGGAGGAGGCTCCAGGACCTGAGCCTCGGCCTCCTTTGTGGGCCTGTTGGGGACCCTGCTTGGGCCAAGGGCGCCAAGCTTGGGCCTGCTGCTGCTGCTGTCCTCCTTGATAGGAGGGCTGCCGGACCGCAGGGAAAGAGTGCCAAAATGGCTTCTTCTTTCTCTTCTGCTGGTTCTTGCCCGAAGAACCCTTAGCAGAAGTAGCATCCAAGGTGAAACTGGACTGCTCTATACGCTGAAGATGACCAGCCACTCCTGGACCGAACAAGTTGGTCCCCAGGAAGGGCATGTCAGCATGATTATGCTGAGTATCTGTCGGGAAGGAGGAAAGCCTCAGCCAAGCCCTGCGGCAAGAGGCCACTGCGGCTGCCATCAAGTGGGCACAAGAATCCCCGATGTCCAGGGCTGTCTAGAGCTGCTGTTTGGCAACAGCACGGCCCTGGTCACGGACCTGCTCGATCGTGGTCTGCATGTCTGCAGGGAGATGAGGAAGGACCTCGTCTAATGACCCAAGAAGGGCATGAGAGAAGTGTGCCATAATGACCGCCAAGCTGGCCTGATGAAGACCCAGAGAAGAGGCCGCATAGACCTTATGGGCAGCATGGTCATATTTTGGACTCCTTGTCCAAGGTCGATCAGTTCGGCAGACTGCCAGTACACCTGAACACAGAGGCAGTCACCAGGCTCTCGGCCGAAGGGTGCTCTGGAACCCGCAAGGAACCCCATGGGCACCGCATGCTTGCGGGCCATGCAGGCAGATGGTGCTGGGCAGGAGGCAGGGACGCTGCCGGATTTCAAGGGCGGCCAACAAGGCCTCGCCACTGGAAAACCTCTGTCGGGGTATCCTCTCTTGAGTATGTCAGTGAGAGGGTACTCCGCCTTTTCTATATGGGCTCCAGGGCATTCCGTGGAATCGGAAATGAGGTGGAGAATGCCCTGGAAAGAGGAAGGGCCTTCCTCCATCCCTGCGCCAACGGACGACTCGTCATCCCCGGGATGAGACTGGAGTCTGGTGACATCAGAGTCCGAAGAATCGGGATACAGCAGTCTACCGCCTAAGTCACCCTCGATGCGCCGAAGGCGATCTGGGGTGACTGTAATCGACAGACGTCGGGGAAGCCCGGTGTCCTGTCGGTCCTCTTTTGAGGGCACCCCTCCCTCAGGCTGTTTAGGCGGTGGTTCCACCCGAATCGGTAGAGAGACTGGAATAGGCTGAACCCGGGACGGGCCAGCCCACAGGCGGAGGAACCAATGGCTTCAGTTCCAGAGGGTCAGGTTTGGCCTGGGAGGCGAGAGCCAAGTAATGGCCGGGGTGGCGGCAGAGACGGCTTCTGCCCTGTCAAGATCAGCTGCTGCCACATAAGGTCCTCATAGTGCGAAGCTTCCGCTGGAGCCTCTCTCGTCCGAGGAGAATAAGGACAACCTGTGGCGTCGCCTCTTCTTGAGCGCTTATGGCTCTTCCTCGGTCGCTCAGCCGAGGGGGTCCTGGACCGTGACCAAGATCGGGAGGCCAACTCGGTCGCCGGAGACACCGTGTGATCGGGTGAAACCCAGGGTCCGAACTGGGTCCTTGATGGGGACACCAGCGGGCTGGGTCTCCTCATCCGGAAATACCAGGACCAGAGTCCATTCTAGTGAGTTGTCAGCAATGGCTGGTGACAAGGGTCGATCGGTTCGAGGATTACCTCGACCTCGTCGGCCACTTTCTCGGTCCCCTGGCCAGTCGGAAGATCTGTGAAGCCGGCGGCCGAAGATGCGATCTCGACTGAGGTCGAGACTGCGTGTTCCTGGGACTCAGACCTTTCTCGGTCCCAAGAATGTCTTTGCCGGGATGAAGACAATGGGTCTTTATCTCTCTTCCAAGAGCGGGAGGAGTGCAAGCCCGAGGGCACCTCTCCCCGGGTAGGGAGAGACTGGCACATCTCCTTAAAAGATCCCGTAAAGATGGAGCCCAGGTTCAGCGGGACAAAGAAGCTTTGATTGGCCGAAGCGCGAGCAGCTTCTTCCTCGAACGCCTTCATCTGTTCCAGCTGATCGGCGGAGCCCGCAGCTGCGGAAACCACCCACCTAGCCTCCTTCGACTTCACCGGAGGGTTCCTTTTTTCCAGCCTCCCCAGTTTCAGGCGTGCCTTGCGGTCGTCCAGGACATTGCGATGGAGAGCCAAGTAAAAGCTACATGACGAGGTGTCATGGTCGACACCTAGGCAGTAGACGCACATGAAGTGGGGATCAGTGCGCGACATCTTCTGGCCTCAGGGACACAGGTGAAATCCCAGGGAAGATCTCTCCTCCATGATCGATGCTGCAAAAGCACGATCGCTAACTCGAACGAGTTTGAGGTTCGGTAAAACCGATAGTTTGAAAGCCAGGGCCTACGAAATGCAAGAGCACGAGGGAGGCAACCTGTATCTTCCAGCGGAAAGGAAAATCTGGCGTCATGGGGTGGAGCCGCGGTATATACCACCCGGGTGGGTGGGAGGAGCCAGCCTGAAGACTTCCGGCAGATTTAAAGTATAAGGGGAAAATTCCAAATAGTGTGGATGAACAACATATCCACGCTCCTAGAACCACATTTTCCTACTTTTTTCGCTTTAGCCTGAACCCTAAAGGTTGTATTAATGTAGTTTTTTTTTTTCCAAAGAATTTCCTTAACTTTTTGAGACAGTATAATTGTATTCTTATTTGTTACAAAAAGCCATCAAATTTATGAATATTCGTCCACACTATGTATAAAATCAGTAATGCTGAATACAACTAATGATTGAACTATAATAGATGGGGCACAAGAACCGGTGCCATAAAAAGCCTATGTAAATGCAAAGTAAGCAACAGAATAAGCAGAAGTACAGTTACGTAAGAACTTACCGTAACAGTATATCTTCGAGAGGAGCTCTTGCAGCAGGTAATACCAATAGGACTAATGCCGCCAGGTGTTAGGACCCCACAGAAATCTTGTAGCTAGCACTCTGTAGTGGGGGACTGCCCCCGTCGTCGGCTCCACCAGACGTCAGACGTGGTATAAAGGGGACAGTCCCCCAGCACCATCTCAGTTCTCCCACCGGAGACCCAGCTGAAAAGATTTGGAGAAATGAGCAGGAACTCTCCAACCCTGAATAAGGGTAAAAACGCAGATTCCTGGGGGATGGAGGTTGGGAATGCCACCTGCTGCAAGAGCTCCTCTTGAAGATCTACTATTATGGTAAGTTCTTACATAACTGTACTATCTGACTTCATGGGGGACCTCTTGCAGCAGGTAATACCAAAAGGACCAAGTCTCAAGCAGTACCCAAACATAGGTCCAAGTCTAACAGGAGGTGGAGAGAAATAAGCAAATTGAACAGCCTCAAGAGAGTAGGCCTTGCAGGACGGCCAGTCCGAAACCTGCTCTCCTCCTAGAAGCAATGTCTAGGCTGTAATGCCTGATGAAGGTGTGGACCGTGCTCCAAGTCGTGGCAGCACAAATATCTGCTGACAACACATTTTTTAAGGAGGCAAAAGAGGTAACTACATCCCTGGTGGAGTGACCCTTGATGGGTCCCACCAGAGGTTTACCATGGTGTTGGTAACAAAAGAAGATGCAGTGCACCAGCCAATGGGCTAGTGACTGCTTGGAGACAGGAGCCTGTCATTCTTTTTGTAAAGGAGACGAACAACTGGTCCATCTTTCTAGAAACGTTAGTCCTATGGAGATAATACCTCAGGATTCTGTGGACATCCAGGGTAGGCAACAACGCTTCTCCTTGATTCTCAAACTCAAGATAGTAAACCAGAAGGTTGATGTCCTGGTTCAGGGTCAGTACTGACACCACCTTCGATAAGAACTTAGGGTTCATACACAGGGTCATCCTGTCCCTGTGAAAAACAATATAAGGCTCCTTACACATCAGGGCCTGAAGCCTCGGAAACCCTTAGAGCGGAAGTAACAGCACTAAAAGAAGCGCCTAAGAGAGAAAGCGCAGCTCGCATGTCGTGGCTGGTTCAAAGGGAGGCAGGTTGAGCTTTTTTAGAACAAAAAGTAAATCCCAAGGAGGGACAGGATCTCTCCTGGGAGGTCTGATGTGTAGGACCCCTCTGAGGAAAGTCTTGCAGACGTTCAGCTGTGCTAGAGTTCTCTCCCCAAATGGTGCATGGTATGCAGAAACCGCACACACGTGCACCTTGATGGACAAGTAGCATAGCCCCAGGTCCAAGAGGTGAAGAAGAAAGTCTAGCATGTGCCTAACCGGGCAATCCAGGAGATCTAGGGCATGAGCCATTGCCCAAAGGCAGAAACGCTTCCATTTCATAGCGTAAGTAGCTCTAGTGGAAGGTTTCCTCGCCGCCATCAAAACTTCTGCCACCCTGCTTGACACTCGTAATCTTTCCTCTGTTAAGACTGCAGAAGCCAAGCATGCAGGTGAAGAGAACCAGAGCAGGACAGATGAGCGTCCCCTGCTCTTGTGAGAGCAAGTGGGTGGAAAGAGGCAACTGTACTGGGGGCTCCAATGATAGTTGTTGCAGCAGTGGATACCAAATCGGACAAGGCCACAGAGGAGTTACCAGGACCATCTTGGCTCCCTCTAGCTGTAATTTGAGCAGTACTCTCTGAATGAGAGGAAAGGGAGGGAAAGCGTACAGGAACCTCCCTGTCCAAGAGAGGGACAATGTGTCCCACCAAAAAACACCAGGCCCTGAAGCGAGCAAGCAGAAATTGTGCAGTTTAGCGTAGTACGGGGACGCAAAGAGGTCCAGATCTAGACGGCCCCAGCGATCAAGAGGTCGCCCACTTCCTGAAGCAATTCCCACCGTGATTCAGAGAGCTTAGAGCGACGGAGACCGCTGGCTTAGAACGTTCTGGATACCTGGCAGGTGTACTAAGGTGAGGTCTAGAAGATGTTCTGCTGCCCAGTCCCACACTCCATGGCCTCCCTGCAAAGGGATAAGAGCCAATGCCCTCTTGCTTGTTGATGTAGAAGACAACTGGTGTGTTGTCCGTCTGCACCAGAAGACCCGGAGAGAGTCGGTCTCGAAATGCCTGAAGCGCATTCAGAACTGCTCTAATTTCCAGAATGCTGATATGTAGAGAGCTTCCTATGGGAGACCAAGACCCTCGAGTCTTGTGATCCCCTAGGCGAGCCCCCCCCAACCTGTCAATGAGGCATCCATCATGAGAACTTGAGACAGGAGGTGGTCTCTGAAAGGAGGCCCCTCCCTCTAGGTTTGGATGGCAGAGCCACCAGTTGAGGGAGCGACGGACAGTCAGTGAAACCCGGACCTGCTGATCCAGATCATCTACCGCCTGGTCCCATTGGACCCTGAGGTGCCACTGAATGACCCTCATATGCAATCTGGCGAGGGGGACTGTAGCTATAGCTGGTGCCATATGGCCCAGAAGCTGAAGAATTACCCATGCAGGGAGAGGGGGCTACTTCAACTCTGCTTGCCAGAGCCCGCAGGTGATCTGCCCTGTCCAAGGACAGGAAAGCTCTTCCCTGTATGGTATCCAGGATCGCCCCTATGTATTGCAATTGCTGGGATGGCCAGGGTTGCGACTTCGGCCAATTTGCTGTTATCCCCAGGGAGCAGAAGAGCTCTTCTGTCTCCTTTAGGGCGACTCGAAGTTGCTCCTCCGATGGAGCGGAGATGAGCCAGTCGTCCAGGTAGGGGTAAACAAAGAGGCCTCTCCTTCTGAGGGTCGCTGCCACCACTGCCAGACATTTGGTGAAAACTCTGGGGGCAGATGATAGGCCGAAGGGCAGGTCCCAAACTGGTAATGCTGGTCCTGAACCGAGGAACCTTTTGTGAGATCTCAGAACTTTGATATGCATGAGGCGCCTGCATATCTAGGGAGCATACTAATCCCCTTGATGAAGCAAAGGAAACAGACTTGCCAAAGTTACATCCAAAATTTGGCAAAAGTCTCCCCGCTTTCTTTGGAACCAGAAAAATGGAAGTAATACCCTTGCCTGTCTGGGCCAGAAGCACCGGCTAGATGGCATTTTCTCCAGAAGCTGTTGGATTTCTTCCGCCAGAACTGCTTACTAGAGCCAGTGCACCTCTGGAGAGGTCCATATGAAACAAATTGCTTTTTCACACTGTGAAACTTAAATATCTGTATCCTGTTTGAGTCTCGGTAAAGGGTACCTTCCCTATACCAGGGCTCTTGTGTGTTACTACAAATAGCATTGTGGGATACTGGAGGTCTGTTTAGGACTGCAACAGTATTTACACCCACTATTGCTGTACTTATATAATTTCTGCACTTATTAGTGCATGATTGCCTGTTCGCTAGCCCTTTACATACAGGGTGTGCCTTTTTTAAGGCTATTGTATTGATTTTAACTCCAAACTACGAGCAAGAAACCAGAAGTAGCGTGTTTGGCGCTTCGGTCCTCGCACTCCTGAAGACCCGCACTAGCGAAGCGGGCGCAGGCGCTGGGTCAGCGACAGAGACACGCAGCATTTCAGCGCAGGTCTACAGTGTCCACCGGCGCTATAGGACGGGCCCACTTAACGTGAAGGATATCCAGGCAGTGGGCCTGACCTGTAACAATATATTCTCCTGGGCTATTGAAATCCTTACAAGAGCACAATGAAGAAAGCAAACAACCTGTGCTCGTCATGCCAAATATATGCCATTGGTAAACAAACCCCTAACTTTACCTGTGACAAATGTGTTTTAGTTAGTAATCTGCAGGAGGAAATTAAACGTCTCCAACCTACACAAACAAACACTGATATTAAAACTTTGGAGGACTACATAGATCAAATGTCACTCCTCCTGGAGGCAAATACATCCTCCACTCAAATGGCACACGTGGCCATTATTAATCATGAATCCCACTTCAATATACCACCCACCTCTACATTAGGGGATCATCAAGTCATTACTTCCACACCTCTAGTCTCTGCTCCTTCCTCCCAACCACAATACACGAAAGAGGAAGATAACTGGATTACAATTCCCCATACTAAACCAAAGATAACAAGTGTTCAACCTTCCTCTAATGCCCCTGCAATTCCATTGCATAACTCTTTTGAGCACCTAACACAGATTACTGATGAAGAAATAAACAGTAGTCCTGATCCTGGCACAAATGTAGCAAACACTATGTGCTCCAATCCCACACCTAGTCATCAGACCCCAGCCCTGCAAACTCAAATACCACTGCCCCCCTCACAACAACACAGGTGGAACCGTCCCCAATTAATGATCAGATGACTAAACAAGTGTATGTTTTGGGAGATTCCATCATAAAATATATTGACCGGGCTGTCTGTAATCCAGATAAAGAACATGGAACCTGTTCAAGTTATCGAGGGGCAAGGGTTTCAGATATAACATTAATGGCAAAAACCATATCGTCATCAGTTGGTAAAAATCCTCTAGTGGTCATCCACGCAGGGACAAATGATATCACTAGATCCTCATTACAACAACTTAAAAAGGACTACGTCTCCCTTTGTAACATACTGGTGGAAGGGGGTGTTACATAAGCCTGTCTGAAATATTACCGGTCCCAAGAGCCACAAAGCACATCTTTGATAAAATAAAAGCCTTGAATGAATGGCTATACAAATGGTGTTATCAGCAAAACATCCCCTGCCTTACACACTGGGAAGAATTCTACAATAAACCGTCCCTGCTCTGGTGGAACGGTTTACACCTCAGTAGAAGAGGAAGCACACTATTGGGACGCAAAATCACTACATTTATTGGCAACCATTTAAACTAATGTCAAAGGGGAAGAGTGGGTTACTACCCAAATCTCTTAATACAAACATTTACTCATCACATCATAATCACCTGAATGTTCTATCCCTCAGTGCTCGCTCTCTTAATACTACCAAACAAGCTGAACTAGAAATTAAGGCTCAATCTCTCGACTTGGGACTAATAGCAGTAACAGAAACCTGGGGCAACTCTGATAAAAAATGGATTGTTGAAATCCCCAGATTCAAGCACCATTTCAAAAACAGAATTGATACAAGAAAAGGGGAAGGTGTAAGCATATATGTCAGAAATGACATCCCCTCTTTTCAATCTCCAGCTATTATCCGGTCAGAGAGCATATGGGTATACATTCAGCCCATGGGTCTTCCCCAAATATTAGTGGGCACTTTTTATCGCCCTCCCTCTATAGACATTAACCAAACCACACAGTTAGCTAATTAAATTTCTCAAATAGCAAATAAAGGTATGGTCCTCATATTGGGGGACTTTAACTTGCCCACCATAAACTGGGAGACCCTAACAGGTTTAAATCAACATGATGAACAATTACTTACAACTATTATAGACCTAGGCCTTAACCAACTCGTTAGGGAAGCTACCCAGGAAACAAACATTTTAGATCTTGTTTTAACCAACCTAGAGACTTCCACAACTGATCTTCAGCTCTCCGACCCTCTTGGTAATAGCGACCATATGTCTATATTCTTTACTATTCCACTTTATCTACATTCCAAATTTAATAATCTTAAAATCAAGCAATACAACAGGGCAGATTTTCACAAAATTAATGAACACTTAAGTTCTATACATTGGGACCACATCCTTTCCCCCATTAACATCAAAGAAGCCTGGGACTTATTAAAGTAAAAAATCCATGAACTTGAAGAACTATATGTCCCAGAAAGGAACAAATATAACATCAAAGGAAAAATCCCTCCATGGTTTAACAAATCCATTAAAAAACAAATCACATGTAAACAAAAACTATTTTCATTATTAAGAAAATGTCTTATGGACCAAAGGGATGGCGTATTAGTTAAATATAGGGAAGCTGTTAAAAAATTAAAAAAAAAAACTGATTAAACTTGCAAAACGTAACCTTGAATTTCAAATTGCACATACAAAAGATTCACATAAAGCTTTATATTCCTATCTAAACAATAAAAAAGGGAACAATCGACTGGTAGGACCATTAACTTTTAATAACACAACCATTACTTCTGATATTGAAACAGCTACTGTGCTCAATGAATATTTTTGCTCAGCATTTGAGCAAGATGTCTTAATATCAACATCTAAAATTATACATCTAGTTCCACAGATTATAATGTCTCATTACACGACAACCAGAAGCTACTAGGAGCATTAAAACAAACAACAAGTCCCAGCCCTGACAACACAAGTCCAAAATTTCTTATAGGAGCAAAAGAAGCTATTACCTTACCACTAATTATTATTTTTAATAAAACCTTGTATGAATTTAGAGTCCCATCCGATTGGTTGACTGCTAAAGTCACTCTCATTTTTAAATAAGGCTCACATTCTAAAGTAGAGAATTACAGACCAATTAGCCTCACCTGAATCCCCTGTAAACTGATGGAAAAAATAATCAAATCATTATTAGAAGCAGAAATGCAATCCTTGAATATAATAGATACATTGCAACACAGGTTTAAATCAGGTTTTTCCTGCAATACAAATCCGCTATCTTTCTATAACCACATCAGTATAAGCCTTGACTCCAATATCCCCATTGATGTCATTCTTCTTGATTATGGTAAAGCGTTTGACAAAGTGTCACACACCATCCTGGTAAACAAGCTCTTTCATTTAGGTTTTTCATCATCTGTTGTCTCATGGATAAGCAGTTAGTTGAGTAATAGAACACAAAGGGTTAGGGGTAAATGGTGCACTATCAGATACAGTAAAAGTGACTAGTGGTGTTCCTCAGGGCTCTGTCCTGGGACCCACTCTAATATTTTTATCAGCGATGTGAACATCTCATCTGATAATATCCTAACAAAATTCGCTGAGGATACCAAATTAGGGGGCAAGGTGAACAATGAGACCAATATAAAAAGTTTATTATCTGACCTTGCATCCATAGAACACTGGGCACATATTAACAAAATGCATTTTAATGTTTCAAAATGTGCCATATTACATATGGAAAAAAATAACCCTAAACAAGTTTACCATTTAAACAATACTCGAATTAGAGAATCAAATACAGAAAAAGACTTGGGGATACTGGTCAATAACAAATTATCTTCATCATCCCACTGTAACAAAATAGCTAATCAAGCAAATGCGCTTCTTTGTAGGATAAGTCACACTTTTATTTCCAAAACTGAACAATGTATCTTGTCCCTGTACAGGTCCTATGTTAGGCCTTATAAAATGGGTAGGCTGCATGAAATTTGTTCCATGTATGGGTTAAAAAAAAAAAAAAAAAGAGCTGGCAGTAAAAAGGCCAAGATTCTTGTGCCGTAGAATGCTGGCATTTTTACTGGCAGCCATCTTTTCTTTACCCACTCTGGCGCGGGGGCAAAAAAACACACAAGCTGCTTTTATAAACAGCAATGCTGAGAGAGAGAGTGCGGGGGAAAGAAAGCAAGAGTGGAGGGAAGTGGGGAGCAAGCGAATTCTGCGGGCACGGCGGAAGCCGGAAGGTGCGGGGGCAAGAAAGTGAGAGTGGAGGGAAGTGGTGAGCAAGCAAACTCTGCGGGCACAGCGGAACTCTGAGGTTTCTCATCAGAGTTTCAGGTTAGCGGCACCGGGTAGTGGAGCTGCCACACCCTCTGCTATCTCAGGTAAAGTCCCTTCATCAGTCGCGGGTGGCTCAGGGTGTGACAGGAATGGAAGCAGCTGGCCCGTGTCCCAGATGAGCTGCTGCAGGCACTATTACTGCCGGCCTTCTCTTTGTCCAGTTGCCGGTGAGGCTTGTTAACTGGTAGACCCCAGCAGACCAAATGACTCATCCTCACACAAAACAAAACTGAAGTCTACCCTAAATGTTAGAGCGTCAGACTGTGACCTTCAAGACCCAGCAGACCTGGGTTTGAATACCACTGCCACATGCATAGTGTGTGACCATATGTCACTTAACCTTATTACGCTCATGGGTAGTACTTGCGATCTTAGACGTATTGTGCCTTCCTGGACCAAAATGCAACATAATACAGTAACAAAGTTACAGTGAATTAAATGGAGTGCCCCGCGTTTTTTATTTCTCTACAAGTTCTCTAACTTTGTCCAGTATAGACATGACATCATAATGTGGTAGGCGGAAGGACTATTTTATGTTAAATCAGCATAACAAAATGCTGTTTACCACATAAAAAAATGATTTAACTGCAAAATTTTTTTTAAAAGGCAGCCCATTTTATAAGCGTAGTAAGACACTCCAGGGTTGTGCCTTAGTATGTCCCTGGCCGTGCAGTAAAATCTGTTCCATGCACACCCTGTCGTGTCTTATTGCTTACATATACTGACTACGGTTCTCCATTTTGGAGCCCGTACCTACTCTCTGACATTAAAAGAATAGAACAGATTCAACATAAGGTGACCAAACTTGTCCCTCATCTTTCACATTTGGACTATAATACCAGACTCCAGAAAACTGGTTTATATTTCCTTAAACTTCAAGGGGTGATCTCCTACAGTTACTTAAAATTCTCCAATCACTGACATTAATGCAACAGTGTGGTATATCTTAGTTCAATAGAAAGATCGTAGCTAGGTTACATAACAAGTAACTCAAAGTTAATCGAGCTAATAACAATAAAAGGCAGAATTTCTTTACAATTAGAGCACCCAGGCTGTGGAATACATTACCACAAGATGTAGTTGACTCATTAAATATTATAACCTTTAAAAATAAACTTAACAAATGGCTTTTTAACCAATATTGGGCTAATGTTCCACTTGTGTGGAGGACAATCTCGATGACCAATCGCCTTCTTTTGTCCACTAAACCAAGTAACCAAGAAGCTGGGCATGGATCGGTGGACAATGGGTGGGGGGAGGCTATTGTCCGGTGGGACAGAGAGAAACTCTATCATGTACCCTTTTCGAATGGTGTCCAACACCCATTCGACATGGTAAAGGGCAAATCTCCCTCCAATCTTCTCGTTCTGAGACTCCCAAAGAGGGAGGGAGAGGCAGCAAGTCAGGGCGGTGGGAGTAGTGGGGCCCTGTGCCTGGGAGCTTTGGGCTGCTTGAGGCCTTGGTGGGGCAGGGTGACCCGCCTCTTGAACCCCTTGCCCTGGGGATTTTTTCTTCCCTGTCCTTTGTGAAAGGGACAGTGGACGGGTCCTTGAGGCTTGGATTTATACATGCGGTGAATATCCATCACGGCCGTCCCCTGACTCCTGGAGTTGTTTGACCAGGGTTTCACTTCCTGGCCAAACAGCACTGGACCCTGGAAGAGGAGTCCAGAATCATGTCCTGGAGATCAGGACGAAAGCCAGCGCGCCTCAGCCAGGAATGCCTCCTCAGACACACCCCCGAGGAGGCAGCTTGGGAGGCCATGTCCATAGCGTCATACGAGCAGCGTAGGACATGTTTATCCACGTCCAGACCCAACTGGGCACAGGCTAAGACTTCTTCCTTAGCGGCTGAATCTGGCATTGCCTTGACTAACTCCAAGGTCTTTTGCCATAGGGACTGTTGATAAGTCACCATATGTGCCATAAAGTTCAAGGACCTGATGGAACCTGTAGCTGAGGAATACACCTTCCGACCCCAGCTATCCAATTTTTTGGATTCAGGATTTGGAGGCTGGGAGCTCAAATGTTTCAGCTGTGAGCCACGACAATGGGCGGCTGTGAGCACCAGCGAATAAGCCCTGGGATGCTCCCAAAGAGGCTCTGCCTTGGGGGTTTATAAAGCCTGTCGGCCTTCTTTGGGATGGCCGATATAAGCAGGCTTGCGCCATGTGAGTCAAGTCACATCCTGGAAGGGCTCGACTAAGGGCGGAATTACCAAGGGTTTTGGCCTCAGATCCTAAGAATCTTGCAAGGTGCCTGCACTCTGGGTCTAATTCTTCGGTATCCCACTCATAAATTGATTGGATGCGCCCATAATATCTAAAAATAAGGGTCATCGGAGGGGACCTTGGTGAGTCTTTGGGTCCCGGGGAAGGTGGGATGAACTCCTCCTCTTCAGAGGAATCAGAAGAAGATGCGCTGGCGTCCCCATCATCTGAGGAGGACAGGCGTCCGCTAGAAGAAGGAACTGGTGAGGAATGCCTCCTCCTCCTTCTTTTGCCCTTAGGGTCTGGGTGGGAACCTTAATCCCCAACTGGAGTAGGTGGAGCAGGAGGAGGTCCCATGGGTGACAGAGTTGGAGTGGGGCACTGGGGGTCTATAGAGGAGATCCCCCTTCACAGTGTTCCACCATGATGTAAACAAAGACCCAATGTCTGCCACAGGGACGACCGCTGGGCTGCGCATCGGGTCTGCGGAACCGGGCGTCTGGGGGTGCTTAGGATCCAGCGCTGGGTCCAGGGAGCCTTTATCCATGTCTGGACATTTGGCATCACCTTCACCAGGGGAGCCGGCGTCCAGGGTGGGTGAAGGCCCGTCAGGCAACCGACCCTCTGAGGGAGGGGCAGGTGTTAGATCCTCCACCGGCGACCGCCCCTTATCAGGCATCGGGGTGCAGGACACCGGTGAAAGCAACCGGCTAGGCCGGCGCTTGTTAGAGGGACGGCATACCTTGGCCGGTGGAGGCAGCTTCTGGGGTGGACGACCTCCTGCCGTCCCTCCAGTTCGTCTCAGCGCCTACGTTTCTCAGACGAACTTAGTTTTTTCATCAGTTTCCCCGAGGAAAGGCCTTCCTGGATCGACCTGACTTGTGGGTCGGTGGGCCAGAGAAGACGAATGCCCAGAAGAGGCAGACTCCCAGTGCTTGCCCTGAGATGAGGCGGGAGCAGGTTTACTCTTGTGGGAGGACTCGGAGGCCTGAGCCGGAACCAAGCCTGACCTCCGGCCGGAGGTCAAAGAAGAAGAAGAAGATAAAGGTTTGGAGGGAGACTTCGGGCGCGACTCAGACCTGGCCCTATCTGTATCCCGGTGGTGGTGCTTTCCTCCCAACAATTTCTCCTTGGGTGGGGAGTCCCTGACGGGAGAAGAAGAGCTGGGATTGCAACCACGCTGCATAGCCACCACTTTTTTCTCCAGGAGGTAAGCTTTGAGTGCGTTGGCTCTCCTGGTTCTTGCTTTTTGATCGAATTTTTGGCAGTGCGGGCAGGCGTCAGGCCAATGGTCGGGGCCTAGGCAGATGAGGCAGGCCACGTGGCTGTCTTTCGCTGGGATCTGCTTCCCGCACACACACTTAAGACTTTCATTGCGTTAGAGAGAGCAACGACATACGCAGAGCATAGATAATCATTGATAAGGAGCGAAAAAAATAACTTTTAACAGAACTTTTCTCAAATAGCTGTCGACTGCGAAAGAAGGCGTCCGTGAAGCCGAACTAAGCGGGTCAACGACAGGAAAAGAACTGAGATGGCGCCGGGGAACCGCCCCCTTTATACCACATCTGAGGTCAGGCGGAGCTAACGTTGGGGGTGGTCCCCCACTACAGACTGCTAGCCACAAGACTTACATGGGGTCCTAACGCCTGGCAGCATTAGTCCTATTGGTATTACCTGCTGCAAGAGCTCCCCCTCGAAGTCAGATCTGTAATTGCAAAACACAAACAATAGCAGGAAAAGGACACAAGTTGTTGTTAATCTTCTGAAAAGGGGGACAGCTAAAAAGTAGTAGTTCAGTCATTAGCTGTATTCAACATTTAGTGATTTTACGTGTAGTATTTTGACAAGGCCTAATATACATACATTTGGTGGCTTTTTCTGGTAGTTAAATGAAAGGCAATTAGAAAAAACATAACTTGCACATATGGTGGTATAGCTGTGTTTTCCCTCCCCATCCCTATGCCCCCATCCCTGTTTTGCATTTTCCTTGTCTAGTGCCTACGTTCTTTATACATTGGTTATGTATACAGTATTGCATCTAATATTCCATATGGACATTGGAAGTCTGCATATATGCTGTGTGCATAAACTTTTTATATTACCGGTATTTATGTCTTGTCTGTTATAGCCTAATTTATTAGCTATCAACATTTTGATTTCATATGCGATTGTTTTGATTAAGGGCTTATACATCAATATTTCAGTGATTTTTCATAACAGATAAGTTATTAGCAATAACAATAGCTTATGCACATAGTGTTATAATTGTTGTTTCATTTTATTTCTAGACTCCCCCTGCTTCCTTCTTCTTGTTCAATGCCTGCATTTGTATATTTTTATTAGAATATTGGACAAATGTTCAGAAATGTATTCAATATTATGGATAATGAAAGGTTATATATATATATGTGGGCAGTTTTCCAGCCTTGTTGTTTTTATACCTGCCTCTTTTCCTTCCTTTCCCCCACCTTCTCTCTCCTTTCCTTCCTCCCTTTTTTATCTTTACTTCTCTATTAGTGCTGTGCTGATTTTTATATTTAGAACCCCCTTTTTGATATAGTTAATATATTATTATGATATGCTCATCAATAAGGGCTATATTACCTGCCTGCTTTATACCGGGATCCCATTTTTAAGTTTTTTTTCCTGGCATACCTAACAATATGTATTTATATTTCTTTTTACAGGCACTTCCTGTTACATATGCTTTGCAGGTTAATTAGCAGCTCAACTTCTAAAGAAACTTACAAAGGGTCTTTTTCAGGATTCAGGTGTTTTGTTTCATGCACATTTCCAACCTATCAAATCAGCTGCATGCATCTCACTGTCTAGCAGACCCAGGTACCGACTGTATGCTACTTTTGTCTGCTTTTAATGCTCTCAAAAATCAGACAAACTAATTTGTTATAAACTGCTCTTTTAGTCTGACAGATAAGAGACAAGTCTAAGGAAAGTCTTAAATGAAAAATGAGTTGGAATAAAGACAAACGCGAGTCTGGTAAATAGAAGCTTGTTGACTCAAGCAGTCCTCTGCTGCCGGACGGTACACTCCCCAGACTGCCAAGGTCACATCGAGAATTAGCTTTTCTTAAGAAAGACACTGTGGCCATTTCTGTTTCAATGAATTGATAGCCACACAATTAAGAATAAATTGAGCATTTTGAGTTTCTGGCTTATAGAAATTTTACAGCGCAAACCCTCGCGCCACTGGAAAACGAATGAAAGACTTTGCAAAGACACACTGGGGGAAAATGCAGTTCTACAGTGCAGTTAACAAAGTGATCTAAGCCAATATTTTAACAAACGCAAATATATGAGTTTTGTACACTGTTTAACTGCGCAATTAAATCAAAGTTTACAAGAGTGACTTCTCAGCCTGACAGCATTAAAACTGGGATCATTTAATTTATAGAGCTCTGTATAGCAACCGTAGATGTGCTAATGGTGCCAAATCAGTTTCTTGAGGAGTAAGTAACATTTAAATCCAGCTTTAATATTTTACTGCGTTTTAAAGGGAAGTGCTCTAACGCGAATACACCTAAAGGGCTATTTGAAGACCTTTACCCAAACAAACACCCATATGTCTACATTCAGAAGTTGGTTTCCACCATAGAATTATGATGTTACAGCATATGGATACTTTTTTGTATTGGTCAATATTTATATTAATTGTTCCAATATATCTCCTTGTCCAAAATAACTAGGGTAATGTATACTTAATATTCAGTAGATAGGTGGCAACCTGGACTAAAATCGATCAGTTATAAAACATTTATTTATAATGCTAACAGGTTTTCCACTCTTTTCCACTCTTCATGTTCAGTTAACCCTGTACTATATGCATAAGTACAGGAAAGAGGGAGAAACGACGACTTGCATACGTAAGGCAACAGTTAATACAGTATTTCCATTTGGCTACGTGGGCAGACATGAGGCGCCGCAATTCTCCCCGAGATAATTTCTCAGTAGAACATTTACCAACAGGGAAACATTAGTAGTGCATCAGGGAAGTCACAGTCTCCGGGACATGCACTTTTAAAGTTATCCTCTCCAAAGTGGCACCCTGCTTTAGGTGTATTCTAGTGTGCCCAAAAATGCTCAACATAACAAGTCAATTTGGATATAGTGGTGTTTAAAGGAAAAACCATAAAATCATAAACGGAAAAATAGCAGTAATCATTTACATGATTCTAGAGACAGGTTTAATGTCCACATACATACATAAGTTACAGGTGATCATCAGCATCAAATGTAAGAGCGCTATGATAGGGATGCACAACATGTAGCTATACAATATTACTATATAATATTTGCAATTGTGTCTGACTGCATCAGAAGGTACTAGCCAAAAGCAAAAGGGATTTGGATCACATTGGGAAACCAGAAAAAGCCCCAGCAAAAACATCCCTGAGACTCACTGCACAGTACAGTTTGCTTCGGCATGCTGGAAAAAAAAAAATCACATATTCCCATGCCAAAAAGAACAGTTCCTAGCCAAATCCAAATTGTAAGTTAAAAAAAAAAAAAAGAAAAACTGTGGCTGCGGGATGCAGGGAAGACTCATGCAGCTATTACCTTGTAAGGAAAGAAGTTCCGTTGCTAGCAACAGACTCTGTACAGCACTACCCGACATATACTGTATGCGAGCACATGTGTGGGGTGGTAGCACCCTCCATGACATTCAAATAAACAAGCTGTGGCGATCACTTTCAAAAGTAAACAAGCATTTGTCAATGCCGAATGTTTGCTTGCTGGTACTGGTATTGGTACTGCATGAGTTAGAGAGATGCATAATAGGAATCACAGTGAAGTACTTAACTAACACCAACCTCATCCCCACTCTGCAGAGACTGACAGGCGTTGGGTGTGTCTTTGGATTGTCGGCCATAACATTCACACTATTCCGCTTCACCCCACCCTGCAGACACTGACAGGTGCCACAGTGTGCCTTAGGGTCTTGGCCCTTATGCTCACCCTATTCCATAGGAAATAAGTCAAGATGGGTGCAGTATAGGAGAATGGGGTGAGCGTTAGGGCTGAAGACCCCAAGGCACACCTCGATGCCTGTCAGTGGCTGCAGGGGTGGCAATGAGGTGGGTGGCTTGTAAAGCATTACAGCTAACGACCCCCAAGCCACACCCACGACACCTGTCCGTCTGTACAGGGTGGGGCATTACAATTGGAAACCCTAACGCCTGGGGCATTGGTTGGTATTTTCACTCCAAATTTTCAACATGGGCTTTTTGGGACCCCACCTCTTGAACAGTGGCACTAGCATTTTATTACTCAATCCCAAAAGGTGATTTCACACAGCAAATGCGCCATTTGGCACAACAGGTGTGAAAAGACATTTTGGGCAGGATCTGAAAAATGACATCTGTATTGTTCATGAAGAGGTGTAAAAAATGGTAATGTTGAAAATCTGGAGTGAAAATATGAAAAATGGCAAAGTTATGAGCATTCATAGAAACTGCATAACATGCGCTGCGTGGCGCAGTCATTTTTGGAATTTGTTCAAGTTTTCAACATAGCCTTTTTGGGACCTCCCCTCATGAACAGTAGCACTGTAATTTCTTTAATCTGTCCCAAAAGTTGATTTTGCACAGCAACTGCGCCATTCTGTGCCACAGGTGCAAAAACATGTTTTGGGCAGGATACAAAAATAACAGCTGTACTGTTCATAAGGAGGTGTGAAAAATGGCAATGCTAGAAATTTGGAGTGAAAATATTAGAAATTGGCGAAGTTTCGAGCATGCATACAAACTGTGCAACACACGCTCATAACACGGTCATTTTTTGGAGTCTGTTACTTGCAACATGGGCTTTTTGGGACCCCACCTCATGAGCAGTGGCACTGTTGTTTCATTAATCGGTCCCGAAAGGTGATTCCACGCAGCAATTGTGGAATCACCTTTCGGGACCGAGAACAAAATTACAGGACAGTGTTCATAAGGTGAGGTCCCAAGAACCCAATGTTGGAAAATCTGGGACCAAAACTCCAAAAATTGGCTGAGATATCGACCTAAATTGAAAACCCACATTCACTGCCATTATAGGGCTTACTGGCATTTCTTCAGTTCCCGGTTGGTCTTTGAAGAGTGCAGATGTGTTCCGGTCCACAGAAGATCACTGCTCCGGCCTCCGGATGTAAGTATGGGTGAAGGGGAGGTGGGGTACGCAGAGTGAGGGTGCGGGTTGGGGGAGATGGGAATGACAAGGGACCAATTTATTTTTTTCAGGTTTAAAAAAAAAAAAAAAAATGTGGGACTGTTTTCTTTTTTACAGATGAAAACAAAACAGATTTTGTCACACTGGGGTGGGCTCCCAGTGTGCCAGACTAGTTGGGGGGTCAATGCCGACCCGGGGAATGGACACCTTGAGGTCGGCTGACAAAAAGGGAGTGTGGGGGGGGGGGGCATCCGACACTGTGAGTGGGCATCCCAGTGTCAGAAAAACATAAGAATATATGTTCGGGCTTGGGGGGCATGCAGACACGGGGATTGGGCAGCCCGATGTCGGCTTTGGGGAGAGTGTGTGGTGGGCGGCAGGAGCCGCCAACTATGCATGGCGGGGCTTGTTTATTTATTTCACAAAAAACGACACACTGAGCAAATGAGTTGCTCATAAGTCCAGCCACGTGCATTACTGTACACTGTAATGCACATGGCTGGAATTTGCCTGGTTGCAGGGAAAGGGGGTGGGGAAGAGATCTGCTGCTGCAATGATGAAACTGTCTGTGATTGGAGGGCAGACTTCTTTCAAGTCCAGCGCTTGCTCTGAAATTACCGTCATCGACAGCTTCCCTGTTGATTGGTGGCTGAGGGACGGGCCCTTGAAAGCATTAGCTAGAATGGCCAAACACTACAACACCTCTGCACTACTCTGCTCTCCTCAAAATGTTTCTTGTGCACTGCGCGCACAAGCAAACAAAAGAGACAAAAATTCAGCCCGACGTGGATGTCAACATATGGAATGCACAAACAGGCTCCTCACCTCATATAATGACACACATCCATTGTGAACTCTGTGCAGCATACCATGGAATGCAGAAGCGACTATTCATTGTGGTGTGAGATTTGAATGTAAAGGGCAGAAGGAAAAACACAGGAGACAAATCATTGGTGAAAACATGATCTTATTTATCATCACATCATACAACGGGATCCTTTTTCGTATGAATGAAAAAGGCCATACAAAGAAAAGAAGAAGTGAGTCACGAAAAAGGATTTAAAATGTTAAAAAAAAAAAAACATTTTGGGGTCATTTCTCCAACAGTCAAGTGGTAGAGTCCACCTAACAGAGTCCCGATGAGCAAGACAGATGTCTTGGTCTCAGCAGGATATCAATCATGTTAGTTTTGAATTTTGTTTTTGTTAGGAAAAAAAAAAAAAACAGACAACAAGATGGCAGCTCATGAAAAAGGACTGGCCCAAACGAAAAAGGATTATTTTTTCGTTTCATTCATCTATTTTGAAGTGCTTACTGAGCATGCTCAGAACCCAAAATCTCAAAATTAAATAACTCTGGAACAGACTAATATTTTTTCACCAAACCAGCAAAAGACATCTGTGGACCAGCCCTTTTCTACCCTGAAACTTTCAGACAAAAATTCCAAACCATCTAGGTGCTATAGATGTCACACAAAAATAGACAGCAACACCCCCCCCCCGAAAAAATTCACTTTTTGCGCTATCCGGATCTCAGAATCCACACATCCGACTGGAACGAAACATGGTATGTCCAGAGGTCTAGCCTACAAGATCACGCATGAAAAAATATCATGCAAATCTGTTGTACGGTTACAAAGTTATTAAAGTGCAGAAATTGGGGTTTAACATCAAAGTGCCTACTCAAAAATAGTGTCGCTAGCGCACCACTATAACATAAATATTACATACATTAATACACACACACACACACACACACACATCACAACCTACATATAAATCTAGAAATGTCATTGACAGAGAGACATCACCTGACCATGTATTAAATCTCTATAAAACGCACAGTCTGGTGCCAAATCTCATTTTGTCCCAAGAAAACCTACTTAGAGCCATTTGGTAAGTGTGATAATCCTCCAGGGAGTGCATGATAGATTTTAATGTACCTCCCAAGGGTGCAAGGACACTCAACCTTCAGCCTCATACCTTACTAGACCCTGGGGTGTGCATTAAAATCCTATAATGCACACCATGTGGTGACTTATTACTTACACAAGCAATAGGCATGGACACAAAATCCATTCCATTAATCCTAATAACTGAGCTACTGTTTTATCAATTTCATCTACATATACAGTAAACTTGTCATCAGGATTTCACGATACATCATAGAACCATGCCCGCCCCCACATGTATGCCCATACAATGGCACTACTTCCTCAAGCTGCACAAACTGCTCTCAAAAAATAAAACTACAAGTCAAGTCAATTTTTAAAAAGCATCCTCTTAACGGTGCTATAACTTTAACCAAATGCACACCGAAATACAACACCGATTTATTTATTTTTATTTCAAGCACATATTGCTAGTTTTCAGGCCCCTCCAACCACACACCTGCAACTTCACCTCGCCAGTTGCCACTCTGGTCCCTTCTGTTCCTCTCAGGATCACCACAAAAGTGTAGCCTTAAATAAGAGCTGTAAAATAAATAACAACAACATTTGGCTTCTTCTCTGAACCACATCCATCCATTCATTCATTCACCTACAGGGGCACCCACTTGGTTTAATGGTCTTGCCAATGATACTATCAATACCACTGGGCTAGGGGCCTTCAATCCAGGCTCCGAAGCTTACCCTGGTTGCTTCCAGCATCTCGACTGTCATAGATAATGTCTGTGCAACACCACTCACTACTGCTCTCCCATATCTAAGCTCCTTACATAACTACTTGCCCTAGTTTAGCCTCTGCCCCATCCGGCTCTCCAGCACCTGACAATGCCACCTTCCTGGTTGCTTCTACCCCCTCCCTCCCTCTCCATATCCTTACCTACCCCCACCTCTCCTCTCTTCTCATTTTCTTACCTCCTGCTTTTGCCCCTCCCATTTCTTTCTACCACCCCCTTCCCCTTCTTGTCCTCTTCCTTTTCACTTTACCCTCTCCCTGTCTATTCGAAATTTAATTTGATATCCTTTACCCTTATTTGTGTAACAATTTTGTCTATTGTTATGTGATACCAATGTCTTGACGTGGAACCTTTGTAAAAGAGCCATGGGCTCAAAGGTAATTGTAATCCTAGACTTGAAATTAATAAAATAAAATAAATAAACATCCACCTATTCGTGCTGTCGACTTCTTCCGAATACGGACCAAAATGCAAACTACTATTCTTTTCAAACCTCAAACTTCCAAGTTCACGTTTGAATACCCGCCACCCGCCCCCTGCAGGGCTACGACCTTTTCTTTTGGAAAAAAGAGACTGCTAAGTTTCTCAAAAGAGGTGACTGGGAAAGTAAGGGTAAAAAAGTTACCATTCAGGAGCTATAAGGAGACACAGAAGGAGGACGATAGGGAGGTGCATCAAAAGCAGAGGGAAGCAGTCAGGAGCACAGAAGCACAAACGGAAGAGAAAGTAGCTCAGTCAGTAAAGGAGGAGGACAAGACATTTTGTAGGTAAGTAAATGAAAGAAGAAAGACCAGGGAGGGATTATAAGAATAAGGAGGCAAGAGGGGGAAGTGTGTGGAAGGAGACAAGAGAAAGGCAGATATCCTGAACAAATACTTTTGTTCAGTGTTCAAGGAGGAAAGGAAAGGAGAGGGGCCACAGCAGATGTCAGGGGCATCGAAGAAAGGGAGGTGGACACTAGTCCATTTACAGAAGAGACAGAGCCCTGAAGGCACTCGCAAAACTGAAAGTAGACAAGGCAATGGGCCCTGACAGGATACACCCAAGGATATTGATGGAACTCAGAGAGGGTCTGGATGCGCCTCTGACAGTTCTATTCAACCACCACTGAGACAGGAGTAGTCCCAGAGGACTGGAGGAGGGCAGATGTAGTCCCACTTCATAAAAGTGGGAGCAGGGAGGGAGCTGGCAATTACAGTCCAGTCAGCCTGACTTCAGTAGTGGGGAAATTATTGGAATCACTACTGAAGGAAAGAATTGTGGAATATCTTGAATCCAGTGGCTTACAAGATCCAGGCAGCATGAATTACAACAGGGATAGCAAGGTCCGTCAAACAAATCTGATAAATTTATTTGGCTGGGTGACCATGGAATTAGATCAGGGTGGAGCAGTGGATGTGGCCTACCTAGATTTCAGTAAGGCCTTCAACACCGTTCCACATAGGAGACTCATGAACAAGCTGAACAGCCTGGGAGTGGGTCCAAAGGTAGTAAACTGGGTAAGAAATTCGTTGGGGGATAGGCAACAGAGGGTGGTGGTAAATGGAGCTCACTCAGAGGAAGGGAGGGTGACCAGTGGGGTGCCAAAAGGATCTGTACTGGGACCAGTCCTCTTTAACGTCTTTATTAGTGACACTGAAGAGGGGCTAGAAGGAAGGTATGCCTTTTGCAGATGACACTAAGATCTGCAACAGGGTACATACAGGGGGGATGAACAGGGATCTAAGAAAGCTTGAGGAGTGGTCAAGAGCGTGGCAACTAAGTTTTAATGCGAAGAAGTGCAAGATCATGCACTTGGGGGCAGAAACCCAGGGGCGGAGTACAAAATGGGGTGAGTGGTACTGAAGACCACTAAACAGGAAAGAGACCTGGAAATAATCAATATCTGATGACCTTAAGGAGGCTAGACAGTGTGACAAGGCAGTGGATAGAGCCAGTAGAATACTAGGGTGCACAGGGAGAGGTATCACCAGCAGGAAGAGGGACGTGGTGACACCACTATATAAATCACTGGTGGGACCGCACCTACAGTACTGTGTCCAGTTCTGGAGACCACATATCCAGAAGGACAGAGTAGAGGCAATCCAGAGGAGGGCAACTAAAATGGTGCAGTGTCTGCACCAGAGACCCTATGAGGAGAGACTGAAGGACCTCGATATGTACACCCTGGAGGAAAAAAGGGAGAGGGGAGATATGATAGAGACTTTCAAACACCTCACAGGTATAAAATAAGGTTCAAGGGGGTTGCATTTTTCAGAGAAAAAGATGCTCAAGAACTAGGGGTCATGCTATGAGGCTGGAGGGAGGTAGGCTCAGGGGAAATGTAAGGAAGTACTTCACAGAAAGAGTGGCTGATGCCTGGAACAGCCTCCCAGCGGAGGTGGTAGGGCAAAAACTGTAGTGGATTCAAGAAAGTATAAGATAGGCATAAGGAACCTTAGTGGTAAGGAAATGGGGCGGAGATCAAGTAGGGTCTGCCGTGTTACAGTAGGTAGAGAAAACGGGCAGACTAGGTGGGCCAAGCAGTCCTTATCTGCCGTTAGTTTCTATGTTTCTATATGCTCACAAAGACATTACCTTTTAAAAATATATACTCAAGGCTGCCTCTTCAACCACTTTTAGCTTCCTCTCTCATATCTTCCACTGCCCTCAGCGCTCATCATCAGCGACTTGCTTAGTTGCTCCATGGATACAAATGTCTCACTCTCTCCTCAATACTCACTGAATCAATGGACAAACAAAATACATGTTTTAAAATTAAAAAAAAATAAAAAAAAACACACTGCAACTCTCCTGACACCAGCTCACTTTTATACTGAGCTGTCACCAACACTCCACTACTCGGTCCTACTAATTTAACTCCGCTGCCATTTTCCCCTTCATTTTTCAGTCTTTTCCCT
Source organism: Neoceratodus forsteri (assembly GCA_016271365.2). Lineage (NCBI taxonomy): Eukaryota > Metazoa > Chordata > Ceratodontiformes > Ceratodontidae > Neoceratodus > Neoceratodus forsteri. The sequence goes on from JADMNL010000025.1 coordinate 271,386,662, forward strand.
TGCTGTACCAATCAGGAAGTGTGTCTAAACATCGACTGGCTATAGCATCCAGCATTACTTAAAGTGCAGTGATGTTTTTCAGAAAATAAACCCCATAACATTTGTAATTTTAAAAATATTAAATATAAATAAAAAATAACCACGAGTGATATGCCTGATGTCAAACTGCTCGAGTGAAGATAAAACATTTATACAACAGGTCCTCATCACATATCTACCAGACCGACTGGCACTTCTTCCTCCCACAGCCGAGACTAAAGACCACAGCTCCACTCCAGTTTCCCTTTCCATGCAGCTCACACCCATCCTCACTTCAGCTCTCGTCAGCTTGCTCCAGGCCCCTTCCTAACCTGCACTCCAAACATTAAAAAACAAACAAACAAAACAAAAACATTTTTTGCAGGAAAAATTATTTGCATGCAGAACCGTTGGCACTGATGACTCTAGCCAACCTGTGCATTCTGACTGCTCCCTACTTTATTTCATACCACTGTTCCGGCCCTGGCACAGCTATTTAACAACCACACATTAAAAAAACAAAATAAAAAAAAGCAATCTCCAACTGCAACTCTTCTACGCCAGGTGAAACGAACTGAAGCCGTCACCCTGAACACCACTGCTCACTTGCTAAACAATTAAGCCATGTTTCTTGGGGCAACCAGGATGGTGCAGGGAATGCGTCAAAAGCCCTATGAGGAGAGACTAACAGAACTAATTATGTACTCACTGGAGGAAAGAAGGGAGAGGGGGGATATGACAGAAACATTCAAATACGTAACAGGTACTAAGGTGCAGGGCAGTCGTTTTCTGCAGAAAAGACAGACTGAGGACAAGGGGTCACAATGAAGCTGGAGGTGGGAAGGCTCAGAGTGGATGTGAAGAAATATTTCTTCACTGAGAGGGTGGTGGAAGCCTGGAACAACCTCCCAGCGGAGGTGGTAGGTGCCAAAACAGTTGCAGGATTCAAGAATACATGGGACAGATACAAGGGGACTTTGGAAGGAACACAAAGGGTGGAGACAACCGGAGATTGTACAAGGGCTGCAGTAGCACAGTAGACAGGGAAAATGGGCAAACTGGATGGGCCAAAGGGGTCTTTATCTGCTGACAACTTCTATGTTTCAACGTTTTAAAAAATTTCAGAAAGTCACTCACTTAACCAATCAGCAGTGATGTAGCAGCACCGCCGATGTCATTATGCAGCACACATGGCAACAGCGCTCTTCAGAAGCAGAGGAGCTTTGTTTCACAAAAAAATACCTCTAAGTTATTACATTTCAAACAAAACCTTGTTAAAACACACACGCACACACACACACAAAAAACACACAGAAGGTCCCTGCATATTGCATAAATGAAATAGGGAACAGGGACGTTGTGGAACAAATTATTTCCACTCAAGCTGTTTAGTGCTGAGCACAACACATTTCAAACAAAACCTTGTTAAAACACACACACACACACACACACACACAAAAGGTCCCTGCATACTGCATAAACGAAATAGGGAACAGGGACGTTGTGGAATAAATTATTTCCACTTGTAAGGTTACCCAAGGTCAAATAGCTCTTATAAAAATAAATCATTTATTCCACAGGATCCTGATGCATATCCCTTATACATCACACACTCACACTCACACTCACACTCACACTCACACTCACACTCACACTCACACTCACACTCACCCTCACACTCACACTCACACTCACACTCGAAGAAGCCAGCAGAAGAAGGCCATTTGGTCTATCAAGTCTGCTCTATATTGCAGGGTCCACAGCTTGAGCTAATGTCCCTGCCTTCCTCCCATCTTCCCTACCCATGAGCCTTATCTGCCCCTATGCCTGTCCCAGCCTCTTAAAGCTGCCCACTGTCTTCAATGAGATGACCTCTTCCAGCTGAGCATTCCAAGTGTCCACCACCCTCTCTGTGAAGAAGTGCTTCCTGATCTCCCTCCTAAACCTCCCACCCTCCAGCTTAAGAGTGTGCCCCGTCATGTTATGGTTGCCTATCAGTTTAAAGAGACTCTCTTTATCGACCTTATTTATCCCTTTCAAGTACCTGAAGGTCCCAATCATTCATTTTCTCATTCATTCTCTCTCTCATCTTCCAGGAGTACATGTTCAGTGCCCTCAATCTGTCCTTGTATGCCTTACCCTGCTGACCAGCTATCATCTTTGTAGCCTCTTCTGGACCTTCTCCAGCAAGTTAATGTCCTTTTGAGGTGTGGGCTCCAATAATGAACCCCATACTTTAGATGCGGCCTTACCAGTGACATATATATATATATATATATATATATATATACACACACACACATATATACATACATACACACATACACACATACACACATACACACATACACACATACATACACACACACACACACACACAGTCATGGCCAAAATATTGGCGCCCTTGCAGTTTTTTCTAATAATGCACCATTCTTTCCAGAAAATTGTTGAAATTAAAAAATATTTTGGTATCCACATATGTATGTCTTTGGTTTGCAGGAATAAAACACAAAAAGCAGAAACATTTACTAAGTCTTAGCTTATTCCACACAGAAATCCTTAAATTTCCGGACAAAATTATTGGCACCTTTTAGAAGTAGCTAGAAATAATTAGATTTCAAGCAGGTGATTCTCCTTCACTTTGGAACTGAACTTACCTGTGGTGAGCTGCAGGTGCCTACAATATAAAAATCACTCATTCAACCAGTTTGAATAGAGAAAAGGACTCATTCTCCTATTTTGTGTCACTGTGTGTACTACAATGAGCATGGAGAAAAGAAAGACAGCCAGAGAGTTGTCTGAGGAGGTCAAACAGAAGATTGTAGCCAAGTATGGACAATCTCAAGGCTACAAATCAATCTCCAGAGACCTTGATGTTCCTGTTTCCACCATACGTAATGTTATCAGGATGTTTAAGGCCCATGGCACTGTAGCCAACCTCCCTGGACGTGGCCGCAAGAGAAAACTTGATCGAAGATTGCAGTGCAGGATTGTTCGAATGGTGGAGAAAGCACCTCGATCAACTGCCAAACAGATTTAAGCTGACCTTCAGACACAAGGTACGACAGTTTCAACTCGCACCATCCGTCGCCAACTCAATGAAAGGGGGTTATATGGTAGGAGGCCCAGGAGGACCCCACTGCTGAGAGAGAGAGAGAGAGAGAGACAAAAAGGCCCGACTGGGGTTTGCCAAAACACACCTGAACAAGCCAAAATCCTTCTGGGAGAATGTCTTATGGACAGATGAGACCAAATTAGAGCTTTTTGGTAAAGCACATCATCTCTATATTTACAGAAAACAAAATGAAGTCTTCAAAGAAAAGAACACCTTCCCTACAGTCAAACATGGAGGAGGTTCAGTGATGTTTTGGGGTTGCTGTGCTGCCTCTGGCACTGGGTGCCTTGAACGTGTGCATGGCATCATGAAATCTGGAGATTACCAGGCCATTTTGGAGCACAATATTGAACCCAGTGTCAGAAAGCTGGGTCTCCGTCGAAGGTCATGGGTCTTCCAGCAAGACAATGACCCCAAACACACTTCAAAAAGCACCCAGGAATGGTTCAAGACAAGACGCTGGACTGTTCTGAAGTGGCCAACAATGAGTCCAGATCTAAATCCCATTGAAAACCTGTGGAGAGATCTGAAAACAGCAGTTGGGAGAAGGCACCCTTCAAATCTGGGAGAACTGGAGCAGTTTGCACAAGATGAGTGGGCCAAACTGCCAGTAGAGAGGTGCAGGAAGCTCATCCATGGCTATAGGAAGAGGTTGATTGCAGTTATTTTGACCAAAGGCTGTGCTACCAAATATTAAGTCTAGGGTGTCAATAATTTTGTCAGTGCCATTTCTTTTCATTTTCTGATTTAAAAGGATATATTACATTCCGAACAAAAACAAAGGTTCTGTAATATTAACAGAGAAATAAAGAATTGTGGAGACCAAATACTGTACTGTTGTTAATTTCAACTTATGTTTAGATGAAATTGTGAGTTATTTGAAAAAGTGCAAACGCCAATATTTTTGTACCGACGTACACACACACACACACACACACACACACACACACACACCTTATGTATATAGGTTTTAAAAGCTTATATCTCAAGTCGTCTTGGGACCTAGTGTTTGGAAAATATGAATGCACCTTCTTTCTGCCAGAGGCTAAGCGCATACAATTTTCAAAATAACCAGACTAGTAATTTTAAAGTCAGTGTGTGCAACTACCTAAAAAAAAAAAAACTCCCAAATTAAGACTTCTACACTCCGCTCAGAAAGAAGGCTGAATTTAGTTTCCAGACGTACAGGTTCATTAAATCTCATGTCAGAATAGAGCATTTTTATGGTTTGAAAATAAAATCATTTTTTATTTTCAAGTTATAAAATTTTTATTTGTTTTAATTGATCACATGTGCAGTGCCACGAAATAAATAGCTGAAAAACTGAAAATGTGTTTCTGGTTTAAAGTTGGTAAAGGACCACAACTTTAAACTCAAAAAATACTTACCTCTAAAGGTTGATAGTTGTATGATTCAACAGTAGACAGTCTATCAAGACATCTGAGCTGACTTAAAAGAAATAATTACACTAGGTTTTTGTGATACTGTAGAAAATCACTGTATAGCAGATCATATGCTAGTTGAGTGACTACGTTTGGCAATAATGTGATTATCTCATGAAGATAAAGTACTCAGCCTTCGGCTTCATGCTCGATTCACATGATAATCACATTATTGCATCATATAGTACATAGATACATAGACAGTGTTGGGATTTGATCCAACTAGCACACTTATAACAAACAAAACACGATTAGTCTGAAATACTTATCCATAGGCATGTTGCCATGCTTTCATATAAAGTCCCAATGTTGCGTTTCCTGGCATGTTAAAACACACTTGGAGGACAGAAAATCTGTGCAATGAAATTAGTACTTCAAATGATGACCCATATGTAATTGTACTGGGAGCGAACTTTGGTGTGAAGAACTGTACTTTGTATTTTTTTTTTTTTCTTTTGAACAATATTCTATATTCTACAATCTTAATTAATGGAAATCAAGAGACACCCTATCGGGAGTAACGGCATACATTCTTTTTCAGCACACAGAGGGAGTACATTTGGGAATGCTGGGAGTGGTACGGTGCAGTGGTTGTGGAGCAGCAATCTTCAGGGAGCCCTTCTGAAGACTGAGGTGCTGCACCATCTGTGTGCACCTCACTGGGCTGAGGGAGGAGGTCTCTAGACTCCAGGCCAAGTTGGCCAGGATTCAAGGGACCTCTTCCCTAACCCAGGCACCTCCAAGTCCACCTCTTCTGCCTCACAGGGTGTCAGGAAGGAGGTCTGTCTGGACTGTGGTGGGATCCAGGAGGGTGGGAGGGAGGACACATTCTCAGTCGGTGCCACTACACAACCTCACATTCTCATGGATGATGGGACTACCAGGACGAAGCACCCATTGCAGTGGCAAGGAAGGATGGGGGTCCTTCAAAGCAGGGGCCAAAGGTGGGAGGCAGAGAACCCCAGCAGAAGAGGAAGCAACTACTTGAGAGGATGCAGTTGTTGGGGGTAGTTTGGGAACAACACAGAAGGGAAGGAGTTGGGAGGGGAGAGACAAGCTGACATGCATCAACAGGCACGGGAAAGGAGGTGCGGACACAGGTACATTTATGAAAAGAGAGTCTGCTAGGGGCTGAAGTCAAGAGAAAACAAGATGATGGGGCTGGACAGGATCCACCCATATGTACTAAAGGGCTGAGAACAGTGTTAGCCACCCTATAGCAAAGTACAGTTCTTGTAGAACTTATAACAGTAGATCTTGATATCTCTTGCAGCAGGCCATAACACATGGGATATCAGCTGCAGGCATCCACATCCCCAGATGGCTTCTCAGCAGTCGATCCAGGGACCTCCCCTTCCTGTCACCTAGTGTGCTCTTGCACATATATAAAGGGAGGTCCTGATACTCCTCAGTTCTTTTCCATCTTAGTGACCGATATGAGAAGTGACTCATAGGTCTCCAACAGGAACCAGGAGAGGAACAAAAAGGCAGCAGCTCAAGGCTTCCGTGAGAGGCTGGAGCTAGGTACACTTCTGAAGCAGGAGCAAAGGGGGAAGGCAGGCGGAGCAGCATGGCCTGCTGCAAGAGATACTCTTGAAGATCTACTGTTATGGTAATTTTTTACACAACTGTACTATCTTCTTCGAGCCAATCTCTTGCAGAAGACCATAACACATGGGGAGAATCCCAAGCAGTTATAATGCCCATGGGAGGAGGAAGTGAACCGCATCAGATTAGGACAGGAAGCCGTTGAGGATGGCCTGCCCAAAGATGGCATGCTTCTTGGAAGCAATGTCTAGACTGCAATGTTTTGTGAATGTATGTACAGTAGATCAGATGGTGGCCTCGCAAATTTTGGAAGCTGAGACGCCTCAAAAACATGCCGTGGAGGTAGCCATGCCTCTAGTGGAGTGGGCTTCACAGCCCTGTGAGTTTATCATACTTGTTATATATGAACATAATGCAGTTGGCCAACCACATGGACAAACACTGCTTTGAAACCGATCGCCCAGTCATCCTGAGGCAAAGAAAGAGCAGGTTACTCACTTTAACAGTAGTTCTAGGAGTGGTATATGTTGTTCATCCACATTGTTTGGCATGTCCTTTCCCTTTAAGAATCTTGCCAGAAGGTATAAAAACTGGCTCCTCCCACCCACCGGTGATATATCTCGGCCCACCTTTGATGCCAGATCTTGCCTGCTGGAAGTAGAGGGTTGTGTGTCAAGCCGGGAGGTTAGGTCCGTGTGGATGAACAACATATACCACTCCTAGAACTACTGTTACAGGTGAATAACTTGTTCTTCTATGATTGTGGATAAGTTGTCCTATCCACACTGTTTGGCAGACTCCTAGCAGTTCTCCGGGAGGAGGGAGGCAAGACACACACACACCCTACTTAGGGAACAGAGACTGGAAAACTGAGACCCCAAAACCAGCATCCCAGTGTGACTCTAGGTCAATAATGTGGTAGTGGGAAATTAAGGTGTTTGCTGACTTCCAGGTAGCAGCCCTGCAGATATCCTGGATAGGGACATCCTTAGAAGCAGCCACCGATGCAGCAGTATAATGGGTGGAATGAGCTCTTATCCCTACAGGAGGCTCCTTGTTCACCAACCTGTAGCAGAGATCAATGCAGGATGTAATCCATCTGCCAATCGTCCGCTTTGCTGCGGGTCTGCCAGCTGCGGATTTAACGTAGATGATAAACAGCTGGTGGACCTCTCCCCAAACTCCAGCCATGTGCTCTTTGTAATAAGAGAGCGTTTGTCTCAGGTCCAAAGTATGCAGCCTGTACTCGGCCTCCGACGTGTCACTGGGGTAGTACACGGCACAGTCATCACCTGGTTTAGGTGAAACTCCACACCACTCCTTCGAAGAAATTTCGGTGGGGCGTGGGACAACCTTGTCCCTGTGGAAGACCAGGTAGGGAGACTCAACAGAGAGCACCTGGAGCTCCCCAATCCTTCTGGTTGATGTGATAGCCACCAAGAAGTCGGCCATCCACAACAGATGTGACATCTCACACCTGTGCATCAGTTTGAATGGCTTGCCTATGAGCTTTGCCAGTACCAGCAGTAGATCCCAAGGTGGTGGTTCACGCACCGGAGGGGAAATGTGGTTGAGGTTTTAAAGAAGCGCTAGACCACCTTCTCTGAGCTACACATCTGCTGACCGCCCATACCCGTAAGCAGAGATGATGCTGCGCCCCTTAAGGGTCACCGAGGACCCAAGACCCCCTTTGGAGAGAAACCAAAAGTGGTTGAGCAGGACAAAGACCAACAGGGAAGAGGACCAATCAGCATCCCGCACCGCCTCCTCTTAAGGCCTTCATCTGCTCCAGCTGCTCAGCGGACCTCACAGCCATGGAGACCGCCCAATTGGCCTCTTTCGATTTAACCGGTGGGTTCTGTTTCTCTGGTCTGCCCAACTGAAGTCATGCGAGACGATCGTCCAAGACACTGGGTTGGAATGCATGATAAAAATCGCAAGCCTGGGTGTCATGGGCATTGCCCAGGTAATAGATGCACGAGGCATGCAGGTCGGTTCGAGACATTTTTTGCCCGCATGGGCAACGTCAGAAACCAGGCGAGGACTTGTCCTCTATCACCGGTACGTAAGCGCTGGCAATTGGAGAAACCTCGAATGAGTTTCATTTTAGGTAACTCCGAAGATGTATTCGCCAGGGCCTACTGTAACACGTGAGCGATAAGAAAGTTACCTGAATCTTCTAGCGGAAAGGAAGATCTGGCGTCAAGGGGCAGAGCCAAGAGATATATCACCCAGATGGGTGGGAGGAGCCAGCTTTTAGACCTTCCGGTAAGATTCTCAAAGGGAAAGGACATGCCAAACAATGTGGATAAAACAACATATTCACGATCCTAGAACACAAGGTTGCTCAGTTTTTCACACCTGTTCAGTGCAAAGAAGATAAATTCTCAATGTTCTTTGCACATCGAGAGTATGAAGCAGGGCTTCCCCTGGATTCTCAGGTTCCACAAATATACTGGCAACTGAATGAACTGATTTTTTTTTTTTTTTAGATTTCTATTTACTTTTCCTCCCCTAGCCTCCTACCACTGCTTCATTTGGGAATCGCTAAAGCATCTTGTCCCTCTTTACCTCCAGTGCTCCCCCATCAAGCCATGGTTGTTCCCACCAGATGGGGATGAGGTGTGGCTCCTACACTCGGAATCTTAGTATTCTGTCGGGCCACCATGGAGGTTGAGGTTGGGGATCAGTGCCGGTGTTCTGTCTCCCCGGAGCATAGGAGGCTGAGTTTCTGTTTTTCTGTGGAGCATGACTCATGCCCAGATGGCAAGGTGTTAATACTGACCCATCACACTCCTCCCTTTTTTTTTTTATTTGAAATATCAGATATACCTCTGAGCCAGGGGCTCTTTTACAGAGGTCGTACGTCATACATAGAATACAGGATGTTGTAAAGGTATACACAGGGTAATAATGTAGAGTTACAGCGATACAGTGATACAAAATGACATGACTGCAAAACATTGATTGAGAAGCCAAGATACAGTGCATAGGAAAGGCTTAGCCATGAGCAGAGACAATATAAAAATACAGTTCAAGTACGTAAGGATTATATTTACAATCAAGTGCCATCAGTGGGCAGAAAAGTGCAGCAGGGAGAGAGAAGAATACAAAGGCAGTCAGGAAAAGGCAAGTAAGAGGGTGAGGGGGAGGGGATAGGTGAGAGATAAGAGAATAGTGAGTGGAGACGGTGTGGAGCGGGGGAGAATTATGGGCAGTTCCAGCAGTTCAGCGAGAGGAGGTGCTGGCAAAGTTTAGTTTTAAATGGGCCAAGTTTGTCAGTGGCCTGGATATCAGGGGGCAGGCTGTTCAACAGGTATGGGGACCGGTATGGAAAGGCACAAGGTACAAGTCTTTTAAGGTGCTCCTGGTAGTGCAGGGGGTCAGAAAAAGAAGGATTGGGGAGGGAACTAGCAGGACAAGACTTTCTTGGCTATTAAGCAAGTGTGGTATGTTAGTAGACCTTTAAAGTCCAACCAGTGTGCTTTCTGGCAAAGGTCGCAGGTGTGGGTAAGCTGATGGACTCCAAGAACAAGCCGGCAAGCTCTGCTGAGAGAGACTTTGTCCTGTTGAGGCAGTGTCAGATGCGGATCCATAGATTGCTATGCCATAGTCTGCTATGGAGTACTGAGCTGGTGACAGCAAGTGACAGCAAGACGGAGGCGTCATCAGTTAAGCATTTTTTATGCTTATACAAGAGCCAATCCTAGTATTAACAGCTTTGCAGACTAAGTCAACATGGCCTTGAAAGGAAAAGGTGGAGTCAAGGGTAACCCCAAGGTATTTAAAGGTGTTGACCTATTTTAATGGTTGGAGATGGTCACTAAGAATTGTGAGGGGCATTTTTGTGTTTGTTTTGTGTGTTTGCAAATAACATAGATTTTGTTTTATAGTTTATGATAAACTTACGTTTAGTAAACCATGATTAACTCATAGAAATTAGCCTGAAGAGAGCACTGTAGTATGAATGGGTCCGAGTGACAAGTACCGACAACGGCGTCCTCAGCATAGAGTAACAGGTTACCATAGCAGACTACAGGGAGTGTATTTACAAAGAGAATAAAGAGGAGAGGCCAGAGAATAGACTCCTGCAGGACCCCAGAGCAGACAGGTAATGAGGAGGAGAGGGTGTTACCAATTTTCACTTGCTGGAAGCAACCATTGAGATCATTCACAAACCAGGAGGTGGCTTCAGCGGAGAGGCTGACTGAATGGAGGGATGAGACCAAGAGGTCATGGTTAACCGTGTCAAATGCCTTTGTCAAGTCAATGTACACGGACTCTACTAACTGACCCAAATCAAGGGCTTTGTGGGCAAAGCCAGTATATTCCAAGAGAGCAGTTGTGGTATTGTGTACCTTACGGAAACCATGCTGTTGGGCACACAGGAGGTTATGCTCCCACTAGGTAGTGAGACAGTTGATTTGACACAATTTTCCAATGCTTTGGATATGGGGGATGGAAACTGGGCAGTAGTTGCCGTGGGCAGTTTGTCACCACTCTTGTGGATGAGGAGTTACAACAGATTTCCATGGGGTGAGGAATTGACAACAGTGGAGGGAGAGGTTAAGATCTTGGTGAGGGGGGGGAAAGTACAGCATCAAGGGCCAGATGTAGCAATTTCAGGTCTAATGAGTCACCACTGAAACCTCAACTTGCCCAGTACTCTCTGGAGGTAAGTTTTTGCTTCAGTAGTGGAGATCAACCTGAAATGGAAAGGGGTGGGGTAAGTTGGAGCAGCCAAAGGAGGACAGGCCCGCTTATTGAAGAAGTCAGAAGGAAGAACCCCACTCAGATCAGTAAAGGCCAGGTTTAAGGTATATGCTATAACCTGAGGGTCCTGGGTGATGGCTCCATTAATGTTAAAGGGGGGGGGCAGTGTTGGATTTCTCCTTGAGTTCCTTATGTTAGCCCAGAATTGCTTACCATTACCCAGTAAGAGGCAAGGTTCTCTTTAAGTGATCAGCCTTATCACAACGAGATATCTCTAGTGCAGGCATTTAAGGTCTGTAGTTTTGCCTGTCGGCAGGGTTTTTCCAGAGGCAAAGCCTTATGCCCAAAGGTTATCCCTGTCAGCCATTAGTTTAAGTAGCGAGGGGTAATTCAGGGATTACTCAGGTTCTTGATCATTGCAACTTTGAGTAGGGGTGAAGATATCACAGGCTGTACTAAATGTGCAGATGAAGAAATTAAGGAGCATAATCTATGTTGGTGGCAGAATCTAAGGAGACCAGTCACTAGTGAGAAGAAATCACAGAATTTTCCTAGCATGCCTTTTTAAGTATACATTGATATGTGGTTTTGGGAGGATTTTTGTAGCAGTTGGACTAATGGCAGAGGTGGGGGAATGGTCACTCATTGAATCAGGGAGGACCGTGATGTCAGAGTCGGTCCGGGCGGTTGGTGAGTATTGGGTCGATTAGGGTACTAGTACCTGTTTTATAGTTTATCCTAGTAGGTGAGGTGACAAGTTGTGTGAGGTTGAGTGCTAATGAAGCATCTCTATGCTGAGTCGAGGCAGGGGCCAACCAGTTAATGTTGAAGTCCCCTAAGAGCATCACCTCCGAGTTATTTGGTAGTGTTGCGCAGTAGTCAAGAACGACATCAAATTCTGACTTGGTATTATGGGGGAGGGATATAGGTGGATAGTACTGTAATGGATTTACCAGCACTGCTGATAGCAGCTTTAATGACCAGTGCCTGGGCGACAGCAGGAGGTATAGAGGTGTTGAGAACAAGACCATGGAGTGGGTCCCACGAGATATAGGGCACAGCCCTCTGCTTGCCCATTCTGTCAACTCTGAAAACCGAGTAACCTGGGAGCATAATAGCAGAGTCAGGGATATCAGGGGTTAGCCAGGTTTCCACAATGGCAAGGATGTCTGGTTTATGCTGAACCAAGTCAAACTTTTACTGCAATCTACAGATGTTTACAGATGCAATCTTGAGGCCAGAAGATGACTGACTGGAGGGACGGGGAGTTGAGCTAGGCCCAGGGTTTAGGTGGATATTCCCAGATAGCAGAAGAAGCAGCAGGCCATAGCAGAAAAGAAAAAATTACTCACCTTAGTAATGTTGTTTCTTCTAATGGAGTCTTGCTATATTATAGACATTAGCAGTTTGATCCAGCTCTAGAACTGCCCCGGAGTGAAATGGTTAAAACCATTCCAAAATAGAATTTTGGCACGAGAGCAGCTCTATCTGTGTCATTTCAAACTTGAACTGTCAGATCTTTGCGAGCCAAACTCACTAAGGTCTATGTGGAAGCTGTAACCTACACTAGCCAAATGGCTACCTAAATAACAACAACCATTGATGGTCCCAACACCCAAGACTCAAGTCAGGGGACCAGAAACACTAACACCATTCTAATAATATGAAAATGGAACATAAGTATAATAAAACACACACACGCGTACACATACACACCCCCAAAGTCCCAAAGGGGACAAAATGCTAACAGGACATAAGTAGTGCCCACACTAAGTTGCCCGCACCCCACCAAGTAGAGGTTCTGAGAGGGGCAGGTTGGGGGGGAGGTCTATAATATAGCAAGACTCCATTAGAAGAAACAACATTACTAAGGTGAGTAATTTTTTCTTCAAACAACATGAAGTCTTGCTATATTATAGACATTAACAGAATACACAGCAGTACCTCCATGGAGGAGGGGCAGAACCTACTTAGGAATAGGCTCTGAAGAACAGCTGTGCCAAACCGAGCATCTCTCAGGCCTGGACATCCAGGGAGTAATGCTTGGTAAAAGTGTGTACCGTTTTCCAAGTAGCACCCTGGCAAATCTCTAATAAAGGGATATCTCTGGCAGCAGCTAGAGACGCAGCTGTACCCCTGGTAGAATGAGCCCTCAAACCGGGGGCTCTGCCCACTTTTGATAACAAAATTGGATACAAGAGACAATCCACCTGGCTATTGATCTCTTAGTGGCAGGTTGCCTTTCCCAACTCACCATAGGTAAGGAAAAGTTGGAGGGATTCGAACCTGTGACCTTTAGTACGCTCTATATAATAACTAAGAGCTCTCTTAACATCCAGGCTGTGCAACCTCCTCTCACCAAGAGGGGATCAGTGAAAATACTGGAAGGGAGATAGATTGATTAAGATGGAAATCTGAAACCACCTTAGGCAAAACTTCCTAGTAGTCCTAAGGACTACCTTATCCCTGTGGAAAGAAATAAAGTCAGTCTCCACTGACAAGGCTTGCAATTCACTTATGCATCTGGCAGAAGTGATAGCCACTAGAAAACAGTTTCCAAGTTAGGTACTTAAGCTCTCGCAGAAGACAGAGGTTCAAAGGGGGTTGCATTAACTGGGCAATGCAAACATTAAGGTCCCAAGCAGGGCGGTTCCCAAAGGAGGATTAGTATGGAGTAATCCCTTAAAAACTTGGAAAACACAGGATGTGAGGAAAGAGGGATGACTTTCCTGCTGACACAAAAGCAGACACAGCTGCCAAATGAACTCTCAGGGTAGCTGGTCTGAGACCCAAGGATAAGATGTACCATGTAATCTAACAAAATGGGCAATTCAGCAGATTCTGGGAAATATTTTTCCAGCACACCAAATGGAAAACCTTTTCCATTTAGAACTATAAGTAGCCCTAGTGGAAGGCTTTGGAAGCCTTTGGATCTCAAGAACACCCTGAGAGAGGTGTAAATCAGCAAACTCTAACTCCTCAAGAGACAGGCCTTGAGGTTGAGGGATTTGAGGTCCGGATACCAAACCCTTCCTGGGCACAAGTCAACAGATTGTGATTCCTGGGGAGGCACAGGGGAAGATGGACTGTCAGAGACAGAAGAGTGGGTACCAGGGCTGCCTGGCCCAATCTGGGGCAATCAGAATCACCTGCAAGGCTGAGATCTGATTTTGACTAGTACTTTGAATAGGAGAGGAAGGGAGGAAAGCATAGAGAACTTCCCTCCCAATCCAGAAGAAGGGCATCCAGGGAACTGAGCCCAGCACTGGAGGCCTGCAACAGAACAGAGGAAGTTTGTGATTGTCTGGGGCTGCAAAAGATCTATCTGAGGGATGCCCCACCTGGCAAAAACTATCCCCAGCACTTGAGGATCCAGGGACCATTCGTGATGGCTGGGAAATCCTGCTGAGGGCATCCGCTAGGACATTGTCCTTTCCTGGAAGATGAACTGCTATGAGGAAGTGTTCAGGAATAGGCCAGAGACCACAACTTCATTGCCTCAGTGCACAAGGTCAAGACCGAGTGCCCCTGTTTGTTGATGTACCACATTGTTGTGGTGTTGTCTGTTCTGACTTGTATCACCTTGTCGTGGACAGATGCAGAAAAGCTTGAAGAGCTAAAAAGACAGCTCTGAGTTCCAGCAAATTGATGTGGAGCAGAGATTCCTGGGGGACCAAACTCCTGAGTGGAAAGGTCGCCTATGTGGGCTCTCAACCCAGAAGGGAAGCATCTGTAGTGAGAGTCAAGTCGTGAGAAGGGGAAATGAAGGGGACCCCCGCTCTTAAATTGCTCTGATCCTGCCACCACTGGAGAGCTAGGATCAAGGTTCGAGTCACTGGGACCAACTTGGAAAGGGGGTCTCTTCTCTGAGACCAAAAGGTTCTCAAGTGAAACTGAATGTCTCTCATCTGAAATCTGGCTCCCTGCACAACAGCTGTGGATGCAGCCATATGCCCCAGGAGCTGCAGAAAGTGTCTTGCTGGTCGAGACCTGCAGAGTGAAGGAAGAGGCCAGAGCCACTAAATTCCTTACCCTTCTGGGGAAGAAAGGCTCTGGCTAGCTTTGTGTCCAATTCTGCCCCTATAAAGGTGAGTACCTGGACTGGTTCCAGAACCGACTTTGGTAGGTTTAGCAGAAAACCCAGGGAGGTGAGAAGCTGCTGGGTGACCTGCAGGTGAGATTTACCTGTTCTGGGGACTGGCCTACAATGAGCCAGTGTCGTCTAGATAGGAAAAACAGCAATCCTCTGCCTCAAGTGGGCCACTGCCACTGCTAGACACTTTGTGAATACCCTTGGAGCAGAGGTAAGGTCAAGGGCATTGCTCTGAACTGGTAATGACCTGAGGGCAGTTCGAATCTGAGGTACTGATGGGATCTTCTGATTAGGACATGGAAACAGTCATCCTTGAGGTCCAGGGAGGCTAGCCAGTCCCTGGCCTTAGGAAGGTAAAATCATTGCCAGAGTTACCATTTTGAACTTTGGTTTCAGAAGATGCTTGTTCAGATATCTGAGATCTAAAATGGGCGCCATTCTCCTGTCTTTTGGGGTAAGGAAGTATCTGAATACAGACCCTGCCCTGATGCAGGGAGGAACCCTTCTACTGCTCTGAGAGCCAACAGGGATGAGACCTCTGTTTCCACAGCGAGGGTCTCTGAAGCACTTGGTAGAAAAAGTCTGCTTCTCAACTTGGGAAACTTTTGAAGCTGAGAACCAGACCCTGGCTTACTACTTCCAGAACCCACTTGTCTGAGGTTAAAGAAGCCCAATTCTGACTGAAGTAAGCCAGCCTGCCCCTACAGGTAAGGAGAATGGGCCTGGGCACCCCATCAGGGTGCCTGTTTATGAGCTTTGAGGCTGGGGGTGGGAGCAGGTCTGCCACTGCCTCTCTGAAGAAGCCCCTCTGAGCATAGGCAGAGGAGGCCTGAGTCTGGTAGAAAGGCCTGTGAAAAGGCCTACCCCTACCCCTGGGGGCATGCCTTTGAGGAGTGGCTTGCCGCTCCTTAGCCTGGGCACTCTTGTAAGTAGTCCTATATTCATCCATCTTCTTCATGTAATTCTCTGTCTACTCTCCAAACAGAGAATTTCCCACCACAGGAAAATCCATAGCCTTAGTCTGGGTATCCTGTGACAAACTAGTACACCTGAGCCAGGCCAACCTACGAAAAGCTACAGATGTGGCCATGACCCTACAGGAAACATCATTAACATCCACAGCAGCATGAAACTGAACCTTGAGGCTTCAATGCCATCAGCAGCCACCTGTTCTAGTTCACTAGCCAGCTGGCCATGGGCCTGCTTGGCCAATTGCATAACAGTATCCCATCTAGATTTCTGATACCTAGCTACATAAGCCATATAATTTGCTTGCCTGAGTCCCAGAGAGGCTGCCATATACTGTTTTTTGCCATGGCATCAATCTTCCTGGAATCCTTGTCAGGAGGATGTGAAGCCAAGGAATATTAGCTTTATCACAGGCAGCAGCCTGAACTACCCTACATGACTGCATTGCTGAGAAAGAGAATTCTGTATCAGGGCCTGACAATGTATACCTTCTGTCCATCTTTTATCTACAGGAGGCACAGAATTAGGAGCTTTTAAAATTTTAATTGTTTGTTTCCTAAAAGACTTATGTAAAGGAATAGACAATCTCCTAGACTCTGGAATATCCATCATTTCTACAAAATCAGGCTCCTCTTGCTCATCCACAGCCTCTTCTAAAGGAAGCTGGAGGTTTCAGCAACTTTTTATAAAACATAAAATGAGATGGGACTCAGACAGCATAGGGGAGATTCTAAAGGTCTGTCTAGGAGATGTCGGTTCAATGGGCACACCCAGACCTTCCCAGCCACATTCATACTGTTCATAATCCTCCTCCCTCCTCTGGTTCATAAAATTCTTCAATATCATAATTCTGAACCACTGGGACGGACGAACCGACCTTTACCAGATAGTGGTGGTTCGGACGGACCCTGAGACAGTGACTGGACAATTTGTATGGCTTTTGCTATCTCTGCAGCAGTTGGAGAAGGAATTTTGGACTCCAGACCTGCTGATTTTCTTGTTTTCTTTACTGGAATTGGTTCCTCAGAACCAGCTTTTCTTTGCCCAAGGAAGTCTGGCCCTGGTCAGAGGCACTCCCTCTGGTTCGGTTGGCACCGAACCGGGCTGTGCCATCTGGGTCAGCGGACTTTGGCCTCGTTCCCTGAGCCTGCCCAATCTTTTTCCAGGGTGGCTGCAGGGAATTCTTACATACCTGGCAGTCTGACTGAGGTGATCAAACCCCAGACAAAAACACATGTGGTGTGTGGTCAGCCTTGGCAAAGACTTCCCACAAACATCACAGTGTTGAAACCATGGGCCCGGTTTTTCTTTTGGGTTTCTCAGACATAATGCCAGCCTAACCAAAAACTTGCCCTTTTAACGGCAGTGCCAGGCAAGACACCCTTATCGGTTCCTAACCGTGTCACGGGTATTGGAAAAAAACATAATAAATCCGTTTTTTTTAGAACTGATAAGAACCGGGAACCGCACTCTAAAATAGTAACTTTTAGTTTTAAATGAGTTTTAAACCCACTGATCGGTTCAAAACCGAACCGATAACTTACAAGTTCCACACAGACAAAACCTTCATTTACTTACGGTTACCACAGATAGAGCTTGAACCGAACGGTTTTGCGGTTAAAATAAAACTATTCTCGGTTAAATCCAACCGAGAAAACACTTTTAAACGAGAAATGAAGCGGAGCAGAAGGAGAAATCTCGAGCGACTGTTCACTGATGGAGTAAAGAATCTGACAGTTCAAGTTTGAAATGACACAGATAGAGCTGCTCTCGTGCCAAAATTCTATTTTGGAATGGTTTTAACCATTTCACTCCAGGGCAGTTCTAGAGCTGGATCAAACTGCTAATGTCTATAATATAGCAAGACTTCATGTTGTTTGAAGTACACATTTTAACAGTTTAGAGGTGGGCGAAGAGTACCTATTAGGGTTCTTACTGCAAGATGAAGGTATAGGGGGGAGAGAGAGGATTAGTTGGGGTAGGAGCAGCGAGAACCGAAAAGGACAGTGAACAGATGTACTGAGATAGATGGGGGTAGTAGCACTCTAGTGGAGTGTATGCAGAGTGAATGGCTTCCTCGGACAAGAGAACAGGACTGTGTGGCTGGTGCTGGCTATACTCTGGCTTCCACCAGAGGTCGGCCAAGCACCGAGCCTGGTCCCCTCCCTCCCAGAAGAAGGTGAGCAGTCTGTGGATGCTCAAGCCTCCTCCCCCGAAGCTGACCCTCCAGCTCCTGCGCTCGTTCCCAAACCCGGGTCATCAGCATCATAAACAGTAGTGCTACCACTGTGCCGGCAGACTGGCTTGAATTAACTGATTTAGAGTAAATTCAGAAACCACTTTCGGGAGAAAGGAGGGGTTAGTACGTAGGGACACCCGATCCATATGAAACTATAAGTAGGTGAGATAGGTCTAACTGACGTAATCGCCACCCAAAAGATCATTTTCCACGACAGAAATTGGAGCTGGCATGTGTAAGTGGGCTCAAAAGGACTTTCAGTCAGTTTTTCAAGCACAACATTTAAATCCCACATCGGACTGGTTCCCAAATAGGGGATGCAAATGTAGGATATAGTTCAAGAAGGTTCTGATCAGAGGCAACTGGGACAATGGTTTGTTATCCACAGGTAAATGAATAGCAGAAATAGCCACTAGGTGTACTTTTATCGAAGAATATTTTGGATCACCCTCGGAGAGAGAGAGAGCAGGTAATCTAGGATGCTCTGTGGGGAACAATCACAGGAGCCAATTTCTCGGAAGAGGACCAAATGGAGAAACATGTCCATTTCATAGAGTAGAGATGACCTAGTAGAGGGCTTCTGGGCCACCCTCAGGATCTCTGCTATCACTGGGGACACCTGATAGTGAGAAAGGACTACATCCTCAGGAGCCAGGTATGCAGGTGCAGGAAACAAAGGTCCAGGTGCAGCAGGGAGCCATTCTCCTGTGATAGGAGGGCTGGACAAAGAGGCAGAGGAAGAGAATCCTGATCCGAGATTTGTAACAGCAAGGGGAACTAGATTTGCCTCGGCCAGTAGGGGGCTATGAGAATCATAGATGCCCAATCCTTGTCCAGTTTTAGGAGTACTCTCTGTAGGAGAGGAAAGCGGGGGAAAGCGTAAAGAAATTTTCCTGTCCGGGAATGAGATAAGGCATCCAGCCATAAAGTTCCAGGACTGCGCTCTACAGAGCAATAGAGAGGCAGTTTTGCGTTTTGCCGAGAGGCAAGCGGGTTTAACTACGGGTGACCCCACTGCAGGAAGACAACTTCTAAAATGTCAGAGTGGAGTTCCCATTCGTGGGCCCAAGTAGTGGTTCTGCTCACGGCGTCCGCTAGAGTATTTGATACCCCTGGAATGTAGGCCACCAGAAGGTAAATGCCCTTCTGGATCACCCAATACCACACCCTAAAGGATACTTGGCAGAGATGGTATGAATGGGTACCGCCTTGTTTGTTTCAGGTAGTGAACAACGTCTGAACTGATTGCACTTGAAGGCAACCCTGAGGGAGTAAGGTCTTGAACGTCTGTAAGACATCCAAGACAACCCTCAGTTCCAGGACGTTGATGTGAAGACGAGTTTCCAGCGTCCAAGAGCCTGGGATGGAACCCTCTGAAGATGGGCACCCAACCCATCAAGAAGGCATCCATCATTAGAATGAGGTCCAGGACTGGGGATGGAATGACATGCCCCTTAATAGATTATCCATGGACTTCCACCATTGTAAGGTGCGAAGTGCCAGGGAAGACAAAAGAAATGAGGCATCAAAGTTGTCCCACTTCAGATCCCACTGGACCCTGAGGGTCCACTGAAGAACCCTCATGGTGAGTCTGGCATGAGGGACAATGGGGATGGTAGCCACCAAATGTCCCAGGAGCCAAAGGTAGTCCCTTGCTGAGACATACCAACAAGTCTCCAGCCGAATGATGAGGGCCAGAATGGCGTCCACCTGAGTTCTGGGAAGAAACGCCATGCCCTGAGAGGTGTCTAGCTCTGCTCTTATATACTGGAGAGTCTGTGATGGGTTCGTCATAGACTTTGGCTAGTTGACCATGACGCCCACTGTGGAGAACACCTCTAGGGTGCGGGTCACGGTGTATCCCAGCATGGGGCATGTGGATGCCTTGAGGAGCCAGTCGTCCAGGTATGGAAAGACGTTCAGACCTTCCTGGCAAAGGGCCCCTGCCACCGCCACCAGGCATATCATAAATACCATGGGGGCCGAAGAAAGGCCAAAGGGGAGGGACTGAAACTGAAAACGATGGCCCTGAAACTGGAATTGTAAGAACCGTCTGTCGGTGGGTGCATCAGGATATGAAGGTACTATTTATTTATTTATGACTTTGATAACTGGGTAGGTGCACTGATCCCTAGAACCATTTTCAGGCATGACCGGGTCCAAAATACAATGGCACAGGAGCAACAATTAAGCACAAGTTCAAGGAACTTGAAGCCAGTTAACACAAAGATGCCAGAGACAAAAATAACAATTATTCCAGAAACACTAAGGTACAGAGACTTAATACAAAGTGAATAAACTCAACACGGCAAACAGGGTGTCAGGTTAACATGATGGACCTTCATGTCCAGGGAACAGAGTCAGTCCCCTGTATCCAGCAGGGGGAGCAGGGTGGAGAGTTACCATCCTGAACTTGTGGTACCATATGTAGAGGTTGAGACCTCTGAGATCTAGAATGGGACACAAGTCCCCCATCCATTTGGGAACCAGAAAGGGGAGCAATATCCCGAGCCTCTCTGATGGGCGCGAACTGGTTCTATGGCATGTTTCTGTAACAGAGCATCTATTTCTGTCTGCAGTGCCAGAGCATGGTCCGGAGGGTAGTGTGAGACCTGAGGAGGCAAAGGAGGAGAAGGACAGGTTAAGTCCAACGTATGACCGTACTGGATCAAATGAAGGAGGCAGAGGTCTGACATGATCCCTTACCAACCGCCGAGGTGCAGGAAGAACCTGCCCCCGACGACCAAGGAGGGGGTCTCCACCTCCACAGCCGAAGACAGGCCTTTAGGCCAAAGGCTGTCCCTTTTGAGGGGCAGTAGGGACATACTGGGATGTTTTTGGGACATTTCTTGGGCCCGGCAAAGCTAACTGAGCCTTATGTTTGTTAGCAGGCTGCCTCTGAGTAGTAGGTTTACCTCTGAAGAAGTGGCCCCGAAAGATACCTTGTATGCAGGCTTCGCCTGAGGGTGATACAGGGTCCAAACAGACTGAAGGGTACGACCTGAGTCTTGCAGATCTTTCAGAATGTCTTGGGTCTGTGGCCCAAAATGTTTGTCCCTTTTAAAGGGAGCATTAAGGATGGACTGTTGTACATCCTGCAAGAATCCTGGAACCCTCAGCCAAGCACGGCATCTAAGGCAAAAACCCACAAAGGAGTCTCTAGCCGAAGAATCGACTGCATCATAGGTAGACCTGAGCAGGTGGCGCAGACAGCTGCAGCAGTGGAAAGCTTCACATTGAGGTCCTCCTGAGACTGGCCCGATTCTTGAGTAGCCTTAAGAATCTCCTCCTGATATTTGAGGAGGTGGCCCATATAATTCAGAATGCAAAGGGACATAGTAGCCGAAGCACTTACACTTTTACCCACGATATCCAGTTTCTTGAATTCTTTATGTGGGGGTTGAGGATGCATATGTTGTGGTCTAGCGGATCTATCGTGAGCTGCATTTTTAACCACGGAATCCGCCTGTGGAGGCATAGAAAGATAAGGGTGGTCCACAGGGGCCCTATAAAGTGTGTCTGCCTTGTGGGGATTGGAGGGAATCTGGAACAGTTGTTGCCAGGCCGCCAATATGGTCTTCTCAAAAGCATCCACAAGGGAAGGGACGACTAGTGCGTGTTTCTCTAGAATAACAAGGTACTGGGCCAGCTTTGTTCTGCAGGCATCCTGTTCCATAGTTCAGAATCCAAAAGTTTTTGCAGATGTACCATAATATCTGAAAAGGAAGGGTCATTTGGAGGAGAACAGGGAAGTTCCTGCGGAGCATCCCCTTGAAGGGAAGATGCTCTGAGGAAGACACTTGGAATCCATAATCCTGATCCATCTCTTCCTCCTTCCCTTCCAGTTAGCCATATCCCATTCTTGTAAGAATAGGATGGCCATAAGCCCTCCTGGGACAGAATTCCTGAGAGGCTAGAGAGGAACTTTCCGTCCTGGAGGCGGAGGAAGGTCTGGAGGGGTTGAAGGCAGGGACCACAGCCTCCCCAGAGGGGCGAGGGGAGGACCTGGTAAGGCCCACAATGGACTGGACAAGAGCCTGGATGTCTGCCATGGCCAAGTGACCCCCAGAAGAAGAAAGGATCATGGACTGGATGGGCACCACCGATGGAATGGCAGGAGGCAAGGGACCCAGCCGGGCCGTCGGTGTGGAGGGGTGCACATAAGACCTCAACACTGTTGTAGATGGAGGAGCCATCTTAGAGCGCCCGTCAAAGGAAGTCCAAGGTGGAACCAGGATAGTCGACAGGAACACCATCGACGATGCAGTAAGGCCAGAAGCCACTGTTAACGAGAGAACCGTCAACGACAAGGCTGCCGATGAGATGGTGGAAAATGGGTCCACCATCGACAGCGAACGGTTGAAGTGCCCCGTTGGTGGGAGAGCCAAAACATGCATTGCCGACGGCAGAACCATTTGAGCAGCAGTGGCCATTGTCAATGAACGATGGCTCGAAAGACTTGTTGGCAGAGGCAGCAGTGGAAGCTGCAGCACAACAGTGGTCGTCGACGGAGGAGCCACTGACGACAGAAGGGAAGGACCTACCACCGTCAACAGTGGAGAAGACCGGGTGTCAGTGGGTTCCCTCCTACTACTTACCTTTTTTGTTGAGCTTGAGGACTTAGAAGATGAAAATGGCGGTGGGGGGGGACATGCTTGAACTTCAATGCATGCTCTCTCCCGGCCTCATGCTCCATCGATGATGGGGGCTCACCCTTTCGAGATCCCGAGGAGAAGGTCGAAGACTCCCCTGCAGTGGAGCGTTGCTATTGCTCCAGAAGGGTTACCTTTTGCTCCATAAGGTATTCTCTGAGCTGCTGGAGCCTTCGACACTTTGTGGCCTTGTTGAATCAGCAGCAGAGGATGCACTCCCTGGTGTCATGTTCAGGACCTAGGCACCGAACACACACTTCACAGAGGTCCTCAGTCGCGATCTGCTGGCCACAGGAACACTCTAAATAAAGGTCCTGAAGACATCAGAACTCTTAGTGAAATTAAGTTTTGATCGGCAGAACTCTTCGTCGACAAACTGAAAAAAGCTGGACTTTGGAGGAGAACTTGATGCTTACTCAGTCGCAGCTGAAAACAACTGAGGAGTATGAGGGACCTCCCCTTTATATATGTGCAAGAGCACACCAGGTGACAGGAAGAGGATGTCCTTCGGTTGACTGTTGAGAAGTCATCCGAAAGATGTGATGCCTGCGGCTGATATCCCATGTGTTATGACCTACTGCAAGAGATTGGCTATAAGAAGATAACCATTTAGTACTTCTCTGGAGACAAGGGTGGAGGAGGGCCAGTATTGTCCCTCTGCAAAACAGCGACAGCAGGTAGGAGGTCAGCAATTACAGACCAATCAGACTAATATCAGTGGTGGGGAAATTAATGGAGTTACTGCTGAAGGAGAGACTGATAAGAATACCTGGAGGTAAAGGGGCAGTAGGACCACTGGCAGCACAGCTTCACAGAGGGGAGGTCATGTCAAATAAATCTCAGAGTTCTTTGACTGGGTGACAAAGGAATTAAACCATGGTGGAGCAGTGGATGTGGTCTACCTAGATTTCAGTAAGACTTCTCACACTGTTCTACATGAGAGACTAGTAAGCAAGCTGGGTAGCTCAAAAGTGGGTAAAAAGGTGGTAAAACTGGATAAGGAATTGGTTAGAGGATAGGTGGCAGAGGGTGGTGGTAAACGAAGTTCACACTGAGGAAGGGAGGGTGACTAGTGCGATGCCTCATGGATCAGTACAGTACTAGGACCAGTGCTCTTTAATGTCTTTATAAGTGACACTCTGGAAGAGCTGGAAGAGAAGGTCTGCCCTTTGCAGATGACACCAACATCTGCACAAGGTGGTGTGTGTGTGTGTGTGTGTGTGTGTGCATGCACACACGCTGTATGCTGCAGGGTATGTGTGTACCTAATAAACAGAGGCCTGAAAAAACAAGAGTGGTCCAGGATATGGCAGCTGGGTTTCAATGCAAAAAAAAAAAGTGCAAAATAATGCACTTCGTGCACAGACACCAAGGGAAAGAATACAAAATGGGTAGAATGGTATTAACAACTACCAAGCAGGAAAGACACCTGGGAGTAATCATATTGAATGACCTAAAGGTGGCCAGGGAGTGCAACAAGACATTCAGGAGGGCTACTGGGATGTTGTAGTGCATAGGCAGGGGTTATTACCAGCAGAAAGAGGAAGGTGGTGTTGCCTCTGTACAGATTATCACGTAAGGACGCCACCTAGAGTACTGTGTCCAAATCTATGGACCACACACTTCCAGAAGACATAGACATTGTGGAGGCTATCCATAGGAGGGCAGTTAAATGGCGCAGGGTCTGCATTAAAAACCCTACAAGAAGAGCCTAAAGGATCTTAGTATGTACACCCTGGAAGGAAAGGATATGATACAGACCTTCAAATACCTCATAGGGGTAAATAAGGTACAGGAGGGAAGTACTGTTCAGGAAAAAGGTGCTCAAGAACAAGGGGACATGCTATGAAGCTGGATGGAGTGATTCAATAGAGATGTGAGGAAGTACTTCTTCACAGAACAAGTGGTGGATTCTTGGAACCCTTCTAGCAGAGGTGGTGGGGCACAAACAGCGGTGGGGTTCAAGAATGCATGGGACAGGCACAAGAGAATCAGAGTTGGGGGGGGGGGGAGAGCTGTAGATCAAGTAGGGACTGCAGTGATAATGTAGGGTTGGAAAAAAATAGGCAGACTGAGTAAGCCAGCTGGTGCTTATCTGACAACAAATGCTATATTTCTATGTTCCTATGGCATCCAAGTGGTGCAAGCTTTCCCCATCCTGATCAGAGCCCGAGCAAGTGAAGGAGCCTCTCAGAGACCACTGGTGGCCATAGCCACACTTTCCTCTGCAGAAGCTCACATTCCCCTTTTGCAATCAGCCAGAAACCGAGGGATATCATATGGGAGGAGAGAAAATTACCAATGTTTCTGGACGTATCCTCGCAAAAATAAAAACATAAAGAAAGATCTGCAGGTGGTTAAAAAGTCTCTGATGGAGCTTAGTATAGCTGCACAGCTGCTGCTGCCCACGCGGCTTCAAGTTCACCATCATTCTAAAACCCACATCTTCATGGACCCGGACTCATCCTCTGCCAAGAAAATACTGGCACAACTTGATGACGCAGAAACCAAGCATAATGACGACGGGTGAACAGGACTCTGCTCAATCTTTCAGTGCTTGATCCCCTCTCTCCTGTTTAGGACTGCGATGAAACTTACATCTGCTGAGTCACCTTATGACTAGATAAACTGCCATATTGTGTTTCTTTTTTGCTTGCAACTGCATGCATTTATGTGTTAATACGTCCCCCGGAGTCGCTCATTACTGAAAACAAGTGGTTTCACGAGCCTTCAGCTAAGCGAGAACAGCAAAGCAAAGCTGAGCTGTTCTGGCTCAAGCTGAAGCCAAATGAAACCACTCGTTTTCAGCAACGAGTGGCGATGAGGGACGAATTAATATATTATTGATCGCTCTCGATCAATAATACATTTAAAAAAAAAGAAAACAGCTTCCCAGAATCTGCCCGATTCCAGGGCATCATCATGTGAGACGCTCTTCACATAATAAGAGTGGTTTATGCGGAACAGAAAGGAGCACTCCAGTTGGTCAGGAGCACTCCCTCAATCTAGAATGCTACTTATAGCAATTGGCCGAAATGTTAATATATATCCAAATTGTTCCAATGGGTTAAATGTTTAAATATTTTGGTGTGAAGTTTCACACTGCTCATTTTGTGAACTATAAAAACACTAGACAGTTGCTTTACCAAACCCCTATGTGGCAAGGTTTGTGGCCACAGAAGGCATGGGTAAAAAGCAACTTAACGGAGCCCAGGACCTCTGTTTCAAATGAACCTGCCTATTGGACCTCTGTTTCATACATATTTGCCTACTGGACTTAGCCTTCTATATGAACTCTTAAAACCTACGAGGGGCGAGGAATATTGGCAACTAACCTTATGTTTCAAATGTAGGGAGGGCAACACACCTTACAGTATTATCTTGCTGGAATTTAACTCCTATACGTATTTCTGGTTTACCCTAACTGGTATTGGATTTGCAGGACTTTCAGTATTAATCCTGTTATGATATCTTGTGCATTAACTATTGGGGGCTGCGTACCACCTTGTTCTTATGCTATATAGTGTATACTGTATGACATACAGAACATGTAAGGAGAAAGCAAGTTTCATGAATTTTGGCACTCAGCTACATATACCCCCAAACCCTTTCATCTTTTACGGACAAATCTGCAAGCACAGGACTTACCCAGAGACTGCGTGTTGAAAGTAGTAACAATCTGTGGGCTGGCAATGGCCTCGAGTCGGTTCTTCAGAGCCTCAAGATGTACACATTTCTCGGAATAGTCCGGAGTATCACAAAGCATCGCTAAAGCTGCTCTGCATGTCAGTCTGTCTATAGCGATCAGCCACATCCTGTTACAAAAATGAACGGCATTAACTCGAGTTCATTAGCAACATTCCAATCTGCCACAAACCACCCCTTCAAACCTTGATTCTATACTACACAGATGCAGCCTGATTCGACAAATCTAATGACCATATATCATATCTTATATTGCATGAAACAGGGAGAAACATGAAATATTCACAACTGCAAAAGAGTAAGAAATTAGAATTTTTGAAAATCGACTTGCCCTTTTATTTACTCACTTTCACTACAGGTATAACACATACTGTTTAGGATGAACCAAATACCAGTGGTATTCAAGAACTAAAGGTACCCTACCAAATGCGTTTCATCATAGCAAAGCACAAGAATTTGGTCACAACAAAGAGATATAAACCCCCTATTAAATGTAATGCAAACAAAGAGAGAAACATTTATTTATTTATTTTATTTCATTTTTGTTGACCGCGTAAGTGCACTAGACAAATCCTGCCTATTTTCAGGCACGACCCGGGGGAGGGGGATACAGATGAATGCCAACTGACCTTGAACCAGATTCAGCTATTGGTGGTATTTTTTTTAGTGAATGAGGGAAATTTGTCCAGGACACTGGGGAAATTCCCCTACTCTTTTCGATAAGTGCCATGGGATCTTTAACATCCACCTGAACTACCACCAATTCAGGCAGATGGGACCTCGGTTTAACATCTCATCCAGAAGACGGCACCTCAGAAGTGCAGCACCCCTCTCATGCTGCACTACAATGTCACTACTGGGATATTAACCCAAGTGCCAGATGTGGGAACTAAACCCACAGCCCTCTGATCTCCCGGCCTCAGAGCCGAGTGAGCTACCTACTGAGCCACTGACACTGATAACATGATTACTAATAACAATATACAAGTCAGTGACTGACTTACTGCTAAAAACTGACCAAAATATATGATGTGTATCAGAGGGACAGTACTTCTGTAGTTTTAAAGTGAACCGCTTCAGCACATTTTCATGTGATTTACATAACCCTCGTTACTGGTTCTGGATCTATTGCAAGCCTTGACATTGGATATGTTTCATAAAACGATAATAATTTCAGGAAGTAATGACCAGGAAAGGAAATACAGGCAAACGGTCACTTCAGAATATAGTATACCTGAATAACAAATCCAGCAAGAAACCGGAAATGTATCCAGGCTCAGTGTGACCAGCAGAATCTATATAAACTCTACTACACAAGTTAAAGAGCAGCTGACACCAATAGGACAACTTTAACAAAACATAATATTTAGACAAAGTTCAGCTTGTATTTCACATTAATTCTGTATTTCTCCTCTCTATTATTTATTACTGAGGCCATTTGCATGAAAATGGGATCTTTGCTCCTGAAAAGTTCATGTATTCCTGTTGCTGTCTCCCTACCTAAGGTCATAGTGCTCTATTTGTGACATCACAATTACTCCCATGGCAGCAGATTGTGATGTCACAACAGAGGACTATGACATGAAGTAGGGAGTAAGCTATAGATGCAGATGAACTCTCAGGGATATAGAGCTTGTTTCCATGCACATTTCTCAGTAATGAGTAATGGGGAGGAGACATCTATCAAATACACATAGAATGCAAGCTAAATTGTACCCAAATATTATGTTTTTCAAAGTGTTCTTTGCTGCGCTAGCAGCTGTTTAAGTATCACTTCGAATTAAGATGGGGCAAATTAACTAGCTTACATAGAACATGCCATTTACATGGTAACAGGTTATCAGCATTCTCATTCCTATGATGTCATTGTCTGTCACCCTTAAACACAGAAATATAGAAACAGAATTTGTTGGCAGGAGAGGACCAGTAGGCCCCATCGGTGATCGGATGCAAGGTATAAAACATGCAGCTCCATTTGTTTACAGACTTCACCACAGGATGAAAAACTCATAAAAAGCTGTGGTTTTAAGATAATATGGAATGTTATGTACAAAAGCAGCATCTGTGCTGCAGCGCCCTGGGATCTGTTGGTGTAAAGAGTGATCCCAAAAAGAAAAGACCCACTCCATGGTATGTAGGTCAGGGATGTATCACTAGCAAAATTCCAAAAGAATGGCAGTGACAACCAATGCACGGCACATCTATAGGGGCAACCTGTCCCACACAGAATCAAACAAGTCCAAATGAAAAAGATGGCACACAAGACTGTGGTAGAGTGGTTTAAGCTTGGAACTTTAACAGCAGAAAATAAGGTACAGATTACGTAGGAACTTACGCAACAATGAATCTTTGAGAGAGGTTCCTTCAGTAGGTCATTACATATAGGACTGGCGCCACCTGGCGCGCAGGCTGCACGGAGACTTTTCTAGCAATCCCTGCGGGGACTGCCTACCCGACGTCACGTGACTGATGTTGGCATGGCCATATATAGTGGGCGGTCCCCACACCCGCCCTCCAGTTCTTCCGCCAGACCCAGGAAGAGGCCTGACAGCAGAAGCAAACAGGATTTGGAGTCCCTGTGTAAAAAAATAAAATGAGTGGAAGAAGGGAGGGGAAAATATGACCTACTGAAGGAACCTCTCTCGAAGATCTACTGTTATGGTAAGTTCCTACACAGCTGTACTATCTTATTTCAAGAGGGTTCCTTCAGTAGGTCATTACATATAGGACTGAGTCCCAAGCAGTCCCTCCAAACAGAGACCAAGAGAAACAAGGGAGTAGGAGAAAATAACTCCAACAGAAACTGGGAACAAGAATGGACCCAGCCTAGGACAGAAGGCCCTGCAAGACAGCTAGGCCAAGCCTGCCCTCCGCCTAGAAGCAATGTCCAGACTGTAGTGTTTAGTAAAGGTGTGGACAGAACTCCAAGTGGCTGCAGCGCAGATATCAGCCACAGAGATGTTCCGCAAAAAAGCAGCGAAAGCAGCCATGCCCCTAGTAGAATGACCTCTGATGGGACCCTGCAGAGGTTTTTCGTACTTTTGGTAACAATACCGAATACAGTTACCTAACCATTTGGAAAGGCGCTGCTTCAAAACTGCTTTGCCTTTTGACCTGGGGGCAAAAGAAACAAAAAGCTGATCGCAGCTACGGAAGTCCTTAGTTCGGTGTGTGTAACACAGAAGGATCCGATGGACGTCCGTGGTGTGCAGGAGTCCTCACCTCTGTTCGAAGGGGACGGAAAGTAAACTGGAATCTCTACTGATTGGTTCAGTGTGGCTTCTGACACCACCTTGGGTAAAAACTTAGGATTTGTCCTGAGGACCGCCCGGTCCTTGTGGAAAATAAGATAAGGCTCTTTACAAACCAGAGTGTGAAGCTCTGAAATCCTTCGAGCTGACGTAATGGCAACTAAAAATAACGTCTTCCAGGAAAGGAAGCGTAAATCATAGCTCATCGCCGGTTCAAGGGGGAGAGGGGAGAGTGAGTTTCTCCAACACAAAGTTCAAATCCCAAGGTGGGTTGGGCTGCAGATGGGGGATTTCAGATGGAGGATCCCTTACTGAAAGGTTTTTGAGACCTCCAGCTGAGCCATGGGTATACCATCCACCAGCTCGTGGTATGCCAAAATTGCAGAAAGGTGGACCTTCAAGGAGGAATATAACAGACCCGAGTCTAACAGATGGATATATTCCATGACTTGTGGGGCAGATCAGGAAAAGGGGTTCCAAATCTTGGAAGTCGCCCAGATGGAAAAACGCTTCCACTTAATGGCATAAGTGGAACGAGTAGAGGGTTTTCTAGCCTCAAAAAGAACTTGAGCTACTCGAGAGGAGACCCCAAAGTGAGAAATCACTATGTCTGCAGAAGCCACGCGTGAAGATGCAGGGTCCTGAGCCCCGGACGAACAAGGCAACCTCGATCCTGAGTCAAGAGGTCGTGGGTCACTGAAAGTGGAACCGGTGGTTCCCTCGATAGCTGTTGTAGCAGTGGGAACCAAATCTGTCTCGGCCAGAGAGGGACGATGAGAATCATCCTCGCCTTCTCTGCCTGAAGCTTGAGAAGGACCCTCTGGAGAATGGGAAATGGAGAGAAGGCATACAAAAATTTCCCTATCCATGAGAGAGACAGCGCGTCATGCCAGAAAGCACCATGCCCTGGAACGAGCGAGCAAAAACTGAGAAGTTTTGCATGGTATTGAGAGGTGAAAAGGTCGATTTCCGGACGCTCCCATTTTAGGAAGAGAGATTCTGCCACTTCCTGATTTAATTCCCATTCGTGAGTCAGGGTCCGAGATCTGCTGAGACTGTCCGCCAGGACATTCTGAACACCTGGAACATGCACGGCCACTAGGGCCAGATCGTACTGGACCGCCCAGTTCCACACCTGCATCACCTCCCTGCACAGGTGGTACAAGCAAGTTCCTCCTTGTTTGTTGAGGTACCAGACTACTGACATATTGTCCGTTTGGACCAGCAGTGATCCCTTGGGAAGGAGGGTCTAGAAGGCGTACAAGACAGCCCTCATCTCCAGAACACTGATGTGTAAAGATGCTTCCAAGCTGGACCACAGTCCTTGAGCTTGGTACTTCCCTAGATGTGCTCCCCATCCCATGTTCGACACGTCTGTAGTTAGGGATGACAAAGGAGTTGGGCTCCTGAAGGGAGACCTAAGGAAAGGTTGCAGGGTCCCTCCACCACAGCAATTCTTTCTGAACTGCTGAGGACACCAGTACTGGATGATCTAGGTCATCCAGGAGTTGGTCCCACTGCACGCGCAAGGACCACTGAATAACTCTCATGTGGAGCCTCACCAGGGGAACAGTAGTGATAGAGGCTGCTGTCAGGCCAAGGTGGCGGAGGATCTCCTGAGCCGGGATGGTCCTGGACGAAGCCACCCATGAAGCCTGACGGACCAGGGTCTCCACCCTGTCTGGAGGAAGAAAGGCTCTGCATTGGACCATATCCAAAACCGCCCCAATGAATTGTAGTCTCTAGGACGGGGTCATGGATGACTTGGGAATAATGACTGTAATCACCAGTCTGTCAAAGAGGTTCAGGGTGAAGGAGAGAGTCTCCAGGAAAGAGTCCCTGCCTGGACGGGGCTGAAATCAGCTGATCATCCAGGTAAGGGAAAACTGCAATACCCTGGCGGATAAAGAGGCCGCCACCACCACCAGGCACTTGGTAAACACCTGAGGTGCCGAGGACAGATCAAAAGGGAGCACCAAACTGGAAGTGCTCCCTTGGATTTGGAACTGTAGGAAGCGGCGGTGGCTGGGGAAGATCGGATGTGCAAGTAAGCATCCTGCATGTCCAGAACACACAACCAATGTTACTCCAGAAGGAATGGAAGAAGACTCTGGAGCATCAGCATCAGGACGCTTTTGTACTCAACAAACTGATTGAGGTTGCTCAAGTGAGAATGGGTCTGAAGTCTCCCATCTTTTCTGAAACCAGGAAAAAATGGGAGTAAAACCCCCTGCCCCTTTGCAGGAGGGGAACACGCTCTATTGCTTCCTTGAGCAAGAGGCTTTGAACTTCTTCTCGAACGAGAAGAGCCTGATCCCTGGAGTAAAAAGACCTTTTTGGCGGAGATTCTGGAGGAATTTCCAGAAACTCTATAGGGTGACTGGCGAACACCAGTTGCAGGACCCATGCGTCGGAAGTTATTGCCCTCCATTCCTGCGCATGGTGGGCGAACCTCCCCCCCACCTGCTCCTCGTTGTGAGACTGAGGAGTTAGTGGGGATAGGGAGTCAGGAAGTGGCAGGACGTTCAGGAGGAGGACCTCCTTCACGTCTCTGGTTTTTGGAGGCTGGAGGTGTGGCAGAACCAGTGGACTTACGTTTGCCCTGGCATCGAGCCAGGGCCTGCTTCCTCTGCCTTCAGATCCTTTTCTGAAAAGGCTGCTGCTGCTGTCGAGTGCACAATCGGTACATGGACCTCATTGATCTGAGGGCAAGGCCTCTGTCCTGAAGATCAGTAATAATATCTTTAGTGTCCTCACCAAAATGTGCAGAGCCCCGGAAGGGGGCATCCTGACTTGCCGACGGTACCTCGTTGGTGAGGCCAGAAATGCAAAGCCAGGAACGCCGTCCTACGGCGATGGCAGTTGCCGAGGTGCAAGCTACAGAGTTGACAGAGTCATACGTAGCCCACAAAGCATGCTTACAGGAGAAGCGAGAGAGGCAAAGATCCTTGGCAAGCTCCTCTTTGAGGCTTGAGGGTTCCATTGACTGGACTCGGGCCTCTAGCCTGGCTAAGGCAGTCTTTTGGTGTGACACCATGTGGGCCTCATAGCTGAGGGATCTCAGTGCACGTGTGGCCAAAGCATAAACTTTTCTATCAAACTGGTCCATCTGCCTCGACTCTTTGTCTGGAGGAGAGGTGCTCATGTGTTTGGGTGCAGCGGAGCGATCATGAGCAGCTGAAATGATGACAGAGTCCACCTTGGGATGCGTCTTAAGAAAAGGAGTTTCCTTCGGCACCCGGTATATCCTGTCCACCCTCTTGGGGACAGCTGGGAGAGAATGAGGAATCTGCAAGACCATAGAGGTGAGGCCCTGGTGAGGTCCGAACCAGGGGGGAATGGGGACTGGAGACAGACTAAGTCCAAATGTTCGACTAGTCTGTCTCATGGGGTCTTGTTCCTCTGACTCCTAGTCGAAGAAATCTTTCATGGACCTCAGAAGATCCGAGAAGGCAGAGTCCTCTGGGGGGACTTAGGGGAAACCTTGTCTTTCGGACCCTTGGGTTCTTCCAAGGCATCCTCCGCCGACTCATCGGAATCATCTTCCTCTTCCTCTTCCTCTTCTTCTTCTTCTTCTTCGTCATCGTCATCGTCTGCCCCCTCATCAGGAAGATTACGAATGTCCGGAAGGGAGATGTCCTGACGTGCCATCCCCGAGACGTGTACCATGGACTGGACAGAGAAGAGCTCCTTGGGGATGCAAACCTTGGAGAGCGTGGAAGTGGGAGTCTTGTCTCCAGGTCTGACACCAACTCCGAGCGCACCCCCTGCCACCAAGACTGGATTAAGGTCTTGACGTCCAGCACAGCCGGAGGAGGTAGAGGGGGTGGTGGAGGACGTTGAGGCTGAGGGGAAGGTGGAGGAGGAGGCATTACCGGTGGGAATGGGTAATGATACCCCTGGTAACCCTGAAAATGGTGGTAGGGGTTGTAACCAGGGTAATACTGTCTGAAGGAATTCCACTCAGGAGGAGGACCAGCCGGGAAATGGTCCCCAGAGTACCCAAGGGGGTAATGAGGGACAGCCCGGGGTCTGGTATAAATCCCCATTGTCAGGTCTTACGGAGGGGGGACCCATGTCAGACCCACTGTAGTGTAAAATCGGCAGGGGGGGGTCCGGCATCAGGATAGCCAACGTCAGGGGGACCGATGTCGGGACCGGCACTACCCGATACGGAAAGGGATCCGGCGTCGGAGGGGCTGGAGTCGGGGCCGGACGAAGAGGGTCCAACAGGGGGACTGGGCCTGGCGCCGGAGTCGAAGGCTGGGGCAGACCCCTGGGCCCTGGCTGAGGGAGAGTCTGAGGTTCTGGCATTGGAATTGGTGTCGCCGGATCGGACAGTGGGATCGGGACCGGGATATTTGTCGGGTCCAAAGGGATCCCACCTGGAGGAGGAGGAGGAGGGGCCTCCACTGACCTTAGCTCAGTCCTCCCTAGTAATTTCTTTGACCCTCCCCCCAGCCAAACTCCCCCTGTCCTCCAGCACCCCAGCTTCCTCCTGCGAAAGATTTCCACCCGGGAAGCCAGACCCATCCTAATCAAAGCTCTCAATGGCAACAATCCTGGCAGTGACTCACTGGACCCCAGCATCCTCAGGCTGGTGCTAGATGAAGTCCTTGCACCTCTCACAAGCCTAATTAACCAGTCACTCTGCCTGGGACAATTCCCCACAGCTTGGAAAACAGCCATTATCACACCTATTCATAAAGGAGGCGACAGGTCATCGGCCAACAACTACGGCCAATCTCCATCCTCCCTCCCTCTCTAAAGCCCTGGAGAAAGTGGTGGCCATTCAAATCACTGATTATCTGGCTAAGCATAACATCTTATGCCCAGAGCAACATGGCTTCCGTCGGATGGTCACAGTACCAGCACTGCCCTTATTGAATTCTCCAACTTCCTACACTCCTCCTTGGATACCAGCTCCCTAGCTGGTGCAGTGTTCATTGACCTCTCAAAGGCTTTCACACTGTCTCCCATCCACTGCTGCTGAATGCACTCTCCCTCACTGGTCTCTCGGCTGGCCCCCTGGCATGGTGCTAGCTATCTTGACACTTTGATCCCAGTGTGTCAAGATTAATAGCACACTCTCATTACCCGTCCCATTCTCTCTGGGGTCCCCAAGGCTCCATCCTGGGCCCCTTCTCTTCTCGCTGTATCTGAACACCCTGCCCAGTGCATGCTCTGGCAAAATTCTGCTGTATGCAGACGACGCTGTCCTTTGCCACCCACCGTAATCCCATCTCCCTACAGGACTCCCTACAGCAGTCTTTCAACAGTGCCGAGGCTTGGTTTAGAGCGCAGACTGTCATCAATCTAAGAAAACCCAAACTATGCTCTTTCACACCCCAAAACAAAGCTAGCAACCACCCACTCTATATCCTTCCAAGCACCAACCAACCACTGGAACAAGTCTGCTCCTACAAATACCTTGGGGTTACCTTGATTCAGCCCTCACATTTCACAACCACATGACGCCCTAACATCCGCCACCCAACACACGGCTTGGCATCCTATTCCATATAAACTTGCCTTCCACCAAATGCTCTCCGGCTAGCTGTTACATCGTCCGTTCTGTCCCTTATAGACTATGGTCTACCAGTATACGGTGCTGCCGACACCATTGCACTCAACAAAATTCACCTAACCCTGAAAAAAGCATGCAGATTGATTACTGGTGCCCCCAGGCTCACACACAC
This sequence comes from Neoceratodus forsteri, assembly GCA_016271365.2. NCBI lineage: Eukaryota > Metazoa > Chordata > Ceratodontiformes > Ceratodontidae > Neoceratodus > Neoceratodus forsteri. The sequence continues at coordinate 271,422,106 of JADMNL010000025.1, forward strand.
CTGTCAGCTATATGTCGATGCTAACCTGCTTACCCTGGATGAACGGCTCCGATACAGACCTGTCTCCTCACCAAAAAACCCTACTGGGCTCTCCCCTGGTGATCGGCATCCATCCACCAGAGCCCTCCCACCATGGCAACACCGGTCTTCCTACAAGACCACTCTAAAGGTCCCCAGAACGAGAACCAGCCGTGGCCAGAGGTCCTTCAGCTATAGAGCCCCAACCTGGTTTAACTCTCTCCCTGCCACCATCACCAATGCCATCACCATCTCCACATTCAAACCGCACTTGAACCACATCTTCAGCACTGTAACTGCTCCTGTCTCTGAACATAGCCTCCACCTCTTTCTCTTGACAATGCCCCGGCAGCTCTCCACCCTACCATCCCTCCACCACTTCCCTGTACACCATGCCTAGGTTTAACCTGGCCAGTGCCAGCTGTTTTCAATGTTTATCTACCAGAATGCTCACTTGATACCGACTTGTGTACTACCTGTTATCAATTACATGTACCCTGTACCCAATTGTATTTGTCTGACCACTATGTGACGTGGCACCTCTGGTGAATGCCTATTGATTCTTTGCAAATCTTTGCTATGTAACCGAAACGCAATTTATGTCTTTATGTGACGAAGTACCTTTGGAAACGAGCCTCTGGCTCAAAGGTTGTAAACTGATTCTTAAATAAATAAATAAATAAATAAGGCCAGGTGGCTAAGGAGGCACCTCCTTCCCAGAGACCCTCAAGTGGAAGTAAGGACCCAGAGAATGATCCATGATGCAGGGGTCCCGCACGATCGTCACGAGGTACCCACCTGAGAAGGGAGAGTATAGGCAAGGGAAGAGGGGCTTTCTCCCCCTGGTTCTGCCGGACATCGGGTGAGGTGCTGTTAGGCCCCGACGGGAGAACCACGCCTGAGTGGCTGTCAGAGACGGACGTCTTACCAGATGGAGCCAGGCGGGCGGGGGTGGAGCCCCCGGACGACTTATCAGCTGGTGCCAGGCGGGTCCCCGAAGGCAGGGGAGCCATCTTACCGGCAGCCAGTAAGCGGCCGTTGTGGTGCAACCATCGGAGGAGCCAACGGTCAACTGACCCGTAGAAGATTTTTCAGACTTACTGTCCGAAGTCTTCTTAGACGGTGGCCGAGAGGCAGCCTTGCTCGTTGAGGGCCGCTAGGCATCAGGTTGGTCCGTGGAGCACTCCCGCTCTCGAGATTTCTTCTTGCGGTGTTTCTTGGAGGGAGAAGATTTTTCTGAAGAGGACTCACTGATGCGGTCCATTTGCTTCTCTATAGAAGCAAGGCAGGCTTTTAGAAGGTGGGCCTCCAAAGCCTGCTGTCTCCGCTTTTTGGTGGCCTGATTAAATGTCTCGCACTCCGAGCAGGATGAGACAGGATGGTCTGGGCCCAGACAGATAACGCACTTCAGATGACCGTCCTTATGAGGGATTTGCATGCCACAGGATGAGCACTTCTTCTTAGCCGAAGACATAAGCGAGATTAAGGGGAAAAAAAGGGGTGTCGAAGAAATCTGTCACAAGAACTAACATGACGATCGCTACTGGAAGTCTGCTATGCGACTGACAACAGGCAATGGCGGGTGTGGGGACTGCCCACTATATACAGCCACGCTGACATCAGTCACGTGACATCGGGTGGCTAGAAATGTCTGCCGTGCAGCCCGACGCCAGGTGGCGCCAGTCCTATATGTAATGACCTACTGAAGGAACCCTCTCAAAGTAAGATCAAAGGTTCAACCACAGTCTTGCTGCACACTGCAGCTCCAACAAACTGACCCCAGCACTTCGACTCTTCTATTGAGTTTCACATGAAAACCCAGCTGCAATACCCTCAATCACTCTTCGTTCTGAGGTCTCTATTCATTCTCTCCACCCCATCTACCCTACTGCAGATTTTGGTGACATCCACAAAGAGGCATACCTTCCCTTCCAGCTCCTCTGCAATGCTGCCTATAAAGACACTAAAGATCTCTGCTCCCAGCACTGAGCCCTGAGGTAGCCCCCTGTCACTTTTCCCTAACTGCAGTGAGTGCCATTTACCACCACCCTCTAGTGCCTATTCATCAACCAATTCCATACCCAGTTTACTACCTTGGGTCCAACCCCCAAATTGCTCAGTTTCCTCCTATGTGGTACAGTGTTGAAGGCCTTGCTGAATTCTAACTAGGCCACATTCACTGCCCCACCATGATCTATTTATCTGGTCACTCAGTCAAAAAAAATCAGCCTGGTTCATCTGACATGACCTCTCCCCATGAATCTGTGCGACCTTGGATCTTGTAATCCACTGGAATCAAGATACTCCACTAGCCTTTCTTTTAAAACTGTCTCCATTAACTTCCCCATCACTGATGTTAGACTGACAGCCTATAGATACCAGCCTCCTCCCTGCCGCTGCTTTTGTAAAGCGGGCCTACATCTGCCCGGTATCCTGTGATATTGGCGCTGGGTGAAGGGCACCTACAATAACAGCAACCCCTTCCCCAGCACATTGTAGGGACAGCCACAGGACAGTAGGGCGGCCAGATGGGGGGGTGGGCGAGTATAGCAACAGGATGTCGCTATACATACGCGCATGGGAGGAGGATGGGAATAGGCATGTACAGGGAGGAGGGGTGGTGCCGCAGTGGGTTGCCGAGCTGACCCCGTGGCGTGGTGGGTGGGTTGCCGGCGTCAGTCCACAGGGTACTGGGTCTGAGTCCGGGCACTGGTGCGTTTTTGTTGCACCTGGCCCGAACTTTATTTAATTTTTTTTATGTTTTCACCCCCACCCTCCCAACATGCACCCCCCTGGAGTTGAGAAATCCTTCAGTGCGGGGGGGTGGAGGGGGCACAGACCCCCACAGAAAACACTAGAAAACCAAGTCCCCAACACCATTTTGCTGTGCGCCAGGATGTCAGAGTGCCGGAGAAAAATGTTGGCACTTTGACTTTGCAGTGACAGCGATCTCCTTTTAGGCTTTGCCATTATCACATAGAACTATCTGCTCAGAACTCTCCTTCAAAAGGAGAAGGTAGATCTCAGATTGAAAGCCCTGAAACCTACAGGGCTGTATGACTGATTGATCTTAAACATTTTATGATGCTTATTAAAAATGTGTTATTTAACTGCATTTTCTATTTCCCTTTACAGATCTGAACTCTGTATTTATTGAAAACATCAATAGATATTTCAGGTATTTCTTGTAGGAAAGCGAGGTCTGGCAGAAACCCACATATATGTCAGGTCTGCTAATTCATTCTCTGCACTTCTGAATGAGAAAATGTCGGATTATACAGAACTACTGGATGTTCTAAGGTGCTGTGCACTATCAAAACATCAAGATGGATTACTATATATGAATGTAGCCAAAAATGAAATGTATGACTATAATACTGAAGCTTAAGAATGTAATCAGCCTAGATTAATTTGTGGATGTCTTTAGCTGAAAGTACTGTGTAACAGACTAGAACTAGTTAACTAATACTGCACTTGGAAAACAGTGTGTACCACAAAATGAGTATATATAATTATAGTAACTAATACAGAGAAGGTGTCCTCTACCATCTTCCTTACAAAGAAATGAACTGACTCATCAGTGCCTTTTTCAGACTGTTACTTGCATAAGTCACATATACAATACCAGTTCTTCTAAATTCAAGCTCTCCGTTTTGTACCTGCTGTATTTATATGAAATGTTGATTGATGTGTGTATATATAATTTATGTATGTAATGCACTTTGCCTTTAAATGTATCTGATGTAACAAGAGAGTCCTGCTTTCAGAGCTGGCTATCCACTACTACAGCCATGCTCACAGGCGAATGTATTCACTGAAGCACTGGGGCAAGCAGTGTAAGTGGGTGTGCTATCTTTAGCACTTTCTGCACTTGCATTAATAGATGACTTGAATAAAAAGAAATAATGGATATGTACCAGTGCATTACTGGCGAGTAATACCATTGAGAGGTTCTGGACACGCGGGAACCTGCGAGAAGCCGGCTTCGAGAGGTTTCGTGTCCAGAACCTTGAGATGGTATCACTGCAATTTAATCGCACATAAACATTAGTTTTTTAATATATGGATGCGGGTTTGCAAAGTTTTAGTAGACTATGAGAGCACAGTAAAGGTTACAGCACTGACTACGATGTTTGTAAGGTGGTTTCAGCTGATGGTCCTGGGCGATGAGTTAGAGAAGGCGGCTGCTGCCTGGCGTTTCCAACAGTCACATAAATGGGTTGGATACTACTCCATGGTGAAAATGAGACTGCACTAGGCAGTAAAGACAAGAAAAAGCGCTGCAAGGGCGCTGAGAATTTCTCTCGTTTAGCAAGCGAGAGAGCCGCCATATTTTTGTTTTGCTCCGCCTGCCCATACAGGGAAAATGGCCAGTTGGACAGCACACTGTCAAGACGTCGGAGAAAACTAGCACTGCGCTGTTCTGTTTGCTGGCAATACTATCGTTCAGGTCCCGTACGATAGTATTACCAGATGTGAACGATAGTATTATCACTCTCGAAGTGTGGTATTATCACTTCGGGAGTGATAGGTTTACCAAAAAAAAATGGTATGCTTTACTACGCTATTAAATTGATGATCCATATATTAAAATAAAATAATATGTCGCCTAGCTGCATGTGTGCAGTGCGCTTTTCCTACCTCACTACTCAGTTCAAGCGCACTTCCTTTCATGTTGCTGGATTCCTATGGCTGCTACCTGGAAGTGCAATGCAGTCCCACCACAAGTGCGAGTCCAATCTGAGCCTTCAGACTACATCTGCCTTCCTGCTGTCCTCTGGAACCACTCCAGTCTCCAGTGAGTTGTTGAACAGGGCTGTCAGAGGTGCAACCAGAACCCTCCTGAGCTCCCTCAGTACCTCTGGGTGTATCCCATCCAGCCCTATAGCCTTATCCACTTTCAGATTTGCAAGTCCTTTCAGGACTCGTTGATCTGTGAATAGATTTGTGTCCCTCCCTCCCCAGTGTTCCTGCTGCATCTATATGATCTGTCCCTCTCCTCCACTCTAAAGACTGAGCGGAAGTATCTGCTCAGGATATCTACTTTCCTGATCCTCCTCTACACAGTCTCCCCTGCTCTTCTTTCCCTCACAATCCCTCCTTGTATTCTGCTTATCAATTATGAAACCATACAATTGGGCACTCACCACCTTCATAAAAGCAGTTACTCCATAGTTTATGATTATAAAGGCATGTGCAAAATTTTATTAGTGCCAAATATAAAATGCTGAAAGACACCTGATGCACTTGAGAGAAGTCTCCTTTATCAAAGACAGATGCCCTGTACTTCCATATACATATGTGGATAAATGAAGGCACAGAAATGCTGAGCCAAGATGGCCTGCACTTCCATGATCACATGGATTTGTTCACGCAGGTCCCAAAGTGACCTGCAAGAATGATACAATCCTACTATCTCAAAAAGTAAGGAAATTCATTGCAAAAAACTTTGTTAATGCACCAGTTATGGTTAAACCAACAAAACTAGGGAAATGTAGTGTTAGGAAAAAAAACATTTCTGTTTTGGCTGTCCTGAGTCTTGGTAAATCAGGCCTGGGGTTATCAACCCTAATGCTCACCCCATTCTTATATAAACTGCACATCTGAGCTTAACTGCTGATGGAACAGGGGTGGGGGGTGGCATTAGGGTTGATAACCCCAAGGAAGACTCCTGGCCTGATCTGCAGAAACCGTAATCTTTTTTCCTTTTTTAGTTGTTTAACCAAGAGTAGCACACTAAGCCGAAAGCTTTATAATTTTTTTTTTTTTTTTTTTTATAGGCGTGACCTGGGAGCCCAGGGAAGTTAAGTGACTTGCTCAGGGTCACACGGTATGTAAGTGGAAGCTGTGGGATTCAAACCCAGGTCTGGTCTGCTGGATGTCACCAGATTTGCAGCTCAGAGCCTTAAACCACTACGCTATACTGCCTCCCCCTTTTGCTGCTTGTAGGCTGGGGTGGGTGTTAGGGTTGGAAACCCTAATACCAACATTTCCCTAGTTTTGTCAGTTTAACACTAACTGGTGCATTAATGAAGTTTTAGTAATGAATATCATCATATATAAGAGCATCCCATTCAGAAGAACAATTTCTGGATGTCCCGATGTTCAGGGGAAGGGATCGTAAACTGCGCTCAGTCACCCAACCCTTTCCGCCCCGTGATGCCCCCGTGGTCCCATGTTTTGTGATGCATTAGTCTGTAGCGTGCAGGGGAGCGCTCCATTGATTACTAAGAGAGCAGAGTTTATTTATTTTTTTTTTTTTGTTAAATATTTTAGAGAGCCACTGGGGTGGAATCAAAGCCAGAGATCAACTAACAAGGCTCTTGAGAGCAGTGGTGACACTTCCTAGAAGCCATACCCGGAAGTGGAAAGGATTGGGCAGACAAAAGCAGTTTACCATCCCTTCCACTGGACAAACCATAAATCATAAAATTCTACAAAGTGGACTGTTTCAGTCCAATTTAGGTAAGATAGCGTGTGGGGGTTTGAGGGACTGTTATACAGTGAGCACAGCTGTTGCTTAAAGGATTGTGAAAGATGCCCTGTGAAGAAGGCCACACACATTCCCTCATGGTTAATTGAGAAACTGACAGAACTTTACAAAAATACTCTAACAGCTTGTGTAACAAACAGCTCTTTTAAAATACTATAGTATACCTCCTTAATAATAGGTTCTCTAAAAACTAGTTTGAGCCCAGTTTTATTATTTAACCATAGATTTTAAATGAATTTTCACTGTTTTTCAACAAAGCCCTCTTAAAAGAACATTCTGGACTGGTTATAAGAGCATTTTCACTTGGTTTTTAGGATGTGCATATAACAGGGCTCCACTGTGTTATACAAAAAAACATACACAGGCATCCATGCATAACTCAGCTGTGTTTCCATCTTGGGGTGCTAATAACAAACAGGATCTCTGAAAGATCACTGTTGAGGTCCTCTTGATGTCAGCAGAAACCCTTGAGCTCTGCTCTTGGAAGTCTCTACAATTTCATCAGTACCCCTTGATGGAAACACAGCCTTGTTGGGCACGATTGCCCGCACGTTATTCTCTATACCGCTATGTCAGCCATGCACTGAAAGGGGCATTCCTTCCTCTTCACTGACTTGGTTAACACCCCATATTACAGTGTTTGATAATCTGTATAAAATCCTTGTACAGTCCAAGCCAGATAAGTGTGATTTGCTTAAGCGGGACAACCGCATAAACTGGACGTCCCCTGGGGAACCGTTTTTCTGTAATTACAGTAAATAGGTATTTGTTTGGATAAGAGAGACACCAATAATTGCCTGTGCTGTATTAGTGGGACGTTTAAGGTCTGAGCCTATAGCGCTCAGTTAGTAATTAGCACCTCATTAAAAGCAGGAGGATTTAAATGGAGCGTTGGTTAAGCTGCTTTTACACAGTCTTTTCAATTGCTCAGCAGGGGACTTTGCTAGTTCTTGTCATGGCACTCCCAAGCTTTCACTTGGGTGAAGGTGTTGGAGACTTTAGAAAGTCCAATCTGCTCTCTGTCGGCAATCACAGCACAGTTCCAAATCTCCACAAGCCAGGCGGGAAGCATCAGCAAAAACAGGGAAGCAATTCTTTCTAAACAGCATTCTAATGCTAACCACCTGTGAAACGAAAGAGGAGGGGAAGGACTGTGCCGTGAATAAGCCTTGATGCATGCCTGCAACAGAGTAGACACACAGGCGGGTAGAAAAGAATGAGAGATCCAAAAAAAAATGCTGGAAGAATGGTCAAGGGTTTGGCAGCTGGGCTCCAATGCCAAAAAAAAAAAGGAGGTGTCAAATCATGCACTTGGGGCACATAAACCTGGGGCAATGTATCAACTGGGAGAAGAAGTACTAGCAGTCACAGAACAGGAAAAGGATCTGGGATAATAATTTCTGATGACCTGAAGGTAGCTAAACAAGGCAGTGGGAAAGGCTAGCGGGATGCTTAGATGCATAGGCAGAGGTATCACCAACACAAAGAGGGAAGTAATAATATCCCTGTACAGATCACTAGACAGCGCCTTGAGTACTGTGTCCAGTTCTGGAGGCCCCACTTCCAAAAGGATATAGACAGGGTAGAGGCAGTACAAAGGAGGGCAACCAAAATGGTGATGGACCTGCATCAGAAGCCCTGTGAAGAAAGATTTAAGAAATTAAATATGTACTCCCTAGAAGAAAGAAGGGAAAGGGGGAATATGACAGAAACATTCAAATACCTCACAGGTAGAAACAGGAAGGGAGCATTTTCCAGAGAAAGAGATGCTCGAGGACAAGGGTTCGCACTGTGAAGCTGGAGGGGTGGGGGGAGGCTGAGAGGAAGTGTGAGGAAGTACTTCTTCATGGAAAGGGTGGTGGATGCTTGGAGCAACCTCCCAGTGAAGGTGGTGGGGGCAAAAATGGTTACAGGATTCAAGAAAGCACGGGTTAGACACAAGGGGATCTTAGAAGTAAGGCGAGGGAGGATACAAACTGGAGACCAAGTAGGGTCTGCAGTAGCACTGTATGTAGGGAAAATAGGGCAGACTAGGTGGGCCAAGAGATCCTTATCCGCCGACAACTTCTATATAGTATATGGTAGAACGCTGTTGAGTATGGAAATCCAAGCTCCCAACAGCGTTGTTGTGCTTGCCTCAGTGTGTCACAATCTTATTGTGCTGCACTGAGTACATCACTGGTGCACCACAAGATTGAATTTTATCTTCGCATGCGCCGATCTAGCAGCTGTCGTGGCGAGAAGCGAGAGCGTTTTGGAGCGTACCACAATATTGGAAGCCAAGTAAGGTTTGATTTTAAAATTTCATTTATTCTGCGTCCATTAGCTGTTTTGTAATGAACAGACTCCCCATACACTATAAAGATTGTCTATGGGAGCCATTCACAAACAAGGATTATCTCTGATCTCGAGGTCTCCTTGGCAACAGGCGACCTCTCAGCTCAGCTCTCGAGGTCCAAGGTTGCCAAGGAGACCTCAAACAAGAATATCCTTGTTGTGTGTGATGGTCTGGTTCCAGCACACACTGTGAAAGGGTGCACATCTTTCAAGCCTATGTTAAAACAGGAAGCCAGTGAGTTGGCCACACCAACGAGGCATATGGCATTTAAGCCGACCAACGGTTGGCTCTCTCGCTGGAAGATCTGCCATCAGATCATCTTGAAATGGGAACATGGTGAAAAACAGAACGGCTGAATAATGTCCTCCCCGGATTGTTTTCAGGATTCAGGAGGGAAGATGTGTTTAATGATGATGAACTAGGACTCTTCTGTAGAGGTTACCTCAATCATGGACAAGCTGTTTGAAACCAGGACGTGACTGAGGGAGGGAAAAGCTAAAGACCACATTTTGTTTCTCTGTTATGCCAGTCTTACAAGCACAGAGAAAAGAAAGCTTTCAGTGACAAACAAAGGCAAGCAACCAAGATGCTTACCAAAATATCTGAAATTCTACTAGTTGCCTACACCATGCTCAAGCAACCGCATGATCTGACTTCACAATCTTCCTGGAATGGCTGCTTTGTTGGGAGAGTAAGCTTTGAAGAATAAGAAGAACAATTTTACTGTTTTTGGACAACAGTAATACACACCCCATGATCTTGGCAGCCAGTTGTGCTACATCAGCCTACCCTAGACAGGGCATGGAACAATGTGAAGCAGAACACCATCCTACACAGTTTCCAAAAGGCAGGATTAGAATTAGCTCTGCAATGGCAGCTGAGTCAGACACCTCATGGCTTGAAGATGTCCCAGTTCCAAGTTTCATGGACCACACCACTTTTTCCAGCTTGTGAGATGGATGAGAATGAGCCCACAGTCTGTGACCTCACATGACGATCAGGTGGTTGCCACAGCTCATAGGGCTAAAGTAACAGAAGACTCAGAGGGACTATCCAGCTGAAAGCCAGGAAGAGAAACAATGTTGACATCTGAAGCCCTTACCAGACTGCAGTGGGTCATGAAGTGGTGCCAATAAAATGGCAAGTGCTGAGCTGAGACAGACTCCTGGATATAGAAGCAGTCATATGAAACAAGCCCTCCAAGAAAGTAAATAAACTAAAAAGTATCACAGGTGTCTTTGGAGCAACAGAGTGCCAGCAAACTTAAAACACTAGAACTGTTCAAGAGCCACAGAGTTAAATGTAAAACTAAAAGTACTACAAAAGTACAAAGCAATGATCACACACACACACTCACTCACTCACTCAGTAAAAGCACACACTGGGGCCTAATGCTGACTGAGAGCAGAATGGGGAAAAAAATACAAGTTAAAAAATACAAATAAATAAAAGCACACAAAATACACATTGTTTTAAGCGTAATAATAATAAACATAAAAATAATTAAACTCAGAACAATATCTAACTACTGACATTTTCAAATTATCACCACATCACTACCTGCCCCCCACCCCAAACTGATTAATTAGTGAACTTAGTTTTACAGAGACAGGTGTTTTAAGCAGGCCAGCTTTGAATCACGAGGCTATCTCGTTTAAGCAGCTTCAGCTGTACTACAGCCTCATCATTTGACATTTCCCTGTCGTCTGCCCCTGTTTTCTATAGGATGTTAGTGTACCCAGAAGCATGGCAGCATTACCTGTGTTTTAAAGGTTTCCTCTATGTCCGCACTCAGTGTGCTCCACTTGTCAGCTTCTTGCAGAGCTTCCGCGGCAGACTGCATTCTTGATTTCACCTGGTCAATCTTGACAAGAACCTGAAATAAAAATGAAACCCATCTCACTTGCAGGACAACAAGGACTTCCGTGGTAAAGAAAACACAAATTGGATTTGATTTTATTTATAACCATTTTTTATATAATTCACCCATTTACAGTTTCAACTTATAGCTGCGCAATACAGGAACATTTTTAGAGGGGGGACCTATCAGCGCTTATTCCCAGCCTTCTGCCCAATATTCCGGAGGAGTATGCTCAGCCCCATTTTATTAAAGACCACCCTAAATCCATATGCCTTGTCTTTTCCTCTGCTTCCTTCAGGTCATAACAGCTGAATAGCCACAGGTTCCCAAGGTCCACTGCTGGCAGAAAATTAGTCAAGGCTGGCGTGGCCGTACAGCAATAGCACTACCACTTGCGATACCAGCGACTTGGGTTTGAAATGAGCCTGTATTAGGAGGACTGGCTGAGGAGGCGATGGTTAAGCATCCAGGGACACTCGCCTCCTCTGGGAAGGGAGGGCGAAGGTCTCTGCTGCAACACTGCCACCTGGGTGATCACAGGTGGAGGTGCCTGGAGCCATAGACTGAGGGAGGCAGATGTCAGTGGCACGATGCCTCGTGTCAGCAAGGCCCTCCTGATATCAGCAGGAGGGACAGGAAAACAGAAAATCCCTCAAAAGACACAAGATGCTGTCTTCACCTGTCACAGGCCCCGTACCACCAACTGGGCTCTCCACCTTACTAATTGACACTTCAACTCAGCCAGGGGAGTAAGGGCCCGGCCCCGACAGCACTTCTCATGAGTCATCCATGAAACATACATAAGGTGAAGATAAGTCCTAGAGTTGGCAGGTGACGGGACTGGGCACGCGGCAGGACTGATGGGGGCTGGTCAAGGATATGGGCAGAAAAGTGAAGTAAATTTAAAAATAAAAGCAAATCAGACAACAGCAATCATTCTTTGAAGTAGGAGTTTTATGAGCAATAAAACACCACAGGGTGTTAACTGTCTGGAGTTACTGCACACTGGATGCATAGTGAGACACAAGGCCAGTGCGCTGAGTGCCTTTAGACTCTGGAAGTGCATTATCCCCAGATAACCAATGTCCTGCAGTGTCTTATTGCACTTATACAATGGATAAACTGAGAAAATAAAAAAAAAAAAGGGGTTTTTAAATTTATTTTATATATATATATATATATATATATATATATACATATATATATATACATATACATACACACACACACACACACACACACACATACACATACATTTTTTTTTTTTTACAAAATAAGGTTGTTTTTTAACTACAAGAGTGCTCCCCAACCAATCGGAGCGCTCCTCTCCTCTCTGCATGAGACACACTTATTCTGTGAAGAGGGTCTCACATGTAGCTACTCTGGAAGCAGGCACATTCAGGTAAGATTTTGATATATATTTCTCTTTCCTTGAGTCTTGGGGAGGCAGTGCATCAGCCCAATCCCCACCTCCCCAAGCTGGCACCTACCCCCCACTCACCCCATGATCTAATTCTCTCATGAATTTCCCTCATGGGGTCAGAGGAAGGAGGACCTTCCCCTTCCCCCATGAATAATCCAAGACGGACAGTCTCATGAGTTCGGCTGGCAATGCAGGCTCAGGACAGGTGGGCTGGGCTTCATTAAGCCCCCATATGTACCATTTTTCTGCTTTTATCCTCACCCTAGCACGTTGAACTCGTGCATGGAGGCACACTCATCCGACGTTCCCCATGATGCCCTCCTCATGTTTCCGCCCATGCTGCACTACCACCAGGCCTCCACCTGGTGGCAGTCTACAGCCAGACAAACATGCCTCCCCACCCCAGGGAGAGCTGTCCGTCAGCTGCTCGATCCTCTCCCATCCAGGCCAAACCCCAATAACCAGAGTCTGTTCCCAAACTGCGGTCGCCAGCATGGCAGGAGGTAAGGTGTTAGTGACTTAGCCCTCCACGCCGGCTTTCGGGTAAGGTTTTTTAAAAGACACCAGATCAACAAAGGCCAAAACAAAAAATCTTGAAATCATTGTCTAAAGCAGAGGAAATGCCACAACAAGATTGAAACCGCGGCAAAGCCATTCTCTCACTAGCTCATGAGGGCGGAGGAGGATACAGATACGAGGCAGACCATCTCCCGTGCAGCAGATTCGAACAAATACTGCAAGAGATACGGGCATCTCGACAGTCAGAGAACAAAAAAGAATTTAAAAACTAAATGCAAGGCGTACAGGGTTAGAAGGCAGAATGGAGGAAGCGGAGCACCAAGTCTCAAGTTCCAAAGATGTCATAGGCGCAGGTGAGGTTGGCAGTTCAAGCCCCTGTGATGTCGCTGACACACTCCAAGGTAAATGTACAGATCTGGAAGCCAGATCTTGCAGGGATAATCTTAGGCTGTCCAGTCTCCATGAGGGAATGGAGCGGGACATATGAGTGATTTTCTATCTGACCTGCTTAAGGATGTTATAGATCTCCCCAGCAATGACCCTCAACATTGAAAGAGCCCACTGGGCATTATATCCCAGGCCCACGGACCCTCCGCTCATCCCAGACAAATCATAACGATTTAATAGTTACTGAGTAAAGAAGAGGTGCCCCAGAGAACGTGGGTTATGGGAGAGGTAAAGTACAACAGGCAGCGGATCTACCTGTATCACCATTACCCTGCAGAGTCCAGCTACAACTCAAATACATGCCAATAATCAGAGCACTATGAATCAAAAAATAAAATTCCAAACTCCCTACCCAGCGAAGATTCCAATAACGTGGGAGGAAGGCATCAGAATATATCTCACACCAGAAGAGGCAACTGCTGCATTAAAGGAGAAGAGAATAGTAATCCAGGGAAGAGGCAACACCACCAGCACACCAGCGAACCTTAAACTGCAGTGAAACGAATGGGCCATAGCCAAGAAGAGCCGCAACCGCCAGAGAGGCTGAGCTGACGCAAGCAACATGATGAACAAGATCAAAAAGCTGCTGCAAACACTACCTACCCAAGCAACCATTTCCATCGGGTCTCAACCGAATCAGTGAGACTGAACTTCCAACGTGTGCCCTTTTAAGCCTGTTTAAAATCCTCAAGCTATGACTGTTCCGGGAAAGATGCAGGCCGGAGGATCCCCCCACCGCATCTGACACAGCTCTCCTGGAGACTCAGTTACATACTCTCCCATATGTTAAAATCTTATCTGATGCCTCCCACCTTGCAGATTGATGGCCTCATACCCTAGCGTTTTGTTTCCGACGAGGTACAATACATTTTTGAGCTTCCAAGGTATGTTCTTTTAAGCCTAATTCAAATCCTCAGCCTCCGACTGTTGGTCTGGGAAACATGCAGGCCCCCTTCCCCCCCGAAGCAGCCTTCCTGGGAACTCGGTTACATACTTCCCTGCGTGTCAAAATCTTACCTGGTGTCAGCCACCTTGCAAATCGGTAGCCCCAAGCCCTAGTGTTTAGTTTCCGACGAGATGCAATAATTTCTTAAAGGACTTGGCTCCGAGGATGCAACCATGTTGGCACCCGTGACTACCAGAACACTTCTTGTATACCCCAGAAGCTTAAAGGCCCACCGTCTGACAGGCATGTTATCTCCAGTCACACTGCTTCACAGGTGTTGGTCCCAAGCTTGTCAGCACTTGTAAGCAGAAATATACTTTGAACAGGTGGATACCCATTATTACACACCTTGGATCTGAGACGTGCGATTCACCAGGGGATGGGTTTCCCGGTCACCTAAGAGCCAAAAGCGTTCCAGAAACCGCACAAACGCTAAATAAACACGCTTCTTCCCAGAGGCACAACAAACAAAAAGTTATACCTACCTGTAAAAATGTGTTTATGCCCAGAGTTCTAAAGGGCAAAGGATATATGGGTGCTAAATCACCCCACAAACAGTTTACAAAAATTTTATTTATTTATTAGATTTTGATTACTGGGTAAGTGCACTAGGCAATAACCCTGCCTATTTTCAGGCACGACCCGGAAGAGTACAAAATACAGTGATACATCAGGACAGTGTAACTGGACAAGCACAATTCCAAGACTTGTTACATTGCAATATCCACACAGGAATATACAAGATTGGCACAAATCATCTACGCAGGGATGTAGTTGGTCAGACAAAGAAAACAAAAATGAGGCAAATAGTGCATATTCTTTACAGAGCTGCAAAAACAGGCTGGCAAGGGCAAAACAAATTACACTGAGATAGGCCTCTTGAAAGGGTAAAATGAGCTTTTAAGCTGGAAAAGTGACCCCAGGAAAGTCTTAATGCATTATTAACAAGGTCACCTACCTACACAGAGGCCTATTCCAATACAAAAGCCCTATTAGTACTAGTCATGCTATCCCACTGAGAAAAAAGCTGGTTTAAGGTAATTGCTATAGCTACCATTATACCTCAGTAATTGTGCACAACTCAGCCACCGAGGTTCCAGGGAAGGAAGGGCTAAATTCTGAAGCCCATACCAGACTATAACGGGTGAATTACTAGTGACCTTCTAGATCACATGAGGGCAAGGGACAACCTTTGGTATCAACCCAGGGCCTCCGGTAAGCCCAGTGACCTTCAAAGATACAGGGCAGCCAGAAACAAATGCACACATCTCATCAAGAATGCCAAGGCTAATTTCTACAAGGATCAATTGGAAAGAACCTGGGGTGATGGGAGGCGGTTTTAGGACAATATAAAGGCACTCACAGGGAAAGACGACAAAACCCAGCCATTACTGCTAAACATTAATGGCACAAATACCATGGACCCCCACACCATTGCCGAAAAGTTCAACTCCACCTTCACGGATCTTAGCTCTTTTCTATCAGCTGAATACCTCAAGCCTATCAAAGCTGAAAACAGGCGCCCCCCGGACATCAACTCGCACCCTCAATTTTACTTCAGGAGAGTCACTGTCAAAGAAGCACTGGGTTATGTTAAAAAGATCCTGGGGAAAACCAGAATGGGGTCTGACAACACTGACATGAAACTGCTGGCGCTGGCAATCAATGAAGTCATCACTCCCATCACTATGATTTTCAATAAATCCCTCCAGCTTGCCAAATTCCCTTCTCCTTGAAAACAAGCGCTGGTGACCCCAGTGCATAAGGGAGGCGATAGGTCACGGACCGCAAACTACAGGCCCATCTCTATCCTCTCCCCCAATAGCACTGGAAAGGATTGTGGCAGACCAGTTTACTGACTATATTCACAATACCAGTTGCAATGTCCCCAGCAGCACGGCTTTAGGAAACTCCACAGCACGGACACTGCACTGGTGGATTTCACCGAGTATGTCCATAAGGCACTGGGTGAGGGAAAACTGGTTGGGTTCATCTTCATTGACCTAACAAAGGCATTCAACACAGTCTGCCACCCACTCCTTTCGTCTCAACTGCATGCCATTGGTGTTTCCCCAAATGCCGCTCTATGGTTCCAGGACTACCTAACCTCCCGGTCTCAAAGGGTCAAGGTCACTCCATATCTACATCCAAGGAAGTCTCGCTAGAAGTGCCTCAAGGGTCCATCCTGGGTCCACTGCTCTTCAGCATGTTCCTGAATGACCTACCTGATGCCTGCACCAGCAAAGTCATTCTATACAACGATGATGTTGTCCTACTTAGCTGTCACTCTCGCATAGAGCACCTACAGGCTGAGATACAATCATCCTTCCAGCAACTGGAGACCTGGTTCTACTCCCAAAGGTTGCTACTAAACTACAAAAAAACCAAGACAATGCTCCTCTCTAGCCCCAACTAAAAAGGAGATGCCCAGAACTAAATCAGAAATCACCTGACTGCCCCCACTGGAAAAGGTTCACTCCTTCAAGTACCTGGGTGTCATTGTGGATGATACCCTCTCGTATGTTCAACACACTACATGGGTGAAAGCTGTGAACACCAAATTAGGGATCCTGTTTAGGCACAAGAAAAGCCTAACTGCTGAAGCCCTCCGGCTCTCAGTCTCCAGCTCTGTCCTCTCCCTGGTGGAGCTATGGACTGGTGGTCTGTAGGCGCTACCACTGATACAGCCCTCAAAGGGTTGCCACTGTCATAACTAGGCTTGCAGACTATTACTAAATGCTGACCGCTTCACGCACTACTTGTACCCTGTATGGTCTAGCCCATACTACCACATCAATCCAGAATCCGATACCAAACTTGCCTGCTAGGGAGAAAAGGCCATGCTCTCCCTAACCCCTACCTGCATTGCACACCTGGTAAAGGAAGCAAGCTCCAAATTACAACACCACGAAGAGCAGTGACAACACAGCTTGAAGTCCCATTCATAAGAACTTCCCTAGGACAAAGATCCTTCATGTGCCGAGCTCCAATATGGCTAAATGAGATCCCTGCTGCAGCTCTTAATACAACAAATGTTCAGTCCTTTAAAGAGAACTGAAGCAATACCTGCTGAACTCAAATGCCTGTGACTCCCTTACCAGAGTCCATATCCTCAACCGGATACCCCCTCGTCTTTCTGAGCTGTCCTACTGTTTTACCTACCCTGGACCCCACTCCCAAGCTCCCTCCAACTCCTTCCCCTCCGTACCGCCCAACACCTCCCCTTTCTACCCACTCTCCCCCTAAATATTCTCCTTCTCCCAACTCCTTTCTCTCTCTCTCTCTCTCTCTCTCTCATCTGCCCCTCGTTTGCACTCTTCCCCCCTTTCTTTCTCCTACCCTTTCCGATACTCTACCTTGACAGGCCCCACGGGGCAGCTATGCCATATGCTGCTACTTGGGAATCTCCTCCCGCTGTTTAATTTCAGTTGTCTAGGTTACTCAAATGTATTGTTTACCTATATTCTGTATTACATAGCAATCTTATGTTTTGTGTTAACTGTCAAGTTTTGTTATGTCTCTGCTGTTTTACATCCCAACGTGGAACCTTTGAGTGTATACTCAAAGGCTGTATCCAAATTACCAAATAAAATAAATCAATTAAAAAATATGCATATGCCCGAAGTTGTAAAGGGCAAAGGGCATGGATGTTAAACCAACCCATTAGTAATACTTAAAAATGTTAAACCTCCTGAGATAACCCTCTTGAAAGGGTAAAATGAAGAGACTCTCAAGTTGGGAAAAGAGGCTGCCATGAAATATTTAATGCATTACTATCGGGTATCCCGCTTACATAGAGGGCCATATAAATATAAAAGTCCATCAGTAATAGCTACTCTTTCCCACCAAGAGAAAGTTGTTTTTCTTAGCAGTTGTTAAAGGTAGCATTATAAACCATTAACGTGCATGGTTCCACCAAGCTGGTTCGACAACAAAGTTGTCAAAGTCCGTCACAGCGACAGGATTTTGCCAAAGCGACCACGTCACCTAACCAAATCACCCAGCGAATGGCTACAGCATCCCAAACATCAAGGCACTTTTGTATTGTTTGCGGGGTGTTTGCCCTCCACATACCCTGAATCCATATTTATCTAACTCGGGGGCCAAACTCAGAGTTGATGAATCCATTCATTGCTCCGACAACCGTTCAACACTGCGGGTGTTGAACAGGTTGTGTCGCTAGGGGTTTCTGCTTGTTACAGCATCGCTGTAACAAGGGTATACCACAGTGCATGACTCCGCCATCCTGGGGAGGAAAGAGCTAAAATAATAAGCCCGTATTTGGCTAATAGAAAGGTGTAAAAGCCCGGAGTTGCAAAGGGTATGGCTGTTTAAACCAGCTCGCTGGCACGTCATAAAAATGTTAACACTGCTGTGATCACCCACTTAAAAAGTGGGGCGCTGCAGAGCAGTTCTCCAGTCTGAAAAGAGAATGTCAGAAAAGTTTTAATGCTCCATTCCAAGGGCAATTTGCTTAGATAAGGGCCATACAAATATAAAAGCTCTGTAAGTTCTTTTATGCTCTCCAATTGAGAGACAGGTTGTTTTACTCCTGTACTTAAACCTACCACTATAGACTATTAAATGGACATGTTACCTCCACCTCGGAGTTCCGAGGAAGATTAGGCTGAAGTTAGAAGACCATGCTGTGCCCTTAGGCCGGGGTCCCCTCCCTCGCTACTGCCCCCCTTAAGACAGATTGAGATGACATGTGGGGCTGACCACAACAGGCTGTAAAACTTAATAAATGGAATGCCCCATGAGGAGGCACTCCCTTGGGAGGACAGCAACAAGACCTCGATGCCTAACCACTAAGGGACAAGAGAAGGGCGAAAAAAAGAATATAGACAGGGAAAAGCATCCTGGCAGGGTCCTCCCCTGGATAAACAGAGACCACGCTGAAAAACTGACTACAGGATGCCTCATGAGAGAGATCAGAGGGATGGAAAATGCAGCCCCATACTACTGTGCCGTACTATGGAGAGAAGGGTGCCAAGGTTTCTGCTAGGTGCACTAGTGCCCTCCAGGAGATGGAGGCGGAGGTTTGGAGTACATGGTAGTAGCCAACCCCAATAGAGGATCCCAAGAGAGAATGAGGACACAGAAACCTAGAGCATAGTTCCGAGGTGGCTTCAAACAGGGACCCAATTAACACACGGCCTAGGCCCGACCTAACAATACAAAGGGAATCCATAAATGAAGCACCAAGATGGATACTCCAGGACGGCAAACTGCACCAGGCAGGGCCAGTACGGGGGGGGGGGCTTGTAGTTAGTTTTACCGTGTATACATCACTGCCTATCTGTAAATATGCTGTACATGTAGTTCTCCAGATTGTGATGTGCTGTACTTGCAATGTTGTTTTTGTTTCCCTCATGTTGTAATCCTCCCAGGTCGTAGATGAAAATAGTCATCTCTATGGCTAGCTCACCTACCCGGTAAACAAAAAGAAAAAATTACTCACCTTAGTAATTATGTTTCTTCTAATGGAGTCTTGCTGTATTCTGACTATTGCAGTTAGTCCAAGCCTTTAAACTGCCCCGGAGAAAGTACAGTTACATAAGAACTTACCGTAACAGTAGATCTTCGAGAGAGAGGCTCTTGCAGTAGGTAATTACATGTAGGACTGACGCCGGCAGCCTTCTTCTTCCGATGTCCTTCGGGGGAAGTGGATGCCTGCCTCAGTTTTTTGAGCTCCTTCTCCATAGAACTCATTTTCTTTTTTAGAATATGGGCTTCCAGGGATTGCTGCCACCTTTTCCGGGTAGCCACGTTGAAACTGAGGCAGTGCTGGCACTTCTCGACCAGGTGATCGGGGCCTAGGCAGAACAGGCACAGGGAGTGACCGTCCTTGTGCGGTAGTTGGGCGCCGCACGAATCGCACTTATTCTTGTGCTCGGAGGGTGTAGGGGACAACATACACTGACGCTTAGTACTGACGTTAGTTGAAAAATAAAAAGTTTTTCGGTAAAAGAACGATGAAGGTAGGGCTGACAAAGCACGCACTTTTCCGCGAGACGCTGCATGAGCTAACGGCAGGAAAGAACTGGAAGGTGGGCGCCCGGGACGCCCCTTATACCGGCGTCTCCTGGCCCGGTCCACCTGGCGTGAGGCGGTCCCTCGCCAAGGACTGCTAGCTAGAAATTTTTCCATTGAGGTCCTGCAGCCTGCCGGCGTCAGTCATATGTAATTACCTCCTGCAGAGCCCTCTCGAGAAGCAAGATCTAGGGTTACCTTTCTATGCAGAGCATAGAATGCTGAAACTCAGCTGGGTTGAGATCTCTGTCTGCAGCCTTTGAAATCCAACCGTCAGATTCTTACGAGCAAAAAACTCACTAACTATCCTATGTGGAAATTGTAAAATTTTTACTAGCCAACTGGCAACAAGAGTTTTGAATTCCCAAGAAAGACTCAAGTCAGGAAACCAAAAACCCATCCAAATAATAATAATAAAACAAACAGCCAAACAAAAAGAGGAGGGTGTAAAAGAAGCACCCCTGAGGTGCAACACTGCATCTGCCCACCCACTTCCCAAAAACAGGTTCTGAAAGGGGAGGCAGGGAGGGAGATCAGAATACAGCAAGACTCCATTAGAAGAAACATAATTACTAAGGTGAGTAATTTTTTCATCAAACAACATGAAGTCTTGCTGTATTCTGACTATTGCAGACTACCAAGCAGTACCTCCATGGAGGAGGGACAGAGCCTACTTTGGGAATAGGCTCTGAAGTATTACTGTGCCAAACCGAGCATCACTCCTAGCCTGGATATCCAGAGAGTAATGCTTGGTAAGGTATGGACTGTTTTCCAGGTGGCTGCTTGACAAATTTCTAAGAGAGAATATCCTGGCAGCAGCCAGGAAAGCAACTTCTCTAGTGGAGTGAGCCCTCAGGCCTGAGGGTGGAATCTTCCTAGTTTCTCATAGCAGAATTGTATACAAAACACAATCCACCTGGCAACAGTTCTCTTGGTGGCAGGTTTGCCCCTCCACTTCTTCATAAGTGAGGAACAACGGGGAATCAAACCTGCGACCCTTAATTACGCTCTATGTAATGCTTAAAGGGCCTTTAACATCTAAACTGTGTAGCCTCCTCTCTCCTGAAGAAGAATGATCAGTGAAGAAGACAGGAAAGACAGACTGATTCAAGTGGAAATCTGAAACCACTTTGGGCAAGAACCTTCTATTGGTTCTAAGGACCACTTATCCCTATGAAGGAGATAAAATCAGGTTCCACTGACAGGGCTTGCAATTCACGGATATGTCTGGCAGAGGTAATGGCTACTAAAACACAGTTTCCAAGTCAAGTACTAAGCTCTGCTGAGGACATAGGTTCAAGGGAGGTTGCATAAGTTGAGCAATGCAAACATTTAAGTCCCAGGCAGGGGCAGGGGCAGGGTATCTAAGGGAAGACTGGTATGAAGCAATCCCTTAAAAAATTTACAGAACACAGGATGAGATGATATTGAGGAAGACTTCCCACTGACTGAAAAGCATAAACAGCTGACAAGTGCACCTTAAGGGTAGCTGGTCTGAGGCCTAAACCATTCAAATGGACCATATAATCCAGAACTGTAGGCAATGCAGCAGTGTCTGGGGAAATATGTTTCTTGGAACACCAAATGCTGAATCTCTTCCATTTGGAGTTATAGGTCTTTCTAGCGGCGGGCTTTCGTGAGGCTTTGAGGATATCCAGAACCCCCGAGACAGATGCAAATCTGCATACTCTAACTCTTCAACAGCCATGCCTTGAGATTGAGAGACTGAATATCGGGGTACCAAATCCTCCCCTGAGAGGAGGTTAACAGGTTGTAATTCCTGGGAAGAGACAGGGAAGATGGACTGTTGGGACAGCAACAGAAAGTACCAAGGCTGTCTGGCCCTGTCTGGAGCAATCAGAATCACTTTGCAAGGTTGTGACCTTATCTTGACTAAAACTTTGAACAGTAGAGAAGGAGGAAGGCATGCAGAATTTCCCTTCCCAGTTCAGAATCAGAGCATCCAGAGGACTGAGCCCAAGACTGGGGGTCTGCAACAAAAGAGAGGAAGTTGGTGATTGTCCGGGGCTGCAAAGAGATCCATCTCTGGAGTGCCCCATCTTGAAAAAAATCACCTTCAACACCAGAGGGTCCAGGGACCATTCATGATGGCCCTGTGAGATCCTGCTCAGTGCATCTGCTAGCACATTGTCCTTCCCTGGAAGGTGGACTGCTATCAGAGAGGTTTGCAGGGAATAAGCCAGGGACCACAACTTCATGGCTTCTGTGCACAAGGCCATAGACCGAGTGCCTCCCTGCTTGTTGATGTACCACATGGTGGTGGTGTTGTCTGTTCTGACCTGAACCACCTTGTTCTGCAATGACAGAGAAAGCTTGCAGGGCCAGAAAGACTGCCCTGAGTTCTAGGAGATTGATATGGAGAAGGGATTCCTGAGGTGACCACAGTCTCTGGGCAGTGAGGGCCCCCAGATGGGCTATCCAGCCCAGAAGGGAAGCATCCGTGGTAAGGACCACTGAATGAGACTGAGTGACAAATGGGACCCCTTGCCTTAAATTATCCTGATCCTGCCACCATTGAAGGGCTTGGATCAGGGTCCGAGTCACTGGAATCAGTTTGGTAAGGGGATCCTTCCTCTGGGACCAAAAGGCCCTCAGATAGAACTGAATGTCCCTCATCTGGAATCTTGCCCCTTGGACCACTGCTGTAGAAGCTGCCATGTGGCCCAAGAGCTGAAGGAAATGCCATGCTGGTCGGGACACCTGAAGGAAGAAGCCAGTTCTATAAGAACTCTTGCCCTTTCCAGGGGAAGAAAGGCTATTGCTTTGACAGTATCCAGCTCCGCCCCTATAAAGGTAAGGAGCTGCACTGGCTGGAGAACTGACTTGGGAAGGTTGAGAAGAAATCCTAGAGAAGTGAGCACTTGCTGGGTCACTTGCAGGTCTGACCTGACTTGGTCTGGAGACTGACCCACTATGAGCCAGTCGTCCAGATATGGAAAGATGGAAATCTTTTGCCTTCGTAGAAAAGCAACGACTACTGCCAGGCACTTTGTGAAAACCATTGGGGCTGATGTTGGGCCAAGGGCATTGCTTTGAACCGATAGTGGCCTGAGGGCAACTCGAACCTGAGGTACTTTCTGTGGGAGCACCTGATGGGAATGTGAAAATAGGCATCTTTGAGGTCCAGGAGGCTAGCCAGTCCCTGGCCTTAGAGAGGAAGAATTATTCCCAGAGTTACCATCTTGAACTTTGGTTTTAAAAGATATTTGTTGAGGTATCTTAGGTCTAGGATGGGTCACCACTCCTGTCTTTTTGGGGGTAAGGAAGTACCTGGAGTACAGACTTTTGCCCCAGTGGGTAGGAACTCTCTATGGCTCTTAAGGCCAGAAGAGATGAAACCTCTGCCTCTAGGGCAATGGTTTCTGAGAGACCTGCAGGTGGAAAAGATCTGGCTCTCATCTTCGGACATTTTGGAAGCTGAGAACCACTCCTGGCACTACTTCCAGGACCCACTTGTCCGAGGTAATAGACATCCAGTCCTGGACAAAGTAAGCCAGCCTGCCCCCTACTGGAATAGGAGACTCGACTCGGGCAGACCCATCTTGGTGTCTGCTTGGCAGGGGCTTTAGGCTGAGGGGTGGATGCAGCCCTGCTCACCCCTCTTCTGCCTCTCCCTCTGAAGAACCCCCTCTGTGAAAAGGGAGAAGAGACCTGTGCTTGGTAAAAAGGCCTACGAAAAGGCCTGCCCCTGCCCCTAAACTGCTGCCTTTGAGGAGTTGCCTGCTTCTCCTTGGCCTGAGCACTCCTATAAGTGGTCCTGTACTCATCCATTTTCTTTTTTTTTTTTTTTAAATATCCGAACATCTGAAATTTGCCAGCAGATAAAGGCCTAGAGGTCTATCAAGTCTGCTCGAATGTGCAGCTAGCACCCCTTATTCTGCAGCTGCCCCTCCCTTCCACCCTTCCCCTTCATTAACCCTCCCCCTTGTCCTGTTCCATCCTCGTTTGAAGCAGTCCACTGTTCTACTGCATACCACTTCAGCAGGTAACGCATTCCACCCAGCCACCACCCTCTCTGTAAAAAAGTGTCTCCTCATCTCCCTCCTGAACCTTCCTCGCTCCAGTCTCATATCATGGCCCCTGGTGTCCCTCCCCTCCCTTACTTTGAACAGCCCCTCTGTACCTGTCTTGTTTATTCCTTTCATGTATTTAAAGGTTTCAATCATGTCACCCCTGTCTCTCCTCTCCTCCAGTGAGTAAATGTTCAACTCCTTCAACCTCCTCTCGTATGATAAGTCCCCCAGCCCCTTGATCATCTTTGTCACTCTGCGCTGCATCCCCTCCAGTAACTTAATGTCCCTCTTCAGATACGGACGCCAGTACTGCCACGCAGTACTCAGGTGTGGTCTAACTAATGACCTATACAGTGGCAGAATAACCTCCTCCCTCCTCGAGATATACCCTTGCAATGCAACCCAGCATTTTGTTGGCCTTTGCAGCTGCCTTCCTACATTGTCGAGTTGTTCATTGACCCTGTAATGAGCACACCCAGATCCTTCTCCTCCTCTGTCTGGGCTAGCTGCACTCCCCCTAGCTGGTAACTCCTCCTTGGGCTCTTCATTCCAAAATGCAGCACCTTGCACTTTTGGCATTAAAAAGCCAGTTGCCAGAGTGTCTGACCAGGTTTCAAGCTTTGCCAGATCATCCTGCAACCCCTGCCATCCCCCTAGGTCATCCACCACCACGCCTACCTTGGTATCATCAGCAAACAGACTGATCTTGCTCTTGATGTCCCATGATATGTCTGCAATGAATATCCCAAACAACACTGGTCCCAACACCGAGCCCTGTGGAGACACGCTCGTCACTGCCCTTGGGTGTGAGGCTCCCCACCCACCACCACCCTCTGTTGCCTTCCCTGCAGCCAGTTTCCTACCCATCTCACCAGCTTTGCACCCGCCCCTGTGCCTACTAACTTCCTTCCCAGCCTTCCATGTGGCACTGAGTCGAATGCCTTACTGAAGTCCAGATACAGGACATCCACTGCATGGCCCCTGTCCAGTTGCCTAGTTACCCAGTCATTATATTATAAGTTATTATATATCTTTTACACACATACATACAGGAGAGCATATAACTTATTAGAATATAAATATTACAGGCTGACTAAGACAAAATAGACTTCTATTTTCCATCATTTTCTAATGTTAGAGTTCATAACTTGTTATTAGACCCATCTTCTCTTATTTAGATTTAATCTCAATCGAATGTTAATTTGACCATTCTTTTGTAGGGACTGGATGAAGGTTGAAGACAATTCGAATTAAAACCTTTTGAAGCAGTTTTCAAGGACAAAAGCCAGGATCAGTGGATGTTATATAGTGTACCCAGTTTTGCCATTTCATTGCAGTATTTGTCTTACCTCCCCCCCCCCCATGTTAAATATTGAAGGTCTCAGCTTTGTATATATCGGACATTATTTGTTTCCATTCTTGTATAGTTGGAATCAGGGACATCATCCAGCGTCTAGTAATTGTTTTCTTTGCAGCTATATAACAAATTGGTAATATTGTACCTCCCCACTGGGGGGAGCGGTCCGGGAAAATCCCCACTAGAAATTGTTCAGCTGTAATTTCAACTGACTCAGAAAATAATTTTGAGAGCTCATTTTGGAATGAAATCCAGAACGGCATAAGATGAGGGCATTGCCAAAATATATGCCCCAGGGTGGCAACCAAACATCCACAGCCTCTCCAGCACCTCTCATATTTCTCATGGAGATATTTCTGCAGGATGGAAGGAGACCGAAAATATCTGGAATGACATTTCCATGAAAATTTCCTCCAATGGGGGGATATAACAGATTTTATTTCGGTCAATGAGGATCGAGTCCAGTCGGTCATGGTAATCTCTGTTTCTAAGTCCCTATTCCATCCATTCAAGATGGAGGCTGTAGATGACGAAAAACTGTTTCTCAGGGCTCTGTATATGATACCTATTAAGTGCGAACCCAGGTTACCTTTTATAGCTTCTGTAAAGAGCTTAACTAGGTCTGGCATAGGGGAAAGTAGGGAAGGGTGAATGATTTTGTTACGTAACATATGCTTTCGTAGCTGGAAGTGACGAAATCTATCGGCGGTGTTAAGGTGATATAGAAGTTGGAGTTCATCAAAAGGGATAATCCCTTCCTTTCTCAGGAATTGAGACACATGGGTCAACCCCACAGATCTCCACTGAAAAAAAGGTATGATCCATATACAGTATGCTGTATTGGGACAAAACTTTCATCTTGTGATATCACTTTACAGTACTCGTATACGATCAATAGAGCACCAGAGCGCCTCAGTTTTTTCCATATTTTATAAGGTTGCGATGTGATACCTGTTAAAGCTGAGGGGTTAAGCGATCTCCCTTTGGAAGAAAACAGGATCTTTTTTATATCAAAGAGGTCGTTTAAATGAAACTCTATATTTTCCAAGGGGAGGTAGGAATCAGTCAACCACATCACTATTCTAAGAAAAAAAGCTTGGGCATACAAATTCAAATCTGGGAGGTTCAATCCACCCTGGGAAAGGGAAGTTTTAGGATAGAGAGTCTAACTTCATGGCTTTTTTCCCCATATAAAGTGTAATATCATTTTATTCCAGGATTTAATGTAATATTTAGAGGAAGAAAGGGATAGTTTGAAGCAAATATAAGATCCAAGGGAGGATATCGGTTACGTATGATAGAGATTCTTGGTGTAAAGGAAGGAAAGCTGTTTCCACCTTTCCAGGTCTGCCTGGATTTGTGTTGTGAGAGGTTGCAGTTGGTGAGCTCAGTACTCCGAGATCAGATGGGATATGAAGTCCCAGATATTTTATTTTGGTTGATCGCCATTTGAATGGAAATAATTTTTTATTGATTAGGGAGGGGAGTAATTAAATGACAATATTTCAGTTTTATTTACGTTTAGTTTGAAGTCAGATATTTTTTCGAATTGGGTTAGAATCTTCCAGACCTCCGGGATAGACTGGGAGGGAGTTAACAGGGTTAACAATATATCATCCGCGAACAGACTAATTTTATGTTCTCTGTGTCCTATTGGTATTCCTTCGACCAGAGAGGAATTTCGAAGAAGGGCCACCAGGGATTCTAGGAATAAGGCGAAGAGGTATGGGGATAAAGGGCAACCCTGTCTAGTTCCTCTTCCCATAGGTAGAGGGGGAGATAAGGATCCGTTAACCCGAATGTATGCTCGCGGGGATTTGTATAGATTAATTAAAATAGCGATGAACTGTGGTGGAAATTGGAAATAGCTAAGGGTGTCCCATAGAAAGGGCCAGGAGACCCGGTCGAACGCCTTTTCTGCGTCTAGACTGAGGAATACTGATGGGATTTGTCTAGTTCAAATGTATTCCTGTAAGTTCAGGACTTGACGTATGTTATCGGAAGTATTCCTGTTTTTAATGAATCCTGATTGATCTGGATGTATGATTTGGGGTAATATCAATTTGAGTCTAGCGGCAAGTATGGCCATATAAATTTATAGTCAACATTAAGAATAGATATGAAGGCGATAGGACCCGGCTCTGAGGGTCCTTATTTGACTTCAGAATGGGAGTGATGGTGGCATAATCCCAAGATGGGGACAGACCACCTCGGGAGATATCATTGAATACGTTTTGTAGTTTTGGGGATAATACTTTGTTGAATTTTTTGTACCATTCCGTGGAGTATCCGTCAGGACCGGGGCAACGCCCTGAATTAAGTTTTTTGATAGATTCCTCAATCTCTAGGATTGAGATGGGAGATTCTAGTTTTTTTACTTTGAAGAAGAGAGAGTGTAGGAAGTTTAGCCCTTTTTAAGTATTGTATTGATTCACTATGGGGGAACGATAAAGAGGGGGAGTAGAGTTTGTAGTAGTAGTCTATAAAGGCCTGTTGGATATGTTCTAACGAGTGATGTACTCTACCAGATGTTGGGTTCTTAAATCTTAATATTGTAGAGGACCCCTTTCGTACCCGTAGTTGACAGGATAGGTTCTTGATAGCTTTGGGACCACCCTCATGGATCGACTGTCATAAGTAATAGAGGGACTGCTGAACCTTATTGTTCATGATCCACTGTAAATCTGCTTTTGCGTTATTGATTAGTTTTTGTAGATCAACATCACCCTCTCTATATAATAACTGATAATTTGCCAGTTGTGTTGAAAGTTTTTGATATTCGTGTTCTCTCCCTCTTTGTATTTTCGAGAAGAGTATGACATTAATTCACCACGAATGGTGGCTTTCATCACGTCCCACTGTATTGCCATTGGAATAGCAGGGTCAGCATTTTCTGAGAAGAAAAGGGAAAGTCTAGTGGAGAGACTCTCCAGCAGTTCCCAGTCAGTCAGAATTGTCGGGTTGAGTCAACAGAGAGTAGTCTTCCTCTCTCTTCCCAAGTCCACGGTTAGAATCAATGGGTGGTGGTCAGAAAGTATCTTAGGGCCAATATTTAAGTCTTGTATCGTTGAAAGATGTTCACATGTCGTGATCATGTAGTCTAATCTGGAGTGGGATTTGAATCTGGGGGAATAATAGGTGAAACCTGGGCTAGAGGGGAATAATCACCTCCATATATCAACTAGACCCAAATGCTCAAGTTTTTTTTTTTTTAAATTGTCTAGTAGTGGCATTGTTCCTGTGTTTTAGTGGGTTTGAACTGTCTATACGTGGGGCCAGGGTCAAATTCAGGTCGCCACCCAGTATTAACTGGCCCTGTAAAATGTCTAGTAATTTGGCTATAAAGCCCCTGTAAGTAGGGAAATTTGAGGAGGAAAGTAAACGCTGGCCAGCGTGACTTGTTTTCCATATAGTATCCCTTTTATAATTACGTAGCGACCCTGGGAATCAATATGTGTTTGCTGAATCTCTAGGGAGGTGTTTCTCGGGATTAATATTGCCGTTCCACTTTTTCTTCCCTGAATTGCGATAAGCCACCACCAGTATCCCCAATTTAGTTTGGTATGTTCTGACTCAGAAAGGTGGGTTTCTTGCAGAAAATCAGATCTGATGGGTGTCTTGAGAGGTGTTGCATGACCCTTGCCCTTTTATGGGTCATGTAACCCATTAATATTATGGGACATGATTTTTATTGGGTTTATTATCCCATTTTTATGATTGTTAATTTTTTTTCTTCTTTCTTTCTTCCCACCAGGGTGAAGATAAAGAGATTTTCCTGGACCACTCCCAGCAACTCTGCAAAATATTTATGTGATAAGAAGTCATTAGTTCTGTTGTGTCATATGAATTAATGAATAAAACCTGTAAATGTAATTTCTTTGTCATGTGTGTGTGTGTGTGTGTGTGTGTTTACCCAACTTCAACAGTAGATAATACAAACTGGAAAATTAACCAACAAACAAACATTGAACATTTTATAACCACTATCTAGGTCTAAACTCATAGGCTGGTTAGAATTAGATAAAAGTAAGACAGTACAATTGGATAACTGAGGTTTACCTACTAATCAATTAAACCACTGTCCACCATTTGGTGGTCTAACAAACTTAAACCTATATACAGAATGACCTCCAAATGGGAGGTGCCCACGAAGCTCTTCCTGAGTCATCTAGTCTCCTACTTCGATTGAAGGAGAAAGAATGAGAGTTCCCAATCTGATCCCAAATAAATACTTACTCAGGATCAGTAAAAAGAATCCCTAAGTGAGTGATTAAAGGATCACTCCAGAGTGGTTCCATTAGTACTAGGGTAGATATGAGAAACTATATTATTAGGAGAGTTCAGCTCATTTATTAAATAGATGGGCTCATTAGTTTCATTAGAATCTAAAGCCCTTAAGGGCTGGGAAGGAAAAAGAAAAAAAAAAAAATTCACTGACATTTGTGGGGAACCGGTCCTAAATTAGACATGTTTTATGAGACTGTCGGTAGAAGGTTAGTTCATCTTCTGGACATCTAGGACCTATTCGTTATTCAGAGATAGGGAGAGGCCCCTATATACTGTATCCTTCAAGTCACTCAGGGAGGGTTAACTCCAGGTTTATGACATTATGATATCTATTATGTTGGGCGACTTGGTATAGATGAAAGGAGACCACCACTCAGGAGGGTCGTAAAGCCCCGAGTATGAAACTCGATGTCTGCTATATGGAGTCAGGGGACCAAGAGTAGGATTTCCTCATCTGGTACCCCAATCTTTAAGTAATTATTTATCTAGCTATCCCCCTGCCAACCTCAATCCACCCATCCTCCTAATAATCATATGGGAGAGAGAAAAAAAAATGTTTTATATATATATATATATATATATATATATATATATATATATATATATAGTTTTTAGGACAAACTAGTCTTTCTTGTACATAGGGCTCTTTAGTTTGTCCTTGGATTAGGCATACAGAGATTCTAGTCCCAGATGTTAAATTAGATTTGCTCCTTGGAATGAAACATTCAGGAACCATCATCAGGGCAGGTGTCTGAGACAACTATCCCAGTGGCCTAGGGTCCCAGTGAGAAGGAGGAGGAGCACCACACCAGGAGGCAGAACCAGGAAGAGCCATATATTATTATATCGATTATCCTCAGTAAAGAAATTCCCACCATCAAGAAGATCGCAGCAGGATCGAATTGTAATGTGAGTTGTTTCTCCTCTGTTCTATATGTTGACCCTCGTTTCCCTCTGGTCAGTGCTCCCACCCCACCCCCACAGAAGAACCACCCAGCCTCAGGACACCCTCCCAACTCAAAATCGGCTAACCCGTAATTCTGTTCCCCTACCTCAAGAGGACTCAATTTTCTCCAGTAGAATGTGGAATTGTAGCTGCTGCCTGAGAAGCGTTGATAAGGAAGAAAGTTACTATAAAATGTTCACACCCTTCAGCTGGGCCCGTTGCTTGAGCCGCTTTCCAAGTGCCTCAAATGTTAGTCTTTGTTGATCAGGAAAACTCTTACTTCCTTGAGTGAACCGTAGACAGATTCTAGTCCTGGAAGCTGGATTAGATTTCCGACGTGGAGCAAAACTTTCAGGGGAACTATCAACAGGGCAGCGAGTATCAGAGACGCCTCTCCCAATGGCCCGGGGTCAATACTAGAAGAACGGGCACCACAACATACAGAAGAACCAGGAAGAGCTTTTGTTTTTAAGTGCGATACTCCCCAGTAAGGAGATTCCCCACCATCGGAAGATCACAGCCACGGTGCTTCAAGTCAGTGCCCCCCTCCCCCATGAAGGGGCCACCCCAGCCTCAGGATACCCTCCTGACACGGTCAGCTAACCCACAGTACAGTTCCCCTAACACGTAGGCCTTCTATTTTCACTGAAGAGTGGTTAGGTCGTAGCAGCTGCTTGGGAAGCACTGCTGTTAAGGGTGAATGCTGTGGAATGTTCGTACGATCATGCACTGCCCACTGCGTATGGTGCTGTATAATAGCCTTCAGAATTAAGCTTAGTTGACTAGTAAAGCTCATCTACTTAACCCTGGATTGGGTCTTAGAAGATTCAGATCCCAGGTATTAGGTTTATTTTCTGCCTTAGTGTGAGACGTTTGGGGGAACCATCGTAAGGGCAATGAGTGTCAGGACACCTTTTCCCGAAGCCCAGGATACATGGCGAGGGTGGGAGCCCCACACCCAGAAGACAGGGCCAGAAAGGACCCTACTACTTAAGGGCCATTCTCCCCAGTTAGGGAAATTCCCCACAATCAAGGAGATCGCGGCAGGATCTAATTAAGTTGTAATTTGCATTGATAAGGTTGAGCTCATTGGCCCCCGTTCCCTTGCGGTCAGCACTCCCTCCCCCCCCAGAACCACCCCAGCCATGGGAAACACTTGCAATTCAATCAAATAATCCTAAGTATGGTTTCCCTACCTCACAGAGCTTCATTTTATTGCCGATGGATTGTGAAATTGCTGCAGCTGTTTACGGAGCGCTGATATTGAGGGTGGTTGCAATGAAATGTTAGCACGATCGTGCTGGGACAGCTGCTTGTGGCGGTTTCTGAATGCCTCCATGGTTTTTTCTGTTATAATGCCCCTGGCTAACAGACCCGTTGCTGCTTCTGATGCTGTGGAGTAACTCTGTGAACCTGAGGGAAGCTGTACTATCAACTTAGCTGGGTATTGTGTTTTAAAGGGATCGTAGGGAGGGAATACTAGGCTATAATCCCTTCTTAGCCTTTGCGTGTAAGGAGCATAGTCATTATTGAAGATCAGCCTGGACTGGCCCATCACTTTCCCCTTACGCCAGGCTTTGCTTAGTATTATCTCCTTGGTTTGGTAACTTAGTAGGTGTATTAGGAATGAGCGCAGTCGGGCATCTGGTTGAGAGGGTTTAGAACCCAAACGCTCTGTGTGCCTGCTCTACATCAATTTGAAAATCTGGATTCAATGATAGGGTTAAGCGGAGGAAGTAGTCCATGAAAGCACGAGGATCGTTCCCCTCCTCGCCCTCTGGGAGACCAAAAATTCTGAGGTTTCTCCTTCTGTTTTCCACGTCTTCCTGCCTGGCCGATATCGCTAACTGCTCGGATGCTATGGCCCGGACCGCATCGTCAATCTCTTCTATTTTAGAGGCATTAAGAGAAATTTGATGGTCGGCCTCCGTCGCTTGTGTTTGAGGGTGGGTAATTTCATTTCTTAAATCGCTGAGTGATTCTCACACTTCCCCTCGGAACTCAGTCATGGCTTTTAGAATTGTTTCTGCATTCGGCTCTAGGTTCTTTTTTTTGCCTTGGTTTTAGGGTTTTGTTTTCCCGTGCTCAGCGTAGATCTAGACTGGGCCTTGCCATCGTCAGACTGCTGGTCATCTAAGTCGTTCATCTCAGCGATCGGGAAGAAGCGGTTTCGGGATTGTTTGGCCATCGGAGCCGTGAGAGTTTAGAGCACACTTTTGTGAGCTGGTAGATAATGCTATAGATTTTAGTTGTAAAAATGTGCTCTTTTATAATAATATTAGACGGGAGCTCTCCTTCGAGCGTTGCTAACCTAGCATTACCAGAACCGGAAGTCCTCGTCCATTTTCTTCATGTAATTCTCTGTCTGCTCCCCAAACAGAGAATTACCCACTACAGGAAATCCATGGCCTTAGCCTGGGTGCATTGTGAGAGGCTAGTACATCTGAGCCAAGCCATTCTCCGAAGAGCCACAAATGTAGCCATGACTCCTGATGATACATCATTGGAGTCCACAGCAGCATGAAACTGTACTTTTGATGCCTCAATCCCATCAGCAGCCACCTCCTCCAGCTCCTTGGCTAGCTGGGGGGAGACCTGTTTAGCCAGTGCCAGTACAGTGTCCTACCTGGACTTCTGGTACCTGGCTGTACAGGCCATATAGTTCGCCTGCCTGAGTCCCAAGAAAGATGCCATGTACTGCTTTTTTGCCGTTGCATCAATCTTTCTGGAGTCTTTGTCTGGAGGGTGTGAAGCCAAGGGAATATTTGCCTTGTCACGGGCAGCAGCCTGCACTACCCCAACATGGCTGCATTGTTGGTATAAAAACTCTGTATCTGAGCCGATAGTGTGTACCTCTTGTCCATCGTTCTGTCAACAGGAGGTACAGTACTGGAAAGCTTTAAGATTTAAGTGTCTGCTTCCCAAAGGATTTGTGGAGGAGAACAGACAGTCTCCTGGGCTCTGGGATGTCCATCATTTCTACATAATCAGGCTCCTCTTGATCCTCCATGGCCTCCTCCATAGGAAGCTGGAGGTTTCAATCAACTTTCTGTAAAACAGAAAGTGGGAGGGACTCAGAAGCCTAGGAGGAAACACCAGAAGGTCTGTCTGGGGAGATGTCCTGTTCACAGGCACATCCAGACTTTCACCATCGTCACCATCATCCTCAAGCTCCCCTCCTCCTCAAACTTGGTTCTAAAAATCTTCAGGGTATAATCCTGAACCAGGAAGCGACCGAACCAAGCCCCTGCCAAGCGGTGCGGATCAGTCAGAACGACGATTCCACAATCTGAATCGCTCTGGCAATTTCTTCGGCAGTCGGAACATGAACCTCTGGATCCGAACTGGTCGATTTCTCTTTGCGTTTCCTTTTTGTAGGAACCGACCCCTCAGGATCGGCTCTCCTTTTGCCCGAAGAAGTATCGCCCTGGTCAGAGGGCACTCCTCCTGGGTCGGTCGGAACCAAACTAGGCTGGCCATCCGGATCAGCGGACTTCTCAGCCTCCTTTTCCCTCAGTCTACCTAATCTCTTTCAAGGGTAGATTTAGGAAAATGTTTACAAATCTGGCAGTCTGTATTGAGGTGTTCAAACCCCAAACAGTAAACACACGTGGTGTGGGGATCGGCCTTAGCAAAGACCTCCCCACACTCACTGCAGTGTTGAAACCCAGTGGGCCCGGGTTTTCTTCGGGTTTCGACATGGCTAACCCAACCAAACTTACCCTTTTATGGCAAATCGCGAGTCTAGACTCCCTTTTATCGGTTCCTAACCGTGTCACGGTGTTGGAAAAAACGCTCAAAACATGTTGTTTTTTTTTTTTTTTTTAGAATCGATAAGAACCGTAACCACTTCTAAAGTAAAAGACAGAAATTACTAAAGTGATCGGTTCAGCCGAACCGATCAAACAAGTTTACAACTTCCACACAGAAATAGGAAAACCTATCTAGTACTCACAGTACCGCAGACAGAGGCTGAACCGACTAAGCGGAACAAATTCGGCTTAAAACCGACACTTTAACCGACTTTTCGAACCGAGCTGAAGGAGAACTCTCCAGAGCAACTGTTCAGTGAGGCAGGGTAAAGAATCTGACGGTTGGATTTCAAAGGGCTGCAGACAGAGATCTCAACTGAGCTCGAGCTCAGCATTCTATGCTCTGCATAGAAAGTTAACCTTAGTTCTCCGGGCAGTTTAAAGGCTGGGGCTAACTGCAATAGTCAGAATACAGCAAGACCTCATGCTTTTGAACCAAATAAAAAAATAAATAAACACAAGGATCTGCCCCAAAGATCTGCAAGCTAAGAAAAGGAACTTAAATGTCTCAGACTCCTTATTACAATTTATTAACCTAGAATGTAAGGGGGAGACAGGATAAACCCTGTTTCTACACCTGCAATATATGCTACGTGACTCACAATCTTTCCGTTTATTGGGCTGTCTCCTGTATGGAACTACCTATATAGTGATGACCTATACCAGGAGAAATTCCCACACTAGCCACTCGTCTGTGGCAGCTCAAGTACGTCTTGTAGCACTATACAGCGAGTTCAGAGAGTGCTCATTTGCACTTTCCCCAATTTGGAAGTGTCCAATTTACATTGTTTGTTAAAACATTAAAGTTCAAGCCAGTTTGTTAAAAAGTTCAAGTTCAAGCCAAGTTAGGCCTTGGTATACAGTTTAAGAAATGTTTAAAGAAATGTCACTGGTAACAGACTTTACTAACAATAACCACAAGAGGGTGCCAGAGTACATCTTAATGCACCAGCAATTTACAACCTTACAACACCAACCACCATGAATACTGCTAGGGTTAAGGTAACTACCTACAATGTAAATGGCCTTACTCATCCCATAAAAAGAGGGAAGGTTATGGCATATATAAAGAAGACTGCAGCAGAGTTTGTTCTCCTGCAGGAAACACAGTTATCAGATCAGGAATATCAAAAACTCATTAAATTTGGATATGACCAGGTGCGCTATTCTTCATACAAAACAGGGCACAGACTGGGAATGGCAATTCTGATATTAGAAAAGAGTACCATTTGAGGTTAAAGCTGTACACCCAGATATAGAAGACCGATATGTGGTGGTGGTGGGAGAATACGAGGGTCAATTACTCACACTGGCCTCACTATACGCTCCCACCAGGTTCTGACTAAGGATTTTAGAGAAATGTTTTGCCACATTAATGCAAAAGACTGAAGGGCAGTTTAATATGGAGTGACCTAAACCTGGTTCTAACGCCCCAGATAGACACGACCTCAGGCATACCTAGGCGGGAATATAGAGTGACAAGAAAGGTGAAGTCACTCCTTACTGAACTTGGATTAGTAGATGCCTGGAGACACACACAAGGCTCCAAATGAGGTTACACATTCTACTCTGCAGCCCACAAAATGTACTCCCACCTGGATCTGCTTTTGGTCAGTCAAGAACACACGGACAAACTTTGTGATTGCTCCATAGGTACACTAGGAATATCAGACCACACACTGGTTACAATCACAAACATGCTCCAAAAATGTACAAAACAAAGTTTTTGGAGACTGAACGTCTCAGTGATTCAACACAAAGAAGCAATGAAGCAAATACAAGATTACATAAAACAAGCCATCCAGGAAAATGACACTCAAAATGTTATACCTGGAATCTTATGGGATATTATAAAGGCCATGATCAGAGGTAACCTCATAGCCATAGAGGCAGGGCGCAAAAAAGACAGGCAACAGAAGCAACAGAAATTAGAAGCTACAATTTGGGCATTGGAATTACAACAACAAAATACTTGAATAGGAAAAGCGGAAGGGATTGTATTAAAGAAATAACTGAATCAAAGGTGGAGCAGAACCTCAAATATCTACGCCAAAGGTACTGCGAAAGAGGCCCAAGAGCAACGAGACTCCTGGCATGTTTTTAGTTAGTTAGTTAGTTTTTGTTGACCGGGTAAGTGCACTAGACAAATCCTGCCTATTTTCAGGCACTACCCGGGGGAGGGGAATACAGATGAATGCCAACTGACCTTGAACCAGATTAAGCTGTTGGTGGTATTTTTAGTGAATGAGGGAAATTTGGCCAAGACACCGGGGAAATTCCCCTACTCTTTTCGATAAGTGCCATGGGATCTTTAACATCCACCTGAACTACCACCAATCCAGGCAGATGGGACCTCGGTTTAACGTCTCATCCGAAAGGCAGGATAAGATAGTGGGATAAGGCGCAGAGAAGCAGAGCAAACATTAATAAAATAATACACCCAGAGACAGGCCATAAGGTAGTCAGAATGGAAACCCACTATAGAGGACTTTAAACACTATTATAAGGATTCGTATAACATCCCCCACATCAAAATCCATACAAGAGATTTATGGCTTCCTAAATTCATTACCTCTCCTGCAGGTGTCACAAGAGCACAATGACGCTTTATGTTCCCTGATCACTGCGCAGTAAATTTTATTTTATTTTACTGAAGTCTTGGAATTACAACAACCTTTCAGCCAGAGGCTCTTTTACAAAGGCTCCATGTCATAGTTAGCAGAAACAGAGGGACAATTCACATGGTACAGAGGCTGACTAAGTATACATAACACATAAAATACATAGTAAGTGCTGCATAGGTAACAGGAGTTAGAAGGTTACCGGTATTGTTCATCATGTAAGAGCGGGCAGGTGATGACCTTGTCATGAACTTCAAAGTTGTAGAGTCCAGAGTAGAAGAGTCAGAATGTTGCTAGGATCCGACAGAAGTAATAGTTGTGAGCAGCCAAAGGTAGGCATTGTAAAGGATGTCCTAAACCAAGATCTTAGGTACAGAGATGAGGTGGGGAGACTAAGAGTAGGCACAGATATGTACAAGGTGGCAGGTGACCTGGGGTGGTGAAGGGTGGGGAGGGGGGAGTAAGGGTAATGCTCGAGAGAGAGAGGGGGTAAGGCAAGAAAAGTTGGGGAAGACAGAGAGATAAACATGATAGGGGCAAACTATGCCAGTGTTGGGAAGAGAGAAGGTATCAAATAGTAGCGGTGTAGACAAAGGAGGGATAGTGGGGGTTGGGAAGAGGTAAGGTAGGACTGATGAGAGAAACAGTGAGTGAGAGAAGTTGGTAAGGGTTGGAAGGGAAAAGACTAAAGATAATTAGGTGGGACAATCGCAGCTGCTGAGTTTCAATATATGCTGCCAAAGTTTGGTTTTGAAGGGTCCTATTTTGGAGTCAGCTAGGTCAGGTGGGAAGTTGTTTAGTCAGCTGGGTGCTCTATACATAAATGCTTGTTGTGCATGCGCAGTACGGCAAAAAGGGACCTGGAAGGTGGGACTGGATGTGCTTCTAGTGCAGTGGTGGCCATTTGTCCTACTGATGAGCTGCAGTAGCGTGGGAGGGGCCAGACCAAAGACTGCTCTTCTTTGCAAACAGGCAGGTTAGGCAGGAGAGCCTGTCTTGCAGACTCCAGCCAGTTAAGCTGAGGCATATAAGTCCTGAGTGTGGGTGTGGGTGGGCGCCAGTGACTAGACGGCAGGCTTTGTTAAGCACAACACTTAATCTTGAAGTGTGGTACTGGTGGCAAAACCATAGATTATAAGCCCAAAGTCAGTAATTGAAAGGATGGAACTGGTGATGGCCAAACAGAGGGCTTCATGGGACATGCTGTGTCTGTGTCTATACAGAAGCCCTAACCTGATGCTAACAGCTCTGGATATTATATTTACATGTTCATTGAAAGATAGGTTACTGCCCAGAGTTATGCCTAGATATTTAAAATTATGGACTTGTTCGAGAGGTGAGCAGAGATTGTTCGTGATAAGTAATTGGGCATTTTATACTTGTTGTAGCGGCCTAGCAGAGACATCACTTTGGTTTTCTATAGTTCATAATTGGTTTATGTTTGATGAACCAGGCCTCAGCTACAGCAAAATCATGTTGCAGGCTGCTGATGAGGAGTACAGGATTAGGCTGGCTAGTGAAAAGCACAGTGTCATCTGCATATAAGAGCAGGTTGGTGGGGCAAACTTGGGGAAGAGTATTAAGGAAGAGGCTAAATAGGAGAGGACCCATGATTGAGCCTTGGGGAACTCCTGAGTGTACAGGGTGACTGACAGAACCCAAAGAGTAAAAATACACGATACACTATCATCAAAGTAGCTTTTGAACCAAGATGTGACATCTTGTGACAGTCCAAGGGTGGCTGGGGACAAAAGTAATAGGGTGTGATTAACAGTGTTGAATGCCTTTGTGAGGTTAATGTAGATTGCACTCACAAGGTGTTCATGATCCAATGACTTACGAATGAAATCAGTGTACTCAAGAAGGGCAGTGGTGGTACTATGCCCCTTTCTAAAACCTTGCTGTTGGACGTACTGTATATTATAGGTGGCTAGATACTCAGTCAATTGATCATCAAAATGCACTCTAATGCTTTGGAGAGGGGTGGAAGATGGAAACTGGACAGTAGTTAGAGTGTGTAGCCCTGTCACCACTCTTGTGAACAGGCGTCACCACTGCCACTTTCCAGACCAAGGGAATTGGCCAAGACAGAGGGATGGTTGAGGATCTTGGTAGAGGGTGTCAGGACTGCATCTAAGCTGAGCTGGAGCATTTTAAGATCAAGGGTGTTGCTACTAAATCTAGATTTTCCAAGTTTATTGTTTACTGTTTATTGATAAATATCGGATAACACCTTTGAGTCAAAGACTCCTTTACAAGGGTTCCGCGTCGTACATAAGACAGAGACAACCATGACAAAAGTGACAACTAACATAGTAATTAAACACAATGGTTGCAAATGAATACAGAAAGTGCAAAATAGCAGCAGGGAATACATGGTAACAGAGAGCTGCTAACAAGGTACAAAGTGCAAAAGGTTACAGGTTCAAGCATAACATTTCAGGGTGATGGCGCTAGCCATGCCCAGGCCTTCGTTGGCCAAGGCAGGACATTGGGGTCCATTGTCATGGTATAAACTGCATGTGGCGGACCAGTGTTAGGTCCATGATCAGGGGGAGGTGGGGGTGGTGAAATGGAAGGTCAGGTTTGGGGCAGTCACGCATACTGATCCCTGGGCGAAAGGTCCCTTAGTTGGGACTTGAACCCGACCAAATTTGGGTTCAGTGAGGAGGAAATTTGGGAGTGAGTTGAGCCAGGATGGGCCAGATATCAAATGTTCTTTCTTGAGGTGGTCTTGCAGCGAGGCACCCTAAAGTGGGTAGTCGCCGATTGCCATGTGAGGCGGTAGACAGTGGGGACTGAAGTAGTGGGAAGAGGGCTGGTGGGAGTAATCCTGAGGTGATTTTCTTAGCGAAGAGGCAGGCCTGGTACTTTAGCCTCCCATCGAAGTTGAGCCAGTTTGCTGAGGCATAGAGGGTGCAGGTGTGTGTAAGTCTAGGACAGCCTGTAGCAAGTCTGCAAGCCTTATTGAGCAGTCTAATCTTGTGTAGGTGGGTGATGTCGGCTGCACCATAGATGATGATTCCATAATCAATTAGAGATAGAACAGATGCAGAGATGGCTAGGCGGAGAGATTCAGGGGGGAGGCAGTGCTTATAGCAGTGAAGGAGACCAATCGTGTATTATGGCGGTGCTGAGCATCGGGATATGGTTGTGGAAAGTGAGACCAGTGTCTAGGGTAATGCCAAGGTATTTGAAAGTGGTAATCTGCTCAAGGGGTCTTTCAGTGAGTTCAGAATGATCAAGGGTTGTCCTAGGTTCTTATTTTGGGGGTGTGCAAACATCATGGATTTAGTTTTTTTTGTAATTTAGTACTAATTTATGCTGAATGAACCAGGATTCAGCTTCAGAGAATGATTTCTGGAGTGCCGAGTGGAGGGCTGCGGGATCAGTGTGCAAGTTGTAGAGGACTGAGTAGTCTGTATATAATAGAATTTTTCCCGAGCAGGCATTGGGTAGAGTGTTCAGAAATAGGGAGAAGAGAAGTGCGCCAAGAACTGAGCCTTGAGGGACCCCAGACCTGACTTGGTGGGGGGATGACAGGGAGTGGGCAATCCGGACTGTCTGGGTTCTCTCAGACAGATAGCTGGCAACCAGTCAATGGTCTCATGGGGGAGGCCTATCTGAGTGAGGGAGTCCAGAAGAAGCGAGTGGTGCACAGTATCGAATGCCTTTGAGAGGTCTATAAAGACAGCACCAGCAGGGTAGCTGGTGTCCAGGGATGTATGGAGGGCGTTAGTAAATTCCAAGAGGGCAGTGGTGGTGCTATGGTTCTGGCGGAAGCCATGTTGTTCAGGACACAGGATGCTATATTTACTGAGGTAGTCTGTTGGTTGGGTGGCCACGATTTTCTCCAGGGTTTTAGAGAGGGGAGGCAGGATTGATATTGGGCGGTAGTTCCCAGGCAGGGAGCGGTCACCACTTTTAAGGAAAGGAGTGATGAGGGCAGATTTCCATTTGGTGGGGAACTGGCCTAGAGAAAGGGAGCGGTTCAAAAGCATGGGGGAGAACCTC
This sequence comes from Neoceratodus forsteri, assembly GCA_016271365.2. Classification (NCBI taxonomy): domain Eukaryota; kingdom Metazoa; phylum Chordata; order Ceratodontiformes; family Ceratodontidae; genus Neoceratodus; species Neoceratodus forsteri. The sequence goes on from JADMNL010000025.1 coordinate 271,463,258, forward strand.
ACTGAATGTGAGTCTAAGCAGTTTCAGGTCCAGTGTGTCACTGCTGAAACAAGATTTACTGAGGGCTTTGAGTAGCAGAGGGGCAGCTTCACGCTGGGAAACTGCTTTAAAGTGGAAAGGGGATGGGGAGGGAGCAGTGTGGTGTAGGGTGGGTGGGGGAGAAAAAGTTGGTGGGAGAACACCAGTGAGGTCAGAGAAGGCATCATTTAATGTGTCTGCGATAAGGGCTGGGTCTGAGGTGATAGATCTGTTGACCCTAATAGGTAGGTGGGGCAGTGGAGGCTTTGCCACTTAGCGTTTTGAGTGAGTCCCAAAACTTGCGACCTGAGCCCCATGTGTTGGTGAGCAAGGTTTTAAAGTACTCAGCCTTTGCTTTTTAAATATCCCATGTGCATTTATTGTGCGCTTCCTGGTAGCGCTGCCTGTCAGAGGGTTTTCTGGTATCCTGTGCAATGTGCCACAGATTGTCTCATTCGCGCATCTGATCCAAAAGGGCTTGAGATAGCTACGGTGTGTTGGCACCTTTAATTTTTTGTTTGGTCAGTGGTGCAAACAGGTTGCAGGCATTGTTGAACATATGAATTAAATAACTGAGGTACCCGCAATAGGCATTTTTTAGCTGTCACGGTAGTAACTGCCTTAAAACAGATGCGGGGGAACGTTAGGGGTTAGGTATACGTTGTGGTCGATGTCCTGACCGGGAGGGTCATTAAAGGAATCGGAAGGGAGTACGCCACTCAGGTCAGTGAAAGCAGTATTGAATATATCTTCTATTTCTTTAGGATCCTGAGAGGTAGTGCCATTTACATTAAGCATAGATTGAGGGGATTTGTTGGGTTTACCTTTGAAGTTTTTTATGTTCTCCCAAAATATTTTGCTGTTGCCTCAGTAGTTAGAGAACAAGTCCTGAAAGTGGCAATTTTAGCAAGGCGAACCACCCAGGTACAGGCATTCCTGGCCTCCTTGTAGCGTTGCCAGTCACCAAGTTTATTAGTGGCATGCACTATGTGCCAGAGGTGGTCTCGAGAGACCATGAGGTTAAGGAGGGGTTTGGTGATCCAAGGGTTGTTAGCCCTTTTGCTTTTCAGTTTTCTGAAAGGGGCAAAAGATTACAAGCTTTGTTAAAGGGAGATGAAGTATCCAGAGCTAGGTCAACAATTGTGGCTGTGTTAATTAGTGACCAGTCGCTCTGGCGGAGGAACTCTTGAAATTGTTCAAGCTGCCCTTGCCTTAGTGCACACTGGTAGGACAGCTTACTGGGGCATTTGCAATACTGAATAGACCAGCAACACGTGACTGAGGAGTGGTCACTAAGGGAGTCAGGTAACACCAGTGTCTGCAATCCTGTCAGGGCGGTTGGTGAGAATGAGGTCTATTACAGTGCAGGTTCCAGTTCTATAATTAACCCTTCTCTGGGTTTGAACCAGTTGTGTGAGGTCAACAGCAGCAACAGCATCCTGAAATGGGCTAGCATCGGGTGCAAGCCAGTTGATGTTGAAGTCACCTAGTGCAACAACCTCAGAGCAATTTGGCGGTTTGGTAATGTAGTCTAAGACTGCATCAAAACCTGTTGCTATGTTCCTTGGTGGGATATATACCGGACTTCCCTTTGTTACCCAGAGCTATTTTGACTGCCAGTGCCTGGGCACAATTCCCAGCGGACAAAGTTGGGAGGGCATGGCCCTGTAGTGTGTCTAAGAGGTAAACAGCACCCCCTCCCCTTTTTTTCAAATCTGATCTGCTCTGAAAAGAGTATATCCAACTAGGGCAGCAGTGAAGTCAGGAGATTTGGGAGAGAGAGACAGGTTTCAGCAACAGCTAGGACATCCAGCTTGTGCTGTTGCACCCAGACTTGCAGCTGGTTTAGCTTTGGTAGTAGACTGCAGATGTTAAGGAATGCAATCTTAAGGCCACTAGATTTACCAGCTTTAGTGTGTGGTTGCTGCAGGGGCCCAGGGTTGAGGTATATATTTCCTGATAACAGCAGAAGTAGTAGAGCACTGTAAATTAGCATAACCTTAAGTAGTTTGGGTTTGAGGATAACCGGATGTTTGGGGGCAACTGCAGATGACATGGGCATGGGAAGCAAGGCGAGGTGTGTTGGCAGAAGGAGAGGTAGGGCGGGCATTGAGCACATGCTGAGACCGTCTGGCATGATGGGTGTGGGTTGATGGACTGTGAGAGCACTTAAGGTGCATGATGACAGTGCTGTGTCCAGCATGATTGGAGAGTGGAGGGTAGATGTGGCTGTGGGACATGCAGGGACAGTGGAGTCCATAGTATCAAAAGGAAAACAAGTGGGTGTAGTTAATTAACAAACAGATTACATAGTTGGCCAGGAGACTGTCCTGAGGATTGGAATGGCAGTGGACAGGGAGGATTTATCGGGGTAGGAGAGTGGAAACTACCTCGGCACTAGAATGGGACAAGTTGGTTAGGGGCAGGAGTGTGGGGGTGGGGGTTAGAGAGGGGGCAGGATCTAGGGTCTGAAAGGTAGGTGAATGAGGTGGGCAAAACAGATAACTGCACTACCAACTTTGTACCCTGCAGATAGTGCAGTGGTTGGGTGCTTGCCTATGGTATAGAGGGTCAAAGGTTCAAAGCCCAGGTGGGGCAGGTGGGAAAATAGAGGGTGGTTAAAGGGCAGACTAAGGTTAGCAGCCAAGTGAAAGAATAGATAGGGTTGGAAGTATATAGGGGATAGACAACAGAGGAAGGCACAAGAGTGACTCCTAGTGGTCACAAAGTATAACCAGTACATGAAAAAGTGGGGATTTAGAGACGTGAAAGTAGTGGGTCACATTACCTTGGGGACCTAGAAATTTAGAGTCAGACCAGCGTGGGTGAGGGGTGGGCAGGGCAGTAGACGTGCTTGTGTGTCGACAGGCTACACTAGTCCAACATTGTGCAAATGAAGAGGGCTTCTCAGCACCTTTTCTGAGCTCTTAGCAGGCTCCTGTAGTGGTCTGAGTGCTCCGTTTGAGAGCGGAGGGCAGGGGAGCCTGTAATTAATGGGGAAGCGAGAGAAACAGGTTAGCTGAGAGGAGGTGACCCGTTGAACAAAGGCCACCAAGTGGGAAAACGGCAAGGGGAAAGCACTGTGCATGCGCAGCTCGCGGACAGAGGAATGGCAGTAAGAGAGAGAATCAGCACAGAGATATCACCAATTTGAATTAAGGTACTGGTAAACTTTCACATACACAGGCTGCAGTAATCAGACTTAGGCAGTACAGAAAAACTATCTATAACACTCTGCCAAATAAAAATACATTTAAGGAAACAGTTAAAAAAACTGGGCAGAGAGCAAGAACACGTAGACTAAGTGGAGATAGTATAAAATAATTATGCTAACACTAGTTCAACACTGTGCAAATGAAGAGGGCCTCTCTGTAGCTTTGCGGAGCTCTTAGCAGGCTCCTGCGGAGGTCTGAGTGCTCTGTTTGGGAGCAGAGGGCAGGGGAGCCTTTGCTGAGCTCTTATCAGGATCCTGTGGTGGTCTGAGTGCTCCGTTTTGATACTTAGGGAAAATCGAACATAGCAAAACGAGTCCATGCCCAGGGACGGACAGCCTCCCTGCAGAATTCTATAAGAAATTCCCAGACCTAGTGGTCCTGCTCTTACAGCGAGCATACGCACAGACAATGTCAGATGAAGGGGCTTTGGCCCCCACCTGGGATTATGCCATAATATCAGTGATCCCCAAGCCAGGCAAGGACCCTACAGTCTGTCCCTCCTATCGACCTACATCCGTACTCATCGTGAACTATAAATATTATACTGCTTTAACGAGGAGGCTGGAAACTATTATTCCAGAGATAATCTCTCAGATCAGACTGGCATCGACACTGGTAGACAAGCCCAGGACAATATACGCAGGACACTTCATATTATTGACCACCTTAATACACACAAAATTCCGACCCTCCTGATGAGTACTGATGCTGAGAAAGCGTTTGATAAAGTCAAATGGATGTGTCTGAATAGGGTCCTTGCAGGCTATGGCTTCTCTGACACTTTCCAACACTGTATTCGAACTATATATTCAACACCCATGGCATATGTCCGTGCCAATGGTCATCTCTCAGGAAGATTCCCACTGGGTAGGGGAGCATGACAAGGATGCTCTCTCTCTCTCCAGTGCTATTTGCAATTTACACAGAACTCCTAGCCCAAACGATTGGGAAAGACTCCCAAATAATGGGCGTTCAGTTGGCATACACCGAACACAAAATAGGGCTTTATGCAGATGATGTCCCAGTATACCCAACAAACCCCACTACATCACTTCCTAGACCAATGGAACGGATATGACAATTCTCAACCCTATCCGACTACATCCTAAATACAGACAAAACAAAAATCTTGGCCTCTCTTATAATCCCATGCCTGCCTTCCAAAAACAATTCCCAATGAGATTGGGCCTTCCGAAACTTAAATATCTAGGAATATACCTTCAAGCAAATAACACCCACCTATATGAATTTAACTTTGAACCACTGCTTAAAGCCATTCAACTAGACCTTAAGAGATGGTCTCTACTGCCCCTACCCCTGCATAGTAGAATACATTCCATAAAAATGAATATCTTCCCAGGATACTTATGTCTGTTTCAGTGCGCCCAGTTTATTTAAGTAATAACTGGTTTAAACAAAGGCAAAGATAGATCTATAAATTTGTCTATGGGAAGACACCAACCAAGAGTGAGAAGTGAGGTCCTACTGGCCAGAAAAGAATTGGAAGGGTGCACCACTACCAAACTTAAAAGCTTACTGGTGTAACCCCCACTGGCCACTTATTTAACTAGTAGGCACCCTCCCATACCACTTCTGTCTAGGGGAACAAAGGAGAGGTGGGGGTACAAAGCAATTAACAGAGGAACACAAAGTGTGTACAAGACACAAACAGACCTTTACCAAAACTCAGGTCCTGAGGAGAGAAACTTTGCTGCGGGCTATGTTAGGTTTGCACTTCTGACAGGGGTACCCAGTAAATCCACACAGGAAGCAGCAACTAGATTATCCATACCAGGTTGGGATTCTAGAGTGTAGCTTTATTCCAAAACAGTTGATACACAAAAGCAAAGATGGACCACAAGGGGTTTACGCTTCATGGCACAATACTATGCAGAACACATCTGTAGAAAACAGACACCTGAACCTCCCATATAGCATAGGATTAAACATCTGGAAAATGTGGAACTAACCACAACGAAAACACACAAAGTCTCCTGGTAGTGACACTAGGCCATGACTTAGAACAGTTCCCATATGGCATAGGATTTACAGAAGGAAATTTGGCACTAGCCACGACGGAGACACACTAGGGCTCAAGACTAGCAAAACCCATGTACAAGGGTAAACTTTACTCTTCAGGCATTGGCCATATGCATTGAAAGAACAGGCGCCCTTACAGAACCTAAAGTGCTGAACTGGTCACTCCAGATGGGGTTGTCCACCTTTTGCTTCCTCGTCCATACCCAGCCATTCTTTCAGAGTTACACCTCAGATAATGAACAGTAGAAATTATGCTTTCTTCAAATGTTTAGCACATTTTAGCATCAGACACACTACAAAGGAGAGTAACATTAAAGTTCTGAACAAAGTGCCTAGTCACACCTGGAACATCCACTGTTGTCAGCAAACTAAACAAACTTCTTGAGAACAGTCTCAAAACAGAAATGAGTGAATGGGTCCCTTTATCAGAGTGGCACTCTACAGAAAACAAGGCAGGTACATATCCGGGTAACTCTCAGACAGAATCTATTCACAGTTTGTACACCAAAGGCAGCTTCAAAATGTTCTAAGTTGGAACAGGAGACTGCCCTCAAATCCTCTCAGCCCCTCATCCCACTGGGGATGAGAGCATCAGGAAATCCTGGAGACGGTTTCCACCACTTCACAAGTCAGGCAAAAGATGTTCTCAGAACTAGGGTGAAAAACTGGCTCTCCTTAATGCTCACCTCTGAGCACAGAACTAAGGCTCCCCAAAATTCTAAAGCTCCCCACACTCACAGGAAGTTGCGTGGCTATGAGGCTGCGAGAGTTCTAAATGACATCACTCTCTGCTCTCAGCTGAAACTAAGCAAGCAGAGAGGGACTAGGTGAAAATCTATTTAACTAGTTATTCACCAGCTGCCTTCCCTACCTAACACGGACACTGATGGGATTCTAGTAACCTCAAGGAACAGGGGGTTACACTTGCCCTAGCCAGGTAAATGACTGTCCGCAGTCATTCCTCTACCTGACACCAGGCCATCCTACCCTCTGTGTTACCTGTGGGGAGGTAGCGCTACTTCTCCTCTATCATGTGTCAGATACAGGCAGGCAACACGAAAGGCATAGAGGCCGGCTGATGCACTTCAGCCCTTATCCTATGATCTATCTATGGAAAAATCAGTGGCTCCAAGAAACTGCCTGATGCATGCCCTAATAGACCAGAACTGAGGCCCCCAATTGCAGGTCAGGACCACAGTCTGCCTAGCCCTCTAGGGAAAAATCTATCTGACCAAGCTGCCTGCAGGGGAACCTCCCCCCAAACTCAGGGTACCTGCAAACAAAAACACAGAGGAAACAATGCATTACATTTCGCACAACTTTCCCCACACTCACACCTGTGAAAAAAAACCTGTTAACTACAGTTAACTATACACAATGCTACAACTCTGAGCAAACGAGAGGAACTCTGCTGAGCTCCCACATACTTTTCTTTTTATCTCTTTTCTTCCTTTCTTCTTCAGGAACACCTGCAAGAGAACAAAAAAAAACACCACATCCTGCATTCTACACAGTGTCTAACCCTCCATCTGAACACTAAAGAATCCCAAAAAATATTTTTTAGAAAAGTACAAAAGTAGAAAAATAGAAAAACAGACATTATACAACACATTTTGTGGGATGGAATGCCCTAAATGTCCCACACTAGTGACAGAATGTTGTTGCCCGAGGCAAGGTCCATAAAGAGTCTCTCCTGGGCGGAGCCGCTGAAGAACAGTCCTGGAACAGGGCAGGGCCTGAAAAGCACTGCAATCCATGGGGAGTCTCTGAGGACAATTCAAACAATTTGTGGTAGTCTGCCAGATGTAGGATATGTTGTACAAACTCAGTAAAACATAGAAAAATTAGACTTACCAGTTCCTTGAAGACCAAAACAAAGGATCACCTTACTTCCGAGCTGAGGTCTCTCCCCTCTGGCGGCATCTTCAGATACAGCTGAACTGATGTCCTCTGAAAAACCAGGCGATGAAACAGGAAAACAACTGCGATGATGTCATCTGGGATACCAGGCAATGGAAATGGGAAAAAACGCTGCTGGGCAGACGAATCTGGACGCACCTGAAGACTCCTGGAACACCAGTGGAGCTGCATCTTCCTCCCTGGATACTGCTGCTGGATGGCAGACACTGCACTGCCACTGCTTGCTTCCCTCTGGGCATGCTGGGTATATTCACAGGGAGTGGCACCATTAAGGGTAATACCGATCGGGGTGAGGTGCAAGAACTATGATACCCTCTGGGCATTCAAAGTTGCTATTGTGGAATGTCTCATTTCCTGCCTTGTTCACAATTCGCAGAGTGTCCATAAACAAAGTTCTGCCCAATTTCCAGAATTTCAGTCAATCATTTATGACTCTGTCCCTGACATATGCTGCTGCACCAGGGTGCAAATTCTTGATTGCCTCTTCCAATAACCAGGATTGCCAGTTCTGTTCAATTTCCTCCCAGACTCTATGAGGAAAGGTCCTCCCATACATGGCGTTGGCCCTCCTACGTACCAGTCTCTCCTCCTTGCTACTCTTCACAAGTTTATGTCCCATGGCTCGGCTTGGGGGTGGCCAGTCCTGATGAAGCCAGTGCCGCATACTTAACGAACTTGTCCCCGACCATCTCTGTAGGCAAGGTACAGGAGCCTTCTTCTTCTTCTCTCTGGCTCCTCCGAGGCAAGAGATTGAGGCCACTCACTGGGACCCACAACATGAAGATGCATCTCTTCATCCTCCTCTTCCTAACTCAGGATCTGAGCCCAGGTGTGAGCCGATGTCCTCACTCCCAAGACAGTCCACTCTTCAATGGGTGCAGAGGTCAACACCTCCCAGTTCAATGTCTCTTGCAATTTGTCCTCCCCTACTCGGCTAGGATCCTCCTTCCATGGGTTCACGGATCCTTCTACCGCACTGTCCATCTGGGCTACAGGCGTGGAAACATCTCTAGGTGTCTGCCCGTGCAGTAGATCCATACTCTCTCTCCTCCTGTGCCACACTCTATGGGCCCTTCCCTTCCCCCCCTCAACAGGTTCAATCTGGTGCTGCATGCTGCTACTTGCAGGGTTTCCTACTTTGGTCCAAGTGGGAGCCAATCGAATTTGTGATACCCTCTCTGGTACTGCACCCCTGCTCATACCATACTTCACTAGGCAAGCCGAACAGTGGGGTATCAAAAATACATCTCTTCCAGCCTTGAGGCACACAATGCGCAATTTCACTGGATAGTTGGGTATTGCTACGTGTAGAGGCAACCCTTCACCATAGAAAGTTCTCTCCATTTCTTTTAGTGTGGCCACCTCCTCTGGTATCATAGCTCAGGCATGATCCAGGTAACGGGAAGGTCCCGAAGCCACACCTGCAATTAAAACACATAAAAGTTTGTTGTTACTACTTGTTTACTAGTCTCTGCAGAGTCTCACAAAATTGCTCCCTGCTGCTATGTTTACAATGCTAACCCCACCTTGTAATGGCGGCAGTAGCTCTCCTCATGCATCAGATCTGTTTCTGACTCAAAAAAAAAAAAAAAACTGCGTTTCCAACCTTCCTTGCTACTGATTTTGCTCAAACTGTAGTCAATTGCACTGCTTGTATGTTTCTCAGCACATTCATATGATTTTACAGAGCTTTACGATTAGCACACGAATCAAGACTATTTACACATGCTCAAGGTCACTTGCAAGCCACATTATTTATTTTGCACAGGACTGCCTGTCTGCTGCAGCCTAATATACAACTCACAGTCTCTCACTTGCTTATGAACACTTCACTGTTGCTAAACCCATCATATATGCTCAAAGTTTATGCTCAGAATTTTTGTTTGTTGTGTGGCTACTTACAACTCACAGTCCTTCTTCACAAAATAATCTCATTGCTTGCACACACAGATTCAGCTGGCTTGAAAATCACAACACTGTTTTGCTGCACAGAAGTTTGGATTGTACTCACTGAAATCAGTAGCTGGCTTTCTCCAGTGGAAATTTTCAGCCTGGTGCCAAGCCTGGAAGACCTCTGGGATAAAACGGGCTGGCAGTCCCACTGTTTGTAGCCACGAATGCCACGCTCACTTTCCAGTTGGTCAGATAACGGGCTGAGCCCGAATCTGTACAGCAAAAGTCTGGTTTTTTTTTTGTTTGTTTTACAGATTAGAACGCTCACTAGCCCCTCGATAGTTGATCATGGTCTGACCAGCTCGCACGCCACTTGCTCTCTCCTTCTCGAACACTCAGCTGCACGCTGAAGCTGGCTTGGGGTGGGACTGATTGCAGTCGCACCAATCACAAGACACCATGCAAATGAGCCTCTCTCTCTCTCTCTCTCTCTCTCTCTCTCTCTCTCTTCCTTCACGCGATTGTCGAGCAGGGCAAATTTAAACTGCAAACTGTAACTTTTTCTTGGCTGCAATTTCAACAGCAAGAGTGCTGTTTTGACCATTTTCTCACACAGAACTTGCCAATTTCTTTAGCAACTCCCCAATTTGCACACAAAGTACATGAAACATTCAGGGCACATTTCTCTCTTGCTCTACAGTCCACATTACATTTGGCAATTAAAACTTGAGATTTAAAAGTTCTGTAAAATGTTCTAGATGCAGAGACAAGGACATACACTTTCTGGCTTTACAGTCCATTATAAGTTGGCACACTCACACAGCTGCACTGTACTAGCAGGCACACGGCAGCACATATGGATGGCATTCTCCTAGGTAAAATCCTTTTGTGCTAAGCCTCCTTTCCTGTTTTGGGCTACCAGACAGACAAAACGCTACCCATACCCTCAACAAACATCTCTTGTCCTCTCCTCAAATTCAAACAATATCCGGACGAGCCCCCATTTTTGTACCCCACCAGCCACTTATTTAACTAGTAGGCATGCCTCCCATAGCATTTCTTTCTAGGGGAACAAGAAGGGTGGGGGTACAAAGCAATAAAACAGAGAAACACAACATGTGTACAAGACACAAACAGACCTTTACCAAAACCCAGGTCCTGGGCGAAACCTGCTGAGGGCTATGCTACATTTGCACTTCTGACAGGGTACCCAGTAAATCCCACAGGAAGCAGCAACTAGATTGTCCATACCAGGTTGGGATTCTAGAGTGTGGCTTTATTCCAAAACAGTTGGTACACAAAAGCAAAGATGGACCACCAAGGGTTTACACTTCGTGGTACAAGGCAATGCAGAACACATCTGTAGAAAACAGACACTCAAATCTCCCATATAGCATAGGATTAAACATCTGGAAAAATGTGGAACTAGCCAGGATGAAAACACATAAATTCTCCTGGTAGTGGCACTAGGCCATGACTTAGAACAGTTCCCATATGGCATAGGATTTACAGAAGGAAATGTGGCACACTGGCCACGACGAAGCACACTAGGGCTCAAGACTAGCAAAACCCACATACAAGGATAACTTTACCCTTCAGGCATTGGCCATATGCATGAAGAACAGGCACCCTTACAGAACCTGAAGTGCTGAACTGGTCACTCCAGATGGGGGTTGTCCACCTTTTGCTTCCTCATCCATACCCAGCCATTCTTTCAGAGTTACACCTCAACAGATAATGAACAGTAGCAATTATGCTTTCTTCAAATGTTTGGCACATTTTAGCATCAGACACACTACAAAGGAGTGTGACATTAAAGTTCTGAACAAAGTGCCTAGTCACACCTGGGACATCCACTGTTGTCAGCAAATTTAAACAAACTTCTTGAGAACAGTCTCAAAACAGAAATGAGTGAATGGGTCCCTTTATCAGAGTGTCACCCCACAGAAAACAAAGCAGGTACATATCCTGGGTAACTCTCAGACAATCTATTCACAGTTTATATGCCAAAGGCAGCTTCAAAATGTTCTAGGTTAGATTAGTGGCTTGCCCTCAAATCCTTCTGCAGTTCCCCCATCCCAATGAGGACGAGGTATCAGGAAATCCCGAGACGGTTTCCACCACTTCACAAGCCAGGCAAAGATGTTTTCAGAACTAGGGTGAGGAAAAACTAGCTCTCCTCACTCCTCACTCTCTGAGCACAGAACTAAGACTCCTCAATATTCTAAGGCTCCCCACACTCACAGCAAGCAGTGTGGCTTATGAGGCTGCAAGAGTTCTAAATGGCATCACCTCTCTGCTCTCAGCTGAGACCAAGCAAGCAGAGAGGGACTAGGTGAAAATCGATTTAACTAGTTATTCACCAGCTGGCTTCCCTACCTAACACTGACACTGATGGGATTCTAGTAACCCCAGGGAACGGGGGGTTACACTTGGAAGCCGTACAAGTTAAAAATCCCTTGCTCTGGACAAACACAAAATATTAGGCCCACTGGAAGTCCACTGAACTGAACCTGGTGGAGGAGGCACCTCCAGGTAGCCTTACCATTTGACCCAAAACTTACAAGGCCAGAAATGCATTGTGAGTACAAGGCGATACAAGTCACATGGAGGGCATGGGAACAGTTCTGCAAAAGCCCTAAGAGAGAGAGAGAGAACTCTGGAAATTTCAATGGTTAAGGTGGGACAAGGCCTTCACCCTGGTGACATCAGACCCCTGGTTCAAGAGGCAAGCCCCAGCAGGATCACAATACCTGAGCCAGGGATGTTGCAGAGACTCGCCATAATCACTTTTGAGGACTGTAAGAAAAAGTTTGGGTGGAGAAACTTAGACCATTTCCGATATTTCCAGATTAGAACCTTCATACAGGCCAAACTCAGGACTGAGGAAAGGGAGGTGGAGGTGAGGAGAACTCAGAAGGAAGTGTCATTGACTGCAGTATTTATAAACTTTCAACAACAAGGTGCCATAATGATACTATACCAACTACTACTCTTATCCAAGAAATTTCAGACACGACACATAATTAACAGGTGATATATAGATGTCCAAATACTGCTACTAACCAAGACCGAGCATAATCTGAAAACAACGTGCAGTACTTCATCTCCCAGTGGCGTGAATACACCTGGAAAGTTAGAACTAGATATTTTATAACCCTGGTTCAGCGATCTAAATGGGACAAAACTAAATAATCTAAATGTTGGCATAACTGGGTGAACCTAAGGCCATGCATCACCACATTCTAGGGGATGCCCGCACTACAAACATATTGAGGGAGAGTTTCCAACCAGTTAACAGACCTCTTTGGGCTGGTAGAACCCTTGCAGTTTTCACATTTGGTTCTTGGACACCCCCACCCACCCCAAATTTAAGGGGAAGGAACTTTACCTGTGGTATATTCTGTGATAGGAGCTGCTAAGTAACTGCCAGAAAATGACTTAGCAACCTTCACCAGAAGTGAAGGAATAGACAGAGAAGGTAGACCAGATAGCAGAAATGGAGCGCTTAACATTCCTAACCCAAGATAGAACACAGGCATACACCATACGCTGGACTAGATGGAAAATGCAAAAGATGTAGAGGTGACCTGATAAATAACAGAGAATACCCCCACATCAACGCCAGGATATAGGCATCCCATATCATTAACACAAACAAGTTATAAGCACACCCAGGCGAGATCCCAGGGCAGGGAAATGAGACGTAACTCTATCAAGACATAAAGGTTGCATGAAGCTGTAATTGAGACATCAGTGACATTTGTATTATGCGTTTTTTGTTTCTCTACTTGTTTCTTTGTTTAGTTTTCTACTTCTTTACTCATCTATTGTGTCGTTAAAGTTTACCTGTTATGTTTTGTAAAAAATGTTCCAACGGTAAGATGATAGTTTTTTTGTTGTTTTTTTTTTTTTTTTTAATTGTTTAACCAGAAGAGAGACACTAAGCTGAAAGCTTGTTTACAGGTGTGGCCTGGGAGTACACGGAAGTTAAGTGACTTGCTCAGGGTCACACAATATGCAAGTAGGGGCTGTGGGATTCAAACCCAGGTCTCCAGATTTGCAGCTCAGAGCCTTAAACCAATGCGTTATACAGTTTGCAATGTTTAGTATATAAGACGTGTAAAAATGCTTGCAAAGTCAGCATTAAATGTACTTTCAAGCTCTCCAATAAAGAAAGTTAAAAAAAAAAAGGAGTGGTGTCTGCGGGGTATTAACAAACAAAATACTAAGGCCCAGATATTCAAGAGGATTGCGCCATGCGCAATAGGGTTGCGCCTGCACAAGTCCGAACTTGCGCCATTCTGCGATATTCAGCAGGAGGCAGTTGCGCCACTGAAAACATGCTAAGCAACAGCGCAATGCAAATGAATGCATGCTGAACTGGAGGGGGAGGAACCATGCATAAACTGCACAGCCCAATATTCAGCCGGGCTGTGCAGAGTTGTGCAGGCGCAACCCCCAACCTGCGCCTGCACAACTTTGAGCCAAAAAAAAGATTGGTCGGGCCACTCACAGGTGAGCCGGGCCGCATTGCAGGGCGCAACACAGCAGCTGCCACCTGTGGCTGGCCCTCAACCCACCCCTGTGCCCCTGCAGCCCGATCGCGGGCAAGAGTGTAGAAATCCCCCACTGGCCCGATCGCGGGCAGCAAAGTGCCCCCACATATCCCTGGTGATCCAGTGGACCGATAAGCCCGATCGCGGCTGCATAGTTATAAAATAACCCCCCGAACTTATCCCTGGTGGTCCAGTGAACCGATAAGCCCGATCGCAGGCTGCATAGTTGTAAATCACACCCCCGAACTTATCCTGGTGGTCCAGTGGACCAATAAGCCCGATCGCGGGCTGCGCCAAGGTGGCGAACCCCCGCCCTCAAGACCCTTATCCTGGCGATCTAGTGTCCCCTACCTCCGCCTGCCCCGCAGCCGGCGGGACAGTCCCACCCGCTGCCGCTTCCGTCACCGACTGACTGCTCCAGTAGGCTGCACCATTGGTGCAGAGCAAGAGCCACGATCGCAGTAGTTTATATCGCATAAGGTAAAGTCCAGATTTGGGAATGAATTCATTCAGATGACCGGACTACCTTGTACATAGGGTGCACGCCATTGGCTCTTGCTCTGCACTAATGGGCGGCAGCCCTACCAGGCAGTCAGCCTGGCGAAGCGGGCGGCAGGGGGGGATACGCCGCTCGCCTCGGCCAGCGGGAGGGGGTGGTGGGGCTTGCGTGGGTGGAGTGGGGGACACTAGATCACCAGGGATATGGTCTTTGGGGTTTCGCCACCTTTATGCAGCCCGCGATCGGGCTTATCGGTCCACTGACCACCAGGGATAAGTTCTGGGGGAAGAGTTATTTTACAACTATGCAGCCCGCATTGGGCTTATCGTCCACTGCACCACCAGGGATAAGTTCGGGGAACACTTTGCTGCCCGCGATCGGGCTGGTGGGGGGTTATTTCAGCTTTTGCCCGCGATCGGGCCAGTCAGGGGAGTTTAATGATTTTGCCTGATTGGGCCAGTGGGGGGTGGGGGGATTATTTACACTTTGCCCGCGATCGGGCTGCAGGGGACATCTGTCTGACGGCTGCTGCCTGGCAGGCGCCAGGCGCTGAGATCACCGAGGATCCAGGCGCACCTGCATGCTAATAGCATGCAAATGGGACCATAAACAGATGCAAATGCCCCCCGCACCTTGCGCGAATTATAGCCCCATTTGCATGTCACCTTTTGAATATCGGAATTTGTGCATGGCGCAATGGTACTTGCGCCACCGCAAGTTGAATGCTCCACTCTGACCACTTGCGGTGGCGCAAGTTCCACTGCGCCATGCACAGTGGCTGTGGCCGGGAGGTGATATTCAAAGGAGTTGCTCAATAGCGCAACCCTTGAATATCGCCCCGGCCACACCCCTGCGCAACTATTTTTAGCAGCGAGGGCTATCGCCACAAAATAGCGCAGTTTGAATATCCAGCCCTGTATCTAGTAAAAGTAGACCTTCCCACCAGTCTTCATAAACATTCAATAGATGTAATGTTTATCATGGAATACAGGAATTCAAACTTCTGCAAAATTTCTCTCAAGGAATGTCCCCGCCCTCCCAAATACAATAGATGGCCTTATACGGAGCTACAGTGCCAATTTTATCTGAAGCTGGGTAAGCATCAAAGATTGCCCTGGCAAGCAGGTAAGGATAGGTGGGGATTGTTCATTGTCACCAAAGAAACACCTGAATTACAACTGGCATACTACTTCATGTTTTGTTAATGTACGTATGTAAGGAGGGGGATCATGAGAGGCGAGAATGTTTCATTTATTTTTCAGTAGTCACTGAATAGTTTGATATCTTTTACTGGACCAACATATGTTCTGTACAAAGGCAGTATAGTACACAAGCTTTCAGGGCCACAGAGTTCACTTTCTGAGGTGCAAGCCATATTTAAATTATAACACAGAAGGACTTTTTGGGACCTTGTTGAAACTTTTCAAAAGGATAAGGTTGGCAGCCATGTTTGTGAAGGCACTCAGGGATAAGTGAAGTAGGTCATGAATTCTGTTAGTTATTTGCCCAAATTCTAAATCCCACTACCTGAACTTGTTCAACCTGTGCATTTCTAAGGAATTAACATATGGCCCACAAAACTCTGTTGTGACCCCACTTTATTAGACTGATTTGATTGCTATTTGAGTGTAATTACCATTTTTTTCCTGTGTATATTTGGCCTGTATCCAAGTATTCCTGGTGGACTACGATAACCTACTGACTGCTACTATGTTTCCTGGGACCCCCAAGAAAATGAGATGCTGCATCTCATCGTGTTATACAGGTTGAGATAATTAAGAATACAAACGTATTTAGCCAATCAGGAAGCAGGAAATTTCCAACTCATGTTATAATTGCACTTATAAAATGGGCAAGAAAAATCCAGCGTTCTGATTGGTTAAGAGCTGTATAGACCTGTGTGGTAGGTAAACAATTACCGCATGGGTCTGGAAAGTGCCTTGCAAATCTTGAAACTTGTATTCTAGGCTGCCATAACTGCACAGAAATATCACTCCACTGCTTTGGAATTCTCAGTAACTGTGACAGCTGGAAAAAGCAAAAAAAAGTTCAACTAACAACACGAGTGACTTACCTGCCAGCCAATTTGAGTTAAGCCATACAAAAGTGAGGGTACTGGACTTCAGGAGGGCTGACTTTGGCAAGATGGGAGAGCACCTCAGAAAAGCACTAGCAAACAGGCTAGAAGGAGGGATGCAGCAACAATGGGGAATCATCAAAACTGCCATCGCAGAGGCAACAAGCCTTTGTGTGAAGCAAATAAACAAATCAAAACGAAAGAAAAAGCCACTATGATTTTTAAAAGAGGTGTCGGGGAAAGTCAGGGAGAAAAATATAGCTTTCAGGAAGTATAAGGAAACACAGAAGGAGCAGGACAGAGAACTGTACCAGTTAAGGCAGAAGGAAGCAGGGAGGAACGTCAGAATAGCAAAGGCCCAAACTGAGGAAAGGAGAGCCAACTCGGTTAAGAAGGGGGATAAAACCTTTTATAGGTACATCAGGGATCGTAGAAAGACAAAGGGAGGGATAGTGAGGCTGAATAGAATGAACGGTGGGTGGACAGAGGGAGATAGTGAAAAAGCAGGGATACTGAACGAATATTTCTGCTCAGTATTCACAAAAGAGGAGGGGGAGGTGCCTAATCCAATTAACAGAAGCACTCTGGATAGGGGTTCAATCCCAGTCCTTTCACAGAAGAAAGGGTTCTGAAAGAACTCCTAAAACTGAAGGTGGACAAAGCAATGAGGCCTGATGGAATTCACCACAGAATTCTAAAAGAATTAAGGGGAGAACTAGTGAAACCACTAACTACCCTTTTTAACAAATCATGGGAGGATGGTGTGGTACCCGAGGGCTGGAGGAAGGTGGATGATATTCCCCTTCACAAAAGTGGGACCAAGACAGAGGAAGGAAACTACAGACCTGTCAGTTTGACCTCTGTGGTACAGAAAGTGATAGAATCACTTCTGAAGGAAAGAACTGTTGAGCACCTAGAGGCCAGTGGGGCACAGGACCCAAGGCAGCATAGGTTCACAGCAGGAAGGTCATGTCAGACAAATCTAATTGATTTCTTTGACTGGGTGACCAAAGTAGTAGACCAGGGAGGGGCTGTGGACATGGCCTACCTAGACTTTAGCAAAGGCATCTGACACAGTCCCACACAAAAGATTAATAGTCAAATTAACCAGCCTGGGAGTGGGTCCCAGGGTGGTAGCCTGGGTAAAACATTGGCTGGACAACAGGACACAGAAGGTAATTGTAAATGGAGTCCACTCTGAAGAAAGAGGGGTTACTAGTGGGTACCGAGGTTCAGTACTGGGTCCAGTCCTTTTTAATGTCTTTATAAGTGACATTGCAGAGGGACTGGAAAGAAAAGTATGCCTCTTTGCAGATGACACAAAGATCTGCAACAGGGTTGATACACAAGTAGGCGTGGAAAGGATGAGAAGGGACTTGGCAAGGTTGGAGGAATGGTCAGAAGTATGGCAGCTAGGATTCAATGCAAAGAAGTGCAAAATAATGCACCTGGGAAACAAAAACCCAGGGGAAGATTACACAATGTGGAGGAGGTAGTAACAAAAACAAAAAAGGAAAGGGACCTGGGGTAATCATATCAGATGACCTTACGGTTAGCAAGCAATGTGAGAAGGCAGTAGGGAGAGCTGGGGGTATACTGGGATGCATAGGGAGAGGCATCACCAGCAGAAAACAGGAAGTTGTTATCCCTCTGTACAGTTGGTGAGGACCACATCTGGAGTACTGCGTCCAGTTCTGGAGACCCCATCTCCTCAAGGACATAGACAGGATAGAGGCAGTCCAGATGAGGGCAACTAGAATGCTGCAGGGTCTGCAAGAGAAGCCATACAAGGAGAGACTAAAAGAGCTTAATATGTATACCCTTGAGGAAAGGAGGGAGAGGGGGGACATGATAGAAACATTTAAGTACCTCAGTGGACTCAACAAAGTCCAAGAAGGTAGCATCTTTCAGAAAAAGAGACATGCAAGAACGAGGGGACACAATTTAAAGATGGGGGGGGCAGTTCAGGGGCAATGTGAGGAAGTACTTTTTCACAGAGAGGTTAGTGGATGCATGGAACAGCCTTCCTGAAGAGGTTGTGGGGTCTGAAACTGTGGGAGAATTCAAAAATACATGGGACAAACATAAGGCAATTCTTGTGGGAGATAGGAAGAAATAGGCTGTTGGTTAACTAGGATCTGCAGCTTATCCTGTAGGTAGGGAAATGGGCAGACTAGGTGGGCCAAGCGGTCCTTATCTGGCGTCAAAGTCTATGTTTCTATGTTTGGTGCCATTTTCTAAACGCAATAACAAACTTCAGGGCTTGTGGCTACTGAGTAGTTATGCATCCCCCGCACCCATAGTTGAAGGGCACTCAGAGTCCAACCCAGAGGGTGGACAAGACTTTGATAATTACCCAGTAACTGCATGCCCTGTCATGTGTCACTGCTTACGTATCACATGATGCTGGTGTCTGATGCCTTACTGGTTTGTCGCCACCCAACACAGATGGGCCACAAGTCATATGAGTAAATGTAGTGCTAATATAGCAGAATCCCTATAGAAACATATACTTAAAGAGAACCTTTCAAGCTAATTTTAAAATGCAAAAAGGAGAAACAGGAGGCTCCCATACCTGACTGGAAGTTTCCAACTACTGTTTAGAATTTTTAAATTTAGCCCCCTAAAGAAGGGAAGGGATCGTAATTTGCCCCCAAGTGGCTAGCCACCCAATCCCTTCCACTTCCTGATCACAGACTACACTACCGCTTCGACATTTTGAGATGTGAAAATAGGGACAGCACGGGTGTGCGACCCATGCTGGCCTATGGAGTCTCTTGTTAGTTTAACCTCGTCCACAGTTTGCATCAAAAGTCAGATTACAATAGCAAAATCAGCTTCTAAAATGATGCTCCACAGGCTTGCATGGAGCACACACCCATGCTCTCCCTATCATAAAACACTGGAGCGTGGGGGTGGAGTCAGTGATCAGGAAGTGGAAGATAATGGTTGGCTAGCCCCTCAGAGGCAAATTACAATACCTTCACTTCTTTAGGGGGGTACATTTAAAAACTGTAAACAGCAATGGAGGAACTCCCATTCAGGTAAAGGATCCACCTGTTTTTCCTTTTTGAGCAGTGAGAAAGGTGCCCCTTAAAGGGAACAGAAATCTTTTGTCTCCCTTTTTTAATATAATTAGAAATTACAGCAAAGGGTGGAGGAGGTCAAATCATATTGGTTTCCCTTCTTTGTTTATCTAGAAGTCCTGAAGGGTACCCCCACACTGTAACGGACAGCAACCTTACTTCAAGAAACCCTAATCTCGACAAGGTCCCCTGTACTGCAGATCCATCTTTCCCCTACCCCTTTTTACCTACCCCCTTAGATTTATACAAGGATGTATTCCACTGCAACTCCAGAGAAACTGTACATCCTTAATTGTAAATCTGTATTTTATACCAACATGTAACTTAGTGTATTCTGCGTTCAATGTCTACACCTGTAATGTTGTCCAATGCTGTATCTGCACAATGTTCTATTGTCTTGCCCTCCCTGCGACGAGGTGCCTTTGTAAATGAGTCCCTCACTCAAAGGTTGTAAATCCGACTTGTTCAAATAAATAAATAAAAAAATAATCAAAAAACAGCCAGCCAGCTTAATCAACAGCTGACGCTAGCTGTCCAAAAAGCTACAAAGTAGAGATGCTAGTCAGAAAGGCATTGTGATGTCTGTCTTGTTTACAGTTTACGATTTGCTCTGTAATTTGTATGTCTGCTTGCACATATGCGCAAGAAACATCTTGGTACAGTATATTTTAGAGGTGTGTGAGTTTCTACCCAATGCAGTTGATGCTTTATGGGGCTCATCCTCCAGGCACCAATGAATCGGCGAGCTGTCTATGACAGCAGTTTGGGAGAAGCGGTCTTCACTTGAAAGAAAAATGCCACTCCAATCAGGGATAGTTACAAGTCGACAATTTATGGGGCTTGTCCCTCAGGCACCAATGAATCGTCGAGCTATGACAGCAGTTTGAGAGAGGGGACTGCACCTGAAAGAAATCTGCTGCTGCAGTGAGGGACAGTTTCTTCATTGCAATGGGACCTTCACCACCCTCGCAATCAGGCACACAGACACACCTTGTCTCTGTTGGCAGCAGCTCACAAGACTCCGACCATGCGCATTACAGTGCACAGTAATGCACATGGCCGGAGTTATGCTTCAACATCTTTTAAATGCATGCAAATGGAAGAGAATGGTAGGTGGATTATGGAGGCTCCACATGTGCTCAAATTCTTTCAGCTGTATTAAAAAAAGAACAGAAAGGTTTATGTTCCCTTTAAAGCAAAAACTGGCTTTCAAGGAAACTCCCCACACTCCAAAGCCTTACCGCCCGAATAGGCTTTTCGCAAGAGCAAATCATTTTTTATAAGCAATGCAACTTACTTAGTTTTATTTTTGCAAGCTCCGGGATCAGGCAACATGGCGGGCGCTGTGCGACACAATTTCCTGTTATATTGTTGGCCTGCACTGCTCGCTTGTATTCAAAAGCATACAAGTGAGATGTGCAGAGCCACACTGTAATAAGGAGATGGTACTGTGCAGTGCCCACCATATTGCCTGATCGCAGAGCTTGCAAAAATAAAACTAAGTGCAATATAATGGTTAAAAAATTATAATCTGTTCTTGTGGAAAACCCAATTGAGAGGCAAGGCTTTGGAGGGTGGGGAGTTTCCTTAAATGACAGTTTTCCTTTAAAATACACATCTGCTGTCTTAAAGATGGAATATAATTACTGTACATACTCATGTATAAGTCTAGTTCTAGATGCTAAAAACAGGCCTCCTTACCTCACGCTGTGCCAGCGACCCAGGTTCAGGAACAACCTTGGGTCGTCGGGGAGCCTGCAGGGGGGGAAGGAGGGAGGAAGCAGGATTGAGCGGCTGAAAGGCGGCTCTCCCCTCCCAGGGTGGTTGTCCACCACCCACCTCCTCCCATAGTTCTGCTCCCATCGGGTGGCGGTCCAATGGGAAGGAGAGGACTGTAGCGGTGACTGCCAGGGGTGGGACGGGAAGAGCAGAGCCGGTACCCGGTATGCATATGCGCCTCCATGCGCACACATGCCCGTGTCTGCCAGGGTCCTGGGGTCCAGGGAGCAAAAATGGTGAAAAGCCGCAAAAACTAAGAAAAAAAAAGCCCTCCAAGAAGAGGAACCGGACTTAACTACGAGGTCAACCTATCTGCAGGGTTTAAAACGGTAAACTATTTATTTTTATTTTTTTTTGCAACTGTGTAACCTAATTCTGTGTCCTGTTTTGCCACGAAGACTGATTCTGTGCCTGATGTTGGTCACAAAACAGATTTTCCACCCATTTTGGGCATCAACAGAACACTGACAAGGTAAAGGGGAGGGAAGTATACACAGCAATTACCAATTCAGCTCACTAATCAGTATAGTACTCCAATGTTCAGTGTCTCAGACAGGGTCCATATAAGCAACCATACCTGCATAGACTGAGCTGTATCCTGCTCACATTTTTTGATGTCCTCCTTGACAAGGATCATTTGTTCCTTCAGAAAAGACGCCTCTTGTTTAAGAGCTTCCACATCTCGAAGAACTCTGGGCATGTTCTGAAGTGCCTGATTACTTGTTTCTGAAAATAATAAATGAGGTGAGCATAAATAAATAGAAATGGTACTATTTCTTTCTCACCATTAAGATTTTTGCCTTATGGTCGTCGCAGGAGGGCTCTCAGCCCTATCCCTCACCTCCCCCGACTGGCTGTCATCAACCTCCCCCACACTCACCTGACCCGAGTACCCCCATGGATTCCCCCCCCCGGTGGCAGGATCAGGAAGGGCAGGGCCGTCCCCCTACCCAGTGACTCATCCAGTGACAGACTTGGTGGTCCAAGTGGCAGTGCAGGACGGAGGAAGGCGGACAGGGCTTCATGTAGCCCGAACCTACCTTTTTCCATTTCTTACCCCGGTTCCCAGGCTGCCACATCACATAAGCGTGTACACGTGGAGGTTACCATGCTACGGAACCACCGCCTCTCCCACCTGTGTCACTCATGCGTCGGCACTACCCCAGGCCTCCACCGGGTGACAGCCAAGGGCAGAGTTGGCATGCCTCCCCACCCAGGGAAAGAAGAGCTGCCTGTCGGACGTGTTATCCTCCTCCCCTTCCCCCGACCAAACCCAGGTGACAGGCGTAGTAGGAGGCAAGACACCCAGCATCTCAGCCTTCCGCATCACTGGGCTGACCTGAAATGGTACTATTTCTCCAGGTAAGCTGCATTTGTTTTCAAGGACTTTCACACTAAAATGAACATAATTAACTATGTTTGCTCTATTTACCTTCCAGTTACTATCTGTTATTTGACACAGCGCATTCCACTTGTATGTGCATCAGATGTATGCATATTCCGGTTATATGCACAAAAATAGCATGTCCCAATCCCAGTAATATGTACTTAATGATAACAAATGTGCTTGTATGCATACCAAGTTTCGGTTGTATGCATATTTTCCCCTCCAAAAAGGGGCTCCACAGATATTAACATTATCAATCACAACTGTTAAACAGTTGCCAAATGTGCTGCCAGTGATTAAATACATGTGAGTTTTTCATCCGTTTTAGCCTGTCTGTCAAGGCCAACAGTCATGGAGAAAACAAATATCTTAAAAACTGTAGCTCAAAGTGTGCAATATTTATTTATTTTAACTTTGCTAAAAGGGTAAGCCCACTGAGACAGAATGTCCCTTTTTCAGGGGTGACCTGGGGTAGGGTACAAAGGGAGGTACAGAAATACAATAAATAATAGCATAAAATAAGTGTAGAATGACACTTTTACAATAGCACATACTTAAAAAAACAAATAGAGCAATTGGCAAATTAAGTAATGGTAATATTTAATGAACTGGTATTTTTAAAAGAGTTATAGTGTTTCGTGACTGTTTCTGTGTACAGTTCCAGTGTCTCTTGTGACTGTTTCTCTGCACCATTCCGGTGCCCCTTGTTACTGTTTCTCGCTACTGTGCTGGTGTCCCTTGTTACTGTTTCTCTGTACATTTCCAGTGTCCCTTGTTACTGTTTTTCTCCATAGAGTTACGGTGTCCCTTGTTACAGTTTCTCTGTACCGTTCCAGTGTCCCTTGTTACTGTTTCTCTGTACCATCCCGGTGTCCCTTGTTACCGTTTCTCTGTACCGTTCTGGAGTCCCTTGTTACTGTTTCTCTGTACATTTCTGGTGTTTGTTACTCTCTCTCTCTCTCTCTCTGTACAATTCCAGTGTCCCTGGTTACCGTTTCTCTGTATAGTTCCAGAGTCCCTTGTTACTGTTTCTGTGTAGCGTTCTGATGTTCCGTGTTAACGTTTCTCTGTGTGTCCCTTGCTACTGTTTCTCTGTACGATTCTGGTGCCCCTTGTTACTGTTTCTCTGTACAATTCCAGTGTCCCTGGTTGCTGTTTCTCTGTACAGTTCCAGTGTCCTTTGATAATGTTTCTCTGTATAGTTCCAATGTCCCTTGTTACTGTTTCTGTGTAGAGTTCCAGCGTCCTGTGTTAACGTTTCTCTGTGTGTCCCGTGTTACTGTTTCTCTGTACTGTCCCTTGTTAATGTCTCTCTGTACAGTTCCGGTGTCCCTTGTTAATGTTTCTCTGTACAGTTCCAGTGTCCCTTGTTAATGTTTCTTTGTACAGTTCCAGTGTCCCTTATTTCATTTATTCATTTTATACTGGAAGGTATGTGAGCAATAATGCCCATTTTCACAAGCGACCAGTTAAAACAGCAGTACTTGTTAATCGGCAAAAACATTAGTCATACATTTTTCTTTAGCAAAAATGTACTTCTGAAATCCTAAAGTTCATACTCGGGGTATTTTTAGTTTTCTCAGCTATTGTTAAAACAGCCTTTATAGCTAATTTTGTAATGAATGACTCACATCCTTAAAGACTGTCACCACTCGCAATTTTTAAAACACTCTTCAGCTGATGTTACCTGTTGAATGTACAAGCTAGACTTATACTGTGGATTTTTAGGATGGTGCTATCTCATGTTTCTGATGGTAAACAGCACAGCACTGTACCAAGAGATTTAATTTTTCTCATGGCAGGCATGGCACGTGAGTAGGGACATTTAAAAATCTTCAAAATCCCATATCTTGGTTCAGGAATGAAAGAAAACAAAGAAAAGTGTGTACCTTGATATTTTTGCCAGACAAACATTATTGCTGAAAAAAAAAAAAAAAAAAAAAACAGCTATATGATTACTAACAAATAATGTGCTTTATACTATATATTAAACACACACACACACACACACTCTACCTAATCTGCAGCAATAACACAAATTAATGGAGAACACAGACACTTAACAACAATATCAACATTTACAGGACAACTGGCCCCCAAAAATTCTAAGTTTGTTTTTAAAAGATGAAATCCTGGAGAAATCAAGAACAGTAGTTGGGAGATTACTGCAGGCCTTCGTTGCCTTGGAGCTCAGGGAGTTCAAACCTTGTTTCATATGAAACCCGGGTGTTTTAAATGCAAATTTACTTTGGGACCTTGCACTATGAGCAATGACAATTTTAGGGAATAATTCAATTATACTATCTGGTAACAGACCCAATGTTATTGTTTGCAAAAACCTAGATCTAAATTTGAAGCAATTTTGAAGAGATAGACATTCTGAAGTCTGATAAAGCATGCCATGATTCGTTCTCATAGGAAGACCAGTCACAAATCTGATAATACTATAAGCAGATCTCAGATGGGGCAGGACCTTATCAGATGCAGAGGAATAAATGAAAGAACCTTAATCCATAGCTGTGAACAGAAAACTGTTAGCTAACAGTGATCTTTTTTCAAATATAAGGGAATGTTTTGCTCTACAGATCATGCCCAACATTTGGTGAAGCTACTTTACTAAATTTGAAACGTGTGCTTCATATCTGAAAAACAATAATCAAGGGTAACCCTTAAATACTTAAACTCGTAATCCCTTTCCATCTTCCTCTGCCCGAGTATCCACTACTTTAAAACCGAAGTTAATAAATGCTCCATTCATTTCAAAGGGAGCCAGTTTCAATGATGTTTTATAATACTTTACAGGGTCGCTGGGGTCAAATCACAGTTACGGCTTCAACCCTCTAAAATATTAAAAAACAACATTCAAACTCAGCTCCCATTAATATTAATGGAGCACGCCCCTGCGCTTTACAGACTAATACCTCACAAAACGTCAGAGCACAGGAGCAGTACAGAGGAGGAGGAGCACTAGTGAATAGTAACCAGGAAGGAGAAGGGATCGGGCAAACAAGTAGAATTTATGACCCCTTTCCCTTCAGAAACAATGAAAAGGAAAGTTCTGAAAAGTGGACTGAAAGTCCTGGGAAGGTAAGCTACCTTTGGGGGATATGATACAAGTACCTAACCTGGTGCTCATTAAGATCAATTATGTCACTACCCTTATGATATAAAACAGTGTCATCGGCATAAAGAATTATTTCGGTGTGATGACACACTTCAGGAAGAGAATTTACAAAAACTGAAAATAATAAGGAACCAAGGATGGATCCTTGTTGGACACCACACATGTCACAACTGTCTGAGAAAGTGTCCTTAACCAACATTCTGAGAGAACAACCTTGCAAGTAACTAGAGAACCAAAGCAACACATCCCTTGAGAAATGTAACTTAGAAAGAACAGCATTAAGTAACTTAATAGTCCACCAAGTCAAATCCCTTGGTGAGGTCTCCAAACACTGAAACAGTATAGAGTCCTTCATCAAGGGCTCCATGAATATAGTTTGTGAACCTCACCAAGGCAGTCTCTGTGTTTTGTTCTGCCCGAAAAGAATGCAGAGTACTAGACCAAACCTCATTCTTATTCAAAAACCCACTGTCTGGTCAAACACAACCTTCTCCAAAATTTTAGAAATGGGTGCTAAAAGAGAAACAGGATGAAAACCATCTATGCTATTTTTGTTGTTACCATTTCTCCATACCATTCTGGTGTCCTTTGTTACTGCTTCTCCATACTGTTCTTCTAGTGTCCCTTGTTACCATTTCTCCATACCATTCCAGTGTTCCTTGTTATTGTTTCTCCTTACCATTTCAGTGTCCCTTGTTACCATTTCTCTGTACCATTCCTGTGTCCCTTGCTACTGTTTCTCCATACCGTTCTAGTGTCCCTTGTTACCATTTTCTCAGTACCGTTCTGGTGTCCCTTGTTAATGTTTCTCCATACCACTCTGGTGTCCCTTGTTACTGCTTCTCCGTACAGTTCCAGTGTTCCTTGTTAATGTTCCTGTGTACAGTTCCAGTATCTCGTTAATGTCACCATGTACAGTTACAGTGTCTCTTATTTGTATCTCTGTGTACACTTAATGTTTCTTATGTCTCTGTGTACAGTCACGGTGTCTCTCATTAGTGTTTCTGTGTCACTCATGGCACTGACAACCTGGGTTCGGGAATGAGGCTGGGCCATCACAGCGCAGGCTGGGGGAGGTAGGATTGAGCATCCCACAGGATGCTCTCCTCCTCCTCCAGGGAGGGAGAGTATTGTGACCCACTGCAATACCGGCCACTAGGGTGACCATGAGGTGCAGAGGTTCAGCAACCACAGGGAGGGAATTCCTGACCGAGCGAGGGACTGACTGGACTGGCTCTCACTCAGTGCACCAATCCCACGCCCTAGAGTGGGGCGGGCTAAGAAGTGGAAAACTGAGGTGCAGGCACAGAGGATGAAGCCTCAGCCTACCTACCCACCACATCCAACGCTGGAACTGAGACACCTTCTGGCAGAGGATGCCGCCACTCCTCACTTCTGCCATGGGTGGTCAGATGGACAGTGGGGAACAAATGCCGTGGAGTTAAAGGCATACCCAGCCGTGGGGGGTAAGCCGAAGGCTGCACAGTGGCATGTTGCAGGTGGGCTGGCAGTCCCGACCAGATAGGTGGTAGGTTCTTGGCCGGACAGTATAAGGGCAAGCTTGCTGGGGTGGAAGTAGGTGCCTGCCTGGCCCAGAGAAGGTGGAAAAACTATGTTAAAAAAAAAAAAAAAAAAAAACAAGAAATTTATGTTTCTATGTACTGTAACAGTGTCTTATTAACAGAAACAGACCTTGTCAGCAGAAAAAGACCATCGGTTCCATCCAGTCCATCCAGTTTTATACTACTATATCCCATGACCTACTGTCTAATAGGTGCTTTTGCTTAATGTTTCTGTATACAGTTCTAGTGTGTCTGGTTAATGTTTCTCTCTACAGTTGTGGTGTCCCTGATTAATGTTTCTCTGTACAGTTAGTGTCTCTTAATATTTCTCTGTGCAGTTACAGTGTATATTATTAATGTTTCTCTGTGTAGTTACGGTGTCTCTTATTAATGTATCTCTGCAGTTATGGTGTTCATACTAAGGTTCATACTAAGGTTTGAAGAAAGAGCTAGTAGGCCGAAGCCCATAATGCTCTTATACTAGGCCAAAGAGTAATATGACAAGTCATACACAGACATAATTAACATGTCGAGGCGATGTTTGAAAATCTCTTTAGTATTACTAGTGACCACAGCAGATGGAAGTCTATTCCAGGGTCCAACAGTTCTCACAGTAAAGAAAAACTTGCAATTATTATGTTTAAAGGATTTACCAGTTAACTGGAGGAAATGATCTCTAGTATTATGTATTGATGTCCCGTAATAATATTTCTGTGTACAGTTAGTGTCTTATTAATGTTTCTATCTGCAGTTACGGTGTCCCTTATTAATGTTTCTCTGTAATTCTGGTGTCTCAATGTTTCTCTGTACAGTTGCATTGTCTTATTGTTTCTGTGTACAGTTACGGTGTCCATTATTAATGCTTCCCTGTCCTGTTAAAATGTTTCATAGATAGAATACAAGTTCTGTATACCGCTGGCCTTTTGTGAACTTGCCACCATTCCATGTTTCAATGGTGGAAGGAAAATTTGTTGATACCCATGTATTCATCTAGTCTCTTTTTAAATATGTTTATATTTTCACTCTCAACTACAATCTTACGTAGGGTATTCCAGGTGGTAATTATTCTTTGGATGAAACACCGACTTCTTTTGACAGTTATGTTAGTTTCGCCTATCAATTTAAATTTGTGCGATCTAGTGCTATTATTATTTGGATGTCTTACCAGACCAATTCTTTCTAAAGTACAGTCATCCTGTAATACTCTAAAGGTTAGACATAGGTCACCCCTGAGTCTTCTATAGCCCACAGAGAATAATCCTAGTCTCTTCAGTCATTCACCATAGTCAAGGTCGTACATATTTGTTACCTTTTTAGTTACCCTTCGTTGAACCCTTTCCATCTTTTCCTTTCCTCCTGCCGTATACAGGGCACAGAAGGGGGAGCAATATTCCAGATGTGGCCTGACCAAACTAGAGTACAGCACAATAAGGACCTCAGGCTGTCTGCTTTTAATGCTCTTTAAAATACAACATAGAATGCATTAACATTTTTTAACAATGTTATTAGAATGATTGTTAAATGTCAGATTTTGCGACATGTTCACTCCCAGGTAATTTTCATTAATGATTTCTTGAAGCACTACATTATTTAATGTGTTTGAATGACCTGGATTATTATGACCCAGATGCACAACTTTGCACTTGTTTTCATTGAAATACATCTTATTGTCTATAGCCCAATTTTCAAAGTGTGTTAGACTGTCCTGAAATTGTTGAGCTGTTAGTAGGTCATGCACTATACCCCAACCTTATAGTCATCGTGTTCCTTATTAATATTTCTGTATACAGTTTCGGTGTCCCTTACTAATGTTTCTGTGTACAGTTACAGTGTTCCTTATTGTTTCTCTGTGCAGTTACTGTGTCCTTATAAATCTTTCTGTATACGATTATGGTGTCCCTTATTAATGTTTCTCTGTGCAGTTACGGTGTCCCTTACTAATGTTTCTGTGAACAGTTACGGTGTCCCTTATTAAGGTTTCTCTGTGCCGTTACAGTGTCGCTTATTAATGTTTCTCTGTGCAATTATGGTGTTTCTTACTAATGTTTCTGTAAACAGTTACGGTGTCCCTTTCTAATGTTTCTCTGTACAGTTATGGTGTCTCTTACTAATGTTTCTGTGTACAGTTATGGTGTCCTTTATTGTTTCTCTGTGCAATTATGGTGTCCCTTATTAATGTGTCTCTATGCAGTTACAGTGTCCCTTATTAATGTTTCTCTATGCAGTTACAGTGTCCCTTATTAATGTTTCTCTATGCAGTTACAGTGTCCCTTATTAATGTTTCTCTATGCAGTTACAGTGTCCCTTATTAATGTTTCTCTATGCAGTTACAGTGTCCCTTATTAATGTTTCTCTGTACCATTACGGTGTCCTTCATTAATGTTTGTGTACAGTTACTGTGTCCCTTTCTAATGTTTGTGTACAGTTACAGTGTCCCTTATTAATGTTTCTGTGTACAGTCGCTGTGTCCCTTTCTAATGTTTGTGTACAGCTAAGGTGCCCCTTATTAATGTTTCTCAGTGCAGGTACAGTGTCCCCTATTAATGTTTCCCTGTGTCATTCTGGTGCCCCTTATTAATGTTTCTGTGTGCAGTTACGGTGTCTCTTATTAATTTTTCTCTGTGTAGTCAAGGTTTTTCTTATTACTGTTTCTGTATGCAGTTATAGTGTCCCTTATTAATAGTCTGTGCTGTCACAGTGTCCCTTACTAATGTTTCTCTGTACAGTTACAGTGTTCCTTGTAATGCTTCCCTATGTAGTTATGGTGTTTCTTATTCATGTTTCTGTATGCAGTTACGGTGTATCTTATTAATGTTTCTCTGTGCCATTACAGTGTCCCTTATTAATGTTTCCATGTACAATTATGGTGTCCATTATTAATGTTTCTCTGTGCAGCAGTTACGGTGTCCCTTATAAATGTTTCTCTGTGCAGCAGTTACAGTGTCCCTTATTAATGTTTCTCTGTACCATTACGGTGTCCTTCATTAATGTTTGTGTACAGTTACTGTGTCCCTTTCTAATGTTTCTGTGTACAGTTACAGTGTCCCTTATTAATGTTTCTGTGTACAGTCGCTGTGTCCCTTTCTAATGTTTGTGTACAGTTACGGTGTCCCTTATAAATGTTTCTCTGTGAAGTTACGGTGTCCCTTTCTAATGTTTCTGTGGACAGTTAGTGTCCCTTATTAATGTTTCTGTGTACAGTCACTGTGTCCCTTTCTAATGTTTTTGTGTATAGTTACAATGTCCCTTACTAATGTTTCTGTGTACAGTCACTGTGACCCTTTCTAATGTTTGTGTACAGTTACGGTGTCCCTTATTAATGTTTTTCTCTCTGCAGTTACAGTGTCCCTTACTAATGTTTCAGTGTACAGTTATGGTGTCCCTTATTGATGTTTCTCTGTACCATTACGGTGTCCCTTATTAATGTTTCTCTGTGCAATTATGGTGCAGTTACGGTGTCCCTTACTAATGTTTCTCTGTTCCGTTACGGTGTCCCGTATTACTGTTTCTGTGTACAGTTACGGTGTCTCTTAATGTTTCTTTATGCAGTTACAGTGTCCCTTATTAATGCTTCTCTGTACAGTTACGGTGTCCCTTACTAATGTTTCTGTATGCAGTTATGGTGTTTCTTATTAATGTTTCTCTGTGCCATTACAGTATCCCTTATTATTTCTTTGTGCAGCAGTTAGTGCCCCTTATAAACATTTCTTTGTGCAGCAGTTACAGTGTTCCTTGTTAATGTTTCTGTGTACAGTTACTGTGTCACTTACAAGTGTTTCTGTGTACAGTTACGGTGTCCCTTTCCAATGTTTGTGTACAGTTAAGGTGTCCCTTATTAATGTTTCTCTGTGTCGCTACGGTGCCCCTTATTAATGTTTTTGGGTACAGTTACAGTGTCCCTTATTAATGTTTCCGTGTACAATTATGGTGTCCATTAATATTTCTCTGTGCAGCAGTTACAGTGTCCCTTATAGATGTTTCTGTGCAGCAGTTACAGTGTCCTTTATTAATGTTTCTCTGTACAGTTATGGTGTCCCTTACTGTTTCTGTGTACAGTTACGGTGTCCCTTTCTAATGTCTGTGTATAGTTACGGTGTCCTTCATTAATGTTTCTGTATACAGTTACTGTGTCCCTTACTAGTGTTTCTGTGTACAATTACTGTGTCCCTTTCTAATGTTTCTGTGGACAATTACTGTGTCCCTTTCTAATGTTTCTGTGTACAGTTACGGTGTCCCTTTCTAATGTTTTTTCTCTGCAGTGACAGTGTCCCTTACTAATGTTTCAGTGTACAGTTATGGTGTCCCTTATTAATGCTTCCATCTATAGTTACGGTGTCCCTTATTAATGTTTCTCTGTGCAGTTACGGTGTCCGCTTCTAATGTTTCTGTGTACAGTTACTGTGTCCCCTTCTAATGTTTCTGTGTACAGTTACTGTGTCCCCTTCTAATGTTTCTGTGTACAGTTACTGTGTCCCTGGTTACTGTTTCTCTGTGCAGTTACGGTGTCCCCTACTAATGTTTCTGTGTACAGTAACTGTGTCCCTTTCTAATGTTTCTGTGTAGAGTTATGTAGTGTCCCTTATTAATGTTTCTGTGTACAGTTACAGTGTCCCTTTCTAATGTTTCTGTGTACAGTTACGGTGTCCTTTATTAATGTATCTCTGCAGTTACGGTGTCCCTTATTAATGTTTCTCTTCGCAGTTACAGTGTCCCCTATTAATGTTTCTGTGGACAGTTACGGTGTCTCTTATTAATGTTTCTTTGTGCAATTATGGTGTCCTTTATTAATATTTCTCTGTGACGTTATGGTGTCCACTATTAATGTTTCTGTGTACAGTTACGGTGTCCATTGTTGTTTCTCTGTGCAGTGACAGTGTCCCTTATTAATGTTTCTGTGTACAGTTACGGTGCCTATTATGTTTCTCTGTGCAGTTATGGTGTTTCTTATTAATGTTTCTGTATGGAGTTGCGGTGTCCCTTTCTAATGTTTCTGTGTACAGTTACGCTGTCCCTTATTAATGTTTCTCTGTGTCGTTATGGTGTCCCTTATTGTTTCTCTGTTCCATTATGGTGTCCTTTATTAATCTTTCTCTGTGCAATTACATATTTTATTAATGTTTCTATATTCAATTACAGTGTCCCTTATTAATGTTTGTTTACAGTTACAGTATCCATAGAAACATAGAAGTTGACGGCAGATAAGAACCGCAAAGCCCATCCAGTCTGCCCATTTCTTTTTCTACCTTATAAATGTGCCATCGGACTTTGCTCTGTCAGTGGCCTATCTATTCATAGTCATTTGTTTTGCTCCTTTATGCCTATCCCATGCCTGTTTAAAGCCCTGCACTGTATTCATAGCCACCACTTCTTGTGGTAGGCCATTCCATGCATCCACCACCCTTTCTGTGAAAAATAATTTCCTCACATTCCCCCTTAATCGGCCCCCCTCTAATCTCATGCTGTGTCCTCTTGTCCTGCTATTTTTCTTATATTTAAACATGTTAGACTCATTCACCTTGTTAATGCCCTTAAGATGTTTGAATGCCTCGATCATATCACCTCTCTCCTCCTTTGCTCAAGGGTATACATATTGAGCTCCGTTAATCTCTGTCCTCATATGTCTTCTGATGCAGTCCCTGCACCATTTTGGTTGCCCTTCCTGGACTGCCTCAATTTAGTTAATGTCCTTGTGGTGTGGCCTCCAATACCCAAGCAGTACTCCAGATGGGGCCTAACCAGTGTCTTGTAAAGAGGATTATTACCTCCCTCTTACGACTTGTGATAACCTCTACTAATACACCCTAACCCCCAGCCTTACCTACTGCTTTAGAGGTCTGCTTGATGATTTCAGGTCATCAGTGATGATGATGCCCAAGTCTCTTTCTTCCTTTGTGACTGCTAGCAACTCCTCCCAGCCTATAGGTGGCTTCAGGGTTTCTCTTCCCTATGTGCATGATTTTGCACTTCTTTGCATTAAATCCCAGTTGCCACTCTTCTGACCATTTTGCTAGTTTATCCAGATCTCTTCACATTCTGCCCACCCCATCTGGATCATCTACTCTGTTGCAGATCTTGGTGTCATCTGCAAACAGACAAGTCTTACCCTCTAGTCCATCTGCAAGGTCACTAATGAAGATGTTGAAGAGGACTGGGCCCAGGACTGATCCCTGAGGTACCCCACTTGTGACTTGCATCTCTTCTGACTGTATACCATTTACCACCACTCTGTTTTCTACCCGTCAACCAGTTTGACACCCAGTTGACCAACTTCTGACCCACCCCGAGCCTACCCAGCTTATTTATCAATCTTCTATGTGGAACAGTGTCAAAAGCTTTGCTGAAGTCAAGGTAGGTGACATCAACTGCTCCCCTTGGTCCACCACTCTGGTTACCCAGTCAAAGAAATCTATGAGATTAGTTTGACAGGACCTACCTTTTGTAAACCCATGCTGTCTTGGATCCTGTGCCCCTACGGATTCCAGGTGTTGCACTATCCTTTCCTTAAGGAGTGCCTCCATAATCTTGCCCACTACTGAGGTAAGACTGACTGGTCTGCAGTTCCCGCCTCCTCCTGCTACCACTCTTGTGAAGCGGATCACATGAGCCCTTCTCCAGTCTTCTGGGACCTCTCCTGTGCTCAGAGACTCACTAAACAAGTTCTGCTAATGGCTCTGCTAGTTCCACCTTTAGCTCCTTAAGTACCCTGGGATGTATGCCATCAGGTCCCATTGCCTTATCCACCTGAGCTTAGCAAGCTCTTGTAGGACCCTTTCTTTTGTGAAGGGAGTAGTGCTCACCTCCCTCCCCTGTGTCCATGATGCTGAGCTGTGGGCCCTGCCCTACCTTCTCTTCAGTAAATACTGAGCAAAAGTATCTATTTAGGATAGATGCCTTTACAGGGTCCTCCTCCTCACATGCTCCTTTTTCTCCATTAAGCTTAGCAATACCCCCTCTGGACTTTCTCCTTTCACTAATGTATCTATAGAAAGTCTTGTCACCTTCTTTTACTGTTAGTGCTAGTGTTTCCTCAGTTTGGGACTTTGCCTGCCTTACTGCCTTCCCTGCTTCCCTTAGGGCAGTTTGGTATGCCTCCCTATCTTCATCCGCTGTGTTCCCTTATATTTCCTGAAGGCCAGCCTTTTGGCTCTGACCTTTTCTGCTACTGTATTTGAGAACCAAAGTGGTTTCCTTCTTCTTTGCACTTTCTTTTCTGTCTAACACAATGGGATGTTGCTTCAAGTATTACATCCTTAATGCTTGCCCACTTTGCCTGTACCCCTCACCTGTGTTTCTTTTTGCCAGGGCTAGCTTAACTCTATTGGCCATCTTATCAAAGTCAGCTCCTCTGAAGTCCCATATTTTTCCTTGGAATGGGATGATTTAGATGTAGTAGCCAAATTGAACCATACCATGTGATGGTCACTGGCCCCAGGTGACCTTCTACCTGGAGATCTGTGATCCCTTCCTTGTTAGTCAGTACTAGATCTAGGATAGCCCTGTCTCTTGTGGGTTGCTGTACCAGTTGTTTGAGGCCCTCCCCCTGCAGGGAATCCACTATGTGTCTAGTTCTGGCAGATGTTCCTGCTGGTATTGACCAATCTGTATCTGGCATGTTGAAGTCTCCCATTATCAGAACCTCCCCTTTAGCTGTCATGTTTTGTATATCTTCTAACAGTAATGTGTC
This sequence comes from Neoceratodus forsteri, assembly GCA_016271365.2. Lineage (NCBI taxonomy): Eukaryota > Metazoa > Chordata > Ceratodontiformes > Ceratodontidae > Neoceratodus > Neoceratodus forsteri. Next base: position 271,498,101 of record JADMNL010000025.1, read on the forward strand.
TATGTCCTCCCCTGGTCTGGGGGCCTGTAGACAACCCCAGTTCTTATGGCTGTCCCATTTCCTGTTTCCAGGGTGACCCACAGTTCTTCTGGCTCCTTATGTGTATTCTGAATTTCTGTAGCTTTGATATTTTCATTGACATACAGGGCCACTCCTCCCCCTTTTGCACCTCGGTCTCTTCTGAACAATACATAGCCAGGTACTGAAGTCTCCCAAGTGTGGTTACTAGTAAACCACGTCTCACTAATTGCTACTATGTCCAGTTTAGCCTCTGACATTATTGCCTGCAGGTCTGGGATCTTATTTCCCAGGCTGTGAGCATTTGTGTACATGATTTTCCATTGGCCAGATTTTGGTGTGTTAGTTGTCGGGTGAGGTTTGGCATTACCCCAGTGCGTCGTATGGGGAGACAAACCTTTTTTCTTACCTGGTGATGCAAATGAACTGCAAACATGCTGAATCCCTGTTTGACCACTAGCTGAGGGAGGGTGTTCTTCCCATTCGGCATATGGGGTGCTGCACCCCTCTCCCATTGCTAGTTTAAATATTCTGCAAGACGTCAAACTTCTGCCCCAATGCACTGACTCCTCCTTAGTCAGATGCAGTCCATCAAATTAAAGAACTTTCACTCCCAGAACTGTTGCCAGTTCCCTACAAATCTGTGTCCTTTTTCCTGGCACCAGCCCTTGAGCCACGTGTTTAGCTCCCCTATCTCCCCTTCTCTGACCTTCCGCCCATCTGCTCCCCTCTCCCAGGCTGGCAGGATCTCAGAGAAGGAGATGCCGGATGAAATAGATGATAGTTTGTCACCCAGCCTTATTGTTTCGCTGTTCCATTACGGTGTCCCTTAATGTTTCTCTGTGCCATTATGGTGTCTCTTATTGTTTCTGCATTCATTAACAGTGTCCCTTATTAATGTTTCTCTGTACAGTTATGGTGCATCTTATTGATGTTTCCTTATGCAAAGAAAGCAGCCTATAGGCAATTCAAGTGCTCAAGGAGTGAAAGGGATCGAGGGGAGTATAAGCTGATGGCTAGAAGGGCCACTAGGGTGGTGAGGGTGGCCAAGGCAAGGAAGGAGCAGAACCTGGCCAGGAAATTGGGAGAGGAACAAGGGTTCTTCAGATACATTGGGGAAAAACGAAGGGTGAAGGGGCAGATTAGCAGGATTAAATCAGGGGAGAGATGGGCACAAGACCCGAGGGAGCAGGCTGAGGTACTAAATGAGTACTTCACCTCAGTTTTCACCAAGGAAAATGGGGGTGCTGCATCATACATGGGAGGAGACAGAGATACTGAGGAGGGGGACCCTTACCAATCGGCGGGTCTGGGGAGAGGTGAGGCATCACTGGCAGGAGGGGGAGGGCTAAGCAGGGAGAAGAGGTACCGGAAGTGGAAATCACAGCAGAGAGAGTGAGGGAAGCCCTCAGCTCCCTTAAGACAGAGAAAGCACCGGGGCCGGATAAATTACATCCCAGAGTGCTGAAGGAACTTGCAGATGTCCTGGCGAAACCCCTGGCGGAGCTTTTCACCATCTCTCTGAGGACAGGGTGAGTGCCCCAGGACTGGAAGGTGGCGAATATAGTGCCTATCCACAAGGGGGGATCAAGGGAGGTGGCAGGGAACTACAGGCCTGTCAGCCTGACATCGGTGGTGGGCAAGGTGATGGAGGGCATTGTCAAGGAGAGGCTAGGGGGGACCTGGAAAAGTCAGGGTGCCTGGACGATAGCACGGATTCGTCCCGGGGAAATCGTGTCAGACAAACCTTGTGGAGTTCTATGACTGGGTGACGAGTGCCTTGGACCTGGGTAGACCAGTGGACGTCCTCTTTCTAGACTTCAGCAAGGCATTTGACTCTATTCCTCACGTGGGCCTGTTGGATAAGCTGGGAGAAATGGGGGTGGGGAACCAGATAATCAGATGGATAGGCAATTGGCTCCAGGACCGGACCCAGAGGGTCGTAGTTGGCGGGATAGTCTCATCCCCAAGGAGGGTCATTAGTGGGGTCCCACAGGGATCAGTCCTTGGGCCCCTCCTCTTCAATGCCTACGTCTCTGACATAAGGACAGGAATCAGGAGTGAGATGAGTCTCTTTGCGGATGACTCAAAACTGGGGGCGGTGGTGGATGGGGAGGAGGGGAGGGTGGCCCTACAGGGGGACCTGGAGGCTCTGGAAAGATGGTCTAGAAAGTGGAAGCTGAGGTTCAATGCAGGGAAATGCAAGGTACTCCACCTGGGGGCCAGAAACCCAGGCCAAGTGTACACCCGGGGAGGAATGCCACAAGTCTCGATGGCTGAGAAGGACCTGGGGGTGGTGGTGGATGTCAAGATGAACTCGGAGACTTGTAGGAGGGCAGCAGCCAAGGCCAACAGGATGCTGGGATGCATCGCTAAGGGGATCACCTCCAGAAGGAGGGAAGTGATACTCCCTCTGTATAACTGCTTGGTGAGGCCACACCTTGAGTACTGCGTGCAGTTTTGGAGGCCACACTTAAAGAGGGACATTACCCTCCTGGAGAGGGTCCAGAGGAAGGCAACCAAAATGATTTGGGGCTTGGGGGACAGGACCTATGAGGAGAGGCTCGAAGAGCTAAATATGTACACACTGGAAGAGAGAAGGGACTGGGGGGACATGATAGAGGTCTTCAGGTACATGAAGAGGGTAAATAGGGGAGGAACAGTCAGGGTGCTTCGAAGGAAGGAGGAGGGGCCACTAGAGGGCATGGGTGGAAGCTGGAGGGGAAGATTCAGGGAAAGGAGGAGGTGCTACTTCACTGAGAGGGTGGTGGAGCCATGGAATGCGCTGCCTAGGGGCTGGTGGAGGCAGAGACAGTGGAGGGGTTCAAGAGGGGTGGGACAGGTACAGGGAAGGGTTCTGGAAGCAAAATCCAATGCAGCAAGAATATCCAGAACTGGGAAGGGAGAAGCCAGAGGAGGCGAGGGGGAAGGAGTCAGCACACCAGGGTGAAGGCTGACTAAACAAGCAGACACGAAAGACCCGTTAGGCCTATTCTGCTGGCATTTCAGTATGCTAGTATGTTAGTATGCAGTTATGGTGTCTCATATTTAGGTTTGGAGAAGCAATATGGCGTCCTAGCATGCAGTCGCACCCTGAGAAGCTCAGACACTGCTGAAAATACTTGGCATTAACTGGCATTGTTCTTATACAGTTTCTCTGTTATTGAGTGCAGCGTTTTGAGTTTTCATGTCTGAGAAGCGGGAAAAGCGCAAAGATGAAGCTACCTCATCATCCAGCGAGGAGTTTGCCTCACCGAGTATACGACCACTTGAGCGACTCTTGCAGTCTGCAACTAGCCCGAGTTGCAGTGAAGTTGGAGGCACTGCTCCAGTGCCAACGTCTTCATATACCACAATAGGGGAGGGTCTGCCTGCTCGAAGCTCTAGTTGGAATTGACAAGAAATACCGAGCCAGTTTCTTTTGAAGAAAGCGCAACAGCGCAGAACTGAAACCGACATGGTGGCTCAACAAAGCTTCTATTCTGCTGGCTCTCAGGCAAGTTACACGATTGAAACACTGGGCAAATCAACTGATTGCGTTCTTGCTGCACTCAAGAGGCAAGAATGCACACAAGATGTGTTTAACACCAACTGGATTTTATCCAGAAAGAGGTTAAAACAACTAAAGAAATGGCTACAAACAACCTAAAGAAATTGAGTTAAATGCCGAAACACTGGCTAAGCATGAAACTAGGCTTACAGGTTTAGAAGCTACCAATGCTGTCCAAGTCAGAGAATCTTATAATATACATCATAAAATCAAAACTCTCGCGAACCAAGTCCGATACAAAAACCTTCGGATAGTTGGTCTGCCAGATAGTTTGGATACAGAATTTGAGTCTGTTAGAGATCTGCTCAAAAATATTTTTGCTGTTGCATTTGATCTCCCCTCGGAAAACCTGCCTTTTGACACCAAGGCATATATAATCTTTAAAACCCAAAGATCTCTCCCAGCAGAAGCAGGTAGCAAGGCTGAGGCAAACCCCAAAACCATGATCCTGCTGAGCTTTGTGTTCGAATCAGATCGAGACTTGTCGATTAAATTATCTAGGGTAAAGGGATTATTTATAAATCTCATTGTTTCTATGTCTACCCTGATTTTTCCTATCAAACACAACAGAGAATTAGAAAATTTTTGAATTTCTGTCAAGAAGTTCTTAAACTTATTTATTTTATGTATTATTCTTTGGAAAATACCTTTGAGCCAGAGGCTCGTTTACAGAGGTTCCACGTCAAACACAAATTATACATAAGACCATTAACAAATGAGGAGCATAGAAACATAGAAGTTGACGGCAGATAAGGTCCGCAAGGCCCATCCAGTCTGCCCATTTCTTTTTCTACCTTTTAAATGTGCCATCGGCCTTTGCACTATCAATGGCCTATCTATTCATACTCATCTGTATTGCTCCCTTATGCCTATCCCATGCCTGTTTGAAGCCCTGCACTGTGTTCATATCCACCACTTCCTGAGGTAGGCCGTTCCATGCATCCACCACCCTTTCCGTGAAAAAGAACTTCCTCACATTACCCCTTAATCGGCCTCCCTCTAATCTCATGCTGTGTTCTCTTGTCCTGCTATTTTTCTTATACCGAAACATGCTAGACTCTTTCACCTTCCTAATGCCCTTAAGGTGTTTGAATGTTTTATTCATATCACCTCTCTCCCTCCTTTGCTCTAGGGTATACACATTGAACTCCGTTAATCTGTCCTCATATGTTTTCTGATGCAGGCCCTGCACCATTTTGGTTGCCCTTCTCTGGACTGCCTCAATTTGGTTAATGTCCTTGTGAAGGTGTGGCCTCCAGTACTGCATGCAGTTACTCCAGATGGAGCCTAACCAGTGTTTTGTAAAAAGGGATTATTACCTCCCTCTTCCGACTTGTGATACCCCTACTAATACACCCTAACATCCCCCTAGCCTTACCTTCTGCTTTAGTGGTCTGCTTGGATGATTTCAGGTCATCGTTGATGATGATGCCGCCAAAGTCTCTTTCTTCCCTTGTGACTGCCAGCAACTCCCCTCCCAGCCAATAGGTGGCCTCAGGGTTTCTCTTCCTTACATGCATGATCTTGCACTTCTTTGCATTAAACGCCAGTTGCCACTCTTCCGACCATTTTGCTAGTTTATCCAGATCTCTTGTCATTCTTCCCACCCCATCTGAATCATCTACTCTGTTGCAGATCTTGGTGTCATCTGCAAACAGACAAACCTTACCCTCCAGTCCATCTGGAATGTCACTGATGAAGATACTGAAGAGGACTGGCCCCAGAACTGATCCCTAAGGTACCCCACTTGTGACTTGCATCTTTTCTGACTGTATACCCTTTACCGCCACTCTCTGTTTTCTGCCCATCAACCAGTTTGCCACCCAGTTGACCAACTTCTGACCCACCCCGAGCCTACCCAGCTTATTAATCAATCTACTATGTGGAACAGTATCAAAAGCTTTGCTGAAGTCAAGGTGAGCGACATCAACTGCTCCCCCTTGGCCCACCACTCTGGTTATCCAGTCAAAGAAATCTATGCGATTAGTTTGACAGGACCTTCCTTTTGTAAACCCACGCTGTCTTGGATCCTGTGCCCCTATGGATTCCAGGTGTTGCACTATCCTTTCCTTAAGAAGTGCCTCCATAATCTTGCCCACTACTGAGGTAAGACGGACTGGTCTGTAGTTCCTTGCCTCCTTCCTGCTACCACTCTTGTGGAGCGGGATCACAGGAGCCCTTCTCCAGTCTTCTGGGACCTCTCCTGTGCTCAGAGACTTACTAAACAGTTCTGATAATGACTCTGCTAGTTCCGCCCTTAGCTCCTTTAGTACCCTGGGATGTATGCTATCAGGTCCCATTGCCTTGTCCACCCTGAGCTTATCAAGCTCTTGTAGGACCCTTTCTTTTGTGAAGGGACTAGTGCTCACCTCCCTCCCCCCATGTTTGTGGTACTGAGCTGTGGGTCCTGCCCTACTTCTGTTCAGGAAATACTGGGCAGAAATATCTATTTAGAATAGATGCTTTTACATGGTCCTCCTCCTCACACGTCCCCTTATCTCCTTTGATCTTAGCAATACCCTTTCTGAACTTTCTCCTTTCACTAATGTATCTATAGATTTAAAATGAGAGTAGGGGTTCACATCATAAAATTAGAGCATTAGATAGTAGAGACAGAAGGGGTAGTCATAGCAAGATGGGGAGGTAGGAAGTAGCGAGAAAGTGAGAGGCAGAGCAAGATCTGCTATAGGGCAGCTTGTAGGGACTTTTCAGCTTTTGGCACCCGCTAAGGTGCGCATTAAATATAAAGGCAAGCAGTATATATTCTTCGAGGTGGACCAGCTTGCTCAGTTTATTAATGCCCAGTATGATTTGGATTTGTCAAGAAATGGAGAGTCTCCAACTCTCTCCGATAAAGAACTATCCGAAATTATGTTAGAAGGTGTGGGCAAACTGGGTTAAGCGCAGAGGGAAAGCAATTTAATGTTGGCTTAAATGTTTGTGGTTTGATGTATAAACATTGTAAAATGATATAATATATTATAGCATGAGTTGAATGGCAGGATGTTTGGCTTTCTTTTTTTTTTTTTTCCTGGAAATATTTAATATGAAGATTCACAGCATAAAGTTAAATTGTGGCCTAAAAATAAACAATTATGGTGCATATTGCTTGCAAATAAATTAAAAATTTCTGTCATAAAATCTTATTATTGTCCTCCTGTTGAACTGGACTAGTTTTTATCCTACATACATGCAAGATTTATGTATGTTGTTTTAAAAAACAATCAGAAATAAATATATGATAAACAAATGGTTTCTTTTGTATACTTAAAAGGGACACATTCATCACAGTGGCCACCCTAGTTTGACAGCCCAAGAAAACCTCTTTTGTATGAGACATTGGTCTCTTTTGTAGCTGGAAACACTCCAGAGATATAAACAAGGGAGTCTTTTTAAACATTAATGTGACACTGCAGCTATTTTTAAAACATTGTGATGCCATCGAGGAACAAGCTGTGCCTAACTATATTAAGTCAAATTTGTTTCTCGATGACATTACAGTGTTCTGAAAATGGCTGCCACTTGCAATGTTGTATTAATATCAAACAGACTCAGTCATCTGCATCTCTGGAGTACGTCTAGCTACAGGTGAGCCCAATACCTCATCGGAAAGAGCTGTTTAAGGGCTTTCCAACGATGTCAGCCACTGTACATAAATGTTTCACTTTAAGTTTTTATTAAAAGATTTTAAAATATACAACTGTGGAAGGCATACATGCCATACAATTAACACTGGATAACTACATGACTATATTGCAATGAATGTTAATGCACAAGTTACGACTGCAGTACAAAGGGTAAAAAGTAGGAAACTGTTAAGTTTGGGTGAAAAATCCACTAACCCTTGCTGAATCTGTGGTGTTGCTGCCCCCAGAACCTTTCCGACCCTTGTGAAGCCTTCCTTCTACACTGTTTTTGGATTATTTTGGGACTTATGAACTAACAAGAGTTACATGGACTTTGTTGCGATTACAATGATCACTAATTACTAATGAAATGAGTGCTTTACAATGACACAATTATGATTCAGTATAATTACAAAAGGGCTACAGTGTCATGTTCCTCAGGGTTTTTGTTGCCCTAACTGCGACACCATGTCACCAAGCATTGGTGTGTTACTGTTTCTCTGCTTGAATGGACAGCGCCAAAGGTGGCGTCAATGCTGTGTCATGTCATCATCAAACCCACAGAAATGTGATGTCACAGATTCAACAAGGTTCAGTGGACTTTTACCTGAATATTGCATTTCCCTACTTTTAAGCCTTGTGCTGCAACCCTACCAGGTGCATTATCATAGTTTATCTGCAATGACCTTTCAGTCTTATAGACAGATAGTACCTTGTGCCTGTAGCTAACTTTGCATATGGTCATGCGCGCATATGCAAAGCAGCTGTCCTCACTAACGCTGCTCCATATCTGTAGATTTTTACAATTTGAGATGGGTAAAAAAAGTCAGAGTGCAGCGCAGTTTGCCTTTTTAATTATTTTTTTAGTCTAGGTCCATAAACATAAAACTATGCATATACACAATCTTAGTGTCTCCCCGTCTCACTTGTCTTTACTCCTAACAAACATTTTCCAATCTGAATTGTCTTTTACTCCTATTAAACATTTTTGTTTTCACAGAGTGGTTCGTCTCACCAGCTACCTGCGTCTTTCCAGGGATATACCCTGATCCCAGGGATATGCCCCATTTGGCCCTCAACTGCAGATGTCTTCTGGGCCCCAATAACCAACCGGTTACCCCCACAGCTCACTCTCCATGAATGAAGCTGCATGGGAAGGGCCATCCACCCGGAAGTTCACTATGTGGACAAGGAACCAGTGCAAGCAAGCACTAGGACCCAGAGGAGTCACAAGGCCCAGACTGTCATACAGATAGAAGTGGTGTTTTTTTCCCCATTTTTGGTCCCTCCTGCTTCCCCCGGCATGAGCACTGCCTCTGCATTGCCTTACACGCACACAGCAGACCCTGCAGCGGAGGCATTCGCAAGGGTCACTGTGGCGCCTGAACTTGCTGCAGACCCTCCCCAGCTGAATTGCAAGGCCACTGGACAGCTGTTTCATGGAAATCAGTGTGCTCCCGAACTTGAATCGCCAGCATGGGAGCATGGTGAACTGCCGTAGGGCCATCAAGTCGGCCTTCTCATAAACATGTTTTGCTTTGTGTTTTTTTTTTTTTTTTAATTCAAGTGTTTTAAGGTTTCATACAGAAGTTACAAAAAATACAGAGGCAGAACAGCACACAATCACGTTATAATAATCTTATTTGACTATTTCCAAATTATACCGTAGTAATATAGCTGAAGTCCTCTTCATTATGTAAAGTTCATGAGGCTTGCTAGAGGTAAAGAAGGAGTGAAAGAGTGATCCAGGTTTCGCTGATGCTCATAAACATGTTTTAATATTTTTTTTCCCCACAAAAATGACACTAATTGGAAAATTGTTACCATCTCTCATGGCCAGGCTGGGATTTAAAAGTTACCACTTACCTGGTTGGGATGGAGGGCGGTAACCTGAAGATCAGTGAAATGCTGGAAAAAAACTGTGGAAGTTATAAGCAAATGAAAATTAAGGTTTAAAAAGCCAAGTCTGTGCAAATGTGCAATTCGTCCATATGACCGTGTTGGCAGTGAGAACGGGCTCGCAACCACCAGTGATGCATTGGTAGCAATGGCGGCTTCTCAGTCAGTTCCAGAGCCCTGATAAGAGCAATTCTTGTGCTGACAGCTCTGCGCATGTCAGAGGCAGTGGTGTGTGAACTGCCTTGAAAAAAAAGTTAGTTTATTGGGGTTTTTTCCACGTTTTTTGCTCACCTCGCTAGTCAGAAAAGAAAAAAAAAACACTTAGGCAAATTTCTCAAGAGATTCTGGGCTACAGACCACACTTTCATGTAAATCCACTGAGAAACAGGCCTGATATTAGCAGCTGAAAACTGCGATTTAACGTTAAAGTGCTTACCTAACACTAATTATAATTAAAACATAGACCTCTTAACACAGAGGCATATTAGCATTCAAAATTTATTAACAATCAACAGGCAAAAAGGTTTGTACACAGAACAGTAATAGGGAAAGGGGAAATTGTTTAACAAAGAAAGGCACACTAAGCCAAGGCTTGTTTCCGGATGCATCCTCGAGCACAAGGAAGTTAAGCGACTTTCTCAGGGTCACACAGTATGCAAGTGGGGGCTGATGGGATTCACACCCAGGTCTCCAGGTTTGCAGCTAAGTGCCTTTAACCACTATGCTATACTACCTCCTCAGTCAGTGTTCCAAGAAGCATGTTTCAACCTAATGTGGAATGGCATACCCTGCACAATTCAAAACAGGCCAGCCTAGCAAAAAGATGACTCTGTTTGTAGAAAAAAAAGACAGAAATCAGAAACCAAAAAACTTCTCTCACTGTTTTTTTGTTAAAAGTGTGAGCCACAAACTAATATACTCATGTACCCCTAGCGCCATGTACCATTGAGCAACTTACTACCCCTACCTTGCGGGCTCAAGCAAGGATGAGAGGCCCAGGTTCTGGTTCATATGGAAAAGGGGGGTTCTTTCCCAAAAGTAAGGTAAATAGCGCAGTGCCTCCACCCAGAGTAATATATAAAGTGGGTCAATTATTTTAAGCAGTACAGCCCTCTGGGATGCTGTACCTACCCACCTCCCCTCACAGTCACCCCACACATGGATTACCATAAACTGTAACCATATTTCAATATTCTTGGAATTAATTCAAGCTAATAATATGCTAACTAATAATATGCTCATGAGACAACGCTGAAATGGTTAACCAATAATTTATTTACAAAGGGAATAGGAGTAGGGCAGGGAACACAGGATATCGAGATTGAACAACATTCTGCACTACCATTTGATAAAACTCAATCACTTTAGGTGTAAATCCAAGACATTCCGGTGCCTGCCTCGCTGTTTGGACAAAACCTCCTCCAACTGATGGAATCATTGGGCCCAACAGGGGTTATTACCACCGCAACTCACCGGGGACTCACTGGACTTAGTGTTCCACCTGGGGATGGAATTCTCCAATATGGAGGTGTATCCTATCAGGTGGTCGGACCATCACGCCCTGAGATTCAGTTTCGCAGCTCCCCCCCATAATAGGCCTGCCCCAAAGGAGTTGGTATGGTATCATCCTTTGAGAAGAGTTACCTCAGAAGGCCTAATGGTGGTACTGAACCGCTCGGGAATTCCGGTGGACAGCTATGACCCAGGGCCCCTTGTATTAGCCTATAACAAGGCTGTTGTTGGGGCACTGATGTCATTGCTCCGGTTCATGTTCACCCTCTTACCCTTCACCCGGGTGCCCCTTGGTTTAATGGGGCCCTTCGGGATCTGAAAAGGCAAGTGCGAAGGTTGCAGAGACACTGGTGGAAAACTGAACTGGAGAAGGACAGACTTAGATTGCTAGATCATTATAAGATCTATCAATCAGCAATTTCCCATAAAAAGGCAGAGTTCCTGTCCAGGGAAATTGTTGCAGCGAAAAATAGACCAGCCCAGTTCTTCCAGACTGTGGACAGACTGTGCAATCCAACCTGTCTACATTCTGGTCGAGCACTGCCACAAGAAAAGTGTGAGGAGTTTGCGCAGTTTTTTGCTGTTAAGGTGTCCGCCATCAGGGATGAGATCAGCCAGTGCCTTCCCACTGGACCCTGCATTGATCAATCAGGTGGTACTAATGCCCAGTTGGCCTGGTCCACCTTCAGCCAGCCAGTAGTCGTAGATATAGTGAGGATCATCCAGTCTCTGCGGCCAACTTGCTGTAGTTTGGACCCAGACCCAACCCACTTCCTTGTGTGGTGTGTTGCGGTCATTGGCCCGGTCCTTGCCGGGATAGTGGGGGTTTCATTTGGAGAGAGAGAGATCTTTCCGGATCCCTTAGAGGAGATGACAGTGCGGCCTCCTGAAAAAGCCCTTCCTTGACCCTGACTGCCCAGCTAACTACAGACCAGTCTCGAACCTACCCTTTATAGGGAAGGTTATCGAGAAAGTGATCGCTCTGCAACTGGAGGATCATTTATCTATCCACAATATTTATGACCCTTTCCAGTCTGGCTTCAAAAAAAGGCATAGCATCAAGACCGCCCTGGTACGGGTGCTAAATGAACTTCTGATGGCAAGAGATCGGAGAGCCCGTTCCATCTTGGTTCTCCTTGATCTCTCAGCAGCATCTGACACTGTGGACCATGGGGTGTTGCTTGAGCGCCCGCGGTTTTTCTGTGGACTGAGGGGACGGTCCTCAGCTGGTTTCGATCTTTCCTCGAGGGCAGATCTGAGAGAGTGATGTCAGGGATTTATTCTGTGGCCCCTCGCTGGCTGCCCTGTGGCATACCGCAGGGCTCGGTGCTGCCCCCCCATGTTGTTCGCCGTGTACATGCTGCCATTAGGGGACATTATAAGATAGTACGGGTTCAGTTTTCTGATTACTGCAACACCCTCTACCTAGGGCTACCAGGAGTGGATACCCGCCGTTTGCAACTAGTGCAGAATACGACGGCCAGGTTGTTAACTGGAACCCCTAGATCCAGTCATATAACACCTGTGCTGCATGAACTGCACTGGCTGCTGATACAGTGGTGGATCACCTTTAAGGTCGCATTGCTGACCTATAAGGCCCTACACGACCAGGGACCCCTCTACCTGAAAGAACTTCTGTCTCCTTACTGCCCCACCCACTCACTCTGATCCTGCGGTGAGGGATTGCTAGAGATTCCTGTGGCACCCTTAAAAACATTGGGAGGAAGATCATTCACCTTTATGGCCCCTACCCTGTGGAATTTTCTTCCATGCCAGATATGAGATAGCCTGACCATGGAAGGATTTAAAAAATCCTTGAAAACACATCTGTTTTATCAGGCATTTGAAGGAACCTAGTGAGTTAATGCTGACATATTGTATTATATTTAATGTTTTACTGTATAATAAAAATTACCTATTTTATGAATGATTGTTAAAGCACCCTAAGCTCTGGAAGGGCGCCTGATATAAAGTTTTACTTACTTACTCCCACTGGCATATACTGATAGCACGTGTTATTCCATGTGTTGTAACACATTTCCCAGCTCCCCACTGGTACCAATGTAAACCCCTAAGAGTCCTATCTGGGTACCCAGGGTCTAGTTGCAGGCCTGTATGATGCAACAGGTTGGCCGGTGTTGGTGCATTTTGTCACAAACGCACTCAGCAGGTCAGCCCTCTACTCCCAAAGTGCCAACCTCCGAGCGCAGTTTTGTGAACAGTTAACAGAAACAGGGTAAACCTCCTGGTCTGCTTTGTGGGTTCGGATCAACCTTTGGTCTCAGTTCTGGAGGGATTCAAACTGTGAACCTCTTGCTAGCGTACCCAATGCACAAGCTCAGATAAATCTGTCTTCGGGGGGGCCAGATATCTTTGCCTACGGGCACCTAACCAGGTGTACAGAAATGAACCCTTAAAAACTTTAATAAAGACCTCAGATTAAAATGCTTACCCTTTTTCCAGTTTGGTATCACCATTCAAGCATATGTACAGTGTCTGCTTTAACCATATATACTTCACTTGTAAAGGAAATCAATTCAAAGACAGACAAAGTAGGCTCTAAAAGTAGAGTTTTACTAAAATAGATAAATATGTAAACTATAAAATACAGAACTATTATATCACAAGAACTATACAATACTTTAAAAGAACAAGGTTTTAACAGTACAATTTCTACTACAGTACTTAGAGTTTCTCTCTCTCTCTCTCTCTAAATACCTGCTTAAAGTGCACAAAGATGTTTCTTTGTCAGAGTGTAGATAAAAGTGTCTCTGAAGAAAAAACAAATATTGTTAAAAAAAAAAAAAAAAAAACTATTTGCCCACCCCTTAGTGTGAGGTCACCTAGCTCCTCCGCTGTCAGAATATATAAAAAAAAATATCTATACAAAAACAGGATGTCTTTACAAAGTATTAAATTCTGTAATCCTTAGCACAACTCATTTTCTTCAAAATGAGTTTCTTTGATCTTAGGAGCAGTTTCCCCTTTTCCAGGACATCAAAGCATCTTTTATGACTTTGCACTAAAACATCATAACTTGCTCTTCTTCCTCTAACCGTTACAAAAGTTTATGATCTATCTTGGCAGTTACGTATCTTCTAGCCTTCCAGGTAACACCTTGTATCAAAAACCTCCGTGTGTGTGTGTGTGTGTGTGATCTCACATGCTGTTTCAGCACTTCTCATGAGAGACAGTCCATAACCCATTTTTATATTACAAAAAATGATACAGTGATCAGAACTAGCTGTCCAAGTGTCACACACTTTAACAAATATTTTAAACCCACAACCCCCACAGGCCATGTAATTGCGAAAATGGCTATGTAAAAAGCAACTTTTCCGGTGCTGCTCCCAAGAAACATAAATAATCCTTACCAGCCCCCAAATTAAATGCTGCAAACATGCCTTCTTCAAAGTGCCCCTATTTAGGAAGTGAAGGGATCCTATTTTGACTTCGTGGAGCTGAGCCGCAGCGATCCCTTCAACTTCCTGGTACCTGCTGTAACTCCAATCCGCCCCCGCGCTTAACAAGGGCCTTGTTAGTTAAGTGGTGGCCATGATGTGTTCCAAATCGCTATCTAAAGTATGAAAATGTTACTCTGAAAAATGGCCCCATTCATTTTTGTGTAGCGTGCCCCCGTGTTGTTCGTATAATGACATCAACAAACGTGACAGCACAGGGGTGGATCGGGGCAGATCGGAGTTACAGCAGGTACCAGGAAGTGGAAGGGATTGCCGTGGCTCGGCTCCATGGAGCCAAAATATAGTCCCTTCACTCCCCAAATAGGGGCATTTTCAAAAATAAATGTTTGCAGCATTTCATTTGGGGGCTGGTGAGGATCATTTATCTTTCTGGAGGGGAAGTTTGAAAAAGAGCGCGATAGTTGCTCTTTATGTGGCAAACTTGTAATCTGTAAATCCTCACCAGATGACCAAACAAAACTGTGGTGGAAACTATTTACAACCACCCCTGGCGCAAGACAATCCCTGACATTTACTCATGGTTCTGGAGTACAGTCACACAGGGAAACAACAGCAGGCAAGTCGGAGAGCTGGGGCTTTAGGCAATGAAGCATATTGGCAGCAGGCTTGCTGGATGGTCTGGCAGCTTGTCACCGTCTGACTTGCTTGTAGAGTCTGGCAGCTTGTCATCTTTTTTCACGGCTGTGGCAGCAGGCTGGAAAGACCAGTACTGGGGACCGAACCCCACACATCTAGGCATTCAACCCTCGGGAAGGGGGGTAATGCCTAGCAGTGACATTACCTAGCCAATTCCCCAAGCTGTCTTCTTCTGGATGGAACTTGTTTTTCCCCCTTGAGGTTCAGGATCGCAGGCTGCAGAGGGCTTCAGCCTCACTACCCACGAGCAGCAGTGGCTCTTTCTTGTTTGGAACACAGTCTTTGGGCTTCCCACCAAATCTTTTCAGGAAACAGTCTCTCAGGTGCAGGCTTGATCAAAAGAACAAATCTTCTCATCATACAGGTGCAGACTCAAGCAAAAGAGTGAATCTTCTCAAATTACAGGCTCAGACTTGAACAGTAGAACGAATCTTCTCAACTCACTTTCCATCTACTGGAAACATCAGGAAGGCTTCCCATGGCTATTTGGCCAAGCAGGCACCCAGGTAGGCCTCTGAACTTCTCAGGCATCCCAGGCAACTTCCTTTCCCTCAGGAAACTCCCAGTCAATGTCCTTCACACTGGTCAGCAATGACATCTTCATTCTGGTGACAACTCCTTCCAGACACTGGAAGACAACATAGATTAATGCAGAGTACCTCCTGGGCTGGTGGCTGTGCAAGCCCCTGGGCAGGTCTTCTTCTGCACCTGAAGAACACAGAGAGGCTTCCTTTCCCTCATGAAAACTCTCAGGCAACTTCTTTGCCTCTGGCCAGTAAATCACACTTTAAACTGAAACATCTCCTGCCAGGCATTGGAAGGCAACACAGGAGTTTCCTAGGCTAGTGGCTGTGCAAGCCCCCAGGCAGGCCTTCTTCAAACTCTGGGGAGAAAGGGCCAGAGTCCCCCCCCCCAGGAGGGGCTCCAACCAAACAGAACTCAGCTCAGACTGTCCTCTAGATTTCAGGCGGTCACGGCAGCATCTCATTGGTCAAAACAGGCTTTCAGGGATCCAGCGTGCCTTGACCAGGCCATGGACCCCTCAATTTCTGGAACCTAAACAGTTTTTCAGAAATCCTCTGTACTGCAAGGGATCCAGCGTGCCTTGACCAGGCCACGGACCCCTCAATTTCTGGAACCTGAACAGTTTTTCAGAAATCCTCTGTACTGCAAGGGATCCAGCGTGCCTTGACCAGGCCACGGCCCCCTCAATTTCTGGAACCTTAACAGTTTTTCAGAAATCCTCTGTACTGCAAGGTACTAGCCCTGACTTTTGGATTTGGTACCAGTGGAAGCTGATTTCCAAGTGGCCCCACTATTTCCTGCTGAACACACCTCTAACTACTGTATCTTCCTCTGTGTCTCTAGTTGAATTTATGTGCTAGGGTTTATTAATTTGTTTAATCCTTACATTTATTTTAAATTCTGAGTTGATATTAGCAGATTATATCCTCTCACCACTAGAGGGCTATATCTCTATCTCTTTATCTAGTACGTAAGCCATGTGGGCTCTCTCTGCCTTTCTCTCACCTCTCCTCCTCCTCCTTGCCCTGGCCCCCCTCTTCTCTCTCCCTGGTCCTAGCCACCCCAACCCCCACCCCTGCCACCCTCTACTCTGGTTTCCACTGCTACTCCAAGGGAACTCTCCACTTCCACTTCGAGTCTTGTGCTTGGCGCACCGATTGGATATTCCTGGTTACTTAACCCGACCACTACTCTCAATAAGTGTGGCCACCTCTCTACACTGTACCACCTTGCAGTCCATATGGGACACCGCCTGGAACCTTGCAACTTCTACTCCAGGAAACAACAACCAAAACTATCTCTCAAAGAGCTGCGACTCTGCTCCTTAAAACTCCTACTCCTCCTCCTTCTCTTCTCAGGCAGCGTCCATCCCAATCCTGGCCCTAGAAGCTCAGGCCACAGACAAACTCCAGGTGCCCTTATCGTTGCAACTATTAATATCTGCAGCCTACTACCAAAGCTGGATGCACTCCAAGCCTTCATGTGCCAACACAACCCTGACATCCTTGCAGTGGTGGAAACTTGGCTGACACGTAAAGTTCCTGACTCAGCAGTAACAATACAGGACTACAATGTCCACAGGCTGGACCGGATATCCAAAAAAGGCAGTGGTTGCGCAATCTATATCAAAGACTCCCTGTCTTGGCACCCTGTAGCAACTCCATTACTTTCCGCCTCAGCCCAGATTCTGCCAATAAAAATCGTCCTAGGTACCAACCATAAAGCCCTGACTATTGTCTCTGTATACATCCCGCCCAGGGACCCTAAACATGGATTCAATGACGTCCTAAACTTTATCAACTCTCATCCTTCCGAAGCTGAATTTATTCTACTAGGGGATTTCAACATAAACTGGTAAGCATTGAGTGCCAGTGCCTATAAAGACTCCATCTCAGCTGCTAACCTCACGCAAATGGTAAACTCCCCTACTAGGATTAACTACAAGACTGGCACCAGTACCCTCTTGGATTGGGTCTTCACCACTCACCCCACAAGGATTTCTCGTACGACCATTCTCCCAGACTCACTCAGTGACCACTCCCCAGTCATGTGTGCATGGTCTAACAAATTCCTTAAGCCCCCTCCCAAAATTATCGCTAGCAGAGTCCTTCCTCGTGGAAAACTTCCACATCTCAAACAACACCTGCTTCTACAAGACTGGCTACCAATCTATGAAGCAACAGATGTTAACTTGGCTCTTGATCACTTCATCTCAATTTTCAACAAAGCCTGTGACCTCTTTGCCCCTGCTAAAAGGCGCAAAACAAAATCTCTCTCTAACCCATGTGTCACCGCGGCTCTTCTCTCACAGCTGAAACTAAGGGATCACCTCTGGGCAGTTGCCAGGGCCACTGGCAAACAACTGGACATCAAAATTACAAACAAGCACGAAATGCCTGCACAAAAGCCATATGGCTAATGAAATCCACCTATTACAAAAGCGCTCTCACCAATACATGGGAAATGGTCGCTTTCTGGGACAATATCAAGGATGTCACAGGAAGCAGCCAAAAACCTCTCTGGCCATGTTAATGGTTGATGGATCCTCAACCCTTGACCCCAAGGTGATCGCAAACATCTTTAACACGGCTTTTTCAGACCTTAGTGCTGTCCTACCCCATGACTTTTTAAAACAGGGCCTACTCCCCAAACACCTCAGCCCCTCAGTCTAACCATCCCCTCTTCTACTTCAGGAAGGTAAGGCTGAATGAAGCTTGCAGCTATATTACTGCAGCTATCTCTAAATCTAGATCTAGTAGCGACACCCTGGACCTTAAGCTTCTGTTGCTCACCCTCGATGAGGTAATTCATCCATTAACAAAAATCCTAAACCTCTCTCTCAGCTGTGGAAAATTCCCGGACCTATGGAAAACAGCCACCGTGACACCTGTCCATAAAAGTGGGGACAAGACGATTCACTCAAATTATCGCCCTATCTCCATACTGCCCCCACTCTCTAAGGCACTTGAGCGCATCGTGGCTGATCAACTTACCGACCACTTGGATAAATACAATATACCTTGTCCACAACAACACGGCTTCCGGAAAGGTCACAGCACCACCACAGCCTTCTTGAGTTCACTGGAGCTTTGCACAAATCCCTTGACATGGCCTTCTCACAGGGGCCGTTTGGTCGACCTCTCAAGGCCTTTGATACAGTACACCATGGACTACTAATACACCAACTACTGAATGCCGGGCTATCACCTGACTCTTCTCTCTGGTTTAAAAGCTACTTAGAAAACCAGTCACAGAGAGTAAAAATTGCGGATGCTCTTTCCAACACCCTGCCTGTTCGGTCGGGTGTCCCACAGGGATCCATACTGGGACCCCTCCTTTTTAGCCTTTTCTTAAACTCCCTCCCTTACCATTGCTCTAAGCAGATCATACTATATGCCGATGATGCTGTTGTATTCTCCACTCACAAAGATCCTGCAACTCTTCAACACAACCTTCAACTTGGTTTCAGTTCTGTAGAGCCATGGTTTCTTAATCATAAACTGGTCCTCAATGACAAGAAAACCAAATCTATGCTCTTCTGCAGCTCTCATAACCCACACAAGCTACACCACTTGGCTATCTCCACCACCCAGGGCAACACTCTAGATCAGGTGGTGTCCTTCAAATACTTAGGATTCAGCTTGACCTAATCTCTCCTATGGACTTCATGTAGATAATGTAGCAAGAGCTGCTAATACACCGCTTGGTCTCCTCTACAAACACAGACCACACCCTCACGCAGAAGCTTTGAAGGTTGCAGTCCTGAGCTCTGTGATCTCTGTAATAGACTATGGTCTCATCATTTATGGCTCGGCCACAACCACAACCCTTAGACGCCTCTCAACTGCCTTAAATAAAGCATGTCGGCTCATCACTGGTGCTCACCGTCTCACCCACACATGTGACCTGTACACTCAGACCGGCTGGCTCCAACTATCAAACCGCATAAAGTTTCTCACCTGCTCCATGGTCAAAAAATCTACCTTGGCCTTGCACCTTCTGGGGTCTCAACTCTGTTACAACACCGAATTAACAAATGGTGCCTTAGGAGATCCACGCTACAGCTACTGAAAGTCCCCCACTGTCACACTTCACAGGGACAACGCTCTTTTGCTTATCGAGCACCACTCTGGTTCAATAGCCTCAGCCCAGCCATCTCCTCTGCCCCAACTATTGGTATGTTTAAAACTAGGCTCCGGGACTATCTCACTACCAACAGCTCTTGTGACTGCCCAACTTAACCTTGTTTCTCCACTTCCCTTTCTGCTCTAGTTGTCCCCCCACTGGATTCTACCCTCACATCTTGGTATACCCAATGCTGCACTTTTCACCCTCTTGCCACCCTTCCTACATTCCTTCTCCTCCCCCTACCCTCTTCCCTCTCCTATGACTCTGGCACTTCTTATCTGTTGTCTATTTTCTCTGACAAATGCCGCTGGCTGCCTTGTTACAATGCTACCCTTGAACTGTACTAATCTGTACTCTGTTTGCAATGTCCACATTGTTGTAATGCCTGTCTTGATGTTCCCCATAATTTGTATTTCTCTGACATGGAACCTTTGTAAAAGAGCCATGGCTCAAAGGTATTTGTAATCCTAGACTTGATAAATAAATAAAATAAAATAAAATAAATATGGCAGCCTCTGATTGGCTGACATGCTATAGAAACATAGAATTTGACGGCAGATAAGGACCGCTTGGGCCACCTAGTCTGCCCATTTTCCTACCTAACAGATAAGCTGCAGATCCTAGTTAACCAACAGCTTACTTCCTCCTACCCCCCACTAGGACTGCCTTATGCCTGTCCCATGCATTCTTGAATTCCCCACTGTTCTTGACTCCACGACCTCCTCAGGAGGCTGTTCCATGCATCCACAACCCTCTCTGTGAAAAAATACTTCCTCACATTACCTCTGAGCCGTCCCCTCTATCTTCAAATTGTGCCCCCTTGTTCTTGCACATCTCTTTTTCTGGAAGATGTTACCCTCTTGGACTTTGTTGATTCCCTTGAGGTACTTGAAAGTTTCTATCATGTCCCCTCTCTCCCTTCTTTCATCAAGGGTATACATATTAAGCTCCTTTAGTCTTTCTTCGTATGTCTTCTGGTGCAGACCCTGCACCATTTTGGTTGCCCTCCTCTGGACAGCCTCCACTCTGACTATGTCTTTGCGGAGATGGGGTCTCCAGAACTGCACACAGTACTCCAGATGGGGTCTCACCAACTGTCTGTACAGACGGATAACAACTTCCTGTTTTCTACTATTGATGCCTCTTCCTATGCATCCCAGTATCCCCACAGCCTTCCTTACTGCCTTCTCACATTGCTTGCCCACCTTTAGGTCATCTGATATAATCTATTCTATTAATCTGAAAAATTAATATTCGTGAGGCTGACTCGCCACTCTATTGGTTGGCAGTTTGGCCGGCAAAACCTTGCATCACCCTTTTCCCAGAAGCCATCTCTGCAGCTCCTCTGGCTCCTGGCTTACTGACTGGCTAAAGTACAGGTCAAAGGTGGCTAAGATGGCTGCTGGCCAGCAGTTTAAACAATGTCCCAAATTTTAGTTTACGATACAGGCAGACAGCGTTGTTTTACATTTAATTTACTTCAGTCATTGATAATAGCCCCTCTGCCCTGGTGCCTGGTAGCAGAATGGGGCGAAACAGGGGCTCTCCCCTTCGGTCACTACCTCCATAGTGCTATTCCCCCATGCAGCCAGAAGTGCCCCCATGTAGCACTTTTACAAACATTTATTTCTTTCTCCAAAAAGTTCTTTCGCCCCCCCCCCCTTTACCATTTTATATCCTACGGGGGCCAAGCACGCAAACACAGAGCTGCCAGGACCAGCCAAGCAGCTTTTAATCACTGAGCACCACAGCACTCACAAAGAGAGAGAGAGAGAGATATGACCGCTGCAGCTTGCACACTCGAGCCACATGATGATCAGCAAAACAGCCAAACTGGCAGCTTTACTTTTTTTTTTCTTCACTCCCCCAGTCCCCCAATTGATTTCTGGACCTGGAGCCAGCAGGAGCACAAGGAGGACACAAAGGGACCTAGGATTGGCAGGACTAAGGAGTCTGCTCCCTCCTGAAACAGAGAATCAACAACTACAACACCAGAAGCTCTAAACCCCTAACCCTGCAAATCCCCCATTGTCGCACAACCCCAGGCCAAAGGTCCTTTGCATATAGGGCTCCTAGCTGGCTGAACAGTCTCGCTACTGACATCTCTAACTCATCAACACTGGGGCTTTTCAAGGCTAAGCTACGCCTCTCCCTACTAGGCTCAAGTACCTGTGACTGCTCTATTTAATGCAATTCTTTCTCCTCTCTACAGCCCATTGTCCCAGATGTTGTCCCCTCACCTAACACTTCATCCTTCCACTGCCCAACAAAGGCTCTTTCCCCTGTTCTGTCATAACAAAGCCTCCTGGCTGCCTTACTCAGTCCTACCTCCCCCCTTGCCCGTTTCCTCCTCCCCCATTTCCTTCACTTTTTTCTCTTAGTGTTTCTTGTATAGTCTTTGTAATGATATTTAATGATGATTGTGTGCTGATTGTTCTAAACTGTATTTTAAACTTGTATGATCTTTATGTCTGTACTTACTGACGTGGAACCTTTGTAAAAGAGCCTTGGCTCAAAGGTATTGTGTAATCCTAGATTCAAATAAACAAACAGCACAGTAAGCTCCACCTCCGGGGGTGGTGGTTACACTCACATATTTGCTTCAACTGGCATTTCTGGTTCAGCTGTACCCCCTTTCCAGATAACTAAACGACTGATACACAGTAACGCTCTGCAGCCGTAAAAAAGGATGCCCCATTTCCTTGGAGCATCTTCAATATGGGATTTTTCTGACTGACTCTTTCCCAGCAGCCTTTGCAGCTGGGTCACATGTACCACTGGAAGCAAGTCACAAAGAAACTGCTTCATACAACTTACTCACCCTCACTGAATGCAAAGAAAAGATGTGATTGAAAGCTGACACAAGAAGGGGAAATACTTCCTGTATGGGCTGCGGCCAATCACCTCTTCGGTTTGTGTGCAAAGGCTCATATTCAACGAGGAGGGGCGATCAAGGTTTATACCAAGGAGCAGAGAACACCAGTCTGATTCTGAATTTATAGGTATCAATCTGCATCATGTGCTTTTCTGTATCTATATGTATTTATTTATTGAACATTTCAGGTTTATAACCTTAGCGTCAGACACCCATTTCCAAAGGCACCACATCAGTAGACAAGTACACAACAGTTAGGTCAACATATACAGTTTGAATACATAAAGTTTTACAATAGATAAGCATTGGAACAAGAGACAGTCGCAGCCAGGACACAGGCCTGACAGAGTCGATTACAACAGTTAGGTCAACATACACAGTTTGGGTACAAATGTTTTACAACAGATAAGCATTGGAACAAGAGTCAGTCGTAGCCAGGGCATAGGCCTGACAGTGTTAAGTACAATAGGAACTGTGAGAACAGAGGTACTGCATTGTAAGTACTGTAATAATTGATATATAATGCATGTGAACACTTTACTCCTGCAGCAATGTGTGCACGTTGCCCTTGCAAGAGAGACCTTGGTCTCAGTAGGACACTTCTTGGTAAATACAAAAAATGCCAGGGAGTAGGCGGCGCACCCTGATAGCCCAGCAACAGAGTGTCACATTCTCGTGTGGAAGACCCAGGTTTGGGAGAGAACCCGAGTCACTGTGTCGGCAGGCAGGCCAGGCCTAGGCAGTTGCCACACGGCAGTGTGCCTCAGCCGGAGAGGACTGACGGCAAGTTCCGCCTCCACGGCAACCCCTGCATCTGGGCCAGGGAGCCTGCTCCTGATGCAAGGGGGTGTGCTACGTGCGAGTGAAGCCAGCATAGGCTGCACTCACATCAGGGAGATTGGAGGAACCAAAGAAAACCAGGAAAAACCCATATCTACCAGAATGACAGTCTGGGCTCTGTACCCCGGATCTTAATCCACATGGCGGACTGCCTCGGGGTAACAGCCCTCCTCCCAGAGCTCCTGAAACAGAGAGAAGAGCCGTGAGGGTAACTGCAGTTGTCGGGGAAGATTGGGGGACACAGGCCTCAACAGGGTGCATCATCTGGACCACATTATATACCTGAATGACAGAAATGGTCATGGGAGAAAAAAAAAAAAACTCTATGGAAAACAGACTTAACACATATACTGGAAACTGTTTCAACCCCTGCTGGATGAAATGGTACAGGTAAGGCACGTATAAATTACCTTCTATAGCGTTGTTGACTTCTTGTATGAAAAGCTGCAGTTTCATCACCAGAGTGGCTGCATGTGCATCCACCTTGCCAGGGGCATCCTTCTGTACCGTTTTAAATGCCCCATTGATCCAGTCTTTGACATCAAAATCATCATCCAAAAACTTGGAGAAATCCATTTCATTCGCTCAGTTTGAAGCAGTCCAATTTATGGACCAGGTCCTGTCATACCTAAAAATGGTAAAACAAAACACTCCATCAGTCTGCTGGAAAACTCATCTGCATTGCCTGTGGAGTTGGGCGATTACAAAGAATGGACGGACACGGTTGACCAATTTAAAAAGTTGAATACAATTTAACCTAGAAACGATGACTTATATTAAGGATACCATGAAATGCATAACGTTTAAAAAAACAAGCTACTTTAGTCTGTATCCATCCCTTAACCCCACACACCTGACACCGATGGTGCAGGTAGTGGTTACGTGGTAAGCCACGTCTGGTGGGAGGCATGGTAAGGTACTCACTCCACCGCCCCGCCCCTTACGCTCCAGGGGCCCTTCCGCCATAAAGACCTATTTCTTTGTTTGTTTCTACCTTCACGTTTAAACTGCCGATTTTCCCGGGTGTCAGTCAGCTTCTTTTATTTTGGTTTCATGCCTCTTCCGCCAGTTCTTCCGTCGTCTCACTGACATCGGTGTGACGTCACGGCTCCGTGCCACATAGAAAGGCGGCGCGAGAGCAGGGCTGCACGGCACAGCGGACGCGCACACATGACTACAATAAGGACACGCGTCATCGCAAAACTCGTCAATCTGTGCGCCATATTGTGCATGGCAAACTAGCACACTCAAGTTGTGCTACTCTGAATAAGTTCCGCGCGCTGTTTAAGCATCTACGTAGTTTTATTGTCATTCATTTATGTCTGTAAATGTGTTGGTCGTTTTATTAATCAGATGTGCTCCTTTGCTATATGTTGCATTTAATTGTCTCATATTTATGTTTTCGCAATCTTGCCTTGCTGCACACCATCTGTGTGTCCATCGGCCATAAGTAACCCGAGGTTCGTACATTCGCTGTTCAGACTATGCCAGTAAATCTTTTAATTTTTGAAATATTTATTTAAATAGTTTTAATATGTAAATCACCACCTTGTCCTTATTTTAATTTCATTGACTATTTAATTACTGTGTTTAGAGCTTCAAGTTTTCATGGATTCATGGAAGTGTGACTGCAGAAAAGGATCGACAGGCCCACCCAGTCTGCCCATTATGTATCGCACCTTTTTACAGCACTCCCGAGTGTCAACACAAAAGAGCTCCACTGTCTCCTCACCAACCACTGCCTCTGGGAGCCTAGTCCACTTAACCACCACCCTCTCTGTGAAATAGTCAGTACAGTGTCCGTTATTTTTCCAATTTAATTTTGCATATTTGTTCTTCAGAAACTGTAACAGTATTTAAAAGTAATACTAAAAAAAAAAAAAAAAAAACTTACTTTATTCCTTTAAAGTAGAACCACAATTTTTCCCCCTAAAAGCTACTGTCAGATACAAAAATATCAGCACACCTGTCAGGAGTAACTTTATAAGGTACTTTGCATGCTGCACACTATTTTTTTTGTGTAAATTAATTATCCTAATCTTGATATGTCTAGAATATCTATTTATTGCCCAAATGTAGTAGTCACTGTTTTTCTTAATGAAAAAAAAGAAAACATTTATAAAATACTCAAACTTTGATGGAAGTTGAAACTTCCCCCTCCCCTCCTACCCTTGCCTAGGCAGATGTCTCAGCATGCCCCGCACCACCCATGTACCTGCCCACCCTGGCAGGTGTCAACACATACGTGGGACCACACATGTACCTCCACCAACCCCGGCAGTGTCTGCATACTGTACCCGTGACTACCCACGTACCTACCCTGGCACCACACATGTACCCCACCCACATAACATCTATGTGCACACCCTGGCTCTTGTCACATGTATTCATTTACATGTAGTCCCATGTGCCTGTCCCACCCCTGCACCACCCACACGATCCTTTTAGAGACATGTTTCTATACATGTATGCCCCTGAACCACCCCTCATCATCCATGTGCACACCCTATCTTTCTCTCATCACGTTTCCATGCACGTGTAATCCCATGTACCTGTCCCACCCTTACCACTGCACCACCCACGTATACACACAGTCTTTTTAGACAGGTGTTTCCATGTATGTATACCTCCACCTACCATGGCATGGTGTCTCCACATACCCAGAAATGCATAAGTAGCTCCTGTACACCCCTACCATGGCACTGTATCTCCACATACCCTGGACCACCAATGTGTCTGCCACCCCCCACCCTACCTACGCCGGCACCACTCACGGTACCTCCCCTTCCTCACCTACCCTGGCACAGTCAATATGTGCCTCCCTCACCCCACCTAAAATAGCAGGGTGTCTCCACATACCTGGACCACACGTGTACCTAACACCCCCCACTCACCTACTCCAGAACTACTCGTACTTACCCCTCCTCATCTACACTGGCACAGTTAATATGTACCTCTCCCAACCCAACCTACAGTGGCACAGTGTCTCCGCATACACACACCCCAACCCCACACCAGCACAGTGTCTCCACATACCCAGGACAACCCGTGTCACCACTCACTCTCACCACCTACCCCAGCACAGTGTCTTCACATACCCAGGATCACTCATTTACCCTCCATCCCCCCACATACACAGGAGCACCATGTACCCCCCTCACCATCTTTCTGCAGATCCTGGACCGAATAGTTACCTCCCCCACCCCAGCTACCATGGCACAGTGTGTTCACATACCTGGGACCACATGTGAACCTCCAGCACAGAAGTGTTTCCACATACTCATAACCATCCATGGACCTGTCCTCCCCACACCTACCTCGATACCACTCAAGTACCCCCCACCCAGCTAACACCCACGTACACACACGTTCCTTCTAGTCATGTGTTCCCATGCACATACCCTGGAACAGTGTCTCTGTGACCACCCATGTACATGTCCCACCCCAAATCTACAACACCACTCGTGCCCCCCCCACCTACCACCCATGTACACACATTGCTTCTAGAGCCCTGTATTTCCATGCAGATACCCTGGCCCATGCAGTACTTACATGGCGCTGTGCCACATGTACTCTGATACCACACTGTGCCAAGTACGATGCCAACACCGCACTGTGCCATGTGCACTATGACACTGCGCTGGGCCACATGTACTGCTGACATGCTTTGCCAAGTGCGATGCCAACACCATGTTGTGCACAGGGCACAGTTCAGTGTCAGCAGTGCACCTGGCACAGCATAGTGACGCAGTGCACATAACACTGTACAGTGTCAGCAGTGTTTGTGGCACACGGTAGTGTTGCCATGCATGTTGCACTGCTCAGTGAGAGCGAACACAGACATGCCCACCTCTCGATCGTGTTCCCTGAACTCAGACTGGCTGAATCCTAAATAGATACTTATGCTCAGTATTTACTGAAGAGAAGGTAGGGCAGGGTCCACAGCTCAGCACCATGGACACGGGGGGGGGGAGGTGTGCACTAGTCCCTTCACAAAAGCAAGGGTCCTACAAGAGCTCGATAAGTTGAGGGTGGACAAGGCAATAGGACCTGATGGCATACATCCCAGGGTACTAAAGGAACTAAGGGTGGCACTAGCAGAGCCATTATCAGAAATGTTTAGTGAGTCTCTGAGCACAGGAGAGGTCCCAGAAGACTGGAGAAGAGCTCATGTGATCCCGCTCCACAAGAGTGGTAGCAGAGAGAAGGCAGGGAACTACAGACCAGTCAGTCTTACCTCAGTAGTGGGCAAGATTATGGAGGCACTCCTTTAGGAAAGGATAGTGCAACACCTGGAATCCATAGGAGCACAGGATCCAAGACAGCATGGGTTTATAAAAGGAAGGTCCTATCAAACTAATCTCATAGATTTCTTTGACTGGGTAACCAGAGTGGTGAACCAAGGGGGAGCAGTTGATATCACCTACCTTGACTTCAGCAAAGCTTTCGATACTGTTCCACATAGAAGATTGATTCATAAGCTGGGTAGGCTCGGGGTGGGTCAGAAGTTGGTCAACTGGGTGGCAAACTGGTTGATGGGCAGAAAACAGAGAGTGGTGGTAAACGGTATACAGTCAGAAGAGATGCAAGTCACAAGTGGGGTACATCAGGGATCAGTCCTGGGGCCAGTCCTCTTCAATATTTTCATCAGTGACATTGTAGAAGGACTGGAGGGTAAGGTTTCTCTGTTTGCAGATGACACCAAGATCTGCAACAGAATAGATGATCCAGATGGGGTGGGAAGAATGAGAAGAGGTCTGGATAAACTAGCAAAATGGTTGGAAGAGTGGCAACTGGAAGTGCAAGATCATGCACATAGGGAAGAGAAACCCTGAAGCCACCTATAGGCTGGCAGGGGAGTTGCTGGCAGTCACAAGGGAAGAAAGAGACTTGGGCGTCATCATCACCGATGACCTGAAATCATCCAAGCAGACTACTAAAGCAGTAAGTAAGGCTAGGGGGATGTTGAGGTATATTAGTAGGGGTATCACAAGTTAGAAGAGGGAGATAATAATCCCTCTTTACAAGACACTGGTTAGGCCCCATCTGGAGTAATGCGTGCAGTACTGGAGGCCACACCTTCACAAGGACATTAACCAAATTGAGGCAGTTTAGAGAAGGGCAACCAAAATGGTGCAGAGACTGCATCAGAAAACATATGAGGACAGATTAACGGGAGCTCAATATGTATACCCCAGAGCAAAGGAGGGAGAGAGGTGATATGATCGAAACATTCAAACACCTTAAGGGCATTAACAAGGTGAAAGAGTCTAACATGTTTCAATATAAGAAAAATAGCAGGACAAGAGGACACAGCATGAGATTAGAGGGAGGCCGATTAAGGGGGAATGTGAGGAAGTTCTTTTTTCACAGGGTGGTGGATGCATGGAACGGCCTACTTCAGGAAGTGGTGGATATGAATACAGTGCAGGGCTTCAAACAGGCATGGGATGGGCATAAGGGAGCAATACAGATGAGTATGAATAAATAGGCCATTGACAGAGCAAAGGCCGATGGCATATTTATAAGGCAGAAAAAGAAATGGGCAGACTGGATGGGCCTTGCAGTCCTTATCTGCCATCAACTTCTATGTTTCTGTGAATAGCGATTCTTTTAACTGTCATATATTACTCCAGAGAAATATTTTTTAAATAATTCACACAACTATTACTTTGCTAGGAGGAGTTTTATTTTTCTGTGTAAAAGTATTACACATGCAGCTTGGTGTACCTCAGGTAAGCAGATGCCGCGGGACACCAGGGATCATGTACCAAATGATGGGGAGAGGGGGATGCAACTAGGCAGTAGTGATGGCAATGCACATGGCACAGTGCAATCACAGCAGTGCATATGGCACAGCAATGTAATGGAAGTGCACATGGCACAGTGCAGTGTCAGCCATACTCCTCACACGGGCCTGCAACCTCCTAACCCTCCCCACTTATGGACCTGCAACCCCACTTCCCACGTAGGGGCTTGCGGTGTCTGCTGTGCACATGGTACTGCACCGTGGCAGCAGTACATCTTATGCTGTGCCACACACACTGGTGTTGCCGCACTGTGCTAAATGCTCTGCCAACACTGCGCTGTGCCACACGCAGTGCTAGCACAGCACTGCGCCACGTGCAGTGCTGACACTTCGTGGTGCCATATGTACTACTAATACCATGCAATGCCATGTGCACTGCCATAACTCACTGTGCCATGTGCTTTGCAAACACCGCGCTGTGCCATGTGACACACACTGTACTGTGCCACACTGTTGACACCATGCAATGCTGTCAGTGCGTTGTGCCATGTGCACTGCTGACACTTCTCTGTGCCATGTGCAGTGCTGACACAACAGTGCCATGTGCCATACTGACACTGACTGTGTGGTGCCGACACTGCACTTTGTCACATCCAGTGCAGAGACTGCACTGTGTCAGGTGCGATGCCGACATCGCACTGTGCCACGTGAACTGCTGACACAGGTCTGCCACATGTACTGCTGACACCACACTGTGCCAAGTGCACTGTACCACATGTACCAAGACACTGCGCTGTGCCACGTGCACTGCCAACACTTCATTCTGCCCCTCTCCCTTCCTGGCACTGGTAGCCTGATCCTCTCTCCCCAATCTCTTCTTTGCATACCTCATGAGTATCCCTTATTTTCAGGAACATCTCCAGTTTTGCCTCAAAATTTTCCTCTGTCCCTCCTTGACATTGTTGCTTCCCCTTGGCAGGCTAGTTACGACAGTGGTGGCCAGGGAGGCAACATGGGTCGGCAGACAGACATGCAGGGCTTTACTAAACCCCAGCTCCCATTTTCCACCTTTTTCCCATCCGTACTGCGGCCTACATGAAGCATGCATGTGGATGCACACAAGTTTCACCTCCATTTCCCCTAAGATTTTTAAAATGTTAGCCACTGTGGCTAAAGTGATCCCAAACTGTTTAGCCACTATGTGAAAACATGAGCCATACAACAATATACACTGCCAAATTATTTATTCTAAATTATGTACTATACTGTTGCTAAAAGACGGCACCTGCATGGCGAGAGTAACTTTAGAAATCTTAGCCACATGCTAAAAACATTTGCCAGTGGCAACGTGGTGAGTGGGAAGCGGGAACATAGATCACCAGGCCACAGTAGCTGTCTTCCGTGCCTCCCCCCTTAGCCTGCACTACCACCAGGCCTCCACCTGGTGGCAGTCAGAGGTTGGGCAAGCAAGCCCTGCATCCCTGGAAAAGGACAGCAGTCCCTTGGATGCTGTGTCCTATCACCCCAGTTGACCCCTGGCAACCAGAGTCCACTTCCAAACTCTGGTCATCAGTGTGGAGTGAGGTGTGGCATCCAGCAACTCAGCACCACCGGGTCAGCCCCTTTGTATGATTTTTTTTTTAAATATAAGCACTTTTTTTTTTGTACATTCTTTTTTCTGCGCCAAACCACCAGGGAACTCTCTCTCCGACATCCTTCACACCACGAGCTCTACCTCCTACCTGAAGCTCACTCCCCACCCCACACCAGCCTGGCAGATCCCCTGGTTCTGCACCCCCTGAGGTGGGGCCACCCTATCCACCCAGGGCACTCAGTCTACAATTTAATGTACAGGCTGGGCAGTTGGCCTGGTGGAGAGAAGCCCGGAGTTGGAGTGTGGCTCAGTGGGCGGAGGTGCCATTGCCTATCCCCAGGGATGGGGATTTTGTCCTTAGTGTGGTCGGTCCCCAGGAGTGCGGCATGCAGTGATGCCTGCGCACAGCTACCCTGCTAGTGTTTGCCACACTCTGCCCCCTACGTCGGCTGGTGTACCTGCAGTGTCCCCGATCTCCATCTGGGGCTGCCAGGGCACCGTGTAACCCGGATCCCACCCCAGGGACAGGAGAGCTGTCCTCCGGATGCTCCATTCTCTCCCTCCCCTGCCAACCCCTGTCCACTCGAGTGGCCGGTGTGGTGCGAGGTGTGGCGTCCAGTGCCTCAACCCTCAGTGCCACCAGGCCAGCTAAAATATAAGCACCTTGATAAGACATAATTTGCATTGTCTCTTTAAATGTCTTAATATTAGGCACTATAAATAGAGGGTTTTGCATTCATGGCATCACACCTTAAGAAAGTACATACAGCATACACAAAATGTTGGCTGCGGCAGTGTGTGATGCTGTATGTTGGATTCAATAAACAGGATTACTATCCTGCAACACAGCAGGAGTGCCCTTTTGTGTTTTATGAACGCTGAGCCCACCTCTTGTAACTGTGAGAGCCAGAAGTGACCACATTGACATCCACCTGTAGTGGGTAGTACACGGAGTCCTGGTACTTGCTGGGGGATGGGTCTGGGAGCCTGAGGCGAAGGGGAGGCAAGCCAAATGCAAGGGCTGGGGGGGAACCCCAGGTACTAACAACCAAGGCTGAAGGGGGATTGGTATCCAGCTGCAAATGCAGAGGAAGGGGATGGAGTGGAGCTTGCCACCAGGGTGGAGAGGTCAAGGATCATGCTTCCAAGGCTGTGTGGGCCACAGGAGTATAAGGCCAGGGCTTTTGGGGTGGGGCTGGGTAAATAGATGTCAGTTAAAGTGGTAGACAGTGATCGATGAGTGGGGGCGTAGAGTGTTATATGGTGGGTGTCCAGGGTCCCTTGAGGGAGGAAGTGCCCCAGGGGCCCAGGAATGCTGGGCCAAGGAGGGATGTGGTTGTCGGTGGGGCCCAGGAGGAGGGGGTATCAGGGGGTGTGAGATGTCTGGAGGTCCCAAGAGGGAAGGGGATCTGGAGAGGAAGGGGCATCCAGGGGATGTAGAGGAAGGGAGGTGTCCAGCAGACTGGGGAAGCAGGTGGACCGGGAGGGAGGGGTGTCTAGTTAGGAAGGTATGTACAGTGGGGCTGGGGCAGGAGTTGTTGGGGGCACCTGGGAGGGAGCAGTGTCTGGTGAGGGAGAGGCATCAGTAGAGTTGGAAAAGGAAGAAAGTGTCTGGTGGGTCTTGGGGGGGAGGTGTCTGGCAGGCCCAAGAAGGGAGTTGTCTGGAGGAACAAGAGTCGAAGGAGGGAGGTGTCTGAGGGGCCATGGAGGGAGCAAAAGTGGTGATGATGGTGGTGGTGTGGGACTGTGGAGAGACTAGATGTTGGAGGGGACTGTCAGAGTGAGGCCATTGAAAGGAGGAGGACTGTGGAGGGTGGGGAGAATGGAGGACAGAGTTGGTGTGAGGGGATGAGGGGGTTATTGTGCGGGGCTATGGAGGGACAGGAGGTAGTTTTTGGGGGCTACCCTCTTCCCATGGAGGGCATTACACCCCATCACCATTAACCATTAAAAAGGAAATCCTACAGGAGGGAGTGCAGAAGAGAAGGTCAAAATGTGATAATAAGAGGGACACCCATTCTAAGCATCCTCCCTGGACCACTCCACAATCCCCCCAAGGCTTAATACCATCCAGACAACCACCCACTGGCCAGCTGTCCACCACCACCCCTCTGCCAACAACTCTCCATGCAGTAGGGACACCAACTCACCCTGCTATCTATTGATGCAGGTCAAGTTAGGGTGCTTGGGAATGCCATTTGAAGCACATACCCATGCATGGGCCATAACTACACCCACCTACCCCTTTCCATGCACTGGTTTGGAACCCCACTACCCAGTTGGTGCCCTGCACCTCCCCTCCGAATGCAGAGCTCTGCAACTCCATATCCACATGGGTTTGCACCCCTCCATATCCACACACGGGTTTGCATTCCCCTTCCAATACAGGGGCCTTCCTGTGAATGGAACTGCACCCCATTCCCTGCCAGTGAAGGGCCTTGCACCTCTTCCCTGTTTTTCAGTAAATGGGAAATCCAACAGGGTGGTGGGGGAGAGAAGGGCAAACCTCCAAAACATGCATCCCCCAGATGACCACTCCCTTGCAGGTGGACCCTCTTCAGGACCACCCTTCCTGCTTACTAACCAGTCTGTACACCACCCAGTCTCCCGCTGCTGGTACCCCCTTCCCCACCACATACATGGATACAGGATACATTAGTGGGCTTGAGGAAACCATTAGGGCCCATTTAACAGTGGCCACAGTGAACCATTTTGAGGGAGGGAAATGCACTATTCTAAGATGCTAAATCAAAAATAAACTTTGAACAAGTATGCAGTACCCCCAAGTAGCAGTGTCATGGGGTCCTACAGGAAAAAAAGCTTGCCAGCAACCCCAGGCAGGACATGATAGGGTGTGTTGGGACCCCTTAGGACCCTTTTAGTTAGCCCAGGGGAGAGTAATGCATATAGGTGCCCCAGAGTGCAACAGGAGTAAGGGAAAACAACTGTTTATTCCAGGCATTCTGCCGACACCAGTTGCCAGTATGCCTCAGTAGCCCCCACCAGCCGCCCCATGCCCAGTACATACCCTTACATCCAGCACAGAAACTCCCAGCACAGCCAGTTACTCCAGTAAGCATTCCTAAGGCCAGTAGCCCCACCGCAAAATAAATCGCCTGCAAAAGATTCTGTCCAGTGCAACCAGTTCCTGGGCACAGCCCAAGCCAGGCTGACTAGTGACCTGAAGCTGTTTTCATGCACATGACCTCACTGCTAAATAATGGGGAGCAAGAATACAGAACTAATGAGAAATACAAGCTGGACAGTGCCTAAATGTATTGTTAAAGTTCTCCTGAACGTGTCACCAGATCTTTAAATCCCAAGGTGGAAAACCCTAAGCCTGACAATCCCGGGACAAGCAGCCCGAAGCACAGAATCCCAACAGGGGATGGCCACACTCCCGGCAGTTCTCCGGGGAGGCTCTGCAGCCTGCTCTCCCTAGTAAATATATACACCAACTCTGGGTCATCATACCATGGGGAATGTGCAAGGACATAGACAGGATGGAAGCAGTCCAGAGGAGGGCAACTAAAATGGTGCAGGGTCTGCATCTGAAACCATATGAAGAGAGACTGAGAGAGCTTAATATGTATACCCTTGATGAAAGGCGGGACATGATAAAAACTTTCAAGTAACTCAAGGGAATCAACAAAGTCCAGGAGGGTAGCATCTTTCAGAAAAAGAGATGTGCAAGAACAAGGGGGCACAATTTAAAGATAAAGGGGGGATGACTCGGGGGTAATGTGAGAAAATTATTTTTCACGGAGAGAGTGGTGGACACATGGAACCACCTTCCTGGGGTGGTTGTGGGGTCTAAAACAGTGGGGGAATTCAAACATGCATGGGACAGACATAAGGCAATTATTATAGTGGGGGGTTGCAGGAAGTAGGCTGTTGGTTAACTAGAATCTGCAGCTTATCCAATAGGTAGGGAAATGGGCAGACTGGGTGGGCCAAGTGGTCCTTATCTGCCATCAAAGTCTATGTTTCTGTGTCCAGTGGTCCACACAGTGTCAGAATTCTGTGCTTCAGGCTACCATTCCCTGGATTGTCAGGCTCTGGCTTTTCCATCCTGGGATTTTGTAGTATTCTCCATGAGGGAGATCTTCAAGTACTTGAAAGGGATCAAGAAGGTGAACAGAGAGAGAGAGAGAGAGTCTCTTCAGGCTAAGCTGCAGCAAAACTATGAGGGGCACAACCTAAAGTTGGATGGGGGGGGTGTGTAAGTGGGAGGTTAAAAGACAATTCTTCACAGAAAGAGTGATGAGCAAATGGAGCATGTTGCCAGAGGAGGTGATCTCACCGAGGATGGTGGGCAGCTTCAAGAGAGGCTAGGACAGATACAGGGGAAAGATAAAGGTCATGGAAGGGGAGGAGGAGGAAAGAGATGGAAAGGTAGGGGAGGTTGAGCAGGGACACCAGCCTGAGATGCGAACCCTGCACAGTGAGCAGACTAGATAGACCAAAAGGCCTAATTTTGCTGACTTCTTCCTATGTTCGTAAGACTTAAAGCATTGTTATACAATCCAAACTGTATATCCTCCCATAAAACCACTGTCAAAAAATAAAAAGGAGTCTGGTCTATAAAAAAAAATTCAAAAAAGCAAGCATGGTTTTATTTTTAATTTAAAAAAATGGAACTTAAAGGTGCCTCCAAATACAAATGGATGTCAGTAAGCCCACTTCTGGATTTTGACATCCACAATATGCCGGACTGCTCTACATACTTGTGCTCAGCAGCTCTGAGAGGCACTGCCATTCTAGTCTTATTTCTAGCTCTTTGGACACACACTTCTTGTCACTCAGCTACATTCAGATGTACGTTTACCATCTTACTAGAGGAAACTGAACCTAGAAGTTCAGGACTTACATGGTCACCCATAATGCTCCATAGAGTTAGATCAAATTATTCAGTCTAGGCAAAAAGCTGTAGCAGACATCCTACTACCACAGGGGTTATACTTATGATGACTGCCAAAAATGAAATAAATGTGATCCTTAGAAGGCAATCACCCACACTGCCATCTTCCCTTAGCGGGAATGCCAAGACTTTTGACTGTTTAGAAGGTCTAGAAAGTGTGCAGAGCTTGAGCCAGCCTGTCTGCATGCTCTAGCACTATAGCTTGCAGAACCAATGACCCCAGTTCGGGAGGAACTTGGGATGTTAGAGGGTTAGCCTGTGGGGAGGAGGATTGAGTGTCCATAGGACTTTTCTCCTCTGGGGAGGGAGGTTTGCGGAACCCGGTGCACACCTGGCCCTTAGCAGAGGCTAGGGGTAGGGCAGGTTGACCGCAAGTGTGATGGAAGGACCGGCAGACATTGACATACATCACGTGAGTGCGTGAGATGCGCCATGACGTCATTGCATGGCCACTTCCCCCAAGGGAAGAAAACAGGAAATCCAGGCCAGCAGGAGGACAATCGAAAGAAAAAAGTTTGGCCACATAGAAACATAGAAGTTGACAGCAGATAAGGACCTCAAGACCCATCCAGTCTGCCCAAGAAAAACGCCTCACACTTACCACCATACATTATATTAGAAGGATCAAGCCCACTCCATGCTATAGGTGTTAAAAGCCAACATTTCTTAAATATCCAAGCTAAAAACAGGTACATTGCGCCTGCTGCCGACTTGATTTGTTCCCCCATGCACTTTCCATCTACAGTGCACTTTATAGCTACAAGTGTCCCTGTATTTCCGAAGATCCAAACACCTGGGTGAGAGACAGAGTGCCTGGACAATTTCTGGACTATGTGAGCTTTTCACTGAATTTACTATTTTTGACTCTCAGTGAGCAGGGGACTGGGGAAGAGCCGGCTGCTGAGGTCACAGTAAAGGGGTGGGGTACTTTAGTTTAAAACCCCGCACTGCTTGCTAATTTGTTAACCCTGCATTGCTGCCTGAATACATTGCACCTGCTGCCGACTTGATTTGTTCCCCGGTGCACTTTCCATCTACAGTGCACTTTATAGCTACAAGTGTCCCTGCATTGCCGAAGATCCAAACACCTGGGTGAGAGACAGAGCACCTGGACAATTTCTGGACTGTGAGCTTTTCACTGAATTTACTATTTTTGTCTCTCAGTGAGCAGGGGGCTGGGGAAGAGCCGGCTGCTGAGGTCACAGTAAAGGGACAGGGTACTTCAGTTTAAAACCCCACGCTGCTCGCTAGTGCAAGCGATAGTGAGTGGCACAAGCACCACTCGATACAGAAAAAGAATTCTGGTTTTGTTTTGAGGTCTTTCATGTTATAAAGAAAGTATCTTAAGCCCTTATTACCATAAGTGTTTGAAATACAGGGGTAGTTTGTGTGGATTTATTTATTTAGTTTTTTTTAACCGGGTTAGGTGCGCTAGCCAAAGTTTACTATTTTCAGGCACGACCCGGGAGAATACATACATAAAATGAGATGAGATTATACAATACGTAGTATATAGTACAGGTACATGGTGTATAGTACGGGTAGGTTAGAATATAGATCAAGTCAGACAGTACTCAAGATAATACATATAGCTATGCAGAGATGACAAAAGAGATGACAAAAGTGACATTAGTACATGCAAATAACTGAAACTGGGCTAAGTGGCAGCAATAAAGACATTTTATAGCAAAGCTTGTTTAGAAGTGCAGCAGTGTCTTGAGCGAAATAGTGTGGTTAGCTGTGAAGCATTAAGTGGGATTAAAGCATGTGTACAGGGGTCCTGGGATAGGTGGCAATATAGTTCTTTTTTGAAGATTGGGTGGGAGTTAGCCTGCCTCAGGGCAGGAGGGAGGGAGGGAGTTCCAGGTGGCTGGGGTGGTGCAGTGCAAGCTTTTTGAAGTAAGACACCTGGGTATGGTGAGTAGAAATTTGTTTGCCAAGCGTAGTCCGTGGGCAGGTGTCTGTGGTACAAGTAGAGCTGCAAGGTAGGAGGGGATTTGGTTACGGATTACAGAGTCTGTGAGGATCCCTAGGGATGAGGGTATAAATAAGAGTATAGTACCAGTTAACTCTGGGTTTTAATTTAAAACAAATATTACCAAGTGTTTATACACTGGGAGTAATATTAAACATTTTTGAAAGTTGATAGGTAAGAAGTGTTAAAGGTGCTATTCGCTAAGTAGTTTGGTTTTATCAAGAGTACACGAAGTATGAATATATGTAATCTTTGAAAGTTGATAGGTAAGAAGTGTAATAGGTGTTATTTATTAAGCAGTTTGGTTCTATTAGGAGTACACTTAAAGTGTGAATATATTGAAAAAAGTGTGTTCTTTGTGTCTTAATGTGATATTAGATTCTGTATTATATATTAAAAAGATAAAATATATAATTACAGTAAGAGGACAAATAGAGGTAATTATGTATTTTCTCCAGATGAAGTGGTTGGTATTATTATGCTGTTTGGTTAGTTATATACCTAACAATTTGGAATTTTCAAATGAAACTGGATCTTTCTTGCTTACTCAGATAGTGGCTATAAATTGGGAGGAAACACAGACAAATGTAAAAATCCGGAGAAACTTGTTTTCTAATAATTGGAGGAAGTTTTGTTTGGAAACACAGATTAGAGTATTGGATACACACCGTTTGCATGGAAAGGGGTGTGAGGAAAATTATTTATATATAGTTTTATTATTGTTAAGGGGAGATATTGAATTAAATCCAGACCCTAAGGAAGATAAAGAAGTACATTTTAAAATAATACATGATAAATGTGAGGAGTCTAGCTTTCAAAACAGATATGCTAGAGACTGTATTTCAAGAGCAAGACCCAAGTATAGCAGGGTTGTCAGAAACATGGCTCACGGAGAAGGTGGAAAATAGTGAAATAGGAATATCAGGTTACCAGTTGTTTCGTTCTGATAGATTAAATAAAAAGGGAGGGTGATAGTATATATAAAACACACATTGGGACTAGGAGAAATCTTTACAAAGGGTAGCCTAAATAGCATTAAATATTTAGTGATATATTTACAAAATTTGAAACTGGCTGTAGTGATTATTTACTCTACATCAAACATGCAGATGGAAAAAATTGAACAAGTGTTAAATAAAATACACGATAGCATAAAGAATAAAGAGCTTATTTTAAGGGGGATTTAAGTTTGGACTGGTACAAAACTAGAGGTAGGAAACTGAAAGAGCTAGTGGCACCTTTGAGAGTAAAGCAATATATAAAAAAGCCCTCTAGGTTTACAAATGCCTCATCTGAGGGAACTGTGTTAGATCTTATGTTTGCCTCCCCTCATGTTGATGTAAAATCTGTAGGGATACTGCCACCTTACCTTGGAGATCACAATTTAATTTTTGCTATTGTAAACTGCTCTCAGTATAAACAGTATGAACCTAGTACAGGTTGGATTAGAAATATGAGAGTTTTTTCTGCAAATAGATTTAATAAGGACATCCAAAATGAAAATTGGGAAAGATGTTTGATTCCCGATCTGGATTTGGTTATTGAATTTTTTGTAGATACATTTACGGAGTTATGTAATAAACATGCACCAAAATGTAAGGTACAAAAGAGGAATGTGAAGGCTCCATGGATTAGTGATAAATTGATAAAAGCCATAAGAGTAAAAAACAGGTTATGGAAATTAGCCAGAAAAACAAAATCAAGTAGGGATTGGGAGAATTTTAAATCATAAAGAAACTATTGTAGAAATCAGATAAAAAAAGCAAAGAGTAATTTCTTTAGGAATAAGGTGGAAAGAAACACGAATCCCAAAAATTTTTGGTGGACAGTTACTGATATTATTAGCCCAGGACAAAAAGACAAGCAACAAATAAAGCAAATAATTAATGAAGGGATAAACAAAGAAAAACCAAAGGAAATCTCAGATACATTAAATGACTGTTTTATAAATGTACCAGAGATTGATGTAAAAATTTTACCAATCTCTATAGTGCAAGAAAATATGATATACATAAATGGATATCCCCTTTTTGATTTAAGAAATTAAGTGTATCTGAAGTAAAGGCAAATTTAAGACGGATAAAGGTACACAAATCTCCAGGCCTCAATGGAATCGAGGAGAATTTTCTCAAAATAGCAGCCGACTACATTGCACCAACTGTAACATACTTGTTCAATTAGAGCCTAAATTTAGGTACTTTCCAAAATATACGGAAGCAGAGTAAAGTTATTCCAATTCACAGGGGGGGGGGGCACATTGTGAGCCTGGAAACTATCGCCCAATGGCGTTGTTATCAATACTTTCAAAAAGCTTGGAGAAACATGTACATGGGCAGATAATGGCATATTTAGATAAGTATAATCTATTGTCACCTTACCAGGTAGGTTTTAGGACTGGCTACTCATCTCATACGGCTCCAGTAGAGCTGAATGATTTGGTGGCCACCTCGTTGGATGCAGGTTTGGAAACAGCAGTCCTCTTTGTGGACTTATCAAAAGCTTTCGACCTGGTGGACCACTCCCTACTGCTGCAGAGGATTTGACAAATGGGTATTACCGACGGCCCCTGGAAATGGTTTAAATCCTATTTGACGGAACGAACACAGAGGGTGGCGGTATCCCAGGTTTTGTCTAGTAGTAAAGAGATAACACGAGGAGTCCCACAGGGGTCCACATTAGGACCCCTGTTATTTCTAATATTTAATAATGATCTACCAAAAGTGGCAACATTTTCAAAATTAAGACTCTATGCTGATGATACAGCACTGGTCACTAGTGGAGTAGATACTTTGGACCTAGAAACTAAAATCCAAAAAGATTTCAATGGGGTGGGGGAGTGGTTCACCAGGTCGAGGCTTGTTATGAATACAGGGAAAACAAAAGTACTATATTTTGGCTCAAAAAAAACCTAAACTGAACATATCATTAGAAAATAAAATAATTGAGCAGGTGAATGAATATCGTTACTTGGAAGTGACATTTGATGCTGAGTTAACCTTTATAAAACACATATCAGAGATTATTAAAGGAGTAGGTGAAAAATAGGTGCACTAAGACGAGCTTTAAAATGCCTGGATAGAAATACAAGGAAAAAGATAGTTGAACAAATGGTCCTACCCACTATGGAGTATGGTAATATTGTTTATAGGGTTACATCCAAACTTAAGCTGGAGAAAATAGATAAAGTTCAATTTAGACTTGCCAGATTTATACTAGGCTGTAATTTTAATACACATCATTGTATTATGTTGAAAGAAGTAGGATGGCAAACAATGGAATCTAGGAGAAATGTGAGATTGCTAAGCTTGATTCATACATTTTGGATAAAGTATCCTGAACATTATATTTCAGTTGTCTGTGAGTCAAGAAGAGAGAAACAAACTCGAGTATTGGCTAGGTCTGTACATGAAAATAAGATAAAAATAAATGTATGCAGGACTAGACAAGGAGAGAAAACATTAAATTATCAGATTGCTAAACTTTGGAACAAACTTCCTCATTCAACGAGAACAATTTCATTAACATATTTTA
This sequence comes from Neoceratodus forsteri, assembly GCA_016271365.2. Classification (NCBI taxonomy): domain Eukaryota; kingdom Metazoa; phylum Chordata; order Ceratodontiformes; family Ceratodontidae; genus Neoceratodus; species Neoceratodus forsteri. The sequence continues at coordinate 271,538,962 of JADMNL010000025.1, forward strand.
AAAATGAATTGAAGCATATTTATCCTATTGTTTGTAGATGTTGACACATTAAGGGGTTTCTGTATGTGTATGTTTATTGTTATTATCTTTTGCATGTTTGTGTTTATGTATTTTTGTATTTTTGTTTTAATTGATGTAACATCTTACACAGGGCTGTCTTGTAAATAGGGGTTTTCCCTTATGGCAGGTACTCCTGTATAAAAATAAAGCTTTTTATCTATCTATATATCTCCCCACAGTGCAAGAAAAAGCACTCTTCCCAACGGCATTTCGTACCCCTGCGTGTACTTTTTCAAGGGTAACTGGGGGGGATATATATGTCATTCTGTACCTGTTTTTAGCCTGGATATTTAATACATTTTGGCTTTTAACTCCAATAGCATGGGGTGGGTTCGGTCCTTATAATATAAGATCTGGTGGTAAGTGCAAGGCTTTTTTCTTGCTGCCCAGCAGGAGGACTCTGGTCACCCACAGGCCCCACACCCAATGACCTGGGCCCATCGACACAGAACCACATTTGTTTTGACAGCAGAGAGTTGGGGTTCCCCACTGGGGGGTAAGCCTTGGGGGTGATGCATCTGATAACTCTCAAGAGAAGTTGGGCTGATGGGTCTGGGGCAGCTGGAGGAGGGGGCTCAGGGCAAGGAGGATTAAAAAAAGAAAGCGCATACTTTGTAAGGCAGTTTTGGTTGTTTCCTTAGGTGGGTCAGGTAGGGAGATTTGAGTTGTTACTGGGGGAGTGGACAGCTTGGGGATTGAGATTGTAGCTTAGTGGTTTCTGGGTGGAGTGGCAGGAGCAGACAGCTTGGGTCAGTTTTAAGGTTTGTTATGCAGCTGACAAAGTATTCCTCATCCCACCTCTGGCAATTTGGGGCAAATGTTTGGGATTACCTGGGGATTTCAGCATCTTCTCTGCCCCAGGGAGTGGAGGATTTCATGCTGTTTCACACCTCCACCCCCCCGGGCATTTTTTCTGTGGGGCATTTTACATGGGGGGTTTATAGGGGATTCAGACCAAGGTTTGCTATCTGAGTAGCTTGGTACTGATAATTTTTGAATCCCCTTTTAGTCCCTGATGTGGGAGGATGGGGGTTTATTTTGCTGCATTATTTTGGTGAGTCAGATGCAAGCAAAAGCTTGGCAAGATCAGCTTTGTTAGTTTAGGGGAAGGGTGAGAGTGGGCAGCTTGATCAGCTTTGTTAGTTTAGGGGAAGGGTGAGAGTGGACAGCTTGGGAGAGTTGTCATTGCATGGGAGCTCAGTGAGTTAGCATGGTAGTGAAATTGGGGGTTATTTGGGAGTAATGGGAGTGGACAGCCAGGAAGGGAGAGGTTGACTGGTAACTTAGGGGATCAGATGGGAATGGACAGCTTGATGTATCACGGATGTTACTTTCAAGGGGCTTGAATGAGAATTGACAACTTGGGGGAACAGGGTTGTTCCTGTGGGGGGCTGTGTGGAAACAAGCATGTTGCGTGGATTAAGGTCACTTCAGGAGGCAGCAGACAGCTTAGGAAGAGTTGGTGTTGTTACTTTGGGGGATTAGGTAAGAGTGGACAGCTTGGGAGGGTCGGAGATTTGCGGAGCTCAGTGGAAGAGACAGTCTTTGGAGTGCGACTGAGGTTGTTAATGAGAGGCTCCAATGCAACACATACCTTAGGAGGTAGATTGGGGTTGTTAATTTGAGGGAGTGTTGGAAGTAGATAGTTGAGGATTGGTGTTGTTTCTTTGAGAGTCAGGTGGGAGTGGACAGCTTTGGGGATTGAGTGGTTACTTTGGGATTGGGATTGTTTCTTTGGAGGGTCAACTGGGAGTAGAGCGTTTGGTGGGTGATGTTGATTTGTTACAATCTGAGATTGGGTGAAAGCAGACAGTTTGGGCCATTGGGGTTTTTAGTTTGAGGGTCCATGGCGGTGAACAGCTAGAAAGGGTCAAGGTTGTTTTGGAAGAAGCAGATGAGGTTTTTACTTGGGAGTCTGGTGGGAACAGGCACTTTTGGGGTCATGTGGGAACAGGCAGATTGAGGAGGATTGGGGTTGACTTTATCTGAGTTTTTGCTTTCATAGAGAGGTCAGGTGTGAGGATCACATGATGGCAGGATTAGGTTTTACCTTGGGGGTCAAGTAGGAATAGGTAACATGAAGGAATCGGGTTGTTTTTTTGGGTAGTCAACAGACAACTTGGGGGAAGTTTGGCTGAGTAGTTTGGGGGACAGATGGGACTGGACAGCCTGGGGGGAGGGTTGTTACATTGGGGGCTCGTATGGAGGTAGACTGCTTCCTTCACCACATGTGAGTTATGGGGTCTTAACCTCTCACTAGTGGAGATAAATGTATTATCCTACTGCAGCTCGTTGTGTACTACCTATTTATCGGGAAAAGTTTATCACCACTGGAGTTCTAGAAGTAGAATATTCTATAGGATGTCCAGGAATAAGCTAGTTATTCACTCTGGCCAACACTATTGCTACAGCGCTTGTAGCTCTGCCACGTGTTGCTAGGCTCATTGTTAGCAACATTCCAGAGTAAATAAAAAATTTGTTCCTGGACACCTTTTGGAATATCCCCTATAAGGTTGTAAGAGTAGTCTTGTGCAGTCTTAGGGTATGAGAATCATGAACCAGAGGGTTCTGAAACCCTGTGACTGTAATTGAGACCACTCTTACAATTCTAAGAGGGTCTTCACAGATCTATTAATATATTATTGATCAAGGTTGATCAAATGTATTAAAAATGTTCAAAAATTTCCCAGAACGTGATGGATTCCAGGGAACCTGCCCATCAGTTACTCTTTATAGAGTAAGAGAGTCTGATGTGCAAGGAAAAGGAGTGCTCTAATTGGTTGAGACCGCACCTTTGGTCTTTAATAGCAATAATACTCTCTCATGCTAGCATTTCCAAAATTCTGAAGTTCCATGTTCCATGTTCTGCTGGCATATCTCTTTCTTGCATAGGGGTTTGTCTAATTTTGTACCAAGTAAAACATTTTTATTTAAAATTCAAGTTCCATTTTGTAGCCAGCCCAGTGGCACTGAAGGTTGAGGTGCTGGACACCACACCTAACGCCACGCCAATGACCCAGGTTCAGGAATGAACCCAGGCTGTTGGGGGTTGGCGGGGGGGGATCGAGTGTCCAATGGATTGCTCTCCTTTCCTGGGGAGAGGGTTAGACTAGCTACTGTTCTGGCAGCTCCTAGCAGCAGCTGGGGCACAGCTTCAGTGGCTTGCAACACTGAGGAGTGAGCTGTGGCGGACGTCTTACGAGGGTGCGCAGGAATGCACACCCTGCGTGCAGGATGTCATTGCACGGCCAAGCTCAGGGGTAACACAGAACAAGGAAAAAGCCCTGATCCTGGTAGGCAAAGGTGGGGACCAGGAGCTACCCCCCATGCCCAATGTAGAGTGCGTCAGCTGTCTCCAGTGCTTCCTCCAATCCCTGGACACCCATCCAGATTTCTAGAAAGGTCATCAGAAGGAGAAGTGGCAGTCCCGCCCTGGGGGGCTTAAATCCAGGGGAACAGGTGCCAGAAGGTCAGAGCTGCAGCTGAGGGTAACCGAGCAACAGGACTGAGCCTTCAGACAGGTGGGATGGAGGTAAGCTGAGAGCCCCCACTGGAGAGAGTCTGGGGTCGGAAAGAGGCAAAGTAAATGAAGTCTACAGAAAGTTCCATTTTGTAACTGCTGGAGTCTTGAACATGATTTATAATGTTTCAATTAAATTCAGTGTCAAAAAGTACAAGGTAATGCACCGGGGGGGGGGGGGAACAGAGTACTGGATGGGTGGAGCAAGACTTAGCACTACAAAAGAGTAATGGGATCTAGGACTTATCATCAGTAACTCCGTTAAACAAAAGAGCCAGTGCAACAAGGCTTATAGCAAGGTTAACAGGATGCTGGAATGTTTCAGGAGGAGTATTGGTAGCAGATGAAAAAAGGTAATATTTACCCTTTACAGATCCCTGGTGAGGCCTCACCTGGAGTACTGTGTCCAGTTCTAGAGCCCTCACCTCAGAAAGGACTGGGTTAGGTTGGAAACAGTGCAACGTGGAGTAACAAAACTGATTCAGGTCCAGCAGGGCAGATCCTATGAGGAGCGCCTCAAGGCACTAAATATGAACTCACTGGAAACCAGAAAGGAGAGGGGAGATAGGACAGAGACCTTCAAGTTCCTTAAAGGAATTAACAAGGTAAACTGGGGGGAATTATTTACCTTGAATACCAACTCGAGGTTGCATGGTCACGAGTAGAAATTAACAGGAGGGATGTGAAGAAGTACTTCTTTATGGAAAGGGTGGTAGAACCTTGGAACAGTCTGTCAACTGAGGCGGTGGGTGCAAACACCATCAGGGAATTCAAGCAGGCATGGGCTACAGTGAAGGGAATAGTGGTCAAATTATGGTTAGAGGACCGTGTACCATCCTTTAATGAATGGAAGACTGAATGTTTGGAAGCTTTGAGAATAGAGAATGCTGGACCAGGCCTATATCTTTAATTCTAAGTGGGGGACAATTTACAAACACTTTTCTTCACCAGCCCAGTAGTCTGTACATTGCTGGTAACTTACTGTATTCCTCATTTCTGCTCTTTTCTTCCTTCCTGCTTTGTCTGTCTTTGCTCTACATTCTTCTTTGGTCTGCCATTTAAGGGGAACAGTGTTTCATAGGTTGGTGGAGTAACATCCCTTAAATATTCAGAGTTTTATAATTGTATCCATTTCTATTTTATTTTATTTTTATTTAGTTTTTGTTAACCGGGTAGATGCACTAGCCAACAAGACTATTTTCAGGCACGACCCAGGAGGGTACAGAGACAAACTTACTGAATACATTTAGTACAATACTACAAATGACAAGTAAAACTTTGAGTGCAATAACAGCGGAAAACGCTGACAAGAACAATTCATCATTTAGGTTAAGCATGTATCAAAAGTACAAACGTCAATTTTAGAGTGACTGAGCAGTGTACAAGGAACGAGGAGTAGAGCGCAAAGGCAGCGGGTAGTAATAATGTAGGAGACAGGTTGGTAGTGGGCAGAGGAAGAAAAAGGAAAGGAAAAAGTGCTCCCTGTTTGCGTGGAACCAAGGGTCAAAGGACAAACAGAGGAGAGGGGCCAGAAAAGGGAAAGTGAGGGCTAGGGTGATTTAAAGCAGGAGTAGACATAGGAGGAGAAGAGATAGTGGCGTAGTTCTCTTTTGAAGGAGATATGGGAAGAGGATTGACATAGGGTTAGTGGGAGTGTATTCCAGAACCAGGGAGCATGGTAGGCAAAAGCATGACCACCTTTGGAAGTGTGGTGTCTAGGGATTAGAACAGGGGCCTGGTCAGCAGAGTGCAAGGCATAGTTGGTTTTCTGGTGTAGAAAGAGGGGTTTAGGAGTACGGGATCTGATGATGTTATCGGTAATGGATCCGAAAGCATAGTACCTAAGCTCTTGGTGGGGGGGGGAGCCAGCCCAGATCTGAGTAGAGGAGACAATGATGTTTCAGCCAGGGGGAGGAGGAAGCAAAGCGACAGATATTATGGTAGGTAACATCCCACTTTTGTAGACCAGAGCTGCAGGCAGAGACGTGAGCGGCAACCCCATAGGTAAGTGAGGGGAGTAATATCCCACAGGCAATAGCCAGCCTGGCTGAGGGGGTGAGTGCATAGCTCGTACGGTAGGCAATGCCTAGTTTAGAGTTGACCAGCTTATAGGTAGATTGAATATGGAGGTCAAAACCTAGAGATGGGTCAAGGGTGACCCCTAAATATTTGAAGGAGTTTACCACCCCAACAGAAGAGCCATCCAGAGAGGAGACATTGAAGTGATCTTGGGAGTGTTTGAGCTTGGACCCAAATAGCATAGCTTGGGTCTTGGTGTTATTTAGGATAAGTTCGTGATTAGCAAGCCACTGTTGGATAAGCTGAAAATCAGTGGAGAGTCGAGAGTTTAAGTCCTCTATACTGTGTGAACTGGTATACAGTACGATGTCATCTGCATACAGTAGAGAGGAGGTCTTTAGGAGATTGGAGGTGATATTGTTTATAAAAATTGAGAAAAGTAGTGGACTCAAGATGGACCCTTGAGGTACACCGATATTGATGGTGACCTTGTCAGAGAGGGCAGAGTTGAATTTAACATATTGAGACCTATTCGTCAGGTAGCAGTTAAACCAGTTTACAACATTAGATGAGAAACCTAGAGAGACGAGAGTGGGAAGGAGAATGGAGTGGTCCATGAGATCATATGCCTTGGTCATGTCTATGAAAATGGCACCCGTGAGCCAGCCCGAGTCCATGGCCGCTAGGGTGTCAGACGTGAGTTTGAGCAGGCCAGTAGTAGTACTGTGTCCCTTCCAGAAGCCATGTTGAGCATCAGTTAGGAGGTCATTTTTCAGAAGAAAGTCAGTAGTTTGGAGGGCAGCCAGTTTCTCTAGAATTTTGCTGAGCGTGGATAGTATGGCAGTAGGTCTGTAGTTAGAGGGGTTAAGTGGATCACTCTTTTTGAGTACAAGGGTAACTCTGGCTATTTTCCAGATGTCAGGGATGGAGCCCTGACACAGAGAGAGGGTAAAAATCCTTGCAAGGGGGGCTGCTATGTATGGGGCAGCTAATTTTAGGAGCTTTGGCTCCAAGTTATCAGACCTCACAGCTGTATACTCAGAGATGTTACGAAGAAGTCTGAGGACCTCATGCCTCTGTACTGATTTGAAGTGGAAAGTGGTCCTAGCAGGGTTTGCTTGAGGGACTGGATCTGAGAGAGGGGGGGGAAGGTGGAGGTGTATTGAGTGAGGTCAGCAAACTGCATGTTAAGTTTGGTGTAATGAGGGGATTCTTACAGTGGATGCCATTTGAAGTCATGTTGTTAGGCGAAGTGGACTGACTTGAGCCTAGGAATTGCTTAATATGGACCCAGAATTTTTTGGGGTCACCCTGGGAGTCAGTTAGCAAAGCCTTACAGTAGGAGCCTTTTGTTTGCTTAATGTCTTTTTACAGGCATTTCTAAGTTCCCTATAGGTAAGTAAATCTTCTGGTAGACCAGATTTCTTAAACTTAAACCGACTTTTGTCCCTCAGATGTAATTTAGAGAGAAGATCAGATTTCAGCCAGTGGGACTGTCTATTCCTGACTCTTCTGGTCACTAGATGTCTGTGGGTTTCTTGTAGTGTCAAGAAGGTGGACAGGAAGATATCTAGGGCAGACTGTGCATCCGAGGAGCTACAGAGAGCGGTCCAGTCGGTGCCAGCGTCAGTCAGGAAGGCCTGGGGTCAAAATTTGCATAGTTTCGGAAGGTAATGAAACTGGGCTTTGTGGGTTCAGGCCTACCTTTGCCCCATGTGCAGAAAGTGGAGGAGTGGTCAGAGATGACTTCAGGAAGGATGCCTACATCCACGATGTTCATAGGGTGGTTCGTCACAATCCAGTCCAGTAGGGTGCTGGTATTAGATTGAGGAGCAGTTCTAGTAGGTGAGGAAATAATCTGGTGGAGGTTGAAACTTTGAAGTTTAGACAGGGCCATCACCTATGAGCCTCCCAGCCAGTTAATGTTAATATCCCCTAGTAAAAGAACTTCACTATTTCCAGAGAGAGAGACAGTTTGGTCAAGGAGCTCATCGAGTCCTTTGAGTCCAATATGTAGGGATTGTGGCACAGACAACATGTAGCTTCTTCGTGCCAAGGGTGAGGAGGCATGAAGAGCCTCACAGTGATGCAAGGGAGATGAGCTAATTAAGGCGAGCTGGAGGTGAGACTTGTAATATAAAGCTGTTCACCACCCGTTTCGAGGAGGGCCTGTCTTTTCAGAGATTATATGGGCTGGCGAGTATAACGAGTCAGGGCAGATGGCTTAAGCCAGGTTTCAGTGAGGCATACACGCCTGGCTTATAGAGGGAGGTCCAATGATTCTAGTTCAGCAAAGTTTTGCACAAGGCTCCTAATGTTATGGTGTGTACAGAGGAGACCTTTGGCATCTGGCAGAGAGGCAGCTACTGGAGTAATAGGTCCTGGATTTGTTTGTATGTCTCCAGACAGCAGAATGACAAGCAAGAGGCGGTACCAGAGCTTACGGTGAGAGAAAAATGACAAGGCACGAGCTTGTCGGAAGCTGAGGTTGCGAGCATAGGCGACCAGGTGGACCCATATCTTATTAGGGAGTAACGGAGAGGGATTACAATATAAGGCAGGCACCACAAGAAGATTTGAGAAAACAAAGTCATTTTGTTTATAGTGGGGGAGAATGGATACTAACGGAGGGGCCTTTTTGATGGACAGATGTAGCAGAGGCAGAGTAACTGTGAGGAGGAATGTCATCCACAGTTTATTCATTTTGGTCCCAAGACTAACAGGCCAGGAGGAGTGGCAGAGTAGAGGGCAGTATGTTATATGGTATTCATTAATAGATTTGTTTGATGGTTTACTTAGTCTCAAATGCTTATTTCACTGAGGTGTTCAATGTATTTTAATGATATTTGTAATGTACTTTATCTTAATAAAATTTTTTATTAAAAAAAAAAAGTATAGGACAGGGAGGGTTAGTACCCTGGAGGAACAGTAGGTTCCAGTACTGTTCCAGGGAAGGTTTCAGGGATTACAGAAAATATGGGCAGGCTGGATGGACCTCTGGTCTTTTTCTGCCATCACAGTCCATGTTTCTATGTTTAAAAATCCAGTTACTGTGTCTGTTATTGGCAAAGATTGTCTTCTGAATCCTTTGTCTCCCAGCTTACTTCATAAGTCTATAACCTTAGGAGTTCAAGAAAGTGTTCTTATAACCATAAGAGATTCTGTAACTGTACATATGAACATGTAAATTATTTATTTCCCTGCTGGTCTGTCATCTGTAAAATATACCAAGGCCACTATGTTCTGATCAGATGCAGGGCTCCCAGATCTACAGGGATTCTTGTATTTTACAGGGATTTGGAGCCATCTACAGGGACATTCTTCCCATAGACTTGCATTGATTATACAGGAAAACGGAGGAATTAATCTTCCATAGGAAATAATGTAATCTACAGGAAAATCACCCTGGAATTACAGGGAAAATATTAAATCAGTCTGGAAGCATTACCCGACTTTACCAAGAGATTTCAAAAACTACAGGTGGTACAAAGGACAAGTCAGGTATCAGGTTTTAGTTTTAAAATTTGGGGGATTATAGACAGAGACACCAAAACAATTCCTGTGTTATACAGGAGAAAATACACCAATGCCAAAGAGAAGCTTTAAAGAGCACATTTCTCCTTAATTTTTAAATAACAAAATGATTAAACAGGGAGCTTCCTTGCCTCTTGGGGTACTCCTCCATGCTGTATTTTCTTTTTTTTAACACTTGCTCCAAAGGAAGGGAAGAGATAATAATTTGCCCCTCAGTGGCTGCCCACATGATCCCTCTCCACTTCCTGATTCCCCTGCGCTCCAAGTTTTATGACATCTTCATAGGTCAGAGCACGGGGACACACTCCATTCACTTCAATAGTGTCTTTTTTAAATGTAATTTCCGTTTGTAAAATCGGGTTTTGGCACCTGTTGATGGCAGAATTCAGCTAACGAATGTGACTCGGTTGAGTCTGCCATCGATACGTCAAAATCCGATATACAATTGGGAAATTACATTTGAAAAAGACGCTCCATTGAAACGACTGGAGCACATCCCCATGCTCCACTATAAAAATGTCATAGTAGGTCAGAGCGTGGGGACACATAGGAGAATCAGGGAGTCAAGAGGGATCATGCAGGCAACCCCTCAAGGGCAAATTATGATCCCTTCCCATCCTTTGGGGCCAGTATTAAAAAATTAAAAGACAGCATGGAGGAGCTTCCCAAGAGGTAAGGGAGCTCCCTGTTTAATCTTTTTATGGTTGGAAAAGGTGCTCTTTAATCCAGAAATGATAGAGGAACCAATGTGTTGTAGTTCTGACCACTAGTTTCTATCTAACCCCCCCAAAAAAGTATAAGTGGATGTATTTTCTAGTAATTCTGATGAAATTATTTTCTCAAAGGCTAAGTGTAAAAAGACACAGTTGCACATGTCTCTAGGATCTCCCTTCACAAAATCAGTGAGTGAAATTACCAGTCACAATATAGCGAGCAGACAAATAAAAAAAAAAGCTTGCAACCCTTTTGTGATGCTCCACGGAACAGTGCCACACTTTGTGGCACAAAATAGAGAATAATGCATGGGCACCCATGCATAACAAGGCTATGGTTCCATCGAGGTGTTTTGACCACATTACTGGGACCTTGAGAGGTCCCTGATGTCGTCAGACCCCATGATGGAAGCACCAAGTTGTGCATGGTTGCCCATCTGTTATTTTATTTTTAATTTAATTTTAGTCTTTGGTAACCGGGTAAGGCTCACTAGGCATAAGTGACTGTTTTCAGGGGAGACCTGGGTGCACTGGGGAGGCTAAGTGACTTGCTTACAGTCACACAGTATGCAACTGGAAGTTGTGGGAATCAAACCCAGGTCTGCTGGATGTACCAAACCTATTCACAGCTTGTTACTCTAACCTCTAGGCTATGATATGAAACTTGAAATTGATTTCTTCCCCCAAAAATCTATGGTTTAATTTTTTATTATTCACACACACACACAAAAAAAAAAGAAACTCACTCTTACCCAGCTGCTGAAAACCCAGATGGATGAGGGTTGGGGTTCCATATTTTTAATATGATTTAAAAACAGTTGTGTTAGGGGAGGATCCAGTTTCTGTATCCATGTAGGGAAAATGAAAGTAAAACAATAGGTGGCACAAGTTTCCATTCTAATTTAAAAAAAAGTTGCACAGAAGGGTGTGCAGCATTCTATGACCTTTGAACTGTGGTACAACAACTTGTTATTTAGGATAGAAATCCACGCAGAACAAGGGGTAACCATATTTTATATTATGATTTTGTCTGGAACCCTTACATTTCATCAATAGTCATCCTGTTCTTTGCTCCTTACTTAACTCTTTAAAGGGTAAAGAAAAGTCCAATTATTTAGCAGTTCTTTGGCAAAAAGAGAATTTTGAAATTGCACAATAATGGAATCAGTATTAATTATTTCATAATATACTGATTTTGAGTCCTTCATCTGTAAGGTCATTTGGTAAAATGAAGACAGTATGAAAAACTACAAAAATAACATTTCTCAGTTCAACAACTTAAGTCAATAAACACGGCAACATAAAATGTTCCAAGAATCTGATAAAAAGGTATATAACAAAGAATTCACTCACATCATATTGTTTGAGGAACAAAATCAGCCCTATACCCACAAACACAACAAATGGTGTTTTTAGTCAATGTGTCCTGTACATAATTAGCCAATGACAAGCAAGAGGCGATAGAACAATTAACAGCAAATCAGTTTACACAGTATCATTACATCTTCACATTACTTTTTTTAATTTTTTTATTTCGTATGCTTTTGTTTGCAGCTGTTCCGCGGCCGGTCCGCCACCCAGTCACGGACCCTTCTGCTCCCGCATCCCACATTAGCCACAGCTCCCTGATACCCCCTGGTTTGCCCCCCAGGGTGAGGTCACGGCACTGGCTCCTGTAGTGCCGCGAGTGACGGGATAGGTCAGGAAGCTGACCTGGGAGCAATCGGAGCAGAGGGTGGACATCATTTAGGCGGCCGGCAGCTGCATTTTTTTCTCCCTGATGTACAGGGACATGCAATGACGACCAGCGTCCGCCCCACCCCATGAACATATTGGCATCAGCATGTATGTGGTACACCCAGCCTCTGCCGGGAGTCCCCACAATGCCTAACACCCCAACCCCCCAGAGAAGGAGCACAGTCGCTGGACGCTCAATCCTTCTCCCCCCAGCCGGCCCCCCGACAACCTGGGTCTTTTCCTGAACCTGGGTCATCAGCGTCGCAGGTTGGCATCCTGCCCCTGTACCAGCTGGTCGGCGCATCTTCACATTACTTTAAAGCCTATACAAAATCGAACACTGCACTTTGTACAACAAATGTATTACTCGGTGCCAGATTTTTGAAGGGATTATTATGAAAGTGCAAAATGCAGATTTATGTACAAACATTTTTCTGCAAATACAAGCATCACAGCTGTTACAATGTTCAATTACAAAAGCTTGCAAGAATGAGTTTCTTAGACTGCAAAAAATGCCAATCATGCCAACTGTGGTCTCCACATTCGTTGCCCATACACCTTCATGAAATGAAAGAATCTTTTTACATTTCAGGCAGTCCTGAATCCAAACCCATTTTTCCAACTAGCTGAACACAATATTCATCACCTTGATAGAAGGTAATGTCCCATTTGGGACCCATCTTAAAATGAGATGGTTTTACACTTCAGCGTAGTTTTGTCCCAGGTATGTAGGATTCTAAATTCCATAAATGTTAATGTATTTGCAATTCAGTACCAAAAATCTGCCTTAAAAAAATAGAGCATTGTCATTTCATCAGGTTTGCTGTAGACAGTGATGGGACATCTTTTAACAGAAATATTACTACTTTTTAGCAAGTATGTAACACTGGCATGAAACATACAAATCCCACAATCTTCATCCTGTTTTACTAAATGCACGCATGTTACTTGTGATTTTCACAGTTGAATTTGAAGATGCTTCATGGATGAATGGCACCATAAAATATATTTTACTTTCACTTTTAAACTGCAATTATAACACAATGCTTACGTGTGTGTGTGTGATATATATACACATACAAACACACATTTATAACATGGCTTAAGGTGGCTGCTGCAAATGCTGCTCTCCAATTGGAAGAGCCAGATCACATGCCATGTCTACATGTACTCATGTATACTCAGTGCTGTATATTCTAAACTACATATTTTAATACCAGGCCATTTTATATGTGCAATAATACGCTTCAGGGTGCTGCATTTGTTGGGATATAGAGGTAATCTTCCAGGGTGTGCTAGCCTGCAGCCTCATTCCTCAGCACACAAACGCTGGAGGAGGGCCTATATATCCCAACGAATGCACACTTTGTCAAGTTACAGTATATATATATATAGAGAGAGAGAGAAAGAAAGAAGGAATAAATAATGGCAAAGGTGTGGTATATGAGGAAAACTGAGGGGTTGAACAAGCTTTATGCAAGTGGCTTTTATGAGCTTGTTCAACCCTGAGATAGTATTATTTCCTCATGTACCACACTCTGCCATCATTTGTTTTATATAATACACAAGGCTGGACACTTTTTGCTGTGCCCTATATAGGCAGCTAGCTAGGGTCATAATACCCTACTTGGCTACCATCATCTATGGGGAAATAAATGATGGCTTTTCAATGGGAAAGGGCCCAACCATGTATTTTATATATATCATCTCACTGGGTTGTGTTTTTGTTACTCTGCCCTCTTCCATGACTCCTGAAAGTCACAACCTTCTGTAGGCAGCAGGGTGATGCTTTCTGTATTTAAACAGTTTTTCTCCGCTCAGCAGGAGTTTATTACATCTCCTGCTATACAGATGTACAATTGCATCACAGAATGTTTCACTCAAACAGCTCTTACTTCATTAAATAAAAGGGGCTTGGGGTAGGGATACTTAGTGACACGTCTAAAATGATATCATTGGAAGGGTATGGTTCTGAAAGATCAGAACATAGACAACAGTGAAAATTCACCCGACAAAACACAGTGGTACATCGAAGTAGCATTTATAAATTAAAAACAATATTTAATTAATAATACATACATATCAGTGGAACTAAAATCACATTTAAGGTACTATTAATCTTAATACTTGTACCATTACAGCAGAAGCTGCTGCTGAAAGAGCAACTTCCTGGATCATCTTACTATCACAGTAGAAAGTAATGATAGCCCATATATTATCTGTATCGTTCTGTTAAAAAAGATGCCCGTCAGTTGTAGCATCAGATGGCATTATCTTCATTGTAGGAGGTTTCCTTCATGCTTTCTTCAGTGCCACTGGACTCTGTGTCCCATCATGCTGTTTGACGATGATGATGCCACTATATGGCACATTCTGCAGCGTTCACCTTCACTTCAGTTGTTTTTTAACATAACTTTTTGACAATATGTCAGAATTTGTCTCACTAAGCAACACTTAAACTTTAAGTAAACAGGGACTGATAACTTGACATTTAGCATTCATCAGTTGGACAGGCTGACTTTTTCAAAAACAAGGTAAAACAAAATGAGATGTCTCCAGACAACCTTAGGTATACTTTGTCCTAACGAGGGCACACTATCTTGACCAATTCGACCACTGTCCCAAGTTTGAAAAGGAGACTATTTGGGCATATCACGCAAACAATTTTAAAGATTGCCTAAATGAGAAAATGTGCAAAAATTCAAAAAAAAGATATGATGATCTGAAAGTTATACCTCAAATGAGAGTTGGTACACTTATTTATACATAATTGTACATACATTCCTCGCCCTCTGTACAGGAGTCATGGAGGTCACTCCCAAAATGGCACTAGGTGGCATGCTTCCTTTAAAAGGTCTACCGGCCTCAGCTGTGAAGGTGGCCCACTAGGTGATGATCATAACGTTATCAGTCCTGGACAACCTGGTGGATGACACCTTGGAGCAGAACAGTAGGGGATCACACCTCAAATTTCAACAAGTATCATGCTTCCTCTGATGCCTCTGTCAGTAGGTTTGATGAGCATCTGCCTTGCAGTCACAATATTTTAACCAAAAAAGAGATTTCCCACAATATTTTGTTGTTTTAGTACACATGCTTTGCCATCCCCAGGTGAGAACTGCGGAGGTCACACCGGAGCAGTATGAGCTGTGATGCCTGCTTTATATGCTCTACCATGCTGCCACTGTTGAAGATGACTCTTATTATGGGCAGAAAGTAATAGGCCTAAGATATCTGGGTGGACTGTGGCCCTTGTAGTAGGAAGCACGGAGGTCATCCATCAGTGTCCGCCATATACTCTATCATACATCCTTTGCAAGCCTAATCCACAACGTCAGGTTTGAAGAGCATCTGCACTACAGTCACAATGTTCAAGCCAACAACCGCTTCCAAAGAAATAAAAAAAAAGGCATTAATTTTATCTCCCTTAATTTGTTTGGGACTTAAAAACATTCCTTCTTTGCCGTGAAAGGGATCCATACAGTGCATGCCATATCATGACATGTTTGTTCTGCAGCACACTGGAAATCTAAAAGGAATCAAGGGAACTTCCAACGGTGAAGAACATTTAATCTGATGGTAAAATCTGCAGGATCCTTTCATAACAGAAAAAATACTGAGTAGCCCTACAGGCCAGTGACAGATTTTATATTTTAATGCAGCCACATATAAAGAATGGTGCTTATGGAAAATGCAATTTTTTTTTCTTGCTTAAAACACAAAGATTGCATTGTTAAACTGCAATTACTTAAGCAAGAAGACATGACAAGGGGTGTGTTATGGTGGGATAACAGCCCGCCTCAGTTGGGTTGAGGCATGAGGTGAAGCCAAGTGCTTCTACCATCCGAGAATGGCCGTTAGCCCCCCAGGACGCACTCTCTGGAGTGCCTTATTGTGATTATGAAATAGATCCTTTTTAGTAAATTGGATGTATTTTTTAAACATATTTTGTTAAGCTACTTTCAGCCAGGTTGTTGTGCTGGGATAATGGCACAGCTGAAAATACCTATTGGCCAATCAGGAGCCAGCATTCTTTCTACATATTTCGTGATAGACTTTAAAATACTTCCTGCTTACAGCCAGCCTATCCATGTAGCACCAGCATTGCCACTTTCGATGTCAGTGACCCAGGTTCAGGAACAAGTCCAGGTCACTGGAGGGGTGGCAGGGGAAAGAGGATCGAGAATGCTAGAGGTCCCTGCCCTCCTTCAAGAAAGAAAGGTTGCTGCCTCCACCACAATGCTGCCATCTGGGGGACCACAGGTGGCAGTGCAGTGATGGTATTGCGGGAGGGAAGGTACCTGCCAGGCTCTGCAGTGGCACACTTTGTGTGAATGCATTCGGAGCCCATACTATGCCAGCAACCTGAAGACAGGGCACAAAAAAGAGAAAAAAAACAATAGAATGACTCAGGGCACTCCTTGCCCCCCTCTGTGACTAGCCTTCCACCATAGAATCTGTTGAGCAGAAAGACAATACCCTAAGCTGGTTCTCCCCCACCCAGCCTGGAGGAACCCTATCACAGTAGGCAACCCGACAGACCAGGGAAGTACCACAGAAGCTGTAGGATGGGGCTGGGTAGCCACCCAGCTGTAGAGGGCAGCACTGGTGACAAAAGCATATAGCATAAATTAGCAATGATAAAAACACCTCCTGCTTTTAGCTCATGTACACTGAACAGCATCAGGCAGGAAAGCAGAACATGAAACATCTTTAATGCAGAGGCAGCAAAAGTCAGTCAAATGGGCATGGTTAGATTCAGTATGTTCACCAAAATGCTGCACTCATTTTATAAAATCTGGGAATAATAGAGTAGTTTCCACTGCGGTGGCTCACTCCTTGGCTTCCTCTTGTTTTGCTACTGACCAGTATATATTTTTTAATGATGCTTGAATTATTTGCACTGAGAGCCATCCACAACTCGCGGAGAAAGTGGGAGCTCTTTCTGGAAGGGTAGAATTGAGCAACAGATTCCAGGGTTTGAACCATGTACACTGGAGCCATGACTTTCTTTTCTCAGAACAGAAACCAATACCCCCACCAATCTGCTTATTTTCTCTTAATATGATGCTTATTAAAAATATTCAGTGTATATTTAAAAGGAAGCCATGGCTGGTATTTATCATTCCAAAAATTAATTGTGTTCCTCCAGAAAAGATCTTGGACTCCAGAAGCCATCTTATGAGAAATGGAGAGTAGGAGGGCTCACTGTTTAAAGAAAGTCTCTTTAAATACACCCAATGATCTGGGTAGAAGCTGGAGGATTTTTTCCCCTGCAATTCTGATGTGTGTAGATCTGCCAGTAGGAAAACTGTATGAACTTCCATCCCATAAGCCTTATGTTGGTTGCAGTAAGGACATAATCAAACCTTATCCAAACCCCGTGCCCCGCCCCCCAAACAGATCCTTTCATGTAAAGATGCAAAACACTGGACCTCAAAAAAGGTGAAGTGACTAGGTTCTCTCAATTTCAGTTAGTGTGTTTACATAACAGTGAATAACCTGATCCTATTTAAAATGCTTAGTATTCTGAATAAGCACTCCGACCATGTAAACAGCAGTATTCAGATTTCTGAGTATTTTTGAATAGTACTGTTCAGAATAACAGAGCAGGGATATTCTACTTGTATTCCAAACTCTAGTGGAGTGTTGTGACAGTATTCAGAATATGCCTCAGCCTAAATATACAGATGCATGCATGTAGCTGTCCTCTGACACGTTCTTCTCAGGGTACCACTTAAACACCAGGTGGTGTACTAGGCATGCTGGAAGTGCTGCGTATTCCATGTACTGCAACATGCATGTAAACTGAGAATGCAGATGGTATATACACTAAAACAAACAGAACAGAGTGCGCACTAGGCAGCGGTGCTCACGAAAAAAACTTTAACGTATCACATACCATTTGGGCACTCACCACCACTTATGATGGTGACACCGTGTTAAAAAACAAAGAAAATTTACTCCATTACAATTTTTAAAACACAGCGCCCACCTGACACATTTCAGGTCCCCTGGACCCTTTCTAAAAAGGCAAAGGCATTCAATTCTATGTGTGCTTTATGCCTTAGCCTTTGAGAAAGGGTCCAGGGAACCAGAAACACATCAGGCAGCGCTATGTTTCAAAAGTTGTAATGGAATCTATTCTCTGTTTTTTTACGATAGTCAACATCATAAGTGTTGTGAATGCTCAAATGGTATGTATATATACTATATATACTCAAGTGACATGTAAATGCAGTATCTGGAATACTTAATCGTAGTACTACTCAATATTCCAGATGCTGCCATAACTCCTCTGATTGTGATTTCAAGGGCTGTGTCTATGATCTTCTTCTCCACTTTAGGCAGGTTCACCTGGCCTAACTTTCCTTACATCAGAAAAACAGATGTTGTATTAGGTCACAGAGGCCCAACCGAACCTGGGGAGATGGCCTGTGACCTGGGCTGTTCACTGGGTACACAGATTCGCTTTAATATTAGGAAAGCCTGATCACTATGGAGAGTTAATCTAATAAAACACATCTTGACTCAACAACTGTCAGTATAGCCCAATAAGAAGGCTTGCATGCAAACCCTATCGCTGTTGCACAAAATGTCATTTTTATGTGCATAAATTAATACAAAAGCATCACAGCAGTACCCAGACATGCTGCAGATTTTACAAAACATTTCCACTGATTTCTAATGGGCCCAGCCACATACTTAGAACAGTAGTCCTCACAGATAGTGCATCAAGACATGCCTTCCCTTAATCCGCGTTACATGCTGCAGGTTCAGCGTGGTGAATGTTAAAAGCAATCTGTCCATTTTCTTTTCCACTGCTAATTTCTGTGGAGTGTCCCCATTGTTGACAATATGCTTCACTCGCCTACCCTCTCAGCTTGTCAAGTTGCATGTGAGGAGGCAGAGATAAGGAGTTTGTAATACTTCGACTTGATGTGCAGTGCAGAAACAGCCTGCTGTCCTGCATCTGTCCTCTAGATGTTGCCACTGGAATTCACATCGGGGAACTGATTCACATCTCCCACTTCACAGAAGGACTGATCTCCTTGTATAAATGAAAGCTTGTATCGTAAACGTACTGGCTCCTAAATGAGAAAAAAGGAAGCCATTTTAAATGAGAGCAGTTATTACATGACTGATAAGCAAATAAAATACTAGCTCAATGAGCAGTATACTTGAGCAATAATACACCATAGGGTGTGGTCTGTCATGAAATACCATGCCTTAGGTGTACTGTGAGGTACAAGGTCGAAGGCAGAGTGTCTCATGCACCCAAGAAATGACAATATCCCATGACATATCAGACTGTTGTGTATTACTGCTGTTATGAAATGATCCACATTTTATCCACTTTCTGCGTATGAAAAAATAAAGCAAAATATTTTAAATTATTCCTGTTTTGATCAGGAGGTGGTGCTGTGCTACAGGATATGATGAACTGTGGGTGGAGGGATTCAAAGTGGGCTGAAAAATCTATTGTCTGGGACATTTTTTTACCTATGAGTAGATTCTGGGATTTTAATCACAAATAAGAAGATACCTCAGCCAATCAAGTTGCTGGATTCTTTATATCCATGCATAATAATAAAACAGAAATTCGGTGCAAATAAGAGAGTCTTAGAAATGCCTCTCCTACACTTCCAGAGACCTCAGATAGGAATTTTATATTTTCTGAGAGCATACACATATACACAAAGTGTATGTATACACTGGCCTTCACGTTTGGCTTTGATGGATTTTGACCTTGATGTCTGGCTAGTTTGTGGCCTTGTTATGTGGCTATGTTGGATGTTAGTCTGGATGTCCGGATATACTGAATTTAAGCCTTGGCATCTGACTGCGCTGCTCACTGGCCTTGTGTGCTGACTTACTGGACACTGATCTTGCTATTTGGCTATACTTATTCTGTTCTTGATTCTTGACTATATAGGACATTGGCCTTGATAGTCTGCCATTCTGGACACTGACCTTGCTTTATGACTTCCTGGACACTGACGGTGATGCTTGGCTATACTGAACACTGGTCTTGATGTCTGACCGTACTGAACACTGGCCTTCACATTTGGTTTTACTGGACTTTTGGCCCTTAATATTTGGCTATTCTGGGCATTAGCCTTTATGCCTGGCTAGTCTGGGAAATGGCTTTGATGTCCGACTGTACTGAAAATTGGCCTTCACATGTGGCTTTGATGGCGTCTCACCTTGGTGTCTGGCAGTTCTGGGAACTGGCCTTGACGTTTGGCCGCATCGGACACTGGCCTTGTTGTGTGGCTATACTGGGTGGTGGTCTTGTTATCCGGATGTTCTGGAAGCTGGCACTGATGCTTAGCCACACAGAATGACGGCCTTGATATTTGGTCTCAGTGGATGCTGGCCTTTACATTTTGCCATACTGGACACTGTCCTTCATATCTGACCAGATGATACGGTGGCATTGATAGCTCACTATACCTGACCTTAGTCTACTCCTGTACAAGAACCAGTATCCACCAGGTCTCCAAATGGAGATCACAACAAAAGCATCACTATTCTGTTTCATTATTATCTTTTCTCCCAGTACTGTCCCTTTTTCCCATTCCTAACCATGATGTTCGGGGTAGCCATGGCTGCATCCATCCTACAGCCATAAGACTGGGTGAGCAGTGTCTGCCACAGCTGATTCCAGTGCTGTTCCCTGGCCAGCCAGCAGATGGTTCACCCTCCCAGAGAGGCAAGTACCTTAACTCTACTAAGCACCCCGCTCCCAGCAAGGAATTGGGGGGATCATGCACAAACCCGATCTCCCAGGTGGTAATACACTGCGCAGCCACCACACCACTGGGAACAGCCCTGATGCATGATGATTGACATTTTCAAACTGGCTCTGTGAATTGTACTTGAGCTGTTAAAGGGGAAACTACACCCTTGTATCTTGTACATTTTATTTGTTTCTATGTCAGACAACTCTTTTCCTGCAGCTGTTAGAGATATGTGTGATTGCTTTAGCTTATTTTCACTGTTCATATTAGTCCCTGTAACTATCTGGGGGGGTCTCCATTTTCTGGTTGTTGAAATCTCATTGTCCCTGAGAGCTGCATTAGCATATGAGAACATGATGTGTTATCACCCTTTAGACTCCACAGTATGCCTGTCTGCTTAATTAGAGTTCAACAAAACAAGATGCAGCAAGGTGTGAAATACCACATTTACCTTGTTAGCTCTGCAAACTGAGTTGTAATGCAGGGGGTTTCCCTTTAAACTGCATTCAATTTGTGTGCTTCCAGAGAGTTTTTTTCAGGATATTTGTACTTTAAGCATAGAGATACATGGTATTAAATTGGCTGCTGTTGCATCATGTTCTCATATGCCAATGCAGCGCTCATGGATTTCAACAACCTTAAAATGGAGACCTACAGCACAGTTAAAAAGGACTAGCATGAACAGTGAAAACAACATAAATAACATGTATATCCCCAACAGCTACAGGAAAAAAGCTGCCTGCCAACGTGGAAACAAATAAAATGTACAAGATATGAGGGTGTAGTTTTCCTTTAATAGTTTTTATTGATAGCAGCGGAAGTATCATGGAACAGTGTGGACCCTTGTAACATCTTTCCTAAATACATAAAAATACAGAGCAATGCAGGTTAGTGGTTCAGAATCAAACTGTGAACCAGGAGAACCCACAGTTTGTATATTCCTAGAGCCACTGACTCATCATGTGACCCTGAGTAAGCCATGTGACGTACCCAATTTTCTGTCCCCTCAACTGGAAACTTGGGCAAAAGCAAGACTCCATACTGAAAAGTTGCAGCACCTCAAAAGACAGTTGTAGTGGGGGGTGGCAGGAAGTAGGCTGTTGGTTAACTAGAATTGGCAGCTTATCCAGTAGGTAGGGAAATGGGCAGACTGGGTGGGCCAAGTGGTCCTTATCTGCCGTTAAAGTCTATGTTTCTATGTTAACTGGTCTATCTAGGATAAATACAACATACATGCACACAGCTTACCTTCCTTGGATTAGCTAGTAGTAATACTTGAGAGAGTACTGCAGGACGCAGCAGAGGGTTGAAAGCAGGAAGTTCGGAGCCAGAAGGAGGCTGCAGTTTGATTCTCATAGTCTGCAATATTTAAAGGCATTGCTCAGATGGATGACTTTTCTATACTTAAAGCAGTACAGAGAACTGTTCATTCAGAAAAACACTACTTTCAGCAGTAAATACAGATTTGGTGATCTTTGTCTCATGATATATTGGTCATGCAGTTCAGTAATGGGCTACTCTTCCATTATATTTTTTTTCTTTTCCATACAGCTTTTGCCTTGTGGCGTGACGGCAGGCTGATAAGTCCCATCCCCACTCCCCCCCAACTGGCTGCCACCTCCCTCAGGAACTCACTGAACCACAGGTCCCCCATAGCAACTCCCCCCCATGACGGGGCTAGGAGAAGGAGGGCCATCCTCCCATTCCCAGTACATAATCCAGATGGTTGGTGGTAAGCAGTTCACAGGTGATGGTGCAGGTTGGGAGAAATGTGTATGACTTCATGAGCCCAAACTGCCTTTTTCTGTCCCACCCGTCCCCAGCCACAGACAGGCAGTAGTGCATGCCATGTGGAGGCACACGTGCACCGTGCCAAACCAGTGGCCCCCTTCTTGTCCCTCATCCTGACCGATGCCCAGTTTGTCTAACCATAACTAAATCGATGCACTTGTAGTTTTTGTGCCTATTTCGGCTTCAGTTGTGTAATGGTTTTTCAATTCATCTCTCTCTCGCTCTCTAAATTGGTCTATCTCCTTAGCCTGTTGACTTAGCCCTGGTCTCTAGCTAGATTCTCTACCACTTTATTTCACCTCTCTTGTTGCTCTGTGCCGTTTAGGCCACTGGTCACACTTGTTACTACTTTGTTTTATATCTGTCTCACCACAAGTTCACTGTTACAGGATTTCATTTCTATACCCTGCAAATATTTGCTTTTCATGCTAATGTGTAATTCACTTTAACCTATGTTTGTGTATGGTATTGTGTGTAATTTTGTGTGTGCTCATTGATACTTTGTTACTCCCACCACCCTCTCCCCCAGGTCACACCGGGAGACGAGCAACTTGTTTGTTCAGTGTACCTTACCTGATGAAACTTTTAAATAAATAAATAAATAAATACACACATACATACATACATACATACATACATACCTCCCTTGCCTGCACTTTCACCAAGTCTCCATCTGGTGGCAGTTGATGGTGGGGCTGATAAGCATCCTACCCCGGGAGAGGACAGCAGTTCAGCGGACGCACGATTCTGTCCCACCCCCAAGCCAAACCGACCCCCAGCAACCTGAGTCTGCTCCCGTACCTGGGTTCCTGGCATGGTAGGCAGTAGCTCTACCACCAAGCCACTGGGCCAGCTCTGATTGTCCATCTTTACAAACATCGGTTGATGTAACAGCCTAGTTCCTCAGTGAAAGGAAAGGTAGTAGACAGTGTAGCATTGGGGTTGAAGCAGTGAACTGAAATGAGAGATCACAGGTTCTGATCCCATCACAGCCACTAGTCTACGTGTGGAACCATTGGCAAATCAGTTGACCTTCCTGTGCATCAGTCCATTCCTTTTTTCATACAGACCTTTCTACCGTCTCCCCCTGCCATCACCTCAGGGATATCCTCTGTAGTCAGGGATATATCCTGTTCAGGCAGTTCTGTCGTCATTTGGATGGTGGGGAGAAAGGTTCCTTCCCATTTATTTCTCCCAAGTCCATCTCTACACCCCATGGCAGTGGCAGTGACTCTAGGGCCTTCCATGCACACAGCATCCCTACAACAACAGCAGGTTCCCTGGCCTAGCCACAGGGGTTGCTATGGGACCAGAACCCACCACAAACCCTCCCCGACTGAGGCACGCTGCTGCACCGCAGATATCCCAGCCTGGCCTGCCTCCCCCATGTGGCAATCTGAGCTCACACACAAGCATGGGCCACCATAGGAGCAGCCCTTGCATCAGTCCTTATAATTAGCATATGAAGTAGTAGTAGTAGGACACCACGGGGACCGAGATGTTGCATTTCAGCTGGGCTATCATGGGTAAGCTACAACTAAAACTAATGTGGTGGCCACAAATCATGTCACAAAACCCCTCATTTTGTAGTTTAGCACAAAAAGAGGACACAGCATCTGCAGGCTCTGTGGCGTTCAACGCTAAGGGGGCACTTGGGCATGTGGATGGCCTGAGTTTGTAGAACCCAGTCTCTGACATCACAAGCAAAGGCTGGCAGGGAGGGCTGGGAGCATCTATGCAGACACTCTCCTGCTGGAGAAAGAGGGGTTTCCGGCACCACTTCTGTAGGAACACCTGGAGGGGGCCTGGTACTGTGCCACTGATGGTGTGACTCACCACGCAGCATTGGGCATCCCCCCAGGGCAGTCATAAGCATGCGCCTCAACAAATCAGGGAGGTGGGGCAGGACTACAGGGGAAAAATACCTCTCACTGGCTGGATGATGGGTATCACTGAGGGCCACCCATGTCCAACAGGCAACTGAACATGTTGCATCCTCCCCTTCTCCATTCCACACAACTGCTATTGCATACATGCACCTTCCCCTCAGAGTACGCATTAGGGGGTGTGGAAAAAGGGGTGTATTGTGTATGTATAAATATCACTAACTAGCATAATGATAATGCTAAGAAAATGCTAGTTTTATGTTTAAGTTTTGTGTTGTATTTTCCACTGTATAGCAGCAGTCCTTTATAAAAGCCCTGAAAAATATTAAGAAATGAATTTTGAACTCTACTCCCACTGTAATCAATGAAGTGCATCCCCACACTCTGCAAACTAATACATCACAAAATGTGGGGGCATGGGAGCAGCACAGGGGCGGAGCTTGCTAGCAGCAGTACCAGGAAATTGAAGGGATTACGTAGCCGAGCTGAATTTACAATCCCTTCACCAAAAGTAAGTAAGCATTAAAACATAGTAAAGTAGACTCATTGTGTCCTATTTAGGTTTGCTAACGTGGGGAATTAATTAAAGCACAATAACTCCTGCTCTTGTTTTTTTTTTTTTTATATTTCTTTATGCTCCTCCTTGGGGGGGTTCCATAGGCTGCTACAGCTCTCCATGGAGAGCTCAACTCAGCCCCTCAGGGCTTCATCTAGCCTGTAGCATCCCTCACCTTTTCCCTCCAGTTTACTCCCCTTCTATCCTGTAGCCTCTGGCAACTGTGAGCGTGTGTATGCGTGGAGGCACGCACGCATGCTGAGAATCTGATGACAACCCCTCCCCCCACCCGGCCTAGCGCCACTTCTCCTGTATGGCTTGGTGCTGCCACCAAGCCTTCACTCAGTGGCAGCCAAGAGCTGAGGAGAAGCTGTCTCCATCCCTGGGAGAGGAGAGGAGAGCTGCCTATTGACTGCTCATCCAGCTCCCTCCCCCCCAGCCAGCCCCCAGCGGCTCGAGCTCACATCCGAACATGGGTCAATGGCGTGGCATCCGGCACCTCAGTGCCACAGGGCCGGCATAACTGCTGCTCTTTAAAAGGTAGACAGTGTTCATATATGTTGATGAAACTGCTTGAAATTTGTTAAAATTGCCTAAAAATAGAACAGAAATTTAGAAAATGCTTATGTAACCCCCCTATAAATGGAGGTTCCTAAAATGTCTTCCTGGACTGGCCCAATGCCCACTGCCAGGATGGTGTCCTGTATCTGTAGTAATTTGATTGCCTGCATGTGAGTGCCCTGCTTGGCCTCCGTGCCTGTCTCTTTAAGAGCTATCTGTTTTGTAGGAGATAGTTAGTCTGGGTTGAGACAGAGTGGTTTAAGGCTCAAGTCCTGTCCGGGATTTGGTACTGCTGCTCCATTCTGCTGTCACTACATGTGCAGAGAGAGCCCTTGTAATAATAATAACAATAATAATAATATTTTTATTTTTAAGGCGCCTTTCGAATGCCAAGGCGCCGTACAGATTAAAATCAGAAACAAATCAGAATAAAACAGTCTTAAAATCAAACAAACATCATAAATACCATTACACAAACTAATCATTCACCATAGGCCTAGTGCCACAGAAAAGTCTTTAGGGCTGATTTAAAGCCCTCCACAGTCATGCACTCCCGTAACCAATAAGGTGGAGAATTCCAAAGTGTGGGAGCCATGAACATAAATGATCTGGCCCACGAAGATTTCAAATGTACCTTAGGAATCTCTAGCAACCCCTCGCCGGCTGAGCGGAGCGATCGCCCAGGGTGATAAGAAACCAGGAGCTCTTTCAGGTAGTCTGGGCCCAGTCCATGTAGGGCTTTAAAAGTCAGCAAGGCAACTTCAAAGGTGATCCGCCACTGAACTGGCAGCCAGTGCAGTTCGTGCAGCACTGGCATAATATGACAGGACCAAGAAGATCCTGTTAAAAGCTGGGCTGCCGCGTTCTGCACCAGCTGCAGGTGGCGGATTTCCACCCCAGAAAGCCCTAGATATAGGGAATTGCAGTAATCTAAGCATAAGGACACAAAGGCATGGACCAAAGCAAGAAGATCGCTGGACGGAACCAGATGTTTAATCCTGGAGATATTCCTTAGATGGTAAAAGGAAGATTTGACGACAGATGGCACCTGCAAATGCAGGCTCAACCCTTCGTCAAAAATTACCCCCAGGTTTTGCACCTGGTTAGAAGTCGGGAGGGGGACACCCCACGAGAACAAGTCCAGAGGGCGACCCACCTCCTGAACCTCCTGTCCAGCGACCAGGTTCCACAACCATCACCTCAGTCTTACCAGAGCTCAACTTTAGCCAACTCAAATCCATCCACTCCTAGATTTCTTTGAGACAGCTATTAAAAACTGAGAGAGCTCTATCCTGGTCAGGTGCAAAAGAAAGGTAGAGCTGGGTATCATCGGCATAACAATGAAACCTCAGCCCATACCTTCTTACAATGTTCCTGAGGAGTAGCATGTACACCGCAAACAACATGGGCGACAAAACTGAACCCTGAGGGACCCCACAAGACAGAGAAACCGGATCTGATGAAAACACTCCAGATACCACTCTGAGTTCTTCCAGTGAGGAATGATATAAACCATCTGAGGACAATTCCTGTCATTCCACAGATGCACCTCAGATGGCTGAGTAACAACCCATGGCCCACGGTGTCAAACGCTGATGATAGATCCAGAAGAACCAAGATGGAATGGCTCTTCTGATTTCTAGCCATCAGGAGATCATTGAGCACCCGAACCAGCACTGTCTTGGTGCTATATCTCTTTCAGAAACCGGACTGGAGGGGCTCATAGATGTCATGGATGGTCAAATGGTCTTCCAATTGTGCTGCCACTACTTTCTTGATCACCTTCCCTAAAATAGGGAGGTTAGAGATTGGCCTGTAGTTAGCATGGCAGTTTGGGTCCAGAGTAGCTTTCTTCAAAAGTGGTATCACTACCGCCTCTTTCAGAGAGTTAGGAAACTCTCCAGATTCCAAGGAGCTCCAAACTATCCACGCAAGGACTGGACCGATAACATTGAGACAACCCAAGAACAGGGAAGTTGGTCCCGGGTCCAAACTACAACATGTAGGGCGTACACCCTGGATGATCCACATGACATCCATGAAGTCAGGAAGATGAAGGTACTCCAGGAAAACTAGGGGACAGTGACCTCGTGCTGATCACAGACAATACCCAAAGAGTGCACTGGTTGGAGCCCTGCCCTGATGTCTGTCCACCTTATCAGCAAAGAATCGAACAAGGTCATCGCACTCTATTTGCGAAAACGCTTTCCAGACTTGAAGACAGGCTGGGTTACACAGTCTGTCCACAGTTCAGAACAACTGAGCTGGTTGGTTCCGAGCTGCCACAATCTCCCTGGACAGGAACTCTGCCTTCTTACGGGTGATTGTGGATTGATAGACTCAATAATGGTCCATCAATCTAAGGTGGTCGGCATCAAGGGCAGATTTCCGCCAGTGACGCTCTAACCTTCGTCCTAGTTGCCGCATCTCCCTCAAAACCCCGTCAAACCATGGGGATCAAGGGTGAAGGGAAAGAGGACGAACTCGGACAGGAGCAATAACTCCCAGGGCCCTCGAGACAGCCGTATTATAGGTCATCACAAGGGTCTCTGGATCACTGCTTGCCACAGAGAGGGAGGATAGGTCAAGCACCGCAGATAGGCTCTGAGAACTTATATCTTGTATATCTCGTAGAACCTGTGATTGTTTGCTGTTTATCTGCTTTAATAATTATAATATAGGAGTCTGTCTAATCTGCCTTCCTTTGCAGCATGGACTTTTTGCTTGGAGCCACCATTTTGGTTCTGGACTGCCAGAGTTGGACAATCGGTACCTCAGGGGACCCTAAAATGGAGACTGTCCCCGGGGGTCTTGTGGCATTAAATTTCTGTAGGAATTGTAGTTTTTAGTGTTTGGCATCTAAATGGACCTGGAGGGGGAACCCTTTCTGTGACAGACAGATGGATCAACCAACCAAACCTTTTGGATCACTGGGAAATCCCAGAGCTGCCTGCAGCAGTGTGTCAGTCGAGAGTTGGAGTGTGAAGAGTGAGCAGCTCAAGCCATACGAGCAGCTGCTCCTGCATGGTAGCGCGGGGATTCGGCGGGAAGGCTGTGTCTGGCCTGCCTGCAGAGGGCCCATAGAAAAGGAGGGGTACCTGCTAGTGAACTGAATCGAGTCAGACTGGAGCATATCCTCAGATCTGCTAGATATTCCAGTGTGCTCATGCTGAAATTGAAATTCCAGGATCGTAAAGCCAACCCTCCTGAATACTGCTGGCTCATGAAGGAAATTCAAGAGGCTGAAAACAATGAGGAGGGATGGGGGCCTTATGCTGGAGTTGCCCATACCAGCCAAGTCGCAGACCGGTCTGAAGAGTGAGATGACAATTCTGAACTTCAACAAGTAAGAGAACTGCTTGAAGTGAAGGAGATCTGGGCAAACCAACAGGCTGCAGCTGAAGTGGCTAAAAGCGCGCACCCTTGCCAGACGCTAATTGAGACCCGAAGTGAGGCTCGCCTGGGGTGTGAGGTTCACGCATTGCTCCCGAACCCTGGGTCGAGACCCAGTTAATGGAAGAAGTGAGAAAGCTGAGAGCCTTGGTGGGAGATCTTATCTGTGCCACTCATACTGCTGGCCACTGGGGAGGCCATGAAGATAGAGAGACTGAACTCAAGCCGAAAGAGGACCCTCAAGCCCTTTCTAATCGATCCAAAGTGAAGGATTAACCTCCCCATTCCCGAGATCTCAAGGAACAAGTGTTTTGCTATCGCTGTGGGGCAGACGGGCACACCTGACCAGGCTGCACCCACCAGAGAAGTTTCGAAAGGTCACCTCCCGGCTGTTAAACCTGGTTCATCGGAATAACATAAAGCTTCAGGCGGGCCCACCAAAAAAGTCTTATTCTTCAAAAACTGCTGTGGGGCACACCGCCAAGCCAATTTCCCCGGACTGGTCCAAAGTGGTGGGCCCTTCCATGGAAACTACTGTGTCAGTGAATAGTGTTTCCACTCGTGCTGTGTTAAACAGTGGGTCACAAGTGACTACTGTATTTCAAGACTGGTATAACCAACACTTATCTGATGTCCCACTGCAGCCCCTTGAAGGCCTACATGTGTGGGGGCTGAATGAAAAATCCTACCCTTATCTGGGATATGTCTGGCTCTGGTTATCTTTCCCTACAGCTGTAGCAGGTGTGGATGAACAAGTGGAGACCTTGGCTCTGGTGTACCCACCCACGGGGCTGTATGATGGTGTCCCCTTACTAACTGGTACCAATGCTTATATGTGTTCAGGCGGTTGGCTCAACTGTGTCAAAAGAAGCAAGCCAAGAGAACCGGATGGGCCTTGCACATTCCAGCCTTGTTAAAACGAGTATATGATCTGAGATTGCAGAATAAGGAGATGGAGAAAGATGAACCTGTGAGGGTAGTGTGGTGTGGAAGGAAGACCCTGATTCCTTGGTGCTCGAATTCCAATACTCAGTATACTATCCATGGTGAAGTGCACCTCAAGTCAGATATGAAGAACAAGATCCTCATGCTCGATGTCCCAGAAGAAGGAAAGCTGCCTGAGGGATTGTTGGTCAAACCCAGTATCCTACCAGCCCCAGCTCATGCCTACGCCCAGCGAGTGGTGGTCCATATCCAGAATATGTCTTAGCAAGAAATTCAAGTGCATCAGGGGTGTACTCTAGCTACTGTGTACTGTGCAGACACTGCCGTGCTGCCCAGCAAGACATGCTCTGTCAAGAATGATGACGTGACACCTGACCTGTTTGACTTAGGGGAGTCACCCCTATCTGCGGAATGGAAAACCAAGATCAGCCAGAGGCTGTCCCAGAGAAGCCAAGTGTTTTCCTTGAAGGAATGGGACATGTGCTGTGTCACCGGGGCTGAACATCATATTCGACTCCATGATGAGAGGCCATTCAGAGAGAGATCCCGTCGCCTTGCCCCGGCTGACACAGATGACGTACAGAGGCACCTTCAAGAGATGCTGACTCCAAGAGTCAAGAAGCCCCTACGCTTCCCTGATTGTGGTAGTCCGTAAGAAAAATGGATCGGCCAGAATGTGTGTGGATTACTGGACTTTGAACTGAAGGACAGTACCGGATCAGTACACCATGCCTCGCATCCAGGACGCTCTTGACTGCCTTAACGGGAGCCAGTTGTTTTCAGTTCTTGACCTATGGAGCGGATACTATCAAATCCCGATGGCCTCTGAAGACCGTCAGAAGACAGCATTCATCTGCCCTCTGGGTTTCTGTGAGTTCCTACATATGCCTCAAGGTATTTCAGATGCACCTGCTACTTTCCAGTGGCTGATGGAATGAGCTGTGTGGGACATGAACTTGTTAGAGTCCCTCATGTACCTGGATGACGTCATTGTGTTTGGGCGAACTGTAGAAGAACACAAGGCTCGTTTGTTTAAGGTCCTTGATCGAATGGAGAATTTTGGACTGAAACTGTCTATAGATAAATGTAAATTTTTTCAAACGTCTGTGAGGTATGTTGGACACATAATATCAGCCGATGGGATTCAGACAGACCCCAGCAAAGTGGAGTCTCTGACCACCTGGCCTCAGCCGAATAACTTAAGAGTTGCAACAATCCTTGGGGTTCTGCGGCTATTATCGCCAGTTCATAAAAGACTATTCCAAGGTTATCCACCTTTTATTCAATCTCACTCAGGGCTATCCTCCCACCAATAGAAAGTATAAGAAGAGCTCCATCAGGGAGGAAGACAACGTCTACTTCAGGACACATGAGCTTTTCGGAGCCCGGTGGAGAGTGTGAAACTGCTTTTTACGAAAGTATTCATCAACTCACCCATGCCCCAGTGCTTGCATATGCTGACTCTACCAAACCCTATGTACTGCATACGGACGCCAGCTTAAAAGGACTAGGAGCTGTTCTGTATCAAGAATATGAAGATCTGCACCCAGTGGCATTTGCTAGCCAAAGTTTAACACCCTCTGAACGAAACTACCCGGTACATAAGCTTGAATTTCGTGCCCTCAAATGGGCTGTGGTGGACCAATTTCATGAATATCTTTATGGGGCCAAGATCTTAGTCAAGACTGTCAATAACCTGCTCACTTATGTTCAAACCTCAGCCAAATTAGATGCCACTAGACATCAGTAGTTATCTGTCCTTTCCACTTAGGACTATGCAGTGGAGTATCGGCCCGGCCTAAACCACATCGATGCAGATGCCCTCTCGAGAAGGCTGAACTCCAATGAGAACTGGGTAAAACTGTCTGAGCAGTCTATCAAAGCTCTGTGTCAAAAGTTTGATAAAGATGAACACCCTTCCTCTGAAACTGTTGATTGCCTAGTGGACTGCCTGGGGCCTCCAGAAACCTGTATCCCATGCAGCTTTAGACCTCAGTGCATTACCCCAGCTCGACAAACAAATATACAGTGGGCTCAAACCCAAGATCCCATGATTAGACCTGTGCTTGATGCCCTGCAGGCTGGTAAGGATGTGTCTAAACTTTGTTCTTCTGACCCACGGACTGCATTATTATTTGAAGACAGTTCAAGACTTAAGTTACGTAATCAACTTCTGTATCAGGAGACGGTAAATCATCAGGGCCAACCTGACAAACAACAACTGGTGTTACCCACAGCCTTCAAACACCTGGTACTCAGGGCTCTCCATAATCAAATGGGACATTTAGGTTGTGAGCGGACCCTTGACTTAGCCCGTACCCGATTCTACTGGCCAAAGATGGGAGCTGACATTGAGGTCCATATCCGAATGTGCAGTCTCCGCCTTCAAAGGAAAGCCGCGCCACAAAGGGCTGTTCCACCAGTCAATATTTCTACCAGTGCACCCATGGAGCTGGTGTGTATTGACTTATTGTGTCTTGAGCCTGACCAAAAGAATACTGGGAACATGCTTGTTGTGACCGATCATTTCACGAGGTATGCCCAAGCTTACCCCACTAAAGACCAGAAAGCATCCACAGTGGCCAAGGTCCTGGTAGAGAAGTTATTTGTCCATTATGGCGCTCCTCAGAGAATTCATTCCAATCAGGAGAGAGACTTTGAAAGCCGGATGATAAAGGAAATGCTCTCTTTGAGGGGGGTGAGGAAATTCCAAACTACTCGTTATCACCCCCAAGGGGATCCACAGCCTGAACTATTCAACAGGACACTCCTTGACATGCTGGGTACACTTCACCCTAAAGACAAACCCAAGTGGAGCCAGCAGATCAGCACCTTAGTCCATGCCTACAACTGCACCAAGAGTGATGCTAATGGGTTTTCCCCTTACCGTCTAATATTTGGCCGGGAAGCCCGGTTGCTTATAGACATTTGCTTCAGGGTGTCCCCGGATGGAGTTCAAGCTGAGAATTACTTACGGTATGTTCTGAAGTTAAAGGCCCAGCTAAATCATGCCTATCAACTGGCACAAACTATGGTGGCCAAAAGAAATCTGGCAAACAAAGAAAGGCATGACAAACATGTAAAAACTCAGGAGCTGTTACCTGGAGACTAACAGAAACATAGAAACATAGAAGTTGACGGCAGATAAGGACCGCAAGGCCCATCCAGTCTGCCCATTTCTTTTTCTACCTTATAAATGTGCCATCGGCCTTTGCTCTGTCAGTGGCCTATCTATTCATAGTCATTTGTATTGCTCCCTTATGCCTATCCCATGCCTGTTTGAAGCCCTGCACTGTATTCATAGCCACCACTTCTTGTGGTAAGCCATTCCATGCATCCACCACCCTTTCTGTGAAAAAGAATTTCCTCACATTCCCCCTTAATCGGCCCCCCTCTGATCTCATGCTGTGTCCTCTTGTCCTGCTATTTTTCTTATATTTAAATGTTAGACTCTTTCACCTTGTTAATGCCCTTAAGATGTAAATGCCTCGATCATATCACCTCTCTCCCTCCTTTGCTCAAGGGTATACATATTGAGCTCTGTTAATCTGTCCTCATATGTCTTCTGATGCAGTCCCTGCACCATTTTGGTTGCCCTTCTCTGGACTGCCTCAATTTGGTTAATGTCCTTGTGAAGGTGTGGCCTCCAATACTGCACGCAGTACTCCAGATGGGGCCTAACCAGTGTCTTGTAAAGAGGGATTATTACCTCCCTCTTACGACTTGTGATACCCCTACTAATACACCCTAACACCCCCTCGCCTTACCTACTGCTTTAGAGGTCTGCTTGGATGATTTCAGGTCATCAGTGATGATGATGCCCAAGTCTCTTTCTTCCTTTGTGACTGCTAGCAACTCCCCTCCCAGCCTATAGGTGGCTTCAGGGTTTCTCTTCTCTATGGGCATGATTTTGCACTTCTTTGCATTAAATCCCAGTTGCCACTCTTCTGACCATTTGCTAGTTTATCAGATCTTCTCATTCTGCCCACCCCATCTGGATCATCTACTCCGTTGCAGATCTTGGTGTCATCTGCAAACAGACAAGCCTTACCCTCTAGTCCATCTGCAAGGTCACTAATGAAGATGTTGAAGAGGACTGGCCCCAGGACTGATCCCTGAGGTACCCCACTTGTGACCTGCATCTCTTCTGACTGTATCCATTTACCACCACTCTCTGTTTTCTGCCCGTCAACCAGTTTGCCACCCAATTGACCAACTTCTGACCCACCGAGCCTACACAGCTTATTTATCAATCTTCTATGTGGAACAGTGTCAAAAGCTTTGCTAAGTCAAGGTAGGCGACATCAACTGCTCCCCTTGGTCCACCACTCTGGTTACCCAGTCAAAGAAATCTATGAGATTAGTTTGACAGGACCTACCTTTGTAAACCCATGCTGTCTTGGATCCTGTGCCCTATGGATTCCAGGTGTTGCACTATCCTTCCTTAAGGAGTGCCTCCATAATCTTGCCCACTACTGAGGTAAGACTGACTGGTCTGTAGTTCCCTGCTACCACTCTTGTGGGCGGGATCACATGAGACCCTTCTCCAGTCTTCTGGGACCTCTCCTGTGCTTAGAGACTCACTAAACAGTTCTGCTAATGTCTCTGCTAGTTCCACCTTTAGCTCCTTAAGTACCCTGGGATGTATGCCATCAGGTCCCATTGCCTTATCCGCCCTGAGCTTAGCAAACTCTTGTAGGACCCTTTCTTTTGTGAAGGGAGTAGTGCTAACCTCCCTCCCCCCTGTGTCCATGATGCTGAGCTGTGGGCCCTGCCCTACCTTCTCTTCAGTAAATACTGAGCAAAAGTATCTATTTAGGATAGATGCCTTTACAGGGTCCTGCTCCTTACATGCTCCCTTTTCTCCATTAAGCTTAGCAATACCCCCTCTGGACCTTCTCCTTTCACTAATGTATCTATAGAAAGTCTTGTCACCTTCTTTTACTGTTTGTGCTAGTGTTTCCTCAGTTTGGGACTTTGCCTGCCTTACTGCCTTCCCTGCTTCCCTTAGGGCAGTTTGGTATGCCTCCCTATCTTCATCCCTGTGTTCCTTATATTTCCTGAAGGCCAGCCTTTTGGCTCTGACCTTTTCTGCTACTGTATTTGAGAACCAAAGTGGTTTCCTTCTTCTTTTGCACTTCCTTTTCTGTCTAACACAATGGGATGTTGCTTCAAGTATTGCATCCTTAATGCTTGCCCACTTTGCCTGTACCCCTCAACTGTGTTTCTTTTGCCAGGGCTAGCGTGAACTCTGTTGGCCATCTTATCAAAGTCAGCTCCTCTGAAGTCCCATATTTTTGCCTTGGAATGGGATGATTTAGATGTAGTAGCCAAATTGAACCATACCATGTGATGGTCACTGGCCCCAGGTGATCTTCTACCTGGAGATCTGTGATCCTTCCTTGTTAGTCAGTACTAGATCTAGGATAGCCCTGTCTCTTGTGGGTTGCTGTACCAGTTGTTTGAGGCCCTCCCCTGCAGGAGATCCACTATGTGTCTAGTTCTGGCAGATGTTCCTGCTGGTATTGACCAATCTGTATCCGGCATGTTGAAGTCTCCCATTATCAGAACCTCCCCTTTAGCTGTCATGTTTTGTATATCTTCTAACAGTAATGTGTCTATGTCCTCCCCCTGGTCTGGGGGCCTGTAGACAACCCCAGTTCTTATGGCTGTCCCATTTCCTGTTTCCAGGGTGACCCACAGTTACTCACAGACCCACAGAGACTGTGTGCTGTTTCGAAATTTGGGACTACATGGAAAGCATAAAATTACAGATAGGTGGCACCATCTTCCATACCTCATTGTCAGCAAGCTGGATGACCTGACATTGTATAAAGTGCGTCCCGAGAATGATCCTCGAGCCACTAAGACCATGCACCGAAATCACTTACTACCTATTGGTCAAGTAATTATTGACCCTGAACATTCAGACATTGCCCCTCCCAGGCCTGTGACTAGGGCTGCTGCCAAAAAGAGACAGAGTCATACTTCTCCAGCTGTCAAGGACTCAAGGCCTTCCCCCCGGCAAGCTCAAAATGACATTGATTGCCAGTCTGAGTCTGATAACAGTGAGTGTGAAACTTCATATTATCCATCTTACGAACTGAGTCCATTATTTCAAGGTAATCCTATGTACAGTTGTGGGGACGAAGCTGGGCTTTCCGGAGTGCCTAATTCTCCCGTTTTCTCCCCAAAACCTGTGCCCCCTGAAAGTGAGGTGCAAAGTGTGGCTTCTGAAATAGCTGATTCTTTGTGTCTGGTAGAACTGTTCGAATTATTAGAAAAAGAGCCTACTACTGCCAGTAATCCTGGAGACCTACCAGAAACAAATGAGCTGTACGAAGGGAATGATTCCCAATCCTGCTGTGATAAATGGCAATGGTGAAATCCGGGATATTGAAAGTATCAGTCAAGTGTTGCAAGATTTAAATGCTATAGAGTTTTCTCTGGATGACATATCTGGGCCTTCTACAGAATCTACTAATGAAAACAGTATTGTGGAATCAGTCAACAGAGCAAGGAGCAGACAGTGCTTCCAACAGGGAACCCTCAACCAGTGCAGAGGTACCTCTCCCCGCAGGAGCAGAATCCAATGCAAGTGTTGAAACCCCAGCTCTCTCCAGGGCCTTTGCAGCTGACCCAGCCCTGGTGGTAAGTGCACTGAGTGTGGGTTCAATACTGTCATCATACTGTATGTCATATGTGATTGTTTATCTGCTGACCTGTTTATGCCACTAGAAAGGTTGGGGGAGAGTTATAGTGTCCTGGAGGGCTATACCCACAGCAGTTACGCTACCCAAAATGGAGGCACCCGTTCACTGAGCTCCAGCCCCTCAACCTGTGCCTAGTCATGCAAGCAGGGTAGTAGCCCTTGGGACAGCACCATCTAGGGGTTACACTTAAAAAAAAAGTACGAGGAGCCATCCGACAGCACACTGGGTAGTGGATAGCATTCCAACACTGACACCCCAGGTTCAAAAGCAGACTTTGGAGTCAGTCCTTCTGCCCAGGGGGGCTGGGGAGGCCCTACCGTACAGCAGCGCTCCAAGCTGGGGAGGGATGGCACCATTTTCTGCTGTCATAGACCCCTGCTGTGGGCCAGGGAACTGGCTTCATCTGCAAGGAACTGCTTTTGTGCTGGGTTTGCCCTGCTGGGGTGCTGCCTGGCGTCACTGGGGGTGGGCAGGAGTTAGGCAGAGCCAAGGGGCCAAAAACTAGAAAAAGTTGTGTACCATGAGCCATCTGCATGGCAGTTGCCAACACTCTCAGATCATGCCTCATGTGGATCCCTACTAGTCCAATGATGGTGGTGGTGGGGCAGTGGACAAGGTTGGGAGGTCACCGGCACCAGACAGTAAGGAGCAAGTCAATGGCCCACAGGACAAAAACCCACGTAAAAAAAGTAATAGCATGCTTTTAGAACTATTACAGTGTTTATAATTGTACAGGACCCTATTTTCTGCGTCACTACCCTCTGCAGGCATGGTGCCAGGAGTTGGCAACATCTATTCACTGTGACCTCCATCCCAAAGGACCATACAGCACAAGTAGCCCCCCCCCCACCGATCCATGATCGGGGTTGGGGAGACCAACAGTATTCCAGTTCCAGGCTAACTCAACGAATCTCCCCCTCCTGAACCAGCAGGATGCTATTTGTACATCATATGGTCATGTGACATCAGCAGTGTGCTCACCGGGGGACATTCTTGCATCATTGATGACACCAAGTACACTGACTGGCCAGTCTGCCTAGTGTCATCAGTTACCCTGAAATTTGAATACTACTGCTCTCCCTCCACCATACAACAGATGGGAGGATCAGTAGGGGCTCACTTCAGACAAATGACCCTTTGGAGCCGAGAGGGGGCTATGAAAGGGGGCTCAGTGAAAAGATGGTGTCACTCCTGGCACCATTCCAGAGACCAAGAAATGTTTTCACAGAATTGCTGTATGGGGGGAATAGGAGGGCAGGCAATAACGGGGGTGTGGAAGGGGGATTCACATACTGTGCAGGACTATGCCTTAAGAAGATAGAAGTGGTTTTCCAGTAAAGGAGAACCACACCCTTTTTTCTAGGTATTATTAAGTTTATTTGCGCCTCTACCAGCAAGCTGGCCTCAGAGTTGGAGAAACACTAACTTAGGGTACTAAAGAATGCTGCACATGATCACTTTATGTGAACATATAGTAGTAGCTCACCTTTGGTACAGCAGCCTGGAAGACAATGCCCCTAGTCGGATGTGGCGATGTGCTGAGCATAGATACCACTATCACCAGAACATCTGGCCTTCCTGGGGGGCTGTTCTTGGAGAAATAGAACATCACTCTGAAACCATTTTTATCATATGCTGTGACTGGAAGAATACTACCTGCAAAGGGACAAGAAACACATGAATGAAACATACAGAGCTACGACTTAATTACTGTGTACAGTGAAGCCGGGGTAGGATGACTGTCTGAATTATATGTTGCTATGGTTATATGTCTCAATTTACAGCCTTTCTGTACTGCTGCTACTACAACACGTATAGCAGTATACTACTAAACACTCTGCAAAGACTGTCTTTTTGCATGTATAACACTACTTACTTTTTTTAGGGTGAAGCCTTCCCCATCCTCACTGCCACTAATAATGTCACCTGTGCTTAAAAAGCCATTTTTAAAGGTGCGGTATTCAAATATGGTACAATGTCATGAAAAACATCTTGCAAGGAACATTCTGGAAACAGCAAATGAGAAACCTCAGTTACTCATCACTTTGTTATCTACGTCGCGCTACACCCCCACTGTGGTCATGTGGCCATCACTTCCTTTGTTTCGATCTGATATGCAACCTTTGAAATGGTCTGTACAACCTAACTTTTACAACTACCTTGGTACAAATGAACAGCAGCCTACAAGAACCTGGCTGCTCTTTCTCAAAACCAGTTCTCTACTACAATAAAAACCTTACAAATACTAGATTTACACCAATTATATTTTAACTTTTTTAACTTTACCCTGCTGTTGCTCTACTAAATATTGTAAATATAGAGAATACTGTATGGGCAACTATCCACAACCAGTGTGTTCTGCCACAGAGGGGCTCTGATTCCCTTTGACCTCGACAGTGCAGCTCGAGAGGTCTGTGGGAATCAGAACCCCGATGTGGCAGAATACACTGGTTGAGCACAAAGTTGCTCATCCTGTATTTTTTCATAGTGTATAGTGTTACGTGAAATGTGTGTGCAGCAGTTCTTTCACTTTCAGAACGGAACTGACGTGCAGTCTCTAGAGGTTTCAAAATGATATTGTACCACAGAAGGGTACAATCGCATTCTGTGACCTTTAAACTGTGGTACAACAGCATTTTGAAAGGGATGGAATTTCTTTACAGAACATAAAGGATAATGTATGGTCTGTAATCAGTAAGTGTGTGTAGCCATCAAGAGGTTGCCACAGCGACCGTTTAAACCTTGAAAGCGAAGCTCGAGAGGTTTCGGTTGTCCTGGCAACCTCGAGATGGCAACACATGCTTTGTTGCCAACTGTGGACCATACATGGTCTTTTATAGTGTATGGTCCACATATAGAACAGACAAAGAAAGCAGGATCCTTACTTTTAATTTTTTCTTTGGTCACCACCGCTCCATTACAGGTCCTGCTCTCACCGCAGCAGCCAGTTCCAGAAGACCTGAAGTTCACATACCGCGCATGCGCGAACGCATTCTATGTTGTTGTACCATCGATGTGACATACCCAGGATGGTATAACATCATGACATCACATCCAGTGTAGGACAACCCTGTAAAATGATGGATTTTTAGTGTTAACGTGCAGCCATACATTGTAAGGCTCTACTATGCACTGTAATGCAGTACTTATTTCACCAAGTCGTTCAGAATGTTATCAGATTCTCCCCTGCTAACCACATGATTACTTTTTGTGACATCACAGTCTGCTGTCATGGTGAGCATCATGATGTCATAAACAAAGGCACTGTGCAGTTGTCTGGGAGAGGCAAATGTCTATACAAACTTGATAGATGGACTACCAAGATGTGCTGTAAACCTTCAAAAGGAATGTAACGTGGCCAAATGGGGGCTTACCTTATCGCCCGTTCTCCCATTTTGCTTCCAGTGCTGGAGCGCCTCCAGCTATGTCTCCTGACACCTGCGGTGTCCCCGAATGTTGTCCCCATGCTCACCGCCTCTGGCCCAGGTCCCGTTCATGTGCCCCAGGTTCCCCAAGTTGCTCCTGTGCCTTCTTCAACCCATTTCAGGCTTATGGAGCAAAATTGCGAGCCACCAGCATTTTTTGGGCTGGCTGGGGAGCTTGCACATGTGCAAAGGTGCACCCCGGTTTCGGACCAAAATCGCATTCAAAGGTGGCTCCTCTGGTGTTCCCGGTCCCCGTATGCAGCAGGGCAGGGGCCGGTGACTTGGGATGGACTTGAGGGAGCCGCTGAAAACTGTAAATAGAGCACTGTGCGTCCTGAAAATCTTGGCCCGGTTTCATGAATATTAATGAGGGTGCATTAATATTCATAAGTGGGTCTGCTTCGCTTCTAGGGGCTGTACGTTTTGGCAGCTGCTGCAGAAACAAAGCTGTAAATAATTAAAAATAAAAGCACTGCCAAGGACACTTCAGGGGTTAATGAATAGGGGGGCAGAAAATGTAAATACAATATATATGTACTGGCTGCCCCAGATTGTTAATGTTGGGACTCAGATAAACTGCCTGTCTGCTGCCTAGGGGCACTATATTTCGACAGCAGCGACAGGCTATGGACTGGACTTAACTGTTTAACCAGGGCAGCGTTTACAAGGGCACAAAAGTGGCTATTGAACTGTGGGGCAAGCAACTAAATAAAGTAATTACACTGACTGCACCAGAACATAAATGTTGGGACTGTGTTAAACTGCCTTGGGACTGTGTACACTAGCAGCCACGTTTGTGCAGCAACAGCCAATCGGAAAGCCAGGATTTCACAGCAAGGACTCTTGGTACTTGGCCAAAAGTTTATGGGGGAAAATGCAAGGACCTAATTCAGGCGCCAAAACAGGACGCCTATCAGGCATCAAAGGAGGCTAATGAATATTCATTTTGTAGACTGACAAGGGGATTCAGCCAGTCGATGTTGGACACACAGGTAGATTCGGCCAATCGGGAGCTTCAAAAGGACTCAATAAAACTCAGGGATTTTCAGGCTGAGCTCAGTTTGAGTGGGAGCCCCTCCACAGGGGGAGGGGGCTCAGGCCCCCAGCTAAATGAAATGGGCCTAGTGTGCATAGGAAAAGCCCCTCCACAGAGGTAGGGGGCTCTTCTTCTGCCAGGGAGAAAAAGTGGCTGCAAGCAACAGAATCGCTGGCCAGGGGGTTGCCAGAAACTGTCCTCCAGGGCTAGCATTTTCCTTACCACATTTGGAAAATGTGGGAAAGAAGCCAGCATCTGCCTGCAGTTGTGAGAGAGCTGCAAGAAATGCTTCTGCCTCAGCAGTGAGAGTGCTGAAGAATGCCTGTGACTTCCAGAAAAGGAAAGCTCTGAACCTGTCTGAGTAAGTAAACCTCTACTTACAAGTGCAAGCTTATCTGAGAGATCTATGAGGAGCAGAAAAGCCCAGAATATCTAGATTTGTGACTGTCTGCACCCTGCGCCTGCTCAGCACCTGAACAGGGTGGACGCCTACTAATTGAGTGACTGTGGATGATCCTGTCTGTGAAATGCTGAATGTGACTATATAAAGTACCTGCAGGACTGAAAGGGAGGTTCACTAACCACGCGGAGCTTTTTGGGTCCACGTCATAATCGCGATGCAGAAAGGCGACTGGTCACAACGGCGTGAATCCACATTGTGACAACTTTAGAGAAAGTCTTTTAAGCCCCCTGCACCCTCCCCTTGTGGGGGGCTCCCCACACCCTCCTAATTATATATTCCAACTACGGGGGGGGCACACCTTGGGGATAGGGGAACTGCCGGCCACTGAAAAATGTTGGCGATGTAATTCAGTCGCCGTTATGACCAGTCGCCTTTCCACAGTAGCTGTCTTCACAGGTTACCAGCTTTTCCTGCCAGTGCCTGGGAGGTCAATGAATTTTCTGAGTGTCCAAGTTGGAGCTGCCAATGCCAGCAAAGCCACAAGGGACTGCATGTTGTGTTTCGAGCTTGAGAGAAGCTACAGTGATCAGTTTTGCTAAAAAGTAAGGTCTGCTAAATGGTGGGGAGCCGTGCCTCAAGCTCTGCCTGTTGTCTCCAGTGTGTCAAATGGTGGAGGAGCCATGCCTCAAGCTCTGTCTGTTGTCTCCAGTGTGTCAAATGGTGGGGAGCTGTGCCTCAAGCTCTGTCTGTTGTCTCCAGTGTGTCAAATGGTGGGGAGCCAAGCCTCAAGCTTCATCTGGTTCGAGAACTGACTTAAGTGGTAGAGAGCCAAGCCTCAAGCTCTGTCTGGTGTTGTGTAACCGATTCATGCTAAGCTCCTGTGTGGTTCTACATAGAAACATAGACTTTGACGACAGATAAGGACCGCTTGGCCCACCTAGTCCGCCCATTTCCCTACCTACAGGATAAGCTGCAGATCCTAGTTAACCAACAGCCTATTTCTTCCTACCCCCCACAAAAATTGCCTCATGTCTGTCCCATGCATTCTTGAATTCTCCCACAGTTTTAGACCCCACAGCCTCCTCAGGAAGGCTGTTCCATGCGTCCACCACCCTCTCTGTGAAAAAATACTTCCTCACACTGACCCTGAACTGCCCACCAAAACGTGGACTGTAAGAGTCTGGGTCGCCCTAGCCTTAGGGGAAAAGTACCCACCAGTAAAGATAGCTCCTACAAGCTAAAGGACTAAGTTGGCCATGTGGACACATGGTTGAAAGAACTGTGAACTTGAGCAAAATACAAATGTGCCGATATAAATGTGCTGAATGCAATGTGACGGTTTTCAGATCGGTCTGGGAAACAGCCTGGTAGTGTGCCACCTACGGCACTGCTGCATGTGCTTCCCCCTGAGGGGCACAGACTAAATGTGGGGGTCTGAAGCGTGCCTGGCCCAGTCTGTACCGATGAAGACAGTAAAGCCCAGAGAGAAGGAGCACCATCACTCATGCCGAGAGGTTTCCAGAAACGCAAGCTTCCAAGCCTGTTGTCCAGGGGTCATCCTCAGCTCCTGCTCAAATCCTCAACCATGCTTCTCAACACCAGAGATGACTTCAAATCTTGAGTAGGCAGACTCACCCTCTGCCACACAGCTGGGGAACTGTAAATAGTTATCCAGAGTTTGATAAAGTTTATTCATGTCAAGTCTGAATTGATACAATTTTTTTTTTTCTGTTAATCTATTTTCCTCCTACTTCCCCTACGGCGCTCCCTCCTGCCAAGTTGCCCAGCCCCATCTCCTGCTCACAGCTTACCTCTCTCTGATTCCTCCACGGCTTGCCCCCCCCATGGCAGGGTGGCAGGGATCCCTCAACCTGCTGGAACAGATCCAGTGTTGGGGGGTTACTGCATCACGGAAGTGGGGCCTGCAGCAACCGGCATTCATCTTGCTGAGGGGCCATTTTCCACCCCCCCAAGTGCAGCACAGCGGCATGCAATGATGCCAATGGCTGAGCCATGCATGCTCCCACATGCGACACACTGGGTGTCTGCCTCATAACTGCCCCCTAAGTGTGAGCCACCAGTGTCGGCCCCCAGTTTCCGCTAGGGGTCAGGCATGCAGCGGACTCCATCCCACCCCTCCCTGGTAGAGGAGAGCTGTCCTCGGGATGCTCAATCCTCTCCCTCCCCATCCGACCCCTGGTGGCCCGCTCGCACCGCGAACATGGGTCGCCGATGTGGCATGAGGTAAGGAATGATGCTCAGCCCTTCATGCCACTGGGGTGGCACAATTTAACAAATAAGGTTTCTGCAAAGTTACCATCAGAAATGTGTTGTAGAATCAGGATTAAAGAAACAAAAGTATTTCATTTAATTTTCTTTCAAAGGCCCCAACCTGCTTCATGCCGGCCATCACAGCTGCAACTTCAACAGGCCTGCAACATTTAAGAACTCTAGTACTGGGTACCCAGATAAAGGTTTTGGGATTGCAGGGTCCTACTACAGTTCTGGGAATTGGTACCAGTGTGGGCACTGAATATATGTGTCACATTCTAGTGCAGCTAGTTTAGAGATCTGAAGATATCAGAGGTTAGTGGGTGGCCACTGTGATTAATGTTGAACTTAAATGCAAATTGCTTAATTTGATTACAACCTAAACCAAATCTAAATCAACTGTAAATAGCTTGACCTCTGCATCCACTTCCCCATTCCTAGCCCTTTCCCCCCATGTAAATAAATTGTTTGCTGTTTTTTCATAATCTTGGTGTGTGAGCATATTATTAGAGAGCGTCAATAATTATACAGTGTCTGAAATGTGAGGTTTGATTTACTGGGTCATGTTCGGGGTGGCACTATGGTAATGTGGGTGGGTACAGCATCCCAGAGGGTTGTACCAGGTTTTGTTCTAGCCCACGTAAAGATGTACTCTGGGTGGAGGCACTGCGCATCTATGTTATCTTGGGAAAGAATCAGTTTTAAAGTAAAGTAAGAACCCAGGCCCCTCAATCTTGGTCTGGCCAACAAAGCAGGGGTAGCGTAGCCCGTCAGATACCCGGCGCCAAGGCTGCAGGAACACTGAAAATAAAAATATGCATTCTCTAGTAAACTTTAAAGCAGCAGTACTGGATAACCAGGAAGTGGTTACTGAAATTCAGCTCTCACACTGTATATATTCCATCAGAATTCTGGTTCAAGATTTTGTACTTTTCAATGTTCTGTGATCTGTATATTTTTTTAAATCAGTTAAAGTTTAATATTGTTGTGGCACTACAAGAAATATGGTGGGTGCCGTGTTGGGCTTTGCTTTGGTCCCGTACATGCTGCTGTGCATCCTCTGTGTACTTCCTTTTTCTCCTCCTGTTTGCGCTCCCGCTCATTGAGCTGCATGTCGCCAAATCATTGCTGATGTCCCTAGCACAATATATTGCCTGTGGTGTCAGCATGCTGTCATGTCCACGTTATTTCTTCTGTGTGTGGTGTTTTTGTTCATTGCTGAATGGTGCCTGTTTCTGTTGCAGCACTGCAGTCGCAGAAAGTATAGTTTATGTCAGTTTGACGATTCTTATTCCAGTTACTGCAACTGAAATTAGCTGTTGTTGTTTGTAGGATCAGAATCAAGGCAGATGGTTTCTTGTTTTTGTACTCCCAAGTCTCACTGAGCATTAATCTATTCTCTCAACACCACCCCCAATAAAAGAGAACACAGACTCATGGCATGCATGTAATATGTTTTTTATGTTATCAAGGAGTCTGTTCTTTATTAGGTCACTTTTTTATCTGATGTATACTACTGTTTTCTGCAAAGGCTGTGTAGTGTGACATAGCAGTGTGCATTAATAGTCTCCTGTACTGGCTGGTAATGTGCTC
The DNA here is from genome assembly GCA_016271365.2 of Neoceratodus forsteri. NCBI lineage: Eukaryota > Metazoa > Chordata > Ceratodontiformes > Ceratodontidae > Neoceratodus > Neoceratodus forsteri. The sequence goes on from JADMNL010000025.1 coordinate 271,583,862, forward strand.
ATTCTGTCTATACTGAAGTCAAACACTGCCAGGACCTATACAATATTCTGGGGACTTGTCTGCTGGCATCCTGGAGTTACAAGTCACAAGATGTAATCATGTAGTCAGTCTTACACCTTTACAGCTTGGTCATTTTCAGCCCTCACAGTACAGGACATGGAATTAGGAAAAAAACAATTCACTGCCCCCTGACATATGCAACCCACCCATGCCCGTCCCAACCCATGCCCACAACCAGTAAATGTGAAAAATGACAGTACAAATGAAAGGGTACAGTACAGTCAGGCTTGCTTTCTCGAAGCCTAAAGCCTTATCGGCAGACTGCATCAAATCTGACCGCACTGACACTCAGCACTTACACACATCTCTCCCACCCTACTATTTTGATTAAATACACTCCAATGGTCACACTAACCTTGAGACATCTCCCTCAGTGCTGGAAGTGGAAGATGTCATCTTTTCTCGTGGCTCACAGCTCGCCTGTACGATAATGCTGCTTCTCGGGACCGCGCATAGCAAAAGGAAGAGGAGAGACATGGGGTAGTGCCGCGCTACCCAGAATGCATCTTGCTGGGGCAGCTAATTGCGGCAGAAAGATAAACAAATTGGAAAATTAAAAGTACAGTTTTGAGGGTGAAAACGGACGTGTAGGAGGAAACAAAAAACAGATCTGTGAATCGGAGACTGAGAACTGCAAGAGGGAACAAAAAAAAGGTAACATTTTCCTTGCACTGCAGCTTTAACAGCCGAACCATCTTATTTATGAAAGTATGTGCTGAAGTGCAGAGTTGCTCTTTAAAGCTGTAATTTCAGAAAATGTTTTGCCACCTTTTATGGTAGTCTACCATACACTAAACAACACCGGGTATAAAGGCATACGCAACATGTCTGGGTATCATTAAATCACATACAGCTGAGCGACATGCTAATGTCGTATACAGTGCTGCCAAAATATCGCATGTATCTGTGAGCTACTGAATGTGTAACTTACTGTGTCATTTGCTATGTATCTTTAGGCAGCTGCCAGCTTAACAGAGCTGCACTGAAGGAAGACCTGTATGGCACTTGCAAGTGTGAATCTGTGTATAAATAAAGTTTTAATAAACCGATCAGTGAGCTACATTAGATACATATTCTCTTCTCAGCTGCCCATAGTTAGGGATTATTTGGTCTACACTTGTTGGCCAGTTTCACTGCTAATAGGAACAAACAGGACTGAATTTGCAGTGCATTTTGAGGTCCTAGTCTGTCATATTAGCTGTAGTAAACATGCATTTTACATATTTAAGCAATCTGTTGTATTGCTTTGTCATAGAGACAGATGCAGAGTCCAGAATATTTCTTTATACCCGCATATTCCTCCCCAAGTGAGGCCAGGAGCAGATATAAAGGCCTGCACCCACAAGCCACTGAGGTCTTCAAGGGTGTTCAAATCAAAACTTTTAAGACTTGCCCAGCTATGACTATAGCCGAATTTTCACTTGCCTCTATTCATTAAAATGAAATTAGCTCTCTTTTTGTACTTGCCCTTCAAGAAAATGTACTTGCCCCAGACAGGGGGCAATGGGATTAGCACACCCGTTAGGGTTAGGACATTAGGGTTAATGTTAGGGTTAGGACATTAGGGACATTAGGGTTAGCGCGCTTCACCGTGCCCCATGCAGCCGTCTGAGTCACTTGACCCCTCCAGATCAGTTTCAGGCATTCGATGGGGAGTAGAGGGGTCACTCCCCAGTGTTCCCGCCCTGGGGGACAAGCCAGAGTGTACTGTGGTGGGCAGAGTTAAGTCCCGATTGATGGGTGTGCAGCTGAACACTGGACCGACAGCCGGCAGCAAAAAGCATACAAATAAAAAAAAGCTGTGGATTGAGGCGCAGAACATCACACCACCACCCACACTAGTGACTCAGTTTCAGAAGGAGACTGGGGTTATTGGCGGTTGGCCGGTGGAGAGGATTGAGGGTCCAAAGGCTGCTCTTCTCTCTTGAGAAGGGAGGAACAAGCCATGCCACTCTAACACTGCCACCACATGGCGGCGTGGTGGGGCAGTAAAAATGTCTCAGATGGAGATGGCCGGCGCATAGTACGACTGCACCGCTATTCACATGCATGGCTGTGTCACTGCATGCCGCATGGTTGGAGAACAAGGTAAACACAGAGCAGGCAGATGGTGCCCATATTCCCTCCCAGTCTGTGCTGTCACTCAGAACAAACACATGAATTCACCTCGCACTCCAGAGCCAAGAGGAAGAATTATCCTTCTAATGAAGGTATTTGTGAAACCTTAATTGGCGAAGCACCGAGGACCTTGCAACTGAGTTGCTGTTGCTGTCAATTCCTCCATCTGCATTTTGGAATAAACCCATCTATTTTTGCATACAGCAGTCTGGACTTGGTGTCTTTTGAATACCTTCATTGGAGGGATAATTCTTCCTCCTGGTTCTGGAGTGCAAGGTGAATTTGTTTGTTTGTTTGACTTTATGGCACGCAGCCTTCACCCGCACCCCACCCCGGCTTTGTAGCACAGTGCTTCAGTTTGTCTTTCTGTGCTGTCACCCAGGACTGCCTAATCTGGATGGGGTCACAGGACGGGGGTTGACAGCCCTCCCTCTCTAGGCCTCACCATGAGTGGGAATCCATGGGGTACTGTACGGTACTGTAAGTCTTGGGGACAGCAGCTGGAGGTGGGGGTGGGGCGAGCTGGGGCTGTGAAGGATGCTGGCTCAAAGCTTGCTAAATAAAAAATGCTTCATATAGATTCTTCCAAGGATACACTGGGCAGGAACCCACAGCAACTTAGTTCATCCCCCCTCTTACAAAACTGTATAAGCACTCCATCACTGCAGTCATCTTTCTCGATTGAATACTATAGGATAGTCCCACCTCCTAGAGATGGCAGTCCCACACCCACCTCCACCCCACCCCACCCCCGACTACAAATCCAGAGGTGACAGTTCCTGCACTTACATATTACCAATTCAACTACCAACATTGGGTGCTAGGCCAGGCTGCAGGCAGCTGCCAGAGGGCAGCTCACCTTGACAGGGGAGTGCTGGAGGTGGGTTCTGGTGTGTAGCGACCCCTGCCTGTGGACCAGGGAGCTTACTCCTCTACGTGGACACACTGCATTGCCAAGGCTGTAGGGCGCATCTCCCGTCAAACAAGGGGAGGGAGGAAAGAGAGAGAAGAAAAATGAGAGGAGAAAACATCCTTGCTATTCCCATGACGGCAATTGCAAGAACAGGCTATATTCTCTGAACACTAGAGGTCACCTTTTCCTGCTTCTACGTTGCTTGCACTTCTGGTTTTACTGTTTTCTAGTACTCACCTTAGCATTCCACCTTTATGCCCTCTTGCTCTCCCCTTTTCTTTTGTCCCCCTGACTCACTATAATGTCATAATGGCTACCAGTCAATACTTACCCTGCTCTCTGTTGCACTTTTATTATGGATTCTCGCAGTTCTCTCTGGTCCTGCTAAGATTACTGCTCCCTCCGCTGTATGCTCACTGGATAATTCCCGCTTCTCCAACCTACTAATGGATCCCATCCCTTACCCTTTTCCACCGTCTGACTTGGCTGACTTGATTACCCCGGTCTCCCACTCCCACACCCTTAGGTCCTCTTCCGTCCCAATGCTCTCAGTATGGCCCTGTGTGACCAAAATGGGAGAACAGGCATTCTCACACTTTGCTCCTAAATTCTGGAACTCGCTCCCCCCACAGGTGAAAAACTCCACCTCCCATCTTTCTTTTAAGCGTTCTCTGTTCTCTCACCTTTATGCCCTAGGAAACTGTAACTGCTTGTAACTGGGAGCTGTTACCGAGTCTCATGATTTGTAGCTGCCAATGTATAATCTCTCCTCATGGAATATTGTTTGTGTGCTTCCGTTTGTCCACTAAGCTTGGCTGAGGACGGATAAGAGCATGCTCCTCCCATTGCCAAAACACACCTTTTACCTTAACATTTTTTGTATGTGTATAATTTGTCTGCATTATCAATCCCCTAATGTATCTCAACCTGTACCATGATGTTACCTATTGTATTTGATATTCTTATGTGAATGTTGTTCAACTGGTCATATCTGTATTCTCAATTTTGTACTGTCCCAGGTCGTGCCTGAAAATAGGCAGGATTGTTGCCTAGCGCACTTACCCGGTTATCAAAAGCTAATAAATAAATAAATATCCCTGGGTGACCGGGTATATCCCCAGGAAATGGGGGATATCTCCAGTAACAGGGTATATTCCTGGTAAACGGCAGCCATCCCTGGGAACAAGGTACATCCCTGGAGGCAGGGTATATCCCTGGAAATTGGGTATATCCCTGAGAACAGAGTACATCCCCGGCAACAGGGTATATCCTTGGAAACAGGGTACATCCCTGAGAACTGGGTATATCCTGGGAGTAGGTTACATTCCCAGAAAATGGCGGATATCCCTGGAAGCAGGGTACATCCCTGGGAAATGGCAGATATCCATGGGAACAGGATATATCCCTGGGAATTGGGGGGAGTATCTCTGGGAAGAGGGTATACCCCTGGGAAATGGGGGATATCCCTAGAAAAAGGGTATATCCCTGGGAATTGGGGAATATCCCTTGGAAATGGGCGATATCCCCAGTAACTGAGGTATAGCCTTCAGAACAGGGTATATCCTTGGGAAATGAAGGATATCCCTGAGGATGGGGGATATCCTTGGAAACAGGTATGTCCCTGGGAAAGGAGGGATTTTCCTGGGTGATGGCAGGGAGAGAGGGAGAAAATGTATGGGAAAAAAGTAACATTAAACTATGGGTATGAAAATACAGCTTAGGATACTGATGTTAACCCGTGGCAGACGTGTTTAAAGGAGCTATCCTGTATTACAGATCTAAGCAAAAAGCTGAAGGAATCTCAAATGCAGAACATACTGCATATTATAAGACAATACAAATTGTTTTTTCATATAACATGTTTCAGACATTTTGTATCCGCAAACAGAAGAAAACGAGGTAATCTCAAATGGAACAGAAGATAAACATAAACATTTTTTTATGTAACAATCTGCTGCTTTAATCAGCTGTGTATGTGGATCCTGCCAAAATTTGCAAATGAGTGTTCAGCCCCAATTTCAGCCCTGCACGTGTGGTCTGCCTGGGTCATATGCAAAAAGCAAATTTCTGGAAACTTGCTTTGAATATCAGGTGCAGTCTGCTCACTCGGCTAAGCAAGCAGACTCATGTCGTAGCTTTCTGGCATATGAGTAGACAGAAATTATTATTTTTTTTTGTTCCATTTTTTTCCATTATGGTTGTGGCTGTCTTGTACCCCAGCAAATGGGGTGCCCATGAGTTCACCCATGCACCCTTCCTCTGGCCAGGAGAATAAACATGGCGTAAGAGTGGGTTAAGTAACAAAACAAAACCAAAAAAATGTCCAACTCTGCAGAAAGAAAAGCCACAACATAGGGATTTTCAGAAACATTTTGTGACATGGTGACTTCAAGGGAAATGATTAAAATTTGCAACACCCCTAACAAGAAATATTTTCACATTGAATAGTAATGCTGCTCCATGGTTGCCCACCAGGGGGTGTGCATGAATACCGAGTGGTCTGCACCTTCCCTCATGGGGAACTGAGTGTTTCACCTGTGCGGTGCAACTGACTCCCCAGCTAGCTTCAATGTACAGTAGTAGCGAAGCCACTGCACCGCTGGGTGGGTAGCACAGAATGCTATTCTACTGTAAATAAAATAACTCTTTAACAAAGTGAAACTACAGTATAATTAACCATAAACTGTCACAGAAATGCGCTTTGCTTTAGCATTTCTAAATGAGTTGCATACGGGTTACTAAATCTAGTATGATGTCTTGTGAAAACTAAAGTGTTGCCACTCAGTTTTGCACTGTGACGGAACTACAGATGCATTCCAGTTACTGTGTGTTTCAAAAACATTTCCTTAATGTTGCTCCTGAGCTGGTTAAAGAGTTGAAGGACAACACAATGTGAGTTACCAATGCATTGCCAGCTTTAGAAAACAATGCAAAACCCTCCCATTGGCATTCCATGCAAACTGTACTGCACTTGAATTCTGCTTCCCCAATACATGTTCAACTATCAGTGTTCCATAGGCAGTTTCAGTGGCTCAGTAGGCAGCACGCTCACCTCTCTGGCCAGCAGATCAGATGGTCGTGGGTTCTAGTCCCACATCAGGTATTTCGGGTAATACCCATAACTGACACTGTAGTGCAGTATGAAGGGGGTGCTGCACAATTGAGGTGCCATTTGCTGAACGAGATGTTACACCAAGGTCCCTTCTGCCCATCTCTGGTCACTGTACAGGTGGAAGTAAAAGACCCCTGGCACTTATTGATAAAGAGTAGGGAAAGGGTTCCCCAGTGTCATGGCCAACATTCCTCCATCAATAAAACAGGTGCATGTAACCCCGGACATACCTAGAAACAAGCTATCACAGCTTAGTGTGCCCTTCCTGGTAAAAAATTGTAAAAGTCTGTAGGTTAAAAAATATTATTAATAAGGACATAAAAGTAAGCATCTGCTGTCCTTTTATGTTGTGCCATAATTATTTAAAGTTTGCAGTTATGCCCTCATTATAAAGTACCATTAGGGACCAGCTTTTTAAAACTTGAAGTCTGGTGCAAAATGAATCCAAGCATACATTTAGGTAGTTTTACGCTGTGTCAGAATTGAGAACTGTAAGAAATTGACATCACTCTTTGATTAGCAAAGGGCTTCTTAGCGCTACCATGTGTTTTTTTTACCATTTTTAGAACTGTTGCTTTGCATACACGGAGAAGGACCTGGGGGTGTTGGTAACAGGGAGTATGAACAACTCGACCCAATGCAGGAAAGCAGCGGGTAAGGCAAACAGGATGCTGGGTTGCACTGCAAGGGGCTTCTCGTCCAGGCATAGGGAGGTGATCCTACCCCTCTACAGATCCTTGGTCAGTCCACATTTGGAGTACTGTGTGCAATACTGGCGGCCATATCTGAAGAGGGATATAAAATTACTGGAGGGGGTGCAAAGGAGGGCACAAAAACGTTACAGGGGATGGAAGGAAAGGCCTATGAAGACAGGCTGCAGGATCTGAATATGTACACACTGAAGGAGATGAGGGACGGGGGGATATGATTGAAACATTCAAATATTTGAGAGGGTTAAATAAACCTAGCACCGAAGCGGTGTTTAAACTGAGACAAGGTAGGGAAACAAGGGGACAGAGGCTACGACTGGAGGGTGGATGATTCAGGAGGGAGATGAGAAGGCAGTACTTCATCAAGACAGTGGTGTCTAAATGGAATGTGCTACCAGAGGGGGTGGTATCATGTATGATAGTAGGAAGTTTTAAGAAGGAAGTGGGACAAAGCAAGAGGGAGGGTCTGGTGGCGGGGTTGTGACAGGTATGGGAGGGACAGTGGGGAAGGGGGTGGGGCAGCTATAATCTAGGATACTAGCTGCACACTCGTGCGGACTTTGATAGACTGGTTAGTCTGTTTCTGCTGGCAGTTTCATATGTTTGTATACGTATTTATGTATTTATTTGAAATCACTCCAACTGGGATGACCCCATGAGTTGTAGCATCTCATTTTCATGGGGGTCCCAAGGAGGACAGCAGCAGTCAACAGGTTAACATAGTCCAGCAGGAATAGTTACATGCAGGGTAAAATATACATGGCAAAAAACAGACCAACTGTAAAGTAAAGTACATGACTGTAGAACAAATAGAACATGTGAAAATGTGGTTGTTTCCAAACTGTCCACATTTGGCAGAGACACTGACCAACCACAAGCCATCACCAGATCCCATCACGTGTCTAAATACAGTGTAGCTGTACTGCAGTACGTTTTTACTCCTACTGTTGTCATTTATTGTGTCTAACACTGTTTTTTATTTGATCTTATACAAATGTTAGAATAAATTTAGGTGGGCTTAAATTTAGGGTCATCTTGAAAAATAGGATTTGTCCTAATGATCTTACCCAGACAAAAAAAAATTAACTTTTACCATACCATAAAAACTGCCACAATTTCTTGGCAGGAACTCTGCAGCTTTGCAGCAGACTGAGGCTGCCTCCAAACCTCAAACCCCCGGAGCTCTACAACAGCTGCCATGAGCACTGTGAATTAGAGAAGAAAGACACAGGCCTGGAAAACAGTGAAGCACACTTACTTGGATTAATGGACTCCAGTGGGACCAAAACATTTGCTAATGATGTATCTGTAGACTCAGGCGCTGACGTTGTTAAAGCTTGATTGGCAGATGTTGTGGGTTTGGACTGAAGCGGGTTGACTGTTGACCTTGCCACCAGTGATGGACTTGGAGAGGGTGCCACCCTTAAAACAATTAAAGTTGCTTTATGGATCAATGTGTATTAGTATCTTGTATTCCTTCCCCTCCCCCTACCAAAATTAGGAACATTAAATATCGCAGACCTTTTTTGATGGGGAGGCAGTCCCCCCCCAAATGACTCCCAATTAATTTTGTATAACTATGGCTTTTACAGTAAATAGAAAAGAAGTCTTACTTTGTTGCCAGAATGGCAAAAGCACGGATTTTGACCAGAAATTCCATGATTGTTGACCTTGGCACCAACAACAGACTCAAACAGGGCCCTCCTCTATTATTCGTTTACGGGTCCGGTTGGAGGGCCTCTTATGGATATAAGAGTGTCACCTTGCATGTTCTTAGGACCAGAGGACTACAAACCAAAGATAAGCAGTTCTGTCATCCTAAGGACGCAAGAGGGGATACTCAGAGCCACAAGAAGCCCTTCAATTGGACCCATAAAATGATTATAGATCACTAACTTTGTTGAATAAAAAAAACTTTTATTTAATAAAGTTAGCGACAGGAGCAGTCAGTGAGAAGCCTGTTACAGTGCTCAGTGCATGAGGAACTCTTACGGCAATAAGAGTACCTCATGTGCAACTGAAGGAAGCACAGCGATTGGTCAAGGACACTCCTGCAATTTATAATGAGAAACAGAGTGCCATAAATATGTGAGTCTGGTGAGAATATTCTAGAATATCATAGTGTAGAACCCCTGTATTAATAGAAAGACTTTTGTTTGTGGCAGGGGAGAGGATAAGCACAATCTGTAGTGTGCTAGCATATTTGGCACAAGTTGTGGATCCAGCCAGACTGATGCAAAGCATCATGGGAAGTATATGTATAGTGTGATGTTTCTGCGAAACTTGACTTCATTGCCAATGCCCTTCCAGGATAATACTTGCTTTAGTGCTTCTGGGGGTGCAGGACCCGCATATACTAGGGTCCACCATCGCAGTGGCTGAGGCCATTTCCCAGTTTCTCCTGCTCCTTCCAAACACTGCATGCCATGTTGTCATGGGGCAAATATGCATGGCACTCCTAGCACCAATGACCATGATGCCTGCTGCCTCTCTTGGCCCACCATCCGCACCATTACCCATGGTCACCCAGGTGTCAGTGTTGGGGTGGAGAATAGAACCCTCCTGTCCACGTCCTCTAGGATGCTCAATCCTCCTCACCCAGCTGACTCAAGACCCGATGACCTAGGGTCATGCCCGAACCCATGTTGCTGACGCTGCGCATAGTAGCCTTACCACTGCACCAACTGGCCAACTATGTTGCTTTACTATTTTGGGGTCACCACGACCAAAACAACTGAGAATGTGAGGCTGGTTCCTCTCTCCCTGGGCTGCAATACTGATGTGGCTCACGGATGACTCCTGATAATGAATCAACACATGTCTGCACCTGCAGTTTCCATCTTTGCAGAATGTGAATAGGTTTGCAGCAGTACAGATTAGGAAAGATGAGACGCACGCACAAAAAAAAATAAAGTACAAATCTTTGATTTCATTGCAAAACCCAAGTATTTGCCAAGTTTGCACAATCCAACTACCATTAATATCCTGCCAACGTTTCAAAGCAAAGGCCTGTACTTCATGGCAGTGGCAGTGATCACTATAAAGAATATAAACATGAGAATGACAGTTTTAATACATTTCTACATATATTAAGTTCAGAAAGGCAAAGCATATCGGGAACCAAATTCCTCAATATACCACTACTAAAAAAGCCACACATCAGCACTCGGTACCTATTATTCAATCATCATACGCCTGTAATTAATCAGCACAACTGTCGCATATTAACACAATCACAAATGCTTATACTAGGTAAAGGCCCCTATACAAAGTGGAGTTACTGAACGTGGGATAAATTTACCATTGCTCACTTGGTTTCACACTTTTTTGTAGTCTACTACCTTTAGTACTTTCAAATTGTGAAAGAATACACAAATTGTAAGTATACCAGATTCTATATGAGTAACTACCTATATAGTCTCACATATAAGTTGACCTCATGTATAGGTCGACCCCCCACTTTTCCATGTGATTTTAGCAGTTTTTTAGCTATACCTCACCCCCCCCCCCCACCATGCTTACCATACTGGCAACCCATATACAGTAAGGTACCACATCAAGCTGAATAAAGGGTGTAAAAATTATTTATTTATTTATTGAATTTTGTTGACCTGGTAGGCCCACTGGGACTAGAAGTACCTTTTTCAGGAGCGACCGGAGGAAGGGAGGGAGATACAGATGGTAAGCAGCTGAAACTGAACAAGATTAAGCTGTTGGTGTTTTTGGTTTTTTTTCAGTGAATGGGGGAAATATGGCCAGGACACCGGGGAAATCCTCTACTCTTTTGGATAAGTGCCATGAGATCTTTAACATCCACCTGAACTGCCACCAATCCAGGCAGATGGGACCTCGGTTTAACATCTCATCCAGAAGACGGCACCTCAGAAGTGCAGCACCCCCTCATGCTGCACTACAGTGTCAGTATTGGGATATTAACCCAAGTGCCAGATGTGGGAACTGAACCCACAGCCCTCTGAGCTCCTGGCCTCAGAGATGAGTGTGCTACCTACTGAGCCACTGACACTGCTAAAAAATGAAGTGAACACCAAAAAATAAAGAAACTGTTGCATAGGCTGTTGCTAAGGCATGTGCATTTCTCATTACGTTTAATACAATATTTTGCAGCTGCATAGAGGGGGAAAAGTTTGCATGCACCATCTTTTCAAGCACTGCAATATAGAAATCGTAGATAAGTTGACCGGAGCCCTATACAGGCTGCTAAAACACCTGCAGATAGGTAGACCTCGTGAATAAGTCAAATCCCTATTCTTTAGTGCCTATTTCTGGCACTGAAAACTCAACTTATATACGAGTAAATACAAAATCACACATGCCCACACAATGCAAAGCATCATGGGCTGCATATGCAAATCACCACAGAATATTATGCTGGTTCAACTTTAAGCAGAATTGCATGGTGCCGAAAGGCCTCTCACACAGTTTGCAAAGGATGCTAACAAACAGCATGTGTGATTTTGTATTTTCTTGAAACTTGGCTTCCCAGCCAAATGCCCTTTGGAGTAACCCTTGCCTCAGTGTTTGCGCACAGAGGTTCTTTGACTTTTATATACGAGTATACTTATATACACTTTCTCACTTTGGTGGTTTCAAAGTGAGAAAGTGCAGAGCAGGAAATGAATTTTGATCAAGCATTTAACGATATAGCACATTTTTACTTAGCACTTGTTAAATGTTTTATAGACCAAACAATATTTTACCAATCTTTTGAATTGAATATAGTTTGGATTGAGTTGGTATTCTTAGAAAATAACACAAGGATGGATTTGTAAAAATTTTTATGAATTCAGCACGTTACCAAGTGAAATATTTATAGGTTGAACAACAAAAGGCAGTTCTATCTCTTGGATCATAGATGTATCTTCTCAAATGGGTTTGTTATCGCCTGTATTATGTGAAAACTGAGAAACGTTATAGCCTGTTCTGTGTTGTTTGCAAATAGTTACTCATACAGAATATGGTATATTTATAATTTGCATATTCTTTCACAGTTTGAACGTACTAAAGGTAGTACACTACACAAAAGTGGGAAACCAAGTGAGCTATGGTAAATTTATCCCACATTCTGTAACTCCACTTTGTATAGGGGTCTTTACCTGGTATAAGCTTTTGTGATTTTATTAATATGTAACAATTGTGCTAATCGATTACAGGTGTATAATAACTGAATAATAGCTACCAAGTGCTTATGTGTGGCTTCTTTAGTGGTGGTATATTGAGGAATGTGGTTCCTGATATGTTTTGCCTTTCTGAACTTGATATATATGGAAATGTATTAAAACTGTTCTGTTCATATTGTTTTATAATCATCACTGCCATTGCTCTGAGGAAGAGGCTTTTACTTCATAACGTTGGCATGATATTAACAGCAGACTGATCGTGCAAACTCAGCAAATACTTGGATTTTGCAATAAAATCAAAGATTTATATTTATTTTTTGGGTGAGTTAGTCTCATCTTTCCTAACCTGTACTGCCGTATTCTGGATGGTTAGGAAAAGACCCCACCCGCTTGTTTTTGTTTTCTGCAGGGGCCATCCCAGGAATTCCTTTTGCCCTGTGATTAGGGTTGCTCAGATAGCAGTTCTAAAAAATGGATAGTTAGGATAATAGGCATTTTTTAGGATTTTAGGATATTGATCCTCAAAATCCTAAATCTGAATATCCAAGAATATCAATGGCTGGAATGGAAAGATATTTGGATATGGATTATTCTAATATCCAACTATCCTAAGTCAGATCATATATTGAGATATCCAAGCATTCCTAACTGTGATGCAATCTGGCACCATTCAGTCCAGCTTAAAGGGGAAGTTTCATGACACCAAGCCCCCACCCTGAATAAGAGATTAATGATATATTAAAATGCTGTTTTTACTGTGCCTCTAAAAAATACATTTGATATCTGGCTGATCCTGCCTTCTCCGAACCTGCATTTTTAAACTAGCTCTGTCTGGTACATCCCAGAATCCCATGAAGCTGTTCTCAGTCACAAACTGCAGCTGTGGGAGATTCTACGGAAGGCAATGTGTCTAAAGGTTTTTTACAGCTCTGATCCGCCAGTTGCCAGTTCCGCTGGTCACTAGGCTAAGTACAGGTCAATACTTAGCCTCAAGACATCAGTGAGACTAGCAACCCCATGGATCAGAACCGTAAGAAACTTGTAAGCACTTTGTTTGCCACAGAATCTCCCTTGGCACAGTCCATGACTGATGTCAGTCAAGGGAATTCTGGGATGTGCCAGAGCAAGGCTAGTTTTAAAATGCCGGTTTATGGAAGGCAGGATCAACCAGACATCAAATACATTTTCTACAGATACAATAGGAACAAAACTGTTAACTTATCATTAATGGGCTAGATATTCAAAAGTGCGCCTGGCAATGGCGCAAGTGATTGTTCCGGGCAACTGAGTTGTGCTGGAGCAACAAAGGGATATATTCAAAAGAGATGCACCATGGCACATCTCATCTGAATATACCAAAAAATGCCCGCGGCACAAATACAATGCGCCTTGTGCATCCCCCAGACAGGTCTGAATACCAGGAATGGGAAATGCGCCAGTGCATCAGAGATACACCGTGTGCAAATTCCTGATATTCAGACATAAAAATGCAAATAAGGCCATAATGCATGCAAGGTGCAAATGGGGCCATTTGCATGTCATTATGACCTATTTGCATGAGTTATGCAGGGCTGGCCATCGAAATGCACCTGGTGCCCTGCACAGCATGCAGTCCAAGTACCAGGTACTGCAGTAGTACCCCCTCCCCATCCCATACCGATCGCCCATATTGCAGTAACATACACTTCCCTGGTGGTCCAGTGTTTCCCCGCTCCCCACCTGTAACCCCAATCACCATAATAAAGTCTTTTTAAAATCCCTAGTGGTCCAGAGTTTCACCTCTCCCCGCCCACCTTGATCACGTAATAAAGTCTTTTTAAAATCCGTAATGGTCAGTGGTTCCCACTCCTTGCTCGTAACCCTGATCACAGTTGAATAGATATTTCAATTCCTTGGTAGTCAGTATCTTACCCACACAGGGACTCACCAGCCCACCAGCCCCAGTCACCGGCGGGCAGCAAACCACCTGCATACCTCCGGGGCTGCCTGCCAAATGACAGCTTACAGTATGCTACAAGCATTGGTCCACACTATGGACCAATAGGCTTGCAGTGCATACTGTATCGTCAATCACAACTTTGTGAATGAATGACTTAATTCATAAAGTTGTGAATCACTATTACAGTACATTCACAAAGTTGTGACTGACTATTACAGTATGCACTGCAAGCCCATTGGTCCATAGTGTGGACCACACACAGAGAAACACAGAATTTGATGGCAGATAAGGACCGCTTGGCCCACCCAGTCTGCCCATTTCCCTACCTGATGGATAAGCTGCAGATTCTAGTTACTCAACAGCTTACTTCCTCCTGCCCCCCACTAGAATTGCCTTATGCCTGTCCCATGCATTCTTGAATTCTCCCACTGTTCCTGACTCCACAACCTCCTCAGGAAGGCTGTTCCATGCATCCACAACTCTCTCTGTGAAAAAATACTTTCTAGCATTACCTTTGAGCCGTCCCCCCTGTCTTCAAATTGTGCCCCCTTGTTCTTGCACATCTCTTCTTCTGAAAGATACTACCCTCTTGTACCTTGTTAATTCCCTTGAGATACTTGAAAGTTTCTATCATGTCCCCCCTCTCCCTCCTTTCCTCAAGGGTATACATATTAAGCTGATTTAGTCTCTCCTCGTATGTCTTCTGGTGCAGACCTTGCACCATTTTGGTTGCCCTCCTCTGAACAGCCTCCACTCTGTCTATGTCTTTGCATATATGGGGTCTCCAGCATTGCACGCAGTACTCCAGATGGATTCTCACTAACTGTCTGTAGAGAGGGATAACAACTTCCTGTTTTCTACTGTTGATGCCTCTCCCTGTGCATCCCAGTATCCCCCCAGCCCTCCTTACTGCCTTCTCACATTGCTTGCCCACCTTTAGGTCATCTAATATAATTACTCCTAGGTCTCTTTCAATTTTTGTTGCTGTTATTAACTCACCCCCCATTGTGTACTCTTCCCCTCGGTTTTTGTTTCCCAGATGCATTACCTTGCACTTCTTTGCATTGAATCTGAGCTGCCACGTATTTGACTATTCCTCCAACCTTGCCAAGTCCTTTTTCATTCCATTCTTTTCACCCCACCTTGTGTATCAACCCTGTTGCAGATCTTTGTGTCATCTGCAAAGAGGCATACCTTTCCTTCCAGGTGCTCTCCAATGTCACTTATAAAGATATTAAAGAGGACTGGTCCCAGTACCAAACCCTGCGGTAACCCGCTAGTTACCTCCTTTCTTCACTGTGGACTCCGCTTACTGATTACCTTTTGCATCCTGTTGTCCAGCCAGTTTTTTATCCAGGCTACCACCTTGGGACACACTCCAAGGCTGGTTAACTTGTATATTAATCTTTTGTGTGGACTGTGTCGAATGTCTTGCTAAAATCTAGGTAGGCCATATCCACAGCCCTCTCTGGTCTACTACTTTGGTCACCCAGTCAAAGAAATCTATTAGGTTCTGATATGCACTCTTCCTGCTGTGAAACCATGCTGCCTTGGGTCCTGTGCCCCACTGGCCTCTAGGTACTCAACAATTCTTTCCTTCAGAAGTGATTCCATCATTTTCCCTACCACTGAAGTCAAACTAACTGGTCTGTAGTTTCCTGCCTCTGCCCTGCTCCCACTTTTGTGAAGTGGAATCACATTTGCCCTTCTCCAGTCCTCAGGTACCACTCCATCCTCCCATGATTTGTTAAAGAGAGTAGTCAGTGGTGTTACTAGTTCTACCCTTAGTTCTTGTAGAATTCTTGGGTGAATCCCATCAGGCCTCATTGCTTTGTCTACCCTCGGTTTCAAGAGTTCTTTCAAAACTCTTTCTTCTGTGAATGGACTGGTATTGACCCCTCTATTCAGAGTTTCTCCCTTGTTTGGTTTAGGCACCCCCCCTCCTCATTTGTTGTGAATACCGAGCAGAAATATTCATTCAGTATCCCTGCTTCTTCACTGTCACCCTCTGCCCACATTCCCTCCTCCAATGTGCTTGCAGCACATACTGTAAGCTGTCATTCAGCAGGCAGCCGTGGAGGTATGCGGGTGGGTTTGCTGCTCGCCGATGACTAGGAGGGGGAGCTGGGTGGGCTGGGGGTCCTGTGTGGGTGGAGGTTGCCGCTGGACTACCAGGGAATTGAACATTCATTCGAACAGCAGTCAGGGTTATGGGCTGGGAGGGGGGAACCACTGGACCACCAGGGATTTTAAAAAGACCTTATTACAGTGATCGGGGTTATGGGTGGGGAGGAGGGAAACACTGGACCACCAGTGATTTCAAAAAGGCTTTATTATAGCCATCAGGGTTACATGCGGGGAGGGGAGGGGAGAAACACTGGAGCACCAGGGATTTCAAAAGGACTTTATTATGGTGATCGGGGTTAAGGGAGGAAAACACTGGACCACCAGGGATTTTTAAAGGGGGACACTGGACCACCAGGGATTTTAAAAGGACTTTATTACAGTGTCGGGTTATGGGTGGGGAGAAACACTGGACCACCAAGATTTTAAAGGACTTTATTATGATAATCGGGGTTACGGGCAGGAAAGTACCACTGGACCACCCGCAGTTTTGTGGGTGTACTTGTGTATGGTGTTTTTGGAGGCCACCCGCGGCAGTGGCTGCTATGCATGTGCTGCATTACGGCAGCTAGCCTGTGGGTGGCTACCACTCGGATAATTTTTCCATGCTCATCTTTGCCTAGGTATGAGGCACATCTCCAGGGTGTGCGGTATATGTGCCGCACATCTCGGCTGAATATCAAGATTTGCCACATATATGCATGGGCATGCCGGGAGAGTATGCCACATCATTTCTTTGCACCGCCGTGCATGAGGTGTGCTGCGCAATTCCCCCTTTCGAATATTGCTCCGGGGAGCATTTCTGGGTTTGCGCTGGTGCAATTCAATTGCGCCAGGTACAACTCTTTAGAATATCTAGTCCAATATCTTAATCAGCAGCAGTCTCACAGTTGGGTGTGGGGCTTAGTGTCATTAGAGTTTCCCTTTAAAGTCGAGCTAGCCTTAGTTCTTTCATGGGGATTTGCATACATTCCCCACGATGCTTTACATTAGTGGTAAAAAAAATGTCTGTTGCGGTAGTGATCTTTGTACAAAAAGATGCACAAATTAAGTGATTTCATACCTTTTATTAGACCAGAGATTACAGAGAGAGAGCTTTTTCTGTAATCTTTGTTGTTCCAATAAAAGGTATCAAATTACCTGATTTGTGCATCTTGTTGCATTAGTGAGATATGAACATTTTGGTGTTTCTTCATAAAGAAACAAAACTGAGTAAAGCAAAACTAAACAGAGCAGTGCAATTATGAATGTTAAGTAAATGCTGTTTTCACGAGGCTTTTTTAGAGACACACCTTAGAGGGGTGACATCACAATTTAGAAAGGAGGAACACAGGCATTTATTTACTTATTGACAACTGGTGACCAGTAAGGCACATGGAGCTAAAACTCGTTTCCAGGTGCGACTTGGAGGAAGAGAAAGGGGGGATTCAAAATACGTAGCACAGATACAGATACAGATACAGTTCACAGTTACAATAAAGTGCAGTCAGAGAACACGACTGATACGGGGTAAGTGCAGAATGAGCAATCCAGGCCAGAGCAGCAAATCTGGCGTTTCAGCCACTCAAGACAGTAGGGGGCTGGGAGACAAAGACAGGTTTGTCAGGAAGAGCACTTGGCAGGGTGGGGCTGTTATGGAGCAGGGCTCTGAATGATAGGGATGAAGGGAGGAGCAGAGTGTCAGAGGAGTTGGGTGCCAGAGGGAGATTATTCCAGAGGAAGGGAAGATGGGAAGAGGCAGATTGACCAGTGGAGATTTTGGAAAAGTGGACGGCAAATGAATTGGAATTAGAGGACTGGAAAGAAAACAAAAATATGCAACACTGCTCACACCGCATTTCAGCTGTCGGGGCCAGTGGGAATCGACGGTTTTGGGCTTGAGAGTATAGCTGTCATTATACAGGCTGCCCAGGAGACATGGGGGTTTACTGGTTCTCTTCCCATTCCTCATGAGGCCCTCCCACCTCCACAATGATAGGTGGTGCCCTGTCAGGTCTTGCATGCAAGCAGCGACACCTCTGCTGAGAAGGCAAGCTCCTCGGCCCACCACAGACATCAATGCAGCAGAACTACAACCCCATCCCTCCCAAGCTGGGTGTGCTACCACATGACAGTGCCACCCCTGCACCCCTGACCACCTGACCAAGCTATCTAGTTCGCTCTTGAACTTGGGTTGCCAGCCCAGGAGCACAACATGCTCCTCACCAGGCCATCAGGTGGACCCAGTGTCAAAAGGTTTGACAGAGACTACAGTCGAATAAAATGTGTGTTGATGTTTTAAAATATCCCACTGCTACAGAGTACAAACCTCAGCCCACTGCAGCACAAAACACGGTCTGCAGGCCCACAGACTGTGAAAATCAGGTCCCTAGACCTTGGGGCCAGAAGCTGTCATATACGAACGTATGACAAAGTCAGCAGAATAAGGCCATTTGGTCTATCTAGTCTGCTCATAGTGCAGGGTACTCAGCATAAGCTACTGACTCTGCCCCCCCTCCCCATCTGCCCTTCCCCACCATCTGTCCCTCCCTTGGCCCTTACTTTCCCCTTAAATCTATCCCAGCCTGTCTTGATGTTGCCCATCATCTTCACTGAAACCACCGCTTCCAAGAGCACATTCCAACCTGCCACCACCCTCTCCAGGAAGAAGTGCCTCCTAGACTCCCTCCTAAACCTCCATCCCTCCAAATTGAGACTGTGTTCCCTCGTGTTTTGAATCCCACTAAGCTTGAACAGACCCTCCTCATCTTATCTTACTTATTCCTTTCAAATACTTGAAAGTCTCTATCATGTCACCTCCCTCTGTCTCCTCTTCTCCAGGGAGTACATGTTCAGGGCCACTAACCACTCTTCGTACATCATACCCTGCTGGCCCATGATCACCTTCGTTATACTCCCAGCAGATTAATGTCCCTTTTCAGGTAAAGGCACCAGTACTGTACACTGTACTCCAGATGCGGCCTCACCAACAACCTGTACAAGGGCAGTATTACTTCCTCCCACCTGCTGTTGACCCCTCTGGCAATGCAGCCCAACATTTTATTTGCCTGCACTGCTGCTTTCCTACACTGCATGGAGTGTTTGTGGTCACTAGTGCTATTCACCCCCAGGTTCTTCTCCTCCTCTGATGCAGATACCCTGGCCCCTCTCCCAGGCTGTACTCAGACCTCAGGTTCTTGGCTCCAATGTGCATAGCTTTGCATTTCTTTGCATTGAAGCCAAGCTACCAAATCCCGGACCACCTCTCTAGTTTTTCCCAGCTCCTCCATTAGGTCCTGTATCCCTTCTGCTGTGTCCATCCTCCCACACAGCTTGGTGTCATCTACGAATAGGCAAATGTTGCCCATAATGCCATCCCCAGTATCATTGGTGAAGACACTGAACAGCACCGGTCTGAGCACTGAGCCCTGCGGGACACCATTGGTGAACTCCTTGTTGCTAGATAACTCACCCCCACCACCACCACCACCACTCTCTGGGTCCTGCCTCTCAGCCAGTTTTCCACCCATCTGGTCAGCTTCTCCCCAGCCCTGAGATCCACCAACTTCCTGATCTACCTCTTGTGCAGTACAGGGTCAAAAACCTTGCTGAAGTCCAGGTAAAGGATGTACACCGCTTGGTCCCTGTCTACTGTTTTAGTGACCCAGTCAAAGAAAGTCAATCAGATCTGTTTAACACGACCTGCTGTTTTCCATCCCTTAAGGGAACAGCCACTTGTAATCAGAAAGCTAATATTGCTTTTTTCCCCCGCTTACCATTTGTGCTGTTGAGTCAGATGGGGAAGAGAGTCCTGCATAAGTGGCTTGCCGAATGAATTAATTTCATCAAATGAGCTGTAGTCTTTGCTCCACCCAGACAGTGAGGACTGGACTGTTGACCTAGCCTGTTCGGTGTTTTTCCCAACTGCAGAATGCTGTGACATGAAGTTTAACCCATTCTGGTCAACAAGACAGTAATAAACATATGTTTATTCATAGAATGATAAAGTGAAACACAGCAATACAAAATAGCCAAAAGAAATCATGCTTTTGTTTGGCAGCAATGTTTTTCCCCAACTTCCTGCAATATTTTCATTTAATTTAAATAAACTTTTTTTTATTATACATTAGTTTCAGTATGAACTATATACATGTTAAACTGAAAAATAAAAAGCCAAGTGAAAGGTGTAATCTAATGCAGGGGTATTAATTACTCCCTCCATTAGCTGCAGCATCCTGGAGGGAAACGGAAATAAATGAGAATATCTGTATTCACGGAGCAGTAGGCAGTTAATTCCTTCCTGGCAAGATACAGGTATAGTATATGAAAAAACATTCTGAACAACAGATTTCAGTAATGGCACGGTGCTGTAGTGCATGGTTTGCAGCGGTCTGTCACCTCTTGTGTATGGGAGTGGTCTACTCTTGAGCATTGCTATCTTACTCAGTCAGAATCATGCAGCAGATGATTGGCAGAACATTAGCATTCCACAAACGGACAGAACAAGAGCATTCTGCGGTATGCCATAAATTCTAACATGCTGCATTTAAAACACTGGGTTTTCTCCTTATGTGTTTTACTGGATGTAGTTTGAATGTGTTATGGTTTAATTACTTGAAATCATTTTTTCCTCTGTCTACAAAACTGTTAACCGAATAATGTTTAAATCAGTTTTGCAACTGTTTCACGCCATCATATACTGTATTATAGACTGAGGGAGCACTCCCAACCAATCAGAGTGGTCCTCTCCCCTGCATATAAGACACTCGTATTCTGTGAAGACTGTCTCATGCGTAGCTGTCCTGGAAACGGGCATGTTCAGGTAAGTTTTTTGTTTTTTTTAATGTATATATTATTGACTGAGCTCGATCAACAATATATTAATACCACCACTGAGACCAATCATACAGTTGTAAGAGTGGTTTTACTTACATTCCTAGGGTATCACAACTGCGCACTCGCTATTCACAGTTCTCTTACCCTAAGAATGCATTTGAGACCACTCTTACAACCGTAAGAGGTGTCTCAGTGGCGGTATTAACATACAAAAAATAGTGGATGGAAGAAAAAACACAAATAGCACTGTGATTCCATCTCAGGATTTGGATGACAGCAGACCATCAAACTTTACTCCTGTGGTCTGTCAGCACAATCTCCTGATAGAATCACAACTATAGAATAATATATGGGCAGCGTATACTACAAGGCTGCGTTTGCACTGAGGAGTGACATGACATTATAGACATAGACAGTGAACCTCAAAAGGTTTCTATGACGTCAACTCACCCCGAGACGGAAACATCCCCCATGTTGTACACGGTTGGTCATACATTATTTTGTGGTTGCCCATACATTATTTTGCATAGAATATGTTTGTTGTAATTCGTGCGCATTGGTCATATTTATTTACTTCTGTGCCCAGGCTGTTTGCAGCCTTTGCTGCTTTTATCTCCACCCATTGGGGACTGCTTTTGTGGTGCCCTGGCCCCACTGCCCATTTTGCAACCAGAGAGGTACTTGTTTAATTGGGGACTTCACCCTTTGCTGAGTTGGAGCTGTTTAGGGAGAGAAGAAGCCATGGAGTCACTCTTTCTCTGCTGTGCGCATGCACGCATGTTTGCTTCTGGTCCCGACCCTACTGCCTGCCCTGGGGCCAGTAAGCATTTTTTGCTGCATTCAGTGGCATTTCTCTCCTTCGGTCCTGGCTTTATTGCCTCCTCTGGAGTTTGGAACCCATTGTAGCAGTGGGCACATGGCAAGGTAGGGAAGTTGGAGCTCCTGCTCCTTTAAGGTGCCACCGTCAGCCAGGCCAGTAGCGCTGAGGGTTGAGGCACTGAACGCCACACCTCATGCTACACCGGTGACCCGAGTTCAGGAGTGAGCTCGGGTGCCGGGGGTCAGCAGGGGTGGGTGAGGATTGAGTGCTCGTGGGGCTACTCTCTTCCCGAGGGGGGGGGAGGACGGGACATTGCTCGGTGTGCCAGTGGCTCCCGGTGGAGACCAGGGTTGCGCAGCACGTAGGGCAGCATGCACACATGCGGGCTGACGCTCAGCAGGGCTGCCGTGTGCCATAGCATCAGGAACGTGCAGCACACATGGGGGGAGCAACAGGGAAAACACCGGTCTGCAGGGTAGGTGATGGCACCTGCCCCCATGCCCACTGCCGGGTCTATCCTGCCTGGTCTTCCAGTGTCCTCCACCCAGGCTCTCACCCATAGGCCGGAGACTGACTGTATAGAGTACCCAAGAGAAGAGGGCGACCCCACCCTGGAGGGGTTAAGCTGGGGGTGGCGGTTGTGTGGGCTGAGAGGGAGGAGAGAGGAAGACTTCAGGCAGGGCAGGAACAGGCAGGATGCCTGAGAGAGGCTCCGCAGACCGCGACCGGAGGGAAAGAAATATGTATAAAAAAAAAAAAGGGTGCTGCTGTGCATGTGCTGCAGCACTTGCTCCGCGGCCAGCTGTTCCCCGCTTTTTCTTCAACCCCACTGACTGTCCTGGGGTCAGGGAATCTCCACTGTTGTGCCTAATGGCATGTTCTTATCCAGTCTTGGCCCCAGCAAACAGTCAGTGCCAAGAATGTGGTTTCTGATGTGTGGCAGCAGCTACACAGCACAAGTAAGCCTGGGCTCAACGCCCGCCACGGACTCCTGCTAGCTGACACAATGCCCTGCTGGTCTCCCATGACAGCAGTCCAGTCCCTGGCGAACCTGAGGGTGAGTAATGGAGGAGTCAATGTCCAGAGGGAACAGTAGGGGCCCAACAGCCCACTAAAGAGAAGCCCCCAGAAGGGGTGGGGGGTGGAACCTACACCTACTTTGTGATTACTTTGTTCTGATTAGGATTCTTCTTTCCTCTTTGCATTACAAACATCAGTAGAGCTGATTAACTGGAGTCCAGACAGTCAACATTCCCTGATTTTGCACATCTCTACTTGTGATGTAACAATGAGGAGGTCACATGCTGATGATGTAATGGGGAGAATAGAACTACACATCTCTGCTTCCAGGTAAAGCATTGCTTTTCACATCACAACCAGTACTATTAGATGGAAAGCCATCTCATCAGCACATAGAAACAAATCTTTAAAAATAAAAAGTAATCAGGAACTACTTTTAAAAAGTACTAAAATGTATTACCTGTAATTTGTTTGCACTTCTAACTCTTTAAAGTTACAGAGGCTTATCATTTTGCAGTTCATGTACTTGCAAAGCTTAATTCCAAAATTTCTAGAGGTTGGGCTGCTTATAACTCAGTCATCTTTAAAACTAGAGAGCTGAAACATAGCGCACACACACACACACACACACACTTGGACAAGTGGTTTTAAATTTAGATGGACATAACTGAAATAAAATGTTGGCAAATCTAGCAAAATTGTAATTTTACCTGCATTCCGCTGGCAGAAGTATAAAATCTACCTAGCCTTCATAAAAATCCTTTTCTTAATTGTTCACAGTTTTGTACTAAAGAGTTCATTAACTCACCTGAGGAACAAAATATATCACAAAGAAAAAAGGGTCCAAACGCTGTCAGCTCATCTAATCTAAAGTGGAAGGGGGAGTGTTGACAGTATTTTGTTATGAGGTATACATTCCCCATCCCAGAACTAAGTTGCGTCCTACCCATAGACTGTGGCATGTACTTGCCCCGACAGGGCAGACAAGTGGGCTATGTGTTCTGAATGGGTATGACTGGCTTTCTCCCCCTGAAATATTTGGCCACTTCAGACTGTATAAACATGGCCCCTGCCAGAAATACCAGGAGGCGTGGGCCCAGAACAAACAGTTTATATGATTTTTCCTTTTCCTCTGCCCCTAGAAGCTTTAAAGAGGTAGTCTACTATTTGAAATTAATATTAACTATAAAAAGTAGTGAACTATTACTTTGTATTTCTGAAGTATTTTTTTTTTCTTTTCCCTTCTGCTAAACAGAATGTTTTCTACCTGACAATATTGGTGTGATATGTGGAACAGTACTCTAACTGGAGGCTGATGTATCTAATACTGCGCCTCCTCATATATTAACAGCACGGTAACCTCACTTGACTGCGACATTTGACACTGACCAAGAAGGGCCAATCCCCTGCTGCCACAATGGTCACTTGTGACATACCTCTCAGCTGTCACACATTCTGAGGTACATCACTCATTTTACCTCTCAGATACCCTCGGTTTCATATGGAGAAGGCAATATTCCACATCACCTGCTGAGACTTTAAACCAACAATTCTTAATAATCTTTGATGCCAGGTTATCAGAAAACATTATAAATAATAGTGCACTGATACACAGTGTTCTGAGCTCACACTGTCATGTCCGATGATATGTCACACATCATGCCACACATTTGGCGATGAATGGTTGAGAGGTATGACTTGTGATGTCACAGTGCATGAGGTCTCAATGCTGATGAGGTACAAAGAGGAATACAACTTGAAAAGGATTGAGCGTCCAACGACTGCTCTCCTTCTCTGGGGGGGGGGGTATAGTGTTCGTCGCAACGCGGACACCTAGCGGAGGCTAGGTGTACCATGCACGTCGGCACCAAAAGCAAGCTCAGGGGCAGGATAGATGCCGGACATCATTGCACATCCCCGCCCCTGTATACTCGGAAAAACCAATGCTGCCGGCCGCCCTAGATGAAGCCCGCCCTCGGCTTCAATCAGCCTCCAGGACGGCCCCTTCGACCTATCCCAACGTTTGCGGCACCTCGAGGGGTTGGTGCTGCAACTCTGCCCTGGGGGGGTAAGCCAGAGGGCACCGAAGGAGCACGTCTAATGTGGAGGTAGGAGCAAGGGTCTGTGACCGGGCTGAGGGTGGCTGGCGGCAGCAAAAAGTATTAAAAAAAAAAAAAAAACTTCTAATGAGCAAATGGAAAACTGCTTCAGAAATAAAAAGCAACAGCTGACTACTTTTAAAAGTTAACAACGTTTTATGTCTGCTATTTTTGGCACTGCTAGTTCTTTAAGGGAATGTGCCCAGGGTCTGTGCTTTAGGCGGATGTGACGTGATGCTGCGGCTCTTGTGCTGCTTGGACAGACTGATGAGGCTACGAGATTCTAAGCTTTCTCACCAACATTTTGATACCTGTCTGAAACACATACCTGGACTGAGCTCTGACTTGAGTCTGCCAAAGTGGGTGGTATCATGCTCGGTGAAGAAGGAGGATCATTTAGTCCTAAAAGAGGATATGCAGAGAGAAACAAGACATAATTTCCATGCCACAGGTTTGACATAACTTTCACGCTAATTTCTGAAAAAGCAGAAAACTGACTGGGCAGCTAATGCAGAAGCATAAAGGGAATGTCATCAGTAGTCCTTTCTGCCAACACTAGATGGGGACATAGGACAGCCAGTCAGCATTAAACTACAAAGAATGGCCCCTCCCAGCTATCTCCAGGAGGTCTCTTGCCCAGTGACCTGGGAGCCAATCCCTGGCCACCTCCTTCCCAGGTACTAATGTGGGATGGTGATGGCCAATGGCCTTTGCCCTGTCCAGAGATGGGCTGGAATAGCCTGGGGAAGGGAGGGGTACAGACCAGGCTTCTAAAGTCCAAAGAGCAGAGGAATCTCCCTCTTTTTGTCTGGACACTGCCTGAGGGAACAGCAAAAGGACTGGAAGGCTGTAAGGTAAGGCCTTGGGTTCTGGGACCTGCTAGGCCCTAAGGGGTGGACAGGCTGAAGTCTGGACTATGCCTCCATAGCCAGAGGCTGTATCTTACAGCCCCTATTTTAACTTTTACAGCTTGGGGGTGGAAGGGTAGTACCCCAGCCACTGGGCAGTTGGCATTTATTTTCCAGAGCCACTGGGTTTATGCCTCCAGCTTGTTTAGCTGGTTCCCCCACTCCCCCCCCCAGGCGTTGCTCTTAGCTTCTTTAGGCCAGCATGGTGCCTCAGGGCTTGGTGCCCCTTCTCCCAAGGTAGCATGAGTCCCAGTGTGGATGAGTAGCCAGCCCCCCTCAAAAAAAAAAAAAAGAAAGAAAAAGAGTTTCCATTGTAGAAGGAAAGGAAAGAGATTTCTTGCTGCAGCGCAGCAGTCCTGCATCCCTTACCTGCATTTCTGGCTCCTTCATCTGGCGTGCCACAGGTGCGGTTGGGGGCACGGGGGGGGCATCCACGGCTTGGAAGGACATGCTGGGGGCACTCCGGGTGCTCAGGCAGGCTGGAAGTTCCTTTCCTGGTTGGTCTGGCACTCCGGTGTCTCCGGTCACGGGGGGCAGGAGGTTTTGGTTCGGGCGGCGGGAGAGACAAGGTGAGGAGTGAAGGCAGGCAGCAGCCCTGGTCCAGGGCTTACGGCGCTAAGGGGGCATTGGCGGTGGGTGGGGATACTCCAGTCAGGAAGGGGCTTCAGCCAGATGGGGCTCCCTGGTGGCTTGGCCCCCTCTTAACGTGCAACCGCTTGGTGGGGAACAGGCAGGGTGATCGGTAGCCATGGAAGTGCACTGCAGGAGGTCTTTTCTACTTCCTCCGGGCCACCAGGCTATCATGTTCATTCTCCGGCCTCTCTCACACAAGAGAATGTTGTGGGGGGAAGAAGAGAGCGTGCTCTCATGGCCCAGTCTCACGGGAGGTCGGCGGCCGTGTTGCCTGGGTCCTGTCCATGAGGAATAAGGCGTTCCCAGGTCCCCCAGCATCTTGCAAGATTATCGACAGCCATATTGCCTGGGGAAGGCTATGGAGACATAGGGCAGTCCCATGTCTTGCGAGAGGGCGGCAGCCATTATGCCCGGGAGTTGGCTCCTCTTCTGGCTTGCAGGGAGCCTGTAGTAGAACTCAGGCAAAAAAATATATATAATAAAACTGAAGCGGCTTTTGGGCTGCTCTGTTCCAAGGGCCTGCAGGTCAGGCACCAGCATCATGGTGCCGTAGAATCAGAGCGCTTATGAGAGGGCGAAACAGTGAGGGTGCCCCCACAATCAGAGCGCCTGTGTAACAGGGCACCTGGTGCTCTGGAGTACAATACTGCACCTGCAGGTGGTGCTGCATGCCCTGCTTCCCCCTGCCAGTACCGGTCATATGGGCGCCGCTACACTCCGTCAGTGTTATGTTGCCCCTGCCCACCACCACCATGGTCAGACACATATCTGGGGGGCACCTCACGAGACAGCCCGTTGCTCGTGTGTGGCTCCTGACTGCGGTGCAGTCGGCTCTACTGGTGGTGGACATCAGTGTTGGGTGCAGCAGTACCGTGGCACTGGGCATGTAGGATGGGGGCCATGCCATGTGGGCGTGTACATGGTGCCCTGGTACCATGTGCCATGGGTCCATGGGGGCATTGTCTAATGTGCACTGGGCACAGTGGAGCCCCTCAGTGTTGCTGCACCTCCTGTGGTCCCATAGGCATTCAGTGGGTGGGATGGCGAGTGTGCAGTGTGTGGCACTGCCCGACTGCGCAGTGTTGACTGGCACTCCTGGTCCCATGCGGTTCTGAAGTCCGGTGCTGAGCCTGCCAGCGACCTTCCACTGGTGCTCCGATTTACGGTGCCATGATGCCAGTACCCTGACCACCCAGAACCGTTTCAGGGGCAACATGAGTGGAGGCACAGCTTCTACAGGTTTAGCGCAGCTCACATTGCTAGGTCAGGGGAGGGATTGGGGAGGGCATTCAGTTCAGGGTTCACCTCCCCTGTTTTTCCCACTGTGCCTCGCAGCCCTAGGGTTTAGGGGAAGGTACACTGTTTAATGGCCCAGCTCCTAGGGCATACCTTTTTGGCTGGGGGTGCCCGGCTTTAGGGGGCAGGTCTGGGGCATAGGACATCTGAGCAGTGGATCATAGGGTCGACTGGGTCCCAAGAGGGTTGTGACTCAGGGTGGGGGGGCTTCCAAAAAAAAAATTATATACAGTATTGCTTGGCATGTATCATTCTCAACCGCTGTTTTTTGCATGTCCAGGATATCATTCAGGGTTACAGTTACAGCACATCAGAGGTAATATGGGCTCAAGTGACAAGTCAGTGGAGCTGGGGCATCAGGAAGGGGGCTCAGGCCTCCCAGAATCCAGGTTCCCAGGGCATTGCCACTCCGGAGTTCAAGGAGGCGCTGCAGCGGCTGATGGAGCTGGAAGGCCCCAACTGGCTACAATCTGCGTTTCTGGGAAGCACCGGGTCAGTCAGAGGGGGAAGCCCAGCACATCGTGCCTGCTGAAGAGTGTGAGGAAGCCTTCAATGAGGATGGTAGAGGCACTGGCAGCCACAGCGGGATGAAAGAAGAAGCAGGGGGAGACAAGGTGGCCAACAGAACGGGAGGATGAGGATGTCACATCGGAGCAGCGCCGACTCAAGCTGAGAGATGATGGAGCCACATGCAATACAGGGGAGATTTGCACTGAGCTGCCTCTGGAGTTACATGGTGAGTATAGAGGAAACAAGCTGAACCGGGCACCCTGGTGGTAAGTCGGGAGCCAGGGCAGGCAAATGGTGGGGGGAACACCCCATGCTACATGGGAGGACACAGCAGGAAGAAAGGCGAACACAGGGGGTAACAAAAGTAGGGTATGTGTCGTGCTGGCTGGGAGGTACCACGTTGACCATGCAATAAGGAAGGCAAAAGGCTATAGCAAGGCTAAGCAACCACTGATAGGGCGGTGGGCTTCAGATGCCCCACCTCTAGGTCAGGGACCGGACCAGAGGCTGGAGGCAACATGTCACAAGGCTGGTGGCCAATGCCGTTTCCCTGGTTCCCTCCGTGCTTTCCAGGGGCTGCGTTTGGAGATGCAGTGCCAGGAGCAGGGGGGGAGGGGACAAGGGGCAGGCATGCCAAATATGGCAGGACAGGCGTGGTCATGGGCACCTTTGGGAGGTCGGCATTTTTTTGGGGGAGGTAATATAGTGAATAATGTAGCAATGGCCCAGGTGTCTTCACCCAACCTGGGGTAGGTGAGGCTCGGAGGGCACTGGAGGAGGTGAGGGTGCAGCAAGAGCGCAGGTGTGGGGGTTGGCAACCCAAGGGGCAGCGCCAATAGCTAGGGAGCAAGCCAGCCACTGCCACCACTGACGGAGCTTGGGAATGCCCCCGCCCAGGAGACGGCAGGCACCAGTGGCACTCAACCAACCCAGGCAAGCGAGCAGTGGACGTATGTGGGTGTTGATGACCCCATGGACACCCACTTGATGCCTGCAGTCAGAGTTAAAATCTGGAAAGGGGAGTACATAAAGGTATTCAAACTCCTGCACAGGGAACTCCTTGATGTAGGAGATAAGGACAAGTTGAAGCAGGAAAAATTAAGGAGACTCAAGGTACCACACACGTTGGAGAACTGGGTGCCTGCATTCTATATTTTCTTATTGATTTATTGTGGGAAGTTCCCTCAAAAGATTGGTCAGTTGTTGAAGTACAAAGACAATATAAAAATCGTACATTTAGCATATGATGGTAATGTGTGGTTAAGGTTCAGCGAGCTTTTTCATATGCATTTTGTTAGATCCCCAGATACGCACTGGGACAGGATAGATCATGACTTGTGGTTCCGGCACAAGAACAGGGCCAAGCCCGCCAACGTGGCTTACATGGTGAGTGCGCACATGGTAGCCAACGCTCCATGGAATGGCCAAAAAGGGACGGTACCTGCAGGCAGTACAATATGGATAAATGTTTTTGAGATTACTGCAAGTTCAGGCATGAATGCAGCAGTTGTGGGGGTAAGCACAAAGCCAGCGCCTGCCAAAGTGGGGGTAACCTCAGAAGAGGAGAGGGTTCACAGGGAGAGGGCAAGCAGGGCAACAGACATGCCAAAAAGGCTGGTGAAGTCCCCAATAAGAATTGATAACATTACCCCCTGGCTTGACCAATGCCCCTGTAGAAAAGACACATTGTGTCTGTCCGAAGGTTTTTCCGAAGGTTTCCGCATTCCTTACTAGGGTCCCCGGTTAGCTACCATGGCTCACAATTTAAAGGCAACAACCGCTCTAAAATGGTTTGTGCCACTGACGGTCGCCAAAGAGGTGGAGTCTGGTAGGGTGGCGGGACCATTTGCAGAACCACCGCTCGACCCTTTCAGGATTTCTCCACTGGGGGTGGTACCGAAGAAGACCCCAGGAGAGTTTCAGGTTGATTCACCACTTGTCCTACCCCAAAGGGTCATCGGTGAATGATTTCATCAGTGAGGATGATAGCGCAGTGTCATAGACGTCTTATGATACAGCAGTTAGACTCACGCAGCAGGCCGGTAAGGGGGCTCTTTTGGCGAAGAGTGACATAAAGTCATCAATTCACCTCCTACCGGAGAGTCCATTAGACCACGATCTGTTAGGCTTTGTGTTTGAGAGAAAATGTTATTATGACATGTCCATGCCCATGGGCTGCTCAGTTTCATGTGCAGCCTTTGAGGCATTCAGCAGGTTTTTGGAATGGGCAACCAGGTAACACTGTGGTAACAACAAGATAACTCACTACCTAGATGACTTCCTTTTCATTGGCTCGCCAGAATGTGGGACCACACTCCGGTCTTTCTCAGCATTAATGTGGTGGTTTGGTGTGCCTTTGGCACATGAAAAGACTCAGGGCCCAGTAATCAGGCTAACATACCTCAGAACTGAGTTAGACTCGGAGGTGATGGTGTCGAGGCTCCCCGGCGAGAAGGTGGAGAGGCTCAGTCAGCTAGTGGGAGAAGTGAGGGCCACTAAGAAGGTCATGCTTAAGACCCTGCAATCATTGGTCAGCCACCTGAACGTCACCTGTAAGGCAATAGCACCTGGGAAGCCTTTGATTAGGTGGTTAGCATGGGCAACCAGGGGTATGCTACAGCCGCACCATCACATCAAGGTGACAGCTGAAATGCGGGTAGACCTGTCGGTGTGGAACACTTCTCTATGGCATTTTAATGGGGTGTCCATCTGGCAATCAGGGATTCCCATTCAAACATGACTGCCTGATGGTCACTGATGCAGCAGGAGGCACTGGGTATGGAGCATACTTCCAGGGCTCTTGGTTTGCGGGACCATGGGATGACAGCTGGCGGGAGGTTGCTTTGCTAAAAAAATATTACTTTGTTGGAGTTTTTCCCCATTGTGGCAGTCATATTTGTATGGGGGGGATGGACTGAGGGACAAGAGGGTGCTTTTCCAGTCGGATAACATGGGAGTGGTTGAGATAATCAGTGCTCAGTCTTCCAATTCCAAGGAAGTAATGAGGTCACTGAGGTTATTTGTCCTCCAATGCCTTCAGCTCAATATTACTTTCAGAGCAAAACACGTCCCAGGGGCATTGAATGTAACTGCAGATGCACTGTCTCAATTGCAGTTTGAGCACTTCTGGCAGATGGCCCCTACAACAGAGAAAACACCAACCCAAGTGCCGGAGGTTCTGTGGAAATTAACGATGCAAGAACGGCCAATTTGGTGCGACATGTTCTGGCCCCAGGAACTTGGCATTAAGTATAGGGCTCACCTGAAAGCATTTTGGGATTTCTGTGGGGACAGGAGCAAGGGTTATGACTCTGAGGCACTGCAACACCCACTTAAGATTCAATGGTTTGTACACCATATGATAGACAAGGGCAGAGCACCTTCATACATACGTAGTCACTTGTCCGGTGTGGACTATGTTGCAAAGATGCATGGCCTCCGGGAAGGGACTGGTTCATTCATCATAAGAAAAATGATAGAAGGTTGGGCACGGATGCGGGGGTACAGTCAAGATTGGAGGACGCCAACAGACAGCGAGTTGTTGGGGAGATAATGGAAGTCCTACCACTAATCTGCTCGTCTGGGGATGAAACAACACTGTTTAAGGCCCTGTTCGGGTGTGCCTACTTTGGGGCTTTCAAGATATCAGAATTGGTGGAGGAGGGCTCACTAGCAGCAGGGCATAATTTGCAATGGGGTGATGTGATAGTTAAGCAGGGCAGTTTAGAGATAAGCTTACGCCAATCCAAGACTTCACAGCTAGGACCCCCAAGGTTATCAAGTTACACAGGGCACCAGAATTAGGCTTCTGCCCCTGGGCCTTGATGGTGAAGTACATGGGGCAGAGGAAAAGAAAACAGAGAGCATTCTTTGTCCATGCAGATGGAAAACCAGTCACTAGATACCAGTTTGCTGCAATACTAAAAAAGGGAATTAGGGCCACTGGTACCGACCCACAACATTTCAATACACATTCATTTAGGATTGGGGCAGCTACGGAAGTGGCTAGACTGGGTTGCCCGAAGAATAGGACCCAAACAATTGGGACATGGCAGTCCAGGGCGTACAAAAGGTATGTGAGGCCACAGGGAGCAGAGGGGGCAGCAGCCCAAGGCACTCTAAGAGATGCCTGATGTTAATGTCCCATTTCTCTTACAGGTGCACTGCCCATATCCCAAACCTTTTACGTGATCAGTCATTCCTTTGTCGAGAGGGCACGAGCATAAATGGCTCATCAAGGTCAAAGGGATCAACTAAGCATACCCGTGGACAAGGCAAGAGTCCGACAGTGCGGAATAGGTGGCATGAAATGGGCTGACCTGATACCAATACTAAGAAACCTGGACTTGGTCAGTAGCCCGCCACAGGGTTTGGTCATACATTTGGGGGGCATGATCTGGGCCACCTGTCCTCCATCAATGTCATATGGGGTACTATGGTAGACTTGTACTCGATTTGCCAACACATGCCCAACACCAAGTTGGCTTGGTCTAGGGTAGTACCTCAGAGGGATTGGAAAAGGGGGGCAGAAGCCAGACCATTGTGGAAAGTCCACAAGGAAGTTAACCGGGAAGTGCCTCGGTTCTGCTGAGATAGAAGAATCAGGGTGACTGGGCATCAGGACATTTTACCTGATTATGTTGCATTTTTTGACGCAGATGGTGTGCATCTGTCTGACATAGGGCAGGTGCTTTTCAATAACAGTATCTAAATCGTACTGGAGGAATGGATGTAGAGTATTCTCCTGGGGGCATTTTGGGAGCTGCGTAACTGTTATGTATCTTGTGGCAGACGATTCAGTTTACAGAGTTAAATATGTCTGGACACTGCCCGAGGGAACAGCAAAACCCTCCCATGGTTCCAACGGGCTAAAGGGCGTGGATTTTTAGTGGGTGGCATACGATTCAGTTTACAGAGTTAAATATGGTAATATTCTGTGGTTAGGGGTGGCCTGGTGAGGGTCAACTCTGACAAATAGCAGAAGGTGGGACGGAACCGGACTACGGGAGGCAATGGTCAGGCAGTGGGGCCCGCCAATGGCTGCACTGCACAGCTGGGGCCTAGTGGTCTCTGTTCCATCAAGCCAGGCTCGTCAGAGAACTGGCTGGCTTGGTGGGGGTTTGCCAGGTTTCCTTTGGCCTAGGGCTGATTTGGTTAGTATTTTCGATTCATGACCGAATGCATCTGCTGCCCCTAGGGAATACTCTATTCATTGTATGGTAATTGTTGGATTATGATTTATTTCTGTAATATCTTTGTATGAACATTTTTGTACTGTCATGTATTATTTCAGTGTATTATGCATGGAGTGTGGATTTTGTATTGTTTGTGAATACACTGTCGAGTAAAATCGGTCTTTCCGTCAAAAACTACAACTTTGGTGTGCTGTGTGTTATTTAGGGATTGGGATGGTTCTTCTGAGCATGGGGTGAGGGCCCACTAATGTCACAGCAAAGCACTA
The DNA here is from genome assembly GCA_016271365.2 of Neoceratodus forsteri. Taxonomy (NCBI): domain Eukaryota; kingdom Metazoa; phylum Chordata; order Ceratodontiformes; family Ceratodontidae; genus Neoceratodus; species Neoceratodus forsteri. Next base: position 271,617,538 of record JADMNL010000025.1, read on the forward strand.
CCCAATCTATCTCTACAGGATTGCCCACCCAAGACACAGCATCTCATTTGCAGTGGGGTCCTGCCAGCACACAACTGTACAGCTAGGCAGACAGAAAGCACTGGGGCTTTAAGCATGCAAGCAGCTGTCTGGGTCTCCGAGTTCTAAGCACGGTGCTCTTGACAGTCTGTACCTGTACAGATCCTTTGCCAGTCAAACGAAAGCACCTTTTAAAAATATATGTACAGTATTTAGCTTTGGTGCCTTATCGTTTAACCCATCCAATATTTTTTAAAGTTTTTATGAATTGACTTGTACTATGTTAAAAGAGGTCAATTCACCAAGACTCCTTAAACGGTTTGTCTTTTATTTCTGCTGATACATTGTTTTACAGTAATCTGCAAGGAAGCTGACAGCATGTGGCTTGGGATGGCAGGAGCAGCGTGAGCTCAGTAACTTGGGGCTGTTATAACTGCTTTTTGTTTTATTTAAAAAAAAAATTTGCACTGGTGATTTGGGGACTGCGACAGATGGGAGGAGGAAAGAGGGCTGCAGTGGGAGGGATGAGGGCAGGTGCTGAACATGGAGAGCCGGCCCCAATTAGAGGACATAAGGGGTTGCCTGGACACAGCGCTCCAATAGGGAAGCTGTACTAGGTAAAGGTAAAAGCCAAGCCAGCGAGGTCTGATCCCAGAGCGCAAGGACGCCTAGGGCATGCGGCTTGGGATCAGTGAAGCAGCATGAGCTCAGTTAAGTAACTTTGTGTTGTTTAAAAAAAAAAAAAGAATGTTGTGCTGGTGATTGGGGACTGTAAGGGATGAGGGAGGGAGGAGGGCTGCAGAGGGAGGGACGAGTGCAAGTGTTGAGTCGACCCCGACTGGAGGACATGAGGGGTTGCCTGGATACAGCCCTCCAATAGGGAGACTGTAGTTCACATAAATACCCAGACTTTCCAGCGACCCTAAAGCATGAGCAACCCCAAAGTGTGAGTGCCACGAAGCAAGAGTGTGGCGTTTATCTCAGTGGAGTCTGGGGCATCGGCAGGACATCAGCAGGAAGGTCCACAGGGCAGGTACGCTACAGTAAGTAAAGGTAAGGGAAGACTAAATTGGGGCTCAATAAAGTTAGCAGTTGTTCCCTATCTAGGGACGGTCTCTGGAGTAGGTAGCTGTAGCAGAAGTGATATTAGGGGATCTCCACTACTCCCAATCATACTAGATCAGACTGCAGGGGAATTAGCAAGCAGGAAAGCTAGCAGGAAGGCATATAGTGCATTCCTGAAGCAGGTATGCAGATATTCCCTATCTAGGGTCAGCCTACAGGGGAGTTAGCAGGCAGGAAATCTAGCAGGAAGGCATATACTGTAGTGCATTCCTGAAGCAGGTATGCAGATATTCCTAATTAAAAGCTACAAATGGTCAAGGGCATTACCTAAGTACACTGTTAGGAGTGCCTACAAACTTAATATGTGGGGAAGGGGCATGCAGTGGGGGCAGAGTGGGAAGGGGAGGGTTGTGGCATGCAGGGGATGTGCAGCAGTGGTGTTTCTGGAAGCACACTAGGAGATGGAGAACGCCTGGTTTGCAGGAAGTTTACTCAGCCAAGGGCGGAAGTGTGGCAGCTGAGGCAGGATATAGGTGCGTGGTGGAGGGGGGGGATTCATAGGGTGATGAAGGAAGGGCAGAGGGATGCAGGGTGTGGAGACTGGTAAGGGGGGCAGGAATGGACACAAGGGGACTGGGCCAAGAGGAGTAGGAAGAAACAGGTGCTTAGGCAAGTCCCAGGGTCCTCCTCACCCAGAGGGAGACAGGACTGAGGGAAGAAGGGTGGATAACGGTAAGGGGAAAAGGTAAGACAGGATGGGGGGGGGGGCAGTGAGAACATCTCCAGAGTTGCCAGTGCAGAACTGATTCCTTCCACTGGACGGAGGGAGGAGGGGAAACCTGGTGGAATGGAAAGGAACAGTGGGACAGGGAGGGATGGAAGTGGGGAAGGCATCCAGGAAAGTACTGAGGAGGGGTGGGAGATAGTGAGTTCAGATGAGAGGGAGAGGGCAGGTGGAGCAGGGAAGGGGGTGGTGGACTAGGGAAAATGAGGGGTAGACCGGAGGGGGGAGGGGGCAGAAGGGAAAGACAGGGAGCAGACCAGAAGGGTGAACAAAAAGGTAAGATGGGGGCACACTGGGGGGTAGAAAGGCATGGTAGGCGGGGATGGGAAGGGGATAGCTGTGGAAGGGTGTTGGGAGGGAATACAGGAGGGACAGGAGGGAAAGGGGAGGCAGGTGGGAGTGGGCAGCAGGATGGACAGAGGTGGAAGGGCCTAGGATGGGGTGATAATCTTGGGGGACTCAATTGTGAAGGGGGTACAATGGGGAGGGAAAGAGTCAAGAGCAAGTTGTAAGAGGGTAGAATGCATGTCAGGGATGATGGCAGGAAAAGTGTGATCTCTGATAGCGCAGTCAGTGTAACAGAGGGATGGAAAGCTCACATTATAGTGAACCTGGGGATGAAGGACTTTGCAAGATGTCAGGTGAGGGAGATGCAAGAGAAGTTCAGTGAGGTGGGGAGAATTTGCAGTGAGGCGGGCAGGATGGTAGCCTTCTCGGAGGTGTTTTTGGTCTCGAGGGCTAATACAGCAAGGATAGTAAGAACAGAGGAATTTAACAGATGACTTAGGGGGTGATATGTAAAGGAGGGGTACGGGCTCATTGGTGGCGGGAAGGGACCTAGGATAACAAGGACCTGTAAGCACAAGACAGGTTGCATCTGAGTAGGAAGGATACAAGGGTCCTGAAGGGCTGGCTGGAGGAATTCATGCAGAAAAAAAGTCAATTTAAACTAACGGGGAAGAGACAGCAGGTGCACAGCACCCTTAGTCACTTGGTGAGGAGGCCAATAGGCCTCCACCCCAATCAGGACAGCACAGGGAGGAGCTAGATGAGAAGGGTGGAGGTAGAGAGGTGACAGAGAAGAGGCGGTGGTGGTGGTGGGGGGCAGGTCAGGAGTAAGGGAGGTCCCAAGTCACGGTGGAGGGTGGTGTCTTTGAATGCCAGAAGCCTGGGAAACAAGATGGCAGAATTGCAGACACTGATGGCTGAGAGAAAGATGGACACAGTGGCCATCACAGAGACAAGGACCGCACAAAACCACAACTGGGGCTTCACAGTTCCTGTGTATATACTGTATAGAAAGGATAGGGGGATAGTAAGTGGGTAGGGGAGTAGTACCACTTTACATGGAAGAGGGGATAACTTGTACCAGAGGAAGAGGTGGAGGGTAAGACCAAAGCATTGTGGGAACAGGTACAATCCACTAGGGGAAGAAACTAGGATGGGGGTGGTCTATAGGCCACCTTCTCAGGATGAGGAGTTAGACAGGGTACTAGAGTCTCACATCACAGAAATGGCCAGTCAGGGGGAGGCAGTAATAATGGGGGATTTCAATCTACCTGGGGTGGGGTGGAAAATCCTGGCTACCTCCCACACTAGGGAGCACATACTGCTGGATGCATTTCAGGGTGGTTTCCTGGAACAGGATGTCATGGAACCCACTAGGCAGACAACTGTACTGAACCTGGTCCTTTCCAACTGTGAGTATGTTCAGGATGTGAAAATGGAAGTGCCACTTGTAGGCAGTGACCACCACATGGTGTGGTTCCACCTGGACATGGGCAGGGAGATGATCAGGACAAAGACAAGGATTTTAGACTTTAGGAGGGCTGACTTTTGTAGGATGGGAGAAATTCTAGTAGGACACCTTGCTGGGATCAGAAGGGAGATGGATGTGGAACAGAAATGGGCAATAACAAAGGAGGGACTGATGGAGGCCACTAGTGAGTGTGCCAAAATCAAAAGTAAAGAAAATTAAGGCCCAAATATTAAAGCCCAAAAGCCCAACTGGTTCAGCAAGGAGGTGGCAAAAACTCTTGGTGACAGGGAGCAGCCTTCCAGAAGTACAACTTACTCAGAAGGAGGAGGATAGAGTGGACAACTCTGCTAAATCAAGAGAGGAAAGCAGAGTTGTTAGGGTGGCAAAGACTACAAGGGAAGTGCAGCTAGCACAGGGGTTAAAAATTGGGGAGATGGCCTTTGTCCTCTATATAAGGAAGAAAAGGACATAAAGGATGATATTGTCAGACTGAAAGAGGAGGATGGTTTGGCAGAGGGTAGTGAAGAGAAACCAGCGGTACTTAACAAGTACTTATGTTCAGCCTTCACTGGAGAGGATGACGGCCCAGTGCCACAAGGGAACAGGGAGGGGGGACTAGGAGGGGGAAGTCATGGATGGCATCATTCAAGCTGATGGGTACTTAAGCTTAAGGGCCTAAGGTGGATAATCCCCCAGGGCAAGATGGCGTGCAACCAAAAGTCCAAGGGAACTGGCAGAGGCTCTGGTGGATCCCCTGGCAGATCTGTTTAACACCTCTCTGGAGTCAGGGATCATGCCCTGGGACTGGAGAACTGCACATGTAGTGCCTGTCCATAAAAGTGGGTCGAAGGATGAACCAGGGAAATACAGGCCAGTCAGCTTGACCTCAACAATGAGCAAGCTGATGGAGACCATTCTGAAGGAGAGACTGGTGAACTCTCTGGAGGATAATGGGCTCCACAACATGAGGCAGCATGGGTTTGTGTCAGTGAGGTATTGCCAGAGAAACCTAATTGCTTCTTCAACTGGGTCAACAGGACAGTGGACAAGGGCCAAGCGGCTGATGTCCTGTATCTGGACTTCAGCAAAGCCATGCCTCTGTACCTCACAGGAGATTGATCAGGAAGTCAGAAGACCTGGGGGTGGGGGCCAAGCTTGTTGGGTGGGTCAGAAGCTGACTGCAGGACAGAAGACAAAAGGTGGTAGTCGGGGTGGGGGGAATTCTCAGAACCTAGGCATGTGACCAGTGGGGTCCCACAGGGCTCTGTGCTCGTCTTGTGTTGTTTAGCATATCCATAAGTGACATAGCACATGGGATCAAGGGTAAGATCTGCCTGTTCATGGACAACACAGAGCTCAGTGGGAGGCTGGACCACAGGGTTCAGTACTAGAATCGGTCCTCTTCAATGCCTTTATAAGCGACATTGCAGAGGGACTGAAAGGAAAAGTATGTCTCTTTGCAGACGACACAAAGATCTGCAACAGAGTTGATACACAAGGTGGGGTGGAAAGGATAAGAAGGGACTTGACAAGGTTGGAGGAATGTTCAAATGTATGGCAGCTTAGATTCAATGTTAGAAGTGCAGGTAATGCACCTGGGAAACAAAAACCCAGGGAAGAGTACACAATGGGGGGTGAGATACTAACAACAAAAATGGAAAGGGACCTGGGGGTAGTCATATCAGATGACCTAAAGGTGGGCAAGCAATGTGAGAGGGCAGTAAGGAGGGCTGGGGGGATACTGGGATGCATAGGGAGAGGCATCACCAGTAGAAAACAGGAATTTGTTATCCCTCTGTACAGACAGCTGGTGAGACCCCATCTGGAGTACTGCATGCAGTTCTGGAGACCCAATCTCCGCAAATACATAAACAGGATGGAGGCAGCCCAGAGGAGGGCAACTAACATGATGCAGGGTCTGCACCAGAAGACATATGAAGAGAGACTTAAGGAGTGTAATATGTATAGCCTCGAGGAAAGGAGGGAGAGGGGGGATATGACTGAAACTTTCAAGTACCTCAAGGGAATCAGCAAGTCCAAGAGGGTAGCATCTTTCAGAAAGAGGTGTGCAAGAACAAGGGGGTACAATTTGAAGACGGGGGGGGCGGCTCAGAGGTAATGTAAGGAAGTATTTTTCCACAGAGAGGGTTGTGGATGCATGGAACTGCCTTCCAGAGGAGGTTGTGGAGTCAAAAGCTAGTGGAATTCAAAAATGCATGGGACAGTCATAAGGCAATTCTAGGGGGTGGGGGCAGGAAGAAGTAGGCTGTTGGTTAACTAGGATCTGCAGCTTATCCAATAGGTAGGGAAATGGGCAGACTGGGTGGGCCAGGCAGTCCTTATCTGCCATCAAATTCTCTGTTTCTATGACAAGCAGAAGGGGAGACAGGAACCCAGGGAAGACCTGGCTAGGCTAGAGAAATGGTCTGGCATTTGGCAACTGGGATTCAATGCAAAAAAGTGTAAAGTTATGCACTTGGGGCCAAAAAAACCCAGGCACCAAATACTGTTTGGGTGGTGTGCAGGTAACCAGGTCAGAAGAAGACAACAACCTGGGTGTAATTATCATGAGTGACCTGAACCACTCAGCACACTGCAGGAAAGCTGCTGCCAAAGCAAATAGGATGCTGGGCTGCATAGCCAGGGGAATTACCAGCAAGAAGGCAGAAGTCATTCTGCTGCTGTACATGTCTCTAGTGAGACAAGACCTAGAGCACGGTGTACAGTATTGGTGCCCTTATCTTAAGAAGGATAGCAACTTACTGGAAACAGTCCAGAGAAGGGCACCAAAGCAATCCAGGGCTAGCAAGGCAACACCTACAAGGGGAGGCTCAGGGGGCTCAACATGTACTCTCCTGAAGACAGATGGGAGAAGGGGGACATGCCTGTGACCTTCAAGTACCTTAGGAGTATAAACAGGGTGAGCATCGAGGGCCTCTTCAGCCTTGGTGGAAACAAGACCACTAGGGATAACAGCCTATAGCAGATGGAAGGAAGGCTCAGGAGGGAGATGAGGAGGCACTTTTTCGCTCAGAATGTGGTAGCTATGAGGAATGAGTTGCCGGAGGAAGCAATATCTCAAAAAATGGTGGACAGCTTCAAGAGAGGTTCAGGCAGGGTGAGGGGGAAAGTTGCATGTGAGGGGGGGGAGAGGGGCAGAAGGGTTATTTGAGAGGTCAAGAGGGATGGGGGAGGGGGGAATCAGTTCCCTCTGTAAACACAGTGGGAACTGCACACTCGAGCAGACTAGATAGACCACAAGGCCTTTAGCTGTTGGCACATTTGTGTGTTCATAGTATGTACAATGATCGCTGTAAGTGTACAATTTAAACATTATTATTAACAGCTTTGCTCAGTGTCTGTAATAAAAGCAGTTCTATTTTTCAGTCAAGACAGCAGTACTCAAAGCACTGATCCATGTTGTATGGAATCACAGCAGCCAAATAAGCAATAAGGCATGACCACAGGCTAAATTAACAGTCTGTTAATCACCACGTGGGACATAATGTGGCATGAGGTGCAGCTGAATGTCATATTGGCCATAGGGTAGGATTAACTGGCTGTTATAAAATGGCAAGAAAAAAATCTAGTAATTCCATTGGCTGAGAGCTGTCACCTGACTGTGCATCAAATATCTATAAATGCACAGTCAGGTACCACATCTCATTTTCCTCCCATAAACACCTACTCAGAGCCATTTTATAAGTGTAATAAGCACCTTCAGGGTGTGCATCAGAAGATTTCTAATGCACTTCCCAGGGGCTTAAGGACACTCGGCCTTCTGCCTTACTACACCCCCCGGAAATTGCTAAATATAGGATAAAGTATGGGTGCAGTGTATTACGAGAATTTACATTCTTTGAGTTGTTGATGGCACGCCTCTGGGTTTATGCAGCTATCCAACAATGGAGTGTGTGTAAAATTTGAGTTTACTACACTGCACCCCATATTTTGTTTTATTTAGTTGAGGGGTCACTTTTTCACCTCATTAGGTTTTGGACAGTAAGCCTGGTGGAGAAAAGAGAGAAGAAAAGACTCATTTGCCCCTCCTTGCACTCTGCGGCACAGAAAACAAACTTTTTATTTATTTAAAATTAGGCGGTCAGCACCTGGCCAGTGGTGCTACTGCTGACTCACTGCCCTGGCCCGGGGTGAAGATAGAGGAGGAGGAGGAGGAGGAGGAGGCGAGAGATGCTGGCTGGAGATGGGTGCTGGAGACAGGCAATAGGAGGGACAACTTGGGGGCCTTGCTGCTCTCGACGCTCCTCTCTCAGCTGGCCTGACGCAGAGTCTAAGTATGTGGCTCTGCTTGTGGGCCCCGCCGACAAGGGACCAAAACTATTTTTAAAATAAAAAAATAAAAAAAAACAACAAACGGGGCCACCTTAACCCACACCACGGATCCCGACCGTTCGCTCTTCTCAGGGAACCGCTGACACTCTAACACAAAGAGCTGTGTTGTTTGCCATAATTAACCCTCGTGTATTACAGCATTTAATACACGGCTCTTTGTGCGAGAAAAAATGCAACCCATTAATTAAAAGCCTATAATGCACACATGTCCTGGCATATTACTTAATCTAACTCCTGGGAGTGCGTTATTGTCATTATAAAAATTATTCCAAAAGAAAAGCGTTAGAAGTGTAACTTTTGCTTTTTTTTCCTGTAAGAGGGAGATTTTTAATAAAATAGCTCATCCACCAAACGTTTAAGAGTGCTGATCCAACCATATGGGAAAGCGGAGCGACCAAAACTGCAACCTATCTAAGGATAACATTTAAGGTGCGGGACAAATTATCACAATTTGAAAAAACGTGGGCACCATGGTTTCATTTCTTGCAAGCAGGAGATAGAAACATAGACTTTGACGGCAGATAAGGACCGCTTGGCCCATCTAGTCTGCCCATTTTTCCCTACCTACTGTATCATCGCAGATCCTACTTAACCTCCGGCTTATCCCTCCCTTGCCTTATCACTAACGTTCCCTTCTGCCTCTCCAGTGCATTCTTGAACCCCGTTACAGTTTTTGTCCTTACCACCTCTGCTGGGAGGCTGTTCCAGGCATCCACCACCCTCTCTGTAAAGAAGTACTTCCTTACAGCTCCCCTAAGTCTACCCCCTGCAGCTTCATAGCATGACCCTTGTCCTTAAGCACCTTTGTTTCCTGAAAAATGATTCCCTCTTGGACCTTATTTATACCTGTGAGGGATTTTAAAGTGTCTATCATATCCCCCCTCTCCCTCAGTTCCTCCAAGGTATACATATTAAAGATCCTTCAGTCTTTCCTTATAGGGCTTTTGATGCAGTATTTTGGTTGCCCTCCTCTAGACCGCATCCACTCTTTCTGTGTCCTTCCGGAAATGAGGTCTCCAGAACTGGACACAGTACTCCAGGTGAGGTCTCACCAGTGATCTATGCAGGGGTAACATCACCTCCCTCTTTTTGCTGGTGATACCACTCCCTGTGCACCCCAGCATCCCACTAGCTCTCCCATCTGCCTTGTCACACTGCCTAGACACCTTTAGGTCATCAGATATGATAACCCCAGGTCTCCTTCTTGTTTGGTGGTTGTCAATACCTCTCCTCTCAATTTGTATTCCATCCCTGGGTTTCTGTGCCCCAAGTGCATGATTTTACACTTTTTTTGCACTGAAGCCCAGTTGCTATACCCTTGACCACTCCTCTAACTTTTCAGATCCCTCTCATTTCCCCCAAACCCCCCCCACCTCAGAGTGTCTACCCTGTTGCAGATTTTAGTGTCATCTGTGAACAGGCAGACCTTTCCATCCAGCCCCTCTGCAATGTTGCTGATAAAGACATTAAAGAGGACCAGTCCCAGTACAGACCCCTGTGGTACCCACTGGTCACCCTCCCTCAGAGTAAACTCCATTTACCACCACCCTCTGTCTCCTATCCCTTAGCCAACTTCTCACCCAGTTTACCACCTTTGGTCCCACTCCGAGGCTATCCAGCTTGCTTACTAATCTCCCATGTGGAACGGTGTCGAAGGCCTTGCTGAAATCTAGGTAGGCCACACCCACCGTTCCTACTGATTCAATTCCCTGGACATCCAGTCAAAGAAATCTATTTGATTCGTTTGACAAGACTTTCCCCTGGAATCCATGCTGTGTCAGGTCCTGTAAGCCCCTGGATTCAAGGTATTCCACTATAGTGGACAGACACTAAAGATGGAGTGAACACAGAAGAAATAGGGGAATCTTGCTAAAAGTGGAGTCACCCATGAAGTCTTCAGTTAAAATAAAGTGAAAAACAATAACATAGTACTTGCCTCACTGACGCTGTTATTACTATATGGTAAACCTGGGTTAAAGGGACACAATCAGCAACCTTAGACCTCAAAGTATCCTTTGTTTAAAAAACATATTTTGTGATTGCTCACATTCTGTAGAGATTACTGATGTAGCCAGTTATTTGATTCCGATTCCTTTTTTTTTCTTTTTAAAAGTGAAAACAGACTGCCCACCATACTGGTGTTACCTACATTAAATGTGTTTGTTTACAGTCCTTTTTCAACTCCCCCTGCATCTGTCCTGGACTTGGGAACACCCCCTCCCCAACACATTTTAGACACTTAAGATGCAGTGGGAGGAGAGGAGAGGAGATTATTGCATAATAAGTGGCTGCACTGTTTGGAGGTATTCATTATGTTCAGAAAGTATGCAACAGGAGTAGATAAAGGATTTTAAACAAGACAGGGTTAGGTATAATTACACCATTAGCATGTACTTCAATTCTACTAAGAAAGAAAGTAGATACACAGCTAGCAACATCAATTTGTATTAATAGGGGTGTATTAGTAGGGGTATCACAAGTCGTAAGAGGGAGGTAATAATCCCTCTTTACAAGACACTGGTCAGGCCCCATCTGGAGTACTGCAAGCAATACTGGAGGCCGCACCTGTACAAGGACATTAACAAAATGGAGACAGTCCAGAGAAGGGCAACCAAAATGGTGCAGAGACTGCATCAGAAAACATACGAGGACGGATTAACGGAGCTCAATATGTATACCCTAGAACAAAGGAGGGAGAAAGGTGATATGATCAAAACATTCAAACATCTTAGGGGCATTAACAAGGTGAAACAGTCTAACATGTTTCAATATAAGAAAAATAGCAGGACAAGAGGACACAGCATGAGATTAGAGGGAAGCTGATTAAGGGGTAATGTGAGGAAGTTCTTTTTCCACAGAAAGGGTGGTGGATGTATGGAATGGCCTACCTCAGGAAGTGGTGGATATGAATACATTGCAGGGCTTCAAACAGGTGTGGGATAGGCATAAGGGAGCAATACAGAGGAGTATGAATAGATATGCCATTGACAGAGTAAAGGCCTATGGCACATTCATAAAGGTAGAAAAAATGGGCAGACTAGATGGGCCTTGCGATCCTTATCTACCGTCAACTTCTATGTTTCAATCGTAAAATGTGGGTTTCCACCTAAAAATAATATGATGGAAAAAGGACTGACAGTGTCCTTTTAAGCCCTTGCAATATAAATGTTACTGTTACATGAAAAACACTAACCTATAATGTGCTAAGTATGACTAATTGCAGGGCCAGCATAAAGACAATAAATGAGTCACACAACTCTTGCATGATGGGGAGGGGTTGGGGGCTCAGTTTAATTTAATATCTACACAATACATGAACGAACAAATTAGCTCTCATATGGTTTTTAGTTAACAAATACAGGAGTAATTTATGTAGGAGTTATTAACTTAATTTTTCATGATCTTTTCTATCTTAATATCTGTTGGCCTGTATTTGAAACTTGATTTTTTTAAATTCCTGTATTATATGTAGTACTGCCACTTTGCTTTCTATAATGTCATCTGTCCTAACCAGGACCCCCTTGGAAATCAGCATTGCTCAATTGAGCCTTTTTCCTGGTAAAATAAATACAATACAATATGAAGTATTAAAACTATTTTCAGGTTTTAGGATATATAGTATTAATAAAAGAAAATCTATATGATAATAGTATTTAAGGTTAGATGATGTAAAGGGACACTGTCAGCTTTTTAAGCAATTTCTGGTCATGTATGACCAGTATGCTCATCTATAGAAACCGAATTAGCAGGTCAACTACAGCACTGTGAATGGCCCATTATGTAAAACAATTCGTTTTTATTACCTAGCAGTTCAGAAAAGAAGACGAAGCCGGAGATTAAGTAGGCTCTGCAGCATTCTCGCTAGACAGGGATACAAGGTAGACTAGATGGGCCTCTCGGTTCTTATCTGCCAACAAATTCTATGTTCCTATATAAATAATGTTTTAGTATTCCATTCAAGATGAGCGGTCTGCCAGACTTAACCCACCAGAAACCTCCTGCGATTGTGAACACGCATCTAATGTGTGTCTAGAATGGCGCCACCATGCTTGCTAAGTGCAATGTTTACAGTTTCCTGGCCAGCATAAATAAAAGGTAGGGTCCAAAGGAGTGCCTTATTCGGAACTTGGAGATGTGTCTCTAACTTTAAAACAAGCATTAGAAATACAAGCAGGTTTGAAAAACTAAATTGAGATCCCAAGCATAGAAACACAGACAATGCTGGCAGAAAATGAGCACTGGTCCATCCAGTCTGCTCTGTTTACACTACCCTACCAAACAGCCTATTATCTTGTTGGGGTTTTCACCCTTGCCTCACCCCACAACCCACCCACCACCAGCTCCCTGTCTTACTGCTACCTCCTGCATAACTATTAAGCCATTCATTCTGTCCCCGCTGTGCTTGAACCAGTTAATGTATTTATGCGCACGCCGCCTCAGCCAGTAGGCTGTTCCATGGCTCAGCCACTCTCTCCAGAAAGGCATTATTAAATTGTCTGTGTTCCAAAGAAGAACCCTGAGCTGGTCGGGTCTACCATCAAGACCACACCAGAAAACAGTGTGCTGTGGTTTCAGAATGTCTATTTGAGTGGTTTTCACAGCGGTTTTGGTGCCCGTGGAAGCGTTTTTGATTGCGCATTTATCCACATCGCAGCTTTGACCTAAACCCAGCTGGTTGCATGGTTATTCCCTTCAAATAATGTATTCATGCACATTGGTGATCATGGCTTAGAATCTGGTTCTGCTGAGCCAACAAGTAACCCACTACATCTATATCTAACCAGATAATAGTATTGGCAATTTCAGTGACTGTGCACAAAACTATAACCTCAAAACAGGCACCTAATTACCAAACATGGTTTGGGTCATACTGATGCAAGACCTTCCACTACAAAAAATAAGTGAGGAGTATGAATAGTAAGTATGAATTATAAGCTTGATCAGATTTCCAATGGCTAGAAATCCTGCAGGGGCACGAAATAACACTGCATATGAAGCTCCATAGAAACTGGTACTCACGAGGCAGCAGACGTCCAGCCCACTGCACAGAAAACCATTCAAATAGTGAACTATCCATCAACAGCCATGTGGCTTCCAAAGCCAGCACTATATACAGAAGGAATGAAAAATACGTTTCCATCCGTTTCATATTAAATGCTTCGATCGTGAATAGCAAAAACAAGTAAAACTACAGAACTAAATGCTTCAGTCAGCCTACAACCCCTTCTGCTACAGTGTACATTTCACAAGATACATACCTAATGCCATCAATTTTTCATCAAGCAGTGAGACGGAGGAAGACTTGCTGTGTTGGGAGGTCTTTGTCTGCGCTGCGGAAGTAGTGAAGACTGAATCGAGCTCAGTAAAGTCAATCAAGTGATAACTCTTGACACTTCCTGGGCTTTGAGGAGCTTTAGAATCTTTGGAAAGAAAGAAATGATTTTATAGGTGATGAGTGAAAAACATGAGTGTATAAAAGGTCTGTGTCTGACTGGAGGATGTGGCAGGTTTAAAATGGAGTTCTGCCTCTCCTAGAGGGCCAGGCTCCCCTTTAGCTTGCTCACAGGCCTCGCATTCCCCTCTACCTGAACTGGTTCCCACAGACCTCTAGCTACCCTAGTCGACCTGCTCCATGTCCTGGACCTGCCCCTCCATGGGGAGCCACAACAGGCTGAGAGTCAAGCAATCTGTAACTTCCCCAGCCAGAAAGCGGGGTGGACATGGGACACAGAGGTCAGAGCTCTGCAGTAGGATAGCGACAGAGTAGCGATCTCCACTAAATGTATTGTTTTATCTGCATTGGTCATTCAAGGACAAGAGACCACAACCAGATTTTAAGCATGAGGGCTCCTTAAGTAACTGCTGAGTTAGACTTTTTATTCACCCTTGGTAATCTGTTTAAGTGCACACGAAAGAATAATTATCGTTTAAAAGATTTCAGGTCACAGTTACGTAGTTATGGCAAGAAAGGAGTTTTGTCATGCAGACCATCAGCAGATACTGCGGAGTCTTGAATTTACAGACAGTATCGATGTATTTCAGCACCCATATTATGATTATTTCCAAGAAAAGAAAATCTCTGTGGAATATACATCATGTTTTAATCCTATTTATTTTGTATGATTCGTAAATATTAAATGGTACTCACATCTATGCCTTAAATTTTTTCTCTTTATCTTCCTGCACTATTTTTGTCAACATACTCTTTTTGTTCTATGTCACCTCAGCGTGCCTATCCCAATCAGCAAATTTCATATAAACCAATAAATTACATCTGCGTTGAATCTTTGTAACCAACATACATCACAGCGTTGCAATGTGGGAGCATTTTCATAGTAACTTACCACTTTCCCCTTACAAACAGCAGGCCTTCCAGCACAGAAATTCCTGGAAATGCTCACTGCTAAAAGTCAATATGCCACTGACATAACTCAAAGGCAATGTCTCTTGTTGTCATGCATACTCTTGTGCAAACTGTAAAGGTTATTGTTATGTTTAATATGTGTGAGTCAGCTATGATGAGTTCCAAGTAGTGACACGGTTAGCAGACGGTAGTGCCAGCTGAGACATTGCCTTACAGTTTACCCCCCTTCCCAATATAGAAACATAGACCATGATAGCAGAAAAAGACCAGAGGTTCGTCCACTTTACCCATATTCTCTTCCTTGGAATCTAGTGTTTCTCCAAGGTACTAACCCTCCCCATCTGATCCCAGTTCTTCTCCCTGGTCTTGTCACCCCGTGCGACCACTATTCCCTTCATTCTGTCCCATGCCCTCTTGCATCCCCTGTGTTTGTACCCACCACGGCCAACAGACCGTTCTAAGGTTCCACCACCCTTTCCGTAAAGTATTACTTCCTCATGTCCCCCCTGAACCTCCCTCCTGTTAATTTTCACTCGTAACCATGTGACCTCAAGTTGGTATTCAGGGTAAATAATTCCCTACAGTTTACCTTACATAGAAACACAGACTTTGACGGCAGATAAGGACCGCTTGGCCCACCTAGTCTGCCCACTTCCCTACCTATAGGATAAGCTGCAGATCCTAGATAACCAACAGCCTATTTCTTCCTACCCCCCACAAGAATTGCCTTATGTCTGTCCCATGCATTCTTGAATTCTCTCAGTTTTAGAGCCCACAACCTTCTCAGGAAGGCTGTTCCATGTGTCCACCACACTCTCTGTGAAAAAAAAACTTCCTCACATTGCCCCTGAGCCGTCCCCCCTCTATCTTCAAATTGTGTCCCCTTGTTCTTGCACATCTCTTTTTCTGAAAGATGCTACCCTCTTAGACTTTGTTGATTCCACTGAGGTACTTAGAAGTTTCTATCATGTCCCCTCTCCCTCCTTTCCTCAAGGGTATACATATTAAACTACTTTAGTCTCTCCTCATATGGCTTGTCTTGCAGACCCTGCACCATTTTAGTTGCCTCCTCTGGACTGCCTCCATCCTGTCTATGTCCTTGCGGAGATGGGGTCTCCAGAACTGGACGCAGTACTCAGATGGGGTCTCACCAACTGTCTATACAGAGGGATGACAACGCCCTGTTTTCGCTGGTGATGCCTCTCCCATACATCCCAGTATCCACCCAGCCCTCCCTACTGCCTTCTCACATTGCTTGTCAACCCTACGGTCATCAGATAGGATTACCCCCATGTCCTTTTCCATTTTGGTTGTTGTTATTACCGCCCCCTCATTGTGTAATCTTCCCCTGGGTTTTTGTTTCCCAGGTGCATTATTTTGCACTTCTTTGCATTGAATCCAAGCTGCCATACTTCTGACCATTCCTCCAACCTTGCCAAGTCCTTTTCATCCTTTCCACGCGTCCTTGTATATCAACCCTGTTGCAGATCTTTGTGTCATCTGCAAAGAGGCATACTTTTCCTTCCAGTCCCTCTGCAATGTCACTTATAAAGACATTCACAAAAATATGGTACACAGAGAACCATGACTGGGATGTTAACATACCAGGGTACACAACCTTCAGGAGAGACAGGGAGGGGAGAAGAGGGGGTGGAGTAGCTCTCTATGTAAGGGAAGGGATAAACGTAACTGAACAAAAGAGTAAACAGGGAGGAGAGGAGGCACTGTGGGTCACCTTAGAGGCTGGAAATGGCACCACAGTCTGCACAGGGGTTGTATACAGACCCCCATGTCAGGGGGAGGGAATGGACAAGGATATGATAGAAGGCATACTTAGGATGGCAGAGAAAGAGGAGATACTGTTGATAGGGGACCTTAATGTGCTGGATGTCAACTGGAGCACCTTTGCTGCAGCCACATCCAAAAGCAGGACCATTCTCAATGCCCTTCAGGTGGCATGCCTCAGACAGCTAGTTTTGGAACCCACTCATGAGGTAGCAATCTCAGACTTCATACTCTCAAATGGGGACAGTGAGAGGATCTCAGATCTAGAAGTGGGTAGCCATTTGGGAACTAGTGACCACCAAACAGTGTAGTTCACGATAAACTCAGCTACAGAGTCAAGCCATACAAAAGTGAGGGTTCTGGACTTCAGGAGGGTTGACTTTGGCAAGATGGGAGAGTGCCTTAGAAAAGCACTAGCAAATAGGCTAGAAGGAGGGGGTGGAGCAACAATGGGAAAATATCAAAACTGCCACCACAGAGGCAACAAGCCTTTGTGTGAAGCAAAAAAACAAATCAAAATGAAAGAAAAAGCCACTACGGTTCTCAAAAGAGGTGGCGGTGAAGGTTAGGGAGAAAAAGATAGCATTTAGGAAGTATAAGGAAACACAGAAGGAGCAGGACAGAGAACTGTACCAGTTAAGGCAGAAGGAAGCAGGGAGGGTAGTCAGAATAGCAAAGGCCCAAACTGAGGAGAAGATAGCCAACTCAGATAAGAAGGGGGATAAAACCTTTTATAGGTATATCAGGGAGCGTAGAAAGACAAAGGCAGGGATAGTGAGGCTGAATAGAATGGACGGTGGGTGGGCAGAGAGAGACAGTGAAAAAGCAGGGACAAGAGACACTGAATGAATACTTCTGTTCAGTATTCACAAAAGAGGAGGTGGGGGAGGTGCCTAATCCAATTAACAGAAGCACTCTGGATAGAGGGGGTCGATCCCAGTCCTTTCACAGAAGAAAGGGTTCTGAAAGGACTCCTAAAACTGAAGGTGGACAAAGCAATGGGGCCAGATGGAATTCACCCCATAATTCTAAAAGAATTAAGCAGAGAACTAGAGACACCACTGACTGCCCTTTTTAACAAATCATGGGAGGATGGTGTGGTACCTGAGGACTGGAGGAAGGCAGATGTGATTCCCCTTCACAAAAGTGGGACCAAGACAGAGGCAGAAAACTACAGACCTGTCAGTTTGACCTCTGTGGTAGGAAAGTGATGGAATCACTCTGAAGGAAAGAACTGTTGAGTACCTAGAGGCCAGAGGGGCACAAGACCCAAGGCAGCATGGATTCACAGCAGGAAGGTCATGTTAGACAAATCTAATTGATTTCTTTGACTGGGTGACCAAAGTAGTAGACCAGGGAGGGGCTGCGGACATGGCCTACCCAGACTTTAGCAAGACATTTGACACAGTCTCACACAAAAGATTAATAGTCAAATTAACCAGTCTGGGAGTGGGTCCCAGGGTGGTAGCCTGGGTAAAACACTGGCCGGACAACAGGACACAGAAAGTAATTGTAAATGGAGTGCACGCTGAAGAAAAAGAGGTTACTAGTGGGGTACCCTAGGGTTCAGTACTGGGTCCAGTCCTTTTTAATGTCTTTATAAGTGACATTGCAGAGGGACTGGAAGGAAAAGTATGCCTCTTTGCAGATGACACAAAGATCTGCAACAGGGTTGATACACAAGGAGGCATGGAAAGGATAAGAAGGGACTTGGCAAGGTTGGAGGAATGGTCAGAAGTATGGCAGCTTGGATTCAATGCAAGGAAGTGCAAAATAATGCACCTGGGAAACAAAAACCCAGGGGAAGATTACACAATGGGGGAGAGGTAGTAACAACAACAAAAATGGAAAAGGACATGGGGGGTAATCCTATCTGATGACCTTAAGGTTGACAAGCAATGTGAGAAAGCAGTAGGGAGGGCTGGGTGGGATACTGGGATGTATAGGGAGAGGCATCACCAGCAGAAAACAGGACGTTGTCACCCCCCTGTACAGACAGTTGGTGAGACCCCATCTGGAGTACTGCGTCCAGTTCTGGAGACCCCATCTCCGCAAGGACATAGACAGGATGGAGACAGTTCAGAGGAGGGCAACTAAGATGGTGTAGGGTCTGCAAGAGAAGTCATACGAGGAGAGACTAAAGGAGCTTAATATGTATACCCCTGAGGAAAGGAGGGAGAGGATGGACATGATAGAAACATTTAAGTACCTCAGTGGAATCAACAAAGTCCAAGAGGGTAGCATATTTCAGAAAAAGAGATGTGCAAGAACAAGAGGACACAATTTGAAGATAGAGGGGGGATGGCTCAGCGGCAATGTGAGGAAGTATTTTTTCACAGAGAGGGTGGTGGATGCATGGAACAGCCTTCCTGAGGAGGTTGTGGGGTCTAAAACTGTGGGAGAATTCAAGAATGCATGGGACAGACATAAGGCAATTTTTGTTTGGGGGGTAGGAAGAAATAGGCTGTTGGTTAAATAGGATCTGCAGCTTATCCTCTTGGTAGGGAAATGGGCAGAGTAGGTGGGCCAAGCGGTCCTTATCTGCTGTCAAAGTCTATGTTTCTATGTTAAAAAGGACTGGACCCAGTACTGAACCCTGTTAATTCCTCTAAGGAACTTGAAGGTCTCTGTCATATCTCCCCTCTCCCTTCTGGTTTCCAGTGAGTACATATTTAGTACCCTGAGGTGCTCATCACAGGATCTGCCTTGCTGTCCCTGAATCATTTTTGTGACTCTGCGCTGCACTGTTTCCAACCTATCCTTGTCCTTTCAGAGGGAAGGGCTCCAGAACTAGGTGCAGTACTCCAGGTGAGGCCTCGCCAGAGATCTGTATTGGGGAAGTATTATCTCTTTTTTCTTCAATGCATACTATATTGGCAAAAAAGGTGATACTTAATAGAGTCCCAGACTGTTTTCTTTTAATTTTTAAAAAACAGAACTCTAGTGTTAAAACATAGTTAACAAATAATTTTTCTCTTTGCATTCCAATAATGCGTACTTCTCGAGGACAGAAGGCATTATCTTACATGTTACCTACTTTTTTAACACAATACAGTCTGTTTTTGACTGCATGAACCTTTCTTCTTGCTCTTTTAGGCACAGGGTGAAAGGGTATATTTTTACTGAGTGCAAGTGTAAATGTTTTGAATGATGATGATGTCAAGACATATTTATATGTATCGGTATGTATATATCTCTTTTTTGTCATTTGTATTTTTTCAAGATATATGTACTTTATATTGTACTTAATTGTTATTCGTACACTGATCGCCCATGAAAACAGGTCATTTTTGGCCCATGGTCCTATCAGTATAAATAAATAAAACAAACAAACAAGGCTTAACATACCCATGGTGCTTTGCACAAGATTTTAGACTTTAGAATGCATGCTTAATGCCTTGGGTAGTAGCCACACCAGGATTGGACTCATGCCATAAAAATGTCACCACCCCAGTTCAGTACTTGGGGGTGCTGTACTATCGGGGTGTGCCATCCTTTGGATAAGACGTTAAACCGAGGTCCCTTCTGTCCATTGCTGGTGCTGTCCTGGTGGGTGTCCAGGTGGAATTAAAAGAACCCAAGGTCATTTTTGTAAGAGTAGGGGTATGTTTATTAAAAGCAAAATCAAATATACAATAATCAAGGAAAAAAAATTACATAGATGCATACATCATAAAAACTGAAAACATAAGCAGGTCTGAAAAAAAACTAAATACAATAGAGGTGAATCAAAAAGTCCCAATATCGTTCCCATATATTCCTCTTCAATATTTTCCTTTCTCCTTCTTATCCGTTCCAGATACAGTAGAATCCTTTTGAATAAGTCTTCAGAAGTGAAACGTCGCTGCTGAAACAAAAAACCACATCTGACCTGCCATACCCAATATAGAATCACAACTGCTATAATATTCAAGGTACTGGAATTACATCTGGACCAGGATTCTGGAAATAAACCAAAGAATAAGGCTCTTTGATCCCATTGACACCAGACCTTATCCCAGAAATGGCGTTTCCATAAAAACCAAAAATGCAAAATAAAAGGGCAAGAAAAATATAAATGAGTCATTGTTTCCGTGAGTTCCACACATGATTCCCGGAAACAATTTCTATCCACTAGCTGTTTATGTTTTTGGTTCCCTCGTACATTGATTTTACCATGTGCACTTAACCATGTAATATCCCACATTGATACTGGATACGGGATCCATAAGCTTACCAATCTGTAGTTGCTCTACAGGTGTAAAGCTGGGAAATATATTCACATTAAAATGGGATTCTACTATCTCTAAATACAGTTGTTTCGAGACAATTTTTTAATCATAAGGGTCGAAATGTTTCATATTTTAGCATATCAAATACCATTCCCCAGTCTAGCGACAGGACATATTTCCTTTTATTTTTGTGTAAAATTTCCACTGTTCCATTCAGGAAAATATCTTTAATAGACATATATACGAAAGGAAGCCAAGTTTGAATAGAGTCTTGGACCAATGGTTTAAGTTGGTTGTGAAAAATTGTATAAAAAATACAACCGGATGAATCATAGAGACCCTCCTTTTCGATAGGGTTGTAATAGAACATTCCGTTGAATAGGATTAAGTGGCTTCCCAGAAGCATGAAAAAGAGAGCCAAAAGAGGTACAAATGACATTTAGGTATTGGAAAATATGCTATATGCAAAATAGGGTAATAAACAAGTTTTAATCAAAAAATACGCTTTTTTCCCCAAAGACCATCTATGCCATTTACTAACTTTTCTCTACCGTATTCAGAGCAATTTCCCAATTATATTTAGCTGCATCTGAACTCCAAATACACTCCTAATAACTTATGTGGGAATCTACTACCTTGATTCCTTGAATAGAAACCACCGTATCAGTAGAAAGGGTTAGGTCAAAACACACACTTTTCTGCAAATTCAAACTGGACCCAATAACTGATAAAAACTGGTAATACATCAGTTAACAAATGACCTTCTGCAATGTTAGGTACTAAAACACAAAGATCATCTGCATAACAAATTATTTTAGAATGAATGCCTGAAAGACCTGAAAATCTTGGAGATTGATGAAGTAGTCGAATAATAGGGTCCAAAGCTATCACAAATAATAAAGGACTCAGAGGGCATCCTTGCCGCACTCCTCTGCGTATATAACATGGGGGTCCTAGTCTCCCATTAATATACGGCTTAACATAGGCCAAAGAATAACATAAAACAATCCAATTTATAAAAATTAGCGGAAAACCAAAACATTTAAGGGTTAACAAAATAAATTCCTGAAAAATGCTATCAAAAGCTTTTGACAGATCAAAATTAAATAAATATCCTTTTAAGGAACCATGACAACCCTGAGAAAATAGTTCTCTGATCAGTATTAAGGCATCATGAATGGATCTACCAGAGATTGAACAATACTGAAATGGGGAAAGCAGAGAAGGCAAATATTTAGAAATCCTATTCCCTAACAACTTGGCGAAAATTTTGTAGTCTGTATTTAACAATGTAATAGGCCTCCAATTCCTCAAATCCTGTCTATCTCCTTTTTTATATAAAAAAAAGCATTAAACCTTCGTACATCTGATCTGTCAGTCGATCCTCCTGTAAAAAACCATTAAAGACAGCTACCAACTGACATGGTATGAGTCTCCATAAAAACTTATAAATCTCTGCTGACAAACCATCAGAACCAGGGGCTACTTTATCCCCGAAGACCTAAAATAACATCTTTCACTTCTTCACAAGAGAAAGGCTTTATAAGTCCTTCTTGTTGTGATGTTGTTAATGTAGGCATATTTAATATTTGTAATATCATTGTCATATCTGTGGTAACAACCTCTGGGGTGTCAAATGTACGCTGTATAAAGTTTGTGACATATGCCATAAGTTCTTCTTGCCCTTTGACAACTTGGCCTTGTTCATCCAATAATTGATGTATTTGTTTACCACCAGCTTTCCCAGCATCGAACCCTAAAGGTTAAATTGACTCTGAGTTCCAGTCGTTTGAATTTTTGTTCGAAAAGTATGGATTTTTGCCTATCATACTGCACTTTAGCCAATGCGGTTTGACTTCTTGTATCATGGGCAGAATGATCCAAACCATATAAATGAGAGTCAGTAAATAATGTCAATAATTCCGTCGTAGGTGTTTGGAGGTATGATGTTCATCAGCTAAGGACCGGGCATATGATTTAAAATATGAGATCACATATAATTTAGTATCAGTCCACCAATCAATAATGGAATCATAGATAGAAATTACTGTAGTACGGTCCGTGATTAACTCCGTAAGACCTTGAATAAAAACAGGAAGTAACAATAAAGATGAGTTAACTCTCCACACCCCAGGGCCCTGTGATAACGCATCTTCCAATTGGATTTGTATTCCTATCAAAAGATGGTCAGAAGTTGCCATAGGTATTGTAAAACCTTTGACTATGCCAGTGGTTTGCGAAACTAACCAATAATCAATCCGTGAGTGCAAGGTCCCTTTCCTAAAGGTAGGCCTCGGGGACTGGGCGAAGACATCCACTAATTTTAATTCTGTAATAAGATTATGTAAAGCATGGGTGTCACAATAAGTTTTCCTACTGGAAGGGATTTCTAAACTAGTATTAAAATCTCAACCCCATAGAATTATGCGATTTGTGCACAGAAAAGGTTTAATTTGGCGCAAAGCTGAATCTTAACTGCTTTCTGCTGTGGTGCATAAATATTTATGAGCCTATAAGAAACCCTGCCATATAAGATCTAGTAAAAACTCTGCCCGGTACTAAATCCACACTCTTTGTAAAATGAAGAAGTAGTAAAACAAAAACCAACACCAGAACAGAGGTCTTGTCCTAATGACCAATATGACGGTCCTAAACCCCATTCCTGGAAGCTATTGTGATGTCTTCTGTGGTATACAACCGAATATCTTGTAAAAAATAAACATCATAGGCCAGACTACGTAGGTGCAGAAAAGTTGCCATTCGTTTATAGTTGAACGAATACTATTTACATTCAAACTTGCAAGACGATGGCTGACATGAGAAAAACCACGAAAAAGGAAGAAAGCTCTGTAGAAATAACCCTCTCATTTCTTTTTCTCACTCTAGCAGACTTCTTTTCGAAATAGCCCCAGAACTTTCAGTCAAAGGTAATGATGCGGAGGCCGACGTGGAAAGAATAGGAAGAGATAAATTCTCAACGTCTCCATCTTCTTCCTCCATGGCCTCACCCCAACTTTGTAGGGTTCATCGGGTTAGATAGTGGGATGGATATAGCGTCTACCTGTTTGGCAGAGCCAAGTCTCCGAGCCACTGGTGGGGGAGAAGTTTCTCCATGCTCTTCATCATCTTTTGGAGTACTAGAAACACCCGCTAATTCTTCTACAGAGGATTGGTCTATAATTCCCAAATATCAGTGGGGTCATGGGAAATAAGGGATGCAGAGGGTTCAGGAAGGTTAGGAGATTCAGAAGTTGCAGGAGGTTCAGGCAAAACAGGGGCATTTACAATGGAGGTAGTGAAAGAAGGAATTTTTCCATTAGTTGTAACAGGTGGAAGTAAATCCTGGGGGGTCCCTATAACAGAGGATTTAGCAATATAAGCATCATGTTCTGCATAGCCTGCAGTGTTATGTGTGCACCATGGGCAGGTTGAAAATACATGTGAAGTATCACTGCATAAATTACAAGTGGGAGGAACTGTACAAGCCAACACAGTATGACCTATCATACCGCATGAAGTACATTTCAGTTTATCACAATCAGAGCTCAGATGGGACAATGAGCCACATCTATAGCATGATCTCGGTGCCCTGGGTAAACAATATACCACGGTCTCGACCTAGAAAAACAATTAGGCAGATGCTGAATACCAAACTCATTAATTTTAAGTTGCACAGTAAATTTCCACCCTCCCGTCCAAAACCATTTACATCAATTAAAGCATGTGGTGTGCAGTAACTGTGCAACGCTGTTCCAACCAATACAATATATCTAAAACATTTACTCCTTCATTCCTAAAAAGGACAGTAATGACTTTTGCGGTAGGCCTAGTAATGGGAATAATCACAAAATGCTTTCCAGACAGGGTTGCACGAAAAATATTATAGTAAGCAGACCAGAATTTATCTAGCAATGCAGCAGTACGGAAAGAAACATCAAAATTAGAGTCTCCTGAAGAGTGTATTAGAGCATACACATCTGAGGGTTTAATCTTAAAGATTGTATTATTAAAGTCTTTCCTACAAAGTCCCGGCTCGAGGAAGGTCCATATCCCCTTTGTAATGTATAATGGCTACAAATCTTTCCTCAGTGGGACCTCTGACTGTTTAAAAGAGAAGCGTAGCTGGCTGGTTTACTAGCAGGCTTAACAGCAGAAGGAGCAACAACTGAGTTCTGCAAAGCAACAACGTCATGTCTGCTTGAAAGTACTGACCTTCCGACTGTGGTGGTAGCTCAATGTTCTGTTTCAGCGGTGAAACGATATCCATGTCTGCAGGGTTTGAAATGTAGAATTTGATTCCTCCGCCGGTTTCGCAAATCTCCATGCTGAGAATCAGGAACTAACAGCGAAGTGATGCAGCAGTTTGGTCCGTCACTGAAAAGTGTTCTCCTGCTGCACTCACTGCATCCAAACGGTCCATCTGGTTCACCAATCCATTCCTGGGCGGGAAAATAGGATCTGGTATCCATGCAGTCGGAGTCCTAATCCAGCCTGCTTTCTCTAGCTTGCTCAGGGGACCATGGAAAGATGAGCCGAAAGGAAATAGGTCCTTCACCGTACTGGTCGCGATCTGTTTCATAGGGCTGTAATTGCATGAACGCTGCTCCTTTTACTGTACTCTTAGAAGCTGTTTGACCATTCTCTGGTCGTTTCCTCTTTTTCTCCTCTTCTGGTATAAGAATTTGGTCACCATCTGGTTCTTCCTAAGGCCGGTGTTCTCCACTGAAGACATCTCCTTCACAGGTATGTCATTTTCAGTACATTCTGAAACGCTAGCACTGGTAGGGATATCTCTGCAATCTTGCTCTGGTCCTGCAGTCCAGCACTCCACACCTCCGTCCTCTCCAACGGCTGAGACATACTGAGGTGGAGTCAGATGCCTCATGGGAAGGGTCCCCCACCCATCAGAGTAGGGGACTTTCCCTGGTGTCCTGTCCAACATTCCCCTTCCCATAACAAAAAAAAAAGGTTCATACAATTGCCAAGGCTGTGTGTGGGTGTTGACAGTCACTTCACTACATGTCTCTCATTGCTTGTGAAGTGCTTTTAGATATGAGGTTTATGAAAATCAGTGGCACAGAGTGTTGAGGCACTGGACGCCACACCTGACACCCCTCCAGTGACTTGGGTTCGGATGCAGACTCAGATCACTGGGAGTTGGCCGGGCAGTGAGAGGATACAGCATCTGGAGGACTGTTCTTCTCCCCTGGGGAGGGAGGGTTTCAGTGCTGGTGTTAGCTTGGCCCTTAGCATTCACTGGGTGGAAGGTCACCAGAGACTGTGGAATGGGAGGAGGGGCAGTGGCGTCTGCTGACATTCCATGTACAGAAGACTGCGTAAAGACATCTGGGCGGCATTGCACGCCATTCCTCAGGGGAAGAAAACAAGAAAATGGTTTCCCCGAGTGGCCACTCGCAGCCACCCAGTAGCCCTGCACCCTGCTGAAGTCCCAGGTCACGCTGCACATGCACGAAGGGTAAGTCCTGGTGGAAAACTGGTGGAGTGAGACTGGGGTGGCTGGCATCCAGAGGGCAGCTTGAAGCCAGGGAGAAACATCACTAACTGCAAAAAAGAATGTGTATAAAAAGCGCTATATAAATGCTAATTCTTCTTCTTCAAACAAATTGGGAATTATCTGTTTTCTTACATTGTTCATGTATTATTTCTACATTGCCCCACTTGCAAACTGCCATTCTGTTATGCAGCTATTCAGGCGTGTTACAACTGTGATGGGTGTCTCTTACATTGGTCTGCAATTGCATTATAAAACATTCGTTTGGCTCCGTGTGTGGCTGTCAGTAAGTACCTCAGGGACTCATTCTCGAACTTCCACACTTTAAGCTCAGTTTGCTGCATTTTGGTACCTTTGGCACATTGATATTTCTTTATGGCCCCATCCATAGAACATGCTCAGTAACAGAAATGATACCTTTATTGATAAATGCCAGTCCCCAAGGCTGTGTGTGTGTGTGTGTGTGTGTGGCAGGTGAGTCAAATATTAGATTTTCTGTTCCAACTTCTACATTTACATGCAATGGGGCAAACATGCAGGAAAGATGATCAATTTGTGATGTATATTACTCATAAAGATTACTTATGCATTGTGATAACTATGGAAGAATCAACAAATTTTATATAATGGTCTTCATGGAATATTTTTTTGATACCTAAAAGATGAAATGTTACGATCTGTCATGCGCTGAGTCCAGCCCCTTTTGCTTTCAATGGCCTTGGGCCCCTTTTTTGAAGAGGCTACACCTGTAGTTCAGTGGGTGGAGCAACAAGCCACTCCCCCATCAGGCCTTTAAAGGCTGCTCCTTCTGGTTAGTTCCAGGATTAATTTCTTCGTTGCCCCACCATCCACCCCTCCTCCTCCAGAAGCATGTCTCTCTTTCCTGTGGGCTTCTTCCTAAGTTACCTTTAGCCAAGGGAATCATTCTCACGGCACCTATGGGGTGGAACCCTCTTCTAGGGTTCCTCGCTGTCATAACCCTATAGGGTGGTATATCCCATGGATAGAGATGCGAATAGCCACAATGTATCTAAGTCACACAAACATACATCATACCAAATTGTGTAAGCACATTGAATTGCAGAGGCTACACCTGTAGTTCAATGGGCGGTGCAACAAACCACTCCCCCATCAGGCCTTTAAAGGCCGCTCCTCCTGGCTAGTTCCAGGATTCATTTCTTCGTTGCCCCACCATCCTCCCCTCCTTTTCCAGTGGCATGTCTCTCTTTCCTGTGGGCTTCTTTCTAAGCTACCTTTAGCAAAGGGAATCATTCCCGCTGCACCTTGAAATGTAATTATCAGTATTTTGTTCTTTTATTGTTACATCCACCCACGAAAAGCTACATCTCTAGCTGTTGTAACTACTATTTGTTTTTATTTTATTGGAAAACCAGTACTTTTCCCCACGGAAGTTCTCTGAGGGCAATTTCTGATTCATTTATTTTCTGTGTCCTATGGCGGTTGTTGGTTAAGTAGTTTGCATTCCTTCTGTACTGTTTTTAATGCCTTTATGGAAACTGTCTAAAAAGTCCCAAAAATATGACAGTGCCTCTTGAGTTACAGACAGAAAAAGTTTTATCTTTATGCAAAATATTCATTTTCATGCTGACACAGAAGCAAATCCAGTCAATAAGCCGAATATATTTTCAAAAATAGTTTGATTAGTACATGAAAGGGATGCTGTAACATATACCAGCACGGTATTTAAATTACCTTCAGTTTTGGATTGGTGAACACCAGAATCCCCATTCACTTCATGCACTTCTGCAACTTGCTTGTACAGATTAATTGCTTGTGTAAGTTTATCGTTAGCTTCAAGTATTTCAGCTAGAAAAAATATAAAATTATTCTTAGGCAAGAACACATACAAGGAAGCAACTGTTATTGCTTTTTCCACACTTGTTTTCAATCCCCTCCTTATTATTGCCAAGGTCACGTAGTAACTTAATAATTTAAGGACGGAAGGGACTCTGGGTCAGTCATGTCTGTCCCTTCCCATACACACACACACACACACACACACACACACACACACTTCATAAGCAGTGATTAAAGCAGTAGTGTAACAAATACATGTATTCCCAAACAACTAGTTTTATCTATAGTTCATAAAAATGTTACCATACCTGTCAAATCTACTTGTCTAGGTATCTGCGCACCATGAGTTTTTTCCTCAATCCTAACCATTTCAAGGTCTATAATACTGTCTCCTTTTTTTCCCCAAAATATTGTTTGTTCTCTTCGAGCCACAGGCTAGGACCTCCTTTAGCTACTCCAAGCGAGCAACGTCCCCTGCTAAGATCCTGGTCCCTCCACCCAATCACAACACACCTCTGTGCTGCCCCCGCCAGCATACCCCATTGGGACTGGGTACGCCTTTCAGCCACTTTGGCATTTCTTCCCAGAGTCATCTGGCCACTCAAGGCTGAGGTGAGATGTAGGTCTGCTCCAGGAGTGCCACAGCTAGGATCTGGTGTGGGAGTGGGTCACCAGTGGTGCCTTATCTGTCTGGCACTGTGTGCTCTGCTTCCCATTTTCTCCCTGCCCCCCCCACCACCACCACCACCACCACCACCAGGAGCATGCATTGGGATTGGTTGCCAGTGAGGCCTGATGCAGCCAACTCAGGGGTTCATTCCAATGGTCCCATCTTCTAACCGTGTATCCCCTGCTCTGCCACCTGTGGTCACCCAGGTGGGGTTAGAGCAGTGGGACGCAATAGCCTCCCTCACCAGGGAAAAGCTTCCTGTGGGATACTCAGTCCTCCTCCCCTGGCCCTCCAACATCCCAGGCTCATTTCTGAACCTGGGTTGTCAGTGTCATGAGTGGTAATGCTACCACTGCTCCGGCAGGCCAGCTCTATAACATTATTTCTAAGCCAAATATGGTGGCCATCTTTTTTGCTTGAAAAAAGAAAAAACTAAAGCATTTATAAAATACTCACATTTTGGTGTAACTAAAAAAATGTTAACACCAAATAAAACTGAGGTGCCTGGAAGCTTTTATAGTGAAAAAACAGTTGGGTAAAATTTTTGCCACGTGTCATTGCAATGTGGCTTTAATAAGCGTGCACATCTTTAGAAGGATCCCCTACCCACTCCACTATGAAGGGAACCTGTGATTTCCTTGGAAAGCTGAAATGTATCCAGGTTTACCCTGAAGGCCTGTACTGTCTTCATATCCACCGTCTCCGCTGGTTCCCTAGGTTCAAGGTTCACCACTCTCTGAGAGAAGTAGTGCCTCTTTGTATAACCCCTAACTTTTAATTTTTTTATTTTATTTAAACATTTCTTCACCAGGAAAGGCACAATGAGCCCGGGCTCATTTCCAGGTGCAACTCAGGGGAAGAGGGTACAAACATGTTACAAGCATGTCACAGTCATATTACATCTCAGATAGAACAAGCAGTGGAGAAAACATCTGTACAGAATCACAGAAGCACAAACCGGACAGGATATACAATACAATTAATGAATACAATACACTGTGGTATTTACAAATGCGGATGAGATGCAGTCAAAAGTACTCTAGTCGGGTATACATGTGACTAGCAAGTTTGAAATGCTTTAGTGTGTTGACTGGGTACCACAGTGGCAGGAGCATGTGAGGGGTAGCACTGCGCGGAGTTGCTGTTTGATAGAGTAAAACGAGGGGGAGTTTCTTAGGAGGGGGAAGAGTTTATTCCATAGGAAGGGGAGCCTATAGGAGATGGTGGATTTGCCCGAAGAGGAGGAGGAAGGTAGGGGGAGCAAGACGGTCCGGGTATCCCTGGACCTTAGGCCACATGGGGATGGATTAGCTGGGGACAGACTTTCGGAGAGGTAAGGAAGTAGCAAGTTGAACCAGTATTTGGCTATAAGTGCAACAGAGTGGAGGTAACGGCGATGGGAGAGGGATGTTAGGCCGATGGGGACATAAAGGGAACAGTGGTGTGTTCTGAGAGGGGAGTTAGTGGCGACTGGCGAAGCGGCAGAATGCATTTAGAAGGGTGTCTAGTCTGGATAATGATGAGGCGGGGCAGTGCTGTAGACCACAGTGCCGTAGTCAAAAATGGGCACGATCATCTTGGTTAGGATTTCGCGTCTGACTGGCAAAGGGAGGGTGTCTCTGTTGCAGCAGAGCATAACGAGGTTGGGGCATAGTTTTTGAGGTGGTGGCTTCAATGTGGGATGAAAATGACAAATGGGGATCCAGCCATATGCCTAGGTATTTATATGTTGCAACTGTGTCGAGAGGTGTCCCATCCAGTGAGGTGATGGCAGGGGGAGGAGGGACTTTGACCAGTTTTTGTGCAGTCCCAAAAGTCACTGACATTGTTTTAGAGGGGTTTATTTTCAGTCGATTTGTCTGGAACCAGGTCTGCACATTACAGAAATCCCTTTGAAGGTTAGATTGGACTCTAAGACAGGCCCCGAGGAGAAAAGTATGGTATCATCCACATACATATGCCACCTCCTAGCTTCAGGGTGTGTCCCGCATCCTGTAGGAGGACACTGCAGTGACATCAAACACCTCGGCATATTAGATGGTACTCAATGCCCTTGAGTATGCAGAGGACTGTGAGCATTCCTCCTTCAAATTCCTTTTCTCCAGGGTGAACATGCTAAACACTTCTAGCCTCTCCTCACAGCTTTGGTCCTCCAGACTCCTGATTATTTTGGTAGCTCTTTTTTTTTTTAATTTGTTTATCCCCCCTGTGCTGACCATCCCCCCATCCCCCGGTCTCTTAAGTCCTGTCACCCCAGTATCCTCCACGACTTGCCTTGTCCAGCTGTTCCCCCAGGGCTTATCCACCAGCAAGGTCAGTGGAATCCCCTGAACCCCACCAGAGACAGGCTCCAATCTGTACAGACACTCGCTGAATAGCAGGGTGCAAGGCCTGGGGGAGACTGGTGTCATCCTACCAGTCAGTGCCATTTTTGCCATTTTCTGTGCCTTTCTGGAAGGGTGTATGTGCAGTGCCATCATGAGGCACGGTCCCACATGACACGCCAGCAACAGCCGCCACACCTCCCATACCTCTTGACGGCTCAGTGTACCTAACTGCTGGCCTCACCAGGTATCAGGCGAGCGCCAGGATCTGTGTCCCCCCCACTCCACCAAAGGAGGAGGGCAGTCCCTCAGAGGCTCAATCCCCCTCCCCCCATCAGTCGTCCCTCTGAGTCCCAAGCTTGCTACCAAACTCTGCTCATTGGTGTCGCAGGCAATAGTGCTACCACTGCACTGGTGGACTGGCTGGAACCCTCCTTTTTTAGGCTGTTTTTTTGCTCCCTGGCCACCAACATTTGACTAATTTTAGGTCATATACCAGCAATCTCTCAGGCCCATTGGCAGCTCACCCCACTCTGTGGTGGAGCTTAACGAAGCAGAGCCCAAAAGTGCCTGTGACCATCGTGGCGGTGGTGTGTACAGAATAGAGAGAGAGAGAGAGAGAGAGAGTGTGTTTCTGTTTAGAACCCAATGTATGCAAGGCAAACAATGAGGACAATTAAAGAAAGCAAGACTCACAGTGGTGGCATATAGACATACAGAGGATAAAGAATGGCAAAGTGTGGCATACAATGAAATAATACCATCAACGGGTTGAACAAGTTGTAACACCATGAAGAGTGGCCATTATAAGCTTGTTCATCCCTGAGATGGTATTTTTCCACAAGTGTACAGACCAGACTGTGCCAGCTTTTATTTTATATAATTCATAAAGCTGGACACCATTTGCTGTGCCCTGTGTTTTTCTGTTGTGCAGAGATTTTCTGTAGTGTAGTGATATTTCTGTTAGCATTCTTCCATAGTGCAGTTAATTTTATTAGGGTCTTATGTGTTGTCGCTGCAGTGTTTTTGTAATGTAGGGGCCTCCTATAAAAGGAGGTGTGGCTCTTGCAGTCCTCCCCTTAGTGTCTTAATGGCATGCAGGTGGGAACGGTGTTCACTCTGCTGGACAGTGGCATGCAGTCCTGAGCAACATTTGCTCTGCTGCCAGGAGAGGCAGTGTGTGCCATCCTGAGCGACATCTGGTCTGCTGTCAGGGGCACACACTATTATAGTCCAGGCGGCAGCAGGAGAAAACTGTTTGCGGTCGGGAGCGTAGTGGGCAGAGAGGACCGGCAGCAGCTGCATGGAAGGTCTGAATGAAAGACACGCAGCTTCAAAGGGCATGGGTGCTCAGTGAGTGAGTCTGGAGGGAGGGTGTTAGGTGGGTTTCTAGTGTAGGCTAGGGTAGTTTTCTGCAGGAATATTTATTGAGGTTTTAGGCTGGCTGTTACGTATGTTCTAATGGTAGCTGTTCCATGCATTAATAAGGTGTCTGTTACAGGTGTTATTAAGGTGTTTGTTACATGTGCTACTAAGGTGGTTGTTCAATATGTTGTTAAGGGTTTAATTTAATAAAGGAGGGTGAGGGGTGACATGATACAGACCTTCAAGTACCTCACAGGGGTGAAAAGAGTGCAGGGGAAGGGCCTCTTCCAAGGAAGGACAAGCTTCAGGACTAGGGGGTATGTACTAAAACTGGAAGGGGAAATTTCAAGAAGAACAGGAGGAAATACTTCTTCACAGAAAGGGTGGTAGAAGCATGAAACCGACTGCCAGTCAAAGTTGTGGAGGCTAGAATGGTGGAAGGCTTCAGGCATGCATGGGATGAACACAGGGACATATTACAAAAACAGGGAGGGTCCTCGGAGACCAGTTAGTGCTTGTGGAGGCACAATAGGCAGGGAACTCTGGGGCAGACTAGATGGGTCTAGTGGCCCTTTTCTGCCAACCGTTTTCTATGTTTCTGTGTCTGCGTTTCTACATTTCTAATATGGTGGTTCTTATTGTGTTTGTTAGGTATTAATCTGTTATTAAGGTGTTAATAACATATTAATATGGGGTTACATGACAACTGGTTTCAATCAATCTGCTCAGCAACAACTTGTTCTGTACTATTAACTCTGGCATCAATTGGCTCCTTGCAAAATTGTTCTCTGTCAAGTTTGCCCCTGGCATAAAACTCCAGGTGGGCACAATTTGGGAACAAATTGAGCAGGGAGCCAATTGACACCGGCGCTAATAGTCCGGAGCGAGTTGCTGTGCACCAGACTGACTGCAACGAATTAATATCTCCCGTTAATATACTGATAGTATATAGTGCTCGTTAGGTATTAATGTGTGATTAAGATGTCAATAACACTCTAACCAAAGCAAAGCAGTTCGTGGTGGCACACAGGACGAAAAAAACACACAATGTGTAGTCTGGCAAATAAATTTATTAAATGAAAAATAAATAAAATTAAAAACAGCCAAACAGAAGGTCCAACAGCAAGCTCTGCTCTAACAGAGTCTTCCTCAAGGGGTGGGGCTCGTACCAGGAGGTCACATTGATAAAGTACAGCTAATTAATATTAATCAATAATCAATACAATGCAAAAGTGCAAAAAGAAATTAACAGCAAAAACTGTCCCTAGATCTTTTTCGCTTTTCTCTCCTCCTCCTATAGGTCAGCTTTTCAACTCTTTCATCTGGACCTTTGCTAATCCCTTTGGACATCCCTCAAGTGATACCGGAACTTAGTTACAAGGGGTCCTACTTAAGGGTGGCCTTGGAATGACTAAGGTCTAGATGTCTGTCCCCTTCTCTTACTTTAACACTTTGATTCGTGTTAAGAATGTTGAGATACTCAGGATGAGCGCTTCTTTTTGCAGCTCTCTAACACTGAAGGTTTTTAAATCGACTTAAACATTTATTTAGGGACAGGTTTTGCTATTATTGCTATTATTGTTTTTGCACGTTTGTTTTGTAAAGCACAGTTCTGTTTAAATCTGTGAATCACTTTTTATTTGAGTGCAATGGAAAATGTAAAAGGTTTTTGTTTATGTATATGTAAATACTATTGATTAATATTAATTAGCAGCACTTTATCAGTGTGATTTTAGCCTACCAGCCCCACCGCCTGAGGAAGACTCGAGTTAGAGTAGAGCTTGCTGTTGGATGTTCTGTTTAGCTGTTTTTACTGTTTAATTTATTTTTCATTTAATAAACTTGTTTGCGAGACTACACATTGTGTATTTTTAGTCCCGTATGCCACCACAAACTGCTTTGCTTTGGTTTGTTCATTTAGGGCTGGCTGCCCTTACAGTGGTGCGCACCGACCCTGTCTTGCTGGTCACGGCCGTATCTGTTGGGCTCTGGTAATAACACTTTAATACAATGTAAGTAGCCAATTAGTTTTATATACACTAATTGGCTACCATAATATTGGGGAAGCATATGATGGCTTTTTCTATAGGGACGAAGGCCAAACCATGCAAAATAATGTAATTTATATGTCACAGATAATCCACTAAAGGGTGTGCAGTCGTGCTCTGATATATGCACGCCAACCACCCAAATTGTACTTCTCAGAGCACAACAGCATGTCCTGTAGTGGATTATCTGTCTTATAAAATGTCCAGAAGGTTCTGAGGGATGAAAAGAAGGCAGGTGCGCAGTCACTGTGGACTAATGCAGGGTCGCGTGGTATGTTTCATCCAGTCAGGAGACTGGATTTTCACAGATTTTACATATTCACTGCAAAAAACTTCATTAATGCACCATTAGGGCTGAAGCATAAAAAAGTAGGGAAATGAGATCTTAGGGTTCCCAAGCCTAAGACCCCATCCCCACCCTCGACTTCCAACCGGAACACTCCACCCCCACCCTCGGTTTCTAACCCTAACACCCACCTCCACCCTGCATGCAGGAATAGGTGTGAGGGGTGTGCCTTGGGGTTACGAACCCCAGGAGATCATTTCCCTACCTTTCAGGCTTCAACCTTAATGGTGTATTAATGAAGGTTTTTATGCAAAGAGTTTCCTTACTTTTTTCAGATACTTTATTTGTATCCCTGTTAAGGGCCAGTATTCATGAGGTGGTATGCAAAATGGCTATGTTTAAAGTTTGGAGTGAAAATGTAAAAAATTACCAAAGTTATACACGTGCATTAAAAAATGTCAACGAACGCTCATAACTCGGCCATTTTTAGGATTTTTTTCACCAAACTTTCAACAGGGGCTTTTTGTGACCCCCACCTCATGAACAGTGGCACTGACATTTCATTAATCTGTCCCAAAAGGTGATTTTGCACATATTCTGTGCCATTCTTCGCCATAGGTGTGAAAAAAACATTTTGGGCAGGATTTGAGAAATGACAGCTATACTGTTCATGATTGAAAAAACAGGCATGTTGAAAATCTGGAGTCAAAATATTTTAAATTAACAAATTTATGCACCTGCGTAGAAACTGCACAACGCATGCTCGTAACATGGACATTTTTAGGAATTTTGTCACCAAATTTTCAATATGGGCTTTTTGGAACTCCACCTCATGAACACTGGTAATGTCATTTTGTTAACCAGTCCCGAAAGGTGATTATGCACTGTGACTGTGCCATTCTTTGCCACAGGTGCAAAAACACATTTCCAACAGGAAGTGAGAAATGACAGATGTACTGTTCATGAGGTGGTATGAAAAAATGGCAATGCTAAAAATCTGGAGTGAAAATATAAAATAATTGGCGAATTTACAAGCGTGCGTAGAAACTGCTCAATGCACACTCGTAACACAGTCATTTTTTTTAATTGTTTCACCAAATTTACTATGTGGGCTTCTTGGGACCCTGCCTCATGAACCAGTGGCACTGTTATTTCATTAATCGGTTCTGAAAGGTAATTCCACGCAGTGACTGTGAAATCACATTTCGGGACACAGTAACGAAATGACAGTGACAGTGTTCATGAGGTGGGGTCCCAAGAACCCCATGTTGAAAATTGGGGCTCAAAATTCCAAAAAATAGCTGAGATATCAACCTAAGTTGAAACCCCATTGACTGCCATTATACAGCGCTTACCTAGATTCCTCAGTTCGGAGTTCGGCTTTGAAGAGTGCAGACATGTCCCAGTCTGGAGATATCACTGCTCCCAACCTTCCAAGGTAAGTATGGGTAAGGGGCATGGGAGGTGGGTGCTCAGTGGGAGGGTGGGGGGAAGTGGGGAGGCAGGGACTGTTTCTTTTTACAGGTAAAAAAAAATGTCGGGGATGGTTTTTTATTTACAGGAAACAATAAAACAATTTGGGCACACTGGGTGGGCTCCCAGTGTGCCACCATGAGTTGGGGGGATACATGATGCCGACAGGGGGACTGGGCACCCCCGTCAGCAATGAAAGTGGGGGGGTGCATCCCGGTGTCAGAAAGATAAAACAATTATCTCAGCACAATGGCTGCCGCAATAGTGTGTGTGTGTGTGTGTGTGTGTGTGTGTGTGTGTACATATGCCTACACGGGGACTGGGCACCCTGATGTCCATGGATTTTTGGGGGTAGACTACAGTACTTCAATGCAGGATCCTGCATCAAAAGTGTCGAGCAGGATACTGCATCAAAGAAAAAAGACATCGGGGGACAGTTTTCTTTATTTACAGGTATAAAAAAAAATAAATTTGGGCACACTGGGATGGGCTCCCAGTGTGCCACATAGTTGGGGGAAGGGAGGTGGATACATGCCGACATAGGAATTGGCTACCCGATATTGGCAATTTCAGAAAATGGGCTGGGGGGGAGAATCCGACACTGGGAGTGGGCACCCCAGTGTTGGAAACTGAGAAAAAAAAATTATTTGGCACACTAGGGTGGGCTCCCAGTGTGCCACTGTAGTTGGGGTTGGGAGAAATGCCGACAGGGGGATTGGGCACCCCGCTGTCGGTAATTATTAACCACATATTTTCGCAAATCATGGTGTGTGTGTGTATGTACAAAAACAGGACACCCCTATTTTCGCACAGACACGATTTGCGAAAATACGGTACTTTTGTGCTGAACACAACTTTTCCCATAGAAAATAATGGGAAACTTAAAATTTATATAACTTTTGAACCAATTAATATTTTTTCACTAAACCTTCCAAAGGCACATCTGTGACCCAAAGGCTTTATACCCCCAAAATTTCAGACCACAGCATAAAGCCATGAGATACAGGTGGACAAAGAAACGTCAAAAAACAAGTAAATTTAGGGGGGGGTTTGACCTTATGTATCTCAACAATCACGCACCAGATTCACACAAAACGTGGCACATAAAGGGATCTACCCCTAGAGATTACGCATGCCAAATTTCGTGCAAATCCATTAAACGATTGCAGAGTTATTAAGGTTCAGACTTACGAGTTTAACATAGAAGTTTGCACTCAACCCTAATATATATAATTATATTGCACGGTTTGGTTCTTATATATAGAGTTTATGTCTGGGACTCAATACATGTAAGGCAAGCAATAAAGAAAACTAAAGAAAGCAAGCAAGAGATTATGCCAGTGGAAACACAGATTGATGACTGTTTTCATAAACTGGCACATATAAATTAATGTACTTAATCTATTATCTCAAAATCTAGCTGATGAAAACAATGTGTCACAGGTCGCTTTTTATGTTTATTCAGAAACAATGGCTGTATTTGTAAGAGTTAAAATACGGCTGGCTGTTCCCCTACTCATGTGGACACTGCCTCCCATCAGTCAGTCAACCAACTGACTGCATTCCTGATGGAAGAGTACTTAAAACTGAGAAGAAGTGGAGGCAGGGAGAGTAACATTACAAAGGGAAACTGTTGCTGCAATATTAGTGTACCAGGAAAATGACTTAACAAAAGTTTATTAAATCACTGTCCAAGAAACGTCTTATTATGTGACTGCAGTCCCCCCTCACAGGTTCTTTTTCTGCTACACAGCTTTATGCTCTCTGGACTGCCATCTCTAACTTTTATTTTATTTTTTATTCATTTTGTTATTTTTCAACAGGATAAAACTGTTAGGACCTTTCACGGCCCTGTTCACAAAGTTGTCCTGCATTTCGATTTAGATTACACATTTAGACAAAGCAGACATCAGACATAGAGGATATCTCTACATGCATCAGGGCTTTGTGCTGCTGACCTCCCAGCCCCATCTACGGCTTCCCCAACTGTCAGAGGGCTCTGTGCTGCTGACCTCCCAGCCCCATCTACGGCTTCCCCAACTGTCAGAGGGCTCTGTGCTGCTGACCTCCCAGCCCCATCTACGGCTTCCCCAACTGTCAGAGCCCATGGGGATCCACACAGTGCTGGGCCCGGGAATATCAGAGTACCAGCAGCCATCATTCAGATGGCTGGGAAATATAAGTTGGGGGGGGTTCTTCCCTTATTCAGCTATTTCTACAGTACACAAGCACTCGCTCTTTGTCAGTTGGCAGCCAGCCGAGGTGGTGTGCAGAGGGGTCTGTGCTGCTCGCTGAACTACTGGACCAGACAGTGATGGGTGCTCAGTCGGTGGGATGGAAGGAGGAGTGGAAGTACCGCCATTAGGACAGCGATCAAAGGGTTGGGACTGATTACTAGATTACCAGGGAAAAGCTTTACATTAATCTAACTGGTGATGGGGTGTGGGGCAGGGGGGCCACTAGACTACCAGGAAACTATTTTACATTAATCAGACTGGTGATCGGGGCTGGGGAGGTGGGGGACAACAAGACCACCGAAGGAGTGCTTTACAACAGCGATCAGGGGTGGGAAACCACAGTTTACCCATACTGCAGTGACAGTCATCACGGA
This sequence comes from Neoceratodus forsteri, assembly GCA_016271365.2. Taxonomy (NCBI): domain Eukaryota; kingdom Metazoa; phylum Chordata; order Ceratodontiformes; family Ceratodontidae; genus Neoceratodus; species Neoceratodus forsteri. The sequence goes on from JADMNL010000025.1 coordinate 271,655,984, forward strand.
GACATCCTCGACAGCCACAGCGCCAACTGTCGGCATTGCAGTGTCAGGGATGCCTCCATGCATCCATTGGGGGGCTGTGCCGCCGGACCCCCATGGGGAGTTTCATTCCACACCCCCCGGTCTCTAGGATTCTAACTCCAAGTCGGAGTTGGACCGGGGGGTGCAAACACCCAGTGAGGCAGTCCCGATCACTAAACAGACTACCACAGCGACAGGTGGATTTTGCCCGATTCCTGTCACTGTGGTGGTCTTCGCGATCAGGGAGTCGCTGCAGCAACGGTATATGGGGAACCACTAGGCTACCGAGGATCTGTGTAAGAGTGATTGGATCTGTGATTGGTTGACAGGGGCACACCACTCTGTGCCTGGTTAGTACCAGGTCTGTGGAGGCATTAATTAGCGCAGCACTAATGACTAGTTAATGCTTCTACAAACCGAGTATATCTCAGCCTCTGTATCCAAGTGCAGTCAGGTAGTTTGCATAGCACCCTAGCATACTTTAGCATGCCACTCACTAACACGCTAGTGCCTTGTAAACTCTGCCTGTCAGTATGGCACATTTAGTAATACCCTGCTTTTGGGGTGCAGACCATAGTTAGTGAGGCACTAACCCTATTAGTACTTGCAAAAAAACTTTTGCTGTGGCCTCTAATCCTGGTACTGTCACCCATGAAGGCTTTTAATTCTAAATTAGATCTTCAATTTTTCTCTGACAAAAGATATATGTATATATATTTATATACCCAGCGCCTCATCGCTGTCAATGGTTTCACTTGCCAGTCGGAACAGTGTTGGTCTCAGCTTCTCACACCTTTCATATAGACTCTGTGCAACATCAAAACAAAACAAAAAAAATGCTTAATTTAAATTGTCATTTACCCTCACTAAATAGCTCTATATATAGATAACATTCTGTTTTAGTGGCTTATTGTTAAAACACTAGAGGAAGAGGAAGAGGAAGAAGAAACAGAAGAGGAAGAAGAAATAGAAGAAGAAAAAATTGAAATGAAACTGCTGCTATTACCTCTCGCCACTAAAATTATAAAAGACTCTTACATAATGTGTGAAGGGTTGATATTCAGTTGGTTTCTACCTGACAACTCTGCTACGTCTTTACTTTTGTCCATACTGCCCCAGAAATGTTTGCAGACAGTCTGTTCCTCACACCATGGGGCAGAATTTTCCAAATCGATTCATTCACCCGGCTTTTCAAACCAAACTTCCATCTGCACAGCTGGACGATCGATTAGATGGACTAGCAGTCTGGACATTAAATATGGAGTTTGCATCAAACAAAACGGCACACACCATTTCTTGAAGGGATGCAAGCACCATTTTTTTGGGATGCGTGCATCAGTTTTTGGACGTAAGCTGATGCAAATCTTGGAAACTATCGTACAAAGTCAGGACCCTTTGGAAATAGGGCTCCCCAGTTATCGCACAACATAGAAACATAGAATTTGACAGCAGATAAGGACCACTTGGCCCACCTAGTCTGCCCATTTTCCTACCTAACATATAAGCTGCAGATCCTAGTTAACCAACAGCCTACTTCCTCCTACCCCCCACTAGAATTGCCTTATGTCTGTCCCATGCATTCTTTAATTCCCCCACTGTTCTTGACTCCACGACTCCACAGGAGGCTGTTCCATGCATCCACAACCCTCTCTGTGAAAAATACTTCACATTACCTCTGAGCTGTCCCTCTCTATCTTCAAATTGTGCCCTTGTTCTTGCACATCTCTTTTCTGAAAGATGCTACCCTCTTGGACTTTGTTGATTCCTTGAGGTACTTGAAAGTTTCTATCATGTCCCCTTTCTCCCTTCTTTCCTCAAGGGTATACATATTAAGCTCCTTTTCGTATGTCTTCTGGTGCAGACCCTGCACCATTTTGGTTGCCCTCCTCTGGACAGCCTCCACTCTGTCTATGTCTTTGCGGAGATGGGGTCTCCAGAACTGTACACAGTGCTCCAGATGGGGTCTCACCAACTGTCTGTACAGAGGGCTAACAACTTCCTGTTTTCTACCATTGATGCCTCTCCCTGTGCATGCCAGTATCCACCCAGCCTTCCTTACTGCCTTCTTACATTGCTTGCCCACCTTTAGGTCATCTGATATAATTACCCCAGATCCCTTTCATTTTTACTGTTGTCAGTATCTCACCCCCCATTGTGTACTCTTCCCCTGGGTTTCCATTTCCCAGGTGCATTACCTTTCACTTCTTTGCATTGACTCTGAGCTGCCATACATTTGACCATTCCTCCAACCTTGCTAAGTCCCTTCCCATCCTTTCCACTCCATCTTGTGTATCAACCCTGTTGCAGATCTTTGTGTTGTCTGCAAAGAGACATACTTTTCCTTCCAGTTCCTCTGCAATGTCACTTATAAAGACATTAAAAAGGACCAGTCCCAGTACTGAACCCTGCGGTACCCCACTAGTAACCCTCCTTTCTTCACTGTGGACTCCATTTACTACTACCCTTAGTTCTTTTAGAATTCTTGGGTGAATCCCATCAGGCCCCATTGCTTTGTCCACCTTCAATTTTATTAGTTCTTTCAGAACCCTTTCTTCTGTAAATGGACTGGTATCGACCCCTGTCTTCAGAGTGTTTCTCTTGTTTGGTTTAGGTACCGCCCCCTCCTCTTCCTTTGTGAATACTGAGCAGAAATATTCGTTCAGTATCCCTGCTTTTTCACTGTCACCCTCTACCCACACTCCCTCCCCTTTATTAAGCCTCAGTATCCCTCCTTTGGTCTTTCTTCACTCCCTAATGTACCTATAGAAGGTTTCATCCCCCTTCTTAACAGAGTTGGCTATTCTTTCCTCGGTTTAGGCCTTTGCTATTCTGACTGCCTTCCCAGCCTCTTTCTGCTTTAACTGATAAAGTTCTCTGTCCTGCTCCTTCTGTGTTTCCTTATATTTCCTGAATGCTATCCTTTTCTCCTTAACCTTACCTGCCACCTCTTTTGAGAACCATAGCGTTTTTTTCCTTCGTTGTGTTTTGTTGATTTGCTTTACACAAAGGCTTGTTGCCTCTGTGATGGCTGTTTTGATTACTCCCCATTGTTCCTCCACCCTCCTTTCTGCCTGTTTGCTAGTGCTTTTCTGAGGCACTCTCTCATTTTCCCAGAGTCAGCCCTCCTAAAGTCCAATACTCTTGCTTTTGTATGGCTTGATTGTATGGCTGTGTTTATCGTGAACCACACTGTTTGGTGGTCGCTTGTTCCCAGATGGCTACCCACTTCTAAATCTGAGATTCTTTCTCCATCCCCATTTGAGAGTACCAGGTCTGATTGCTCCCTCCCGAGTGGGTTCCAACACTAGCTGTCTGAGGCATGCCCCGTGTAGGGCATCAAGAATGACCCTGCTCTTGGATGTGGCTGCAGCAAAGGTGCTCCAGTTAACATCTGGCATATTCATATGCACGAGGCACACACATGAGAAAAATGCTTTGTCGTCTCCATCTACCACTTTTGAAAGTCTCTGTAAGCCTCAGCAAGTGTAGGGCCTGGTCTTTAAATTGAGCCCCCTCAATTATAAGTAAACAGTAGTAGTGTGTGGACTGCCAATGTTTACTTTAGAGCTATGGGGACCGGGCACCAAATGACTAGACCAATCAGGCGATATGATACCTTTTATTACATTAAAGCCGCAGTGCATAATAGCAGATCTATACTTTTTTTATTCTAGTCTAGATTGTCGGATACCATTATTTCCCAACTTTAATTCTGTTTTACCACTTCAGCACCTTTTTTTCTGGTTTACATCTGAAAGCAAATAAAAGGAGCACTCGTTTTAATATGGCTCGGAACAGGTTTTCATTAGTATTCTGAGCTGTTTTTGTACACCTGTTTTCCCATCACGTCAGGGAGCAGTGTCTGCTGCATGCCAAGTCATCATTATAGTCACAAGAAAAGTGATGTTACACAATGTATTAAAAAAAGATACAGTGAGAGAAAAAGAGCGTGCAAAAACAGCAGTGAATTGCCCAATTTCCAGGAACCATATCCATAGTAAACTTTAGGGATTTTATCAATGCTACACACCCTGGATTGTATTATTGTATTTATAAATTATTTATAATTTAAAAAAAGAAAAAACAAAAAGGCCCACCGGCGCAGCAGTAGCACTACCACTCATGATGGCGATGACCCAGGTTCGGAAATGAGCCCGAGGTGTTGGAGGGCTGGCCATGGGGAGAAGGACTGAGGGACTGTGGGACTGCTCACCTACTCTAGGGGGAGACAGAGGGGGGAAGAGCTCGGTGCTCAACTGGCCCCCGGTGGAAGCCAGGGGAAAGCAGCCCGAGCCAAAAGAAGGCAGGGGGATGTGGCAGTCATCAGCGTGAGCACCTTGATGTTAGCGCACTGCACGACCCGCACAGGGAGAAAACGAAAAATTCCCCGATGGCAGGATGAAGAGGAATGTCCGCAGGCCCTGCACCCAACCAGCTGGGTGCACCTGCCTGAATTAGATCTGTGCCTCGGTGGGACCTGGGTGACCCCGCTTGGGGGGGGGCAAGCTCTGGGGAAAGATGGCCAGATAAGGGAAGTTCTGGCGGATGTCGGGGTGATGGGGCTGAGGTGCTCCTATGAAGGAGGGCTGTCCAGGGATGGGGAAGCATTAAAAACAAACAAACAAAAAAACTAGGTACAAGCTAAGCATTCACGTGATCACTTGTGATCAATAGGATTGTTTAATTCAAGCCATTATGAGTTTTGTTGTTACCGTCATCATCTCTTTATCATTTTCAGACAATTTGTCCTTCTTCAAATTCCTTAGCATCTCATTCAGCAGTTGGGTATTGTTGTGGACTTCTTCAATGGTGTTAACCCGTTTGGACACCTTCTCCATCTTTTCCTGGTCCTTGGAGATGAACAGAGTTATTAGTACATCATTTTCAGTCAGATCACAATTTATTTTTCCCTTTTTTCTTCTTTTTAATTGTTACCCAAGATGGCACTGCTGTGCTGCAATATTTCCATTTTAGTGGGGTCCCTTTTTTACCCATTTTACAGCTAAGAGGACTGAAGCAAAGTAGGCTAAGTGACTTGCCTCAGGGTTGCTCAGTGTATCACAGTACATCAGTGGCTCTGGTGGGATTCAAACCTGGGTCTCCTGGTTCCCACATCAGTTTTCTAACCACTAAGACCACACTGCCTCACTGTTTTTATTTCAGTTCAATCCAGTTTTATTTGTTGGAGTAACTAAAGCAGCGGTGCATCTTTTGATGCAAATTTGAACCTTTGTGTTCTATTTTGGAGTGCTCTTGTTCTCTTGTCTGGTAAGATGCTGTTACGCTTGGTCCCCTCACCCTTACTGGCAACCCACTGTGCAACACTGACAATATATATTATGTTATATGCATAATTAGTACTAACATTTAGGGCACTGGTACTTATCGGATAAGTGTAAGTTACATGGGGCATAATTGTGATTACTGCCAATATTATTATTATGCTTACTGCTAGTAATGCATAAGTAACATGCAGAGAATATATGGCTGTGTTCTTTGTATATTCTTCTGAGAAGTCACTGTATAGCCTATGCTGCCATCATGCGGATTTATGTACCACTACACTTATTTTCTGTTTTATGTGGTATACCGACACAAGGTCGACACCACACCATTAAAGTCCAGCACAGCGACAGATTTCACCTGGATGCGGCGAGTCGCTGTGCTGGAACATTACAGACACTGGCAGTGCGGCTCCTGGTGTTGCCCCCCCCAGTCCAACTCCAACTCGGAGTTAGATATTTAGAGACTAGGGGGTGTGGGGGGCACAGACCCCCACATGGGGGATTCGGGGGGCACAGCCCCCTGATGGAAAAGTGCTGACATCCCTGACGGTACAATGCCGACACTTGGCATAGTGTTTGTCGCTGTCGAGGATGTTGGCGTGAGTGCTGTTGAATCGCTATAGTAAAACTGTTTTATGGATAAGTCTTTGTTCTTATTTTAGCTGATTTTACACATTTTCTATATCTAAAGATAACACTGTGGAGCCACCTAACTTTTGGCCAATGGGGCTTGTTTTGTATATCTAAGTTACCTACGAAAGTAATAGTTACCATGGGGATTATCACCATATATAACTTGCTGTATTGTGCTTTCCCAGTGAGATTCATATACTCTGGGGTATTAGGAAACTCTGGCTCCCACTGTCTATTAGGTAAGACCTGTTTTTAGAGCATATGTCTGATTTAGTGTAATAAACAGGTTTATTACCGCATATGCCTCTTGTCTGTTGTTTCTTCTGCTGGTTTATTACCACAAAGAACCTGAGACGGGCTTGACACCCTGAAAATGCCCTTTTCCCCGTTATGAATCTGCTTTAGAATTTTTTTTTTTTTTGACATTTGACATATTCTAAAGGAGCGCTTCTTGGTGACACCTCAGTCATGGCTGCTGCACTCCCACACAGTGGTGATTTATGCAGAGCAGGGAGGGAGTGAGTGTGTGGATGACAGTCATATAGGTAGCTCTGTGAACATAGGTGATTTTTTTCCCTCCATTTTTCTCCCATTCTTCCGCCCACCTCCCACACAACAGCAAGGCAGGATCCCTTTAAACATCACAAGCACACAAAGCATCAGTCCGTGGAGTAGGCGAGCTCCCTGGAACACCACAGCAGATGCCATCCCTAACTGACTCAGATCACTGTCTTTCAGCAGCACCACCCCGGTAACCTCAGACACCTAACCCCACTCGTGGGTCCCCTCCTGAACCCAGATTGCTAGCATGCTTGCCCCACGCAGACCCTTGTGTCCTGTGTTCTTAATCATCCAGACAGTAGAGAAACAACCCAGTTTTTCTAACTCTTCCAAGCTGTTTACCTCTTGGATCATGTTTTTGATGAGTCTGTTGGCGTTCTCCAGATCTTCAGGATGGCTGCTCTTCAGGAGGCGTGCTAAGAGCTGTCAGGCAGGGATACAAGATGTGAAACAATCAGGCACACAGAACAAAAGAAAATAAGATTTCATTATCCTTTCTGTGAGAGCACAAGCTTGAAATATCCAGAAGACAAGAGTTTCTAGCTGAGCAACCAAAGATGTAATTTACAGAGTACTTATGAGATATCTAAAAATGGTGGGAATTCAGGGTTCTTGGAGGACCCATGGAAACCTCAAATCCTGGACTAGTGGAGTGCAGAGATAACACTGGTAGTCCCTGGGAAGGCCTCAATATTTCCTGCTGAAGAGCACTCCCTGACAGGCAAGTTCCTAAGAAAGACATGGCTTCAGGTTCTTGGGGAAGTCCTTTATCTGTGTTCCACTCAGCTAAGGTGGGTAAGCTTGGTTCAATCAGAAGAGAAGACTGTCAAATTTCTGCAGAGAAGAGCCTCCCCCCAGAATTGCATGGGATTGACTAATATCCAGAACATTGGGTAGTATGGGACGTCTAGACACAAAATTTATTTATTTAGTTATTTATTTTATTTATTTTTTTGTTCAATTCGGACAGACACCTTTGAGCACAAGTGCTCATTTACAAAGGTTCCTCATCATCAGTGTACTACAACGCAACAAGAAAGAGCTTACAGGACAGCAGCAGTAGTAACAAGGCAGCACCTCTGGGCACAAGCGCTCATTTACAAAGGTACCTTGTCATCAGTATATTACAACACAATAGACAGAGAGCTTACAATGCAGTAAAGGTAGTAACAAGGCAGCACATATGTGGCTTTGTCTAGGTACAGGTCAACATGGCAGAGACAGTACTAAGAGCAAGACAATGGCAAACTAAAAGAGCCAAGTCAGGTGCTGGGAAGATTACTCAAGTGTAGCTGGAAGGAGAGCAGCAGTCACAGCTGGCATAGGGGGTAAGGGTTTGCCTTAATTTCCTTTTAAACTTGCCAATTTTGGGGAGGCTCATCAGAGTACTTGGTAGGTCATTCAACCACTACAGAGCCCTAACAGAAAAAGAGTGCATTGCAAGGCTTGTCCTGCAAAAAAGTACAGTAAGAGTATTTCTTGACATATTCCTGGTCGAATATCGGTTTAGGACAGGACGCAGGTTTTGTAACGTTGTGAGGCCAATGAGTTTTTTTTGCCTAGAAGGCAGGTGTGGAATTTCTTTCTTTCCTGCAGGGGGAGCCAGCTGGTCAGAGTAGAGAGAGTATGTGTGGATGAGTCTATTGGCATCAAGAACGCAACAACAGGCCTTGTTAAGAACTAGTTTAACCCTACTGAGTACAGTGTCAGTGGCCGCACCATATAATGTGACACTGCAGTCAATAATGGGGAGGACAGTACTGACCACAGCAACATGCTTGGATTCCTGGGTGAGATTATGCTTTGCCTGTACAGGGCACCTAGTTTTTTATTAACTGCACTGGCAATATTGTTAATGTGGGGCACAAAGGAAAGGGCATCACCAAAGGTGACACCCAAGTATCTAAAGGTGCTGACCTGTTCCAGGGAAGTACCATTCTCTTTAAAGATAGTGAGGGGATGAACCTCTTTCCTCAACTGTGGCCCTGCAAAGAACATTGCCTTAATCTTTTTGTAGTTCAAGACTAATTTATTTAGTTTGAACCATTCCTCAAGAGAAGTAAAACTATGCTGTAGATCACTGGTGAGAGTATCCTGGCATGAGCCCCTAGAAAAGATGATGGCATCATCCATATAAGCAGAATATTTGATGTGGTGCATGCTTTGGGGAGGTTGTTAATAAAAAGGCCAAAGAGGAGGGGGTCCAGTACAGAGCCCAGCAGCACCCCAATGGAGACACTCTTGGTGTCTGACACCACCCCATTGATTTTAACACATTGGGTTCTCCCTGTGAAATAGCTGCTGAACCGAGAGACAGTGTCAGGGGAGAGGCCTTGGAAATGAGTAAATATAAAAGATAAGGTTCCTAACGGTACTGAGAAATATGTTTGTATTTTTCAAAAACTATTACAAATGGAAGACAATGACTTAGCAATACTTTTGAGGAACTGTAACAAAAATTAAGAATACTTGGTTTAGCAGTACAGTTCTCAAATATTATTTTAAAGGAAATATGAACAGTGTCTTTTTAACATAATTGTGCATTTGGACATACAGTATATGAAGTCTGTTTAATACTTCCAATATATTGTATTGTGTGCTTGTTCTGAAATAGTCCCATTTTTTTCAATATTTGGTTAGCTTCTAAATGTAGCACTTTTCCCGCCCAATATTAATTTTTTAATTATTAATGAGGTCTGGAATCCAGTAACATCAGCTGCGTGGAAGATTACAATGAAGAGGTCCATGCTGGGTTTGCACAAAACTGATGTCACTGGTTTCTGGAGCAGACAGTTTATTAAAAAAGTACTCTTGTTGCTATGCTGGCCCCGTGGTGCAGAGCGATGGGTGTTCGCTCGGCACGCTGGCAACCCAGGTTCGCTCCCCGAGTCCGGTACGTCAGGAGTGATGGACAGCAAGGAGGAGGTCCAGAGTGCCCTTCAGATGCTTCCCTCCCAGAGGGGTGGGCTGCATTGCGCCACTCTCATAGCGACTCCTGGTGGTGGGCAGGGGTGATTTCCTAGGTGGCGTGTGTGATTACGCGTTGCTGGACATCCCCTCGCCAGGACACAAGCTGCAGCACATGCTAGTATAGGAGGGGTGGGACCATAAAAACGGAATATAGGCCTGCAACAGCCCCGCCGGATGATGACCACCTGCCCCACCACGCCGTGGCCCCCAGAGATCACCACCTCCATCCAGGGAGGCAGTATAGCGCAGTGGTTTAAGGCTCTGAGCTGCAAATCTGGAGACCTGGGTTTGAATCCCACAGCCCCCACCTGCATACTGTGTGACCCTGAGCAAGTCATTTAATTTCCCTGTGCTCCCAGGCTGCACCTGTAAACAAGCTTTCAGCTTAGTGTGTCTCACCTGGTTAAACAATTGGGAATAAAAAAAAAAAAAAAAACGCATCTGCTCTGGGGGTAGCATTCAGATTTCTCCTCCTACCCATTCCCCCACCAGGGGGGGAGGGGCCCTTCCAGCAGGGTTACAGTCAGACCCCTCGTAGCAGGGTGCGTGGGGTGTGACTGGTGGAGCTTGGCAGTGGGGTGAGACCAGCAGGCAGAAGGGGCATTGTGTGAGCTTGAAGGAGTGGCAGACTGGGGGCCCAGGGGTAAGGAGCATTTAAAAAAAAAAAAAAGAATCGTGTGGCTGGCCCAGTGGCATGGAACGCTGAGGCACCTATGCCTCACCGGCCCCCATGATGGCAACTTGGGTTCAGGAACAGACCTAGGTCACTCAGGGATCAGATGGGGGGGGTGGAAATGAGCATCTTCAAGGATGCTGTCCTCCTCTTCCTCCTCCAGAAAGGGACAGCAGCAAGCTCCACCACAGTATCACCACCTAGGTGACTACAGGTGGTGATGCAGGCAGGAGCAGTGGACTGAAGGGGGACGTTCCCCAACGGAAGACATCTACAAATTCACTGTGCACACATCAAGCTCCGCAGAGCATCCGAGTGTTGAGGAGAAAATGAAGTAAACACCACCGGCTGTAGCAGAAACATAGAGAATGATGGCAGAAAAAGACCAGAGGTCCATGCAGTCTGCCCAAGCAGGATGATGCCCGTAGTTCTTCACAGACCCCACACCACCTACTGGGCACAGGACCCACCTAACCAAGCGCAGCATCTAGAGTGGGCTTGGGGTACCACCGACAGCCCTGCCACAGGGGGCAATCTGTGGAAGAATAGGTGGTTCCCCAGGTAAGTCCCAGAGATGGCGGGCGATGGGGCTGTAGGGACTGCAGTGTGGGGGGGCAGCCCCGTGAGGGGGGAAATGAATATTGGATACAAGGGAGGCAGCATCAACAAGAAATCCTAAACAAGAAATAAATAGGTATAACTTAAATCAAACACATTATATAGTATACTGGGAATATTAAAACAGACTTTACATGTGACCAAATTTATAATCATTTTAAGAAATGTAAAACAGAAAAAAAGTTCAAGTTCTCTTAATAAAAAAACAGTTTTCTACCGAGTGTTACCTGCTGTATGCCGCCTTTCTTCTGCTTAGGGCATGGTCTCTGCGTATTGATCACACAGCCCAACCGGTTTGGGTGGGAGCTTATCACTGGGGTGCGCAGGCAACAATATAAAAAGAAAATCTGACCCTCATTTATTACCCCCAAGAGCTTTTTCCTACCAATAAACACAACAGCAGTGCAGTGAATACAAACTGTATCTGTGTCCCCACATCAGTGGGCACAGTCAAAATGATTTATTTCACCGAAATGTTTTAGCCAGGTAAGGCTCCAAGCCGAGGCTCATTTCAAGTCTCAACTCAGAACGCTGGAACAAAAACCCGGAACCAGAACAGTAATGCTGACTGTGTCCTTTACAAATGGTTTATCCAGGACAGATGCTGTTGGGCCTGGTCCACATTCCACACATCCAAAATCCAGAATATCTTTCAGTTATAGGGCCTTTTCAAGAACCAGTATTAAACGTAACAGTTTGCAATAGACCTGCCCCTCTTCCCTTTGCAAAACCTTTACACCTTTAAAAAAAATGTATTAGTTACTTTCAGAGCAAGTTCACAAGAAATAATACAAAGCTATCCCCCGTTCTTCACTGTAACTGTGTAAAGTTTTGTTTTCTTACCTTTGAGGTATCCTCATGATCAAAAATAGAGTTTTGTGACCGGGGAGAAGGTGGTGGTAAAATCTGATCTTCAGGCAGCTTGGGGTCCTTCTTTATAATACCTGAGAACAACATAAGGAAGCATTACACTATAATATTATTTGACTTCGTAAGCTCTGCAAACTTTGGCATGTACATTATGTCTTTTAGCCCACTGGTGGCTACACAACAGCCATTTGAGGCCTGCACATTAGGCACACCAACCTTCTAATACTGAGACTTTCTTGCACCAGGTCCCAGCATGTGTGCCCCCAGAGAGCTGCATTAGCCTGCAATGTGCCCCCAGAGGACATAATTAGCCCATAATGTGCTCCTAGAGGACGTCATTAGCCTGCAACGTGCCCTTGAGGACGTCATTAGCCTGCAACGTGCCCTTGAGGACGTCATTAGCCTGCAACGTGCCCTTGAGGATGTCATTAGCCTGCAACGTGACTCCAGAGGACATCATTAGCCTGTAACATGCCCCTAAGGATGTCATTAGGCTGTAATATGCCCTCGGAGGATGTCATTAGTCCATAATGTGCACCCAGAAGACATCATTAGCCTGTAATGTGCACCAAGAGGATGTCATTAGCCTGCACCATACCCCCAGAGGATGTCATTTGTCTGTAACATGCCCCCAGAGGACACCACTGGCCTATAACCTGCCCCCAGAGGACATCATTCGCCTGTAATATGCCCCCAGAGGATGTTATTAGCCTGTAACATGCTCCCAGAGGACATCATTAGCCTGAAGCATGCCCCAGAAGATGTCAATAGCCCCTAACATGCCCCCAGAGGACGTTATTAGCTCGTAATGTGCCCCCAGAGGAACATCATTAGCCTGTACCTTAAAGAGCCCCCAGAGGACATCATTACCCCATAATGTGCCCCCAGAGAACATACTTAGCCCCAACATGCCCCCAGAGGATGACACTATTCTGTAACATGCCCCCACAGAACTTCATTAGCCCATAATGTGCTCCCAGAGGATGTCATTGGCCTGTAATATGCCCCTAGAGGATGTCATTAGCCCATAATGTGCCCCACAGTACGTCATTAGCCCATAATGTGCCCCCAGAGAATATCAGTAGCCCATAACATGCTGTCATAGAATGTCATTAGCCCATAATGTGCCCCCGCAGGTCGTCATTAGCCCGTAACGTGCCCCCAGAGGATGTCATGGGCCTGTAATATGCCCCTAGAGATGTCATTAGCTCATAATGTGCCCCCACAGGACATTGTTAGCCTGTAACATGCCCCCAGAGGATTTTGCTGGCCTGTAACGTGCCCCCAGAAGATTTCATTAGTCCGTAACATGCCCCCAGAGGATGTCATTAGCCTGTAACATGCCCCCAGAAGACTTCATTAACCTGTAATGTGCCCCCAGAGGACTTCATTAGCCTGTAACATGCCCTCAGAGGACTTCATTAGCCTGTAATGTGCCCTCAGAGGACATCATTAGCCTGTAATGTTCCCCCAGAGGACTTCATTAGCCTGCAACAGTTCAATGATGGATTGTGTTTACTTCACAAGAGGAACATTCACTATTGACTGACTGATGACTCAGAAAAAGGGTCACAAGCTGCTGGGTGGTCACGTTTGCAGAAGACGAGATAGCCTGAACTTGGCACAGACATGGCAAGCATAAGGCTACAGATTTGGCCTGGGTATACTGGAAGTTGGGCAAGCAAGTGGCAACTGCATTTCAGGGGCTGACAATATTGATTCCTTGATTGACCAATGGATTTATTGAAGGTCTGACTGATTTAAAAATGTGTTAACCAGGTAAGTATACTTAGCAATTCTGCCCATTTTCATGAATGACCCAGGCCAAGTCGGCACGAGGATATTGTATGGTCCTACAGGATTGTGCACCAAATAAATAAAACTACTACTGCTAGATACACTGAATATATAGGGGATACATGATGGGCACAAGTGGAATATGGAAAATATTTTCACTCCTGCAGAGTGAGCCTGGATATTTCATGAGTGCTGAAGGCACGAGTGGAATATACAGTGTTCACGAGGCAGGAGTGAAAATATTTTTCATATTCCACGATGTGCCCATCATGCGTCCTATTTATACAATGGGGCCTCACTGTTGCAAAATGTACAATTTGCGCGGCTTGCGCTGGGTTAGCGTGGGTTTAGTGTGGCTTTGCTCGGGTTTCACACGGGTTAGTGCTATTGTATATTTGTAAATATTCTCACAGTGGCGATGTCATCACTGTGGTTATTTAATGGGAGTGAGAATAACACATGTTATCTCACTCAGTTATCCCTCACCCCCATTGTATAAATAACAATACAGCATGTGAGTTACATACAGAGTATGGTGAAAAGCAATATGAAAACCCCTATAGGCAAGAACAGTTTGCCTTTTCTCTGAGGTAAATTAACAAGCTGTTATGGAACATTGCGTTATGTTACTGAAACACAGGCTAACAGCCAAACTATTCCAAAGAGTAGGCACAGAATAGGATACTGCTTTCTGCCCCATGACTTTATGCAGTTCGGCTTAGGGTTGTCTGAGCTTCAGTTCCTAGAGGCTGGCTTGGGTGGGAGTAAATTGAGCAGAATGATTTATCGAATGGCTCTCAGTGACTTAACTGTAAGGCAGCATAAGGTGAAATATCTTGGATTGGTTGACGAGAGAGCCAGCTGAGCTCAAAGTAGAGTCACAGCTTGCTAAGAATGTAAAACAAAAGCTGTTATTGTAGGCAGCATCCAGTCATTTCAGGTTGTTAGTAGAGGCTGAAGTGTACAGTACAGAGCTATAATCAGGGTCCCTAGTGCTCTGTGGCACTTTGTCCTGATGTCTGTGGCAGGGCTCCGAGGCTTCTGTGGCAGCTTTTTCTGATTTCGACAGCTTGAAGGGAGGAAACTTTAGGAGGGATGTGAGGAGGTTCTTCTTCACTGAAAGAGTGATGGATGCTTGGAACAATCTTCCAGCAGGGGTGGTGGGGGCAAAAACAGTGGTGGACTTCAAGCATGCATGATATAGGTATAAATAAAAATTGGTATCAAAGTATGCGTGGGGGGGGGGAGGTGGCCAGAGACCAGGTACGGTCTGCAGTGGCAGAACAGGCAGGGTCAAAGGGGGCAGACTAGGTGGACCAAGCAGTCCTTATCTATCGACAAATTCTCTGTTTCTAACATACTAACATACTAGATGCCAGCAGAGTAGGCCTATTGGTCTATCAAGTCTGCTCGTGCTTCAGCACCCTGATTGGGTACCGTAGCCCTCTAGCTGTCTCCTGTTTCAGCTGGAAGGGATCGGCTGGGTGCGGGTTTGGCACCAGTTACGATCCCTTCCCCTACTAAATGGAGGCACTTGTAAATTAAACTTTTGTCATCCATCAGCTCACGCTGCCATAAGGTATTGGGCTATGAAGCCCAATACCTTATATTGGAAATTCCTTTTAAGCCAGCCACAGCGTCCACAAAGATGGAAAATAAGAGTGGGTCCAAATTAGCTCCCTGTGGGACCCCATCTGTAAAAGACAGTGGTGTTGATAAAGTGTCTGTAACACAAACTTGCTGCATTTGGTTAGAGAAGTAACTTTCAACCCACTGTATGGAATTATTTGTCAGCCCTAGGTTAGATAAATGAGCCAATATTAGAGCAAGGTTAAGCGGATTAAATTACTTCCCCTTGCCCTTCCCCCCATCAAAATTTATTTCCTGGTAGACATCAGCCTTTCTAAAGCAGATGACTGTTATTTTACTCCCAGACAGGCAACTCACACTGTACCAAGGAGCTACTTCCTCCAAAGGGACTAAATTAGGCACTCTGCAATTTTCTACATGGCATGTTAAACCCCTCCTTACGCGATTTCAGAAAATGAACACACAGAACCACCGTACCTTTTATCCTGTATGCAGTGATCTCTCATGCAGGAATGTTGGGAACGGAGCATTCCATTTCAGGGCTGGGGAAGGGTGGACTGTATTTAAATTTTTGAAATAAAAACACTTGAAACTAGTTATAAATCACTGTACTTAACTTGAGTGATTTACAATAAGTTAAAGGTCCTCTGCTGGGTGTTTCTTATGACATAAGATACTTCTCTAGTAAGGACTGGGTAGCCAGAACCACTCAGCTTCACTTCACAGATCTCTCACCCAAACCAGGCACATAGAGCCTCTTATACCATAAGAAACACCCAGTGGAGGCCCTATTAACTTATACCATAACAGGCTGTGTTCATAACTTCTCACAACGAGCTGAGCAGCTGCCAAATGCTGCAACACTCCATCCAAAAATAGTGTTTTGATAGCGTGAAGTCGGGAACAGAGCTACAGGGTACTTCATGGAGTGAAAGTGGGATGGGGGAGTCTGTCCGAACATAAGAGTACTAAACTTTACAGGCCACACTGTGTATGTGTAGGAATGGTATGTAAATGTAATGTCACCCTCACACATACTCACTGTACTACTCTCGTGACCGACATGAGAGCTACTGTGCAAGGGTAAAGCAGTAGCCAAGTAATAAAGCTCAGTTTTTTACCTTGTTTTTTAAGAACCTGATAAGCTTCTTTGATTTTAACTTCATCTGTTAGCCAAAGGGTCCAGCTGTACAATATTTCTGTAATCTTCAATTTTACTTTTTCTGAGGACCAGGTACCAAGATACTAAAATTAGAAATAAAAGAAGGAAGAAAAAAACATTAAAATGCCCCCTTGATACGTTGGGTATTATTATTATTATTATCCTTGTGTCCCTGCTCCGTGCTCTATCATTCTACGACCAGTACCAGACAAACAAGAACCAAACACACTACATACTGGAACTGCACTCTTAGACCGCTACAATATTCAGAAGCAGTCACACTCAAGTCATGACAGAGTCTGGGCTGTGCTGGGTTAAATGACTGACATGGGTGTTAGAGCCAAGAGGCAAAGCTGATTGGCTTCAAGCGCCCATCTTCATTGATTATTCCAACACGACACACAAGCTTCAGAGTGTTCCATTGTGATAATAAAATGGGAATTGCTATTTACAAGTACAAAGTAAGACAAAGTAAGAGAACAGGAACAAGTAGAGAGATTGCTGTTTTGAAACATGAAAACGTTTTTCTCATTACTGCGCATGGGGTGTTATGAAACAGTGGACCAGGTGAAAAGAATCCGCAGCTTTTGCAGAATAATCTGATTGGGGCTCCTTGAAACAAACTGCTTTTTTTCCTGCTGGTGTGCTTTGCGGTACCATGTAACCTGGGAACAGGTGAGGGGGTTTAGCTGCTTTCAGAGTGTAATTTATTTAGGGTTCCTTGAAACGATACCAAACTGTGGTTTGTGCTGGATTAAACTATGGTTCTCGCCCAATCAGACTGCAGGATTATCTGAACAAATCTTTAATATAATGTACAGAGCCTTTTACAAGTGAGGGATGAAACAGTAAAATGTGAAACACTGTAGAATGTGTCAAAATACAGTTATGAGTCTGCATCTCAGGCACTACCCTTAGCCAAATAATTCTATGGTTTTATTAGACAGCAGCTTTACCACTGTATGTAGATAGTTGAAAGAAAACCAGCAAGCTTCGGTATATGGAGAGCTTGAGGGCACACTCCATTCAGCTCCATGGACCATCTTTCGTAATGCTTCTTCCCAGACTTTAAGCTGAGTTTTGGTACAAACTGAAGCCACGGTTCAACCTGGGTTTGAATCCCACAGCTTCCACTTGCATACTGTGTGACCCTGAGCAAGTCACAACTTCCTTGTGCTCCCAGGTCGCACCTGAGAACAAGCTCTGGCTTAGTGTGCCTTTCCTGGTTAAACAATTTCCCCTTTCCCTTTCCCCTTTCAACTAAGAAGGCTCTTGCTAGCTGAACCCTGGCTTCTGTTTGTAACAAAACTTCATTTAAAGTAGGGGGCTAGATGTCAGCACAGTTGGGGCTTGGTGCTGATGTGTGCGTGTGCGCCTCCGTGCGTGTGCACCACTGTATGCATGTACACCTCTGTACATGTACACCACTGCATGCATGTACACCTCCATGCACATGCACCACAGCACGCATGTACGCCTCCATGCATGTGCGCCATTGCATGCATATACACTTCCATGCACATGCATGCACCATTGCATGTATGTACATCTCTGTGCATGTGCACCATTGCCTGCATGTACATCTCCATGTGCATGCACCACTGCATGTATTCACACCTCCATGCACATGTGCCACAGCATGCATGTACGTCTCCATGCATGTGCACCATTGCATGCATATACACCTCCATGCACATGCACAATTGCATGCAAAGCACACCTCTGTGCTTATGCACCATTGCATGCATGTGCACCTCCATGCATGTGCACCACTGCATGCATGCGCACCTACATGCGCATATACCACTGCATGCTTGGCATGCCATGTGTGAAAGCAACAAAACTAAGATGGATGCCTCTGGTGCCCGACAGACTCTGCACCACCGACTACGCCTTCCAAGTCTGGATTGGACTCAGGAGCAGATTGGCTACACCCTCTGACCCCAACACTGAGGGCAATCCATGTGGGAATCTGCAGAGATAAGTCCTAGAGAAGGGGAGGAACAGTGCTGGGGGAGCAGGGAGCAGGGGGCAGGTCGGCAAGGGACATAAATACCTGATGGGAAAAAAAGAATCAGAAAATGGCCAACATAACCCCAAAACTCAAGTCATATTCCCTACCCTTAAACAGACCTGGCCAAGTTAACCCAACTCTCTACTCATGGCTTCCATCTTCCTGTAACACTTGTGCAGAGTGCTCTGTGAGGAACAACAAAAATACTCAGACGGCCCCAAAACGTCTCAAAGTGCTGGGCACTGGGTTTAAAGAGGGGCTGTGCTTACGAGCATAAAAAAAGTCATAGTCCACATCACGAGATCCCAACTACACAACAATGTAAAAGAAGGATGAATTTTAGAGCAGGCTGTTCTTCTTCAACACTAAGAGGATGTGCACCAAGCCATGGGGCTCAATTCTCAAACGTGTTGGAATGCCACAAGCTCCAGGTGTGCTGTACAGATGACACATGGGACTTGCGGCATTCCCTGGCCAGCATTTGGGATTCATGATTCAGTGCGCCACATGCCGTGAGTTAGACCAGCTTTTTGCTGGTCTAATGCTGCGACAAACATTGGACCTTTTTACAGGGTTTCCACCACATATTTGCTGCAAGCTGCCATAAACAGGGTGAAGTGTCGCAAATGTGCATGACCCTCCTGAGTCGGGCGCAAGATGCGGCAATGTGTTCAGCGCAGCACTGGGTTTGATGCAGGGTTTGATGTAAGACCTGGGTCAACCCATGATCATTTTGCCCTGACACTGTTCAGCAGTTGAGGTCGTAAGTAACCCTCTGCTTGTTACATCCTCAGGGTCAATTCCATGGCAACAGACTGATGTCACAAGCAGAGGATGATGACCTCACCTCATGAATAGCGTCAGGATGAACAGAACTGCAAAGGATAAGAGTTACGCTTCTGTACATATATCCTTATTAATAAAGAAAAAAAACAGCTTGAGATTCAATTTTTTGTTTTATTTTAGAATTCTGTCCAGGAAAGGCACACTGAGCAAAAGTTTGTTTCCATGTGCATCTCGGAAGGACAGTGAGGTCATGTGACCTGCTCATAATCACAAAATATGCAAATAGGGACCACAGGTTTCAAACCCAGGTCTGCTGTGTCTCCAGATTCACAGGCTGGTGCTCTTACCGCCAGGCTATAATGCCTCCCAATTTTATGTTGAAATGTTGAGTAATCTGTCTCAGTGGATGCTAATGGCGATTTTTTTATTCCACTTTATTGTAAGCAGAATTGTCATTACAAATAATAAAAGCTTGACATTTTACTGATGACTGAAGCACCTCTTTAATGCTGTGTTCGAGGCTGCAGCCTATAACAGTGCGCGGCTGGCAGTCTGGTTCATTAGTGTAGGTAAATCCTGAGCCCCATCGCATTATAAACAATCTGTGTTCCAAACTTGAACTCATTGTTAAGAAATATACCGTTAGCAACATCTCACAGTCTAGAAAGAAAGCCCTATAAAGAAACAATTCAGTTAACCAGAAACGTTCCTTCCAGTACATTGTACACCTACCTTTGGAGACAAAACTTTAATTATTTCATTTAAAAATCGGAATTTTCCCGCTTCATTATGGAAACTTTTGCCACAGTTGTTCATACAGGCCTCTAGAATCTGAAAAAGATATAACATCATACGATGCATGCACATTAAAATGTTTGCATTTGTACTAATTAACAGACTTTGCAACACATATATTATCCACAGAGATCTAAAGATATGTTAGATAACATATCAAAAGCTTTGACTCACGTATCAGTTCAACATAATGTATTTAGATTTTTTTTTAAAAGAGGTAAAATAAACAGTCCAAAATAATGAGATTTGACTTTTTTTTTATTAGAAATTTTTTTTTGGTGGGGGGTCACGGTTCACATCAGTTTACAGCTTACATACCCAACAAACCAATGAGAACAATGAGACTAAAACAGAAAATTATGTGCAATGTTCTTGTAAAGAAGACTTTTGAAATCATTTGCGCTAGTCTGAAAACGGAATGATTTACTTGCTAATGCACGTAATTGCCATTCCTGCTCCATCGGCAGCCTAACACAAGCAGATTGGCTGGTTGCACTATCAGAACCGTTGCATGTGTTATGCTAGTGCTGATGGATGACCTACTTGTTTTAGGCTGCTGAAGGAACAGTAGTGGGGATTGCTTGCATTAGCATGTAAATCATCCCTATATTAGAATTTCATGAATAGTGTTTCTTTGAACATGTAGTGGTTCACATGACTAACAGACAAAACCGCTGGTTGTAGGCCACCCAATGGTCCGGCGGTTGCGTGTCATATTACTATGAATGTGACACAGGTTCGGGAACAGACCTGGGTGGCAGAAGTCAGGCTGGAAGGGATGATGAGACACTGTAGCTAGCAGTGCATCCCAACCACGGTGGGCACGCTTACCACTGTAAGAGGGGGTTTCACACACTTTCTTCGGGTTAAGAATAGGGAAGTGAGCATTGTCCAATCAGCACAGCATTAAGGCTACCACTCACGACGTCAATAATCTGGCTTTTGGAATGAGCCCCGGTCGTCAAGTGATAGCCGGGAGGAGGAGAATCGAGCATCCCAGAGGATGTTCTCCTCTTGGGGGGGTAGGGAGAGATGGTTGCTGCTTCCGCTGCAGTGCTTCCACCTAGATGACTATGGGAGCAACACAGCGATAGGCAAGGAAGGGAGGCCACTGGCCGAGCATGTCGATGACATGCCGCTATGTGCATTTCTGCCCTATGCCCCAAGCTTTGTAATGACCATGAGGCGAAATTCCAGAAATGGCTCAGATACCCAAGGCAGTTATATCTGCTGTGCTGCTACCTGACAATACTAGACAACTCAGCAGTAACCCTCACCCCCACCCCAGATCCTTGAGAGTTCCACCATTGAATCATGTCTCAGAACTACTCAGGGGAGATCCGATCAGGGGTTAAATTAGGCAGGCACCCACAGGAACATAGTTCCACCACCTCTGTCATCTTTCTCCAATAACTATTATATTAGAGTTCCACCACCTAGAAATGATGGTTCCACCCCTAGAAATATAGATATAAAATCCCACCATCGAGACATTTCCAATTGAACTACTGGATCCAATCAAATTCTCCTCCAAAACAACAAACAGCATGAATCCATAAACTGGATGCTCTGGTGCCATTGGGATTAAATTATGCTGATTTCAAGCTTCTTTTTAATAAAAGTATACAATAATATTATTTTGTCTTTGACCATTAGTACAATGAGCTTTCCCCTAGTGGAATAGTTTCTGGACACACTGGTTGTTGGTGTACTGAATGTTTAGTTGTCTCTGTGCCCAGTTCATTTGTTTTTACAATGGCTAATACAATCTTCTTGCCATTCTGATGTATTAAGCAGTTTTCTGCTGCTCTGAGATGAAAATATGCATGCTTTGGTTGTTGTCTAAGTAGGTCTCTGCTGTTCTGATGTACATTTATGCTTCCTTGTATTTCTTACCTTCTTTAGCCAGTGCCACCCAGATCTATCAATTGACTGGACCCTCACAGATACGCAATTGCAGCAACTTCATTTTATGCTTGAAACACTCCCCCCACGACATCACATAGGCTGAGAGGACTAAATACACAATAGCAGTTCTTAGCATGTGGCAGGTTAAGTTATGGAAAATACAGATTTGTAGGCTGTTTACTTTAAATAGTAACTTGCATTGCTGGCTCCATGGCGCTGAACGGGGGATGGGGGGTATCTGTTTGGCACACTGGTGACCTTGGTTCGAGCCCCGAGCCCAGGACATCAGGAGCAGAGGCCAGCAGAGAGGGTGTTGGGGGGGAGGGGAAGGGAAATTGTTTAACCAGGAAAGGCACACTAAGCTGGAGCTTGTTTCCAGGTGTGACCAGGGAGCATAAGGAAGTTAAGTGACTTGTTCAGGGTCACACAGTGTACAAGCGGGGGCTAATGAGATTCAGACCCAGGTCTTCTGGTCTGCAGCTCAGTGCCCTTAACTACCATGCAATAGTGCCTCCAAGAGAGGGTAATACACTAGAACAGTAGAAGAGAGAATAGTGTTAGAACATCTGTGAGGATGCTCTCCTCCTGGGAGAGGGCGCTGCAGAGCACCGCTCACAGAGTGACACCTGGTGGTGTGCAGAGCCTTGCCAGTGTGGGTGCCTACACATCGCCTGGCTCCGTGTCCAGGGCGTGTCGCCACTGTGCATGCAACTGGGGTATGGGAAGGAGCAAGAAAATGGAAATTAACATGTTGCAGCCTGCTGGATGATGGCTGCCTAGTTCGCCTATGCCACAATCTCCTAGCACACCGATCATGCCCCTCCAGCCCTGTATACCTTGGAGGACCCCAAGGAATGCAACTCCCATTCTCTCCCCCAAGCAGGGATAAGCCAGACCCTCAGAGGACATAGGAGCAGCCTGGGGAGTCAGGTGGCAGGAAAAAGCAGCGAAGAGTAATTTGCTTGTCACCAGTTTTCACTGGATAACTTGCTTTTTTGCTGCTGTCAACAAAGCACAAAAACTAATGTGCAACAGCCGTCACAAATGACGATCCCCCTCGGTCCTTGGGCCCTGCTCTGTGTAGATCCCCGCTGGTCACAATGGCAAGGGGAGTGGCAGACAGGGTGAGAGCTGGTGGAAGGAACTCAAAGAGAAGAAGCAGCTGGTAGCCGAGGGACAAACAACTAAACAGAAACCAAAAAGTAACAGGGAAGCATATCTGAGCTGTCCTGACCCCTGAAGGATGTAAGTGAAGCCACTCTTACAGTTATATACAGTAGTTGTAGTACCTCATTTTGTGACTGTAGCTGACGTGACTGTACCAGACTATAATCTGCATTTACCTCATTCCTGTTTGGATTGTTTTGCAAATTCCACGTACACTGTTAAAATGCTATGCAAACCGCACTGCACTGTCTGTACATACAATGTCCAAAACCATTTACCTGCCTGTCTATATGGTGTTCATAATGTGTGTTCATCTCCTCTCCCTCATTAACTCCCTCCCCCAGGTGGCATCTGTAAATGAGATTATCCTTGTATCTCTGGGTGTGTACCTGGTGAAATAAAATACTTTCTAATAATAATAACAGCAGTGAGTGGTAAGAGTGCCCCACTGCACTGCATTCACACATTACAAATCCAAACATATACAAAAAGAAGATTTACAAGTTTTACCTCGGTAAATTTGCTGGCAACTTACTGAAGAGGAGCCAAATGGTGGCTTGGACCATTGTCATGTCAACAGTACATTCATTGCAAGAGTCACTCTCTTTACTGTAGAAGAGAGGTCACTCGTACTGAGTGAAGCACTAATCTGATTGGCTGCTAATCTATAGATGCCGTGAAGATTTACGGTTATAATAATTCTGCAATGATAACTCAACTTACTGTCAATGCATGAAGTGCTTCTCTCTCCTGTGGTGACTGGATCTTGTGGGCTAAAAGCCTTGTTGCTATCTGTGGGCTGCAGAAACATATACCATTGTAAGTCCATTAATTTTGTGTTAAACTAAGCTACCCTCTATACAACAATGTACAGTGCTGTGAAACACAGATACACAAAGGTTTATAGGTGACCTGGCCACTTTCACTGAAATTAACAGGATTTCTATAAGGAATCAGCATTTCAACCTTGGAAACAAAAAACCCCGACAAAGCTTTGGGCCGAAATCCATGAAACTGGAAAAGATTCTAACTGTACAGTTACACTTGTTTCCAGCATTTCGCGTTGTTAACCATTTTGATAGATACTCTGTTCAAGAATAATCAATAACAAAAAGACATCTGTGCTAGCGAAGATCGAACACAAAAGTACTTATTTTAGCCGCATGGAACAGGAGTCACAGAAAACTTAAATAAACAAAAAATGGCTACAGATATTTAGAGAATTACCGATATTGAAAGATTAATGGACCATGTGAACTCTGGTCCTCCCGTCCCATTTCTATGCATTCTGCTTCTTCTCCTTCCTCTCTAAAGTCCCTTCTTTCAGACTTTTTCCGTCCCACCTGCAACTGCCTTTCACCCTTCCTTTTCCTTTTTGTGTATTTTTACAGTGCGTCTCTTATTTTTGATGACTTCATTTATTTTCTGCTTACAGTATTTATGATTTCATTTTAATTACTATATTATTTATTTTACCTTGTTTTTCCTTTAAATTCAGATATTTCCCTCTCTCCAGGACACTTCTGGAAATGAGCAGTTTTTTCAGCTCAGTATGTATTTCCTGGTTAAACTTTTTAAATACACAAATGTGATGTCAACTGATGATCTTTTCAATGCCGACTGGAAGGTGATCTCCATCCTGGCACATGAACTGCTCAAAATTAATATATCCACATAAGGCCGCATATAATTGGATTTTTAACACTGTCAACAGTTAACCATATGTGTAGTCCCAGGTACCCCTAGAAATAACCTACATCACCCTGTAGAGAACTAGCATGCTCAAAACGTATAATTTGTATGAACTAATCTAGTATATTGTTATACTTGTGAGGCAGAATTACTTAATAATATAACATGGCTATAGATGTAAAGAGATTTGACCCTAATAACAGTTTTAATTTTATCTGGACATTTACTTATTGAATTTTGATGACTGGGTAGGCCCACTGGGCCCCAGAGGTCCCTTTTTAAAAACACCAAATAAATAGTATTTAAAAGAGAAAGCCCCACGAAGCTGGTAAATTACATATCTTTCTTTCTTGCTAAGGGAAGCGTCCCCGCCAAGTGCTGTTCTGTTGTTTCAGTAGCACAGTGCAATGTAAGGATCTGGAAAACTGCTGCTGCAGAATCCCACCATTTCTTCCAGAGAAGATATGTTGTGTCCAAAGGCAATTTTCTTCCATTCTATACGTGTTCCTTACCCAAGGGAATGGCTTTTCTTTTGGCAATCTGTATACTTCAGGACCTCTCCCAGTGGAATATCAATGGCCATTAATGTGAACACTGCCCCAGAACTTACCCCTCCCAGTAGAGCCCCCCCTTAAAGTACCTGTGGGGACAACCACCCACAATTGGGTTCAGCGTGGAAGAGGAGATGGGTGGGCTGCACAGCTAGGGACCTGGGACAATGGGATGTCATCTGCTGCCCACCCAGCCCCATGTTCGCATTTTCTTTTTAAACCTGACCCCTGTTAACTGAGGTGGAGGCACATGAAGCAACGTTGAGCGACAAACACACCACTGCTTCCCTTGGTCACTGGAGGGGGAGGCACACTGCAGTGGGGAATTCTACCATTCCTCTCTGGAGGGGAGCACCCAATGGGATACTTTACTGTTCTTCTTGCCGGCCAACAGTGATGTCCCAGGCGCAAGGTGCAAAACTTAACCCTTGGCATGGCAAAGAGATCAAAAGTCACTGCACTACATCTAAAGGAAAATAAAATATGGTTTTATATAGCGCCTTTCACATGTACTGTATCCCAAACCACTTTACAAGCCATGAACAGTTACTTCAGCCATTGGACAAGCAAAGAGAATTAAGTGAGATCAAATGAGGTTAAGGAAATCTCAGGAAGGTTGAACAGAAAGAGAAACAGACAGACAGAGACAGCACGAGAGCTGAGCACAGAGAAATTAAGTGACTTGCTCAAGGTCACACACTGTAAGTGGTGCTGGTGGGATTTAGCCCCAACTCTTGAGGGTCATCCCTGTGCACTTTAAGCACTAAGCTACACTGCCTCCCTTAAAGATGTTTAACTGAAATCAGTCTAAATCTCACCAGAAACAACTATAATTTTATTTGTAAAATAAAACCATTTAGTATAAATATAAGCAATATTTGATAATCTGAATGATCTCTCTCCCCTCACTGTCAGTCAATTCAACCAAAGACCATGTAGTCTAATAGATAACGTGCCTGGCTTGGGATGCAGCCTTGCAGTTGAGCTCACAAGAACCATGTTACTACACTACCAGCATCCAACCCATTCCTTTATAAAGTGCATGTAAGCAGATGCGTATGAGATACCATAGAAGACACTGG
Organism: Neoceratodus forsteri; assembly: GCA_016271365.2. Classification (NCBI taxonomy): domain Eukaryota; kingdom Metazoa; phylum Chordata; order Ceratodontiformes; family Ceratodontidae; genus Neoceratodus; species Neoceratodus forsteri. Next base: position 271,682,156 of record JADMNL010000025.1, read on the forward strand.
GCAGCACGGTGCATTATCAGATGCTCTCAGATCTTACTTTTGGATTTCACTGCATTTCAGGGCATAGACTCTACCTTAAGCATCCTTGCAGATTTTTCACCTGCTTATGCCCATTTAGTGCCCATTTCCCCAGCCCCAATATAATGAGATATCATGACTGTGCATTTCCTCATGCCAGGACAATGGACAAGTGGTTATCTTCCCAGCTGATGCCAGTCATACTCTCTGATTGACCATCAGGGACCGGCACAGACAAAGGGCAGCCCATGCCCTGCACCCTGACCCCAAACAGAGTGGCTTACCTCTGCTGATTCCTCGGCTACCAATCAGAAACAGTGGAACTGCAGGGGTTTTACACGTGAATGCTGGACTCCCAGATAGCAGTGCAGTGTACGAGCACTGCAAATCTCTATACTTTTTCATTTTTTTTGTATGAATCTCCTTCATGCTTAGTCTATTTACAGAGTCTGCCATCTGACCATCTCTTTCATATTTTTGTTTCTGAACCTACTCATTTAAAACAAAAAAGCAGACCTACTTCTAACAGAGCAGGTTCTGGTTACATAGGTACAAATGTCTACTGTCACAAACAAACTCCGCTGGTCAGGCCCTCTGCTCCCACAGTGCCAACCTCAGAGTGCAATAGTGTGAACAGGTAACAAACAGGGTAACCCTCCTGTCTGCTTTGGGTCTGAATCACCTTTAGTCTAGAGTTCTGGAGAGATTCAAACTGTGAACCTTATGCTAGCATACCCAATTAACAGGCTCGGATACGTACGCTCTTCGGGGAATGCAGTAAAATCCTTCACCAGGGGCACCTAACCAGGTATCCAGAATTAACCCTTTTTAACTCTATAAGAGACCTAGGATGTTCTTACCTTTTCCCAGTTTAGTAACACCATGCAAGCTCTTACAGCTGTCAGACTTAATACCAGTTCAATAATGACATGCAAAAATGACTGAGGAGACACGGGCAGTATCTTAAAGAAAATGTTTACTAAAAATTGTAAAATAAAATACAGAACAAATAGCATGAGCTCACAGTCACAAAAGAAAATGGCAAAATTACAGAACAAAACTCCTATCACAATACTTTAGATCTTTGTTATCTAAGTATTACCTTTTTGCAAGTGCTGATTTTAGTTAGAGAGAACTTTGTTTTCAGAGCCCAAGATGATAATGATACTTCATCTACAATGTTACATGTAAAACTCTGTCTCCCCCCATCCCCTTTTGGATGAGGTTAGCAGGATCCTCCCTTAAGATTTTAATTCTCTGACATAAGTGTCTCTGAGGATAAGAGTCATTTCCTTGAAAAATCTGTAACTAGCCATTTCCCAAATATGACAGTCTTTAATTAAACATTTCTCTTTGAACTTAACAATCCCACACTGGCATCAAGGTGTTAAAAAGCCAACAGGAATCAGCCTAATGACGTCCTTTTTCTGATGTCATAAAGTCACATTTGGTTTCAACTTCAAAAACCTGGGCAGGTCATAAAAATGTAATAAAATGCCATTTTGCAAGGACGTCTATTAAATGGTTCTCCTGGTCAGTTTAATTACATCCTGTAGTTCTCAGTCACTGACACCTTGAAGTTACAGGCCAAATTCCTCACACACTGAAATGTCATACACAGACTATGTATTTATAATACCAATATCATACAATAATCACAAGTAAGGGGCAGAGCGCCACACTCCTCCCCACCTAGACTGAATTTGAGGGCTCTATCCCCTGCATGGGATGAGCTCCCTAAGTAAGTTCATTCCTCATATAGACATAACAAGCCATCTGCATTCTGATTGGTTGTTCCAGCCCTATGAGAGACTGTCATGTCATACCCTTGCAAGGCAAGACTCCATCTTAATAGTCTACCATTCATTTTTCCCATTTGTGTCAGCCAAACCAGGGGGTTATGGTCAGTTTTTACCTCAAAATGCTGCCTGTATAAGTATGGCTCTAACTTCTTTAGGGCCCACACCATGACAAGATGCTCTTTTTCCACAGTAGAGTATGCCTGCTCCCTGGGAAGTAACTTTTTACTTAGGTACACAATGGGGTGATCTTTTCCTTGGTCGGATGTCTGACTCAGCACTGTCCCAATACCCACATCTGAGGTGTCAGTCTGGACTATAAAAGGTCTGCTATAGTCCGGACTTGTCAACACATGAGCAGTGCACAGTGCCTCCTTCAGTCTGGTAAAGGCTTTTTCACAGGCTGGTTCCCAGGTAATTTTCTTAGGCATCTTTTTCTTTACCAGGTCAGATAGGGGAGCAGCCAGGGCACTGTAATTGGGTACAAATTTCCTATAGTACCCTGCTGTCCCTAGAAAATTCCTGACCTGCTTCTGCATGTCTGGTCTGGGCCATGCCTTGATCGCCTCTATTTTTACTTGGTTAGGACGGAGCTGTCCCTGGCCTACAACATGCCCGAGGTATGCCACTTCAGCCATGGCCACCTGGCACTTCTCAGCTTTGACAGTGAGGCCGGCCCTCTGTATCCTGCCCAGCACTTCCCTAAGGTGGGATAGGTATTCCTCCCAGCTGGCACTAAAGATGGCAATGTCATCCAGGTACGCCATGGTTTGGCGTACTCCTCAGCACCATTTAAACACCTGGTTCACCAACCTTTGGAAAGTGGCCAGGGAGTTCTTCATTTGGAAAGGCATTACTTTAAATTTAAATAACCCTATCAGAGTGATGAAGGCCAACCTCTCCCTAGCTCTGTCAGTCAACTCTACCTGCCAGTACCCCTTTGTCAGGTCAATAGTCATAAGGTAGGTCGCCCCCTCAACTTGTTCAGGAGTTCATCCGTCCGTGGCATCGGGTGGGCGTCTGACTTAGTGACTGCATTCAGTCCATGCTAGTCCACACAGAAATGAGTAAAGCCATCTGGCTTGGGAACAAGGACTACAGGTGAGGCCCAGGGGTTGTGGGATTTCCGGATTACCCCTAAATTCAGCATTTCCTCCATCTCCCTCCTAATGTCCTTTTGGACAGCCTCTGACACCCTATATGCTGTCCACCGTATGGGCGTCTGTGTCCCTGTCTCCACATCGTGCGTCACTAAGGGGGTTAGTCCAGGCTTGGCGCTAAACAGTGGGGTAAAGTCTGCTAAAACCTCCCTTACTTACTGGATCTTGTCCAGGGCCATCTGGGGTGACAATTTAACCACCTCCACAGAGGACTCCCTCTCGCTTTCTTCCAGCAAGTCCAGAAGGGAGTCCCCTTCGTCCGTCCCTTCCCCAAGACTACACATTGCAAACACCATGTCAGCCCTATTAGCATATGGGTAAATCATGTTGACATGGTACATTCTTTCTGTATGTTTTCTGTCAGGTAACTATGATATAGTTCACGTCATTTACCTTTCTGACTACTTTGTACGGTCCTGCCCACTCAGCCTGCAGCTCATCTTTCCGGACTGGGATGAGGACCATGACTTCCTGACCCACCGTGTGTGAGCGAGCTCTGGCTCTGCAGTCGTACCCCACTTTTTGTTTTTGTTGGCAGCTGCCAGGTTGCTCTGGGCTGTCCCCATAAGCTCCTTCAGCTTTTCCCTAAACCTAAGGACATAATCCACTATGGGAGTTCCCTGGGTGGCATGCTTGCCTTCCCAGTCCTCCTGGTTCAAGTCTAGGGGCCCCCATACCCAGTGTCCATATAAGAGCTTGAATGGGGAAAACCCTGTCGACTCTTGGGGCACCTCCCTGTACGCGAACAACAGGTGGGGAAGGTATTTCTCCCTGTCCCTCCCATGCTTCAGGGTACTGTTAAATCTTTCCAAAAGACCACCAACTTGCGGGTGACAGTGTTGTGCATCTCTGCACCACCCCACACTTCTCCCACAAATATGTCATCAGGTCCAACATGAAGGAACCCCCTCGATCAGTGATAACCTCCTGCAGAAACCCAATACAGGAGAAAATCCCTAGTAAGGCATCTGCCACTTTGTCTGTCCTCAGAGAGGATACGGCAACTGCCTCTGGGTACCGGGTGACACAATCCACCACAGTCAGGATGAACCTCTTCCCAGAGGAGCTGGGTGTATTTAAAGACCCTACAATATCCATTCCCACCCTCTGAATGGCTCCTCCACTATGGGCAATGGAATTAGGGTGGCTTGGGTTTTCTTACCCACATTCCCTATTTCTTGGCACCGGTGACAAGATCTGCAATACTCCTTCACCTGCTGGGTGAAGCTGGGCCAATAATAATTCTGGGCCAACCACTGCATAGTGCACATAATTTCCAAATGACCAGACAAGAGAATATCGTGTGCAATCTTGAGCAACTGCTCAGGGTACCCCTGGGGAATGACAAGCTGCCTGCCTATCACCCCTCCCCATCTCAGCATCCTGCATATACATCAGTCCATTTTCCCAATAAACTTTGTTTCCCGTCACCTCCCTGTGCTCCGTCAGAGTCTGCCCAAGCCCTCAGCTTCTCTAGACTAGGGTCACTTTTCTGAGCAGCTGCAAACTCCTTACACATTCCCAAGGCATGGGACAGGTCTCTTTACACATTCCCAAGGCAAGGGACAGGTCCCCTTCAGTATCTAAACTAGAGTCCTTAGCTCTAGCATCAGTGCACTCAGGATCACGGTCATCCCTAACCCTCTGACAATGGATCACCCTTCCTTCCTTGGAGTAACCCTCCATAGCCGTTTGGTTAACTGCCACCGGGGAAATTTCTACCCCTCTTTCATTAGTCTCCATAGCAGGAGACACAGACTGGGGAACCAGCCTCCCAGTGGTTTCCACAGTGGCTTCTACGGAGTCCAGGGAACTACAATTTTCCCTTGCCACTTCGCTATGGGTAACTGCACACACCATCCCGTTTGAGATTGTTGCTGAGGATGATGTTAACTGCTACAGTTTCGGCTACAGCAACCTATTGCACAGTTCCACCTGTTTCATCCCAGTGTAAGAGAACACTAGCAAATGGCAATGTTTTCTCCTCCTCAGTGAACCCCTGTACAATTACAAATTTATTGGGTATAAGCTGACCAGGCTCTACCAGATCCCCTTTTACCAACGTCAGGGATGCCCCTGTGTCTCTTAACCCTTGTGTCTGTACACCATTCACAGTGACTGGGTGCATGTGTTCCCATCATGTTTACAGGCATGCTGTTAGGGACACACAAACAACCCACTTCTTTCCTAGCACCACTTTGCATATGGCTCGTCCTTTTGGGACACTGTCTGGCAATACGCCCAGTTTCTTTACAAACCCAACATTCATTTCTTTTCTCAGAAAAATCTTTTCTTTGAAACTTGGGGCTAACTGGTTTCAGTAGAGGCAATGAGGGTTTTAGCTGCCCTGAAGGCGTGCTCTTCCCTTTCTGCATGCCACCCCTGCCCCGTTTGCTCTCAGAGCAGGTCTGCTCTTGGTATAGCGGTCTGAGAGTTCAACAGCTTCTTGCACTGTTTTTGGATCTCGGTCCTCCAGCCAGGTTTTCAGCTCTGCTGAGCATGCCCAAAAAAACTGCTCTAATAATACAGCATTTTCAATTTTATCTACAGAGTTTGCTTCAATTCCTTCCCACCAACGTTTTAAAAACTGACGTTGTTTCATGGCTAGCTCCTTGTAGCTCATGTCAGGGCTTCTCCTGAGCTTACGGAATTTAGCTCTGTAGGCTTCTGCAGTTAATTCATACTTTTTGAACAGTGCAGCTTTAAGTTTGCTGTAATCATTACTGTCCTCTTTGTCCATCTGACCCAATGCATCCCAAGCTTTCCCGTAAGTAGCGGGGAAAGCTGGAAGCTCCAGGACCCTCTAGGAATATTTGCCTGAATACAAACATGTTCAAAGGAATTTGAAAAGGCATCCATATCCTCCCCCATCTTTAAATTCGGCTATCAATTTGGAATTTAATTTGTAACCTAGTCCTGTAGTTCCAGTTAAATCCAAGCCACTTACCTGCTCTAGTGCTGGTGGTTGGAGTCGTAGCTTCTCCAGTTCATGTTGTCTCTGGCGCTTATGCTCTTCACAGTCAGCCTCTTGCTGTCCACGCTCTGCTTCTCGCTGTTCTCGCTCCCTCTCCTCCTCTGCAGCTTGCTGAAGTTGTTGCTCTTCCCTCTGGAACTCCAGCTCCATTCTGCACAACTCAATCCGCAAGTTGATCACTTCTGGCTCCAGAATACTGGTGACCTTCCCTTGCTGCTATGGCCCTTAGTTTGCACTGTCCCTGCTGTCCTCCTCACCAGATCTGGACACTGGCCCCTCCATGCCTAAGGTTTGGTCCTTTACAGTCACAGACTGTGACTCAAAGCTCTGGGCATCTGCTGCCATCAGGGCATCTATGAGGTCCTGCTTGTTGGCTTTCCCCTCATACTGGACTCCTCTGTCCTGGCACAACTGTCTCAAGTAGTCTGCAGTGTACCCACTGTAGTTGGAAGCCATCTTCTTCCCTAACTATGGCTACTCTAACTTGCACTTTAGAAATAAAAGTAAAACAGGTAGGAACTTTGACTGTAAGCAAAATTATATAGTTGTTTTCTTTTTAAAAAATAAATCACTGCCTTATTTGCAAATGAGCTGTACAGTATTAAGCTGACACACTGAACTGTTAATCTTGTGTTACCAATTACTTTAAATCACACCGCTGCCAAGTAAATCTGTCACAAACACACTCCGCAGGTCAGGGCCTCTGCTCCCACAGTGCCAACCTCAGAGTGCAATAGTGTGAACAGGTAACAGACAGGGTAACCCTCCTGTCTGCATTGGGTCCGAATCACTTTTAGTCTCGAGTTCTGGAGGGATTCAAATGTGAACCTTATGCTAGCATACCCAATTTACAGGCTCGGATACATACACTCTTCGGGGAATGCGGTACAGTCCTTCGCCAGGGGCACCTAACCAGGTATCCAAAATGAATCCTTTTTAACTCTATAAGAGATCTAGGATGTTCTTACCTTTTTCCAGTTTAGTAACACCATGCAGGCTGTTACTGCTGTCAGACTTAATACCAGTTCAACAATGACATGCAAAAATGACTGAGGAGACACAGGAAGTATCTTAAAAGAAAATGTTTACCAAAATTTGTAAAATAAGTAAAATAAAATACAGAACAAATAGCATGAGCTGACAAGTCACAAAAGAAAAATGGGAAAATTACAGAACAAAACTCCTACCACAATACTTCAGATATTTGCTATCTAAATATTACCTTTTTGTAAGTGCTGATTGTAGTTAGAGAGAACTTTCTGTTTTCAGAGCCCAAGATGATAATGATACTTCATCTACAATGTTACATGTATAACTCTATCTTCCCCAACCCCCTTTTGGATGAGGTCAGCAGGATCCTCCCTTAGATTTTAATTCTCTGACATAAGTGTCTCTGAGGATATGAGTCATTTCCTTGAAAAATCTGTAACTAGCCATTTCCCAAATAAGACAGTCTTTAATTAAACATTTGTCTTTGAACTTAACAATCCCACACTGGCACCAAGGTGTTAAAAAGCCAACAGGAATCAGCCTAATGACGTCCTATTTCTGATGTCATAAAGTCACATTTGGTTTCAACTTCAAAAGCCTGGGCAGGTCATAAAAAGGTAATAAAATGCCATTTTGCAAGGACGTCAATTAAATGGTTCTCCTGGTCAGTTTAATTACATCCTGTAGTTCTCAGCCACTGACTCCTTGAAGTTAAAGGCCAAATTCCTCACACACTGAAATGTCATACACAGACCATGTATTTATAATATCAGTATCATACAATAATCATAAACAAGGGGCAGAGCATCACATCTACCACTATCACAAACACTGATGCACACTTGTTCAGCCCACTGCGTCAATTTCCCAATAATTTCCTTTCTATTAAATAAGCCCTCTGAAATGTATAATATATGAAGGACACATTATGAAGTTTTAATTTCTAACTAACACCTACAGTCATTTAAAAATGTACACCTGTAATATTAGTTAATGTATTTAAAACTGTTGATCAGGAAAGTCAAGCTGATCTGCAACACTGCCCACAGAAAAACAGAATTTGACGACAGATAAGGACCACTTGGCCCATCCTGTCTGCCATTTCTCCCTGCATACATTATTACTACAGACCGTGCCCAATCTACAGCTCTTTCTCACCTCCTGCCTCTCATTTCTGGATGCGTCCCCAGGTGAAAAGGTACAGGATTACAGAGCAGAACAATTACCAAACATTAATCAAACTCACAATGCCAAACAAAGAAGGTTAATGAGAACCACCTGAAAAAAACTAAAAAGTGCAAAACATACAATTTCAAACTGCAGTAAAATGTAATATAATTTAAAATGGTTGGTAACCAGGTAAGACATATTGAGCCCCAGCTCATTCCCAGGCGTGACCCGGGGGAAGGGGTTACAGAGGAAGGCAGGGAGCCAAACGGCAATTATCGACAGCATACAAAAATCTACAATAGTTACTAAACTGCAAAGCTGCTAAAATAAACAAAATTAAGGGCATTAAAAGAAAGTGCTGGATAACAAAGAACCAAAGATGGCTGCTACTGTACGTGCAGTTAAACAGGCAAGGAGGTAAGACATATGCAGAAAGGGATAACCTAGCTGCAGGAGATGAAGAAATGAGCCTTAAAAAGTATTTTAAGAGAGAGAGGAGAGAATGTGAGAATCACGAAAGTAGGTGGTAAAAGGAGGAGAGAGGGTGACTGTCAGACAGGGAGAGTTAGATTATAGTGTATGGTAGAACGCAGTTAACATGCAAAAATAATCTTTTTACAGTGTTGTCACACTATCGATGTTATGTCATGACTTTGTTATACTACAGCTGCTTCGTCACATCGATGGTGTAACAAAATAGAACTGCCACGCGTTGTTGTTGCCACAACACCAATAACTGCCAAACTTTTACATGTTTTGAAAAAGAAAACCACTGACATCGCTGAAACAGTATATAAGGCGCCAAAGATTTAAAAAAGATTAAAAAGTTCACAGCTTGAGCTGTAGATGAGCTGTGAGTGTCACTTCAGTCTGACTGTACCCGAATCCTGATCTGAACCACCAGTGTGGTTCGGTCGGCTGCTGGCTTTCGATCCTCAATCGGAGGAGGAGCTTGTTGTCCGGGTGGTCTCCTGAAGTGCCAGGACCACAGGGGAGTGGCTGGGCATCAGTACTGGGTCACGCCCGAGGCAGGAAGAACCAGCGTAATCTTACAAACTTGTATTTTCTATGACTGTTCCAATGACCATACACTATAAAAAACAACATATGGTCATCGATGTGTAACCACGCTATGCTTGCCTTCTTGTGGTTCCCATAGCAACTCTGTAAACCTCTCGAGCTGCACACTTGAGGTTTAACAGAGTTGCCATGGGAACCACTCGAAGGCACGCATAGCGTGGTTACACACCGATGACCATACGTTATCCTCTATGTTAAAGCAATTAGGGAGACAGAGATGGTTGATTGACCAGCGGACAACTTGCAGCTGGATATAAATAAGATGCAAGTATCAACGGAGAGCAGCAAGTATAAGGATGGGACAGTGGGGGTAGTGTGGTAGGGCTGGTCATCCTACCTTGAAATTAGAGGGACTCTTTTCTAATTTATTTTTCTAAAGCCTGCTGCGACAGCATTCTAACTGGTCTACAGTATACTGTACTGTCCTCTCCCTGTTCTGTCAGAATGGCCACCTACAGCCCCCCTTTTTTTCATCTTTACTCTACATTTCCTTTTCAAGTCCCTCTAAAATGCATCCTGCATGGTTCAAAGTGACCAATGTAATAGCTGGCTAGCACAGTTTCATTTGGCAATATGAAAACAGATACCCATTGTTAAATATTTGCACTTTTAAAATATCAGCCATTTTTGCTGCACTGTTATTATTGCTGTTGTACTACATCCAGTTCTGGAGTCCTTACCTCAGAAAGGACAGGGATAGGTTAGAAGCAGTGAAGAGCAGAGAAACGAAAATGATTCAGGGTAGATCCTATGAGGAGCGCCTCAAGGCACTAAACATGGCTAGAACGCCCTACCAGAGGAAGCGGTAACCCTAAAGTCAGTGAGCAGTTTTCAGAGAGGAGGGGGGCAACTGCAGAGTACTTAACTGATAGCTGCACACTTGAGCAGACGCGACAGACCTGAAGGCCTGTATCTGCCGTCTTTTTTCATATGTTCGTTAATATGTATTCCCTAGAAACCAGAAGGGAGATGGGAGATATGATAGAGGCCTTTAAGTTCCTTAAAGGAATTAACAAGGTAAACTGGGGGGAATTATTTATCCTGAATACCAACTCGCGATCACATGGTCACGAATGGAAATTAACAGGAAGGAGGTTTATGAGGGACGTGAGAAAGTACCACTTTACGGAAGTAAGCAATAATACCCAACAGGGTGGGCGGTATAGTGCTATACCGGACCGCCCAGGGGTGTAATGAGGCCCGACGCCGTAGGCGGAGGGCCTTATAGCTCCTGGAAGGTCTGGTATAGCACTATACCGCCCACCCTGGAGGATATTATTGCGCTTAGAAAATGGGCAGTCAAAAAAATAAGTTTAATAAGAAAAATGTTGAAGAAAAATGTATTTAAAGTAAGATTTTTAATAAAATAGTTCCTCCGCCTGCATTCTTGGGAGGTGGTTGCTATGGTTACACACACACACACACACACACACACACCACTGGGCCCTTAGAATGTTATTTGGAGCCACTATTTTTTTTCTCTTGCTTAGTGAGAGAGACTGCTGCCCTGCAATACAACACATCAGAATGGGGGCATTTCAAGTTAACTTTTGCTGATTTGTTTGTTTATTTTGTTGCTGTACATCCATGTCCGCATTGCTACCAACTCTCTGAGAGCTGACCACGCTGTTGTGCCCATTCCTTCAGCCGCTGTATATTTTTTGTTTTAAGTTCAGCACTTTAAGCTTGACCTTTCCGATCACCTTTTGTTTCACTTGTTTATTGGTAAATGGAAAGAAGTGAGCATGCTACCATAACTGCGCTGCTACAGCTTTTTTTTCATTTATATAGGTGGGGTAGCAGAGGAGGAACTGGAAAGCCGCTATATGCAGCGACTGACTTTTCCTGCACTTGAATCGGGTGAGATAGCAGTTTTCTGCTATGGTAACGTCCCCTTTTTTTTTTTCGACGGGAAGAGGCGGGCTACGAGGAAAGGGGGGACGGCAGTGAAGGCAACGATTTATGCTTGGCTTTTCTGACAATGAAATATGAGCAATACTATTCTGAAATGTCGCCCCTTTGATCTAGGAGAGAGAAGCGACAGCTAGGGAGGACACAGTTGTAGGCTGACGGTGTAGGGGATGTGCTAGTGGCTTTCGATCGTTCCAGTTATTGTGTTTTTTTTTAAATTGCCAGATGGTTGACAAACTTCAGGGGAGGGTATGATGATTCACGGCTATGTGTGTTGTGCAAATGGTGGTTGTTTGAAACCGAGTGCCCAGTGCTCTCGTCTCGGGACGGAGGTATCACGATTAGGAAAGAAGACTAGTCATGTCAGGGAAATTTGTGCTAGATGTAGAACTCGGTCTGTTTCAGGAGATAGTGGGTTGCCATCTGATGGCGGGAGAGAAAGCACTCGGTTCAGCTCTCAGAATACCGCTGTTAACACTCAAGAGGCATAGGACAAGACGGTACTCAATTTAGACTCAGAGAAGCCGTTTTTGGGGGAAAAGTGAACTTTGTGTGAAAAACGTTATGTTTTCTTTACACTGCATTTTAAGATTTTTACTTTATGAGATGTCAGCCATTCAGTTTGTCACCCACTAAGCGACAGAAACAAATGGCGGACATTTGGAATGCAAGTGAGAGGGTTTATCCAATTGGAGAGCAGGCTGGGCACCAAGATCCTGGTGATGGGGCAGGCTAGGCTGGTCCTTTTAATAGGTGGGCATCTATTGTCTGATAGATGCCCACCTAGAGAAGTGTCTAAGCCAATCAGATGGCTCAAATAATTTTGCCCATTTTCTAAAGGGTGGTAGAACCTTGGAACAGTCTGTTGGCCAAGGTGGTGGGTGCAAAAATAGTCAGGAGATTCAAGCAGGTATAGGATAGAACGAAGGGAATAGTGGTCACCTGGGGCAACAAGACCAGGGAAGAGAACTGGGATAGTAGGGGGAGGGTTAGTGCCCTGCAGGAACAATGGTTTCAAGGGAAGGTTCCAGGGATTATAGGAAATATGGGCAGACTGGATGGACCTCTGGTCTTTTTCTGCCACCACTGTCTATGTTTCTATGTTGTGCAGCACATATAGTATAAAATATGTTTGACTGCCTAAGTACATTGAAAATGTTATATACTACGTAGTGATTTGGTGTTTGAGAAAGCCAGATTTAGTATAAATGAAAAGTTTCCTTCGACAGAGAAAAAAGGGCTGGAGAATGTATTTGTTTTACCTCAAATTCATGATGGTATCTGATATAAACAGTCTTGAGTTTTCAGAGGTATCCTGTGACATGCCCTATTGGAAAGTGGGCGCCTACCGAAACGGCGACCCACTTTCAGCGCTTCGACTGGGGCAACAGTGTAGGGAAGGCGACCCGGGAGGGTACGCGAATATGCACGGGATGTCACTGTATTTAAATGCACATGGGGAGCGAGCACACTGAGCGCGGGGCGGGAGGGAGGGAGGGTTTGTCAGGGGTGGTGCCACGGTGAGCTGCGAGCTGGCTCCGTGGCATGGTGGGTGGATGCTGGGCTGGGGTGGCCAGGATGCTGGGTTCTGGATTGAGCGCAGTGTATTTTTGTTGCGCCTGGCCGTATTTTTATTTTTTTGTGGTTGAACCCCCCCGAGTTGAGAATCTAAAGTAGGGGGGCACCCCCAACATGACATAAGAATGCCATGTCCCTTATGCTTGTTTTGTTTTATGTTAGTGTACATCACCAAAATTGAATTTCGTGATGTACACTCATCATAAGGACGATCACCTTTCAGCAATCGCCCTTATGACATAGAACCTTTTCAGACAGCCTGGAGCCATTTGCAAACAGCCTTGGCTCTGCAGACTGCCCAGAGCCTTGAAATAATTCTGTGATACAGTGTCAAAATGTGTAGTCCTCACTTTACAGTTCATTATTGTTTGAATTTTCGTTCTCTCTGTATTTTTATGTGTTTTTCTTTTGCAGATGTCCACCTCCTCATGACCAAGTCCTCAGTTCGATTCCCCACCATCTCTGAAACAGAGGTGTGATATGGACACTCTTAAAGTGTAAGAATTTTGAGGCTTACATTGGAGAAAGTTATGAAATGAATAGAGCTCCTTGTTTTACTCTTGGTTGAGTACACGGAGCCTCAGTATGGACAGTTTTCTATTTGTTTCCCTTAATATTTTTACCTCTGGGAAAAAGGACAAACACCTTTTCCCCTACCATTCCCACCACTCTAAAAACAACCCACCCCCCTTTCCTTTTATTGCCTACTGCTTTATTTAAAAAAAATTATCTACAGATATATCTTAATGGGGCAACAAGAATGATAAAAGTTCAATAATTCTTTTGTGTAAATTTCATTTTAAATTTTCCCTTTTTACGAAAATAATTAATTGTGGTGTATCACTTTAATCGAGTACCTTAAAATGGGTGAAGGTATGTATGAAAAGACACATCCCCTGACAAAGGCCTAATTGTGGAGGCAAAGAGCTGCGGAAACGTTTGTCTTTCCATCGTTTTTTTTTTTATATGGATTAAATAACTTTCTGCAACTAACTTGCTTGAGTTTGTTTGAAATTCTGTGACCCAGAGTGCTTTTATCTCGTTTTGATGAAAGAGGAAAGGACATGCCGTCTTCATGTCCTCAAAGCAATCTGAAACACAGATGAAAACAGGATCTCAGCAATTTTGAGGGATCCTGACTATTGCATCCTGACAAATGCTATGTAAGGATTTATTTTCTTATTTTTATTTTGTTGTGATTTCTCGTTTTTGGAACCTTGTTGAGATAAAATCATACAGCAATTGTGTTGTACCTTATGTGAACTGAATCAGTATCTATCTTTTGCATCCACACCCTGGGACACATGGTGCGAGAAGTGGGATTCTGATTAATGTTCAGGTGGTCAGAGAAACGTTAACCAGCAGATACCAGCCCTGGTATCAAGATAAACCTGAGGTACATGTCACAAGACCAGGAAGACAGTCTCAAAGAAGCATTAAGTACTGAAGGGGTATTAACAAGGGTCATGGATGAAGAAATTTGGGAAAAACCACAGCCTGGTCTGGAGCCCAGAGGACAACAAAGCCTGATCCCTTATTTAATGCTAGTATAGATAAGACAGGAGAGGAACTGGCTGATGAACCCCCAGAAAGTATAAGTGAACTGTTGTGGTGGTTGGCTGTAAAGCAGATGGAGAAATGAAGAGCGGGGGAGGAGGAGAAAGAGAGAAAGCCAAGAAAGTGAGATGGAGCACAGAAGATAAGATCGGAGATGGGCTGATACAATGCGTGCGCTCTGGATAATTGGGACCAGTCGTTCTAGTGGTGGGACTGGTACGTCCCCAAAAGACCTAAAACTTACCAAAATGACTGGTACAGATGATACTGAGGCCTACCTTACTACCTTCAAAAGAATTACAAGAGCTTGTGAGTGGCGTCAAGCTCAGTGGATACTACGATTAGCCCCATATTTAACTGGTTGTGCCCAGTTAGCCTACAATCATACAGACAGTAGAGACATAGATAACTATGAACTTGTAAAAAAGGAAATCTTACAACGATTTGATATTAGCGCTGAAACCTACAGGCGAAGGTTTTGTTCACTTCATTATCAAAATGTGGATACTCCAAGGGAAGTGTATACCCGGCTAAAGGAGTTGTACACCAAGTGGCTTCAACCCAAAGGGAAGATAACTGCAGACATCTTGGAAACCTTGGTGTTCAAGCTATTCTTACAAACACTACCTCAAGATGTTCAGATGTGGATAAGGGAACCTTGACCAGAAACTGTGGAGATGACCATCACATTGGCAGAAGATTTCCTGGCTGCCCAACAGTCTAGCACAAGACGGTACAGAGATACTGTTTTTTTGAACTCTACTACATCTAATGTGGTATGACAAACCCCTTTTATACCTAATCGGGACCCAGGAAAAAAAAACTCAGGGAAACTGGGAAAAGGAGGGAGAAGTTTTCCACCTGACATTATCTGCCACAACTGTCAAGGGGCAGGCCATATAGCTCGCTATTGCCAGAAAAAGAAACTGGAGCCCACACTTCTGGCCATAGCAAACTGGGGGCATTATTTAACCAATCTTAACACTGATAACAAGAAAGTGGTGGGGCTGATAGACTCTGGCAGTAAGCAGACAGTGAGCCAGTTGGATATCCTCGACAATGTGTCAAACAAAGGTCCTTGTACAGGTGTCATTTATATTCATGGGGACACACATCATTAACCTACCACTGTTGTAAATGTAACCCTGTACCGATTTAGGGGTTACTAGGTTATACCCTGTTGGCACCGGGAGGCTGTGTATGAACTAGCATGCTGGCCAGAGGGCAGGGCTTGGCCAGTGTGAGGGAATTTTCAAGCGCCAACTGTCGTGTGAGTTGACAAAGGGGGGGGATTTGAGATAGAGTCATCAAGAAGGAAGGAAGGAGCAGTTGGAGCCAGCTCCTAGGCCCTGCGGGGAGGGCCTTGAGTCGGAACTTGAGGTAGGCCCTGAGACCCAGGGTGGGGAGGTGCCCCCTGGCCCCCCAGCAGTGGTACCCCACAGCCCATCAGTGGGGGAACCAGAGGAACTCCAAGCAGCACAGACTAAGACGGAAGCTGGTTTGGAGCCCTTTTGGTGCACAGTGTGACTGGATCCATGTAGGGTGGCTGCCATGAAAGGGACTGGAGATCAAGGTGGCAGCGATGCTCTGAAGGGGCTGTGGTGGCAGTGCAGACTTCTTGTGTGATTCATGTCCACCCAAATTCATTTAGAGAGCTGCTGTGGGGAGGATTTAAAGTGAAGCTGTCAAGTTAGCAGGTAGCTGCCCCCCTGCACGAATCCTGCCCATGGATCGGCAGGGGCAAGCAGCTACAGGAGAAAGAACTGTGCCCGAGGTAACATCTGAACCCCCGTAAGGATTTAAAGTAAGGTCTGAGGTATGGTTCTGTGTCCTGCTTCCACTGTCGGGATAAGAAAGACAAAGGAAAGAGATTGCCGTTTAGAGCACCCCTGGGACTGGGACTACAAGGAGCCCTTTCTGGCTCACAAAGGGAAAAGTTGAAGTTGAGAGGATCCAGATTCAGGACCTAGGTCCCCTGAAATGTGTGTGCACCATGGCCACCTGCCGTAGTGTGGAAATGTACAAATGAACTGTAAATATTCCCCCTCCCTCTCCATGGAGCCATTGTGTGGCTTGAGCCTTTTGAAAAGAAAAAAATAAAATGGTGCCTGATTGCAACCAATTTACTACCTGGGCTGAATCATTGATGTCCTGCAAATGCTGCTGCTGTGTGTTTCCTAACAAATATTTTGCAGACAATGGAGCCAGTTCTAAGCCCACCAGTTGTGTTTGAGAGGAAGGGATACCATTTGCAGTGCCTCGATGGAGTCCACGCCATCACAGGATGAATCCCAATTCTACATTTCAAAGGCACTGTGGTTTATACCCTGCTCAAAGTTATTTTTACTGCCTAGTCCAACTGATAGTGCCCTCCCCTTTCTCAGACACTTTGCAACATCAAACCCCTAGACAGGGAGGGGAGCGGGGTAGCCGCTGGAAGTGTCACCTTGGGGACTGGGAGTAACTGCTGCCTGCTTGTAAATCTAACTGAACTGAAAGAAAAACCCCAGGACAGGAGCAAGAAAAAAGTACAGAAAACAAAGATTTATTTATTTTTTTTTTTTGAACTTTCTGTTTATTGCTTTTATATAAAACAATATAGCCAGTATTCTCATGCAAGAGAATAGGAATAAAACAACAGATAATACTGAATTAACAATATTGAACTATCACATTCTTGTACAGTAGGAGTTGGGGGAAATTCGAAGGCATCAATGAGCCATAAAACATAAAGTCCAGAGAAAATGCTAGCCACTTCATGGCCTAGGTCGTAGTCCAAAGGGAGAGAGAAAAAAAAGGGCAGTTATACACACTAACCAATAGTGCTGTGTTACCTAAGTACGAATAGACATTCCAGAAAAGAAATTTGCCCTTCCTCGTTCCCTCCTCCTCTACACACCACCACACAATTATGAAAACTAGTACATTTAACACATTTATACAAGGCACTTTTATAAGAAAACTTTAGAGCCCCTTTGCATTTTACCATGTTAGTCGAGTTACACTATAAAGACTATATGTCTCTGGGAAATAAATGGGGTAACTGGACCTAACTGTAATAATAAAAAAGACCAAGAAATACATAACTGGTATCCAATGATCCCCATCTCCCAAGGAAACCACCGGACCCTTTTCTTATGTTAACAGCATATATTCAGGATAAACTTTTGTTGATAAACCTTAATTGTATTAACAAAGCGAAAACAGAGTCAATTTTCAGTCCCCTTCCGAGTCCGAGTTCTCAGTCTCCGAATGCCTAGATGAATGTACGTGGAACTCAAGTGCTGTCTTCTCCGTCCAAAGGCCCGCATCTCCGGGATCAGTAAATTGCCATGTCTTTCCCCCATATGTCACTCTTAATCGAGCAGGCAAAAGAAAGGAATTAACTATCCCCAAATTACGTAACTTTTGGCGCACTGCATCAAATTGCTTGCGGCGGGCACGTGTTTGGAAGGATAAATCAGGGAACAATTTAACATCTTTGCCTTGAACCAAGAGGGGATAAACTGCTCTTGCAGCCATAATCATCATGTCCCGAATTTCTGGACCAGTGGTTTTCAGAACCACAGTACGGGGAGTATCAGAATCTGAAGGCCGGACCCTGGGCATAATTTGAAAGGCCTGTCTCAATTCCGACCAGTCAAAGTGTTCTGGGAGGCTCAGCGTTTCTGCTAGCCATTGTTTCAGGTAAGATAGTAGATTTGAGCCTTTGGTACCCTCAGCAAGGCTCACTATGCGTATGTTTCCGGCACGAATTGTATTCTCTACGGACTCCATTGTTCCTCTAAGTTGCTGGTTTTCCTTTGTGAGTTGGGCCACGGTAGCTTGTGTTGTCAGAGTGTTTGTCGGCCTCCGCTACCAAGGAAGAAAGTGTTGTAATAGCCGCATTGTGTGTTTCCAGCCAACTAAGAGCTCTCTCTATTTTGGAATCCATAGCACGGACTGATTCCAATATTGCCTGCCAAGGTGGTTCTTTTACGCCCAGCTGAACCACATGGTCTGGTAACTCCTCTTCCCTGCTTGTAGTAGTATTTAAAGTAGCAGGCCGCTGTGATCCTGAAGCTTGAGGGACGGTGTTTTTATTGTGCCCCATAATCGAATTTGGTATCGATCTGTAGCTAGTAAGCTCACCAAGTTCAGGAGTCATTTTATAAGAATCTTTTGTGCCTAGAAAATCGAGTTTTGTTGGTTAGTGTGGAGGTAGAAGAGCAGAGCAAGTGGAGATGCTTCCTGCCTCGAAGCTAACTCTCTAGCGCCCCCCAAAGATTTATCTCTAAGAGGCACCAGTGTGAGCAGGAGGAGCAAGGGGTTAGATAAATTGACCATACAAGGTAAACCAGTTATAGTAACTGCAGGACTTGTGCCGAGACTCCCTGTACCTGTGGTTACTGGGCATGGTTTCCTAGACTTCGGCACTTTGATAAAGAGGGATGAAACAGTGTCAGTAGTGACTACCAGGGCCTAGGCTAAGCAAGAAAAGACCCTTAATGATGCTTTTCCTTTTGAAGGAAATGTAATAGGGTCTCCAAGAAAGGATAAATGTTCCAGAAAAGGGAAGAAAAGACTAACAAAGAAATGGAACAAAGAACATAATGGACTGTCTGAGGTTCACTTAGACAAAATGTTTGAAGGGTGTGATATTGGGTTTGAACAAAAGGATGACAAAACAATAACCTTTTTTATCCAATGGGTGGGGAAAAGCATGTGCAAAGGGACACCCGAGTATAAGGAGAAACATAATATTTTATACGGGGTCTGTGTCATTCCAAACACAGGAGAAGTAGTAGAGCAGTTGGTCATCCCTGAAAGGTTTCATCCCCAACTGATATACTTGGCTCATGGTTTACCATTAGCAGGTCATGCTAGGATGGACTGTACATTGACTCACTTATTGCAAAGGTTCTTTTGGCCCACTATCCATGAGCAGGTAGCTGAGTATTGCTGAGCTTGTGCGGAATGTCAAAAAGTTGCACAGATTGGGAGGAAGGATATGGTGCCCCGATGCCATACCTTTGGTGGCTACACCCTTTGAGAGAATAGCTGTGGACACAGTAGGCCCATTAGAGAAGAGCTCTCAAAGGAACTGCTTCATACTGGTTGTGTGTGACTATGCCACCAAATACCAAATAAAGGCCATACCTCTATGTACAATCACTACTACAAAGAGTTGGTAAAACTATTTAGCAGACTAGGCATCCCAAAAATGATCCTGACTGACCAGGGAAGCAATTTTAACGCTACATTGTTAAAATAACCGTACCGTCTATTAGGTGTAGTAGCAGTGCGGATGTCTCCCTAACATCCCCAAACAGATGGGCTAGTGGAAAGGTTTAACAAAACCCTAATGTGAATGCTGAGAAAGTCTGTCCATGATGAAGGGAAGGACTGTGCTAGGTGTTTACCTTTCCTGCTCTTTGCATACCAGGAGGTGCCCCAAGCACCAAGCAGCTGCAGGGGTACCTACGCAAGCTAGGAGTGGTCAGAGAGGTGGCAGCTGGGGTTCAATGCAAAGAAGTGCAAGGTTATGCTCTTTGGGGTGAAGAACCCAAGGAGAGAATACTGGCTGGGGGGGTTAAGCTGGGGATCACTGAGGAGAAGAAGGACTATGGGGTAATGATAAAAGGGACCATGAACAACACTGCCTAGTGCAGGAGAGCAGCTGCAAAAGCGAACAAAATGCTGGGGTGCATAGTGAGGGGGTTTTCGTCCAGGCGAAGAGAGGTGATCTTGCCCCTCTACAGGTCGCTGGTAAAGCCGCACTTAAGAGTACTGTGTGCAGTTTTGGAGGCCATACCTAAAGCGTGATATCACGCTACTGAAGGGAGTGTAGAGGAGGGCAACAAAGATGATATGTGGAATGGAGGGGGAGAGACAATTACAGCAGGCTGGGAGATCTGAATATGTACACCCTGGAGGATAGAAGGGACAGGGGGAACATGATAGAGACATTCAAGTATCTGAGGGGAATCAATAAGGATGGGGCAGATGGGGGTCTTTAAGTTAAGGAGGGGGAGGGTCACCAGGGGGCACGGGCTAAGAATACAGGGGGGAAGATATAGGAAAGAAATGAGGAGACACTATTTCACAGAGTGTGGTAGCAAAATGGAACGCCCTACCAGAATGGGTGGTATCATGTAAATCTGTGAACAGCTTCAAAAGGGCATGGGACAGGGCACGGGGAAGAGTGAGGGTGGAGGAGGTGGGGGGTGGTTGTGGGATGACAAAGGGAGGGGACAGCTGCAAACTAGGGTGTGGCTGCACGAGGCAGACTTAGATAGAGCGGGTGGTCTGTTTTGCGGCGCATTCATGTTCATGGTTGGTTACTCCCTCTTTCACTGTTATTTGGAAGAAACCCTTGGGGCCCCTTAGACGTTGTCAGAGAATACTGCGAGGAGGGAAAAAAACAGGCAGACAAGTGCAGTGGAGTATATGATAAAGGTTCGTAAGCGGCTGGTTAAATATACTGAAATGGCGCAAGATAACACTGTACAGGCCCAGAAAAAGCAAAGTAATTTATGATCAGTGAGTGATACATAAAGAATATAAAGAAGGAGAAAAAGTCTTGTTACGTCTACCCTCCTCTGAGAATAAGTTATTTATGAAATTGCAGGGGTCTTACCAGGTCCTTAGAGTGGACCAGTGACATACTAGAAATTCCAGAGAGACGCCAGAGTAAAAAGATCACTGCACATCTTTTAAAAAAGTGGCATGAGATAGAAAACTGTCTTGCTCTGAGCAGGATAGCCTTTCCAGAGAGGGAAGACTCAGAGATGGACTTGGCCTATAAAAGGTTAGAAAAACCATGTGGGTTGGAGGAACTGAGAATTAACCCTGCCTTGCAGAGTACACAACAGAATGAGGTCCATCAGTTGTTACAGACTTTTCAGACCACTTTTACTAGCATTCCAGGAAAAGCAGAAGGGGTGGAACATCCAATAGTTGCTACCCAAGCACAACCTATAAGGCAGAAACCCTATAGACTTCCTGAGAGGGTGAGAGGTGAGGTTATGGCAGAAACAAAAAACAACTGGGCATCATGAAGCCAACCACTAGTGCCTGGGCCTCATCTATTGTAGTGGTCGCTAAGAAAGAGGGTAGAATCAGATACACTTAGATTTCTGGAAGCTTAACACTGTATCTCACTTTGATGGTTACCCCATGCCACGGGTAGATGATATAATAGACCGTATAGGAAATGCCAAGTATATTACCACACTGCATTTGACAAAAGGGTACTAGCAAATCCCTTCAGAAAAAAAATCTAGGGATAAGACAGCCTTTATTACCCCACTAGGTCTTTTTCCATTTGTGACCGTGCCCTTTAGTCTACATGGTGCCTCTGCTACTTTCCAGCAGTTTATGGATCAGATTTTTAACATTACACTCAAGAGCATTGTTCAGCCTACCTAGACGACATGGTAGTGTATAGCCTAGACTGGAAAACATACCTTACACAGTTAGCTGCCGTTATACAGTCTATAAAAACAGCAGGGCTGACCACCAACCCAGCTAAATGTGCAGTGGCTATGACTGAAACCAAGTACTTAGGATTTATGTCGGAAAATGGGCAAGTCAGGCCCGAGATTGAGAAAACAGAAGCTCAGGCAAGGTGTCCTATTCCCCAAACCAAAAGACATGTTAGAGCATTTCTAGGCTTGGCAGGTTGTTATCGAAGGTTCATCCCCAATTTTGCCACAATAGTTACCCCATTAACACATTTGATTAAGAGAAGGTGTTCTAATAAACTCAAATGGAGCCCAGCCTGTGAAGAAGCTTTCAGGTCAGTTATGGCTGCTCTTTGTTCTGCTCCTGTTTTAAAATGCCTAGATTTTACATTCCCATTTGAGGTACAGACAGATGCCTCTAAAACTGGTATCAGAGCTGTATGCAGCCAGATGATACAGGGTGAAGAACATCCTGTCATATAAGTAGGAAACTGCACAAAAAAAGAACAAAAATTTTCTACCATAGAGAAAGAATGCTTGGCTCTTAGATGGGCCATGGGCCATAGAAGCACTACGATTTTATTTGTGGGATGCAGAGTTCAAACCGACTACAGACTATAACCCCTCTTTGCTGGCTACAACAAATGAAAGATAAAAGTCCACAAATTATGAGATGGTATCTTACTTTGCAGCCTACCCTTTCACTGTGCAACATAGACCTGGTGCCCAACACAAAAATGCAGCTATTTTGTCTAGGCATGGAGCAGATGAGACATATATAAGACAGTGCTATAACAGGTATATCAGATGCTAGATACTGTATAACCCCAGGGTATATGTGTAACCCCCATGCCACTTTTGGTAAGTTGGACACCCCCCATAAAAAACAGGAACTAGTACCCACATATGGTATACCATTTGCTTTCAGCAGAAATCCAAGATTGGTACCACCCTTGGTTAGGATGTATACCAGGCTCATTTCTAGAGGAAGGGGGGTGAGAGTACAAGGACAAAACATGAACCCTTGTAACTACAACCAGATCCAGGGAAGAGAATGCTAGGCGTACACTAGATCTAACTGCTGAGGGGGCCCCAGTAATTCCACACCAGAAGCAAGCATCAGAATGTCAGAAACAGTAGCTGGGATTTTGCAGTATGGCTTTATTCAACAGGTGTTCCTAAAGCATCCATGGATCCCCACGGGTTGGTCATGGCAAACAGGTACAAAGCTCCAAAACTCTCTTTGCTAGGCAGTACAATTTTCCAGAGAAACAACAATTCCTTTCTCTTTACCATGGTGTATGCACGTGGACTGTGCCACTCACCCGAACAGATTTCCATTTTCACAGAGTGTAATTTTTCTGAAACTAAGCCACACACTCAGAACATCTTCTTCCCAAACAGGTGTATACTTGTGGATCTATGTCACACACCTGAACCTGCAGCAATGGCATTTGCTCAGGTAAAACTGGCACCCTACCATGAATCCGTTAGCCCTGCCTTGTAAGCTTCCAGATGGCATTCCTCCCTCCCTTTGCCCCAACCGACAGTTTCCGCCATTCCTTCAGGGTTACACCACTGAAGCCTCCATTCTCCACTGAAATGCTAAATACTTCACTTCTTCTTCTTCTTCCAAGGGGCATTGATGGGTGTGATCTAGCCTTATCTATGGGCACACACACCCCAGAACAGAAACCCCTAAATGGAGAACTTGTATCCCAGAACAGTACTCACAGGTCAGTTGCTCCTTCCTCTAGGCATGGAGAACAACTAGAAAGCACCTTTTCCCATCGGTAGCTTGTCAGAAGCAGTCTCTCATAAAGTCCTTTCCAAAGGCAGCTGAAACACACAAGGACCTTCAGAGGATTGCCCCCTTGGATCCATTGACTAGCAGTCCCTTTCACTTCTCCTGGAGTGAACAAATCAGGAAATCCTGCTGAAGAAAGATCTCCACCACTTCACTGGAAGCTGGTAACTGCAATGCAAACTAGGGTGAAAAATCCTGGGTCCTCAGACTCAGAGCCCACTGGCAGAGATCCTGCCACTCTCATTGTCACACTCAGACTTCAAACTCAGACCAACTCAACATTCTAAAACTTTCCCAGAGCAGCTGTGCCAGAAAAGGGTTATGCTGTTGCGAGAGTTCCAAATGACATAATCATTCTTCCCTCGGACTAGCTGGGTAAACAATGATGTCACTGTGTAAGCAGCCCCTAAGTGAGCTTCTTACCAGCTACCTGTTCTGCCTGCCTCACACTAACACTGATAGGATTCTAGTAACCCCAGGGCACTTGGTGGTTACATATGCATATGCTTGTATAGCTATAGAAATCTGAAGAAATGTTTTTCTATTTGTTTGAGGGGGACCCTGGGGTGGAGCTTCTGTAGAGGATAGGTGGAAGCTCCCATTGCTCCATTATGCCTGAATGTATGGAAACCAGTGAACTAAAAAGTCATTGGTTTCGTTCTGAACAGAAGGGTGTGTATGATAGGGCTGGTCGTCCTACCTTGGAATTAGAGGGGACTCTGCTCTAATTTATTTTTCTAAAGCCTGTTGCAACAGCATTCTAACTAATCTATACTGTACTATCCTCTCCCTGTTCTGTCAGGATGGCCACCTACAGAACACCCCCCTTTTCTTCTTTACTTTATGTTTCCTTTTCAAGTCCCTCTAAAATGCATCCTGCATGGCTCAAAGTGACCAAACAATGTAATAGCTAGCTAGCACAGTTTCATCTACCAATATAAAAACAGATACCCACTGTTAAATATTTGCACTTTTAAAATATGAGCCATTTTCTTGGTTCACTGTTGTTATGCAACACATATAGTATAAACCATGTTTGATTTCCTAAAGTACATTGAAAATGTTATATACTGTGTAGCGGTTTGGTGTCTGGCAAAGTCGGATTCAGTATAAATGAAAAGTTTCCCTCAATAGAGAAAAAGCTTGAGAATGTGTTTTACTTTAAATTCATAATGGTATCTGATATAAACAGCTTTGGTTTTTCAGACAGCCTGGAGCCAAATGCAAACAACCTTGGTTCTACAGACTACTCGGAGCCTTGAAATCATTCTGTGATGCAGTGTCAAAATGGGAAAAAGTATATAACACCCCCTGAAAACAGATTGAGGGACTTGGCTTTTCAGTCTGCTAGACTGAAGCATGAGAGAGGAAAGGGCATGCAGTCTTCATGTCCTCAAAGCAATCTGAAGCACAGATGAAAACAGGAACCCAGCGATATCGAGGAATCCTAACTACTAGATCCTGACAAATGCTATGTAATGATTTATTTTCTTGTTTTTGGAACCTTGTTGGAATAAAGTCACACAGCAAGCATGCTGTACCATGTATGAACTGAATCAGTGTTCATCTTTTACACCCACACCCTGGGACAGAGAGGACAGCAGAAATATAGGGGGGGAGGGAGAAGAGTCAGTTTTTTAAAAAGTTTTTTTTCTCCCCCATGCGCAGCCACCCCTTCCTCCTTAGTGACCTACCCCTGCCACCCACCATCCCAGGGACTTACCTGGGGGGAGATCCCCCATGGATATTCCACCATGGTGGGGTCAGGGGGAAGGGCCATCCTCCCCCCAAAGCACAAACCAGACAACTCCCCAGGCCCTTTAGGCACTGTGGGTATTGCGGTGTTCAAGGAATCAAGCAGCTACTGCGATTTTCCCATTTTGTCCCCTGGCCAGGCAGCATGCAAGCCATACATGTGCATAGAGGCACAAACATACTGTGCGCCTGCCACTGGCCATCCCTTCAGAGTCACCCCCGCTGCCATGCCACTGTGGCTCCACACGGTGACCGTACTAGAGCAGTGTAACTTATCCCCCCTCCCCAGAAGAGAAAAGCTGTAAGTCAGATGCTCAATTCTCTGCCACCCCTCACTGACCCCCAGTGACCTGAGTCCATCCCAGAACTTGGGCCACCAGCATAATGGGAGGTGTGGCATCATGGTCCTCAACCCCCTGTGCCACTGGGCCAGTCAGAGGGATAGAAGTTTGACAGAAAAGAGGACCAGTGCAATGTGGCAATCAGCTTTGAGCAAAGGGAGCGCAAGATCAAAGTAAAGAGAACAGGGATGGGGGCAGAGTGAAATGGCAGAAGATGCTGATGGGGGATCAAGTCTGACAAGGGAAGATTTGGGGACAGTACTGTATCCGCATCTGCATGGGATGATCTTATGGCAGAATGGGAGTAGGAGACAGGATCTGTTATGGTATGTGTTGCGTCGTGTTGTATACAATATGTCTACATTGTGAGCAAAGTGAAAACAGTAGCTTAGCAGCAACAGTACTGAGGTCTGTCGAGTTTCACAAGTTTAGATAGTAAGAGTCTCCAGGAAGGAGCACACTGAAAATTTAGACAGTAAGTCTGCAGAAAGGAGCACATTGTGAGTTTAGATAAAGTTTAGATAGTAAGGGCCTGCAGGAAGGAGCACATTGAAAGTTTAGACAGTAAGGTTCTGCAGGAAGGAGCACACTGTAAATTTAGATAGTAAGAGCCTGCAGGAAGGAGCACATTGTAAGTTTAGACAGTAATGTTAGTTAAGACAGTAAGAGTCTGCAGGAAGGAGCACATTGTAAGCTTAGCTAGTAAGAGTCTGCAGGAAGGAGCATATCACACAGAACCCAGGAGGCGTTCCACAAACTGAGGAGTCTGTATGAGACGTCAGATTAGTCAATAGCATTTGAACACAAAGGGGTAATAAAGAAGACATGGTGCTGGCTTCTTAGGGCATGGGCGAAAGAGTTAAAGAGATTGTGTGACATAACATGTTGGGCTTCATAGCCCACTACCCTGAGGCAGTGATAGCCCCTCTGTGCCAAAATTATAATTTGTATTGCACTCTATACAGTTTGGGAAGGGATGGTAATTCTGGCCGAACTGCCAGCCAGCTAATCCCGTCCCACTTCCTGGACCGCCTGCTCTGCACCCGTACTCCCCCGTTTTGTGACATTTAACCAGGGAGAGCGTGGAGACATGCCCCATACAAGTCTATAGGGCTCATTTTCAAAACGTTTTTATGGCACTTTCATGTACCTTTGGAAAAAAATGAAAGCCACTGCTCAACTAACAGCAGTGGCTTTCATTCTATCAAAAGGTACATTAAAAGTAACGATAAGCGATTCTGTGAGCCCATCAACTGTAGAGGCCTCTCGCTCTCCTGGCTCACGACGCTAAAGCAGGAGACAAGAGTAGGTGGTCAGGAAATGAAGCAAGATAACTGACTAACAGAACTGTATCTGATCCTTCCCAAACATATAAGTCTGTCATCCTCAATTTTGCCCTGAAGAGCTATCACCGCTCCCAATTACCGAACTATCGAAGCCGCTTTACAAATATATCACATTTACTTTAAAGGAGATAAGAGGTTGACAAGACAACACAGGAGACTCTCAGATCACAATTTGAACAGTAGGGTCACCCCACATGTGTACGAACCTTCCTAAGGATGTCCAACCAAGGGCAGACAAGGGCAAAGGTGCAAAACACGAGTCCAGTCTGGAAAGGCAGTATTAAGGGGCAACATCATACACTATGTCATAATAAATATAGGGAGAATCCTTGTGCTGATCTCATGTCTAGCAGTGAAAGAGACAGACAGGTTTTGCTGCAAGGCACCATGTCTTATAAGATGTCTGGTGCAGATGGCAATTATGTAGTGGGGGAAGTAAAGGTGCTGATCAAACCAGGTTCCCAGAGATTTTAATTAGCTGACCTGCTCGACTGTGGCCCCATCAAAGGTAATGAGGCTGTGTGTTTATATCAGCAATTATTGGCAATTAGGAGAAAATCCAGTCCTAACAGCTCTTAAGATAAAAAGCAACAATCCCAGGTCTCCCGAATTCTTGAGAAGGTGAATACAATGGCCCTGTCCGCTCTACAGAACTGCTTTTGAAAATCTGTTTTTAAAACCAGTTTAGTTAAACCATTTCAATGTGTCCAAACTATGCAGTAACCCATTCTTTTTTTTTTTTTTTTGTACATTCTGTTTCTCTCCCACCTATCCGGAACTCTTTCTGGCTACCCCACTCGCCTAACTGCTCTACCATCCACTGTGTTCCCCGTCATCTTCAGAGACATTACGACTCCCCGGGGATGGGGTCCCTACAGCCCTGGGGAGATCGAAGAGGCAGTGACAGGAAGCCAGCATTGGGCGTGTGGCGGCGGCACTGGAGGAGCCGTTGCCTATCCGGTAGGTGGGGCCTCCCCTTACATGCCCTCTTCCCCATCCCTCCATGCATGGTGCCACGTCCCTCTCAACTACCGGCGCACAGCAACCCTGCCAGCAGCGGGCCACGCTGAGCGATGCAGTCCAGCGTTCTACCGGTGCCTCCTGGTCTCCACCAGGGGCGCGAGTGCTGGACATCCCTGGGAATGGAGAGCAGCCCTGCGGGAGCTCAATCCAATCCCTCCCCTGCTGACCCCTGCCACCCGAGTTCGCTCCTGAACCCGGGTCGCCAGCGTGGCACGAGGTGTGGCGTCCAGCGCCTCAACCCTCAGTGCCACCGGGCCACTCAGTAACCATTCTTGATAATGGTTTCTGTATCCACGCCACCTGTAACCATTTCATATTAATTCCAACACAAAGAACTGTGCTTGCCAGTCCACACTGCAGCCAGAACTGTTTTAGTTAAACCATTACCATTAAACAGGTGGTGCAAAGGTTGTAATTTTTATTATTACACAGTAACCATGTTACTCCAGTCCAAAATGCAGAAAAAACAACAAATTGTAGGTGATACAATTTAAGGGTATTGGCTAAGATATTTACACTAGGTATCTACCAGTATCTCATTCACTACCATGCAAAGTGCTCAGGGATGTAGCAATTATAATTTGCCCCTGGGCCAGGAGAATTGAAAGGTCATCAGTTCACACCAGTCATTTGGGGAATACCCAACACAAACAGTGTAGTGCTGTAAGGGAGTGGTGTGCTGCTGAGGTGTCATCCTTCGGAGGAGACATTAAACTAAAGCCCCATCTGCCCATCTTTGGTGGCTCTCCAGGTGGAATTTAAAGATCCATCACTAATACAGCATAAATGAAAGGCACACTATAAAACCAAATTTTATTTTATACAATCAACGTTTGGGCATTAACATACATACAAAGTTGTGATGCACTTAATAAATACACTTCGTGGGACATGGGCGATGGAAGCAGTGGGGGTCACAGTCCTGCTCGTCTTTTGTGAGGACCACAAGATCTTTAATGTCCACAAAGCAGGTAGGATCGTGGTATTCCATCTCATTGGATGGTCAGCACCGACGATGGCATACGCTTTATAAACTAACAACTGCAAGCTCACAAGTGCTCCCGTAAAAACAAACTGTAAGTACCTTTGACTTTCTTGTGCAAATGCATTGAGCATCACACAGTACAAAGTGAAGCATTTAACTCAGACCCACTGTCAAGTAGCCTGTGCACGTATTAGCTAATTCCACTGCATGTACTGCTCTTAGCAGCCTCAGAATACAAATTTACTGTGTGGCAAACATTCCAGATTTGTTTAATTTATTTATGTAAAGAGTTTTACCAGGAAAGACTTACTGAGCTGAACACCTCATTTCCAGATGTGTCCGGGGGGAGCAGGCAATACAGCACATGCAAGTGAAATAAATTGTATATGCAGTGGAAAATAAATAACATACAATCAAAGACAAATGCATTATATAAATAAAAGTAAAAAATGCATTACAGTTTTGCAGACACAGTATGCAGACAGATAACCAGGACAACACAAAATAAATAGGAATAACACTGCAGATTCAGTACTAGTGCAATACAGTTCAGGGTGCAACCCAGAAACGGAGTAGGGTGTCACATAGAAACATAAACAAGAAAACATAGAATTTGTTGACAGATAAGGACAGCTTGTCCCACCTAGTCTGCCTAGTTTGTCCCTTGCTATACTGTCACTGCAGAATCTACCTGTTCTCTGGCTACTTACCACCCCCCCCCGGCTTTTCTACTACGATTTCTTTGTGCCTATCTCACGCGTGCTTGAAGCCCACCATAGTTTTCACTCCCACCTCTGCAACTGCTAGACTGTTCCAGGCGTCCACCACGCTTTCAGTGGAGAAGTACTTTCTCACTTTAGTTAGTTAGTTGAAAATTGGTGACTGGGAAAGGCTTGTGACCCGGCGGAGGGGAACAAAGAAATAAAACAGAAAATACAGAACACAGTCACAGTTAGTAAGATAAAGTGCAATCAGAGAACATGATTAATACAGAAGTGCAGAATAAGCAAGCAAGGCAAAAAGTAACAATTAGGTGTTTTAGTCACACCTACGCCAGGCTAGGAGGCAAATGCATGAGGAACTGGTTGAGGGGGAGGGACAACAGAAGCGGGGGGGCAGGGATCTCAACTAATACCTGAGGGAGCCAAGGGAGGCAGTGAAGCAGCAGGATGAGAGGAGATGGTTTCAGAATGAAGGATGATAAGAAATGACTGATTGCCCAGCAGAGAAGCAGGAATGTGGAACAGCGAAGGTGTAAGGATCCCCGGAGAGGAGGGAGCAGGAGGCAGAGGGGATGAGGGAGAGAATAATGAAAGATAGAAGGGAAGAGATCCAAACTAGCATTTGGCTATGAAGGAGGCATACTGCATCTGGTGACGTGAGGGCAGAGGGAGAATGGATAAGGAGGAGTAAAATGAGCAATGATGAGTCTGAGATGGGGAGTTGTTAGCACAGTAGCAGAAGGAGTTACAGAGGGTGTCCAGTCTGGCCAGGGAGGTTGAGGGGGTGGTGCTATAGACCATGTCAGCATTAGGCCCCTACAAACGTGACCTCCGAAAACATCTCAATGCTAACACTATCTGTGACTGCTTGCCTTAGCCCCTCAGTGCTGTCTTACCTTGTCCCTAAGCAGCTCTCCCTCGTGACCACATGCTCCCTTAAATCCTGAACTTATTTCTGTTCATCATGTGCCTTAATGCAATCCATCCTTCCCTCCCTTCCTTCCTTCCTTCCTTCCTGTCAAACTCCCCTCTTACCCTCCACCCCCTCTTTTCTCCTACTATCCTCTCCCATCTCTAGCCTAACCCCCCAAAAATGAAAAATAAAAAGCTTGACAAGGCCTACCAGGGCTGATGCTTCCCACTTCCTAAGTGGGTATTAGCTGCTCTGGGCTACTGTAACCCTGAATATAGCCCTCCATCCTGACAACTCAGTCTGCTGCAGTACCTCCCTCTGCCTTACAGGCACCCCCAGTCTCAATTGTCCTCTCTTCCTTAAACTGCCTTAACCCTCTCATAAACTCGTTGCACTTATAATAACCTGCTGACAATCTGTTTATGTTTATATTAATACTTAAGACTCATATTTGTTATTATGCCTGCACTTACAGCTCTATTGTATACCTATATGTTTTTTTTTAATCACTGTTAATGTAATTCTGACGTGGAACCTATGTAATGAGTTTGTTCTCAAAGGTGTTAATCTGAGATGACAATAAATAAATAAATAAAAATAAATGTCCACTCAGTCATAAGACCAGGGGCACCATTTTGGTGACAAGCTCTCGGCAGACCTGTGGAGACAGACAATCTTTACTGTGGTATAAGGCACCCAGTTTAGGACAGAGCTCGGCACAGATGGCATCAATGTGGGCAGACACATCAAGCCTACTGTCTAGCCACACACTGAGATACTTGAAGGATGGAACTACTTCTAGGGTTCTCGGGGGGAGCCATCCAAGGTAGAGAAGATGGGCAAAGTTGCGAGTCTGACCAGTTTCTGGCTGATGCCAAAGGTCATGGACACAGGTTTTTTTTGTGTTGACTTGGAGTTGGTTTGATTGGAACCAGTGCAGGACAGTGTGGGAGTTTTGCTGGAGCAGACCTTCCACAGCTGTAGTGGAGGGACTATAAGTGCAGATGACTGTGTCATCTGCATATTTGTGAAAGTGCAAGTAGAACATTCCTCCTAAACTGCCATCCTTCTAGCTTCATTGCAAGCCATGTTGTCCTGTTGCACCTTCTCCTCTGGAAAATATTCCTCTCCAGTAACTTCTGCTCCCCCGTGAGGTACTTATAGGTCTCTATCATGTCCTCCCTCTCACTCTTCTCTTCCATGGCGTACATACTGAGATCCCTCGGTCTTTGCTCATAGGGCTTTCGATGCAAATCCTCCACAATTGTAGCTGCCCTCCTCTGGATAACCTCTACCCTGTGTATGTTCTTTCTGAGATGTAGTCTTCAGATCTGGACACAGCACTTCAGGTGGGGTTTCACCAACAATTGATACAATGGAAACACCACCTCTCTTCTTATATTGGTGATTCCCTTCCCTGTGTACCTCAGCATCCCACTGGCCCTGCCTACTGCCTTGTCGCACTGCCCTGCCACTTTAAGGTCATCAGATATGATAATCCAAAGGCCTCTTTCCTGTATTGTGACCGTCAACATGTCCCCTCCCCAATTTTACACACCGCCCCTGGGTTTCTGTGCTCTAAGTGCATAATTTTGCACTTTTTTTTTTGCACTGAAACCGAGTTGTCATACCCTTGACCACCCAGGCTGCGAAGGTGTGAGGATTAACAATGACAGTGCAGTAGGGTAGGTAGGGGTACAAAAAACAATTCCAGATGATACAGCCGATAGGAGCAGTACAGCCTGGGGTAGGAAAGAGAAAATTATCAAGCGGGGGGCATGGGGGCAACATCAAAGATGGAGGGGGGACCAAGGGTCTGGAGCACTTGCAGGAAGACAGTAATAAAGTTAAATGATGTACAAACCCAAACAAACTCTGAAAACAGGTACACCTGCAAGCCGACTAGCTATACCATTGGGTCATTCTCTGCTCTCTGATTCGACAGTATGTATCTATGTAACAAGTTCCATATCAGACAAAGTATTTTATGTGTGAGCTTACCCTTCCGCTTCTTTGTTCACCAGATCACAGAACCCCTGGATGTATTCCCACTGCTCTTCCTGATTCCTGGGGTCAGTGGCTTTATCTTATGAAAATTAAACAAAAAACTCGTTATGAAAGAAACAGGCAGAAACAAAATGTTTATATATACATAGAAAAATGGGAGAAAATTCCAGAGTTCATTGTTTACCCCCTAATTTAAATACTTAGAAAGTTACCTAGTATTTATTAAAAAGTAGTGGTTGTTTTGGAATATCAAATTAAACTTTTGACAGCTGGCCTGGTGGCAAAGAGAACAGAGGCACCCTGGGCCTTACTTTTTCCTACACTGGCGACCCGAGTTCGGGAACAAGCCGGTCATGGGGGGCAGCCGGGAGAGAGGGTTAAGCATCCAGAGAACAGCTGTCAGGGTTGGATTGGGGTACAGGGGGCCCATCTGGACAGTGGCCACAGGGGCCCACCTGGACAAGCAACAGGGGAAGGCACAGGGTGACACAGTCTGATAGGTATACTACATGCATGTGATACACCAGCTCCTTATGCAGCATACAGTCACCTGCAGTACCCCCCACCATATGAGAGAAGTATGGTGATAAGCAAGGAATGGCAGTGTGCAGAGGGTGACCAGGTACCCAAGTGGGTGGGTCCCACCTGCGTGCATCTATGGTGTACCACTGTGGGTGTGTGCCACAGGTCAGTCCATGGCCCGTGCCAGGCTGCCACTCATACCACCAGGCTACCTGGGCACCGTTTCCCCAGATGTCACCATAGGTGCATGCCACCATCGGGTGGCACCCTGCAGGCCCCAAGGATGCAGGCTATGGCCCCTGGAACATGTGCTGCAGTGTGGCCACCTGCTCTGCTGGTGTTCTGGGGGCACCTGACAGCACTGGCATGTGGCAACTGGGTGTCTATGTCCTGAGTATGGTGTGGGGGATGGCTTTCTGCGCAGTGCCCGTGGTGTGCCAGCACCTGTGACTTTGGATACTTCTGTCCTGGTATGACTGCTGTGTATGGGTCCTGGAGCACAGCTTGGTGCACCTCCAAGGGCTGTCCCAGTATGGCCTGTCTGCAGTTCCGCAGCCATCCTGTAGGTGTCTGGCCGATTTAGGCCATTCTTTTGTCTGCCTAACTGTGCGCGGCACACTTCTGGGATCTTGTGACAGGCGTGCCGCACAGTTGGCTGACTATATGGATCAGAGGTATATTCATGTAACTGCCCCCTTTTTTTTGCACTGCATACATTATATCTGCACAACTGCGCATTTAGAAATGTGCAACGCAGCTCTCCCTTTCAAATATCGTGCTTCCATGCATTTTCTGAGATGCACCGTGCATCTTCATTTTGGACAGCGCATCTTCTTTGAATATGTGGGCCGTAATGTGTGTGGATATTTTTAGTTCATACTTGAAGAGTAAAACAGGGAAGACATAATTCAAGCCCAGAGATGAAAGCATGTTAGACTTACAATATAAGATTTTATGGCAGAGATTGTTGATATTCACAGAAAGTTTATGTGTAAAAAAAAATTATCACAATCAGAGACATTTTTGCTTAGAAAGGAAATCAGAGGGTACCCTGGGTAGTGCAGCGGGTGGAGAACCACTGTAAATGAGTGCATGTTTGCAAAGCATGCTTAATCCCTGCTAATGGGGGTGGGGGGATCCAGAGTCCCTTCCAACATTAAATTACTTTTGTTACTTTGTATATACAAGTTTTAATACTAGTGCCATCACTTATAAAACTGCAAAAATTAAGAAAGAATTGTTGCCAATGATAAGGGCACATTTTAATTACCAACCTTTAGGAGATGCCTATTTTTCCTACATCTCCCTTGTACAAAGACAGGCATAGCTTATTACTGCCAACATTGTCTGGCCCATTGTATTATATTGCAGTGTCTTGTACTGTATTGCATTGCATTGTATCATATTGTATTGTGTTGTACTGTATTGCATTGCATTGCATTATATTGTATTGCGTTGTACTGTATTGCATTGCATTGTATTGCACTGTATTGTGTTGTACTGTATTGCAGTGCATTGTACTGTACTGTATTGTGTTGTACTGTATTGCAGTGCATTGTATTATATTGTATTGTGTTGTACTGTATTGCAGTGCATTGTATTGTACTGTATTGTGCTGTACTGTACTGTATTGCAGTGCATTGTATTGTACTGTATTGTTTTGTACTGTATTGCAGTGCATTGTATTATATTGTATTGTGTTGTACTGTATTGCAGTGCATTGTATTATATTGTATCGTGTTGTACTATATTGCAGTGCATTGTATTGTACTGTACTGTACTGCAGTGCATTGTATTGTACTGTATTGTGTTGTACTGTATTGCAGTGCATTGTATTGTACTGTATTTATTTTACCAGGAAGAAAGCTCCATTGAGCATTGCTCATTGACAAGGAGGTCCTGGTTAGGACAGGTAACATAGCAGTAATAATACGATGGGTAACATAATACAGAGAATGCTAAACAATGGTAGAGTAGTTTTACATAAAACAAAAGAAAGTACAAAATCAATGCATACAGAAGGCATAAGATGCAGTAATATCTATGTATTGAGCACAAATTACAGAGTATTTTAAAGCAGCAGTGCAATGAAACTGGGAAAAAGCTGATGCTACCTTTTCTCACTAGAAAAGATTCTACGGGCCTGATAGTCAACATTTTGTGCGGGCACTAACGGGTGATTGCCCACACAAACCAGGGTTTGCATCGGAGGATGATATTCTAAAGGGGTGGTTGCATGGCCAAACTGGGTTAGTGCCTGCACAAAACATAATGTATGTGGGTGGGCAAAGGGAGGGGCGGGGACAGGAATATCCGCGCAACCCCATATGCAGCGCATTTACACTGCACAAAAGGGCTTAGTGTGGTCCATTTGCAGAGCTCAACTACTGCTGAACAAAAGCTCAGCTTACTCCAGGCAACCCTAGCAGCTGCCAGAGGTACTGCAGCAAAGTACCTGGTTGTCAGTGGGGAGCACACTCGCCCCTCTTGTGGTCCGTAACACCACCCCCACACTGTTCCTGTACACAAGGCAGTCAGCCCTGGTGCCTAATGGCCCCCGCTCCCACCGACTGTCAGTCTGTGTATGACTCAAAACCTCCATAGTGCCTAGTAGACCCTCCTGCCCTCCAGTCACTGGGCCGTACAATAAAAAAAATCCTCCCTGGTGCCTAGTGTTCCCACCCCACCAACCAGCTCATAACATAGAAATAAAGCTCTCTGGTGCCTAGTGCCTCCCCCACCGATCACCATCTCTGTGTCCATGGCAGTACTAATCCATGGTGCCTGGTGGTCCCCCCATTGCCGATCACCAGTCACCTACACATATAGAGCCCCCAGGTGCCTAGTGTCCAAACACCCCATCTAATCCCGGCCTGTTCAGGGTAATACATGTGCCTGACATCCACAGTCCCCCCTCCCCAGCCCCATAACAGACACACCACCGTCCCTGTGCTGCTGGTGTATGTAAATGATAAGGTGCAGGGTAATAAAACAAACTAGTCCCTGGTGTGTCCTGGTAACCTCCCCCATCATCTGTACTGCCCGTCTAAACAGAACACCCTGGCATTTAGTAGCCACCCCGCTACCGAATACCCACCCATCTCCTCTTCCCCTTACCAGACTCTTCATTGACATGGGAGTGCATATGTCGAATCCTTTGCATACCTCCTCAGCCAGCCGCTGTACGTCCAGGCAGGGAGCACATGTCTTATTTATAGGATGGGCCACTAGATGCCAGGGAGTACTGCCTGGACAGGGGCAGAATTGGTGATGGGAAGGGGGTTATCTGGACACACCAGGGACTAGTTTGTTTTATTTCCTGTGCCTTACCATTAAATGCACCAACAACACAAGATGTTGCTGTATCTAATCTGAGG
The DNA here is from genome assembly GCA_016271365.2 of Neoceratodus forsteri. Classification (NCBI taxonomy): domain Eukaryota; kingdom Metazoa; phylum Chordata; order Ceratodontiformes; family Ceratodontidae; genus Neoceratodus; species Neoceratodus forsteri. The sequence goes on from JADMNL010000025.1 coordinate 271,718,636, forward strand.
CAGGGAATGGTGATGAGGGGAACCACTGGATGTCGGGGACATGTATTACCCTGAATGGGCTGGAAATGGGGGAGGGTTAGACACTGGGCACCTGGGTGGTCTATATGTGTACGTGACCGGCTATCAGCGAGGGGGGGCCACTAGGCACCAGAGATTAGTACTGTCATGGACATGGGGATGGTGATCAGTTGGGGGGGACCACTAGACATCAGCACTGTCACACAATTACGGGACCGGGCAATGGGGGGGCTACCCATGCAAATGAGCCCATAATGGGCATGCAATAGCCCCTTTGCCCCTTGCATGCTCTATGGGCTCATTTGCATGGGTCCCTTTGAAAACTGCATATAGCTCTCTGTCGCTGTCCACTTGAGGCGCACTTTGGGACCCATGTCCAGGCAGTGCTACTTGACTTAGCACTGCGCCGACACAGCCCTGTATTCAGTCGGACAGTGCTGGAGTGCTATCAGACTGAATGTAGCCTCCTTGGACCCCTGGGCAATTGCAAAAAGCAGCACATACCTATGTGCTGTACTTTGCCCTTTTCTGAATTTTGGGCCACCCGTGTCTTCCAGTTTTATTTGGTGGTAAAATTTTCCAATTCCACCAAAATTTGAATACTTTATAAATGTTTTAATTCAGTTTTTTCTCAAGAAAAAAAAAAGATGGCCACCACATTTTGCATAGAGAGATAGTATTGTATAACTGGCAAGGGGTAGGATTGGGGGGGGGGGACAAGGTGTGCAGCATAGGTGGTACCTAGACAAATACATTTGACAGGTATGCTAATATTTTTATTAATTGTAGCTGAAAGTAGCATTTTTGGAAAAACATTTTTTGTTTCACTGCTGCTTTAACAGCATTCACTTTTGTCAAGACAGTATTGACCAAGAAAGGCTTCAAAGAAAAACACCGCTTACCCACTGGCACTTTCCTGTTGCTGCCTATATCCCGATTCATGGTACTGTATGAAAACAAAACATTTCTAACTTCACTTAGATAGTGATATTAACTTTTAATCAGTGCTCGCACACTTCTGTGTACTAAGGCTGCCATAGGCTCGGCGTCAGCACCCGGGCCTCCCGGGCAAATGCCCAGGGCCCCAGCATCGGGGGGGGGGGGCGACTACTCTGCATCTCCACTTCCATCTGCAGTGTGTTTCAATTTTAAATTGTTGCCGTTGCTGTTCCAAACTCTGTCTGAGCCTGATGCCACCTCTCGGTAGAAAGAAATACATTCAAAAATATGTCCGCACTAGCCCCCCCCCCACCCCGCTGGCCCTGAATGAATGCGTTACTACTAGCCCAGCTGCTTAGTTTGATTGTCAGGCCAGGGCCCCAATTCAGCTACTAGGGAGTGTTGTGGCCGTGGGGGGTGGGTTCAGCGGTAGCCAATGGCTGAAGAGTGTGGTGGAGGGGTTGGCCTGAGGGGCCGAGCCACCCTGCCGTGCTGTTAGCCATGTAAGTTATTGGCGCCTTTTGGTGGGAGTTAGGTGGCTGCTCGCTGCATGAGTGCACACTATTCTGGTGGTCTGGACTTGGTGGGGCCAGCAGGAGAGACCATAACTCGTTGTGACGAGAGGAGAGAGACTAGAAATTACAACCCGCCATTGTGTGTTGGGGACCTGTGGCTGGGTTGCGGGTGGAGTGACAGGGCTGGCACCCTGTGAAAATGGCACAAAGGTGGGTCGCAGGTCAGGGTTAGCAGCAACAGCAGAAGCAGATCCGGCGGGACAGTCGGAGCACGATGCCCATGCAGGCTGCGCAATGGTCACGGTTGGTCGGTCGGAGCCGGAGAAGGACTGTCTGGAGCATCTGGAGTGTGGCAGCTGGCAGGACAACAGCTGGAGCAGTGGAGTCAACTGGAGCAAGCAATCGGAGCATATCTGGAGGGAGTTCACCCTCCTCCTTTCCCTTTCCCCTTCCTAAAGTTTCACCTTATTGTTCTTTTTTCATCTACAAGACTATGTGTTTTTTTTTTGTTTGTTTTTTAATTTTATAAACTGTTATCTTTGCTTATGACTGTCTCAATTGTACCAATGAACCTTTGTAAAAGAACCTTGGCTTAAAGGTATTTGTAATCCCAGAACAAATAAATAAAAAAAAAAAAATAGGAGTTGTGTCAGCACCAGCAAGCAGGTCAGCCAACTGAACTTAGCAAACCGATTTTGGTTCTGTCCAATTTTGACTACGTTGTGTTGTATGATAAAAACATTTTTTTTTTAAGGTATATGGAATGGAAAGCAAGAGTTCGTGGGGTTGGGTTGAGCCGGGGGGTTCAGTGGTCTGGCCTGGGTCGGGACTGACTCAGGCGGGAAGTTGGGAACCGATCTGATGCTGGCTGGGAAAGCTGACTCAGGCTGTTTTGGGGGAGGTACTAGAAATAATGCCATTGCTTCCTTGCTGATGAGCATCATGCATGAGCAACTGAGCAGCAGTGCAGCACGTTCTGTAAAATGGCGGGACACTGACCATGCTAGTAGTAAAACTGTGCATGTAGCGTGCCACTGCTGAATTGCTCTGACTGAACGCGGGAAACTAAAAGTAGCGGGTTGGGGTCCAAGCATGAGACAGTGCCACCACTGCCAATTTCAGGCTCGACGTTGGGTTATTTTTTTACATGGACGGACGGGTCTGACTCTAGAGAGGGAGCCTACTGGAGTGCCTGACAGGGAGCCCTATAGAAACTTAGCGCCTTTGACCCTGGGCTGCTGTCAGCCATCTACGTAGAAACCGTTTCTTTGCCCAGGATATGCTAATGTGTCCCCAATGACTCAGCATACTGGCTGGCAGGGGCACATTAGCATATCCCAGGCGAGGAAGCCAGCAGCTCCCACGAGATGGCTGCCGACAGCCTTAGTAAAGAGAAATCCGTGAGCACTAATTAAAACTTAAATATCACTACGTAAGTGAAGTTAGAAACATTTTTTCATACAGAACCACTGATTAGGGGCATAGGAAGCAGCAGGAGACACCGGCAGATGAGCAGTGTTTTCCTTTATAATAGCAGTAGTAGTCTTTATTTATATATGGTGCCCTTCCCTGTAGACTCAGTGAACCATTACAGTGATACACAGCAGTAGAACAAAACAGCAAATCAACACATTCAACTAAAGCCATATGTAACCCCCCTCCCAAGTCAGGAGCTTAACTGCTGCCTCCCACTGCTTGTGGCCAGCGAGTCGCTCACTTCTTCGCTCTCCTGACTCGCTCTTGGACTGCTGCCAGGGCCAGGGAGCAGATAAACTGAGTTGTGGTGCCTCCTTGTGCCTGTTCCGGGCAGCCAGCAAGCCACTTACCTCCTCGCTCCCTCTGCCCTTTCCTGGATTGCTGCCAGGGCCGGGAAGTGCCTTGAACTATTTTTTGCAGTCATAGCACCTGACATGGATGTGGACAGCGAGCTGCCAGTGTGTTTTGCTTCCCCGCCCCCTCGAACTGCTGCACAGCAGGGCGGGGAGCACCAGGAAAGGTCGAAATTGTTTTCGGCACCCCAGAGCACCCGAGGGAAGCACGGCACAAACGCCACTTAACAAATCATCTTCCCTGCCCCATCAGACACTAGTGGGGGCTGGGGGAACTAAATAAAAAATTTAAATAGCTCCCCGACCCGATCCGAGCCTCCAGTGGGTCGGAGAGTACTGGGGACTAAATGGCATTCGGGGACTACAAGTCCCATGATGCTTTGCAGTCAGAGTACCATTTTTCAAGACAAGCTCCTGCGGGGCAGTGTTAGAAATGGAGCTCCCAACAGGGCTCCTGTCTCCCCAAAGTGCCCCCTGTCCCTAGCGACCACCAGATGGGACCAGGAAGGTCATAACCCTGCAGTCAGATGCTGCCAACACATTTTCATTTATATTATATTTCACAGAGATGAACACTGCTCTATGGGGGTGGCCATGTTGGAGGTGATCTGCCTGAAGACAGCAAGGGACCCAATTGGTAGTTGCAGTAGTCCAATCAGGGGGTGGAGCTCGAGACTCCTTTCAGCCAATGAGACATCGTGTATTCAAAACCAACATTCTAGCCAGCCCGGTGGCACTGAGGGTTGAGGCACTGGATGCCACACCTTGCACCATGCCAGCGACACGGGTTTGGGAATGGACCTGGGTTGTTGGGGGTCAGCAGGAATTGGAGGGGACTGAGCATCCGGAGGACTGCTTTCCTCCCCGGGGGTAAGTTGTAGAGAGTTCCCGGTGCTGTAGTGGCCTCTGATGGAGACTAAGGGCAACACAAACGCATGGGACATAGAAGGGAGCAGCATGATGGCAGGCTGCAGTGGCAGGAGGCATTGAGGATAGCCGCGTAGGAGCCATTGTATGCCACATCCCGAAGGAGTAACAGTAAGCAAAGAAAACCCCTCCTGGATGAGCACTGTGAAGCCTACAATGGGGGACCTCCCCACTGCCAAACAATGCTCGGAGTAAGCCAGGGCAGGGACCCAAGGGTGATGCGGTCTCCCCCCCTGGTTCGGGCCACCGGAGGGGCACTCCGTGGGAGGTGTAAGCCATGGTCCTCCCTGACTCTGCTTCCGTGGTGGAGGCTGGCTTGTTGGGCGAAGTTGAGCTCCCGAGCACAAGGTGGATGGGGTCAAGTATGCCCCTGCCGTCCAGAGGAGCATAAACAGAAGTTACAAAAACCAAAAAAAAAACTAACATTCTAGGGTTGACAGTTTAACCCTGAAAGAGACTGTGAGCTTTTGAAGAGAAAGCATCTGTTTTTAACAGCTCCTTGTGCTGCCACAGCCTAACATCTTTAAGTCTGTACCAAAACAAACTGAGAACTGTGGAATTTGTTGCCAACTGCTTGATAAATCCCAGAAACAAGGGGATTTACCTCAGCCTGTGTGAACAGCATAGAAATTCAACAACAAGTAGCAGCGACTGCTGTGAGAATTATTTGTTTCTGTGAGGTGATAGATCCACTGCCTCTCAGATCCTAACACAAAAGACTCTGATTCTTTTACAGGGGACCAGAGCTCTGAGGTCCCGAATGCCTGCCTAACTGCTGGCCCACCTTCTGAGGTGAGTGCAGACAAGCCCCTCTGTGGGGTGATGATCCGCTGTCACTGCCAGCCTACCTTCTAAGGTGGGTGAAGATAAGTCCCTCTGTGGGGTGAAGACAACTGCTGACCTACCTTTTGAGGTGGGTGAAGACAAGTCCTTCTGTGGGGTGAAGATAACTGCCAGTCTACCTTTTGAGATGGGTGAAGACAAGTCCCTCTGTGGGGTGAAGACCCAGAGGAAAGTGGAGTGCACACTTCCATCTTGAGTCTCACTTCAGTGTTATTTCAGTCCAGACTGACAAAGCACTGCTTTTCGTCAGTGCACTGTTAATACACTGCACTGACTTTCTGCTACACTGTTGTACCACTGCTCAATCTTTCTTATTTTTTGATGCAGACTGTAAGAGCACTGCAAATAATTATTAGACTTTCATGCACACTTCTTTAGCACTGTATTTCCTTCACTAATTTTTGCTGCGCACTGCAGTAGTACTGGTAACATTTTATCATTTTTATTACAGTTCTTTAGCACGGCATTGTCTCAGCAATCTGGTTACCCTTACTGAATTTGTGCCAATGGCAACACAGTGGTATAGCAATGACAATACTGTGGTCAGCTGAAAAATCCACAATGGTATACTACCCATTGGTACTCTGCTATCACAGTGCCACTACTGCATTGAATTCCATTAAAATCTATTATTTTTCCATTTAATATAATGCAAACTCATTAATTTATCCCATTAAATCTTATTTAATGTGAAATTTGTTCTCCCATTAAATTTCCATTAAGTGTTGTGGTTTCATGGGTGAAAACCATTAATGTAGTCATCCATGGCATTAATGAACCATTACTGACTACCATTAAATGTTTAACAAGTGTTAAAAGTCCATTAAATTTAATTTAATGTACAGTTAATGGTGGTTTTAATACCCATTAAAACATAGCAACAAGCTTTAGATCGCCATTAAAACATGAGCACCTGCCGGCCCAGTGGCGCTGAGGGTTGAGGCGCTGGATGCCACACCTCGTGCCACGCCCGGCGGCCAGGTTCAGGAGCAGGCAGTGGCAGGGGTCCAGCAGGGAGGATGAGAGATCGGGCGTCCGGAAGACTGCTCTCTCTTCCAAGGGAGGGATGGGATACGCTCGCTCAGGGAGTGACCTCTGGTGGTGGCTGGGGTTCGCCGACTGGGCAGCATGGTGCATGCCAGGGGGAAGGTGGAGCTACGGCGCTACATTGCCGTGCTAGCTGAGCTCCGAGGGGGTGGGAACAAAAACAAGAGAAATGCCTCCTATGCACCGGTGAGATGACGGTGGCCCCAGTGGACCCTCCCACATCCCAGATACCGGCCCAGACGCGCCCAAGAGCTCCCTCCAGAGGACCCGACAACGTGCAGGTAGGCCCCTCACACTTAGGAGTAGCCGCTGAGTGAGGAGCGGAATCAGCCCCAGGGATGGTACCGGGGGTCTGGTCTGCCTGTGGTCAATTGGGGGAGGGAGTCGGGGAGATGAGGAGGGTTCAGGTTCGGAGTAGGGTGGAGATCTGTGTGGGCACTCCTGAGGGATGCCCGAGGTGTAGGTTGAAAAAAAAAAAAAACATGAGCACCTAGTTTCATTACCATGAAAACTGTCATTGTTACCATTAATTTATTAATGGCCATTAAATATGTGGCTTACTTTGATTTTAATTGCCATAAAATTGACATGCCTGTCTGCTAAAACGGTAATGGGCATGACAATGTCCATTAAATGTCTTCAGCTGAGAGTTTAATGGGCATTAAAATGTAATAACCTAGTTTAATTGCCATGAAAACTATCCTTGTGGTCATTAAATACATGTATTGCCATTAAATGTCTTCAGCTGAGAGTTTAATGGTCATGAAAACGACATGCTTTTCCACTAATAACCATTAAAACTAAGAAATGAGCTTTTCATTGCCATGAAATTTATGTCATGCTGTGCCAATACATTAATGGCCATTAAAACCATCCAAATGAGCTTTCCGTATTGCCATGAGAATTATATGTTTATGTTGTGTCATTACGTCAATTACAATTAAAACTGTCAAAATGAGTTTTCATTACCATTAAACATTATGGTTATATTGTACCAATGCATTAATGGCAATTTTATGTGTCAGACATATATTTTCCACACGACTGACTGGACTTTGACTTGTGCTTGTCAGATAAGTCTACTTTTACCTACTATTTGTCTTATCTGTACTTTGCCCTAAGAACTATGGCTCCTCTGTGATGCTGGTGTAACTTTTGTTTTAGAGGTACCCTCCATCATCCAGAACTGAAATTTACACACAGGTTCCCTCACCTGGACCAGTATACATGGTTTAGTTAATTGATTGAGAGGTGGGAAATGTGAGCCATAATGGTGAGTCTGCCTCTGTTACAGCAGGAGTCCACTGAGATTACATGTCATGTCAACAGTTAATGTGCTGTGTGAAAATTCGCTCTGTACTATTAGTTCCAGGGTCAATTGGCTCCCACCAATTTGTTCCCAAACTGTACACCCGGAGTTTAATATATAAAAATTATGCTGGGGTGAATTGTCAGGAATGATTTGTAAGAGATAATGAACATTGGAGCAAATAGTACAGAATGAGTTCTTGCGGCGCAGATGGATTGGAATGAACTGACGTTACCATGCAATGAAGGAGTAAAGGAGTGGTTGCCATGAACCTAGCCTCATGAGGGACAGCTGAGAGGTACTGTATGTGGTCAGCCCCGCCAGATCTGGCCCCTCTGCAACTGGCCCCCCTCTCTCTGTGTTTCTGGACTCCCACAGCCAAAAACTAGCTGTGTGGCAGCACCTTTCCATGATCAGCACAACAATGCGGGGGACAAGGTGGGTCTGTGGGTGGGAAGGGGATTTCAAATGTAAGGAAGAAGGTCAGCTGATGCGGCTGGAATAGGGTAAGGGTGGGTGGCCCAGTGACAAGGAAGGTAGTGCTTGCCTGGTTGAATATAAAGATTCTGACTGACTGATTTATTCATTCATTCATTCATTTCCCGATCCCTGCTGGGGACTGACTGCCTACTCCAATGGACCACCCTCAAACTTGCTTTGAGACAGTGCAGAACTACAATTCCCAGTTCCCAGCAGAACCCAGCATGAAATGCTTGTGAGAGCGAATGGCGCAATGCACCTAGGAGTTGTAATTTTGTCAAGTAGGTGTTTACCGCTGGTCACGGGAGGGATGTGCTTGTTCAAAACAACATGTCCCAGAAGTCCCCACGTGAAGCATCACCAGTCTCTGGTGCACGAATGCACGTCAACACGGCAGACGCTGTTGTGTGAGAGAGTACTGCATAGTGAGGAGAGCAGGGGGCATTCAGGGGCAATAGTTTATCACCAGGGCTATAAAAAGGAGGAGGAGTGGCCTGTGAGAGGGGAATCATGACATACCATGACTAAAAGGTGAGTCTGAGGAGCCCACGGGCAAAGGCATACCGAGCACGCAGCCTGTGAGGAGGGAGAGGACCAGAGACATGGTGAAGGAATGGGGTGGGAGTGCGCATGGGGCCTGTTGCTGAAATCTGTGGCCCAGTGTGGCCTATGAGGAGAGAGCCCCCAAAGTGGGCAGGAGTGAGGGGGTGACGGGCTCAACAGGCAGAGAGACAGCGGTGTGTGTACCGAGGCACGGGGGCCCTGTGCTCATGAGCACAAAACATAATTTTGCTGCTTGCTTGATCATGAACCAGCCATTGTACTAGTTGAAAGGAAGTACAATGCTGAACTAAAGTCCCCTGTAAAAATGTGTACAGAACTGCAAATTAATGAAATGCGTCTCAGCTAGGACACTTTGCCATTTTGTGACCCTGACAAGTGAATGGGGGGAGGGGCAGGGGCAACATGAGATGGTGGCTAGTATGCAAAACTATGAACATGGAGAGAATGGAGTCTCACAACTACTTTATTCACTATGTGTCCCTGAAGGCATTGTAAAAAAGAGAAATTAAAGGGAAACATCCATCAGTAATCAGGCCATGCCTGGGTGTAAGTGACAACCTGATTAGCTTTCTTGCAATGTGTATTAATTTTAACTTACTGTTGTTTAAATATTTGTCTTGTATCTGGTTGATCCTGCCTCCCTCCTGCCCCCATTTTGAAGTGCACGGTGCACCCCTAACCACCGCTGTCCCAGTGTGACGTATGACACAGGGAGCAGCCAGGGGCATGCCATATAGACAGCCTGAGTAAACAGCGCTATTAACAGCTCTGGTTTCCAAAGTACATACAGTATCCCACTGGTATACTGAGACAAGGTATAGACTGGCAGTCAGTTGCCCCTAGTGTCATGCTTCACACTTGGACAGCCACAATGGTTGTGGGTGCCACTACACGCTTCAAAATGCCAGAGGTAGGGAGGCAGGAACAGTCAGATAAGGATGGGGTGCACCAGACCCTTAACACCCATCAGTTTCAAAATCAGTCCCTGGTGGTCCAGTGCCCCCCCCCCCCATTTATGTTTGCAATGTAACAGAGGTGATCTTGTGGTCTTGTAATGCTCCTGCCTGATCGCCTGGTACACCTCTTTGTAACAGCCTGGTGGTACATACAGGGCACACTTAAAATAAATAAATAGGTGATGGAAGCAGATCCAGTGCCCCCCAAGTCTGGTCCAAGTAGATGGGCAATGGAAACAGACATGGGACACCATGTTGGTCATTCCATGGCTGGTCAATGTGGGGCTACCACAGGGGCATAGGTGAGGCAGGCCTCATGTGAGCATCTCTGTAATATGGCCAGCCCAGACTTCACACTGCAATACAGAAAAGTTCAAGCTACAGATTGAGGATGGAGCGTGGCGGCTGCAATTCCAGGAAAATGAGCATAACAAAAAGGCAGTCATTCACTCAGGGCCGGGCTAATCGTGGACTTTCATCTGTCAGCCAGGTAAGTGTGCTAGGGAAGCCACCGGATTTGGAACTTCTGTGTCCTATTTTATAAATCAGCAGGGGTCGCTCAGCTGCTAACAGCCTCGAGATAGCAGAGATGTTCGGGGGGTGGAGGAAGAATACTCAGTGGTCGTGTGCTAACCTGACTGGAGTGAGGACTTGTAAACGTGGTCTGATAATTCAACTGAGCAAGGAGGAAGGGAATGGGTCTTTCTCTAACAGGGCTACACGTCTGGAAATTCAAACCTGACGGAGGGGAAGGACTTGGGTTCTGAGAGGCATGTACGGCATGTGGCCAAATGGAAAAATTAGTTTAATGCATTTGTAACCCCTCTGCAAATGGGGGTTCCCAAAAGACTTCCAGGAGCTTGCTTGAATGCTCCAAGCCTGAATGGTGTTTGGCATTTAAGCCATTTATCAGTGAGTGTTTTTAGAGCCTCTGGTACTGTCTCTTTAAGAGCTGTCTGCTTGCAGACATAATTAGTTTGTATGGGGGACTGTGTGCTTCTCTGAGTACCACTCGAGCTGCTGCCAATTCACTTCATTTTGCAGTCACTATAGGGTACAGGGAACCTATCTGAAAGATGTAACTGTTTGCCAGAAAGTATTTAGAGTAATAATGAAATTACAGTTTGTCTAACCTGCTTTCTTTGCAGTCAGAACTGTGTCTGCTAGTTCCCATTCTAGTTTTGAACTGCTAAACTGGACCAATCAGTGTGGGGTAAGCTACCTCTAAAATGGTGCCTTGGACGAATCAGAACTTGGACTCATAATCTGAGCCAGCCACAAGAGGATTGTATGGGCAGTGACTCTGGGAGATGTAGTTTAGACTTCAGTGCCTTTTGGACCAACAGCAGCAGTCTATTGTGAGTGACAGCCAATCCAGTCAAGAACTGGGAGGAACTCAAAGGAAGTGCCCGGTTTTGTCGGTTGGAGTTTCAGTTGAGCTGTGGCAGTGAAGAAGGAAGGAGCCCTGTGCTTTTTCAGTGTGCAGTTTTAGTCAAAAACGTGTAAGGCCCAGAGTTCCGGTCTGCAGCTTGTGTAACAGCTTGTTAGGACTGAATCCGTCCTGTGAAAAGAATCAAAGGATCTCTGAAGAGTAGAAACAGGCTCACCCTGTAGAAGACTGGAGGAATGGCTGAAAAGTACTCGGTCTGTCAGGAACTGAATCTGCTGTGTGTTCTCCTGGGTATTGTGCAGTAATGCGATCGGGATACAGATGCAGCCTGCCTGGTATAGTGTCTTTTATATGGATGTGTGAAGAGGTTTGTGTACCTCAAGTGAGCCCTGCTGACATTGAAGGACCCTATCTTATTTGGAGGTCGTGAGTACTAATTCAGGGTCGCCCCTGTTGGATTGCCACATTAAATCCCAATGGAATTACTGTACTGCTGACTGTTTATTCTCCTTTCTCTGTGTGAAAGGGCCCCTACCAGCTGCCACGGTTTGACCAGCCACTAGGGCTTGGGTACCCAGGGACAGTAACTGATAGGGATAGGCCTGTGCACAGAGCCATAAATGAGATTATTAGAGTGATAAGCTAATTAACCTGATTTCCCCTGTCCTTGTTATATCCCCCTAAATAAATCAGAGCTGCTTGTTTCAGCAAAGTTATACTGCCTGAGGTATTTGTCTATGTTAAAGTACTGTACTGTGATTGTTGCACTGTATCTCATTTCACAGGAGGTCCCAGTGGGAACCAGACCTGGGGGTAAGTGTATACTGTGAAGGTAATTCTGAATATTGTGTGGGCCACTAGTGGGAAGAAAGGGGTTGCAGTGTCCCAGAGGGCTGTGACCAAATTAGTTTAACTATTGCAAACCCTGACCTCTGGGTGGAGGCACCCGCCATGGATCAGGCCCCTCAACCTGTTAGTGGCAAATCAGGCAGGGTAGTAGCCCTGGGATAGCGCCATCTAGAGGTTACATCTTGGAGGCTCACCGCTGGGATTGTGTGTCCTCTAGTGGCCATATTCTGAACCACTGTTAAGAAAAAATGGGTACCCGACAGAAGTGGCTGTGCCGGCTGGTGGAGTGGTGTACTGGGAGGAGATCGACCCCAAAATGCTATGCTTATCCTGGACATCCCCTGTATCACACGGACACTGTGCAGGAGTACTTTCCAAGGTGGAAGGTTTACAAAACCCTGTGGTGGTGGGTGGCATGCTAATCTGCTCACCCACACTTTCCTAGCCCTAGTAGAGTTTAAGGATCCCATAGATAGCTCCAAAGTGCCACAGACCATTACCCCAGAGGAGCCCTCACTGCTTGAGTGATAACTAGGACAGTAAAGACCCAGGGGAATCAACCCCCCACCACTCTGAAACTTTTGAGGAGAAATTTGCTGAATGGTTTGCTGGGAGAGGAAAAACTGTGGAGGACTTGAAGAAACTATTCTTGCCACCTGGGGTGTTCCTCCCCAACACCCTCTCCTGCTCCAGTGCCCGTGAATGGTGGCTGAACCAATGCAGACTCCTATTTCTGCACCTGCCATTAGTCACGACTCTTACCGAGTTGAGGATCTTCTCTGGCACCTCCCACCCCCAAGGGAGGATGACTGACTGGGAGGAGACCTGGATAGACTATGTTGCCCCAAGTGCTAGATGGCAATGCTCGGGCGGCGGGTTGAGTGAGAGCCTCCGAGGTCCTGCCCTGGCTACCATCCGTGCTAACGGGCCAGTAACCCTGAGCGACTGCACAGGCCTATCTTGAGGCCTTGGAGAATGTATGGAGCCCAGATTCTGATGAGGACCTATGGTGGAGGTAAGAAATGCACAACAGTACCAAGGGAGTTGTTGTCTGTGTATGTCTCTCGGCTGGAAAAATTGTTGCAAGAATGCCTCAGAAAGGGTAGTTTTCCAGCGATTGAACTGGACCGAACCAGACTGGACAGAATCCTAAGTCTGCCCCTTCTCAGAACTGCTGTTGCTTCAGTTCCTGCTGGCAAATCGACTGGAATCCCCACCCTCCTATGATGAGTTAATGAGAGAAATTAGGGGTTGAGAAAAGGCGACCTGGGAGGTACCTGCACCAACAGCTGTGGCTAGCACGAGTGACTGAGGGTGACCCATCAAGTGAAGTTCAGGGCAGAGGTTGACATCAATGAGTGCTCTGACAAGGAAAAAGATATGCCACAATGGGGCGAACTGTTGAGAGAGATCCGAATTCAAAACAGTCCTTTATGAAGGAAGGCCACGCCTGCAAGCACGAGCCCTGACCTATATCCGACTGCATCTGCTATGGGGTGGGGGTACCCACCCATGTATCTCTTGCTGATAACAGCTCCAAACTCAATTCCTTGACCATGGAAGTGGAGAAACTGACGAGATGTCTCCAAATGCTTATCACGCAAGAGACAGAGATGGCACCCAGGTTTCCAGTTAGTAATACCCCGCGCCTGGCTCCAGTGTCGCCAGCTCAAACCCAGAAAGTATGTTTTGCTATAATTGTGGGAAAGATGGGCACATGAAAAGGAATATCCAGTCCCAAAAGACACTGACAAAGTTGCATATAGGCTACAAGGAGGCTTCGAGAAGAAATCAGTGGTTAAGAGGTGCAACACATATCCCAGTGAGGGCACCAAAATGCTAATTCACGTCCTTTTGTGTGCAAGGTCAGTTGCCCAGGCCCCCACTACCGCCTCTCCAGACTGGTCCAGAATAGTGGTCCCTCCATGGAGACCACTGTAAAGGTGAATGGAGTGTCTACAAGAGCTGTATAGACAGTGGCTCCCAAGTGACAATTATGTTCCAGGATTGGTATCAGAAGCATTTGTCAGGCGTACCCTTACAACCATTAGAAGGACTGCATGTATGGGGGTTAAGGAGAAGGCCTACCCTATTCGGGTATATCCGAATTTGGCTGTCTTTCCCACCTCCGTGGCTGGAGTGGCGAACAAGTAGAGACCTAGCCTTAGTGTGTCCCCACTGGACTGTATGATGGTGTCCTTTGTTGATTGGAACAAATGCTCATATGTTCGGAAGGCTGGCACAGTTGTGTTATGAAAACAGGGTCAAAGACTAGTAGAGCTTTAAGGTTCCGGCTTTAATTAAGAAGGCCTATGAGGCACAGAGAGATGCTGAAAAACAGAACCAGAGGAACCGTCGGAATTGTATGGAAGAAGGATCCTGAGTCTCTGATCCTGGCGCCAAATGCCCAGTGTACCTTACAGGAGAGGTCCGTATCAGAAAGGATGTTAAGAATAAAATATTAATGTTGGATGCACCAAGCGATGGAAATTGCCAGAGGACTGCTGGTCAAGCCTAGTATTTTGCCGCTAGAGCCCATGCTTATGCCAGAAGGGTAATGGTCCAAGTTCATAATGTGTCTGAAAGAGACATTCGAGTAAACAGAGGTTGCATCCTGGCTAATGTGCATTGTGCAGACACTGCAGTGCTACCCAGCAGCAAGAGTTCAAGGAAGAATGACACAGTAACGCCTGACTTGTTTGATTTGCACTCCCGCTGCCAGCTGAATGGAAGTGAGGATCAGTGAGAAGCTTGCCCGAGAGACCAGGTGTTTCTTTAAAGGAATGGGATGTAGATGCGTGCAAGGAGCTGAGCACAATATCCGGCTGCATGACGAAGACCATTTCGTGAGAGGTCTCGACGCCTGGCACCTGCTGACATAGATGATGTGAGGCGGCATCTGCAAGAGATGTTAGCTGCTGTAATTACAAGAATCCAGAAGCCCTTATGCTCCCCCATTGTGGTAGTGAGGAAAAGAATGGAACAGTAAGGATGTGTGGATTATCGCACCTTAAACCGGCGGACTATCCCTGATCAGTACACAATGCCCCGCATTCAGGATGCTTTGGACTGCCTAGCGGGAGCAAGTGGTTCTCTGTGCTGGATCTCCGCAGTGGGTACTACCAGATCCCGATGGCCCCAGAGGACCGTGAGAAGGCGGCCTTTATCTGTCCGCTTGGCTTCTATGAATTCATGAGGATGCCTCAAGGGATTTCAGGTGCCCCAGCCACTTTTCAACGATTGATGGGCGTGCAGTGGGGACATGAACTTACTAGAGTGCCTGGTATACCTAGATGATGTTATTGTTTGTTTGGCACTCACTGGAGGAACATGAGAGCAGATTATTTAAGGTATTGGACCGACTGGAGGACTTTGGCCTTAAACTGTCCATTGATAAGTGTCAATTCTTTCAAACATCAGTAAAGTATGTGGGACACATAGTATCCACTGAGGAATAGAGACCGACCCAGTAAAGTTGAGGCCTTGACCACCTGGCCACAGCCAAAAATCTAAAAGAACTGCAGAGATTCCTGGGATTCTGTGGTTATTATCAGCGCTTCATCAAGGACTATTCAAGAGTGATCCGCCCTTTACTTAACCTTACTCAAGGGTATCCCCAACCCACAAAAATACCAAAAGTCAGCGTCCTCAAGACTGAAAGAGTGTATTTTCATCCCAGTGAAGTATTTGGGGCCCGCTGGACTCTGATTGTGAGACTGCTTTTTGAGATCATATATCAACTTACCCATGCTCCAGTGCTGGCCTATGCCGATCCAAGAAAACCTCGTCCTGCACACTGATGCTAGCTTGGAGGGTTGGGGGCTGTGTTGTACCAAGAGCACGAGAATGGCCTGAGACCAGTGGCCTTTGCCAGTAGAAGCCTGACCCCATCCGAAAAGAACTATCCTGTACATAAGTTAGAGTTCCTAGCTTTGAAGTGGGCTATTGTTGACCAATTCCATAGTACTTGTATGGGGCTAAAATACTAGTAAAACTGACAATAATCCTTTGACTATGTGCAGACCTCAGCTAAGTTGGATGCCACTGGCCATAGGTGGCTTTCTGCATTATCTATCGACTATGCTCTCGAATACCGAGCAGGTCTGAACCACATAGATGCTGATGCTCTCTCCGGAGGCCTGTTCCCCAGAATGATTGGGTCCGATTGGCAGAACCTGACATTCGGGCACTCTGCAGAAGTTTGACAGGGAGGAACAAATGTCCACGGACGCAGTGGACTGCATGGTGGATTGCTTGGGAGCCTCTGAGAATTGCATACCTGCTGCTTATTGCCACTTTTCTGCAATAGACATTGGTGCACTGCCTCAGCTGGACAATGACAGTATTCAGCGGCTCAATCCCACGATCCCATGATCAAAGCAGCTTTAGAAGCCCTCTATGCAGGAAAAGATGTGTCCAAATTCACCCCACTGATTTGAGAACTGCACTGTTATACAAAGAAGGTCCTAAGTTGAAACTGATCAATAAACTGTTATACAGAGAAACAGTAGACAGAGGGGACAAGTAGACAAACAACAACTAGTGCTGCCCACTGCCTTCGAGACTCAGTACTGAGGTCCTTGCACAACCACATGGGGCACCTTGGTATAGACAGAACACTTGACTTGGTGAGATCCAGATTCTATTGGCCTAAGATGGGGGCTGATGTGGAGCAACACATTCGAACTTGTAGTCGCTGCTTACAGAGGAAAGCTTTGCCCCAGAGGGCTGCCCCTGTTAACATCACCACCAGTGCACCCATGGAGCTGGTCTGTATTGATTTTCTGAGTTTGGAGTCAGATCAAAGAAATATCAGTAATGTGCTGGTGGTCACTGACCATTTCACGAGATATGCCCAAGCTTTCCCCACCAAAGACCAGAAAGCATCCACTGTGGCCAAAAGTACTTGTAGAAAACTTTTTGTTCACTATGGGGCTCCACAAAGAATCCATTCTGATCAAGGGAGAGACTTTGAGAGTCGTCTGATCAAAGAGATGCTTTCTCTGTGGGGAGTCGAAAGTCCAGAACCACTCCTTACCACCCCAGGGGACCCACAGCCTGAGCGTTTCAACCGCACTTTGCTAGATATGCTGGGCACCCTGCACCCAAAGGACAAGCCTAGATGGAGCCAACAAATTAGCACCCTGGTACATGCTTATAACTGCACCAAAAGTGATGCCACTGGATTCTCCCCTACCGCCTGATGTTTGGAAGAAGCTCGACTACCAGTAGATGTGTGTTTTGGGGTCTCTCCTGATGGGGTTCAAGCTGACAACTATTTACAGTATGTGCAAAGTTAAAGGCCCAGCTAACTCATGCGTACCAACTGGCTCAAACCATGGCTGCCAAAAGAAATCTGGCCAACAAAGAAAGGTATGATAAAAGGTGAAAGCACAGGAACTCCAGGAGGAGATCGGGTATTGCTAAGAAATCTGGGACTGCATGGCAAGCACAAGATTGCTGACAGATGGCACCATCTCCTCACATTGTAGTGGGCAAACTAGATGATCTGCCAGTGTACAAAGTAAGGCCTGAGAATAATTCAAAGATGTAAAAACAATGCATAGAAATCATTTACTGCCCATTGGACAAATCTTAATTGAGTCTGAGCCCCTAGAAGATGCCCCTCTGGACCAGTGACTAGAGCTGCTGCTAAGAAAAGATCAAGAAAGTCTGCACCTACAGAAGCAAAGTTAAAGTGTTCCTCCACAAGTCCCAGTTGAGCATGACTGTCAGTCCATATCGGAAGAAAGTGAGAGTGACTTTGAATACTATCCTTCTTACGAACTGAGTCAATTGTTTGGGGCAATCCCTAGTCAATACTGGAGATGAAGCTGGGCCTTCTGGACTGTCAAGCCCCCAGCTTCATCCCTGGAGCCAATGCTCCCAGAAAGTGAAGTGCAAAGCATCAGATCAGATGAAATGGAATCATTGTGCATGGTTGAACTGTTTGAGCTTTCAGGGAGGAAAATGATAGATTGGGCAGACTGGTGATACACCGAACAAGAAGAGTATTTTGAGTGCCCTGACAGTCCACTGCCAGTGTCGAAAGCTCTCCATGCGAGCCAAATGTTGTGGACTCAGAAACTGTAACTCCTGGAGCTGAAAGTGCCCCAAGTTCTAGCCTCTACCCCCATGGAGACTCCTGACAAGTGAGGACAATGCTGAAAATGAGGCTCAGAGTGCAGAGACTATAACAGTTCCCCTAGAAAGACTGGTCGAGCTGTAAAGCCTGTGGTGCACCTCAGTTATGATTCACTTGGGAGGCCTGTGGACTTGCCTCTCAATGTTGTCCATAAAGGAGTGTATGTGTCCCAGGCTCATTGCCCAAACTGAGCATCAGTGCTAACTCCAAGTTACTTGTGTTGCCCTCTAAGTATGGTGCCTTGCCCATCCAGCCCCAAGGTAACTGATAGGAAGGGCCCTCTTCAGGTTTCATGTACAAGAGGTAATAACTTGAGTTATGGTACAATGTGTATGTGATACTGTGTAAAGGTGACGTACTGCAATGTTTCAGAAATGTGTTCTTGGTAAAATGATATATTGACTGATGATTACATGTGTGAGCCTAATGCAAATGTATATGGTTGCAGTTAAAACTTATGGGTACTTGCTGGCGGGACGTCAAGCTTTCCCAGGCCAGGAAGGTGTAACCCCTCTGCAAATGGGGGTTCCCAAAAGACTTCCAGGAGCTTGCTTAAATGCTCCAAGCCTGAATGGTGTTTGGCATTTAAGCCATTTATCAGTGAGTGTTTTAGAGCCTCTGGTACTGTCTCTTAAGAGCTGTCTGCTTGCAGACATAATTAGTTTATGGGGGGGACTGTGTGCTTCTCTGAGTACCACTCGAGCTGCTGCAATTCACTTTATTTTTGCAGTCACTAGAGTGCAAAGGGAACCTATCTGAAAGATGTAACTGTTTGCCAGAAATTATTTAGAGTAATAATGAAATTACAGTTTGTCTAACCTGCTTTCTTTGCAGTCAGAACTGTGTCTGCTAGTTCCCCATTCTAGTTTTGAACTGCTGAACTGGACCAATCAGTGTGGGGTAAGCTACCTCTAAAATGGTGCCTTGGACGAATCAGAACTTGGACTCATAATCTGAGCCAGCCACAAGAGGATTGTATGGGCAGTGACTCTGGGAGATGTAGTTTAGACTTCAGTGCCTTTTTGGACCAACAGCAGCAGTCTATTGTGAGTGACAGCCAATCCAGTCAAGAACTGGGAGGAACTCAAAGGAAGTGCCCGGTTTTGTCGGTTGGAGTTTCAGTTGAGCTTTGGCAGTGAAGAAGGAAGGAGCCCTGTGCTTTTTCAGTGTGCAGTTTTAGTCAAAAAACGTGTGTAAGGCCCAGAGTTCCGGTCTGCAGCTTGTGTAACAGCTTGTTAGGACTGAATCCGTCCTGTGAAAAGAATCAAAGGATCTCTGAAAGAGTAGAAACCAGGCTCACCCTGTAGAAGACTGGAGGAATGGCTGAAAATTGCACCCGGTCTGTCAGGAACTGAATCTGCTGTGTTCTCCTGGGTATTGTGCAGTAATTGCGATCGGGATACAGATGCAGCCTGCCTGGTATAGTGCTTTCTTTTATATGGATGTGTGAAGAGGTTTGTGTACCTCAAGTGAGCCCTGCTGACATTGAAGGACCCTATCTTATTTGGAGGTCGGAGTACTAATTCAGAGTCGCTCCCTGTTGAATTGCCACATTAAATCCCAATGGAATTACTGTACTGCTGACTGTTTAATTCTCCTTTTCTCTGTGTGAAAGGGCCCCTACCAGCTGCCACAGTTTGGACTAGCCACTAGGGCTTGGGTACCCAGGGACAGTAACTGATAGGGATAGGCCTGTGCACAGAGCCATAGGTAGATTATTAGAGTGATAAGCTAATTAACCTGATTTCCCTGTCCTTGTTATATCCCCTAAATAAATCAGAGCGCTGCTTGTTTCAGCAAAGTTATACTGCCTGAGGTATTTGTCTATGTTAAAGTACTGTACTGTGATTGTTGCACTGTATCTCATTTCACAGGAGGTCCCAGTGCTGGAACCAGACCTGGGGTAAGTGTATACTGTGAAGGTAATTCTGATATATTGTGTGGGCCACTAGTGGGAAGAAAGGGGGGTTGCAGTGTCCCAGAGGGTTGTGACCAAGTTAGTTTAACTATTGCAAACCCTGACCTCTGGGTGGAGGCACCCGCCATTGGATCCAGGCCCCTCAACCTGTTAGTGGCAAATCAGGCAGGGGTAGTAGCCCCTGGGATAGCGCCATCTAGGGGTTACACATTATTTGTATAAAATAAAGTCTGGGGTGCTTTCAGCACAGGGAAAAAATCTTCATGCTACATAGATGCCCCCACAATTATGCTGCAGGAAAATGCCACTAGCCAGCCACACAACAGTTCATACCAACAACGGTCAGGAAGAGGCAAAGTAATAATGCAGGACTCACATGCAAGCAAGTGGCTGAATAAACAATTCTATGCCTTACAAATGGGGGTGGGGGCTGCCAAATGCTGCAGTTAGCATCTGAAATTTGGAACTTGCAGTGTTTAATCAAACATATTTTAATGTACAACATTAATAAAGATATGGTTTGTTTTTTGGGGCTTTGTCTTTAAACAGTTTCTGTGCAGTTACACTGTAGTCGTTTGTCCAGCCAGAGTCTATTTACTCTGTAGGACTGTGCCCTTGAGTCCATTTTGCTTTAACTAGATTGCCACCCCTCAAAACCTTGCTGAGACCCTTGTTCTTGCTACACCCTCCTACAACCTGCGATCCAGTGGCTCCCATGCCCTCCTGGTACCTAAAACCCGCACACAAATGGGTGACCGAGCCTTCGCCGTGTATGCGTCCAGGGTTTGGAACTCTCTTCCAACTAGCACTTGCTCCTCTCCCTCGCACCAGAGCTTTAAAGCCTCCCTCTGGGGTTTTCTCAAAACAGCTACCACCTGTCTCTGCACTAGACAAACCCTGTCAGCCTGAGATGCCCCAACTAACTGAGATGCTACCTAAACATTACGACTTGGGCAGAGCACGACTGTGCTCATACTCCTCCTGTTCTCACAGCATATATAAAAATGGACCATTTAGGCCCACCGGCAAAACAGGGTGAGCACTATAACTGTGAACTCCTTTCTCTCACACTGGGCCCACTCTATCCCAACTGTGACTCCTCCTTATTCTAACTGCTAGCCTTACAACTTGCAGCCTGGAGCGATGAATTCACACTGCACTTCTTCCTACTGACTGCAATGTTTAATATTGTATTGTAACACCTGTTTTTGGTATTGTTGTCTTACTATGTCTCTGTGTTCTGGTCACTTTATATTAACTCTTCACTACTATTTGCCTGATGAAATCTGATGCTTGTAAAGTCCCTGTTGTGCTAATTCTATGTAATGTAATCCTCCACTTGTATTTGCCTGATGTTCATGTATGTACCTTGTAATGTACCTTGTAATCTCTTGGGTCGCACCTGAAAATAGGCACTTGGCTGTCTAGTGTGCTTACCCAGTTAACAAAAGCAAATAAATAAATAAAACAGTGGAATCTGGCAAAACAAATGCAAGCTGCTCTTCAGTTTCCCTTGCAATGCCTGCTACTGCATTTAGCAACAGTCCCCTCTTCTTCTCAGTAGTTTCTTTCTCAGGAACGTAATCTCAGAATATTATCTTAATGCAGTACCCTGCACACAATCAATGAGAAACTAAAGTAAAGCTGACAAATTCATAGCAAATAATATTCTAACAAGCATAATATTTTGCAGGCAACTCTGTGTAAATCTCCCCCCTTTCAAATCTCATTCTCTGGTGTTGCCACAATGAAAAACGAAAGCTGCAGTGCTTTCAGTTTGTCCCTCCTTTTATAAGTTTGCGTTTAGATGTTCAGGAAGCTACCATTTTAAAGCAGGCTGGTCACAAAAGAATAAAGTGCCAAAAAGTTAACCGATAGCATTAGGAAATAGTTCGAAACGGTCACAGCAAATCAGGTGTTTTCTTTCTCTGTCTGATGCAGCTATCATCCAATCACAGCAACCTTTACACAACTCAGCAGCAATCAATTAACTCAGCATTCTCCAGTTGAGTGGCAGCAGCCAATCGCATTCTAGTCCAGCTTAGTGTTTTTCCAACCATCTCTGCTAGTGCACTCTAAAGGACGTATCCACAGAGGAGAAAGAAACTGCCGTTTCTCACAGACTTGGAACCAGACTTCTGAGGGTGAGTTCTTATTTATCCTACTCTGTGGGTGATTGCTTTTGGGGAAGGGGGATCTGAGTAATAAGAACTGTTTGCTCCCTAATTCAAACCTGAGAGTAAAAGGAGGGAAGATTTCAGAGCTGCTGTTCTCTACAGACTTAAACTTCAGTGGGGAAAGGGAGCTGGATTTGGTTAGGGAGTCACGCAGGGTCGGACTGGCCCACCTGGATACCTGGAAATTTCCAGGTGGGCCCCCCTCAACTGGATAAGTGGTTACCTTCTGAACTCTGAAAACTTTTGCATTTATCTTCTTTTTTCTAATTAAATGGGGTATCTGGGACACTGTTGATAAATGTAAGATGCAAACACAGAGCTAGTGCATCAGAATGAAGTGAAATATTGATATGAGTGTGTCAACCTGGGCCTTCCTCTATTGATTTTCCAGGTGGGCCCTTGTATCTTGTTTCCAGGTGGGCCCTCTGTACCCCAGTCCGACCCTGAGGGAGTGCAGTATTGGAACTAAACTTAGAGCTATCTGATCTGTGGACATCTCTTCCCCATTTAACACAGCAGTATGTGTGGGCTACAGGAGAGCTTGTGGGGTGGAGGGAGACTGTGGCTGCTGGGTGGAGTGGACATGGGGAGACGGTAGCTGCCGGAGAGGGAAGAGAGACCTTTTCTCCAGCCTAATCATATGCTTCTGTTTTGGCATGTTGTTGGAATCTGTGGCCCAGTGCGGCCTGTGAGGAGAGAACCCCTGCGGTGGGAAGGAGTGAGGGGAGCTCAGTAGGGAGGGAAACAGTGGTGCCAAGGCTCATGAGCACATAAAACTTATTTTTTCTGCTTGCTTGATCAAGAACCAGCCATTGTAAGAGTGGAAAGAAAGTAAAATGCTGTGCTGAGCTAATGCCCCCTGTAAAAATATGTGCAAAATTGTAAATTAATGAAATGCATCTCAGCTAGGCAAAACATTAAATGACAGATCCTTGTAGTTAAGTTCTTGTGTTTTCTAGCGTAGCTTCAACTAATCCCCAGCTGTACTGCTCTGAGCTTCCATTTGGTCCCAAGCTCAAATTTAGAGACTTCTCACTCCAGATTTGTGTTGCCTGGCACCCACAGTTCCACGTGGGCCAAAAAGGAACCCCTTTGTTTCCTGACAAAATACAGGCCTTTTTCTCCCAAGCCTTATACCCGCCTTACTGAGACCTTGCTGCTAGTCACACCCACCTGCGAATCAACCCTGCGTTGCCCCCAGCTTACCCCTTGGTACTGGTTGCGCCATCAGCTTTTGGAATTTCTTCCCTGCAGTCATCTGGCTGGGGGTGGGGTGATGGTGTGGATCCGATCCAGTAGTGCTGCAGCTAGGGTCCTGTACAGGAGTAGCCTGCTGTAGGGGCTTCATGTGCCTGTATTTGCATGCTGTTTCCATGTCTCTCCTCTCCCCCCCCCCCCAACTGGGAGTATACCTCGGAATTTGCTGCTGGCAAGACCTGGTACAGCCAACCCGTGGGAACACTCCAGTGGCCCTCTCTGTCACTCGTGGTTTCCATGCACCACCACCACCACCACCACCACCTGTGGGCACCCACGTGGTGCTAGAGCAGTAGGATACGAGACACTCCTGGAGGAGTGAAGTGTCCTGTCCTTCTCTCCTGGGCTGGTCCTCTGACTGTCCAAGCTCTCCGCTGTGCCTGTGGGCCATCTCTTATTTGCTTATGACTTTATTTCCTTTGTATTTGTCTTCTTGCTTTTTCCTAACTGTAACTTTTTATTTAAACTCTCTTTCTCTTTATTTCTGTGCTGTCATATACCCTTTACATATCTCTTGGCCTTAGCCCTCACTACTGTATTTTCCTCATATTAACCTTTTTTGTCTTTATTTTAACAGGATTTTATTTATTTATTTATTTTATTTTATTTATTAAGCATCAGTTTACAACCTTTGAGCCAGAGGCTCGTTTACAAAGGTACTTCGTCACAGAGAGGACAATACAGTGAAAACAACTTGGTACAGAGAAACAGTGTACAGTTTTTTTTGAAGATAGAGGAGGACAAATGAGATCAACAATTTACAACATACATGATTGGTAAAGTTAACATTGTTCAGGGAAATAACATCAGAAAAACATAGGATATCAATACAGTGTGTTTTAGCGGAGTCAACAGGGAGGTAACGGGAACCAAGGGTACAGAAGGTAAGGATTTCAGCAGCCAACAGGGGGCTTGGATGATGACTCCTTGTTTATTATAACCTGTTTTTCTATTTTAATTTTTTACAGGTCTGACAGGACAAGGGTTCCTAAATCTCATCAGATAAGTATATTTTTATGCCTCTCCTGTCCCTTCCGCCCTTTTGAACCTCCCTAAAGAGCTGCAGATCCTTTGTGAACCCTTTTCTATCTTTTATTTTACAGGAACAGTGTACATCACCCCTTTGGACTCCTACTTATGGCTCCCTAGGCAGGTAAGTCCCTACATTTACTTATTACTAAGCTATTGGGCTGAACATATTATGGAGACATAGGATGGTGTTCAGTCTGCCACAGGCTAAAGAGGCCGGAGGGAGGACTGCAATGGCTTTTCAGAGAGCTGGAGAGGATGCTGGCATAGAGAGAATGAGAAAGGGTCCAGGAGGGCCTCTCCAAGAGGGTTACAAGAAGGAGCATCAGGAGAAGGACATTAGGTGGAGGGAGGGACAGGGAGGGAGTGTAGGTTCACATCTGATAGTGGGTCAAGTATTGAAGTCAAGTCGAGGTACAGGGAGAAGAGGTCAACACTGGATGCAATACAGTGGTGCAGGCAGTAGGCTTGTAGTGCTGGCAACAATGGTAGAATATGGGGAGTTAGTGGAGCACCAGGAGAGGGAGACGGGGGATGGAGGGAACAGGGGTCAGACAGTTGGAGGAGGGTAGCAGGGGGAGAGGGGTACAGCTGAAAAGCAGGAGATGAAGGGGTTCATAGCAAAAAGGTTAGCTTTAAACTAGGAAAGTGGGGTGGCGGGTGGAAAGCTGGTAGGCAGGTTTTCCAAAGAGGGGAGCCAGACAAGCCTACCAAGCCACAGGAGAGGGCATCTGGGTAGAAGCAATGGGGGTAAATCAGGGTGGGGAAGGGACAGGAGAGGGATGCAGGGCAATGTTGTTAAATGCGAGGAGCCTGGGAAACAAATCGATGGAGTTGCAGCCTCTCTTGGCAGCATGGCAGTTAACAGTTGTAGCCATAATAGACTTGGGCCACCCAATACCAGAACTGGGATATGATAATCCCTGTATACAGGGTGTTCAGGACAGACTGGGAAAACAGGAAAGGTGATGGGGTGACTATCAATGTAAGGGAAAAAAATACAGTGCATAAGGGAAGAGGGGGAGGAAGGCCGGGCAGAGGCCCTGTGGATGCAGTTTCAGGGTCCAAAGGGCAGGGTACTGAGGATAGGGGTGGTGTATAGGGCACCATCTCAAGGGAAGGGGCTGGACAGGGAGTTGGATTAAAGTAGGAGGGTTTGTAGGAAGGGAAACAGTGGTGGTAGGGGACTTCAACCCACACACCAACCATTGCATGTGCTAGGGAGCAGGTTATCCTGGGAGCATTCCAGGACAGCTTCCTGGTGTAGTTGATGCATGAGCCAACTAGGCTGGGAAGGACTCTGGACTTAGTACTATCAAATGGTGAGACCGTGAGCGATCTGGAGGTTGAGGGCCCACTAGCTGGGAATGATCACCACTCAGTGTGGTTCACACTCACAATGGGAAGCAAACTACTGGAGGTTCAGGTACCAGGGTGATTGATTTCAGGGAGGAACGACTTTAACAAGATGGGGGAAATTGGCCCAGTGGTGCTGAGGGTTGAGGCACTGGACGCCACACCTCGTGCCACGCCAGTGACCCGGGTTTGGGAGCGAAGTCGGGCCCCCGGGGTTCAGCAGGGGAGGTTTGAGAATGAGTGCCCTTGTGGTGCTCTCCTCCCCAGGTAGAAGGGGCTGGATGTCCTGGCATGCCAGTGAGTCCCAGTGGAGACCGGTGACACTGCAGCATGCCAGACAAGCATGTAGTCTAGTGTGGACAATGCTGGCAGGGTTACCGTGCGCCAGGGCGTTTATGTGCACCACGTGGGTAGGGACTGGGGGAGGTAGCGCACAGAACAGGGAAAATGGCGCCATGGACAGGCGACGGCACCTGTTCCCCCCATGCCCTACGCCAGGCCAGCCCCGACTGACCTTCCAGGTCCTCCACCATGGGCCCTACCCTGCAGCCAGAGTCTGTCTCATAAGAGTGCCCAAGAGGAGGGGGCGACCCGCCCCGGGTGTGTTAAACCGGGGGTGCTGGCTGCAGGGATGGGGGGAGAGGAGGTATAGATCGGGCAGGACAAGGATCAGGTTGCCCTAGAGAGGTTCCATGGGGGCTGCAACCGAAGGGAAATTTATATATTAAAAAAAAAAAAAAAAAAAGTCCAGGGAGATTACAAGACTAGTCAGAACCACCAAGTCATCCAGAGATCTGAGGCTGGCACAGGGCATTAAGGACCGAGAGAAAAACTTCTTCAGATACATAGGTGAAAGAATGAAGAACAGGGACCAAATAGTGAGAATTAAGAAAGACAGGGGGTGGGAAGAGAAGGGAGAGGAGCAGGCAGAGGAACTGAATGACTGTCTGTTCTGTATTCACAGTGGGGGACAGATACCTCATGGGGGGGTGGTGGGGGGTGATGGATAGAGAAATTATGATGGGCAAAGTACTGGAAGGGCTTAGGGCACTGTGGGTGAACAAGCCACCTGGACTAGACAGCATTCACTGTAGGGTACTCGAGTAACTGGCAGGGAGCCTAGCAGAACCACTGGCTGACCTGTTCAGTACTTCTCTGCACATAGGATATGTCCCACGGGACTAGAGGTTAGCCCAAGGGATGATCCATGCAAGTACAGACCAGTGAGCCTCACATCATTTGTGGGTAAGCTCATGGAGACAATCCTTAAGGAGAGACTGGTGACTTTTTGGAGGACAGTGGGCTCCAAGGCAGGCAGCAGCACAGGGTTACCTCGGGCAGGTCCTGCCAGACAAACCTGATTGAATACTATGATTGGGTGACCAGGGAGCTGGAAAAGAGCATGCAGTGGATGTGGATGTCCTGTACTTGGACTTCAGGAAGGCCTTCAGTTCAGTGCCACACGGGATGCTAGGAGGGAAGCTAGAAGATGCAGGGGTGGGTACTAAAGACTGAAACGCACTATAACCACATTGCATTCTGCACTGTTGAGGTTTATAAGTTGTAATGTAAACAGCTAAAATGCAATTAGTGTGTTATTGTCAGATGATCCAGATGAACCAGCTTAATGGTGAATTCTGGTGCATAACAGTCAGGGTTTAATTCACTACAATTAATGGGCCATTAAAATTCTTAGGTCGTAATGGCATATTATGTTAATGGAACCATTAAAATCATACAATACCATTAAAGAAAAATGGCCATTAAAAAGGAGAGAAACACTTAATGGTGCCATTATTTAAGTACCGATTAATGGGATATTAAGGGTATCATTTAATGGGAAGGCTAGCATTAATTATGCCATTAATATAACTATGATTTAATGGCCATTAATACACACATTCAAAATACAGATTAAATTAATGGCCATATTAATGGTAAGATTAATGGTACATTTGATGGCCATTATCTTGCTTAATGGCCAGTAAATTAATGGTTGAAAGCCATTAAAAGAGAGCATTAAACTAATTTAATGGTAGAAAATATTAATGGCCGATAGACCATTAATTTAATGGCACTTAACAAGTAATGGCCATTTATTTCATGGTTATCTAGCCATTAAATGACACTTAACATTAATGCCCATTACATACTTAATGGCATACAACCACATGAAAAAAACATTAAATTTCATGGGATTTTAATGCTGTCACATAAATCACGTTGTTAATTTGGCCATTATTTATGTGCCGATTAATTTAATGGGAAACTTCAGTGGTAAATTTAACAAATTTTTTAATGGTGGTTGATGCAGTAGTTATGTGGGAGATAATATATAGATTTTCCTCGGTGCACTGGTAGTGCACTAGCACAATGGTATCCCCATGGCATTTTTTTACCATTTTCTCTGTCACATACACACACACACACACACACACACACACGCACGTAATACAATGGTATCACCAAACTTTGAGATTTTTGTCAGCTTCCCCAAATACTGGCACACTGGTAGTACAATGGTACTGCATTATTTTGACATGTCAGTATTTGGTACCTCTCACAACAACCCTAGACTCATGTGGTAGCACAGTGGTACCGGTATTAATCTCATTATACTCTAATGAATTGTTAAGATAAATTACATTATTAACCTCATGGTGGACAGCTCTCAATTCAATATTTTTATTTGCTCACTTGTCTTTATCTTACTGGTAATGGACTGTTATTGTTCACATAGACCAGAACATTCAAAGGGCATGCACAATCTCTAATTGGGTTAGTGACTCTCAAACAACACTTTGCATCCCAAAAACAGGGTAGGATCACAAAATGATATCTTGGATAGCATGATTAGTGAGTCTCTGACCAGTTGGTGAATGGCTGTAAAAAATGTTGCCTCCCTAAACCAGGTATTATCACCTCCGCCTCCTACCCCTTTGTGCTCCCACTATCGGTAACATCGCCAGGTGTTCAGTGGTTCTCCTGCCCATTCTGTACATCAGAAACTGCCAATACCTATCTGCCCACCCAGTCCCACCGCTCCCACCATATGTTTACACACTCTCCCCACAGTGGCATTTGGCAGAGACACTTTGCTAACTTCTGTGACCAACTGGCATTCTGTCCTCAGTTTTGCGCTCATGTGCCTACCGTATAAACAGCTGTGTACAGTTAGCACATGGTCATGAACTATCATTCATTTTGTGCCTGATCAATGAGCTGAGAGGAGGGTCTGTGACTGTGTCAGATGTGGTACGGTGGCAAATATATAGCCTGGGGAACAGGGGGTAGTGTTAGCTGTAAGAACTAACTGGGTCATGGTGGAGGCTTTGGATATACTGTACAGGAGGCAAGGGCTCTCACTCAACACACCACTGCTCACTTTATCAGGCCCTGGGCTGGCTCCCCCTATCAGCCCAACAAACCTATCTCCTGGCCAGCACAGTCAATAAGGCCAACCAAACCTGAGCTACCTCTCTGCAATCCCACCTCTGTTGTCCAAAAGTGTTTGTTCAAGAGCTCTGCCTCACTGCTGGCCCCATGCTTGAGTGCCCCCAGTCTCCACCTGAATGGGTAAATGTGCATTCTCGTCTGCAGCCCCTTTCCTCTGGAACAACCTGCCCACTCCACTTAGCACCACTGACTCTCCAGGACTCTTCCATTCTCTCCTTGGATTTCACCTTCTATCCTCCACCCCTTGCTCCTGCCCTCCCAACTTATTATCATGCCTCTACTCCCCTTCCCTCCTTTCTTTTCCTTTCTTGTTCCATACCTACACTGCCCTGATGCACTTTTTCCTTTACTCATCTCCTATCATGCCTAATTTGTATTACAACTTGGCTACTACTGTACCTTCTATTGTCATAAATGTTATTTATCCATTGTGCTGCAACTTTATATATATTTTCATATAACTATCCTGTATATTTTTATTACTGTCTATTGTATGCCTTGTTCCATCCTCCTTTGTACTTGCTTGTATTCCTATGCCATTCTCAATGGCCCAGATCATGCCCGAAAATGGTTCTTGGACCAGTGCATCTACTCCGTAAATGAAAGAAGAATGAATGAATGAATGGGAACCACTTGGCATCAGGGATAGTAACAATCTACTGTATACCTGCCGGGTGATTGTAGGATGGGGTAGGACTTGACTGCAGGTACATTAAGAACCTGGACCTGTGGGATAATTAGGGAAGGGGGCCCACTGGAGGCACTGTTTCCCGGGACAGTGCTTTGGTGGTGTAACTCCCAGGATATGTTATGACTGGCGGTGTAATTTTGCATGTGCTGTAATCGGCATCAACAACATGGTTGTCACACCAGCATGGGTGAACCCTTTTCCACACCCTCCTGAGTGTCCACCCTATAACAGGTGGCATCTGCAAGAAGACATACCTTCCCATTCAGTCCTTCTGCAATTTCACTTATGAAGACATTGAAGAGGCCCACTCCTAGTACTGAGCCCCAACCCGCACCGTGCCTTTAACCAACTGCTGAAAGCCATGTGGAGAGTCCTATCTTCTCCCCAGATGTATATAGGTAACCTTTTGGCAAAAGCCACCATGCATGCTTGAGGACCCTCCCCCGATTCCTGAAATTTCCCTGCACTACCCCTACCCTGTCCCTTACTAGGTCATTTGTCCCCAGGTGGACAATGACATCTTGCTCCCTCTCATCTCCTGCTGCCTAATGATCCACTGTATCTGCTCTCATCCCTCCAAGCCAAAGTGCCTCTCGGGTATTTCATGTCCCTCTCCTTTACCCTACCCTGATCGCAAGTCTATCCCCCAATTAAATCCCCCACCAGCAGTTGCTTTCTACTCAGCTGGGGGCATTTTCTTCCCTCCTTGTAACTGTGGAATGGTTCATGGACAATGCTTTCCTTGGGGGAAGATTTGTCCAGGGGCCAAAAGGGTGGTTCAGCTACAGAGAGAGTGGTTGGCTGGGCAGGGCCTGTTCCAGATACAAGGAGAGTGGTTAGTGTGGGTGAGTAGCTACTCTGTGGGTGAGAAGTATGATCTCGGGAGCGAGTCGGCAGCAGGGAGGGCTATGGTTGGGAGAGAGGCTTGTCCTGGGACTGTTTGTCTGGGGAGAGGGTCTGGAAGGTTGGTTAAGCTGCAGGGAAGGTTGCTGGTTAGGGGAGAAGGGGTGGTCTGGGGGAGGGTTCTAGATGCATGGAGATTTGTTGGAGAGGGAGGCTGGTCCTTGGGTGATAAGGGTGGTTTGGGGGATTCTGGCAGCAGGGAAAGTAGTTAGCTGGGGTAAGAGGCAGGTTTGAGGGCTGTGAAATGATCCGGGGGAGTGTGCTCAGATTTGGGGAGGCTTGTATGGGGGCTTAAAGAATGGTGCAGCTTCTTACAGGGTAGTCAAGTTAGTAGGGTGATACATTATGCAGTGCCGAAACTCTGTATCCCAACACATGGGCTACCTAGCACACCCTCCCAACCCACAGCGACCGACAAAGCCACTGTTCCGACAGAGCGCAGTCGGTGAAAAACCACCCAACACACAGGAGATGCAGAATCCTGAAAACCCACAGCCCCATACAGGGGCAGAGTCCTCAAGCAGCCAACAGTATGCTGGGACACGTAGCACAGCACTGCTATATGAGTGCAAGCCTGCCACAGGAGTAGGCAACAAAGCAGATGAACCGGAACTCCAACAAACAAACCGGCACAGGGGCAGAAAATGCAGCCCCCCCCCCCCCCAGGAGAGAGCACAGTGAGGGCTACAATAAGTCATTTACCACAGAAGTCGCAGGTCAGGGAACTACAGCTGAGGAGAAGATGGAGAACAGAGGCAGGCAGCGGAAAATGATGCATGGGGGCAGCGGACGGACGTGCAGTCACGATGGCATTCATGTGGGCTACAGCTGCTGGGACGCCAATACCATGGGGGTGGGGTGCAAAGGCCAGCCTAGGTAGGCAGACACCGATCTGTAGGCAGAGCACACAACACACAGGGACCCCTGCATGCTGGACAGCAGGGAAGTGTATCATGGAGCACAGCCCTGCTGTAGCACAGTAGCTGATGGGGGGCCCAGGACACTGTGGACACAGATCTTTGAACGTGACCATGTGCACAGCACACCCATGAAGCACTGGGACTGTGGGCAGACAGTGGCACTATAATGCTGGTACAAACCACCCACAGATGAGTAGCAGCCGCAGTAGGTGTGGCCCATGGAGTGTGATGTGCAGACGAGGTGCAATCACACCCGTATGCCTGAGCTGGAACAAAAGCTGGTCAGTGTTGCACAGTCCTCTGGCGTAATGGAGGAGAGGGTGGAAGCCATGGATGGGCCAGGGTGCTCGATTCCAACCCCAACAACAGGCACAGGCACCCTTTTGGGTGATGGATGGTACGCTCAAGACTGTGCCACACCTGTGCACTCAGTTGTACACCATCCATCCATCCACCCACCCATGGGGACGGGCCCTAACAACCTCATCATATCATTGGTGTATACACTGATGATGACAAAGGGCTTGGAATGTTACTGCACCTTGTTCCAGGAGCTGAACAAATATGCCAGTGCACAGTCCTGCACCCTCGAACTACCTACGAGCATCACTGACTTTGAGTTCTGCCACCTTGGGATTCTGATTCCCACAGTCCTCTCAAGCTTTGCTTTTGAGGTCAGAGGGAGTCAGAACCCCTGTGTGGCAGAACCCACTGGTTGTGCATAGGTGTCCATCCAGTATTCTCAGTTTTTACAATTTGTTTTTTTAACCCTTTTCTTATTTGTCTTGTTTTCTAGTTGTGGGATGTCAGCGATCGCTCAAGGGTCTGTCAAAGAAAGATCCTCCCTATTATAGCCATGTAGCACATCAAACTATATAGAGTGGTGATGAGAAAAAGCAGTTCCACGGTGGGAGGAGAGCATCATGGCATCATGTTTTCTTGGTAAGAAACGTTTGTAACCCCCCTGCAAATGGGGGTTCCCAAAAGACTTCCAGGAGCTTGCTTGAATGCTCCAAGCCTGAATGGTGTTTGGCGTTTAAGCCATTTATCAGTGAGTGTTTTTAGAACCTCTGGTACTGTCTCTTTAAGAGCTGTCTGCTTGCAGACATAATTAGTTGTATGGGGACTGTGTTTCTTTGATTGAGTACCACTCGAGCTGCTGCCAATTCACTCCATTTTGCAGTCACTAGGAGTGCAAAGGAACCTATCTGAAAGATGTAACT
The DNA here is from genome assembly GCA_016271365.2 of Neoceratodus forsteri. Lineage (NCBI taxonomy): Eukaryota > Metazoa > Chordata > Ceratodontiformes > Ceratodontidae > Neoceratodus > Neoceratodus forsteri. The sequence goes on from JADMNL010000025.1 coordinate 271,751,377, forward strand.
GTTTGCCAGAAACCATTTAGAGTAATAATGAAATTACAGTTTGTCTAACCTGCTTTCTTTGCAGTCAGAACTGTGTCTGCCTAGTTCCCCATTCTGGTTTTGAACTGCTGAACTGGACCAATCAGTGTGGGGTAAGCTAGCTGTAAAATGGTGCCTTGGACGAATCAGAACTTGGACTCATAATCTGAGCCAGCCACAAGAGGATTGTATGGGCAGTGACTCTGGGAGATGTAGTTTAGACTTCGGCGCCTTTTTGGACCAACAGGAGCAGTCTATTGTGAGTGACAGCCAATCCAGTCAAGAACTGGGAGGAACTCAAGGAAGTGCCCGGTTTTGTCTGTTGGAGGTTCAGTTGAGCTCTGGCAGTGAAGAAGGAAGGAGCTCTGTGCTTTTTCAGTGTGCAGTTTTAGTCGGGAAACGTGTGTAAGGCCCAGAGTTCCGGTCTGCAGCTTGTGTAACTGCTTGTTAGGACTGAATCCGTCCTGTGAAGAGAATCAAAGGATATCTGAAGAGTAGAAACCAGGCTCACCCTGTAGAAGACTGGAGAAATTGCTGAATTGCACTCGGTCTGTCAGGAACTGAATCTACTGTGTTCTCCCAGGTATTGTGCAGTAATTACGATCGGGATAGAGAAGCAGCCTGCCTGGTATAGTACTTTCTGTTTTACCATATAAATGTGTGAAGAGGCTTGTGTACCTCAAGTGAATCCTGCTGCCATTAAAGGACTTTTGCCTGTTACTGTTCACCATATAAATGTGTGAGGAGGCTTGGTTAGCTCAAGTGAATCCTGCTGCCATTAAAGGACTTTTGCCTGTTGCAGTTTGCCATATAAATGTGTGAAGAGTCTCGTGGAGCTCAAGAGTAGCCCTGCTGACATTGAAGGACCCTATCTTGTTTGGAGGTCGTGAGTACTAATTCAGGGTCGCTCCCTGTTGAATTGCCACATTGAATCCAAATGGAATCACTGTACTGCTGACTATTTAAACTAATTTTCTTTTCTCTGTGGGAAAGGGCCCCTACCAGCTGCCACGGTTTGGACTAGCCACTAGGGCTTGGGTACCCAGGGACAGTAACTGGTAGGGATAGGCCTGTGCACAGAGCCATAGGTAGATGAGTAAAGTGATAAGCTAATTAACCTGATTTCCTGTCCTTGTTATATTCCCCTAAATAAATCCGAGCTGCTTGTTTCAGCAAAGTTATACTGCCTGAGGTATTTGTCTATGTTAAAGTATTGTACTGTGATTGTTGCACTGTATCTTATTTTACAGGAGGTCCCAGTGCCTGACCCAGCCCTGGGGTAAGTGTATACTGTGAAGGTAATTCTGATATATTGTGTGGGCCACTAGTGGGAAGAAAGGGGGTTGCAGTGTCCCAGAGGGCTGTGACCAAGTAAGTTTAACTATTGCAAACCCTGACCTCTGGGTGGAGCACCGCCATTGGATCCAGGCCCCTCAACCTGTTAGTGGCAAATCAAGCAGGGTAGTAGCCCTGGGATAGCGCCATCTAGGGGTTACATCTTGGAGGCTCACCGCTGGGATTGTGTGTCCTCTAGTGGCCATATTTACAAACCACTGTTAAGGGAAAAAAAAAAAATAAATGGGTACCCCGACAGAAGTGGCTGTGCACCGGCTGGTGGAGTGGTGTACTGGGGAGGAGATTGACCCCCAAAATGCTATGCTTATCCTGGACATCCCCCTGGGTATCAACACGACACTGTGCAGGAGTACTTTCCAAGGTGGAAGGTTTACAAAACCCTGTGGTGGTGGGTCGGCATGCTAATCTGCTCACCCAGACTTTCCTGGCCCTAGCAGAGTTTAAGGATCCCATAGATAGCTCCAAAGTGCCACAGACCATTACCCCAGAGGAGCCCTCACTGCTTGGAGAGTGATAACTAAGGACAGTAAAGACCGGGGGAATGAGCCCCACCACTATCTGAAACTTTTGAGGAGAAATTTGCTAAATGGTTGCTGGGGAAGAAAACTGTGGAGGACTTGAAGAAACTATTCTTGCCACCTGGAGGTGTTCCTCCCCAACACCCTCTCGCTCTCCAGTACCCATGTGGTGGCTGAACCAATGCAGACTCCTGTTTCTGCACCTGCCATTAGTCACGACTCTTACGAAGGTTGAGGATCTTCTCTGGCACCCTCCCCACCCCCAAGGGAGGATGACTGGGAGACCTGGATATAGACTATGTTGCCCCCAAGTGCTAGAATGGCAATGCTCGAGGCCAGGCGAAGTTTGAGTGAGGAGAGCCTCCGAGGCCCTGCCCTGGCTACCATCCATGCTAAACGGGCCAGTAACCCTGAAGTGACTGCACAGGCCTATCTTGAGGCCCTGGAGAATGTGTATGGGAGCCCAGATTCTGATGAAGACCTATGGTGAGAGTAAGAGATGCACAACAGTACCAAGGGGAGTTGTTGTCTGTGTATGTATCTCGCTGGAAAAACTGTTGCAAGAATGCCTCAGAAAGGGTAGTTTGCCAGCGATTGAACTGGACCGAACCAGGCTGGACAGGATCCTTCAGTCTGCCCCCTTCTCAGAACTGCTGTTGCTTCAGTTACGCCTGGCAAATCGACTGGAATCCCCACCTCCTATGATGAGTTAATGAGAGAAATTGAGGAGTTGAGAAAGGCGACCTCTGGAGGGACCTGCACCAACAGCTGCGGCTCGACCGAGTGACTGAGGGTGACCCATCAAGTGAAGTTCAGGGCAGAGGTTGGCAGTAAATGAGTGCTCTGACAAGGAAAAGATATGCCACAATGGGGCGAACTTTTGAGAGAGATCGGGAATTCAAAACAGTCCCTTTATGAAGGCCACGCCTGCAAGTGACGGGCCCTGACCTATATCCGACTGCATCTGCTATGGGGGTGGGGGTACCACCCATGTATCTCCTGCTGATAACAGCTCCGAACTCGATTCCTTGACCATGGAAGTGGAGAAACTGGACGAGATGTCTCCAAATGCTTATCACGCCGCAGACAGAGATGGCACCAAGGTTTCCAGTTAGTAATACCCCGCCCTGGCTCCCAGTGTGGCCTGGCCGCTCAAACTCCAGAAAGTATGTTTTGCTATAATTGTGGGAAAGATGGGCACATGAAAAGGGAATGCCGGTCCCCAAAAGACACTGACAAAGTTGCATATAGGCTACAAGGAGAGCTTCGGAGAACAAATCAGTGGTTAAGAGGTGCATGAAATGATCCCAGTGAGTGCACCAAAAATGCTAACTCACGTCCTTTTGTGGCAAGGTCAGTTGCCCAGGCCCCCACTACCGCCTCTCCAGACTGGTCCAGAATAGTGGGTCCCTCCATGGAGACCACTGTAAAGGTGAATGGAGTGTCTACAAGAGCTGTATTAGACAGTGGCTCCCAAGTGACAATTATGTTCCAGGATTGGTATCCCAAGCATTTGTCAGACGCACTTACAACCATTAGAAGGACTGCATGTATGGGGTTAAGTGAGAAGGCCTACCCTATTCCGGGTATATCCGAATTTGGCTGTCTTTCCCACCTCCGTGGCTGGAGTGGCGAACAAGTAGAGACCCTAGCCTTAGTGTGTCCCCACTGGACTGTATGATGGTGTCCCTTTGTTGATTGGAACAAATGCTCATATGTTCGGAAGGCTGGCACAGTTGTGTTATGAAAAACAGGGTCAAAGACTAGTAGAGCTTTAAGAGTTCTGGCTTTAATTAAGAAGGCCTATGAGGCACAAGAGATGCTGAAAAAATAGAACCAGAGAACAGTCGAATTGTATGGAAGAAGGATCCTGAGTCTCTGATCCTGGCGCCAAATGCCCAGTGTACCTTACAGGAGAGTCTGTATCAGAAAGGATGTTAAGAATAAAATATTAATGTTGCATGCACCAGGCGATGGAAAATTGCCAGAGGGACTGCTGGTCAAGCCTAGTATTTTGCCCGCTAGAGCCCATGCTTATGCCAGAAGGGTAATGGTCCAAGTTCATAATGTGTCTGAAAGACACATTCGAGTAAATAGAGGTTGCATCCTGGCTAATGTGCATTGTGCAGACACTGCAGTGCTACCCAGCAGCAAGAGTTCAGGGAAGAATGACAGAGTAACGCCTGACTTGTTTGATTTCGCGACCCCGCTGCCAGCTGAATGGAAAGTGAGGATCAGTGAGAAGCTTGCCCAGAGAGACCAGGTGTTTTCTTTAAAGGAATGGGATGTAGGATGCGTGCAAGGAGCTGAGCACAATATCCGGCTGCATGACGAAAAACCATTTCGTGAGAGGTCTCGACGCCTGGCACCTGCTGACATAGATGATATGAGACGGCATCTGCAAGAGATGTTAGCTGCTGGTGTAATACAAGAATCCAGAAGCCCTTATGCTTCCATTGTGGTAGTGAGGAAAAAGAATGGAACAGTAAGGATGTGTGTGGATTATCGCACCTTAAACCGGCGGACTATCCTGATCAGTACACAATGCCCGCATTCAGGATGCTTTGGACTGCCTAAGCGGGAGCAAGTGGTTCTCTGTGCTGGATCTCCGCGAGTGGGTACTACCAGATCCCGATGGCTCCAGAGGACCGTGAGAAGACAGCCTTTATCTGTCCGCTTGGCTTCTATGAATTCAAGAGGATGCCTCAAGGATTTCAGGTGCCCCAGCCACTTTTCAACGATTGATGGAGCGTGCAGTGGGGACATGAACTTACTAGAGTGCCTGGTATACCTAGATGATGTTATTGTGTTTGGCAGCTCACTGGAGGAACATGAGAGCAGATTATTTAAGGTATTGGACCGACTGGAGGACTTTGTACAAACTGTCCATTGATAAGTGTCAATTCTTTCAAACATCAGTAAAGTATGTGGGACATATAGTATCCACTGAGGAATAGAGACCGACCAAGTAAAGTTAAGGCCTTGACCACCTGGCCACAGCCCAAAAATCTAAAAGAACTGCAAAGATTCCTGGGATTCTGTGGTTATTATCGAGCTTTCATCAAGGACTATTCAAGAGTGATCCGCCCTTTACTTAACCTTACTCAAGGGTATCCCCAACCCACAAAAATACCAAAAGTCAGCGTCCCTCAAGACTGAAGAGTGTATTTTCATCCGAGTGAAGTATTTGGGGCCCACTGGACTCCTGATTGTGAGACTGCTTTTCATGAGATCATATATCAACTTACCCATGCTCCAGTGCTTGCCAATGCGATCCAAGAAAACCTTACGTCCTGCACACTGATGCTAGCTTGCAAGGGTTGGGGGCTGTGTTGTACCAAGAGCACGAGAATGGCCTGAGACCAGTGGCCTTTGCCAGTAGAAGCCTGACCCCATCCGAAAGAACTATCCTGTACATAAGTTAGAGTTCCTAGCTTTGAAGTGGGCTATTGTTGACCAATTCCATGAGTACTTGTATGGGCTAAAATACTAGTAAAACTGACAATAATCCTTTGACCTATGTGCAGACCTCAGCTAAGTTGGATGCCACTGGCCATAGGTGGCTTTCTGCATTATCTACATATGACTATGCTCTGAATACCGAGCAGGTCTGAACCACATAGATGCTGATGCTCTCTCCCGAGGCCTGTTCCCAAGAATGATTGGGTCCGATTGGCAGAACCTGACATTCGGGCACTCTGCGAAGTTTGACAAGGAGGAACAAATGTCCACGGGACGCAGTGGACTGCATGGTGGATTGCTTGGGACCCTCTGAGAATTGCATACCTGCTGCTTATTGCCACTTTTCTGCAATAGACATTGGTGCACTGCCTCAGCTGGATAATGACAGTATTCGGCGGCTCAATCCGCGATCCCATGATCAAAGCAGCTTTAGAAGCCCTCTATGCAGGAAAAGATGTGTCCAAATTACGCTCCATGGTTTGAGAACTGCACTATTATACAAAGAAGGTCCCAAGTTGAAACTGATCAATAAACTGTTATACAGAGAAACAGTAGACAGAGGGGGACAAGTAGACAAACAACAACTAGTGCTGCCCACTGCCTTTCGAGACTCAGTACTGATGTCCTTGCACAACCACATGGGGCACCTTGGTATAGACAGAACACTTGACTTGGTGAGATCCAGATTCTATTGGCCCAAGATGGGGGCTGATGTGGAGCAACACATTCGAACTTGTAGTCGCTGCTTACAGAGGAAAGCTTTGCCCCAGAGGGCTGCCCCCCTTGTTAACATCACCACCAGTGCACCCATGGAGCTGGTCTGTATTGATTTTCTGAGTTTGGAGTCAGATCAAAGAAATATCAGTAATGTGCTGGTGGTCACTGACCATTTCACGAGATATGCCCAAACTTTCCCCACCAAAGACCAGAAAGCATCCACTGTGGCCAAAGTACTTGTAGAAAACTTTTTGTTCACTATGGGGCTCCAAAGAATCCATTCTGATCAAGGGAGACTTTGAGAGTCGTCTGATCAAAGAGATGTTTTCTCTGTGGGAGTGCGAAGTCCAGAACCACTCACTACCCCCCAGGGGACCCTCAGCCTGAACGTTTCAACCGCACTTTGCTAGATATGCTAGGCACCCTGCACCCAAAGGACAAGCCTAGATGGAGCCAACAAATTAGCACCCTGGTACATGCTTATAACTGCACCAAAAGTGATGCCACTGGGTTCTCCCCTACCGCCTGATGTTTGGAAGAGAAGCTCGACTACGGTAGATGTGTGTTTTGGGGTCTCTCTGATGGGGTTCAAGCTGACAACTATTTACAGTATGTGCAAAGTTAAAGGCCCAGCTAACTCATGCGTACCAACTGGCTCAAACCATGGCTGCCAAAAGAAATCTGGCCAACAAAGAAAGGTATGATAAAAGGTGAAAGCACAGGAACTCTAGGAGGAGATTGGGTATTGCTAAGAAATCTGGGACTGCATGGCAAGCACAAGATTGCTGACAGATGGCACCATCTCCCTCACATTGTAGTGGGCAAACTAGATGATCTGTCAGTGTACAAAGTAAGGCCTGAGAATAATTCAAAGATGTAAAACAATGCATAGTAATCATTTACTGCCCATCGGACAAATCTTAATTGAGTCTGAGCCCCTAGAAGATGCCCCTCTGGACCAGTGACTAGAGCTGCTGCTAAGAAAAGATCAAGAAAGTCTGCACCTACAGAAGCAAAGTTAAAGTGTTCCCTCCACAAGTCCCAGTTGAGCATGACTGTCAGTCCATATCGGAAGAAAGTGAGAGTGACTTTGAATACTATCCTTCTTTGAACTGAGTCAGTTGTTTGGGGCAATCCCTAGTCAATACTGGAGATGAAGCTGGGCTTTCTGGACTGTCCAAGCCCCCAGCTTAGTCCCTGGAGCCAATGCTCCCAGAAAGTGAAGTGCAAAGCATCAGATCAGATGAAATGGAATCATTGTGCATGGTTGAACTGTTTGAGCTTTCAGGGAGGAAAATGATGGATTAGGTCAGACTGGTGATACACCAGAACAAAGAAGAGTATTTTGAGTGCCCTGACAGTCCACTGCCAGTGTCCGAAAGCTCTCCATGCGAGCCAAATGTTGTGGACTCAGAAACTGTAACTCCTGGAGCTGAAAGTGCCCCAAGTTCTATCCTCTCTACCCCCATGGAGACTCCCCTGACAAGTGAGGACAATGCTGAAAATGAGGCTCAGAGTGCAGAGGCTGTAACAGTTTCCCCTAGAAAGACTGGTCGAGCTGTAAAGCCTGTGGTGCACCTCAGTTATGATTCCCTGGGCCGGCCAGTGGATCTGCCTCTCAATGTTGTCCATAAAGGAGTGTATGTGTCCCCGAGCTCATTGCCCAAACTGGCGTCAGTGCTAACTCAAGTTACTTGTGTTGCCCTCTAATATGGTGCCCTTGCCCCATCCAGCCCCAAGGTAACTGATAGGAAGGGCCCTCTCTTCAGGTTTCATGTACAAGAGGTAATAACTTGAGTTATGGTACAATGTGTATGTAATACTGTGTAAAGAGTGACATACTGCAATGTTTCAGAAATGTGTTCTTGGTAAAATGATATATTGACTGATGATTACATGTGCGAGCCTAATGCAAATGTATATGGTTGCAGTTGAAACTTATGGGGTACTTGCTTGACGAGACGCTAAGCTTTCCCAGGCCAGGAAGGGTGTAACCCCCCTGCAAATGGGGGTTCCCAAAAGACTTCCAGGAGCTTGCTTGAATGCTCCAAGCCTGAATGGTGTTTGGCGTTTAAGCCATTTATCAGTGAGTGTTTTTAGAACCTCTGGTACTGTCTCTTTAAGAGCTGTCTGCTTGCAGACATAATTAGTTTGTATGGGGGACTGTGTTTCTTTGATTGAGTACCACTCGAGCTGCTGCCAATTCACTCCATTTTTGCAGTCACTAGGAGTGCAAAGGGAACCTATCTGAAAGATGTAACTGTTTGCCAGAAACCATTTAGAGTAATAATGAAATTACAGTTTGTCTAACCTGCTTTCTTTGCAGTCAGAACTGTGTCTGCCTAGTTCCCCATTCTGGTTTTGAACTGCTGAACTGGACCAATCAGTGTGGGGTAAGCTAGCTCTAAAATGGTGCCTTGGACGAATCAGAACTTGGACTCATAATCTGAGCCAGCCACAAGAGGATTGTATGGGCAGTGACTCTGGGAGATGTAGTTTAGACTTCGGCACCTTTTTGGACCAACAGGAGCAGTCTATTGTGAGTGACAGCCAATCCAGTCAAGAACTGGGAGGAACTCAAAGGAAGTGCCCGATTTTGTCTGTTGGAGGTTCAGTTGAGCTCTGGCAGTGAAGAAGGAAGGAGCTCTGTGCTTTTTCAGTGTGCAGTTTTAGTCGGGAAACGTGTGTAAGGCCCAGAGTTCCGGTCTGCAGCTTGTGTAACTGCTTGTTAGGACTGAATCCGTCCTGTGAAGAGAATCAAAGGATATCTGAAGAGTAGAAACCAGGCTCACCCTGTAGAAGACTGGAGAAATTGCTGAATTGCACTCGGTCTGTCAGGAACTGAATCTGCTGTGTGTTCTCCCGGTATTGTGCAGTAATTAGATCGGGATAGAGAAGCAGCCTGCCTGGTATAGTACTTTCTGTTTTACCATATAAATGTGTGAAGAGGCTTGTGTACCTCCAGTGAATCCTGCTGCCATTAAAGGACTTTTGCCTGTTACTGTTCACCATATAAATGTGTGAGGAGGCTTGGTTAGCTCAAGTGAATCCTGCTGCCATTAAAGGACTTTTGCCTGTTGCAGTTTGCCATATAAATGTGTGAGGAGTCTCGTGGAGCGCAAGAGTAGCCCTGCTGACATTGAAGGACCCTATCTTGTTTGGAGGTCATGAGTACTAATTCAGGGTCGCTCCCTGTTGAATTGCCACATTGAATCCAAATGGAATCACTGTACTGCTGACTGTTTAAACTAATTTTTTTTTCTCTGTGGGAAGGGCCCCTACCAGCTGCCACGGTTTGACTAGCCACTAGGGCTTGGGTACCCAGGGACAGTAACTGGTAGGGATAGGCCTGTGCACAGAGCCATAGGTAGATGAGTAAAGTGATAAGCTAATTAACCTGATTTCCCCTGTCCTTGTTATATTCCCCTAAATAAATCCGAGCTGCTTGTTTCAGCAAAGTTATACTGCCTGAGGTATTTGTCTACGTTAAAGTATTGTACTGTGATTGTTGCACTGTATCTTATTTTACAGGAGGTCCCAGTGCCTGAACCAGCCCTGGGGTAAGTGTATACTGTGAAGGTAATTCTGATATATTGTGTGGGCCACTAGTGGGAAGAAAGGGGGGTTGCAGTGTCCCAGAGGGCTGTGACCAAGTAAGTTTAACTATTGCAAACCCTGACCTCTGGGTGGAGGCACCCGCCATTGGATCCAGGCCCCTCAACCTGTTAGTGGCAAATCAGGCAGGGGTAGTAGCCCCTGGGATAGCGCCATCTAGGGGTTATGGCATCATGTTTTCTTGGTAAGAAACGTTAAAAAAGAATTCTGAGAGAAATGACAAGAGAAATATGAAGTCAGACATATCAGGATGTATTGGGGCGGTGCATTTACAATGTAAAATGAATCTTCATAAAAAGAATAGTCACGGGCCAGACATTTTGTAGGAGCTGCAATGGCACAGTAGGCAGGGAAAATGGGCAGACTAGCTGGGCCATCGAGGTCTTTATCTCTCGACACCTTCTATATTTTTGTGTAAGTCCATGCAAAATCTGCTCATTTACACACTGCAGATGCAGCCAAATGTGAGCCATAAATAATCCATTAAAGATTTGTTTTCGCTTGCCCCCCGCCCCACAGCAAATCAGGATACCATGTGAAAGAAAGTCACTTCTCAGCTGAGCTGCTGTGTTAATTCTGTTGCAGGGAGACATCAGTGGAGTAACCCAGTTTGTCTGCACTACCATGAAGACCCTTTCCCCTACTTTTAGGAACAGGTAGTATTGGGGTTATTTACTTTAGTTTCCTTTTTGTAGGATGGAGGAGTGTCCCACAAGGTCACTTTGTGCTTTCCATGTGAACTAGGAAGGTTCCTGCCCTGAGGCCACACCATGCGGCACCTTGTTGTGAGGCTAGGAAGACTCTGTGTAGCACAGATCAGGGGCATGACTGGTATATAGATAACTTCGGTGGGATTTCCAATGTGCAGCTGGTGATTAGCTGATGTTGGATGGCACCTACAATAAGAAGCGTGGGTGTCCTGATCTTGTTGGATGTGCCATTATCTTTTTGATAATTCTGCCAGCAGATTTCCCCTACAGTGTGGTAATTTTGTTACCAGTGACCGACGCAGGCCATTGTGATACCATGCTGCATGATCATTGTGGAACCACCAGCATGAGGCATGGAAGGAGACCACTGCATTTCTACTGCAGATGCACTTATTGTGCTACCACTGACACATGGTACCACAGTGGTCACAATGGTAGTGCAATGGAATTGAAACAAATCCATTGTGATACCATTTGCAGTGGTATCACAGTGGTGTTTGTTAATGTGCTACCATTGCACAAATATTTGCCACTGTGCTACCACTGTGGGTTAATGGTAATGCAGTGGACACAGTGGTATCACACTGAAATTGGACCAAAACCACTGTGATACCAACAACCAGTGGTATCACAATGGTGCACATTTGTTACCACTGTGGTACCACAAAAGTGGCGTTACTAGTGAACTACCACTGTCTACATGGTATCACTATGGTTACAATGGTATCACAATGGAATTGGAACAGATCCACTGTGATACCATTTATGGAACCCCACAGTGGTAGTACATTGGAAATCGCAGTGATAGTACAATGGTAAACAGGTATTTTTTTTTTTTTTATTTAGTTGTTTAACCAGGTATAGCACACTAAGCTGTATTACAGTAGTATTCCGAAGAAATTTTTGTAAGGATGCACTTTCCCACAGAATTTTTATAGAAACACAGTACAGATTGGGCCTTCATCTCTCCTATCCCCTCTGCATCCAAGGTGCAGGACAAGAAAACAGAAAGTGCAGATCAGCACATGGAAGCCAGTAAGGTAGGCGAGCAGCACAAAGATGGCAGGGCAATACAGCACAGCAAGTCACCACCCCTGACAGACCAACATGGCCACTATCCCCATCCAGATGGACCAGCACACCCACCCCCCACCCTGCTGCAGCCAACCCACCCCCAGGTACCTGCACACCCACTCCCATGCCCTGGACCAGCATGGCCAGTTGCCCAAGCAACACTGACCTGCACACCCATTCCCACTCCTCGGACCAGCACGGCCACTATCCCCAGCTAGATGACTTCCTCAATGATATTGTGGATGGCATTAAAGGCAAAATGTGCCTATTCTAAGATGACACCAAGATCTGTAGGAGAGTGGACAGAGCTGAAGGGATACAGGACCTACAGGAAGGTCTGGAAAAACTGGGTCCATGGTCTGGCAGCTTGGCTTAAATGCCAAGAAATGCAAAGTTATGCACCTTGTAGCCAAGAATCCCAGGAAAGAGTATTACCTGGGTGGAGTCCAAGTATCTGCATCAGAGGAGGAGAAGGACCTTGAAGTGATGATCAGTAGTGTCCTGAAGCACTCCATGCAGTGCATGAAAGCAGCAGCAAAGGCAAACAAGATGCTGGGATGCATAGCCGGGAGATTAGTAGTAGCAGTAGGAGAGAGGAGGTTATACTGCTCTTGTACGGGTCACAGTAAGGCCGCATCCAGAATATGGAGTTCAGTACTGGTGCCCACCCTCAAAAAGGACAACCTGCTGTTGAAGGTCCAGAGGAGGGCTACAAAGATAATAGCAGGTCAGTATGGCAAGGCATACAAGGAGAGATTGAGGGCACTGAACATGTACTCCCTGGAAGACAGGAGAGGGGACATGATTGGGATCTTCAAGTACTTGAAAGGGATAAATAAGGTTGATAAGGACAGCCTCTTTAAGCTGAGTGGCAATCATATCATGATGGGTCAGAGTCTTAAGCTGGAGGATGGGAGGTTTAGGGGGGAGGTCAGGAAGCACTTCTTCACAGAGAAGGTGGTGGGCACTTGGAATGCGTTGCCGTAAGAGGTCATCTCGTTGAAGACATTGAGCAGCTTTAAGAGAGGGTGGGATAGGCATACAATGAAGGTCAGGATCATGGGAAGGGAGGAGCGGTGAGGAAGGGAGGGCAGGGACATTAGCTCAAGCTGTGGACCCTGCAATACGAGCAGACTTGATAGACCAAATGGCATTCTTCTGCTGGCGTGTTCATATGGACCAGCACACCCACCCACCCTGATGCAGCTAGACCAACCCCATGTATCTGCATGCCCACTCCCACCCCCCAGACCAGCACGGCCGCTATCCCCAGCCAGATGGACCAGCACACCCACCCACCCTTATGCAGCTGACCGACCCCCATGTACCTGCACTCCCACTCCCACCCCCTGGACCAGCACGGCCAGTTGCCCAAGCAACACTGACCTGCACACCCACTACCACCCCCTGGACCAGCACGATCACTATCCCCAGCCAGATGGAGCAGCACACCCACCCACCCTGGCGAGCCGCCCCACCCCACATACCTACACACACCCACCCCCCCTGGATCAGCACGGCCATTATCCCCAGCCAGATGGACCAGCACACACACACACACACACACCCTGATGCAACTGACCCACCCCCACGTACCTGCACGCACACTCCCAGTTCCCAGACCAGCATGCCACTATCCCCAGCCAGATGGACCAGCACACTCACCCACCCTGATGCAGCTGACCCACTCCCATGTACCTGCACACCCACTCCCACCCCCCCGGACCAGCACTGACACTTGCCCAAGCAACACTGACCTGCATGCCCATTCCCAGCCCCCCCAGACCGGCATGACCATTGTCCCCAGCCAGATGAACCAGCACCCACCCTGACACAGCCAGACCCTCCAACACATACCTGCAGGCCCACTCTCATTCCCCCGGCCTTCAGTCACTTGTACAAGCAACACTCACCCACTCCAGCGGACCAACACATCAGCACTTCATCCTGCAACCAGCTGTACACACCCCATAAGCTGCCACTCCCTTCCCCACCTGCAAGCCACTCCCTCTACCCCACTAGCATGCGTGATGATGTCATGCCTATAAATTTTAACATTTCAGTAGTTCACAAGCTCAACTGTCTGTGGATTTTGAGTAACATCCTGATGTCAAAAATTGCTGCAACATGCAGTGATGAATTTACACAAAATTAAGCCCTATCCCCCACACCCCCTCTTAAGCCCTATTCCCCCCCCCACATTTCATATTAAAACATGGTTGCAGCATTCATGCAACAATTCCTTAACCCATTGCTTTTCATTTCAGTAAAACATACTGCAGTACCAAAAACTTCATTATGGGTAAATCTGAGCACTCATTATGTGAAAAATCCTGAAATTTCCATAACATTTTTGAAACGTACTGCTCCCGATATAAATATGCTGCTTGCCGGACTTACTCCTCGCACTACACCCACATGGGATAGTAGAGTGTGTGTTCCTTTAAGAGCTGCGCGCATGCGTGATCCTGCCTACTCCAGCATTCTGACGTGATTGGACATTTTGTGAGTGATCGAGGAGGATTTCAGATACCTGCAGGATCTTGTGCCCCCATCCACCCACCACCACCCAAAAAAAGTTACAGTGTGATGGTCCCAGCTTTAATTTCATTTGTGGGAATCAAATAAGTGCACAGCTCACCACTGTGTTTTGCTGATCGAGAGGGAGCAGTAGCGACTGTGAGCTGTTTTGCAGCATGTGTCACATTTTTGCCAGCTAGCTGGATTGATTTTTATCTGGGACCGGCTATGGGCTCTAGAAACAGTCCAACTCTGTTAGGGGATCAAGAGGCAGAGGTTTCGCACCGGCCCAGTGGCGCTGAGGGTTAAGGCACTGGACGCCACACCTCCTGCCACGCCAGCAACCCGGGTTCAGGAGTGAGCCCGGGTCGTCTGTGGTTGTCAGGGGTGGGAAAGGATAAGCGTCTACAGGACTGCGTTCTTTCCTGGGGAGGGGGGATCTTGGCTGGCTGCTCTCTGGTGGCTCTTAGCAGAGGCTGGGAGCATAGCACCAGAATGGCCTGCAGTGTTGCTGGGTGGAGCTTTGGTAAGACGTCCAACAGGGGTGCGCAGGAGCACGCACTCAGCATGCAGGAGTCCATTGCACATCCAAGGCCCCAGGGGAAACTGGAACAAGGGGAAAAAAAAAATGTGCCCGATCCTGGTAGGCGATGATGGGGACCAGGAGCTACCCCCCACGCCCAACAGTCGAGTGCGCCGGCTGACCTCGGAGCTTTCCCGAGTCACGGGATGTCTGCACAGCATGGAATGGAAGTCTCAGGGGTGCAGATGCCTGATGGTGGAAAAGCGTGGCTGATCGAGAGTCAGGACTGAGTCTGTTACGGGGCGGAATGAAGGTAAGCTGAAAGCCCTCTTCTGAGAGAGTCCAGGATCGTGCATGAGTCGGATAAATAGATGTGTGTGTGTGTGTGTGTGTGTATGTGTGTGTATATATATATATATATATATATATATATATATATATATATATATATATAAAAAAGGAGGCAGAGGTTAGGATTTTAAAAAAGAGAGTATTTCTCGAGCATCGCTTTGTAATGTATCGTGCTCAAGCCGACATTTTGTACGTCGCACTTTCTGGAGCAATCAGTTATCAAATAGTGCCAAACATCGTAGTAGAACTCTGTAGCATCAGATAAAAGACAATGTGCCAGGGAGATTTATTTTAAATCTCTAATCCATATTTGTAAAGTGTCCGGCACCATCAAAGAGCTTAATTATGTTGGTGTGGCAGTCTGAAGCATGAGCAAGTCAGTCTTCACACATAGAGGGGGGAAAAATTAAGACACTGCCTATGTGACAAATATGTGAGTAAGCTTAGGTCGAAGATCTCCATCCAAGTGCTTTTCAAATGTACAGTAAGTCAGAATCAGTAGGGCAGGCAATCTGATAAAATAAAAAAAAAAAAAAACTGGGATCCTCAATTGAACACGGCCCCCAAAATGACCACATATAGGCCCTTTATTTAGGGTGTGACAGCTTGCACACATTAAAATCAGTAAGCTGCTATTTATTGTTTTCGAGGGGTGAAACAGCAAGATGGCTGCAACCTGCTCCGCTCCTAGAAGAAGCTTGCTTGTACAAAAAAAAAAATGTTTTTTTTAATTTTTTTGTCAGCTTCCCCTAACTCCATGATCAGCTTTCTCCCTGCTCCAGGTCCTACACCCCCACATGCTCGGGGTTGACCACCCTCCCGAATGGGGCCACGACAGCAGAGTTAGGTGGCCAGAGAATCACAGCTGGAGCCCGGCTCATTAGCGGGAGCTGGCATTTTCCTAGGATTTTCAGGGTGGGGACGTGCAATGACAGCCCCTTACATTTAGGTGCTGGATCGCTTGCGGTACCCCTAGCCTCCCTTGGGGGTCCACCTTGCGCCAGGCACTCAGCCCCCTCCCCGAAGCAGGAGAGCAGTCCTTTGGACACTCAGTCCCGCTCTCCCCCGCTGGCCCTCCAACACCCGGATCTGTTCCTGAACCCGGGTCATCGGCACCGCAGACAGCAGCCATGCCTCTGCACCAGCGGGCCGGCTGCTTGTACATTTTGTTTGCTAAAAAAGCTGCATTTTTTATTTATTTTACACTGGTGAATGGAACAAATGTTTAAATTGCACTCTGCTTATACTGAAGTTAAGTGCTGCTACGCTTATGGATGCTGTGTAGTTCTAAGTGCATGTAGCACACTGCTGGTCAGTTTTGTGAGTATTTAACCGGCAACAGATTTTTTTTCCTTCGCTCATGTTATGAGCCACTCAAGTGGAGCTTTTGCTTTGCTCAGGAACCGTATATTTGTTAAAAATTTCCTGACAGTGTGGAGTTGTGTTTAAAAGGCCACAGTGCTTCTCGGCTCAGCTGTGTGTGTTTTTCTGGTTGCGGAGTGCTAGTCGGCATGCTGAAAGGTAAGTCACTGTTTAGGTGGGATCCATATTAAGTGCAGAAGAGTTGTCACGCAAAGATTTATTGTACTTGAATGCCTGGGAGAGGAAAATAGGATGCCCAGACCAATTATAAGACTTTTTAGTGCTTTTGCCTGAGAAAAGGTACTGTATAGCTGCAGTCACTTTTTGGGAACTGGAATGAGAGTCATAAAGACAAAGTCCCAGGTTAAAGAGAACCTTAAAACCAAACTGAAGTAAGGAGAATGCGGTGGACTGTGAGAAATTGCAGGAGAGATTGACTCCTAGATTCCCGCTTCATGACATTACAAGGTTTTCGCAAGCTTAATTGTGTTAGTCTCACCTCTTAAGCTTCACAAGGACACTAATACAGTGACGGAGGAGTCACTAGGGGGTAAGATCCTAAAAAGGTGGCTATATGTATCATTTTAATTAAAGTTTCAGCTACTTATGGAGCCCACATATTTTGAAGTAGTGTCTCTATAATTTTTGGGGTCTCAACTTTGGGCGGCTTGAACTGGAGTCATGTAACTTATATTATTAGCAGCAGTAAACACCCCCACAGGTGTGAGGACACCTTACAGTGTATTTCAGAGCAAAAGGTGATGCTGTGTTGAACTGAGGGCTCCTCTCACCTGGGTGATACTGCTTATTTGGACACATTCACTGCATTTACATGCACGCTAGCGTTACTGGGTAAGTAGTTACCGGCTAACAACAGAATTACTCAGTAACTCCTAGCCGCATGTATACATGCCTATGATCAGCTGGAGCAGTCCTGTTCATCTAAACATGCACTTACAAGCGATTCAGCAGTGCTGGTAAACCATTCCCATGGACCATCTTGCCATGGTTATTATTTGTTTTTTATTAACCAGGAGGAGAGACACAGTAAGCTGAAGGCTTGCTTACAGCTGCGACCTGGGAGCATAAGGGAGCTAAGTGACCTGCTCAGGGTCTTGCAGTATGTAAGTCTGGGCTGTGGGATTCAAACCCAAATCTCCAGGTTTGCAGCTCAGAGCCTTAAACCACCACTCTATACTGCCTCCCCTACTACTAACATCAGGGATCAGGGAGGGGCTGTGGACATGGCCTACCTAGATTTTAGCAAGGCATTTGATACAGTCCCACACAAAAGATTAATACACAAGATAGCCAGCCTTGGAATGGGTCCCAGGGTGGTAGCCTGGATAAAAAATTGGCTAGACAACAGGACTCAAAGGGTAGTTGTAAATGGAGTACACAGTGAAGAAAGGAGGGTTACTAGCGGGGTACCACAGGGTTCAGTACTGGGACCGGTCCTTTTTAATGTCTTTATAAGTGACATTGCAGAGGAACTGGAAGGAAAAGTATGTCTCTTTGCAGATGACACAAAGATCTGCAACAGGGTTGATACACAAGATGGAGTGGAAAGGATAAGAAGGGACTTGGCAAGGTTGGAGGAATGGTCAAATGTATGGCAGCTCAGATTCAATGCAAAGAAGTGCAAGGTAATGCACATGGGAAACAAAAACCCAGGGGAAGCGTACACATTGGGGGGTGAGATACTGACAACAGTAAAAATAGAAAGGGACCTGGGGTCAATTATATCAGATGACCTAAAGGTGGGCAAGCAATGTGAGAAGGCAGTAAGGAAGGCTCGGGGGATACTGGGATGCATAGGAAGAGGCATCAATAGTAGAAAACAGGAAGTTGTTATCCCTCTGTACAGACAGTTGGTGAGACCCCATCTGAGTACTGTGTGCAGTTCTGGAGACCCCATCTCCATAAGAGACACAGACAGAGTGGAGGCTGTCCAGAGGAGGGCAACCAAAATGGTGCAGGGTCTGCACCAGAAGACATACGAAGAAAGACTAAAGGAGCTTAATATGTATACTCTTGAGGAAAGAAGGGAGAGAGGGGACATGATAGAAACTTTCAAGTACCTCAAGGGAATTAACAAAGTCCAAGAGGGTAGCATCTTCCAGAAAAAGAGATGTGCAAGAACAAGGGGGCACAATTTGAAGATAGAGGGGGGACGGCTCAGGGGTAATGTGAGGAAGTATTTTTTCACTGACAGGGTTGTGGGTGCATGGAACAGCCTCCCTGAGGAGGTTGTGGAGTCAAGAACTGGGGGGACTTCAAGAATGCATGGGACAGGCATAAGACAGTCCTAGGGGCAGGTAAGAGGAAGTAAGCTGTTGGTTAACTAGGATCTGCAGCTTATCTGTTAGGTAGGAAAATGGGCAGACTAGGTGGGCCAAGCGGTCCTTATCTGCCATCAAATTCTATGTTTCTATGTAACTTTCTGCGTAAAGGAGCAGCAAAAGCAAATTTTGTGCCTAGACAAGGGCAGAATAGATGGCCAAAGGGAGTGCTGCTTACAATACTGCACGCACTGCAGGCCATGGTACAGTTTATGGTGTTTAGTGTGTTGTGTTTTTTTTTTTTTTAACATTCAGTAAATGTTGTTTCTATTATAGGACATGTAGTATTTTTCATGCAGGATACAGCTACACAGATATGGACTTTCCTGTGATTTGGACCAATGGTAATCATACAACAGCACTGTGTACTGTACGCATTTTCAAGCTTGTTTACGTGTCTGAATAATTCTATAGCTATCAAAATCTCAAGGGCACAATCTGAAGATAGAGGGGCGGCTCAGGGGTAATGTGAGAAGTTTTTTCACTGACAGGGTTGTGGGTGCATGGAACACCCACAACCCTATCACAGAATGGCGCACTTTCAGACTTGCGCAGGCGCAACCCTATTGCACATGACGCAATCCTTTTGAATATCCAGCCCCCAGAGTTTAAACAAGCAGTGCAGGATGCTATCCCCCGAATCATTTTAGAAAACAAAAACCAGGAAGTTACCCCTACCATTCTTTGGGACACCTTAAAAGTGATTTACTTAGTATTATCATTAAATATGCAGCTTTATTAAAAAAAAAAAAAAAAAAAGCAGCGGGGGAAAAAACCCAAACAGCATTACAGGGGGAACTGGATTTCCTCCAGCGGCTATGGGACCAAGGAGATCAAGTGGTTAAAATCAGAATCCAGCAGGTGACACAGAAATTGCAGAAGTGCGTGGATCAGCAGATTGAGCAACGGCTGCTTTATTTATAACATTACTGTTATGAGTGAGGACCCAAGGGGGCCTGTAGATTTGCGAGGCAACTCAGGGAGCACAAGGTGAAGGCCCGGGTTAACAGTTAGTATAACCCTGTTACTAAACAACTCCTTACACACCCCCATAAAATTAGAAATGCCCTGGCCACTTACTACCAAAATATATACCAACAGGAACAACCCCCTGCGCCTGACAAGATTAGTAATGACCTTGGGAGGGTGTCCCGAAGGACATGAAATATAGAGCGCCTTACAGACCTATTTCAATGCTTAATTGCAACTATAAGATCTACATGTCTATTACTGCACGTAGAATGGAACCCCTTCTCCTGACATGGATAGACCAGGACCTGGTGGGTTTTGTAAGCAGGAGGCAGGCCCATGATGCAGTCCAGCATACTTTTCTGTTAATAGAACATGCATGTACCCAGCAGATCCCATTGGTTGCCCTGGGGTTGGATGCTGAAAAGGCGTTCGACAGGGTTGCCTGGTCCTTTCTCTGGGCGACCCTGTCAAATTTTGGATTCCCAAAAGGAGTTGATTATCCAAGGCCTTCGATACAGTCTCCCACACTCTGTTACTGTCTAGCCTGTCTGACTCTGGCCTCTCCACATCTGCTACTGCCTGGTTCAGTGCCTATCTTACAGACTGCACTCAATCTGTCAGGATTGCAGATGACATATCCCCTTCCCTCCCCATGTCCACTGGTGTCCCCCAAGGATCGGTGCTTGGGCCTATCCTATTCTCTATTTTTCTAAACAACCTGCCCCAAACATGTTCTGCCTCCTCGATCCACATGTATGCTGACGATACTGTCCTATTTTCTTCCGGCTCCTCCCCAGCCTCAGTTGCCTCTACCCTCAGGCGGATTTTAACAAAGTCCAGCTCTGGTTGAACTCTTACCAGCTCTAAGTGCAAAAAAAAAAAACCCAAAAACTGTAACTATGACTTTCGGTACATCCCAATGACTAGCCAGGATCCCCTCCTTCCCACTTTTCCACACCCTTGATGGGTCAGCGCTGGAGGAGGTCGCCTCCTTATGGTATCTTGGAGTTTGGCTTGACCGCCACCTCACCTTCGCAGTCCATGTTAACTCTATACGAACAAAACTCTGTCCCAAGCTCGGAGCTTTATATCGGAACCATTCTAGTCAGGGCCAGATCAAGCCTCTGGGGGGCCTGGGGCACTGGACCTCTGGGGGGCCCATGCGTGTGCAGTGTTTATGACATGTGAAAATCCCCAACCCATCTAGGGGGGTCTGTGGGCATGCCCCCCCATAAAATTTTGAAAAAAATGGTTAAAAATGGTGCACTTTAGGGGGTTTCCTTATTGTTTTCTGATTTATTTTCCTACTGTAAAAGTGACACTTTATGCTGGAAAAATACTGTGCATGCCACTGCCTCAAATCATATATAGTATGTTTCTATATTCACATATATGGATAGTACAAATTTGTATGTGCTTTCAGAATATGAATATATAAACATACGGTGGATATTACAACAAATATATATATATATATATATATATAATATTTGCAAAGTGAGAGCGTAGGATAAGGGCAGTGTTCAAACTTTGGGGAGGTCTGGTGGGGACTTGAGTCTGGAAGGTGTGTACTACTCCATTCGCAAAAGAAAGGGTGCTACAAGAGCTCGCTATTCTGAAAGCACATACAAATTTGTACTATCCATATATGTGAATATGGAAATATACAATATTTTGACTGGGCATAGCAAACTGGCAATCCCCCCTGGCCTTTGATGTACAACACATTGCCTTCGGCTGACCTCAACATGTTTTTTTCTTTTTTGTGACTTTCTCCCCCACTGTGTGGGTCTCCTGCAGTATTGCTGCAATGGTCCCTTTCAAGTTCTTAATTGTGTCAACACCTTCTTTCTTTCTGTTACAGTTTTTAACCCATTTACATTGCAGCACATAATGTTTAGGTCTTCAGCCAGATAGGAGCTAGAAACCAGGATATCTGAATGAGCAAGTTACTCCAAACATGTGAATACCCCTGCTCCTGTCTGCCACCACCCACATTGCTCACATAATTGGTTGCTAGGAACTTTCTAATTTTTTACCTTCAACAAAAATCAACATTCAAGATGTGACAAGTCCCAAAGCCGTCTCCCTCCGAACCAAACATACCCATCATGTTTTTTTGCAGCTTACCTCTCTACTTGTTCTGCATCTCCCTTCCCCCATCACTAGTAAAATAATTCAGAACATGAAATGATTTAACATTCCCTTCCCAGTAAGGCAAAAGGCTAAATCTCCCCTCCCTCCCACCCCGTTTCAGCCCATATGGGCTCATAGTACCCATACTTTTCCTTATGAAAAGCGGTAGGTACCAATATGCACCCTCCTTGTTTGTAGAAGATGAAAAGTATTTAATGTCTTCATCAGAGTGTTATCAAAACAAGCAAATTGAAAGGGTGTTCACTAGCTTTTCTCTGTTGTGACCTTACCTATGTTCTGCATTTCTAGTCCTGCCTGCATGGAGGGTTCCTAGAGAGCTACGACCCTCAGGTAGGGGTTATTATTGGTGGAAGGCTCAGCTTCTCTGTTTCAGTTTTGGTGATCATTGAAAGCCCTGACACTACAGTAGGGTAGTTGATGGGAGGTGTGTCATGTGCAAGACAATGTATCAGAATGGAGCTTGCGCTCATTTTGGAAATGTTTTAAACAGCTGCGAGGCTCTGGGCGAATAAGCCGACCTTACATGGCATCAGTAACTGGCTCCTCCTTCCATCCACTCACGGTGGCAGCCAGCAGCACCGAGCCGGCAGCAACAGCCCCAATGCCGGGTGCACACTGCCTCACCAACCGTCACCTTTCTGAGCAAGTAGTTCTAAAGGCAGCATCATTTGCATTTCCACTAAACCGCGGGTGACTTCTGGCATGTTGTGGTGGGAGTGGATGGACTGGTGTTGCCGAGGCTCAGGCCGTGAGGTAGGGATGATTGGATCGAGTGCTGAAGCGCGGGGCTTCTTCCTGCTCTCCCCAACTCCCAGTCTCTCCTCCTGAGTCAGTCGGTCCTCTGATCTCCTACTACTACTACACTACCTAACCATCCAGGCCTCAGGCAGCATGACTCGGAGTCGTCCCGGCTTTACTTAATGAATTGCTCTACTCCCCGCTTGCTAATGTACTACTACTGTACCTGTGTGTGTGAGTGACTTGTTTTGGTCTCAGTCTCACTCAGTGCAAACACACAGTATGAACAAGTTTTATATCGAAATGGATGGGAACCTCAAGTTAACGAACGAACCCAACCCACGTCTGCTCAGCTCTCCTCTCTAAAACCACTGCATGACTGCACTGGTGACTGTGTGGCGTACACTTACATGTGCAGACCGGCAGACGATATACACCCCACATGACTTCTCAACTAGTCGGCTTCTGCATACCATGTGACCCCCGGTCGTCTCGTCCCCCTCCATTAATTTCTCAGACTCGGAATCTACTCTCAGGGCAAGTTGGGCGACACTGCTGGCAAAAACAGGAACAGCAGGGGCCGCCGGCAGCAAGTCATTTAAAGCAGCCACTTTTAAATGGCAATCTATCTTGTTTTGCTTTTTTTGGCCTTATATTAGCACGCAAGTGTGGCGCTCCGGGGGGCTCCCCCCCGGTGGGGGGCCTGGGGCATTTGCCCCCCTCTTAATCCGGGCCTGATTCTAGTCTCCCCTATCCGGTTCGTCGTGAACTTATCCAGAAGATGATACTTCCCTCCTTCGATTATTGTGATATTGTTTACAGTACCGCCCACAAGTCAGTTTTATCCAAACTGGATACCCTTTTTAATACTTTCTGCCAGTTTACTCTTGACGCTCTTCCTCGCACTCCACCGCTGTGAGCTATACCGCTCCCTTGCTCTCCTCTCCCTTGAGAACCACTGCCAAATACACTGTGCCAAGTTTATCTCGAAGAACTGGTTTAGTACCCTCCCAGTGTACCTGACATCCATACCATCTCCCCCTCTGACACCCACCTGTGCTCTGAGGTCCCTAGACTCTCGGCTCCTGTTAGTCCCCAGATGTCGGACCCAAGCCGGCCAGGCCACCTTCTCTCACCACTTCCCTCAACTCTGGAACTCTTTCCCCTCTGAAATTCGCCACTCTTCCTCTGTCCGCTCACTATCCCATGCTCTTGTGAACCACTGCTCAGTAAACTGCTCCTGCAGCTAACTCTCCAATCTATTCTACCTCAGACACTCCTATATTTCTTCTCCCAGTAGGCCCAATGATGCTACTTTGCTAACCACACCCAACTACTGCACTTGATCCCAACTTTTGAGCTAGCCAGCTTGCACCTACCCCTATCTCATTATATACCACAACCCAATACCTTAGCAGGATTTCCTCATTGTAAGTGTTACTCTCGACTATTAGGGTATATGTAGTAATCCACACTCGCCTATTCCTGTCAAACATATGCAGCTGTATTATTTAATTATATGTTTTCATGGTATAAAGCATGACTTCCCCATGTAAGTGCTACTATACTATAAGTAAGGATAAATCGTCATCTACTCCAAACTATTTCTAGCAAATGTTTTCAACTGTATTGTAATTGTACGTATATATGTCAGGATCTGGACTACCCTTGTCCTCTTCCCCACTGTACCCCTCCCCCCAGGTCGCACTGGGAGACTAGCAGTTCTTGCTCAGTGTGCTTTTCCTGGTGAAACAATTTCAATAAATAAATATAAGTGTACCCCTGGAGAGAATTGTATGTAATGGATGAGATGTGTTAAGTTTCTCGTACGTCCAGTTGTAACTTGCTATTTGTTTAAAAAAAAGAAAGAAAAAAAGAACAAAAGAAAAATAAAGAACAAGATTTAAAACAAAAAGAACAAAAGAAAAATTAAAGAACAAGATAAAAAAAAAAAGACAAGAACAGAGCAATATTGCAATGTTGAAGGAAGGACAAATAACAAAATTCAAAGGTGGAGAGATCCAGCCAGAGTCAGACAGCGAGCAGTAAACAACAATAGTTACAGTACCAAAAGACAGTGCTCAATAAACTACAGTCTGGTTAGAATTTCTTCAGGGTCAAGTGGTAGGGGCAGACCCCACGTCAAAGGGGAAGTGGGGGAGAGTGGTGGGTGACTTGCATCCGTATTGCAGATAGGGAATAGGTGCAGTCGCAGCAGGGTTGGGAGAGAATTTCCAAGTGGAGTCTGGATTTAATGGGCCTAGACACTGCTCCAGAGAGACAGCAGGAGGTAGTTCATTAAACCAGAGGGGGGCCCTGTGGAAAAAAGAGCGTTGGCCCAGGAAAGCCCTGCAACGGTGTACTAAGAGAGGGGCAGACAGAGAGCTTCGAGTTGTCCAGGGTTGGGTGGAGTGCTGCACAAGATGGTGAAGTCCCAGGGGGGAGGAGCAGAGTGAGAGCTTTCTGGCAAAGAGACAGGTCTGGTATCTGAGCCATCCATTGAAGTTAAGCCAGTTGGTGCAGTGGTAGAGCTCACAGGTATGGGTCCACCAGTCACATCCTGTGACAAGTCTGCAGGCTTCATTTAGGGAGACCTTAATACGGCGTAGGGCAGTGGGGACAGCGGAGCCGTAGACGACAGTCCCATAGTCAATAAATGAGAACACCGAAGATGTCACAGCAAGGTTTAGGGCGTTTGGGGGCAGGTAACCCCTACGCCTATACAAAAGCCCTATTCTAGCATTGACAGCAGAGCAGAGGAGATGTGTTTGTGGAAAGTGAGAGAGGAGTCGAGGGTGATGCCTAGGTATTTAAAGGTGGGTACCAGGTCAAGTGGGGAGCCCTTGGAATTGAGGATGGTGAGGGAAAAGGATTTTATTTTTGTCTGTGGGTGAAGAGCATGGCCTTGGTCTTTTTGTAGTTCATGACAAGGTGGTGATCCAAGAACCAGGCTTCAGTCTCAGTGAAGGAGCGCTGCAGAGAGGCCTGAAGAGAAAGGGGGTCAGGGTGACTGTCTAATATGACCACATCATCGGCGTAGGGAAACAGCCGACCCAAGCAGGCCTTGGGAAGGGTGTTCAAGAACATACTAAACAGGGAGTGTTGTGAAGCATGCCTACTGGCTAGATGCTATCAGTGAGAGCTCTCAGATCAACTGCAATTAAAACTTGCCAAAACAGAGATTTATTTGGCCAAAAAGTATTAGTTTCGACTGGATCTGTGCTCGTTAGGTTGGGAGGATCAAACTGATATTTTTTGACAATGGGGCGCAATAATAAAGGCCCGCATACAGTGCGCAAACCCAGCCTGCGGAGACACTTCAGGTTGAGTCTGCCACCAAATCCTAATCGGAGCCTGAACCATCATGGAGAGTCCTGCAAAGATCAATACAGGCCATAGATGTCAAGGTGGAATCACTCCTGACCAAATTCACGGAACAAGACGCGAAATAGATGCAGTCAACAAAACGGCAAATATAGCAGAATCTATGGCAACAAAGGTACTAGTGTCCTCAGGTCAGCTGTTACAAGAAAATGCTCACCTTAAATACTGCCTGGAAGCACTGGAGAACTCGCAGAGGGCCTCCAACATTCATATTGTAGGATTGCCAGAAAATGTTGAACGGGACAATCTTCTGTATTTTGTTCGGAAGTGGCTGCCGAAAGCCCTAAATTTGGAAGCAACCCTGCCACCAGAAAGCATTATGAGAGCCTACCTGATTTCTCCTACGTCACTGGGGCCCACTAGTGATCTACCTTGGACCATCCTCGGAGTGACTTCAAATCCAGCACATCGGGATCTCGCTCTGCAAGCAGCAAGAGATGCTAGATGGCTGAATTTCCATGGATCTACAGTACACCCTTTTCCAGATTTATTGTTCACTACTAGAGTGAGATGGAGGAAGTTTGATGGTATAAGGGCTAAGTTGCGTAGCCTGGCGGTGACCCATTCACTACTTATGCCTGCTAGATAGTGGATCCAGCATGGGAGGCCAGACGTACCAATACGCAGATCCTGAGGAGGCCGGTAAAAATGCTGAGACCCTCACTATAGAATTTGATCGGACCAGAGGATGGGAATCGTCGGATTCAGAAGACGATACGTGAACATTACTAGGTTCCATTAACATCTGAAATACTCTTACTCATTAGAGGAGGTAGTTTCATTGCACTCTTCATGTCTGTTTCAAATATTTTCTGGGCTGTTCTTTATGCTATAATTGCCTCGTTATTGACAAATTAGATGTTTTTACTTATTGGTTGTCTCTACACTATGAATATATACTTTAAATAAGGCAGCGTTAAACCTACAACTCTGTAGTTAAACTGGCAGACTTTCCAGACAGGAGCTGCAAGATGGAGCTGTAGTGCAAACGCTAGTCTGATGGTGCAGATGCTTTTCAACTTTTATTTTTATTGCAGTTTGATCAGATGTAGTAACTCACTGTTTGCTATTGTTAAATTCGGAATACATGTTTGGAGAGAATCACAGCAACACAGGCTGTTGTTTATAAATGTTTGGTATATCCTTTTCCTGTTTGACCACTCAAAAGCATTGTGGGGTGCAGCATATTTTAGGACCTTATTTTGGACTGCTGAGTGAGGGAATACCCCCTTATTTGTAAATAAGAATGCTTAGATTATGCCAATCTATTACACTGAATATTTTTTACTGCTATATAATGTGATTTCTGGCATGAGATGCTTGTATGTAATTGTTTTACTGTCAAACAATAAAATAGAAGTACAAAAAAAACATGCTAAACAGGAGGGGGCCCAATATAGAGCCTTGGGGGACCCCAGAGAGACCAGGTTTACTGGGCAAGAGTGTGGTGTTTAACTTGACCCGCTGGGTTCTATTGCTCAGATAACTTTTAAACCAGGTGGTGGCTTCCAGAGATCGCCCTAAGAGGGGCAGGGATTGTAGGAGACGCGTGTGGCTGACAGAGTCAAAAGCTTTGGTTAAATTAATATAGGTAGAGCCAACCAAGTGTCCTTGGTCAAGGGCTTTGTTGACGAAGGTGGTGTATTCAAGAAGGCCAGTAGTAGTACTGTGTCCCCTCCTGAAGCCATGTTGTTCAGGATGGAGAAGGTCATATTTGGTGAGCTAGCTGGTGAGTTGGTGTGATACTATTTTTTTCGAAAGCCTTGGAGATTGGGGGATTTAGATGGGGCAATAGTTGCCTGGGTAGGTACGGTCCCCACCCTTAAGGACTGGGGTGATGACGGCTGATTTCAAGCATGTTGGGAATTGTCCAAGGCAGAGAGACCAGTTGAGGATGGCCGTGAGGAGGGTGATTATAGCATCCTGAGTGAGCAGGACAAGTCTGAGGTCCAGTGAGTCACTACTAAAGCACAATTTGCTCAGGGCTTTGGCAGGGTCTTGCCTCATGTGGGAAGAGTGTACGGAGCCTAAAGGTAGGGGTGGTTGTAGGATGGGGGGTTTGGGGGCAGCTCAGGGGCCGGGTCAAAAAACTGATGGGGGAAGGACACTGCTGAGATCAGAAAAGGCAGAGTTAAGGGTATCTGCAATTAGAAAGTGGTCTTGGGATAGGGAGCCATTTACCAGCAGATAGGCCGGGTTGGGGGATGTTTTTTCCACTAAGTTCTTTAATGTTATTCCAGAACTTATGCCCCGAGCCCCAGATGGAGGAAAGTGACTCCTGGTAGTGGGCAGCTTTGGCTTTCCAAATTTCCCAGGTGCATTTGTTCCCGAGTTCCCTGTATAATTGCCAGTCATGTGGATTGCCTGATTCATTATTTAAGTGCCACTGGTTGCCCCGCTGCTTCATGAGGTCAACTAGGGTGTGGGAGAGCCACGGGGTATCATCATTTTTAATCAGTTGCTTGAAAACTGGGGCGTAACAGTCACAGGCTGAGTTAAACATAGAGATAAAGTGGTCAAGGGCGAGGTCTACGGTGGGTGCAGAGTTGATGGGGGACCAGTCACAACGCAGCAGGTACTGCTTAAGTTGGAGGAAGGAGCCCTTTTTTTAAGCGATGGTGAGATGTAAATTTTGGTGGCCGTTTTTGAGGTCCATTTGCAGAGATCTGGTGCGTTGTTGCTCAAAGCATCCGGGAGTCCTGAAACCTCGAAAAGGGGAGCGGGCCTGTTCGGCTGTATGTGCACGTGGAAGCATGCTCACACACCGGAAGCCAACTCAGCCCCTTCCTCCCACCATACGTGCCACCCCCCGCCACTTACATACCCCACCAGACCTCCACCCAGTGGGGATGGGACTAGGGGAAGGGTGACAATCCACCCCCACCACCTCCACGTGAGGACAGCAACCTGATGGCTTGCTCAATCCTGCTCCTCCCACCCACCCCCATGCCGGCACCTCGACAACCCGAGGTCATTCCTGAACCCAGGTCACTGGTGCAGCGCAAGGTAAAGCATCCAGCGCCTCAACCCTCAGTGCCACCGGGCCGGCGTTGGTTGCTGTTTTTGAATGTTTTTGCTCCCTTTGCTTCTCTTGTTCCCTACCTAATTTTCTAGACCCCAAAATAAAACCCTTTGGTAATTTTTCTGCAGTTGTTGAAGTAGTTGCCATTACTGTGTAGTGTACTATTTGCATGTTTAGAATGATAAGGTGGGAGAGGACTGTGTGGAGGCACTGCACCATTTACAAAGCCAATTCTAACCACAAACCCAGGTGCAAACCTACATCCTTTAGGCAGCACCTCTTGCGAGTGGGTGTGCAAATGGAAGGGTATGGGTGGTTACACATACAATAATAAAACATTTCAATAAATAAATAAAATTATACTAGGAGGGTGCAAAGTTGTTAACAAATTCACCCCAAACGCTTACTGAAATAAGGTTTTCAAGGCCTCCACCAAGAGGGTCTCCTTCAAAGCTCTGGGCAAGGAATTCCAAAGGGCCGTGCCCGCAACTTCGAAAGTCCAGTCCCCTGAGGTCTTCAGCCTTGCCCAGGGAACCACCAGGATGCCCTCCTTAGCGGAGTGGAGAGAACACACAAGTATGTGAAGATGCAGGAGCTCAACCAGATAGCACAGGTGCAGCCCATATAGGGTCTTATAAGTTAGTAGTTCCACTTTAAAAGTGATATGCCACTTTAGCAGCAGCCAATGCAGATCACGCAGAACCTGGGAAGCATGACACAGTCTCATAAGGCCCGTTAGTAACCAAGCCGCTGCGTTCTGCAGCAGCTGCAGATGCCACAGCATACCTCCACTGTCCCCATAGCCACAGTAAGGGCTGACAATCAAATTAAGTTTGAGTGAGTCTTGCAAGATTTTTCAGTTGGAAGGGGTGAGCCAGCTAAAGGCCATTTTTCCAGATTTTAAGTTGTGCCTCGGGACACAGAGAATAATCGTGCTATGTTTCCTTAGACTGTGCAGGCCAGTAAATCTCTGCAGTATAAATTCATATATATAAGGCAGGAGGTTCCGCAAGACCTTGAAGGACCACATTTGTAGGCTTCTAGGCCTTCGGCTTGTGAGTGAGGTCCAACCAACTGCTGAACAGAGATGGCAATGGTGTCTTCTGGCGTGAAAGCCACAGACAAAATGAAGGGTTCTGTGGTATAGCACATCTAATTCGGACAGGTATGAAACTGAGGCGTTTTTGTATAGAGTATGATACAGAAGACTCAAAACAGCATGCCCACACAAAATTTTGTTTGTGAACCAGCATCTTGATATGTATGTACACCAGAGACAGTGGCTCAGCAGGCTGCATCCTCACAGAAGGCTATGGGTTCTAGTCCCACTCCAGGAACTTGGCCCAATACCCATTACTAACATTGTAGTGCAGCACTCAGCCATGCCTCACTGCTGAGGTGGTATGTTTCGAATGAAACCTTAAACCGAGCTCCCTTTTGTTTATCTGGTGGTAGTAAAGGTGGAAGTTTATATATTTTCTCTAATATCCCTGTGTGGATAACCATACTGTTTATAATGTTATTGTTTTGCACTTGTTACTCACGTATGTAGACATGTCTGTATTTTTTGTACTCTCCCGGGTTGTGCCTGAAGATGGGCAGGTTGCCTAGTGTACTTATCCGGTCATCAAAAGCAAATACATAAATAAAAAAGTTAAAGATCCCTTGGCACTTATACTAAGAGTAGGAGGAGACTACCAACAAGTGCACTTTTACAACTGTATTCTGTCTGCGATTGTCCATATGGTGTCTCACACAGTACTTGCAGAAAACATAGGACATGATTTTTTTAGTACTACGAATAGAAAACAAAGCTGAGGTCAAAAGATATTATGACGCAGACTTTACCATTTATTTGTATCAGTCTCTGCATTGCTAAAATCAGATCCTGTGTGCTCAAGAGAGAACCGTTCTGCTAACATGCCACACATGACTAATGTAACTTCCTCTTCCCAGCTTAGACGACCGCTGATTCTAGATCTGCATATTAACTGTCACCACCCAAATAGTGGTTTGCTAAGGATTTTGCTATTTAACTACAAAAAGACTGCACAAGTACCCACATTACTATGCACGTCCATGAGAGTCGGCTCAGAATGATGCTTTAGAAGTCTGTCTTGGAGGTAAGGCATTTGGCTTAAAAGTTCAGGTGACTCGAACACAAACTGTTATACAGCTTTAGATGTCCTTCACACAATGCTAGATTATTATACATGTAGTCACAATGTTCACCTCCTAAAGAAGAGACATATAACACTCTATAGGGACTATTCTGTGATACATATCAGACATCTTGATCAGACAGCATTTGCATGTTTCAGAAAGTAAACAAAGCCAAGCTGCAAGCTGGCAACTTTGAAACAAATGTAGAAAAGGCATAACAGTAGACCAACAGTTTGATACATTATAAGCCCCCCCCCAAAAAAATATGGACACATAAAATTTGCTGGCACATAAGGCCCCTTGACCCACCTAGTCTGCCCATTTTTTCCTGCCTATAGTATCACCGCAGACTCTACTCGATCTCTGGCCCATTCACCCCCCCCCTTCCCTTTCCCTAAGGATTCCCTTAAGCCTATCCCAAGCTTTCTTGAAGCCCACCACCTCTGCTGGAACAGTGCAGTGTTCCAGGAGTCTGCCACTCTTTCTGTGAAGATGTACTTCCTCACATCTCTCCTGAATCTTCTTATCATGCCCCCTTGTCCTTGAATACCTTTTTTTCCGAAAAATACTTCCCTCTAGTACCTTATTTACCCCTGTGAGGTATTTAAAGGTCTCTGTCTTATCTCCCCTCTCCCTCCTAGGGTGTACATATTGAGGTCCTTTAGTCTCTCCTTGTAGGGCTTTTGATGCAAACCCGGCACCATTTTAGCTGCCCTCCTCTGGACTGCCTCCATTCTGTCTAGGTCCTTCCGGAGATGTGGTCTCCAGAACTGGATACAATACTCTAGGTGGGGTCTTACTAGCGACCTATACAAAGGGAATACCACCTCCCCTTTCTGCTGGTGATACCCCTCCCTATGCACCCCAGTATCCAACTAGCCCTTCCAACTGCCTTGTCTCACTGAGTGGCCTCCTTTAGGTCATCTGATATAATTACCCCAGGTCACTATCCTGCTCAGTGGTCACCAGTACCATTCCTCCCATTCTGTATCTAGGTATCTGTGCCCCAAGTGCATTACTTTGCACTTTCTCATGTTGAACACAACTACCATACCCTTGACCACTCCTTAAGTTTTCTCGGCTCTGTGCTCATCATTTTCACACACACCCCCGGAGTGCCTACCCTACTGAAAATGTTGGTATTATCTGCAAAGAGACAGGCCTTCCATTCCAGCTCCTCTGCAATGTCACCTAAAGAGACATTAAAATGGGCCAGTCCCATCACTGATCTCTGAGGCACCCAGCTGGTCACCCTCACTTCCTTGGAGTAAACCCATTTACCACCACCTTCTGCAGTCTATCCCCTATTACAAGTCTAATTAATTATTCATGAACCTAGCAAGGCTCCTGATTGGCTACTGGATCGGTCATTAGTATGTTAGAAAGGACCGATCTAGCTGCCAACTGACGCAGTGCAGCACTCACGGCTCAAGCCACTCTACTTAAAACCTAAATTAAGTTGAAAATAAGAGAAAAAAGAAAATTGTTATTGTGATTAGACTTACATTTGCAATAACAACCTTGAAGCAGGCCATTTCCTAGATTAATGACCAGCTGAAGGGAGGTGGCCCTCGGCTATGCCTTGGGCCACCCATCCCCCCAACCAGTCATTAATCCCATGAAAATAAATGGTTTCTCAGTTGTTATTGCCTAACTCAATTTCTTACCCAGCTTACCACCTTATCACCTAAGCTACCCAGCTTGCTTACTAACTTCCTATGTGGAGTGGTGTTGAAAGCCTTACTGAAATCTAGGTAGACCATGTCCACCACTCCACCATGATCTAATTCCTTGGTCATTCAGTCAAAGACATATGAACATATGAAAGAGCCAGCAAAAGCTGGCAATTCGTTCTATCGAGTCTGCTCGTTATTGTGCAGTCCCCAGCTTATGCTACAGACCCTGCCACCCCCTGGTCCTCCCTGTCTGCCCCCCATCAGCAGCAGAGCCAGGTTTGGGAGTTGGGGGGCCATTCAGTCAATTGTGGGCTCCACAATGGGCAATAAACAATGAATAAAGTTCATGGTGGGACACCACTACTCACACTGGGGCAGCCGGAAGGGGCGACTGCCCCCCCCCAGACTCCCCTCTAGCTCTGCCACTGCCCCCCATGGTCCCATGGGGTCTCCATATGCCAATGCCATGCCCTCTTAAGGCTGACCACCGTCTCCTCTGATGCCACTTCCTCCAGCAGTGCATTCTATATGGCCACTACCTTTTCCGTAAATAAATGCATTCTAACATTCCTCCTAACCCCCCCCCCCAACCAGCCTCACACTGTGCCCCCTCATGGTTCGGTTGTCTCTTAGCTTGAAGAAACCTTCCCTAGCCATTCTATTTAACCCTTTCAAGTATTTGAAGGTCTCCATCATATCCCCCCCCCTCCCCTCCACCAGGGAGTACATTCTCAGGGCTCCCAGCCTCTCCTCATAAGACTTCCCCTGCTGACCCACGATCATCTTGGTTGCCCTCCTTTGGATTTTCTCTAGCAGGCTGATGTCCTTCTTAAGGTATGGACACCATATTCTAGATGCGGTCTCACTAGTGACCTGTACAAGGGCAGTATACCTTGCTCCATCTACGGCCGATTCCCCTGGCTGTACACTCCAACATCCTGTTTGCATTCCCTGCTGCTTTTTTGCACTGTGAGGAGTGCTTCAGGTCACTAGTAATCACCACTCCCAGATCCTTTTCTTCCTCCGTTGCTGCTACCAAGACACCCCTTCCCCACCACCACCAGCAGTACTTAGTCTTAGGATTCCTGGCTCCAGTGTGCATCACTTTATTTCTTGGCATTTAAGCCAAGCTGCCAGATTCCCAACCATCTCTCATATTTTCTCAGGTCTTTCTGCACGTCCTGTATCCCTTCTGCTGTGTCCACCCTCCCACAGAGTTAGGTGTCATTCACAAACAGACACAACTTGTCCTTAATGCCCTCCCCAATGTCATTTATGAAGATATTGAACAACACCAGACCCAGCACCGACATCTATGTGATTCATTTGACATGCCCCCCCAATGAATTCATGCTGCCTTGGGTCTTGTAATTCATCAGATTCAAGATATTCCACAATTCTTTCCTTCAGCGGTGACTCCATTTACTTTCCCACCACCAATGTGAGGCTGACTGGCCTCTAATTGCCAGCCTCTCCCCTGCTACCACTTTTGTGAAGTGGGACTACATCTGCCCTCCTTCAGTCCTCAGAACCACTCCTGTTTCCAATGAGCTGTTGAATAGGACTATCAGAGGTACAGTCAGTACCTCTAGGAGCTCCCTCAATACCCCTGGATGCATCCCAAATGGCCCCATTGCTTTGTCCATTTTCAGAGTAATGGGTTCCTTCAGGAAACTCTCCTATGAAAACAGACTAGTGTCCACTTCCCTCCAATGCTCCTGTTACTTTTTTGTGGCCCTTCCCCTTCTCCCTCCTCTGTGAACACTGAACAAAAGCATTTGTTCAGGATGTCAAACTTTTCCTGGTCCCCTTCTGCACAGTCCCCCACCCCTTCCCTTTTTAACTTTACAATCCCATCCCTGGTCTGTCTCCTTTCATTTACATATCTAAATAATGCCTTGCTCCCTTTTGTTACCTCTTGGGCTGTTCTCTCTTATGTTTGTGCCTTTGCACTCCTTACTGCTCTCCCTGCTTCCCTCTGTTTCTCCGGATACCTCTCCCTATCGTACTCCTTCTGCATCACCTTATAGCTTCTGAATACAACCCTTTTAGCCTTTAACTTTTCCACCAGCTCTTTCAAGAACCATAGTAGTCTCTTTTTCCTCTTGCCTACCTGCTTGACGCAGAGGTTTGTTGCTTTCCCTATGGTCCTTTTTAGCTTTGTCCACTGTTCCTCCACCCCACCGAGGTTATCCCCCTCCCCCCCAACCTGGTCATCCCTGCGGCATTCACCCATCTTTTTAATTCACACTCTGAACACAGTGGCACACTGATGAGTTGGGCAAGAAGCCCAATGGATATAAAAATATCAGAAAGTGACAGTAGTAGAAGTTGTGGGCTTTTTAATAATTTTTTCCCCCATTAGTTTTCAACTTTTTTCCCTCACGTGTTCTTATTGTTTTGTAATTGCAGTAACTTTTTCTGGGTCTGCACATCACCTAATAGTGATGCTCATGCCCCCATCTCCCATCACCACCACTGTGGCTGGGGCTTTGCTGAGTTCCTCTATATGGGTTTCATACCTCTCAGCCTTTTGTCCCCCAAGTGTGGCACATTGCCTTCTCAAAATGTGGATCAAATAGGCAAAATGTGGGACACTTCAAAGAGCTACTGATGCCTCAAAGAAAACTTTTAAAACATAACAATTAGGTTAAATTCTGCCTACATTCCACTTATATTTTATATATTTCTCCTCTCCATAATTTATTACTAAAACAATGTGTATGAATACATGATCATTGCCTCTTAAAAGTTCATTTTGAGTTCATCTGCCTCTATAACTTACTCCAGGTCATAATCCTCTGTTATGACATCACAATCTGTTAGCATGACAGGAACTGTGAGGTCACAAGTAGTGCTCTATGACTTCAGGTAGGGAGAAAGCAGTAGGAATAGATTAACTCTTCAGGAGCAAAGATCCTGTTTTCATGCAAATCGCCTCACTACTAAATAATGGGGGGAGGAATACAGAACTAATGTGAAATACAAGCTGGACAGTGCCTAGATACTATGTTTTGGTGAAGTTGTCTGAACGGGCCACCAGCTCTGTAACTTACAACACTGCAAATGTGTGCCTTACTGTTCACAGAGTTTATTGTTAACTAAATATTGTATTTGTCCAAGTATTTACTATAGATTTTTGCTTTAAAATGTTAACATCCTCTCAATGTGCAACAGGGAGCTTTTGTAACATAAAATGAGGAACTGTTCCTCAGGATGTGGGTCAGCTGAGAGGTATGATGGGCCTTATCGAAAGTGACAGCCTTCGTGTAATTGCCTGGGCAACCAATATTATAAGGCGCTGCTAGATAACGATATTGGCGACGAAGACCTGTAAAAGGGCATTACTAGAAATCCCGTCAATTGCCGGATTATCTTGACACAGTGAAACTAAGCAACGTGAAACTGTCATTAGCAGAATCTCTAAAATACAAACGCAATTTCTCAACGTGTAAGACTTAAAAAATAAATATACCAATGACATCTCATTTTACAACTGAAGATACCCTGAATGCATTCCCTTCCTTATTGCGAGAACTTTTCTGCAAACTTTTTAACAGCGGAAAGCACTACTAAACCCACAGTACAATTCGGTGGAGGTGGACACCCTGCAACTGTGACCTCATCTGTGCTACACTCCAGTGCCCCCTCCTCAGCATCAATCAATCAAACAAAGCAATCGCAATCAGTGGAATAAATAATAACTTACTGAGCCAGTACTCCAGCGAAGATTCGTCTACAGCCGCCATCTCGCAGTGTCGCGAAAGGAAAAGGTTCCTGTGTCTTTAAGAGCCAGGTCGGTTTCACAGCCGGTGACGCAGGGGCCAGCTGAGCAGCATGTGACCCTACCCCCACCCCCACTGTCGCTGTACCACACAGATGGGCGTGGGTAGTAGAACGCCTATTTTTTTTTTTATTAGGGGCTGTACAAATGTGAGAGGAAGGCTTACACGTCCTTTAAATTTTGCCCATGGTAGCCCGTCTCGTTTCCAGTGCCGCTTTTACCTAGCAGATGGGTGGACTGGTTGACTTGCTCGGGGTCACGCATTGAGTATTCGGCGTTGCTGGGGTCTGAACTTCTCAACTCCCAGTTTCTGCCTTCTAGACCGTCACTGTAACCTAGTGCTGATGATGGCCAGAAGCCGAGCCTTGCACCCTTTTGGCAGGCAGGGCACAAAAGAAAGGTGCAACACACAAAGGCGCTAGCAGCACCTGCTTGAAACAGTTGACGGATGACCGTCAACAAAACGTAAAGGAAGGGGCGCCTTACTGCCTGTAATCCTTCTAAAAGTCGAACTGAGGGGAGCAGCATGAAAAATGGTCGCGGTGTGGATGGTGGGTCCCACTGAATGGCTAGCGTCTGCACCCAGCATTATAGAGTCTAAACGACCGAGCACCTGCCGTGCTTACTCCTCCTTGCTGGGACCTGTAACCCTCTCTATACCTCTTAACTGTGCCCGATTTTGCACTACAAATTTTATGTCCCTCCAAATACTGGATTTTTTTTTTGCCACTGAAGAGTAGAGATTTGAATCATAAAATCATCCCACACTTTCACTTTACAGTCTAGTCAGATCTCCATCAGAAAATGCTTGGATCACCAAACCACTTGCTGTAACACTGCATACCTCTCAACCTCCTGCCTCATAAATCAGGGACAAGGCTTAAAAAAATCAAGGACAAATGACCATAATCAGGGACACTTCTTCAAAATTGGAGATATCCACTCAGGAAGCTGGTAGAATAAATGGCTTAGTGTAAAATGCATTTTCTAAGGAAGAACAAGTCTGTAACTTTAATGTTTGACATTATTTTGTGCTTATAACCCCCACAGTCTGGTCATGGAAACACAGTTTTTAGGAGGAACAGAGTAAAATGTTGAGGCAAAAATCAGGGACATCCCTGAAAATCAGGGACAGTCGAGAGGTATGTGTAACAGTATCATGAACTGGCATTACCCTTTTTAAGCCGTTTACCTCATTCTGGCCATGTGTCCCTGATTTTTAGTGGCAGGGGATTGAGACTGTGAAGTATGCCTAGTTGTAACATGGCAAAAGTAATAGGAGTGTAGGGAACAAAGCTGATAGGTATAACAGCGTCAGGTGTCACAAGAGCAACACGACATTATGAGACGATAATGCCGTGTTGAGCTCGTGGACGCGCGCAGAAATGGGTTGCGAAATGTGGCTAGGAGTCGGTATATCTCTAGGTGGACCAAGAGGTGGCGTGATCAGCAGAGGAGAGAGCGAGCAGTGGCACAGGAGTGCGAACAAGGTTGCCACCTATTGGTGGGACACAGAGTAAGTGTGTGGAGGAGACTCTCGACTAACGTATAGGTCGCGGTGAGACAGGTAGCACAGAAAATGGATATGGGAGCCAAAAGTCTGCAGTTTGGAGCAGAGAACGGGACCCAACGTAGAGAGCGATATTGGCAGCAGAATGAGATAGTAAAAGTGCAGGATCGTTAAGTACAGGCTTGAGAAAAGGAGAAGTGGTCTGATGTTGGACTAGTGCCACCTGTTGGTCGGTAAGAGCAGCGGAGCTGAAAACAGTCCGGGCACAAAAGCGTTGTGAGTGTTTTGGGACAGCAAACTATGCAGCCAGCAGATAGTTCCCAGAACACACCAGGGTAGCAGAATGAGTGGAAAACGAAGCATAGGAGGAGAACAGCTGCTCGGAACTGCAAGGTTTGTAATTGACAAAAAAAATGGTATATGTGCCTAGCAAAGTTAATGAAAGGCATAATGTGTCAGATGTGTCAGAAGTGTCAGAGGCCTCCGGCCTCGTGCCACAACGATCCCAACCATGTATTAACTCCCCATTAGATGCCACCTTCATCGGTGATTAATGCTTACATAATTGGCTGCATTAATAACTGTTTTACTCTGTTTCATTGGGTCTTAACCCTGAATATGTATACTATGTCTTCGATTTTTGCTATCTCCTCATTGTACTGTTACCTGTATTTACTCATTTACTACATTGTATTCAAGCTTTCAATACTACCTATGTATTCTGATGTGGAACCTTTGTAAAAAAGCCTCTGGCTCAAACATGTTGAATTAGAAATGTAATTTTTAATAAATAAATGGGCACTCGGCAGCCAGTCACCAGCTCAGTAATTACTGACTATAAATACAGTTTCACCCCTACCATTCTGCATTTAAGAGGCATCCCCATTTTCTAATATGCTCTGAATTTGTTGGCTCTGATTTTTTTTTTTATTAAATAAATTATCATAGGGTTTTTTTTACTCCTACAAACTGTGTTCCATAGACCCCCCCCCAATACACACCTTTTCAGTGATTGTAGTTGTTTGGGCATTCTAAGATGTCAGAAAATACCAAATCACACATGCCCCCACAATGCAAAGCATCATAGGCTGCATATGCAAATCACCACAGAATGTTATGCTGGTCCAACTTTAAGCAGAATTGCATGGTGCGGAAAGGCCTCTCACACAGTTTGCAAAAGGTGCTAACAGAAGACATAGACACATGTTTCATCCTACCAGAACTCATCAGTATGCCTTGCCTGTTTGACACCCCAGTGGAATGGACCAGTTACCCCTAAGGCAGTGTGCCTGGGATATATTATGGTGAATCCATTAAAATAAAAAAACATTTAAAAGACAAAGAACCTCTGTGCGTAAACACTGAGGCAAGGGTTACCCCAAAGGGCATTTGGCTGGGAAGCCAAGTTTCAAGAAAATACCAAATCACACATGCCCCCACAATGCAAAGCATCATGAGCCGCAGATGCAAATCCCACAGAATGTTATGCTGGTCCAACTTAAGCAGAATTGCATTGTGCCGAAAGGCCTCTCACACAGTTTGCAAAGGGTGCTAACAGAAGACATAGACACGTGTTTCATCCTACCAGGACTCATCAGTATGCCTCACCTGTTTGACACCCCAGTGGAATGGACCAGCTACCCCTAAGGCAGTGTGCCTGGGATATATTATGGTGAACCCATTAAAATAAAAAAACATTTAAAAGACAAAGTCTTTCGGCACCATGCAATTCTGCTTAAAGTTGGACCAGCATAACATTCTGTGGTGATTTGCATATGTAGCCCATGATGCTTTGCATTGTGGGGGCATGTGTGATTTGGTATTTTCTTGAAACTTGGCTTCCCAGCCAAATGCCCTTTGGGGTAACCCTTGCCTCAGTGTTTACGCACAGAGGTTCTTTGTCTTTTAAATGGTTTTTTATTTTAATGGGTTCACCATGATATATCCCAGGCACACTGCCTTAGGGTAGCTGGTCCATTCCAGTGGGGTGTCAAACAGGCAAGGCATAGTGATGAGTCCTGGTAGGACGAAACACATGTCTGTCTTCTGTTAGCACCTTTTGCAAACTGTGTGAGAGGCCTTTCGGCACCATGCAATTCTATTTAGAGTTGGACCAGCATAACATTCTGTGGTAATTTGCATATGCAGCCCATGATGCTTTGCATTGTGGGGGCATGTGTGATTTGGTATTTTCTTGAAACTTGGCTTCCCAGCCAAATGCCCTTTGGGGTAACCCTTGCCTCAGTGTTTACGCACAGAGGTTCTTTGTTGTCTAAGATGTCAGTTCCACTATACAGCACACACAGCAGAGTGAAAGTTATAAACCGTGTAAGTAATGCCCTACCAGAGAGACTTGTTTCAGGAAAAGCAGTCTATAGTATTCATAAAAGAATGGTAGTCGAGAAGAAATATGCAAATATCCAAACGGTTTGGTTTTTGTGGATGTCTCCCAAACACACACATGCTTTCAAACCTCATTCCCAGAGCAGCGCATCATGGGTATGCAAACCCCTGCACCAGTCTGCACAAGGATAAACTGGAATTTTCACTTATGTGAAATTTCGGTTTCTGTATAAAAGTAAGCAGAACCCTGCCACCTACCCTTCATCTCCCATAGTCAGTAAATATAGACCGTATAAGTAATTATGTGTGTGTGTGTGTGGGGGGGTCTTAACAGGATATAACTGTGAACAGCAACTTGTCATGACCTTTGAACTGTGCACAACAACTTTTGCCCATGCACAATGTGGAGTTTTAATGCGTGGAAAGCCATACACAACAACACTTATTTTTCTGTTGTAAGAAATTTTGCCTTTTACGTTCCTTAAACAAACAAACAAACAAAAAAAAAACTGTTACGTAAGAATGTACCGTAACAGTAGATCTTCAAGGGGATCTTAGTCATCAGGTCACACATATGGAACTTCACAGTCGGTGAAGCAGGATCCACGCAGAAGATTTTCATCAGTACCACTGGGGCTTCCCATGCCGACATCACCAACCTTATATAAAGGCATGAGTGGCCCTGCTCCCTCCTCAGTTCTTTTCCCCAGAGACTAAGGGAGCACACCTGTGCCATGGGGGACCGAGGAGAGGGAGAGAGAGTGGTGCCCAGGCCACAATAAAAGGCTGGATACACTAGAAAGCCAGTTCTGAGAAGAGAACCCCATAAGAGGGGGATGGTGGGAGGGAAGGCAGACCTGATGACTGAGATCCCCTCAAAGATCTACTGTTATGGTAAGTTCTTACATAACTGTTCTATCTCCATTGGGGGTATCTGAGTCATCAGGTCATATATATGGAGTGAGTCCCAAGCAGTTACAGGTGCAACAGAACAGTGTGGGAAGAAGGCCAGTCAAAGCTTAGGACAAAATTGGCGCGAAACAGCGTCAGAGCTTCCATGGAGATCTATGCGAACAGAATTGGTGGGAAAGAACTGAGGAGGGAGCAGGCCCACTCACGCCTTTATAGTGTTGGTGACATCAGCAGGTGACGTTGGCTTGGGCAACCCCAGTGGTACTGCTGAAAGTCTTCCGTGTGGCTCCTGCTTCACTGATGGTGAAGTTCCATATGTGTGACCTGATGACTAAGATACCCTCAATGAAGATCTTATGAATTTTCTTATAAACAAACCACCCACACCCAGCTCTATACTCCCACACAATCAGCACTCAAAATTAAATGTCCTTGTTTGTACAATTACAGCACTGGTCTACGAATTCTCCATACAAGTGCTTCCTGTTCAGACAAGGTAAGGTTTATTTATATAGCCCTCAGTCCAAGCAGGCTCTGAGTGCTTTACAGAGTTAGACAAAAATCATAACATGAGACTCATTAAAAATTATATCAATTAAACATAAAATCCGAAACATTACTAAAATGAATCAGGAAAAGCTTGATTAAATAATGTTTTCAAGGAGGCTTTCGCCCAAATTCACTGCGTCAAACAGAAGCACTTACACGGAGGAGCTGTCAACTGGTGCTGCAGCAGTTTAAACAAATAAATTCATTAAAATGGAAACTATAAACCTTTATTTTGGCCAGTGGGTGGGTACCACACTTTAACTCTTTGGGGATTTTAACTTTAGTTATTTACTCTTTTGGAGAGTCCTCGGGAGAGGGGGTTACTAAGTACACTTGTCTCAAGTTATTGTATACAGTATTATAAAAAATAAAATATGGGCAACCATGCCCAGTGCAGCTTGTGTTTCCATCTTGAAGCTGAGATGACAAGAGGAACCTCTTGAGCTTTGCTCCTGATGCTCCCAATGATGCCATCTCAACACCCCGCAATGGAAACACTGCCTTGTTGTGTATGGTTGCCCATACATTAATTCCATATGCTGTGCTCATCAGTACAGACATGTAGCAGACACACTATAGTGGAACCAAAGTGAGGAGGACCCCCTGGGCCCCATCTAAAGGTCACCAAGGATAGCGGCGCAGAAACAGAGCTAGAACTGGTTGACTCATTGGGCCGTAACTCTCTAGTGTTACATACAAAAGAAGGCACTTGTCAAAGGAAGGAGGAGTTCCCCTGCAACCAATAAGCAATGCAAATAGTGAATTCAGGTAGTCTGTTATCCAAAAACATGCTGGACTGTGACTGTGTCTGGGTTTCATGCTTTGAGCAGGTCAGAAAGGTGTTGACATGGGCTTTCATCCTCCGAAGCATCCGTAGTTCCTATTCAACCAATACCACTAGGATCCTCGTGAGCAAGTCATTCCTCTGATATATATTCCAATGGTCCAACTCCTTGACAGTCTAGTGGACCCCCCCACTTCCCCTGCACACAAACTATCTTGTGTAGTCCAGCGGTACCCCCTCCTTCACTCCTCCTCTTCTGGTGCAGCTTCCTCTGGGAGGTCTTCCTTCAAATGATCTCCTACTGTTAGCTCTTAGCACATGGTCACCACACTGTGACCTCTCTTTATTTCCTGCTTTAAATAGTTGGTAAGCCTGAGGTATCACTGGAAGCTGTGGCATGGCTTACAAGGGCACCCTCTCCTGCACAATCACAGTATGATTTGTGATGGTGTAAAAAGAGGTTGTGACCCCTGCTGAGCAGTGTTTGATGGGGTCACAAAGTTCAGGTTATGCTAAGCGGTTCTATGGACCACTTAGCACCATTGTTTGCAACTTAGAATGCCACCCCCATAACTTCCCATAACCAGCCTCTTACTGGGGGAATCATTTTAGGGGAGCAGCTTTCCAGATGCTCCACCATTCCCCTGTATATCATTCACACTCAAAATGGTTTTCAAAAGTTGCAGGTGACCTAGGAAGCTGGTCACAGAAGGTGTATACACCCACCCACCACCACCACCTAATCTGAAGAGCAAAACTACTCACTGGAGTTTCTTCCACTGATAGTGAAAAAGCTCTTAAAGAACATTTTGTTAGAATACATCAAGTAATAGATTTTTTGTAAGTTTACATTGTAATCTAGCAATATCCAGTATTACAGAAAATACAATACATGACATGAGGACAATCTGATACATTTATAATTTCACTGGGGAAAACATCGAGGAAGTTAATCTACTCTAATAAATCCAAGCTACAAGGATGATTTTACAATTGTCTTCATATAAGAATCATAAATAATAAAAACAGATACCCCATTATCATAGCAACATAATCAGAACACTCAATTACAAAGGTAAGATTAATCTTGTTCACATTTTTTAATATAATTGTTAATTGGGGTATTTGTGAAATTCATTTAATAATGCCAATGTATTGTTCTTTACATCGTTTTAAAACAGTCCTGTTTTTCTTTTTCCTTATTTTGGGACCTTTATTAATACTGCTTTTTTCCACACCCAATATTCATTTTTTAATTACTCATGTGTTCCAGAACCTAGTGACAGCAGTTGAGTGAAAGCAACAATGCTTTCCATGACGGGCTTCCTAAAGATGAAAAATAATATATAAATATTATATATTAAAGAGGTAGAGTTGTGTCATTATTCTATACCCAACCGGCTTCTTATATCTTCTTATCTGACTTTTTCCCTTCCTTTGTATCCCCTAGGCCTCCTTTTGTAGTGGGGCAATCAGCACAATTTAATTGCATAATTATTATGTATTAATTGACACAGCTGCCAAACATGTAATTATTGTATGATTTCTTTGTTGTGTGTTCTATATGTATCTGTCTGGGTCCACCTTGTAAATAAGTTTTGCTCAATGGTGCTTCACCTGGTAAAATAAAGATTAATTGAGTGAATGGATGTATGTGTCTATATACTCCTGTTACAACAGTAAGATGGACGTGTTAGGGGGTATAGATTTAGCTACATCTCCTAAGTCATAGCTCATCTCCTTCTGGTGCCTTGAGGT
This sequence comes from Neoceratodus forsteri, assembly GCA_016271365.2. Taxonomy (NCBI): domain Eukaryota; kingdom Metazoa; phylum Chordata; order Ceratodontiformes; family Ceratodontidae; genus Neoceratodus; species Neoceratodus forsteri. The sequence continues at coordinate 271,795,697 of JADMNL010000025.1, forward strand.
TTCTGAGCACAAAAGGTGCAGTTTAATGTCCTGCTCACAATGTGCTGTTAAAAAAGCAGTGCAAGGAACTGTTAAAATATTTGACTTTACATTTTTTTCACTATAAAAGATTCCAGATATCTTCTACTTTTATTTGGTGACAATGTTTTCCAGCTCCTCCAAAACATGAGTATTCTATAAATATCTTAATTGAGGTTTTTTTCCCTCAAGAAAAGATGGCCACCTCATTTGGCTTTAAAATGGCACTGTAGACTTGGCAAGGGTTATGATTAAGAAAATAATATATATATATATATATATATATATTCATGGTGAATAGCATAAGAGGTACCTAGAAAAGTAGATTTGACAGGAATAATGATATTTTCATTAATTGTAGCTACAACCAGCTTCTTGGGGGGAAAAAAAACATGTTTAGTTTGCACTGCAGCTTTAAGAGCCAGTGATGTGTCTGGGAAACAATGGAACATAATGCACAGTTCTAGTATGTTTATCTTTCCACTTTCTGTTTGTATGGAAGCAGTATCCATGTCCTTTAGGCTTCATCTATTCCTACTGCTTGTCTACACCCAGTGTCACAATCAGAGCCCCTAGTTCTCCACGATACTTCTGCCCCAAATTCTGTGGCAGGGTGCATAGGCTTCTGTTGTAACATTTGCTCATTTCTGCAGTACGAAATATTCATTTCTGTGGCTGGATGCAGTCCTGCTATTGGCTAGAATATGGTGTGACATGCAGAGCATAGAGAAGGGGCTTCAGGATAAACGAGGAACATAAGGGAGCTAGTCACTATGGGGAAAAAAAAACAGTATATTTGAATTTAAAATCACCACAAGCAATACATCCTGCACCACTATATAAGTTCTGAAGCATGACACAAGTTCTGCAAAAAATTTCATAGCCATGTAAATGCAGAATTGTAGGGTGCTTGGTCATAATCTCCTTCTCCTTGTGACACCACACTAATGTTATTTGTTTGTTCTTGTTTACCAGGTAAGTACACTAGGCATACAGATGCATGTTTGCAGGGGTGACCCGTGAGAGTTACAGTAATAAAGTCAAGAACACAGATAAGCAAAAAGTACAGGGTGTTGCAAGTACCGCGACAACCACATGAAAATGGGCGAACTAAGGCACAAGTCTAAAGGCTGAGGACATTCAGCCCCTGGAAGTATGGTTGTCACAGTACTACTAATGCCATGGAGTGTTTTCTTGTGCTTATAAAATGGGTTTGTGAGGAACATTAAAAAAAAAAAAACTGTAAAATAAAAAAGATTAGTGTTGTCACCATGCATGGACCCTAACCAATCAGGATGCATGAATTTCCCCTACCCATGTTGTCATTAAGCAATAAGGCATGACCAGGGGTTATGTTAATGGTATGTGAATCACTCTATAGGGCTGTAATGTGGCAAAAGGCATAGCTGAGTGCCACATGCTCCTAGAGGGTGATTAACTGACCATTAACATAACCCTTGGGAATGCCTTATTGCTATTGTTTTTTTTTTTTTTTAAATCGCTCCTCCGTGGAGCCAACGGGTAGCTCTGTCCCTCCCTTACAGGGACTCATTCTCTGACCGGAACGTGTTGGGTCATCATGGACCCTGTCAGCTCCTGGCCTTTTTCCGCCGTTCTCCCCATGGCACCCGAAGCGTACAATGGGTGAGACAGCTACCCCCGTGAAAGCAGCCATATGCCCTGGATGGGTGCCCTTCCCTCTTCCGGGTGACGCACCTGTGCTGACACCCAGTCTCCGCTGGGTGTCAGTCTACAGCATGCTGCACTGACCATCCTCCCTGAGGAAGGAGAGCTGTCTATGGATGTTCAATCCTTCCTCCCCCTGCCGACCCCCAAGCAACCCGAGTCCATTCATGAACCCAGGTCACCGGTGTGACGCAAGGTGTGGCGTCTAGCACCTCAACCTTCAGTGCCACCAGGCCGGCTTCTATTATAATGTTTTCATTTTTTTGTTTGTTTGTTTTTTAGCAATCACTTTATACTCCATGCTCAGGCCCCCTAGCTCTGGAGGGAGCCCCTAGTCCGGTCCCCCGATGTCCACCAGCCAGTGCTGACCAGTAACCCAGGGCTCCCCCCTCCAGCAGGGATGGTGAGGCACCCCAAACCCCACAGAAAACTGGATCCAATAAGCTGATGCCATGGCTATTCAGGGGGTGGAACCTGCGAGGTGCCCTCCTTCATCCTCCCGGAGCATTCTTTTCTCCTCCAATGTGCAGCCCCCTCAGAGGTGAAGTGTGCAGTGACGCTGACACCGGTAGTGCACACGCTCCTGTGCACATCCCGTCAGGCATCTGCCCTGCCTCTGACCCCACGTTGGCAGCATTAGTGAGCAGCCCCCAGCCTCTGCAAGGGGCCAGGCATGCACCAACCACTGAAGACCCCCCCTCCCCAGAGAAGGAAAGCAGTCCTTGGGATGCTCAATCCTTCTCCCTCCCTGCCGACCCCCAGTGGTCCCCGGTTGTTCCCGAACATGGGTCGCCAGCATGGTGTGAGCTGTGGCATCCAGCATCTCAACCTTCAGCGCCACTGGTTTGGCCATCTATTAAAATACTGACATACCTTGTTCTGTCTGTGATTGTGCTCTATGTGTATGTTACAGTAGCATCGCAAATAGCAGTGAACATTTTTACCTATACTTTTTTATTCTGTTTTAGATTGCCTCTTATCTCCTGACTTGTAGGATACCTCCCTTCCTGCATTTTGAGTCTGGTTTAGCACTTGTTTTCACATTTAAATGATAAAAGGGGTTCTCCTTTTAATATGGCTCAAACCAGATTTTCATCAGAACTCTCAGCTGTTTTTGTACACCTATTGCCCCATGAGGTCAGGGAGCAGTGTCTGCTGTATGCTAGTTCATAATAGGCATGGGAAAAGTGATCTGAAGGAATCGGTTTTCAAAAACAATAGAGAATACTGATGAAACCCTGGTCTAAATGATATTAAAAGGAGCGCTGCCTTTATTATTTCAGCTGTGAAAAAGGTGCAAGAACTGACTCAAAACTGAAGAAAAAGGGTATCATACAAGTCAGGAGATAGAGAGTAGTCTAAAATAGAATAAAGTATAGGTCAACATTTTCACAGCTATCTTGCACTGCTGCCTTAAAAAAGATTACATAAGGTTATTAGAATGTAACAGCCAATCAGAATGCTCTATCTCTCAGACTTTTTTTTTTTATAATACATCAGTAGCAGCAGGCATATTAGAACAACCAATTATAAAAGAAACACACTACAGACCAGGAAATACAAAATCAATAAAAGGTACTTCAGAACAAAGCAGGAAGCAGGAAATAGATCATAGTAATAACATTTATCAGCACTTGGGGTAGGGGGATCGTAACAACTGGTACATTTCCATGGTAACTGACAGTGATTTTTTTCTATATACATTTTTTAATTGTTTTCCCTTTTTTTACCCGTCCCGGGACCCCAGCAGACATGCACATGCACGTGCGTGGAGGTACATGCCGGGAACTGGCTTGGTCCCTTCCGTCCCACCCCTGGCATTATTGCCACAACTCCCCCTCACCTGCGCTTTCCACTGGACCTCCACCCAGTGGGAGTGGAACTACGGGGGCAGTGGACAACCACACCCAAGAGGGGAGAGCTGCCTATCACTGCTCAATCCCACTCTGACCCTCCCTCCATGCCAGCTCCCCAGTGACCCAAGGTCATTCCCAAACCTGGGTTGCTGGTGTAGTGCGAGGTGAGGCATACAGCACCTCTGCCCTCAGCGCCATCAGGCTAGCAAGCTTACAGGCAGAGCGTACAGCAAACTTGTGGGAATTCCACAGGGTGGCAAGTGTGCCAGGCAAGATAGGGGCCATTGACTGCACCCATGTGGCCATACGCACACCACTTGGCCTGGAAGGTGCAGTAAACATGAACAGGAAGGGATACCACTCCATCAACTGCCAGGTGGTGAGCAGTGCCACTGGGTGCATAATCAGTGTGTGCGCCAAGCACCCTGGGAGTACACATGATGCATTCATATGGCACCAGTCCATCCTTTGCCAGAGATTTGAGAGTGGGGTGATCCCCACAGGACACCTAGTTGGTGAGTAGGGACTGGAAAGAGGAGAAACCAGCTGCCGTGCGGTACATCACACAGCAGCAGGATGGGGAGGTGGGGAATGAGGACAGTGCTAGGTGAGGAGACATGTCTGGAAATGGAGGATGACAACAGTGCGGGGGAGCATGGACACAGGGGCCCAGGCATGTAGGACACACATGCCAATCTGGAAATGGTGGCACTGTGGCCGTGCTATGGGAGCATTGGCCGGGGCACACAAGGGGGGCAGGTAGTGGCAGTGTGGACTGGAAGGGGGGGAGTGGAAACAGGCACAGACAGACAGTCACCTAACACATTTGTTTTCTCCACAGGTGACAGTGCATATCCCCTCTGACCCTGGCTGCTCACCCCCATACGGTGAACCAGCAGTGGTGCTGAGGAGCGGTACAATGAGGCACACATCACCGCATGCAACATCATAGAGCGTGTCTTTGGCATGCTCAAAATGCGTTTCCATTGCCTAGACAGATCTGGTGGTGCCCTACAGTACAGCCTTGTGAATGCCTGTGGCATATTCCTGGCCTGTTGTATAGTGCACAACATGGCCATTGACCGTGGAACATACACCGCTCACACAGGTGGTCACACACACACACGCACACACACGCCCACACCCCCATGGAACAACAGACCACCCAGGTGCTGTGTGTTGTATGCCCAGATTGACAGTCACAGGCAGGCACACAAAGCAGTACCACCACAGGGCACACAGCACCAGGTGGGACACATGGAAAAGTGCAGCCATTGATAGGGACACACACAGCAGAGTGCAGGCTGTGGCATGGATCAGAGGGTATGTGCCAGCACCCAGGCAATGCCAACACAGTGCTGCACTCATCATGCCCATGCCACATGGTCCAGCAACACTGCCCACACACATGCTGGACTTGACCGAGGCCTCACGTGTGCCACAGCACGTGAATCTGGCCACAGCTGAACCTGCACGCAGCTGGCAAAAGCAGCAGGAGACTGGACTGGGCAGCACACCCGTCAACTACCGTGTGGAACCACGCCCACTGTGTGGCAGCCACAGGCTGCTCAACAGCCACAGGTGGTGTCATCACATTAATGGGGATAGAGGCCTGAGAACACGACCGGGTCCTCACAGGTGTGTACAAACTGGCAAACAGACTATTGCCAGGTGTGTCAGGGATGGGCATTGCAGTGGGCAGTGTCAGCCTCAATGGGGTCACCAGACGCCAAGCCCTTGGTGTCGACGTTGTGCTACAGGGAGTCCTGCATGCCTTGCTGCAACCAGTGGATGCCAGTGCTATAAAGCCCACAGCAATGGTCTCTGTAATGCGGTCTAATGATGTGGTGCTGGCCTCCCGCAACTGCCAGATCTCACCAATCAGCTGAGCATGTCCCATGGCCCCATGCTCAGCCAGTTGATGCACCTCAACCTGCAGCACACGTATCTCTGCCCCAAGCATAGCCCGGTTGTCCACGGAATCCCGCAGCAACCTGGTGTGCTCATCCAGCCTGTCTGCACTGGGCATATCATGCTCCTGATGCCAACAGGTGGTGGGGGTGGCAGCCTGTCATGCAACATCCCTCGACTGGGAACACTGCATAGGAGATTGTGGCTAGGGTGGGGGCTGATTGCGGGTGCTGATGGCAGCACAGGGGGATTGCTGCACACTGTCCCTCACAGGCCACTACAGCACAACAGCAGCCTGCCGGACCTGTCTGGCGGGACCAGTGCCCACACCTGCACCCCGTCCCCAGCCAACACCAGCAGCAGTGCCACATGCTGCCAAGTGGCCCATGGGGGGGCTGCATGTTCCCTGGCCCACCAGAGCTACCTGCCGCTGCCTGTATCAATACCTGAACTTAACACCGGTGCAATCCAAGATCAGTGTGATGTCATCATCATCCTGTGTTGCCGGCACAAGCACAGGGAGGCTTTCCTGGAGAAGGAGGTTGGCTAGTGGATCTTTATCACCAAGTCCAAGGAGATCCACCAATCCCAGACTGTTACAGTGCCTCCCGGTGGTGGCCACAGTTCCAGTGGATGTGGATGACATGGCATCATCCTGTGCCACATTGCCAGTCTCATCCTGCACAGCACACCTGAGGCGTGATGGAGCTGTGAGACAGAATGGTGAGTGGTTAAAGTGTTGGTGATGCACTGCAGGTAGTCAGCTGTACTGTTCAATGTCTGCATGTGTGCCACTGGTGTGTCAGCCCTGCCCTACATGTGGTGTGCAACACCACTGCCCATGCCTGTTAAGACATGCATGTCTGCATCTGTGTGTACACACAGCAATGTGAGGCACATGCACACGAATGACGGGCAGTCCCCCCCAGCATACAGCACACATGTGCAAGCCCTGTGCGGTGTGACATGCTGATGACGGTGTCCACTGTGGATGTGCATGTGCCTGCACATCCTGCAGCGCACACCCATCTGACAGGCGTGCCAGGTGAAGTGCACCCCCTGGACCCTGCACATCCCAACCATGACATACCTCATGCAGCTGCCACACAGCACACAGGGGACCATGTGGTCCAATGTGTGGCTGTGCAGGCGGTGCACCACACCACGACACAATAGGAACAGAATACTGGCACACCAGCTGTGTACGTGGCACACTGTTGGCCTGCACACGCGGCCCGCCCTCCCACTGGTGTACTCACAGTGCTGTGACAGGCTGCCTCCTGTCTGGAACCCACCCCCTGGGACACCCTCAACAGCTGACCGGCAGATGGTGGTTGCCAGCAATGCCTCCTCCGCTGTGAGGATGGGTGCTGTAGATGGTCCGCCACCCGTCTTGTGGAGCAATGCCCTGATGGCAGCTATCTTCTCCTTAATTCATCTTTTGTCAGTGTCCATCTTCTTCTTGCACTCCTGTGGAGTGCAGTTGTGGTGGCCATGGCCATTGACATAGGTCGCCACCTCATCCCAGCCTATGGCCCGTTCCTGTGTGGTCCCTGTTGCCCCACTCAGGAGTTCCTCCCTCTCAAGATAGACCTCCACCAGGGCTTGCTTCTCATCTGTAGTGAAATTTGGCCTATTTCCTGGCAGGCCCCTGCTCCTCTATACCCTCCAAATCCAACATAATGCTTCCTGTAAACAGTAATGGTGCACAGATGATCTGCACGGTTGCATTCCCAGTTGCTGGGCAACATTTTGTTGTGCCATTGCAATACAGCTATCAGACAGCAAAATGTAAACAAATCTACCTTAAAGGCTGCAATACCTGTCAGTGACCACTGCTGTGTGGTGTTGCTTGTATGGCTCAGCTCATGTAAATGAACTGGGGAGCAACCAGTAATGAGATGCTAATGTGCTCACTTGCGCCTGGCATTGACTTATGAGGCTATCTGCATATTCTGGCTGAATATTGCAGAATTGCTCCAAGCGCAACAGACTATGCCATGTTCAACATGGATGTGCTAGAGCAATTCACAGGCGCAGTTTGCACGCATAAGTGTTGCGCATGACTGCAATAGCCATGTACGCAGATTGCTGAGCTCTGCACGTGTCTGCATATCGTGTATCCAGCTGAGCTGTGCATGCATGTCCTACTGCTCATGCGTCTGTAGGTGCGTGTCGTGCATCTGGCAGTGATGCGCATGACATCCGTATTGCATATCTGGCCCTGCTGTGCCATTGACAGTTGCTGTGCATGTGCGGTCATTGCACCATTGATGTGTGGCAATGCATGACCTTCACAAGATGGTGGATATGCAGCCTTGTACGTATGGATGTGACCCCAGTCTCCCGCCCACACTTCCAGCTTTGCACATGTGCGGAACTGCACAATCAGACCCAATGGTGCTTGTCTATTGCACATTTATATGCTGCGTGATGGTGTGCTATGCCTTCCTGTCACACAACAGACACAGCAGTACTAAAGGGGTCATGGTTAGGTGCCACATTGCACAGTGAGGCCTGGTTACTGTGCGGACATAATGGCACATGCCGGGAGTGTCAGACATCAGGCCAGGAACTGGAGTGAGGTCGAGATGGCAAACCTGGTGGCAGTGGTTGCCCCACTGGTGGACCAATTATTTGGGGTAGGGGACCTGTAGGAGACATGGTCCCAGGTGTGGGCCTGTGTGGCAGAGGGCCTGGAGAGGTGCACTGGTGTGCCCAGGACAGGGAACAGTGCCATCACCGCTTGGTGACCTGCACTGCCGCAATCCTGAGCAGCTGCGGAGACTGCAGGACCATGTCTGCTGTGGTGTGGTCCCACAACCAGGTACGTGTGTCCGTACATTGTGCATGCAGCCTATGACCGGGGCTGGGGCATTGGGGTGTGCAGCAGGTGCATGTGTACCTGCACATAGGGCTGGCCAGCCCTGTTTGGGTGTGTGGGTACTGTGGTGAGGCCGTGCCGCACTCTGTGTGACCCAGTGTTGCACCATGCCAGTGGCCCTCAATGGTGGGCCTGTCTTGTGGGATGGGTCAGTTCCCAGCATGGCACTCTGTGTAGTGGTGCACTGTATCAGGCTTGCTAGGGAAGGGGCTGTGTGTTTGTTGTTGCCATGCTTCTTATAGTCCTTTTTCTATGTGTTTCCTTCTCAGGGCCGGAGGCACGCAGGTAGGCCAGGGACAAGGCCAATAGGGCAGACAGTTGGGTGATGGTGCTGCAGCTGCTCCAGCAGGACAGGCAGCAGGTAAGTGTGTGCAATATGTAGTTCACATCAGTACCTGGGGATGGGTGCTGGGGAGCTAGTACACACAACAGTGCAATGCCTGCATGCAGTGCTTAGGCATGTGTTGGTTCACATTCACTGTTGCTGGTGTTGGTCAGCAGCATTTGGTAGTCCCATAGTACGTGTGGCATCTGTGTGCTGATACCCTGTTGCTGTCACTGGTGGTGGCTGTGTGTGACCCACAGGCACACATGTGGCTGCTGATGGGCCAACTCAAGTGTTGCACCTGGGGGCATTGGTTCCTCTCTGTGGGGTGTTTGTACACATGTGACAGTGCTAGGAACTCCCTGGCGATCATCACAGTCCTTGCGTGACACGGTTTCCTGGGTTGCTGTCGGTGTCCACAGTGCATCTGCTGTTGGCGGACTTGTCCATGGGTCTGCCCAGCCTCAGACCCCTACACACAAACAGACCAGGGTGGGGGGTGGTGGGCATTTGCTGTGTGGGACCTGTCACTCAGTGGCTGTTATGTGTTTCCCTTGCATAGGTCGTGCAGGGCCAGGAAGTGGTCGACACAGTATGGGCATCCTGGGAGATGGTGTGCTCAAGCTACAGCAGTTGATGATGCGCATGATCTCATGTGTGGCAGTCCACATCCACCTGTCCAGGAGGCATCTGGCAGCAACAAGGGCACTGGTGGCTGAGGTGCAGGGCATGTGGGCAGACATCCGCCGACTGCGGCACTGAACACTGGACTGTGGTGTATATAGCCCCATGATTTCCCTCCCATACACCCCATCTCACTTGGACTGTTGTTTAGTCTTCTCTTCCTCTCCCTGCACACTCCCATCCCCATAGTGTTTTGTTCAGTTAGACTGTGCCCGTACTTACATTTTGGTTTGTTCCTCATTCCTGTATCTGTCCCATTGGCTGTTCATTCCTGTGTTGCTGTTGTGATTTATCTGTCATTTTTGATTAAACCATTTTCTACCGTTTGCTTGTGTGCTTCTGGGTCTCCCTTGCATGCTTGTTGCTGCTGTCTGCTGGTGTTGTACATTGTTGGGGTCTGGATGGTACATGTGGCCAGTGGTGTCCCTGCAGTGTGGCACTGGTGGGTGCCCACTGCCTTGCCTGTCACATCCCTGTGTGTCAGTGTTGCATGGTTTTCGGGGGAGGCCATCTCTGTGCATGCCACAGTGTCCTGTGCTCATGTCCACATGTCCAGCACGGTGCTCCCTGCTGTGTTGGCCTTCCCTGTGCTGCTGGACTCTGCAGTACCATGACCTGTGTCCATGTATAGCTGTTTGGCGTGTGCTGCATACCGCCGTGTGCCTGTCTGCCAGTGTGGCTGTGGATCACTGTGTCTGCATGATGCCTTTGCACAGAGGCTTCAGTGCTTGGCTATTTCATGTTGGATGTTGGGACTGTGGTCCTGGGATGTTCATTCCCTACAACCATCTGTGCCATGGCCATTCCATGCCCTGTCCCATTGGTTGTCCGGGTCTGTGCCTTGTCCATGACCATTGGGCTCTGTGCTTGTTTTGTGCTTTCTGCACCTTCTCCCCATTGTGGTTCTGCCCTGCCTCCACTACCGTGGTCCTGTGCCTTTGCACAGCCCTGCCTGTGTTCCCTGGTGCATGGTGCAACTTGCTCCACTTGCTATATTCAGCATGCACTGTTGCTCCTGCACATTTCAGATTGCTCCAGTGCAAGTCTGTTTGCGCCATGGCACATATGTGCTATATTCAGCGTGGTTTCCACTGGCGTATTTCTGTGTTGCATCTGCTGAATATTGCATTATTTTGCTGTGGCGTAACTGGATTGTGCTGTACATCCAATTTCGCATGTTTTAGGTGCACTTTTGAATATCTAGCCCATGAAGTTTAGGAAGTCTTCTTTCAAAATGTGAAAAAAAATATTTTTAAGATGGTAAATTAAAGTCATCCAGAACTGGACTTAAAAGGCATCAACTGGATATCACAATACACATGGTATGCACTTCTTGACGTACTGCAGGGCTGGTGGCAGTGCAGGACCAGCAGGATGGGAGTGGCACAAAAGGAGGTAGTGGTGGGACTCTGTACACCAACCCTACACCCACACCACCAGGACCCTGCTGACCCAGATCTGGATGTGAGATTCTGAGGGGGCAGCCCAACCCCTCCTGGCCTGGTCATGGGGGCAATCTGTGGGGGAACAAGGGTTGGTCAAAGTAAGTCCTGGGGAGGTGGTCACAATGAGGGGTGGTGGGGACAGGGCGGATGGGAGTGTAGCCTGCCTCGGCCCAGGTGAACATAAACATAAATAAAAAAAAAACACAGTGCGCTTTAAGAAAAATCATACTCAAATCAAGTATCAGGGGCACATCACAGCTGCCATTTTCATCGATCTGGCCAAGGCCTTTGATTCAGTGCCTCACCCTCTCCTAGATAAGCCGAGTTCTGCTGGCCTCTCAACTCCTGCCATTGACTGGTTCCATTCTTACCTCTTGGGCTGTCAACAGTCGGTACAGGTAGGTAGCACAGTGTCACCTCCACTTCCCATCTAGGCCAGGGTCCAACAGGGCTCCATCCTGGGGCTCATACTGTTCTCCATCTTCCTTAATGACCTCCCCACAGCTTGTGCCAACTCACATATCCACACCTATGCAGATGATACAGTCATTTACACCTCTGCTCCCTCCACTACATCCAAGGAAGGTCTGCTCCAGCAAGACTTCAACAATGTCCTGCACTGGTGCCAATCTAATCAGCTCCAGGTCAACACAAAAAATTGTGTTCATAACCTTTAGCTTCAGCCAGAAATTGGCTAGACTTGCAACTCTGCCTAACATTTGCACCTTGGATGGCTCCTCTTGAAGTGGTTCAATCATTCAAATACTCTGTGTAGCTAGACAACAAACTTGACTTCACTGCCCACACTGACACCTTCCATGCCAAGCTCCGCCCCAAACCTGGTGCCTTGTACCACAATAAAGACTCTCTGTAGCTATACCATGAGCCCGTCACCAAAATGGTGCTCTCAGTCTCAAACTATGTAGACATGGTCTATAACACTGCTCCCTCTACCTCCCTGGCCAGACTGGACACCCTCTGCAACTCCTTCTGCCACTTTGCTACCAACTTCCCCTCTCACCATTGCTCACTCTACTCCTCCTTATCCATTTTTCCATTTACCACTACCTTCTCATCACCAGAATCACTGTACCTCATTCATATCCAAATACTATTCTGGGCCCCTTTCTCTCCTCACTCCTCTCCCCAATCACCTCTGCCAAATAGATAAAATAGATAAGATAAAATGCTCCTTCCATTCCTGGGATTCTTGCACTTTCACCATTCCTCATCCCTGCTCCTCTGCTGGCCAGTCAGACTTTTCCTATCTTCTTGCTTCACTCTGGAACCTACCACCATTCTCCTTCCATTTCAGTGCCTCCTGTTTCCCTCAGGTATTAGCTGAAAATTCCCCTGCTCCTGTTTTCCCCCACCTGACTACTCCCCTTACATTTGCCTTCTACTACAGTGTAGTTGTTGCCAAAATGTCTGATGCTTGCTCTTTTTGCACTTTCTCCTGCTTTAAATCATGTTCTCTATTGCACTTTATTGCAATTGTGATCTGTGCTATTTAGTTGTACTGTAACTGTGTCAGTACTAAATATTTGCATTGTAACTGTGTATTGTGTCAGTGCTATGTATTTTCACTGTAGCTCTGCATTGTATCAGTGTTATGTATTTGCATTGTAACTGTGTATTGTGTCAGTGCTATGTATTTTCACCGTAACTGTACACTGTGTCAGTGCTGTGTATTTTCACTGTAACTGTGTATTGTGTCAGTGCTATGCATTTGCACTGTAACTGTGTATTGTGTCAGTGCTATGTGTTTGCACTCTGGGTAATGCACTGTGTACTGTGTCAGTGCTATGTACTTACATTGTAACTGTGTACTGTGCCGGTGTTATGTATTTGCATTGTAACTGCATATTGTGTCAGCGCTATGTATTTTCACTGTAACTGTACACTGTCAGCGCGATGTAATTTCACTGTAGCTGTGTACTATGTCAGTGCTATGCATTTGCACTGTAACTGTGTATTGTGCCGGCACTATTTATTTTCACTGCAACTGTGCACTGTGTCAGTGCTACATATTTGTACTGTGTAAGTGTTATGTATTTGCACTCTGGGAAATGTGTCAGTGCTATGTACTTGCATTGTAACTGTGTATTGTGTCAGTGCTATGTATTTGCACTCTGGGTAATGTGTCAGTGCTATGTACTTGCACGGTAACTGTGTACTGTGTCAGTGCTATGTACTTACATTGTAACTATGTACTGTGCCAGTGTTATGTATTTGCGTTGTAACTGCATATTGTGTCAGCACTACGTATTTTCACTGTAACTGTACACTGTCAGCGCAATGTATTTTCACTGCAGCTGTGTACTATGTCAGTATTATGCATTTGCACTGTAACTGTGTATTGTGTCGGCACTATTTATTTTCACTGCAACTGTGTACTGTGTAAGTGTTATGTATTTGCACTCTGGGAAATGTGTCCATGCTATGTACTTGCATTGTAACTGTGTACTGTGTCAGTGTTGCGTATTTGCAATGTAACGGTGCACTGTGTCAGTGCTATGTATTTCCACTGTAACTGTGTCAGTGCTATGTATTTGCACTTTATAGTGTGTGGTGGAACGTTGTTCTCGCTAGAAATTCCACCATACCGAAATGCTGTACAGCCACAGAGACTAAAATAAATGGAACGCTGTACTGATCGTACGTACAGAACAGTGTTCCACACATTTAGACTTCAGCCCTCGAGCCGTGCTTTGAAATCATAACCTGAAAATCACCGTGCGGCAATATTATCTAAAACCACACTGAAAATTGCCCCACCAGTTTTAAGAAATGGGAGCAGGTTGTCTATATTAACGCAAAATGCTGTATCAACCAGATACTTAAATTTTTTTGGGATCTTGTCTGTTTTTCTTCTCACTAAGCGAAGTGTTCGGCCGCCATTTTTTTTGTTTTACAAAACCCTCCCACAGTAGAATGGCAACCAATGGGAGTGTGCACTGCAAATGTAGGGACGTCCAGTCCCTAGCAACCACATAACTCACCATGGACAAATGGGAAACAACAATTTCTTTCTTTCTATGCACAAAATGCATTATAAAAGCCGAAAATACTAGATAAAAAAATGTGAGGGGCACCATACACTATTAAAAATACTGACTGGGTAACCCCACACAGAATCAGTGTGTTCTGCCACCTTGGGGTTTAATTCCAAAGGACCTATCGAGCTTCGCTGTTGAGGTCACAGGGAATCCGACCCCTCTGTGGCAGAACACACTGGTTTTGCATGGTTACCCAGCCATTATTCTCTATGTATACTGTCAGTGCTATGTATTTGCATTGTAACTGTGTATTGTGTCAGTGCTATGTATTTGCAATGTAACTATGTACTGTGTCAGTGCAGTGTACTTGCACTCTGTGTACGTTGTCAGCAGGGCTGCAGCTATGAATTTTGGGGCCCCGGACAAGTCACTTGAAATAAGCCCCTGTTTCCCAAACCAGCTAATGCCAGCTCCTCAGGTGGGCCCTTCCTGGGCTCAGGGCCCCGGACAACATCCTCACTCCCCCCCATTACTGCATCCTTGGGTGTCAGTACTATGTATTTGCACTCTATATACTGTCAGTACTATGTATTTGCACTTTGTGTACTGTCTCAGTGATATGTTTTTGTACTTTGTGTGTACTGTCTCAGTGCTATGTATTTGCAATGTAACTGCACTGTGTCAGTGCTGTGTACTTGCACTCTGTGTACGGTGTCAGTACTATGTATTTGCACTCTATATACTGTGTCAGTGATATGTATTTGTACTTTGTGTGTACTGTCAGTGCTATGTATTTGCACTCTGTGTACGGAGTCAGTACTATGTATTTGCACTGTAACTGTGTACTGTCTCAGTGCTATGTATTTGCACTTTGTGTAGTGCGTCAGTGCTATGTATTTGCACTGTAACTACTGTGTCAGTGCTATGTATTTGCATTGTAACTGAGTATTGTGTCAGTGCTATGTACTTGCACTGTAACTGTGTACTGTGGCAGTGCTATTTATTTGCACTGTAACTGTGTACTGTGGCAGTGCTATGTATGTGCATTGTAACTGTGCACTGTCAGTGCTTTGTATTTGCAATGTAACAGTGCACTGTGTCAGTGCTATGTATTTCCACTGTAACTGTGTACTGTGTCAGTGCTATGTATTTGCACTTTGTGTACTGTCACTGCAATGTATTTGCACTCTGTGTACTGTGTCAGTGCTATGTATTTGCATTTTGTGTACTGTGTCAGTGATACGTATTTGTACTTTGTGTACTGTGTCAGTGCTATGTGTTTGCACTGTAACTGTGCACTGTGTCAGTGTTATGTACTTGCACTGTAACTGTGTATGGTATCAGTGCTATGTACTTGCTCTGTAACTGTGTATTGTGTCAGTGCTATGTATTTGCACTGTAACTGTGCACTGTGTCAGTGCTATGTGTGTAACCCCCACCCAGGTATGCCGTTTCCATCTTGACAGCAATACCAGGTGGGCTGGGTTCGGGGAGGAATATGTCACTTGGCACATTGGCTAGATTTGGCTACTCTGCAACAGGGGCACCCAAGTAACTCTGGACAAAGGAAGCAATAACTGTAATGTCCAATACCAGAAGTGGGATTCTAAAGTGTGACTTTTATTCACATCCAACAGAATAAACAAAGCATAGATGGACCCCCACAGGGCTACATTCCTGGTAATGCAGATTTATGGAGATCAGAACACATCTTTGTTCACTTTAGCCATCAGGCTCTGAAACACACTGGGCACACAGCCCGAAGTTGTACACTGCTCTGGGTTTTCCCCTGACTCGGCTCCCTTGCCAGCCACTTGGACACTTTCCAAATAGCATAGAAACATTTACTGGTGGCTCCCCTAAACCTCCTATGAGCACTTCTGCTCCATAAGGGAATCTTCCTCATCAATCCCACGTCTGGGTACTTTTCTCATGCACTGCCAAGTACCTGAGAGAAAGCAACAGGTGTCCCAAAGTAAACCCGTAGAGGTGAATTTGGTTACTACTGATGGGGGGGGTCTCCCACCTCTCGCTCCCATAATTCATACCCATCCATTTCTCTGGGCTGTAACACCTCATCCTTTAAAACATTTTGCTGTGTAGATTCTTTTTAAATGTATTCACATTCAGTCTACTGTCTTTACATCCCATTTGTGCTGAACTTGAACATACTTAATAAGTGGCTGTGTCCATTACTCTAGACCCCTCACAGAGTTAAGCAGTCCAATCCCCACATCTTCCAAACTGTACTTGGCTGTCTTTTCCTGACCCCACAGTAACAGTCACTTTAGTTTCATCTTGTTTCAGGTGAAAACAACTGGCCCTTTAGCAGAGCGAACTCACCCCTTGGTTGCAGGTGCCCCACAGGCGTTGTCTCCTCAAAAGAAATCTCATCCAGAACTTCTGGTGCCTCAGCACAAACCTAACTCAGGCAGCTTCTTTTTTCCCTAGCCAGACTGGGGGGTTGCCCCCGGAAGCAGGCTGATTTCCCCCCCATCCCTGCCCTGAACCACTGAAAGCAGTCTCTACCACTTCAATGTGTTCTTGTGTTCCTCTTCAGGTGAGAACACACACCTATAGCAAAATAATTGCTCTTTGACAGAGCTTAGAGCTCTGAGGGCCTGCTTACAGCAGAGCGCCTCTTCTACAGACTGCAACAGACTCTACTGAGCTAATTCTACTCTAACCTCCAACTGCAACATTCCAGTGTGGCTTATGCAGCTGTGACAGTTCTAAAATGATGTCATCCCTCAGTCTCAGCTGAGACTGAGAACAGAGTGAGACAGTGTGAAATCCATTTAACTGTAGTTTCACAAGCTGCCTTCCCTGCCTACCACTAGGTCTTACTGGGATTCTAGTAACCCCGGGTAACAGGGGGGGTACATATGTATTTACACTGTAACTGTGTACTGTCAGTGCTATGTATTTGCACTGTAACTGTACTGTGCCAGAGCTATGTAGTTGCACTGTAATAATGCATTGTGTCAGTGCTATGTACTTGTACTGTAACTGTGTGCTGGGGCAGTGCTATGTATTTGCACTGTTACTGTGTACTGTGGCAGTGCTATGTATGTTCATTGTAACTGTGTACTGCATCAGTGCTACGTATTTCCACTGTAACTGTGTACTGTGTGTTATGTACCTGCACTGTAACTGTGTAGTGTGCTAGTGCTATGTATTTGCACTGTAACTGTGTATTGTTAGTGCTATGTATTTGCATTGTAAGTGTGTATTGTCAGTGCCATGTATTTGCATTGTAAGTCTGTATTATGTCAGAGTTATGTATTTTCACTGTAACCGTACACTGTCAGTGCTATGTATTTTCACTGTGTACTGTGTCAGTGCTATGCATTTGCACTGTAACTGTATTGTGTTAGTGCTATGTATTTGCATTGTAACTGCACACTGTGTCAGTGCTATGTATTTGCACTTTGTGTGCTGTGTCAGTGCAACGTATTTGCACTGTAACTGTGTGCTGTGTCAGTGATATGTACTTGCACTGTAACTGTGTATTGTGCCAGTGCTATGTATTTGCATTGTAACTGTGCACTGTCAGTGCTATGTATTTGCACTTTGTGTACTGTGTCAGTGCTATGTATTTGCACTGTAAGTGTGTACTGTCAGTGCCATAAATTTGCACTGTAACTGTACTGTGTCAATGCTATGTATTTGCATTGTAACTGTGCATTGTGTCAGTGCTATGTTTTTGCACTGTAACTGTGTATTGTGGCAGTGCTATGTATTTGCACTGTAACTGTGTACTGTGGCAGTGCTATGTAACTGTGTATTGTGTCAGTGCTATATACTTGCACTGTAACTGTGTATTGTGGCAGTGCTATGTATTTGCACTGTAACTGTACTGTGTCAGTGCTATGTACTTGCACTGTAACTGTGTACTGCATCAGTGCTACGTATTTCCACTGTAACTGTTTGTGTGTTATGTACTTGCACTGTAACTGTGTAGTGTCAGTGCTATGTATTTGCACTATAACTGTGTACTGTGTCAGTGATATGCACTTGAACTGTAACTGTGTACTGAGTCAGTGCTATGTATTTGCACTGTAACTGTATTGTATTAGTGCTATGTATTTGCACTTTGTGTACTGTGTCAGTGCTGTGTATTTGCATTGCTGCTGTCAACTGTGTCAGTGCTATGTATTTGCATTGTAACTGTGCACAGTCAGTGTTATGTATTTGCATTTTGTGTACGGTGCCAGTGCTATATACTTGCACTGTAATTGTGTACTGTGGCAGTGTTATGAATTTGCACTGTAGCTGTATTTATTTAGTTTTTGTTGACTGGTTAAGTGCACTAGACAAATCCTGCCTATTTTCAGGCACGACCCGGGGGAGGGGGATACAGATGAATGCCAACTGACCTTGAACCAGATTAAGCTGTTGGTGGTATTTTGAGTGAATGAGGGAAATTTGGCCAGGACACCAGGTAAAATTCCCCTACTCTGGAGAGCGTTGCTGGGAAATTTTTCAGTGCACTACCGGTCACCAGCAAGGAGGGACGTGTGGAGAGCTGGGGAGCTGGTCTCCTCCTCAGCTCTCACTTGTAATACTGGTTATAATTATGGAACCTACTTCATCACAAAGTGCTGCAACGGCAGCGGTTTCTACACCTTTGAGGGATCAAATGGAAGTTTCTAAGGAAAACGCTGACAGGAGTCGGTTTGAAGAGCTTGAAGGTTTACTGGGAGATGGAATTGAGTTATTGTCTTCAGAGCGGGCAGCCTTATTACATGAAATGGAGCAACACCGACGGGCTTCTGACGAAGGGCGGCGCCAGGAAAAGGAAACTGCGCACACAGGACCGACGCTATCAACCGCGATGGATTTGCAGGGCTCAGATCACAATGTAGGCTCATTTTCTTTTTCGGAAGCTTCGGATCCAGCTTTGCAGCATTATGGAGATTTGGGTGAGTCAGACTGCTTATCCATTTCTAAAGACTTAGCATCGACTTCTGCTTTACCATCGACCTTAGCAGCTGCTATGGGGGTTTCAGTCCCACTGTCAGGATCTGATAATAGACCTGCTCATAATGATTTGGGCCTTACAAGTTTTGAGAATGACTTTGAGGGCTCTAGGGAAGTCTCCAGTGCAGACTTTCATCAAAAGCCTGTTGTATCAGTTTTGGAACCCCCCCTTGACCAGAATGACTCTCCTGTTTCCAATGCCTCTCCTAATGTTTCAACTTCTGCTGAGTGGGTTGCTTCTGCTTTAGAAGCTGCAGGATGGGTCAGATCACCTGATGGAAAATCTTGGGATGCAAATGTACAAGAGCTGTAGGTTACTCCA
Organism: Neoceratodus forsteri; assembly: GCA_016271365.2. NCBI lineage: Eukaryota > Metazoa > Chordata > Ceratodontiformes > Ceratodontidae > Neoceratodus > Neoceratodus forsteri. The sequence goes on from JADMNL010000025.1 coordinate 271,814,810, forward strand.
ACTTTACCAAAAACTGTGGATATGAGCATTCCTCCAGGTCAGCTAAATTTAAATTCCTCCCCTTCCCCCACTACTAATCCAAGTTCAGATATTTTGGAGGACATTAGAGTTATGGAAGAGGGTGTTTTGTGACCTCCTGCCCCCTTCCCCCTTTGAAATCTCTGTTGATACTGGCATAGTACAAACACCAGATGAGGGTGTCAGAGCCAGGAAAAGACCAAAAACCCACTGTATGGCATAATAGAATTGCTGAACAATTATTCCCTGCTACTTTTGGTTTGGGAAATGAACCTGCAGCTAGATGAAATGTGGTTCGTTTGAAGTTTAGGGAATCTCAGGATGAGGTGCCTAATAGACTTTTCGTTGGACGGGACTTACTGAAACAAAGTATGAGGTTCTATACCCACGAGATTTATGCTTTGATCCATATGCCTGAGGACTCAGTGTTTGATATTAGTTTTAAACACCCAATAGGTTTGGATAGATGTTGGAAACAATATCAAACTTTAAAGCACACTCCTTTATGGAAACCTTTTCTGGCCATCCCTTTGACTAAATCCATTTTAAAAAAAAATATTTTATTTTGAAATGAGGGGGTGAACGTGGCTGACATAACCTATTGGTTACAGAATCATTGCTCTATAAAAGGCCCCCCGGAACCCATGCTTGATGATGAACATCTCTGGACAGGGGGATGGCAATATTTAATTGACTTACATTTAGAAAATGGTTATGTTAAACATTTGCCTAATTGTTTTTTTTTTGGGTCAGGACAGAGGGGTGTTGTTTTACCCAGGACAGCCAAGAGAATGTTACAAATGTTGGGCTTTAGGTCATTTAAGCAATGTCTGTGAGCAACAGAAATATGGTTTATGTGGGGAATTAGGCCATACAGAGGCTCATTGCAGAAACCCCATGAAGTGTAATTTATGTGAGGAACGGGGTCATACTTTTCGTTCTTGTTCCTGGGCTTCCCACAATAAAGCAGATATTGGTCTTAGGGCAGAACAGGATGTTTTTGTAGCTAATGCTCAGAAAGAACAACACAGATTACAGGAGTTACTAGATACTGCTACAGAGTCGGTTGTGGAGCCTCAGCATCTTTCTAGCTCTCTTATGGGTGAGGTTTCTCAAGATCAGAGTGTGAAAAATGATGGTGTGAGTACTTTGATGTCTACATCAGCTATTGTTTTAGACATTTCACCCCAAGTGGTAGGCCATGGGTCTCAGGTAGAGGCCCCGATCAGGAATCTATGGGGGCTTCTTTTCCTGCATCTGTTGAAATTACTACCCCTATAGTAGTGAATGAAGTTTCTTGCATGCCTCCACCGGATGCTTTTTCTGACACTTCCTTTCAACATGTTACTAGATCTAAAGCCAGTAAATCCAGTTCTGGGGTTCCTATTCCTTTATCTGAAGTTGATTTTCCTCACGTTACAAATCCCTTTGCCCCTTTACAGGATCATGAGGGAGAGGAAGATGAGGTCGAATCTGATTTTTCTTCAGTCACATCCTCTCTTCCTGATCATGTTCTGGATTTTGATGTTAAGGAAAAACCCAAAGCAAAAAAAAAGGAAAAAAAAGGAAGTGAAGCACCTTTTTTTCAATTTTGAGGTTTCTTTCCTACTTAATTTTCTTTCCTGGCTACTGCTATTTCTCTTCTTACTGTGAATGTAAACAGTATTAAATCTTGAGCACGTAGGCGCCTCACCTTTGCCAGTCTGAGTACTCATTCTGGATACATTATTTTGTTACAAGATACCAGATTAAGTTCTCTGGTAGATATTAAACTAGCAGGTCAGGATTGGCATTGGGGTGCTTCCTTTTGGTCAGCCGGGGAAGAAGTATGTGATGGACTAGGGATATTGTTTTTTTCCAGTCAGCACATTAAAGTGTTACAACTTTTAGATTTAATCCCTGGTAGAGTGTTGTTAATGGATATAGTTGTTCATCAATGTGCTTATCGCCTTATAAATATTTGTGCCCCTAAGACCAAAGCAGCGAGAGTAGCTTTATTTCATTGTATCTCCCCTTATTTACACACTTCTAAGTTAGTCATATGGGGGGTGATTTCAACTGTGGTCTAGCTGCCAGGGATTGGGGAAGAAAAACTCAAAACCTTTTTTGTGACACAAATGCTTTACTGTATATTTTAGGACTGAATCATTTGATAGAGGTGTACGACTCATTACACCAAAAGCCAGATCATACCTTTTATAAAGGTTCCATTTCTACTAGAATAGATTTTTGTTTTTTTTTCAAACCGGTTTACTTGTTGTTCCGTTACCACTCTGCCCTTAGAAACTTCTGACCATGCTATTGTGAAAATAATTTTTGGAAATTATCAGAAACTTATCTTAGGGCATGGTTTTTGGACACTAAATACATCCTTATTATTAGACAGGACTATTGACGCCCATATAAATCTCTTTTTTTTTTCCGTCAGAGCGGATATTACCTTCCTATATGATAGTCCCATAGACTGGTGGGAGGATACAAAACAGGACCTAAAGTTGTGTTTTTCACAAATCTCATGAAAGAAGGCATACAACTCATATCTCACCTATTTGGGTTATAGAGCAAAATATATGGCTTTATTGTCACAGGCAGTCTCTATGACAAGGGTAAAGAGGCAGGAGTTTTTGGATATAAAGGACAAAATGGTAAATTTTCTCTCACAAGGGAAAAAAGATATAGAAATCAGCAACAATTTGTGGTTTCTGGTACACAAAAACAAGTAAACCCTTTGGAGGTTTCAAGCCAGGATTTTTCACCCTTATGTATGACTACATTAAAATGTTCTAATGATACTGTAGTAACAGATACACGCAGTATCCGAAATTTAGTGCAGGAATATGTTGAAGAGAATTTTACAAAACTTACTTCAGAATGTCTTCCTTCCTTTTTTCACAATCTAGAGATTCTGACACTTTTTGAATTTGAAATTTCACAGTTGCTCCTCCCGTTTTCTCTGATTGAAGTTCAGAAAGCTATTGGACACTTATCAAGGCATACAAAACCTGGTATGGATGGATTACCAAATGCATTCTATAAAAAATATGCAGATATTCTTGCACCATGACTGGTGGTTATTTTTCATGAAATCTGGAAGGAACGTAGAATCACCCCTAGTAATGGGAAATGGGGTTGTTTTTTATTTATAAAAAAGGAGATCCTGTTTTTTTTGCAGAATTGGAGACCTTTGAGCCTCCTGACCACAGATAATAAGATTTTGGCCACAATTATTAATTACTGACTTTCAGATATTTCTCAAAAACTGTCATCCTCCACTCAAACATGTGCAATCCCAGGTAGGAATATTTCACAGAATTTGATTTTTATTAGAGAATTACTTGAACAAAGTTTACAAAAAAAGGTGACGGGTTATCTTTTAACCTTAGATTTAGAAAAAGCGTTTGACAAATTGTGTCATGAATATCTGTGGTCTATTTTAGAACATTATGGCATGCTGTTACCCTTTTTTGGACATTATTAAAACTCTCTATAGCTCTGCAAGAGTAACCCCTCTAGTTAATGGACATCTAGGGATTTCAGTCCCATACAAGATCGGAGTTAGGCAAGGTTGTCCGCTGAGTCCCCTTTTATTTGTTTTCGGTTTGGACCCCTTATTGCGATCTATTGAGAAAGATGTAAATATTCGAGCCATTACTTCAGCAGACGATTTTAGCTTTCCAAAAATAGTAGCGTATGCCGATGACTGCATCTGCGCATTTGCAGATATTGATTCTGGAACAGGGATTTTAGATTTCTTTAGTTCTGTACAATTGAGTACTGGTATAAAAATAAATGTAACAAAATGCTCCTTGACGCCTTTGGGGCAGGAGTCTAGTGTGTCTCTGTTTAATATTCCGATCTGTAGTACTACAGTGAAGATTCTTGGTGTTTATTTTGGTTCCCACAAATCTGTGAGTAGTAACTGGGATAAGATATACGACAATGCTCTTTTGAAGGTTAAAAAATGGCAGTCTTGGAAGATGACCAAGAAAAAGCATGTTTATATGTTAAAATCGTATATTGCTCCCCTTTTTCTTTATCTGTCATGAATTTTTCCATTACGTTTTGACATGCATACTAAAATTTGGGGCCTTTTTTTTCAGCTATTGTGGGGTAGTCGATTGAACCCAGTAAAGAGAGCACATACCTACAGGCCCTGGAAAGAGGGAGGCTTGGGTATGCATCCAATTGTTCATTTTTTTGGAATTTTTTTTTATGCTTCTATGCGGCCTCTTTTGATGGAACAAACAAATATGGGAAATATGTGCATGTCTTTGTGAGGAAGTCCTTTTTTAGCAGCTTGGGGAAGGGGGAAATGGCATCTGGTAGAAAAAACCCTTCCTTTTTATGTCCAATACACACTTAAATACATCAGATTATGGAGAATTGAATTAACTTGGTTTTCGGCACATGAACGAAATGTCTTTTATAATCAGATTGTCTCGGTATGTTATTATGAGGATCCCCTCTTTGTTATTTCTGCTGGTTTAGATGAGTCTTCCCTGTTGGCTAGCATAACTGAACCTAGGATACCAGAAAAGATGAGGGATGTAGTTTGGTTATGTGCTAACCAAAAATTAAACGTGAGAGCAAACCATAAGCATAAAAAATTAAGTGAGAGAATGTGTCTGGAATCAGTTTGTCAGGGAAAGCTTGAGACAATACAGCATTTATATTTTGAATGTATACACACGAAAACCTTTTGGTCTGATTTGGCACTTTGGTGGGGTGAATCGCTTGTGGAAAATATTCACAATGATTTTTTAATATTGGAACAAATACCTAAGACTTGGAACAAAGTGCATAAAGGTACTTGTATGTCATCATGGCATGTCTTAAATGGCATATTTGGCTAGCATGTTGTTTACGAACTTTACAAAACAAATTTATTTCTAGGCAAGAGGTTTTGTTTCCGCATACAGGATGATTTAGATGCGCTACACTCTTATGAATTCAATACTTTGGGGAACAAAGTAGGTAGCTTACTGTGGAAACATGTGGATTGGGTAGGTTAACCTATTTCCTGTTTTTTTTTTCCCTTTCTCTTGTTTTCTTGTTTATGTTTTTGATTTGATGTACATTACGGTAAATATGTATATGAATTTTCCTTTTTGTATGTTTTATATCTCTGTGAGACTTTATTACTACTTGTATTATGGTTTTTGTTTACTTAATAAAAATTTCCCCTACTCTTTTCGATAAGTGCCATGGGATCTTTAACATCCACCTGAACTACCACCAATCCAGGCAGATGGGACCTCAGTTTAAGGTCTCATCCGAAAGACGGCACCTCAGAAGTGCAGCACCACTCTCATGCTGCACTGCAGTGTCAGTACTTGGATATTAACCCAAGTGCCAGATGTGGGAACTGAACCCACAGCCCTCTGCTCTCCCTGCTTCAGAGGCGAGTGTGCTACCTACTGAGCCACTGACACTGACTTGTGTTAGTGCTATTTGCATTGTAACTTTGTATTGTGTCAGTGTTATGTATTTTCACTGTAACTGTGCATTGTGTCAGTGCTATGTATTTGCACTGTAACTGTGTACTGCGTCAGTGCTATGTATGTGCACTGTAACTGTGTATTGTGTCAGTGCTACATATTTGCACTATGCCTGTGTAATGTGTCAGTGCTATGTATGTGCATTGTAACTGTATTATGTCAGTGCTATGTATTTGCACTTTGTGTACTGTCGGTGCTATGTATTTGCACTTTGTGTACTGTGTCACTGCTATGTATTTGTATTGTAACTATATTGTGGCAGTGCTATGTATTTGCATTGTAACTGTGTACTGTGTCAGTGCTATGTGTTTGCACTGTAACTGTGTACTGTCAGTGCTATGTATTTGCACTGTAACTGTGTACTGTTAGTGCTATGTATTTGCACTGTAACTGTGTACTGTGTCAGTGCTATGTACTGTATTTGCACTGTAACTGTGTATATGTCATTGCTATGCATTTGCACTGTAACTGTGTATTGTGTCTGTGCTATGTATCTGCATCCCGTTCCCCTCCCCTGGATGTCAATTGGAAACAAGCAATGGCTCTGTGTGTGCCTTTTCCTAGTCACCAATTTTTCAAATTGAAGTCTAAAAAGTAGTTTATGATGCAGGCTAAATAAAGGTAACAGCAATCATTGAAGGAAAAGCAAAGTTCAGGCTCCCCACCTTAAGAGTTTTGTCTGTGCCTGTCAAAAATCACTAGCTTGGTGGCCCTTGACTGGCTGACATTTAAAGGGGAACAGTCAGCACTAAGAGTCTCCACCCAAGTGTGGGCCTGGTTACAATTTGCCTTTTCTGTGCAAAACATTGTTTTTTAACTTACCGTTTATTGCAGTATGGCAGATCATATCAGACTGTTTCATGTAGTTTAGAAGCTGACATTTTCTGAACTACAAATCCCAGAATCCCCTGCAGCTGATGTCAGAGAAGGACTGCAGCACTTGGAGGTTCAATAGCCTGCAGTGTATGTTAGAGCTTTTATAATCTCCCATGAGATGTCTGCCCATCCCACTGTCTTCCCGAGGCTAAATAGAATCCTCTGTGATTGTACTTATCACAGGGATCAGGAAGGACAGCGGAACTAGCAAACAAAAGATCAGGTGCCAGATTCACAAAAAAATTGCAAAGTGCATCGCAAAAGTTTGAGCTATGCCTTGCGGTTGTGCAGGTTCCAAAAGTTGCTATTCACAGTCAGATACTGCACCATGCTATCAGACTGTGAACAGGTCCAGGACGGGGCATCACTAACCCTGTAAATCTACCACTAACCCATTAGTGCTGCCCCAACATCCAGTCAGTAGAATGGCTTCACAATGAATACCACAGGTGCGTCATCCCCTGTTCACTACAGCAGCCATGTAAATGAGCCCATTGGGCATGCAAGTCACTATGTCGCCATTTGCATGCCCATTATGGGCCCACTTACATAGGCTATGGCAGGAGTTTAGCATGCCCCCCAGCCCCTGCCTGACACAGCCGCAGTCTCTGATGGGCTAGTGCCTCCCACAACTGCAGATTGGTGCCCCATACAAAATATGGTAATGCCCTAGTAGTCCAGTGGTCCCTCCCCCATTCTTTGCCATGCCACTGATGGTAAAAATAGCATTCCCTGGTAGTCTAGTGGTCCCTCCCCCATGCTTTGATCACTATCCCGTTGATGAAAAAGTAATCCCTGATAGTCTAGTGGTCCCTCTCCCATGCTCTGATCGCCATCTCCGTAGTAAAAAAAATGTCCCTGGTAGTCTAGTAGTCCATACCCCCTCCCTCATACTCCCATAGCTGTCCCCGTATTAAAAAAAATGTCTCTGGTAGTCTAGTGATCCATCCCCCGTGCTCCGATCACTGTCCGTATATAAAAAAAGTCCCTGATAGTGAAGTGGTCCATCCCCCGTGCTCCAATTGCTGTCCCTTTGATGAAAAAAGTATTCCCCAGTAGTCTAGTGGTTTCTCCCCCCTGCCCCATTCTCCAATCGCCATCCCATTGATGAAAAAAGTATTCCCTGGTAGTGAAGTGGTCCCTCTCCCCTCCCTGAATGCCATCCCAGTAATACATGAAATAACCTCCCTGGTGGTCCAGTGATCCCTCATCATTCCCCGATTGCCGGTTTATCTCCTTGGTGGTCCAGTTGTCCCTCCCCTTCCCCAGCTGCCGGTCACCATCCTTATAGTTTTATAAAACAAGAATGCCCTGGTGATAGTGGTCCCCCCAATCACCAACCCAGTATTGCAGATAGCTACACCCTGGTGGCTAGTGGTCTCTCCCCCCACCCGATCACCCACCCAGCAGTGGCAACATATCTCCAGTACCCCCCCGAGCCTGAGCCTCTGTAGTGTCAAATGACAGATGTCCATGGTGGTCTAGTGAAACCCCCTGCTGATCCCCTGTACTTGGCCTAACAGATATTCTCTGGCAGTCTAGTGCACCACCAACCCTGGCAGGTAGTATCCCACCACTGTGTTCCCCACCCCCATCCCAAACCTAGGTTGGCAACCAGCACAGCCCTCCTATCACCACCACAGCTGGCCACCAACTGAGCTGTGAATGAGCACGTACTGTATATAGTAGGTGCTGATTGACAGTGCGCTGTCAATGAGTGCCTACTGTATACAGTATGTGCTCATTCACAGCCCAGTTGGTGACCAGTCGCAGTGGTGAGAGAAGAGCCGTGCTGGTCCCCGGCCTGCATTCGGAATGGTGGGGAACGGGGTGGTGGGACATTACCTGCTGGGGAGAGGCGACTAGACTGCCAGGGAATATCTGTTAAGCTACGATTGGGATCAGGAGGGGGTTCAAACAAACCACCATGGACATCTGTCTATTGGCACTACAGGGGATCAGGTTTGGGGGAGTACTGGGATATGTTGCCAGTGTTAGGTGCGTGATTGGGTGGGGGGAGGGACTGCTAGCCACCAGGGCATAGATATCTGCAATATTGGGCCGGCAATATGGGGGTGGGTATGGGGAACCACTACCACCAGGGCATACTTGTTTTATAAAACTTTAAGGACAGTGACCGGCAATCGGGAAAGGGGAGGGACCACTGGACCACCAGGGAGATTATTTCATGTATTACTGGGATAGTGATCAGTGTTCAGGGAGGGACTTCACTATCAGGGAATACTTTTTTCATCAACAAAATTGCGATTGAAGACTGGGGGATGGACCACTAGACTATCAGGGAATACTTTTTTCATCAATGGGATGTCAGTTGGAGCACGGGGGGGAGGGACCACTGGACTACCAGGGCATTTATTTTCTATAGCGGGACAGCGATTGGAGAATGGGTGAGGAGGAGAGGAACCACTGGACCACCATGGAGGTTATTTCATATATTATTGGGATGGTGATCGGCATTCGGGGAGGGGGGGGAAGGACCATTTCACTACCAGGGAATATTTTTTTCATCAACGGTATGATGATCGGAGCATAGGGGAGAGGGGAAGGACCACCGGACCACAATGGAAGTTATTTCATGTATTACCGGGATGGAGATCGGCATTTGGGGAGGGGAGAGGGACCACTTCACTACCAGGGAATACTTTTATCATAAGCGGGACAAGGATTGGAGAATGCGGTAGGGACCACTAGACTACCAAGGAATACTTTTTTTCATCATCAGGATGGTGACTGGTGCACAGGGAGGGGGAAGGGACCACTTGACTACCAGGGCATGTATTTTCTATAATGGGATGGCAATCAAAGAACGGGGGGGCACTGGACTACCAGAGAAATAGTTTACAAGTACTGGGTGGGTGATGGGGTGGGGAGGGACTGCTAGACTACCAGGGAAATGATGTTGTGGGTCATGGAGCCGCCTTGCACTACCTCTGCCAACCACTAGGGTTGCACGGAGTTAAGAGGAGGTTTTCCTCGACTGTATTTTCTCCACACAAGGGAACCCCACAAAAGGCCCTTGCATGGAGAAAATGCTTTGTGAATGGGTGTGCTCTGATGTGCAGGTCCCATCCCCCTCATTTGTATTGTGGACCTTCAAAACTTTGCCCTTGCACAAATTTGGTTTACAGGTACAAACTAGGCTTTTGTGAATACTACTTTGGCGTGAAACCCAGTTTGCATGGGGCAAACTGGGTTTGCGCTGGGGCAGTTTTGTGAGTCTGGCCTCAGAGCTTCCAAAATTGCTAACATGCAGTACAGGCTGTTGAATCTCCCACTGCTGCTGCCCTTTTCTGATGTCTGCTGAAGGGGATTCTGGGATTTAAGTGTAACCCCTTGTTACCAGAATCCCAGTAAGACCTAGTGGTAGGCAGGGAAGGCAGCTTGTGGAACTCCAGTTAAATGGGTTTCACACTGTCTCACTCTGTTCTCAGTCTCAGCTGAGACTGAGGGATGACATCACCAATAGAACTTTCGCAGCTGCATAAGCCACATTGGAATCTGCAGCAGAGGGCATTAGATAGAATGTTGGGAGATTTCAAAGATTTTGGTCAGTCTCCAGTTTGCCTTCAGGTAAGAAGCAGCAGTTCTAGTTTTGCCTTCAAGTAAGTGAAGGAGTCAGTGTCAAGTGGTGGAGACCGCTGTTCGGGTCTCAGTGCCCTTCCCTCCGGGGGGCGGGGATGTAAAGATCCCCATGCAGATTCCTGGGGCAATCCCCTTAATTCTGCCAGGAGAAAGAAAAGCTGCCATTTCAGTTCAGTCTTTGTTTTGAAAAGTTGGAAGATTTGGGATACGCCTGTGGGGCAACTGCAACTAAAGGGTGAGTGTTGCTCTAACATGAGAGGGCAAAAAATGTGTTTCTTCAGCCTGGGACATGTGAGGAAATCTAGGAATTGAGCTACAATTTGGGAAGCCTATAGGACTAGGTCAAACAAATGGAGTAGTGTCAAATGCTAGAGTGCTGTGTGATTTCAATAAATTGTAGAGGGGATGTGACAGTTCATCTACCATTTAATCTACATTCAGAAGTTTCAGTTTTCCAGAGAAATGGCCGGGTATGGGCTGTGGGAGCTGGAGGTGGGAACACCCCCCATCTTTAGTAACCAGGTCCACCTCACAGTTTCTGCTGTGGTTGCTACTTTGCCTCATGCACTTGGCCAGTGATGAGGGAAGTACCCAGACGTGGGTTGCAAAAGGGAAAATCTCTCTAGGAGTCGCAGACTCTAAGTGGTGTGTGGAGCCACAACAAGTGTAAAGAAGAATTCTCTTTGTGAGATGGGAGTCATAACAAGTAAGGAAGAAATCTCTCTATGAGTTGCAGACTCTTAAGTGGTGTGGGCAGCCATGACAAGATAATTGGTTCATTCTTCAAATGGACCTGGATCAAGTGGCCGGCGGGGAGCGGGCCAGTCGGGCTGTGTACCCAGAGCGCGTGCAAGTCTGGGCTGTGTGCCTGGTGGGTCCAGAGCCTGAAAACAGTATAATTGGTTCATTCTTCCAGTGGACCGCGTTGTAGTCTCTAATCTGCATTACCAGTAAATGTAGCCCCATGGGGGTCCGTCTATGCTTTGTTGTGTTCAGCTAGTTTGTGAATAAAAGCCACACTGTAGTATCCCATTCTTGGTTCTGGACATTACAGTTATTGCTTCCTGTGTTCAGATTTACTTGGGTGCCCCTGTGCAGAGTAGCCAAACCTAGGTCCCCCTGTGCCGAGTAACCTCATCCTCCCTGAACCCAGGTCCCCACCAGGTACTGCTGTCAACTTCAACAGCATGCCACCTGTCATTTTGGCAAAAAGGCAGGGGTGAGGGGTTACAAAAATGGAGGCACCACTTTGGATTTGTTCGGGAAGGAAGGTGTTTGGGCAAGGGAGATAGCGTTTTGGCTATCTGGCAGTGGGTAGCCCAAAAAGCTGAAGCAATTTCCTTAGTGTGTGTTGCTGTGTGCTGTGAATCTTGTGCTGCTGTTTAAAAATGCCAACTGTTTACCAAGGAGCTATAAAGCCAAAGAGTGTGCCCTTGTCCTGCATCATCAGAATTGTTTACAGCATTTTTCCTGCTTTTAAAATGAACTGTGGTAAATAAAAGTGTGGAAGACTAGGGGTAGCAACAGGAAAATTGTGCCCTGGACATTTGAAATGCTTTTAAAATAAATTGTTGTGAAGAAAAGTGTGGAAGACTGGGGGTATCAACAGGAAAATTGTGCCCTGGACGTTTGAAATGCTTTTAAAATAAATTGTTGTGAAGAAAAGTGTGGAAGACTAGGGGTATCAACAGGAAAATTGTGCCCTGGACGTTTGAAATGCTTTTAAAATTAATTGTTGTGAAGGAAAGTGTGGAAGACTAGGGGTAGTAAAAGGAAAATTATGCCCTGGACGTTGGAAATGCTTTCTGAGTGAATTGAGAGACTGCAGTGTAGATGGCTATGTTATATGGCTGAAATGGGCTCCCGCCGTGGAGTCAGTTAAAAAAAAAAAAAGTTGCATTCTGCAGTTTAAATTTGCCTGCTCGACGATCGCCGTGAGGAGAAGAGCCCTCGTGAGGAAAAAGAGGCTCATTTGCATGGCGTCGTGTGGTTGGTCAGGCTGCAATCAGTCCCGCCCCTCAGCCAGCTCTGCAGAGACTGCCTCAGCATTCGAGAGGGAATGAGAGTGCAGTGCGTGTACTGGCAGTGGAGGAGCGTCGCGAAGTGTTCAAAGCATTGTTAACTGTTTAAAAATTGACTTTCTTGCTTAAAATCGGGTTCAACCCGCTAATTGATCGTCAGAATTGAAAGTTTGGTGTTTAAAACGACGATCGCTAGGACTGCCCGCCTGTTTGTATACTGAGGCCTTCAAGAACTGGCTGCAGGCCATTTTTCCCCATCGCAGCAAACTGCTACTGATAATAGTAAGTAAACATTCAAGAAACTGCTCAAACAGTGATTTTCAGCCTATGCTATATAAAATGTGTGTGCAGCAGTGTAGTTGCTTTGCAAGTAACACTGTGTGAAGTCCTGCCAGCAAGTGCAAGTCTGTTAAGCCATTGACTGTGTGCATGGAAGTGAAATTAGCCTCAATTTAAAGTTTGCAGCCAGAGACTGTGGGTTGTAGCAAAATGCAGCACTAGTAAAAAGCAGGCAATCCTGTGCTAAAAACCTGAAGCTTTTAAGGGACTGTGAATAAAATAAATGATACCAGCATGTAAAAAGTCCAAGGAAAATCCTGTAAATGTGTTTAAAGCCAGAACAGAGCAAGTTGCGCAGTTTGAGTAAAAGTTATCAGTAGCTTGTGTAAATTGGGTGCGCAGTGGCTTGACCCAGATTCTAAATGTTGATGCACAGGAGTGCTGCCGCCGCCATTACAGGGTGGGGTAGTAAAGTAAACACAGCAGCAGAGGAGCCATTTTACAGCTACAGAGTGTGTTCAATAAAGTGGGACTTTCAGTTACAGTGAACTTTTGTTTGTTTTTCTGCAGTTATGGCCTCAGGACCAGCTCGTTACCTGGATCATGCCCGGGTTGCAGTAACAGCAGCAGTAAATAGACTGAGAGATATTGAAAAGTGATGCTATGGAGGGCAACTGCCTCCAGATGTGGCGATTCCTAATTATCCAGTGTGAGTATGCCAAATATGCTTGAGTGCTGGAAGGGACGTCTTCATGATTCCTCACTGTGCTGGATGCCTACAACAGTATGGCTTGTATAAAGCGCCTCCAATTCATTTGGCACCCACATGGACAAAAATTCGGGAATCTGCAGTTGGCAGCACACAGCATCAGGCGGAGCCTGTGGAGGAAGGCCCCTCGGGGGAGTGTGGCACAAAGCTAGAGGGTGCAGAGTTAGAGACAGAACCAGAAGTTGAAAATTTCGGATGCTGGATCCCAGAAAAAAGTTCGGATAAAGCATCAATAGACCCTGGGTGGGGGCCTAACCCAGTCTCTTAGGTGAAGATGAGATGCGGAGGCCTTTGAATGGGAGGTGTCGACCTCCGCCTAGTGATGAGTGGATAGTCTCGGGGTGAGAACGACTGCTCACCCTGGGCTCAGATCCTCAGTGAAGAGGAAGATAAGGGGGAACCTATGTGGCCTTGTGAAAAAGGAACGGGTACACAGCCTCAAGATCTTGCCTCGGAGGAATGTATTGAAGAAGGTGGTGATGCCAATGCCCTGGCTTTACAGGAGGAAGAAGTCAGGGATCCGTTTCTAATTTCCTTAAGGATGCGTAGCTGGCAGAACCAGGACTGGCCACCCCCAAGCCAGGCCAGTGGTCTCAGATTGACCAAAGCAAGAAAAGAGGAGAGACTGGTTCGTAGAAAGGCAAATGAGATCTATGGTATGACCTTTCCTACCTTTCCTCGGAAAGTCTGGGAGGAGATTGAGAACTGCAGGAAATCCTGGATCTGGGATGAAGCAATGAAAAGTGTGCATACTAGGGCCAACCAGCATGTAAAGAATAGACTGTTCCACGAAAAGTATACCCAGTGGAAGAGAGGCAGGACGCTGTTTATGGACAGAGTGAGAGTGGTGGACAGAGAGGGACGTGAAATCTCCCACTGTGTGAATTATGTGCACCCAGACATGGTAATAATTCAAGCCCCTGACCCCCGGTACTATTGGCCTCAGTGCAAGGACCTCCCAGCAAATTAGCCTGTGCCTACAAAATGGAGAGCCGAGCAGTGGTAGTCAATACTGCCACACCAGACTGTGAAGTGCCTTTATTGATCTGCCAATATGAACATCCAGGACTCAGGTGCCCCACATTCATCAGTCTGCAGTGTACTGTCCTGTCCAGAAACCATCCACTGGCCCACCAGATGACTTCAGATCCAGAGAGGACACCAGCCCAGCTGTTTCCTGTTCATCGCCTGGTAATCAGATGACGTCGGACAAGCTGTTTTCTTTTTGTTCCTGTTCTAAGGTTCCGTCTCCAGAGATGACATCAGCCCAGCTGTTTCCAGATGTGCCCTCCTGTGGTTCCCGGAAGATGTCCACCCAGCTGTATCAAAAGAAATGCTGCCAGGGAGAGTCTTCGGCTGCGGTGCAGGTCGGTGCCTAGTCTTGTACTACAAGTGGCTGGTAAGTCCGAACTTTTCTATCTTTATGACATTGCAGTACACACCCTACACTAAAGACTTCAAAAATGTGTGAACTGTCTGCAAAGACTCTCCCCTTTGGGACTTTGGCCTGTTAGAACTGTGCTTCACCGGGCTCCGGCCCAGGAGAGACTCTTTATTGGACTAGCCTTCTGGCCTTGTGGTCACTAGTTAGGACTTTTAGGGCACTCCATCCCCCCAAATGTGTATTGTAAATAATGTCATTGTTGTATTCTAATGTAAATACTGTTTTTCTACCTTTTTTTCTAAAAAAATCTTTTTGGGATTTTGCAGTGTTTTGATGGTAGGGGTCTAGGTAGACTGTGTATGCAGATTAGGAGTATGTGTTTGTCTTTCTTTTTCTTACAGGTGTTCCTGGGAAGACAGAAGAGAAGACAAGAAGAGGAGGAGGGCTCATCGGGTTCCTCGTCAGTGCTTTATTGTGTAGAAATTTAAAGTACTGTGGTGTTATTGTTATGGTTATTGCTGTATTAACCCTTTCCTTCCACAGGTGTGGTTGTGGGGGTAGGGAGGAGGCGGTAATTGGTATTTTAATGGTGTGCGGTTGCAGGTTGCCCAAGGTCGGGGAGGTCCTTGGGTTGTTTTTTGTTCTGGAATATTATGTTAGAGGCAGATAGGTTTTCCCTAGAGGGTTAGGGGGGATAGACAGGCTGTGGTCCTGAATGGCCATAGGGACTGCAGTGCTGATCTATCAGGGCTATGCTCTGGATGGTTCTACCAGAGCCACTAAGTGTCCATAGTAAGTGGACAGAGTAGAGGCTGACATGTCAGCTACAGGCCTCTAGGCCCTTAGTGTTACCTGCCTGTGCTTGCACATGGTAGGAGGGGGCCTGATCACCCCCCTCCGCAGGTAGCACATAGGGTGGGATGGCCTAAGGCCGGGTAAATAATGACTGCGGACAGTCATTTTCCTGGTCAAGGGCGAGTGTAACCCCTTGTTACCCGGGGTTACTAGAATCCCAGTAAGACCTAGTGGTAGGCAGGGAAGGCAGCATGTGGAACTCCAGTTAAATGGGTTTCACACTGTCTCACTCTGTTCTCAGTCTCAGCTGAGACTGAGGGATGACATCACCAATAAAACTTTCGCAGCTGCATAAGCCACATTGGAATCTGCAGCAGAGGGACTTAGATAGAACGTTGGGAGATTTCAAAGGTTTTGGTCAGTCTCCAGTTTGCCTTCAAGTAAGAAGGAGCAGTTCCAGTTTTGCCTTCAAGTAGGTGAAGGAGTCAGTGTCAAGTGGTGGAGACCGCTGTTCGGGTCTCAGTGCCCCTCCCTCGGGGGGGGATGTAAAGATCCCCATGCAGATTCCTGGGGCAATCCCCTTAATTCTGCCAGGAGAAAGAAAAGCTGCCATTTCAGTTCAGTCTTTGTTCTGAAAAGTTGGAAGATTTGGGATTCGTCTGTGGGGCACCTGCAACTAAAGGGTGAGTGTTTGCTCTAACATGAGAGGGCAAAAAATGTGTTTCTTCAGCCTGGGACATGTGAGGAAATCTAGGAATTGAGCTACAATTTGGGAAGCCTATAGGACTAGTCAAACAAATGGAGTAGTGTCAAATGCTAGAGTGCTGTGTGATTTCAAGTAAATTGTAGAGGGGATGCAACAGTTCATCTACCATTTAATCTACATTCAGAAGTTTCAGTTTTCCAGAGAAATGGCCGGGTATGGGCTGTGGGAGCTAGAGGTGGGAACACCCCCCGTCTTTAGTAACCAAGTCCGTCCACCTCTACGGATTTCTGCTGTGGTTGCTACTTTGCCTCATGCACTTGGCCAGTGATGAGGGAAGTACCCAGACAAAGGGAAAATCTCTCTAGGAGTCGCAGACTCTAAGTGGTGTGGGGAGCCACAACAAGTGTAAAGAAGAATTCTCTTTGTGAGATGGGAGTCATAACAAGTAAGGAAGAAATCTCTCTAGGAGTCGCAGACTCTAAGTGGTGTGGGGAGCCATGACAAGATAATTGGTTCATTCTTCAAATGGACCGTGGATCAAGTGGCTGGCGGGGGAGCTGGGCCAATCGGGCTGTGTACCCAAAGCACGTGCAAGTCCAGGCTGTGTGCCTGGTGGGTCCAGAGCCTGAAAACAGTATAATTGGTTCATTCTTCCAGTGGATCGCGTTGTAGTCTCTAATCTGCATTACCAGTAAATGTAGCCCCATGGGGGTCCGTCTATGCTTTGTTGTGTTCAGCTAGTTTGTGAACAAAAGCCACACTGTAGAATCCCATTCCTGGTTCTGGACATTACAGTTATTGCTTCCTGTGTTCGGATTTACTTGGATGCCCCTGTGCAGAGTAGCCAAACCTAGGTCCCCTGTGCTGAGTAACCTCATCCTCCCCGAACCCAGGTCCCCACCAGGTACTGCTGTCAACTTCAACAGCATGCCACCTGTCATTTTGGCAAAAAGACAGGGGTGAGGGGTTACATAAGGAACAAAGCTAACAGACTCATCCCAACTGTGGCCGACTTGTGTCAGAGTTAAAAGCACAGTCAATATAAAAAAAAAAAAACAGCAGTAAGTCAAGTGCACATAGAAACATAGAATTTGATGGCAGATAAGGACCGCTTGGCCCACCTAGTCTGCCCATTTCCCTACCTGATGGGTAAGCTGCAGATTCTAGTTAATCAACAGCTTACTTCCTCCTACCCCCCACTAGAATTGCCTTATGTCTGTCTCATGCATTCTTGAATTCTCCCACTGTTCCTGACTCCACAACCTCCTCAGGAAGGCTGTTCCATGCATCCACCACCCTCTCTGTGAAAAAAATACTTTCTAACATTACCTCTGAGCCATCCCCCCTCTATCTTCAAATTGTGCCCCCTTGTTCTTGCACATCTCTTCTGAAAGATGCTACCTTCTTGTACTTTGTTTATTCCCTTGAGATACTTGAAAATTTCTATCATATCCCCCCTTCCTCAAGGATAGACATATTAAGCTGCTTTAGTCTCTCCTCGTATGTCTTCTGGTGCAGACCCTGCACCATTTGGTTGCCCTCCTCTGAACAGCCTCCACTCTATGTCTTTGCGGAGATGGGATCTCCAGAATAGCATGCAGTACTGCAGATGGGGTCTCACCAACTATCTGTACAGAGGGATAACAACTTCCTGTTTTCTACTGTTGATGCCTCTCCCTGTGCATCCCAGTATCCCCCCAGCCCTCCTTACTGCCTTCTCACATTGCTTGTCCACCTTTAGGTCATCTGATATCATTACGCCCACATATCTTTCAGTTTTTGCTGTTGTTATTAACTCACCCCCCACTGTGTACTCTTCCCCTGGATTTTTGTTTCCCAGATGCATTACCTTGCACTTCTTTGCACTGAATCTGAGCTGACACATATTTGACCATTCCTCCAACCTTGCCAAGTACCTTTTCATCATTTCCACCCCACCTTGTGTATCGACCCTGTTGCAGATCTTTTTGTCATCTGCAAAGAGACATACCTTTCCTTCCAGGTGCTCTCCAATGTGGTTCAAGGTAGTCAGAGGTCCTTCTGCTGCAGAGCTCCATCCTGGTTTAACTCTCTCCCTGCTCCAATCTCCAATGCCCCCACAATCTCCAACTTCAAAATTGCCCTTCGGAGCCAACTGTTTAACACTCGCAGCTGCTCCTGTCTCTAAATGGGCCCTCGATCTCTCAACACTCGACAACGCCCACTGGGCGGCACTCCACATCACCCCCTCCACCTTCTCCCCACCGTGCACCCTGCCTCTGTAAAAACCAGCATGTACTGAGCTGTCTCACTGTAATTGCTACTAACTGTATAATGTATGAAATGACTTCTGTGTAACTCTAGTCAGTGACTTATTTCTATAACCTAAAATTGTTCTGTTTGTCCTCAATGTGACGAGGTACCTTTGGAAATGAGCCTCTGGCTCAAAGGTTGTAAACCAATTTACAAATAAATAAATAAATGTCACATAAAGATATTAAAGAGGACCGGTCCCAGTACTGAACCCTGCGGTACCTGCCTGGTTACCCTCCTTTCATCACTGTGGACTCCATTTACTATTACCCTTTGTGTCCTGTTGTCCAGCCAGTTTTTTTATCCAGGCTACCACCTTGGGACCCACTCCAAGGCTGGCTAACTTGTATATTAATCTTTTGTGTGAGACTGTGTCAAATGCCTTGCTAAAATCTAGGTAGGCCTTATCCACAGCCCCTCCCTGGTCTACTACTTTGGTCACCCAGTCAAAGAAATCTATTAGGTTCTTCTGACATGGCCTTCCTGCCGTGAAACCATACTGCCTTGGGTCCTGTGTCCCACTGGCCTCTAGGTACTCGACAGTTCTTTCCTTCAGAAGTGATTCCATCATTTTCCCTACCACTGAGGTCAAAGTAACTGGTCTGTAGTTCCTGCCTCTGCCCTGCTCCCACTCTTGTGAAGTCAAATCACATTTGCCCTCCTCCAGTCTTCAGGTACCACCCCATCCTCCCATGATTTGTTAAAGAAAGTAGTCAGTGGTGTTACTAGTTCTACCCTTAGATCTTTTAGAATTCTTGGGTGAATCCCATCAGGCCTCATTGCTTTGTCCACCCTCAGTTTCAAGAGTTCTTTCAAAACCCTTTCTTCTGTGAATGGACTGGTACTGAACCCCCTATTCAGAGTTTTCTCTTGTTTGGTTTAGGTACCTCCCCCTCCTCTTCCGTTATGAATCCTGAGCAGAAATATTTGTTCAGTATCCCTGCTTTTTCACTGTCACCCTCTGCCCACATTCTCTCTCCTTTAAGTCTCTGTATCCCTCCCTTGATCTTTCTTCACTCTGTAATGTACCTATAAAAGGTTTTATCCCCCTCCTTAACAGAGTTGGCTATCTTCTCCTCAGTTTGTGCCTTTGCTATTCTGACTGCCTTCCCTGCCTCCTTCTCCTTTAACTGATAAAGTTCTCTGTCCTGCTTCTTCTGTGTTTCCTTATATTTCCTGAATGCTGTCCTTTTCTCCTTAACCTTCCCTTCCACCTCTTTTGAGAACCATAGTGTTTTTTTCCTTCATTTTGTTTTGTTGATTTGTTTCACACAAAAGTTTGTTGCCTCTGTGATGGGTGTTTTGATTATTCCCCACTGTTCCTCCACCCCTCCTTCTTGCCCATTTGCTAGTGCTTTTCTGAGGCACTCTCTCATTTTCCCAAAGTCAGCCTTCCTAAAATCCAGTACTCTTGTTTTTGTATGGCTTGACTCTATGGCTGTTTATTGTGAACCACACTGTTTGGTGGTCAGTTGTTCCCAGATGACTACCCACTTCTAAATCTGAGATCCTTTCTCCTTCCCCATTTGAGAGTACCAGCTTTAAGACTGCTCCCTCCCGAGTGGGTTCCAACACTAGCTGTCTGAGGCATGCCCCATGTAAGGCATCAGGAATGACCCTGCTCTTGGATGTGCCTGCAGCAAAGGTACTCCAGTTAACATCTGGCATATTCAGGTCCCCCATCAACAATATCTCCCCTTTTTCTACCATTTTAAGGATGTCTTCTATCATTTCCTTACCCTGAGATGGGAGTCTGTACACAGCCCCCATGCGGATTGTGGTGCCATTTCTTTTCTCCAGGGTGACCCATAGTGACTCATCATCTTCCTGTTTACTCTTTAGGTCAATGTCAGTGGCCCAGTAGGTAGCACACTTGCCTCTGAAGCCGGGAGATCAGAGGGCTGTGGGTTCAGTTCCCACATCTGGCACTTGGGTTAATATCCCAGTGCTGACGCTGTAGTGCAGCATGAGAGGGGTGCTGCACTTCTGAGGTGCTGTCTTTTAGATGAGACGTTAAACCGAGGTCCCATCTGCCTAGATTGGTGGTAGTTCAGGTGGATGTTAAAGATCCCATGGCACTTATCGGAAAGAGTAGGGGAATTTTTTATTAGAAAATAGACCATACATCAGAAAATACAAATCAGAATAACATCAGCAAATGAACAAAAGAAAATAAACTTGGTTAACACAAAATAAAACTAAGAAGGATAAATTATACATCTTGTAAAGAAATACCAACAATAGAAAAAAACAGGTGTAGCAATCTAAAGAAAACGAAAACCTAAGACACCCAACTTAGCAAATTATGTAATCCAAGTAATATGTTTCAAAAAACTAAGAAATACTTGATTATCCAAAGAACTGCGCTCAAAACTCTTTTGTTTAACCAAAGCTAGTTCAATATGGCTAAGAATACCACTATTAGGAATAAGGGTGTGTTGTAAGGAGAACTGGCATCTGGCTTGCCATAAATGGTATTTAACACATGCAAAAATCACAGTAAGCGTACTAGGATGATACCTCCCTTGGTACTTATCGAAAAGAGTAGGGGTATGTTTATTAAAATCAAAGCATATATACAACAACACAATATTTAACAAGAGAAACAACAAAAAAATCAAGAAAATACATACAAATTTTTCAGAAGGAGAAATTCAAAGTCCACCTTGCATCCTGAGGAAAAAAAAACACAAAATTTTAAGAAGGAAAAAAAACCTTATACATATAGTCAAAGAAAATTTCAATAAAAAGTCCAATATCGTTCCCACATATTCTGCTTGAGAAGTTTCCTTTCTCCTTCTTTAATACAATCAATGTGGGTTAATACTTTCATGAGTAAATTCTCAGGAGTAAGATAACGTTGCTGAAATAAAAACCAACACCTGACCTGCCATACCCAATACAATATTATAATTGCTATAATATTCAAAGTACTAAATTACACTCAGACAAGAGACTGGAAATAAACCAAAAATAAAGCTCTCTGATCCCACTGACACAAACTTTATTCCAAAAGCAGCGCCACAAAAACCAAAACCGTAAAATAAAAGGACAAGAAAAATATAAATGAGGCATAGTTTCCATAAGAGCTGAACAAGAATCCGAAAACAGTACCGATCCAGTACTTGTTTATGTTTATGATTACCACGTACATTAATTTTCCATGTGCTCCTAACCAAGCTATATCCCACATTGCTACTGGAATACAGTATCAACAAGACGATTTCCAATCTGTTTCTTTTCTGTTGATGTGAACCCCGGAAAAACTTCATCCATAAAATGGGACTCTACTATTACTGTACATAGTTTTTTCCGAGTTAAATCTTTAATCATAGGCACCGTAATATGCCATGTCTTTAGCATATCAAACACCATGACCCAATCTGGAGATAAAACATATTTCCTTTTATTTTTATGGATAAAACTCCCTACACCCCATTCCTGTAAAATCCCATAAAGTGAAATACGTATTAAGGGAACCCAAGGCTGAAATGAGTCCATAACTAAAGGTTTTAGGTTGGTAGAGAAAAAAAGAGAATAAAAAAATACTATCGGGTGAATCATAGAGACCCCTCCTTGTCGATAGTTTTGCAACAAAATGTCACGCTTGACCGGATTGAGACAACTTCCCCAAAAACAAGAAAAGAAAAGGCTTAAGAGGGGCACAAAAAAACATCTAGGCAAAGGAAAAATATGTGCTACATGTATAAACAAAGGCAACAAACACGTTTTGATCAAAAAAATATGTTTCTTTTTACCCAAAAGCCATTTGTTCCACTTACATACCTTTTCCCTACCTTTATTCAAACAGATTTCCCAATTATACATAGCCATATCCGAAACCCCAAAATAAATACCTAATAATTTATGCGGAGAATCCACTAACCTAATACCCCCAATAGAGGACATACCCTCCAGAGATGAAGCTAAATTAAAACACACACTTTTCTGTAAATTTAAACTGGAACCAATAACTGATAAAAAAACCGGTAATACCCTACATAATAAACAACCCACCGAGACAGCAGGCACCAAAACACATAAGTCATCCGCATAACAAATAACTTTTTGAATACTGCAATCCAAACCTGAAAGACCTAAAAGTCTACGGGATTTGTAAAGTAGCCTAATAATAGGATCCATAGCTATTACAAACAATAAAGGGCTCAAGGGACAACCTTGTCAGACTCCCTGATGAATGTAACAAGGAGATCCGATCCACCCATTAATATATGGTCTAACATAAGCTAGGGAATAACATAAGATAAGCCAATTAACGAAAGTCTGTGGAAACCCATAGGCTCTAAGGGTCAACCATATGAATTCTTGAGAAATCCCATCAAAAGCTTTAGAAAGATCAAAATTAAATAAGTAGCCATGCAGAGCCCCCTTTTGACCTTGAGAAAATAATTCTCTTATTAAAAGTAAAGCATCTCGGATGGACCTACCAGAGACTGAGCAATACTGGAATGGCGAAAGTAAAGAAGGCAAATGTTTCGAAATCCTATTCCCCAGTAATTTGGAAAAAATTTTATAATCCGTATTTAACAGGGTAATAGGTCTCCAGTTCCCCAAATCAGATTTGTCACCCTTTTTATAAAGAAACAACATCAAAGCTTCATACATTTGATCTGTCAAATGGTCTTCATGCAAAAAAGCATTGAATACAGCTAATAACTGATTTGGCATAAATTCCCATAAGGATTTATAAATTTCTGCTGATAACCCATCAGAGCCGGGAGCCACCCTATTCCTAAGTCCAGAAATAACTCCTTTCACTTCCTCTAAAGTAAAAGGTGCTACAAGCTCACGTCTTTGAAGTGCCAGCAGGGTAGGTACATCCAAAGCTTGTAATAATAATGACATATCAGAGGTTTCAGCAACTGGATATTCAAAAGTATGTTTCACAAATGTAGTAACACATTCCATTATATTTGTCTGTCCTTTGACTATATGCCCTTGATCATCACATAATTGAAACATCTATTTTACCACAGAACTTTTCCTTATTAACATCAAAGGGTTAAATTGACTTTGTGTCCCAGAAGTTGAAATTTCTGTTCAAGATAATAGATTTTTGTCTATCATACTGTACTTTAGTTAAGGCAGTCTTAACCTCCTTTATACGGGCAGAACAGTCAGAACCAAATAAATGAGTTTCAGTAAATAATGCTAACAATTCATCTCGTAGAAGACTGGAAGTATGGTGTCTAGTATCAGCCAAAAATCTAGCATAGTATCTAAAATAGGTCACCATATATAATTTAGTATCAATCCACCAGTCAATCATGGAATCATAAAGAACCACTACGGAAATGTGATCTGAAATCAATTCCATAAAACCATGGTGAAACTCAGGAACCAATAATAAAGACAAATTAACCCTCCAAACCCCAGGTCCCTGTGATAAAACTTCCCCTAACTGAATCTGTATCCCTAATAAATGGTGATCCGAAGTAGCCATAGGCACTGTTATACCTGACACTGCCCCAATAGTCTGTGAACAGAACCAAAAATCAATTCTAGAAGTTAATTTACCTTTTGAAAAGGTTGGTAACAAAGACTGGGAAAACACATCAATCAAATTCATCTCATCAATAATGATGCGTAAAGCTTGAGTATCACAATAAACCTTCTTATTTGGAGAGACTTCTAGACTAGTATTAAAATCTCCACCCCATAGAATACTCTGGTTCGTAAACAAATAAGGTTTAATTAGGCGTAAAAGCTGAGTCCTAGCTGCCTTTTGTTGTGGAGTGTAAATATTAATAAGTCGGTAAGACAAATCATACCATAAAAGGTCCAATAATAATACTCTACCTGGAACCAAATCCACTATCTTCTGCAAAGTAAAGTTAGATGAAGTAAAACAATATCCAATGCCGGAACAAAGGTCCTGTCCCAAGGACCAATATGAAGGCCCCAACCCCCAATCTCTTGAGGCTGTAGCTGCTTCCCCAGTTGTATAAAACCGGACATCTTGTAACAAATAAACCTCATAAGCCAAGCTATGTAATGCTGAAAAGGTAGCTGTGCGTTTATACTGTGAACGAATGCTATTAACATTTAGGCTAGCTAAGCGTATGGAAGACATAAAGGAAAGGAAAAGAAACAACCATTGCAAAATTAACCATGTCATTTCTTTCTCCTCGGTCTAACAGATTTCTTTTTAGAGGGAATCCCAGAATCATCAGCTAGGGGCAGTGGTGCTGAGGTAGCCATAGGAGGAGGAGAAGGAACAGAGTCCCCCTAAATCTTCCTCATCCATGGCATCACCCCAACTTTGCAAAGGTTCATATGGATTAGATACAGGGACAGAAAGTATGGAGACTGTTTCCACTTGTTTGGTGGAGCTGAGTCTTCTAGCAACTGGTGGGGAGGGCTCCAAAATTCCCTCTGGCTCCAAGTTTTCTCTTGCTGGGAGAGACGGGGCCTGTACAGGAGTAGGGACTAAAACACTAGAGGAGGCAGGTACCTTATCAAGTAGTGGTACCTCTGGGGGATTTGGAGGGTCTGGGATAGTTGAAACTTCAGGAGAACCTGAAAAGGAAGAAATATTTACCTTATGTTTGGAAATATGGCCTGAGCCGGGGTCTAACAGTAGCACAAGATTTAGCTATATAGGAATCGTGTTCTGTATAATCTGAGGTATTATGGGCCGCCCAGGGACATGCCACAAAAACATGAGAAGTTTCACCACATAGGTTACAAGTGGGGGGGACCGTACAGGATAACACTGAATGACCCAACATTCCACAAGATGCACATTTCAATTGGTCACAATCAGAACTTAAGTGAGTTAATGAGCCGCATCTATAACATGAACGTGGTTGTCCTGGATAAAACAGTATACCACGATCCTTCCCTAAATAAAAACAATTAGGGAGATGATGAATCCCAGCCTCAGTCATTTTAAGTTGTACATTAAATTTCCACACCCCCGTCCAAAACCATTATCGTCAATCAATGCTTGTGGTATTCCATTCACTGTACAACGCTGTTCTAACCAATACACAATATCCAAGACATTGACTCCCTCATTCCGAAAAAGGACAGTACAGTGATAACCTTGGCAGTTGGTCTGGTAATAGGAATTACCACAAAATGTTTCCAGATAGGGTCTACAAGAGCATTATAGTAAGCTGACCAAAATTTGTCCAACAATACAGCAGAACGAAAGGAAA
The DNA here is from genome assembly GCA_016271365.2 of Neoceratodus forsteri. NCBI lineage: Eukaryota > Metazoa > Chordata > Ceratodontiformes > Ceratodontidae > Neoceratodus > Neoceratodus forsteri. The sequence goes on from JADMNL010000025.1 coordinate 271,840,235, forward strand.
CATCAAAATTATGATCCCCAGAAGAGTGAATAAAGGCATACACCTCTGAAGGCCGAATCCCCAAAGAATCGATTATTAAAGTTTTGCCCACAAAATTCCGATCAGGGGGAAGGTCCATACCTCCTTTATAATAAATACGTGCCACAAAACGTTTCCTAACAGGGACATCAGTAGTTTTGAAGAGGGAGGCATAGCTTGCTGGTTTTACTTTTTGTGCCTGAGGAAGTCTAGAAGCAGTATTATCCAGGGAATTAACTGCTGTGTCATTTTTTGTTATTTGAGGGCACTGACCTGGTATCGTTGTCGCCGATTTAGGCTCCAAAACAGAAGTATTGGATGTCGAAGAGAATGAAGTAATCAGTGTAGTCTGTCTCGAAGGCCGTAATTCAGCCACCAGATCAGCCAAAACAGAGTTCCTGGCTTCAGCACTAGCAGGCGGAAATGACGCGGCGTTCCGGTCCGACCCTAAAGCCTGTTCCTCAACCAGAGTCTGTGTACCCAACAGTTCCCCTGGTCTCTCCAATCCTACCCCCGGTAAAGGAAACTGGGGATCCGGAATCCAGGCATTTGGGGTCTTCACCCAACCCGCATTTGTCAATGCCATCTCTGGAGACCAGGCGGCGAGCCGGGCTATAAAAGGGAATGAATTATCATCCACATCGATAGCAGGGATGCCCGCGTCTGTTACCGGTGGGACATCAATAACCTGCACATTACTTTTTTTAGATATGCCAAAAGAAACTACCTGTCCACTTTCCGGGCGTTTCCTTTTTTTTTCCTCCTCGGTTGCCAAAAGCAGAACGGGGTCAGAAGCCTTCCGACCTTTGACAGCTGTAGATTGAGCCGACTCCACATCAGGTAGGATACTACTTGAATTTTCCATAGTAGCTAAACAAGATGAAGCCTCCTCGAGCACTTCACCCAAATCCATGGAACAGTCTGCTAACACCTCCGCACTCTCCACCGACTGAGACATACTGAACCTAGTCCAGTCGTCTCAGGGGAGGGGCCCCCTACCATCAGAGTAGGGGAATTTCCCTGGTGTCCTGGCCAAATTTCCCTCATTCACTAAAAATACCTCCAACAGTTTCATCTGGTTCAAGGTCAGTTGGCATTCATCTGTATCCCCCCTCCCTGGGTCGTGCCTGAAAATAGGCAGGATTCACCTAGTGCACTTATCTGGTCAACAAAAACGAACTAAATAAAATAAATAGTTCTGTTGCTTTAATCCCTTCCCTTATATAGAGAGCTCCTCATCCTCGTTTACCCACCCTGTCCCTCCTGTAGATTGTGTATCCTGGTATGTTGACATCCTAGTCATGGTTCTCTGTGTACCATGTTTCAGTGACTGCCACAATATCCAGGTATCCCTCTTCCATCAAGGCCACTAGTTCAGGGAGCTTGTTACACAGACTACGGGCATTGGTACTCATCACCTTCCATTTTTTTTTTTTTTATGGCCTCACTCCTTTTAGCCCCATCCCTGTCCTTACTGCCTTTTTCTGCATTTACCCATGTCCTGCTCTCTACTGACTTCTCTACCTTGGTGTTTACCTCTCTAACTACTGTGTTTTATGGGGGGAGGCTGGGATTTCCCTGCTCCTTTTCAGTGCCTCCCCCTTGGCTAGTTTAAATGCTTGCCAATGAAGCATTTAAACCTATCACCTAGGATCCTGGATCCCTTCCCCAGACAGATTCAGACCACTGTGCCAGTATAGGCCTGCATCCCTCCAGGTGACTCCCCAGTCCCCAGTGAAGCCAAAACCCTGAGCTCCACACCTGTTTTTCAACCATTCATTGAATCCCATGGTGCGGAATACCCTAGCATCATCCTTGCCATAGGCAGGCAGCACCTCTGAAAAGGCTACCGTACATGCTACTTGTCGAAGGCCCCTCCCCAACTCTACAAACTCCTCTTGCACCGCTCTGATCCCATTCACAGCCAGGTCTTTTGTCCCTAGGTGGACAATGACATCCAGCTCCCTCCCTCATGCAGCTGCTCCCGCGATCCTGAGAATTCACTTCCTGTCCCTCCAAGCCATGGTGCCAGACAGGCACCTTACCTCCCTATCCCCCTCCTCCCCACTTCTACCCCCTAATGATCGAGTCCCCCACCAGGAGTTGTTTCCTTCCCCTGTGGGGTCTCATGCCACCCTCCTGTGGGTCTCCTTTGTGGAGGTTCCCAGCATCCTCCTTGGTCTCTGCTGCAGGTTCCTCCATAGAGGAACCACTCTTCACCAGAACAGCATATGAATTGAGGAGAGGTACAACTGGAGGGATGCACCTCTGTTCAGAACACTCTCTTGGCTGTTGATAGTGTAAAGAAGATTTTATTAATGAGCCGTACCATGGAGACACAAACCCCTGTGGGCCATTCTGGGATTTATAGTTACAGAAAATGTCAGAGCCTGGAAATCATTAGAATCAATCTGATACAGTGCATCTACTATACTGCAGATAACAGTAAATAAAAAAAAAGTTTTTACACACAATGTGTTAATTGGGACCAGCCCCTCAATTTAGTGTGGGGCTCTCGTGCTGAATGTTCCCCTTTAAACCTGGTAAAATGAAGCTACCTGTTGGATTGGATAATTGGATGTCTACATTATAATGTAACCATAGAAACATAGAATTTGACAGCAGATAAGGACCGCATGGCCCAGCAAGTCTGCCCATTTCCCTACCTAACGGATAAGCTGCAGATCCTAGTTAATCAACAGCCTACTTCCTCCTAACCCCCACTAGAATTGCCTTATGTCTGTCCCATGCATTCTTGAATTCCCCCACTGTTTTTGACTCTACGACCTCCTCAGGAAGGCTGTTCCATGTATCTACAACCCTCTCTGTGAAGAAATACTTCCTCACATTACCTCTGAGCCGTCCCCCCTCTATCTTCAAATTGTGTCCCCATGTTCTTGCACATCTCTTTTTCTGAGAGATGCTACCCTCTTGGACTTTGTTGATTCACTTGAGGTATTTAAAAGTTTCTATCAAGTCCCCGCCCCCTTTCCTCAAGGCTATACATCTTAAGCTCCTTTAGTCTTTCTTCATATGTCTTCCGGTGCAGATCCTGCCCATTTTAGTGCCCTCCTCTGGACAGCCTCCACTCTGTTTATGTCTTTGCGGAGATGGGGTCTCCAGAACTCTACACAGTACTCCAGATGTGGTCTTACCAACAGTCTGTACAGAGGGCCAACAACTTCCTGTTTTCTAGTGGTGATGCCTCTCCCTATGCATCCCAATATCCCCCCAGCCCTCCTTGCTGCCTTCTCACATTGCTGACCCACCTTTAGGTCATCTGCTATGACTACCCCCAGGTCCCTTTCCATTTTTGTTGTTGTCAGTATCTCACCCCCATTGTGTACTCTTCCCCTGGGTTTTTGTTTCCCAGGTGCATTACTTTGCACTTCTTTGCATTGAATCTAAGCTGCCATACATTTGACCATTCCTCCAACCTTGCCAAGTCGCTTTTCATCCTTTCCACCCCACCTTGCGTATCAGCCATGTTGTAGATCTTTGTGTCATCTGCAAAGAGAAATACTTTTCCTTCCAGTCCGTCTGCGGTGTCACTTATAAAGACATTGAAGAGGACCGGTCCTAGAACTGAACCCTGTGGTACCCCACTAGTAACCCTCCTTTCTTCACTGTGGACTCCATTTACTATTACCTGCTGTGTCCTGTTGTCCAACCAGTGTTTTACCCAGGGACCCACTCCCAGGCTGGCTAATTTGTTTATTAGTCTTCTGTGCGGGACTGTGTCAAATGCCTTGCTAAAGTCTAGGTAGGCTATGTCCACAGCCCCTCCCTGGTCTACTACTTTGGTCACCCAGTCAAAAAAATCAATTAGATTTGTCTGACATGACCTTCCTGCTATGAATCCATGCTGCCTTGGGTCCTGTGCCCCACTGGCCTCTAGGTACTCATCAGTTCTTTCCTTCAGCAGTGATTCCATCATTTTCCCTACCACTGAGGTCAAACTGACAGGTCTTTATTTATTTTATTTATTTATCAAGTCTAGGATTATAAATACCTTTGAGCCATGGCTCTTTTACAAAGGTTCCATGTCAGAGAAATACAAATTATGGGGAACATCAAGACAGACATTACAACAATGTGGACATTGCAAACAGAGTACAGATTAATGCAGTTCAAGGGTAGCATTGTAACAAGGCAATAGCGGCATTTGTCAGAGAAAATAGACAGATAAGAAGTGCCAGAGTCATAGAGAGAGGGGGGAGGAGGAGAAGGAATGTAGGAAGGGTGGCTGAGAGGGTGAAAAGTGCAGCATTGGGTATACCAAGATGTGAGGGTAGAATCCAGTGAGGAGGGGTGGGGGGGACAACTAGAGCAGAAAGGGAAGTGGAGAAACAAGGTTAAGTTGGGTAGTCACAGGAGCTGTTGGTAGTGAAATAGTCCCAGAGCCTAGTTTTAAACATACCAATAGTTGGGGCAGAGGAGATGGTTGGGCTGAAGCCATTGAACCAGAGTGGCGCTCGATAAGCAAAAGAGCGTTGTCCCTGTGAAGTGTGACAGTGGGGGACTTTCAGTAGTTGTAGCGTGGATCTCCTAAGGCACCATTTGTTAATTCGGTGTTGTAGTTTCCTGCCTCTATCTTGCTCCCACTTTTGTGAAGGGGAATCACATCTGCCCTCCTCCAGTCCTCAAGTACCACACCATTCTCACATGATTTATTAAAAAGGGTAGTCAGTGGTGTTACTAGTTCTTCCCTTAGTTCTTTTAGAATTCTGGGGTGAATCCCATCAGGCTCCATTGCTTTATCCACCTTCAGTTTTAAGAGTTCATTCAGAACCCTTTCTTCTGTGAAAGGATTAATATCAACCCCCCTATCCAGAGAGCTTCTATTGACTGGATTAGGTATCTCCCCTGCTTTTCTATTGTGAATACTGAGCAGAAGTATTCATTCAGTATCCCTGCTTTTTCACTGTCACTCTCTGCCCAACCACCTTCCTCTTTATTCAGCCTCAGTATCCCTGCCTTAGTCTTTCTTTGCTCCCTAATGTACATATAAAAGGTTTCATCCCTCTTCTTAACCGATCTGGCTATCTGTTCCTCGGTTTGGGCCTTTGCTATTCTGACTGCCTTCCCTGCTTCCTTCTGCTTCAACTAGTATATATCTCTGTCCTGCTCCTTCTGTGTTTCCTTATACTTCCTGAATGCTGTCTTTTTCTCCCTTACCTTCCCCGCTACTTCTTTTGAGAACCATAGAGGTTTTTTTCTTTCATTTTTATTTATTTGCTTCACACAAAGGCTTGTTGCCTCTGTGAATGCGGTTTTAGTGTTTCCCCATTGTTGCTCCACTCCACCTTCTTGCCTGTTTGCTAGTGCTTTTCTGAGGCACACTCCAGTTTTCACAAAATCAGCCCTCCTGAAGTCCAGTACCTTCACTTTTGTGTGTCTTGACTCTACAGCTAAGTTTATTGTGAGCCACACTGTTTGGTGGTCACTTGTTCCCAGATGGCTACCCACTTCAAGATTAGAGATCCTCTCTCTGTCCCCATTTGAGAGTACCAGGTCTAAGATTGCTCCCTCCTGAGTGGGTCCCAAAACGAGATGTCTGAGGCATGCCCCCTGTAGGGCATCGAGAGTGGCGTGCTCTTGGATGTGGCTGCAGCAAAGGTGCTCCAGTTAACATCTGGCGTATTCAGGCACCATCAGCAATACTGTACCTCCACTTTCTCTGCCATCCCAAGGATGCCTTCTGTCCTTTCCTTGTCTGTTTTCTCCCCGAGATGGGAGTCTGTATACAACCCCTATGCAGATTGTGGAGCCATTTCCAGTCTCTAGGGTGACCCACAGTGCCTCCTCTCCTCCCTGTTTACACTTTAGTTCTGTTGCTTTGATCCCTTCCCTTACATAGAGAGCTATTCCTCCTCCTCTTCTTCCCTCCCTGTCCCTCCTGTAGATTGTACACCCTGGTATGTTGACATCCCAGTCATGGTTCTCTGTGTACCATGTTTCTGTGACTGCCATGATATCCAGGCATCCCTCCTCCATCAAGGCCACCATTTCAGGGAACTTTTTACCTAGACTACGGGCATTGGTACTCATTACCCTCCATTTTTTTTTATGGCTTTATTTCTTTTTGCCCCATCCCTGTCCTTACTGCCTTTTTTTCTCCATTTACCCCTGCCCTTCTCCCTATCGACTGCTCTATCTTGGTGTTTATCTCACTAACTACCCTGATTTGGGGGGGCTAGCATTTCCCTTCTCCTTTTCAGTGCCTTCCACCCTGGCTAGTTTAAATGCTTGCCAATGAAGCATTTAAACCTATCATCTAGGATCCTGGTTCCCCTCCTGGATAGATGCAGACCATCGCAGCTGTATAGGCCTGCATGCCTCCAGGTAGAGTCCCAGTTCCCAGTGAAGCCAAATCCCTGAGCTCTGCACCAGTTTTTCAACCAGTCATTGAATCCCATGGTGCAGAGTACCCTAGCCTCACCCATGCCATAGACAGGTAGCACTTCCAAGAAAGTTACAGTGTGTGCTACTTGTCTAAGGCCCCTCCCCAAATCCACAAACTCCTGTTGCACTGTTCTAATCCCATTCTCATCCAGGTCATTTGTCCCTAGGCTTCCCATCCTTGACAGGGGTTCAGCTGATTTTATCACACCTGAAATATTGCTAGACTGCTCCATTCATTGGGACCAGCTGACCTGAGAACACTGGCACAGAGTTTTGTTACCTTGCGCCTGGTCCACAGCAATATAATGTGCTGCTTTTTAGATATATATATATTTAATAAGGCTGTTTTCTGATGTATTTGAATCTTATTTATTATTTTAGTATAACAGCTGAAAGGGTCTGATATCAGCCAGAAGTCAGACCCTATATACCCAGCAGCAGTGTGGCATGATGTTACACCAGGCTGCTATGGAGAAAGTCACAGTGGATCAATCACTCACATGAGAAGCTTATATGCTGTGACACTGACTGAAAACGTGTCAAGGCTTTCAGTTTACTTGTGCTTTGTATTCAGACCCTAACGGATGCAATAAAAAATAAAATGTGGGTAACTGATTACTTTTTTTATGTTTGCTAGCACAAGAAACATAGTGCCACCATACGAGTTTTCGTAGTTGTGCCACCTCGCCTACAATGCCCTGCTCCTTCTTGCAGGCGTGGCCTCACCGCACCAATAAATGTTAGAGCTGTCTATGAGAGCAGTTCAGATGCAGTGGCATACAGCTGAAAGCAAAACACTGCTACAATGAGCAGTGGTAATGTGTAGGCAATTTACGCAGTGCCTACACTCAGCACTGCATGAGAGCAGCTGTCATAGACAGCCTTTTTTTTTTTCTATCCCCCACCCAGAAAAACACCCATGTAGCATGCTGGGAGCTCCCCACACCATATTGCCAATGGGGGTGCCCAATCTGCCATCTGCTCCACTGTACCCCCCAAAACCAGACTTCCAGGTGCCATACTGGGAGCCCCCCCCAGTGTGGAAAAAGTTTGTATTGCCAACGGGGATGTCCAATACCCCATTGGATCCACTGTATCCCCTCCAAAACCAGACTTCCAGGTGCCATGCTGGGAGCCCACCCCAGCATGGCAAATGTTCGTATTGTCGATGGGAGTGCCCAGTCCCCCATCGGCTCCACTGTATCCCCCTCAAAACCAGACTTCCAGGTGCCACTCTGGGAGCCCACTCCAGCGTGGCAAAAGTTTGCATTGCCGATGGGGGTGCCCAATCCCCCATCGGCTCCACTGCCCCCCAAAAAAAGCTCTTCAAGCTGCCATGCTGGAAGCCCACCCCAGTGTGGCAAAAGTCCTGTGTTGTCTTCCTAAATAAAGAGAAAACAAACAAAAAATTGAAAACAAAAACAGTCCCTCGTTGACTGTCTTGTCCCTCTCCCCCAACCCATGCCCACCCTATGCGCACCCACCTCCCCACACCCCCCAACCCCATACTTACCTCTGGAGCCCAGTGTGATGATCTTCAGTGGACCAGGGACATGTCTGCACCCTTCAAAGCTGACTGCGAACTGAAGAAATGCCGGTGAGCTGTATAATGGTATAAATGGGTTTTTTTTCAACTTTGGTGCATATCTTGGTCATTTTAAGGAATTTTTTCACCACATTTTCAACATGGGGTTCTTGGGGCCCCACCTCATGAACTCAGTCACTGTCATTTTGTTATTTGGTCACAAAAGGTGATTTTGCAGTCACTGCGTGGCACCACCTTTCAGGACTGAGTAATGAAATGACAGTGTCACAGTTCATGAGGTAGGCCCCCCAAAACCCTATGTTGAAAATTTAGTGAAAATATTCCCAAAAATGACTGTTTAACGAGCCTGCACTGCACAGTTCCTACGCGCGCTTTTAACTTTAAGAAATTTTAATATTTTCACTCCAGATTTTCAACATTGCCATTTTACCACACCTTCTTATGAGCAGTATAGCTGTTATTTTTCACATCTCGCCAAAAAAGTGTTTTCGCACATATCGCGTACAATGGCACAGTCAGTGTGCAAAATCAATGTTTGGGACAGATTAAGAAAATCACAGAGACACTGTTCATGAGCAGAGGTCTTAAAATGGCTATATTGAAAATTTGGTGACAAAAGTCCAGAAAATGACTGTGTTACCAGCGTGCATTGCACAGGTTTCACGCACCCTCGTAAGTTCATGAATTTGTAATATTTTCAGTCCAGATTTTCAACACTGGCATTTTTCTACACCTCCTTATGAATAGTACACCTCTCAATTTTCACACCCTGGCCGAAATGTGTTTTCACACTTCCGGCACAGAATAGCACGGTCGCTGTGGGAAATTAGTGTTCAGGACAGATTACGAAAATCACAGTGACACTGTTCATGAGTGGAGATCCCAAAATACCTGTGTTGAAAATCTGCTGTCAAAAATCCCAAAACGTATTACATTATGGGTGTACGTTGCACAGTTTCTATGCATGCTTGTGACTTCACCAGTTTTTGTATATTTTCACTCCAGATTTTCAACGATGCCTTTTTTACAACTCCTAATCAACAGTACACCTGTCACTTTTCACATCCTGTTTGACATGTGTTTTCACACCTGTGGCACCAAATGGTGCAGTCGCTGTGCAATATCACCTTTCACCTAACAAACTGATAGTGTCACTGTTCATGCAGTGGGGTCACGAAAAGCCCATGTGGAAAACTTGGAGTAAAAATACCAAGAAACGTCCAGGGTGTTAGGGTTTTCGACCATAACACCCTACCCTGTAGGGACTGACAGGCGTCAGGGTGTGACTTGAGATTGTCGACAGTAATGCTCATGCCATTCCACCCCTACCCTGAAGCCAGGTATCAAGGTGTGCCTTGAACCCTTTGCCCCCAGAGTTCACCCCATTCTCCTATACTGTGCCCATTTCAGCGTATTTCCTCATGGAATGAAGTGAACATAAAGCCCAAACACCTCAAGGCACACCTCGACACTTGTCAGTGTCTGAAGGGTAGGGTGAGGTGAAATGTTGTGACTGTCATGGTTGATGATCCAAAGGCACACCCCAATGCCTGTCCATCTCTGCAGGGTGAGGGTGGAGTTGGCATCAGTTCAAAACTTCATTGTCATTCCTATACTGCATCTGTCTAACTCCTGCACTTCCACTGCTAATGCCAGCAAGCAAACGTTCGACATTGACAAATGCTTGTTTTTTCTGTTGTTGTTTTAGCACACCCTTGGCATGTTGTGGCTTTATAACCCACTCAAGCTTTGCTCCTGTGGTTTATTTGACAAAATACACCTCAGGTATGTTAAAAACAAATGTATATCACACTGCCACCTGTACATTGTTACTGTATAGTTATTAGCTGACTTCCATTATGCATTGGCTGATTGGCTGGTATGCTGTTGACTTTGTCCTCCTTTATAAATCTGTCGTCTTCACTGTTGTACACTGCATCTGCAGCACAGTGTCATGTCTGAAGGGAACAGGAGCAACAGTACTCAGAAAGAGAATGACACAATCTCGTGGTTGATTCAGAGCTTCAGAATGATTCTGTTCATATAAGAAGCAAATATGTTTTTGTTCAGATTGTCAAAATACAAACTTCATTGCTGCAGCTTACATACATAATACAAAAAGATTATATCCCATTCAACTCAAAAGTTATTTTCACAAGAGCATTACAGTTTTTCAGTCTCCGTTTGTCAGTTAATACTGCTGCAGAGACAGGTCTTACAGTTGCAAGAGTGGTCTTGTGTATTCTTAAGGTATGAAAACCACAGACTGAAGGTGCGCAGTTCTGATACCCAAAGAATGGAAGTTAGAGCACTTCGACAACAGTAACAGTAGTCACTGCAGCAGTATTAATATATTATTAACGGACGCTGAGCAATAATATACGGTAGTAAACATTTTTTTTTAAAAACTCCCATGAACAATTCTATTTCCAGAGCACAGGCACTTGAGACACTCTTTAAAGAACAAGACTATCTCACGTGCAGAGGAAAAGAGTGCTCTGATTGGTCAGAAGTGCTCCCTCACTCTATAATTATCCAAGTACATGCAAACGTGTATTACAACCTAATTTTACGAATGCTAGACCAGGTAACCCACAGGGTGTGGTGATCAGAACAAAACGACTTCCGATGAGGAGTGTGATGGCAGTTTCCAGCAGTATGGGATCATTAAGTCATCACAAAGGTCTGAACAAGGCTGAACACCTGTCCAAATACAATAGGGAAGATCTTTGCCTTGGTTTAGCCTCCGAGCCAAGATTAAGTACCTGATCTTGCAGGTGCTTGATAAAGCATCAAGGAACACCAGAACAATACAACCCTTCAGATCTCCTATGCCTACTAACCCCTGTAAATTAGTTGAAAATCCTTTTTGTCCTGTATTAGTTTGTGATATCTCTGGGAAAACTCTAAAAAAAACGTAATATTTACACAAAATTCTGCTTCAATTTCATGTCATTACATGATGAATTTAACCCCTTAAGTCCCCAACCCCCTCTCCTACATTGTGCAGGCACTCACATGTGACAGCCCTGTGGGGTGCTAGGTACTGCGTGATGACCCACTGCCACTGGCTTCTCCGCCACGTCACCTCCCCCATGTGTTGCTTGAAGAGTGGTGCTCAGCACCACCCACCACTGAGAGAAGAGCATCCTATGAGCGCTCCTTCACCAGCACCACCAACCACAGAGAGGAATGCATCTCGCGAGCACTCCTTCACCACCACCACCACCACCCGCCACCACTAAGAGAAGAGCATCCTGTTAGCGCTCCTTCCCCAGCACCACCCACTACTGAGACAAGAACATCCTGTGAGTGCTCCTATACCAGCACCACCAACCACTGAGAGGAGTGCATCCAAAGAGCACTCCTATACCAGCATCACCCGCCACTGAGAGAAGAGCATCCGCGAGCACTCCTTCACCAGCACCACCCACCACTGAGAGGAGTGCATCCCATGAGCACTCCTACACCAGCACCACCCACCACTGAGAGGAGTGCATCCAAAGAGCACTCCTATACCAGCACCACCCACCACTAAGAGATGAGCATACTGCGAGTGCTCCTTCACCAGCACCACCCACCACTGAGAGAAATGCATCCCGCGAGCGCTCCTTCACCAGCACCACCCACCACTGAGAGAAGAGCATCCCATGAGCACTCCTACACCAGCACCACCCACCACTGAGAGAAGACCATCCTGGGAGCGTTCCTACACCAGCACCACCCACCACTGAGAGATGAGCATACTGCGAGCGCTCCTTCACCAGCACCACCCACCACTGAGAGGAGTGCATCCCATGAGCACTCCTATACCAGCACCACCCACCACTGAGAGATGAGCATCCCGCAAGCGCTCCTTCACCAGCACCACCCACCACTGAGAGAAGAGCATCCCATGAGCACTCCTACACCAGCATCACCCACCACTGAGAGAAGAGCATCCTGGGAGCGTTCCTACACCAGCACCACCCACCACTGAGAGATGAGCATACTGCGAGCGCTCCTTCACCAGCACCACCCACCACTGAGAGGAGTGCATCCCATGAGCACTCCTACACCAGCACCACCCACCACTGAGAGAAGAGCATCCTGCGAGTGCTCCACCAGCACCACCCACCACTGAGAGGAGTGCATCCAAAGAGCACTCCTATACCAGCACCACTCACCACTAAGAGAAGAGCATCCTGCAAGCGCTCCTATACTAGCACCACCCACCACTGAGAGATGAGCATCCTACGAGCGCTCCTTCACCAGCATCACTACTAAGAGGAAGGCATCCAGTGAGTGCTCCAGCACCAACGACCACTGAGAGACGAGCATCCTGCGAGCACTCCTATACCAGCACCACCCACCACTGAGAGAAAAGCATCCCATGAACACTCCTTTACCAGCACCACCCACCACTGAGAGGAGTGCATCCCTGTGACCACTACTTCACCAGCACCACCCACCACCGAGAGGAGTATATCCCGTGAATGCTCCTTCCCCAGCACCACCCACCACTGAGAGAAGTGCATCCCACAAGCGCTCCTTCACCAGCACCACCCACCACTGAGAGAAGAGCAACTAGTGAGTGCCCCTACACCAGCATCACCCACCACTGAGAGAAGAGCATCCTGGGAGCGTTCCTACACCAGCACCACCCACCACTGAGAGATGAGCATACTGCGAGCACTCCCTCACCAGCACCACCCACCACTGAGAGGAGTGTATCCCATGAGCACTCCTATACCAGCACCACCCACCACTGAGAGAAGAGCATCCCGCGAGTGCTCCACCAGCACCACCCACCACTGAGAGGAGTGCATCCAAAGAGCACTCCTATACCAGCACCACCCACCACTAAGAGAAGAGCATCCTGCAAACGCTCCTATACCAGCACCACCCACCACTGAGAGATGAGCATCCTACGCGCGCTCCTTCACCAGCATCACTACTAAGAGGAAGGCATCCAGTGAGTGCTCCAGCACCAACGACCACTGAGAGACGAGCATCCTGCGAGCACTCCTATACCAGCACCACCCACCACTGAGAGGAGTGCATCCCTGTGAACACTACTTCACCAGCACCACCCACCACCGAGAGGAGTATATCCCATGAATGCTCCTTCCCCAGCACCACCCACCACTGAGAGAAGTGCATCCCACAAGCGCTCCTTCACCAGCACCACCCACCACTGAGAGAAGAGCAACCCGTGAGTGCCCCTACACCAGCATCACCCACCACTGAGAGAAAAGCATCCCATGAATGCTCCTTCACCAGCACCACCCACCACTGAGAGAAGAGCATCCTGCGAACGCTCCTACACCATTACCACCCACCACTGACAGGAGTGCAACCTGCGAGTTCCTACACCAGCTCCACTCACCACTGAGAGAAGAGCATCCCATGAGTGCTCTTTCACCAGCACCACCCACGACTGAGAGAAGAGCACCCTGTGAGCACTCCTACACCAGCACCACCCACCACTGAGAGGAGTGCATCCCATGAGCACTCCTACACCAGCACCACCCACCACTGAGAGATGAGCATACTGCGAGCGCTCCTTCACCAGCACCACCCACCACTGAGAGGAGTGGATCCCATGAATGCACTTTCCCCAGTACCACCCACCACTGAGAGAAGAGCATCCCACAAGCATTCCTTCCTCAGCACCACCCCCCACTGAGACAAGAGAATCCCGCAAGCACTCCTTGACCAGCACCACCCACCACTAAGGGTAGTGCATCCTGTGAGTGCTCCTTCCCCAGCACCACCCACCACTGAGAGAAGAGCAACCTGCAAGTGCTCCTACACCAGCACCACCCACTACTGAGAGAAAAACATCCCATGAGCGCTCCTTCACCAACACCACCCACCACTGAGAGGAGTGCAACCTACGAGTTCCTACACCAGCTCCACCCACCACCGAGAGAAGAGCATCCCATGAGCACTCCTTCACCAACACTATCCACCACTGAGAGAAGTGCATCCCACGAGTTCCTACACCAGCTCCACCCACCACTGAGAGAACAGCATCCCATGAGTGCTCCTACACCAGCACCACCCACCACTAAGAGAAAAGCATCCTGCGAGCGCTCCTACACCAGCACCACCCATCACTGAGAGGAGCGCATGCCATGAATGCTATTTCCCCAGCACCACCACCTGAGAGAAGAATATTCTGTGGGTGCTAGTACACGCACCACCACCACTGAGAGAGAAGAGCATCCCAGCACTCCTTCCTCACGCTATGCACGACTGAGAGAAGAGAATCCCACGAGCGCTCCTACATCAACTGAGAGAAAAGCATCCCGCAAGCGCTCCTACACAAGCACCACCCATCACTGAGAGGAGCGCATGCCATGAATGCTATTTACCCAGCACCACCCACCCCTGAGAGAAGAATATCCTGTGAGCGCTCCTACACCAGCACCACCCACCACTGAGAGAAGAGCATCCCGCAAGCACTCCTTCCCCAGCACCACCCACGACTGAGAGAAGAGAATCCCATGAGCGCTCCTATACCAGCACCACCCACCACTGAGAGAAAAGCATCCCTCAAGCACTCCTTCATCAGCACCACCCATCAATGAGGAATGCATCCTGCGAGAGTTCCTACACCAGCACCACCTACCACTAAGAGGAGTGCATCCCATTAGTGCTCCTACACTTCCTTGCCAGTGTCATGTCCTGCCATCCCCTGGTGGCGGTGTAAACATGAGTCACCAGCATGCATGCCAGAGAGTGCTCCCGCCCTACCCACTTAGGACAATGGAGCCAGCCACTAAAAAACACTCACAAAAGCAGCAGTGCAATGAAGTTTTTTTTCCCAAAAAGCTAGTTTCAGCTACAACAAATAAAAACATTAGCACTCCTGTCAAATCTACTTTTCTAGGTACCTCCTATGCTGTGAAACATGTTTTTTTTACTATTTTCTTGACCCTATCCCCTGCCAAGTTTATAAGGCTATTTATATGCCAAATGTAGCTACCATCTTTTTCCTTTTTTTTTTTTTTTTTTTACTGTTTATGCTCCCCCCCGCACGCCACTTCCTCTGGAGAGTCACCTACGGCATCTGTCCCTGCCCCCTCTTACCTGAAGCCCACAGTAGTCCCCCCATGTAGTCTTGATTTGCCCCCCCCAGGTGGGGATGAAGTGGGGCCCATACACCCCGAACATCTTCCTTTTATCAGGGCACCAGTCCAGGAAAGGCAGGGGAGCTTGGTGGATCTGCAACTGGGTGCTCTGTCTCCAGCAGTGAAGGGAACCATTTTCCTTGTTCTGTAGACGTGACGTGCACCCCGACGTCAAGGTGTAACTGCCAACATCTGTCATGCCTCCCCCCTCTCTACATGGTCTGGGTACTTGCTGTATCCCAGGCATCTGCCTGGGGCCAGTCAAGCACCAAGCCTCAGCCCCCCCTCCCTCCCTGGAGAAGGCGAGCAGTCCCTTGGACGCTCAGGCTCCTCCTCCGGCTGGTCCTCAGACTCCCCAGGTTCGTGCCATCTTTTTTCTTGAGAAAAAAAAAATAAAAAATATTCATAAATACTCACATGTTGGTGGAACTAGGACATTGTACCACCAAATTAAACTGGAAGATGCCTGGAATCTTTTATAGTGAAAAAAGTTAGAGTCAAATGTTTTGCCCAATTTCATTGCACTGCTGTTTTAACTTCTTTTACAAGTTTTCTAAACATTAACTCTTCCCTTCTTTCCCCCCAAAACATAGCCCACCTGATGCCAGGTTGCAATGCTGAGGAGTAATTTAAAAAGCAACAAAAAATTCTCCCCGTGCACCTCGTGAAATACAATGACACTCACACAGCCAGTTTGTCTGGCGGTTCCATGTCAAGTCCACGCTATCTGACACAGCTAAAACTGAACTTCAGACAGTGATTCTACTTGGATTTTTTTTAAAAACTTCTAAACTTCAATGTAGAATTCATTTCAGGAGGATTTTCCCTAACAAATTCTGTTGGAGTATGTCTGCCCAATTGTAATGTTGACTATGTAACTGATGCTCTGCCCCATAATTGGAGTATGTCTGCCCCTGATTGTAATGTTGACTATGTAACTGATGCTCTGTCCCATAATTGGAGTATGTCTGCCCCGATTGTAATGTTGACTACGTAACTGATGCTCTGTCCCATAATTGGAGTATGTCTGCCCCTGATTGTAATGTTGACTACGTAACTGATGCTCTGTCCCATAATTGGAGTATGTCTGCTCCTGATTGTAATGTTGACTATATAGTTCTCCTATGTAATTACCTGGTAATTCTCCTGGGTTGCACCTGAAAATAGGCACGTGCTGTCTAGCATGCTTACCCGGTTACCAAAAGCAAATAAATAAAAACATTAGAAAATTAATCACCGTGGAGTTTTATTTGTTAATTTATATGGGGTAAATCAGAGGACTCAGCTGCACACAACCTCGGACTCCACATAAATTAACTATTACATCTCCAATGGGGATGAATTTTTCAATGGTTTCAACAGAATTCATTAGGGTGAATCCTCCCGAAAGGAATTCTGCATTGAAGGTTAGAACGTTTGACATAAATCTAGGTAGAAGCGCCATCCAAAGTTCCGTTTTCGCTGTGTCTGATTTCGCAGACTTGATGTAATACCCTGTTTGACTGGAAGTAACCATAAATGGAGAAAGTTAGAAATTCCTATGTCCAGCATTTGGGTAATCAGAATCTGCACAGGGCCTTGAGCAACATTTGTCATCCCACTATACCTCATTATACCTCATCCCCTTCTGTGGAGAAGAGGTATTTAGTCTCCATTGGTCTTGTACACACAAAATGAGTAATGTTACAGATTTCAACATAGTTTTCAAATTATTAGGGCATATTGTGCTCTTATTCCTTGTAAAGGTTTAAAAAAGTGAAGAAAAGTATTTTCTGCTTTTTTTTTAATAAAGCTTCCCCCTCACTCAATAAAAAAGTACATTTATTTTTCAATGATTGTCACCATTTAAAACGTCTAACAGTGTCATGTGTCTTTATTTTGGTAGTGGAATGATTCATAGTAACTTTTTTCTGTAGCTTCCTCAAAAGAAATTGCTACAGCTTTCATTTATTTATAATATCAACATGTTATCAAAAGTAAATAATCTGCATTATTAAAGTTTCTTGTGAAAAATGAATGTTACTTATTTACACCCTGAAACTGGTTTCAGTTTTAAATACTGTACCTGGATGCATTTTAATCATTAAAAACTAAAACAAACTGTTAATAGAATTATTGGCTCTGCCACAAAAATATGAAACAC
The DNA here is from genome assembly GCA_016271365.2 of Neoceratodus forsteri. Classification (NCBI taxonomy): domain Eukaryota; kingdom Metazoa; phylum Chordata; order Ceratodontiformes; family Ceratodontidae; genus Neoceratodus; species Neoceratodus forsteri. The sequence goes on from JADMNL010000025.1 coordinate 271,857,465, forward strand.
TGCACAATGTAGTCAGAATGTGCATGGCTTGTTCCTGTACAACTGAATAAAGTGCAGAGTGCTATTTTGTAATTTTCCTTATTTATAACACTTGTATACAATGGCGATAAATGACAAGTCATTTTTCCAATACGGCATATATTGTGTTCAAAATGAAGTATTCTCTATGACTTGTAGTGCGTGTGTTCCGTGCCAGACACACAGCATGTCTAGTGTGCGATGGGGGACAGAAGCTTTGTGCACGTTCTTACCCTTTCTCTTGAAGAAACTAGTCATTTAATCCCCTGAAGAAACTTGTAATGTGATGGCATGGATTACAGGAAATCATGCAAAAGGAAGAAAATATTCTCTGTACATCTTAGCACTTAAAATAACAGAACATGTTTAGTTTTATATTGTTCTCTTTCATACAGGCAGTAAAAAGCTGTTGTAACCAACACATCCATGCACCCACCGTCTCTCCATTATATCCTGTGTTGGTTATATCCAGTGAGGCCGGAGCCCAACAGCAGACCTAGGATTTGTCCCTGGAGGGTGCAGGGGCTGGGACTTGGTAAGTAAATTGTTTTGAATGGGATTTAACTCCTTTATATTATCTGCTACTGCCTTTTTAGGACTGTGTGGCAGCTGTGTCTAAGTGTGAGCAGGGGTCCAGAGTGAATGACAATCTATTGTAAAACTTTAACAGATATTTAGACCTGTTCAGGTTTTAGTTCTCTGTACATCCTGATCAGAATTATTTCAGCTGTCTAATTTGGCCCAACAGGCCTTATATTGTAAGTAATCTTTTGTTCTTAATAAACTTGAAGTTAAAAAAAAAATTTGATTTCACAAATCCAGCTAAGGAAATACGCTGTGTATTCGTTATGTGTCTATTTAATATCATTTTACTGACAGGAAACATTAGGCTTTTTTGGGATGTTTACTGCTGAAGGTAAGGTAATAAGACAATAGCAAGTCTAGTGGCTGACTGTCGAGGCTACAGGACAGTAAGAACAAAGGCAATTCTTGATGCGAGTGTTTCATTGAAATGTAAAACCTTGGTGTTTTTTTAGTGTATTTACCTAACAAAAGAAGGCTTGCAGCTCGTGGAAGATTATGTTGTAAGAAATTAAGGGGGACATATTTAAAGCCAGACACATGCGCCACGCAGAGATGTGCAGTGCAAGAACATGCGCAGCTGAAAAACAAGACCATATTCAGCAGTGGCACATAGACATGTGATCACGCAAAACCAGCTGAATATCGCATGGTTGCGCGATCACACAAGGCCATATTCAGAAGTGGTGCATGGACATGCAAGCGCAAAACCAGCTGAATATTGCATGGTTGTGCAATGACACAAGCAACATACACAGAGCAACAGAGCAGGATGTAATATGTGATGGGCCATGCGTTGCGTGGTGCAGATCACTGCAATATTCAGCCAAGATATGCAAATGGCTCATTACACAGTTGGTGCCCATCCTGGATATCTGCATCTCATTACCTGCAGGTATTCACTTCACTTGCATGCGGAGGAGCAGATGAGCAGGGATGCACCACCGGGACAGTGTGGTGTACACACCAGGTACTCCATCCTGAAAGGTAGTCCCTTTGCCCATTGCTTGTGTGTGTCTCTCTGTATGTGCTGTGACTGCCAAATACTGCCACAAGCCCTGCTGATAGAGTGGTAGCCTGTTACTGTGTTTCCACAGCACCAGAGATGTTGCCTGGTAGGTGAAGGTGACCTAACTTCACTAGGGATGATCCTACACTTGTGTGTGCCGCATGCCATACCTGTGCACTACCCATCCACAGGTGTCCCTTGGCCAGCCACCCCATTCCATGCTGTCACTATGCCCTTGCCTCTGTCTCCTGTCACACTGTCCATGCTGCTCTCCCCCTTCCCACACTAGCATGTCTGCATGCCCTGCCACATATCGGTCTGCTGTGCTCCCTGTACATGCCCCACATCTGCACCGTATGTACCCTGCATACACCTGTGCCACTGTATTGTTGCATGCACGCAAAAGTTGGCCCCTGGACTCAATCTGGTGGTGCTGGTCAGCCGCAAGCCAATTGTAGGCTACATGTGCACCTCCAGGGTGGTCGGCATGCACACAGGTGAGTCTCCCTGGTGGTTTACTGCATGACAGCCCTTCTGTTCTGGCACACCTCACTGTCACTGCCAGGTACCCGTGGTGAGCAGGCACATGGCCGCAGTGACCTGTCACACCACCGCCATGGCGTCCATGTTTGGGTGCCTGCAGCTCAACAAGGTGCAGCCCCCAGAGCTGTCTCGGCGTGCCCTATTGGGTTGGTACTGCTTCACACTCCCATGTCTGTCAGCAGTTCCTATGTGATGCAGGGATGGTACCATCTCAGCTAGGTATACCACCCACGGGCCCAGCGTTGGCTGTCCTGCTGTTCCCCCAGTCTCCCCATGTCAGCCATGCCTGCAGCCATTCCACACACCAGGCATGCCATGGGTCTGTTCCCCTGCAGTCTGTTGTGTGTGTGTGTGTGTGTCCCTCTCCCCCTCTCTCACACATACTGTTCCCCCTCTGCTGGTGCAGTTTCTGCATCTGACACTGGGTAGCTTGCTGATTTAGGGCTGCCTTTAGTGAACCTTATTCAGAGCGATCGTGTACACATGTTGCACGATGCACCGTTGGCAAAATCCAGTTCAATATGCAGTTGCACGGCACATTCATGTACACGCCTCCCTTTAGTGCACAGTATGCCCTCTTGCTGCACTGCTGTGCAGTCACATTTGCGCGGTGCACAGATGTCTGTTGAATATACCTCTATCACGCATTTCTGTGTTTACGCCGTGCATCTCTGCACTGGACCGTGCAACTGCTCTTAATATGGGGTCCCAAATCTCTGTAGCTTCTCTAGCTCATTTTTATACCTGCCAACTCTCCTCACCAGCTGTGCGCCTTCCCCTCTGTCTCTAAACTACACCGATTATGAGGGACATGCCTCATTTTACTCCTCGAAATTGACCTGTCCCTCACAGAAATGATGCTGCCCACACAGCATATGTGCTGTAAATTCAGGCTTTAAAGCAGCATTTCATAATATTCTAAAATGCAAAATAAAAAATAAACTTTGTTTAAGTGCAGACAATGATTTAAACTGCGCTCTGAGCTTTTATCTTCATGTTTAAGGATGTGTCCCTCATTTCAGTGACAAAAGGTTGCGAGGTATGTGTTTTCCTTCCCCCACAGAAGGCCCTGGAAGTACCAATGCAAGCTTTGTAGTGTGCAGTCTAAGCAAAGTTTCTGTCTGTTATAGCCAAAGAAAATGTACTGGATATAATACGTTTAGTTTAGGAAATCGATTTTTGTCTGTTATAACCATATCCATTATAAATTATAATAAAAGTGCACTGGTATGTCAACATACTTTGTAAGCTGGTAGGGTAAGACATGATATGAAAATAATAGTGGAGTACGACTCTGGAAAACAGCATTTCAAATTCAGAGTAAAGAAATCAAATATAGGGGGTATAGTTCATAAGAAAAGTCTGGGATAGCAAATCAGAAGGGTAAAATACAGCAATAACATCAGAAGAAGGAAGTGGTAACAGCAGCAGAAGGTTGACTAGTCTGCAAGATTGGTGACAGCATAGATCAGATAGTGACTGTGGAACAGAGCTGCAGGAAATGGCCAAGAAATGGAGAGAGAGAGGAGAGAGGTGGGGAGGGGTGGAATTTTAGAGATGTGCGAGCCACCAAACTTATACTGTTCAATGCCCTCTGTATATTCATCTTGGCACGTCATCCCTGTATTCACCACTGCTCCATGTACAATGATCTAGGCTGGGCCCTTCCCCTGTGAGACATTCGCTTCACATCACCTTGGTGGGCACCAAATACTGGTCAGGAAAAGTACCTACCTACCTCACTGATCTCCTCTCCCCCTCCTCTAACTCATCTTACTCACTCAGGGCAGAGAAGAGGAGAGAGAGAGCCCACTTTGCATGCTGCAGGCCAACTTCTAATTGGCCAAGGCCTTGATCAGAGTGCTGCAGGCCCACTTCTAACTGGCCAAGGTCTGATCAAAGCACACTACAAAACCCCTCAGTCCAGCCACAACTGCCCCTAGGCATACTTATGGCCCTGTCCTACTGAGACAGTACAGCTACGTGCTTTTGACTAAGCTAGCTCACCACAGTCGTATCACAGCTGTAAATGTATCGGTATGTAATATACTCCTGCTCTTTTACACCACAGCTATTTTGACCTATTTGGGGAGAATGTATTGTAAGCTTATCTGCACCAGGTACCTCTATATGTTTTCCCCTGCAGTCAATATGATGATTGCACTGTAAATGTATTTTTGCACTGTGTATGTAGGTATTACCTCTGCTGTCCTGTGTTTCCTTGTCTGCCCCAGGTCAGAACTGAAAACAAGACTCTCAGACTCTACCTGGTAAAATAAGTTTTAAATAAATACATACAGTAGATTTTAAAGCAGGATTTTAAAAGGGCCAGTGATGGGGGGTAGGGGGTGGGTAACTTTTTCAGATGAGCGAGGACAAAAGAGAAGGTATAGCCACTAAATGTGGTCTTTCTTGGGGTGGGGATGCAGGTGCTAAGGGGCAAGGAGAAATGGTAGTTTACTCACCTGGTAAAGATGATTATAGGAGCACCTTCTTTCAGCACTCCCAGTCTCAACACATGGGTAGTTAGCGCTCTTCTCATAGGCTGATGCACAAAGGAATCCCAAAATTTTGAAATCCGATCCCTCTCCTATCCTTGCTGTTCCCAGAATCCTCAGTATATCATCTTCCAAAGTTTGTTTCTCTCCTGAAAGTAAACTGTTAAACAACCAAGAAAAAACAGAAGACACCCTGCTTTCCGGTGGTCCCACAAGGGGCCGTTGGGTAGAATAATACACAACACGGTGATGTTATGTCAAAAGCTATTCTTTACTACGTACTGTTGTTATAAACATCTGACACCTTGTTACATAGCTACTGACTGTGTGGGATCTATGTCCTATAACTGTATACATTTAGTTATCGAGAGTTTCAGATACATTCTTAGGTGTCTCACTCTATATGTTTTCCTTAACTGTATCACTATATATATATATATGCACATGTTCCTCCGCAATGGGTGGGATACGGAGTGCAGTAAGAAGGTGTTCTATAATCACCTTTACCAGGTGAGTAAACTACCATTATCTATCGCACCTTTTTACAGCACTCCGAGTCTCAACACATGGGAAGATTGTACAGCAGTATTAGACTTTGTCCTGGGTGGGAGGAGGAACTGGGATCAATGCTGTCTGGAGCACTCTGCGACCAAACTCTGAGTTTCCCATTAAGCCTGTGTCTAACCAGTAGTACCTGAAAAAGGTGTGCGGGGACTCCCAGGTTGCTGCCTGGCAAATCTCTCTGACCGACGCGGAGTTGCGTTCCACCCAAGATGTGGCTACTGCTCGTGTGGAGTGGGCTCTAATGTTAGCTGGAGGGGTATTTCCTCCACTCCTGTAGGCCCTCGCTATGGCTTCTCATAGCCATCTAGCAACAGTGGATCTGGATGCTGCCAAACCTTGTTTATTGCCTTGGATTAGTACGAACAGCCTGTCTGTCCGACGGAGAGTCTCCAACCTGGTCAGGTAGGTCCGAATTGCTCGGGCTGGGTCTAGGCTCAGTAGGGTTTCCCTGTGAGGGTCCCCTAACTGGTGGTTGAGGGTAAGGACTGAGATCTCTTGGGACGTGTGGTAGGCGTTGGCCACCTTCAGGATAAAGGACGGGATGGTTTGGAGTACGACCCTATCTGGGAAAAAACAGATAAATGGCTCTCTCCAAGATAAAGCCTGTAATTCGCTAGTTCTCTGGGCTGATGAGATAGCTACTAGGAATACGGTCTTCATCGTAAGTATGGATAAGGGGATGGATTCAATGGGTTCAAATGGTGGGATGGCAAGAGCGTCAAGTACCAAACTGAGGTGCCATGGAGCTGTTAGGGGTCTTGGGGTGTGGTTGATAAGGGTTGCGGCTTTTAGGAAAGCTTGGACCAAAGGATGGGCTCCAGGCGAATGTCCATCGGTTTCTCCCCTTATGGCCCCTATTGCGGCCGTCTGTACCCGCAAAGATGCGGCTGATAACCCCTTTTCCAACCCTTTTTGCAGAAACTCTAATACATTCGTAATACTGCATTGAGATGCCTTCAAGTCCTGGCTCTTGCACCATGAAGCAAAAGCCCACCAATGTTTGTTATAGGTCCTGTTGGTGGATTTCCTTCTCGCTTGTACCAAGGTGTCCACCACCGTACCTGATACCCCTAGCCCTAACAATCTAGCCCTTTGAGTGGCCAAGCCGTCAGTTTCAGCAGTAGAGAGTTTTCGTGCCAGATCGGGCCTTGCCTGAGTAAATTGTGTTGGCGAGGTAACCTCACAGGATTTTCTGTTAGCATTTTCCTGATTAGAGTGTACCAGGTTCTCCTCGGCCAGTCTGGGGCTACAAGTACTACATTGCTGCCCGTGTTTCAGATCTTCTGTAGCACTGCTGGTAGCATGGCTATTGGGGGAAATACATATGCCTTTCTGAATGTCCATGGGGTCGATATGGCATCCACCCCTATCACTCTCTTGTCTCTGAATCTGGACATATAGTTCGGGAGTTAGGTGTTGGTCGCTGAGGCCATGAGGTCAATGTCGAAGGGGCCCCATTTTTTCTGGAGTTCGTTGAAAATTTCTGGATGGAGCTGCCATTCCCCCTGTTGTAGTGTTTGCCTGCTCAGCCACTCTGCCCTTGTGTTTAAGTTGCCTGCTAGGTGGACTGCTGTGAGACTGAGTAGGTTCTTTTCTGTCCATAGCAGTAGTATTTCTGCCTCTCGAGCCATGGCTCTGCTTCTTGTTCCTCCCTGCTTGTTGATGTATGCCATCGCTACTCGGTTGTCGGTGCGCACTTTTACGTGGTGTCTTTGGAATTGACCTTTGAAATGTATGAGGGCTAGCCAGATGGCTCTTGTCTCTAGTATGTTGATTGGGAGTTTTGCCTCCCTGTTTGTTCATTTCCCTTGGATGGACTATCTGTCCAGAACAGCACCCCAGCCTAGCAGGCTTGCGTCTGTTTCGAGGGTTCTTGTTGCATCTCTCTCCAATTGTGCCCCTTGCTCGAAGGTGCGTGGGTCTGCCCACCATCGTAGAGATTTCTGTGTTGCTGGTGGAATTGTTACTCTCTGACTGTAATTCTGTTGACTGTAGTTCCAGTCGTCTAGGACAGGGTTTCTCAAATGGTGAGGCTAGCCTCCTTGGGGAGGCCCCAGCCTGTTCAAGGGGAGGCTCAAGCAATCCTTGAAAAAGTATTGTATTTAAATTTTGAACTTTATAGATTTTGTGTGAAGGGTTAAGGCAAACTGAAAGAGGATAACAGTAGGTGAATTTATGTATTTATTCACAAGTTTGTGACCAGGGAAGGCACTGTACACTGAGCCATGGCTTATTTCAGGTGTACCCAGGGAAGGGTAGTGAGAGAACACAATTCAAAATGTAATTTTGAAACAATCAATACAAAATGAATAAAAGTGCACACAAATTAAGAACAATAAACTAACAATGCAAGGAACAACTGATCAATTCGACTGGCAGCAGAACTGTCCAAATACAAGAGTTAACCATACAGGTACTAGGAATAAGAGCAAGAGGAGCAAAATTATCCTGAGAAGTTGTTTAAGAGAAGGGTGAGAGGGGGAGAAGCAGAGATCGACAGGAAAGTTATTCAAGTTAGAGGGGAAACAGAAAAAGCCATCTGACCCATGAAGATATAGCAGTAAGAGGTAACAATGATTTGAGAGTCAAAATATTGGAGCAACTAGGTTGTCTTGTTTGGGGGGGGGCTACAATAAGCTTAATAACATGATAGCCAGCTATGCAAATAATTTATTCCTGATGTACTGTGAAAAGTAGGCTATTTTTCTATGGGGAGGCCCAAAAATATTTCAGTATTTTGGGGGAGGCTCAAGATCTTTTCCATAGCTTAGGGGAGGCTCACTATGACAAGGTTTGAGAACTGCTGGTCTAGGAGTAGGCGTTGTAAATATCTCATGTGTAATCTGGCCCAGTCGTGTAGGTCTATGCATGCTGCCATGACCCCCAGTAGTTGCATGAGGTGCCAAATGGTTGTTGACTTCTTCTGCATAACTGTCTTGCAGTGCGCTGTTAACGTGCAGATGTGTGTCTGAGATGATCTTACTGTGCCTGTCACTGTGTTGAACGTTGCCCCCAAGTGGTCTAACACTGTGGTCGGAGTCAGGTGGCTCTTTGCTTTGTTGATAAGCCACCTGTGTTCAGTCAGTAACTGTTGAGCTCTGCGTGTTGCTGTCCTTGACTGGTCCACTGTTCTCGCCCGTATCAACCAGTCGTCCAGGTATGGGATCACATGAATGCCCTCCGTGCATAATTCTGCCGCTAGGGGTGCCATCACCTTGGTGAACAGTCGTGGGGCCGACGCCAATCCGAATGGTAGGCATTGGTATTGGAAGTGGTATCCCAGAATGCTGAATTGGAGGAACCTCTGGTGGGAAGGTCTGATAGGTATGTGTAGATAGGCATCCTTCAGGTCTATTGAGGTTAAGATGTCTCCCTTGCGTATCGCTGCGATGGTGGATCTTAAGGTTTCCATCTTGAACCTCTGGTACTGGACAAAGTTGTTCACAAATTTTAGGTCCAGGATAGGTCTGAGGCCTCTGGTCTTTTTTGGGACTAGAAAGAATACGGAGTAGATGCCGGAGAATCTCTCTTGAATTGGAACGGGCTTTATGGCTCTGCTGTGTAGCAGTTGGTGAAGGATGGTCCGTACTTGCTGCGAGGTCGCTTTGTCCCTTGAGACAAGAGATTCTATATATCTGTCCCTTCTTGGGACTGAGTTGAATTATATGGCATAGCCCTGTGAGATGATCTCATTGACCCATTTGTCATTGATTGATGTGGTCCAGGTTGTGGCGAACTACTGTAGTCTTCCTCCCACTGCATCTGTTTGGCCCTGGACCAGCGGATTCTCATTGGCGGAATCCTCTGTTCGATTTGGCTGTCCTGAACCCCTGCTTGCCATTGTAGTGGGAGCCTCTGCCCCGTTGCCTTGAAAGTTCTGCCTGTTGCTGAAAAAATTTGGTTTGAATCCAAAGGAACATCTAACCTGTCCCTGGTGGCCTTGACCCCTTTTGGCTCTGCCTGAGAAATATTAGAATTTATTATTTCGAAAAGACGGTAGAGTGGCTTGCCCTCCTTGATCCCTGTCATCCTCTTTCTTTACTGTGAACTCCTCTATTCCAGCTTCGAACACCTTGTTTCCAGAGAATTGCAGTTTCATGACCCTAGACTTGGACTCTTGATCTACATTCCACAGCTTCAGCCATACCTGTCTCCTGGCTCTATTGATGGAAGCTGCTGACCTGGATGCCATCTTAAAGCTATCGATCATGGCATTGGCTACGTATTTCATGGTTTGAATGGCATAGTCCATGGTGGCTCCATGGGCACTGGCTTTGAGGACGTCAAGTTGGACTGCCTCTAGCCATCTGAGTATGGCCCTTGCCGAATAAGTGGCGGCCATGGATGCTCTCATGTTCATCATCATCATATCATGAACCTTTCTCACGATTTCATCGACCTTTCTGTCCATGGGGTCTTTTAGGGCCGAGGCTGATTCTGAGGGCAAAACGGTCTTGTTGCTAAGGGACGCGACCTCTGCATCCACTCTGGGGGCAGTTGCCCAGAGTTTCTCTCTGTCCACGGGAAGTGGGTACCGTCTCTCGAAGGTCCCCTTTTCCCTAGTCTTAATAGGATCTGATGCATCCCATTCCTTGGCTAGTATGCTCTCTAAAACTTGGCATACTGGGAAAAAAGCGGAGGATTGCTTCCTTTCCCTAACCAGGGGGTCCAATCTGTTGTCCGGCTGTTCCACTGGCTCATCCATTCTGAGCGTCTGACATACGACTCTAATGAGTTCAGGAATGGCTTCAAAGGGGCATAGACGTGCGGCCATATCCTCCTCTTGTTCCTCCCCCTCTTTGTCAGAGTGTTCCTCTTCTGACCCCTCTGGTGAGTCATGTGAGGTTGGGTCGCCCCTGGGGCACTTAGGATGGAGGGTGTTGCTGGGTAACCTGGGTCTTTTGTTTGTTCCCAGTGAGTCGATCCTATCCAGGAGTTTTTGGAATAATTGCAGCACAACGCCTTGGGAAGCGGTGGATACATTATCGTTTAGGGGATCCTCGTCTGTGGAAGCTGAGTTGTGGGTGAACTCCCTAGGCTCAGAATCCACCATGCATAGAGAGCATAGTTCTCCCCGGTCCAAGGTGAGTAAGATGTTGGGGCACTTTCTGCACAATCGTCTTATGGTGGACATGGTTCTGAAAGACATAATGGTATTGGACTTGCTCAGGGGATGTCTGGATAAAAAGTCATAATCAAATTATCAGATACAGAAAAACTGACTTCGTACCGCTTGGAGGACCCTTTAAGAGCACTGGGGCTAAATAATAAACCTTTGTTCCTTAAATACCTGCTCATCATCAATTTAGGGATTAAGCAGGGGAAAGGCAGCCAAAACTCTCTTAATATGGTATTATCTGGCCCTTTAATATTGCCCACTAGTGAAGTTGTGGGTCGTTTGCCTTTAAAACCGGACTTATTCCGTGCAGTCACCAGCCAGTGTAACTGTGCCTTTAAGAAGAGAGTGGCCATGTTGCGGGTGCCATTTTGGAATGGGGAGGACGATGCCACTATTTTGGGAAGGTCTTCCTTCCCTAGAGCTCCCTCAGGAAGCCGCGAGATTTTGAGGGGTAATCTTGTGGTATTTCCTGGCAAGATGGCAATGGGGAAGGCAGGGGAACTTGGGGAACGCATCAGGGAGCTTTTTGGCGGAATCCAGGGGCTTTGAGGAGGCAGACCCCGCTGCTGGACCACCAGGAGATCCAGATGGCTTCTCTGAAGTGCAGGTGAGCATTCCCTGCGGTTTGCCATAGACAGCGGATGAAAATGCTTCTCTCTCATTGAGAAACGCCTTTTTTTAGACTTGGGAAGGCCCCTGAGGTGGTCGCGGTTGAACAAGGTAAACCGCAACCCCCCCGGCAATTGGAGCACACACAATAATGCAGGCTAGCCTCTTTCCTTTGTCAGCTGAATGAGATAAGCTGACAAGGGGGGCTCCAGATAGTTGGTGGAAAAGGGCACTACCTTCCCCTCCTCAGCTGAACGAGGTGAACTGAGGGGGGAGGAACACTATAGCCATGCATTTCTGAGGAAGTGCTTTTCCAAAGATTAGTCTTTTAAACACACAACAAAAACACCACCAAAAAACTTTCTATCTCTACCTACTTCTAAGCCCTGCGCCACGGAGACTCCTGTGTCTAACAGAGACTAGGTTTTGGTAAACTCAACTGTTTTAGTGGCCCTTTAGCTAAAAAGGGACCTGTAAGAATTATTGTATGCCTTTACAGGCACTCTGGGATTTCAACACAATCTTAAAAACTGAGAAATATTCAGCTTACCTTAGGGCTTGGCACAGAGCCAGATGAAAACATGACCAGCCTGGGAAGATGCACAAAGAAAAACTGAGGATTCTGGGAACAACAAGGATAGGAGATGGATCGGATTTCGAAATTTTGGGATTCCTTTGTGCATCAGCCTATGAGAAGAGTGCTAACTACCCATGTGTTGAGACTAGGAGTGCTGTAAGAAGGTGCGATAGATAAAGTGCACTTAGGAGTGATGGAGTCAGCCAGGCATGAAATGGTAGCAAGGCCATGATATATTGGATGCAGAGGTGAATCCACGCTCAGCGGTGTGACCTCCCAAGTCCTTTGGGTGTAAGACCTCAAGCCAAAAGTGAGCAGCTCTGACAATCTAAGGACACAAAAGGCAGCCTTCCTGTCAAGTGTGGAGAGGACCTGATGTCTGTATTATTAAACTGTCTGTGGCTATCAAGGGAGATCTTGATCTTGTGAAGCATTTTCAACCGCTGTCTATGGCAAACCACGAGGAATGCTCACCTGCACTTCAGAGAAGCCATCTGGATCTCCTGGTGGTCCAGCAGCGGGGTCTGCCTCCTCAAAGCCCCTGGATTCCGTCGATCTGTAGATGTGGAAGTGATGTTGGTTTAGAAAGACTTTTCAAACAAAACCTAATGACCGGTGTGTATGTGTGTGTCTGATTTTCTATATATAACAGGCATGTACAAAAAGAGAAGTGAAACCATTGGAGCCACACCATATGACAGTCAAAACTGTATCTGATAAGATGTGCCAACAGGGGTCATTAGTGAAAAACAGGAATGCAGTGAAGTACAGTGAAGCCCACCAGGATGAAGCCTAACTCTTCAGAATTCTGCAGTAGAGTTACTGCAGCAAACAATTCAATTTCAATGGGAGTTAATCCCTTTTGTCATGCAGGAAACCTGTGACACTGTGTTTCTTCCTGGTGGGCTTATGCAAGGTATTTCTGTCATTCTTTTTTCTCATCAGGTGGACAGGTTTCTTATCACAAAACAGCACTTATCCAGTGAGTTTGACCACTGCCCTGCGGCGCTGAGAACAGCTTGTGTCCAGAGGCATCCTGGGGTAAAGGGACTAGGGGACAAACAAAAGCAGAAGAATAAAACAGTATGAAATAAAAACAGTACAATAAAGTGCAAAGAGCACAGCAGCAATACACTGGGAAGGAGTAGAAGCGGGACTTGTGCAAGGGACAAAAAAGGGGACTTGCACTGGGTCCAAAATGAGCCCAGATTAGATCAAGTCACAAAAGTATGGCAACAGCTATGAGCCAGAAGCATCCCATTAGGACAAGACAGAACAAGCATTTGTCAATGCCGAATGTTGCTTGCTTGTGTGTGCTGTTTAGGTATTTGGAAGTGATAGTTCCATGCCTTCCTCCCAAGACATCCACTGTGTCTTTCTGTACAGTATTCAGAGAAGAGTGGGAGGGGCAAGGGCCACAGCAGTACAGCAGTTGCCAAGGGGGTGAAGAGGTGGACAGTAGTCCATTCAAAGGCAAGAGAGTCCTGCAGGAGCTCACTAAATTGAAGGCGGACAAAGCGATGGAACCAGATGGCATACGCCCAAGGATATTAACAGAACTGCAAAGGGAGATAGCAGTACCTCTGGCAGCCATGTTCACTGAGTCATTCAACATGAGTGAACTGGAGGAGGGCACATGTGGTCCCTCTACACAAGTCCGGCAGCAGGGAGGAGGCAGGGAACAATAGGCTGTTCAGCCTCACCTCAGTAGTGGGGAAGATCATGGAGACATTGCTTAAAGAAAGGATAGTGGGGCAGCTAGATGCCATCGGAGCCCAGGACCATAGACAACATGGATTCACAGTGGGGACATCATGTCAGATAAATCTGGTTGATTCTTTGACTGGGTGACAAAGGAAGTGAATCAGGGCGGGGCAGTGGACAACTCTTACCTTGATTTCAGCAAAGCCTTTGACACCATCCCATATAGGAGGCTGATAAACTAGCTGGGTACGCTGGGCATGGGGAAAGGGTGGTAAACTGGGTTAGAAACTGGCTAACAGACAGGAGGCAGAGAGTGGTGGTAAATGGTGTGCAGTCTAGGGAGAGGGGGTGACCAGTGGGGTGCTGCAGGAATCGGTCCTGGGGCCAAGTCTGTTCAATGTCTTCATTAGTAATATTGCAGAACGTCTGAAGGGAATTTTTTTCACCAAATTTTCAACATAGCCATTTTAAGATCTCTGCTCATGAACAGTGTCACTGATTTTCTTAATCTGTCCCAAACATTGATTGCACACACTGAATGCGCCATTGTGCACTACATGCACGGAAACACATTTTGGGCGACATGTGAAAAATGACAGCTGTACTGCTCATAAGGAGGTGTGGTGAAATGGCAATGTTGAAAATCTGGAGTGCAAATATTAAAAATTTGCGAACTTATGAGCGTGCGTAGGAACTGCGCAACACACACTCGTAAAACAGTCATTTTTAGGAATTTTTTCACCAAATTTTCAACATTGTAATTTTAAGACCTCTGCTCATGAACAGTGTCACTGTGATTTTCGTAATATGTCCCATACATTGATTTTGCGCACCGACTGCACCATTGTGTGCTACATGGGCGGAAACATGTTTTGGGCGAGATGTGAAAAATGACAGCTGTACTGCTCATAAGGAGGTGTGATAAAAGGGCAATGTTGAAAATCTGGAGTGAAAATATTGAAAATGCGCGAACCTACGAGCGTGCATAGGAACTGCGCAACGCATATTCACAAAACAGTCATTTTTAGGAATTTTTTCACCAAATTTTCAACATAACCCATTTTAAGACCTCTGCTCATGAACAGTGTCACTGTGATTTTCTTAATGTGTCCCATACATTGATTTTGCACACCGACTGTGCCATTGTGCGCTACATGGGCGGAAACATGTTTTGGATGAGATGTGAAAAATGACAGCTGTACTGCTCAAAAGGAGGTGTGGTAAAATGATAATGTTGAAAATCTGGAGTGAAAATATTGAAAATTCGTGAACTTATGAGCGTGCATAGGAACTACATAGCATCGCGCTCAGAAAACAGTCATTTTTTAGGAATTTTTTCACCAAATTTTCAACATAGACTTTTTGAGAGCCCACCTTATGGACACTGGCAGTGTCGTTCCATTAATCAGTCCCAAAAGGTGATTTCAGTGACTGCAAAATCACCCTTCGGGCCCAATTAATGCCATGACAGTGCAAGAATTCATGAGGAGGGGTCCCAAAAACCCCATGTTGAAAATTTGGGCCCAAAATCCCCAAAAATGCCTGAGATATGCAATAAAGTTGAAAAAACCCTATCTATTCCATTATGCAGCTTACCAGCATTTCCTCAGTTCGAAGTCGGCTTTGAAGAGTGCAGACGTGTTCCCGGTCTGCTGAAGATCGCCGTACGAGCCCGGAGGTAAGTATCGGGTGAGGGGGTGTGGGGAGACAGGGGTGCGCAGTGGGTGGGTGGGTTGTGAGGGGGCAGGGAGAAGCGCCGAGGACAGTTTTGTATTTACAGGTATTTTTATTTCCTAAGATGATGAAGGACGTTGCCACGCTGGGTGGGCTCCCAGCATGGCAGCTGGAAGGATGTTGGTGGGGGCAGGAGCTGATGGGGGATTGGGCACCCCGTTGGCCATAACATCATTTTGCCATGCTGGGGTGGGCCTCCCAGCATAGCACGGATGCTTTAGGCGTGCAGCCAGCGAGGTTAGGCACCCGTCGGCCATAAACATTTTGCCATGCTGGGTGGGCTCCCAGCATGGCACCTGGATGCTTTGGGGGCGGGAGCGGGATTAGCACCCCATCGCTGTACAGCGTGGGGGAGGGGAAGCATGAGCATGCAGTGTGCGTAAGGCAGGTGGAGGGGGAGCTCTGCTCACTGAAGCGGAGCTCTCCCTTTGAACTGTATGCCACTGCATTTTCAACGCTGTCATAGACAGCTGCAGCAGTGATTGGGGAACTGGGGCCGCGCCTGCAAACACACTGACTGCACTGGAAGATGGGTGTCACACCTCCGAAAACTCGGATGATGGCACTATGTTTCTTGCACATGTGTGCAAGCAACATAAAAATGCAAAGATCATGGAGGACGAGAAGTAGGAGAGGGAACGCTGTTTGAAGGGGTGGATGTGGAGAGGGCAGTATAGCACAGTGGTGAAGAGCACTGAGATGCAAACTTCGAGAACTGGGTTTGAATCTCACAGCCACCGCATGCATACTGTGTGACTGCGAGCAAGTCACCTAGCTGTGCTCCCAGGATGCACCTGGAAATGAGCCCTGCCTTAGTGTGCCTTTCCTGGTGAAAACTGAAGAAATATACAATAAATGAATAAAATAAAGGGCTATTGGAGAAAAGGGGATGGGGATTAGGTGCAGCAGCAGACATACGGTAAATGTGGTTGTGGAGCAGAACCTTCAGACCAGAGGACGACAAAGAGGAGCAGACTGAGAGGAAAGGCTACATCAAATCCATGGGATCTAGCCGGAGATGTCAGATGGCTGTGCTCTGGTCTTGAAATGAGATAAACAGAAGGAGTAGGAGTCTGAGGATTGAAGGCGGTAAGAGGTGGGAAGAGGATAGGACAGGAGGGAGGGAACCAGAACAGATCTTGGAGATGAGGAAGATGCAGTGAGAGGCCTCTACCCTCAATTGACAGTAGTGAGAGAGAGATAGAGGGAGAGTGTGTGTGTGAGTGAGAGAGCGAGCGATAGAGAGGGAGAGAGAGAGAGGAGGAAGAGTAGAAGGAGCAGCGATAAGCATGTTCTTGGAAGCCAAGGGCAAAGTGACAGGAGGTATCCAGCCTTGTCATGTTGAGCTGTCAGAATTTCAGAATTCTGATTTTGACAGAATTGTGCAGAATTAGGTGGAATTTCCAAAATTCCATGCAATTCCCACAAAACCAGAATTGGAAAATTCTGTGCAGCTCTTGCTGGGAGGAAGCAATATACCTCGCAACCGCAAAGTCAAAGGCAGGAAGAATCGCTTGTGCAACAATCTCACGCTGAGAGGGGAGACCCTCCGGGAATCTTCAGCACCCTTGCCTGAGGCTGGGGCCAGATGCACATAACTGGCGTGGAAGCCTGCTGGGATAGGACATATTTCTTAAACATTTCCTTCTGTTCATACCATCCTGTTGTTATTTTCTTCCTGGGTAATGAAACAAAAGTTTTCACTTGAATTGTAATCATCCGTCCCATATCTGCAGTGCATCTCCTCTCATGGTGAGACATACATTACTCACCATTTAACTTATTAACAATAGGTTTCATGTCATTTGCAACTATGTCTCCTTCTGCACAACATTAAGCGAGTTACAGTTTAGAATATGTCTGTTTAAATAAGTGGTAAGTCATGAAAGGGTCTGCATTACAGGATTTTAATGCATGCCCCAAGGTGTAGTAAGGCACAAGACCGAAGGCTGACTGTCCTTACGCCGCTGGGAAGTGCAGTAAATTCCAGGATGCACACTTATGAAATGGCTCTAAGTAGGTTTTTGGTGGGGGCGAAGTAATGAGATTTGGTACCTGACAGTGCATTTTACAGACAGGTGATGTCTCTCGCTAATGAAATTTCTAGATTTTTTCTTGCCATTTTATAAAATGGCATAACTTAACTGCGTAATGAAAGTTACTGTCTTTCTGTGACTTACCCTTTTGTGTACAGATTTCCATTTCAACACAGATGGAACTTTCATCACTTTGTCCACTCAACTCTTATTTTCATACTCTCGCTCTCTCTTTCTAGCACTCTTTCACATCCTCTCCCCCTTTCAGGCACAATGTTGCTTTTAGGCACAACAATTCCCCATAAAGTACATTTTGGACTCAAAAGTCCACACAAATTAAGACACATAAAGGAAAATTATAATCTGCTAAGTAAAAAGTAAGCTTATAAAAGTGCACAGGTAACCCCCATTTGATAAAAATGTTAAAAAAAGTCTCAGGCAGTATAGTTAAAATTCAAGTAACTCCAAGGACATCTGTTCCATTTTCTCTACAAGCAAAAATCCAAGTGTGCCGGTGAAGCAGAAGACGACGATGATGAGAAGCTGCCAGGAGAGTAGCAGGTAATTGCTGTAGA
This sequence comes from Neoceratodus forsteri, assembly GCA_016271365.2. Lineage (NCBI taxonomy): Eukaryota > Metazoa > Chordata > Ceratodontiformes > Ceratodontidae > Neoceratodus > Neoceratodus forsteri. The sequence goes on from JADMNL010000025.1 coordinate 271,875,033, forward strand.
AGAATGCCAGTGCAGCACACACAGACTGAAACAAAGAGAGTGGATGTTTCCAAGATTGCAAATCATCTGCATACATAATCAGAATCGTTCAACAATCATGTCCTCTATTCAATATGCAGCATAGAGACCTAATGAAATGAAACAAGAACTGAACAAGGGTTCCTGAGTAGCAAAGTAAGCAACTGACCTTTGTAATGGGAGGTAATGGGAGGTGGGGCAGAGGGGTCCTCAGAGTAAAATGAGACTGCCCAGCCCAGTCACTTACCATCCCCAGAACTCAACTACACACTTTGTTCCTCCATGGATGACCCCCAATTAGAAGGGCCTCCAGTGCCTACTCTTACCTCTGGACAGAGGTTAAGGGTTGCTGTGGGAGCAAGAGTCCTGTCAGCAGTGCGGGACCTGCGTTGGACAGCATTCCATGTGGCTGGGGTCCTTTTCCACCTTTTTTTTCTCCGTGCCCACTAATGTCTTGGAGGTGGTATGTCTGATACAGTATGGGTCAGAGTGATGATGTCCCCCCTCCCTCCCCACTGGCTCGAGACTGCACCATCACTTGTGGTCACCCAGGTGGCGGTACTCCCGTGGAGTCAAGGAACGTACTTCCCCCGAGGTGAGTGTCCACTGGGATGCACAACTATCCTCCCTCAACTGTCTCTCCGATGACCCAGACTCATTCTCAAACCAGGGTCACCAGCTGTAATGCTACCACTGCACCAGCGAACTGGCTGAGTATTTTTGTTTTTATGTCTTTATTTTAAAGGCAAAGGTTCAATTCCAGGTCACGTTACAGTATTTTAACCATGGTTAGCATGTCACTGTAGCTCCTTTCTAACTATGCCAAACTAAGAAACTTTAGAGGCATGTCACCATGTAGTACCCCTACTGCACAACTGTTCTGACTGCAGCTGACATCTTAGCAATTAAGAAGCATGGAAGCAAGAGTTTACATCAAACATATTTAATCGATATAAGTTTAATACCTGTATGAATTTAAAGATGGCAAAGGCACGAGCACTTTGCTCTGCATACAGACAGCCAAGAACACTGAATAACTGGGTGTTGAAGCAACTGTCTGCAAGGCCCAGCAGAAAACTACAAAACAAGGCAACTCTAGGGCTAAAAGGGAAAAATAATATAAAAAATGTACAACGATGTTTCAACTGAGACTGTAAACACCTGATCGAGCCTAAAACATACTGCACCAAATTTTCAAACAGGCTGCCAAACCACAGCTTAGATAACCTCTAGTGTGGTCTAGCAGTGCCCTGTGATTTGCACACATACAGCACTGCACATGTCAGAAAAAGAAGCATGTCTAATTTTTTCCCCCCACAGAAGCTGCTGTAAGTTGTGGAAACTGTCATAAAAACCCAAGCAACAAGGCACAGGTTAAGTGTTTAAAAGTGTACTTTAGTTTGAGTTTTGTGAAAGATTAACGAGGTTTGGCACAGGTAAAGTGCTTCAGATCGTACTTTGGCTGGGGCTCCTTGAAACTTTCTAGGAACCGTGTACTTTAGTTGGGGTTCTTTGCAACTTTTAAGCAATGCCAAAAATAATGTTGAGTTGTGCTAGATTAAACAACACTTAATGACCAATAAGAATTCAGGATTTTTTACACCCATTTTTATGATTAAAGGGGCACTGTCAACCTATTTTACATCATATTATTTCTAGATGAAATCCCATATTGTATGATTGGTTACCTTCTCTAAAATTCATTAATGCTGATAGTTGTTTTAGCTGTCTTTCTTAGTAGAACAGAAATGCATGCTAATGGTGTAATCATACCCAACCTTCTTTTGTTTTAAATCCTTGATCTCCTCCTACAGCATACTTTCTGATCACAAAGAACACCCCCAAACAGTACAGCCACTCATTTTTTTTTTAATTCTATTTCTATTCACTGGGAACCCAGGGCATCTCTCCAAGGTACAGCTCATCTGCTGCCTCTACTCCCTGCCTGAAACCTGCAGTACTGGACTCTCATCCGGGCTGGCTCCACCTGGCCCCACAGCCTGTCCAGCCTCCTGGATCACCCTCTCGGGTGAGGGCCCACCCACCGTTGGTGGCCTGTCTGTAATGAGAGGGACAGCTGTGGGACTGGTAGAGCTGGAAATCCAGGGAGGCAGGCCCAACATCGGGATGTGGGAAGGTCTCTGGGCCCCCTTTGCCTCCACTAGGCCACCAGGGTTTTTTCCTTAAGTTGCTCCCCAGAGCGCGGATGTGCAATGATGGAAACACACCTATGTGCAGCCGTCCACCGCTGCTCCACCCCTGACACTGCGTTGAGCCTCACTACCTGTAGGGTCCCTGGTCTCCGCCAGGGGCCGCAATGGAGTAAGGCATACCCCAGAACCCACCCCAGGAGGGGAGAGCAGTCCTCTGGATGCCTGATCCCTCCCTCCCTCCCCTGTCGACCCTTGATGACCCGAGTCCATTCTTGAACTTGGGTCACTGGCATGGCGCGAGGTGTGGCACCCAGTGCCTCAACCCTCCACGCAACTGGGCCAGATCAGGAGTACAGCCACTCATTATGCAATGGGTTCCTCTCCTCCCACTGCATCACGAGTGGCTAGACTGTGTGGGGGATGTTTCCAAGTCCAGCAAAGATACGGTGGGAGTTTTTCAATGAATGCAAACAAACACATCTGTGTAGTAATGCCAGCATTGTGGGCTGTCTGTTTTTAGTTTTTTAAATGAAAGAAGAAATAAGAATCAAACTACCAGCTACATCGGCAAGCTCTACAAAATGTGAACAATTTTAACATATATTTTCTAAACTAGGGACAATTTGAGACGTAAGGGGGTAGACAGTGTCCCTTTAAGGAACAAGTATTTGTCAATGCTGGACATTCGATGCATGTTAAACAATTTGTTTTGGTTTTTTAATTTTTACCATAAGTTTTGAAGAAACTTGTTTTAGGATTCGCCTTATAGACATGACATGCACCCTTTAAACTATACTGTCCGAAATGTTATTTCACACCAGAGGTGCGAAAACACATCTCGTCCAGGATTTTAAAAATGACACATCACATTTATGAGTCGGTGTGGAAAAATGGTTATGGTGAAACTTTGGTGTTAAAATATTGAAAATTAGTGAAATTATGAGTAAATGCTGAAACAGTGTAATGTTCAGTCATAGCCTGGGTATTTTACCATATTTGTACACCAAATTTTCAGCATAGTCTTCTTTTTATGTTTTCCCTAGCGTCAAATGATGTATTTCCCACGTTTGTTTACTGTGACAAAAAAACTGTACTCTCTTTGCCATGTCTCCTTGACTATTCCTCATGTTGTACTCTCCCGGGTCGTTACTGAAAATAGACATAATACTTGTCTAGTGTACTTACTCGGTAAACAAAAGCTAAATAAATAAATAAATAAATATTACCCCACCTAATGAACCCGGTAGGTGAAAGCTTTTAAATCCACGCCAAAATGTAATTTCACACCACAGGCATGAAAACACATTTTGGCCAGGATTTGAAAAATGACAGCTGTCACACTCACGTAGTGCTGTGAAGAAATGGCTATGCTGAAAATGTGGGGTCAAAATATTGAAAATTACAAAAGTTGCAAGCCTGCATTCCCAAATTTCAACACAGGCTCATAACTTTGTTGTTATTCAATATTTTTATGCCAGATTTTTAACATAGCCTTCTTATGACCTCACCTCATGAACAAGGGTGGAGAAAATGTTGAACTCCAGCCCGAAAGATGATTTTGCGCAGTGACCGCGGAATCACCTTTCAGGACAGCTTTGCCTAATTTTACTGACACTGTTCGCGAGGTTGGGTGCCAAAAAAGGTATGTTGAAACTTTGGGACAAATATATATCCAAAAATGCCCAAGTTCTGCCACCAAGTTGAAAACCCCACTAAAATACATGAAACAGCATACCTGATTTTCTCAGTTCCTGGTCCAGCTTTGAAGAGCGAAGACGTGTCTGCAGTCCAGAGAGGATTATAGCATTGGATTACTGGTGGGTAAGTAAGGACTTGTGGGGGTGTGTGGGGTGGTGAGTGTTGAGTGGGAGGGTCCAGTGGGAGAACTAACAGCGCAACAGATATCGATGGATGTTTTTCTTTTCTACAGGGTTAAAAAAAACATTGAGGGTAGGACTTGTGGGAGAATGGTGGTGGGCAACCTGGAAGGGGGGGGGTGTCATGAGAAGCGGTAGCTGGGGCAGGCAACCCTGCTTTGCATATATTAAAAATATAGATATACGACTCATTTCCTGGATGGAATGAGACTGCAGGAGCTATTGGAAGAACAACGGGAGAAACTGGGAGAGAATATATTGGAGAGGGAGAAAGGAGGGGCAATAGCACTAATGAAGAATGGGAAAGCAGGAGGGCCTGATGAATTTGTTATGAAATACTATAAGGAGTTATGGGGGGATTTAGTTGGGGCCATGAACAAAATGTTGGAAGAAGCAGGAGAGGCGGATGGGTTACCAGTAAATAGTTTGCAGGCTATGATCTGTGTACTCCCCAAACCAGGGAAGGACCCAACTGAGTGTGGGTCATATTGCCCCATATCACTCCTAAATTGTGATACTAAAATCTTTGTGAAGGTATTGGCCCATAGATTACTAGGAATTTTGCCCCAGTTTTGACCAGACCGGATTCGTACAGGGTCACCAATCATACCACAACATGAGAAAATTCCTGAATGTAGTTCAGCAGGGCAACAGACATCTAGGACAAGTAGTGGTGCTGTCTATGGATGCAGAAATGGTGTTCAACTGCATAGAATGGCCCTAATTATTTGAGGTGCTACATAGATTTGGACTTGGGGACACCTATAGTGATATGATACGTATGCTATACGCTGGCCCATGTGCACAGGTGTTAAGTCAATGGGGGAAACTCTGAGCTATTTGGACTGGGTAGGGGGACGAGACAGGGGTGCCCCCATTACCCCATTTGTTCATTCTGGCGAAAGAACCTCTGGCGATCAGCATAAGGGGAGAGGAGAGAATTCAGGGGGTGGTGGGAAAATCAGGTGTACACCATAAATTGACTCTATATGCGGATGACTTGCTCCTGTTTACCACGAACTAAGCAACTACAATACCTGCAATACTGGAGGTGGTGCAGGAATTTTGCAAGTTTTTCAGGGTACAAGTTGAATTTAACCAAGTCAGAAATGTTTAGGATTGCAGGGCAGAGACCTCAAGATGGAGAGAATGCATGAGGATTCAAGGTACAAGATAACTTCACGTACCTGGGAATCACGGTAGAGAGAGATCTGGAAGGGTTATATGGGCTTAATTATGGACCCCTATTACATATAATTAAAGCAGACATGGAAAGATGGCAGGCCCTTCCTGTCTCATGGATGGGACGTATCAACCTCCTAAAGATGAATATATTACCTGGGATCCTATATCTGATGCAGATGCTCCCAATGGGTTTAACGAAGGGGGATTACAAAGATTTGCAAAAGAAGTTTAGTGGATGTATCTGGCAGAATAAAAGACCTAGGATGTGACTGCTGAGACTGAAAAGTAAGACAGATAAGGGAGGACTTAACTTCCCAGACCTCAAGGGCTATGCGCTAGCCATGTAGAACAGGTATATCCAAGATTGGGTACACCAGGGGAAAGAGGCGGGATAGGTAGACTTAGAGGAGGAAGACACACCAGTTCATTTGACCACATACCTAGATCCAGGAGGGAAGAGAGCATACCACAGGCTAAGACTCAGGAACCCTTTGGTAGAGTGGACACTAGATGCATGGGAACAGACTAAGATGAGCCATGGTGGAGAACGCACAGTAACAGGGTTGGTACCAATAGTGGGGAACCCAGCCTTCCTACCAGGACTAGAAGGGGATGGATTGGCCTCGTACAGATATAAATACTTCCAGATTAGGGCCTTTAACTCAATAAGAACAGGGCCAGGTAAGCAGGCGCTTGCAATGACATTTTTGGAGGAACTGATATGTAATAACTCTTGTTATTGCGATTCTCTGTAACTCTATCCCCGTGCATGTTCCCCCTCCTATGGTCCTGTATCTATCTGCAGATTGTCTCTATGGCAGGTGGACCCCTCACTGTGCTGTTAAATCTTCATGTACCTGTATTTGTACTATTGTTTTGAGACTTGTTCCCCAGGTCGTACCTGGAATCGAGCAATCCCTGCTCAGTATGCCTTCCTGGTTAAGCGTAAATAAATAAATAAATAAATAAAATAAACCAGTTATACCCAAAGGTTTTATAGCCCAGGCAGTTAGGCAGGATAGAGACCTGTTCCCAGATGGCTAAGTAGAAGTTAAGCGATTATGGGAAAGAGACCTGGGAATCTAGATTGCAGATGGTAATTGGTCTCTAGTCTTGCAATCACACATAAGGCCATTGATGTGTAACTAGTTTAAAGAATCACAGTATAAATTCTTGCATAGACTCTACTGCCCCCAGTGGTGGTTAATAAGTTTCATCCAACTGTCTCACACATCTGTGGTAGATGCAACAGGGCAAGAGGAACATACATTCACTATTTCTGGGAATATGCAGAGCTTCGCCCATTCTGGACAGAGATATCAAGGGAAGCTACAAATGCTATGCATACTCTTGTGGCAGACAATGCAGTTTCCCTGCTGTTCGGGATGGAGGAACTGGATTTGGAGGATTGGGAGCCATACCCCAAAAGCATAAGGGTACTTTTGAACATGACGAGAATGTATTCAAAATACATGGGTCTCACATGTCCGCCCATCACTCAGTCAATGGAAGTCCCTGGTAATAAATAATCGAGCATTGGAGCGGTTGACCTATAAAAGGTATGGGAAGGAGGAATTGTTTCTGAATAAATGGGGAATGTATATCAATGCATTACCGATGGGAGAAGTTATGGCATTAAGGCAGGGTGTAATTTAATTTAATTTAAATTAAAACTTGAACCCTGTGTTTGCCTTTCCCATGTCTCTAAGGCATATAGATGGATATCTGGGTCATGCAACGAAGGGATGGAGCATTGCCTGTGAGCTAAGGAAAGGACTGGAGGTGGAGACGAAATACCTGGGGTGGCTCACAGGTAAGTGTGACAGAGAAATAACCCTGCATGGATATTTAGGGCAAAGGGCTGGAGAGGCATTGGGGGATACATCTAGGTACAGCTGAGAAGGATAACAGCACCATACTGGTTTAAATTACTCACAGCACAAAATGATCTATGACTTGGTTATGAAAGTAAAGGAGAGAATAATCAGGTATTAGGAGCATATAGGATGTAATGTATATGGTTGCAGTCGCGCCCCTATATTTAGGGTTGAGTAGGCACTCTAATGTTAAACCTCAAATTTTGCACTTTAATAACTTTGCAATTGTTCAATGGATTTGCACAAAATTTGGAAACCGTGGTCTGGTATGGCAGATATCTTGATTTACCAAGTTATGCTTTGGTTGGACTTATGTTTTTTGCGCAATGAAGTGGCAAAAATTTAATTTTTCGCTACTTTCACACGTTTTTTGCCTGTGGCGCTGCGCGGACACTGTGTGGTCTATTGGTCCGAAACTTGGGACATAGAAGAAGCTTGGGCCAAGGAACATGCCAGCATTGGTCTGGTAAAAAAATATGAATCTTTTCAAAACCTATTAAACTTTTCATTTCCCATTATATTCTATGGGAAAATTTATATGTCTATTTTGCGAAAGAAAAATGGCAATCTGGCTATCCGGTCCCCACTCACAGCTGAAGATTTTGCATGCTCACAGCAGAAGATTTTCTTGCAGCTGAAAATGTTGCTATCTCATGGCTGAAAAATTTTTAAATGTGTAAAAATTTTAGAATTGCATGTCTCATTAACGTTTTTTTCTTTTTACTTGAAATTTACACGGTGTTGAGGGGATGACCTAGAGATGTGAATTATGCTGTTTAGGTGTTGGGGAATTATTATAGGGGTGTGGTCACGCACCTGTATATAGGGTTGAGTAGACACTTTAATGTTAAACCTCAAATTTTGTGTGTTAATAACTTTGCAACTGTTCAACGGATTTGAACGCAATTTGGAATGCACCATCCAGTATGGTAGCTCTCTTGAATTTACCAACTTGCATTTCAGTTGGACATACAGGTATAATAAAAACAAATGTATATCACACTGCCGCCTGTACATTGTTACTGTATAGTTATTAGCTGACTTCCGTTATGCTTTGGCTGATTGGCTGGTATGCTGTTGACTTTGTCCTCCTTTATAAAGCTATCTTCTTCTCTGTTGTCGTACACTGCATCTGCAGCACAGTGTCATGTCTGAAGGGAACAGGAGCAACAGTACTCAGGACTCAGAAAGAGAATGACACAATATTGTGGTTGATTCAGAGCTTCAGAACGATTCTGTTCATATAAGAAACAAATATGTTTTTGTTCAGGTTGTCAAAATACAAACTTTATTGCTGCAGCTTACATACATAATACAAAAAGATTATATCCCATTCAACTCAATAGTTTTACAAAAGCATTACAGTTTTTCCGTCTCCGTTTGTAAGTTAATACTGCTGCAGAGACAGGTCTTACAGTTGCAAGAGTGGTCTTGTGTATTCTTAGGGTATGAAAACCACAGACTGAAGGTGAGCAGTTCTGTTACCCAAAGAATGGAAGTTAGAGCACTCCTACAACAGTAACAGTAGTCACCGCAGCAGTATTAATATATTATTGACTGACGCTGAGCAATAATATAGTAAACATTTTTTTTTAAAAACTCCCATGAATGATTCTATTTCCAGAGCACAGACGTGTGAGACACTCTTTTAAAGAACAAGACTATCTCACGTGCAGAGGAAAAGAGTGCTCTGATTGCTCCCTCACTCTATAATTATCCAAATACATGCAAACGTGTATTACAACCTAATTTACATAGAAACATAGTAGTTGACGGCAGATAAAGACTGCAAGGCCCATCCAGTCTGCCCATTTCTTTTTCTACCTTATAAATGTGCCATCGTCCTTTGCTGTCAGTGACCTATCTAGTCATACTCATCTGTATTGCTTCCTTATGCCTATCCCATGCCTGTTTGGCATAAGGGAGCAAACACTAGACCAGGTAACCCACAGGGAGTGGTGATCAGAACAAAATGACTTACGATGAGGAGTGTGATGGCAGTTTCCAGCAGTATGGGATAATTAAGTCATCACAAGGGCCCGTGACAAGGCTGACCATCTGTCCAAATACAATAGGGAAGATCTTTGCCTTGGTTCAGCTTCTGAGCCAAGATTAAGTACCTGATCCTGCAGGTGCTTGATAAAGCATCAAGGAACACCAGAACAATACAACCCTGCAGATCTATTATGCCCACTAAGCCCTGTAAATTAGTTGAAAATCTTTTTTGTCCTGTATTAGTTTGTGATATCTCTGGGAAAACTCTAAAAAAAACCCATAATGTTTACACAAAATTCTGCTTCTATTTCATGTCATTACATGATGGATTTAACCCCTTAAGTCCCTCACCCCCTCTCCTACATTATAGACGCACTCACTTGGGGGGTGCTAGGTACTGCATGATGACCCACTGCCAATGGCTCCTCTGCCACGTCACCCCCCCAATGTGTTGCTTGAAGAGCGGTGCTCAGCACCACCCACCACTGAGAGAAGAGCATCCTAATGGCCACTCCTTCACCAGCACCACCCACCACAGAGAGGAATGCATCCAGTGAGTGCTCCTACACCAGCACCACCCACCACTGAGAGAAGAGCATCCTGCGAGGGCTCCTACACCAGTACCACCCACCACTGAGAGGAGTGCATCCCATGAGTGCTTCTCTACCAGCGCCACCCACCACTGAGGGAAAAGCATCCCACGAGCACTCCTTCACCAGCACCACCCACCACTGAGAGGAGTGCATCCCACGAGCGCTCCTTCCCCAGCACCACCCACCACTGAGAGATGAGCATACTGTGAGCGCTCCTTCCCCAGCACCACCCACCACTGAGAGAAGAGCAACCCATGAGTGCTCCTACACCAGCACCACCCACCACTGAGAGAAGAGCATCCCGCAAGCACTCCTTCCCCAGCACCACCCACCACTGAGAGAAGAGAATCCCGTGAGCGCTCTTTCACCAGCACCACCGAGAGAAAAGCATCCTGCAAGCGCTCCTTCACCAGCACCACCCACCACTGAGAGGAGTGCATCCCGCGAGTGCTCCTTCACCAGCACCACCCACCACTGAGAGGAGTGCATCCCGCAAGTGCTCCTACACCAGCACCACCCATCACTGAGAGAGTGCATCCCATGAATGCTCTTTCCCCAGCACCACCCACCTCTGAGAGAAGAGTATCCTGCGAGCGCTCCTACATCAGCACCACCCACCACTGAGAGAAGAGCATCCCGCAAGCACTCCTTCCCCAGCACCACCCACCACTGAGAGAAGAGAATCCCGTGAGCGCTCTTTCACCAGCACCACCCACTGAGAGAAAGCATCCTGCGAGTGCTCCTACACTAGCACCACCCACAACTGAGAGGAGTGCATCCCGCGAGCAATCCTATACCAGCACCACCCACCATTGAGAGAAGAGCATCCTGCGAGTGCTCCTTCACCAGCACCACCCACCACTAAGAGGAGTGCATCCCATTAGCGTTCCTACACTTCCTTGCCAGTGTCACGTCCTGCCATCCTCTGGTGGTGGTGTAAACATGAGTCACCAGCATGCATGCCAGAGAGTGCTGCCCCCGACCCACTTAGGACAATGGAACCAGCCACTAAAAAACACTCACAAAAGCAGCAGTGCAATGAAAAGATTTTTTTTTTCCAAAAAGCTAGTTTCAGCTACAATAAATAAAAACATTAGCATTCCTGTCAAATCTACTTTTCTAGGTACCTCCTATGCTGCGAAACATGAGTTTTTTTATTTTTTTTTACTATTTTCTCGACCCCATCCCCTGCCAAGTCTATAATGCTATTTCTATGCCAAATGTGGCTGCCATCTTTTTTTTTTTCACATTCTGTTTATGCCCCCCCCCTGCACTCCACTTCCTTTGGAGTCACCTATGGTGTATGTCCCTGCCCCCTCTTACCTGCAGCCCATGGTAGTCCCCCCATGTAGTCTTGGTCTGCCCCCCCCAGGTGGGGATGAAGTGGGGCCCATACACCCCGAACATCTTCCTTTCATTGGGGCACCAGTCCAGGAAAGGCAGGGGATCTTGGTGGATCTGCACCTGGGTGCTCTGTCTCCGGTAGTGAAGGGAGCCATTTTCCTTGTTCTGTGTAGATGTGGCGTGTCGCCCGGCGTCAAGGCGTGTACATGGCTGTCATGCCTCCCCATCTACATGGCTGGGTGCTTGCTGTACCCCAGGCCTCTGCCTGGGGCCAGTCAACACCAAGCCTCAGCCCCTCCTCCTGGAGAAGGGAGCAGTCCCTTGGACGCCAGCCTCCTCCTCCTCCTCCGCTTGCCCTCTGACCCTCGGCTCCCGCCATCTTTTTTCTTGAAAAAAAAAAACAACTAAAAAATATTCATAAATACTCACATTTGGCGGTTCCATGACAAGTCCACACTGTCTGACACAGCTAAAACTGAACTTCAGACAGTGATTCTACTTGGATTTGTTTAAAAACTTCTAAACTTCAATGTAGAATTCATTTCAGGAGGTTTTTCCCTAACACATTTTATTAAAAACATTAGAAAATTAATCACCGTGGAGTTTTATTTGTTAATTTATATGGAGTAAATCAGAGGACTCAGCTGCACACAACCTCGGACTCCACATAAATTAACTATTACAACTCCAATGGGGATGAATTTTTCAATGGTTTCAACAGAATTTGTTAGGGAGAATCCCCCCGAAAGGAATTCTGCATAGAAGGTTAGAACTTTTGACATAAATGTAGGTAGAAGCGCCATCCAAAGTTCCGTTTTCGCTGTGTCTGATGGCACAGACTTGACGTGATACCCTGTCTCACTGGAAGTAACCTTAATTGGAGAAAGTTAGAAATTCCTATGTCCAGCATTTGGGTAATAAGAATCTGCACAGGACCTTGAGCAACATTTGTCATCCCACTATACCTCATTATACTCGGTTGTATTTAAGTCTGACTCCGGTGTGCATTTAGAGCTATGGGGGCCCTGAAGCATTCCAGAAGGGGGGCTGCATCAGTCCCCATCTCCAATGCCCTCACCATAGGGCTGCTCATGGTATTGTTCCTCCCTATTATCACTCTGGACTGTGCTCCCCACATGGGGCAACTCGGGTTCTCACCAGGATTACTTGATGAGTGGGACTTTACTTTTTCTAACCTAATAGCCACCAGGGACAGACAGACTCCCTGGCTCATCTGCTGCCTTAACCTGCGGTGCTTTCTGTACCCTATCAAAGTGGTAAGGCGCATCGGCCGCAGGACGTCCACTAAGGTGGGCACTCCCCCTTTGAGGCATTTCCTCTGGCTCCTACTGGTGACACTCGTCCTGGCAGGGGATGTGGAGTTGAACCCAGGTCTTACATGTCACGCCCTCTCCTCTCCTGTGGGCTGGCAGTCAGTGAATGGGCTGAAAATAGCTCATCTTACTGTCCGTAGCCTTCTGCCCAACATGGCTGAACTCCATGCCTGGGTCACCCTCTACAAGTCTGACATGCTAGGGATAACAGAATATTGGCTTAAACCCTTGATCCCAGACTCTGCTTTTGTGCTTCCTGGCTTTGACTTCCTCAGGCAGGATCATCCAGGAAAAAAGAGGGGGGTGGTATTCTGGTTTACTACAGGAGCCACCTTAACTTGTTGGTGCTGACCTGCCCTCAGCCACAGCAGTCTTCCTGTGAGCTGTTGCACACTGTTCGCTACTTGGGAATGCAAAGAAACTGCACATTATATGTACCTATAATCCCCCCATGGGTGGTGTACTGGGTTTATCCTCCCTTCTTGAATCTGTTGGTTCCAGGACAGGAACAATGAGATAATAATCCTAGGGGATCTCAACCTAAACTGGCTTGGAGGCAATGTCAAGCAGTCTGAAACTCTGCTAGCTGGCTTCTCAATGTCCCAACTCATTCAGGAGCCCACCAGATGGTCATCCATAGGTGGTAACAGCTCTCTCCTGGACTGGGTCCTGACCAACAGTCCTGAGCGGATTAGCTCCTCAGGTACCCTCCCGGACTCCATCTCTGACCATGCCCTGGTGTACAGCATATGGAAGATCTCCACCTCAAGATCCCTCCCAAAATCATCCAGGTCAGGGACTTCCAGGTTTGACCTGGGACTTTCCAGGAGCATCTCATGTTCCTTGACTGGTCTTCAGTCATGGATGCCCAGAATGCTTCCTCGGCAGTCTGTCACCAATAGTATCTTGAGGATGTTACAGGATAAGCATGCCCCCCCATCAGATGGAGGGTAAGGGGGCTGTACAAAATGGTTGCATGGGAGCCTCTTGCTCTCATGAGGGCTAGAGATAAATGTTGAGCCAGTTTCAAGGTCTCAATGGACCAGACCATATTCCAACGATACAGGAGGCTCAGGAATGAGTGCAAAAAGGCTATCAGGGTTGCCAAAAGTGACTTCTGTAAAGCTGCCTTGCAGACCTCAGCTAAAGACTCTAGGAACTTCTGGAGGAATATTAAAAACATAGTGAGTGGCTCCTCCTCCTGTGAGGCTCCGGACATGCTCATTGATGGTGCTAGCTGTAATAATCCGCTAACCATTGCAAATGCATTCAATGCTCACTTCTCGGACCTGTCTGCGTTCACCTCACTATTCTCCTCCACTGGTCATGATAGTCCTATCCAAGTCCCTCTGCGTCACATGGCACCTTCCCCCCGTCCTCCATTCTATCTCAAGTCTGTGACGGTAAAAGAAATGCAGAGATTGCTAACTGGTCTGTCACCCTTTTCTAGTGCTGGCCTTGATGGCATGGAACCAAAGCTTCTCTGCCTTGCCGCTGCCTATATTGCCTCCCCTGTGGCCCATATCTTCAACCTATCCTTAGCCTCTGGGGTTATCCCAGACCTGTGGAACGTGGCATGGGTTGTCCCTGTGCTCAAACAGGGCAACCCCAGGATCCTTGACAACTATCGTCTGATTGCCATTCTGCCTGCCATCAGCAAGCTCAAGAAAGTTGTGGCGGGACAACTCTTGGATTATATCCAGGCTCATGAGCTTCTGTCTCCCTCACAGCATGGTTTTCGAAAAGGGCACAGCACCACCTCTGCACTGGTCTCTGTCACTTCTGGGATAAGGGCTGCTATGGACCAGGGCAGACTCTCTGGGGGCCATCTTTATTGATCTCTCTAAAGCTTTTGACCTTGTTGACCATGCCTTGCTATGCTCTCAACTTGGGTCTTTGGGCTTATCCCCTCTGGCCCTGAGTTGGTTCTCCAACTACCTTCCTGGAAGGCAGCAACTGACCAAATATAGTAAGGTGCTCTCGGACGCCACCCCCATGTCCTCAGGGATCCCCAAGGGGTCAGTCCTTGGGCCCCTACTTTTTTCCATCTTCATCAACGACCTTCCCTCCTCAGCGGCCTCCTGCAGGGCTGTCCTGTATGCTGATGACCTTGTTATCCTCACTCATTCAAAGGATATTGGGGTCATTAACCACCAACTGAGTGAGGGTTTCAGGAGTGTCCATTCCTGGATATCATCCCATAAGCTGGTCCTAAATCTTAAAAAGACCCAGGCCATGCTGTTCAGTTCCCATGCCAAGTTAAAGGCCTCCTCTGTTCCTATGTGCATCTCGGGTATTGATGGTACTCCTGTTCTCACCACCGATTCTGTCAAATACCTTGGGGTGACACTTGACCCGCAGCTCGATCTTGGTCAGCATATTCAAAATGCGTGTAGAGCTGTTAACTGGAAATTGGGTCTGGCTTACAGGGCAAAGAATAACCTTACTCCGGCTGCTCGCCTAGCACTGTCTAGAGGGGTGTTTCTACCATCCCTCTGTTATGGGCTCTTTTGTTTGCCGATACCTCCAAGATCCACCTCTCTAGATGGACCGTTGCCTATAATAACATCTGCCATTTTGCTCTTGGAGTCCCTCGTCTCACTCACCACTGTGATCTGTACAGTAAGCTCAACTGGCTCTCCCCACCCAATTATTTGAATTTTGTTGTGGGCAGTTTCACGGGTAAGGTACTGGGTACTGGCACCCCCCCCGGACTGGCGGAGCTCCTTGTGCCAGCAGCCCCTGCTACCTACCCCCTAAGGTCACTGGGCTCTGCTATCCTTAAGGTCCCTCCTACTCATACCAAAATGGGGGACAGGGACTTTGCGTCATGTGCCCCTAGACTGTGGAACTCCTTTCCTGTCCAGGTCCGGACCTCCCCTGAGTCAGGCCTACGCACCTCCCTGTGGAACCACCTGCAGCTCTCGTCAGTATGTGACTGTCTTAACCCTCCCTGATTAGCCTGGTCCTCTGCACAGTGTACTTGAGTGTATTCATTCCATGTATCTTGCAAATGTGTAAATTTTGTATATATCTGTATATATATTGCTGGTGACATTGTGTCAGTGACGCTGTACCTTAGCATACTGACTATGATTACTGTCATGACCTGAGATATCTTACTATGTATGTTATGCTTCTCCTGACATCTGTGTATCTGCCCTACTTGCTTCAAATTGTACTCTGTATGTTCTTTGATTTCCTGTACTCTCCCGGGTCGTACCTGAAAATAGGCATGTGTTTGTCTAATGTACTTACCTGGTTAACAAAAGCTAAATAAATAAATAAAATACCTCATCCCCTTCTGTGGAGAAGAGGTATTTAGTCTCCACTGGTCTTGTACACACAAAATGAGTAATGTTACAGATATCAACATAGTTTTCAAATTATTAGGGCATATTGTGCTCTTATTCCTTGTAAAGGTTTAAAAATGTGAAAAAAAGTATTTTCTGCTTTTTTTTAATAAAGCTTCCCCCTCACTCAATAAAAAAGTACATTTATTTTTCAATGATTGTCACCATTTAAAACGTCTAACAGTGTCATGTGTCTTTATTTTGGTAGTGGAATGATTCATAGTAACTTTTTTCTGTAGCTTCCTCAAAAGAAATTGCTACAGCTTTCATTTATTTATAATATCAACATGTTATCAAAAGTAAATAATCTGCATTATTAAAGTTTCTTGTGAAAAATGAATGTTACTTATTTACACCCTGAAACTGGTTTCAGTTTTAAATACTGTACCTGGATGCATTTTAATCATTAAAAACTAAAACAAACTGTTAATAGAATTATTGGCTCTGCCACAAAAATATGCAATACTGCACAATGTAGTCAGAATGCACATGGCTTGTTCCTGTACAACTGAATAAAGTGCAGAGTGCTATTTTGTAATTTTCCTTATTTATAACACTTGTATACAATGGCGATAAATGACAAGTCATTTTTCCAATACGGCATATATTGTGTTCAAAATGAAGTATTCTCTATGACTTGTAGTGCGTGTGTTCCGTGACAGACACACAGCATGTCTAGTGTGCGATGGGGGACAGAAGCTTTGTGCACGTTCTTACCCTTTCTCTTGAAGAAACTAGTCATTTAATCCCCTGAAGAAACTTGTAATGTGATGGCATGGATTACAGGAAATCATGCAAAAGGAAGAAAATATTCTCTGTACATCTTAGCACTTAAAATAACAGAACATGTTTAGTTTTATATTGTTCTCTTTCATACAGGCAGTAAAAAGCTGTTGTAACCAACACATCCATGCACCCACCGTCTCTCCATTATATCCTGTGTTGGTTATATCCAGTGAGGGCGGAGCCCAACAGCAGACCTAGGATTTGTCCCTGGAGGGTGCAGGGGCTGGGACTTGGTAAGTAAATTGTTTTGAATGGGATTTAACTCCTTTATATTATCTGCTACAACCTTTTTATTAAAAGGTTCACAAAAAACACAAATCATGCAATCACAGTAGGATTTGGGAATCGGCTAGTAGGGAAAGAAAGGACATCAGCAAGTGCGTTAAGTGTCCAATGGGGAGGTGGCCACCCACTCCACGTCCTCTAGATCCGCAACTGGAGGGGGACTGTGTGGCAGCTGTGTCTATCTGTGAGCAGGGGTCCAGGGTGAATGAGAATTTATTGTAAAACTTTAACAGATATTTAAACCTGTTCGGGTTTTAGTTCTCTGTACATGCTGATCAGAATTAATTATTTCAGCTGTCTAATTTGGCCTAACAGGCCTTGCATATGAGTAATCTTTTGTTATTAATAAGCATGAAGTTAAAAAAAAAATTGATTTCACAAATCCAGCTCAGGAAATACGCTGTGTATTCGATATGTGTTTATTTAATGTCATTTTACTGACAGGAAACATTAGGATTTTTAGGGATGTTTACTGCTGAAGGTAAGGTAATAAGAAAATAGCAAGTCTAGTGGCTGACTGTTGAGGTTACAGGACAGTAAGAACAAAGGCAATTCTTGATGCAAGTGTTTCGTTGAAATGTAAAACCTTTGTTCTTTTAGTGTATTTACCTAGTAAGAGAAGGTTTGCAGCGTGTGGAAGATTATGTTGCAAGAAATTAAGGGGGACGTATTCAAAGCCAGACACATGCACCGCGCGAAGAGATGTGCAGTGCAAGGACATGCACAGCTGAAAAACAAGGCCATATTCAGCAGTGGCGCATGGACATGCGATCGTGCAAAACCAGCTGAATATCACATGGTTGGCGATCACACAAGGCCATATTCAGCAGTGTTGCATGGACATGCGATCGTGCAAAACCAGCTGAATATTGCATGGTTGCGCGATCACACGAGCAACATACGCAGAGCAACAGAGCAGGATGTAATGTGTGATGGGCCTTGCGTTGCATGGCGCAGATCACTGCAATATTCAGCCAAGATATGCAAATGGAGTCATTACACAGTTGGTGCCCATCCTGGATATTTGCATCTCATTACCTGCAGGTATGCATCTCACTTGCATGCGGAGGAGCAGATGAGCAGGGATGCACCACCGGGACGGTGTGGTGTGCACATCAGGTACTCTATGCTGAAAGGTAGGTCCTTTGCCAATTACATGTGTGTGTGTCACTCTGTATGTGCTGTGACTGCCAAATACTACCACAAGCCCTGCTGTGTTTCCACAGCACCAGAGATGTTGCCTGGCAGGCAGAGGTAACCTAACTTCACTAGGGATGATCCTACACTTGTGTGTGCCGCATGCCATACCTGTGCACTACTCATCCACAGGTGTCCCTTGGCCAGCCACCCCATTCCATGCTGTCATTGTGCCCCTGCCCTCGGTCTCCTGTCACACTGTCCATGCTGCTCTCCCCCCCACACTAGCATGTCTGCATGCCCTGCCACACGTCGGCCCGTTGGGCCCCCTGTACACCCCATACATCTGCACCTTATGTACCTTGTACCTGTGCCGCTGTATTGCTGCATGCACGCACAAGCTGGCCCCTGGTCAGGTCCCTGAACTCAAACTGGTGGCACTGGCCGGCCACGAGCCAACTGTAGGCTACATGTGCACCTCCATGGTGGCTGGCATGCACACAGGTGAGTCTCCCTGTGGCAATGCACACCACATGGTGGTTTATTGCATAGCAGCCCTTCTATTCTGGTACACCTCACTGTCACCACCAGGTACCCGTGGCAAGCAGGCACATGGCTGCAGTGACATGTTACACCACCGCCATGGCATGGCATCCATGTTTGGGTGCCTGCAGCTCAACAAGGTGCAGCCCCCAGAGCTGTCTCAGTGGTGCCCTGTTGGGTTGGTACTGCCCCACATTCCCATGTCTGTCAGCAGGTCCTATGTGATGCAGGGATGGTACCATGTCAGCTAGGTATACCACCTATGGGCCCAGCATTGGCCACCCTGGTGTTCCCCCAGTCTCCCCATGTCAGCCATGCCTGCAGCCATTCCACACACCCAGGCGTGCCATGGGTCTGTTGCCTGCAGTCTGTGTGTGTGTGTGTGTGTGTCCCTCTCCCCCCCTCTCTCCTGCTCTCTCACACACCTTGTTTCCCCCTCTCCTAGTGCAGTTTCTGCACCTCACACTGGGTGGTTTACTGATTTAGGGCTGCCTTTAGTGAACTTTATTCAGAGCGACTGCACACACATGTTGCACGATGCACCATTGGCACAATCCCATTCAATATGCAGTTGCGTGGCACATTCATGTACACACCTCCCTTTAGTGTGCGGTATGGCCTCTTGCTGCACTGCTGCGCAGTCACGTTTGCGCAGTGCACAGATGTCTGCTGAATATACCTCTATTGCACATTTCTGTGTTTTCGCCGTGCATCTCTGCACTGGACCGTGCAACTGCTCTCAATATGGTGGCCCAAATCTCTGTAGCTTCTCTAGCTCATTTTTATACTTGCCAACTCTCCTCACCAGCTCTGCACCCTCCCCTCTGTGTCTGAACTGCTCCTGATTATGAGTGCTGCAGGCCCACTTCTAACTGGCCACGGTCTTGATCAAAGCACACTACAAAACCCCTCAGTCCAGCCACAACTGCCCCATGACATACTTATGGCCCTGCCCTACTGAGACAGTACGACTACGTGCTCTTGAATAAGCTAGCTCACCACAGTCGTATCGCAGCTGTAAATGTATCGGTATGTAATATACTTCTGTCTTTTACACCACAGCTATTTTGACCTATTTGGGGAGACTGTATTGTAAGCTTATCTGCACCAGGTACCGGCGGTCAATATGATGATTGCACTGTAAATGTATTTTTGCACTGTGTATGTAGGTATTACCTCTGCTGTCCTGTGTTTCCTTGTCTGCCCCAGGTCAGAACTGAAAACAAGACTCTCAGACTCTACCTGGTAAAATAAGTTTTAAATAAATACATACAGTAGATTTTAAAAGGGCCAGTGATGGGGGGTAGGGGGTGGGTAACTTTTTTAGATGAGCGAGGACAAAAGAGAAGGTATAGCCACTAAATGTGGTCTTTCTTGGGGTGGGGATGCAGGTGCTAAGGGGCAAGGAGAAAAGTGCACTTAGGGGTGATGGAGTCAGCCGGGCATGGAACGGTAGCAAGGCCATGATATATTGGATGCAGAGGTGAATCCATGCTCAGCGGGTGTGACCTCCCGAGTCCTTTGGGTGTAAGACCCCAAGCTGAAAGTGAGCAGCTCTGACAATCTACGGACACAAAAGGCAGCCTTCCTGTCAAGTGTGGAGAGGACCTGATGTCTGTATTATTAAATTGTCTGTGGCTATCTAGAGAGATCTGTAGATGTGGAAGTGATGTTGGTTTAGAAAGACTTTTCAAACAAAACCTAATGACCAGTGTGTATGTGTGTGTCTGGTTTTCTATAACAGGCATGCAGAAAAAGAGAAGTGAAACCACTGGAGCCACACCATATGACAGTCAACTGTACCTGATGAGATGTGCCAACAGGGGACATGAGTGAAAAACAGGAATGCAATGACGTACAGTGAAGCCCACCAGGATGAAGCCTAACTCTTCGGAATTCTGCAGTAGAGTTACTGCAGCAAACAATGCAATTTCAATGGGAGTTAATCCCTTTTGTCATGCAGGAAACCTGTGACACTGTGTTTTTTTCCTGGCGGGCTTCTGCAAGGTATTTCTGTCATTCTGTTTTTCTCACCAGGTGGACAGGTTTCTTATCACAAAACAGCACTTATCCAGTGAGTTTGACCACTGCCCTGTGGCGCTCAGAACAGCTTGTGTCCAGAGGCATCCTGGGGTAAAGGGACTGGGGACAAATAAAAGTAGAAGAATAAAACAGCATGAATTAAAAACAGTGCAATAAAGTGCAAAGAGCACAGCAGCAATACACTGGGAAGGAGTAAAAGTGGGACTTGTGCAAGGGACAAAAAAGGGGACTTGCACTGGGTCCAAAATGAGCCCAGCTTAGATCAAGTCACAAAAGTATGGCAACAGCTAGGAGCCAGAAGCATCCCATTAGGACAAGACAGAAAAATGCAAAGATCATGGAGAACAAGAAGTAGGAGAGGGAACGCTGTTTGAAGGGGTGGGAGTGGAGAGAGCAGTATAGCACAGTGGTGAAGAGCACTGAGCTGCAAACTTCGAGAACTGGGTTTGAATCTCACAGCCACCACATGCATACTGTGTGACTGCGAGCAAGTCACCTAGCTGTGCTCCCAGGGTGCACCTGGAAACGAGCTCTGCCTTAGTGTGCCTTTCCTGGTGAAAACTGAAGAAAGAAATATATATACATACACATAATAAAGGAATAAAATAAAGGGCTAGTGCAGAAAAGGGGATGGGGATTAGGTGTAGGAGCAGACATACGGTAAATGTGGTTGCAGAGCGGAACCTTCACACCAGAGGACGACAAAGAGGAGCAGACTGAGAGGGAAGGCTACATCAAATCCATGGGATCTAGCCGGAGAGGTCAGATGGTTGTGCTCTGGTCTTGAAATGAGATAAACAGAAGGAGTAGGAGTTGGAGGATTGAAGGCGGTAAGAGGTGGAAAGAAGACAGGACAGGAGGGAGGGAACCAAACCAGATCTTGGAGATGAGGAAGATACAGTGAGAGGCCTCTACCCTCACTGGAGAGTAGTGAGAGAGAGAGAGAGAGAGGAGGAAGAGTAGAAGGAGCAGTGATGAGCATGTTTTTGGAAGCCAAGGACAAAGTGACAGGAGGAGTCCGGCCTTGTCATGTTCAGCTGTCAGAATTTCAGAATTCTGATTCTGACAGAATTGTGCAGAATTAGGTGGAATTTCCAAAATTCCACACAATTCCCACAAAACCAGAATTTGAAGATTCTGTGCAGCTCTTGCTGGGAGGCAGCAATATACCTCACAACCACAAAGTCAAAGGCAGGAAGAATTGCTTGTGCAACAATCTCACGCTGAGAGGGGAGACCCTCCGGGAATCTTCAGCACCCTTGCCTGAGGCTGGGGCCAGTTGCACATAACTGGCGTGGAAGCCTGCTGGGATAGGACATATTGCTTAAACATTTCCTTCTGTTCATACCATCCTGTTCTTATTTTCTTCCCGGGTAATGAAACAAAAGTTTTCACTTGAATTGTAATCATCCGTCCCATATCTGCAGTACATCTCCTCTCATAGTGAGACATACATTACTCACCATTTAACTTATTAACAATAGGTTTCATGTCATTTGCAACTATGTCTCTTTCTCCACAACATTAAATGAGTTACAGTTTAGAATATGGCTGTTTAAGTAAGTAATAAGTCACGAAAGGGTCCGCATTACAGGATTTTAATGCATGCCTCCGATGTATAGTAAGGCACAAGGCTGAAGGCTGACTGTCCTTACGCTGCTGGGAAGTGCACTAAATTCCCAGGATGCACACCCTGGAGGAGCTTATTACACTTATGAAATGTCTCTAAGCAGGTTTTTGGTGGGGGGAGGAAAATGAGATTTGGTACCTGACAGTGCATTTACAGAAACAGGTGATGTCTCTCAGCTAATGAAATTTCTAGATTTTTTCTTGCCATTTTATAAAATGGCATAACTTAATGCGTAATGAAAGTTACTGTCTTTCTGTTAACCCCACCCTTTTGTGTACAGATTTCCATTTCAACACAGATGGAACTTTCTCTGTCACACTTTGTCACACTCAACTCTTATTTTCATACTCTCGCTCTCTCTTTCTAGCACTCTTTCACATCCTCTCCCCCCTTTCAGGCACAATGTTGCTTTTAGGCACAACAATTCCCCATAAAGTACATTTTGGACTCAAGAAGTCCACACAAATTAAGACACAAAAAGGAAAATTATAATCTGCTAAGTAAAAAGTAAGCTTATAAAAGTGCACAGGTAACCCCCATTTGATAAAAAAATGTAAAAAAAAGTCTCAGGCAGTATAGTTAAAATTCAAGTAACTCCAAGGACATCTGTTCCATTTTCTCTACAAGCAAAAATCCAAGTGTGCCGGGTGAAGCAGAAGACGATCATGATGAGAAGCTGCCAGGAGAGTAGCAGGTAATTGCTGTAGAAGAATGCCACTGCAGCACACACAGACTGAAACAAAGACAGATAGATGTTTCCAAGATTGCAAATCATCTGCATACATAATCAGAATACGTTCAACAATCATGTCACTCTATTCAATATGCAGCATAGAGACCTAATGAAATGAAACAAGAACTGAACAAGGGTTCCTGAGTAGCAAAGTAGGCAACTGACCTTTGTAATGTGGAGGTAATTGGGAGGCATGGGCAGAGGGGTCCTCAGGAGTAAAATGAGACTGCCCAGCCCAGTCACTTACCATCCCCAGAACTCAACTACACACTTTGTTCCTCCATGGATGACCCCCCATTAGAAGGGCCTCCAGTGCCTACTCTTTACCTCTGGACAGAGGTTAAGGGTTGCTGTGGGAGCAAGAGTCCTGTCAGCAGTGCGGGACCTGCGTTGGAGAGCATTCCATGCAGCTGGGGTCCTTTTCCACCTTTTTTGTTTCTCCATGCCCACTAATGTCTTGGAGGTGGTATGTCTGATACAGGATGGGTCAGAGTGATGATGCCCCCCTCTCTTCCCACTGGCTCGAGCCTGCACCACCACTACCTGCGGTCACCCAGGTGGCGGTACTCCCGCAGAGTCAAGGAACCTACCTTCCCCCGAGATGAGCATCCACTGGGATGCACAACTATCCTCCCTCAACTGTCTCTCCGATGACCCAGACTCATTCTCAAACCCGGGTCACCATCTGTAATGTTACCACTGCGCCAGCGAACTGGCTGAGTATTTTTGTTTTTATGTCTTTATTTTAAGGCAAAGGTTCAATTCCAGGTCACGTTACAGTATTTTAACCATGGTTAGCATGTCACTGTAGCTCCTTTCTAACTATGCCAAACTAAGAAACTTTAGAGGCATGTCACCATGTAGTACCCCTACTGCACAACTGTTCTGACTGCAGCTGACATCTTAGCAATTAAGAAGCATGGAAGCAAGAGTTTACATCAAACATATTTAATCTATATAAGTTTAATACCTGTATGAATTTAAAGATGGCAAAGGCACGAGCACTTTGCTCCGCATACAGACAGCCAAGAACACTGAATAACTGGGTGTTGAAGCAACTGTCTCCAAGGCCCAGCAGAAAACTACAAAACAAGGCAACTCCAGGGCTGAAAAGGAAAAATAGTATCAGAAATGCACAACGATGTTTCAACTGAGACTGCAAACATTGATCAAGCCTAAAACATACTGCACCAGATTTTCAAACAGGCCGCCAAACCACAGATTAGACAACCTCTAGGGTGGTCTAGCAGTGCCCTGTGATTTGCACACATACGGCACTGCACGTGTCAGAAAAAGAAGCGTGTCTAATTTTTTTTTCCACAGAAGCTGCTTTAAGTTGTGGAAGCTGTCATAAAAACCCAAGCAACAAGGCACAGGTTAAGTGCTTAAAAGTGTACTTTAGTTTGGGTTTTGAGAAAGATTAACGAGGTTTGGCACAGATAAAGTGCTTCAGATGGTACTTTGGCTGGGGCTCCTTGAAACTTTCTAGGAACCTCGTACTTTGGTTGGGGTTCTTTGCAACTTTCAAGCAACTCCAACAATAATAAACAAAGCAAAAGGACTAGCGCACACCCTCCCCCCCCCCACATAGCATAACATTTAAACTTTCAAATGCCAAAATTGGCTATATTTACTTTCAAGCTCCATGTGAGGAGAGGGTCCTCTTAGTTTCAGATTGGAATTCCAATTTGAGTAAGCTAAATCACCAAGCGTCAAGGTGGGACCCTTGATTTAGTCCCTAACTTTACAATGCCTCAATGGCTACTAGCTAACTGCTTTTATACTGTGCTCCCAACAGGATTTTACACAGGTGATTTAACTTTCAAATGCCTAAATGGCTACTGTGCTCCCAGAAAGGATATAACACAGACATTTTAAAGGGAGCATGCTATAGAGGAGCACCATAAACTCCCAAAATTCAAGTAAAACCATAAAAACAAAAAATAGCTGCTCAAACCTTTAAATTACTACACACTGGAATTCACATTTCTTATAAGGGGTGCTGCTAGATGGTAACAAATAACAAACAAAGCAAAAGGACTAGCGCACACACACACACCCCCCCCACATAGCATAACATTTAAACTTTCAAATGCCAAAATTGGCTATATTTACTTTCAAGCTCCATGTGAGGAGAGGGTCCTCTTAGTTTCAGATTGGAATTCCAATTTGAGTAAGCTAAATCACCAAACGTCAAGGTGGGACCCTTCAATTTAGTCCCTAACTTTACAATGCCTCAATGGCTACTAATAACTGCTTTTTATACTGTGCTCCCAACAGGATTTTACAGGTGATTTAACTTTCAAATGCCTAAATGGCTACTGTGCTCCCAGAAGGGATATAACACAGACATTTTAAAGGGAGCATGCTATAGAGGAGCACCATAAACTCCCCAAATTCAAGTAAAACCATAAAAACAAAAAATAGCTGCTCAAACCTTTAAATTACTACACACTGGAATTCACATTTCTTATAAGGGGTGCTGCTAGATGGTAACAAATAACAAACAAAGCAAAAGGAACCGCGCGCACCCCCCCCCCCCACATAGCATAACATTTAAACTTTCAAATGCCAAAATTGGCTATATAATTGGGAGCACAGTATAAAAGCAGTTAGCTAGTAGCCATTGAGGCATTGTAAAGTTAGGGACTAAATCGAAGGGTCCCACCTTGACGTTTGGTGATTTAGCTTACTCAAATTGGAATTCCAATCTGAAACTAAGAGGATCCTCTCCTCACATGGAGCTTGAAAGTAAATATAGCCAATTTTGGCATTAGAAAGTTTAAATGTTATGCTATGTTGGGGGGAGGGTGTGCTTAGTCCTTTGCTTTGTTTATTTGTTACCATCTAGCAGCACCCTTATAAGAAATGTGAATTCCAGTGTGTAGTAATTTAAAGGTTTGAGCAGCTATTTTTGTTTTTATGGTTTTACTTGAATTTGGGGAGTTTATGGTGCTCCTCTATAGCATGCTCCCTTTAAAATGTCTGTGTTATATCCCTTCTGGGAGCACAGTAGCCATTTAGGCATTTGAAAGTTAAATCACCTGTGAAATTCCTGTTGGGAGCACAGTATAAAAGCAGTTAGCTAGTAGCCATTGAGGCATTGTAAAGTTAGGGACTAAATCGAAGGGTCCCACCTTGACGTTTGGTGATTTAGCTTACTCAAATTGGAATTCCAATCTGAAACTAAGAAGACCCTCTCCTCACATGGAGCTTGAAAGTAAATATAGCCAATTTTGGCATTTGAAAGTTTAAATGTTATGCTATGTGGGGGGAGGGTGTACGCTAGTCCTTTTGCTTTGTTTATTTGTTACCATCTAGCAGCACCCCTTATAAGAAATGTGAATTCCAGTGTGTAGTAATTTAAAGGTTTGAGCAGCTATTTTTTGTTTTTATGGTTTAACTCCAACAATAATGTTGAGTTGTGCTGGATTAAACAACACTTCATGACCAATAAGAATTCAGGATTTTTGACACCAATTTTTATGATTAAAGGGACACTGTCAACCCATTTTGCATCATATTATTTCTAGATGAAATCCCAGATTGTATGATTGGTTACCTTCTCTAAAATTCATTAATGTTTTAGCTGCCTTTTTTAGTAGAACAGAAATGCATACTAATGGTGTAGTCATACGCAACCTTGTTTTGTTTTAAATCCTTGATCTCCTCCTACAGCATACTTTCTGATCACAAAGAACACCCCCAAACAGTACAGTCACTCATTTTTTTTTATTCTATTTCTATTCACCGGGAACCCAGGGCATCTCTCCAAGGTACAGCTCATCTGCTGCCTCTACTCCCTGCCTGAAACCTCTTCTACTGGACTCCATGCAGGCTGGCGCCACCCGGCCCCGCGGCTTGTCCAGCCCTCCGGATCACCCCAGAGGGAGGGCCCGCTCACCCTTGGTGGCCTGTCTGTAATTAAAGGGACAGCTGCGGGATTGGCAGAGCTGGAAATCCAGGGAGGCAGGTCTGGCATCGGGATGTGGGCAGGTCTCGGGGGGGCCCCTCTTCGCCTCCACTGGGCCACCAGGTTTTTTTTCCGTAAGTCGCTCCCCAGAGCACAGATGTGCAATGATGGCAGCGCACTTATGTGCAGCTGTCTGCCAACGTTCCGCCCCCGACATTGCATTGAGCCTCGCTACCTGTAGGGTTCCTGGTCTCCACCTGGGGCCGCAATGGAGTAAGGCATACCCCAGAACCCATTCTGAGAGGGAATAGCAGTCCTCCAGATGCTTGATCCCCTCCCTCCCCTGCCGACCCCCAATGACCCCAGTCCATTCCTGAACCCAGGTCACTGGCATGGCGCGAGGTGTGGCATCCAGTGCCTCAACCCTCAGCGTAACTGGCCCGGATCGGGAGTACAGCCACTCATTATGCAATAGGTTCCTCTCCTCCCACTGCATCATGAGTGGCTAGACTGTGTGGGGGATATTTCCAAGTCCAGCAAAGATGTGGTGGGAGTTTTTCAAGGAATGGAAACAAACACATCTGTGTAGTAACACCAGCACTGTGGGTTGTCTGTTTTTCACTTTTTAAATGAAAGAAGAAATTAGAATCAAACTACCACTACATCGGCAAGCTCAACAAAATGTGAACAATCTTAACATATATTTTTTAAACTAGGGAAAATTTGAGACGTAAGGGGGTTGACAGTGTCCCTTTAAAGAAAAAGTATTTGTCAATGCTGGACATTTGATCCGTGTTAAACAATTTTTTTTTTTTTTTACCACAAGTTTTGAAGATACTTGTTTTAGGACTCGCCTTATGGACATGACATTCACCATTTAAAGTATACTGGTCAAAATTTCATCTCACACCAGAGGTGCAAAAACACATCTCGGCCAGGATTTTAAAAATGAGACATCACATTTATGAGGCGGTGTGGAAAAATGGTTATGGTGACAGTTTGGAGTCAAAATATTGAAAATTACTGAAATTATGAGGAAACGCTGAAACAGTGTAATGTTCAGTAATAACCTAGGCATTTTACCATATTTGCACACCAAGGGCAGGATATTCAAACTGCGCCATTCTGTGGTGCAAGCCCTTCAGCTGCTCAAAAAAGTTGTGCAGGGGTGTGGCCGGGGTGATATTCAACGGAGTTGCGCTATTGAGCAACTCCTTTGAATATCGCCCCCTGGCCACAGTCACTGTGCATGGCGCAGTGGAACTTGCGCCACTGCAAGTGGTCAGAGTGGAGCATTCAGATGCGGTGGCGCCCAAGTTCCGTTGCGCCGTATTATAAATCTGTGATACTCAAAGGTGAGATGCAAATGAGGGCCATAATTTATGCAAAGCGCCACGAGAGGCCATTTGCCTCTAATTATAGGCCCATTGCTTGCTCATTAACATGCAGCGCCGATCCCGACGCTCTGCACCTGGCACCTGCCAGGCAGCAGCCGCCGGGACCCACGCCCCTGCAGCCCGAATGCAGGCATACAGTAAATCCCCCACTAGCCCGATCAAGGCATAACGTAATAAACCCCTCCCAACTAGCCCGATCAAGGCAGAACACATTCCCCACCCCCGACTAGCCCAATCGTGGGCAGAACACTCCCCACCCCACGACTCGGCCCGATCATGGGCAGAATACACTCCCCACCCCCACTAGCCTGACTATGGCATAACATCAACCCCCCAAAGTCCAGTATCCCTGGTGGTCCAGTGGACCACGAAGCCCGATCATGGCATAAGGTCAAACCTCCCCCAAAGTCCAATATCCCTGGTGATCTAGTGGCCCCACCCACCCACCCACAGAGTCCCACCACCCCCCCCATCAGCGGCAGCACCCCACCTGCCTGCCACCCCGCCCTCCCCCGACTGACAGCTCAGACGTGCTGCGCCCATTGACTCAGAACAAGAGCCAATGGCTATCGTAAATTCATGGATATTCAAAGGTGACATGCAAATGGGGCCATAATTTATGCAAAGGCGACGAGGGCCATTTGTGTCTAATTACAGCCCCATTTGCATGCCATTAGCATGCAGGTGCGTAATCCCAGACGACTTGCTCCTGGTGCCCTGCCAGGCAGCAGCCATCGGGATCGACAAGTTTCTCAGCCCGATCGCGTGCATAGTAGTCATTCTCTCCCAGTGCCGATCACCTAACATAACGTGAATAAACCCCCGACTAGCGACGCTGGAAGAACACTTACCCTGATTCGCCCACCGTGGACCACACTTACCCCATTAGGCCGACTGCAGAACATCTCACTCCACTAGTCCGATTGCAGCACATCACCTCAGTCCTGTATTTTGTGGTCCAGTGACCGTGAGCTCGATTGTGGCACAGGTCATCTCCTCAAAGTTCATATCTCAGGACGGTGTCTTTCCACGGAGCCCCACCTTCTGGGCCCTCCGGCACTCATTTCACCCGCCGGCTTACCCCCGCCGACAGCCAGCCTGAGCAAGAGCCAATGGGCGCAGTTATACCATAGGTAGTCCAGTATGTGAACATTCATTCCATATCTGATCGGTTTTGGAGTGGTATGTTGCACGCCATTGGCTCTGTTTGAACCAATGGGCGGCAGCCCAGCTGAAGAAGTCAGTCGGCGGGCGGCAGGCGGTGGGTGCCAGCCGCCTGCCGCTGACGGAGGGGAAGGGGTGGTGGGGCCCGGGAGGGGTGGGGACTACTGATCACCAGGGATATTGGACTTTGGGGTTTGACCTTATGCTGCATGATTGGCTCATGTCCACTGGACCACCAGGGATATTGGACTTTGGGGGGTTGACGTTATGCCCACGACGCTAGTGGGGTGGGGAGTGTGTCTCTGCCGCGATCGGGCTAGTCGGGGGTGGGGAGTGTTCTGCCCGCGATCGGGCTAGTCAGGGGATGGGGGAGTGTGTTCGCCTGCATCGGGCTAGTCGGGGGTGGGGGTGAGTTCTGCCCGCGATCCAGCCAGTCGGAGGGGGGTTGTGTGACATCATGCCCGCGATCGCCAGTCGTGGGGAGTTGTTTCACTTCATGCCAGCGATCGGGCTGCTGGGGAATACTCTGCCGCCCGCGATCGGGCTCGGGGTTACTATTATGCCTGCGATCGGGCTGCAGGGGCACAGGGAATAGTGGAGGCCACCCACAGGTGGCAGCTGCTGTGTTATACCCTGCAATCGCGGCAGCTCACCTGTGGGTGGCCCTCGACTTAATCCTTTTTTGGGCTCAAAGTTGTGCAGGTGCAGGTAGGGGTTGCGCCTGCACAACTCTGCATGGCCCGCTGAACATCACACTGCACCCTTTATGCATGGTTCCTCCCTCTCGGTTGCACATGCCTTCATTATCATTGCACTGTTGCTCAGCATGTTTTCTGGGTGCTAACTGCCTCCTGCTGAATATTGCAGAATGGCGCACTTCGGACTTGCACGACGCAACCCTATTGCACATGGCTCAGCTCTTTTGAATATCTGTGCCCAAATTTTCAGCATAGTCTTCTTAGTACCCCACCTAATGAACCCGGAACATGAAAGCTTTTAAATCCCTGCCAAAATGTCATTCCATGCCACAGGCACGAAAAAACATTTTGGCCAGGATCTGAAAAATGACAGCTGTCACACTCATGAGGTGCTGTGAAGAAATGGCTATGCTGAAAATGTGGGGTCAAAATATTGAAAATTACCAAAGTTGTGAGCCTGCGTTCACAAATTTCAATACAGGCTCATAACTTTGTTGTTTTTTAATATTTTTATGCCAGATTTTCAACATAGCCTTCTTATGACCTCATCTCGTGAACAAGGGTGGAGAAAATGTTGAACTGCATCCCGAAAGGTAATTTTGCACAGTGACCGTGGAATCACCTTTTGGGACAGATTTGCTTAATTTTACTGACTGTCATGAGGTGGGGTCCCAAAAAAGGTATGTTGAAACTTTGGGGCCAAATTATCCAAAAATGGCCAAGTTATGCCACCAAATTCAAAACCCCATTAAAATACATGAAACAGCATACCTGATTTTCCTGGTCCGGCTTTGAAGAGTGAAGACGCGTTTGCAGTCCAGAGAGGATTATAGCATTGGATTACTGGTGGGTAAGTAAGGACTTGTGGGGTGTGTGGGTGGTGAGTGTGAGTGAGGGTCAGTGGGGAGAACCAACAGCTAATAGATATCGATGGATGTTTTTCTTTCTACAGGCTAAAAACACATCGAGGGTAGGACTTGTTGGAGAATGGTGGTGGGCAACCTGGAAGGGGGGTGTCAAGAGAAGCAGTAGTTGGGACAGGCAACCCTGCTTTGCATACATTAAAAATATAGATATGCGACTCGTTTCCTGGATGGAATGAGACTGCCAGAGCTACTGGAAGAACAACGGGAGAAATTGGGAGAGAAGATATCGGAGAGGGAGACAGGAGGGGCAATAGCACTATTGAAGAATGGGAAGGCAGGAGGGCCTGCTGGATTTGTTATGAAATACTATAAGGAGTTATGAGGGGATTTAGTTAAGGCCATGGCCAAAATGTTGGAAGAAGCAGGAGAGGAGGATGGGTTACCAATAAATAGTTTGCAGGCTATGATCTGTGTACTTCTCAAACCAGGGAAGGACCCAACTGAGTGTGGGTCATATCGCCCCATATCACTCCTAAATTGTTATACTAAAATCTTTGTGAAGGTATTGGCTCGTAGATTGGAGGGAATTTTGTCCCAATTGGTGCACACTGACCAGACCGGTTTATACAGGGTCACCAACCATACCACAACATGAGAAGGCTCCTGAATGTAGTTCAATGGGGCAATAGGCGTCCAGGACAAGTAGTGGTGCTGTCTATGGATGCAGAAAGGTGTTCAACTGCATAGAATGGCCCTATTTATTTGAAGTGCTACATAGATTTGGACTTGGGGACACCTATATTGCTATGATATGTATGCTATACACTGGCCCATGTGCACAGGTGTTAAGTCAATGGGGGCCGCTCTGAGCTATTTGGACTGGGTAGGGGGATGAGACAGGTGTGCCCCCTATCACCCCTTTTGTTCGCTCTGGCAAAAGAATCTCTGGTGATCAGCATAAGGGGAGAGAAGAGAATTCAGGGGGTGGTGGGAAAATCAGGTATACACCATAAATTGACTCTGTGCAGATGACCTGCTTGTGTTTACCACGAACCAAGCAACTACAATACCTGCAGTACTGGAGTTGGTGCAGGAACTGGCAAGTTTTTCAGGGTACAAGTTGAATTTAAGCAAATCAGAATTGTTTAGGATTGCAGGGCAGGGACCTCAAGATGGAGAGAATGCATGGGGATTCAAAGTAGTACAAGATAACTCCACGTACCTGGGAATCACAGTAGAGAAAGATCTGGCAGGGTTATATGGGCTTAATTATGGACCCCTATTACATATAATTAAAGCAGACATAGAAATATGGCAGGCCCTTCCTGTTTCATGGATGGGACGTATCAACCTCCTAAAGATGAATATATTGCCTAGGATCCTATATCTGATGCAAATGCTCCCAATGGGTTTAATCGAAGGGGATTACAAAGATTTGGAAAAGGAGTTTAGTGGCTTTATCTGGCAGAATAAAAGACCTAGGATGTGACTGCTCAGACTAAAAAGTAAGACAGATAAGGGAGGACTTAACTTCCCAGACCTCAAGGGCTATGCGCTAGCCATGCAGAACAGGTATATCCAAGATTGGGTACACCAGGGAAAGATGGGTAGACTTAGAGGAGGAAGACACACGGTTCATTTGACAGGGTACCTAGACCCAGGAGGGAAGAGAGCACCAGAGGCTAAGGCTCAGGAACCCTTTGGTAGAGTGGACACTGAGTTGCCTAGGAAAAGACTAAGAGCGAGCTCATAGTGTGAGCAGCACAGTAACAGGGTTGGTACCAATAGTGGGAACCCAGCCTTCCTACCAGGACTAGAAGGGGTGGATTGACCTCATGACAGATATAAATACTTCCAGATTAGGGCCTTTAACTCAATAAGAATTCACTAAAAAATACCACCAACAGCTTAATTTGGTCTAAATTCAATTGCTTACCATCTGTACCCCGTCGCCCTGAAAAGAGGACTTCTAGGTCCAGTAGGCTTACCGGGTCAACAAAATTCAACAAACAAACAAGAACAGGGCCAGGTAAGCAGGTGCTTGCAATGACATTTTTGGAGGAACTGATATGTAATAAACCAGTTATACCTAAAGGTTTTATAGCCCAAGCATTTAGGCTGGACAGAAACCTGTTCCCAGATAGCTAAGTAAAAATTAAAGGATTATGGGAAAGGGACCTGGGAATCCAGATCATAGATGATAATTGATCTCTGGTCTTGCAATCACACATGGGGCGCTGATGTATAAGAAGCTTAAAGAATTACAGTATAAATTCTTGCATAGACTATACTGGCCCCCAGTGGTGGTTAATAAGTTTCATCCAACTGTCTCGCCCATCTGTGGTACATGCAACAGGGCACAGGAACATACATTCACTATTTCTGGTAATGTTCAGAGCTTCTCACCATTCTGGACAGAGATATCCAGGGAAGCTACAGATGCTATGCATATCCCTGTGGCAGACAATGCAGTTTCCTGCTGTTCGGGATGGAAGAACTGGGGATGGAGGATTGTGAGCTATACCCCAAAACCGTAAGGGTACTTTTGAATAGCAAGACAATGTATTCAAAATACATGGGCCCACATGTTCACCCATAACTCAGTCAATGGAAGTCCCTGGTAATAGATAATCTAGCATTGGAGCAGTTGACCTATCAAAGGTATGGGAAGGAGGAATTGTCTCTGAATAAATGGGGAATGTATATCAATGCATTACCGATGGAAGAAGCTATGGCATTAAGGTAGGGTGTAATTTAATTTAATTTAAATTAAAACTTGAACCCTGTGTTTGCCTTTCCCAGGTCTCTAAGGCATAGAGACGGATATCTGGGTCATGTAGCGAAGGGATGGAGCATTACCTGTAAGCTAAGGAAAGGACTGGAGGTGGAGACGAAATATCTGGGGTGGCTCACAGGTAAGTGTGACATCAGAGAACTAACCCTGCGGGGATATCTAGGGCAAAGAGCTGGAGAGGCATTGGGGGATACATCTAGGTACAGCCGAGAAGGACAAGAGCACCATACTGGTTTAAATTACTCACAGCACAAAATGAACTAGATTTGGTTATGAAAGTAAAGGAGAGAATAATCAGGTATAAGGAGCATATAAGATATAATGCATATAGTTGGGGGGATTTACTTAAATAAAACAAAGGTCGTTAACTAGAATGGTTGAGAAATTATATTACTGCAATGTATACTGTAACACAGTGAAGAAATTGGAAGACCAGCCCTCTTAGTGGTTGTAAGAGGAGCTGCGTATTGCTTGTACTGCCGAGTAAAGCTTGCTTTTTACCTGCATAATAAAATAATTTAACCCAAAAAATATAGATATAAAGATGGGAAGGGCGGGTGAGCAGTCGAGCCACTCGGAAGGGGACGGGGAGAAAGAAGCGGTAGCAGGGAGGGCACCTTGCTTTGCTTACATTAAAATTACATATAAACACATATATATTATAGGGGCGCGGTCGTGAACCTATAATTAGGGTTGAGTAGGCACTTTAATGTTAAACCTCAAATTTTGCACTTTAATAACTTTGCAACTGTTCAATGGATTTGCACAAAATTTGGAATGCATGGTCTGGTATGGCAGATCTCTTGATTTACCAAGTTATGTTTTGGTTGGACACATGGTTTTTGCGAAGCGAAGTGCCAAAAATTGCACTTTTTGCCACTTTTGCACATTTTTGGCCCGTGGCGCTGCGTGGACACCATGTGGTCTACTGGTCTGAAACCTGGAACATAGAAAGTGCTTGGGACAAGGAACATGCCAGCATAGGTTTGGTGAAAAAATATTAATCTTTTCAAAAACTATTAAACTTTTAATTGCCCATTATATTCTGTGGGAAAATGTATATGCCTATTTTGTGAAAGAAGAATGGCAATCTGGCTATCTGGTCTTCCCTCACAGCTGAAGATTTTGCATGCTCACAGCAGAAGATTTTCTCACAGCTGAAAATTTTGCTATCTCACGGCTGAAAATTTTTTAAAGGTATAAAAACATTAGAATTGCATATCTCATTAACGTTTTTTTCTTTTTACTTGAAATTTACAGGGTATTGGGGGGATGACCTAGAGATGTGACTTGCACTATTTAGGTGTTGGGGAATTCTTATAGGGGTGCAGTCACGCCCCTGTATTTAGGGTTGAGTAGGCACTTTAATGTTAAACCTCAAATTTTGCGCTTTAATAACTTTGCAACTGCTCAACACATTTGCATGAAATTTGGAATGCATGGTCTGGTGTGACAGATCTCCTGATCTGCCAAGCTGCATTTCAGTCGGACATATGGGGCTGGATATTCAAAAGGGTTGCGCCATGCACAATAGAGTTGCGCCTGCGCAAGTCCGAAATGCGCCATTCTGCCATATTCAGCAGGAGGCAGTTGCGCCCCTCAAGTCATGCTGAGCAACAGCGCAATGCTAATGAAGGCATGCTCAACCGGAGGGGGAGGAACCATGCATAAACTGCACAACCCGATATTCAGCCGGGCTGTGCAGAGTTGTGCAGGCGCAACCCCCAACCTGCGCCTGCATGACTCTGAGCAAAAAAAAAAAGGAGTAAATCGAGGGCCACCCACAGGTGAGCTGCCGCATTGCAGGGTGCAACACAGCAGCTGCCACCTGTGAGTGGCCCTCCACTTCTTCCCTGTGCCCCCCTGCAGCCCGATCGCGGGCATAATAGTAACCCCCCCGACTGGCCCAATCACGGGCATAATAGTAACCCCCTCCCCGACTGGCCCCGGTCGTGGGCATAATAGTAACCCCCTCCCGACTGGCCTGATCACGGGCATAATAGTAACCCCTCCCCCAACTGGCCTGATGGCAAACCCACTTAGTAATCCCCTCCCCACTGGCCCGATCGCGAGCAAACCCGTAGTAATCCCCCACTAGCCCGATCATGGGCAGAACGAGTTCAACCCCAGAACAATATCCCTGGTGGTCCAGTGGTCTGAGAAGCCCGATCAGGCATTATAGTCAACCCCACCGGTCCAAGTAGCCTGGTGATCTGGTGAGCCCCACCCACCTCCACGGAGCCCCACCACCCGCTCCCCGGCAGCCAGCGGGCGGCAGCACCCACCCGCCTGCCGCCCGCCGACTGACTGCTCGGTAGGGCTGCACGCCACTGGTTCAGAGCAAGAGCCAATGGGCGTGCAGCCCACTTCGCTCTAAAGGCAGTCAGATATGTGAATGAATGCGGGTGGGGTGCTGCGCCCGTCGGCTGGCAGGCGAGGTGGTGGGGCTCCGTGGGTGGTTGGGTGGGGAACCACTAGATCACCAAGGTACTTGGACCTTGGGAGGGGTTGACCCTAATGCCCACTATCGGGCTTCATGTCCACTGGACCACCAGGGATATTGTTCTTGGGGGTTGAACTCTGTTCTGCCCACGATCGGGCCAGTCGGGGGAGGGGTTACTATTATGCCTGCGATTGGGCCAGTCGGGGAGGGGTTACTATTATGCCCGCGATCGGGCCAGTTGGGGGTTATTATTATGCCGCGATCGGGCCAGTCGGGGAGGGGTTATTTATTATGCCCGCGACGGCCAGTCGAGGGGAGGGGATTACTACAGTTTTGCCCCAATCGGGCTGCAGGGGGCATCGTCCTCGACGGCTGTTGCCTGGGCAGGCGCCAGGCGCAAGTCATTGGGGATCGGCGCACCTGCATGCTAATGGCATGCAAATGGGGTCATAAGTAGATGCAAATGGCCCCTACTTCGCATGAATTATGGCCCCATTTGCTCGTTACCTTTTGAATATTGGAAATTTTCGTGATGCAGCTTATGTATGCGAGTTCCACTGCGCCCATGCACATTTGCAGGGTGTTGAAGGGATGTCCTAGAGATGTGAATTATGCTGTTTAGGTGTTGGGGAATTAATTGGTTGCAGAGATATTCAATGACAAAGTTGACATTTTCCCATAGGATTACACTGTGGTCGGTGTCACGACTTTGGGCACTGTTATCCCGGAAACGGCGAGATACAGACTTTTCACTACTTGGCAGCTTAGATCACCTTAAGGTGATCTATTCTGCTGAAAAAGATTTGAAATCGCACAGTAAGCCTGCACTGAAATTTTTTTGTACGTTGCATGGTTCATGAGATATTGTGAAATTACTGTCACAAGGGTTCAAAGAATGCCTGTCCAGTGCTTTCAGTGCCCATGTCTCAGAAACAATGTGAGATACGGGTTCAGTCAGTGACTGTCGATAATTTACTCACTGTCACGGTTAAAATGACACTTGAATTTTTTTCCTAGCTGTTACGGTTCCCAAGATATGGACATATTACTGTTACGAGCGTTCGGTAGGCTATAGGGCCACTGTATGGCTCTGTAGCTTTGCATAAGTGGGAGTGTGGGCCCCCACATGTGCATATTGTTATGCAAAAATTGTCAACTTGAAGGGCCTGTGCTCCCACCAATACATGTTTTTTACTATATTACATTTTTTCAAAAAGTAAGGAAATTCAGGGCAAAAAACTGTGTTTAATGCATCATTTAGGGTTAAAGTGGAAAATGTCAGGAAAAGAAACATTGGGGTTGAGCACCTAACCCCCCCACACACCCCGCGCCCCCATCCTCCACAGACTGACAGATGGTAGGGGGTGCCATTGGGGTAGTGAGGCCTAAATCTCACCCCATTCTCCTTTACTGTATCATGTCATCCTGCTTACATATGAAATGGGGTGAGATTTAGGCCTCACGACTCAGTGACACCAGCCATCTGTCAGTCTGTGGAGGATGGGACGTAGGGTGTGTGGGGGTTAGGGTTCAACCCTAATGTTTAATTTCCTGACTTTTTCAGCTTTAACCCTAAATGATGCCTTAAATGCAGTTTTTGCCATAAATATATATATATTTATATGGTGTGTGTGTGTGTTTAGATGGGAAAGGGTGGGTGGGCTAGCAGCTGAAGGGACAGGGAAAAGAAGCCATGCCAGTGAAATGAAGAAAGTGAGAGTAACAACTGGTGCCCCACTCTAGCACCAAATGAAAGATCTGATTTTGTTCGTTAGCCAACTGTTGGAGTGGAATTGCTGAGCTGAAATAAATCTTGTTTAAAAGTTAAGTGAGCATTCAGTTTTCATTCAGTGCTGGAGTGTGGCACCAGTTGTTACTTCGCTTTCTGCACTTTACTGGCAGCCCTCAGATTCCTTGTGTTTTTTGGCTATTGTAAAAAACAAAGACTCAGTATGGTGTAAGGTAGCCATGGAGACGGAGAAGAACACATTATAGTGAATGGCCAGTGGTGTGTGTGTGTGTGTGTGTGTGTATGGGGGGGGGGCTGAAATGAGCGTCAATCAGAAAAAGAAAATAACAAGCATTTGCAAACTCAGGTACGGTGGTCCGCAAGGGATTGACAGATTGCTGGCATTGACAACTGATCAGCTGCTTGCTGACTGGCCAGCTTCATGCAAATCAAAGGACTGGAGCACTATGATTGGAGCAGCTTCAGGTCCTTTGAAATATACGAAGTTTCCGCCCAGCAAGCAGAAAGTGATGTCAAGACCACAGTGCGTTGTCATTGGTCTAGACGGCCGAGTCCCTGCTGTTTTCAACTGCAGCAGGCTCGGCAGTGACACACCCCTGTAATCCCCTTTCACCATAGCAAAACGTTTGGTGCACAGGCATGCATCAATCATAATAACGCACAACAGAGTGCGGTGCATGCAAGCAATAAGACACAAGGAGTTAATGCCAAAAAAACGGTCTCCATGACTTTTGGCTCTCGGCAGAGACTTACTAGAGTCCTGCCCTTCCTTCCTTTCATACCCTTGGTACAACTACTGAAGCTGTCTCCTCCTTCAAGTACCTCAGGGTCGGGCTTGATCGCTATCTAGACTTTTCTGTGCATGAACATGCTTTACGCAAGAAGCTCCACCTGAAGCGTGAGGCACTATGCATAAATAACAGAAGCATTTTGCTTCCTACAAGCAGAGAAATCCTCATTCAGATGATTCTGCCTGTTATTGACTATGGAGATATTGTTTATAGTGCTGCACTAAGGTCCACTTTAGCTAGACTGGACCCCTCTTTCACACCTTCTGCCATTTTGCTCTTGATAAACCCTTGTGTACACATCACTGTATCTTGTTATTCTTCCCTCTCCCTCTGCTCTCTTGATGCCAGGTGCTTTACCCACTGCGTTTCCTTTATCTCCAAATTTTGGTTTGGCGCTCTCCCTCTGTATCTTGCCTTTCTCCCCTCCTTTCCTCCTTCATCCTCTTACTCCCTTCACAATGCTTGCTCGCGCCCTTTTGCTCTCCCTCATATGAAATCTACTGCTGGTCAAACTACCTTCTCCTTCTGTTTCCCTAAACTCGGGGGTTCTATTCCCTTTTCTGTTTGCTCTGCTGTCTCCTTTCCTGCTCTTAAAGCACTCCTCCATGATTTCTCTTCCCACTCCTGCAGTTGTTTCTGATATTGTTCTGAAACCCCTTTTTCCTGAAACTATCATATTTTTCAGCACTTCCCATTTCCCTTGCACCGTTTATCCCTCTCCCTTATTTTGATATGTTGATTAATAGTTATTTGCTCTTTCATTAGTTCTACAATTTACTGTATGTAATTTGTCTGACAGTTTTACTCTTAAGCACTATTGTCCTGTATTTGACTTCTTTCCATTCTTTGTATCTGTCTCTCTCCTCTCTTCCCTCCCCATGAGGTGTCTGGAAACAAGCTGTTACCAGCTCAGTATGTTTTGCTGGCAAAACCTTTGAAATAAACAAATAAATAAAACAAGCAAACATATTGTGATTTGCCAGTTTGCTATTAGAGGGTGCAAGACACTGCTGTAGTGCAGGCTTGCTGTGTTTTTCTATACCCTCCCCAACCATAGTTGATGTGCCTAGTTTTGTTCCCCAATCCCTGTTGCTGTGCTCCTTCCTCTCCCAATGTTGCTGTGCTTGTTCACCCATCCCCACAGTTGCGGTGTGCCTTCCCATCACTTTTGCCCCTCACCGTTTGTTTAGTCCAGTCACGGACACTAAAATGTTAATGCACTGTGCCTTCACTTTCGACCACATCTAAGTTGGTGCTTCTGATCTGCCAGCTTGAAAAGATGCGCAAGACAACAGTTGATGTCTGGCTCTGCGGTGCAGAGAAAACAAGCTGGAAGGATGAGGCAGCTGTAAGGGTGGAGCAGGCGGGTGGGGGTGCACAGGACAGAGCAGTCGAACAAGTTGAGGCAGCAAATGGCTAAAATATGTGTTGGTGATTTAGAGGCCTCGGAAAAAACAAGAAGGAAAGCTTCATGATGAGACATGCCAGAAAGGATTTAAATATTTATTTTGGATATTGAGTGTGGTTGGGGACTAGTGGGAAGGGGGGTGTTATGGAACTATAGTATTTTTTTTTTTTTCAGTGATGGCAAGTAGGGGTGGAAATGTTTTACTTTGGTGACAAGGCTGCCAGAAAGTTCTTTCTGAAAGATTTTCTTGGAGGCAGGGCTATCTTGATGCACTGCATCCTGGCTTCAAAACAGTGCCTGCTCCATTACTTCTCCTCGTAATAACATGTGGCAGGCGCCTCTCAGCCAATCAGGACCGCACATTGTGGACTTATTTTATAACCTGGGATAATGCCACACTTGGTGTACACTGTGAGTCATAAGGCTGCAGGCTAAGTGAATCATGCACTTGAAGTGGCAATATCCCATGCTATACCACAACCTGGAGTGTATTATTACTATTAGTACATAGTACAAGAGGAAGGCATTCTTGGTCTACAAGAAAATGCAGAGTGGGAGGGACAGGGAATGTTATCTGGACTTGCAGAGGGAAGTGGGAAGACTGGTAGAAGGGCTAAAGCACAGAGTTGGATATTGCTAGCAAAATTAAGGAAGGGGACAGGGCATTCTTCTGGTACATCAGGGAGCCAAGGAAAACAAAGAGGGTATAACAAGGTTGGGGGAAGCTAGTGTAGAGGAAGGAATGTCGTAAAGCATATATACTGAACAGATATTGTTCAGTGTTCATCAAAGAGGATGATGATGGTGGGCCTAAGATAGAACGGGGGGGGGGGTGAGGGAACAGATACCTCGCCCTTCATGGCAGATAGGGTCTTAAGGGAATTAGGTGGTCTACAGGTAAATAAGGCCATGGGTCTGGATGAGGTGCATCCCAGGATCCTGAAAGAGCTCAGAATGGAACTAGCGAAACCACTGGTGGGACTGTTCACCTTGTTGCTGGAAACTGGAGAGGTTCTGGACTATTGGAGGAGGGCAAACGTGGTACCGCTTCACTGGGGGGGGGCAGGGAGGAGGCAGGAAATTACAGGTCAGTGAGCCTGACGTCAGTGGTTGGGAAGATCACGGAGACACTCCTAAAGGAAAGGCTGACAGACTACCTGGAGGGGAAAGGGCTGGTTGGTCACAGACAGCACAGGTTTGCTAGGGGGAGATCCTGTCAGACAAACTTAGTAGAGTTCAACTGGGTGACAGGAGTGGTGGACCAGGGAGGGGCAGTGGACATGGCCTATCTGAACTTCAGAAATACTTTCGACACTGTTCCCCACAGAAGATTATTAAACAAGATGGAAGGTCTGGGTGTGGGTCTGGCCTTAACGAAGTGGGTGGGATACTGGCTCTCAGGTAGAACCCAAGGGATGATGGTAAATGGGGAGCTCTTGGAGGTGGGGAGGGTCACATGTGGGGTACTGCAGGGGTCTGTATTAGGCCTAGTCCTTTTCAACATTTTCATTGGGGACATTGCTGTAGGCCTTGATGGGAGGATATGTTTGTTCGCCAATGATACTAAGATATGTAACAGAGTGGACACATCGAGAGTGTTAAAAATGCAGGAAGACCGTGATAGACTTGAGAAATGGTCCAAGGTTTGGAAGCTAGGTTCAATGTGGAAAATGCAAATTATGCATATGGGGCATGGAAATCTGGGAGCCAAGTATGAAATCAACAGGAGAGATTAGCAGTTGGGGAGCAAGAGAGGATTTAGAGTACTATTTCATCTGACCTGAAGATGGCAAATCAGTGCCAGGTTGCTGTAGGGAGGGCAAGCAGAATGCTGGAATGTATATGTCGAGGTATCACTAGTAGGAGGGAAGTTATCACATCCCTGTATATGATCCTGGTCAGACCTCATCTGGAGTTCTGTGTTCAATTCTGGAGATCGCACCTGAAGAAGAATATAGAGAGGGTAGAGACGATCCAGAGGAGGGCTACTCGGATGGTACAGAGAATCCAGGGGAAGGCATACAAGTAGAGGTTGAGGAATCTGGATATGTACTCCCTGGAGGATAGGAGAGATAGGGGGATATGACCGAGACCTTCAGATATCTAAAAGATATTAAGAGGATGCAAAGGGAGCCTATTTTAATTGAAAGGAAATGCAACTAGGAGCCACAGTATGAAGCTGGAAGGTGGGCATTTAAGGTAACACATGAAAGTACTTTTTCACAGAGAGGCGGTGGATGCTTGCTGGAAGAGGTTCTAGAAGGCAGAGACGGTCTCTGGTTTCAAGCATGCATGGCATAGGCACAACAGAATCCTGGGGGGAAGGGGAGGATCTCGGGGAAGGGGACAGCTCAGTAGCTGGAGCAATATTGGGCAGACTAGGTGGGCCATGTAGGTCCTTATCTGCCGACATTATGTATGTATGTATTATCAAAGGTTTTTTTTGTGTGTACCTGCATTCAGAAAAATAGTTCTCTTACTTTGTTATATGGTCTGTGGGTCGCAGTGTTGAAGTAGCTTCCACAGGAGAGGAGAGCAGGAAGTTGTGACTCAGCAGCGTAGCAAATTCCCAAAGGGCCTGGGTGCAAGGTGATGTTACAGGGCCC
Organism: Neoceratodus forsteri; assembly: GCA_016271365.2. Taxonomy (NCBI): domain Eukaryota; kingdom Metazoa; phylum Chordata; order Ceratodontiformes; family Ceratodontidae; genus Neoceratodus; species Neoceratodus forsteri. The sequence goes on from JADMNL010000025.1 coordinate 271,917,749, forward strand.
CTCCCCAGTTCTGAATAAACATCAAAATTATGATTTGGGCCCCATAAACCTCGTGGGCCCGGGTGCCACTGCACCCTTGTAGCTACGCCCCTGCACAGTGGTGTAGTAATGGTAGTAAGAGGGGGGGACAGCTCTGAGTTTGAATGGTAGTCGGCAGCCCATTCCTTTGTGTGGCAGACGCCCAGAGTCTGAGAGTGCAGCAGCAGATAAGGTGTGCTGGAAACCTGAGACTGGGTCAGATGTCCAGTAGTACTTTTTCTGGCTGAAATGGGGCCTTTTTAAAAACACTGTGGTGAGTAACGGATGTCAGTGCAACCATATTATGTGTGGGCAAAGGAATGCAGAGTACAATGAAGCCACAATAAAGTTTCAGGATTTTTTTTTCAAACCATTGGACACTGTCCAGCCACTGACTGAACAGAGAATGCATAGAACTGAAGAATACCTTGGCAACAGGTAGGAGGTAAACTTGGTTCCACCCTCTCCAGCAATGGGTGCATCAGCCGGGAGGTTGATGAAGATTAAATAGAAAGCCAGAAAGTGCAGTAGAAGTCCCAGGAACATGACAGTGGTGCGTCGGAACTGGTTATTTTTACACAGCAGCCCAAATGCACCTCCACCTGGAAGAACAAAAGAAAGATAAACACATCTAACTTTACTGCTCTTATGAGATCCAACATGACAAGGCCAGTCCAGTGGTGTGGAGGGCTAAGGCGTTGAACATCTTTCCTCCTGCCATGCTGGCAACCCGTGTTCAGGAACAAGTATGGGTTTCCGGGGGTCAGCAGGGTGGGAGAAGATTGAGCAACCCAGGGACTGCTCTCCTTTCCTGGGGAGGGAGGGCCAGTCATCTCAGCCTCTGACTGCCACTGGGTGAAGGCCTGGTGGTAGTGCAGGTTGCAAGCTGCTCTAATGGCAGGGCTACTGTTCGGCAAAACATGCGTGCCATCACACACACATACTGAGTGTAGCGCGCAGGAGTCAGGAGAAAACTGAAAAGTGGGGACAGGCTTAATGAAGCACTGTTGGCGCCTGTAAGGTCAGGCACGCCTGTCAGGGGCTTGGACATGTTGACTGGGGGGGGGGATCTGTGGGAGACTTTGTCCTTGGTCAAGAGAGGTGTGCGATGATCACAAGGAGTGGGGACAGGGCTCAAAGAGCTTCCCCCCATCATAGGCAAGGTAAAAAGCTTTATGGAAGAGACTCAACATTACAAAACTTTCAAACAAACAGAGTTATACCTCTTTTTCATCATCTGTTTATCCTCCTTCCACCGACCAGCCCCGTTTCTAACCTGGTCTTCCCAGTCCCGTCCCCACCATCTCTGGGGCTCACCTTTCCAAGATAATTGCAATGGATAACCCTCTCACACCATGGTGGGGCCTTTGACACTGCCCTGACCCCCCCCTCCTGCAAAGCACAATCTGGATTCTAGAGAAGGTGCCTGGACAGCAGTCTGGGTCTTGTGGTGGACTAGTTTTCATCCAGCCACAGTCGGGGTGGGGAGGTCCTCCTTTTTCTCCCAGACAAACACCAATAATACAAGGATGCACCGTTGCCTCCTGAAGGTGTGAATGCACCCTATCAGCATCTGAAGGTGCCCCGGTATGTCGTCCGACTGTGCTGCCTGCTAGCTTCTGCTGGGTGAAGGGCTGGTAGAGCAGGGCTCCAGATAAGATTTTTTTGGATGAGTACGGTACTCTTAATTTTGAAAGTTGAGATGAGTAAAACAAAATTCTGATGCATACAAAGGGCTGGACAGCAAGGAGAAAGTAGTATATTTTTAAAAACAACGTATTGTTTGTCTAGATAATATTAAGAACACACCAGAATTACAAGATTTTGAGAACAGTAGCAGTAGCATACACAGCACGTGCCTCTGCATGTGCTCATGTCTGATGCCCCCGTACCATCCGTTGTCCACAAAATGTATTAAAAAATTATTACCAAATTGATTATAAAGCACCAAGTAGTAGAAAGAAAAGAAAAATACTTTATTCTTTGATTCTCTCAGAACTTTGAGAGTCAAAGAAAAATGTATTATTTACTAGACAGCGAATGATTGGGAAAACATAGTCAGCAACCCTAAAGATGGCATGGTGATTACATTTTGAAGAACATTTAAGAAGGAAGAGCAAGGCAGAGATATTTTAGATCAAGTCTTTCAAAGACTCAACTGATAACATCTCTGCTCTGCCTTCTTAAAATGTTTATCAAAATTCAGTCACCACTCATCATTCCTTTACAGTATCCACAGTAAGAGACAAAATGGACAGAGAAAGCTGCATTCTTGCTCATGGCTGACTAGCAGCTTTCTGCTTTACTCTTCCACTTTTTATACAAGCCCATACACAGCCCGGTAACACAGCATACACCCTTCCACTTTTAATACAAGTCCATTACACAGCCGGTAACACAGCATACACCCTTCCACTTTTTAATACAAGTCCGTATACAGCCGGTAACACAAGGTAACACAGCACACACCCTTCCACTTTTATACAAGTCCGTATACAGCCGAGTAACACAGGTAACACAGCATACACCCTTCCACTTTTTAATACAAGTCCGTATACAGCAGTAACACAAGGTAACACAGCATACACCCTTCCACTTTTTTACAAACCGCATACACAGCTGGTAACACAAGGTAACATGGCATACACCCTTCCACTTTTTAATACAAGTCCGTATACAGCCGGTAACACAAGGTAACACAGCACACACCCTTCCACTTTTTTATACAAACCCGTACACAGCCGGTAACACAGCATACACCCTTCCACTTTTTAATACAAGTCCGTATACAGCCGGTAACACAGCATACACCCTTCCACTTTTTTATACAAACCCGTACACAGCTGGTAACACAAGGTGACACAGCATACACCCTTCCACTTTTTAATACAAGTCCATATACAGCCGGTAACCCAAGGTAACACAGCATACACACTTCCACTTTTTAATACAAGTCCGTAAACAGCCGATAACACAAGGTGACACAGCATACACCCTTCCACTTTTTAATACAAGTCCGTATACAGCCGATAACACAAGGTAACACAGCATACACCCTTCCACTTTTAATACAAGTCCAGATACAGCCATTAACACAAGGTAACACAGCATACACCCTTCCACTTTTTAATACAAGTCCGTATACAGCTGGTAACACAAGGTAACATAGCATACACCCTTCCACTTTTTAATACAAGTCCGTATACAGCCATTAACACAAGGTAACACAGCATATACCCTTCCACGCTTTAATACAAGTCCGTATACAGCTGGTAACACAAGGTAACACAGCAAACACCCTTCCACTTTTTAATACAAGTCCGTAATACAGCCATTAACACAAGGTAACACAGCATACACCTTCCACTTTTAATACAAGTCCAGATACAGCTGGTAAACACAAGGTAACACAGCATACACCCTTCCACTTTTAATACAAGTCCGTGATACAGCTGGTAACACAAGGTAACACAGCATACACCCTTCCACTTTTTAATACAAGTCCGTATACAGCTGGTAACACAAGGTAACACAGCATACACCCTTCCACTTTTTAATACAAGTCCGTATACAGCCATTAACACAAGGTAACACAGCATACACCCTTCCACTTTTTAATACAAGTCCGTATACAGCCGATAACACAAGGTAACGCGGCATACACCCTTCCACTTTTTAATACAAGCCCGCACACAGCTGGTAACACAAGGTAACACAGCATACACCCTTCCACTTTTTAATACAAGTCCGTATACAGCCATTAACACAAGGTAACACAGCACACACCCTTCCACTTTTTAATACAAGTCCATATACAGCCGATAACACAAGGTAACACAGCATACACCATTCCACTTTTTAATACAAGTCTCAGATACAGTTGGTAACACAAGGTAGCACAGCATACACCCTTCCACTTTTAATACAATCCGTATACAGCTGGTAACACAAGGTAACACAGCATACACCCTTCCACTTTCTAATACAAGTCCGTATACAGCCATTAACACAAGGTAACACAGCATACACCCTTCCACTTTTAATACAAGTCCATATACAGCCGATAACACAAGGTAACACAGCATACACCCTTCCACTTTTTAATACAAGTCTGCATACAGCTGGTAACACAAGGTAACACAGCATACACCCTTCCACTTTTTAATACAAGTCCGTATACAGCCATTAACACAAGGTAACACAGCATACACCCTTCCACTTTTTAATACAAGCCGATACAGCTGGTAAATACAAGGTAACACAGCATACACCCTTCCACTTTTTAATACAAGTCCGTATACAGCCATTAACACAAGGTAACACAGCATACACCCTTCCACTTTTTAATACAAGTCCGTATACAGCTGGTAACACAAGGTAACACAGCATACACCCTTCCACTTTTTAATACAAGTCTGTATACAGCCATTAACACAAGGTAACACAGCATACACCCTTCCACTTTTTAATACAAGTCCGTATACAGCCATTAACACAAGGTAACACAGCATACACCCTTCCAGTTTTTTATACAAGCCCATGCACAGCCGGTAACACAAGGTAACACAGCATACACCCTTCCACTTTTTTATATAAGCCTGTACACAGCCGGTAAACACAGCATACACCTTCCACTTTTTAATACAAGTCCGTATACAGCCGAGGACACAAGTTATAAAATGGCAGGTAAAATCAGGTAATCTGATTGGACTCTTATTTATGTGTAAATATGATTTACACATGGTTAAAAATAAGGACTGCTCAGCAGTGAAGAGTCTACAACACAGATCAATGGGCATTTGGAACACAGGCATTTCAGATAGTCCCCTACTGCCAGAACTGATCTTCCACTATAAGCATGGCTCCTACCTTTACACTGTAAAAAACTTCAACTGGGCCCTAAAAATAAAACTACCTTAAAAAATAAAACAAATGAATTAAATGCTGTTTCTCTAATTATCACACTCTCCTTAAATACATAAACAAATTAGAAACAATAAGTATTGTTTATAGTTTTCACTACAACTGTTTCTTTGCTGACATTGAAAAATCCCCCTTCTATCTTTACCTGCTTATCAGGGAACTCTCTTCTTCTTGCCCTGACAGTGAGATAACTGAGTCTCTGGCTGTAACAAAAGCCTTTGTTGCCTGTATGTACAGCATGTTGGGAGAGAAACATTCTGCCATTGGAACTGAGCAGAATTTTGAATCCATGTATTCTGTGGTAAACAATTCATGATAAACATTCCATATCTTGAATGTGGAAAAAAAAGAAACAGAAGTAGGCAATAATACAATGACATTGTCAATGACATCACTTGAGTGGATGGAAGGACTATTTTATCACAAATGCACAAAAGTAAATCTATTTTTCTACATATAAACATGCTTTTCCAATAGTCAAAGTAAATAAAAAAGAGCAAATTTTATAAGCGCAATAAGGCACTCTTGGGGTGTGTGTAAACTATATTTTACAGCGGCCAGCAGCTGAAGTCACTCGGCCTTAGGCCTCATGCGTTACTATGCCCTTGGCTGTGCTGTAAAATATGGTTTACACACACCCCTTCGTGCCTTATTGCTTACGTAACACAGCATACACCCTTCCACTTTTTAATACAAGCCCGTACATAGCCGATAACACAAGGTAACACAGCATACACCCTTCCACATTTTTATACAAGTCTGTACATAGCAGATAACACAAGGTAACACAGCACACAAAAGTGACTAATAATATCATGCTTTCAATGGTGAGTGGGTGACCAGATCCCTCACAGCCTGTAGTGAAGCTTTTTTTCCCACATAGAACTAGCATGATTTTCAATCAAGTAAAAAAACGTGCTGTTCCTGAGATCCAAATGCATATTATCATGCTGGCAGTTTTCACTCAGTCGCCCTCCCACCAGTTCCATGGACCGTCTGTCAAACTACCACCTCAGCCAGCCCTGAACTCTTAACAGCACATGCTGAAGTGAACAAGATGACTTTTGAGAGAGATATTTGCTACCTAAAGATAGCACCTTAGTCTCCGAGACTTTTATCGGCATGTACCTCAAATTAAGGAGGTTTTTTTTTCCTGTCATCCTGCTATGGCAGCCTGATCACGAGTGCACTCTCCTGGTGCCTCCCTGCTTGCCTGCTGCCTGGCACAATACACCATGCCACTCCCACGTTCTCCCCAACACTCAGTGCTTAACACCACCAAACCACCAGTAAGAATATGAGTTACCTGCCGGGGAGTTCAGAAACAGCTCAAATGCTGCAGTATGTGCAGCTAACTACAGGTCCCAGCCAGGCTGGCCAACCAGAGAGGAAACAGGCCGTGAACACACACACACACATACACACAAATGGGGGAGGGGTAGAAAGGCAGCATCTACACCAGGCATGAGACAGAATTCTGGGCAGCACATAGATCCATGGGAGGAAAAGGCGTTGCATATAAGTCCCGCAGTTTAGGTGTAGCTAGTGCACAAAGCAAACAAAAAGGGACTCATAAATGCCCTTTTCAGAGGTGTAATTCTGGGCTGTATGCACCGTATTTAGAGCCCTCTGTAGGAGGACACACTGTCCCCTTCCCTCCCTGAGTGAGGAAAGCAGTCTTTGGGACACTCAATCTTCCAACCGCTGGCCAGCCACCAAGCAACTCAATTATGTTTCTCAGCTCAGGTCACAGGTGAACAGGCTAGGCTCCAGGACAGGGCCCTTGGGGATGTACATAGTAACAGAGAGTAATTTGGAAGATGAAACCCCCAAGTTCTGACCAGCTGACTGCAGTCAGATACGATATGATTGGAGCCAGCACAGAGGCAGGCTACTGATGGCAGTGGTCTCTGGCATGTGTACAACTGGGGAGTGGTCACAGTATAAAATGTCTTGGCTGGGTTAACAAATAATGCTCCAGTGGTATGGTCATTGTCAATACTTGATAGAATGTGGTTTCTGAGATGGAATAGAGTGTGGTAATGGAGTGCCCAGTGTGGAAACTAGATTGAAGGGGGTGAGGAGTCTTTGAGAGCAGCTTTGGTCGTAGGAGAACCTAAACAATTCTGAAGGAGATATCTCCGGGGGCTGCAGCGTTTGAGGCGGTGGTGAGGGCTGTTGTAAATACTGGCTGTAGCCTCTCAAATGAGAGAAGGGGTCTGTGGAAAACTTAAATTCTCTGGTCCCGCCTCCCTGCCAGCCAGATTGGTCAGCTTATTGCAGCAGAATGTGCATGATTAGCCAGGGCTCAATATTTCAAGAGTGCATTCTAGTCTTGCAGTGGTGACTTCCATGAGCATCTTTGGCCACAGAGAGTTCAAACAGGTCGGAGGGAGGGATCGCAGGCACAGACACCAATGGAAATAATGGCTGCTGGAGCAGCTCTGGGGAGTAGCACCAGATGCTTTTTCCCAGCATCTCGCCCTTTTCTCAGAAAATAAGGCAAACCTGTCTGGAAAGGATATATAAATGTTGTTGTTTTTCCAACACAAAACTCTTGGTCAGAGAAGATGGAATGTGCACAATGCCCACTGTAAACAAAACATGTTTACATGATGGCAAACCGTCAACACAGTGGGTCAGCATGACTGATTCATGAAGAAAACAGGCTTACCAGTGTTGCAGTCTCACAATGTGCTGCTTTGATTTGGGACTAGGTCAAAACTGCGTCCAGAAGAATGGCACGGTAAAACATTGCACAGCATGGACACCAGAAAATGGGTGCAGTCAAAACCACGCTAATATAAATAAGCCAACTCCAAACCTGCATGCGCTTGTCAGTCGAGGGGCGGCAGGCGGGTGGGTGCTGTCGCTCTGCCAGCTGAATGGAGGGGAGCGGGTGGGGGCCCGTGGGAGGGGTGGGGACCTACATGGATCACCAGGATATTGGACTTGGGGGTTTGACCTTATGCTCCGCGATCGGGCTTCGCTGGTCCACTGGACCACCAGGGATATTGGACTTTGGGGGTTGACGTTATGCCCACGATCGGCTAGTGGGGTGGGGGTGTTCTTGCCCGCGATCGGCTAGTCGGGGGTGGGGAGTGTGTTCTGCCTACGATTGGGCGAAGTCGGGGTGGGGGAGTGTGTTCTGCCCGCGATCGGGCTCAGGGATGGGGAGTGTGTTCTGCCCGCGATCGGGCTAGTCGGGGGTGGGGGTGAGTTCTGCCCGCGATCGGGCCAGGTCGGAGGGGGGTTGTGTGACATCATGCCCGCGATCGGGCCAGTCGGGGAGTTGTTTCACTTCATGCCAGCGATCGGGCTGCTGGGGAATACTCTGCCGCCCGCGATCGGGCTACGGGGTTACTTATTATGCCTGCGATCGGGCTGCAGGGGCACAGGGAACAAGTGGAGGGCCACCCACAGGTGGCAGCTGCTGTGTTATACCCTGCAATCGGCAGCTCACCTGTGGGTGGCCCTCGACTTAATCCTTTTTGGGCTCAAAGTTGTGCAGGTGCAGGTAGGGGTTGCGCCTGCACAACTCTGCATGGCCCGCTGAACATCACACTGCACCCTTTATGCATGGTTCCTCCTTCGGGTTGACATGCCTTCATTATCATTGCACTGTTGCTCAGCATGTTTTCGGTGAGCAACTGCCTCCTGCTGAATATTGCAGAATGGCGCAATTCGGACTTGCACGGCGCTAAACCTCATTGCACATGGCTCAGCTCTTTTGAATATCTGTGCCCAAATTTTCAGCATAGTCTCTTAGTACCCCACCTAATGAACCCGGAACATGAAAGCTTTATCCCTGCCAAATGTTGTCATTCCATGCCACAGGCACGGAAAAACATTTTGGCCAGGATCTGAAAATGACAGCTGTCACACCTATGAGGTGCTGTGAAGAAATGGCTATGCTGAAAATGTGGGTCAAAATATTGAAAATTACCAAAGTTGTGAGCCTGCATGCTCACAATTTCAATACAGGCTCATAACTTTGTTGTTTTTAATATTTTATGCCAGATTTTTAACATAGCCTTCTTATGAACCTCACCTCATGAACAAGGGTGGAAAATGTTGAACTCCAGCCGGAAAGATGATTTTGCGCAGTGACCGCTGGAATCACCTTTTGGGACAGATTTGCTTAATTTTACTGACTGTCATGAGGTGGGGTCCCAAAAGGTATGTTGAAACTTTGGGGCCAAATTATCCAAAAATGGCCAAGTTATGCCACCAAATTCAAAACCCCATTAAAATACATGAAACAGCATACCTGATTTTCCTGGTCCGCTTTGAAGAGTGAAGACGCGCTTGCAGTCCAGAGAGGATTATAGCATTGGATTACTGGTGGGTAAGTAAGGACTTGTGGGGTGTGTGGGTGGTGAGTGTTGAGTGAGGGTCCAGTGGGGAGAACCAACAGCTAATAGATATCAATGGATGTTTTCATTGCTACAGGGCTAAAAAAACACATCGAGGGTAGGACTTGTTGGAGAATGGTGATGGGCAACCTGGAAGGGGGGTGTCAAGAGAAGCAGTAGTTGGGACAGGCAACCCTGCTTTGCATACATTAAAAATATAGATATGCGACTCGTTTCCTGGATGGAATGAGACTGCCAGAGCTACTGGAAGAACAACGGGAGAAATTGGGAGAGAAGATATCGGAGAGGGAGACAGGAGGGCAATAGCACTATTGAAGAATGGGAGCAGGAGGGCCTGCTGGATTTGTTATGAAATACTATAAGGAGTTATGAGGGATTTAGTTAAGGCCATGGCCAAAATGTTGGAAGAAGCAGGAGAGGAGGATGGGTTACCAATAAATAGTTTGCAGGCTATGATCTGTGTACTTCTCAAACCAGGAAGGACCCAACTGAGTGTGGGTCATATCGCCCATATCACTCCTAAATTGTTATACTAAAATCTTTGTGAAGGTATTGGCTCAGATTGAGGAATTTTGTCCCAATTGGTGCACACTGACCAGACCGGATTTATACAGGGTCGCCAACCATACCACAACATGAGAAGGCTCCTGAATGTAGTTCAATGGGGCAATAGGCGTCCAGGACAAGTAGTGGTGCTGTCTATGGATGCAGAAAAGGTGTTCAACTCATAGAATGGCCCTATTTATTTGAAGTGCTACATAGATTTGGACTTGGGACACCTATATTGCTATGATATGTATGCTATACACTGGCCCATGTGCACAGGTGTTAAGTCAATGGGGGCCGCTCTGAGCTATTTGGACTGGGTAGGGGATGAGACAGGTGCCCCTCTATCACCCCTTTTGTTCGCTCTGGCAAAAGAATCTCTGGTGATCAGCATAAGGGAGAGAGAGAATTCAGGGGTGGTGGGAAAATCAGGTATACACCATAAATTGACTCTGTGCAGATGACCTGCTTGTGTTTACATACGAACCAAGCAACTACAATACCTGCAGTACTGGAGTTGGTGCAGGAACTGGCAAGTTTTTCAGGGTACAAGTTGAATTTAAGCAAATCAGAAATGTTTAGGATTGCAGGCAGGGACCTCAAGATGGAGAGAATGCATGGAGGATTCAAAGGATACAAGATAACTCCACGCACCTGGGAATCACAGTAGAGAAAGATCTGGCAGGGTTATATGGGCTTAATTATGGACCCCTATTACATATAATTAAAGCAGACAGAAATATGGCAGGCCCTTCCTGTTTCATGGATGGGACGATCAACCTCCTAAAGATGAATATATTGCCTAGGATCCTATATCTGATGCAAATGCTCCCAATGGGTTTAACGAAGGGGATTACAAAGATTTGGAAAAGGAGTTTAGTGGCTTTATCTGGCAGAATAAAAGACCTAGGATGTGACTGCTCAGACTAAAAAGTAAGACAGATAAGGGAGGACTTAACTTCCCAGACCTCAAGGGCTATGCGCTAGCCATGCAGAACAGGTATATCCAAGATTGGGTACACCAGGGAAAGATGGGTAGACTTAGGAGGAGGAAGACACACGGTTCATTTGACAGGGTACCTAGACCCAGGAGGGAAGAGAGCACACCAGAGGCTAAGGCTCAGGAACCCTTTGGTAGAGTGGACACTAGGTGCATGGGAAAAGACTAAGATGAGCCATCAGTGGGAAACGACAGTAACAGGGTTGGTACCAATAGTGGGAACCCAGCCTTCCTACCAGGACTAGAAGGGGTGGATTGACCTCGTACAGATATAAATACTTCCAGATTAGGGCCTTTAACTCAATAAGAATTCACTAAAAAATACCACCAACAGCTTAATTTGGTTCAAATTCAATTGCTTACCATCTGTACCCCGTCGCCCCTGAAAAAGTGACTTCTAGGTCCAGTAGGCTTACCGGTCAACAAAATTCAACAAACAAACAAGAATAGGGCCAGGTAAGCAGGTGCTTGTAATGACATTTTGGAGGAACTGATATGTAATAAACCAGTTATACCTAAAGGTTTTATAGCCCAAGCATTTAGGCTGGACAGAAACCTGTTCCCAGATAGCTAAGTAAAATTAAAGGATTATGGGAAAGGGACCTGGGAATCCAGATCATAGATGATAATTGATCTCTGGTCTTGCAATCACACATGGGGCGCTGATGTATAAGAAGCTTAAAGAATTACAGTATAAATTCTTGCATAGACTATACTGGCCCCCCAGTGGTGGTTAATAAGTTTCATCCAACTGTCTCGCCCATCTGTGGTACATGCAACAGGGCACAGGAACATACATTCACTATTTCTGGTAATGTTCAGAGCTTCTCACCATTCTGGACAGAGATATCCAGGGAAGCTACAGATGCTATGCATATCCCTGTGGCAGACAATGCAGTTTCCTGCTGTTCGGATGGAAGAACTGGGGATGGAGGATTGTGAGCCATACCCCAAAACCGTAAGGGTACTTTTGAATATAGCAAGACAATGTATTCAAAATACATGGGCCCCACATGTTCACCCATAACTCAGTCAATGGAAGTCCCTGGTAATAGATAATCTAGCATTGGAGCAGTTGACCTATCAAAGGTATGGGAAGGAGGAATTGTCTCTGAATAAATGGGAATGTATATCAATGCATTACCGATGGAAGAAGCTATGGCATTAAGGTAGGTGTAATTTAATTTAATTTAAATTAAAACTTGAACCCTGTGTTTGCCTTTCCCAGGTCTCTAAGGCATAGAGCGGATATCTGGGTCATGTAGCGAAGGGATGGAGCATTACCTGTAAGCTAAGGAAAAGGACTGGAGGTGGAGGCAGAAATATCTGGGGTGGCTCACAGGTAAGTGTGACATCAGAGAACTAACTCTGCGGGATATCTAGGGCAAAGAGCTGAGAGGCATTGGGGGATACATCTAGGTACAGCCGAGAAGGACAAAGAGCACCATACTGGTTTAAATTACTCACAGCACAAAATGAACTAGATTTGGTTATGAAAGTAAAGGAGAGAATAATCAGGTATAAGGAGCATATAAGATATAATGCATATAGTTGGGGATTTACTTAAATAAAACAAAGGTCGTTAACTAGAATGGTTGAGAAATTATATTACTGCAATGTATACTGTAACACAGTGAAGAAATTGGAAGACCAGCCTCTTAGTGGTTGTAAGAGGAGCTGCGATTGCTTGTACTGCCGAAGTAAAGCTTGCTTTTACCTGCATAATAAAATAATTTAACCCAAAAATATAGATATAAAGATGGGAAGGGCGGTGAGCAGTCGAGCCACTGGAAGGGGACGGGAGAAAGAAGCGGTAGCAGGAGGGCACCTTGCTTTGCTTACATTAAAATTACATATAAACACATATATATTATAGGGCGCGTCGTGAACCTATAATTAGGGTTGAGTAGGCACTTTAATGTTAAACCTCAAATTTTGCACTTTAATAACTTTGCAACTGTTCAATGGATTTGCACAAAATTTGGAATGCATGGTCTGGTATGGCAGATCTCTTGATTTACCAAGTTATGTTTTGGTTGGACACATGGTTTTTTGCGAATGCCAAAATTGCACTTTTGCCACTTTTGCACATTTTTGCCGTGGCGCTGCGTGGACACCATGTGGTCTACTGGTCTGAAACCTGGAACATAGAAAGTGCTTGGGACAAGAGAATATGCCAGCATAGGTTTGGTGAAAAATATTAATCTTTTCAAAAACTATTAAACTTTTAATTGCCCATTATATTCTGTGGGAAAATGTATATGCCTATTTTGTGAAAGAAGAATGGCAATCTGGCTATCTGGTCTTCCTCACAGCTGAAGATTTTGCATGCTCACAGCAGAAGATTTCTCACAGCTGAAAATTTTGCTATCTCACGGCTGAAAATTTTTAAAGGTATAAAACATTAGAATTGCATATCTCATTAACGTTTTTTCTTTTACTTGAAATTTACAGGGTATTGGGGGATGACCTAGAGATGTGACTTGCACTATTTAGGTGTTGGGAATTCTTATAGGGTGCAGTCACGCCCTGTATTTAGGGTTGAGTAGGCACTTTAATGTTAAACCTCAAATTTTGCGCTTTAATAACTTTGCAACTGCTCAACACATTTGCATGAAATTTGGAATGCATGGTCTGGTGTGACAGATCTCCTGATCTGCCAAGCTGCATTCAGTCGGACATATGGGGCTGGATATTCAAAGGGTTGCGCCATGCACAATAGAGTTGCGCCTGCGCAAGTCCGAGAATGCGCCATTCTGCCACATTCAGCAGGAGGCAGTTGCGCCCCCAAGTCATGCTGAGCAACAGCACAATGCTAATGAAGGCATGCTCAACCAGAGGGGAGGAACCATTCATGAACTGCACAACCCGATATTCAGCCGGGCTGTGCAGAGTTGTGCAGGCGCAACCCCAACCTGCGCCTGCATGACTCTGAGCAAAAAAAAAGGAGTAAATCGAGGGCCACCCACAGGTGAGCTGCCGCATTGCAGGGCGCAACACAGCAGCTGCCACCTGTGAGTGGCCCTCCACTTCTTCCCTGTGCCCCCTGCAGCCCGATCGCCGGGCATAATAGTAACCCCCTCCCCGACTGGCCCAATCACGGCATAATAGTAACCCCCTCCCCGACTGGCCCCGGTCGTGGGCATAATAGTAACCCCTCCCGACTGGCCTGATCCGGGCATAATAGTAACCCCTCCCCCAACTGGCCTGATGGCAGACAAACCCACTTAGTAATCCCCTCCCCACTGGACCCGATCGCAGAGCAAACCCGTAGTAATCCCCCACTAGCCCGATCATGGGCAGAACAGTTCAACCCCAGAACAATATCCCTGGTGGTCCAGTGGATCTGAGAAGCCCGATCGCAGGCATTATAGTCAACCCCACCGGTCCAAGTAGCCTGGTGATTAGTGGCCCCCACCCACCCACCCACGGAGCCCCACCACCCGCTCCCCTGGCCAGCCAGCGGGCGGCAGCACCCCACCCGCCTGCCGCCCGCCCGACTGACTGCTCGGTAGGGCTGCACGCCACTGGTTCAGAGCAAGAGCCAATGGGCGTGCAGCCCACTCCGCTCTAAAGGCAGTCCAGATATGTGAATGAATGCGGTGGGGTTCTGCGCCCGTCGGCTGGCAGGCGAGTGGTGGGGCTCCGTGGATGGGTTGGGTGGGGAACCACTAGATCACCAAGGTACTTGGACCTGGGAGGGGTTGACCTAATGCCCACGATCGGGCTTCATGTCCACTGGACCACCAGGGATATTGTTCTTGGGGGTTGAATTTGTTCTGCCCACGATCGGGCCAGTCGGGGAGGGGGTTACTATTATGCCCGGCGATTGGGCCAGTCGGGAGGGGTTATTATTATGCCCGCGATCGGGCCAGTTGGGGTTACTTATTATGCCCGCGATCGGGCCAGTCGGGGAGGGGTTATTTATTATGCCCGCGATCGGGCCAGTCGAGGGAGAGGGGATTACTACAGTTTTGCCCCAATCGGGCTGCAGGGGGCATCGTCCTCGACGGCTGCTGCCTGGCAGGCGCCAGGCGCAAGTCATTGGGGATCGGGCGCACCTGCATGCTAATGGCATGCAAATGGGGTCATAAGTAGATGCAAATGGCCCCTACTTCTTGCATGAATTATGGCCCCATTTGCCGCTACCTTTGAATTTGGAAATTTTCGCATGGCTCAAGTTTGCGTGGCGCAGTTCCACTGCGCCATGCACATTTGCAGGTGTTAAGGGATGTCCTAGAGATGTGAATTATGCTGTTTAGGTGTTGGGGAATTAATTGGTTGCAGAGATATTCAATGACAAAGTTGACATTTTCCCATAGGATTACACTGTGGTCGGTGTCACGACTTTGGGCACTGTTATCCCGGAAACGAGCGAGATACAGACTTTTCACTACTGGCAGCTTAGATCACCTTAAGGTGATCTATTCTGCTGGAAAAGATTTGAAATCGCACAGTAAGCCTGCACTGAAATTTTTTTTGTACGCTGCATGGTTCATGAGATATTGTGAAATTACTGTCACAAGGGTTCAAAGAATGCCTGTCCAGTGCTTTTCAGTGCCCATGTCTCAGAAACAATGTGAGATACGGGTTCAGTCAGTGACTGTCGATAATTTACTCACTGTCACGGTTAAAATGACACTTGAATTTTTTCCTAGCTGTTACGGTTCCCAAGATATGGACATATTACTGTTACAGGTTCGTGGGCTATAGGCCACTGTATGGCTTGTAGCTTTTGCATAAGTGGGAGTGTGGGCTCTCCACATGTGCATATTGTTATGCAAAAATTGTCAACTTGAAGGGCCTGTGCTCCCACCAATACATGTTTTTACTATATTACATTTTTTCAAAAAGTAAGAAATTCAGGGCAAAAACTGTGTTTAATGACATCATTTAGGGTTAAAGTGGAAAATGTCAGGAAAAGAAACATTGGGTTGAGCACTTACACCCCCACACCTGCCTTTCATCCTCTCACAGACTGAGTGGTAGATGCCATTAATGGAGGCCTAAATCTCACCCCATTCTCCTTTACTGTATCATGTCATCCTGCTTACATATGAAATGGGGTGAGATTTAGGCCTCACGATTCAGTGCACACCCCGCCATCTGTCAGTCTGTGGAGGATGGGACGAGTGGGGGGTTAGGGGTTCAACCCTAATGTTTAATTTCCTGACTTTTCAGCTTTAACCCTAAATGATGCCTTAAATGCAGTTTTTGCCATAAATATATATATTTTATATGTATGTGTGTGTGTGTTTAGATGGGAAAGGGTGGTGGGCTAGCAGCTGAAGGGACAGGGAAAAGAAGCCATGCCAGTGAAATGAAGAAAGTGAGAGTAACAACTGGTGCCCCACTCTAGCACCAAATGAAAGATCTGATTTTGTTCGTTAGCCAACTGTTGGAGTGGAATTGCTGAGCTGAAATAAATCTTGTTTAAAAGTTAAGTGAGCATTCAGTTTTTCATTCAGTGCTGGAGTGTGGCACCAGTTGTTACTTTCTTTCTGCACTTTACTGGCAGCCCTCAGATTCCTTGTGTTTTTTTTTGGCTATTGTAAAAACAAAGACTCAGTATGGTGTAAGGTAGCCATGGAGACGGAGAAGAACACATTATAGTGAATGGCCAGTGGTGTGTGTGTGTGTGTGTGTGTGTGTGTGTGTATGCGTTGGGGGCTGAAATGAGCGTCAATCAGAAAAAGAAAAATAACAAGCATTTGCAAACTCAGGTACGGTGGTCCGCAAGGGATTGACAGATTGCTGGCATTGACAACTGATCAGCTGCTTGCTGACTGGCCAGCTTCATGCAAATCAAAGGACTGGAGCACTATGATTGGAGCAGCTTCAGGTCCTTTGAAATATCTAAGTTTCCGCCAGCAAGCAGAAAGTGATGTCAAGACCACAGTGCGTTGTCATTGGTCTAGGCGGCCGAGTCCCTGCTGTTTTCAACTGCAGCAGGCTCGGCAGTGACACACCCTGTAATCCCTTTCACCATAGCAAAACGTTTGGTGCACAGGCATGCATCAATCATAATAACGCACAACAGAGTGCGGTGCATGCAAGCAATAAGACACAAGGAGTTAATGCCAAAAACGGTCTCCATGACTTTTGGCTCGGCAGAGACTTACTAGAGTCCTGCCCTTCCTTCCTTTCATACCCTTGGTACAACTACTGAAGCTGTCTCCTCCTTCAAGTACCTAGGGTCGGGCTTGATCGCTATCTAGACTTTTCTGTGCATGAACATGCTTTACGTAAGAAGCTCCACCTGAAGCGTGAGGCACTATGCATAAATAACAGAAGCATTTTGCTTCCTACAAGCAGAAAATCCTCATTCAGATGATTCTGCCTGTTATTGACTATGGAGATATTGTTTATAGTGCTGCACTAAGGTCCACTTTAGCTAGACTGGACCCTCTTTCACACCTTCTGCCATTTTGCTCTTGATAAACCCTTGTGTACACATCACTGTATCTTGTTATTCTTCCTCTCCTCTGCTCTCTTGATGCCAGGTGCTTTACCCACTCGTTTCCTTTATCTCCAAATTTTGGTTTGGCGCTCTCCCTCTGTATCTTGCCTTTCTCCCTCCTTTCCTCCTTCATCCTCTTACTCCCTTCACAATCTTTGCTCGCCCTTTGCTCTCCCTCATATGAAATCTACTGCTGGTCAAACTACCTTCTCCTTCTGTTTCCTAAACTCGGGGTTCTATTCCCTTTCTGTTTGCTCTGCTGTCTCCTTTCCTGCTCTTAAAGCACTCCTCCATGATTTCTCTTCCCACTCCTGCAGTTGTTTCTGATATTGTTCTGAAACCCTTTTTCCTGAAACTATCATATTTTTCAGCACTTCCCATTTCCCTTGCACCGTTTATCCCTCTGCTCCTTATTTTGATATGTTGATTAATAGTTATTTGCTCTTTCATTAGTTCTACAATTTACTGTATGTAATTTGTCTGACAGTTTTACTCTTAAGCACTATTGTCCTGTATTTGATATACTTCTTTCCATTCTTTGTATCTGTTCTCTCCTCCTCTTCCCTCCCCCATGAGGTGTCTGGAAACAAGCTGTTACCAGCTCAGTATGTTTTTGCTGGCAAAACCTTTGAAATAAACAAATAAATAAAACAAGCAAACATATTGTGATTTGCCAGTTTGCCATTAGAGGGTGCAAGACACTGCTGTAGTGCAGGCTTGCTGTGTTTTTCTATACCCTCCCCAACCATAGTTGATGTGCCTAGTTTTGTTCCCCAATCCCTGTTGCTGTGCTCCTTCCTCTCCCAATGTTGCTGTGCTTGTTCACCCATCCCCACAGTTGCGGTGTGCCTTCCCATCACTTTTGCCCTCACCGTTTGTTTAGTCCAGTCACGGACACTAAAATGTTAATGCACTGTGCCTTCACTTTCGACCACATCTAAGTTGGTGCTTCTGATCTGCCAGCTTGAAAAGATGCGAAGACAACAGTTGATGTCTGGCTCTGCGGTGCAGGAAAACAAGCTGGAAGGATGAGGCAGCTGTAAGGGTGGAGCAGGCGGTGGGGGTGCACAGGACAGAGCAGTCGAACAAGTTGAGGCAGCAAATGGCTAAAATATGTGTTGGTGATTTAGAGGCCTCGGAAAAACAAGAAGGAAAGCTTCATGATGAGACATGCCAGAAAGGATTTAAATATTTATTTTGGATATTGAGTGTGGTTGGGGACTAGTGGGAAGGGGGTGTTATGGAACTATAGTATTTTTTTTTTTTTCAGTGATGGCAAGTAGGGTGGAAATGTTTTACTTTGTGACAAGGCTGCCAGAAAGTTCTTTCTGAAAGATTTTCTTGGAGGCAGGGCTATCTTGATGCACTGCATCCTGGCTTCCAAAACAGTGCCTGCTCCATTACTTCTCACTCGTAATAACATGTGGCAGGCGCCTCTCAGCCAATCAGGACACAGCACATTGTGGACTTATTTTATAACCTGGGATAATGCCACACTTGGTGTACACTGTGAGTCATAAGGCTGCAGGCTAAGTGAATCATGCACTTGAAGTGGCAATATCCCATGCTATACCACAACCTGGAGGTATTATTACTATTAGTACATAGTACAAGAGGAAGGCATTCTTGGTCTACAAGAAAATGCAGAGTGGGAGGGACAGGGAATGTTATCTGGACTTGCAGAGGAAGTGGGAAGACTGGTAGAAGGGCTAAAAGCACAGAGTTGGATATTGCTAGCAAAATTAAGGAAGGGACAGGGCATTCTTCTGGTACATCAGGGAGCGAAGGAAAACAAAGAGGGTATAACAAGGTTGGGGAAGCTAGTGTAGAGGAAGGAATGTCAGTAAGCATATATACTGAACAGATATTTTTGTTCAGTGTTCATCAAAGAGGATGATGATGGTGGGCCTAAGATAGAACGGGGGTGAGGGAACAGATACCTCGCCCTTCATGGCAGATAGGGTCTTAAGGGAATTAGGTGGTCTACAGGTAAATAAGGCCATGGGTCTGGATGAGGTGCATCCCAGGATCCTGAAAGAGCTCAGAATGGAACTAGCGAAACCACTGGTGGGACTGTTCACCTTGTTGCTGGAAACTGGAGAGGTTCTGACTATTGGAGGAGGGCAAGCGTGGTACCGCTTCACTGGGGGGCAGGAGGAGGCAGGAAATTACAGGTCAGTGAGCCTGCGTCAGTGGTTGGGAAGATCACGAGACACTCCTAAAGGAAAGGCTGACAGACTACCTGGAGGGAAAGGGCTGGTTGGTCACAGACAGCACAGGTTTGCTAGGGGAGATCCTGTCAGACAAACTTAGTAGAGTTCAACTGGGTGACAGGAGTGGTGGACCAGGGAGGGGCAGTGGACATGGCCTATCTGAACTTCAGAAATACTTTCACACTGTTCCCCACAGAAGATTATTAAACAAGATGGAAGGTCTGGGTGTGGGTCTGGCCTCTAAGTGGGTGGGATACTGGCTCAGGTAGAACCCAAGGGATGATGGTAAATGGGGAGCTCTTGGAGGTGGGGAGGGTCACATGTGGGGTACTGCAGGGGTCTGTATTAGGCCTAGTCCTTTTCAACATTTTCATTGGGGACATTGCTGTAGGCCTTGATGGGAGGATATGTTTGTTCGCTAATGATACTAAGATATGTAACAGAGGACACATCGAGGAGTGTTGAAAAATGCAGGAAGACCGTGATAGACTTGAGAAATGGTCCAAGGTTTGGAAGCTAGGGTTCAATGTGGGAAAATGCAAATTATGCATATGGGGCATGGAAATCTGGGAGCCAAGTATGAAATCAACAGGGAGAGATTAGCAGTTGGGGAGCAAGAGAGGATGGGGGTCATCATTTCATCTGACCTGAAGATGGCAAATCAGTGCCAGGCTGCGGTAGGGAGGGCAAGCAGAATGCTGGAATGTATATGTCGAGGTATCACTAGTAGGAGGAAGTTATCACATCCCTGTATATGATCCTGGTCAGACCTCATCTGAGTTCTGTGTTCAATTCTGGAGATCGCACCTGAAGAAGAATATAGAGAGGGTAGAGACGATCCAGAGGAGGGCTACTCGGATGGTACAGAGAGAATCCAGGGAAGGCATACAAGTAGAGGTTGAGGAATCTGGATATGTACTCCTGGAGGATAGGAGAGATAAGGGGATATGACCGAGACCTTCAGATATCTAAAAGATATTAAGAGGATGCAAAGGGAGCCTATTTTAATTGAAAGGAAGTACTGCAACTAGGAGCCACAGTATGAAGCTGGAAGGTGGGCATTTAAAGGTAACACATGAAAGTACTTTTACACAGGAGGCGGTGGATGCTTGCTGGAAGAGGTTCTAGAGGCAGAGCGGTCTCTGGTTTCAAACATGCATGGCATAGGCACAACAGAATCCTGGGGGAAGGGAGGATCTCGGGGAGGGACAGCTCAGTAGCTGGAGCAATATTGGGCAGACTAGGTGGGCCATGTAGGTCCTTATCTGCGCACATTATGTATGTATGTATTATCAAAGGTTTTTTTTGTGTACCTGCATTCAGAAAATAGTTCTCTTACTTTGTTATATGGTCTGTGGGTGCAGTGTTGAAGTAAGCTTCCACAGGAGGAGAGCAGGAGGTTGTGACTCAGCAGCGTAGCAAATTCCCAAAGGGCCTGGGTGCAAGGTGATGTTACAGGGCCCCTCCCCAGTTCTGAATAAACATCAAAATTATGATTTGGGCCCCATAAACCTCGTGGGCCGGGTGCCACCTACACCTTGTAGCTACGCCTGCACAGTGGTGTAGTAATGGTGGTAAGAGGGGGACAGCTCTGAGTTTGAATGGTAGTCGGCAGCCCATTCCTTTGTGTGGCAGACGCCCAGAGTCTGAGAGTGCAGCAGCAGCAGATAAGGTGTGCTGGAAACCTGAGACTGGGTCAGATGTCCAGTAGTACTTTTCTGGCTGAAATGGGGCCTTTTAAAAACACTGTGGTGAGTAACGGATGTCAGTGCAACCATATTATGTGGGCAAAGGAATGCAGAGTACAATGAAGCCACAATAAAGTTTCAGGATTTTTTTCAAACCATTGGACACTGTCCAGCCACTGACTGAACAGAGAATGCATAGAACTGAAGAATACCTGGCAACAGGTAGGAGGTAAACTTGGTTCCACCCTCTCCAGCAATGGGTGCATCAGCCGGAGGTTGATGAAGATTAAATAGAAAGCCAGAAAGTGCAGTAGAAGTCCCAGGAACATGACAGTGGTGCGTCCGGAACTGGTTATTTTTACACAGCAGCCCAAATGCACCTCCACCTGGAAGAACAAAGAAAGATAAACACATCTAACTTTACTGCTCTTATGAGATCCAACATGACAAGGCCAGTCCAGTGGTGTGGAGGGCTAAGGCGTTGAACATCTTTCCTCCTGCCATGCTGGCAACCGTGTTCAGGAACAAGTATGGGTTTCCGGGGTCAGCAGGGTGGGAGAAGATTGAGCAACCCAGGGACTGCTCTCCTTCCTGGGGAGGGAGGGCCAGTCATCTCAGCCTCTGACTGCCACTGGGTGAAGGCCTGGTGGTAGTGCAGGTTGCAAGCGGCTCTAATGGCAGGGCTACTGTTCGGCAAAACATGCGTGCCATCACACACACATACTGATGTGTAGCGCGGCAGGAGTCAGGAGAAAACTGAAAAGTGGGGACAGGCTTAATGAAGCACTGCTGGCGCCTGTAAGGTCAGGCACGCCTGTCAGGGGCTTGACATGTTGACTGGGGATCTGTGGGAGACTTTGTCCTTGGTCAAGAGAGGTGTGCGATGATCACAAGGAGTGGGACAGGGCTCAAAGAGCTTCCCCATCATAGGCAAGGTAAAAGCTTTATGGAAGAGACTCAACATTACAAAACTTTCAAACAAACAGAGTTATACCTCTTTTCATCATCTGTTTATCCTCCTTCCACCGACCAGCCCTGCTTTCTAACCTGGTCTTCCAGTCCCGTCCCCACCATCTCTGGGGCTCACCTTTCCAAGATAATTGCAATGGATAACCCTCTCACACCATGGTGGGGCCTTTGACACTGCCCTGACCCCCTCCTGCAAAGCACAATCTGGATTCTAGAGAAGGTGCCTGGACAGCAGTCTGGGTCTTGTGGTGGACTAGTTTTCATCCAGCCACAGTCGGGGTGGGGAGGTCCTCCTTGTTTCTCCCAGACAAACACCAATAATACAAGGATGCACCGTGCTTGCCTCGCGAGGTGTGAATGCACCTATCAGCATCTGAAGGTGCCCCCGGTATGTCAGTCCGACTGTGCTGCCTGCTAGCTTCTGCTGGGTGAAGGGCTGGTAGAGCAGGGCTCCAGATAAGATTTTTTGGATGAGTACGGTACTCTTAATTTTGAAAGTTGAGATGAGTAAAACAAAATTCTGATGCATACAAAGGGCTGGACAGCAAGGAGAAAGTAGTATATTTTAAAAACAACGTATTGTTTGTCTAGATAATATTAAGAACACACCAGAATTACAAGATTTTGAGAACAGTAGCAGTAGCATACACAGCACGTGCTCTGCATGTGCTCATGTCTGATGCCCCGTACTATCCGTTGTCCACAAAATGTATTAAAAATTATTACCAAATTGATTATAAAGCACCAAGTAGTAGAAAGAAAAGAAAAATACTTTATTCTTTGATTCTCTCAGAACTTTGAGAGTCAAAGAAAATGTATTATTTACTAGACAGCGAATGATTGGGAAAACATAGTCAGCAACCCTAAAGATGGCATGGTGATTACATTTTGAAGAACATTTAAGAAGGAAGAGCAAGGCAGAGATATTTTAGATCAAGTCTTTCAAAGACTCAACTGATAACATCTCTGCTCTGCCTTCTTAAAAATGTTTATCAAAATTCAGTCACCACTCATCATTCCTTTACAGTATCCACAGTAAGAGACAAAATGGACAGAGAAAGCTGCATTCTTGCTCATGGCTGACTAGCAGCTTTCTGCTTTACTCTTCCACTTTTTATACAAGCCCATACACAGCCGGTAACACAGCATACACCCTTCCACTTTTAATACAAGTCCATTACACAGCCGGTAACACAGCATACACCCTTCCACTTTTTAATACAAGTCCGTATACAGCCGGTAACACAAGGTAACAGCACACACCCTTCCACTTTTTATACAAACCCGTACACAGCCGGTAACATAGCATACACCCTTCCACTTTTTAATACAATCCGTATATAGCCGTAACACAAGGTAACACAGCATACACCCTTCCACTTTTTATACAAACCCGTACACAGCTGGTAACACAAGGTAACATGGCATACACCTTCCACTTTTAATACAAGTCCGTATACAGCCGGTAACACAAGGTAACACAGCACACACCCTTCCACTTTTTATACAAACCTGTACACAGCCGTAACACAGCATACACCCTTCCACTTTTTAATACAAGTCCGTATACAGCCGGTAACACAGCATACACCCTTCCACTTTTTATACAAACCGCATACAGCTGGTAACACAGGTGACACAGCAAACACCCTTCCACTTTTTAATACAAGTCCATATACAGCCGGTAACCCAAGGTAACACAGCATACACACTTCCACTTTTTAATACAAGTCCGTAAACAGCCGATAACACAAGGTGACACAGCATACACCCTTCCACTTTTTAATACAAGTCCGTATACAGCCGAGCACACAAGGTAACACAGCATACACCCTTCCACTTTTTAATACAAGTCCGTATACAGCCATTAACACAAGGTAACACAGCATACACCCTTCCACTTTTTAATACAAGTCCGTATACAGCTGGTAACACAAGGTAACATAGCATACACCCTTCCACTTTTTAATACAAGTCCGTATACAGCCATTAACACAAGGTAACACAGCATATACCCTTCCACGCTTTAATACAAGTCCGTATACAGCTGGTAACACAAGGTAACACAGCAAACACCCTTCCACTTTTTAATACAAGTCCGTATACAGCCATTAACACAAGGTAACACAGCATACACCTTCCACTTTTAATACAAGTCCAGATACAGCTGGTAACACAAGGTAACACAGCATACACCCTTCCACTTTTAATACAAGTCCATACAGCTGGTAACACAAGGTAACACAGCATACACCCTTCCACTTTTTAATACAAGTCCGTATACAGCTGGTAACACAAGGTAACACAGCATACACCCTTCCACTTTTAATACAAGTCCGTATACAGCCATTAACACAAGGTAACACAGCATACACCCTTCCACTTTTAATACAAGTCCATATACAGCCGATAACACAAGGTAACGGCATACACCCTTCCACTTTTAATACAAGCTCGCACACAGCTGGTAACACAAGGTAACACAGCATACACCCTTCCACTTTTTAATACAAGTCCGTATACAGCCATTAACACAAGGTAACACAGCACACACCTTCCACTTTTTAATACAAGTCCATATACAGCCGATAACACAAGGTAACACAGCATACACCATTCCACTTTTTAATACAAGTCCAGATACAGTTGGTAACACAAGGTAACACAGCATACACCCTTCCACTTTTAATACAATCGTATACAGCTGGTAACACAAGGTAACACAGCATACACCCTTCCACTTTCTAATACAAGTCCGTATACAGCCATTAACACAAGGTAACACAGCATACACCCTTCCACTTTTTAATACAAGTCCATATACAGCCGATAACACAAGGTAACACAGCATACACCCTTCCACTTTTTAATACAAGTCCGTATACAGCTGGTAACACAAGGTAACACAGCATACACCCTTCCACTTTTTAATACAAGTCCGTATACAGCCATTAACACAAGGTAACACAGCATACACCCTTCCACTTTTTAATACAAGTCCGATACAGCTGGTAACACAAGGTAACACAGCATACACCCTTCCACTTTTTAATACAAGTCCGTGATACAGCCATTAACACAAGGTAACACAGCATACACCCTTCCACTTTTAATACAAGTCCTGATACAGCTGGTAACACAAGGTAACACAGCATACACCTTCCACTTTTAATACAAGTCTGTATACAGCCATTAACACAAGGTAACACAGCATACACCCTTCCACTTTTTAATACAAGTCCGTATACAGCCATTAACACAAGGTAACACAGCATACACCCTTCCAGTTTTTATACAAGCCCATGCACAGCCGGTAACACAAGGTAACACAGCATACACCCTTCCACTTTTTATATAAGCCTGTACACAGCCGTAACACAGCATACACCCTTCCACTTTTAATACAAGTCCGTATACAGCCGATGACACAAGTTATAAAATGGCAGGGTAAAATCAGGTAATCTGATTGGCTTCTTATTTATGTGTAAATATGATTTACACATGGTTAAAAATAAGGACTGCTCAGCAGTGAAGAGTCTACAACACAGATCAATGGGCATTTGGAACACAGGCATTTCAGATAGTCCCCTACTGCCAGAACTGATCTTCCACTATAAGCATGGCTCCTACCTTTACACTGTAAAAAACTTCAACTGGGCCCTAAAAATAAAACTACCTTAAAAATAAAACAAATGAATTAAATGCTGTTTCTCTAATTATCACACTCTCCTTAAATACATAAACAAATTAGAAACAATAAGTATTGTTTATAGTTTTCACTACAACGTTTTCTTTGCTGACATTGAAAATCCCCTTCTATCTTTACCTGCTTATCAGGGAACTCTCTTCTTCTTGCCCTGACAGTGAGATAACTGAGTCTCTGGCTGTAACAAAAGCCTTTGTTGCCTGTATGTACAGCATGTTGGGAGAAACATTCTGCCATTGGAACTGAGCAGAATTTTGAATCCATGTATTCTGTGGTAAACAATTCATGATAAACATTCCATATCTTGAATGTGGAAAAAAAGAAACAGAAGTAGGCAATAATACAATGACATTGTCAATGACATCACTTGCAGTGGATGGAAGGACTATTTTATCACAAATGCACAAAAGTAAATCTATTTTTCTACATATAAACATGCTTTTCCAATAGTCAGAAGTAAATAAAAAAGAGCAAATTTTATAAGCGCAATAAGGCACTCTGGGGTGTGTGTAAACTATATTTTACAGCACGGCCAGCAGCTAGAAGTCACTCGGCCTTAGGCCTCATGCGTTACTATATGCCCTTGGCTGTGCTGTAAAATATGGTTTACACACACCCCTTCGTGCCTTATTGCTTAGATGAATACAGACATACACCCTTCCACTTTTTAATACAAGCCCGTATATAGCCGAGTAACACAAGGTAACACAGCATACACCCTTCCACATTTTATACAAGTCTGTACATAGCAGATAACACAAGGTAACACAGCACACAAAGTGACTAATAATATCATGCTTTCAATGGTGAGTGGGTGACAGATCCTCACAGCCTGTAGTGAAGCTTTTTTCCCACATAGAACTAGCATGATTTTCAATCAAGTAAAAAACGTGCTGTTCCTGAGATCCAAATGCATATTATCATGCTGGCAGTTTTCACTCAGTCGCCTCCCACCAGTTCCATGGACCGTCTGTCAAACTACCACCTCAGCCAGCCCTGAACTCTTAACAGCACATGCTGAAGTGAACAAGATGACTTTTGAGAGAGATATTTGCTACCTAAAGATAGCACCTTAGTCTCCGAGACTTTTATCGGCATGTACCTCAAATTAAGGAGGTTTTTTTTTCCTGTCATCCTGCTATGGCAGCCTGATCACGAGTGCACCCCTGGTGCTCCCTCCCTGTTTGCCTGCTGCCTGGCACAACACACCATGCCACTCCCACGCTCTCCCAACACTCAGTGCTTAACACCACCAAACCACCAGTAAGAATATGAGTTACCTGCCGGGGAGTTCAGAAACAGCTCAAATGCTGCAGTATGTGCAGCTAACTACAGGTCCCAGCCAGGCTGGCCAACCAGAGAGGAAACAGGCCTGAACACACACACACACATACACACAAATGGGGAGGGGTAGAAAGGCAGCATCTACACCAGGCATGAGACAGAATTCTGGGCAGCACATAGATCCATGAAGGAAAAGGCTGTATATAAGTCCCGCAGTTTAGGTGTAGCTAGTGCACAAAGCAAACAAAAAGGGACTCATAAATGCCCTTTCAGAGGTGTAATTCTGGGCTGTATGCACCGTATTAGAGCCCTCTGTAGGAGGACACACTGTCCCCTTCCCTCCCTGAGTGAGGAAAGTAGTCTTTGGGACACTCAATCTTCCAACCGCTGGCCAGCCACCAAGCAACTCAATTATGTTTCTCAGCTCAGGTCACAGGTGAACAGGCTAGGCTCCAGGACAGGGCCCTTGGGGATGTACATAGTAACAGAGAGTAATTTGGAAGATGAAACCCCCAAGTTCTGACCAGCTGACTGCAGTCAGATACGATATGATTGGAGCCAGCACAGAGGCAGGCTACTGATGGCAGTGGTCTCTGGCATGTGTACAACTGGGGAGTGGTCACAGTATAAAATGTCTTGCTGGGTTAACAAATAATGCTCCAGTGGTATGGTCATTGTCAATACTTGATAGAATGTGGTTTCTGAGATGGAATAGAGTGTGGTAATGGAGTGCCCAGTGTGGAAACTAGATTGAAGGGGTGAGGAGTCTTTGAGAGCAGCTTTGGTCGAGGGAGAACCTAAACAATTCTGAAGGAGATATCTCCGGGCTGCAACGTTTGAGGCGGTGGTGAGGGCTGTTGTAAATACTGGCTGTAGCCTCTCAAATGAGAGAAGGGGTCTGTGGAAAACTTAAATTCTCTGGTCCCGCCTCCCTGCCAGCCAGATTGGTCAGCTTATTGCAGCAGAATGTGCATGATTAGCCAGGGCTCAATATTTCAAGAGTGCATTCTAGTCTTGCAGTGGTGACTTCCATGAGCATCTTTGGCCACAGAGAGTTCAAACAGGTCGGAGGGAGGGATCGCAGGCACAGACACCAATGGAAACAATGGCTGCTGGAGCAGCTCTGGGGAGTAGCACCAGATGCTTTTTCCCAGCATCTCGCCCTTTTCTCAGAAAATAAGGCAAACCTGTCTGGAAAGGATATATAAATGTTGTTGTCTTTTCCAACACAAAACTCTTGGTCAGAGAAGATGGGAATGTGCACAATGCCCACTGTAAACAAAACATGTTTACATGATGGCAAACCGTCAACACAGTGGGTCAGCATGACTGATTCATGAAGAAAACAGGCTTACCAGTGTTGCAGTCTCACAATGTGCTGCTTTGATTTGGGACTAGGTCAAAACTGCGCCAGAAGAATGGCACGGTAAAACATTGCACAGCATGGACACCAGAAAATGGGTGCAGTCAAAACCACGCTAATATAAATAAGCCAACTCCAAACCTGCACGCTATAATGTCAGTGCAGTTTTCAACCACACCATTCTTCCGACGTGGTGTTGACTGGGTACCCTTTATTTTATGTGCTAATTCTGGTCACAGTTTCTTTAAATATCAGGAAAACCATGGATTAAATCACTAAATCCTGAAGAGTAAGGAGGTACACAATGTCTCACAACAGAGTTCCAAATGGTTCAATGTTTGGGGAATAGTGATGGGGTATTTAGTGCTTGTGTAACTTGTAGTACTTTTTGTGTGGCTTTACTCTGTTCCCACCCTTGAGTAGTAGGTATGTAGGTAGGAATTTGTGGGAATAGAAGGCCCATGAACAAGGGTGAGAAAAACGCCGGAGGAGGAGGAGGGGATGATGGTAGACAAAAACACCCCTGAGCAAGGGAGGTGTGTGTTACAGAAGGGTTTAAGTAGAGTTGGGAAGAGCTATTCTCACATTGAACTCGGGCTTAAGCCTCCCATTCAATCTTTGGGGAACAGCAATGGGATATTTAGTGCTTGTGTAACCTGTAGTACTTTTGTGGCTTTACTCTATTCTCACCCTTGAGTAGTAGGCATGTAGGTAGGAATATTTTAGGAATAGAAGCCCAAAAAGATACCTCCTCCAACTCAGGACAGTATGACCGCTGGCACTCAGGAGAGGAAACCCCCAGGTGGAGGAAACCTCTGAGGACCCATGGTCATTGGTCTGTCCACCTCCGGCATACTAAGAGGAGAAGAACCTAGGTTCTAATAACCATAGCTAATTTTGAGGAAGGGGAACTTTTGAGAGATGATGGTCCATCCTCGATCCATGGATGATGTAGTTTGGATAACGATCCTGAGGTTGAATTCTGAAGAAGCGGAAGAATCCTGAGTGTGAAGCAGGTCTAGTCGAAGAAGGGTGAATGAAGTCCAGATTTCCAGCATAATGGAGTATGCTTGTCCAAAGAGATTGCAGGGATGTAATGAGCAGGAGAGCAAGATTTGCTCGATGCTACCAGCCAGTGAACGATGGGAATGTGAAGATTTGTAAAGTCGTAAATGAATGATCCAACTAGTGGAAGGGTTGACATTCATGGTAAAGTCTGGAGTAAGGAAGTCAGTGGGGAGCTATGGGTGCAAAATATAGCGATATAAAGTGGAAGGAGGTCGAGAAGAGTCATTGAGTGCCTAATAAGAGAAATACCATAAGTGATTCGTAGACTAATACAGGAAGATTGGCATAGTGGTGTTCCAGAGGGTTCGGTGTTGGGCCCAGTGCTGTTTGGCATATTTATTGCAGACATCTTGGAGGGCATCAGCAGCAAAATCAGCCTATTTGCGGATGACACCAAGATGGGAGTGGTGGTGGACGACCGGGGGTGGCGGGGCTACAGAAGGATCTGGCAAGGCTGGAAGCATGGTCTGACAGATGGCAAATGGGGTTCAATGCAAAAAATGCAAGGTGCTGCACTTGAACAAAAACTGAGGAGAAGCTACCATCTGGGGTAGTGCAGCTGGAGGTAACAGAAGAGAAGGATCTGGAGGTGCTCATCACAGGAGCAATGAACAAATTCCACACAATGCAGAAAGGCAGCAGCAATAGCCAACAAAACGTTGGGTGCATTGCAAGGAATTACCTCGAGAAGAAGGGAGGTTATTCTATTGTTGTACAGATCGTTGGGTAGACCCACCTGGAATACTGCATGTAGTACTGGAGCCTGTACCTAACAAAGGGACGATAGGCTGCTGGAGGGTGCAGCATAGGGCAATGAAGACAATTCAGGGCCTGGGAACTGCCATTTGAGGTCAGACTAAGAAAGTTAAACATGTACACACTGGAGAAGAAGAGGGCAGGGAGATATGATTGAGACCTTCAAATACATTAAAAAGGGATAATCAAAATGGACACAGGAGGAGGGTGAGGAGGGACACTAGCGGCCATGACATGAGATTGGGCAGGGGTACATTCAGGAGGGAGGTGAGGCATTTCTTTACGGAGAGGGTGGTGGCAAAGTGGAACGCACTACCAGCTGAAGTGATGGCATGTACCACAGTGGAATGCTTCAAAAGGATGGGACAGGGTAAAGGAGGAAAGGGGAGGTGGTGGGCTGCTGAATATGGAGCTAGCTGCATCCATGAACAGCCTAGATAGACCATGGTGGTCTTTTGCTGCTCATGTTTTGATGTTCGTATGCAGTCCAGCTGGTAACTGAATATATATAGAAAATGACTGGAAGTTCTGTACGAGGAACTGGATAGCCTATTTGGGCACTGATGTCGATTTGTCTTGTACATGTTCTGCTGATTCACTGGCTGAAGTATATATGGGTATTTCTGTGGTGTAACAGCCCATGAGATGCACTGAGGTGGCAATGTCTGGTTAGGTTTACGGGTAATCGATGCCTAAATACTAAGGGGAGCTTGGAAGCGGATATCTGGAAATGTCTATAGGCTGGGTTGGTAATGTAGTCAAGTAGTGTGAAACACCAGAGGATCCTAGTGCTGGTTGATTAAGATTTGTTGGGAGGCAGGCAAGACTGGGATAGTGAATTTGCTGTTAACAGTTGCAGATTTCCGGATCAAGAATCTGAGGAGCCAGTTCTCTGAGAAAGTCTTCACTGGAGGGAGTAATGGAGATAATTCATGAAGAATAGACTAGAAGGACCACTGGATGGGCAGTTAACTTGACTGATGGTAATAGGATGGAGACATGCAGATGAGTATATGAGGTATGGTGATGTTCAGGAGCTAGAAAACAGTGGTTTGGATGGCATCATGTCAGTAAGGCAGCTAGGTATGGGAGATGTAACGATGAAAGTTCTGGGAAGGCAGCTGTGAGAAAGTCTTAGGACGAGCAGTGGCTGTTGAGAAAGTAGGAGTCGATAACGTGGTCAGCAGAGTTGGTGTTGGTGAAGAGGCTGCAGTAGGAAAAATGGATGATGTCTGTGGTAGTATGGGTTATCTTGCAATTCCTGCATCCGTAGAAGGATTATAATGATTATGAAGTCAGAGCATAACAGAAGGATTTAAGTCCTTTCCATGTAGGAGGATAGCCAGTGAGACATGGTATACAGGAAGTCATGGTGATTGAATAGACAAGGTTCAGAGGGTGCATCCAATAGAGACGGATGAGATTTTTCTATTGTCCAGGCAAATGAGATTCCAGGAATGATCGGATGGAGCTGATTGGGCAGTATATAAAACTCTACGATGATGTAAGAGTCTATGAGGCATGCTATCCAAGGAATGTTTGCTAGCAGTAGTTTTCTCAAGAGTAATGAACTTCAAGTGATCCACTTAGCAGTGGAAGGGTATTGTTAGAATGGCCAGAGTAGAAGTATTAGATGGATAAACTAGAGGAGTAGTTGACCGGTAACAATACTGGTCAGAGACAGGATCCTAAGCCCAAAGGAGCCACAGCAAACAGGACTAAGACCCAAGCCTGCAATGCAGAGATGAAAGGCAGCTATCCATTGATGGAAGGAAAGTCCGAGTGCATCCTACGGGACTGGAGGAATGATCCAGGAAGGGAAGTTATTTCTTCAATAACAATAACACTCCCAACCCTCCCCTGGCCTCCCCTCACAGGTATCCCTCCTTTCAGTTTCAAAACAATATCCCTCAGGATGCTAAATCGTACATCTCCAAGGTCCTGGGAAAATCCTGCTTTAGTGGTGACTCACTGGATCTGAAGCTCCTTCAACTCACCCTTGATGTTGTCCTATCCCGCCTCACCAAGCTTCTTAATCTCTCCATCCGAATCGCCAGTTCCCTCTCAGTGGAAGTCAGCAGTGGTTACACCAATCTTGAAGAGGGAGACAGAACCTCCAATAGTAACTATCGCCCGATCTCCATAACCCCCATCTCCAAAGCCCTTGAGAGGATAGTTTATGATCAACTCTCCGACTACTCTCAAAATACAACCTTCTGTCATCAGCAACACAGGTTCTGGAAGGGCCACAGCAACACCACCGCCCTTCTGGTATACTCAGATTTCATACATAAAGCCCCTTGACTGTGGTCACTAGTTGGGTCTGTGTACACAGACCTAACTAAGGCCTTTGACATGGTCAATCATGCACTTCTAATAGATTCCTTTCGCCACTGGGCCTCTCACAAGATGCCACCTCCTGGTTCACCAACTACCTTTCTGGTAGAACCCAGCAGGTAAAAATCAACAACACACTCTCCCTCCAGTTTTCCAGTCTGCTCAGAAGTTCCCCAAGGATCAATTCTTGGTCCACTCCCTGTTTAGTCTTTTTTTCAACACCTCTTGCCTGCTCAGGCCAGATGTTACTATATAACGGATGACGCATAATCTTTAGTAGCCATCCTGACCCTATCCCACTGCAAAATGATCACCAGAGATTCTTCTCGGAATCCAAATCTTGGTTCTCCAGGCATAAACTCATTTTAAATTACAAGAAAACTAAAGTGATGATGTTTGCCAGCCCCAAAACAAGAACAGAGGCTCTCCTTGACCATCCTTAACAGTCAACCTGAATCTCTAGAGCTAGTGCTTAGCTTCATCACTCTAGACTCCTCCCTCTCCTTCCATGAGCACATCAACCTGGTCAGTACGTTATCACATAAGGTAGCACATCAACCAGGCAGTTAATACCAGGCTTGGCCTTCTCTATAGGCATAGGTTGTGCATGCCTGATGATGCCCTTCGCCTGGTGGTTACCAGCTCGGTACTGTTATTAGTTGATTATGGTATCGTTATTTACTAATCAGCGGGAGACACTGCACTAAGCAGAATAAAGGTCACCCTGAACAAAGCTTGCTGACTTGTGGTTGGCTGTGACCGCACACATACCTGCGACCTGTATAGTCAAGCTAACTGGTTGAATTTCGATGGTAGGCTCCGCTATCAGACTTGCCTGTTAGCCAAAAAATAGCCACTGGTTTCTCTCCTCCTGCTGCTCAACATCTTCTATCCCCTGCCCTCTACTGGGCTACCAGAAGCTCTACAAAATCCCTTTCTTTGTCCCTTCTGTAGCCTTCATAGTACAGAGCCCCATGTTGGCTGAATGATCTCCCCCTCCCCGAGATCTCTGTTGCAAATAAATTAGGCCCTTTCAAACTTGATCTCCAGCATCTCCTCTCCTCTAGTTGCTGCGACTGCCACTAGTCTGTCCTTTGTAGTAGCTTTCTGGTCCTTAGCTGCCTCCAATATAAGCCTACCCCTTTACTCCCTTGCCTTCCTGCTCTTCCTCCCTTAGCCACTCTTCCTGCGACACTGTCTTTACTGACTGCACTTTTTCTATCTCCTCCCGCCTATTTTTCTCTTTCCCCTCCTGTTCCCCATCCTCCTCTCGCCTCCCTCCCTGCCCTTCCCATACCTCTGCCCTTTCTGGATTCACACCAATTGCTGCCTATGATACCTGCATGCAAATTGCTTTGTTTCCTTGTATATTGTATGCTTTGTATATTGTATGTACAGTGTATCCAGCATTGTCTCATTGTATATTGTATATTCTCAGTATTGTATCTGGCACTGTTACCTGTTTATTGTATAGTGCTGTTAACTACACGACGTGGAGCCTTTGTAAAGGAATCTTGACACAAAGGTTGTAATTCTGAGACTTTAATAAATAAATCGTATAAAAAGGAGATGGCTTATGCGAACTGGATGATATAATGGAGCAGGGGGAACAGGACTAGGTCAGCTCATCAGCGACAGCCGTGGAATACAGGGAGGTTTTAGCAAGGAACCTGAGGAGAGCCACTGAAGGCCAAGGAGTGAAGCCAAGCACCAAGAGAAACTGAGCTGAGATACATAAGTCCCACATCTGACGAAGGCTTCAAATGACGAAAGGAGAGGATGGAAGGTGCTGGAGCAAAGAGGACGAGGTTTCCACGTATGTAGGAGAAAAACCTGTACAGCAGCCGGAAGGGGTGACCTGCAGCAAGAATGTCCATATGAGAGAGTCAAACTGGGCTGAAATAGAGACTGGACAAGCTGGCACAATCCAAATTATGAGGGAAAGGAGGCCAGGGGTTTGAGTACTATAGTCCATGGAAGTGCGGGATGGAAACTGGTGAGGAAAGATGTAAGGCATTCAAAGCAGAGGGGTCCTGGTCTGGGGAAGTAATAATCTGGTAGGAGATGGAAATGCATAAGGATGGACCTGCAGGTGCAGACGAGGGTCCTAATCGAGGTAGTTGAGGTGAGATGACCTCGACATGACACTCCAGGAAATGCAGAAAGGTGAAGGCACATTCGGTACGTGGCTCAGGTCCAGGAGGGAGCAGCAAGTATTGGTCTGGTAGACAGCTAATAAGGTCGAAATGGTTGATTGTAGAAACAAGCTTCCAGGCATTGTAATCGAGGAGATAGAACTAGTATCTGATATTACTTGGCAGAGGTAGGAAGATGGAGGCAAATGAGTTAATGTGGTCCCGCTTCAGAAGGGAAGTGGCAACCAGGTATGAGACAGAGGATATTGAACTAGCGGATCCATAGATGGGCTACCACACCGGTAGTCGGTGAGATAACCTACAGTCGATATCATCAGGCAAAGCCGAGATGTGGAAGGCAACTGGAGTATAAAAGTCCCAGTCTCAAGGGAGGCGGATCTGTATCTTGCAGAGGATGCAGAAAGTGGAAACAGGTGATGCAAGCTCAAACTCCTGACTAGGAGAGTCAGTGTGGTAGGACCTGAGGCATGGCCGTAGGCAAAGAATGCTAGTAGGACATGGTCCAGGTCCAGAAGGCTAGTGGCATCTGGTAGCAGGTTGAGAATGGGTAAGTGTGAAGCAGTGGAAAGTAAACTCAGGTAGCCATCTGTGATGGTCGAGGAGAGATGATCTTGACTTGAAGCAGCTAGAAGAGGTAGGATGATGAGAGTGTCACAAACGCACTCAGCGGATCAGGCCCTCTACTCCCCACAGTGCCAACCTCCAAGCGCAGTATTGTGAACAGGTAACAGAACAGGGTAACCCCCTGTCTGCTTGTGGGTCTGAATCACCTTTAGTCTCAAGTTCTGGGGGGATTCAAACTGTGAACCTTATGCTAAGCGTACCCAAATGTACAGGCTCAGATAATCTGCTCTTCAGGGGGATGCCAGATATCTTTCACCTAAGGGCACCTAACCAGGTATCCAAAATGAATCCTTAAGACTCTATAAAAGACCTTAGGTATATTCTTACCTTTTCCCAGTTTGGTAACACCATCAAGCTCTTGAACAGTTTTGTTAATCTTAACCCTCTATACGTCATATTCAAAAGAACTTCAAAGACACACCCAGGCAGTCTTTGGAATAAAAGGTTTACTTAAAATGGATAAAAATATGTAAAATGTAAATACAGAACAATATATCACACAGCATACAATCACTTAAAAGAAAAGCAAAGAAACTACAGACAAACTCCTACCAACATACAGTTAGACTTTTCTAGCTAATGGATTACCTCTAAGTGCCCAAGTTAGAGATCTTGTTTCTTAAGAGCCCAAAAAGATGTGTCAGTTGGAACAGAGAATGCAGTTTAAAAACTCTGTGTTTCCACCCTTCTATGATGCCATCTAGCTCCTCCTTTTAGAATATAAAATTATACAAACAATGATCTTCCTGTCAGGAGATATTTTAAATACTGTGACTTCAGCATAAAACTAATTTCCCAATATGACTCCTAAATTAACATCCCTCTTTGATCTCAGCAGTTCCTCTTCCCAGAGCACATCAAATGAGTTTTATAGCTTTTTAACACCAGTTGGTATTAAAATGTTTTCCTCCAAGAGTCATAACAGTTTATGATCTCCATCCTCTGGCAGACTCATAAAGTCCCATTTCATTTCCACTTCAAAGAGCCTAGGCACATCATAAAAGGTAATAAAATGCCACTCGAAGCAAGTCAGTTAATTAAATGGTTTCTGCTTCACTGAAACCTGGGGAGGGGGTGTCTCATGGAAGCACTGTGACAATTACACACTGTAGTTTTATATTACAAATATCATCCAACAATCATAACCAGCTGGCCAAGCGTCACAATCCTCCCCACCTAGAATGAATTTGGGGCTCCATTCCTGCATGGGATGAGCTTCCCAAATCGGTCCCTCTTCATATATCGTAACAGGCTATCAGCTGTTCTGATTGGTTGCTCCGCCCCATGTAAGATTGTCATGTCATACCCTTGCAAGGCAAGACTCCATCTTAACAGTCTACCATTAGTTTTCCCATTTGGGTCAGTCAAACCAGGGGTTGTGGTCCGTTTGTACCTCAAAATGTTGCCCGTATAAGTATGGGTCTAACTTCTTTAGTGCCCACACTATGGCAAGACACTCTTTTCCACAGTAGAGTAAGCCTGCTCCTGGGAAGTAACTTTTTACTCAGGTACACTACAGGGTGATCTTTCCCTTGGTTGGATGTCTGACTCAGTACTGCCCCAATACCCACATCTGAGGCGTCAGTCTGAACTAAAAAGGGTCTGCTAAAGTCAGGACTTGTCAATAGAGGAGCACTGCACAGTGCATCCTTCAGTCTGGTAATGGCTTTTTCATAGGCTGGTTCCCAGGTAATTTTCTAGGCATCCTTTCCTTACCAGGTCAGATAGGGGAGCAGCCAGGGCACTGTAATTGGGTACAAATTTCCTATAGTACCCTGCTGTCCCTAAAAACTCCTGACCTGCTTCTGCGTTTCTGGTCTGGGCCATGCCTTGATCACCTATATTTTTACTTGGTTAGGATGGAGCTGCCCCCAGCCTACAACATGCCCGAGGTATGCCACTTCAGCCATGGTCACTTGGCACTCCTCAACTTTGACAATGAGTCTGGCCCTCTGTATCCTGCCCAGCACTTCCCTGAGGTGGGACAGGTGTTCCTCCCAGCTGGTACTAAAGATGGCAATGTCATCCAGGTACGACATGGCGTACTCCTCAACACCATTTAACACCTGGTTCATCAACCTTTGGAAAGTGGCTGGGGCATTCTTCATTCAAAGGCATTACTTTAAATTCAAATAAGCCTCTCGGAGTGATGAAGGCTGACCTCTCCTAGCTCTGTCAGTTAACTCGACCTGCCAATGCCCCTTTGTCAGGTCAATAGTCGTAAGGTAGATTGCCCCTCCAACTTGTCCAGGAGTTCGTCCGTCCAGGGCATTGGGTGGGCGCCTGACTTGTGACTACATTCAGTCCATGATAGCCCACACAGAAATGAGTAGAGCCATCTGGCTTGGGCACCAGGACTGCGGTGAGGACCAGGGCTGTGGGATCTCTAGATTACCCTAAATCCAGCATTTCCTCCACTTCCCTCCTAATGTCCTTTGGGCAGCCTCTGACACCAATATGCTGTCCGCCGTGTAGGGCTCTGTGTCCCTGTCTCCACATCGTGCATCGCTAAGGGGTTAGTCCAGGCTTGGTGCTAAACAGGGGCAAAGTCTGCTAAAACC
This sequence comes from Neoceratodus forsteri, assembly GCA_016271365.2. NCBI lineage: Eukaryota > Metazoa > Chordata > Ceratodontiformes > Ceratodontidae > Neoceratodus > Neoceratodus forsteri. The sequence goes on from JADMNL010000025.1 coordinate 271,955,797, forward strand.
TCCCCTACTTCCTGGATCTTGTCTGGGGCCAGCTGGGAGACAGTTTTACTGCTGCCACAGAGGACTCCACTTGCTTTCTTCCAGCAAGTCCAGAAGGGGTCTCCTTTGTCCGTCCCTTCCCCAGGACTACATACTGTGAACACCATGTCAGCCCTATTAGCATATGGCTTCATCATGTTGACATGGTACATTCTTTCTGTCTGTCTTCTGTCAGGTAACTCTGTGATATAGTACACATCATTTACCTTCCTAACTACTTTGTACGGTACTGCCCACTCAGCCTGCAGCTTGTCCTTCTGGACCGGAATAAAGACCATGACCTTCTGACCCACCGTGTACAAGCGAGTTCTGGCTCTGCGGTCGTACCACACTTTCTGTTTCTGTTGGGCAGCTGCCAGGTTGCTCTGGGCTGTCCCCATAAGCTCCTTCAGCCTTTCCCTAAACCTAAGGGCGTAATCCACTATGGGAGTTCCCTGGGTGGCATGCTTGCCTTCCCAGTCCTCCCAGATCAAGTCTAGGGCCCACGTGCCAGCGTCCATATAACAGCTAAGGGGAAAATCCTGTCAACTCTTGGGGCACCTCCTGTATGCAAACAACAGGTGGGAAGGTATTTGTCCCAGTCCCTCCATGCTGTTCAGCAAACGCTTGGAGCATTGACTTCAGGGTACCATTAAATCTTTCCACAAGCCCATTGCCTTGCGGGTGATAAGGTGTTGTGCATCTCGCACCACCCACACTTCTCCCACAAACATTTCATCAGGTCTGACATGAAAGAACCCTTAATTGGTGATAACCTCCCGGAAACCCAACACGGAGAAAATCCCAAGTAAGGCACCTGCCACTTTGTCTGTCCTCAGTGAGGATAGGGTGACTGCCTCTGGGTACCGGTGACATAATCCATCACAGTCAGGATGGACCTCTTCCTAGAGGAGCTGGGGGTATTTAAAGGCCCACAATATCCATTCCCACCCTCTGGAATGGCTCCTCCACTATGGGCAATGGAATTAGGCGGCTTGGATTTTCTTGCCTGCCTTCCTATTTCTTGGCACAGTGACAAGACCTGCAATACTCCTTCACCTGCTGGGTGAAGTTAGGTAACAGAAATTCTGGGCCAACCGCTGCGTGATGTGCATGATTCCCAGATGACCAGACAGGGAATATCATGTGCAATCTTATGCAACTGCTCACACAATACCCCCTGGGAACCAGAAGCTGCCTGCCTATCACCCCTCCCTCTGTCTGCATAGGCTGAGTATATATCAGTCCATTTTCACAATAAACCTTATGTTTACTGTCACCTCCCTGTGCTCCGCCAGAGTCTGCCCAAGCCCTCAGCTTCTCTAGACTAGGGTCACTTTTCTGAACAGCTGCAAACTCCTACACATTCCCAAGGTATGGGACAGGTCCTCTTCAGTCTCTAAACTAGGGTCCCTAGCACTAGCATCAGGGTACTCAGGATCACTGTCATCCCTGACCCTCTGACAATGGATCACCCCCTCCTTCTTTGGAGTAACCCTCCGTAGCTGTGTGGTTAACTGCTACTGGGAAATTTCTACCCCTTTTCATTAGTCTCCCTATCAGGAGACACAGGCTGGGAATCAGCCTCCCAGGGATTCCACACTGGCTTCTGTGGGGTCCAGGGAACTACAATTTCCCTTCCTGCTTAGCTATGGGTAACTGCACACCATTCCGTTTGAGATTGCTGCCAAGGATGGCGTCAACTGCTAGCGTTTTGGCTACAGCCACCTGTTGCAGTCTAAGGAGAACACTAGCAAGTGGCAGTGTTTTCTCCTCACCAGTGAAGTCTTGTACAGTGAAATATTTATTCGGTATAAGCTGACCAGTCTCTACCAGATCCCCTTTACCAACGTCAGGGATGCCCCTGTGTCCCTTAACCCTTGTGTCTGTACACCATTCACTGTGACTGGGTGCATGTGTTCCCTCATGTTCACAGGTATGCTTCCAGGGCACACAAACATCCCACTTCTTTCCTAGCCTCATGTTGCATATTACTCACCCTTTTGGGACACTGGCTGGCAATATGCCCAGTTTCTTCTAAATCCAACATACATGTCTTTTCTCAGAGAACTCTTTCTCTGAAACCTGGGGTTAACTGGTTTCAGTGGAGGCAGATCAGGGTTTTAGCTGCCCTGAAGGCAGCTTTTCACTTTCTGCACTGCCCCATTAGCTCTCAGAGCAGGTCTGCTCTTGGCATAGTGGTCCAAGTGTTCAGCAGCCTCTTGCACTGTTTTGGGATCTTGGTCCTCCAGCCAGATTTTCAGCTCTGCTGGGCATGCCCAAAAACTGTTCTAGCAAAATAGCATTTTCAATTTTATCTACACAGTTTGCTTTAGTTCCTTCCCCAGCGTTTTAAAAACTGCGTTGTTTCATGGCTAGCTCCTCGTAGCTCATATCAAACTTCTCCTGAGCTTATGGAATTTAGCTCTGTATGCTTCAGCAGTTAAATCAAACTTTTAAAAGTGCAGCTTTAAAGGTGAACTGTAAAGAACAAGATTGCCCGTTCCCCCCACGTACCTTTCTAGCACTGCTGCGGGAGTTCCGGGGATGTAACTGTCTTTATTTTTAATTCAATAGTTACACTTTACTAAAGCGCCGAAATTCTGACCCGGTTCTGAAGCGCGCCGCGGCGGCTCGATTCGGGTACCAAGTGCTTATAGGTATTATACCCATTTGGTAGCGTTACTAACACCACTGCTCTTATTGCAGCAGCAGTGGCGGTGGTTCATATAATTATTTTATTGCTTCCACGGGGTCTTGGCACACAAATAACTACCGCCACTGCTGCTGCAAGAGCAGTGGTGTTAGCAACGCCACTAAATGGGTGCAATACCCATAAGCACTTGCACCCGCCAATCGGGCCGCTATGCGCCTGTTCGGTCAGAATCTTTCGGCGCTTTAGTAAATGTAACTATTGAATTAAAATAAAGACAGTTACATCCCGAACTCCCGCAGCAGTGCTAGAAAGGTATGTGGGGGCGGGAACGGGCAATCTTGTTCTTTGCAGGTCACCTTTAAGTTTACTGTAATCATTACTGTCCTCATTGTCCATTTGACCCAATGCATCCCGAGCTTTCCCGGTAAGTAGCGGGGATAGCTGGAAGCTCTAGGACCCTCTAGGAATTTCAGCCTGAATACAAACTTTTTCAAAGGAATTTAAAAAGGCATCCATATCCTCCTCCTCTTTAAATTTGGCTATCAATTTGGAATTCATTTTGTAACCCAGTCCTGTAGTTCCAGTTAAACCCAAGCCACTTACCTGCTCTGGTGCTTGGAGTCATAACTTCTCCAGTTCATGTCGCCTCTGGTGCTCACACTCCTTATGTTCAGCTTCTTGCTGTTCTTGCTCCCTCTTCTCCTCTGCAGCTCATTGGTGCTCATGCTCTTCACGGTCAGCCTCCCGCTGTTCCCGGTCAGCCTCTCACTGTTCACGCTCCCTCTTCTCCTGGAACTCCAGTTCCATTCTGCGCAACTCAATCTGCAGCCTGAGTGCTTCTGGCTCCAGAATGCTGGTGACCTTCCTCTGCTGCTGTGGCCCTTCGCTGGCACTGGTCCTGCTGTCATCCTCATCAGATCTGGACACTGCACTGGCTGCTAGCCCCTCCATGCTCAAGGTTTGGTCCCTTACAGTCACAATCAGTGATTTGATGCTCTGGGCATCTGCTGCCATCAGGGCATCCATGAGGTTCTGCTTGGTGGCTCTCCCCTCATACAGGACTCCTCAGTCCTGGCACAACTGCCTCAAGTCATCTACACTGTGCCCACTGTAGTTGGAAGCCGTCTTCTTCCCTAACTATGGCTACTCTACCTTGCACTTTAGAAAAAAAATGAAACAGGTAGGAACTCAACTGTAAGCAAAATTATATAGTTCTGTTTCCTTTTTAAAAATAAATCACTGCCTTATTTTGCAAGTGAGTTGTACAGTATTAAGCTGACACACTGAACAGTTAAAGCTTGTGTTACCAAATTTATCTGCACCACTGCCAACCAATCTGTCACAACCGTGCTCAGCAGGTCAGGCCCTCTGCTCCCACAGTGCCAACCTCCAAGCGCAGTATTGTGAACAGGTAACAGAACAGGGTAACTCTCCTGTCTGCTTGTGGGTCTGAATCACCTTTAGTCTCAAGTTCTGGGAGGATTCAAACTGTGAACCTTATGCTAGCATACCCAAATATACAGGCTCAGATAATCTGCTCTTCAGGGGAATGCCAGATATCTTTCACCTAAGGGCACCTAACCAGGTATCCAAAATGAACCCTTAAAACTCTATAAAAGATCTTAGGTATATTCTTACCTTTTCCCAGTTTGGTAACACCATCAAGCTCTGAACAGTTTTTGTCAGTCTTAATCCTCTATACGTCACATACAAAAAGAACCTCGAAGACACACCCAGGCAGTCTTAGGAATACAAGGTTTACTTAAAAATGGATAAAAATAAGTAAAATGAAAATACAGAACAATATATCACAAAGCATTCAATCACTTAAAAGAAAAGCAAAGAAAACTAAAGACAAATTCCTACCAACATACAGTTAGACTTTTTCTATCTAATGTATTACCTCTAAGTGCCTAAGTTAGAGATCTTGTTTCTTAAGAGCCCAAAAAGATGTGTCAGTTGGAGCAGAGAATACAGTTTAAAAACTCTGTTTCCACGCCTTCTATGATGCCATCTAGCTCCTCCTCCTTTAAGAATATAAAAATTATACAAACAATGATCTTCCTGTCAGGAGATATTTTAAATTCTGTGACTTCAGCATAAAAACTAATTTCCCAATATGATTCCTAAATTAACATCCCCTCTTTGATCTCAGCAGTTCCTCTTCCCAGAGCACATCAAAGGAGTTTTATAGCTTTTTAACACCAGTTGATATTAAAATGTTTTTCCTCCAAAATGTCATAAAAGTTTATGATCTCCATCCTCTGGCACACACATAAAGTCCCTTTTCGTTTTCACTTCAAAGAGCCTAGGCATATCATAAAAAGGTAATAAAATGTCACTCTGAAGTAAGTCAGTTAACTAAATGGTTCCTGCTTTACTGAAACCTGGGGGTGAGCGGGGGGTCTCATGGAAGCACTGTAAAAATCACACACTGTATTTTTATATTACAAATATCATCCAACAATCATAACCAGCTGGCCAAGCATGGAATTTAGCTCTGTATGCTTCAGCAGTTAAATCAAACTTTCTTTTAAAAGTGCAGCTTTAAGTTTGCTGTAATCATTACTGTCCTCATTGTCCATTTGACCCAATGCTTCCCGAGCTTTCCCGGTAAGTAGCGGGGATAGCTGGCAGTTCCAGGACCCTCTAGGAATATTAGCCTGAATACAAACTTTTCCAAAGGAATTTAAAAAGGCATCCATATCCTCCTCCTCTTTAAATTCAGCTATCAATTTGGAATTCAGTTTCTAACCCAGTCCTGTAGTTCCAGTTAAACCCAAGCCACTTACCTGCTCTGGTGCCAGTGGTTGGAGTCATAACATCTCCAGTTCATGTCGCCTCTGGCGCTCACGCTCCTCATGTTCAGCTTCTCACGGTTCTGTGCGAGTAGGACATGGTGCAGGTCCAGAAGAATAGCGGCATCTGGTAGCAGGTTGAGAATGGGTAAGTGTGAAGCAGTGGAAAGTAAACTCAGGCAGCCATCCATGATGGTCAAGGCAAAATTATCTTGACTTGATACAGCTAGGAGAGGTAGGACGATGAGAGTACATGGGTGAAGAACTTCCATTCCCAAAGCGGAGTGGCAACCTGCACTATGAATAGGATGATGAAGGTGGAAACAGTCGAAAACAGATTCAGGCTCCCAGCCATGGAAGTCCGCGGGATAGGACCGTAGATCAAGAATGCAGACCAGGTAGGATGGAGAAGGCAAGTAGGACAAAGTCATGTCCCTGAAGGGAAGCAGCATCCAGGTATCAGGCTGAGAATGCGTAAAGTTGAAGCAGTGGAATAGAGAGTCAGACATCCATCGGTGACAGCTGAGGTGGGATGATTTTGATATGAGACAGCTAGGCATAGGTAGAATGATGAGAGCACTTGTGGTGAAGAAGTTCTGTTCTCGAAGGGAAGTGAAAACTGGTATGAGGTAAAGAAGGCATGTTAAGATTCAGTAGACTGTAGACATGACTTCCATCCCTGGTAGTCAGGGCAAGCTAACCTTCACTCGATGCTGTCCAGCAAAGTTAGGGACAGAGGATGTCAGGCTGGTAAGTAGTAGGAGGTAGTGAATGTAATGGAATCCCATCCCCGGTAGACAGGGTAAGCCTACCTTCGCTCAGCACCTCAGAAGGCTCGAGTTAGGGATGGAGTCCGGAGTACTGCTGGTATGGGCTGGCAGAAAGTGCAGATGCTGCAAAGAGAGATAGAGTAGAGGATGAAACTGCAACGTAGACAGGCAGGAATGAATGGTACATAGGGATGGTAGAATAAGTGAAGGAAAGATGGAAGTTGGACAGAAAAACAGGACTGACATGAGAAAGGAGGGGCAGGCTGGGAAGTGATAACAATGTAGTGCAGAGAAGGACAGTACAGTAAACTGATGCACTCACCAGGGAGGAGTACTGATGTGAGGGTAGGTGGTTGAGGTCATGAGTAGCAGGGGCAGTAAGGTATCCAATCGGTAACTGTGGAAATCAAATCCAGGCCAGGTGGATAACCAGATTAACAGGCAGGGCAGCAACCCACTGACAAGAGTTCCATAGCACGAGACCATGGTCATACCTGACGTGGAAAGTAATGAGCAGGTAGAAGGAGTAATACCAGGACAAGCACAGTAATTCCCGTCTATGGAGAGGCTCACACTATGTAACTGAACTCTTTAATGCTCACTGGGACTAACATGAGTATTGGCATGTAGGGAGGAATAATGCAGTATGCAGGGAACAATGACAAGTAAACTGAGACAATGATCCATGCGTGTATAGCAATGAGAAGCAGTATAGCCAGAGATGTGAGAGCAGGGGTTTGGAGACTGGCCACGGAATGAGGCAGACAGCAAGGAAAAACACAGAACGAAGAGCAGCATCATGCAGCCAACAAATTGTTCCAGTAATGAGGCAGGGAAATAAAGGATGGGGAGGATGGCAGTGGGCTGTGGGGAAGGTAAAATGGAGGTTGTTGACAATGAAATGTATCATGGTGCACGAAGACACAAAATCTGGGTTGGAAAGTAAGTAGGGTATCAAAATAAAAAAAAAGCTATAGTATCCAACAAAGTTTCATAGAGAACGTTAATCCCACTTACCAAATGTATCCCGGCGTCCATGAAGCAGGGAGAAGCACCAGCTGAGAGGAGTGCTGAGCTGCCGTGCAGCAAATGGCATGTGGTGGGGCTGTAACAGGAAGCAAGTGAACCAGAAACTGCTAGCAAGCAGAAATTGTGAAGTGGCAAAAGCCTGAGCAGATTTGAGTAGAAAGCCCCTGGCCACTGCATATGTGAATGAATGGACTAAGGGCTGCCACAGTTCGGTATTCGGTAGGTCCCCAGGAAGCATGAAGAGGGAAAGGGGAGCTGTGTTTGCCAAGGGGGAGGCGAGGAGGAGATAGGGACCTCTGACTGGGGACGGACAGGAAGCAGATGTGCCGCGGGAGGGATGCCGAAGGCAAGTCGGGAGAGGAACAGAGGAGCTCTGGGCATTTGGAAGCATTGAGGTGAGAAGGAGCTGCTGCCAGCAAAGAAGCCCAAAAGAAAACAAAGAGGGAGAACCCAATCGCCAGGAGGGACCGGGATGAGCGGAAGAAATGAGCAGGGAGGCAGAATGGAGCCGCTGAAGAGGGGAGACGAGTATTGGTAGGCAAAGACACAACAGGACAAATGCAGTAAGGATAGGGAAGGGGGATAAAGGAGACCACAAACCAGACAAAAAGCAGAAGGGTACAGGAGATAGGAGCACAGCCACATGAGCCATGCAGGGAGCCCAGGGAATGCTACAAAAAACACTCCCTAAGCAAGGGAGGTGCGTTAGAAAAGGGTTTAAGCAGAGGTTGTGGGAGGAGCTATTCCCCGCATTGAATCTCGGGCTTGAGCCCTCCCATTAAATACAACTTAATGAGCTAATAGCACTATTTGCATCTGAGCATCAAATACCAGGTGTAAAATGTACTGCACAGACCAAATGTGGAACCACTGTGTAAATTAAAACTCCTTAACTACATGAATCTATGACATTATCATTCTGATTGCCGCTGACATAAACTATCAATAATGAATCATTGTTTTTTTGGTTGTTACAAACAGTTACATAATTAGCTGGAAAAATGGCAAAGTATAGAGCCTTACCAAGAATTTCTCCAACACCAACAAGTATCCCAGAAAGACCAATCAGACTTTTAGCTGCGGCACCAAACTCTCGGGTTGCTCCAATGCATGTCCCATATACTCCGCTGTAAAATGTCAGTTCAAGACCTAGAAGCATTTTCACAGAAAATACAACTGGTTTAATCTCACTACATGAGAATCTTTATGTGATTTCTACTGAAATTCACAATGTACAGTTTTTTTAACTCTTGTCAGTGTGTTCTGCTCAGAAGGTCAGATGCTGCAGAAGACCACAGAATTCTGCTAGTAGGATTTGTGGCTTTGATCTCTGAAACATGCTAAGGGTAGACACACCCAACGTGACCCCGTTTTTCACATGTTACATTTCGACAAGCTGTTTGACACTGTGGCACCTCCCACTAGTGTATAGTGGCACACACAAGTATCCAAGAGCATTTTCCAATTGACGGAACCAAAAAAGAAATGAATAGTTTCGAGGGTCCACAGGAAGCTGTTTGAAAAGAACCCCTACAGTGTACCAAGTAGAACAGCTTCTCTCTCTCTCCCTCTCACTCCTGAAGAAGAGGAGGGGGGGTAAAGATGTCCCAGGACAGCATCAGAGCCAAATGCTTTATCTGATATAGCTTCTTTGTTCAATGAAAAACCATAAACTGGATTGACAAGGTGTCAGCTGTAGAAAATCCCACTGTTATATTAACATACCTCTCCCAGTATGCATTATACATACAAGTGGTCAATTCAGGTGTTACTAAAGGAGAATGTTGTCATTTGATTCATTAGTTGGGAGACACTGAATGAAGACAGCACACAATCATCACTCTATCGCAGGAGCAGACTCTGATTCTTCTTTTACAGCCTAATATCCTTACAATTTGGGGGCTTTGGGGGGTCGGGGCTAGAGGGTCTGCTGGGTGTGGGGTCCATTAAATTCAGGGACTGGGAAAGGGTACTAGGGTGTGGGAGGCTTGTGATTTGGCACAAGTGGGAGGATTAATTTTTATTATAAGTGAGCAGGTAACGGAGCAGATTTTTTTTTTAATGCTTACCAATAATGTGCTCGCAGGGGGCCTGATAGGAGGAGGAGGAAGATTGGGGGTTAGAGGGTGGGTTTGCAAACTGTGGGGCAAGGTGGAGTACTTGCACGGGGGGAGGGGTGTTATGGCTTTTTTCCCTTACAGCCGAATGTTGGATTTCAGACTAGGATACTGAGGAAAATTTGAAGTCTGAAATCTGGTTGTCAGATCAGAAGTCACACTAGGGGGCGCTAGAGAGCTGCGTTAGTGACTGGAAGCATCATCAAGAAGCTCTGCATCTCTTGCCACCAAACATCCCAAAAAACTTTACTTTATTGCAATCTAAACATAATTTAAGTTAAATATTACTATAGCTGAAGACTTACTGAAGCAGACGATACCAGAGTTGGCATGGGAAGGCAGAAAGGAGCAGCAGACGGAACAGGTCAAAAATCGGCACCACAGCCTATGCAGATCCAGCATGGAGGACCAGAACAAGCTGCAGGCTCAAGCGGAATGAAGGAAGCACCATCCTGGGAGGCGGTCCTTAATACAGTGCAGGAAATTAATCGCAAACTGAAGAAAGTCCTGGAGCGCCTGGGGGCACAAGACACCACAATAGAAACAGCATCCAAAATCACACAAGAAGCTGACGATCACTCCCAGAGAACTCAGACAGCTTTTGTGAAATTGATGACCGAAATTAACCATCTGAAAGCCCGCATGGAGTCAATGGAGAACTCTGCCAGAGTAATGAATTTTCGGCTGGTGGGGGTTACTGAGGGCACAGAAGGGGCCGATATATTAACACACCTAAAGAAGTGGCTTGTGGACAGCTTGCCCCTGGAGTGGCAAACTGAGGGTGATTCCCTGAAACAAGCCTTCAGGATTAATTTTCATAGGGCCCAAATGCAGCAGGAAATGCCACGTACCACCATGCTGATCAGTGATGGTGTTGCCACAAAAGATTGGGTGCTGCAATGGCAAGAGCAACCTACCCAGTTACAATGGGAGGGGCAAGAAATAAAACATTTTCTGGATTGGTCCTTTGCAACAAGCACAGGGAGAACGCTTTTTGATCCTTTGAGAAAACAGCTGCGGGGCCTGGGGTGGCCCATTCCCTGCTGGCTCCGCCTCGGCTGCATCTGACTTACGGAGGAAAGACATACCAATTTAATGACCCTCAAGAAGCCAGAAAAAGGGTTGAAGTGATAGGGAGTCAGTTTCAGAAGAAACTCCATGAGAACAGTGGTCTGCGTCTGATTCAGAAGACAAAGGGGATTAACAGAAAGCTGGTAATCGTGTACTATGTTCTGCTAAATTTTGTTATAACCTGACTTTGAGGTCGATTGGCACTGAGACATTTAAACCCATTTCCACAATTATTCCTTGAACTAATAACCATCCTTTAATGTCCACTATCAAGAAGACTGTTTGCTTATAATTTATTTATTTTTTGTTGACCGGGTAAGTGCACTACACAAATCCTGCCTATTTTCAGGCACGACCTGGGGAGGGGGATACAGATGAATGCCAACTGACCTTGAACCAGATTAAGCTGCTGGTGGTATTTTTAGTGAATGAGGAAAATCTGGCCAGGACACCGGAGAAATTCCCCTACTGGCTGCTGCATGGCCAGTATGCAGGAGTCTTTGATGGAGATGGACGTCTGGAGTGCAGGGGAGCGGGCCTTCTCCCCTGTGCTTCAAGTTTCTGGGGCCGTGGAAGAGGAATGTGTGGTGGCTGAGGTCGCGACAGCGACGATTATTGATCCAATGGTACAGGTCGACAGAACTCTTGCTGGGCAGCGAGAAGTGGCTGGTTTACTGGAAGGCAGTGCCTGGCAAGCGTCTTTATTGTTAAAGCGTTCCGCTTTAATGAAGGAAATGTTGCACATTGATACGGAGCTTGCAGTGCTCCCGCAGGCATCTTCGGGGCTTCCTTGTATTGGGGCCGTGAGGTCTGTTAAGCCCCCTGCTGTCGCAGAAGGTTCTGCGTCATTTTCCAGTGCTCCTGCAACGTCGGACAGTTGTTATGGGGCTGGCAGTTTACTGAATGCTCCCTCGGTGTGCCCACAGCCACGGCGTGGTTCCCTGGATCTGCCTGCAAGGCAGGCAAGTAAACAACGACTAGGTTATGGGACAGTACGCAGTCAGCCTCCTGGAAGTCGGCAGGAGATGTCAGAACCGGTAAACTTGGACCCTGAGGTATTTCTGTTTCCCTCTTCTAAATCACCGGGCTGGAGTAAAAGACAAGGGACTTTAATGCCTGGGGGGCATTTTTCTGTGAAGGGACTTTCTACTACATCCAGGGATGGTGGTCAGGGGGCTCTCTGGTCCCACGAGAAGGCCTTAAAGAACGCTGATTGGGAGCAGGGAGATGGTGGTACTTGGACACCGGACTCCCAGGATCCCACTTATTTAGCAATGCTGCAAAAGGCAGCAGCTTCTGTGGCCACCGACATTGACCTGAGCTCCAACGATCCCCGGGGTGTTATTTCTCAAGGGGTTTTGACTGAGGGAAATGTAGTGAGTGTACTACCTACTGTTTTGCAAACTTATACTGATTTGGGGGAGGTTTCTACTGTTTCTGATGTCATTGTTGTTGATCACAACATTGTTTGTTCTCCTGTTCCTGCTATTCCTGTGCCCCTTGAGCCTGAGGTTCCTCTCAGGGTGGGGCTGGCCCCTCTCTTGCTTGATGCTGTAGAGGAGGATCCTGTTTGGCCAGTTGGTTCTAAACTAGCTGATTTATTTTCAACTAAGGGAGAACCGGCACCTAGACGTAATGCTGTCCGATTGTTATATAAGGGAGGGCTTGTGGATCCCCCTAATAGGCTTTATGTGGCTAAAACTTTACTTAAAGGATCAGTGAAATTTTTCTCTTCTGAGATTTTTGCCCTTATTAGTCTGGGAAATCATAATTTTGATATTAGTTTTAAACAGGTTTCCAGTTTGGATAGATTTTGGGCACAGTATGTGGCCTTTCAGGCCTCTCCCACTTGGTCCCCCTTTCAAGCTATTCCTTTGACTAAATCCGCAGTTAGGAATATTACTATCATGTTTAAAAATGAAGGCGTTAATATGGAAGATATTTTATTTTGGTTGAAACAAAGGTGTGAGGCACTTAACAAACCTACCCCCACATTAGCTAGTGAGCAAATCTGGGATGGGGATGGAGAGTTAGAGTAAAATTGTATTCGACTAATGCTGAGCCTAGTCATTTACCTAGTTTTTTTTTATCTGGGGAAAGATAAAAGTCTTATTTTCTATGTGGGACAGCCTAAATCTTGTTTTAAATGTGGCTCCCATGTTCACTTTAGTTCAGCTTGCGATACAGTAAAATGTAGTCATTATTTTGAATTTGGACATAATTCTAGTGCATGTCTGAATCTCTTTAAATGTAATCTTTGTGAACGTACGGATCATGCCTATGGTCGTTGCCCCTGGGCATCACATAATAGGGAAGATTGTCCTTCACATGAAGTTCCAATTTCTATGGCGCAGCAAGCACAGGCTAAACTTGTTGCAGCCAGGGACTTGAAAATTAGTTTGCTTTCCTCTGCATCTGAGGGGTTAGCTAAGGGGCCTGAGGTGGCTGTTATCCAGGACACTTTGGTCGACCCTCCTCCTTTGCCAAAAGATCAGCCTGCTGTTAGCATTTCACCCCCTGTCTCTGAGGTTCCTGTCATAGAAGAAGGGTCGGGTGTGGTTGTTAGTGAAATGCCCCCCCACCCCCAGCAGTCTACTTCTGGTTTAGAGGCATCTGGTTTTGTTCAAATCCGACATAAACAGACTAGGAAAGGTTTGGCCGTTGCTGGTCGGGGTAAGGAGGCCGGAGTCCATACTTGGCAGTCTGGCAACAAATTTGCAGTATTGGCAACAGACCTATCTGATAGAGATTCAGGGGAGGAAGATACGGATACCTCGTCTATCTGATCTAATACAGATACTGAGGGTGGTGGGGACTTGGATCCTATTGCTAAACGGACCCGTCAAAGTCGTAGGAGTAAGTCACCCATAGGCACTTAAATGGCTTCTTTATCTGTTTGTTCTTTAAATGTCAACAGCATTAAAGGTCATAGAAAGCTGGGGGGGGGGTATTATTAACTATGCAGGACTTTAGATGTGATATTGTTTGTCTAGTGGATACTAGATTAAAATCACATCAAGAACTGCAACAAGCTTCCCGGGCATGGACTCATGGTCCGTCATTTTGGTCATCAGGTACCGATAAGTGTGATGGTTTTGGGATCTTATTTTCTAACCCTGCTTTTCTTGTGTCTCGGTTGGTAGATATTCAACCTGGTAGGGCATTATTATTGGATTTTACTTATTCATTGGAGAGATTTAGGGTAATTGTTGTTTATGCTCCTCAGACAAAAGCACAGCGGGTGTCCTTTTTCCATTTAATTAGGCCCTTTCTGCATACTTCCAGGTTGCTCTTGTGGGTGGGTGATTTTAACTGTGGTTTGCACCAAAGGGATGGGGGTTACAAACCCCCAAAATTATTTTGTGATTCTATTGCGTTGAAGGATGTTATCACCACTGCCCAACTAGTAGATGCTTACCGGTTTTGTCATGAGTCTGGGAGGGGGTTTACCTTTTTTAAGGGACCTTTAAAGACTCGTATTGATTTTGTATTTTTGTCTAAAGTTTTGAAGATTATTTTGTGTCAGACGGTGGGTGTGGAGTTTTCCGATCATGTGGCCCTTAGAGTGTCCTTTTCGTGGAACAAAACCCCGAGGTGTAAGAAAAAGAGATGGAAGCTTAATGATTCCCTTTTGGAGTATCCTCCCCTTCTGAAATTATGGAGGAGGGAATGGGCTGCTAGGCTCTCGGTGGCTGACATCTATGAGGAAGCATGTGAGTGGTGGGAAGATTCTAAAATTAGATGGAGACAGATTTTTCAGGGCAAAGCTGCGACAAATCAGACTGCTCAATACTTAAAATATTTAGCATTACGGCAACAATTGCAACATCTGATTTCCTTATCTGATACTACTAAAAATGATTATAGTGATCAAATTGCTGTGGTTTGTACACAAATGAAAACCTTGCAATATGATTGGGCTAGTTCTTTGAGACAGGAGGCTAGATTTGGGACTCGGGTGACCAAAGGAGAGATGGACCCATTTAAGGCCTGTAAAGGAAGAGTGGAGTCTAAGTTTATTCAGACTTTAAGGTCTCCCTCCGGTGAACTGGTTACAGATCCAGAGGCTTTGGTTCAGGTTGTGGAACAACACGTTCTCACCATGTTAGGCAGTATACCTGTTTGTGAGTCATCTGACTCCTTTCTGGACTCTCTGCATCTCCTTTGCTCTCTTCTGCTGAGCAGGGTACAGTATGTTATCGGCAGATATTGTAGCCTCTGAGGTGGCTCAGGCCATAGGTAGTTTAAATTTAAATTCAGCACCAGGATCAGATGGCCTTACTGCCCATTTTTGTAAAACCTTCATGAAGAATTTAGTTCCTGCTTTAACTTTGTTATTCAATGAAATGTTGACTACAGCCTCTTTTACAAAGTCTATGAAGGAAGCCATTTTGGTCTTAATTTTTAAAAAAGGGGATAGGGCTGATTTGCATAATTGGAGACCACTAAGTTTATTGAATGTGGATTATAAAATCCTGGCTAAAATTTTGTTGGCCAGATTACTTAAAATTGCTGATCGTCTAAGTCCAGTTCAGACTTGTGGCATTCCGGGTAGATGCCAACATGATAATTTGGTTTTGTTGAGGGAATTATTTGCCCTTGGTGAAAGGGGGACAGTTACTGGCTGGGTCTCGGGTTTGGAGCAAAAGAAGGCCTTCGATAGGGTCTCCCAAGGCTTCCTATTCTCTGTGTTGCGGGCCTTTGGGATTCCTGTTAAGTTTCTCTTTTGGCTTAGGGCTATCTATGATGGGGCCAACATCATTCCTAATGTGAATGGTTGGTTGGGAAGCCTGTGACAGTGGTACGGGGGGTCCGACAAGGGTGCCCCTTAAGCCCTATTCTATACAATTTTTGTATCAATATTTTGATTACGGCAATTTCTCTTTGTCCTCGTATTTTGGGGCGGGGGGCGGGGGTTCCTCCATCTGATCCCATCAAAATTTTGGCTTATGCTGATGACTTGGTCTTAACTGTGGACATCTTTACGGAGGAGGCGGCATTGGTACAGGTCCTCCAATTGTATTCCTCAGTTTTGGGATCTTGTGTTAATTTTAGGAAAAGTGTTGGGGTACCCATTGGTCACCTCGTTCTTCCACAGACTGGTACTTATGCGGGGATTCCAATGTCTATAGCGCCCTTTAAATGTTTGGGTATTTTTTTTGGAACAGGGGATATGCACTCATAATTGGCAGATTGCTTTAGGGAGGGCCGAAGGTCTTGTTTCAGGATGGAAACAGTACCAGATTGGTAAAAAGAAAAGGGTTGTTTTGCTTAAGACTTTGGTGATTTCCATTTTTTTGTATCTTTGTTATGTGTTTCCCCCGCCTCTGGCCTTTTTTACCAGACTATATGGGATTTTTTTTTCAAGGGTTTTGGGGGTCCCGATTAAACCCAGTGAAGCGTAATATAATTTATAGACCACTCAAGGAGGGTGGGGTTGGTATGATCCACCCTGTTGCTTTTTTTTATAGTTTGTTTTTCAATTATAATTTTGGGAAAGCATTGAAACCAGGGGAGGTGGTTTGGAAACCTTTTTTGCTGAAATGGTTGTTACCCTGCCTTCCAACTTGGGAACTGGGGAAAAAGGGTTGGGTTTTTCGTTTTTCGGAAATTCCCCCATATGGGAAGGAAGCTCTTAAGGTTGCATTGTCCTGGGGTTTTTTCCCCACAGGATTTTTGTGTTTTGTCTCATCCTATGCTTTATAACAAGGTTTGGAGGAGGAAGGTGCAGGAAGAGGTGGCTTTCCCCTTTTGCCCCCCAAATTGTTTTGAGTGGATTCTCCAGCAACTCAGTAATCCCCGTTTACCCCCCCTATGTTTGGGATATGGTATGGTTGGGTAATTTTGGACGACTAAGTGTCAAAGGTAACCATAAACACAAAGCACTGGACGCTCGATACTGCCCCAGGGATCTTTGTCAGGGTATTTTAGAAACAACAGCATCTCTTTTTAGAATGCCCTTTTGCTTTTACTTTTTGGACTTTGTTAGCAGGCTTGTGGTCTGAACCTTTGATGTTACATTTATCTTATGACCAGCTTATGTTTTGTACACATGTTGCTTTACGCCAAAAATATCATGTAGACACTCTATTTATTGTTTTTGCTTTGATTCGATATTATTTATGGCAGGCCAGATGCATGTTGGTTTTGCATCAGAAAGTGATTTCTTTACAAGAAGTGATTGAGAATATTAGAACTGCTATTCGTTTAGTTAAATTGCATGATTTTAAGGTCCTGGCAGGGCCACCATTTTTTCGTTTATGGCACAATTGTGATCTTTTTTTCTGTTGATTAATTGTTATTATTTTATTTTGCTTATTGCTTTTAGGTGCTTTTTTGTTCATCATTCTGTTTATTGCTGTTTTTGCCTTAGTTATTAATGTATAGGATATTGTTTCTTTTGTAATGAAGTCCAACCTTTCTCAATAAAATTCCCCTACTCTTTTCAATAAGTGCCATGGGATCTTTAACATCCACCTGAACTACCACCAATCCAGGCAGATGGGACCTCGGTTTAACATCTCATCCGAAAGACGGCACCTCAGAAGTGCAGCACCCCTCTCATGCTGCACTACAGTGTCAGTACTGGGATATTAACCCAAGTGCCAGATGTAGGAACTGAACCCACAGCCCTCTGATCTCCCGGCCTCAGAGGCGAGTATGCTACCTACTGAGCCACTTACACTAATTGATGGGTTTGGGCCTCAAGCCGACCTTTCGACCATTCCGACAACATATGAACTGGCTGATATTAAAGTCTGGTACTTCAAATGGTGCCGATCATGCGGCACTTTCTGTGTCGCAGATAGTTTCTGAAAAGTCTGTAATTGCTTCACAGTACCAATATTAACAGTTCAGATTTACCAGTAATGTTGTTCAAATGTTTTTTCTAGGTCTTTTAGAAGGGGTTGGTAGACAATCTGCCTCAAGTGAAAAGCTACTACAGGGCTCAGTCTTTTACTTTATGTTCTGATTTTTATTCCATTTATGGAAACATTGCATATGATATTTGGCGGTGGGGGAGATGTCATAGTGGAGGGGTGATATAACATTTCCTTTTATAGACATAAAATTAAGTGGGGACAATGGCTTGAAGGGCCATGGCTTACATATCTTAAGTTTCTCACCTAACTTTGTCTGTTCCCACAGGTTTAACGGGGCTAGCCATCCTAAATATTTTATTGGATTACTTATTTAGATTTTAGGATGATACCCCACAAGTTGAATCAACAAGACAGCTGACTAATCTTAACTAATGCTAATATATCTATAGTGTATAGTAGAATGCTGTTATGCATGAAATTCCATGCCTGGAATATGGTTGTTTTGCTGCAGTAGTGCTGTCACTACTGCAGCAGAACCACTTGGAATGCTGGCACATTGTTACTTTCCTGTATTTAATTCTGTGGTGACAGTATTCTAGAACCTCTAGAGACTTTTCAAGTCAGTTTCATTATGAAAAAGAGAAAAAAAACCCACAATGCACACATTTCACATAATACTACTACACACTATAAAAAAATACAGGATGAGCAACTTTATGAACAACCTGTGTGTTCCGTCACCTCAGGGTTCTGATTCCCGTGGACCTCTCGAGCTTTGCTCTCGAGGTCAGAGGGAATCAGAACCCCTCTGTGGCAGAACACACTGGTTGTGCATAGTTGCCCATCCAGTATTCTCTATGTACTGCACTTCATGTTTGGAGCCATTGTAACTTTGCTTCGCTGTCTGTAATGCTTTCTCAGGGCTCATTGAAAAATGAATAAAAGAAAGTTTTAAAAAAAAAAAGTCACACTATCCAGTCATCCTTAAGATGTCAGAACAGTGGAGTCCATGCAATGGAACTTGTACTATAAGTTTCTGCTCCACTGATATCAACAGGTTCCAGAACTGCTCAGTACTTATAACAAGTTCTGGCCAGAGCCACGCTAGCTGAGCTCACGATCAAACAGTCCGCCGTGCCCAAGATGGCAGCTGGAGCTCAGTAGGCATGTGCAAGCAGTTGTGGTGAGGTCGCGCATGTGTACTGAGCTCCAACAGCCATCTTGGCTACGGCGGACTGTTACGTCACGAGCTCAACGCACATACACGAGTTATCCAGCGGCCATCTTGAGCACGGCGGGTTATAGCAATAAAAGTAGTGTGCCCACAGGGAGGGATAGCGGAGCGTTTTGGAGTTGTGTAATGATCATGCTGCAACTCTAATTTTGTTGTTTGGATGGATCTGGTGAGTCATTTTTAAGGCGCTCGCAAGATACTACAGCCGTAGAAATAAATATCAGGTGGAGAAATGGACAGCTCAACCAAGGATCCTAACCAAGGCTCTGATTTTTCTGCAGCATTTTGGGACCAAGTTCTGCGGCAGGATTACCAGTTGTCACAGAACTTCTGTGGCAGTAATTAGTAATTTCTGCAGAAGTTCTGCGGCACCAATGAACTGCCACATCACAGCATCAGCTTGTCATTCCGACACCAAATCCATGGCAATGACTATAGCAAACAGGATGGGGGAACGTACAATACCACTAGTTCAAAAAATAAACCCTCATATTTTTGAGCAACCACAGAACTGAGACCTTAGTGAAACAAACCTGAAACACATTTCAGCAGCGCTGTCAGTTTTACAGCTTCTGACTCTCAATAAACCCTCCCATACACTACAGTGACATACTTACTCTGCAAAACTGCTGCTGCCAGCTGCACGACCTCTGTCCCTTCACCGGCTTACCTATATTGGAGACTGCGGCAAGGCACAGCAAAGTGGTCGGGACTGTGAGGAGGCGTAAGGGTAAGCAGCAGGATGCTGGGGATATGGCTGGGGTGAGCAGCATCAAGGTGGTCAGGTCCAGGAGGCACCCTGGGGTAGAATGGGACCTTGAGAGAGGCCAGATGTGTTTGGTTCCCATCCCCAGGGTTTGGTTCCCATCCCCAGGGTTTCCACCGGACTAAGTGGGCAGGTAGCTGTGGGACCGGCAGCCTCCATTGGTCCCCTTCAGTCAGTGCTATGAAATGCCAGGTCAGTGAGAAACAAGACAGCTATTATGGCTGACTTGATTTCTTCAGTCGACCTGGCATGCATTACGGAGACCTGGTTGGGGGACAATGCAGGTCCAGTTCTGGAGGCATCTATCCCACCAGGATACTCTGTAGCGCACTGCCCAAGGTTGGAACACAGGGGTAGGGGTGCAGCTATCTGTTTTAGATCTGACTTGAGTTTTTCCGTGCACCCAGTGGAATCTACTTCATCAGCTGAATGCATGGTGGTATGTGGGGGTCCAGATGCAGGCTGCAGGATCCTCCTCGTTTATCGCCCTCTGGGGTGTGAGGGGGATTTCCTGCAGGAAGTCGCAGACTTCATCACCAGCAGGGTGTTGGAGTCACCCAAATGGTTAAATCTGGGGGGCTTCAACGCCTGGATCAACAATGAACTCTTGCATTTTGGAAAAGACTTCCTCCAGACATTGACATCTCTGGGCCTCACACAAGCAGTTGCTTCTGCAACCTACTGCCACAGCCACACCTTGGACCTAGTATTTTCACTGGGGCTTGAGATCATGAATCTCAAGATTGATCCAGTTGTTTGGTCGGATCACTGCGGTGGGAATTCTTGTTGGGCCCCGTTAGTCCCCTATTGAGATGGTCAGTTACCACCCTGTAGTAGGTTTGTTCCAGAGGACTGTTAGCAATGTGGTTTGTCTGGTGTGAGTGCTGCATGTGCAGCGTGGTTGAACGAGACGGTGGCAGCATATAATAATGCTGTCACCAAGGCTTTTGATGCCATTGCACCAATCCATATATGACTCAGGTCTTCTCACCTGAGACCTCCATGGTACAATGGGGCTCTCAAGGAGATAAAGACCAGGGGTTGGAAGTTGGAGAGTTGCTGGAGGAGGACCGGGGCTGTGGATGACAAACTGGCTTTGAGAATTCACTATGGTGAATATCAAACGGCAATCAACCGTAAGAAGGCAGAGTTCCTTTCCAGGAAGGAACGGACCAGCTCTGCTCTTTTGGACTGTAGACAGGCTCTTCCATCCAGCTTGTCTGCAGCTGAAAAGAGCAATTTCATTCAGACAGTGCGAAGAGTTTGCTCAGTCCTTTTCTGACAGGGTGCCCTCCATTAGGTCCAGGATCTCGCCAGTGGAGCAAGATCTGTCCAACAGTGTTGAGCCTGGTGGTGACAGAAGCACTCCACCTGTCTGGGAGGAGTTTTGGCCAGTGGGGATGGCTGAGGTCATCGAGGTAAATTCAAAGCTGTGACCCACTTTTTGTGAACTGGACCCGGGCCCAACACATCTCCTAGTGGGTTGTGTGGAGTCCATTGGTCTAGTGTTCACTGAGATTGTCCGGGGGTCACTGACAGGGGGCCTTTTCTCTGACACCTTGAAGGAGGTGTTGGTGAGGCTCCTGCTGAAGAAACCATCTCTCGACCCTGACATCATGGCAAATTACTGACCTGTCTCCAAGCTTCCATTCTTGGGGAAGGTATTTGTGAAAGTGATGGCTTTGCAGCTCGAGGCCCACCTGATGGCCTTTGACATCTATGAGCCACTCCAGTCTGGTTTTAGGAGAAAGCACAGCACTGAAACAGCGCTGGTTAGGTTGAAAAATGATCTCCTCAGGGCAGGAGATAGAGGAGAATAGTCAGTTCTCATCCTCTTTGATGTCTCTTCAGCACTTGATACTGTAGACCATGTGGTGCTACTCGATTACCTGAGAGTGCGCTGTGGACTCACCGGCAAGGTCATCTGCTGCTTTGGTTTGGGGCTTCTGTTGCAGTGCATATACCATCTTCACTGCCCTTCTCTGGATTGCCTCTATTTTGTCAATGTCCTTACGGAGATGTGGTCTCCAGAACTGCACTCCAGCTGAGGCCTCACCAGTGATCTGTACAGTGGCATCACCACCTATTTCCTCCTACTTGTTATGCTCCTTCCTTTGCACCCCAACATTCTGTTTGTTCTCCCCACCACTTTTTCATACTGTTTGGTCACCTTCAGGTCATCAGATATAACAAACCCCAGGTCTCTCTCCTGACCTGTGGTGGCCAGACTTTCCCCACCCATCCTATACTCCTTCCTTGGATTCCTGAGACCCAGGTGCATGATCTTGTACTTTTCAGCATTGAAACTCAACTGCCAGGCACCTGACTACTCCTGTAATAGGCTTAGATCCTTTCTCATTTTTCCACCCCCTCTGGTGTGTCCACTCTGTTGCAGGTCTTGATGCCATCTGTGAAGAGGCACACCTTTCACACCTTTCACGAAAGCTTTCACAAATTTGTGAACGTACGTTTGCAAAACTTTCACAAATTTGCGAAAGTTTCGCAAATGTACTTACACAAATTTGCGACACTTCCAATGAAAAAATTGAAAAAACATGTTTCTGACCATTATTTTTAAAAAATAATGTCAGGATCGTATTCCTTGGGCCCCGATTAGGTAAACACAGCCGTTGGTTTTTACCAACGGGCCGTATTTTTTTGAATTACAGTGTTTTTTTATTATATTTTTATTATAGTGGCACAGTAGTGCCATTATAGTTAGGGTTGAGGAGTTATTTTAAGGTTAAAGGGTCAAACTTTGCACCTTAATAACTTTGCCATCATTCAATGGATTTGCCTAAAATTTGGTAAGCATGATTGGGCATGGCAGATCTTGGGATCTGCCAAATTTCGTACCGTTCGGTTATATGGCTGTGGAGTTATTAAGTGCCAACGAAATGTGCGTTTACGCTTTTTTTGCGAATTCTTTGCTCTCGCCTACAGGTCGCACGGTTTGCGTGACTGGTCTGAAAACTTCATGGAACGTGCAGCCAGGGTGCCCGATGTGCCTTTTGAAGATTTCGTGAAAAAATATTAAACGGTTCAAAAGTTATTCAAAAAACAAGTTCCCATTATAAGTCAATGGGAAAAGTTAACAAAAAGTTTGAAAGTATCGTAAATGCAGTTTTTACTTTCACAAATGGCCCTTTTACTGTCGCAAATCCACCATTTTGTTTTCAGTTGGTCATCAGAAAAATGCTTGACATTTAAATTTGGGACCCTCTAGCAACCTAATTCTTTTTGTATTCACCTGGTTGGACCCTGAGGATGCTAGGCATGTCTTTATTTTGGGGTAAAACACCCCAGAAATATGTTTCATTTCTGGAAAAAGTACTTTCATAAAGTACTTTCGCATTCACGACATATCACGTAATTTGCAGCTTTCGCAAAGAGATTCGACAGTACTTTTCCAGGCTATGGGAAAATGACAGCAATTCTTTGCCACCCTGCTGCAAAACGGTTTGGTCTTTTGGGCTTGAAATTTGGAGGAATGCAGCCAACATCCACAGATGTGCCTTTTAGTGTTTCGGTGAAAAAATATTACAGGGCGGCAAAGTTACGGCACTCCAAAGTTAACACTTTTTCCCATAGGATAACATTACGGAGTCCACCGCATTACAGGAATCCTTTGCCGCCCTGCTGCAAAATAACGGTTTGGTCTTTTGGGCTGAAATTTGGAGGGAAGAAAGCCAACATCCCACAGATGTGCCTTTTAGTGGTTTGGTGAAAAAATATTACAGGGAGGCAAAGTTATGACACTCTGACCTTCTCTTTTTTTTCCCATAGGATAACATTACGGTGTTTGCCGCGTCTTTCAGGGCCCGTATCTCGGAAACTGTGCGAAATATGGACTTTTCGTCGGAAAATTTCTTAGCCCCCTAATGGGAGAAAAGTACAAAACTAGCCAGGAAAGTCATAAATCATATGACTTTTACATTTTTTTCTACGTCGTATGGTTCCTGAGATATAAGCAATTTAGTATTCCAACTCCTCATTTTCTGCTCCGAGACACATTATTATGCATACATTCTTTGTACTCACTGTCTTTCTCTATGCAGCTTTTGGGGAAAACCAGCCTGTGCACTTATATTACTGTTACCCTTACCGCTTCTGCTTGCAGTTCCGTACCCGTTTAACTTACTGTTCCCGTCTACGGTACCATGTGTATTACCCTTTGCGTTTTCATTTGTGCTTGCGTTTGCGTTATTTTAACCATTTGTGTCTATAGTACTGTTTATCTTTGTGTTTCGCTTTGTGTCACCATGAGCATTACCATTTGCGTTTGCGGGCACCGTGTTACTATGTGACAAGACATCACGTGTCGGGAGCGCGGGGCCCTTTTTCACTATTTCTCATTATCATTCTCAAATAGAAGGTAAATTAGAGGCAAAAAACTCAGTTTAATGCATTAGTTAGGGTTGTTACACAGCGACAAAAGTGAGGAAATTCGGTGTTAGGGTTGAAAGCCCTTGGACCCCCACCCACACTAACCGGCATCGGTGCACGCTGGGGTTATCGGTCCTAACTCTTACCCCATTTTCCTATACTTCTGCTTCTTCACACATCTGATAGGGGAGTGAGAGTTAGGAATTATGGCTTCAATACCCAGATGCCGTTGGGGGTGGCGAGGGGTCGAGGGGCTTTCAACCCTAACACCGAATTTCCTGCTTTTGTTGCTGTGGAACAACCCTAACTAATGCATTAAATGGATTTTTTGTTTAAAATATATATATATATATATATATATATATTTTATCCATTTCTGTTGTCTTAATTGAAGGATGGCAGGATGGTACCTCAACAGTGCAGCACCTCCTCGTACTGCACAGCAGCGTCAGTTATAGGTATCACCCCAAGTACCTGGTATGGGGCTAGAACCCACAACCTTTCAACAATCCTGCCTTCATACAGGGCTCTGCACCCTCTATGCAAAGCAACAGATTGATGAAGAGGCAAAGCAGATCAAACATCGGGGGAAGGAAGCGGGACCACTAGACTACGAGGGAAATATATATTTTTTATATATACAGGGATGGCGATCGGACACCGGGGAGGGACCACTAGACTACCAAAGAATAATTTTTTTACACAACGGGACGTCGATCAGAGAACAGAGGTGCGGGAAGGGACCACTAGAGTACCAGGGAATTATTTTTTACACAACGGGACAGCGAGCAGAGCACATGAGGGTGGAGGGGGATAAAATTCTACCCAGACACTCAATACTTTACAAATTGCTAAAAAGAATACTTTTCCGCAGTTCCTTTTTCACAATTTGCAGGAAAAGAAAAATCCTTTTTCTCAAATTGTAAAATAGGATTATTTTTAGTGATTTCATGTTTCACAATTTGCAAAAAAGGATTTTGATATCTTAAAAAACACATTTCCAGGTGATTTATAAAAAAAAATAACAGCAGAATCCAATAGAATGGGTCCCGATTAGCAGAACAAATGTGTTGGTTACTTCAGAAAACATAGTTTTCTGTTTAACTTTGTATGCCTCGCTAAGAAAAAAGATGGCAGCAGCATGAAAAAAGATTCCACATCTGTGACAAAGGATTACTCATTTGTGACAAAGAATCCTTTGTTGAGTGGGACATCTAACTGGAAAGTGAAATTCCCATAGTAAATAGTGGGAAGCATTAAAATTTAATAACTTTGGAATGGATTAATATTTTTTCACCAAACCTTCTAAAGGCACATCTGTGACCCAAGAGCTATACACAGTACACATTTCAGACCAGAATTCCACACCGGTTTTGCACAGTGGCATGAGGAAGAATTTTACCAAAAACTGTCTTTTTCATATTTCTTGACACTCCGTATCTCTGTACCCACACTTCCATCTGGAATAAAACTTGTCACATCAAGACATATTTGGTCCCTGATGGGGCATACACAATTTCATATGAACTGCTGGAACAGTTGTGATGTTATTAAAGAGCACAATTTTGAGTTTAACATAGAAGTGAAGGTTGAACTCTAACTACCTCCGTTGAGACTTTTAAAAAGGAATTAAAGACCTATCTTTGGAGAATGGCCTTTCTTGAAAGTTAAATGCACTGTTTAGTGTGTGTAATTTTATTGTAATTATTATGCTTTTAGAATATATTTTAGAATTTTTATGGTTTGTGTTTGTACTATTTGTGGATGTTTTTATGGTCTTGTTCAGCGCCTTGATATTGTGAAAGGCGCTATATAAATAAAATTATTATTATTATTATTATTACAGGGGAGCAACAACGCCCCTATAATATAGTTTTGCAAAAAACTGCGTTAATGCACCAGTTATGGGTCAGATTAAACTGACAAAAGTAGGAAAATGTGTTGTTAATTGGTTGTATTTACAAAATGTCCT
This sequence comes from Neoceratodus forsteri, assembly GCA_016271365.2. Lineage (NCBI taxonomy): Eukaryota > Metazoa > Chordata > Ceratodontiformes > Ceratodontidae > Neoceratodus > Neoceratodus forsteri. The sequence goes on from JADMNL010000025.1 coordinate 271,981,438, forward strand.
GGATGTCTTCAGTTTTGGCCCCATTTATAAACATTGGGTCTCATCCATTTATCCTTCTGCTAAAGCATCCATTATCACTAATGGGTTAATCTCAAAGTCTTTTCAACTATGTAGAGGAACTCGCCAAGGATGTCCACTTTCTCCCTTTCTTTTCATTTTAGCAATGGAACCATCACTAAAATACATTAATAATTCTACTCAAGTCCAAGCTATTAAATCTGGGAAAATAGAACACAAAATCTTTGCCTTTGCAGAGGATCTTCTGTTGACCCTCTCTCAACACTCTCATTTTTAAATCCATTATTAGATAGATTTAGTGCAATCTCGGGGTTATAGGGCTAAGACTGGAGGGTGGCAGATTCAGGAGGGAGATAAGGAGACATTATTTCACTGACAGGGTGGTGTTGAAATGGAACATTCTACCACAGGAGGTGATGGCATGCAGGATGGTGGGCAGTTTCCAAATAGCATGGGACAGGGCAAGGGGGGGCTGGGTAAACAATGCTTTGCAGTTTCCAAGGGAGGGTGGGTGGGGGCAGCTGCAGTATGGGGGTGCTAGCTGTGCATTCAAGCAGACTTGATAGATTGTGAGGCCTGTTTCTGCTGGCAAGGTTTGTATGTTCGTAACTGGGAAAAATCTGAAGGAATAATGTTCCTCGAGTCACAACAGGAAAAATAAAAACTTTCTAATGCCTTTAACTTTCCATGCAATGAGAAAGGAATACTTTATCTGGGTTAGCCACATTTTTATTTCCATTCCTCCAAATTATTCGCTATAACATTACTTACTGAAAAATTACAAAAAGAACTGGAAAATGGTCTAACCTGAATCTTTTATTATGGGGTAAGAATAATTCAATAAAAATGATTCTTGCACCAAGAATTTTTTATGTGTTAAACAATATTCCATCACAGATTAACAGTGAATGGTACAAAACGTTTGATAATATTTTTACTAAATTCTTTTGGGACAACAAGCCTCTCAGATTGAGTATTTTAAAAATGAGAGCCCCATGGAAAGTGGGCGGTTTTAATCAGCACAATAGTTTACTAATGACTGTGCAATGAATCTCCCTTTATGACTTCTTACAGAACAAGAAATAGTTAAACCGCATTCATTAATAGATTTTTTTCTTCAAACCTTTACCTGTTGACTTTAGATCCCACCCTATTTTGTCTGCAATGATCTGGTCATTTAAATGTTTAACTAAAAAACTTCAACTTGATCCATTTCCTTATGAGCTGACTCCCATTTGGAGTAATCCTGGATTTACTCTAGGAGGCAGTTTAGTGCAGTGGGTTAAAGCTCTGAGCTGCAGATCTGGAGACCTGGGTTTGAATCCCACAGCCACCTATTTTATTAGCAGGCTGAGCGTTTTTGTCGAGTAAAGTTTCTCAGCCTACTATGCTCTTAATATGCATCTCACTTGGAGTACTTTTGAACGGGAGAGCGGTAAGAGGTAAAATCTGTTTTATCTCAGGAGAGAAGAGCAGCAGTGCTGTTCGAACTCTGCAGATTTCCTCGAGGAGATCTTGGCTGTCCTCATATAGAGAGAATGCAGGGGAACTTTAAAGGAGGTTGATGCTACAGAGATACGCAATATGTCGATAGGCTTGTTAAAAGCCAGTAGCAGGCATGCTATGGTTGCCTGAGGGTCGGGTTTCTAATATTCTTTGATAAGTGTGTTTTACTGCACTTAGAGGAGTGTGTTTTCTTGATTTATTTTGTAGCCTTCTATATATTAAGGGAATACAAGTGAACTTCGGCTAACCGATAGTGAAGAAGGATTTGTGGCTGATTATGGGAGCTAAACTGACCCTTGAAACCTTTGGCCCATTCCCACCTTCCAACTGTGAGAGGAAAGACTTGAGAATTTTGTATAACTGCTGTGAGTAATGGCTCTTGGTAAAAGATGTTTGGCAGAGACAATAAGAGCTTGTTTACTGGGGATTTTTCCCTTATTAAGGAAGTTATCGTTTTCTTATTTAACTGATGCCCAAGTAAGTGTCTTTGATATTAGTAAATGAAGGGTGGAAAGACGGACAACGAGGCATAGCTGCTGGATATAACTAGTCTGAGAAGGCTTTGCTCTTTTACCCTATCGTTATGAAATGGGATATTAAAACTTCTATAATCAATATAGAATATTGTGCCCTGTTTGAAATAGGAGCCTTTGTCTGCATTTCCTTCATTTTGTTTGGTTAGCAGGGCGCTATAGTGAGTGGTTACTGTTCTAATTTTTTTAAAGAACATTTGCTGAAGGTAGTCCATTAAAAATTGTGAGTCTCAGCACTGTTCAGCATTTTTTGATCTCTGGCTGAGCTATGATTTGTATTTATAGGAACATAGATTGCAATGTCCTAAAAGAGTAAAATCTCATATTTTAGTTTTGCTATTGCCCTGTAGGATATTATGGGATATTGGATATTGTGTGTTATAGATCAAATGTTTTCTTTCATTATTATAAAGTTTTTATGATTTTTTTTATGTGTGCTTTGAGCACTACCTTTAAAAATTATGTTAAAGGGGTTCAATTTAATTCTGTGCAGCCTTTTAGATCTTCCTACTCAGCACATGGAAAACTTGGGTATATCTCTAGAAGGCCAATTTGACCTGTAATATTAGGAATCAGTCACAAAGTTTTGGACCTAGAATTGGAGGGAACTGTGAGGATTTTTCTGGGGAAAATCCCAAATTTACTATGACCAGAGCTGGTTAAAGTTGCAGCGGGTATCTAATTCCCATTATACCGGGGTGTAGTCGAAGCATGGGACTGCGTGTGCGGTGGGATGCTTTGTAATAACACCCCAATCAGATGGGTGTTACCAGCAGCCTTTTACCTAACTTGGATCTGGTAAGTGGGTATCCATGGATGATTCTTCTGCATGGTACTTCCAAGTACATAGGATCGACTTGTGATAGGTCCAGATATGCTGGCTAAATGTTAGGCCTTACTGGGGATAAGTGAATACTCTTTAAAAGAGTTTTTTATGGATATTTTATACTCTATGATATATCAGGCTATTACATATGCAACCTGTTGTAATATTAGCTGATATTTTCAGCTTCTATCACAGCCTTTGAGTTGTGAAATGTTTTTATGATTACTATTGTAATGGCTTTTTTGAAACAATACTAATGCTAGATAAATTAGCCAGTGTTTTTTCTACTTTGTTCCCAGGGGACCTCTGTACTTTTTAATTGGCCCAAACTAGCCGTATATGGTGGGTACCAGCCCCAAATTACTGGACCGGAAAGTGGAAGGAATGGTGAGGATTTTGTTGGGGGGAAAAGCCTAAGTCTCCTAAGACCCAGAATTGGTCACAGAATTAGCCGGCATATAATTCCCATCATACCGAGGTGCAACTGGAACATGGGACCGTATGCACGGTGGGAAGTCCTAACTTGGATCCGGAGAGCGGGCTTCCCTGGATAATTCCCTCACATAGTACTTCTAAGAGTAGAGTTCTATTTGTGTCTAGCCCATCCATGCTGGTTAAAAGACACATCTGACTGGGGTATGGGGATACTCCCCATTAGGGAGAATGAGTGGATTCTTAGATACAACTGGTAATAACAAATGTTTAAAGTACTGTTTATAACCAGGCATATTATGGCCATTAAGTATTTTATGATGTATGGGGTAGTATAAATACCTGTTTATTGATATTTAAGTGATTTAATATTTTGAGTGTAATGAAGTGTTTTATATGTATCTACATCTCAAAGTGATATTAATATTGTTGTGTGAAGTATTATAGTATTAATTGTACAATACTGTAACGGCTTTTTAGCTGAACAATAAAAAACTACTACTACTACTACTACACAGCCACCTAGGTGCATACTGTGTGATCCGGAGCAAGTCACTTAACTTCCTTGTGCTCCCAGGTCACATCTGGAAACAAGCTTCAGCTTAGTGTGCTACTCCTGGTTAAACAATGTTCCCTACTTACAATAGCAAGCAATTCTAAGACACAGGCTGGCGAAAAGCTGGAACATCTAGCACTAAAGAGTTATTAGATACAGATACTAGAGAGCTGCTGTCCTTCACAGACCTTAGAAAAAAATACCATATCTCTAGCCTCAGTTTCTGGTTGTTTCTTCAATTGCGAGATAAAATTAACTAATACATTAAACAATCTTCTTATGACTTCTCAACAGAATCCAAATGAAATCAGATACAGTACAACCCCGTTTATCCAAATGGGTTAGGGGACATAGAAAATGTTCAGATAAACGGGGTAGCCCATTTGAGAAAGGGATCAGGTTTATCATATAAAATTATCTCGCGAAATATCCATTATGTCAGCTGCCAAAACTGCATGGCAACTAGATCTTAAATTACCTATCTCCAACCATCTTCGGGAGAATTCTTGGAAAAATGCCTGTAAATGTAGTAGAGAAGTTAATAGAAGACTCACTCAATTTAAAATACTTCACAGATGTTACTACTCTCCACAAAGGTTAAATAAAATTGATAAAATAACCCAACATGTATGTTGGAAACATGGTGCACCACACGCCTCTCTAGGTCACCTCTTTTAGTTGTGCCACAATGGCTTGTCAAGATGGAGAGAAATTCATTGGATTTGTCAAAATATTCTGAGCAAGAAGTTCCCTCTCTCTCCCCCCTCATTTTCATTTTGGGTGAGACTTCTCTGCTTTCTCATTGACATAGGCCCCATCAGCTTTGGATTTTGGCCCTAACTGTAGCCCATAAAAGGCTATTATTACAAAACTGGAAGGTGAAAAAGATACCTGAAATTAGAGAATTGATTCCGTAGGAACCATTGCAAATAATGAGAGCATCAGTTATCAATTGCTTAACAAATTAGATATGTTTAATGAAACGTGGGAATCTTTTTTTCAAGTTTAAAAATGTTTCTACTGTTACTTGAGTTAGTTAACATATTTGACTTTATACACACTGATATCTGTCGGTATAGTCTATCCACATTAATGCTGACTTTGTTTATCCCTGCATTTTTTTACGGTAATATATTCATGTAAATGTTTGGAAGTTTTTATGTGTTTTAAAATCAATAAAACCTTTAAACTGAAGAAAAATAAAATAACTGGTGCAAGGTTTCAAGACAGAGAAAAACTGTAAGCTGTATTTGTGCCAGCGAGTGTGTCTCTGAGCAGTCGCCCTATTTGTACAAACACAGTCTGCTTTCTTTCACGCTTGAGTGAAGTGAGAGCATGAAGAGGAAAGCGCCGTAATAACCCACTATCACACTGTTACGGAATTTAGTGGGTTAGTACATCGTTTTATCAGGCGTGGAAATCCAGTCATTATAGGGGATCAGGATGGGAACCTTCCCCATAGAAAAGGCCATCATTTATTTTCTTGTATATCTGTGACTAATCTATCAATTCAGAATATATACCTGTACTAATTAAACAATTACAGCTATATACATACACTAATTAAAGCTATAAACCTACACTAATCAAACAAAAATATACACCTGCACTACATTAAACCCTATGGGACACCACCAATAACACAATTAGAACAGCATTAGGAAGCTAGCCAAACCAATTAACAAGATGTAAAATAACCTGGAAAAAAGACACTTACACCAAAACCCCCCAAACCAAGAAATCCCTCAAACTCCTACCTGTACTCCCTACATACCATTCTCTCCTTGCTGCAAGAGACCTTCAGAAGCCATAACATGACTGCAAATGTGACCTCCATAACAATACATTATATTCAACAAACAATGGGGTAAGGGTGGAACACTTGGAAATATACCCATCTTGGGCTTATGGCCTTATAGCCCTAATTAACCCCCTGGATGGGTATACATCCTTGTATACCACCCTTATCAATTATTTTATATATATATGTATGGGATACATGATGGGCGATTGTGGAATATGGATAATATTTGCACGAGTGCTAATATTGTCCATATTCCATAAGTCGCACATCATGTGTGCGATTTATACAATAGGGTATGTGTGGTAATATTTTGTAGGTGTATATTGTTGTGCTATGGTGTTATTCAGTGTTGCTGTGTTATGTCGCTGTTGTTTGGTTTTCATGTATGAAGTAGTATGTGGGGGACGTTTGTGTGGTCTGGTTGGTTGCTGTGGTTTCGTATTGTTCATTGGTTGATTTTAATGAATGGTGTGTATTCAGAGATGTCATTGGTTCTTGCTCGTTTTGTTGCGTGATGCGTTTTGTTGAATTGGTTGTTGTGGTTTGGGGTGGAGTTGACATTCGGTGCAGAGTTTCGGCGTTTGCTGCAGGTCCGTGTGCAATTTTTATCGCTTGTACTTTAAGAGTCCTTTCCTATCTATTTCACTGCAGTACGATATATTTTATTGCTGTGATCACAGTCATACATTTCTAATGTAGTGCACAGTTCATGTTGTGGATATTTTGTGCTGTAATCAGTTTAATGTTACATTCATGCAGTTTTCTTGGGTATAAGAACGGTCTGCAGAGATCAGTTTTCCATATGAATGCAGCAATTGTGATGGTACAGGTAGCACAAGTTATTTGTGCGTTCATGTTTTCAGGCGATATGTATTTATTTAATGGTCTTTTATTGGGGAGAAGTTCCATGCGTGTTACGTTTAGGGTTAGCCTTAGTGGCGTAGTAACTGTTGAATATCAGCAGCTGACATAGACACTGTTGAATATCTGTTAAGATATTCCACAGTGTCTACGTCAGCTCTCTGATATTCAATAGTGGTGAAAATAACAACATTTATTCAGAATGTTATTCCTTCACCCCATCGTAAAAAAAAATATATATATATATATATATATAGAGAGAGAGAGAGAGAGAGAGATAGAACTCAAGCACTGTCTTTTTTTACTCACCAGTATACGCCATAGAGAGACTCAGCAACAGCATCGTCCTCGCTCCAAGCAATTTCAATACAGCTTCTGAAAATGAATACTCACTGTTATTAACATTCATTGCTGTCTTTAATTGTCTTACCCTGACCCCATAACCTAATCATGTTAAGTTTATTTTCCTATTTATTTTTTGTTTCTGTCATTACTGTTTTGATTTTTGTGTGAGAGTTGTTGATGTATTTACTGATGAATTCTTTTTTTAGACTGTACAGTGCTTTGAGAAAATGAAAGGCACTTTATAATATAAAATTCCATTCCTCTCCATCCATCCATAAAGTTTTTTAATACAAAAGAAATAAACTCTGATATGTAAAAGCATGCTTCAACAAGGGGATGGTCCATCAGCGCAGCGCCAAGGCCGCTGCTTGTGACTCCGTTAAGCCAGGTCTGGGAACGGGCCCGATATTCTGAAGGGACCATGGGGGGGTGCATTCAAGCATTTTACAGGATGTCGCCTCCTTGGGTTGGGAGGCTGACCAATCCCTGATGCACACGCGCCTCCTAGGGGCCCACATGTAGAGACATACAGTTGCAGATGGCAAGGGGCAGGGAGATGCGGAGGCATTAAGCGCACCATACATGCGGGTGTTTTGGGGTAGAAGAAACAGGAGAACATGCCTGGCACCTTGGCATGCTCAGGCCCTGCACCACTTGTCCTCTCCGCATGAAAGGGCAGCCCTGAAAATTAGTTTGGACTCCAGAGGCGGCTATCCCATGAGGGATCTACCACGGAAGAAAACCACTTGGCAAGTAAAAGGGATTCTCTGGGGACAGAGGCAGCCTTGGGGCTATGCTGTTGCTATATGTGGCAGAGTGTAGCTCATGCCAGGGAAGAGAAAAAATAAATAAAATCTGCTTCAACAGGTACAGTAAATATAGATTTTATGTCCACTTCAAACGTCCCAGTCATCCTTGCCTATTCTACAATGGAGAGGTGGATCGACTTTGGCAAAAAGCAGTACTTTAGTGTAATTCGTAGACTAAAATGACTTAGAATACTTACTAACTTCTGCTGAAACGCCTTTTGCCAGCGACATTACTTTTTCTTTTGCCCTACAGAAATGGGAAATAGATTGTGAACAGAGATAATTTGTTTTCTCAGGTATTTCAGGTGCAAGACAGCCATTTTTATATTCCCTTCAGTAGTACTGTAGGTGGTTTGCTGTCGCCGTAGGCAGGGTGACTTCACCGCTATATCGCGTGATCACTGTAACCCTGAGCAACAAGTACACCACAGATTCACCAAGGCTTCAGGGACTTTCCCCACTAACCTTTGAGTTCCCTGCTTCAAACACATGCATTAAGGTAGTTTTTTGCAAGATATATATATAAAAATATATTTCCAAGATCATACATATGCAAGATACACACTTATATATGTATCTATACAAACACACACATGTGTATATATATATATATATATATATATATATATATATACACAGCATCTGTATGATATGGCATGGGCCTAGTGAAAATCTGCTTGGTAGTTTACAAGTGCCCTGGAACCCCCTTGACATGATGAATGTGGCAGCCAAGAGTGATGTCACAGGGCCATGGATCACAAGTAAAATATCATGTATATTTTTATTAGGCCCATGTCATATTTGATTTATGCAAAAGCATGGATATATGTAGCGATCAAATAGGTGTATATTTTTATTTTTTCTGCAAGCATTTTATCTATTTTTACACACATTAATGGGATTATATTGTGTTTTGGTTGATTAGTCAGCCTTGTAAAAATGCATAAAAAATTAGTTACATTATAATCAACAAAAAATTATTGATGCACTGCTCTCTTTAAGCAACTACAGTTAAAGTTTTATAAACAGAACTTGCTGTGTAGAATCTAATCACGGTCTGTAGCTTCTGAAAAAAACAACAGTAGCCATATATTTGTCATCCATCTAGAGTGAAAATATGATATTCCCACTGTGGGTGCCTGAGAAGCAAAAAAAACCTTGGCATTTTGACTTTTTATTTCAACGCCATTGCAAAAACAGGAGATATACAATGCCTTAACGCAAAATATGCAGCAAGGGAACAGTCAGCATAAAGGGCCCCCACATTCAAGTGTGGGGCCAGTCCCAATGTGTACTTTGTGTGCAAAAACATTTTGGTTTATTTACTGTTTACTGTCATATTGCAGATTGTACCAGACTCATTTTGATTACTTTTAGGCTGACATCTTCTGTTGCCATAAATCCCAGAATCCCCTGCAGCTGACATCAGAGCAGTAGGCAGCAGTAGAAGATTCAATAGTCTGCAGTGCACGTTAGATATTTTATAATCTCCACGCAGATGTTTTCTCATTCTGCTTTTCTTCAGGGGATAAGTACAGTCCTCGGTGACTGTACGTAGCCCAGGGAGGACAATGAGACTAAGAAACAAAAGATCAGGGCTTATACAGACTCTCATTGCATGCTATTGAAACCCACTGCTGCCTACTGCTCAGATGCCAGCTGCTGGGGATTCTGGGATTTGTAGTAACAGAAGATGTCAGCCTGCAACTCAACTAAGCAAACTTAGTCTGAGACAATCTACTATACTACAGTAAACAGTAAGCAAACCAAAATTATTTTGCACACAAGGGGACCAGCCCTACACTTGAGTGTGTGGCCCTTGGTGCTGACCCTCCCCTTTAAAATGCTGTTTTGGGCATGTCCATCAGCCCAGCAGTAGCACTACCTCTCGCGGTGCTGGCAACTCAAGCTCTGGAATTGCGACTGAATCACTGGGGGCCGGAGGGGGAAGGAGATTGGAACATGCTATGTTCCTTTATCCTCCTTCGGGGGCGGGGGAGCTCGCACAACCCACTGTCAGATTGCCACGTAGCAAAGGATGGGTAAGAGTGTGGATTGTTCCATGTCTGTGGCCCTGGAACATGGGTAAAATGGCCACTGGTCAGGTGGATGATGCCCTGTCAGCCCCTCACGCCCAGCGCTGCGCATCCTCTCCTGGCCCCTGGTCTGTTCCTGGTTTTCACCTCCACCATAGGTGGCTGGATACACGGGAAAAGCTGCTGAGGAGCTGAAAAAGAACCCCACTGGGCCTAATCCAGGCATGCAGTGTGGCCTGGGGTGCCCCTGGTGAAGTCCAAAGGGTGTCCAGGAGGGAGCCTCACCAGAGGCACTGGCAGTGGCCAAGGATGTCCTAATCAGAAGTGCCAACGATATAAAAAACAGAACTGACAAACAAAAAGATGCTGTTTTTCAAACCCTGCTCAAACCACCAAAGCAGCTAAACCCCACTGCACATGATTACAGTATTTATAAAGGATCACAAGATAGGTGAATTTGCATTGCCTCAGGCAGCTGCTACTACAGTACACACAAGTACATCATGATAGAGTCACTCTTAACTCGAGTGAAACAGCTATGCTCCACGTGTGATGGTCATTGGGCTTCTGAAATGCAGTGGCACTGATTCCCACTAGTTTTGTCTTGGTATAGCTACCACTTGTAACACCACAACCATCCCTTCTTTTTTCTGGAGACACATGGCAATCATTTGGGACTTGATTAAACTGCCTGGTTCAAATATAGGTTTCATTTTCCATGATGGCCGCTGGTCCTTTTTCCTAATCACATGCTTTTTCTAGCAGAAACTGTTTCTTCCCCTGTAATTGTGGTTGTCTCTGTTATGCAGACGACACCCAGATCCACCAGTGTTCAGTTTTCAGCTCTCTTGCTAGGCCTGCTCAGGCTTTCAGGGACTATCTCTTTTGGATCTGGAATTAGGTGCCTTAGTTTGCTTCACTTTCAGGGTTGTTGAAACCAAGTTACTGGGCATCAGTTCCACTTCATCTTCAAATAATAATTCAGTTACTGCCTTTGGGTGGTCCATTCACAGAGGCTAAGCGGAAGGTTGTAGGAATTTGGAATATCTTCCCATGTAAATTTAGTTCGGGTAATCAGCTGGTTGTTTGTGATTCTTGCTTGGCTATGTCTGGCGCTTGTACTTTTTCAATCACTGCTCCTCAGCTACAGATACAGCCTCATTACACATTACAGACCTGCAAATCTGAGGAACAGTTTAAAACTACTTTAAAAATCTTTCTACTGCTCGCCCATCGGTGTGGGGGAGGGGCTATTGCTTGCGAGCTGGTTTCGGAAACGAGCCTGCATCATCAGGGGTAAGCCGGTGGGGGAACAGGATCACAGCATCCCAGAGGACCACAGGTGGCAGTGCAGCTGGAAGCACCCACCCATGGGAGGGAGGACATCACCCATCACTGGCGCAAAAGCACTCTTTGCATGCACACGTGCACCTTGGTGAGCTTGGTCAGTAACGTTCTGAGGTATGGGAGAAACAAGGAACAACATCCCCCCCTCAATGGCACAGCAGGATGATGGCCCCTGGTACAATCGGGTCCCACTCAATCTCTCCCATGCTCCCAACACCACATGAATGCTTGAAGGGGTGCCCCTCCATTCTGTCCCCACCTGGGAGGGGTAAACTGTAGTTCCATGGTGAAGTAAGCCACAGGCTCAGGCGATGAAGTTGGGCAGTTTCCTGGGAGGCCTGGCAGTGACATGTGCCAGAGACAAAGGGCATGAATAGAAAGTTGAAAAACATTTTTTAAGAGGGTGCTTTTTTTTTTACTTACACTTTATGTTCCCATCTTCAGTTCAGTGCAAACTGCCCTCAGGAGCACCCACAGCACATTTCTGTGCCGCCACACACCATCCAATCAGCAACCGTGCCCTCCATGGAGCTGTGGCTGTACCCCCAAGGAAGGGATGGAAGTAGGAGGCCGTGTACCTCAAGTCTCATGTGTCATCAGGGTAACACCTTCTGGTGGTGTGGTGGACTCCAATGTATCACGGTTCGCTAAGCAGGGGTCCATTTTCCTTGTTTCTGCTCCATGCCCTCTGGATGTTGGCAAGTGTGAGTGTCTAACAGGGGCAAGTCCTGCCGATGTCAACCCACCCACTCTCTCTGCCTTCCACTGTGCTAACACCTGTGGTGACCTAGGTAGCAGTGGCAAAAGACACGCTTCTTAAACAAATATTGCCTCACAGGCAGATGACTTAATCCCGCCCTCCGCTGTGTCTCATTGGTTAATACCTTCTAAAGGACAGTAACTGAGGTTGCCTGCCTCTTGCTGCTGATTGGTTACACATGCCGCTGCCTCGGAGGCAGACTACTTAATCTCGCCCTCTGCTGTGTCTCATTGGTTAACACCTTATGAAGGACTAACTCAGGTTGCCGCCTGTTGCTACTGATTAGTTATACATGCTGCTGCTTCAGAAGCAGACCACTTAATCCCATCCTCTGCTGTGTCTCATTGGTTAATACCTTCTCAAGGCAGTAATTGAGGTTGCTGCCTATTGCTGCTGACTGGTTATTCATCTGGTCTCTAAATGGCCCTCCCACATGTTTTTTCTTGCTCTGATGGGGTGGTTCTAGCCTTCCCCTTATTGGCCGGAATACAGAAAGTACCTTTTTTAAAGACACTTTTTTTAACCTGCTGCAAGAGACACTTTTCTTAGCTTCTATGGTTCTATGATTCTGTGAATAGAGAGGGCTACCTCTCAGGCAGGGCTTTAACCTCTATAGCTAAAGACCCAAGCTTCACTGCTGTGCCAGCTTGTGGTGTAGTGGAAAAGTCTATAGCCTGATAAACAAGAGGTTGAGAGTTTGAATCCCCATAAGGTCCCTTCAGTTCTCTTTTTGTCAGAATCTCACTTGAATGGTGATCCATGGCAGCACGGTGTTAGAATAGTAAGTATATAAGAAAAGGGACTTACTGTAGTTGTGAGAAAGAATAATTGCACCAATAAAGTTTTGCACTGGAGGCAGATCTACGACACATTTCTGAAATGAATATTGCCTCTGATGCACAGCTAAGTCCCTTTTCTTATATACTTACTATTCTAACACCATAGAAACATAGACTTTGACGGCAGATAAGGACCACTTGGCCCACCCAGTCTGCCCATTTCCCTACCTACTGGATAAGCTGCAGATTTTAGTTAACCAACAGCCTACTTCCTGCCACCCCCCACTACAATTGCCTTATGTCTGTCCCATGCATGTTTGAATTCCTCCACTGTTTTAGACCCCACAGCCTCTCCAGGAAGGCGATTCCATACATCCACCACTCTCTCATGAAAAAAATTTCTCACACTACCCTGAACCGTCCCCCTCTATCTTTAAATTGTGCCCCTTGTACTTACACATCTTTTCTGAAGATGCTACCCTCCTGGACTTTGTTGATTCCTTGAGGTACTTGAACATTTCTATCATGTCACCCCTGTCCCTCCTTTCATCAAGGGTATACATATTAAGCTCTCTCAGTCTCTCTTCATATGGTTTCCTAATGCAGACCCTGCACCATTTTAGTTGCCCTCCTCTGGACTGCTTCCATCCTGCCTATGTCCTTGCGTAGATGAGGTCTCCAAAACTGCACACAGTACTCCAGATGGGGTCTCACCAACTGTCTGTACAGAGGGATAACCACTTCCCTTTTTCTACTTGTGATGCCTCTTTCTATGCATCCCAGTATCCCCCTGGCTCTCCTTACTGACTTCTCACATTGCTTACCCACCTTTAGATAATCAGATATGACTACCCCCAGGTCCCTTTCCATTTTTGTTGTTGTTAGTACCTCCCCTGCTATTGTGTACTCTTCTCCTGGGTTTTTGTTTCCAGGTGCATTACTTTACGCTTCTTTGCGTTGAATCTAAGTTGCCATATGTCTGACCATTCCTCCAACCTTGCCAAGTCCCTTCTCATCCTTTCTACCCCCTCTTGTGTATCAACTCTGTTACAGATCTTTGTGTCATCTGCAAAGAGGCATACCTTTCCTCCAGACCCTCACAATGTCACCTATAAAGATGTTAAGAGGACTGGACCTAGTACTGAGCCCTGGTGCTCCACTAGGCACCCCTTTCTTGGAATGTGTACCATTCACTATTACCTTCTGTGTCCTGTTGTACAGCCAGTTTGCTACCCAGGCTACCACCTGGGACCCTCCCAGGCTGGCTAACTTGATTATCAATCTTTGTCTTGGGACTGTGTCAAATGCCTTGCTAAAGTCTGGGTAGGCCATATCCACAGCCCCTCCCTGGTCTATTACTTTGGTCACCCAGTCAAAGAAATCAGATTCGTCTGACATGACCTTTCTGCTGTAAATCCATGCTGCTTTTGGTCCTGTGCCCCACTGGCCTCTAGGTACTCAACAATTCTTTCTTTCAGAAGTGATTCCATCATTTTCCCTACCACTGAGGTCAAACTTACACTTCTGTAGTTTCCTACTTCTGCCTTGCTCCCACTTTTGTGAAGGGGAAATCACATCTGCCCTCCTCCAGTCCTCAGGTACCACCCCATCCTCCCATGATTTGTTAAAAAATGTGGTCAGTGGTGTCACTAGGTCCTCCCTTAGTTCTTTTAGGATTCTGGGGTGAATCCTGTCAGGCCCCATTGCTTTGTCCACCTTGAGTTTTAGGAGTTCTTTCAGGGCTCTTTCTTCTGTAAATGGACTGGTGTCAACCCCCTTACCAGAGTGCTCCTATTGTCTGGTTTAGGTAACTCCTCCTCATCTTCTTTTGTGAATACTGAGCAAAGTATTCATTCAATAACTCTGCCTTTTCACTGTCTCCCTCTGCCCACCTCCCTCTCCTTATTAATCTTCACTATTCCTCCTTAACCTTTCTATTCCCTAATGTACCTATAAAGGTTTATCCCTCTTCAACTGAATTGGCTAGTTTTCCCTCGGTTTGGGCTTTTGCTATTCTGACTGCCTTCCCCACTTCTTTCTGCTTTAATTGATACGGTTCCCTGTCGTGCTCCTTCTGTGATTCCTTATACTTTCTGAATGCAGCCTTTTTCTCCCTAACCTTCCCTGCCACCTCTTTTGAGAACCATAGTGTTTTTTTACTCCGCTTTGTTTTCTTTATCTGTTTCACACAAAGGCTTGTTGCCTCTATGATGGCAGTTTTGATTTTTCTCCATTGTTCTTTCACCCCTCCTTTGTGGCCATTTGCTAGTGTATTCCTCAGGTATTCACCCATTTTGCCAAAGTCAGCCCTTCTAAAGTCCAGTATGCTTGTTTTTGTATGGCTCTTCTCCATGGTTGTGCTTATTGCAAAGCACACTGTGCAGTGGTCGCTTGTTCCCAGATGTCTACTGACTTCTAAATTTGTGATCCTCTCTCCATTTGATGCTGCCATGGATCACCACTCAAGTGAAAATTCTGACAAAAAAGAACTGAGGGGACCTCGTATGGATTAAAACTCTCAGCCTCTTGTTTATCAGGCTGTAGGCCCTTCCACTACACAACCAAGCTGGCACAGTAGTGAAGCTCAGGTCTTTAGCTATAGATGTTAAAGCCCTGACTGTGGGGCAGCCTCGGAGGCAGATCTGCCTTGGAGACAACTGTCATTTAAAAAATAATGTCTTTAAAAAAGGTGCTTTCTGTATGTCAACCAGTAAGGGGCAGGTTAGAACCACCCAATCAGAGCAAGAAAAAACATGTGGGAGGGCCATTTAGAGACCAGATGAATAACCAATCAGCAGCAACAGGCAGTAACCTGAGTTACTGTCCTTCATAAGGCATTAACCAATGAGTCACAGCAGACGGTGGGATTATGTAGTCTGCCTCCAAGGCAGCACTGCCTCAGAGGCAATATTCATTTAAGAAAAGTGTCTCTTGCAGCAGTGCAATGGAAGCAGTGATGCTCCAGTCCACACACAGTTACGCACTCTCAGGATACCATCAGTGAGGAGATTCAAGCTAAATAAGCTGGAATTAGCATGCCCTGGAGACAGCAGTTCTAAGCAAAAGTAATTTATTTAATCAAAATGACACACCAGGACACACATGCAGAGACAAGACACTAGCAAGGTGCCCTACTGCTTCGTTGAAGGAGCTTAGTCAGGGAGGAGGGCCTTTCATGAGTCAATGACCCTCCCTTCCCAGAGAAGACTGTGCTCTAGGATGCGCAGTCCCCCCCCCCTTGATGGCCTGGGCTCATTCCCAACCCCAGGTTGCTGACATCGCAAGTCACAGTGCTACTGCTGAGCTAACAGGCCAGCTCTACACGTGCTTTTAATGTCAAAGGGCAGAGCGGCTACAGGCACTGCTTGCCATGTTAACATCCTAGGTCTCTGTCTGAAGGGCAGGACAGTGATGTAGACTTGGTCATCCAAGCAATTGCTATTCTCCCACAAGGATGGCGGGCAGATACTACTGCTGTAATATTTTCACCTGGATTACCACAGGGGAGCAGCAGCTGGGAGATGCCTGAGAGGGTTGGGATTGTATGCATGGCATGCTGATTGCCCATCGCATGCCTGCACCATGATGTCCCAGTGGGAGGGCATATGGGGAGCTTAGAGGTAAAGGGTAAGAACGATGCCACCAGGGTCCCATATCCGCTCCACCCCCACCCTCCATGGTTTCTTCTCTGTCAGCAGCTCAGGGGCTGACTAGGCTCCACCATGGGAATGAGGAGGAAAACTCACAGAGGCTTACAGGAAGAAAGCAAGGGGCCTTCAACAGGCTAGGAGCAGTTACCCTAGATGAGTAGAAGGACCAGACTAAGGAGACTGCAGACCTCCACGCCCCTCTCCCCCTCAAAAAAAAAAACAGTACCAAGAGGTATAAAAGATGAGGGAGAAAGTGCTTTTTAACTTTTCTTAATTTTCTGAATGCGCCCTCTAATTAAAAATTATCTGCAATGCTCTTTGGACAGCACATGCACATTATAAACAGCACACTGTTACTACTGAAAACAAACAATTAAGATCACCTACTGAGCTTCGGAATTAATCAAGGGATTTTCATCTTCGTTTGTGGATTCCTGCTGTTTGTGTACATTCCTCAAGAAGATGAGGAATATAGTTCCTATCAGGGAGATCACTGACAGGACAAAAAACAAACTCCTTCTATCACTATCTGTTCAAAACAAAGAAAAGGCAACATCACTAGTCATCAGTGGTGTCAAGAGTTGTCATTAAACATAAATGTTCAAAGCAAAGTCAGTATACAGGTCATCATGTTTAATAACACGGCATAATTAATGCTCCTATTTATACTCTAAGGATTCACAGAAAAGATCTTTCTGACCACTCTGTTAAAAAAGGGAACTTATTTAAGTTAAATACCTAGTGCTGGTGCTATATTTTAATTTTTTACAACTTTTTTACACAGGGCAGCCCATCTGAGATGCAACATCTCATTTCCAGCAGGGCCTAGCTTCCACACATTTCTGCTGGCACGTGGACTTGAGCACTGAGACTTGCTCAGGGTCACACTGTAAGTATCTGGCTCTGGTCAGGTCTGAATCTGTATCTCCTGGTTCCCTAGACTACAATGCAACTCTATGTTATATGCCACTATATGCAACAAATGGCAGCAAAATGGTAGACAGCATCATATGGGCACATCTCAGATATGATTAATACCAACCATAGTGGCCACTAGTTTCCAGATCTCAAGACATACTCATTGAGAGTTCAGCAGCAGTGGCTTGGAGACGCATGGTTTTATTCTTGATTTTGATTCTACACCACATTCCAGACTGAACTTGGAGCTCTGCTGTTCTACCATCATGGAAAATTAGAATTAAAGAAAGAGACAGCATGCCACTCTACCAAACACAGTCTCTTTTTGAATGTTATGTATAATTTAATAATCTGTGCACATGCATCCAATTTGTGTCACGTGGAAATCTGAAACCTATTCTGACCTAAGGGCTTGAACAGGAAAATATTTTTATCATTTAAAACATGTAAGTAGTGATGCACTTATTTTTAAAACTAAAGAAAGCCTCTGTTTTTATAATTACTTTTATTTGTAATGATTGGTTATAAAAATATTAAACCACTCACAACCTACAGTCATTCCAAAAGAGCTGGGCTAACTGAGAAGGACATTATAAACTTCCAGCACAGCTTGGATGAAGGTAAAAACTATTTTACTGTAAAAACATATTAGTTAAAAAGTGGCACTTTCTAACTAATATGTTTTTACAATAAAATTGTTTTATCTTCACCCAAACTGTACTGGTAATTTACTCACCTGGTAAAGGTGATTGTGGGGGTATACATCTCTAAGGCACTCCACACTTCTTACACCTGGGTATTGTGCTCACCTGATAGGTTGCTGATGCACATGTGACTTCAAAAGAAGTCCGTCCCCTCTTCCCTGTGATGCTGCTTTCTCTGTATCAGTTCAATGTCTTCCAAAGCTGTTCCTAATAAAAAATTGTGGCCTCTTGACCTATTATGCATACTTCTACCTTTAAAAAGAGAACAAAACACCTATGCATGTTGACATCACTTTATGTAAGAAATCACACACTTTGTTAAGAGTTAATCACACTGTGGACCTAGAGTCCGTTTATTTCCTATTTATACAAACTAGTAGTGACAGGCCCGTACGGCATGCCAGTGAAAATTATATGACTGAAGTATTACCTCATCTGATCTGACTAATTGGGTGGGCTGTGGAGTGCCTCAGAGATGTCTACCTCCACAATCACCTTTACCAGGTAAGTAAACTACCACTGTGGGGGATAATCTGAGGCACTCCACACTCCTTACACCTGAGTAACGATTTAAGTAGCAGTACCCGAAATGGGTGGGTAGTCAGATAAGGCTATTCTTTCCCATCTGCTCTTGCAGCTAGTAACACTGCCCTCCCAAAGTTTACCTTTGCCTCCATAGATACATCTACTCTATAGTGTCTAGTAAAAGTATGTGGTGAAGCCCATGCGGCGACTGCACAAATCACTTCCACTGAAGCCATATTTCTTTCTGCCCAGCATGTGGTTATAGCTCTAGTAGAGTGTGCTTTGACACCAGTGGGCAGATCTTGATTTGTTGCCTTGTATGCCTCGGCGATTGCAGATTTCAGCCAGGTGGCTATAGTGGATCTTGTAGCCGCCTGTCCCTTCCTGTGACCATGAGTAATAATAAACAGTCGGTTTGTTAACCTGATGTCGTGTACCCTGGTGAGATATGTCGAGACTACCCTCTTCATTCCTAGCGACTGGAGTTGAGGTTCTTGGTCCACTTCCTCTGCCGGCATGTATGCTGGGATCTGGACAACCTGCTTAGCATGAAAAGTTGAGTCAACTTTTGGTATGAATGATGGGATAGTTCTTAATGTGATTTTGTCATCGTGGAACACTAGAAAGGGTGTTCTAAACGACAGGGCCTGAATTTCACTGATACGCCTGGCTGAGCAAATGGCAACTAGGAAATATAGTTTTTAGTGTCAACCATTTAAGAGGCACCGTCTCCAATGGCTCAAATGGTGTGTCCATCATTGCCCTAAGCATGAGAGTGAGATCCCATGGGGCTGTCCATTGCTTGACTTTCGGTTGGTGGTGCTGTCGCCTTGAGGAAATGTATGACATCTCTGTGTGATCCTGGGGTTGTTCCTTCTATTGTGCCCCTGGCTGCCCCAATCACTGCCACCTGTACTCGCAGAGATGCTGGTAACAACCCTTTATCCAGACCTTCTTGTAAGAAAAGTAGAATCTCGGGTACTGACGCTGTCAATGGGTCTATGTCTTTCTCTGTGCACCAGATATGGAATACTTTCCAGTGCCTTTGGTATGTCATTGTCGTGGAGTTCCATCTGGAATTTGCCATCGTGTTGACGACTATAGGGTGATAGCCTGCTTTTAGCAATCTCTCTCTCTTTCAGAAGCCAGGCCATCAGTTTGAGGTTGGATGGGTTGGGGTGAAATATTGGACCTTGACTGAGAATGTCGTGTCTGTGTGGTAGGATCCAGGGATGGTCTAGTGCCATCGCCACAATCGTGGCGAACCAACTTCTTCTGGGCCAGTATGGGGCGATTAAAATTACCCTTGATTTGGTCCTGCAGATCTTTTTCAGGACCTGTGGTATTAATGGAAGTGGTGGAAATATGTAGGCTATGTGGAAGCTCCAAGTTGCTGAATGTGTGTCCACCCCCATGGATATGTAGTCCCGAAATTGGGAGTGGAAACTGGGGCACTGGTTGTTCTTGTGGGAAGCCATCAGATCCAACTCGATTGGTCCCCAGCGACAGTTGATGGATTGAAATACCTGCGGGTGGAGCATCCACTCACCTGGATGAATCATTTGTCGGCTGAGCCAGTTCGCTGTGGTGTTCAACTTCCCTGCTAGATGGATGGCTGTCAGGGTTGCAAGGTGTTTCTGCGCCCAAGGAATAAGCTTTTCTGCCTCTCTTTGCATTGCTCTGCTTCTTGTTCCCCCTTGTTTGTTGATATATGCTACGGTCACTTGATTGTCTGACCGAATCAGCATGTTCCTTCCTCTTACCTCTTTTGTGAAATGCAGTAACACTTTGAACACCACTCTTATTTCTAATACATTTATTGGCAATTTTGACTTGTTTATGGACCACCTTCCCTGTGCTGATTTGTGACCTGTCGTTGTGCCCCAGCCTGAAAGACTGGCATCTGTGTCTATCTGAATGTCTGTTTGTACATCTAGTGGCATACCTTTTAGTAAGTTTTCTTTTATTGACCACCACACTAATGAATGCGCAATGTTTGAAGGAAGCTGCACCCTTTTTGTAAAATCCAAGTCGTATGTAGGACCTTATTGAATGAGGCATGACAACAGTGGTCTCATGTACCATCTTGCCCATAGGATGGTGTCTGTACAAGATGACATTAGGCCTAGTGTACTGGAAATGGCCTCTAATGATGGGTGTACTGTGTTTCTTAATTTGTTTACCGTGGATAGTAGTGTTGAGACCCTTTTTTCTGATGGCTGAACCCTTCCCTCTATAGTGTCTATGAGGTTGCCTAGGTGTTCCAGCCTTCTGCATGGGTTGAGTTGGCTTTTCTCCTGGTTTATAATCCAGCCGTGGGTCTCGAGACATTGAATTGCGGTCCCTGTCTCCCTCCTTGATTGCTGAACTGATCTTGTTCTGATCAGCCAACTGTCCAGGTAGGGTATTACTTGTATGCTCTGCTCCCTTAGTTTTGAGGCGAGCACTATGGACACCTTTGTAAACACTCTGGGGACGGATGCTAGTCCAAAGGGGAGTACCTTGTACTGGAAGTGTTGCCCCATGATGTGAAATCTGAGGGGCTGTTGGTGAGATATTCTTATGGGAATGTGGAGGTATGTGTCTTTCAAGTCTATGGACGTGAGCATGTCCCCTGGCCGGAGCGCTTTTAGAGTGGATCTTATTGTTTCCATCTTCAAAGGCCTGTATTTTACGCTTTTGTTCAAGAATTTTAGGTTGAGTACCAGGCGCAGATTGCCTGTTTTCTTTGGGACTGTGAACAGTACTGAGTAGACTCCTTGACCCTCCTCTGAATGGGGGACCTTCATGATGGCATTGTTGTCTGTTAGTTCTGTCAATATGTTCTGTAAACATGTGTTGAGGTGTTGCCCTGTGTTTTGATACTGGTGACGTTATCAGCCTGTTCATTCTTGGTCTTTGTGTAAATTTGATTGGGTAACCGTGTTGAATTATTTCCAGGACCCATTTGTCCTGAGTGGTTTTTATCCATTCGTGAGCAAACAGGCTTAATCAGGCACTGACCGGTATCTTGGGCTGCATTTCACAGGAGGGATAGTCATTGTTTGTTGTGACCCCTTCTTCTGTGCTGGTAGGAGCCTCCTGCCCTACTCTGTGTTCCCCTTCCCTGATATCTGTTGTATGAGGTGTAGGGGGTGAAATTTGTTCTGCGGCCTTGTCCCCTATATGACAGTTGACCTCTGCGCCTGTCTCAAAAGGAATGGGCGCGATTAGTTTGCCTGGTTGGGAGGTACATAGAGTTGTTTACCCTGTCCTTCCCCAGTGCCTTCCCATCCTCCTCCTCCTCCTCCTCCTTTCCCTTTAAATATTTTTCCAGTCCATCTCCAAACAGCAGATTGCCTCTTCAGGGCAATTTTAGTAGTAGGGACTTTGACTCTGGATCTGCGTTCCAAAGCTTCATCCATATACATCTTCTAGCTCTATTTAGAAGTGTGGCGGCTCTGGCATTGATCTTCAGAGACTCCATCGCCATGTCTGCCAGATATTTGGTAGAGAGTATGATGTTGTCGAGCAGGTGTGACTCCGAAGATTTAGTTGTAATTGCTTTTTGAGTATCTTGCAGTCATTCGAGTTGGGCCCTTGTGGCATAAATGGCTGTGGTAGCTGCCCTAGCTCCCAAACCCGCTAGCTCAAAATTCTTCTTTAGTATGTCCTCCAACTTCCTGTCCACTGGGTCTCTTAGTGCCGAAGTGGACTCTGTCGGCAGGATGGTCTTTTTATTGAGTGACGCTATCTGAGGATCCACGCTAGGTGGTATGCACCATAATGCCAGTTTATCGGCCTCCATGGGGTACATTTTATCCCATGATCTCCGTTCTGGGATTCATGCAGGATCTCCGGATTCCCATTCTTTACTAACTATCTCATTAATGGCCTCACACACCGGAAATTTGTCAGAAGCTTTTGGTGCTGGTTGCAGAGAAGGTAGCAGCTTGGGCTGTGTAATGGTTGTGGTTGGGGTCTTGAAGCCCACCGTGGCCATAATACTGTGAACTAGAGCAGGTATTTGGTCAGGAAAGCACCACTTAGCCGTGAGTGATTGTGGGTCGACTTCTTTATCCTCCTCATCTTCCGAGTCTGGATCGGAGTGGGAGGGGCGCTCCTCTGTATCATTATTGGTGGCTCTGTCAGTGTGGTTCTGAGCAGTAGAACCTGGAGCCTGAGATAAATGGGGTTTGGCTGAAATTTCTGCTAATTTGTCCCACATAGCTGTCATGAGTTGCTGCTGTAGCTGAAGAACCTGTTGATTCTGAAGTAGGATGGCATTCGTGTCTACGTTGCTTTGAGAAGTAGACAGAAGGTGCTGTGTAACATCGGGAGTTCCTTGGAGCTCACTGTGGTCAGTAAGTATGTCCTCACCTGCTGTGTGTGCTGAAGTGGGTGGTTTCTCAGCGCAAGAAGCACAGATGCGTCCTAGCTGTGTTGAAGGGATGGGGACATTGCAGAGCCTGCAGCTTTTTGTTTTTCCCATGTCTGTGAAAGAATGGGAAACAAATGGGGGGGGGTGGCTTTAGGATCATAATCAACAACTGCTCAACATAATGCATTGTAAATACTGGCAGTAATCCCTTCTGCAGCCATACACAGACTGATAGTAGGGAACAGAAATAGCAGCCAAATTAAACATACACAAGGCTGTCTAATGCTGCCCATCTGAGCTGCTGTCCCATTAAAAAAACACCTTTTTATTCTGTGGCTTAATATTGACTGCTATGAAATGTGTGCACACTAGTGCGCAGTATACCAGAGTTGTGAAATGAGTAGTCTGATCTCTTGGTGCTGTGCCTCTAAGGGGGGGTAATACATTTAGTATTACAACACTGTGGTTCCTCTATATGTAGGAAGAGGCAGCTCATGTATTTCCCCAAGAGAGTTGCTTAAAAGCAATCCCTGTTCACTGGAAACACTTTATGTTTGCAAACTGGTCCCCCAAAGATTCACTCGCAGTTCGCGAGAGTAGGCAGGGGCTGCAGATGGATTAATGTGCACTGCACAAGTCTCCCAAATGCCCAGGCCCAGGTAATATGGCGTTGGAGTAGTTCACATGCGCGGGTGAAGGAGAACCATATGCGCATGCACGATCGGCGGAAGGGCCATGCACGCGCAACTCAAAGCTCAAGCGCATGCGCAAGCAAGTCAGGGGAGACGGTGAAATGGACGAGATGGCCAGGAGACCAAGCAGACAAGCAGAACATGGCCAACACCCTCCCCGAATACACAAGGGATGGGGAGGTGTGAAAAAGTGCCATGTTAGGACACCAGGGCTCCATGCCAGTCACAGGAAAAAACAGGGACACTAAATACCTCCCGGGAGCTGTACAATGGAAAGGTAGGCCCCAATAAAAAAAAGGGAAGCAAAACTTGAAGAACTATTGACCCAGAGCCTAGGATGCAGGCTGAAACAAACAGGGGAAATAATCCCCCAAAAACAGGCACAATAAGGGACTATCCCTGTGGCCGCTAGCAGGGACCACAGGATGCCCAGAAATTCCCACAAAGAAAATGCCACTGAAGTGGGTAACTGGGGCACTGTTTGAGACCGCTAGCAGGGGTCACAAGTAATACCCAGCAGCAGATAACAGTCAACAAAAAATGAACTTACGTCTGCTAACAGGAGACCCAAGTGAGTTGCAAGCCACAAATTCATACAAACATCCTGTTAAAATGCTTATGCACGCAAACAGTGGAGTCCCAGGGATCTGGTCAGTAGTTCAATTGTATGACTGACAATTTGTAAGAATTTACAAACATTTGACAGTTCCTCTCCTCATTTAAAATATTGTTCCATCTGGTCTTAGTTATTTACGCTACATAACCAGGGCCGGATTAAGGGGGGGACAAATGGGGCAAATGCCCCAGGCCCCCCCGCCATAGACTGGCCCCCCCCAGTAGTCGGAAGCAAGACACTTTTAGTAGGTGGACTGGTGGTTTGTAAATCATGCCACCTCCCCCTCGCAGCAGCGTGAGTTAAGCGCGAGTCAACCTCCCCCCATAGGCCCCCGGCAGCTTGCTCCTTTAAAAATGCTGTGAAAGCAGCCTGACTTCGGAAGAAGGACATTTGTTAAATAAAATTAAAAAAACACACAAGCCCCCTGCCACAGATAGGCCCCCCGGCAAGCCTACATTGCAGATTTCTCTCTCCCCCTTCCCTCAGGTGGTACAGTACTGGTAAGGATTTGTAATAAATCATGCCTCCCCCCCACATGAGTCAAGAGTGAATCAACCCCCCGAGCTTGCTCCATAAAACAAAACAAACAAAAATGACTTTGGGAGAGGATTTCTTTAATTAAAAGAAAACAAAACACAAGCCCCCGGACCCTCCTGCTACAGATAGGCCCCGGCAAACGCAGTTGCAGAAGATTTCTCTGTTCTCCCCCCACCCTCCTCCTCCATTATTTTCAGCCTGCAGCTAGGGTCCGGTGACTTGCTAGAAAACAAACTGGCACTGTGTGGCACAAGAAGTGAAGAAGCCTAACTATGCAAGTACCGTGATCTACCTCCTTAGGATACTGACAGGTTTTCCATTTTGTTGAGTCTGGGACTGGACCTGGACCAGTGCAAGTTGCGACCAGACCTGGGCTGCCGCTGCATAATCTGAGGCGGGCGCCAGGACCAAGAACTTGCGATACAATCCATCTGGGCAGCATTTTTAAACCACTCTTTCTTGGTGGTTTTTGAGGCTCAGCATGCACTTTGCCAGCGGCAGCACCTGCACTCGCTATTTGTACGCCACGGCCACTCTATCGCTAGCAGCATGATTAATCGATGCACTGTCCTAAACTGCCTGCTGCTGCTAAACTAAGGAGTTTCAAAGGGAGTGCCAAGCAACAGCAGACAGCTTGAGTTCAGTAAGTGGCTTAGAAAGTTGATATCTGTATTTTATTTTTATGCTGAGATAATTGATCTGAGCTTGTTCAAAGAAGAGATAAAGGGACGTGGGTGTGTGTATACATGCATGGATCCTCTAACTCTGAAATAAATGGAATTAATCATTCCTTTGATATCCCATGAGCAGATAAAGGTATGACATCAGTCTGTTTATTTGGAGTCATAGCATTTGTACATTGAACTGCACACTTCTGTACAATGGGTACATACAGTAACTTACTGTTGTTTGAGTAGGATGCATACCTCTTAGTAAAGCACTGTTTATTTTTGTTTCATTTACTTCCTTAAAATAAACTTGTGATTAAAGAGGTTACTTAAAGATTACTTTGCTTTTCTGAACAGGGTCTAGAGGAGAGCGACTTCAATAAAAGCCTCAAAACTCACCACAGAGCATCTAGACCCCCAGAGCATCTGGAGCCTGGCGGCCTTCATGTCCTGTACAGTACAATAAATATAACATTACAGACTATGACAACATGACAGGGTGTTGTACATCAAGTTACTTTTTTCTCCTGTGAATAATGGGGGTAGTCTCCCCATATGGTGGTGGTTATGGTTAATAAACAACGTGCTCAGTAAATGTTGCTCAAAATAAAACATTTTGGTATGGAAAGTTGGGCGTTTTACATGGCCACCCAAGTTGTGAGTGTCCCAGGCCCCCCATGGCTTGATCTGGCCCTGTACATAACTGAACCAGACGCCCCTTATTTATCCTGGTCTACTTAACATGTTACAATATAGTAGAGGTTAAAAAAGTACTGAGCTTACCTTAAAAATACATGAAATTCGAAAACTGCTGGGGAGCTGTTTTTATGCACCTCAACCTGATCGGATACGCAGTTTGAACTGATACAGAGGAAGCAGCAACACAGGGAAGTGGGGATGGACTTCTTTTGAAGTCACATGTGCATCAGCAACCTATCAGGTGAACACAATGCCCAGGTGTAAGGAGTGTGGAGTGCCTCAGAGATTATACCCCACAATGGAAATTTACAATGTCCTTCTCAGTTAGCCCAGCTCTTTTGGAATGACTGCACTTGTGAAATACTGCTGGCTCCTGAGTTAACAAGTTGAATGCTACCTCACAGAAAAAAATCACTCATAACCTCCAAGAGCAGTTTGTCTATTTAACCTTTTCTTTTTTCTATCATGTACTTCTTCTGTACATTTCCATCTGTACTCCTGTCCTTGTCCCACCTACAGCTGCTTGTCTCTGCCATCTGGCTCCCTCAGAGTCTATATCACTCTTCTGTGGATTCCACTATAACCAAGCTTTGGGGGGGAGGGGGGTACCAGGCTGCTGTACAGGGAGAAGCAGATACACTGTCCTGCAGTTTGTGTTGGCTGAGGGGAGCAGGTCCGGTGGCATGGGAGGAGCTCAGAAGGCCATCATTTAGCAGGCCAAACAAGCATTTTGTTCTTCTCCTCCTCTCACAACATGCTCACACTATGGCGTCTAGGGAAACGTGCCTAGCCAGGTGTGGCCACCTACACTGCCTGGGGCACTGCCACTCAGTTTCCATCCCACCCACCTCCCAAGAATCTTCCCTGCTGGCTATTGCACCTGACATCCCAGCTCAGGAACAAACCCAGAACACCAGAATGTCTCAGTGGTTCTCTACCGCTTGGTGTCACTAAGACAGCCTCTATTTAACCTTTTCTAAAAAAAATAAATCACAAATACTATTCTGGAAGTTCAGTTATGTTACCATTCAGATTTCAGTCTGCTTCCTCTTTAAACTGTTCATTTCAAGAAATCTGATTTCAAAACTATTGTGGTACCGCATGTTACAGGTATTATAATTTTAAGATAATAACAGTGCCTAAGTACATTACAATTATAATTCTTGTAGGCTACCTTTAATTGTGGTTTTGCCATTCCACGCCAAGAAAATGTACATATTCCCAAACAACATACTGAAAAGAAAGAATACATTCCATGTAAAACATTTTTCTGGGGAAGAAAAGTAAAGGTACGTTCAAAAGGTTAATAAGAAACCTGGTAGTTACTTTAATATCCCTTACAGTTATAGTAATTGTTTTGTATCAGAAGTAATAATTTTTTGGACAATATGTAAAAGCCATAAAAGCAGGATGATAAGGGGAGACTACAAACTAAGGAAGAAATGTATTTCTTACATAATGGAAGAATACCATATTATATAATGTAAACATAGCACATTGTTATATTGCCAATATAATATAAGGATAGTGTATTATTAAAATGTAAGGATACTGTTTTACTATATTTCTAATATAATGTAAAAATAGATAATATGTTGCTAACATAATGTAAAACTTGTGTATTATACTGCTTATGTAATGTAAAAAAGTGTATTAGAATATTGCTAACATAAGAACAGTGTATTGATATGCTACTAACATAATGTAAGGCTACTGTACTACTGTAATGTACAAGGTGGGTTTTTTTGACTCCTCCCACACCTGGCAAGTCACTCTTTCGGACCCCCTCATGAACTTGCCCCACCACGGCTTCTCCCGACCCCTACCGACCCATACTGCAGCCAACCCCAGGTGACCCTGGTGTATCCCTTCACCGGGCGGGTCTCTTACCTCCATAGGAGAATGGCCTGGTGGCCAACCAACGATCCTGGGGTGCTGCTGTGCCAGCATATCGAGGTCTAGGAGCCCGGTGGTGAGGGTTCTGGAGGGTCATCACCCGATCTGTCCGGTGCCATTTTCTGCTTTACTCCCCAGAGAGTGACATGCCACTGACGTCAAGGCATACGCTGACTTCCATCACTCCCTCGTCTATTGGGGCTGACGTCCTGCTGTGTTCCCAGAAGCCAGCAGGCGCCAAGCCCCGAAACCACCTTCCCCCCTGAGAAGGCGAGCCATCATCGGACGCTCATGTCTTTCTCCCTGGCTGGCCCTCCAGCAACCCGAGTCCGTTCCCGAACCTGTGTTGCTGGCGTCGCAGACAGAAATCCAACCGCTGCGCCGGCGGGCCGGCACCAGTGTTTTATTATATTGCTAACATAATGTAACTATAATGCATTATTATAACTGAAGGATACAGTTTTATTATACTGCTATAATATAAAGATAGTGAAATATTATGTTGCAAACACACTGTAAAATGTGTTATACTGCTAACTTAATGTAAGAATATTTGTATTAAATTGGTAACATAATGTAAGTATAGTGTAGTATTGTATTGCTAATGTAATTCCATCTTTCAGATGAGGCAAACCAAGGTCCTGTCTGCGGTTCTGGTGGTTGTTCAGGTGGGCATTAAAGATCCCATTCCACTTCTTGAAAGAGTAGGTGAATTTCTCTGCTGTCCTGGCCATATCCCCCAATTCAATTCAAACACCTCCAACAGCTTTATCTGTTCAATTTCAGTTGATTTCCATCTATATCCCTTCCCCTGTCCCCCGGAAGAGGCTGGAAAACACAGGTAGAACTGCCTGGCCAGCCTTTCCCACTCATAAAAAAATAACTAAATAAACAAGCATTTGTCAATGCCGAATGTTTGCTTGCTGGCATTGGCACTGGTAGTGTAGGAGTTACAGAGCTGCATAATAGAAATGGCAGTGAAGTACTGAACTGAAGCCAACCCCATCACCACCCTGCAGATAGTGACAGGCATTGGGGTGTGCCTTTGGGTCATCAGGCATAACGGCCACGCCATTTCACCACACTCTACCGTGCAGATGCCGACAAGTGTCACGGTGTGCCTTGGGGTCTTTGGCCCTTATGCGCACCAATTCCATCAGGAAATATTGTGAGATGGGTGCGGTATAGGAGAATGGGGTGAACTTTGGGGCCGAAGAGTCCAAGGCACACCTCGATGCCTCTCAGTGGCTGCAGGGTGTGGGTGGGTGGAACGGTATGAGCATTGCAGGTGATAATCCCAAGTCACAGCCCTGATGCCTGTCATTCTCTACAGGGCGGGGGTTATGGTCGAAACCCTAATGCCTCAGGCATTCGTTGGTATTTTCACAAATTTTCAACATGGGATTTTTGTGACCCCACCTCATGAACAGTGGCAATATCAGTTTGTTAGCGAAGCTGCTTTTGCACAGCAACTCACGGCATTTGTCACCACGGTGCAAAAACACATTCTGAAGAGGATGTGAAAAATGACAGCTGTACTGTTCATGGGGAGGTGTAAAAAATGGCAATGTTGAAAATCTGCAGTGAAAATATTAAAAAAACTGGTGAAGTCACGAGCGTGCGTAGAAACTGTGCAACGTGCACCCGTAATGTAATTAGTTTGGGAATTGTTTACAGCAGAGGCATTTTGGGACCTCCGGTCATGAACAGTGTCACTGTGATTTTCTTTATCTGTCCCGAACAATGATTTCCCACAGCAACCACGCATTTCTGTGCTGAAAGTGTGAAAACACATTTCGGCCATGTTGTGAAAAATGACAGCTTTACTGTTCATCAGGAAGTGCGGAAAAATGCCACTAGTGAAAATCTGGACTGAAAATATTACAAATTCATGAACTGACGAGGGTGCGTGGAAACTGCGCAATGCTCACTCATAACACAGTCATTTTTAGGAATATTTTCACCAAATTTTCAAAATAGCCATTTTAAGACCTCTGCTCATGAACAATGTCACTGTGATTTTCTTAATGTATCCCGAACATTGATTTCGCACACCGACTGCGCCATTGTGCACTACATGTGTGGAAACACATTTTGGGTCAGATGTGAAAAATGACAGCTGTACTACTCATAAGGAAGTATGGTCAAATGGCAAAGTCGAAAATCCAGAGTGAAAATATTGAAAATCGCGAACCTCTGATGCGTAGGAACAAACAAGCATACGCTCATCAAAGCAGTCATATTAGGAATTATTTCACCAAATTTTCAACATAGGCTTTTAGAGGCCACCTTATGAACACTGGCACTGTCATTTCGTTAATCGGTCCCGAAGGTGATTTTGCGTAGTGACACAAATCACCCTTCGCCCATTAACGCCATGACAGTGACAGAATTCATGAGGAAGGGTCCCAAAACCCATGTTGAAAATTTGGTGCCAAAATTCCAAACAATGCCTGAGATATGCAGCAAAGTTGAAAAACCCTATTCATTACATTATACAGCTTACGGCATTTCCTCAGTTCGCGGTCGGCTTTGAAGGTGCAGACGTGTTCCTGGTCCACGAAGATCGTCGCTGAGCTCGGAGGTAAGTATGGGGTGAGGTGAGGGTGTGGGAGGCAGGGTGCGCAGTGGGTGGGTGCGGGTGGGAGAGGGTGAAGACAGCAGCGAGGAAGGTTTTTCTTTCAGGTTTTTTTTATTTGGACTATGCGGGGCGTTTGCCACGCTGGGGGTAGGCTCCAGCGTGGCAGCTGGGGGAAAAACTGTTGGGGGCAGTGGAGCCGATGGGGATTGGGTACCCTGTCGGCCATAGGACCTGTTGCCATGCTGGGGTGGGCTCCCAGCGTGGCACCTGATAGTCTGGGGGGGAGGAACAGTAGAGCTGACAGGGGATTGGGCACCCCCGTTGGCCATACAGACTGGTAGGGGGGCGAACAGTAGAGCTGATGGGGGACTGGGCACCCCCGTCAGCCACACAGTGTGTTCGCGGGGGAGGCAGGAGCGCATGAGCATGCAATGTGAGTGCCCGCGTGTGTGTGTGTGGGGAGGGGGAGCGCTGCTCACTCAAGCGGTGCTCTCCCTTTCAACTGTACGGCACTGCATTTTGGATCGTCTCACTATGTTTCTTGCACATGTGTGCAAGCAAACATAATAAATGAATGAATAACAATGTAATATTAGTGTATTATTATATTGCCACCATATTGTAAGACTAGCATATTATATTACTAACATAATGTAAGAAAAATATTATAGTGCTAACATAATGTAGGAGTAGTATACACCACCACTTGCGATGCCAGTAGACCCGGGTTCAGGTCTGGCTTTGGACGGAATTTTTTTTTTTTTAAACAAACAATAACTTGCCCCTCGGTCTGCAGCCCCTTGGAGTTGATTATTTTAGTTTGGGGGGTGCGGTGGTGTCTGAGGAATGCAAGTATTGTAGTGACTGTCGCTATTTGCGACGGTCACTACAATATCAGGTGCCCTTTTGACCACGGGCTGTTTTGTGGTCACTGTATGTGATGGGCGGTCTTTCAGACTCGCCTTTATCACATAAATCCATGATAACCAACATGGGTTCACAAGTGGCAGGTCTTGCCAGATCAGCTTGACAGAATTCTTTGAGGGGGTTACGGAGGTATATGATAGGGGGCAATGGATGTGGTCTATCTGGGTTTCTGGAAGGCTTTTGACTCTGTCCCACACAGAAGGTTGGTAAGCAAGTTGAACAGTCTGGGGGTGGGTGATAGGCTTACAAAGTGGGTGGACAATTGGCTGGGTGGGAGGACCCAGAGTGTGATGGTCAATGGGAAGCACTCCAGGGAACTAGGGGTGATGAGCAGGCTGCCACAGGATCAGTGTTGGGGCCCAAACTATTTAATGTGTACATGGGGGATTTAGAGGAGGATCTAAATGGAAAGGTGTGTTTGTTCACAGGCGACACAAAGTTATACAACAGGGTGAATGCTCCAGGTGGGAGGATGAGGCAGGATCTAGCCAGGCTGGAGGAGTGGGCAGAAAAGTGGCAGTTGCAATTTAAAGCAGAAAAGTGCAAAATAATGCACACAGGACGAAATAACCCATAAGCCACTTACTGCCTGGGAGGGGGCCATGTAACAGGAAAAGGAGCTAGGGATATGTATCACAGACACATTAAAGGCTAGGAGGCAGTGTGAACGGGAAGCTGGGAAAGCAACAAGAGTGCTGGCATGCATTGGGAGAGGCTTCACTAGAAGGAAGAGGGAGGTGATCATGCCATTATATAAAACACTGGCCAGACCACAGCTGGCGTATGGAGTTCAATTCTGGAGGTCCCACTTGCAAGGGAACCAGGGCCGGCATTAGACTTTGTGGGGCAGAGGTAGAACATATGGGCAGGGCCCTCCCCATACCACAACCAGCAATCATCAGTCTGCCCCCTCCCACCCCCCAATAACTAACAAACCTAACAATCGGCAGTCTGGTGTTCGCTTAGGAGGCAGTGATAGCATAGTTGTTTAGGGAACGGAGCTGCAAACCTGGAGATCAGGGTTTGAATCCCATCAGCCCCCATTTGCATACTGTGTGGCGCTGAGCAAGTTGCTTTGTGTTTCCAGGTCACACCTGGAAACAAGCTCCGGCTTAGTGTGCCTTTCCTGGTTAAACAATTTCCCCTTTCCCTAACAGCTTCACATAGGAAATCATGGACACTAGAAGTGTTGCCTAATAATCAGGGCCCCTGGTGTTCTGCGGCAGAATTTTCTGATTTCTGCGGCAGCATTTTCTGATTTCTGCAGCATGATTTATTCATTTCTCTGGCAGAATGCAGTCCTGTCACTGGCTAAATATGATGTGATGTCATCAATGACATCATATGCTGAGCATAGAGGGGGGGCTTCAGGATAAACGAGGTAGGAAAGAAAGCCTGACACTATGGAAAAACAGTATATTTATATGAAACTTCACCAAAAACAATGAATTCTGCGGCACTATATATACAGTATTCTGCGGCATGATGCAAATTCTGTGGCAAATTCCGCAACCACAGAACCGCAGAATTCCAGGGGCCTTGCTAATAATCAAAGTAAATTAAGCTACTTTGCTGCAAAAAAGCATGCAATGTATGTATTTTTTAAAGCTGTTTTATTGAAAAATAATTGCTCACGGTTGTATTACTTTAACAGCTTCACATCATATACATCACTAGTAAATGGCTAGTGTTGGCTGCTCAAGATAAATTAAACTGCTTTGCTTTTGCTGCACACAAAGCCCACAATACATGAAAGTTTAATTTAAAAGAAAAAATGCTTACTGTCATGTTACTTTAAATAGTTCTCAGACTTTGTGATAGTGTGCCTCCCCCAAACCAAATATCTTGAGCCTCCCCATAGAAAAACAGTACAATTAAACTGCACAGTACATCCAGAATAAAGCGAAACCCCTTTGAACACTTGGAAGTCATTTTATTCATGTTACTGTGACCTCTTCATGTAACTCCCCTCCCCAGGCCAGCCTACTTGATCCACTATTTTGGCTCTTGATCTTGAACCACTGTTACCCGTTGTTACAACGCCTTTATGTGCGAGTACTTTCTCAGTTTCCCACATCTCTGATATAACCTTCCTACCCATCTTACCCTGGTCTTAGCCAACTTCTTTGTAATCCTTTGGCTCCCTCCTGCTCCTGGTACAGTACCCCTTTGCTTAACCAGTACCCTTATGGATTCTCGAGGCTGACTGTCTCGATACTGACCTGCCCGGGCACTACTGCCTGACAGGTTTAGTAGCCAGACAGTGTGCAGCCCGACAGTGCGGAAACCCGACGGACGTTACAGGGGTAAGGTAGCGGATGCGATGCCTTGCTACCTTACCCCTGTACATGCACTTGAAACAGTGCAGGAATCGGAAGGCTGGCCAAGCTGCTCTGGTGATGTTTTTGGACTAAGCCACTAGCAGATTGGCCAGCATGTTCTGGGAGGCGTAGGTTCTATCCCACATTGCACGCTGTACATTTTGCAGTGTTGCACCCCGTAAGTGTTTTTTCCTAACTCTGAGGTCCGCTCCCCTCGGAGTTAGATATTTTAGATGCAGGGTGGGGGCGGAACCCCACACAAGGGCTTGAGGTCAAGCCCCGATTTGCTCTAAGTATTACAATCAGATGCCTGAAATAGAATTTTCGGGCATCTGATTGTTTCTGCTCAATGACTTTCGGGCCACTGGGGCCGGTATCCCGAGACTCAGGAAACTGAGTTTAGGGATATCATAGTATATCCACTTAACCCTTGTATTTTGGTTCTGCCAGCAATCTGAATTGTCAGTTACCACCCCTCATTCAGTGTTCCTATGTGTAGTAAAAGGCTAGTGTTGAATCAAAATAAAGTAACCGACTTAGATCTTGCTGCACAAAAAGACCACAATAGATCGTGCTGTACAAAAAGACCACAAAATATGTACGTTTTTTGACCACAATATATGCAAGTTTTGTTGTATCTGGGAAAAAACAATCAATCACTCATGGCCATAGACTTAACTTTTCAGTATTACGTTTCTGGCTTTTTGGGAGGCAAAATCATCAATTAGTTCATAAACATCCAGCGACTGCAAGATCTTATATTCAATCAAGAGACGACTTAGACCATTAAGCTGTTTGTGGCTCGTATTTAATCTAATGTAATTTTTTTATCAGCTTCAGCTTTGAAAAGCTTTGTTCAGCACTTGCAACTGTCACTGGTATAGTCAGAAGGATTCTAATTGCCACAAATGTGTTTGGATAAGTGCCGGATAGCTTGTTTGAAACTAAGTACTGCAACAGTTTCAGCAGGGTTATGTTGTCTTCAATCCAACTTGAAAGCAACATCAACTCACTGTAAAGGTCATCACCTTCAATAGAACCAGACTCTCCACCTTGAAGAGCCACATTAAGATCTAGGCAGCATTTCAGCAGTTCACTGGATGGCATCTTTTTCAGTTTTCCAGGTTCGTAGAGGAAGCCAAAATTGTCTGAGTGAGTTTTGTAGAGCTCAAAGCATTTCTGAAATGACTGCACAGCAGTATCACATATTACAAGCAAGTATTCCACACAAAAGTCTTCTTCCCCGCTTGTTACTGGAGTGTCCTCTCCTTCATATGAGAAAAGCCACCTTTTCTTTGAGGGATGGTGTTCTTGAAACACAGGTTCAACATCCATTGTTTCAGCTATCTCTTTGGCAGTCATTTTGGCATCACTAAAGCCATTTCCGTGGTAGTTCTTGAAAAACAACATAACTGAATTTACATGCGTCATAGCAACATCTGTTTGCATTGATAAGCTCTGTAGGATTTTGCTTACACGGTTGACCACATTTCTCAGGTCTTATCAAATTGCTAGACTTAGAATGAACTCTAAAGAACTGAGCTCGTGTACAGACAATGATCTGGCTTTTCTGCGGATTTTTGGATCATCTGTGGTGTCCGTGACTTCACCCAAGGCATCACATATACCTCTGGCCTGGTATCTAACAGTTTTTACACTCTCTAGTCTGCACTCCCATCTTGTCTCAGATAACGGTTTTGTGGACAGATCTGGGGCATGTTTTCTCAAAATTTCCCACCGTGCTATTGAGGCAGAAAAGATGGTGCAAAGTTGTTGCAAAACACTAAAAAAAGTATGCGCACTTGGAGAAGAACTGGCAATATCACCCAAGACGAGACTCAAATTGTGGGCACCACAAGGTGTACAAAAGGCCCTTGGATTCAGCCTGAGAATGTGGGGTTGGACACCTTGGTGCTGGCCTTTCATGCTGGCACCGTTACCATAATCTTGGCCATGGCAGCTCTGTAGATCTAGTCCATATGATTCTATTTGGTTTAATAAAATGTCACAAAGTCCCTTGCCTCTGCTGTCATGGACTTGAACAAAGGCTGCAAAGTGTTCTGAAACTGTGGCTCTGTCATTGATATCAACAAACCGGATAATCAGAGAAAACTGTTCTTTATGGCTTATGTCTGGCGTGCAGTCCAGTAGCACTGAAAACTATTTTGCTTGCCTGACACGATCCAGTATGACATTTTTTACTTTTTCAGACATCAACAGGACAAGTTCTTTTTGAATTCTTGGGCCAAGATAGTGGTCTCTTATTTCTTGCTATCTGATCCGTTTCAGATGATCTTCTAGAATGGGATCAAACCTGGCCATGAGCTCGACATGCCCCAAGAAACTTCCATTGTCATGGCTATAGAGTGTATCGCTACTCCCACGAAACGCCAAGTTATGCTCCGCTAAATACTGGTGTAACCTATGTCTCCATTTTTGTAACATGGATATACATATGTATCTACAGGTTCGGGGAAGGATGAGGTTACCTGGCACAAGAGACCTAGGTTTGGCTACTCTGCACAGGGGCACCCAAGTAAATCCAACTACAGGAAGCAATAACTGTAATGTCCAGAACCAGAATTGGGATTTTTCAGTGTGACTTTATTTATTAACTCACTGAACATAAACAAAGCACTGCATGGTCCCCCAAAGGGCTACGTTACTGTAATGCAGATTAGAGGTTAAACACAGCGGTCCATTTGAGGAATGAACACATTACTACAGATGTCTGGCTTTGGACCCACCAGGCACTCAGCCGGACTTTGCATGCGCGGTGGATACACAGCCGACTGGCCCGGCTCCCCTGCGGCCACTTCGACTAAGCGGTCCACTTGGCGAATGAACCCAAACTTGCTGGAAAGACAACCCATCAAACAAGGGCTCCCAAACTGTGGCTCCCACACCACTTGAAGTCTGCGACTCCTAGAGAATTTTGTTTTCGTACTCCAATTGAAACTCCCATCAAACAAGGAGACTCCCATCCAACAAAGAGTAATTTTCCCATCCTGTGGCTCCCCACCACTTAGAGTCTCGACTCTAGAGATTTTCAAGTTCAAGCCCGTCTGGGTACCCACCCCATCACTATTGGCGCATAGAGGCAGAAGACCAAAACACAGAAGAAATCCGTAGAGGTGGACCTGGTTACTAAAGAAGGGGTTTTCCACCTCCAGCTCCACAGCCCATACCGGCCATTTCTCTGGACACACAGAAAACTTTAGACTTTAAAATGTAGATTGAACGGTGGATGACCTGAAGCACCCCCTCTACAGTGAACTTTAAATCCATTAACACTTTAAACAGATGACTGCTCTATTTGTTTGTCCTAGTTGACATAGTCCTCCCAAATAGCAGTCCACATTTACTTGAAATCCAACTGAAGAAAAGAAGTTGTTTGCCCCTTCCAATGGAGTCAAACACTCACCCATTCGTTGCAGGTGCCCCACAGGCGAAGTACTGTAACCTTTGCTGTTATACATAAACAGACTGAACTTAAATTAAAACAGGCAGCTTTCTTCCCAGGGTGGGAGAGGGTTGCCCTGGAACCCACAGAGAACTTTCCTACCCCCCCCCAGAGGGAGGGGGCACTGAGACACTGAGACCGGGGGAGCGGACTCCACCACCTTAAAAAGGTGAAACTCAGGAACACTTCCTTTTTTCTGAGTGAGAGATCACACTGCACACTAATGCTTCCTTCTTGCTTAAGGACAAACGGAAGACTCCCTTTGAATTTCCCAAAGTTCTAAACTTCACCTCTGAGCTGAAGATTCCAAATGTGGCTCATGCAGCTGTGACAGTTCTATAATGATGTCATCTCTCAAGTCTCAGCTGTGACTGAGGACAGAGTGAGACAGTGTGAAACCCATTTAACTGGAGTTTCACAAGCTGCCTTCCCTGCCTACCACTAGGTCTTACTGAGATTCTAGTAACTCCGGGTAACAAAGGGGTTACACTCGCCCTTGACCAGGAAAATGACTGTCCCCAGTCATTATGCACCCGGCCTTAGGCCATCCCACCCTATGTGCTACCTGCGGGGGGGTGATCAGGCCCCCTCCTACCATGTGCGAGCACAGGTAGGCAACACTAAGGGCCTAGAGGCCTATAGCTGACATATCAGCCTCTACGCTATCCACTTACTATGGACACCTAGTGGCTCTGGTAGAACCGTCCAGAACATAGCCCTGATAGATCAGCACTGTGGCCCCTACTGCAGGTCAGGGCCACAGCCTGTCCACCCCCCCTAACCCTCTAGGGAAAACCTATCTGCCTCTAACATAACATCCCAAACAAAAACAAAACCCGGGGACCTCCCCAACCTTGGGCGGCCTGCAACTACAACCTTTAGCAATAATAACACAGTACATTTAAATTCTACACCATAAACACTGACGAGGGGCTCCGATGAGCCCCTCCTCCTCTTCTTGTCTTCTCTTCTGTCTTCCAGGAACACCTGTAAGAAAAGACAAAACCAAAAAAAATACATCCTAATCTGCATGTACAGTCTATCTAAACAACAACAATGACAACAACAACCACAACCCTTATCATACAGAAAAAGCACTGAACAATCCCAAAAAAGAAAAACTTTTTTTTTTTGGAAAAAAGGTAGAAAACAGTATTTACATTAAAGTACAAATGACATTGGTAACAATACACCTTTAGGGGGGGATGGAATGCCCTAAATGTCCCACTAGTGACTACAAGGCCCGAAGGCCAGTCCATTAAAGAGTCTCTCCTGGGCCAGAGCCCTGTGAAGCATAGTTCTTTAAGGCAATAATCCCGAAGGGGAGAGTCTTTTCGGACAGTTCACACACTGTTTGAAGTCTGTAGTGTAGGGTGTGTATTGCAATGTCATAAAGATAGAATAAAAAGGGTTTTGCGGACTTACCAGCCTCTTGAAGTATTCAGAATTCACAAACCTGGTCCCTTCCGAAGACTCTCCCTGGCAGCATTTCTTCTGATACAGCTGGGCGGACATCTTCCGGGAACCCACAGGAGTGCACATCTGGAAACAGCTGGGCTGTCATAACTGGAGAAGGAACCTTAGAACAGGAACAAAAAGAGAAACAGCTGGTCCGGCGTCATCCGATTACCAGGCGATGAAAAGGAAAACAGCTGGGCTGGTGTCCTCTCTGGATCTGAAGTCATCTGGTGATACCAGTAGATGTTTGCTAATTAGGGCAGTACACTGTGGACTGAAGAATATGGGGCACCTGATTTCTTGTTTATTCATATTGGCAGTTCAATAAGGGCACTTCACAGTCTAGATGTGGCAGTACTGACTACCACTGCTCGGCTCTCCATTTTGTAGGCACGGGCTTAATTACTGGGAGGTCCTTGCACTGAGGCCAATAGTAGAGGAGGGGCTTGATGTATTATTCCATCTGGGCGCACATAATTCACACAGTGGGAGACTTACGTCCCTCTCCGTCCACTATTCTCACTCTGTCCATAAACAGTGTCCTGCCTCTCTTCCACTGTGTATACTTTTCGTGGAACAGTCTATTCTTTACATGCTGGTTAGCCCCAGGATGCACATGTTTCATTGCTTCATCCCAGATCTAGGTTTCCTGCAGTTCTCAATCTCCTCCCAGACTCTCCGAGGAAAGGTAGGAAAGGTCATACCAAAGATTTCATTGGCCTTTCTACGAACCAGTCTCTCCTCTTTACTTGCTTTGGTCAATCTGAGACCGCTGGCCTGGCTTGGGGGTGGCCAGTCCTGGTTCTGCCAACTTCGCATCCTCAATGAAATTACAAACGGATCCCTGACTTCTTCTTCTTCTGGTGAAGCCAGGGCAGTGGCATCACCACCTTCTTGAACACATTCCTCCGAGGCAAGATCCTGAGGTTGTGTACCCGTTCCTTTCTCACAAGGCCACATAGGTTCCCCCTCATCTTCCTCTTCACTGAGGATCTGAGCCCAGGAGTGAGCAGTAGTTCTCACCCCCGAGACTATCCATTCATCACTGGGAGTGGAGGTCGACACCTCCCATTCAAAGGCCTCCCGCATCTCATCTTCACCTTCGAGACTTGGGCTAGGCCCCACCACCCAGGGGACTATTGATGCTTTATCTGAACTTGCCTTCTGAGATCCAGCATCCAATGCTTCAATTTCAGATTCAGTCTCTAATTCTGCACTCTCTAACTTTGTGCCACACTCCCCCGAGGGACCTTCCTCCACAGGCTCCGCCTGATGCTGTGTGCTGCCAACTGCAGATTCTTGAAGTTGTGTTCATGTGGGAGCCAAACGAATTTGAGGCAGTTTATACAAGCCATATTTTTGTAGACATCCAGCACAGTGAAGAATCATGAAGACATCCCTTCCAGCACTCAAGCACATCTGGCATACACGCACTGGATAATTAGGAATTGCCACATCAGGAGGGAGTTGCCCTCTATAGCACCAATTTTCAATATCTCTCAATCTATTTACTGCTGCTGTTACTGCAACCTAGGCATGATCCGGGTAACGAGCTGGTCCTGAGGCCTTAACTGCAGAAAAACAAACAAAAGTTCACTGTAACTGAAAGTCCCACTTTAAATGAACACACTCTGTAGCTTTAAAATGGCTCCTCTGCTGCTGTGTTCTTTACTACCCCACCCTGTAATGGCGGCGGCAGCACTCCTGTGCATCAACATTCAGACTTTGGGTCAAGCCACTGCGCACCCGATTTACATCAGCTACTAATAACTTTTATTTCAAACTGCATAACTTGCTCTGTTCTGGCTGTTCACACATTTACAGGATTTTCCTTGGACTTTTCACTTGCTGGCAACATTCATTGAAATACAGTCCCTTTTAAAACTTCAGGTTTCAGCACAGGATTGCCTGCTTTTACTAGTGTTGCACTTATTTTACAACCCACAGTCTCTCTCTCTGGCTGCAAACTTTAAACTGAGGCTACTTTCATTGCTATGCACACATTTAATGGCTTTACAGACTTGCACTTGCCAGCAGGACATCACACAATCGCTACTTGCAAAGCGACCACACAGCTGCACACACATTTTATATGGCATTCTGAAAATCACTTATTTGAGCAGTTTTAAATCGTTTACTCACTGTTACTGAAGCAGATTGCTGCGATGGGGTAAAACGGCCTGCAGCCAGATTTTGAAGGCCTCAGATTGCAAACAGGCGGGCAGTCTCCGCGATCGTAGTATTAACCATACAATTCACTGATCCCACAATCGATAAGCGGGTTGAGCCCAATTGTTAACTGGAAAGTCACTTTTTTACTGTTTACAGCGCTTTGAACACTTCGCGAACGCTCCTCCACTGCCAGTACACGCACTACTCTCTGTCTCCCTCTCGAATGCTGAAGCAGACTCTGAAGAGCTGGCTGAGGGGCGGGACTAATGGCAAACTGACCAACCACACGACGCCATGCAAATGAGCCTCTTCTTCCTCACGAGGGCTCCTCTCCTCACAGCGATCGTCGAGCAGGCAAATTTAAACTGAAAAGATGCACTTTTTTTTTTCAACTGACTCCACGGCAGGAGCCCATTTCAACCATGTAACATTGCCATTAACTCTGCAGTCTCTAGTATTGCACAGAAAGCATTTCCAACGTCCAGGGCATAATTTCTCTGTTGCTATCCCTAGTTTTCCACACTTTCCTTCACAGAACTTTATTTTAAAACTGACAAAGCTGCAAACTATGTTGATGCAGGACAAGGACACACACTTTGGCTTTACAGCTCCTTGGTAAACAGCTGGCATTTTTAAACAGCAGCAAGATTCACAGCACACAGCACACACTAGAAATTGCTTCAACTTTTTGGGCTACCGACTGCCAGATAGCCAAAACGCTAGCCTACTTGCCCAAGCACCTTCCTTCCCAAACAAATCCCAGCGGTGCCTCCATTTTTGCAACCTAGGTCTCCATTTTTGTAACATGGATATACATATGTATCTACGGGTTCAGGGAAGGATGAGGTTACCTGGCACAAGAGACCTAGGTTTGGCTACTCTGCACAGGGGCACCCAAGTAAATCCAACTACAGGAAGCAATAACTGTAATGTCCAGAACCAGAATTGGGATTTTCCAGTGTGGCTTTATTTATTAACTCACTGAACATAAACAAAGCACTGCATGGTCCTCCAAAGGGCTATGTTACTGTAATGCAGATTAGAGGTTAAACACAGCGGTCCATTTGAGGAATGAACACATTACTACAGATGTCTGGCTTTGGACCCACCAGGCACTCAGCCCGGACTTTGCATGCGCATTGGATACACAGCCCGACTGGCCCGGCTCCCCTGCCGGCCACTCGACTGACGGTCCACTTGGCGAATGAACCCAAACTTTACTTGGAAAGACAACCCATCAAACAAGGGGGCTCCCAAACTGTGGCTCCCCACACCACTTGAAGTCTGCGACTCCTAGAGAGATTTGTTTTCGTACTTCCAATCGAAACTCCCATCCAACAAGGAGTAATTTTCCCATCCTGTGGCTCCCCACACCACTTAGAGTCTGCGACTCCTAGAGAGATTTTAAAGTTGCGACCCACGTCTGGGTACCCACCCCATCACTGGCCAAGCGCATGAGGCAAGTAGCAAAAACACAGAAGAAATCCGTAGAGGTGGACCTGGTTACTAAAGATGGGGGGTTTTCCCACCTCCAGCTCCCACAGCCCATACCTGGCCATTTCTCTGGACACACAGAAAACTTTAGACTTTAAAATGTAGATTGAACGGTGGATGACCTGAAGCACCCCCTCTACAGTGAACTTTAAATCCATTAACACTTTAAACAGATGACTGCTCTATTTGTTTGTCCTAGTTGACATAGTCCTCCCAAATAGCAGTCCACATTTACTTGAAATCCAACTGAAGAAAAGAAGTTGTTTGCCCCTTCCAATGGAGCCAAACACTCACCCATTCGTTGCAGGTGCCCACAGGCGAAGTACTGTAACCTTTGCTGTTGTACATAAACAGACTGAACTTAAATTAAAACAGGCAGCTTTCTTCCCAGGGTGGGAGAAGGGATTGCCCTGGAACCCACAGAGAACTTTCTACCCCAGAGGAGGGGCACTGGATTCAGGGGCGGTCTCCACCACTAAAAGGTGAAACTCAGGAACACTTCCTTTTTCTGGTGAAATCACACTGCACACTAATGCTTCCTTCTTGCTAGGA
This sequence comes from Neoceratodus forsteri, assembly GCA_016271365.2. Taxonomy (NCBI): domain Eukaryota; kingdom Metazoa; phylum Chordata; order Ceratodontiformes; family Ceratodontidae; genus Neoceratodus; species Neoceratodus forsteri. Next base: position 272,024,283 of record JADMNL010000025.1, read on the forward strand.
CAAGCGGAGACTCCTTTGAATTTCCCGAAGTTCTAAACTTCACTCTCTGAGCTGAAGATTCCAAATGTGGCTCATGCAGCTGCGACAGTTCTATAATGATGTCATCTCTCAAGTCTCAGCTGTGACTGAGGACAGAGTGAGACAGTGTGAAACCCATTTAACTGGAGTTTCACAAGCTGCCTTCCCTGCCTACCACTAGGTCTTACTGGGATTCTAGTAACCCCGGGTAACAAAGGGGTTACACTGGATTATAGCGATCAACCTTTCTGAAGCTTTGCGCCAGCAGTTAGTCTCTTTTCTGAGCAGTTCTTTTACATCCTGGTCAATAGTAGTCCCTTTGGCAAGTCTTCTCTCAAGCTCAGACCACTGTTGCATGCTCTCAAAGTGTGGCTTTGAATGCTCATGTGTTCTCAGTCTCTGTGTCAAGTGTTTCCAGCCATTAAGTCCATTTTTCACCAGACTGCTTTTTGCAGCACAAGCAAACAACTTGCATGCAACGCAAAAGACAGCATCTTTCTTCTTTGAGTACACAAGCCAACGCCTTTCCACATACTCGCCATTAGACAAGGTTCGGAAGTAATGTTCCGTGGAGAAGCAACGTTCATATCTGTTACAATCAGCAGTCAGTGAACTTGGAACTTTATACGGACCTCTGCGGATGATTTCCCTGTCTTGTGACTGAAGGTTGACTGGCCAGAGACCATGATCTTCAAAGTCCTGGGACACATTCACACACAAAATGGTCTGTTCTGCTGGTGTATGGAAGGCAGGATCAGCATCACACTCCCCGGCATTTGGCTGATCGAAACTTGTCACTGCAATCATCTGATGCAACTGAGACTGAGCCCAGCTGAATTGCTGCTGAAATCCAGCTACTTTCCAAGTTGCAGAAGGGACGAGCACTTTTGAATTCAATAGCATTGTTGTCAATATCCATATCCACTCTTGTTGCTATCCCTGTGCTATCCCTGTGTCTGTGTTTGATGCATTTCCAGCAGCTTCGTTGTATGAACCTTGGCTTCTCGGAGGAACGTCCCTAAACCGATCAAGTGCGCCTTGCTGAGACTGTAGAAACTGTTGCAGCTGCATCTTTCTCTTCTTCTTAGCTGTTCCAGAGAGATACTTCCTGTTTGCATCTCTGTCTCTGCTGGGCATCTCATAAGAACTATAGGTAATCCGGAAACAAAACTGAATAGCGATTATTGTCATAACAGTGACCAAACCTGAATAAAACTTTAAACTAAAGGACCCTCCAGTCCAACTTCCTCATTCTATTAGAGCAGAATAAAATCCAGGTTACTCATTGACGTTGTTAACCATGTGATGTGCTCAACAGTATGAAGTGAGACCTAGAGAGATGATCATCCCTAGTAGTAGTCTCAGAAGGGATTCAGCCTCCAGTTAGAGAGACATCGTTGAACGTGATTTGGGGGGAACAGATCCTGAACTTAACACCAGCATTACATATTGTTGGTATTAGCCTTGGAGGTAGGTTTGCTGACCACAGGACACAGATTCAAAAAACTGAAGGACACATACTTGAGTGACCATTTTTATTGTACAGCATATACAGTGCAGCATGGTGGCAGTTAACGTGCACAGTGCGTACAACACCTAGCACTGTAATCTGTACTCTGCTCATGCCTCTACAGAGCCTGGCTTTCTGCGAGCTCTTGCAAGATTTACAGCTCAACTGCAGCAGGCATCTACAATGTCGTACTAGCCAAATGCTGGTAGATTTTAAATTGAGCTACTAAAATTGTAACATTTCCATAAGTACACCAGCTAGGTCAGTGGAAAAATCTTTGTGGCTAGTGGATTTTCTCACTCTATAACTGCAACACTCCAGCCTTTGCAAAAGTTGCAAATATAACCTCGACAAGAAGCCCATTTTTTTTCCAAATGATGTACTGGGGCACATGTGTCACTAATAAGTGAATGAAGTTCAGCACAGCACAGACTGGCATTGTCAATGCAGCCGCTCAGTTTTTACTCCTTTGCTCCACACACTGGTCCCATGACTAGTAGATAACGCACCTTCAACTGCATGCAGAATAGAAGAGTTTGCAGTCTCACCAATGCATACAGTCAACTGCATGCAGAATGGAAGAGTTTGTGGTCTCACCATCACACACACACACACACACACACACACACTGCAGTCGCTTGATTATTGCTCCATTGTTCCACATACATGCACAGTCAAATGCATACAGAATAAAGGAGATTTTGGTTACACACACAGCATCCGACATGTCTCATCACCACAATCCAGACCCCCCAAAGAATGAAAAATGTCTTAAACAACACACACACACACACACACACACACTGCAGCTGCTCGATTATCACTCCTTTGTTCCACATATGGGTCTTGTGATGAGTAGATGATGCACACATGGTCAAATGCGTACAGAACAAAAGAGATTCTGGTTACACATACAGCATCCAACATGGTCTCTTCATCACAATCCAGACCCCCCTCCTCCAAAAAAAGGATGAAAAACGTCTTAACCAACACACACTGCAGCCGCTCGATTAGCGCTCCTTTGCTCCACATATGGGTCCTGTGATGAGCAGATGATGCACGCATAGTCAAATGCATACAGAACAAAAGAGATTCTGGTTACACACACAGCATCCGACATGGTCTCATCACCACAATCCAGACCCTACAAACAAAGAACGAAAAACGTCTTAACCAACTCTCCATTAAGGCCCTTTTTTGTGCCAGCAAGAGAGTTAGCCCCCAAACCCCAAAACAAGCACTTCTCCCATCCAATCAACCCATCTGCAGAGAGCACTGTGGCGCTGTCAGACAGCTTCATGAGCACAAGGCCTTCATGGTGTCCAAGGTCTGTGGCCATTTTTCTCAAAAGAGTGTCTTATTTCAGTAACGTCACAGGATTATATAGAGAATAATGTATGTCTTTGGGTAATAACCTTGGTGTAAACACTTTGAGAGGTTGCCACCATGACATCACTGTAAACCTTGAGTCAAGAGCATAGGTTATACCATTGATATGACATACAAGGTTAACAGAGTGATATCATAACAATGGCATAACAAGGCTGTGATCTGCTTGATTTCAGTTTGTAATAAGGGCCCCCCCCCAATACATTCTAAATGAGTTATAGGCTCAACAGGGTAGCACTCTGAAATTAGCCAATGAAGTGGCTTGAAAATGCTTAACTAAAGTGCACAAGAAATGTTTCACTTGCACGCATACACATCTCTACTTTCAAAGCAGCAGGTAGATCTTAGGCTCTGTGCATATTTCTATAGCATAAAGCAGTGCCTGTACTTTTACCAAATGAATACTGTAGACAAATAAGTAAAGAACACCTATGTTGAGGTGCACAAAATCACATGAGCACCCGCTATGCAGTGAGACACTCACTCTGCCATGTCACGATTCTGTCTTTAGCAGTATGTTACAATAGTCAACATACAAAATATTTTGCACATGGGGAGAGAGAACCCTGGGGAGAGCTACATGTTGAAGGGGGAAGCTTACTGTTTCCAAAGAGGAAAGGGACCTAGGGGTTATCTCTGATGACCTTAAGGTATCAAAGCAGTGCACAAAGGCGGAGAGGTGAGGAGGGCCAGCAGCAGGCTGGGGTGCATAGGCAGACTTATCACCAGCAGTAGGCAATGATGACACTGTATAAAACAAGGCTTCACCTGGAGTACTGCGTGCAGTTCTGGAGGCCACAACTGCACAAAGGACATAAACAAGGTGGAGAATATCCAGAGAAGGGCGACTAAGATGGTGCATGGCTTGCACCACAAAACATATGAGGAGAGACTAAGAGATCACAATATGCACTCACCTAATGCAAACTGGCCAGTGCTACTGCAGCTAACTCACTACATGCCCGTCTTGACTAGTGCAGTTTTTCCATTGCTGTTAATAAAGTTAAAAGGTCCCTACTTTAGCAGGCTCTACCCCTCATCCTAATTCCTTTTCAATGTTCCAGATGGTCTGGTGTGATTAACAGCTATTTAAGAGCTGCAGTTATCAGGCAGTTGAAGAGGGGCTTCCTGCAAAAGACATTATCACTCCACTGTTAGAATATTCAGCTAGCATCCAGGGTGTGATCAAGGATAGACAGAGTGATGTTCAAGTTTTCTGAATGTGTGTCTAACAATTTGTGCCTCTCTCTCTCATTTACCTACATTCTGAGTGTCTGCATCCAACATTTTGGTGACAAAATACTAGGAGAGGTATACCTTGCAGGTGGTGGGTTTTATCCCAGTCTCACCATAGTTCTCCCTCTCCCCTCCAAACCTCTCAGCTCTATACTTTCCCTGGGCACCACTGCAGATCAGACTCTGAAATGACCATCCACAGATCCACAGCAGAAGACTTTCAGTGTAAGCATAAGCTGCATTGTGGAAATGTGAGCCACATACCCCCAGGTCAAGTCAAGTCAAAATTTATTTATTTTGCGCTTTTCAAATGCCAAAGCGCAGATTCATAAAAACATAACATCAGTATAAATAAAAATTAAAATAAACACAGATAAAATTAGCACAGTTTAAGTAATCAAAGGCCGAAACAAACAGAAAACTCTTCAAAGCAGTTTGAAAAGATTCTGTGGATGGGCACTCCCTAATTCGACGAGGTAGAAAATTCCACAGAGTTGGAGCACAAAAGAAAAAGCTCTGGCCCCAGAAGATTGAAGACGAACCCTGGGTATCTCTAGCAATCCCTCGTCGGTGGAACGGAGTGAGCAGAGAGGGCGGTAGGGCCGAAGGAGATCTTGCAAGTAGCCCGGTCCCTGTTTTGACCAATACCTGGCTGCAACCCCGATGACTCCTGTAGAAATGTGACCCACGTACCAGCTCCCCCCTCCAAATTTATTTCGAATATACCATATGCCAAATGGGGGAGGAGCTCACATCTTTTATCCAACCCTTGTGCAAGCCATGACCGTGTCCCCTTCTGCTCCCTCCCAAGGAACACAGCATACTTTCACTTCCCCATTGAGCCCCACCTCTCTATCACCAGGACATGCTTTTCTTTCTTTAATTCACAGGCCTCGGATCCACTCACACTTCCTCTCATAACCAGGGATATGTTACCTCACCCACCCCAGTCTGAAAGATGCCTCACCATCCCTCAGTGGTCTGGGGCAAATGCCCTCCATTCCCACCTCCCCGCCAGGCAGTCTCACCACTGCCAAAGGATCACAGCAGCATAGGTGGAATCCCCAGCAAGCCATACAACTACACTCCCATTGGCTAGGGCACCTGCCCATGAGCATGACAGACATGCTGAGAACCCAGGGTTAGAGACATGCTCCACCTGCACCCCAGCAACAAGTAGGGGCATACTCCTTCTTCCCACAGACTAGGGTACCCTCCCCCTATGTCTGGACACTCTTAACCCACAAGGCACCCTACCTCCCCCAACCATCTTGAGACATGCGCAGCATACAGGGACCAGTTCCCTTCTCCACAATGTGGTGCAGCTTGAGTCTCCCACAGGCTGGGGCAACCCTATCCCCAGAACACAGTCAACAACACCATAAAAGAAAGGCTAAAGCAACCCCAAGAGCATGGGTTACCTTTGTTTTGGAGTGTAAAGATTCCATTAAACTATGCAGAGAATGCCTATTGCACACTGTCTTGAAGTGAAACCATTTTGGAGAGTAAAAAGATTAAACTTGTGTGTTTGAGGGGGATACATGTAACTGTCCCACATTATGCGATCTGTACCACATTTTTACTACTTCCACATGGAAAGGGTTTTACTCAAAAAATGAAGATGTTCTAAACTCTGTCTCAGATAGTGTTTCTATCAGAAACTGATAAAAACAGAATTACCTTTTAGCACACAATCCCTCTTCCTACATACCTAAATATCTAATATTTTTAACTTGTCACATGTCTGAGCTGCTAATGTGTCTCCATTAATAGTCAAAAAATTTTAAGTGACAGTAATGCCAAGGGTAAAGAAAAAAATAAAGCCCACTTATGCAGAATTTCTGGCCATTTATGGAGACATAGTAGCAGCTCACAGGCCCCCTCCATAAAGCCCAACCTTGTAACCACCATTTGCATGAGAGTGCCTTCATAATAGCCAAGTTCCTAGTGGACAGGCATCCATGTCACCAGACATTCGCACGGTGTTGACATCTTTGTAGGCAGCATCACAAACGAGGCCAAGTAGTAATGGGTGTAGACCAGGGACAGTGCTAACATGTACCTGAAGGGCAAAGTTGCATCCTTTCCCAAACTGACCCCCTTTCCTCAGCCAGTGAGTCCAAATTGATGTACCTACTGTATACCAATATCTAAAGGAAGAGAATATGAACTGCTCAAAATCTGCCATGGATTGTGTTTTGATCCATTACGTTCCTCTTTAGACACACATTTTTTACACCAGTGGGGCCAATTTGACCCACATTTAACTCACGCTGTCACTGGTGTAGACACTGCACAGACCTGTCACTGCAGTTATCTCTCTGACTGACTGTAACCTTTCCATAGGGTTTAATCACATTGGCTAGGCAATGTGGGGAAGACTGCACTATGAGTGCCTCTGCTGCGTTTGTCATGTGTAGATATTATAGTGTACCATTTAAGCACAACTGCTAAATCTCATACTTACTTCACAACCTTGTCATAACCATGTCGATAAATCTCTGAACCAAAAACTTGGGACTCCTCTATCAAATCCGTCCTTTCCTTTCCTCTGCCTCCTGCTGCAAGACTGCCTCCTCGTCCCTTCTTCCCTTCCTAACTTATGGTGCTCCTTTACTGCTTTCAACTAACTCCACCTCCCTGTCTCAACTAACCCAGACTTACCATAGGGCTAGAAGGTTTGCCTTGGGGGTTAGTGCCCGCTTCCACCACTGTGACATCCTCTCCCCTCTGGGCTGGCTATCTTACGAAGCTAAATTGAGGTATTCCTCCCCAAGTTTCGTGTTTAAGCTTGTCCACAATTTCACACCTCCATGCCTCAGTGAGACTATACACCTAAGACAAGCACCATGTGCCCTCCGATCTGCCTCCCCCCACCATTAAACCCAAGCTATGCCTTGCCGTTGCCCAAAGATCATTCTCGTTTGCGGCAGTATCTGACTGGAACTCCCTTCCCCCTTCAGTCCTGTCCTGTCCTGTTCCTCTCTCTCTTTGTTCCAATCAAATCTGAATGCCTCCCTTTCTGCCTCTGTCTCCTGCTCCTGCTTCCGCTGATCTTACATCTGTCCTTGCCCTGCTCCCTACTCCTACACCTGTCCTTCTACCTTATCCCTATCCCTACCTCCTGTCCTAAAATCCTTCTATTTCCCTCTACCCCTTTCCTCTGCCCCTCCTCTGTACTCCTCCTCTTTTGTACCTGTTTTCAATCAGTTGCCATAGGACCTATTTGTATACACCTTGAAATGATATTACTGTTGTCACTATTTCTTATATTTGTAATATTTTGTGTATATTGATTTGCTGTATCTCAGTTTTTGCAACCCCGTATATTGTTTTTCCATCTCATTGTAATGTGTTCTGTTGTATCCTTGTCCCCAGGTCGACCCTGAAAAAGGGACTGTAATTGTCTCAGTGGACCTACCCAGTCACCAAAACTCAAATAAATAAATAATCTGCTGTACTAGTGATACATAGTAATATATTAACTTTCCCAATCTTACAGAGAACTGTGATGGTCTCATCACTATAGCAGGTTATGAAGTATGAGATTTTGCAGTTCTGCTTAAACGGTACACAATAATATCTAAACTTCTAGCAAAAAAAGGTTTCAATGGCATGTCATAGTACATGAGTCACAAAATATGGAAACCAGAAAAGCCAAGTCTCCTCAGCACAGCAAAGGCACCTTTCACTCAGGTAATACAGTGCTTCAACTTTTGCTTGCAAACATGTTTCTTTCAAGTTCAAGTTTATTGCAGGAAGACTCCGTTGAGCAAGCTCATTCACAAGGAGGTCCTGAAGCATGTATACAGTCAACGAGACATTACATAAAAAACACAAAGGCATCCTAAAAATACAGTTAAAGTTAAAGTTCAAGTGACCCATTACATAGAATAAGTACATCACAGTTTAGCACAGTACAGTTAAGGTCCTATGAAACATAATGTTCAGAAACACAAGGAGAGGATTATAAACATATGCTAGTAAAAAGTAGTAAATGTGGAAAGTATAGAACATCAGGAGACAGAAGTTGGTTTAGAAGGAAGAGCTGAGGATTAGTGGAGAGCAGAGAATGTAAAGTGCTCGCGAGAGTAAGGGGGAGTAAGATATAGATAGGAGTGCAAGGGTTGCGGAAGGTCATGAGAACACCTTGTAACAGTATGGGCTACTTGGGCCTTTGTCTTAGATATGTTTGTAAAGTCTACATGCGTTTTTTCTTGAACTGCTTGAAACTGGTTTAAACAAACTCTGATCAAAGCCAATATGGCTGTGGAGAACTTTTGGGAAGCTTTTACCCATTATTTCTAATGAATTTGCACAATGCAGATCTGTGGAGAGGCAGTTTCAATGTGGTCTTCCTTTTACACACATTTTTACACTGTGTTTTCCTAGACTATGCCTGCTGATTGCTATATATTTAGCCTGGATAGTTCACAGAAGAAATGGCATCTTATTTTCAGTGGGTTTCTACATCTGCACAATATTATGCTGCACTGCGTAAAATCAGAATGCACTGAAAACAATATTTTACATCTGGGGGGACACATAAAGTGCTGGATCGATGTGCGAGCAGAAAGATGCATTGTGCAAAGAGGGTCTGTGGGTCAGCACCAATACAATATTCAAAGAGAATGTGCCACTGGTACAGGACACGCATACTGTGAAGCCCACCAGGATAAAGCGCAGCACTGCAGAATTCTGCAGTAGAGTTACTGTAGCAAACAATGCAATTTCAGTGGTAGTTAATCCCTTCTGTCATGCAGCAAACCTGTGACACTGCGCTTCATCCTGGCAGGCGTCATTGTACCTGTGGAAAATGTGACCCTGGACGGGAGTCGCAGTGCAGGCAGCCGCCAAGACAGGTGCATCCAGGGCACCCCCGACTGAATACCTCCCAGGGGGAATGCGTGGTACATACTGGTATGCACCGCAACCCCCATGGATGCTATTCAGCCCAGGAATGCAAATGAGCTAACTGAACATGCAGGGTGCAAACGGGCCTTATGTATGCTCGTTACCCCCCCATTTGCATGTTGGCACGGGGATGAATGCACCACAGCAGCTCTTGCCACCAAGCCCTGACTCCGATCGCTCTCATGTGGGACAGGCCCTGAAGTCTCTGGTGGTAAAGTGGCACCCCCATCCATTCCACCAGCCCCGATCATAGCGGAATCCAGGCTCTATCGGTTCCATACTGTAGGGACCCCTTCCACCCTGATCGCACCAGAATACACCTACAGTCCACGTCCATAGTGAAGTGGCCCACGCCCTTCCAAGGGTGCACAGACACCCCCTCCCTACCCCCCCAACCCATCACAATGCGATGATTGGCGCTATGATGGGACTGTACCACTGTATCAGTGGGTGGTGGAGCACTGGCAGTAGGATGCTGGAATGTGTCATACGTAGGCATGAGCTGTGTGCAGGTGACAATGCCCAGTGGCCATACACCTCAGGTGCTCGCATGTGGATCCATCGTCCTGGTGCCACTGCACTTCTCAGTGTGGGTGACAGCTGATGCTGTCCCAGAACAGGCATGTTACAGTCAACCTCCCATTAGTTTGTACAACTGGGGAAACATGGACAAACTTTCCCTAGCCTGGAGCATACACTGCAAATGGCATTGCAGGATACTGCACCCCATGGCACCTGGGATACCACAGCAATCTGGAGGGTGGCATGTTACACAGTGGAACAGGGGAGAGTGTGGACTTGCAGTAGTGTATGATAGCAGGAAGATACACATCGACAAGGCATGCATTGAAGGTGTGTCAATTCCCTCTTACAGTTTGCCAGGGTCATACACACGGCTGCATACACTGGTGGGTCCGCAGCTTGCATAGTACCCCAATACATGATACAGCCACTAGGGTCATTCTGGAGTGCAGGTCCCCAGCCCTGGTCTAGTGCATTTGTCGGCTAGCCATGGCAGGGTGTGGAGGGCAGTACCAGTCTCTGCACCAGGTCAGGTATGGGGGGAGCAGAGGTGTCTGCATACCGGGGCAGTAGGTGGGGATCCTCTACACTATGGATATGGACCATGGTTTCCTCTAGTGTGATCAGGTCTGGGGGCCCTACACTATGGAGCTCTTCGGGGATGGAGCTGAACCGAATGGGGATGGGAAGGGGGTACCGCTAGTCCACCAGGGCTGCCAGGCTACTGTGCACCTGGGTGTACTTCTGTAGCCCACCTGTGGGTGGCTGGCCGGGTTAGGCCAGCTATTTGTGGCTTAACTGCGTACCGCGGTGCTCTGTACTATGAGGGGTGCATTCCCACTGAATATGCCGCAGTGCGGAATATGCAAGGAAACACCCCCTCGACTTGCACAGCAAACCATCTGTGTGCACCCTGGCCCATTCCCTTGTGGCCAGTGCATCCTGCATGTTTGAATATTGCGCTGCAGCGCATTGTTGGAGTTGCTCGGCACATCTCCCTTTTCCGCTGGGATATGCTGTGCATCTCCTTTGAATAAGGGAGGCCCTGGACTAGGTACCCTGAATAAATACATTATAAAAATGGTAACATCCTGACCCCACTGAAAACAAGATATTGCATCTAATCTGGGACAGCCTGAGTAAATATAGTGCAAAAATGTGTAAATGAACATCCCTGTGACAATGAGATGTAGTATTTCCCCTGTGCTATCCAGGATACAAATATAGGATAAGAAATATCCAGTGCTCCCAGATCCAAATAACCATTTCCCTGTAACAAGCCCTCATTTTTCCTGTATTTTCTCCACAGAGGCAGAATCAAATCCCTGTAGATTTTTTCCATAAGCCAAAGGATCCTTATTTATGATTTTGTTCCTTATTTATTATATCAGAAGGCTTATATCAGAAAAAGAGCTCTGATTTGCTGTTCTGTATTAATTATATGTCAGGATGGCCTTGGAATGATTTGGATTTACATTGTATGCATAAGGCATAATGGGGGACTATATGAAATAACAAATATCACGCTCATTATTTCATGAACTATACTCAAAATTAGTTATCACAACTAGTCGGCCAATCTTTCAAAAGATACTAGTAATGCCTGTAAACATATTTATTGCAAATAAATTAGAGATATTTCCCCACATACATATACACAGATGCTATTTTTTGCATCTTATATTTGTTAGTTTTCAGACAAATTCTCATAGCCTTTTTTTCTGACCACCTGATAGAATCTTGAATGAGTTAAGAAAATGTTATTTTTTTTCAAGGCCCTAATCCAGCAACTCAGTAAATACACACTCAGTACATCATATTATAAATTGACAAAAAACTGTCTTCTGTTCCAGTTGTCTGATCAGGACCTTTTACAAATGGTATAGTTATATACCAGTATCTTGCAAGTTCCCCAGGAAGATCTCTGACATTTCAGGAATAATATCAAGTCTACACGAAACCACCAAAGTATAAAAATAATAATATAGAAAAACATAAAGGGAACTTACAAGCTGAAATTGGCAGTCTGGGTGGGCCATAGCCCCTAATCTGCTGACAGTGTCTATGTATCTATGTATCGAGACAATAGTTTTCCTCCTAATAAATGGCATGATCTCTTTCATTCTCAGAAATAGCACATTATATATCAAGTCACTATTATCTCCATCTTGGCATCAAATAAGATCTTGGCTTGTAAAAAGTGCTGAAATGCTTTAAGTTTGTTGTAATTACTTGAAAAACATCTACACGTCTGTCACGTGCAGTACTGTGTCTTTTGATGCAGGTTGTATATTGTATTTGCTGTGCTTGTAGTTATGTACATATTCTGTGTAACTATTTGTTTTATACATTGGGACCCCATTGAAAATGAGCCTCGGCTCAATTGGGCTAGCCTTTTCTGAATTTTCACAACATTTTTACTACTACTAGTAGTACATGTTGTGAGAGAACAAAGCAAGTTAACACCTACCCTGGCTACATTATTATCAGACCTCAAATTTATTTATAGAAATTATGCACAAATATATTACTAAGACTGTAAATTAAAATATCATTATTTAGACCTTCTTACTGTTTAGATTTCTCATTCCAACCACAAACAATACATCTATGTTCCACAGCCTAGAGTTGGAGGTCCAAAACAAAAGAAAAACTTAACTTTCTTTCTTAGTTTTGACTAACTTTTTTATAACTCTGTATGGTAACATAAGGAATCAGATAATTATACAGATGAATTTCTCACTCTTCTGGTTTGTCAGCAAATAATTCATTAGATGTGGTCTCCCTTGCCAGAAGTTTGACTGTTTCTCTAACACACACACACACGCACACACCTTAGTCCTTGGCAGGCTCTTATCTGTTATGTTTGGAAGGAAGGGGCAGCCCTTGCTGTCAGGAAACCTACATATTTAGTCTGGGTAGTTCACTGAAGACCTGGTATATGTCTGAGACAGTACTGTCTTAAAAGGTTAAAAAACAGTGTAAATCATTATACAGTACATTTGCTGGGAAAGGTTTGACATTTATGAGGTATGAATCCTTCTTGAAAGACAATACATACCAACTGAAGTTAGTTGCAAAATATGTTTAAAGAGACACTGTCAGCTTTGCCCCTTCGTTTTGTGCACAGTTTGCAAAGTGTGCCTCCTGGCACACACCTAGCACACATGTATTGAATAATGCCCCTGTGTGTATAAAAGTTAATCTTTATTAGCATAAACTGTAATTTTGCAGAAAATAAAGTTTCACTCAGGACCATCAAAAGTCAGCCGCGTCCTGGAAGCACATCCAGATCGGGGACGCGAGTTAGGCGGGAGCGCAGTCCCAAAGTACAACTTTTTCACACTGCACTTGCAAAAACATGCTATTCTTGTCTCAGCTGTTATAAGCAAAAGCTGCTGATATCTCAAAGAGGAAAACGAGCACTGCGAGGAATACAATTTAAACTTTTAGAATGAAGCTAAGATCCCGCGCATGCGCACAAACGGCATGCTCCTGCGCATGCACGGGATCTTTCTTTATCCCTCATGAGTGCATGCGCGGGATTTTAGCTCCACTCTAAAAGTTTAAATTGTACTCTTCGCAGTGCTCATTTTCCTGTTTGAAATACCATCAGCTTTTACTTATAATAGCCGGGACAGGAATAACATGTTTATGGAGATGCTTTGGGCAAAAATCACACTTCAGGACCCGCGCTCCTGCCTAACCCACATCCCCAACCTAAATGTGCTTTCGGGACACGGCTGAATTCCGATTGTCTGGAGGTAAACACTATTTCGGGCAAAATTACAGTTTGTGGTAATAAAGATTAACTTTTATGCACATGGGGCATTTTGTAGTATGCATGTGCTAGGTGTGTGCCAGAAGGCACACTTTTAACATTGGGCACAAAACGAAGGGGTAAGGCTGACAGTGCCCCTTTAAATGCTGGGTGTTTAAATGTGCAAGTTGTTGCATTTTGAAGGGGTAAACAAATTTCCAGTTTAATAGGCAACCAATATTTAACAAACTGTTTCAGCTTCCTAATGGCCATCTGATACGCAGCTTAGAGTTATGTCTCCAACATTCTAAACAGAAAGGAGGGAGCAGTTTTTTTAGTTGGCATAGTGATTTATAGATGCGGAAGGATACACTGAAAAGTCCAAAACATCTGTTCCACAATACTCCATTTTCAGGCTACAGACAGCAAGATGGCTGTAGGCTCTGCCCACAGCTATAAAAAAACAGTATAAGTAATGGAAAAGTCTGCCTTTGTGTTCTTTTACTTTGAAAAGAAAATAATCTCTAGTCTTGAAGTGCTGTTGCATAAGCTGGCAGCAGTTCAGAACTGATAACTTCACAAGGGCTGAAACTTGACAAGGGCTAAGACTTTATGTAACTGTTTCACAAACTTGTTGAGGGTCATGTTAAAAATTCAATGGGGACCGGGGGTTGAGTCGAGGGGTATGTATGACCCAAGCATGGATACCTGTAAGTTCTGAATGGCTGCCAGCTTATGCAACAGCACTTCAAGACTAGAGATTTTTTTTTCTTTCAAAGTAAAGAACACAAAGACAAACTTTTCCATTACTTATACTGTTTTTATTTTATTTAAATCAGACCAGTTTCAAGCAACACGTGGACTTTACAAACATTGCCAGGGTTGCCCCACAGCTCCCCGCTATTGGGGTGTAAACTGGCATGACTAACGTACCCCTGCCGGGGTCAACAGAGTGCCAGATTCTGAACACCCCCCCCCCGCAGCTGGGAGCCCTACTACCAGGTAGCTCCTCCCCAGCCCTTGGGGCTGATCAGCTGACTTCCTGGGCTTGCTTCTGAAGCCAGGGCAGCAGTGTGGGAGGGAGCAGCGCTGCCCATTGGGCCATCAGCTGACCCCCAAAAGATATTCCTTTCACTTTTTAAATGCTTGTGGCTGTCACTGCCAAGGACCTGGAGACAGGACCCTACCTTGAAGGACAGCCTGCAGCAGGAACATCACGGTGTGACTCAGATATCCTAGAGTGCTGAGGAAACCCAAGAGAAGCAGTTCTGAGGTCAGGTAGGTGGTACTAGGCAGTTGTGGGAGGAGGTTAATGCAGGTAGCTTGGGGTGGATAAACAGAGTTCATCAAACAAGTGATACTGAGGGCTACACAGCACAAGTAGCATCAGCATTGGCTGATGAGCTTAGTTGTGTGTCTGTTCAAACTGGGCAGTAGTCATCATTGTGCAGCAGGACATATAGGCATGGACCCAAAGTCCCTTCTGCCCCCTCAATACTATTTATCCATGTTTCTCTGTTTTGATAGTTTTCAGCACCGCCCCGCCCCTCCCATCCATCAGAATTACCATGTCCTCTGCATAAGCACTGAGAATGCCCAGTTGGAACAGACAAAATCCCACAAAGAATTTGGGCTGTGAATGATAAAAATCAAAACCCATTCTACTAGGTCAGCAGTTCAAAAATCTCCCCAACCCCACCCTCACACAGCTTATGTGGGAACCACAGTACATGGTCTTATCGACCGAAAGACTTGGGCTATATATGTGGGAGACTTCAACAGGATGCCCTCATTAATATCATGCTCACTCCCAAATATTGAGGAGTTCATAAGTTTTTTTTGCAGACAGAAACAAAACAAAATAAATACCTTTACCTGTGCCCCCCCCACCCAGTGACCCAGGCACTTGACTAAGCACAAATTATTTATAAACAGAAAAAAAGACTTACCAGTACCACAGTGGAGGGAAATTGAGATTAAGTATAAACAGAAGGGAGACTGAGCATCAAGAAATTCTTGGAAAAGACACCGGAAATCGGGCTGCTGGCTGGCCTGGCCTCAGCCTGGCTAGTGATGGACGGTGAACTGGATGGATGGTACCGTTACCCAAACCGTATTAGTGGCACCGGTGTGGTCTCTGGCAGGTAGTTGGAGGTCTGTGCAACTGACCAGGTCACAGACAGGCAACACTGGCCCTGTAGCAGCTGCAGAAGATTGGATCTCTGACTGGACACATGGGCAGGCAGGTGTCCTTGCTGAGGAGTTGAGACGGTGGCCGTCAGGCAGCAGCAGGCTCAAGATACAAGGGCTCCTAGAGGCTCCAGGCAGTGGCCAGTGGAGGACGGAGCCAGGGGCTCAGCAGATCGGTGGGTTCAACAATCAATTCAGCAGCAGCAGGTTCTGACTCAGACTCCAACTGGACATCCACACTCCACTCCTCAGGTCCACCGATCATGATCACAGTCAGATCCAGGATAAAATCTCGCTGAGCAGCAGGCCACATCAAGCAAGGCAGGAGAAACTCCATTTCTGTCCCATCTTTTTTTAAACTTCCTGCTCAATTATGTCAGCCTTGCTGGCTCCAAGATGATTGGGCGAGCAAGCCGTGCACTGATTGGTTCCTGACCTGCTGCCCACCCACTGGCTGCAAAAAGCTCTTCTCCTCATTCTCTGATTGGTGAAAACCTCCCTCCTTGTGACTGGCCCTGGCAGAGCTCTAGCTGCTTTCTGATTGCCCATTCTCTCTGCCAGTGCGCTCACTGTGTTCTATGGAGTGCCTGGACCACCGGTCCTGGAGGGAGGGGGAGCCAAGGAGGAGAACGTAGAGTTTGTTGTGGTTATGTGACCCCTGGGAGGGGGGTAGAGATCAGAGAGATCATGGATGGCGGGATTAGGTGGAGTCGGAGATTCAGAGGGCTATCCCAGACAGGGCGGGCCCCACACTTACAGTGCTGCCAGATGAGATGTTTATTCTGGCTACGGCAGTGCAGTGGGCGACCGGGCGTGGCTCCATGCAGTCGGCAATGGCTCAATGGGGGGGTGTTATCACTTAACAGTATACAGTCACACATTATGAATTAGTGCTGGGCCTGGCAGGCAGACAAGGCAGTGGCTGGCAGAGCAAAAGTGAAAAAAAAATTAAAGCGCATGTGGATGTGTGCTGTTGCTGTAGTGAATCATGTGTTGAAAGTGCAGGGCTTTCCTGGCCAATAAAAAGCACGGGGCAGTAGCCCCAACTGCCCCCCCCCCCCAAGGCTGGCCCTGGTCACACATTATGAATTAGTGCTGGGCCTGGCAGGCACACAAGGCAGTGGTTGGCAGACCAAAAGTAAAAAAAATCAAAGCGCATGTGGATGTGTGCTGTTGCTGTAGCGAACCACGTGTTGAAAGTGTGCGGCTTTGCTGGCTAAGCAAAAGCGCAGGGCTCGAGGCGGTGGCCCCGACTGCCCACCACAAGGCCGGCCCTGAAGGGGACAAGGATAGGCTGGAAAGGGTACAGAGAAGGGCGACCAAGATGATCCAGGGGATGCAGGGAAGGACATATGGAAAGAGGCTGGAAGAACTTGGTCTTTACATGCTGGAAATGAGATGGGGGGGGGACATGGTGGAAACCTTCAAGTATATGAAGGGAATAAACAAAGTTAGGGGGATAGCATCTTCAGACTGAAGGAAAATAAAATCACCAGAGGGCATGCAAATAAGCTGGAGGGGGGCAGATTTAAGGGGGTATCTCAGAGAGGGTGGGTACAAACCGTGGAACAGGTTGCCGGAGTGGGTGGAGGAGGTGGATACGGTGGAGAAATTCAAAAGCGCATGGGATAACTACATGGGACTAGGGTGGGGAGGGGAAAGAGGGCAAAGGGGTGGGAGCTAAAAGGGAGGTTGGGGGGGCTATCTCGAGCAGACTCAATGGGCCAAATAGTCTTTTTCTGCCAGCACAATTATATGATTCTATGACTAGTGTATTACTATATTGCTAATATAACATAAAGGAGTTTATAATTAATGTTTTCCCCTTTTTCCCATAGGGAAACCGTGGCGTAAACAGTGCAAATCACCATTAATTATAAAAATAAAATATGGGGTGTTGTGTGTAAACTCGAAGTTTACGCACACCCTTGGGGTAAGATGCTTGCATAAACCCCTCGAGCTTCGCTCTCGGGGTTTATATAGCATCTTACCCCTCGGGTGTGTGTAATTCTCGTTACACACACCACCCCATACATTATTCTCTATATTATGTTGATAACATAATGTAAGAAAAGAGCATTATATTGTTAACAACGTAAGAATAATGTATTATTATATTGCTAACAAAATATAAGGATAGTGTTTTATACTGCTAACAATGTAAGATGAGTGTATTATACTGCTAACATAATGTATGAATAGTGCATTATTATATTGCTAACATAACTTAAGAATAGTGTATCATATTGCTAACATGATGTAAGACTAGGGTATTATATTGCTAACATTGTAAGACTAGTATATTATTATATTGTTAACATAATGTAAAAATATTGTATTATCATTATGCTGATAATGTAAGGATAGTAAATAAATATACTGCTAACATAATGTTAAGAATAGTGTATTTTTATAGCACTAACATCATGCAAAAATAGTGTATTATATTGTTAACATAATTCACAGTTAGCGTGAAACATATCAAACATTTGCAACAACACAAATAAGCACAACTAAATGAAAAAAAAAGGAAAACTGAACTCAAGTACTGTGACAGGTGAAGACCTTTCACACACCCTAGAGCATCTGGTGGCAGATTTGTACTTTTTGTTTCGTTACTGATATTCATTTCATTTCATTTTCTTTTTTATGCTGATTGTGCTCAAGCGCAAGAAACATATTGCGGCAGCTTGCACTGTTGTGGTCAATGCGCCCACAGCCTTTAAAGGCTTGGACCGCTGTCCACATGGTGTGGCACACTGCTGCTGACACTAGTTCAGCCAGCATTGCACCACCTTAAAACGTTTTAGCCACTGCAATCAGGGGCCGCCTCGTCATTGCAGTGTCATCCACTGCAATGAGAAAGCGACCCCTCATTGCAGGGCTGTCCTTTGAATTCCCCATCCAGCTTGCCGATGGGGAGCCCAGTCCCCGTCGGCATTCTCCCCCCATTTCTTTCTGTGCCT
The DNA here is from genome assembly GCA_016271365.2 of Neoceratodus forsteri. Lineage (NCBI taxonomy): Eukaryota > Metazoa > Chordata > Ceratodontiformes > Ceratodontidae > Neoceratodus > Neoceratodus forsteri. The sequence goes on from JADMNL010000025.1 coordinate 272,042,788, forward strand.
AGGGGGTGCCCACTCCCCATCGGCATAATTCCCCCCAACCAAAGGTTCATTTGCTGACAGGGAGCCCACTCCCTGCCGGCATAATCCCCCCCCAAACACCCAGTAGACTTGTGCCAAGGGGTGCCCAATCCCTCGGCTCTTACGCCCCCATTTGTGCCGCGGAGGTGCCCAATCCCTGTCAGCCACAGCTGCCTCCCAAAAAAATATTGTGTTGGCATGCTGGGGAGCCCACCCCAGCGTGCCAAATGGTCCTGAAAGAAAAACTGTCCCGCAATGGTTTTATTGTTGTACCCTGTAAAAAAAAAAGGCCCCTCACCATCTCCCTGCCCTCACAACCCACACCCACCACTGCACCTGCCTCCACCCCCCTCACCCCATACTTACCTTAAGTCCGGGCGCAAGATCTTGGTGGACCGGGAACATGTCTGCACTCTTCAAAGCCGACCGGGAACTGAGGAAATGCCGGTAAGGTGTATAATGGAATAAATAGGGTTTTTTCAACTTTGATACATATCGCAGTCATTTTTGGGAATTTTGGCACCAAATTTTCAACATGGGGTTTTTGGGACCCCTCCTCTTGAATTCTGCCACTGTCATGGCGTTAATCGGCCCCGAAAGATGATTTCACAGTCACCGCACGGAATCACCTTTCGGGACCAATTAACAAAACTACAGTGCCAGTGTTCATGATTGGGCTCTCAAAAAGCCTATGTTGCAAATTTAGTGAAAAAATAAAAAATGACTGTTTACAGCGTGTGTTGCACAGTTGCTACGCACGCTCGTAACGTCGCGAATTTGCAATATTTTCACACCACATTTTCAACATTGGCATTTTTCCACACCTCCTTGTGAACAGTACAGCTGTCATTTTTCATATCGTGGCCAAAATGTGTTTACGCACTTCCGGCACAAAATAACGCGGTTGCTGTGGGAAATCAGTGTTCGGGACAGATTACGAAAATGACAGCAACACTGTTCATGAGCAGAGCTCCTAAAATGCCTATGCTGAGAATTTGGTGCCGATGCTCCATAAAATGACTGCTATGAGCGTGCGTTGCGCAGTTTGCATGCACGCTCGTAAGTTTGCGAATTTATAATATTTTCACTCCAGATTTTCAACATTGCCATTGTTCTGCACCTCCTTATGAACAGTACAGCTGTCATTTTTCAGATCCTGGCCGAAATGTGTCTTCGCACTTCCGGTGCAGAATAAGCCTTGATTGCTGTGGGAAATCAGTGTTTGGGACAGATTACGAAAATGACAGTGACACTGTTCATGAGCAGAGCTCCTAAAATGCCTATGTTGAAAATTTGGTGAAGAAAGTCCATAAAATGAGTGTGCTTTCTGGCGTCGTTTCTACAGTTTCCACGCACGCTCGTACCTTCCCAACTTTGCAATATTTTCACTCCAGATTTTCAACACTGCCATTTTCCCACACCTCCTTATGAATAGTGCAGCTGTCATTTTTCACATCCTGGGCAAAATGTGTTTTCGCTCTTCCAACGCACAATTTATTTATTTATTTATTTTATTTAGTTTTTGTTGACCGGGTAAGTGTACTAGACAAATCCTGTCTATTTTCAGGCACGACCCGGGGGAGGGGGATACAGATGAATGCCAACTGACCTTGAACCAGATTAAGTTGTTGGTGGTATTTTTAGTGAACGAGGAAATTTGGCCAGGACACGGGAAATTCCTACTGGCTGCCTTGTTGCCGTCAATGCAGGTCCCGTTGGCGTCACGCTGAATCATGGTGGATGATTCGCAGCACAGCACATCAGGATGGAGGTTGGGGAAAGCACGGTGGCAGATGTTCCATACAAGATATCGCTGAAGGATTTACGGACTTACGAAGCAGACTACACCGCTGGAAACAGCACCGGAGGAAAACTGCAGATTTCAGAGTTGGCTGAGTGATATTCAGCGGTTGGGAGAGGTTCAGCGGTCTCTGCAAATGTTCCGGAGTATCTTCTTCCATTTTGTCAGGTTTTTGGATTCACCAGGAGTGCTGACGCTGGGCAATGCAATGGAGCGAATCTCTCAGGTAGAGGAAGTCGAGGGAGCTTTTTGGAGGGACCTAGGGCGTCACAAACCCCTGCGCCAACAGTTTGGACTTGGAAGAGGCACCACGAACAGATTACAGACTGGTCGGAGGATTCTGCCTTAATTAACGCTGGATGGCAGAAAACAGATTGGGCAATGGATTCCAGATCCCACATGGCCTTCTTTCTCGTCGACCTCCTCATCTTCTATGCATGCCACCGATCCTGCAAAACTGGGCCCAGGTACTACTACTGTGCACAATAATGTTTCTGAGGGAAAACTGCAGTTTCTGAGGGGGAGACTGACTGCTTTTCTAAGCCAAGCACCTCAACCATTGAATCCACTGTTTTGTCTGGGGACCCTACAAATGTGATATTTTCGAAAGAGGGGAAAAATTACCTCCAATAAAACCTACTATGTCAGAGTTATTTAAGAATAAATTAGAGCAAGCTCCCGGCGTAATGCTGTCAGGATTAGATATAAGGAGGTCTTCAGGAACATCCCGACCGATATTATGTATTTAAGCAGCTTTTGAAATTTTCCATGGGTTTTCTCCTTCAGATATTTATGCTTTGATACATATTGCTGGAAAGATTCATTTGATATTAGCTTTCAGACTAATTTTCACTTAGAAAATTTTGGGACAAATATGCAATACACAAAACTACACCTTTGTGGACCCCTTTCTTTGCTATTCCACTTACCAGGCCACAAGTTCGTTATGTCACTATAATGTTTCGTGAACGGGGTTAATGTAGTGATACTTACCATTGGTTGCAATCTAGATGTGATATTTTAAACCCTCGAAGCTTTGTTGGATTCTGAGGGATTTGGACGGAGGGTGGAAATTTAAAGTTAAACTGTTCCAAGTTAATTGGAAATAGTACATCTTCCTAATAGTTTTTCCTGGGGAAAGATAGCGGAGTTTGTTTTCAAGGGACAGCCTAGAGCCTGTTACAAGTGTGGAGCCGAACCCATATTAGTAGTGTGTGTGATGTTTAAAATGCTCTTATGTGGGGATTCGGTCCTCCATGGATATGTGTTCTAATATTTTCCAATGTAACCTGTGTGACGAAAAGGTCATGCCTTCCATCAGTGTCCTTGAGCGCAGCGGAACTACACAGAGGTTTGGATCAAGATGATTTGTTGAAAAAGCTCATACAAAAAACAGAGCCTTCCTGAACACATTCCTCTCTGACCCCAGTTTCTCAGGTTACAAGTAAACCAGCTAGCTCCAAAACAGTAGACACTGGAATAAAGGAACCTCAGCCATTATCTGATAATAATATTCCTAAACCTTCTGTCTCTGGGAAACAAAATTCAGGTTTTCTATGCCTCCTCCTTTTGAGCTAGCTAAAGCAGGCGCTTTACCAGAGCATCTCTAAAACAGCCCCCTGACTCCGTTTCCACTGAAATTTTTTCACCACTACAGGATGATATTAGGGATTCGGATCTTGAGTCAGATATCTGCATATATCAGAACTAATAACTGAGGATGAAGACAGTGGGCGACAAAATTGGCTAAAGAAAAGAAAGGAAAAAAGGGGAAGAAACGTAAGGTTAGCCAAAAAAAATGGGACTTAACTTTAAAACCTTTTTGGCTTCATGACCTCACTTAAGATAGCATCTTATAATGTTTGTAGTATTAAGGCACTACAAAGGCAATTACCTTTACTACAATATTTAGCCTCTTTAAACTTAGATATCATTTTATTACAAGAAACTAGAGTAACATCTCTTTTTGAGATTCGGCAATTACAGAGAAAATGGATCTGGGGACCTTCTTTTTGGACCTTTGGATCTGATAGTGCTGATGGCATTGGAATATTATTTGGGAATCGTCATTTAAAACATCAAAGTGATTGATGTCAGACCGGTAGAGTTTAATTTTAGATTTCTCCTTGGAGACTACCTTTTCGTTTGGTTAATATATATGCGCCTCAGACAAAGTTAAAGCGGATTGCTTTGTTTGAAGAGATTAAACCTTTTTATGCACCAGAAAACATATTATATGGGAGGCGATTTCAATTGCTCCTAGACATAACCTTTCGTAAAACCTCCGGGAAAAGATATATTGTGATACAAACACACTTACTAAACTTATTGCAACGCAGACCTTCAGGATGTTTACAGGAAAATGCACTCACATGGTGGAGCAACTTATTTAGACATACTTTCTCCACGTATTGATATGGTTTTTATTTCGTTACATTTTCCATTATCCTGTACAGTCTATCCTACTGAATTTTCAGACCATTCCATTTTAATTTGTAATCTTTCCTAACCAATATACCTCCCAGATTATACTCTAAATCTCACCGTTGGAGAATGAACTCTTCCTTCTTACAAGATCGACTTCTTTTTCCAAACTAAGTTTTTTCTAGCTAAATCTACTACCTTAGATTTGTTTGATTCCCCTTATGCTTGGTGGTTACAAACTAAGAAAGAACTTAAAAGTCTATTCCTTAATTGGGGACGGACTAAAGCTAATTCAGATTATATGACGTATCTTATGTATAGAAATCAACTTTATAAATTAATGTCTTTTCCCCCTTCAGATCATTCTTTATATACTTCCCAAATTTTAAACATAAAGCGGCAAATGAAATTATTTCAGTATGATAGAGCAAAATCCTTGGATCTGGAATTTAAATTTGGCATTAAAAACAGTCCCATGTTTGATCCATTCCAAGCTTGTAAAACTCGTTTGACACATACTTTAATGTCAGGGCTAATTAACTCACAAGGAGATTTAGTTACCTCCGATATGGGAATGCTAACAATTGTTCAGCACCATATCCAGGATTATTTTTCATCTAAACCATTGTTATCTACCCACAATTTTCCATCTCAAAACCTTAGCCCTTTACCTTCGCTATCAGAGAATGATTTACTACTTTTAACTAAACCTATATCCGCTTTGGAGGTAGTAGAAGTTATAAAACAGTTAAAAAATGGATCTGCTCCTGGTTTAGATGGCATTCCTAATGAGTTCTATAAAACATGTATTAATTACATGGAGTTTTTTTTGCCTCTAGTCTTTAATTCTATTTTGAATTCAGCCGCAACATGCAAAGATTTTTCCATCTCACTCATGACTTTTCTTTTTAAAAAAGGAGATAAAAGTCATTTATCTAATTGGAGACCAATTAGCCTCCTGAACAGCGATTATAAGATCTTAACCAAGATTTTACATAACCGCTTGCTAAAAGTAGCAGAAATTTTATACATCCTGCTCAAACCTGCTCTATACCAAATAGGAAGATACAGCATAACCTTTTTTTAATAAGAGATCTCTTTTTATATACTTTGCATAATCCCTTCAGGTCAGGGTTAATAGTAGCACTAGATCAGGCTCAGGCTTTCGATACGGTTTGTCACTCTTATCTGTACTTTATATTGTTAAATTATGGCATTCCAAAAACCTTTGTTCATTGGATAATTAAACTTTATAGTCAGGCAATTACTATCCCCATTGTAAATAGCTTACTGGGCACTGAGATTAACATTAATAGGGGTGTTAGGCAGGGTTGCCCCCTCAGTCCTCTATTATACACTTTTGTTCTAGATCCTGTTATCAGATGCATTACTCTGGATCAACAGATGATAGGACTCTCACCTTCTCCATCCCTGGACAAAATTAAGGTTACAGCCTTTGCAGATGATGTTACTTTATTACTGGTAGATACTACATCATTACAGAGAGCGTTAGACATTTTCTTTTTTTTTGGTCAATTTTCAGGAGCTTCCCTGAATATCGACAAAAGTTTTATTTTACCATTATACCACTCCTCTACTCATGTATCCGAGTTTTTTAATATATCCATTTAAATACACCAAAATTTTGGGGATATGGTTTGGGGTGAAGATATGGCCCTTTACAATTGGGAGAAACAATTGGTTATTGGGGAATCTAAAATAAATTTATGGAAAAGTTGGACTTTTGGTAAACAGAAGCGGATTGCTGTTATTAAAAATTCTTATTACCTCTCCTCCTCTATATAAGTCATATCTTCCTCCACCCATATCTGTTGAAACCAGATTATATAGTCTTTTTTTTTCAAATGCTCTGGGGCAACAGGCTCAATCCTGTTAAAAGAGATTTTACATATCTTTCGAGGAAAGAGGGGGGTTTGCAGATGGTTAATCCCATTGTTTTTTTTTTCATTCTATTTTTTTTATTTTCTTCCTTTCCATTTATATGGGTAAAACCTTTTTTAGCGTGGCATTATTGGGTTCAGTCTGTTTGGCATACATATTTTTTCAAATGGTCCATGCTTCCTCCTAAAATACTTGCTTCAGATTGCTTACCTGCATATGGGCTTTCTAGTTTTAAGAAATTGCACCAATGGAAGATACCCTTACACAAATTACTTACCTTAACTAGAAAATCCTTTTACAATTATATTGTTTATGATGTTCAAAAAGTCACACTTTTATTTCCACATTGTACTCCATCACACATGGCTTTTGCCTTGCATAAATTGACTGACTTTAGGATTCCAGCTAAAATTTGGGACATAATTTGGATATCCGCTCATGGGAGATTGGGCGTTACAGGAAATTTGAAGTACAAACCTTTAGTTGACAGATATTGTTTGAGACCACAGTGTATTAATGTTGAAGAAAGCCAACATCATTTTTTCTTAGAATGTATCGATAGTAAGGCTTTTTGGGCTGAGGCAGCTACATTGGAATATGCCACATTTAGTTACTTTAACATACAATATTCTTGTTTTAGGTGATTACACAGGAATATGGAAACAATATCATAAAAGTCGTTGAATGTTTTCTTTCTTTATTACAGTATTTTTGTGGCAAGCTTGTTGTAAATTTGTATTGCAACAACAGCAGACATCATATTCAGTAATACTTGATTCTGTTCAAAATGAATTACTTGAGCTTAGACTAAAGGATATCCAGCATTTTTCAAAGGTACAAGTTATAGAGTTGTGGAAATTTTTTCCTATTTTTTGGTGATGTCTTCTTTCATCCATATCTGTATCAATTCTTATATTCTTTTTATTTTCTGTATCATTTTAGTATGTTCAATTTCTTCTTTCTGTGATGTTGTGTTTCTTGTTTAATAAAACTTCCCTACTCTTTTCGATAAGTGCCATGGGATCTTTAACATCCACCTGAACTACCACCAATCCAGGCAGATGGGACCTCGGTTTAACGTCTCATCCAAGCGGCACCTCAGAAGTGCAGCACCCCTCTCATGCTGCACTACAGTGTCAGTACTGGGATATTAACCCAAGTGCCAGATGTGGGAACTGAACCCACAGCCCTCTGATCTCCCGGCCTCAGAGGCGAGTGTGCTACCTACTGAGCCACTGACACTGCAACACAATGGCGCAGTTACTGTGGGAAATCAGTGTTCGGGACACACTAAGAAAATCACACTGACACTGTTCATGAGCAGAGGTCCTAAAATGCCTATGTTGAAAATTTTGTGATGAAACTCCATAACATGACTGTGTTACGAGCTGCATTGTGCAGTTTCCATGCACCCTTGTAACTTCGCAAATTAATAATATTTTCACGCCACATTTTCAACACTGGCATTTTTCCACACCTCCTTATGAACAGTACAGCTGTCATTTTTTACATCCTTGCTGAAATGTGTTTTCGCGCTTCCGGCGCAGAATACCGCAGTTGCTGTAGGAAATCAGTGTTTGGGACAGATTAGGATAGAGCAAGTGGGGAGGGGGGAGTGAGCTCAACTGAGTTCTGTCAGGACTGCTGTGGATTTCTTTGTGGGCAGGAAAAGGCGTCAACGCAGGCAGGAGCCCAGTACAAAAGGGCAGCCTGCAGCGCCGGGAGACAGAGAACGAGTGAGTGAGGAAGGGGGAGTGAGTGAGCTTAACGGAGCTCTGTTGGGACTGCTGCTGATTTCTTTGTGGGCAGAAAAAGGCAGCAATGCATGCAGGGGCCCATTACAGGGCAGCCTGCAGCGGTGGAAGAAACAGAATGAGTGACTGAGAGAGGGGGAGTGAGTGAGCTCACGGGCTCTATCATGACTGCTGCGGATTTCTTTGTGGGCAGAAAAGGGCGGCAACGCATGCAGGAGCCCCGTACAAAAGGGCAGCCTGCAGCGCCGGCAGAAATGGAACAAGCGAGTGACAGAGGGGGAGTGAGTGAGGTAAACGGAGCTCTGTCGGGACTACTGCAGATTTCTTTGTGGGCAGAAAAAGGTGCCAACAGAGGCAGGAGCCCAGTACAAATGGGCAGCCTGCAGTGCCAGGAGAAACAGAATGAATGCGCAAGACAGGGGGAGTGAGCGACCTCAACGGAGCTCTCTCGGGACAGCGGCGGATTTATTTGTGGGCAGAAAAATGTGCCAATGCAGACAGGAGCCCAGTACAAAAGGGCAGCCTGCAGCGCCGGGAGAAACACAACGAGCAAGTGAGAGGGGGGAGTGAGCGAGCTCAACGAGCTCTATCGTGACTGCTGTGTATTTGTTTGTGGGCAGGAAAAGGCGGCAATGCAGGCAGAAACCCAGTACTAATGGCCAGCCTGCAGCGCCGGCAGAAATGGAATGAGCGAGTGAGAGGGGGGAGTGAGTAAGCTCAACAGAGCTGTGTCAGGACTGCTGCAGATTTCTTTGTGGGCAGAAAAAGGCAGCAATGTACGCAGGGGCCAAGTACAAAAGGGCAGCCTGGAGCGGCGGCAGAAACAGGACAAGCGAGTGAGAGTGGGGAATGAGCGAGCTCAACGGAGCTCTGTTGGGACTGTTGCAGATTTGTTTGTGGGCAGAAGAAAGCACCAACAGAGGCAGGAGCCTAGTACAAAAGGGCAGGCTGCAGCACCAGGAGAAACAGAATGAGCGAGTGAGACAGGGGGAGTGAGAGACCCCAACGGAGCTCTATCGTAACTGCTGTGTATTTCTTTGTGGGCAGAAAAATGCAGAAACACAGACAGGAGCCCAGTACAAAAGGCCAGCCTGCAGCACTAGCAGAAACAGAATGAGCAAGTGAGAGAGAGAGAAGTAAGCGAACTCAACGGAGGTCTATTGTGACTGCTGCTGATTTCTTTGTGGGCAGGAAAAGGAGGCAACCCAGGCAGGAGCCCAGTACAAAAGGCCAGCCTGCAGCGCCGGCAGAAATGGAACAAGCAAGTGACAGAGGAGGAGTGAGTGACCTCAACAGAGCTGTGTCAGGACTGTTGCAGATCTCTTTGTGGGCAGAAAAAGCCGGCAACACAGGCAGGAACCCAGTACAAAAGGGCAGCATGCAGCAGCGGGAGACACAGTATGAGCGAGTGAGGGAGGGGGAGTGAGTGAGCTCACCGGAACTCTGTTGGGATTGCTGTGGATTTCTTTGTGGGTAGAAAAAGGCAGCAATGCATGCAGGGGCCCAGTACAAATGGGCAGCCTGCAGTGGCGGGAGAAACAGAACGAACGAGTGAGAGGGGGGAGTGAGTGAGCGAATTCAACAGAGCTCTATCGTGACTGCTGCAGATTTCTTTGTGGGCAGAAGAAGGCAGCAATGCAGGCAGGAGCCCAGTACAAAAGGGCAGCATGCAGCGCGGGCAGAAATAGAACAAGCGAGTGCGAGAGGGGGGGCAGTGAGCAAGCTCAACAGACCTCTGTCGGGACTGCTGCAGATTTCTTTGTGGGCAGAAAAAGGAGCCAACAGAGGCAGGAGCCAAGTACAAAACGGCAGCCTGCAATGCCAGGAGAAACAGAATGAGCGAGTGAGACAGGCAGAGTGAGCGACCTCAACGGAGCTCTGTCGGGACAGCTGCGGATTTCTTTGTGGGCAAAAAAAGGTGCCAATGCAGGCAGAAGCCCATTACAAAAGGTTAGCCTGCAGCGCCGGGAGAAACAGAACGAATAAGTGAGAGAGGGGAAGTGAGTGAGCGAGCTCAACTTAGCTCTATTGTGACTGTTGCAGATTTCTTTGTGGGCAGAAGAAGGCGGCAACGCAGGCAGGAGCCCAGTACAAAAGGCCAGCCAGCAGCGCTAGCAGAAACGGAACAAGCAAGTGACAGAGGTGGAGTGAGCGAGCTCAATGGAGCTGTCTCGGGACTGCTGCAGATCTCCTCTGTGGGCAGAAAAAGCCGCCAACGTAGGCAGGAGCCCAGTATGAAAGGGCAGCCTGCAGCAGTGGGAGGCACAGAACAAGCGAGTGAGAGGGGGGAGTGAGTGAGCTCAACAGAGCTCTGTTGGGACTGCTGTGGATTTCTTTGTGGGCAGAAAAAGGCAGCAATACACCCTGGAGCCTAGTACAAAAGGGCATCCTGCAGTGGTGGGAAAAACAGAACGAGCGAGTGACAGAGGGGGACTGAGTGAGCTCAATGGAGCTCTATCGTGACTGCTGCGGAATTCTTTGTGGACTGAAAAAGGCGGCAACGCAGGCAGGAGCCCAGTACAAAAAGTCAGCCTGCAGCGCCGGCAGACATGGAATGAGCGAGTGACAGAGGGTGAGTGAGCAAGCTCAGCGGACCTGTGTCAGGACTAATGCAGATTTTTTTGTAGGCAGAAAAAGCCACCAACAGAGGCAGGAGTCCAATACAAAAGGCCATCCTGCAGCACCAGGAGAAAAGAATGGGCGGAGTCAGAGAGGCAGTGACCCACCTCAGCAGACTCTTTGGGTTGCTTCTGAATTTCTTTGTGGACAGAAAAGGGTGCCAACACAGGCAGGTGCCCAGTACAAAACAGCAGCCTGCAGCACCGGGAGAAACACAATGAGCGACTGACAGAGGGCCACTGAGCGAGCTCAACGGACCAACACAATCAACATTCGGCATTGACAAATGCTTGTTATTTTTGACCCTGGTTGGTTGATTGGCAAAAACCTGTTTTCACGATGACCTACACATATATACTGTTACACATACAGAACATACAATAGATTCAACATGTTGAATAATATACACAAGATAGAAAAAAACAGCATAACATTAATCACACCAAAGACAAACATTATCTTTTAAATAATCAATTAATTTGCCCTTGAAGCACACAACACAAAACATTCTGAGGTAGATGATTAAAAAATGACCCTGGGTACCAGTCTGTATATACAAGGGGGCACACCCCAGCTAGGGAATATTGGAGTGTTGCTGAACTGGAATGTATTTCAAGAATGTAATTTGCTGTTTCTATGTAACTTACCTGATTTTCTGTGTGATGCGTTGCTTGTTTCTGAAATTTGAACTTCAATAAAAATTTTCATTACAATAAAAAAAATTGACAGAGCACGGTCAGCAAAACACCTCTGACCTGGGGAGGTTCTGAATAAATGAATCTTAAAGATAACTAGCCCTGAGAAGGGGTATGAGATGGACTGTAACTTCAGGGAAAGAGAGTGCTCATGCTTTTGGGTGCTTGACCCAGAGAACCTTCTGCAGAAAAACACTGCCAAGGTATAGTTCAGAAATTTCACTACCTCAGTTTGTGACTATACCCGACTTCAATCTCATTTCCCTTGTCTACTGACTTGTTTGCTAATCACTGTTGTAAGCACACTGTAAAAAATATTTTACGTAAACTGCACTGCAGTGTCTGTAAACCGAATCTAATTCCTTGTTGGCATATGCAGTGTTTCATACTTTCCTGATTCCTTCCCTTTACTCCCTCACTTCCTTCCCTGGGTCGCAGCTGTAAGTGAGATTATTCTTGTATCTCTGTATGCTTACCTGATGAAATAAATTCAAATAAATAAAATAAATAACGCACAGTGGGGTCCTCTCTTTATTTTTCATTGGTATTTCTTTATGCTCACACCTTGCCTTCACCTATCTATCAGGCCATCCCAAGAGGCCCCTGCTGCCTGCCAAGCTCACCATCTTCTGCCTGGGTCTGCCTCCAGGCTCCTGTGAGTCCACTGTCATCTTATGATGGCTGGCATATCCTTGCTGGGGAAGGGGTGGGCTCACTGCCATCACAAGGGAGGAACAGCACTGTCAGTCCAGGATTAATGGCCAAGGTGCATGGGGCTGACTGGCATCCAGGTAACCCAGGTTTGCATCCAAAGTCTGGCACAGCAGGAATGGCGGATAGTCAGGAAGGTAAGTAGCATCCTCAAAAATACTCTTCTTCTTCCAGAGTTGGCTGGCCCTGTTGCACTGTGCATCAAGTGAAACCTCGGGGCAAACTTCAGAGGTGCTGCTGGTAACATGGGGGACCAAGTTATCACCTAGCAACTGCCCCAGAGCTATAATGTACCTGCAGGCTACACAGTGGGAGTTGGGAGGGTCTAAAAGAGGATAAAACACCCCACTAGCCCAGCATGACAGTGCTAGTCAATGGCCACTCATATCCACATACACAACAAATGTCCCATCCTCTCCCCCACCACTGCACAGTGCTCACTGTGATCCATGTCCCTCCCCAACAATGCCATAGCCAGGCAGAAAGGGGAATTCTAAGGCAAGCTGAAGAGGTGTGGGCAAGTGCTGACAATGGTGACTGTGTCTGAAATACACAAGATGACACACACACAAGGAAGGAATTAAAAAGTCAAAGTTACAGCTCAAGTACACATTTATTGACCAAACAAGAAAGTAATTGTTATTGTGACTGTGTTGAAGAGGAGCTGGTGCTACTAGACAGGGGACTATGGTGGAGATGGTCATAGGCAGAGAACTAGAAGGTAATCTCAATAGGTGATAAAATGAGCCAGACTGGCGGGGCGTCCACTAGCGACACTGACAACCCGGGTTCAGGAACAGATCCGGGAGTTGGAGGGCCAGCTGGGGTGGAGAAGGACTGAGTGCTGTCTGGTGACTTTCCCCTTCTTCGGGGGAGAGAGGCGAGCATTGATTGCCGCCGCGGCCCTGCGGGCTGAAACCGCCAAGTGCCAAACCCACCACGTTAGGGTAGGCGGGACAGACATTCGGTGTGCCCATTGATGTCACTGCACATCCTGCATCCACACAAAAATCCAGCCCCGTTAGGGATGCTCCCACCTCCGCTGCCACTCTTGCCACATCTAAGGTCCGGCCGGGAGGGGGTCCCGCTCCCATGGCCCCATTCTGGGGGGTAAGCCAGGGCTCACTACTAATGTCCTGGGGAGCGGGCACCTGCCCGGTGGCCCTGCCCAGGGGGGTAAGCCCGGGCTGGAGGGTGGTGAGGAGGCGGTGCGTAGCTTCCCCTACCCGAAGGGCAGAGGCAGGGATACCAGGCCAAAAAGAAAGGTGATAAAATGAATGGGAAAACATTCTGCCACTGGATCTCCAGAGTATGATATACGGCTCTCCCCCCACCCCTGTCAAAGTACAAGTTTTGTTAGTCATGGTTTTTCGGGAGCAACATACCTCTTCAATGATATAATTTACTTCCGTAGTCAGTACCTATACAAGTATAGTAGGAACTCTGGTTGTGGAAAATTGTAAATTATTTTTGTTTGTTTAATGGACAAGATGGTACGTGTAAAATATTATTTAAAAAACTATGCATCTGTAGTGATATTAAAAATTACAATATGCAAATTTCTAAGCCACCTGTAGAAAAGGTTTTGACATAGGAACTTGACGGACCAAGGCTCTTCTTCCCCACTTTGGCTGTATGTCTGTACATAGGAAATGACTGTGACTTTGCAGTGCAAGGCCACTAACTCAGTCACTCTATAGAAGGGACAGACAAACATCTGGTGGGGGTGCACTGTATGTTAGGAAGGGTAAAGAGACCACAGAAGATACTACTCCTTTTGAGTAACGTGGAATGGAAGCAGATTGGGTGCAACTGACAATGGGAGGGGTAAGACGATCAGGGTCAGAGTGGTGTAGAGACTCCTTAACTGGAAGGATGGGGACTGAGAACTGGGGAGATCAGGAGGCATCGGCCAAAGAGTAGGTGGTGCTGGTGGATGACCTACATATGCCAGATGTGGACTGGGAAATCCTGGCAGCCAGCAGTGCAGAACGTCAGGCACCGGTGGATGTAATGCAAAACTGCTTTCTCACGTAGTGTAACAGGGAACCAAGTAGAGGAGGGCCTCGCGTGATCCAGTTCTGTGTACTGCTGAGATAGAAAGCAGAGGTGACTGAACCACTGGGGTCCACTAACCAGTGAAGTTCAGCATACCTCGCAGGAACACATCAATTCAAAAACCGTGGTCCTGAACTTAAGAAGGGCGGCCCTTGGCAAAATGGAGGGGCATGCTGAAAGGTACGTTAAGAGGGGTAGATGGAGCAAAAGGGGCAGAGGCCAAAGGTAATGACATAAAGGGTGTAACAGAAGTCAAAGCATCATGCATGAGACACAGATTGGGAAGAACAAACGCAGCTCTGGTTTTCCAGAGGGGTGGGAGAGGCAATAATGGCAAAAAGGGTAGCATTCCAAAATTGCAGGGAGAAACAGAGCAAGGCCAGCTGTGAGGATTATCGGAAAAAGGTAAAACAGGCCTGAATAATGGTCAGAAAAAGTAAAGCAGAGATGAAGCGAAGACTGGTGGTGGTAGTGGGGTCTGAAGTCCACACCTCAGGAAAGACAGGGATCACAAGAGGCCGTACAAAGGAGGGCTATGAAGTTGATCAAGGAGCAGCAGTGAACGTAAGAGGGAAGGCTGCCAGACCATGATCTGCATACACTGGAAGCCAGATGTGAAAGAGGGCATGTGATCGAGTCCCGTGTTATTTCGAGGAATCAACAGGAAGGACTGTAAGGCCTTATTCATTAGGAAAGAGAGCACAGTAACTACAGGACACAGGTGGAGACTGGGCATGAGATCCTCAAGGGACATGAGGGCAGTCTGCAGAGAGCATCTGGGTACATGAATGGAACAGACTACCCAGAGAGGTGGCTAAAGCCAAGACTGTGATGGGGTTCAAACTTGGGTGGGAAAGATAAAAGGGAACACTGGGACTCAGAGGCAGAATAGGGGATGGGATACCTGGGGAAAAGTATGATAATCTGCCACCGTGGCTATCCAATCTTTCCCCGATTCTATATATGTGATCTGTTATACGTGTCTTGTTTTTCCCTCACTGTTTGACCCTTTTTCTTCTTACACCATCACATTCCTTTTATGCATTCTGTTCATTATTTGTGAGGATATGTATTAGCTGCTATATCTTGGGATCAATTTTTTTTTTTTTTTTTTGCTTTGTAGTTCTGTTGACTTCAAACTATTGAACCATCGTCTGTCCTTTCCAGAACCTCCTTACAAATGAGCTTTGCTCAATGGAGCTATTTTTCTTGCTAAAATAACTACAAAGTGAGTCATGCTTCCATTAAATAATGGCAAGTTGTTTATGGCTAACGCTCATGACTCATATCCCTTCCTATGATTCCTAGAATTCCTATGCAAGTTTTAGGATATCTGAAGAGGAAAAAAGAGATCAGATCTGTGGGTCAGTGTGAGTTACCATGTATTCTCTGTGCTCTGGTTAGAAAAAGATGAAAACCCTGTGAAAGTGCTTTATATGAAACAATTTTAGTTCTTACCTGCACTGCAAGAGCGCCCAGAATATCCCAGTGTTCCGGTTAATAGTACTGGAATCTGAGTTTAAAACTAAGAAATTCCCTTGCGCTGTCCACAACACTGAAACACAAAAAGTACAGTAAACCACAGTTTCATGTCAATCTGAGGACAGGTCAGTCAGCAACACCATCATACAAGGAGGGCCAAGATATCTTCCGCTGACAGTCTACTGCAGATATCCCTGCTCTTTCAGTGAAGTAGTACTTCCTCATGTCCCTCTTTAACTAACCCCCCCCCAGACACACACACACACACACACACACACACACACAGTTTCATTGCATGCCCTCTGGTCTTGGTGCTTTTCCTCTTTTGAAAGAGACTCCCCTCCTGCACCCCGTTCACCTCCATGAGGTACCTGTAGGTCTCTATCATGTCCCCACTTGCTCGCCTCTCTTCAAGGGTGTACATGTTGAGATCCCCCAGTCTCTCCTTATAGGGTTTTTGGTGCAACCCCTGCACCATTTCAGTTGCCCTCCTCTGGACTGCCTCCACCCTGTGTCATTTCTGAGATGTGGGTACCAGAACTGGACACAGTACTCTAGGTGAAGTCTCACTAGTGAGCGATACAGTGGTAACATCACCTCTGTTCTCCTGCCTGAAATACCTCTCCCAATGAATCTCAGCATTGCACTGCCTTACCCCCTCCTTTGTCACACCATCCTGCCACTTTGAGATAATTGTATATGGTAACTCCAAGGTCCCTTCGTTGCTTAGTGACTGACAGTATCTCCTCCCTTCCTATACTCGGCTCCTGGGTTCCTATACCCTAGGTGCACAATTTTGCACATTTTGGTATTGAGCCCCCAACTGCCATGTTTCTGACCACTCCTCAAGTTTCCAAAGATCCCTATGCATTCTTTCCAACCCCTCCTGATTGTCCATCCTATTACAGATTTGGGTATCATTTGCAAAAAGGCATACCTTCCCTTCCAGTTCATCTGCAGTGTCACTTATGAAGACACTGCAGAGGACCGGTCCCAGTACTGAGCCCTGTGGCAACCTGCTGGTTACTCTTCCATCCTTAGAGTGAATGCCGTTAACCACCACCCTCTGTCTCCTATCCATCAACCAATTTCTAACCCAATTCACCTCTTTGGATCTCACCCCTACACTGCTCAATTTCTTAATCAGTCTCCTGTGCAGCACAGTGTCGATGGCCTTGCTCAAGTCTAGACAGGCACATCTACTGCCTTCCCCTGATCTATTTCCCTGGTCACTCAGTCAAAGAAATCAATATGATTCGTCTGGCATGACCTCCTCCCACCATGATTCCATTTGATCTACAGAGACTTCCTCAAGGGCTTCCTCATATTCAAATCCCTTCATGATGGTTCTATGTCAAAACAGCGGAAAAAAAAATTACGAGTTCAAAAATAGCGAGTGCACAATAGTGAAACGCAACATAGCGACTGAAAGTATAGCAAGAGTAAAAATACCTCAACAGCAATTATAGCAATCTGTGTTCTAATGAGCAAAATGATTCAGTCACAGAAACTGACGTTTGTGCACTGAAACAAAATGACTTTCACAATGAATGAAAAGGAACATAAAAAAGAAATACTGTTGCCAAGCGGATTTAGTGTAATCCCTCATTATTTATGAAGGCAAAAATGTCATAATGTGGAACGGAATGATCCAAAGCTGTGTTGTAATGACCATGACGTACTGCTTTAGAAGTTCAGTACATTCTGGGAGTGATAGTAATGAAAGGGCATAAGGGCTGTAAGCAAGGAACATGACATAATGTGTGTATCCGCATCATCACTAGGTCTAAACGTTTAACAAACATTAGGTTTTACTACAAATTAACTTTACTGAGTGAAGGGATTAAAGTGATCTTAGTCCTGTGAGCTGAAGAGGAGACATAGGAGGTTTGTTCTTTCATTTACTCTTGCACTTCTTTTTTGGTGGCTATGGAGACTTCATAGGCAAGCTGGTGATGACTTCGGCCCAGGGGGAAGCCACAGATATAATTCCCGACTCCAAGTTGGTTACACTATTAGGCTGTGGTGCAGATTCCTCTTGTATTAGGTCTTCCTGAGACGAGTGGCAAAAGTCACGTAGTGGAGCAAACTTACTGCTCAGCAGGATGGGGGAACTAAGCTGAGATACCCGATTAGAGGAAGTAAGCTGATTGTGTGACTCCTCCGAAGTGCAACAAGTGCTTTTAACAGATCTTGACCCTGAAGCAGCTTCTTCCTGTATTAAAACTGGATGTCTGGGAGGCAGTGCGACCGCAGTGGCATTAGCATATTTAGCAGAATCGCAATCTTTCTCTGCATTAAGCAAGTCTGCACAAACGTCGTTCGAGGTAAGGGCACTGACACTGGGAGGATGAGTTACAGCAGAGTTAAGTGACGGGGAGAAAGTGTGTTGTAAGTTATTTAAATATGCTGAAAGCACTTCATGGGTATTAAAGTATTTAGTCAAATTGTTCATGAATAGCCTCATAACAGCAGGGTATCAGTGCGAATGTGATGCCCATTTGGTGGAGAGTTTGCTTAACTGGGGTAAAAGCTCATCTCCTAACTGACACTTCCTTAGAGAAATCTCTGCGAATAGAAATAAGGTGTTTGGTAGTTGCTGTCTTACTTTGCGCTGATGTGGGTTCACAGATATGCTTGGCACTGTTTTTTATCGCTGTTTTGACATAGAACCAGAACAGCAACAATTAGATGTTAAGCAGCAAATAGAAAGCTCATCCGCTTCTCCGTAGCTCCTCTCCAGTACATTAAAATTCAATAAAGGATTTTGCTATTTTGACTTCTCAACAGATGGAAGATTTCAGCTACTGGCGCTATTTTGATGCGGGAAAAGTCGCTGTTAATGGTGCTAGCTATTAAATGTCACTCGCTATTATTGCTTGCACTATTCTTTATTTGCCATTCTTTACTCGCTATTATCACAGGATGCCGTTCCCCATTATCCAGACTCCTTAGTATCAAGCAGAGTACATGTGACCTGAGGTCCTCCACTCAATGGCTTCTCACCTCTCCCAGGTCCACTACTGACATGGGGCAGGGAGCTTTCTCTAGAGCTGCCCCAAAGCGCTGGAATGCCCTTCCAGCTTCGCTCCATTCATCAGGGTCCCCCCAGATATTCAAAGTGCATTACAAAAACTCCCTGCTATTGGCCCTGACCTGCAAATGCAACTCCTGATCTCAGCCAGCAAATCTCCTTTGTCGGCCCTTCACCCCATGTATCAGGGAGTGCCATCTGATTGGTGGGACGGCAGTTTCCCATCTCCTATGCTTAAATAATGCTCTATCTTATTTATTTTGACCTCCTTCAGTTGGGACCCTGGCCAACATTTCCTGTATTATGAATCATGGTCTCATTTGTTGTAGCTGAACCTTGCTTATTTTACTGTATACTGAAATTACTCATTTATGTAGTAACTACACATGTGTGTATTGTCTTATAATTCCATTTTCTTTTGAATTTCAGTGTACGTTATCTCTAAACTTTTTGTACCTGTATACTGTAAAGGCTCATATATTTCACATCTCTCACCATTTGTTGTATGTGCCATCCAGATGCCCCGGGTTGTGCCTGAAAACAGTCCCTGGGACCAGAGTACGTACTTGGTTATCAAATAAAGAACAGTTACATAAAAACATACCGTAACAGTAGATCTTCGAGGGGGCTCTCAGTCATCAGGCTACACAGTAGGAACCTTCACCATCAGTAAAGGGGAATACACACGGAAGATTTTCAGCAGTACAACTGGGGCTGCCCACACCGTCAACATCTGCTGACGTCAGGAACCCTGGATGGGTGGCTCTGCTCCCTCCTCAGTTCTTTCCCTCCAGAGACGAAGGGAGTAAGGCTCATGCCCTGGGGAACAGAGGACAGAAAGAGGGACCCAGTTCTAAATAAAAGAATGGAAACAGCAGATAACCAGTTCCTGGACAGAAGCCCCAAGAAGGGGGATGGTGGGAGGGAAATTATACCTGATGAGTTAGATCCCCACGAAGATCTACTGTTATAAGTTCTTACCTAACTGTTCTATCTTCTTCGGGGGTATCTCAGTCATCAGGTTACACCATAGGAACGAGTACTAAGCAGTGACAAGTGAAGAACATACAGTCTGGAAGGCTGACTCTCCATAAGCTTAAGACAGGAGTCCTTGTAGCACAGTCCTGCCAAATCCTGCACGGGCTCTTGAAGCAATGTCCAGCTCTGGTTTTCCAGAGGGGTGGGAGAGGCAATAATGGCAAAAAGGGTAGCATTCCAAGATTGCAGGAACAAACAGAGCAAGGCCAACTGTGAGGGTTATCGGAAAAAGGTAAAACAGGCCTGAATAATGGTCAGAAAAAGTGAAGCAGAGATGAAGCTTGGTGAATGCTTGGTGAAAGTGTGGACTGTACTCCAGGTGGCTGCCACACAAATGTCAGTGGCGGAGACCCCTTTGAAATAAGCCACTGAGGTAGCCATGCCTCTGGTAGAATGAGCTTTGACAGCACTAGGTAATTCTTTACCATACTTATTGTAGCAGAACACAATGCAATTTGCCAACCATTTTGATAAACATTGCTTAGAAACTGAAGTGCCTTCTCTACCTGGGGCAAAAGAAACAAACAACTGCTTTGACTTTCTGGACCCTTTAGTCCAAAGCAGATAATACTGCAAAGTTCTGTGCATATCTAACATATGGAACAATGCTTCCCCTGGATTGGCATGCTCAGGAAAATAATCAGGAAGGTGGCTAGACTGATTAAGTGTGAACTCAGAGACCACTTTAGACAGAAACTTAGGATTTGTGCTCAAAGATACCCTGTCTCTGTGAAAAACAAATAAGGCACCTCACACCAGAGGGCCTGAAGCTCTGAAATTCTTCAAGCAGAAGTAATTGCAACCAAAAATAGCGCTTTCCAAGAGAGAAATTACAAATCACAAATCACGATTGACTCAAAAGGAAACAGGGTCAGTTTTTCCAAAATAAAATGTAAGTCCCAAGTCTGGACTGGGGAACAGATTGGGGGTATCAGGTGCAGGATGCCCCTGAGAAAGGTATGGGAGACACCGAGCTGAGCAATAGTGCAGTCATCCACGGGCTCATACAAGGCAGAAAGGTGGACCTTGAGGGAGGAATACTGGATACCTGAGTCAGACAAAGAAACCAGGTAGTCCAGGATATGATTCAAAGGGCAGGTGAATGGGTCTAGGGAATGTTTGGCAGCCCAGATGGCAAACTGCTTCCACTTCATGGCATAAGTGGCATGGGTGGAAGGCTTGGGGCCGGCCACCAGAACGCCTGCCACCCTGTCAAAGACCCCAAATCGGGCAATGGCTACGTTCTCAGGAGCCATGCATGCAGATGGAGGGAACTGAAATTGGGATGGACTAGGGTCCCCTGATCCTGGGTCAGCAGATTCCTGCAAAGGGGCAGAGGGACTGGAGGTTCCTCCGCCAGCTGCTGAAGCAGAGGGAACCATATCTAGCGAGGCCAGAAAGGAGCTACCAGAATCATGCTGGCCCCCTACATTTGCAGATTGATCAGCACACTCTGAATTAGAGGAAATGGAGGGAATGCGTACAGAAATCTTCCGCTCCAAGAGAGGGACAATGCGTCTTGCTAGAAAACTCCAGGCCCTGTATCTAGCAAGCAGAAATTGGGCAGTTTTGCATTGAGTGGGGACGCAAAATGGCCCAACTCTGGACTACTCAATCTATCGAACACATCTTTTGTTATGGATGAGAGAAGCTCCCATTGGTGCATGCTGGCCTGAGTCCTGCTGAGACTGTCCACCAGGGTGTTTAGGATGCCTGGCACGTGGCCCACAGAGAGTGTCAGACTGTTCTTCAGTCCCCAGTACCACACTCTCATGGCCTCCCTGCAAAGAGGATACAAGTGTGGCCCGCCCTGCTTGTTGATATAGAAGACAACACTCAGACTGTCTGACTGCATCAACAGTTGGCCTGGAGCAAGATGCCCCTGAAATGCCTGCATGGCACTGATATGCAGAGTGGCACCCCACTGGGACCAGGAACCCTGGGTTTGAAAGGGACTCAGGTGTGCTCCCCAGCCTAAACTCGAAGCATCCAAGGTTAGAATCTGATGCAGGAAAGAAATCTGGAAGGGGACCCCTTAAAGAAGATTTAAGGGGTTCATCCACCACTGCAATACCTTACAAGCTGGGGAGGAGACTAGGAGTTGGTCCAACTCATCCGTGCGTTGGTCCCATTGCACTCTGAGGGTCCACCGGAGGGTGTGCATGTGGAGTCTTGCCAGTGGAATGGTGGGAATGGCCGCTGCCATTAGACCCAATAGCCTGAGGTACAGTCTGGCAGGAATGTACCAACTCTGAGCGACTTCTTGAGCCTGTGCCATAAGGCATTCTGCCCTGTATTGGGGTAAGAATGCCTTCCCTGCTCAGAGTCCAGAACCACCCCGATGTACTGCAGTCTTTGGGATGGTACTAGAACCCACTTGGGCAGGTTGACCATTATGTCCAGAGAGTGGAAGAGCTGGACAGGGTGCTCCAGAGTCAGCAAGAACAGTTCCCAGGATGGAGCCTTGAGAAGCCAATCACCAAGGTAAGGGAAGACATACAGTCCCTCTCTTCTGAGAGCTGCTGCAACAGCTGCTAAACATTTGGTAAAGACACACAGCGCCAAGGATAAGCAGTCAAGCTGAGGTGGGACCAGCTGTGGAGGCTGGTCCGTCATTTCTGGGTCGCTTGGCCTCTACTCCAGTAGTGGAAACATAGAAACATAGAATTTGATGGCAGATAAGGACCGCTTGGCCCACCCAGTCTGCCCATTTCCCTACCTAATGGATAAGCTGCAGATCCTAGTTAACCAGCAGCCTACTTCTTCCTACCCCAACCCCCTAGAATTGCCTTATGACTGTTCCATGCATGCTTGAATTCCACCACTGTTTTTGACTCCACAACCTCCTCCGGAAGGCCGTTCCATGCATCCACAACCCTCTCTGTGAAAAAATACTTCCTTAAATTACCTCTGAGCCGCACCCCCATCTTCAAATTGTGCCCCCTTGTTCTTGCACACCTCTTTTTTTGAAAGATGCTACCCTCTTGGACTTTGTTGATTCCTTTGAGGTACTTGAAAGTCCCGGCGGACAAGGAAGTCTAGGCTCTGCGCTTACGCTGGGTATGGGGGGGGGGCCCTGAGCCTGGCCTATTGGCTTGTCTATGAAAATTAGACCGCCCTCTGCCATGGGGCTGAGTGTGGTAGAGGGAATGGACAGACTTAATGGCTGTGCCAGAGGCCTGCAAATCAATCAATCAATTTTATTTGTATACTGGAAGGTATGTGAGCAAATATGCCCATTTTCACAAATGTCCAGTGCAGGAATACAACAGATGAACAAATACACAGGCCAATGGAATACATAGGACATATTTATGAGGTCCTGGACATCAGGGTCGAATAGCTTGGTGCCATTAAAAGAGGCATTAAACACCTTGTTTTGCATATCCGCTGCAAATCCATAGACCCTAAGCCAGGAGTGCCTATGAAGACATATGCCAGTGGCAACTGCCCTGGCCACTGCGTCGGCCGTATGATACAGGGCCCTAAGGAGATGTTTACTGACATCCTCCGCAGTTTGCAAGCACTGAAGCAATTCTTGCTTCTGGGAGCCATCAGGAAGGGCTTGCGCAGCAGCTTTGCTCTTTCTCCAGTTGGCATTCTGTAATTTAACCATGTGTGACAGATAGTTTACAGTCCTCAGGTCCAAAGTGGAGGAGGTGTAAACTGTTTTACCCCAGAGGTCAATCCTGCAGGATTCCTTGTCTGGGGGAAGGGAACTAAGATGCTTAGGTGACTTAGATCTGTCATGGGCCGCTTTGATGACCACAGAATCAGTTTTGGCCTGGGCAGCAAAATAAGGAAGGCCCTGAGGGGCATTATAGTTTGTCTGCCCTATGTAGCATAGCTGGAACCATATCTGGCCTCTGCCAGGCTGCAGCAGTGGCATTCTTCAAGGCTGGCAGCATAAGATGAATGATTTTAGGGGGAAATTCAGGGACCTCCAGAAAGTCCACCAGGTCTTTTCTGGTGACATCCTCCTCCTCCTCAGTCTGGAAGCCCCGCTGTAGCAGACAACTGCTTCATGTCATTGAAAAAGGTGGCATCCACAGAAGGAGACCTTGAAGTATGCTTGACAGAGTCCTCACTGACAGAAGAAACAGTGGACTTATCTGAGATGAGGATTTCTTCCTCTTCCTCCTCATCCTCTATGTCATCAGGGAGGATGAGATCTGGATGATACTCCTCCTGGACACTGATCTCCCCGTCTGGGTCAGGTGTTGGATGCACCAGCCCACAGAGAGTCTCCCGGGGTCAACAAACAGGTGTCAACGATGAAGCTGCAGATCGACGGTGCTGGCGACAAAGGCCTATTGAAGGTGCCCAGCTGCTGAATGAGTACACTCGTTAATTTAACAAGTACTTCATTGAGGTCCATAGTGGTTGTCGACGGAGGGGGGGTTCGACGGCACAGGAGCCAATTACCCTCCGTCCTGGGAGCCCGACGAGCTTATAGCCTTGGGAGAAGAAGGAGCAGGCCTCAACAAAGTCATTGTCGATGACATGCCCATCGTCAAAGGAGGAGGGGCTGACGACCCGAAAGTCGACGGTCGTGCACCCTGTGTGTCGGGTGGAGGTCCTGTCAGCTGGTCTCTTTGTCAAGGCGGCCGCTATCGATGAAGAGTCCTCCAAAGAAGAGGTCGACGGGGAACAGGATCGCCGCTGGGGGGGGTGGTCGCAATCCCAGTCTTTTTTTTGTGACTTTTCCCTGAGGATTTGTCTAGGGCCTTGGAGGCCTGGGAGCTCAAAGATTTGGTGGGCGACTGGATGGCCAGTGCCCCAGAGGAACCCTTCCCAGAGCTGGCTACCTGTTGTTCCATGAATTGTGTCAGAGCCTTCTTACTTCACCTAAGGGTTGTTTGATTAAACTTTTGGTAGAGTTCACAGTCGGAGACATCGTGGTCAGGCCCAAGACAGCAGACACAAACAGAGTGTTCATCTGTAGAGGCAATCTTTTTTCCACAGCAGCAGTGATGGAAAAGAGAAGAAGAAGGATTAACTCTCGACATAAACAAAAAGAAAATATCTCTAAAAAGAGATGGCCATAATCCGAAAAAGGCGTGAACACTGCGACAAAGCTTCCACAAAGATTGTGTTTACAAGTTGATGGCAGGAAAGAACTGAGGATGAGCGGGGCTGCCAACACCTATATAGGGTTGCTGACGTCAGCAGATGTCGACAGCATGGGCGGCACCAGTTTTACTGCTGAAAATCTTCCGTGTGAATTCCCCTTCACCGACGGCAAAGGTTCCTACAGTGTAACCTGATGTCTGAGATACCCCCGAAGGAGATATAAAGAATTCTCTACCAACCTTTCCTTTACCAGTGTTTCCATTAATTTCCCCACCACTGAGGTGAGAGTCACCGGCCTGTAGTTGCTAGCCTCTTCCCTCTTGCTGCTCTTAAGTTGACGGACTACATGAGCTCTCCTCCAGCCCTCTGGAACCATGCCAGTGAGCTGTTAAATAAGGCCCTCAGTGGAGCAGCCAGTACCTTCCTTAGTACTTTTAGTGCCTTTGGATGTATCCTGTGTGGTCCCATAGTCTTGTCCACTTTCAGAGATGCAAGTCCCTTCAGGATTCTTTCCTCTGTAAATAGACTTGAGGCTGCCTCCCTTCCCCCTTGTTCCTGCTGCTCCTTGATGTTCCATTCCCCCCTCCACTGCATAGACTGATCAAAAGTACTGTACCTGTTTACGATGTCTGCTTTTTCTCCATCCCTTTCTGTGCGCCTCCCTCTGCCATCCTCCTCATCCTCACTATCCTTCTGTATGGTGCCCCGCTCCTACACTTCCTTAGGGAAAGTGAAATTGCAGACTGTCTGTGCTTTACAACAAGATTTGTTGCTTTGCAACCTGTTCTCCACCCCGGAGACACCACTGTGAGGTCCTTGCTCACCCGACCTGCACGGTGTTGTGCAATGCCAGATCTATTAAAAACAAATCAGCTATTATAGCCGATCTTGTTGAGTCATCTGGTCTGGCTTGCATCACCAAGACCTGGCTGGATGAAAATGTGGGTCCCATTTTGGAGTCAGCGATTCCAGTCGGTTTCTCTGTGATACACCGTGCGAGGTCAGGTCACAGGGGCAGCGGTGTAGCAATTTGTTTTAAATCTGAATTGGGCCTTGTTGATGTGCCAGTTGAGGACACCAGATCTTTTGAGTGTACCGTGGCCACAGGTGTGGGGTGCAAAATCATTCTCGTTTATCATCCACCAGGATGCGAGAATCAGTTTTTGCAGGAAGTCATAGACATCATCATCGATATGGTGTTGGAATCCTCCAGGTTGATGGTACTTTACAGTTGGGACAAGACTTCCTCCGACTTATGAGTTATTTGGGCTGCACTCAGGTAGTTTCCTCTGCAACACATAATCATGGTCACTCATTGGACCTGGTCTTTCTCCTGGGGTTGGAGACCCCCAAATTGGTGGTGGAACCAGGTGGATGGTCCGACCATCACATCATAAGGTTCAGTTTTTTGGCTCCCCCTTATAGGCCTGCCCCTGTGGAGATGGTCCGATACCGACCTTTATGGGGTTTGACCCCTGAAGGCCTTTTGGCGGTGTTGGACCTATCGGGAATGCCAAAGGCAAGCGAGGGTCCAAAGAACCTGCTTCAGGCTTTTAACCAAGCTGTGGTGGGTGCTCTGGATACCCTAGCTCCGTTCCATGTTCACACACTTACTCTCCGCCCTCGGTCCCCATGGTTTGATGGGACTTTGAGGGAGCTGAATCAAGTGAGTAGAAGGTTTACTTGGTTTGATTAGGTAGAAGAAAGTCCGAGGACCCATCGAGTCTACCTCTCCACACCATGTGGAGTAAGGCATCTAGGTGTCCAAAAGGTATTTATCAAGATAATCCTTAAACTGCTCACAGTTTGACGCATCAACTACGTACTGTGGTAACTTATTCCACAGTTTAGCAGCTCTAATCGTGAAGAAGTATTTCCTTTTATCTTTGTATGCCATTGGCACAAATAATTGCCTATTATTGCATCTAAGAACACTAATTTTATTAGCAAACTTAAACCCACAGTCTGCCTTCAAAGTGTAACCCCCTTGTTACCCGGGGTTACTAGAATCCCAGTAAGACCTAGTGGTAGGCAGGGAAGGCAGCTTGTGAAACTCCAGTTAAATGGATTTCACACTGTCTCACTCTGTTCTCAGTCCTAGCTGAGACTGAGGGATGACATCACCATAGAACTATTGCAGCTGCATGAGCCACAATGGAATCTGCAGCAGGGAGTTGGAGTAGAATGTTGGGAGGTTTGAACAGTAGTCTGTAGGTCAGTTGGAGTTTGGAGCTTGCTGAGGGAGAAGCACAGCAGCTCTGTGTTAGGCTCTTGGAGCCTCAGCCCTGACATAGGGCTACATTTAGGAAAAAAGGTGTGTGTTTCCACCTAAAGAGAGACACAGAAGCTAGTTTTAAAGTGGTGGAGACCGCTGATTTGGGTCTCAGTGCCCCATCCCTCAGGGGATGGGGCAGGAAAGATTTTCCTGCATATTCCAGGGGCAACCCCCTGGCTTCTGCTAGTGGAGAAGCTGCCTATTTTGTCCAAGAGTTTGGGAAACAAGAAGATTTCGTGAATCGCCTGTGGGGCACCTGCAACCGGAGGGTGAGTTTCTGCTCTTTCTAAAGGGCCCATGTTTTCACCCTGGGACTTGTGTGATAGTGGGGACTGTACTACTGAAATAGTGGGAGGCCTAGAATAATAGGCTTAGCCAAAAGTAAAAGTATGTTCAAGTCCAGCACAAAAGGAAGTCAAGACATGTAGAGGAGATGTGACATAAGCCTACCCAGTAATCTACATTGCCAAGCTTTCAAAAGAGTTTAGTTTCCAGAGAAATGGCCGGGTATGGATTGTGGGAGCTGGAGGTGGGAGACCCCCCCATCTTTAGTGACCAGGTCCACCTCTACAGATTTGCTCTGTGGATTCCTACTTTGCCTCATGCACTTGACCAGTGATGAGGGAAGTACCCAGACGTGGGACTGGAAGGAAAATTCCCTCTAGGAGTCGAAGTCTCTAAGGTGGTTTGAGGAGCCACCAATTGGAAAACTGGTTCATTTCCCAAAATGGACGCGGATCAAATGTTGGCCGGCGGGGGCTGGCCAGTGGGGAAAAACCACAAAAGGGAGTCGGGCTGTGTACCTAAAGCCGCGGGCAAGTCCGGGCTATGTGCCTGGTGGATCTAGAGCCTGAGGGCTGGAAATGTGAAGAAGTGTTCCGTTATCTCTAATCTGCATTACCAGGAATGTAGCCCCGTGGGGGTCCGTCTATGCTTTGTTTGTTCAGCTTGGATGTGAATAAAAGCCACACTGTAGAATCCCATTCCTGGTTCTGGACATTACAGTTATTGCTTCCTGTGTTCAGATTTACTTGGGTGTCCCTGTGCAGAGTAGCCAAACCTAGGCCCCCTGTGCCGAGTAGCCTTATCCTCCCCGAACCCACTTCCCACCAGGTACTGCTGTCAGCTTCAACAGCATGCCACCTGTCATTTTGCAAAAAGGCAGGGGTCCAGGGGTTACAAAAGTATTATCTTTTAAGATATTAAATAATAGTAGTAGATCACCTCTAGTTCTCCGTGTATCTAAATCATATAAATTTAGTGCTTTGCACCTATCCTTGTAGCTGATATTCTGAAGTTTAGGGATCAATTTAGTTACTTTTCTTTGGACACTCTCAAGATTTTATCCTTTATAAGATATGGCGCCCAAAACTCAGCACCGAAATCTAAATGTGGCCTAATAAATGAATTGTAGATAGGAAGTATACAGGCTTCCTGCTTACAGAAAAAGGGTCTATGTGATAATGGCGACTGCCAAAAGGTGAGCCGTGTTATCGCAAAGTCAGCGCGGTGAAGACCTTTTTGCCGCTTTGACATCCTCAGCGCACGGAAGAGCGGCGGGGACTTGCGTTTCATGCTTTCTGTGGGGCTGTGCCCCCAGCACCCGCGTGGGGGCTTCACCCCGCCCCCACTAAAGAATTCTCAACTCCAGGGGTGCATGTCGGGGCAAAAGCATGAAAATAAAGCTTTGGGCCGGGCGCAACAAATTGCACCAGCGCCCGGACCCGAACCCAGTACCACATACACCGCAACCGCAGGTCAACCCCCGACACCACGGCGCAGCTCAGCAGACCACCACAGCACCACCCCCTACATCTCCTCCGCCTCCTCCCAACCCACGCTCGCTGTGCTTGATCCCCCCAGCGTGCGTGTGCATGTGCATATAGTGACATCCTGTCACCGGATTCGTCCAACCCCCTCATCCGGTCACCCTACCCTCCCCATCGCCATTCGGGCTTTCGCCCATAACGTGTCACTGTTTCAGACAGCGCCGTAGTACATGTGCCCACATCACAGGCTACCCAGAAAAATGATTTCTTAACAGTGGATATAATTCGATTCGCTCTTAAGGTAATGTGTCTACAGTGTTCACCTGATGTTAATTGGTTAGTTATCAGAATACCCAGGTCTCTCTCTGATGTTACTGATCTAATCTCTGAACCATTTCGATAATATTTAGTATAGTGATTTTTAGGCCCTAAATGCATGATGACACAGTTATCCTTGTTAAAGGACATTTTGGTTGTTTATTGACCATTTTTCAAGTTTACTGTCATTTTGAAGAGAAGAGGATTGCTCGATGGACTTAACCTCACTACAAATCTTTGTATCATCTGCAAACTTACTGATATGAGCCTTTAGACCAATATGTAAATCAGATATAAAAATATTAAATAAAGTGGGCCCCAATACAGATCCCTGGGGGACCCCGCTGGTAACAAAATAGACTTTGAATAGGTATCCTGGATTTTAACCTTTTGACTCCTAGATTTAACCATGCCGTGACCCCCGACCCATAGAGTAATATGTTGAGGTTAGAGCATGCCTGGCATAGGTCCGGCCTGGATGTCGACAGGCTTAGACTGATGGAACACTATAGAAACAATATCTCATAAGAAAGCAGAGTTCCTGTCAAGGGAGATTGCTGCAGCACAGAACCGACCAGCTCAGCTGTTCCAAACGGTAGACAGACTGTGCAATTCAGCCAGTCTACGAGTTCGGAAAGCCTTTTCACAAATTGAGTGCCATGAGTTTGCTTGCTTCTTTGCTGATAAGGTTGCCGACATCAGGTCAGAGATTCGCTTATCACACCCTATGGGGGTTACAGGTGGTCAAGCAGGGTTGCGACTCCTGTGTTTTGTTGGGTTGAGTTTGACCTACCAGAGATCGAGGATATCATGCAGCTTCTCCGGGGTATGCGGCCAACTATCTGTAATTTAAATTCGGGCCCTACTCTCCTTTTAATATGGTGTGTTGCTGTGATCGGCCCGGTTCTAGTGAAGGTAATCTGGTGTTCATTGGAGTTGGGGGAGTTTCCCAGCTCCCTGAAGGAGGCTGTGGTAACCCCCCTTCTCAAGAAGCCATCTCTTGACCCAGATTCTCCTGCAAACTACAGACCTATCCCTAACCTTCCCTTTATAGGGAAGGTTACTGAGAAAGTTGTTGCGCAACAGTTGGAGAACCATCTTACCATCCATGCTATCTACGATCCTCTCCAGTTTGGTTTTCGTAAGAGACATAGTACTGAGACCGCTCTGATTTGGGTACTCAATGATCTCCTGATGGCTAGAGAGCAGAAGAGCAGTTCCATCTTGGTCCTTCTGGATCTCTCGTCAGCTTTTGGTACTGTGGACCATGGGGTGCTTCTTGATCGCCTGTGGGTCATCTGTGGCCTGTCTGGTACAGTCCTCAGATGGTTTCATTCTTTTCTCACTGGCAGATCACAGAGGGTAGTATCAGGGATTTTTTCCTCTGACTCCTTCTCTTTGCCATGTGGGGTCTCGCAGGGTTCAGTGTTGTCCCCCACGTTGTTCGCGGTGTACATGCTACCATTGGGAGACACTGTGAGATGGTATGGGCTGAGTTTTCACTGTTACGCAGATGATACTCAGCTGTACCTGTCTTTTGTGCCCGACCAGGATAGTGCGCTCTCAGTTTTTTCCAACTGTCTCGCTGAAATCCAAGACTAGATGAATTCCAGTTGGTTAAAGTTAAACCTTGATAAGATGGAGGTGTTAGTGGTGGAACCAGTTCGCCGGATAGAGGGGTCGGCCACTGGGCAGCCTGCCGGGCTTTGGCTTGGGGGCTCCCAGCTGTCATCCTCTGAATGGGTGCGGAATCTGGGGGTGATACTTGATGACGGGCTGATGCTTCATTCACAGGTGTCAGCTGTGGTCAAGTCCTCATTTTACCATCTGAGGAATATCGCCAGGATTAAGCACCTTGTTTCGTCTGGCAATCTTTTAACCCTCATCCACGCTTTTGTGACCTCGTGCCTTGACTACTGTAACTCCCTGTACCTGTAGCTTCCTGGGGTTGATATCCACCACTTGCAAATAGTGCAGAATGCTGCGGCCAGGTTACTGACTGGGTCAACTCGATCCAGCCATATTTCCCCTGTGCTGCACTCTCTGCACTGGCTGCCAGTTCAGTGGCAGATCAACTTTAAAGTTGGTTTACTGACTTTCAGAGCCCTACATGATTTGGGTCTGAGTCACCTGCAAGAGCTTCTGAATCCGTACTGCCCCCTCCGACTGTTCCGCTCAACCAATGAGGGACTGCTAGAGATTCCCAGGGTGCGTTTGAAGACTTCTGGTGTTCAGGCTTTTGTTTATGCTGCCCCTACCCTGTGAAATTCTCTACCTCATCGGATACGAGAGTGCCAGACAGTGGAGAGCTTTAAAACAGCTTTAAAAACCCATCTGTTTTCATGTGCTTTTCCTGATTTTGACTATCTGATTCTGTATATTGTATGAATATTTTACTAAGTTTTATATTTTTTATTTTATATAAATATTTTAGAGTTTTGTACAGTGCTTTGATATTAGTGACTTGTGTTTAACAAATAAAACATATTATTATTATTATTAAATTGGCCCACCCTAGAATTCAAACTTTCATATCCTTGACTCTGTCTTGCTTACAAACTGTCCCATGTCTACACCCCACCTAACCTGGTAGGCCGGCTGAACCCCAAGGACTCCCGATGAAACCTTCGCTCCACAAACAGCAACCTACTGGAAATCCCTCGGGTCCGCCTCAGCTCTGGTAAAAGATCCTTCAGGTATTCGGCACCCTACTACTGGTGCTCACTCCCACAGAATCTGACCACCTGCACTTCCCTTGAAGGATTCAAAGCTGGGCTTAAGGCGTACATGTTAGAGTGCTACCACTGCAGTTGCTACCGTTAAACCGTTGCCCTATCCCTGAAGGTGCCCTATTTGACTAAACCTAAGAGTGCGCCTAATATTGTCTTTGCCCACAATTAGCTTGGTTACCTGAGCACCTGTCAATTTCCCCCTGATCCTTGCTGTAATCTATGTGACTTCTTGTTGTGACTTTTACTGTGATAATGTTTCTTACTAGGTATCCCATCACTAATGTGTTCCTCTTATCTGTATTGCTGCAATCTACTGTAATATACATGCTGTATTATGCAATTGTATGTAATCTACTGTACTGTGCTTGCTGTATTACATAAATGTATGTAACTAATTATGGTTCGCCCCTGAAAAAGGGACCTCTGGTCTCAGTGGGTTTACCTGGCTATCAAAATTCTATAAATAAATGAACAATCTATCCCTCCCCTTGTTTTCCTTCTCACTGATGTACCTGAAGAAAGTCTTAGCCCCATTTGCTACCCCTTTGGCTATGCTTTCCTCTGTCTGAGCTTTTACAATTCTCACTGCCTTACCTGCTTCCGTTTGCTTTACCTGTTAACTTCCCTGTCTTCTTCTCTCTGCATCTCCTTATAGCTCCTGAATCCCCACACCAGGCACTTAAGTTAAATCCCAATACTGACACTGCAGTGAAGCATGGGGGGGTGGGGGTGCTGTACTCCTGAGGAGCAGTCTTTTGGATGAGACGTTAAACCGAGGTCCCATCTGCCTGTTCTGGTGCTAGTTCAGGTGGATGTTAAAGATCCCATGGCACTTTTCAAAAAAAAGAAGAGTACAGGAATTGTTTATAAAAGAAAAAGCGAGGATTAATGGTACATAACCATCAAAGCTATTAGAAAACAATGTACTTTGTTAATCAAAAAAAGGCAACCTGTGAAGGGAAAACAAAAACATAGATTATCATACACACCATGCACCATAGAACATACGCCTATAGTGGGACTAAGGGGTCATTAGTGAAACCATGAAAGGAGAGACAGAAAATCAACTTTAACATTTCAGTAATCCACATTATATCAGATTGGAGCTCATCCACACTTAGAATTTGGGCAGATGAGGTCCGATTTGATATAATGGGGATTACTGAAACATGGCTCCATGAAGGTATTGTGGATAGAAAGGTACAGATAGAGGGATACAGATTAATTAGGAAAGACAGAGGTAAAAGAGGAGGGGGAGTTATGTTATATACTAAAAAAAAACAAAACACTTTGACCTTTTAGAACTACTTATTCGGAAAGCCTTGAAGGTATGGACTGCTTAGTGGTGGAAATACTATCGAACAGACTTATGATAGGGATAGTTTATGCCCCCACCCTCGAACAAAGGTAGTCCATTTTGACACACTAGCGACAAAGTTATTAGATAATGTTCAACATGCAGATTTTATTTTAGTAGGTGATTTTAATGCTGACTGGAAGGAGAAAAAGGGGTAACAGATGAAAAGATAGTCTAGACATTCTGGGGCTTAGACAGGTGATTCAAGGGCCAACAAGACGTACAGAAAATGTGGAACAGGGCTCTATATTGGATCTTATGTTTATTTCCAATGACTTATTGGCAAAACATGTGGAAGTGATGCCCCTAAATTTGGGGGATCACTACCCAATTAAATGTAATTTAGAATGGTCCAATACCCCCAAAAAGTTAGAGACCACATCTTACTGGGTAATAAACTGGAAAAATGTTAATGGAAGTGCTTTTAGGGAGAGTTTGCGTAGTGCAGGGTTTTAAATAATTGATTAGCAGTTTTTTTCTTGGGACAATGCCAACTGTACAGAAAGTATTTATATAGGTTTTCTAGAAGTGTTATGTTTGTTAAACACAATGAGGCAAGTGCTATGCATTTTCACAATGTTTTAGCACCTTTATGAGCAAAACGCTAATCAATTTTTGGAGTTAAATAAAACCCTGTAGTGTAAACTGGAATAGAATAACTCTGATTCCAGACCTGGCTTGGATATGCAGGATTTTAACAACACACTAATCTCTACTGTTAACAGACATGTTCCAAAGGTACAAAGAACTGAAAACAAAAAACAATTACCAGGGATAACAGACAAAATTAAAAAGTACTTGAGAATAAAAAATCAATTATGGAAAAATGCCAAAAAAACAAAACTTTCAGAGGATTGAAATACATTAAAAAAAATAGCGTAATAATTTTATACACATTATTAGAAACGCTAAATCTCATTACTATAGAACTAATATTGCAGCAGCAAAAGATCCTAAACAGTTTTGGTACCATGTAAAGAAACTTCAAAACCCAACTAGCTCTAGGACTCCTATACATTTGGTTGAGAATAGTTTAATAATAGATGGTCAGAAGAAAGTAGTAAACATGTTAAATCAGTACTTTATAGAACTACCCAATCTGGGATTAGAAAATCCCAGAATGTGTACTTCTGATAGACAACTAAGAGATAGCTCAGAAAGCTGAAACAACAGGTAATAGAGATAGTCAACCGTGGTTTAGATTTAAGCAAATTAAAATTAAAGATGTTAAAAAAGAGTTAAATAGAATGAAGATCAGTAAATCTGGTGGAGCGGATGGGGTGGAAGCCAGATTTTTGAAACTAGGGGATGATATTTTGGCACCGGTAATAACGTACCTACTAAAATGGAGTCTATGTACCTCATCATTTCCAGAGGTATGGAAAACAGGAAAAGTTGTACCAATTTTCAAGGGTTGCCTCAATCTATAGACCGATAGCCCTGCTTCCTACATTATCTAAACTAATGGAGAAATGTGTACATAGGCAGTTTTGTCAATATCTGGACCAATATGGTTTGATAACTGATTGTCAATATGGATTCGGAGCAGGAGGTCCATGGACATGGCCCTGGTAGTTTTTAATAACCTAGTGGCAACAGCTATGAATTCAGGTTTGAGCACTGGGGCCATGCTCATGGACCTCAGTAAGGCTTTTGATTTAGTAGAATATGGGACATTATTGCAAAGACTACATGAAACAGGTGTTCATATAGAAACATTACACTGGTTCAAATCATATTTGGAAAATAACAATGTGTGTCTGTGGGGGCAATGACATCAATACTGGGGGAGGTAAAAAGGGGAGTTCCACAGGGCTCCAGTTTGGGCCCTTTACTTTTCAATATTTATGTTAACAGGTTACCTAAGGTTTTGAAAAACAGTGAGGTCCGGCTGTACGCAGATGGCACTGTTTTGGTGGTGTATGCAGCCAGCCGCACCTCTCTTGAATAAAAATTGCAAGAAGATATGCACAGGAAGGAAGGGTGGTTTATGTGGTCAAGATTACTGATGAATCCTAAAAAAATGCAGTGTATGAGTTGTACAACAGGACTTAAGGAAAAGTCAGAAAATGACAAATATTTCATTTAGAAATAATCAGAAAATTGTAAACACAAAGAATTATCAATACTTAGGAGTGTTAATAGATCAGAAGTTGACTTACAAAGATCATATAAATATAGTAGTAAAGAAAACCACTCAGAAATTAGGAGCGTTAAGGAGAATTTCCCCATGCCTGAGAAAGAAAGGTGAAAACAAAACTTGTACAAAAACTTCTAATTCCAGTAATTAAATACAGGGGATTGGTTTACAGGAGTGCTCCCCAAAAAGCACTAAAAAGACTAGCCAAACCTAAACTGGCAAGATCTGCTAACTCCAGTAGGTATGGTACACATCACTGCAAGGTTTATGCATAATTGAATTGGATGGGTCCAGAACAGAAAAGAGAAATTGGCTGGGTAACTTAGTGTTACAAATTGCTGAGATCTAAAAGTAGTTACCCATTACGCCACTTAGTAACTATAGAGTCAAGGCAAGAGAAAAAGTATTATTTAAGAGAAAGTACAGTAAAAATGTCTTGGTCCAGGATTTGTTACAGGTTTGGAGACATTACTTTACAAACCACCACAGCAAAGTCATGGAATGATATACCTACTGAATTAAGAGCAAAAAATTCCTTACATGAATTCCTGTCAGCTTTGAGAACCATCTTAATCCACATGTAATTGCTACATGTGATTTTACTGAATTGAATATTTAGGTGCAACAGTGTTATATTGTTTTTTACATAAACATATTGTATTGATTGTAATCTGTACAGGGCATTCTTGCTGAAAACAGGGATATTATCCCTAACGATTGTTCTTTTATAAAAATAATTTTTTTCAATCAACTCATAAAATGGAAGACAATAACATCCCTGCATGGTGAAAATCATCACAAAAGTGCCCACCGGCACTGCCTCCAATGGCGAATCCAAGCCGTGGATGAAAGCATTGTTCTTTCTGCTGCATACTGTCAGTGTAGATCAGATTCCACCATCCGTAAAAGGATGGGGTGATCCAACTCCTGTTGTTGTAACACATATTTACATCATACCCTCCAAATCATGACCTTTAGGCAAGAGAAAATCAAAAGTAACACGGAAGGGTCATGCACTGAAGTGAGGCCTGAATAAGAGCCATAAATTAGCACAATCATAAGTGAGTGATCCCCAAAAAGGGTCTGCCCACATCGTACCTAAAATGAGGAATGGTTTCCATGGCAGTCGGATAACTGGCTCTCAGGCATAACCATTCCGTGATACTTTTGTGCTTGTTATTCCCCTTGACATTCAACCTACTATGGCAACACAGCCAAGTTACATCCCAATAATGGGAAGGGAAAAATCTGTCATTCAAGTATGATAAGGCCGTCTGTCTGAGGGAGGGCAGAATACTAGGCATAACTGTGATGTTCATCAAAATCAACCCTTTATAAAAGGCTTTCCTATGTAGGGTGCAAATGACGTCCCAAAATAACCATCAGTGTGTAATAAACATCAATAAAGGCACCAAAAAAATCTGGTAAACCATGTACACATCTAAAGTAAGGTCTGGGTCTACCACATTCCAAAATAAGTGGTATCATCTACTGTGTTGCCCAGTCCTTCCAGGGGGATGGAACTCCCAAAACCCAAGAATAGGTATTATACTGGAAAAAATACTATACATGAAGACCACTGGGTTCACCATATTTAACCCACCCTCTTCATAGGGAAGATACAAAACGTCCCACTTAATTGGGTTCAGCCGACTCCCCTCCAAACCATCGTAAAGAATATACTGTATAATCTAGTTTTATGATTTACTGGAAGAGGAAAAATGGCGCCTACAAATATAAATATTGGGATCAAAAAAGTCTTGATCACTCCCACCCATTTCTTCTTTGACAACTGCCATGATTTCCAAAGTGCCACACAGGCTGCCCCACTATCCAATGCACGAGTCCAATTCAGAGTAGGCAGGTTGGAACTACCAAAATAGATACCAAGAATTTTCACCAGTTCCAGTGTCACAGTTATGTTCCTAATGGACTGTAGGAGTGTGCCATGCTTCCAAATTGGAAGCACTTGTCATTTGGAATAATTAATCCCTGCACCTGTAATTGAAGCAATATTATTAATCAAATCTAAAGCATTTTCCCGGAGACCACATCCTGGACAAATAAACAGGCATCATCCACATATGCAGTTAATCTGATCGAGTCAGAGGAGAGGGGCCAGGGGATGCCAATGATCTGCGGTGCCAATGTCACCGCCCACAACAAAGGATTCAATGTCAAAATATACCAAAGAGGATTCAGAGGGCATCCTTGTCTGACTCCACTTTGTTCCCGAATGCGGGTGCCTCACCAGCTATTTATCATCAGCACTACAGAAGACCGTGAATACACAAGCCGGATAAAAGTATCTGGGAATCCATACTTGTGGAGCACTTGGAACAGATAATTATGGGATACCTTGTCGAATGTCTTAGCCTGGTCCAATACAATAAGGAAGTGTCCTATCTGTCTGGACTGACAAGAAGCTATCAAGTTCCTGATCAATAAAAGATTGTCCTGTATCCTACATCCGGGAATGCAGCAGGACTGGAAAGGATAGATAATGATGGGGAAGAGTCTGGTTAAGCTTTTACAAAAAATATGGGTTAGCAACTTCACATCCATGTTTAGGAGACAAAGGATCTATGTGATAATGGCGACCACAGAATAGCGATCGCTGTTAGGGCGAATGCACATCGCAGAATAAAATATTTCGAGCATGTAGTCCCGGGTGCACAGCAAAAGGGAGCCAGAACCTTAGGTATTACATGTTAATGCGGGGGCGGTGCACCCCCTACTGAAAGATTCTCAACCCGCAAGGGGTGCATGTTGGGGGGGGCAAAACATTTCAGGGCCGGCCGCAATAAAAGGTACCTGCGCCCAGCTCTGAACCTGGCACCCTAGTGCTGCGAGACCTGTACCCACCCACCACACCACAGGAGCAGCTTGGAGGCTCTCCATGGCACCACCCCTCACAATCCCTCCTACCCCTCACTGTGCGTGCTCGCCACCCCAGCGTGTATACATATGGCGACAGGATGTTGCTATAGTCACGCACCCCCATCTGGTTGCCCTCCCTCCCTCCCTACTCACCACAATGCGAGGCACTGAGATTGCGGCCACCGTCTAGGTAGGCACCCAATCGCGTCACCCAACTCATGGGATACTGGAAGCAAATAGGCCTCCAATTTGTTAAGAGTCGTAGATCTCCCGACTTGAATAAAAAAAAATCTGAACAGCTTTTGTAATGGTTCCAGTAAGGGTCAAAGGGGCCAAAACATAATTAAATACTGTACTAAGGTGAGAATAGGGCCGAACGCTGAGGGGCACAACTGATATAATTCAGATACAAGTCCATCCGTTCCTGGCGAAATTCGTCTCCGGAAGGACTGAACTGCACTGCTGAACGGACTTGAGGTCAGTTATCAGTTGAGAGAGAAAGTCATATTCTATCTACAGAAGCTGTGGCAGGTTGAGAAAGTCCCCAAAAAATGGGGCACTGACTCCCCAATCGCAAACTTGGTACTGACAGTCTGACGTAAGTAGTCATGTACCACCTGCTGCATCCCTAGTGGGGTGGAATGTTCATTCCCTGTGGGTTCACATAAGACAGTCATCTGTCGAAGCTGCACTCTATGAAAGCAACTAGTAAACACGTCGTCCGTCAGGTGTCTACTCTTAGTGTCATAAGTCTGTTCAAACAACAGGGACTGTACTCTGTCATATTGTAAATTCTTCATCCGATCAGTCACTTAAGTTATGTGGGCCGTAAGGGACACCCCTCTGCCCAACTGTAAGGAAAGACATTTCTGAAGAGTATATCATAACTCAAGATAAGCAAGGTAGGAGGATCGCCCATTCATCTTGGCTCGACGCTGAGCCACGGTTCCTATGGACTGTTTGGTTAGATCCGAACAGTGAAGCACGTCCGGGTACAAATCCAGGACAGAAAATCAGGCCCGTAATAGGGATCTCAAGCTTTCAAGAAAAGATGAGTCTGTCAGGATGGTATTATTCAACCTCCAGCAAGGCTTCCCCGGCTGAAGTGTTGAATCAACAGCTAATTCACGATGGACAAGGGAATGGTCAGTGAGACCAACAGGGAAAACCGAAGCTGATGGGATGTTACACTTATAGGCCCAGATATTCAGACTACACCAGGCAGGGGCGCAGCTCAACTGGGATGCGCCAGGGAGTGTGCTGGGCGATATTCAACGGTGCTGCACCATGGCTCAGCACCGTTGAATATAGCAATGTGGCCATCCGCACTGCGCCAGCGCAAGTGGCAAGAGAGGAGCAGGGGAATGCGCAAGTGCGGTTGCACTAGGCGCAGGAACCGCGATATTCAGTGGTGGATATGCAAATCGGGCCATAATGCATGCAAGGCGCAAATGGGGCCATTAGCATGTCATTATGGCACCATCTGCATGCAGGTGCGCCGATCCCCGGCGACTTGCACCTGGCGCCCTGCCAGGCTGTAGCCGTCGGGGTCCGATGCCCCCTGCACATTGCGGAAAAGTGCCCCAATGCCTGTTTGCAGGCATATGTAGAATCAAATTATTTTAATTCATCCCTGGTGGTCCAGTGGACCACATCCAGCCCGATCACGGGCATATGTATAATAAAAATATTGTAACTTATCCCTGGTGGTCCAGTGGACCACATCCAGCCCGATCGTGGGCATATGTATAATAAAAATATTGTAAATTATCCCTGGTCGTCCAGTGGACCGCTTCCAGCCCGATCGCAGGCATATGTATAGTAAAAATAATTTAAATCATCCTTGGTGGTCTAGTGAACCGTATCCAGCCCAATTGCGGGCTTTGTATGTGGAAAACCCTGGTGGTCCAGCGGTACCTCCCTCCCCACCCAGATCTGCCACCCGCCCCAGTCAGCGGCCGGGCGGCAGCTCTACCGCAAGCAGCTACTGGAGCTGTGTAATAATGACGGCTGTATGCCCATTGGTCCACAGCGGGCCAATGGGCGCGCGCACCGTACCGTACTACACAGTCCCAATATGTGAATGGATCCAGGGGCTGAACATAATGCAGCCTTAATGGCTCGAAAAACTTCATCACACTCTGGGGTCCTTTTCACTTTATTCGGGAACTGTTTCTTTTTGAGTTCAGTGAGAGGAGTAGCTAACTCGGCAAAGCTGGGAACAAATCTCTGATAATAACCAGCCAGCCCTAAAAATGACATGACATGTTTCTTGGTGTTGGGGACAGGGCTGTTAGCTACATCTTCTATCTTGGAAACCTTTGGCTTGACATCTCCATTTCCCAAAACATAGCCCACATATCTGGTTTCCTGCATGCCCAATGCACACTTGGTAGGATTAATTGTCAGACCTGCCTATCTGATTGATTGG
Source organism: Neoceratodus forsteri (assembly GCA_016271365.2). NCBI lineage: Eukaryota > Metazoa > Chordata > Ceratodontiformes > Ceratodontidae > Neoceratodus > Neoceratodus forsteri. The sequence continues at coordinate 272,083,299 of JADMNL010000025.1, forward strand.
ATACCTGCTCGTAGGTGTTCCAGGTGGCTTTTCCAGTCTGAACTGTACACCACAACATCATCCAAGTATGTAGCACAATAGCCAGTGTGAGGGGATAAAATTACATCCATGTACCATTGGAATGTAGCAGGTGCACCATGTACACCAAATGGCATGGTGGTGAAATGATAGAATCCCATAGGAGTGGAAAATGCAGTTTTGCCTCTGGATTCTTTAACTAGGGGGATTTGCCAGTAAACCTTGGAGAAATCAAAGGTACTGATATACTTGGCACTCCCCAATCTGTCCACCAAATCATCTGTTCTGGGCATAGGATAACGGTCAAATTCTGACACCTGATTAAGTTTCCTAAAATCAAGGCAGATTCTTCCACACCCTTCTTTTTTGTTTACAATCAACATTGGTGACAACCAAGCACTTTTTGACTCTTCTATGATACCCAAGTCTTTCATTGTTTGTATTTCCTTACCCATGTGAGCTCTTAACCGCTCTAGTAATCTGTATGTCTTTTGTCTAACAGGACGAGCATTCCTTGTCACTATTACGTGCTCAACCCCTTTTGCTCGGCCTGGCACTGTGGTAAAAGTACTTTTAAATGTCTTTAGCAATGACCCGATGGTGCAGAGGGTTGAGGCGCTGGATGCCTTACTTCTTGCAATGCTGTCAACCCGTGTTCGGTAATGAGCATGGGCTAGCAGAGGCCAGCACAGGGGGTAGGGTGCAGTGCAGGATTGAGCTCCTGTCAGACAACTCTCCTCTCTGCGGAGGGATCTGAGCTTCCAGTGGCTCTTGGCTGCCTCATGGTAGAGGCCAGGGGGCAGTACAAGCCGAGGCAGTCAGGACACTAGGCTAAGGGGGTGGAAGGATAGGGCCATTACCGGGACAAGAGGGTGCATGCATGCCTCCACACGCATGCGCCTGTCTGGGGTCCTGGGTAAAAATGGGGAGAAAACCAGGAGACACGGTCAGGGGCCATGGCACGATGAAGCATCCGGACCTGCTCTGGGGATCTGCCAGGACACACAAGGTGTCACAAGATCCTGAACGACCCCGGAGTCTGGTAGGGTTGGCTGATGAGGCAGCTGCAGCCCGCCGAAAGGAAAACAAAATACCTGTATAAAAAAAAAGTCTTTAGCAAGTTACAAATTTCTGAGGTTTGTTCAGAGTTTAAGGAAACATTCACCTTTACAGCATCAGCAGCTACAGTTTGTTCCAGTCTACCAGAAGCTACATCAATATCTTCTTTATCAGTTTCTGGTATAACCAGCAAAACAGCTTTTGGTGTGTTTTCAACCCATTTCTTGAGGAGGTTAGCATGGTATATCTTAGTATGTTTTTTCCTGTCAGGGGTCTCAGTCTCATAGCTAACTGTGTCAATACATCTTAACACTTTATAAGGCCCTTGCCACTTCATTAACAGTTTATTTTCTGTAGTGGGTAACAGTAGCAAGACCTTTTCACCTGGATCAAAAACGTTTTCTTTTACCTTCTGCAGGTTTGGGGCCTCTTCCTGATTACTGTGGGCGATTTCAACATATTTTGCCAGCTTCTTTCTCAGGGCACAGATATAAGATGTAATAGATTGTTTCTGAGTGGGGTTATCTTCCCATGTTTCTTTTATTACATGTAGTGGCCCTATTGGTTGTCTACCATACAACATTTCAAATGGTGAAAAACCTGTTGATGCTTGTGGCACTTCTCTGTAAGCAAAAAATAGGTAAGGTAAGCATTGGTCCCAGTCTTTCCCTTCCCCTTTTACAAACCTTTTTAACATGCGTTTTAGGGTTTGATTAAAATGCTCAACAAGACCGTCTGTCTGAGGGTGATGGGGGAGGTTCTTATGGCAGTGATACCTAGTAGTCGGTACAGCTCCTTCAGTAATGCAGCACCAAAATTACTACCCTGATCAGTAATAATCTATTTTGGTATGCCCACCCTGCTGAAAATTTTGGCAAGCTCTGCTGCCACTTTTGGGGCTGTGACAGTATACATTGGAACTGCTTCTAGGTATCGAGAAGCATAGTCACATACTACCAAAATGAACTGATTACCCTTTCTACTTTTGTCTAAGGGGTCAACCACATCCATTGCAATTCTCTCAAAAGGCACATCTATCAAGGGTAGGGGTGCCAGGGGCACCTTGTCTTTTTTTAGTCACTGGAGCTACTTTCTGACACTCAGCACATGAACTGCAATAGGTAACAACTTCTTCACGAATTCCAGGCCAGTAAACGCTATACAGAAATCTGGCAACATAGAAACATAGAATTTGATGGCAGATAAGGACCGCTTGGCCCACCTAGTCTGCCCATTTCCCTACGTAAAGGATAAGCTGCAAAGCCCAGCTAACCAGCAGCCTACTTCCTTCTACCCCCGCTAGAACTGTCTTCTGTGTTTCCTGCATTCTTGAATTCCCCACTGTTTTTGACTCTCCGGCCTCCTCAGGAAGGCTGTTCCATGCATCTACAACCCTCTCTGTGAAGAAATACTTCCTCACATTACCTTTGAGCCGTTCCCCTCTAACTTCAAATTGTGCCCCCTTGTTCTTGCACATCTCTTTTTCTGAAAGATGCTACCCTCTTGGACTTTGTTGATTCCCTTGAGATATTTGAAAGTTTCTATCATGTCCCCCCTCTCCCTCCTTTCCTCGAGGCTATACATCTTAAGCTCCTTTAGTCTTTCTTCATATGTCTTCTGGTGCAGACCCTGCACCATTTTGGTTGCCCTCCTCTAGACAGCCTCCACCCTGTCTATGTCTTTGCAGAGATGGGGTCTCCAGAACTGTACACAGTACTCCAGATGTGGTCTTACCAACTGTCTGTACAGAGAGCCAACAACTTCCTGTTTTCTACTGGTGCTGCCTCTCCCTATGCATCCCAGCATCCCCCCAGCCCTCCTTACTGCCTTCTCACATTGCTGGCCTACCTTTAGGTCATCTGATATGACTACCTCCAGGTCCCTTTCCATTTTTGTTGTCGTCAGCATCTCACCCCCCCATTGTGTACTCTTCCCCTGGGTTTTTGTTTCCCAGGTGCATTACTTTGCACTTCTTTGCGTTGACTCTAAGCTGCCATACATTTGACCATTACTCCAACCTTGCCAAGTCCGTTTTCATCTTTTCCAACCCACCTTGCATAACGACCCTGTTGCAGATCTTTGTGTCATCTGCAAAGAGACATACTTTCCCTTCCAGTCCCTCTGCAATGTCACTTATAAAGACATTAAAAAGGACCGGCCCCAGTACTGAACCCTGCGGTTCCCCACTAGTTACCCTTCTTTCTTCACTGTAAATAGAAACATAGAAGTTGAGGGCAGATAAGGACTGCAAGGCCCATCCAGTCTGCCCATTTCTTTTTCTACCTTATGAATGTGCCACAGGCCTTTGCTCTGTCAATGGCCTATCTATTTATACTCATCTGTATTGCTCCCTTATGCCTATCCCATGCCTGTTTGAAGCCCTGCACTGTATTCATATCTACCACTTCCTGAGGTATGCTGTTCCATGCATCCACCACCCTTTCTGTGAAAAAGAACTTCCTCACATTACCCCTTAATCGGCCTCCCTCTAATCTCATGCTGTGTCCTCTTGTCCTGCTATTTTTCTTATACTGAAACATGTTAGACTCTTTCACCTTGTTAATGCCCTTAAGGTGTTTGAATGTTTCAATCATATCACTTCTCTCCCTCCTTTGCTCTAGGGTATACATATTGAGTTCAGTTAATCTGTCCTCATATATTTTCTGATGCAGTCCCTGCACCACTGTGGTTGACCTTCTCTGGACTGCCTCAGTTTGGTTAATGACCTTGTGAAAGTGTGGCCTCCAGTACTGCACGCAGTACTCCAGATGGGGCCTAACCAGTGTCTTGTAAAGAGGGATTATTACCTCCCTCTCCGACTTGTTTTACCCCTACTAATCACCCCAACATCCCTCTAGCCTTACCTACTGCTTCAGAGGTCTGCTTGGATGATTTCAAGTCATCAGTGATGATGACGCCCAAGTCTCTTTCTTCCCTTGTGACTGCCAGCAACTCCCCTCCCAGCCTATAGGTGGCTTCAGGGTTTCTCTTCCCTATGTGCATGATCTTGCACTTTGCGTTAAACCCCAGTTGCCACTCTTCCGACCATTTTGCTAGTTTATCCAGATCTCTTCTCATTCTGCCCACACCATCTGGATCATCTACTATGTTGCAGATCTTGGTGTCATCTGCAAACAGACAAACCTTACCCTCCAGTTCATCTGCAATGTCACTGATGAAGACATTGAAGAGGACTGGCTCCACGACTGATCCCTGAGGTACCTTACTTGCGACTTGCATCTCTTCTGACTGCATACCGTTTACCACCACACTCTGTTTTCTGCCCGTCAACCAGTTTGTCACCCAGTTGACCAATGTCTGACCCACCCCGACCCTACCCAGCTTATTAATCAATTTTCTATGTGGAACAGTATCGAAAGCTTTGCTGAAGTCAAGGTAGGCAACATCCACTGCTCCCCCTTTGTCCACCATTCTGGTTACCCAGTCAAAGAAATCTATGAGATTAGTTTGACAGGACCTTCCTTTTGTAAACCCATGCTGTCTTGGATCCGGTGCTCCTATGGATTCCAGGTGTTGCACTATCCTTTCCTTCAGGAGAGTGCCTCCATAATCTTGCCCACTACTGAGGTAAGACTGACTGGTCTGTAGTTCCCTGCCTCCTCCCTGCTACCACTCTTGTGGAGCGGGATCACATGAGCCCTTCTCCAGTCTTCTGGGACTTGTCCTGTGCTCAGAGATTCACCAAACAGTTCTGATAATGGCTCTGCTAGTTCCACCCTTAGCTCCTTTAGTACCCTGGGATGTATGCCGTCAGGTCCCATTGCCTTGTCCACCCTGAGCTTACTGAGCTCTGTAGGACCCTTTCTTTTGTGAGAGACTAGTGCACACTTACCTCCTCCATATCCATGGTGCAGAGCTGTGGGCCCTGCCCTGCCTTCTCTTCAGTAAATACAGAGCAGAAGTATCTATTTAGGAAAGATGGTTTTACATGGTCCTCCTCCTCACACACACCCTTATCTCCTTTGATCTTAGCAATACCCCCTCTGGACTTTCTCCTTTCTCTACTGTATCCATAGAAAGTCTTGTCACCTTCTTTTACTGTTCGTGCTAGTGTTTCCTCAGTTTGGGCCTTTGCCTGCTTTACTGCCTTCCCTGCTTCCCTTAGGGAAGTTTGGTATGCCTCCCTATCTTCATCCTGCTGCGTTCCCTTATATTTCCTGAAGGCCAGCCTCTTGGCTCTGACCTTTTCAGCTACTGTGTTTGAGAACCAAAGTGGTTTCCTTCTTCTTTTGCACTTTCTTTTCTCACTAACACAATGGGATGTTGCTTCAAGTATTGCATCTTTAATGCTTGCCCACTTTGCCTGTACCTCCTCTCCTGTATTTCTTTTTGCCAGGGCTAGCTTAACTCTGTTGGCCATCTTATCAAAGGCAGCTCCTCTGAAGTCCCATATTTTTGCCTTGGAATGGGATGATTTTGTTCTAGTGGCCAAACTGAATCATACCATGTGATGGTCACTGGCACCCAGGTGACCTTCTACCTGGAGATCTGTGATCCTTTCCCTGTCAGTCAGTACTAGATCTAGGATAGCCCTGTCTCTAGTGGGTTGTTGTACCAGTTATTTGAGGCCTTCCCCCTGCAGGGAATCCACCATGTGTCTAGTTCTGGCAGATGTCCCTGCTGGTATTGACCAATCTGTATCTGGCATGTTGAAGTCTCCCATTATCAGAACCTCCCCTTTAGCTGTCATATTTTGTATATCTTCTAACAGTAACGTGTCTATGTCCTCCCCCTGGTCTGGAGGCCTGTACACAATCCCAGTTCATGTGGCTGTCCTATTTCCTGTTTCCAGGGTGACCCACAGTTCTTCTGGCTCCTTATGTGTATTCTGAATTTCTGTAGCTTTGATAGTTTCATTGACATAAAGGGCCACTCCACCCCCCTCCCTTTTTGCACCTTGGTGTCTTCTGAACAGTACACAGCCAGGTATTGAAGTCTCCCAAGTGTGGTTACTGGTAAACCATGTCTCGCTAATGGCTATTATGTCCAGTTTAACCTCTGTCCTAATTACCTGCAGGTCTGGGATCTTGTTTCCCAGACTGCGAGCATTTGTGTACATGAGTTTCCATTGGTCAGATTTCGGTGTGTTAGCTGTTGGGCTAGGTCTGGCATTTCCCCTGTGCATCGTATGGGGAGACGGACCTTTTTCTTTACCTGGTGATGCAAATGAACTACAAATATGGTGAACTACTGTTTGACCACTAGCTGAGGGGGAGGGGTGTTCTTCCCATTCGATGTTTTGGGTGCTGCACCCCTCTCCCCGTTTGCTAGTTTAAATATTCTGCAAAGATATCAAACTTCTGCCCCAATGCACTGACTCCCTCCTTAGTCAGATGCAGTCCATCAAATTTAAAGGACTTCCGCTCCCAAAACTGTTGCCAGTTCCCTACAAATTTGTGCCCTTTTTCCTGGCACCAGCCCTTGAGCCACATGTTTAGCTCCCCTGTGGACTCCATTTACTATTAACCACTGTGTCCTGTTGTCCAGCCAGTGTTTTAGCCAGGTTACCACCCTGGGACCCACTACCAGGCTGGCTAATTTGTTTATTAATCTTTTGTGCGGGACTGTGTCAAATGCCTTGCTAAAGTCTAGGTAGGCCATGTCCACAGCCACTCCCTGGTCTACTACTTTGGTCACCCAGTCAAAGAAACCAATTAGATTTGTCTGACATGACCTTCCTGCTGTGAATCCATGCTGCCTTGGGTCCTGTGCCCCACTGGCCTCCTTCAGAAGTGATTCCATCATTTTCCCTACCACTGAGGTCAAACTGAGAGGCCTGCAGTTTCCTGCCTCTGTCTTGCTCCCACTTTTGTGAAAGGGAATCACATCCGCCCTCCTCCAGTCCTCAGGTACCACACCATCCTCCCATGATTTATTAAAAAGGGTAGTCAATGGTGTTACTAGTTCACTGGGACTCCCGAGTGAAACCGACTGTGAGATTAGTGTGTTAAAGGAAGTTTTACCTACAGTTTTGTGTCTTTATTTCCCTATGCTGTTACTGAACAGTGAATTTACAACAATGTACTTTATGAGGATCTGACCAGCTAGCGCAATATTGGATGTACTGGACGAGACGGCGTGCGTCTGTGACTGAGGTGACTGAGAAGCAGGCACAGATAGCAGACTGCTTAGCGAGTTTTATTTCTATAGAAGGTATGCCACCTATGCTTTGAAAGTCTGCAATCTTACCAGTATACCTTTTGTTAGCTCCCATCGGCTGTCATTTTTTTCTTGTTTCTTCTAGGGTTGATGCAAAATTCTTTCTCCCTCTGTGTAATGGCAGCAGAGTGAAGCAGTAACTGGAAGACGCCGTTCGGGCCGGTAAAAAGAAGTGTACGGAGGAGCAAAAAGGAGAAATTTGGGTATTGTTTTAATAACCAACCGGAAGCCGTGGCTTTGAGATTGACTCCTGCAATAGATTTTATCCTAAAGGGACGTAAAACTTTTTTTTTGTTTTTATTGTGTGTCTTTTATGTATCTATTTATTTTTTGCTACTGGTCCTTTTAGGTCCTGTTTTAGTACTGTTTTAACTTCTTTTCTTTTCCTTTTTCTTTGTTAAAAAAAAAAATAAATAACCGTGAATGTTTTTTAGAATTTGATTTTGTTTGTTGGTTGTTTTGAATTTTCCCAGGTTTAGATAAGTCACGTGTACTTGATCGGCCTATAGCCTGTTAGTCTCTTTCCCCTGGGTCCTTAAGGCGCATGCGTTGAGTCCTCCTCAGATGCCTTTGCAATCACAGAGGAGAGAGGATCACGGCAGCTTTACTTGGGATTACTAGTTACTAGTTATATTGCTTTGCCTTGATTTTACTATTTGCTAAAAAGGGGAAGATATAACATTTGTACTTGACCCGCTTGATTTAACAAACTAATAAGGGCTGCAAACAACGGTAGACAACGGCTAAGGCTAAGGAAGCTCAATTTTATGATTCAACAATTGCTGCTAAAAGTAAGGGAACATTTGATATTTTATTTTTTGATTTTATGAGATTCTGATATAAGACTGAGAGTACATAGTTTTTTATAGGGGGGGATCATTTATTAAGACCTTAGAATGACTAGTTTCTGAGTTTGTTTTTTGTTTTATAGTGCCCAATTATCATACTCCGAGAGTGTATCAGCAAGGTACTAATGGACACTGGGATTACCTTTATCATCTCTATCAAATGTGGTGGAAGCTAGAACTTCTATAAATATCAAAGGGGACTCATGGATATTAACGGACATTAGCGGGACTCTTGATGAGATTCTGAAGATTTGCCCCTCAAAAATGTTATTTCCACCCAATATGTTCTAACGCCACTAACATCACATACATCACAAATCTTTGGAAGTATCATACACTGGTGACTTGTTTGTTCCTGCTGCTCCCTGTTTCTCCATTATTAAGATTCTGAAAGAGATTCTGAAGGGGACTTGAGGAGTCTAAACTTCGATTGTTTTTCCTCTCCATAAGAACAACACAAAAGGACATGGTGGTGGTTTTATTCTAAACATTCGTAGTTACTGTTTCTAGTGATGTTTTTTTCTGTTTTTTAGGAAGTCATAAGACTCAAATAGATCTATTGGATGTTTGTGTTGATGCTTGTATTGTCTGTATCTTTTGTACTTGAGTCTGTACCTGATTAGATTTCATTGGGACTTGATTATTTTTAAAAAAGAAAGGGAAATTCATCTAATTTATCCAACTCATCTAAATGATTTTATGTATACCCATAGCGGTAAGATGGTGGCTAAAAATAATATGCGTGTGAACAAACAGAATAAATTGCTTACTGGTTACTCAAACTTAAATTCGGAAGTTAAAAGGTTAAGGGGGTTAAAAGTAAAAGTAATTGTTGTGTATATACACACAATTTAGTTATTATGGCTTTGACCCCTAAAGAATTTAAAGAACTCGAATCCGAAGGAGTTACTTCACCTTTTTTCTCCAATTTTTCTACAGAAGAACATGGCGCACAAAACTATGGGTCAATTGATTTGGAATCTAATTACATAAATCAATATATGGTTAAAGAGAGGGACTTATCGCAGGGTACTTCATTATTAGAGAATTTTAATAAATCAAGTCAAGACAAAATGGCAAAGGGTGCTGTGCTCAAAAAAAGTGCAAGTTGGGGTTAAGAAGTGGGACAAAAAACTTTTGATTAACTCCAATAATCGACTTGTAACTAAGGAGTTGGAGGTAAATAGAAATTCACCTATTCCCCCTAATAGTACACTTTGTCAAGCTATAATTACAGATTTTTTTTCTAAAAACCAGATTGAACTTCAGGAAGCTATAAATCTGAGTACCCAACCTATATTGCGTCACACAGAAGGTCATCTGGAGATTTCCCCAAAGGAACATACTATTATTATAAACTCCTTAGGAGTCTCTGTCCAAAACGATTGGATAGGAGAGTCAGCGAATTACTCTTCTGATAGTGGGACAAATCAAGGGGTCTCTGTAGCAAAAGATGATGTTATCTCCTACTTCCCATCTGGTTTGAACCTATTTAGCCCATTAGAAATGTCAGAGACATCGGTAGCCGTAGAGGACTCAATAGTGGAGGTGGAGGAGCAAATGTATGCAAACCTAAATGGATCTCCAGATGAGATCTTTGAAAGAATGGATAGAGAGGTACAGAATACCCACTTAGACCAGGACTTTGTCACCCAATGCCCTCATACTATATCCAAATATACTATCAAGGCCTTGGCCCATCCGGTCATGTCAAATGTTGTGCTACTAGAGGCTTATAAGGGCATCAAAGTGGCCTTGGAAAACTTGTCACAATTTTGTATAGAAAAGTTTGCTTCACTTGAACAACAAATCTCACTGTTGATCGAAAAAAATGAGACGAATAGATCAAATCAAAACTTGTCATTCTCTTTAAGTTTCTCTGAGACCCTGAGAAGTAAAAAAAAAAACAGAGGGGTTTAATAAGAAAAAGAGGGGAAAAAAAGGAGAGTAACCCTAGGGAAAAAACCTAACAATATTAAACTTAGGCAACAGAAAAATAAAAAGATCAATAAAAAGGAAAGAATGGTAAGAGGATCTTCTACTATAGCAGCGACTAACGAGCATATTAACCTAGAGGGGGGTTCAGGTGCCCAAAGAACAACTTAAGCCACTTCATTTACTGAATGGCATGAATATGGAGCTAGTAACTAACTTAACAGCAGTTGAATCAATCTCTTTAACAGCTCAAGAAGAAAGGACTAGTAATAACATTCCAGTCCAACAGTTAATTCCTTTGGAGAATTCAACTAAGAGAGATCAACCTAAATAAAGCTCTGGAAATAACTCAGTGTTATTAAGGGATGATACTCACGGTATAGTTAAAGAAGACCCTGAACCATATGACCTATTATGTACAGGCAAGGAAGTAATCTTCAAATTGGATTATATATATTGTAAAGATTATAAAATCAATGCAACTTTGATGAATTTGATAGCCCATATGTTGACAGCAGAATTGGGATTACCAGCTGTAGCAGATGCTCTTATTATGGTAACCAGGGACACATCTAATCCCCTTGGTCCAGTTTATTTTATGCTCCCAAATCTGGATGTAGCAAAAAAAGTTTGGGCAAAGCAAGGTTTGATAGACTTATTAGGAATGGCACTGTCATCACCAGTGACCTGGGTTACAATCTGGAAAAGCACTTATAATGGGATTAAACCAGGTAAAGTGCTAACATATGATAAATTTAAGTCTACCCTTGCACTGCTGAACTGGGAATTTGCAGTACCTCTTGAAGGCTCTATGTTTGTTATTTTTGGGATAGAAATATTGGAGGGAGAAACTGCTGCTAATTTACCATCCCTTTTGAGGATGATTTTGTCAGCCATTATTAAAATGCAAACACACTTGGATGAAACAGTACAAGCAGAAAGGGTCATGAAGGATGAACAAGGTACTCAGATAAACTGTTTTATATCCTCTGCACAACTAGTAGCACTATTACTAGAGAAAAGACGTATACTGGATGAGGTGGGTCTCTACTTGGTAGAACTGAATGAGTGGGGAAACACAAGAACCATCTAGAACGATTCATTCATGACTACAATCATTTGAAAGTCAAGACTTCAATGCATCAATAAATCAGGGATGGAAGGTAATGACTAATATAAGCTGTAATATCCTTAACTGGAATATTACAGGACTTCATAACAAATTTGCAGATCCTCAGTGGGTTAGTTTTGTCTCTACTTTTGAAGTTATTATTTTTCAAGAGACATGGGCACTATCTCAGCCTTATATTAATGGTTTTGAATCAAATTTTGTACCTGCAGGTAAAGTGAAAAAATACGGAAGAAATTAAGGAGAACTGGCAATTATGACAAAATTTAGGGATGGATTAAGGGTTTTTAACAAGTCACTCCCTTACTTCCGAAATACTTATGGTAGTAGTTGAGTGGGATTCCAATATTGTTCTGATTGTAAATGTATATATTCCATTATGTTTTCATACTCACCCCACATATGATATTTGGACTCAGTTGTCTATGGGAATAGATTTGTTTACACAAACAAATAAAGTAGATATAGTGATATTAGCAGTTGATTTTAATGCTAGGATTGCAGATTTTGATAATTTAATAGAGCTGCAAGAACAACTTTATATGCCAAATCTCGAACAAAGAAGAACTACATATATAACTGTTAATGAGGCAGGGAGATGTTTTCAAACCTTTATTAAGGATAATAATTTTCTTATCCTTGATGGGAGATTAGAGGGGGATCAAGATGGAGAATGTACATTTTTCCCCCCCTCAGGTAGAAGTGTGATTGATTTTATTTTATGCTCCCCTTTTAGTTACCAATGCTTTAAAAATTAGAGGTGATTATGAGAACAGAAAGTGATCATGCAGCAATCCAGTTGACCTTTAAGAATCCAGACAGTAATTCTTCTTCTTCACCTAAACCTATGATTGAGCTTGAGATTTGAGGGAATAAGAAGCTAAGGTTGAATAATAAGGTAATGAATGAAGTATCACATATAATATAGTCTCCCACCTTTGTCAACCTATACCAGAGTATACAGATTGATTCTAAAGGTGAGCAAATTTTATCACCTGTTGAATTTAGGATATCAACAAATAATTTATGAGATTTATTGCACTAATATTATTGAGCTCAAGTCAGTATCCTGGTTTGATGATTACTGTAAGAGGGAGAAAAAAGTTAGCTAATCTTATTAGACAAACAAAAAACATTCGACAAAAGGGGCGCTGCTAAATCTAAATAAAGCTCGTAGTGAATATAATAAATTCCTGGTTCACAAAAAAAAAAAGGAGTTTACACACGAACAATGGGAAGTAATGTATCCAGCTATTAAGGAGGGTAACAGTAGGCTCTTTTGGTCATTAGTATCATAGGAATCATAGGAAGGATACTGAGCCAAATGGACTTTCGTCCTATATGCTCGCCATTTAGTTCTCATTTCTAATCTTATTCATGTAACTATCCCATTTAGATTTAAACTCAATAGTTGTTTAGCTAGCCACAACTTCCAATGGTAATCTATTCCAATCATACACAACTCTTTGATTAAACCACTGTGTACTTCGTACTTTCTTCCTGTTTGGTGCTGTTAACTGCATCGGATGAGACCTAGTATTGTACACACTAATGTTTGATTCAAGACCAGTGATATTCCAAAGATCGTCGTTTTGCCAAGCCTTATGCACTAAGCACATATCGCCTCTTTTTCTTCTCTCCTCCAAGGAATACATATTCAGCTCTCTTAGTTGGGTTTCACAATTTTTCCCTGCCATATTATAAATAGCTTTTGTTGCTCTCCTCTGAATCCGCTCCAACAATATGAAATCCTGTTTTTTGTATGGTGACCATACCTGGGCTCCAAACTCCATAATAGGTCTCACCAATGATATATACAGAGGCATAATAACAGTCCTGTTTCTAGGTGATATATGCCTCAATATACAATTTAAAATTCCATTTCGGGCTATTTTTTGACAGTGTGATGAAAAAGACATATCCCTGGAAACTATAATACCCAGATCTCTTTCCTCCACTATTGTCTTTAATGATACATTTCGTAATTTATAGGATAGTGTTGGGTTTCTGTTGCCCAGATGCATAACAAAACATTTGTCACGATTTAATGTCAGTTTGAATTTGTTTGTCCATGTATCAATATCGTCTATTGTGTCTTGTAAATTAGATGAATTTTGTCTAATATTTATTTCTGCACCAATCCTGCAATCATCAGCAAATTGTTGTATCCATACAGATTCTTGCTTTATTTGAAGTGATGATACATAACGATTAAACAAACAAGGGCCCAGCACTGATCCCTGGGGCACCCCACTAGTCACTCTCAAACTATCAGACTGTTCACCTCTAATACTCACACATTGATTTCTATCATCCAACCAGTTTTGAACCCAATTTATTATATATGGGTTTATAGTCAAGTTTCTCATTTGTTGTAGTAATTCAGGATGAGGGAGCTTATCAAAAGCCTTTGAGAAATCAAGAAATAACACATCCACAGGGATTCCCATGTCCAATCTATCTATAACGTGGTTATAGAAGGCCAACATATTCGTCTGGCATGACCTACCCTTCACAAAACCATGTTGAAATTGGTCTGTAAGAGGATTTGATTCTAAATATTCATTAATTCTATCCTTTAATACTCCCTCCAAAATCTTGGAGGGTATGGCAGTAAGGCTAATAGGTCTATAATTTGCAGGATCCATTTTATTACTCTTTTATAGATTGGAACAACAACCGCCGATTTCCAGCAATCAATCATTTCGCCAGTATCCAATGACCTTTGGAATATGTATGTTAATGGGGGAGCTATTATCTCTGCCAGCTCCTTAAGTACTCTTGGATGGAGCTCATCGGGACCCAGGGATTTAGTTGGATCTAATTTGGCCAATCGTTCTTTGACTTCAGTTTGAGTTAATATTCTTTCTTTTGGATCTGGGTCAAGTCTTATAATAGGATATAAACCCTTATTTTTAGTGAAAACTGTTGAAAAATATTTGTTTGCAATGTCCACCATTTCTTTGTTATCTGATGTACTATCCCCATTTGTTTTTCTTAATGGTCCTATAGTATTTGAATTCCCTTTAATGTTGTTAATGTACGCATAGAAGGCCTTATGATTTCCTTCTACTCTATTAACTAAGTTTAGTTCGTAATCAGTTTTGGCCTTCCTAATTTGTTTTTTATATAGTTTGTTATTTGTGTATACTGATTTCTAATTTTGTTTGATCTATTTGTTTTCCACTTTTTATATAGCTTATATTTCCTGTTTACTAATGTTCTAATTTTGGGAGTCCACCACTGTACTTTTTTATTTCTCATAGTATACTTTTGTTTTGCAGGAATATTGACCATTTCTTGCTGCTTTATTTTTGAAGAAAAAATTTCCCATACCTCTTTTAATGGTCTATTATCAAAGTCTTCCTTCCACTGCCATTTTGAAAGGTTGACTTTCATCTTTGCAAAATTTGCTTTTCCAAAGTCATGAGTAATAGTGTTATCCCTTTGTTTTATTACTGATTCAGCTATTTTAAATTCTACTTTAAAATGATCGCTTGTACCTAGAGCTGCAGTTGTCTTACACTCACTTAGAGTGTCTCCCATATTTGTTAAAACTAAATCCAATATATGTTTTCCCCTTGTCTGATCTTCAACACACTGTACTAGACCAATTTGATCACATACAAATTGGAACGCTCTCTCAAAGGGTGTTTCTGCAGAAGATGTTCCCCAGTTTATTCCAGGTAGATTTAAATCCCCTAGAATTAATAATCTATCCATTGGATTTAAGGTCAACATGTTATCAATCAAACTTTTATTATATTGTGAGGTTGATGAAGGAGCTCTGTAGATAAGTCCCAAGACTAATTTAGTGGTATATGTCGGTAATAATTTAACCCATAGTTGGTCCATCATATCAATAGATAATGTCATTTCTTCTGATTTAATACCATCTGTTATATATAGGGCCACCCATCCCCCCCTTTCTATATGTTCTGGACTTTTTATATAAGGTATAACCGACTATGGCCTGACCCCAATCATCATTTACATCCCACCACGTTTCTGTCACAATAGCTATATGTATATTGTTTGTAGTCAATATATTACTAAATTCCTCAATTTTGTTTTTTAAACTTCTAGCATTTACTAACAAGCAATTCCAAGAATCAGATTTGTCAGATTTAATAGTATTTTTTCCTCTGTTTGTAATTTCTCTATCATGTCCCCCATACCCCTTTTCATTTAGTTTAAATCAGTCCTAGTGACTTCTTTAAATCTCTTGACTAAATATCTGGTCCCTACCCTCTCAAGATGTAATCCATCGTGCTTAAACAAGTTAGGATTATTAAATGCTGACAAGTTATCCAAATATTCTGCTCCTTCTTTTCTGCACAAATCTCTCAACCATCTATTTAATGTATTGATTTTATAAGTTTTAGCTAAGTGGTACCCAAAGAATGGTAGTATACTAGATATTATTGTAGTACCCCCTTTTTGTTTTATTTTAACTAAAGTATTCTGGAAATCTGTAAAAATATCTTGTAAGTTTCGATTAGGAATATCATTTATCCCTACATGCAGCAAAACCAATGGATTTGTAGTATTTTTCAAAAGTCCATCCAGAAGTGAATATATATCCTGTATCTTTACTCCTGGCAACATGCTCACTGTGGTAGATTCATTTCTTCCTCTAAATAACATAATATCCATACCCCTTATCAAAGAGTCTCCTATTACTAGTAAATCCCTATTTAAATGCTTGGTTTCGCTATTTTCCTGAATTTGTGACTGTGAACTTTGATTATGGGTAATCTCAGTTTTAGTTTCTCCAAGATCCACAGTTTGTAATGGTGTAAACCGGTTTTGTAATGTTATAGGTGCACTATTGTAAATTTGACTGCTCTTTTCCTAACTTTAACTTTGGATACCTTAGCTCATTCTTCTGTTTCCCTGTTCTAAACTTGGATTTGTTTTTTGTTGCCACTCATCCTTACTAAGGGTATTTCCATGTCCCTTGCTTCCTGTTTTAGAAACCATAGAATCAATAAATGTTTCCAGACTAACAATCTCTTCATTCTCTGATTTCGTTTCTAACAAACGTGTGATTTCCTCTTTCAGCATCTCTACCAATTTACATTTATCACAAATAAATATATCGGTTTATAATCCTCTCATGAACATTTGACACTCGGTACATATTTTAAAAGGGCCTTCCATTTTGAAATAATATTTGTTTGTAGTTTAGTATTACTTACAAACTATATGACTGTCCCAGCTCCCAGATGCCCCAGCGGACACAGCAGATGCGCGTGTCTCTGCGCGCGTTTCCACACGCGGCCCCACGCGCGCTCACCCTGCTCGCTACAGCGGGCTTTTTGTAGCGTGGAGTCCCCGGAAGTGATGACGTGCCTCCCTGTAACAATCACTCGCTGCCAACAATTGTGAAGATGTTTAAATTACACACACAAGCCCCACTCATGCGTAGGGTCTTGTGGTGACAGAAACCCCCAGAATAATGTGGCCAAGAACTTTAAAAATGCACTTTAAGTTTGAGAATCTTCCCCAGACACTGAATAGTGCTGCAAAGCTTAGCTCCCCTTTACACAGTTCACACAAGTTTGTAATAACTCGAGAGGAACTAATTACCAGAATTCAAACCCTCCGATATATATTCCTAAAGAAACTTGGACCATATATTACAATTCTTTACTTAACAAACACTCTAATGTAGAGGAAGAAGTAGTAGATAGTTACATTGGGGGGGGGAGAATATACACCTCTAGTGTTTACAATAGGCGAGGTAGAAGATGCTATCTCGAATCTCCCAAATAATAAAGCACCTGGACTTGATTTGATCCCTGGGGAAATTTATAAGCACATTTAAAGTACTGGGTAATTTTTTTTACACATTTTTTTAATATATGTTTAAAGGAAAAGATTTATACCACTTTCATGGATAAAAACTATAATTATACCAATTCATAAAAAAGGACATTTGCAATCACCAGCTAATTATCGCCCAATTAGTCTTATTGATATCAGTGGGAAAATCTTTTCCAAAATGTTATTACAAAAATTACAAAACTGGACAATGACAAATTCTCCATTATCTATGTTTCAAGCAGGATTTCTCAAGGATTTTGCAACTACAGATAATATTCATATCCTATCCCATTTAATAAAAATATATAGGTTATTTCACAGAATGAAGCTGTGTTTTATTTGTCAACTTTACGGCAGCATTTGATTCGGTGAATAGAAACAAATTATGGGAAATCCTAATAGGGGGAAAAAATACCTCGGAATCTTCTGGTCCCAATTTACATGTTATACTCACATACAGTTACAGCTGTTAGATATGATAACAAATGCAATCTCACTGGCTACTTTAGAACAACCTCATGCGTCAAACAGGGATGCCTTTTGGCTCCACTTTTGTTTAACTTGTATACTGATTCTCTCATGACTTACAGCGAGGTATCCAGTTTAGATTCTCCTAAAATTGGGAATTACCCAATTCACAGTCTCGCATATGCAGATTACTTAATTATTTTTGCTTTATCTACACAGGAACTGCAAAATAAAATAACCCAACTTAACACTAAATGCAAACAATTGGACCCAACAATAAATATGAAAAAAACTAAGTTCATGATTTTTGCTCCAAAGCAGGGTCAAGGAAAGAAACCAAGATTCTATCTGAACAAAGCACAGAATGAAGGTGTAACTTCTTACACATATCTAGGTGTTAAGTTTTCTGTGAATGGAGCATGCTCAGAGTTTTGGAGGGATCAAGTGGCACAGGTTAAACTGATGGCTAAAACATTACTGCGCTTTAATAGTAAATATGCAGGTCATTTAGTTTCACCGGCATTAATTGCTGGCGAAGCAAAAATTAATCCTATTCTAACATATGGAGCAGAGGTTTGGGGTACAAACCTTCCTCTATGGTTGGAGACTCCTCTCTCTTTCTTCCATAAATCATTATTACATGCCCTTCTATCTACATCTAATCCTATAGTTAGGGCTGAATTAGGAAGATTTCCCATTGCCACCATAATTGAGACGCATATGGTGGGCTATTGGTTAAAAATTATTATCAGGTTAACAGTTTACCTCTATTATGTCTGAAAGAAAAATAATTGCTTGCCAAAATCAAAATTTTAGATCACCTTGGGTCAAAACTATCCAAGGTATTTTGGAGAAAATAGCTATGCATCATCTTTGGCTAGATAGGGAAAAATAAATTATGATATCTCCCTTATCTAAGGAACTTGCCAAAAAAATATCTGCATTTGCTCAAAGAAAATAAATGGAGCTTCTTACAGCACAGCGCCAGGCTATTTGGTTAGCCCAAAATAAGACTGACGTATTCTTGGAAACCTATCTAATATTACCCCTTACACCTTTAGATAGGAAAATGATTACATGGGCAAGGATGGGCATTATTTGCTCTAAATACATATTCTTTAACAGAATAGATGCCCCTAACACCTGCCCTATGTGGGTGTAAAAGGGGTTTTGAAGAAAATCTTTATCATATTACGATACAATGTCCTTTATATAAAATCCTGCGTTTTAAATTGCTTAACAATTTTCTTAATAAATACACAAATGTAGAATATGACCCGCTATTTGTGCTTTTACACCCTCATACATTAGAAGAGGCTAAGATGACTTCGGGGGTTCTTTTATCAAGTAATGAAATATAAAGAAAAACATTTCCCTGCCTCTGAGAAATAAATTTGAGCTATTAGCTCAAATGAATTAAAATTAAGTAAGCTTCTGGCTCTTAGTAAAATGACAAATGATAAGAAAGGGAGGGGTGGGATTGTGTAAAAGGGAAAGAGAAAGGAAAAAATAAAGGAGCGATAACAATTCCTCTGTTTGATTATGTATATTAATACTTTGTACTGAGGATTTTTAATATTTATATTGTTATATATCTAATATTTATGTATCTGTATGTGTCATGATGAATAGTCTAATGTTTTTAGTATATTGTAATGACAATTACCGAACAATAAAAAAATAACCGAATGCTACTAGTTCTTCCATTAGTTCTTTTAGAATTCTGGGGTGAATCCCATCAAGCCCCATTGCTTTATCCACCTTAGTTTTAAGAGTTCTTTCAGAATCCTTTCTTCTGTGAAAGGACTAATATCAACCCCCCTATCCAGAGTGTTTCTATTGACTGGATTAGGTATCTCCCCCTGCTTTTCCATTGTGAATACTGAGCAGAAGTATTTGTTCAGTATTCCTGCTTTTCACTGTCACTCTCTGCCCAACCACCTTCCTCTTTATTCAGCCTCAGTATGCCTCCCTTAGTCATTCTTTGCTCCCTAATGTACCTATAAAAGGTTTTATGCCCCTTCTTAACCGAGTTGGCTATCTTTTCCTCGGTTTGGGCCTTTGCTATTCTGACTGCCTTCCACACTTCCTTCTGCTTTAACTGGTACAGTTCTCTGTCCTGCTCCTTCTGTGTTTCCTTATAGTTCCTGAATGCTGTCTTTTTCTCCCTTACCTTCCCCGCCACTTCTTTTGAGAACTATAGTGTTTTTTTCTTACATTTTGATTTATTTGCTTCACACAAAAGCTTGTTGCCTCTGTGATGGCAGTTTTGATATTTCCCCATTGTTGCTCCGCCCCACTTTCTTGCTTGTTTGCTAGTGCTTTTCTGAGGCACTCTGCAATTTTCACAAAATCAGCCCTCCTGAAGTCCAGCACCTTCACTTTTGTGTGGCTTGACTCTACAGCTAAGTTTATCATGAACCACACTGTTTGGTGGTTGCTTGTTACCAGATGGCTACCCACTTCAAGATCAGAGATCCTCTCTCCGTCCCCATTTGAGAGTACCAGGTCTAAGATTGCTCCCTCCCGAGTGGGTTCCAAAACTAGCTGTCTGAGGCATGCCCCCTGTAGGGAATCGAGAATGGTCCTGCTCTTGGATGTGACTGCAGCAAAGGTGCTCCAGTTAACATCTGGCATATTCAGGTCCCCCATCAGCAATATCTCCCCTTTCTCTGCCATCCCAAGGATGCCTTCTATCATTTCCTTGTCTATTTCCTCCCCCTGAGATGGGGGTCTGTATACAACCCCTGTGCGGATTGTGGAGCCATTTCCAGTCTTCAGGGTGACCCACAGTGCCTCCTCTCCTCCCTGTTTATGCTTTAGTTCTGCTGCTTTGATCCCTTCCCTTACATAGGCAGCTACTCCCCCTCCTCTTCTTCTTCCCTCCCTGTCCCTCCTGTAGATTGTGTACCCTGGTATGTTGACATCCCAGTCATGGTTCTCTGTGTACCATGTTTCTGTGACTGCCACGATATCCAGGTATCCCTCTTCCATCAAGGCCAACATTTTGGGGAGCTTTTTACCTAGACTACAGGCATTGGTACTCATTACCCTCCATTTTTTATGGCTTTATTTCTTTTTGTCCCATCCCTGCCCTTACTGCCATTGTCTTTTTCCTCCATTTACCCCTGCCCTTCTCCCTATCGACTGTTCTATCTTGGTGTTTACCTCACTAGCTACCCTGATTTTTTGGGGGGGGCCTAGGATTTCCTTCTCTTTCAGTGCCTCCCCTTACAGCTGAAATGCTTGCCAATGAAGCATTTAAACCTATCACCTAGGATCCTGGTTCCCCTCCTGGATAGATGCAGACCATCACTCCTGTATAGGCCTGCATCCCTCCAGGTGGAGCCCCAGTCCCAAAATGAAGCCAGATCCCTGAGCTCTGCACCAGTTTTTCAACCAGTCATTGAATCCCATGGTGCAGAGTACCCTAGCCTCATCCATGCCATAGACAGGTAGCACTTCCGAGAAAGTTACCATGTGTGCTACTTGTCTAAGGCCCCTCCCCAACTCCCCAAACTCCTGTTGCACTGCTCTGATCCCATTCTCAGCCAGGTCATTTGTCCCTAGGTGGACAATAACATCCAGCTCCCTCCCCCTTGCAGCTGCTCCCATGATCCTGAGGATTTGTTCTCTGTCCCTCCAAGCCATGGTGCCGGGCAGGCACCTTACCTCCCTTTCCCCTCCCTCCCCCAGTTCTACCGCCCTAACAATTGAGTCCCCCACCAGGAGTTGTTTCCTTCCCCTGTGGGGTCCTGTGCCACCCTCCTGGTGGTCTCCATTGTGGAGGTTCCCAGCATCCTTCTTGGTCTCCACTGTAGGTGCCTATATAGAGGAATCATGCTCTACCAGAGTGGTGAATGAATTGTGGAGAGGCACAACTGGAGGGATGCACCTCTGTTCCACCACCCTCACCCTCCCTGAGCCGACCATGGTCGAACCACTTCTCTTGGCAACCGCTGAGGTAGTGGCAGTGGCCTGGGTGGTCCCTGGGTGGGGGAGCAGGTTTCCTGAATCCTTGCCAGGTCAGCATGGAGACAAACAACCTCCTCCCTCAGACCAGAGGGGTGCCTGCATATAGAGCAGCAACACAGTCTCAAGAATGTCTCCCGGGAGACTGCTGCTCAACAGCCAGTGCATTGCACCACTGCCCACATGTCAGTGTCCCTTCCTGTTACAGATGCTTTTCTTTTTTTGTTTTTTGTTCTTGTTTTAGTGTGTGCAAGCTTGTGAGTATCTCTACCCCCTATTCAGTGTGCTGTGCCTTTAAGGATATGAACAGGTGTATGTTGTTAGCAGTTTTGGGGAAGTGATGTCAGAACCCCTGCTATAAAGGAAGTTATGCGCTTGGGGCAGATGGGGTGAGGGGCAGGGTGGGTGAGAGTAAACCTATGCCGTTCAGAAACAATCAACTACAACTCTGACCCTCCACCTCAGGGAGTGCCTTCCTTCCTTCCTTTCAGACACCTATTTCACAGAGGTTAAGTAACATGTCTTGTCACAAATGACTGTAAATATCTCCCAGCTACAGTTCCTCCCTGGCAAATTAAAGTTAAAACTAAGAAACGTCAACCCCAAAAACAGAATCAATACTAGTTACTTACACAGGTCCAAAAAGTAATAATTCAGTTCAGTGTAGTGCAAGGGTGTGATCCCTCCCTGAGTGACCAGCCGTAGGACTATCATGTGCTATCTGTAACAACTCAGATCTATATTTTTGTGGTTTAACCAATTGTTCTATCTGGTCCTGTGTCTGAAATTTAACCCACACTCTGTACAGTAAAACAAAATGGTTACATTAAATGCATGCTGAAAATAGAGTTAAAAATCTACGTTTTGACCATAGATCTTCTTCAGGAAATATCTAAAAGAGAGAAAACAAAATTAGTGTAGAGGAGAGCAAAATAAGGAATATATATATATGGGGAAAGAAAAAAGGGGGATGTTCTGGGAGAAGAAGTGATAAATGGCAAGATAAAAACAGAATCTGGAAAACAAAAAGGTGATGATGGGAGTGACAAGGCATAATAGTAATGAATAAGCTAGAGAAGTCCCCAGGTGTAGACTAATTAGCAGGGCCTAGCAAGAAGGCTGAAAGGTAGCAAATGTGGGGGAAGGAGACACAGATGGAGACATCTGTGGAAAAAGAAAACGGATGTGTACAGATACAAACAGACTTTAGGGAAAAGAAGGGGTGGCTGAAATATATTAGTAGAAAATAAGTCTATCATTTAAACCGAAGGGCTGCTAGGAGCCAAGGCAGATGATCAGCTTGGTTTCCATGTTTTTTTCTATGGTCAGAATCCCAGAAGTCCTGCTGAAGGACACAAACAGAAAGATTACTGACACCATGGTCCCTGGAGATAAAGTCGGATACAATGGGTTTATCAGTGTCTCCATTCCTGACTCCCCTGTAGTGTTCCCTGAAATGGTCACTAAGGCGTCCACCAGTTTCTCCAATGTAAATAGCTGCACACTTCCTGCAAAGAATACAATATACAACATTAGTGGAGGTGCATGAGAACTCCTTGGTGATGTGAAAAACACCTTCGAGCCCCTGAATTTCAGTCACACTAAAAATAAATTTGCAGGTATAGCAGTGAGTTCTGTTGCAAGGTTTGGTACCTGGTAAGGAGGAACTGTTAGGAGTAGGTTGGCTGCTTCTTACTAGGAGATTCCGTAGGTTGGGTGGCCGGTGGTAGGAGGCAATAGGCGGTTCTGTAAAGTAAGCACCAATGTTGGGGTCAGTTTGCAAAACAGAAAAGTTACTGGTGATGATCCTGTGAAGAGAAGGTGTACTCTGATGGAAGGGAAGCACTAGTGGAATTCGTCGTCGTTCTTGCTTGACAATTTTCTTCCTATGGGAGTCAAGGTTACGGGGCAGTTTCTGACCCAGGAGAGTGCTCTGTCAACTGTGCTTTTAGGGTATCCCGTTAATAAAAATATGCATTATTCAGGCTATACCAGCAAAATCATCATCTTTGCTGCATAACCTGAGTGAAGATGATGATTTTGCTGAGCAAGCACAAATAATGCATAGTTTTTTATTAATAGGGGATACCCTAAAAGCACAGTGGACAGAGCACTCTCCCGGGTCAGAAACATGCCCCGTAACCTTTGTGGCATCCGAAAAAGCTGATGCTGTACTGCAGGATTGTTAGATAGAAACAGGGCTTACCATAGCAGGAAGGCCAGGTCTGACTTCCAAGGCGGCAATGTCTGTTGCTGCAGGCGAGGATAAATCTGTCTGTGATGGGGACACCTGCTCCATAGGACTTCCATGATCTGAAAACAAGGTGCCTGCTCAGCTACAGGAACTCTGAGACAAGGGTCGAGTTTGTAAGCTGGTGGTCTGTATGTGTTCGGTAGTTGAGTCCAGGCTAGTCAATTCCATAGGGAAGGATGCCTCTGGTGTATGCCGCATTTGAATTAGACAGTCACTCTGTGTCTGTAATTCCGGGAGCAATATTGAGTCCTCAAGGTGATCAGCACTCCGCTCTGGTGTAGTCCGTGGTGGGAAGGCACTCCGTACTTGAAACGTCTGCCGAGTACAATCCATGGTAGTTCCAGACGGCATCAGTGGGGATACTAACAAATCTGGTAAGTCATCTGTCCCATTCTGCTGTACTAACTCAGGTTCAGGTCACAATCCGGTGGACGCTAAAGTCTGCTTCTGTCTCTTTCCAACTCCAGGGTCAGCTATCTCTGCTCGACAGGTTCCCCCTACTATCAGAGTAGGGGAATTGTCCTGGTGTCCTGGACAAATTTCCCCATTCACTAAAAATACCACTAACAGCTTAATCTGGTTCAATGTCAGTTGGTATCCATCTGTAACCCCCCCCCCCCCCGAGATGAGGCTAAAAATAGGCAGAATTGTCTAGTCCTCCTTTCCTGGTCAACAAAAACAAAATAAATAAATGCTACCCTTTCTTCCTTCCTTCATCACCATGGCCCCTTCCCTAGAGAACCTCAACGGTCTCTTCTTCCTTTCACATGAGACTGCCACTCACAAGGGTCACTAGACAGGGGCTGCATTACAGGCCAGACATCTGCAGAAGGAGAGGCCAACACCCAATGTGACAGATGATTGAGAGGACATCTAAATCATATTTCATTACAGAACCTGTGACACTTCTGTGAAAACTTTGCAAATCATACATAATTTAGTTAGCCTGTCCTGTATTTTCTGTTTATCTTCCCCTTCTTCTATATTACTAAGGAAATTTGCACATAAACAGGATCCTCGTTCATCTGTTCCAGCTTCCTCTCTACATGTGCAGTCTTAAGCTTCTGCTTGTGCCATAATTCCTAAAGCACCCAAGTCGCAGACAGATGATTTTTTTTTCTCAGTAAGATTTTTATTGAAATAATTTCAAATATAAACACAGGAAATATATGTGTATATCACATATAAACAATCATAAATTACAAATACATTCTACATGCAAAATAATCATCATGTATAAATCTTTCAGGAACTAACGCAAACATAGATCAAATAAACTCACATTTGCTTTTGAAAAACACATTTTAATGGGACACTGTCAGGTTTGAGGCTGATTTCATGAGTGTGCACCTCTTTTGTGTACTGTAAACAGCGTTAGCATAGAAAACAATCACTGCAAGCAATTTGTAAATTGTCCCCAGATATTTCTTTTTTGTCTGAAAGTGCATTGCAGGCAGTCCGCTTAACATGCCCGCGTCGCGTGTCCACAAGCAAGAATGGCACCGAACCATGGGTGAGCTTGTTCATGAACAAGTTCGTGATTTTGGGTCATATGCTGGTAAATGTCTGAAGACCCTACCGTGAACTTCAGTGATACCATCTAAGTGATTCTTTTTTTTTTTTTTAAATATTCTTTTTATTATTCAGATTTTAGCTTATATACATATAGGTCTACAGTTGTGATTTTATACAATTGTAACCCCTCACCCCTGCCTTTCTAGCAAAATGACAGGTGGCATGCTGTTGAAGCTGACAGCAGTACCTGGTGGGGGCTGGGTTCGGGGAGGATAAGGTTACTCGGCACAGGGGACCTAGGTTTGGCTACTCTGAACAGGGGCACCCAAGTAAATCCGAACACAGGAAGCAATAACTGTAATGTCCAGAACCAGGAATGTGATTCTTCAGTGTGGCTTTTATTCACTTCCAAGCTGAACAAACAAAGCATAGACGGACCCCCATGGGGCTACATTTCCTGGTAATGCAGATTAGAAACTACAGAACACTTTAGCACTATTTCTAGCCCTCAGGCTCTAAACCCACCAGGCACACAGCCCAGACTTGCACGCAGCTTTGGGTACACAGCCCGACTTGTACACACTTGGGTTTTCCCCACTGGCCCGGCTTCCCCGCCGGCCACTTGATCCGCAGTCCATTTGAGGAATGAACCAATTATCCTGTTGTGGCTCCCCAACCACACTAGAGTCTGCGACTCTTAGAGCTAATTTTCTTACAATCCCATGTCTGGGTACTTCCATCACTGGCCAAGTGCCTGAGACAAAGTAGAAATCCACAGAAGAAATCGTGAGGTGGACCTGGTCACTAAAGATGGGGGGCCACCCACCTCCAGCTCCCACAGCCCATACCCGGCCATTTCTCTGGAAACTGAACAATTCCTGTACTGAACTTTTAAATGTAGATTATGGGTAGACGTCTGTCACATCACCTCTACATATTATTTGCATCCCAACAAACTCTGGAACTTGAAACTACTTTTAACTTGCTTACCCATTTCTCTAGGCTTCCCAATATTTAGTAGTTTAAGTCCCACATTGTCACACAAATCCTAGGGTAAAAACATAGGCCCTTTTAGCTAGAGCAGACACTCACCCTTACGTTGCAGGTGCCCCACAGGTGACTCACAAATCTTCTTTTCTCCCAAATAAATACTGGAACATATAGGCAGCTTTTCCTCCACAAACAGAACTGGGGGGGGGGGTTTGCCCCAGGAACCTGCAGGGAATCCTTCTCATCCCCCCCAGAGGGAGGGGGCACTGAGACCCGAAATAGCGGTCTCCACCACTTCAGTACTCTTTTGTGTCTCTCTTTAAGGTGGAGACACACACCCTTCTTACTTAAAAGTAGCCCTCTGTCAGGGCTGAGGCTCCTAGAGCCTTCACTGAGCTGCTTTAACAGCAAGCTCCCTACTTCACACAAACTCACTGAAGACTGACTTCAAAACTCCCAACGTTCTAACTAACTCCCTTTGCTGCAGATTCCAATGTGGCTCATGCAGCTGCGAAAGTTCTATTGGTGATGTCATCCCTCAGTCTCAGCTGAGATTGAGAACAGAGTGAGACAGTGTGAAACCCATTTAACTGGAGTTTCACAAGCTGCCTTCCCTGCCTACCACTAGGTCTTACTGGGATTCTAGTAACCCCGGGTAACAAGGGGGTTACACTCGCCCTTGACCAGGAAAATGACTGTCCGCAGTCATTATTTACCCGGCCTTAGGCCATCCCACCCTATGGGCTACCTGTGGGGGGGGTGATCAGGCCCCCTCCTACCATGTGCAAGCACAGGCAGGCAACACTAAGAGCCTAGAGGCCTTTAGCTGACACGTCAGCCTCTACACTACCCACTTACTATGGACATCTAGTGGCTCTGGTAGAACCATCCAGACCATAGCCCTGATAGATCAGCACTGTGGTCCCTACTGCAGGTCAGGGCCACAGCCTGTCTATCCCCCCAACCCTCTAGGGAAAACCTCTCTGCCTTTAACCTAATACCCCAAAACCAAAAACAACCCGGGGACCTCCCTGACCTTGGGCAACCTGCAACCACACACCATTAAAATACCACATTATACCATGTTACTGTCTCCTCCCTACCCCCACAACCACACCTGTGGAAGGAAAGAGTTAATACAGTAATAACAACCATAACACCACAGTACTTTAAATTTCCACACACACTAAAGCACTGATGAGGAACTTCGATGAGCCCCTCCTCCTCCTCTTCTTGTCTTCTTTTCTGTCTTCCCAGGAACACCTGTAAGAAAAAGAAAGACAACACACACTCTCCTAATCTGCATACACAGTCTACCTAAACCCCTACCATCAAAACACTAAAGAATCCCCAAAAGATTTTTTTTTAGAAAAAGGTAGAAAAACAGTATTTACATTAGAAAACAATGACATTATTTACAATACACATTTGGGGGGATGGAGTGCCCTAAAAGTCCCAACTAGTGACCACAATGCCCGAAGACTAGTCCAATAAAGAGTCTCTCCTGGGCCGGAGCCCGGTGAAGCACAGTTCTAACAGGCCAAAGTCCCGAACGGGAGAGTCTTTGAGGATAGTTCACACATTTTTGAAGTCTGCTAGTGTAGGGTGTGTACTGCAGTGTCATAAAGATAGAAAAGTTCGGACTTACCAGCCACTTGTAGTACAAAAAATTCTTAACCGACCTGCACCTCTGATGAAGACTCTCCCTGGCAGCATTTCTTCTGATACAGCTGGGCGGACATCTTCTGGGAACCACAGGAGGGCACATCTGGGAACTGCTGGACTGATGTCATCTCTGGAGATGGAACCTTAGAACAGGAACAAAAAGAAAACAGCTGGTCCGACGTCATCTGATTACCAGGCAATAAACAGGATACAGCTGGGCTGGTGTCCTCTCTGGATCTGAAGTCATCTGGTGGGCCAGTCGATGGATGCTGGAAAGGTCAGTACACTGTAGACTGATGAATGTAGGGCACCTGAATCCTGGATGTCCATATTGGCGGATCAATAAGGCACTTCACAGTCTGGTGTGGAAGTATTGACTACCACTGCTCGGCTCTCCATTTTGTAGGCACGGGCACATTTGCTGGGAGGTCCTTGCACTGAGGCCAATAGTACCGGGGGTCAGGAGCTTGAATTATTACCTCGTCTGGGCACACATAATTCACACAGTGGGAGATTTCACATCCCTCTCCGTCCACTATTCTCACTCTGTCTATAAACAGTGTCCTGCCTCTCTTCCACTGAGTATACTTTTCATGGAACAGTCTATTCTTTACATGCTTGTTGGCCCCAGGATGCACGCTTTTCATTGCTTCATCCCAGATCCAGGATTTCCTGCA
The DNA here is from genome assembly GCA_016271365.2 of Neoceratodus forsteri. Classification (NCBI taxonomy): domain Eukaryota; kingdom Metazoa; phylum Chordata; order Ceratodontiformes; family Ceratodontidae; genus Neoceratodus; species Neoceratodus forsteri. The sequence goes on from JADMNL010000025.1 coordinate 272,111,838, forward strand.
GTTCTCAATCTCCTCCCAGACTTTTCGAGGAAAGGTAGGCAAGGTCATACCATAGATCTCATTTGCCTTCCTACGAACCAGTCTCCTCTTTACTAGCTTTGGTCAATCTGAGACCGCTGGCCTGGCTTGGGAGTGGCCAGTCCTGGTTCTGCCAGCTTGGCATCCTTAAAGAAATTAGAAACGGATCCCTGACTTCTTCCTCCTGCAAAGCCAGGGCAGTGGCATCACCACTTTCTTCCATACATTCCTCCAAGGCAAGATCTTGAGGTTGTGTACCCGTTCCTTTTTCACAAGGCCACATAGGTTCCCCCTCATCTTCCTCGTCACTGAGGATCTGAGCCCAGGAGTGAGCAGTCATTCTCACTCCTGAGAATATTCACTCATTACTAGGCGCGGAGGTCGACACCTCCCACTCAAAGGCCTCCCGCATCTCATCTTCACCTAAGAGACTTGGGCTAGGCACCCCCCTTCAGGGGTCTACTGATGCTTTATCTGAACTTTCTTTCTGGGATCCAGCATCCAAAACTTCAACTTCGGGTTCTGTCTCTAACTCTGCACCCTCTAGCTTTGTGCCACACTCCCCCGAGGGGCCTTCCTCCACAGGCTCCGCCTGGTGCTGTGTGCTGCCAACTGCAGATTCCTGAACCTTTGTCCATGTGGCAGCCAAACGAATTTGAGGCGCTTTATACAAGCCATATTTTTCTAGGCATCCAGCACAGTGAGGAATCATGAAGACGTCCTTTCCAGCTCTCAAGCATATTTGACATACATGCACTGGAAAACCAGGAATCGCCACATGAGGAGGCAGTTGTCCTCCACAGCACCACTTTTCAATATCCCTCAGTCTATTCACTGTTGCTGTTACTGCAACCCGGGCATGATCCGGGTAACGAGCTGGTCCTGAGGCCATAACTGCAGAACAATAAACAAAAGTTCACTGTAACTGAAAGTCCCACTTTATTGAACACACTCTGTAGTTTTAATATGGCTCCTCTGCTGCTGTGTTTACTTTACTACCCCACCCTGTAATGGCGGCGGCAGCACTCCTGTGCATCAACATTCAGAATTTGGGTCAAGCCACTGCGCACCAGATTTACACAAACTACTGATAACTTTTGCTCAAACTGCACAACTTGCTCTGTTCTTGTTTTAAACACATTTACAGGATTTTCCACGGACTTTTTAGATGCTGGAAACATTTATTTGATTCACAGTCCCTTAAAGCTTCACGTTTTTAGCACAGGATTGCCTGTATAACTAGTGCTGCACATTGGCTACAACCCACAGTCTCTCTCTGGCTGCAAACTTTAAACTGAGGCTAAATTCATTACTATGCACACAGTCAATGGCTTAACAGACTTGCACTTGCTGGCAGGACTTTACACAGTCGTTACTTGCAAAGTGACTACACTGCTGCACACACATTTATATGGCATAGGGCTGAAAATCACTGTTTGAGCAGTTTTAAGGTGGTTACTTACTGTTATCAGTAGCAGTTTGCTGCGATGGAGAAAAACGGCCAGCAGCCAGTTCTTGGAGGCCTCAGAACAGAAACGGGCAGGCAGTCCTACCGATCGTCTTTTCAACCACCACTCTTGCAATTCCGATGATCGATTAGCGGGTTGAGCCCAATTTTAAACAAGAAAGTCAATTTTTAAACTGTTTACAGCGATTTTAACACTCCGCGACGCTCCTCCACTGCCAGTACACGCACTCCACTCACGCTCCCTCTCAAATGCTGGGGCAGTCACTGTAGAGCTGGCTGAAGGGCAGGACTGATTGCAGCCTGACCAATCACACGACGCCATGCAAATGAGCCTCTTCTTCCTCGTGAGGGCGCTTCTCCTCACAGCGATTGTCGAGCAGGCAAATTTAAACTGCAGAATGCAACTTTTTTTTTCTTTTTCAACTGACTCCATGGCAGGAGCCCATTTCAGCCATTTAACATAGCCATTTACACTGCAGTCTTTCAGTCAATTCAAAAAGCATTTCCAACATCCAGGGCACAATTTTCCTGTTGCTACCCCTAGTCTTCCACACTTTTCTTTACAACAGTTCATTTTAAAAGCAATTCAAACGTCCAGGGCACAATTCTTCTGTTGCTACCCCTAGTCTTCCACACTTTTATTTACAACAGTTCATTTTAAAAGCATTTCAAACGTCCAGGGCACAATTTTCCTGTTGCTACCCCTAGTCTTCCACACTTTTCTTTACCATAGTTTATTTTAAAAGCATTTTAAACGCTGTAAACAATTTGATGCAGGACAAGGGCACACTCTTTGGCTTTACTGCTCCTTGGTAAACAGTTGGCAATTTTAAACAGCAGCACAAGATCCACAGCACACAGCAACACACTAGGGAAATTGCTTCAGCTTTTTGGGCTACCCACTGCCAGATAGCCAAAATGCTAGCCCCCTTGCCCGAGCACCTTCCTCCCAGAACAAAATCCAAAGCGGTGCCTCCATTTTTGTAACCCCTCACCCCTGCCTTTCTAGCAAAACGACAGGTAGTATGCTGTTGAAGCTGACAGCAGTACCTGGTGGGGACCTGGGTTCAGGGAGGATGAGGTTACTCGGCACAGGGGACCTAGGTTTGGCTACTCTGCACAGGGGCACCCAAGTAAATCCGAACACAGGAAGCAATAACTGTAATGTCCAGAACCAAGAATGGGATTCTTCAGTGTGGCTTTTATTCACATCATAGCTGAACAAACAAAGCATAGACGGACCCCCATGGGGCTACATTTCCTGGTAATGCAGATTAGAGACAACAGAACACTTTATCACTCTTTCCAGCCCTCAGGCTCTAAACCCACTAGGCACACAGCCCGGACTTGCATGCAGCTTTGGGTACACAGCCCGACTTGTACACACTTGGGTTTTCCCCACTGGCCCGGCTCCCCCGCCGGCCACTTGATCCACAGTCCATTGAAAGAATGAACCAATTATCCTGTTGTGGCTCCCCAAACCACACTAGAGTCTGCGACTCTTAGAGAGAATTTTCCTTACAATCCCACGTCTGGGTACTTCCCCCATCACTGGCCAAGTGCCTGAGGCAAAGTAGAAATCCACAGAAGAAATCCGTAGAGGTGGACCTGGTCACTAAAGATGGGGGGCCACCCACCTCCAGCTCCCACAGCCCATACCCGGCCATTTCTCTGGAAACTGAACAATTCCTGTACTGAACTTTTAAATGCAGATTATGGGTAGACGCCTGTCACTTCACCTCTACATATTATTTGCATCCCAACAAACTCTGGAACTTGAAACTACTTTTAACTTACTTAGCCCATTTCTCTAGGCTTCCCAATATTTAGTAATTTAATTCCCACATTGTCACACAAATCCTAGGGTGAAAACATAGGCCCTTTTAGCCAGAGCAGACACTCACCCTTACGTTGCAGGTGCCCCACAGGCGACTCACAAATCTTCTTTTCTCCCAAATAAATACTGGAACATATAGGCAGCTTTTCCTCCACAAACAGAACTGGGGGGGGGGGTTGCCCCAGGAATCTGCAGGGAATCCTTCTCATCCCCCCCCCCGGAGGGAGGGGGCACTGAGACCCGAAATAGCGGTCTCCACCACTTCAGTACTCTTTTGTGTCTCTCTTTAAAGGGCAGACACACACCCTTCTTACTTAAAAGTAGCCCTCTGTCAGGGCTGAGGCTCCTAGAGCCTTCACTGAGCTGCTTTAACAGCAAGCTCTCTACTTCACACAAACTCACTGAAGAATGACTTCAAAACTCTCAACGTTCTAACTAACTCCCTTTGCTGCAGATTCCAGTGTGGCTCATGCAGCTGCGAAAGTTCTATTGGTGATGTCATCCCTCAGTCTCAGCTGAGACTGAGAACAGAGTGAGACAGTGTGAAACCCATTTAACTGGAGTTTCACAAGCTGCCTTCCCTGCCGACCACTAGGTCTTACTGGGATTCTAGTAACCCCGAGTAACAAGGGGGTTACACAATGCATTTACAACTGATCCAATAATACAGTCAATTTTTAGGGTTCATATAGTACCTCTACATAAGATTCAATGTTTGTTTCAGTCAGTTTATTGCTCCCATGAGGGTTACAATCTAGTTATGCCCTGACTTAAGATTCCATAGGCATCTTAACTTACATGTAAATATGAGTTGGTCGTTCTCCGGTACATCGAACTTTCCCCTCTTAGGCTTCTCACTCTGGTCAATCTAAGCAGGTCTGATCTTCCCTTCCCACTGTGCTAGGGGCTCCAACCAGACCAGAGGGTGTGGGGGGAAGGGAGACGGGGGGTAAACCAGGCCCAAGCCCCTCAGAGGTAGGGGGCACCCGCCGGAGTCAGAGCCTGCAAGGCCCCTCAAGGGCATCAACCCTAGGGCACAAACATGGGATCTTTTAGCATATAATATATCTGCCACCATGTCCATCTCACGGAGAAAACCTCCCCGCGTTCATTTATATTATATGTCATTTTTTCCATGTTATAAATTTGCCGGGTGATTTCCCACCAATCCCGAATGGTTGGAACATTCATTGTTAGCCACTGCCTGGTTATTACCTTTTTAGCTGCTGTAAGGAGCAGTAAAAGCAAGTATCTTGTATTTGGGCTTCGATAGGGCTTAGGTAGTACGAGAAACAAGTACATCTCCGATGTCAACTGAAACTGTGGGTCGATAAGCTCCTGAAGCTGTGCTTCCAGCTGCTTTAAGAAGTTGGAGAGTACGGGCAAGTCCACAGAATGTGGGTCAGGTTGGCCTCTCGCTCACCACACTTTCTCCAGCACTCCGCAGTTTTATTTAATGAGTAGTGTTTAGTGACTTTGAGTGATCTAAAGTATCGTATCAAAACCTTCCAGGCATATTCTCACCATTGACATGAACTCGTAACCTTGGAGGAGTAGCTGCACACCAATCGCCAATCTAAGATGGTTAGCTGGCAGCCTGACTCCTCACGCCATTGTGCACGAATGTTTTCGGTGAGTGCCTCTCCCTGTGAGTTCAAAGATTGATAATATAGGGAAATCAAGTGGTCCTGATTCCCTGAGCTGTTCAGTGAGATTTGACATTGAATTAGTGCTGTGTAGTTTTCTGGATTTCGAAGGGACAGGGGCAAGCTTTCTACGTAATGTCGGAGTTGTAGATATCAATAAAAGTCTCTATGTGGCAAACGAAACTTTGCCTGGACTTCTGTAAATAACCAAATTATTCCCCATGTCATTATTTGTGACAGGTACCTCAGCCCAAGGTTGTCCCATGTATTAAACCCAGAGTCCAGTGTATTGGGGGGAAAATCTGGCAGTGCCTGAATCGGGCATAGGAGTGGCAAGTAGGATGACAGTTTGTGTAACTTTTTAAGTACGTTCCAATTTTGAAATTGACCTGCCAACCAAGGGTTAGTAGTTGGGTAGGTCATTTCTCCTGCCACTTGTCGATATATTGCCCGAAAGTATGTTGTATCATTCATCAATACTTTCTCCATTTCCATCCAGTGTGGATGGGTACTTTTGTTTTGTCTTGCCATTATGTGTACCATGGTTACTGCTTGTTGGTAATACTTTAGGTCTGGTAGGGCGAGGCCGCCATCAGTTTGCGCAAGGGTCAGTACCTTAAGGCGCACCCGAGCTTTCCGACCTGCCCATACAAAATTGCGCATTAGGCGGTTAATTTCTTTAAAGGTCTTTAGGGGCACAAATAAGGGAACATTTTGAAATAAATATAGTGCTCTAGGGAGAGTTATCATCCTAATTAGTTCTATCCGTCTCATTAGGCTCAATGGTATAACAGACCAAGTCTGAAAATCCTGCTTTAGTTGTGTTATAAAGGGGGAGTAGTTATGTTTATAATAGTTTATTCCCTCCCGGGGAATATATATGCCTAGGTATTTTAGCTTTGCCAGATACCACCTGCCGGTTAGGGCATCCACTATTTCTTGCGTAGGCGCATAATTGAATGTGAGTATTTCGGTTTTAGTCAGATTTAATTTATAGCCTGACATCATTCCATACGCATCCAGAGTTTGGCGAACCGCTGGTATGGATTGTTCGGGATTTTGGAGATACAGAAGTATATCATCCGCATATAAGGTAATTCTGTGTTCCATATCCCCAAAATTAACTCCCCGCACATGAGGGGAGTCTCGGATTTGTTGTGCTAGGGGTTCTATAATTGCTGCAAATAATAACGGGGATAACAGGCAACCTTGACAGGCACCTCTTTTAAGCTGAAAGTATTCAGAATGATGTCCGTTCACTCTTACGCAGGCCCGGGGCGCAGAATATATGTTTTGTAGGACTTGAATGCGGCCAGAGGGAAAACCAAATCTGTGTAGGACAGAGTACAGAAAAGGCCACGCAACCCTGTCAAAGACCTTCTCTGCGTCAAGACTGATTAGTACCGTGGAGTATCTGTAACGCACATTCGGTCTACAAGGTAGAGTGAGTGTTTGATATTATCAGTAGTGGTACGAGCATTCACAAAACCTGTTTGGTCCTTGTGGATTAAGACAGGGAGGACTTGGTCCATGCGGTGGGCCAATATACTCATAAACAATTTATAGTCCTGATTTAGTACCGAAATTGGTCTGTATGATGCACATTCCTGGGGATTTTTCCCTGGTTTGGGTATCACCGATATGGTTGCGTAGGACCAGGACTCTGGGAGCGAATTGCCCTGCATGATAGTGTTAAAAACACGGAGGAGTTTGGGCAGGATCTGAGCCCTAACGGCCTTGTAAAACTCCGCACCATATCCATCAGGTCCTGGAGCTTTCTGGGACTTGGAGTTGGTAATGGTCTGTGCTATCTCGGCCCTTGTTATAGGCTGCATGAGAGAGTCTCTATATTCTTCTGCTAGGGTGGGGAGGGAAAGTGTCTCAATATATGATGACAAGCTATCTGGGGGAGGGGTAGACTCTGGGCTATACAGGTTCCTGTAGTATGCCATAAAGGCTTCGGCAACATCATGTGTCTTAGAAAGAGGCTGTCCCCCGACTGGGTGCCTAATAGTCACTATCGTTGCTGCCTTTCTTTGTCTACGGATTTGGTATGCGAGCAGGCGTGTAGCCCGCGGGCCAACTTCATAGTATCTTTGTTTCAGAAATGCTAGGGCTATTTCACCTTGTTGTAGCGCAAGTTTATCTACTTCTTGTTTGGTTTGTTGTATCTGGGGGAGGAGGGAATCATCTCCTTGCTTGTGTGCCTGTTGCAGAAAATGAAGCATTTCTTCAAGCTTGGCTCTATATTCTCTGCGCTGTCTTTTCTTCTGTGCCGCATATTTAATTATGTGCCCCCTTAGGACTGCTTTTACTGTGTCCCAATAAACCGAAGGAGTGGTGTCTGAGACTGGGTTGTCAACCATAATCTCAGAAATCTTGTCTGAGATGAATTCCTTAAATTCTTTGGACCGTAAATAGAATGGATTTAGTCTCCACTGAGCGGTTTTAGGCTGAACACCCAGGTCCCACTGCGTAATCATGGGTGTGTGGTCTGAGATAGATATATCTCCTAGCTGTGCGTCGCATACAGTTTTTCCACTTGGGTGAAGGCATAATCTATACGGGAGTATGTGCGGTGAACCGAAGAATAATACGAGTAATTTCTCATATGAGGGTGTAATTTCCACCATATATCGCACCACCCAATCTCCGAAACAAACTTATTAAAAAACTTCTGAGTTGTTGATAATTTCTGTGGCCTCCCTCTTGTGGAGTCTAGGTTTGGGTCTGCCATCAGGTTAAAATCCCCGGATATCAATAGGGTGCCCTTGGTGAAATTCACCACCCTATCCTGCAAGGGTCTCAGTTGTACAACAGTAATGCATGGTGGGAGGTATACATTAGCAAGGGTAATTTCCTCATTATTGAGTTTCCCTCGGGTAAGGACCAGTCGGCCTTCAGGGTCCGACCAAGTCAGTTCTGATTGTTACAGGGTATATGATGGAATTATTATGGCCACCCCTCTACTTCTACCACCCTTATATGAGGCATAAAATACCTGTCTCCTACTTAATTTAGCAAGCTTAGAGTGTTCCATTGGATTCATATGCGTCTCCTGGAGAAAGGCTATATCTGCCTTAGTTCTTCGGAGATATGCCAGTGTTTTAGACCTTTTAATCAGAGAAGCCAACCCATTAATGTGCAAAGAGAGCAATTTTAACTTTGGTAAATGCATCATGTCTTGTCGTTGGGACGCTGGTACACTGGGACCCCTGCCCCCCCATGGGATGCCCTGATAACCCATATATTTTGTAAACACAATGACCAGGTTAAGTTTGATGACCTGTTCACAGACCCAACAATAAAGTATAAATAAACCATTTATATAAACATACAACATTGAGCGAAGACAAAACCTACTAGCCAACGTGGCCGTAGAAACAAACAGAACAATTGGTACTTCCACAGTTCTGGGCTATGCCCTGATCACTGGTAGGAACCAAGGGTCCTACCTTTATGGTCCTCTTTTACCTGAGGACCTTACGTACCTAGTACCTAATGGGAAAGGGGTAATTGGGTTTGGTGACTAGAGCTGTGAGGTATGAGCTCCCCCGGGGTCAGATATGTAAGAGAAGCACCTACTGAGTGGTGGGAGATATCGACCTCCATGTGCTGTATGGGGGTTTTAATAATCCCCTACCTTTCTCTCATTGTCTTAAAAGACCTGTTGGAGCTGTTTAAGGGGCCATCCCCAATATTGGGGCAGGTTCCCCAATCCCAGCCTCCCCATGCGAAGTCTTGGGGCCGAGGTTCCGCAGTGAGGCTGGGGTTCAACACCCTCGGGAGTTATGCTCATGTCCAGTGAGGCTGCCCCGTCCTCTCTGATGGAGGTTCCGGAGTCACCAGGGGCCAAACGATAAGTAGGCAAAACCGGACACAAGCCCCAACCGGTGCCGGTCCCCCAGTTCGGGCCTGATCGAGAGATGGCAGGAGCAGAGACTCCCAGACAGCCCTGGATCCCCACCTGGACTTTGCTGAGTAATGGAAATCTTTTATTTGTATACTGTTTCACTGCTATTTTCCCTCCCTACCCACCCTTCCCGTAATCCCTTATCCTTCCTACCTACAGACTCTTGGAATCAATTAGGTACAATTATGTTAGATTGAAACTTAGAATCCCCTCCTCACTCTCCGATGTCAGTTCCCTCCTTCCCCGCCGCTCCTGTTCAATAATTCCCCCCATCTCGGGAGTGATTTATGTATCCAGAAGCAATAACCACCCAGACTGTTAGAGGGGGTTCAGAATATGTAAGTAGTATCTGGCTTTCATCTTATTCGCCCTTCAATATCCCTGGGTGGACACTGTCTAGCGCCGTACTTATTATTATATCAGGCCTGGTACCGAGGTGAGGCGCCGCCTAGGTAGCTTGTTGATCCACTATGTACAGTGGGGTATCCTCTCTGCATCCTCCTTAAGAAACATAGAAACAGAAAAACTGATGGCAGATAAGGACCGCTTGGCCCACCCAGTCTGCCCATTTCCCTACCTAATGGATAAGCTGCAGATCCTAGTTAACCAGCAGCCTACTTCTTCCAACCCCCACCCCCAAGAATTGCCTTATGACTGTCCCATGCATGCTTGAATTCCACCACTGTTTTTGACTCCACAACCTCCTCCGGAAGGTCGTCCATGCATCCACAACCCTCTCTGAAAAAATACTTCCTTAAATTACCTCTGAGCCACCCCCATCTTCAAATTGTGCCCCTTGTTCTTGCACACCTCTTTTTTGAAAGATGCTACCCTCTTGGACTTTGTTGATTCCTTGAGGTATTTGAAAGTTTCTATCATGTCCCCCTCTCCTCCTTTCCTCGAGGCTATACATATTAAGCTCAAGTCTCTTCATATGTCTTCCAGTGCAGACCCTGCACCATTTTAGTTGCCCTCCTCTGGACAGCTTCCATCCTGTCTATGTCTTCAGGAGATTGGGTCTCCAGAACTGCACGCAGTACTCCAGATGGGGTCTCACCAGCTGTCTGTACAGAGGGATAATAACTTCCTGTTTTCTACTGGTGATGCCTCTCCTATGCATCCCAGTATCCCCCAACCCTCCTTGCTGCCCTCTCCATTGCTTGCCCACCTTTAGGTCATCTGATATGACTGCCCCAGGTCCCTTTCCATTTTGTTGTTGTTAGTATCTCACCCCCATTGTGTACTCTTCCCTGGGTTTTTGTTTCAGGTGCATTACCTTGCACTTCTAGCACTGAATCTAAGCTGCCTACATTTGACCATTCCTCTAACCTTGCCAAGTCCCTTCTCATCCTTTCCACCTCACCTTGTGCATCAACTCTGTTGCAGATCTTGTGTCATCTGCAAAGAGACATACTTTTCCTTCCAGTCCCTCTGCAATGTCGCTTATAAAGACATTGAAGAGGACCGACTCATATTGAACCTCACGGTACCCCACTAGTAACCCACCTTTCTTCAGAGTGGACCCATTTACTATTACCTCTGTGTCCTATTCTCCAGCCAATTCTTTACCCAGGCTGTCATCTTGGGACCCACTCCCAGGCTGGCTAACTTGTATATTAATCTTTTGTGGGACTGTGTCAAATGCCTTGCTAAAGTCTAGGTAGGCCATGTCCACAGCCCTCCCTGATCTAATACTTTGGTCACCCAGTCAAAGAAATCTATCAGATTTGTCTGGCATGACCTTCCCACTGTGAATCCATGCTGCCTTGGGTCCTGTGCCCTCTGGCCTCTAGATACGGAAATTCTTTCCTTCAGAACTGATTCCATCATTTTCCTACCACTGAGGTTAAACTAACAGGTCTGTAGTTTCCTGCTTCTGCCTTGCTCCCACTTTTGTGAAGAGGAATCACATCTGCCCTCCTCCAGTCCTCGGGTACCACCCCATCATCCCATGATTTGTTAAAGAGGGTAGTCAGTGGTGTCACTAGTTCTACCCTTAGTTCTTTTTAGAATTCTGGGATGAATCCCATCAGGCCCTATTGCTTTATCCACCTTCAGTTTTAAGAGTTCTTTCAGAACCCTTTCTTCTGTAAATGGGCTGGTATCAACTTCTGTATCCAGAGTGTTTCTACTGTTTGTTTTAGGTACCTCCCCTCTTCCTTTGTAAATACTGAGCAAAAATATTTATTTAGTATCTCTGCCTTTTCACAGTCACCTCTGCCCATCCTCCTCCCCTTTATTAAGCCTCACTATCCTCCCTTGGTCTTCCTTCGCCCTGATGTACCTATAAAAGGTTTTATCCCCTTCTAACTGAGTTGGCTATCTTTTCCTCGGTTTGGGCCTTTGCTGTTTTGACTGCCTTCCCAGCTTCCTTTTGCTTTAACTGATACAGTTCTCTGTCCTGCTCCTTCTGTGATTCCTTGTACTTTCTGAATGCTTTCTTTTCTCTTGAACCTTCACTGCCACTTCCTTTGAGAACCATAGCGGTTTCTTACATTGTTTGTTTTATTTGCTTCACACAAAGGCTTGTTACCTCTGTGATGGCAGTTTATTATTCCCATTGTTCTTCCACCCTCCTTCCTGTCCATTTGCTAGTGCATTCCTTAGGCACTCACCCATTTAGCAAAGTCAGCCCTCCTAAAGTCCAGTACTTCTGCCTTGTATGGCTTGACTCTATTGCTGTGTTTATTGTGAACCATACTGTTCGATGGTCGCTAGTTACCAGATGGCTACCCACTTACATCTGTGATCCTCTCTTCATCTCCATTTGAGAGAACCAGGTCTAAGATTGCTCCCTCTCGAGTGGGCTCCAATACTAGTTGTCAAGGCATGCCCCTGTAGGGCATCTAGAATAACCCCACTCTTCAAGTGGCTGCTGCAACTGCACCCAGTTAACATCTGGCATATTCAGATCACCCATCAGCAATATCTCCCCTTTTTCTGCCATTCTAAGTATACTTTCTATCATTTCCTTGTCCATTTCCTCCTCCTGAGAAGGGGGTCTGTATACAACCCCTGTGCAGATTGTGGTGCCATTGCCGGTCTCCAAATTTACCCACAGTGCTTCTTCTCCTCCCTGTTTACCCTTTTGTTCTGTTGCTTTGATTCCTTCCCTTATGTAAAGAGCTACTCCTCCTCTCTTTACCTCCCTGTCCCTCCTGTAGATAGTGTATCCTGGCATGTTTACGTCCCAGTCATGGTTTTGTGTGTACCATGTTTCTGTGACTGCCACGATATCCAGATGGTCCTCCTTCATCAAGGCCACTAATTCAGGAAGCTTGTTACTCAGACTACGGGCATTGGTACTCATTGCTCTCCATTTTTTTATGGCTTTACCTTCTGTTGCAGCATCCCCCACTTAGCTTTCAACCTCGGTCTTTTTCTCATTTAGTACCCTGTTTTGTAGGGAGAGGCTGGAATTTTCCTGCTGCTTATCAGTGCTTCCCCCCTTGACTAGTTTAAAAGATTGCCAATGAAGCATTTAAACCGATTGCTCAAAAGACTTATTCCCTTCCTGGACCCTCCAGGTGGAACCCCAGTCCCCAATGAAGCCAAACCCCTGTGCTCCACACCATTTTTTCAACCATTCATTAAACTGCATGGTGCAAAGTACCCTCGCCTCACTCATGCCATTGACAGGCAGCACCTCTGAGAAGGATACTGTGTGTGCTACTTGTCTTAGGCCCTTCCCCAATTCTACAAAGTTCTTCTGCACTGCTCTAATCTCATGATAAGCCAAGTCATTTGTCCCTAGGTGGACAATAACGTCCAGCTCAGACTCCCGTGCAGCTGTTCTCGTGATCCTGAGGATGCGCTTCCTGTCCTTCCAAGCCATGGCACCAGGCAGGCACTTTACTTCAGTTTTCCCTGCTCCCCCCAGTTCTATCCCCCTAATAATTGAGTCCCCCACCAGGAGCTGCTTCCTTTCCTTGTGGTGTCCTCTGCCTCCTTCCTGTGGGCCTCCTTTGTGACAGTTGTCCTCAGCCTCCTTAGTCTCCTTTAGGGTGCATCCATGGGGAGCTATGCTCCCCAGAATAGTATGTATGGATTGTGAAGTGGAACAACTGACTGGTGTGCCTCTGTTCCACCATCCTCACCCTCCTGAGCCCACTGTGGTCCAACTGCTGTGCTTTCTTCGCAACCTCTGAGGTAGTGGTGGTGGCTCTGGTGCTCCCTGGATGGGGGAGGTTCCCTTCCTACCGTCCAGTGTGGCCTGGGGGAAGGTTCCCTTACTACTGTCCAGTGTGGCCTGAAGACGGGCAACTTCCTCCCTCAGGGCAGAGAGTTGTCTGCAAATAGGGCAGCATCTCAGCCTCCAGAAAGACTCTCGGAAGACTGCTGCCCCATAGCCATTACATTGCACTACTCCCCACATGTTTATCTACTTTTTTTTTGTGTGTGTGTGATTGGTTTGTTATATAGAAATATATATATTATACAATGTGTATGCTTATATTTTCAGTGCAGTGTGCTAGAGAGGATATGACAGTGATATGCACCTTGCACTCTTGAGGAAATGATATCAGAACCCCAGGTATAAAGGAACTATTTCCAGGGTGGGTGGGGTGAGGGTGGGAAGGGCTGGGCCTAAACTGTGCCCTCACAAAACAATCAGCTAAAAGCTCTGACCCACCGCTGCGATGAGTGCCTTCCTGTCAGCAAGATGCCCTACACAACAATTTGACAGAGAAAATACCCTGTTAATCAAACAGAGAAAAATCCAGACATCCAAGTCAGACACAGGTAAACCTCCCCAGCCCCAAAACAGCCTGGTGGTTTGTGCTCTGAAAGCAGTCAGCCCAAAATAAGTCAGCTGTGCTTTAAACTCTTCCTGCACTGAAAATCTTAAGAATTGTAACAAAAGTAAAGCTAGATCCACCTCCCTCTGTTGCTTGAAAGACTGTCTTTCCTGATAATTCTAAATTCCTTATTTCACCTTTCAGTTAGAAGTAGCCTCCACCTGCAGAATATCTGCTACAAACCAAAGACAATTGTAAGGTTCACCTCCCTCTATTGTGAGCACAACTCACTTTCTTGCAAATCCTATGTTCAGTATTGCAGCTTTCAGCCAGAGGTAGTTTCACTTGAAGAATATTAGCTGTTCTGATGAGTTTGCTATAAAACACTTGCTTATAATGCTATTGTTCTCAGGTCTGTTACCAAAGCTACTGGCTGATAAGTAGCTATGATGTAAGCACTTCCTGACAAAGTCTGGTCTGGCCTTTTAAGGCACACACAGATAAACACAAAAAAACAGTTTCCACCCCCTAGGGCACTGTCTGGGTCAAATACACAACCTGTACCTGCACTTATTTCAGGACTTCTGACAAATTCTTAGCCTAGTGTTTAAACTCTTCCTGTACTGAAAAACTTAAGAATTGGAACAAAAGTAAAGCTAGATCCACCTCCCTCTGTTGCTTGAAAGACTGTCTTTTCCTGATAATTCTAAGTTCCTTATTTCACCTTTCAGTTAGAAGTAGCCTCCACCTGCAGAATATCTGCTACAAACCAAAGACAATTGTAAGGTTCACCTACCTCTGTTGTGAGCACAACTCGCTTTCTTGCAAATCCTATGTTCAGTATTGCAGCTTCCAGCCAGAGGTAGTTTCACTTGAAGAATAGGGGGTTTAAACTTTCTGATGGTGTAACCCCTTCCCTTGACCTAGGCGGGAAAACGCAATGTCTTCCCAGTGTCCCTACCTCCCCACTATTCCCTGGGGAGGGATCGTGGTTTTCCTGGCACCCAGGCCAGTCCAGCCAACAGTGGCATTCTTGGCCTGAGTGTCACAGTTCTGCATGGTGGGCAGGAGTAAGGTTTGTTCTTCTCTCTCATTTCAGGTGCCCATTCCCCTGCTTGACTTGACCATTACCTTCCTCCCACCACTACCCTAGATCTAAGGCATAAGCAAAGGACCTCAGTCATTTCTCCCAAAAGACTCCACCCACAACCCACTCGTAGCCTTCCAGAATTACAATCCAGCCTCCTTCCCCCCCAGAAACCAATACTCTTCTTCTTAGCAGAGCATTTTTAAAGATATCAGCCAGATGCCTGCATTCAGCTATGTTTGTGTTAAGGTTTATGGCATGGAAAGGGGAGCCAGAGGTCACCGCGGATCGTGCCCCATCTGTCAGTTCCATCTCAGCCTATATAGCCTATTTAGCGGCTTTACTCGAGTGGGCTACCAGATGAGGACACAGCAGTCGCAGTGGCACAACTCCAACATTCCATGTTTAGAGAGGAGATCCAATACAACCAACGCACTTCGGAAAGGGAAAATCGAGTTGCTTAGATCTCCCCTCCGGCGCCCGTTTCCCATCCATGAGCTCTTCCCCTGACTCCACCGCCATACCACAACCTGCCTTCCTGCACCTTGTGGCGATCCAGTGAGACATCTGCCTCCACCCCCCCCAGCCATAGTGCAGCCTTGTGATGGGTCAAGCCGGACGCATAAGTCCCTGTCAGACAATCTCAATGGTGATGCTGGGGGGAACCCGCCGTCACAGTCATTTGCATAGCAGTTCAGCCATGCTCTATTTAGTGAGCATCATGGTAGGCTGGGGTGGACACGGACTGCTAAACCCCATTCGTCTTCTGGCCATTCTTGCGCCCAGGTTCGCAATTCACTTCCCATTCATTACAGGGGACTTCCGGCTACCGACTTGTAGTAAGAGGCAAGCACTAATCCAGGCAGCAGCAGCCTACAGATTTCCTCATTCCCTTCCAAAAAAATAAAGAAGGTCCTCCCTTTCCCCTGACTCCTCCACATACCCTCCCAGTCCTATCTGCAACCTCCAGTCTCATTTCAAGTGCCAATGTGAATGACCACATGCAAAAGTTGAATCCGTATGGCATTCAGGGCCTGGCTGAAAATCCTTCTCCCCCCCCCCCCACAAGCGAGCAGTTCTCCGTCTTGAGCATGATAGACCCAATTCTGGCCTTCACAGTACAAAACTCCCCAGGTTGGGAAAAGAAAAAAGAAAAGGGGGGGGAGACAGCCCAGCCATTGTTTAGAGAGCTGTCATATGGCCGCTGAACTGTCTCCGCTCCAGGGCCGAGGACCATTTACCTGGCCGCTCGGCCTAAGGCGGGAGCAGAGCCAGCCACCGCCTCAGCGAGACCAGACCACGTTTCCCAACCTGAGTTATGGGAGTACAGCAATTCCATACGCGCCCAAAGCCAGAGAACTTAAATCGCGTCAATCCACCAAACCTCCCCCATTACCCTCACGACCCCCCACCCCCAGTTTTTCTCAAAATATACCTGTGCTTACCTCCCCCGCTCCACAGCAGTGTAACAGGTTTAAACTTTACTTAATTGGGTATGGTGTAACATTAGCCAAGTCCAGGGGGCCTTCCAATCCTGGGAAAAGAGAAAACCTTCCAAATAATACTTGCGGTTAGATATTCAGGTCGCTGTACACAGAAACTCAGTTCGGGTTCTGAATGTTCTTGAGATCTAGCTTTTAATGTATTCACGACAGTCTGGATAGCTTCAGCCCCCTGTCTCCTCCGTGCCTCTCGTTGTTCAACAGTCCATACTTTTTGGGCCGATTTTGCTGCGATTGGGATTCCATCATTGGCACGCTGCTTTGGGACCTCCAGTTTCCTTCCTGGTTTGGAGCTCCGTTGTTGCTTCGGCTGCTGAATCAAACACCTTAGGGCCCTCCTTGAAGTGTACCTGCAGCCTCGCTGGATATAAGGTTCGGAATTGGACCCCCGCCCCTTTAAGGGCCTTCATCACTGGGAAGAACATCTTCCGGTGTGCCATGACCTCCGGGGCGAAATCATTTTCAAAAAAGAGCCGATTATTTCTGTAAAGCACTTTGCCTTGTTTCCATGCATCAAAGTGATTCTTATAGAAAACCGAGTGCTCTATCCCGATTTATTTTCTTTATAAAAGTTGCAGTTGTGCTTCTGGGTATGCGCATTAGATCAGACGTCTAATGCGTATCCCTGGAAGCACAGCTGCAACTTTTATAGAAACATAGAAACATAGAATTTGATGGCAGATAAGGACCGCTTGGCCTACCCAGTCTGCCCATTTCCCTACCTAATGGATAAGCTGCAGATCCTAGTTAACCAGCAGCCTACTTCTTTCTACCCCAACCCCCTAGAATTGCCTTATGACTGTCCCATGCATGCTTGAATTCAGCCACTGTTTTTGACTCCACAACCTCCTCCGGAAGGCCGTTCCATGCATCCACAACCCTCTCTGTGAAAAAATACTTCCTTATATTACCTCTGAAGCGCCCCCCATCTTCAAATTGTGCCCCCTTGTTCTTGCACACCTCTTTTTTTGAAAGAAAATTAATCAGGATAGAGCACTCGGTTTTCTATAAGAATCACTTAGATGGGATCACCGAAGTTCACGGTAGGGACTTCAGACATTTACCAGCATATGACCCAAAATCATGAACTTGTTCATGAACGAACTCACCCGCGGTTTGGCGCCATTCCTATTTGTGGACGTGAACCGCGGGCATGTTAAGCGGACCGCCTGCAATGCACTTTCAGACAAATATAAGAAACATCTGGGGACAATTTACAAATTGCTTGCACTGATTGTTTTCTATGCTAACACTGTTTACAGTACACAAACGAGGTGCACACTCATGAAATCAGCCTCAAACCTGACAGTGTCCCTTTAAGTATATAACATAGATGAATCGTGGTAATAGTAGTCCGAATATAGTATCAGAGGAAAAGGCATTTAAGAAGGTAAAGAAAACAATAAAAGACAAGCATTTGTCAATGCCGAATGTTTGCTTGCTGGCATTGGCATTGGTAGTGTAGAAGTTACAGAGCTGCATAATAGGAATGGCAGTGAAGTATTGAACTGAAGCTAACCCCACCACCACCCTGCAGAGAGTGACAGGCATTGGGGTGTGCCTTTGGGTCGTCAGGCATATCGGCCACGCCATTTCACCACACCCTACCCTGCAGACACTGACAAGTGTCACGGTGTGCCTTGGGGTCTTTGGCCCTTATGCGTACCCCATTCCATCAGGAAATACGGTGAGATGGGTGCGGTATAGGAGAATGGGGTGAACTTTGGGGCCGAAGAGTCCAAGGCATACCTCGATGCCTCTCACTGGCTGCAGGATGTGGAATGGTATGAGCATTACAGGCAAGAATCCCGAGTCACACCCTCGATGCCTGCCAATTCTCTACAGGGTGGGACGTTATGGTTGGAAACCCTAACACCTCAGGCATTCATTGGTATATTCACTCCAAATTTTCAACTTGGTTTTTTTGTGACCCCCACCTCATGAACAGTGGCAATATCAGTTTGTTAGCTGAAAGCTGCTTATGCACAGCGACTACGGCATTTAGCACCACAGGTGCAAAAACACATTCCGAACAGGATGTGAAAAATGACAGCTGTACTGTTCATGGGGAGGTGTAAAAAATGGCAATGTTGCAAATCTGCAGTCAAAATATTAAAAACTGGTGAAGTCACGAGCATGCATAGAAACTGTGCAACGCACACCCATAATGTAATTAGGTTGGGGATTTTTTACAGCAGATTGTCAACACAGGCATTTTGGGACCTCCGATCATGAATAGTGTCACTGTGATTTTCTTTATCTGTCCCGAACAATGATTTCCCACAGCAACCACGCATCTCTACACTGAAAGTGTGAAAACACATTTCAAGCCATGTTGTGAAAAATGACAGCTGTACTGTTCGCAGGAAGTGTGGAAACCACTGGTGAAAATCTGGACTGAAAATATTACAAAGTCATGAACTTACGAGGGTGCGTGGAAACTGCACAATGCTCACTCGTAACACAGTCATTTTATGGACTTTTGTCACCAACTTTTCAACATAGCCATTTTAAGACCTCTGCTTATGAACAGTGTAACTGTGATTTCCGTAATCTGTCCCAAACATTGCTTTCGCACACTGACTGCACCATTGTGCGCTACATGTGCGGAAACACACTTGGGGCGACGTGAAAAATGGCAGCTGTACTGTTCATAAGGAAGTGTAATAAAATGGCAATGTGGAAAATCTGGAGTGAAAATACAGAAAATTCGCAAACTTACGAGCTTGCGTAGGAACTGCGCAATGCACGCTCGTAAAACAGTCATTTTTAGGAATTTTTTCACCAAATTTTCAACATGGCCATTTTAAAACCTCTGCTCATGAACAGTGTCACTGTGATTTTCTTAATGTGTCCCATACATTGATTTCGCACACCGAATGCGCCCTTGTGCACTACATGGGCGGAAACACGTTTTGGGCAAGATGTGAAAAATGACAGCTGTACTGCTCATAGGGAAGTGTAATAAAATGGCAATGTTGAAAATCTGGAGTGAAAATATTGAAAATTCGCAAACTTACGAGCTTGCGTAGGAACTGCGCAATGCACGCTCGTAAAACAGTCATTTTTAGGAATTTTTTCACCAAATTTTCAACATGGCCATTTTAAGACCTCTGCTCTGAACAGTGTCACTGTGATTTTCTTAATGTGTCCCTTGCATTGATTTCACACACCGACTGCTTTCATTGTCTTCATACATGTTTTGGCAAGATGTGAAAAATGACAGCTGTACAGCTCATAAGGAGGTGTGGTAAAATGGCAATGTTGAAAATCTGGAGTGAAAATGTTGAAAATTCGCGAACTTACGAGCGTGCGTAGGAACTGCACAACGCACGCTCGTAAAACAGTCAATTTTAGAATTTTTCCACCAAATTTTCAACATAGGCTTTTGAGGCCCACCTTATGAACAGTGGCAGTGTTGTTTGTTACTTGGTCCCGAAGATGATTTCATGCAGTGACTGCGAAATCACCCTTCAGGCCCGATGAACGCCATGACAGTGAGAGCATTCATGAGGAGGGGTCCCAAAAACCCCATGTTAAAAATTTGGTGCAAAAATTCCAAAACATGGCTGAGATATGCAGCAAAGTTGAAAAACCCTATTCATTACATTATACAGCTTACCGGCATTTCCTCAGTTCGCGGTCGGCTTTGAAGAGTGCAGGCGTGTTCCCGGTCCACCGAAGATCATCGCGGGTCAAAAGGTAAGTATGGGGTGAGGGAGTGCGCAGTGGGTGGGTGCGGGTGAGGCAGAGACTGCGAGGGCCGTTTTAAGTTACAGGTTTGTTTTTGTTTAAATGACGACCGTGGCGTTGCCGCGCTGGGGTGTTCCCAGCATGTGGCACAAGGGACGGCTGGTGGGGGCAGGGAGGGCGTGGAGCCGGCGGGGATTAGGCACCCCGTCTGCAATGCGCTTGTTGCCACGCTGGGGTGGCTCCCAGCGTGGCACCTGTACTGGGGAGGACAGTGGAGCCGACGAAGTTGGGCACCCCATCGGCTATACAATGTACGTCCACGCTGGGGGTGAGCACCCAGCGTGGCATATGTAACTTATGCTTGGGGGCACAGCACAGCCGACGATTGGGCACCCACTCCGCCAGAGTGGGTGTGCGTGGGGGAGGCGGAGCACGCAGGCAAAGCCTGTGTGTGGTGTAGGGGAGCACGCAGGAGCAGGCGATATCTTATCGCTGCTCACTGAAGCGTAGCTCCCCCTTTCAACTGTACTCCACTGCATTTTGGAGCTGTCATAGACAGCTCCAGCAGGCATTGGAGAACTGCGGCCATGCCTGCCAACACACTGACTGAACTGGAAGAGGGCTGCCACACCCCCGAAAACTCGGATGATGGCACTATGTTTCTTGCACATGCGTGCAAGCAAACATAAAAATAGACAAGTTACAAAGGAGACAGAGTAAAAAGAAAAACAGTCAGTACCGTGATTAAAAAACAAGGTATCCTATACCTCACAAGGTAAGGAGGAGCTGCTTTTCAGGAATTGGGACAAACATCTAGATGCCCTCCCACCAGAGTAAATGCAGTTCTTCAGAATGGCCTATTATAAGATCGGGGGAGGGGGAAGCGTACCTGCCTATGGGCTAAAGTGAAATGAACAATCTAGTGTTAAATCCTCTGTACTAAGCAATACAACTACATGCTGTATGCCTATGAGAACATGTCTGGTTTCATACTTGTTCTGTCACAGAAGTAACTCTACCCCAACTCAGCCCCTTGAAATAAAAATCTCAGAAATGCAAAAAAAAATCAGTCTCTGGTTGATTTCATTTTCTGTTTCATTCCAGTGTGACTTCGCTCTATTTCAATCCAGTATTGCTTCTTGCATTTGCAGTTTGTATTCACTTCTAAAGTTATACTTTCAACATCAGTCAATCAGTACCAAAAAATGAGCTTTCAGTATTAGTTAACGTTTCAGGACTGTACTTTCTTCCCTTCATCAGAACCTGAAAGCTAAAAAACAATAATAATAATAATAATAAGTCATGTTATTTTTATTATGACTAAATAAAAATGCTAAGAGAAAACATCCAAAAAAAAACACTTTAGGGACCACAACTTATATCTCATACCTTTCAGGAACTCTAGGTTCATCTCAGACTGATTTAATATTTTATTCTGTTCTCTTTATATTATCCTTTCTGTGCCTAGAGAACAACAGGGCATAACCATTGTGTTGTAACAAGTCATATTCTTTTTAAAAAGCCATATCTCACTTCTGTATTCAGGTGCAGTACATTTTGTTACTTTGAAAATTCTACAAACTGCAAATGCAAGAAGCAATACTGGATTGAAATAGAGTGAAGTCATACTGGAATGAAACAGAAAATTAAATCAACCAGAGACTGATTTTTTTGCATTTCTGAGATTTTTATTTCAAGGGGCTGAATTGGGGTAGAGTTACTTCTGTGACAGAACATTCAGAATCACCGGTGTGATAGTAACTCCAACCCCCCATTTCAAAATACAAGAGTTACAACTAACATTCCAAAAGAATCCAAGGTGTGGAACCGCTCTAATTTGGGGTTTGAATTGGTTTCATACTTGTACAGTGAACTTCTTGTTTTACACTTCTATGTTACCAAGTTTGTATACCCAATATGATGTACTGTCTGTGTGTCTTTAAAGCAATAAAAATATTATGCCGTTTGTTATATAATTGAATAACAGAATGAAATGGCCTCTTAGTACTTACAGAATTGAGAAAACATGTTTCTTATGGCTATTTTGTACTACAAATCTCTAGTCATAGAAATCATAGAAATTTGACAGCAGAAAAGGACCTTTCCGGCCCATCTAGTCTGTCCAACCCTCCCCTTTCACATACCCCCCCACCCATTCTTACACAGAGTGGTTACTATGATGTCAAGGTAACCACGAGATGTGAGAAGAGTAATGTGTATTTTTGCTATCATTCACTATTCTATGTAGTGTATGCCCCCCCCAACAAAAAAAGACACACAGTCGCTTATTTTTTCTTGTTAAAGCAGTCAGCCTCTGCCATCCACAACCTGCACTTCTTGGCCATCTACCCAATCGGCCAGCTCGTGCATGCGACACTTCAACCGCTGCTAGCCCTATCAACAGCACTGGTGGGGTCGCTTGCATTGTGACATCCATACTAACGCAGAATGAAAAGTTGTTCTACATTAATATGAACATCACTACTGCAGCAGAATGACTTTTACAGTGTATGGATCTCCAGACACAATCGCATTCCACCATACGGTATACTATATATATATATATATATATATATATATATATATATTATTATATATTTTGCACCCTTTGCAAATTGTGTGAGAGACCTTTCTGCACCATGCATTCTTGCCGAAAGCCGAACCAGCCTAAATTTTCATGGTGATCTGCATATACATCCCAAGATGCTTTGCATTATGGTGGTATATGTAATTTTGTAGTTCTTTGAAACTTGTCTTTATTGCCAATGCCTTGTGGGGCAACCCTTGCCTCAGTGCTTCTGCACTGAGGTTCTTTGACTTTTAGCTTGTTTTTTTGGGGCTCACCATGACCCTAACCTGTAAGACCAACTTAGGGCTAGTTCATTTCCCCTGGGGTGTGTTACAGATGAGGTACACTGATGAGTCGTGGTAGGACGAAACACATGTCTGTGTCTTACAATAGCTGCAAATTAAGTCTAAGGGAAAAGGATCCTATTTTTAAGCACCTGTCCTTATTAATAAAGTCAGGAAGATACAGAAACATATGTGAACTATGGTCAAAATTGTGTTTAAATATGTTTTTCAAAAGTTTTGTCAAAGATGTCACATGCTGTTTAATTTTAACAAGAAATATTAATAAGTATATAAGGAGTCTTGCTGCTTTAATAATTTTCAATTTCCAAAATTCAAACTAAAACATATTATTGCAATGCTACAATGTACCAAGTAAAACAATTTACACAGAGCATTTTGATGATAAAAATAATAGCTTCTCAACAGAAAACAGTCAAATTTTTCAATTAAACATTTGTCCTGATGTTGTGACTTGAGCATGTCAAATGAAGTACAGAGGTTCAAAAAAATGCCAACACTTTGGTGGTTGCTGAAGAGTACGTGTTTTATCATTTTTGAAGGTTTGCACTTGAGTTTAATAATCTGTATGTATTACTTCTGGGTCTGTGCGCATAAAACAGAAACTAAAGACAACTTACTATAGTCAACTATAGCCCCTTTATCTTCACTCCTGTTTTGTTCCCTGGTGTCATTCATGTTAAATTTAGAACTTACACGCAATAACTTCCAATGAATGCACCATAACTTCCAATGTACATGTAACAGCTTTCAATTTAAGCTCGAATTATGAAGTTACATGTGATAGCACGTCCTTTAATATTAACATATTTTGTTATATATTAAAAATTTACTTACAAGCAGCTGCCAGGCCAATTAGTACAGAAGCCAGGTAAAAAGACCACGTCATCGGTTTGATGAACACTGCAATGTAACCGCTGCAAAGACACAGATGCAGAAAACCATCACTTGTTTTCTTAAAGGGTAAAGTAAGGTAAGGGTGCTGCATCCCTCAGGTTCTGAAAGCTCCTGAAAAGGTCTTTCAAAGTAAGTATTTGGGCTTACCTGTAACTGTCAGTGATCTGGAGATATAAATATCTCGATCATCTGTACATTAAATCAAGGGAAGCAGCCATTTCATGGAATATTTAGCATGAAAGTGATGTAATGGAAGGGGAAGCTGCCCTTGCCAACATAGAGAATAATGCAAATCGTATAATTTCAGGGACCCGACACACTTACCTTCTGCTCCAATAAAGTACTGCACATCAATTAATAGTTTCTTCCTCTATGAAAGTGATCTTTAAGATTGGACACAAACACAGATGCCCAAAGAATTAAAACTTCATCGTGAAGAAAAATAAATTAAATACTTAACTGCAATATAAATACTGGTTAAGTGTTAAAGGACTTGTCTAGGCCAACCTAATGGCATGGAGGGCTGAGGCGCTGGCGTTTACCTGCCTCTACCTCCTTGACCTGGGTTCAGGAACAGACTTTGGTCACCGGGGGGTCAGCTTGGTGAGGGAGGACTGAGCTTCTGGAGGGCAGCTCTCCTCCCCCAGGAAGGGGGAACATGTGTCCTGCTCCCTAGCTGACACCACCAGTGGGAGCAGCAGAACATGGGGGAATGTCGACGGATGCTTTGTGTCACTGCACGCCAACATATATGAGGCAAAAGCTGAGGAAAATGTCCCCAGCTGCTCTACTTCCCTGCATGACCCTAGGCGGCAGGCCACCCTTTAGGAAGTTAACCTGTTAGTCCATCACACAGGTCGGGGTGAGGCTGGAGGGAGGAGTCACCATATGGCGGGATGTCAGGAGACACAATACTGATGAAACAAAGAACTTATCTAAAATAACGGTCCCTAAGAAAGAAGACTTTTTTAAACTCATATTTCATTAACTGAATCCTGCGTGAGTCTAAACCGGTGGAAATCATAATTTGTAATGCTGTCCCCATTGGAAGGGAAGGGAACAAAAATTAGCCAGCCGATCCCTTCCACTTCCTGGCGAACCTTCCCTACACCCACACTCCAATGTTTTGTGACGTCTAACCAGGGAGAGAGAGAGAGAGTGTGTGTGTGTGTGTGTGTGTGTGTGTGTGTGTGTGTGAAGTGCACTCCATAAAGGCCTACTGGGCAATTTTGGCATGTTAATTTATATGTTACCGCAACCTTTAATACACATGAAAGCTACTCACTGCTTGACTAACAAGAGCCATATACACTCAGCAGTATTGCTGATGGAAAATGGCCATGTGCACTCAGAAGTATTAGTGATAAAAAATGGAGTATTTTGATTTGAATCCTGTATTAGTATTTTCAGCTGTTTTCGAACATTCATTGTCCCATGAGGTCAGGGAGCCGCGTCTGTTGCATGCTAATTCACCTTGGTCATAACAAAAGTGATTTTGTGGTATCATTCAGCTCTAAAATGGTTCTTTCTGCAAGTGTGTAAGATCAAAATCACCCACTGAGCCAACCCCTCGGGCAAAAGCAGTAGCGCTACCACTCATTAGGCCAATGACCTGGGTTCAGGAATGACCCTGGAGCACTGGAGGGCCAGACAGTGGAGGAGGTTTGAGTATCCAGTGGACAGCTTGCCTTTTCCAGGGGTGGGGGAGAGAGAGGTACTCGGTGGTAGGCTGCCCCCTGGTGGTGGCTGAGAGGTAGAGAGCCGGGAACCACAGCTGCTGCAAAGACTGGAGGAGACAGTGAATGTCTATGCAACACACACAGGAACATGCATTACACAAGGATGTCATTACATGTCCGCTCCTCCAAGGACCACTCGAAGGTGGAAAATCCCTGCAGACAAGTAGCATGAAGCCTGGGCCCCCTCTGCCTTTCAGAAGCTCAACGTTGGAGACAACTGACTGGGCAATCAGGTTATTCGGTCTCCCCCCCTTCTTTCTGAAGTGGCAACAGAGAAACCCTGCTATGGGGACAAGCAAGTGGCCATACCCCAAGCAGGCAGACTCTGGGGTAGACCGTCCACAGAAGTCGGGTACAGGAATGGGCCAGATATGGGGTACTACATCCCTTACCAGAACCACAGGCACATAAATAGGGTTGAGAAAAAAACACCCACTGAGTTTTCAAAGAGGCTAGCAAAAACAGAACAATAACAGAATGTGAAACAAGTTCTGAAAAACAGCTTCTTCACCTTTAAGTCTAACCTACAATAATTGTTTTACAGTTGAAAGTGACGGGAAACACATTTTTTTTTAACACATCCTGTTGCATTTTCTATTCAATTACATCCACTATTGTGATACATTTGTGCTTTTTTTTTATTCAGAAAATATTTATTGCTTTTTAATGCAGTAAAAAGGGTTTCAGATTCACACTTAATGCTGGCGTTTACAATGCTCTGTTCCAGTGTTTCCTGTTCAGTCTGGGATGTGAATTCCCATTGTTACGTACTGATTAGTTAACATCATGGAACAGTTAAACTAGCATCGGACTGTCCAGGAAGCCTAGAAACAGACAATGAAACACAGAGGCGCCACATTTGTTGGTGACAACATGATGCAAAGAGAAGTTACAACACAGCAGATCTTCAGTGTCGAGAAATGCAAGTTAATACATCTAGGACTTAGCCGGAATAAGTAACACCCTCACAGCCTCAGCCACAAAATATTTTGGGGACGTTTATGTACTCGACACTTTACCATAGAACACATTCCTAGATTTCACTCGGAGTATTTCTCTAAAAATCAAACCCTGAAAATGAATACAATCTCAAGATAAAAATCAGAACATTCTGCAGTTTTTTTCAGGCAAGCTGCTATTAAGTGAAACAATGTTCAGTTTATCAGGCACGTACCTATAAATGATTCCACTGATGATCAGTGAAAACTTGGGTCCAACTGCTGCTACCACCACTGGTGCTATTAAATTTGATGCTGAAAACATGCCATAGATTACAGCTAAGCTGCAACAATCAAATAACGAGAGTGTAAAAAACAACTGATGCTTTAAATGTATAACACAGAATTATATTGTTTAGAATGTACATCCAAATGTTAAGTTGCTTTCATGTGTGCGTCCATTTGCTGTTTAAACACCCTGTAGAATAGCACTGCAAATGAATACACACACAGCCATTTTAAAAACGAAGTCACACGCAGAAAATTTAAAACTGAATACAGACATTTTTAAAGTGAACACACCAACACACATTTTAAAAATGTCTACACAGCCAATTTAACAATATGTACACCATCAATTTAAAAATGAATACGTTAACAGCTAATTTAAAAATGAATAAACAAAAAGCCAATTTAAGTGCTGGCCTGGTGGCGCTGAGGGTTGAGGTGCTGGACACCACACCTTGCGCCATGCCAACAACCCGGGTGATGGCACCACCGCCTCCGGCCACATTCCACCAACCAGACCCACTCCTCTCCTGGGCCGAGCGCCAGCCCAGCCTGAATTGTAAGACAGAGCGCCTCTGGGCGGATAGGGTGGCCCTACCTCAGGGGGCTCAGAGCCTGGAGGATAGCCGGTCTGGTGCCAGGAGAGGGAGGGGTTTCAGGTCCGGAGGTAGAGCCGCAAGGTCAGAGGAGCTCATAAAGTTGGGGATAGTGGAGGCAACCAAAACCTGCTCCAAAGCCCAGAGCAAGAAGGCTAGGGCTAAGAAACCGAGCTGGTTGAGCAAGGAGGTCATGGAAAAGGTAAGGAGGAAAGAGCTGCCTTTAGGAAATACAAAGAAAACAGGGAGGGGGAGGACAGAGAGGTACTTGACAGAATCGAAGGAGGTGACAAGGGCAGTAAGGGGAGCCAAAGCATCACGGAACTCAGGCTGGCACAAGGCATTAAGAAGGGGAAAGGACTTCTTTAAGTACATCAGGGAGAAAAGGAGCTGTAAGGACCACATAGTAAGGATTAGGAAGGAGGGGGGTTGGGTGGAAGCAGGGGGACGATAAGGCGGAAGCACTAAATGAGTACTTCTGCTCAGTATTTACTTAAGAGAAGAGGGGGGTGACACCCAAGATGGGTGAAATGGCAGACGCAGGGGGAAGTGGTGACAGATGGGAAATCATGGAGGGCAGAGTTCGAGAGGGTTTGAAGGCACTGAGGGTGGACAAGGCACCAGGCCCAGATGGCATCCACCCCCAGTGTACTGAAGAGACTGGCAGAGGTCCTTGCAGGACCTTTGGCAGACCTATTTAATGCCTCACCATTCGGGGTGTGTACCTCAGGACTGGAGGATGGCTCATGTGGTGCCCCTCCACAAGAGTGGCCCAAGGATGAACGGAAACTACAGACCAGTGAGCCTCACATCCATCGTGGGTAAGCTAATGGAGACTATCCTGAAGGAGAGGCTGGTGGCCTCTTAGAGGCCAAAGGACTCAGGACAGCAGACAGCATGGCTTCATACGTGGCGATCCTGCCAAACCAACCTGGTCGGGTTCTATGACTGGGTAACTAGGCAACTGGACAGGGACATGCAGTGGATGTCCTGTATCTGGACTTCAGTAAGGCATTCGACTCAGTGACACATGGAAGGCTGGGAAGGAAGTTAGTAGGCACAGGGCAGGTGCAATGCTGGTGAGATGGGTAGGAAACTGGCTGCAGGAAGGCAACAGAGGGTGGTGGTGGGTGGGAGCTCTCACACCCAAGGGCAGTGATGACGGTGTCCCACAGGGCTCGGTGTTGGGACCAGTGTTGTTTGGGATATTCATTGCAGACATATCATGGGACATCAAGAGCAAGATCAGTCTGTTTGCTGATGATACCAAGGTTGGCGTGGTGGTGGATGACCTGGGGGATGGCAGGGGTTGCAGGATGATCTGGCAAGCTTGAAACCTGGTCAGACACCTGGCAACTGGGCTTTAATGCCAAAAGTGCAAGGTGATGTATTTTGGGATGAAGAACCCAAGGAGGACTTACCAGCTAGGGGAGTGCAGCTAGCCCAGACAGAGGAGGAGAAGGATCTGGGTGTGCTCATCACAGGGTCAATGAACAACTCGGCACAGTGTAGGAAGGCAGCTGCAAGGCCAACAAAATGCTGGGTTGTATTGCAAGGGTATATCCTCGAGGAGGGAGGAGGTGATTCTGCCACTGTATAGGTCATTAGTTAGACCACACCTGGAGTACTGCGTGCAGTTCTGGCGTCCGTATCTGAAGAGGGACATTAAGTTACTGGAGGAGTGCAGCGCGAGGCGACAAAAGATGATCAAGGGTCTGGGGGACTTATCATACGAGAGGAGGTTGAAGGAGTTGAACATGTACTCACTGGAGGAGAGGAGAGACAGGGGGACATGATTGAAACCTTTAAATACATGAAAGGAATAAACAAGACAGGTACAGAGGGGCTGTTCAAAGTAAGGAGGGAGGGCCACCAGGGCCATGATATGAGACTGGAGCGAGGAAGGTTCAG
The DNA here is from genome assembly GCA_016271365.2 of Neoceratodus forsteri. Classification (NCBI taxonomy): domain Eukaryota; kingdom Metazoa; phylum Chordata; order Ceratodontiformes; family Ceratodontidae; genus Neoceratodus; species Neoceratodus forsteri. Next base: position 272,140,981 of record JADMNL010000025.1, read on the forward strand.
GAGGAAATGAGGAGACACTTTTTACAGAGAGGGTGGTGGCTGGGTGGAATCGTTACCTGCAGAAGTGGTATGCAGTAGAACAGTGGACTGCTTCAAACGAGGGTGGGACAGGACAAGGGGGAGGGTTAATGAAGGGGAAGGGTGGAAGGGAGGGGCAGCTGCAGAATAAGGGGTGCTAGCTGCACATTCGAGCAGACTTGATAGACCTCTAGGCCTTTATCTGCTGGCAAATTTCGTATGTTCGTAGGATGCCCGAGAGAGTTTCCTGGGTGGCAGCGAAATAAAGAGAGTTTGAAAAAACCAAAAAAGCCAATTTAAAACTGAGTTCATAAACAACTAATTGACAAAATTAATACACAGATATTTTAATAATGAATAAACAAACAGCTCATTTAAAAATGAATATGAGCCACCTGATGGCCCAGCAGGTAGCACTCTGGATTCCTGCTCTGGTGACCTGGGTTTGAGAGTGGACTCAGGAGCTGTGTTGGGCTGGTCCGAGGGACTCGGGGTCGAGAGCAGACTCAGGAGCTGTGTTGGGCTGGTCCAAGAGCTGGGAAGACGTTATCGTGCAGCAGAGCTCCCAATGTGTGGAGGGTAGACATCAGGATCCGCCACTCTGATGACTGCTGCGGTGGGCCGTGGACCTTGCTCCTCCACAGAGGCATGTCAGCAGCATGTGAGAGAGGCAACAGGGATGTACCTGATATTGGGGCAAAGAAACAGACAAGGATCTGGTATATGAAGCCTAGCCCATTTCCTGGTCCGCGCTACCACCCAGGCCCGACAAATCTGGATTTGTGCACCAGGTTGGGGGAGGAGGGACCTCTCCTTCCTTGCCCACTTACCGAGGGGGGTGCAATCCATGGGGAACTCATGCTAGTAAGTCCTGGGGGAGGTATGTGCTGGGGCTGATGGTGGGCCAACTCAGACTGGGAGGAAAAAATTCTAAATTCTGTAGGGGGGGAGGGAGAACAGCCAATTTAAAAATTAAACAGAATACACAAACAGCCATTTTTAAAAATGAACATACAAGGCTCTGTGGCACCTAGTGATGGGTGTTCGCTCGGCACGCTGGCAACCCAGGTTCGCGCCCCAAGCCCGGTCATCAGGAGCACAGACTGCCAGGCAGGGAGTTTAAAGCATCCTACATAGAAACATAGAAACATAGAAGTTGACGGCAGATAAGGACCTCAAGGCCCATCCAGTCTGCCCATTTCCTTTTCTACCTTATAAATGTGCCATCGGCCTTTGCTCTGTCAGTGACCTATCTATTCATAGTCATTTGTATTGCTCCCTTATGCCTATCCCATGCCTGTTTGAAGCCCTGCACTGTATTCATAGCCACCACTTCTTGTGGTAAGCCATTCCATGCATCTACCACCCTTTCTGTGAAAAAGAATTTCCTCACATTCCCCTTAATCGGCCTCCCTCTAATCTCATGCTGTGTCCTCTTGTCCTGCTATTTTTCTTATATTTAAACATGTTAGACTCTTTCACCTTGTTTATGCCCTTAAGGTGTTTAAATGTCTCGATCATATCACCTCTCCCTCCTTTGCTCAAGGGTATACATATTGAGCTCCGTTAATCTGTCTCATATGTCTTCTGATGCAGTCCCTGCACCATTTTGGTTGCCCTTCTCTGGACTGCCTCAATTTGGTTAATGTCCTTGTGAAGGTGTGGCCTCCAATACTGCACATAGTACTCCAGATGGGGCCTAACCAATGTCTTGTACAGCAGGATTATTACCTCCCTCTTACGACTTGGATACCCTATTAATACACCCCAACACCCCTAGCCTTACCTACTGCTTTAGAGGTCTGCTTGGATGATTTTAGGTCATCAGTGAATGATGCCCAAGTCTCTTTCTTCCTTTGTGACTGCTAGCAACTCCTCCCAGCCTATAAGTGGCTTCAGGGTTTCTCTTCCCTATGTGCATGATTTTGCACTTCTTTGCATTAAATCCCAGTTGCCACTCTTCTGACCATTCTGCTAGTTTATCCAGATCTCTTCTCATTCTGCCCACCCCATCTGGATCATCTACTCTGTTGCAGATCTTGGTGTCATCTGCAAACAGACAAGCCTTACCCTCTAGTCCATCTGCGAGGTCACTAATGAAGATGTTGAATAGGACTGGCCCCAGGACTGATCCCTGAGTACCCACTTGTGACTTGCATCTCTTCTGACTGTATACCATTTACCACCACTCTCTGTTTTCTGCCAGTCAACCAGTTTGCCACCCAGTTGACCAACTTCTGACCCACCCGAGCCTACCTAGCTTATTTATCAATCTTCTATGTGGAACAGTGTCAAAAGCTTTGCTGAAGTCAAGGTAGGCTACATCAACTGCTCCCCTTGGTCCACCACTCTGTTACCCAGTCAAAGAAGTCTATGAGATTAGTTTGACAGGACCTTCCTTTTGTAAACCCATGCTGTCTTGGATCCTGTGCCCTATGGATTCCAGGTGTTGCACTATCCTTTCCTTAAGGTGCCTCCATAATCTTGACCACTACTGAGGTAAGACTGACCGGTCTGTAGTTCCCGCCTCCTCCCTGCTACCACTCTTGTGGAGTGGGATCACATGAAACCCTTCTCCAGTCTTCTGGGACCTCTCCTGTGCTCAGAGACTCACTAAACAATTCTGCTAATGGCTCTGCTAGTTCCTCCTTTAGCTCCTTAAGTACCCTGGGATGTATGCCATCAGGTCCCATTGCCTTATCCACCCTGAGGCTTAGAAGCTCTTGTAGGACCTTTCTTTTGTGAAGGAGTAGTGCTCACCTCCTCCCTCCCCCTGTGTCCATGATGCTGAGCTGTGGGCCCTGCCTACCTTCTCTTCAGTAAATACTGAGCAAAAGTATCTATTTAGGATAGATGCCTTTACAGGGTCCTCCTCCTCACATGCTCCCTTTTCTCCATTAAGCTTAGCAATACCCCTCTGGACTTTCTCCTTTCACTAATGTATCTACAGAAAGTCTTGTCACCTTCTTTTACTGTTAGTGCTAGTGTTTCCTCAGTTTGGGACTTTGCCTGCCTTACCTTACCTGCTTCCCTTAGGGCAGTTTGGTATGCCTCCTATCTTCATCCCGCTGTGTTCCCTTATATTTTCTGAAGGCCAGCCTTTTGGCTCTGACCTTTCTGCTACTGTATTTGAGAACCAAAGTGGTTTCTTCTTCTTTTGCACTTCCTTTTCTAACACAATGGGATGTTGCTTCAAGTATTGTATCCTTAATGCTTGCCCACTTGCCTGTACCTCCTCACCTGTGTTTCTTTTGCCAGGGCTAGCTTAACTCTGTTGGCCATCTTATCAAAGTCAGCTCCTCTGAAGTCCCATATTTTTGCCTTGGAATGGGATGATTTAGATGTAGTAGCCAAATTGAACCATACCTATGGACGCTTCCCTCCGGGGGGGGGGGGACAGTCTTGGGTTGCTGTTAGGAAGCTCTTGGTGGTGGTTTGCAGTCAGTGTTCTTGGCAGTGCGCAGTTTTTATATGCCACTGAACGCCTCACCCCCAGGATGCTGCCATGACCAGACCAATACATGAGAGGTGGGTGGTTGGGTCAGGGAAGAAAATGGAAAATGCCTGCTCGGCCGACCGGATGATGGTGGCCAGTCCCCCTCACTCACCACGCAGCCTGGAAGTGTCTGAGCCAATGTCTTGGGGGGGGGGTGGCATCGAAGGAATGCCTCCAGGCAAAATATCCTCTCTCCAGGGTGGCTCCCCACAAAGGGATATGTCGGGTCAGCCAAGGTCACAGCACAGCGATGGCAAGCACGGCAACGGGAGCGGTTGACAAACTCCTAGGCAGCCTGAAGGAGTGGTCGGCTGAGAGAATGGGTGAGCATAAAGAAATAAAGAAAAAAAAAAAAAATTTAAAAATGAATACAGACAATTTATACTACCAAACACTTTGACACCTGAAAGAATGTTAAATTAGACAATAAAACCTATGCTGCTGCCCATTGTAATTTCATTCCCCCAAATCTATTTTTAAAGATACAATCACAGGTCAGATTCACAGTTCATACAAATAACTACACCCATCCCTTGAGATCATCTATCTCAAAGACTGATTATTATGGTTTCTCTGCCGTACCTTCTGTACTCTCCCTCCACCTGCTAGTACTGGCATCACCAGCTGTTAGCCACCCTCAGCAAGTTCTTAACCTCCCCACTAGCATCAAAAAATATTGATAGCTACTCCATGGCATGTTCTGTACCGCACCCCAGCAAACACTGGCAGCTCTGGTTGTTCAGCAGCTCCACAGAATATTCTAATAAAGCAAATGCCAGCAGCTCCAGTTAAGTGTGCCTAGTGCTACACATCTTCACCCATTAACTTTGCTTTTTATTTGTAATTTTTGACCAGGAAAGGCACACTGAGCAATGGCAGCTCATTCCCAGGTGTATCACACGGGCCTGTTTTACTGATCGGGAATGCTGACTACGGCACAAAGGTAAATTTCCTTTCTTCAGAACGTCACAATTTAACTTCCACGTGGACAGTGACCAGAAATGGGCAGAAGGGACCCTGGTTTAATATCTCATCCAAAGAGCAGCACCTTAACTGTGAAGCCCAGCCCCCCCCCCATGTTAGTTATGAGTATTACCCCAAATACCTGGTGTGGGGCTAGAAACCATGACCTTCTGACCTGCTGGCCCCAGAGGCGAGTGTGCTACCTACTGATCCACACACTGACATTGACACTTGCCAAGAATGTTATTAAATCGACACCATCAGCAAATATTGGCAGCCCCGGTTGTTGGCGTCTTCACATTATACTGTGTATCTATCTCCCCAACACACACACATATAGGCCCTTTGCCAGGTGTGGATTTCATGCATTCAACAATCCCCTCTGTTGGCTAATCAGTGGTTTCTTTGACTTTTTTTTTTTTTTTAAGTAAAGTACTTTCCCCACTCCCAGTTCACCAAACCCTCCCAGACCAGCACCTCAGTTGTAACCGCCATCCTGCACATTGAGCAAGAGAGACAGTGTTGACCAAATATGTTTTTTTCTGCCAGCTGATGCAACTATAACACCAGCACATGAAATTGTGTGAGACACACAGCGAGCAGTGTACTATGGGTGTGCTGCCCCCTCCCCACCACCACCAATAACACTGACTGAGCAGGATGGTCACAAAGAAGCAGGAGGTGAATGGACTGGTATCCCTGTCTAGCCTACCCTATTTCCCCTTTGTTTCCCCCAGGTCTGCTAGGATGTTGTAAGTCTATCTATCAGATAACAGTCCTTCTTATTTATTTCTAACTCTCTAGTTCACTCCTCTAGGACCTCCAAACTCATTGTATCTCCTCAACCTCCCCTTATCTTCCCTTTCATATCCCTAGTACCCGATTCCACATCTTCCCAGAATCCCCAGCTCCACCGGATCAGATAAATCCTTTACCGCAGTCACTGGCTTAGCAAAACACTAGCACTATTAAAACCTGCAACAGACATTGCTGGAATTAGCCAGTTCTTTTATTAGTTGTGTAACATGTGCCAGCTTGGCACCTTGTACTTATCTGCAAGGACAATTTGCACCCAAAATGTATCTGAATTACAGAAGCCACCTCTCTGAAAATTTAGGGAACAGTATTATAAAGGCACAGGTTAGGAAGCATATGCAAACCAGGAGAAGTTATATAAATTGCAAGTTGCATTTTATTATTAACAATAAAAAAGACAAAAATTGTACAGGATACATTTTTATACGGGCAGCACAATTGAAGTCCTACATCTTTTCTGCAAGTAAAAATGTGTATTAGTCATTGCAGTAACACTAGTACAAATGCAGAAATTGGTCAATAAATGTACATCACACATAGCAAAAACTGTATTTTCCTCTGTGCCACAGTCAACATTCCCTGTCAATAAATTCAGGAAACAAAGTCCTATATCTGAGAGTCTCTCTTTAAAATCTCCATCTCTCTCTCTCTCTCTATTACTTATTAAAAACACTGTTCTCTTTTGTGATCTGTACCTGTTATAGCCACTGCCCCTGAAGCTGGAGTTTGTCACACTCTTTACAACAGTTTGCTGGAAAAAAAAGAAACAAAGGTGTAAGTACTATACATGAAGTGACAACAATTACTGTGGTTCCAATTGTGTATTTTTTTAGTAGGATATAAAACAGAGAAATAAATGTTATTTTTTCCTTAGTGAATATTTATAACTGTGAGCAATAAAGAATGAGATAACCTTTGAAGAAAATATGGAATTGTTGAGTTTTGGGGCCTTCTGCAACTACTATTTTCTTTTTAGCCTAATTAAAAGGTACCTAACGCAAATTATACGATAGGCACCTAATCTGAACAAATCAGAATTGAGAAAAAAGGGAGACATCATTGGTTTATCAAGCTCAGTCACCTTGCCAACTCAATTGGAAAGCCGTCACAGTCACCCCTTTTTCTTCCAAGTATCTGTCGAGACTGAGCTTGTAATCAGCTGATACTGTACCACCTGCTCTGGCCCATCTCTTTTAGTGTCTACCACCTGTTCTGTGAAGCAGTTAATTTTCCTTAAAGGAGTACTACTCCCTCATATCTTGTAAACGTCATTTGTTTACTTGTCAACAGACAACTCTTTTCACGTAGCTGTTGGGGATATGTGTGTTTGCTTTAGTTTGTTTTCACTGTTCATACCAGCCCCTGAAACTAGCTTGGGTCTCCATTTTCTGTTTGTTGAAATTACACTGTCCCTGAGACCTGCATTAACATAGGAAAACATGGTGCCACAGCGCCCCATGCATACCATGTAGCCTTATGTTGAAAGTACATATAACCTAAAAAAAACTCTCAAGAAACACACAGATTGAATGCAATTTAAAGGGGAAAAAACAGCATTACAGCTAAGACAGTTTGCAAAGCTAAATGAAAGTAAATGTGGTTTTTCACACCTTGCTGCAACTTATTTTGTTGAATTCGGAGTAAGCAGACAGGCCTACTGTGAAGTCTAAAGGGTGCTGACACATCATTGTTCTGATATACTAATGCAACTCTCAGACACAATGAGGTTTCAACAACCAGAAAATGGAGACACCCAGGATAGTCACATGGACTGGTATGACCAGTGAAAATAAACTTAACACAAACATATATATCCCCAAAAGCTCCCTGAAAAGAGTTATCCGCTGACAGGGAAACAAGTAACATTTGCAATATATGAGGGTATAGTATTCCTTTAAATCTTCCTCCTTTAAATGACATTGTGTACCTGCATCCATTTGCATCCTCAAGAGCTGCATTTGGTCTGACAGCGTTATTCCTTTAGATATTTGAAGACCCTGATCACGTCCTGTCTGGTCCTTCAGCTACGTTTGCATTACTGCTGTGTTTTGGCAGTGATTTGGCTCTTCTGTGTAGCATGAAGCACCACAGCCATTTTGTGCACATCCAAACACAGGAGCTATGCAGCACGTCAGACAAGGTGGCACCCTCCTGAACCTTGTTCCTGGAACATCCTTTTAGGAAAAGTCCCTACTCCTGCCGACTCCCTCCATCAACCACAGTCCCAGCCCTGGTGTGTCATTTTACAAAATCCCACCACTCAACCTTGATCCCAGTTCCGCTGCACCCTTTTAATTACATCTCTCCCACTTCCTCTCTCTACTAGCTCTTCTTTCTAAGCTCAAGTCCAGGAATGCCACACATGGTGGAGAGTGTCCACCTCAGGACAGAAAATTCAGCATTTTTACTCTCTACCATGTGGCTCAGTGTACCTGAAATGCATCAGTATCCCAAGGTTGCTTCCAAGCAACCAAAACCACAATGGAAAAGCTTCTAGGCACTACTTACAATGGAGTTGCAAGGTTACCATAAATGTGACTACTTTAAATGTTGTTTAATACCTTAAAGCACTACCAATGCCTTGAGAAGAACTTTGAAAATTTTGGACACAAAGCTGTTTATATTTCTCATTACCTCCATATTTCTTAGCCCCATTATTTTTTACTGAAGTCACATGCATGAAAACAAGATAGTTGTTATTTGAAGGTTCAACAGCTCCTGCTGCTTCTTCCCAACCTGATGTCATAATACTCTGCTTCTCTCATAACAGTTATTCCCATGGCAACAGACTATGATGTCACAACAGAGCATTACAATTTCATGTAAGGAATGAGCTATAGAGGCAGATAAACTCTAAGGAATAAAAATGAAAAGGAGCAATCTATACAAGACATACGAAATAAAAGCTGAATTGTGTCTAAATATAGTGTTTTCCAATGATTTCCCAAAGGTGTCAGCTGCTCTTCAAAGAGCAACAATTGTGCTCACTTTCAAAATGTTCCTTAAGGCCCCTCCACTGCAGCTAGTTCTACATCATAACAGCAACTCCCAAACAGTGAGGAGTCAAAACAGTGCCAGATTACAGCGAATGCCAAAATCGGCGACTTCTGTTACATGCTGTAATAAATTAAGAACAGTGGACTTTTCAAGTCCTTATGAGGTAAGCTGCTGCTGGGGGCCTTACGGAAAGCATTGAATCTGGCACTCTTTAAAATCCTAATAAGCAGGGATGCTTGGGAAAGGGAGGGGCAGCTGTATGTGTGGAGTTTTTCTGAAAAACTCTGTAATAAACCTTTCTGAGCAAACTCCTGACCAGCACTACTTTCATGACTACATTTCTGGAGAACCATACCAAAATAAAAGCCGTGTATAATTAAATCCTTGTACCGTATACGGTCAGATGATTTTACTGGAGACTGCGGGCGGCGGAAGGGAGAAAACCCTGGAGGACAGTGGCAGCTGCCATGGATAACAGCGGTGACACACATGGGCCCCACAGTACCCACTGAGCCCCAACACTATATCCTTTCCCAGCAAGGAGGGGAGGCACTGCTCCTCTGCTGGACCCACCATAGGGGACCTTCGCACTACACATGACCTGCTTTATTCAATTCCGATATCAATTCTGTGAATTATTACATGATTCAATCAAGTGCAATTGTATATAATTATGCCTTTATGTATATGCAATGCAGAGGTGAGCAAGCCATAGCAGGCGTAGGCCTGGCTCGAGCTTAGTGCCCGGCTCAGCTCGACCTCTACAAGCAACTGAGAGTCAAGGTCAAGCCAAGCCAGTTATGGCCAAAGTAAGCATCTGTGTCAGCCTGAGCAGCTAATGTAGTGTCTGAAACCTTCAACTCCTATGTAGAGAGTACCCTGCAGGAGCCAAGGTTCGGCTCGTGTTTTGGCTTGTAGAGACAAGTCAGACCCTTGGCTCACCTCTGGCTTGCCTACAGGTGAAAAACCCCCTGGCTTGCCCACTGCTAATGCTATGTACTGTTCTAACTTTGCTGCTTGTTATTTGTTTATGACATGGCACCTTTGAAGATGAGCGTGTTTGCGCAACGGTATTTCCTAATAAATAAATGAAATGAAATGAAAGAGACCTTGTATTTATATTTATTTATTTCACCAGGAAAAGGCTCCATTGAGCAAGCTCACTTACAATGAGGTCCTGAGTAGCACAGCATACAAGGTCAAAAATCAAGACAGTGATAGACACCACTGCAACTCATAAAAACAACATTGTAGCAAAGGTGCGATGGTACTTACAACATAAACTGAAACAACAAAGCAATAATATATGATTGCAGACGGAAAATTTACAACAAATAAAAAAAAATTACATTTGCAAGAAGAGAAAAATACAGGGAAAAATAGTTATAGGAGGATGGTCTGGCTACTGACAGAGCAGAGGGACTGCCTAAACCCAAAAGGAGGCTGCTGGCCTGGAGGACAAAGGCTTCGATTAAGTACAGCATGCACAAAAATAACAGGATTTAGGGAAATAACATGAAATAAAATCAGTATTTGAAGACTGCAATCCCTCTCTGGGTGAAAAGGGCATAGTTAAGCCTGGGAGAGATGACTGTCTCCTTTTAAGTTCAGTCCAATAAAGTGAGGATGGCAATGATCACAAGATTTTCTAACAAGATTACAAACTGGAGAACAAAGGTCTTTTAAACTGAAACTACATCACATGCCTAAATTGCTAAATTCCTTTTGAACACCATGGATAAAATCATTGCATAGACAAGAAGATAGTCTTTGAGACACAATTAGAATAAAGCAGTGAACAAAAAATTAGGCAACAGAGCAAAGTTCATCACAGTACTCATCCGCTGGATGCAAAAGAGGTTTTATAATAGTTTTCCTGTAAAACAAACAAACAAAAAATGACTGGATGTATTCGAGACATCATTACGCCCTAGTGCACAGCAAAATCAAGCAAGGGAGGCAGTATAGTGCAGTGGTTTAAGGCTCTGAACTGCAAATTTGGTGACATCCAGCAGGCCAGACCTGGGTTTGAATCCCACAGCTTCCACTTACATACTGTGTGACCCTGAGCAAGTCACTTAACTTCCCTGTGCTCCCAGGTCACGCCTGTAAAAAAAGCTTTCAGCTTAGTGTGCTAATCCTGGTTAAACACAACTTTAAAAAAAAAAAACCCTACTTGGAGAATGTCCATGAACAAAATTACTTCATTCTGAATTATTACTCCTCCAGTACGTACGTTTACTCATGTCAGGAAGTCTTCAAAGCAGCCATCCACAACAACTGGGAAAAGATTTAAAAATCAATCACAGCAGTTGCTTGGTATATTCACAACTAGAGAATAGGGGCTGGATTTTCAGCTACTGTCAGACTACATCCCACTCCACAGCTGCCAGTGCAGGGGAAAACAGAATCTCTACTCTGGCACTAAGTCCTAATTGCTGCATGGGTGACAGGCATAGCTGCGGAAGCTGTTATGCCTGGTCCATTCAGGAGCAGCTTCGCCAAAAAATGGGCACAAGTTGCAGTAAATCATGGAGCTGATCGCAAACAGCTCTGCATATGAAAATATGGTGCATGCGGAAAAATCTTCCAGACCTTCGAGGTTTTCCCACATGGGTACCGAAAATGGCCTGTTTTGAAAATCCGGCCCCAGAACTATACATTTTTTTTTAAATTTAACTCAGTCCAATTGTTAAATTCAGTATTGCTGCTGAAGCTTCATGCTGCCTCTGCCCCCCCCATGCTGTTTACACTGCACACCCGCGATGGGGCACATGGGCAGACAGCAGCACAGAATGGAAAGGGTTGCCACAATTACAGGCAATTAAAATAATTCCTCCTCAAACATAAAAAAAATAAAGTATGTTTAGCAGCACAGGTAACCCTTAGTTAAGGTCCCAGAGCACATCTGTTAAATGAAGTTATAGCAGTAACAGTGTTTTTGCTAACAGGCTGGAGATCGTGTGCAAGACCCCAAATCCCATCCTGGGGCTGGATGAAGGGGTGAGTGCATCACTGCGGTGAGGCACTTGGCCCTAGAGAGGGAGGCAGTGGGCAGATAGTCATCCACCCCCCCCATCAGGTGACCAAGGAGCAACATTCAGTTGTGAAGGCACCTGGCTCCAGGGAAGGGAATGGGATGGGAATAAATTGTGCCCCCCCCGGCAGCAGGCCAAGGAGCAACACTCATCTGTGAAGGTGCTCGGTTCCTAGTGAAGGAGGAGGGAGTGGGCTGACAGTTAACAGTGCCCCCCCCCCCCAGCAGACCAAGAAACAAGCCTCAGCTGTGAAGGTAACCAGTTCCTGGGTGGGGTGCCTGTTGCCAGCTAATCGTGTTCCTCAAATCCCCTATCACCACCAGGAGAGGAAGATGTCACACAGGGAAGGCAGCCAGACCCTTCCCTTCCTGCTGCAGAAAAGGTGCCACTCCAGTAGTCCGCTAGTTGAGACAGGACAGGAGGAACAAAAAGGGGAAAATAGGTAGAAACAATATAAATGTATACTAAGGTAATGGCAGGTTTCTGCATACTATGGTGGAAGTAGCAGTGCTAGTTACACCTGAAATGTTATTCCCATACTCTTGCTACACCTGAAATGTTATTCCCATACTCTTGTTACACCTGAAATGTTATTCCCATACTTTTGTTACATCTGAAATGTTATTCTCATACACGTCACACCTGAAATGTTATTCCCATACACATTACACCTAAAATGTTATTCCCATACAATTTACACTGAAACATTATTCCCATACTCGTTACACCTGAAATGTTATTCCCATACACATTACATCTAAAATGTTATTCCCATACACATTACATTGAAACATTAATCGCATACTCTTGTTACATCTGAAATGTTATTCTTATACTCATTACACCTAAAATGTTATTCCTATACACGTTACACTGAAACATTATTCCCATACTCTTGTTACACCTGAAATGTTATTCCCATACACATCACACCTAAAATGTTATTCCCATACATGTCACACCTGAAAAGTTATTCCCATACACGTCACACTTGAAAAGTTATTCCCATACATGTCACACCTAAAATGTTATTCCCATACACTTATTACACTGAAACATTATTCCCATACACTTGTTATACCTGAAAAGTTATTCCAATATACGTCATGCCTGAAATGTTATTCCTATACACGTTACACTGAAACATTATTCCCATACTCTTGTTACACCTGAAATGTTATTCCCATACACATTACACCTAAAATGTTATTCTCATACACATTACACTGAAACATTATTCCCATACACTTGTTACATCTGAAATGTTATTCCCATACACTTGTTACATCTGAAATGTTTTCCCATACACGTTACACCTAAAATGTTATTCCCATACACGTTACACTGAAACATTATTCCCATACTCTTGTTACACCTGAAATGTTATTCCCATACACGTTACACCTAAAATGTTATTCCCATACACGTTACACTGAAACATTATTCCCATACTCTTGTTACACCTGAAATGTTATTCCCATACACGTTACACCTAAAATGTTATTCTCATACACGTTACACTGAAACATTATTCCCATACTCTTGTTACATCTAAAATGTTATTCCCATACACGTTACACCTAAAATGTTATTCTCATACACATTACACTGAAACATTATTCTCATACACATTACACCTAAAATGTTATTCTCATACACATTACACTGAAACATTATTCCCATACACTTGTTACATCTGAAATGTTATTCCCATACACGTTACACCTAAAATGTTATTCCCATATACGTTACACTGAAACATTATTCCCATACTCTTGTTACATCTGAAATGTTATTCCCATACACGTTACACCTAAAATTTTATTCCCATACACGTTACACTGAAATGTTATTCCCATACTCGTTAGACCTGAAATGTTATTCCCATACACGTTACACCTAAAATGTTATTCCCATACACGTTACATTTAAACATTATTCCCATACTCTTGCTACACCTGAAAAGTTATTCCCATACACGTTACACCTAACATGTTACTCCCATACACGTTACACTGAAACATTATTCTCATACACTTGTTACACCTGAAATGTTATTCCAATACACGTTACACCTAAAATGCTATTCCCATACACGTTACACTGAAACATTATTCCCATACTCTTGCTACACCTGAAAAGTTACTCCCATACACGTTATACCTAAAATGTTCTTTCCATACACGTTACACTGAAACATTATTCCCATACTCTTGTTACACCTGAAACATTATTCCCATACACATCACACCTGAAAAGTTAATCCCATACATGTCACACCTGAAAAGTTATTTCCATACACGTCACACCTGAAAAGTTATTCCCATACATTTTTATTTCTGCTTTAGAGAGCTCTTTTACCCTTCTCTTGTAAGATACCCTTGTTTTCCATTTTAATTTTCCACGGGCATTATTTAGTAGATTATAAATACTTAAAAGGTATCTTTTTAAATACGACAGGCTCAAGGATTTCAGCAGACGTTGCAGCTGTTCTGGCACATGCTTTATTTCACATCACTGCTTTAGTTACTACACTGGACCAATAAGTAACAGGCACCGCTCCCTGCCCTTCTGGACAATGGGGTGTTAAGGTAACTCCTGACTACAATATCCAAGTTTTAACTGATTTAAATTTTTGTTTTGTATTAATGTAGATAGATCTTAGATCTTCTAAGCTAATGATACAATGTCCTTAAAACTGTGCAATTCTGTTCTATGAGTCACTTTTCAATTAACAACTAGTCAGTACAATGCACGTTTTTTTTAATTAACACTGACTGTTAGAAAACCATGCTTGTTAAAATAAGGATTATTTAAATATTTATTCAGCCCTTCTGAATTGCAGCTGTTAATAACCCCTAGGACTCTGCAACACTTTGGTGCAGAATTCTGTGGAAAGGGAACATTACTTTTATTGCAAAGGTGTACACATTTTGCAGCAAATATTATGAAGTGTATATCTGCATATATGGCAGGGGGGTGGCAGTTATAAAAGAAATACAATAAATGCTATCTAAAGTGATCAAAGCAATGTTGAAATGTAAAAATAACAGCACTCAAGCCCCACCCCAAACAGGTCAACAAGTACCATATCACTATGTTGCTTTTGATGGATTATGCGACATCTTGTGACTGAGACCATGATTTCAGATGCAAAGAAGAGCGGGAGAGAATGAGAGTCAGGGTGAGAGAGCGGAGCAAACATGAAAATCAGGATTGTTTAGCTCAGGGCTGATTCAGTGGCACAGGGGCAAATTCTTCAGCAGAAAAGCAAATCAGAAGGGAGAGGGTCTGACTGTAAGAGGGCTATGGGGCTTAACATTGAATGGAGAGATTATAATCTCTGACAGAGAGTAAATTCTTTTTAATAAATGTATTTGTTTCTTTTTTTAATTTGCAAGCTTGAGTTTTTTTGTCCTGTCCATTCTTTAAGAGGTCTCTCCAACTTGCTCTTTAAACTGATGTTCTCGTTCGAATCCGAGTACACTGCTCCAGGGATCACATAACTGATCTGTCTCGAGCAAACCTTTTAATTGTGCCGCCATCCCAGCACACCGTCAGTCTGCTCATAAGGCAAGTTGTGTTATGGAAGAACATAAGACGGTTCAGCCCAAAAAAATCAGGGTACATTGATAAATACAGAAAATAAAGAACATGCAAGAAAGCACAGACAGCAACAAGCACAGTACGATGGCAGGGGGCAGGAAGCACTAGGTTCCCCTTACAACAGTTTCAGTCCAACAGCATTCTCAGTCACTACGTTCACACATGTCCTCTAAACTGAGTACCTGCGTTGTTATGTAAGTTGGTACTATGCAACGTGTGTAATATTTAGCATAACACACCTTTACTCATTTCCTCTATCTGTTTGCCTGTTGTCTTTTGGTAGGCACTGGAAAGACACAGCAGTGTTTTGAATAAATAAGGGATAACACAAGAATGTGCCATTATGATTAAACAGTGTACACCTTGGGTGGCTGTCAAGCAAGAGGCATAGCCGAGTGCTGCAACGACACGAAAACTGCATTATTTACTAATGACCGCACACCCTGGAGTGTGCTATCCACTCATAAAATAGGCTTCTATTTGTTGAAAAAAAATGTGTAGTTCAGGTGATGTGTTCGGATGTCAGAAAAAAAATAATGGTCATGTGATGTGTTTCAACCAGTGAGGCTGCAGGATTTTCATGGCTCGTTTTTATGAAACTGTACTGTTCTGTAGAAAATGCATACTGTCAATAAGGTACAGCAGACAGTGCTCTCGGCCCCAGGCCAGAATATTCCGAGTCTGCATTCCAAAGCAGGACATGGTAAGATTTAACCAATATAGATTTGCCAGTGCTGGGGGGAGGGGTGCTGTCTAATGGATCAGAAGTAAGGTCCCCTCTGCACTTGTCTGGTAAAAGATAAAGAACCCAAGGCACTTATAGGTGGGTCAGTCCTTGTCAACACACCGCATCAATCAAAATAAACTTTTTCCTGGCTGTATACATACCGGAAAAAGGCAGAAGCCAAATTATCAGTATCAGCTAATGAAGACTTTCCTTTAGCTCAGCTACAGTGTTTTGTTTGGATGCAGAGAGTGCTCCAAGCCCCAGAGTCATTGCCTGATGCTGCTGTTTATGGAAGTAAAAATGGCTTTGTGAGTTTAGGTCGGGGGACTAACAAAAATTTATTTTAAAGAATTCAGAATCCTCTCCCCAAGGAATCAAATGGAAGGACGTTAACATGGTTGCCATGCCCTGTCCTCCACCTCCCTTTATCTGAGGTCAGCACGGGCCCCCTACAGTGTATGCAGCCCCTGACATAAGGCTTGGGTGATCCTGTGCCAAGGGTCAATCCAAGACTGCAAAAGAATAAAGGAGGGCCTCCCTCTTGGGCTTGCTGTGAATAAGGTTCTGGCCAAAGATGGGGACATACTTCTCCACTGTTTAGGAGCTGAACACATAGCTGAGTAACTAGTTTAATGGTCAGAGAAGGGCTGGTAAAGAATCATACCACCCACCCTCCAGACACCACAAAATCTTTTGGGCATACAGGCTGCTACTAGCGTATAGTGATAAGTGACCTTGGGCATCAAATTACCTTGCCAGGGGGAAGGTTTTGGCACCTTGTAGCCTTTGGTGGGCCTTAAGTTCATACAACTGAGTTTGTTGGCTACAAGAAATAATTGAGGTGCAGGTTGGTTGGAGAGAACCAAACTCAGTATCCCCTGTACAGGTAGGTGGTATGTCAGGGCTTAAAACTCAGTTCTGTACATTGGAAGGACCCCCCCCCCAGCTCTTCCAAACTGGGGGGATCACCAACTCCATAGGAGGACTACCAAAAAACAGACACCACTCAATTTATCCAGCTCAAGCTCCCCTCCACCACCAATGGTGCCCCACCTCAAGTACTCTTCCATCTTGGTGCTAGCCAGGTCCTTCCCCAGTTGCCCCCACCCACTGCCCAGTTGTCCACCCAATGTTTATCAATCCTTCACTCACCACCAGGACTACACCATCTCTCATGTTGACTAAAAGTCTTGCTGGCAGCATTGCTAACCAGAGACTAGGCAATTTAAAAAAAAGAAAGAAAGAAATGCTTTTCTGTAGGTGGTGCCCGCTGAGCCGACATCGTCCATGGCTACAGCACATTTAATTATGCTTTGGGGTCACACTGCTCCTCTTATCCTGACAACATACAAAATAAACGTCCCATCTCCATTCTGTGCCTGACACTTCTTCCTGCCCAGAGCCGTAGTCTCATGAGTGTGCTGGTACGTGAACCTGGACCCTGCTATTTAAACAAAATCATGACTACACCCCATTTCTGTTATGCATTTGTTTGCATTATATGCAGAAAAAAAAAGCACATATAAGTAAGACAGTGTTTTGTGCAGGACTTTCCAACTTGTGGAGGGTCACAAAACTAGCAGGAAGCCTCCAAAAACAGCACAAAATATACTATCTCCCCTCTGAATTTTAAGCCCTGGGTACATACGTGCCTGTCTGAGCAGGAGGTCTAGTGAAGAAAGCTCCAGATACATGTAATTGGGAGGGAAATATAACCCATCTGCTGATGGGAAGTCCTTTATTTTATTTATTTGTAAATTTTGGCCAGGAAAGGCACACTGACTTGAGCCAGCTCATTTCCAGGTGTGTCCCTCGAGGGGGATGTGTGTGTGTAACACTGACCTGTTTTATTAATGGGAGCAATGTTGTCCAAGACACTGGGGAAAATCACTGAGTCTTATGATAAAATATTTGTTTCATGGCAGGCCAAATGCCAATTAACCACAAAACAAATAGATATGCCTACAACCACCACAGTGCGATACTTTATAGCAGATTTAAGGCAACTGTATTACACAGAGAGACTGCAGGGTAGCAAATAGCTGGTACAGCATAGCTAAATGCTGTACATACAGTATCAGAAAGTGATGCTAACCATTCTGAACTGCATAGCATTAGACCACTACATGTTTTTGTATGTTTTTTGATTTAGGTTTACACACTCAAAACACTACAAATACACTTTCATTTTGCTAATCAATCTGTGCCAAGTGCTATGCATTTTCATAATTGATTAGCACTTTAACGCTTGAAACTGTTAATCAGTTTTTCAGCTTATTTAATTCCCATAACAGTATTTGGATGTAAATAATTTCAGAAAGATGTGAGTAACATATGAATATTAGATTAATGCTAATTTACCTCCTTCCATTTAAGAGGTGACCCAGTATGTTGTTAAGGTAAGTAGGTTTGACATTATAAGTGGATATGAGTTATGGTTGTTTCTGTATGGAATTTTTCTTATATATTTCTTTAAGTTATTCAGATTTTAAATAAAAATATCTCATAATCTTACGAAAAGTGCTATGGTATCTTTAATTTCCACTTGGCCAAGAACCCAAGACAGGCAGAAGGGGCCTTGGTTTAATGCCTCATTCGATGGATTGGGGGGTGGTCCTATTTGTAGAAACCAGTGCACTGGAACCGAACTGAACTGAACTGGACCAGACTGATAAAAACAGGATCTGGTAGACTGGCAAACAAAATGCTGGGGTGCATAGCAAGGGGGTTTTCATCCAGGCGAAGTGAGTTGATCTTGCCCCTCTACAGGTCGCTGGTATGGCCGCACTTAGAGTACTGTGTGCAGTTTTGGAGGCCATACCTAAAGTGTGATATCAGTCTGGTGCAGGGGGTGCAGAGGAGGGCAACAAAGATGATATGTGGAATGGAGGGGAGAGACTATGACAGCAGGCTGGGAGACTTCAATATGTACACCCTGGAGGACAGAAGGGACGGGGGGACATTATCGAGACATTCAAGTATCTGAGGGGAATCAATAAGGATGGGGCAGATGGGGGTCTTTAAATTAGGAGAGGAAGGGTCACCAGGGGCTGAGGCTAAGAATGGGGGAGATTTAGGAGACACTATTTCACAAAGAGGGTGGTAGCAGAATGGAACGCCCTACCAGAATGGGTGGTATCAAGCAAATCTGTGAACAGCTTCAAAAGGGCATGGGATAGGGAACAGGGGAGGGTGAGGGTAGGGGGTGGCAGTGAAATGACAAAAGGGAGGGGGGTTGGGGCAGCTGCAGACTAGGGGTGTTGGCTGCACACTCGAGCAGGCTTAGATAGACCTGGTGGTCTGTTTCTGCTGGCACATTCCTATGTTCGTATGGATGAAGTCCAAGTTGTGTCACTTTTGCCAGTCCGTCCAGTCTATCTGGTCTGCTCCGATGGCCTGGTTTTCATCTATCTAGTTTTTGCCCATTCCTGGGACTTGGTAAAAAATGGACCTCTGGAACTGGACCAGATCAGTAAAAGTCAGACCAGCAAAATTCACAAAACATGCACCTGGTCCAGTCAGACCAGCTTTCACCGATGTGGTCTGGACAGGTTCTGCTGGTCTAGTTTTCACCAAGTCCTACAAGATGACTCCTCAACCATGCAGCTCTCAAGTGCAACACCACACTATCAGCAACAGGGTATCAGCTGAAGTTCAAAGCATGGGACTAGAACCTAGCACCTTCCAATCTTCCAACCCCACAGACCAGCATGAAACCTACTGAGCACTGACATTAAACCCTAGTAATGTCTAAGGCGTTATAATTGTGCCAATGTCATTGTGGTAAAAGGAAATTGTTTCAAAATGATGGCTTAAGTTTCTTGCAGGCGTGCTCTACTGCACAAATGTTTTCATTTAGTGGTGCTGTCGTAAGTTATGTGGTCTACATTTCAACAATAAAAAACGTCTTTGCATTATTCAGGGTGTGTGTGGGGGGGTGCTGGGTATGGGGATCAGCACCATACCTCTCAACTGTACCACATTACGAGGAACGTTCCTCATTTTACTTCACAAAACGCCCGTTCCACATTGTGAGGACTTGTCCCACATTCAGTATTACCATTTTAAAGCAAAAATATATAGTAAATGATGCAAAAAATCTATTATTCAATTAATAACAGCCTTTCTGAACATAAATGCAAACATTTTAACAGTGTTCGGAGCTTCCTAGGCAAAGAACTGATTAAGTGTTCCACATTTTGCTCAGTTGTTCCACATTTTGAGAGGCAATGTTCCACATTTGGGTGACAAAAGGTTGAGAGGTATGATCAGCACATTTAGCAGGCAAAGAATAAAATAGGCACAGTAATTTAAAAACGTACTTAAAAATATTCCAAGGTACTCCAGGCATAAACCCATACTGTCCCCTTACTTACTGGAACAAATGCCCAGCAACACCCGAAGCAGTCTGCTCTGGGCTTACTTTGTGATGCAACGTTACATTTGTAAATGTTGGGAAAACGACGACAAAATTGTGACTGGTCCCATACTCTCCGTGTTTTGTCCAGTTCTTTGCCACCGAATACTAAAAAAACATGCAAACAGATCAAACGGGCTTACCTCAATATTTCCACAGGTTGTAAAAGCTGTGAAAATCAGCATAAACGCTACACCCAAGATTATTACGTTTATTATTTTCCATTGGGCCATTATGCCAAAAATAAACGTTATTAATACATAACACGAAACTAGACGGCACAGTCTTGACGAACCTATGGCAGTCCCAACTACACAGCACAACTTTCGGACCGCTGCTCCTCCCCTATCACTAGCGGCTCTAGAAAGATCGTGAATTGCATGACGTCCCTAATGTTCGACTGAACCACTGCGTTAGAATTCAATGGGATAAATTATAAACCGGGGATTTACGGTGCGCAAACTCCGTTCCCCAGTTCGTGATTTGCGCCCCCTGTTGTGGCAAGTCAGCTACGTAGAGAGTAGACTACGTAGATCATAGTAAGATGCAGTTGGGCATCTAGAGGGGAACAAGTAAAGAGTTAGTTGTCAACTGTTCTGATTTTAAAGCAGCAATATTCACTGTTCGTACCTAATTGCTATGAATTGTGTTTTTTTTTCTTCCCCTTAGTTGTTTAACCAGGACTAGCACACTAAGCTGAAAGTTTTTTTTTTTTTTTTTTTTTTTTTAAACAGGTACGACCTGAGAGCACAGGGAAGTTAACTGACTTGCTTAGGGTCACACAGTCTGCAAGTGGAAGCTGTGGGATTCAAACCCATCTCTGGTCTGCTGGATGTCATTTGATTTGCAGCTCAGAGCCTTAAACCACTGCACTATACTGCCTCCTGCAGCGCATAGCAGCTGTGTTTTTTTTACACTCAGATTTACTCTTGCTTACTTTCCACAGGTTCACTGATGTTCTTAATAATGTTAGAGCTATTTCTGGACATACAAACTTAAATAATTGAACTAACTTGATAGAAACATTCCTTAACACTAAATATATGGGGTCCACTAATAACAGACACATTATTCTTTAAAATAAGAAAGTACTACACATTCTGGCCATGTGCTCTGAATTTTGAAGGCCAGTGCTATGAATTTTAGAGGCTGAAAGGTAAGGCAGTATTTGTTGAAAATGTTCATCATTTTTCTTTACCCAAAATGTAATGTTGACATCTTTATATTCATGGCCAGATTAATGGAAGTGGTGGCCCTACTCCAAGTCATATTTTGTGGTCTGGGGGCTCCTAAATGTCAACATCCCACTCTTCTACAGTGCCGGGCTGGCAAGGCAGCAATGACCAGGGTACTCAAGCAGGATGTGGTTTATAAAGCTGTGTTATGCCACATGACTTGACAGGTCACATGCCCTTGATTATAAACAACACAATTCAGAATGACCAATTACTGCATAAAGAAATATTTTAATCGGTACAGTATTAACATTTTGTAAATTTTCACTTTTTAGTTACCTATAACTTGTCTTGTTTTTCCCTTGTCACTACTGTATGTACCTTGTAACTATTTTTGTTATTATTAATTATGGATTAATTATTAATTATGGATCCTCTTTTCTTCCTCTTTTTGTCCCTCCTCCGAGACAAACCTGGACATTAGACTTCGATTAGTGTGCCCTGCCTTCCCAGATATCAAATTCAAATTCCACATAAATAATTTAATAAAAATGGGGATTGTAGCTGCCACAATCTCCCTGCTCATGTCTCCTTAAATACCTTTTCTCTCTGCCAAAACCAAAAAACTGAAGCGTGTATTGAAGCAGTTAATGGGGCTCACAGCTCCCTGGCATCATTTCCCTGCTCAAGACTCCTTCGAGCTCCAAACCTGAGACATGCTCAAGCTCCTTGCCTCTGCAATGCATCTGCCACAATCACCCTCTGTGCAGCTATCTTTGTCCGCAGTTCTGTCTGTTCTCCCACTGTCTCCTCTCCTCCATTGTCATTTATAGTTTTGTTGTCAACTTAAAAGCTGCTTTGCTGCCAGTGCTGAGTTGCCACATCCTTGCCCCCACTCCAAGTCATTGATGCCAAAGCAGCTAAAGAGAGTTGTGCCAAGAAGACTGAGCATTGAGAACCCTGCAGGACCTGCAGGTGTTGACTGTAGTCACTTCAGAGATTAAGTTTCCTAGAGCAACCTACTGCAACTTCCCAGTAATGTATATGATTCATATCAAACCAAGGCAAATCTGTGCCAGCAAGAGCAAGTCCCACAAGTTAGTTCCCCTCAGGTGACTTATTAGCACCCCATGGTCCACTCAGTGCCAAACTCAAATCTTATTAAAGACTCATCAGTACACTACTCAGGTTACTGAACACTCACAGACAGACCATGACCAGAGGCAACCACAACTTAGTTTGTTTCTCCAATGCAATAAAACAAGTTATTTCTGCAGCACAAATGACTTGGACACTGCAGCACACAGACGACTAGTCAACACAACATACCTGGTGTGGCCAGACTGATGCGAATGTGAATGTGATGAGTCCAGTCTGTCCTCTTGAGTGTTTCCTCAAGATCATGCAGGCAGTGGTGACACGACTCGGCCCTGCAGTGCGGCCTGGCATGGGAGGACTCCTCACAGTCACAGCAGGACCAAAGGCCCAACTCGCAGCAGCACTAACTGATCCTGGCTAGTGGCTACATGGAAAACAACAGCAGCATGCGACGCTGCACTGAAGCCGAATCCAACTCCAGGTGGCCCCCTGCAGCCTGCTCAGATTCTCTCTCTCTACTTCTGTGTCTTTAGGCAGAGACTCTTCTTCTTTGATAGATGAGACCAGCCACTGGCACCAACAACTGACCAGCACAGGTCTCTCTCTTGTTCTCCTCCTCTACTCCTCATCACTGCCCAGCCACACACTCTGATGCCACACACATGAACGCACTGATTTCAGCTCCCCAGTAGCCACACCTACAGAGGACCTCTGATGGACATGATTCGTTGTATGTTGTGGGGTCATGGTGGATCAGAGGTGAAGTCGGAGCTGCCCATCGGAGAGACTAAGAGGCTCGCTTGCTCAGAGTGGCTGCGGGGGAGGGGGGTCACCACTCACCAGGCTGGCTCAGTGGGGCGGGGGGGCTGAATGACTCCAAGAAGGGGAGGTGCTTTTTGGGCAGTTCGGCCCATCGGCGGTCACCCAGTACAGCCAGGATTAAAGAAAGCAACTGTAAATAGGTTAACAGTGGGGGCCCTCCTGAACCTCAGGGCCCTACGCCATGGCATAATTTGCATACAGGTTAATCCTGCCATGTTTACATTCCTCATCAGTGTATTTTTAATTACCACATATATTTTTAAAACCACTTTTATAACTGTTTTTTTATTAATGACGTACATCGTTAAAGATGAGCAACATGTGAAATTTCTCAAAAAAAAAATCCTCTGAGATTACCTGTTGAATTAACATACTAGAGACATACTGTGAATGTATTAGGATCTTCCTACCATGTATTTCTGATGGTAAACAGAACAACACAGCAATGTACCAAGATACTGTATGTTTTGTGTGTGTGTGGCATGACACAGAAGTGGGAATGTTTAAAAACTTAAAAATCTAGTATCTTGGTTCAGAAATGAAAGAAAATTAAACTAAAAATTGCTACAGTATATTGATCATTTTTCCTGAAAAACATTATTACTGGAGTCGCCCAGACTGATGGTGCTGGGTGACCTCAATGCCTGGGTCGATTGCAAACTCTCACATTTTGGTCAGGACTTCCTCCAGCTTATGAGTTCTCTGGGTCTCACACAGGTGGTTACCTGTGTGACACAATCATGGTCACTCATTGGACCTGGTCTTCCTACTGGGGATGGAGACATCCGACTTGGTGATAGAACCAGTTGGGTGGTCTGACCATCACATTATAAGGTTCAATTTCCAGGCTCCCCTTTTAGGCCTGCCCCTGTGGAGATGGTTGGAACCGCCCTTTAAGGGTGTGACCCCAGACGATCTAACGGGCGGTATTTGGCCTATTGGAATTTCTCAGTGATGCCCAGAGAACCTGCCAAGTGCTTCATATAATAAGGCTGTGACAGAGGCTCTGGATTCCATAGCTCCTGTCCGTGTTTGTTCTCTCACCTTTTGGCCTTGAGGGAGTTGAGGTGAGTAGGTCAAAGGATAGAGTGTTGCTGGTGGAAATTGGGCCTTGAAGCTGAGAGGCTTAGATTGGTGGACCATTATAGGATTTATCAATCAGCTGTCTCATGTAGGAAGGCAGAGCTCCTGTCCAACGAGATTGCCACCGCACAGAATTGACCAACTCAGCTCTTTCAAACTGTGGACAGACTGTGCAGTCCAGTCTGTCTGCAGGTTCAGAGAGCATTTTCACAAGAAAAGTGTGATGAGTTTGCTTGATTCTTTGCTGATAAGGTTGCCGACATCAGATCCAAGATTTGTGCAGCTCACTGTAGTGAGGGTGGCGGTGGTCAGTGGGAGGTTGCTACTACTCAGTTTGGTTGGTGTGACTTTGACCAGCTGGAGATCGTGGATGTCATGCAGATTGTCCAGAATATGTGGATGACCTGCTGTAGTTTGGGTCCAGGTCCAACTCACCTCCTAGTGGGGTGTGTTGATGTCATGTGCCCGGTCCTAGCAGAGATAGTCTGGTGTTCGTTGCAGACAGGTGAGTTTCCTGACTCCCTGAAGGAGGCGGTGGTGACATCCCTCCTTAAAAAAATCTTCTCTCGACCTGGACTGTCCTGCTAACTACAGACCAGTCTCTAACCTGCCATTTGTGGGGAAGGGTTATTGAGAAAGTGGTTGCACAGCAGCTGGAGAATCATTTAACCATCTATGATATCTATGATCCTCTCCAGTCGAGATTTCGGAAGAGGCACAGCACGGAGACTGCCCTTGCTCGGGTTGTCGTCGAGGCACAGATCAGGAAGCACAGAAAAGAACAGGAGCAGTTGTAAAATTCACAGCAAGAGTTTTATTTGTACTTGCAGTTACATAAAAAAATAATATTGTTCAGTATAACTATTTACAAAGGCCAAATAAACAGAAAAAGTCAATCTGAGGTTTTCTTCAGTCTCTGTGTCCTTCTGAGTTTTTCTTCAATTTCTGTGTGTCCATCTAACATGCAACTGCAGCTCAGCTCTCTTACAAGTCCTTTATCTTCCAAAGTGTTCTTGTAAGTTTCAGGCAGGTGCTGGCAGGAACATAGTGTGCCTGAGCTGAGGCTCCTTTTCAACAGCTCTTCTGCAAAAGGCTTAAACATTAATAGCTTTATGCAATCATCTCAAACTATAATTATATACATTTCAACAGTAACACTATATATTTTCTAAATGAAGGGATCCCAATATCAGCTACATTTCCACATAAAGATTTGCATATATTTTCATAACAGCAGATATGAAAGGGAGAAAAAGACAGACAGCAAGGGAGACTGAGGGACACTGAGAGGTAGAGAACTGCGAGACTGTCAGGGTGATCAAATCCTAGCTCTCACAGGAAAATTTGGTTGTGCAACCAGACAGATGAGAAAAGAAAGGAAAGAATAGAACAGATCCCTGCATTCAAACTCTTTCCATGACAACTGGGACAGGGTCCTATTCAACCCTGTCACATGGGTGCTCAATGATCTCCTGATAGCAAGGGATCAGAAGAGCCATTCCACCTTGGGTCTTCTTCATCACTCTCTGCAGCATTTGTTTCCGTGGACCATGGGGTGCTGCTTGAGTGTCTATGGTTCATCTGTGGCCTGTCTGGTATGGTCCTCCGATGGTTCCATCCTTCTCTCACTGGCAGATCTCATAGGGTGGTGTCTGGGGTGTATTCCTCTGACTCATTCTCTCTGCCATGTGGGGTGCTGCAGGGTTTGGTGCTGTCCCCCATGTTGTTTGTGGTGTATATGCTGCTATTGGGAGACATTGTAAGATGGTATGGGCTGGGTTTTCACTGCTATGCAGATGATACCCAGCTCTACCTGTCTTTTGTGCCCGAACAGGATAGTGCGATCTCTGTGTTTAATAACTGCCTTGCTGAGATCCAGGACTGGATGACTACCAGCTTGTTGAAGTTTAATCTCGATGAGACTAAAGTGTTGGTTGTGGACACAGGTCATCTGGTAGAGGGTCTGGTGGGAGGTCAGGCCTACAGGTTTTGGTGTGGAGGCCAAGAGCTGCCAATCTCTGAGAAGGCGTGGAATCTGGGCATTATTTTTGACGATAGGCCGATGTTACGCTCTCAGGTGTTAGCAGTTGTCAAATCCTCTTTTTATCACCTGAGGAATATCACCCAGATTAAGCACCTTGTTCTGCCTGGCAACCTTCCAACTCTGGTCCATGCCTTTGTGACCTCCCGCCTTCATTACTGTAACTCCCTGTACCTTGGGCTGCCGGGGATTGATATCTGCCGCTTGCAGCTGATGCAGAACGCAGCGGCCAGGTTGCTGACTGGGTTGTCTAGATCCATCCACATTACATCTGTGCTGTGTGGACTGCACTGTCTGCCAGTTCAGTGGCTGATCACCTTCAAGGTTGGTTTGCTGACCTACAAAGCCTTACACAGACAGGGTCTGAGTTACTTGCTAGAGCTCCTTCATCCTTACTGCCCCCTCCAACCACTCCGCTCTGCCAACAAGGACTTCCTAGAGATTCCCAGGGTTCGGCTGCAGACATCTGGGGCTCGTGCTTTTGTGTTCGTGGCCCCTACCCTGTGGAATTCCCTACCTGGTTAGATATGAGAATGCCTGACTGTGGAGGGCTTCAAAACAGTTTTAAAAACCTATTTGTTTGAACTTGCCTTTCCTGACTGTGATTATTAGACTGAGTTTATGTTCTTTTGATTTTATAACTGCATATTTATTTATTGGATTTTAGTGTACAGGTGCTATGATCATCTGGAATAGTACCTTTTAAAAATAAAGTGAATTGAATTGAAACAACTACATAGTGGCTAACAAATACTGCTGCTGGTATATCCCCAATTTTGCATCAAAAGATCCCCGTCCTTAAAAGGTAGAAAACAAAGTCAGACATTTTTAGTTTTGATTTAATTCAGTTTTGCATTTTTATTTTACTCTAAATTATTCATTCTAACAGCACTGTGAACTGATATTGCTAATTTTTAAGATGTGCATTCTCCCTGATTTTTAAGCCTTGGTCTTGATTTGTGTGCAATAGGTTGAAAGGTATAGGACTGGAGGGTTCAGTGGGGCGCTGGGAGGGACAGGCTGTGTTCCTTTCTTTTAGTATTTGTACTTAATATTTCTCACTCCTTACCTGTGGAGCAAGGCTCTCTTCAGCCCATTCACAAGCACTGATAAGCCCACAAATTCAGATGCAGTCACCAGTAGCCACCGTAAACACACTGCCTCTCCCTTTGCAAACTGTCCCAGCCAATCAGCCACACGCACCTGGGGGAGACTGGTGGTCAGGAGATGAGCAGATCAAAGCCGGGAGGGGTACTAATTGGAGAGGAGAGCACAGTAGCATTATCCACCTGAGCACTATCATTATTTTCTCCTATTTTCCATCCCACTGTGCCCCACTGCAACCCAGTCACCCAACTGAGGGCACAGTCAGAGACAGGAAACCTTTCCATTCAGTCAGAAGTGCCCCACACTCTGACTGAGAGTTGCTGAGGCAGGACTGGGTGTATGATGACATGGGACATTTCAGTGGCCTGCATTTTGCCAGCAGTCCCTCCCGCCCCACCAAAGAAAAAAATAATTAGATTAAGTGTTTAATGCCAGCACCGGAATGGCTGGGGCTTTTCCTTCAAAGTGATTAATTATAATGACTTGTTAGGGTCCTATGAGATGCTCTGCCTCCCCCCCCTCCATCGTCTCTCCAGCATCCCACGTTAGGAGGCAGAATAGCACAGTGGTTTAAGACTCTGAGTTGCAAACCTGAAGACCTGGGTTTGAATCCCACAGCCCCACTTGCATACTGTGTGACCCTGAGCAAGTCACTTAACTTCCTTGTGCTCCCAGGTCGCACCTGTAAACAAGCTTTCAGCTTAGTGTGTCTCTCCTGGTTAAATAAAAAAAAAAAAAGTTCATTCTTGAACCTGTATCTGCAGCATTGACAGATGCCCTGGGATAGTCTTATGCTCAGGGGCATCTGAGCTGATGACTTTTGTGAGGAGGTACCTAATGCTAACACTCAAGGTTACTATCCGCCAATACATAATTTAGATCCCCCACCCACACTACCACCCCACTAGCAATACGAATGATTCAGCAGCAATGGTCCTTCAGGTTCCATGCCCTGAGCTGGTTAAATGGACTACCCATGGATATTCTTAATGAACCTAAACTCGGTCCTTTCAAACACAGGCTTAAACAACACCTTGCTGCTCTTAGCCACTGTGACTGTCATACTTAGCCTCCACCCTCTAACCCCACACGCTCTCACTTGCCTAGCTCCCCCTCCTTTTCTCTTTTCATCTTTCTTCTGTCCTTTTTTCTCCCATCCTCTCGGCTGCTTCTCATATTGACAATGCCACTCACTGGCAGCTCCTGCTTTCCTCTTCACCTACTCCCGGCGCTCTCTTGACAATTTCAGACTGCTGACTTCACTTCCTCCAACCCCTTTCTTGGGTCCCCCCATTCCCTTTACTATGGCACTTGCCAAGTTCAACCAGATTGTCAAAATTTTGCATTTCATACATTTGTTACTGTTCTTGGTTGCTTGCTGTTGGTTTAATTTTGTTCTCTGTTGTGTTTTGTCTCTTTCTGATGTGGAACTTTTGTAGATGAGTCTCTGAGCACAGGAGAGGTCCCAGAAGACTGGAGAAGGGCTCATGTGATCCCACTCCACAACTCCACAAGAGTGGTAGCAGGGAGGAGGCAGGAAACTACAGATCAGTCAGTCTTACCTCAGTAGTGGGCAAGATTATGGAGGCACTCCTTAAGGAAAGGATAGTGCAACACCTGGAATCCATAGGAGCACAGAATCCAAGACAGCATGGCTTTACAACAGGAAGGTCCTGCCAAACCAATCTCATAGATTTCTTTGACTGGGTAACCACAGTGGTGGACCAAGGGGGTGCAGCTGATGTCGCCTACCTTGACTTCAGCAAAGCTTTCAATACTGTTCCACATAGAAGATTGATTAATAAGCTGGGTAGGCTTGGGGTGGGTCAGAAGTTGGTCAACTGGGTGGCAAACTGGTTGACTGGCAGAAAACAGAGAGTGGTGGTAAATGGTATGCAGTCAGAAAATATGCAAGTCACAAGTGGGGAACCTCATGGATCAGTCCTGGGGCCAGTCCTCTTCAATATCTTCATCAGTGACATTGCAGATGGACTGGAGGGTAAGGTTTGCCTGTTTGCAGATGACACCAAGATCTGCAACAGAGTAGATGATCCAGATGAGGTGGGCAGAATGAGAAGAGATCTGTATAAACTGGCAAAATGGTCGAAGAGTGGCAACTGGGGTTTAATGCAAGATCATGCACATAGGGAAGAGAAACCCGGAAGCCACCTATAGGATGGGAGGGAAGTTGCTGGCAGTCACAAGGGAAGAAAGAGACTTGGGCATCATCATCACAGGTGACCTGAAATCATCCAAGCAGACCACTAAAGCAGTAGGTAAGGCTAGGGGGGATGTTTGGGTGTATTAGTAGGGATATCACAAGTTGTAAGAAGGAGGTAATAATCCCTCTTTACAAGACACTGGTTAGACCCCATCTGGAGTACTGCGTGCAGTACTGGAGGCCACACCTTCGCAACGACATTAACCAAATTGAGACAGTCCAGAGAAGGGCAACCAAAATGGTGCAGGGACTGCATCAGAAAACATATGAGGACAGATTAATGGAGCTCAATATGTATACCTTAGAGCAAAGGAGGGGAGAGAGGTGATATGATCAAAACATTCAAACACCTTAAGGGCATTAACGAGATGAAACTGTCTAACATGTTTAAATATAAGAAAAATAGCAGGACAAGCGGACACAGCATAAGATTAAAGGGATGCCAATTAAGGGGTAATGTGAGGAAGTTCTTTTTCACAGAAAGGGTGGTGGGTGCATGGAACAGCCTACCTCAGGATGTGGTGGATATGAATACAGTGCAGGACTTCAAACAAGCATGGGATAGGCATAAGGGAGCAATACAGACAAGTATGAATAAAGAGGCCATTGACAGAGCAAAGGCCGATGGCACATTCATAAGGTAGAAAAATAAATGAGCAGACTGGATGGGCCTTGCGGTCCTTATCTGCCTTCAACTTCTATGTTTCTGTGAGTCTTTGACTCATAGGTATTGTAATCCTAGATAGAAATAAATAAATAAATAGCAATTCTCAGGAATTAAAATTCAAAAGCAAACAGATTTATCAAAAAGGGAGGTGTAGGAGACAACAAAGGGTAGCAAGGGAAAACAAATTAAAGGTGCTTAGACCATATGCAAATGAAACCAAATGTCATAACTGTAACTCTGTATTTCCCAAACAAATCTACAGGGTCCTCCCCATCAGTTCTTATTCCCTAGGGTAGGTGCATCTGAATTTTAACCCCAATGGCCTTACGGGAGAGCTCTCTATATGTTGCAGCGAGTACCTGTCTGTGAAGACAATGACTAGCATGTCACTGGGGTCCATTAACATGCATAAAAAACTGTCACACAAAGGTCATACAACTTGAACAAAGGAAAGGGACCCTTATTTGTAATACCACAGGAATGGGCCTGATGGCCTCTGCAGGTTTTTCTGCCTGGATCTATCAGCTACCTGGCACAGTCCTGTCCAGGTCTTTGAAGCTCAAGTCCACACCCAAATGGCTAAACCTTAGGGGTAGGGGCAGAACCTCAGCTTGCTCATGGTTCAAATGACCTCTGATAGAGGGATTCCCTCTGAACAGCTCTGTGAACAGTGTTGCACCTCTCTTCCGGCCAGCATCTCTCTCTTTCTCTCTCACTGATTCCGGATCACCTCCCTTTGCTGGAGAGGCTCAGGATTTAGTTGGTCTGGATCACTGCTTTTCACTACACTGGATCTGGATTCAGCTGGTTCCAGTTACTTCCCTTCTCTGGGTTGGATTAGGATTTAGCTGGTCTGGATCACCTCCCTTCACTGGGCTAAATCAGGATTCCACTGGCCTGGATTACCTCCCTTGACTGGGCTGAATCAGGATTCAGCTGGTCTGGATTACTTCTTTTCACTGTGCTGGATCTGGATTCAGCTGGTCTGGATTACTTCTCTTCACTGAGCTGGATCAGGATTCAGCTGCTCTGGATCACCTCTTTTCATTGCACTGGATTAGGATTCAACCAGTCTCGATCATTTCTCAGGGGAATGCAGCTGTGCTACTGTGGCCCTGGCTCCCAACCCCTTACAAGATAAGGCCTCAGCCTAGGAGGTCAGACACCAACCTTCTGGCTGTGAATACTGACTGGCATGAGCTCCCTACAGTGACTGTAAACAGCCTACAGTGACTGTAAATAGAGGCAAACCACAAGTCACCTTACCTCTGGGGCTCTGGCTATAACCTTTTCTGGTTTCAGGCAGTGGCCCCAGAGACTCCGGGCCCTCTGTGCTGGAAGGTCAGTGGCTGGGAACAGTTGAAAGTGCTGCTTTTTTTTTTCCAGCAAGCAGCTCTGTACTGTGTGTAACAGAAGGCACACTCAGTCTATCCTGAATAAACTAAAATGTTCCGTTTATAAGTGCGCCTTTCAGACTACCAGACCCATGGAGCCTTGGTAGATGCAGTCTCTCTGGATCTCTCTCTCACAGCCTCTAGGCTCTCAGACTTGTTTGGAGAGAGCACAAAATTCAGTACCTAATTTACTGACATGCATGCCACTTTTTGACATGGTACTCGGCACTGGTGACACTACTTCCAACCCTACTGCCTGCTCTTATGTCGGGAAGCATGATAGCCATACCTTAATGTGCTCTTTGCCCAGTCCTAGCACCCACAGTCCCGTCTGGGGCCAGGACCATGGGACCAATGATGTGGTGGCAGCTACCAAGCTCAACAGAGCTGCAGTTCAGCCCCATCATGGAATTTCTGGGGTTGCTCCTGGTTCCCTATGTGACAGGGAAATCCTGCCACTCTTGAGGACCGACCTTTTCTTAAATCTGTTGCAACAGTTCTTCTATTTCTTAGCCTAATCTATCCTTTACAATTTCTAGTCCATAAGGTTAGCCACCTATGCATGCTCCCTCCCCTTTCTTGACTATGCTATAGTGTCCTCTTTAATTTTCCTTTTCCCTCTCAGGTCCTCGTACAGGGAAGTTATTGTGATGACCTCCGAGCTGATGTAAAACAACAGGCTGTGTTCCTCGTTGTTGGATTTAGTATGCAATAGCACTATGTCATAAAATACCTTGTTGTATATGCCTTATGTGTATGAAACCTGTAAATGTTGAAAATACCACGGCACTAGGTGTTTTTGATAAAGGTAAAAAGTTATTAGGGTACTGCATTATAAAAATTAAATTAGTTGTGTTATTTAAAATGCATGTAAATTACATATTGTTTGGGAGGCCATTTGGCACCATGCGTTCCTGCTTTAAGCTGAACAAGCCTAAAATGTCATGGCGATTTGCATATATATCCCATTGCATTATGGGGTATGTGTGATGTTGTGTTTCTTTGAAAGTTGGCTTTATTGCCAATGCCGTTTGGGGTAACCCTTGCTTCAGTGCTTCTGCACTGAGGTTCTTTGTCTTTAGCTTGTTTTTGGGTTTTCCTTTTTGAGTTCCCCATCACCCAAACACACACGACCAAGATAGGGTTGAAATAATTTTCACTAAAGAGATAGATCAGTGGGTCAGTAGGTGCTGAATAAGTGCAGAGGAAGGACATGCATAGTCTGTTGCTGCAAACTGATGTATTGAAGAAGGGATATGCAATTGATTAAGGTTATTCCCTGTGTTTTAAATAAAGCCCACACAGAGATTGTGCATTGAACCTGAAGTTCTGTGTCTGGTTCATCCGTTATCCCACAACCCTGCCACATCCTGCTGGTCCTTCTTTCGCTGTGCTTTTGGAGGACAGGAGGGTGAAAACTGCTGGTAGTGGCTTGGGAGGTTGCTGGGCCTAAGAGCCCAAAAGGTAAGCCCTAATGTTGGGAAGGTGGGGGGCTTGCATGCTCCTGTGTGCACACAGGCCCAGATATTCAAACTGCGCCACACTGTGGTGCAAGCCTGGGCACAGTGCAACTTGGCTGCGGAGGGGCATTGACTGGGCGATATTCAACAGAGCTGCGCCATGGCTCAGCATTGTTGAATATCGCACCCTGGCCACCACAGTGCGCATGGCGCAGTGGCACTGCGCCAGTGCAAGTGGCCAGAGTGGAGCAGGGGGATGCGCTAGCGCAAGTTCCATTGCGCAAGGTGCAGCAACCGTGATATTCAAAAGCTGACATGCAAATGGGGCCATAATGTATGCAAGGCACACATGGGCCCATTTGCATGTCATTATGGCCCCATTTGCAAGCAGGTGTGCCGATCCCCGATGACTTGCACCTGGCGCCCTGCCAGGCAGCAGCCATCGGGGACTGATGCACCCTGCAGCGTAGCAATGTTCCCCACAGCCCAATCGTTGGCATTTGTAAAATAAAAAAAGATTCCTATATCCCTGGTGGTCCAGTGGACTGCTGTCAGCCCGATCGTGGGCTTAAGTAAATTAAAAGAAGAATCCTATATCCCTGGTGGTCCAGTGGACTGCTGTCAGCCTGATCGCGAGCTTAAGTAAAATAAAAGAAGATTCCTTTTCCCTGGTGGTCCAGTGGACTGCTGTCAGCCCGATCGCAGGCATTTGTAAAATAAAAGAAGATTCCTTTTCCCTGGTGGTCCAGTGGACCGCTGTCAGCCCGATCGCGGGCTTAAGTAAAATAAAAGAAGATTCCTTTTCCCTGGTGGTCCAGTGGACTGCTGTCAGCCCATCGCGGGCTTAAGTAAAATAAAAGAAGATTCCTTTTCCCTGGTGGTCCAATGGACCGCTGTCAGCCCGATCGCGGGCTTAAGTAAAATAAAAGAAAATTCCTTTTCCCTGGTGGTCCAGTGGACCGCTGTCAGCCTGATCGCGGGCTTCAGTAAAAGCATAATGATTCCTATATCCCTGGTGGTCCAGCGACCCCTCCCACCCGCCCACTGATCCCCACTGCCCCGCCCCCTGGTCAGTGGTGGGCGCATACATCCACATATCTGGAATGTGTAGTATGGTATAGGCTGCACGCCCATTAGCTCACGCTGTGGACTAATGGGTGTACAGCCGTACCGACGGTGTCAGTTGGCGGGCGGCGGGGCAGCAGGCGGGTGGGGTGCTGCCACCCGCCGCTGACCGGGGGGGAGCGGGGTGGTGGGGATCAGTGAGGACCACCAGGGATATAGGAATCATTATACTTTTACTGAAGCCCGCGATCGGGCTGACAGCGGTCCACTGGACCACCAGGGAAAAGGAATCTTCTTTTATTTTACTTAAGCCCGCGATCGACTGACAGCGTCCACTGACCACCAGGGATATTGAAATCTATTATTTCATACCTATGCCCACGATCAGGCATTGGGGCTCACCACGGAAGTGCTGCGCGTTGGTGGCCACCCAGTGTGGCAGCGCCGCCGTGTTGCTCCCCTGCACACGGCAGCTCACCTGTGGGTGGCCAAACCCTGCTCTTTTTTGATCAATCTTCAGCGCGCAAGGCACGTGGTTGAGCATGATGGCTCAGCACATCCTAGGCTGAATATCAGGATGTGCAGAGTATGCATGGGCACCCCCCCCCCACCTGCATACATTACTGATGCGCTCTGGTGCATCAGGATTTGCGCCAGGCGCAATTCCCATTTGAATAGCGCATCGGGGCGCAACACTGTTGCGCCATGTGCAACCCTTTTGAATATCTGGGCCACTGTTTACAATTTATTCACCCAGGACAACCTAGCTGAGATGCAAATAGTGTTGGAATTACAGGGGAGCTTGCCAACTCTCAGCACCCCTCTCTCTGAAGTGAGCCCCAGTAGCTCATGCACCACTGCCATTGACATACTGGGAAGGGGGCTCAATTTAAAGATTAATTGCAGTGTTCTTAAAATGCTTTTAACATATTTTATTTGTTCACCATAAGAACAACCACTCTGTATATATTGCAAGTAATGTTCAGGAACTGTCATTTCTCATGTTCAGATGCTATTTTACTGCCTGTCATTTTTGAAGCTTTCACAGAAAATCCCTCAGTCGTTTTCAGACCAGCTGGCAGAATTTTGAGTGAGTGCTGATTCCATTCAAGCATGAATTACATCATTTTCCTCATGTTCCTGGTACTGAGCTGCCTGGACCTTGAGAAAAATGATGTCATTGTTGCTTGAATGGAACGAGCACTCGCCCAAGGTTCTGCCAGCTGGTCAAAAAATGTCTAAGAGATTTTGTGTTAAACCATCAAATAGGAGAGCATTAAAATAGTATTTGTAAATGACAAATGGCACTTTTTTCATTCCATATGTAATAAATAAGGCCTGGTTGTCCTTTTGTTATGGACAAGGAGTAAAGTTTATAATATGCTTATAACATCGCTGCAGTTGATCTTTAAAGATAGTGCTCTTGTAGGCTCCCATAGCTCCTAAAGCTCAAGAAAGTAAAATTCCAGCACTGGATGTAACATCTCATTTCTAGAGGGGTCCTGCTTCTACCAATTTCTGTGGCTTGGTGGATCAGAACACTGGGAGATTTAGTGGCTTGCCTACAGTCACACATCGAGTATTTGGCTTTAGTGGTGTTTGAGCCTGCAATCTCTTGATTCCAAGGCTGTTGCTTTAACCACCAGGCCACGCTGCCTCCTCCTTGTCCTTTCTCTACCGAATGCAGTGATCAAATTGTGTTGCCTGTCATGTCAAGTCTAGTCCAGCAATAACATGGTTTGTATTTTGAAACCTCTCATGCTAATGCTAAACCTAATGTCAACACATTTAACAAGGTTTTAACTAACCTTGAGCATGACCTTCAAGGTTCCTACCCCCTTCCCTGAGCTCTCTTGTCATCCCAGATTAGTCCTGACTTTACACAGTCTCCTTCTATCTAAGAGTGGTCACTAGTACTAAGGAAGTATTCCTACTCCTGTCTAAGACTGATGTGTCACACAGTGATGGTCTGCCACTGAGGCTACTGAAGGTAGCAACACTGGGGATATCCAAATCTCCTGCCGCACCATTGAACCTCTCACCACTGGACAAGGCCTGAAATCGGGAAATGGGACATGCAGTGTCTGCAGGGGATGCTGAGTGGACCAGGGTGTTTTCCTCTGATATTTTTCTTCAGTTCCCCCAAGATGTCATTGGCACACTTGTGTACCGCGCCTACTGACACCATGGCTCATCTTGCTGTTTTCACCATCGCTGCCATCTGGCCTCTGCCAGGCAGCAGTCAAGTGGCAAAACTGGCAGGACACAGAAACCCTCCCTCGAGAACTGTCCTGGGATCATAGGGGCCGGAACAGGGGGGGCCACTAGGGCCATGGCCCTACCACTTTCATAAATGACCCTATCACTTTTTGCTATCATGGTAATATATTTAATAGGGGAAAATGTACCCCTTACGCCCTTGGCCCTACCACTTTTCAAACCACCCCGCACTACTGCCTGGGATGCTCATTCTCTCCCTCCTGGTTAACCCCCCGTGAGTCTGGTCCATTTCTGAACCTGCATTGCTGGTGCGGCTGCTGATGTGGTGTCCAGCACCTTAAGGCACCATGCCACTGGGCTGGGGTAAGGAGAACTACATTTAATCTGCAAGCCTGTATTTTCTACTGAAGCTGTTTTTCAAATACTGGTTCACATTCCGTTTGTTATTTAATTAAGTAATTTGTTAAAAACTGATGACCGGGAAAATCACACTGAGCTGAGGCTCATTTCCAGGTACAACTCTGGGGTAGGGAATAGGGGATACAAAGTGCATAGCACAAAAACAGTTCACAGTTACAATAAAGTGCAATCAGATAACATGATTAATACAACAGTAAGTGCAAAATGAGCAAACAAGGCAGACAGCAACAAACTGAGGTTTCATTCATTTCATTTTATTTATTATGCTGGTAAATCTTGTGAGCAAATAATTGCCCATTTTCACAAGCAACCAGATACAATTAATAAACTTAAACACTTAGGCCCAGATATTCAAACTGTGCTAGGCTGTGGCGCAAGCCTGGGCACAGCGCAACTTGGTTGCGCAGGGGCGTTGACTGGGCGATATTCAATGGAGCTGTGCCATGGCACAGCATCGCTGAATATTGCACCCTGGCCACCCGCAGTGTGCATTGCGCAGTGGCACTGTGTCAGCGCAAGTGGCCAGAGTGGAGCAGGGGGATGCACTAGCGCAAGTTCCATTGCACTATGCGCAGCAACTGCGATATTCAAAAGTGCACATGCAAATGGGGCCATAATGTATGCAAGGTGCAAATCGGCCCATTTGCATGTCATTATGGCCCCATTTGCATGCAGGTGCGCCAATCACCGGCAACTTGCGCCTGGCGCCCTGCCAGGGCAGCAGCCATCGGGGACCGATGCCCCCTGCACAGCGCGGCAATGTGCCCCACAGCCCGATCACGGGCTTCAGTAAATAAAAATCACATGCTATATCTCTGGTGGTCCAGTGGACTGCTGTCAGCCCGATAGCAGGCATTTGTAAAATAAAATAAATTCCTATATCCCTGGTGGTCCAGTGGACCACTCGCAGCCTGATCGCGGGCTGAAGTATAAAGAAAATAAAGTCCTATATCCCTGGTGGTCCAGTGGACCGCTCGCAGCCCAATCACGGGCTGAAGTATAAAGAAAATAAAGTCAAATATCCTGGTCAGTGGACCGCTCGCAGCCCAATCACGGGCTTAAGTATAAAGAAAATAAAGTCCTATATCCCTGGTGGTCCAGTGGACGCTCGCTGCCCGATCGTGGGCTTAAGTGTAAAGAAAATAAAGTCAAATATCCCTGGTGGTCCAGTGGATATCTGACTTTATTTTATTTATACTTAAGCCCACGATCGGGCTGACAGCGGTCCACTGGACCACCAGGGATCTAGGAATTTATTTTATTTTATTTTACAAATGTCCGCGATCGGGCTGACAGCGGTCCACTGGACCACCAGGGATATAGGAATTTATTTTATTTTACAAATGCCCGCGATCGGGCTGACAGCAGTCCACTGAACCGCCAGGGATATAGGAATTTATTTTATTTTACAAATGCCCGCGATCGGGTTGACAGCGGTCCACTGGACCACCAGGGATATAGGACCTCTTTTATTTTAACTGCAGCCCGCAATCGAGCTGCAAGCGGTCCACTGGACCACCAGGGATTTGAGGATCATTTTGTATGTATGCTCGCTGATCGGGCATGGGGGCACCACCAGGTGCAGTCAGAGCTCGGGGCTACCCACATGTGGCAGCCGCCGTGTTGCACCCTGCACACGGCAGCTCACCTGTGGATGGCCAGCCGCTGTTCCTTTTTTTGGCTCACCTGTGTGCAGCATAAGTAGGGGTTGCACATGCATGAACTCAGCAGATCCTGGGCTGAATATCAGGATGTGTAAGTATGCATGGAGCACGCCCCACCTGCGCCACATACATTACTGATGCGCTCCGGCACACCGGAGATTTGTGCCAGGCACAATCCCGTTTGAATATCGCACGGGGCACATCAGTGGTTGCGATGGCGAACACTGTTGCGCCATCGCGCAACCCTTTGAATATCTGGGCCACTGCGAACAAGTACAATAATAAAATGATACATTAAAACAGTCACGGCTACAACAGTGTAGGTTGACAAATGCATGGTGAACAGGAAGAGGGAAAACAGGAACAGGCGTAGGGAAGGACCTTTGGCTGATGCCTGAGAAAGCCAGAGGAGGTACAGAAATGGAGGGGTGAGGGGACCTGGTTCCAGTGTTATGGGAGATGATAGGAAAGGGCTGATTTTCCAGCAGAGGAGCAAGGATGAGGAATGGCAACAGTGCACGGGTCCCTGGAGTGGAGGGAGGAACAGACAGAGGGGATGAGGAAGAAGAGTGACGCAAGGTAAGAGGGAAGGGACCCAAACCTACTATTTGGCTATGAAGGAGGCACAGTGGATCTGGCGACGTGAGGCTACAGGGAGAATGGATAAGGAGGAGCAGAGTGAGTAATGATGAGTACGAGAGAGGAAGATGGCAGCAAATGCTCCATCTTTATTGGCCTTTTAGTACATTCAGTGGGTGTTTTTAACTTGCGCCTGGTGCTAAAGACCATTTTAGAATTGCATGTTGCAGTTCATGTCCTTGCTGTGCTCTTACGTTCTTGGCACAATGCTTCTGTTTTCTACTGTTGAATCCTGTGTTTGAAAGGGTCATAACCTACATCATATCGTTCTAAAAAGGCACTTATTACCAGTGTGTAAATCAGAAACATCCAATGAGTTTACTAAAAGACCAGTAAAAGTGAAGCAATGAAAGAATGGGAACTGGTATTTTAAAAAAAAAAGCTTTTATGGTGAAAAAAAATCTTACAGGTTCAGTGCAGTTTTTCTTTAAAGGGTAACTCTCAGCTCCCTTGTAGTAATGCTGTGGGACCTAGAGGTCCTGATTAAGCAAATCACAGTAAAATACATTTTATACACGTACTTGTGTGTGGTATTTGTTTTTATCTGTTTGTACCTGTGACTCCCCCACCATGATAGCCAACTACATCTCCTAGTGTCTCCTGTGCCAGCCCTCTGATGACACAAGCAGTGGGCTGGACTGAGCTGTGGGGAACGTTTATGGGTTCGCCCGTATTTGAGCATGGTTGAAAGTCGCTAGGTCAAAAAATGTGCTGCATGGAGATCCCAAAAGTGCATGGTCAAAAACTGCACTAAAATTATATAAACAAACTCTAAACCGCACACGCTGTTATGACCGCACAGTTTTCACCGTGTGGCTTGAAATTTTTTTTAAATCAAAGTTTGTTGAGAAATTTCAAATACATAGAAAAGCAATGTCACCAAAGTCATATACAGCATTACCACAATGTATGTCAGCAACTGTAACAGAATGCAACAGATGATCAAGCAATGCATCTCCGACATGTTACTTCTCACATATATATGGTTCATTGTAGAATCAATATTAATGTTCAGTAATACCCATGTTGTCTAAATGCATGCAATAAAAACAAATTTGACAGTTAATACTGTTCACAGGGTATAATCTGAATTGTACACATCACTAAGTTTTAAAATCTGAGCTGACCTAGAAACACAGAAATTGATGGCAGATGAGGACTGCTAGGCCCATCCTGTCCACCCATTTTCCCTACGTACTGCAAAATAATAATAATAATAATACTCTTTATTTTTATGGCACCTTTCAAAAGCCAAGGTGCCTCACAGATTATAAAAGCATCAAACATTTGAAAATCTTAAAAATATATAAAACAGTGAATACAGTTAAAACAGGAAGGTTAAACACCAAATGCCTGACACCACAAATATGTCTTCAGGGCCTGTTTAAATCCCTCCATGGTCGCGCACTCCTGTAACTGACAGAGTAGAGAATTCCAGAGGGTAGGGGATGCATGCATAAATGCACAGGCCCCTGAAGATTTAAAAGACACCCTCAGGATCTCTAGCAACCCCTCGTCAGCTGAATGGAGCAATCGCCCAGGGCAGTAAAGGACCAGGAGCTCTTTCAGGTAGTCCGGGCCGAGTCCATGTAGAGCTTTAAAAGTCAGAAGACCGACTTTAAAGGTAATCCACCACTGTACTGGCAGCCAGTGCAGAATGCGCAGCACTGGCTAAATATGACGGGAATGAGAAGTTCCCATCAAAAGCTGGGCTGCTGCATTCTGCATCAGCTGCAAGCCGCGGATTTCCAGCCCAGGTAGCCCTAGGTAGAGGGAACTGCAATAGTCCAAATGCGAGGACACAAAGGCATGGATCAGTGTAGGAAGATCACCAGATGGAACAAGGTGCCTAATCCTGGAGATGTTCCTCAGATGACAAAAAGAGGACTTGAAGGCGGCAGACACCTGCGAACACAGAGTCAGCCCTTCGTCAAAAATTACCCCCAGAATACGCACCCGTTCTGAGGTCGAGAGTGATAAACACCCAAGGCAAAGCCCAGAGGGTAAACCAGCCCCCGGCCCCCATATCCAGCACGCTGAATCCACAACCAACACCTCAGTCCTTTCCGAGTTCAACTTCAGCCAACTCGAGGCTATCCACGCCTGGATTTCTATGAGGCAGTTATTAAAGACCGTGAGAGCTCCATCCTGGTCAGGTGCAAAAGAAAGGTAGAGCTTGGTATCATCAGCATAGCAGTGAAACCTCAGCCCATACCTTCTTGCAAAGTCTCTGAGGGGCAGCATGTACTCCGTGAACAACATGGGGAACAACACTGAACCCTGAGGAACCCCTCACGACAGAGGAACTGGGTCCGAGGAATAAACCCCGGACAATGCCCTCTGAGTTCTTCCAGTGAGATAAGATGTAAAACATCTGAGGACTACATCTGATAGTCCACAGATGAACCTCAGGCGCTCAAGTAGAACCCCATGGTCCACAGTGTCAAACGCTGAAGAAAGATCTACAAGAACCAAGGTGGAATGGTTCTCCTGATCCCTAGCCATCAGGAGATCATTGAGCACCGGAACCAGCGCTGTCTCAGTGCTATGCCTCTTTGGAAAACCAGACTGATGGGGTTCATAGATATCATGGATGGTCAAGTGGTTCTCCAGCTGTATGGCCACTACTTTCTCAATCATCTTCCCTAAAAAGGGAAGGTTTAAGATAGGTCTGTAGTTTGCATGGCAGTCAGGGTCCAAAGAAGCTTTCTTCAAGAAGAGTGTTACCACCGCTTCCTTTAGGCAGCTAGGAAACTCACCTGTTTCCAAGGAGCACCAGATTATCCGTGCAAGGACCGGACCGATGGAATCAATACAACCCAAAATCAGGGAAGTTGGTCCTGGATCCAAACTACAGCACATAGGGTGCATACTCTGGACAATCCGCATGACATCTATGAACTCCAGTTGATTGAAGGTACTCCAGGAAAGCTGAGGTGCAGCGGCCATGCACTGATACAGAGCAACACCCTTAGAGTGTGCTGGATGGAATGCTGCCCTGATGTCAGCCACTTTAGTTGCAAAGAATTGAGCAAGTTCATTGCGCTCTACTTGCGAAAAGGCTTTTCGGACTTGTAGGCAGGCTGGGTTGCAGAGTCTGTCTACAGTGCAAAAAAGCTGAGCTGGTCGATTCTGAGTGGCCGCAATCTCCCCAGAGAGGAACTCTGCCTTCTTATGGGTGATTGCAGATTGATAGGCTTGATAATGCTCCATCAATCTAAGGTGGTCGGCATCAAGGGAAGATCTTCACCAGCAACGATCTAACCTTCATCCTAGTCACCGCATCTCCTTCAAGGTCCCATCAAACCATGGGGAGCAAGGGCGAAGGGAGAGAGCATGAACACAGACAGGAGCAACGAGATCCAGGGTGACCGAAATAGCCATATTATAGGCTACCACGAGGGCCTCTGGGTCGCTGCTTGCCACTGGAAGGGTCGACAGGTCAAGTACCACCACCAGACCTTCAGAGCTAACATCTCATAAAGGGCGGTACCTGACCATCTCCACAGGGGTAGGCCTATGAGGGGGGGCACTAAAACTAAACTCCACGGTGTAGTGATTGGACCATCTGACTAGTTCCACCCCCAGATCAGAAGCCTCGATCCCCAGGAGGAAGAC
Organism: Neoceratodus forsteri; assembly: GCA_016271365.2. Classification (NCBI taxonomy): domain Eukaryota; kingdom Metazoa; phylum Chordata; order Ceratodontiformes; family Ceratodontidae; genus Neoceratodus; species Neoceratodus forsteri. The sequence continues at coordinate 272,183,753 of JADMNL010000025.1, forward strand.
TAAGTCAAGGGAGTGACCATATTTATGGGTGGCAGTGGTAACTATCTGTGTAAGGCCCAGCGAAGACATCAACTGGAGGAAGTGCTGTCCAAACTGTGAGAATTTGTCATCGATCCAGGAGCTGAAGTTGCCCAGAACCATCAGTCTGGGCCACTCAAACGCCATGTCAATGACAAAGTCTGCCACTTCCTGAAGGAACTGCTTCTCATCTCTGGGTGGACGGTAGATGAGAGCAATCCTACAACCTACACCTGCCACCACAGTACACTCAAATGACTCAGCCTCCTCAACTGGTACACTCATGAAGTTAAGTTTGGTCTTAAAACAGACCGCAAACCTACCCCCCCCACGATCCCATCTCGAGCGGGTAAATCACAGAGTACCCAGCAGAAGTTAAAGCCTCCAAAATGGGGCCAGAGTTCTCATCCAGCCAGGTTTCCATGATGCAAGCCAGATCCACCATTTCTACAAGATCTGCAATAATTGCAGTCTTGTTTTTAATGGACCTGGCATTGCATAAAACCACCCGGGTTGGATGCACCTCCTGGGCTGCCTGTACCACCTGCCCACCAGTATTGGTAGTGCCCTTGGGTATGGAAACCAGACATGGCGAACCATGTTCTTGGTTCCATTTCGCCCCAGGGCGTCTCCTGGATCTCATGACCCCGATGTGGTGGCCCCGCTCATTCACCCTCCACTGTCCACACCCCCTGCCCTCTGACTCCCTCCTCCTCCTTATGAGCGATACCAGAGCCCTACAGTGCTGGTATGTTGTAAACTGCAATGGAGGAGGAATAAAGGGACGGAGGGCACAGAAAGCAGAGGGCGAATAGCGCACGGCCACGGGGGACAGGCCTACAGCACATTGTGGCAATCAGCTTATCAAATGGCTCTTGCTGAACTAACCCACAAAGCAAATAAAAAATAAAATAAAAACAAATAAAAATAACCAAAACTACAACAAAATATAAACCCACTGTTATACCCTATCAAAAAATAAGAACTCTCAAGTCACTGTGGGAAAAACCCTCAATTTACCCTTCCCAAACAGAAATACTAAATTCTAAAATATAACCAGCTCAGGGACTAGGGCTTGGGTAGGTCTATTTAAAACAAGTTTCAATCACAGATAAATAGCAACACTCTGATATTACAAATAAAGTCCAAGTGAAAGAAACAAGTCAAATAAGAGAAACAGTAATCTTCAACTCTCCGGGCCCTCTCACAGCCTTGGGGAGTTAACGGAACACAGGCACTCTCACAGTCTGATTAAGGAAAATTGTTGAAATATCAGTGTTTCCAGTCCCCAGGCCCTCTCACGCCCTGGGGAACCAGTGAGAAAAAAATACAGGCACTCTCAACTGCCAGCTGAGTAACCATAAATCAAACAGAAAATTTGAAGTCTGACCATAAACAGGTGGGCAGATAAATAAACAAAAAATATATTAGACCAGTCTGAGTTCTGAAGACTCAGAAGACTCTTACACTCAGGTTAATGTCTATAATGTAGCTGCAACACCACCTCTCACATAGTGGAGGAAGAATCCACAGATAATCCACAGTTACTCGAATAGGAGCAAAGTAACTTGAAATATTAAAAGAAAACAGTGTGCACAGCACTCTCACCGCCCGTACACCCAAGTAGCAGAAGCCAGGAAGGAAGGCAGGTCGAACTTTCAGGAGCACAGTTCACAGCTAAGAAGAGTGGTCTAATGGACCCACCGGTAATCCAACTTAGTGCAGGATGCGAGAGGTAATAAAATTATAGCCACAAACCCTACTTGATCTCCGGTTTTACCTTCTCGTTCCTATCGCTAGGGTTCCCCTATGTCTGTCCCATGCATTTTTGAATTCCCCCACTGTGTTTGCCCCTACCACCTCTGCTGGGAGTCTATTCCATGCATCCACCACCCTTTCCATGAAGAAATACTTCCTCATGTTACCGCTTAATCTACCCCCTTCCAACCTCATGTCATGCCTCCTCGTCCCTGAACATCTCCTTTTCTGAAAGATGCTACCCTCCAGACCTCTGACTGAAAAAAGACCCATCATCTCCAAAATTCTTCCCTCATTTCTTGGCGCCCATGTACAGTAGAAGTGAAAGACTCCATTTCATATATAGTGTTAACTGCTGAGTGCCAGGCCTCTCTCGTCGGGGTATCCTTGGAGAGTCGAAGGTAGGTAATGGTCTTTTTAGCAGCCAGAATTAAAATGAACAATAATTTCAAGGCTGAGCCCCAGACTCGCTCCCTGGGGATGGCCAACAGGACTAAAGACGGAGATAAAAGCTCCTGTTGAGAGACTATCTGGTTCAAATCAGTCTGAATTGCCTCATAGTACGTGGTCAATTGAGGGCATGATGAAAAGATATGAGTACGATTGGTCTTGTTTCCCCCACATTTTCTTCAACAGCCACCTGCTCGGGGACCCATGTACACTGCCTGAATAGCAGGGGTATGAAAATATTGAGACCTACGTTTCCATGCAAAGTTTCACCAGGAAACGAAGGCCATTACCCTGTAATTGGAGATGGAGTATTTCAACCAAAGTTCCACCCTAACCGATTCCTCTATTCCATCTTTCTAGAATAGCAGTTGAACACTCTGGGCCCCCTTTCCTCAAGTTCCCTAAATAGTGACCCTATTAAATGAGACCAGTGGACTCCCCTCAGGAAATATTTTAACATAGTGCTTAAGAGAGAATGTTTCTCTGGGAGGTGTTTGTATGATGGGTCCAAACCCAAAATATAAAATTTAAGCTAAATATATGTAAAGTGGGTTGACAGTGGGAGGGCAGATTCATGTTGGAGTTCAAAAAAAAGGGTGAATGCCCTGAGTGGAAAACAGCTGGTAGATGTATTATAAGCCAAGGTGGTTCCAAGACTGTAAGCCCACGTTGCTGGCATTAGGAGGAAATGCCACATCATACGTCATTGCCCTAAGCCAGGTAACGTCTTCTTTAAGGAGATAATACTTAGAGCAAAGTCTCCAATATTTCATGGGAAGGACAATACAAGTGACAAAGCTGGATAATGACATATTCGATACAGGATTAAAAAACAAGTATTTATCTGTGTCATCCAGGTAATTAAGCTTAAATTCTATTGTTTACCAATGGGCCTGGTAATGAGGATTAATCCAGCAGCAAACTACTATATATGTATTTGAGCTGCTAAATTAGGAAGGTCGAGGCCCCCTCTTGCTATCGGCAGTTGGAGAACCGGAAATTTAATATGAGGGCGCCCCCCCCATAGAAATCTAGATATGATAGCATTCTAGTATTGGAAATCATTTTTTGCAGGCACAGTTGGTAATGATTGAAAAAGATAAAGTAACCTGGGCAAGATATTTTGTCTAATCGCCAGTACCCGTGACAGAAAGGGCAGTGGGAGTTGGAGCCATTGCTGAAGATCCTCCTTAATTTGCTGAGGTGATAGGCTCATAATTTTATAACTCCAGGTGGGACAGATCTTTTGTTAGAAATTACCCTGAGATGTTTAAGGGCTCCCAGCAGACCAAGAACCTGGACTATAATGTTGTGGAGGGAGCAAAGTTAAAAGTTCCATTTTCAGATTATTTAATTTGAATCCAAGTGTCAAATGATATTGTCTGCAAACAACACTGTTTTAAATGAATGCCCCCCAGCCCCCGGGACTCCCCTCCATCTCATCTGCCTTATGAATAGCTGAGGGCAACTAATAATGGGGAGAGAGGACACCCATGTCGGGCCTCCAAGATAAGGAAATCAGGGGAGAAAGAGCCCTATTGGCCCCGATATACACTGGGGGGACAGTACAGGTCTGCAGGATGGTCATGAGCTCCTCCGGGAGAGCCATGGCTGACATGGTGTCCTAGAGGAAGGGCCAGGACATCCTGACAAAAGCCTAATCATCATATAAAATTATCACAACCAGAAGGATAGAGCCTTGTATCGCATAGTTTATCAGGAACAGGGTGCGATGGACATTATCAGTGGTCTTCCATTTATATAAAAAGCCCACCTGATCTTTTTCTAGTAAACTTGGCAAAATATAGTCTTATCTCCTAACCCAGAGCCCCTAAAAAAATGTATATAATCAATATTTAATATTGATATGAGCCTGTAGGAGGAGGGGGTAGCGGGGTCCTTTCCTAGCTTTAATAAGGCAGAAATAGATGCAAAACTCCAAGAAGGCAGGGAGGACTTACCCTTCCTCATGTCCTGCAATACCCAGTGAAGGGTAGGCAAAAGAGTCTCATGGAATTTTTTTTTTTATTCTAACAGGAACCCATCAGGGCCTGGATGTTTTCCCATTTTGCTATTTTAAATGCGTCCATGACTTCATCTGGGGAAATTGGTGTCATAAGGTGGGCCAGAAGCTCGAGAGATAATTGTGGGAGCTGCAGTTTTTCTAGAAACAGCTTAATCACTGACAAGTTAGAAGTGCCGTCCTCAGAATACAAGTATGATAGTATCATAGTAATGTGTCAGCAGAAAAGGACCATCCTGGCCCATCCAGTCTGCCCATCTCTCCCCTCCCCTACTTGTCACAGTGTACAAGGAGCCTATCCTCTGTCCTCTAAACAACCTCATATGTCTATCCCATGTTCTCTTGAATCCCGCCACCATTTTGACACCTACCACCTCCTCAGGTAATCTGTTCCAGGGTTCAACCACCCTCTCAATGAAATAACACCCCCTCACATTAACTTTAAATCTTCTTCCTTCCAATCTTAAAGTATGACTTGTTTTAACTCCGACTTTCCTTTTAAATAGACTTCCTTCCCTCACTTTATTTATTCCCTTCATGTACTCGAATGTCTCTATCATGTCTCCTCTCTCTCTTCCAAACTCCAGCAGAAATAGATTTAATTCTCTCAATCTTGTCTCATATGGTTTCCCTTGCATATCCTGCACCAACTTTATTGCCCTTCTCTGAATCTTTTCTATTACATCTATATCCTTTCTTAAATGAGACCTCCTGAACTGTACCCTGTACTCCAGATGCGGTCTAACCATGGTCTTATATAATGGCATCAGCACCTCCCTTTTCCTATTAGTTATGCCCCTTCCTATGCACGCCATCATTCTGTTAGCTTTGCCAACCACCTCAGGGATTTATTTAACTCTAAAAATTGATTAGCGTTTTGCTCATAAAAGTGCTAAATCTTTGTGAAAATGCATAGCTCTTGCCTCAATGTGTTTAACAAACACAACACTTCTAGAAAATCTATATAAATGCTTTCTGTACAGTTAGTACAGTCCCAAGAAAAAAACTGCTAATCAATTATTTAAAACCCTGCACCTTACTACATTGGTCACTTACCCTAAGGTTGTTTTTTTTTTTGTTTGTTTGCCAGGAGAGACACACTAAGCTGAAAGCTTGTTCACAGGTGCGACCTGGGAGCACAAGAAAGTTAAATGACTTGCTCAGGGTCACACAGTGTGCAAGTGGGGACTGTGGGATTCAAACCCAGGTCTCAGGGTTTGCAGCTCAGAGCCTTAAACCACTGCGCTATACTGCATTTGATATTACAATCCCCAGATCCTATTCCTGTTCTGTTTGTTTTATCTGCTCTCCCCCCAGTGAGTACTTGAGCAGTCGATTTTTACTCCCTATATGCATCACCGCACACTTCTTTGTATTGCACCTCAGCTGCCATGTTTCTGACCATTTCTCTAGTATACACAAATCCCTCCTCATGGCCTCAACCCCTCCTTCAATGTCGACCCTATTCCATAACTTTGCATCATCTGCAAACAGACACATTTTCCCTTCAATTCCCTCTGACACATCCCTAATATGTATGTTAAAAAGGATTGGTCCTAGTACAGACCCTGGAGGAACCCCGCTCGTAACCTTCCGTACCCCAGAATGTACACCATTTACCACCACCCTCTGACTTCTATCCTACAGCCAGCTTTCCACCCATCTAGTCATTTTCCATCCCACCCCCAGGCTCTCTGTCTTAGTTACCAGCCTGCGGTGAGGGACAGATTCAAAGGCCTTACTGAAGTCCAGGTAGGCACATTAACTGCCCCTCCTTGATCAACTGCCTTCGTTGCCCCATCAGAAAATTCTACCAGATTTGTTTGGCAAGCTCTCCGACTAGTGAATCCATGTTGCTTTTCATCTGATAGTTTGTTGTCCATTAAGTATTTTACCATTCTTTCCTTTATTAGCACCTCCATCACCTTGCCCACCACTGATGCGAGGCTGACAGGTCTGTAATTTCCTGCCTCCTCCTTGCAGCCTCCCTTGTGCTGTGGTACTACATCTGCCGTCCTCCAGTCACTCGGAACACGCCCTGTATCTAAGGACAAGTTAAATAACGTCACTAAATGTGTTGCCAGTTCATCCCTCAACTCCCTAAGAACTCTTGGATGTAAACCATCCGGCCCCATTGCTTTGTCTACCTTTAATTTTCCAAGTTCTTCCTTAACTCTTTCTTCAATTAATGGACTTCGATCCACCCCACATTCAACTCCTCCCTTCTTCTTTAACTCAGGTCCCTTTCCACCCCCTTCCACTGCGAATATAGAGCAAAAATAACTATTTAAAACCTCAGCTTTCTCAAAGTCCCCCTCAACCTTAGTTCCCCCCTCCCCTCATACTCACAATCCCGTCTTGTCCTCCTCTTTCCCCCACATATCTAAAAAACGTTTTATCTCCTCATTTGATGTTTAGCAATTCTCTCTTATGTTTCTGCTTTTGCTCTCCTAATCAATTTCCCTGTCCATCTCAGTTTCTCCTTATAATTTACTCTCACATTCTGAGTTTTCTTACATCTTCTGAAAGCTATCCTTGTATCTCTTATTGCCCTTACAACCTCCCTATTAAACCAAAGAGGCCGCCTTCTTTTCTTGTTTTTCCTACCCTCCTTATGCATATTTCAGTTGCTTTTAATAACGCCTCCTTAATACATTTCCACAATTCCACTACATCCTCTATCCAGTCACAGCATTTCATTTCCTCCCCTGAAAATCTCCCTCATTCTATTAAAGTTCACCCTCCTAATGACCAGAACTTTTGTTCTGGTCTTTTACGTTATCTTCCCTGTTTGTACCTTGAAACTTACTATCTTGTGATCACTTTTACCCAGACAGTCTCCCACAATAACCTCTTCAACACTATCTCCGTTTGTGAGTATCACATCCAAAATATTTCCACCCCTTGTGAGCTCCTGTAGTAATCAACCAATATCTCTCTAACGGCATTATGGTCCCTTGTCAACTGTCCTGTTAGTGGGTCACTCAGCTGCAAAATACATGCCTGTTTTTCTTCTGAGATCTTTGCTGCTTTGGCAGTCTGCATGGACCCCTAGCCCCTCCCTCACAGAAAACCCTGCCTTAGATAATAAGGGCCCTGCTCTATCTGCTGGTCCATTACAAGTTGTAAAACCCTCTCAGTCTGGACAATATGATATGCTGCTGCTTTGTCCCCAGGGGAATATAAAATCTGAAATGTGTTCAGTCTTTTCCGTAATTCTTTCTGTATCTGCTTTTTTTTCTTTTTTCAAGATGAGTACTCAGTGAAGACCCTGCTAAGCACACAATTAACTGTATCCCATAAAACAGGGGTGGGAACATCCCCTTTATCCTTTTTCATTAATATCCTGGGAACCTAGTCCTCTACTAATTTAATTAAGTCAGGATCTTTAAGTAGAGATAGTTTGAATCTCTGTAAGGGAGTTTCCCTTTGCTTCCCCAGTTGTACCTTTAAATGCAGAGAGGAGTGATTGGATAGAAATATCAGACCAATTACCAAATCTTGAACTTTTTCAACATAGTCTAGACATGCCACTGAATGATGTCTAGCCGAGTGATAAGTAGAAATGTGGTTGAAGGGAAAGAGCTGCTGCCACTCATCCACACAGCCTAGGTCAGTGGCCATGGATTTAAAATATTTCTGGGTGGCAGAGATTCTGTGGGTCCCCAAGATGGTAGCATCCAAGGCCAAGTTCATAGTTCCTTTGAGGCCCCCCCAAAAAATTAACATGCCCTGGGAGATGTCCAGTAGTTTAGCAAGAAAATGTTTCACTACTTTTATGAATGATGCTGGGGACAGATTGACACTAACCAAGGTAACCAGCTCCTCACACAAATAACCCACCTGGATAACAAAGTTACCATCTTTGTCTATAAATTTATTCTGGAGGGAGAAAGGCGTACCTCTGGGGAAAAACATAGCCCCTCCCCATCTCAAGCCACTTTTATGAGTGGAGGCCTCCACTACATCAAATCCAAATTTAAGAAATTGTTGATGCTCAGAGGGAGATAAGTGAGTTTCCTGTAACAGCAGAACATCAGAACATTCATGACAGAACATTTGCAGTAGCCTATAACACTTACTAGGATCACATATCCCGTTAACATTATAGGAGAGTACTGCAGTAGGTGAACCATAAAAGAATACACTGAGAAGCATTCTTTGAAGGGACCAAACCTGCCAGCTGGAGGAGCTGGTTTCACTAGTCAAATCCCAGAGCACAAACTAAGGACCAAGACATGCTATACTACCCTGACGGGGCAGCTGCATGATGAGGGGCCAGCTGCACACTCTGAGCAGACCATGAGGCCTGTTCCTGCTGGCAATTTCGTATGTTTGTACTATGGGACACTCAAGTCTGTAAGACACTCTGGTGACATCAGGAAACAAAAGCAGGTTATCAATGCAGGAAAACAGAAATACAAGTATGTGAACACTGGCTAACAGAGCTGGAGAACTCAGAGAGTCTAGAGAACAGTGAGACTTAGCACAAAAACAACAAATATGACCTCCATTGGAGGGAGTGCGATGTATACCAGCTCTCTTATCTCTTATCCAGTGCCTCAGATGGAAGTGGTGCCGGAAGGGGGATATCCAGTCACAGGCCAGGCCCCCTACACAGGATGACCTCTGTAGTATGGATGTCACCGTAGTTAGACATGCACAGCAACACACAAGGCACCGGGACATCGAGACATAGACTTCTACTCCATCTGTCAATAGGGAGGAGGTATACCGTAAACCAGTGGGGAAGGGGACAAAGCCCTCTTGATCTACAGTACCCACCAGACAGACAGAACAATAAAATTATTGTTCACTCCCCCGATATAATATTTAACAAAACTTGATCATTTGCCAGCCCTTGTCAGGGAGGATAAAAGTATATGGTGAATGAGTAAGTCCATCCAGCCAACCCTCGACTCAGATAAGGACCCCAAAAGAGGGCTCCCAGGATCTGCCTCAATGAGGAGAGGGAGAGACAAGTGGAAGAAGACAGCCCCTCGGCTATTCCCAAAAAACTGTGCACCTCAAAAGCACTCTAGCGGGGCCAGGCCTACTTCCCACCTCTTACACTATTAAAGTGCTGCTACAGCATATCTAATTTGGTTTTGACCCTGTGCCTGAGAAATGGTGTTTCCTACCAACAAACAAACTTGTATGCACTGAAGCAGGTCAAGAGGCTGTCCGGCCCATTCCAGGCCCCTCTTAACTGGCAGAGACACTGGGGGCCTTGACGATGTGCTGCCTTGTAGTGTTTTTAACCTTCACAAAGTAATACAGTGCATTATCATGTTTATTCTACCAGTACTGATTAGCAGAGGTAAGCGTGATCAATAATGCGCTGTTTTACTCTGTGTGTGGGGGGAAGGATCTCAGAATCAATCTGATGAAAACTATTACCACACACAAGTAAATGCAAAAAAAAGTTTTAATTTGACTGCGTTCTGCTTAATTGGATCCTCTAGGTCCCATAGCCTTACTACAGGGGAGCTGAGAGTTCCCCTTTAACAAAAGTAAAACTAAAGCCATCCTCTTTGGCACTAGGCCTACAGTACTATAAACAATCTCTACATTACCACTGCTGATAACACCCATACTGAATGAGTTGACAGTGGTAAATACATTGCTATACACCTTGACCATTTCTTGTCCTCAGAAGAGCATTTCAAGGTTACAACAAAAAAGGTTCCACCAGAAACTTGACATACTGTATTGAGTTAAGTCCTGCCTATCTCCTAAAGCTAGACTTTGTATTGCACAGCAGGTGGTGCTTCTACTACACCTCTCATCAAGCATGGGTCACTTGTCTGCGATCGGGACCCCACCTCAGAACTTCAAAAGAAATCTGTGTTATACAACTGTATTGCTTGGCAGACCAGCATACGCACCACTGCCTATGGTACTCTACACTAAACTGGCTCTCGCTGAACAACAACTATATACTTAACATAGGGTCTCTGGCAAAAAAAACAACATCTTGGCTGGATGCCTGGGCCTACTTGCCTCCCAGCTTGTTCTTCCCACTAGAACTAGAACGCTGCACTTTCCAGATAAAATCTATGTTTTTCTCTCTGCCATGGGTCAAAAAACATGTGGCTTCAGTGCCCCCCAAAAAATCTAAAACTCCTTGCTTACTCACATACAGTCAAGTCCCACATTACCTTTAAAGCTAGCCTTATATAGGATAATACACACAGATGTGTATTATGAGTTTTTTCACACACTCGAGGCGTGTGATGCCACTTAAACCCCAAAAGTAAAACTCCAGGGCTTTAAAAAGGTATCAGACACTGAGGGTGTATAAAAAAATGAATGATACTCATCTGCATGTGTTTTCTATAATTTACTGCAGGGGTCAACCTTAATATTCATTTACTAGCCCGGGTACTAGTGTAGATTGCTGCAGGCTAGTGCAGAATCTCTGTTACTTGCCCAGCTGGACTAGTGCAATTCCTCCTGTGGAAATCTAAAGTTACATTCTCAGCCTGGGTATCAAACAAACAAATACATAAATATAACTGTTATATAATTTAAAGCCAGGTCCTTTTCATGGAGGTTTAACTATGTGCTGCCTCAGCATTAGTGAAATGAAAAAATAGATGTCTGTGCATAGTGCATTTACAAACTGTTTCATTTTATACTAACTACTGTTTTAATTTTTTACTGGCAAAGATTTAACATACTAACATACTAAAATGCCAGCAGAATAGGCCTAATGGTCTTTCGTGTCTGCTCGTTTGGTCAGCCCCCACCCTGGGAGCTGACCTTGCTGCCCCCCTCACCATCTCTGGCTTCTCCCTTCCCAGTTACGGATATTCTCGCTGCATTGGATTTTGCTTCCAGAACCCTTCCCCTGTACCTGTCCCACTCCCTCTTGAACCCCTCCACCATCTCTGCCTCCACCAGCCCCCTGGGCAGCGCATTCCATGGCTCCACCACCCTCTCAGTGAAGTAGCACCTCCTCCTCCTTTCTCCCCTGAATCTCCCCCCTCCAGCTTCCACCCGTGCCCTCTAGTTGCCCCCTCCTCTGTCCTTCGAAGCACCCTGACTGTTCCTCCCCTATTTACCCCCTTCATGTACCTGAAGACCTCTATCATGTCCCCCCGGTCCCTTTCTCTTCCAATGTGTACATATTTAGCTCTTCGAGCCTCTCCCCATAGGACCTGTCCCCAAGCCCCAAATCATTTGGTTTGCCCTCCTCTGGACCATCTCCAGGAGTTTAATGTCCCTCTTAAGTGTGGCCTCCAAAACTACATGCAGTACTCGAGGTGTGGCCTCACCAAGCAGTTATACAGAGGGAGTATCACTTCCCTCCTTCTGGAGGTGATCCCCCCTAGCGATGCATCCCAGCATCCTGTTGGCCTTGGCTGCTGCCCTCCTACAAGTCTCTGAGTTGTTCATCTTGACATCCGCCACCACCCCAGGTCCCTCTCAGCCATTGACACTTGTAGCACCACCCCCCCGGGTGTACACTTGGCCCGGGTTTCTAACCCCCAGGTGCAGTACCTTGCATTTCCCTGCATTGAACCTCAGCTTCCACTTTCTAGACCATCTTTCCAAAGCCTCCAGGTCCCCCTGTAAGGCCACCTTCCCCTCCTCCCCATCCACCACCACCCCCAGTTTTGAGTCATCTGCAAAGAGACTCATCTCACTCCTGATACCTGTCCTTATGTCAGAGTTGTAGGTGTTGAACAGGAGGGGCCCAAGGACTGATCCCTGTGGGACCCCACTAATGACACTCCTTGGGGATGAGACTATCCTGCCAACTACGACCCTCTGGGTCCGGTCCTGGAGCCAACTGTCTATCCATCTGATCATCTGGTTCCCCACCCTCATTTCTCCCAGCTTATCAAACAGGCCCTCGTGAGGAACAGAGTCAAATGCCTTGCTGAAGTCTAGAAAGAGGATGTCCACTGGTCTACCCAGGTCCAAGGCACTCATCACCCAGTCATAGAACTCCACAAGGTTTGTCTGACACGATTTCCCTGGGACGAATCCATGCTGTCTATCACCCAGGCACCCTGACTTTTCCAGGTCCCCCCCCAGCCTCTCCTTGACAATGCTCTCCATCACCTTGCCCACCACCGATGTCAGGCTGACAGGCCTGTAGTTCTCTGCCACCTCCCTTGTTCCCCCCTTGTGGATAGGCACTATATGCGCCACCTTCCCGTCCTGGGGCACCCACCCTGTCCTCAGAGAGATGGTGAAAAGCTCCACCAGGGGTTTCGCCAGGACATCCGCAAGTTCCTTCAGCACTCTGGGATGTAATTTATCTGGCCCCTTTCTCCTTTTCCTTTCCTTGTTTAGCTCAGTACTCATGGCAGGCAGATTTGTGACCATGTCCAGGAGCAGCACAGTTCTAGGGTTGCCACCTGTCCAGCTGTAGACTGGATAATCCGTTTTTCAGGGTCCTTTATCTGGTCATCTGGTTTTGATTAAATGTAGTCCAGTTTTTGGGCCATTTTGAGTGCTCAGATAGTATTAAAACTGATTGTATCAAATCACTGTGACTGTTTCTCCTAACCTCCCAGATAGTCACTTCCGTTCTTCGCACCTCTCTACTATCACCACCTCTGCCTGCCTCCACCTTCCCCATATCTACCCCTGCCTCTCTCCCTAGCCCAGGTCCACAACCTTCCTCTGTTACCTTCCTTCAACTCCCTTCCTCTCTCCCTTTTCTAATCTGCTCACCCCACCCAATGTTGCACTTGTTCCCCAATCCTTCCCTCCCACCCACCTCTCCTTCTATCTCTCTCCCAGTTACCCCTCTACACCCACTCTCTCTTCCACTTTCCTACGCTACATGGCACAATTCGCAGCAAATCATTTTTTTCCACATTCCCTTTCCCTTTGACAAAGCCCTTCTGGCAGCTTTAATTCATGTAAATATTATTTGTTGTGACTCATCATAGAAACATAGACTTTGACGGCAGATAAGGACCGCTTGGCCCACCTAGTCTGCCCATTTCCCTACCTGAAGGATAAGCTGCAGATCCTATTTAACCAACAGCCTATTTCTTCCTACCCCCCACAAAAATTGCCTTATGTCTGTCCCATGCATTCTTGAATTCTCCCACAGTTTTAGACCCCACAACCTTCTCAGGAAGGCTGTTCCATGTGTCCACCACCCTCTCTGTGAAAAAATACTTCCTCACATTGCCCCTGAGCCGTCCCCCCTCTATCTTCAGATTTTGTCCCCTTGTTCTTGCACATCTCTTTTTCTGAAAGATGCTACCCTCTTGGACTTTGTTGATTCCACTGAGGTACTTAAATGTTTCTATCATGTCCCCCCTCCTCCTTTCCTCAAGGGTATACATATTAAGCTCCTTTAGTCTCTCCTCTGTATGGCTTCTCTTGCAGACCCTGCACCATTTTAGTTGCCCTCCTCTGAACTGCCTCCATCCTGTCTATGTCCTTCGGAGATGGGGTCTCCAGAACTGGACAAAGTACTCCAGATGGGGTCTCACCAACTGTCTGTACAGGGGGAATAACAACTTCCTGTTTTCTGCTGGTGATACCTCTCCCTATATATCTCAGTATCCCCCCAGCCCTCCCTACCGCTTTCTCACATTGCTTACCAACCTTAACGTCATCTGATATGATTACCCCCAGGTCCCTTTCCATTTTTGTTGTTGTTACTACCTCCCCACCCATTGTGTAATTTTCCCAGTGGTGGAGCCAGTTTTGGGAGCATTTGGTAGCCAGGGGGAGCCATTCAGTCAATCATGGGCTTCACAACAGACACTAAACAGTGAATAAAGATGTTGGTGGGGCGCCACTACTCACATTGGGGCAGCCAGGAGGAGCGACTGCCCCCCCAGCCCCCCTCTAGCTCCACCACTGAATCTTCCCCTGGGTTTTTGTTTCCCAGGTGCATTACTTTGCACTTCTTTGCATTGAATCCAAGCTGCCATACTTGTGACCATTCCTCCAACCTTGCCAAGTCCCTTCTCATCCTTTCCACGCCTCCTTGTGTATCAACCCTGTTGCAGATCTTTGTGTCATCTGCAAAGAGGCATACTTTTCCTTCCAGTCCCTCTGCAATGTCACTTATAAGGACATTAAAAGGGCTGGACCAGTACTGAACCCTCATGGTACCTCACTAGTAACCCCTCTTTCTTCAGCGTGGACTCCATTTACAATTACCTTCTGTGTCCTGTTGTTCAGCCAGTGTTTTACCCAGGCTACCACCCTGGGACCCACTCCCAGGCTGGTTAATTTGACTACTAATCTTTTGTTTGGGACTGTGTCAAATGCCTTGCTAAAGTCTAGGTAGGCCATGTCCACAGCCCCTCCCTGGTCTACTACTTTGGTCACCCAGTCAAAGAAATCAATTAGATTTGTCACATGTATGCCTGATTATGTTGTTCTAACTGTTATTTATATCACCTGTAGCTTTTAGACCATGTATACCCTGTACTGAATTTTGTATTCAAATTGCTTGCCTGCTAATCTCACACAAACTGTACTTCTATTATTTGTATACTGACGTGGAACCTTTGTAAAAGAGCCATTGGCTCAAAGGTATTTATCCGAAATTCTAATAAACAAATAAAAATTCACTGTTGCATGCAGGTCCAGGTTACAAAAAAAGTTCTGGTATCACTAGCCACAGGCCTTTATTTGTAAAACCAGCCTGTCTAGGAGGTGTAAAGTATGGCCATTATGACCATTAGCAGGAAATCAACCTAATTTTTTCAACTCTGAATTTTAAGTATGGTCATTTACTACCATGATAGAAAACAGTTTTTACACCTTTATATGCTGTAATAGGTTCCTTTTTGTTTTTCCTATATTCTCATATGTTTTAAACCCACTTTTTCAAATTAGTTTTTGACATTTTTATTGCCTTCGTCACTGTGTCGATTATTTCTCTCCTAAGTCCTCAGCAGCAGCTGCTCTTATTTTTTATACTGCCAACCTGAACATTCCATGATATTAGTGACACCTTTGCAGGCCATTGGAATAAATAGCATGAAATGGTGTGTCTGAAATTGTGGAATGTGATGTCTTAGACATTTGTAAAGAAACAGCAGTAGTTTATGAGGTAAAGGGAACACAGTGTAGTATTGAGGATACCACAAGTACTGATAGTTCAATTATCAAAAAGGTGGTCAAAGCATATCAGAATACATGGCTGTCATGGAAAGGAAAACTGGAATGTTTTAACAGAGAGAGCAACAAGTTGTGAATGGGCTGTGTACATCCAGAAGATCTGGGTTTTAATTCCCACAGCCTCCACTTGCATACTGTGATACCCGAAGCAAGTCACTTAACCTCCATGTGTTCCTGGGACACCCCAGTAAATGGGCCTTGTGCCCAATGGGAGTTACCTGGTTGCCAAAGAATAAAAATAAATAAATAACAGTATGGGTTGATGCTGTTGAATTCATCCTTACTCTTTTTTTGGTGAACATTTTTTAATAGAACTGGGATAATCAAGCATTTCTGGAATCTGTGGCCAGGGTGGGAAAAGGAAGAAAAAGACACAAACACATTTTTCATAACACAACTTTATTAACTACAAATCTGAAAATGTGGAAATATATTAAAGAAGTCAGTAACCTAGCTGACATTAATAGAAAGCATGCTGGCGAAGACAAACAAATAAAAGATCATGAGTACAAAAAAACAAAGTGAAGCCGTCAGTTCCAGCAATGTTGGCTAAAAAAAATATGATTGGTTGGGGTATGACGGGACGTTCTGCCATTTGTGTATCAAACATGAAATACAGTTGAGTAAGGTGGGCAATAACAATAATTTTTGTTTCAGTACAGATAACTTCTGACTTGACTCAGTCTCATCCCATAATATCAGTGAAGCTCATGCTAGGGCAAAGGAAAAGGGCAATGCCAACACTGCTACTCCAGGGACAAGTAACGCGGAGGGAATGCTGAATAACATGAATGAAGCAACACTTAACCATCTGGATAAACCGTTTCACACATGCCATGCAATTGCTAACAAAGGATCTCCTATCACAGACTTTGTGTGGCCGTGCAGCCTTGATGATATGAAAGGGCTAGATATCAGTTCAGCATATCAGAAGGACAAATATGCCTGCAACTTTATCTACTATGCAGCAGAGGTTGAGCACATGGCACTATGAGAAAAAATTATGGGAACAAAGTTAATTTCAGTCATCAGTGACAGAACCACTGACTCTTCAGTCACAGAAGCTGAGATAGTGAATGTGCAGTTTGCAGTTAAAGGCACAGTGCAAAATCAGTTGGTAGGTGTCCAGACTGTTGGCAGGACAAATGAGATTGTATTTGCCTTTTGTTTAACAAATAACTATTACCCATACTGACTGCAGGCTACTGCAGTCTTCTGTGGGCTAGTGCAATCTCTTGTTCACTAGCCCGGCTGCCTAGTGCCAAAAAAGTAAAGGCTGACCCCTGATTTACTGGTTTGCAGTGTTTATCAACACTGCAAGATTATGTTTTCTTCAAAAAGATCAAACAACTAGCTATCAAAGTTACCTCTAGAAATACCTTTGATGTAGGTCTCAGTAGTGGACTGACATGGTAATTACAGGTCTTGTTTTTTTTTTTTTTTAGGCTAAAAAACTAACAATGATTCTGAGAGGAAAAACAAGTGGCTTGAGACGTGCGAGTGGCTGCAGACTTGACGTAAACTGCCCTGCTATCTTGAGCACAAGTCGGGGAAGATTTTATCTAGTGTGTGGAAAAGAATACTGAGTCAGACATGGTATTTTACTTGAGAAAAAGTGTATTTGTATCACTTAGGAATATTTTCCTTTACAAAAATGGAATATATTGCAATATATTGAAAAATATGAATTAATGTATGTCACTACAATGAGAACTACATTGTCCCAGTGTAATATATTATATAATATATTATGAAAAGTATTTTTAAATATACTGACATAATATATTTCTAACCCACAGTATGCAAAAATATATGTCACTATATTGAGAAATACATTGACTAAAAGAAATATAATACACAGCATATTTCCGCATATAATGAAGCCACGTATTCTGCCTTATGCATTGCTTGAAAGCATGTCAACCTATTTAGTAATACATTGTCTGAAATATTTTAGTATTATTTCAAAATATTTACTGTATTTTGTGTACGTTACGTATATTTTATATATATGTTACATACATTTTTATACTTGTTACATACATTTAGATAGGTTACATACAGTTTTTATATGTTACATGCATTTTTGTAACTGCTTAGTTTCGTCCCATGTGTACATTTGCATAACTAATTTGCATATTTCAGAAACATAGTTTATCAGCCAAAATCATAATTTCTAGTTTTACAATACTTTCAGATTTACAACACTAGCTTACAGACTGAAAAGAAAGGTGCAAGTTATAAAGCAAGTACATGTAAGAGCTCACCCTGACCTAAAAGTAAGACAAAATGGGGTGGTATAAATACCAATCTGAGCCCTTAAAAAGCATGAGCTTGTGAGGTAAGTCATATGCGTAAATATAAATGTATAAAATGTATGTTTGAGTTAAAGCTGCACTGTAAAACAATAATTCAATCTAAATACTTCCATGATTAATAACAAAATGAACTCTAGTTGTACAGATAGAGGAAGATGTGAATCATCAATAATTTCTTTTGTCTGGGTAGTTAATAGTTAGATTAATATCTATTGCACATGTATATTACTTATATTTGTAAATATAGGAAACAATGTTTAAATATAAAACAAAATACATTTATACATATATTGGCAATATACCAATAAAATATATTTACAATCCTTATTTTAATATATTTAGAATTTTGTCAATATATTTTGCAATATATGGGATATACTAAAGCAGTCATAATGTATATATTTACAGTAGGCTGCAATACATTTGCAAATTTTAAAATATACTGAAATATATTGATTTTCCAATGCTAACATACTAAGATGCCAGCAGAGTAGGCCTAATGGTCTATCGAGTCTGCTCAAAAATCAGCACCCAGTCAGGACACTGTTGCTGCCCTCCCTGACTCCCCTGTAAATCCCCCCAAACCTATCCCCCATTGGGGTTACACCTCCAGATCTGATATTATTCAGTTTAACCTTCCCCTTATACCTGTCTCAGCAGCTCTTGAATCCCTCCACTGTATTAACAGCCACCAGTTCCACAAGCAGTGTGTTCCAAGGGTCCACCACCCTGTCGGTGAAGCAGCGTCTCCTAGTCTCCCTCCGAGCCACCCACCAACCAGCCTCATGGAGTGCCCCCTGGTGGCCATCTCCTCCCTCAGCTGGAACACCCTATTTAGGCTGACCTTATTTACTCCCTTTAGATATTTAAAGACCTGGATCATATCCACTTTGTCCCTCCTCTCCAGGGAGTACATGCTGAGCTCCTCAAGTCTCTCCTCAAAGGATCTTTCCCCCAGACCCTATATTGTCCTGGTCACCCTCCTCTGGACCCTCTCCAGAACTGCAATGTCCTTTTTTCAAGTATGGACGCCAAAACTGCACACAGTACTCTAGGTGCAGTCTAACCAGGCAGTTATATAAAGGGAGATATAAAGGGAGAAGTACCTCCCATCTCCTCGAGGTTATCCCCCAGCGATACACACGAGCATTTTATTTGCTTTCTCTGCAGCCCTCCTACACTGCTTCAAGTTGTTCACTTTGGCATCCACAACCACCCCAACATCCTTTTCCCCTCCCAAAACCTGCAGTTTCTCCCCATCCAAAAAGTACTCATGAACTGGGTTTCTAAGCCCTGAGTGGAAAACACTGCATTTCTTGGCATTAAACCTCAGTTTCCAGGTGCATGACCACCTCTCCAGGGTCTCCAGGTCCCCCTGTATGGCTCTTCTACTCTCCTCCCCATCACCACTGCCCCCAGCTTTGAGTCATCGGCAAAGACGCTCATCTCGCTCTTGATACCATCCCTGATGTCTGAGATGTAAGCATTAAACAGGAGTGGACCCAGCAATGACCCTTGTGGGACCCCATTAATGACCCTCCTAGGAGAAGATACCTCCCCCTGACCACCACTCTCTGAAACCTCGCAGTTAGCCAGTTTCGTATCCACCTAACTATCCTTTCCCCACTCCCATTCCCCCCCCCCAGCTTGTCCAGTAACCCAGGGTGTGGCACCAAACGTCTTGCTGAAGTCTAAAAAGAGGACATCCACCAGCCTGCCCTGGTCCAGTGCCTTTGTCACCCAATTGTAGAACTCCACAAGGTTTGTCTGACACGATCTGCCCTGAAGGAAGCCATGTTGGTGATCATCCAGAAGGCCCCATGTCTCCAGAAACACCTCCAGCCTTTCTTTCAAGATAGCCTCCATCATTTTACCAACCACCGACATCAGGCTGACAGGCCTGTAGTTACCCAGTTCCTCCCGTGAGCCACCTTTGTGGATAGGCACGACATGAGCCATCCTCCAACCCTGAGGCACCCACCCCATCTGAAGGGAGGAGTTAAAAAGGTCCACCAGAGGTGCTGCAAGGACATCTGCCATCTCCTTTAACACCCTGGGATGAAGGCCATCTAGACCTGGTATCTTATCTGTTTTCAGGGACCCAAGGGTTTCCCTCACCCTATCAACAGGAATTTCAACATCTGTGACCTCCCCCGTCCTCATTCCTAGCCTGCCTCCACCCATAAGATGTTGACCCTCCATTGTCTCTGGTGAAAACCGAGGCAAAGTATTCATTAAGTACCTCCGCCTGTTCCCCAGCATCCTCGGCCCACCCACTCCATGATCTTAGTCTGCTAATCTGCCTCTTCACGTTCCTTCTTTCCCTAATGTACCTAAAGAACCCTTTTTCCTCACTTCTGATCCCCCACACCAACCTCTGCTCTGTCCTCTCCTTGGCCAATCTCACCACCCTGGTTACCTTTTTTTGGATATCATATCGTACCCCGTCCACAACCCCATGCAAGCACTTGTATCATCTATAAGCAGTTCTTTTCTCCCTCACCACCTCCTGGACCTCGAAGGTCCACCAGCTTACCTTTCTGGCTCTGCCAAACTTGTGCCGGATCTTCATGTAGGCCTTGGTAGCTTCCAGGAGCCCACTTTTTATAATTTCCCACCTGCTGTCTGTGTCCATAGCCAGTCTTATCCCCTCCAAATGCCATTACAATATATTATATAACAAGTAGATTGGAATATGTTTTAATATATGTAAATATATTGTAAATAATATATTTTAAAATATATTTAATTTTCATAAGGGTTTTCGACAATTGTAAAGCGGCGAAATGAGAGTCTAAGTAAAAGAGTGTTTCTGCGATATCAACTGGTTACCCAATTATTATGGAATGCCTTAATAACTGGGTAACTGGTTGCTATAACTTAAGCTGGTTATTAAAGCCTTTCATGGACATGGTTTGCAGGTTGATAAACACTTCCACCAGTAATTATAAGAACTATTTATATGTAAACAGTGTAACGTGATAACTGTCTACTAGTTATGTGTATAATTTTGATAAATATATGTTTCTTTGAATTTCTGCTTATGAGACATGGCCGGGTAGGCTGGCCTATGGGAAAGACTAGCTTTTAAATGGGCCTGATCTTTTGACCTCAAAGACCCTTGCTTGCTGGAACAGCTGGCTGTAGTAAAACTGACCCAGTGGATAAACTAATTAAGAGCTTCCTTTCCGACACCTACCTGTTATGCCTGTGTTAGCTGCTATACACCAGGTTGTAAAACCAGCCAGTGCTTTGAACCTAGGAAATTAGCCATAAAAGATTGAATTGTTATGACACCAGGAGGGAAGCCAGTTCTGTTGGATGCCTGTGACAATCCTCACAGCTAAGAGAGGTGTTTTGCAGGATGTTGTTCTGAAGATCAAAGGGGGAATGCTGTTGTAAACTGATGCTTTGATGAAGAGAGACTGGTTATATAATTTGATATGGCTATCTTTGCAGATTTCAAGAAGCAATAAGATGACACCCTTTTGGGTATACTTGGTCATGTTTTAATTAATTACAGGACTAACAGTGACCTCTTGTGCTGTGATACCACAAGGAGGTTGGGACATTAACTTTGAATATTGCCAAGCAATCTGAGGGGACTGAGGCTCACTCTTATTCCAACTTTGAAAGACCACACACACTTGTGTTCTGGACTTAATGGCACTTCTGTCAAGAATAGGGAACACCCAACTGAAAACTGAATTAGAACTAGTAATTCAGTTACAAGGTGTTGTGTTTAGGTAATTTCCATTTCTTTTTGACTGTAAGCATTAATGTATATATGTCCTGTGTTTTGTATTTATTCACTAATTTTAATTTTAGTAAACTTTATTTGGTTTCCTTAATCCTGCTTGATTCATTTTCTCATTTTGAGTGTGAATGCTGGGACAGTGTTGATAATTCTGACATAACTGTTAAAGTGCTTATAGTAACTATTAAAGTGCTTATAGTGTGTCACCATATGCTGCAAGGTAAGGAAATACCTAGGTCTCAATTCAGTCAGAAGGGGGATTGTGAATCAGGTTATGTGCCTGCTGGGATAAGTATTGCTCTGCTTTCCCCGAAGACGGTGTAATATTTGGACCTGTTACCTGGGCATGCTAGCGAAAAAGTGTTCATATTTGACCCCAGGACTCAAAACTGGTAGTTGCTGGGACCCAAAACAGACAAGAGGGTTTCTATGATTGTCTCCTGTTGACATATTGCACTTGGAGGCTGGGCACTATGGAAGCAGAGGGCCTGACCCCAGGAGTGTGTTTGTGACTATCACTATCTGTTAATTGTTGTTGATGCTGTGCTGCATACCCGCCAGCCTCTGTATTGTTGCTAAGGCATTGGTGGAGCACTAAGGACCCTCACACATGTACTTTTGAGAGTACTGCTGTAGTGCAGTGGTTGTATGTAAATGTGCTCGTGCTTCTCTTAGTTCCCTGTCTTCTGGCATGCTATGCTCACTTCCCTTTACTCTCCACTTCTAAATAGTTATTAAAAAATGGAGGGTGCGGCAGAGCCCCCCCCCCATTTAAAACATTACAGTGTTTTTTTAACTCATTTTATGAAGATGCCAACATCAGACAGGTAATACATAGTACAATATCTCAAAAAGGGTCCAAGCAGTTGATATGAACATGACTTTAGTGTCTCTTCTAGCCTTGGCACTTCTGAACTGGTATGTCTAGTGATAAGTGCTGCCAGTGTCCTGGTCCAGTTAACAGTCCAGCATCAACCTTTAAACAGAGAAACCTGGTGGACTGAACCTACCAGCTATGTTGGCCAGTCGGCACAGTGGTAGTGTTACTACTCCGACACAAGCGATCCTGGTTCAGGGACGAGCCTGGATCATCAGGGGTCAGCTGGGGCAGAGGGGGCTTGAGCATTCCAAAAGGATGCTCTCCTCCTCCAGGGGGGAGGGGCTTCATGCCACCTGTCCCTGCTGCCTGTGGATGCATGGGCAATGGGACATGGATCACAATGTCAGGAGGGGAGGGGAGGGCGCTGTTAGGTACTTGGTTGTGATGTGTGTCAACATGTCGTCAGCCTGGACGTAACAGTCCTTGTGCCAGCACCCTCAGGGGTAGGGACTGGGGGGGATCAAAGTTGAAAAATCCCCCACTGCCAAGCCCCATGAAGATCATGGGAAGCAATGGGGACTGGGTTGGGCTGGTATATCCACCACCGAGCTGCCAGCCAGGGCGCATACACAAAAGTAAAAAGGAAAAAAATGCCAACCATAAACAACTGTAGTGCCCCAAAGTTTGGGGGCACAACAGAAACTAAAAATGAAACAAATACAGTTCCCCATATACCCCATTTAGGTGGGCAGTACAGGGGTAGTGTACAGAGGGCCACTTTTAATGTGTGTTCCCCCTCCCCATCACGCCAGGCAGAGCAGGTTGAAAAAAAAGAAAGTGTTTTTTTTTCTCTGCTGCCTGCTCCATTCTGCAGAGACCCCCAAAGCAGACAGCACAAGTTCAGGGCACCCACCCACTGGGACTGCTGTCCTTGCCCAGTGCATAGTATGTGTTTTTAAAAAGAATAGTCAGTGCTGGCAGGTGCAGGCTCAGGGTTCGAGAATCAGAACCCCAAGTGAGTTTTGAACCAGAGAGTTTGGTCGTCCCTGGGGAGTTACGGAAATGCTCGGCAAAGGCTGATTGCAGCGGGGCAGGAAATGTTTATTTCAGATTTATGTTGATATTTTGTATACATTCTGGGGTTTGTGACTTGTTTCAAGTTTGGCTTACAGCGGACGTTCTGCTGCTCACATTAGGGCAGGGAGGTGAATCACTTATTTTGTTTATTCAATGGAAGTCTGTGGCTGTAACAGGTTTTTTCTTTCAGGAACTACTGAGTGAGCACATCAGGGCTTTAAGGTAAAAGTTTACTGCTGACCTAGCAACAAACTTACTGTACAGTGTTCAGTTGGGATTTGCAGCAAAGAAGGCTGTTTTCTGGTAGCCCACATAAAACCAGGATGGGCTGATTGTTTCAGGAGGGCCATGACATAGATCCCACCCACCCCAGGGCTCAAACTACAGGGTTTTAAATAATTGATTAGCAGTTTTTTCTTGGGACTATACTAACTGCACAGAAAGTATCTATATAGATTTTCTAGAAGTGCTGTGTTTGTTAAACACAGTGAGGCAAGAGTTATGCATTTTCACAGAGATTTAGCACTTTTATGAGCAAAACGCCAAACAATTTTTGGAGTTAAATAAATCCCTGCCACTACCTTTAGAGGTACTGTTACCTTGCTAATTCCTGTGTAATCAACATACACAGATAGTAGACGCCAAGGGAGAGACAGAAGTGGAAGGTGAGAGAGAAATAAAAAAAAAAGGGAGAAAAAGGCATGTGCAGAGAACTGGGAGAGTATCTGAGGGCACAGTACACCAAACTAGAATGACACACAGAGTGGAGCAATGCAGTGGGTGTGGCACAGCAGTATTCAGAAATACATTCTGGAAGCTGAGGTTCTTTCCCATTTGTAGGCACCTCTCTGGGCTGTGGGTGGAGGTGACCAGGCTCCAGGTTGAGCTGGCAGGAGTACTGGGAACCGTCGCCCCCCACCCAGAGGCCACCATGTCTACAGACAATGCCACAGCAGATACCAAGGCAATGATCTAGATGGATTACAGTGGGCTCAGGGTGGGTTAGGGAGCTGGTACAGACGCACATCCCATCCAGTCCAACATAAGAACAAATATGCTTTTCTTGGGAGAGCCTGCTGGGGAGCCTGAGGCTGAGACCAGGGAGGATGAGCAGACTATCAGGGAGAAAGGACAGATGGGCGAAACCCAGAGAACCCCCGGAGGAAGAGGAAGCTTATCCTGGTGGGGGGACTCAGTTGTTTGGCACATGGATCTAGGCACAGATAGCAGAATAGAGAGGGAGGTGAGGGGGGGACATATCAACAGGATCGCTAGGGCTGTGGCAAAGAGGGGTGGGCTAGATGTCATTGCCCACCTGGGGACTAACGACCTAGTAAGGCAAAGATCTAGCATGGAGACAGTACAGGAGAAGTTCAGGGAATTAGGTAAGAGACTAGGGGGAGGAGGCGAACTGTCACATTTTCAGAGGTCCTGCCTGTCCATGGAAAAGGAGAGGTGAGTAATGAATGCATCAAGAGCTTCAACAATTGGTTGGAGGGCTGGTGTAGAGAGTAGAGCGTTGGCTACATTGGAGACTGGAGAACCACCTGGAATGATGCACGCCTATACAAGCATGATGGCCAGAACTCCAGCCCTTAATGAGCAGTTTAAATGATTCCTTAGTGAACATTCAAACTAGCCGGGGAGGGGGGGCACCAGGGACAGAGAGACTCAGATAACCTACCCCCAAAGGTTACAGGAGACAGAGCAGAGGACCCCAGGAAGGAAGGTATTTGTCAGACATACCTGGTATAACGATAATGGACAAGGCAGGAATGAGAAATCAGCACTTCAATGACACCAAAAGCAGATGGAAAGAGACTAGAACACAAACACACAAACAGGAGGAAGGGTGGCAGCAATACATGGAAAATCATGCACACAAATACCTGCAGTCTAGGAAACAAAGTCTCAGACCTAGTGGCTATAATGACTGAAGAGGACCTGGACATAGTAGCCATAACCGAGACATGGCTCCATCTCACCAGTAACCACAACTGGAAGATGAACATACAAAGTTATGCACGGTTCAGAAGAGACAGAATAGGCAAGAAGGGAAGGGGGGGGTGGCCCTGTATGTCAAGAAAAACATTAAAGCAACCACTATACAGGACAAACATGAGGAGGTAGAGGACCTGTGGGTCACCCTTGAGACAGGAAACGGAACAGCAATTTGTGCAGGGGTGGTCTACGGATCCCCAGCTCGGGGATGAAGGAGACAAGATATTGCTAGATAGTATACATGATATGACAGCAAAGGGAGAGGTTCTGCTGATGGGGGACTTTAACATGCCAGACATGGACTGGGCCACCCCAACAGGGGCCTCAGCCAGGACCTGAGACATTGTGGACTCACTACAGGTGGTGGGCCTCAGGCAGCTGGTGCGGGAGCCAACCAGAGAAAGGGCAATCCTGGATCTGGTGTTAACTTATGGGGACAGAATAGAGGATTTCCAAGTGGAGGGGCACCTGGGGACCAGTGACCACCACATAGTACAGTTCAAATTCAACACAGGGATACAGTCAAGCCATACAAAGGCAACAATCTTAGATTTCAGGGGAACTGACTTCTGCAAGATGGGAAGAAGTGTTAAACAAACCCTGGGACAGAGAAAGGTGGGGGGTGGAGGAGCAATGGGCATACATTAAAGAAACCATTATTGGGGTCACAGAACAATGTGTTAAGATGAAAAGCTTAGGGAGAAGGAGGAGGAAACCACTTTGGTTCTCCATGGCTGTGGCAGAAAAGGTAAGAGCCAAGAAGGTGGCCTTTCGGAAAATACAAGGAGATGCAAAGGGATGAAGATAGGGAAGAGTACAAGAAGTGTCTAAGTGGCAGGAAAAGCTGTAAGGGGTGAGAAGGCACAGACTGAAGAAAGATTAGCTCAATCAGTGAAGACAGAGGATAAGACCTTCTACAGGTACATTAGTGAGGGAAGAAAATCCAGCAGGGGGATCACTAAGATCAGGGGGGACAAGGGACAGAGCACAGAGGGTGATCAGGATAAGGTATCAATCCTAGACAAATATTTCTGCTCAGTCTTCACAGTGGAAGGGGAGGGACAGGGACCACAGTTAGACATCTTAGATACTGAGAGGAGGGAGGTGGACACCTGTCCTTTTACAGAGGAGAGGGTGCTGATGGAGCTTACAAAGCTGAAAATGGACAAAGCTATGGGTCCAGAAGGCATACGTCCCAGGATCATGGAAGAACTAAGAAGGGATCTGCCAGCCCCATTGGCAGTCCTCTTCCCTGACTCCCTAAATATGGGTGAGGTCCCAGAGGACTGGAGAAGGGCACACGTGGTCCCTCTGCACAAGAGTGGCAGCAAAGAGGAAGCAGGGAACTACAGGCCAGTAAGCCTCATCTCAGTAGTGGGTAAGATCATGGAGACACTCCTTAAGGAAAGGATTGTGGAACACCTGAAATCCATAGGGGCACAGGATCTGAGGTAACATGGTTTCACAGCAGGAAGGTCCTGTTAAATGAACCTGATTGAGTTCTTTGACTGGATGACAAAGGTGGTAGATCAAGGAAGAGCAGTGGATGTCACCTATCTAGATTTCAGCAAAGCCTTCAATACTGTTCCACGTAGAAGGCTGGTCAACATGATGGGTAGTCTGGGGTTGGGCTGCAAAGTGGTGAACTGGGTTAGTAACTGGCTGAGGGACAGAAGGCAACAGATAGTAGTAAATGGAGTCCAGAGGACATGGAGGTGACCAGTGGGGTACCTCAGAGATCAGTTCTGTGGCAAGTTCTCTTCAACGTCTCCATCAGCAACATCACGAGGGGGCTGGAGGGGAAGGTTTTCCTGTTTGCAGATGACACCAAGATCTGCAACACAGTAGATACTCCAGAGGGAGTGATAAGGATGAGAACAGACCTAGAAAGGTTGGAAAGATGGTCAGAGATGTGGCAGTTGAGGTTTAACGCAAAGAAGTGCAAAATTATGCACATACGGAATAGGATCCTGAGAGAGAGCAACAGGATGGGGGAGGGGAGCTGCTGGCCATCACCAAGGAGGAACGAGATCTGGGGGTCATTATCACAGATGACCTGAAGGCCACTAAGCAGGCAGCAAAGGCAGTGGGGTGTTTGGTTGTATAAGAAGGGGTATCACAAGACGAAGAAGGAAGATACTGGTCCCACTGTGCAAAACACTAGTGAGACCCCATCTGGAATACACTGTGTAGTTCTGGAGGCTGCACCTTCATAAAGACATCCTATTCTGGGAAAATATCAATGATGTTCTGAGGAAAGACCCAAAAAAGGCTCCCGTGATGTTAAACCTTGATGGTACCCCCATACTTGACCCACTCACAACAGCGAATACCTTTAATGATGCCTTCACTGACCTAAGTAGTGTACTACCACAAGACTTCTTTGACGATACCACCTTAATGGCAGCACATCATTCAGAAACCAAGGGAAATCATCACCCTCCCTTCTACTTTAAACGTGTCTCAGTGGTCCAGGTCAGGAAACTACTAAACAATGTGCTGGGCAAGTCCAGGCACAGTGGTGACTCTTTAGACCTCAAGCTAATCACACTCACCACAGAAGAAGTACTTCCACCAATTACTAAATTACTTAACCTCTCTCTAACCCTCTCGCAATTCCCACAGGTATTGAAAACTGCCATTGTTACCCCAGTTCACAAATCTGGAGACCGTGCACTACACAGCAACTATAGGCCTAGATCAATCCTCCCACCCCTCTCTAAAATACTTGAACGTATTGTTGCCAACCAATTTGTGGACTACCTTGATAGACACTCCCTACCATGTGAACAGCAGCATGGCTTTCAGAAAGGCAACGCACCACCACCGCACTCTTAGAATTCACCAGCTACGTCCAGCAATCTATTGACCAAGGCAGTCTAGTGGGTGCAGTCTTTATAGACTTAACCAAGGCCTTCAACACGGTTAATCATCGACTCCTCCTTAAACAACTCTCACAAACTGGTCTCTCCCCTGATACACTGCCCTGGTTTAGAAGCTATCTTGGGGACAGATCTCAACATGTGAAGATTTCCAATGCTATCTCTGACCAGAAGCCTGTTCAGTCCGTGGTACCCCAGGGCTCAATCCTGGGTCCACTCCTTTTCAGCATCTTCCTTAACAATCTACCAACTGCCTGCCACCAGCGAACACTGCTCTAAGCAGACGATGCTGTCATTTTTGCAAGCCACCCTGACCCTTACCTCCTTGAAAGTAACCTTCAAAAGGGCTTCACGGAAGTTGAGCACCGATTCCGCAGCCATAAACTAGCACTAAACTACAAGAAGACAAAAGTCCTGTTGTTCTCCTCAGCCCATATTTGACATAAAGAGCGTGCTCTTACCATCCAAAATTCCCAAGGTGACCCCCTTGAACAAATACAGCACTTCAAGTACCTAGGGGTTACCCTTGATAGACACCTCACCTATTCACTGCACATCAAAAATGTTGCCAGAGCCGTCAATACCAGGATTGGGCTCCTCTATTGACTGAGAAAGTCTCTAACACCTGAAGCCCTAAATCTTGCTGTCCACACTCCTTAATCAACTATGGCCTTATCATTTACAGAACTGCTTCCACCACTGCACTCCAAAGGCTCACTGTGGCACTAAACAAGGTCTATAGACTCCTAATTGGTGCACCACGCCTCACTCACACCTGCGATGTCTATATGCAGGCTGGGTGGCTCAACTTGTATGGAAGAATTAAATACCACACTTGCTTAGTTGCCAAAAAGATTCTCCTTGGACTCATGCCTTCGGGATTAGGATGCTTACTTCACAAATCCCCAAGACCCAACATATGCGATCCTCATCTTCTGCACTCCTACTAGTCCCGATGTGCCGGACTGCCCAATACCAATGCTCCATTTTATCAAAGCGCCATGCTGGTTAAATGGCCTCCATAATGGTTTGGCTAACCTTACTAGTCTCGGTGAATTCAAACTCAAACTTCGTCAGCACATCCTAACTGAAAACTCCTGTGATTGCACCACTTAACATCCTTGTCCTTCTTCCCGGGACCTCACCCCCCCCCAAACACCATTCTTCCACTGTTCTCTCTACTTGTCTTGCCCTCTCACTCTCCTCTCCCTTCCTGCCCTCCCATCTGCCCCTCTTTTTCTCCCCCACCACTGTCTTCCTTGCTTTTCATCCCTTAGTATCCTAGCTGCTACTTGACAATGCTACCTGGTTGCTCTCTCCTTCCTTGATCTGGCTCCCCTCCTAATTTCCTCCTCTTCTCACTCCCTGCCTTGAATTACGTGCTAAACTAATGTGTATTTATTTGCTGTTCTCTTGTTCTGTATTTTGTAATACAAATTGCTTAATTGTTTGTGAAACCAGTCTGTTTCCCATTGTGGATCTGTACCCCCAATTGACATGGAACCTTTGTAAATGAGCTGCTTGGCACTCAAAGGTACTTGTAATCCTAGATTGAATAAATAAATAAATAAATAAATAACCAGCAGCATTCCACAGAGGTCAATACTTGGCCCAATCCTCTACAACATATTCATCAGTGACATTGCCGATGGACTTGTGGGGAAGGTCTGCCTGTTCACAGACGATACAAAACTCCGCAACAGGGTAGACACAAATGATGGTGCCTCTGGGATGGAAGCCGATCTCAAGAAATTAGAAGAGTGGTTGAGAATATGGCAGTTAAAATTTAATGCCAAGAAGTGTAAGGTGATGCACATGGGTAAACCTAACCAAGAAAGACAGACACACTGAATGGGCATCGATTAGAAGGATCAAAAATGAAACGGGACCTCAGAGTCATCGTTACCAATGACTTAAAAGTGGGGAAACAATGTGAAAAAGCAGCACAGAAGGCCAGCGGCATCCACAACTGGACAGGTAGGGGGATTATGAGCAGGAAGTGCAAGGTAATCATTCTGCTGTATAGGTTCTTGGTCAGGTCGCACCTGGAATGCTGCGTGCAGTTCTGGAGGCCCCACCTAAAAAAGGATGTTGACTGCTTAGAAAGGGTTCAGAGAAGGGCCCCTAAGATGATGCAGGGTCTGCATAAAGAGCAGTATGAAATGAGACTCAGTGAATTAAACTTATACTCTCTAGAGCAAAGAAGAAATAGAAGAGATATGATGGAAATATTCAAATACATAAAGAGAATCAGCACAGCCCAGACAGGAAACCTATTCCAGGAAAAAAAAACAATCCATACAAGGGGGCACAATCTGCATCTAATGGGAGGCAGATTTAGAACTAATATAAGGAAATACTTTTTCACAGAGAAAGTGATAGAACTACGGAACAGCCTGCCCTCAAAAGTGGTAGCATCAAAGACAGTACGGGAATTCAAACTAGTATAAGACAGGCAATGCGGGCACTTGAAGTGGTAATAAAACAGGGAGGGGAGTAGAAATTTTTGGGCAGACTAGATAGATCATGCAATCCCCATCTGCCTGCTACTTCTTATGTTCTTATCAGCAGGGTGGAGAAGGTGCAGAGGACAGCGACTAAGATGGTGTGGCATTTACAACATAAGTCATATGAGGAAAGGCTGAAGGATCTCAATATATATATTCTGGAGAAGAGGAGGGAAACAGGTGGCATGATTGAGACATTCAAGTATCTCAAATGCATAAATAAGGTGAGAGGGGAAAACATCTTCCAGTACAAAAAGACTACTAAAACAAGGGGACATAAGACTGGAGGGGGGTATATAGGGGAAATGGGAGAAAGTTATTTTTCACTGCGAAGGTGATGGAGGCATGAAATGGACTGCCCCAGGGAATGATGGGAGCATGCACTGTGGCAGGATTCAAACATGCATGGGATAGGAATAAGGGAACCATAGGGATGGAAAGGAATAGTTAAGAGAAGGAATAGCTAAGCCAATGACCAACTAGGGTCATAGGCCACTAGTACAGCTAGGGCAAATGGGCAGACTGCATGGGCCTGGTGGTCCTTTTCCGCCGACAGCTTCTATGTTTCTATGTTCCTGGTGTGGCAGTTTTGGCTTGTTGTCAAGCAGGGAAGGAGCAGGACCAAGAGAGAGAGATGAGAACTTAGGCTTACCTGGGTGTTTAAGCCGGTTCTGTCGGCTCTGCTGCGGTGCCTCTCCTCCGCTCCACAGCTGAACACTGCAGACCATTCCACTGTCCAGCACTGGTATTCTAGCAGGTGAAGTGTGCGACAGTTGCTCCAAGAAAAGAAAAGCAGGCTGGTATGGACTCTGTATAGCCCCGTTTGTTATTTTATTTCCCCTCCCTAAAATAAGGTTTGTCCCGCTCCCCTGTTGGCGGTGAGTAAAGAGCCGTGCCGACGATCCAGAGGAGCGTCAGCCCTCTCGAGGCCCCGAGCCATCCGCTTTAGTGCCTGATTCCCTCCTGTAATCCCTCCCTCTGCCAGCAGCACCTCCCACCTCCTGCAACAGAATTCTTCACCCCAGATCAGGGCGTTAGCACCACTAGCAGAGTGCTGACTGCCTGTACTTGCCACTGTGTAGGAAAAAAATAATATACTCAAGTGCATAGGGTACTTGAGAGGTCAGCCGAGAGTTGAGGGGGTAGGTCGAGGGATCTTCTGCATAAATTAATATTGATCGGGCATGGCAATGCCCGGGGAAGAGCTAGACATTGGAAGCCCTAAGGAAAGCTGTTAAAATATTTATTAAGAGAGCTCCTGGGGCGGAGCTAAGGCAGGCCAAGGGCATAAAGGCCCCAACTGAATTAAATACATTTAAAGAAGCAACTTCTTGGCAAGCTTAAAGGGGCCTAGCAAGACAAGTCCTGTAGCTTAAAGGGGCCCAGCAAGGAAATCACTGTAACTTAAAGGGGCCCAGCAAGAAAAGCCCTGTAGCTTAAAGGGGTCCAGCGAGAAAAGCCCCATAGTTTAAAGGGGCCCAGCAAGGAAATCCTGGTAGTTTAAAATTGGCCTAGCAAGGTAAGTTAGAAGAAGGGCCAGCAAGCCCAGGTATCCAGTGTTGCCTTGTCACACCCTCATCACTAACACACCTGAGAGGTGGGTTTAGTAACCCCGAGGTGAAGTGGTTGGCTCTTGGGCCCCTGGCTACTGCTGCTACACTGGGACAGTGACCGAGGTTGCATTGGTGGGAAGAAGATTTTAAGTACTTCCCACCTTCGAACCACCCACAGAGGTAGCCGAGGAAGAAGTTGGCTAGCAACTCCCTAATTGGGCTAGCGTGGGGCAACATGGCATTTGAGGCACTTGGTGTGGTGATAAATTTGAAACTATCTGAACTGTTTTACTGCTGGCGACTACTTGAACTGTGCCTGAACTGTGTGTTATTTGCCTGCCACTGTCTAAACTGTTTAATTGCCCCTGGAACTGGTCAATTGTCCCAAAACTGCTCATTTCCCCTGGGACTGGTCAAGTACCCCAAGGCTGTTTATTTGCCCCCGGAACTGGTCAACTGCCCCAAGATTGTTCATTTGAATGCAATTGCGCCATACTGTGCCAGCACCTTGTACCCGGGAATTCCAAAATCAGTCTTCAGCAGCCCCAGAAGGGTGTTCAGCAAGTGAATTCCAGAGTCAGTCTTCAGCAGCCCCAGAAGGGTGTTAAGCAAGTGATTTCCAGAATTAGTCAGCAGCGGCTTTAGAAAGGCATCCAGCTGGTGATCCCGCACATTCCGTATCCAGCCAAAGTAGTGTGGTCCTGCAGCGGGGATCCTCTGAAGATCCTCATCCACATCCTGCACCCCTTGCAACATCATGTTTGTTGTTCTGCCAATAGCAGTCTATGTTCAGGCCCTGTGCAGATCTGGTCGTCCATTTTGTTTTCTTTCGTCATCCCAGCTTCTTCAGGATCTTCTGTTGTCATCCAAAATCAACACACTGTTTGTTGTTTTACTCTTATCCTTGGCTCATCTGGCCTTGACACCCAGAACTCTACCATCTGTATGGCTCTCCAAGATAACTTCATCCTGGTTCTCAGTTTCCATAGGGTCCTCCCAACCCTTCTTGCATCTGGTATCTCGTCCTGGTATTCCACCAGAAGACTGTGGCTGGGTGGTTCCTGCATCTGTCATCTCACCCCAGCTGTCCATCAGAGGACTGTGGCCGGATTGCTTCTGCATCTGTCTTCTCATCCCAGCTGTTCATCAGAGGACTGTGGCCGGATTGCTTCTGCATCTGTCATCTCACCCCAGCTGTCCATCAGAGGACTGTGGCTGGATTGCTTCTGCATCTGTCATCTCATCCCAGCTGTTCATCAGAGGACTGTGGCCGGATTGCTTCTGCATCTGTCGTCTCATCTCAGCAGTCCACCAGAGGACTGTGGCCGGATCCTTCTGCTTGTTATTCAGTACTACATTCCAGTAGCCCACCAGAGGGTTTTGTGCCAAGGAGTTCTTGTGTCTGATCTTTGCTTCCAGCAACCCAGGAGAGGGGGTGTAGCAGATGGACCCATGGCCTGTTCAAAAAAGCTCTCCACATCCCTATAGTCTCATGGAAATTTTAGTAGCCATGCTGGCTGGCAAGCCTGCTTGTTCCGGTTTCAGGATCCTCCTTATTTCCCTTTTTTTCTACACTGATTGACCACCACATGGACAGAGACTTCGATAGCCATGCATGAATTGCAAATTGTATAATTTTTAAAGTCTTGCTATAGCTTACTGTAATAGTTCCTGGGTCTGGAGTACTCCAGGGCTGGTCACTTGGGTAGAGGTGTGCCTCACAGTCGGGGTAGAGTTACCTGTACAGTAACTGCAGTACCTTTACAGTTTTAGAGGCTCATATAGCTTTTGTGTTACAGAATCTTTACAGTTTAGAAGCTTGTACAGTTCTAGCATTATAGTATTAGAATTTACAGTTTTAGAGCCTTCCTCTTACAGGAATCTTACAGTGCTAAGTTTACCCCTTTTCCCTGTGACCGTGTCTTCCTTCCTTCCTGGTTATTAATAAATACAATGAAGCATCTGAACCTCATTCACGACTCATGCTTCTCTTTGTCAGGTGATACCATCCACCTTCATAGAACCTGAAGTGTCCACCACCATTCCACCTGCTGGGCGCGACACCGGTGTCGGTAAATAGTGTGCAACTTACCTGGGTCATCATAACACTTTCACTCTAGTCACCCTGTTACTATAATTGGACTATCAAAGCACACAACCCACCATACCACCGCATCACACAGTAACAACAAGTAACTGGTAGTAGGTGACGTGAAGGATAGTAGTAAACCCAGTGTACATGCAGGGGAACAGGATGAGCCCCCTGCTAAAGCCACCAGCTAGACACACCTTAACTAAAGCTTCCCCACCCCTCTGTGCTGTTCACTGGACCTGCTTATGTCATGTTCCCCATTACTTCCCAAAGAGAGGCCTCCTGGGCCTCCCATCTACCCCATATGTCATTGTATTTTTCTAGCAATAGTCTCAGAGTGACCGTGAGTCTTTTCCATGTTGTTCATTTTGGTCACCCTTGCTGCCCACATCTGGACTGTAGAGGGGTTCTCCTGCAGCCAGCAGATGGTCACGCCCTTTAAGGCTGCTGTGCATGAGGCCCAGAATAGGCCTTGTTATGCCCTATTACCAAACCTTGAAAAGTACAGTTACGTAAGAACTTACCGTAACAGTAGATCTTCGAGAGAGGCTTTTGCAGTAGGTAATTACATATAGGACTGACGCCGGCCAGCGGCAGGACCCCACGGAAAAATTTCTAGCTAGCAGTCCCTGGCGAGGGACCGCCCCACATCAGGTGACCGGCGCCATCTCGACCGGTATAAAGCGGTCCTTAGACGCCTGCTTCTTCCAGTTCTTTTCCGCCACAGGCCCAGAAGGCAACGGACAAGAGAGAAGCAGATGTTTCCATTCCTGGAAAAAGAGCTGAAAAACCTAGGGGATGGAGGGAAGAGTATTACCTACTACAAGAGCCTCTCTCGAAGATCTACTGTTACGGTAAGTTCTTACCTAACTGTACTATCTTACTTCGAGAGGGCTCTTGCAGTAGGTAATTACATATAGGACTGAATCCCAAACAGTCTGGAACAAATAAAAAGCACCGGGAGGAGGAAACTACTCCTGAAAGTAGCAGTAGTCTTGCAGGCCTCAAGGCAGGAGGCCTTGCAAAACAGCTAGCCCGAAGCCTGCTCTACGGTGAGAGGCAATGTCCAAACTGTAGTGTTTCGTAAAGGTATGGACGGAAGTCCAGGTGGCGGCAGTGCACATGTCTGCCGCAGACACATTCTTGAAGCAAGCTGCAGAGGCCGCTACTCCTCGTGTGGAGTGACCTCTGACCTGACCCGGAGGGTCTTGTTGTACTTGTCATAACAGAAAGTGATGCAATGAGCTAACCACTTCGATAGGCATTGCTTGGAAACAGCATTGCCTTCCCTTTTGTGAGCAAAAGAGACGAACAACTGATCAGTCTTTCTGAGATCCTTCGTCCTGTCGGTGTAGTATCTCAGAATCCGGTGAACATCCATGGTATGGAGTAAATATTCTCCTTGGTTGGAGTACTGCGTGAAAAAGGCAGGTAACTCTATAGACTGATTTAAGGTAGACTCTGCTACCACTTTAGGTAGAAACTTAGGGTTCGTGCGAAGAGCCACTCGTTCTTTGTGAAAAATCAGGTATGGGATTTTACACATAAGGGCCTGGAGCTTGGAAATTCTTCGAGAGGAAGTAATGGCCACCAAGAAGAGCGTCTTCCATGAAAGAAACTTCAGATCTGTGGAGGCCGCAGCTTCGAAGGGAGGAAGAGTAAGTTTCTCGAGAACAAAGTTCAAGTCCCAAGGGGGAGCAGGGGTCCGGACGGGGGGCCTCAGATGGAGGACCCCCTCTAAGAAAGGTCTTAGAGATCTCTAATTGGACAAATGCTTTATCTGCGAAAGGAACATGGTACGCTGAAATAGCGGCCATGTGCACTTTCAAGGAGGAATGACTGAGACCCAGGTCAAAGAGGTGATGTAAATATTCCAGCAGAATGGCCGCTGAACAGGAGAAAGGCTCCATGTTCCTAGAGGTGACCCAAATAGAAAATCTCTTCCATTTCATGGCATAAGTGGATCTAGTGGAGGGTTTCCTAGCCTCCACCAGAATCTCCGCCACCTCTGGAGAGACACCAAAGTGGGATTGAGCTTGGTCTACAGGAGCCATGCATGAAGTTGTAGGGACTCGAGTCCCGGATGGACCAGGGTCCCCTGATCCTGGGTCAGCAAACCTCGAGATAAAGGAAGAGGAAGAGGAGGAACCTCTGAGTACTGTTGTAGAAGAGAGAACCAGATTTGCCTGGGCCAGAAAGGAGTGATCGGAATCATTTTCGCTCCTTCTGTTGATAGTTTCTGCAGCACACGAGGGACCAGAGGAATTGGGGGAAAAGCATAGGCGAATCTGCCCTTCCAGCTTAGAGACAGAGCGTCATTCCAGAAAGCATCTCGCTCTGGAACGAGCAAGCAAAAGTTGGGAAGTTTTGCATTTTGGGAAGAGGCGAACAGGTCTATCTGTGGAGTCCCCCAAAGGTGGAAGATGTGATTTAGCACCTTTTGGTCCAACTCCCACTCATGTGGAAGGGCAGAGGAGCGACTTAGCTTGTCTGCCAGAGTACTGTCGACTCCTGGAACATGAATCGCTGTGAGGTGAAGGTTGTGTTGAGCTGCCCAGTCCCAAACCCTCATTGCTTCCCTGCATAGAGGGTAGGATCGAGTCCCTCCCTGCTTGTTGATGTACCACACCACGCACATGTTGTCCGTCTGGACGGCTAGGTGACCAGGAAGAATGTATTGGTGAAGGGCTTGGAGAGCATATAGTACTGCTCGAAGCTCGAGCACATTGATGTGGAGAGCTAGTTCCAATCTGGACCAAGATCCCTGGGTTCAGTGAGGACCCAGATTGGCTCCCCAACCTTCGCCTGATGCGTCTGTGGTCAGAGTCTGGGAGGGGGGAAGATGACAGAAGGGGACCCCCTGAAACAGGTTCTCTTGAACCATCCACCATTGCAAGTCTCGTGCCATCGGCGAGGAGATCATAACTAGATTATCTAGGTCTACAAGTTGATCCCACTGGGAGCGAAGAGTCCACTGAGAGATTCTCATGTGGAGCCGAGCGCGGGGAACTGTCAGGATGGCAGCCGCCATGAGCCCCAAAAGATGGAGAACCGACCTCGGCGGAACCTTCCTGCGTTCCCTTCTCCCGGTGCCTCTTCTTGTCCCGCTTTTTATGATGTCCTTCCGGAGAAGTCGACGCCTGCCTGAGCTTCTTCAATTCTTTTTCCATCGAAGACATCTTTTTCTTTAGAACATGGGCTTCCAGGGACTGTTAGCGTCGTCTGCAGGTAGCCACGTTGAAGTGAAGGCAATGCAGGCACTTGTCGACCAGGTGGTCGGGGCCTAGGCAGAAGAGGCAGAGGGAATGGCCGTCCTTGTGTGACAGTTGGGCGCCGCATGAGTCGCACTTGTTCTTGTGCTCGGAAGGTGTAGGGGACGACATACACTGATGATGACCTGATGATAGGAAGAAAAAATACTGAAAATTCTCGGTAAAACTGATGAAAGAGCAGGGCTGACTAAGCACAAACTTTACCGCGAGGCGCTACATGAGCTAACAGCGGGAAAGAACTGGAAGGTGGGCATCTGAGACCGCCCCTTTATACCGATGTCGCATAATGATGGTCACCTGACGTAAGGGTGGTCCCTCGCCAGGGACTGCTAGCTAGAAATTTTTCCATGGGGTCCTGCCGCCGGCCGGTGTCAGTCCTACATGTAATTACCTACTGCAAGAGCCCTCTTGAAGTAAGATCTGTTTGTCCCAAAACCAAATGTTCAAAAGTGTTAGGGATTTCTATCTCCAATAGGGTAGCTAGATTCGCATGTATCTGGTCCCAGTAGGGCCACAGGATTGGGCAGTCCCAGAAAATATGGAAATGGGAGCCTACGATTCTGCATTTTCTCCAACACAGGTTGAAGCCTCCCTCCAGGAAATGGCAAGTGACAGTGGAGGTGTGAAAGACTTTGGAAAGACACTTCCATCAGAATTCCCACCTTCTGGGGGACGCTGTTACCTTCCACCCTCTTTCCAAGGCCACAACCCAGGCCTCCTCAGGAATGGCCATCTGAGAATCATTCTCCCACTGCATTCAGAGAAGAGCAAACTCCAAGTGTGTGTTCCTGGTAGGGTTTGGTAGGCTCTTGAAATTATGCATCTCCTAGTGACCAGCATGGCCCCTCAATATAGGAAGCTCTTGAGAGCCAACTGTTCTCTCCTAACCTGAGTCACCAGCATCTAGGATGTCAGGTAATGGCGCACCTGCAAATATGAAAAGTGATCCTGTGCTGGGAGTCCACATTTCTGTTGTAGTTCCCCAAAGGAGATACAGGCAACCTCCCAGTTGAAATGTCAGTACATTGTCAGGCCAGGCCTATTCCACCTCCAGAAGCCCTGGTTGATACATGGCGGCATCTCCTGGTGACCAGCATGGCCTCTCAATATAGGAAGCTCTCGAGAGCCAACTGTTCTCTCCTAACCTGAGTCACCAGCATCTAGGATGTCAGGTAATGGTGCACCTGCAAATATGAAAAGTGATTCTGTGCTGGGAGTCCACATTTCTGTTGTAGTTCCCCAAAGGAGATACAGGCAACCTCCCAGATGAAATGTCAGTACCTTGTCAGGCCAGGCCTATTCCACCTCCGGAAGCCTGGGTTGATACATGGCGGGATGAAGTCTGGGTCCCCTATGGTTATAGAGAGTGGGCCCATGGCATTAGGTAAGTGTGTAAAAGTCTTAACTTTTAGGAGCATTCAAAGTGTGGTCTTCGTCCATGGAATAGGTGTCTCTGACCAAATATGTGAGGTAAGGGGCACATGGGGGGGGGACACGTCAATTTGTCCCAGTCATTTTAGTCTGTGCTAACTCATCCCAGCCTATTAGCTCCAGTGTCAATCATCTCCTACGTCAATTTGTGCCTTGACAGTTCACTCCCACTACATATCATATTGTACTCGAACAACAATTACAGTACGACTTACACTTCCACAACCCTTGAGCACATTGCCTCATCTGGTGGGCAAATTGCGCCCACTTGGAGTTTATTTAAAAATATTTATGCTGGGTGTGAATTGTCCAGGGATGAGCTGACATGGGAGTCGACTAACACCGAAGTCACTAGTCCGGGGTGAGTTGTCGCATAGTGATATGACTGGGACAAACTGTGACGTAGCCCACATGTTGAAGGGCAAACAGTGGGGCTGAGAGGAGTTGCTACATTTCTATTTCTAGCCACTTCTTGTCTCCCCTCTGTTTAGACCAACTGATGACAGGGACTAGTTATGCAGCAAGACAGAAATGCCAAAAGTGTGGGAGGGCTAAACCCACCTTTCCCAGACAAAGCACAGTATGATTTTTTTGGAGGTGTTTCCAGAAGCCTCTGAGATCTTTTTTTTTTTTTTTTGCTTTATTTCTTTATATTACCTCCTTGGCTGTTTTTTTTGCCTATGGATCCCCCTGTCCACCACTGTCTCCTTGGCCCCCACACCAGCCGCAGAGCTCTAACTCCCTTGCCCTCCCCTCCCAAGGCTGCTTCACAGCGGGTACTTACCCCACACGCTGTGGAAGACCTGGAGGCCAGGCTTGGGGGAGCTGACTTAAGTGCATCTGCTGTGGCGCCATCAGGACTGGCCTTCATGTTCGCACTGGAGGATTTCTTACCCCGTGATTGCCTCCCCATGGCGTGGATGTGCAATGACATCAGGGACACTGCCGCGCAAGCTTCTGCATGCTGCACATCTGATGTCGGCCTGTGTCGACCCACACTGTGACCCCTGAGCCTGTACTAGCCCCTGGTCACTGCCAGAAGTCAGTACCTCAGCAGTTGTCCCTTCCCACCCTCCCCAGAGGAGGAGAGCAGTCCGTGGGATGCTCAATCCTCCTCCCCCCGGCTGACCCTCCGACGAGGTCATTCCTGACTTGGGGTCATTGGCGTGGTAAGAGGTAAGGCACCAGCACCTAAGCCCTCTACACCACAGGGCCGGCTGGCTCTCAGAGATCCTTAGGGGTAATGGCTGAAAAAGGAACAGGACCCTCAGGAGAATGTTCACCTTCATCGAGGCAATTCTGCCCCCCAGAGGGGGAGCAGGTCCCATCTGGCTATGTCCGCCTGGACCACTCCCATTAGTTCTTCATAGTTCAACCTGAAGGTTTCTAAAATATTCAGAGTGATTCGTACGCCCAGGTAATGAACTATGTTTATGGCGTGGCCATTTGAATGAGAAGGTAGTTCTAAAGGTTGTCGGGTACGTACCTTGTCTCATTGCCTCTGATTTATCAAAATTGATTTTCACCACATTTCCATAAGCCTCAAGCTTCAAGTGAAGGTCTAGAAACGAAGTTTCGGGGAAGTCAGAAAAAGCAGGGAGTCATCTGTGTATAATGACATCTTGTGCTCCCTCCCCCTGTATCTCCAGATTCTCAAGAACTGCTACCGCCAGAGGCTTAAGAGTGCAAACAGAAGTGGTGAGAGGGGGCACCCCTGCCTTGTGCCCCTTGTCAGGAAAAAGTGGTTTGATTGAATACTATTAACATTAACCACTGACTGTGGTGAGGCATACAAGATTTTTATAGTGGTACAGAAGACCTACCCCGCCACCATCTCCTCCAGTGTGTAGTATAGGAGTCCCCAAGTCATCTTATCAGATGCCTTTTCTGCATCCATGAATGCTGCCAGGGCAAAGCTGGGGTGCTGGCATTGCCACAAGATAATGTTCAGGAGGTGCCATATATTGTCATGGATGAGGTGGCCATTAATGAAACCAGTCTGATCCAGGTGAACCAGGGACCCCACCCATCTCTGGAGCCTAGTAGCCAAGATTTTTGTGAACAATTTAAGGTTCACATTAAGGATGGAGACAGGCTGGAAGAAGCCACAGACTGTTAGGTCATTGTTTGGCTTCGGGATTACTGAAATATAGGCATACTGCCATGAAGGAGAACCCTTTCACCTCCCTGAACTGCCCCAAATACTGCCTCCAAGATCAGGGCTAATGGCTTCAAGAAAGCCTTAAAGAAATCTGTGGCCAGACCACCCAGGCCTGGGGACCTACCCCATTTCAAATTACTCACAGTTGTCTGAACCTCAGTCTGACCTACCGGCGCATCCAAGGCTTCCATTACCTCCTCCGTATGATGGCTAATCACCACACTTTTATAGACGGCATCTAACTTCTCACTGAAACCTTCCACCTTATCTTGGGTGTAGACTTTTTAATAAAAGTCCCCAAACAATTGTGCAATCCTGACAGCGTCTGTTTTAAAGGTGTTGGGCGGGGGGCCCTGTTTACGCAGTTTAAGGGCCGCCCTGCTTGCTGCTTCCCTGTGTCACTGCCAGGCCAGCAGCATTCCACTGCTGTTGCCTGGTTCATAAAAATGCTGGCAACAGTAGGGTGGCACCCCTCCACTTTCACCTCCAATAGGTGATTCATACCAGTATGATATTCTTAATTTTTTTTTGACTTGGGTGTTAGCACTATTTTGTGTTGTGCGTCAAAGTCAAAGAACTTGTATTCCAGGGCAAACTGTTTCTGCATTTACTGTTTCTTTCTACTGGCTGCAAAACTGATGGTGCAGCCTGTAATCACTGACTTAAGGCCATCTACCACATTG
Organism: Neoceratodus forsteri; assembly: GCA_016271365.2. Classification (NCBI taxonomy): domain Eukaryota; kingdom Metazoa; phylum Chordata; order Ceratodontiformes; family Ceratodontidae; genus Neoceratodus; species Neoceratodus forsteri. The sequence goes on from JADMNL010000025.1 coordinate 272,225,671, forward strand.
CTTCTGAGGGAGTACTGGGGTGAGGGGTTGAGAGCTCTGTATTCCTCTATGCACCCCTCCACCACTGTGGTGTACGCTCGGTCACTGAGTAGCTTTACACCGAGCCTCCAGCTGGGTGATTTTGGCATCAGGGTCACCACCACTCCAGCATGACCAGAGCATGGCTGGAGGCTGTAATGCTTTGGATTACACAGCTCTCAGCAGCAAGGGCCTAGTTTGATGAAACCAGAAAGAAGTCAATGCGAGAATAGGCACTGTGTGGAGGAGACCAGCATGTGTAGTCCTGCACTGTAGGATGCAGACAGTACCATATCTCAATCATCCTCAATCCCCCAGCAGTCTCTTAATGCAGGTTCTGACCCTGGACACTTCCTGACCTGCCTGGCCTGATTGGTCCAGGTGGGGTTGCATTACTCCATTAAAGTCCCCCCATCTAGATACAAGTCAGTGGGGAGCAGGGCCCAATAAACCAGTTTGTCCTGCAGAAATAAAATATTCTCTCGCTCCTGGTATAGAGCATAAAGGCTCACCAGGGTGCAAGGCCGTGTGTGCAGGGTGCCAGATAAACCTCCCCTCTGGGTCTTCCAGTGCCTCCCTCTGGGTCTTCCAGTACTGTATCCACCACCGGGGAAGGATTTGTGCACCAAAATAGACACCTCCTATGAGGGTGTACTTGATAAGAGGAGGAGTACACTGTGCCTACCCAGGACCATTTCAACCTCGCATGCTTGTTTTTGGTCAGGTGTGTCTCTTGCAAGAATGCCACCATTGCTCCCAGTCTTTTAAGTTCCTGAAGTATTCTAGTTCATTTCAAAGGAATGTTCAAGCCCAACATATTGTAGGTCACTATATGCCCTTCAGTCATCACAGTATGTTTTACATAGGGCTGCCCACCTTCCACAGGGCCCACTCCCTTCCCCCCATTCCATCCTCATGGCACCTACCAAAAACATATTAAGAACAAGAACCACAGTACTATTTACACTGTGTGCACCCTCAGTGGAGGGGCACCACTTCAAATGCTTACAGATCCACCTATCTGGCTGTACAAATGGTAACTGAACCAGCAGGCAGTGCCAGTTGCTAGCCAGCAGGGTGTCAACCTGACACTGCATGAGTCCCCCGCCTAACTTTACCCACCGGGCAGCTCAAACAAAACATCCAACTTCCCACTGAATGTATTTAAACCAGCTTACCCCTTCAGCTCCCCCCAGCTCACTGCAGATGGGAGCATAGAGGCCCCAGCCCAGACAGCCCACTCCCTGTGTGCTCAGGTTTGACCTGCTCTAGTCCTGTCTCTGGGGCTAGCAAGGACAAGCATCCCCATCAGGCTCAAGTGTCTTTCATGGAACTAGAGGCTAACTCTGTCAGCAGCATTGTCAACTCAGCAATTTTTTTATTTATTTAGCTTTTGTTTACCGGGTAAGCAAGCTAGACAGTCAGGTGCCTATTTTCAGGTGTGACCTGAGAGAATTACAAAAGGTACAGGCAATAACATAACTGAGGCAAGGTACAGGCAATAACATTATACAGACAAGGTAACAGTAATTTACAGGATACATTCAGGTACAGACAGCAGATCTCAAGCAATAACAGATTCAGAGACAAGGTAAATGGCTATCCCACAGGGTCTTGCCAGGAAGGGCAGAGAGCCAGGTACAATCAGACAGCTAATTAAAGGCAGTGCAGTGTTAGGGCATTTCAGCTGAGGGAGGTGGTCAAGGAAGCTGGCTGGTAACAACAGGACATTGTCGAGAGGTGCTATACAGACCTCTGTGCTCTGGCAGTCAGAAGGGACTTCGGCGTGCCATGGAGCATGGGTCAGCTAAGAGCAGAGACAGGCAGAGGCTTGTTTTAGGTAGTCCCAGAGGGAGGACCTGAAGCGCTTGTGGGAGAGGGCAGCCCTTACATAAGCCAGGAGTAGGTTCCAGGCTCTGGGGGCGAGGGCCGCAAAGGCACGGTCTCCAGCGAGCAAGCAGGTTTTTGGGACCATGAGAGCCTGGCAGTCGCTAGACCTCAGCTGATAACCAGAAGGGGCAGGGTTTGAGCAGATCTGCAAGTGCTGGGGGAGTGGAAGATCATATGATGTTGTCAGTGAAGTTGCCCATAACAAAGTATCGGTGGTTGGTAGGGGAGTCACCCCAGCCTGGCATAGAGTTGACAGTGATGGGTGAGACGGGGGGCAGATTGGGTGAAGTGACATTCGTTTTTGTACATAGAGTCCCATTTTGTGAGCCAGGTTTTTGGGGTGTTCTCAAAGGAGGTGAGCCCATAGCAGAGCATGGGGAGTAGTACCCCTTTTGCAAGGGCAAGTCGGGCAGCTGGAGTGAGGCAGCTTTTTGCCCTGTACGCCAGTCCCAGCTTACAGTTAGTGGCCTTACAAGAGTTCCATATATGCAAGGAGAGGTCCAGATGAGGGTCGAGGGTTACCCCCAGGTACTTGAACGAGTCGACCAATGATACAGGGGTGCCATTGGCACCGACTTTGAGGTGTGCTGGGCATGCTCTAACCTTAGCAGGGGAGCCGAATAACATGACATGCGTCTTGTGAAGGTTGATGACAAGCTTGATAGCCTTGAGCCAGGATTGAATACGGCCAAAATCAGTGTTAAGTCTGGTGTTAATGTCTCTGATATCCTGGGAGCTAGCAAAAAACACAAGGTCATCTTAGAGAAGCATGGGCTCAGGCAGCACCACTGATTGACTGCCTCCTTCCCTGCGTGCAGCCTGTTCTCTTCCCCATATCAGGGATCTTTGTGTGCTGTCATGGGCTGCCGTTCCTGGAAAGATGACCCTGGCTAAAGGGGTCTGCAGGGGTCAAGCATCCCACAGGGGGCTGTCACCTTTCAGCTGCTCACCACTATGGTTCTGACTCCCCTGTGGCCCTCATCTATGAGCAGTTACTGGAGGTTGGGGGTCCATGATTGTGTGCTACTCAGGATTGGAGCAAAAGTGCCCCCACGTAGAAGTGTCTCCAGCCATGCTTTTGGGAAGGAAAAGGCCATCTCCGAACCTATATTCAGTCTGCCATCCCTGTACGACACTGCCACCTCATTTCCCACCTAACCATCATGTAAGCTGCTCACTGACTGCCTCTTCCCTTAACAGCCTCTTCCGAGTCATGCCCTGAGCTTTGGGGGTGTAGCCCATACAAGAAGGAAGTTTTTTGTGAAAAGTCAATTGTTGGGTACTGGCCTCTGTCACAGACCCTATCCCCAGGACCTGTTGTGAGGAGTGCCTCAACATACTGCAGAGGCACACAGCACCACACGGAGCAGAACATCCCTGCCATAGCCTCCAACCCCCAAATGTCTAAAGTGTGGCAATTCCCTGAGACTTCACCATCTGCCCCATTCCACAGTATTAAAGCAAAGAACCCATTAAAAGAAAAAATCTTTGCCCTGTACATATCAACTGATTGCCATAGTGAACGCTCTGTTTGCCTAATGTTTCCACCCATTTCCCCAATGCCCTGAACGTTTTCTCATTCCCACACGTTGTACAGATTATCTCTTTTTGTTTTAGTGTTCAGCATGTGGGTCCCAGGGTTCTGCTGTGAGATAAAAAAGGGCAAAAAAATGCTTGAGGCATTGTACCAGAAGGGATCCACCCCCCCCCCCGAGTGATCCCTGGGAAGGGAGAAAGCGGAGCCCCTCCCCAACCCCAGCAGTGTACTTATACTTACTGCCTGAATGTACAGTCCACTGCAGTGTCCAAGCCAGATATCTGGCTAGCTGAATATCAAATCAGTGTGGGTCACAGTTCTGGGTCGAGGTGCTAGGTTGCTGGTCTGTGCGGTCTTCTCTGGGTCTTCGCTCTGCTAGAGCAGACAAATCCTAGTACTGCTGGTGACTGTATTTTCTGGCTTTTACAACCTGGAACCAGGCCTCAGTGTCAGGGAGGGCTTCCAGAGCAGGGTTCAGGGCAGGGAACATATCAGCAGGGATGCCCAGCCTTTTTAACAGGGGTTTCACATCATCCAGGCTGCAAAATAAATGGGTCCCTTCCTATGCATAGATCTTGAATTGCACCAGGACATAGAGCTGCATTTTAATACCATTTTGAGCTAGGTGCTTTTGTATCATAAGTAGTGTTCATCTTTTCACCAGGTAAGGGGGGTAAAATCATGCTCAAAGAAGAGCTTTGTGTCTCCAAAGAAAAGTTTATTTTTATTCCACGCTAATTGTAGCACTTTGGTCTTGGTGGAATAGTCAAGAAATCTGAGCACATTAGCACAGTGAAGTGCAGCCAGGTTTTGAGGTCTGTGCAGCAGGGGCAGAGCACTCGATGAGCCCATACAATGTTCAGAGGTTCGTCTGTAGGCCAGAAGAGCAGCTCCTTCACGAAGGCTTCCAAATAAGGCCCCATCTCTTCAGTTTCTGTCCTTTCTGGGAGTCCGTGAATGTGGACATTATCCTGCCAGGGGTGGAGCTCGAGGTTGTCCAACTTCTCTGTGAGCTCCTGTCCTTGGCAGCAGAGGAAGTGCAGCATGGTGGAATGCCACTCGAGTGAACAAGGCATCAGTATGGCCCTCCTCTAGGTCAGCTATTCTCTTTGTAACCTCAGTCAGTCCTTTGGTGGTTTCTCCTATCATCCTCTCTCTATCTACCTCTATCTCCTCTTTCGACTGATTAGCCCAGTTTTCTAAGCTCGTGAAATATCTTTCGAAATGTAATGGTGAAGTGTTCCTCCCCTTCATCTTCACTGGGGAGGCTGGCCTGTTGGAGGTAATGGATGCTGATCAACTCTGAGAGCGGGAGATCTGGCCATCAGGCGCCATCTGGACTTTAGGTACATCTTCGTTTTTTATTTTATTGGTCAATAAGATGTTATTAAAATGTCAATATATATAAATAAATGGTAGACTGTCCAATATCTCTTATTTTTAACCAATTATAATTTATACAGCTACACTAAACATATATAACAAATGAGTTAAACAAAGTAGGTACTGTAATAAAATAATTTGTGATTGTACCCATTTGGTACCAATTAAGCAATAAGGCATGACCAAGGGTTATGTTAATGGTCTATTAATCACCCTCTAGGGGCATAATGTGGCACGCGGCAATGCCGAGTGCCACATGCCCCAGAGGGTGATTAACTTACCATTAACATAACCCCTGGGAGTGCCTTATTGCTATTATAATAAAAATGTTTTTTTAAACAGTGTTAAACCTTGTTCATTATATGAGTAAGCTGTACAAGTATGTTAATTAAAGATTAACATAAGGCTGTTAGAATGTTTACAGCCAATCAGAAAGCTTCATTTCACAGACCATTGTTATAATATACAATAAAAATATACAAAGAAATATATTAAGTACTAAAACAACAAGAGAAAATAGTTCTACAACTTGTTAACCTAATCTTTCCCTTTTATCTGCAGTGGAATAACAGAGAACAGAAGAACGCTAGCATAAGGAAAAGAATTTGAGTAAAAGGACCAGAGGACAATACCTATTATACTTCCGACCATACTGTATCATTTGTGTGCAAGTGTAACCCTATTGAGGAGTGCTTCAGTAAAACCAATCTTGGAAAAGATAACTGTCACCTGTTGATTCAAATACAGAAATTAGAATATTTATGTCCCTGTTGGCCCAGAAGAACTTACAGATGGTACCCCATTTAGCCATAAACTTATCTTTTTGTCCTACCATCATGTGAGCCAGTCTTTCAGATCTTAAAAATCTCCAAGCATATCTTTTTCTATTCGGTGATGGTGGGGAATCTGTTTTCTAACCAGAGCTTAAGAATAGTACACATATTCTAAATCACTCCTTGTGTTAGGGAAAATTCCCCTCCCGGTGGAAATCTGCCTCCATTACACCGGCATTTAAAAGCGGGGACCGTACCAACACCAACAACTATCGTCCCATCTCCATTCTCCTTCCCCTCTCCAAGTTCCTAGAGCGGATTGTCTCTGATCAGCTCACCAACCACCTCAACAAATACAGCCTTCTCTGCGAACAGCAACATGGCTTCTGCAAGGGGCACAGTACCACTACTGCCCTCCTGGAGTTCACTGCCCATATTCACTCTGCCTTAGACAGGAGCCATATCACTGGTGCTGTCTTCATTGATCTCACTAAGCCGTCTGACACTGTCAACCACTCCCTCTTACTAACCACACTTTCCAAGTTCGGTTTCTCCCGGGACGCCCTCTGCTGGTTCACTGACTACCTCTCAAACCGATTCCAGGTGGTCAAAATAGGTAACACCTTGTCCAGTAGACTGCCCATTCTCTCTGGCATCCCCCAGGGGTCCATTCTTGGGCCACTGCTGTTCAGCCTCTTCCTTAACGTCCTCCCCATGTCCTGCACAGACAACCTGCTACTTTACGTGGACGATGCTGTCCTATACTCCTCCAATTCTGACCCCATTCAACTCCATCACTCCCTTCAAACCTCCTTTAGTGGTGCTGAAAACTGGTTCTCCTCTCAGCGCCTCATACTGAACTATAAGAAGATGAAAGTTATGATCTTCTCCCACCCACAGAACTCCCAGAGGGAGCACTGGCCCCCGCTACTAACTGTCAATCATTCCCCTCTCAAACTAGTGGACTCTTTTAAATACCTTGGCATTACTTTAGACCCAGCGCTAAGCTTCCATCAGCATATACACCTCCCATCCACCACCCTCAACATTCGTCTTGGGATACTGCATCGCTTCAAACACTGTCTTACTCAAGACACCCTTAGGCTAGCTGTCTCCTCTTTGGTCCTCTCCTTACTTGGCTATGGCTTACTTATCTACAGCGCAGCGAGCATCTCATCCCTTTCCAGACTCCACCTTGCCCTTAACAAAGCCTGCTGCCTTACCCTGGGTTGTGACCGTCCAACCCACACTTGCTCGCTATACAATACCACCAACTGGCTCAACCTTGAAAACAGAATTAGGTACCACGTCTGCCTCATGGCAAAAAAGGTTACCCTTGGCCTTGCCCCACCGGGCTCACCCCTCTAATCCACTTGGCCCCGGTACTTAAGCACACCTAAAGCTCTGTTAAGCAGCTCCTCCCAGTACTCCACTGCCGTACCTCCCAATTCCAAAGGTCCTTTAGTTACAGAGCCCCATCTTGAATGAATGGCCTACCCACCTCTCTTGCTAACCAAAAATGAATTGGCACCTTCAAAACTCAGCTTAAGGAACACCTCCAGTCCTCTAATTACTGTGATTGCCACTGATTACCTTCCCTTCCCTGACTAAGGCCTCTGGCCGGCTTATTTCCCACCCGCGTTGAGTCTCCAGCCTAAGTCTGTCAGGTTCAGCTTGTTTTCTGAATAGTATTAACGTATTGTTTAAGAACTGTGTTTATTATTCCTAGTATCTAACTGTTAGCCTTTTTCCTTCTCTGTGTTTATTGCTTGCTTTGTGCCCTGGTGAAGGTGAAATGCCATGTAATGTCTGTTTTGTATCTGATTTCTGTGATGTGGAACCTTTGTAAAGGAGTCTCAGACTCAAAGGTACATTTCCGAAACCTCAATAAATAAATAAATAGTATTTTTAGCTGCAACAGATATAAGGAACATTGTATACTTTTTCCTTAGATGATTTTCCTTGTCCTTAAAATAGCCTATCAAACGTGTTTCCAGGGTTAATTTTCCTTGTAACCAGGCGACATTACCTAGCAAATGTTTAACATTATTTCATAAGGATTTTAAGATGGAACAGTCCCAGAACATATGAATTATATCAGAATGTGCTTTCCTACATCTGTTGCAGATAGATGTGAGATACTGATGGTCACCAAGCAAGAAAGGGATTTGGGGGTAATCATATCTGATGACCTAAAGGCGGCCAAACAATGTGCCACGGCTGTGGGGAGAGCCAGTGGGATGCTGGACTGCATAGGGAGCGGTATCACCAGCAGAAGAAAAGAGGCAGTGATGCCACTGTACAGGTCACTGGTGAGGCCTCATTCAGAGTACTGTGTCCAGTTCTGGAGGCCACATCTCCGTAGGGAAGTAGACAGAGTGGAAGCAGTTCAAGGAAGGGCAACAAAGATGGTGCAGTGCCTGCACCAAAAGTCATATGAAGAGAGACCATGAGACCTCAGTATGTATACCCTGAAGGAGAGGAGAGACGGGAGATATGACAGAAACCTACAAATATCTAAAGGGCATACATAGGGTACCAGAGGGTAGTATCTTTCAGAAAAGGAGATGTTCAGGAATGAGGGGGCATGACATGAGTTTGGAAGGTGGTAGACTAAGGGGTAATGTGAGGAAGTATTTCTTCAGAGGAGGGGTGGTGGATGCATGGAATAGACTCCCAGCAGAGGTGGTAGGGACAAACACAGTGGGGGAATTAAAAAATGCATGGGACAGGCATAGGGGAACCTTAGCTAAAGGAACAAGAAGGTAAAGCCGGATATCAAGTAGGGTCTCCAGCTTTTGCAGTAGGTTGGGAAATGGGCAGACTGGAAGGACCTAGCAGTCCTTATCTTCTGTCAATTTCTATGTTTCTGTGTGGCTCCGTTTCCCATTTGGTGCAAGTGAGATGAGTGTAATAAAGACTATGAAGAGATTTAAACTGCACTGTCTTCATATTAACTGTTTTGAATGTCTTCAATGAATTTAGCTATATTCCCCCAGTTCCAATTCTCTTAAGTTCCTGCCCAGTACTTGTGACCACCATCTAATACTCTCTATGTCAGAACCTTTAGTGATTCCTAAAAGTAAAATATAAAACCGAGACATTCTAGGGCTTAACTGTAAGCATGCTAGAAAGCTGTTTGTATTCTCATATGTGCTTATTAGCCTTGTTCCTTTGAACACTCACTCTTTAATGCTGTTACACAGCCAGATAAAAAAATTCAGAATCACTGTTTTGTAATTCTTAAAGTTACAAATTGAGTCAGCTCATTTTTGTCCAATATATCCTTTATTTTGGACGACTGCTGGGTAGTCTAGTCTATTGTATTATATACCTGACACCCTCTAGTAATATTGGGTTTCCCAAATAAAGCTTGGAGCTGGGATCTATTTAAATTCAGATCAAGTAGTTTAGACAATCTTTCAAGAATGCTAATACTATCTGTAATTATTTTATTTCTAAGAGATCATAGCAGTTTTGTAGATATTAAAGCACTTATGCTAAAACCTTGGTCCAATCTGTCTCTAACCATCCTGGGTTGCCAGGTCTTCCCTTTTTAGCTTCAAACCATTTCACAGTTTGAGCTGTTCTACAGGCCAGGTGGTACTAATATAAGTCTGGAACCTTCAAGCCCCCATCTTCCTTTGATCTAAGCAGCTTATTGTACATCATCCTGCTTCTTTTGTTAGCCCATATGTATTTTGAAATCATACCTTGGATATCCATAAACCTCTTTTGAGGAGTGCTAAATGGTCAAAATATAAGCGAGTATAGTGATTTTGGAAGTATATTCATTTTATGGATTCCAATCACCTCACAGAACCCTGAAGGTAAATTATTCCACCTAGTAACAGAATCTTGTATATTATGTTTAAGTAATGTACGTTTTCTGTTAATTGTTTTGGGGATTGTTTTGAATATTGCAGTTCCTGGATATTCTATATTTTCTTTCTCCCATATTATTCTAAGATCAGTAATATCTTCTTTAACACAGCATTGGTTAAGTGGTAAGAAGGATCTTTCTTTATCTCATTTATAGGATGAAACTGAGCTAAACTCCCTAATGACTTTGGGCTGGCAGTATAGCCTAGAGGTTTGAGGAACGAAGTGTGAAGGAACTTGATACATCTAGCAGACCAGACCTGAGTTTGATTCTCACAACCTCCACTTGCATACTGTGTGACTCTGAGCAAGTCACTTAACCGCCCAGTGCTCCCAGGTTGCCCCTGAAAACAGGCACTTGTGCCTAGTGGGCCTTACCTGGTTACCAAAGACTAAAATAAAAAAAAATAAAAATATTATTGAAACTGACTTCTGAGGTTCTGATACCATGATCAAGGCATCATCAGCATACAAAGAAAATAAATGTTCACTGTCTTTTAATTTAATATCCTTGATCTCTTTTTCAGCTGGCAATCTCCTGACAAAGAGATCCAAAGCCAGTTTAAACAATAAAGGTGACAAAGGACACCCTTGTCTGGTGCCTCTCTTAAGGAGGGAAGTGTCCGAGATTACCCCATTTGTAATAACTGAACTGTTGGATTATTGTACAGCAATTTACCCAGTTAATATAATCATCAAGGAACTCATAAACCTTTACAACATCTAATAAATGAGGCCAAAATATATGCTCTAAGGCCTTTTCGGCATCTAAAGCAAAGAGGACAGCAGCTGTTTTAGATTTGCTTGCCGATTCCATTAGATGAAAAAGTTTCCTGGTGTTGTCAGCTGCTATTCGGTTCTTTATGAAGACTGTTTGTCTAGTACCAATTAAATATGGAATCACCTTTCCTAGCTTGTCAGCTAGAATTGTAGCAAGAATTTTCACATCTGTATTAATCAACATTATGGGCCTGTAATGCTTACATTTGTTGGGATCCTTATCTGTTTTGTGGATATACCTTTCAACAATGCTTCCTCATATACATCTGTCAAGATATGGGATATATCCTCTATTAATTTATTGTAAAAATTGGTAGAATATCCATCTAGACCCAGTGCTTTATTTATATTGTGTCCTTTTTACAGCCCTCAACTCTGCCACTCCAATTTCTTGTTTTAATATTATTTTTAGATATTGTGTAACTTTGGGTAGCTCAATTCCTTGACATAATTCCCTGATATTTCCACCAGATTGGATACCTACTAAACCATAAAGAGCCATATAAAATTTGTAGAATTCTGCATTAATCATCTTGTGATCTGCAACTAGAGAATTATTCCATAGATTTCTAATAATGAAAATGTTGGTGGTACTGCTCTTCTGCTTCAGTCTTATTGTTAATATCTTAGAAGCCCTCAGACCAGAATCTATATAGTTGAGTTTTGATTTTCTTATTACGAATTCTGCCTTGCCTTATTAAATCATAATATTCTGATTTAAGTTTCAACCAAATTGTCCAAGTAACCTGAAAGGTATCTAACAGAAGTTTGCCTTCAACTTCTTTAATTGTAATATTTCTTCCATTTTAATTGTCCTTTTCTTTTTAAAGGCAGATGAGGTACTGATTAAAACCCTTCTAAGCCAGCATTTCAAACATTCACAGTTACTGGCCCATGACATATCATATCATGTGGGTTGTTATGTTGTGCAAACTGTTGTATTTTATTTTTAATGTTAGAGACAATCCCATCAGCTTCAAGTAAGGAATTGTTTAATTTCCACTTTTGAGTTCTTTCCGGGCAGACTTCTGTAATGGAGACAAACACTGGAGAATGATCTGATATTACTTGTTCCCTAATTTCAGATATAGTTACTCTGCTTACTATAGATTTAGGGATGTAAATTTGGTCTATTCTAGAGTCGGTTTGTGACAATGGGACCATTAAGTAAAGTATCTAACATTAGGATTCACTACCCTCCATATATCTACTAGGTCCAGATTACCCATGGAAATTCGGCAGCTCTCCAACCGATTTAGTTCTTTTGTTTCTTGGACTGGATCTATCTAAAGAAGGGTCTAGTGTGCTACTGTTATCCACAGCTAGAATAATGATGTTGTCTAGGAAGTTGCTGATTTTATTATAAACTTCCACAAAAACATCCTGAGAGGGATTAGTCAGTCCACAGATATTAACAAGAGTAATGTATTCATCTTCTAGGTTACCGTTCACAATGAGGTAGTGTCTCAGATCATCTGTTATTGTGGAACCGACTTGAAAGTTTAAGCCCTTCTTAATAAAATTAAAATTCCTGCCTTTCTGGAGCTGTGGTTTGTGCCAAAGACTTATCCAGCCCAGTGCCTTAACATGAGCTTGACATTATCTTTATTTAGCTGTGTCTCTTGTAAAAAGACTATTGTAGGATTACGTTTTCTAAGCTGCCTTAATATCATATATCTCTTTAGTTTATGATTAAGGCCCCTAACATCCCACAACATTAAGCTAAACATTTTGCTACTTGATATGCTTATTGACAAAGAAGAAGTTTTTGTAGTACCCCTTATCTTTTGGATTGTCATTTCAGGCAACATTGCCTTAGTCTGATCTTTATGGTTTACAATTACCAATAGTTCCAAATACCTATACGTTTTATTGGTTGGAGTCACCTTCCCTTCAGTCTAGGTAGGAAACAGCAAGTCGAAAAAGAGAAAGAGAAAGAGGTACTACAATCTGTGTTTTCTTCTGACATAACCATCCATCTATATTTCCATTTCTGTCTTTTTACTCTTCTGCAATCGAATCTGGTACCTTGTCTCTCCACCAAGATCCAGTAGTGTCCACCTTATTTAGAATATCAATCCTGATCAAATAATAACTAAATATTAACCTAAGGATGACACTTATCGCCAGATCCACCACCCCCTTGTTTATTTCCAAATGAACCCATACAGGTAGAAACTCTGAGAAAACCCATAGACTCCCCCTCCAACACTTGGACAGTAAATCCTGTAATGTTCAGAATATTTTTAATGTACTTATTCCTATAATTACCTGATTTATATATATATATATATATATATACACTGTATATATATATATATATATATATATATATATATATATATGTAGCATTACAGGTGGTAACCTCAGAATTTAAAGGAAGAGAGAAAAGAGAAAGAATAAATATGATTTTGTTTAGAACATCTAGCTAGTCAGTTTACTATAACTTGGCATCTCTTGTGATACACTCAGTATTTAGTATAAAGTAGTGTACTTCAAGTCCCAGTATGAGAAAAAGTAAAAACTGCCCAAACCTCCAGAGAAAATCTGTAACCATATTTAGATTAAACGTAATGATAATGAGACAAAAAAGTTCTCAATTTACTTTGCATTTTACTGTGCAAGGACTCCTAACTACATTCCCTGCTCACATTCTGCAAACTGCTGACTATTCTAAAGAAGGAAATATCTCAAATTAATTGTTCATTTAAGATTGTCAGGCATTTACTGTTATACCCCCATGCCACCCCACAAAATAGGACAATATCTCATTTGGGTACACAGCATATAAGTTATGCCTTGAAATATCCTACCTTCCCTTCAGTCCCCAAAGGAGCAGTGAGCATTGGGTTTTCCTTGTTCAGCATCTCAAAAGAACTCTGCATAACAGTATTGGTCACATCTTACTTTAAACACAAATTACAACAGTACGACCCAGAAAATAAGACCAGCTTACAATGTTGAGCATTATGAATTGGGCAAATGGCAAATGCATTATTTATCGATACCACCTGGGGGCAGTGTGGCCCTCCTTGTGCCTAAGGGGTAAAAAGAAAACTTCCAGGAGGGATCTAGCTCCAACAAACCTCAGTAACAAACTGTCACCCACAATTGCAGATTAAAGACCCACTCATCAGATCTGGTTATAGTATATTTATTATAAACCACTTATTAATTCTATCAACGTTTCGTAGAGCACCCCTCTACTTCTTTAGGATCTAAATTAATTATGAAAAATATATATACATTATTTTTATTCTAATTCTGTATATATTTTAACTTTAGATATTCAAGTCTATGACAAGGGAATTATATCAATTCATAATTTCTATTGTAACTCAAATACTACTTTAATTATAAACTTATAGCATGTGTTTCTAGATTTCAAATTTATTTTTAATAGCTATAGTATTGCAATACATTTCAATAGCATTACTCTCCATATGTCCCTGTGTGCCTTAAACAATAGTACACCGTTCATACTATAATAAAATGGTATTTGGCTTTTGATCCCTGTTTAGCTTTTTGTTGCTTTTCTTGGTTTTTCAACTTGAATTTCTAATAAAATAATATACAGACACTTCATAACTTGTTAAATAAATCAAGTTTTCAATAAAATGTATAATGCAGTAATAAGTACTAGACAATTTTTTATGTGTATGTTTAGCTTATCTGAAATTGTTTCATAATTTCAGTTGTTTGTAGTTATTTATTTTGTTCTGAACAACCTGTTTCATTGGTCTAGTACACCTGTGTGGTATAAAATCATCATGTTTTATCTATTATTGATTTTAGTATGAGCTCATTTTGTTTTAGAAAATAATAAGGGGTATATACCTTTAAGGTACCCTTCGTTTTTTGTATTTTTTCCTGTTTTTCTTTGAGAAGCTACCTGCTTCTAATAGTGTTTTATCTGTATAAGATATAATAGTACCTTACCATTATTTCCAATGTATCACCAGCACTGTTTTTAACTGTTCTGTTTCATATAATATGCTTTGCATTAGGAACAAGTTGTAAGCATCTATAGTTAAGATTCTTTTATATGTTTTTTACTTAAACATTGAACTCTGTTTAAATGCCCAACATCATGTGGTACAGTAGCAAAATATTTTCCTGAAACCATGTCTATGTAGTGTCACTATAATTCCTTTACAATAAACATCCAGTTCTTTTCAAAGAAGCAAAACTTTACTATTATGTTAGAAATTAGCATTCTTATTACGTAGTGTCCAAACGGCTTTCTACTTTGCCTTGCTCGTTTTACATTTTTTTAAATCAAACCACTATTCACATCTCTGATGCAACATTCTGTGTCTAAACATAAAGGGCAGGATTCACAAAAGAGATGCACCCAACACCGGCACAAGTCAGAAATGTGCCATAGAACGATTCACAAACAGGGTGAATGTGCCAACACAACCGAGATGCCCTGCGCCCAACGAGAAGTGCCATAGGTGCAACATAATGATATGCGGCACATATACAGGGGACGTACCCACGCATACACAGCTCAACCCGATTCACAGTGCAAATCCAAGGTGCAACCATGGTGCATTCCCAGCGCAAAGGCAAGATGCGCCACAGAAAGATAAGTACAAAAGAAGGAGACTTAAGTCTAGCCCACCTGCAGGTCACTGACTGAATTGCTGCAGCAGCACACTGCCTGAGCCAGGGAGAGAGTGGAAGACAGAGAGCGAGAGAGAGAGAGAGAGAGAGAGAGACAGTCAGCCAGCACAGCAAGCCAGAGAGACTGGGCCAGAGGGCCAGACTGAGTACCCCACAGCAGTATGAACCCAACAGCAGTGGCCATTGCAGGTGCACTAATGAGGAGAAGGAGGCAAAGCGGTGGAAGGCAACGTAGGCAGCCAGCCCATTGACGGTATGGTGCCAGACTGTCATTTGAGCAGCTGACTGAGGTGGAGACAGTTGGCTGATACCGCCTGAACAGGGCCATGCTGAGGCAGCTCTGTGAGCTGTGCCATGATGTGATGCAGGCACCCACTGCATGAGGTCATGCCATTCCCGTGGAGACCAAGGTGACAACGGTTATGTGCCTGCTCTCCACAGGAACCTTACAGAGGCCTACTGGGGACACCACTGGCATCTCACAGGCGTCTACGTCTCGCCTCCTCACACAGTTCATCACCGCACTGCTACCCTAAGCTTCGGAATACATCCATTTCCCCAGCATGAAGTCGGAGTGGACAGAAGCCATGCAGGGGTTCTACAGGGTGGCATGCATGCCAGGCATCATAGGGGCCATAGACTGCACCCATGTGGCAATCCATGCATGACCTGGCAAGGATGCCACCGTCTACATAAACCAGAAGGGATACCACTCCATGAACTGTCAGGTGGTGTGTAATGCCACAGGGCACATCAGCAATATCTGCACCACACACCCTGGAAGCGCACATGACTCATTCATAAGGCACCGTTCATCACTGTGCATGAGGTTCGAGGACAGGGACATACCAAGTGGCCTCCTGATATGTGTGTGTGACATGGCCCCAACAGCACAGGAGGGCACCAAGACCAGGACATGGGGGTAGGCCGTGGGCACCCGTGCAGTGCAATGCATGTGCATGGGCCATGGGACAGCAGGGGTGTGCAAGGGTACACAGGTGGACACAGGGGGACATGCAACTGTTGTGCACCACATGATGGACAGGGGTATGCAGGCACAGTTGGGGTGGGGATGCAGGACTGCGTGCAATGGAGATGCACAGGCAGGAGAGCAGGACAGGTGCATATACAGCTGAGGCCAGGGATGAGGACAGGGTGCATGGCAAGGTGTAACCCAATGTACTAATGGACACACGTCTACCCCCACAGGTGACGCCGCATATCCACTGAGGCCCTGGCTCCTCACCCCCTTCTGACAACCCAGAACAGAGGCAGAGGAGCATTACAATGAGGCACACATCACAGCACGCGCCATCATAGAGTGTGTCTTCGGCATACTGAAGATGCACTTCCGGTGCCTGTGTCGGTCAGGTGGCGTCCTACAGTACAGCCCTGAGAAGGCCTGTGGCATATTCCTGGCCTGTTGTATGCTACACAACATGGCCCTAGACCGTGGAATACCTGTCGAGGCCGGTGAGGGTGACAGTTCCGGGGAGGAGGAGGGGTGGGGAGGGAGGGCCCAGAGCAACCCCAGAGGGCCAGGGTGGCGACACCGTCCTGGGATGTAGGGACCCGAGGCTGATGGCCAGGGCAAAGGACCATCACAGGTGTGTGGTGGAGTAACACTTCGGGCCAAGCAGATGAGTATGCAGGTATGTATGTATGTGTGCAGGGTCTGCACTAAGGTGTGGAGAATGCATGCCGTCGGTACAGTGGACAATGGACAATACACAGAGGTGCACACAGGCACACACACGTTGAGGGACACACAGACACAGAGACACACACCAGGCATGCATCAGCCGTGCACCACCCGGGCCATGCTGCAGATGTCATGGGTCAGTGTGCTCAGCGGCCTACACAAGAGCACAGCAGACACCTGAATGTACTCGTCATTCCCATGACACATGGCACAACAGTGGCGCACACATACACATGGGTGGTTCTGCACAGGTAGCACGGAGTGGTGCCAGAGCCGCTGTGGGGCAGGTTCCTGCCACACACACCACCAGTGGCACCAGCTGCAGGGCATCCAGTGAGCACAGGTGAGCGAGCCTGCCACCGCAGGCCCGGGTCATGGGCATCACAGGGCGGTGCCACGGACTCGGGAGTGGCCTCTGTCACAGTTGGTGGTGGCGGGCGTGCCACCACCAGCCAGAGGGGGTATCGCCTGGTACCCTGCAGGGGTGCTGCACCAGGACCATGAATGGGTGCCCAGTGGAGTGGCCAACCCATGGCCACTGCCCGAGCTATGGACAGTGGGCGTGGAGGCTAGTGGTGATGGACAGGGACCCTGGTTTTCCATTTTAACCGGTAACACCGGTAACAATCACGGAATCCTGCTTGGTTTGCGGATTTTGAATTCTTGTACCGGTGCCTCACGGAAATTGCATGTCACTGCACAGAATCTCTAAGATTTCAGCATTTTGTGATTTTTTTTTATTTTCTCTTTCTATATCCCCTTCTCACAGCATCAGTCTCCACTTTTCAGGCTGGGTATCCCTTAGCTTCACCCCAGGTAATGCTCAGGAGCTCCTGTGGTCCTGCCCCTATCCTGCCTGGGTTGTACCCCCACCAGGTGGAAAGGAGGGACTCCAGGACCCATCCATACTCCCTTAGTGTGTGTCAGGCAGCTCAGTGGATCCCTCATGGAGCCTGGTTGTGAAGTCTGGGGCACCTGGATCCCTTCTGCCAGTGGCCTATGTGGAGTGATTGTTCCTGGTTTCTGGTCTCTGTCCCTGAGGACACTGGCACTAGAGCAGATCCAAGGAGGTAGGTCACATGAGACATGCCACTGCTCCAGATCCTGGCTAGGGTCCTCCCTCCTGATCACTCTGCAGCACCATTGCATCACCAACCGTGGTCACTCAGTTGGTGGTAAAGCAGCAGGACCTGCAGCCCACCCTCCCTGGAGGATGAGAGCAGTCCCCCAGGTTGTTGATCCTACTCCCTAGCCAGACCTCCAGCAACCCGAGTTCGCTTCTGACCCTGGGTCGCTGGCATTGCAAGCAATAGTGCTACGCAGTGCCAGCAGGACTCAGATTTCAGCATCTTAAAATGAATGCTGCTGTGCTTTGCATTCTTTTGCTTTGCTGCATATAGAGTCAGTAAGAAAATCACCAGCACTGCTTTGTTGTAATCAGCCATTCAGTTTAACCACCCATGCCTAGTGGTTAGAGTAACAAGCAGTGAATGAACTGGTATATCCAGTAGACTTGGGTTTGATTCCCACAACCTCCACTTGCATACTGTGTGACTCCAAGCAAGTCACTTAACTTCCCAGTGCTTTTAGGTCACTCCTGAAAACAGACAGTCCTGCCTAGTGGTCCTTATCTGCTTTACAGCATATAAAAAATACCAATATATGTTTACTACATCAGAATAGTAGTCAGGGTACCATGTAATTTACCTGAGTTTTACATGGGCTGAAATGATTTGTATAGGTAAAGATAAATGTTCAGATACATTTTATGTGTTTTATAAAGCATTTTTTGATTTTAGTCAGGTGTTTATTGTCTTCTTTGTATATAAGCATCTAGGCTGTAGATTGCTAAATGCAGGATCACTGTTACCAACTAGCTTATTCAAGTTTATAACCAGTAGGGCCATCCACAATCCTCAGTTGTTTGAATGAAAACTAGTCTGAATGAAAGTATGTTCACAAAGAAGAAACTGCCCTACTACTTATGATAATACTTCACAGTTAGCACCCCATTTAGGTGAATTGGATCATTTGCAGCTTTTCTCCCACTGTTTCAGTCTCTGTGACAACTAAAGGTTTTCTGATAGACTGCTTTAACAAAAAGCAAATGTTAAGTATTTAAGTGTACTTATGTTTGGCCAGTGAATTTTAAAAGCACAGTCAATGACGTACAGAAGGTAAGACCCCAGGGGCTATATGATGCTGGTGGGTAGAGTAGTGCTCAGTTCACATCTGAACAAAGACATGAAAACTGGGAGACACCCTTTTCATGGACACCAAGGGAAAAAAAAGCATCCACATGTCTGGTAGATACATAAATCCATTTGAACGTCCTCCACTAATCACTTGTGGATTTTTTAGGTGAAGACACTTTATTTCAAAGAAGCAAATTCAAGCAGTTTTTTACCCCCTGACCATTCACTCCTTCAGGCCTGCCAAGGCCCCCTACCATCACTGCTGAGTGCCGACCACCATCCACTGCCCCTTACTGCTGTGCTACCAGGTAACCCAAAGTAACCCTTCATTGAGTGGGCCCCTACCTCTGTGGGAGGCTACCAGGGGAGGAGAATTGCCCTAAAGAGCTTCCAGTGTATCCTGAGCATGGCAGGGGTCAGAATGGACACATGTCTGGGGATTCTGGCTTATGGAGGGACCAACAGCTGTCCTTCGGTTGGGTCAGTGGGTGTTTTCCCATTTTCTTGGGAGCGTGACAGGCCACAAAATGTCAAGGCACAAGCCGATGTCCATCACGCTCCCTTCTGCAGTGAGGGCTGACATGTTGTTGTGCCTCTGGCCTCCACCAGGGGCCAGCAAATGCTGAGCCATGAACCCACCCTCCCTCCCAGGAGAAGGTGAGTGGTCATTGGACACTCAAGCTTTCACCCACCAGCTGGCCCTCCAATACCCAAGTCTGTTTCCTAACCCTGGTCAGCAGTGTCACAGGCAGAAATCCAATTCACGCAGTTAAATTATAGATAGGAAAAAACAAAGGTAGTCCATCTTAGCAGTGATGGTACAGATTAATTCACATCTGAGTTCTAACAAGCAAAGAGACCAAGTCATTTGTAACTTGTACATGTGGGGTGTGGGTGCTGAAGAAAGGGGATCATAGTGCTGTCACTACTGCCATCACCCCAGAGGGATGTGGACTGCATTGTTGCTACTGCCATCACACTGAAGGGGTGGGGGCTGTAGTGCTTCTGCCATCACGACTGGTGGATGGGGAATGTAGTACTGCTGCTATTTCACCTGAGGGATGGGGGCCATAATGCTGATACTGCCATCACACCTGAGGAATGGTGAACGTAGTACCATACCTCTCAACCTTCTGCCTCATAAATTAGGGACAAGGCTTAACAAAATCAGGGACAAAGGACCAAATCCAGGGACACGTCTTCAAAATCAGTGATATCCACTCAGAAAGCTGGCAGAATAAGGGGCTTAGTGTAAAATGTATTTTCTAAGGAAGAACAAGTGTGTAACTTTAATGTCTGACATTATTTTGTGCTTACAATCCCCACTGTTTGGTAAGGAAACACAATTTTAGGAGGGACAGAGTAAAATTTTGAGGCAAAATCAGGGACATCCCTGAAAATCAGGGACAGTTGAGAGTATGCGTAGTACTGCTGCCATCACACCTAAGGGATGGGGGCCACAGTGCTGCTGCTTCTGTCACACCTGAGGGAGGGAGGTTGTAGTGCTTTTGCTGCTGCCATCACACCAGAGGGATGTGGGTCATAGTGCTGTTGCTGCTGCCATCGTACCTTAGGGGTGGAGCCGTAGTGCTGCTTCTATTACACCTTAGGGATGGGGGCTGTAGTGTTGCTGCTGCAATCACATCTTGTACCTAAAATAACTTTAAATTGGTACAAGGATGGAAGGATATGTAATAGTGGAAATCAAAATTGCTAAAATGCATGTTAGCAGAATTAAAAATTGTTAAATAAAGTACACAAAACCAAACACCGGTAAAAGCGGATTTTGGCTTAGCAAACACCGGTGACAACACCATTTTTTACAATGCGCAAAACAGAATATGCCCTTTCTCAATCCCGGTAAACCAGTGTCCCTGGTGATGGAGTCAGCAGCAAAGGGCTCACCCAGCTCCACTGCAGAGGTGTGCGGGATGTGCTCAGTGGCATCCGACTGGATGCACAATGTCCATGGCGTGTTGCAGTGGCAGCCACCACCTCTGCAGCAGCTGCAATCTGCTCCAGAGCTACGGTCATGTCCACCCGCATGATGCGTGCCTCTGCCAGCATCTGTGCATACCACGCAGCCGTGAACTCATGCTCCTGGACCATCACAGTCATGTGGCTTTGGAACTCCGCATGGAAGGCCTCCTGCCTCTCCACAGTCACCCACAGGAGGGCGAGGTAAGCCCCCATGTCATTGGCGGGTGATGCTTCACGGTGGCATCACCAACGTGCAGGGGATGGCTGGGACATGGGCAGGACTTGCCACTGTATGCCCATGGGTGGTGTCCTCCCGAGCCAATGGGGCTTGTGTGTGCACCCTGCCCGGATGCCACCGATGTCGGCGGCACTGCACGACAGTGGCACAGGGGGCACAGCACCCGGAGCGGCGGGCAGCTGTGCCACATCTGCAGCCTCACCATGCACAGTGTGGCCATCAATGGCAACCAGGGCCACGTGCACAGGCATCCCCGTGTTGGGTGCACCTCCGTCTGCCATGCCTGTGCTGGTGGTGGCGGTGCTGACCGCGGTGGTGCCGAGACCTCCCCGCATGCCACTGGCGAACACAAGGAGGGCGTCAGCAATGTCCATTGCATCATCCTGGTCATCATCAGATAACCCGGACAGGCTCCCCAGCCATGTGATGTACCCACCAGCTGTCCTGCCAGCGCCAGCTGAGTGGTCCACGGGACCCGCCTGCACTGGGGCCTTGACCGGTGTCACCCAGGATGTGGATGGTGCAGCTGCAGAATCAGCCATGGTGGTGTCGACGGCCCCATGAGATGGGCCCACATCCTCGCCTGCGAGGGTGTCACGTGCAGCCGTGTCCACGGCTGCACCCTGGAGGCGTGATGGTACTGTGGAGGGAAGAAGGGGGTACATGGTTAATGCACAGTACACATATGTTACATTGTTGTTGCACAACAGTAAATGGCCATCCACACGGTGCCAAGGCCGCAGGCCTGACCACGGCGGTGCCATGGCATGACATGGCTAGCCACGCCATGGCACAGTTGCACCCATCGACATCCCATCATGCACACTGCATGGCAGTGGTGTCACATGCAACATGGATGCACAGCAGCACGGGGCCCCCGGTGCAGTGGCATGGTGGCAGTGGGACCACAGGGCACGTCATGGTTTGCCAGCGGTGACCAACCCTATGATGTTGTGCCTGGGAGTACAGGGGCAGGTGTGGTGGCCTTGGCACATGGGTGGCGGCCATGTCCATGTCACACGGCTACTCACAATGCTGCAATGGGCTGCCACCGGTCTGGAACCCACCACCGGGGATGCCCTGCACGGCTGTCTGAGACACACTGGCAGCCAGGAGGGCCTCATTAGGGCTCAGGTGTTCGGCCGTGCTCGGCCCACCCCCTGTCCACCGCAGGGAGGCCTGGATGTTGGCCACCTTCTCCTTGGCCCTCCTGCGCCCGTTGTTCTAGTGCTTTCTGCACTCTGTGACTGTGCGGTTATACAGTGCCACGGTGTTCACCTGCCGGGCCACCTCCTCCCAGTCTGCTGCCCGTGCAGTCTGGCTGCCTCCCCTGCTGGTGAGGATGGCCAGGAGTAGATGGCATGCCTCAATGAGCCCCCTCTCTTCGTCATGCGTGAAGTTCGGTCGCCGCCTTGTGGCGGCGCTCGCATCCTCCGACATTATGGCTACTGTGGGGGGAAGCATCCAGGTGTTAGTCATGCCTGTGGATCCATATGTTCCCGCCCTGCCCGCCTCAGTCCATCAACCCCACCTGGACCCCTGCATAAGGTGGTCTGGGCGGTGGTCTGCATGTGGGTGACCTGGTATGGTGTGCGGCACACCACGGTACAGGGACCGTTGGAACAATGCACCTGCCTTGCTCGTCCACCGGTCCACAGCTGGGGTGCCTGTGATGCCCCCCGGGGGGGCACATGGTGCTGTCCACCATGGACATGTCCTGGTGCCTCAGCAGCGAGTGTGTGGCCACAGTGTTACCATGCCTGACCAGGGTCCCACCTGTGCTGTGCCAGGGGGGCACAGTCCAGTGACCACACCCATGGGGCAGCTGGCCGCAGTGTGTGTGGCATGGCAACACTGTTGTGTTGCCTGCACAGGTGCCGCCATGTGCCTCGGACTGACCGGTGGCACATCGCTGCACCCATCACATGTGGCCAGTAACACCCGGTCACATATACCTCTCCACAGTACCACTATACAGGGCACAGTACCTCCATGTGGGTCGCAGGACCACTGTCTGCCATGGTGCATGGCCAAGGCCCACTGCAAACTGTACCTGCGCACAGCAGTGCCCTAACCCATATGCCGCCATGTGTGCACCATGGCACTGTGACAGGTGGTCTGGACATGGCAGCGACCTGTCTACCAGTGTCCTGTGCATCCTGTGTACTGGACAGGTGCGGCGTTCAACATTATGTCCATTCGATCCACATTCTGTGCACGTTGGGAGGCACTGTTCCCCATGTGGTGGCCGTGGACGTGCAGAGGCTTGCATGCACCTGTGCATTTCCCCAGTGTGTTCTGTAAACCATGTCAATATAGCTGTGTACTCACCTTCAAGGCTCTGATTCCTCTCAGTCACCTGATCCCAGCCTGCAGCTTTGGGAGCATTTATGGCTCAGGGCATGCAAATGAGGCCTGGGCCTCTGGTAATGACATGCTAATCGGGTGAGATGCCCATGCATGTGGAATGAGGCAGTTTAGGGTGCATTGTCTGTGAATTGCATAACTGCCCCAGCTCATCTCACTTTACAAGGAGCATCTCCGAGATGCGCCTATGACGTTACAGCACATCTGTCGCACACACGTGATCACTGTGTGTAACGGCGCATCTTCCAAAATGTGCCGCTACACTGCTTCCATGATGCGCACTGCGGGCGCTGGCCATTCGCGTGTATCCTGTATCGTGCTCCGATGCACCCACATGCCGCGGGACGCGCTGCACCGGGGGTCAGTAGTGGCCATGGATCGCGACAGCGCTGTAGGTCGTAGTGCATGCCATGCACAACATGGTGGCTGCATGCGCATCACGCATGCCTAACCCAGCCATGACCTCCCCACACCCTAGCGGTTGGCATTGCGCATGACGTGCTTCCTTTGACTTATCGCACTTCACGAACTGTGTGCATTGTAGTGCACGTGGCTTTGTGTTTCACATGGTGCATATTGGGACCTCAATCACGCTTCACCATGTTGTGGTGGGTGGCAGTTACTGCCAGTGGGGAAATGCCTAGAGCTGGTAGACAATCCCCTAGGGCCATGAACTGGTCCCAGGTGGAACTGCTGCATCTGGTGGCACTTGTTATGCCGGTGGAGGGGCGGCTGTTTGAGCAGGAGGACCTCCATGTGAACAGGGCAGAGGTGTGGGGCTCTACTGCCAGGCGGCTGTTACAGCGCACTGGGCAGCCACACACTGGGGAGCAGTGCAGGCATCATTTCAGTGACTTCCAGAGGTGGGACCTGGAGAGACTGGGACTGCTGCGTCACCATGCATGCCGGGGTGTACTGCCAAGGCCAGGTAGGTGTCGCTCATCTGGCACCTTTTGTGGTGTGTGCTGGGTGTGTGTGTGTGTGTGTTGAGGCCCTGATGGGGCACCCACTTGGGTCACTGTCATCCTGCACACATGGCGGTGGCTGCACCTACATATGAACAGTACAGCTGTCATTGTTCACATCCTACCTAAAATGTGTTTTTGCACATCTGGCGCACAATGGCGTGGTCACTGTGGGAAATCAACATTCGGGACAGATTAAGAAAATCATAGTGACACTGTTCATGAGTAGAGGTCCCCAAATGCCTATGTTGAAAATTTGGTGAAAGAATTCAAAAAGATGATTGTTCTATGAGTGTGCATCGCACAGTTTTCACACACGCTCGTAACTTTGAAAATTGTTAATATTTTCACCCCAGATTTTCAACATTGCCATCTCTTCACACCTCCTTATGAATGGTACAGCTGTCATTTTTCACATCCTGCTCGAACTGTGGTTTCACACATCTGGCGCAGAATGGCGCGGTTGCTGTGAGAAATCAACGTTCAGGACAGATTAATAAAATCACAGTGCCACTGTTCAAGAGCAGAGGTCCAAAATGCTTTCACCAGGTGGGGGTCACAGAAAGGCCATGTAGAAAATCTGTAGTGCAAATACCAACAAACGCCCAGGGCGTTAGGGGTTTCTAACCAAAATATCCCACCTTGTATAGACTGACAGGCGTCAGGGGTGTGTCTTTGGATTGCTGGCTGTAATGCTCATGCCATTCCACCCCCACCCTGCAGCCAGTGACAGGCATCGAGGTGTGCTTTAGACTCTTAGGCCCCAGAGTTCACCCCATTCTCCTTATCCTGCACCCATTTCAGTGTATGTCCTCATGCAATGGGGTGACTGTCAAGCCGAACACCCCAAGGCACACCTCAACACTTGGTGTCTGCAGGATAGGGTGAGGTGAAATGGCGTGAGCATTATAGGCGACGACCCAAAGGCATATCCTAATACCTGTCCATATCTGCAGGGTGGAGGTGGGGTTGGTGTGAAGTTCAATACTTCACTGCTATTCCTATTCTGCATCTGTCTAACTCCTGCACTTCCAATGCTAATACCAGCAAGCAAACATTCAGCACTGACAAATACTTGTCTTTCATGCTATCACCATTTTCTCATTCTAACCTGGCTTTAAATAGAGCTGTTACCTTGGTAACCACTAGTGTCATGCACAGTTTTCTTTAAATAGCACTTTAACTTAATTTCTCTCGGACATGCGTATTCAGTTAAAACTGACTCTTTAACTTTTCAATTTTTTTTTCTATTTAGCCCAGCCAGTCATTTTGACATGCTCATATGTAGATTGTCTGTACATAGATTTTTATTAATTTCTGCCTTATA
The DNA here is from genome assembly GCA_016271365.2 of Neoceratodus forsteri. Lineage (NCBI taxonomy): Eukaryota > Metazoa > Chordata > Ceratodontiformes > Ceratodontidae > Neoceratodus > Neoceratodus forsteri. The sequence continues at coordinate 272,251,337 of JADMNL010000025.1, forward strand.
CAGGTTACTGAACTTGGACTCAAACGCTAGTCTTTTCATTCTTTCGTTAGAAAGCATATAGTGAAATTGCACATACTATTTATGTTAATTCTAACAGGTTAATAGGTTTTAAGGCACGCGGATACTTTAAGGAAGCAAATGCTTATTGGTTTTCCTTTTTTAGAGCCAGTTTCACTTTTTTTAAAATAAAAAGTTGGACACTGCGCAATAAGAATGCTAACTTCTAACATAACAGAAACATTTTGCTTCTTTGAAAAGATCTGGATGTTTATTATTGAGGAATTATAGTGACACTACATAGACATGGTTTCAGGAAAATATTTTGCTGCTGTACCACATGATGTTGGGCATTTAAACACAGTATGGTGTTTAAGTGAAAAGCATATAAAAGAATCTAACTACAGATCCTTACAGCTTGTTCCTAATGTAAAGCATATAATATGAAACAGAACAGTTAAAAACAAAGTGCTGGTGATACACTGGGAATAATGGTAAGGTACTAATATATCTTATACAGATAAAACACTATTAGAAGCAGGTAGCTTCTCAAAGAAAAACAGGAAAAAAATTACAAAAAACGAAGGGTACCTTAAAGGTATATACCCCTTATTATTTTCTAAAACAAAATTAGCTCATTCTAAAATCAAAAATAGATCAAACATGATGCTGTTATACCACACAGGTGTAGCGGACCAATGAAGCAGGTTGTTCAGAACAAAATAAATGACTACAAACAACTGAAATTTTGAAAAAATAATTTCAGATAAGGTAAAAATACACATAAAAAACTATCTAGTACTTATTACAGTGCTTATTGCAGTGTCAGTGGCTCAGCAGGTAGCACACTCATCTCTGAGGCCAGGAGATCAGAAGGCTGTGGGTTCTATCCCCACACCACGCACTTGGTTTAAATCACAATACTGACACTGTAGTGCAGCATGAGGGGGGTGCTGCACTCCTGAGATGCCATCTTTCAGATGAGACATTAAACTGAGGTCCCATCTGCCTGTTCTGGTGGTAGTTCAGGTGGATGTTAAAGATCCCTGGCACTTCTCGAAAAAGAGTAGGGGAATTTTATTGAGAAGGTTGGACTTCATTACAGAAAAATAACAGCATCCTATACATAAAAAACTAGATTCATAAACAGCAATAACAGAATGAAATACAAAATAGGAAACAAAAAAGGAAAAAACATATCATCAATCAATAGACAAAAGGTCACAATTACGCCAAAAGAGAAGAACTTGGGGACCTTTAAAAACTTGAAAATCATGCAATTTAACTAAACGAAGAGCCTTACAAATATCAACTATTATCTCTTTCATAGGAATCAATTTCTGATGTAAAACTAACATGCATCTAGCCTGCCATAGGTAATATCTAATAAGAACAAAAACAACATACAGGGTATCAACATGATATTTAGTACTTAAAGCAACATTTGTACAAAACATAATCTGCTCATATGATAATTGGAAGAATAAAGATTCGGACCATAAACCAATCAAATGGGACCAAAGGTCAAAAGAAAAAGAGCAATCAAGAAATAAGTGTTGTTGAGTTTCAGAATCTCATGGCAAAAGATCCGAGGGGCAATATCGAGCATTTAAAGCTTTATGCTTATGATTACTTAACACCCACCGGCCATAATTGCTTAACCATACCATATCCCATACATAAGGGGGTAGACGGGGATTACTAAGTTGTTGAAGAATCCAAGGAAAACGATTTAAGGGACAGAAGGGAAACACGACCGCTTCCTGGGCCTCCCTTCTCCAAACCTTGTCATATATCATACGTCTAGACAAAACACAAAAATCCTGTGGGAAAAAAACCCAAGATAAAGCCATCTTAAAGGCTTCTTTTCCATATAATGGGATTTCCCAAAGAACGAGATATAAAACTCTTTTGTCCAGAATTCCAACTTGCAAAACAGGATGAGAATCATAACATTAAATAAGGTTTCCAAACCACTACCCCAGGCTTTAAAGCTTTCCCAAAATTATAACTAAAAAATAAACTATAAAAAAAAGCAACTGGATGAATCATACCTATCCCTCCCTCCCGTATTGGTCTATAAGTCAGACTACGTTTAATAGGGTTAAGGCGAGACCCCCAAAACCCATGAAAAAATACCCCATATAATTTAGTAAAAAGTGCCATAGGCGGGGGAAACACATAACAAAGATACAAAAAAATGGGAATCACCAGCGTTTTAAGCAACACCACTCTCTTTTTCTTACCAATCGGAAACTGTTTCCACCCAGCAATCAGACCTTCTGCCCTCCCCAAGGCAAGATGCCAGTTGTGAGACAGCACATCACCGGTTCCCAAAAAAATCCCTAAATACTTGAATGGAGCAACCAAAATAGGAATCCCAGCGTAAGTGCCAGCTAGCGGGAGAGTGGTGTGACCTATAGGAACCCCAACACTTTTCCCAAAGTTAACTCTAGATCCAGAAACTGATGAAAAGGTCCGAAAAACCTGGACCAAGGCCTCTTCCTCAGTATGTATATCCACAACCAAAACCAAATCATCCGCATAAGCTAACAGTTTAATAGGTGGTAAAACAGGGCCCCCCTCCAGTCCTATGATTTGAGGGCAAAGTAATATAGCCCGTATCAAAGTATCAATATAAAAATCATAAAGGATAGGACTTAAGGGGCACCCCTGCCTGACCCCACAAACAATCGACACAGGATTCCCTAACCAACCATTCACATTAGGAATGATTCTGGCCCCCTTATATAAAGTCTGAATCCAAGAAAGAAACTTAACAGGAAGTCCAAAGGCCCGTAATACAGAGAACAAAAAAACTTTGAGAAACCCTATCAAAGGTCTTCTCCTGATCTAAACCCAAAACCCATCCAGAAACTGCCTTCCTATCACCCAGGGCAAATAATTCATGCAACAAAACCAAATTATCATGTTGGCATCTGCCAGGAATGCCCACGTCTGGACTGGACTTATGTGAACAGCAACTTTAAGTAAACTTGATAACAGAATTTTTGCCAAAATTTTATAATCCACATTTAGTAAACTAAGTGGTCTCCAATTATTCAAATCTGTAGCATCCCCTCTTTTGAAAAGTAAAATTAAAATGGCTTCTTTCATCGTTTTGGTCAAAGAGGCTGAGGCCAACATATCATTATATAACAACGTTAAAGCCGGGACCAAATCAGACATAAAAGTTTTAAAAAATTTTGCAGTAAGGCCATCTGATCCAGGTGCGGAATGCAAACATAAACTACCAATGGCTTGAGCCACTTCCCCCTCAACAATAGCAGCATTCAACACATCCCGCTCCTTGGAAGAGAGTTGAGGGAGATGTAAAGAATCCAAAAAGGTCTCAGCAGACTCACAATCCGGTATAGTGCCCAACATGTTAAATACATGCTGTTCAACAACATTAACCAAAGCCTCTGGTGTCATAACCAAGTCACCAGAGGGAGACCGTAGACACCGAATTAATTTAGAGTCTACACGGCTTTTACAAGCCTTAAAGGGTTCCAACCCCCCTTTCGACGTTCGGGTCCCAAATCGGGCCTCTTGTCCTAAAGAGCTAGCCCGATCATATTGTAGTTTTTCATCTCGTGCAAATAACAGCAATTTGATCACTATAATCATTCCGAGTGGTATCAGATAGAGAAATCAAATGTTGTAACTGCTGCCTCAGAGCCAAATATTGTAAGTATTGAGCAGTCTGAGAAGCAGCAGCCCTCTTCTGGAAGACCTGCTTCCACCTTAATTTAGAGTCTGCCCACCAGTCCACAACATCCTCATAAAGATCCGCCACAGAGAGCCGTGCAGCCCATTCCCTCCCCCACAACTTCAGGATTGAGGGAACCTCCAAGAGAGAGTCATTAAACCGCCAACAGTTTTTCTTACAGCGGGGAGCAGTATCCCAAGAAAAGGATACACGAAGAGCAGCGTGATCTGAAAACTCTACCCCCACAGTCTGACAAGAATGAATCTGCAAAACCTTAGACAAAAACATAAAATCAATTTGAGTTCTCAAGGGTCCCTTAAAACAAGTAAATCCTCCAGTCACATGACAATACCTGTAAGCATCCACAAGCTGAGCCGTGGTTATAATCTCCTTCAAAGCAATAGAATCACAAAATAGCTTGGGAGTTCTTAACCCTCTATCATTTTGTTGCAAACCACAGTTAAAATCCCCAACCCACAGGAGTAACCTAGAGGTATGCAAAAAGGGCCTCACCAAATGAAAAAGAGAAACTCGCTGAGCCTTAGTCTGGGGAGCACAGACTACGATGATTCGAAATCTCTCCAAAGAGTATGTAAAATCTAATAACAATGCTCTCCCTGGTAGTATATCAACCAATCTGGAAACATGCAAATCTAAGTTGGAGAACAAAATACCAATACCATCACACGTATCTGAACCAGATGACCAAAAGGAAGGACCACAGGTCCACGCCCTGGAAGCCTGTTGTAGTTCACTATGGGATTTTAACCTCGTATCAACAAGACAGACAATATCACACTGGAAGTCTTTCACTGTCAAGAATACACCCCCCAGTTTCTTCTGACCTTTAATGCTATTCACATTTAGGGAACAAACCGAGAAGGAAGCCATTTAAATACCAATGGGTGATTTACTCCTTCGACTTTGACGGGTTCGTTTAGCTATAGGATCCAAATCTTTACCTCCTTCCACATCCGGACAAGAACGAATGGAGGAGGTGTCTGTGTCATCCCCTCCAGAGTCCTTATCAGAGAGGTCTGTGGCTAATATAGCAAATTTATTACTTGATTGCCAGTTACTGAATCCCAGCTTCCTTGCCCCAACTAACAACAGCCAGGCCTTTCCTAGTTCTCTTGTGAGTGACTGGAATAAAACCAGAAGTGTCCAAATCAGAGGCAGACTGCAGGGAAGGGGGAGGGGGAGGCATCCTATCATTAGAAACAACCATGTCGTCCACACTTAAGGGCACTTCAGAGACAGAAGGGGGAACAACTTCAGAGGGCGGAACAGGAGTATCCTGAACAACAACCTCCGAAGGTTCCTTATGCACCGTTACTGAAGTAGAGGAGGGTAAATCACCTTTCAAATCTCGGGCAGCAACCCTCTGAGCCTGAATTTGCTGTGCTACAGTAATCAAACCTTCATGTGAAGGACAATCCTCCCTATTATGGGATGCCCAGGGACAACGCCCATAGGCATGACCCGTACCTTCACAAAGGTTGCACTTAAAAAGATTTAAGCAGGCACTTGAAGTATGGCCAAAATCAAAACAATGACTACACTTCACAGTGTCACAAGCAGAACTGAGGTGAGTACGTAAGCCACACTTAAAACATGACTTGGGCTGCCCAGCATAAAAGATGAGCCCCTTATCTTTTCCTAAATAGAAAAAACTAGGTAAATGTCTAGGCCCAGTATTGGTAGAATGTAGTTTAACACGAACTCTCCAACCACCATCCCAGATTTGTTCACTATCCAACGTGGGGGTAGGCCTGTTAAGCACCTCACATCTTTGTTTTAACCAAAATAAAATATCCTCCACATTCACCCCTTCGTTTTTAAAAATAATCGTAATATTACGAACAGCAGGTTTGGTTAATGGAATAGCCTGAAAAGGAGACCAAATGGGAGAAGTCTGATAGGTTGCATACTGTGCCCAAAACCTATTCAAACCTGAAACCTGTTTGAAACTAATGTCATAATTATAATTACCCAAACTAATCAGGGCAAAAATCTCCAAAGAAAAAAATTTCATAGAACCTTTTAGCAATATAAACACAATCTGGGGGTTCCTCTAACCCTCCCTTATATAGCAACCAGACGGCATTACGCCTAGGTGCCGGTTCTCCCTTAGTGGAAAATAAGTCAGCTAGTTTAAAACCAACTGGGCGACCCTGGTCAGACGTCACAGGATTTTGCAATACTGGTGTAGATCCTGGGCATAAAGGAACTGTAGGTCCAGGGGGTATAGAAAGGGAAGAAACAGGAGACAAAACAGCTTTAGATAAAACGGCAGCATCATGAACAACAGGTGACCCTAAATTAAGAGAAACATCCCCCACACTAGTACAAGAACGTGAGTCATTAGGCTGAATAGGTAAATTACCACCTTTCAGAAGTCCACAATCTGAATCAATACCCCGGGGTTCGTTGGAGCTCAAGTTAGTGTCAGAGGCCTCAGAAGTAGCTGCTTTTTGCAACATTTTTAAATATGTGGGATCCTGAGAGTCTGGAGTCCAAACACCCCCTTCCCCCTGCTCCCAACCAGCACTTTCTAAAGCCTTTTCTGGTGACCAGGATGCACAGTGGAGCAACTAGGCGTAGCCAATCTCATAGATGAAGGCTTTCCCCAGGAAATCCCACGTTTACTCCACCTAGGGCTTTATTGGCGAAAAATACCTCCATAGAACAAGGCAGATGTCCAGCCGTCTCAGTCCGACTCTGGAGAAGCTTACCTCGGGCTTTTCCCGGACCACGCTTCATGTTATCCAAAGAAAGTTGTTTGCCAGGCAAAAGAACAGGCGTGGGCTGTGGGCACACCGAGACCGACCTCGGAAGACTGCCAGCCCCATCGGAAACAGCCGCCAATGCGGAAGTAGCAGAAAAACGCGCCGAACCTTCGGCGTCAACAGGGGGCTTAATCATCAAAGCGTCTCCTGGTATGGCACTCCCCGTAGATGCCCGAGGGAGCGCCGCAATTTCAGAATCCAACTGCTGCATTTGTCGAAGCAGGGCTGAACGTTTTCCCAGCAATGCTGAACGAGAAAGATCCTCAGCATCTGAACAGGTAACACCCTGTTGCTCAGCAGAAGCCAAATCTCACGGAACAGAAGAATCAATAATTGTAGCTGCACTGACTGCAGCTACAGCAAGTTCTCTTCTATGGCCTCAGAAGTTGCAAGCACAGGAGAGGCCCACTCTCCTGTACTCCCGGCGTCCATCTCCTCCGAAGGTTCATGCACACTGGCCATCTTGCAGCCAGTAGCAAAGGCTCCCCCTACAAAGAGTAGAGGAATTTCCCCAGTGTCCTGGCCAAATGTCCCCTATTCACTAAAAATACCACCAACAGCTTAATCTGGTTCAAGGTCAGTTGGCATTCATCTGTATCCCCCCCCTCCCACGGGTTGTACCTGAAAATAGGCAGAATTTGTCTAGTGCACTTACCCGGTCAACAAAAACGAAATAAATTATTGCATTGTACATTTTTTTGAAACCTTGATTCATTTTACAAGTTATGAAGTGTCTATATATTGTTTTATTAGAAATTCAAGTTGCAAAACCAAGAAAAGCAACGAAAAGCTAAACAGTGATCAAAAGCCAAATACCATTTTATTAAGGTATGGATGGTGCAATATTTTTTAAGGCACATAGGGACATACGGAGAGTAATGCAATTGAAATGTTGTATTGAGATACTACAGCTATTAAAAAGAAACGTGAGATCTAGAAACACGTGATACAGGTTTATAATTAAAGTAGTAGTTAAATTACAATAGAAATTGATTCAATCGAATGATGCAAACGGGAGCCGACATGTCCACTTGAGCTCCGTGATGGCCTACCTCCGGCACAAAATATGTTAGCAGAAGAACGTAATACTTATTATTTTTAGTGTAAAATATGTGTTTCTTACCTTCTCCATGTATGCTCGGCATTCTACATCTTGAGATATTAAATGAAGGCTTCTGGCGTGGGTCGCGTTGGCAAAAATGTCACCAGACGAAGTTAGACATATTTTATAGCAGAAGCAAAGGCAGAAAGATTTAAAAAAAAAAAAACGGAAGATACAGAACTACTGTCTACTTCAGAGGGTCCACCTGCTGTCAACCTGTTGTCAATGACAAGAATCACTTCTACATGAGGTTAGATTAACTTATAGTAGAAGACACACGCATTTTTTCACAAACTGGGCCAGTATTCAGACACAAAAAAAGGGTGAAAGATTTTAAAACACTTCACTGCCAGCTTCCTAAGTTCTGTTTGCTGCTAATTCCTATTGACTGACCTATTAGTGTTGCTTCTACTAACCATCTCAAATTAACTAGCCCAAGGTGGTCACTGTGATATTTTATTTATGGCAGAAAATCTTGTGGTCATGTCGGAGGCTCCAGTGATGGAGGGAGATAGCACTACTAAAAAAAGACCCCTGGATAAGGATGATACTGGAACAGAGACAGTCCCCTGTTCAGAAGCTAAAAAAACAAATACTGATCAACCTTTAACTGTAAAACATTTTAATTTTATTATGTTAGAAATCTCTAGCATGAAAATAACCTTAAATAAAATGTCAGACAATATTAAAGAAATAAAGGGGGAACTAGCGCATCAAAAACAAAGAATTACAGATGCTGAAACTAGGATTAGCAGTGTGGAAGACTGAGCCACAAAGAAAACAGCTGAATGGGTTACAAACTCAAGGAAAATAACTGAATTAATTGCTAAAGTAGAAGATCTGGAGCGTAGGAGCAGGCGTAACAATCTGAGGGTATTTGGTTTAAAGGAAGATATAGAAGGAGCAGATACAACTGAATTTACAAACAGGTTATTGCTGACGATTGCAGGTCCTCCTCCAGGGGCTTCTAGATACTTCACAGAAAGAGAATGCAGGTCTCTTAAACCTAAGCCATCTAAAAATGAAAAGCCCAGGTCCTTTGTATTTTGATTGCTAGACTTTCAACAAAAGGTATATTTATTCAGACAGCCCTTAGGAATACCACCTCTATAAACTCTGAAGAAAGTTCAATAAAAATGTTTAATGATTTGCCTCCAGAAGTAATCAGTAAACGAGATTTTTTTTTCCAATTAAACGTAAACTGAGAGAAGCTGGTCTTAAATATGGATTGTTGTACCCCACTAAACTGAAAATCTGGGCACCTTCTGGTATTAAAAATACAATGGATTTGAAGCAGCCAAACAAGGGTTGAGGAAGGACTTTCCTACTTGATTTGCCAACTTTGACTTTCAACACTGATGGAGACAAAACTTTATGCAGCATAATTAAGAAGGGCTTGTTTAATGGGTACCTGAGATGGGACGGAAGGGGAGCTTGAACTGGGGTCGGAAGAATACAGTTCAATGTGCCTCCCTCTTTATTGACTGCGAGGTCAGCTGAGCAATGAGCACTTTACCTTAAACTAATGGATCTAACAGTAATGTGTACCTAGATTTGATGCCCTGGAGAATAATATCTTTATAACAGCTGTGGCAGTAGAAATATAACACATTTAATTTTAAAACAAGCATCTAAACTGATTGTCAAAATGGTACAGGATCACCGACCTAGAGCATCTGGGATACCTGGATGCGTATTTTGTTAGGGAATTTCACTTCAAATCATTTTTGCAATGACAGTTTAAGTATTAAAAATAGAAGACACAGGGGTCGCCAGAGAGGTTTCTTTGGGCTCTCCTGCAATTTGGCATCACATTAGTTTGATGCTATGGGTGTCTATAATATTTTCCCTTAAGAAAAAAGGCTTGAAAAACGGAATATAAAATGTGTGCAAGTAACAGCTGACTGTTCGGATGTTGTATCCAGGGTATCAAGGGGTCCTCTTTTCTTTTTTATTCTAGTTAAATGGACATTGCTCATGCCTCGACAGCTGAGGGGTTGAGGCGGCTCATTTTTCAGACCTATGTTGGTCTTTCTGGTATCTCATGTCGGGTGCTCATTGTTGCAGACCTACTTGAAAATTGATGTTGCCTAAAAGATTCATTTTCAGCTATTTTATTTTTATCGCTTTGTCTTACCGTTCAGATGCTGTAACGGCTATACCAATGGTTCTATTTTGGCTCGTGGACAGTTTTTTTGTGCAAGGGCTCGAGCAGCACTAGCTTGTATTTGTGCGTGTGCATTGACATAAGATGGGGATGTGCCACAAAGCAGTATGGGAGACAAATGCTCGTAGGAAGCCGAAATGGATGAACTGTTTGAGGAAATAATGACAGACTGGATGTGGTCGGTATTTACGCTTGTTTTTTTTTTCCCCATTACAACTTTACTACTTCTACATTTGCTTAATCTGTAGTACTAATGGGATGGTAATATCTATCACCTTACGAAAACACCAGCAAATACAAACATGTGAGACACTAGAAATTTTAAACCAAAGGCCCTGACAAACGGATTGAGAATTATTCTGACTCTGTGCACGCATGGGGTGGCTTATTTATGTTTACAATGCCTGTATTCACAATAGGTAATCCAATTTTGTGTCAGGCTATTATTTTAAAACACAGATGTGTGCCTTTTGCTGAAGGTCTACTGTAGAATGATTATTAATACTGCAGGAGAGGAAAGAGAGGAGGAAAGAGGAGGAAGAAATTAACTACTGCTGATTAAGGACATTGGTTGCAGAAACATTTTAAATTGATTTTAGATCTACAGTTTGTCTGATACAGTTTAGATTAATGTTTATATAAAAATTAACATAGGGATATTAAGATGGTTTTCTTTTTTTGCTCATTTGTAACCTCTATAAATGTTAGAGTTTAAGATGTTATCTTAAAATCTTTATCCATGCAAGGAATGTTCTAAGGATGGCAGAGTTAATTCTATAGGATATTATTAAAGGTATTATTAGGTTAGGAGTGTAATTTTTATATTGTTATATGATCTCACTTTCTAAACAGATGTTATTGTGGGCATATTATATGCACAAAAGAGGGAGGGATAAGGGGAGGGTTATGCAGTGACAAGATGGTCTAATAGAGGGAACTGTTTTAACACAACTGAACATGGTTACACTTTTTAGTGGGATTTGGTATGTTGTTCTTCTATGATGTACTCTCAATGACTATAAGAAAGCCAGGAAGTACCAGACGGAGCTGGATTCTGTGCTCCACAACATTTGAAGATAGCTTGGGATGGGGATTTTGGTGCATCTGATTTAAAATGGTGTAAAAAGGGGAATGTGATTATTAATGGTACCCCTTTCATCATTACATTGTATATTATAAAAGATGATTTTACTTTGTAGTTGCTTTAGCTTTTTTTCTCTTTTTATCGCTCTTTTCTCTGTACTAATATAGATACCTTTGTTATGGAAGTGATGCATGTTCATAGAACCTCAATGGTCAACCTGAATATTACTAGAATTAAGATGGGGGAACAGTTTTTGCAAAGAAAATCACAATTTTCATTTCTTGGGGACATGGCGATTGCTAACACCATTAACATGATTTCATGGAATGTTAAGGGACTCAGTCATAAAGTTAAAAGATATTCAGTCCTCCGACATCTTAAAAAACTTAATGCATCATTTGCCTTTTTACAGTAATCACACCTCAAAGTTGAGCATTATGACCTAATGAGGAAGGAATGGGTAGGACAGGTATCTGGAGCAGATAACAGCTCAAAGAAAGCAGGTGTCCTGATCTTAATAAACAGAAGTATTGATTCTAAACTTTCCACAAAAACAGAAGATGGAAATGAGCACTTTCTTATACTTCAGGGGACAGTTGGAGAAGAACGTTTTACTCTAATTATTGTTTATGGGCCAATGGCACCATCCCATGAGATTTCAATATCTTACAGAATAAACCTGGCACCCTTCAGGCCGGCATGGTGATTTGAATGAAATATTAGATCATATACTAGCTAGAATTAGGTTCAGGCCGGGCATATCTACAACAGACAGAGATCTATTAGCTCTGATGGCCAGTTCTGGTTTGACTGACATCTGAAGAGTGCAACATCCACTAATAAAAGAAATTACATTCTGGTCTCCCTGTCATCAGTCAGGCTCCAATTTAGACTACTTCCTTATTGATCAATAGCTAGTTTGCAGGGTGACCTTTTCTGAAATCAGACCTCTGGTGATTCTGATCACTCTCCAGTAGTATTAAATTTGTCAACAATACAAGGTTCGCAGAGATCTAAGAGATGGAGACTAAACAATAGTATACTAAACAACTCAGATACTGTTAGTGAAATTAAAGCTAAAATATCGGAATTCATGATGTTAAATGATACAGAGGATATTAAACAGGGGGTCTTGTGGGACTCCTTTAAGTGCTGGCTGAGGGGCAGATTAATAAGCCTATGTGCATATCAGAAGAAACAACATATTCTCACACAAACTATGCTGTTGGATAATATTAAAATGATAGAGATACAACTGAGTAGTTCTGAGGATAAGACTCTGTAGGAATATTGGTCTAAATAAACTAAAAATGGAGTATAATGAACTACTGTAAGTAGGTACGATGCAGAGTTTGCAATTAGAAAAGCTAAAATTAAATATGTGGACATTGGCTCAAGGGCTTAAAAAATGTTAGCAATAAGGCTTAAACAAAACTCTGCTACCACATCTATTGTGGCAATAAAGGGCTCTTTAAGTAATAAAGTACATACTAAGTCGGCAGATATTAATAAGGAATTCTGCAGGTTCTACAAAAGACTATATGCTCAGGACAATGAAGAAAACAATACATTGTCCTCAACTTTTTATTCAGAACTAGACTTACTTTCTGTTACATCAGAACAATCAAGGAGCTTAGAGGCTGATATTTCTATTATAGAGATTTTAGAAGCTATTAAAGATCTTAAAAAAATAAGACTCTGGGTCCAGATGGCTACTCAGCTAATTTTGATCATACTTTTGCTGAACAGTTATCACCTATCCTTAAACAGATGTTTATGGAGGCTCTTTCACAAAGCACATTGTCTAGTGACCAAACACGTGGATTTATCACTTTCATACTTAAACCAGGAAAAGAATCCCAAGATTGTAACAGTTACAGACCAATCTCCTTAATCAACACTGACGTAAAAATCCTAGCCAAAGTTTTAGCAAATAGGCTTGAAAAAGTTATTCCACATTTAATTACATCCCAACAAACAGGATTCATGACAGGCAGGATCTCCTCTGATAATATTAGAAAAATATTCCATGTGCGGGAACCATCTAATAAAGCTAATGTGTCATGTGGGCTACTCTCTCTAGATGCCGAGAAAGCATTTGATAGGATACTATGGAATCACATATTTAGTTTTTCATAAATATAATTTTCCAGCTAAATTTATAAAATTTGTTAAAATCTTATATAATTCCTCTTCAGCCGTGATAACAAATGGAATCATTTCAGAACACTGTAATATAACAAGAGGTACTAGATAGGGATGCCCGCTTTCCCCTTTACTTTTTAATCTTACTATTGATCCTCTAACAAGAATGCTTAATTCAGACAGGACAATTTCAGGTATCACGATCACAGGTAGAGAGGTGCGTATGTCAGTTTATACAGACGATCTTCTTCTCACCTTATCTGACATAGGCGTTTCAATTCCCAGGTTATTACAAACAATAGAGGAATTTGGGGAGATTTCTGGATACAAACTAAACTTAAAAAAAAACCAAAATTTTTACCCCTAAATAAATGGTGTATTAAAGAGAGAATTTTATACTTTGGTCTGTCATGGGTGACCAAATATATTGCTTACCCAGGGATAAGGTTATACAAGAACATCTCATTAACAGTTAATAAAAACTTGACACTTATCAAACAGAGCTTCATGGAATCAATAGCAAGATGGCATAAATTACCACTAGGATTCTGGGGAAGGCTTGATGCAGTTAAAATGAACCTTTTGCCCAAGGTCTTATATATTTTCATTATGCTACCCTGTAGAATAAACAAAAAGAGGACTGAGAGTCTTAACTCTGAAATATCCAGATTCATTTGGGGCTACAAAAAAAATAAGAATGTCCTATCACAAGTTGACAAAGAGAAAAGATTAAGGTGGACTAAAAGCACCGGATCTCTTCTTTTATTATTTAGCTGCTAGATTATCTTAAATCTCTAAATTGGTTTCACTCACACCTACTTCAATTTACTTTCCAGAATGGATGAAAATAGAGATTAACGTATGTAAATCTTTATAAATGAGCTTATATTCCATTTTATCAACAAAGTCCCAGCCTCAGTAGGAAAGGTTATAGCAGATTCAGCAAGAATAATAAAATATGTTGTGACAACATTCAAATTTGATCTACATAAGTCACTGCTCCAACCGATATGGCATAACCTGAATTTTCCAATATGTCCTGACCTCTCATTAAAACACGCTTGGATTGATAAGAATATTAGAGAGTAAAATACATTATGCATAATATCTCTTTCAACTCCTTTGAAATAATGATGTAGAAATATGCAATATCAAGGGAAGGTAGAGAGTTCTTTGAACAACTGCTAAATATAGTTCAGATTCAAATCCAGCCTGAAATAACACTCTTGGAGGAAGCCAGATCTTTTATTTCATGCATGCATCTTTCCCCCACTATCTCAACTTTACACAATTTTCTTCTAGACACAGGCAGAGGTTTACCTCCGGATTCTGGTAGATGGTGGTCGCAGGAACTAGAGGTAAGTACTGAGGAGTGGGACTAGTTTAAAATTGGGGATTTTGCTAGCAAAGCATTTAAAACTTCTACTCTGAGACTGTTACACTTTAAAACACAACTTATTTTTCACTCCAACCCATATGCATAAAATGGGTCTCAGAAAAGATGCTCTTTGCAATAAATGTAACTCTGATATGGGATCCCTCTCATATGTTCTGGTTTTGCCCAAACATTCAGAGATTATGAGATGAAATTAGAGAAACCACTAGTGGAATAACATTTCTGAAAGACAGAATAAATCTTGACACGTGTTATAGAACACTTCAATAATGACATCAGATTGACTCAGGAACAAAAATACTCACTTTTATTGATAGGAGCCTCTGTTAGGAACTGTATTTTACAACACTGGATTCAAGACACATGTCCCTCTAAAAGGGAATGTCAGACTCAAATAATGGAGAATCTGAAAACAGAGACGATGGCACCATGCTTCAATGGGTTAGAACATAAATTTGACTTGGTATGATAAGATAGATAAGTTATTTAAAGGAAGTTATGTAGATCCAAATATCCCTTAAACATCTATATACTTTTAATCTAAGCTGACATAATTAATATGGGTAACAATTTTGACCAACATCTGTTAATAATATTGGGCTTACAAAAACACTGGTATTTAGCTCTTGTTAGCTTGCTTGATCTCCTCTTTCGTCTAGTTTTTTATTATTCTTACTTTTTCTATCTTCTTTTTATTTCAGTATAGCATGTATGTCTAAGAAAGTCAAACAGACTTCCAAAATTCTGTGGAGGTTATAATACATTATACTATATTAGATAGAATATATTGACTTTTGTTAAGAATGGAAGTTTTATTTGAGAAATATCCAAGAGTAGATTAGAATGCAATACATTAATCCTTTTTATGTAAGCAATAATGCCCGACAGGGTGGGTGGTATTGGGCAATACGGACCGACCAGGCGTAATGAGGCCCGCGCGCGCGGGCGAGTATAACCCTGGCGGTCGGTATGCTATACACCTGGAGGCGGATATTGCGTTAAAAAATAGGCACTGCAAAGAAAAAAAAGTTTCATTAAAAAAAAAAAAAAAATTGTTTAACTAAAGTTTTGTAGTCATTTTTAGTAAAGTAGTTCCTCCTCCAGTATGGATTTTTGTCCTATTGCAGATTCCGTGGGGGTTGGTGTGCAGTTTGTGACGGGAGTCTACGTTGTTGCGATATCGGGACTAAAGAGGAAGCTTGGAGAGTCCGTGGCGGGGGTTGGTGTGCAGTTTGTGTCGGGGCTCTGCTGGTGTGGTTGCGATACGGGGACCGGGACCGGGAGGAACCTAAGAAGGCGGCGGCGGACAGTCAGCAGTCGATGAGTTCCGTAATGTTAGATTTTTTTAATTTTAAAATGGGCGTTTTTCTGTTGGCATCGGAAGAGGCAGCTTTATGTGTGGTGGCGCTGCAGTTTTGAATTACTCGTTGGTGACTGCGGTGATGTGGAGACGGACAGCTTGGTTTTATTTTAAAAATTTCTTTTTATTAATTGTGATACTTTCTGGATGTGGCCAGGTCTGGGTTCATGTGGCAGGTGGCACTGAATTGGGGAGGGTAGGGGCAGGATGTCTCGCTAAGCGAGTGAAAAAAATGGCGTTAATTTGAAATGGAAATGAAGTATTTTGGCCAATTAGGAGCCGAGGTGGGTATTAGGATACTAGAGTGGTTAAGGGCCAGTATAGGCTGGTACTTCTAACTTGCTGGTCATCTATTGAAACTTAATGTACCCCTATTTTGAGGGTACTGACCAATCAGATTGCAGCAAGTAAGAAGCCCATTTTCTAAATGTACATAATGATAAACAGATTTAACTCATGACTATGTATGTTATATGATCAACTAATTAATTATTTGCCTTTAAGGTCAGAATATTATTGTACACTGTAATATTTATTTTGATGAAATACTAATTTTTATTGATAAAAAAAACAATAGAAATTGTTCCGAATTTACATTATTCCCCTTGTCTTGGACTTGAATACCTAAAATTAAAATATATACAGAATTAGAATAAAAATGTATATATATATATATATATATATATATACACACATATATATACACACACATAATTAATTTAGCTCCTGAAGAAGTTGATTGGATTAATAAGTGGTTTATAATAAATATACTAAAACCAAATCCAGTGAGTAGGTCTTTAATCTCCAAATACATTATTTGTTTTTCAAAACTATTTTTATTTAGTTTTTCCATGAAAAATACATATAATGAGTCAGATCGCTTTAAATAAAGGTAATGCATATCTTCCTATACAATATTGTGACTTTACAATATTCTTAAGAATAATCATGAGACTGCTACCCAGACAATACATTTGCATGGGTACATAGTAAAATTAATTAGTTACCATAGAACTACCTAAGAGAATGACAAATAATATTATTACTGTAATAATCATAAATACTGAGAGTTATAACAACTCTTATTTAACCAGTAAAAGAAGGCTGCCCAATCTGCTTCATATTTATGCAGTGTCTTATTACTGAGATGGCTAATACGTTCATTAATGGCTATCTTTGCTAATGAATTAGTCCATTCCTGCAAGTCGGGAGGATGTGTATCCTTCCAGTGTAGTAATACAATTCTTTTAAAGCATAACAGATCCAAATACATTATTTATACCATTAAAGTAGTCTTTCCTATTTCTAGTCTGTTTTTTTTTCCCCTCCCAATTGTCAATTTTGTTTTACCTGCTTCCTGGTTCCATTTGGCTGCCCCTTAGACTTTCACCCAGTGCTGTGCGCTTGTTCTTCCTGTGCGTCTCCAGCAGGCATGGGTCTAATTTTCAAACTTTAGCTGGCAAAAGAGATGCAAGCTAACAACATGGCAGCAAATAAAAAGTTATATAAGGATCTCTGATGAGCTTCTCAACAGCTCTTTCACTGCTAGCCATTCACCATGAATAGTTCTGAGCTACAATTCCTCAGTGGTTTGAATTTACTTGTGGAATTGCTATCTAAGCACAAAAGTACAAAGTCACATCCTTCATGACCTGTTCAGAATAAAATATTTTTCCTCTTATGGCTGGACAAATTGAAAACAGTTTAACCTGTCCTTATAGTACAAGCACCCCCCCCCCAAGAGAACGAGTGGACAACTAGCAAGGCTTCCATCCACACAACCCAATATATAATTTATCAGATTAGTACAGCCTTAATAATAGTTGCATTCATTAAAACTGTTCACTGATCCCAGAGTCACCTCAATGCTCACATGGTATTTACCTCGAAGCAGTCATCCCCTAGTGCTGCAACAGTAAGCCTATCAGCGTTTACCCTGAATATCTGATTTTAAATATGCTCAATGTTTTCTGTCTGTCCCAGCCACTGGTGAGTCTCCGTTTACCTCAACAGGGCACGACAAAGGAAACCATCAATGGGGCTCCTCCTTCAACCCAGTAGGCTCTCTTGAGAGCAACTGGATTACAATATTTTAGTAGTGTTTGGGCTTTCTGTTTCCATCACCTGAAGTGGTTGTTGTGAGGCAAATTTACCAACTCTTGGGGGACCACTTTAGAGGATAAGGTGCACAGCACTAAGACTAAAACTTAACCGGATTTATGGGATATGACCAAATTACCCACCATCTCCCTCCCCTCTCTTTGGGCACTCATAAACCTCAGACAGGTGCTTTAAACATATTTAAAAATGCCAAGTGCACACTTTAAAGAGGTAGTAGAGCAGAAGTAAAGTAAAAGTTTTTGAAAAGATGTGGCAAGTCTCTGCATAAACTGGTCTTTGCAGCCTCAAAACTATTATAATCACTGGGGCCCTCTTTCGTCCAGACTCTGAATAGTGTTAGGTACAGAAGGCTGTAGTGAAGTCAAGCATCTTTAAGTTTCTTTTTAAGTGGCAGGGAAGTGTCCCTCCTTTTAATCACTTTGGGTGGTAAATCACTAAATACCTTTATTCTGCACCCTTCATAGTCTTTGAACTACTTGTCTCTAATCATTCTTTGGACAATGATTTTTGTTGGAAATGCAGCAGTTTGAATAAAAAGGAGCCAGGTATTTTATCTGGGCCAGATTTTGGTTTGAGACATCTATGTGCTCTCTCTACAATGTATTTCGGGCAGTCTGGGGGGAGCATGCTATCTGT
Organism: Neoceratodus forsteri; assembly: GCA_016271365.2. Classification (NCBI taxonomy): domain Eukaryota; kingdom Metazoa; phylum Chordata; order Ceratodontiformes; family Ceratodontidae; genus Neoceratodus; species Neoceratodus forsteri. The sequence continues at coordinate 272,269,846 of JADMNL010000025.1, forward strand.
AACCACAACTTATTCACAAAAGAACTGGGATCACTCCTCTCAGTCCAATTATTAAGTTATTCCTCCTGCTCTCTAAATCTTCAGTTTTGGCTTCTAGTTTGGTCAGCCTTTTGGTGTTCCATAAGCCCAGATGAATGTCCTTTTCTAATTTATCCTCCACACTACTGAGTTTGTGCTTCAGCATCAGATATTCATACTTTATGTTCTGCTGTTTCTTGCTTCTGTCCTTTAAAACCAGCAAGGAGGTCTAGCACTCATCTTTACTAGGTTTAATATGGAAAGAAATGAAGGCCGCGGCCCATCTGGATTCTTTCCCCCACACCTGTGGGTTAATATAAAGATGCCTGATTAGACTTCGCCCAGTTGTCAAAATGGTTTTTGAATGTATTAGCATTAGAAATATCAACCAATACTAGAGGTATTTTCCAGAGTCTAGCTGCACGTATAGTTATGTAGTTATTCCTTTTATTTATATTAGCCTTCTTAATAATAATCTGTTTATTGTGTGATCTAAGTTTTTTTTATTAATACAAATAGAAAAGTTACACGTGGCCATCAAAGATGGAGATTGTAACACCTTATGAATGAACAAAATGTCACCCCTACAGCGTCTAACTTGTAGAGTCTGGAGTCCAGTTGCCTCCAATCTCTCAGTATACGATTTACTTTTCAACCCAGAGACCATTTTTGTAGCTCTGCGCTGAACCCTCTCCAGCAACACCAGATAAGGATTCCAGAAAGGGGATCCATAGTCCAGATGGGGCCTAATATGTGATCTATACAGTGGAATCAAGCACTCCTTGGTTCTTGTAATGAATGAATGCTTGATTTGGCTCAACAATGAATGTGCCCGGCTGGTTATTTTCATACAGTGGTCATGTGGAGTTAGTTTGTTAGTAACACAAATTCCTAAATCTCTTTCTATTGAGGATGATTTTAAGGGAACATTTTTTACCTTATATATATATATATATATATATATATATATATATATATATATTCTTTTATTTGTTCTACCATAGTTAAGTACAACACATTTATCAATATTAAATTCCATGGAATTCAGTTTGGCCCATTGTTCAATAGCAGATAAATCAGAAATTAAAGCGTTTCAAATCTTCTTCAAGGCAATCTCTTGCAGCAGGTCATAACACATGGGAATTCAGCCGCAGGCGTAATTTCCTCCAGATGACTTCTCAGCAGTTGACCTTGGGACCTCCCCCAACGCTACCATGTGGTGTCTGCCTGGCAGGTATAAAAGGGGAGGTCTCGGCTACTCCTCAGTTCTTTTCAACCGCGACCTGCATGCAACAAGTCCTCCTTCGGAACTCTGCTTACCAGTCGTCGACCAGAAAGAAAATCTGCTCGGGGCCTTGGCCTGTACACGGCACCCAGGATTCTGCCTTTAAAAGTGGTTCACCATGGATCCATCAGGGTCTCACCACTCTGAAAAAAAAAAAGGGGTAAGTATCTGAGAGGTGGCCCTGATATGTTGTCTTCTACACTGTTGATGACTGCTGGCTCCTTTCTTGCCTCCGTCAACGGCTCCTCCATGAACTGTGTGTTCAGGGATACCTGAGATGGTAGCCGCTGTTCCGTCATTTTCTCCACCGTTGATGACTGCTGGCTCCTCTCTTACCTCCATCGCTGGCTGCTCCATCGATGATGAGTCCGGGGATCACATTACAGCTTCAAAGAGCTGCCTCCCCCTTCGATGCTGTCTAGCCATCATCATCATCTGTCGATGATGGCTTCAGGACCATTGACGATTCTACCATTGTCGACCTTGCCTTATGGCCCGTCAATGATCCTGCCATCAATGACGATTCCTGGCACCCCAATTCTGTCGACGCCAAGAGCTTCAGGCCCATCAATGATCCCATTGTCGATGACCGGCTTACAGGGCTTACTGCTGGCACCCTCATCGATGATCCTGGGGTCCTATATAACACCCCTCATTGACAGTTCCAAGTTTGGTTCCACTGCCTATTTCTATTCCGTCAGTGGTTCCAATACACTCTGTCCAGTCAGCCATGGCCCACTGGACAGATGGCCATTATCTATGTCCAGGCACTGGTACAGACCATACTGGACCAGACTTAGACCCTGAGCTCCCCTAGGGAGGGGTGGGTTCTGGTCTCTGCTGCCTCTCGGTCCTCTTTGGCCTAGTGGATGGCCAGCTCTTCCTCTGTCCCCCTGGGCCTGTACATCCAGGATGTGGACATGGAGGGCCCTTTCCTGCAGGACTGGGATCTTGCTGACCAGGTGGATGTGGACAGCATGGACTAAGGGGAATTCCCTCTGTCCTCCTCTACTGCCTCCACTGTTCAAGGTGAAACTACCCCTGAACTCCCTTGTTCTCCGCCAGATGACCCAACGTTTTTGGACATTATGATCCACCTCCACAAAACATTTGGATTCAAAGGCACTGCACAAGCTGCTTCTAGGAAGCAATTGACCCAGTACTTGAATGTGCCAGAATGCCCCACTCTGGTCATCCCCACCCCTGGTGGACACCTTTGAAGAGACTATCATGGCTGCATGGAAGCAACCTTTCAAGTTTCCCTCCACTCCGCATAAGGCCGATAGGATTTATCAGGCTCTGGTAGATCACACTTATTTTACGTCTCCGCCTCTAGAAGACTCGGTGGTGATCAATGCCACAACATGATAGGTCCTCTAGGACTCAACATGAGTGCTCAGCCCCGGATTTGGAATCCAAGAAATTGGATGTCAAAGGGAAAAGGTTTTTTTTCCCTCAGCCACCTTGTCTCTATGTATACTTAATTACATAAGGCACCTCCTGATATATCAGGAGGCTATCTTAAAGGCCTCCTATGGACAGTCCTCTCCCAGCAGGTTCTGTCCAGGATGATCTGATGGTAAAACTATCTGCTGCGGCAGCTGTATGCCACCACCTGCTGAGGATCTCTTATGATGCCATTACTACGGCCCGTACATCCTCAGCTGGAGTCTGCCTCAGACAACACACCTGGCTCAGGGTGTCAGGCTTTTCACAGGATGTACAGCAATCTACTCTGAACGCTCCCTTTAAAGGAGTTCAGCTGTTTGGTCCACAGACCCAAGACGTCTTGAAAGATCTGCAGGACTCTGGTTGTAGCATTCAATTGGTGCAACCCTTTACCATCCAAAAGACGAAACAGCCTTCAGGAGCTCCTCGAGGGGCTGCCCCTACAAGGGCCATCCCTCTGCTCAAAGGCAACCTGCCAACAAGCGAAAACCTCAATTACAGTTGCCAGGTCCTAGAAATACTCAGAAACCACGTTACGTCAATGCTGCCCCACAGCAGGGCCAGTCTTCTGCCTAAAGGCCTTTCTCCGGTCGTGGGTCTGGAGACCCTACCCACGGCTGTCGGGGACAGGTTTTCCCTGCACCTGCCAAGGTGGCAGGCTATCTCCTCCGATCAGTGGCTCCTGTAACTAACAGAGACAGGATGCACACTGGGGATCATGGGGATACCTCTTCCTTTACCACCCAGGGTCTTTCACTACTCTCCAGACCAGGCATGTGTCCTACGGACCGAAATCAATGCCTTACTGTCAAAACAGGCTAGCAAACCAGTTCCCCATCTCCAGAAGGGTGCAGGATTTTACTCCCACTTTTTCTGGTTCCAAACTGGATGGAGGATTTACTGTACATTCGATTTTGGATCTGAAGTGTCTCAACCTCTACATCATTTACCAAAAGTTCCACATGGTGTCTCTTCTGACATGTCTCCCTTTGCTAAACATGGGAAAGTGTCTCTGCTCTCTGGATATGTAGGATGCATACCTCCATATCATGATGTACCTGGCTCACAGACGGCTTCTCTGTTTTATGCTCCAAGGTCATCATTACCATGTCAGGGCCCTCCCTTTCGGACTTTCCTTGGCCCCACGAGTATTTACAAAATGCCCAGTGGCAGTTGCAGTGGCTGTCTGCAGGGAAGGCCTCTATGTCTTTCCCTACCTGGACTGGCTCGTGCAGGCGTCTTCCAGCCAACAGATGTCTCTGACGCTTTATCGAACCCTACAGTTGTTAGCACAGGTTAGAATTGTGGTAAGATGGACCCTACACAATGCATCCATTATATCAGAGCTGTACTAGACGACCTCCATGGGAAACGCATATCTGCCCATAGCTCAGGTGGATTCCCTGATTGCTTTGGCATGCAGATTAGAGTCCAGCAGGTTAGTCTCTGCAAGGAACTTACTACGCCTCCTGGGACATTTGGCGGCTACAATACTGACAGTCCCCAATGCCAGGTTACATATGAGGGTCCTTCAGTGGTCCATCAGAGCCCAATGGGTCCAAAAATGGGATGAATGCAATGCCCTGGTCCTGATGTCTTCCCCACCTCTTTGTGCTTTGCAGTGGTGGAAGACCGGAAACAATCTATGCGAGGCATGCCATTCTGATCTCCTGTCCCGAGTCTCATTCTAACCACAGACGCCTCCTTGATGGGGTGGGGTGCTCATCTCCTATACGTCAGTTCCCACGGATGTTGGACGATGGTAGAGGCACACCTCCACATCAATGTCTTGGAGCTGGGAGCAGTTCTCTATGCCTTACAGGCATTCGAGACTCACATCCCCCTGTTTTGCCTGCAAGTGCAATCAGACAATTCTACGGTAGTTCACTACCTAAACAAACAAGGAAGCACCCATTCCTATGCTCTCTGCAGAAAATTGATGAGGGTATGGTATTGGGCACTCCAGAGGCATATTCATCTTCTGGCAGTACACATCCCAGGGGTGTTGAACACCCTGAGTGGATCCTCTGCCCAGGCCCAGGAGTAGGAAATCTTACCAGAAGTTCTGAAAGACATCTTTCACTTATAGGGCTGACCGGAGTTGGACCTACTTGCCACTCTGCAAAACTGCTGCTTTACTGCTCTCTTGTGCGAGGTCCTGGAACTGTGTGGTGGGACACACTATCTTTTTCCTGGACAGAAAGATTTCTTTATGCTTTCCCACCCTTTCCACTCATTCAGACAGTACTCCTGAAACTGGTCCAGGACAGGGCATCAATGATTCTCATTGCACCATTCTAGTCAAGACAGATTTGGTTCCCTCTCCTTCTACAACTCTTGGAACCAGAGCCTATAAGTCTGCCAATTTGCCAGGCCTTACTGTCCCAGGTGCTATGCTCACTGTTACATGTGGACCTGCGCTCCCTCCACCTGCATTACTGGCTCCTGAGGACTTAGTCCCCTCACGCTTCAGGGTGTCTCCAAAGGTGGCAAAGGTTCTCCTGGCAGCTCGGAAGCCTTCTACTAGGTCTTCCTATTCCCAGAAGCGGAAACGCTTCTCTATTTCGGCATCTTCCCTGGAATTAGATCCTTATGGGTGTTCCCCTCAACGCATCTTAGATTATTTGCTCTCCTTATTGGAGGGTGGACTGAAATATTCCTCTGTGAAAGTCCACCTTTCAGCCATTGCCACATTTAATTTGCCTGTGGACAAAGTACCTTTGTCCCAGTTGCCATTGATTCAAACCTTTTTAAAAGGGTATTCTGCACCTCCATCCCCCTATCAGGGATCCAGTCCCTGTCTGGGATTTGAATACTGTACTTCAAATATTGACTACGAATTCGTTTGCACCCACTGAAACCAGTAACCTCCATTATCTTTCATGGAAAACAATATTTTTAGTTGCCATTACATCTGACAGACATGTTTCGGAGTTCCACTAATATGGTAACCTAAAACGACTGGGTGTCTTTACACACTAACCCGGCATTGTTACCAAATGTTGTTTCTGAATTTACTTTAAATCAGACCATTCAATTACCAGTGTACTTGGTAGAGCATCAGAATCCAGAGGAAGCCATGCTTTCTCCTCTCGGTGCATAAAATATTGGGCATTTACCTTCCATGCACTTCACAGTTGCGTAAATTCCATGCTATATAAGACACATTCTGCCAGAGGCATGGCTGCCTCCACGGCGTGTTTCCAGGGCATTTCTGCCTTGGATAGTTGCAAAGCCGCCACATGGTCTCCTGTATATGCCTTTACTAAGCATTCCAGTACCAGATTTCACTTCTAAGAAGTGGACCAATTTTGGACAGGCCGTCCTACAAGGCCTACTGTCCTTAGCCTTCATGCTTCACTTCCTCCTCCCACTGCGTATAATAACTGCTTGGGAATCTTCTCATGTGTTATGACCTGCTGCAAGAGAGATTACCTTGAAGAAGATAGTACAGTTGCGTAAGAACTTACTGTAACAGTAGATCTTCTAGAGTATGTCTTGTAGCAGGTCATGCAGCCCCTCCCTCCTTCCTCTTTGCTGTTACTTCAGAAGGGTTCCTTGCTCCTGCCTTTTGCGACTCCATGAGCAGCTACTATAATTTCCCTCCTCGGTTCCCATCAGAGGCTTTAGAAATGTTTTCACATTCAATCACAGGGATGGAAAAGAACTGAGGAGTAGCTGGGACCTCCTCCTTTTATACCTGCCAGACAGACACCACATGGTAGTGTTAGGGGGAGGTCCCAGGGTCGACTACTGAGAAGTCATCCAGAGGAAATGATGCCTGCAGCTGAATTCCCATGTGTTATGACCTTCTGTAAGAGATACTCTCGAAGATCTACTGTTACAGTAAGTTGTTACGCAACTGTACTTTACTGTTGACATTTCATTCATCATCATCATCTCAAAGTGAGCCACTGTCAAAGGGTTAGCTGCAGCTCACCTTGACTTGTTTGACTAAATGTTATCATCTTTGCTCCCAAAACTGTGGTCTAGCATTTGTTTCCCGAGATTTGTTCAGTGTCAGTACCGGGTACTGATTGTTGACACTCCATAAAATTTTCTTCCATTTTCCTAAACACCCCTTCTAGCAGTAACTTTAATACTTAGCTGCTTAGGAATAATTCTGATGAGATAGAATAGAGGGGCTGAATTAACTTCTTTTTTTATTTGCTTTGTTGCAGAGTTCAACTTATGACTTTTTTTCTGTCATCTGCACTGCTAGTAGATTTTCTACCGAGATTGGAGCATTTGACAGCTGGAGCTGGGTTAATATGAACAATTTTGCGTGCTGAGAAGAGGGAACTGTCCTGAGTTACACTTGTATGGGAGAAGAGAGGAACTGGAAGTCCCAGCATTACAATGTTTTTCCAAAAACTTAAGCTGCGTCTTTTGAGAATGGAGGCTCCACTGAGAAATAAAAAAAACAATTTCATTTAAGGTTCAAACAGCTGGTTCTTTTAGGATGGGGGTCTGCCCCCACACCAAATTTATTTTGTTTTAATCCGTGTCAGCATGCATGCCACCAACAATCTGCATATCGTGGCACAGCATCGCCAGCAATGGGCACAGTGCAGCACTGTTCATTAAGAGGGTCCTTAGTTCTCCACGTACATCACTGTTGATGCCTTCTTTAATGTATGTTGTTTCTATGCCCAGGTCACTCCAGTAAAAGGGCTTGTGTCTCAGTATGCTTGCCTGGTTAGCAACATCAAATGTCACAGTAAGGCATGAAACAGTGTTATAGTGGAATAATGGCACACCTCAGGGAAGTGAGGCACAAGGCAATACTGAATGCATTATGCACCTGAGAAGTGCCATTATCCCACTATTATATGAGAAGTATCTGCAGTAAGTCAATCACACTGCAGAAAAGCCATCGCTTATTGTTTCACAAACTATATCTAAAACACCCAGAGTCGGTTTATTCAGCTAAACCCCTCCCACAGTCGATCAATCACCCTGTAACCATACCTGCAATCGGTTATTCACTCCTTGAAGATCAAAAGATACAACAACAAAAACTGTGTTGCAGGCGTCACCTGATCCACATCTCCTCCTACCCACATTCCAGACCACATACTGTCCAGAACTGAGCTCAATTTCTATTTTCACATTTTTAAATTTGCTTCGATTTTACCTTCATTTTCTAAGTTATGCTGACTGTTATAGCGAGAGGAGTCGTGGATCTGTCGACGGCAGTTCCAGAGCAGTACAGTGAACAGCAACCATTAGTGCGAACGGTTGCATCTGGCAGAGTGAGTGTCTTTTTTTCTACAAAACAAAATCCAATTTGGGGGAAGTTTGTGTAACTCCAACTCATATACAATAACATTCAGTCAGTTGGAGTATGCTCACAATAACTGGCAGGTGTGGGTCAAATGTCTCGGCCTTGACATTTAATGACCCACACCTGCCAGTTATTCCTTCGTATACTTCAACTAACTGAATGTTACCACCTAATTACATGCACCCTGGAGTACCTTATTGCGATTATAAGATGGTTCCTCTGATTTTTATTTTTTTTAAAGGAGGAATGACGTTTAGAAAGTTAAGTATTTTTGGCAGTGCTATTGTACTAGAATAATGCAGTCATGTGATCACATCTGACCAAAGTTTTTGGTGTCCCTTACTTATTTTATAATAAACTTATTGATTCAAGCATCTCCTCATTTTGACTTTTTTATTTATTGTATTTTATTCTTTAGTAACCAGGTGAGGCCCACTAGACACAAGTGCCAGTTTTCAGGGGTGACCCAGGAGCACAGGAGAGGCTAACAGACTTGCTCAGAGTCACACAGTATGCAAGTAGAGGTTGTGGGAATCAAAGCCTGGTCTGCTGGATGTACCAAGCTCATTCAGAGACACAGACCTAGAAAAAAACAAGCATTTGTCACGGCTGAATGTTTGCTTGCTGGCATTAGCAGTGGAAGTTCAGGAGTTAAGACAGCTGTAATATAGGAATGGCAGTGAAGTATTGAACTGATGCCAACTCCACCCACACCCTGCAGAGATGGACAGGCATTGGGGTGTGCCTTTGGGTCGTCGCTCATAATGGCCACAACATTTCACCTCACCCTACCCTGCAGACACTGATAAGTCACTCTGAAGAAGATGTCATTTGTGACATTGAAAGGCCAGGGTATGGCTTGATGGTGTCCAAAGGTCAGCATGGTTAGCCTGTGAGCGTTTTGCTAACAACTTTCACATTTTGAGCCACATAACATGTAAAACATTCAAAGACAGGGACTATAACATTGAGCTTACAGAACGGCTGATATGGGGAGCTGTTTCGTGACTCATGCCTGCCTTTATGTTTGATAGAAAACAAAATGTTATCTGTTTTTTATACATTACGCTATTATTTTTGTTTACAGATCAATGTTTAATAATATCTAGTACTGCTGATTTCTGATATTCTGTTAAAGCATGCTAACAGACACAAATCAGAGATTACCAGAAAAGAACAATCCCCTTTAAGCACAGTAATATAAAAGGGACCACTGCCGATACATTACATAACAAACACTGCTTAGTACTGAACTCTCTCCTTCACTCTCTCTCTTGTACAAATCATTTGGAGAGCCTATTATGTATGTAAATACAACTAAAACTTTATCATTATTGTTGGCTTCATAAAAATAAAAGCATGACTCCTCCAACCCTCCTGCGCAAAAACAACTAGCCTGTAGACAGACAGACAGACACACATACACACACATATACATTAAACTGGAATGTTCAGTACTCACCCCACAATCTAACACACCCACTACCATCGACCACCCTCTCTCTACTGCCTCACACCCCAGCATCCCATGAAAATAAAGGCACCCTTGATAAAAATGAATATTCTCTCATTATGTACCGTAATATTAGCTGAAGATCAGTGGGAAATGCATTATTGAGCCAGTGAGCTGTTGAAAACTAGCACCGATGATACATAAAAATATTCTGTGCTGAACAACTGAGTGTGGCTGGTGTGTCTTTATTACACTAGCCTTTTTTTATGTTTTTCTGTCTGCCTGTTTCTGGCCACAGCTCAATGCATTTTCTGCCAGTTCAGTCCCAGTATCATACAGGCCATGATGTTACAGAGGTCAGCTTTTTTTTTCCAGTCACTGAACCATGAAGAGGCTGGCAGTGTGAGCCCTTGATATGCTATCAACATATCTGTGACTAAAAAAACCTGCCCTGGCTCTGATAAGAGAAAGTGCCGTGTGCATCTTCAAATATCGCAGAAATGGAAATTGATGAATGAAATGCACTCTGTTCAGATGAGAGCAGGCAAAACCTGTTATTTTATGTTTATGTTTCTAATGTGTTTCGGTGTTAATTTTCATGTTGGACAGTTTCAGCCAAGCTTAAACGTCATACAGGTCATGACGTTACAGAGGTCAGCTTTATTTCACAGTCACTGAACCATGAACAGGCTTGTCAGGAATGTGAGCCTCTGACAGGCTATCAACATATCTGTGAAAAAAAAAAAAACCTAGAATTTTGCATTATTGAAAAAAGCAAACTATACAGTACCACAGACGATTAAATGTTTTTGTGTCATAAGGCGGTGCTTTCTCAAGACTCACTTTTGTCTTGACAAAGCACCTGCTTAGGGCTTGAAAACATTTAACTGTCTATGGCTGAGGGAGTCTGGTATAGTTTGATATTTTTCAATAAAGCCACATTCTGGTATAGTTTGATATTTTTCAATAAAGCCACATTCTGGAAATTCATCCTGCAGCACAGCGTGTGTTCTTTCCGTATCTGGAACCGTGCAGCTGAGTTGCTTGCGAGTACGTACCAGTATTTTGAGAAACTTTAAGAAACACCTTCTCATATTGCAGTTACCAGATCTTGTTTTCCTGCATCTCCCTTAAGCCCAATGAGGCACTAGCCAATCAGAAGTTCAGTGTTTACATAGATAAAATCAAGATTTTCCTTTTTTAAACATAGAAACTGTGTCTTATGAAGTACAGCAATTAGCACAACTTGGGGCTTGTTTTAGCCACGTACACAGGGGGCTTAACGGTCTATGACCTAATGTAACATGGGGATGATAGCCAAGAAAAAAAAAAGCAATGTTTTAAAACATGCAGTTTGTCGCTATGTGTGGTATGTCAGGGGACCCCGAGTAATTTGCTTTATCTGAAAAAGTAACGTTAGGATAATAGGAATGTATTATTGCAGTAATTTAACAATCCAACATCATGATCATACTGCTATACGGGAAAAAATTAACAGTCAGTATGTCTTCTGCTTTACCCCCAAGTTGATCAATAAATCAAAAGTTACTTTCTGTGTCTGCCCACCTCCCGCAGTTCTCCTACCCACTCGGGAACTCCTTGTAACAACCAAAAAGGTCTGCATAGTTTTTTTTTTAACACTCCTGCTCCTGGCAGGCTTCATCTCTCTCTCTCCCCCCTGGCCCCTTTGGGGGGGCGGTCTCTGCAGCATGATGGAGGGCTAGGTGTGGGAAGTTGCCTCGATTCACGTTATCTCTCACTCTCCACTACCTGCGGTAATTGCAGGAGGTTACATCTATTTCATGAATGTGTAAAGGCCCCATTAGCCAAGTGCGTTTCTTGTTCCTACAGCTTCACCATCCTTGTGACCACTGTGTGCCCAGCGCACCCCCCTTCCAGCCATCCAGCCATGAAGCCAGTCAGCCGTGCTCTGGAACTATTCACACCAGCTATCACAATTTTTGTTCTGTCATGTGGCTCAAAGTTGAAGTTCCGCAAGTGAAATAAATTGGTGACAAAGGAGGAAAGGAACACATTCCTTCTAGTCCCCCTTTCCTTAAAAGCAAGGATGAAACCACCCTGATGTGCCCACTGGACCAAGATACAGCACGATAGAGTGGGTGTTAAAAGTAAAAGCAGTGTTTGGAGCAAATGGGATGGAAAATGATATTAAATTAAATAGCTTGAACGACTGTATTGTCCCTTATTCTCCATTCAGTAGACCAGTGTGTTTACTTCTTCTCCCCCCCTGCACTATTTTTTCTGTCTCATCTCTGTATTGAAGTACATCAGGGGCCACAACTCTGGTTAGTTTTTAGCCATTCTGTGACCTAAGATGCCATGGGGAATGATAGCCAAGAAAAAAAGCACTGTTTTAAAATGAGCAGTTTTTCTCTATGTATGACATGTCGGGTGACCCGTGAGTGAATGAGATCCATGAAGTTGGAGGTTAAGTAGTTGTAGCCCATGGTGTAGGAATTTCTGTATCATGCTTTGGTTTATTAAATTAGGATTTTAATTTTAAAACTGAAGTTGGGATTTAATTAGGAAATCAATTTATTAAAATTAAGAGGCAGTATAGCACCATGGTTTAAGGCTATGAGCTGTAAACCTGGTGACCTGGGTTTGAATCCCAAAGCCCCCACTTACATACTGTGTGACCATGAGCAAGTCACTTAACTTCCCTGTGCTCCCAGGTCGCACCTGTAAACAAGTTTCAGCTTAGTGAGTCTCTCCCGGTTTAAACATGTTTTTATAAATCATGGGCTTTAATGAGCCTGGGAAACCAGACAGAGCAATCCTGGGCTGGAGAGACAGTCGCACAGTAATATAAAAGGGACCACTGCTGATACATTACATAGCAAACACATTCAGTCCCTGACTCCTTTTACATATACCCATACTTCAGCTACTTAACTTATTAATGTTTCAGCCTGGCATATCCAGTAATAATTTGTACACGTAAAAACCCAACTGAAAACAAAATGCTTTCTCTCAGATAGGCTGGCCTGGATAAAGAAATTGTAACAAGAAAAACCTGGCACTAGTATGTCTGCAACTATTTTATAAAACACTGGTAGGTCTCCGCAATAAAATTATTATTTTTAGAGACCTATCAGAGCTTTATGAGATAGCTGATGTCATAGTAGTATTACTGTATTCATTAGCAGCACCAATTCTTAACTCTGGAAGGCCAGGCTGAATAACTTTATGTTAACTATTGCTGCGAGGCATAAGAGAGTATGTGGCTGTGTTGGGGTTTGAGCCTTCCAATCTGTTCGCACGGGGATTGATCCCAGATACCTTTCTCTTCCTGAACTGTAATAAAATATCAACTCCCATTCCTCTCATCTCATCCATAAGAAGCAGCAAGCAAGCAATTATGTGTCAATCACTGTAGTAAATGATTGGTGCTTGGCTTCTACCGGCATTTTGCATGCATTTAGTGACAGGGATGGCTACTAGAGACACATTGCAAGCATAATAGAAGAGAAATGCAATACCACGGACTGAAATGCAGCCAGCTGACATTAAAAAGTCAGTAAGAGCCATAACAGAAAATCAACAGCTCAATATTAAGGGAGTCTGAGGCATCCAATACCTGCATCTGTCCAGGACTCTCCTCTACACATGTGTGTATTAAAGGAATAAAGAGAAGTAGGGAAAAATGCATTGGGGTCATCAGATCTTCTGTTCTAAAAATATCTGGGAAGCAACAGTATTAACTTATTCAGCTAAAAAATCTGATTCAGAATAACACTGTAAAATACTGTAAATTATGCCACGGACATCTGAAATGGCAGTGAACTCAAGTATTTGAAGAATAATTTTTTAACAGTACATGAGAGCAACAGACTAGAAAGGTTATGTTTTCCTTTGCGAAACAATCTGAATGTAACTAGCTTAAACATCCTTGTGCTCCTTTTGACAGCTGATTTTGCATTACATTTTACAAATAGCAGATGGCAATTCAGGCACGATTCCTCATGTTATATAAAAAGACATCAACAGGCAGCATACAGTATGTGCAGGTATAAATAAAAGTATAATAATAAGCACACATCTACAGTATCTGACAGGCAAGTCCTGCAAAACATTTCTGCAGGTGTGTGTGTAAAGAAAGAGATCCTGTATGCATAATTCAAGTGAATCTTGAATAATGCTGTACAAGGGCTCGATCCTTCCAAGTGCTGAAAATATCATGTGATAAGAAATGTTTAACAACTAGTATAGTGATGGAATTTGCTGTTCCCTCACGCATGAATTGCAGCTACTGTACGGTAACGCTCAGGCAGTATACAATCTATTGTTTAGAGTGTTTTAGTACAGTAGGTTACAGCGTGTTTCAGCTGTGGACTGGAAGTGAGTGGTGTACAGAGGATTTGTGGGAGCTGTTGCTGGTCCACAGAACTGGGGCTTGTTTTAAACGTTTACATCAAAGGAAAAGAGACATGTAGTTTCACTAGTTTTTGCTGCATAAAGATAGCTAGAAAATAATTACTGTTTCAGTCCATTTCTTTAGAGAAATATTTATCTTCAACTCATCTTAAAACAAAATAATCGTGAATTATGACTGGACGATATCACCAGACATGCAAGTTTTGTATACAAATCAACTGCCCAGCGCTATATTTTTGAAACATGATTTATATAGGGGGGAGGAGACCATGGAAATGCCCTTCAGACGGCATTCTTCACATTTTTAGTGTGGAAGTTTAGAATGTCTGCAGGTGCAAGCAGAAACCAATCACATCACATCTGAGAAAGCATTTGCACATTACTGCTTGAGCATAATTTGTTATAAGGGGAGTGAAGCAAAGGGGGAGATAACACTTTCATTATTGCACTGCAATCACAGCTATGTGAACTGTGAACAAACTGATAAATGAATCTTGAATAATGCAGTACAAGGGTTCGATCCCTCCAAGTGCTTAAAATATTATCTGATAATAAATGTCAAATAACTAGTATAATGATGGAATTTGCTGTCCTATCACACATGAATTGCAGCTACTGTATGGTAACATTTAGGCAGTATATTTCATCTATTGCTTAGAACGTGTTGGTAGAACACAGCATGTGTTTCAGCTGGAAGTGGGCGGTGTGCAGAGGGTTCATTGGAGTTTTTGCTGGTCCACAGAACTAGAGCTTGTTTTAAACTTTTACATAAAAGGAAACGGAACATGTAGTTTCACTAGTTTTCGCTGCATAAAGATGGCTAGAAAATAATTACTGTTTCAGTCCACTTCTTTAGAGAAATGTTTATCTTCAACTCATCATAAAAGTAATAAATGTGAACTGTGACTGGAGGATATCCCCAAATTGGCTTGCCCATCACTTTATTGTGGATATGATTTATATGGGGGGGTAGGAGACCAAGGAAATGCTGTTCAGATGGCATTCTTCACAATGTTTAGTGTGAAAGTTCACAGATTGTTTGAGTAAAGTGAGGGAATGAGACTTTACCAAGAATGGAGAAAAGTGTATGGGTTACCGGAAGTGCACCTCCTTTAAGAGCTTGTCTTAAAAGCTGGAGAAGAGTTCGGGGGCTATGGGAAGTAAAATCTTGTCTTTAAAGTTTTGTTTAAAAAGTTGGACTGGTAAAGTACTGGTGTGCAGTAGCCTGCAATATTTGCTTGGTGCTGCGGAGCCTTTCTTTTTATAAATTCTTGTGTGGTTTGTACAGACATATAATCCAGTCATATCCCGTGTTTAAGTGCTGCTGGACTCTGGCAATTAACGGCTACTCAGTCATGTAGCCAGGTGTCAATGTGTGCCCATTCAGGTGTCAGTTCAGTGCATTCATTTGTGAATGGAGACGAAATTTTGAACAGAGCTCATTTACAACACTGATCATCTAAGTGTTCCCTACCAGAATTACATGAGCCATCTCGGTACTTTATATATTTTTTTTCAACATTCACAGCGATTCTGTCTCGCACTGTCATGAGGCACACCACGGTGTGTGTGTGTGAGAGAATGAGTGAGTTTTTTTTCTTATTCCAACGGCACTATGCAAATTGCCTACACATTACCACCGCTGATTGTGGCGGTGTTTCCTTCAGAACTGTATGTCACTGCATCTGAACAGCTGTCATAGACAGCTCGGACATTCATTGGCGCGGTGCAGCCGTGCCTGCAAAAGGGAGCAGGGCATTGGGAGTGAGGGAGGCACACCTACGAAAACTCATATGGTTGCACTATGTTTCTTGCATATGCGTGCAAGCAAACATAAAAACTTGTCGGCTGTACTTCTACCAGCCATCATTTGAATCCAAATTCTGCAACTTCATCTCCTCCCTGGATATCACACATTCCGTAACTTTATCTCCTCCCAGAATCTCACAAAACTGATCTCTGACCCAACCCATTTAAAGAACTAGTGTACTGCCTAAAACTAATATTAGATTGTAAAGGCAGCCAAGCATTACCTTTTATATCTGAGGTACTTCTTCTTTTCCCTTTGTTTAATTAGAAGATTATTTTCCTGATGTTAGTAGGTGTGATGTGTGGGACGGCTCTTAGCCTGGTAGCTGACATATCTTGCTCTACTACCCCACACTACATCATCAGCATTGTGACCTCACTGACTGTGACATCACTGCTACTTAGGAACAGCAAGTGAGTGACTGCCAGGTCATTCACCTGGGATGTCACAGTCAGTGAGATCATAATGCTGATGATGTAGTGTGAGGCAGTAGAGTTAGGCATATCAGCTTCCAGGCTAACAGCTGTTCCACATATCCAGCGCAATATTATCACATAGAATACTTTCCGATGAGCAAACAGAAAAAAATACTTCAGAAATAAAACGTTGCAACTAACTACTACTTAAAACTTTAATTATTTTCCTGTCTGCCTGTTTTGGCTACTTTAGCTCTTTAAACCATAAGACAGGTAAGCACTCTCTAATAGACTGGGTGCTAGCATCACACCCCCACCGGGTAGTTAGTACAGGAATCCTGCCTGATGCACTCAGTGACCACCACATGGTCTGTTGTGTGCGTAAAATCCACCGTCCCAAAGCTCCGCCAAACTTCCTTCGTCTCCGCTCATTTAGGTCTTTTAGACTTGTCCTCTCTCCATGAGGAACTCATTGGTATTGACTGGTCTCCAACTGCTAATGACTCCTCTGTTGATTTATCCCTGGCCTACTTTAAAACCAAATTCTTAAATGTTTGGGATCAGCACACTCCAATCACGAAAACCTGGACCTGAGGCTCTCACCTCCCTTGGGTTACAGCCAAACTGATGGCCTGTTAGCTTGCTCGTGACCAAGTGTGGCAGACATGCAAGTCTGGCATTCCTGATTACTTGCTTATATAGCGATCTCTCCAAAATGCCTGCACTAGAGCCATCAGACTTGCCAAATCAGAATATTTCTTTTCCACCTTCCAGGAGAACCTTAACAACCCTTCCAAATTCTGGAAGGTAGTTCATGCCCTATCCCCCGCCCAATCCCCTCCATCAGCCCTAAAAACAGGTGACTCCACTATCTCAGACCATCCCTCTGTAGCTATCAAATTCAGCATCTTCTTCACTACCTGTACGTCTTCCCTGCTTGCTTCTTTCCCCTACAGTTTCTACCCCGACAGTTCCTTCTGCACTCACTCCCTCCTCCCCCCTCTGTTTCTCCTTCTCACCGGTCTCCATTGCTGACACCCTAAAAGCTCTTCTAGCCCTTAACTCCCATAAGGGCAAAAGCCCGGATGGGATTGACCCTAAGCTTCTGCACCTATCTGCCCACGCCACTGCGCTCCCACTCACCCACCTTCTAAATCTCTCCTTCACACTGGCCACTGCCCCTAATGCCTGGAAGCTTGCCACTGTTGTTCCTCTTCCTAAGAGTAGTGATTCAACTAATCCAGGTAACTATCATCCAATATCCTTACTCCATATTCTTGCAAAACTCCAAGAGCATTTGGTTCTGGCTCAACTTTGCCCATTCCTTGGGTCACTCCACCACGACCTCCCTGCTCCGGCTCACTGACTCTATTCTCTCAGGCATGGATCAGGGCCATATCACCTTTGCCATCTTTGTTGATCTGGCCAAAGCTTGTGATACTGTTGCCCACAATCTGCTCCTCGCGGTCTCTCTGAGACTGCAACTAGGTGGTTCCACTCCTATCTGATGGGAAGGTCCCAAGCGGTTAGAATAGGCAATTCCATCTCCCTCCCTCTCCCCATCAACACTGGTGTCCCTCAAGGTTCTGTACTCGAGTCGATTCTTTTCTCGGTATTTCTAAATAGCTTGCCTACTGTCTGCTTAATGGCTGATATCCACATGTATGTGGATAATACTGTTTTGTATACCTCCGGTACCTCCCCTTCTGATGTGGCAACCCACCTTCAACTGGCTTTCAATAATGTCCAGCACTGGTTTTGTAGAAACCAACTGTCCCTCAATGCTAAAAAGATGGTCTCTATGACTTTTGGCTCCAGGCAAAGGCTTGCGAGGCTTACAGCCACCCCTACCTTCCACACACTTGATGGGTCCCTATTAGAGGATGTCTCCTTTAAATAACTCAGGCTCTGGCTTGATAGGAACCCTGACGTCTCTGTACATGTGCATGCTATCCACAAAAAGCTACACCCCAAACTTGGCCCTCTGTACAGACACCAAGGCTGCACCCCTCTCAGACAGTCGTGAAATCGTTCAGAAGATGATCCTCCCAATATCTGACTTTGGAGATATAGTCTACAGTGTTGCTCCCAAGACCACCCTCACCAAACTGAACACCCTTTTCAACTCCTTCTACCGCTTTGCCCTAAACTGCCCACCACGTACTCATCACTGCGACCTCTACACCGCTCTTTCCTTTCCTCCTCTTGGGGCCAGAAGCCTTGCCCATAGTGCTTCATTAGTTGGGAAGTTCTGGCTTGGCTCCCTTCCATTCTACCTACGACACCCTCCTCTCCACCCCTTCTTCGCCCTACTCCCTCTGCAACTCCCCCCACAGGACCCTTGCCCTCCCTGCCCAAACCACCACCTCAGGTAAGGCTGCCTTCTCCTATCATTTTCCCAATCTTTGGAACTCCCTCCCCTTAGATATTCGCTCCGCCCCATCCTCTATTTCGTTGTCTCATCTTCTCCGTAACTATATCTCCCTGTTCTGCAGCTGCCCCGATCCCTCCCCCCTTAATAACTTTATTTCTTTCTCTTGCTTCTTTGTCTTGTTTCTCATATATACATATACACAATGCTCGACAACATTGTCCCATGTGTTGTTTTCTTTGTCCCTTCATTATGCTAAAGTGGATTGTGTTTTTGGGCTGATATTTGCAGGGTGGCAAGTCCTGGTCCCACAGATGTGCCATTTGGTGGTTTGGTCCCAAACCATTCAACGGGCCCCAGTTAGAGTGTTCCGAAGTTGTGAAATTTCCCATAGGATAACACTGCAGTGCCTTTCGGCACCTGTATCTCAAAAACTATTCGAGATATGGATTTTTCGCTACGTGCAGCTAAGTCCTCCACTAGGTGGACTACGCCCATGAGAAAGTTTCAAAGTCATAGATTACAACTGCAGTGGAATTTTCATAGCTGCTTCAGTTACTGAGATATTGCTAAAGAAGTGTTACAAGGGTTACTTCATGGGGCTGCTGTATGGCTCCATATTTAAGTGTTAAGTGGGACTGCAGGGCCCAGAGGGCCCACGCTACCACATATGCATACCATTATGCACAAAATGGGCAGCGTGAAGGCAGCACAGGCCGGAGACTGCCGCTTCAAACACATACCACTAATCACTTACATTACACTTTCTCAAAAAGAAGGGAAATTCATTGTAAAAAAACCTCACTTAATGCATGAGTTAGGGTTGATGTCACAGCGACAAAACTTTGAAAATTCGATGTTAGGGTTACCCCCCCAACCCTATAAGCACCAACAGTCATTGGGGGCGTGCCATGGGGGTCATCACATCTAACTCTCACCCCATTCTCCTATATTGTAGAGTGTCAGCTTGTTTACACATGGAATGGGGTGAGAGTTGGGCCTAACGACCCCAAGGCACAGCATTCCAAAGTTGAGAAATTTCCTATAGGATAACACTGTGACACCTGCGGCACCTTTCAGTGCCCATATCTTGAAAATGATTCGAGGTATGGCTTTTTCACTATCCAAGGTGGACTAAGCATGCATGGAGGTTTAGAAGTCATAATTACAACTGCAATGGAATTTTTTTCATAGGTTGTACAGTTATTGAGATATTGACAAATTAGTGTTACAAGGGTTCCTTTTCAGGCCTATAGGGCTACTGTATGGCTCCATTGTTATGTGTAAGTGGGAGTGCAGGGCACCGAGGGCCAGCGCTCCCACAGATGCATATCATTATGCACAAATGGGCAGTTTGGCTTCGGGCCCCATGCTCCCACCAACACATACCATTTACTAGTTAAATTACACTTTTTCCAAAAAGTAAGGAAATTCATTGCAAAAAAACTTTGTTAATGCATGTTAGCGTAACCCCTAGGTGGCGCTATCCCAACATCTACTACCCTGCCTGCTTGGCTAGTAGCAGGTTAAGGGGCCTAGGTTCAGTGACAGGTGCCTCCACCCAAAGGTCAGGGTTGGTATTGGTCAAGCTAACCAGGCCACAGCCTTCTGGGACACTGTGACCCCCTCTTTTCCTACTAGTGGCACACGCGATACACAATATTTACCTCCACAATACCCCTGATAAGCTTTGCAACTACACATACATTTGGCAGTTACCCCCAGAACTGGTTTTCTCAGCTTGGCTCTGGGGACCCCCTATAAAACAAAGTTAGGCAGAACACAAGGCAACAGTACAATACCTTGAGCACAAACTGACACTACAGTCTATGTAATTTACAGGAAAAGTAGGTCTGATTTATTCAGGGGGTAGTAACACAGGAGGGGCACAATCAGGGTAATTGGTTTGAATACTCTATCATTTACTCTACAGTGTGGGCATTTAGAGACCCTAAGACAGTTACACTGTCTGAGTACCCAGGGGGATGAAAGATGGGCTAGCCAGGACCATTGCCCGGGTTAGGCCGGTGTTGCAGCTGGTCAGGGCCCTGTGAAAAAAAGAAACAACATGCACCACACCCTAATTGTAATCTGGAGCTGGAGGGCTCAGTTCGTGCAGAAGAAAAGAAATAACAATCAATCAGGCGACACACTTTTGATTTAGCTATATGTTGCAAGGAGCTACTCTGATGGTTACTCACGATACCTAAAACTGGACACAGGATGGACGATGGTCGAGACAGTAGATGAATTTTCTGGATTGCCAGAAGAGGCAGGGCCCACATGATTCACCACAGTGACGTTCCTGTTCAGGCATGGAGCAGGGGGCTGACCCCCTGGCAGGTCTCTTGTCAATGGATCTTCTCTGTGCAGCAGGGTGGGGTGACAAAGCCCTCGTGCCAGGGCCTAGCTGCATTAGATAGCAGCAGATTCAGTCCGTTTCGAGCTGGGTACAGCTTCCAGCCCTCAGCACACAGTTTAACTTGGGGGAAAACCAGATCGAGACCCCACTCCAGTTTACAGCACATTTATGTGTTAGGAGGAACTTACTGCACCAGGCACAGCACTCCCTGGTCCCTTTTCAGTTACTCGCTGGGTTTCTCCAGAATCGGATTCAGTCTGAAAAGTACTCTTCCCCCCTCTCTCTCTCTCTTCACACAGCGAGCCAAACGCAGGCCTCTAACTAGGCCTTCGCAAAGTTCTCCTGCTCGAACTACAAAAAGCTTCCTCGGCTATCACGAACTGTCTCTCTCCCCCTCAACTCCCAACTTCAATCTGGCTTGCCAGCAGACAGCTCATAGTATTTCCCCCAGATCCAGACAGTTCAGTTGGCCAGCATGACTGTCAATCATACAAGAGCTCCCCTTTCAGTAGCAAAAGGCGCCAACCGTCCAGAACTACAAACCTCACAGATTTGGGTCCACACAGCCCCTAGGAGCAGGCTCCATTTTAGAGTCCCCAGTCACTGATTGGTCCAATTCAGCAGTTCGGGACCAAAATGCTGGAGCTAAACAGAACAGTCCTCTCTGCAAATAAGGCAGGTTAGAACAAACTACATTACCACTATTACTCTAAACGATTACAAGCAGTTAGCTACATCTTTCAGCAAGGCTCCATCTGCCAAATTAGCGATGGCAGAAACGGAGGCACTTAGCAGGCAACCCAGGCGGGACCTGAGCATGGAAACACTCAGTCCCTCTCCCAGATTAATTCTAACTGCAATTAGGCAGCTTTTAAAGAGACAGCACACAGCGGCCACGCAGGCACTCACTGGCAATACATTTAACTGCAATAACGCCAAACACCAGTCAGGCAGCGAGCAATTAGGCAAGCTCGTGGAAGACTTTTCAGGAACCCCCATTGATGGGGGGGGTTACACCAGGGTTGATGTCACATCGACAAAAGTTTGGAAATTCGATGGTAGGGTTACCCCCCACACACACACACACCAACAAACGTCGGGGTGTGCCATGGGGTCGTCAGTCCTCTCACCCTATTCTCCTATACTGTAGCATGTCAACTTGCTTACACATGGAATAGGGTGAGAGTTGGGCCTGACGACCCCATGGCACACTCCATCTGTTGATGTGTGGAGGATGGGGGGGGGTTAACCCTAACATCGAATTTCCAAACTTTTTTTGCATGTGACATCAACCCTAACTCATGCATTAACAAAAAACTTTGCAATGAATATATATTTATGTATATTTGTAGGTACTGGAAGTATTTTTTCGCACCCTTGGCTTAACTACTATTCCATTTTCAAACTGTTTGCCACGTGTGCTTCAGTTTTACTATCTTGTATGATTTTGTTTTATTTTCAGCTCACTATATGTTGTATCTTGCCATGCAAATTGTATCCCATTCTCCCCTTTCCCCCAGGACGCACCTGGAAACGATCTATTTTATTGCTCACTGCTGTGCCTTTCTTGGTGAAACTTTTCAAATAAATAAATAAATAGAGTTGATAAGTGAGAAGGCATTCTAGTCTAAACTGTCTCACAATCCATGATCTGACTAGCAGCGTTGGCACCCACTCTTCACCAGCTCGGTCACGCAACAGGTGCTTTCCCGATCCCTGTACCAGAGAATCTGCTCTGTTTGCTGTCTGTTTGCGTAATGGGGAAGGGAGCTCTTCTGAGATGTGCCTAACGTGCGAGCTAACCACGCAAGAGGAGCTTGCCGTGCTTCCGGAATTTACCACAACTGACGCTCGAACCATAAATGGCGGTCAGGAGGCTAGATAGTACCCCCGGCCTCGCTCCACGTCACTTTCCGTCGCCATCTTGCTGTGGGGAGAGCGCCGCTACAGTACATCTGTTCCCTATCTATGGCGCTGTCATGCACATGAACCTGTAAATACGAAACTTGGGCAGCGCTGTTCCATGTAAGTGTTCTTCATAGTTCCTGTTCTGGGTCGCCGCTTTTCCGGGGCGACATTATTGGCAGTGCCTGTAGACTCAAGGGGCGAATCAGCGGGCTGACAGGGGCAACAACTAGGCAAGAGCAGAAACTCCTCACACTGAAGTGATTCGAAAGTAGTTACTGTGTTATTGTTTTGGTTTCCCCCAGTTACGCCGGAGGACTAGACTAGGTTTCGAAAGGCAGTGTTGCGTAAGTTACAAATTACAATTTTAGCAAGTTTCTTTCAAAACGGCCGTGCCGGTCCAGGCGCGAGGAGTTAGTCCTAGATTAGTGTCCAGTGCAGCAGGGGTTTCTGCTTGTCATCATCTGCACTCCCACCACTAGGTTTACAGCCTTAACAAAGATGGCAGACGCATGTTGTCACTGTCACTGCTGTAGTGTAGGCACAGCTTTGGAGAAACAAGATCATTTAGACAAGTGGCAAATTGAAAGATGGGGAGTGGGAACAGACATAATGACCCATCTGTTAGATTCCCCAACCCCTCAATTTGTTGAATGGCATTTGATGGGTGATATGATCTCTTTTTGGAGGCCTGAAGAATAATTACTTAACATAATTAAAAGTGCTGACTGCACTAAATATTAAATGGGATTTGCTCCTGTCAATTTCCATTCACTCAGCCTGAGCATGAAAAGCAAACTGGTGCATGGAGCATGTCTGTTCAGTTGCCATTGCTTCATTAGGGGGATATTTGGTTTAACCCACCTACATGCTGAAATGTCCTTGATACATAAGAATAACACTCTGAGGGCATCTGGGGTGCTGTGATATAAGGACTCTTGGGTGTGTTGTGAGGCATGACTCCTGTGTCGAGTGCCTTCAGCCATGTGAGAACTTCGTATAGCAGCACACCCAGACACCTCGAAGGGTGTTCTTCCACTTATAAAATAGGTTGTAAATTAATTTGTGAAGTGTAAACAGTCATTTAGTTCTGAACTGTCCAGCAGTGCTCTGACAACCAGACTTTTAGGTGGTGCTGTCAGCCAGTCAGATCTACTAGTATTTCATGTGTAGATCTATATACATATATCGGCACAGTTGTGCCCCCATACTAAGGGTTGAGTAGCCGCTTTTAATGTTAAACTTCAACTTTTGCACTTTAATAACTTTGCAACCGATTGATGGATAGCACAAGATTTGTTATGCGCTGTCCCGAGGGGTAGATCTCTTGATGTGGCTAGTTTCTTTCTGGTCGGATGTACGGATTCTGATGGTGCTAAAACCTTAAAAGTCACCATTTTTGCAGTTTTTTCCTCATCGCGTGGTGTCCAGATTGTGTGGAATTTTGGTGTGATTTTTCTATGGTAGATACAGTTTGGGTAAGAGAACTGTCATGCTTTGTTTGGTAAAAATATTAATCTGTTCAAAGTTATTTAGTTTTTAAGGACATTCACTGTCCAGAATAGAGGTATAAAGTTCAAACAATAATTGACCTTGCGAAAAAGGATTTCTTTCTCTCAAGATCCATTCCCTTTTCGTTAGGGAAAAATCCTTTTTAGTGAGCCGACATCTTGTTGTTTTTTTTTGTTTTTTTTCCACGAACTAAAATGCGTGGAAAATGCATAAAAATGTTGTCATTTTACAAATCAAAACCCTGTTTAGCTAGATTCTGGTGTTTTTCACATTTAGAGCCAGAAATGCTTTTTCTGGGCACCTGAAATGCCAGGTGCCCACCTTAGCAAGAGGAGTGCTTCCCCCGCATTCTCTGTATGAGACCCGCAGACTTTCTTGACTTCTGCAGGAGAACTCTTGCTGCTGGCTGCAGTGTGAGGTGTGAGTCCCCTACTTTGTACTTAATGACAGTCTCTTTTTATTTGTACCTATTCTGGGCCAAGTTGGGAGATGTGAAGATATTTGAACGAGCTTTTGGCGGTGAAAACAGAACCTGATTAACTGAATGCCGAGCAACGGTTTCAAACAGTGTCTGAATCTGTAAGTCGTAAGCACGCTGTATAAACTGACTAAATCCTCTACTAATAAAGAGGAAAGCATACGCTGAATTGTTTGGCTTTTATTGCAAGTCCAGAGAGATGTAGAAGTTGCCACTTTATAAGCTCTGAATGAGCCTGGAATGCTGACTGAACTAAAATATCTGGTGTGCTTTCGAACCTGTGTTTTTTTCTTCGCATATACCTCTTTATTTGTGTGAAGTTTTTTGATTTTCACTGTCTGTCACTGTCTGGTGCGGGGCTCACCCTGTGCGATAAATATCAAATTAAGTTGGTACAAACATTTGAAGCCTTCTCACTATTTCCTGAAAAATACAAGCTGGACTTTGACTTAAAAGGGTGCGTGTGACCCATGTACTGCATTGTTTAATCAAATTTTGGTGCATATTTCCAAAACATGTGTTGGACTGTTCCCTGGCCTACATGTGCTCTATTCTATATTCTGATTAAAATGTAATTAGTCCTATTTGCGCAAAGATCATGTCAGTAGCCCCATGTTTTCAGATTAAAAATACCAAGGGCAGAAATAGTTTTTGCTACGTCAAAAACACTCACTGCAGAAGAATTCGAGGAGTTTTTTTTTCCCCCAAAAGCCTCGGCTAAAGCTAAAAGCAAAAATGCTACAGAGCATTTGGAAAGAGATGAAGAACTGGATGCCAAGAGTTTTAAAATGAAAAGGGCATCCAGTCAAATGCTCTGCAAGAAAGAATAGAATGCTGTACTCTGCACAGAGGTGCAAGTACCTCAGATACAACGGTTAATGATACTACTTCTAAAAACTTTAGATCTGGGCTGGCCCGGTGGTGCTGAGGGTTGAGGCGCTGGACGCCACAGCTCGTGCTACGCCGGCGACCCGGGTTCGGGGATGGACTCGGGTCGGCTGGGTGAGGGAGGATTGAGCGTCCCAGCAGATACTCTTCTCCCTCTGGGGTGGGATACCAGGGGTGCTGTATGCACCCGATGCCCTAAAAGCGGTGGAAACACGGGGGCTCAAGGGAGTTGGCGTCTCCGTTCATCGGTCAGGAATGGAGGCAGCTGTCAGGCGCTGGAAGAGACATGTGTCACACTGTCGCCTCTCTGGACATACATCATCGCTGGCGTCTCAAAGGGTATGGAGTAAGGGGACAACAGAAAAACGGAAAAAACACCCTTGGTGGTCCTAGATGACGACTGTTCCGCCCCATCCAAGCCACCAATTCTGGGACAGACCCTGCTCTGCAGGTGGGGGCAGAAGGAGAAGGCACTCTAGGGGCAGATCCTGAGCAGAGGAGGCTGGCATGGGATGAACAGCCCGAAGGAGTGGGCACCGAGGGCAGGTAGGAGGGGATAAAAAGAAAAGTTAAAAAAAAAAAAAAACTTTAGATCTGCCGGAGACCTTAGTAAAAATAGGCAAAAATAAAGACTCCCATTGTAACTGAGATGTTGCAACTCATCTGGAGTATCTTGGTTAAATATATAATAAAAATGTGTACAAGTAGGATAACAGTACAGTGGAGCCCCACTGAAAAATGTGCATCTGTGCAGGTCTGTCCTAGGTAACACACATCGTGAAAGTTTTTTTCTTTTTTTCATACAGATTTTTCTGTTATTTTATAGTTTTTCTCCCCGATCCTGGCCCCTTACCTTGGAGACATGGGCACGCCGTGTCTCAAGGTGCTCTCCCTTCGTGTCACCCCACCACCTATGCTAGCCACCAGCCCTCCATCCGGTGGCAGCGGGACTATTGGGGGGTGGCGACCACCCCCAGGAGAGAAGAGGAGAGCTGCCTTCCTGCTTGCTCAATCCTACTCTGACCCCCCCCAGTGCCGGCACCCCGACGACCTGAGGTGTGTTCCGGAACCTGGGTCATTGGTGTAGCACCAGGTAAGGTGTCCAGCGCTTCAGCCCTCAGCGTCACGGGGCCGGCATACATTGTGAAAATTGAACACCACTGAAAATAAGAAATTTCCTCTCAGCTAGGTTGTCCTGAGTAAATACATTGCAAAACTGGAAGAAAGCTGAGCCTCCACTGAAAACGAGACAGTTTATCTCCACTGTGCTGTCCTAGATATAGATAGTGTAAAAATGGATAAAATCAGGACCATACTGAAAATGAAATATTGCATCTCATCTGTACTGTCCAGGGTAAATACGGTTTAAAAATGTGTCGGAGCAGGACTCCATTAAAAATGAGATATTGCATCTCTGCTAGGCTATTGGCAGAGCTGCCTTACACTGAATTTCCTGGGTCCACTAGGATGCACAGTGGCAGACCTGCCTTTTACTACTGTTGGGGGTGGGGGAAGAGAGACTGGGGAAGAGGTTACTTGGTGGGGCGGGCAATCAAGTGTTACAGAGCGGCTTTTTTGGAAAACTGCCATGGGAAGGAGAGTGATGCAGCTATCTCAGCTGTGCTATCCGGGGTAAATGTAGTCTGAAAATGGGTAAAAACACAGTCCCATGGAAAACAAGATATGGCATTTCAGCTGGGCTATTCTGGGTAAGTATATTGTAAAACTGTGTAATAGCAAGACCCTACAGCAGAGCCCCACTTGATATGCATGTATGCGGGTTTATCCTGGGAAAGTTACGCTGTCAAGCTGGGAGCCACTGAAAATGAACTATTGCATCTCCACTGTACTCTCTTGGATATATACAGTGTAAAAATGGATAAAAGCAGGACCAAACTGAAAACGAGATATTGCATCTCATCTGTACTGTCCTGGGTAAATTCAGTTTAAAAATGTGTTAAAAAGGGCCCCATTGGAAATTAGATAGCATCTCAGCTAGGCTATCAGAAGAGTCGCCTTTCACTGAATGTCCTGCATGCACCAGGATGCACAGTGGCAGACCTGCCTTTTACTGGAGATTAGGGCAGAAGGAAGAGCGATTGATTGGGGAGAGCTTTTATTTGGGAGGAGTGGGGGGAATCAAGTGCCATGGACCATCTTGTTTTGAAAACCACCAGTGCTGGCATCTCAGCTGTGCCGTCCAGGAGAAATGCAGTGTAAAAATGGGTAAAGGCATGACCGAACTGAAAACGAGGTATGTCATCTCTGCTCATTATCCTAAGTAAATATATTGTAAAAGCAAGACTCTACAGAAGAACCACACTGAAAGGTGTGTATCGCTGCTTGTCTACCCTGGGAAAGATCCACTGTGAAAGATAGACCCTTACTGAAATGAGAAATTGCAGCTCAGCGGTGCTATCCTGGGAAAATATACTGTCAAAATACAGAAAAGCTGGGCTCCCATTTGAATGGGGATATTTAATCTGCACTGTGCTATCCTGGGTACAGTTTTATCAATTGGGTAAAAGCAGGACTGCACCAAAAATGTTTGTTTATTCCATGGTGTCTAGTGGCACCCGCCAATCACCGTCCCCCTTAAATTTTTTTCACTGGTGTCTGGTGGCACTCCCACCTTCCCATTGCAGGCATAACCCCTGAAATAAAAAAAGGTCACTCAAATTGTTTTTATTTTATCAAAACCTGTTAAAAAAAAAAAAAAAAAGTCCCTTGCCGATCAGCCCCCCCCCTCACTCCCACTCAGTACCCAACATCGTACACCCCCACACACCCTCACTCACCTATACAGGTCCCAGGTTTGAGATCCGCTCTCCAGTCGAAGACGCATCTTGCTGCTGGAACTGGCAACTACAATATGAGAAACTATAAAGTAAATGCGGTTCAGTGTATTTCAACGTGGGTTTCAACTTTTATGCATAACTTAGTCGTTTTTTGAGATTTTGACCCCACATTTTCAACATGACCTTTTGCAGACCCCACCTCGTGAACAATGGGGCTGCCATTTTGCAACTCCTGCTCGAAAGGTGCATTCGCTGTCACTTGGCGAATTCACCTGTTGGGTGGGATTTGGAAATTTTGTCTGCCCTTGTTCATGAGGTGGAGTCATAAGGCTATGTTGAAAATTTGAGGTCAAAATATGAAAAAATGTCAAAGTTATGACCATTTGTTGCAATTTCACTTTGCACGCTCTTAACTTTGGAAATTTTGAATATTTTGACCCCAGATTTTCAATGTAGCCTTCTTAATACCCCCACCTCATGTATGTCACAGCTGTTATTTTTAAAATCCTGGCCAAAATGTGTTTTCGCGCCTGTGGCGCGGAATGGTGCTGCAGTTATGCAGAATTACGTTTTTGCAGGGATTGGAAAATTTTAGTACCGGGTACATGAGGTGGGGGTAATTTGGCTGTGCTGACAATTTGGTGCCCTTCCACAGCTTCATACATATACGCATCTACAGAGAGTTGGGAACGCAGGGTCCTTCCCATAGTGAGATAAAGATACTATTATACTATCTTAAAACATAAGGAAATAAGTTGAAAAAAATTTCGATAATGCTCTAGTGGGTGCCAAAGTGATGAAAATTGGGCAATTACGTGTTAGGGTTTCCCTAACACCCCTCCCTCCAAAAAACAGGCAGGAGAGCAGGTGTAGGGTGTGCCTTGGGCTTCTGAAGCCTAACAGTAACCCCAGTCTCATAAAGTCTACACATCTGATCTTATTTACAGATGGAATGGGGTGAGTGTTAGGCCTGAGAAGCCCAAGGTGCACCCCACACCTGTCTGGTTTGGGAGGGTGCAGTGTTAGGGAAACCCTAACATCTCATTTCCCAACTTTTGTCACTTTGCCCCTAACTGGAGCATTAACGAAGTGTTTTGCAACACACACATAAATGTATGTATGGTGATGTATAAGTGTGTATATGTGTGTATATATATATATGTGTGTGTGTGTGTGTGTGTGTGTGTGTGTGTATGTATGTGTGTATGTGTATATATATATATATATATATATATATATATATATATAATAATAAAACAAAATTTTGGTTACCAGGAAAGGCACACTGAGCCGAGGCTCATTTCCAGTTGTGACCCAGGGGAATGGATAAAGCAGAAGCAGGGGTAAAAATTACCAAATAGAACAACATTTACACAGAGTAATTTCGTACTGGTGAAGCAACAGTGCAAGATGCCCAAGGCAGTTATAAAATACAAATGTACAAGTCAGTTGCAAGATGCAAATGCTCAGTGGAGTGCAAGCTTTCATGTAACTTGAGGGGAAGGGTAGCAAATGCATGATGTCTAAGAAGGGATCCGTGGAAGGCACTTAGATGAAAGGAGGGAGGGGGAAGCCAGAGGGAAGCTGATTCCAGAGAGCGGGGAACTGTTACGAGAAAGTTGCTTGCCCAATGCAAGAGTGCAGGAGGAGGATGGAGAGGATGCGTGAGTTTCAGGGATTTAATTCATAAGCCAAGGCAGAAATGGGGAAGAGGAGGTAGATAGGTGGGGGGGGGAAGCCAATCAGACCGGTATTTGGTAATGAAGATAGAGCAGTGCATCTGGCCACATAGGGGAAGTAAGGAAAGAATAGAATGCAGAGAACAGTGATGGGTGCAAGGTGGAGGGGCATGTTGGTGGCAAAACAACAGAAAGCATTGCAGATGGAATGGGGTGAGTGTTAGGCTTGAGAAGCCCAAGGCACACCCCACACCTGCCTGATTTGGGAGGGTGCGGTGTTAGAGAAATCCTAACGTCTCACGTTTGTGTCACTGTGTGCATTACCATTTGTGTTTGCGTATATGCTTCCATTTGTGTTTGTTTCCTTCAGCGTCATCACTGGAGTTACCGTCAGCATTTGCGTTTCCAATTGCGTTACTGTGGCTGTGCGTGTTATGATTTGTGTGTGCATACGCACTTGTGTTTCCGTTTTCAGTAATGTATGTACTTGCGTTACCATTTGCTCTTGCATTTGCGATACTGTTACTTCACTATTTATAGTGCACATTCTCAAAAAGAATGGAAATTCATGGCAGGAAATCAGTTTAATGCATCAATTAGGGTTGTTCCACAGCGACAAAAGTGAGGAAATTCAATGTTAGGGTTCCAACCCCTTGCACCCCACCCCCTCCGCCCCTACCAACAGGCATCGGGTGTGTGTTGGGGTCGTTAGTTCTAACTCTCACCCCATTCTCCTATACTGCACCACCTCAGCTTGTTTACACATGGGATGGGGTGAGAGTTAGGACCGATGACTAGCACACCCCGATGCCTGTTGGTGGGGTGCAAGGGGTGGTAACCCTAACATCGAATTTCCTCGCTTTTGTAGCTGTGGACCAGCCCTAACTGATGCATTAAACAGAGCTTTTTGCCGTGAATATACACATATATATACACACACACACACACACACACACACACATATATGTACATATATTTATAGGTATAGATATGTAGATAGATATATATTTGTGACTGGGAAAGGCACAGTAAGCTGTGACAGTTTGTTTCCAGGTGTGTTCTGGGGGATGAGTTGCAGGGGCCCTTTTTTTTTTTTTTTTGATAGGGGAATGTTGGCCATCACCTTCCCCCCAATTGAAAAGTGCCATGGGATCTTTTACATCCACCTTGGCAGTGGCTAGAGATTGGTAGAAAGGACCTGAGTTTAAGGTGTTGTCCAAAAGTCAACACCTCAGCAGTGTAGCATTCCCCCCCACGCACACACTACTGAACTACAGTGTAAGGTGTTATTATACAAAGTGCATGGTGTTGCACTAGAACCCACAACCTTCTGATCTTCCAGCCCCAAAAATTAGCATGCTACCTACTGAGCCACTGACATTTAATTGTCTGATAATCCATTCAGCTAAAAGATAGTTTCAGAAACTCATCTTTTATATATGTCCCTTTCATAGAATCATAGAAATGTGATAGCAGAAAAGGACCACTTGGCCCATTGAGTCTGCCCTTTACTTCCCCCTCCCTACTTGCCCTCTTCTCCCAGAGACCCCCCCCCCCCACACACTGGTCAACCCCTTGTGTCTGTCCCATGCCCTCTTGAATCCTTCCACCATTTTGACCTCCACCACCTCATCCGGCAAGACTGTTCCAGGGCTCCACCACCCTCTCCGTGAAGAATCACCCCCTCAGATTGCCCCTAAACCTTCCTCCCTCTAACCTTAGTCTGTGGTCCCTAGTTTTAGCTCCTTTTTTCCTTGTGAATATGCTCCCTGTTTTATTGATCCCCTTCAAGTACTTAAACGTTTCTGTCATGTCCCCCATCCCTCCTGGTCTCCAGCAGGTACAGATCCAGCTCCTTCAAGCCTATCCTCATTGGGCTTTCCACGCATCCCATGCACCATCTTGGTGGGCCTTCTCTGAATCTGTTCAATCCCATCAATGTCCTTGCTTAGGTGAGGTCTCCAGAACTGGACCTCGTACTCCAGGTGAGGCCTCACCATGAATTTGTAAAGTGGCATCAGCACCTCCGTCCTTCTGCTCGTTATACCCCTCCCTATGCAAGCCAGCATTCTATTTGCTTTGCCACTGCCTTGCTACAGTGGTTCCCCACCCTCAGGTTATCTGAAATTATAACCCCCAGATCCCTCTCTTGCTCAGTTTCCTTGATTACCACCCCCCCAGTGTGTAACTTGCCTGCGGTTATTCCGCTATGTGAATTACTATGTACTTTTTTGCATTAAATTTCAGCTGCCATGTTTCTGACCACCCCTTCAGCAATCTTAGATCTTCCCTCATTGCCTCCACCCCCCTTTGGGGTGTCCACCCTGTTGCAGATCTTTGTATCTTCTGCAAACAGGCAGACCTTCCCCTGCAGCCCCTCCACTATGTTGCTGATGTAGATGTTAAACAGGATAGGCCACAGTACCAACCCCAAGGGGATCCCGCTCATCACCCCTTCCTCCCTGGAATGTACCCCCATTAACCTCCACCCTTTGGCTTCTGCCCATCAACCAGTTCTTCACCCATCTTGTTGTTTTCTGTCCCACCCCAAACTTTCCAGCTTATTTACCAGCCTTTTGTGGGGGACAGTGTTAAAAGCCTTCCCAAAATCCAGATAGGCCTCGTCCATTGCCCTTTCCTGATCTACCACCCTCGTCACCCAATCGAAAAACTCAATCAGGTTTGTCTGGCATGACCTCCCTTGTGTGAAGCCATGCTGTTGTGCATCCTACAGCCCACTGCCCATCAAATATCTGACCAGCCTTTCCTTTAATATCGCCTCCATCACCTTATCAACCACTGAGGTGAGGCTGACTGGTCGATAATTACCTGCCTCCTTCTTGCTGCCACTCTTGTGAAGTGGTACCATGTGTGCGCTCTTCCAATCTGTTGGCACGCTCCCTGTAGCCAGGGACAAGTTGAACAACCTTGCTAGAGGTGCCACCAGTTCCTCCCTTAGTTCCCGGAGTACCCTAGGATGCAGGGCATTTGGACCCATAGCCTTGTCCACCCTCAACCTACCTAACTCCTCCTTTCCCTGTCCTTGCTGATCGGTCTAGGATCTACCCTTATGCATCCCTTCCCCACTCTCTTAACACTGGTCCCTTCCCTTCCTTTTCCTCCGTGAATACTGAACAGAAGTACCTATTCAGCACTTCTGCCTTCTCGAAGTCCCCCTCCACTGATACTCTCCTCTCCCCTTCACCCTTACCATCCCCTGCCTTCCCTTTCTCTTTTCTCCAGTATACCGAAAGAAAGTTTTATCTCCCCTCTTTGCCTGCCTCGCAGTTCTCTCCTTCGTTTCTACTTCTGCCCTCCCAATCTTTTGCGTTGCCATCCTCAGCATCTCCCTGTAAGTTTCCCTATCCTACTTGCCCTGTGACCTCTTGTATACTCTGAACGCCCTTTTCCTTTCCTTTTCTTTCCTCAATTGCCTCCCTCACTTCCCTGGTGAACCAGAGTGGCTTCTTACTCCTTCTTTTCTTCCTCATCTTCCGTATGCAAATATCCATGGCTTTTAGTAACCCCCCCCCCTTAATTGAATTCCATAATTCCTCCACTGTCCCAATTCCCTCCTTCCCCTCCACCTCGATCCTGAATATCTCCCTCATTTTGGCAAAATCCACCCTCCTGAAGTCCAGGACCTCTGTGTTGGTCTGTCTCACTTAGTTTCCCATTCTAACCTTGAAGATCACTGTATTATGGTTGCTTGCTCTCAGGCTTACCCCAACCCTAACTCCTTCCACACTATCCCCACTGGTGGGCACCACAATCCAGTATGCTGCCCCCCAGTGGGCTCCCATACCAGTTGCTGTAGAAAAGCTGCCTGGAGGGACTCTAGGATCTCTCTCTCTCTCTCTCTCTCTCTCTCTGCTCCTGGCTGACCTAGCTGACAGGATGTCCCAATCAGCATCTGGGAAGTTAAGGTCTTCAACCAGCAGAATCTCCCCCTTGAGTGCCATCCGTTGAATCGCCTGCAATATCTGCCTGTCTTATTTCCTCACCTTGCATTGGTGGTTTGTAAATTACCCCCAGCCTAAGTGATGCCCCTGGCCTTTTCTCTAGCATGACCCACACGATTTCTGCATTTCCCTAAGCTTCTCCTGCCCTTCCGTTGCCTTGATGTCACCCCTAATGTACAGTGCAACTCCCCCCCCCCCGCCAGTTCTGTCCTTCCTGAAAAGCCTAAACCCTGGGATTCCTACTTCCCATGTCTGATGCTCCGACCATCAGGTCTCTGACATGGCTACAATATCCAGGCCCTCCTCCACCATAATGGTCTCCAAATCCACCATTTTATTCCCCAGGCTCCTGGCATTTCATAGTTCATAGTTTCATAGTGAGTTACAAGTTCAGTGAGCATGTAGCCCTTTAATGAACTCGCCACCAACTCATTGGTGGAATAAAAATTTCTTATCTTTCATAAAGTTGTCCAAATTAGTTTTAAAAGTACTTATATTAGGGCTATCAACAACATGACTTGGAAGCTTATTCCATTTGGATATCTCACGTTGTGTGTAGTAGTTACTTCGCTTAACTGTATTATTAAATTCGCCCCTCAATTTCAGTTTATGGGTTCTAATACTATCAATACCTGGATTCCTCCTGAGCTCGAGTTTCTGACATGTACACATCCTGTAAGGTTTTATATATATTAGACAAAGGTCTCCTCTTTCTTCCCTGTATTTGGTTGAATAAGGATTCAACTTAAGGAGCCTGTTTCCATAACTCATGGTCTTAGTTGAGCTTATATTTTTTGTCATTTTCCTTTGTATATTTTCGTATAATTTCTGAGTCCTTTTGGAAGTAGGAGCACAAACTGGGAGCAGTACTCCATATGTGGTCTCGCCAATGCACTGTACAGGGGAACCATCACCTCCATCTCTCTACTTTTGATATTCCCAAGTATACATCCCATTAGTTTTTGACATTTTTTGGACGTAACTAATGCATGGGTATCAAATTTTAAATCATCCATAACTATTACACCCAGATCTTTTTTTTTTTTCTTTAACTGTAAACAAGATGGTATCATTTATTTGATACGTATACATTTTTTTTTTTGCCATGTGCATCACTTTACACTTATCAAGGTTGAAGTACATTTCATTCTTTTTAGCCCAGTTTGTTAATTTGTAAGAAACTAGCATCCTCTTGGTTATTTATCAGATAACCCAGTTTACAGTCATCAGCGTATTTTCCAACCCATACTCTATTAGAGCATGGTAGGGATGATATTAAAATATCAAACAGTACTGGACCGAGTACAGAGCCTTGAGGAACGTCACTAGTAACACACATCCAGGCAGATGAATAACCTTTAATGGTTACACGCTGAATTCTATTATTTAACCATGAAGAGGTCCATCTGATGAGATAGTTATTTAACCCTATGCATATAAGTTAATTTATTAAGACTTTATGAGAGATTTTGTCAAAAGCTTTTGAATAATCAAGGAAAACGATATTGACTGGGACATTTTTATCTATAGCTGCGCTAACTGGTTCAAAGAAACTAATTAAGTTTGATAAACATGATCTTCCAGGCGTAAAGCCATGTTGAGTTGAGTCAACTAACCCATTATTTATTAAATGAGTTAAGATATGTTTGTGTATTAATTTTTCCATAAGTTTTCCAATAACTGAGGTCAAACTTATGGGACAGTAATTTCCCACTTCTGTTCTTCTACCCCCCCCCTTGAAAATTGGGATTACCTCTGCCATTTTTCATTCTTCGAGTGCCTTACATTCCCAAAATGGATCTGTTTAATAGGACTGACAATGGATTCGCAAGTTGGGAGACTAGTTTCTTTAAGAAGCTTGGTGTAATGCCATCAGGCTCTTTAAAACCATTATACTTAAGACCATTAATGCCTTCAGTAATATCAGTTATTTGGAATTCTATTTTTTTTTTTACTGTTTAATTCAAAATGCCATTGAATATTAGTTGTGGGGTTGTGCACACTCAGAAAGTATGAATTGAATTCAGTTGCCATATCTTTCTCTCCAGTTAAAACCTTCTCATCAATTTTTAAAGGGCCTATTGATGGTTGTTTGCCTACCTATATAACTAAAAAAATTCTTGCTGTTATTCTTTATCTTGTTCACCAGGTTAAGTTCAGTGGTTTTCTTAGCTTTCTTAATTAAATTTTTAATATTTTTAGCTAATGTTTTAAATTTAAGCCACTTGTCTGGAGTCTTATTCTTTTTATGGGCCATGTAGTATCTTTTCTTTCTCCATATTAGCTTATTTAACTTGAGTCCACCAGACAGGGACTCTTCTGGAATTGGTGTTTTTGTGTCTGGAGAGGACCTACGTTTCAATACAGAAATTAATATGGTTTATGTATTATTTTCCATGTTTTGTTGAAGCATTTTGCCCTAAGTTCATTTGCGGACAGAACTTTCTATCAGATATTCCCCTCCTCCCTACCAATCCTTCCTTCCATACCTGTTCCTTTCCCTGCTGCCGTATGTGGGGAGGTGATAGCTAGTCCCTTCTCCCTTCTTGGCAAACACTCCCCTTTCCTAGCCTTGTACTCCCTCCCCGCCAGTTTTAACCCCCCTTAAGACCTTATCTATATAACCTTGTAGCCCCCCTCAGCACTCTTGCCCCCCTCTCACTTAGGTGCAAGTCTTTCCAATGTAAGTCCTTATCTTTCCATGTGTCCCCTCCCCCAGTAGTCTGTACAGGTGAACCCTTCCTCCTCGCACCATTCCCAGAGCCATGTATTGAACTCCCTAATTCTTGTCTGCCTAGCATTACTGGCACAGGGGACTGGCAAACAATTCTGAGAACGCCAGGGATTTTGCCTCCTCCATGCATCCCTTTACCAGTGCCTTAAACCTCCTCCACCTCGATGCTCGCTAGATCATTCATCCCCAAATGAATGACTAGGTGTGGTTTCCCCACCACCCTTGCACACTCCCTGACTTTTTTGCACTGCCCTCCTCACCTCCATCTCTGGTTCACAAAAGACTGACCTCTGCCTGTAGGTTGGTCCCCTCCTAATTCAGTGTATCCCCTTGATAGTGTATCCCCCAAAGACCATGGAATTCCACACCTCCACAGCTAATGGATCTGATCCTGCTCCAGTTGAACCCACCATCCTGGTCCCCTTCCTCCTGATTGCCCCACCCTGTCCTGAATTGCCTACCTGTACCACCCGTCCTCCTCCCTGTTCCCCTCCTGTCCTCACCCTGATGAGAGGTTCCAGCCTTTTGTCTGCCCCATTTATGTCACCTTGACTTCGACTTGCTCCATTTTCCATCTTCCCTTGTGTGCCTTCAACCGCCCCCCATGCTTCCCTCTCTCTCAAATCCTTTCCTTGCTCCCCATCCTTGCCTCCCTTCTCCCCGTGCCTTCCTTGCCCCATCCTCCTTTATGCTCTCTGCCTCTCCTCCTTTTTGCTCTCAGCATCACCACCTTTCACTGTTCTCTCCCTCCCTCCCATTCCACTTCCCTCTATCCCTGGCTGCCCTCTGTCTTTCTCATTCTCCCCTACCCATGCCCCTCTCCCTCCCTTCCCCGTCCCATCCTTGCTTCATGCTCCAGTCTCTCTAGAATGCCCTGCCCCACCCTATCTGACAATGGTATGTACCTGTTGTACAACAGAATACCTTTAATTTTTTTTTTTGTTAAATATTGAACATAGAATAGGGCATGAGGGGAGCAACATAGAAAAAGTTCTTCTTTGAGCTGTTAGCTGCTAACCTATAAGCTAGACAAGCTACCTAAATGTTCAAATTTCAAAGCCTTCTATGTCTGAGCGAACAAGTAGAGCAAGGAGTAGGCTAGGCAGGCAGCAACAGCGAGAGTCCTGTCTTACTTAGTCTTAGACCCTATCAGTTAATGTGTGATGGGAGGGAGTGACCAAAACATTCTTAGTTTTAAGAGCTAAATTGATTTAAATAAACAAGCAAAAAAGATTCATTTAGTTGAGGACACACTGTGTGTGATCACACTGCAGGAGTGGAGTTACTCTGAGGCTGCAGGAAGCAAAATCAAAGGTTCGTTTTTAAGTGGTAGCATCATTTACATTGTGTTAATATTTTCAAAGAAGTGCCTGCTCTTTCTGCTTAAACAATCAAGGAGAGTACTAGATAGCCAGAGTCCAGTCATAGAAGGGGAGACATTTAATTGTCTTTGTCTGCTTAGGTTAACAAAAAACCAAAAAAGTTCAAGGGAGGGAGATCACAGAATAGTAACACTCTCAAACTCTGTTTGAGTGAGACTATCAGGCTGCTGGGGGGTGTCACTCTCTGTGTGCAATAACCAGAAAATATACATTTTATTGTCTTTAAAATTAGACTAGTCCAGGACAACCACCACCACTAGACTCTATTAAATCCCAAAAATGTTAGTTAACAAAAAACACCTCAAGCCCCCCCTTGACATACAAGTAAATATTTGAAGTGAATTAAGAAGTTGTACAATTAAGAAGAGTAGAGAAGTTGAAAAATAAAACGCATTTTATTCAAAATAAAAATGTCTGAAGCCCATGAAGCTCGTCAAACCACCCTGTTTGGTTTCCTTGGAATTAGTCCGCACCAAGCACAAGTACAGATGACATTTCCCTACTGCACCTTCTGTTGCTGGGGCAGCTATAGCAAGTAAACACACAGCTCACTTGCAGGAAGAGAATGGTGAAGATCATGATACATTCAAACATAGGTGCACTTTCCAGCAGTCATGGAAACAAAAATATCCATGGGTTACTCATGAGGAGGATAAAATGTTTTGTTACATTTTCCAAAAACATGATCAAATTTCAGAAAAGGATAATTCCTTTCTGTTCAGGTGTCCTACCTTTAGAATTGATTCTCTGCATGTCCATGACAGATCATCTGCTCACTTGAAAGAGAACTTTTTCTTGATATTTTAAAATCCCCCTTAGAACCACTGTAGCTTCCTTACCAGACCAAAGTCCAATGCTGTTAAAGGATTAATTTTATTGTACCTGTATTTTGTGAAGAAAGGAATCATACTTTAGCTCCGTGGGGCCGAAATCCCAAGCCCTTCCACTTTGGATTCCATGATTCACCCCCACACTCTCACGTTTTGTGATGTAAGTGTAGGAAGAGCACGAGGGTGCACGCCATAAAAGTTGTATAAGGTTGCATTTTAAACTACTGATTTGACTTTTTAAAGGACTGATTCGAACAAATCAAGGTCACTACTCAACTAACAAGGGCCTTTTTACTTGAGCAGTGGTCTTGATTTGTTTGACTCAGCCCTCAAAAATAGTCAAACCAGATGTTTAAAATGCAATCCAATACAAGCATGTGGCGCATGCCCCTATGCTCTCCCTATGCTTACAGTATGTGAGAGCGCAGGGACATGTTTTGGAATCAGGAAGTGGAAGGGATTGGTGTCTCAGTTTCACAGAATCAAAATACAGTCCCTTCCTTCCCAAAATACAGGTGCAGTAATATTAAATATTTTTTACCGTTGGACTTTGGGGCAGATAAGGGAGCTAAATGGGTTCTATAGTAAGCACCAGTAAAGATGCTCTTTAAAAGTTTTAAAGATGAAAAGGTGTCACTCCAACCCAGAGAAGCTCCCTGGAAAAAATGCAACATGAGGAGATGCATAAATCTTGTGGTCTGTTTAACCCTTAGGCTGCCAACAGAATTGGAACATGTAGGAATTCTGGACTGATATATCAGTCCGCGGCACAGCAAGGATTAATAATGTGTACACAGTGGAAAAACATTATTTTAGTTTCACTGATTTTGAAACTGTTGTCAAAATTGCAGGCAAAAAAAAAAAATGGGCGATTATCTTAACACTCATGTTGTGAAAAATTTTATACAGGCAATTGGGCATTCAGAATGCGGGGTTTGTGTGTGTGTGTGCCATCCAGTGGATCTTGTGACAGACTGGTAGCAGAGCAAGAATCACTGCATGTCAGATTTGTTCAGGATTGGGGGACCAAAGACCACTTTTGTAGATCTCGTGGACCTGGAGTCTGCCAGATCGGATGGCGCGAATGAAGGAATAAGAGCTGCCTACAAACTGGGAATTGACCCTGAAGAACTAAAAGCCCAGTTGGTGAGACTAAATTTAGAAAGTACAGCAGTGGATATGGGTTGTACTTATGATGTGCAGGCTACATTTAGACATGAATCTCCTCATGCTATTGTGGCTCACTGCATAAATCACAGTCTTGAACTTGCATTTCTTGATCTGAAAAAAGATAACCCCCTACTCCAGGGTTTTAAATAATTGATTGTTTTTTTCTTGGGACTATACTAACTGTACAGAAAATATTTATATAGATTTTCTAGAAGTGCTGTGTTTATTAAACACAGAGAGGCAAGAGCTATGCATTTTCACAAAGATTTAGCAGTTTTATGAGCAAAACGCTAATCAATTTTTAGAGTTAAATAAGTCCCTGTACTCGTAAAAGATGAGTCAGTCTTGAAAGACATTTTCAAATTCTGTCATGTTAATCCTAAAAGAAGTTGTCAAATTTAGAGTTTTGCAGATGCTTTTGAGTCTTCATTAGCTTATTTTGGTGGAAAACATCAAGTGCAATAGGTTGCTAGTCAAGCATGGGCATTGAAAGCAAAAATTACAAGCCAACAGTCAGTCACATGGAAAATGTGATGGCCACTGAGACAGGGGTTGATGCAGCCACGGTTGAGGGCATTCTGAAAGAGATTAAGACTGCAAAATTTGTCGTGACTTCACATTCCATGATGAACTTGATCACTGTTGTGATTGAACTCTCTCATACATTCCAAAGGGATGACCTGCTTCTATTTGAGGTATTACAGAAACTAGAGAGTGCAGTACTGGAACTGTCTTCAGTGAAAGATAATCCTGGGACCTATGTCCAAAAGCTTGCAGTTAATGAAGAGGGAGAATTTCAAGGGGTGAAACTTTCTGAGATATTAGAACCAAAACTTCAGAACTCGAAGAAAGAAATGCTTGATGCTGTTATTGCGCACATGGATACCAGGATCAGTAGACTGCAGCAGCCACCATTTTCCTGGTTTCAGTGCTTTGACCCCACATAGTGGCCTACCGATAAGAAGCCGTTTGCCCACTGTGGAAATTAACAGTTTGAGTGTCTCCTAAAGCACTTCACAGAAGTCTTTATAGAAGAGGAAAAAGACAGTGCCGTACGCCAGTGGTTGCCTCTTAAAGGGAAATGTCCGCCTATATTTGGACCCCCACCTTAGTACCAGGCAGGGCCTGATTAGCATTTTCGCAAAGAGTAATAATGTTTTTACGTACAGTGTGTTTATTAATTCAGTTTTTATCTGGCTGATCCTGCCAGCATTTTGACTCAAGGCACCCCTAGTGGC
Organism: Neoceratodus forsteri; assembly: GCA_016271365.2. Lineage (NCBI taxonomy): Eukaryota > Metazoa > Chordata > Ceratodontiformes > Ceratodontidae > Neoceratodus > Neoceratodus forsteri. The sequence goes on from JADMNL010000025.1 coordinate 272,311,271, forward strand.
GCACCCACAATCTCCAGTGGCTGTCCCGAGAATGATGCATCAGCCAGGGAGCAACTGTGGAAGCATGTACAGATATCTTATATAGTTGGAGCTGTTAATAGTTCAGGTTTTCAAATTACACGTCCCGGTGCTATACCAAGACCAGGTATAGACTGGCAGTTGACTGCCAAGTCTGTACCTGGTCTCCATATAGCACTGGAACATGTCAATTGCAAACCCAAGCTATTAATAGCTCCATTTGTAGAGAACTGCTATGCATAGTCCAGTTGCTGCTCCCTGGCTCATGCGTAATTCTTGGGAGAGCCGTGGGAGGTTGTGAGGTGTAATGGGCAGACTGGATGGGCCTTGCAGTCCTTATCTGTTGTCAGCTTCTGTGTTTCTATGTGGGTGCAGCACTAGGGGTGCTCGGAGTCAAAATGCCAGCAGGTGGGATGGCAGGATCAACCAGATAAAAACTAAATTAATAAACACGCTGTAAATAAACACATTATTACTCTTTGCGAAAATGCTGATCGAGTCCTACCTCATACTGAGGTGGGGCCCAATTACAGGTGGACATTTCCTTTCTAGTTACAGTGGAAGACTAGGTTTGCTGGCCAAGGCACCTAGCTTCACCTGAGCTCTTTTCTTCTAGGTTGCTTGAAAGGACAGAGCAAAGAACCTTACAAGACCAAGGGAAAGGATTAAGGTTTCTTTTGGCTAGTCAGAGTTACTGTGTGCTGTTATTTTTATTTTGTATTCACAGGGATTGTTACTGTTTGTTGCTAACATGTTATTGCTTTATTTTTCTCTGATTCAAATTGTGTGTTGCTGGGTATACCTTCTGCTGCATTATTACAGGGTGTGCGTACAGGTGTGTGCTAACAGATTACTGCTGTAATCTTCTGATTCAAATTGTTTTTTGCAAGATATATTTTCTGTTACTGCTTTATTTTTCTCTGTAGCAAAGTGTTTCTTACAGGGTATATCTTCTGTGAAATTTTTACAGGTGGTGCTTTTACAGGAACTGCCAGAGGTCCTTGCAGGACCTTTGGCAGACCTATTTAATGCCTCACTACATTCGGGGTGTGTACCTCAGGACTGGAGGATGGCTTATGTGGTGCTCCTCCTCAAGAGTGGCCCCAAGGATGAACCGGGAAACTACAGACCAGTGAGCCTCGCATCCATTGTGGGTACGCTAATGGAGACTATCCTGAAGGAAAGGCTGGTGGCCCTCCTAGAGGCCAAAGGACTACCGGACAGCAGACAGCATGGCTTCATACGGGGCAGATCCTGACAAACCAACCTGGTGGAGTTCTATGGCTGGGTAACTAGGCAACTGGACAGGGGCCATGCAGTGGATGTCCTGTATCTGGACTTCAGTAAGGAATTCGACTCGGTGCCGCATGGAAGGCCGGGAAGTAAGTTAGTAGGCACAGGGGCAGGTGCAAAGCTGGTGAGATGGGTAGGGAACTGGCTTCAGGGAAGGCAACAGAGGGTGGTGGTGGGTAGGGAGCTCTTACACCCAAGGGTAGTGATGAGCGATGTTCCACAGGGCTTGGTGTTGGGACCAGTGTTGTTTGGGATATTCATGGCAGACGTATCATTGGACATCAAGAGCAAGATCAGTCTGTTTGCTGATGATACCAAGGTAGGAGCAGTGGTGGATGACCTAGGGGGATGCAGGATGATCTGGCAAAGCTTGAAGCCTGGTCAGACACCTGGCAACTGGAGTTTAATGCCAAAAAGTGCAAGGTGCTGCATTTTGGGATGAAGAACCCATGGAGGAGTTACCAGCTGGGGGGAGTGCAGCTAGCCCAGACAGAGGAGGAAGAGAAGGATCTGGGGGTGCTCATTACAGGGTCCAGAACAACTCGGCTGATGTAGGAAGGCAGCTGCAAAGGCCAACAAAATGCTGGGTTGTATTGCAAGGGGTATATCCTCGAGGAGGGAGGAGTGATTCTGCCACTGTATAGGTCATTGATTGAACTGCACCTGGGTACTGCGTGCAGTACTGGCGCCCGTATCTGAAGAGGGACATTAAGTTACTGGAGGGGGTGCAGCGCAGGGCGACAAAGATGATCATGGGGCTGGGGGACTTATCATACGAGAGGAGGCTGAGGGAGTTGAACATGTACTCACTGGAGGAGAGGAGGGACAGGGGGACATGATTGAAACCTTTAAGTACATGAAAGGAATAAACAAGACAGGTACAGAGGGGCTGTTCAAAGTAAGGGAGGGAGGGAGGGACACCAGGGGCCATGATATGAGACTGGAGGGAGGGAGGAAGGTTCAGGAGGAGATGAGGAGACACTTTTTTCCACAGAGGATGGTGGCTGGGTGGAATGCGTTACCTGCAGAAGTGGTATCCAGTAGAACAGTGGACTGCTTCAAAAGGGGATGGGATAGGACAAGGGGGAGGGTCAATGGAGGGGAAGGGTGGAAGGAAGGGGCAGCTGCAGAATAAGGGGTGCTAGCTGCACATTCGAGCAGACTTGATAGACCTCTAGGCCCTTATCTGCTGGCAAATTTCGTATGTTCGTACAGGTTTTACAGTTTTATCTAGCATTAAGATAAGCTTTCAGGGCTACTGCATTTGTTCCTGGCTGATTGTTTCTGCTCTTACCTCCTTGTTTGTTTTGTCCGTGGTTCTTCTTTTTAGGCAGGGAAAGAGCCCAGACACCCACCCCCATCCCCAACCACCCCACACTACACTCCTTTTATAGGGTAGCATAGTCGTGACATTTCCTGTGGCAAAGGAAGGGGTGGATCAGAGGGGTAGCCACATACAGACCTCATTTACAGGGGCACTAGTAATTTAATTTGTTATAACTAGTTATACAAAAACAAACAAAACACAAAATCAAACTTTTGCTTTCATTTTCTTACTTCTAGTCACTTCGACCAGGTTAGAAACCCAGCAACTTATTTGGAATGGATATCATTAACTGCATGTACTGTGGAACACTTCAGAAGGGCAGCTTTACAGGATTTAGGACACTGTCCTACATGCTGGGTCATTGGAGATCTAAGGGCTCAGCTCCAGGCAGCATGGGCAGAGTTTGCGCGACTCAAACCGTATATTCAAGAGGAAATATATTATAAAAACCTCCCACCATTTCCCCAACATCCAACAGAAGCACCTTGACCGCAGAGGATAGTTGGTCTGGGAGGTTGGCAGGTGGTTAGGAGGGGCAAATCAGGTGCCCCATCACTCGGTACTCTCCAACATGTTACCTCCACAAAGCATATAAAAACTACAAACAGGTATCTGCCTCTATCTCCGAAATCAAACAAAGGGGCAGAGGACATTGCAGAGCAGGACACTGCAGCACAGGAGCTAGCACAACAAAACTCGCCGAAAACGGGAACCAAAACAAAAAAAGCAAAAAGGAAATCCAAAAAATTTCTGATCATAGGAGACTTCATGATTTGGGGAGTTGATACCTATCTCCAGCCAGGTGTAATGGTCAGATGTCTCCCAGGTACATCAGCTTGGAGAGACACTGACCGCATTGCTAAAATTGTTCAGGAAGCAGAAGAAAACATTGACGTCCTCGTACACATAGGGACTAACGATCTCGCCAGCCGATCAGTTGTGGAGACCAAGGAACACCTGACGAGGCTGGGTGACAAACTATCATCCATTTCATCTGGCATCTCCTTCTCTGAGATCCTGCCAGTCTGGGAGAAGGGGGCAGATGGACGGAAGGTCAGAGAAGGGGAGATAGGGGAGCTAAACATGTGGCTCAAGGGCTGGTGCCAGGAAAAAGGACACAAGTTTGTAGGGAACTGGCAAATGTTTTGGGAGTGAAAGTTCTTTAAATTTGATGGACTGCATCTGACTAAGGAGGGAGTCAGTGCATTGGGGCAGAAGTTTGATGTCTTTGCAGAATATTTAAACTAGCAAATGGGGAGAGGGGTGCATCACCCCATACGTCGAATGGGAAGAACACCCCTACTGCCTCAGCTAGTGGTCAAACAAGAGTTCAGCATGTTTGTAGTTCATTTGCATCACCAGGTAAGGAAAAAGGTCCAGCTCCCCATGTGACGCATAGGGAAAACGCCAGACCTCCTCCAACAACTAACACACCGAAATGTGGCCAATGGAAAATCATGTACACAAATGCTCGCAGTCTGGGAAACAAGATCCCAGACCTGCAGGCAATAATGGCAGAGGTTAAACTAGACATAGTAGCAATTAGCGAGAGGGTTTACTAGTAACCACACTTGGGAGACTTCAGTACCTGGCTATGTACTGTTCAGAAGAGACCGAGGTGCAAAAGGGGGGGAGTGGCCCTATGTCAATGAAAATATCAAAGCTTCAGAAATTCAGAATACACATAAGGAGCCTGAAGAACTGTGGGTCACCCTGGAAACAGGAAATGGGACAGCCATACGAACTGGGGTTGTCTACAGGACTCCAGACCAGGGGGAGGACCTACACACATTACTATTTAGAAGATATACAAAACATGACAGCTAAATGACAGCTAAAGGGGAGGTTTTGATAATGGGAGACTTCAACATGCCAGATACAGATTGGTCAATACCAGCAGGAACATCAGCCAGAACTAGACACATGGTGGATTCCCTGCAAGGGGAGGGCCTCAAACAACTGATACAACAACCCACAAGAGACGGGGCTATCCTAGATCTGGTACTGACTAACGGGGAAAGGATCACAGATATCCAGGTAGAAGGTCACCTGGGGGCCAGTGACCATCACGTGGTATGGTTCAATTTGGCCACTAGAACTAAATCATCCCAATCCAAGGCAAAAATATGGGACTTCAGAGGAGCTGACTTTGATAAGATGGACAACAGAGTTAAGCTAGCCTTGGCAAAAAGAAATACAGGTGAGGGGGTACAGGAAAAGTGGGCAGGCATTAAGGATGTAATACTTGAAGCAGCATCCCATTGTATTAGAGAGAAAAGGAAGTGCAAAAGAAGGAGGAAACCACTTTGGTTCTCAAAAACAGTAGCAGAAAAGGTCAGAGCCAAAAGGCTGGCCTTCAGGAAATATAAGGGATACCAAACTTCCCTAAGGGAAGCAGGGAAGGCAGTAAGGCAGGCAAAGGCCCAAACTGAGGAAACACTAGCACAAACAGTAAAAGAAGGTAACAAGACTTTCTATAGATACATTAGCGAAAGGAGAAAGTCCAGAGGGGGTATTGCTAAGATCAAAGGGGATAAGGGGGTGATGTGAGGAGGAGGAGGAGGACCATGTAAAAACATCTATCCTAAATAGATACTTCTGCTCAGTATTTACTGAAGAGAAGGTAGGGCAGGGCCCACAGCTCAGCACCATGGACACGGGGGAGGGAGGTGTGCACTAGTCCCTTCACAAAAGAAGGGGTCCTACAAGAGCTCAGTAAGCTCAGGGTGGGCAAGGCAATGGGACCTGATGGCAAACATCCCAAGGTACTAAAGGAGCTAAGGGTGGAACTAGCAGAGCCATTATCAGAACTGTTTAGTGAGTCTCTGAGCACAGGAGAGGTCCCAGAAGACTGGAGAAGGACTCGTGTGATCCCGCTCCACAAGATTGGTAATAGGGAGGAGGCAGGGAACTACAGACCAGTTGGTCTTACCTCAGTAGTGGGCAAGATTATGAAGGCACTCCTTAAGGAAAGGATAGTGCAACACCTGGAATCCATATGAGCACAGGATCCAAGACAGCATGGGTTTACAAAAGGAAGATCCTGTCAAACTAATCTCATAGATTTCTTTGACTGGGTAACTAGAGTGGTGGACCAAGGGGGAGCAGTTGATGTTGCCTACCTTGACTTCAGCAAGCTTTTGTTACTGTTCCACATAGAATATTGATTTATAAGCTGGGTAGGCTTAGGGTGGGTCAGAAGTTGGTCAACTGGTTGACGGGCAGAAAATAGAGAGTGGCGGTAAACGGTATACAGTCAGAAGAGATGCAGGTCGCAAGTGGGGTACCTCAAGGATCAGTCCTGGGGCCAGTCCTCTTCAATATCTTCATCAGTGACATTGCAGATGGACTAGAAGGTAAGGTTTGTCTGTTTGCAGATGACACCAAGATCTACAGCAGAGGAGATGATCCAGATGGGGTGTGCAGAATGAGAAGAGAGCTTGATAAACTAGCAAAATGGTCAAAAGAGTGGCAACTGGGGTTTAATGCAAAGAAGTGCAAGATCATGCACATAGGGAAGAGAAACCCTGAAGCCACATATAGGCTGGGAGGGGTGTTGCTGACAGTCACAGGGGAAGAAAGAGACTTGGGCGTCATCATCACTGATTATCTGAAATCATCCAAGCAGACTACTAAAGCAGTAGGTAAGGCTAGGGGGATGTTGAGTGTATTAGTAGGGGTATCACAAGTCAGAAGAGGGAGGTAAAATTCCCTCTTTACAAGACACTGGTTAGGCCCCATCTGGAGTACTGCATGCAGTACGGGAGGCCACACCTTCACAAGGACATTAACCAAATTGAGGCAGTCCAGAGAAGGGCAACCAAAATGGTGCAGGGACTACATCAGAAAACATATGAGGGCAGATTAACGGAGCTCAATATGTATACCTTAGAGCAAAGGAGGGAGAGAGGTGATATGATCGAAACTTTCAAACAACTTAGGGTATTAACAAGGTGAAAGAGTCTAACATGTTTCAATATAAGAAAAATAGCAGGACAAGAGGACACAGCATGAGATTAGAGGGAGGCTGATTAAGGGGTATTGTGAGGAAGTTCTTTTTCACAGAAAGGGTGGTGGATGCATGGAACGGCCTACCTCAGGAAGTGGTGGATGTGAATACAGTGCAGGGCTTCAAACAGGCATGGGATAGGCATAAGGGAGCAATACAGATGAGTATGAATAGATAGGCCATTGACAGAGCAAAGGCCAATGGCACATTCATAAGGTAGAAAAAGAAATGGGCAGACTGGATGGGCCTTGTGGTCCTTGTCTGCAGTCAGCGTCTATGTTTCTATACCACTGCAGAGTCGGACATACCACTAAGCTGTCTAAGAAAGTTTTTGGCAACTAGACCAGCAGCATTTAAAGATGCGTTACTTTTGATGGAACTGCTTTTCACATTATCATATAGCACTGCATTTGTTGTGCAGTGAACTTGATTTAGTCACAGAACAAACTTGCAAGATTTGATGCCCGTACAGGGGAATGGTCCTAGTGTGGATGATTTCTGACTACATGAGGCTGTTCTGTGTTGGCTTGAAGATGGGTCTGGAATAAGGCACATCCATGGCCACTCCTTTTCAAGCACCAGCTCCATTGTTAGGGCTTCAATTTCTACTGAAAAATTAATTCTACTCTGATTTCTTAGTTCAGTGATGGTTCTTAATAGCAGCAATGGGCACTACAGTCTAATCTCATCTGTCTCCCTCTCCCTCTCTCTGTTGTTCTCTTGACAGGACAGAATGCTATCTTTCTCTCTCCCTCTTAGTCCTAGTGTCTCCTCTTGCCTGGACATTCAGCTTGCTAGCCTCACTCACAACTATATAGATATTGATGGCAAATAGGGACTTCCAGGCCCACCTAATCTGCCCAGGTATCCTACCTGTTTGTTAATTAAGGACCCTAGGTGTTCCTGCTAAATCCGCCCCCTTCCTTACTTTTATTATTCCCTTGCGCCTATCCCATGCTGCCTTGAATCCCGTTACAGTCCTGGCCTCCACCACCTCTTCAGGGAGTGTATTCCAATCATCCACCACCTTTTTGTGAAATAGTTTTCCGAATGTTTCCCTTGAATCTAACCCCTTCCAGCTTCATGTTATGGCCCCTCATATTTGAATGTCTCTTTCTCTGGAAAATACTGCTATCCAGCACCCTGTTTATACCCTTTTGGTACTTGGACATCTCTAGCATGTCACCCCTTTCCCTTCTTTGTTCTAGGCTGTACATGTTTAGATATTTTAGCCTCTTCTCATATGTTAAGTGACTCAGGCCTCACGCCATTTTTGTTGCCCTCCTCTGAACCCTCTCCGTCCTATCTATGTCCCTTTTGAGGTGTGGTCTCCAGAGTTGAACCCCGTGCTCTAGGTGTGGCCTCACCAGTTGCTTGTACAAGGGCATCACCACCTCCCTCCTCCTGCTCCCGAAATCCCTGCCTATGCATCCTAGCATTCTGTTGGCCCTTGCTAGTGCCCCCTCGCATTGTTTAGCCATCTTTATGGATATGATTATGCCAAGGTCCCTTTTCTGCACTATTGCCTCCAGTACTTGACCTGGTATCTGCAATAAAAGAATTACTGTCTGAGACGGAGACATGACTGTCTGAGTACTTGTCACTATACATATATAGCCTCAAAGCAAGATTAATGTGCTTTATATGTGTTATTACATAATTATTAGAATTTATATGAAGTTGGGTCATGAGCCATCGGAAGTCAAACACAGTAAAACTCAATGGCAACATCCCCCCCCCCCCATTCTTTTTCTGGCTCCGTTTTAGTCCCAGAGAACTCTCTCAGGCATCCAGTTACCCTCAGCTGTACCTCTGGGCCCAAAACTCCTCTTCTCCTGGCACCAGCCCGACTATCCCCTCTGCTCTGAGCCCCCCGAGGTGGGGCCGCCCAGGGCGCTCTATCTAGAATTCGGGCCAGGCTGGGCTTGGCCCAGGAGTTGAGTGAGTCTGGCCAGTGGAGTGTGGCTGACAGGGTGGTGCCGTCGCCTGTCCCAGGGAGTGGGGATTTCTTTGGTTACATCCTCTCTCTCCTCCCCCCGGCAGAGCCTGGATGTGCAGTGATGCCAGGCATGTCTGCCGCGGCTCTACGTCCCTCTTTACTGTGCCCTAGGTGTTGCAGTGCCTCTAGTTGCCACCAGGGCCTGCTGCGATGCTGGGCAGAATCCTGGATCTCCCCCCACCCCGAGAGAGGGGAGCAGTCCTCCAGACGCTCGATCCTCTCTTTCCCCTGCCGACCTCCAGTGGTCCAGGCTTGTTCCCAAACCTGGGTCTTCGACGTGGCGCGAGGTATGGCGTCCAGCGCCTCAATGCTGAGCGCCACTGGGCCGTTCGGCAAAATTTGCTTTTAAAACTGCACAACAGGAAATGTTTGACAGGCAACCAAATTCTAAGTCATGGTTGTCCGTGGGCAGCTTATTTTCAAAAAAAATATCCAAGCCTGGGCATGATATAGTCTTAAATGAAAATCTCTGTACATAGAACACTTCAGAATCTGACATATTTACCACTTGCATTCAGCGTACTCTGAGGCATTCAGCGGCCAGTTCTTGAAATGTTTGCCTGCATGCTGGCCACAGCCTTTGACCTCGGGGACTCTGTTTTCGAATACTTTGGTTTTTGTAAAGTAGTTCTACAGGGCAGAAGCTTCCCTTACACCCTGCCATGGTTCCCTTTTAAACAAATAAATAAGCAGTATATAAATACAGAATGACTTGTGGATTCCACTAAACTGCCTGGGTTTGAGACTACCAATGGAGAGAGGGTGGGAGGATGTCACTAGCCTGCCCGTTGACTGGACATTGGTGGGGGCTCACCTGGACCCAAAACAAACATAACATGGAAACATAGAAACTGATGGCAGATAAGGGCCCCTTGGCCCATTCAGGCTGCCCTTTTTCATTTTGTTGCTTTCACTGTATACCTTTCCAGGTCTACGACACTTTCTCTTCCACCCCTTTCCTTTCCCTCATGATTCCCTTGTGCCTGTCCCAGGCTTTTATGAATCTTACCACAGTTTTCGCCCCAGCTACCTCCACTGGAAGACTGTTTTAGACATCCACCACCTGTCCTTTGAAGAAATATGTCCTCACATCTCTCCTGAACCTACCCCCCTTCAGCTTCATATCGTGATCTCTTGTTCTAGAGCAACCTTTCTTCCAAAAAATTCCTCCCACCTGTACCTTATTTACCCCTGTGAGGTATTTAAAGAGCTTGATCCTATCCTTCCTCTAGGAGGGAGGGAGGGAGTGAGTGAGGGGATGGCACACTAAGCCAGAGCTTGTTTCCAGGTGCTTCCTCAGAGCACAAGGAAGTTAAGTGACACAGTATTTAAAGAGCTAGTGTACTGGAACGTGGTTATTGGCTCATTTCTGCCTTCTGCTGCTTTACAGTAGTCACCAGTTATCATATAGTACATTCTGTTCTATGTGTTTTTATGTTTTATCGTGTGCTCATGTGCGCTTCCCCCCCACACACGCACGCATACTGCGTGCTCGTGCTCCCCCCCACGCACACACTGTATAGCAGATGTGGGTGCCCAGTCCCCCGTCGGCTGTGCTGCGCTCCCCCCCAACAGAGTTCCAGATGCCACACTGGGAGCCCACCCCAGCGTGGCAACAGACCGTGATGGCCGATGGGGGTGCCCAATCCCCCGTCTGCTCAACAGCCCCCCAAACAGCCTTCCAGCTGCCACGCTGGGAGCCCATCTCAGCATGGCACAAGTCCGGTGTTGTCTAAGTTTAAAAAAAAAAAAAAAACTGAAAGAGAAAAAACTTCCCTCGCTGGCTGTCCTGACCCAATCTCCCCCCACCTACGCCAACCTTGCCTCCCCGCACCCCCTCCTCACCCCATACTTACCTCCGGAGCTCAGCACAACGATCTTCGGTGGACCGGGAACACGTCTGCACTCTTCAAAGCCGACCACGAACTGAGGAAATGCCGGTAAGCTGTATAATGTAATAAATAGGGTTTTTTCAACTTTAGTGCATATCTCGGGCATTTTGGGGAATTTTTTCACCAGATTTTCAACATGGGGTTTTTGGGGCCCCACCTCATGAATTCTTTTACTGTCATGACTTTAATCAGCCCCGAAAGGTGATTTCACGGTTACTGAGCGGAACCACCTTTTGGGACTGATTTACGAAACGACAGTGTCACAGTTCATGAGGTAGGCCCCCAAAAACCCTATGTTGAAAATTTGGTGAAAAAATTCCAAAAAATGACTTTTACGAGCATGCATTGCCTTGTTCCTATGCACGCACTTAAGTTCGCGAATTTTCAATACGTTCACTCCAGATTTTCAACATTGCCATTTTACCATACCTCCTTATGAGCAGTACAGCTGTCATTTCTCACATCTGACCCAAAATGTGTTTCCGCGCATGTAGCGCACAATGGCGCAGTCGGTGTGCAAAATCAATGTTCGGGACAGAGTAAGAAAATCACAGTGGCACTGTTTATGAGCAGAGATGTTAAAATGGCTATGTTTAAAATTTGGTGAAATATATCCATAAAATAACTGTGTTACGAGCGACCATTGTGCAGTTTCCACGCACCCTCATAACTTCATGGATTTCTAATATTTTCAGTCCAGATTTTCTCCCTGGCATTTTTCCACACTTCTTATGAACAGTACAGCTGTCATTTTTCACACCATGGCTGAAATTTGTTTTTGCACTTCCAGCGCAGAAATGCGTGGTCGCTGTGGGAAATTACTGTTCGGGACAGATTAAGAAAATCACAGTGACACTGTTCATGAGTGGAGGTTACAAAATCCCTCTGTTGGCAATCTGCTGTAAAAAAATCCCCAAACTAATTGCATTACAAGTGTGCGTTGCGCATTTTCTACGCATGCTCGTGACTTCACCAGTTTCTTAAATATTTTCACTGCAGAATTTCAACATTGCCATTTTTTGCACTTCCTCATGAACAGTACAGCTGTCATTTTTCACATCCTATTTGAAATGTATTTTCGCACCTGTGGTGCCAAATGGCGTAGTCGCTGTGCGAAATCAGCTTCCGTCTAACAAACTGATATTGCCACTGTTCATAAGGTGGGGGTCACAAAAAAAATGTTGAAAATTTGGGTGAAAATGCTTAACGAGCGCCTGAGGCGTTAGGGTTTCCGACCATAACGCCCCAGCCTGTAGAGATTGAGAGGCATCAGGGTGTGACTTGGGATTCTCGCCTGTAATGCTCATACCATTCCCACACCCTGCAGTCAGTGAGAGGCATCGAGGTGTGCCTTGAACTCTTGACCCCAAAGTTCACCTCCACTCTCCTATACAGGACCCATCTCACCGTGTTTCCTGATGGAATGGGGTGAGCATAAGAACCAAAGACCCCAAGGCACACCGTGACACTTGTCTGTGTCTGCAGGGTAGGGTGTGGTGAAATGGCGTGGCCGTTATGCCCTGTCGACAAGGCACACCCCAATGACTGTCCAGTCTCTGCAGGGTGGTGGTGGGGTTGGCTTCAGTTCAATACTTACTGCCATTCCTATTATGCAGCTCTCTAAGTCCTACACTACCAATGCAATGACAACATTATTGACAAAATGCACATTTTATGGATCTGTTTGATTGGCGGTCTTAGTGAGTAGTAGCCGGGGTGGGGGGGAGCTATCAATCAGCTGCTTACTGTCTTCAGTCAGCCATTAACAAACCAACTGGCAAGCAGTAAACTGATTTTCCTTGTGGTCAGAAGTCTGTCAACACTGCATTTTGTAGCATCTTCCTCTGGTTTTCAGCATGCAAATCACTCATTCACATATATCTACATTCAGTTTTGTACTATTATAGTTAGTAAGAAAAATGCTAGTGCTAGGTCTGTCGGTGAATACGCCTTTTTGGGGGCTTTTAAATATTGTCTCTCAGTGCACTTTCCTATTGGTTAATCATTATTTGGCATTGATGCTGTATGATTTCAGATGTAAGTCCATGCAAGATGTGCTTCATATTTGTATATTTATGTTTCCTTGATACTGTAAATGTTACTCCACTTTTGCCAAATATTCAAAGTCGGACCCCTCCCCCACACACACACACAACTGGAATGGGGCACCTCATTCTGTGAGATACTCAGTGGTACATTGTTTAGAGACACTATTGCCATTGCAGTAAGTCAGGAAGTTCGTCCACCTCTTCTCTCTCTAATCCTACACAACTTCTTCTCCCTAACTGTACTTGTTTTTAGCCCCCCTAATCTCTCCCTCCCCTGGCTCATAATTCCTTTAACCCTGCTTCACTTCAAATCGCCTAACTGTCCTATTTTTTCCCAGTCCCCCCTAAAAATCCCTTATCATCCTACTGGGTAATTTTTTATCATTTTATTACTATCACCATCCAGTCACCAACTAGTTGTCTCACCGCTGTAACACTGGGCCCCCCTCACTCTCCCCCCTCAGTCTTACCCCTCGCCCTCCTCAGTAATTGGCCTAGTACTCCTGCAGGGTTCTCTACACCCTGGGGCGTGCTGCTCAGAGCTCTGTCTCCCTCCTATTTTCTGTCAGACCTAGTTCCCCTGCAGGGTTCTCAGCATCCTGGGGGCACTGTTACTGTGTCTCTCTCTCTCTCTCTCTCTCTCTCTCGCTCGGTCCCCTGCTGGGCTTCTTTGCATCCTGAGGGGTATCTTTTGATCCTGGCCCCCTCTCTACCTTTCTCTCCCCCCCCCCCCACATGCTAATCCATCTCCCTTGCAGGATTTGCTTCTTTCTGAGGGGGTATAGATTGGCTTACCTCCTCTTCCCCTCTCCCCTTCAACCAAATTCTCATGCCTCCTCCCTACTACTGTGCCACCTTCCTCCTCCCCCAATTATCCTCCCCTCTCTCCTCACCTTCTCTCCCTGCCTTGTCACGTTTCCCCCCAGACAGAGGTCACAGCACACTGTTGGCATACAGGCCTTCCCGTGTTCCTCTTCTCGCCCTCCTTACCTTCTCATCCTCTCCCCTTATTCCCTATCTTCCCCTACCTTGTATTAAATTTGGCCCTACCTAGGGTTTACATTAGCACTAGAGGCTTGTACTCGAACTTTGATCTCTAGCACGTCTCTTGAGTATTGTCCCAATGTATACCTTGCATTCTTATTTGATTTTGTCCACCCTAGTCATTACGCTGGGGTTTCTTTGATCCAAAATTGCACTTTACCTGTATTTTAACCGTTTCTAACTCAAGTCTTATTATCCTTGTATAGACATGCAGGTACCATACCCGTGTTTCAACTTTTGTTCTTTTTATAACTGTTATGTTGTATTGCTCAATTCATTGCTATGTATTCCTGTCTTTACCAACTCCTGTAACCCCTTCCCCCCCACCGGACGCTTCTGGAAACGAGCTGTGTTACAGCTCATGTTGTCTTTCCTGGTGAAACATTTTCAAAATAAATAAAAGTTCTACAGTCTGTCACCAGCATGATTTACAGTGTTTGATTATAGCTCGCCTGCCTTCCACAAGGGCTCAGAGGTGGCCAGAGTGTGGAGAGATTTGGCAGTCAAAAATAAAGTAGTTGGCACTTATCTCCCAACTCATCTCCTCCAAAGCAGAGATGTGCTTCAAGACTAATCATTTTCATTACTGTCTTCTTAGTGCAACAACAATAAACAAACAAAAAAATGCTTGTGCAAATGGCTTACAGCATTAGAGAAGAAAAAGCCACACAGGGTGCTGAGCTTAGAGATCTGGCATCCCTGTACCTCCTACACCTATCACTGTTTTCCAGGTGATACCAGAGACATGAGTTTGGCAGGCCAGGTACACCTGTTCATCAGTCTTGTACTGAGGAAGGAGCCTGGCTCATATCCTAATAATGTGTTCGATCTGCATGATTCACGCTTGCCTGATACTCTGAACAGACAGATTATCAGACCGCAGACACAAGACTTGTTTATTTTGCCCCTACACACTCGGATTTAGTATTTCTTACATGAAATTTGTCATTTTTATGTCGCAGCTTCAGGTGATGGTACATATTTTAGTGAAAAACACATCACTTGCTTAATCTCATATTTCACATTTTTTAAATCAAGCGCACAGTCACTTAGAGTAAAATAAGCCACACTGACATCCTCTTATGCTGAATCTCTGTGGGAACAAACATTTCAGCTGCATCACAAATCCTCACATTTAACTACATAAAATAGATATATACAGATTGAGTCAGCTGTATATAGATGAAATGCAACCTGGGCTGGCCTGGTGGTGCTGAGGGTTGAAGTGCTGGACGCCACACCTCGTGCCATACTGGCGACCTGGGTTCGGGAATAGGCTGTGGGGTTGGCAGGGGGAGGAAGGATTGAGCGCCCATAGACAACTCTCCTTCCTCGGGGAGGGGAGACAGTGCTGTGCGCTGTAGACTGACACCCGGCGGTGGCTGGGTGTCGGCACAGGTGTGTCGCCCAGACCAGGGGAGGGCACCCATCCAGGCCATATGGCTGCTTTTGCGGAGGTGGGGGCAGCTGCCTTGCCCATTGCATGGTTTGGGTGCCGGGGGAGAAACAAACAGAAAATGTCCGGCAGCCGACTGGGTCCATGATGACCTGACATATTAAGGTCGGAGTACGAGTCCCTCCAAGGGAGGGCTGGAGATACCCTTCGGCTCTGCAGAGGAGCCACAAAGTATAAATAAAAAAAAAAAAAGGAGAACTGCAACCTGAATAAAAGTTACCTTGCAATCAGAGTTCCTGTCATTTATTAGATACAAGTTGAATGCTGCTTTCCTCCCACCACTTCACACCTGTCTCAAGCTGTGTCATGCTTGTGGCAGCCAGTACATATGGAAGAAGTGTCGAAACAGCCACAGAAGTGCAAGTTTAAATTAAGGAAAAAATACCACTAACAGACTGCAGCTCAGTATTTCATCATACAGTAGCAATAACTGGGTACTTTGATCATAATAGAGCAAAAAGGGTTCTATGTCATAAGAGCAAAACTTAAATGGCGAGTTACCAAACAGTGAGTGCACACTACCAAAAACCATAAAGGGTGATGTGCACTACTACCACAAGGGAAACAACAGTGAGTGGCTCCTATATTAATCCATAGATGCTAATATGTGAAACTACTTTTTATACGAGGGGGGTGTTGCCCCCCACTCCCCCAAAATTAATATAACCAACTCGGGGGCTGCATTTCAAGAGTGGAGAAACACCAGGGGATGCAACTTGGGAGGGGGACAGATGTCAAGAAGGGAGAACAGTGGTGAGGGGAATGAACTCGGGGCGGGGGACAAGACGTCAAAAATAAAAAAATAAAAATAAAAACTATTTAACACTTAACACCCCACCCCGCAAACAAAACACACAGTAATGCCCCATACCAGTTGCAAACCCGGGTCCGCCAACATCAGTGGCAGTACCTCTAGCCACCACACTACAGGAGCGGCTCGGAACTGGCTCGCACAACAACAACCCATGACCCTACAAATCTAACCCTCCGTCGCCATACACCACTCGCTATTCGCTGTCTTTCGCCGTTCCCCTGCCCACTTGCTATTCATTTATAGGCCGCTCCGAGTCACTCAGTCTGAGTTGCCCACATAATGGGATACCAGCAAATAGGGCTCTGTACACTAGTTCTTTAAGTGGGGGCTGTGGGATTAAAACCCAGGTCTTCAGGTTTGCAGCTCAGTTGAGTGCCCTAAACCACAGCGCTATACTGCCTCCATGTTTAGTTCCTTTAGCCTCTCCTTGTAGAGCTTTTGATACAGACTCTGTACCATCTTGGTAGCCCTCCTCAGCACAGCCTGTACTCTGTGTTTTTCCTGAGATGTGGTCTCAAAAAATGGACACAGTACTCCAGGTGGTGTCTCCCCAGTGACCTATATTGGGGCAACACTACTTCACTCTTCCTGCTGGTGATACCCCTGCCGATACACTCCAGCATCCCACTAGCTCTCCTGATCGCTCTGTTGCATTGTTTGGCCACCTTCAGGTCATCCGATATGATTACCTCCAGGTCCTTTTTGCATTAAACTTTAGCTGGCAGATATTTGACCACTCCTACAGTTGTTTTAAATCTCTGTCTGTCCTTTTCCCACCCCACCGAATGTCCTGTCTGTTGCAGATCTTGGTGTCATCTGCAAAGAGGCAGTCCTTCCTTCAGTTCCTCTGCTGTGTCACTAATGAAGACATTAAAGAAGACTGGCCCCAGTACTGACCCCTAAGGTATCCCATGGGTCACTCTCCCTCCTCAGAGCAAACTCCATTTACCACCACCCTCTGCCTTCTATCCCTAACCAGCTTTTTACCCAGGTTACCCCTTACGGCCCCCAATGCTACCCAAGTTGTTTACCAGGCTCCTTGTGGAACAGTGTCATGGCCTTGCAGAAGTCTAGGTAGGCCA
Source organism: Neoceratodus forsteri (assembly GCA_016271365.2). Classification (NCBI taxonomy): domain Eukaryota; kingdom Metazoa; phylum Chordata; order Ceratodontiformes; family Ceratodontidae; genus Neoceratodus; species Neoceratodus forsteri. Next base: position 272,328,253 of record JADMNL010000025.1, read on the forward strand.
CATTCACCACCCTTCTCTGATGCAACACCTTGGTTATTCAGTCAAAAAAATCTGTTAGATTTGTTTGGCACAACCTCCCCTCTGTGAAGCCATGCTGCCTCGGGTCCTGCAGTTCGTTAGATTCCAGGTGTTCCACGATTCTTTCCTTTTAATAGTGTTTCCATCAGTTTCCCTACGACAGATGTCAGACTGACAGGCCTATAATTTCCTGCCTCCTTCTTGCTACCACTTCTGTGAAGTGGGACTACTTCCACTCTTCTTCAGTTCTCTGGGACCACACTGGTCTCCAGTGAGCCATTAAAAAAGTCTGCCAGGGGTGCTGCCAGCACCTCCTCGAGTTCCTTCAGCACTCTTGGATACACCCCATCTGGCCCCGTGGCCTTTTCCACCCTCAAATTAGCGAGTGTCTTCCTGACCCTCTCTTTGGAAAAGGGACTGGTGTCCACTTCCTTCCCCTCCAAGCTGTTACAGATGGGGAGATTAGGGAGAGGGAGTCTTCCGACCATCACCATCATGGTTGCAGATGCGATCAAGTTTGTTTGTGGGTACCTTCTAACTGGGGTTTACAATCTGCATCATGCCTTTGTTGAAGAGGGGCTTTTCCCACCATGACATGTCCAGCTTTATTTATTTGTTTATTTATTGAAATTTCAGATAACATCTTTGAGAACAAGCTCATTTCATAGGTTCCACGTCAGACGAACAATACCTATTGGAAAAGAACGAGATGGAGAACAAACAAAACAAGGAATTATACAAGACATTACAAGAGTGTATAACTAGAGAAGTTCCAATACATGTGGCATTGTACAATGTATGCCATGGTGCATATTTGATTAAAATCTTGAATTCAAAGGGTCATATTAGAGGGGGTAGGGTCTTATGAAACGACCCTTTACAGGAAAATGAGAACAGACTCAGCCTAATATCTAATACTCAACAAGGTAAGGGATTGCATCAGCCTTGGGGCCTCGTCAGAGGTGAGAAGGTATGGGACAAAGCATTTTAAAGTGAGCAAGGGAGCTCAGGAGATATAATGGGGAAGGGGGGATGGGGGAAGCCATAGAGGGGTGAGGGTAAAGAGTGGAAGGGATCAAGAGGAAATGTGAAAGGAGAATGATTAACAACTTAGAACAGTTATTTACATGCTGAGAACACGTATGCATAAGGTCAGGATAGCATAAGGTTAGAATAAATGCTTGTCACAAGAAGGAAGGTTATTGGAAGCAGTCACAACTGGCATCAGCAACTAGCTGTTGCTTAAGTTTAACCTTGAAGGAGCCCAAGGTGGATGCTGAAGTGATGTCATGGTGCAGCGAGTTCATCCATAGCGGGCACGGTAGGCAAAGGACCTTTGTCCCAGAGAAGTGCGACAGTGGGGTATACTAAAAATCTGGCTAGTAGAGGTTCAGGTGCTTTATGTGTGGCATTATTATTGTATGTCAGTGTAATGGTGTGTCCTTTCCACCCATTTGCATGCCCCCTCAATCCGTTGTAGCAGAGAATGCACCCCCCCGCCTCGTTCATCAAGCTTTTCTTTTTCCCCTAGAGCTTTTACTGCCACAGCCACTCATAGATGTCTGGTTCCAAGGATATACCCTGTTCAGGCCTGCATTCTCCCGTTTCCCAGGTCTAGCAGCCATCCGACAGCTGCTATGGCTACTCCTCATCAGGGATGCCAGGTTCCAGGGATATACCCTGTTCAGGCCTGAATTCTCCCATTCCCCAAGTCCAGCAACCACCCAGTAGCTCCCACAGCCACTCATTGTCAGGGATGCCTGGTTCCAGGGATATACCCTGTTCAGTCCTGCTTTCTCCCGTTCCCCAGATCTGGCAGCCATCTGACTGCTCCCATGGCCTTTCATCATCAGGGCTGGCTGGCTTAAGGGATATACCCTGTTCAGAACCGGCATATTCTCCCTTTCCCCAGGTCCAGCAGCCATCCGACAGTTCCCATGGCATCTCATTGCTAGGGATGCTTGGTTCCAGGCATATACCCCGTTGAGATCTGCTATTCTCTTTTTCATCAGCCAGGTCCAGCAGCCATCCAGTGGCTTCCTTTTCATGGGTAGGGGTTCGTCGGGTGGGGTCTTCTCCCCCATCCCCCACAAAGGCACTCCACCAAGTGGACAGGACCCAGTGAATTGGGGGGGGGGGGTAGGACCCAGAGAAGCCAGGGTCATAATTGATCATATAGACAGTTGTGAGATTTTGCCTCCTGTCCTCCCTCATCCCCTGGCACGTGCGGAGCCTTCTGATGGCCTTGGAGACACACAGTGACACGTGTGCAAGGGGCAGGCTTCTCCGGCCAACTACAGGAATCGTTGCAGTGCTGCGTGCCCGACACCTTCCCTCTCAACCACAGCATATTGCCGAGTGGCATCTGCTGCAGTCTGGCCCACCTCCCAACACGGCAGCTTGGTCTTAACTCCCACCCGGGTTATCTGTTTGTGCTGTTGCTGGGTCATTGGGGTGGCCTGTCATCAAGCATTTCATCCTCTGGGTCCATTGAACCAGTCCTCGAGTCAGGCTTACACCAAACCTCCCCCCACAGTCACTCACGGGAGAAGGTCACCACAGCATAGAGCCCAAGACTACCATTGACTGTCCCTTCCCCACCCAATAACCTGTTTTTTTTTTTTTTTTTTTCCCTCCCATTGCCCACTTCATGGCCCAGTGCAGTGCTAGTAGCGGTGCCATTCTCTCTCTAGGCTGAGAAACACTGTCGTCAGCAGCACTGTTTCTCAGCCCCACCTGCACAGCCTGTGTCCGCTTCCAGATTCGGTGGTCACCAGAATGGCTTCCTAAATGGGAGACCCTGGTTTACGTCGCTCTTCTTGTAACTTAGATGAACTAGCATGGAACAGACACTGCTCACTGAACCTACAGCCACGGGACACTAGTGACATCAGTGCTAACTGCAGGCCACAGAACTGAAGCTGTAACATGGTGCACATAAAGTGAGATGTCGCACTCGATAAATTGAAACATAGACTGTGATGCCAGAAAGGGCCCCGTAAGCCTTTCCAGTCTGCCAGCCCTGCCTGTTACTTGTGTGATGGGCTACTGACTATCTACCCACACCCATATCCCTCTGCTACTTTGTCATCTCCCTGCTTATCGAACCACTCTGCCTGTCCTGTCCTTGTTTGAATCCGCTCACAGTCCGGGGGCACATTACCTTCCTCAGCAGTTCCTTCCAACCGTCCAGCGCTCATTCTGGGGAAAGGTAAGATAGATTTGGAAACAAAACTAAACGAGAGATTATCATGCATTATGTGAAGTGTATGGATTGTTTTAACATTAACCGCTGCTGTGATTAGTAGTTAGAATTTAGTTACTCTCCACATTTCTGCTGTAAGGGTACAGTAATTCGGCTGCAACAGGGGTATAATGTTGGTGCCTGTGACTTTTCATTATCTCGGGCCTTGCATTTCTTTTCTCCACTTTGTTTCTTACAAACAGCCTTACCAACTACACATTTACCTCCTACAAACTTACTTCTTACAAACAGCAAATTTACAGCCTTGAAATCTGCAGTCTGAATGACTGAAACCCAGTCTATTGAGCGTAATCTTTACTTGTGAGTTACTGTACCAGATTGGTCCATATTCCTTAATATTACTCTCTGTGGAGTGTTTTATTGCGTAGTTTTTTCCTGTTATGTATTTTATTTTTTTCACTCTCAATATCTTAAGGAATAATTACTTTGTACTAGACGGTTGTGGGCGTTTGGTGACAGAAGTGGAACTTAAATGGAGATTTTTTGGAAAAAAATGCAAAATGGGCCTTTTATCGGAGAAATCTGTCCTTTTACAGGTTAAGAGTCTTTAGCAATGGAGGTGGAAACAGAAGTTGAGAAGGAGCAGCTGAGCTCTGGAGAAACCGGAGATGGCGATATGCAATCAGTAGGAGCAGTGGAGCCGGCAGCTGTGGCCGAAGGTGAGAATTCCCAGAGTCCGGCTCCAGTCAGCAACGGTGGTGATTCTGTAGCTGACAAGGATCTGGTAGACCTAAAGATCATCTGGAACAAAAATAAGTATGATGTGAAATTGCCATTGGATAACACCGGAGCGAATCTGAAAGAAAAGATTCACACACTAACAGGTAATGGTAATAAGTAGTTTTTTGTCTGAGTAGGTGACAGGTGCTATGAACTTTCTTTTGATCCCTCCTTGAATTTTTCTCTAGACGTTACAGATGTCCGTCATGCAGTTAATTGTGTGTTGGGTACTGTTTACAGAGGTCGGCAAAAGTGCCCCTCCCCCCTAAAAGGTTAGCACTGGACAGAGGTCTGCTGTTGCTTAAACTTACAAGATGTCCTTTAATGTATTTTAATGCCTCTGCAACTGATTTACATAGATGAGATGATGTGTATATTGTAGTAATGTTTGTAGATTTGTGTCCCAGGCCAACTATCAGGTGCAGCATGAAAATTTGGTACCAGGACTTATCCTGGGTTTCTCCTAGTTCTGGGTGCTCCTATAACCTTGTCCTGCAAAATCTCCAAAAGGCCTGGTTCCTAATTTTTAATCTGTTCATATAACATGACCTCTTCACCAAAATGAACTTATTTATCATTCCATTTTTTAAATTAGACTGGGACAAAGGTCTTTTTTGCTACTTACATCCCAGAGTGCTGAAGGAACTGGCGGATGTCCTGGCAAAACCTCTGGCGGAGCTTTTCAGCATCTCTCTGAGGACAGGGTGGGTGCCCCAGGACTGGAAGGTGGCGTATATAGTGCCTGTCCACAAGGGGGGATCAAGGGAGGTGGCAGGGAACTACAGGCCTGTCAGCTTGACATCGGTGGTGGGCAAGGTGATTGAGGGCATTGTCAAGGAGAGGCGGGGGGGGACCTGGAAAAGTCAGGGTGCCTGGATGATAGACAGCATGGATTTGTCCCGGGGAAATCATGTCAGACAAACCTTGTGGAGTTCTATGACTGGGTGACGAGTGCCTTGGACCTGGGTAGACCAATGGACGTCCTCTTTCTAGACTTCAGCAAGGCATTTGACTCTGTTCCTCACGGGGGCCTGTTTGATAAGCTGGGAGAAATGGGGGTGGGGAACCAGATGATCAGATGAACAGGCAATTGGCTCCAGGACCTAACCCAGAGGGTCATAGTTGGTGGGATAGTCTCATCCCCAAGGAGGGTCATTAGTGGGGTCTTGCAGGGATCAGTCCTTGGGCCCCTCCTGTTCAATGCCTACGTCTCTGACATAAGGATAGGTATCAGGAGTGAGATGAGTCTCTTTGGGGATGACTCAAAACTGGGGGTGGTGGTGGAGGGGAGGAGGGAGGGTGGCCCTACAGGGGGGACGTGGAGGCTCTGGAAAGATGGTCTAGAAAGTGGAAGCTGAGGTTCAGTGCAGGGAAATGCAAGGTACTGCACCTGGGGGCCAGAAACCCGGGCCAAGTGTACCCCCTGGGGGGTGGGGAATGCTACAAGTCTCGATGGCTAAGAGGGACCTGGGGGTGGTGGTGGATGTCAAGATCAACAACTCGGAGACTTGCAGGAGGGCAGCGGCCAAGGCCGACAGGATGCTGGGATGCATCGCTAGGGGGGATCACCTCCAGAAGGAGGGAAGTGATACTTCCTCTGTATAACTGCTTGGTGAGGCCGCACCTCGAGTACTGAATGCAGTTTTGGAGGCCACACTTAAAGAGGGACACTAAACTCCTGGAGAGGGTCCAGAGGAGGGCAACCAAAATGATTTGGGGCTTGGGGGACAGGACCTACAGGGAGAGGCTCGAAGAGCTAAATATGTACACAAAGGAAGAGAGAAGGGACCAGGGGGGACATGATAGAGGTCTTCAGGTACATGAAGGGGGTAAATAGGGGAGGAGCAGTCAGGTGCTTCGAAGGAAGGAGGAGGGGGCAACTAGAGGGCATGGGTGGAAGCTGGAGGGGGGAAGATTTAGGGGAGAAAGGAGGAGGTGCTACTTCACTGAGAGGGTGGTGAAGCCATGGATTGCGCTGTCCAATGGGCTGGTGGAGGCAGAGACAGTGGAGGGGTTCAAGAGGGGGTGGGACAGGTACAGGGGAAGGGTTCTGGAAGCAAAATCCAATGCAGCAAGAATATCCAGAACTGGGAAGGGAGAAGCCAGAGAGGGCGAGGGGGGCAGCAAGGTCAGCTCCCAGGGTGGGGGCTGACCAAACGAGCAGACACAAAAGACCGTTAGGCCTATTCTGCTGGCATTTTAGTATGTTAGTACTTTTAAGCCAAGTTTTGACTTACAGGGTTTCTTTTATTCCACAGGTAGCAGCTCTGTGTTGGACATTTTGCAGCATTTCAGCAGACTCATTTATGAAGAACACAAATCTGATTTATTAGTTTATGCAGAACATCCATATCTGGAGAGAAAGATTGATAATATTTGGCATTTGCTCAAAATAGTGAACAGTAGATACAGAAACATAAAACAAGTGCTGGCTAGAGCTAGAAGGCCGGCACAGGCCTATTTGGTATTACAGTTGCTGGGTGGGTTATTGGTAGGGGTGCTGGGTGGGTTATTGCTACGGGTGCTGAGTGGGTTATTGGTACGGGTGCTGAGTGGGTTATTGGTACGGGTGCTGAGTGGGTTATTGGTACGGGTGCTGAGTGGGTTATTGGTAGGGTTGCTGGGCGGGGTATTGGTACAGTTGCTGGGTGGATTACTGGTATGGGTGCTGGGTGAGTATTACTTCAGGTGCTGGGTGGGTTATCGGTAGGGTTGCTGGGCGGGGTATCGGTACAGTTACTGGGTGGATTATTGGTACGGGTACTGGGTGGGGTATTGGAAGGGTTACTGGGTGGGGTATTGGTAGGGTTGCTGGGCGGATTATTGGTATGGGTGCTGGATGAGTTATTACTGTGGTTGCTGGGTGGGTTATTGGTAAGGATGCTAGGTGGGTTATTGATAGGGTTTCTGGCTGTGTTATTGGTAGGGTTGCTGAGTAGGTTATTGGTATGGGTGCTGGGTGGAATATTGGTAGGGTTTCTGAATGGGTTATCGGTAGGGGTGCTTGGTGGAATATCGGTAGGGGTGTTGGATGGGTTATCGGTAGGGTACTTTGGTTTATTAGTAGGGTTGTTTGGGTTATATGGTGTTTACGAGCTCTGAGGTAGCTATTACAAAAATCAAAGGAGCAAAATAAATACAAGATGCTATTTTGAAGAATATTAATTGTAAAATGTGAAAAATATAGGATAGTGTACGATACACAACAATGCTATTCTTACACAGAGTGGTTGCTGTAATGTCAAGGACGTCAAGAGTGAAGGTCGAAAGGTCCCTTTCTCGTCGTAGTAACCACAAGGTATTAGAAGAGCGTGGTTGTGTATTGGGGTTACCACACACTATTCTGTATAGTGTATGGTAAAAAAAAAAATACAAAATTGCTTACTTTTTGTGTTAACATAAGCAGTCCTTACATTCCATCGACCTCAGTTCACCGCCATCTTCCCGCTGACCAGCTCTGGCACGCAGCCCTTCAGCCGCCTGCTGTCCTACGAACAGTGCTGTTGGGGGCAGTTGCATTGTGACATAGCCACTAACGCAAAGTCATTTTGCATTAGTAGCTTTGTCACTACTGCAGCAGAACAACTTTTTCAAGTGATTAGATCTCTACACACGATAATGTTCCACCATATACTATAATGTTTGCAAATGGTGGATACAAGATTTCAGTGTTTATAAAATGTATTTTATATAAAGCAAAAAAAAACATTATCACCTCTCCACGAGACACTGTGCCGCAGTTTATTCAAAACAGCAGGTAAACCGCAAAAAAATACCCACCAACAACAGGAACAAGCACACATTTAGTAAAGGGCTTAAGTGCAGTATAAAGGGCAGAACCAATACTGTGCAAATTGCTAAATGCTGTACATGATGTGCAAACCAATTGGATGCTTCTGTGTTCCAAACTGAAATGAACAGGGACGTTTTTTAAGCTTTTGTTTGGAACTATTTACCCTTCTGCTAGCACATTATTGCTATAGGTGCTTTGTCACTTTAAATGTTACACTATAAGCATGACCTTCCTGCACATCCAGGACTTGTGAGAAAGCTAGAAGCAAAACCAGTAGAGTCAGTTTACCTGTTGCTGGGTTAATTTTTCAGGTGCCCAGAAATATGCAGTAACAATATACATCTTTAGCATTTAGCAGTTTGCACAGTATTGGTTCTGCACGTAATCCCTGTAATAGATTTCTTTGTGCTGAATCCTGTTGCTGTTGTTGGTTATTGTTGCTTACCCCATTCTATATTTTTATTTGTTTGCTTTATTTATTTAACAAATCGGAAAGACTTTAGAGCCAAGGGCTCTTTTACAGAGGTTCCACGTCAAGTCACAAGAATAGCAAATTACAATGATTTCAGTAAGTGGTACAACATGAGGAAAGTAATTACATAAACAAAAGAACAATATGGCAAGATAAATATTGTGTCACATGCAGCCAGTGGCCTTGTCTGAAGAGGGGTGAAGGGGCTTACAGAGAGAAAGTACAGGGGGTGAATTTGTGGGGGGACAAAATAAGAGCAAGGAGGGAGTTTCCACAATGAAGCTTGAGAAGAAAAGACCCACAGGGCGTGGGGTAGAGTGAGAGAACAGGTGAGGAAACAGAGGAGAGAAGGGGGAAGTGGGAGTGGAGGGGTAAAGGAAGGGGGGATGAGGTAGGATGAAAGGAGGGCAGGAATGGGAAAGGGATAAGGGAGGAAGTGCTGTAAGTGGAAGAGCGCAGCAACAGCATAAGGCTATACACGGGCAAGTGGTAAAAGAGGCAGGTCCCAGTGCATTTAACTGTGAGCAGAGATTAGGTATAGCAGTCACAAGATGCTCTAGAAACTAGGAATTGATGCAGCTTCTGCTTAAATTGTTCCAAGGTTGCAGTCGTCGCAATCTCAGGAGGAAGGGAATTAAATAAATTAGCAGCTTTAACTGCAATGGATCGCTGTCAGAGCGAGGTTTGACAGCGAGGGAAAGTAAAAGTTTGGCTTACAGAACTTCATGTGCTCCGAGCGCCCTGGAACGGAGTGAAAAGCTGAGGGAACCTGGTGGTAGGAGACCAAGATCTGCCTTCTTAGCCAGAAGGCAGACTTGATATTCAATGCAAGCCTGGAGTTGAAGCCAGTTTGCTTGTTTGTAAGGGTCACAAGTGTGAGTACGATACCCTGCACCATTTAGTAGATGGCATGCCTTATTCAGAGCTGTGGTGAGCCAACATAGGGTTGTGTCTGTGGCGGAACCATAAATGACCAAACCATAATCAATAATAGACATAATTGAACTTTGGATAGCCAATCTGAGGGCTTCGGTAGGAAGGCAGTGTGTATGCCTGTGTAGAAGGCCAAGGCGAATGTTAACTACCTTGACAACATTCTCAACATGGTTGGAGTAGGAGAGCGTACTATCCAGAGTAACTCCAAGGTATTTAAAAGATTGAGTCTGATCAAGGATAACACCGGCAATGTTTTTAATCACCAATTGTTTGGCTTTGTGCTTGCTGTAGGTACCATGGAAGAGCATGACCATAGTTTTTTTTGCAGTTAAGCACCAACTTATGAGAGATGAACCAGGACTCAGCTTCAGTAAAACGTTTCCGAAGAAGTTGGGCCTGAAGGAGGGTAGGGTCAACAGTCTTTGAGAAAATGACCGCATCATCCGTACTGGTTTTGAACAGGATGCTGGAAGATTATTGAGGAAGGTGCTAAATAGAAAGGGTCCCAGTATCGATCCTTGAGGAACCCCAGAGCAGACAGGCAATATAGTAGAATGGGCAGACCCTGTTCTCACCTGCTGTATGTGGTTTGCTAGATAGCTGGTGAATCACTTTAGGACTTCTGAAGATATACCAAGCCCAGCAAGTTGATGTGTCAGCAAATGGTAATTGACCGTGTCAAATGCTTTAGACAGGTCAATAAAGGTTGCACCAACAAGTTGACCCTGATCAAGAGTATGGTGAATGAAACCTGTGAATTCCAGTAGGGCTGTAGATGGTGCTGTACCCTTTCTGAAAACCATGTTGTTGGACACATTTTAGGTTGCATTTTCCAGGTACTCCACAAACTGGTCAGCAACAATCCTTTCAAGTGCTTTGGACAGCGGAGAAGAATAGACATTGGCCTATAATTCTCAGGTAGTAATCTGTCCCCACTCTTAAAAACTGGTGTAACCAGAGCAGATTTTCAGATCTGAGGGAATTGTGAAAGTATGAGGGAACGATTGAGAAACTTGGTGGGGGGGATAGGACTTCATCTAGAGTTAGGGTAAGAAGTTTTAGGTCGAGGGAATCACTGCTTATCCTAGTTCCTCCTAGAACTTTATGTAGGTAGGTCTTGGTCTCGCTTTCCGAGATAGCTTTGAAGTAGAAACATGAGTGGGTAGAGGCCTATTCTGATTTGGTGGACATAGGAGCTGTGCTGGGTGGTTTAAAGAAATTTGGGGACAGAGTTTGGCTAAGGTCTATGAAGGATGAATTAAATGTGTTGGCAATTAACACTGGGTCATGAGTGATAGACCCATCAATATTTAACATAGTTGGAGCTTGTTTGGATGCTTTCCAGTGATTTCAGAGAGGTTTTCCCAGAATTTTTTCCCATCAGCCCAGGTCTTGGCAAGGATGTCCTTATAGTAATATAAACAGAACACTGTTTGGGGGGACTGCGGGTGTAGCAGATTTCAGAAGGCTGGGATATAGGGATTGGTACTGGTAAAAGTTAACCGCTCCAGTTTTTTAAAGTACATGTCTCGGTATCTGGTCTTGGTATATACTGGGACGTGTACTTTGGAAACCGGAGCTGTTAATAGCTCCATTTACACAGGCTGTCTATGGACGTGCATGCGGCTGCTCCCCATGTCGGAAGTCATACTGGGACAGCTGCGGGAGGTAGGCCAGGCGGTTCAAAATGCCAGCAGGAGGGAGGCAGCATCAACCAGTTACAATCTAAATATTTTACCAACCATAAGTTTAAAAAAATTAAAACACTTTGCGAAAAAGCTAATCAAGCCATGCCTTACACCGAGGGTTAAAAAAAAAGTAAATAATGGGAAGGAAAATCTATAGACGATAAATGAAATACAAGCTGAATTGTTTTTGAATATTATGTTTTGTTTTTTTTGCAAAGTTTTCCTAGAGGTTTCATTTGGCAAATGAGGAGTGGCTAACAGGCACCAGTGTGCATCACAATGACACAAACCCGTAGCTTGGTTTATAGTTAAAAATTGCTTTTATTGCATAAAATCCATATCACTCACCCCACCAGTGTCTGCCAATGTTTCTTCCACCTAACTGTGGGCTTTATCAAGGTGTGGCTAATGTGACATACGTCACCTTTTTAAAGAACATGCACAACATGTAACAAGTCACAGATCACAATTTCTTAACAAAAACTATTTTTATTTTTATGAGTTTCAGTACTATGTTGCATAGTAAAACATATCAATATCTAAGGCAAACCATGGAAAAGTAATTTCAAATGGAGGTCACAGACCCCTTAGTCTCAGGATGGGTGCATCTTGGATACTTTGATACCACATTGGGGGTAGATACAAACAGAGTATAACAAATAAATTAGCTAAATATATATATGCCGCATGACTGAGCCCAAGAGCAGTATGACTTGGTACATTTGTCTAAAGTCCAAGGAAATAAAAGTCCAGCTTGTGCACACCTACGTTAAGGCTAATGGCATCATACTTTAACGTGAAGAAAATAGAGCTTACATTTTGAGAAAAATAAGGCAGAAAAGTCGCCTATAAACCTGCTATGTCCTTTATTAGCTCATATAATCAAGCATAGGTCTATAAAGAGTACCTATATTAACCAACATGGTACTCAAACATTTCTTTTGGTGAGAGCAACCCCATAAAGCAGTGAACAGAACGGGAATTAAACGAGCAGAGAAGCCACTAAAAACAAAACGTTTACAAACAAATCCCCTCTATATCAATAAACAACTTGTAGGGGCTAAACAGAGACCAAATCTGCCCGTTTCATCCCAGATCTCTTCAGGACAGTCTGAAAGTCTCAATTCAAACATAAGTCACAAACGTGGGACTCAAGTTTCAAAAGAGAAACAAAGAAAAGAATGGCTCACTCGGCTCCTATTCATTCACCCATATCGTCCTCGATTGTGTGACTCTGTGACTCCTCCATTGTACTCTGGTCCTGGTGCCTTGTCCGAATATGAGAGGACACTTCCCGGCTTCTGTAGGGTCTGAAAACAACCAAACTTTTCCTACATAAACAGTGCGGAGCCTGGCAGGGTAAATCGTGGCATGTGGGACAGAAATCTCTCAGCATATGACGAACTCTGTCAAATATTTTTGCGCCTCATGCTAGTGGCATAGCTTATATCCGGAAACAGGTAGATAGTGCAATCATCCTGCATTATACTCTCGCTTGTCTAGCCGATCTCAAAATTGTATCTGTAGTTACCACACCATCAGTTATAATCAGCAAGGTCTGTGGATCAGCAGAATCTTCTCTGTAGCCCCGTGGAGTGATCCAATATGCTTTCTGCATGGCGGAGTGTATCTATTGCTCCTCCGATGCTATTTTCTCCTGTAGTCAGTCCTGTATAAACATAATGGGATGGTCCCCCTCAATTCCTTCTGACAATCCTAAAATTCGTATATGGGATGCTCGGGCCTAGTTCTCGAGTGTTTCCAACCTTGCCAGAAAATGCGTATTTTCTTTAATTAACGGCATGCCAGCCGCTGATGCTGTTTCAACCTACCGTTGAACATCGCTGGTCTGTTTTCAGCTGGTCCACCGTTGTTTCGACCACAGTCAGCCTGGTGCTAAAGGAATCTATTTTTGTGTTTGTCAGAGACTACTGAGATCAGTCTCTGTAATTTAATCCAGTAGACGACATTGTGTCTTCAGTTTCAGTGGCATCTGTGGCCTGTCCAGTCAAATCCACCTTCACGGGGTGAGAAGGCCTTCCAGATTCTCCACCCCCCCCCGTTCCTCCTCCTCTGTCTTTACAAGGATTACCCATTTTATGTTTTCTGGGGTGCGTTCTTCAAATTTGATGGTATGTCCGGTGCTCTCTTCAAATTTGATGGTATTTCCACTAAATTGCAAGTCCAGCAAGTTGAAAATATGACAATTTAGAGCTGCAGCAAAGGAGCTGTAACAATGTGCTGCCTCTCAGCTCGGGCTCCGCAGGGTCCCCCACAGAAACTCTTTTACAAATTTTATACATCAGTACATAAATGCCACATTGCCCATCCAGCTAACAAGTTAAAAACAATAAACAATGATAATCACACTAAAACCTAAAAGGACAGAACATTAGAAATTCTTATGTGGAAGGTCAGTAAACATGCAAAAGGTCAAATATGTATTTAATAAAAACGATTCTTAGTTTCACAAGGATACTTATTTACATATTTACATAAAAAAACAAGTTATGAGAAATACTATACAGTGTACATTGCCTGTCTAAAAACTGCAACATCACCCTAAAAATCCATAAATATGTAAATCTATAAATGAACCCAGTATCTCAATAGAGGCAATACATTTTTGGTATCTAGTGAAGCTGACATATCTGTAAGTTAAAAATGAATACATTATTTTAGAAAGGGAGATAACTGAAACATGTAATTTAGTCTTGGCTTATTTAGAATTAAGCTAGGACTAAATGCTACTGCATGTAGCTCATATTGCCAAAATGTTTCACATTTCAGCCGTTCAGTGTTTAGATCCCCCCCCCGGTGGTTAAAGTTTAACTTTTTCAAGTCCACAAAGATGGAAACAATGATTTGTGGTATCATTACCATGATTTCTAATATGTAATGTTAGTGCATTTCTAATGTACTGATGGCATGTAAATGTTCTCCAATTCTTTTCTTAAAAGTTTGTACTTTTTCCCCACATAACATGCCTTGCACAAACTGCCACACAAACCAGTGCTTCAGATGAACATGTGAAAAAAATCACGTACGTCATACTTTTTGTTTGTAAATAGATGCACAAAACAAGTTGTTAGAAAAATGTTGGTAGAAAACTTACAGTTCCCACATTTAAAGGTTCCTCGTGGCAGTTTATGTCCTGTCCTTTGGACCAACAAATCACTGAGATTTGTGCCACTTTTGTAAACCACATTTGCGGCAGGGTGCTACCCAAACTAGGTTCGGTTTTCAGCCAGTTTTTCTCAAGGACTGCACAAATCTCAAAAGCCTGTGAATTATAAAAGTAGTGACAAAATTACATTGTTTTCTGTGTTCACCCCATTTGTTCTGTTATTGTTGGTAACAAAAAACAACTCATTTCTATCAGAGTTAATTGCTCTTTCTACAGCTCTCTGAATACAGTCTTCACCATATCCTCTTTCTTTAAACCTATTTGAAAGCTCCACAGCCCTGTTTGGGAAGTCATTGAAATCACTATAGTTCCCCGAGTCTGAGGAATTGCCCTACTGGGACATTATCTGTGCAGTGTATTGGTTGGCAGCTCGTGTTGTGAAGCAATGAATTTCTGTCAGGCTTTTGAAATAACCTTTTAGTATTTCACTATTCCCCCAACTGTCTTTTGAATACATAGATCTAGAAGTAATTTTCTTCAGGTCCCATGCTGCTGTTACCTATAAATTACTATTGAACTTTCCAAAAAATCAATTAATTTGTGTAAATTACTAATAGTGCCCTTCCATATAATGAAAAAGATAGTCTGTGTAACATTTGAACAGATCAGTTTTATCATAGAACATATTCACTCATCATCATAAATACATCTCTCTTCCCATTCTGTTAAGTAAATATTTGCATTACATTTTAGAATCGTTTCTGTCAAAGGGCCTAAAAACTGAATGAACTCATTACTCAAATGCCTTTTGGTATGTAATGCATGTTATGCTGCATCAAAATCTTTGTATACGAAGATTGTATATTTAAATTACCAAATATCAGTTTTCTCCAACAGCTGTGTCATTTAATATTTCTAAAATGTGTGAAGTATCCCATATATATATATACTGGGTTGGTTAGACAGGAGAAGGCATAAGCCCATTGAGCCTGTCTCCCGCCTCAGTGGGACCACTGATCCCTTACGTTCAGGTAATATGTGTCCAGGTTTTTCCTTGAATATATCCATTGAACCTGCAGAGACCACCTTTATAGGCAGTGAATTCCACCATTTTTACTGCTCTATGTAAGCATTAAGCCATGACGAAGGTGGCATCTAATGGGGAATTAATGCATGGTTGGGACCGTTGTGGCACGAGGCTAAAGGCCAAGTGCATACAACGGCCTAACCATGCATTAATTCCCCATTTGATGCCACCTTCAGAGTGGCTTAATGTGCTTGTAACATGGTGCTGCAATAGTTATGAATTTTGGAAATACAGATTTTGTAAAATACCAACAGGTTATTGACACACAATCTACTTTTTTTTAAACCGTGTTGGTTACCATCGGATATATTCTTGTGTTGCAAGTCGTACTCTAACATTTTCTTTATTATAGTTTCCATTATTTTACAAACAATTGATGTTAGACTTGCTGGTCTATAGTTAGATGGGATGGACTTATCACCTTTTTTGCAAATTGGTATTACCAGGGCCCTTTTCCAGTCATCAGGGACATTGCCAGTATCAATGGATCTGTTAAACAAAGATGCCAATGGGGCTGCCATCCCTTCTCTTGTCTCCCTTAGCAGCCTCGAATGAAGCCCATCGGGTCCTGCTGATTTAATAATATTTATTTTTTCCAATTGTTCTTTGACTTCCCTTATTGTGATTTTAGTTCCTATACGTCTTTCTTGATAGGCACTGATAATGTTTTTTGGTTTTTTTTTTTATACAGGATACAAATGGTTAGGGTTTTACCCCCATTTTCAACAATGTCCTGTGGTTACAACAGATATAATAAAAGAAACCTTACCAGATTACAGTACTAAAACACTTAACATTTAGACAAATAAATACAGAAATTCACACATTCATCTAAAACAGATAAAGCTGGAATATAAGTGACTATTTAAGTTTACTCTAAAAATAGAATGATTTTGTATAGACTTCAAGTCATTGGGCAGTTCATTCCAGTGGCTTGCTAAATTTTTCTGCAGCGTCATATTACCAAGCCTATTATATGATCTGCATGTCGGGACATTTAGGCTATTATATCTCAAAATAGCTTTCTTTGTACAGGGTGGGTCTAATATTACAGAGTTACTTAGGGGATCTTTTTCCTTGGGGGTATATTAACTTATGGCACCATATCAACCATAAATATTCCTCTTCCTATCAGGTTGTAACCAACTCAGTCTATTATAAATTTTACAATGATGGGTTCTGTGTTTGCTTTTAGTAGCAAACTTCCCTAGTCTATAGTACATCTGATCTATCTTTTTTTAAGGAGGATCCATTGGATTCATATACAAATGGGAACCATACTCTAAAACTGGAATCAATAATTGTTTCACCAGTTTTATTCTTGTTTCTGTTGTGAGACAGCCAGATACCCTTAACACTCCCAACTTTTGATTCTTAATTGGCATTCTGTTGTTTGTCCTATTATTGTATACTGAACAAAAGTATCTAAAGTATTTGCCATTTCAATGGGTTCTGATATTTCCCTTGTTCACTCTTTAATGGGATCCACTGACCTATCTACTGCTTTGTTATTTACATACACAGAAAATGACTTCCCATTATCCTTTGTGTGGGATATTTTGAGTTCTACTTTTCTTTTTTCATTTCTGCTTAGTTTTTTACTTATGCTAAGCTCTTTTCTGTATTTCTTTATGTTGTATGTATTATTATTTTGCTTCATAATGTTATAGGCAGATTTTTTTTGTTTAGCTGTTTTTTTTATTTTACCTGTTAACCACAGAGGAACATTACCTTTTTTATTATAGCTATTTTTATTTGGAACATACCTCTATTCCAAACCCAAGATCCTATTTTTGATGTCACACCAAAAAGAATCCACATTAGTCGTATTACATTTTGTCTCCCAATCCCACTCTTTCAGTTGTTTAATTATTGCTTCAAAGTCAGCCCTTGAATAATTTTTTTACAGTTGTCTTCCCTTTTATGGTCTTCATTTCAGTACTGATGCTGAATATAATAACTTCATGGTCACTGTTGTAGAGTAGGCCCATAGTTTTAATATCCCTTACGCTTTCTGTCATATCTGTAATGACTATGTCGAGTGTGTGTGTGTGTGTGTGTGTGTGTGTGTGTGTGTGTGTGTATATATATATATATATATATATATATATATATATATGTATTATTTTTTCTATTGCATTGTGTAATAAGTCCTCTCTAATGTAGAATGCCATGCCACCCCCATCCTATTGGGTCTGTCCTTGTGCAGCAATTTATAACCTTTTATATCTTATTCCAAATATTGCTGTTGTTCCACCAAGTTTCGGTGATTGCTGCGAGGTCAGTTTTTTTGCCTTCAAGTAATATTTCCAGCTCTGTTTTCTTGATTATATTCAAACTTCTTGTGTTTGTCATTAAGATAGTTAATCCTGATCTCCTAATTATTCTCTTTCTTGATGCTATATTTTCATTTTTCTGCATCTCTCCCTGGCACGTTTCTTTACTTGCTATAGTTCTGTTGTCATATATATTATTTTGCATTAGCTGTATTTTGTAACCCCTTGCCCCTTCTCTATTAGTTTAATTGCTGGGAAACATAGTTTGACATTTTTCTATCCAATAAAGCACTATCCTTCTTACTGAGGTGTAGATAATCTCGACTGTACAGTCCATGATTACCCTCGAATGTGTCCCAGTGGGTCATGCATTTGATGTTATTTACTAGACACCATTTGCTAAGCCATTCATTTATTATCTTGACTTTTTTGATCCTATAGTATCCTCCTCTTGGGATTGGGAGGATTTCAGAAAAGCATACGTCACTTTCCCATTTGTACAATGCCACCTTTAGTAAAATATAGCTTTTCTTAATATCCTCTATAGTTGATCTGTTTACATCATTTGTGCCTACATGCACAGCAGCCAGAGTTTTTTCTCTTGTATGTTGTAGAATAGTGTCCACTTGTTCTGTTATAATTTTAATCTTTGCCCCTCTATAACTACTGCAGATTCCATTAACTTTGTCCGGGTTACATACCATCCTGTCACAATATTTAATAATGGAGTCCCCTGTTACTACGGTTTGTCTTTGTGTTCCTGTTATGGATGTGGGGCCATCTGATTACTTAATCAGGGGGGTGGTTGTGTTATGAGAGGTGCCAACCGATTCATCAATCACGGGGCCATCTGATTCCTCTGTTGGGGGGGTGGTTGTATTATCACTGGAGCCATCTGAATCATCTATTATGGGGTGGCTGGGTTGTGGGAATGGATCGTATCGGTGGAGTTTGTGGCGGTATCCAGTATGGGGGAAGGGGGGTTCCATGATCTCCCATTTTGTACAATAGGTTTTAGACATTGATCTACATACTATGCCAGAGGTTCAGTTAATGAGCCTATGCTGGCTACTGTTGGTCTCAATGGGGGATTTTCACAAGCTTTGTGGATTTTAGTAGACCATATATAGTAGATCTAATAGGCTGTTGGACTGTTAAAAAGTCTTAACATAGTTTTAGATATCACATTATTATGTACTGTAGGGCATCTGTTAAAACAAGATCAGTGTCTTTTGTTTTTTCTTTTTAAAGTTAAAGCTGGATCCTGTTTTATTTTTCTATAAAAAGTCATGTCAGATGCTAGTATAGCTAGTTCTTGCTCATACTTAACTTTAGACATAATGATAGCGGAGCCTCCTTTATCTGCAGATTTAATTTCTGTCAGTTGGTTTTTCTGTAGCGTCTCAATCACATTTTGTTCCTCCAAAGGGCAGTTATTTTTATAATGTCTCTGATGTTTATGAGTCAAATCTTGGATGTCTCTATAACACAGCTCATCAAAAACCTGAACTGTTGAATTATAAGGGGGAATAAATGATGACCGTCTCTTTAAAGAGCAGGTGTTTATTTCTAATAAATTGACAACTGATTATTAATTTTTTTTTTTAATTCTACTTATTCACCTACCTTTCGGGGCATCTCTCGGGCTGTACTCACTCAACTGCAGCCCCTAACCGCCCACCTGAACCACTCTCCCCAGCAGTAACATTGGGGTCAGGACCCTTGACTCTCGCAGGTCCTTTGGAGAGGCCGAAGATCCCAAGGGGGTAGAGTCAGGGGTTATGGCCGATGATGGGCATGTGGAGCCTTGTAGGTCACCGTCGCCTCACCAGGCCGATATGGATTTTTCTGGCTTGCTTCTCCCCTAGGTTTGGACGTGCAGTTAAAAAGAACTAGGTACTTCTTTCAGCAACAAACTCTGACTTTTATAAGTTTGTACCATTGTGGTCCATCTGTATGCTTTTACAGTTTTTAAAACAATAATTGGCTTCTGTTTTCTTTTCCCAAGCAAAATCTGGTTATGAAGAAAATGGCGCCTGCTAAACTATATATATATATATATATATATATATATATATATATATATATATATATATAAATCCCACACAAAAGATTAGTAAACAAGTTAGACAGCCTGGGAGTGGGTCCCATGGTGGTAATCTGGGTAAAAAAATTGGCTAGAAAACAGGATGCAGAGGGTAATAGAGTCGACTCTGAAGAAGAGGGGTTACTAGTGGGGTACTGCAGGGTTCAGTAATGGGACCAGTCCTCTTTAATGTCTTTATAGCTGACATTGCGGAGGGATTGGAAGGAAAAGTATGCCTCTCTGCAGACGACACAAAGATCTGCAACAGGGTTGCTACACAAGGGGGGGGGAGGAAAGAATGAGAAGGGACTTGGCAAGGTTGGAGGAATAGTCAAGAGTCTGGCAGCTTAGATTCAGTGCAAAGAAGTGCAAAGTAATGCACCTGGGAAACAAAAGCCCAGTCGGGGGGTACTAACAACAATAAAAATGGAAAGGGACCTGGGGGTAGTCATATCAGATGACCTAAAGGTAGGGAAACAATGTGAGAAGGCAGTAAGGAGGGCTTGGGGGGATACTGGGATACATAGGGAGAGACATCACTCTAGAAAACAGCAAGTTGTTATTCCTCTGTACAGACAGCTGGTGAGACCCCATCTGGAGTATTGCATGCAGTTCTGGAGACCCTGTCTCCAAAAGGAGATAGACAGGATGGAGGCAGTCCAGAGAAGGGCAACTAAAATGGTGCAGGGTCTGCACCAGAAACTATACGAAGAGAGACTGGAGGAGCTTAATATGTATACCCTGAGGAAAGGAGGAGGAGGGGAATATAATAGAAACTTTCAAGTACCTCAAGGAATCAACAAAGTTCAAGAGGGTAGCATCTTTCAGAGAAAGAGATGTGTAAGAACAAAAGGCACAATTTGAAGATGGGGAGAACTGCTCGCAGGCAATGTGAGGAAGTATTTTTTCACGGAGAGCGTGGTGAACACGTGGAACAGCCTTCCAGAGGGGACTGTGGCGTCAAAATTAGTGGGAGAATTTAAGAATGCATGGGACAGACATAAGGCAGTTCTAGAGGGGGGTAAGAAGTAGTAGGCTGTTGGTTAACTAGAATCTGCAGCTTATCCAATAGGTAGGGAAATGGGCAGACTAAGTGGTCAAAGCGGTCCTTATCTGCCATCAAAGTCTATACTAAATAGATACAATTTTTGTGGTAGAATTGTTATTTCTCTCTAAAAATCAGAAAACAGGTTTGCAGTTATCCATTGAAATACACTGCCAGCTTTGCCAGTAAAACTTCTCTAACATCATAATACAAGAACTTCATTTGATTCTTTTTTTGCTAGTAGTTAGCAAAATACAGATAAAATTGTGAAAAGGCAATTAAAGAAACAAGTAAAAGCAAACAAAATTATTACGGAGGCATCTAAAGGCCCCAAACCTTTATTCTTTAGGATATACATCCTTACTAAGCACTTGCTTTTTAAAGCAATGCCAGGATCTGCTGTTTCGCAATCTGCAATGTGGAACCTTCTGTCCCTTCTGTTTCCTATGTCCTGGTCCTTGTTCTGACTGAAGAAAGACCCCAAGTTAAGTTTACATGTAAATTTGTGTAGGTCCACTATCGTTTCAGATTCATTCACACCATTAGTTGGAACAAATGAGAGACCATAATTCAGTACTTCTTCCTCAACAGGCAGCAATTCACAACCAGATATGTTAATCACAGCTTATTTATGTGGTGATTCAGCTACCATCTCCCTCTCCTGCCTCTGTTCCCCATTCTCCTCTGGGGTATTCTGTAACTGTTGCTGCAGTAGAACTGGTAGCCTTGGTAATTGTTTCCTCCCTTGCCCCTCTTCTTGTCCTCTTGTAATTATTCTTCCTATTCTGGGACTGTCTCAATGTCCTCTTGTGCAGTTGCAGGGCATTCAGGGGTAATTGATAAGGCTGTGTTGTTTGCAGCTGACGGAGTTGGACTTGTTGGCTTGTTACAAATTGGGATCTCTGGACAGGCGCAAAGTGCACCTGTTGCTGATCACAGTGCAAATTGTCCTCCCTGTTTTGCCCTTGTTGTCTCAATTGCCGAGTTTTTTTTCTGCCTCCTGATTGGGTAACGGGGGTTCCAGTATGTCTTGACTCTCATCTAAAAAAATCCTCTGATTCGGAACCACTAGTATAGGTATCCCTTATTAAGTCATTATGTGGTACGAATTTTTTTAAAAATATAATGTGGCTTTCTATTGGACCCTTCCCCCAGTAAAAAATGCAGCCCTCTAAACTCGTTGATCCCATTCAGACTTGTGTTCTTTAATTTGCTTTATTTTTTTGATCATATTTTCTTATTGTATTGCCTAATTGAGCTTTGTAATCATTATAGTCAGGGTGTTTTTCAAACGATTTAACTTAGTTTTCTTTCTCCAACAATAATAACTTCACTTCCCTTTCCACTTCAACTGCATCTTCTAAAATTAAGCAAATTAGTCCCGCTAACGATTCCAGCAAATGATTTTGCCATTTAGATAAAAACTGACCTTTCTCACTGCCAAAAGCCAGTTGTTTGGTCCATCTAAAGCCCCTGGTACTCTCTTAACACTTAAATAAGCTTCTAAATTAACGCTGCCAGGGGCTCCGTACTTTCAAAACAGCTTTCTCCATTTACATAAAAGCTTCTTTTATGTCATGGGGCATACAGATTCCTTTGTTTGATTCTGCAGATACTGTTTGTGTGTCATAATCATTTGCCATAAAAGGGGATTAGTATCACCCTCCTTGTAAAAAAGTGATTCTACAAAGATGCTGGATCTTACTGGTGAGGGGAGTATCGTTGCCATCCACACCGGCCAACCATTGCTCAGTTGCCATTTCTGAGTAGTGCTGTAAAAACCACACACTAGGTCCCAAGCACGCCCAATGTTTATGCAATAAAAGCAATTTTCACCTACAAACCAAGCTACGGCTTTGTGTCATTGTGATGCACGCTGGTGCCTGTTAGCCACGCCTCACTTGCCAAATCATACTGTTTTTTTCTGAGTGAGCTGCAGGCATGGACTCCCTTAACTGGCCCCTTCTTTTCAGTTTGTATTGACTGCCAGAGGTTTCAGCAGATCTTTTAATACATTATTTCGAATTCTGACACTGCAACACAAAGCCTACCTAAATAAATCCACATTTGTTTTATTTTCCTCTTAAATGGTCAGCCAGTGGGGGTCAGCAGAGCAGTCTGAAATGACTGTAAAACATTCCTTTGTGTTTTAAAGACTATAGTATGTTAAAAGCAAACTACATCTGCATTTTTCCTCCTAGGTCTTCCTCCAGCTATGCAAAAAGTCATGTACAAGGGCCTTCTCCCGGAGGATAAAACTTTACGAGAAATTAAGGTAACCAGTGGCTCAAAAATAATGGTTGTCGGCTCAACAATCAATGATGTGCTAGCGGTGAATACGCCAAAAGAAGTAATTCAACAAGAAGTAAAAGCTGAGGAAAACAAAAAGGAACCCATCTGTAGGCAAAAGGTAAACAAAACTAAACTGAATATGGCCTGCATTATTGTGAATGATCCAGTATAGCCTAGAGGGTATAGCAACGAGCTGTGAATGAGCTTGATTCATCCAGCAGACCTGTGTTTGATTCCCAGAACGTCCACATACATACTGTGTAACCCTGTCACTTAACCTCTCTGGTGTTCCTGGGTTACCCCTATAAATGGGCATTGTGTCCAGTTGGCCTTACCTGGTTACCAAAGAATTAAAAAGAAAAAGTGTGGTAGCACAAAGTCTGTAACTGGGTTAAAGCATGGGTGGGACACACAAGGGAATAGCATGGACTAAAAAAGGGTGGGCAGTCTGGAGAAAGGAGTGCCAAGACACTGCTAGGGCTCTTTTATTTATTTATTTGAATTTTGTTGACTGGGTAACCCACTGGGCCTTGCTAGGCTCTTTTTCCCCCATTAGCTAAGTATTTCTGGTCCGGCGTTAGGCTGGGCATGGTTTCCAGCAGGTAAAGGGGCAGAGGATGGGCCACAAGGTTTTTTCCCTGTTCTATGGGTCTAGATTTCTATGTTCTGTTTCATCAGTTTTAAGGAATCCAGTTTTAAATGACTGTCCAAATCGATTGATATTACTGAAGCAGATCCAGATGCCTTTTAAAATGAGAGTCTGGTCATGACAACACCACGCAACCCACATTTAATGCTAGTTTTCTATACTACTTTTTCATCATTTTCTGGGATCTGAGTTTTTATCAGTTCCAAAAGTCTGCTCAGTAGGCTTCCTTTACCGTAATCCCGTCACATCCACCTCACAGTGAAACGTGACTGCCTGTATGTGCCGATTAGCCAAATGCAAAGTTAGTGGTACTGTCATGTTTTCGGGTCAAAAAAAGTCTGAAAAATTAGATTATACCTCTTTAATGTGTTTAAGTAACCTCTTCTAAGATACAGGGACTGCTAAATTTGAGTAAAGAATTAAAGCTCACTAGAGCTTCACTCACTCACTAGACCTTGCACGCTCTACCACAAAGTTTGCAGATTTACAGCACAGGCAGAAAGCGAGGAGCATCACTGCAAAACACTTGCATAATTGAACTGGCCCCCTCTTGACGACAGACTTCAATGCCCCTCACTCTGCCTTATGTACAAAATCCTGAACAACCAGCAACCTCACCTCCAGAACATCGTGATACACAGACAACATGAAAGAACTCTCTGCCCCTCATCGCAACCCCCTCTAGAGGTGCCCAGAGTAAACACAGGTGATAGACAAAGGTCATCTGTGTATAGAATCACGCAGCTTTGGTACAAGCTCCCTGTCACCTTGTAGAGCTGCCCCTCTCTCCCCACTTTCACATACTTACTAAAGGCACACCTCTCCTCCAGTAGCAGTAACACCTGTGTTCACCTACATTACACCTCCTTTCCAAAATACTTAAGTCTGTAGTTACCTGCCCTGAACTAGTATACTCTGACATACTTACTGCCTTCAAGCCAGACTCCTCGTAATATGATAAACTGCAGTGCATACCTGTTATACCTCTAATATATGCATAGCACGTCCAGTGTTGGTTGTTGATGTTGTCCTTGCTATGCTGTAACTAATGACTAGTACTGTAATGCAAAGCTGTGATTTGTAGTGTCCTCATATGTATACCTGTGTTTATAATGTTCTAATTAGTACTGTGTGGTATGTGGAAAAGTGTCTGTACTATATATCTGTGTGTATATATGTATGTGTGTGTGTGTGTATATATATATATATATATATATATATATATATATATATATATATATATATATATATATGTGATCGATTTTCTGTGCCTTACTATTTGTAACTAATTCTGGGTCACCCCTGAAAAAGGGAACTTTGGTCTCAGTGGGCCTACGTGGCCAACAAAATTCAAATAAATAAATTAATAAGCAGCACACCAGTGAAAAGAGACACAGAATCAGCGACAGTTTCACGGATTCAGCTTACCCTCCGGTTATGATACTTTTTTCAGCTAAGGTTTATAGCCTCCATGTGTAGCACTTTGGTGAAAACAAGGGCAGTGCCTGGCCATGTTCCCAGCAGTAGTGCATTACGCTACTGTATGGAGAAGCATGGATTCTTGTGCAATCCTGACTCCCAAATCCATGCTGAAGGAGACTAAGTAGCATTGTCACACTCTGAGGAGGAGTGTAGCTAGCCCCACAGCAGGAATGCCTGCTTTAAGAGGCATGGAGTGGCATTAGATGTCATTGGTGACTTATTATACAATGGCAAGAAAATTTCCTGGACTCTGATTGGTCAGTGTGTCCCTGGCACAGTGAGGTTATCCCAGCACAACCTCACTGTATTGATTTGTTGGATGATCGTTTGGAGCTACTCTTAAGAAACAGAGATATATTGCCACACTAAAAATCTACTAAAAACATTTTCTAAATTTTTTTTTGTTTCGTATAACAATGAGCCATTGTATAATAGCAGTAATGCACTCCAGGGTGTGGGTTGTGCTGGGATAACCTCACTTCTGGGATGTTGGACACACTTGGCCTGCGGCCTCGTGCCCAACCACCCAGACGGAGGTTATCCCAGCACAACCCACACCCTGTCATCCATTATTGTTTAAATGACTTCCTGTCTCCCTCCCTCTTCCCAAAGGTATGGCAAGCAACTTCAGGAAGTTGGAAGTAGAAGATGGTGGGGGGGAGGGGAGGACATGCTTGGGGATGTGGCACAAGGAAGTCCTCGCACACTCGCATCTCTGATAGCCCGATTGTCCTCCTGAGGCCACATCTCCATGCTAGATGGATAAGGAAAGCATTGGAGACCAATCAGTGGTTTTAAGTAGCCATATAGATGCCCCATCATGTTGTTACAGGGACGAAGTGCTGCCTTTGGTTACTTATGTGGACATTAAAGATCCCAGGGCCCATTTTAACAAGAGTAGTGGACTCCAAGCTTGGTACCCTGTAATACAGCAAAGACAGCTCATTTCTGCAGATGTACAGGGAGCTTGTTAACCAGAATAGTGCTTCCCATGTTTGACAGTGTGGATGTGGTCTATGGCATGGCCCCTGCACTTCCCTTGCCAGACTGGACACCCTCTGTAACATCTTCTGCCGCTTGGCTACAACCCCCCTTCCCCTGTACTCACCACTGCTCCCTCTACTCCTCCTCCTCCTTCCCCTACCCTCGCATCACCAAGTTCACTGTACCTCCTTCATATCCAAATACTAGTTTGGTTCCCTTCCCTCTTACCTCTCTGCTCCTCAATCACTCTTGTCCCCAGCCCCCTCTGTTCCAAGGATAATCGCACTTTCGTCATTCCTCACCCCTGCTCCTCAGCTGCACAGTCTGCCTTCTCCTGTCAACTTCCTACACTATGGAATCTTCTTCTCTTTCCTCCACTTCTCCTCATCCCTTGGCTCCCTAAGGCACTGGTTGAAACTCCTCCTCCACCCCATCCACTTCTGCTACCCCCCCTCCTGACACCTCCCCAGCCTGGAGCCCCTATAGTCCATGTTCGGGCATCTGACTGAGTCTCCACTACCTGCCTACTGGTTTCATTTCCTCTCCACCTTGGCACTTTCCTTCACCGTGGGGTTAGGTATACACCCCCCTTACATTCAGTATTGCTTATTTGCAGCTGTGTATTGCTGCTGTTTCATTTTGCACTTGTACAGATGTCCCTTATTGTACTGTGACTGCACTTTATTTTCGTACCAACCTATACCTGTTATTGTGTGTTGTACTTCTGCTTCTCCTTTCCCCTGGGTCGCATCTGGAAATGAGCCTTGACGCCTTTCAGTTTATAACAAACGTACTTTTAGGACGCACCATTGCGACCTGTATCAGGCAGCAGGCTGGACATATCTCACCACAAGATGGATGCTTCACATTGGCACATAGACCCTGAAAATTCTGTGGAACAAACTCCCACCGTACATCTCTTCACTCATTCATAGGGCACACTGTACTTATTCGCTAAGGAAATCCACCTACATCCTATTGGATGCACCCAGAGTAGGCACTTCACACGGTACAGGTGCTGTTAGCTTTACTATCCCAACATTTTGGAATAACACTTAATCTGTGCTTAGACTCCCTGATCTTGTTTCTTTAAATGCATTTAAGACTCTGGCCAACAAATACTTAAAGGAAATTTGCCATTGTCATAATGGTTAGTGCTCTCGCTGTAGCACTGCAATTTAGTACTAAAGCACTTAGCTCTCCTATTACCCCCGAACCCCTTCCCCTACTTTTACACTGGCCAAAGTGTGTTTGAGTGGCTATACTACAAATGGCTGTGTCAAATGTTTTGTTTTCAGAACTATATTGGTCCTAATGTTATCTTCTTGCTTGTTATGTATCCAGTGGCATGTCTCCTGAATGTTGTGTACCTAATGTAATACTCCAGATTGTATCAACTTTTGCACCTTTGCAACTGATGTATTTTCTCTCTCTGTAGCACTGTTTGTATATTGCATCAATGCTTATCAGGATCTCCTTGTGAATGAGCTTGCTCAATGGAGTCTTTCCTGCAATAAACTTGAAACTTGGAAAAACTCAGTGTGCCTCTCCTGGTTACCAATTTTCGAACAAATGAAAAATGTCCCTGTGGTTCTGGCCAAATTTTTCCTATTCACTAACCTATCAACAGCTTAACCTGCAGTATATTAAATAGCTGGCATAGCATAGCAAAATGCTGCTTGCAGCAGGGGACAATGCTAACCATTTCCAAAAACTGTGGCAGTACACTTCTAAAACCTCATTCAGTATTAGTCAGTTTGCATCTCTGTCCCCCACCGAATGAGGCTGAAAGTAGGAAAAGCCATAGCTCCTAGACCGCGCCTCCTGGTCAAAAACAAAATACCTGGGGGTGAAGCAGACCACAGAGGGATCTTGAGGTGGTATCCGAAAAGCTCTCCAGTGCTTCAGCGTCACTGTCTTGATGGGTAGATGCATCATTAGGACAGACCAATGCAACCCAAGGGTGGAGAAATTATGCAAATACTGCTGTGCTTGTTTATTTTTGTGTACTCCTGTCTCCTGCGCCCAGCGTGTTTCTGTGCAAAACGGCATCCTCAGAATCTCTTGCAGTGTTGCACAGAAACATGGGTGCAAGCAACAGCAGTCTCATTTTGCCTTCGGATTGTATTTAGAAACTTCATTCAGTAAAAAAAAAATAAAATTGCCAGCTGAGGGCGAGTTGATTATTAAGCACACTTTTCACCGATGAGCTGTTTTCTGTTCTTTCCTAAAATGGTTGGAAAACAAACCATTTGGTTCTGCGTTAGCACAGTGTTCCCCATTTACTTTGGGAGGCAGTATAGCATAGTGGTTAAGAGCACTGAACTGCAAAGTTGGAGAACTGGGTCTGAATCCCAGAACCACCACTTGCATACTGTGTGACCATGAGCAATGTTTTAAGTTCCCTGTGCTCTCCTGCAACAGATAGAATGGAACTTTGGATGGCCACTCTTCTGGATTTCAGTATAAAGTTCAATGCAGAATTCGTCTGGGGAAGATTTTCCCCTAACGAATTCTGTTGAAAAAATTAGAAAATCCATCCTTGTGGAACTCTTATTCTTTATTTAATTTGTGCAGTAACTCAGAGGTCTGAGAGTATACTTTCTGCGCATAACCTCAAACTCCACATAAATTAACAGGGATGAATTTTCCAAAGCTTTCAACAGAATTCATTATGGAAAATCCTCCCAAAAGGAATTCTTCATTGAACTTTATAATTTTTTTGTGAAATCGAGGAAGAATGGCCCTCCAAAGTTAAGTTTTAGCTTTTGCAGAAAGCGAGGACTTGACATGATACCGCCCGACCCCTCATGTCGTGGCTGGCAGGAAACACTGCTGAAACGCCAGACGGGTCAAGAAAGCGAAATAGAAGATGCATGTACAAGGGGACAGATGGCGTAACACATGGAGCGAAACAAAGACCAGTGATACAACTAAGCGCCATGTAAAAGTGCCTTTAGTTTTGCATGCCAAATCTTTTAGGACATCTAGCTAAAGACTCTCTCAGACCTCTGGGCCTTATGGCATTGACCACCTCAGTGCTGCCCTGGTCCAGTCTCCACACAAGGTTGAGTCGGTGGTACTTGAAAGATAAGTGGTCCAAAAGGAGGTAGTCTCTGCCCGAAGTTTCAGTGTTGCATATCCTGATACATGCCCTCCACTAATAACAAGAGATGTTCGCTATCAGGAAAGGGATGTCCTTTGTGATCCCTCGTCCATTTATTTGTCTGACAGTGGCTGCCTCTGAGACAGTGCATTGTGTTTGGCCCCAGCAGAAGATCAAATTGCACAACAGGGGGCCTTAGCCTAGCTCTTATGGCTTTCGTTCTTCTGATAGGGAATCAGTCCCTTCAGGTGAATACAAACATCACCACTGCCATGTTTTACCTGAACCAAGCAGGGAGAATCCTAGTGTTCCGTATACTCTGCAGAGACCGTAGACAGTATGGGCAGGTAGAGACCACTGGTCTATTTAGTGTATCTGGTCCCTACCTCGGTTCAGGTGCCAGTCTGTCACTAGCCTGACCGTACAGTAGAAGCCTCTTGAAGGAGATAGGAAATTATTTTTACACAGTTAACTGGCCCTCCATCTTCCTTTCCATGCCAGTTATGTATTCTAATATACTTTGATTTTTTGATAAATAATCCACCTTTGGGGTGTCCTCAGATCCACATAGAGCTCCGCTCTTCTCACTAGCTACTGCTCTTGATTTTCATATTTCTAAGACATTCTACGACATCAGAAACTCCCATTCCATGCTATTCATCTGAATGGCCCGGAGTGTTGTTACGGATGTCATAGAATGTTCAGGCAGTATGAAAAGAGAGCAGCAACTGCTGAGGAGAGAGGGATTCAGGGTAGTTACAAAGGCAACAAAATTAGTTTATTAATTTAACAAAAAAAAGATCAAAAACCTATCAGAATACTGGGTAGCCAATAAAAGAACAACTGGAGGGCGCCTAGAGATGTAAAAACTATTTCCTGTCACCTTTAAATGGGATGGCTCCATGAAATGCCTTTCGTCTTGTTTAAGCAGCCGTCTCCTTTAACAGAAACTGTAGCTGCCAGTCTGTCACTGGCCTGACCATATCTGCCTAGAGGATTCTTAAAAGATTCTGTTCTCAGCCAGTCCCTTGACCCACTCGAAGTCTGCTCCCAGCCCCCCCCCTCAACTCTGCACCCTTCCCTTCCTAGGCCCATGCATTAGTCCCATCCATGATTGAATGTGTTCACCGTCTTCACATTAACCAGACCTTGCAGCAGGCAGTTCCATCTATCCACCACTCTCTCTGTGAAGAAGTGTTTCTTCGTGCACTTCTGAATTTGCCCCCTGCAGCTTCAGGCTGTCCCTCCTTGTGATGTTTCTGTCCTTGAAGCTGAACATCCCCTGGCAGTGCACTCTACTGATACCTTTTAAATACTTAAACAAGAGGCCCCCCCGGTTGTCCACTGCAATGTTAATGTAACTACTGTGGCAGGGACTCTGAACTTATATGAAACTGTTGGACAAGTTCTGCAGCAAGGTTTATAAAGTTCTTCGGCACATTGATGCATTAATAATACAGAGCCAGTGTTATAGTTTTGGTGGACCCCCCAGCAAAGGTGGTCTGTAATGAGGACCCCCAACTCCCACTACATAATTGAGAGTTAAACAGCTAGTGTACTGCCTGGAATTAATGTTAACTTTCAGATGTAGTCAGCTATCACTTCTTATATCTGAAGTATTTTTTCTTTTCTGTTTGCCAATTAGAAGATTTTCCACCTGGCAGTACTGGGGTGATGGGTGGAGCTGCACTCTGTCTGGAGGCAAGGAAAAAATTCAGTTCTGTTCCTTCCACTGCATCATCAACACTGAGACCACACTAACTGTGATATCATTAGTAACCAAGGAGAACCATTTCTCGCTGTCAGATTATACTCTTTTACATGAAGCAGCAGGGATTGGCTGTTCTTGGTTACTAGTAATGTCACAATTTCCTGCATTTTGATTGGCATCTTCTGAAAGTCACTGCTCAGGCTGCAAGGGTTGTGGTGCCTCAGTGTGTTTGGTCACATTTCTGACGATGTAGTGGGAGGAACAGAACTGACATTTTTTTGTAGCCTCCAAACAGAGTGCTGCTCCACATACCAGCCCTGTACTGCTAGATGGAAAATGTTCTAATTAGCAAATGGAAAAGAAAAAAAAATAGTTCAGATATAAGAAGTGATAATTGACTGCATCTGAAAATTATTATTAATTCCAGGCGGTACACTTGCTTTTTAAATAATTACCCTCAAACCTCCAGTTGTATGCTTGTCGGCATCTGTTCTGGCTCTCTGTATTTATGTAATCTGTTTAGGATATAGTGTTTTTTCATGTGATTTTAATGGCTGCTGGCAGGCACCCCTCCCCCGCTGGCAGCAAAGCGAACAGATAAGTAGCTGTTCACCAAGGGGAGGCTGAAGTAGCCACGCCATTGAGCATCTCCTCATTCTACTCTCCAGAGAGCACATGTTGAGGTCCTTCAACTTTCCTTTGGAGGTTCCCCTGATGGTCATCGATCATCTTCGTTGCTGTCCTCCGAATGGCCTCTAGGTGGTCCCTGCCCTTTTTCAGATGCAGACTACAGAACTGGGCATAGTACTCCAGGTAAGGCCTGACTAGCAGTCTGTATAGTGGCAGGATCACTTCCTTTCTTCTGCTCGAGAAGGTCATCCCCAACCAGTGACCGGTACAGGGACAGGATCACTTCCTTTCTTCTGCTCTGGAAGGCCCACCTTATGCATCTGAGCATCCTGTATGCCTTGCTTTACAGCTTCTTGTAGTGTGCAGTGGTCTTCAGGCTGTTGCTGATTATGACTCAAGTCTTTCTCTTCTGCTGTGTTTTCCAGGCGCACACCCACTACCCAGTATTCAGTCATGGAGTTTTTTCTTCCCAAGTGTATAGCCTTTTTTGTGTTAAATCTTAGCTGTCAGACCCGGGCCATTTCTCTAACTTGGCAAGATCCTCCATTTCCTGATGCCTTCCTTGTTGTCCACACTGCCGCATATTTTGACGTTCTTAGCAAACCATAGTATCATGCCCTGGATACCTTCCCCTCTGTTGAATATGAACACGTTGAAAAGCACAGGACCCAAACCCCTGTGGTATGCCGCTCATCACTCTCCTCACTCCTGATCTAGCGTCATTTATATTTTTTTCCCCTATGGAGCTTTCTGGTCCCCAGCTGCTGTTGCTTCAGGTCTTTTGCTCAGCACCCCAGTGGTATCTGCCACTGCCCTGCCATCACACTGGTGGGGATGCACATGGGGTGGGACCCAGGAGCACCGGTGCCATCATCTGTGGTGGTTGGTAGACATGTGGCATTTCCCCTTTTTTTCCCTCCAGTTTCCCCCAAGGCCGAGTAGCATGCAGTGATGTGCACGCATATGCTAATATGCACACACACACACATTACAGGCATCTGCATTGGGTCCCGCTTCCCATGGCACTCGCCTGTTGCATCACTCAGCCTCTGCTAGGTGGTGACAGTGCAGTGAGATGCACTCCCCACACAAGGAAGTGAGGCCCCCAGCGTCTCGGTGCTCTGCACCACTGGGCCACCTATAGCTCCATTCATGACCACCCTCTGAGTCTAATCTCTTAGCCAGTTGCCCACTCACCTAGTCAGTTGGTCTGCCACTCCTCAATTCCTCAGCTTCTTTATCAACCGATGGGGAGTACTGAGTCCAGTTTCTGTGAAACACCATTGAAGAGGTGGGCGTCTGTTTCAAATGAGGAAGTGTACCAGGACAAGATGGCATGCAGTGAAGCTGGAAATGTGGACATTTAAGAGGGATGTGAGGAAGTACTACTTCACTGAAAGAGTGGGGAACAGCTTAAACAATCTGCCAGCAGAGGTGGTGGGAGCGAGACAGAGAAAGAGAGAGAAAGCAGCCAAAGCTTCCTTAAATCAAGGAGGTTATTTTGTAGACAACACTGAATTGAATTATTACTTTTTGGACCTGTGTAAGTAACTAGTATTGATTCTGTTTTTGGGGTTGACTTTTCTTAGTTTAACTTTAATTTGCCAGGGAGGAACTGTAGCTGGGAGATATTTGTAGTCATTTGTGACTAGACCTGTTATTTATGTTATTTATTTGTTTTATGTCATTTGTAAAGGCACCTTGGTTTAAGAAAGGCACCTTAAATAAATAAAGATTGATTTAACCTCTGTGAAATAGGTGTCTGAAAGGAAGGAAGGAAGGCACTCCCCGGGGTGGAGGGTCAGAGTTGTAGTTGATTGTTTCTGGAGGGCATAGGTTTACTCTCACCCCACCCGCGCCAATTGCATAACTTCCTTTATAGCAGGGGTTCTGACATCACTTCCCCGAAACTGCTAACAACATACACCTGATCTTACTTCGAGATACAGCTCTTGCAGCAGGTTACACCATGAGGACTGAAGCCGGCAGGCATCAGGACCCAAAATCTTCTAGCTAGCAGTCTGTGAGGACGCATCCTCGACGTCGGTCCGCCCCGGCGTCGGGCATAGTACATAAGGCGGTCCTGCCAGAATCCCCGTTCTTTCCATGCGTCGACTTGCGTGTCTCGACCCTCCGATCAGTGTCTGCAGCGGCACCTTGGAAAAGTTCTTTCTCGTTTCTTCGACTGGAAACTTCATTCTCAGAATCGTCCTGCCATCTGATGTCATCTCCAACATCCGGAGGCCATCCGTCAAAATAGTGCCTGCGGAAGCAAATTCCTTTAAAGACCCAATTCGGCCTGCGTCGGTGCTTAGGCCCGGACCACGCGCCTCGGACCTGCTCCTTCTGTCAAGGCTTCAATAGTCTGACCGGATCCATCGTCAGAAGACCTCCAAGCTTACCTTCTGGAGAGAGATTGAAGGCCATGGATCCTGCCTCAAGGGAATCCTCGAGAAAGCCACGGCACCTCGAAAAACACAGGGAGAGGTGAGATCTAAATCCTCTCAAGGCTTCCTGACTCCGTAGCTCCAGCTCCGGTCCGACCGCTTGCCTTCCCGGGCCTGCTCTTAGCCTCCCCTGGTTGCGGTCAAGTCTTCCTCCGGTTCCTCCACTCTGCAGCCTGTTATGACCTCCAGGCCTTCTTCCTCATCATCCAAGGCCTCGCCGAAGTCAGGGGACCGCCATCACCACAAGTCCGGCTCCCGCCACTCGGCCCCCGACATCCGGTCGGTCTCCTTGCCTCCTCCACCCCAGCGGAAAACCAAGGAGCTGACATCGCTCAAGAGGACATCGGACCCGACGTCGGCCAAGCACCACCGGTCCCGGGACCCGACAACAGCCAGACACCAGTCGTCACGCCAAGCTTCTTCTCCACCGCTGGCGCCGGGCTGGGGACCAGCGCCGCCCCAGCAGAGGAGGAACCCTCACGCCACCACCGACGCCGGCCAGGAGGCACTTACGGAGGAGGAGTCGACACAGCCCGAGGACCAGGCGGGCGAACCCGGTCCTGTCGAGCCCCCGAGGGAACCCTCTCCCGAACCAGAGACCCCTGGGGGGCCGATGCCAGAACCCAACGACCGACCACCGGCGCCCGGCCCGTTGTCGGGTCTCAGTATTTCTGAGGTCATGGAGCTGTTTACCTTTTGGTGGGATACCATAAAAAAGGACGTGGTTCCCACATCTCCTCCTCTTCCTCCTCCTCCGCCTCCACTCGTGACTCCACCGGCCCCAGCGCCCCCCACCCCATCCGGGGCAGCAGGCTGAGTACCTTCCCCCCAGGACCCTGCTGAATCTCCTAGGGGCAGACCATCGGAAAAGAGGAGACTTCCGTCCAGATCTTCTTCAGGGTCACCCAGCCCCAAGAGACCCAGAAGATGCCGCCACTCGCCTTCGACGGAGGACTCGGGATTGGACTTCTCAGATAGATCCAGATCCCCTTCTCCCATCAACGTCCCCTCTCCGGACCCACGTGAGCTCCCAAGATCTCCTCCGGATAACCTATAATTCTCAGAAATTATGAGGCATATCCAAGAGAATATGGGCTGGGACGCAGAAGAACTTGACCTCGAGAGGCTACGCCTTGCACGTTATCTTTGGCAAAAGGGCCCAAAGCCTGTGGTGGTACCACCCTTGGTGGACACCTTCGTGGACGTCACCAAGGCAGTGTGGAAACATCCACATTCGCTCCCGGCGATGCCGAAGAAGGCTGACTGCCTGTACAAGGCCCCTAGGGAGGACCAGTACTTGGCATCTCATCCTCTGGCCGATTCCCTGGTCATTACAGCCTCACATGACTGGTCCCAGAGGCCGCAACATCTGAGCACCCTGCCACCGGACCCAGAGTCCAAGCAATTGGACGTGATGGGCAGGCGCACGTACGCAGCTGCAACCTGCGCCATTAGGTCCCTCAGTTATCTCACCCACATGGTCCAGTTTCAGAATGCCTTGTGGGAGCAGGGACTAGAGCCGGCAGATAAGATGCTGGAAGGTGAGCAGAAGGAAGAACTGCTTCAGCTCCTCCGCACGGGTTCAGACGTGGGAACCCAGGTGCTTCAAGCCGCGTATGACTCCGCGGACTCCTCGGCCAGAGCGGCAGCCTCAGGCATATGCTTCCGGAGACACTCATGGCTTCGTGTCTCCGGATTCACTCCGGACGTCCAGAAGAACATACTGGACGCCCCATTCCACGGCGAAGTTCTCTTCGGTGAGTCTTCGGAGAAGGTTCTCACCAAGCTTCAGGAGGCTGGGAAGGCCGTGAGGTCTGTCTAGGCCATGTACAGACCCAGGCCCGGTTGCTTTTGTGGGAACCAGAGCCGTTTTCGCGGCCGGACTCAAAGACAACAGTCCCATTCCGGCCCGCAACAGAGGGGCTCCTTCTCCTGGAAAGCCCAGGGGAAGTCGTCCTCAGGCAGAGGCCAACGTCCCGCCAAGTCGGCCCAGCCTGCAGGACCCTCAGCCGCCACAGCATGACTCCTTCCCGGCCCTCAGGATCAACGGGACACCAAGGTCGGGGGTCGTAATGCGGACCACCTGCCAGGGTGGCAGTCTGTCACCACCAGCAGGTGGGTACTCCAATTGGTCAAAAAAGGCCACTTTATAGAGTTCGTAGACAAGCCACCCACAAGGCCTCCTCTGCTCTCCCGCTACTCGGGTCAGCACAGATTGCTTATCAGGCAAGAAGTACTCGCGCTTCTGCAAAAAGGAGCGGTGGAATACGTCCCGGAGAACCACAGAGGAGCAGGCTACTATTCCCACTTCTTTCTGGTTCCAAAGAAAACGGGGGACCTCCGTCTAATATTGGACCTCAGTGACCTCAACATGTCGGTCGCCTACAAACAGTTTCGCATGGTGACCCTCCAGGGTCTTATTCCCATGTTGAAGAAGGACGCATTTTTGGCATCACTGAACATGCAGGACGCTTACCTGCACATCCCCATTGCTGAAGCGCACAGGAGGTTCCTGCGCTTCGAGTTTCTCGGCCACCACTTTCAGTTCCGGGCGCTTCCTTTCGGACTGTCATCGGACCCCAGGGTCTTTACCAAGTGCATGGCAGTCGTGGCAGCGTCTCTTAAGGAGACAGGGCCACCACGTGTTCCCGTACCTGGACGACTAGCTTCTCATGGCCGCCTCCAGAGAGGCACTGTTGTTAGCTATCCAGAACACCCAAGCTCTTTTTCAGTCACTGGGCATTCTTATCAACTACGAGAAGTCTCTCCTGGTACCGTTCCAGAAGCTGCAGTTCATAGGTGCAGTTCTGGACACCGTCCAAGGGAAAGCTTTTCTTCCCGAGGACAGAGTGGAGCGCATCAGGTCCCTCATCAGGGACCTTCCGGCAAAGAAGACCGTCCCCGCCAGACTGGTCCTTCGCCTGCTCAGACATATGGCTGCGGCCATTCCAGCCATCCCGATGGCAAGGCTTCACATGCGGGTAACCCAGTGGATGCTGAAAGTGCAAAGGGACCAAAGGCAAGACCATATGCAGCAGCCAGTCAGAATCATGAGGGCCATGATTCGAGACTGGCAATGGTGGCTAGACCCAGGGACACTCTCCGTAGGTGTTCCATTTGTAGCGCCGTTCCCCGGAGGTAATCCTCTCCATAGATGCCTCAGGGCTGGGGTGCGGGGCACACCTGAACAGGGTGAGGTCTCAGGGAACGTGGACCCCTCAGGAAGCTCACCTCCACATCAACATTCTGGAGATGAGGGCGGTCCTTTATGCCCTGCAAGCCTTCTAGTCAGAAATTCCACCAAGTACTCTTCTGCTCCAAACAGACAATACGGCGGTGATGTATTACCTCAACAAGCAAGGAGGCACACACTCTTATCCCTCTGCAGGGAAGCTGAGGTGTGGGAATGGGTAATTCAACACGAGCGAGCCTGATTACAGTTCATGTTCCCGGTGGACAACACAATCGCAGACAGCCTGAGTCGATCCCAGGCCAGAGTCCACAGTGGGAGCTTCTTCAGGAGGTAGCAGAGGATCTGTTTCTTCGATGGGGCACTCCAGAATTGGACTTGTTCGCTTCCCCATCCAACTCAAAACTGCCCAATTTTTGCTCGCTAGATCCAGGGTCTGGTGTTTTTTAGCGAGACGTGTTGTCCCTCTCCTGGGTGGACAGATTCCTCTACGCTTTCCCTCCCTTCCCATTGATCCAGAGTCCTCCTCAAACTTCGCAGGGAGCACGCAACAATGATCTTGGTAGTGCCTTTCGGCCCAGACAGATTTGGGTCCACATGCTGGCCTTGAGTTGTCCCGAGGAACCTCCTCTCCCGTTGCCCATCAGCTCCCACCTGCTGTCTCAAGAGGAGGGTTCGCTAGTCCACCCGGACTTGCGCTCACCGAACCTGCATGCCTGGCTCCTCGAGACATAGCCATTCTGCGACACGGGGTCTCTCAATAGGTGGCGGAAGTTCTTTCTGCTGCCAGAAAGCTGGCAACGCATGCGACGTACTCCATGAAATGGCGCCGGTTTTGCCTGTGGTCTCAGGCACACGGTCTCTCCTCTTTAGAATGCCCAGAAAAATCAGTTCTAGAATACCTGCTTTCCCTCTTTCACTCAGGCCTTGCCTACTCCTCAATTAAGGTTCACCTCTGTGCAATTTTGGCCTACTACTACCACCCGATAGGCCAACGCACAGTGGCTCAACTCGATGCCTCTCATGACATTTTGAGGGGGGTGCTACACCTTAGACCACCCATTAAGGATCCCGTCCCTCCTTGGGACCTACTCTTTGTCCTGGAGCAGTTCACGCTGCCCCCTTTTGAACCTGCCGCAGATTGCGAGCTACGTTTTCTGTCATGGAAAATGTTATTTTTGGTTGCTGTTATGTCAGCAAGGAGAATCTCTGAGCTACATGCCCTCATGTGTAAGGAACCTTATTTAATTTTCCACCAGGACAGAGTGTCCCTGAGGACGAATCCTAAATTCCTGCCTAGGGTGGTCTCAGCCCTTACCCTTAATCAGGACATCGATCTGCCAGTGTACTTCCCCAGGTACACCAACAGAGGAGAGGCACTGCTTCACACCCTAGATGTTCACCGCTCCTTAAGATACTACTTGACCAGGACCAAACAGCATTGCAAATCTGCACAGCTGTTTATTTCCTTTGCTGAGAGGATGTTGGGCCAACCAGTCTCAAAACAGACTCTTTCTCGCTGGCTTGTCCAGTGCATTTCTTTTTGCTACAGCAACAAACAGAAGCCCCTTCCGGGCACATTCCGGGGCCACTCGACTAGGGGGGTGGCTACTTCCTTCGCAGCGCTGCGGAACGTCTCCATCTCGGCCATTTGTGCCGCAGCTACATGGAACTCAGTGCACACCTTTATTAGGCACTACAGCCTCGACATTGCCTAATGGCGGAGAGCAGGTTTCGGCCTCGCCGTTCTGCAGGGTCTCCTGTCCTAGATTCAGGATTTTCAGGATCTCTCCTTTATGCCTCCTCCCTGGAGCGTCTCTAGGCGCTATTGCTTGGGAATCAATCCTAATGGTGTAAGCTGCTGCAAGAGCTGTATCTCAAAGTAAGATGGTACAGTTACATAAGAACTTACCATAACAGTAGATCTTCGAGAACAGCTCTTGCAGCAGGTACCTTCCCACCCACCGTTCCCCCTTGGAGGAGGTAAGGCCTAACCAGGCTTCGACAGGAGCTTACTTTCCTTTCTTCTTCTGATGGCGGATCCTCGGTCTCCACTTCTGATGTCATCCAGTGGCCAGAAGTCTCCGGCGGGAGAACTGGGGATTCTGGCGGGACCGCCTCCTTATGTACGACGCCTCACGTCGGGGGCGGGACCGACGTCGGAGGCGGTCCCCGCTGAAGACTGCTAGCTAGAAGATTTCCGTGGGGTCCTGACGCCTGCCGGCTTCAGTCCTAACGATGTAACCTGCTGCAAGAGCTGTTCTCGAAGATCTACTGTTACGGTAAGTTCTTATGTAACTGTACTTTCATATCCTTAAAGGCACAGCACACTGAATAGGTGGTAGAGACACTCACAAGCTTGCACACGCTAAAACAAGAACAAAAAAAAAAAAAAGCATCTGTGACAGGAAGGGACACAGACATGTGGGGAGTGGTGCAATGCACTGCCTGTGGAGCAGCAGTCTTCCGGGAGGCATTCTGGAGACTGTTGCTGCCCTATTTGTAGGTGCCTCTCTGGTCTGAGGGAGGAGGTTGTTTGTCTCCATGCTGACCTGGCAAGGATTCGGGGAAACCTGCTCCCCCACCCAGGCTACCACCACTACCTCAGAGGTTGCCAAAAAAGAGGAGTGGTTGGACCACAGTGGGCTCAGGGAGGGTGAGTGGTGGAACAGAGGCGCATCCCTCCAGTTGTGCCTCGCCACAATTCATTCGCCACTCTGGTGGAGCATGGTTCCTCTATGGAGGCACCCACAGTGGAGACCGAGGAGGATGCTGAGAACCTCCACAGTGAAGACCGACAGGAGGGTGGCACAGGATCCCACAGGGAAGGAAACAACTCCTGGTGGGGGACTCGATTGTTAGGGAAGGGAGGTAAGGTGCCTGCCCGGCGCCATGGCTTGGAGGGGCAGGAGACAAATCCTCAGGATCGTGGGAGCAGCTGCAAGGGGGAGTGAGCTGGATGTCATTATCCACCTAAGGACAAATGACCTGGCTGAGAATGGGATCAGAGCAGTGCATCAGGAGTTTGTGGAGTTGGGGAGGGGCCTTAGACAAGTAGCACACACAGTAACTTTCTCTGAAGTGCTACCTATCTATGGCATGGATGAGGCTAAGGTACTCCACACCATGGGATTCAATGACTGGTTGAAAAACTGGTGCAGAGCTCAGGGATTTGGCTTCACTGGGGACTGAGGCTCCACCTGGAGGGATGCAGGCCTATACAGGCACGATGGTCTGCATCTATCCAGGAGGGGAACCCAGGATCATAGGTGATAGGTTTAAATGCTTCATTGGCAAGCATTTAAACTAGCCAAGGGGGAGGCACTGAAAAGGAGAAGGGAAATCCTAGCCCCTACCCAAAAACAAAATCGGGGTAGTTAGTGAGGTAAACACCATGATAGAGTGGTCGATAGAGAGAAGGGTGGGGTAAATGGAGAAAAAGACAAAGGCAGTAAGGACAGGGATGGGACAAAAAGAAATAAAGTCATAAAAAATGAAGGCTAATGAGTACCAATGCCTGTAGTCTAGGTAAAAAGCTCCCCAAAATAGTGGCCTTAATGGAAGAGGGATGCATGGATATCGTGGCAGTCACAGAAACATGGTACACAGAGAACCATGACTGAGATGTCAACATACCAGGGTACACAATCTACAGCAGGGATGAGGAGGAGTAGCTCTCTATGTAAGGGAAGGGATCAAAGCAACAGAATGAAAGGGTAAACAGGGAGGAGAAAAGGCACTGTGGGTCACCCTGGAGACCGGAAATGACACCACAATCCACACAGGGGTTGTATACCGACCTCCGTCTCAGGGGGAGGAAATGGACAAGGAAATGATAGAAGGCATCCTTGGGATGGCAGAGAAAGGGGAGATATTGCTGATGGGGGACCTGAATATGCCAGATGTTAACTGGAGCACCTTTGCTGCAGCCACATCCAAGAGCAGGGCCATTCTCGATGACCTACAGGGGGCATGCCTCAGACAGCTAGTTTTGGAACCCACTCGGGAGGAAACAGTCTTAGACCTGATACTCTCAAATGGGGACAGAGAGAGGATCTCCGATCTTGAAGTGGGTAGCCATCTGGGAACAAGCGACCACCAGTGGTTCACGATAAACTTAGCTGTAGAGTCAAGCCATACAAAAGTGAAGGTACTGGACTTCAGGAGGGTTGATTTTCTCAAAATGGGAGCGTGCCTCAGAAAAGCACTAGCAAACAGGCAAGAAGGTGGGGTGGAGCAACATTGGGGAAACAGCAAAACTGCCATCACAGAGTCAATAAGCCTTTGTGTGAAGCAAATAAATCAAAACTAGAGAAGAAAACACTATGGTTCTCAAAAGAAGTGGCGGGGAAGGTAAGGGAGAAAAAGATAGCATTTAGGAAGTATAAGGAAACACAGAAGGAGCAGGACAGAGAACTGTACCAGTTAAAACAGAAGAAAGTGGGGAAGGCAGTCAGAATAGCAAAGGCCCAAACTGAGTTAAAGATAGCCAACTCGGTTAAGAAGGGGGATAAAACCTTTTATAGATACATTAGGGAGCAAAGAAAGACTAAGGCAGGGATACTGAGGCTGAATAAAGAGGAAGGTGGTTGGGCAGAGAGCAACAGTGAAAAAGCAGGGATACTGAACGAATACTTCTGCTCAATATTCACAATGAAAAGGCAGGGGGAGATACCTAATCCAGTCAATAGAAGCACTCTGGATAGGGGGTTAATATTGGTCCTTTCACAGAAGAAAGGGTTCTGAAAGAACTCTTAAAACTGAAGGTGGATAAAACAATGGGGCCTGATGGGATTCACCCCAGAATTCTAAAAGAACTAAGGGAAGAACTAGTAACACCACTGACTACTCTTTTTAATAAATCATGGGAGGATGGTGTGGTACCTGAGGACTGGAGGAGGGTGGATGTGATTCCCCTTCACAAAAGTGGGAGCAAGACAGAGGCAGGAAACTACAGACCTGTCAGTTTGACCTCAGTGGTAGGGAAAATGATGGAATTACTTCTGAAGGAAAGAATTGTTGAGTACGTAGAGGCCAGTGGGGCATAGGACCCAAAGCAGCATGGGTTCAGAGCGGGAAGGTCATGTCAGAAAAATCTAATTGATTTCTTTGGCTGGGTGACCAAAGTAGTAGACCAGGGAGGGGCTGTGGACATGGGCTCCCTAGACTTTAGCAAGACATTTGACACAGTCCTGCACAAAAGATTAATAAACCAATTAGCCAGCCTAGGAGTGGGTCCCAGGGTGGTAGCCTGGGTAAAACACTGGCTGGACAACAGGACACAGCGGGTAATAGTAAATGGAGTCCACAGTGAAGAAAGGGGGGGTTACTAGTGGGGTGTACCGCAGGGTTCAGTACTGGGGCCGGTCCTTTTTAATGTCTTTATAAGTGACATTGTAGAGGGACTGGAAGGAAAGTGTGTCTCTTTGCAGATGACACAAAGATCTGCAACAGGGTTGATACGTAAGGTGGGTTGGAAAGGATGAAAAGGGACTTGGCAAGGTTGGAGGAATGGTCAAATGTATGGCAGCTTAGATTCAACGCAAAGAAGTGCAAAGTAATGCACCTGGGAAACAAAAACCAGGGGAAGAGTACACAATGAGGGGTGAGATACTGACAACAAAAATGGAAAGGGACCTGGGGGTATTCATAACAGATGACCTAAAGGTGGGCCAGCAATGTGAGAAGGCAGCAAGGAGGGCTTGGGGGGATACTGAGATGCATAGGGAGAGGCATCACCAGAAGAAAACAGGAAGTTGTTGGCCCTCTGTACAGACAGTTGGAAAGACCACATCTGGAGTACTATGTACAGTTCTGGAGACCCCATCTCCACAAAGACATAGGGTGGAAGCTGTCCAGAGGGGGGCAACCAAAACAGTGCATGGTCTGTACCAGAAGACATATGAAGAAAGACTAAAGGAGCTTAATAAGTATACCCTTGAGGAAAAAGAGAGAGAGAGAGAGAGAGAGAGAGAGAGAGGCATGATAGAAACTTTCACATACCTCAAGGGAATCAACAAAGTCCAAGAGGGTAGCATCTTTCAGAAAAAGAGATGTGCAAGAACAAGAGGGCATAGTTTGAAGATACGGGGGGATGGCTTAGAGGTAATGTGAGGAAGTATTTTTTCACAGAGAGGGTTGTAGATGCATGGAACGGCCTTCCTGAGAAGGTCGTAGAGTCAGAAACAGTGGGGGAATTTAAGAATGCATGGGACAGACAAGGCAATTCTAGTGGGGGGGTAGGAGGAAGTAGGCTGTTGGTTAACTAGGATCTGCAGCTTATCCATTGGGTAGGGAAATGGGCACACTTGGTGGGCCAGGCGGTCCTTATCTGCTGTCGAATTCTATGGGGGCTTCAAACATGCATGGGATAGGCGTAAGGGAATATTGGTAAATAGGCAAGGAGGGGGGAGGGTCGACGGTGACCAGGTAGGGTCTACAGAAACGGAATAGGCAGGAAAAAACTGGGCAAACTGGGTAGGCCAAGCGGTCTTTTCCTGCCAACAGTTTCTTTGTTTCTGTAAAGAATCCAGTGAGGTTTGCCTGATAAAATCTTCCTCTCATAATACCATGCTGTCTTGGAGCCTTTAAGGTTCCTGAAAGTCCACCAGCCGCTTTTTCACTATGGACTCCAGTAGTTTTCCCAAGATAGATGTCAGGCTTATTGGCCGGTAGTTTCTTGGGTCCCTCTATAGCCACTGTTGTGCAGGGGATGATAGCTGCTACCCTCCAGTCACCTGGAGCCTCTCCCATATCCAGGGAACACTTGAACAGGTCTGCTACTGGCTTTGCCAGTGCTCGAGACAATTCTTTTAGCATTCTGGGGTGCAGTCCATCTGGACAAGGTGACTTGTCCATCTTTAACCGCCTCCAATCCAAGTCAGGGAGATCACATTCTTGTCATATACCCTCCTGTCTGTA
The DNA here is from genome assembly GCA_016271365.2 of Neoceratodus forsteri. Classification (NCBI taxonomy): domain Eukaryota; kingdom Metazoa; phylum Chordata; order Ceratodontiformes; family Ceratodontidae; genus Neoceratodus; species Neoceratodus forsteri. Next base: position 272,372,178 of record JADMNL010000025.1, read on the forward strand.
GTCCATGTTGTACGAGAGGCAAACTGTCTAAAAGGCAGTGTGAGCCACAGCGACTTACTTCACCCATGAGTGGTCTCTACACAGAAGTTCTACAGATGATCTCTGAATTCAAAACTCCACTGTACTGTGTCCATCCACCAAGAGTGGGCACAGTTCAGGAGGGAAGCCCTGGGCTTCCACTGGGGGAAGATACCCCTGTACACCTTTCCTCCCTTTACTCTCCTTCAGAACATAATCCTGAAAATGAAGCAGGATGAATCTCAAGTGATCCTTAGTAGCCTGGATTGGCCTAGGCACATACGGTACCAGAATCGGCTGGGCCTCGGTATTGAGGGATCGGTCTGCCTTCCGCTCAAGCCAGACTTTCTCTCCATTGCTTAGGGCAGGGTCTTTCGCACAGAGCTGTGAACTCTGTACCCAAAGGCCTGATTCCTGAGAGGTAAGTTGTTTTGCAACTCTCTGAAAATATATATATTAGGAGTCCTCACTGCCTACGGGAAACAGATCACCAACAAGACCTACTCTGCAAGGTGGTGGAGATTCTCTTCCTGATGCCGGTTCAAGTCCCTCTTTCCTGCATTTGAGCATTTATTTAAGGAGGTACACACCATAATTTTCCTGTCAAGGCTGCAGCCCTGTTTAGGAATTGAACCTGATCCCAGTCTCTCCTTTTCAGCTTGTGGATAATTGTCACTCTAGTCAGTGCCTGTCCTGGAAGGTTGCTTTCCTGGTGGCAGTGACATCGGCTACACAGGTTATAGAGCTTCAGGTTCTTTGCATCATCCAGACTGCCTAGTCTGTCACAAGGACAAGATGGGTCTCAGGATGAATTTCTGTATCTTCCCTGTGTCAGTCTTCACCATTCATCACTGGTGGGTGGTTGGCCAGAGACAAGCACCCAGCGGGAGCTTTTTATTTTTTTGTGTGTGGGAGGAGGAGATGCGGGCGCCGTTGGCGCCTGCTCACGAGAACCAGCATGCATGCGTGGCGCCTCGTGGGTTGGCCAGTAACAGCCTTTGGCTCCTTCTCAGTTCTGCTTCTCCCACCATTGAGACAGCACCTTGCCAGCAGCTCGAATATTCTGCTGCGATATTTTGGCCTAGTCTGACGGTGGAAGCCTCAGTCCTATGAGTCGTTGCTCCTCTGGGCCATTTTCGATGCCAGTCGACTCTGCCTCGGTTCTGCAGCTCACTCGGGCACCATTTATCAACCAGCCGGTAAGATCTTTCCTTTTTATTAAGCGGCGTCAAGTCCTTACTGTTTTTTGTTTAGTTGCCGCTGCATCATGCCTGGTCCTGGGGATAATAAACGTTCGAAGAAAATGGGTCGGCCCCCTATGTGTCGGTGTCCCTGCGGCCGGCAAATTTCTATTACTGACCGGCATGATGTTTGTCTCACCTGCCTTGGACCCCAGCACGACATGGACACCTGCGACACCTGCTTCTCTGTGGACCGCCACATTCTGGAACAACACGCATTAAAAGTCGGCAGGGCTCTGCCGACATTCGGGGGTCGGCGTCGTTCTCGTCAGTCCTAACGCAGGACTCTCGGCCCTTCCTCCAGATCCCTTTCCGGGCTTACACGGTCTGGTGAAGGAAGTCTCCTCTTCTTCTTGCCTTGCCATAGAGGAGGTCTCTACCGCGGTGTCAGAAGTACGGTCTGGCTCCACTTGGGGCCAAGAGCAACGCTCTGGCAGTCACCTCTTCAGAGGTGCAGGCTCCCCCGTTGTCTGGGCCCATGGCTGTGGGTCCTGGTGCGGGGCGTTCCTCGGCACCGCACGTCTGTGCCGCCTCACATCCTGGAGCAGTTTGCAGCTTTGGTGATTAGGGTGGCACACAGCGCCGCTTGCAGCACCAGAGAGCCCATGGGGCTGCCAGTCTGGAGCTCCTCTAGATCGCCTCCTCTTCGGAGCCAGATGATTTGGAGGCTGATCTGGAATGGCAGCCTGACTCCTCGGAGTCGGAGGGTTCTCCACGTCCTAGTACTCTTGCATTTCCCCAAGTGCCGCCTTCTGCAGCTCCAGTGACTACGGCCTGCGCCGACTCTCGAGCCGACAGCAGCTTGACAGGGCAGGTGCGGGCTGGCGGTCCCACTGCCACGGGAGCGGTGGTCCGGGCTTTGGGGGAGGGGTTGGATGCCGTCTCCGGTGCCATCCCCTATATCGAGGTCAAGATCGAACCTCCCTCCTCTGCGACTCTCCTTGGGGGAGTCGATGGAACTGGGGAGTTCGTTGGCACATGGTGCAAGGAAGAGGGGTTCCTCGGAGTCAGCAGGGTTGAGGGGACGGGGTGAGGGACAGCAGCACTCCTCCGGGACCTGGGGAGGAGCCACAGTCCCAGGTTCTCTCCTCCTTCTTCCCTTTTGAGGGAGTCCTCATTGGGTGGAGCTGGGGACCACCCTTCTGGATCCATGCTGCCCCGGTCCTCTCATAGGGAAACTTCCCCTACAGGGCTCAGTCCCAACTGCTTTACTTTTCTTAACAGGACGGTGATTTTGCAGACCTGTGGATTCCCTGTTATGCCAGGATTGCCTGTTGGGTCTTCCAGCCCTGGCAGAGGCACGTCATGTATGGTGACAGGTTCGCTCGTACCTTCGCGTCCTGCTCCCCCTCTCCTAAGCCATGTTAGCCCTTCGGGACCTTTGACCTGGGAATAGTTCAGATCCCAGGCTGCGGATTTCCCCCAGTATGTTAAGGCTATGGACAAACAGGTCTTTTGACCAGTTCCCCCGTTGTAGCCGGAGTCTGACTCCGCAAGTTCCTTGGCCTCTTCGTCTTCCTCCACTGAGGAAGAGGAATCCTCCATCCACGTATCCTCTGACGCTGATCAAACCCAGTATCAGCACTTCCTAGGGAGGCTGCTCAGGGATTTGCATATCACTTATTTTGCCCGTCAAAATACAGAGCACTCAACGCAAGCCTTCTTGTGCAAGTTTGAGGTACACCATTTGGTAGTCCCTCCCTGGCCAGTTCCCTTCCAGGAGGCATCGTACAGCACTTGGCAGCTTTCATATGCCACAGTTCCAGCCCCCCATGGACAGCTGGAGACAGTATTGTGCACCCCGGGGGTCACCAGCTCTCTGCCTCAAATCACCTCGGTATTGACGTGTCCAGACACCCTACTGGGCATAGACGTCCGGTCTGCAACCAACCCCCGGATCCTGACTCTGCAGAGTTTGATCGTCTGGAGTGGAGAGTTTTCTCCTCTGTGCGGATGGTAATATCCATTGTTTTGCATCAGGTGCACCACGTTACCTATAACGGGCATCTGTGGGCGATGCTGGCCAGGCGCTGGCATCACTGCCAGATTCTGAGGCTACCCGGCAAGACATAGCCCTCTATGCTGTGGGTCTGGAGCTGGCAAAGCACCAGTCAAGGGCATCTTACGATGCCAATGAAGTCGCTTCGCGACTTGCAAGGACAGCGATCTGCATTAGGAGGATGGCATGGCTTCACCTTTCGAGGTTGTTGCCTTTGGCCCGGGGTAGGTTACTGGCCTCCTCCTTCCAGGGGACCCATCTCTTTTCCCGAAGGGCAAGATGGGAATTACAGGGGCACCTTCCTTCCCCCAGGGGACAGGGGACCTTGCCTCGCCCTGATCAGTCCCAGGCCTAACTGGCCGGTGGAGGATCCTCTTCTCCCCCTCTTCCCCCCCTCCCATTTTTCCCTCATGGAGGAAGGGGGTGCTGAGGGATGCTAGTCTCTTAGGGATTACTGGCCCCTTTCGGGGCTCGGTACTCACCCACCAGTGATGAATTGTGAAGACTGACACGGAGGATATGAAAATGACGTACCTACCATAATTCTTGATCTTCCTGTGTATCTTCACCATTCATCGCTGAATCCCACCCACCTTCCTGTCACAAGGCCTCAGTCCCTGGGCCTTGCCCCCTCCCTGCTCGCCCTCCTTCATGGGGATCTGCTGGGGTTTTTCCCTCCCTTCTCCTTGTGGCCTTCTAGGAGACTTTGAGAGGGTCTCAGAGGAGGACAAGTAGGGCCTCTGTCTGGGCCAATGCAGGGACGTCTGGTGGGCCTTTCCCCCTTATCCTGGGTTTGATCTCAGGGGTTGACATCCCCTGGGGTGCTCCGACCCTTAGGTCCCCTGGGATTGGTGGGGGGGGGATCGGGGCTGACTGGAACTCCCTCCGCCCCCCACCTATTAATTCTATTCCTTTGCTGTCTCCTTCCTTCAGGGAAGGATGATAAGTAGTGGGATCCCTCTCCCCGTGAACCCTGTGGGTTCTCCTGATAAACAGTAACATGGAGAGGGGTGGGGAATCCTCATAGGGGTTAAGGGTTCGAGGGGGGGGGTCTTACCCATCTTTTCAGGATTCTCCCGAGTTTCATCTGAGTCTTCCCTAGTTGGGTTCTTACCTCCTGGAAGATCTGCCCTTGCCAGCTCTGTATCCTGGATGGGTCTTTGCCCCCTCCCCCCCCGTCCCCTTAATTTCTTTCTCTCTTTCTCTTTCCTTCCTGTCCTGCCCTTCTGGCGTCCAGGGACTGGGACCTTTTCGGTCCATAACCTCTCGGGTCCTCCTTCTTCTCCTCTGTTCTCTGGTTGGCCTATTTCTTCTTCAGTTCACATCCTTTCCTTTTGCTGTGTCTCTTGGGCTCCCTTGCCCCACCCTTATTTTTCTCTATCACCTTTTTTCTCCTGTTTCCCCAGCATGCAGAACTGAGGTGGAGGAGGAGCCAATGGCCGTTACTGGCCAACCCGCGAGCGCCACCATGAATGGCGCCAGCTCCTGCCTCCCACAAAAAAAAAAAAAGGCTCCCATGGGGTGCTTGTCTCTTGCCAACCACCCACCAGTAATGAATGGTGAAAATACACAAAAAGATCAAGAATTACGATAGGTACGCAATTTTTATTTCCTTCTCATTAGTCAAACTATTTCACCGTCTTTACCCAAAAAACCTCACCCTATTCAGGGTGAGGAATCCTTGCATCGTTTGGGTGTCAAGAGGGCTCTGGGCTTTTACACCCAAGAGTCAGAGTCATTTAGAAAAGACACTAGCCAACTATTTGTTACCTTTGTCCTGCCCACCCAAGATAAGGGTGCACTGAAATGCACCATCACCAGATGGACTGTCTTCCATTTTGTTCTGTTTTATGAAATGGGCATCAAAATAGAGGCAATCTTATTGGGCAATACCTGTGTGATAATGTGTCTTACGCACAGGAAAAAGGTCCATTAGTGCCCAGTGGGCACTAATCTTGTTAAAGCTGCCCACTCAGAATGTTCAGAAAAAGTAAAGCAGCCATCTTGATTTGCCAACTGTGCCAGTTTTATCTGCTAAAATTGTATCCACTTCAATCAGATTGCCTCTTCATTTTAATGCCCATTTCACAAACTTTTATGTCAGCCTCTGTGAAGTACAGAAGCAGAAAAACTCAGGACTGCCACGATCACTTTACATTCTCCCTGCCGCTTGCTCGCTGTCATCCTCTCAACGTCTGACTTGCCAGCCGCTAGCTACTTCCCTCCCTTCTTCCCATTTGTCTAATTTTTAACACATACTGCTGTCTGTCTCTCTGTCTCTCTCTCTCTCTCTCGGACGACGTTCAGCACCAACACACAGTTCTTCTTCCCGTCCCTCTGCCCGCTTGTTCGCTCCCTCACACAGTGAATCACAGTCCTCCACCTGCTCCTAAAACAGATCGAAATCACACAAAAACAAAACACACACAGGTGTAATTTCAGTACAGTTTTAAAATGTCAAATTGAATAATGTAGAACAATTCTAAAAGAAGACTGCATAACTTCTGTTCAAACGAAGTGAAGTAAGACTACTGGGGGGGGGCATAACAACCACATAAGGATGCCTTAGCAGCTCAAAAGTCCTCAAGTTAAAAAAAAATTATATATAAATTAAACAGGCGTAGGAACTATTTTACTAAAAATTAAGATAAACATGTAAGTGTTTTACTATTAAATATGCATTTTAGTTATGACATACATCTGTATTTTAGATAACCATTTCATAAGTGCAATAAAACATTCCAGGATGCACCTTAGACACTTTAACACATGGCTAGGAGGCTGGACGCACTTGGCCATTGACCTCGTGCCTCACTACGCCTCCTAGCTGTGTGTCAAAGTGTCTAATGCATATCCTGTCATGTCATATTGCTTACATAACCTCGAGTCATGCCCTACTCCAGCGGGTCTGAAACCCCATTCCACTAAAGGAAAGGCTACCATGGAAGCAACTTCTGTGTACAGCTCTCTGCTGGATATATATATATATATATATATATATATATATATATGCTATCTAGGCTTTTTCCCCACACATTCACCATCTCAGGGAAAAGTCCAGCTGCAGGGCTGCAGTGCTGAACTACTTTTTAAGTAAGCACTGACTGTTCCTCATGTTGGGCACAGTTTGCAGTCAAGCAAGTGTGTGACTGGATGAATACCATTAGAAGAAAGTTACTGGTAAGTAAAACTTAAATCTGTGTATTCTCACACTCATAAATTTTGATGCCAAAAGCTGAGGTGTTTATGGAGAGGGAACACTTTTATTCCAGAGTTCACCCGCAACTACTGAGTGTTATCGCTATAACATTTTTTCCCTTTTTAAAATCTGAAATACAGCTGGCCCGGTGGCGCTGAGGGTTGAGGTGCTGGACGCCACACCTCACGCTAAGCCAGCAACCGGAGTTCAGGAGCAAGCTCTGGCACTGGGGATCGGCAGGGGCGGGTAGAGGATTGAGCACCTGCTGGGCTGCTCTTCTCCCTGGGGGCTGGGGATCGCCTGGCGTGCCAGCGGCTCCAGGTGGAGATTGGGGGCACTGCAGCATGCAGGGCAGCATGTACTCAGCGTGGCTGATGCTTGGCAGGGTTGCCGTGAGCCATTGCGTTAGGGTGTGCACCACGCATGGGGGGGGGGGAGATCATCAGAACACGGAAAGGCCCAGTCTGTGGGGTAGGCAATGGCTGGGTCCATCCTGCCTGGCCTTCCAGGTTCCTCCGCCCAGGCCCTCGCCCTCAAGCCGGAGACTGACTGTAAAGAGCACCCAAAGAGGAGGGGCGGCCCCACCTTGGAGGGGTTAAGCTGGGGGTGCCGACTGTGGGATGAGGAGGAGGGGGAGAGAGGAGGCAGAGGTCGGAGGACTTCAGGCAAGGCATGAACAGGCAAGATGCCCGAGAGAGGCCCCGCAGACCATGACTGGAGTGAAAAATAATTGAGGGGAAAAAAATCTGAAATACTCTATTTTCTTTCAGTCCTTTGTTTATCTTTTCGACTAGCTGCCCCAACCCCCCCATGTGTCGGCACCCTACAGCCCCGACACCACCGTCTGTGGGACTTACCTCACCACTTAACAGAACCATCTTCTGGTGGGTGAGTGCTGTGACTGGTGATGTAGGGCCTGCAAGGATGCCAGTATATTCCTGCTAGCCGGGGGACCTACTGATTTTTGCCCCAAGAGCTGCCAGCATGCAGTGATGCATGCAGAGGTGCGCACTCTTGTCAGCATCTGAGGGAAAGTCCACCTCCACCTGAATGAGCATTCCTACTGTTTTACTGTCTAGCTTCCACTAGGTGGCAGGCAGCGGGGATGCAATGCCCCTCCCCCCCTCTGAGGGAGGAGAGCAGTTCTCCAGGATGTACAGTCCTTGCTCCTCTGGCCTGCCACTGAGTGACCCAAGTCTTTTGCTGAACATAGGTCCCTGGCATAGCGAGAGGTAGCAATACCACTGCAATACCTGGCCAGCTGATCTACTTTGGTTTTGAGCATTGTGTTTTCTGTCCTTATTCTGTCAGGGCTCAAAGATAGCTGCTTGTCAGTGCAGTGTTCTGGGCAGTTACAGTAGCTTGCTCAGCTAGCCCAGATAAATAAGTTGCTGATATGTTTATGGTTGCAGAGCTCATATCTGTCTCGTAAGTAGAGCCCTTGAACAGCTGCAGAGGTCCTAGTTTCTCCCCCAAGGCCCTGTCCATACTGCACTGAAAATCTATAATGTTTTGAAACCATTACAGACTGAAAGGCCTTGTCTACACTACCCTTGGAAATCCCCTCTGTAACATTACAGAGGGTCCAAACAGTTACCATAACGATTCGCATTTACACTGGTAACGTGACAGAAAGTGTTTTCGTAACCATTACAGAAACCTGTTGTGGTGGTTTAACAACGGTTTCTGTAATAGTTCTAACTCTGTTTAACCTGTCCACACTACACCGTAAAATCCTGTAATGTTTCCAAAATGTTTTCAGTGGTAGTGTGGATGCACTGTAACGTTTCAGTCTGTACTGGTTTCAGAACGTTACAGGTTTTCAGTGCAATGTAGACAGGGCCAAAACGCAGTGCATCCACCCTACCACTGATAACATTACAGGATTTTACTTATGTAGTGTAGACAGGCCCAAAATATCAGTTTTCAACAACGGTTTTGAAAACGCTGTGACGTTACCAGTGTAAACGCAAACCATTATGGTAACGGTTTGGACCCTCTGTAACGTTGCAGAGGGATTTTTCTGGCGTAGTATGAACAGGGCCTAAGTCTTGCAGGAGTCCTGCTGAATTTATGGGCCAAAATTTGATCCACTGCTTTTAATTTGGTAATGCGTTTCCCACAGTATATTTATTGCCATTTTTTTAATACATTTGCAGTACATTTGATCATTTATTTTTCATTTTCTGTAATATTTTTGTAGCAACACAGGAAAGTATTAGACAAGGGAAAACCAGATGATGTGATGCCTGCTATTAAAGGTGTACAGGTAAGCAGCTCTCAGCGGAAACAAGGAACTACAAGTTTTGGCTTTACTTTATTAACTGTAATAGCATTAGAATGTTCCTACAGGGATCCAGATACTTCAAAACTGTTATTTCTTCTTTTAAGAAAGAGCTGTGCAGGGTTACTGCTTGTGATGTCGGCTGCCTGGGTTCGAGAATGAGCCTGTGTCATATGGGGGGGGGTGCACCACTGTAATACTGCCACTAGATGGCTGTGCAGTTGTGAGTGGCTTCATGGGAGGGAGGATGCCAACTGGTGTCACGCAGCACACACTTGTGTACTTGCTGCCGGTGTCCTGCGGGTCTTGGAGTAAAAGTGGAAATACCCTGGACAAGCAGGATGACAATCCATCCTCGCAAAGGGCCCACATCAGTGACCTTGATACCTACTCCAACTGGATCCTGTTTGCAATGGGAATTGGGGAGCCTGCTGTCCCCTGACAGAGGAGGTAAACCCCGGAGGACAGAGAATTGGGGGAGCCCTGCTGCCCCCGGACAGAGGAGATGAGCCATTTTTGGGGGGAATGCAGAATTGGGGAGTACCACTGCCCCCCTGACAGAGGAGGTAACCCCTGAGGGGACAGAGAATTGGGGAACCCTGCTGCCACCTGATAGAGGGGGGAAGCCCTGGTGGAACATGGAATTGGGGAGCCCTGCTACCCCTGACAGAAGAGGTAAGCCCTGGTGGAACACAGAATTGGGGAGTCCTGCTATTCCTAACAGAGGAGGTAAGCCCTGGGGGGGTGGTGCGGAATTGGTGAGCCGCACTGTCCCCTGACAGAGGGATAAGCCTTGGGGTAACAGAGAATTGGGGAGCCCCGCTGCCCCCTGACAGAGGGGGTAAGCCCTGGGGGAATGCAGAATTGGGGACCCTTGCTGCCCCCTAATGGGGGGAGGTAAGCCCTGGGGGAATGCAAAATTGGGGAGCCACCCCGTCTCCTGACAGAGAGGGTAAGCGCTGGGGAATGCAGAATTGGGGAGCGCACCCTGCCCCCTGACAGAGGGTGGTAAGCCCTGGGGGGACGCAGAATTTGGGAGCCTCGCTGCCCCCTGACAGAGAGGGTAAACCCTGGTGGAACAGAGAATTGGGGAGCCCCACTGCCCCCTGACAAGGGGGTAAGCCGTAAGCCCTGGGGAAAGCAGAATTGGGGAGCCCTGGTGCCCCTTGACAGAGGGGGTAAGCCTAGAGATCACTCACCCCGTCAGGCATTTGAAATGAAGAATGCTAACAACAGAATATTTATATCCAGCTTGTTATTCTTCCTTCATACAGTGCAGCACAACAATTACAGACAGCAGCAAAAACTGCTGGTCTAATGTTTCACTCATCCAAATGGGCTTCATCAGAGACTAGAGAAAAGTGCATATAGTGTCTTTTTATCTACCACATAATTTAAACATTCGTTTGTTTTAATCCATTCTGCTAGTACTTCTTAGAAAACGTCAAGGCTTCCAGTTTGGTGGTCAGATTCTGTATCGGCCCTTGCTCATAGCAACCTGTTGCAAGAGAACACAAACAGAAGTAAACTTGTTTATGCTCACAGTTTTATCAGGGTTAAATGAACATATCCTGCCCATTAAAAATCTGAATTGTGAATATGCAATGGGTAAACCTATCCACAGGGCACAGAGTAAACAAAACCACAGAATAAAAGCTTGGGGGTCTGGAATGTGTGCAAAAAAGCATTCAGTGGGGATATTGAATCTGTGGTCAATGAGAAGGAAGAGGTGGATTTATGAATTAGGGGCCATGAGTGCCCATGGACTTACTGATAAAGTTGAATTAAAACATTTCTTGAAGAAGAGGAAATAAATAATTTTCACACACATACGCAGCATTTTTGGTTGTTAGTATTAAGGATGCATTGTATGTAATATAGGCTTCTTACTAATGTGAATGAGAAAACATATTCTCCCTCCACCCCTTTCCTCCTTGTAGCTAATTAACCTTACATTAAGTTAGTGTTAGTAATACCAGTGCTATAGGTTTAAAATATATCCCTAATAAGGGTTTAAAACTGTGATGATAAACAAGTTTACTTTTGTTTGTGTTCTCTTGCAACAAGTTGCCATGAACAAGGGCTGATACAGAATCTGACCATCAAACTGGAAGCCTTGATGTTTTCTGTGCGAGGGTACTCTGCCTTTTTCTGGATAGGTTCCAGGGGCATCCCTGTAGACTCAGAGATGAGGCGAAGAATGCTCTGAAAGGATGAAGGACCTTCCTTCGTTTCTATCCCACCAGCTGATTCATCACCCCCGGGATGAGAATGTACGCCGGTCTCATCCGAATCAGAGGAATCCGGATACAACGGTCAACTGCCCAGGTCACCTTCGACCCACCGAGGGCGGTCTGGGGTGACAGGGACTGAAAGATGCTGGGGAAGCCTGGTGTCTGGTCCATCTTCCATAGAAGGAGCCCTCCCACAGGCTGCTTGGGCAGTGGTTCCACAACGATCGGTGGAGAGACCAGTTTAGGCCGAACCTGAGGTTTCTCCGGCTCTGTGGGAGAGGAAGCCAACTTAACTGGCTCTGAAGGAGTCGGCCTCGGCATGAGAGGTGAAAGCCAAGTAATGGCCGCGGTAGAAGCCGGGGTCGGCTTGTACCCGGACAAAATCAGCTGTTGCCACATGAGGTCCTCGTAGCGCCAATGGAGTTTCCGCCGGAGCCTCTCCTCATCCGAGAAGGATGAGGATGGCCGATGGCGTCGCCTCTTTTTTGTGCACTTGTGGCTCTTCCTTGGCCTGTCGGTCGAGGGGGTCCTGGGCCTCGATCGAGATCGGATGGGACGATTCGGTCGCTCGGGAGAAACTGGCGGGACCGGTGATTTCCTCAGGGTGGGGGACCACTTCCTCAGTGGGATTCCCAGCAGGCTAGGTCTCCTTGTTGGGGAAAGAAAGGACCAGAGTTTGATTGAAAAAATCGGCGACAGTGGGTCAATCGGGTCGATGAATATTTTAACCTCGTTGATTGACACCTTGGTCGACTGGCCAGACTGCAAAGACGAGAAGCCAGCGGCTGACGAGGTAATTTTGACCTAAGTCGAGACTGCCGGTTCCTGGGACTGAGATCTCTCCGATCCTAAGAATGTCTTCGCCGAGACGAAGATGATCCCAGGTCTTTTTCCTGCTTACGGGACCGAGAGGAGTGCGTGCCCTGGACCTCTCCCTTAGTCAGGAAGACTGACACAACTCTCGGAAGTAACCCAAAAAGGTGGAGCCCAGGTTGAGCGGAAACTAAGAAGCTCCTAAAGGGAAGATTCCCCAAGGTCACTTGCCGCCTCCTAAGGCTTGCATGCATTCAATTACTAGGCAGATCCCATGGCCTTGGAAACCGCCCACCGAGCCTCCTTTGATTTCACTGGAGGGTTCCATTTTTCCAGCCTCCCCAACTTCAGGCATGCCAGATGGTCGTCAAGGACGTTAGGGTGAAATGCAAGACAAAAATCGCACTTTGAGGTGTCATGGTCGACACCCAAGCAATAGACGCACGCGGTGTGGGGACTGGTGCGCGACATTTTCTGGCCACACGAACACCAGCAAAATCTGGGACAAGACTCGTCTTCCATAATTGAAGATAAGCAGTTGCAATTGCTAATGCGAACTAGATGAATTTTCGGAATAACCTAAGGTTTTGAAGCCAAGGCCTACAAAATGCGGGAGCACGAAGGCAGCAACCTCAATCTTCAAGCATCAAGCCGACAGCCATCCTTACGACTGATGCCTCTCTCATGGGCTGGGGAGACCACATGGGGGACAAAAGAGCCCATGGGTTCTGGACCCCCGAGGAGTCCCGATACCACATCAACCTGTTGGAGCTCAGCGCAGTCAGACTGGCACTGTTAGCTTTTGCTCCTCAGCTCCGGGGTCAAGTGGTTCAAGTCCAGATGGACAATACCATGACCATGTACTACCTCAACAAACAGGGTGGCACCCATTCCCGTCTGCTTTGCAGGGAGGCGCTCCGCATCTGGACCACTGTCCACCATCTGGAGGCAAATCTCCTAGTCATTCATGTGGCAGAAGCCTCAAAGCATCTGGCAGATGCTCTCAGCCGCTGAGGCAAGACATCCCACGAGTGGTCTCTCCATCCAGAGGTAGCTTACAGTTTGTTCTCCCGCTGGGGCAAACCGATGGTGGATCTGTTTGCCTCAAGGGAAAACACCAGGCTGAGGCTGTTTCATGCCCGCCCCCCTCAGCAGGGCTCGCTGCAGGGGGATGCCGTCTCGAGGATGTGGACCCCAGGCCTCTTCTACGCCTTCCCTCCATTTCCTTTGATCCACAAGGTGCTCCTCAAGGTAAGGAGGGACAAGGTGAAGGTGACTCTGGTCGCCCAGACTGGCTGCACCAGTTCTGGTATCCAGATCTCCTCAGCCTCAGCTGCAGGCCCCGCGAGCGGTTTCCAGCACACCCAGACCTGATCTCTCTCAATCAGGGGAAGGTATACCATCCAGACCTTCAATCCCTGCACCTCACAGCCTGATACCTGAGTGGTTAGAGTTCCAGGTTTTGGGTCTTTCCGAGGATGTCCTCACTGTGGCAAGGGAATCAACAAAGTCCAAGAGGGTAGCATCTTTCAGAAAAAGAGATGTGCAAGAACAAGGGGGCACACTTTGAAGATTGGGGGGGACGGCTCAGAGGTAATGTGAGGAAGTATTTCTTCACAGAGAGGGTTGTGGATACATGGAACAGCCTTCCTGAGGAGGTCATAGAGTCAAAAATAGTGGGGGAATTCAAGAATGCATGGGACAGACATAAGGCAATTCTAGTGGGGGGTAGGAGGAAGTAGGCTGTTGATTAACTAGGATCTGCAGCTTATCCGTTAGGTAGGTAAATAGGCAGACTAGGTGGGCCAAGCGGTCCTTATCTGCCATCAAATTCTATGTTTCTATGGAAGCATCCAGAAAGGAATCGACCAAGAAATGTTATGCCTTCAAATGGAAAAGGTTTCCATTTGGTGTCAGGGCAAGGGCCTGGACCCTCTGTCCTGTCCATTGGCTAACGTTCTCGACTACCTTTGGTCTCTGTCCAAAGGAGGTCTTAGGTCATCAACCCTTAAGGTGCACCTGTCAGCTGTCTCTGCTTACTGGGCGCGGACCAGTCAGCCGACATTGGTGCAGGAGACAGTGGTGTGGTGCTTTTTCAAAGGTCTGGATCACATATCCCCTCCGGTGCATGAACCTCCACCTCCGTGGGATCTACTGCTAGTACTGGCAAAGCCCATGGGCAAGCCATTCGAACCAGTGCACAAGTGTGAGTTGTCACACTTGTCGTGGAAGACTGCCTTCCTGGTGACTGTCGCATCTGCCAGAAGGACAGGGAGCTCAGGCGCTCTCGGTGGACTCCCCTTATCTGGTCTTCCACAGGGACAAGGTTGTCCTACACCCCCACCTGAAATTCCTTCCAAAGGTGGTGTCAGAGTTTCAACTTAACCAGGTGTTAAATCAGCCAGTATACTACCCTAATTACACCTCGGAGGCCGAATACAGACTCCATACCCTGGACCTGAAACAAGCCCTCACCTATTATAAGGAGAGGACGGTGGAAATCCGGGAAGAGGTTTGCCAGCTGTTTGTCACCTATGCTGAAGCCGCTTCTGGCAGACCTGCAGCAATACGGACTATTTCAAGATGGATTTTGTCTTGCATAAATCTGTGCTATCAGTTGGCGGGCATGGAGCCTCCCAGAGGGGTAAGAGCTCATTCTACCCACCATACCACTGCATCGGTGGCTGCTTCCAGTGACATCTCTATCCAGGAAATCTGCCAGGCTGCTATCTGGAAGTCAGCAAACACCTTCATTACCCATTACCACAGCAACCTTGAGTCACACCGCGATGCTGATTTTGGGGCCTCAGTTCTCCAGTCTCTTTTCCCCCAAGTGAGTATCAGTGGGGGGGGGTGCGCCTTGCCTCCCTCCCTTCTCCCAGAGAACTGCTAGTAGTCTGCCAAATACTGTGGATGAACAACATATCCATGATCCTAGAAAAACAGGGTACTCGCCCGTAACAATAGTTCTAGGAGTGGTATATGTTGATCTTACTTCGAGAGGGTTCCTTCAGTAGGTCATCACATATAGGACTGGCGCCACCTGGTGTCTGGCCGCATGGCAGACTTTTCTAACAATACCTGACGGGGGACCGCCCAACTGACATCACGTGACTGACGTCACCGTGACCGTATATAGTGGGCAGTCCCCACACCAGCCCTCCAGTTCTTTCCCGCTGTCGCCTCATGCCAGTTGCATCGCGGACTTCCATATAGCGATCATTGAAAAAGTGTCTTGCGTCGGAACATCCTTCGCTAATTTTTCCAACTATTTCATGTTTATTATTGATGTCTTCACCAAAGAAGAAGTGCTCGTCCTGTGGCATGCAGATCTCTCACAAAGACAGTCACCTCGAGTGCGTACTCTGTATAGGCCTGGACTATCCGGTCTCCTCCTGCCCTGAGTGCCAGACTTTTAACCAGGCCACAAAAAAGAGGCAACAGCAGGCTTTGGAGGCCCATCTGCTAAAAGCCTGACTGACTTCCCTTAAGAAGAAGACGGATCGGCTTAGACATTCTTTGTCTGAAAAGGCTTCTCCTTCTAAAAAACACAAGGAGAAATCTAGGGAGTGGGAGCGCTCCGCAGACGATGCCAGGCCCTCGATGAGCAAGGCCCAACCGCCGCCCAACAAGGACGGCAAGTCTGGTAAATCCACGGCGGGTCAGTCGGCTGTCAGCTCCTCTGACGACTGCACCGCCTCAGCCAGTAAGTCAGTCCCCGGCTCCTCCGGGGACCGCGTGGCGGCTGGTAAGACGACTACCCAGGCTGTGGGTACTCGCCCAGCATCGGTCAATAAGCCGTCCGGGGGCTCCTCTCCCACCTGCCTCCACTAGATAAGACGGCCGTCCCTGATGACCGCACGGGTGCGGGTCCCCTGTCAGGGCCTGACGGCGCCTCACTCGACGTCTGGCGGAACCAGAGGGTGAAAGCCCCCCTCTTTCCTCCTCCTTCCTTGCTCACACCCTCCAATTCCCCGGCGGGTACCTTGTGCGATGACAATGGAGAGCCCCTCGAATCTGTCGATGCTTCGGGGTCTGCTCCGCTTTCTCCTCTCAGGGTTAAGGAGAATGAGGCTCCTCCGGCCATCTGGCCTTACTGTAGAGGCCCCTCCTCCACCTTCTGGCGGGCTCCCGGCGCCTCCAACGCCGGTTGTCCCGATGAGAGTCCCGCAGCCAGGACTGGTTGTCCGGCCTCTGCCTGTGGCACCAGTGCTGGATCAGGTCCGGCTGCCAGGGCCCCTTCGTCCGAATCTGATGCCGGCCCCTCCGACACCAGACCCCCCTTCCAGTGCCGGATCAGGTGGTGCCTGTTCCGACGTTGGTTCCCCTGACGTGGGCTGTCCTGACGCCGGACCCTCTACCTATTTAACTACGGTGGGTCTGACATGGGTACCTCCGATGCCAGATCTGATGACGGGGATTTATACCAGACCCTGAACTGTCCCACATTGCCCACAAGGGTATCCTGGGGGCTGCTACCCGGGGGCGGGGGGCCCACACCGGACTGGAGTAATTTTGGGTAGTTCTACCCCGGATCCAACCCCTACTTCGACTTTCAGGGATTCCAGGGTTATTACCCTCCACCGGTTCCTGCTCCTCCTCCTCCTCCCCCTCAGCCTCTGCCTACTCCACCCCCCCCCGGTCACCCCGGATTTCAGGGCTTTAATCCAGTCTTGGTGGCAGGGGGCACGATCGGAGTTGGTCTTGGACCTGGAGACTAGGCTCCCACAACCGTGGTCTCCCAGGTCCTCTTCTCCGAGCAATTCTTCCATCACCACTGTCCATATCTTGGTCAAGACCCAGCAGGACGTTTCCCTCCCGGATACCAGACGTTGTCCTGTCGAGGAGGCAGACGATGATAGTTCAGAAGGGGTGGATGATTCTTCAGAGAAGGTTCCGGAGGGCCCTGAAGACACAAAAGGCAAGGAGTCCCCGAAGTCTCCACCAGAGGACCCTGCCTTTTCAGATCTGTTGAGGTCCATGAAGGATTACTTCGACTGGGAGTCTGAGGAACAGGACCCCATGAGACAGAGACTGGCGGAGCATCTCAACTTAGAATCTCTGTCTCTGGTCCCCATTCCTCCCTGGATGGCACCTCACCAAGACCTCACTACTACCATCTGGCAGATGCCTCACGCTCTTCTGGCTGTCCCCAAATGGGTGGACTGGCTTTATCGGGCACTGAAGGATGCCCTGTTCCTGAAGGTTCATCCCAAGGCTGACTCTGTGGTCATCTCTGCGGCACATGATCACTCCTCAACACCAAAGCACATGAGCACCTCTCTTCCTGACAGAGTCGAGGCAGATGGACCAGTTTGGAAAAAGATACTGATGACCTCGCGTTTCTGGTCCCTCAATTACATGGCCCACATGGTATCCCATCAAAAGGCTACCTTGGCCAAGCTAGAAGCACAAGTCCAGTCCATGGATCCTTCACCTTTGAAGGAGGAACTTGCCAAGGATCTCCACTACTCCAAAGTTTCATGTAGGCATGCCTTACGTGACACCTATGACTCTGTCGACTCAGTGGTTTGTACCTCGGCAACTGCCATAGCCCTTAGATAGCATTCCTGGCTTCGCCTTTCTGGACTCACCAATGAAGTCCGGTCGGCAATTCAGGATGCCCCTTTTAGAGGCTCAGTACTTTTTGGTGGGGACACTAAAGACATTATCACAGACCTACAAGACAAGGGCCTTGCACTCAGGTCTGTGAGGTCAATGTAACGATCGGGCTCCCATCAACAGCAGCAGCCTTTTTGGAAAAGGACCTGGAGGCAGAGAAGGAACGCTCAGGCGCGCCACCAAGGGAAGCGGAAGGCCACGGGTACAGCCACCCCTCCTGCCTCCAAACATCAGAGACGTTCAGGAGGCCTTCCCCCTGAACGTCCCGCCACTTCTTGACTCCCCGGCCCCGCTGCTTCCTCAGTCTCGTGACGGGGAGCAGGTGGGGGGAGGTTTGCCTGCCACGCGCAGGAGTGGAGAGCGATCACCTCCGATGAGTGGGTCCTGTAACTAGTGTCTGTCGGACACACCATAGATTTACTGGAAATTCCTCCAGAAACTGTACCAAAAAAGTCCTCTTATTCTCAGGACCAGGCTCTGCTACTTTACGAGGAGGTAAACTTGCTCTTGCTCAAAGAAGCAGTTAAGCTGGTTCCCTTCGGGCAAAGGGGAAAGGGATTTTACTCCCACTTTTTCCTGGTTCCAAAAAGACTGGGACTTCAGACCCGTGTCGACCTAAGTCAACTAAATCAGTTTGTTGAGTACAAAAAATTTCTAATGCTGACACTCCAGAGCCTCCTCCCTCTCCTCATGGAGAACCACTGGCTCTGCACACTGGATATGCAGGATGCCTACCTGCACATCCCCATCTTCCCCAGCCACCGCCGATTCCTGCGCTTTCGCTTCCAAGGGGAAAACTGCCAGTTCCGAGCGCTCCCCTTTGGTCTGTCTTCGGCACCACGGGTCTTTACCAAGTGCCTGGCGGTGGTTGCTGCATTCCTACGCCGCAGTGGTATTGCGGTTTTCCCTTACCTGGACAATTGGCTAATTTCAGTCCCGTCCAGGGATTCTTTGCTGGAGGCTCTTACCTTTACCCTGGACCTTTTCAGCAGACATGGGATCACAGTCAGTGTTCCCAAGTCATCCCTTATCCCTGCCCAGAGACTTCAATTCATTGGGGCAGTCCTGGATACGGTCAAGTGCAGAGCCTTCCTGCCTCTAGACAGGGTGGAGACCCTTATCTCTCAAGCCTCCAAAGTGACTTCTTGCAGAACCATCCCAGCTTGGGAGGTCCAATGCCTTCTGGGCCTGATGGCAGCCGCCATCACAACCGTTCTCCTAGCAAGACTTCACATGAGGGTCACTCAGTGGTCATTGTGTGTGTAGTGGGATCAGCTCCTGGATAACCTGGACCATCCGGTTCTGGTCTCCTCTGCGGTTCAGAAAGAATTGCAGTGGTGGATGGATTCTCTCAATCTTTCTGTGGGACTTCCCTTTTGGAGCCCTGCACCACTAGCTACCCTCACCATGGATGCCTCGAATATTTATTTTCATTTAGTTTTTGTTGACCGGGTAAGTGCACTAGACAAATCCTGCCTATTTTCAGGCACGACCGGGGGGAGGGGGATACAGATGAATGCCAACTGACCTTGAGCCAGATTAAGCTGTTGGTGGTATTTTTAGTGAATGAGGGAAATTTGGCCAGGACACCAGGGAAATTCCCCTACTCTTTTTGGTAAGTGCCATGGGATCTTTAATATGGGGTGGGGAATTCATCTTGGGGAGCACCAAGCCTAGGGACTATGGACCAGCATGGAGACTCCTTTGCACATCAATGCTCTGGAGTTGAGGGCGGTCCTATATGCCCTACAGGCCTTTCAGGCCCTACTTCCAATGGGATCACTGCTAATCCAAACGGACATGTCGGTAGTGTGGTATATCAACAAACAAGGAGGAACCTGGCCGTACCCCCTGTGCAGGGAGGCGACACAGATGTGGAACTGGGCAGTCCAGCACCGTCTGGTCCTCATGGCCGTGCATGTTCCAGGCATTTTAAACGTCCTGGCAGACAGTCTCAGCAGATCTCAGACCCTAGCTCATGAGTGGGAACTGCATCAGGAAGTGGTGGAATCCATCTTCCAATGTTGAGGGCGTCCCGAAATCGACCTCTTCGCCTCCGAATCCATTGCAAAGCTTCCAAGCTTTTGCTCGCTCATTCCAGGGCACGGTGCTTTCTGGAATGACGCATTGTCTCTGTCTTGGACAGGGAAATTTGTGTACGCATTCCCTCCGTTTCCCATTCTGCAGAGGGTTCTTCTCAAGCATCAAGCGGAGAAGGCAAGAATGATCCTCATTGCTCCTCTCTGGCTGAGACAGATCTGGTTCCCGCTGCTGCAGCAGCTTACCAGGGAACCACCGGTTCCACTTCCAGTGACTCACGACCTATGACCCAGGATCAAGGTCGACTATTGCACCCCTGGCTCAGGACCCTGCACCTCCATGCGTGGCTCCTGCTGACATAGCTATCTCCCGTTTCGGGGTTTCCTCCAGGGTTGCTCAAGTCCTCATTGAGGCTAGAAAGCCCTCTACCCGTTCCACTTATGACATGAAGTGGAAGCGGTTTTCCGTTTGGGCGACTGCCAAGGGTTGGAACCCCTTTTCTTGCTCAGCCCCACAAGTCATGGAATACCTCCTTCACTTAACCGATACCAGTCTTTCCTACTCTTCTTTGAAGGTCCATATCTCTGCTATCTCAGCGTACTATGAGCTAGTGGATGGTAAACCCGTGGCTCAGTTGGAGGTCTCAGAAACCTTTCTGAAAGGGATTCTCCATCTGAAACCCCCCATCCGCAGCCCAACTCGGCCTTGGGACTTTAACTTCGTCCTGGAAAAGCTCACCCTCCCTCCTTTCAAGATGGCTGTGAGCTGTGATTTGTGGTTCCTGTCTTGGAAGGCGCTTTTTCTTGTGGCTATCACGTCAGCCCGAAGGATTTCGGAACTTCACGCTCTAGTCTGCAAGGAGCCCTATCTGATTTTCCATAGGGACTGGGCGGTCCACAGAACTCATCTGAAGTTTCTTCCCAAGGTGGTGTCAGAAGCCACGCTGAATCAATCAGTAGAGTTTCCGGTGTATTATCCATCCACTCTAACAGAGGTGAGGCACTCCTTCCATCGGATTCTCCGGTGTTATACCCACTGGACCAAGGAGTTCCACTCTTGTGACCAGTTGTTTGTTTCCTTTGCCCCAAGATCGAAGGGCAAACCAGTTTCTAAGCAGAGTCTGTCCAAGTGTTTAGGCAACTGCATTAGATTCTGTTACCAGAAGTACGAAAAGCCTCTGCCGGGTTCTATCAGAGGTCATTGTACTAGGGGCATGGCTGCCTCCGCAGCCTTCCTACGGAATGTTTCTGTGGCCGACATTTGCGCTGCCGCTACTTGGAGTTCTGTCCATACCTTTACCAGGCATTACAGTCTGGACATTGCTTCTAGGCGGAGGGCTGACTTTGACCTAGCCGTCCTGTAGGGCCTTCTGTCCTAGACCGAGTCCATTCTGGATTCTAATTTTTTCCTATGGAGTTTAGTTTCCTCCTCCCTAGTTTCTCTCTCTCTCTCCTTGGAGGGACTGCTTGGGACTGTGTCCTATATGTGATAACCTACTGAAGGAAGCTTCTTGAAGTAAAATAGTACAGTTACGTAGGAACTTACCGTAACAGTAAATCTTCGAGAGAGGTTCCTTCAGTAGGTCATATTTTTCCCTCCCTCCTTCCACTCATTTTCTGTTTTTACAGGCACTCCAAATCCTGTTCACTCCTGCTGTCGGGCCTCTTCCTGGCTCTGGTGGGAGAACTGGAGGGCGGCTGTGGGGACTGCCCACTACATACGGTCATGCTGACGTCGGGTGGGTGGTCCCCCATCAAGTATTGCTAGAAATGTCTGCCATGTGGCCCGACGCCAGGTGGCGCCAGTCCTATATGTGATGACCTACTGTGAAGGAACCTCTCTCGAAGAACTACTGTTACAGTAAGTTCCTACGTAACTATGCTTTCATCCGCATGGACCCATCCGACCTCCCTGGCTGCAGACGCACTAAACCTGGCTTCCAGCAGGCTAAGATCTGGTGTCATGGGGCGGAGCCGAGGGATATACCACCCGGGTGGGTGGGAGGAGCCAGCTTGAAGAACTTCCAGCGATCCTTAAAGGGAAAGGGACATACCAAATAGTGTCGATGAACAACATATTCCACTCCTAGAACTACTGTTACAGGTGAGTGACCTGTTTTTTTGGACCCCCTTGGAGACCTATGCCCCAGAATATTGTCCCTTTTGACATCTGTTTATCTGGGCATAACAGTAGTGCAGTAAATAATACTTACCATATCGTTGCTGAAACGTTATCGCTTCAGTTTACCTCATATCTGCAGTCATTTCCAGTTTTCACAGAGTGGGTCTTTAGAAAAAGAGAAGCTTATGGTACATTTTGTAAGTCCCATAAAACTGCATTTATCTTCATGAAAGAAAGGCTGTTTCAGCATTAATATAAACCGCAGCCTTACTAGGCTATGAACCTGTTTTCCTAAAACTTCTTTTGTCAAATTAATGGGTTCAATAGTTACCATCCGCTTAAAATGGAGCTAATAAATATACACCGCCAGTGTACTTTAAAGAAAAGTAAGTATTAATTGTGTGTTTCTGGCTCAGGTTGTAAAGCTGACACTACCAGGGATTTAGCAGAGCCTTACTAAATGTAATTTGTGTCATTAAATAACACTCCAGCTGGTTTCTGTGAGTTTTTCCAGGTATGGTTTTAAATAATACAGTGGCTAGTTTAAGTGAGTTTTTCAAGTTAGTTTTTCTTCACTGCCACTCAGGGAGGTAAAAATTAACGACATTCTGCTTTGTTTTTTAGGAGCGCCTGCCAACAGTACCATTAGCAGGCATGTACAACAAGTCTGGAGGAAAAGTGAGGTTAACTTTTAAACTAGAGCAAGATCAACTCTGGATTGGCACCAAGGGTAACTATTACTGCATGTTCAGTTGTTTTACAACTAGAAGCAGAAACCTCTATAGTTAAGCAATAAGGCACAGCACGACATGGGTCGCTGTGGCGTTTACCCACACCATGTGTGGTAGGGCACGAAGTCACAGAGTACCTTAAATTACAGATGGCATGGGTAAATCTGACAACGATTCACACCCTGGAGTGCCCTTACAACGAGCCCAGCTTTAAAAAGAGCTAAATATGAAAAGAAAATAGTTCTAGACCCATTTTGTTTCTCAGATAGAATTGAGTTAGATCCATCTGCCAATCAAAAGAAATCATTCATTGATCATCAACTAATCTGTTTCTGTTTTTACCTGCCATTAAAGGAAAACTTTTATTCAAACAACATGAAGTCTTGCTATATTATGACATATGCAATTTGTCCCAACCTTAGAACTGCTCCGGAGGTGAAAGAGTTAAAGTCCATGCCAGGCATGGAACTTAGAGCTCAAACTCGGTTGAAAATTCTATCTGTTGTTCTTCAAACTTAAACTGTCAGATTCTTTACTCCGCCTCACTGAACAGTCGCTCCGGAGATTCCTCCTTCTGCTCGGTTCATTTTGTCGGTTAAAGTATAAAAGTTTTCGGTTTTTTAACCGAAATTAAACCTCAACCGGTCGGTTCAAGCTGTATCTGTGGTATTGTAAGTACTAGATAGGTTTTACATTTTATTTCTGTGTGGAATTTGTAAACATTTTCATCGGTTCGGTTTGAACTGATCAAGTTACTTCTATTACATTACAGTCTTTTAGAAGTGCGGTTCCCGGTTCTTATCGGTTCTAAAAAACCCAGATTTAATTACGTTTTTTTCCACGACCCGTGACACGGTTGGGAGCCGATAAGGGAGTCTTGCTTGGCAGGTTGCCGTAAACGGGCAAGTTTTTGGTTAGGCTGGCACTATGTCTGAGAAACCCAAAAGAAAAACTGGGCCCACTGGGTTTCAGCACTGTGTTGTATGTGGGGAAGCCTTTGCCAAGGCTGACCCCCACACCACATGTGTTTATTGTCTGGGGTTTGACCACCTCAATTCAGACTGCCAGATTTGCAAGGGTTTTCCTGCAGCTACCCTGGATAAGAGAGTTGGTAGACTCGGAGACGGGAGGCCAAAAAGTCCGCTGACCGGATGGCCAGCCCGGTTCGGTTCTCAACCGAACCGGAGGGAGTGCCCTCTGACCAGGGTGATACTTCCTCGGGCAAGGAGAGCCGACTCTGAGGAGTCTGTTCCAACAAAGAAATCTAGAAAATCAGCTGGTGTGGAGTCAAAACTTCCTCCAACACGCTGAAGAAATAGCTAAAGCAATAAAAATTGTTCAGTCACTCTCAGGTCCGACCGAACCGGCATCATCAGGTAACTGTTCGGTTCGGTCGGTTCCTCCGGTTCAAGAGTATTATTTAGAGGAATTTTATGAACCAGAGGAGGGGGAAGAGGAGTATGAGGAGAGTGAATGTGGTTTTGAAAGTTTGGATGTGCCCATTGAACCGGACATCTCTCCAGACAGACCTTCAGGAGTGTCTCCCCCTAGGCTTTCTGAGTCCCCTTCTCATTTCATGTTTTATAAAAAAAGTGGCTGAAACCCTCCAGCTCCCTATGGAGGAAGCTGTGGATGATCAGGAAGAGCCTGATTTTGTAGAAATGATGGATATCCCAGAATCTAGGAGACTGTCTATTCCTCTGCATAAATCTTTTTGGAAACAGTAAAGATTTTAAAAGCTCCTCACACCATACCTCCTGTTGATAAAAGAATGGACAAAAGGTATGCATTATCAGGCTCTGATACGGAGTTCCTTACACAACAATGCAGCCACGTGGGGGTGGTGCAGGCTGCAGCCTGTGACAAGGCAAATGTTCCCTTAGCCTCTCACCCCCCTGACAAGGACTCCAGAAAGATAGATGCCATGGCAAAGAAACAGTACATGGCAGCTTCCTTAGGACTCAGACAGGCTAATTATGTGGCTTATGTTGCTAGATATCAAAATCCAGATGGGATACGGTTTTAGCTCTAGCAAAGCAGGTTCCTGGCCAGCTGGCAAAGAGCTGGAGCAGGTGGCGCTGATGGTATTGAGGCATCCAAGGTGCAATTCCATGCTGCAGTGGACTCTAATGATGTATCATCCAGAGTCATGGCTACATCTGTGGCTCTCCGTGAGAATGGCTTGGCTCAGATGTGCTAGCCTGTCACAGGATACCCAGACTAAGGCCATGGATTTCCCTGTTGTGGGCAACTCTCTGTTTGGGGAGCAAACAGAGAATTACATGAAGAAAATGGATGAATATAGGACCACCTATAGGAGTGCACAGGCCAAGGATAGGCAAGTCACTCCCCAAAGGCAGCCTCCCAGGGGCAGGGGTGGGCCTTTTCATAGGCCTTTTTACCAAGCCCAGGCTTCCTCTTCAACTTTTGCACAGAAGGGGTTCTTTAGAGGGAGAGGCAGACGGGGTACAGGCAGGCCTGCTTCCACCCCTCAGCCTAAAGCCCCTGCCAAACAGGCACCATGAAGGGGCGCCCAGGGCCGATTCTCCACTACCTGTAGGGGGCAGGCTGGCTTACTTTGTCCAGGACTGGGAGTCTCTAACGTCAGACAAGTGGGTCCTGGAAGTAGTAAGCCAGGACTGGTTCTCAGCTTCAAAAATTTCCAAAGATGAGAATCAGATCCTTTCCACCTGCAAATCCTTCAGAGGCTCTTGCCCTGGAGGCAGAAGTCTCTACCCTCCTGGCTCTCAGAGCTGTGGAAAGGTTCCACCCCTACACCAAGGCAAGGGTTGTACTCCAGGTACCTCCTTACCCCAAAAGACAGTAGAATGGCGGCCCATCCTGGATCTCAGGTATCTAAACAAGCACCTTTTAAAACCAAAATTCAAATGGTGACTCTGGAATTATTTCCCTCTTTAAGGCCAGGGGACTGGCTAGTGTCCCTGGACCTCAAGGATGCCTATTTTCATGTTCTCATCAAGCTCCCATCGAAAATACCTCAATTCGAACTGCCCTCAGGTCATTACCAATTCAAACAATGCCCTTGACCTTACATCTGCCCCAAGGGTATTCACAAAATGCCTGGCAGTAGCAGTTGCCCACTTAAGAAGGCAAAAAATTACCATCTTTCCTTACTTGGACGACTGGCTCATAGTAGGCTAGTCCCCAGACCAAGTCAGGTTACACCTTCAAGTAACTCAGCAACTGCTAACTTCTCTAGGTTTCCTTCTCAATCTTCCAAAGTCAGTACTAGAGCCTGTCCAGCTTCTCACCTTCATAGGTGCAGAACTGAACCACAAAAGAAGCCAGAGCCTTCCTTCCTCTGGAAGGGCAAATACTGATTTCTCTGGCTTCCTCCTTCACCTGCAGGTCTCTCGACCAGCAAGGCACTTTCTACAGCTCCTGGGACACATGGCTGCTCGACAGCAGTAGTGCAGGAGCCAGATTTCAGATGAGGACATCCAGTTCCATTTGAGAGCCTTTTGATCTCAAAGAAGGACCCTCTAACCAAATTAATTCCAGTGACTCGAACCTGATCCAGGCCTCCAGTGGTGGCAGGACCAGGGCAATTTGAGACAGGGTCCCTTTACCCTCAGTCTCACTCCTTAATCCTTACTACAGATGCATATTGGGGTGGGGGCTCACATGGGCAACCTCACCACCCAGGGATGTGGTCCCCTCAGGAATCTCTGCTCCACATCGAATCTGTTGGAACTCAGAGCAGTTTTCTAGCACTTCAAGCTTTTCCAAATCTGTTCAGAACAAGGTTATTCAAGTCAGAACAGACAATACCACCACAATGTGGTACATCAACAAGCAAGGGGGCACTTCGGTCTCTACGCCTTGTGCACCGAAGCAATGAAAGTTGTGGTCTCTGGCTTACTCCTGAACACCTCCCTTGTAGCAGTTCACCTCCCAGGCAAGGACAATGTCCTGGCAGATGCTCTCAGCAGGATTTCCCAAGGCCATCACGAATGGGCTCTGGATCCCTAGTTCTGGAGGTGGTATTTGCCAGATGGGGCACACCCAGATAGATCTTTGCAGCCCCAGACAATCACCAACTTCCCTTTTGTTTTAGGCCCCAGTGTTGGGATCAGTCCCCTGGATGCCTTCCTTCTCAGTTGGGAAGGGAAGTTTCTCTATGCCTTTCCACCCTTCCCTCTCCTGTTCAAAGTGCTAGTCAAAATCAGGTCTCAATCCTGCAAGATGATTCTGATTGCTCCAGACTGGCCCAGACAGCCCTGGTACCCACTCCTTATGTCCTTAGTCCACCTTCCCTGTGTCTTCCCAGGAATCACAATCTGTTATCCTGTGCTCAGGGGAGGGTTTGATGCCTGAACCTCAAATCTCTCAATCTCAAGGCCTGGCTCTTGAAGAGTTAGAGTTGTGACCTACACCTTTCCCAAGGTGTTTGGATATTCTGAAGGCTTCAGGAAGCCTTCCACCGAAACTACTTATAATACCAAATGGAAGATTTTCCATATGGTGCTCTGGGAAGCATATTTCCCAGAATCTGCTGACTTACCCACAGTCCTGGATTATATGGTTCATTTAAATACTTTAGGGCTGAGACCAGCTACCCTAAAAGTGCACTTGGCAGCTGTGTCTGCTTTCTTGTCAGCAGGTAAGCCCTCTTCTCTTTCAGCTCATCCTGTATTCTCCAAGTTTTTCAAGGGTTGCTTCACACCAACCCCCATTCAGGGATCCTTCCCCTGCCTGGGATCTTAATATTTGCATTGCCCAGCTTATGCAACCCCCTTTTGAGCCCTTGTCTTCAGCAGAGCTCAAGTACTTGACTTGGAAAGCTGTGTTTTTGGTAGCCATCACTTCTGCCAGGCGCATAAGTGAGTTACAAGCATTGTCAGTGGAGCCTGATTTTATCTCCTTTCACAGAGATAAGGTAGTCCTCAGGACTAACCGAAAGTTCTTGCCTAAGGTGGTTTCAGATTTCCACCTTAATCAATCTATATCTCTCACTGTGTACTTCAGTGACCATTCCTCTTCTGGTGAGAGGAGGTTGCACAGTTTAGATGTCAAAAGATCACTTAGCTACTACATAGATTGTACCAAAGGTCACAGGTTTAACTCCCTCCAACTGTTCCTCACTTATGGTGAGGTTGGCAAAGGGAAACCTGTCACTAAAAGATCCATTGCCAGGTGGATCGTCTCTTGTATCCAATTCTGCTATGAGAAACTGGGTAAAGTTCCTCCCTCAGGCCTGAGGGCTCACTCCACCAGAGGTACAGCTGCGTCTCTGGCTGCTGCCAGGGACATCCCTATCCTAGAGATATGTCAAGCAGCTACCTGGAAAACGGTGCACACTTTTACTAAGCATTACTCCCTGGACATCCAAGCTAGGAGTGATGCTTGTTTTGGCACAGCTGTGCTTCAGAGCCTATTTCCTAAGTAGGTTCTGTCCCTCCTCCATGGAGGTACTGCTGTGTAGTCTGCATATGTCATAATATAGCAAGACTTCATGTTGCTTGAAGAAAAAATTACTCACCTTAGTAATGTTTCTTCTAATGGAGTCTTGCTATATTATGACCTCCCCACCTGCCCCTCAGAACCTTACTCTTGGGGATGTGGGTGGGCAGGGCAGCGTTAACTTTTAGATGCCACCTTGTTTTCACCCCTCTTTTTGGGGTGATCTTTGTTGTGTTTGTCATTTTTTGGGTCTCCTGACTTGAGTCTTCATTGTGGCACCAAAAAATGTGTTTAATTAGGTAGTCAGTTGGCTAGTGTAGGTTTACAGCTTCCACACAGAGTCTTAGTGAGTTTTTGCTCGTAAAGATCTGACAGTTTGAGTTTGAAGAACAACAGATAGAATTTTCAACCGAGCTCGAGCTCTAAGTTCCATGCCTGGCATGGACTTTAATGCTTTCACCTCCGGAGCAGTTCTAAGGTTGGGACAAACTGCATATGTCATAATATAGCAAGACTCCATTAGAAGAAACAACATTACTAAGGTGAGTAATTTTTTCTTATTGTATCCTTCCCATCCCCAAAAGCTCTACCCCCCGATTAAGCTTTTGGCATAGAAAGAAAAATGTATTTTCCCAGTTCACTTACTTTTATTTTAACTTTCTAAAGTCGCGATCGCCAAACATGGCGAGTGCTATGCGGTTCTATTTCATCTACTGGTGTGGCGCTTAATCGGGGGGTAGAACTTTAGGGGGTGGGATGGGTATGATAATGACAGTTTTCCTGTAACACACACACACACACACACACACAACCTCACACTCACACTCACACTCACACTCACACTCACACTCACACTCACACTCACACTCTGTCTGTCTCCAGTGGTAGAGTTAACAGGCCCTGTTTTGAGGTGCATCTGTGTTGATCACCTCCCACCCACATTTAAAAAGTTCTTATGTAATTAGCAGTATGTTAGCAGCAAGTATGCCAAGAATTTTTTTCTTCCTGTTATAGCTTATTTGCTTTCACATAAAACTGGATTTATTCATTTATTTTTACTCTTTCTCCTCAGCTTGCAGCTGTAATCCTGTGGCCTACAAATTGTAAACAAAATGATTCTTTGAAAGCTAATGAACAGTGAGCCCTTTATAGTATGCTATCTTTTAAATAGATTCGGTCACTATATCCTTGTGTGATTAGTAAATTAATTATTCCCCACATTTGTGCTCTGTTTAATACTTTGAACAGAGCAAGACAAAGAGAACTGCATTGGGCCATGTACAGACCAGAGTGAAATCAGCAATCACAGAACAGCTATGAGTCAGCTGATTGCCAGTTTCATTTTCAGTCTGTAAACGGTGCAGTGCAGTTTTTTGGTTTTTTTTTTACTTGCTATGCTTTTATTGCTTCTCGGGGGTGTCCCCCTCTGCCTCCACACCCTGGGAGTGGACCCAACGCAGTGTCCCCTGGATTACCCCCCAGGGCAGAGCCCCTGGAGCCGCCCCCTTTAACTCAGAGGATGGTAGGTAATGGATGCAGTGGGGGATCCAGGGCTGCCATGGGCAGGAGGCATCATTTGACCGCTGGGAGGAATCTTCTTGTGTTGCAAGGGGGCTGGTCCAATGGATGCTGCGATGCACCTACGTCATGTGTCCGACCTGCCCTCAGTGAAACACTAGTCAGTGCTCTGGTAAACGGTGTGTCTCATGGTTACCCGGGAACACCAAACCTGAGTCATGCAGCCCCCCTCCCTCCCCTTGGGAGTGGAGAGCATGCAATGGTCGCTCAATCCACCCCGCCCTGGTGGGCCCTCAAGCGTCCCGGACTCGTTCCTGAACCTAGGGCACCTGCGTCGTAACAATAGATCTTTCCGCTGCACCAATGGGCCAGTTGCGCAGTGCAGTTCTTTTTATCTTGCTCTGTTTAAAGTGTTGAGCACAGCACAAGTGGGGGAAAATAATTCATTTATTAATCACACAAGGGGGATATTGACCTAGTCTGTTTTAAAAAGGTGGCTTATTATAAAGGGCTCACTGTCAGTTTTATTGGACTGTATTCTACAGCTTACAGGCTGCATGATTACGGAGCCTACAGACGGCTATAAGGTTGAGGGCAAAGAGTATAAAAGGAATACATAAAGTCAGTTTTATGAGAATGAGTTATTTATGCCTGAAGACACTTATTACCATACTTGCTGCTAAAAAGCTGGTAAGCACACATGGTCTCTTTTAATAGTGTGTGTGTGTGTCAACAAAGATTTGCCTTTGGACAGTACTATAATATATATATAAATATATATGTATATATATTATTTTTTATTTATTTTTTTTTATTACAGTTGCTTTCTTCGCTGGGGGCATACCTTCAAGCTAGATCCTCCCAGCCCCGTCCCCTGCTTGCGGCTTAACTTCCGCTGTTCTCCACGGCTTCCCCCAGTAGCGGAGCAGCGGGGATCCCTCAACCCGCCGGAACTGATCCAATGCAGAGGTTACTGCTATTCGTGGGAGTGGGGCCTGCGGGATGCGTCTGTCATCGTGCTGCACCCAGGACTCTCTTTCACGTTTTCTCCCCTTAGGAGAGGAGTCGTGCAGTGGTGCCCTAAGGAGAGAGCGTGCACGTGCACCTCCAAGCGTCTGCCTCCTCTCCTCCCCTTTCTAAGCATCAGTGTGCTGTCCCCAGCCACTGCCAGGGCCAGTCGACACCGCTGGTGAACCCACCCCCCACCCTCGAGAAGGAGAGCAGCCCTCGACGCTCAACCTTACTACTCCCCTGCCAACCTCGTGGCCCGTGCTTGTTCCTCGAACACGGGTCGCCAGTGTAGCGTGAGGTAAGGCGTCCAGCGCCTCAGCCCTCAGCGCCACCAGGCTGTCCCAACAGTACCATATATTATTAAACTTTATCACTCTGGATTTTTGTCAAGTTAAATATTTTTATAACACATTTACATTAATCAACAATTTCATTTATTTGTTTAGCTTATTTTAAGATATGCTTTCCTTTACTACACAATGGTCTCAGTACAAAAAAATACACCCTGTCGTCTTAAAGAAAAAAAATGGCTGCTGTTTGAATTTTAAAAATTCCTTTAGATTCGTGCATGGATATTCTTGTCTCCAGATAGTGTAAAGTGGTCAGACGGATCTTTACTTGTAGGTTGTTGCAGGATTTACTCACGGCTAAGGACCCAGATTGCAGGAAGTTTTCCTGCCCATTGTATAGTCACTGTGTTACATCCTTCTTAAATGGCAGCTATGGATAGCAGAATACTATTCAGATGATGTTGAATGGAAGGACTTTTCTTTTTGTCTATTGAGTCCTTGCTTAAACTCCATGTGTTGGGTCTTCAAAGGGCCTCTAAGAGTGATGCAAGCTGCACTAAATTGCAGCTTGCATCAATGCCCGGTGTTCCTGTGCCCTTGCACCAGATTTTGGATGAAACCCAGGGCAGGAGCAGACGTCCCAACCTTTGCTGCCAATGGCTGGCACGAGTGAGGGGATTGATGGAAGCATCTGCCATCCCCTGGCCGCTGACACTATGGCCTCTGGTCCCCGGAGATGCATGGTACAGCACGGCACCTACCAACTGCAGTGCTGTGCGCCACCCATGCAGGCATGCTGCCAGTATCTGTAGACTGCATGGCCCCAGAATGACCACCAGTCAACGATGCTGTGGCATGAGAGGGTGTGGCTGGTGTACGTCGTGGCACAAGTGCCCACCCATTGGCCCTCAGGAGGAGAGCAACATACTGTCTTCCAGACACGTTCAGGATGGGAGGCTGTGCACTGGTCACACGGTACCCCGTGTGTCAGTGATGTGTGGCACACTGTGCCACTGCAACTCCTGACCCACTGCCGAGGCCACCCCTTGGCACACCACCACCCCCAATCCCAGCCAGAGGGCACTGGGGAGGTCACAGACCAATGGGACTGGGTGGGCACAGTAACCAGCCATGGTCTGTGGGCATGCTGCACCTCCTGGACCCTGCTGGTTTCTCCAGTGGACCACTCACACTGGTCATGTATGGCGCACTAGGCTGTTAGACCAGCTACTTGCTGGTCTAACTTCAGTGGCCCATGCGGATTTTGTGGGGAGGTGTTCTGGAATTCTAGTTTAGGGGATATGGCAGCTCAGATGTGGCGTAAGCCCCCTACTGCCATGTCGCAACCATGCATCTGCCACAAGCATGGTACAAGGCGGTCTGGCACAGGAGGTCCCGATGCTGCCGCAGGCTGCCTTAGAAAATTAGGTTTGCTTCAAATTCTGATGCAAGTTGCCCCTTGTGTTAATTTGTTTTGATGCAAGGTCCTTGCATCAGTCTGAGACCTTTGAAAATCCAGTCCTATGTATCAAAATGAGCCAGCCCGGTGGTGCTGAGGGTTGAGGCGCTGGATGCCACACCTCACGCTGCACCGGCCACCCAGGACACAGGATCGAGTGTTGGCTCTCCTGTCCCGGGGGGGACGCACGTCCGTAGTCCTGCCGCCACTGGATGCAGATGGTCACAGAGCGACTGAGTGGGGCGTTCCACAAGGCACAACGTGCACGTGCCTCCACATGCTTATGTCGCATCGGGGATGCACAGGTTGGGACCGGGGCAAAGTAAAAACTGAATAAAGTACCTAAAGGAAATTCCAACCCCATGTATCAAAATGAACAAAAGCACAGGATTTTTTCATGCAGTTGGAGAGATCCTTTTTATGTAGCCCCCCCCCCCAAAAAAAGTGGGGGTAACAGGTGCATTAAGCAATAAGGCACGACAGGGTGTGAGTTATTGGGGGTTTTACCTAGCCTTGTGTGACGTGTCACGAGGCCCAACTGAAAGACATAGACCACCACTAGAGGTCTCTATTTGCTGTTACAGTTAGTCTGCAGTACTTTTAAAGGAGCAGTATTTGTTAGTGGAAAAACATTTCTTTTTATTTTCCTATTTAGATTTTTTTTTGCCCAGATTTTTTCCATTTTTCGCCCAGCCCCGTACCTTGGCTGCGCATGCACATGTGGAGGCACGTGCACACTGTGTCTTGAGGTGTTCTCCACTGCTTGCCGCCGCCTCACACCTACGCTGACCACTGGCTCACCACCCGATGGCAGCGGAACTACAGGGAGATGACAACCACCCGAGAGAGGAGAGCTACCTTCCGGCTGCTCAATCCTGCTCTCACCTTCCCCCACCCCCATGTCAGCTCCCCGATGACCCGAGTCCATTCCTGAACCCAGGTCGCCGGTATGACACGAGGTAAGGCGTCCAGCGCCTCAGCCCTCTGCGCCACTGGGCCATCGGAAAAACATTTCATCATATTTTAGTAGTAATGTATTTATGGTAAACAAATTGTATTTCCCTCTTGAACTAAGTTCTGTTCTCTGGTCGTGCGCACTATGAATAAATTACATATTTGGGTGTGGTGCTGTGCTGTTTACCCTCAGAAATGTGTTTCTTATACATCCACAGTATGAATCTATTGTGTAAAATCAGATATAATATATATATGGCATCGCTGGAACTTTGGTCTCCTCTTGCCGTAAAATTCTGGGTTTCTAAATCCAAAAAGTATCCTTGAGGAAAAGGATGTTTAAAAATTGCTAGTGGTGGTGATCTGTAATACATTAAGTCATTAATTCTGCAGTTAAAGAAAAGGCTGTTTTAAACACGTCTGTAAGAAATAACAGTATTCTGATGATGAATCTGTCATAACTCTATTAATGCTAAAAAGCTGCATGATGACATTCTGGCGGACTAACAAATACTGCTGTTTTAAGTGCACACTTTTCACCTCTAGATGTCGCTGTGTAACACATAGTGCCTTTTCTCATATCCTAATACAACAGTAATTTTAGTTATTGAATTTTGTTGACCGGGTAAACCCACTGGGCCTAAGAGAGTCCCTTTTTCAAGGGTGACCCGGAATTATTTACAAAAATTAAACAGGAGTACATTTACAGAGAAGGTTCAGACAGTAGCTAGTATGTTAGAAACATGTTACATGACAGAGATAACTTAATATTTAACAATAAAAATACATTTGGACTACAGTGTGAATTCATATCAACGTTTGAAGTTTGAAATAATTACATCGAATTGGTTCTGTTTCTAACACAGAGAGAACAGAGAAAGTACCAATGGGCTCTATTAAAAATGTGATCAGTGAACCCATCGAAGGACATGAAGACTATTACATGGTGGTGAGTAGCAGTTTTATACTGAAATTATAACACATCATTTTGGTCATAGAAAATATGAAAAATAAGTGACCGTTGTAAGAAAATAAGACACTCAAAAATCACAATAAATATTTGAAACTGAATAGTAGGCTGGTGAAAGAAGTTGCTCTCATGCACCTCAGCGAATTATACCAATTTTAAAAGCGATCAAGTCAAAGTATGAAGACTATCCAACCAGTAGGCTGCACATTTTATACAGTTGCAGTATAGCTCATGTGTATTTATTGAAAACGTATTTTCTTTAGTGGCACATATTTGGGTAGTTACAAAAAAGATACTGTTTATATGTTTACTTTTTTTAATACAATTTATTTATGCAGGGTGCACATCTGAGATGCAACATCTTGTTTAGAGGGGGGTCCTGCTGCTACACGTTACTTACAGCAGTTGGATGAACTGTAGCACTGAGAGGTTGTGACTTGCCCAAGGTCACACAGTGCACATTTAGCTCTAGTGGAGGTTCAGCAAATGATCTTCAAACAACAGGAGTCCATCAGTGATGCCTTACAATAGTGCATCAGTACGCATGAGTGTGCTGCCCTGGAGATGGAACATTATGTACATTTTTTAATTTAGAATACAAGTTCAAACTCTGCAACTCTAGAATGCATGTTCAAACTCTGTGCTATGGTCATGCTTCCCCTACTAGCTTAATGTCAGATTTGTTTCTCCGCTTGAAGATAGCAGTCGCCCCATAGTCATCTCCAGTCTTCTGGTCTTCTAAATTATGTATTTTATTACAAATGTTAGTGCTTCCTTTAAAAGTTAGTTTTTCGGTTAGTCTGTGTTAGGGTGTTTATCATTTATTGTTTTTAACAGTCTTCTGGTTCCCAATCAGTTCCCAGGAACCAGAAAAGGCCGCCTTACAATGCAGTTCCTGCCTGAGGGAATCGATCTTTTCAAAGTAAAAATTTTTAATTGCTTTCATTTTTAAGTGATTTAGAAAAATTTTTATATATTGTTATTTAAATAATCATTTGTTTTACTAATTTTTGTGACTGGGAACCAAATAATTAGCATTTTAGGTCCCATTAGTGTCTGGCGTGACTGATGGGCCTTAAAAAAGAACAGGGCCCACAGGTTTTAAAAACTGTTTCTTGTTTTCAGCTCCTGGCAAAGGTAGACTGCCGTGAGCTTTGTTTAAAATGTCTTGGACGAGATAATGAGTTAAAAAATAGTGAACTTTGCAAAACGTTTTGTCCTAAAACCAAAAAGAAAAGGGTTTTAAAGATAGAAGAAGGTGTGGCTTCTACATCTGCTTCTGTATCACCAAAGTAAAATAAAGGCTCAGAGGGAGCTCTCAGCAATGGTGGAAGTACACATCAGAGGGTTTTTCTTATAAGCAGTAGTCGCTGTCAGAGGAGACAGAAAAGAAAGAGCTGCTTAGCCATCTGAAACGCCTGGAAAAGGTGGTAAAGATACCAGGGTGTCTGAAAAGCAGAACCCTGTCTCCAGTGATGGCAGAAATACAAATAATGGAGCCTCAAAGCAGGTGCTGGAACCAGTGCCTGCCAAGGAAAAGAAATAATGAGAAATGTATCTTTGTTTCTCCTCCCGTAAAGGAAAGGAGGGCAGTGGAACAGAATGAAATGCCCTCAACAAAGGACATGACAAAGGTATGTCCAGTTTTCTAGGCCTTCCAAGCTATGGAAAACGTATTAAGTGTGCTTGCCCCCGCCCCACTGACTCCAGTTCCAAAACAGTAGACTGTAGAGGAGAGGGATGTGAATTTTGAAGAGGTGGAGGCAGGTAAACTTCTAGAACCTGATGGTTCCCCTGATCAGGAGTTTGGTTCACCTCCTGGAGCTACTGAGAATTACACCTCAGTCTGCATCTCCATTAAACAAATAGTGGATGCCTTCAGCATCCCCTATCATAAAATAGAGGAGGATGACGAGGAAGTGGAGTTCTTGGACATGATAGTATTAGTCCCTACAAGAAGGCTATTGGCTCCCATCCACAAGCCCCTTAAAAAAAGCCAAATTAGAAATCATGTCAGGACCTAATAATTCAGCAGCTGGCATTGATGAGAAATCTGAAAAAAGTATCATGTGGATGGGCAGGAGGTAGAATACGTGTATGCTCACCCTGATCACAAAGGAGTGGTACAGACCGTGCCTGCGAGACTGCCAAGGTGCCCCCTCTCTGCATAGCCCCCTGAAAAGGATTCCAGGAAACCGGATACTATGGCCAAAAAAGTGTACACAGCAGCTTCCCTGCCCCTAAGACTGGCAATTTATTTGGCCTAGATGGCTCAGTACCAGAAAGCACTGTGGAATGCGGTACTATCTGAGTGATAAAGTGGTGAAGTGGCACAGGATCTGGCTCCAACAGCACAGTCTGCCCTGGGTGCCATAAAATACCAGTTTCACATGACTGTAGATACCAGTGACTCTGTATCAAAAGTGTTGGTTCGTGCAGAGGCACTGAGGAGGTCTGCCTAGGTAACAGCCATCATCCTTACCTCGGACGCTCGGATGAAAGCCATTGATTTCCCTTTTGAGGGTAACTGTTATTACAGAGGCATACATGAAAAAAGTGGACGAGTACAGAGCCACTTTTAAAAACTCTCCTGAGAATGACAAGCCTCCACTTCCTGCAGGACTTTTGGAAGGGGAGGCAGGGGCCAGAGTTTACTACCCCAGACCCTACTCCGGCTATGAGTACCAGCCACAAAGAGGGTACTATGAGGGTAGGAGCAGAAGGGACTCAAAGCGTGCTGCAACTCCAGCTCCTAAACCACAGCCAAAACAAAGCAAGCCCCTGACAATGTTTTGCCCATGTCACCAGTCAGCCATTGCCAGTGGGATATGGACTGATCCACTACTTCCAGGAATGGGGAAAAAAAAATCACCACAGACAAGTGGGTCCTGAAAGTAGTGGGTCAGGGATTGTCTTTACAGTTCCAAAGGTTTCCCAAACTGCAAAGACCATAAAACTACCCAGGTCATTCACCAACAGAAAGAATTCTGCTATAACTAGAAGTAAAGAAGTTACTGCAAGCAAAAGCAGTAGAAAAGGTCCCTGCATCACAGTGGGGCAAGGGCCTCCTTTCAAGATACTTCCTAACACACAAGAAAAATGGAAAATGGTGAGCCATTCTAGATCTAAAGGACTAGTAAGCAAGCTGTTTTTTTCCAAAACAGTTGTAAAATCCAGCTTCGTGGACGGGTAAAGGAAAAGCTGCTGTTTATATTTATGCTAAAACTGCCTTTATTATACTGGTGTGGTAGCGCCAGTATAGTTAGGGTTGAATGACAGGTTCTATTTTAAACCCCTAATTTTGCACCTTAATAACTTTATAGCGTTTGACGAAATTAACTGAAATGTTGCATGCATTATCTAGTAGGCAAGGTCTAAATATGTGGAAAGTTTAGTGATGGCAGCGTGTGCAGTTTCTGAGATCCACATATGCCATTTTCCTGTAGACATCTAATTTTTTTCCTATACTTAACATGGGTTTTTGGTTTTGCTGTCATGGACAGCCTACGGAGAATGGAATTTTTTTTTCCAAAACTTTCAGGGTAGAAGCGTGCTGTACCAAAATAGTGCATTGGGAAGGTTTTGTTAAAAAATATTAAATGGACACCAACGCGGTGGTGCAGAGGGCTGAACCACCATGAGCACCTTACCTCTTCTCACACTGGCGACCTGGGTTCGGGAACAGATGTGGGTCGCTCAGGGGGTCAGCTGGGAGAGGGAGGAATGAGTGTCCGTAGGACTGCTCTCCTCCCTTAGGGAGGGGGGGATGTCATGCCCCGCCGCTTGACTGCTATCTGGAGGAATCCAGGTGGAGGGGCATGTGAGCCACAGCCAGTGGGAGGGTGCACGTTCAGAGTACTGGGGGGTTCTCTGCAGAGGCGGAGATCACACAACATGCTCATTGCACGTCCATGCTGCCCAAAGGGGGAAAAAACGAGCAAAAATGGAGGATGGGCTTTATGAAGCCCTGACTGTCACGTTGATGGCCCACTTGGTCTCTCTTGATCCAGGGACGGTCTGGATTTGTGTTCCAGGTGGGGGAGGATGGCACTCCCTTTTCGGTCCTGCTGCGGGGGGGGTACTCTGTTGGGGATTAGGTCCCCCAATACTGGAAGAGACTCTGGATAGCTGTGGCTAATGGGGACAGAACTGAGCACAGCCGCCTGTCCTGTAAAGGAGAATAAACACCTCTGTGGGGAAAAAAAAAAATATTAAATGGTTCTAGAGTAGTAAGGATTCTAGGGACGTGGATATGTTGTTCTATCCACACTTCCTTTCCTCTTTAAGAATTGCTGGAAAGTCTTTAAGCTGGCTTCTCCCACCCACCTGGTTGGTATATCCCTTGGCTCCGCCCTGACGCCAGAGCTTCCTTTCCACTGGAAGAGCAGGTTCCTTCTTTATCGCTTCCACACTGAGTAGGCCCTGGCGTTCAAATTTTTGGATTTGCTTCCTAAACTGAAACTCATGAGTTTTTTCTTCAGCACGATCTTTGATCGTGACCATGATGGAGGACATCCTCGCCCAGGTTCTGCCGGTGCCCCTGCGGGCAGAAGATATCGCGCACCGACCCTCATGTGCATTTACTGCCTGGGTCACGAACACGATACCCAGGCCTGCGATATGTGTCGCTCATTTAATCCAAATGTGCTCGACGACTGTCTTGCCCGTTTGCAGCTGGGCCGCCCGAAGAAACGGAACCCGCTGGTAAAATCCAAGGAAGCCCGTTGGGTGGTCTTCGTGGTCGCTGGGTCTGCCGAGCAGTTGAAGCACATGAAGGCCTTTGAGGAGGAGGAGAAGGCTTGGGCCAGTGAGCAGTCCTCTTTGGCATCTGTCTTTGTTCCACTTAAACTGGGCTCTACTTTTTCGGGCTCTTTCAAGGAGTTGTGCCAGTCTCTCCCGACTAAGGGAGAGGGCCTTTTGGGTTCACACAGCTTGCACTCCCGTGACAAGTAGAAGGAGTCGAGAGACAAGGAGAAGACTCACCGTCGCCGTTTTTGGGACAGAGAGCAGTCTCTCTCCCAGGAAACTTCAGTTTCGACCATGGTCGAAACCGCGGCCTTAGCTGCTGGCTTCACGGTGCCTCCATCAGGCCAGCCTGCCAAGACATGGGTCAGTGATCCGGCTGAGGCTTTTCTCGACCCAGTTGACCTGCTATCTATCAATGAGGCTGACAATTCTCTTTATAGGACTCTGGTCCTACTGGCTGATGAGCCGATCCAGCTCATTGGGC
Source organism: Neoceratodus forsteri (assembly GCA_016271365.2). Lineage (NCBI taxonomy): Eukaryota > Metazoa > Chordata > Ceratodontiformes > Ceratodontidae > Neoceratodus > Neoceratodus forsteri. Next base: position 272,411,336 of record JADMNL010000025.1, read on the forward strand.
TGGACCATAAGGCTCCAGAAGACAAGGAGGAGCCGCAGCACTCCCCGGCTCCCTCTGAGTGACCCCGTCGGTCCCCCTGACAGTCTCAGTCATCTTACTCTAGTGGGTCACACAGATCCCGCTGCCGCTATTCTTCCTTCTCGGCTGAGGGGAGGATTTGACGCAGGTTCCATCGGTGCTACGAGGACCTTATGTGGCAACACTTCTTTCTGGCCGGTCAGAAGCCGGCACCCACTCACACCCTGGCAATCACATGGCTGTCACCATCTTGGCCGTTCCCTTCTCCTCCAGAGTTTCCGGAGCTGGTCAATACCACCCTCTGTCCGCGGAGCCAATGAAGACCATTCCGGCTTGGCCTAAGTCGGCCTCTCCACTAGTTGTGGTGGAGCCACCACCTTGTCAGCCACCATCTGGGGCCCCATCCAGGGAGTCTTGGGCAGTAAGGGGCTTCCCGATCGGCTGTTGGTCACTTTCACGTCCGACCGTCCGCGGCGGGTCAAAGGTGGCATGGGTGGTCGGCCGCTTTACAGGAACTCTTTGAAGTCCAAGGATGTCTTCTCTCGCCACTCCCATCCGGTCGACGCGGAGTCAGTTGGGGATCTCTCCATGGAGGAGGGCCCTTCATCTTACTTGGGCATTCTCTGTCTCATCTCCAGATCCACGGAGATGCAGTTGGAGCCCGTTCAGAAGCAGGCCCGTTATCTCCTTACTGATATCCTGGATAAGGGGGATTCACCAACTGAGGCCTTCCTAGTGGCCAAGACTGTTGTCAGTCTGGCCTTGGAGCTTTGGCAGCACCCTGTTTCCTACCCCGCGCCATCAGCCCGTAAGACCCGCAAAGATGCTGTGCCCATCGGTTCCCTTTCGGAGTTCATGGAACACCCCTTGGTCGAGGGGATAGTGACCGATTTCAGTGTTTCGGCATTCGGGTCATAAGAACGTCGATAAATCTCTGGACAAGGAGTCCAAGAAACTGGACTACTCAGCAAAGAAAGTTTATGCTGCCTTCTCGCTCGGTCTCCGCCAGGCGAGCTCGGACGTCATTATGGCACATTTCTCCCATGCCCTCTTTGGGTCCCTGGATAAGATGCTTCCTCATCTCCCCACAGACCTCCAGACCATGATCAAGCAGGTTTGGGATCAGGATCATGCAGTGGCCAAACAGCAGCTCCAGATGGCTCTGGATATTGGGGACTCTTGTGCCTGCTCAGTGGCGGCTGCCATCGCCATGCACCATAGAGCTTGGCTGAGGATCTCGACGTGCACGGCAGATATTCAGCATAAATTGATGGACGTACCCTTTCTGGGCACTGCCTTGTTTGGGCCCAGAGTCGACAGTCACCTCCAGCGCATGGAGAAGTCCAGTGCCACCTTGGACTCTGTCCAGTCCATCCAGAAGGACTCTAAGGGCTCCAAGCAGCAGAAGCGCAAGCCCTTTCAGCCTTCCACCCCTGTGGCCAAACCAGTCTAGTATCAGTCTGGGTAGCAGGCTCAGTCTTGATGCCTCCGGCCCAAGTCAGTGGCTTTGGTAGCCCGTAAGCCCGAAGGCAAAGGTCCCAGCGGTTCCTCGGACGGGTCCTTCTCCTTTGCCAGGTCTGCACAGTGATGGAATGGGGGTTGCCACCTCCATACCCGTCACACCTCCCCTGGGTCCTCCTGTTTAGGGGCCGGGTCCACCACTTCCTTTCCGCCTGGTCCGCTGTTACCACGGACAGGTGGGTCCTGGAAGTGGTCGGTCAGGGTCTGCCTTTGGAATTCGAGCAGTACCCTCCAAGCCGAGCCTGCGCCCCACGGGAGGGCTTGGTATCTGCAGACATTCAGTCGGCTCTCCAAACTGACATAGCCCGATTCCTCCACAAGGAGGTGGTGGTCAGAGTAACTGATCCTCCTGCACACCCAGGGTTTGTCTCCAGGTACTTCCAGGTGCCAAAACGGACAGGGGCTGGTGCCCCATTCTAGGTGTGTACACACTGGACAAGGTTCTCGGGTCATGCACCTTCAGGATGGTAACTCTGTCCCAGATCATACCATCTCTCGAGCAGGACATGTGATTCTGCTCTCTGGATCTTCAGGACAGATTCTGTCACATCCCGATCCGTCCATCCAACCGAAGGTTCCTTCGCTTCTGGGCAGAGGGAGGCTGAATCCGTACGATATCCCGACCCTTACTTGCCCGACACACATATGCCCGAAACCGCGTTCCTGAAAGGGTTAAAAGTCCAACTTTTTTTTATCCCGAATACCATTTGCCAGACTGTTAAAATCCCGAAATGAAAAATCTCGACACAACAGCCATGGTGCATGGCACCATCGGTAGCACCATGGTCTTAGATCCCACTCACCAACATAGCCCAACCCAGCCCGACGCGGGAAATGTCGAGATTAAAACTAACAGTATTTAGTACCTGTCGGAATCTTGTTATTCGGGAAGTTGGAGTTGGGCAAATGTGCGATGGGAATTTCCATGTCAGGATATCGACCCTAACCCAGGGAGACCTATACGAGTTCTAGGTCATGCCATTTGGCCTCTCCTTGGCCCCCGGGGTATTCAGGTGCATAAAAGTGGTGGCAGCCCACCTGAGGCGTTGAGGGGTCCAGGTGTACCCCTACCTGGACAACTGGTTGATTGCAGGTCCCTCCAGGCAGGAGGTGGAGCGGTCCAGGGATCTGGCTCTTCAGACTTGCATCGACCTGGGCCTCCTTATCAACGAGGCCAAGTCAGAACTCACGCCCACGCAGACGATCAGTTTCTTTGAGGCAGAGCTCGAGTCTTGCCAAGCTACAGCCAGGCTTCCGGCAGACAGGGCAGAGGTTCTCTTCTCCTATGCCCAGTCATTTCTGGTTAGGCACTCGCCCCCTGCCTGGGACTTCCTGCGCCTCCTAGGTTACATGGCAGCCTGCAGCACCGTGGTCTGTTGGGCTCAGTGGCATATGCGCTTCCTGCAGTCGGAGCTGGCCAGCCAGTGGTCCCAGCGAAAAGGTCACTTCGACCAGCTGGTCACGGTGACCTAGAGGATGTGGGATGCTCTCCAGTGGTGGACCATCCCGGAATATCTGCAGGAAGGGATCCCATTTGTCCACCCCAAGCCGACCGTCACCCTGATGACTGATGCCTCTCTCATGGGCTGGGGTGCTCATCTAGGGGAACATAGAGTCCACGGGCTCTGGACCCCCGAGGAGTCCTGATGCCACATCAACCTGCTGGAGCTCCGAGCAGTTCAACTGGCACTGACTGCATTCACTCCGTTTGTTCAGGGTCAAGTGGTCCAAGTCCAGACAGACAACACCACGACCATGTACTACCTTAACAGACAGGGAGGGACGCATTCCGTGCCATTGTGCAAGGAAGCTCTCCGCACTTGGACCCTAGTGCACAGCCTGGAGGCGGATCTCCTAGCCATCCATATGGCAGGAGCATCCAGTCAATTGGCAGACACCCTCAGCTGGGTGGGCGATGCGTCTCACTAGTGGTCCTTCCACCCGGAGGTAATTTACAGTCTGTTCTCCCGGTGGGGCACCCCTCAAGTGGACATGTTTGCCTCCAGGGAGAATGCAAAGCTGAGGCTGTATTGTGCCGGCCCCCCTCAGCAAGACTCTCTGCAGGGGGATGCCTTCTCAAGGCCGTGGACCCCAGGTCTCTTATGTGCCTTCCCTCCACATTTTTTGATCCACAGAGTGCCGCTCAAGGTCAGGAGAGACAAGGCACAGGTGATCCTGGTGGCTCCGGACTGCCCCATCAGTTTTGGTACCCAGATCTCCTCAGCAACAGGCTCCCGAGGCGTCTTCCAGCACACCCGGACCTGCTTTCCATCAACCAGGGGAAAGTACTCCATCCGGACCTTCAATCCCTGCACCTGACAGCCTGATTCTTGTGCGGCTAGTGTTCCAGGCTTTGGGTCTCTCTGAATATGTCTTCACTGCTGTGGAGGCCTCTTGGAAGAAGTCGACAAGAAAATGCTGTGCCATTCAATGGAAGAGATTCTCCATTTGGTGTCAGGGCAAGGGGTTGGACCCTTTGACCTGTCCAGTGGCCAGCATTTTGGACAACCTGTGGTCTCTCTCCAAAGGGGGACTTCAGTCGATGACCCTTAAGGTGCACCTGGTAGCTATCTCTGCTTACCGGGCACGGGACAGTCAGTGGTTGGTGCAGCAGACAGTGGTCTAGCGCTTTTTCAAGGGCTTAGATCACATATCCCCTCTGATGCATGAACCTCCGCCTCCACCTCCACCTCCACCTCCGTGGGATCTGTTGCTGTTACTGGCAAAGTTCATGGGCAAGCCATTCGAACTGATGATGTACAAATGTGAGATATCTCATTTGTTGTGGAAGACTGACTTCTTGGTGGCCATCATGTCAGCCGAAAGGACTGGGGAGCTCCAGGCGCTTTTGGTGGAGTCTCCTTACCTGGCCTTCCACAGGGACAAGGTTGTCCTGCACCCCAACCTGAAGTTCCTCACGAAGGTTGTGTCGGAGTTTCATCTGAATCAGGTGATGACTCTTCTGGTGTTCTACCCAAATCACACCTCGGATGCCAACTACAGGCTCCATACTTTGGACCTGAGGCGAGCACTCGCCTGTTACAAAGTGTGCATGGCCAGAGTTCGGGGAGAGATTCACCAGCTGTTTGTCACCTACGCTGAAGCCACACCTGGCAGACCTGCAGCCAAGCGGACGATTGGCAGGTGGATCACACCCTGCATTGATCTCTGCTGCAGGTTGGTGGCTAGGGAGCCTCCCATAGAGCTTAGGGCTCATTCCACCTGCCATACCGCTGCGATGGTGGCTGCCTCTAGGGACATCCCTATCCAGGAAGTCTGGGGTGGTGCTACCTGGAAGTCAGCACACACCTTCATTTCCCATTACCACATTGACCTCAAGTCACACCGGGATGCTGGTTTTGGGGCCTCAGTTCGCTGATCTCTGTTCCCTAAGTAGGGGGGGTGTATGCCTTGCCTTTCTCCTCCCGGAGAACTGCTAGGAATCTGCCAGCAAGTGTGGATAGAACAGCATATCCACGTCCCTAGAAACACAGGTTACTCGCCTGTAACAGTAGATCTTCCACGGGGTGACCTCTTGCAGCAGGTAATACACTTGGGTCATCTCCAGAGGACGCTGTGGTGTACGGCAGCTCTCTTCTAGCAGTCTTTTCCGGGAGCTGCCCACACATGACATTATCTTCCTGTTTCCTATACAAGAGTGGGCGGTCCCTGGTATCCTCAGTTCATTTTCCCACCGTCTTCAGCTCGCATGCAGCAGCTAGTGCAGACAGCAGCAGTCATCAACGAGAATTTGAGCTAGAAGTGGAATTTTTTCATTTCACTTACTACCGTAGACGTCCGTTGTATATTACGATAGTATACTAATTGTACCAAAGCGATTAGAAAGAACTTTCAACTTTCTGTCACCATCTCCTCATCCAGGGAAGGTCTCCTGGTCACTAAACGGACCCTCTCCAATTGGCTAGCACACTGTCTTCTTTTGCTCTAAGAAATATTAACAAACCATTACCAGGACCTGTCCAAACCCATTCTACCAGAGCTATGGGCACCACAGCAGCCTGCTTTAAGGGGGCTTCTATCATAGATATCTGCAACGCAGCCACATGGTCCACAATACATACCTTCATGAAGCACTACAACTTAGATGTTGCTTCACGCCGTAGGACGGCCTTTGTCCGAGCTGTCCTGCAAGGCCTTCTGTCATAATTCCACCCTTCTTGGGTTCACTGCTTGGGAATCATCTCAAGTGTATTCCCTGCTGCAAGAGATCACCCTGTGGAAGACAGTACAGTTATGTAAGAACTTACTGTAATAGCAGATCTTTGAGGGGTATCTCTTGCAGCGGGTACGATCCCTCCCTCCATCACCCTTCTCCTCTAGGAGAACAACTTCTGATCCAATTATTTATGGGATGGGATACCTATGGCACATCGGGTCTCCCTCGGTCCTTGCTTAGTGAGCTGAATCCAGCAGGGGAACCGAGGATACCGGGGACCGCCCACTCTTATATAAGAAACAGGAAGATGATGTCATGTTTGGGTGGCCCCTGGAAAAAGACTGGTAGAAGAGAACTGCCGTACACCACAGCACCCTCTGTCAACGACCCAAGTGTATTACCTGCTGCAAGCGATATCCCTCTAGGATCTACTGTTATGGTAAGTTCTTACGTAACTGTACTTTCTAGGAGTGGTATATGTTGTTCATCCACAGGGACCCACCCAACCTCCCCGGCTTCGGCACTCACACTCTGCTTTCCAGTGGGCAAGAGCTGCGTCAGGGGGTGGAGTCAAGGGATATACCACCCGGGTGGGTGGGAGAAGCCAGCTTAAAGACTTTCTGGCAGTTTTTAAAGGGGAAAGGACATGCTAGCAAGTGTGGATGAACAACATATACCACTCCTAGAACTACCGTTATAGGTGAGTAACCTGTTTTTTTTTTTTTTTCTGCTCTGATTATTTTCAGTAGGATTTTTGGGATAACATTCTCATATCACAAAAACAATTCTGTATCAGAAGACCGTTATTGATATCTCACCACTTGCTTCTCACATCACGAAAAAAAAATGCTAATGCCATGATAGCTGCCATTTTGTTTTTTCCCCTCAAGCTAAAAAACAATACACATAAAAACGGTGTAATTTTAAAAACAAACACCTGAACCTAGTTAAACAGGATTCTTTCAGCTAGATTCTGGTGGGTTTTTTTTTTTTGTTTTGTTTTTTTTTTTTAAATGCCAGAAATACCTTTTCTGGGCATCCCAAAATCTAGAGTGCCCAACTTCGTGAGAGGAGCCATCCACGTTCTTTGTATAAGAACATCGGGACTTTCTTGCATTCTGAAGCTGCATCTGGAGTCATGCTGACAGCTTCAGTTGGAGCAGTGAGCAGTCATTCTCCTGTTTTAATTATCTGTCTATCTTAGCAATTAAAATATTTGTTAAATGGACCGGGGTGCCCACCCCCAGTATTTCTTCTTTCTCCCCCTCCCCCTCCAGGTTTCCCACCTGCACTTCACAGTGTTTTGTTTTATACCAGTATAAGTGGACCGGTTGCCAACCCCTGGTACCACTTCTCTTGACGCTCCCCCCTGGGTTTTCCGCCTCCCTTACCCAAACAGTAGCCCAACACTGGGGTGCCCAGTCCCTAGTGCTGGAATGTTACTGTCCCTGTAATAAAGAAAACTGTCCCTCATTGAATTATTTTAATATGCCTATAACAAAGAAAACGGTCTGTCACTGACCTGACCCCCCCCACCCAACCTCCCACTCAGCACCCACCACCGCACACACACACACACACACACACACCCTGACTCATCTGAACATATCCGACAACGCAGATCCACTCTCTGATCAAAGACACATCTTGCAACTGGCACCGCTGACTGCAGTATGAGAAAATAAGGTAAGTCTGGGTTAATGTATTTCAGTGGGGTGAACGTTTTTATTCATAATGTTGTCATTTTTACATATTTTAACACCAGATTTTTTGGGACCCCCCACCTCATGACCAGCGGCAGTGGAATTATGCATATCTAGCCCAAAAGTCAATTTCGTAGTCGCTTTATGAAATCACCTTTCAGACAAGATGTGAACATTTTCACCACCATTTTTAAAGATGTGGGATCATAAGAAGGCTGTATTGAAAATTTGGTGGCAAAATATGTAAAAATGACTAAGTTATGAGAATACATTGAGATTTTTCTATGCTCGCTCATAATTTAGGTAATTTTAAATATTGTGACCCCAAATTTTAAGCATAGTCATTTTTTACACCTTCTCATGAATTTGATAGCTGTTGTTTTTGTTTATCAAATCCTGGCCAAAATATGTTTTTGCACCTGTGGCATGGAATGACATTTCGGTAGTGATTTGAAAATTTTCACCCACCGGGTTCATGAGGCGAGGTAATGAGAAAGCCATGCTGAAAATATGGTGACAAATATGGTAAAATGCCTAGGTTGTGAGTGAATGTTACGCTATTTCAGCGTTCACTCATAACTTTGCTAATTTTCAATATTTTAACTCCAAACTTTCAACATAGCCATTTTTCCACACCAGTTCATGAATGTGACAGGTGTAAGTTTTTAAATCCTGGACGAGATGTGTTTTCACCTTGTGGTGCGAAATGACATTTCAGACAGAATATTGTATGTTCCACATGTCATGTTTATAATGGGAGTCATGAAACAACCATCTTAAAACTTTCAGGTGAAAAGAAAAAAAATAATTATTAAAAAAACTTCCTGTGTAGTGCCAGTCTTTACCTAAACGGGTATGCTTTGTGATCCTGTGCTGGTGAGCTGAGTTTGAGGGTGAGCTCAGTAGCCCAACTACATGGGGTGGAGGGGATGATGGCACTGTTATGCCACAACCCCCCAAGCCAGGGAGTGACAGCTACAGGGTTGCCTGGATAGGCACAGATACCATATAGTGAAGACAACTCTTCTGTTGGCATAGGGCCCTGCACCTCTGCACCTGTGGGTGGCAGAAGGCCCTGTGCATTGACTGAGAGATGGACTCTGCCCTCTGTGTTTGTATCTGTGGCCACACGGTAGTGCAGGATCCAGTGGTATGCAGGTCATTTAGTAGTGCCAGTCATGACAGAATGAAGCATGTCAGTAAAGCCGTGCGCTTGAGGAGCTTGGAGTGAGTCGGGTGCGGGTAGTCAGTTTGCTGTTTTCTAGGACCGGCAGTGTACTATTTTCAGGATCGGCACAGGGGCTCAGTAGTGTGCTTAGATGACAGACGGGCAGGTGGATTGTGCAGGCCGGCTGCTATAGGTGGGGAGGAGCACACATTTGTAAACAAATCTAAGAATTTTTATGGATTACCAAGCAGATCTCTTAACTTGCCTTTGGGCCAGATCAGCCCAACACCATGCCACATCGAGGAGGTAACCAGTAGACCACCACGTACCTTATCTGCAGATGTGTACTGCACTGTTGTTCAGTAGTTTACTGAACAATGTGTGCTTTTTTAAAGGAAAGAAAATGAACCAAACCATAGCCTAACATAAATATTTATAAAAAAAAAAAAATACACGTCAAGTCATGATTTTGATCATTTTGCTTAAGTTGGACTACAGAAGGGCAGAGGAAACGCTACAGGCTGTTAGCAGTGTAACAAGCACTGTTCAGGGGCTCTAGCTCCAGTGTCTTCATCACATAGCATGTTAGGCATCCATCAGAGAGCAGACAAGGCTGGGAGGTTTGAAAGGAGAGGGCTTTTGTTTACATTTTTCAAATGCTGTGAAATTTAAATGCAGTTTTAGAATAAATGTAAACAGCAACCTTTCCTTTTCCTCTCTGTTCAGCTGGAGTGTACAGTTGCTTTTTGGAAAAAAATTGCTTGTTTACTTGTTCTTTAAGATACCTGAACAGGCATATCAAGATAGAAAAATTCAGGATGGTCCCACTGGGCACAATAATACCATCTTTGCAGTCAGGAGATTGGTTGCTGTCACAGGATCTGAAGGATGCCTACATCAGACCCAGTCACAGAAAATATGTAAGGTTCAGACTGGGAAACTGCCAGTACCTGTTTGTAGCCCTACCCTTTGGTCTCACCTCAGCAAAGGGTATTCATAGTGCTTAGCTGTGGTAGCAGCACACCTAAAAAGACAGGGTGTGGTGGTTTTTCTTTACTTGGACAACTGCCTAGTCTCAAGTAAAAACAAAACCAGAAGCAGTGTGCTCCATACAGCATAAGAAGCACCTTGAAAAACGTGGGATTTCTAATAAACCTGAAGAAGTCCCAGACAGAAGCAGCACAAGTCCTGGACTTATGTGGAGCAGAACCGGATACACTGCATGGAAAGGCTTTTCTTCTGCAGGACAGGGTGTCAGGTCTGATTGCCAGTCCGTAGTCATTCACTAGGCCGGCCAAGGCTAGCAGAGGATTTTCTGCAGTTGCTGGACCACATGGCTTCATCCACAACCATGGTGCCATGGGCCAGATTCCAGATGAGAGACATACAGGAGGCAGTATAGCACAGTGGTTTAAGGCTCTGAGCTTCAAATCTGGTGACATCCAGCAGACCAGACCGGGGTTTGAATCCCACAGCTTCCACTTGCTAACTGTGTGAACCTGAGCAAGTCACTTAACTTCCCTGTGCTCCCAGGTCACTCCTCTAAAAAAGATTTCAGCTTAGTGTGCTACTCGTGGTTAAACAACTAAATAAAAAATACAGTACCACCAAACCGGGTACTGGTCCCAAAGGTCAGACTCCGTCTCAGTTAGTGCCAATCACAAAAAATCTTTGCACTGGAGTGGTGAAAGAAGGAAAGACACCTCAGAGAGGGTATTCCCTTCCTCCAGCAATCTCCCACCAAGGTCCTCGCAACAGATGCTTCACTCCTAGGGTGAGGTGTCCGAGTAGAGGACCTCAGGGTAAGTGGCATCTGGAGCTCTCAGAAGACTCAGTAGCTTATAAACCTTCTCAAGCTCAAGACAGTACTGCTGGCAGTGCAGTCATTCTCCTCCCAGTTACAGGGTCAGTCAGTCCATAAGTCATTCCAAATACAGACAGACCATACCACAACAATGTACGACATAAACAGAGTGGAAAAAGATCCTCAAAACTGTGCACAGAAGCCATGAGGATTGGGACCTAACTCACTCCCTGGACATGAATATCTCTGCAGTTCATCTGCCAGGCAAGGACAGTGTGTTGGCAGACCCCCTAAGCAGAATCAGCCAGGAAAACCATGAGTGGGCCTTAAATCAGGAAGCGCTGGCTTCATTCTTCAGAAGGTGGGGTACCCCAGAAATAGATATGTGTGCTTCTTGGGAGAACAATCAGCTTCCAAAGTTTTGTTGCAGGCTGCTAGTCAGGGGCACAGTCCCAGAGGACTCCCTAGCCCTGGGGTGGACATGAAGATTCCTGGATGCCTTACCACCATTCCCGCTCATACAGAGAGTGCTGACGAAGCTCAGGAGAGCGCCAGACATAGTGATCCTGACATTTTCAGACGGGGCCTGTGCAGGCAGGCATGATACTCGGTGCTACTGACCTTGTCCAGCAGGATTCCAGTCAGCCTACCACAGAGTTACAACTTGATGACTCGACCCGAGGGCAGGATAACCTTTCCAGACCTGGGAACACTTTCCCTGAGGGCATGGTTATTAAAGAGTTAGGATTTTATGGTTTGAATCTGTTAGAGGAAGTGCTGAGAGTTTTGAAGTTTCCAGAAAACCAGCCACGAGAAAAGCATATTCCTCTTAAGTGAAGAGATTCTCATACTGGTGCGCCCCAAGAAAGATCATGCCAATGCACACAGGGCTGTTGTCCGTTGTAGACTACCTGGCTATCCCTCCAGTCCTTCGATCTGAGACCTTCAGCCCTGAAGGTACACCTGGCAGCTGTGTCAGCCTACACATCAGCAGGCAAGGACAGGTGTTTGGCCTCATAGCCATTTTTTTTTAACTTTGTATTTATTCATTTTCATAATGAACAGGCACATACATTCTTTGATTTGAGGTATGGAATACATTACATACATGATTATGGTAGGTAATACTTAGCCCTGCATTCATTGTTACAGCACTGTGGGGGAAATGCATTGTCTCTGCAAATGTCCATTTGAGAAAACAAAATAAGCTATTGCAGCAAGACCATGGACGTCCAATCCAGAAATTAATATTTGAAAGTCCAGAGAATCCCTCCTATAAAGATGTGCTTATGTCTATGACTGAGTCCTGGAGTCCATGACATAGCAATAGGCAGAGAGCTACTCCCTCACATATATAATAGATGCATCCCCATTTATCTCCCAAGGTTTCCTTTACATTGGTCTTTTGTTGAAATCGATTAGAAATAATAACACAAGTGATCAAAAATCTCCATTACAAGTCCTAAAACTGAGACTTGTATACATTACCACCAGATGGCAGCAAAATCAACAATTTTATTGACTTCACCCACAGTTGTGTTGCAGTAACTATTAACATGTTAATGTCCCAACCAGGATTGAAACGTTAAGAAAAAACAGAAATTTGCAACTGCTGGCTTCGTGGCACTGAGCAAAGGGATTCGCTCAGAACGCTGGTGACCCGGGTGCGCGCCCCGCGCCCAGGTACCAGAAGCGAGAGCGCAGGGGAGAGTAACTCAACGCGCCCATTGGACGATTCTCCCGGGGAGGCAGCCTTGGCATCTGTGGGCAGATTGGGTGATGTGCTTGGGGACATGATGCCTCGATATGCCTCCCTGCACCTCCCCGCTCAAGGTCGCCTGTGCTCACGCAAGGCCGAGAACTGTTATGGGTAGTGCCAAAACTGACAAAAAAGATCCCCGCCTGGCCTGATGACAAGTGCTGGTTCCTGCCGCCATGAAGCCCCGGAGAAAAGCCCGGACCAGCCCTGCAGTCATGGTATGCGTAATTCGTCGGCCTGTAACTCTCCCCCCACCCCCAGAAGAGAGGGACCCTCCCGATGAAGGGATATGTCAGGCTACCCAGTAAGCTGCAGTAGGGGTTGGTGGATGGCAGTAGGGGTCGGATGGGCGCCAGTGACCTTAGCACTGTGAAGGAGTGGCTGGACGTGGGTACCATGTGGGTAGAGCACAAATAGAAAATACAAAAAGAAAATAATTTTGCAAGCATAACTGTGGGTGTTAGGAACAACATTAGCACTTTGAACATCACTACTACTACTAGTAATCTAGTCATTACTGATCTCAAGACATTTTCAACCATCTTCTGGAATGAAGAGAATATAAAAATTATCAATTTCTACTGTGTGATTGTTCAAGACTCAGAGTCTGCTTCCTCCAGACCTGCCAACTGACTTGGGTAGCAGAATCTTTACGAATGCTTTCCAGCTTGTAACCGGCATTGGCAGTGTCATTGTAGAGAAATGTTTTGCCTGTGTAAATGATCTTGAGTCTGGCAAGCATCTAAAGGCTATGATTAAATCTTACTTCGAGAGGGTTCCTTCAGTAGGTCATTACATATAGGACTGGCGCCACCTGGCGTCAGGCGGCACGGCAGACTTTTCTAGCAATCCCTGACTGGGGACCACCCACCCGATGTCACATGACCAACGTCAGTGTGGCCGTATATAGTGGGCGGTCCCCACACCTTCCCCCCAGTTCTTTCCCACTGTCGCCTCGTGTCAGTCGCATAGCAGACTTCCAGTAGCGATCATCGTGTTAGTTCTTGTGTCAGAATTTTTCCTTCGCCATTCCTTTCAAAATATTTGATTATGTCTTCACCTAAGAAGTACTGCTCGTCCTGCGGCATACAAATACCTCATAAGGATGGTCATCTGAAGTGCGTGATCTGTCTGGGCCCAGACCACCCTGTCTCATCCTGCTCAGAGTGGCAAACTTTCAGTCGGGCCACCAAAAAGCAGAGACAGCAGGCTTTGGAGGCCCACCTTTTTAAGATCTGTGTTGCTTCTCTTGAAAAGCAAATGGACGGGATCCACGAATCCTCTTCAGAAAAATCTTCTCCCTCCAAGAAACACAAGGAAAAATCTCGGGAGCAGGAGCTCTCCACAGAGGCCCAGTTTGAGACCTCGAGACCCTTGACGAGAAAGGCTGCTTTACAGCCGCCTAAGAAGACTTCGGATGGTAAGTCTGATAAAACTTCCGCGGGTCAGTCATCTTTCTGCTTCTCCAATGGCCACACCACTACGGCTGCTAAGTCGGCCCTCAGGGACTGCCCGGCCACAAGTGAGTCGGCTCCCCAGGCCTCGGGGACCCACCCGGCTATAGCCGATAAGTCTGCCGGGGGCTCCTCTCCCACCTGGCTCCATCTGGTAAGACGCTCATCTCTGACAGCTGCTCAGGTGTGGTTCTCCCATCAGGGCCTAACTGCGCCACCCCCAATGCCTGGCAGAACCAGGGGGAGACTGCCCTTCTCCTTCCTTCTCCCACACCAGTACCCTCCCCTTCTCATGCAGGTATCTCAGGTGAGGACAGTGCAAGAACCCTCAACGTCAAAGACCATTCCTCAGGGTCTGTCCTGCGCTCTCCCGACGGGGTCACGGGGAAGGAGGCTCCTCCTCAGCTGTCTGGCCTTATGGTGAAGGCCCCTCCTCCCCCATCGGGTGGGATCCCTTCAGATCCGGTGAATATCCCAGTCCCGATCCTACCGTTGGATCTGGCAACTTCCAACCAGACGCCGGAACCTCCGACGACTATTCCTCAGCCTGGGCCCAGTGGTCTGCCCCAGCCTTTGGTTCTGGTGCCAGACATGGTCCCTCTGTCGGGTCCTCTTCTTCCGGCCCCTCCGACGGATCAGGTGCTGCCGGTCCCAACATCAGTACCCCTGACGTTGGCTATCCCGACGCCGGATCCACCACCGATTTATACAATGGCGGGTCCGATGTGGGTCCCCCCTCCGTCAGACCCCCTGATGAGGGGGAGTTTTTCTAGACCCCGAACTGTCATTACCCACCGGGGTATCCTGGGGAACACTACCCGGCTGGTCCTCCTCCTGATTGGAGTTCCTTGGGACAGTATTACCCTGGGTACAATCCTTACTAGGGTTACCACTTCCAGGGTTATCAGGGGTATCATTACCTTCAACCTCCTCCACCTCCCCCTCCACTGCCTCTGGCTGTGCTAGACTTCAAGACATTAATCCAGTCTTGGTGGCAGGGGGTGCGTTTGGAGTTTGTTTCAGATCTGCAGAGTAGGCTCCCACTCCCACACTCTCCTAGATCTCCATCCCCAAGGAGCTCCTCTCCTTCCATGGTCCATGTGTCCGGGACGACATGTCAAACCATCGTTCCTCCAGACATTTGTGGTCTCCCGGATGAGCGGGCGGAATGGTGATGGTGACGAGGATGCCGATGAGTCAGCGGAGGATGTTTTGGAGGAACCTGAGGGTCCGAAGGGCAAGGTTTCCCCCAAGTCCCCCCTGGAGGACCCTGCCTTTTTGGACCTGTTGAGGTCCATGAAAGATTTTTTTGACTGGGAGTCAGAGGATCAGGACCCCATGAGACAGAGACTAGCTGAACACCTGGACTTAGAGTCTCTGTCCCCGGTCCCGATTCCTCCTTGGATCGGACCTCACCTCTACGGTCTGGCAGATGCCTGATTCTTTCCCGGCTGTGCCTAAGAGGGTGAACAGAGTGTACTGAGCACTGAAGGAAGCTCCCTTTTTCAAGATGCATCCCAAGGCGGACTCTTGTTATTTTAGCTGCTCATGATCACTCGTCTGCACCCAAGCACATGAGCACCTCGCCTCCAGACAAAGAGTCGAGGCAGATGGACCAATTCAGCAGGAAGGTTTACCAATCCCTTAACTATGTGGCCCACATGGTGTCATACCAAAAAGCTACCTTGACCAGGTTAGAGGCCCAAGTCCAAGCGATGGACCCCTCAAGCCTCAAGGAGGAACTTGCCAAGGATCTTCACCTCTCTCACTTCCCCTGTAGGCATGCTTTGCGGGCTACATACGATTCTGTAGCTCGCGCTTCGGTGACTGCCGTCGCCTTAAGACTGCATTCCTGGCTTCGCGTCTCTGGCCTCACCGAGGTACAGTCTGCGATTCAGGATGCCCCCTTCTGGGGCTCTGTGCGTTTTGGTGGGGACACCAAAGATATTATTACTGATCTCCAGGACAGAGGCCTCGCCCTCAGATCAATGAGGTCTATGTACCGATCGGGCACTCAACAGCAGCCCTTTCGGAAAAGGACCTGGAGGTAGAGGAAGCAGGCCCCGGATCGACGCCAGGGCAAACACAAGGCCATGGGTTCCGCCACTTCTCCTACCTCCAAAAACCAGAGATGTTCAGGAGGCCCTCCCCCTAAATGTCCTGCCACTTCCTGACTCCCTTTCCCCACTACCTCTTCCATCTCACGATGAGGAGCAGGTGGGGGGAGGTTCGCCTGCCATGTGCAGGAATGGCAGGCAATAACCTCAGACACATGGGTCCTGCTACTGGTGTCCGGCGGACACACTATAGTGTGTCTGGAAATTCCCCCAGAATCTCTGCCAAAAAGGTCTTCCTATTCCAGGGATCAGGATCTTCTCGTTCGGGAAGAAATTCAAAGCCTTTTGCTCAAGAAAGTAATAGAGCACATTCTCCTCCAGCAAAGGGACAGGGGGTTTTACTTCCATTTTTTCCTGGTTCCAAAAAAAGACAGGAGACTTGAGACCCGTTCTCGACTTAAGCAGTCTCAATCTGTTCGTCGAGTACAAAAAGTTCCTTATGCTAATGCTCCAGAGCCGTCTTCCACTCCTTTTGGAGAATCATTGGTTGTGCAGTCTGCACATGCAGGATGCTTACCTGCACATCCCGATCTTCCCCAGCCACCACCGATTCCTGCGGTTCCTTTTCCAAGGGGAGCACTTCCAATTTCAGGCCCTCCCCTTTGGTCTGTCTTCGGCACCTCGGGTGTTTACCAAGTGCCTGGCAGTGGTGGCGACCTTTTGCGCCACCAGGGTATTGCCGTTTTCTCTTACCTGGACGATTGGCTGATCTCAGCCCCTTCCAGGGACTCCTTACTGGAGGCTCTGTCCTTTACTCTGGACCTCTTCGGCAAACTGGGAATTACTGTCAATATTCCCCAAGTCATCCATGACCCCGTCCCAGAGACTGCAGTTCATCAGGGCAGTTTTGGATACAGTCCAATGTAGAGCCTTCCTTCTTCCAGACAGGATGGAGACCCTGGTCCATCAGGCTTCTTTGGTGGCTTCATCCGGGACAATCCCGGCCCGGGAGGTCCTCTGCCTACTTGGCCTGATAGCAGCCTCCATTGCTACCATTCCCTTGGCGAGGCTCCACATGAGAGTCATTCAGTGGTCCTTGTGGGTGCAGTGGGACCAACTCCTGGACAACCTAGACCATCCGGTCCTAGTCTCCTCAGCAGTTCAGAAACAACTGCTGTGGTGGAGGGACCCCTGCAACCTTTCCTTGGATCTTCCTTTCAGGAGCCTGGCTCCCTCGGCATCCCTAATTACAGATGCACGGAACATGAGATGGGGAGCATATCTAGGGGAGCACCAAGCTCAAGGACTGTGGTCCAGCTTGGAAGCATCATTACACATTAACGTTCTGAAGATGAGGGTGGTCTTGTACTCCTTCCAGACCCTCCTTCCCAAGGGGTCACTGCTGGTCCAAATGTACAATATGTCTGTAGTTTGGTACCTCAAGAAACAAGGAACTCTCTCGTACCCCCTGTGCAGGGAGGTGATGTGGGTGTGGAACTGGGCGGTCCAGCACGATCTGGCCCTAGTGGCCATGCATGTTCCAGGCATTCAAAATGTCATGGCGGACAGTCTTGGCAGGTCTCGGACCCTAACTCATGAATGAGAATTAAATCAGGAAGTGGCAGAATCTCTTCCTAAGATCGGGGCGTCCGGAAATCAACCTTTTCGCCTCCCAATACAACGCAGAACTTCCCAGTTTTTGCCCGCTTGTTGCAGGGCATGGTGCTTTCTGGCATGATGTGCTGTCTCTCTCCTGGACAGGGACATATTTTTATGCCTTCCCTCCATTTCCCATTCTCCAGAGGGTCCTTCTCAAGCTTCAGGCGAAGAAGGCAAGGATGATCCTCATCGCCCCTCTCTGGTCGAGACAAATTTGGTTCCCGCTGCTACAACAGCTAACGAGGGAACCACCGGTTCCACTTCCAGTGACTCACGGCCTCTTGACTCAGGATCAAGGTCGTCTTGTCCATCCGGGGCTCAGGACTCTGCATCTTCATACGTGGCTCCTGCAGTCATAGCGATTTCTCGCTTTGGGGTCTTCTCTCGAGTAGCTTGGGTTCTTTTAGAGGCTAGAAAACCCTCTACTCGTGCCACTTATGCCATGAAGTGGAAACGTTTTTCCATCTGGGCGACTTCCAAGAATTGGGACCCCTTTTCTTGTTCTACCCCACAAGTCATGGAATACCTCCTTCTTCTGTCAGACTCAGGTCTGTCATATTTTTCCTTGAAGGACCACCTTTCGGCAATTTCGGCATACCACAGATTGGTGGATGGTAAACCCGTGGCTCAGCTGGAGGTCTCAAAAACCTTTCTGAAAGGGATCCTCCATCTGAAACCCCATATCCGCAGCCCAACTCCACCTTGGGATTTGAACTTTGTGTTGGAGAAACTCACTCTTCCCCATTTGAACCAGTGATGAGCTGCGATTTACGCTTCCTTTCCTGGAAGACATTATTTTTAGTTGCCGCTACATCAGCTTGAAGGATTTCGGAGCTTCACGCTCTGGTTTGTAAACAGCCTCATCTTTTCACAAGGACCGGGCGGTCCTCAGGACAAACCCTAAGTTTTAACCCAAGGTGGTGTCTGAAGCCACACTGAACCGATCAGTAGAACTTCCAGTTTACTTTCCATCCCCTACGAACAGAGGTGAGGCACTCCTGTACACCATGGACGTCCATTGGATCCTTCGGCACTACACACACCGAACAAAGGATTTCCGTAGCTGCGATCAGCTTTTTGTTTTCTTTGCCCCCAGGTCGAAGGGCAAAGCGGTTTTGAAGTAGTGCCTTTACAACTGGTTAGGCAACTGTATTCGGTATTGTTACCAAAAGTACGAAAAACCTCTGCCGGGTCCCATCAGAGATAATTCTACTAG
The DNA here is from genome assembly GCA_016271365.2 of Neoceratodus forsteri. Taxonomy (NCBI): domain Eukaryota; kingdom Metazoa; phylum Chordata; order Ceratodontiformes; family Ceratodontidae; genus Neoceratodus; species Neoceratodus forsteri. The sequence goes on from JADMNL010000025.1 coordinate 272,429,872, forward strand.
GGGCATGGCCGCTTCCGCTGCTTTTTTGCGGAACGTCTCTGCAGCTTCTTGGCCCTCAGGTATTCCCAAAAAGCGATGGTTGCATGTCTGCGCTCCATTCTCTAAGCATTCCAGTCTGGTTTGGAGAAGCTTGTTTTCTTTTAGTACACCATTGGTTACCACAGTAGCGTTAGACACCATAGCTGTAAGTGTTGAGTGGTTGTTTTCTAAGGCAGCAACTTTTGTTTCCACTTGGGTTAATCTAGAATTAGAAACATAGGCTTTGATGGCAGATAAGAACTGCTTGGCCCACCTAGTCTGCCCATTTCCCTACCTACAGGATAAGCTGCAGATCCTAGTTAACCAACAGCCTATTTCTTCCTACCCACCCACAAGAATTGCCTTATGTCTGTCCCATGCATTCTTGAATTCTCCCACAGTTTTAGACCCCACAACCTCCTCAGGAAGGCGGTTTCATGTGTCCACCACCCTCTCTGTGAAAAAATAATTCCTCATATTACCCTGAGCCGTCCCCCCTCTATCTTCAAATTGTGTCCCCTTGAACTTATCTGTGTCAGTCTTCACCATTCATCACCTTTGAGTTTTGGCCAGAGGTCACGACCCCACGGGAGCTTTATTTTTATTTATTTTTTGATGGGCGGAGTCGACGCACCGACGGCGCCGCCCTCAAGGCCGACGCAATGCGTGGCACTCACGGGTTGGCCATTGGGTGTCGTCGACCCTGCCCTCCCACCAGTTCTTTGTCTCCTGCCATAGAGGTCGCACCTCGTGTGGAGCTGCCATCAACATGCCTTCTCGTGTCTTGGCTCTGAGTGTTCAGTGCCGCAAATAGTTTCCTGCTGGTTCCATTTTAGTCAGTACTAAGACTATTCCATATGTTAATTTTCAGCGATGTCAGGTCTTTGTTTGAATTGTTTTTCCATCGCTCATGTCTTAGTTGGGGGGGTAATAAATTGTTGAAAACGGGGCGGTCCCCTATGCGTCTGTGCCCGTGCGCCGGCAAGTAGTCCATTACCGGCCAGCATGATCGTTGTCCTGCATGTCTTGGCCCGCTTCACGACATGGATTTGTGCAATGCTTGCTTCTCCATGGACCATCGTGTCATCGAGCAACGCATGTGGAAAGCTGGGCGAGCTCCACCGACTCTCGGGGGACAGGCGTGCACTCTTCGGGCCAAGCCACAGTCTCTTGGTCTTTCCTCCAGGTCCCTTTCCTGTTCTATAGGGACCGCGGAGGAGGGGGCTTCTACTTCTAGTAGCCTCGCCATAGCAGAAGCCCCTTCTGTGGTGCAGGAGGCTCAGTCCATTCCCCCTGGGGTGGGCAGGAGGTACCCCTCTGGCAGTCGCCCGTTCGGGGGCAAAGGCTCCCCCGGTGTCATTTTCTCGGGCGGGGAAGCCTGGGTCAGCACCATCCTTGAGGCTGTCCGCCGGCGCCAGCCTGCCACTCGGCACCATCTCCGCTGTCGACGCCGTTCTCGGCGCAGATGGTGCTGACGGCGCCGTGGGAGGTTCTACAGTACCATCTTTGACAGGTTCTCGCAACACCGAGGCTCGGGACTGCGCCGTGTCTAGCTCTGGTGCCACTTGTGGTGCCGAGTGAGGACACAGCACCGTGGGAGGTGTCGCCCTTGGTACGAGCTGTCGGTGCTGTCCCTGACTACGGTGCCGCTCGCGGCGCCATGGGTCAGGATGGCACCATGGCAGGCATCGACTCCAGTTCTGCTACCGCTCTCGGCACCGTCTCTTCTTCGTGTATGGTCTGGCACCGGACTTCGGTCTCTACCTCTTTGGAGATGGACTCAGAGTCTGGTTCGGACCAGCTCTCCGACTCTTTGGAGTTGGCGGCCCATGTGGACACCCTGGTAGTTTCCTCGGCTGACCAGAGCCAGCCTCCCTGTGAGGAGCGGGCGGTAGCCCCTGAGTCTAGGGTCAGGGGTGTTGACCAGCAGGTGGTAGTGCAGGCCACTATTGCTCTGCAGCCTGGGTTTGGAGGGTTTTCTGCCCCCTCAGTTGGGGTACTCCCTCAGGTGGTGTGCCTGGATCGCCCAACTTTAGGGACGACCGAAGCACCCACGGGTGGGAAAGGTGCTACTCCCTGAGTGGTCCCCTCGGTGGGCTGACCAGGGCTGTCAGCTGTCTAGGCTGGTGTTTGCGAGGAGGCGGAGGGGGGCTCTTTCGGATTCCAAGGGATCAGGTTTCGATGCGGTAACCCTTTTCTGGGACCCACCCAGGTTCGGGAAGGAGTCTTAGCATGGACCCCTGTCCTTCCTTCTCAGTCTCCTCGAGAGGGTCCTGGTCTTTGGAGGATAGGGACCATCCTTTTGGAATTCCACGGTCCCGGTCTCCTCACAGGGTGGAATCTTCAGGGCACAACCTAGGCACTTTCAGCATGGTTGATCAGCTGTTGGCTGTTGGGTTTTCTGGAGCCCCTTCTTCCCTTGAGGCTCCTGGTGCGCTCTCTTGCTCGGACAGAAGACGGTCGTCTTCTGTTGTTGGCTTTGCCCCCACTCCTCTGTCACCATCTCCTGTTCTCCCAGGCATTCTTGGTCCTAGGGGACCTCTCTTCTGGGAGCAATTCAGGGGTGCAGCTATTCACTTCCCTACGTATGTCAGGGCCATGGACAACCAGGTGTTCCACCCTCCCCCTGAGCAGCCAACCTCTGGATCTCCGAGGTCCTCCGCTTCCTCATCCTCCTCTTTGGGAGGAGAGGTGCCCTCTGTCCACATTTCCCCTGCTGCTGATCTCACAGAGTATCAGCATTTCCTCGTGAGGATGATGGAGGACCTGCATGTCACCCCACCCACTCAGCACAATCTAGAGCATTCGCGCACCTTCCTAGGTGATTTCAGTGCAGACACCCTTGTGGTGCCTGCCTGGCCTGCTCCTTTCCAGGAGGCATCATTGCAATTCTGACAAAGACCCTTTTCCGGAGTCCCAGCCCCTAGGGATCTGAGCCAGAGGTTTTCTGCCCCCCGAGTCTCCAGGTTCCATGCCTCATCCTCAGTCAGGACTGACGCAGCTGGACACCCGATGGGCTTCACGCCCTCCACCATAACCGGCCCCCAGATCAAGATTCCATGGATTTTGCCTTCTGAGGGAGGAGGACCTTCTACTCTGCATGTTTGCTTCTTTCAATTTCTGCACATCAGGCCCACTATGCTACCTATTATAGGTTTCTGCGGTCCAGGCTAGGTCAACTCAGAGCCTCTATGCCTGATTCGGAGGTAACCACAGAAGCCACTGCACTCTCTGCATGTGGCCTGGAGCTAGGAGAGCATCTTACAGTGCCAACGAGGTAGCTGCCTGGGTCATAGGGACAGCGATCTGCACTATGTGGAAGGCATGGCTGCGTCTTTTCCGGTTGTCACCCTCGGCCTGGCATGGGGTGATTTCCTCCGTGTACCAGAGAACCCATCTTTTCTCCTGTAGGGTGAGGCAGCGTCTGTCAGGGCAACCTCCTGCCCCCTCCGGGGGGTCCTGTCTCACTCTCCCAGTCTCTGGCCTTACCAGGCCCATAAAGGTTCTCCCTCCCAGTGTCTCATCCACTGAGAGCTAAGGGACTTGGTCCTTTAGGGTCTAGGGCCCATTTCGGGGGCTCGGTACTCACCAAAAGGTGATAAATGGTGAAGATCGATACAGATAAGATATGAAAATTACGTACCTACTGTGATTCCTTATCTTTCTGTGTATCTTCACCATTCATCACAATCCCACCCTCCATCCCCTTGGGGCCTCAGGCTGTGGGTCCCCTTCCCTCTGTGTGCCTACTCCCCCCTTTCCTCCGCTGGCCAGGAGCGGGTGACCTTGGGCACACAGGGTTTTACCTTCTGACAGTAGGGAGAGGGATTGGGGAGAGGCACTTCTCTTGCTCGCTCCACCCCTTTGGGTGGGAGTTGGTGGTTGCCCCCTCTTCTTTTCTCTTTCTCTCTCTTCCTCTATTCTCCTCTGTTATTGTCCTTAGGGACTCATCCCTCAAATTAATTTAGGAAACTTTTTATTTCTCACCTCCAGATATGTGGTTTCAGTGGGAGGACAATCCTGTATCCTGTCTTTTCTTCCAGAATAACCGCTTCTTCTCATGTTGGAGTTTATTGCCAGTGATTCTGTGCCTTGAATTCTGGCAATTCAGCCTTCTGGCTACTCCCTCGCAGTTCCTATACAATCTGGAGACAATCAGAGGTTCAGGGTATGTCCTCCCCTCCCCATTTCTAGTTTTTCCTTCCCTCTTCTTTCTGCTTCCAGAGATTGGGGCCCCTTACCAATCCCCTTAGATTTTCTAACTCTCCTTCTGTCCTCTTCGTCGTTTATTTTTCCTTTTAGTTTGTATATCCTTTCCTTTGTCTGTCCCTTGGACTTCCTTGTCCCTCCTCCCAACCCTTTCTTAGTCTGCGTGACTCAGAACTGTGTGGGCCGAGAATCAACAACACTTAATGGCCAACCCATGAGTGCCACGCGATGCGTCGGCCTCGGCGGCGCCCGTCGATGTTTCGACTCCGCCATCCAAATAAAAAAATAAAAAATCTCAAGGGGTCGCGGACCTCTGGCCAAAACCTAAAGGTGATGAATGGTGAAGATACACAGATCAGGAATTACAGTAGGTTTGTGATTTTCATTTCTTGCACATCTTTTTCTGAAAGATGCTACCCTCTTGGACTTTGTTGATTCCACTGAGGTACTTAAAAGTTTCTGTCGTGTCCCCCTCCCATCCCTCCTTTCCTCAAGGGTATACATATTAAGCTCCTTTAGTCTCTCCTCGTATGGCTTCTCTTGCAGACCCTGCACCATTTTAGTTGCCCTCTTCTGGACTGCCTCCATCCTGTCTATGTCCTTGCGAAGATGGGGTCTCCAGAACTGGACACAGTACTCAGATGAGGTCTCACCAACTGTCTGTACAGAGGGATAACAACTTCCTGTTTTCTGCTGGTGGTGCCTCTCCTACAAATCCCAGTATCCCCAGCCTCCCTACTGCCTTCTCACACTGGTGCTAACCTTAGGTCATCTGATATGATTACCCCAGGTCTCGCTCCATTTTGTTGTTGTTACTACCTCCCCTGCATTGTGTAATCTTCCCCTGGGTTGTTGTTTCCCAGGTGCATTATTTTGCACTTCTTTGCATTGAATCCAAGCTGCTATACTCCTCAGGTACCACACCATCCTCCTCATCCTTTCCATGCCTCCTTGTGTATCAACCCTGCTGCAGATCTTTGTATCATCTGCAAAGAGGCATATTTTTCCTCCCAGTCCCTCTGCAGTGTCTTTTATAAAGACATTAAAAAGGACTGGATCCAGTACTGAACCCTGCGGTACTCCACTCGTAACCCCTCTTTCTTCAGAGTGGACTCCATTTACAATTACCTTCTTTGTCCTGTTGTCCAGCCAATATTTTACCTAGGCTACCACCCTGGGACCCACTCCCAGGCTGGTTAATTTGATGATCAATCTTTTTTGTGGGACTGTGTCAGATGCCTTGCTAAAGTCTACGTAGGCCATGTCCACAGCCCCTCCCTGGTCTACTACTTTGGTCACCCAGTCAAAGAAATCAGATTTGTCTGACATGACCTTCCCACTGTGAACCCATGCTGCCTTGGGTCCTGTGCCCCACTGGCCTCTAGGTACTCAACAGTTCTTTCATTCAGAAGTGATTCCATCACTTTCCTACCACAGAGGTCAAACTGACAGGTCTATAGTTTCCTGCCTCTGTCTTGCTCCCACTTTTGTGAAGGGGAATCACACCGCCTTCCTCCAGTCCTCAGGTACTACACCATCCTCCCATGATTTGCTAAAAGGGTAGTCAGTGGTGTCACTAGTTCTCCCCTTAGTTCTTTTAGAATTCTGGGGTGAATTCCATCAGGCCCCATTGCTTTGTCCACCTTCAGTTTTAGGAGTTCTTTCAGAACCCTTTTTTTCTGTTAAAGGACTGGGATTGACACACCCCCTCCCCCCAATCCAGAGTGCTTCTGTTAATTGGATTAGGCACCTCCCCCTCCTCCTCTTTTGTGAATACTGAGCAGAAGTATAAGTTTCTAGTTTTTTATCGATTTGCTGAACTGCCTCCAAGATCGCATTTACTGCGACCTCCAGATCCCAGAGTTTCCCGCTCAACGGCATGCCGCCTGAGGTTCCACTTATAGATGGCGCAGGACCTTTCCCTCTGCCCAAGTCTTTTGATGTGTCCTGTTTGGATCTCCCCATAGTAGGATCAGTCTGGAAATTCTCCTGAGGTGTCCCGAGAGCAGTAGCTTTCCAGCAGTGTATTTAGTTTTGTTTAGATGACCCAAAAATTCTGAGTTTTAATCACTTATGTTTAGCAGTGCTGGGAGCTACGTGAGGAATGTCTTCTCCTGCTGGCTGCTGGCCACGCCCCCACAGCCTGTTTTTTTTATTAAAAAGACTCAACCATCTACACCCCCCTGTAAGGGACCCAGTTTCCCCATGGGACTTTTGTCTTGCCCAGCTGATGGAATCTCTTTTTTAGCCTATGGCTACAGCAGACTTAAAATACGTAACACGGAAAACAGTTTTCCTAATAACCATGACATCTGCCACTAGGTTAAGTGAACTGAAAGCCCTTTGTACAGAGCCAAACTACATTCCACATGGATAAGATAGTCCTTAGAACCAATAGGAAATTCCTACCTACGGTGCTTTCAGAATTCCACACATAAATCATTCACCCATCCTGTTCTCTGTCTTGAACATTCCAGTACATGTGGGCAAAACTGCACTGTCTAGATGGGAAAAGAGCACTGGGCTGCTACATAAACCAGACAAGAGCTGTCCGGTCTTCTAGCACACAACTCTTTTTTTTTTTTACCTTTGGAGAGGTTGGCAAAGGTAAACCAGCAGCTAGGAAGATGGTCTGTCATTGGATTGTGTCCTGTATACAGTTCTGTTATAAAAAAAGCTGGCAAAATACCTCCTAGAGGCCTACTGGTACATTCCACAAGAGGCAACTCTGCCTCTTTGGAAACTATAAGGGGCATCCCCCTTCAAGAAATGTGTTAAGCAGTTAGCTGGAAAACTGTACACACCGTGCTGGCTCCTATTTCTCCTGCTCCCTAGCTCCTACTTAGATGTTCTCCTTTATCCTTGGCCTGCGTAGTTTACTGACACCTCCATATTACCCCTTCTCTTCCTGGCCCACCTCCTGTTCCTCCCCTACCCCCTTCCTCCTCCCTTTTACTGACACCTCTTCCATGTCCCCCTTTTCTTCCTGGCACACCTCCTGCCCCTCCTGATGCTCCCCTATCTCCAACCCTCCCAGTTCCCCAGCATCTCCTCTTTTTGACTTCTTTTTCTTGCTATAGCCCTTACCCTGATGAGGTCTGCTCTACTGGACTGCATTTTGCTTTATACTCTGCTGTTTTGTACCCTCTGTCTAGATGATGTCTTTTACCATTCTTGTATTACCCATTCCATGCTGACGTTACCTTTGTTTCGTCCTTATGCTTGACAGTGCCTACTATTGTTTGACTGCACTACTGCTGAATTATTGACAACGTATACTGTTCTTTGATTACAATATTGCTGAATGTCTCTGATGCTGCTGTTTTTATTGATATCATTTTTGCTGTTCTACCAAATGTACCTTTATCACTTGTTATAACGCTGCTTTTACCAATTGTTACTAATCCTGATCACTTGTTATAATTGCTTTTCTTGCCTACTATAAGTCTTATTTTCTACCTGCTCACTTAGTTTGCTGTATGTACAGTCGTGGCCAAAAATATTGGCGCCCTTGCAGTTTTTTCTAATAATGCACTATTCCTTCCAGAAAATTGTTGAAATTAAAAAATATTTTGGTATCCACATATGTATTTCTTTGGTTTGCAGTAGAATAAACACAAAAAGCAGAAAAATTTACTAAGTCTTAGCTTATTCCACACAGAAATCCTTAAATGGCCCGGACAAAATTATTGGCACCTTTTAGAAGTAGTTAGAAATAATTAGATTTCAAGCAGGTGATTCTCCTTCACTTTGAATTGAACTCACCTGTGGTGAGTTGCAGGTGCCTGCAATATAAAATCACTCATTCAACCAGTTTGAATAGAAAAAGGACTCATTCTCCTGTTTTGTGTCACTGTGTACCATGAGTGAGCATGGAGAAAAGAAAGACAGCCAGAGAATTGTCTGAGGAGGTCAGACAGAAGATTGTAGCCAAGCATGGACAATCTAAGGCTACAAATCAATCTCCAGAGACCTTGATGTTCCTGTTTCCACCGTCACGTAATGTTATCAGGATGTTTAAGGCCCTTGGCACTGTAGCCAACCTCCCTGGACGTGGCCGCAAGAGAAAACTTGATCGAAGATTGCAGCGCAGGATTGTTCGAATGGTGGAGAAAGCACCTCGATCAACTGCCAAACAGATTCAAGCTGACCTTCAGACACAAGATACAACAGTTTCAACTCACACCATCCGTCGCCAACTCAATGAAAGGGGGTTATATGGTAGGAGGCCCAGGAGGACCCCACTGCTGAGAGAGAGAGATACATAAGAAAGCCTGACTGGGGTTTGCCAAAACACACCTGAACAAGCCAAAATCCTCCTGGGAGAATGTCCTGTGGACAGATGAGACCAAATTAGAGCTTTTTGGTAAAGCACATCATCTCTATGTTTACAGAAAACAAAATGAAGCCTTCAAAGAAAAGAACACCTTCCCTACAGTCAAACATGGAGGAGGTTCTGTGATGTTTTGGGGTTGCTGTGCTGCCTCTGGCACTGGGTGCCTTGAACGTGTGCATGGCATAATGAAATCTGGAGATTACCAGGCCATTTTGGAGCGCAATGTTGAACCCACTGTCAGAAAGCTGGGTTTCCGTCGAAGGTCATGGGTCTTCCAGCAGGACAATGACCCCAAACACACTTCAAAAAGCACCCAGGAATGGTTCAAGACAAGACGCTGGACTGTTCTGAAGTGGCCAGCAATGAGTCCAGATCTAAATCCCATTGAAAACCTGTGTAGAGATCTGAAAACAGCAGTTCGGAGAAGGCACCTTCAAATCTGGGAGAACTGGAGCAGTTTGCACAAGAAGAGTGGGCCAAACTGCCAGTAGAGAGGTGCAGGAAGCTCATCCATGGCTATAGGAAGCGGTTGATTGCAGTTATTTTGACCAAAGGCTGTGCTACCAAATATTAAGTCTAGGGTGTCAATAATTTTGTCAATGCCATTTCTTTTCATTTTCTGATTTAAAAGGATATATTAAATTCTGAATCAAAAACAAAGGTTCTGTAATGTTAACAGAGAAATAAAGAATTGTGGAGACCAAATACTGTACTGTTGTTAATTTCAACTTATGTTTAGAGGAATTGTGAGTTATTTGAAAAAGTGCAAGGGCGCCAATATTTTTGGCTACGACTGTGTCTCTTCTTGCCAATTGCTGCTCTGTGCCCTACCCCATTGTTAACCTTTTGACGTGGAACCTTTGTAAAAGAACCCCTGATTCAAAGGTATTTGTAATCCTAGTTATGAATAAATAAAATATATAAACCTTCACCAAACACTACCGTCTGGACATACAGTCTAGGAAGGATGCCTGTTTTGTAACTGCTGTCTTGCAGAACCTTTTTTTCTCAATAGGTTCTGGACCCATCCTTCCAAGGCACTGCTAGTGAGTCTGTGCATCCGTAAGGCATCGTTGTTGGATTCCTGTTGTTTGAAGAAACAGATTACCATAGTAATGCTGTTTCTTCCAAGGGATCCATCCTTGAGCCTTACAGACCCTGATCTTACCTCCCCTTTTAGAACCTGAAAATAGGTCCACACAAGAATCAGTTCTTATAGTTGCTTGAACATTACTTGTTGCAGTTTCTCAACAGTTTTAAAGCGGTGTTCATCTTTCATGTCAAATTTTGTTTGCTAACAATTTATTTAGGGTTTAAAAAAAATTAAGAAAACATTTTAGTAGTCACTTAGATAATTTTAGTGGTCACTGCTCCCATGGCTATAGAAACAAATCTGGCATTGAGCCAGATAGGGGAAGCATGACCACAGTGCAGAGCTTGTACTTATGTTCTAAATTCGAAAATATACATTAAGTTCCATCTCCGAGGCAGCACACTCCTGTAGACTAAGGCTCATTGATGGTTCCCTGAGAAGAAACAACATTACTACGGTGAGTAATTTTTTCTTCTGGTTCCCACGCTTTGGGTTCTAATCAGTAGACCACACTGCCTCCACTGTCAGTTATCAGCCTTTCTAAAAGGGGAACAGTCATCACAAAAGGTCCTACACTCAAGTGTGGGGCTGGTCCCATTGTGCACTTTGTGTGCAAAAACAATTTTGGTTTACTTTCTGCTTACAGTAGTATAGTAGATTGAATCTGACTAATGTTGCTTACTTGTAGGCTGACATCTCCTGTTACTACAAATCCCAGAATCCCATGCAGCTGACATCAGCACATTAGGCAGCAGTGGGAGATTAAATAGCCTGCTGTGCATGTTCGAGTTTATATGAGCTCTGATCTTTTGTTGGCTGGTCCTGCTGTCTTGCCTGGGCTACGTACAGTCACAGAGGACTGTATCTAGCCCCTGGAGAAAAGCAGAACTGGGAAACATCTGATTGTAAATTATAAAAGCTCTAACATACACTGATGGCTATTGAAACTCCCACTGCTGCGTACTGTGCTGATGTCAGCTGCAGGGGATTCTGGGATTTGTAACAGAAGATGTCAGCTTAGAAGTAAACAAAAGTAGTCTGATATAAGCTACTATACTACAGTAAACAGTTGGTAAACCATAATGTTTTTACACAAAAAGTGCACACTGGGAACAGCTCCATAATTGAGTGTGGGGCCCTGTGTGACGACTGTTCTCCTTCAAGTTATCCAGTAGCACATTTTGCCTGTATCAAGTTAATGTTTAATCTTCTTGCTTCCCCAGGTTTCTAATAAGTATTTGTCATTCATTACTTGATTTATTAATATAACTTCAGTACTGCTATGCGTGTCAACTATGGTTTTCTTACTTCTACAGGCATTTCAGCTTGGTCCTACAGAAGCTCCTTACTACTGGGTCTACTGGGTGCCTACACAGTATGTTGATGCAATCAAGGACACAGTTCTTGGCAAGTGGCAGTATTTTTGAATGTGCCTCCACCTCTGGCACAGAACTGAGTAATCAAAGGACATTATTTGGAGCGGCATACACCATCCCCTGGAACTGACAAAAGATTGATTAGAAAAGAGACTTTATTGGAAGCCAGAGGTGATGCACTGCCATTGTACATTTACTGTTTTAAATTTAAAGTTGCAATATACCCTTTCCTTGATCATCTTGAGCCTTCAGCGTTAAAGAAAGCTTAATGGAAAATTAAACATAATTGGGAAACATTAAAGTAAACCAGATACCAATGTAAGTATTCTATAGATGGCTTATGAACCGAGAATTTAACTTGTGTTGACTCTTACCCCACCAGAAGACTCCATAAAAGAAGCTTTACCCCTTTTATGTCCGGGGAGGTGGACATTTGGCTTATTTTGTTTTTTTTGTACATGACCGCACTATCTCTTTCTGTTGCAGAGATGTTGCTGTTCAGAAGCAGAAAAGCCAGTATATGAAGAACAATTCTCATCTTTTCAAAAGTTGACTGTTCAATTCATTTAATTCTGCTCCCAGATATAAAGTATTATAGAATGGAATCACTTGAAAATGGGCTGTGTGATGCAGTGACTTAACAGTACTGTATAACTTTCTTGAGAGATTCTCAACAGCTTCAGACCTCATGTGTTTGTTCTTTAATCCTTTGCTACTGAAACAGAAAAAAAAATTGTTTTCCAGCTTGGGGGAAGCCTTCTTTTAATTGTTCCCTTACACAACCGTTCCACGTGTTCAGTCTTCAGGATTTGACTATACAAAATGGTTCTAAGTGTAACATATTTCTAGCTTTGTTGCTTCAATTGTCTGAGGTGCTTATCTACAACACTATCCTGATGGCAAGGCCATTTACCATGTTACAGCTGATTAGCTGCATTTATAATCACAAGAATGTACAATGATTTGGACGTTTGGAATTGCAGGATCTTCATTTGGAACAGGAAAATAGAATACAAGTCCTACAAGTTCCAAGCTTTCTGTTACTGTATATTTTTCATGTTTAAAGCAGCAGTTCATGTTAGTTGGCAACATTTTTGACCGTACCGTTTTTAGCAGCTCTGTACTCCTTATATCCCTTGGTTCTATAGTGCTATATATTTTGTCCATGCAATCATTTTTAAATTTTATTTATTACTAGTTTTGCAGTTCATATGGCTCCACAATAAAGAAGACAGCCCGGATAGTTATTAGAAATATTCTTCCTTGAGGTTTCTCGTCAGCTGTGAAAACTCTGTTCAAATTGCAGCTATGTCTAGGTGGAGCAAGTGCATGTTCGACTCTTGACAGCATAGCACTGCCTCAAACTTAATTTTATCAAGGTGGCTCTGGCAAGGAAACTAGGTCTTTTAAATTCAGAAACGCTTATCTTGCCTTGAAAATTAAATAAAACAATGAGATATATTGATATTAAGTTTTTGTTCTAAATGCTAGTTTCGTTTATTTCAATTTTTGTTTCATGAACTGCTGCTTTAAAGAGCAACTGTCATGATCCAGACAGGCAGCCGATATCGTGAAGTTGCCTGCCCTGGGAGCTATTTCATCCATATTTGGATTTTTTTTTTCTGCAGTTAAAAGGAAAAAAGGGTATAGCTTCTGTAAAGCCTGGCTCGTAACTTCCTGGTATGAGCTGAGCAGCCAGTGAGCATTGCAGCCCCACCCCTAAAAACTGCAGTTTGATGACTCGAAGTAGGGAACTGGACTGCAAGTGCTCTGTGGATACTGTAATAGGATCGGGCAGGGGCGCGGCCTAAATTTACTTAGATTATCTTTTCTGACAGGTATACATGTATGGGGCTGACAGGTATACATGTATAGGGCTATTATATATATGCTATATATTAGCCCCATTTATGTATACCTGCTGGCAAAGGTAATCTAAATGCATTTAGGCGGCACCCCCTCCCTAATCCTATTGCAGTATCAGATAGCTCCCAGGTCAGGCAACTTCATGATATGGGTTGTCTGCCTCCTGCCACATACTGTGACAATTGCTCTTTAAATATTGCGTATCGAACTAGAATAATTCTGAGCATCCACACAAGTAGGTAAGGAGCCAGCAGGGCTCTTCTACCAAAAAGCAGTTAATCCTGTACCTACATTGTTAGACCTCCCAGAGGAAGTCACTTAAGAACTTAAATTATATAGTGTCTGCTGGTTTAAATAATTTATTTAAGTATTCTATTTAATAATTTACTTAAACTGCCGTGGTAGCCATATTAAAGATGAATTGCTGGATAATGCAACTTTTAGCCATTTACAAAGGGATATTGCAGCTTTAAAAATACAATTCAGGAAACATAGTAAACCTAAAATTGTAAACATGCAATACATTAGATTTTTTTCTAACACTGCAGTTACATCAAACTCTGTGAAATGAATACTTATTCATTTTCCACAGTTTATGTATCTACAGAGAAACTACGTTTTTTTATTTAAGGGCCAAAGAATTGCATCTGATTTGCCATGCCATTCATAACAAGTTGCCATAATCTTGTGGTACTTATAGTTTTTCTTACCCAGGGTGTAACATTTAGGCAATTTGTGAGACAGCTGAGAGTCAGATTACTGAGCCATACACATCGCCAGATACAAATGTGGATTTCATTTGAGCACAGATTTGCACAGATTGTTACCATTTTGTTGTCTTTAGAATCTGTATTATCCGGGTAATGATTCCGCCGCTCTGCAGTATGTACTTCGTAATGACCTGATGTCATTCACAGCTGGTCCATTAATTGGATTCGAAAAGGGAATGGCTCGAGCCACGTCACCACGAGTGTCCTCTCACGAACCACTGTAAGAGAGTATTTCAAATGACCTGCGTGAGCACCATATGTCTTTTGCTTCTATGAACACCCACTGCCTGTTTAAACAAAAAAAAAGAAAAAGGAGGGAGAATTTGGTTTGTTAGATTTGCACTGCTGGATTTGGATTTTTTTTTAGTATTAACCTAAATTAGTTACCTTATTGTTTAATTCTTTAGACATTAGTCTTGCGAATTAAAGTTTGATACTTTTACCACTGCTCTGTCTTGAATTCTTGGGAAGGGTAACATTTTTCTTAGTAGTTTACAGTACGTTTTATTACATTTCTGAGGAGATGAAACACACATGGTGGCAGTGAGATCTGTTGATGCCTGCATTAAAAACAAGTGAAATAAAACCCTTAAAACAGCACGGACGGGCATATTAAAAATGCAGTCCCTTTTTAATCACAGCACCTGACCTTGACGTAGAAAATATTACACAAAATACGTAGATATTGTTTTTTATTACATGATTAGATCATTTTTTTTATTACATGATTAGATCATTTTGTTGTGAAAATGTTTGGGGATCACTGCTGTTGACCTTTTAATCGTACTGCTAGATGTAGTCCTGTGTTCTTGGATGTATTATTAAATATGTTTCAAGGAACCAAGGCACACTGTATTATCTAACTGATCTTATTTGCTCAGTTGCAGAAAATGCAGAAGTCAGAATGTCCTGGTGCGTCACTATGCAAGCATGTCTGTAACTGTTTAATAAACAATATTAAATGTAATTACATGGTAATGTGTGCTTTGCTTCCTTGAATAATTTATGAATTGTTTTACCATTTCCCATTTAACTTAAAGTTCTATTATATGCCTGTTTGCCTCTTGAAATAGACACCATGGGGCAAGTACTCAGCGCCATGAACTAAGGTTGATTTATGCCCTGCTTCTTCAGTTGATACAGCAAGACCATGGGCCTGAGCAACATGGGGCCTGCTTCAACCTTTTTTTTTGGATGTATCTGCACCAGACACATTTGCCGCAGCTACGCCCGGTTATAATAGGTCGGGCGCAGTTGCGACATTTTGCCTGATTTACAGCAGCTTGCGTCAGATACTTGGCACAAGTCCCATAAAAAGTGTATCCAGAATTGCGGCAGGCTAGACCAGAAAAGTTGGTTCAGCTTGTGGCAATTGGCGCACGGAATAGAAAATCTCGATTGCTGGCTGGGAGAATGCCACAAGCCCCATGTGCCACATGCTCAGTGCACCTGGGGCTTGAGGCAGTTGGGGGCGTCTTTCAGTCATCCAGTCCCATGTTTGTAGAAGGTGCCAGTTGAGTAAGCAAGATTGGTTTGCCAGTGCACGTCAAGAGAGGGCGGAACCCTTCTGTGCAGAAGCGGATGAATCTCAGGACACTTTCCTTATGCAGTGGCGTGCATGTGTGGTGGCTGAGACATGTAAATGCCCAGCAAGCTTATTCACATCCTGATGTGGCAACAGAGGGGGAGAAGGACTATTTTTTTTGGGGCGGGGCAAAAAAATTTCATATAACTAATAAAGAGGAAGGAGAAGAAACACTGGCCTTAGAGTTATAACCCCCTTATGTTTAGTAGTCTGTTTTCAGACTTGTTATTTGCTTATTAAAGAGCACCTGTTTCAGTGCAATCCCCAGGCCACCCACCGTTTGCTTACCCACTAAGGACTTCACTAGTTCTTGTTTCAAAATTTTGCTCTGCATAATTTTTGTAGGGGAAGGGATCGTAAATCCTTGTATACGGAGCTGGTCTCCTCATCCCTTTCCCTTCCTGTCCACATTCACTACAGCTCTACAACCACACTGCGATATCTTATGATGTCATTTGTAGAGTGCTGGGGCCGTCTCTGTTGATCACAGTGAGAGCCGGTTTTCCAGGGCTTATTTAATATTTTAAATATCCACTGTCTTTAAATTCGTGCCACCACTCAACTGACAAGGCTACTGTTAGTTAAGTGTTGGCTCTGAATTTGACCCAGACCTGTAAAATATTTTTAAAAGCTTTGGAAAACCATCTTCCATTGTGATCAATAGAGCATGCCCTCACGTTCTGCATATAGAATAATTAACCCTCCTTTGTTGCAAACAAGTAGGATTCTCAATGCTGAGTTAGTTTGGTGACAGCAGGGGCATGAGAGCGCAGCTCAGGTGCCTTCCGGATGTCATTGAACTAATGAGGTGTTGAAAATCTGAGTGTTCTCAATGAAGGGGGGTTCTTTTATTGTTTATAATACAGTTTGAGCCTGTTTTCTTCAATGGGGAAAAATCAGATAGGCAGAGTCAGAAAGTTCTCAACCAAAGGGGGGGATATTTTCTTATGTAAAACTATAATGGGGGCTTGTGACTTAAAACGGCTGATTTTGAATCGACACGCAATGCAGTGAGCTGTCCCTGATGGTTTTGCCTGCACTTATGAGAATCTGAGTGGGTGATCGCTATTTTCATTGGAAGATGGATGAAACTTTGTTCTTTATGTTCCAAAATGTTAAGAACAGGTTCTACATTCCAAAGCATGAAGAACAAGATTTCAACAGCACAGGAAAAAACAGGCTCACGCTGCATGTCACAAAACATTGGAGCGGGATGGGGGCAGAGCTGTAGCAGATGAGGAAGGGGAAGGAATCTGGTGGCTAGCTCCTTGACACGATGATTTACGATCAAATTCCCCTATGAAAATTATGCAGAGCAAAATTCTGAAACAAGGACTGGTAAAGTCCTTAGTGGATAAGCAAACTGTGGTGGGCTTGGGAATTGCTTTGAAATTCTAGTCAGACCTGATATGCTATGCCTGTCAATTGCCACATGTCAGTGGTGTAGCTGCACTGCCTGAATTCACATTGTCTCCTGTGGCTCTCTTGTTTCGCTGCCCTTCTTTTGTGACTCTGCATCATGCATGTTTTTCCCTCTGCAATATAGCTACTGTGGTGAAACAAACTCGTACCACAGTAGTTACATCTCTACTAGTGTACAACAGAGTTTATGTGTGTATGGAAAAAGTGAATGCTGACCATCATAGTAAAATAAGTCAACATGTTTGGTGCATTGTGAGGCATGAGGTGAAGAAAAGTGCCCTCAGCAAACTGAGCAGTTTCTATATTACAGTACAGAATATACACTCTGTTTTGTATTATATATAAAATAATACACGGGATGGTGTGTTTAACGAGACTTTTACACGCACCCAAGATGTTGGATGCTACATAAACACTTGAGAGCAAAGCTCAAGGGAGTTTATACAAGCATCCTCACTTTGGCAAGATGGGAGAGTGCCTTAGAAAAGCACTAGCAAACAGGCTAGAAGGAGCGGTGGAGCAACAATGGTGAAATATCAAAACTGCCATCCCAGAGGCAACAAGCCTTTGTGTGAAGCAAATAAATCAAATTGAAAGAAAAAGCCACTATGGTTCTCAAAAGAGGTGTCGGGGAAGGTTAAGGAGAAAAAGATAGCATTTAGGAAGTATAAGGAAACACAGAAGGAGCAGGACAGAGAACTGTACCAGTTAAGGCAGAAGGAAGCAGGGAGAGAAGTCAGAATAGCAAAGGCCCAAACTGAGGAAAAGATAGTCAACTTTGGTTAAGAACAGGGATAAAACCTTTTATAGGTACATCAGGGAGTGTATGAGGACAAAGGGAGGGATAGTGAGACTGAATAGAATAGACATTGGGTGGGCAGAGAGGGACAGTGAAAAAGCAGGGGTACTGAACGAATACTTCTGCTCAGTATTCACAAAAGAGGAGAAGGGAGGTGCCTAATCCAATTAACAGAAGCACTCTGGATGGGGGGTCGATCCCAGTCCTTTCACAGAAGAAAGGGTTCTGAAAGAACTCCTAAAACTGAAGGTGGACAAAGCAATGGGGCCTGATGGAATTCATCCCAGAATTCTAAAAGAATTAAGGGGAGAACTAGTGACACCACTGACTACCCTTTTTAACAAATCATGGGAGGATGGTGTGGTATCTGAGGACTGGAGGAAGGTGGATGTGATTCCCCTTCACAAAAGTGGGAGCAAGACAGAGGCAGGAAACTATAGACCTGTTAGTTTGACCTCTGTGGTAGGGAAAGTGATGGAATCACTTCTGAAGGAAAGAATTGTTGAGTACCTAGAGGCCAGTGGGGCACAGGACCCAAAGCAGCATGGGTTCAGAGCGGGAAGGTCATGTCAGACGAATCTAATTGATTTCTTTGACTAGGTGACCAAAGTAGTAGACATGGGAGGGGCTGGGTGACCAAAGTAGTAGACATGGGAGGGGCTGTGGACATGGCCTACCTAGACTTTAGCAAGGCATTTGACACAGTTCCACACAAAAGATTAATAATCAAATTAATCAGCCTGGGAGTGGGTCCCAGGGTAGTAGCCTGGGTAAAACATTGGCTGGACAACAGGACAAAGAAGGTAATTGTAAATGGAGTCCACTCTGAAGAAAGAGGGGTTACTAGTGGGGGTACTGCAGGGTTCAGTACTGGTCAAGTCCTTTTAATGTCTTTATAAGTGACATTGCAGAGGGACTGGAAGGAAAAGTATGCCCTTTGCAGATGACACAAAGATCTGCAACAGGGTTGATACACAAGGAGTGTGGAAAGGATGAGAAGGGATTTGGCAAGGTTGGAGGAATGGTCAGAAGTATGGCAGCTTGGATTTAGGTGCAAAGAAGTGCAATAATGCACCTGGGAAACAAAAAACCCAGGTAAGATTACACAATGGGGGGGGGGGGAGGTAGTAACAACAACAAAAATGGAAAGGGACCTGGGGGTAATCATATCAGATGACCTTAAGGTTAGCAAGCAATGTGAGAAGGCAGTAGGGAGGGCTGGGGAGATAATGGGAAGTATAGGGAGAGGCACCACCAGCAGAAAACAGGAAGTTATCCCTCTGTACAGACAGTTGGTGAGACCTCATCTGGAGTACTGTGTCCAGTTCTGGAGACCCCATCTCCGCAAGGACACAGACAGGATGGAGGCAGTCCAGAGGAGGGCAACTAAAATGGTGCAGGGTCTGCAAGAGAAGCCATATGAGGAAAGACTAAAGGAGCTTAATATGTATACCCTTGAGGAAAGGAGGGAGAGGGGGGACATGATAGAAACTTTTAAGTACCTCAGTGGAATCAACAAAGTCCAAGAGGGTAGCATCTTTCAGAAAAAAAGATGTGCAAGAACAAGGGAATACAATTTGAAATGGGAGGGGGGAACGGCTCAGGGGCAATGTAAGGAAGTATTTTTTCACAGAGAGGGTGGTGGACGCATGGAACAGCCTTCCTGAGGAGGTTGTGGGGTCTAAAACTGGGGGAGAATTCAAGAATGCATGGGACAGACATAAGGCAATTCTTGTGGGGGGGTGGTAGGAAGAAATAGACTGTTGGTTAACTAAGATCTGCAGCTTATCCTGTAGGTAGGGAAATTGGCAGACTAGGTGGGCCAAGCGGTCCTTATCTGCCGTCAAAGTCAATGTTTCTATTCAACAACAAGGGTGTGTGTAAAATTCGAGTTTTACACACTACTCTGTATCTTGTTTTATACAATTGCTGGGTAGTGTTTTCTCACCTTGAAAACATTACTCACCTCTTACAGAAAACAGTGGTTCCGGTGGCACAGTCGAGCTGGAGCGCAGTTTCACTTTCTACTTTTTGTGCGATTGCCCCGAAATGTGACATAAAGGAACTGAACAGCAACTATATTTTTGAAGGAGCATGTGAAAACACTTACTGCGAGTCTGTTAACTGTGTGTTAATCGAAGTGTTCACAGGAGGGAGGCAGTGTGGGCATGCGTGGAGCAAAGGAAGGCCAGTGTATGTTCGTCATTATTATAACAGTGAGTTCTAACCGAGTTTCCCTATAGGAGAAAATGCTCCCCAGTCATTATTGCTTATTTAAACATACACCGTGACGTGCATTACTGCATTTATACAATGGTATTATACTAAAAAAAATGCTTTGAGTAAATAAAAAAATTCTGTTAAATATTGTTTCATCAAAAGTTATCCCTGGTCTGCATCTCTAATTCCACCTGCATCATTGGTCACAATCCTCTTCCCCACACCTGGCAGAGTTCCATGGAAAATAATAGTGCCCTGCAGTTAGTAGTATGACAGTGGGCCTTCAGACGAGGCAAAGGTCCAGTTAGGAAATAACTGTGTTTGGCAGACCTCCTGGGAAGCAAGTGATGTAAATGCTTTGTGTTTTTCCGGCGGGGGGGGGGGCTCTTTAGGTAGACTGGCTGTTTTCAGGACAGGGCTAAATATGGTGTATGACTATCAAGCAAGTGATCAGGTCAGCAAATTCCAAGCTGTATGCTTATAATACCACATTGCTTAATTTTTTTTCTCAGCATTGTTTTAATCATTATTGTTTCCATAGTAACAGACTGGGATGCCATAAACAGATGCTTCGGATGTCAGGTGTGGACGAACTGCCAAAGCAGTTCAAATCTAGGGTAGAGTGCTCCTGCTTTCATGTTGTTTTTTTCTCTTAATGGTGCCCCACCAGACTGGAACTCTCTCAGGCTACCAGCTCGCCTGCCGCTCTACCGCCCACCGAGACCCCCAACCTCCTCAAAGTTGTTGGCTCTCCCCACGGGACCCCCAGCCCCTAGGTCTGCAGGGAGTTCAAGGGGCAGAGGCGGAGGTCCAGTTGCAGACATGTGGTGGTCAGGCACTGTGGAGCCGTCGCCTGTCCAGCCGGCGGGGGGTTTTATAGGTACTTCCTTGCCCCACCGAGCGTGGCATGCAGTGACGCCATGGCGCATGGCAACCCTGCTGGCGTCCGCCCCATTCAACCCACGCAACTGTCTGAACTGCTATCTTGCAGTGTCCCCGGTCTCCACCGGGGGTCACTGGGACACCGGCCATCCCCAGTACCCTCCCCCCGGGAAAGGAGAGCCGTCCTGAGGATGATCAATCCATTTCCTCCCTGCCAACCCCTGGCACCCAAGCACACTCCTGATCTCGGGTCGCCGGCATGGCGCGAGGTGTGGCGTCCAGCACCTCAACCCTCAGTGCCACCGGGCTGTGCTTGCTTTCATGTTAAAACAGCAGTATTTATTAGTTACCATATAGTTTTTTTCTGGTGATAATGTTTGGCTGGCAAGATATCCATTTTTCTTTTTGTTTTCTTTCATTCCTGAACCAATGTGGTATTTTGAATTGTTTTTTAAAGTTCCAACACCCACACCATGCCTGCCATAAAAAAAAAAAATTAAATGTAGTGCATAGTAGAGCATTGTTCTGTCTAGAATTCCATCTCTTTTAAAATGCTTTTGTACCACACTTCAAAGGTCATGGAATGTGATTGTACCCTTCTGTGGTACAATAGCATTCTGAAACCTCTAGAGACTATACAACTCAGTTTTGTTGTGAAATTGAAAGAACCACCATGTGCACAATTCACACCGTACTAGACACTATAAAAAATACACAATGAGCAACTTTAATGCACAACCAGTTGCGTTCTGCCAGCTCTGGGTTCTGATTTCCCCGGACCTCTCGAGCTTCGCTCTCAAGGTCAGAGGGAATCAGAAGAACCCCTCTGTGGCAGAATACACTGGTTGTGCATAGTTGCCCATCCAGTATTCTCTATATCTTGGTACAGTGTTGTGCTTTTTACCATCAGAAACGTGGTATGGATAGCAGTCAGGACTCCTGTACGGCAGGTGGTACAGACCCTGATACCGCACACTTTTTGCAGCATTGTCTTGGGTATTGTACCATCTCCTCTCAAAAATAAACAGTTAAGAAAATTATTTTACATCCTGTCAACTGTGCTACTTAAGTGCATTACATTGCTTTGGTTGTCTGGTGTGACCCGACAGGCCATCACTTGGATCAGCTAAGTTTGTGAAATGGAGGAGATTTGGGGGATTACTGCCAGCCTACAGCCATGGATGAAGCAATTCTTGGACTTGTGGTGCCCTTGGGATATAAGTATCTAAATAGTCCTCAGTGTTACAGAGAAGACTACACCACTGAACTCTGTGAGCCCCCCTCCCCGACTTTGTTTTGTTGTATTTTCCCCAAGTAACAAAGCTCTCCTAGTCCTTAAGAAAGTTACTTATGATTTAATCTATTGCTCTCAGTGCCCTAAAAGTTATAAGTTATAAGTTAACAGTTCTGTCATTCCTTTTTATTGTCTATTTCCTTTGCTGAAATGTTACCCATTTCTGTGCTTGAATATTTCAAGTTGTATGGAATAATGTTCTAACAACTGTACATCAGCCCTCCTTGACTAATAAAGCTGTTAAAAAAAAAAATAATGGGGTAACACCATCCTAATACATCCACATTGTGAATCTAGCATATACATTCAACTGGTAACCTCAGCGGAAGAAATGTTTAAAAATTACGAGTGGTGGCCCTCTTTAATGACTTGAATCATTAATTACAACACTGACTACATGGAATATAAGCAGAAATGTGTCTAAAATGATATTTATAAAATGTTCCCCTGTGATGTCATGGGACTTTTAACATATGTGGGCCAATGTGCAAAAAACAATTATTAGTTTGCCTCATTTGAATGCCAGCACAATACACCTGAAATGCTTTTGTGCCACAAGTCTAAATACCGTACTAGCAAAATGGTCCACTGTCCACGATGTCTGTGACAATTGTTTAAAATAGTTGCTGACATCTCTTGGAAATCTTAATATTTAGACACTGTTCACCTTTTATTTCCTTTATTTTCTAAAGACTTCTGCTCCCTCATATTTATTACTAAGGCAGTTCACACAAAAAACAAGAGACTTATCCTTTAGAAACCTGTCCCTGCAGCTTCTTCCCCATGAAGTCATGAACACAGTCTGTTTGGAACTTTGGCCAGATCTCTCATGTAAAAGAAGGTACTTCCAGTGGGCTATTATCTGGTGAAATAGAGTTTTAATTAATAACCTGGGCACACTAGCAGCTATAGGCAGTTTGGCATTTCTTCATATCCAACATGTATCATTGCAAAAATGTTGGTGTAAATTCCTTTTATTTGGCTGGCTGAAGATTATTATATGAGGATTAAAACCCCAGAAACTGGTTCTTCAGGTGGTGATGTGTCCCCTGATCAAGCAGCCTGTGTGATTTTGAAAGGTCATGTAATAATTGACAGCCCACTAAGTAAGCGATAACACATGACAGGGTGTGGGTTCACGCAGAATAAACAGATGACTCCAGTGGCTCTTTGACGTGGGGCACAGCAGTGCCATTAGACCATTGAAGGAAGTGTGTGTATCCCGTAACAGCTGTGCACTCTGGAATGTGTTGTCTTGTTTATAAAATGGCAAAACTATTTTGTTTAATAAGGCAGTGAGGTTGGAACTCACAGTAGTGCGGGGACGCAAAAATAAAAACATGTATCTTGGAATGTAGGTAGCCAATCAGATGACAGGATTTCTCTTGTCCGTTTTATAAAGGGAATTAATGCTTAATGTGTATCCGTTCTACCCTCCAAGTAACATGGCAACCCATATGATGAAACTTGGAACTAATTCATTTTTTTTTATAACTAGAAACATTTGTTTATTCTTTAATGGAAGAGCCACTGGTGTCTTACGACTACAAATCATATGTGCAGCATATCAGTCGATTAGAAGAAAAAATTACTCACCTTAGTAATTATGTTTCTTCTAGTGGAGTCTTGCTGTATTCTGACTATTGCAGTTAGGTCCTGCCTTTCAACTGCCCCGGAGAACAAAGGGTTAACTTTTCTATGCCTTACATAGAACGTTCATCATGAGCTCGGTTGAAGCCCCTGTCTGTTGTTGTTCAAACTGCAACTGCGTCAGATATTTACGAGCGAAACCTCACTAGGTGTTCTGTGTGGAAACTGTAAAATTTTTACTAATATATAATGTTTTTGGTTCTCAAAGGAAGACTCAAGTCAGGAAACCCCAAAACACAACATTCCACCCAAAGAAAAAGAGGGTGTAAAATGGACACCCCTAGGGTGCCAACACTGCTCCTGCCCACCCACATCCCAAAAACTAGGTTCTGAGAGGGGAGGCGGGGGGAGGTCAGAATACAGCAAGACTCCACTAGAAGGAACATAATTACTAAGGTGAGTCATTTTTTCTTCAAACAACATGAAGTCTTGCTGTATTCTGACTATTGCAGACTACCAAGCAGTATCTCCATGGAGGAGGGACAGAACCTACTTTGGAAATAGGCACTGAAGTACTGCTGTGTCAAACCGAGCATCACTCCTAGCCTGGATATCCAGAGAGTAATGCTTGGTGAAAGTATGGACTGTTTTCCAGGTGGCTGCTTGACAAATTTCTAAGAGAGGAATATCCCTGGCAGCAGCCAGGGAAGCAGCTGTACCTCTTGTGGAATGAGCCCTCAGGCCTGAGGGTGGAGTTCTACCCAGTTTTTCATAGCAGCATTGTATACAAGAAACAATCCACCTGGCAATAGATCTCTTAGTGGCAGGTTTGCCCTTACCAACTTCTCCATAAGTGAGGAACAACTGGAGGGATTCAAACCTGTGACCCTTGGTACGCTCTATGTAGTAGCTAAGGGCTCTTTTAACATCCAAACTGTGTAACCTCCTCTCTCCCGAAGAAAACAGTGAAGAAAACAGGGAGAGATATAGACTGGTTGAGGTGGAAATCTGAAACCACTTTAGGCAAGAACTTTCTGTTAGTTCTAAGGACCACTTTATCTCTGTGAAAAGAGATGAAATCAGATTCCACTGACAGGGCTTGCAATTCACTGATATGTCTGGCAGAAGTAATGGCTACCAAAAACACAGTTTTCCAAGTCAAGTACTTAAGCTCTGCTGAGGACAAAGGCTCAAGGGAGGAGGTTGCATAAGCTGAGCAATGCAAACATTAAGGTCCCAAGCAGGAGCAGGATCCCTAAAGGGGGGATTGGTGTGAAGCAATCCCTTAAAAAACTTACAGAATACAGGATGGGATGACAGAGAGGAAGACTTGCCTACCGACAGGAAAGCAGAAACAGCTGCTAAGTGTACCTTGAGGGTAACTGGTCTGAGACCTAGGCCATTAAGATGGACCATATAATCCAGAACCGTAGGCAATTCAGCAGAGTCTGGAGAAATATTCTTCTTAGAACACCAAATGCTGAATATTTTCCATTTGGAGCTGTAAGTCTTTCTGGTGGAAGGCTTTTGAGAAGCCTTAAGGATATCCAGAACCCCTTGGGAAAGATGCAGATCTGCAAACTCTAACTCTTCAAAAGCCAAGCCTTGAGATTGAGAGACTGAAGATTTGGGTACCAAATCCTCCCCTGAGAGGATGTTAACAGGTTGTAATTCCTGGGAAGATGGACTGCTAGGGACAGCAACAAGGGATACCATGGCTGTCTGGCCCAGTCTGGAGCAATCAGAATCACTTTGCATGGTTGTGATCTTATCTTGACTAACACTCTGAACAGGAGAGGAAGGGGGAAAAGCATACAGAAATTTCCCTTCCCAGTTCAGAATCAGAGCATCCAGGGGAACTGAGCCCAAGACTGGGGGTCTGCAACAAAAGAGAGGAAGTTGGTGATTGTCTGGGCCTGCAAAAAGATCCATCTCTGGAGTGCCCCATCTTGAGAAAATCACTTTCAAAACCAGAGGATCTAGGGCCCATTCGTGATGGCCCTGGGATATTCTGCTCAGTACATCTGCTAGGACATTGTCCTTCCCTGGGAGGTGAACTGCTGTCAGAGAGGTTTGCAGGGAATAGGCCAGGGACCACAACTTCATTGCTTCTGTGCACAAGGCCATAGACCGAGTGCCTCCTTGCTTGTTGATGTACCACATGGTGGTGGTGTCTGTTCTGACCTGAACCACCTTGTTCTGTACAGATTTGGAAAAAGCTTGCAGTGCCAGAAACACTGCTCTGCGTTCCAAGAGATTGATGTGAAGCAGAGATTCCTGATGTGACCACAGTCCCTGGGTGGTAAGATCCCCCAAATGGGCTCCCCAGCCCAGCAGGGAAGCATCTGTGGTGAGTATCACTGAATGAGACTAAGTGACAAATGGAATCCCTTGTCTCAAACTGTCCTGATCCTGCCACCATTGCAAGGCTTGGATCAGGGTTTGAGTCACTGGGATTAGTTTGGTAAGGGAATCCTTTCTTGGGACCAAAAGGCTCAAGTGGAACTGAATGTCCCTCATTTGGAATCTTGCTCCCTGGACCACTGCTGTGGAAGCTGCCATGTGGCCCAGTAGCTGAAGGAAATGCCTTGCTGGTCGAGACACCTGAAGGGTGAATGAAGAGGCCAGTTCCATAAGGGTCCTTGCCCTTTCCAGGGGAAAGAAGGCTCTTGTCTTTACCGTATCCAGTTCTGCACCTATGAAGGTGAGGAGCTGCACTGGTTCGAGAACTGACTTTGGTAGGTTGAGAAGGAATCCTAAAGAAGTGAGCACCTGCTGGGTCACTTACAGATGTGACTTGACTTGGTCTGCAGACTGACCTACTATGAGTCAATCGCCCAAGTATGGGAAAATGGAAATCTTTTGTCTTCTTAGGAAGGCAACAACTACTGCCAGGCACTTTGTGAAGACCCTTGGGGCTGATGTTAGGCCAAAGGGCATTGCTCTGAATTGATAGTGGCCTGAGGGCAACTCAAACATGAGGTACTTTCTGTGGGAGCACCTGATGGGAATGTGAAAGTAGGCATCTTTGAGGTCCAGGGAGGCTAGCCAGTCCCCTGGCCTTAGAGAGGGAAGGATAATTCCCAGAGTTACCATTTTGAATTTTGGCTTTAAAAGATGTTTGTTCAGATATCTTAGGTCCAGGATGGGTCACCACTCTCCTGTCTTCTTGGGGGTTAGGAAGTACCTGGAGTACAATCATTTTCCCCTGTGTAGGGTGGGAACTCTCTGTATAGCTTTGAGAGCTAGGAGAGAAGAAACCTCTGCCTCTAGGGCAAGGGTCTCTGAGAGATTTGCAGGTGCAAAAGATCTGGCTCTCATCTTGGGAAATTTTTTGAAGCTGAGAACCAGTCCCTGGCTTACTACTTCCAGGACCCACTTGTCTGATGTAAGAGACATCCAGTCCTGGACAAAGTAAGCCAGCCTGCCCCCTACTGGTATAGGAGACTCGACCCGGGCAGACCCATCAGGGTGTCTGCTTGGCAGGAGCTTTAGGCTGAGGGATGGAGGCAGAACTGCTCATCCCCCTTCTGCCTCTCCCTCTAAAGAACCCCCTCTGCGAAAACGAAGATGAGGAGGCCTGAGCTTGGTAAAAAGGCCTGCCCCTGCCCCTGGACTGCTGCCTTTGAGGAGTTGCTTACCTTTCTTTGGCCTGAGCACTCCTGTAAGTGGTCCTGTATTCATCCATTTTGTTCATGTAATTCTCTGTCTGCTCCCCAAACAGAGAATTACCAACTACAGGAAAATTCATGGCCTTAGCCTGGGTATCCTATGAGAGGCTAGTACACCTGAGCCAAGCCATTCTCCGAAGAGCCACAGATGTAGCCATGACTCTTGATGACACATCATTGGAGTCCACAGCAGCATGAAACTGTACTTTTGATGCCTCAATCCCATCTGCAGCCACCTGCTCCAGCTCCTTGGCAAGCTGGGTGGGAGCCTGTTTAGCCAGTGCCAGTACAGTGTCCCACCTGGACTTCTGGTACCTGGCTGTATAGGCCATATAATTAGCCTGCCTGAGTCCCAGAGATGCTGCCTTGTATTGTTTCTTTGCCATGGCATCAATCTTCCTGGAGTCCTTGTCTGGGGGGTGTGATGCCAAGGGAATGTTTGCCTTATCACAGGCAGCAGCCTGTACAACCCCAACATGGCTGCATTGCTGAAAAAGGAACTCCGTGTCTGAGCTGGAGAGAGTGTACCTCTTGTCCATTCTTCTGTCCACAGGAGGTACAGAATTAGGAGACTTAAGAATGTTTTGTGTCTGTTTCCCAAAAGATTTGTGGAGGGGAATAGACAGTCTCCTGGACTCTGGGATATCCATCATCTCAACATAATCAGGCTCTTC
Source organism: Neoceratodus forsteri (assembly GCA_016271365.2). Taxonomy (NCBI): domain Eukaryota; kingdom Metazoa; phylum Chordata; order Ceratodontiformes; family Ceratodontidae; genus Neoceratodus; species Neoceratodus forsteri. Next base: position 272,457,677 of record JADMNL010000025.1, read on the forward strand.
CTGATCCTCTACTGCTTCCTGCACAGGAAGCTGGAGGGTATCAGCCACGTTTCTGTAGAACATGTAGTGTGAAGTGGACTCAGAAAGCCTAGGAGGAGAAACACCTGAAGGTCTTTCTGGGGAGATGTCCAGGTCAACAGGCACATCCAGACTTTCACCATAATCATCCTCATACTCTCCCTCCTCCTCACACTCCGGTTCATAAAATTCTTCCAAGGTATAATCCGGAACCAGGGGAACCGACCGAACCGAGCCCCTGCCAGATGGTGCCGGTTCGGTCGGAACCAAACTAAGCGATTGCACAATCCTAATCACTTTGGCTATCTCATCGGCAGTCGGAGGATGAGATTCTGGGTCAAACCGGTCGATTTCTTTTCTTTTTGTCGGAACTGATTCCTCGGAATTGGCTCTCCTTTTGCCCGAAGAAGTATCGCCCTGGTCAGAGGGCACTCCTTCTGGTTCAGTCAGAACTGAACCAGGCTGGCCATCCAGGTCAGCAGACTTCTCGGCCTCCCTTTCCCTCAGTCTACCTAATTTCTTTTCCAGGGTAGATTTGGGAAAATTCTTGCAAATTTGGCAGTCTGAATCGAGGTGGTCAAATCCCAGACAATAAACACAGGTGGTGTGGGGATCAGCCTTAGCAAAGACCTCCCCACACACACACTGCAGTGTTGAAACCCAGTGGGCCCGTTTTTTTTTCCTTGGGCTTCTCAGACATGGCCAACCTAACCAAAACTTACCCTTTTTTCGGCAATCCGCCAGGCAAGACTCCCCTATCAGTTCCAGACCGTGTCACGGGTCTTGGAAAAAAAAGTACTCAAAACCCGTTTTTTTTTTATAGAACCAATACGGGTCTGGTAACCACACACTAAAGGAAAGCACGAGTTTTTACCTCAAAATGATCGGTTCAGCCGAACCGATCCACAGTTTACAAGTTCCACACAGAAAACAGACCAAACATCTATCTAGTACTCACGGTACCACAGAGACTTGAACCGACTGTGCGGAAACAACAATTCGGTAGAAACCGACCAAAAACCGACACTTCAACCGACTTTTGAACCGAGCAGCAGGAGAAATCTCCAGAGCGACTGTTCAGTGAGGCAGAGTAAAGAATCTGACGGTTGCAGTTTGAACAACAACAGACGGGCTTCAACCGAGCTTGTGATGAATGTTCTATGCAAGGCATAGAAAAGTTAACCCTTTGTTCTCTGGGGCAGTTGAAAGGCAGGACCTAACTGCAATAGTCAGAATACAGCAAGACTTCATGTTGTTTGAAACTGCTGCTAGTCAAGCTGGCCTATCGGTGCATACCGCTCATGATGCTGGTGACCCCAGTTCAGGAATGAGCTCAGGTCATTGGCTGGCCAAGGGGAGGAGGATCGAGCATCCCAGGGGACACTTTCCTCCTCTGGGTAGGGAGGTCAGCCTGCTGTGCTGCTATACTGCCACCTAGGTGACCACAAGTGGCAGTGTAGTCTGGAGCAGCTTGTGGGGAAGGAGGATGTCGACTGGTGCTGACCATGCTTACGCACCCTCACTTATGTCCTGGGGGAAGGCACAGAAAGCTGAAAATAGCCTGACCAGCAGAATGACGCCAGCCACCTGCAGGCCTGGCACCTGACTACTCAGGTGCTCCCTCCAGGCATTGAATGTGTTACACGGCAGAGATTGGAGAAGCCTCTGCCACCCCCACCAGAGGGAGTCAAGCTCTTGAGGAAACTACAGAGGTGAAGGTAAGGTCTGGGGGATGCCAGAGTGACGAAGCTAGGGTGACCCAGCAGACGGCTGACCGGAGATGAGGGGGCATGAACAGCAGTGCCTGCAAAACCGCTGCTAATCAAGGCTGTATCTGATTCACAAATTGCGATGTAAACCCACTTATTTTATGCTTTTGTGAGCAATTTTTAGGAATTAAAAAAAAAAACCTTTTCTGAATTTTTGTTTCACCTAAGACTGTTTCACCATGATTTGTGCCACTTTTAACCTTCTATAACTTCCTCTCATACCTTTAATTGTATAGCATACATTTCACACTTCCCCTAGATTTGTACTGAAGCCCTACCATGTACAATACATGGAAGCTGCAGTATATCAACAGATCAGTTCCATATTGACATGATTCCAAGTTTATATTTAAGAGTAAAAGTTCCTAGCCCTTTTCAAAGAAATGTTTTTTTTAGAACAGGCTAACTCTGGAACTTTAAGAGCTAGGATTTTTTTTTTTTTTAATGTTGAAGTCTGGCGTCGGGTAATCATGACAAAGTCGAAAAGTTTTAGAAGTCATATCAATCTCTTATTGTAACAACGTGGATACAGTTCACATCCACACTCTGGCAGTCTACCTGGACACAGTGGAGTCATTGCAAGTCTTGCTTCTCCCACCACCCCTGTGGTATATCCTTAGGCTCTACTCCATGATGTCAGATCTTTCTTTCTGCTGGAAGGGACAGGTCCCCTTCTTTACAGCTCTGCAGTGTTGAAGGATTTCAAGTTGTTCAAGTGCTTTGCTTTTTTGACGATTCTTCACCTTTTTAAGCCTGTGTTCCACTTAAAAGTTGCTATGTAAGTCTTTTGGCTCTGCATTGCGATTGATGATGGAGAGCAAAAAAACAGGGTTTAAGTTCTGCACCCGGTGCAGGCAGAAAATGTCAGCCACGGATCAGCACGACATGTGCTTGTACTGCTTGGGCAATAAATATGACATTAAGGGATGCATTTTGTGCCAGGCCATACTGTCATCCATTAAACAACAGAAGGTTTGATTGGCCCTTTGTTGGTCAAAACACTGCAAAAAAGTCTCTGCAGCTGCCACGCCAGCTGCTTAGCTTGCAGACATTGAAGAAGAGGTGGCAGTGGCTGTGGTGAGTTCCTTGTTGGATCTCGGTGCTGTTCCCAGCTGGGGCCAACATGGGAGTGTCGTTCTCTGATGAATTCAGAGAAATGTGTCTGGCCCTCCAGACCTTCAGGGAGAGCCCTTCTCACTGCATCAGAAAACTCAGGAAACGCCGTTGTCGGTTATGGGATCAGGAAAGATCATACTTTTCCGCTCCTTCCACTCCCCCAACCACTCGCCCTTGGTCGAACTCCCTGCGGTTGGTGGTTTGGTCAAGGGCTTCTCAGTAACCTCGCCAGGCTTGTCAACCTTGACTCCAGTTGAGCAGATGGGGGACATTTTTCCCTGAACCTGTTGGAGGAAATCAACAAGTCTTCTCTGCCAGGTGCCAGCTGTCCAGGTCCCCACTAAGGAGGATATGGCCCATTCAGCAATCCTGGCTGAGTTGCCTCCACCAGTGATCATACCTCCAAAGCCTCTGGTGCTTAACCTGCCAAGGCCTGGGTCACCCTTGAGACAGGAGCGGGGGGCCACTATTCATACTGGTGTGATGCACAGACCACCAACACGGGAGGAACTGGGTAAGACACTGGGGGGAGCCATTAGCACAATGGCAAAAAGAAAGTGCTGCTGGTGGGGGACTTCAGTCTGCCAAATGTAGACTGGACCCTCCCAACTGCAGCCTCAGCTAGAAGCAGGGACATCCTCGACTCCCTGCAGGGGGTGCTTCTCAAGCAACTAGTCAGGCAGCCCACTCGTGATGGAGCAATACTGGACCTGATGCAAGCAAGGACAGTTTTGCAGACAGGGTGTGAGGCCACCTGGGGACCAGCAATCACTGTATAGTGTGGCTCAACATAGGGACAGCAGCAGAAGCAATCCACACAAGGATGAGGGTCCTGGACTTTAGGAAGGTAGATTTAAAGGGGAAAAAATGAATGCATCTGAGACAACCCGGGCCGGGGTGGCCTGGGTGGGTGGAGGAACAGTGGACTAAATGAAAAAATGAATCACTGTAGTAACGTTGTTTCTTCTTAAGGGATTCCTCACTATGTATATTCTTTAAGCAGTCATCTCAGCTGAGAGTGATGCCATGGAGAATAGAACCAATGCAAATTTTAGAATTTGGAAATCTAGGTTTCAACTCTGCATGTGTGTTTCACACTGGCCATTGCTCAGATATGTTTCCAAGCCAGTGCAGAGCAGCATCTAGTGAAACCAGGTAAAAAAGCTACTAAATTTTTTTTAAAACTGTTATAGAATAAAAAAAAAAAAAAATGTTAATTTGCTTTTTTCATGTCGGACCGCCGAAGGTTAGCCCCTGCACCCCCCACCATGCCCCCAGGACTTACTTTGTCCACACAGACCCTCATGACGCTGGTACAAGGGTGCTGGCAGAAAGCCCCTACCAGCATTGCCTCCCTGGCATACCCCTCAGGGTGGGGCATTGAGTCAGGCTGTACCAAATGGATGCCGGTGCTAGGTCACCGGAGAGAGCTGCAGCAGGTGAATAGGGCTGAAGGAGTGGGGCGTCATGAAGGCAGCTGCCATTTTTGAAACTAGATACCCCACGGGGGGTGGCGGGCAGTGACGTCCAGTACACCCCTACAGCAACTAGGCCTCAGTGGGTGCTGGACTTCTGGCCCCTGCCTGGGGTCAGACAGGCATGCTCACCTCCCCTCAGAGGAGGAGAGCAGTCCAAGGGACACTCAATCTTCCTTCCCCTGGTTGTCCCTCCAACTCTCAGGCCTGTTCCCCAAAATGGGATGTCAGCATCACAAGTGGAAATCTACCTGCTGCACCAGTGGGCTGGCCCCGTTATAGAATTTAATAACAGCAAACAAATTGAAGCAGACTTGTGAAAAATTATCATATAAACAATAACAACCAGCTTACAATTGCAGGGCCTGCAATAGTAATGCTCAAGCACCCTCAATAAAAAGGAGCCGATTCTTATGTGAACCTATTCCAGGTTCTGGAAAGGGAAGCAGGGTTAGGGAGTGTAAACATAGTGAGGGAGGGATCCCTTAAGAAGAAACAACATTACTACAGTGAGTAATTTTTGTTCTGACCACAGGAATCCCTCCCTTAATGTTTACTGCTAGAACCTGTTTTAGGTCCAGGTATGCAATTTTTCCATAACCTGGAATGGAATGTTCTGGGTAGAGTACAGAAAGGGTCACTGACTGATTCAGGTGGAATTCAGATACCACCTTAGGTAGGAATTTCCTGTTGGTTCTAAGAACTGCCTTATCCCTGTGAGGGATAATGTAATTTGGTTCTGTGCAGGGGGCTTGCAGTTCACTTACTGCCCTAGCAGAGGTCATTGCAACCAGAAATATGGTTTTCCATGTGACATACTTTATCACCCTACCGGGTCATAATGTCATACGCTAAATAGCGTATGGCATTATGCGTGAACCCTGGACTTGTGCGCTCTCCATGTTGGACCCCCCCCGGAGTTAGAATCATAAGTGTGGGTGGGGGGCCATGGGGCTCATCCCCCCCCATAACAGGGTGGGTGGCATGGAGCCCCCACAGATCAAAAGTAATAAAATGTGCAACGTGATTAAAGCGCACGCCATTCTGCCATGTGACATTTTGACCCTGTGCCCTTTATCTCAGCAGCTTCCATAGGCTAAAAGGGGGCCTCTGTAATCTGGGCAATGCATATGTTGAGGTCCCAAGGTGGGATAGGGTCCCTAACCGATGGTTACAAGTGGTTGAGGCCTTTAAAAAACCTTTTGAAAGCATCTAGCCCGCCGGTGCAGGGGTAGCACTACCACTTGTGGCGCCGACTACTCTGAGTCGGGAACAACCTCAGGAGTCTGAGGATTGATGGGGAGGAGGATCTAGCATCCCATGGACAGCTCTCCGGGGGGGGGGTTGGGGACAGGTCCCTGGTGGAGGCTTGGGGGGGAAAGATAGCCCAAGCTCTGAGAAGTGGGAGGACATGGCAGACATCAACGCACATCACGTCCCCAGGGAGAAACCGGAAACATTTCCCACCACCGGCCTCTGCAGGCCCCTCACCCGATGACTCGGGGGGGGGGGGCGGACTCCAGACTACAGTAGAGTTCTGGCGGATTGAGGGGATTCTCCACCCCCTCTGCCATAGAAGGGCAATGTGGGGGAAACTAGATGAGAGGCAAGCCCGGGGAGAAGGGATGAGGGGGCTGGGAGGACCAGCGTGAATGAGGGCGGGCCGGGACAGAAGGGAAAACAGTAAATAAAAAACAAAACAAAGGGCCTTCCCGGTGGCGCTGAGGGCTGAGGCGCTGGTCACTGCACCTCGCGCCATGCCAGTGACCCGGGTTCGAGAGCGAGCACAGGTCACCAGGGGCTGGCAGGGAAGGAGAGGAATCGAGCACCTGATGGACTGCTCTCCCTCTCCGGGGAGGAGGTTTCAAGACAGTCGGCGCCGATTGCCCCTGGTGGAGGCTGGGGTCGAGGACGACGCCCAGACACTGGGGAGGAGTCTGGCAGATGCCAGGGCGGGGCGTGCACGCTCCCAGCCGCCGGGCGCCATTGCATGCCCACTGATGGGGGGACAAGAACAGTGGAAAATGGCACCTCTCGTGGCTTGATTGCCATCCGCGAGTGTCTGGCTGGGCACTGCACTCTAGCTGGATCCGTGAAAGGTGGGGAGTTAGGGGCCCCTGCCGCGGGGGTAAGCTGCAGGAGTTTCCAGGGTGCCAGCGGTCCTGGTCGAGACTGACGATGGCCAGATCCCTGGCAGGATATGAGGAATAAATGACAGGGGTGCAGAGAGGTGGCCAAGGAGGATAAATAAAAAAAAAAAAAAAAGAACTTTTAAAAATGGGTTGTGAGGCCCAAGACTTTCCTTTGCCAGCTGATATGTATGCTAAAACTGCCACTAAGTGCACCTTTAATTGTAGGCCTTAGACCCAACAACTGTAGCTGAACTTGGTATTACAGAATTATATGTAACCCTGCTTCTATTGGGTTTAATTTTCTGGGGGCACGCTAGTAAGAAAACCTTTTCCACTTAGAGAAATATGCTTTCCTGGTAGCAGGTTTCCTTGAAATCTTAAGCACCTTCAGGACTTCTGAAATATCCAATCCAGAAAATTCTAGCTCCTTAAGAACCACGCCCTCAGGCCCTGGGGTTTGATAATGTTATTCTGCCCTGGGACAAAGTCAACAGACTCTGACTTAATGACAGACTGACTGGATTCTTGCTGGGCAGGAGCATTGAGTACCAGGCCTGTCTAGCGCTATCAGGATAATTTTTGCAGGTTCTCTTCTGAGTTTCAGCAGTACTTATTGTATGAGTGGGAATGGTGGGAAGGTATACAGAAACTTCCCTGTCCAGTTCAGTAGCAGGGCATCCTCTGGCTAGAGGTCTGCAACAGAACTGCGGGAACTGATAGTTCTCCCATGGGGACAACAGGTGACGGGAGTGCCCCACCTTCTGAACACTGTGGTGATAACCCGCTGGTTTAAAGAGCACCTTTCATGCTCTTTCTGAAATTCCTCCCCCCCAACACTGAATTACTGTTGTGGTCCTTGGAGTTGCAGGCTGCATTTAAAACAATTTTTAATAAGCTGCCTTTAGGGGTGGAAGGGATCATAGCTTGGCTCCATGGAGCTGAGAGCTCAATCCCTTTCACTTCTGCCCTTCTTAGTTAAGCAGTGACTTTGATTTGTACAAATCAGGCATTTAGAATATCGAAAACCGTGATGGAAAAAGAAATCCAATTGAACTCGGAGCACACACCCACACTTTCCTGACTGTTGCATCACAAAACGTGAGAGCGCAGGGGCGTGTCTCCAAATAGGAAAGTGGAAGGGATCGGGCTTTCCACTCCATGGAGCCCAAGTACGAGCCCTTTTACCTCTAAAGCCAGCTTGTTTAAAAAAAAATTTAAATGCAGCCTGCAACTCCAAGGACCATAATGGTAATAATGGGGTGCCAAGGTGAGTACCAGAAAAGGTGCACTTTAAGGCCCATTCATGATCTCTTTAGCTAATTCTGCTTAAGAAATCTGCCAACACATTGTCCTTGCCGGGCAGATGCACTGCAGATATGTTTGCTGCTAAGGATCCTCCTTGCTGTACAGTTTTGAGGATCTTGTTCCTCCCTGCTTGTTTATGTAATACACTGTTTTACAAAATGGTATCTGAAAATAAATGAATCTTATTGGTTGAAATGTCTTAGGAGAGATTCATTTATTTTCTGATAGAGCCCGCATAAAAATTAGAGCCTATTCAAGGTGCCCCATTATCAATTTAATCAGTGGGCACCCCGAATGTTCAGTAAAATGAAGCCGCCATTTTGAATCGCTCGCTAAGGTATCAGGAAAAAATAGCGGTTAGGCTGTTCTCACCCCTGGCCGAAAGTATAAACCAACAGACTGTTTTTGGGGCTGAATAAAGAATGTTAGTGCCATAACTGCTTTCCGGTGTAAAAAAAGCCCAGTATTGAGAAGTCTGACAGCATGTAATGTGTTCCACCGCAACCGAACATAAGAGCATCAGTATTTTCTTAGATCTCCATACCGCAGATGGACGTCCCATCTGCGTTATGGAAGATGAAGAAAATACCAGTACTGTCCTACAGAGTTTTGACCCAGCTCTTCACTGGGCACATCCAGTCTTCTCTACAAGCGCAATACCCCACAAAACAAAATAGCATCGAGAAACCACAGAACTAGCAGGTCAAGACCGCCTCCAACACACACACCTGCCACCTTGGGAGCTCCAAAACGCCACTGCTTAGACCAGCAGGTACGAGTCACCCTCTACTTCCAGCTGAGGCACTCTGTCTCGGGAACAGTGAACAGCAGATTTGAACCTGGTGCCTTTCCACCAGCATACCAGTGCTGACTCGTTTTCTTACTCGCTACTGTCTGCATTCCACAGTGTCCTTCAGTGTCACAGTACACCTGCACTAAGAATTTGTGCCAGATTTATAGTTAAAAAATTCATAGTCTACAAAAAAAAGTGTGGTTAAGGCAGGTCCTACATTTCAGGAATTAAACTGTGCTCTTATAGCCCTGCTTTCATCAAGCTTCGCCTCCTTTATTTACTCTGTGAGCTGGGGGCATAGGTGCTCCGCCCAGCATTGAGTGCAGTCTGTATAACTTCATTGCATGTCTCGGGCTTGCTTTTGTATCAGTTGTTAACTACTTAAGTAATTCATGCTTTGGGGGCTTCAGAAGTTCTGTTTGTAGTTTTGTAACTACAGTCACAGCCTATTTTGCAAGTTTTATTGATTGTAGGCTAAAAAAGCTCCTTTTTCTAATCCATTTTTTAATCTGGAGTTTTTAAAATGAGTTGCCGTATTTTAAGCTTAAGATGCTAAGGGACTCCCTCCTGCAGTCTTCTAACCTCCTCCTCTCTCTTACCTTCCACTATTTCTCAGCCAATTGCTCTCTCTCTCTCCCTCCCCTTTGTTCTCCTCAGCATCCCTGCTGCCTCTTTGTTACATCATACCTCTGTGGCTTTAAGCATTAATTCCCCTTCGTTGTGTTCCTTTCAGGTCAAGACCCCCTACAACACACATACCTGCTGCCTTGGGAGCTCCAAAAAGCCGCCGCTTAGACTAGCAGGTACGAGTCACCCTCTACTTCCAGCTGAGGGACTCTGTCTCGGGAGCAGTGAACAGCAGATTTGAACCTGGTGCCTTTCTGCCAGCATACTAGTGCTGACTCATTTTCTTACTCGCTACTGTCTGCATTCCCATTTGCAAATTATACCCAGCTACCCCTAGAGGTCACTGTTTCCTCCTTCTTCACACACTGAATATTCTTTCATTCTTTTGCATAGCTCTTGCTCAGGTTCAGTGTTTTGGCTCGGAGTGGAGGACGCTACAGCCTCCTGTTTTAGTGGAGATGACCCTAACCACCTATACTATCCTACCTCATGCTTTTTCAATAGATCCACCTAGATACCCTCTCCCACCACATTTTTCTACTCCAGGCTTTTCTCTATCCTGCTACTGTTGAATATCTTGGATTTTAATCTGAATTTCTACCTCTTCGTTGACCAATCTTTAAGCTTCAATATGGCATTGGGTATTGTTCTGGCTTGTACTTACGTACTTCTAGTACTGGGCATAGACTGATTGCTGCTCACTCTCAGACAGGACACAGGGCAGTCCACAGACCCTCTGTACTCCAGTTTCTCATGTGTCAACCCCCAAGCCAATCTTAATCCTACCCTTATCACCATATACGGGCATAGAAAAGGGGGAAACTGCTATATGGTTATGGAATATCCCAGTGTCTACAAATGTCAGATCTTCCTCCCCCACCTTGGGTCACTCCTGAAATTCCTGCTGACCATTAAGTGATTACTTGCTGGGGATATTGAATCTAATCCTGGCCCTCCATGTCCTAATGTTCCAACTGTGTCACCTTCTGTGGCTGTCTGGGCCAATGCCAAAGGTCTGAAACTAGTCCACATGAACATTAATAGTCTCAGACCTAAAATGCATGAACTCGAGGCATGGGTAAATATGTACTCCCCTGACATAATTGCCATTTCTGAAACCAGGCTCAAGCCTAGTATCCTAATGCATAAGGTTGCACTCCAGGGCTTTAAGTCTTTTAGACAAGATAGATGTGGTAGAAAGGGTGGTGGAGTTATCATTTACGTTAAAAACTCCCTAAATGCCTCCCTGGTGATGACAGACCATACCCAATCAGATGGTGAGGCGGTGTTCATCAAAATACTGCTTGGCGGGACTAAGCCCCTGCTAATAGGCTGCATCTACAACCCACCTAAGACTGCAAATGATGCCTTAAAGAGCCTTCTGGCTCTGATGCCAGGGCTACCTCAGTGGGAGAAAATAATCCTTGGTGACTTTAACCTCCACTGTGGTCAGCGCACCATTAGTGATGTAAAATCCAGCTTGCTAGAGGCCAACTTGACTCAACTGATCCAAGGACCCACTAGGCTGAACATTAAGTCTGGAAACCACACCACATTAGACTGGATTCTTGCTTCCAGCCCAAGTAGTTTCAAACTTGTTGGGACATTTGCAGACTCCATAAGTGACCATGCCCCTATATTCGGCATCTGGAAAAATGACCATCCCAACCCTCCACCCAGAATTTTTGGGGCTCACGATTATTCCAATTTTGACACCTGTTCCTTTCTTGAAACCCTAGTAGTGGTGGATTGGACTCAAATCAAGCTAGCCCCCAATCTGGACTCAGCCCTTGATTTCTTCATCAATAACTTCCTCTCAGCCGCCAATAAGCATGCCCCCCTAAAACAAATCAGAGTCAAGGGAAAATGCTCAAAGTGGCTGTCCAGAGACCTTAAAAAACAAATGAGGATGAGAGACAAAGCCTGGGAAAAATTCAAATCTACAAATCTAACTAAGGATTGGATGGAATATAGAAAACTGAGAAACAAGTGTAAAAAGGAACTAAAATCAGCTAACAGACAAGACCTCCAGAACCTACAAACTAAAAACCTTTCGGACCCTACAAAATTTTGGTCCCAAATTAACTCTCCTAAAGGGGAACACCACCCATGAGAAAAGTGACATATTGTAGTAGCAAATGGTGTCTGCTATACTGACCCACAAGATGCTGCTAATGCACTAAATGCATTCCTCACTGACCTGGACAAATTTAAAAATAATCTCTCTGCGTCCCCCTACCCAGAATCATCTACAAGAGGAAACCCCCTTACCCTAATTTTCACTTCAAACTTGCAACTAAATCTGAGGTCCAAAAATTACTAAAACAAATCAAATCCTCTGGCTCTGCTGGGTTTGACAAGTTGGAGCCTAGACTCCTCAGAATCGCAGCCCACGTTATTGCCTCTCCAGTTACCTGGCTCCTAAACAGATCCCTGCTTGAAGGCAAAGTCCCCACTGTGTGGAAAGTTGCCTTAGTCACTCCTATCCCTAAAGGTCGGGATATTGAGCTTGTTGACAATTACAGACCGATATCCATCCTCTGCACTCTAAGTAAAGTGTTAGAGAGGATTGTATACCAGCAGGTCCAGGAATATGTTGAACGGAACAATTTATTAACTGAACGACAACATGGTTTTAGAAAAAATCATGGTACCAATACAGCCCTGATTAGCCTTACTGGGGATATCTTCACAGCCCTAGATGATGGCCTTTCAACTGGTGTGATCTTTATAGACCTCACCAAGGCATTTGACTTGGTAAATCAGCAGCAGCTTATCACTAAACTAACATCTCTTGGTCTTGATCATCTGTCCACTCAATGGTTCACAGACTACCGTAATGGCAGATCACAGATTGTCAAATGGCATGGTGCTATGTCCAACAAATGCCCTATCGTGCCCCAGGGTTCAATACTGGGACCTCTACTGTTTTCCCTATTTATTAATGATTTGCTTCAACACTGTGGAGGGGCCAACGTGACCTTGTATGCAGATGATGCCGTGCTTTATAGGTCCTCCTGAGACACTGTCCAAATAAACAAGCTTCTTAGTCAAGACCTTGGTCTACTTGAAAATTGGTTTCTTGCTAATAAATTAGTTCTAAATAGTAAAAAGACCAAAGCCATGCTATTTGGCCCTAAAAGCCTAGACCCAACGCGTTTACATTTATTGTCCCCAGCTCTTTCCAATGGCTCAAAAGCGGAATTGATCAATTGTATCAAATACCTAGGTGTATACTTAGACCAAGACTGCTCTTTAAAAGCCACATCGACCATCTGACCAAGAAACTCAACCAAATGTTAGGTCTACTATATCACCTCAGCCCTTTCCTCACTCGTGAATCCAAACTCAAGACTTCCATTGGTATACTCCTTCCAACCTTGCTATATGGGGCCCCTTTACTACAATCTGTAAGAGGTTCTGAAATGCAAAGGCTAAAAATACTGTATCACAGGATAGGGCACTTCGCTGCAGGGGTGCCACCACAGGAGCATCACTGCAAGGTACTATTATCTCTTAGGTGGCCTTCTCTAGATGGCAGATTATCATATCCATCACTCTGCCTTGCATTTAAGCTCCAGAAAAATGGCGCCCCTCCTAGCCTAATTAACACATTAGCTCCCAAAAAGAATGGGAGAACACTAAGATCCTCTGGCCGCCAGCTTTTCCTTGTCCCTAGTGTTAGGACTTCCCTAGGACTCCGGTCCTATGCTGCCTTCATCCCTCCTATCTGGAATGGTCTCCCTAGTAATCTCCAGGAATGTACCTCCCTTGGGGGCTTCAACAAGGGTCTTAAAGCCCACCTGTTGGATCTGTGCCTCTGCAACTGCTACCGCTGAGTCTATCAGACTCCCTGTTGCCGATCTAACCTTATTGGGACATCAGTCTGATTGTGATTGTCTTGTGTATAACAGTACTTCTACTCCTATTGATACTGATTGTAATTAACCTGTTGTTGTATCCTTGACTGGATCAGTATGTCTATATTGACTGTTAATTGTGAAATGACATTTATGTATTTTGTTATGTTTATAGATGTATGTAATTAATTCCGGGTCGCCCCTGAAAAAGGGACTGTTTCTGTCTCAGTGGGCCTACCCAGTCACCAAAATTTAAATAAATAAATAAATGTAGCTGTGTTTAGCAGGATTACATTAGATTTTTCCTCCCTGCTCAGCCATCTGCCACCAACGCTTCTCGGTCATGTTCCACATATATTTACAAAGCAAAAAAATACTGGCTGACAAAATAAATTAAAATTAATGAACAAAAAAAAAAAAACTTAAGGAAACCATCTAACTTGAGGTGTGTGTGTGTGTGTATATATATATATGTTAACCATGACAACCACCTCCATAGTTTCAACTACAGAAGCTCCAGTAGGACAAAAGTCCTTGGGTCATAAGAAAAACACAAAATTATAATGCAGGTGGAGGAACTACATTATTACAAAATAGAGCAAACAGCCAAGAGTTTTAAGATTTAAACATAATTTTTTTTTTCAAATACATATTATATAGTGGCCCATTTACCAAGTGCAGTAATACCCTCCAGGGTGGACGTTACTGGACCTTCCAGGGGCTATAAGGCCTTCTGCCTGCGGTGTCTGGCCTCATTATGCCCCTGGGTGGTCCGGTATTTCCCAATACCGCCTACCCTGTCGGGTGCTATTGCTTACGTGCTGTTGTCTATCCTGACAGAAGCATAGAATTTGACGGCAGACAAGGACCGCTTGGCCCACCCAGTCTGCCCATTTCCCTACCTGATGGATAAGCTGCAGATTCTAGTTAATCAACAGCTTACTTCCTCCTGCCCCCCACTAGAATTGCCTTATGCCTGTCCCATGCATTCTTGAATTCTCCCACTGTTCCTGGCTCCACAACCTCCTCAGGAAGGCTGTTCCATGCATCCACAACTCTCTCTGTGAAAAAATACTTTCTAACATTACCTCTGAGCTGTCCCCTCTATCTTCAAATTGTGCCCCCTTGTTCTTGCACATCTCTTCTTCTGAAAGATACTACCCTCTTGTACCTTGTTAATTCCCTTGAGATACTTGAAAGTTTCTATCATGTCCCCCCTCCTTTCCTCAAGGGTATACATATTAAGCTGCTTTAGTTTTTCCTCGTATGTCTTCTGGTGCAGACCTTGCACCATTTTGGTTGCCCTCCTCTGAACAGCCTCCACTCTGTCTATGTCTTTGCGGAGATGGCGTCTCCAGAATTGCACACAGTACTCCAGTACTCCAGATGGGGTCTCACTAACTGTCTGTAGAGAGGGATAACAACTTCCTGTTTTCTACTGTTGATGCCTCTCCCTATGCGTCCCAGTATCCCCCAGCCCTCCTTACTGCCTTCTCACATTGCTTGCCCACCTTTGGGTCATCTGATATAATTACTCCTAGGTTTCTTTCGATTTTTGTTGTTGTTATTAACTCACCCCCCATTGTGTATTCTTTCCCTGGGTTTTTGTTTCCCAGATGCATTACCTTGCATTTCTTTGCATTGAATCTGAGCTGCCACGTATTTGACCAGTCCTCCAACCTTGCCAAGTCCCTTTTCATCCTTTCTACCCCACCTTATGTATCAATCCTGTTGCAGAACTTTGTGTCATCCGCAAAGAGGCATACCTTTCCTTCCAGGTGCTCTCCAATGTCACTTATAAAGACCGGTCCCAGTACTGAACACTGCGGTACCCCGCTAGTTACCCTCCTTTCTTCACTGTGGACTCCGTTTACTATTACTTTTTGCATCCTGTTGTCAAGCCAGTTTTTTATCCAGGCTACCACCTTGGGACCCACTCCAAGACTGGCTAACTTGTATATTCTTGTGAGACTGTGTCAAATGTCTTGCTAAAATCTAGGTAGGCCATATCCACAGCCCCTCCCTGGTCTGCTACTTTGGTCACCCAGTCAAAGAAATCTATTAGGTTCATCTGACATGACCTTCCTGCTGTGAAACCTTGCTGCCTTGGGTCCTGTGCCCCACTGGCCTCTAGGTAGTCAACAATTCTTTCCTTCAGAAGTGAGTCCATCATTTTCCTACCACTGAAGTCAAACTAACTGGTCTGTAGTTTCTGCCTCTGCCCTGCTCCCACTTTTGTGAAGTGGAATCACATTTGCCCTCCTCCAGTCCTCAGGTACCACCATCCTCCATGATTTGTTAAAGAGAGTAGTCAGTGGTGTACTAGTTCTACCCTTAGTTCTTTTAGTATTCTTGGGTGAATCCCATCAGGCCCCATTGCTCTGTCCACCTCAGTTTCCAGGTTCTTTCAAAACCTTTCTTCTGTGAATGGACTGGTATCGACCCCTCATTCAGAGTTTCTCCCTTGTTTGGTTTAGGCACCTCCCCCTCCTCATCTGTTGTGAATACTGAGCAGAAATATTCGTTCAGTATCCCTGCTTTTTCACTGTCACCCTCTGCCCACATTCCCTCCCCTTTATTAAGTCTCTGTATCCCTCCCTTGGTCTTTCTTTGCTCCCTAATGTACCTATAAAAGGTTTTATCCCCCTTCTTAACAGAGTTGGCTATCTTTTCCTCAGTTTGTGCCTTTGCTATTCTGACTGCCTTCCCTGCCTCCTTCTGCTTTAACCGATAAAGTTCTCTGTCCTGCTCCTTCTGTGTTTCCTTATATTTCCTGAATGCTATCCTTTTCTCCTTAACTGTCCCTGCCACCTCTTTTGAGAACCATAGTGTTTTTTTCCTTGATTTTGTTTTATTGATTTGCTTCACACAAAGGCTTGTTGCCTCTGCGATGGCTGTTTTATTATTCCCCATTGTTCCTCCACCCCTCCTTCTTGCCCATTTGCTAGTGCTTTTCTAAGGCACTCTCTCATTTTCTCAAAGTCAGCCTTCCTAAAGTCCAATACTCTTGTTTTTGTATGGCTTGACTCTATGGCTGTGTTTATTGTGAACCACACTGTTTGGTGGTCCTTGTTCCAGATGGCTACCACTTCTAAATCTGAGATCCTTTCTCCTTCCCCATTTGAGAGTACCAGGTCTAAGATTGCTCCCTCCCAAGTGGGTTCCAACACTAGCTGTCTGAGGCATGCCCCTGTAGGGGCCAAGAATGACCCTGTTTTGGATGTGCCTGCAGCAAGGTGCTCCAGCTAACATCTGGCATATTCAGGTCCCCCATCAACAATATCTCCCTTTTCTGCCATTTTAAGGATGCCTTCTATCATTTCCTTGTCCATTTCCTCCCCTAGAGATGGGGTCTGTACACAACCCCCATACAGATTGTGGTGCCATTTCCTGTCTCCAGGGTGACCCATAGTGACTCATCAACTTCCTGTTTATTCTTTAGTTCTGTTGCTTTAATCCCTTCCCTTACATAGAGAGCTACTCCTCCTCTTCTTTTACCCACCCTGTCCCTCCTCTAGACTGTGTATCCTGGTATGTTGACTTCCCATGCATGGTTCTCTGTGTATCATGTTTCAGTGACTGCCACAATATCCAGGCATCCCTCTTCCATTAAGGCCATAGTTCAGGGATCTTGTTGCACAGACTACGGGCATTGGTACTCATCACTTTCCATTTATTTTTGATGGCCTTACCCCTTTTAGCCCCATCCCTGTCCTTAACACCTTTTTCTGCATTTATCCCTGTCCTGCTCCCTACTGACTTCTCTGCCTTGGTGTTTACCTCTCTAACTACTGCGCTTTGTAGGGGGAGGCTGGGATTTCCCTGCTCCTTTTCAGTGCCTCCCACCTTGGCTAGTTTAAATGCTTGCCAATGAAGCACTTAAACCTGTCACCTAGGATCCTGGATCCTCCCCTGGACAGATGCAGACCATTGCACCAGTATAAACCTGCATCCCTCCAGGTGGCTCCCGAGTCCCCAGTGAAGCCAAAACCCTGAGCTCCACACCAGTTTTTCAACCATTCTTTGAATCCCATGGTGCGGAATACCCTAGCATCATCCTTGCCATAGATAGGCAGCACCTCCGAGAAGGTTACCATACATGCTACTTACCTAAGGCCCCTCCCCAACTCCACAAACTCCTCTTGCACCGCTCTGATCCCATTTACAGCCAGGTCATTTGTCCCTAGGTGGACAATGACATCCAGCTCCCTCCCTCATGCAGCTGCTCCCGCGATCCTGAGGATTTTCTTCCTGTCCCTCCAAGCCGTGGTGCCAGGCAGGCACCTTACCTCCCTGTCCCCTTCCTCCCCCACGTCTACCCCCCTAATGATTGAGTCCCCCACCAGGAGTTGTTTCCTTCCCCTGTGGGGTCTTGTGTCACCCTCCTGTGGGTCTCCTTTGTGGAGGTTCCCAGCATCCTCCTTGGTCTCCACTGCAGGTGCCTCCATAGAGGAACCGCTCTTTGCCAGAACAGCATATGAATTGTGGAGAGCTACTGCTTTGTATGCTTATTGTCTCTTCCCTCTATGTATTTTTACACTTACTTTCCTACTGCCTATGTGCCCTTACAACTCTCACCCTTCCTGTTCTGGGACAGGAACTTCCTGTAGTCTTCAGTAGTCTCCTTCCTCCGTGCTTGGATTCAGACCTCCAGCAACCTAGGGGGGGGGATAAAGAGTTGTTTTTTTTTTTTAGGTTCCTTCAAGATTGTTGAAACTAATGTGTCTCAGTGATCCTTCCCTTCCTATTGCCAAACAGGAAGCTCCTGTTGTCAGTCAAATTCAGTGGCTATAAAACTAGAATTGGCTTTGGGTGGGAAGGAGGGAAATTAGTAAAACATCTGTAGTTCTGGACCTCTGTTTCTTGCTCTGCAACCAGTTCTCTTCTGCTAAGCCACACCCCCAATTAGATTCACTCTCTGCTCTCAGTAAATTAAGGCGATACTGCCCCCTTCCTCAGAAAAAAACACTTTTTTTTTTCTTAAATGAGACCCCCTTCTTCTAGTAAAGTATCTGCTTAATCCAAACAGGTGCTACTACTCCTGCTGAGACAGAAGTGATTAATTAGTAAAAAACCTGTAGTTCTGGATTTCTGTTTCTTGCTCTGCAACCAGTTCTCTTCTGCCAGAAACAGCCGGTCATGGATATGGTCAGAATGACCCTGTAGCTGGGAGGAGAAATACTGCATTGCTAGCAGTACTTCTCTGAGTTCCAGAAGGTTGATGCATCATAATGACTTCTGTGGGTTCCTTGTGCCACTCGCTGTGAGGTCCTGCAGGTAGGCACCCCCATCCCAGGACTGCAGTATCTGCAGTAAGAATACTTGTTGCTGATTGCTGCAGGAAGGGGATGCCTTCCCCGAGGTTGCTTTCTTCCTTCCACCGCTGTAATGATTCCACTAGTGCTTTTGTCACTGGCAGTAGCTTTGAAAGTGGGTCCCATCTTTGATACCATTTGTTTCTTAAGTGGGACTGGATAGCTCACAATTGGAACCTGGCCCATGGAACCATAGCTATGGATGCGGCCATGTGTCCTAGTAATTGCAGGAAGTCCCTTGCAGGTCTTGGCTGACCTGCTGTGAAATACTCTGCTGTTGCTATCAAAATACAGGTTACTCACTTGTAACAGGAGTTCTAGGAGTGGTATATGTTGTTCATCCACACTGTCTGGCAGGTACCTTGCCGCTTTAAGATGATCCGGAAAGTCTTCAAGCTGGCTTCTCCCACCCACCCGGGTGATGAAACTCTCAGCTCCGCCCCATGAAGCCAGATCTAGCCCACTTGAAGCCAGGTTGTGCACCAAAGCCGGGGAGGTCGGGTTGGTCCGTGTGGACAAACAACATGTACCACTCCTGTTATAGGTGAGTAACCTGTATTTCTAGGGGTGTGGATATGTTGTTCTATCCACACTGTCTGGCAGACTCCTAGCAGTTGTCTGGGAGGGGGGAGGCAAGGTGCACACACCCTACTTAGGGAACAGGGACTGGAGAACTGAGGTTCCAAAACCAGCATCCCAGCGTGACTCAAGGTAGATGTGGTAATGGGAAATGAAGGTGTGTGCTGACTTCCAGGTAGTAGCCCTGCAGATTTCCTGGATAGGGACGTCCCTAGAAGCAGCCACTGACCCAGCGGTATGGCGGGTGGAATGAGCCTTAAGCTATATGGGAGGCTCCCAATCCGCCAACCTGTAGCAGAGATCAATGCAGGAAGTGGTCCATCTGCCAATCATTCACTTTGCTGCAGATCTGCCAGGTGCAGCTTCAGCGTAGGTGACAAACAGCTGGTGAACCTCTCCCCGAGCTTCCGCCGTACGCTTTTTGTAGTAAGTAAGCGCTTCTCAGGTCCAAAGTATGGAGCCTGTACTCTTGTCTCCAAGGTGTGATTGTGGTAAAACATCGGCAGAGTCAACACCTGGTTCAGGTGAAACTCCGACACCACCTTCGGGAGAAATTTTGGGTGGGAGCGCAGGACAACCTTGTCCCTGTGGAAGACTAGGTAGGGAGCTTTGATGTAAAGCACCTGGAGCTCCCCAATCCTTCTGGCTGACATGATAGCTACCAAGAAGGTGGTCTTCCATGACAGGTGAGAGATGTCACACCTGTGCATCGGTTCGAATGGCTTGCCCATGAGCTTGGCCAATACCAGCAGCAAATCCCATGGAGATGGTGGTTCATGCACCGGAGGGGATATGTGATCTAGGCCCTTGAAAAAGCACCAGACCACCTTCTCCTGCACCACGACTGCTTGCCAGCCCAAGCCTGGTATGCAGAGATATTTGCCAGGTGCAACTTGAGGGTCGTCGACCGAAGCCCCTGCTGGGAAAGGGACCACAGGTAGTCCAGAATGCTAGCCAATGGACAGGAAGAGGGGTCCAACCTCTTGCCTTGACACCAAATGGAGAATCTCTTCCATATGAAGGCATAGCATTTTCTGGTCAACTCCTTGCGGGATGCCTCAACGATGTTGAGGACCTCGTCGGAAAGACCCAAGGCCTAGAACTCTAGCCAATCAGGAAACAGGCCATCAGGTGCAGGAGATTGAAGGTCCGGATGGAGTACCTTCCCCACGCTGACGTGGAGCAGGTCCAGGCGGGCTGGAAGCCACCTCAGGAGCCTGGAGCTGAGGCTGAGGAGATCTGGATACCAGAACTGGCGAGGCCAATCTGGAGCTACCAGGATCACCTGCACCTTGTCCCTCCTGATAGTGAGGAGCACCATGTATCAAGGGCAGAGGAGGGAAGGCGTAGAAGAGGCCCGGGCTCCATGGCCTGGAGAAGACATCCCCCTGCAGTGAGCCCTGCTGAGGGGGGTGGGCATGGTACAGTCTCACCTGGGCGCTCTCCCTGGAGGTGAACAGATCCACATGAGGTGTGCCCCAGTAGAAGAATAGGTCTTGTACTATCTCCGGCAGGAGAGACCACACGTGAGATGCATCGCCTATCCGGCTGAGGGCATCGGCCAGACTGTTTGAGGCTCCTGCCACATGAATGGCTAGGAAATCCACCTCCAGGCTGAGCACGAGTGACCAAATGTGAAGAGCTTCCTTGCACAGAGGCAAGGAATGCATCCCGCCCTGCCTGTTGAGATAGTACATGGTCATGGTGTTGTTCATCCGTACCTGGACCACTTGACCCGAACAAATGGAGCGAAGGTGGTCAGGGCTAGCTGGGCCACTCGGCACTCCAGCAGGTTGATATGGCATCAGGACTCCTGATAGGACCAGAGTCCATGGGCTGTGTGCTCCCCCAAATGGGCACCCCAACCCATCAGAGAGGCATCGATCGTCAGGATGACTGTCGGCTTGGGATGGATGAACGGGACTCTCTCCCACAGATGAGCTGGGACAAGCCACCACTGCAGGCCGTCCCACATCTCCTGGGTCACAGGGACTGGCTGGTCTATATGACCTGAGTGCTGAGACCACTGGCGGGCCAGCCCCCACTGCAGGGGGCACATATGCCATTGGGCCCGATGGACCACACTGGTGCAAGCCACCATGAGACCCAGAAGGCACAGGAGGTCCCAGGCAGGGCACAGTTGCCCAACCAGAAATGATTGGGCAAAGGAGGAAAGGACCTCAGCCCTGTCCGCCAGGAACCGGGTTCTGGCTCAGAGAGAGTCGAGCTCTGCCCCAAGGAACTGAATCACCTGCGAGGGCACAAGTTCTGACTTGGCCCCGTTGTTGAGGAGGCCGAGTTGAAAGCAAATCTGGAAGGCCAGATCTCTGGACCGCTCCACCTCCAACCTGGAGGGACCTGCTATCAGCCAGTCGTACAGGTAAGGGTAGACCCAGACCCCTCAGCACTGCAGGAATGCTGCCACCACTATGATGCATTTGGTGAAGACCCTGGGAGCCGAGGAGAGGCCAAAGGGCATGGCTCAGAACTTATAGAGGGTTCCCTCTGCCCGAAAGCAGAGGAACCGCTGGTGAGACAGACGGATTGGGACGTGAAAAAACGCACTCTGGAGGCCCAGGGAGCAGAACCACATGCCCTGCTCCAGGGATGGTATTATCTGACCCAGGGTTACCATCCGAAAGGGTGCAGCCTTAGGAACTTGTTCAGGTCGTGCAACTCGAGAATGGGGCACCAGCCCCCCCTCCATCCGTTTTGAAACCAGGAAGTACCTGGAAACAAACCCTGGGCATGGAGGAGGATCTGCAACCTTACTGACTACCCCCTTGCAGAGGAGTTGGTCGATGTCGTCTCGGAAGAGCTGACTGGGAGGCTGTGGACCCGGTAGTCCCACGCGGGTGCGAGCTCGAAAGAGAGGGACCTACTCAAACTCCAGAGGTAGGCCCCTGCCCACCACTTCCAGCACTCAGCGGTCCTTCATGATAGCAGACCAGGCGGAAAGGAAGTGGCTGTGCTGGCCCCCCACAGGGGTATCCAGGAGAGGTGAGATGAGTTTGGGGCAGCACCCCGCAACCCGTCACTGGGTAGGCTTGGAGGAGGAGGGACCGGCCGAGGAGCCACCGGGGCCCTTCCCCCTAGGCTTTCTGACCAAGGAAGCAATGGACTTGGCTCTAGGGCACCACGTTTGAGCCTTCTGCTGCTGCTGCTGCTGGGCAGGTCTTGCCACAGGAGTGGAGGGATGAAAGGGTTTACGCTGCTGATGGTGGCCTTTGTCCTTCTGTGCAGATGTGACCGAATCTAGGGTGGCACTGGATTTTTCAATGTACTGGAGCTGGCCCTCCACACCTGGCCCGAACAGGTCGTTGCCCATAAAGGGAACATCTACGAGCTTGTGTTGGGTGTCTGCCGTGAAGGTTGAGATCCACAACCAAGCCCTGTGGCGCATGGCCACTGTGGCCACTACCAAATGGGCACAAGAGTCTCCAATGTCCAGAGTCTTCTGGAGCTGCTGCTTTGCCACTGCCCTTCCCTGATCCCAGACCTGCTTGACTGTGGTCTGGAGGTCAGCCAGGAGATGAGGGAGCACCTCATCCAGGGAGCCCAACAGGGCATGAGAGAAGTGTGCCATCATAACAGCTGATCTGGCCTGGCAAAGGCCCAAAGTGGAGGCAGCATACACCTTTCTCCCTGAGTAGTCCAATTTCTTGGACTCTTTATCTGGGGGTTGTCCACGTCCCTCATGTTGCCCGAGCACCTGAAGACAGAATCTGCCACCAAACCCTCGGCCAAGGGGTGCTCTGAGAAGCCGGAGAGAGAGAGCCAGTAGAGACCGCATACTTGTGGGCCATCCTGGCCGATGTTGCTGGGCAGGAGGCTGGGCACTGCCAGAGTTCTAACATCGGGCCCACAATGGCCTTGGCTATGGGGAAGGCCTCCATGGGGGAGTCCCCCTTGTCCAGAATCTCTGTAAGGGGATATCTGGCCCGTTTCTGCACAGGTTCAAGTGGCATCCTGGTGGATTCTGAGATTAGTCGAAGGATACTGAGGAATGAGGTGGGTCTCTTGTCCACAGAAAGAACCCCACCGAGGATTCCAGATCGACTAGATGGGCATGCAATGAGGAGTCTTCGGACTCTGAAGAGTCTGCGTACAGCTGGTGACCACCTGAGCCACTCTCCACTCGCCAGGGGTAAGAGTGGCCGACAATCGATGGGACAAACCTTGAGCCGACTGAGAATCCTTGGTCGGCATCCCTATCTTCGGCTTGGGAGGTGGTGGTTTCACCACAATGGGTGGGGCAGCCGGTTTTGGCTGAGCCGCCGGCGCCGGGACTGGATCCTCGACCGGGGAACCGGCAGCAGGAGTCAACTTTGGCCATTCGGGCGACAGCTACTTAATTGCCAGTGTGGAAGCCGGTGTTGGCTTGCTGCCAGCCAAAAGGAGCTGTTGCCACATTAGGTCCTCATAGTGCCAATGCAACATGTGCCGGAGCCTCTCCTCAGCTGAGGAGGATGAGGAAGAAGAGCGATGGTGCCACTTTCCATGATGTTGGGACCAAGATCGTCGACGTTGGTGGGATTTCCCCAAAGCAGAGGAGGACCGAGACCAGCAGCAGTGCCGGCGGTGGGCCGAGGAAGGAGCGGGGGAAACCTGCTGCCCCTCCGGTTCAGGGTGCTGGGCCAGGGACTTCGGCTCAAAGGTCTGAGACAAGTCCTTGGAAGGCATCGGAAGCACTGGTGTCTGAGAGAGAGAGTTGTTGGCCTCCTCGGTTGACAACCTGTCGGTGGGCTCGAGAAAAATCTCGGCCACGTCAACAGGTGTCTCGGCTGGCTGGTCTGATGGGGATACCGTGAAACCAGTGGCCTGGGCCGCAACATCGACCAAAGTCGAGAGTCGACGATCCGGAGAACAAGATCTCTCCCACTTCCAAGAGCATCGACGGTGGGTCTTACCTTTTTTCGGATCCTTCTCCCAGGACCAAGGAGTGAGAGACCCAGAAGGACCCTCCCCTTTAGTCAAGAGGGACTGGCACAGCTCCCGAAAGGAAGCTGTGTAAGAAGAGCCCAGTTGGAGCAGAATAAAGGCCGAAGCCGAAGAGGAGCTCACTGTGGCCTGGGCCGCCTCCTCCTCCAGGGCCGTGAGCTGTTCAAGCTGTTCCAGTTGTTCCACAGAGCCCGCCATCGCCGACACCACCCAGCGGGCCTCCTTCAATTTCACTGGCAGGCACCATTTCTACGGTCACCCCAGCTGGAGTCGGGCAGCGCGGTCTTCCAGCACCGATGGAAAAGGACAGACACATCTGCATAAGCCTGCAGACTGTTAATTAGTGCCGAGGCAATAAGCATACGAGGCGTGAAGTTTATGCGCGACATCTTCTGATTCGCAGGCACCGCGGAACCCAGGGACGGTCTTGTCCTCCATCGCAGCCGAGGGAAGAGGGTGAAGACTGAACTGAAACGAGTTTCAAAGTAAGTTTAGGAAACAAATCCGAAGTTTTTAGAGCCAGGACCTGCAAAACGCAAGAGCACTAAGGAGGGAACCTGATGCTTCCAAGTGGTAAGAAAGATCTGACGTCATGGGGCAGAGCCGAGGGTTTCATCACCCGGGTGGGTGGGAGGAGCCAGCTTGAAGACTTTCCGGCCCATCTTAAAGCGGCAAGGTACCTGCCAGACAGTGTGGACGAACAACATATCCATGCCCCTAGAACCTGTAATTCAGGCCTGTGGGAGGAAAGCTTTTCCCTGCAGAGTGTTTAGCTCTTTTCCTGTGGAGTCCTGTACTTGAGTAGGCTCTAGCTGGTACTTGTACAGATTTTTCCAAAATCCCTGGTTCTCTAAGGTGCTTTTCACCAACTGAACTGAAAACATTGTCTCTTGTTCTGTTTTCCCTGAGACTAGCCAGTCGTTCAGGTAGGGGAAAACCACCACGCCTTGTTTTCTCAGATGTGCTGCCTCTACAGCCAAGCACTCTGTGAAAACCCTTGGAGCAGAGGTGAGACCAAAGGGAAGAGCTGTGAACTGGTGTTGGCAGTTCCTCAGCTTGAATCTGAGAGATTTTCTGTGGGATGGCCTGACTGGGATATGAAAATAGGCATCTTTGAGATCCAAGGATCCCACCTAGTGACCTGCCTGCAAGAATGCTATCACTTAGTGTGACCATCCTGAATTTTTCTTTTTTCAAATGCTTGTTCAGAAATGTGAAATATAAAATGGGTCTCCACTCCCCATTTTTCTTGTGGATCAGGAAGTATCTTAAGAATAGGACCCTGCCCCGCTAGGAGGCAGGGACATTTTCTATGACTTTTTGATATTAACAGTCTTTTTACTTCCAGTTCAAGCAGAATTCTTTCTGTGGGAGAATGAGTTGGAAAACGTTTGTGTTTCTGCAGGTTTGGAAATGCCTTGAACTGGAGACACAATCTGAGGCTCACTACTTTCAGTACCCACTTGTCTGTGGTAACGTTTATCCATTCCTGGGAGTAGTGGGTCAGTCTTCCTCCCACTGGCAATGGGTGGGTGACCTGGGCAAAATTGTCAGGACATTGGTGCTGGAGTTTTAGCACTCTGTCTTGAAGCCCTTCTGCCCCTGCCCTATAGTAACCTCTTTGTGATTGGTTTTCATAGGGGACATAGGCTCTTGGGAAGTATCTCCTGCTTCTGCCTCCCCTTCCACTGGGCTTGTAAGAGGTAGAGTCCTTTTCCTTCTCATCATTACTTTTGTTTTCATCCACTTTTTTTCATGTATGTCTCTGTTTTGTCACCAAATAATGAATGTCCCTCAAAGGAAAAATGAGTATCCTAAAACAGGACAGTACTCCTAAGCCAGGAAAAATTTCTTAAGGATACAGCATGACCTAGAACTCTGGAAGCAGTTTCATTAGTGTCCATTGCAGTGTGGAAATGATATTTTGTGGCATCCAGGGCTGATTTTGCTGTGGCAATCAGGTTCTGTGTCAATTCACCAATCTGATCTTTTGGCCAGTGCCAGAGTTGTGTTCCAAAGTGCTTTCTGGAACTGTGCTATTTGTGCTGAATAGGCTGCCTGCCTGATAAGCAGGGGAAGCTGTTTCATCAACATTTTTAGTCATAGTATCCAATTTAGTGTCTATTTCTGGGGGCTGTGCAAATAGAGTGACTGTTGGCTCTCACAAGCAGCAGCCTGGACTACTCTGTGATGATCAGGATAAGCATACAGGTATTCCACCCCCTGTTCATCCACTTGATATTTTCTTTCAATTTTCTTCTCTCTGGCTGCAGCTGAAGTGGGTGCATACATGATTTTAGATATGGCCTCCTTAAGTGGTTTATGTATGGGAAGTAATATTCTTCTTGGTGGAGCTACTCCCATCATGTCCATAAAGTCAGCACCCTCTTTGTCCTCCTCTGTTTCTAGTGGGGGGGGGGGATGTTGAAGATATTGACCACTTGTCTGTCAAATGAGGAAAAAGATGAGCTGCCCTCATTATGCCTTGGAGAAGATTCGTAATCTTATAAAAACATATACCATGACAGCAGAAAAAAGACCAGAGGTCCATCCAGTCTTCTTATAATCCCTGGAACCTATTGTTCATCCAGGGTACTAACCTTCCTCGTCCTGTCCCCATTCTCTTCCCTGGTCTTGTCGCCCCAGGTGACAGTTATTCCCTTCATTCTGTCCCATGCCTGCCTGAATCCCCTGACTGTGTTTGCACCCACCACCTTAGCCGACAGACTGTTCCAAGTTTCCACCACTCTTTCCATAAAGCGGTACTTCCCTCTTGCTCAGGCGCATCCTCCAATTCCATGGGGTCACCTTCCTCCGTTTGCACCTAGTATAATTTGTCTTTTTCTTCCTCAAGCAGATACATTTGAGTTTGAGCCTGGGGGGTTGGCAGGTACCTTATTACAATTTCCCATGGCCTGGACCACCTAGAAAAATTGCCACATTTTTGATACGTCCTCCGAAGAGAGCATCTTATCTGTGTCATCTGTGCCTGCTCCTTTTTGCATTCAGAAAGAGTGGAAGTGACTTTCTTTTCTTTAACTTTCTTTTTGGCAGACACTGTTTCCATGTCTGCTAGTCTTGCCTTCACTAGATTCAAGGTTCCCCCTTTCGGAAACCCTGATGTCTGAACCATGTTTACCAAGTCTTTCTGATGGCTGTACAGCTTTATTTTTTATTTTTTTGTCACCTTTTACATTATTTGCTGCTGTACTTTTCTGATGTGTGCTTTCCACCATTGTTGGGAACTATGTCAGAGCCTTTTTCATAAATTTTTGGTGACACAGAGACGGATCGAGAAGGCATATTTTCTGTTTAACGTGTTTCCCCTTCATAATGAGGTTTTTGTACAAATAAAAAAATATGACAAGACTTAAGATTTACAAAGTTGTGTTCTAGACCTAGACACTTTACACAAAGCTCGTGGCAATCTACCTTTGCCAGGAGCTGGAAACAAGTTTTTACAGTTTTTAAATGTAACCCCCCCCCACTCCCAGTGTAGGGGTATCCAGATGGTGCAAAGGTGGGAGAGGGCACTGTACAGCCAAGAAACACAGTCCAGAAATAAAAACTGGAAAACAGTACCTGGTTTCCCGCAGATGGTGCAGGTGATGGATTAGCTCCATCAGGGGGTGCCCAGGGATGGTACACTGGTGGGATGGAGAATGCAGACTCTTCACCTGCCTGGCCTTGCCAACTTCGCCCGCAGACCTTTGTAGACTTTCACCAGGCAGGCCTCTCAACATCATCCTCGGTGGTGATTAGGATCCAGACCCATGGAATGCCACCCTGAAACACACACTGGGACATGGCTGTGGAGGCAAACGTCAGCAAACAGTTTATCCAGAAAAAACAGTAGGCAAAAATCAGAACTGCAAAAACAGGGGATCCCATTTAATAGTTGGTTAAAACTTTATTTTTGACAGGATGAGAACTTTAGGCCCATGGGACCTATTTACAGAGTTGTCCTGTATAACAATCATACTTATAGTCCTTACAATGAACAGTTGATAGAACAGTCACTCTATGGAGCAGAAAACACAAACAGGTTGCTCAGGACTGAGTGGTCACATTAGAAGCTCATTAGTCACTCTGAACTGGGAAGGTCACCTCAAAGCTAGTGGTGCTCTGGACTATGGCGGTCACCAAGTAAGCAAGTTAGTTCAGGTGGCTACCCATAGCCTAGGTAACTACAGTCCAAATGTAGGGAGCAAAATTTGTGTCCGAATCAGGCCTTTTGCATGCTGGCAGCAAACTTTCCTTTCTCCAGTTTTGGCAAACTCCGAGCAAGGAGCACAAACCTCCAGGAGATGGCCAACCCTGCCTGGGACACCCTCTTTGTCTGCTCCTCCCTCACATGTCCCTTGAGCTCAAACTTCTGAGGGGCAGCTGCACAGACCCACAACCACCCTCCGAGCAAGCTCCTTCCAGGCACAGAGCCCAGGAATAAGAGTTCCAGTCAGAGGGGAAGACTAGGACCAGGGGATGTCCAGGACCCCTTGCCCACCACTACAGCCCCCTCAACTCATGTCCAAACATGCTCCCTTGCAGACAGCAAATTTTCCTTCTGTCCTCTCCGAGGGACTCGATGCGCAGGCTAGCCCAAAACAGGACTCACAAAGCAATGGCTGCCATCATGTCCTTTTCCCTGACTCAATGCACAGCCGACCCCCCAAAAAAAACAAATTCACGGCCGAGAGGGCGAGCATCCCACTCTGACCTCCTCCTTCTCGCTGTCTCACTCTCTCTTTTCCCCTCCTGATTTCCTGTCTCTCCCTCTTATCCCTTCTCTCTCTGGGTGCCAACCCCCCCCCAGGTCCAATCACAGACCGATCCTTCTGGCGCGAACAGACACTGTGCTCCCAATGCCCCCCAGGATAGGTAGTCCCAAATGAACTATTTACAATTTCCCCAACTAGCACCAAAGAGTACTGCCATGGAAAAGGAGAAGCCTCTTCTTTAAATTTCCTAAACCGGTAGCTGCGCATTTTCAGAGTGTGCAGAACCACCATCTTTATTTACATTATTTATTTATTTAAAGGAGAGTGGTCCCGAGCCCAGCCAACCTCAAAACCAGACCTGAGACCACTAACCCCTGATCCCTGGAGGTGCAGCAACATTCCGGTGCTCAGCCCGGCCCCAACAGGCTGAGACACCAGGAAAAGTGTCTGAAGCCGCTAGCCGCACCATCAGAGGGTCTCCAGACATGACTCCCACTAGGAGCCACAGGGTGCAGCGCAGCGGGGGAGCACCGGAGCTGTGGGGCTCTACAGGTAAGCCCATATGGGGGGCTTACATAAATACTGTAGGTTCACAAGGTCTCTTGGACATACCAGTTTGACAGAACCTTAAAATACCCACATGATTCCCAAGAACGCTGGAGTGCAAGAGCCCAATAGTCCAAAAAAAAAAAATACTTATGGAAAGGAAACTGCCAGAGGTCAAATCACGATTCTTGTAACAGGAACCGATTAATTAAGGTAAAAGGGCACAGACAGAAAGGGAAAGTGAAAGCATTCCATTTTCTGTGACTTGCATCAGGATAAGAAGCTAAACCACTGTCAAATTAAGTAAAAGTGGTTAAAGTTAGCAAAAAAAACAAAACAAAAAAGAAAACAGTAGCCAACTAGGGTAATCTCCAGTTCCTGGGAATTAATCGAGAACCGGAGAAAACATAAATACTAAAATAACTCTTAGCTAATGCAGAGTAATCAAATAACTTAATAGAAATTACACTTTAACTGAACTAGAAAATAAAGCGACTGGAGAACCAGCCATTACCGGAGTTCACTACGGGATGATGTCACAGTGTACTGCGATGACCCCATTATGGTCCTTTCTTTTCCTCCAAGTCTGCTGCAGCAGTGTTGTCCCTTAATTTATCAGCTTCTTTCTGTCTTTGTTGTTCCCCCTTGTTTAGGAAGGCCACCTGAATGAGGGTCTCACTATCCCTTTACCTCGAGGGGCCATATCAGAGCCATTGCTAGTACGCCCCCCCCCAGGAATCTAGTAGAAATTCCTGTAGAAACCCAAATGTGCAAATGTACAAAAGTACATTGCTTGTATTTATATATGCCCTTCCCATGTCTAGGGGATGAGAAATTAAGAAAGACGAAAAGTGGACCCTGGTATGTACTTTAAATCCATTGTGGCAGTCTTGAAGCTGCTAAATAAAAAAATACCCCACTTACCTTTTTTTTTATCTGCAGTAAGCCTTGTAAAGGAAGCCCCATTTAGACGCTCTGAGCGAACCGCTGCCCGACGATGCACACATTCCAGCAGTCAGGAGCGTTCTTTAAGTTACTGCTCGACGATGCACACATTCGAGCGGTACTAGCAGTAGCAATTGTATGTATCAATTTTGTGTTTTTTTTAATTTCTCCCTGTATTTACCAGCCAATGCTATTGCAGCTTAGTGCAAGGTTCTGGTAACTAGGGGAAAGAGGTCTCCAGAAAAGAAGTAAACAGACCCTGAAATAAAACGCCACAGAATAAAAGCAAATAGACAAGGTATTTTCTTGTATTTCTAGACGTTGGTCTGCTGAAGTGCTTTTATTATTTTAAAACATGTCCAGCGCGCTGTACCCTGTAGAGTCTGTTCAGGTATGAGCAGTAAAAATGATAAACAGTACTAGCGATGCAGGAAAAAGCTGAGACTGTAAATAGTAGCATGCAACGTTGTAATAGCCTTGAAATAGCAGCATTGCCTTTCGCCACAGTTTAAACCTGGGGATTTTTCTTTTTGAATACTTATTTCCTTTACGTAAGTTTCTGTGCTGCTGTTACTTGGAAATTAGGCCTCAGGCTCCAGTATAGGATTAACAGGCAGGGAATCCTGTGTTTATAAACGCAATAACAGAATGTTACAGGGATGCACTGTTTAGTCCTATACTTTTATTGTTATTTTCAGCATTACCTGTATATTTTATTCTCAAAACACACAACAGAGTTTGTCTGAGAAACAAATACAATTATCACAAAATATATGAGGCTGCTAGAATATCTTAAAGCAATACTGTTTGTTTTGTTTCATTTGTTTCTTTGCCATGTATGAAATGAAATACATTACATTTGTCAGGGGAACCAAACTAAAGCCATGCTGCTTGGATCAGCCCCAAAGCTCCTGGCTTGCACAACAGCACTGACGGTGCAGGACTTAGAAGGTCAATTACTGGAATGTGTGACCTCTTTCAAGTACCTGGGCATCCTGCTAGAGCAATCTCTTGATCTTAATCTTCATGTACAGTCTGTTTGCAGAGCTGTCAACTCCAAACTGGGTGTTGCATATAAGACTAGTTATATGCTCATGCCATCGACTAAAATGGCCATTGC
This sequence comes from Neoceratodus forsteri, assembly GCA_016271365.2. Classification (NCBI taxonomy): domain Eukaryota; kingdom Metazoa; phylum Chordata; order Ceratodontiformes; family Ceratodontidae; genus Neoceratodus; species Neoceratodus forsteri. The sequence continues at coordinate 272,488,936 of JADMNL010000025.1, forward strand.
GAGGAGGATTCTGCGCCCCACCCTAACCTATGGGGCTTCCTTATTTGGGGCTGCTCATAAAACTGACCTACTCAGATGGGATATTACGTATAACAACATATGTCGCTATGCCTCTTCTGCTCTTCGGCTTAAACACCACTGTCAGCTTTATAATGATCTTGGTTGGCTGTCTCCGTTAGCTAGTAGGAAATACTACTTTGGCTCTCTTATTGATTCGATAATTCGAAATCAAACCCCTAGGTGTCTTGCAGCTATGCTTCTTCCTCAGGACATACTCCATGGTCTACGATCAGCTGACAAATCCTTTCTGAATTTGCCGAGGTGCTGCATGAGGAAAGGAACTGTTGCATTTGAACATGTAGCTCCACAGCTTTGGAATTCCCTTCCCCTCGACATTAGACTTTCTAGCTCCCACACATGCTTAAAGAGAAAACTGCGCTCAAATCTGCCGATTGCTGATATCTGTTCCTGCTTTCACCCTACCTAATGACAGATGTATCTGGCCATACAATAGTATTTCCTCACCTCTATATAACCCTCTTACTGCCTCAGCCTGTCCTGGCTCCCTTTCCCTGCCCATATACAATCTTACACTGCAGGCATCTCCCTTACACTTACATACACTCATATAATCTAATTTCATGGCTTGCTCCCCTCTTCCTCACTTACCGACCTTTTCCTTAATGATACCCCCTGCTCTCAATGGTTATTTCTTCCTTTTGTATTACCTGTGTTTGTTTTTGTGTACCTTGTTTCTGTTCATATGATGTGCCACCTGAAAATTTATTGTCCAAGGTCCTCTCTATTCATTGCATAGATAGGCACCTATGAACTTATGAATGGTCTACTCTGTATGTCTCTGATATAGTGTATCCACTTTAACTCATTGTATGTAAAGCGCTTTACTTTGTATGTTCAGATATATTGTATCCTCTCTAACTCATTGTATGTAAAGCACTTATAACTTGTTATCCTGTTAAGTTTCTTCATGTCTGTACTCTCCCGGGTTGTGCCTGAAAATAGTCATTTTATGGCTAGTGCACTTACCCGGTTAACAAAAGCTAAATAAATAAATAAAACCAATGCAGTTGCTGCTTACCTGAGCTGAGGACTCTCCTTCTTGAACTCACCAGTGCTTCTAAGTGCCGGTCGGCCCTTTCTCTCCTATAGTTATACTGGCCAGCTCAAGGAGAGGAGCCTACAGCTACAGCTAGACAGTAAACACCTTGATATCTGTATTATTTTTATATCTTTGACTAGTATTATTGTTGTTTGCAAAAAGAAAGCACTCTCATAGTTTCATGTATTAAAAAGATGTTGTATAAAACATAATGAATGTTCTGAATAATTATGAGTGGGGCTTCAGGCAATCACCTGACCCCTACTAGTATAAAAAAAAAGTGCTCTTAAACTCAGTAGATCAGATGTGTGGTGGAGTCAGAGAGCTGCTGGCCTACCTTCCTCTAGGTTTTACTAGAGGGATGTTTGCTTTTGTTTGTTTTTTTTTTGTTCTGCTATGCTGTTTATTGTTTTGTCGAAACCAGTTTGTTTTTCTTTTATTTGACATTCTGCTGCAGTAAATCAACTGCTGGGCTTTTGCCTTGCTTTTCAACCTGCATCCTGTTGTTGTTGTCCATCATTTCCCACAAATCCATGACAGCGGTATGAGAAGTGGGATTTGAGAGGCATTGGACATCAGAGGACCCTCCAGCTTCTGGTAGCCTTTACTACCCAGTGGACAGTGGATGCATCACCCAGTGGTTAAGGGGCAACCTGAGAGACCCAGCGGTGTTTTAACCCAGAAGATGGTGGAACAGCTGGGAGAACCCCTTGGTGCAGGACTTGAGGATGCCAGAAGGTGGCAACGATCACAAAAAAGGATAAAGTGCCTCTGCACCCTCTCCCTTTAATCACAACACCATTTGAACGCATAGCCATGGATATTGTTGGACCCTTACAAAAAAGTGGAAAGGGTAACCATTTCATTCTGGTTATTTATGACTATGTGACCAAAAATCCCGAAGCTGTGCCTTTGAGCACAATAACAGCAGAAAAAATAGCCGATGAATTGGGTAAACTGTTCAGTCATAGGAATCCCTACTGAGATCCTAACGGATCGTGGAAGTAATCTTTGTTCCAGGCATCTACAACAACTGTACAATACCTTGAACATAGAAACCCTCCATACCACACCATACTATCCCCAGACTGATGGGTTAGCTGAACGTTTCAATCAAACACTGAAAAAGATGTTAAGAAAGTTTGTTCAGGAGGAAGGGAAGCAATGTGACATCTACTTACCCTTCATCATGCTTACAGGGAGGTACCTCGGGTGTCCACTGGGTTTTAACCCTTTGAGTTGTTATATGGGAGAAACCCAAGGGGTCCTCTGGATGTCATAAAAGAGGAGTGGGAGGACAGTAAAGGGAATGGAGCTCAAAATACATTGGATTACATGACCCAGCTCAGGGAAAGACTGCTGAAGTACAGTAAGCTGGTACACCAGCAGAATGCAGACATGCAAATAAACAAGAAGCTGCAAAACAGGGTACTAAATGAGAAAAAGACCAAGGTAGAACAGTCAGTGGGGGATGCTGCAACAGAAGGTAAGGCCATCAAAAAATGGAAAGCAATGAGTACCAATGCCCGTAGTCTAGGTAACAAGCTTCCTGAATTAGTGGCCTTGATGGAGGAGGAACATCTGGATATCGTGGCAGTCACAGAAACATGGTACACACAAAACCATGACTGGGACGAAACATACCAGGATACACTATCTACAGGAGGGACAGGAGGGTAAAGAGGGGAGGAGTAGTTCTTTACATAAGGGAAGGAATAAAAGCAACAGAACAAAAGGGTAAACAGGGAGGAGAAGAAGCACTGTGGGTAAATTTAGGTGAAGCAATGGCACCACAATCCGCTGAGGGTTATGAACCCCTTCTCAGGAGGAAATGGACAAGGAAATGATAGAAAGTATACTTAGAATGGCAGAAGAGGAGATACTGCTGATGGGTGATCTGAATATGCCAGATGTTAACTGGAGTGCAGTTGCAGCTGCCACTCAAGAGTGCAGTTATTCTAGATGCCCTACAGGGGCATGCCTTAGACAACTAGTACTGGAGCCCACTCGAGAGGGAGCAATATTAGACTTGATACTCTCAAATGGAGATGGAGAGGATCACAGATGTAGAAGTGGGTAGCCATCTGGGAACTAGCGACCATCGAACAGTATGGTTCACAATAAACACAGCAATAGAGGTCAAGCATACAAAGACAAAAGTACTGGACTTTAGGAGGGCTGACTTTGCCAAAATGGGTGAGTGCCTAAGGAATGCATTAGCAATGGGGGAAGGAGGGGTGGAAGAACAATGGGGAATAATAAAAACTGACATCACAGAGGTAACGAGCCTTTGTGTGAAGCAAATAAACAAAACAAGACGATGTAAGAAACCACTATGGTTCTCAAAGGAAGTGGCAGTGAAGGTTCAAGAGAAAAAGAAAGCATTCAGGAAGTACAAGGAATCGCAGAAGGAGCAGGACAGAGAACTGTATCAGTTAAAGCAAAAGGAGGCTGGGAAGGCAGTCAGAACAGCAAAGGCCCAAACAGAGGAAAAACAGCCAACTCAGTTAAGAAGGGGATAAACCTTTATAGGTACATCAGGAGCAAGGAAGACCAAGGGAGGGATAGTGAGGCTTAATAAAGGGGAGGAGGGTGGGCAGAGGGAGACTGTGAAAAGGCAGAGATACTAAACAAATATTTTTGCTCAGTATTTACAAAGGAAGAGGGGGAGGTACATAAAACAAACAGTAGTAACACTCTGGATACAGAAGTTGATACCAGCCCATTTACAGAAGAAAGGGTTCTGAAAGAACTCTTAAAACTGAAGGTGGACAAAGCAATGGGGCCTGATGGGATTCATCCCAGAATTCTAAAAGAATTAAGGGTAGAACTAGTGACACCACTGACTACCTCTTTAACAAATCATGGGAGGATGGGGTGGTACCGAGGACTGGAGGAGGGCAGATGTGATTCCCTTCACAAAAGTGGGAGCAAGGCAGAAGCAGGAAACTATAGACCTGTTAGTTTAACCTCAGTGATAGGGAAAATGATGGAATCACTTCTAAAGGAAAGAATTGTCATATCTAGCTGCCAGAGGGCACAGGACCCTAGGCAGCATGGATTCACAGCGGAAGGTCATGCCAGATGAATCTGATAGATTTCTTTGACTGGGTGGCAAAGTAGTAGATCAGGGAGGGCTGTGGACATTGCCTACCTAGACTTTAGCAAGGCATTTGACACAGTCCCACACAAAAGATTAATATATAAGTTAGCCAGCCTGGGAGGGGTCCCAAGATGACAGCCTGGGTAAAGAATTGGCTGGAGAATAGGACACAGAGAGTAATAGTAAATGGAGTCCACCAGAAGAAAGGAGGGTTACTAGTGGGTGTGCAGGTTCAGAGTTAGGACCAGTCCTCTTCAATGTCTTTATAAGTGACATTGCAGAAGGACTGGAAGGAAAATGTCTCTTTGCAGATGACACTAAGATCTGCAACAGAGTTGATGCACAGGGTGGGTGGAAAGGATGAGAAGGGACTTGGCAAGGTTAGAGGAATGGTCAAATGTATGGCAGCTTAGATTCAATGCTAAGGAGTGCAAGGTAATGCACCTGGGAAACAAAAATCCAGGGCAAGAGTACACAATGGGGGGTGAGATACTAACAACAACAAAAATGGAAAGGGACCTGGGGGTAGTCATATCAGATGACCTAAAGGTGGGCAAGCAATGTGAGAGGGCAGCAAGGAGGGCTGGGGGATACTGGGATGCATAGGGAGAGGCATCACCAGTAGAAAACAGGAAGTTATTATCCCTCTGTACAGACAGCTGGTGAGGCCCCATCTGGAGTACTGTGTGCAGTTCTGGAGACCCAATCTCCGCAAAGACATAGACAGGATGGAAGCTGTCCAGAGGAGGGCAACTAAAATGGTGCAGGGTCTGCACCGGAGGACATATGAAGAGAGACTTAAGGAGCTTAATATGTATAGCCTCGAGGAAAGGAGGGAGAGGGGGACATGATAGAAACTTTCAAGTACCTCAAGGGAAACAACAAAGTCAAGAGGTAGCATCTTTCAAAAAGAGGTGTGCAAGAACAAGAGGGCACAATTTGAAGATAGAGGGCGGCTCAGAGGTAATTTAAGGAAGTATTTTTTCACAGAGAGGGTTGTGGATGCATGGAATGGCCTTCCGGAGGAGGTTGTGGAGTCAAAATCAGTGGTGGAATTCAAGCATGCATGGGATAGTCATAAGGCAATTCTGGGGGGTGGGGGTAGGAAGAAGTAAGGCTGCTGGTAAACTAGGATCTGCAGCTTATCCATTAGGTAGGGAAATGGGCAGACTGGGTGGGCCAAGCGGTCCTTATCTGCCGTCAAATTCTATGTTTCTATGTAATATGATCAGGGAGTGGGTCATAAGGTATTCCAAGCAGGTGAACAGGTACTATTATTGTTACCAAGCTCTGAAAAAATAAATTGTTGATGACTTGGCAGGGTCCCTATACAGTCTTGAAGCAAACTGGCCCTGTCAATTATGAAAATGAACTGCCAGACAGAAAAGCAAAAAATGGGATTTACCATGCCAATCTCTTAAAGAAATGACATCAAAGACCAGTGCCTGGACTGTATGTGTACCCTAACCGAAAGGAAAACGAGACGGTCATGGCATATCAAAAGTTGGAGCAACAAGGGGAGATGGGTGATTTAAATATAAACATGCAGCTAGAACCGCACCAGAAACCATCTCTAGATCAGGTGTTATTGCATTTTCAGGACACCTTTACCAATATTTCTGGTAAAGTGTCAGGTATTGAGTACCACATTGAAGTCACCCAAACACCACCACTTAACCTTATAGATTGCCAGAGAAGATACATCAGGATGTGGTACAGGAAGTAAAGAAAATGCACCAACTAGGGGTGCTAGAGCCCCTCTAGAAGTGAGTTCAAGCTCAAGTTTATTGTAGGAAAACTCCACTGAGCAAGCTCATTCACAAGGAGGTCCTTGGACACAGACAGGTAGTTACAGATCGTATCATCGAAAAACAGTACAAAGTCAAGTACAGAATTATGGGCAAGCATTAACATGTTGTATGACAATGACAGTGCTCTTAAACTCAGTAGATCCGATGTGTGGTGGAGTCAGAGAGCTGCTGGCCTACCCTCCTCTAGCTTTTACTAGAGGGATGTTTCCTTTTTTTTTGTTCTGCTATACTGATGTTAATTGTTTTTTTGAAACCAGTTCATTTTTCTTTTATTTGACATTCTGCTGCAATCAATCAACTGCTGGGCTTTTCGCCTTGCTTTTCAGCCTGCATCCTGTTGTTGTTGTCCATCATTTCCCACAAATCCATGACAGGCGACTGCTTTCTTCAGGTGGAGAAACAGATCTGAGCAATGGCCAGTGTAGAGTGTGCATGCAGAGTTTGGTCCTAGATTCCAAATTCTGAAATTTCATAGGTTCTATTCTCCAGGCTTTACTTTCAGCTGAGATGACTGCATAAGGTGTAAACATTGTGAGGGATTCCTGGGGTTAGAATAAGGGATAGCATAGTGAAGGCAACAAACCTCTGTGCAAAAGAAGTGAGCAAAAACAAAGTGGGATGATTCTTTGGCTTGGTCCACTCAACACCAGTTTGACGTACTGTAATTGCATTAACGAATACTTGGTTGTCAGGAAAAACAGCAATTCGATGATTAATTTAGAGGGTTATAGTCTCTTTCGTAGTGACAGGGTTGGTCGTGGGGGGTTGTTTATTTTATATAAAGAATGATTTCTCAGACCTGCAGGATGAGCCACTTGGTATATAGTCCCCCTGTGAAATGTTGACTGTGACACTTAAACTGGGCCCTAGTAAGCTATTATCATTTGTGGTTATTTTTGTTCCACCTGGTAAACAAGATGATGGCCTGGATTTAATTTGGGCATATAGAGGGATTATTCCTCATAACCATGAGGTTATTGTCCTTGGTGATGTTAATATCAATTGGAAGGGGAAAGATGTTGCCAAATTCAGGTGTAGACTGACAGATATTAGATTGACTCAGATAATTGAGGTCTCGACTAGGGTACATTACAAAACTGTTTTTTCTTCAATATTAGATTGGATCCTTGTTTCTGATGTCAATAAAATTAAACAGTCAGGCATTTTGTCAGACTGCATTAGCGACCACAGCCCAGTATACTGCTGTTGGTCTGCCAAAAGAAAAACTGTCCCACCAGTATACATTTTCTCACATAATTTTAAGAAATTGGACACAGACAAATTCAGAGAGGCCTTGTCAACTTCTGACTGGTCCTTTCTGGATAGTTTTTTTTACAGTGGATGATGCTTTGCAGGCTTTCTGTAGGCAATTCAAGTCCATCTGTGATTTATTTGCTCCTCTTAGAAGATTGCGTATTAGGGGAAATAGACAGGAGTGGATTACTCCTGAGTTATTTGAGCAACTCATAGAGAGAAAAAATGGAAATTATACAAAAAAATGACAACTTGTTTGTTGTCTTACAAAAAAGCACGAAACAAATGCAATTCAATGATTAGGAACTTAAAAAGACAATACTTTATTGAGAAACAAAAACAGTTTAGGGGCAGGAATGTCTCAGATACATGGAATTTAATTAATGACCTTCTTGGAATAAAAAAAACATAGCTTCCACTCACATAATTAAGACAGTCGCTGCAGCAATGAGTGAACCACTAGCAATAGCTGAAAGAATTTAACTGGCGAAGTTCTTTTGTACCTGAATAAATACAATCCCAGCCCTTTGGTGGGAAATGAAGGCTTGGACTTTAAGCTCATGAGGATCACTGCAGATATCATTTGTTTTCCACTAACAAAAGGTTTTAATGTATCCCTTTATACTGGTTACTTCCCTGAAACCTTGAAGCAGACCACTTTTGTTCCTGTTTTCAAGGCTGGGGATACGCCCAGTGTTAAGAATTATCACCCAGTTTCTTTACTGGCACCACTTTCTAAGATCTTAGAGCAAATTCGTGTTTGACCAAATGATGGCATACTTATCTATTTACAACCTCTATACACCAGCACAGCATGGTTTCTGTTCCAGACATAGTATGTCGACGGCCTTGGTCAAGTTCACACTGGCGGTTCACCAGGCTCTTGATAAGGGACATTTTACTGTGGCTGCCTTTGTGGACTTGACCAAGGCCTTCAACTTGGTTAAACAATAATTTACTATTGATAACCCTGGTTAAGATGGGTCTTTCTCCTGAGGTCACAGGTTAGATAAGGAGTTATCTTTCTGGGCGCTCTCAAGCGACAAAGATTAAGGTCACTTTTCCTTCTCTCTGTGCTGTTCCACTGGGTGTTCCTCAGGGGTCTATTTTTGGGTCCTTTACTATTTATTTTTAAATTCACTACCTTTAGTCTGTATTAACACACACATTTTACTTTATGCTGATGATGCGGTGATCCTCACGAGCGGGCCCAATCTTGGGATAATAAGCAACAAATTGGCTTGTGATTTTGTTGCAATACAAAACTAGTTTGCTGACATTAAACTGGTTTTGAATGGGAAAGAAAACAAAATGATGATTTTCTGTAATCATAGGAAAAGCTTAGGTAAGACACCTACTTTATTGTTACATACTTTAAGGAGAGAAGCTATTGAACAAGTTCAAACTTTTAAATATATGGGGCTCATATTAGATGAGAGTCTATCATATGAGCAACATATTTGTACTATGATTAAACAAGGTCATCAGTGACTGGGCTCTCTCTACAGAATTAATTCACTTCTTGCTCCAATGACTAGATTGATACTTGCTCAGAGTTTTCTTCTACTACTGGTATATTATGGCCTGTTATTCTACCATTTTGCTAATCAGGGGCTGTTGAACAAGATTAAAATGTTAACCAATCAAATAGCAAGATTTGTCTCAAAGTCACCCACTTCTACTCACCATTGTAGTCTTTATGATAGTTTGGGATGGTTACAGTGAGAACAGAGGTACCAGTTACAAATTGGAATTTTGACAAAAAAGATTACACTTAATAGGGTCCCATGTTGCGTTCATGTACTTTTTAAAAAACATGTCTCAGTAGTTAAAACACAAATCAGATCTACTCATTATACTAGGTTTGCAGTTCCTATGTTAAAAAACATATCCTGGACAAAACTCATTATTATACTCTTTACCGTGCGTATACAGTGCTTTACTTTTGGTGATAACTGGTGCTTGTACTACATTACCTGTTTTTAAAAAAGTGTTAAAGAAACATCTTATAGATGTCAATGCTTGCAGATGTTTGACTGTATAATAATTTTGGCTGTTGGGTATGATTGTTATTTATATTTGTTGATTGTTCTGGTCGCCCATGTAAACAGGTCTTTGGCCCATGGTCTTGTCCAGATTTTAAATAAACAAAACAAACATGAAATAAACAAAACAAAAAACAGGAGAAAAAAAAGAGACCGCTGTGCTTGTCAAGGGAACTGGCTGTAAAAGTTAAGGCTAAAAGGGCAGCATTCAGAAGGTACGAAGAGACTCAGAGGGAAGAGAATACGGAGGTGTACCAGGAGGAACAATGAGAAGCAGGGAAAGTGGTGAGGGGTACAAAGGCGCAAAACGAAGAAAGGATAGCCAAAAGAGTAACTGGGGGGGGGGTTAAGATCTTTTTTTAGGTACGTAAGGTGAAAAAGAGGAAGACAAAGGGAGGGACTGTGATGTTAAGAAGTGCAGGGGAGACTGTGTAGCAGAGGATCAGGAAAAAGCAGATATCCTGAACAGATAGTTCTGTTCAGTCTTTACAGCGGAAGGTGAGGGGAATGGACCACATAAAAGTAGCACAAGCACTGAAAAGAGGGGAAGTAAACACAAGTCCATTCAGAGAGGAGAAAGTCCTGAAAGGACTTGTGAATCTGAAAGTGGCTAAAGCTATGGGGCCAGAGTGGGTACACCCAAGGATGCTGAGGGAGCTCAGGGAGGTACTGGCTGCACCTCTAAGAGCTCTATTCAACAACACACTACAAACAGGAGTGGTTCCGGAGGACTGGAGGAGGGCAGATGTAGTCCTGCTTCATAAAAGCAGCAGCATGGAAGAGGCTGACAACTATAGGCCAATCAGTCTGACATCAGGGTGGGGAAGTAAATAGAGATGCTTTTAAAGGAATGGCGTGTGGAGTAATTTGAATCCAGCGGGTTGCAAGACTCAAGGCAGCACAGATTCATGAGGTGGAGGTCATGTCAGATGAACCTGATCGATTTCTTTGACTAGGCGACCAGGGAAATAGATCAGGGTCAGGCGGTGGACATGGCCGACATAGGCTTTAGCAAGGCCTTCGACACTGTACCACACAGGAGGTTCATAAGTAAACTAGACAGTTTGGGGGTGGGTCCAAAGGTGGTAAACTGGGCATGAAATTGGTTGAAATAGGCAACAGAGGGTAGTGGTAAACAGCACTCACTCGAGAGAGGGGAAAGTGGCCGGGGGGTGCCTCAGAGCTCAGTACTGGGACCAGTCCTCTTTAATGTCTTTGTAAGTGACATTGCAGAAGAACTGTATGGTTCTTTGCAAAGGACGACAGAATCTGCAATACGGTAGACACTCCAGAGGGGCTGGAGAGAATGAGCAGCGACCTGAGCCTTGGATTCAGAGAGGGAGGTTGTAAGGTAGATGCGTTGTGTTTTCTATCTTCAAATAAGTCAAGCCACACAGAGTGAATGTTTCCCTTCTTTATTTTCTTGCGAGTTCACTGATTCTTATACATGTATATTCTTCCTTCTTGTTTTGGTGCTAGCTCATGCAATTTACATACAGACCCGGATATTCAAAAGGGTTGCGCTATGCGCAATAGGGTTGCGCCAGCGCAAGTCCGAAAATGCGCCATTCAGCGATATTCAGCGGAAGGCAGTTGCGCTACTGAAAACATGCTGAGCAACAGCGCAATGCAAATAAAGGCATGCGCAACCGAAGTGGGTGGATCCATGCATAAAGAACGCAATGCGATATTCAAAGACTTGCGCAATGCACAACAGTGGATCCGCCGGAACTTGCGCCACGGCGGAAATGAGCCAAAATAAAAAGGCTCAAGGAAGAGGTGCAAGAACCCGACAGGGAATGCTCATGAGGCAGCAACAGAGAGCAGGCCACAGCAGCAACCAGTGCAGGCCAGGGAGTAGGCAGGACAGAAAAGTGGCAGCTGAAAGCGTGTGGGGCCACAGAGTTCGGAGGCCAGTAGGTGTACCCAGTGCAGTGGAGGTAGCAGTCAGGACAGCGGGGGGAACAGAACAACAGCAGCTGGGGGGGACACAAGCCAGGGAGATGGACAGTGCCACTTTCCACATGGAAGCTGTAGTGAGGGGGGTGAGAAGGCATGCTGCAGGGGGACGTGGCCGTGGAAGGCCCCGTCGGCAGTACGCCCCCAACAGGCAGTACCGTGCCCACATCAGCTTTGAGCTGTATTCAGATGTCAAGATTGTGATCCGGTACTGCCTGAACAGGGCAATACTGAGGCGGCTCTGTGAGCTGTGCAGTGATGTGATGCAGGCACCCTCACGACGGAGTCCCGCTCTGTCAGTGGAGACAAAGGTAACAGCCTGCATGTGCTTGCTCGCCACGGGTACCTTCCAGAGGCCAACAGGGGACACCACAGGCATAACACAGTTGGCCACGTCACGCATCCTCACCCAATTCCTCAGCGCACTGCTGCCACATGCTGCGGAGTACATCCATTTCCCCAGCACCGCGGTAGAGTGTACAGCAAACATACAGGAGTTCCACAGGGTAGCACGTATGCCTGGCGTGCTAGGGGTGATAGACTGAACCCATGTGGCTATTCGCATGCCACCTGGCCCTGATGGGGCCGCATATCACAACCGGAAGGGGTTCTCCAATGTCAGCTGCCAGGTGATGTGTGATGCCAGTGGGTGCATCATCGATGTCTGTGCCACGCACCCTGGCGGAGCACATGATTCATTCATATGGTACCAGTCTGCACTGTACCCTCGATTTGAGAGTGGGGACATCCCCACAGGACACCTAGTGGGTGAGTATGCATGTAGGAGCAGTAAAGTTGGGGGACGGGTGGGCAAGCCACAGGTGCCATGGGAGTGGCACACAGGGCTAGGGACAATATGGTCCTGAACATGACACTAACGTCCACTATCTCCAAACAGGTGACAGTGGATACCCACTCCGTACCTGGCTGCTCACACCCTACCAGTGCCCCACGACCCCATCGCAGCAACACTTCAATGAGGCACATGCCGCAACACGCAACATCATCGAGCGGGTGTTTGCGATGCTGAAGGCACGCTTCCGATGCCTAGACACCTCCAGCGGTGCCCTACAGTACAGCCTCTCAAAGGCCTGTGGGATATTCCTGGCCTGTTGTATCCTGCACAACATGGCCAAAGACTGTGGGATAGCCGTACAGATCGAGGAGGGGACAGCGATGGGGATGCCAGTGACGCCGGTGATGATGGGGATGAGCAGCCCCCCCCTTGGACAGCGTGACCCCCGACTGATCCGGCTGGCCCAGCTGCACCGGGACACCATCACAGAGGAGCACTTCACACAACACAGGTAAGTCATGGTGCCATGTGCAACCAACACTGTCCAGGGCGCAACCCATATACACACAGAGTAACACACCAGGGGTGCATGACGGCAAGGGGAGTGGAAGGGTACAGGCGCACAAACACACAACCAGGGAGGGGTGAATAGTTACATGCTACATGGACAGACACACACACACCAGGCACAAAGTGCACTGGGGCAGGTGCACAGCAGAGCAGGAACAGACATGTCAAACACACAGATCCACAGACCACCCCCACCACCTGTACTGCCCATGTACGTGCGTCAGATGCTGGGTACCCTTGCACCTTAGTGTACAGTACAATACAGGCATCATCATGCACACGCACCTGTGGACAGCAGTCGGGTGGGTGTGCAGGTGGTCCATGTGTCAGCGTGTTGGGCAGGGCACCCACCGGTGCACTGCCCACCATGACACACATTGCACACAGGGCAGCTCCAGACAGGGCCCGCACTGGGAGACAGGTCAGTCATGTGGCACTGTGCCACGGCCACCTCGGATGCGTGGGTGGCCCAACCAAGACCCAGCAGCACTGGCAGGCTGAGCATGGGCCACATGGGGTGGCACCGATGGACCACCAGGGGTCCCACTGCCAGAACGCGACCTTGTCTGCACTGGGGTCTGCAGCATGCCGAACATACCTGCACCAGGGGTGCTCGGGATGCCCACAGCAGAACCCGGCGTTGACAGGCTGGGTGTCGCATGATGCCGGGAACGGGGAGTGGAGAGCGTACTGCATGGGGTGCGCAGTACAGGGGCACCTGACTGTGTGCCCAATGCGCACGACAGCGACCAATGCCTGGGTCTGCCTGTCAATGGCGGCGGTCACATCCATCCACATTTGGACCATCTCTGCAAGGATCATTGCATTGTCCCTGCTGTGCCGCTCCACAGCCACACACAGTGCCTCCACGGACGTTGCAACCCGCATCTGCTGCTGTACTGATGCC